>CM048850.1:56664544-61839544 GCA_026545225.1 Cornus controversa | reverse complement strand
ATAGAAGTGGAAAGAAATTTGAACTCAAGAAGACCAATTTGAAAAGGAAAAAACGGTTGTGGAAAAATGGCAAAGCAGGCTGGAAAAAACAGAACCAGAAGAAGGCAAGAAAATGGCAGTTTTAGGCCAGAAAAAAACTGGAAGAAATTCCTTTTATGAGGCAATGCAGGCCACAAATTTACACGGATTCCCAAAGAGTATTTAGCTCTTATACAATGTGAAATAATGAAAAAAATTTATATGATTTTTAGCAATGTACACGGACAACATATATAGGCAAAAAATAGCCTATAAATCTGGGATAAACAACCTACAAATCTGGAAACTAATAGCCTATAAATCTGGAATAAACAGCCTACGATATCTGGAAACTAACAACCTAGAATACAATCCCATAAAATCAAGATAATAGTTATAGCCGATGATTCTAACACTTAGGTTTAACATAATTTTCAAAGAAATGCAGCATTCTATCGAACACCTCATCAAAGGTCAAATCAAGCTTATTATAACTATGGATATCCACATGAATTGCGCATGGAGCCACATTTAACCATCTATTTCTAGTAGAGATTTTTAGCCTCCTTAAGTTTTCTTAGGTACATAATTTTCATTTAATTGAGTTCTAAATTTATGTAGCAAGCGAGCTATTGATTATAAATGAGGCACAACTGCAATATCATGGCATCTGAATTGTTGATATGAAGCTATAAATCAAGATATCATGATTATCATCCGTGCAACAAGAAAAACTAACAGTGGTGCCAATGTCAAAGACAGTGATGCAGAAGAGAATGAAACCCGATACTTTTGTCAATGCCGAAAAGGTGCTTGCATTGCCTGTGACTCAATGCATCCACAACTGATTCAACAAGACAATTCACTTTGCTCAAATGATTAAATTTAATTTATCTTATCCTAAGGTGTCATTGACTTCATGAAAAGTTTAGAGGCCCAGTGATTTTTCAGACCTTTCCTTTGATGCATAATGCTCTTCCAGCCATCTTAATTAATTCACCCCTTATCAACTAAGTTATTTGGTCTAAAACATGAAATTTACATCAAAACTTGTAGAAATGTAAATCATAATTCTCAAAACTAAGCAACACGAGCAATGAGAAAAAGGTTCATATGGTCACCTGCGGTTTAATTGTAAACTGAAGACTGGGGTTCAAGATGAAGAGAGGTTTCACACATGAATGTCGTTATGATGGCCAACTTGGGATGAAGAAAGCTCCCTCTAGAAATTGCTATATTGGTTCAGGTTCTGCGGTCAGAATACTAACAAAGGGATTATTAGTTCACCCTACATGGAAGGACAGGCCTCTTAGACATGGATATTCTCTGGCACCAATACTTTGAGACCAAGACAAAGTCATTCCTGAGTATGCTGATGAGGATTACAAGAAGCTGTGAAGTAAAAATGGATTAATCTCTATGAGTACCCTTCAATCCAAAAACATATATATCCACGCTAAAGTGTGATGACTGCCTCTGGAACTAGCCAAATGAAAACCTCTAAATGGGATATACATTAGATAGAATTTCTAAACTGATAAGTACATTAAGCTGAACACTGATGGCAGTTCAAAATGTAAGTACATTAAGCTGAACATTGATGGCAGTTCAAAAGGCAACCCTGGCTATGCCAGTAGGGCAGGGACTTTAAAGATTATGCAACAAATTAAATTTGGGCTACTTGGTTAAGTTGGAGCAGGAAAGGTGACAGAGACATAATTGGGGGTTATCTATCAAGGGCTTTAAATAGCATGGGAAGTCGGATTTAGTAAACTTGTAGTGGGAACGATTATCTGTCAATGTTCAGGACATAGAAGAAAATTCCACAGTGGCTTACTAGGTTTCTCTTGTTAATCAATGTCAAACCCATCTTCAGTAGAATTGAGACTCCTGTATAAGCCATATTTATAGGGAAGGAGATTTCTTAACAGACAAATTAGCATTTATGTTGTGGCAACCCGAAAACTTTGACAGTTTATGATACCCACCATCCTCTCAGAAATTAATGACGTTTTGAGGAACACTATAATAGGGGCATCGTTCCCTCACGTGTAACTTTTAATTCTAGGCTTTAGCACCCCCACCGACACCCTCACAAGTGTCACTTTTAGTTCTTAGCTTTAGCGACCCCAGCCCCATCCCAAAAAAAGATTCCACTTATGATTAAACAGGAACTGCTAGTATAATATATATTTCATGCTACACCACCAACCAAAGTAGTACAGTAACACACTTATAAGTAAATAGGAAATTAGGAACCAAGGTTTAATGTCTACGACTCTAAGGAACAGTAGGATTAACAAAATTCCACTTAAATTTTACTAGAACTATACACAACATGGATTTCTATCTCTCTAATTCAACGATTCTACATATTAGCGAATTTATAAGTGAACAACATGACCAAATGATTGATAACTCAAATCTCTACATATATTTGCATATATGTACCAGAAAATTGTTTCCAATACTTGCTTCTTGTGTACTTAAAGTTTATGAATTTGTAAGCAGAATCTAAATTCTAAAGAAAACAAAAAGACACTATAAAATCAAGAACATTCAGTGCATAGTACTCCCTATGTCCCATTTTATTTGTCACTTTTTGGGAACCTAACTTTTTAAGATGATGGTTTTTTATGTTCTTTTATTGTATTGGTAGTGAATGAATTACCAAATCTACCCATAGTGGGTCTACAGTGATGCCATGTTTTACACTTTAATTATTTTTATAAGTTCAATGCAAGAAGGGTAAATTGAAAATGTTGCAAAATAGAGATATTGCAAACAAAATCCTTACTCAATTTTGCTTCGGAAGGAGATATTGGCTTAACACATGGAATTTCTGCACCATACATGTAAGCTTACATCAGCTTTCCACATAGCACTAAAAATATGATAGCTCTCATACTAAGATATGTAACAATAGTGACAATAAAATCCTCACAAGCCTGAGAAAAGGAAATGGAAAACTTGAAACTAGAAGCCAACCTACTACAGTGGGTGAAACATTCCAAATTCAATGTTCGTTCATTTCAACTCATTTCTTTAGAAAAGTACTTGGCTGGCATTTGTTTCAGATTATGTATTAATATAAGATGTCATGCCAAAATTGTAATCACCTATGATGACGTAATACAAAAAATATATATAGAATAGGATTTGAATCGTTAAAATAAGAAGGAAAAGAAGAACGGAATTTATCAATCACTCTAGTTATATAAGGAACCAAGTTCAGTTTTTAGATAATTTCATCATCAAGTTTGAAGCAATATCAATAGTTTATTCAAATGATTATCATGCTTCCCTTGATACTCTAGATTTTTCATGATTTGGTGGTCTTCAAGAATCATAATATTAATAGTGTATTTTTATTGTTTGGATTGAGTCATGTATTAAGCAAACTAGAGCTGCCATAGAGAACTGGATTTCTAATAACAGTATTAGGGTAATTGCCCATCTTCATACCTCTTGTGGTAATATTAAACAAGTTCTAGCACACATTAGGGTAATTGCCCATCTTCATGAAAGGCGGTGGCACCTAAACTGCAGAAAATACCTGCTCCTGATTATGTTTTCCATGATTGTTGTGAGCTTATCATTTAGCCGGAACATAATTTTTATCCAGTGTGAAAGATAAACATGTATGTGTGTGCGCGGGTAGGGAGCAGACAATCTTTCTATTATAACCGCCTTTTCCCACAATTTTACCAAAATTGGATCCAGATGTGAATCTGAATCGGAAATTTTCAGAATGATCGGTGGGGGAGTTTTAAAGAGTATGGTTGAGTGAAAGAAAGCACCACAATATTCCACTCAAGAAAACAACACACGACCTCATTGATACGATATTGAATCAAAATCCAAACTAAAGCACACAAAAGATTAAAATAAGAAAAAACGCATTGTAAGAATGAAGAAGAGTCGCATACCTTTGTGTTTCTTGAAACAGACCACAGAACAACTGCGAGTCGAGAAAGAAACCAAAGATCTATCAGTAACCAAAAAGGAAGTAATATCAAACCCTAGAAATTGAAGAGAGCATAGTTCGCTTACTAGGGTATGAGACATGTAGGACACTTGTACTTAGATGTTGCTTCGTCGCAAACCTGACATTTTTTTGGCCTCATTTATGTTATCCCCGACCTCAATTTGAAATGAAGGGTTTCATTTTTAATGCATCGTCTTCAATTAGAAGTTCGAGTCTGTGACGTGAAAATTTTGACCCAAGGAATATTTTGCGGTAATACTAGTATATATGTTGTCTTTTTAATTTTTAAACCACAATATTTGGCACAAAAACAAAAAGGGAATATGTTTCGTTTGTTTCTCTAAAAACATTTTCAAAAATTCTGAAAACAGAAAATATTTCATAAATTATAAAAAAATAATTATCCGAACTGTTTTTTTATTTTATTTTTCTGCTGCATAACAATAGAGAGCTATTTTCGAAAATCTGAGCAAAGTACATCCTTGTTTCCAATATTAAGAATTTAAGCTTGTAAAAATTCTATGCATTTCTTCAACAAGATGATGTCCTCTTGATCCAACAGCAAAAAGGTCTGTCAAACTATGCTCATAGCTCGGGTTGAGCTCCACCGGAAAGAACTACAGGCATCAATTTCTAAGATACATCCAAACACATTATTCAAGTTACAAATTAGAAGCTTAATCCCCACCCCATATCTGCTCTTACATAAGTTTTCTCATTTGTACCGGAGAAAGAAAGAGGGGAAAGATATAGTCAACCGCTATTATGCAACTTATCATTTGGGTGATAATATTACTATTTATCTATTTTTTAATCAAATTGCTATCAGCAAAAATTGAAAATAATTCTCACCAACTTGAAGTGCAAAGCCATTGATATACCTCTACAAGACCTAAAAAATGAGCATTATAGAAGGTAAGGGGCCAAATAGTGTTGTACTATACAGAGTACACTAGTGCACATCTGTGTCATTGGAGCTCTGCTCAATTAAATTAAGCCATTAGCAAATAATGATCAATTGATCATTCTCATTGTTAAAGCAGCTTATGGCTATCATTGTCAAAGCAGCATATGGCTATTCTGATCTCCTGTTCTCAATGCATCCTCATTAATCATGTGATGCTGCCACTCAAATATTTCAGGACTTCTAGAAAATACCCCACAGTTGAATCACTTTATCAACAATGGTGCCCTACAGGGTGTAGTTCCTGCATAAAAAGTTTTTACCATAAATTTGCAAAAATAAATTCATAAACCCCATTCATCCCATGTATCAATATGACCTCATTTTACAAAACCCACTGGTAAGTAAAAACCCACCAAACAATTTTTTTTTGGCAAGTAAAAACCCACCAAACGAAACAAACTTGACTTCCAGATTGCAATTTTTTCCTTTCATTTTACACTAATAAGGCCCATCAGAGTCGATTCATCCCAATTCAAAATAAACACATTGTCCTATCATTGACAGTGTGTGAGACTAAAGTATAAAACAGTCAGGTTTCCCTGCATCCCTCCAACAAATATAGAAATGATAAATCACACATTAGTTTCTAAAATCAAAGGATGACTGTTTTTGTATCAGGAAGAACAAATGCTCAACAGAAAATTTTAAATAAAATGAAATTGTCAAATTTTGAGAAACAAGCGCCACATGACCGTGTCTATATAGAACAGACCAACATTACATATAGAGTCCTTCTGGCACCCCCTCTTTTTTCTTGAACATAACCTTATCTTTTGCCTTTTTGAAGTCTGAATGTGTCACCTGAGGCACACCCAACGTTTTTGTTAGAGAATTGAGTCTAGACAAAATATGTAGTCAATTTGAGAAACCCAAAAACTTTGATTACATGAACAATAAGATCATCTTCATAGCTTGAAAGTGTAAATTTAATGTATAGAAGCAAACTCAGAGGAACTTCATCAGTTAACATGTATCATCATTTCTTTGTTTATCTCTACCATTTTAGATACAACCTAAGGGTTATTCTAGGTTTTCCAGTCCCTTTTGGCCAACCATATCTAAGGTGAACTGAGCACAAATTTTATGGTAAGTCACTTATTTAGTTATTTCTAAAATAGTAATCAATCATCCACAAAGTTCTGAGAGAATAATCAAACAAGGCAAAGGAGATCATGCTGAAACTTTGAGAAAGCAAAAGTGGACATCAAAACTTGAAAAATGCTAATAATAACTCAAATATTAGCACATAACAGCCAGATGAAGTCTGAAACTTCTAATTGAAGGAAAGAAACCCATCAATCTCAGCAATATCTGTGTTGAAAAGAAGTGGACAAAAGTTCTTTTTGTCGTTCTTCTTCCTTCCTTTTTTTTTCTTCCTTCAAATATGAGGGAAAGAAGAGTAAACTTATCAATGTGGAGGCAGGAAGCAACTTCCGAGCAGTGCATAAAAAGGTGTGCAATAAGTGTGTAGAACCACAATAGTCCATTTCCTTCACTTTCCACAACTTTTTATCTTACCGAACTAAGCAAATGTGAGAACAAGTATTAAGAGAAAGCACCAGGAAGCAAAAAAGATGCTATGAGGAGAAATGGAGAAGACAAGAAGAAAGAGAAGAAGGGAAAGGATGGAGAAGGAATCGGGGGTGACAGCCACTTTTCATGCAGATGATGTGAAAAAACAACCTCCATCATAGGTTATACATATTTTTTGGGAGAATAAGTTACCTCCCCCTATAAGCAATATGATCTGATCATAGAATACAACCCTTAGATTGCCTAAAGACATGGTGTCTAGGTGTCTTGAACCTATGAACTGAAAGGAGTTGACTACCACTAAAGTATTTATGTGGCAGGCACATAAAACATAAGCATCTTAAGTTTATTAAAGTTGACAAAATGCTAACCCGGCATATAACTGAAATATATAGGAATTAGAATATACTATCTGCATAAATTTCACAGTCCCAATAGAATAGACCTGAAATGGTTGGTCAAACAGTTTCAACAAATAATAATAACTTTTGAGGCTTGTCATTTCCTTTCCCTTTTTTTGTTTATCTGGGGCGAGGATGGGTGAGGGAGGTTGGGAAGCCTATTATGACTACAAAGGGAAACTGACTTTCAACTTTCACAACTCCTATGTTTTCTCTTCCTTTATTTCTGATCTACTACTCAAATTAACAAGAATTAACAAGCATGGATCCACTCTAACATGACTGTGGGTTGTAAATTGTGATCCTATATTGTAAGTTCATGCATGTCCAATATTCAACAGGCTAAATGATCAATAATTAATTTTGTTCATGCAGTCAAAATGTAAATTAGCCAAAGATACTAACAATATATGATTTGTTTTTATAAGTTCTAATAATATGGATTACAACAAGCACAAACAACAAAATGATTTTTGTGTCCATATGGTGGAAATCTAGTAATGAAAATGTCTCACCTTCATACGGCGCTCCCTTAAAGCAAGCAAACCAGCTTCGGTACATATTGCCTTAATATCAGCGCCAGAAAATTCATCCTTGGTCATAACAAATTCCTCTAAGTTGACATCATCAGCTAACGTCATCCTTGATGTGTGTATCTGCAAGTTGAAAATTTAGGGTTTTATTAAAGGTAAGTTACCACAAAATAGAACTCAAGAGAATTGGTATCACAATCATGATTTTATTCATAAATTCATGTCATGCATGTACCTGGAAAATACGCCTCCTTGTTTTAATATCAGGAAGAGGGAATTCAATCTTCCTATCTATTCGACCAGGCCGAAGTAGTGCAGGATCCAGGCTTTCAATTTTGTTTGTTGCAAGAATCACCTTAACATCTCCTCTTGAATCAAAACCATCTAGCTGGTTCAGCAATTCCAACATGGTCCTCTGAATTTCACGTTCACCACCAGAGTGGGCATCATACCTGTAAAGCATACGTAATTAAAATTTTAAAACCAACCAACAGCATTAATTTCCGGCCACTAATGTTCATTGACTCACCTTTTTGTACCAATTGCATCAATTTCATCAATGAAGACAATTGAAGGTGAGAGATCATCAGCAACCCTAAAGAGTTCCCTCACTAACTTCGGACCATCTCCCAAGTATTTTTGAATCAATTCACTTCCAACAACGCGTAAGAAAGTTGCTGATGTAGAGTTTGCCACCGCCTGGAACAACGCAAAAGAACACTAAAGCTCACAGCAAGTTCTGAAGCAGGCATGTCAATTGATAGAAAATGGTCAATTATGATAACAATAGATAACAACTAAGCAAAAAAAATCAAAAACAGAAAAAGATCAAAGAGATGCTCACAGCTGTGACACTGTGGCCCCTTCCTGCCCATGAACTGTTTGAATAAACAAATAAAACATCTACTCTAATGAAAGTATTAAAAATCATGGTATAACTCCAACGACTAGGGGACTCATACATGTTAATATTTAATACGGTAAAGAACTAAATTGCAAGTCTGTAACCTGATTTGACCCAAAGATAAAAGCAAGCATTAGAACAAGGTCAAGAGCAAACAGAGAAGTCATTGCCTCTGTAGCTAGCATTAAAAGAATATTCTAGACATAATGATGGGGGGGGGGGGGGGGGGGGGGGGTGTTGATAATTTATCAATGAATAGGGCCTCATATGAAATTGACATGCAGCAACTTAATGAAAAAAAAAAACATATAAATACACACCTTTGCAAGTAAGGTCTTGCCAGTTCCGGGCTCTCCATAAAGTATGACCCCTTTGGGAGGCTTGATACCAATGTCCTCGTATAATTCAGGGTGTGTCAGAGGAAGCTCCACTGCTTCTTTGATTTCCTGAATTTGGGCATCTAACCCACCTATGTCGGCATATGACTCCAATGGAGCTTTCTCAACCTTCATGACAGACACCATCGGATCGACTTCATCTTGAAGAAGTCCAACAACAGAAAGAACCTAAGAAGGGAGCAAAATTAGTAACCTTCAATACTTCTTCCCATGCATACTTTGACAACTTAAATAATTTTTTAAAGCAAGCCACAATTGGTAAATAGTATAACAAATGGATGGTAAATTCTTCACTGAACACAAAAGAGATGGTAATTATTTGCAGAACCTTCAAAAACGCAGGTAGCAGATTTTGGTTGATGATAGTTTCACATCAACAAATGGTTATTTAGGTATGAACAGCTAATGAATTTCGAATATCATAAAAAAGTGGGATCAAACAAATACAATTCATAAAAATATAAATAGCAACAAATATACATATATCTAACTGCCAAAAATTGCGATATCCACTAAGCAACCATTTGGAGCTCCGTATTTGTAGTTTGTATGTGCTTCCAATTTAGTGTGTTCACTGTTGTGAAACTCAGTGTAACATAACAATGATGTTTCTACTCACGTGCATGAAAATAATGAAATATTTCTTTTTCGATATTGAATATGCAACCTGAATTCTATTATTGATAATGACCAAAAAAATACAGTACAATATGTATAATATAAAATTTGTACTTTTGGGAATCTATATTTGGGATATGGAGATGTTGACATATGAAGCTCTTGAACCCCCATGTGGTACAGATTCCTAAAAGAAAGCCTCAAAATTTTCCAAATTATGGTATTTTGAGGTTTGAAATCTGTTTCCAGATTAAATCCAATTCTAATTTTCTAAAGTACAGAAAGTTATTCCAAACAACAGACTTAAAGGCACGAATCTAAATCCACTCTCCACAAATCCAAAATTCAAATGCCCAAACATGTTTTGTTCTTAGTTTCATAACAAGTTAACCACAAACTTCATCCCCGCTGCCCTAGCAATGAAATTCAAAATTCTGAACCCACAGAGCATGAAACACAACAAAACCAATCATAAGCATAGATCTCGAAGCTATCATTTCTCAAAATGTCAGATGGTTCATTAAGAGTCGAATTTATTTGCAAGTCCTACTAATGAATTAATCTAACAAACTCCTACTTTACCATAGCGATTCAAACAGAAGAGAACATTAACAAAAGCATAATGTTCCAAAAACAATAGACTAATAAATTACTAAACTCGGAAGTAAATTCCCTAAAACCAATATCTACGTATCCTAAATCCCTAAAAACCACGCCAACATAGAGAGTAATTTCAAGAAGTTCAAAATCTTGAACCCTGATTTACCAATTCTCATAAAATCAAATTTCAATTAACAAATCGAAACACATCAAGTCAAAGCCCTAATTTTTAAATCACCAAACGAAGTCACGATTCAGACATGAATAACATTACCTTATTGTGCATCAAAATCGCACACCCAGGCTCAAGCTGATCCTTGTCGACGAACGACAAGATTCCCACGTAGTACTCAGGCCCCACCGACGACGACACAATAGCGTGATTCTCATCGATCAACTCCTCAAGATTGCCCACACTCATCGGAGATCCACGCAGATCGTCGACCTTGGACCGGTCCTCCTCGGTCTTCTCTTCTTGGGGTTTCAATCTCTCCTGATTGGTGACGAACTCTTCTTCCATCAAAAGGTAGTCTTTGATTCGCTCAAGCTTCAGCAGCCTCAGCTTGCACTTCGTCAGCGGCGTCACCGTTGGCAGCCTCGCGGCCGCCTCCGGTCCCTTCTGCTTCCGCTGCTTGCGGCCAACTCTGGCAGGAGGCGCCGCCGGTTCGAATTTCTTCTCCTTCTTGTCGCCATCGTTCTTTCGGTCGCCTCCTTGTCGGTTCAGACCGCCGGGAGTTCCCTGACCCATGGTGTTAAGAAGCTGTGTGTGTGAGAGAGAGAGAGAGCCTTCAGAACTGGGTTTGGGATTTCGAATGGCTTTCTTGTCAAGAAATAGAAATGTGCTTGTGACTCTGTATGACTGTATGCATCGTATCCCGATATCTAATATATTTGACCTTTTGGGCCCTGAATGATAATATGCCCATTAAACATCAAGTCAGGTGAAACATGAAGGCCCAAATTGACTCCGGTAAGTACCGTAAGTTTGATCCAATCTCCTACTTTATGTGTTTGGTTTGCCCTATCTTATTATTATTTATTTATTAATTATTGTTGTTTATGAACTGAATGTTAATATGCCCATTAAACGTCAAGTCAGGTGAAACATGAAAGGCCCAAATTTACTCCGGTAAGTTTAATCCAATCTCTTACTTTTGTGTGTTTGGTTTGCCCGATCTTATTATTTTTTATTTATTTATTAATTATCGTTGTTTATGAGAAAGATATAAGGTTTTATAAACAGATTAACCACTTCTATGCTATTTTGAACAAATAGAGAAGTGATATGCATTTCAAAAATACTTTTCAGACCCAACAAAACCTAATAATAAACACTCTCTTTGAAATAAGGAAGGCATGTTAGATAACCGTTTATATTTGTTATTTATTGTTTAAGCGTTTATATAAATAGTGTTTATGTTTATCCATAAACAATATCATTATTTGATAACGCAAAAACGTTCGACTTGTTTTAAAAACTATAAACATAAAAAATGTTTGTTAACCTTAAACAATTTTAAAAAAAAAATCACACAATAAAGCAAAAAAAGATAGTCATTATTTGCTAATAAGTTGATTATTACAATTACCAATATAAAAAAAGACATGTAGAAATAGTAATGCTTAATCAAAAACTCATTTTCACCCAAAAAAATAAAAAACTGATCCAAAACATATTTAATTAACCAAAAGATAGTTTGCATGTTCATTTACCAAAATTATAGCATTTACAAAATATATGCCACTATTAAGGTGTTATACTACAAAACAAATTCCATTACTAATTTGCTATGCACCAAAAATCATGTCACTACTGACATATCATAGAGATTTTAAACAACATTTTCAATGACATGTTACATGGTCATTCCATATTTCATTAGCAATTATATCACAAAATTCACTCATTTGTCGGAGTTCATTTTGATTGACATTGACTTCAAGAGGGGCAGCTTAAGAAGTACTGGCCCCCACATTTTCAGGTTCCATATTTTTATTTCTATATTCTGTAAATAAAGTGTCTAAACGTGCTTCCATCCTAATAAAAATGTGAATTGCACAACATGCAATCACAATATTTGCTTGCACTTCTATGTCGTATGGTGTCATTAACCTCAATATACAAAATCTTGCCTTTAAAACACCAAAACAATTCCGAAGAGATGAATGTTTAAAGTTATAAAGTTCCTCACGATGCACCGGTCCTCTACGACTTCTCCTATACTCTTACAAATGGTATCTCTCACCGCAATGTGGTGCTAGGAACTCCGGCATGTTACTGTAACCATAGTCAACTAAGTAATACTTATCTACAGCCAAAAAATTATAAAATAACTTCAAAGTCTAATTATTGCCCCTATTTAAACCGTTAATGATATTTCAATTACCTTCTGGTTGTAACGAAAATTAATTTTCAGCCTTACTGAGACATTGCATTAAGACATATGAGTCATGAACACTTTCTTCCCAACCTGCCATCACAAAAGTGAACTGTATGTTGAAAGAACATGATGCCAACACATTTTGTGTCGTGTCTGATTTTCTCCCATGATAAGGAACCTGATCAGAATATGGAACAACAGCACTCACATGGGTTCCATCTATAGCTCTAATGCAATCCTATAATAAAATTGATAGTTAACATGTAAATGAATAAGATGCATATAATTATTCACAAAAATTATTATAGATTGTAATGAAATGCACCTGAAAAAAAAGATAGTGTTTTAGGATTGTATCGAATTTCTGGAGGAACAACATTGAAATTTTGGCAGTCTTATAATCTGATTCGCCAATAACAGAACCACTTTTAAAATATGATGAAAGTATTTGGACACAGTCTGTCCAGAGTGTTGAAATTTATCAGAAACAAATCGATTTGTCAAGTTGTGACCGACAATTAGTAAAAATATTCTAACTTGCTCTTGTACTCCACATACCTTTCTTCCTTTAACCCTAAATTTTTTAGCTCATTACAGAAATTCATAAAGACATAGTGTTCCATTCGGAACAAATCAAAACATCTTGTTGAGTCACTATATAATACCTCTCGTACAAAATCATTACCAGTTAAACATGAATTCCTATATGGTCTCCTAAATACAAATTTGTTCGCATACTTATTCAAAATAGTGAGAAGAAACAATTGCTCCTCGTCATCATCATGAAAAGAAATCATTTTAAGATCCATATCAAGTACCTGGTATAATTACAATTATTTCATAATTACAAACATATAAGTAATGACACACAAATAAAATCAAAATGATAACATAATAATAACATATAACATGTCTACAAATGAAAAACATCAATACATAGTGCACGAAACATCCATACATGTCCACCTACGTAGAGTTAAAATATTGTTTAAGAAATTACAAACTTAAAATAGAAATAAAATATTGTTTATCACACAAAGTTCAAAGAGTGTTTATCCAACCTTTCTTCCTTCGTCACTCATTTTAAGGAACGCATTCCTCCATAATGGAATGTTGATCATATGTGTAATTGCCTTGGAGCACTGCACGTGATCAATCCCATCAAGGGAGTTCATGGCCTGCATGCATTTAAACATCACGTTAACATCAGCTTTAAGTGCGATCCTTTAACCAGACTCACAATCAGCACTCAACCCTATAGGAGCAGATCCAACAGGAGGAGATGGAGTAAGTAGTGCCTTCTCATATGCCTTAACTTTCTTCTCATACGTATTAGTTTTCCTCATGTTACTATCAAACAATTTTTTCAAAGTAGATGACATGCTAACCATGAAACTCTTTTTTTTGTTCTTACGAGTTATTCTTGGAGATCGACTTTGTTGCCGACCTCCCCCTTCCCCCTCCCCTTCCTCCTCCTCCTCATCATCATCATCACCATCCAAATTGTTACTTGGAAAAACATGTTCTTTCTCTTTTTCAGTCTCATGACGAAAAGAAACTCTTATGGATGCACATGCACGAGAGTCAGTTACAATTGTTTTGTCAAAGATGAAACTTTGTTTGTCATAGTGCTTGCATGATTTTTTTTTTAATTTTTTGCAACTCCTAAAAACCTACAAGTTCATGTATATTAGCAATTGTGAAAAAAAAAAAAAAAGTGCTTAGTAAATGTTACTAACATTTGATAATATTTCCCATATCTCATCATTTAAAATTATCACTCCAGTGGTCTGATTATACCCAACACCCGTCTCTTGCATGAGTCTTTTGAAAATCTTGTAGTCAAACCTCATGATATTGAATTTGTTCCTAAGTTGATGCTTCTCCCAAGGATATCCACCAGTTCTTTTAATCATTTTCGCTAGTAAATTATTCCACTCTTTGACATTGAAGGTTGTTGTATTTCGATTTTCATTTCTAACTTCTTCTTCCATTAAGAGAATGAATGTTTCCTTAGATTATTCATTCTATAGTATTGTTCCATCCTTATCTCTTTAGGTTCTTCCTCTAACTCGAATGTTTGAGTGTTGAGTTGTGAGAGATTTTCATCATTTAGATCCATCTAAATGTCATTGTAGTAATTATAATTAGCATTGAAAAAATTATAAAAGGAGAGTCAGTCCATAATTAACTTAAGAAAAACAATTTAGGCCTTCTCAGTGTTAACTATTAAGAAATTAAGATATATTGAGATATATTTATCAATGTGATGATTTTATCAAGAACTATGTGCCACCTTCCCTATGTATGCACGATAAGATCATATATATAATGGACAACATATATATAGGTAATAGTGGGTGACCGACCCTATCCAAGTCCTAGTCCTAGTCCCAATCCCAATCCTAATCCTAATCCCATTCATATGGGTAGGGTACCTACATGTTCAGTTTTTTTCTCATTTCTTTTTACTTTGTATATTAATAACAATGAAAATAATAATGAAAAAAAAAGAAAAATAACACACGGAGAATGAGAAAACCACCTATGAAAAAGTAGCAACCAATCTAGTTGGGTTAGTTAGTGATTTATCTGAAAGGTCAAGTGTTTCAATTAAAGATGACAAAAGACTTTATGCATGATTTCCAATGAAGAACCCCTGAGAAAAAAGAAGGCAGTTTTCATTCAACAATTCCAAGTAGTTAACTCCTGGATTTAGGAGTATTAACTTTTTGAAAAAAACCATAACTCTATAAGTTATAATGAATCAGATTATAATTATATACATAAATCAGCTACAGCTTATAACTATAAAAATGCTTCCCTTCTAATTGTTAAAACATATACACAGTTTCTATCTAACTAAAATATAAGGCAGAGAACACAGTATCATGAACAAATCCATTCATATAAAAAATTCTAGAAAAAGCCAACATCGCCATGATTTGGCCCCACTCTTGGAGAATGTATTTTAGAAAAGTGCTTTTAAAATAACTACTTTACCAAACTGGAATGGTTGACTTCAATCATCAGCAGATTCAAAATGACAACTATTTACTCTCCTTAATTACCCTAACAAAGACAGTCAAAACAGAAATGCACTAAAGAATTTTCGCTAACTACATTTCTTTGCACCCCAATACCATATACCAAAAAACAAACATGATGTTTTCAACACAACACAACAACACCACAATATAGATCTCCAAAAGGGAAAAAAAACTATATAATAATTGAAGAAACTGAAAAAATAAAGTCGAAACAAACTATATTGTTAATTTTTAGAAAATATTTGATTTTGGCCTCCGTTTGGATAGATGAAAAAAATGAGAGGAAATGTCTAAAATCACCTAGAACTGTTATGTGTGTTTCCATAGAATTCCCTATATTGCAAATAATTCCATGAACTATGTGCAAACATACCAAGTCATGTAATTTCCTATAAAATTCCTCTGCTGAGTATGTCTTATTACATAGTCTTACAAATCCTTCAATTACCGATATGCAAGACAGTCATGATAAAGTCACCAGCTACTAACTATGACATAAAATTAACAAACAAACCACTGAGGTAAAAACGAGCATATGAAATTTTAATGTTAAAAGCAATCATTCTAATACTACATTCTCTATTCTTTTTTGGTAGGTTGAGGAAGCGGCCGTGACCATTTCTACTTATTTCACAAGCATTATGGCCCATAGTTGGAAAAATAATGAACTTTCAGTGCCATAAGCCTGCACTAGGGACTCGAAAGGCATTTCTCTGTATTCTAGTCTCTAGTAGCAAATAGCAATGGTGGGATGAATGCAGAATTAGAACCCTTCACACACATTGTGTGTGTGTGTTTCAATTGCTCTGAAACAAGATAAAACAAAAGCATCTACTTAACAATTAGTTAACTTCATTGATTACATTCTTGCCAATTTTAAGATAATAAACCAACTTGTAACGTGAGATTCAAAAGTTTAATTTCAGTTCCCTTTCCTCAGAGCTTTAGACAGATGTTAAGGTGAAAAGTGAGGCATCATACACAAGAAAAATTCTTCTGCACAAAGGACTTAAAGTTTACCATCCTAATAGATTTGGTTCACCAATAGTTAAGAATAAAAATAGAAACAAAAAACATGATTACAAGACAAATGCATCCAATTGCCTCCCAAGGTTCTATACTAAACATGTCCCTTTCCATTATATTTGATGATCAGTAATATATCCTAGGAGCTTGAATATATTATTGCACATTTTATCCAACACTAAACATAAATGACGAATTCCCTGTCCCCATTGTCCTCTATTTTAATATAAGATGATTGCAAAATTGATTGGAAATGTTAGTTATGTAATGAGAAAACTACATATTTTAATCAAAATTTCTACTCTGAATTATCAATTTGAAAAGGAAACATTTTAAAGCTATTGTTTTAAAGAAAATACATAGTTTACAAAGCATAGTTATAGCTCCTTCAACTCCCGTTCACACATTGTTCATCCGCAAATTGCATGAAAATGACTCTCCTTTTCACGACAACTAAGACTAGCACACTTGAAAATATAACTCCTACAATAACAAAATCTCAGAAAGGAGAAGAATATCAATGATGACTGAATCATAAGCTCCCAAATGGTCATATGTCAATCATATGTATATATATATGGAAACAAAACAACAAATCAACTACAGTTTGTCATAGTCACTATAAGAAATAAAGTAACCTAACAAACCAACTGAACTATAAAATAGTTCTTCCCAGAATTGAAACAAATAAATTCTTGAATATAAATACCCATTAATTAGAAATTTTAAGGGTTTCTTCATTCCACAACCAAAAAATCCAAGAACCAAAACACCAATTCAAGAATTCAGATTTAGCATATATTCATGCCACAATCATTAATATCCAAGAACCTTAATTCCTATGTAAAAATTTCTATAAAATCTGATAACCATTTGCACAGGGAACATGGTGCCCTCCTGGTCTACAATCAAATTTCATCTTTAAAATGCCAAACAAAGGAGTAACAAGTTAAATACAATACAAATCATCTTTGAAATGAAAACCAACACAATCCAAATTGAATTTTATATGTACAAGTTGACACAGGAAAACAAGTTAGTGAAAATTTGTGAGAAATAGGAAACTATAGAGTGAAAGAAAGAGTGAGAAACAGAGGAACAATGATGAAATGTGGTGACCGTGATCTTCCCACAAAATATGTAAGAATAGACAATTCTATAATTGTGAAGATCTGCAACATGTATGGATGAAAGTGAGAGAAATAAAAAGTGAGAAGCACAAATCTAGATCATCTCGTGCTGGAGGAGAGAGAACATGATGAGCTGTTTCTTCTCGTCGGAGGAGTTCACGGTGAAGGATGGAGGAGATGCAGCTGGCAATAGATAAGATCGGCTTTGGGGAAGGTTGATACGATTTCAATTAGGGCACAAACAAGAAAATTGAATATTAGAATTGGTCGTTTAGCACAAAAGCTCTACTACAATGTGTTCACTTACCGCTACAGTAGTCAGAGGCTCCTGCATGCGCTACAGTGTTGATGTTTACAAAATATGCCTTGGTGTACAGTGTTTGTTTAAGTGTGTTTAAACTTTTTATAAACAAAACAAATATTATCAAACGTGTTTTTGATGCAAATCTGTTTAAATAAACAATAAACAGCAAACATAAACGGTTGCCAAACGGGGCCAAAATTATAAAAGAGTCCACATATCACATGATACTTACTTCTTATATTTTTAATTTCATATTTGTCCTTATTTATTAAAATTAGGAATCTCACCATTCCGATTCATTCTACTCTCTCACGTTTCTCTAATATTAGAAACCATCTTTCTCCCTCCTCAACACTTTCCATTTAGAAGAATGATATATCACTTGTACTATGTTTTTGTTGATTGTTCAATGTTCAGGTATAATTTACAAACAACATTATAACGAGGCATTTTTGTTTTCCTAAAGTGTTTTATTGACATGTTTTAATTCTTTTGCATTTTTTTTTTACTCGAAAGCTAGAGGCACTTAACTAATGCTTATCACTTGTTCTGATTGTTTGTTTTTAGAGAGCGAGGATACGTAATCGAAACACCTTAACTTTTCATGAATTTGAAAATTTAGTTACTAGTACTATATTGGATTGTATTGGTGAGGATATCAGGTGCAGAACATAATAATTAATTCAAATATAATTTAACTTCATTTTTCTCACAAATAAACTAAAGTACGTAATGGATTTTTCAGTAATTAAATATTAAGCAAGAACTTAGTATTACTTAGCAGGATAGAAATTTGGGTTAGACATGAAAACTGTGAATAATATATTGTGCCCAAAGCATAAGAAATTAAGAAAAATCTAAGTTCTTGAGGAATGAGACGTGTATTTTTACACATATGAAGTGCTTGGATAGTATATTCTTAGGATAAATTCAATGTATAAAAAAAATATTTTATTAAAATTAATAGTAGAAAAAAATGAAGTAATTGAATAGCTTGATTTATCTTATTTCTTTGGAGGACTGATGTAATACCTTATAACACAGTTTTAAATAGGCCATTTATGTGTATTGCCATTTGTTCACAATAAATGGCCCCTGAGATAGTTCCATTGGATAATTCAGGAATCATAGTCGTGGTTCTGACGGTGAGCTCCTAAGGCATTGTTGCGCATCGACGAAAGAGGAAAAAAAATGATGATGATGATGGAGGAAGAGGAAATTGAATGTGTGTCACGGTAATAATGGTGTAAAAATTGGTAATGGCTTCTACTGTTGTTATTGCCCAGAGAGAGGAATGTGTGATAGAAAAATTAATTGAAATTGTGAGAGTCCTAATTTTAATAGATAATGGCAAATGTGGAATTAAAAATATAAGAAACAAGTACCATGTGATATATGTACTCTTTTGTAATTTCATTATAAGAAAAAGAGGTTGGAACGCCTAAGGATATTGGTGGAGCGCCAATATCAGTTCCCTTGTCTTATACTAAAAAAATAAAATTCTTTTAGCTAAAGAAAAAAAAGTGCAAAGGCAGCGGTAGTGAAAGACAAATGAGGTGATGGTGATGAAATGCAATGGTGGTAGTGGAGATGGCCGTAGTGGTGGTGAAAGGTGATATCAGTGGTGGTGTCATGCTCCGATTTCCAACACCCAGTTAAGAGCGAAGGAAATAGGGGTGAATGATGAAACCTCAACTGGTTCACACACCTGAACCCTTCGATCCCAAGACTTAATTTTGCATGTGTCTAAAATTTCAAAATCACTCAATTTCAAAGAAAACTAACTCAATTTTGTTTCAAGATGAATGACCTATGTCCGTTTGAAGTCAGGGATAGTTTTAACACATGTTATGAATAATACATTCGCTTAATCGAAGAGGTACTTTCGATTAATCGAAGATATGATTAATCGAAGTTCTATCGAAACTTCATTCGTAACATGTTGGTTTTAGAATCCAATTTCACTCAGTTTCTTCGATTAATTAAAGGGTGCAATTAATCGAAGACCCATGTTCGATTAATCGAAGTTAGGTTTTCGATTAATTGAAACCTTTCGACAGAAAATCCTGCCAAATCCCATTTTTTCATTAGGACATCCGAAACTTATTCACCATTATTCATCTATTCCATATACATTATCATACATTTTTTACATCTAAAAACACGTGCAGAAGTATTTAAAATCATAAACATATCTTAATTACATCATAAACATCGGAACAAGTCCGGAAATACATACAACATATAATTTTCCAAAAGTACAACAAATGTATCAAGTTATTTGTCCAACATCTATATTACAATTTCTCAAAAGTGTCAACATGACAGATACATATATAGATACTCAAAAACTCCAAAAACACTATCGAGTACTCCATGTAGCTACTCAAGTTCCATCCATTGTCGATGCCTTATCTGAAAAAGTTTGGGGGGAGAAGGGTGAGCAAACAACTAGCTCACTAGGAATGCCTCAACCCACCTAGGCATCGAACCAACACCGACCTACATGATATGTTATTATGATGTCGCTATTGTATATGACATGCTCAACACTTGTATGTCAAATCAATCCAATGCAATACATATATGTATTTAAAACATTCATCATGTTTAACACTTAAACACATAAGCATATTTAGATTTACATCTTTTTTGGTCATAATCCAATACTTATACATGATTGGCCAACTCCGACAGTCATGTAGTGTTAGATAACTTCAACGACACTCGTATGATTGAGCAACTCTGAATATCATACATTATTGGCAATATATTGGTCTTGCCATTGTGATTGGGCAACTCCGACAATCACATAAATTTGGACTACTCCAATTTTTAGGCATTAGCCTCGGTATGATTGGACAATTTTGACGGTCATACTTATGGTGGTAATTTTATCACTTCCATAATATGGTTGGACAACTCCGATCTCCATGTATGGCTCACTTGGACAAATCTATGATACATATATACACTTTAGGCAACATATTACACATAACATATTTCTTATGCTTTTCTATATGTATCCATGTTTTTCTATATGTATCCATGCTTTATATCAATCATATCATACGTTATATTCTCACACACCACATACACATATACATATATGTCTACATTTATACATATACCTCATACATGTATACAAAATCACATATATCAATCATATGTTTACTGATAAGGATTATTGATGTGATTTGATCAGATAAGAAAAAATCAGTTTAACCGAGTAAGATATTTAAATTTGAAGAGATGAGAACAAAAAATAGGTGAAGAGATAAAATAATGAAACGTTGGATAAGGTGGGAATATGGGATACGCCACTTAAACGAGCCCTCATAAATGAGATGAGGTCAAGGAATTAAGGGAGAACATGATTAATTAACTGTTACTCTTCTCTGAGGGACTTTGATACTGACTTGACCGTCGGAGCCTTATCGGCCGGTATCACACCGGTACTAGTGAGGTGATTTCTTTTCTTCTTTTTTAAGAAAATAAAGCGAATCTGGATCGTGCAGGGTCAACCTTCATCAATTGGCATCGTCTGTGGGAAATGATAGTTCTCCTAGCAAAAACATGACTCGTTTGTGATCCGATCTAGAAGTAGGAGAGGGAAGCACATTGTAGGCTCCTGTTCACCAGGAAAGGTCCGGGGAACACCCTAGTGTCCCAAATGAACAAGCACGCATTGCAACGTTGGAACATCGATAAGGTGGGAATATGGGACACACCACTTGAACAAGGCCTCATAAATGAGATGAGGTCAATAAATTAAGGGAGAACATGATTAATCAACTATTACTCTTCTTTGAGGGACTTTGATACTAATTTGACCATCGGAGCCTTACCGACCAGTATCACACTGGTACAAGTAAGGTGATTTATTTTTTTTCTTTTTCAGGAGAGCGGAGTGGATTCGAATCGTGCATAATCAACTGTAGAGATCCGAATTTTTTTATTTTATTTAATTATTTTTTGAAATATGATTTTAAATGATTATAAATGTGTTTTAAATATAAAATACATATTTGGGGACTTGTATGAAGGTCCGAGAAAGTTTTAGGAGCGTTTGACAAAAGTTGATTTTTTCGAGTTTAGTGGGCCTAAGACGTGGGTCTAGTGGGGCCCAAAAATTTGAAATTGTTAGAATGATACCAAATTTGGATAATAACTTAAATAAAATATTTAACCCACTATGGAATCGATTTCGGGTTCGTAGGAGTTACCAAAAGTAAAAACAGAGCCAGAGAAAGTTTAATGAGAGACTAGTGACATTTTTGTAAATAAGGATTCTAAATCTATAAATAGAAAGTAGGAGAATGCTGAATTCATTTTCTCATTCTCATCAGCTACATGGAGAGAGCAATATATATCTATATGTAGCTATATCATCTTCTTCCCTTCTCCATTGATTTTGAGAGGTTTGGGACGATAATTGGAGGGCGCCAAAGAAGGAAGAGTTGGTTTACGCATTAAAGGATCAAATTTGATCCATCTGGAATCGAATTCAAATAAAATTAATTTTTTTTTTGTGAAAGTGAGGGATAACTTGAGAATATAGCTATTAAGGTAGGGTATGCGTGTTTGTGTATTTCATTTCAAGTTAAATTTCATGTTTTAAACATAAAATTGATGATTTTATGTTATGTATGATTACATGGGGATTTAGGATGAAATTACTGATTTAAATTGATGTATATATGTTTATTTAGATTAGAAATAATTGGTATGCGATGTAGAATATTTAAATTGCTAATGTATGCTTTTTATGAAGAATATTGCATATGTAAAATTTTGGGTGAATTGTCAAAAATTTAGTTTTGGGGAGTTAAATGTAAGCATGTGTCATTATAAGTTTTTGTATGACATGCTAAAATGAACATGGGACATGAATTGGGTGCAATGTATTGAGATGTGCAAATGTATGTGCAAAACGTGATATGTTTTGTGTGTGGGGGGTGTTATCTCGAAAGTGGCTCATGAAAAGTAGACGAGGAATATATCTTCGGGGGTTGAAAGACCTCAAACTTGCACAAGAAAGTTGGTTACCGGTGGGTTAGTAGCTTGAAAATAACTAGAATATGGGGTTTGGGGCTTTGTCACGTATCCAGATTGTGTGTGTAAGTGTGATTCAATTCCGAGAGCGTTTTGAGTCTTAAGTGTAATAATGTGACTTATGTAGCTAGAGTGAATTTTGTGTACGAATTCAATTGCGTCATATATTATAAACATGATGAAATGTGCATAGAAGCATGATTGTGGGTATTGTGCTTGTCAAATGTTTTTATGAATATGTCATGATAATGAAGGTTTGGCTTTTGACTAAAATACTAGGAAGCATGCCACAATGATATGAAATGTGAACTTGAACGGATTGCACAATGTAATACCCCTTAATTTTGAGGTTTATTTAATTTTAATTTGGGTTTGAGTTTGGTTAGATTATTGAGTTGGGCTGGATTATGTTATATTATAAATTTTTAAGTTTGGGTTTGCATATCTATTTGGAGTGGGCTAAGTACATATTTTTATGTTTTTTTATTTTTATTTTTTTCTCTTTTATTTTCTTTTTAGGATTTTATTTATTTTTCTAAAAAGAAAAATAAAATAAAAGAGAAAAAGGGATTAGGGTTTCAGTAGTTTTTAACGCGAGTGATAGGTGTTTTAGAGAGAGAAAGAAGAGAATAAAGAAAGATAGAGAGAGGGAGAGGCTGCCGAGAAGGGTGGTGGCTGTAGGGCAGCCATAATGGCTTCCTTGGGCTGTCGAAGGTGGCTCTTGGTGGCAGTTGGCCGAGAGATGAAAGCTAAGGTATAGGTGACTCGCGGTTGTGGGTGTGGATGGTTTTGGGTTCAAGGTTGAAGTATGCTTGTGTCGAGATGAAGGCCTCAACTGGGTAGTTTGGGTTCAAGGTTGACGCATGTTTGTGCCGAGATAGAGGCCTTAACTGGGTAGTTGATAGAGAATGAAGAAGGTGCTCACGGTTCATAGGATTTGTGGCTTAGTGGTTGTGTTTGGTGGTTCCATAGCAGTGACCAAGGAAGGGTGGTGACTGAAGTAGGTCTTTAAGATACCTTAAAGGATGGCTATGAGGTGGTTCTGCATGATGGTTTTCGGCAACTGGATAGGTTGGTTATGGGTGGCCGACGGTGAAGATTCGGCTGGTTTTGGCCGAAGACGGCAGTTGGAGTTTGAATTTCGGGTGTTGATTGGTGAAGATGATGAAGGTTGATGAAGAAGGGTTCGACTGCCGATAAAGGTGGCTCACGGTGAGGTGATGCGGCGGCCAGGTGGGTACTATTTAGCTAGCTTGAGGTGATTCACGGTTTGTGGGGTTGATATTAGTTTGTTGCTAAGATCATGATATATGATAAATTATTTGATGGGAAATCTAATGGCCTACTTGGAAAATATGATTCATGATGAATTTTACTTGTTAATTAGTACTTTAAGTGTTTTCTTAAATTCTAAAGATGCATATTGATGGACAGACTTGATCTTGGTCTGTGGATAACTCTACCTACAAGTACTATATATTGTTTTATATTATATTTATATATTTGAAATTTATAGAGTGAAGAGTTATTTGTTTCATAATTATATGTTTAAAAGAGTGTCAAGTTGTATTTTGATATCATGGAGGTGCTGGTTTGTAGTGATGCGATGGTGCCAGTAGCAGCATTGTACCGATGGTTGCAATGTTTTATTGTTGGTGGCTATTGGGTGCAGCTGTCATTGATTAGTGCGGTGTGAATTGTGTGGTGATGTTGTGGTGTATGGACTAATCTAGGTGATGGTGATTGTGGGTTTCAGTTCGATTTCTTCATAGTTGCTTGGGTATGGGTAAAGGTTGGATGAAATGATAGGTTGTGACATTTGAGTTTGGTTGTGTACTTGGAATTAGGCTTGTTTAATTAAATGGGCTTGTTGAATTAGACTGGGCCATAATAATAGCAATTTAAAATGAAATGGGTTAATTGTTTGGGTCTGGTTATCATATTGGACTGGGCTGAAATATGGGCTTTGGATTTCTGGATTGGCAACGGACTCGCGAGCTTCCGGATAAAAACGCGAGGCAAGTTGATACTTGCTCTTTTCTCCTATTCACTTATATTTAATTTACGTAAGATTATATATCTGTGGATTATTGATTGACTGTATATAAAATTTATATATATAAATTTGACGTGTTTGTATTTATTAAATACATACTTGTAAACATGCATATATATATATATATATATATATATATATACATATTTTTTATATTGGTGATTATGAACATGTCGGTTTAAATTGTTTTATTTAAATTTATGTATGACAATTTTTTATGTGGAATGTGAATGTTAAGTGTAATTCATCCAGCTCGAACCCATTCTTTTGGATACAGATAGGAAAAATCCCATTCCGTTGCCAAAGCCAACTGCAACAAAACCTTTACCCAGAGTGATGGCACATGGTAGAGGTTTCTTTGTGCTTGATGCAGATACCGTGTGTTCGGGCATCTACATAGAATCATCATCATTTGAACGTTTTAGAATCATCATCATTTGAACGTTTGGATATTCCTCGTAATCCTAAGCAGGAGGAGTACTGGTGGGTTTCTTCTTCTTCGCAACCTGAGTTTCGTGTGGAGGAAAAGTCAACAATGTCTGTCAGCGTTTACGCAGTCATCGAAGATTGTATTCTCATTTCAGTTACAGATGCATGTATGTTCCTTTCGTGAAACTGAATTCTTCCGTTGTTACCCTCTCGATGGAAAGGCTGAATATGTTAATGGAGTCGTATATACTTTCGTTTATGCTAATCATTTGATTGCATTGGTATCGGATATTCTTGTCGTCGTTTGTTCATTTGGGAGACAGAATATTTTGTAATTGCAATTTCAGTACTTGTTTTGACTGTCCAACTCAGTTTATTTTCTCACTCTCTTTGTCCCCACCAAAGATTTATAGCAACATCATTCGTGACATGGGCCCTCCACTTTCAATCCTCAACGAGTTCATCTATATGAATGTTATTAATATAGATGGACCAACTGAGGGTTCCTTTGCCCGTAAGGTAATCTCAAAAGATATACTTCATTATTACTTAAAGGAAAATGTAGCTGAGAACATAAGCAAGAAATTGATGTCTACTTGGGAAGAAAGGATCTCGGGAATACTGACCTCTTACGAGAACTATACTCGTAATGTATGGGGTGATTTTCAATCCCCTAACCCTATGGATTGTTGGCTAGCTCATGAGCAAAAATGGGATAAATTCCAGTTAAAGCTAAGAAGTGGGGAGGGCTTCTTTCTTTATTTACTTTTCTTCTGCCTTTTTTCTCGTCATTTTTTTTTTTCACACACACACTAACAAACACATCCTCGCACATGCATTATACATACCCCTACTTCTACAATTTCCTTTGGTTAACACTAATAAATAGATAGGTTGTTGACATGCATGAGAGGGACGGTAGCTCAATGCTTGGGTTTTGCTCCCGCAGACAAAATTTGTCCTACAGAATGATGTGGCCTGTGGCCTCGTAAAATATTGACCTCGGTCTAAAACCTAAAAAAATTAAAAATGAGTCCTACCATCTTTTTACGGGTGGGTTTTTTTTTCTTCTGAATCACTCTCTTTTTCCAACCCTAATTTTCATCTCTTAAGCGCCAATCATCGTCTTCTGCAGCCACCATTCCTAAATCTCCGTCCAAAAATCAAGTATTAGAGTACATGACACCAATTTTCATCAAGGACACCAATTCGTTCCATTCCCAGTTGATCTGCCCCCAATGTGTTAATCAAATTAAAATTTCCAATAGAACGAAATCTGCTTCATACCAAATGTTTCAAGCTATATTCAAGATGTAGTGATACAGTCTATTTTTATATTATTTGCTTGATAGAAGAGTAGAGTTGAGAAAATAGTATGACTCTTCAAATTTTTTGTGTTCATCTTTTCTGGTCTTAACAACACCATTTATTCTTAACCAGATCTCCATACTTGACTACCGTCCAAAACCTTATCTTCATCCCTTCTCTTTTGCGACCACTTTAAAAAACTTAACATAGAGAGAACAGATCAACACAAAAACCAAAATCGGCAGTCGACAAAGCCAAAATCATTTTGATCCGATCTTTACAATCCGAAAAAATATTCTCAATAGTGAGAGAAGGCCTCCTCAAGGGACTGGTCGGTGGTGGCCCAAGCGAGTCCAGTGACGAAGCATTTGTAGTCGCCATGAAATCATTTGTACTCGAGCCGCCATGGAAGCATTTGCTGTTGAGAGAGAGAATCACGATCTGATGAGAGATGGAGAGAGAGAAACAATCTTTTTACCATGACCTTAGCCATGGGTTGATCTATCACCCCATAGAGAGAGAAAAATAGAGAGAACTCTCCCAATCGGGTAATCCGTAAAAATTGGTTCCATAAATTTTTAATTTTTTAAACTTTTTAAATATATGTCCAAGTTTAATTAGACTACGTCATCCTGCAGGACAAATTTCATCCTGCCAGGATTTTTTTTTTCACACACACATTAAGAGACGCATCCTCGCTAGGGGTGACCACGGTTCGAATTGGTTCGGATTAGACACTAAACCTAATCCAAACCGTGGTTCACGGATTGGTTAAATTCCAATCCGAACCGAACCGTGGCCAAACCTACTCCGAACCGAACCGTTAGAAAATGGATTGGTTCGGTTCGACTTGACGGATTGGGCCTACTCAATATTCAATAATTTGATTAATGTGCAAAACTATAATAAAAACTTAAAAGAATAATATATTTAAATTTAAAACTAGTGTATAAATGTATTCTATATATATTTATATATCATTATATCATATAAATTATAAAATATATTTATAAATATTCGGATTAGCCACGGTTTGGTTTCACGGATCGGATCGGATTTTTCAGGCACCAATCCGTGAACCGAACCGTTGCCAACGGATTTGCAATTTTAAATCCACAACCAAATCATTACCAACGGATTAGCCATGGTTCGGATCGGTTCGGACCGGTTCGGTTCGGATTCACAGATTCACGGATTTTTTGAACACCCCTAATCCTCGCACATGCATTATACATACCCCTACTTCTACAATTTTCTTTAGGGTAGCTCAATGTTATAGGGCCTCTCCATCCATGGGAGCCTGTATTCGATTCCTCGTCCCCTTTCTCACTGCCACCTCATTTCCTCTCTCATTATCAACTTTGAAAAAAAACAGACAAGCATGAGAGAGGTACACTCTATTGAAGTTGATGATTTGAACAAATTGAGTACATTATACTCCAATTACTAAATTGCCTAACAAGCTCAATCTCAATGGGGAGTTCAAAAGTTTTTATTTTAATGGACAATATACCCTCTTTTTTTATTTATTTTGTAATTTTATCTCTCTGCTTTCTGTATATTTGCTCCTAGAGTTCTTTCCTGGCAATTGTTTCTCTCTATGTACCCAATGCCGTCACAGTGTCATCATGTTCAAGCTAGACTCATCGAAGAGGCCCTTAAGCAAAGTAACTATTAAAGGACACATTCCTAAAAAACTACAAAGGTCCAGTTCTTGGTCAAGTATGTCTTTCAAGGTTTCCCATTGTTGAACAAGGGATTTAGGCCTGCAGTAATATCAAGTAAAGAAGAATTATGAGTGGAACGTCAATCCGATGTCTCTAAACCATACCCAAATACCACACATTTCGATATGAATGCCAAGCCTACCCAAAAACCCAAGTGCCCATATGTTTCAATATGAATGCTATAATTTTTCAGCTGCATTCGCTGACTTTACTGAGTGACGTCTTAGTGACAATGTGGCAATGACATATTGCAACTTTAAATGAAAGATTGCATTGATTCCTTATGGAATGGATGGAAGGAACTTGAAGCCACCAACAAATGAAATAAAGATTGTGGTATTAGTATTAACACGAGCAATAATAACATTTGTGTCTTAAACTATGATACATATTATGACGAATAAAAAAATAAAAATAAACAAGTGTTCCACTTATCAAAAAATAATAGATAAAAATAGAGCCACCGCAATATAAATCAAGCTTCAAACAATTTCACATCTTTTTAGATGCCTACAGTGGTGAAGGTGGTATGGTGATGGAGGAAGGTGGCGATGTGGTGGCGGCGGTGGTGGTAGAGCCGGTGGTAGTGGTAGTGGTAGTGGTAGTGGTGGTGGTGGTGATGGTGGAGGTGAAGGATCTTTTTTGGTAGAATGATTTTTTTTTTAATCTTACTAAGAATGCATGCTCATTCCAAGAGTCATGAGTTTAACTATGAAATAGATTTTTATTCTTAAGAATGGATTTCATTCAAAAGGTATGACTATTCTCACCTTCAAATTCATACCAATCAAAAGAATTGATGGAATGTGCATTCTTAGGTCTGTCAATGGATCAATTTGGATCATAATTCGATGTTGATAACTCAAATATAAATTGAAGATATAATCCGATAACCCGTTAATAATTTGATAATTCTTTAGTTATACAAATTGGATATGAATTATGGTCAATCTGATTCGATAATAATTCGATGCAACAAAATATATTATAGAATACATTAAACATATATAATCTTGTGCTATAATATATAATATTTACTTCTTATCAAAATGTTTGATCATTATTTTCTCTTATGCTCCCCTCTCTATTTTTTTTCTTCTCTGAAGTGTTTTTTCCTTAACAAAGAGTAAAAGATCTAATTTATTTTATTTTTTTCTTTCATATTCTATTTATCTTCCATTTTCTATTTTTCATTTTCTAATCATTGTTTGACGATCTCTTTTGACATTAATTTCTTTTATAACAAAATAATAATAATAATTTACGCCATTAACGGGTTGGATTATCAAGTCGGATATCCGTTTAGTAATAAATCGAATATGAATTTCATTATAAAATATTTGTCGGGTTATTGGATCAAATAAAATAAAAAAATAGCCTTATCAGATTAGAATCAGATCAACCATGATATCAAATGCACAAATTAAAAGAGAGAATCCATGGACCTCATTCGTAGTTGTATTCTCGAGAAAAAGGTTGGATTGCAAAACACAAAAAATGGCACATTCGATATGGTGCAACTTGGGCTGGTTGGAGGTATAACTCAGCCCAACACAACCCGACCTCTAACCTTAACCACTCAACTCGAGCGCAATCCATCCTTGAATTTTTAAACTCAGGTTTGCAATTTAGGCTGATATTCCAGGTTAAAAAGTGATTCGGGTTGCCCATATGACCAATTTGTACACAAAAAAATTAATGGGATATTGAGTTAGTTTCATATTACATTACTCCTAAACTTAAAAAAAAATTCAAAACCTTAATGCAAATTTTTAAAAAATTACAAACAAATTATTAGGAAATTAATTCTCCAAAGTGTTAATATACAAAAAATTAAGATTTAGACAGAGAAAGTTTAAATGAAAAAGATGGCCATAATTTGAATATTATATATAATATATTTAAAATAAAAATAATATAAAAAATAAATTAGAGTTCGGGTTTGAGTGGCTGACACCTAAACCCAAGCCCAACCCTATTTAAGTTCGGGTTGAGATTTTTCAATCCAAGCTCAACCCTAATTGTAAAAGTAGTTGCCAAAGTCTGTGCAAAATCGGGTTGGACTTGGGTTGGATTTGGGTTGACTAACCCAATTTACACCCCTACATACAGGTCACTTGTTTTCAATATAGGCCACTACTGAGGGTTGAGGTCCAGGTATGGTTTATTTAGTCGTCCATGTGAAGCCCTCTTGTATCTAATCCAATATTAAAGGCCCAGTGCCCTACCTTACCTGGTATTTATGCACAAAACATTCACACTTATGCTGCATTTTGTAAGCAACAATGGAATGAAATTAGCATTCCATTAAAGTGAGAATATAATAAGAATGAGAATATAATGGAATGGTCATTCGCATTCTATTATTTGGTTTCAAACATGAAATGATGCAGGAATGGAATGATGATTACATTATTTTTGGTAACTAAATTTTATTTTTTAATATTTATTGGGAAGGGAATAACCATTCCATAGGTTGAGTAGTGGAATGAATTTTCATTCTTTTTCATTCCAAAGGAATGATGCGGAATAGTAATTCCCACTTTCGTTTTTCTTACCAAACAAAGGAATGGATCCAAAAAAGGTAATATTGGCATTCCGTTGTTGCGTACCAAACGCAGCATTAGGCCTTGTTTGATAACCTAATTAAGCCTTATTTGATAACCTAATTTTGCGCTTAAAATTAAACGTGCTCAGCGATTTTAAAAATCAGCACATTTGATAAGTATTTTGGGTGCCACTTATTTATTCGTAGGTTAAAAATGTCAAAATTTTAAGTGATAGACTCTTTCATATGGTTAATTGATTAACAAGCTCGGTGAACCCAAAAGCCTAAGCTATTGGATAGTGTTGCCTACCAAAAAGACCCTTCTAATATTCTCCCCCATCAGAACTCGTAACACTCTTGTTGCAGTCGGACCACCCCGCCTACCCGTCCCCCCTCATAACGAGAGGACCCAATATTGACTCGGACCCGGACTCCACTAGGATGGGCACTAAGCGTGGCATCGGATAAAGAACTGGATTTGATTCTGATACCAATTATAACAGGTCAGACGCTTACCAATGACCCAAAAACCTAAGGTATTGGGTAGTGTTGCCGACCCACCCATTTATATCTATTCTATTTCCCATTTGGATCCGATGTTAGACAAAGAAGACCCCCCTAACACCTACCATCAGCGATATCTTACCATCTCTAACTTCTTCCACGATTTCTCTCTGCAATTTATCAACGAAAAATCTCCAACAACCTTTTCGCATAAGTTTGCTATTCTGCACATCTCTCAAGGTTTCTTCTTAGTCTTTTTTTTCCACATATTTTTAGATTTTTTTTTTAATTTTCATAACATGTCGTTCAACACTAGACAACCTCCAAGATGTGGTGAGAGTTTTTGCGATTACACTTTCATGTTGGGTTAATTTGATAGAATATTTAAAATAAAAGATAGAATAATTGACGTAAAGAGATATTCCTATAAAAAAAAAAGATAAAACTAAATAAATCTCATTTGAATAAGTTGGTGGAGAGAATGAAGAGCAAATTAATATGTGTTTTATTATTAGGGTAAAAATTACCATACATTAATTTATTTGTTAATAAGAATTGAAACAAATAAAACAATACCCTAACTTTCTTATCTTTCTATCCAAAGTTATTATTGAAATCTTAACACATCTATCCATCTCATTCTTTTACATCCATTTACAAGTTTGTTACTCACTTAGTTTTTCAATTTTGTTAATATAGCAACTGGGCTGTCTAGCTAGCTTGAGGAGATATATAAAATAAATGTTTGAAGATTTTATTACCTTATATTCGATATATGAAAGTTTACCCATTCAAAATTATTGATTTGTGTTTTAAATGTTACTAGAGAGTATTTAAGATATATATTAATCATAAAGTACAAATATTTTTTTTAAAGAGTTCTATACAATATATACAATTCTACACAATTGTAGAATATTCTGAATTGTAATAAAATTTGACGAGGGATAAGATAAAACTTATTATTAATAATTATAAATATATTGAATAAAATTTTTACAAATTAATATTTACATTTTCTATTCATTATTTTGGTTCAAAGACTTCTAAATTTTATTATTATTCAAAGTCATTCCATTAAAAAAAATTACACACGCCATCACTTTTGATTGATGCAAGATTTTGTGTTTAGTGATCATATTTTTTCTCCCAAACCATTTACAATCTGGTGGTGAATTAATATTTTCAATAATCAGTTTTGACATTAATATCCAATGTTAAATTTATATATTAATTTGGATAAAAAATATTATTTTATATATCTTTTTTTTTCATAACCAATATTCTTTTATATTATATAAATAGTATAAATGTTATGAGTAAAAGATATTGAGGGCAAAAATTTAATCCTCAGCTTTTGTATTTAACAAACAATGTTATTGAATTCAACTTTTAAAATTAAAACACTATCAAATATATTTTTGGATTAATACATTCAGCTAGTACTTAAAATTTCAGCATTTAAATTAAATTCGGTACTTTAAATTTTCAGTGCTTAATTTTTAATTGAGAAATGCTAAACGTCATGAAATTATTTCATGAATTTGTATCATGAATGATGTGGCAGGTAACGTGGAGAGTTAGTATTGGTGGGATTTGGTAATAATATCATGGGACTTTGTGTATGTGGGAATCCCACCAATACTAACTCTCCACGTTACTTGCCACATCATTCATGATACAAATTCATGAAATAATTTCATGACGTGTAGCATTGCTCTTTTTAATTTTAGAAAGCGGCACCTTAATTAGTTTCTAACTAGCTACAAACACACACGGTCTTTAGTAGGGTGGCAATTTCAGACTCCTTTTTAACAGTTTATTTTATCATTACATCCAAACAGAATTCAAAGTCACTTCTAGACTCAAAGTTAAGTCCATGATTTGGATGGAATTGATCCTCTCCAAGTTTTTTTCTATCCCAGGCAACATCCATGTCATGTAATTTTTGTTTTGTTGGAATTAAATTGTATACCATCCATGATATGTAGTGTGTAGTTGGAACAAGTGATGAGATGATACATCTGTAAACAATTTTGGATAATAACTTTTAAGAAGTTATCCTCATAAAAAACATCACAAAAAAATAAAAAATAAAAAAACAAAAAAATTAATGACTATTTAACTTCATCTTACTACATGAATTACATGGATTGAAAAAAGGCACATTAGATGTTTGGATTATACCAATTTTGACATGATTATAAAATGTTTCAATGTACGTTTGATCTATGAACTTGAAATTGAATGTTAACATTAAATGGGTAGACGTAAGTTCAAGTTTTAAGTAATCATTTTGTGTAAAATAAGATAATTTGGTTATGTACATTCGATATGTGTGACGTATAGATTTGTAATTGACAATATTTAGTGTCAAAACTAAATTTGATCGAATTGTAATCTTTCATTCATATTTTTGTATCGATTATGAAGTTGAAGACTAAGAGTTTGGGGTGTGTTCTTCATCAATGCATCAAAGACACATCATAATTTTCAAGATTGGATCGATTCAAGCTTTACCTGGACTAGTTCAAGAGCTCTCAGGACCTCAAAATTGGTCACCAAAATAGTTGTATCGGTCCAAATGAAGGCTGAACAGGCCCAAGCCTTCAGACCTACTTATTTTGGCCTACTTTGTTTTGTTTTGACTCTGAACTTTCCTTAAAAACTAGAATTCATTTCCTATGAATTTTTAACTTGTTTTTCAAGAAAAATTAGGGATTTCTTGTCTATATAAACCATCATATGTTTTCTACAAAAAATAATGCTTTCAAGGAACTTTCATTACATATTAGAAAATCTTTTTAGAGAGAGAAAGCAAATGAGAATTTTTATTCTTCTGTTTATATTTTTGAGAGCACATACACACGGAGTGTTTAAGTTGGGATGTTCTTCTCAATCTGATCAACCAAGATTCTCAAAGATATCATCAGTCTATACAGTTTGATCAGAAAAATATAAGTGGTTCCGTGATATTACTTGATTTTATCTGAAGAGGAAAGAGAAACTATCACTACGAAGAGGACAAAATATTTGAGGAGTATTGTATTCTTTCAGCTACCTTTCTAGAAGAATTATGACATCGTTAGTCGAAAGTCTACAATAACTGAACAACGAGTCTCAAGAGTAAGCCTGAGGCGTATCGCATTAAATTCTTGTCAAAGTGGAGTGTGAGTGTGAGTCTGTGACAGAGTCTATTCTAATTTGTTTTGAAATAATGGATTGGTTTCTCTAGAGGTGTCTGACTTACTTCGCGATTTTTTCATTCTCAGGCTTTCCACGTAAAATTCTTAATGTCATCTCTAACTTTCCTTACTTGCTTTATCTTTTTTGTGATTGGTTATTAATTATAAAATAGGCAAAAACACATATTCACCCCTCTATGTCTAAGAATTAACATCTTATCTCATGCTGGACGATTTTTATTTTGTATGTGGCCCATGTGCCACATCAATTACCGTAAAACTCTCTACAGGGTGGTCATGGGTGGTTTATTAACGATCCCATTCCTCTTGATTGGAGAGGTATATACCGTTAGTGAAAAGCATTGGCTCCCTTATCTCACAACAATACAAGAAAGTCTCCTATGTTACTAATCTCACAAAAAAATCTCGTATATTTTCAAGAGAGTGTGTGTTCCATCATTTTGAAACACAAGGGTTGGAGAGATTAGAAGGGTTGAAGAACCATTGCAATATTGTTATAGCATCTCGATATTGAAGTTCAAGGCTTCAAGTAACACTGTCGTACTGTCATCATATTTGGATCTTAAAGGACTACCGCTCCCTTGTATTTTAGGTATTTCTGAAGGTATCCTCAAACTAAAAACTATAGTTGGAGGTACTGTCATCATATTTGGATCTCAAAGAACTACTGCTCATTTGTATTTTGAGTGTTTCTAGAGTTATTCTCAAACTAAAAACTATGGCGGGAAGTATGTCCGATCTTCTTCTGTTTTATCTATCATTTGGTATCAAAGTGTGAAGTTTCTGCTGCTTCTATACATGATTTAGAGTCATATTATTGACATACGAGAATATATGAGTTTGTTTTACTTTTCAACACTATCTTTAATATTGTAAATTAAAAATCACATTTCTTCCCTTTTACATTTAAATGCATTTTATGTGATTATTGATTCTACACGATAAGAATATGACTTTTGAGAATAGATATTCATGATTCTTTGATATCATGATCTCTCTAAAATATGTATGATATTGTAATGAACTAATTGTAGATGTTCGATCATTGTCTGTAGTAACATACGTGTTATATGTTGCATCTATACATATATAATGATCATGCTAAATGAGTAATGTATTTTATCTTTCAGTGCCTGTTAATACTGTGATTATGAAGTTGATACATTTTGCTTGATTCTAGAGTAGCCAAAGTATCGTGAATCTTGAAAAATGTAAATGGCATTAAAGTTTAAAATTAACCATTGGGAATGTGACTTGGCCCATAGGGAGGTTACATATATGAGGTTAATTGCAATGAAATTATCTATGGAAGAGATATTGTTTTAGAATTATTATAAATGTTATATAATTTTTTATTTTAATATCTTAAATTTAATAATTCCATTATAAAGGATATTTTTACAAATTTGTAGCTCTTACCCAGAAGACAGTTACAATGATGCAATGCTTTATTTTAGACAACACTAAAGTAAAGGGATACCTTTAATTTATTGAGGAACAAATTGCAAGTTCCAATAAGGCTCTGGCTAGTACCTTAATAAAAGAATTGTCATCCATGAAATATAATGGTACTGCAGGAGTGCGTGCCACATTATGGGAATGAGCTAGAGATATTCTAGCACAACTAAAGTCTCTTAAAATTGAGATTACAGAGTCTTTTCTTGTCCATTTCATACTCAACTCTTTTCTACATCAATTTGGACCATTTAATATTTCTTATAATACACATAAAGATAAATGATCAATTAATGAGTTACTGATCATGTGTGTTCAAGAGGAAGGGAGTTTGAAGTAGGAGAGTCTAGAAAGTGTCCATTTAGTCTCTCGTGAAAAAAGAAAAGGGAAGAATTGGCATAAAGGGGAGAGTTCTTCTAATAATGAGAAGAATAAGAAGTTGTCAATTATCAAATCTGGCAATAGAGACTCCATCGGGTGCTTTTTCTGAAAAAAGATAGGACATTTTAAAAGAGAATGCAAGAATTTTCAAGCTTGGCTTGAAAAGAAAGGTAACTTATCTCATTAGTATGTTATGAATCTAATATGATTTGTGTTAGTAATAATACTTGGTAGATTGATTCTGGTTCTACAATTTATGTTGCCTATACTATGCAGGGTTTTCAAAACCAAAGGAATCCAATGAGAAGTGAATGTTACATCTATACAGGAAACAGATGTATTCACATGTGGAAGCTGTTGGAACCTTTAGACTTGTTTTACAAATTGGCTTTGTTTTAGACTTGAAAAATACCTTTTATATTCTATCATTTTCTAGAAACTTAATTTTTGTTTTCAGACTTGAACTTTTGGGTTTTTCTTTCAGTTTTTATGACCGTTCTGTAACCTTATTTAAAAACTCTGTTGTTATTGGTACTGGCCTTCTAGATGGTGGTTTGTATAAACTATATCTAGATCCTGTTTATGATTTTGATCTTTTTACTACAACTGAAAGTATTGGCATAAAGAGGGGAATTATGAATGAAACATCCTCTATGTTGTGGCTAGGAGATTGGGACATATCTCCATAAAGAGACTTAAGAGGTTAGTAAATGAAGGGGTCATCCAGACTCTTGATTTCTATGACTTTGGTACTTTTATGGACTGTATTAAGAGCAAACAAATCAACAAGACCAAAAAGGGTGCCAAAAGGAGTTCTAACACTTTATAAATCATACATACTGACATTTGTGGACATTTTCCTACACCATGTCTAAATGGTCAGAAATATTTCATCACCTTTATATATGATCACACACGATATATGTATCTCATCTTCTATTTGAGAACGCTGAAGCATTAAATAATTTTAAGGCCTATAAGGTGGAAGTAGAGAAATATACAAATAAAGTAATTAAAATTATGAAATTAGATGGTGGTGAAGCGTACTATAACAGGTACACGGGAATAGGATAAAAGTCGCGTTCATTTGCAAAATTTCTTGAGGAACATAGAATTGTTGCACAGTATACGATGCTTGACTCACGATATCAGAACAATGTAGTTGAAAGAAGGAATCGTACTTTAATGGACATGGTAAGGAGTATGCTTAGCAACTCCAATCTCCCATTATTTTTTGTGGAGTGATACCTTAAAAACTGATGTATACATCTTCAACAGGGTTCCCACTAAAGCAGTTCCTTAAACTCCTTTTGAGTTGTGGAATGGTTGGAAACCAAGTTTAAGACGTGTACACATTTGGGGTTGTTCAGTTGAGGTTAGACTATATAATCCACAAGAGAGAAAATTGGATCCAATAATAGTTAGTGATTTTTTCATTGACTATGTAGATTGATCCAAGGGATATAATTAAGTTTTAATATTCTACCCATAATATGAAAATAATTGAAGTAAGAAATGCAAAATTTTTGGAGGATGGCAACATTAATGGGAGTGCACAAACTCAAAGTTTAACATTTGAGGAAATGCAAGATCCAGTACCTATACCTGCAATTACATCAGAGTTTGTTATTTTTCAAGATGTTACATAAAACATCATTGAAGAAAAATAATCAATTCAAACCTTGCCACTCAATGAAGAACCGATTGGTATGGAGGGTGATATTTAACAATCTTAAAATGAGGTTGTTGATATCCCATTAAGAAGATCCTCAGGAGAAAGAAAAACTGTAATTTTTTAGATTATTTGGTGTACCTACAAGAATCTGAGTGTGACATTGGTATTGAGAATGATCCAATTACGTTTTCATAAGCCATGGGTGTCGATAAATTCACATTTTGGTATGATGCTATGAACGATGAGATGAATTCTATAACTAACAATGAAGTTTGGGATCTTGTCGAATTACTTAAAGGAGTCAAGGCCATTAGTTGTAAATGGGTCTATAAGACCAAAAGGGACTCAAATGGTAATATAGAAAGATATAAAACTAGACTCATAACCAAATGATTTACTCAAAAGGAAGGCATAGATTACCATGAAACTTTCATTAGTAGCTCATTATGACTTAGAGCTACATTAAATGTATGTGAAAATGGCATTTCTCAATGGAGATTTAGAGGAAAAGGTTTACATGACCTAACCTGAATGGTTTGGTTTAGATAAGGAAAGTCACTTGGTTTGTAGACTAAAGAAATACATATATAAACTAAAATAGGCTTACCGCCAATGGTATATAAAGTTTCACAATGTGATATCTTCTTTTAGTTTTGAAGAGAATACTGTTGATCAATGTATATACCTCAAGATCAATGGGAGCAAATTCATTTTTCTAGTCTTATATGTGAATGATATTCTACTTTCCAATAATGACTTAGGTTTCCTACAAGAAACAAAAATATTTTTCTCTCAAAACTTTGGTATGAAGGATATGGATGAAGCCTTTTATGTCATTGGTATAGAGATTCACAGAGACAGATCTCAATAGACATTAGGATTGTCTCAGAAAGCCTATATAAATTAACAAAGTATTGAAGAGATTTAGAATGCAAAATTGTGCATTTGGTTAGCACCTATTATTAAAGGTGACAAATTCAGTCTAAATCAATGTCCAAGAAATGATCTAGAAATGGAACAGATGAAAAACATTCCTTATGCCTTTGCAGTTAAAAGTTTGATGTATGCCCAAGTCTGTACTAGACTGGACATAGCATTTGCAGTTGGCATGTTAAGTTTAGAGAGCTGTAAAGAAAGTGTTACGTTATCTTTAAGGAACTAAGGAGTACATGTTTACTTATAGACAATCTGATCATTTGAAGGTGATTAGTTATTCAGATTCAGACTTTGCTAGTTGTGTTAACTCTAGAAAGTCAATGTCAGGTTATGTGTTCCTTTTAGCTGGAGGAGCAATATCTTGGAGACGCACAAAATAGTCTTTAACTGCTTCTTCAACTATGGAGACAGAGTTTGTAGCGTGTTTTAAGGCAACATCACAGGTTATATGGTTATAGAATTTTATTACAGGGCTTAGAGTTGTTGACTCTTTTTCTAGGCTAATGAGAATTTTCTGTGACAATTCTGCTGCAATATTATTCTCTAAGAATAACAAAAGTGGCAGTTGAAGTAAACACATCGATATAAAGTACTTTGCTATCAAAGAACGTGTTTATGATAAGGTGGTGATAATTGAGCACATTAACATTGAGATGATGATAACAGATCTTATGACAAACGCATTACCACCTAAGTTGTGTAAAGATCACTTAATGCATATGAGACTGTCTAGTCTCTCTTTTAGATAAAATGTTATTGATTATTATGTGCATTTGGTCATCTTTGAACTATTGTGTATTACAACACTTAATTAATTTATAATTTTCTATCTTCATTTGGTAGCATACAAAAAGTTTGAGAATGACAGATAGTCCTTTTGGACATTATCTTGGACCCGAATGAGCCCGCATTTGATAGCTCATTCATAAGGATTATATACTATATAAGACATTCATTAAGAGATAGAAAATTAATGACATTGTAATACATGGAAGGGGATACTTGTATATAAAGTATTTTTTGCCATGATTCGTGCATTGACTACTATGAATTAAGCATAGTGATGTTAACCAATTGAAAGGGGTTATTTATGGTCCCCATTAAGTTTATTTTTGATATAGGCCAAGTAGGAGAAAGTGTCTTCTACCAAGGCATATGTGGCCCATGGGCCAAGTGGGAGAATGTTGGACGATTTTTATTTTGTATGTGGGCCATGTGTCACATCAGTTACCATAAAACTCTCTACATGGTGGTCTGGTTTATTAGCTGCCTCATTTTTCTGGTTAAGTCACTCTTGATGGGAGAAATATATGCAGTTAGTGAAAATACTCGGGGTTCTAATCTCACAACAATACAAGAAGGTTTCATATGTTTTTTAAAAAGAGTTCGAGTTACATCATTTTGATACATAAGGGTGTGAGAGATTATAAAGCCTTCAAAAAAACACTGCAATATTGTGAGATTAAAGTTCAAGGCTTCAAATAACACTATTGTACTGTCATCATATTTGTATCCATTCAGTATTTTGGGTGTTTCGGAAGCTATCGTCAAATTAAAAAGTATGACTGGAGGTATGTTCGATCTTCCTCAGCATTTAAGTTTATCTATCATCTCATTTTAAATTAATTGAACCGCATAACTAGCATTGACTTGTGTTTTGCATAAAATGTGAAGCATTTGGGGTAGAACATGCAGCAAAATCGAGCAATTCAACTTTTTTCTATTTCTGCACTGGAAACTGAAATATCGGGAAAGAAGGCAATCTCAATTTTTTCGCTAAGAATAGCGGGTCACATTGATCACTCAAAACTAGTTTTTTAACCATATAAATTAGAGGAAATCGCCACGCTCATACGATACCTATATAAAATGAAGGCCAAGCACGTCCCATTTCAGTTGCACTACTCCTTCCCTTCTTATATAAACCCTTCACATGCAACAAACATGAAAGACAAAAAGAAGAGAGAGAGAGAGAAATTAAAATGGCAAGCATGGCTCTTACAACCACCCTTTCTAAATTCCAACACACCAGAGCAATAGTAGTACGCAGCCCATGGAGACCTTTCCGGGTGATCTGTTATATATAACTTCATGAGTGATAGATTTTTCATGATCAATTCATATATATATATATAGTAATATTGAAGTGATATTTTGTCTATTATATACAGGGAAGTTCGCGTAATGCTGCTACGGCTGCATCCGACGCAGCAAAAAGAGGCACCAATGAAGCCATGAAGGTCGGCCAAGACCTGAAAAACAAGGCTGCCTCTACTGCAGAAGATGTGAGTGCATGAGACACACACATATACATAATTTTGAAATTGCGTTTCAGCTTTCATTTTTCAGATGTTAATTTTGATTATTTCTGTATATATATATATATGACATGTACGTGTTCGAAGGTGACTCGCAAAACAAAAGATGTGACCGGAAAGGTGTCGGGGAATGCACAGGATTTAGCAGAAAAAGCGAAGCAGACAGCCCAAGATGCGTGGGGTTCGGTTAAGGACACGACGCAGAAGGTGAAAGCGACAATGGGGGGAAAGGCTGAAGAATCAAAGGAGGCTATTAAAGGAAATGCAGAGACTGTCAAGCAGAACATGAACACCAAAAATTAATACTTTTCACTACTTCGATCATGCTAAAAAATTATTAGATCGATATATATATATATATATATATATATATATATATATATATATATATATATATATTACATTTAAGCTTGAATCTGACGGTCCAAAATGTCTTTCGCTATCAACGGCTCACAATCACTTCATCTAACGGTTACCGTGGCGAGTGCACGATAGTGCCGTAAGTACGGGCATACATTAGTATATATATATATATATATGTATATATGTATAGTTTTCAACTTTAACTCAAGACCTGTACTCCCAGGGAATATTATTTGTTTTCATATATTATGTCCTAATCAAGAGATGTGCAATTGTAGACCATCTTGAAATTAATTAAGCAGCGTTATTCAATACTAATAATTATGTCTCCACTTTGATCACTACTCTTCTATTTTTTTTCTTTTTCGGCTGATACTCACTGCTCTTCAATTTTTTAGACCATCCTGAAATGGAAGTTGTAGATGCAAAAAGGTAAATACTTACCTACTCACCGGTGTGTGTAGTTGAGCCCTCCTGACCGCTGATGTGTTCCAATAAAAAATCAACACATCAACTTTAATTACAAAATTAAATTTAAAATGTAATAAATAAGTATAATAAATGAGGTTTAAAATATAATAAATAAGTATAATAAATGAGATTGACCTCATTTATTATACTTATTTATTACACTTTAAAACTAACGTGTTCAATTTTTATTGGGACACATCAATGGTCAGAAGGGCTCACCAACATACTGGTGAATAGGTAAGTATGATCCATAGAATTATTGAGGGTCTGTTTTCAACTTTGCATGTCATCTTTGACTATTTAAAATAAATAAATAAATAATCTCGTGATGAATCAAGTCAACCGTTGACGAGAAAAGAGAAATCTGTTATGAAACCGTAAGGCTTCGTTTGTTTGGGAGAACGAGAAAGTAAAAGAAATGAAAAGGTAAACTTTTTAACAGCTTGAATAGAAAGAAATTAAAAAAAATGTAGAAGAAATAAATTTACTCATTTGCTATTCTAGTATTTAATACAAGAAAACAATTTAGGGAATTAACATTATTTTCTTTTAATTTTACAAAAAAAGGAAAAGAATCACTAAATTTTCCTATAACTTTTTTGAAAATATTTCATAGTAACCCAGATGAAAAACTGATTTTCTTTATATTTACTTTACTTTCAATATCCCATTTCTTCTAACCAAACAAAGCCCAAGAGTGGTCTATTCGGCCTACGTGACTGTCTATACCATTTGTGGGGGTGATTTTCCGTGTGTTTATTGATCAAGGGTTAAGTCCATGAAACCTTGTTAAATACGAAATGTGAAAATAATTCTATGTTGGTTTGAAAAAATTCCTATATTTTTTAATTTGTACAATCAAGGACAAATTTTCAATTTAAATAATGAAAGGATTAAAGTACCCTTTATAAATAAATAATAAAAAAGATAAAGTGTCACTGCTATATGCAAGGTGTGCAAATACTCCCTTGGCGTTCAATTAACCTCCATGCATTTTTGAAAACGTATAAATAAAAATATTTTATCAATTTAATAAATAAAATATCTAAAATACCATCACACTCTTGTGCTATGTTTGGATGTCCAAAAAATATGCGAATACATCCTTTAGTTTTCACTCGACGAGCAACCAGTGTATCCATTTTCAGGGCTATCAGAAATAATAAAATATATTTTTAATTAATAAAAAATAATTTTTTTTATCAATTTCTCATTTATTTACAAAAATGTGTGAATACCTCATTTGTTTTCATTCGCCAAGACCAATCAGTGAATCCATTTTCAGGTCTATTTGAAATAATAAAATATATTTTTAGTTAATATATTTTGTAATAACGCTCCGAACTCAATTAGCGGAATAATTTTTTATTCAATTTGTAAATTTAAGTTTTTGAAATTTTGAATTCAACCTTGCAAATTCTCAAATTCTTAATGATTCCTCGTTTAATGATTCCTCATTAAATGATAGATAACATTTACTTTAGTTCAAAACTGATACTAATGTACCTAATACTAAATAAATACCGGTAGAAAAGTGCAAAACTAAAAAATTTACACCATTAATTAAGAAAGGGTTCACGTGGTTAAGAAATCATTGTCATTTTTATTGCGAAAATTAACAGAAAATAAGATCAAATACGCAAGTAAAGACACAAATTTATAAGATTCGCCTAAAATTTAGGATTATGTTAGTGGTGTTGCAGAGTTTTCACTACGATGAGAAAATGGGTATACAATTACAGAGACTTCAGACGGCACATAAAGGCACCTCCTAAGACTACATAAAAAAGTACGAAATTGCTAAAATACCTTCCAAAAAATTTGGGGTAGTTGTATCCACAAAATTGGACCAAAGTGTACAGTATAATCAGACTCTACACTTCCTACCAAGTCCCTCGCTTTATATATATATATATATATATATATATATATATATATATATATAATTGTTATTTATTGAATAGATGTCTAAACTATAAAAAGATATCCTAAGAGGTTAAAGGATTAAGTTTGCGTATATAATTTGTTAGTTTTACTTTATTTAGTTAGGACACTTTTATTAATTTGTGAATTTTACTTTATTTAGTTAGGATACTGCTTATTTTAGATTTTTATAAAGTAATCATTTCATCTATGAAATTTAAATAATATATCATTAAAAAATTGAAATAATTTACCTATCTCTTAGTATAGCTTCCGTTCATTTAAAAAATATATATATATATAATATTTATTTTTTTTCATTTTAAATTATTCTCAAATATTTAGTATCTTTAATAATAATAATGCAATACTCATATCTCAAAAACATTTTTTCATATTTATGAGATAAATGTTTTTGTATTAGATTAAGAGTCTGTTTGATAACCTAATTTTTCGCTTAAAACTCAAAGCCTTCTGCGATTTTACAACTTCAGCGTCCATTTGATAAATATTTTGGGTGCCACTTAAATAATTATGCGTTATTAAATGTGATCAAAATTTTAAACGATCTGTACCTTACTTAACGCTTAATGCATAATACGATTAGTGATGAAATTATTCGACCAAATTACCCTGAAGTAACGCCGTATACAAACTCTATTAGCGTATTCAATTTCTTCCACAATTTCTCTCTGCACTTTGCAACAAAAAAAATTATGTACTTTTTTTTCTCTAACAGTAGCCTTTTGTTCTATCATTGTTTGTATTTGAATCTACTATTATTACTGTACAAAAAAAATAAATACTTATTCCATTTTCTTATTTTCTTTAAATTTTCTAGAACAAGTTACAATTGTTTATTAATTTTTAGTTTCTAAATATATCATAATAATATCTAAAAAAATTTAGAATACATTATTGCAAGCCTTTTAGATATTTTCTTAAGATTTATTATTCTAAAAAAATTTATTATTCTCAATTTTATTGTAAATTGTCAACTTAACTCTTTACTTTCTTGAAAGCATATATATTCAATTTTATTAAATTAAAATATTTTAATTTATTTTTATGGTTAATTTGCGAGACCAAATTACAAATAATTTGTTTAGTTCTCGAGCTTAAAATTTTATATGTTTAGCTTAATTTAACAGTTTTGAGACATTCCCTTTTAAATTATGTTAATGAGTATTACTTGAATAATGTTCATTATTTAAGTTTGAATTAATATATTGGGTAAAGTACAAAAAACACCCCGTTATATACGAATAGTGCAAAAAACACACATGCAGTTATATTCGTGCATATAACTCCCTACAGTTTGGCAAATGTGTGCAAAAAACCCCTCCGGCTAGTTAGTGTTCAATTATGACTGTTGGAGGTTTAAATTTTTTCACAAAACCAGAAAATACCCTTTTTTTAAGACTAAAATGCCCCTCAGAGTTCTATATATATATTAATTCTCTCCCTCTCTCGTTCTCTCTTACTCCCTGTTACTCAACTTTCTCTATCTCTCTTTCAGTCTCTCTTAAGTTCTCTCTCACTCTATATGTCTCTCTTACTCAACTCTCTCTCTCCCCTTCTGGGTTTGTTCTCTCTCCCTCTCTCTCTCTCGTCAGATTCTCTATTTCACTTAGTTTGTTAGCCATTTTTTTTTTTTTTTTATATATTTTTTGTTTGTCTCTTAATTTCTGCTCTATATCTTTAATTTTTTTTTTCCAGAATCTTTTGCAAATTCAAGAACTCATAGCCACTCATATCGTAGACCAAGAAGAGTTATTTACTATCATTGTATAATTCAAAGCCCTTTGAAGACTTCTTACATAGACAGAAATCCTAGAAGAAGATTCTATGGCTGTCCAAAATATAGAAAGTTGAGAAAGGTTAAAAGATCATCAAGAGATGATAATGAAAATTATATTGCAATAGCGTAGAAAGCTAAAAATGAGATCCAAAATTGTCAACTTGGCGCAAAAGTGCCCTACCTAAATGGGTTTGTGGTACATTTTGTACTGGATTGTGATGTTTAAATTTCTATTGCAACTTGTAAACTTGTAATTTATAACTTTCAATTCCAAAATGCATTTTGAAAGTGACCAAATTTGAACCGACATACATATAAAACCTGCAAGCATTGAAGCATACACTAAACTGAAATTGAACTCAAGCATTCCAACTGAACTAAACTAAAACTGAAATTGAAGCATCCAAACTGAACATTAAAACCTACAACCATTTCAATTGAACTAAACTCAAAATCTGCAAGCATTCCAACTGAACTTAACTCAAAATCTGCAAACATTCCAACTGAACTAAAACTCAAAATATGCAATCATTCAAGCTAAACTAAAGCATTCAAACTGAACATTAAAACCTGCAAGCATTCCAATTGAACTAAACTCAAAAATCTGCAAGCATTCCAACTGAACTAAACTCAAAATCTGCAATCATTCAAGCCAAACTAAACTGAAACTGAAGCATTCAAACTGAACATTAAAATTGAACATTAATTGAACTCATAAAAGTTGCAAACATTCTAACTGAACTAAACTCATAAATTAAGCTATAAGCATTCCAACTAACTAAACTCAAAATCTACAATCATTCAAGCTAAACTAAACTAAAACTGAAGCATTCAAACTGAACATTAAATTGGAACTGAATATATTTTAATCTACAATACATTCAAATAAATCAAATGTCATACATTTGTCCAAAAACTAATTAAATAAACTGAACACTAAAACTGAGAGCAAGTAAAACATACATAAACATGCAAAAAAATGCATTTTTGTCTACGACAAACACAATGTAGATCTATCCATCACAAACTTAGCTAAAAATGCATATTTGTCCAAGGCAAACACAATGCACATCTATCCATCACAAACACAGCCCAAAAAATGCATATTTGTCTAAGACAAACACAATACACATCTGTCCAAAAAAAAAACACAACCCAAAAATTGTGGACTTCAGTAGCTTTTCATTTGATGTCCAGTTGTCAAATAATAATAATCAATTAACATAAAAAAATAAGTTATTTTTCAAAAAAAAAATAGACTGAATAAAGCTGATAGAAAGAGTATGCATATTGTTAATGTGACTCTTGTGTGCTAATTGTTAATGCAAAATCCATGTCAGCAACTTGAGATTGAGGAACGCTTACAACCTTTTTAATTGTACAAAAAATCTTATTTGAGATAGAGAAAATTAATACAAGTATAGAGATTAAGGAATAATTTACCTCAGCAACACCACTCCTTGCATCTCTGTCACCTCTGTTACCACCTTCCACCATACATCTGCCATCATCTCTACCCCTAACTTGAACCCCAACACCACTGTTACCACCTTCCACAACACCTCTGCCACCACCTCTACCCCTGATAACCTGTTACAATATACAAAATTAAGCAATTAAATATTTTAAAATTTGATAATAAGAGTTTATAAAGCAAAGTTTCAACTATTTTACCTCAGCAGTAGTACCAACACCTCTGTCACCTCTACCACCACCTCTGCTAACATCTTTGCCACCACCTCTACTACCACTTCCACTATACCACTCCCACCCCTACAAACATGCAGTCCCACTATTGGAATAGGTGGTCTTCCTCCATTGCTTCTAGGTGGTGGTATAGGTTCTGCTTCACTAATCTTGCAGGTCCTTGTGTTGTGGCCCACTTTATGACATTTATCACACCTAACATGAGCCCTCTATTTGAAAGCAGACCTGGTTGACTTATTCTTCTCATCTGCACCCTTCTTCCTTTCATTTTTTTGGTCTACTTGGAAGTATCCTAACATCTGAAGGTTTGATGACATGTTCATATGCTTTCATGAACCTTTCCCTATGGAAGTAAGGATCTATATATTCCTCAGGATTGAACCTTCTCTTTGAGATTGCAACTAGTACATGCCTATATGGCACTCCAGTTATTTTCCATTCCATGCATGAACATGTCTTTTTTTCTAAATTTACACTGTCATTCATTCCATGTTCCTGAATCACATAAAGTTGTAACCCAGAAGTCTCTACATGACACCTCTTAGCAAGTTACCACCTTCCACAACACCTCTGCCACCACCTCTACCCCTGATAACCTGTTACAATGTACAAAATTAAGCAATTAAATATTTTAAAATTTGATAATAAGAGTTTATAAAGCAAAGTTTCAACTATTTTACCTCAGCAGTAGTACGAACACCTCTGTCACCTCTACCACCACCTCTGCTAACATCTTTGCCACCACCTCTACTACCACTTCCACTATACCACTCCCACCCCTACAAACATGCAGTCCCACTATTGGAATAGGTGGTCTTCCTCCATTGCTTCTAGGTGGTGGTATAGGTTCTGCTTCACTAATCTTGCAGGTCCTTGTGTTGTGGCCCACTTTATGACATTTATCACACCTAACATGAGCCCTCTATTTGAAAGCAGGCCTGGTTGACTTATTCTTCTCATCTGCACCCTTCTTCCTTTCATTTTTTTGGTCTACTTGGAAGTATTCTAACATCTGAAGGTTTGATGACATGTTCATATGCTTTCATGAACCTTTCCCTATGGAAGTAAGGATCTATATATTCCTCAGGATTGAACCTTCTCTTTGAGATTGCAACTAGTACATGCCTATATGGCACTCCAGTTATTTTCCATTCCATGCATGAGCATGTCTTTTTTTTCTAAATTTACACTGTCATTCATTCCATGTTCCTGAATCGCATAAAGTTGTAACCCAGAAGTCTCTACATGACACCTCTTAGCAAGTTTTTTGAGCTGTTTTAGCTGCTTTTGGACATGGGGAACTAATAACCCATCTTGAGCTGCCATGTACTCTCTCTTCTAGTGAAATCTCCTCATCAACATTCATCTAATCATTTCAAACATATGGATTATTGGTTTATCCCTTATATATATATATGTTTATTCCATGATTCACACATGTTATTGTTGCATAAATCACACTTTGAGGTTGTTGTGAATTTATGTTTGGACCACAACCTATGAGGTATTTTGTCTAACTATGAATATGCTTCTCTGTTCAGTTGATTGATGAGCTCCATTTCCCTCTCAAACTCACCCACAATGTATGCACATACAGCTACCCACACTCCCTTCTTCAACATTGCACCTAGGTATCTCTTCTTGAAATTTTCTTAGACATGTCTTACATAATATCCATGGTCTACCACAGGAAGTATGTCTTCAAACACCTCAACTAAACCTTTTTGTCTGTCTGAAATCTATGTAATCCCATGATATTCACCAAGAATATCCAACAACTCATCCATGAACCATTTCTAACTCTCATTATTTTCAGTTTCAACAACTGCAAGTGCTATTGGATAGAAATTTTTGTCTCCATATTTACCAACATCACTTAGTAGTTGTTCTTTGTATGGAGTTTTCAAAAAGCATCCATCTAGGCCAATGAAAGGCCTACATCAACCTTTCACCATTGCATCTATAAAGAAAAAACATCTCTGAAATCTTGTGGATTGGTGGTCATGTTCCAACATGGAATTTACTTTAAACATACTGCCAGGATTTGAGGACATAACCAAAACACCATACTCCCTCATATTTTTAAACTGATCTTCATATTTCCCTTCAATAATATCCAAAGCTTTTCTTTTAACCCTTATCACTTTGTGTCTAGACACCTCTAGGTCTAAGTCCTTAACAATATGACATTTATATGATGGAGCTTTCCATTCTAGGTCCAATCTTACTTTATCGATGTATTTATTGACAAGAAAGCTGGATGATGCTTGCTTATTGATATTCACTTCAAAACATGTGTCACTGTGCTCAGAGTTAAATTTTTTGATAACAAAATTGTTATCCTTACCCAGTCTAGAGGCATGTAACCTCTAACCACACCTATTAACACAAACCACATTCACCCTTTTACTTTTATTCTTTATGAAATCAAAATCATACTTATTGTTTATAAAATGATGCCTCAATACAGTCCTGCAATCTGCAACACATGTAAACTCCATGCTTTCAAACAAAATTAAATCAGGATTAATCCATTTTCTGAACAAACTGAGATCTAATTTATGTCTCAACCTCTTCATTTGATGAGTTGTAGAGACTCCATAGCTCATCACTAGGAGCATACACTGAGTCCTTATCAATGTCCTCAATATCCCCCCAACTATTAAGATTAACTGATTGACTTCTAGAATCTTCATCATCTAATTAACTGAAAACATCTTCACTATTTGTTTGAGTACATATCTTATCTTCAACACCATACTCAACTTCTTCATTAATCCTTGCACTTTCATCTTGTACTTCTTCATTGATCCTCCCAAATTAAACTTCAAATTGATCAGTTTCTACCAAAACTTTTTCCCAAAAATCATCATCTAAGACCAACCCTAGTATTACAGTCTCAGTGACACCCATTGCAATCTCATTCCCAGCCATTACAGTCTCAATTCCACCCATTTCAGTCTCAGACCCAACCATTTCAATCAAAGGTTCGGTATCCACATAAAGCTTTATAAAAGAAAACATATTTTATCTCTCAAACATCTGCAACACACCTAAATCACCATTGATTTATATGGTATGTCCATCCTCAGGGTCCCTATAGAATACCCTGCTATTACCTTCAATGCCAACCAACTCCAACATATCTTCAAATTATAAAAATGACACTCTATTAGGATCAAACCCTTCAAACAAACAAACAACCCCTCCAACATAAGTGTTACCCCATTCTCAAATGCACCAGAATAATGGAGCTCAATGCTGTATAACTTCTCTATACCCTAATGCAACAAACAAATAAATGCCATGTATATCATAGCGAGATCAATTATCCGTCATGCAATATACATGCCATTATACACAACAAATAAAACATATATTAAACAAACATTGTAGAGAATAAGAAATGCCAAATATTTAATTATACATTATGCAGAAAATAACAAAGATCAGAGACATATTACTATCCATGCACAAAAGCTTATGTGGTGGACAAAGTGCTTACTTTACTAGAGGGGCCGCAAAAATAAAATAAAAAATCAACTTGACATCGCATTCACGCTTACTTTACTGGAGGACCACAACAGCAAAATATATATATATATATATATATATATATATATATATATATATAAATCAACTTAACATCGCATTCATTCATACAATAGAAAATACTTAGGTCCACCACTGTCCAAAAAGAAATCAATCAATTTTAATTAAAAAAATTGAAATTAATGAACCACTTAAAGTTTTCAACAAACAAACAAAAAGAATTTGTTACATCCATGCACGAACAAACAAAAATAAAACACAAACACATGCAAAAACACAAAACCCTAAATGTATCAATAACTGACATAAAAACCCTAAACATATGAACTTATACGTTCATAGTAGTGAGTATTTGGTGTAAGAAACAAATCATCTCATGTATACTACACAATACGAAACCCTAAAGAAATTAGTATATGTCATAACATGAGATCGAAGTGAGATGTAAAGGGGAGTGAGATGAAAGTGACAGTGTGTGTTTGGTGTGGTGTGTCAAATAACAATAATAATAGGAATTAATCATCTAAAATACATGTAGCAACACACAGACACACAAAGATACAAAAAGCCCTAATCTTAGATAATAAACTTACCTTTGTTAGGTCTTCAAATCAAAGTCTTCACAAGCCCTAATCGAACATTGACTATGAAGTGAGGGATATAAAGTAAGATCAAAGTGAGACAGAGAAGCACAACACTGATATTAAAAGTGACAAGTGAAAGAGAGAGAAGCACTGAGATCGAACGAGGTAACAAGGCCGTGTTTGTAGATCGTGATTATTGGCTAAGTGTTTTTTTTGGTGTTTGGTCTACAACAGCATTGTTTAACTCACTTGTCCATTTTGGACATTTTGCATATTCTATTTTTTTTATTTCATAAGGGCATTTTAGTGATTTACTATTTCCTGTACAGGCAAAATGCCACTTTGTCCTTATTTGAGTAAATTTGAAACTGTAGAGGTGTTAATTGAACACCGGGGGGGGGGGGGGTTTACACTATTTGTATATAGCGGGAGTGTTTTTTGCACTTTTCCGTAATATATTTTATGATCAGTTTTGACATTAATATTCATGGTTAAATTTGTTATTCAAAAAGTGTCTCTAAAAGAGGGGGTGAATAGGGACTCTAAGCAAACAATTAAACTTTTTTCGATTAAGCTTGTTTTGAAAAAATTAAGTTTGTTTGGACTTTTGTGAAACATTTGGTGAGTTTATGTATTCAATAAGTAGAGGTTTGGACTTTTGTTAAACATTTGGTGAGTTTATGTATTCAATAAGTAGAGTACGTCTATAACACACTCGGTATAAATACATCGGGTGAATTTGGATAGTACGTGTACAACACGCGCGGTAAGTTTCATTGCGCGTGTACAACATACATGATCTAAATTCACCCGGTATAAATACATACACGGGGTGTATTGTAGATCTTCTCTAACAAGTGGAAGTGGTTATCTAAGTGTAACATATAATGCTTATAAGATAAAGACTATGTTGATTGCACATTTTATCAAACACTTGGTGTGCAACATGATTGACAAATAAATAATCAAATAAATACTTAATCAATCAGCATACTTCAAGTATTTATCACATCCTCCTCATAGGATATAAACTAATAGCATTCATATATATAAAACATATGAAATTTAAATGAATAAAATATTATTAAGTAAATGAGTTTAAGGATAAAGAAATGCAAACTAAGGAACACCACAATATTTACATGGTTCAAGAGGTCCTCTTGAGATTTTCATCATGAAGCTTCCCTGAAGGGTGAAAATCAAACATTTACAATTGCCAAGCCCAATACTTAGACTTCTTTGCTCTGGTGAACATTTCACCAAGACCTCATTACCAAGTGCACGACTTGAACTTCCTTTCTCTTTTGATGGTTATGAGATAACCATTGCTCACTCCAATGGGCGGAGAACACTACTCAATCCACTTATTATTAGGTTAAGTGAAACATTTCTTTTTTTTTGACTTAGAGAGAATCCTTACAAAGCTTTTCCATGCTATCCATGCCAAGAGAACCTCTTAGTTTTCTTTTATCAAGAATAAGAAGTTTTGTGTATATATTGGTGTCTCTCAATAGATAAGATATATAAATTTAAAGCTCTCTCAAATCTAGAGTTACAATTGTGAATCAATAAGAAAGTTCAACTCTAGAATGATAAATAACTACAAGAATAAAGAATTAAGCTCATGTGTGGTTTCTACCTATATAAAATATGAGTTCTAAGCATGGAAGTGAATTCTACCAACAAGATATGATCATGAAGGGTTGTGATAGCCTTTCTATTGTATAATACATATACAAGGTGTATATATAGCCCAAGAACAAATTCTGGCCGTTTATAATTGTAGGAAGTGGTTGGAAAGCATTTAATACAACAACTAACTGTTTGAAATAGAATCAGGCATAAAGAAATTGACTTTTTTTATAGAAATAGTTGACTCTTTTAGAAAAGAAATTGACTTTCTTTTTAGAGAAAGTCAACTCTTTTAGAGCCTCAGAAATGCTCAAAATGGTATGTTAGAAAAAATTGACTATTTCTGCATTTGTTTGTAAAAACTCAAACAATGAGCTTTGTATTGAGCATACATTGTATATGGACTTAGTAGAATATGAAAATGAGTTCAAGTCCTATTCTTGGATGCTAAGAACCAAATGAAATGAAAAAAATGAGATGTATATGGTCTTAGAATCAATTAAGTCATGATGAGTTGAGTTCTTTGAGTGCTTGACAAGTTTGAACCTCCTCAAAGTCAACTATGGCCTTATAAATTAAATCAATATGATCCAAGATCCTTGACTTTATAACTTCACTAAATGTGGATATTGAGAATTAAAGATATTATCAATTGGAGATCATCTTAATATTACCTAAGGCTTTTCATAATCTAAATATATAGGTTTAAATTCTTATTTCTATAATTCATGGAGGTCATTTCAAATGATATGATTGAAATACACGGTTCTAGTATTATGGCTTAATATTTTAGTTTTTTCAAAGTTCATGAACGCTTGAACTAACTCAATCTTAGTAAAGGCCTCATGATGGATTAGTGAACTTTGTGGCCTAATTCTAAGTGTCCAAGGAATCATGACATAATATGAATGAGAAGTCCTAGAGCTTTCATGTGAGTACATCAAAGTAACTTTACAAAGATTACCTATACACTCATCAGGAATAAACTATCCATTCTTCAATGTTTTCATTGATCTTGATGCATAGTAGATGTAGTCTTCTTCTTTTGATTCTATTGTCTTCATCCTTTTGCAATGTCATTGATATGAACTTTTGGACATAGATGAATATGATCAATGTGAACTTTAGATACCTTTGCAAAATGTCATTGATCCACTTGTTTTACTTTGAGTCTTGTTAAAATAAACATTGTTTAACCACAAACTCAAGTAGACATTAAATCTTAACATTCGCAATATTTTGTTATCATCAAAATAACTGAAATAACCTTGGTTAGAAACCTTGGTTGAACAAAATTGATATAATTCTTTGAACGAAATTGATTGTTTTATAAATGCTTTTATAATATAAATATAAAAATATTACGAGTGCAAGATATTGATGGCAAAAATGTAATATGTATAAATTTTCAGATTTCAGGTTTTGTATGTAACGAACAATCTTAATAAATTCAGCACATAAATTTAAGACATTATCAAACAAAATTTCAAATTAATACATTCAGCACTTAAAAATTCAGCACTTAAAATATAATAATTAAAAATTTCATTGTTTAATTTTCAATTTTATCAAACATCACCTAAGTAAATAGCCTTTTAACTTATCCAAGTCTAAAGAGGGTGGGCCATTTTTTATTTTATTTTTTTACCTTGGAAAGAAACTCACTCACTTTTTTCTACGAGAACTTGAAATGTGAGAAAGTGCATATCACAATGCTCCAATGAGAATGGGACACTGATGACTCGTGTCAAGATTTTTTTTTAATATTAGAAGTGTTTTATAAGCAAGGAATTAAGGATATGGTAGTGTTATTGGTGCTCCAAAATTAATCTCTCGTTGTACATCTTTTACTTCTATTAAATGAATTGACAACTTTACCCACACACCTCTTTCCTTTTCCATCCAAAAAAATGAACTCTGTAAATATTATCCAAATTATCCCATATTTGCTCAAATACAACAGGATACTAAATACCAATTCACATTAAAAATTACATCAAATCAATGTAAATAAAGTTTCAAATAAACTGAACTAACACTCATTGAAAGAGACTAAAATCCAATTGAAAAAAAGATTGATTCTGAAGAATCTGAGTGATAAAAGGAGGAAAATTAAGTATTGTTTCCCTTGCTTTCTTCTGAGACTTAGCAACAAGAGAATAAAGAGAAAATGGTAAATTTGTGTATAAGCAAAGGTGGGTGAAAATGGAAGAGATGATTCAAAATTGAGTATATAAATTTCAAGCTTCGGATTGGATTTATAAATTTGACTTTTCTGAGCAGCCCAATAATTTTTAGGGAAATGCTAAACGTCATAAAATTTTATCATGAATTGCCTTCATGAATGATGTGGCAAGTGATAATACTATTAACATTCCGGGTATGGAGGGAATCCCACCAATACTAACTTACCATTTAATTGCCACATCATTCAAGATAAAAATTCATGAAATATTTTCATGACGTGTAGAATTGCTCTAATTTTGATTGATAGCATCATTTTACTTGTACCAAGTCATTAGTAGTCTTAGCTTAGCTTGCTGGGAGAATAAATAAAAGGGGCTTGAATAAATAAACTAATAATTGAAAAGAGTCCAGTATCGAAAATAGTCAAATTCCTCCGCTCCTCTCCTCTCCTCTCTCTCACAATGAGAGATAAAGTAAAAATGAATTAAATGGGTGTGTGGGTTTCTTCTAATAAAAAATAACAAAATAACGAATGAACTCGGCCTCCTCGTAATGTTATCATGTGCCACTGTGAACCTCATCTTCCACTATCAAATTTGCAGTTAAAATGCCCGTCGCCGGCCACGTCTTCAGCAACATTCGAGTCACTTTTGATTGGCGTCAAATCATTTATCTAGACTCAGTGTATTAATTTGATGTAATTTTAGGGTGAATTAGTATTTAATATTCTGTTCGACTCAGTGTATTAATTTGGATGTAATTTTAGGGTGAATTAGTATTTAATATTCTGTTCTCTCTTTGCAAGCATTGGATAATTTGAATAATATATACTGAGTTATTTTTTTGGATGGAAAATAAAAGAGAGATGTGAGGCTGTGAGGGTAAAGTTGTCGGAGTAAAAGATGGGCACAAGAGGCTAATTTTGGTTTTTGGAGTCCCAATAACGAGGATGTTACGATAATATATATAAAATATTATATTTATACCACTGCATTGTAGCATTCATGGTGACAGTTACATTAGATACAAAGTCCCTCCGTGGGCCATAGCCACGTGAAAGCCCTCCTTATAAACGTAGGGGCGAAACAGCAAACCCACCCTCATCTACAGATATTAAAGCATCAACAGCTAATCAGGTTGCTCTGCCTGGGAAACGGACCTTCACATGGACTAGCTCAGTGTTTGCCGTAACTTTTAGAAGGCTTTAGATAGACTTTGGAGAAATTATTCGCTGCTCCTGGTTACGGGTCAATCACACATGAACACAGTAAATGTGTCAATTTTTGTTTTAATTTTTATCGACATGTTTACTTGTAGTTGGTGGAGACCGTAATCTCTGGATGGGAAAGGTAGTTTATGAAATATATATATATATATATATATATATACTTTTTTTTAATTAATAATTATCTAAAAAATTAAAATTTTGAGAATATTCTAAAATTTTTAGATTTTAGGATTAGTAAATAGTCACATATTTATACGAATGGTTCTAGAGAGTATAAATGCCTATAGGTAAGAGTATTATTTGTAAGATTAAATTTCAAGGGTGAGCAATGAGCAACAACAGTGGAGTGTGTATGGTCTTTGAGCTAGGTTTGGGCAAGTGCTAGTTGAGATTTAGATACATTTATGGTCGTAAGGCGAATAAAATAAATGATAAAATTGTAAATTTAAAATAGTTGAGATTTAGATACATCTATTTATAAAGATACAGAGTATATATTAACCATTAATTGTAATACATTCAAACTAATACTCTCATAACGAAAATACTTATATATATTGAGAGTTTTATTTGAAATATAAGATTTTTCCTGCTACTCGTGTGATAGATAAGTAATGGTACCCTTCCTTTCAACCATGAGAATCGACAACATAGCGTGCCGGAGCGTTAACGCTGTTTGTAGCCGCTCTAGCAGCTTTATTCGACGCTACCATGCTTCTCGGTTCCACATGTGATTGTGTAGCTTCTCGGTTACTCCTTCGATCATTCTCTTCGACCGCACAAATTCCATGTCGGTGTCTTAGGGTTTGCTTTCTATATATATTTTTTTATAATTCGTTGTTGGCTTGGTAAAAAGTATGTGTTGTTGTTTGGCCTTTATGGTAGGGTATACTTCACTTTCACCTTTACCAAAAACGTTTAATTTCAAGAGTAAGATTTCTTAATTACGAGAATAAGATTTGAAGCATGTAGTTTTATTGTGGTGATTTGAAGAGATGTGATTATGAGTTTCGTTCGACAGAGATGAGAGTGTATGTATTGGATGTCTTAATGGTAACTTTCTTTGGTTATCTCATACATTAGAATTATGATTATGTTTTAAATCTCAATTTTTTGTTAACAAAGTTTAGATTTTTGTTTCTCTTTCATGTTTGAGTTAAATATTTATGTGTTCATTAGGGCAGGGAGGGAGTTTTATTTGTGAGTTAAATATTTAGGGTAATGTATACTCACACTCCCTGAGGTTTGTCTCAAACACACTCATATACAAAGTTTGCTTAAATCTACACTCACACTCCTAAACAAAATTGCATTAGTAATTTGCATGAAAAATTATAATTTTACTCATCAATATAATTACTATATTATATTTAAAAAATCTATTAAAATAAAATTCAATCTGAAGAAATTCGAAATTTGAGGCTAAAATTTTCTTTATTATTAATCTTGGATGATGTTTTTTTTTCTTTTTTTCAGTAATTACTTTTCAATTTTATCAATGCCATTACTACTTTTTTTTTTAGTTTTTGAAATAAATGTATGCATACTTTGTAATAAAAGACAAATTGCAAAATATCCTCTTTTAACTTTCTCATAAACTCCTATACTCTTGTAACACTCTTCATATAGGTCTCCTTTGTTGTCATCTCTCTACTATTGTCGAGACACCACGGCCACCACCAAAGTCATGCTATCATTGCCAATTTTTAGGTGCACTGCCATAGCAATGGTGAAAGAGAAAAAAATAAAAGAAAAAAAGAGAAAATGGTGAAGAATTAAGAGGGAGAAGTAGATAAAATAAAGAAAAGAGAGGGGGTAAGATGTAGAGAGAGTGATTTGGGAAAGAGAGAGAGATGGAGGAAGAGAGAGAAAAAGAGACAGAGTGAGGAGAGAGAAAGAAATAAGAAAAGGAGAGAGAGAATTAGAGAAAGTGAGCTTTGAGGGTCAGAGAGGAGGGAGAAAAGCAATAAGGTAATAAGGGTAGTTTTGTCAAATGAAAAAAAAAGGTTGGGAGCAATATGGTATTTTAATATGAAAAGTAAGGTTAAAAATGTCTTTTCAGTTAGTGAAAGGTAAAACAGACATTTGAAATAATTTTTTGACCGATGAATTTCAATTGGGGATTGTGTGCAATCAAACTCCAAACCTCAGGGGTGTGAGTGTAAGTTTAAGCAAACTTTGTATATAAGTGTGTTTAGGACAAACCTCAGGGGTATAGGTGCATTTTGCCCAAATATTTATGTGTTCATTAGAGTAGGGAGGGAGTTTTATTTGTAAGATAAATGTGAAGAGTGAGTGAATAGCAGAGTGCAACACTGTAGCAAGTTCAAAAGAGTGAGTCAACAATGGAGTGCAGCAAGCCTCCATGTTTTCTAAGTTTGCAAAGGATAAAATTGTCAATTTAAAATAGCGGCAAATAATTCATCATCATCTTTTCTGTCTTAATCTCATATGAATTGATTGCCATGTTAATTTTTTTTTTTCTTCATTATTTTCAATTATATACACCATGTCCTCTAGGAGAGTTTTTTTAAGTAACTCTTTATCTTGAATTATAATACTAATATTGTCATATTTTCTCAAATTTATATTTTATATATTCTATCTTAGTTTTACTAATTTTTAAACTTTTTGATTCTAATACATTTCTCAATATTTCTAATTTATTGTTAAGACTTTCTTAGACCCATATATTAATACCCTGTTCATCCTCAAATTATTGTATAACTTTTGTTATTTTGTCTAATACTTTTGCGAATTCCTTTATAATTCTTATAATCTTCACAATTTTGTATATTCATTCTACTTTTATAAATTCTGACCCAACTTTTTTTTTCTTTTCATTTTTCTATTTTATTCCGAAAATGTCTTTTTACCAAACGAATTTTGGTATGAAGAAGCTATCCAAATATTACATGTCGTCATACCTTGTTGCTACGTGTCGCATTTAGAGTGGTCTTTCACACGTGTATCCTCCATGGGTGTTAACTATGTACTAACCCCGCAGATAATGACGAAGTAATGAAACGGACGAGCACGGTTAAGTTATTCGCAGATGAGTGAGAGTTTTACGTCAGAAGTGTATAGACACGTAGAGCACCAGCCGTTTCACCCACGAATCCAAACAGACCGTCTGAACAAAGAGTGAGACGGTCCAATCTTTAACTCTCGAAAATATTATTATAGTGGGACTATACTTTTAGAGAGAGAAATAGGGGGGCTGTTGCACCGCTTGGTAGCACCATTCAAGTGAGAACGTATAGCCACTGGCGCAGAATACGGAGAGATGGAGAAAGTAGCGGCACGAGGTTTTGTTTTGGTTGTTTTCTCACCTTTGTGCAGCACTCTCTCTCTACAACTTTCTCTCTCTTAGTTAGTAACATAACTCCAAAAAACAATTTGAACTTATCCTCTGAACCAAAGTTTTTAAAGAAAATGGAAGTTCCAAGAACTAACCAGAACAGTCATGGTGGAGGTTAAGTTAAGACGATTTCAGTAGGTCCGCCGTTGTTACCCGAACCTTTTCTGGTTTGCCATTTTCAATCCCACTCTATTCACTCTTTAGTCTAATTATCAATATTAATTAAATATATGTAATTGTATATTTATTACCGTAATATCAAAAGTATTGATTAATGCAGAGAGGTCGCTTTCTTTAATAGTTATAGGGTTACAATGCTTCTGTGGTGTTCATAATACTCCCAGATGCTTTTTATGTTGCTTCTCTCCTGAGGGTTTGATAGGCAAGAGCGGGCCCTTTTATATCTTGCTTCCTTAATCAGAAACAACACTCTTCCTTATCCGTACACAGAAGATCCCTCTTACTCTCTCCTCTCTTTTTTTTCTCTCTCTCTAGGCAACAGAAACCCAATAAGGGTTTCAACTTTCAACCCTTTTTTGAAAAACCAGAGATGGACATGGAATCTTATGGTGAAGGGGTACATGCAAATGAGTTAGAAGATGAGTTGGGTGTTGATGATTTGGGAAACACTCCTTTGTTTGATCCTATGGAGGAAGAGGGAGAATTGGGTGTTTGTGGGACGGAGATCTGGTCGCTTGAGAAACAGCACGAAGATCTGCTTGATGTGAATGAGGTATCATCGATATTCTACAATGACTTCCCTCCACTTCCTGATTTTCCATGCATCTCTTCATCTTCCTCTTCTTCCTCCACTCCGGCCAAAGCAAAACCAATTGTATCGTCAGCATCGTCATCGTCGGCGTCGTCTTCTTCGGCCGCTTCGTGGGCAGTATTGAAGTCAGAACCGGAACACGAAGTGGAGAGAAAGAATCACCATCATGATCAGATGGGTGCAATCCCAACGGCCTTGTCATCAACAGCCTCTATGGAGATGATCCCACCTTCTGATGAAATCGGAGATGTCGATTGCATGGACGTGATGCAGAATTTTGGGTGCATGGATCTCCTTGATTCCAATGATATCTGGGACCCTTCTTCGATTTTCCAGACTGAAAACCCTGAAGAAGAAGGTGCACAACAAGAAGAGTCACAGCAGTATCTGATGGAAAATAATGAGCAGTTTGTGATGCAAAGCAACAATGGAGGGGTTGTTGAAGAAGGCGGTCTTCGACTTTCAGAGGAGCTGGGAAATGTGTTTTTCGAGTGGCTCAAGTTAAACAAAGAGTACATATCTGCTGAAGATATGAGGACCATCAAGATCCGTCGTTCCACAGTTGAGTGTGCCTATAAGCGTTTGGGAAGCACAAAGGAAGGCCAAAAACTCCTCCTGAAACTCGTTCTCGAGTGGGTAGCACAAAACCAACTAAAGAAAAAGCGAATGGCCGGAGAAGCCGCAACCCCTCTTTCCTATTATCAATATGATCAAGAGCCTTTTCAAAACCCCAGCCCTAACCCTAATCTGAGTTGCAATTCTGTTCCTCCTGATCTTAACACTTGTTGGTCACCCTCACCGTGGCCGGCTTACGTTGTTGATCCAGCCACCGTCATGACAGCTACACAGGCTTTTCCGATGGTTGGGTACATGGGTGATCCTTATTCTAATGGTACTACCTCGCTTGCTCAATTGAATCAAACAATGAATGGTCATCCTTTTCCAGTATCAACAGATCAATATCACATACTGGACTCTGCTCAAACATGGCCTCTCACACAGTTTGCTATGGCTTCTCCATACAGCCCATATCAAGAAAGTAACAACAATCTTTCCCCAGTTCAGCCTCATCCACAAGAAGTAGCAAGGTATGGGATCAAATACCACCCATATCATTACAATAGTTATCATGGAAGTGGTGAGAAGTTGATGCGGTTGGGTCCTTCGGCAACTAAAGAGGCTAGGAAGAAAAGGATGGCTAGGCAGAGACGAATTTTCTCACACCATCGGCATCACAATCACAATAACCATCAAAACCCACATCAGAATCAAGGTGTAGACCAACATGCAAGGCTTGACATTCATGACAGTTGCACCAACACTGCAGCCCAAGTTAATCAGGGCAACTGGGCCTACTGGCCGCCTCCCGTGGCGGCCCCTTCTGCTTCAAATGGTGGTCCTCCGGTGGATGTGTCACAGCCCTATCCGGTGGATCAGCCACCCATGGAAGGACAAAACTACCAGCGGCAAACCATGGTGGACCGGAGACAGGTGGGTTATTAATTTGGACTCTTAATTATATATATATTCTTATTGTAACAATCAGAGATTTTAATTTCTTCCCTCATGTATATTTGAGGGAGCTAATTAATGTGTATGGTATATTGTTGTGATTGTTTATGTATAGGTTTGGAAACCTGAGAAGAACCTGAAATTTCTGCTGCAGAAAGTGTTGAAGCAGAGCGATGTGGGTAACCTAGGAAGGATTGTGTTACCAAAAGTACTCTCTCAATTTTCCTCTAATTGCATTGCATTGTGGTTAAAAAGAATTTTAGTCCAATTAAGTTTTACTAATTTGATTGAAATTCAATGTATTTAATCAGAAGGAAGCTGAAACCCAACTTCCAGAATTGGAGGCTAGAGATGGCATTCCCATTGCCATGGAAGACATAGGAACATCTCGTGTCTGGAATATGAGATATAGGTATTAATTATATATCTACAAGTTTCAACTGATTTAACTCATTTTCTCTCCACCTGCTAATCAGTACTGGTCTGTTCAATCTTATTGGCGTACGTTTTAGGTTTTGGCCAAACAATAAAAGCAGGATGTACCTCCTCGAAAATACAGGTACATAACGAAACTGTCCATATTTAGATTTCTAATTTTTTTGTTATTACGTATCATATATGATACATATGTCTTTGTTTTCGTTTGTTTCAGGAGATTTTATAAGAACAAATGGACTCCAAGAAGGAGATTTCATAGTGATATACTCTGATGTCAAGAGTGGCAAATATGTATGTGTATATTCTACCAACATAATTGATTATTTTTAAAAAAAAAAAAATTATATGTTTGTTTTTCTTATACATAAAATTGAACGAAACCATATGTATGCAGTTGATACGTGGAGTGAAGGTTCGGCAACCGGGACAGAAACCGGAGGGCAAGAAATCTGGAAAGAGTCATCGAAACACACGTGCTCGATCTCCAGCAGTTGGTAATTACTCATCCTCTTCTCACCCATCGCAAAACTAGTAGTGATGTATAACACAACAACAAAGAAGAACAGACTTTAGTCTACTTTATATTAGTCCATTTTGGCTTTCAGTAGTCAATGTCACAGATCATAACGCCAAGTTTGGCCCAGGGAGAGTGTATTAGATAGTAGAAATGCTTATGGCATAAATAGATATGGAGAATTTGGGAACTGTATGTATTATGGTTTGTATTTTATGTAAGTCTGCTTGTCATTCTGTGTTTTTTAACCTTGTACAACTATATCTATGTGGTTCCTTATCATATGGTTTTTGTTACTCTTTATCAGATGAAAATCTCTCCCCCACTCTCTTTAATACGTTTTTGTTGGAATACAATCTCACAACTCTATTATCCGAATTGTTATCGACTAGCATTACAATGCTAGTCAATAATTCAGGCCTAACACATCAGTCGAAGAACTTTTAGGTCTAAATAAGTAGTATTGTTTAAGCTCTTTGATAGACTGAACTGACATGAATAATCGATTAGAGTAGCATTGTTTAAACTCTTTGCCTGACTAAATTATTTGTTAAGAGTAAAATTGTTTATTTTTTTTAAAGTTGATATTACTATATTACTTTTAGGGTAGGGTTATTTTCATAATATTTCTGAGTCTCTGACCGACCTTATGGTAAGAAATGAAACATATAAGACAACCAAAATGCATGAAGTCATTAGCACAACCATTTTCTGAATTGGCCTCTTTAGCTGGCCCCCACAAACTATTTTGTTCCCATTCTAAAACCATTTGAATACGCATAAAACTTAATTGATGTACAAAATAACAAATATGGGAATGTGTGGTGACATATCTTGGAAGGATTTAGAAGGACTTCAAGCCTATAAGTTGAAACAAATATACAAGTGTTTCGTGAGAGTATGTCAAAGGACTTTTATGGAAAGCTAAATTTTTTAAAGTCTTTAGTGGAAGCATGTGAAGCCTGCGAAATAAGTGAATTTGCACTCAATATTATTGAAGTATTACAATTCGAACTCAAATTTATCGAACAATAATTATGAAAGTACTTTGCACACAATATTATTGAAGAAGGATCAATAATATTGGACTGAGACTGATAAAACACACACAATGCCATCGATTTGCTCTCTCATTTTTGTTTTTTGTTTTTGTTTTTGTTTTTAACATTGATGAATACTTTGCACTCTCCTAAGCTCGTGTCTCAAGAGTATCGATGAATACTTTGCACTCTCCTAAGCTTGTATCTCAAGAGTAAATAAAGGTATATAGTATTTAAGAATCCCATTAAAGCGTTAAAAAATTGTTTTTGTAGTCCAATCTGCATACATTGGTCTTAAAATTTTTTTTTCTAACTAAGTTTTTTTATTTATTCACCTTCCCTCTGCTTTTGTTTGCACTCTATACTCTCTCTTGGCTTTTATGATGCAACCAACAATAGTAATTTGAGAACTATACATAAATGGTGGCAGTTGTAGAAGTTGATATATCTTTATTGTGCATATGGTGGTAAATAGAGATGGAGAAGGTAGTCTATGAACTATATATATATATATAGGTGGTTCAATCTTCTTCAAATTGAATACCTGAGCAAACTTTTTCCTTTTTTCCTTTGCTTCTTTATTTTTCTTTTATGGATTAATAATTATATATTCTAGACTAATTGTGGTTATAAGAGTGAGCACCGATGCCTATGTATAAGTTATAAGAGTGAGTGAAGCATGCCAAAGTGTTCAACTCCTGAGGAGTAGTCGTCTTAATATCTCAATATTAATTAAACAACCTTTCTTTTTAATATGGTAAGAAATTTAGTAAATACTAAATACCATGGTGGTGAAATGACAAAATTGGACAACAATTCCTTCACTATTCCTGACTCTTGAACAATCGAAAGCCAATAAATAATTGGCAGAGGGCCTGACAAAGAATTTCGCTCTGATTCCCGCCTGGCAGTGAGAATTAATTTCGGAATTGTCGATGCCAATGAACTACTAATTCCCGATAGTTGGACAATCAGAAGCAAATACATGCCATCACAAATTTTGAATAGTGAAACAAAACATTAACCCCAATTTCTTACAATGGCAAAGCACAGATTTAAACCTGTCCAGATTCAGTCACCACTTTCCAGTAAATTAAATTTAATACCATTCAGAAATATGAAGTTTAGAAGTGAAAAATCATATTCCTTATGTAATATTAGAATAATTACCATGCAACTGAAAAATCATATTTATTATATAATATTAGAATTACCATGGAACGGAAGGATGTAGTACGTACCAGATGTGAAATCAAATATTAGTGTCCAAATGAAGTACCATGAAACCCACGTGCTCGATCTCCAGCAGTTGGTAATGACTCATCCTCTTCTCACCGATCGCAAAACTAGTGATGTATAACACAACAACAAAGAAGAACAGACTTTAGTCTACTTTATATTAGTCCATTTTGGCTTTCAGTAGTCAATGTCACAGATCATAACGCCAAGTTTGGCCCAGGGAGAGTGTATTAAATAGTAGAAATGCTTATGGTATAAATAGATATGGAGAATTTGGGAACTGTATGTATTATGGTTTGTATTTTATGCAAGTCTGCTTGTCATTCTGTGTCTTTTAACCTTGTACAACTATACGTATGTGGTTCCTTATCATAAGGTTTTTGTTACTCTTTATCGGATGAAAATCTCTCCCCCTCTCTCTATAATATGTTTTTGTTGGAATACTATCTCACAATTCTATTATCGCGGATTGTTATTGACTAGCATTACAATGCTAGTCAATAATTCAGGCCTAACACATCAGCCGAAGGACTTTTAGGTCTGAATAAGTAGTATTGTTTAAGCTCTTCGGCTCTGTTTGGATTGACTTTTGAAAAGCGGCTTTCGGCTTTTTAAGCTCAAAAGTCATTTTGGAGAGTGTTTGGATTGGTAAGGCGTAAGAGCTTCGAAGCCCGAAAAAAGCGTTTAAAGGAAGCTGGGGGTATCAGCTTTCTGATTTAGCTTCTGCTTCTCTTTTTCTTCTGCGTAAAAGCCGAAGCAAAAGCTCTGCCAAACGGGACTGATTGGACTAACTGGCATGAATAATCGACTAGGGTAACATTGTTTAAACTCTTTGACTGACTGAATTATTTGTTAAGAGTAACATTGTTTATTTTTTTTAAAGTTGATATTACTATATTACTTTTAGGGTAGGGTTATTTTCATAATATTTCTGAGTCTCTGACCGACCTTATGGTAAGAAATGAAACTATAAGACAACCAAAATGCATGAAGTCATTAGCACAACCATTTTCTGAATTGGCCTCTTTAGCTGGCCCCCACAAACTATTTTGTTCCCATTCTAAAACCATTTAAATACGCATAAAACTTAATTGATGTACAAAATAACAAATATGAGAATGTGTGGTGACATATCTTGGAAGGATTTAGAAGGACTTCAAGCCTATAAGTTGAAACAAATATAAAAGTGTTTCGTGAGAGTATGTCAAAGGACTTTTATGGAAAGCTAAATTTTTTACGAGTCTTTAGTGGAAGCATGTGAAACCTGCGAAATAAGTGAATTTGCACTCAATATTATTGAAGTATTACAATTCGAACTCAAATTTATCGAACAATAATTATGAAAGTACTTTGCACACAATATTATTGAAGAAGGATCAATAATATTGGACTGAGACTGATAAAACACACACAATGCCATCGATTTGCTCTCTCATTTTTATTTTTTGTTTTTGTTTTTGTTTTTAACATTGATGAATACTTTGCACTCTCCTAAGCTCGTCTCTCAAGAGTATCGATGAATACTTTGCACTCTCCTAAGCTTGTATCTCAAGAGTAAATAAAGGTCTATAGTATTTAAGAATCCCATTAAAGCGTTAAACGATTGTTTTTCTAGTCCAATCTGCATACATTGGTCTTAATTTGTTTTTTGTTTTTTCTAACTAAGTTTTAACAATTGTAATTTGAGAACTACACATAAATGGTGTAGTTGTAGAAGTTGATACATCTTTATTGTGCATATGGTAGTGAATAGAGATGGAGAAGGTAGTCTATGAACTATATATATATATATGTTCAATCTTCAGGTTGAAAACCTAAGCAAACTTTTTCCTTCTTTATTTTTCTTTTATTGATTAATAATTATATATTCTAGACTAATTGTGGTTATAAGAGTGAGTGATGCCTATGTATAAGTTATAAGAGTGAGTGATGCCTATGTGTAAGTTATAAGAGTGAGTGAAACATGCCAAAGTGTTCAACTCCTACATGGTGAGGAGGAGGAGTCTTAGTATCTCAATATTAATTAAACAACTTAATTTTTTGTTTTTTTTTTGCAGTAAGTGGGAATGTAGATGATAAACTACCATTCCCAAAGGGATATGCTGCGTGTTAGGGATACTGCGGGTCTGCGAATAAGAATCCACTCCACAGATCACAAGCATACTGCATTACTTCTAATGAAATTCTTTGATTTTTTTTTTTAATTTTCTCATTTAAGGAATTGCCCTCTTTTGTCATTTCACCTTATTTAATGGTAATTGAAAAAAAAACCAGTAATTTTTTTTAAAATAGTGAAAAGACAGATAGGTTTAATTAATATCCCTCACATTTGATTTCTTTCGTGCGAGAGACTAGTTGAACACCATTCTTTGAATTGAGTTCGTCAAAATTGATTAAAGAATAAAATTATCAATTTAAAATTTGTTAGTAATAAAAGTATCTTAAAAATAATATATATATATATATATATATATATATATATATATATATATATATATAATTCTGGGAAGATTTAACTCCCACCAAATAATGAATGAAACATCTTTTTAGCTACTCCAAGCACTACCATAAGTAGATTCTAGATTATTACCGACAAAACAATTACTTCATAAATAATGTTACTCAGGCAAAATTCGTAAGTAGAAATATTTATATTCATTAGATGTATCTGGTGACTAACTAGCATTACCCCTACTTCATATACCTCAAACACTGCACTACAGTCAGTCGGAGATACTAGATACCAGATAGGACCGAGCACCTCTTGTTACCCACAAGACAATTACTTCATATATATATATATATTTTTTTTTTGATAACATACATACCTGGCATGCATGTTAAGATTTCGAGATTGACTTCTTGGAACTCTGCATCTGGCATGATGATGTCAGAGAGAATTTTCCATTTTTATACGCTATAACAGTATTTTTGTATAAGATTAAGATGGTATCAATGTGAGTGGATCGGGTACAGTTGCTGCATCGCATCCGATAATCTCTAACGAAAGCATACATAGGAAGCATTATCTGTTGATGTCATGTCTTGGTGATCTTTAATGGGTCTGAATGTAGTGACAAAAGATGTCGGGAGTTGTTTGAGTTGTTTTTTCTTATCGGCCCTTGTCTTTTCCATTATACTGTGTAGGCATAACATAAAAGTATAAAACTAAAAGAAATTCACTTGAAATAAGAAATTTGAGTCCGATCAATTCTTTATTTCTTCCATTACCGTTAAAACCAATATCAATCGTGTAGTGTAATAAAATCTTCCCATATTCTAAATTCAAATGTGGTATCAATACTTTTTTTTGGGTTCAATAATAGAATGATGCAAATACCAGTACAATTTAGTAGCCTTATTATTATTACTACTAATTTTCTCTCTTATTTATTTATTTTGTCTCGACTCTCATTGTTCTATGATACAAAAAATAATACAATACCTTATGGTATTGATGGTGTGATATTTTCAATAGGTGTAAGTATTTTATCTTTTTTTAAAATTATTAATTTCACTACAATAAAAAAAAATGGAGCGCTTAGATTTTTTGAAAATACCACATCATCAATATATTTGAAGTGTGATACTTTTTCATCTGGTAGACAACTGACACTAAAACATAGGGTCAAATTTCATGAGAAATTCGATGAAATTAAGTTAAAGATGATAACGATGAAACACGTGCACAAAAGGTTATTTTAACTATAAAGGCCCAAGGAAATTTTGGGCCTGTTCGTATCCCTCAGTCCATCTGGGCCCAGAATTGAAGACGTTGACTAGTCTGTCTAGTAAGAATATTTGGGCCGGGTCTACTGGTCAATAAGCCCAGTCATATTTTCATCCTTCCATTCTTGATATTTTAATTTTGATAAATATACGAGTCTTCAAACATGTGCACCACGCATTATAAAATTCTTGATAGAAGAAAGAGATTTTATAGTACTATACAAAATACAAACATCTAAACATCTATACATATACAGACATGGCTTCAACTGTTATTCTTCATAACCTCTTGTATGTTTCACTTCGCTCTCCAAAATGTCACAAGAAACAATCCCCTACTCTCAACCCCTCACAGTTTCTTTCCTCCAAATCTCTCTCTGAGTTGAAGAAGCGATCTCTTATCTCAATCATCCAAATCAAGCAGCTCAGGGACGGCAAAACTCATCATATTCCTGTTGTTTACGCCGCGCAATCCAATTTCTTGAGAGGTATCAGCTTTTCTTCAAGTTCTTTATTTATTAAAGAGCATCTGGATTGCCCTAATTTCTTATATTTTTGTGATAGTACGTGTCATGCTTGATCGTTACTTTGGTACTGTTATTTTTGTGGGTTTATGGAATTTCGATGACCTGTGGACGGTATTCAATTGGTTTTTGATTAAAAAATGTTTGTTGATGAATTGATGTAGATGGTTTAGTGGGAAAATTCATGGTATAATATGATGCTGTTGAAAATATTTTATGTAATGGTAGTAATTTGAATATTATTGTCTGGCATATTTATGGGTTAATGAGAATTAATCTCTCTTGATTAAATACTTTCATAAATTACACCGTACTTTGGCTCTTACAATAGAAAATTTAATGTTTCATGTTGTTAAGGGAACTCGATATATGTTTAGATTTTCTTTTATTGCTAATTGCTGTTATAAATCCTGTGAAATAGTTGTTCAAACAGTATGGAAGGTGGGAAAGGATGGAATTGAGGCTGGGACTAATCTGGTGCCTGTAAGTTCATCTTTTCTCTATTTAGTCATTCTATTGTTTCGTTGTTATCCAGCTAACATATTAGTATATGCAGTACAAATTTTTTATATGCATTGTTTTTTGTTGTTAGGGCTCTATTCCAAGACCAATAGCGAGGATCTCTGTGACTGTAGTTGCCGTGACCCTTGCACTCTTTGTACTCAAGTCTGTCCTGTCTACAGCTTTCTTTGTGCTGGTATGTTGTTAATATCTTTCCACTTGTGAGGTTTGATGATGCATGATGCCATTTTGACTTCACTGCAGCACAATCAATAATTCAAGTATTACAGTAAATATTTTTGAAGAAACTACCATGTGAATATATTATGGATAATGTAATTTACCAAATTAAGCCATTATTTTGCTGCGCGAATGCTTTTCTCTCTTTGCTGCCAGTATTTTAACATAATAAAAAATAAGAACACCTTGTCTTATGCTTGATTGTGTTCCATTGATGTCTAAGGAATACCTCAAATGGAGAAAAAAGTGAATCCTCTTTGTTTAAAAACAGGGCAAATTACAATTATAGAAGAAAAAAGAAAAAAAAAAAGAGAGAGGGTTACCCTGACCTCCCTTGAGGTTTACAATTTGCACCGTCAGATTAAACACCAGTCAAAACTGTGGTTAACCTCCCTCTGAGGTTTGGCAAAAAACACAGGTAGGTCTAGTCCGTTAGAGTCGTTAGAGGATTTTTGATTGCATGCCGAAATTGACCTTCCTAAGAGCAAAGTTACTGAGTTCCCATCTAATTTCTTTAAATGACGACATTATCCTTCTTTTTTGACATTAAAGATTATATATATGTACATCATTTGAAATATATAATAGGGTTAAATTCTGATCTCCCCTGAGGTTTGGTCAAATTACACTCGAAGAGACCCTTTGGCCTTTATTTCTTTCACCTCCCCTAAATCAATTTTATCGGTGGCCGGAATAAATTTTAAGAGTAAAAAGACAATTTTTTCTTGCATTATAATATCACATTATATTTCAAATAAGGTAAAATACAATGACCCCCCCCTGAGGTTTGTCATAATTGCACTGAACTCCCCCGAGGTTTGCCATAATTTCACTAACCTCCCCTATGATGATTTGAAATAATATTTTATGATAATTTTACCATTATACCTCCAAATAATTTAATGATAAAAAAATAAAAAAATGATTTCTAAAATGATATGTACGCTTCCACGCATACGACACCATCAACCTGGTCGTTTTTGTCAACCCGTACCCGTGACTCATGACAAAACTCAACAACTCGGTCCAAAGATTCGATCCTATGTATGTGTTTGTATGTATATGACCATGATCGAAGATCTTTGAAAAGAATTTGTGTGATAGAATTTTTGGCGATTGATTAGATATATTAGAAGCAAGGTCGAATATCAATGGTGGTCATAGGTGGTGACGGTGGTGGTGTAGCATGTGTACAAAAGAAGACTGGAAAGAGAGAGAGTATAATGTGGGAAAATATGTCATTTTAAAAATCAGATTTTTTTTTCAGGGGAGGTCAGTGCAATTACAGCAAACCTCAGGGGAGGTCATTGTATTTTGTCCTATTTGAAATATAATGTGATATTATAATGCAAGGGCAAAATTGTCTTTTTACACTTAAAATTTACTCCGACCACCAGAAAGATGAATTTAGGGGAGGTGAAAGAAATAAAAGCCAAATGGTCTCTCCGAGTGTAATTTGTTCAAACATCAGGGGAGGTCAGTGAATTTAACCCAATATAATATATGTAGCATCCTGTCACCACTTACCAATTGTATGCCTCCACAGCCACCTCTCTCTCATAATCGAGCACCATTGACTTCTTAACCTTTGATTGATTTTGTGGTTGTATATATAAACATCCATGTTGTACACCACACAAACAGACACTAACCAAAGTTTGAGAGAGTAGAGGAATTGAACAAATTTCTATTTTGAGTGTATACATATACACACGTATAGTGAATGACCTGTAATTGTGAACATTAAGCGTCTACTTTGCCTCTTTCTCTCACTAGAATAGATCTAATTGTACACAATTATTCTGAACATCGATCTAATTTTATGGTTCCATAGAGACCCAATTGTAGTATTAATGACCAGAGAAAGGCGACGTTGAGGGGTCTTCGACTTTTCCAAGGTTCGATTTTGATAGGGGACATCCTCTGACGCAACCATCGATATCGTGAACTCCATCGATCGGGTAGAAGCATAGTGAATGTGCGACATATATAAGACTAGAGACAGTGGAAGAGAGGGAGGGGGGTAGACCCATATGTGAAAACATAGGTGGTTGGGGCGTGACGGAGGTTGAAACTGTTAGCATAGTCCCACGTCGCCTGGGTACCTTTGGAATGTGCGGTGTGTATACACATGGGCACCCTCTCCTTGTAAGCCGGTTTTCAAGGATGAGTTATACCCATGGGTTTATCATGGTATCAGAGATGGTGTACTCAGGGATGGGTCGGGTTCGTATCTTCTGCCTTGTGTGGAGGGGGAGAGCTGAGTGTTTTCAGCCTTGACGCTAAGGGGGAGTGTTAGCATAGTCCCACGTCGCCTAGATACCTTTGGGATGTGCGGTGTATATACACATGGGCACCCTCTCCTTGTAAGCCGGTTTTCAAGGACATGGCGATATGGTGGAGATCGACGGTCATGGAAAAATGAAGAAGAAGGAAGACAGATTCTGTATGGAGGGCAGTTCAGTCATTTAATTGATTAGTATCTTGGGCTTTTTTATTTTAGTATTATTATTGTCATATTGAAAGTAAAATCGTCAAACTCAATAGTATTTGAGACGTTAGGTTTAATGTGTCAGAGTTATTGGTGCAAAACTAAAATGTCAAAGGAGGTCAGTAATTTATCCTAAAAATTATTAGTTGACATTGGAAAGTGAGAAGGTTATCTTCATCACTAAATCAAATGTTCCTTCGGTTTGTGGACAGTGGGAGATGTGTTGCACTATGATATGGATAAGGGTAGATAAACACTGATATCTCCTAAATCTAGGTTAAGGTGTGTGGTGTACCACGCGGAGAGGGAGAAATGTGTTTTATATAATGAAGATGTCAAGATCCTTAGATAGTCTTACTATAATCCAATAAGCAAAGAAGCATTGATATGTTGTTTCCAAACAGTTTTTGTTGAATAACAAGACTTAAAAGGCATATTTATTGTTTTTCAATGAAGATAAACCAGTAAAAATACATGCAATGTATACTCAGAAGTCAGAAGAGAGGACAAGAGAGAACAAAAAACTCCTGCTGTGAACATCATATATTCCCTAAAAGTATAGACTATTAGAATCTACACTCAAAAGCTCCTTGCTATCGAGCAATGGATCGACCGATGATTCATGGTCTCTGCATCTCCTTTGCAAAAGCAACACTAACTAGGGACGACTGTGCCCTACATCTTAGCTTATCTGTTTTTTCATATTTTTCTTTAAAGCTGCAGGATATATTTCTTAATACATCTCAAGTGTTTTTTCTTTACATCTCTTTGACAATACACTGGGGGGAAAGGCCCAAGAAATGTCTTTCTACTAATATTAAAACAGTAACTATCATAGTCTCTTCCTGCAGAGTGCAGAGGGATAAAATAGGCTAAAAACCTGCTGCACTCTAGAGTTGATTGCTCCCCATTGTGCCCTAGTTTATATTTTCATTATTGTTCATCTATTTTAAGAATCAGATTTGCTATATATTCTATTTTTTTTTTTGTTTATTCTGACTTCTATTTTTCTCCAATCTGTGGAGAATCCAGTGAAACTAGTTTAAGTAAATTCCATAACATGTGGACAGCGTCTTTTTTATTTTTTCTCTACATTTCATTCACTTAAAGCCTCAAAGCATTCTGTTTTATCTACAGGCGATGGCGGGGCTCATATATTTCACATTCATAGCCTTGAACAAGGATGAAGGCCCAAGAGGGGGTGGAGGCACCACTTCTACAGATGACTCCCTTGAAGAAGCGAGAAAAATAATGGAAAAGTACAAGTAACAGAGGCAGGAAGGATTGAGGTTGCTAAGTTTTCAGTTATATGTCATGTTTACTCGTGCAGTCGTGCTGCTGTGATAAAAAGTTGGGCCTAACACTGCATTGAAATATGGCGAAAGCTATTTTCTGTGATTACATAACTTCACCTTGACATGAGCACTATAACTGTGGATTTATGGATTGCATGAAAATATAATTGCCAAGCATCAAGAGTTTTAGCCCAAGTGATATATGGAAGGTTGTGTTTCAGTCTCGTATGAGACAAACAACGTCTCATACAGCAGGTGGGTGTGTAACTTAAATACCGAAAAGAAAAAAATATTTTATATGAAATGGTACAAGAATCACAACCAAAATATTTGTGTACATTGCATATTATTGTATCAACATACAAGAGTGTGTGTGTGTGTGTGTGTGTGTGTGGTTTTTGCATGAATGATGAAAAGAACTCACCAAGGTTGAACAAGGTGCTGTGGCATGAGTTATTGAAAGCAATAGATAGGGTAACTCTCTCTCTCTCTTTGGCCACGGCACACACTGCTTTCAACACGAATTATGATCTGCAAATTGTATCTCATATTCTTATATTTGAATTAATTGACTTGATAGTTACTACTTACTCCATAAATTACAGATATCAGGAATAGAAAGCAAATCATTTAAATATTTATGTTCAAAATGCTCTGTGGCATGAACTAAAATGAACTTGCTCTATTTGTATGCTCTGTCCTAAAAATTATCTGTGTGCATTCTCAGAAAAAAATAAAAAAAAATAAAAGTTAAAAATTACAGATGAGATAATAGACTTGTAAGTTGTAATAGAAAAGAATGAAAAAAAAAAAAAAGAATTCACGTGACTAACACATTCATACGAGATTAAGGTAAAAATGATAATAATTTGGCGTAAGTTGATGCTGGATAATTTGGTGCAAGTCCAATTTGTATATGGATGGCTTACTTGTTAATTTTTTTTATTATTGGGATCGTTTGGTAATAGTAAAAACTTTTTAACAATATATATTATTGTCTAACAACTAAATTTAAATTTGTACATTTAGTTGATGTTTAAGGAAATAAGAATATACATTATATTACATTTTTTTTATATATATTAAAACTATTATGTGAATTTGAAGCAGATTTTAACAAAAGGAGAGAAAACAATATATTAAACGGGACAATATGTGATAATTAAGTTGCATTATATCAGGTATAGGTTAAGTTTTATTTGAATGTTCACTTTGTATCTAACTCTTCCTATAAAAGACACTCTAAAAAAAAAAAAAAACCATCAAAAGAAGAAGAAATGTCTGTTTTATTATTGAAACATCTACTGAAATCTGATATGTAAGACCATTTCTTCATGTCTGTCCTCTGCTTCTTCAAAACTCAAAAACAGACAGACTATCCTATCCCACATATCCATCTATAAATGGAGAGACAGATCAAGCTTGTGATCTGTATCCCTATCATCACTGTGATTGAGGGAATTCATTTGTTGCGAGGACCCTGACCCTCCATTGCACCGTAAACTCCTCTGCCAATTCAAATAGCTCTGCTCATCCTCTTCGAATTGAACATATGGATTTTTCGAAGAATTTCCACGGTAAAATACCATATTCTCAAATCGAGGAGCGCCGTTGGATCCAAACCGATCAGAGAATTGTTGGCCGGGGAATTGACTTTGATTGGCTGCATGAGCTGTTATGTAGAGTGAAGGACTGAAAAGGCCAATATGATGATGGTTTGGAGCGAAAACAAGTGATGGTTGTGGAAGAGCAAAGGGGTTGCTTATTCCATATTCTGATGCTCTTTTAGCCTTTCTCGCAGCAGTTCTCTCCTTCTTGTGAGCATTTTGATGGCCTCCCAAAGCTTGTGAACTGTGGAACTTTCTCGAACAAAATAAACAAGGAAACACTCTTGTTGTTGTTGATGTTGTATCTTCTCCATTGCTCGTCATGCCATTCATTACTTTTCCTTCCTCTTCCATATTTCTCTGTAAAAGATTATAATAGATCATGTTAAAAGTCTAAAAGAATAGTAATTCAATCCATTTGAGAAATATATAGAACATATATCCAATGGAAAGTTATATATATATATACATATATATATATATATATGAAAATATATAAAGGAAACCTTCAAAAGGAGGAGTAGAAGAAATGTTAGAGAGCAGAACGGCAGTGGAAAAAGGAACAGAATGAACCAAATTTACAGAGTTTGAACTTGGGCTTTGGTTCTGATCAAAAGAGGGTAGTAGAGAGAGTTCAGAAAGTAGTAAGTTTTGAAGAGTTGGGGAGTTGGGAAATGTGAAGAGGTGTCTGTCTGTGTGTATAATTATTAAAAAGAGTGCTTCACACAAGAGGGGCACTGTATGGGCTTGGGAACAGTAAGAGATAAGAGAGAGAGAGAGAGAGAGAGAGAGAGAGAGAGAGAGAGGTAAGTGGATGAGTATCCTTCAATACGTTTCTGCATGCTGAGGTAAAGAGAGTGATTGGTGGGGAGAGATGAGATGTGTGGATGGATTGGGAAATGGAATCTCTCTCTCTCTCTCTCTCTCTCTCTCTGTGAATGTCTGACAGAGTTTATCGGTTTCATGGGCACTTGGGTTTCCTCTTGCAGGCGTTAATTTACTCTTTTTGTTTCTTAGTTTGAGTTACTTGGTTTCATATCATCAATTGAGGCCTCTCACTTTGGGCATCTTATTAATTATGTATTAATCCCATGAAACCGACTCACCTGCAATCTTTAATTAATGCCAGTTTTGACTTATCATTACACCTGATTAACAGCAAGAAGTGTATATAATACACACACATACTACAATATATTGTTTTAAATCTTGCTTTGATTGCTACAACAAAGTCAAAATTTAAAGTCATCTTGCAATCTCCTATGTGCAATGTAAGATTGGGTCAGCTTAAAGCTAAAGGCAGTCAGTGCCCTACTAGATGATGATCAGAGGAGGTGTGGTTGCCTTAACATTCAGCACATCTCTCTCTCTCTCTGTATGTGTGTGTGTGTGAAAATGGCTTATTCTGCTGCATTGGTCTGCTTTAAAAATAAGTAGTTATGGGGCATACAGCAACTAGACCTCCTGTATTCTCTGACATCTCCACCGCCAATGCAACTTGGTCACCTTTTCGTCTATTGGTTACATGCACCGTAACTTCACGTCATGCCCCCCATTAACTCACTCTACGCTCTCCTCTCCTCTTCTTCCTGGCAGTTGGCGCGCGTTTACAGGACTGCAGGTATGGTATGGGACAAGTCCCTCTCCCCTTACCCCTACTACTTCTATCCACTTTTATTCTGAGAGTTACAGTTTACACAAGTCGTGTGTATGTATATATATGTATATATATATATATATGCAATAAAAATATACTGGAAGCAACCTTAACTCTTAGAAATTTGAATTCAAAATGTAAAAAAAAAAAAAATACAAGCACGAATCAAAGTAACAACTTACGTTGGTAACAATGTGTTAAAACTAGCTCCAAACCATCATCATATCCTGTCTTTCTCAGCCACAACTCATGTCCTTCTGAGCCATCCTCGAAACTATTTAACCATATAATCATATAAACGCTTCATAGAAGAAACATTGATTTTCATGGCAAATGAAGTGTCTCCACCAATTTTCACATATCACCCTAAAGATAATTTGACATACTCATTCAACTAAATTAATAAACAATTGAAACAACTCACAAGATAAGATGCCTCACAAAACTAGTCAAAGTGTTTAAAAAATAACGAATTCTTTAGCAATGCAAGTAAGAGGGTTAGCTAAATCACTGGACATGTATCCTTTCAATCTCAATTTGCATATGCATCAATTGGAGTACATTGTTGTTGTAAATGCATAATAGTAAAAATGCTGGAATCATGTAGTTTTTGCAAATCTAATTTTAATAGTCAACATAACCTTATTAATCCAACTTTACTCAACACAACCATTTCCCAACTATTTGGAGTAAAACTAGCCTATTAAGTAATAAGTCATGTGATCTCCCTGTGTGTATATTATCATCTCCCTATGTGCGTGAGTTACAATTAGAAGATGATAGAGTATTTGACTTCAGTTGTAAAACGTATCACGTTCAAGTTGAAATTGAGATGAAGTATATGCTTTGACCAAGACTTCTCTATCTTTAGATAAGTCTGAAAAACTGAAAAGACAGTCTCCTATTAAAATACGGTCTCATTTAACTACAGTCTTCTATAAATATCAGGTATATAATTAATATCCTATAAGTGCCCTTTTTAACTTCAACAAGTCTTTTTGATATTTGATTTGAGTGTTGAAGGACAGTCAATCGATACCACACCGGTGTTACTACTTTTGATCCGTTCGGAATGAATTTATGCTTATCACAAGTAACAAAATTAGATTTTATCAGACTGAAGTTCCTGAACTGGATATAAAAAAAGAGAAGAAAAGTTGTTAACGGTAAAAAAAAAGGTCCTTTAGTCATGTCAAACAAAAAACGACAACCATGCTAACAGTGACATTTGCAAGCTGATGAAGGCTAACAGAAGAATTAATGGAAGGTTTAATATAGTCAAGAATTGTACCTTCCTTTGGATACAATTTTTGTCGAAAAAAATTTGACAAGTATATTATTGTTTCTATGCATCTCAGACTCTCAATTTTTATCTTTCCAACATAATCTGACTCAATATTGATGGCTCTAATTTGTCAGAATCCAATATCTCCACATATTGCCCTCTGTCCATGCCACATTAATCATAAATGATTAAAGATGGGTCAATCTGGGAAGTTTTACAACTTAACATACTTCAAAAACATACCCTGACCAATTGCGTTTTGGTTAAGAGTCGATTAACAGCCAAAGAAATTTGTAATATCTTTAGTTTTCTTTTCCACACATTTTCCAAGCAACGAAAGAGAGTGCTACAATTTGTTTCATATCAAAGAAAAACATAAACAAATAATAGCAATTATATAACTGATTTAACCCATAATTAAGCCTGTCTTGTTTTCTTTTCTTCTTTTTTTTTCACGATTTTTGGTCAATCAAACAGAATTTTGTAAAACTGGAATCGTTCAGCCAAATTGACATACCTGACGAATTAATCACTAACACTGATAAAAAGAGAACCACTGATCCAATTCACCGTACAGATGCTACTTCCAACATTACTTCACGTTTGAATTTTGCCCGAACAAGTCGAGTAGCTTCCAATATTGTCCTTCAGCGGCAACTCCGCACCGGCCGCACAACCTACTCCGGCGATCTATATCTTCCGAGCTGCTTTTGCCATTTTTTTTTATCAAGATACACGGAATCATACAGAAATATGAATATTAAACATATATATATATATATATATATATACACATACACACACAGAGTAATATACATATTTTTATATAGAAAGATGCAAGGAAAATTTAATTTTTGTCTACTGGTGAAGCCAAAATTAAAATTACGTCAAATACCAAAAAGAATTGCATGAAATGTGGATTTAACAAAAATAATTACTAATACAATAAATATACGTTTTTAAGTCCAAAATGCCTTTAGCAAATCAATGTTCATTTTTTTCCTCACAAAAGCTCCAAATCATTGTTCATCTTTTTCACAAAAATCCTAAACCTGAGATTTTTTAATACACCAACACAAACACACGGTTACAAACACGTGACAAAGAACAAGAATGCATAAAGATGGGGATTTGAGAATGAAGATGCTAGTGGATCTTACTTGACGGAATCTTGGGTTCGTATGGTGGCACCACCTCCATTGTCCATGTTTGGTCGCACTCCTTCCATTTTCCAACCACTACCACCTCCCCGATTCTTTGCCAATTCTTGTTAGTTGGGTTGCAGGTTTTGTTTGAGATATCAAACTCTTCAATGGTGAAGAGAATTCATAAGAAAATGGTGATAATGTCAACGTGATATTTTTACTTCACATGATGACAAATTTACTTTATAATTGTGCTAATTTTACGTCACATATGTGACAAATTTACTTCCTGTTCGTCACCGATACATAAACCCATATCAGTTTTTGAAATTGTAATATACATATATAGATATGTATATGTGTGTATATAGAGAAAGAGAACAGTGGGAGTCGGAGTGAAGCCCTGATTGGATCAAGTGAGAATATAAAGATAGAAAGAGAAAGGGGTAGTTGGGTTTGCAGGTTCTGTTTGGGATATCAAAATGAAGAACGAAAATTGATGAAGTCAAATGAGGTATCAAAGTCTTCAATGGTGAAGAGAATTTAGAAGAAAATGGTGATAACATCAACATGATATTTTTACTTCACATAGTGACAATTTTACTTCACAACTGTGCCAATTTTACTTCGCAGTTGTGACAAATTTCATTTCCATTCGTCACCGATACATAAACTCAGTTCAATCTTTAAAATTACAATATATATATATATATATATGTGTGTGTGTGTGTGTGTGTGTGTGTGTGTGTGTGTGTGTGTGTGTATAGATAGATATAGATATGTATATGTGTGTATATAGAGAGAGAGATAATAAAGGGAATGAAGCCTTGATTGGATAGAGAGAGAAAAGGGTAGTAAGGTTTGCAGGTTCTGTTTGTGAGAACATAATGAAAATTAATGAAGTCAAATGAGATATCAAAGTCTTCAATGGTAAAAAGAATTCAAAAGAAAATGATGATAACATTGACATGATATTTTTACTTCACATGGTGACAATTTTACTTCACAACTGTGCTAATTTTACTTCACAACTGTGACGATCTTATTTCATGTTCGTCACTGATACATAAACCCAGATCAATTTTACTTCACAGCTAATGAATTATCAAATTTGGATCGCTAACGGATTATCAGATTGAATGTCCAATCTATATCATAATTATTGGCTCGGATTTGTATTAGACTTGGATCAAAATTCGATCCATTGACATATCTAGAAATAAGGATTTGTTTACCCTTCAAATAAGGATTTTGATTCTCGATTGTGGAAGGAAAGGATTAGGTTGTCCGGAGTCGTATGATAATATTGTGTGAGAATTTGGATTAATTCATAATTAAAATTTAAGGAGAACACCTACACACTCCGATCCTAATCCACCGTGAGTTGGGGTGGGTCGTGGGAACGAAAAAGTATTAAATAGTAATCTTGTACTAAAATATTGGCTACTACATTCTCGTACCCTAAGCCTTCGTTTAAATAAATAGGAGGGAAAATTAAAGAAATGATAGCATTAGTTATGAGAGAAAAATAAAAGGAAAAAATGATAACATGTATTCATGTTTGGATAAATTATAAAGGAAAATAAAGTAAGTGATAACATTCTTGTTTGTAAAAGGAAAGGAGCTAGAGAAAAGAAAAAAAACTTTTTTAATTATTTTATTATCATATATTTTTGTGTTTATATTACAATATGGATGCAAATGTCTTTAAAATTTTGTTTCTTATGTTTGTCAATTTATTTTTATGCAGAACAGTTGTTATGCAGATAATGAAAACGTATTAGATATCCAAATGATAAATTATTATTTTCTATCATCAATAGAAATAATGAGTATTCATTAACCCGAAGAAGTTGTCCTCGACCCGCTTCCCTCGCAAGGTTTGGCTATGCTCTATACTTGGGCTTAGTGCAGTTCGTCCTTTCTAGTCTCATGGCCCACCCTAAGTCCTTCAGGAGCTAGACAAGTGTAAGGCTGATCAGAAGCCAACTGACAAAGAAAATGAACTCTCCATATTTAAAATAAACTCTCAACAATAAAATTATGTTCATTTAAAATTTAAATTAAAAGTAATGATATAGAGAGAATCCTCTCATGACAAGAGTCAAGAACTCTCCATCAAGTGGTTAAATATAGAGAGCTCATGACTCTTGTCATGATAGGACTATCTTGATACCGTTACTCCAAAATAAATAGCTAGTTGGTTAATAATGTTCGCTTCCTAAAAAACATGTGGTAATTTGACGGAGCTAAAGAAAGTTATAAAAGTTCACGAATGAAAAAAAATAACTTTGAATTCACAATGTTAAAATCACCGAAGGTTGTAGCCTAGTGGTACTTCTTTGCTTTTCAAAGTAGAAGGTCGAGGGGGGTTTAGGTCCCCATAGGAAAAAAATGTGAGTGTATTTCTTGCCAAGATAAAAAATAATATAAAATCCACAAAGTTAAAAGAAAAATGTAGAAAAATTTAATATTTTATTGATAATCAAATTGATGATCTAGGCCTTACCCCCTTTACAATAAGCTTCCAGGTGGTCGACACATAGGCTACATACAACTTGCTATTGGGAATACCATGGATCCACAAAGCTGGGGCAGTTCCCTCGAATAATATAAAATCCACAAAGTTAAAAGAAAATTGCAGAAAAAACTAATATTTTATTGATAATCAAATTGATGAGGCCCTACCCCCTTTACAATAAACTTTCAGGTGGTTAGCATACCGGTTACATACAACCTGCTCTTGGGAATACCATGGATCCACAAAGTTGGGGCAATTCCCTCGAGCTTGCTTCAAAAAATTCAATTTGTCCTTGATGAGAAACTAGTCACCATTCAAGCTGAGGAGGACTTTGCAGTGTATCCGATCTCTCACAATACTGTCAATTCAAATACCTCCACTGAGACATCAACATATCAAACCTTTAAGGTAGCTGTGGTTTCACATAACCACACTAAGGGCTTTGGTGAGAACTTCATCGCGAGCATCACCGATGAACGAGAGGCTAGGGCATTAATCAAGAAGGCCTCAATCTGTTATATACAATCAGTGACCATGGTAACGTATGTCCCCGAGGGGAGTCGGATCCCCAAGGTGAGTTCTCAGATACGGAACAAATGATCGCACGATATTGAAAAAACTGTGGATACAAAATGGGAGAGGGTTTAGGTGCAGGTTCCTAGGAAGCCCTGACCCTATTAAACTCATAGCAGTCAAACATCGACAAGGGATAAGATATCACCCTTATGCAAGCATGGACAAGAACCAGCAGAAGGAAACGAGCCTTCGTCCCTCCCAAAAGAAAAAAATACCAAAAGCAAGCTGAAAAGTTCAAAGTCACTAAACACACAGTGGTCCCAGGAGGGAAAGGAAAGGGTTTAATGCAGAGAATCGAACCACCTATCAACCACACTCTCCAACCATGCTCCCATTGCAAAGGAAAATGAATGATTGAAGAACCAACAAATCATTCACCAGAGAAGCATTCCACAAACCTCGAAAAAATCTGTAGCTGGGTACCAGATGGAAATGGCCAATTAATAACTCAATGGGTCGACATTCGAATATATTTTCCTGATGATATCCTCGAGGAAGAAGAAGATATTCACTAATAGCATAACTCTCGAGTGAGGATTTATAGCTCATTTTTTTACTGAGGGAAAATACACCCTCTTAGGGAATATCTAATTTAGTATATCTATACGCCGTATCTGTCTCTACGAAGGATCTTTCTCTAGACAGCAGGGATTTCTTACTTCTGATCTTCTTTTCTTATAAAAAGAGGGCTGAGAATACTAGTAAGGCTAATAGCCTAAAGAAAGATAGGCAGGTCAGAATCATGTACCCATTGACATAGAAATTGAGCTTCCCCCTTGAATAGAGATTAGGTTGGTCTTCAGTGTGCAATAAGGTAAAAAAAAAGAGAATACATTGGATTCCAACTAATCGATAGAGATGTTACTTCTGAGATTGAACCTTATCTGAGAGTTTGGTCGGCAAAGCTTTTTTAGGAACAGGGGATTAGATCCAAGCTTGAAGTTGAATTAATTAGAAGACCCTAAAGGCTAATTGAAGTACTGGTTCCTGTAACCACTATGCCATCTCACCAGAGATTGAGATAACAAATTAATGGTCTGAGAATAGCTCCTTAAGTAAAGGTACCAGGATGGAGGGTTATCTTAGAACAAGGGTGCCCAATGAGCCAGAAAAAAGAGCTCATTCTTTAGCTAGGGTGACAGACCATTCAGTATAGAAAATACCTAACAATATAACTAAACCTAATAACAAAAAGAAATCTATCAGCAAAACACTAAAAATAAGCCAAAAAAATCAGTTCTCTAAAAATACTGTAAAAATATAATAAGAAACCTAATCACAAAAAGACAAATCCGAGTTCGTTTAAGCAACGAACAAAAATTCTGAAATAATTAACAGTAGCATGGATGGTTTTTTTATTGAGTCATTTTCATTCTAGAATGGGTCTTCTAGAATAGAAATTTGAAATAATGTGATCCAATTGTTCTATAAAAAGTTAGTTTGCACTTAAAAAAGTTCAATAAAACTGTCCTACATCATAATTTGTTTTTATGGCCAATTAGTTATTTATCTTGAAAAAAAATAGTTACTTATTATTTTATTAATACTAGTAAAAAGTACATGCGATGCAGGCGGATAAAAATTAAATTAAAGTTAAACCATTCAAAATACCAACAATTAATCTAGGTTCAAAACAACAAGGAAAATAAACTATAGAGTAAAATCACGAGTGTCAATCTCACTGAATTGAAATTACCAATCACTAAGACAAAGAAGTTTGCATATATTTAAAAATGATCTCAATTAGTTAAATAACCTGATATAGCTTCCTATTATCATTTCACCTAATTTTAGAGAGAAAAAAGAGAGAGCTTCCATGTTTCCCTTTCAAATTCAATAATGTCCTCTATGTTGGTAACTCAATATAATTATAGAGTGACAAATATAAAAAATCTAAGCCTTCACGATTGATATGCATTTTTAAGAAGACATTCAACAAAATAAAAGCATCAACCTCCCTTTATAGATTCTAGAACATTTAAAAAGTGATACTAAGATTTTCAATTTAGACAATGCTTCAAATAAACAAGTCAACTAAAAGTAGCTAGCACAAAATTAAAAAAATTAATGTACAATAGACAATAAAACTGCACAATCCACATAAATGGAATATGCATAGATACTGTGAAAAATAGTTAATCATAACTAATTCAAATCGATCAACTATACGAAAGGCACTTCATGTTAAACAATAAAAAACAGTCACAAATTATTGTAAATATATCATTAACGAACAAAATGATCAAATGCACAAAAACCTAATTCCAAATTGAAAACATAATATTTTGAATAAAATATAATATTCTTAAGTTTCAAAATATGAGTCATTATGCAAAGATTCAAATTTATAAAATTAAACAAATTTATTATATGCCCGTAATTGTAAATATATCATTAACGAACAAAATGATCAAATGCACAAAAACCTAATTCCAAATTGAAAACATAATATTTTGAATAAAATATAATATTCTTAAGTTTCAAAATATGAGTCATTATGCAAAGATTCAAATTTATAAAATTAAACAAATTTATTATATGCCTGTATAAAGTAGAAACTTGCTTATCGTACATATCTCACATGTCATGAGTTACACATAAAGCACAGAGTAAAAATTTTGTTCAAAATTCAATTAAATGAATTTGAACAATTCTAAACAAAGATAAAATAAAACAAACTGTGAAAGTAGTAGTATGTTTTGTTTGATTAATGAGACCATAATTTGTAATCTAAATAAACAAAAACATAAAACATGATATTAGATTTAGAGGTCTTAGATGGGTTAAATTTTCATAATAAAAGCCAACAACATTAAACATGAGATTTGAAACTTATTTAGTTTTCTTTTATTTTTTTCACTTTTATTAACAACTAAAAGAAAAAGTAGCTAAAAAAAATCATATACATATCCATTTACTCATTAATTTCAATACCCAAAATTCAGATAATATGTACACTTAATTCAATCACACATATCCAATATGACAATATCATGTCAAGGGGACTTGAACTTTGCATGTTCTTTTATATGCAAATTTATCATCCATCTTCTCTAAATTGACTAATAATTAACCGCTGTCAGGATAGAAACAAATCGTACATTAAATTTTTTTGAATTATTTGATATAACATTAATCTCTTTTAGTATTAGATTATCTAATCTAGAGAGATCACAGGAGCATCAATTTTCTATTATCTCTAATTATTCAATGACTAAGGATGCTATCAACTTTTAAGAAAAATATTTCAGTATGATCTAGTAGCTAATTATAAATTAAGTAGACTGTGAAAAGCTTAGGGCAATCACTTAATTTGTCTTTAGGTCAAATTAATTAAGGTAAATTTTGTGCATTTTCAAAAAAAATTGAAGATAACTATGACTACAACATCAAGTTTATACAGTTGCAATCCAGTGCATTAATAAGGTCAAAGAAAAAAAATTAGAAAAGAGGATTTTTAATTGATTGGATTAGAAAGAAAATTGATTCAGAATCAAATTTAAATAGTAAAACTTTTGAAAATTGCTTGTATTTCAAAGGAATGTCCACTTAATTGGAACTCTTAGAGTCAAGCTTAAGTTGTGTTTGATGTTCTAATTAATTTAATTTACTTATGAATTAAGTTTATTTATTTAAGTTTTAGTGAAAGTAGTAGTATGCTTTGTTTAATTAACGAGACCATAATTTGTAATCCAAATAAACAAAAATCTTTACTTGCCGAGCTTAAGATATTATAGGCCTTAGATGTGTTAGATTTTCATATCCTAAAAGTTAACAACAACAAAAATATGAAATTTGAAACTTATTTAGTTTTCTTTTATCTTTCCCTATTTTTCTTGACAACTAAAATAAAAACTAGCTAAAAAATATCACACACACACACATATATATATCCATTTATTCATCAGTTTCAATATCCAAATTTCAAATCATATATATATATGTATAACCAAACAACCCTAATTCGAAATTTAAAACCCTAAAAACTCTTAAATTACATGCATGAAAATTATGTTTTAATTAGTTTAATTTGCTTATGGTTTAAGTTTATTTATTTAAGTTTTAGTAAAGTAGTAGTATACTTTATTTGATTAATGAAACCATAATTTGCAATCCAAATAAACAAAAATATTTATTTGCCAAACTTCAAATATTAAATGCCTTAGATGGGTTAGAATTTCATATCCTAAAAGTCAAGACCAATAAACATTTGATTTGAAACTTATTTATTTTTCTTTTATTTTTTCCCACTTTTCTTGACAACTAAAAGAAAAATTAGCTATAATATATATATATATATATATATATATATATATTCATTAATTTAAATATCCAAATGTAAGATCATATATATATAACTAAACAACCCTAATTCCATATTTGAAACCCTCTTTGAAAAACCCTAATTCTAAATTGAAAACCCTAAAAACTCCTAAATTACATGTATGAAAATTATGTTTTAAATTTTAGATCATATATATATTTATAAATAAACATCTCTAATTGAAAAACTCTAATTCCAAATTGAAAGCAAATCTTCAACCCAATTACTGATTGAGTGAGAAAAAATGATTACATAGTTACTTATATATTTATACAATCAACTTAAATTTTTGAAAAAAAATATATTAAATTTTGATTATTTAGTTTTATAATAATTCTAATAATACTAAAATATTAAATTTTGGTTGCTTTCTACCGATATGGTTTATGCAAGTTCATAAGGCATCCCACATCTGTTCTTTGGACACCTATCAAAATAGAATTAGGCAATCAACCTACTCTGATGAATTATTGGGATTGCATCTCTTTCAAAAAAAATTTATCTTTGTTTATATATCTAATCACATGAACAAATATACAATAAAAAGCCTACTTGGGGAAAAAATTAAAGAAAACAAATAACAAAAAAAGAGAAAAATAAAATATTTGTAATAATTAAATAGTAAGAAAAGACAGAAATCCATGGATAATAAATAGCATATGGAGCATCTAATCACATGAACAAACATACAAGAAAAAAATCCTACTTCGGAAAAAAATTAAAGAAAATAAATAATAAATAAATAAAAGAAAAAGAAAAGAAACTCACATGAGAGTTAATGTGAGTCCAGAGAAAATCGAATTGGAATACTTGTTGATGAGAGCCGAAAGGAAGAATCACTTGTTGATAAGAATTGTGTTTGTGTTTATGATTTTAGGAGTTTTAGGGTTTTGTTTAGGTTATAACTCTATTTTCTATTTAAAATAATATAGTGACACTAAAAAAGGGTTTTGTATAAGTTATAACTCTATTTTTCTAATTTAAAAATAAAAAAATAGTGTATTGAAACTAAAAAATCCTTTTGTTTAGGTTATAACTCTATTTTATATTTAAAATAATGTAGTGACACTAAAAAAAGGTTTTGTATAAGTTATAACTCTATTTTTTTAATTTAAAAATAAAAAAATAGTGTACTGAAACTAAAAAAATCCCTTTGTACTTTTAAAAAAGGGTTTGTATAAGTTATAACTCTATTTTTTTAATTTAAAAATAAAAAATAGTGTACTAAAACTAAAAAAAACCCATTTAAAATAATGTAGTGACACTAAAAAAGAGTTTTGTATAAGTTATAACTCTACTTTTCTAATTTAAAAATAAAAAATAGTGTATTGAAACTAAAAATTCTCTTTGTACTTTTAAAAAAGGGTTTTGCATAAGTTACAACTCTATTTTTCTAATTTTAAAAAAAAAAATAGTGTACTTAAACTAAAAAAACCCCTTTATTTTGGTTATAACTCTATTTTATATTTAAAATATTACAGTGACACTAAAAAAAGGTTTTGTATAAGTTATAATTCTATTTTTTAATTTAAAAATAAAAAGATAGTTTATTGAAACTAAAAAAATTCTTTGTACTTTTAAAAAAGAGTTTGTATAAGTTATAACTCTAATTTTTTAATTTAAAAATAAAAAAATTGTATACTAAAACTAAAAATTCATTTGTACATTTAATAGTAGTATAGATATAAATCAGTCTTTTCAAAAAAAACTCAAAACAAAGTTAACCACCAAGGTGTCCAATGGTTCATGCTCCTCATACACAGCCTAGAAGAGGATGAAGGTTTAACGCGGAGTGGTGGGCACACAGTGCCTTTAATTTGTTAAAATGCCTCAACTTTGTGATTTTTATTATTTATTTATTTGGTAAAAACACATTAGTTCACTTGACTCCGTTGCATTCCCACCTATCAACTTTGCGGTTATTATTATTTATTTTTTGATAAAAACATGATATTTCACTTAACTAGTTGTGGTCAGATCACCGTGTCTATTTGAGTAGACACACTTAGATACTTTCGAGTCAGATACTTGACGTGACACTTAATCAAAGACTGAATTTAATTTTGATACCAAGTTACCAACAGTTACAAGTCAGACATTTGTCTTCTAAACCAAAAACTTAAGTTAACAACTGTATTGTATACTCGTCCTTGCATGTTGAAGTCATTCTCCGTATGAATATGACGTTGGAGAAAGTTGCCCTCTAAGACACGGTTATAAGAGAACGTAGCCCACATAATGGGCCATATTTATGACTCTACGTAGTAGCCTTGTAACCAGGGTCCATAAGCCCGTATCATTTCATTGGCCTATTATTTTCTAATTACTTTCAAGGTTCAAACTTCAACTGGTACCATATGATACCACGTAGGAGAGAGAAGAGAAATACAGATTTTAGAAAGAGAGAGATACATAAATATATATTAGTAGTTTCAGTTAAAGGCTCGTCCTGACGTCCTGGGTTGATGCCGCCTAATTCTCGGCAATGTCGCTCTCGGGGCTTGAGATTGAAACTGTAGGCGTAAGCGACGCTCTTTTTGCTTCGTTTTTCTTCCACCCCACATCGATCAAACACAAACAAACCCTCATATCCAGTCCAACACCGAATCCGATGTTCTAATCCAATTCCCTATGATTCAATCCCCAAAATGAATATAATTTATCCGCACAACAATTGGAGCTGACGAACTCAGAACATAAGATCGCGGACAAAACAGAGAGAAACAGAGCACGCTCACAATGAAATAGGTACGCCTTCAATCGAACCTTCTATTTTGTCTTTGTAATTCAATCTTTTATGTTTAAATTTGAATTTTGACGCATACACATATCGTTTTCTATCACACCCATCTTAAGTTTGATCTTACTCATATCCAATTGTTCCCGTATTATTGATCATTTGCTCTTGTGATCTGTGTAATTCTATTTTCATAACGTAGATTAAAGATCTTACAGTAATGTGCTGATTCGAAATATAATTATTGGTTTTCCAATTTAATCTGTGATATAATGATTGTTGCTTTAAATATGATTCATTGGAGAGAGAGTGGCATGCCATGAATTGTATTTAGTTGCACTTAGTCCATTCCACAATGTTTCAGGGGGCAAGATTGTTGGTGATCACTGTGTGTGCTGTGCAGTAAACTTGGATATATGCAGATCTTTTTGGTTCTTTTATGTAAAAATCATTTGATTTGCTCGAGATCTCATTCTCAGGAGTAGCTATTGAATCATATTCTTCTTTAATTATTGAGAGATGCTGAAATTCATAAAAAAGAGGGAATAATCTGTGTTTGTTGGATCACAAAAGTGGGAGGATTGTGCATAGAATTTTAAGCATTTGTTCAATCCCAGTGCCTGTAGTTGTTGCAATATCAGTTGATGGGTTGGAATTTTTAAAATAGTGTGTAGAAATTGGGATTAAGATTATGCAGGCGAAAGAAGTAATCGAGATACTGTAGACCTATGTTTGGTGAAGTTCATGCCCTATTGCGCATTTAGTGTAATTTTGAGGGATGGAGAAGTATCAAAAGATATAGGTGCTCTACGCTCAAAGGCACTGTTCTTATGCAGCTACATGGATCCAGGAATATAGGTAAAGCCATGACCAGTGAGGCACCTGGTCCCTCTGGTCAAAGGATCCAGCAAGAATCAACTTCAGTTGTTTCAATAGATGGGATATCAGTGGGAAAAAATGTTAATAATGTATGTTTGCAGACTAGTGAGGAATTTTCTAAGGAGTTTCTTCAGGACCATTTTATTCAAAGAAAACTTTCAGCTGCACCAGACATGGCCCAGAAACATGAGAACAAAGTCGCACTAAATAACAAGTTGGGGTATGAGGAGCTTACCAGAATCCGTGGGTTGAAGAGGATGGATTCTGATGTAACCGAGTTTCCTTCTGCAACAGGGTCTACTGCAGAGTCTGGCAAGATGAAGTTACTCTGCAGTTTTGGTGGTAAAATCTTGCCTCGGCCAGGTGACGGGAAACTTAGGTATGTTGGAGGAGAAACACGCATTATTTCTATAAGGAAGAATATTTCATGGGAAGAACTTGTGAAGAAAACTTCAGAAATTTGCAACCAACGTCACAATATCAAGTACCAGCTTCCAGGTGAGGATCTTGATGCTCTTATTTCTGTGTCTTCCAATGAAGATCTTCAGAATATGATAGAGGAATACTGTGGGCTCGAAAAGCTTGCGGGTTCTCAACGACTCAGGATATTTTTGATTCCTTTGACCGAATCTGAAAACACATGCACCCTTGATGTAAACACTAGTCAGCAGAGCCATCCTGATTATCGGTATGTTGTTGCTGTGAATGGCATAGTCGACCCTAGTGGAGTGCAGTTTCAGAATCTCAATCCCAGCAGGGAATTCGTGGTTTCCCCCAGACTTCATACAAATGATAGCAATTTTGATGAAAACTTGACTACGAGGCCAATGGTTAAAGGAAGGGCATTTAATTCTGAGAAGCCTATATCAAACCTGAATAATCCAACTGGTCTGTTGTTGGAATTGGATGATTCTACTGGTTCTCATCATGGAATGCCACATGCCTTTTCTGATTCACAGTTGCAGGAACACGGAGGGAGGTTTACTTACTGTACTCAAGAAGGGATAAGCCCATGTTCTCCCTTGAACCTTGCGAGAGAACAGTTACCTTCACTGGTAGTGTCTTCTGTTTTGCAAGAAAAGCCAGTGCAATGTCGTGAGAATATTGATTTTGCCAATCCTCAACACCAAGTTAAATTACTGAATGTAGAGCCTAAACCATCCCACAGAACAAAGGATTTGCCGAATTGTTCTTCAGGATCAGATCCATTTAGCAGGGCTGAATATACTTGCAAAGATACTAATGATACTCGTGAGAAATACCACATGGCAAAAGGAGATGCAAGTACATACAATTTCATTATGCAAAACCATAATGAGAAAAATATTTTTAATAATGACATGATGAATCGGTTTGATGAAGACCATCTTTCACATCAGGGTGGAAAGCTTTGTGAGAGCAGGTCACCTGCAACTGCCGTGGAATACACAAACAAATCACTGAACATCAGTCATGACCCGATTTCTTTTCCTTATGTTAATACTCCAACACAAGAGTTACAAGTCTCCAGCGGCATGGTTCCTGCATCATCAATGATTGATTTGAAACCTTTTGCAGATACAATGATGCAGCAAAACCAAAACCAGCAATTGGAAGAAGCCCCAATTGAGCTTAGTGTCAAGGGCCAAAGAACTGCCAAGGTTCAGCAGTCTCATGATGGGAATTCTTCAACTGATTTACTTTGTGGATTATCCAATGATCTAGTTTCTCATGAATCCTCTGTGCTACTACTACCTGTTGCCTGCCAGAAGGATATGGTTCTACAGGAAACCATGCTAAAAAGCTTTGATGATTTGTACCCGTCTGCAGTTAGTAATGATACTGGCCCGAACACATACTTGATTGGGAAGCATTTGAATCTCCAAGAACCCATGCTTATAAGTACTGAAGATTTGTACCCATCTGCAGAGTATGATGATCTTGGTCTGAATATAAACTTGCATAAGAATAAAATTTCCACTTTGTTGCAGAATCAGACCAAAGATACTGGCCTTGGAAGAGAAGTTTCAATTCTTGATGATGACTTTGTCAGGTACGCTGATCAGAAGGCCGGAAAGCCAGACCGTGGAGGATGCTCTAGTGAAAAGCGAAAGCTAGAAGAATTCCCAGTAAATAAGTATAGTGAGAAAAATCAGCTGAAGTTGGTAGTCACTGTGGAAGATGTGGTTGATAGTATAAATCATGGCATTAAATCCTCCCCTGCAGCTGTGCCACATGTGATGGATGCAACCAGTAGTGGAATTATGTCCCCTAGTGCTACAGAGGCTGAGGGTTGTGACTTTCCAGAGTCTGACTTTGAGGTGATCTTGTATTGCTAGTTGATTTTTGTATTTCTAGTTTTGTAGTTTTTTGCATCTACCTGTAGTTTTGAGTTGTTGCTTCGTTTTGTGCAGGATGCCAAAGCTGATTATGGAGACAAGGATGAATCTATTAGTGATGCTATGATAGCTGAAATGGAAGCTGATATTTATGGTTTGCAGGTCTATGCTGCTGCTTAATTAATTCATGCCTGGTTTTAATATGTATTGTCTTAGTTAACATTTGTTGGTTTTGTCATCGTTGATGAAAATAAATAGGAAAAATAACTCTACTCGGATTTAAAATCTCTTTCTGTTTCTGGCTTATTCATGCAGTAGGCCATACACGTTCTTCTCAAGAGAGAAATTCTTGCTTTCTTCATGAGCATGAAGTATGCTATTTTCATTTTTCCAAGTGATGTTTACATTTTGAATGTTGCTAATGATTTATTTTTAGAGCAAGATTACTGAAATTCATAAACTAGTTCCTGTCACCACTTTCTGCTTGCATTTTATTTATCTTAAATTATTCAAGTTGAAGCAGCTTGATACATCATAAATCTAAATCAGAAGGTCTCCATTTTTGCTAGCTGTAAGTTTTCCAGTTCCCTACTTTGAATTGAAATAGATAGTTTAACTCTAAGTTCGTTAGGGCTTGAATCATACCCTAATTACTCACCAAGTAATCAGGGAGCTGATCCCAGTCTTCACCATATAACAAAGCTAGTTTGTGCTCAGAACACTGGGTAGAAAGTGAAAATTGTAATTTATGGACATTCTTTAACTTTTTTTGTGCAGTGCATCTATTCCCTTATATATTTTCATGCAGTGATATGCCCCCCTCCCCCAATAATGCCCCAACTTTTCTGTCGTGCTTACTTCTAAGTCTTTCTACAAATTCCATCTCTGCCTTGAATTGGAGGAATCTTCTTGTTATAGATCTCAGGTCATAGAGCTCTCTCTCTCTCTCTTTCAGTTTCTTGGGTAGGATAAAATTATACAGGACACAAGCTCACACCTCCAAGACATAAAATCTGCAAAGGTTACCTTCAAAAGGTTTGGTGGACAAACACTTCCCCAAGTTCTATCCGAATTTATAATATATAATGCAGGCTGGTAATAAATCCACAGTTTGGTTGCCTTCTCAAAAGATATGGGAAACTTTAACCTACAGCTTTGCCTGCCTAATTATCTTCTTGAAATCTTAAATAAGATTCTAAATTTGCCATGCTGTTGCCTGATGATCAATTATCACAGTATTTGGAACAATTTCTGTATCTCTTACCAAAAAAAAATCTGCATCTCCTTCTACATACAATTTCCAATATTGCTTCATCTCAGAAACTGAAAGACCATTTTTGTTGTCTCTGGCAAAGGAACAGATACCTTAGGCAGCACACTTTGCAGCAGAAACCATGTTTCTTTTTTTATCCATTACAATTCAGTTTGGTCCAATCATTTATGTCTGGCTGGCATCAACAAATCTCTTATCCGTTTCCTTTGAATATAAATAGGCAAATAGGATTATTATCAAAATTAAGAGGAAAGCCAGGGTTATGTAGTTACAGCATATAGGCAAATAGGATTATGAAAGCCAGGGTTATACATACATACATTTATAGTTTGTAGCTCATTATTTTCCTTGTTGATTTTGAGGTCTTGCCAAGTTTTTGGTCCTATAGTTTAGCTGCTATATGCAACTGAATATTTCAGATGCTGATATACAGATCATAAAGAACGCTGACATTGAAGAATTGCAAGAGTTAGGTTCTGGTACATATGGAACTGTTTACCATGGGAAGTGGCGTGGAACTGATGTTGCAATCAAGAGAATAAAAAAGAGCTGCTTTGCTGGGAGATCATCAGAGCAAGAACGGTTGGTGGGTCCCTGCATATCTCCTTAGTTGGCAACATCTCTTTATGTACTAGTGGCCTTTTCTCCCTTGCTTTCAAATCTTTATCGTTGTTGTAACGTGTCTGTGATATTTATGCCTTTGCCTGTACCAGACTAAAGACTTCTGGAGAGAGGCACAGATCCTCTCAAATCTTCATCATCCAAATGTCCTCGCATTTTACGGGGTGGTACCAGATGCGGCTGGGGGAACCTTGGCAACTGTAACTGAATTTATGGTGAATGGGTCACTTGGGCACGTCCTACTTAAGAAGGATAGGTGAATAAGTCCCCATTTATTTCTTGTACATTTGTCCTCTCATTTTATTTATAACTTGATGGCATTCTGTGATTCTTTATGCAGATCACTTGATTGTCGTAGAAAGCTGATAATTGCCATGGATGCAGCTTTTGGCATGGAATATTTGCATTCAAAAAATATAGTCCATTTTGATCTTAAGTGTGACAATTTGCTAGTCAATCTGAGGGATCCTCAACGACCCATCTGCAAGGTAATTGGAAACTAAGTGTCTTCTGAATCCATGCAAGGGGAAGAGATATATGCACTTACAATCTTCATTTTCTGTTAGATTTCATTAAAATGCTCATTTCAATTACTTGTTTAATTTTTTTTTTTTTAATTTTAATTCTGATGTATTTATGGGAAGATGATTTCAACCAGCGAGAGCATTTAAAACATATTACAAAAATTAAACAAACAATTTCGTTTTCCATATGATTTTAACACAAACCATTCTGTATTTGTTATAATGGAGTCATTACCAAAATAAAATAAAATAAAGCATTCACCTAGCACAACAACAACAACAACCAAGCCTTTTTCCCAAATACTTGGGGTCGGCTACATGAATCATGTGTTAATGGGGCCAGGGGGGAATGAGTCCCTTTTGCCCATGCTTAATGTGGACTATGTCACTTTTCCTAACGGGTGTACTTAAAGATCTTCTTTGCACATGTACAAACCATCTTATCCGGTTTTCTTTCATTTTATCTCCAATTTGTGCTACTCTAACCATCTTCCGAATGTGATCATTTCTAGTTTTACCACACATCCATCTCAACATTCGTATTTCTGCTACACTCATGTTATGCAAATGTTGTTTCCTAGTTGGCCAACATTTTGTACCATAAAGTATGGCTGGTCTAATAGTTGTTCGATAAAATGTCTCTATCAATTGCAAGGGGATACACATATCACACAATATACTAGATGCACTCCTCCATTTAACTCATCCTGCCTTGATTTTATGATTAACGTCATTTCCAATATCTCTCTCATTATGAATAATTGAGCCTAAATAGTGAAAATATTCATTTTTTTGTACTTCTTGATTCTCAATCTACACTACATCCTCATTTGTATTTCTAACTTTACTAAAGCTACACTCCATATATTCAATTTTATTTCTACTCATTTTAAACCCTTTTAGTTCTAAAGCTTCTCTCTAAACATCCAATTTGACATTAACTCCTCTAGTCTCATCAACTAAAATAATATCATCAGCAAATAACATACACTACGGAATCTCATCTTGGATGTGTCTTGTCAGCTCATCCATTGCCAAGGCAAAAAGATATAGGCTTATTGTTGATCCTTGTATTCCTTTGTGACTCCTCTCTTTTTTACAACCCTCTATATTAGATCTTTAGGTAGCCTAACATAGGCTTTCCCCAAATTAATAAAAACCACATGGAGGGGATCTCTCTGTATCTTTCCATTAGCCTCCTCAATAAGTAAATAGCTTTCAGCGTTGACCTTTTCGACATGAATTCAAATTGATTCTTCGACACTTCCGTCTCTCGTTTTAGGCATTGTTCAATCACTCTATCTTAAAGTTTTATAGTGACTCATTAAAATAATACCACAATAATTATTACAACTTTGTACGTCCCCTTTATTTTACGAATGAAACTTTTGAAAAATCTTACATTGTGTTTTCCTGAAGTTGGTTACTTGTTACAAATACCCCCTCCATCTAAAAAATCGTTAGTTGCATCAAAAAATTAAGTGTGATGACTAAAATGCCTTTCAACCTTTTAAAAGGACCTTATCTCCCACTTAAATGGTATGAAATTACCCAAAAAAAAAAGAAAAAGAAAGACAATCTCCACCTTTTGACTTAATCATTCCTTCCAAAAACTATGCATCAATTTAAAGCTATGAACTTTAATTCAAGGCATCCATATATATATTCATGATTTTCGTTTATATACCCATTGAACATGGTAGATCCAGTAACCATCTTCTCTCCTATCTAATTTTATCTCAATTTTGCTCTTACCCCAGAGATTCGACATCCATTGCCCATTACTATCACAACAATCCAAGAAACCAAACCCACCTTTGACATCTATAGATAAAATAAAATAAAATTGAAGAGAAAGGGAAAAAAACTTTTGCCGCAATTGCTAAATCCGCTTTCTGGGCACTTGCAAGAGTCCATATGTTTTGACAAAAGCTCGTAACCTCCGCGAGAACAAGAACAAGGTTGCATAAACTCCATGAAAAACTAAATATTTGCAGGTGACGAAGGCAAAGAGTATGTCATTGGGATAGGCGATGCTATAATCAAGGACTATATTTTGATAATCAGTGTTGATTGAAGCAAAATTGCAATTTGTTTCGGAGAGAATAACATGAGAGGCTAAGAAAACAGTGGGTCTTCTGTGAGCTAGTGAGATCTCAACAAGAGGCTAAACACAACGACCTTCAGATCGAACCGATTTAGACGAAGACAAAATCGTGGACTACACCAACACTCACAACCTCAACAAGAACATCAATGGAGACAAATCGATTTTGGGTTTTGATTTTCCTACAATTTCTCATATGGGTTTGGCTTCTTTTTCTACGTTGTACTCTTGTACTCGAATCTGAGCTCGCCGGTTATGGATTTTGGGTTGAGAGGGTGGAGAGAGAAAACAAAGCTGTAGGTGTATATACAATGTTTGGTGTTGCACATTGGCACTGCCATGGTGATGGTGGTTGTGGTGGTGGTGTGCCGCTAGTAGAGGTGAAAAGATTGAAGAGAGAAGGAAGATAGGGAAAAAGATTAGGAAAGGGTAAGAAGAGGGTTTTTTTTTTTATAGTGGGTAAAATTATCATTTCATGAGTTTAGATATTTTGGCATTTTTAATGTTAAAATACTAAGGGTATAAAGGTAATTTCACCCTAAAAATTGACGTTCGTCAACTTGCTTCCGTTAGAGGGAAGGTCAGTACAAGATTTTTGAAAAGTTTCATCCAGGTGTAATTAGGCCAAACCTTAGGGGAGGTCAGTGTATTTAACCTTTTTTATATATAGGCACTAGAATACTTTGGCGCCACTCATCCAACATCCTCTTAATTGTTATTATCTTATTAAACAATTTTGTTAACCAAGACAACCCAACTTCTCCTAGACACTTACCACACCTCAATAGGAATGTCATTGGTCCTAAAGCCCTCCTCGCCCTTCCTATTTTATGTAAATCATTGTAATATATATGCACACCAGTAAAGGTGATTTCATCTTCTGTAAGGCATTTCTAACCTCCCACTCGTTGACCCTACGGAAAAATATGTATCTCTAACATAGTCTTCTAAGCCTAGGCTTCTTATGTGGTTTTCATTTAGCAATTTCTCAAAATAACTTTTCCATATTTCTTTAATTTCATTGTCTTTTACTAAAACCTGCGAATCTTCACTCTAAATGCATTTAATGTGGCTAAAATCTCTAGTTTTCCTCTCCCTTAGTTTAGCAAGTTTATATATATTCTTCTTCCCATCTTTTGTCTCTTGTCTGGAATAAAAATCGTCATATACTCTATGTTTTGCTTCACTTACTACTTTCTTAACTTCTTTGTTTACTTTTTTATATTTTTCAAAGGTTTCACTATTTTTAGTGTTTTGCCAAACTTTATTGCATTCTCGTTTTGTTTTTACGACTTTTTTGGACTTGTTCATTCCACTACCAAGTTTCTTTAAATAATAAAGCATTCACCTAGAATGATAATAAACAACTGAAAATGATGTCATTTCTTTACATCCAAAAATTGGTACTATACAACGACATGTAAGCTATAAAAAGCCAAGAAAAAGGATCAATTTATCATTAAGCAAACTGGACAGTAAAATACTCTCTAATGAGCTGTGTATCAGAAATGAATTGCTGGTTTATACCTTCCAACATGTAGGCTAGAAGCCATAACTTGATAATACTTAGAGCTTTGTGGGATTTCACATGGAGTGTTTATGCAATTCTACTTCTAAGATTAGAGCTCATTCCAAAATTACTGACGGTTTTGAGTGTTGGTCTTTGGAGGTTGGAGACTTTGGACTGTCGAGAATCAAACGGAATACTCTAGTTTCTGGTGGCGTGCGAGGTACTCTTCCATGGATGGCACCAGAATTGTTGAATGGTAGGAGTGTCCGGGTTTCTGAGAAGGTTAGGAAACTCTAAATTATTTTTTCTCAAACTTCATAACAATTTGTAGGGCGTCACAAAGAAATCAGCAATGTGATTTTGTATTTTTGACAGGTTGATGTTTTCTCATTTGGCATTGCTATGTGGGAGATCTTAACAGGGGAGGAACCATATGCAGATATGCATTGTGGGGCAATCATAGGTAAGTTTGTGTCGATAACCTAATCACAATAAGTAATGATTATGAATTAGGAAAGCATCTTGGGCTATTAATTAAAGCATTCTATGAAATGAAATGATTTCTCATCTTTATGAAAATTCATTGCACGAGTTCGTTCTATAAATTACTTCATTTTTTGCAAACACGACATGATTAAACAATGGTGATAGCTGAGTCGCTGACTTGATTTTTTCTTTTTTCCTTCTAAAATGATTCTCATTTATGAACTATGAGTGAAGGGGGAATTGTGAAGAATACTCTTCGACCTCCTATTCCAGAACGGTGTGATCCTGAGTGGAGGAAGCTAATGGAAGAGTGCTGGTCGGTTGACCCTGAAGCTCGGCCATCATTTACTGAGATAGCAAATAGGTTGCGATCTATATCCATGGTACTTCAGCCAAAGGGACATAATAATCTGGCAAGACAGTTGAAGCCCCAACATAACCGTGTAAATTGAAAGAACATATACATGCCTGTTTCATTGTTCAGAGGGCAAGATTGTCTAGTATCTTCAGTGGAAGCCCTTCTATGAAGGAATTTGAGGATGGGAGATCATGCATGGAATAAACTGGAAAAGTTGTATGTTTATCTTCTTGGTTGGTAGCGCGATCCTTTGACCATCCTCACCCTTGTAATTAGTATATCGGTTCATTTGTTCATTCTTTTGAAATAGAAAAACCTTCAGGTTGTAATGTTGAGTGATGAAGAGAGCAACTACAGTTCTCTTATTAGATTCCTTTAATGTTTTTGCCCAAAGACAAATGTATACATGTACCATACTAAAAAAGAAATAGAATATCTCGTTGGTTTTTGCTTCACAGCTGAGCTTCTTACTGCCTAATTGTTTCCTCTGGTGGGTTGGGGACTGAGGTAGTATGTTATCATGTATATAAAAGGGCAAATTATGCAAAACACAGTGCTCGTTATCTGTTGCTCTGTCAACAAGAATGGTAGAGCAACGTCGCCATTAAATTGTTTAAACGCTTTTATCTTTAACAATGTGAAGATCATCATCGTCAATGTGTTTTTCTGGGTGCAAAAAAAAGTAGGATTCAGAGTCGATTAGCTACTCCCATTTCACACCAAGTAATTTTGAGAGCTAGACTTCCAATTCACTGAACAAGGAGTGAAGCCATGTGAGTTGGGCAGCGGCATTAGCTGCTTGTGATCTCTCTTAAGTTAAATGGGCTACAACAAAGCAATTAAGCAAAGCAACGGTTTGTTGTATCTGTGGAATTTGAAATGGAACTGGCTATTGTCAAAACAACAGTACGTTTGGCACCAACTCACTTCTGCTTCATGGTGGTTAGTGGGACAAGACAATTCACTGACCGTAGATCATCACTGTCATAAATTTTCTTAATATTGGTCACTCACTCCCACATAATTTGACATACTTTCATAGATTAAACATTTCATATTTTTATTTTTTGTCTTGTTTTTATTTTTATTATTGAATATATAAAGAAAAAATAAAGCAAGGGAAGAAAATAAATGAATGTTCTCTTTTTCCTTTTTTATTCTTCTATTACAAACAGAGCATGAAAAAGAAAAATAAAAGAAAATAACTAGGTAGCAATGTAATTTAAGGAAAAAAAGTAGGTAGCAATATAAATTGAAAGCCCAAGGGGGGTTATTTGGTCATTTCCTAGTCTTCCCACTTGAACTCTTCGGCGTGTACCGTCATAACCTTGTAGGCTTATTACTTCGCAAAGAGCAATCTCTGTTTCAGCTCTGCTTGAAGAGATTAAATGGCCAACAATCCCTCACAGCTCCTCCCTTCGGGTATTATCTCTCTCTGATCTCTCTATACACACACACACACACACATATGTGTACGTATATATCTGACTCCATGAGTAAGAATTAACTTAACTGATGAAATAAAACTAGTTTGGATTTGCAGAGTTGATAGATCGGTGTATAGGGTCGAAGATATGGGTGATCATGAAAGGTGACAAGGAACTAGTTGGTACGCTCAGGGGTTTCGATGTCTATGTCAACATGGTCCTCGAAGATGTCACTGAATAGTCCGTACCTCTCTCTATCTCTCTCTCTTCTTCCATAAATTATAGTATATGCTCTTATTGAGGACGTTGGGGTTTAATAATTCATCACACAGTTATATTGACATGATTATGCTGGATATTTTGTCCTTTGTTTATATATTTCATTTACTAATTTAGTTTTTTTTTTCCTCTTTTCTTTTAAACAATGAATGTGTTAAATTTGTTAGCTGAGTTAGAGGTTTAGATTAGAATGCACGTGGACTTATACTGATTTGGTTGATTAGTGATAGTATGATTCAAAATTTCTCAAATATTTGTCTAATTTGGTGAAGTTCAAATTTTGATTGATTTATGATTTATTGAGCTGGCTTAGTTGAATTCAAATTGAGCCTAGCGAGAAACTAACGAGCCCAAGCTTGTTCCTTATATTTCGTCACACTTGAGTTTGAAAGATTTGTGCACATTTCTCCTTGGAATTAAATTTTAAGGAAAACAATCTATTAGAGAGAATCTGGTGGAATTACCATAGCTCAGATTATTGATGTTGGCTCAACTCCTTAAAGCTTTGGTACGTTGACGGTTTATTAGAATCATGTGCCTTGATATTTCTTTCTTTCATTGGTTGCTTTGTACATTGTACATACATTTCATTGTTAGTCATGGAATTGTTGGATGTGCTACCTTTTCCACTCTTTCTTTTGTTTCCCTTTTAATTTAACAGTACTGTAAAGTCCCTCCTTCAATCAAAGCTTTCTCTTGGGTTGTGGTGCAGAAATTTGCAACACTACCTTTTTTTTTGGGTAAATATTTGCAATACTACTTTCATGCTCTATAAGGTACAGAAATAAGGCCATATATCCAGTTTTGTATCATGTGGAGGTCAGGAACCCTCTTTTCGTTAATGCTCTAGTGGCTAATGAAAATTAGTTCCTGTTTGACTCAACTGGGATAATGTGATAGTGCTCTATGTCATTGCTTTCATTATGTTGTCTAGATTCCTTTGCTTCAGTGGTATTCACCTATCTGAGATGGTTGTTTTATTGTTATCGTGGTGGAGAGTAATGTTATAATTTTTGGACCCCACTGCCTTCTGGGCCATTAAACGATCTAAATTTGTTTTTCCCTCTTTGGATATGTTGCCTGTACTGGCCTTAGAGATCTAGTTACAGCATTTGATGTAACCACGATGTTTTTAAGGCTTTGGTGCGCTTTTTTTGCTGTTTTTCTACTAGATCAACTAATGCTGAAGTGCTAAGAGAGGTGCCTTGATGTTGCAATTAACAGTGGGGACATTCATTCCTCCTCGACGTTTTCTCCTCGAGTTATTTCCTTTTTGTTTTCTTTTCACTTGCTATATGTTCCATAATTCAGGAAGATCTTTTGTCCTTATATTCTATATTTTTCTTTTCCTTTCAAGTTCTCTTTTTCTTAACTAAAAGAAAGTTAAAACTCTCTCTATCTCTCTATATAATATAGCATATAGGTTAAAAAGTTCTCTAATAATAGTGGTAATTGCGTTGCAGTCGACATGTGTCTTCTTCCATTTTTGACTCACCAATTATGGATCTATGTGTTCACAGTTAAGAAATCCAATCCTTTATTGATTATAAATTAATTAATTTTGGTGAAGAAGATTATGCCCTTGTACCCTTTTTCATGGCTCATGAAATTACATCTTCCAACTTAGGAAGAACAGAACTTGCTAACTTTTGCAACTGCATGTTTCAACATTTGAAGTTTTGATCCTTTCATGTATAACTTGAGTCAAGGTGTAGTAAATTATTTGTAAGGTTTCACTGGTGAGTAGTGAGCATAAAGATGTTGATGAGCTCTCCAAAGTTTACCATTTTTTTTCTTTATCCAAGGTTGACTTGGGTTGCTACAACTTGAATTAAATTTGTTTGGGCTCAGGTGGAAAATGTGGAGTAGGTTTTGAACACCTTAGTGCAGCTTGGTTTGGTAGATATTAATTCTCAAGGAGGATGCTCGATAGACCCAGGCTTCAGCTGTTCACAATCTGTCAAGTCCATCTACTATCCTTGATCTCACCCCAAACTTTACTTGATCCGAATTGTATAATTAAACTTCTACCTATTTCATCCAGAGTTCTCTTCGTTCTTTTCCAAGTTCATTTTGCTAAACAGTGCCTGCATTAGTTATTTCTATACTAAGAATTTCTTTGAATAGAAGGCTACTTGGACTAGTTAGTTGATAAATTATTTCTGTCCTAATAACTTGTTGAGCCAATTCTTTGTCAAATAAGATAGGCTAAGTTTTTTTTTTTAACTTTTGAAAGTGAAATTCTTCTATTTGAGGTGAATAAGCAAAAGGATTTTAGGGTGTTGCACGGATGCGTACAACTTTGTACTAGAAAATATTTTCAGCAGTTCACAAAAATAGCTCCTTTAACTATTGGAAAAAAAGGTTTCTTTATTCTCTCTTTCTTGAAACCAACTCTTGCTAATCCAACACAAACCTCAATTTTACTTGTTGCGATAACATATTTTAACAGATTTCAGGATAATCAGGACATCTTTTAGAACTCGATCAAAGGCCAGTCTACTGTCTTTGCCGTAGTTTTCATACATTCTTGATTGGAAAGTGGTTGTTATTCCCATTTTACATATTCGTATGAGGCTCTGGGTGCAGAGTTGTTGTGACCTGTCGAACTTTGAAGAGGACTAGAAATAATAGACGATGAAGGACAAAAGGAAGAAAGTAATTAAGAAGTAGATGACAAGGTACCTGATCTTGCTGTGGTGTCACACCTCCAAGAGAAAGCCGCAGAGATATAGATCTTAAATCACCCAAAAAAGGAAAACAATTTTAAAGATGGCTTTTATTTATCTTTACATTGAATTCTGAAATGTTTCGTTCAAATCGATTGTACATATATCTTTCATATCATTGAGCTAGCCCTTTTTATATATCTTTCATGTATCTTTAGGTAAGGTGGATGAGATGCTAATTATAAGTCCCAAATGTCGTACTTTATATCATGACCACTTTATGGAAACTCACCATATATGTATTTATTGAGATGAACCATTATAGAAATATTGAAAAATAAATTTTAATATCCAAGCATCAGTGTTTGTCTTAATTTGATTCAGATGCACATATTGATGATTTTGAGGCTCATTTTTGGTGAGCACTCTTCATTTGTACGTGTGTTTTTAACTTCAATTTGCACGGACCTTGGAATTTCTATAGCACATTGTGTTCTTTTGGTTCCATTTAATCTGTTGATAAAGGCTTCCTGTTTTTACTTGTATTCTACTTATTTCTGCTTCTATGTCTGTATTACAGTGAAATCACTGCTGAAGGGAGACGAATAACGAAGCTTGATCAGATTTTGCTTAATGGAAACAACATTGCCATTGTAAGTAAAATATGATCTGTTCCATTTTTTCGAGCCTTTATTTGTGTTTAGTGTTGTGACTAAAAGCAGCTTATGACTTAAACCAAGAGTCCAATAGGGGTGACCATGGTTCAGATAGGATCGGATTACGCACTAAACCTAATCCGGTCCATGGTCTACGGATTGGTTTAATTTCAATCCGATTCGAACCATGGCCAACATTAATCCGAACCCAACCGAACCATTAAAAAACGGATTGGTTCGGATCGGATTGGGCTTTTCTCAATAATTTTGACAATTTGACTATAATTCCATAATTTTTCGTAAATAGACACTACAAAAAAAGTTTTATTAAAAGAAAGAATAAAAAAAAGTAATTATATTATATTTGTAAATAATAAATATTCAAAATAGTGTTAATATAAAATATATTTGCATATATTATATAATCCATGGTTCGGATCGGTTCGGTTAAACGGTTCAGACGGATTTTTGAGACACCAATCCGTTAACCGAACCCTTACTAATGGATTTGTACTTTATAAATCCATAACCCAACCGTGGACTAGAAAAATCAAACCGATCCGTTGTGAATATTTTTGAGAAGTTGACAGCGCAATTCCAATAGCATTCTTGTGTAGGTCTATCACCATATAAGCTCCAGACTTTTACTTTAAACCAAACTTTGATCTGTAACTAAACAGCTAAGTTATGTATCATGATGGAAGTCAAAGGCAACTCCGTACTTAATATTTTTCTGTTTTGACTATTTTGTTTATTTTTTAATCTTTTGCCCAATGCAGTTGGTCCCTGGTGGTTCCCCTGATCCAGAATAAGCATGGAGGGTTCAAAGGCGAATTACAATCTCAGTTCTAATGGGAATTCTGACCACCATCTTCAGCCAGTGTCATGGTTGTGGAGGATGCACTCACCATCAATTATTCAGCTGAATGATTTTTTGTATTGTTATTACTTAAATCAGATACCATTAGCTCTTGTTATGCCTTCTTAATTTTTATTTTTATTTTCTGAGAGCACGACTTAGAAACAAGTATGGATCTATAATATAGAACAATTTGAAAATCTGAAAACAATTATGGCACCTAAAGGGCTTTACTGTTTCAAGGAAATGAACGGAATGTGAAAGTTTTTCAGATTCAGGAGTACTTTAATACTTGGTTGAACTTTTTCCTCATTAGCATTTTGCAGGAAAGTGCATAATTACCGAGGGGAAAAAAAAAACAGAACTTTTTCCTCAGTTTGGTATTTATGATCTTTTATATAATGCTTTTTATGGAGAGCATTTATTTGAGACCAACTAGGAGAAATTAGAGGGATGACATGCCCTGCATGGTTTATTGGTGGAATTTAGAAAATGTGACTCAAGAAGGGACAATGCATAGAAAGCATTATATAAAATTTTGTCTCGTATGAAGAACCCAAATGTGAATTGGCGCAAGAGTAGTAACAGCAGAGTTATGGATTAAGAAGCACAAACATGGATATGGGGCATGGACATGGACATGGACATGATAAGCTAAGACACGTTAAATTTTAAAAAAGTAGTATACGAACACGACGTAAATACAACTAATGTAAATATAAAATTTAAATTATGGGCATGGTTAGGAAGTGTTGGACACGTATCCATAAGTGTTCGTAAAGTGCCGGTGTCTAGTACGGACACGACACCTACATAGAAGTGTCCACACTTCTAGGTTATGGAAGTTGGATGGGTCAACACTTCTAGGTTATGGAAGTTAGATGGGTCAGCTTTTCGGGTTCAGCCCTTCAAGACCTTAATGTGAATTGGGTGGGTGCAAAAATACAGTTGTTTCATCCTGAAAGAAATCAGGATGGGTCACCCTTTCCCAAAGTTTTTATTGGCTTAACATCGAGGATGATTCTGAACAATTTGTAATTACTTGGTTCTGAATGTTGTGAAGGATAAAAAATGATAGCCTTTAATACAAAATATTAAAGAGATTTTTACCTTAAGTAATTTTATTTGAATGGAAGTTGCCTTCTGATCATGAAGCAATTGTCTATGGGATAGGATGTGCTCGGGCATCTATTAATAGTAGTATTAGTTTTTAGGGTAAATTACACTTACCTCTCTTCTAGATTGGTTTTATAACACTTATATTCTTTGTGTTTTGGCATATAACACTTACCCCCCTCTAATTTGCACATTGGTAACAAATACTCCCTTATCTCAATTAAACTAACAGTTATTGTTGATATCATCAAAATTTAATCTCAAAAGTACAATTATACCCCACCACTTTGAGTAGACCCAATTCAGACCTTCAACCGTAGCAACATTACCTCCAGCTGAGCCACTACCCACCTCCGTCTCTACCAAGCTTCACCACCTGCGCCATGAACACTCACCATTAAAACCACTGCCGAGAAGACCTAGCTCCGACCAAACTACAAGCCACTACCATCCCAATGCAGGAGCTGCCATTGAAGTCGAGACCCACCACCTCCACTGACGCACTTAGAAACCATATCTCCACTACTGTCATCACCTCGACCAGACAGACCCAATGCCAGTCAGACCCACCAACTCCACCACCATTATTCAAGCAACACCCAAATAATTATGTAGATCCACTTCCCCCACCATGAGCCACCATTGTGAGCAGACCCATTTCGAACCTTCAACCGTAGCAACATCACCTCCAGCCGAACCACCATCCACCTCAGTCTTCACCATGCTTCACCACCTACACCATCAACACTCATCATTGAAACCACTACCGAGAAGACCCAACACCAGCCAAACCACTAGCCATTACTATCCCAATGCCGGAGCTGTCATTGAAGCCAAGACCCGCCAACTTCAGTCGCAACATTTTTAAGCATATAATTGTCCTTTTAAGATTAAATTTTGATGACATTAGTAATAACCGTTAATTTGATTGATAGAAGAGGGTATTTGTTACCAATGTGCAAACTAGAGGGGGGTAAGTGTTATTTGCCAAAATACAGGGGAGAAAAATGTTATAAAGCCAATCTAGAAGGGAGGTAAGTGTAATTTGCCCTAATTTTTATGCCTTCCCTTCTGATATACTTAGCTTGTCTGCCCTGAGATATTGTTGCACTACAAGTTTTTACAGAGAAACATAGAAAAAAATAACCTAGACTGAAATCCCACCACAATGTCCCTAACCAAATAACATGCAAAAATTTTAGAAGAATAGAACTTGTATAACTTTACTCGATCCGTATGAAAAGGACGCTTCGCACGGTATTTCAAGAATTAATCGAGACAAATCTCTGAATAAGAAGAAAGAATACAAGTTGTTGGTAGGAGAAGTAAATGAAAGGCTTCATAGGAATTCTTGTAGAATCTAGAATGAAGTCCATCGCTCTTATATTTTCATCTGACCACCTTAACGAGGCCACGTCAGCATCAAACCCACATGGAGCGTAGAGTGACACGTCACCTCACCTGGATCTCTTCAAAACTTGTGAGAATGAAAGGTTGGAGAATGTCAAACACAAGACACTGCGAAGAAGGCAAGCCTCAATTTCATTACACAGGTTTAAAATTAATAGAGAAACCACCACTTGTATCATGTGCCCACAGCAACCAACCCTTCATGACAGTGCACATTGTCCTAAAATATCTCCTTACCCCCACATGCTCAACAAACATGTAGTATATATATATATATATATATATACAATGTGTACTCTTGTATGCCCACATAAAGAATCGGATATCAGCACCCTCATTTCTATACTATTGGTCCATGCAGATAAGCTTGATGACCTTCCTTAATTTACAATTACTCCCAGGTTAGTCTTAAGCCCTCGGTTAATTCAAACTTTTAGCTTCTTTGGGAGCAGTAAATCCCTAAAAAGTGTGCATATATCCATTTGTGGGGACCACCTCAATGGATTAACCAGAGAGGTACAAGTGTATGGTAGAGAGAAATGACACCAGGGCTAAAATTCAATCAAGATCCCTCAAACACCCACCACATGCTCAGCTTATATAGTAATCCCCATTCTAGATGGAATACAATTCATTCACAAGCCAACCAGCCCCCACTCACTGCCTGGTTGTCTTACCATCTTCTTAGATTCATTCCAACTCCTTCCTTGTCTCCATCTTCCTAGCTAGCTAAAGGCCTCCTAGCTCACATACTAGTAGTACTAGTAGACAGGAATCTTTAGCAAACAGACAGCACAGATAGATCTCTTGTGTGCTGTCCTTTTGACCAATATTATCTTCTTTCTCTCTCTATACTATATATATATATATATATATATTACTAATCCTAACATTTAACATAACATGCAGGTGAACTTAATTTGCAATATTATGATTAAATTATCTGGTATGTCACATTCACATCAAAGCTGATGTACCTCTTGCTAAATTATATATGACAGATCCTCCAAAGGCTCTTCAAGGTGGCACATGAACAACCAAGAGACTCTACTTCTAGTCTTAGCAATTATAAGAAGGAGGGTGCTACTGCTAAAGGTAAGAAATTAAACTGTTCACAACCCTCATGCATGTGAATATATATATATATATATATATATATATATATATATATATATATATCAAATCAATTACATTAATTTTCACTAACCAATTTGTTTCTTTGGTTCTGTTTTTGCAGAGAAAAAAGGCAAATCAAAAGACGTAGTGTTTTTCAATCAAAATGGGATTAATCGAAGATTGAAGAATGCAGGAGAAAGCAAATTGGGTCATAAGAATTTGAATCCATTTAGTAGTGTTTTACGTAGAAGAGACATTGCAAAGACTTGCTTCTATAGCACACTTAATCTGAAGAGGTTGGGAAGCTTTCGTAGAAGACAATTCTGGATGAAGACGAAAAAAGAAAATATTGGTCGAGGACTAGGCATTAGTCACAAGGCTGATTCTGCTGCCAATGTCGGGAATAAGGTTCTACCAATTAGCGAATCAGCATTATCATCCTCAACTAATCATGTGAATCAGATTAATGACCAATGTGACATGGTCGAAAAGAAAGATAAACCAAAGGGTGACAAAAGCAAGACCATTTCCAGGATGAAGGAGCTATTGAGATGGGCTGCTGCTGCCAAATCTGAAAAAGGAGGAAAGTATTTCGGTCGAAAGGTGACTTCTTTAACCTTGTGATTCTAAATAATATTGTTTCTTACATTATGTTCGACTGTATGAAATTGATAGAATTAGAGAAAATTTTGTTATGCAGCCGAACAGAGCCTTTCGGAATCGAGCAGCCCTAAAAGCAGTGCCAGATGATGATCAACTTAGCAATGACTCTCCTAAGATCAGTTTCAGATGGGAGGTTGAAAGCTGCTCCACCTCCTCCTCTGTTTACTCTGCAATTTCAGTGGCTTCTTCGTTATTAAAGAATGATCAGACCGCCAACATGCCTTCTTTGATATCCACTACTGTCCATGACACAGAAGATCAAACTACTTCCAGAACAGGAAATTGGATCACTACCGACTCTGAATGTGAGAATTCCTCTCTTTCGCTCTCTCTTGCAAGAAAGAAGAAACTCTCTCTTTCTCTCTCTAACTGATATGGTTTTTTTTGGTTTGGACAGTTGTGGTGCTAGAGCTGTGAAGATTAGAGCATAAAGGAGGTTAGATCTTTCATGGTTGAATCAACTGCTTTGGCTGAGCCATTGTATTATGGTTATTGCTAGATGGGTTACTTTCATCTCTAGAAGAATCAGAGGAACTAAATGTAACATTTCAATTTTTTTTTTCCCCTCAATAACATTAATTCAAGGACGTGACATGTATCTGTCCATTGAATATGGCCTAAATGGCTAAATGGTAATCTAACCAATCAATAATGATTTTCAGTTAGTCTAGCATTAGTATATATTTTTGTAGCTTGGTTAGGCTTGTGTTTGATTGAGTTAAACTTGATTTACTTGATGCGTCTTTTCAAACCTAACCAAAATTGATGTCTTAAGTTGAAAAGTTTTAAGGTAAATTACACTGATTTTATCGAAAGTTTTGCTTAATTACATTTGATATTAAATTAATAAATTTTGTTGCACCGTACTTTTTTTTTTACGTTTGCTTCATTATGACAAAAATTCATTCCATCTAAAATTTCTTTAGTTTTTGTCAAAAAAAAAAAAAAATAGTTGAACTGAATAAAATTCCCATCAATTTATATATATATATATATATATATATATGCACATATATAGGATTGTACATATACATATACATATACGTGAATGGGCTATTGACACAAACTCACAATTTTTGCTCTCTCACCCCTCTGCTTTTTCTTTTTCCTTTTTTTCTTTACCTCCTCTACACCACCAACCTACCACTATCACCACAAACTCACCATACCCGAAGACCCATCACCTCTGAAACCACAGCTGCTGCCACTTAAGCCTCAACAAACAACCACCACAAAGACCACGTCACCACACAGACCCACCAATGCCACAGGCAGCAGCCATCACCACCTACATCAACCACCTTGACTCCACCACCGTAGGAAGCCACCACTTCTGCAGAGCTCCACCTCACCTTCAACACCACAACCAACCAACCACCCACGACTGTCTCCACCTCAACCTCAACTCACCTCACTCAACCCACTGCCATCCAAAGCAGCCCACTTCTGAAGAGAGAGAGAGGGAGAAAGCAGAGGTGTGAGAGATTAGAGAGAGAAAAAATTGTCAAAAAGGACAGAGACAGGAGTGAGACATTAGAGAGAGAAAAAAAAAAAAGAAAAAAAAAGAACAATACTTACCTACTCACCGGTGTGTAGGTGAGTCCTCCTGACCGCTGATGTATCCCAATAAAAAATCAACACATCAACTTTAATTATAAAATTAAATTTAAAATGCAATAAATAAGTATAATAAATTAGGTTTAAAATATAATAAATAAGTATAATAAATGAGGTTTAAAATGTAATAAATAAGTATAATAAATGAGATTGACCTCATTTATTATACTTTAAAACTGACGTGTTCAATTTTTATTGGGACACATAAGTGGTCAAGAGGGTTTACCTACACACCGGTGAGTAGGTAAGTATGGGCAATACTTACCTACTCACCGGTATGTAGGTGAGCTCTCCTGACTGCTGATGTGTCCCACTAAAAAATCAATCCATCAACTTTAATTACAAAATTAAATTTAAAATGTAATAAATAAAGCACAAGGCTAAATGGTAACTTTTTTTCGTATATCACTGTTCCATGTTCTATCAGTGCACGGTACATTGATCTAAATGGTAACTTGTTTTTATAATTTTACTTGTCTAGGAAAAAAAAAATCCTTGTTTGACAATTTTTAGGCTCCTGAAGAGAATGAAATAAAGCACTGAATGTCCCTTGCCAAAGATAGATATATATATATATATATATATATATTAAAGCACCAACTCAAGTGTGTCTTAGAATCAAAGACTTGTGGGCCTGTGGCAGCCAACAAGACTTGCCTTTTAAACAGAGTTGAGGCTATGATAAGGGTACTTTTAACTATGAACTCAGACTCTCGTAGTTTTATTGAATTCACTAAATGATGTCATTCAGCGAATTCAAAGAATAAGAGGTTACGAGTTACTGTGACCGCTCTCTTATCGTAATATTTCTGTTCTCAGTATTACTTTTAATTTTGAGATTGAGTTAAAACCACAAGGCTTATTAGCTAATTTGGCTTAAATATTTATAGGTGGTCAATCTGTGCTAATTAAGGTTTGGCTTGTACGAATACTGAATACAATCTACAATCTACAATCTTTATGCATTTCTTGCTTTCTTTAATCTTTAATTATGGTTCTATGCTTTTGATATCTTTTCTTTGCTCTCTCCCTGTTAATTATTGGTATCTAGGCTGACCCTATAAAAGCCAAATTCAAACTCCAATTTCAGAACTTTTAATGATTTATTGTGTATTGATATGGTTAGGCACTTTCTCCTTCCACTTAAAAACCTAACCACAACTTCCGAAAAAAAAAAAACCTGACCACTGGCCATTGGAGATCATGTTTAGGTTCATAAATTTTTATAATATAATTTCAGAAGAAACTATAACTTGGGTGTACAATTATGAATCATGCAATGCCCTTAACATTTAATTATATTAAAATAAGTCTATCATATGTGTTTTCGTGCACTATTATAGTTTGGGATCTACCCCCGTTAAGTTCAACGGTTAACCAACCGTTCTCAACCACAATTCCTCTTTTTTACTTGTATCGAAATTATTCACAAAACCCATTTGCTTCTCTCTCTCTCTCTCTCTCTTTCCTCGCTCTATCCGCCTCGCCCCCACCCACATGATGAGACCAACCCAACCACCATCCATCTTTAACTGGATCTAATCCTCTTTCTGTCTCTGAGCTCAAATTTATACAGTGAGTTTGAAGTCCATGTCTACCTCCCTTTCTCACCATATATCCCAACTCTAAGAAAAGAAGTGTAAGAAAATCTCATATATACACACAAATATATATTATACACACACACACTCTCTCTCTCCTGTCTACCTTTCTCTCTATACATGCCAAGAAGTGAGAGAGGTTTTCTTATGATTCATTCTCTCACACCCAAAATATAAATACAACTGTGGCGATTTGATCATGGAAGAATCGAATTCGAAAAAAGAACCCAACTCTCAATCCGATTCATTCAATTGGGACTACGTGAGTTCTGACGTAACGGAACTGATTCTCTCTTACCTCCCAATTCGGTCAATCGTTCGTGCCTCCACGGTTTGCAAGCTCTGGCACTCAATTATCACCTCTGTCTCCTTCTCCACCCGAGTCTCCGCCGCGAAAAAGCCCTGGTTCTTCCTCTACGGCCAGAACAACATCTTCTTGAAGAATAACCAAGCCTTCGCTTTCGACCCTGAAGCCGACGAGTGGATCAAATTGCCCACCACTCTCTTCCCTTGGCCCTCTTCCCAGGAAGATACCTTCATCGGCTCCGGCGGCTTCTGCTTCATCGCCACCTCCTCCACCACCGCCAAATTCAGTTTCTCGCCGATCCTCAAAGGCTCCTGGCGCCAGACCTCACCTCTACACTTCTTTAGATGCAACCCTCTTGTGGGTGTCTACGCTGATGCGTCTGGGTTGTCTAGGTTCATTGTTGTTGGTGGTGTTAGCTTCATTGGTGGGTTGGTCGATATAGAGGACAGATTGGCTGTTGAAATATATAACCCCCATTTTGATTCCTGGGAGCTTTGCCCACCTTTGCCTGTGGACTTTACATCTGTGAATTCGTCGCAGTGGTTGTCATCAGCATTGTTTAAGGGAAAATTCTATGTGTTTGGGATATATTCGTGTTTTGTGTCGTCGTTTGATTTGACTAAGCACTTCTGGAGTGAGGTCCAGACACTTCGCCCTCCCGGGGTGTTGTTTTCGTTCTTGCTTTCGTGCCATGACCAGCTTGTGTTGGCAGGATTGTGCAATGCCCCTCGTGGGCCGTCCTTCAATCTGTGGAAGATTGATGAGAAAACAATGGAATTCAGTGAAATTGCAATTATGCCTCAAGAATTGCTATATTGTCTCTTTGATAGCGATGAGGATGATAAATTTGCAAGCTTGAAATGTGTTGGACTGGGTAACGTTATTTATGTGTTTAATGAGGAGCATCATCGGAATTACCCAGCTTGTGCTTGTGAAATTAGCAATGTGTCTGGTAAGTGCATCTGGAGGAGGGTTCCCAAGTTGCCTGTACCTGCAAATCGGTTCCATAAGCTCATCAGCTTTTGTTCAACTGTTTCACTTGATAATATTCTTCCAGAGGGCTAGCTATTGATTGGTCAACTTTTCTTCTTGGTATGTATAGTCTTTGGAATTTCCTTTTCATATGCTCGTTTAATTATTCTGCCGTATCTTTATTAATCTTTCATCATGGGTAGAAGCATAGTTGTTTCATCAGAATGACTAAATATACGAAATTTTGTGTAGTAATTAACTTCAGCCGAACATGTGTTTTTAGAGTATAATATGTAGTATTGATTTAATCTATTACCATATGCATTATCATCCTCATGATGAGCATGGCCTAATATATTAATTTAAATTATAAGATTCAGCAATAAAATATGCTGATTGTTTTGTATCATTGAATTCATTTGAGAATGGCCTTGTGGAAATATGCAGGGTTGGTTATTCCTATGAGTTACATGCAGGCTATGGTTTCTTAAATTAAAATTCAGCTTGCTTTTTTAATCCTCATCCTTACTAGTTGATGCAATAATTTGACTTCATTGACACGCCCTTTTAATTAAAGTCAACTATTTGAGTCTTGTAATTTGTAGTCATTATATTCATGACTTTATATTTTTAATGATTTCATTATTGTACCGAGATGATAGTTAAGAGAAGCATCTTGTGTTGTTCATTTAATGCATTAATTATTCTTTCCTTAGTTATAGATATGCAGTCTTTAATGTCTTTATTGATGTTAGGAAGCTAGGTATTGTAAAGGGGTAAAAGGAAATAGGGTCCGATGAAAGAGGGAGTGATGGGGGTGACTTGTACACATGACTGAACCAAATTTGAAAAGGGAAAGGAGATGGAGTAGGCAAGGGAGAGAACGAAAACCAAGAAAATGCGAAGTAGGGAGGGGCAATCAATCACGGGGGAATCTATTTGTGCATTCTGTCTCCTTCTAATAGGCTGGCTACTGGATGTGCCAGGCCACTGCTTGTGTTTGTACCTTCTAGGACCAGCCATGGAGTGAGGCAGAATTTCGCATCAGGTTCACCAAATTGTAAAGGATGGATGGGAGTTGAAAACTGAAAATGTAAAAGCAAAGAAAGCTGACTCACTCTCACAGTTGGTTAGGACTAGAAAACAAGAATAGAAGAAAGTTGGGAGGAAGGAAAGTGAGTAAAGGTCGAAAGAGATGGAATAGGACATGGGCCTTGGTTGCTTCTGACGTCAGAGTGCTGTGCTATTTATAGATAACAGAGCACGTACTGCTGAGCGCATGAGCATTCCACGTGGCACCAAATGATTTGGGCCACGTGTCCTATTCTTATTCCCTGGGCCTGAGCAACAAATCCCCCTACCACGCGGGAACGTAAGCGGGATTTTCTCCGCGCCTACATAAATTCCACTCAGACAAGCCCTTTACTCGATCCTACCAAACCATCATAAATTCCTATTCCCATGCTTTGGTTATGACATGGTATGCCCGGATACCACACCATAGCCACCGGAAGTAACATCTCTGCATGATAGGCTACTACTCCCATCACACATGCTTCAGGTCGACACAGTTTCCAGTGATCTTCTTTTCAAGACACTTCTGCGGTGTGTGTTAATCACCGGTGCCTGTCCCATCATCTCCACTACGTTCTTGGACTGAGTGTTAACGAGTTGACACGATCCTAGGTTGTACCGAGAGGTACCTGGGTTATTATTCACCCCGAGTTCCCTCTCCTTGAGGTATTCAATAAGATGAGGTCGTAACATACAGACTCAAGACACAACCACGTCAAGGGTCGTGAGACTTTGAAGAGTGGCCCCTCACCTTTTGGTGCCCACTCCCCTTATCCGCGAGGTGACCATTGCGACCGTCCCGGGTCTCCCATGCCAGTCACGGCAGTCTTCAACTTTGCTATTCCTTTACAGGCCTTTTGCTAGGCTTTCAAAGGGGTCTCCCCTCTCTCCCATAGTATAGTGTCATGGGCATGTTACTTGCGGATATGATGTCGCGGGCAATGGTACATCTGGAGTGATGTCGCAAGCGTAGTCGCGAATGTGGTTTTGGGAGTGATGTCGTGGATTTGGTTGTGGGGGTTATACAGCAAGCATGATGTCGCGGGTGTTGTGTCGCAAGCTTGATGTCACGGGTGTTGATCCTGCTGTTTGTTGTCGTAGGGGTTACCTTAGGGCAATGGTTAGATCCCTTAGATTTTCTTTTCCTTTTTGAGAACTCCCCTCTTTACAGGTACATCCACATCTCATCCTTATGGCTACCACGGTACCACCTCATTTCTTGGTCTTGGAAACACCAACACGATAGCATCACGTCTTTATATATTTATGTGTATATATATATGCATACATATCATGTTTGGTGGTAATTGGAGGAGTCCAAGGCTTTATCTATGAATGGAATGTCTCATTAGTTGCCTATGTTTCAAGGAGGCACCTTGAGATGATCTGCAGGTTACAAAGGCTGCCATTCTTAAAGCCCAAGCCTTAGCCAACTTTGTCACAAATTAACACGGGGTTTCCACTTTAGATGACCTTAAGATGTAATTGGAAAATGAGTTGATCATGACGTCTATTGAATGTTTGGAAGGTTCCTTGAGAGATGGCGCATCTAAACTCTAAAGCACTTGTGTAGCTTAGACAATAGCTCATTGGAATGCTGCTACCAGCTTGTAGATCACGGTGATAAATTGAATATACCATGACATTGATCAATCTTTGTTTCTTAAATTCTTGCAGCAAGAGCTTCTCTGAGCCACCTGCTATGTTGGCTGCTCCAAACCAGCAATAACAACACTACCGTTTGTAATTTTTTTCCTTTCATGTTCATCTCAATGTCGGGTGCTATCGTGCCAAAAATATTTGACTTTCTTCCCTTTTTATGTTCTTGTACAGAAGAGGAAATAAGATGGTGCTGTAGAACTGGTTTTGCATTTCATTTAGCAGTTTTGTCTGTTCAAACGTTCAATTGTAGCTATACTTGAGATAATGCTATCGTAGATGGATAACAAATAGTGTGGCTCATTGTTTACTCTCAGATTGGTGATCATAACATTTGATTCTGCTATGCTTGTTTCACGGTGGAGTTGATGATGGATTTGCAATATTAAAAGCTACTAAACCTACGAGGATAATCTGAAATGCTACTGTTGAACAGGTCCTTTATCTTTGCTTCATGTTGTTAGGCTATGGGGGTAACCAGCTTCTGTTGAACAGGTCCTGCTTGAAGATTATTTAAGGGTGAAGTGAAAGAGATTGGAATCAGGCTGCCGTATATGATGGCTGATCCGTATGTCTCGAGCAGCCTCTGAAGCATACTTGTTATATTCTTGGATTATTTTATTAGCATTTTTGTTATTACATTCCTCATCAAGATATCAGCAAATTTATCATGGTGATTTTCTTGTGTGAACAACAGGATGTACTTTGATAGTTGTTGTAGTAATGAATTATCAACTGATAATTTAGTTATTGAGGACCTCTTCGATGAGTCTGTATTATGACTGGATATAAAGAGAATTAACATGGTGCAGTACACTAGCTACTCTATTTGACTAGTATATGCTTAAATTCGTTGTAACACAGCGGCGAGTATTCAAAATCTGTCATCCATTGCGCCTGGAGATGATTGCAATTACTCTCTTTTAGTGGGATTTCCTACAGCCAGGTTTCTTTCCACAGGTTTTTCTTGCTAGTTTTTTATTGAATGAATGATGATGATGGGAGGACATGGTATCTTGAAGTTGAATGACCTTTAATCTGCAGAATGGATATATATATATATATATATATATATATATGACAAATGTCATGGAGGAGTGACTTGACACCAAATTGGAAAAAACCTTCTATTCTCATTTTTAGGCTCATGGTATCAGATTTCAAACCATTCAACTGTCACCATTCAATGTGTAATGAATCTCCCATTGTTGGGCTCATAATGGCTTCAGACTCATAACTGGGAGTTACTGGTGAAGTGTTGTTTAGTGATCAATCAAACTCATCGGAGTGAGTCAAAGATGAATATTTGTAGAGATTCAACCTTTAATCTTGTATCTTGGAGAGAATAACACAAAAGTTGAGTGCTGGGAGGTATTGAAGACTTAACAAATTTTAACGTATCTCTCTATATATAGTGGTTGCTTAGATCAAACCTACTCCTACTTCTCTACTTCATTACGTTTGTCCATTTTTTACTGATTCATCAAAAAATATCACACTTGCTTGGTTTATAGATACTGCTTTTTAGTGATTCCATTCCATTAAATGAGCAATTTTCACCAAATTTGGGTGCAAATAAGGTTTACACCAAAATGTCGCATGCTCCCAAAGCCTGTTTTCCCATTTAACTTACCATGGTGGAACAGTTTTGGGCTTGGGCCATCCCTAACTACTTGAGCCATTGTCAGCCCAACTCTAAATCAAGAATGAAGCCGGAGAATGGTTAAGTACGTAACTACGTACGTTAACAACAAGTACCTTCACATGGCCCACACAATTCCCTATCCTGAAAGGCTGACACCATTGTGATTTGCACGCGCCTCGCCGGAGCGTGAAATACTCTCTCCTAAAATATTCTAGCGGGTCTATAAAAATGGGGTTCTTAACACGGAAACTCTAGTTCAAACGTGGCGCCGTATGGTTTGTTAATAAACCGCTGAGGTTTTAGCCTCTCTCTGTGAAAAAGGTTTTAGGGTTTTTCTCTCTCTTCCATTTTTTTTCCCCTGCTTCTTCTTCTTCTGTTCGGTTCTGTTCTGTTGAGATGGATAGATACCAGAAAGTCGAGAAACCAAAGCCGGAAATACCCATAAATGAGAACGAGATAAGAATCACCTCACAGGGTCTGGTTAGGAACTACATCAGTTATGCAACCAGTCTTCTTCAGGTACACTTCTTTTTTTTTTTTCTTTTTCTTTTTTTTTTGGGTTGTATTTTATTCTTTTATGGGTTTTACTGAATTTTTGTTATTCTTTGTTTGATTGCTTGGGGTCTTCATCATTCTGTTTGATTCTAGCATTTAATTGTGTAACATCTATAAATTTCTTTAGTAGTACGCGTTTTTCTCTTTGATAGTTTTTAATTAAGTTATAGAACGATTTATTGGCATCCGTTGAAACTATATAGCATAAATACATTGTATTGTACTTTGATTTTTGGGTAGCATTTGTTTTTTTTTCTCTCGTGTGGGTTTTTTTATTGATTTATAGGAGGATCATTCTTTGGAAACAGTGAAACTGTTGTAAAAGATGATTATACTTATATTTATGGGATATTTGTTGCGCTTTATTTTGGTTGGTGACACCATTAAATTCAATTAAATTAATTTCGTGTTGAGCTTTGTTGGTTACTGGATTTGGATGACTGATTTATCTGTGTTTGTGTTATACCAATCAGTTTACTTGTTTCTTTGTTGAGATTGTAGTTAAATCATTCTGGATTTATCAATTCTATCCTACTGTATTTGTTTAGTTTATGTTGTTTCTTTTTCAATAGGTTTGGTGGATCTTTTTAGTCATTGATTGACAATTGTGTATTATACCACGTTCTCTTCCCCCCTTCTGGTTGCTTTTGTGTCCTCCTCTTATATGCTTTTGTCGTGTTTGTCTTTGTAATTTTGAGAGATGCCATTCTGAGTAATTGACTCTCTTTGTGGTGTCATTAGGCATACCATTTCTATATATGTGCTTACTTATTTTGATTGTGCATAATTCACTGGTAATTTAAAACATTCAACATTTAAGGCAAGCATTAAAAGGCATGAAATCTGGGTTCGTACTTTTTATGTGGTCGATTTGGGCATATAGATTGAACCCAAGTTAATCTAACCCGCGTGAGATATGATGCAGTCCACTACCACCTGCCATCAGACAGGTGCTTAAGCAAACCTAGCATAATTAGTGTTTGGTAAAATGGGAGGGAAGGACATAGTTATTAGTGTTTGGTAGGACTAGGAGGAAAATGGAATGGAAGTGAAGAGAGGAGGGGGGACCTTTCCCTCGGGGCTTGTCATATTATTTCATCCCAATAGTGAAACGAAAGGAGGAAAAGGCCACCCCTATTGTTCTTTTTATGTTGTTTTCACTCGTTATATTTTTAAATTCACTCTAATTCTTTCATTGTGTCCTTTACTTTGTGCTCTGCCAATCGAAAAAGAAGTAAAGGCTCCTTCCTTTCCCTCGAATACCTCTTCCATCTCTTCTACCGTTCTGTCCAAATTTTCTTCTCTTACATAAAATGCAGCACTAGATTACTATTTCATTGTAGAAGTCTCCTTTTCATGCCTAAATTGCCCTCTCAGAACATCCATGCTATTCCCTCCCTATCCTAATAATTTGACAGATAATCACACAAATGTGCTTCCTTTATACTGTTAAGTCACCTACCCTCCTGCCAGCAAGTAAGGCCTCAACTTGATCTTTAATCTAGACCTTGATGCTTCTGCTTTAGTTCTAACATTTTTAATTATTGAAAGATGTTGGTGGGCTATGTAGAATTATGGGCTTATTATTGAAGAATTGTTTTGTCAATCTTTCAACTTGACGAGTACAATTTGAATTTTCCCAAAATCTGATGAATTTCAACTAGTTTTTTGCCCATATTATTGCTTTACTCCAGAAAACATGTCCATTTGGGTTCATTTAACAATTATGTAAGTTGATTTAAGCAAAGAAAGGAATGAGAATAAACTAGATTTGAAGCGGTATTTCCTCAAAGGCGTTCTTATGTAATGAATGATTAAGGTGGCAATTGAGATATTACTTATAAGATTATTTCAACTTTCTTCTTTACTTGCCTTTTAAGATGTGGTTGTTTCTTGGATTGAAACACTGACATGGGAGTGCTTCCTTGTGTTTCTCTCCTTTCCCATGATTGAGTCATTGAGCGTCCACATTTGAAAGTGAGGAAGCATATACCTACTTTGGGCCCCCTTAACTGTTACTCTGCCAGGAAAAAAAACTGTTGCTCTGCTTAGACGGGCCCGTTTGGTAACCGTTTATGTTTAGTGTTTATTGTTTATAAAAATAAATTTTTACGATAAACATGTTTGATAATTTTTGTTTTGTTTATAAATTGTCAAAACGCTTTTAAAACAACACTGTTCATAAGCCTTCAAATCTTAAACACCAAAATGATGTTTATTGTTTATGTTTATTAAAAAAAAAACTTTTTTTTTCTTTTTTATCTAAAATGGTGATTATATTATTTTAATTAAAAATTAAAACTAAAAGTGAGAAAATGAAAAGAAAAGAAAATTAGAAAAGGCTATTGTTTGATACAACGATAAAAATATTAGAATTATCAAGTGTGGACAGAATTAAAGAGATAGTTACTTGGGGACACCCATGCTAAAAAAAAAAAAAACCTTATTTGATGAGAAAAAACAAAGAAGTCTCAAGCATCTCTTTATCAAAGAAACAAGAATGGCATTTTGTACTCATATCATTCATTCATTTTCAGTGTTGAAAGAAAAATAAAAATAAAAAAAATGAAAAAAAAAGTAGTAGCATAAGAAGTTCAAGAGAAAGAGTATGCCCTCCAAATCCCTCTTCTCAGTCCATACAAATTGGACCAAACCGAACCGTTCATTACGGTTCCGGTTCCGGCTCTAAATTTTAGGAATCGTTCACTACGATTCCGGTTCCAAGCCTTAGAACAGGAACTAAAACCGTTGAATATACATATATAGTTATAAAACTCCAATAATGATTTTCTATTATATATATATATATATATATATATATATAATAACATTTTGTTATGTAAAAAATTTTAAACAATGAAGTTATTATAAGGTTAAATACAACTCCTATAATAACCGAATTGAACCGAACTTATTTATTCCGGTTTCAAAATTAAAGAACCGTTGAGAACCGTTCTGGTTCCGGTTCTCTCAATAACTGAAAAGAACCGAATCATATGCATCCCCTACTTGTTAAGGCCTTCTGGGTTGTGGGTCATTCTAGATTTACAGTATTATTTGCACTGTGTAGATATAAATGTAACCCAATATTATTATTTTTTTTTTATGCATATTTTTTGCTCTATTATTGCTGTATAGATTTGTTGTAGCATAAACTTGACTTTTTATACAGTTTATTGTGTTGATTTTTTTTATAAAAAAAAATAGTTTAGGGATAACAAACATATTTTTCTGTTTATGATTTTTAAAATAAGCCAAACGTTTTTTTGTTATCAAACAACACTCATGTTTATGGATAAACAAAATCGTAACATAAACACTGTTTATATAAACACTTAAACAATAAACGCTAAACATAAACGGTTACCAAACGGGCATTCTGAGCACTACTTAAATCAAGGATACAGATTGATCTCAAATTTTGATTTCTTGAATCCAGGTTTTCCAACAAGCCTTCTAAATATATTTTTTTCTTTTTAACCCATCTCACATGGTTTTGCCCAAAATATATACCTATTTTATTTTGGAAATCTGAAATCCTCGAACTGTTAAAGCAATCAAGCTGTCAAAAGTAATTTACTGGAAATGATTGACCCTATGATCAAGTTTTCCTCACAATATGATACATATTTTAAGTTGCATCCATTTTTGTGTATTTCAAAATCACTTGAGACTGCATGGTGAAAAAATAAGAAGCAAATCTAGTGGGGGCAGGGTGTCAAATCTGATTGCCCTCGCTGTAACTTAAGGAACGGATCACAACTCAATGTCTTTTGTTAAGCCTCGCACTTCCTCACAGTCGTCTTCACTTGGTGTCTATTGTCCTTTAACAATCTATACAATGAGCGGCACACGGTGATCGGTACTATAATTTCTTGCCTGTTGCAACATATGAAAAAATAGTTAGCAACATTATCAGCTAGGAAGCACAGATCATTAATGGTATAAAATTTACAATTATGCCCTTTTATATTTAAAAGAACAAATTTTATCTTTTACCAAAATAAGGGCAAAGTTGGTATTAACAAAGTTTCATTAAAAAATGCTAGCCTTTCTTTCCCTTTCCTTCAATTTCCTCCCATTTTTTGAAGGATAACAAAAGCTACTATTCATCCTTAATTTAACCCTCCAAATCCTTCCATTTCCTTTCCATTAAAAAAATTATACCAAACACAAAAAAAACATAATCCTTCATTTCCTTCCCTTTCTTTTCCTTTCATTTCTTTCCAACCATAATGGGCCTGTGTCTATTGTCCATTAACAATCTATACAATGAACGGCACACAGTGACCGGTGCTATAATTTCTTGCCTGTTGCAACATATGAAAAAATAGTTAGCAACGTTATCAACTAGGAAGCACAGATACTTCCCTAGGGTTGTTGTGGCCGTATCGGATACGTATCCAACACGGATACGCGCCATATATGGCTGGATACGTGATGGATACGGCTAGGATATGGTATAATATTTCTAGGTTACGGGAGGATACGTCTGGGATACGGTAGGATATGCCTTGACAAAATTATAAATATTTTTAAAAAAAAACGAGGGTCTAAATGTAATAATAAAAAAGCTCATTATTTAAAAAAAAAATAAAACAAAAATGACTTATAGTCCTAAATTGGCAGTGAAAAATAAATAGAGAAAAAAGGAGAGGATGAAGAGAATTTGGATTTTGTATCTCATGTAATTGACTATTTATTTATGAACATAGTTGTGATTACATTTACATTCATAATGTTATGGAAAACTAACCAAATATAATTTTTTTTATATAAAAAAATAATATATTATTATTTTGATGTATACTTGCCATGTCCATATCCTATTTTTTTTACATTTTTCGTATCGTTGTATCCGTATCGTGTCGTACCCGTGCCCGTATCCATGCTTCTTAGGTTATCAGTGATAACCTGCAATATGCCTTTCCTACCTTCATCACAAAAGAAGGCAATCATTTGTGCCAGTCTAAAGAATTGAATTGTATCCTTCGCTTCTAATGTAGCATCTACCGTCTTGACAATTTGAATTGGAACAGGCTCCAAAATCCAAATTAATTGCATGATTATTATTATTATTTTTAACATTTTGGCAACAAGTGAAAACCTATATAACATTTGCGGTGTGCCCTCACTAATAAAATTGAGATCACAATACATGCTTTTGTATTATTTTATATTTTGTATCCCAATATCTAGAGCTTTTGTATAAGTGGGAAAAAAATCATTGCATAAAGAATGAGACGTAGATTCTTAGTAGAGAGCTACGATTTGCTATGCTAAAGCTTGACTAAACCCTAGCAAACCACAATCAGACTAAGCTAGTTTTTTATGGTATGAGCTTAAGAAAAGTTCAAGTTGGATTAATTTCAAGGGAAAGCAAACTTGAAGAATCTAATGCTAAATTCTTGTCTCTTGTCCAACTTGACTTGTTTTCAGCCATGATGATGTCATTTTTGTTCGTTCAAATCCTGGTCTAAGGCATGCATGCAGTCTCTACAGCAGTTGAGGCACTGGTACTGTGAGATCATTGATGAGCTTTGAACCATGCCAAGATCAAGCAACACGGTTTGTCTTACAATTTTACATTCATCAGGTTAAAAGTTGGAGCTCCATGGGTGTGTCATGCTTGTTGAGGTGCATTGAGAGCAATTAGCATGTGATTGTTTATCTACAGGGTTTGGGAAGGGTATGAGCCACAATGGCATACACCATTGAACCCCATCATTAACATAATTATAAACCATTGCGTACCATGCACTCATGCTTGTGTAGGCAGCCTGAAAGCGAGGTTGAAGGTCTACACCCTTCGGTTGAGAGGAAACTTCATCGTACTAAAGTGTCAATAAGGTCTTTAGTCTCGCGCTTTTTAGTAGGCTTCATACTTAAAAAAAGGAGAGGAAATGAAAAGCACACCTTTATTTTTTAATTATTCGTTGGTATATGTTTTCTTATTGGTCATTAATTGACATGCTTTATATCATATCATGATCATACTTGATGGATCATATTGTGAATTTTTTCGAATATTTGGCTGAATTCATACACTAATGGTTCATTACTTGTACTAAATGTGTCTAATACTTGATTATGAATATTGACAAAATAATTTATGTTTAAAATTTACATGATTATGGCTTATATTCGCTGCACATTTGTAATGGTATTTAATTTTGTTAATTCATGTGTGTACTGAAATTATGTGTCTATTAATTTATCCTTTTAAGTTAAAATGCGAAGTATTCCATTTTTAAAATATATTTTTTACTATTTTTTGTTGCATATTTTGAATTGTTTCAACTGTACATTGATTTAGTTAATAAGAAAATTGAAATGATATATTTATATTGATTTAGCTAATCCAGTGAACTGTGATGTTGAAGAATTCCTGCATTTTATTTTGACTAGTTTTTGTTGTCTATTTTATTTTCTTACCTATATTTATTATGCATTTATATCACACGCCTTTAGAAGATCTTGGTGCCTTAGTATTCCTTGACCCTTTAACAACTTTGCTAAGGAGTATCACGTGTCATGTTTGTTTGTTAATATTTACAGCAAAATTAACTGGTGGTGATATTGCCTGCCAAACTGGCACAGTTCGTACAACATGACTACATGAGTCAGTTCCCGTGATTGTATCATCAAATGCTACTTCAAGAATCAAGTTAAATGAATAGCACTTCTAGATGTTTTTTTTTCCCTCTTGTTTTTTTTTTGTATTACCTGATTTACCTGAACATTATGTGTAGATTTTTTGGGTAAATATATATGGATTTTTGTCTGAAATCTGAATATTATGTGTCTCTGCTTCTGGTGTGTTGCCTTATATTTGTTAGGATTATATGCTATATATTCATATAATCAAATTTATGATCCTTTTTTTAGGAGAAACGTGGGAGAGAGATTGTCTTGAAAGCAATGGGACAGGCAATAAGCAAGACAGTTGCCATTGCAGAGATTATAAAGGTTGGACATCCTTTTCACTTCATCCTTTTTTTACTTTTGGGTGGTTCATGTGCAAAAGTAGCTCAATGTTTTTATCATGATTCCTGAAACAGAGGAGAATCCCCCAGTTGCATCAAGATACAGTCATTACTTCAGTGAGCATAACTGATGTATGGGAACCCATTGAGGAGGGCCTTTTGCCGTAAGTTTCTAGTCTTATTAACCACCTCCAATTTAATGCTTTATATGGAAACTGTCTTCTGATCCTTGGATATTAATGTCTAATACAGTGTGGAGATGACTCGCCATGTCTCAATGATTTCAATCACCTTGTCTACAAAGGAGCTAAACAAGAACTCACCAGGGTATATATCTGTTCAACTAAATTGTGTTTAAGATGCTATTTAGGAAGCCAAGAAATGGGGAAGGCTGCAGGTTCAATAAACTTTGGATTTCCCCAAGTAGCTGCTGCCTGCTTTTTCCTAACCTTCTAGTTGATTTCTGTTGTATTCTCCTGCAGAATTATTAGGGCCATTGGCCCTATTTCATTGTTTTGTCATTTTTCTATGCCAAAATGTGTTTAATGTCCCACTGCCAAGTGTTTTTGGCATGTTCCTTTCAGTTCTAATGGAACTTTTTGTCCATAGGTACCAAGCTCCATCTTATGTGGAGCAAACAAAGCCACATTACTATTATCAACAACAGCAACCAAGACAAGCACGAGCACCTTATAATGCTGTTAATGAAGGTGATATCAGCAAGGAGGAAAATGAAACTTGCTGTTGAACTATTTTTATTGTTTTTAGTAACACATATGTTACATTGAACTTTAGATTCATATGGCCGAGGACGTGGACGTGGCAGAGGGAGAGGACGGGGCTGGAACAGGGGTGGATATAATAACTATCAAGGTATTAGTTCTAAGATTGTGTTTTGTGGTGCAAATGATTGACTAATTCCATTTTTCATGTGCAACTCCAATAAAATCCCTGATTTTTTCTGTTTCTTTTTTGACAGAAAATGGTGGGTATTCTAACTATCAAGGTATTAATTCTAAGATTGTGTTTTGTCATGCAAATGATTGACTAATTCCATTTTTCATGTGTAACTCCAATAACATCCCTGATTTTTTCTGTTTCTTTTCTGACAGAAAATAGTGGGTATTCTAACTATCAAGGTATTAATTCTAAGATTGTGTTTTGTCAGTCAAATGATTGACTAATTCCATTTTTCATGTATAACTCCAATAATATCCCTGATTTTTTCTGTTTCTTTTTTGACAGAAAATGGTGGGTATTCTAATTATCAAGGTATTAATTCTAAGACTGTGTTTTGTCATGCAAATGATTGACTAGTTCCATTTTTCATGTATAACTCCAATAACATCCCTGTTTTATTCTGTTTCTTTTTTGACAGAAAATGGTGGTTATTCTAACTGGGGCCGAGGTGGTGGGCGTGGCAGAAGTTGGGGCTATCGTGGTTAGTATGCTTTGTTATCTGGATACTCAAATAATTTTTCTTGTTTAATATATACTGTGGGAACCCAAGAAGTTTGTCTCAATTTTCAGGATTCTACTTTATTACACTTGAGTTATATAGATATTCACACAAGACAATCATGTATTACTTACAATAAATATGTAATGGCAATCTCAATTAGCAGTGATGCTACCCCATGCATGTTTACCTGTTTAAATTTAATTGAAAATTATGATCACCTACTTTTTTTTATAGGTGCTGGATATGGAGGTAGCAGAGGTGGAGGCAGAGGTTATGGCCGGGGCAGGGGACGGGTGGGTGGCCGTCCAAGGGGTGGTGGCAACCAGGTTTAACTGCAGACAGATTGGTTTTCTTGCCTGCTCTAGCTAAATGATTGCCTTGACCTACTGGTTATTTAAATCGAAGTATGTTTTGGAAGTATGAAATTGTGGCTCATAATCACCAGTGTTGTTAAGCAGTGATTTTGTACTACACCTTGGTATGTGTGTGGGCAAGCTTTATACATAGTTTGTTGCTTTTATTTTGCCAAAGAACAAGTGGCCATTTTTTTATTGTTGGTATTTGTTTCAGTCTTGTGGTCCCAATTACCTTCTATTGTTTTAACCCAATATTTCATTTTTTATCTTCCTTTACTTCTTTTTTTTCCCATCTTGCAACTGGGCACAGGTAATAATAGTTAGCTCTTTTGTAAGATACACTCTCCGAATCCTTGTTCGGACTCTCTGAATTCAGAGAAATAAATAATTTCTCCTCCTTCTGTAAATGGATGTTATGACCGGGTATTTGCAGATGAAAACAATGTTGATACTCCATCAAGCGGATGTGTAGTGTAGTGTAGTGTGTAGTGCAATCAGTAAACTAAAGATTGAAGCAATCTTGTACCAAGTACCAAAATTTATGCCTCTTGTTGGGCCGTTAAAGGCCTATGGGCCAAGCTTCTCTTGGGAACGTAAGCCCAAATTCAACTAAGTTGTTTCTTGCATTGGACATCTCCAAAGCCCGATTGGCTTGTTGAGGTTTACGACGTCACAATTGATGTGAATCACGATTCAAACTGTTGGGATTTTTATTTATTTATTTGTTTGTTAATTATAAGAAACTTTTAAAACTGATTTTTTTTATTTATTTATTTATTATTACGGTGAATCAACTCACCCGCTGGCCTTTTAAAACTGAATTTGACGATGTTGTAGGTATAAAGAATTATACGCCATTTGACATTAAGAACAAAAGAGAGGAAAAGGGATGAATAAAAAAATGACAAAATTAGTATTTTTTGGAATATTAAAAAAATTGAATACAATTACAACAAAAGTTGGGATAATTTTTTTAACATGTATGATTATAAATTTTCTTAATTTCTACTTAGAATCTAAATGATAATGAAAGAAAAGAAAATGTACTATAATATTTATTTGTATATATATTTTTAAAATTGATTTTTTTTTTAGCTAATATTTTTATAATTGATTGGGACTGGTCCATGGTATGACGACTCGTGTCTAACAGGATTAAAATATTCCACTCACATAAAATTATTTTCAGTCTAATTTGATTCAGTCTATCTATAATTACTCTTTTTTCATTATTAAATGTTAAAACATGTTAACAGGCCAACTGGGTCGGACAAGATTCGGCATGTTAGGCCAAGCCTGGCCCGTTAGTTTTAGGTTATTCTGGGTAAAAGCACGATGCGCCAAGCATCATGCTTACAAGTTATAAGCTTATCATTAGGTCGGATATATATATATATATATATATATATATAAAGTTATCGTTAGGTTTTTTCACGTGATCTCTATGTGAGTACAGACATTGCCATTGACGCACAAGCATCATGCTTACAAGTTATAAGCTTATCGGCAGGGGCGGCTCTAGCAATTTAGTCAATTGCCTAGGCCCCACATGAAAAAAACCCCAATCAAAGTAAATCCTGCACCTATGATAGGTTTTCTTTATAATTTAATATTCTCCAATTTAATTTTTTAGTAATATATCGGTTGTGCAAGATGGCCTCCTAATTTTTAAAATAAGTTGTGTAGGTTCTTATTTTTGCAAAAATGTTCATATGGCCCCTTTGATCAAAAATAAATATATTAGTCAGATTTTACTCTTTTAACATGTCTGAAATGCCTCCGTACATCTCTCTACATTTCTCTTTCTGCTCTCTCTTTCAAAAGCACTCTCACATCTCTCTCTGTACTATGTTTTTCTCTCTCTTTATAACACAAGCTTAAACCTCTCTACATCTCTCTCTCTCTCTCTCTCGTGTCCTTGTTATCTTCTCTTAGGAGTCCGAACTCATATACGATTAATTCCATCAAGAAAATCATCCGAGGTAAGCCTTTTTTTTATCTGTCCAAGCCGTCGTACGTGGCCAAAGTGGAGAAAATCGAGTTGGATAGCAGAAGAGGTAGTGTTAAGGTCCACTTCTCGTGATGCTATCAGTCTGAGGAGTCAATCGACGGCTAACACTAGTGGGTCCAAGGAATTGTTTCTCTTCGACTACTTCGACTTCCAAAGCGCCAATACGATGCACATATTAAATGGAAATTGTTTTACATTTCTCAGTATGTGAATTCGAGCCAATCAAATTCAAATTTGATGCTTTCATAAATAGATTGGCCACATATTGAATGGAAATTGTTTTCATAAATAGATGATTCCATGCTTATTGATTTTAGCGATATGATTTGGATGATTTTAATGGCACTTGAGGTCAGGTTCCATGGCTGAAATCAATGTTGTTTGGTTGAATGAGGTAAAATTTAGGTTAATTAATGGAGGTTTGGTTAAGTTAGATGGATGGAGATGGTTATGTGAACAAAGGTGGCCATTGCTTCCAATGAGAATCTAGAGAGAGATTTTGTGTGGGTTCTGTTTGGTATGTCTTGTAAATTGATTTATGGTAGTCTTTATTTCCATGGATGACAAGTGGTTGTTCCTCACATTTCTTCACTGGTTTGCAATTTGGGTTCGGACATGATATATATATATATATATATATATATATATATATATATATATAAGTATGTGATGAATGGATATATAAGTCTGGCCATTTGATCTATCCAAGATCGTTTCACAATATGAAATAGAGAACCACAAGATTGAACCAAAATATAGACATCATTGCCTGAGACTTCCCTCCCTGTTGTTAGAAATTAATCCATACTTAACTAATAGAAATCAAGAATATAACAATTAATTATAGAGGAGATTTTAATTGACATACCTGAATGAAGATTAAGCTATAGAATACCTTCGAGTTTTTGCAAGAGATCCTTAGAGAGCTCTACCCCTTTCTGAGAATTGTCCTTCGATAGGGTTGAATAAGGGTTATATAACCCTTATTTATAACAACAACAGAGGGGGACGGGTTCTCTACAAATAAAATACCTAAATTTTCCTTCCTATCATGTAAACCTATATATCAACGATTAGGATTAAATCCCACCCAATAAAGTTGGAAAATCACAATCCAACGGTGTAAATATTATACTGTTAATTAGACCACAATTGACAAGTATAACCCCAACCCATCAAGTAACAATAATTACATTACAATCCAATTTTAAAAACAGTGCATAGGATCACAAAAAAATATATATATTTTATTTATTAAAATATTCTAACAGTTTGGTTGAATGAGGTAAATTTTGGGTTAAACTAATGGAGGTTTGGTTAAGTTAGATGGATGGAGATAGTTATGTGAACAAAGGTGGCCATTGCTTCCGGTAAGAATCTAGAGAGAGATTTTGTGTGGGTTCTGTTTGGTATGTCTTGCAAATTGATTTATGGTAGTCTTTATTTTCATGGATGACAAGTGGTTGTTCCTCACATTTTTTTCACTCGTTTGCAATTTGGGTTTGGACATGATATATATATATGTGTGTGTGTGATGAATGAATATATAAGTCTGGCCATTTGATCTATCCAAGATCGTTTCACAATATGAAATAGAGAACCACAAAATTGAACCAAAATATAAACATTATTGCGTGAGACAATTATCAAATCGAAACTCAATGTGGAGGTCTTTGATTGTTGATCGAGGACTTCGATTGTAAACGTCTTCTTCAAGATTGTTTGATGTTGTAGTCGAGGAGAGAGAGAGGGTGAAGAAGAGAGTAGGGAGAGAAAGTGAAATGAAAAGTGAGCATTTGTGGAGTGTTAAGGTTTGGGGTCGGGGTTGTGAAGGAACTCTTGGCCTTCTAGTCTTTTCGTCAAAGAACTCGATGGTTAGAGAGACAAAATAGTTACAGAGAAATAAATAGGTCGTGGGTTTATTTGGTCTCAAACGACTTCGTTTGGGACATGTCCTAAACAATAATTTTACTCCAATTTAGTTTTTTAATATTATTTTATTATACCGATATAAGGTCATTTTAGTCTTTTTGAATGTATAAGTCTTTATTGCACACTTTTAATACCTGGAGGGTATTTTTTAACACACAGGATGTTATATGCACTACATGTATATCACAGGAGGTTTTTTTGCACTTTACCCTTTTTTATTTTTTCCTAGAATACTCTCCATTATTGAGTATATGTAGTTATTTTATTTCATTTGCATCAAGTAATTGCCAAAAAAAATTCATGGTAGTGATCTTAAAGAGATTCAAAATTCCAACATCTAAAATGTAGAGTCTAAGAAAAAAACGTTAGAGATGCACTGTGGGAGGAAAGAGAGAAAATTGAAAGCGAAAGGGTGTTACAATAAAAAGGTTTTGATATTTATACGAAGGGGTGGTTTAAGATATTTATGTGAAATTAAAATAAGAAAAAATGAGTGGAGGCATCTAAAGTTTTTGATAATTTAAAAGGGTGGTTTTAGAATTATAAAATATATGTAAACAAAATTAAAATTAAAAAAATTGAGTGTAGGCGGCTATCTATGTTGTGCCCTTAATAGCTTCGCATCTGCTTCACGATCTATTGTGTCATTAAAATTTTCACTTTACTTGGCATCGCCGCCTCTTTTGAATCAAAAACATTGAAACATAACTTAAACTAATATGAAATTCAACCTCTGTTGTTCGAGTCTTTTAAAATTGTTAGAGTTATATTATTAAAAAATTTATAATATCGGAGAATTTCATTGGTAATTTAGTTATAATACTAAAAAATTTGTGTTACACTTCGAATTGTATTCAAGTTAGCCAATAAGTTTATGTTGATTTGACATTAAAAAAATATATGACACCGTTACTTTTCATATGCATTTTTTTTTTCAAAAATCAGAAATTTATTTTTCCAGACTGAACACGACTACTTTATTCACATATATTCACACTGGAGTCTCTTGAGCTATCCATAGCACGTCTTTTACTTTTCCCCGTCTAATTTGATACGAGTAGTTATTTTCTGACATCATTCTAGAGGTGGTGTGGGACCAATTGAACGTTGCCGATTTAACGTCCAAGTTCACTTTGTATTATACAAATGTTGTTAACCCTGCGGCAGTATGTTGGTTTATGGACAAGTGGATAGATTTTTGCTATGGGCAATGAAAGTATTGTGTGCATGCCTTGAAACAGGCTTCTAACTTTGGAACTACTCCAAAACATGATTTGCTGGAAATAGTTATTTGCTCGAAATATATATATATATATATATATATATATATATATATATATATATACTTCATTGGAAGAATCAAGATCCTTAGTAAGCGAAAAGATTTTATAAGCGTTTTGGAAAGATTTTATACGCGTTTTGTGTACTGAAATGATGTCGTTTTGATACACAATAAGACCGATTCATATTGAAATTGCAGTCAACACTGTTTGAAATCTTGCTAAAATTGATGATCGGTACCTAATTTTTCTTACATACCGGTCGTTGCAAGAGTGCCTCTAAGGTATAAGAAAATCCTGACCGCTAATTTCAATCATTTGACTATAAGTTGTGATGGAGATAAGGTATTTAAATCGGACGATTTCAAGGTGGACTGGTGGGGTAAATATTAGCAATAAGGTTCTTAGTTGGGACCACAACAGCTTAGCTGTGATTGTTACGTAAGACCAATGGCAGGACACTCTGGAGACGAGGAAAGTCATTCGTTGGTTTGAGTCGCAGGCCAACACGTGTCATTTAAGGAACGTGTCAGAGATGTTGATTAATCTGCGTGTTAGCGTAAACCAAGATTAGGGAATGTAGACAACATGGCTGTCCAGGTTCACTTTTTCCCTCCCTGATTCTATATATTAGCCCCTCTCTCTCCCCCTCCCTCCCTCAATTCATGGTAGTTTAGCTATAGATATATAACTACTTACTACGAGGCATTGTTTGTTATTTTGGAAGGAAGTGAGATTTATAGAGAGAGAATGGAAGGAATTAGCTCAATGAAGAGCTCTAGAAAAAGGGTTAAAGACCCATTCCATGTACTTCACAAGGTTCCTTCTGGCGATAGTCCTTATGGCCGAGCTAAACATGCTCAGGTGTGCCTCTCTCTCTCTCTCTCTCTCCAAAATTATCAGTCTTAGAGCTATTTGTTTCTTTTTAGTGTTTGGGTGGATACATATACATACATAAACATCTCATATCTTATGATGACTTTCACAATTTGCTTTAAGTATGCAAAACAAATGATTTAGAACAAGTGTCTGCATATGATTCAGAAGCAGTTCCAAAGGTTTTTTTTTTTTTTTTATGAAAGGTATCAGTTTTGGTTGACATATTCAAAAACTCGGAATTTTTGTTCATTTTTAACCTTTTGAGACGTTTCGTCGCTTTCTACGTCCTTTCCCCATATATGATGCCTTTATTCTTTTCAACCTCGATCTTCACTCATTTTTAAGGCTATGTCATCTTAAAGCATTCTTAAATAGAATGATTTTATCAATGCCCATGAATAATAAATCATATAGAGAATTATTGGATGAAAAAAAATTAACTTTATATGAGTTAATTTCACGAATGGAAGTTATAAACGATCTTGAACAACTAACATCCATAGTAGGATAAACCACTTCATCTTAGATTTGTCGACTGATTTTATCACAAAGGTCAACGATAGTCCATCACTCTCCTTACAATTTTCACCGTAATGTGCTCTTAAAAGAGTAATTCTTCTCAAATTTTCATTCAAAAGGTGTTGAACAACTAACATCTTTCGCTGAGTAGATCACCGATCTTTCAATTGATTCTACCATAAAGGTCAACGATAGCCAATAGCTGTTCAACAACTAACATCTCTCGCTGAGTAAATCACCGATCTTTCAATTGATTCTACTATAAAGGTCAACGATAGCCAATATCTCTATTTTGCAACTTTCATTGAACTGTGTTCTCCCAAAAGCAACTCTTCTTAAACTTTTGCTCAAAAGGTGTTGAACAACTAACATCTGTTGCAACTTTCATCCAATTTTGCTTTCCCAAAAGCAACTCTTTTCAAACTTTTGCTCAAAACATTCTAACTATAATCATTCATGTGAATATGCACGATTTAGAGATACAAGAGAATCAGGGACGGAGAACTTTTCCTTTTTTTTCCATCGGACTCGTACATCACTTTAAAGAATGAGTGATTTTTCTTTACTTATCCGAAAGAAAAAATAAATAAATAAATAAAAATGAATGAGTGATTGCCCTTCTTGGTTTCAAGTTTATTAATGCCTTCATCGTACTAGACTTTCCGAGGGTTCAATTTTTACTGTTGGCCCAAAAAGATAAAATACAAATATCGTTCTCTATTATATTTTTAGTTGAATTGAGAAGTCCTGTCCATATAATGAAGCAGCATCTACTAAACAGAAAGGGGTGTAGAAATTAAACAAATTATTTTCTATATTATTCTCACATTGCTTTGTATTTTGAGGTTTATTGAATCATTTTAAAATCTCATTGAGTGCATCTAACATATGATATTGATTCAGCCAAGAATCATCATCATCAATATTCTCGTCTTAATTTCATATGAATGAAATTGATGATATAAATTTTTATTAATTGAATGAAAATTTATTAAAATAAATTTGCATATGATTCCGTTGATAATTTCTGAGTTCATTTAACATTGACCTTTCTAAATTACGACTCAATAGAGTTAAGACTTTTTAACGTTGACTTTTTTTAACTAATCACAACTTGTAAATAAGAGTATATAAATATAAGTAATCAATCAATACAAATTTTTTATTATTTTTATGATAATAAGAAATTAATAGTTTGTATTGACGGAGTTACTTAAGCGACCGGCGTTTTTAAAAAAGTTGAGCCAATGGGCTTTTTATTTTTGCGTGGTGTAACACCGACGATCACAGCCTAAGCACCGATCAATCTGGACTCTTGGTTTAGTGGACAACTTCTGATGTGGGCCCCAATTACTCATCATAACATTATTACCTCCATTATTCAAAATTTTTGTTATATTTTGCGCCTACCCATTCTTATCCTATCTTCTTCTCTTTCTAATGGCGCCAACACATTCTTATCCTAAGTTGAGTGACAACTGACAACACTGTCTTTTCTACTATGGTTACAGTTTGATTTGTAAACTTTTCAATTTATTGTAATTAATTAAGAATTGCGCATGAGGACCAAATTACACCTACTTTTTCTTTCTTTCTTATTTTATTTTATTTATCATGAAAAGTATGTTAAAGGTTAGAAATTAGAGAAAAGCGGGAGAGTGGAAGACTTGAACACGGGCTCCCAGACATCGGGAGCAACCCAAGCAATACGGTGCTTGCAAATTACACCTACTTGCAACATGGTTAATTTTAAGTTTACTCGATTTTATACTATCATTAATTGTGAGATGCCATTCTCAATGAAAAATATTAGACTGCCTTGAAATGAATGAGACTCTGACCAATTAACCTTAAATAGATTCCATATAACTTTGTTCGAGCATAGAGTGTGTGTGTGTATATATATAATATATATTCTCATATCTCATGAGTTAATATATAATTAATTTATTTTTGAAATTGGTTGTGATGGATGATTTCAGCTAATTGAGAAGGATCCAGAAGCAGCAATAGTTCTGTTTTGGAAGGCTATAAATGCAGGAGATAAAGTGGATAGTGCCCTTAAGGACATGGCAGTGGTAATGAAGCAACTGGATAGAACTGAAGAGGCCATTGAAGCTATCAAGTCTTTTAGAATTCTTTGCCCCAAACAAGCCCAGGAATCACTTGATAATGTCCTCATCGACTTATACAAGGTACATTTGATTAGATAGCTATACATAACATCATATGTGTTAAAACTCACATACTATATATATATATATATATATATATACACGCATACAGTACTGATATATATATAATGGATTTTGTACATATATAGAAATGCGGAAAAGTGGATGAACAAATAGCACTGCTAAAGCAGAAGCTTAGGTTGATCTACCAAGGAGAGGTGTTCAATGGAAAACCCACAAAAACTGCACGCTCTCATGGCAAGAAATTTCAGGTTTCCGTCAGGCAAGAAACTTCCCGAATACTGGTACGTATATATATATATATATGTGCTTACACTACTTTTAACAACTTCCGTCATAATTTTGATTAGTAAATTGATTGATAATTTAGGACTCGTTCTCTAGTACTGCAATGGTAAAAGTTGGTGGTATTAATTAGCTAGCACATCGATCATAAATATATATATATATATACCACATTTGACATTTGAAAGGAAAGGAACAACAGCTAGAATTAAATTTTCAAAGTAAATGTTTTCTCACCTCCTTTGAAAACTCTAAATTCCGTCTTTTTCTGGTCGTAGAGACCATTGCATTCCAACTGAATTGAATGGAACCTCCCCAGCATTCATCCTTAGGAAAAGAATAATATCTTCTCCTCCTTTGACTAAATTGTGCTCTGTTCCCAACTGAAAACCCTTTCTAATAATTAATGTTGTTGTTCCCGTCTAAGTAGTGTATGTTGATGTTCAACGAAAAAAAAGTAGTAGTCTAGACCAACGTCCTAATCCGCGTGGATAAATAAATAGAGCAATGCTACATGTCATGAAATAATTTCATAAATTTGTATCATGAATGATGTGGCAGGTAACGTGGAGAGTTAGTATTGGTGGGATTCCCCCCATACACATAGTCCCATGATATTATCACTGAATTCCACCAATACTTACTTTCCACGTTACCTGCCACATCATTCATGATACAAATTCATGAAATAATTTCATGACGTTTAGCATTTCTCAAATAAATATATATTTTAATTTTATAGTTTTTGGACATATTTATACTGAGTGGTGGTCATCAACAGATTGATTCATTTGTCACACTATATATATATATATATATATAATTATACATCATCATCACATCTCTAGTTTTGTAGCTGCAAGGATTAGATTTAGAGCCTGGACTGGACTCTATATTGTTATGTTAACAAGTCCGACTTGGAAATATTGCAGGGTAATTTGGGATGGGCCTACATGCAGAAAACAAACTACATGGCTGCAGAGGTGGTGTACCGGAAAGCCCAAATGATCGACCCTGATGCCAACAAGGCGTGTAACCTGGGCCTATGTCTGATCAAGCAAGCCCGCTACGACGAGGCACGCTCAGTTCTTGAAGATGTATTGCAAGGTAAACTTCCAGGTTCTGACGATTTCAAATCCAGAAATCGGGCTGAGGAATTGTTACTGGAAGTTGAATCCCGGCAGCTTCCGGACTTGATATCAGATTTTATGGATCTTAATCTTGAAGATGATTTTGTTGATGGCCTTGAGAAGTTGATCAGTGAATGTGCCCCATTGAGATCCAGAAGGCTTCCCATCTTTGAAGAGCTCACTCCATTTAGAGATCAGTTGGCCTGTTAAAACTTTTGTTTTTTTTTTTTTTTCTTTTCAAAAAAATAATAAATTAAATGTAAAATACTTGTAGTATAAAAACAAATTTAAAACTTTTTTTACAAGTGTGTGCTTGTATATATATCTATAAGTGTGCGGACATGCCGCGATTGTTGGATTTGTATTTGTTGTCAAAAAAGTCAAACAAATATTTCTAATTGTTTTACAATCATTCTTATTGTAAGAGTGCGCATTTCTAAATTATCTGAGAAGGGCGATTGCGGAAAGTAGGAATGACCTTCCCTTAGGTTTGTTTCACTTTAGTTCTATTAAACTTAAAATGTGTTAGATGGGAGTTACGTTCGGATGTGAACCACAAACAGATAACATAATATTTTTTAAGAAAGATGTTACCTACTCCTCACTAACTTTAAGCAGTACAATGAAGATCAATTATAATTTCTTAGATAGTACGATACATAAGATCCTAGTTACATTCTAAAAGATTCACTAGATGAAACGTTGATTACCTGTCACAAGTTTGAAATGTAAATGTAAGAGTTACACTATGAAAGCAAGTAAAGGGCAAATAAAAGTAATATAAACCTAGAGTTACAAGTTACTCTATGAAAAGCGTGTAAATGTATTGAAGTGCAAGGCTAAGTTACACTAAAAAGCATGTAAATGTATTGAAGTTCAAGGCTAAGTTACACTAGAATGTATAGATGGCACGAAGTCGAATAGACATATGAAAAGCGATTTTGTTTTGTTGGTGCACGGTCTTGATCTTTTCATAAATGAGTTATATTTATAGTATTTGAGATTCTTGGACTGCGGTTAAATGTGCGTCACATGGACGGTCGTGATAGTCTTGTTGTAATGGTTATTACCACACGTGATGCACCATCCTCTGATTGACACGGATGTGACATTCTAGATTCATCTATGTCCGATGTGATGGGTTGGAGAAACTTATCCGGCTGCAGGCACTCGAGTGTCGTTCTATCTTAGTCACTTTACTCAACACCTTTATTGATGAGACAAAAGTAGATGACTCTGTTCGTTTACTAGTCATTTGTTACGTCCGACCCTTGCTTTTAGGATGCACTACGTCCGGTTAGATGTAACAAGGTTATAGTTGCTTATTTAGAATAATCTATTTTATTGTGATCGTAGGTTAGACATAGCCATGAAGACTGTTAACATGGCTAGGAGTGGGATCCGGTCATACTTCTTTCACCTTTCTGCTGACGTGAGACTCTCTCTTTGTCTTCGCCATGTCATGGCTAGGTAGACCAAATGCCCAATTTAAGTGCAAACATCAAGCTCCTTTGAGATTGAAATGATTCAAAACTTAATTTATACACTACTAAGCCGGAACAACCTCACTAAACTTTGAGTAAGAAGGAATTATACATCTGAACGGAACACATAAATAAGAGTTTGTTGAATATTTGGATTCAATCTTTCAATACTTCTTATTGACGGTTGTGATAAGATTTTGAAAATCTTGACTAGAGTTCAGGATACAAATTTTCAATTCAAAATTAATTCAGACCAGTCAAAACTAATTCAATTTATATACATTTATTAGGACAAAATGCAAATAATTATTTAACTAAAACTTTTGGCTACTAGTTGACAATTACCCTCATTGTTGTCTCTATATCATTACTTTACAAATGTAAACTAGTTGCAAGTGCAACACATTCATGGCAATAATTTTTGTTAACTGACGATTATACCATTGGTTGAGTTGTTCTTACAAATTTTTTCTCTTTTTTCTATTTACCCGTCAAGGATAGTTTGGTACTTTACAATACTGTTAACCGCCCAATTATTTATTAACCTTAATTATTTCTCCTCAAACCCCATAACTGGGTAGCTCATGCATTGAGTTTGCCTTTTTTTTTTTTTTTTTTTCTGGAGTTAATTGCCAAATAAATTCTTCAAGGAGTTCGTTACTAAAAGTTGAGAGGTATTTTTTTTTTTTCTTTTTTCTTTCTTTGCATTTTTGCCTTTTTGCTCATCATTATTATTATTATTATATCTTATTTTAATTTATTTTTTTACATAAATGAAAGCATTGTTAGATATGTGTTTCAAAATTAATTTCATTAAATTTTAGGAAAATATATTAATTAGCTTTTGTAATACCAAAGTAAGGTGATATTATTTATATACATAAATGTTTCTTAAATAAATACAATTACATATATTCACACATGATGTTTATAATTCTCAATGAATTTTGTGAAAATAATGAATAAATTTAAGTTCATTCATGTAGAATTATGTGAAGCCTACTTATTAGTGTGAACTATACATGAATTTAATTTGGAATATGTATCTTATTAATTCACAAAATTTGAAAATGACACACATCTATCAAGAACATTCTTGGAAGAACTATAAAAAGGCCATACATTGCTTACCAAAAGTCATCAACCAAACCCATGCTTTATTAATGACACACATTTATGAAGAACATTCTTGGCAGACCTAGGCAAAGGCCACACCTTGCTTACCAAAAGTCATCAAGCAAACCCAAGCTTTCTTAATTCAAAATTTGAGAAAGTTTCTTTCATTCTTTTATTAGGGCATTCTAAAAAGAAATTAAGTCTTGTACTCAATTGTGTATCGTGCAAATACGCTGTAGTTGGATTGAATCCAAACTTGATTAAATTCAAAAATAAAAGTGTCATTATTCTAGTACTTTATTGGAAGGTTCGACTATTTTCAAGAAGCAATTACATGACACTACGTTATGGATTAATTTAGTCATATTTGTAAGTGCAAGTATCATTTTATAACCAGTATGAATCTCAATAGATCCAAACTGAACCAACCTAATCAAGTTGACTTAAATTGAGCTCAAAAAGTTGATCTTGGACTGAGCTAAGGTTGGATTGTGGAGATTATACTCGTTGTTCAAGTTATTCTTTTTTTTTTTTTTTTTGGGGGGGGGGGGGGGGGGGGTGTTAAATGTTGTTCAAGTTGAGTTCTTGCTCAAAGTGCAACTCTACTTATTTGTCATATATAAATATATAAGGTATTTGGAAAGATGATTTGAGATATTCTTATTTTATGAAATATTTTGAGATGTAATAAATGACCCAATAATGTAATATGTTACAAAAAAAAAAGTTTTACATTAATAAATTTTATTAAATTTTTAATAAATAAATTATTTACAATTGACACATTATCAATATAACAAGACTTTTAAGAGTTGTAAAGAGTTGATTATTGATCATCTCCTGTGTGATTTTAGGTCTAATTCATTTAAATTGACAATGTAACAGTAACGTAACAATTACATAAAAGCATTGAATTCTTAATTTAATAGTGCTGCAGTGTTGTAATACAATATAAGATGTTCATCTTCAATGTAAATATGTTGCATGATGGTTACATCATTGTTGCATGAGTATTGCATTTGTGATATAACATATTTCATCCGGTCAATAATGCACAAATCCTATTTTACCCATAAAAAAATTAAAAAAAATTACTGCACAAATAATAGGTAGAATTGTAGATACTAGAAGAAAAAAAATTTCCTTTTGAAGGTTTATTTTCTTATATTAGTAGTGTCTTCTAAAAGTTGGGTTTGAAAATATTTGAATATAAAATTTTATGTTAGGACAAAGACTTAATAAAATTTGCAATATATTTCTAGTGATGCAAATATATACATATGTGTGTGTGTGGCTTAAGGTTAAAAGGGAAGTAATGAAAGGAAAGTTTGGGGAATGTAATCGTCTTTTCAATCAATGAAGGGGTAAACAGATAGTATATATAGTGTTGAGGTTAAGTGTAATCATGTGTCAAACCTCACGGGTGTGAGTGTAAATTTTGCCAAATTATAAATATGTGTAGTTAGGGCAAACCTCGGGGGGTATGAGTGTATTTTGTCTTAACTTTTAACTTCAAATACTCTCTCATAAGTTCGTGATGACTTGCACCATCTATTTCTTTGGTAAAAATAAATATAAACAATTGGGTTGAAAGAGATTGAATTTATTTGCTAAACATAAATATAAACAATTAGGTAAAAAGAGATCGAATTTATTTAACACAAATTTATTTATTTTTAGTGTTTAAAATTAAAGGATAATTTTGGTAAGTGTAATTATTTTCTTTCGTGTTCATACTATCCAAATTAACAAAACAATATTTTCTCACAGCTTTCCTGAAAAATTTTCATGCTAACCAAATGCATGTTGGAAACCTAATTTTCTTTTCTTTCTTTTTCACTTTCTACCATAGTTCCGTCTAACCAAACGAAGCCTTAAGAAATTCAATATTTTTTTGTCATTTCACATGAATGGTGAATAAATTTTCTATAAAAAGAAGGCAAAAGGGCCAAAAACCCATCTGTGCTTTTAAAATGATGCAAGAACCCCCCTATGATATATTTTGAACTATATCACACCTCACATTTGAAAAAGTGAGCAAATTACACTCTCTTGCACATATTATCATTTTCTATGACCATTTTACCATTTTCATTATTATAAAAATAAAGAGACAATAAAGAAAATAAATGTTTTTTTATATTAAGTTTTTTTACTAAGGTAACAAAAGATGAGTTTTTTTTTCCAAAAAAAAACTAAAAAATGCACAATTACATAATAAAAAATTTTGATTTTTCTTCTAGAAAATTTTCCATTAGAAAGAAGAGTTTTTTTATATCAATATTTTTTTTTTTACTTTAATAAAAAAAGAGGAGTTTTATTCCCAAAAAAAAAATTAGGAAATAATTTTCGGGAAAAAAAACTAAATATGCACAATTACTTAATAAAAAAAATTTTGATTTTTTTTTGTTTTTCGAAAATTGTTTCTGAAACCTTTTCCATTAGAAAGAGAGAGAATTTATGAAAATAAAACAATTTTTGAAAAAAAAATTCCGAAAATTATTATTATTGTGCATATTTAATTTTTTTCTAGGAAATAATTTTTGAATTTTTTTTTCGAGAAAAAAACTCCTTTTTTTATTAAGGTAAAAAGAAACTTAATATAAAAAAATCCCTTTCTTTCTAATGTAAAAATTTTTCGAAAAAAAAAATCGAAATTTTTTATTATATAATTGTGCATTTTTATTTTTCAAAAATTGATATAACTTAATATAAAAAAAAAACATTACTTCTCTCAATTGTTCTTTATTTTTTATAATAATAGAAAATGATAATATGTGCAAGAGGGGGTAATTTGCTCACTTTTGCAAATGTGAAGGTGTAATATGATCCAAAATATAATGTAGGGAAATTTCTTGCACCTTTTTAAAAACACAAGCAAATTTTTGATCTTTGTAAAAGAAAAAAAAAAACCTATTTAATTATAGTCATACGATTACATCCTAAAACTACATCTAAGAGTGTCTAGACTGGTCCAGTTGAACACTATTGATTCAACAATAACTACTTCTCGAACTAAATATTTAGGCCCCGTTTGGGGGTACCTTCCTAATATCAAAAGAACTTCATTGATAAGATTTTCGTAAAAGGAATTTTGTTAGAAAGAATTTAGGAGAAAAAAAAACGTTTAAAAAAAACGTTTGACTAGTGCATTTTTTATATATACTTTAACTTTTAAATTATTTTTTTCTTGACAAGATTATCTCTTATCCTTAAAAACGATTACAATCCTTAGAAAGTGCGAAGTCGACAATGGAAGAATGCAGTGGTGGCGGCGATGGAGGTGGCGGTGCTAGTGGAAGGAGTGGTGGTGGCGGTGCTGGTGGAAGTAGTGGTGGGAGCTAGGCAGTGGTGGAGGTAGAAGTGAAGGTAGTGGTGACGGTGGTGGCAGTGGTGGTGGTAGAAGGCGGTGACAGCGATGATGATGGTGGCAGTAACAACAATGGTGGTGGTGGTGAAAAGCAGCGTTAATGATGGGGAGGTGGTGGCAGTGGAGGTAGTGTTGGCGATGGTAGTGGTAGTGGAGGAGATGGTGGTGGAGGTGGCAATAGTGGTGGTAGTAGAAGGCGACGGTAACAGTGGCGGTGAAGGAACGAGAAATCAAAAGAGAATATGAACCAGTTTTGTTAATATATAAGAAATATATAAACAAATTAGTAAAATAATAAATTTATTTTAAAAAAAAAATTTTGACTTTCTAAAAAATGTTTTAAAAGTAATATCTTTATACTTTACACAAATTTTTTTTTTTAAAATCTATATATATAAGTAATCAAACGTGACATTTTTAAAAAAAAAAAATTTTAATGTCTGAAATGACTTTTTATTCATCCGGAAACTCCTTAATTAATATTAAAGTTTATCAATATGACCTAACCAATTCACACCTGCCATTGAACAGTCCACCGTCAACTTCTACGTCCACAAGCCGCCGCCACGCATTATCTATTGGCCGTCGTCTTCCATGTCATCTCATATTAATATACAAATTAGCAGCCATCAATCAATCAATGACAAAATTCTCACCGTTTCAGTTTTCGCAATCCACTCTCGGGAAAATAGTATCATAATAGTACGATTTTTGGAACCAATTTTGTCAAGTTACGCCCATTTCCACTACAAATCTCAAGTACGTGTTTTGATTTGAAAGCCCACGGCGAAGTGATTGCGAAATAGGACACCAAACCCTAGCCCTATTTTGACAAAATGGCGGTTAAGCAACCAGTGATAATCGCAGACAAGGACGAGATGAGGCAGTGGTCAAGGTCCATGAGAGGCCAAGGCAAGACTATAGGCTTAGTCCCCACCATGGGTTACCTCCACGAGGGCCACCTCTCACTCATCAGAGAAGCCCACACGCACACCCAACTCATTGTGGTCTCAATCTATGTCAATCCAGGCCAGTTCTCTCCATCTGAAGATCTTTCCACATACCCATCTGATTTTAATGGTGATATCAAGAAGCTCATGGCTGTTCCTGGTGGCGTTGATGTTGTTTTCAACCCCCACAATTTGTATGACTATGGAAGCAATAGTAGCAGGGATGGTGGCGATGGGGTAGAGGGAGAAGAGAAGAGAGAGAAAGAGGGAGTGGTGATGTCCTGCTTGGAGGAGAGGGGATTGGGGCATGAAACATGGATTAGAGTTGAGAGGTTGGAAAAGGGTATGTGTGGGAAGAGTAGGCCTGTGTTCTTCAGGGGAGTTGCTACTGTTGTTACCAAGCTGTTCAATATTGTTGAGCCTGATGTCGCCATGTTTGGCAAAAAGGATTATCAGCAATGGCGAATTATTCGGCGAATGGTCAGTTTTGAATGAACCTTAATTATTATATCTCTCATAGGAGAAATTTATTGTCATTGTCATTTAAGTTTATAATTTGTTTACTTTTCTATGATATTTTAACTCAAATCTGGTAATTGATAACCATAATGTTTATTTCTAATGTCGGAATATAAAAAAGAAAAGAAAAGAAAAATGGAATCTGATTTGCTGGGGTTCTGCAATTGTAAAATTCCTGAGTTTCCCTTGTTTCTATATGTTCTGAGTATCTTATAGTGTAGTAAATCCATTAAGAACAGAGAAATGAATAAACAAAGTTGTAAAATTTGATGTACTTAATTATGCTGTAAAAGGGTAATTTAGATAGCGAGATGTAGTTCTCTGTCAGGGTAATTCATAAAATGTTTCTGATGGTTCTTTCAGATAATAAAGGATTTTATCTGATAGAAACTGGATGTTTTCTATAATGTTGGTCCTTTTTGTTCATTTCCGGAGTGTATAATTACTAATTACTAATTACTAATATTCCAACTCTCAGATGCAGTATTGGGTTATTCAAAACTTTTATTTGGTTGCCTGCAAATTTTATTGTTATCTGCTGCGAGGACCCAATTTGCCCAAAGCCAAGATTTATAAAATACAAATTGTATATTTATATGTAGACGTATATGCATGTATATTATTTATGTATGTAGGGGCAACATATGAATATATGATGTTCCATTCCATTCAATTACAATGGAATTTACTTCTTTTAATATGTGAAATTTGGGTGGTTTGATAGACTGGCAATACCCAATATTCACAGTGATTTGTGATCCAAAATGTTCCGTATCCAAAATTCTTTTTAACTGCTAAGATTGATCCTCCATTCTGTCATTATGTGAGATAGTTTCCTCTTTTTCCTTCGTTTCTTTCTAATAAAGTTGTTTAGATGCATTCTGCATTTTGCAAATTGACACTTGGTCTGACCCATACTTGAAAACCAAAGCTGAACTTACAACTTGATAATGGTAGGCTCAGGGTTTGAGTTACATAAATTAGTTTGAGGTTTGGTTGGAATGGTTCCTAGGTCCCTTGGTTCAGTTGATGTTTGATGTTATAGATGGACTCGATTGAAATTATGATTCACCACCAAGTGTTTTGTAGCATAGTGATAAAATAACGACCTTTGCCATCTTCAGGAAGAAGGCAATGCTTTTCGACTAACATGTTGTCCCAATGGTTCTCTTTCAGGTTCGGGATCTTGATTTTGCTATAAAAGTGATTGGTTCTGAAATTGTACGAGATGATGATGGCCTTGCAATGAGCTCACGCAATGTGCACCTCTCTCCTGAAGAGAGGGAAAAGGTTCTCTCATTGCTACTTACTGATTTCTCTGTTTCACTCAAAATTTGAAAATTTTATCATAATTTTTACCTAATAATTTATTGTTTAGGCCCGCAAAAGCAAGTGGATACATTTAAAGTGGTTGTCTAGTTTATCTTTTGTTATTCTCCTTCATGTAGATCAGAAATTATCTTCTTCAGATGCTTAGATTTTACTCTGTATCTTTAATTATTTTTTTGTGATCTACTCAGAAGTAGCTCAATCAAATTTTGGTGATGCATAAATAATTTGAATTGCTTTAATCTGCAAAACAATTATTATAACTTCCTATGGTATTTTCTTACAGGCCTTGTCAATTAACCGATCGTTGTTGAAATGCAAATGCGCCGCTGAAAATGATCAAGTTAACTGTGGAGAGTTGAGAAACTCAGTCATTCAAGCTATACAGGAAGCTGGTGGAAGAGTTGATTATGCTGAGGTAAGATATGAAGCATTTTTCTTTGGTTTTTTTTGTACATCTTGTCCCGATTCCGATGTATTTGAAAATAAAAAATTCATTCTGTTTTTCACTTCTATTGCGTAATGGAACTTGGTATATTTAATAGTCGGTTCGAAACAAATACGGTGCAAATAATACATAGGGTAGAGTACTAGAGTGGGAAAAACCCCTCTATGATATACTTTTTGTGCAAGATGACCCCTACTTTTTAAAATAAATTGTGTCAATTCTATTTTTGTAAAAAGGTGCATATAGTATATACCCTCTCTAAGCACTTTTTGACATAAAGTAAATTTTTTATTTTGAATTTGCCCTTTTTTTTTCCTAACTGGTACACACACCCACCCACCCCGAAGAATTGTTTGCACCCTAGAGGAATTGATCCTTAGACCTAATGCTTGCCCTTTTATTCACTTAAATAAATTTTTTGAAACAAGTAGTCCCTCATCCAATTTGACAGAATTATAATGACATATATATCATTTACTATGTCCATTATGCCCTTCTTTATAAATATTGTGTTTTTTAAATAAAAATATAGGGAAAAAAAAGGTTAAATAAAATTCATAAATAATAAATTTAGAAACATAAAAAAGTAAAAGGCCAATAGAATTTTGTCTGACTATTTTTTTAATTTTTATTTTGAAAATAATATACTTCTAGAGGAAAGAGTATATGTCATTATAGTTGATTAAATTTTTATTTTTAATTTTTTTTTAAATAAAGTTTTACTTTTAGCCTTTTATTTTTTTTATGTTTTTAAACTGGGGGGTGTTTTTTTAATCGGCAGATGGGTATATATGCACTATATGTATAACATATATTCATCTTTTCCCTTAAAAGAATTTTCCTAGTTTAATGAATACAATGCATACAAGAAGGATATGTCATTATAGCAAATACACACTTTCTTCTCTTGCATGTGCTGCTTTTGTTCTATTTTGAGGCAGTTCCTTCACCACATGCCATAATTTTGACTTTTTCCCGGCATATATTTTACAAATTTGAAGGGACAGAGAGAAACCGTACTCTTATTAATTCTCTTTTGCCTGCAGATTGTAGATCAAGAGAGTCTGGAAGCAGTGGAGGAGATTACAAGTCCCGTTGTGTTCTGTGTTGCTGCCTGGTTTGGAAAGGTCAGGTTGATTGACAATATGGAAATCAATCAATGCATTAAAAGCATGCATGTAATCAGTTAGTTTCACACCCAATTCTTTTTCTTTTTGTGGTCACAACTTTGCAATTATCAATAAATTATATGGGGGATTCTAAACCATTCCAATTTGGGAAAAACACGGTTAAATTTCAGTGTTTACTTTGAAGTTTAAAGAGAGGTCTCGTGGGGTAACGCAATAGAAAAAGCTTATCGCAAGCAAATTGCATTCATATGAACCAGTCGAGGGTTCTATGCGTGAAAGTTGTCCTCCTATTGAACTGGTAATTGTTTTCTTCAAGCATGTTTAGGATGTCTGTCCAAAACTGGCAGTATAAATATTCTCTCAGTATAGCCTTGGGAAAATGCTAATGCTTACCTATTGTATAGATACAATTACCTGCAAGAAGACCATGCACGCTGGGTCAAAGAGTGATTGTTCATATTGGAACACTCCAATACCATTGAAGATGTAAAGTCAATTACACACACTACATGAAAGTTGTCTGACAAATACAAACTATAAAAAAAAGGGAGAAACCGTGTCGTGGCGCGTCACAAGAAAAATATATTTATAGGTAAACAAGCATCAAAAAAATTATTACACTGGGAAGAACCAATTGAGTATTGACCATCTTAATCAAGCATGAGAAGGCTAGCTGCATTTTCCCCCGCCACAAATAGATAAAACTATTATGAGAATCAAGGCAATGAGGATACCAAGAACGATCAGCTTTATCTTCATATTCTGGAACCACATCTTTCTCCGCATTTTGGTTCCCTGTGTCCTGAAATCTTGCGCCTGCAACATCGTCATCATCAACACAACATATTTACACTACATCATCAAACAAATGCTGAAAAAGATTGAATTTTGATGATGATTAAAGGGGGAAAATGGTAAGTTCCGTGATTTGAGGTCACTACTGTTACCTGAATCAACTTGGGTGGACTACAAGCCTCATGTCTCAGTTGATAGTGAACATGAATTTGGGACAAAACTAGCTGATAGTTTGTATCGTTCTAATGCTGTCTTAAGACTTCCATTTTGATTCAATACCACAATATATCCCTAGAGATTGTTACCAGAAATTTTTCGCTCTTCATGTATTTCTATTTAAAAAAAATCTATTTTTGATGACGTGACCAAATGGCATCTGGTTAATCCAGTGAAACCAGTAGTGTCCCCCATTTAAAGTTCATCTGCCTTAATTTAAGAAACACTGCTAAATGTTAAGCCTTAAAAGAATATGTTTTTGCATTAACTTACCTGAGAGCGAAGGTTCTCTGTTTTATCGACAAGAAGCTCAATCTTCTCTCCACGATCAAGAACCTGCAAAGTGCATAATAATAAACTTCCTTGATGTCAAAATCATCACCATTTCCAATTTCCACAGTTGTTGTATCATCGCATGACTCAGATAAATCATACTCAAATTAGTTGTTAGATGAAAAAATATTTTTGATTAGTTGTTGCATTTGACAATCAACGACGACATTAGCTTCTCCTAACCTTCTCAATATTTTCCATCATCACTCCTTTGACTTCTGAAACCTGAGCCTTCACTTTTGCAAGCTTACTGATCTCCTCTGGATGATCCACACAATACTGCATGTGCTCCTTCAGTTTGGGCCTATATCATTAACAATAATGCAGCAGTTAAATTTACAACAGAGAAAAGGCTTTCAGAAATGAGATGGTCAGCGGTCAGGGAAATAAAAATTACCAAGGCCTCTGGCCTAATGGTATCCCCCCACTCTCCTTTCAAACTGAAAGGTAGAGGGTTCAAGTCTCCCCAGCAAGAGCATTGTGGGAATTATTTGCCAGGACAAAAGAAAAAAAAAAGGAAATAAAAATTACCCGAATTCCTTATTCAAGCTATTAGCAACAGCTGTTGCAGCTTTTCCTCCACCATATCTTTTGGTAAAATCTTCCTTAATTCGCTCAAGAAGAGCCATCGGCAGCTGTCTGCCGGCAGATTCCACCGCAACAACACAATAAGCTGTAAGATTCAAAAGATGAAGTTAGTGTAACAGAATTTAAAGCATCCAAAAAGGAAGCAAATAAAGTGATTAAACAAGCCCCCAAAGTATCAAATTCATATGAACTGAATTCATAGCTTCTATTGTTCCACCCAATACAATAGGACAACAATTTTTGCATTCTTTACTAACAAAAGCATCAGGACTTGTTAATTTTTATTTATTTTTCAAATGAAAGTTGGGATTATTGTTTGTTTGTCAAAAAATTTACAAGAGAGGTTGTCCCCGTCCCGCAGTAAATATTGCGCTGACATTTACACTTATTATATATCAATGAAAAACAACTAGGAGATCAAACATACATACAAGCCATGCATATCATTTGGGAACAAATTCTTAAAGTTACTTTGGGTCATTAAGACAAACTTTGAGAAGGAACACGTAGGAAGCTGCTTCTTTCAGGTCAAATCAAAAGAAACAATGTAGAACTGAATGGCTGATAAAGATTACGAGAAAGAATTACAATACCAACCCATGAAGAATAACTCCACACCACATATGCATAAGTGCACATATACACCCACAAAGCACACACGCTACTATTTTATTTCTTGGCCAATTATTGAGCTTTTCTTCCCATAACAGACAACAAACTTATTACAAGTAGAACAAAAGAGTAAAATAGAGAAAGAAAGATACTTCAGATGAATAGTATCTTCAGCACCCATAATTTCATTTTTCACCGCCTAGGGTAAAAACAATATGACTGGAAACCTAGCCACCTCTCAACATGCCACGGGAATACTTCAATTGTTTTTCAATTTACCCAGATTATACACCCAGCATAGTTCTGAATTCTGCTTCAGTGACTGTTTTGGTTTTCTCTATAGCGAAGGAAGGTAACAATACTACAACATTTTAGCAAATTGGCAAACTGTTTCTGATTTATCGCTTTAGAACGATATTTATTACTTAAACATTTGTAGCCTTCTGTAAAATTTCATGGTTAAATTTACAATTTATAAGCAATGAATAAAAACTCTTTTGCTACAAGAATATAATATATAAACACACAAATTCTAATATCACATCCTAAGTTAGTGAGTCCTTCTAACAGACAATATGAGGAGCATGTTTCCCAACTAGAGGGGAAGCATGAACAAGATGTTTATCCTACAAGAAATCCACTTGCCAGGATAAACAGCAACCCACATCTAAAGATTCCAAGCATATGTACCTTGGATAATTAGTCTGGCTTCCTACTCAACCACACACCATGTTTGATTAAATTCAAAAGGCAGTCACTTCTCCATTTTACAAATTCACCATTCACCATTCAACATGCACAAGTATCACTTAGCAGTCTAAACCAAAAGGGATAGAACTCGAAAGAAAATAGAATCATTGATTGGAGTCTTTGTATCACAATCCAGTCCATCAATGAAGCCTTTTGACTAGTGTTTGTGGATTTAGTCCTCAGATTTAAGTGCTCTAATTCTATAGTACAGACCTCTTCCTCCTACTTTTATTTCTTTTTCAATTAGATTTAACTCATACTTAGAGACTCTTCCTCCTATTTTTATTTCTTTTTCAATTAGATTTAGCTCATACTTAGAGATCTCGACTAGGTAGGTACACAGGATTGAGAGATAAATTAGATATGGAAGAAAAAGGAAGATGGAGAGAAGCCCCTCTTGTTATGCAGCTGCACAAGCACCCTAAGGCATTACCTAGTTGCAATGATACAGTGAATATACATTCCAAGAAGTGTAGAATAATATGTCAACGTCCAAACAGAGTTAAGTGAATATAGATCATGATTTATGAACTAGCATGTCAAGAAATTTTGTGGAGATACTTTCTCAATTTCTATAGTTTGTAAATAAAATGTGAGATATAAATGTAGTCAAACATATGAACTTGAGTAAGTAGGAGGTTACATAATCAGGATTATTAGATATTTCAGGCAACAGATGAGTTACTAAAGATTTTGCTAACACTGTCCCTCTATAATGCAATTGTTCAAACAAACTGAATTGCATACCATAATACCCTCTATATACTGTATGCAACTCTCGTACATATTCTGCATTTTTAGTTTTCAGTTTACACTACTGTTTTTTCCCCCAAATTATTTCTCATTAGGATTTTTCCCTCATCTCCCACAAATCTTAATGACATGGTTAACCAAGGCACTAATTCTTGATGTGACATGGGTTAAGAATAGCATACTGTGCAGCAGTAACACAATCAGACTTGAACTGCATAGACCCAAAAAAAGGCCTTCCAAGGCTCCAACAATGCTGTGGAACAAACACCACTAGTCTTCAGCTCAATTGGTATCACCTCCTCTTTCCGCATGAGAGGTTGAGGATCAAGTCCACATAGGGACAATAGTGGTTGTCTGTCTGAGTCGTGCATTTTAAAGAAAAAAAATGAATCTGAACATAATTTATAATTTAGAAGGGTTATTACCAGGTTTGTAATGACCTCGTTAATCAAGGGCACTGGGAGGGGCATATTGGATACAGACCTAACTTTTGGTATTAGTTGCACAAAGTGACTTTTACATAATTTATAATTCCCAAAAACAAAAAAAGGGATGTGAACAAACCAAGTTACTCAAGATTGGTTCACAAACAACTAGTTCATAGGCCCATTTGAGATCAACTCTGAAGATTGTTCACATTTTGAAACTCGTTAATTTATTGAACTCGGCTTGATAATTTAATAAAGCACTTTATGCATGATTACAAAAAAAACCCAACTAATTGTGGTCGTATTTAGAAACTTGCTTAAGATCGGCTCGGGAGATAAATAAGCTTTATTATTTTTTGGCACTAAATTTTCTTGTTTACTCTATTAGCTCCAACAAATGGAATAAAAAAGGATGTAAACAACCATTAAACATATTCACTTCCGTTCACTAGTAGTGATTCAAACGCAATGCAAATCTTAAAGGTAATAAAGAAAGTGGGAGTAACAAAATGAAGTAGAAAGAAGCTGAGAAGATGGTTAATGAAATGACAAATTTGAATTATTTGAAATGACCAGTTTAACATTATATCTCTTTTTATCATGAAACAAGGGGTGTATTATGAGAAATAATGAAAAGATTGGTATCGTAATCGTTTCCCAAAATTAAGATGTCAAACCAGATTTATATATGATAAAGATGGTATTAGATTCCTCTCTTCATGACCTCTTCTCGGTCACACCATATCTTAGTGCAAGCAGTGGTAGACTGGATACATTACGATCGCTGGGATCATAGCGTGCTGCGCACTGTAACTACGGGGATTACAATGTTGATATCACGAAGTATTGTAGGAGGGTACATCGCAAGGGCGAGATTACAATGTGATGTGAAGTCAAGTCTTAATGACTTATAAGCTCAAGGAGATCCCTATATAGTGGGTATGGCTTAGGTAAGTGTGTTAACCACTTGAGAGTCAGGATTGAAGTGCTCGAGGACCTTCCTCAAAGATATGGTGTGAAGACTGTGACAGTCACTTTCAAAAGAATTAATATCAGTGAGGTCTAAATGTGTCACACCGTCAGGTCACCACATGTATCTCGATGAGATATGTTATAGTTCCTTGTGTTGCTATGCAGCAAAACATGCCCATCGAGAAGATGGATTGTTGGGTTAAGAGGTTGCCACGTGCATTCCCCGTGTCATGATGGAACCACACATCAACAAGTGCAATGAATAAGAGAGGAGATCAAAGAAGGAAGAAACACGTTCTCTCGTCGTTGCCTATACAACATGCTCCAAAGGTAGTTCTTGACCATTTAGAAAAAACTAACACAAAAACCAATTCATTCGATGTATATACTAAAAAAATGTTGGACCTACAGAAATTTCAAATACTAAAAAGTCAAATGAATATAAAGATTACAAAACCACCACTTTCAAAAGTAATAAATTAACATGTATGTTTACAAACTCATCCATAAACATAATATGCAATAAAGAAATATAAATGAAATATATATATATATATACATATATATATATATATATATCAATGTAACTTAAATAAATGGATAACAAATATCCAACCACCAATCTACAAGTAAATGAGACATACAACTCAAATGAACAGACCTAAAAACAACCCCTGAAATTATCCATACCTGGCTTCTGTTGCTAATCTCATCAGAATATTTATTGAGCAATTCAGTAATTAACATATTGTAGCAGTTGATCCTTGGTGGATTATTGTGAAGCAATTACGCATTTGTCATACATGTACTAACTACTAACATTACTTTCAGAATATCAAATAGAAAAGTTAGCATGCCCAACGCCTAAATCAAAATATCATTATATAAATGGCATAGCCCAGACGTCAGATACTAAAAACAATACCAATAGCAATTGAAAATATAGAGATAGATAGTGTCTGAAACATTCATTATACTAAGAACGTAAGCAGGATTTGATTATTATCCCTTTAACCATCTCCTGTCAATTCTCAGAAGAAGCACCAATGAACCAATCAACAAAACATACAAAATTGTTAAAAAAATCTTTTGCACAGACTATAAAGACCAGTAAGAGCTCAAAACCACCAACACTAACCATATGTGCTAAAAAGAACCTCGGAATATCTGCCTGTACTGACATAAATTACATTTCAGTATGCTGCTTGTAAGAGTATCTATGAAACCGAGTATTGAGAGAGAGAGAGAGATTCCAAGCAGAAATGACATTTTAACTAAATAAAGAACTTATCCAAGGAATCAAGTCTGCATATATGGTTTAAAACATACAAAATATAATACAATCACCACCACTGCTATTGAACGGAGAAGGAAGAATTAAATTTTATTTTGAAATCATTTTGCTTAAGGTTGCTTCGATTTTCAAGGAAAGAGAGAAAATTTCAACAAAACTGCGCCAAGACATGTATCTTGGAATTAGATGGATGAGATTCTTTGTATTTTCGAGTCCTAGTACGTATTGCAACTAGAATCTAAATCTTTATTTGACCGACTTTCCGATCTTCTCTCAGTAACCAACCAGAGCATATGATAATAAGTTCAAAGATGTAAATCGAAACAATCGAATCGAACTAATAAACAGTAAAGGCATAGATAATCACGAACTCGATTAAAATGCTCTAAAATCTGATCAACAAAGCATAGATATAACCTATGATCAGATCAAAGAACATGGTGAACACATAGATCAGAGAAAATGAAAAATGAAAAAAAAAAATTTGATGAGGACTCACTGAAGCCTTCTTCGACGAGGTAGTTGAAGGTGTGGCCATCGCAGTTGTAGGTGAACTTGTTGTTGGTCGCAGGGAGTTTCTGGAGGCACTGAAAAGCGATACTAGTGAAATTGCCGCTGAATTCGGTGTATTCGGCGAGGATCACCGTTCCTCTAGCCACGAAGCTGTAGATCAGCGACTGCTGCCCCATCTCTCTCACACAAACCCTAGACTTCTAGAGAGAGAAAGTAGAATAGAGAGAGATAGGGAGATAGAAGATATATGTAGACAGGGAAAGAGAGGAAGCGTGACGATTAAGGGACGACGACTCGATTGAATTTGATTTTGCAGAGAGAGATGATATATTCTAGAGAGAGAGGCAATTTCCTTTGCTTTTTCCTCTACCCTTCCATATGAAGCTGTGTACTGTTTTTTCCTCTATTATATTGCTTAACAACCCATTTTACTCATGGTAAACAACGGAAATGCCAAGAGTCCAGTTCACTTGGAGGATTTGAATTTTTTTTTTAATGTATATTATTATATAAGCCAAATTGCATCTATCGAAAAATTGTAAAATATTTCCTCTATTATTCTTTTAAAACACCTGCAATTTATCAGGAATTGCAAATTACCTTATCCTAGTGATAAAGTGATCATGTACAACCTTATTGTAGTGTTAAAGTGATCATATAAGATGCATCTGACACGTATATTAACACATTAAGTGAAACCAGTTGTAAAGGAAAATATGAGAATGCATATTCAATACTAGAATTCAATTAAATTTGCAACTTTAGATAAATTGAAGGTATTTGTTGTCAAAAATATATATAAGTAAAAAAGGTATTTTACAATTTTTTGACAACATAAATTTAATGCAATTTGGCCTAGAATATATACTTACACAAATAGTGATACTTTTTTGTTTTTCTTTTTGGTAAATACAATAGTTATAATTTTGTTTCAAATTTTGCCAAAAAAAATTTGATAAATTGAAGGTATTTGTTGTTAAAAATATATATAAGTAAAAAAAGTATTTTACAATTTTTTGATAATACAAGGAAGTTTAATGCAATTTGGCCTAGAATATTTACTTACACAAATAGTGACAATAGTGATACTTTTTTCTTTTTCTTTTTGGTAAATACAATAGTTATAATTTTGTTTCAAATTTTGCCAAAAAAAATTGATAAATTGAAGGTATTTGTTGTCAAAAATATATATAAGTAAAAAAGGTATTTACAATTTTTTGATAAAACAAGAAAGTTTGATGCAATTTGGCCTAGAATATATATTTACACAAATAGTGACAATAGTGATACTTTCTTCTTTTTCTTTTTGGTAAATACAATAGTTATAATTTTGTTTCAAATTTTGCCCAAAAAAAAATGGATTTTTTTAACATCTTAAGAGTTTGGATAACACGGGGAAAAAAAATTGTATTCATAACCACCTAATTTTTCAACATAAGAAAATTTTACTTTCTTGAGAAAGATCTATGAAATTACAATTAATTCCTTTTTTTACTCTCAGTAATATTCTCTCTCTAGATGTGGTAAAAAAAATAATTTAAATTTTCATGTTGCTATTATTTTTTAAAAGGACCAAAAGTATTTATTAAATATAAATTTATTTATACCTCTTGTCCTATTTAATAGAAATAAGGACAATTTAAATAAATCATAATATTTCTTAATAAGTTTTATGTTATCCAAACCATGAAATAGTAATTATCTAAAAATTATTGAAAAATTTTCATCATTATCAAATGGATAAAAAATTTAGCCCTAGTGTTCTTAAGGATAAGTCCTCTTAGGTGCAAATAAAATCATGGTTAATTTTTTATTAAAGGAGACGATCTTTATAAGTATAAGATGTGAAGGTTTTAGATTTAATGTATTTTAAAATAAAATTTTGATTCTAGACTCCTGGTAATATAAAAATAAGATGATTGCAACACCTGAATATTGTAAGAAAAATGTTTAATATTATTTATATTTCATTTTTTTATGATTTCCTGATTTATAGTATAAATTATTTAAAGCTCAGATAATTTATGCCTTGACCGTTATTTTTGACCTGTCTGAACTCAAGCTACTTTTCTAACACCTAGCTTTGAATTCAATTTTGGTCCACTCATAAGAAGTTTCAAGAAATATTACACCATATTTACCACTTTCAAGTACTTATTTTTTAGTAAGCTATTTATTACATTTCACTCGTTTCATGGGGTGATAATCTTGGGATGCTATCAAATAATATTTTTTATCCTGTGTTTTTTTAATTTTCTCTCATATTTTATACATCTTTACACCATAATTGGTTGACGAGGATTGATGAACGGTTCAACCATCGAAAATATATATGCGTGTGTTGCTAGATTGGTGTAAGGTTGAATAGTTTGGCAATCTGAATATCAATTATCAACTTTAAAAACGAAGGTCCACCTACTCGAGCGCATGGAAAGTTTAGGATGACAATCATGTAATTGAATTTGGATTGACGAGGATTATTCAGCTTCAAATTTAAAAATTATTTCAAAAATATTTTTAAGTACAGTTGAAAATATATACATATCTCACGGTTCAAATATTTGTAATAAAAAAATCTGTTGTTTGATAACTCTATTCAACAATTTTGTACTTAATATCTTTTTGAACTTATGTTGACATGTAAGAAATTCAAGTGAGTTCATAGATCAATGAATGACCTAAAATAATTCAGTGCTTAAAGATCAATGATAAGGTTTAAAAAGAAATTGAAGCTAAAGATGACACTCTATAGATCAACTTTTGGGTTATCATTGAAGATCAAAGACTTTGGGCAGATGGTCTTGGGTGAGTGTTAAATTATAAATTATAAAGTTATTTTTGAAGTAAATTACTTAAAAGTTTATCTCTTGAATAAAATATATAACACTTCAAGGAGACTGATGATGTGCTATCTCTGACCAGTGCAAGGATACCACATCAATGGAGGATTTACACTAGCCGGGATACCACATCACCAATACCCCTATACTTTCTCCATTTCTAGACCTAATGGATTCTAGGACTCAATGCACCTATGCATATCATTCAATAGTTCTTAAACTCTTAGCAATAGGCCATGAACTTCGTTGACTCGTTTCATAAGGCCTTTGTTGAGTTTGAGTTGAAATAACTCGACTCTTGAGCTAGCAAATTCTATGACCCACACTCAAAATAATCCTAATCAAGGTTATTCTTTGATATGATATGATAATCCAATGGATAATTTATGAATAAATTCATATATGATTTGCTAATAATTGGATATCTGATCTGATAATTCGATTCGTTAAGGGTATTTTTTTTTTTTGTAAAGAAAATTGTCAAAAAGATCAATAAACAATGATTAGAATAAAAAAAAAAATGAGAGAAAATGAAGGACAAATAAAATTTGAAAGAAAAAGGAAAAGAAAATTATATTTTTTACTCTTTGTTTAAAAAAAACACCTGAGAATAAGAAAAAAAAAAGAAAATAATAATAAAAGTATTTTGATAATATGCTAATATTGTACATTATAACATTAGATAAGATATGTTTAACATATTGTAATATATATTTTGTCAGACTGGATTATTATCGAACCAAATTGACCATGATCTATATCTAATTTGTTAAGCTAATGGATTATCGGATTCGGATCATTAACGAGTATTAGATTAAATCTTCAACCACATCTGCGTTATCAGGTTGGATTCATATCAAAATATGATACATTGACAAGTCCCTAAAACTATTTGTAGGGAGATTAATCTTCTTTGATTAGGCACAACGGAAGCACACACAAACAAACATGGAGGTCCGAACAACAAATAAACACAATCAACAACAATCTCAAACAAAAACACAAGATATAGGTGGTTTAGCACAACTAGGCCTACGTCCACGAATAAGAAGAGATTTCATTTAAATCATGTAGAGATATTACAATGGCAGAGAATACCCAACATCAGATCGTGTACACAAACTCTAGCCCCACAACTTTTCAACGTGTATCACTCCACGAGACTCCCTCTCGTCATCGGTGTTTTTTCCACTCTACCAAACTCATAAACTCCCTCTACCCATTAACTCAACTCCCTCATGAAACTACATGTTTCAACTCATAAGTTTCAACCCACACCCTAAGTATCTATTTATAGAGCCCAAACCTAACTCATTGTTGGACAAGGATTACAATTTCTTAAAACCCAAGGCTTGTGTAACAAAATTTTTTCTAAAATACAACTCTAAAATATAAACCTATTTACACAAGGAATTTGAGACACAAACTACCTAACACTATTGACTTAGGCTTTGATCTAGAATGACTCACTTCAAAAAACCTTAGTTCACATTTGAGATTCCACTAAACTTGATATAACCTTTAATATCTCAATTATACACTAAGTGAAGTCAAAGGACCTTAGAACAAATTGGTTCATATAATTTTTAATGGTCTCTAGACTCAAAAAATTATGACTTGATTGCATAAATCCTTAAAGTCTTAAGTGAATAGGGAATGAAATTGAGCTTTAATTGAACTTAGAAAGGTTGAATCCTCAAAATAGGCCAATTTAGTCGATTACTATATGAGCACTAGTCGACCGAATCATTCCAGTTCTATTTCCAGTAACTAATCAGTCGACTTATAATGGTACACCAGTCGACTTATTCAGACCAATAAGTTGGCGATACTGACTTCTATAAAGTTAGTCGACTGATCCCAAATGATGAGTCGATTGTGTCTGTCCAAAGGGTTTAATCACTCGAAAGACATACACTTCAGTCGACTTGTACCAATGGATCAGTAGACTAGACTATACTAGCCAGAACCAGTCAACTGCTTTGTTAATCAATCGACTTCTTTGTTTGAATTTCAAAATTTAATGGCTAGTTCAACAATCCCAATGTATGCCAGATGTCTTTAACAACTATATCACTTTATATGACTATAAATATTTCTTGTAAGGATCATTTAAAAAAGAGATTTACCACTTATCCATACACTTGAAAATCATATGCTGGTGGATACTATATGTAGAGATCGGGTCCAAATTTGACCAGTTTTCTTTTTATTCATTATTTTTGTCATAAATGGATTTTAAATGATGTTATGTATGTTTTAAAAATGAAAAACATGTTTGAAAACTTATTTAGAAGTTTGAAAAGTTTTAGTAGCGTTTGATGAAATTTGAGATTTTTTGGTCGGCAGGGCCCAAGACACTGGTTGGGTGGGCTTAGGAATCCGAATTTTTTGAAAAATAATTAATTTTGATTTTGGACCAAACAAAATGTTTAAAAAGTTAATGAACTGATTTCAAAGCCGTAACGGCTTTCGAAATCGAAAACGGAGGTTGGAAGGGTACGTTAAATGGCCCGGGGCATTTTGGTCATTTTGTGCCATAGATATTATAAATATCTAATGGCTGAGATTCCAGACATTTGAAAGGGGCAAAAATAACCAGCTACATCTTTCTCTTTCTCTCTCTCCCTCCCTCTTCATCTCTTCTCCTTATCTCTTCATTTTGGAAATGTTGGGCTTGGATTTGGGAGTTCTCGAAGAAGGACGACTTGTTCTACAGGTTGAGGGCTTTAGTTTGAATTGAAGAAAGTCAAATTTTGACAAGATGAAGCTTGGAGGAATTTTAGGATTTTGCTAGAAAAAACTTCAAACTTGAGGTAGGGTTGTTATTTCTCTCTTAGTCATCGATTTATAAGATTTTGGTGAATTTAAGAGGGTTTGGTTGAGATTCGAATGTATGGGAGAGTGATTGTAGAGATCTGAAATTTACCTTTTATTTAATTATTTTTCAAAATAGGATTTTAATTGATTTGCATATGTTTTTAATGTAATTTTCACATCTTGAGACTAGTTTAGAGGTCTGGAGAGTTTTGTGAGTTATTTGGCTCATTTTAAAATTTTGGGTCGTTGGGACCCAGAATAGGAGTCAGGTGGGCTCAGAAATTTAGATATTTTTTTGAAATATTTTATTTTTAGTTATAGACCAATTAGAATATTTGGAGAGACTTAGAAGTGATTTCGAGTCCATTACTTCTTTCGGATTCGAAAACGGAGGTCGAGAAAGTACGTTAAGTGAGTAAGGGCATTTTGGTCTTTTCACGACGTGGGGCTTCTAAATATCAACTATAGATATTTTAGCCACTTTTTTCTCTATCTAAATAGCCTCCCAAGCTCCTCGTTCTCTCTTTTTATGTTCTTCAACTTCTTTCTAGATTTAGAAGGTGCTAGGGTTTGATTCGGATGACACCGAAGAAGGAAAGTGTGTTTTACACGGCAAGGGCTTCGGTTGGAACCGAACAAAGTCGCAGTTAGATAAATTTGGTGTTGGTGAAAGTGTGGGATAGCTTGAGACTATAGCTATTGAGGTAGGGGTTGTGTGTTATGTCTTCTAGTTTCAAGTTTAATTTCATTTCTTTTACATAAAATGAATGATTTTCATGTCAAATGTGATAATATGATTTTTTTTCTTAAGTTCCTTGTTCTATATAGATGTGCATATGTTTCTTTTGACTAGAAATGGTTAGTGTATGATTAGAAATATTTGAATTGCATATGTGTGCAAAATGGAGCATGAATTGCATATATGGGATTTTTGGGGGATAAATGATAAAAACCTAATTTGGGGGGTTAAGTATCTATATATATTCTTATGATCCTTGTGTGACATGCTAGGATTGAACTAGGACATACAATGGATACAATGCATCGAACTTGTGAATGTGTATGCAAAATGTGAAATATTTTGTATGAGTGTGGGGTGTGTCTCGGAAGTGACTCATAGAAAAGTAGTCGAAAAACATATCCCCGGGGGTTGAAAAATCTCAAACTTACGCAAGAAGGGTTGATTACCAGTGGGTTAGTAGCCTTAAAATAACTAAGATTGAGATATGGGACTTCGGTACGTATCTTGGATGTGAGTGAGTGTGAACCAAATCCGAGAGAGAGTAAGTGTGTTGAGTCTTATGTGTAACTTAAGTGAATTACATTACTTGTATGGATGTTTATCCGTTTTAAATTTTTATCATATGTTACATATATGATAGAAATGTGTCATATGCATGAAATGTGTTTTATATGGTTGCCAAGTTACAATTAATGTACATGTCATGGCATGAACGAATTAAGCGTTTAATCTTGTGACTAGAATGCTAAGGAGCATGACACGTATTTGTCGGGCATGAGTTGTGTTTTATGCACTGAAGTATGTTGAGTCTTATGTGTAATTTAAGTGAATTACATGACTTGTATGGATGTTTATTCATTTTTTATTTTTGTCATCTGTTACATATATGATAGAAATGTGTTGTATGCATGAAATGTGTTTTATATGGTTGTCAAGTTATAATTGATGTACATGCCATGACATGAACGAATTGAGCGTTTAATTTTGTGACTAGAATGCTAGGAAGCATGACACATATTTGTCGGGCATGAGTTGTGTTTTATGCATTGAATATGAAACGTGGCCTTGAATGGATTGCATAATACATTAACCTTGAGCTCATTGAAATTGCTCATCCCTCTACACTAATACTTTCAGGACATGACAATGAAGTGGTTAAGGATGCACAACCATAAGTTAGTTCTAGAGTAGAAGAACTCTACTTTGGGCTTTTGTGTGTTTTGAGACACGTGTAAATACATCCATGCCGACTTATGGCATGTGGACTAATTTAGAAATATTGTATCTATTTTGGATAAGAAGTATGTATGAGACTTTCAATATTCTATCTATATATGATAAGTTTGACAACTCTTAAAGACTATGTAAAATTGCTAGTTTTTGAAGTATGTGTATGATAATGCATGGATTATTATTTTTATGTTTCAAGTGTATGAGGTGGAATCTAATTGTGATAAATTATCACTTTACGGATGTTTGGGATGTGTAGAAATGATAATTATATTCTATGATTGTATATGTAAGATGATGAATTGGAAAGAGAATGATTATTGTAATCACTTAGTGGATTTGTTAGTGTAACTAAGTGAGTGATTACGATGCATTGTGATTTGGCGATGCATCGTAATCCCATTGGCGATGCATCATAAAATAGGTGAGAATTTGGGTCATTTTCTGGAAGATTTCGTAAGATATTACGCACCTTGTGCGACGCATCATAACCAACATTACGATACATCATAATGTGTGGCTGGGTGGATTGTTGAGATAGAAGTGGAGAATTATTTGGGGATGTAATGTGTGGCCACGTGTGGGGCCATAATGAATTATTGAGGGTGAATCATATGTAAGCAAATATATGTATGTAATTATGATTCCACATTGATTTAGTGATTAAGGTAGTGTATTAGAATTTAATGGACGAAATCGCCTTTATAATTACGAGCAAGCATCGGGATTGGTCTAAACTTCAATTGGGCTTAATTCCTTCGTTTTAAATTGGATTTGGGCATGGGTTTTTTTAAATAGAGTATCTCTAAATCCTATTTCCAATGGAATAATTATAACTCTGAAATTCTAAACACATAGCAAGTCAATTTCTAAAATTAAGCGGTTCATGAGTGCGAACCGAGTGCGACTTTTACTGTTCACCTCCACTTTCTATATCGATCTTGGTATCAGAAAGTAGAGGCGTGACAACATGGTATCAAAGCTGGTATCAAAATAAAAATGGTGTATGAGAGTCATGAGTGGTTGACTTGGACTCACCTTCGGGATTTAGACCCGACGATGGAGTCTCCGGTGTCTCGAATTTTGGGGCGTGATAGTGATAGGGTTATGTATTATGTTCTTTTTTTTATGATTTATTACATGCTAATGTTATTCATATTGTGATATATCATGATTGTGAAATTATACATGTTGAATGTATAGTAATGTGAGTATATTTTGAAGTATGATGAATTATATGCATATGTGAATAATATACATGATTTTGAGCATATATGTGAGTATATGTGGTGTATGAAAGTATGATGCATGCTAGAATGTATGTAAGGCAAGAATGTATGTAGGAAAACATGAGTGATATGATATGTGTTATATGCATCTAATGTGCATGTATATGTATATATATCGGAGGATTGTCCAAGTAGGCCATACAAGGGATTCGAAGTTGTCCAACAATGCTATAGAAGTGGTGAAATTATCCACTAAGGTATGGCCATCGAAGTTGTCCAATCATATTAAAACAAATGCCTAGAAATCGGAGTAGTCCAAAATCTTGTGAATGTCGAATTATCCCATCACAATGGCATGACCAATATATTGCCGACAATATATGATTATTTGGAGTTGTCCAAATCATACGAGTGTCATCGGAGTTGTCCAACATCAAATGATTTTTTGAGTTGACTAATCATGCTTATGTATCGAATTATGATTGAAAAAGATATAAATATTGAAATGCTTATGTGATTAACTGTTAAGCATGGTGAATGGGTTAAATGCATACATGTTGAATTACATTGCGTTAATTGGACATGAAAGCATTGGATATGTCATGTAGAGTAACGACATCATGATTGCATATCATGTAGGTCGGTGTCGGGTTGATGCCTAGGTGGGTTGGGACATTCCTATTGAACTAGTTGTTTTGCTCACCCCTCTCCCCCAAACCTTTTTACAAATAATGCACTGGTGGTGGATGGAACTCAAGTGGCCATATGGAGCATTAGGTAGCATTTTTGATATATTTTGGATATCATATGTATTGTTATCTATGCCGCCATATGGCTTGTTGAAATGGTTTGGAATGATATATAATTTTGGCTAGAAACTTTTATTTATGAATGTATGTGGAGTTATATAATTGCTCTTATAAATTAAAGTGTTGAGGACTTGAGGAAAAACATGTATAAAAGTATATTTTTGGATTATATTCTTGTGATATATGGATTTGGTATCTAAGAGGCTTAATTGATGAATTTTGTTGAGTTTTATCCTTGTTTGGAATTGTGAGTGAGTGAATGAAACTATAGAATGCAATTAGACATGAGTCATACAGGTTTTAGGGCATTCTGGAGTGCTTTGGTCGCCTAGTAAGACTGTAGCGGCCGACCGAAAGTGTAAGATCTTGAGAGATTGTAAACTGGGTACCTATTTCGGTCAACCGAAGAAGAGTTTTAGCCAGTTGAAAAAATCCTTTCAGCCGATCGAAACCATTCAACAGTCGACTGACAGAACTGGAACTAAATTCCAGTGTGTTAGTTAACTGGAGGTCAACTTAACTCAGGTTTTAGCCGACTGAAGAGAGTGTCCAGCCGACCGAAACTGGTTTGGATTGGAATTTTATAAATTTTGGATTAGGAATGAACATGTATGAATGTATAGGCCAATGTGAAAGCCATGGGGATGAATAGTGATGAGTATACGCATATGTAATCGTGTGTATATAATTAGCTTCCGCAATTGTAATATTTTGAGATAATCCATGTGGTTAAATGAGTGGATTCACTCTTGGAATTTGGGCCCGAGAATGGCAATTCCGGTGACTCAAATTTTGGGACGTGACACTACCATTGAGCTTACAAGAAGTAAATTATTCATTGGTAGGCACCACTATCAAGCAATACACTTAATTATCATTCCTAGTGGTTAAATGCTAGAGATAAGATTTTCGTTTGAGTGCTTCATTTGTAACTATAAGTATGTGAGCTTACATTTGTACAAATACTCCCTCCGTCCCATAATTTTAGTCCACTATTCCTTTTTGGGATGTCCCAAAATATATGTCCATTTCCTAAAATGAATTATATGATTCCTAAACTACCCTTTTCAAACTCTACTATCCTAAAAGTTGGGCCCACCATATAATAATAATACAAACTTTTAAACAAGGATTAAAATGTAGATTCATTCATTATCACACTAAAAAGTGGGTCCCACCATAAAAAGTTGGATTCCCTAAACATCCCAAGAATTATGGGACGGAGGGAGTATAACTTTTGAGATATATCACTATAACACTCTAAACTTCAATTGTTTATCCATTTAGAGTGAAAAAAACCTAGATGAAGTGAATTGCACTTGGCAAGAAAACTTGGAAAAGCTTGTGAGGCATTGCTCTTGACCTGTAAAAAAAAAAAAGTAGCTGTGGTGTATTTTTTACTCGGAAGTGAGAGTGATTAGGTATCTCCACTATCAATTGTGAGCAAATTCGGGTTTACTCTCGATCTGTAAGATAGAGAAGGTTTACTCTCAACCTATAAGGTTTACTCAAGTGTGAGCAAAGCTTGTAAGGGTTTGCTCTTGACCTGGATAAAAGTGTTAGAAATGTTTTACTCTTAACCTGCAAGAAGAGTCCAAATAATAAATTTGGGAATTCTTGAGAGAGTATCTTGAAGAATATACTTGACCAACATGCATGCTTAAATCGCGCAAGAAGAGTCCAATATCTACTTGTAATTTTAATTAATTGTATGAAATACTTGACTAATACGCATGCTTAACTTATCTTTCAAATTTTACTTGTGGCATATTCGGCTGCATGGAATTGAAGTTTTGGAATTGGAATTGGTTAAATTATGTTAATGATTAGGCCTTGCTAGTGTGATAATCTGCTAATGTCTCTCACACCCGCCCACAATACACCTGCCCACAAGATCACCTCAATCACTCCCCTTAGGAGGCCAACATCCTCGTTGGCTATACTTTCAGTTGGGCTCCAAATGGTATGAGACATTTTAGGAGTAAAACCAAATAATAAAATTGTGCGAGCTCAGGCCGCTTTCATTAACAAACTTTTCCCCATTTCCACTAATTCGAATTTAAAGACTCCAATTGGATACAACCAAACATAGCTTAAATCAAATTAGAATTAGAATTCATTGTTTGTCCTAAAACCCAATTCACCCCCTCTTAAATCAATACTTGGGCAACACATTCAACACTTCTTAATTAAGTACGCTTCATAATGTGATAAAGATCAGTTAAAAGAATTATAAGTGTCACTTGGTAAAATCTTAAAACTTAAAAAATATCACTTTAAACAAAGTAAAATTTTAGATAAGTGATGCAGACTTCAATTATCACTTAAAATTCAAAATTGTATTATAAAAAATCATTCATTTATAATTATCACATAAAATTTTAGTACACAAGATTCAGCTATTAAAATTTTTAGTTTGATCAAACAACATCTCAAGTTGAACAAAAAGAAAATATACACAAACAATTTAGTAATTTACCCCTCTTTTTATTTGTATAAAATTGAAATTCCATATTTAAAGTTGCTATCCGATCTGAGAAGAATGGATTCAATACATTTCTTGTGTACCTATAGATGCTCTATGGGAGACAACCGAACCAAAAAAGAATTCTTCAAATTGGTTCATCTGCTACTGAACTTTTCGTTTAGCCTTAAGACAAAACTTAAAATTGACAAACCACTGGTTTAGGTTTTGCCGTACAAATATCTTTGGTTTATTAGGTGGGCCCATATACAGACATCTAGTGCTTGATAAATGATAATTAACTCTCCGTCGTGTATCCATCTTGTTCTCAACCTCCCCTTTTCTGTATACTAATTTTACTTCGAGAGAGAGAGTGTGTAAAAGGGAGGGAAAAGTGAGAAGAATGAGTGGGGGGTTTTCAGCATCCCCACCGTCAGCTATATATTCTGGTATTCAATCAAAAACCCAATATAGCCGTTGTAGCAATCCATATGGGAAAACCTCAGTTCCTATTCCTCCTTCGTCACGTGACCATTCTCTCTGTTCCTCAGATTTCAAGCTCAAACCTGCTAGATTGAGGTGCAATAGCAGCACCAGACCTGGTGGCCCTGGACCAGGTATCATCTCCACGGTGTATTATCTTTTGTTTCATTTATTATATGATTTAAATACACTATATATGTATATATATGTGTGCGTGTGTGTTTTGGGACTGAATTTAATTTGTTTCCATTCACTTGTTTGTGCAATTATATGATGTGGGTTTATGTTAAAAGTGTTAATGGGCTGTTTGATTACCTTCCTGTTTATATTTAATTGAACTTTGGAACCTCAGAACCGATTTTTGTTTTCTTGTTAATCAAATTTTTGGGATTTATTCGTATAGATGCATATATACGGTCATTCGACTCATTCTGATCTGAGCTTCAAATTAGGGAGTTTACCACTATGATTGGTGGGGGCTATCTCTTTCTCTCAAAAGTCAATTCTTACACTGTTTCAGTATTTCTGTGGATTTATGACCATAATAAACTGGTTGTTTGATTTCTACATATCAAGGGTCTGTGAAATTTTGAGCAAGGAAATGAGTTACTTTTTGTTTTGGGGTGAACTCAATAAAAATGAGTTTGTCATCTACCCATGAAAATCTCATGGAAACTACCTAGTATATAGGTTGATCTAAATCTTTCAACCTAGAACTTAAAAGACAATGTCAAGAAATCTGCATTAGCAAACCAAAAATTGAAATGACACCCATTTAGAAAAAGTTTATGAATTGAGGATGTTGTCATACAGATTCTATGCACCACTTCCGTCAAAAAAGGAAAGAAGAAATGTTCTCATGTAGAAGCACTAGTACCAGTTGCACTTTTAGGAATGATATGTCGAAGTTAGGATCATTGAAGTTCAAATGCTGAATATATAATTTAGATTCAACATATAATATTAGCTTAATGATATGTTCTAATCATGAAGTTGATTTTGGAACTGTTATTTGACGGGCTTTGGTTAAAATGAATTTTAATGAATGGTGATGTTAATCTTGCACCAATTGATGTTGTGGAATATGTGGGGAATTACGCTTCTCATAGCTGTGACTGTTGGGACAGTGAGTTATTGACTACTAATAGTTTGTGAACATGCTAAGATGTTGTATAAGGTCCATGTAGGGCATGACTTTTTTGTAAACGAATTATCTTTGCAAGCCAATTTTGGGGTTAATGCTTCGGGAGTGAATAACATGCACAATAGCTCACCTGTTTGGTTTACCTTGTCATTTTATCATATATAAAACTTATACCTCGCAAGCTGAACAAGTTCTAGCAATGTCTAGCTTGAGTTACTTGCCCAAAAAAATGTCTAGCTTCAGTTTCACTCTCTGTGCATAACCATTCATTCCATGTTATTGCATTTCCATGTGATGTTTGACGTGCTAATTTTTTCAGGTGAGAATGATAGTAAAAGTGTTCTGGATGCATTTTTCTTGGGGAAGGCTCTAGCAGAAGCACTCAGCGAACGTATTGAGTCTACAGTTGGGGAGTTTTTAAGTGCAGTTGGTAGGTTGCAGGCTGAGCAACAAAAACAAGTAGTGGACTTCCAGGTACTATGTGGTTTCACATTAAACTCAAGAAGCCTTTTAGCTTTTATTTTTATTCTTTTGATTTATAAGTGGGGAAGGGGGATGAGATATTTCCAAGCACATGGCTTCACTAACAGCATGCGTTACCAGCTAAGCCAGCTGACACATCCACAAGTTTCAAGCTTTTATTTTTCTGTTACTTTGAGAGCCATTACTGGTAAGGTCCAACATGGTTCCAGAATGGTCTGGAGTAGTGTTAGGTATTTTGATTTCTAAGTACCTGTTACTTTTTAGCTTTGACAAAGTTCCGAAGTAAGAAAAGTGGTTCCAAAAATTTATGAGCTTATGCAGGGCCATTGAAAGTTTCCACACCATCACCAAATGCGGGCTTTTGTCTCCATTGATTTGTGTGTACACAGCTTGATAAGAGAGAGATGTATATTCTGAAATAAGTTGACTCATGCAGGAGGAGGTGTTGGAAAGAGCTAAAAGAGCGAAGGAGAGGGCAGCACGTGAAGCCATGGACGCACAAGGGCTTATTCCCAAGTCATCTACAGGGAATACATCAACAGTCTCCGATAGTGTTACTTCGACAGCTGAACCCTCAGCTGATGATGATGCTACTCCAGCAATTTCACCTTCATCTAACTTGAATGACTCCCCTGCTGAAACAAATCCAGACCCCATTTTAGAGGTATCAAATGATGACTGATTATTCATCTCCATGTATGAGCATGTATTCTCTACTCGTGATGCATCTGTATCTTTCCAATAAACAACTTTATCAACTGCCCTTATGTCATGTATTTTTTTTCCTTCCGAGATTATTACTGCAGCAGGAAAAGTTTCTTGTGAAATTTTCAGAAGGTTAGTGAAGTCAATACAAATCATTGTAATATCGTGTCTAATGTGGGTTGTAGACATATGCTACGATAGTTTGATAGTGTGTTTGTGTAATGCAGAATGGATGCCTCCCGAAAATTGAATTTTGGTACACTCTAGTAGTTCTATGAATATGATATTGAGATTTATGGGCTTCAACTAGTATTCTCTGGTTTCTTTTCTTCACAGGTTGGGTCTCTTGGAACTTTGGTCCATTCTTGGCAAAAAATGATCACAATTTTTTTTGATAAATTAAAAAATAAAATAGAAATGAGTTAAATAATTATGGGATTGAACATGTATGCAAGAATGTCAGATATATATACTTACCTTTAACCAGAAAAAAAAAAAAAAAATGTAGGGTGTAACAAAAGATCACCATCACTTAAGTCAGACCAACTCCTTTGTATATTTACAGTCTGTTTGATTCAGTGTTTTTTTTAAAAGCTTATGTTTACTGATTGGTTGGCAATTTCTGAAAATTGTTTTTAAAAACTGAAAAAAAAAAAGTCCGTTCAACAAAGAACGTCTTTTATACTTCTCTAAAAACAATTTTCGGATTGTTGTTAACTGTTATTAGAAAAATGAACCGAACAGGCACACTTTCTTTTTTCTTCTCTTTTCGTGATGGCACAAATAAATAAAAAATTGAACCAAATCTCTTTTATGGTACACAAAATGGCGACACACATCACCAACTCAAGAATCTTACAGGATTTAACGTTTACTCATAAAAATATATATTATGAATAGCAAACTTTTTTGACTTCGAAATAACAATGCAGATCACTAATCAACCAAAATTATGAATGGCAAACTGTTTGATCACTAATCAAAATTCCACAAAATACAAATATTCCTTGATTTTGCACTACAACTACTACTCCCATTACTCATTGTCAAGCTCGACTCCAGAAATGGGTACCTCAAATCTGTTTTTATTGCTATGATCAGCCTCCTCACTCTCCTCGCCAATAACCATGGCAGAACCCCTCCTGGAATAATCCACCTTGAAATCATAATCATCGTCTACCATGACATCTCCCGCGGCTGATAATTTATTGGCTTTTTTCCGCCTCTTCTTCTCTGCTCTCTTCAACTTGGTGTTGAGAATGCCTTCAGCAGCATATAACTTCTCATTTTGCCTGCTACTATTGGTTTTGGCCTGTGTCTCAACTGCATCTTGTTCATCAGATTCCATTGGCTCGTCAGCACCATCATCGATTAGGTCATCGACTTGTGTGGCAGTTTGTGGCTGTGCATCATCCTGCACAATGAAATAGATTAAATTATACAAGTACAGACAAGACATCGGATAATAAAAGTTGACAATTTTGGAAACATTTTCAAGAGACCACAAACCTCGACCATCTTCTCATCAAAATTAAGAGGGGAATTTGGAGGAACTTCAACCTGATTTACATCATCGAAGGATCTAAGGCTCCCGATGTATGAAGACTCACTGTTGTAGACTTCATCAATATTGAACTCTTTCCCGAGCTCTGTAACAATTTTTGCCTCCAAAGGTTCCCCCTCATTCCTAGATGGAGGCATCGTATAGTAAGGAATTTTACCTGGCAAGGGTAAGTAGAGGGCATCATGTCAACCAGGCATTTGTATTCCTTTTACATAAATTTTCATTTTCATTTTTCCTTTTTTTTTTTTGGGTGTATACACTAAAATAAACGCCTGCTACACATACCTTCATTCCAGTCATGCAAAACAATTCTTGCAGCAGCTTCAACATCCACAATTCCGCCCTTTTTGAGTTTACCCCTCACAGTAGCCACCTTCTGCAGAAAATCATCAACTGAATCAAAGCTTGGGAGCTTGTACAATGTTACCAACATTCTTGCTGGGCAAAGCTTGAGAATTTCCTTCACTGCATAACCCATAGATTGAGGGAAAGGTGAGTTACCATGATAATGAGAACCCATATCAAAAGTCATGACAGTGAAACTCAAGAAATTACAATCTTAAAAGACAGCATCTAAAATTCAACAACCGTAAAATGCTTGTTATTTCCAGAGAACAAAACTTCAAACAAAGTAAAAGCACACAAAATAAAGACACGAAATCGAGATCAACTTTCAGTGAGATGGCTAACTGAAAAAAATAATAATAAAAAAACACTCCTGCAGGAAAATGACCACTAGGGAAACAAAGGAAGCCATAATTATGTAAAGATTATTAAAAAGTTATCTTGCAGCATGTAGGGCTCCATCACATACATTACAGTTTCAACTGAGTGCAGGTCACATCAGGTAGAACTGTATCAAACCACTTGTTTGAAATCTATTATGGAATCAATCAACACCACCACAACAATCCATGAAACTACGTCAAAAGCTAGTTAATAGCCCAAAAGATAAAAAAATAAATTTAAAGAATTAAAAACTAATTGCCTTGTTGATTAATGTGAAAATTATATTTATACTTGAGACAAAGCTTATCATAAGTTTTTTTATACATGTCCTTTCATCCCCTTTATCATGTTTGTCCTGCACGCCAAATACTGGTCAATTGGATGCAAGTGTTCGATCCATGAGCTCATATTTCTCTTAATAAAATATGAAAATCAAATATAAAGTGTGACATTGCGTCAAACTCAAGATGGTTAAAAGTCATACCTATAAAAAGCTACTGACAGGTGTAAGATTTATTTTTTCTTATAATAGGTGTAATTGGATGCGTCAACGTTTATAATAGGACAGTGGAAAAAATATGAGAAAAGTAACTACCTGGACCAATCGGATCAGCTAACTTCTCAATTCTTTTACAATTCCTAAGAGCAACAGATGCTTCATTCTCCCCAAATCTAAGCATTACAACCCCAGGGCAGTCCAATAACTTGACATTCTTGTCTAACTGAACTTCTTGCATGGATCTTGTTAATCCTGGAGTAGCGCCCACATTCACAACATGACATCTCTTCAAGCTATTAATCAAGCTGCTTTTGCCGACATTAGGCAGGCCAACAACACCAACCGTGATTGACTTCTTAATCTGCACAGTCAGAGGTATCAAACATGAAACATAATAACTTTCTTCTATAAATCGGACAAATTATTAATCCACAATCTCAGACAATTCAGAAACAGTTACCTTCAGAAGCCAGAAAGAGAACTTTAACATGTAAGCACGGTGAAAATTGACAACAAGGACATAATGGCCAGATAGTATCATAAGAATTTAGATAGAAATACAATTTTTTACCAAACATTCACGAGGTTAACATCTAATATATGCCCACAAAAGAAACTAAAATAACTTTTTTTGATAAGTATCATTGATAAATAATTTATAATTGAGAATAAAAAGAAAAAGGAAACAGAACTTCTTGTACTATTGATCAATAAAGGAAATTTAACGTCAAAGTACATCACGTCAAAAGATCAAGGAAAATGATAAATAATCAATAGCAAACATGTGGGGGGCTGCCCATACCACCCTCCCCCCCCCCCCCCCTCCCCCCCCCCCCCCCCCCCCACACACACACTCACACACCACAAAACAAAAACAAAAGGTAGTTCCTAAAATTCCTATTAAGCATATGAAATCTCTATATATTCCAAATATAAACCCTTTTTTTTTTTGTTTTTGGGTGTCGTTGTACATTTCCTTTGGCTCCTACAATCACAAGATTCTAGGTCAAACCCATGACAAAATGGTACTGCATAGCTCATCAGCAGATCTTTGCAAACAAACCACACAGTGTTATTGAAAGAGGTTCTACATAAATCATAAAAAAAAAATTGTAAGGTAAATTTTATAAAAGGCGCTCAAAAAGGGGAGTGCATCCCGAGAGGTTCTACATAAATCATAAATTACATTATTGGTGGTTCCTCGGGAAACAATTAGAGCATTAAACTCAAATATTTTCACCAACTGTAAAGAGATCTGAGCTCATTGAAGTTTAATCACCCACATAATTCCAGACCAGAATGTCTTGCACCAACAATAAGGTATACTCAAGGACAAGAAAGCTAGTATCATAAAGGACTTGCATCAAGAAGATCAAAGAAAATATAATGTGTAGTTTATTAGAAGCTAAAGAAAAATAAAAAATACTGAATTGGATTGATATCAAAGCGGGGTCCAACTTGGAACCTTCGATAGTTTAGATGAGTCCTAATTTATGCTTTAAGTTTTGCCGTTGGTTCAGTTTTTTTAATGTTTCCTAATGTTTTAGGAGCTGAAAGGTATTTTGATAGTTTCATTATTTGCTAGACATGGGCTATTGTAGTGGCCCATGAATTTGACCTCAAGTCAGATCATGGTATTAGGTCTTGATTTGTAGATTTTTAAGTATGCCTATATGGATTTTACCAATCAGAAGTCTTTAACCAAGCTTCTAAATGGAGTCTATCACAGTTAAAATTATGTACAAGTTTAGATATGCATGTAGTACTTTGATGGTTGTTAAAATCCTGATCCGGATCATAGAATCTTACGATCCCAAATTGCTAAATCGATCCCGATCACATGAAAAATCTTATCGCAATAGGATCGGTAGAATCAGAAGTAGGATCGTAGAATCGCATGTACGATCCTACTAGATCATGTTGTTTTATTCTTCTTTTGAATTTATTTGGGCCTACAACCCCTTTTGGGCAAATAAATTTAATCACTTTAAATATAAAGCCCAACTCTTTAGCCTAATTGCATTAAAAAATAAAAATAAAAAACAAAAACAGAGACCTAACGTCAAAGGTAGAGACTATCCAACTCTGAATTTCAAAGGTATGGCTCCAAACTTCAAAAAAAAAACCTCCTTTTGCTTTATTCTTCTTAATTTTTCTTTTCTTCTTCCTTTTTCAGAACATGAAACAGAAAGTACTCTATTTTCTTGCCTATTCGTTGTCCATTCTGAAACAAAAACAAAGAGAGACTTTCATTTTTTCTCCGCTGTTCTTTCTATCTTTGTTTTGTTCTTTGTCTGAACCAAAAAGTAGTATTTTCAACTAATTTGCTTAGACAATTAGACAAATAAATTGTACTTTTCTCTCTCTGTTTCTTTGTTCCCTTTTTCTATTTGTGTAGCCTTTACTTTAATTTCTTCTGTGAGATTCTGCTTGATTGTTATGCTGATACTTTTGTATAGAGGAAATCAAGAAATTGATTTGAAGTGTTTGCCGTGTGTCTTAGAATCTTTTAGTGTTAATTGATTTTGCTAGAATGTCAGTCACATTGCCTTATTCACTACTTATATCGAAGATATTTGATTTAGAAAGTTAGTTTGAGTTATTTTTCTAATAGTTTTATAGGATCTTTCGATTCTAGATCTGATCCTATGGACCCCTCATCGATCCTACATAGAATCCCGATCCTGAAAACCTTGCTATTTACTTTAGTGTACTTTCAATTAAACAAACATCAATTCATAGAACTTTTAGAGCTTTTGACCTTCAGGATTGTGTGATGCAACTTTAACCCTCACAGCTTTATCAGTTATGCTAAAGGAAACCTAAGACTGATTCTAGGATCTTCTTCTACTTTCTTCTTTTCTTCAACTCTACTAGCACATTTTCCAGTTTTAATCACAATGCACCCTAATTTCATGATTTTAAAATTTAAAGCCTACTCCATAATCATAATTCCTTTCCTATGATATAGCCTGTTCCCAAATACCCGAAACCCTAAAATAGGCACTATCCATAATTCCAACAACCTTTCACTGACAATCCAACAACCTAACACCTTGAAGATAACCATTTTCATCCTCGACCATTCAACCATAGCAGTAAGAACACCAACAGCCTCTAATTACTGTTCACAAACAATGTTAACTGCTCAAAAACATCTCCAAATATTCGTCTTACTTTTGCTACTTAAACCCACAAAGCCCTGCCCTATTCTGACAGCTTTACCAACAAAATTCCCTATTTTTACCGAACTTTAGCAACATGAGAAACAATAATATTAGGCTCCCATAATTAGGCAGCATGCATGACCCGACTTAGAAATAGTAACAGTAGGAGCAAGTCAAGTAAATATAGTGCAGCTACATCACCGTACCCTACAGGGAAAGAAAATGAGGCCATCGGGTTTAAGCAAAAATGGAGTCAACACAACCTAGGACCCTATGAGATTATAACAAAATACATATAACTCCAAGGAACTCCAGATTAGATAATCACAAGGATCAGTATGGCTAAGCCATTTGAAATCAAATGAATTAATAATGAAATATTTTTATCCTCCTGAATTTCGAGTAGACCTACGATATGTGCAGTAAAAAATATAACATACCCAACCGTGTCTCATTGATGTGGACCTAAATCAGCCCACAATGGTTTTTTTGATAAGTAAAATTTTATCCAAAGCGCCCAAAAGGGGAGTGCCCCCAAAAAACAACTGCACAAGAGGCCTTTAACAAGCCCACTTAACTCTCAAGCTATACACAAAATTTACATAGTCCTCCATGGATTTACAATACCACCCTTTTCCCCAAAAAACAGAGAATTCGAGTAGGAATGTTTTACACCTAAATAGGAACCTCCTCCCCATCAAAGGACCTCTTATTTCTCTCGCGCCACAAACCCCACCACAAGTAAAGAGGGGCTGCCCTCCAAGAATCTCAAACCTGACTACTCCCATACAATCTCTCCAAGCCTTGAGCATGCCCCTCGTGGAAAGTGGCTAGACCTAGTGAAATCCAAAAAGAGAGCGAAAAAAACATGGCTCACACATCTCTAGTCACCGACTCACCGGTCAGTGCAAAAGGATATGATCTACAGACTCCTCAATTCCTTTCACACGTATAACACCAATTCATCAATACTACCTTTTTGGTTCCAAACATAACTTCTACAGCAATACAAATTCATAATGGAGGTACATAACTGGAACATGATGAACTACAAACATCTGCCAAACCACAATTTTGTAAACTTCACACCATGCTATTCAAGGGCTATTGTGTGCATGTGTGAAACGGTGTGTCCATGACTAGGTCGCTTTAGGGATTGAGTGAGTGGATGCGTGTGCGTGCTCACATGCATATCTCGATATTATACTGGCTTCCAATTTGCACATACATGCACTTTCATGAAAAGCACAATTCTGAAGCACTTGCGAAAACAACTAAGAGAAGATTTTCAAGGTAGAACTTTTGAAAATTCAAGGAACTGATGGCAGAATACACATGATCCGAAGTAAAAAAAGAGTTTTAAAAATACCTCATGGCTTCTTGAGTAATTTTTCAGCAATTTAATAAGAGTTTCAGCTCCAAGACAGTCACTGGTTTGCAGAAGAGTGCTTGATTTTGCAGCTTTTGAGGAAGATTTCCACCCCAAATTTGACCTCTGCTCTTGTGTGCTGCACTTAAAGGCGACCGCTGGTAGTTCCTCCCTGAGATACTTGAGCCATTTTTCAACAGCTTCGCGAGGCACCAGATCTATGGTGCAAGTGAAAAATCAACATCACTAGTTGTCAATATGATGAAATTTGAACAACCAAATGTCTGAATGCTACATGTTAGTTTGTATATTATGGATTGTAAGGCTCAAATCAAGCATATGATCTCCAAAACTCATACAGGCAACACAAATCATGTCATTTTTTATCCTGTCACCGTTATTTATTTATTTATTTTTTATTATTATTTTTTTGGGGGGGAGGGGGAGAGAGAGAGAGAGAGAGAGAGATTACCAATTTTATTAAGAAGCAACACAAGGTGCTTATCAGGACCAGATCTCATTACCATTTTCTCCATATCTACACAACGGGTACCAAGAGGATCTCGAGCATCAAGCACTTCCAAAATGACATCAGATGCTTCAATGACTTTGGCCAATTCCTTGTAGAAAGCCCTGTCATAGTTATCTGCAACACACCAAGTGCAGTTAAAATAGGGGGGAAAGGGAAGCAAGCGGAGGTAACAAAACTATCAACCAAAGTGCATCTACAAACATATGAAGTAGTAGTGCATCTACAAACATATGAAGTAGTAGCATACCCCGGCTTTTGCCAATTCCAACAGAATCATCAGAAGTCTTTTTCTTGCCAAAATTATGTTCTTTGGGCAAATCTATATCAGCCAGTTTAGAATTATCATCATCCTCTAGTAAACCCAACTTTCTCTTTTGAGCCTGAAAAGTACCCAAAAGTCCTAGTCAACTGGAAAGGATGTTGTGCTTTGCAGATGATACAAAAAACTCACATGCAAAAACTGAATGTAAACAGAAGAAAGGTGTAAAGAAGAAAAAATACGAAGACACCACAAATAACAATGTAGCTAACCACCAAGATTCCAGTTTAATATGTATCAGACAGTTCTACCTTCAGCCAAATAAACCCAGTAGCAACTTAACAAATAAAACCAGAAACCTCGAAACAATTTGTTGCGGAAAATGTACATTGCTTCAGTAATGATAGAATCAACAAAGTGTCTTCTGTAGAAGAGGCATCATATATTTTGGTCACCAAACATTATAAGATTTCCTTCACTTCCATCAAAGGAAACAATCAATACTAATTGCAAATTTACAGCATTCACGTGTCAAATTGAAACGTTGCAGAAAGGTATAATGACCATATTGATATATATATACACACACACACACAGATCAAAATAAACATAATGTTCTAGCCACATAGAAAGGTATCACAAATTGAACAAATAACACTATTATTAGAAAATGTGTGAATCAGTACCCGCTCCTTGCGTGCGGCTTTCTTTTGCTCCAGTTCCTCGATAGCACGTGCACGACGAGCTTCAAGAGCCTTGAGCTCTTGTTCCTTGAAGGGCCAGTCATTGGGAATGCCAGGGTCCTTCTCGACCTTGGGCTTGCGATGCAAGCCAAGCTTCTTGGCCTCTTTGGCCTTCTTTTTGTGGTGTTCTTTCACCTTCCTTATAACCTTGTGCTTCTGCTTCAAGGACACTCTCTTGCTCTTGCTCTCTGAATGTATAAACATCACCAATTTAACCAAAAAAAAAAACACAAAACACAACATATATATAGAGAGAGATTTATATCTATCTATACATATACACAAAACAAACAAACAAACAAAAAGATTGGATTGACATACTTTTGCTCTTCTTCACCATCTTCAAGTCTTAGGTTCAGTGCGGCAAGCCGGATTAGCAAACCTATCCAAGATTTAATAAAATAAATTTACATATGAATCGACTTAGATCTTAAAATGATAAAATTCAGGATATATACACAATCATCGCACCTCAAATGAATTTTTGCACAGAGAGAGAGTGGAGGCGTTGGAACTGGGGTTTTGCAGATATGACTGAGGTTTTAGGGTTTCCAGAGGAGGGTTCGTTATAGTTAGAGACTTAGAGCGGTGAATTCGTTTCGGGTTGGGTCATCTCGGTTTGTCCGGTCCATTTGCATTTGGGACAAATTAAAAACAAAAGAATTGGGGTGAGAGACGCAAGAGACCTACTACGCGTTAAGTTAGCAAATTGTGGCACCAGTAAATAACTCAGGGCTTTTTATATATAAAATCTTAAAAACGAATTAAACATGTTTATTTTGGTAATTGGGATGTATTTATACTTATGTTTGGAGCACCGATTCCGCGCAATTGCAATTAGGAACATACTAAAAAAGTTTTTAATTTGAAATTTCTCTTCTTCTCGTGTTGATTAACAAAAAGTTTAAAAAAATTACTTTTAGAGCCAAAACTGAAATTTGTAGTTTTTTTTTTTGCAAGTAGAGGTAATAAAATATATATAATAATAACCTTTCGAAAAAATAAAATAAATATATATATAGAATAATCTACTTACAAAAAAATAATATTTAGAAAAAGTGTTTTAGGTACTTAGATTGCCAAACATTAATTGATTTTTTTTATTAGTTGCAACACCACCAAATGATCTTGGAACAATGCAACGAAACAAAAGTAGGGACTTTTGACTACAATCCCAAATCTAATGGAATAAAAACAAGATTGATTCAAAAATCTAATTGGTAACTTTTGTTAATTGTCTAAATCGGATAATTTGTAAAATTAAAAATTCTGAGTGCAAATTAAAATCAACATATTATAATCCAATAAAATACATTATATAATATGATATTTACCTATGAGAGAAAGCTAACCTCCCCTCTTTCACATGAGGGGTAAGTTTTTTCTTCATTTTTTATTTTTTTGACAAATATATTCTAATCAAACACTTGTAAGACTTTTTAAAAAATGAATGATTTGGTGAATTTTCCTTTCAAAGAGACCGACTTTCCATTTTGGACATTAGAAAGCTGTTGTTCATGGCTTTGTCCAATGTCTTCGGCAAAACATTATTGTCGACTTCATCTATGTTTTTGGCCAAACATTTCTCTGTTGGTGTTATATATTGTTTTCAGATAAGCATTCCTTGATGATGTCAAAAATTATTTTTGGCCAAACATCTTCCGTCGATATTGTCTATTTTATTTGGCAAATTATTTATCTGTCGGCGTAGGTCATGATTTCCTACCAAGCATCCAAACCCATATGGTTTTGGGCGCCGAAATTTTTCCTTCCGGAAGTAACATCTTCTTCTTCTTGAATAGGAACCGCCTTATTTTCTAAAATTATAGAATTACTCTTTTGAAATCTTTATGATATTACATTAATGCGGTCATTTTGATTATACACTAGACTACTTTTAATAAGTCATTTTTGTTATTTTTTATGACATTTAAAACAACAACAAAAAGAAGAAAAAAAAAGCTTTGGCATACCCTTTCCATAGAAGAGGGGAGGTTTTAGCTTTCCCCATGTATTATCTAATAATATACTATTTATTTTTCATATCATCCTAATGTTTTTCATCAAAATGTTACAATATACTCCGTATCTAATAGCCCAATTAATATTATTTTTGGATATATATAATTTCTAACCCAGCATATTTATATCATTTTAACAAAATGAGGCGATTAGTGGACAGCAAATATATTTTTTTTTACAAGCAATAAATATTTTTTTATTATATATATTTATCATAAAAGTCGGTTCAATAGATTCGGCTATTTAAGGCTAGAAAATGTACCCTCTTTTTTGTTTTTCTTGATTTTTCATTCGTTTCCTCCTACTGGCCGTTATATTATGTAGAGTTGTAGAGAGAGACAAGAGGCGACTCTTTTTGACGCAAGAAACCAGGTTCGCACATACCCAATCTCCGTCATCGCCACCTATTCCTTATTATTCGCTCTCTCTTTCTTATCTAATTAGTTTCAGAACCCTAACTATAATTGCAATGTCACTTCAGATGGTGAGTACAGTTCGAATAGTTTATCCATGACGAGTCCAGGGTTCAACATACTAACGCTTACATATTTATCTTTCGATTTGTTCTCCTTTTGATTTTTGTTTATTATATCGGTGCCAGTGGTCTAAAGACTGTTCAAGAATCACATAGGTTTGAATTCTCTCTCTATCTATTTCTTTTTATTTTTTCTGAATTTACTAGACGATTCTGTGCTCCGATACTTGTCTTTTTCTTTATTTGTTTTATTTTCTTTTGTTTGTTTGTTTGTTTGGTTTTTGTTGTTGTTTTGTTTAAAGTAATACTTGATGTCAAGTTGCTGTGGCAATGTTGGTTCTACACTGGCCAAACGAATATCAATCAGTCACTTAGATATTGTGGAATTTCAAGATTGTTGAGTTACATTAAAACTATACTCGATTCATAGATGTCATGAGGTTCCAGTGACTTCTTACCAGTCTTTCGAAACACAATGATGGATTTGGGTTGCAAATTGTCGGTAATAGAATAGTTTGTATTGCACATACATTGAAAGTCTTTCGAAACACAATGATGGATTTGGGTTGCAAATTATCGATAATAGAATAGTTTGTACTGCACATACATTGAAAAAAACTTAAATACAATTTAACAGTAAGATAACTGGCATTTGTCAAGTAGATATGAATAAATGTGTTGTCATTGTATGATTCTTCTGATTAATCAGGGAATCTCAAAATTATTTTGCTGTTGAGATTAATGCTTTGGAAATATAATCCTAGCATGTTTGCTATTGATATAGACAGGACTATTTGAGATTTTCTTGCCTAATAGAAAAGATTGGGAATGGTTTTTACATTTTTTAAAATTCCATATTTCTCTACACTTGGGGCCCCTTCCTTGTTTTTTCTTTTATTTATTTTTCAAATATAAATTGTATAATTGATATAATAATATTACTGGTGGGACGGTGAAATAATTCATGTGTCTGGTGTGGCCTGGTTTTTGGGCTTCACAAACTAAATTATTTACAGTTGTTGTTTGGTGTAGCAGTTCTTTCTGTAGCTGGGTTGTTCAAGCATTTTCCCATTCATACGCGAGCAAGAGAATGCACTGATCAAAGGGTAGATAATTCTACAAATGGCAAAATGTGCGTCTGTACCATCACGAATTAACCTGCATATGCGAGAAGATCGTGTCAATGAGCAATTTGTTGTACCTAAATTTTCATATACGCACACACAAAGGTTCCATTCTCTCGATCAATTACTTGGATTGCTTATTTATATATTAGAATATTGTTTACAAAGGTTTTGTTCTCTTGCTCAATTACTTGTATTCCTTATTTTATATATTAGAATCTTGGTTGCATTGAAGAATGGGTAGTCCAAAAACCATTATGATTTATGAATATTGATTATTCATGTGCATTTATAATTATTTGCAAATGAATCTATTTGATAAAATAAAAAGGGATTTCCTAGCAAATAAAAAAGAGCAGACAGGCAAGAATCGTTGCCAGTGGGTTGCTTCTGCAACCATTCGTGGCAGATCATTGAACAATTTCACTTGGCACACCATTGAAGCAATCAGATAGCTTGAGCTAAAAAGAGGGCCATTAGTATCACTGCTGCTGGCATGGGACCTAACTTGTGGCATTATTTGCATCAAGTGGCTGGCACTAGATTTGAACTCGAGTTCTCATGCTTGGTATCACGAGTTTTTACTATTCACCAAGTAATGGCCCCTAAAGAAATGGGTATTTTATAACTTAGTATTGTATTTTGGGGTCTAAGTTTGGTAGGTTTTTTCTTTTTATTTTTAATTTTCTATGTGTCACTGGCATAGGGAGCTGTTATTTTTGACGTGGGCTTCATATATTACCTCCAGAATCTGAAATATTATAAACCGTACCACTCTTAACATTTTTTATTTTGTTTTTGTGATAATAGGAAGCACTCCGGGAGCTGTAAAACTACACCGCCCTTGTCCTGGAAGGTCTGCAAGCTCAGTGCTTCCCATGTTGCAAATCTTAAAGTAAAGTTTTGTCTCAAGGAGACTTCTGTGAAGTGCTATTGCTTTGGGACTGTGGTAAATTCTGATGCTGCAACTATTTTTGACTGGGTTCCTGTTGTTGATCAAGTCCTTCTAATGGCCAGTATATTCCTTACCTATATGGCTGGAGTAGTACCCGCTGAGATGTCTCTTTTAGATTCTCGAAAGAACATCTTGAATGACAACGTGGTCCCTGAAGAATCTACCTTTTCTGGTAGGTAAGCTTAAGCATATAACAGTTTACTAGGTGAAAGATTGTTTTAATCTAGATAATTCTCTTTGCCTAGCTGAATATATGATTACAGTGCTTTGATTTAATTTGTGTCTGATCTATCTTTAATCGAAACTTGAGATATTTTTCTCGAATTGCAGTGCCATGAAGAATGATGAGGAGTTTAACTTAAAGTTTGCCTGGGATATTGTGAAAGAGAAACTCACGGATTCTCTAAATGCTATTGAACATGGGGCTAATCTGGAAAACAGAATTCTCGAATCTGAACCAGATCGTGTAAAGCGACCTTTGAGTTTGTATGCTCTAGCGGAGGGTCCCATGTTACGGTTGCTCTTGGCTTCTTTCATGTGGCTGAGGAAAGAGGCAGGCATTGTGTTTAGTTTCTTCTCATACTATTGTTACATCAGCTCCCTTTATTATAGTTAGCAGAACTGGATCTTTTCCTTAAATGGATTTAAAATAAGAGATTTAAAAAATTATCAACATTGATCAATTTTGAGTAATTAAATAAAGAGGAAAAAATAGAATATATTTAACATTTGAACTCATAGTTTGTTGTGACATTAGAAGATAGCTTTTGAGATTGAAAGTGCAATTTATAGAAGACAAGGACATATGTATGTTTTCATTTTATTTTATTTTTTGTTGCCTTAGATTGAGTTTAACTTGAAGCTTTCTGTTTGAAATATTTTTTCCCATCCATGCATAAATGTACCTGGTATAGTGGTACATTATGTAACTAATTTTAAATGAGATCCTTCTTGTTAAACAACTCTTATTCAGTTCTCAAAATTATCGGTTCAGTATGCTGCATGACTGGTTCAATTATCTGAATGATTATAAGGATGGATTTTCACAAGGATGACCTGGAATTTTATTTTCCAAACATTAGGTTTATTTGGTACTTCAGACAGATTTTTCCTTCTCATTGGATAATTTTCTATTCATTGTACAATAGCTCTATTTTTAAGTTGATTGAGTGGGCTTCTGCAAGGTGCCCAAACCTTTGGAAGATTACATAGTAATCCACATTATTGATGATTTTACACTAGAAAATGGCCTGGTGTAAAACAAACTTTTGACTTTTTAAATTTTTTTTTATGACTCTTTGCAAGTTTAGTGGTGGTGTTGGCCATCCCAAGGAATGTGTGGGGTGAGCAGGTTTAATATCAATATGTTTTGAGCCTAATATTACTGGGTTTGGGGGGCCTTCTGTCAACCATTCTACATTGTCTTCTACTTGGCGCTAGAATTCTTTTTTTCATCTTCAGTTTTTCTGTAGGTCTTACATTATTTTAAGTGCCAAATATTTACTTTTCGCCAAGCCTTAACTTTTTTATTAGCTTTTATGTTAATCTTTATTGGCAAGTATGTTTATGGAGCTCAGTAACATAGTTTTCGATTAGTAGAACTTTGCAACATTTAGATTACAGACTACTTACATTATTACTTTAGATGGAAATTTTCGAGAATTTAATATCAGTGGTAAAAGCACTTTAGTGTCGTATAAAGTGCTCGTGTGTTTATAACTCTCGTGAACTTGCCTGTTTAACTAGTTGCCTTCTCTATATAGCATCGATTTATGGTTTGTGAGGTTTCCACTGGATGCAAATCATGCAACTAGTTTCCTTGCAGATGTGATGTGTCGTCTTGACATCTTCAAGGCATGTAATGTGTTTATCTATTTAATTTATCTAGATCATGTAGTGCGGCATCACATGATTAACATCTATATTGAATCACATTACTATCTGGTTCTTGTAGTCCAGAAGTTTGACTGTTAGATCTTTGGTTGCCCTTGAAGTATCTTGAAAATTTTGTCTTTTATTATAATTTTTTATAAATGATTTTACAGGTGGATAATATCTCAGAAAGGCCTACTAATGCACGCATGGATGAGTGGCTGTCAGTTTCCTCTGAAATAATTCAGAAGTCATGTCAACCTGTATGCATGGCTTGGCTGGAAAAGGAGCTTTGCTTGAAGAACAGCAAATCCGACGAGGTTCCTTGGAAAACTTGATGTATTATAATTTATAATGTTGATGTTGCTGCAAATAGCATGTTGAGATGTATTTTTTCTCTGTCAGGCACTTATTTCTATAATGGTCAAGAAGTTAGATGGAGATGACACTATTTTACAGAACATAAGAAAGTCTGGCAAGGAAGATCTTTATGCAGAATTGATGTACTCTCTTAGATTTGTTTCTCTCAGGTATATTTGTGAATAATTGATTTTCATGTTTTCTTGCACACACACGCACACACATGTATACAATGAAGAATGAGAAATGTTTTCTGGGCTTCCTTTTGCTGCTGCATGTATTGTGTTGTCTACTTTGTTAACCTTTCATGGAAATTATTTGAATTTTCGAATTTGGTTGCCATCTAGATGAATCACCTAACTGAATGGAGGAGATACTGCAAGTTTGATGACAAAATCTGTGGGGAAAGCTCCTTTAGGTTCAATCCTAAATTCTTGTAGTATTGAAGATATTGAATGTGAATATATTTTTCATGAGCTGTAAAAGAGTCATCAGATTAAATATGTCCATGTTAAAAAATACACGATCATAAATTGAAATGGCGAGATGTAACGGCTCGGGCACTTGCCATATGACTCAGAAGCTTAAGCTGTTGGGTGGTGCTGCCTACCCACCCCTATAAACCCAAGACCCTCCCCATCCGTATCCGATGTGGAACAAGACTTCTATGACATTCTTTTCCACCCGAACCAGCAATGCCCTTGTTGTAGTCGGACCCTCCTGCCTATCCATCCACCTTTACGTCAGGAAGACCCAGTAACGAACCATATCCGAACACCTACGGGTGGGCACTTGCAGTGACGCCGGTTAAGGGATTGGGTTGACTGTGATACCACTTGTAAGTTGTAACTGGTCGGGCACTTGAGCTTTTGGGTGGTGCTGCCTACCCACCTAGAAAGCACGGGCACTTCACTGAGGGTGCCGTATCCGTGTTGGACACTCCTTGGACACGTGTCAGACACTTTTAGATATATATTTTTTTGATACTTCTCGGACACTCATTGGACACTTCTCGGTCACTCCTTGGACACGTGTCGGACACTTCGTAGTAATGATGTATATTCAAGTATTTCAAAAGAAATTTATATGCGACTGAGTTATGATTAACAATATAAACTAAATATATGTAGAGGACTAAATAAGTCGGTTCTTTAATCTATTTGTCTATTTTTATTTATAAGTTTGTTTGGTTATTAATTGCTTGATAATGAATTGAAGTATTTATGTAATGTAGTCTTTTTTTTTGTTGAATAATGAATATATATTAATATATTATATCATTATTTTATAGCCATATCCTCGCCTTGTCCATGTCCTATTTTTTAGAATTTCCCGTAGCGCCGTGTCCGTGTTGTGTTGTACCCGTGTCCATGCTTCCTAGCTACCCACTCTTATAAGCCCAAGACTCTTCCCATCCGTTTGTGGGACAAGACTCCTGTGACATGAGAGCACTAGGTTTGTTCAAATTGGTTTGGCTGACAATTCAATCTGTAGCAACTTCTAACTTTAGATGATGGAATAAATTACTAAGCTTTCCATGTTTTGTTTTTACTGATTTCTTTGTATTTGAGTATCTCACCAGTTCAAAACCAGATCTGTATATGGGTTAAATTGACACGATAATGGGTTTGGTTAATGGCTTGACCATCATGAAGTGGTTAACTAGTGGGTAATCAAATTGATTTAGATTTTGCACAACACTGATTTTGTTATAATACATTCATCATGTTGGTAAATTCTGTGTTCAAAACATGTGTTGTACTTGATCAAGTTATTTGGTAAAGTTGGGTCAAATCTCAGTCATCAATCATTTAATTTTCCTATTGACGCGATTGAAGATATATTTGATGGCTATGATGAAGGAAAAGATCATTAGTGATATGAAATTGGTAGATTTGATGAAGTTGGAACAGAAGCATTAGGATAAGTAAGTTTAATTGAGTGGACCCTATGACACTAAAATGGATAATCCTAATTTAGTTGACCGTTAATAGTTCTAGACCACTTTCAGAAAGAGTGCTAAAGTTTTTTGTAAGTGTAAATATGTATTTTAATTGGAGTTGAATACTTCAATATTTGGGAAGGGCTGAAAATCCATCTAGAAGAAAATGAGACGGGAGCGGATGATCCCCTTATTCCAGAAGCATGAGGATCAATCCCCACATTTTTTGGATTGATTTCCGTAACTCTATGATACCCAAGATCAACTATTTTTGCCCATGATTGAAAACTATGCGGATATTTAAGGGTTTCTTAATTCAAATAATTTATTAGGGTTCCTAAGCACTATATATAAAGGCCTTGGGGTCTTCACATGTGATATACATCATATGCTATAGCCCCTAGACTCAACCCAGAATATAGTTTCAAGAAATTATGTCATGCATCAAAGGACAAAAATAGAGGAGAGTCTTGGCTTATTAATTTCTAAGGAATTGAATCAGTTGCCTCTCTTGCTGAACTCAAATCTCTATCACTTGAATGAGTGTCATGATAAGGACTAACGGATGTCATAGGCCATATGGTACTCGTGAAATTTCCTATATCACGTCCACCTTTAAAATTTTAATTGGCACACAAAACATGCTATTTGCATGGTGTATGTTATATGCTGATGATAAGTGCTAAACTAGAGGTTCGGAGAGAAGTTCTAGAATCAAGAGGAGCGTTTAAGATAAGTAGGACTAAAACAGAATTTATGGAGTATAACTTTAGTAAAAGTAGAAATACAAGTACAGATATAGTAAAAATTGAGGGTCCAGAATCAAGATGTACTGGAAGGCGAATATTTTCATTAATAAGGCTAGATTATGCATAGAGGGAGAAATTGGAAATGATGTTAATCATAGAATTAACGCAAGATGAGGTAAGAGGGGAGTGATTCTGGCATCTTGTGTGATTGGCGTATACCTTTAAAATTGAAAGGTAAATTTTATAAAATGGCTACTAGACTAGCCATACTTTCCGGGACAAAATTTTGGGCGGCTAAAAACAAAATACTCATAAAATGAGTGTGTAAAAAATGTGAATGTTGAGATGGATGTGTGACAAGACCCAAACAAAGAAGAAGAAGATAAGATTAGAAACGAGGATATTCGTGAGATGGTTGATGGTTTGGGTCTTGTGCAGCAAGGACCTATAGCTGCACCAACGAGGAATTGTGATGCGGTCCTTATTGAAAGTAACACTAGGAAAACTGGAGAAGGGGAATTTAAATTTAATGTGGGTGAGCTAGTTAGGAAAGATATGGTGACATGCGGTTTAAAGGAAGCTATGGTCTTAAAGGGAATGAAGGATTCATGCAGCAATAGCAAATACTTGGGAAAAAGCTTTGTTTAGTTGAGTTGAGCACATTATATATGCCTAAACCTACAGAAAATCTACAGTGAGGTGCTATTAAACCGGTATATGAAGTGATGATCCTTCTCACCATATTAAAACAAATGAATTCTTTGGATCTTTTGATTTTATCAACAATTTCAATCGTATGTATTTGCAAATATGCAATTATTAGTTTGGCACATAGGCTCCTGAAGTTATGCACCATTTATGAAGATTCAGTTTTTTGACAATATGGATGGATTATTTAGGAGAATATTTATAGGGCACCTTGCATGGTTAGATGGATGGGTTAATATTTATGGGGAGATTGCTTAGTGAAATGGTAAAAACATGGTGGCAAGCATGAGGATGGATGGGGGGTTTGAGTTAGGGAGCGATCAATTTGTTCAAAATAATGTCAAAATTCAAATGTTAGGTGTATATCTCCGGTCTTCTCCTAAACACAAAGTTCATTCTTCGATGCATTCCTGTTTAGGTGGCTGATGAAAAAGCACGGAGATTGCTTCGTGAAATGGTAAAAACTTGGTGGCAAGCATGAGGACAGATGGGGGCTTTGAGTTAGGGAGTGACCAATTTGTTCAAAATAATGTCAAAATTCAAATGTTAGGTGTATATCTCCGGTCTTCTCCTCCTAATATCCCATATAGGCAGGACCCCCATATCTTCCTTTTTCATTGGCCGCCTAAATGGGCATGCATCGAAGAATGAACTTCGTGTTTAGGTTGGAAAATGGAAGATATGGGAGTAGATATACAAGGAGAATTTGATATTTGATTACAGTTACTTGTGATATTGTAATGGAAAGCCATGCTTTTGTAATAATGGATATTCAGTGACACAGACAGTTAAAGCAGTTTATTGAAGCAGTCGATAAATTTACCTTAATTACACATCGGCTTCACCTAAGGTGCTTCTATGTGCATACATCCTGATGTGTCTAATGCATGCGTGGGTCGGAGACAGGGTCCAAGGAGCTCCATGAGCTCAGTGCAAGACCGTTGTCTGACCTTTTGATATATCATGGTCACTTTTTGGATCGTAGGAGTTTTGTGTCTTGATAGTTGAAATTGAGGGCTTCCCAATGCTATTTCCTGCTGCTGTTAAACATCTTGGCTGGGCTTAGAGAGAGGATATGCGAGGTGTCCTCCAGGACATGTGTCCATCCCATGTCAAGCTCAACATTTTTTTTTTGATAAGTCATGTCAAGCTCAACATTGTCTTCACCTTTTGATTATACCATGGTTACTTTTGGCACGCTCTTTTGCTGGCTTATCCCTCTTTAGTTATTTCTCCTCCAGCTGATTAAGTTTCTTTGGCATGTTCTACAGCCATCACCAGCTGTTTTCTGTACTCAGACACCTATCAGTAAAGAGAATCCCTTTGCCTCATTTCCCAAAAAGAAGGAGGGGGCAGTGCGTCAGGGTTCTGTTCTTGCCTTGTTGCCATTGTTGCCAATCTCTATCTATCTCCTATGTCTGCATGTCTGCCTTGTTTTTTTTACTATAGTCTGATCTTCCAGCATCTCTATTATTTTACTTGTAATATAATACATTAGATCCAGAAAACTACTTACTTTCAGTAAGCCGTACCTTTGGTAAAGCGATCACTTGAATAATATTTCGGTTGAGCATTTTGAACTTTGAGTAGATCTTACATTTTTATGTGACAAACTTATCTTAATGCCATGTATGGATTCTTAAACTCCAGGTGTTTGACATATTTTTAATTATTTATTTACTGCTCCATATTTGTGTAATAAGTAATACTGTATGCGCATGCCTTGGTCTTTGAGCACATAGCTGTGGAGCTCTGAGATTAATTTAGAATTTTCTTTTTCAGTGGATTCTACCAAGTTTGTATTTTATATTTTGAGGAGACACCTTACTGTAATTTAATCTATGTTCTAGAAGCGAGGGTTGCTGGTATGATTATAGCTTGTTTACCCTGCATGGGGTTGCCATATTAGAAGATTTGGTGATTACATTAGCAGATGGGATCGCAAGCATGTATTTGGAGCTTATTTCTGTTGATGGTAACATGTCAAATGAAATGAATAGCCTTGGTTCTTTTTTGTGTACTTTGTCAACCCGAGCACTTCAGAGATTACGCAACGAGGTATAGCTGTTATCTCGCAGTATGATAGTATGATTGTTTCTTTTTATCCCATGCAATATGTTGATTCTACATCAAATGGTCTTGTTTTTTAATTGTGATCTGGAGGAAGTTGCAAAAAGTTCCTTTTTCTGGAGTGTTATTTATGTTTTGTTTCATTGAATCATCCTTGCCTTTAACTTCTCTGTGAAGTTTTGCATCAGTGCTGTAGTCGATATTGTTGTTGGCTATAGAAAGGTTAAAGCAAAGTTTTTATTTCACGAAGTACATATCTTTTCATATCTCTTCAAGTGTTTAAGGAGATAATAAAATATCAGAAGCTTTGGAATGCATAAGAATAAAACAAATTTTCAGCCTGTGCTGTGTCTTAAAAAATTATGGTTGTCAATTTGAATCTAACAATTGAAGCCTGGAATCTTTTTTTAGAATAAGAGTTAAGTTCTAGATCTTGGGTTTTCACTTTTTTCATGCAGTTTATGAACAAATATCTGTAACTATTTGGAAAAAATAAGGAAAGATTAATATTAAATGTTAGAATTTACTACTTAGAATTCTCAATTTTGTGAAGACAAATGTTACTGTTTTTGAGTTAGACATGAAGACATATGGTACTGTTTCGAGTGAGACAGTTAGAGTACTTTTTTAGCATATTACCACTACTACTGCTCATCATCATCATCCTTGCCTTTATCCCACATGGATGGGGTCGGCCACATGAATTCTCTTTTTCCATTCTTTCCTATTATACACCATGTCTTTTCTTAAATTTAATTTTTTTAAGTCGTTTTTAATTACTTCATCCCACATAAGCTTTGGTCGGCTACTACTACTACTACTACTATTTACGGATTAAGTAAGAGAAGTTGGTATCTTTTTGGAGAACTATACCCATACACATTCATTTATGAAATGACTAAGAAGTGATAATTTTAGGGGATTGCTAATATGACCTAATACCAAAACGCCACAGAGGCTGTTGAGGCCTCTGTGGCATATTAATTTATTTTAGTATGGCATAACACACACACACACACACACACACATACAAATTAAGATATTTAAGAAAATATAGTAAAAAACCTTTAGTGTTGTTCAAGAATGGACAAATAAAAACTATTTTTGAATGAGAGTAAACTGTTAAATTTATCCATACACATTAATTTATGAACTGACTAAGAAGTGATAATTTTAGGGGACTGTTAATATGACCTAATACCAAAACACAACAGACGCTGTTGAGGCCTCTGTGGCATATTAATTTATCTTAATATGGCATAACATATATACACACACACACATATACAACATACATACAAATTAAGATATTTAAGAAAATATAGTAGCAAACTTTCAGTGTTGTTCAAGAATAGACAAATAAAAACTATTTTTTAATGATAGTAAACTGTTAAATTCACAGTTTCAGTTACCGTCAAATGACAGGATCTGACAAGTGAGGACAGTAATTTTCAAAAACAGGAGGTTGTTGTATTTTAACTAATGCACAGGGAGGTCAGCCTAATTTATCCTTTTTTAATAATTATTCATGGTCCAGGAGAAATGATCTGTAAACTTGTCTTGTACGATTATGATTTCATTGCTATGAGATACTGGGAAGATTGGAAATTTTCTTTTATGTTTTAGTGAGGAAAAATTATGCTTTTATTGACAGGTGGCTCTCAATCAGTGGTTGCATCAGAACATGAAGGCAGTTGTGTCAATGTATGAGGATCGCTTTGACCTTTGCATACTTCAGAACCAACTAATTGAGGAACCAAGCAAGAGCCAGACTGAAAAATTTAGTTGGTGGAAAAAGCTTACCCTGAATAAATCTAAATCCTCATTATTGCCATTACGTTATGTTTCGATCAGCTACATCTCCATACCTGTTAAGCGGACCAGGGAATTAAGGGCCTTGACTGGCTGGTATACTTTTATCTCTTTGCCCTACATATCTTCTATAGTTGCATGCATATCGCCGCTATCGCGTTTGTGTGAACATTGGATATTATGATGCATGTGCATTATCACACGATACCTAAAAATTTACCACACTCGCATTCACTTTGACTTGAGTTTTTCCTGTTTTGGGCCTTAACCTGATAATCCATTATCAAAATTGTGCTCCCTGTAGCTCATAGGACTTGAGGTAGGTGGCTAAAGTGGAGATGTGCATTTGAGTGAATGTGATGGTCATTTAAACCTAACTAGCAGGAAAATACGATGAACAACAAGAAGACTGATTAAAATTCAGATTCTATTGTTTTTATGAAAGTTTGGTGAGCATTTTGAACTCTGGAGGATATTACTTCTTTGACTCATCTTAAAAGATAAAAAAGGGTCAGAATAATGACTTCACAGTAAAATCCTCATTAAGAGATTAAATTCTCATTTTTTTTGGTTAAAGACATGTTGTCTGACCTTGAGGGGTTAAGATATTATGGGTGTAGCTTATAGTTGAACTCTATTAGTGGTTTGGTTTCTCATATGCTTGAAAAAAAATATCTAAGAAATTGAGATAGGAAATTTGCCATTGCTTCATACTGTTCAACTTTCTTTTACTTCATGTTTGTGAGCCCAGAAAAACTGGGTTGCCAATTATGTTTATATGGTTAATCTTTCTTCTGGTTCCAGGAGGTACTACTTCAGTCTCTTCATTGAGTTAGCTGATATTACAATGCCGTTGATTAGAACAGTTTTTGCTAAAGTCAGGGATGCCATCTCGTTCTTTCTAGTTTGCTTGATTGGGCGGTCGTTGGGACTCATCTACACTGGGATAAGGCAGTCTCTGCGATGGAAGTGAGATTTACTAAGTCCTCCTGTTGTTCTTTGCTATCACTAATTTCATATTTTCTCTTTTTTTCTCAACTATCCAGATTGAAATCATGACATGTGGAACAGTGATTATAATCTTTATTTTTTTGCCTAGGCCCTTGTCAGGCGTCTTTACATCCATTGATATTCTCTCTGATCATCTTCAATCCATTTTTGAATTCAAACTTGTCTATAATCCCTGAACTATTGTTTAATTGAATGGATCCCTTTAAGTTTGTGATGGTTTCTGGACAATTCTCCTTTTGGTGGACCCCAAGTTAAAACGACAAATTGAGAATAAATTTCTAAGGGTTTAAAGCCTGCAATGGTTTTTTTTTGTCTATACTGAAAATGCTAATGTCATAGTTCAAAGTCTATTTTTAGTCTCTCTCCCAAAACTCCTCATATGCGGTACATACACGCGTAACACTCGTTGTTTCAGAAACTGCTGCTATAATGCCCTTTTGTGTTTCCTCTTCCCCGTAAGTGAATGTTACTGTAATGCCCTTCTTTTATATATAATTTATTTTGATGTCCATTATTTTTATAACCTTTAAGAGTGTCATCCATTAGTATATACCTCTAAATGGCTACCATTTATTCACTAGTCGCGATTGGAGCAGGTATATTACATACTTTTAGATGCATTTTTTTTCTTCTAAAAAAACAATGAAATAGAAAGCTAGTCATGGTTGTATTTGTTTTTAAGTTGGTGATGTGGTGGGCTGATGGACCTCAACTTCCATCGATCTCTGTTGAAGATATTCTATTGTATCATGTTTCTTTGTATGTCCTCCTTTCTTCTTCTCTCTACAGATATTTCTGTATTTGGCATGAAGATGGAAATTGAACAGTGGAAGGAATGATGAATGGAAGAAGTATATATAGAGAGAGGGATGTCATTGCTTTGTTGTTTGGTTGTGTATGAAGGAAACAACAGAAATGGTACTTAGTGATTCGATAGTTTACCGGTTAGTAAAAAACTCAGAATGGGAAGGAAGATGCTTTCTGTTCATTTTTTGTCCAATTTTGGGTGGAAGTGAAAGAGCTCTTCCTCCTCTTTTTTTCTTGTCTCCCTTCATTTTCCTTCATTCTATCCTCTACCCTAAGCTGTTACAGTCATTTATATCTGTATGAAAAAGAAGTCATTCAATTGTCAAAAGCTTACTCATTATAATAGGAGTACGTCTACAATGCACCGTGCATCGGGTGAATCATAACTGCGTGTGTTGTACACATGTGGTGGGGTCTACCGTGTGTGTTGTAAAAGCGCGAAACAAATTCACCCCGTGTATTTACACCGGGTGTAGTGTAGTTCTTCTCCTATAATAGAAGGAAAAGATTTACTCAAAAAAATAACGTAGAAGTATTGAACATTAAACAATTGTTACATCTCTAGCCTTTTTATCTTAGTAAAATGGGAATTGGAATAAGACCAAGTATAAAAAATGAATAGATCAAGTCCTTCCTTTAATCAAATACTGATGATTCTCTAAACTTCATCTATCCATGAAAGTGAGAACAGCCTTTTTTTGAAATGAAAGTTGTTTCCATTAGGGACAAAGTGGAATTTTGTGTAAGAAGATAAGAGTATTGTGATATTAATCAAGAAAGGTTGATGATTCTCTCACAAAAACTTCCAAACTTTGATGCCTTAAAGAGTTGTTTAAAGTATTTAACAAAGGTGTTAGCAACTTTTAAGTGGCTTTATTTTCTTATCTTTTATTTTATAAAGAGTGAATTAGGATCATATTATTCCTAAGTTACCCTACTTGTTCATGTACTTAAAAAAGACGGTTATGCTTTATATAAACAATTCACAGGCTCTAGTTTAACTCTTCAAGAAGGGAACTTTCCGTCTGCATTATTTTTGATTTGACCAGCACATTTGATTATTTTCTTATTATTTTTCTGGGAAACATGAGAAAATGACAGGGCACACACGCATAGATGATGGTAATTACTGTTTTCAAAAGATGATAAAGACAAAACTACATTTCAGAAGATAATCCTTGTGCCCTACCATCTTTACATGACAATCTCTCTTGCTAAGAAACTTCTTATTATACACTAATCAATTCATTGTGTCCGCACTTTTCTATAAAGCAAGGGCTCCCACTCTGCATTTTTAGTTGCAATGATGAACATCCGTCCATTCTCTCTCATCTCTCTCTCTACACAAACATACTTAGCTCTCTCTCTCATAAATTAAAGGCCAGGATGACGATGATCTTTCATATATATGCCCACACTTTTTCCCTAACAAACACTGGACTGGATTCCCTCCAACATGCTGATTTTATGTATTTTTTTTTTTCCGTTGTACAGCACACACCCACTTGCTCTCCTTTTATTCTGAAAGGCGATGAAGTACCATTAGATTACCTTGTTTTTCGCCTTTGATTTGGATAGACAAATCTTGAAATTTCAATTTAATGGGAGAATACTTTGTTGAGTTGCATACTGAAAAATCTTGGGCCACACATATTACAAGTTGAGTGGACCTTATTTTTTTTTTAATGAAATATAGGTCTGTTTGAAAATAACTCAAAAAATTGCTATGTTGACAAAAAGCAGTAAGCCAATCAATATATATATATTTTTCCAAACAAAGAACAAGGGTTGTTGACAATATGGTAGAAGGAACTGAGCAAGTCAAGAAGATAGAAGAAAAGAGGAACATCATTACAGCGTTGATGAGGTATCAGTATACAAGCCAAACAGAAAGGGAAGCCCCAAATTCAATGCTAAGGAATGGATATATATTCTCCATATAATGTGGCAACCCCATTATATATATATATATATATATATATATATATAACACGCTAGCTATGATTGTACAATTATGGATGAAGAGAGAGTGGGCCATATCAGACTAGGTCTCCCTTCCCCACTTTCTAAAATCTTAGTTGCATGTTTGCCTGGTGAAGGGACACCACCACATGAAACCAGTTAGGCAGATGGGATTGTAGTGATTTGATAGTGATAATGAAGCTTGACATGGTGGTGATATTATTGAATGAAAAAGAATGCAAGAAGAAAAAGGAAAAGAAGATCTTACTTTTTATGGATTCTTCCTGGTATGTCTGTGGGTTCATTTGTCATACCAAATACTTCTTTATACATATACATATACATATATATTGGTTATTGTAACTTGGTTGATGTGTTTTGGTTATTGTAATTTGTGGTATAGAGTTTCCAGTCACACATATACATAGAAAAAGGGTTATGATTATGAATTGATAAGGAACTTGTTTTTGTTGCAATTGTCAATGCTTATTTAATATGGCGACAATCAGAAGATAATGTTGTTCTTCATATTTCCTGACACATTTGACTAATCTCTTTTCGGTATTTGATTATAATTGTTTGACTGTTGAGAGTTTGAACTTTGAAAGCATTATTGTAAGGAAAGCTTGAAAACTAGCTCAATTAAAAGACTAGGGCCATAGACTCCTGCATAGAAAAGTTGGCACCACAACAAGTCTTTCTTTTGCATGAGGACTGTTTGGGCGGCCACAGAGTGTTACTAAATCAAGTGCTTTGGTATGCATTTCACCATATATATATATATATATATATATATATATATGATACTCTGGCCTCGGCTAGAGTGTCAGTGCTCACTGCTCATGTATATTTATATTCAAGTTTCCACATCAAATAGTTGGCCCATGGTTGAAATTTGATATATTATAAGAGTTGTTGATTCTTTAGCTTCTCAAATTGTTATCATTTGCCCATTTGTCGAAATCTCCAAATTCCAATACAAACCCAGAATCAGAATCCAATTCCTGGGATTGTCAATATACTATATAATATATAATATGCGTTTGGAAGATGATTAATGCTAATTTACTATATAATATGCGTTTGGAAGATGATTAATGCTAATTTACTATATAATATGCGTTTGGAAGATGATTAATGCTAATTTACTATATAATATGCGTTTGGAAGTGATTCTTTATTCTTGAAATATCTTTTTCTTTGAAATTCCTTTCCAACCGTAGGTTGGGAATTTAATTTCTTTTCTTGTTGGAAAATGGAAAGATAGGGTATAAAGAGTATCAAATTGATAGGTTGCGTAGCATAAAAAACAGTCTCTCAAAATGTATTATGATATGACAATCCCAAAAGAAAAAAAAAAGCTGCGTTGACAAATAAATAATCAACTTCATAAATTAAGCCCTTTAAACTCTTCCCAAACAGCATCCAAACTTATGCATATTCAACTACACAGTTCAGATTCCAGACTGAATATGGTTTCCATAAAAAAAAAAATTCTACCAAAAAGAATATTTTAATTTTTGAATAGAAAAAAGGAATATATTATCTTTATATATTATATATGTTAAAAGAAGCTAAACCGAATGTATTATCTTTGTTCGATTGATTGCATGGAATTAAAATAAAATTTTAATACAAAAAATTAAGAGATTAAAAGCAATTTTTTTTCTAATTTTACTAATTTCAATTCTAAGATTACAATTCCATACAACAGAAGTTAGTGTTGTTTAATTAGTTCACTGAGTAAGGGAAAAAGAAAAAAAAAAGATTTTAGGTCATTATTGGCCTTAACGAAACCTATACATGTAAATGGCCATATCATATAATGCTCGAAGATCAAGGTTGAGTGCTTACCTCAATTTGTTGACAATTTTGGGTCACAATAATTTGTTCTTGTTATTGCTGCTAACTAATAGCTTACCTAACAGAAGAAGAAGAAAATCACTAAAATATAGAGGCTGTCTCGTCTTTAAGAAGCAAGTCATTCCTGATTTTTCGGTTACTTAATAATCAATTTGAAATTTAATTTCGAGGTCTACTCTATTGACTTCTAACACCAAATTTTATGGAAGGAGGAATTGGCTTTTTATTATAAATAATGAGATTAATTTGGTTTGATTTTTTCATATTTATTTTTCACTTAATGTTATTTATTTATTATTATTTTGTTCACACGCTTAAATTACTTTCACAAAATCATATATTGTATAGGATTTTGATGGAATTAATAAATGAAAGAAATATTTCCCAACAAGCATGCAATATACACACGTATACATGGGCGCACACATAGATATATATATGTGTACTTTTTTTCTCTTTTTTTTCTTTTATAGAAATTTTTGGGTTTACATATCTTTCTTATATTGTTATATACAATACTTACCTACTCACCAGTCAAGCAGTCACCAATGAAAAAAAAGTAAATAAATAAAATAAATCGGATCAATTCGACTTTAGACTTCTTCACTTTCCTTTTCTCTCAGTTGAGCTAACATTCATTCATCTGGCTTCCTCTCCACTTTTCTTCTTCCTCTAAAGTTACATTGGACATTATATTGGTGCTTTACACATCATTGGCTTGAATTTTTTTATACAGTCAATCTTTCAATCTGGTATTTATACATACTAGTATATCTTCAATGATTCACTATTAAGTTGAGAATTAAGATTTTGAGATTAAAGGACTTCTAGATCTAATGCATTCCTAAACTAGTTTGAGAATGAGTTTCTTGAGATTGAAAGAGAATGGGCTGTAATTTGACTCCTTTATAGTTTACAAATTTTAGTCTTAGATATTAAAATTACTAGTATTTGTTTATGGTTGTCGTACTCTGAAGTGGTTCATGATTTGTATATGTTTGTTTATTACTAGAGTTTTGGATTTAGAATTTTGAGGTTCGAAGTCTGATTATTACTTTATAGATTTAGTTTTTGGATTCCATTATTGATACAAAAATTGATATGAATAAGAGAAGGAAGAGAAAGTAAATATTATATTGTTTATACAAAAATTGAGATTAACTAAGAAGATAAGAGGGAGATAAAATGAAGCCGCAAATGGCTCACAGCCTCACAGGGCTTGTTAATTTGCAAAGGTATTGTCCTATTGTTATTACCAGTGTCACTCTTTTTGGGCAATGAGCAGGTTATAAAGTATGATGATGAGCCACTCATTAAGAGGACGATTCATTGTTTAAATTACAGAAGTAACCCCGACGTACCTTCTTCTGTCTTGAACATGTGTACCGTTGTGAGGACCCATGGATTGCCCACGATGGAGACAACTCTTTTGGGCCTACCTTTCACAACGGGAGAGCAGCAGTAGCCTGATAGAGAATACGATGCTTTGCTTTCTGTGTGCTATTTCTTGGTGTTTGTGTGTGTGTTTATGTGTAAGATATGAACTTATATTCTAAATTAATAGATATAGGATATCGTTTCTTCCTATAATTTTCTCTATCACATATATGTGATGATACGAGAGAGCCGATGAGCTTATATATGGAAAAAACAATCTTTCTTTGATTAATATATATGTGTGTGTGTGTATATATATATATATATATATATATATTAGTATATGTGTATGTATTGTTTGTTTGTCACAGAGTCACGCTTGACTCGATAATTCAGCGCTATTTCATTTGTTCTATCTCCGAGTTTTTGGACTTTTTAGTTGGAGCTTCTAGTCAAAGTCAATCAAGGAAGAAATAATTAAATGATCAGATTTATTGAACTTTCTCTAACTATCACCTTTTTTTAATGCAATAATTCATTTGGGGACCCTATTCAATTTAGCCATAGTTTGTGGCCTACTTTAAACCTTGGTCAAGGATGGCCAAAAATGATCACTGTTAAACTTCTACTATTGACAAATTATCTTTTATGTATATATTTTTTTAAAAATAATAATAATAAAATTCTTTTATGTTTAAGTCCTATTAGTAAAAATTGCACGTGTTTTGCGTGTTTTTAAACAGAATTTTATTAGAAATGAACACATTAAAAGGGTGAAAATTATATAATAAATTAGTCATGAAGTAAATACATAATTAATTGTTCATTAAAATATATATATATATATATATATATATGTGTGTGTGTGTGTGTGTGTGTGTGTGTGAAAAGTGTATACCAAATTAGTTTCGATTGATATAACTTCCTAGAGTGATGATAAATTTATGAAAATGGAAATAAATAAATAGTAGACTAATAATTATTGAAAGAAAGTGAACATGTATGTGATTGATGATTTATTAAAAGATGTGTGTGTGTGTGTGTGTGTGTGTGTATATTGACATTTATATAATATATGGTGTTTTACCGTATATATTGAATGAAAAAGCAAAGCAAGGCAAAGGCCAAGAGGCTATTTTTTCCAAACATAGCGTTATCCCGTTAAGTCAAAAGAAAGATTACTTGGACAATCCCCCAAGCAAGAAAAAGCCACCACCCTCCTCCACCATCTTTACCCTTTTCTTCCTTTCCAGTTCCACAGCCTCTTTTCTTTTAAAGATTCTTTATTGCATAATTTACAGGTTGCCCCATTTCTAAATGGGTGAATTAGGTGTGGCAAATTGTTCAAAATGCCCTTGTTCACTGTCATAATTTTCTACTGCAAGTCTCAGCCAAGCAGTGCACGTTGGAGGACAATTTGGTCATTTAAGAGAATAATTTGAAAATATGTTTCCTTTAAATCTGTGGTTATATATTTTTAAAGATTATAGTTTCACATTGAGAAAAGAGGGGTATGTGAGTAAATTCATCGACTGATCCGGCCAACTTTAGTATATACAACCATATATGTTTGAGTTGGTTTATGGTTCTCAACAAATGTGTGTGTGTATCGAATTTCAAAACTTCCTTTCCATCCACTTTTGCTGAAGCTTCTTAATTCCTTCCCCGCACTCTCTCTCTCTCTCTCTCTCTCTCTCTCTCTCTTCATAGGCTCCTTCCCTTGGTGCTATAACTGGTTCATGGATATTGATGTCTTGTGGGCTCTTGGGGGGTGGTTTCTAATTAAACCTAATTGCATGGCAACATTTAGGACCTCAATCTCTGAAAGCTCCACAAAGCCACACTACTCTTTCCTTCTCTTTCTTGGCCTTGTCTTCATCTTTCTCGTTATTGTTCACTCCGCGGAATATCCATCAACAAAGCTGCAGCCACCATCCATGGCCTCCTCAATTCCCACTCGAAAGCTCCTCACGGATTCTTCTACACCTATGACGAATTTGCACCCGAAAAAGAACCAAAATTCACATAATTCTAGACCTTCTTCTAAAGAATTCAAAGCCGGTGCTCATGAAGTTCCAAGTGGGCCTAACCCCATATCAAACTAGCTGGCTGGGAGATTAATTGCATGTGCGCGCAGTGTCGTGATGGAACAAGTGGAAGAAGGAAGATTCATGATAAGAGTTTGTGACGGATCGAGCTATAGTTATTGTCATATATATATATATATATGGTCATTATATCGATCCGTCTCCATTAATACTGCTTGTCTTCAGTGAGAGGTTTGTTATCATCATCATCATCATCGTTAGCATTACTTTTTCTGGTTGTTTCTATCCCCTCCTAGCTAGCTAGAAATTTATAGCAAGAGACACTATATATATTTTTATCTATATTTGTATGTGCCAGCTTTTACGTATATGTTTGATTATATAGATGATGATGAGATTATTAATATTGTCACATACTGTTGTTTAAGAGATATGTATATATCTTGCTGCAGAGAGAGAGAACAGTCTATTTATATATGTGATGGGTTTGGTTCATATATATATATATATATATATATATCCTAATTGTGTATTTTCTGAGATTCAGCATACTTTCCAAATGAATTGTAGTGAATAATATTGGTGAATTTATTTCAAGAAAAGAACATGGACTATTGATAATTAATTAGACAGAGATCTAGAGCATGAAGGTTTTCAAGTTTCATTGGTTCTCTGTATGTCTTCTGTCTGGGTTTCAAATTAAGTTCATGGTGGCGAGGGAAGGGTAAATGAGATCGGAATCTGACCCACCCATTTGATCAGCAGTGGCCGTCTGTGCAACGTACTGTGGGAGAGAACCTTTTGTTTTGCCTGAGAAATTATTTGCTTGGTCTTGGACTTTGCTTTTGTCTTCTCAAACACATCATCCGATAAAGCTGATACCAAAGTCACTTGAGCTAGTTCATATATATTATTTGATGATAATGGTAACAGTTTCATGATTCTTTATTTGTGATTGAAACAATCTATTACTACCAATCATTCTATGCTCTATATATATATATATGATATATACATAGAGGATTACAATATCGATCTTTATCAAGTAAAACTTGATAGTAGTGTAATATTTCATCATTTCTTACGGCATACAAGAACTTAAATATCTGACAGTTTAGTATCAATCTTTCTGGTAATGTGATTTGATGGTATAAGAATATTTTTTAATTATTTCTCAATTATTAACACAAGCATACTATTAGAAGCTGGACAATAACAGTGTCTACGTAAATCACTCCTTATATTTTGGGCTGATCGGGGCTATTGCCATTTCAATCCAATTATATTATTTTTTATCCATGTAGTGGAATGAGAAATATTTAAGAACATGAAGCTTCATTCTCATCAATGCATTTTTATATATACGTGCGTGTGCGTGTAATGACTAACTGTATTGCAAGAAATGGTAAAAATAAAGAAGAAACTATCAATCATATAGAATATACTTTATGCATGAGGATGACATTTACAAGTAATTTATACACACAGACATATATATATATACATGAATGTTTTTGTTTGAATGCATTCATTTGGATAAGCATCGATCTTCTAGCATGCAAAGCAGCATCACTCCATCACTTTTATTTCGTTAAGGTAAATAAAATTTTATAGGTTACAAAATATCTACCACAGCATGAGAAGCCAAAGCATCGATCACTCCATCATTGAAATCAAATATATAAAATGAAATTTTTTACAGGAATTGATAAATTACATATTAAGTTTAATTCTCAAGGATCATATGACAGCGCTTCACTAGTCCAAAGTTCTTAATTAATTGATGTTATTGGAGGGATTGATTTAGCATTGCTTGTTTAGGTATAATAAGTGGTAGCCTGTGAACAATTAATGGTGATGTTTGATTGATTAATCTAAATTAAAAATAATGGTAACTTGATTTTAAGCTGATTGAGAGGTCGATGCTACGTACAAACCAAACACACATATATGATGAAGCAGAAATCGCCGTACAATCAAGGTCATGCTATCATGCACAAGATAAGAAGAGGGCAACCGAAAGGACACCGGTGCATGTGAAACAACCTAAAGGACACTGGTGTGTGATGGCCGACTACATATCTATATGATCAAGGTCAATGCTAGCTTGCACAAGATTAGAAGAGAGCAATCGAAAAGACTCCGGTGTAGTGCTGACCGATTACACTTCGATAATCAATTGCGTACTTGGTTAGTAAACTGACTCTTTAATTGGCTTCCCACCCTAATCAAAAGTGGGAGGGTCAGTTTAGGGTTTGCCATGATGACTTGTCTTCCACGTCTTAGGGTTTGCCATGATAACTTGTCTTTCACGTCATTAAATTCAACCTAGACTCTAAATTAAAGATAATCACAACTTGATTTTAAGTTGAATGAGTGGTCAATACTACGTACAAACCAAACACGCACATCTATATAGGGTAGAAAAAAATTGTTGCAAACGTACAATGCTGCAGGAATAAATGAAACTAGCAATTGAGCTTTGGTTCCCTTTGATATTCATACAAGAAAAATGCTCCAAAATTCTATATATATAGTTTTTTTTATTTTATTTGGTCCTAGCAAATAACACATCCACACATGCATTTTCACTTTGGAAAGTTGAAGAGATACCATGACTAAGAAAAAAAAAATTCAATCTCTAAGGTGTAGTAACCCTTGTGGATGGGTGTGAGTGGGTGGGTGCAAAGACAGGCACTGGGCTGAGCTACCACACTGACAGGGTACAGGGTGCTCAATCCCACATCGCCTGAGTGTGGAGAAGGGGATGTGCTTATATGTAGTATGTTCTCTTCAAATGGTATGAGACCTTTTGGGATAAAACCCAAGAGTAAAATCGTGCGGACTTAGGTCCAAAGCGGACAATATCATACCATGTGTTGGAGCGGGGTATTACATAAGGATTCTCAAACAATTTTTAGCCCTTCTCCTTACTCTATTATCTATACGAAATATATAATTGTTGTAGATAATTAAATGATATAAACCGTTGCTCTAAAAGCTTGATTGTCAATAAATCTGAATTTAAAGATAATTACAATGTATCAGTTGACTGTCCCCTTAACCTCAACAATATTTAAAGGTGTTCAAACTGTCCTAAATCCTAATGAATAAATAAAGCTTAGTCAAGGACAATAAAATCAATGCATGCAAGGTAAATTAGTTTAATTCATGATCCATAATGTATTTACCATGCACACTGATTAAATTCAAAACTCATGATCCATATTTTATTGGAGTGATTAAAATTTGTGGACTCATTTTTCAAAGTAAAAGGTATTTATGCAGAGCACTGTGTGTGTGTGAGTTTTTGTCACGATTTAGAAAGGGTAAATTACGTTGACCTTTCTTGAGATTTCGTCAATATACGTACACTTACCTCCCCTCTTGTTTGCAAAATTATACTGACCTCTCTTAAAGTTTGTATTTTGCAACGCTGACCTCCCCTCTTATTTGCAAAATTAAACTAACTCTCTTTGAGGTTTATATTTTTGTAACATCGTGTTTCCTTTCGTTAATGGTCAATGTGATCAACGTGTATACGATAATCATTAATTTGTGTGATGTAAGGATAGAACGTAATTACACAAGAATCGTTAACGACATTCTCTCCATAGCTTGATCTGACATGAAAGATTAGTGTAATTTTGTAAATAAAAGGAGATGTAAGTATATTTTGACAAAACCTTAAGGAAGGTCAGTATAATTTACCCATTTAAAAATAATAATCAAATAATCGAGCTCTCTTTCAGTCGTCAATCATCATTCTTTGTTTACTCTTTCTTTTTTAAACATCCTATATTTATATATAACATGCAAAAATTAGACTTGGGGCAAAAAATAATTTGAGTTTTTTCTTAATAGATACTGTGTTGTCCATGATCACTCTCTCACTAATATACTTGAGATGTGATTAGTGGTGGATGAATCTTTTTCCTTGGTGCCATAAGAAAAAATTTGAGAACAAAAAATATCTTGGGAACTAGCTTAGAAAGAAATTTTATAAATCATCAATGAAATATTAGGAAATTTATATATGATTCAGAATTTTTAAGGAACATTGAAGCTAGTAGGCATATATTTTGAAGGTAAGCCTTTGTTTTTTAGTTAGTACTTCTGATACTAATATCAAATGTTACATAGTCAGAAGATGAATGATTTTGGATTCTCCAATTTCATTTTATCATGCATATTGTTCTTGTGACATTCCATATGCTTAAGGAGAAGTGTTTATATGTATGTTAGCACCCTTTTATAATATAATGAGTTCTGGTGTCAAGTTAGTAACTAGGAACAAAGCCTTGAGGGTAGGTAAAATGCGTTTTGATGTCAAGTTGGTAACTAGGAACAAAACCTTGAGGGTAAGTGTTAGGAGTAGAGATGGCAACGGGGCGGGGCGGGTTTTGACTTCCCCGTCCCCACAACTGTTTAACTTTTTTCGCCACACAACCGTGTATAACGGGGTGTGTTTTGACTTTTCCGTCCCCACAACCGTTTAACTTTCCCCGCCCGCCTCGTTTATACTTTTTCTTTTTTTTTTTAATGCAAATTTTTTTATAATAATAAATCTGATATTTAAATACAAATGCACAAAAAACACACATTTAGGTACATGCAACACAATAGCTAATATTGAGTCATCCATTACTGATATAATAAATTGTATAGTTGTATGATATATATAATATTAATATTTCTTTTATATATATATATATATATATAAACGGGGCGGGCGCGGGTACTCGTCGGGGTGGGTCTTACCCCTTTCCCGCTCCCGTTTAAGCACGAGTTATTTTTCCTAACCCCATCCCCACCCCATTTTCTTAAACGATTCCGTAAACGAGTTTTAAATGGGACGGAGCGAGTATCCGACAGAGCGGGACAAATTGCCATCCCTAGTTAGGAGGTCGTATTATAAGACAAATTTTATTGTCTGTTTATTTTTTTTTTAAATTAGTCTCTCAATAACAAATCAAACTCTTACTAAATTTCAAATATCAATTGGATGGCTCAGCCATCCCTTTGGATATGTTAACTCTTTATCTTTAGAAGTTCTATATTTTATCTCTCAACCTTGTTTGGTGTTATGATATCCTTTTTAGTTTTTTTTTTTCTTTCTAAAGAGAATAAATGGGCCACAGGGTGCGATCTCCTTTTGGTCACTTTTTTTTTTTTTTGCATGTCAAGCTTCCCACCTTGGGGAGATTCGAACCTGGACCTTCCCTAAGGGAAAGCCAGGAGGTACCACTCGGTCACGAAGGCCGGTCTTTTGGTCACTTTGAAACACATCCAATTGCTATTTGAAATTTGGTAAAAGGAAATAGGAGAAGCTTTATATTTTCAAATCACATAAAAAATAATTATTCCTGAATAAGTCACGTGCAGAATATCTCTTATAAATTGGGCCTCACATCACGCGTCAGGACTTGAAAAACCTAACCTAAGAAGATCCTTTCTCTACTTCTCAATTTGGGCCTCACACCACGCGTCAGGAATTGAAACACCTAACCTAAGAAGATCCTTTCTCTACTTCTCAGTTTGGGCCTCACATCACGCGTCGGACTTGAAAAACCCTCAATCTAAGAAGTTCATTTATCTACTTCTCAAATTGGGCCTCCCAATCGAGGAAGGTCACCTGAAGAAAATTATCGACCTCACTCCAAAATTCATTAGCCCTACCCGGCAATTAACTCCCGCCGACGTTAACGTTTGTATATTGCATATCAAGAAACTCTTAAGAAAATTGTATTTTCTCAGAGAAAATGGCCCTCCGGTTACGGCAATTGAAAGAAATTTCTAGGGTTTTGCCCCAAATTTACTTAGGTGAAAACATCGCCTTATTCTTTCACTTGTTCAATCAAATTGTTATCTCTTGCTTATTACGTCTGAAGTTGATGATAACTTTTGTGGAATTTCAGTTCTATTTTTCTCTGTAGAAACCTAAATCTCCGCTTGGTTACTGAGAAAGCATGGAAAAGAATCGACATTAAAACCTTCGACTGAACTGAGCATATTAGTTGATTGTAGGCGGAGGTCGCAGGGTTCCTGGAGTTTCAATATATTAGTTTCTTTTTACTTTCTTGTGTTATCTGAGCAACCAAATGGAGCATAATTTTTTGCAGCAATCAATCGGAGCATAAATTTGCGAGATTAGGAAGTTACTGTAGTCTTGATAAGCAGATTAACTATATTTTATGCCAAAAAATGAAAAAAACTGAAATGTCGAAACAATGCGACAATGGTTTGGATTTGCAGGAAGTAATATGCAATTTCTGATATCTCTCTCTTTTTGTCTTTCTTTTCTTGTTAGGTAACCATAGTTTTCAACTATCAAGACAATATATCAACTTACTAGCCTCACATTTGAACCCTTCGCCTCCAGTATGGGCAAACATCAATAGAAGTCTTTTAGAGAGAGGTGGTCATGCTCAGAGGTAATAAATCATATTTTCTCTTTCTACTCGAGACTCAGATTTTAATTTATATGTACAATCTTCTAATGTTTATTACTCTTCACTTGCAACAGAGCATTATTTTACATAACTAGGGTGTATTTGTAGATTGCTAATACTTTCTAATGTTACAGAATTGTATGGCAAATGAAACCGCTTGGTGAATTCTATTTGTTTTAGTGGAGAGAGTAATTGTTCTGTCGTTAGACTTGTGACATTTAAATGTTTTGATGTTAATAGTTTGAACTTGTATCCTTTTCTTTTTCAGATCTTGGTAGCATTCCTAACTCACCAATGACAGTCTCTTTCAGGTTTTCAACTGTATCAGAAACGTCGCACAAATCTTTTCCTGAAATTGGTCTATTGTCCTTCATTGAATCTGCTTTAGATGAGCTTGAAGGTAAATTGGATTCATTTGTTCAGAATAATCTGTTTTTCCTACTTGCTTAAGAGAAACTGGCATATGTGTATAATCACATATCAATTCACTTGCTGATATAAAAAACACTAACAGGCCTTTTCCTTGTGTATTGAATAATCATGCTTTTTTCTTGTTGAGACCTTTTTTTACTTCCAATCTAGTAAAATGTATTTTTCAGTAGTTATAATCTGCTTGGAACTAATCCTCTTTTGCTCTTCAGACTGGATGTATGAGTTTATTTTTGCCCATCCCCAAAGGTCTAGTAAGCCTGAGCACATTGTGTTGTCTATTCAAGAGTCCTCTATTTATCAATTTTCATTTTGGCTCTGTTCTTTTTCTTTTTCCAAAGTATGGATATATCTATTAGAAGGAAAATAGTTTAGAAATGCATGAGAAGGTTTCATAGCACAAAAAAGAAGGGTCAATACACCTTCGAGCAAATAATGGCATCTCAAGATGTTTTTTTGCATATCCCTAGACATTGGAAGACTGAACAGGAGAGGAGATTGTAGAAACCATCTGCAGTCCACAACTTGGAAGGAAGTTTCTAGTCCAGAATTTCTTTGAATCCTCTCTTTCCACAAGCACCACAATTAGCACTTGAGATCCTCCAAAGAAGGCGGACATTAGCCCCCTAGGCCTCAGCATCCCAACTTCTAATCAGAGGCAGACTGTATTAGGAACCACCTCTCCCTTTATAATCCAGGGAGGAATCCCTGTGGAAGAAGGCAAGAGATAGCAATGAAGACGAAGATAGTGAGCGCCTACTCTTACACATAGCATCTCTGTTAGGCAGAGCCACGTCTTTCAGATCAGATTATCTTTTTATAAACTCCTTTCCTTCTTTCTACCCCCTCCCTCTTTCTCTTTCTCTCAATACAGGCAGCAAAGCAACCTTCAAATAAGTTTTGATAGGAATTAAATACTCCTCAGTCACCATCATTGCCTTGCAAACTAGCATAATGAGAATTTATACATATCGAAAATCTCCCACATGCCCCTTTTCATCAAGTTGGCGCGCTCTAGAGTGTATAATCAATTGTCCGAGTCAATCTTGCAATATTGACTTATAATTAATCTCTTACATCCTCTTCTTGAAATTTCTCAATGATGAAATGAGTAGTTGGAGCATTAGAAAATGAAGTTTTTTATAAAAAATTTGCAGTATCTGATTACTTCTTTGATTCAATTTTGTGCTTACTTGTCTAAATTCAACTTATAGTGTAAGTGTGTCTGTGTTTCCTGGTGTATTGATTGAATCGTGAAGCAGTATGCTGCTCCTGCAGCAGGCAACATGATGGTAATATGAATTGAGATATTTATGCAACTAATTCCTCACTCCTTCCACCATTTTAAATTTTTATAAAAGTTTGAAATGAATGTACAGGCCCTTATCATTGTTGGTTGAATAAAACCAAGGATAGCAAGGAACTCTCTAGGAGAGATGGAGTCTTCTTGGTTCTTGCTGGTGCGTTCCTTGAGGATTCTCTAATATCAGGTCGTGAACCTGTCATTATGTTTGAAAAAGTAAAATCACTTCAGCAGAGGTAGAAGAATGTTGTATATAGGTTGCTATTAACTTTTTAAGTTCAAACGATTCTTATATCTAATTAAAAAGGTAGATCACCTTGTGCTTGTTTCTTTTGCGGCTATAGGTATCCTTCTCTCCATGTTATGGGTTTTCAGTCTGGCAGTTCAATTTGCTCTGATGTTGTTCGTACTCGTCTACTCCAGATAACAATGATGGAATATATTACATTTCCTATTTTGTTGTCTAACAAGAATTTCGCTGAGGTAAGGTATAAAGCATTGGTTGACATTCTCGAAATAATATGATCATGGAGTATACTATCTGCATTACAGGATATTGTCGTGACAGAATAATACCTGATATTTCAATACTGATTATGTTACGTCAAAATACCACCTGACCTTCTAGATACCAGTGTAATAGCCTTTGGAAAGTGTCTATCATTGATCTGAAAAAATTGGTTCTTGTCAATTATATATATAACTAACTATACCGGATACAAATATTTAGTTCAGTCACAAATATTTGCTTCTTGTCAATTTCAATACTCACACACGCTTGGGAATAGTTCAAGCTGATCTCAAACTTGGTAATTTTTACTTGAGCCTAGCCCAAACACTTATATCATATGCTCATTTGTAGCCGTACTCATATTTTCTCCTCATTCTATGTGTTGGTTATGTATCCAATATTATATTAATTTCAATGATGCGCATAGCGATATGTTTAGATTTTCTTTGTGAAATATGAGAGATCTTGTTTAAAGTTACATTAATTGTGGTAGATTTCGCTATACCAAAGGGCCTTTAGCCCAATGGTATAACCTCCCCACCCTCAAAGAGGAGGGGAGGGGTTTGAGCCCCGGCATGGGCAAAGTGTGTGTGAGTACTTATCTGATAAAATAAAATAAAATAATTTTGTGGTACATTTCACTATCAAATTATAATTTGAAACTGTCTGTTAATTCCTTTATGCATCAAGTGATATTGAAGGTTGATGTTTCAAACCACAGTTGACTAGCATCAAGTTCATTTGAGATTCTTTGGCTGTGCTTCCACCAAACGTGCATGAAGCGTTAGGATGTTATGTGTACTGTGAGGTGCCTTTGGAGGTGACTTCCCAATGGTGCAGCACTAAATCAGTTGCCCTTGAGGCAAGCATTCACCTTATCTCAAGTATCCGTTTTTTCAAGCAGGCATTAGCCCTTTGAATCGGCCTTGCTTCAGTGACGAGCATCTATGCTTAGTATGAGCATATGTTCTGGGTGCAGTAATGCAATCTTATGAAGGGTAGAGTCAATAAGATAAATCATGGCATCCCCACAAGTGCGACACCTTATTAGTGACCTGTGTGGCAGTCTCTTATTGGTCTGTGAAAGAAGGCAGATTTTGATGTCTCAAATCAATTCATGGATAAAAAAATTAACAAAGCCTTAATCCAAACTTCTTGAGGCCGTCATGAATTAATAATATAGAATAAGAAGGGTAATTTTCAGATCCAATCTGGCGGCTTCTGCTTCCTTCTAATGTAACTCATATAACACTTCCACTTGAAGCATTGTAGAAGCAGCGCAGTGCTGGCTATAACTTTTTCCCACAGGATTCCTCTCATGCATATGACATCACACTTCTGAAAAGGGTTGTTATTGGATATATCACCGTATGCATACACAAACATATGCATATACAGATGAATAACTTTTGATAATATCAACCATGTCATATATTTTGATATTGAGCCATAAACAGCACAACTACATATCAAAGTTAATTCTGCTGTGTGCAACTTTGAATGCTTATATTCTTTATCACCTGTTGCTCAATTGCTATCTAACTTATTATGTTGGTTTGGGTTTCTGCATTAAAACATGCTGTTACTAGTTTTATTGGGTGTTCTTATTTTCATTACATTTTCTTTTACTTATCTAGATGACAGATGGGGCATGTTACATTCTATTTAAAGGTTTCAAGAATCCTTTACTTTACCATGAGTGGGACGTGGATCTTGGAACTATTGACAAAGGTAAGTTGATTTTCCTTTTTTCCATGTTGATAAAGTTCTCTTAGCAACAATGTAAACATCAGGGATGTTATTGAAACTTGAAATCTTTGGCCTTTCTACATGAACATAAAAGAATGTTTCCTTTCTTTTGATTGAAATATGGGACTGACTGAGAAAAAGTCAATGAAGGAATGAAATAGAGAAGTGAATAACTAAAGAAGAATGGATATATCAAATCATCAGTTAATGTGTTGCAGTATGCCCTGAGAATTTGAGAAATTTCAGTTGATAAAAAAGATTCTTCCAGAAAAGAATAACAATTGCCATTCTTTTACATCTTTTTTAATAAAAAAATTCATTATTCAGTGTTTTATGGAGATTCAAGATTTTTGAGTTTGGATGGGGAGCCTAACCCAAGGTGTGAACTGTGAAGAATAATGAAGTCACAACAACCTTTCGAATAAATTAATGAAGTCACAATATGCCATGAGTACACCATATTTGCCTTTGAATAGGAGGATGCGGTATTGAGTCAAGAAGTTCCACACGACTTATATTCAGTGTTTGGATTTTATATGTGATTCTTCTTTAGAAAGATTTAATATTGTTGTCTGTCCTCTATTCTTAAATTATTTATCCAAGGGATTAGTAGTAGTTCCCTTCCTTTGTTTAATATGCATATAGGGCAATTTTGAGGTTGGAGAAATTTGAGATAAGATGTTATATAGCTAGGTAAGATGGTTTCTCCATGTGCTTCAATAGCCAGTGACTGCACTGGCGACATGGTTTAGGTAGAATGTGTTGCTAGAATGTGGGAAGATAAAGAAGGATATGGATTAAGGTGAGGATGGTGCGAGAGTATTGAGAGGTTTCATCTTAGCTTATGATTTCATATAAATTATGGCGTTATAGTGGAAAGATGAAAGTATTTGTCTAACAGACACCAAATAGTTTGACATTTATTCTATTATATTTAGGGGACATCCTTTTTGGTTTGTTTGGCAAGTCTTTGTATAACATGCTGCCACTTGGCAATGTAAGGGAATTTTTTTTGACTCAAAATGGCCGTGATGATGTTGTGGAAATAATCGAATGTTTATAAGAAGAGATACTATGAGGTAGAGAAACATGAACAACGCATCCATGTGGCAAAAATGTGAATGTTAAGATGGATGCTAGGAAAATCTAGGAAATATAAGATTAATTAATAATCAAAGGATTAGGGAGAAATTAGGTGTGGCGACTATTAGCTAGAAAATAAGATAGAGTAGACTTAGGTGGTATGGGCATATTCAATACCGATTTATAGATGGACCTGTGAGGAGAGGAAGATTGGTGTGCATAGAAGGCAAGAGATAAAGAGGTAGACCAAAACTAACATGGAATGAAGTGATAAGAAATGATTAAAAAAAATTAAATCTAGTAGGAGATATATATGGCTTATGATAGGAAAGAGTGGAAAAAGAGAATCCATGTGGCCGACCCCGTTTATACGGGATAAAGGCAAGGATGATGATGATGCTATGAGGTAGAGAGTGCATTTGAGTAAGGATACGTTGTCATGTTTGTTTGATTATTTTGATTTTGTTCTCTTGTTTTATGGGTAGGGGCTGATAGCTGTTTGGACATATATTGGTTGAATAGTTGAATCAGGTTTTCAGCATTAATGGAATCTTGGATGTAATTTGGATAATTAATGTGTTTCAAGTATTTTTCTTTGAACTGTGGGCGTACGGATGCTCAGTGAATTATTTCTTGTAGCATGATTATCAAATTTACTTGTAGAAACTGAATTTCACTACCTCGTATATGTTAATTGGAGTTCGTGGGGAATTGTTGCAAAAGTGTGACTACTATCATATAGAGAAGCTGGTGTCCATTCCATTGTTGCCTTTTGCTTCGACTGCAAAGTTCAGTCGATGGTGGAGGGTGTATGGTTCTCAGTGTCCCATAAAATGGAGCTGAAAGGGACTAGATCAATTGGCAAGTTGGGCAGCTCTAGCGTGGAAAGTAGTTATAGGGGTGACAAGCTCTAAGTTTCCCTACTCATTGATACCATTTTGGCTTCCATCATATAAAGAGGATATTTGATTTTCATAGAATGTACTCTAAGGTGGGAGAGGCATTTCCGTTGCTTGATACCTGGTCATTAGGGTTGGTTGCTTGTAAATTTTGAGGGAGATGAGAGAAAGCAAATGTTTATTTATGGTTTCCCTATGTACCTGTAGTGCTTGACATTTATCAGGCTCGGTGATGCTTGTGGGAGGATTTTTGGTGGTAGAGGCAGGTGAGAAGCTTTGTGAAGCTGGTGGTTGGTGAAACCTGTTAACAAGTTTCATTGATAGTGGCAGAGCCTTTTTGGTGATTTTGAGATTGGCCGTACCAGAGAGAGGTTTTAGGGATAAGCTGATGATGGTTCATTGCAATCTGCGGTCATCATTGGGAGGTTAGATCTCAGCAGTACCAGAGAGAGGTTTTAGGGATAAGCTGATGATGGTTCATTGCAATCTGCGTGTTGGAGGTCATCGTTGGGAGGTTAGATCTCATAATATGTGAAAAAAGGTAATAGTGGAGAGGTAAGGGAGGATTGGTGATGACCAGAAAACTGAAACTTCAGTCTTTAACCATGTGGGGGCAGGAAGGTGCATAGTTGAACATCAAGAAGCACTTTGCACACAAGTTGGTGGCAGATACGAAAAATGGTTGCGTGAAGGGAGAAGACTAGGGTTGTAAATAAATCGAGTTTGACTCAAGACTCTTTGGATTTCGGGTTCATGATGAGTTCAGGAAGCTAAGCTTGAGCTCAACTTGGGTTGCTCACGAGGCGGCTTGCTCAGTCTGTGAGATCGTGAAACGTAATATCTTTTTGATTATGTTTTTTTAATTTTGTATTTCTATTATGTTATTACATTCTTTTTGAGTATCTCTGATGCATGAACTCTCCTATTTCCCTTCACGTACCCTTGTAGACCAGGCACAACATGGGTATTGGTATAGGATATGTGTCCAACACACTAACCCAAATTGGATACCCCGATCCTTCACATGGCATGATTGGACAAGAAGAAAAAACTCAAAGTTAATAGCAAAAATAAGTTTCGTATTTATAAGATAGATGGAAACCCTTTCCTTTTATTACATCCCATATAATTTGAGTAATAGTTGAGTATATTATTATAAAATAACTACATTAACAATTACACTATGATATAACATATGATGTATTTACATGCATAGTACGTATCCACGCACCTGTATCCAACTTTTGGACACCTATTCCGATATCCTAAGATTTGGGATTTGAGGAGTTCTGACACTTGGACACACACCCGCACCCAATACACTTTCCTGAGTTTGGGTAACATAGATTAGGATATAGGTATGCAACTTATCAAACCTATAAGAAAAGCATAACACGTCAATTTACTACCCGCACGAGTTGAGACTACCATTATTCAAGCTTGCCTCATTTAACAAATTTGTTCATATTTGATTCTCAAGCTTGGCTTATTTACTTGATGAATGAACACAAATCATTCGTTTAAAGAGCCAAGCTGAGCCCAAATTATTTATGAATAGATCAGTTAATTTTAGCACTAGGAAACATACTGAGAGGGTTTTAGAAAAGAGTGGACGAGGGTTTTAGATAGTGTTCTTTGAAGCCGGTAAAGGACTGATGTACTTGAGATGCATCCTTATCTGCTTTCAAGTAGCATCCAGATCAGTGGTTAATTTGGGGAAAAGTGAGACTGTGAGATGATCCTGGTGGGTAAGGTGGTGAGGATAAACAGTTTCACGGCTATTTTGTGTTGTAGAATAGGAGCTCTTCCTGTCTCCTGTGCTGGTTTTCCTCTGGGTGCCCCCTTCAGGCGATGACTATGTAGGATGTTGTGGTTGAGTTATTTGAGAGGAGGTTGATGGGATGGAAGATGCTATCTCTTCTGAAAAGTAGTATACTTTCATCAAAATCACTCTCAATTCACTAACTATATGTTTTGTTTTTCATTTCAGCTTTTATTGTGAGGGCATTTTCTCGATGGGGCTTTGGAACAAGTTCAAATGCCATTTAGTGGATTGGAATATAGTTGAAGTCTAAAGGTTACTGGGTTTGGTATAGAAACCTCAAGTGTTTAACTGCACCCTCTTGGCTAGTGGTTCTGAAGATATGGGGAAAAAAAGAAAGAGTCTTTAGAGGAGAGTGATGAAGAGGAAGAACGTTATTGTGAGGGGAGATTGTCATCATGGCATGTTATGGAGGCTCTGATTTCTTATGAGTTGGGTCTATTGGGAATTTGGAGAAGTATTCAGGACGATGAGAAGAATTTTGGAGTATGTTTGGTTTTCTTTTGGTATTGGGCAGCTTGTCAGATTTTGGCTCAACTGTTGGTCTAGTTTGACCCAGTTGCATTGGACTTTTCTGGTCTCTACTGAATGGCAGTTGACAGAGTATGGAAATAATTGTTTGCATTTACGGGAGTGGAGTGGTGAGATGTTCATTTCTCCAGGCCATTACAGGATTGGAAAATAGAGGAGATTGAGGCAATCATTGTCATATTATATTCCCAGGCCCTTGTGGAGGGGGAGGAGGGTGTCATGAGATGTACAACTTCAAGAATGGACGTATGTGAAGTTAGGTTCTATTATAGGATTCTCAGGAGCGTGCTAGCTAGCTGGACAGATTTTAGAATGTGCCCAATAGTCTACTCAGTGTGACAAGTGGCTCCTTTGTGCCACTGGTGATGTGCATGGAAGGAGATGAATCTGAGGCTTTCTGGAGGTATAGAGTTACCAATATTTGCCTCATAAATACATGATGTCGATTTTCGTAGTTAATTTTCCTTTTCTATTTTTAGGATTTTGGGAACTGTTTAAAATATTATTTCATAGAGTTCCTGACTCCTAAGTGAGCGGAGATGGGTGCATTCTTTGGTGCCTTCTGATAGAACTATTACATGTAAAATAATGTGAAATTGATAGACCATAATACCGTATTGAGACTGTTCGAGACATTTGACTGTAAAATCCCTGCATATGGCTGGTGGCATCATGAATTTGCCATATAAGATTCAAGCCTTACAATCTTGTTGTGTGCAATTATGGCTGCTGCAATTGATCTTTGTGACGGAGAGAGCACCCCCCCCCAAAAAAAAAAGAAAAAAAAATCCCCATCCCAACATCTCTGTAGTTGGATCAAGCACGGCGTATGTAAATTGCTTTGGTTGATGATACTTCTTTTCTGTATTTGATTAGTGCAGTTCAGTCATTTCTGATGCATTTTAAAATTTTATGTTATATTTATTTACTTGTTTTAAGAGCTGGAAAATTGTTTTATTTACTTGTTTTATGTACAGTTAAAATAATATTGTTGTGATGTCATATACGCAGCCATCAAGAATTTAAATGTTCAGCACAATGAGAATCCTAAGTTGGTGAGTAATTTGAAAAGCACATGGATGAAGCAAACTGAAGTCATCAAGGAACCCCATGTTTGTTCTTCCTTGCGGAACATGCTTCTTTACTTCCCAGGTATAGGTTTCCTGTACATGGATTGCTTATAATTGCATCTATTTTTACAAGTTATCATAAAAGTTTTCTTGTGGTACTCAAGGTTTTTAATTTCCATACACCTTCAGATTTCCATTTTCTCGTGAGCAACCAAAAAAGAAATATTAGAGAATGCTACAAAGTAGGGCAGGGGATTCTTCTAGGTACATAGAATAAAGCTAATGACAAGAATGATACAAAGCAAAAGGGGAAAAAAAAGAAGGAATAAGAAAAGTGTCGAAGGACATGGCAGTCTCATCCCCTTATAGACAACTTCCTCTTTACGAGCTCTCTGGGAGGGTAAAATGACCCCTACAAGGAGAAGGTTAAGTAGCCCCTCTTTTGGCGAGAAGATGTACTCTGGGGATCCAGCAAATATTAGCTTCTAAAGAATTATGTAAAATTTCATCATAAAGTGACTGTAATTTCATGAACTAATATTTTGTAATCTCCATTTTAAATTATTGCTGAGTCGTGATCATTTATATCATTGTCAAGAGGCAAGGGGTATATGGGCGAGTACTTATCTACTTTATCTTTGGGGTTCAGAGTGTTACCTTAAATTAGGTTGGCTTGCTTTGGTTTGGTTGATCAGTGCCAGAAACGAGAGAAATATAAACGTTGAAAGGGGTTTGGCTTTCTTTTTTTTCTTTGATAAAAAGCCATCATCTTGGTGGTACAAATGATCAAAGGCATAAGATACCAAATTGTTCCTGTTCTTTTATACACTAGACAAAAAATTAATGTTGTCTAATATTGTAAATTTTACGGTGAGGCATTACAACCATTTCTGCTGGTTCAAGTTAACCTATATGGAGGATATGAACAGAAGCTTGTTTTATGATAATGGTTAAATTAATGCCAATGGCCATTTGAAAAGAATAAATTTGTTATCTCAATGGTTTGTTTGATTAAAGTATGCTTTTGATCTTTAAACTCATAAGTAAAAGCTTTTTAGCTTCTGCGATTCATCACTTAAAATTTTTATGCGGTGTTTGACTTATAATTGAGCTCTCTGACGAATTGTCATCCTTTATCACAGGCTGCATCTCTGTTGATGAAAGTGGAAATCGCCTTTTCCTCTCTGACATCAATCACCATCGAATTATCATATTTGATGTCAATGGCAAGATTTTGGGCTGTGTACGTATGGATGTTATATTCTTGCGTATTACATCCAAATGGCCTTTTATTTTTTATATTTATTATCATAACAGAAGATGGAGGGGGAGGAAAATTCTTTCATCCTCGCTTATTTTTGTTTTTATGTCAGATCGGTTCTTCCCCAGGTTTCGAGGATGGAGAGTTTGAATCTGCCAAGGTAGTGCGCCCTGCAGGTTCTTTCTATCACGCTGCTGAAGATTGCCTCTATTTTGTGGACTCAGAGGTATTTGCCTGGCATTTTTTGAGTTATGATGCCTTTTCTCATTTCATTTGAATTTTGATGTATTCATATTGATTTAGTCTTAATTTGCTGACTTAAATGCACCCCTTATTAACATCAGTCTTTTTATGTCAAGCTTGCTGAATGCTTAGTTGTTTGGTAGACACTAGATATTGTCGAGAAGAAAATGAGAATTTTCCGGGTATATGAAACTAAAGCTTTACATTGGAAAACAAGGGAGTATCAAATATGTATGAGCACCCTTCTTCCTCAAAAAAAAAATTATAAAAGAAAGAAATAAAAGAAAAAGAAAGAGAGAAGAAAAAAAAACTTGAAAAGATGGTTAAAACTTGCTGTACCTACGTTTTTTGAGTTCTTTGTTATAGAAACCATAGTTGTACGAGGCAAGTGCTGCTGAAGCTGCAAATGGTCCTTTAGGCATAAATTATTTGACCGCTGGTATGTAGTGGATCATAACTGCAATCAATAACTCTGTTCCATGGCACTATAACTTCTATACACAGTTGCCCTAGCGAGTCAGCCGTGATCATTAGACATAATTGACTATCAGTGGAGCTGTTATTTTGTTAAATTAACAATCATTAGTATCATTTGTCATTTACGATCTACTAAATAGTAAATGCATTTATTAAGATGAGTTGTATGAATAATTTGCAATTACTTTACATCTGTTGTCAATCTAGCATAAATTTGGTTAATATTCTGTTACTTGTAGACTTTAGTTTTGTCGGTAATACAAATTTTATTTATCAAAAAGAAGCTCTCTATTATTATTATTATTTTGCTATTTTTGATTACTTGATTTTCTTGGAATATTCTCCTTCAAGCTCCTTTTGTGATTTCTTCTTTGTCATTTTTCCCCATAAAAATACATTTGTTTAGGTGTCGTGCTGCATAACAGCGGGAGTAACTTTTCTGCATTCATTTATGCAAGTATTTCCCCCTTTTTGATTTTTTGATCTTAAAATTTGGAAAAAAGGAGGTGCTGGGACACTTTCTTATGATGTTGCTATATATGCTATTACTTCTCTCATTTTAATATCGTCCAATAATTAATTCTGCATTTATTTTGTAACTTGTGTTCATATCCAACATTGAAGAATCATCCCATCAGAGGGCTGATATGAAGAGGAGGGTTTTGAGTTTTTGATCTTAAAATTTGGAAAAAAGGAGGTGCTGGGACACTTTCTTATGATGTTGCTTTATATGCTATTACTTCTCTCATTTTAATATTGTCCAATAATTAATTCTGCATTTATTTTGTAACTTGTGTTCATATCCAACATTGAAGAATCATCCCATCAGGAGGGCTGATATGAAGAGGAGGGTTTTGAGTTTTTGATCTTAAAATTTGGAAAAAAGGAGGTGCTGGGACACTTTCTTATGATGTTGCTATATATGCTATTACTTCTCTCATTTTAATATCTTCCAATAATTAATTCTGCATTTATTTTGTAACTTGTGTTCATATCCGACATTGAAGAATCATGCCATCAGGAGGGCTGATATGAAGAGGAGGGTTTTGGAGACACTCTATCCGATGGGCAATGCTAATAAGAAAAGTGATTCGCTTTGGAGCTGGATCATGGATAAGCTTTGGATGAAGAGAGACGTTGACATAAAGTCTGATGAATTCAACTCAGAATCATTTTTATTTCCTTGGCATCTGATGAAAGCATCGGATAATAATCTCTTCATCCTTAACCGTAGGTAAAGAGTCGCTTTAATTGTTCTCTTGGATAGTATAGAACAGATGCTTCTTTCTTTTTGCTCTTGTTTCACCCCTTATTAGTTCTCTCACAAATTTGCATTATATCATTTATTAATAATATACTTCTGATATTTTGTTAAAGTTGAATATTATTTGGAAATACACCTCTAGCAGTAAGTGGAATTGTCCAGGAAGTTAATTGTGAACCCAAGTAACTGTTGGCAATCATTAATATCACATTTTTATTGACTAAATTATGGTAATAAGAAACGGAACTAAATTATGGAAATAAGAAACGGACCTTTGGAGAAGAAGAGAGTAATGTTTGTGTCTGTGGGTGTTTTTGACTGGCTATGGATAGAGGTTCTACAAGAGGGTCAGGGTTAAAATAAGGCAGCCATTCAGAGAAATCTTTTTTTTTTTCCTTCTCATTCTGCTCTCTTTGCTCTTGTGATTTTTGAGACCCTGTAATAGGATGTTAGAGGGTATAAAAAAGGGGGAAAAAATAATTCTGCCATTTTCTTTCTTTTCTGTTTTTCCTTCCTTTTCTTCGTTCTTATTATTTTTTTAGGTTTTCAGCCACTTAACACATTCCTTTCTAGTATGTTTCAGCAGTTTTATAGTCTTCTATTTGCTAGATTCTTAGAGTAACTAAATCTATCTCATGCAGCCAACTACTTGGGGTCGGCTACATGAATCCTATATTTCCATTCCGCTCTAGTTAAGGCCATACCCTCAGTCAAACTACTTGCTCGTGTATTCATAGGATTCATGTTCATATTGGTTATGACAAAAACTTTATGCTGGCTGTCAAGCTACCTATGCAACCCTCTATCCGGGCTTGGGACCGGCTGTGTAGAGAAACACAGGCTGAGTTGTCCATTATATGTACCAACCATATAAATTTCTAAACTGAACTTGTGATTTCAGTATCAATCTGTATCTCCAATGTTTATCTCGTTTGTATCAACATGACTTTAGAGTTGGTATCATTGATTTGTTTATATGCAGCTTTGAGATGTTATGGATTATGGATTTGGTTTCGGGGGTTATCAAAGAAGTGGTTAAAGGTTTGCTCTATTCTTTAGGTGGTTTATTTTTCTCTGTTTGGCTGTTTCAAGTTTTAACCTATTGATTTCCCAAAGGTTTTCCGAAGATATTGGAGTTCTGTGGACAGATGATACTGGAGAAGACATCCCTATTGAAGCAGATACCTTGTGATTGGTTGCAGCAGCAATCTAATACTATTAGTTCATTTGAGGGAATTCAGTATGCTGGTCTAATGTCATCTTTAGCAGCCTTTCAGGATTATATAATCATTTGTGATGCAGGTACCATTGTAACAGGGCTTTAATGGATGCATTTCTTTTTACTTCTATAATGTAGTTTTAGGTTTATCATACGTGATTCAGTTTCTGACAAGTGTTTTTGTGAAGTTGGTCAGACTGTTTTGAAATTCAATAAAGAATCTGGATCAATTTCAACCTTTAACTTCTCAAACTTTGGGATCCTTGGATTACCTTATTGGGTGTCCTCCTCTTTGGAGAGAGTATATGCTGCGTAAGTATATTTTCTTTTTAAAAGGGATGTTGCTGTAACATAATTTCCCTTGAACCTGTTAAGTTTCATAACTTTACAAACCTCTGCTGATGTATACAGTGGCAATGTATTGTCGGGAGTTCACGCTGATCATGTTCAATGCTTCAGCTTGTTGCCAGGTAATTTTGTTGTCTCGATGTAATGTTATTGGATTGCTTATCAATTATATGAGCACATTGCAGCTTTTGAAATGGTTTCACTAATTCTGTTTGAATATCACCATAAGTAATTTCTACTTGGCTTTATCTGTTTATTCTTTGATAAATGTTAGAATCAATTCTCCCTTGCTTCTGCTTTGCTTCTTTAAAATTTTAGTTTGCAATTTCACTGTTTTCAAGATTTCTTTGAAAGAAATATAATGATGCAAAGTAAAGAGTCTATCATCTAAACATGCAGCAATTAGTTATTTTGTAGTTTTGTTTGTTTAGTTTTATTGTGGCTGAGACTTCTTTCATGCACCAAGCGAGGTTGGCTCTCTCTTTCTGTAATATCTTTATAAAAGTAAAATAATAATAACAATAATAATAAGATCAATGGTTGGTTTGAACAAGTCGGTATGATTTGGAATTCCAAAATTCTTGAAATAAATCATTACTTCCTTTTGTAATACCTTTATAAAGTTAAAAAATAATAACAATAATAATAAAATCAATGGTTGGTTTGAACAAGTCAGTATGATGGCTGTTGGCAAACCATGTCAAACTAATTAACTTATAAGATTAGGAAAAGAGGGTTCATTTAATTAACTAAATAACAAGTTTTATCTTTTCTTTTGCTAGACCAATTTTTTTTTATTTTTTCATATAGATACAGCTGGACAAAAATGTGGAAATCCTAACATAAAAATGCATTGTGTAAGAATCCTTAGTTTCCTCTTTTCTTTTTCTTTATTTCAGTAAAGTAAAAAAGGAAATTAAATAAAAAAGGAAGAAAGGATAATAAGAAATAACACTTTGATTTTATATAATATAAGAATCGAAATAGTCCTTTTTGTTGTTGCTTTTATAGCAAACATTTTTGTTTTCAAATAAGATAAAAAAATTTATCTATGATTTGTTGAAACAAGAAAGGTCCTGGCTAGATAATGACCAGGCCAGGCGATGGGAATAAACTTTTTCGGGAAAAATCAAAGTAAGGAGGTCTTTATTTTTATTGATATTGGATTTTCAATATAATTTTGGTTTTTCTCTAATGAGCTACAGGCATGCCATATAAATTTCGTGTTATCTGATCCTAACAAACATTAATCGGTTTTGACGATCCCTGCTTTTGCCTTGTGAACAGGAAAGATTGACATACAGTTGAATGTAGATATCCCTGAAGACACTGAGCTTGTTGAACCCGTGCAAGAAGGTTGTGTATGGTGCCAGGCAAGAGGTGCTGCTACTGAACTCTTAGGAACAGAGAGCAGAGTGGCAACCTCAGAGAAGGTGTCTACCTTATCGAGAATTTTACCAATTTCACATAGTTTACTTTAAAAATGGAAAGGAAAATCAAATAAAAAAAACTATTCAAATTCACAACCTAGTTAAATTATTTTAATATTTCTAGTAGCTTAGAGTTAGGCCTATGGGTGTTTGCAGGTTGGTGTTTCCCAACAGTGGTATGATGATTTGGATAACCTTGCCTTCTCGGCACCAGAAGTAGAATTGATCTCTGAAGAGGAAACCACAACTTCTGATGGAAACTTACAAGAAGGGAGAGTTTGCATCGATTGTGCTGTCAATACAAGTCCAGGGACAAGTGAGGTATAGTTGTTCAAATGCATATTTCTTTTAACTGTCAGTTTCATTTTTCAAAAGCGGCACACCGAGATATTTCAAATATGTTTTGGTCAGATTAGTTCACACTAAAATGGAGCAAAAATTGAATCAATTTACAATCGTCAATCTGGGCCAAGTAAGACCAACTCATATAACAGGAAGCTTGATGAGGAATAGGATTTTCTACTTTGTTATCATGTGTTGGAAAGATTGGAGGGGGAAGATGAAACTCAAAAGATAATGGAATGTTACATTTATAATATAATTATGTATGTGATGCAGTGTGATGTCGTCATCATGCTCATGTCCTGATTATCAGGAATTTGAGTTGGATTGTGTTCATCCCTTTGTAGGATATATCTCACAAAGCAATGTCAGATAGCCATCATTTTAAAACCAGTACCAATCTGTGCGGTAGAACACATTTTTATTTATTTTTTATAAGTAAAGTATTATTAGAAGGTGTTCAAACAGGGAATGCAGCCCGCAAAAGTTACTCAAGGACCAAATAAGGCCCCTAAACTCTCAAACTATCCAAAAAATCAACTTTCTCCCCCAAAGATATACAATTTCTCCCCTAAACCCAACAAAAAAAAGAACTAATGATAGAGAACTTCAACGCCTCAATAGGAGACTTCTTACCATCAAAGGACCTCCTATTCTGTACCCTCCACAAACACCACCAAATACACAAAGGCGCAACCCTCCAAAAATCATGGACTTGGGAGCTCACTTTACAACCTCACCAAGCCTCTATCGTGCCTCTTGAAGACTAAGGCATAATCCACTAAACCCAAAAGCAAATCCCAACTGTCCCAAGCCACTGGTCAATGCAAGAGAAGGTGATCAACCGACTTTTCATCTCTTTTACACATGCAACACCAGTTAACAATAATCTGTCTCCTCCTCCTCAAGTTATTCGGCGTCAAAATTCTCCCCTGCACTGCCGTCCAAATAAAGAAGGCCACCTTTATGGGGCCTTTGTGCTCCAAACAGCCTTCCATGAAAAAACGAGCCCCAGACCAGCTGAGAGGTTCCTATAGAAAGAGTGGACATCAAACCTCCCCTGAGAAGAAGGCACCCAGACCCAAGAATTAGGTCCTCCATCCACCACCTTACGATATAACAACTCCAAGAACCCTGTGGCATCTTCCAACTCCCAGTCCTGAAAATGTCTCACAAATCGCACGTCCCAAGTCATGCTATCAAGCCGTAACAGTCGGCCACCAAGTTCCTTGAAAAATAGAACGAATTGTTTTTTTTTTTTTTAAAGATTTCATTGAAGGGCTCTCAAAAGGGTAGAACATCTAATATACCAAAAACAAAGCTCAGAACCCTGCTATCTACAAAATACAATAGGACCTCCAAAGATCTACAATATCTTCCATTAGACCACAAAAATACAGCACCAAATACATAGTATTTCAACAACCCCCTAGGACACTCCTCCCTGTTGAAAGACCTCCTATTTCTTTCCTTCCACAAGGAGCACCATAAGCATAAGGGAGGTGACTCTCCAAGCATCTCTAACTTGGGATCGCACCAAACAACCTCTCCAAACTGCAAGCTTTTTGCGGAAGCCAACATGACCCACTGAATCCCAAAGATAGTACAAAGCATGGACCAAACGTCTCTAGCCACAGGGCAATGCAAAATAAGGTGATCCATCATCTCCTCATCCCTCTTGCACATACAACACCAGTTAACAATGATCTAGTGCCTCTTCCTCAGGTTGTCAATCATCAATATCTTTCCAAGAGTTGCAGTCCAACTAGAATGAATTGTTTCGGAACAGTTCATGTTTTTTAGCCATTGGAACTAGGTGATTACGTCCTTTTTACTTGGTCTCATGAATAGGGAAGTTTCTAACCCTAGGGGGTTGGTTTGGAAAGGTTACTGAAATCCACCACATTCCTGACCAATTAAGGGGAAAGAGTCTATAAGCTACTTGGATGAATCAAAGCAAGTATTCAAGATGTCACGGCAAACTTTGTAGATCACCCTTCATTTCATTTTTTTTTACCTCATTAACCATCCTAAAAATGCTTAATGGAGAACTCAACCGAAAAGATAGAGCATAGTTCTTTTTTATTTAGTGGTACTTCAAACGCTACTCTATCAAAGATCTTGTGTTCTTTCGATAATAGCAAAAGGAAAGTTCCAAATCTTCTCACCTTTAGGTCCAGATTGTTGGTTATTTTATGTAATTGAGTTTAGGCTTTGTCAATTTTTAAATGAACTTGATTGATCTGAAGTGCCATAGGAAAATCATTTGTTGCTCTGTTGTACACACTAATCCTATGTTTGTGGAGCGCGATTGTCAAAGTGGTTAGTAAAAAGCTATATCATCTTTTATTGGATACCGTTGCCCACCTGAATTCCTTGTAAAGAAACTTAGATGTAAGAAGTAGATTGAGTTCTCATACTTGATTGATGGTTTTGAACTGTCATCCAAAATGTTGATCTGGATCTCACTAAAATTCCAGGAGGGTAGATCCTTGTAACATAACTTGAATCCTGGGTTCCTGAGTTTATTCCCGTTTCTACCTTTTCTACTGACTGTTTTTACAATGTTATTCTTGTGTCTCTTTTTTGATAAGTATGGATCTAGAAGAGTAATATTTGGAATAGAAAAGGAGACCTGCTTAAATGTCCTAAATAACGCAATTATGTCCAAAATTTCTCATTTTGGCTTTGCAAGGACTTGTTGTCTGTTTCTAACTACTCAACTGCTTATCGACCATTTTAGGCCATTCCATTCCTTATTTGGACTAGTGTTACTTTGATTTTGTTTCCTTTCCCTCCTTTCTTGATTTATTTTTGGTTGATTATTTTGCTATGAGGATATAATGGAGAAGGGGGCAAACTTTTGTTTTAGAAAGACTCTCAAATATCAATGCCAATCTGAGTCATCTGACTCTCACTCCCTCGTTAAGATCCGGTTAAAAAAAAAAAAAGGATTAACTTACTAGTTTGAGTTTTCTAGAGAAAATAAAAAATAAAAAATTTGGAAGTCACCTTCCGGAGAAAAAAAAAGATTTTTTTTCGAAATTCGAGTGTCCCAAGTACTTGTTTATTATTAAATATTTTTCGTGAGTTTTAGGCTTGTTTAAGGTGTATTTTCACAAACATTTGCACGAATATTGTTAGATATTTGAGTTTGATCTGAATACCCTGCATCACCCTCCATCGATTCAAAATAGGATCATTATTTTAACATCCTTGCTTAAATTGGATACTTGAGTTCCAATATAATTTCACGTGCAGATTTAGTATAATAGTTTCCTCATTGTGTGTTCATCTTCTGCTTCCATTGTTGGTTCTTTTCCATGGAGAATTCATCAACTTGGATTATTAGCATCAATGTAACTGTTTGTACTCGCACCTTGCAGCTTTCCCTTCCCAAAATATTTTTTCTAAGAAAATAACAAAACAGAGTAAAATGCAAATTTGGAAATGGAATTATTTTGGGTTGGATATCATTCTAGATCTTCAAAAGTACAGGCAAAGGGTAACTTTGGTAAGCCAACTATGAGACTAACAAGTGTTCTTAATGCCACTTTATATGGTGTTGAGAGGCAGCATTAAAAATGTATTTGACCCAGATATGGTAAAGCCGATCAAAGGTGGCTGAAGTTGGAAAGTAAATCGTTGGACTATCCAATTTATTTAATTAGGCTTCTGATCTTGTAGTCAGGTTGTGATGTGAGGTGGGAAAAAATGGGTTGTACATTCGTGTTTTTCAATTAATCTCTTATCCGAGTTAGATTTAATGGTAAGATTGTTATATTTTTATATTTATCCAAAAACAGGAAAGAACAATTATTTCTTTTTTCACAACATCTGGATACACTCATACATCAACGTGCTTACTCTCTGAGGATAGCTGAAATCTCTTTTAGGTTTTTGTTCACTAAAGTTTCAGCAAATTATTAAGGGCAATTGGTGAATGGTAGTCAAGCGAACAAAGTTGTGTGACACCTACAGGCTACAGCTATGGTTTTATCATTCAGTGCAAAAATACTGGTTTCATAGCGAGTACTTGCAAGTGCTTATTGTGTGTTCTTGACACCTCATATCAAAATAGATTAATTTCTTTTCATATCAACTTCTATTTTTTATTTTAGTTATGAGCCTCTCCTAATAAAAATAAATTGATTTTTGTAATATTCAAATACCTAAATGGCTTACTACTTATACATGTGGAAAGGACCTTTTATTTGATATTTCAAGATCTGATGACTTAAAATTAGATAAATTGTTGAAATCTCAGACCTTTTCTCCAAAGAAAAATGTATTTACCTTTATGAACATTCAGCAGGCAAGGTTTTACGGGTATGATATGTTTGATATAATTCTAAATACTATCATTTCATTTATGATTCTCACCCAGGTTATCGTTTACGTGGCTCTGTATTTAAAACTGAAGAGAAATCAAAATTCACTTGAAGGCAGTAAAGAGAAAAATGCAACAAGGATAGCAGATATTTTGTACCCAAAGAGAAATGCGATGGCGGGAAGGGATCCATGCGTTCAGTTCTTGTTGAAATCAAACAGGTATCTGGGAGAATTTGTTTTCTTGAAACCTCTACATGTGAGGCTAAAGTTTGATTGCCTTGATCACCCTAAAGCAGCAGATAATTCGAAAGAAATTATTTTAACAGACTCCTCCATTGAGGTCAATGTATCTCTTGATTAACTAATAATTTTAGTGAATGCCTTGTGCTTGGTATTCCTGTATTCTTATATTGTTGTACAAGTCTCAGCTATATATATATATATATATCATTCCTATTCAGACGAAAGATTATTGGGTTTTATTTTATTCCTAATGAAAGCTGGGTTCATCAAGTCGGGATTAAATTGATTACATTTACAGGTGTGTTGTGTTATTTCACTGCCTTTTCTGTTGAGTAGAAGCTTTCGCTGCAGTCTGTAAACATGTTTATCCAAGTTTAGTAATTCCTGAAATGAATACAGTTTGCTGCCTGCATTGACATGTCTATTACTGGAATGCAGCCATATCAGGTTATATATATATATATATATATATATATATATAATGGTTTTGTTAATGATGGTTGATGCTGGTTTTTCTATGAACTTTGAGCTGATGATCAATTAAGTAGAGGAGGTTTTTCTTGAGATGATTCTGCACGTTTGATATGTTGAGACACGATGGAAGGTTTGATTGTTACGTTGAACATAGGATGTCAGAGTGGTGACACTTGGGCTGCAATATCTATATCTATATAATATAAAAGCTTGGTATATTAATGACAAAAAGTCCAATCTAACGGTCAAAAGTAGTTAAAAATTTAATCATGTGATTCAAAATGTCTTTTATATATATATATATATATATATATTTTACTAAAATGTGTTTAGGCAGATCAGCAAGAAACTACAATATCCGTGCAAATGAGACCAAGGCTTAGCTCTCTGTCAGCATCACCTGTTTCGTTCCACTTTCCGCCAACCATATAGAGAGCTAAGCCTTGGTCTCATTTGCACGGATATTGTAGTTTCTTGATGATCTGCCTAAACTCATTTTAGTAAACTGAAGGGCCATCCAATTCGAACAATAAGTAATGCATTTTCTGTGAAGCATCCTATTCAATTCGAAAGGCAGTAAGCGAAAACAATTTTGCCATCAAGGTCTTTCCTCAAAACCGATATCCAAACATGAACTATGGAACATGGATCAAACATACGCCCATTGAATTCAGATCAATTTCTGTATGCGGGTGGACAAAGCCAGCCAGCATTGATTATAGTACATCTAAAATTAGAAATAGAAAAATAATAATAAAAAAAAATTGGATAAGAAATGAAAGGATATGCTTTTGCCTTAGACTCGGGTCTTTATGCCTAAGACCCCTTTTTCGGGTCTTTATGCCTAAGACCCCTTTTTGTTTTGAATAATACTGCTACCTAGACCCATTACCGATTCAAGGATATGAATAAAAATTTCTCTCTTCAACGCATTATATCGAAGATGATGCAATAGTGATGTAAACGCTCATATACATTTAAGTCGAAAAATTTAACACCAATAACATATATATTACATCGAGATGCAATATTACAACACCATTAAATGCAATACTTTTTCATCATTATTGCATCATCAATTTAATGGTGTTTTGTGTTGTTGTATTCTGAATTGATTTAGATCTTCAAGCCTACATATGGTGTTTTGTGTTGTTGTATTCTCAATTTATTTAGATCTTCAAGTCTACATATATAACGCATCCCCTTTTCACACCCAAGCGATATGGAATCGTGAGCTCTATGTGCCTGATGCAACTAAAGTTTCCATAATTCACCTCATTTGGAGGCCCAATCCTCGTTGGCACACTTCCACAACTAAGGTCTCCATAATTCACCCCCCTTGGAGGTCCAACGTTCTCATTAACACACTTTTGGATGGGTCTGGCTCTGATACCATTCTGTAACGACCCAACATTCACACAGTACAATATTGTCCGCTTTGGGCCTTAGCTCGCACGATTTTGTTTCTGGACTTTTAAACTCGAAATCTCTCGTACTATAAATTTTTAAGCCTGTATATATAGCATATCCCCTTTCCACACTCAGACGATGTGGGATTATGAGCCCCTTAGCCTCTAATGCAGTAGCTCAATAATGGTTTTTCCACTCACCTATCTACATGTTCGCAACTAAGGTCTTCACAATTCATCGATGTGGGCATATGCGAGGCAATGAGTGAGCTACCATACTGGCAAGCTACGGGTGTCATGATCCAACACCGTCTGGGGAAGGGGAAGGTGAAGGTGAATGTGAAGGTTAAATACTTATATGTATCTTTGCACTATTCTATGACACACCGCGTTTTAAATTTTGATAGTCGTAAACCCATCAGAACTCAGCAGTTAAGTGTGCTTATGCGAGAGTAGTACCATGATGGATGACCCCCTGGGATGTCTCTGGTTCAAGGAAGCCAAAAGCAGACAATATTGTGTTGAGTAGGGTGGGGCGTTATAAATGGTATCAGAGCTAGATTCCAACCGAAAGTATGCCAACAGGGACATTGGGCCTCCAAGAGGGTGGATTGTGACGACCTCTGTGGGCAGGTGTGATGTGGACGGGTGTAAGGCAGTCGACAAGTTACCACACTAGAAGGATACGGGTGTCGTGATCCCACATCGCCTGGGGAAGGTGAATGTGTCATCACCCTTTTATGACATAACCCGTTTTAAAGTCATGATGGCTGTGAACCCATCAGAACTCCGCAATTAAGCGTGTTTATGCGAGAGTAGTACCATGATGGTTGACCTCCTAGGAAATATCTGATTTGGGGAAGTTAAAAGCCAACAATATGGTGTTGTGTCTGATTTGAGGGAGTCAAAAGTCGACGATATTGTGTCAGGTAGGATGGGGTGTTACAAATGGTATCAGAACCAAAACCTAACCGAAAATGTGCCAATGGGGATGATTGGGCCTCCAAGGTGGTGGATTGTGACGACTTCTATGGGCGGGTGTGATGTGGATGAGTGCAATGCATTGGATGAGCTACCATACTGGCAAGCTACGGGTGTCATGATCTCATATTGCCTGGAGAAGGTGAATGTGTCATCACCCTCTAAGACACAACGTGTTTTAAAGCCGTAATGACCGTGAACCTATTAGAACTCAATAGTTAAGTGTGTTTATGTGAGAGTAGTACCATGATAGGTGACCCCCTATGAAGTATCTGATTCGAGGGAGCTAAAAGTCGACGATATTGTGTCTGGTAGGTTGGGGTGTTACATGATCTCTGGGGAGTTACATGATCTATCCTAGATGTATACATTTTTGCGTGTGTTTTGATAGGATCAACGGATAAGAGAAAGTATACAATATTGTGGCAGGTAGGGTAGGCGTTACAAACGATATCAGATTCAGAATCCATCTGAAACTGTGCCAACGGGAACGTTGGGCCTCCAAATAAGTGATTGTGACAAGCTCTATGGACAAGTGTGATGTGGACAGGTGCAAGGCACTGGGTAAGCTATCACATTGACAAACTACGGGTGTTATAATCTCACATCGCCTAGGGAAGGTGAAAGTGTCCTCATCCTTCTATGACACAACATGTTTTAAAGTCATGATGGTCGTGAACCCATCATAACTCCACAGTTAAGCGTACTTATGCGAAAGTAATACTAGGATGGATGACCCTATGAGAAATATCTGTTTTAAAGGACAATATTATGTCAAGTAAATTGGGGCGTTACATAATCTTTCCTAAATGTATACATTTTGTGTGTATTCTAACAAGATAAGGGGACAGGAGAAAGTATACAATATAAGTATTAGATGAGCGAGCCAAGTTCACTATAATATTTGACTAGTCCAAAACTATAGGTAATGAAAATCATTGCTTATGTTACAAGTTAAAACAAGGTTAACTTGTTTTTTTATTCGCACATTTTATAATCCTTGAGTTTGTGCTTGGGTGACCCAGACTTGAAATGTGTGCGAAATAAAAAAAAATTAGATGGAATGTGACTTGAGACGGTCTGTTGAAATTGTGATGTTGATGATCAGACTAGCTCCCTCTTTCTAGGTTATCATTGTGTTGATACCAAGAACTTAATATGTCTCCGAGTGCCTGATTGTAGCGTTGAGATGGAAAGTGATAAGTGATGGGTGGATAAGACTGTTTGAATGAAATTTATTGGCATATAAAAAGATATAAGAATTAAAAGACAAATTTCATTGATAATATATAAAAGATTACAAATTACAATCATTGAAACTATGTTACAAGAGTCTAGACCAGGGGCGGAGGGAGAGGGAAGCCATAGATCTAAGAAGTACAGACACGAGTACGACACAACACGAATACAACGATACAAAAAATTTTAAAAAAAAGAGGACACAAACACGACAAGGATACGACTATAAAATAATAATATAATATATTAATATATATTAATTATTCAATAAAAAATACTACATTACTACTTCAATTCATCATTAAGCGATTAAGAACCAAATAAGCAAATAGATTAAAATAAATTAAAGAGCCAGACTTATTTAATCTTCTACACATATTTAGCTTAAATTTTTAATCATAACTTAGTAGCATGTAATTTTTATTCGAAATACTTGAATATACATCACTGCTATAAAATGTCCGATACGAATTCGATGAGTGTCCAAGAAGTGTCCGAGAAGTGTTATAAAAAAGAAAAATGTCAAGACACTTTTACGAAGTGTCCGACACGTGTCTGAAGAGTGTCCAATACAAATACAGTACTCTCAGTAAAGTGTCCATGCTTTCTAACCATAGACAAACCATGCAAGCTGAGAGAAATACCAAGATATTTAACTGAAAATTTACCCTCCTTGAACGGAAGAATCCTATGAAAACACTGCCTTCTTCGAACAGGTTTAGAGTAAAAAACAGTAGATTTATGTGGACTAGCTTGTAAACCAGAAGAAGCCCCCCAATTTTTTCTCAAAACTCTATTAATAATTTAATAGTAATTACTTATAATTATCAATGATAATTTATTATAGAAAAATGAAAGTTGGACCTCCAAAATTTTCGCAAAACTCTATTAATGGTAATTATTAATCGTGATTTTGTATAGAAATATTAAAGTTGGCCTCCCAAAATTTTTAAAGATTTTTTTAAAAAATGGGAGAGGGCCATAGCCTCCTTATTCCCCATTACGGCCATTTATAGATATGCCCTTAAAAACATACATAAAAATGCACCTAAACAAAAAAACACCACAATTATTTTATTTTATTTTAAATTTTTAATTTTATATTACTACTTCGGCTCCCAAATTAATATTTCTGGCTCCACCCTTGGTCTAAACTAGGAATAAAAAACTAAAGAACTAGGGGAAAAAATACACGAAAAATAAAAGATAAAGATATGGTGTTTATTGCATATTTAATGAGTCTTCTCATATTTATAAGCAATTATCAACCTATAAGAATAATTTTGGTCTGTTTGCATAGATTCTTCAATTTTCCAACTAAAATCTCATGATCATAGCTGGGAAGAAATATATAGAAATATTATAAGCTAACCAAACTAAATTCTAACAGTAGTAAAGCGATATATATAGAAATTCCATTTCTTAGGAGCCTCATATATAAGTCAAAAATGCAAAGCAGCATAAAAACACAAAGTGTCTTAAGCACAAACTTTTATTCTCTAAAAAAGTCTCTCTTTACTGGACTTAGAAAACAAAAGAGTACTGTCAGTCTCACAGCGCACCACAAACTCAGTAATGTCCTAGGCTTCCATGCGGATGATGCAACGTAGACTCTCCCCTTTGAGCATGTAATCAAAAGCTTTGTTGATCTCTGAAAATGAGACTTGGTGGGTGATAAATTTCTCCACTTCCAGCTCCTGCAACATCAGCACAAGGTTATGCTAATACTGCACAAGTTCTCGATTTCTCAATTCAATCTTATATACAAGAAGACAAGCTTACCTTGTTCATGTATCGTTCAACAACAGATGGAAGGTCCGAACGCGGCTTATAGTTTCCGAAGAAAGTTCCCTTAAGAGTCCTCTCATTCAACAGATTCACGGGATGAGTTTTGAATTCATCATCTTTGTTCGGCACACCAACCAGTACAGCAACACCCCAACCCTGAGAAGCAACAATATTAATTTCTGGTGTCATATATATTATGGATCAATATATATATGTATTAAAATCAGTTTGAGATTGGAGAAGATAAGCATAGGCAATTAGGCATAGCATTGAAATCAGTTACATCGTGAACACATTCAAATGCAGAGATCATGGCATTGACGTTTCCAGTACATTCTATGCTCCGGTCCACTCCACCATTAGTCATCTCAGCAATCACCTAACAATCAAAGTTCAAATTTCAGTGTGATCAGAGTTGACTATCATCATAAAACAACAATTTTTCAGCATTTTCTCCCAAGGGCAATCCCAGTCTACCCTCAAAAAATTTGTCACTTGTAGTGTGGAACAAGTAAATAGATATTTGATCAGTAGCCTATATAACTAAATGTTCCCATAGTAAGTATGTTATGTTCACTGCAAAATTTCTCAATAAAATTTGGATCAAATTGCCTCCAAAATTCATGTTATGATCAACATGACACAAAATTATAACAAGGCATGGGAACCAACCTGCTGGACAGGCTTGTCATAATCCTTAGGGTTCACAAACTCAGAAACACCAAACTTCTTAGCTATTGGGAAAAATCAACACACAGAATCATCGGAACATAAATAGATAGGAACTTAAAAACGTACCAGAGTGTACGTATAAATTTTTACATAAATCATTAACTCACCATCATTGAATCTGCTGGGATTCAAATCAACACCTATGATCCTTGAAGCTCCAGAAACTCGAGCCCCTTCAGCAGCCTGACACAATTTCATAATGATAATGATGGCGAGAATCGAAACAATAAAATCGGAAACAACAAAATGTACTCACAGCAAGGCCCTTCAGCAGCCTGACACAATTTCATAATGAAAATGATGGCGAGAATCGAAACAATAAAATCGAAAACAACAAAATGTACTCACAGCAAGGCCTACTGCTCCCAATCCAAAAACAGCAACAGTTGAACCCTTTGCTGGTTTGGCAACATTTACTGCTGCACCAAATCCTTCAAGCACACAAAATAGAAGCAAACAACAAAAAACTAGAATTTAGTGATCAATGATGATGATTCATTATAGGCCAGTGGGATTTTGTTTTCCAAACCTGTGGATATTCCACAACTAAGAACGCAAACTTTGTCAAGTGGTGCTGCAGGGTTGATCTTGGCAACGCAACCCACATGGACAACAGTGTACTCGCTAAATGTGGAGGTGCCGAGAAAGTGATATATAGGTTGTCCTTTAATAGAGAACCTTGTCTTGCCATCACTAAGCATAACACCCCTTTCAGTATTTATCCTGAGGAGGTCACACATGTTGCTCTCTTCCGATTTGCAATGGCGACACTCCTTGCACTCCCCAGTGAACACAGGGAGGACATGATCCCCCGGTTGGAGATCTTTCACACCCTCACCTACACTCTCTACAATTCTGGTTACCACAAAAATCCAACAAACCAATAAACAGTAAATACATATATAGCTGCATAGACTAAACTAGAAACCACATCTTAATTTATGAAGGATGAAAATCTGAGTGAACAATGTCGACGTATATTTGTGTTTATTTTTTTTAAAAAAATTAAACATTAATTGAATAGAAATACTCGTACCCTCCTGCTTCATGACCTAATATGCGAGGAAACAAGGGTGTTTGTCCCTGCAATATAAAGAACACATTTCAGTTCTGGTACAATGTTAACAAAAAAAAAAAATGTATTCATTTTTTAGTTTTCAAATTTAAAATAGAGATAAATTGCAAAAAATCATTCTACATTATTGTAGATTTGCAAATATCCTCTGGTGAGTTGCAACTTACCCTAATGGCTAGGAGTGTTCATTTTATCTGCCAAACCATCAATACGAAACGATCCAATCCGATTCGTATAGATTGATTCAATTTTTCGGTTTGAAGATCAGAAATCCATAGACCACAGTTTGGTTAACGGATTGGGTCTTCAAAAAATCGAACCGAACCATCAAATTGAACCGTGGCAATCTCTTAGATTTTATATACCAATATATTATATATATTTTTTTAACCCTAAAGTCTAGCCCAATAAACATTATAAAATATCTTACTATTTTTAGTACAAGAATTGAGTTTCTTATACAAGGTTTTATTAGCTTATATTTCTAAACCTATCCACTTTAGTACTTTACTAAGTTAATATTATGTCATGGTCTAAAAATAATAATATTGGGCTATTTAGAACAAGCCCAATCCGCTTCAATCCGTTGTTCATACTTTGGTTCATTTGGATTAAACTTTCTCATCATTGGGATTGGTTTTTGTTTTTACCAATTTGTTGACCATGGTTCGGATTAGGTTTAATATCTAATTCGATTCAATTTAAACTGTGGTCACCCCTACTAATGCCTTAACCTTAACTTGTTATTAACTTGCATGTTCATTACGGTTTTAAAATAAAGGCGAATTGCATAAAACTCTTCTTGACCGGTAAGAAGAGATTTAGCAATAAACTCTCGACATCCTTGAAACTAAAAGAAATACGTACATTGTCCACATTGAATAATAACTAACAAACAAAGCAATTACATACAAAAATCTTATTCTTATGCCCAATAACTAAGATTGCTATATTAACTGAAAATGTTGCACATAATTCCAGAGTCAATGCTTCAAAGAATTTCAGATAATTTTTGTCACAATGACTTGTGCAAATTACGTACTTAACATAATTTACTTGACAATGTGCTTCAACAGTATTAAATATATTTGGAAATTAATTAAAGCGAAAAAATACCTTGGCTTCCCAGAAGTAAACATCAGTGTGGCAGAGGGAAGTGAAGAGGATCTTCAAACGAACTTCCATTTTCTGTGGAGGTGCTACTTCCACTTCTTCCATCACCAGTGGCTTCCCTGCTTCCCATGCTACCGCAGCTATACATTTATTCACAAAACGACCCACAAATCAATGTGTGTGTATATATATATATATGTGTGTGTTATCTGTTTGAGTGATCCATTAAAACACATTCAATCAATCAGCCAATAATCTAAACTAATCATGCAGAAACAAACAAAGAGATCAAATGAAACAACATACTCATGCAGAAAAGAGAAATAATTAAGCATTTCTCAGCATAGAAAGTCACTCTAAATTAAACAGCATACTCACAAAAGAGTCTTGCACCGAAAATGAAATTAAGATTTAAACAGTGCCAGTGGGATTCTTCCTTGATCCAACTCTTTACATGTGATATATATCACATATATATATATATATATGTCATTAACATAAAGCGTTTGCATGCACGTCTTTACTACTATATTAATACAAATTTGCATTTCCAATCTGCATCAGAGAAAATCAACGTAAGTTTAACTTCATATTGCTTATGTATAAGATTGATTGAATCCCCTATTACATCTTTATATATAAAAAAAACAATCACACAAACATTGAAATAAAAACACAGATCAGAAACAGAGGGAACTTAACTGTGAGTAAGATAAACAAACATATATATATATATATATATATATATATATGTATATATATATATATATATATGATTAAATTGATGAATGTTAGTAGTAGCAGCAAATTACCTTTGCAACGAATGATCTGACCAGCTGGGATAGACATTGTCTTCTTCTATATGTATATCTATATGACAAGGATTGATATTTTTTTGTGAAGAATTGCTTTAGTGCTGGTATTTATAATGTGGGACGTGGGAGAGAACGAGAATCCACACGCATTATCAATTTCCTTCTTTTTTTTTTTTTTTTCCAATCAAATTACTACATTAGCGCCCAGCTCTGTGTACTAGAAAACAAGAGGCCTCTTTGGCTCTCTGTAACGTATACTAGATTTACTTGTCCAACGGCGCCTCTGGTTTTCTGTCTTGGGAAACGTATTCTTCACAAAATTACGAAAATATCCTTCATTTCTGACCGGTGAAAATGGTAAAGGACAGGAAATGAAAAATAAAAAATAAGAATTCAGAGAAAGTCATTTTTCTTAACTATCAATCTTTATATAAAATTTTTCTACAAAATAAAAAAACAATTTTTAAGTTTTCTGAGAAATTTGTATTAATTTAAAATAATATCTTCTTTTTTTTTTTTGTAATTTTCATGCATTTCAAATTATGAAATAATAATTTCTCATAATTTTCTTATAACTTTTTCATGCTAATAAAATGCATGTTGAAAATTTTATTTTTCATTCATTCATTTCACTTATTTTTTCTTTTACTTTCATTTCCTATTATTACTTTTCATCTAACCAAAACGACTCTTAGTGAATAAACTTTAAAATATTTGTTATATAATTACTATAGTTTTTCTAATGTAATTATTCAAAGAAAATATTAGTCACTTTTTTTACTCCACATTGATCATTTTCACTATATAATAATAAATATTTTTTAGATTTAGTCACTAAATAATAGTTTAATAAATAAAAGAATCAATAGAAATTTCTTAGGAATTATTTTGTCACATGTGTTAAGGGAGTTTTTTGACATTTTATACCTCAAAAATTTTGCTTATTTAGAGTAATCTAGAAAATCTTTAATTTTGATATAAATACAGAAGATTTTGGTCCAAAATTAAATTACTTGATTCACAAGTTTACTTGATTCACAAGTTTACTTATTAATAAGAAAACTAGTAGATTTTAAAGTAATTTGTTTAATTTATTTTATACAACAATATTATAAATGCGTAAGTACCACAAAGGTCAAGTCTCGCTAGGTAAAAACATAAAGCGTGCAAGTCTCTTTCCATTGTTAAAAAATACAGTAAATATTAGGAAAAACACTCTTGCACTCTAATTTTCTCGTGTTGCACTCTAATTATTTTCTTGAAAAAGAAAATGATATAATTGTCTTGTGAAACATTCCCACACTCCACAAATATTAGGAAAAACACTATTGGACTCACCCTTCAAAGACACTCACACTTAGGGCTGCAACTCTGGCGCGTTGAGCGGGTTAGAGGGACAACTCGGGCTTAATCTTACGTCTAAAATGTTCAACTCTAACTCAATTCTAACCTTAACTACTCAACCATAACCCAATCTATCCTTAAATTTTTAAACTCGAGTTGAAATTTCGGATTAAAAAGTCGAGTTAATTCAAATTATTTATATCACTAATCTACATATTCAAAATTTAAAGTGATCTTTAATAAGTTTCACATTAAATTACTCCAAACACACAAAAAATTAAGAACTTAATGCAAATTTCTAAAAAATTACAAACAATTTTTTAGAAAATTAATTAACTAGTATTAACATACAATAAATTAAGATTTAAATAAAGGAAACTGAAAAGAAAAAAGTTATCATAATTTGAATGTTATATATAATATATTTAAAATAAAAAAATATGCATAAAAATAATATTACTATTCGGATTCAGGTTGGGCTCGGGTTGTTGGCACATCAACCCAAGCCCAATTCTAATTAAGTTCAGGTTGATGTTTTTCAACCCAAGCTCAACCCTAATTGTAAAAATAGTTATCCAAGCCCGTAAAAAATTGGGTTGATTTCGGATTGGGTTCAGGTTGCTCAACCTAAGTTGCACTCCTACTCACACTGCATAATATTATAATACAAAAATTGTCCTTGCAATTTACTTTTAAGAAGTAATATTGTCATTTCACATATTAAATTCAAATTCACATATTGAATTCAAGTAGAGCGTGAAAATCAAATATCATAATATAAATGTGAATAAAACTATGTGTTGGGAAAAAAAATTGTGTGTGTGAGTGAGAGAAAGAGAGAGAAGAGTTACAATTATTTTTTTGTCTCCAAAGAAAGTAGATTGACAAAACGCTTCAACTGTTTTTATGGTGTAAAATATATATTAGGGTAAATTACACTAACCTCCTCTGAGATTTGGCCTAATTACATCTGGCATCAAATTAATGAATTTTGTTACACTGTGCTCCTCTAAGGTTTGTTCTATTATGACAAAGGCTCCCTCCGTCCAAAATTTCATTAGTTTTGTCAAAAAATTTAGTTGAACGGACCAAAATGTCCATCAACTTATATATATATATATATGGCCACTGTTATTACATTATATACATATATATTTATACATATATATGCAACCGTATATATATACACACACATATATGTGTGTATCCACCACCCAAACCAGCGGCGCCGTCGTCACCCCATCCATCGCAACCCCATACCTGGCGGCACTACCACAACCACAATTACCACTACCATCAATTTCTCTGTATACACACACAAACACATAGTATGGAATTGGGGCTTATGAGATTCACAGTAGAGGAAGAATCTAAAGCCCCAGTGGCTATTCGCTGGTGAAACGATGGGGTTCTAGGCTTCGATTTTGGGAGTCGGCGTCGGTGACAGGATGGTTTGGCAATGGTAGCATTGAAAGAGATCGATTGGGGTTGCGATGACGTTTGTGGCCATTGTGAGCTCCTACCAATATGGAAAGTACGATCGTGGTAGCGTTGAAGGTAAGCGACAGTGGCTGTTACGATGACGTTTGTGGTGATTGTGTTTGGGATTGTGGTGGTGGTAACTGTGGTTGTGGATTGTGGTGGTAGATTTGGTGACTATGGTTGGGATTGTAGTGGTGGATTTGGTGATTGACTATGGTTGGAATTGTGGTGGTGGTGACTGTAATTGTGGATTATGGTGGTGGATTTGGTCATTGTGGTTGGGATTGTGGTGGTAAATTTGGTGACTCTAATTGGGATTATGGTGTCATGGTAGCCAATGAAGCCGAATATGGGAGCATGGTGGTGGCCATGACAGTTGGGGTTGTGCAAGATGGTGGCTTCCATGGTGGGTTTCACCTTAGCTGTACATAGGTGGTTCAGGTGTTGCAGGTGGTGGCTGGTTGGGGTGTTACAGGTAGTGGTTGTGGCTCATAGGTGGTCTGGTTAGTGGTGGTGTGGCTGAAGAAGATGATCGGTACTCCGTTGGCTCTTGTGCACACACGCGCGCGCGCACACACACACACACACACATATATATATGCATATATATATAATAATATTTGCAATATATATAATATAGTAAATATATTATTATATTAGATGGGCAAAAGTGTCATTTTATATATATAAATATTTTAATTTTTATATCAATATAATACTAAAGGTATAATAGATATTTCATCCAAATATTAACGTCTGTTAGTGCATTTCTGTTACAGGTGAGATTATTGTAACAAAATTTAATAATTTGATGTTGGGTATAATTAGGTGAAATCTCATAGAGGTAGAAATATATTATTATGGTAGAAATAAACTAATTAGTTTTTTGTTTTTTTTTTCCTATCAAGAAATTCGCGCACTCATGTTACTCCTATGAAAACTTGACCCTTGATTTTTTTTTTTTTGTGGACGTAATATGACCTGCTCAATTTTTATCTGCTTACACTCCAATTACTTTCTGAAAAAGAAAATCACATAATTGTCTTGTGAACCATTACCCACACTTCAGAAATATTAAGGAAAACACTTTTGCCCTCACCCGTCAAAGACACACTCTGCACAATATTACAGAATGAATATCTCCAATTCACTTTTAAGAGGTAATATTGTCATTTCACATATTAAATTCAAGTAGAGGGCCACGTACCATATTATAATTTTTTTTTTTTTTATCAAACCTGTATTTGTCAGCCAAAGAGAGTAGATTGAAAAAATGTTTCATTTGTTTTTATGGTGTAGAACATATGTTATTGACCAGTTGGGTTGAACTCTTAAGCGATTCACTTAAAGCCATCAGTCAATAGAACACTCCAAATATATTTTTTCTATATATTATAAGACATTCCAAAATTTTATATTATAATATTATTAGTCTTTTTGTTTCTTTATATTATTAGACTCCAACCAATAACAAAAGACTGAATAGTAGGCCAAAATAATTTAACTGATTCTAAAATTTTTAACTCATTTCACGTTTTATCCTCTAGTATTTCATTACAAACTTTTCGTCTTTCTCTTTTCACTTCATTTGAACTCACGTTTATTGATTTATTCTCACATATTTTGGCATTTTGGGACTCAATGTAGCAAATTTTTACTTGAATTTGGAAGCGACAAAATAATTGAAGAATTTATTGGAGCATTGGATATGATTTTTCTAAGATTAGGTTCTATTGTTATTTAACTTAAATTATTTTATAATCTTATTATTTTTTGTTATCATAAAATTATATATTTTTTTTATGATCATTGTTATTTATATTGAATCAAATATGTGTATGAATCGGAATATGAAAAAGTTAAAAAGAAGAGAAGAACAGATAAACTAATTCAATTTTAAATAGAAACTCTTGATAAATTTGTTATAACTAATAATCAAATAACAAAAAATTTAGGTAAAAATTCAACAAATGAACAACTAAGTCAACTAAAATAATTAGAAGATTATACGATAATAAAACAAAAAGATATTAGAATACTACTTTTATATTTCATTCTCATAAGAAATGCACACACCCACTTTTTTTTTTTTTTTTTTTCCGATAGGTAAAATTGTTGAAAGATATTTACAAGCCAAACTAAAGGCCCAAAACACCATGAAACTGTCTAAAGGCTTACAAAAGAGCTAAGATAGTTCCAGTCAAAGGCTCAACCCAAGACCGGTAATGTCTAAGCCCAACCCAACAATTTTACAGAACGATAAGCAATGCATGCTTTGACTATCCGCACGTATTCGATGATAGTCCACAAAACCTACTTGTTCTAGTGACATGTTTGGTTGCTTTTGTATCTATTATCCCCACAGGATATGAATGAGTACGTGTGAACAAACAAATGTTAAGAAATAGTTATGGTTAGTGGATACCTTCTTTGGCTAAGTGCACTTACGAGCGAAGTGTCTCACATGTTTGATAGGAAAGAAGAAAATTGGATGGAAGGGAGAAGAGGAATGAATGAGACATTCCTAAAGAATGGATTGTATTCTTCCTTATTTTTGTTTGGTTGGATGGAAAAAAAGAAAATGAGACAATACCTTATTTTGTTTGTTAGGAGAGAATGAAAGAAAAATAAATAAAGTTTTATAATTTAATACATGTATAATAGCCTTACCTTTCTTTCTTCCTGTCTTCCGTTCAAATTTGGAGAGAAGAAAATTTGTGAAAGAGGAAGAATGACTCATCCATCATCTTTTCTCTTCTCTCCTTATGGACTTCACCCCTCTTCCATCCTTCATATCAAATGAAACATTAGTTTTAGTTAGTTCTGTTATATATATATATATATATATACATATAGTGTTTGGTCTATGTAGAATTGTCATATAAAGAAACTGATAAAATTAATTAAAAAGGATAAAATGGTCATGCAAAAGAATATTTTTGTCAAAATGGGGTTCTTTGCAACTTTTGAAAGTACAGACGAGTTATTTGGTGACAAAAAATAAAATAGGCATATTTTGCCACTTTTTGAAAGCACGAGGAGTTTAGTGCAATTTGACTTAAAAAGAATTATAGACTCTGCTTAATAGCTATCGCGTATTTAACTATCTTTTTATTCATAATTTTTTTTAAGAAATAATAATAATCCAAATAACTCATGGTTCTTGTAACTAGAGAGAGGAGATAATTCTTCATATGTTACCTATCAATTTGAATTGAAATATTGTGGAATGTTTTTTCCTTTCTTTTTTAATTTTATTTTTTTATTATTATTATTATCTGGCGATTAATTTTATTTTCCTTTCTCTCTTTTTTTTCTGATTTTTTTTCTATTTTTTTATTTTATTTTATTAAATAACAATAAATGACGTTAAAGCCCCTTTGTACAAGGACCACATTTCTATGACAATAATGCTATGTTTGGTTGGATGAAAATATTGAGAAATGAAGAAAGAAAAGAGAAAAAGAAGTGGCTTCACTTGTTTGGTTGAAAGGAAAGAAGAGAGAGAGAGAGTAAGCAAAGCATCTATCCTGATCAATGTTTTTATCCGTCCAAATTGGACAGGATAGAGGAGTAAAAGAAAGAAAAAATATTAGTAAAATGCTCTAACCACCCCCCAGATTTAGGTTTATTACCTACGGAGAATACTAATGTCTTTGACTGAGGTCAACCTCCCCAGGTTTGGAAAACTATGTCCTGACAACCCAAATATTAGTTGACCGTCAAGTCAACTAACTTGAAAAGTTAAAATGCCAAAACTACCCTTTCTGTTTAAATATACAATGTTATCCTCAATTAGTTAGACATTTATATCCTCAATTTTACTCTCTCCCTCTCTAATTGATATATTGATATACATAATAATATAGAAGTATGTATGTGTGTATATATATATATATATATATACACATATATATGTACCTTATATATACGTGTGTGTGTGTGTGTGATAATAGTAAGTGTATATATATATCTATATATATATATAAGAGTATATAAATATATATACATATATATGATATATATATATACTGTATATTGTTATATATATATACCCTTTCTGTTTGAATATACAATTTTATCCTCAATTAGTTAGACATTTATACCCTCAAATTTACTCTCTTCCTCTCTAATTGATATATTGATATACATAATAATATAGAAGTATGTATGTATATATATATATGTATATATACAGTATATATATACATATATACGTACTTTATATATATATATGTGTGTGTGTGTGTGTGTGTGTGTGATAACAGTAAGTATATATATATATATATATATACATACATATATATATGTGTGTGTGTGTGAGATAACAGTAAGTATATATATATGTGTGTGTGATAACAGTAAAGAGGGTCTTTAGGTTTGGTGAAGTATAAATTGTTATCAAGGGTATTTAGGTCATTTCGTATAGGAGGGTTTACGTCATCATGACATCAACAAGTTCAATTACAATATCATTAAATATAAGAGAGTAAATTGGTAAAAGCAGTTGAACCGTTAGTTTTTAACGGGGGTTATCTCTGATTTGGGGTGTCAGGGCATAGTTTCTCAAATATGGGGGAGATTAACCTCAGTCAAAGACATTAGTATTCTCCGTGGGTATTAAACTGAAACCTGTGAGATAGTTAGAGCATTTTACCCAAAAAAATATCCTATAAACATGTAATATCAATTTTAACCTTCAATTGTATAATTTGAAATGCAAATTTACTTTTTATAAGCTTATATAATGAAAATATATTGATAAAAAATATAACAACTCTCATTTCATTTCTTCCCACAAAAAAACAAATTACCCTGCCCATTCTTTCTATACCCTTTTCATTAAAACCAACGAGGAACAAAAAGGCCAAAAATAAGCTGTGTTAATGTGTTGTACTACAAAGAAGTTCAAACGTCTCTTTGACTAGCGAAACAAGGAGAAAAGCCGAGGTGCAAGATATGGTGAACAGATACTAGGGGATGCTATTAGGAGTTTTGATGCAAGACAGGACTTGATAGAATCCAAAAATGCACCGTCAACTTCATCAATAATGAAAATGAAACACGTTATAATATTCGAATTTTGTACTACGTTAAGAGATACAAAAATTGCATCAGTTTCACTATTCAAGAAAGATTGCATGAATGAACAGACATGCTTGGTTCCTCAAACTCGGCCTCGCCACAAACCCCACAATCGCGACTCGACTCATTAACGATTACGTTTACTACTCAACTCCGAGCTTACTAAGTCAAGCCCACCAACTGTTTGATGAAGTCCCCTCCAAAGACACTCCTCTATGGACCTCTCTCATCTCAGCCTACACTCGCTCCAACCACCCTCACAAAGCTCTCCAACTATTCTCTCTCATGCTCCACCAACACGGCCCCACCTGCCAACCCAACCACTTTGTCTTTGCCACCCTTGCTCGCGCCATCGCTTCTTACCCAGAAAAACTTCAATTGGGTCTAGCCATCCATGCCCACGTAACCAAATCCGGATTTCTACCCAACAACGTCGTTCTTGAGACGGCTTTCTTGCATATGTATTCAAAATGTTGTCTTGTGAATTGTGCATGGAAGTTGTTTGATGAAATGCCGTATAGAAATTTGGTTGCTTGGAATGCAATGATCGCTGGTTATGTCCAGAATGGAATGGAAATTCATGGATTGGAGTTGTTTTATCAGATGAAGTGTTGTGAATTAAACATGCCCAATGAATTTACTGTTACAACTGTATTGGCGGGTTGTGCACGGACTCAAGATTTAACTTTGGGTTTGCAAGTTCATGGGTACGCCATTGTTAGTGGGTTTGAGTCGAATTGTGTGAATCTGATCAGTAACATGTACTTTCACTGTGGGGATGTGTCTTCTGCCGAGAGACTTCTGAATGGAGTGGAAGGGGATGCCACTTCAAAACTTATAAAGATCAGAGGTTATGCCTTTAACCAAAGATACCAATATGTGGTGAACTATATTGCTTCTGAGAATGACATTGCCAAAATTTTTGACGTGGATTATACTATCATTTTGCCTCTTTTGACTGCATGTGCAAAACTCTCTTTGCTCAAAGTTGGAAAGCAAGTCCACGGCCTTCTTATTACTTCATCTAGTTCTTATCAAAACTGTTATATGGTGGACGATGGTGCAATTATTGGTAGCACTTTAATTGATATGTACAGTAAGTGTGGTAGTTTTGGTGAAGCTCGAAAGGTTTTTGATACTTGGCTGCCTGAACAACACGTTTCCCGTTGGAATTCAATGATTTCAGGTTATATTTATAATAATTTGATTGAAGATGCTAGGATATTGTTTGAAGAAATGCCAGAGAAAAATGTAGTTTCTTGGACAAGCATTATTTCAGGGTATGTGCAAAATGGTATGCCACAAGAAGGTTTAAATTTACTAGTCAAAATGTATTCTAACGAGGATAGGTTTAGAGTGGAAGGAAACTGCTTGACAATTGTGGTGGGTCTTGCAGCATGTAGGGACTTAACAGATTTGGAGAGGGGAAAACAACTCCATTCGAAACTCATTCGAACACTGACAAATGCGGATATCAGTAACGTGGCTGTAGGAACAGCTTTGGTTGACTTGTATTCTAAATCGGGTAATTTGAAATATGCACAAACTGTGTTTGATTTGATGTTGGAGAAAAATGTAGCTGCATGGACATCTATCATTACGGGCTATGCTGTTCATGGATTTGGATTTCGAGCACTTGAAATTTTCCACCAGATGATGGAAATGGGTGTCGAACCAAATGAGGTGACATTTGTGTCTGTTTTAACTGCCTGTAGCCATTGTGGTTTGGTAGGTGAAGGGTTACAATACTTTAAGTTGATGAGGGAGAAATATAAGTTAGTTCCAGAAGAAGATCACTACACATGTTTGATTGATATGTTGGGACGTGTTGGAAGGCTTGAGGAAGCGTGGTGTTTGCTGGAAGAGATTGAGGATCTAGAAATGAGCCTAGGAAGTTCTACTGGTACCATTTGGACCGCAATGCTTGGTGCATGTAAAATGCATGGGAATGTGGAATTGGGAAGGAGAGTAGCTAAAAAGATGTTAGAGAGTGAGAGAGAAGTCTCTACAACTTATGTTACTCTTTCTAGTGTTTATGCAGCTGCAGGGATGTGGAACGAAGCATATGGAGTGAGAGAGAGTTGGAGGAAAGTAGATAACGTTAACAGAAAGCCTGGCCTTAGCCGCATATGCACAGACCATTAGTTTCTTGATCTTGATTTCTGAAAGATGTTGGTTGAAGAATTTACTCCGCTGGCAACAGATTATTCAAGTATAAACCATCCCTCTCGCTTGGACATAGATCAATTGTCTTGTGAAGACATGAGCTTTGGAGAAGGATCCATAAACATAATCACCAGTAAGTCGGGTTATTTCAACCACCCAAAAGATGAACCTTCTGGGGCTATGGTCTTAACAACTCTTCCTGAGGTTCAAATGTATATTTTCATTCAACTCCTTATTGCGACTGTTGTGAGCATGTTTGTTGTGATCTTTCCCAACTGAAGGTTTTGTTACCATGTTTTTCGGTCCTTTGTGATTTAATAGTATTGGATTTTTGTTTTCCTATTCCTTCTACTGGAAGGTGTGCTCCTAGACTCTCGCACACTCCCATTGAAGAACCATGATCATGTAAGGCATTCTTTTGTTTTGACTTAAAATATTTTTGAAAATTTTTGGTGTTCGGTACATAGCATCAACCAAGCTAACTATTCAATATTTTACGGATTGGTTGCATCAATTCAAACATTTTGATGTGAAAAAGTTTTGCGGGTATAACATTTTTCCTTTTAAAATATGCAATCAAACATCCAAAATTTTTATAAATATTTTTCTAAAAATATTTTACATCGAAACAAACGGAGAGTTTTGGGTTTCTTCTGTTTTTGGTTTTGTGGTAAGAAACTTCAAGCCAACGATGCCTATGCCGGTGAGAAAAACAAGATAAAATAAAACAAACATATTCTTAATTCACAAAAACAAAACAGTCATGGTTTGGGAAAGAAATGTGTTCAATTTTATTTTTTAAGTTTCTCATTTTTAGTCAGAAATACGATTGTGTTTGTCATGTTTTTTTTTATTCTAATAAATGGAATTTTCAGAAATACGTTTGTGTTTGTCTTGTTTTTTATTTTTTTCATAAATGGGTTTTAAGCATAGAAAAATTTCTTAAGAGTTCAGTCAAATGGCTATTGGGAAGCATTAGTGTAGGGGAAAATACATTGATGATATATGACGATTTTTCTTGCACATTAGGGCCAATTACAAAAGATAGAATTTGAAAGCCGGAATACCTGGGCTCTCTATCTGCATCCTTTGCCATTGAAGCATAGTCCCACATATAATAATTAACCAACTTTTGCCACAAACACTTTATAGACTCTCCTCTTTTCTCGATAATTAAAGACTTTATAGAGTTGCTAGATGATAGTAACCATGCTCCTAATTAATATTACATGAAATTGACAATTTTATAATTGAGACTCGCATTTGAATTTCGAAAGGCAAAAGAATGATAGCACCAACACCTTGACATGCAGGCCACTAAACTTCCATATATATCTATGTGTGTGTGTTTGACTGTTACTTTCAGTTTCAGCATATATATATATATATAGTGTGTGTGTGTGTGTAAACTATACGTAGGCTCAGGCTATCTCAAACCTTAAAGTTTAGAGAGAGAGATGATGGTTACCATGAATACATATATATTTATGATGCACAACGGTATTACAACCTGACAATGGTCCAAATCCCCCGCCAAATTGGTTTCCACGTTTTTCTCTAACATATCCCTTCAAATTCTCCCATTCCTACTCTCCCCCATTTTCTTCGGAAACTTTTAAAGGAAATAAATCCATTTTCTGTTCTGTCTCCTACAAAACATTGTCTTCCTTCGATCATCATAACGGGTCTAGTCCAAAATATTCATTGATTCCCTTGTTTTTAGCTAGACCTGCCTGTCTCATTTCTCAATCATTCAATTTTTCGTGCTTACGGGTTAATTTTATCTGGCTAATTTGACCATCCTTTTTCTGGATTCTCGTTTCATGGTGGTTTCAAATTGTGGGTTTTAGTGGGTTTGGTGTTTATCATCCTATTACCTGTAAAACCTTATATTTGATGCAAAATTTCCAGAATATGGATCCTGTTTTTTTGTTGGTTTTCCAGTAAGATGAGAATTTTGGGAATATATGATATTTAAAAGTTCAATCTCGATCCAAAATTTGGGAGATTGGTTTTTCTGGTGATTGACATTTTGTATTTTCCTGGATTTTCAAATCAAAAAAGAAAAAACCTTTGTAGAAATAAGCATAAAAAATTTGTAAGTTCAAAATCAATTAGTTCTAAGTCTTTTTCGAGGTTCATTCGATTGAATTCTGATTCTGGTTCTTGGGATCAGAGGACATTTTGAGATTCGGCGAATTACTTTTCTATTGTTTGGATTCAATAGGCTTGAGAAATGAGTTGTTTTTCATGTTTTTCTTTCCAAGGGAAGAAAGCAACTAAGAAGTTGAACAGTGGGAAGGGACCTTTTTTGCCTGATGCTCCTCCTCATAGCGAAACCCGTCCACAGCCACCGCCAAAGCCCGGTGAGTACATTGCCTTTGGAAGGTGTTTTTAGAGGTATAAAAGACTTATAATGCATCTTTAAATTTGGCCATGAGGGTATTTATTCTGCAATTCGATTCAAATTAAGAAGTTGTTTAAATGATCCCTCGTAAAAGATTGTACTATGTGCTCAGTTTCTTGGTGCACACATGATATGTGCTTTGACAATTTGCTTTATAGATGGTTCCAACTTCCAACTTGCAGTATGACAACAATTTTTTCTTCAAAATTTCTAATTGTTCCATAAATACTAACTTAATTTCTTTTTTCTTGAATGTTGAATGAATATTTTGTTTTAGCATTTTCAAATCAACCACTTTAGTAGTTTTCAATCTCGCTGTCATCAAGGAAGGAATCATTTCATTTCAGTCATATTTTCCTTCAAAAACAACAGAGGCAGAATTCGAAGCTTTTATCTCCTCTTTTATGATCATGTTTTTAGTATAAGTTTGCTTCGGTTAGGGGATTATTGGGTGAAGCTTGTCATACAATGTGAATGTCATGTAATATTACATGCATATGTAACATCATTGGATCGAATATTGTTAATCAGAAATAAATTTGGAGTAGATGATAATATAGTGAATTTCAACAATCTCAGCTCAAGGATACTTTTTGGTGACTTTTAGCACTTCTTGTGCAGAAAACCCAAGGAAAACCACCACTGAAGCAACAAACCAAAAGGATGGCACTAAAGAAGCAGGCAACATTGCTGCACAGACTTTCACTTTTCGTGAACTGGCCACAGCAACAAAAAATTTCCGGCAGGAATGTCTATTGGGTGAAGGTGGATTTGGACGAGTTTATAAGGGACGATTTGAAAAAACTGGCCAGGTGATACAGCCTTGACCTTTAATAAACTATGTTTGATTGCTTTCTTATATTTTTTGTGGAATTATAATGATCTTTGGTCCCTTCAATTCAGATTGTAGCTGTGAAGCAACTTGACAGAAATGGATTGCAAGGGAATAGAGAATTCCTTGTGGAGGTTTTGATGCTGAGCCTCCTGCACCATCAAAATCTGGTAAATCTTATCGGATATTGTGCTGATGGAGATCAGAGACTTCTGGTGTATGAGTATATGGCATTGGGATCTTTGGAAGACCATCTACTCGGTATTATTTGTTTCTGCTTGATTCTTTCACTTGGAGTAATTCATTATGGGGCATTTTGGCAGCACATAGCAATAATATTATGCAAAGTCAATGCTCATAGAATTTAAGCTTGCTAGTTCATCATGTAAATTTGAAGTTATTGCCGTTGTAACACAAAAAAAAATCAGTCATTTTGACCTTAATCTGTAGTGTTTTAATCTATAGAAAAGAAAATAGCTAGTTGTCATCATAGCAAGCATTATGGAATATGGATGATAAAATGGTTTTGTTGCTTTCAATATTGACCAGAACGAATTTCAAATCATTTAACTAGTAATACTGTAAAATAATTTACCTTAAACATGTTAGGAAGGCAAGTAAGGGCCTTAGTAAGCTCTTTAAATGTTACCAACAACACATTTAATTTACTTCATTCCTGTGGGAGACAATGTACTAATTAAATCTTCACAAGATTAATTAATATCCCAAAACTGACAATTCATATTGATGTGGTTCCTGATGCCCTTTATAAATATATTGTATGTTGGCGCAGCCTATGATATCATTAAATGAAAACTTCCCCACTTATGAATATATTATGCACTGATTTTGAATTTTCAGATCTTCCATCAAATCAGAAACCGATAGATTGGTCCACAAGGATGAAAGTAGCTTTAGGTGCTGCCAAAGGTCTGGAATATTTGCATGATAAGGCCAACCCACCTGTCATCTATCGCGATTTGAAATCATCCAACATCTTACTGGATGATGAATACAATGCAAAACTGTCTGATTTTGGGCTTGCCAAGCTTGGTCCTGTTGGGGACAAGACACATGTATCATCAAGGGTGATGGGAACATATGGTTATTGTGCCCCAGAGTATCAGAGTACCGGTCAACTAACTGTGAAATCAGATGTATACAGTTTTGGTGTTGTTTTATTGGAGCTAATAACAGGAAGGAGAGCCATTGACACCACAAGGCAAACCGACGAACAAACTCTGGTTTCTTGGGTAAGTTGTTCTCAATCCTCTTCTTTTTTTCTCTTTTGTATTCCGAGAGGCACTTAAAATGGGTGTGGATGGTCGACAGTACTGTCTGAGTGAATGAAATTGTTTTTTTGTGTTTAACATAGAATTTGCAGGGCAGATCAATTCTGTATATATAATTTTAGTGCACTAGCCATGATGCAACTATGGTTCAAAAAGAACATTGCTGTTTATAGAATGAATTTGTTGGGTAGTTTACTCAGATTCTTTCATTTTGTTATGCTTTTGTTGTTCTGACTTGTGAGCAGGCACAACCCGTATTCAAGGAACCAAACAGGTTCTCAGAACTGGCAGATCCAATTCTTCAAGGAGACTTCCCAATGAAAAGTTTAAATCAAGCAGTTGCGGTTTCTGCCATGTGTCTCCAAGATGATGCATCAAACCGTCCCTTGATGAGCGATGTGGTCACAGCTCTCAGTTTTCTTGGGGGAGGGCCAGAGGCAGGAACTGTCTCACCTCCAGGATCACCAAATGGTGATAAGACGACAGGTATGACCGAAAATGATGGAGACGAAGCTAATGCAATGGAACGCCAACAAGCTGTAGCAGAAGCCATAGAATGGGGTTCACATTCAAGACACAACAAAAATTACACACTGGCCAGGAATGGTTCTTCAGTGTAATAATATATATTTGTTGCACTAGGAGAATGATATTTTGAATTAAGAGTTGCTGTCGAATCATTATACGAGGATAAAATTATATGCGGAGACAGAGATGTGATACATTCTGTGCGCGCGCGCTATATTTATGTCATCTTTATGTATCATGGCCTTCTGTAATACATGGTTAATATGGAAAAACCTTGTTTGATAAATTCTGTTAAAAGTTATTATCTTGAGAGACATCCACCTACTTGTCCGTATCCTGAAACCCTCAAACACTAAACTATATATAGCTTTTAGTGATGGGACCCGTGCTTAAAAGTTTAAACGAGTGATTTTGCTCTGTCTGGGCTTGTCAAGAGATTGTGTCTAACTCTTTATTTCTTGCATCAAAGGTCTTACATATTTTGTTTTGCAAACAAGCAGATTTCATCATTTTACAATCAAGTGCTAACTCCAAGGCCATAAAGGCCGTCGGTTAAGGCCCAATAATTTCTTTACTGTGGTCCATTATGACTTGTGAGTCTATTATGATGTTTTCTCTGCACATTAACGTATTGTGATTCATTTGAAGAAATCAAGAAACAGCTAATGGTATTGTTGTGTATAAAAAATAATTTATATTAAAGTTTCGTCTGTTGTTCCTCATACCTCCTTAATTTGAATTAAGGTGTTTTTTTATACTCTCGTTTAGCGTTTAATGATGAACAGATTAAACGTTTATCTAATTAAGTGTGTCCGATAACAACAGAAACATCAACTATCAACCAATGCTGAATTTTGACAATTCAAAAAATATTTATTTTTTGACTATCACATAAGAATTTCGGTACTTAAAATTCAGTTAAAATTAAATTTTAAAATTTTCAGTACTAAATTTTAATTTTTTTCAAACATCACCTAAGTCTCTTCTCATCCTTCATTGTCTCTCTTTCACAAAACCATGGAAGAGCATTTTGGAAGTAAACTATCAATTTGTTCATATATAGAAAATCTAAAACCAATATGAAATTACTGTTTAATCTGGTTATAAGAAACGAAAACAGTTACCAAACACAGACTTCAACTATCAATTTGTTCATATACCTGAAATTCAAGTCTGAGTGCCAAGGTGGTAACATGATTTTATCTTTCAAATTAAAAAAAAAAAAAAAAGGGGTCGAGGGTTGCAAAGTAGATGTTAAAAAAAAAAAAAAAATCCAAAGTCTAAAGTTGGATTGTTAAAACGTATGGAATTCGATGGTCCTCACCAATAACGCGCGTGTTCTTCACATCCGCGTCTAACTAGAAACAAGAGTTTGTATTAGATGGGAACGGTAGCGTTTGGGTATTTAGTAATTTTTCCTTGCGAAGATTGGTTACACCGTAGTATCCTCCCCGGAAACCCGTTTACTTTGAATCCTCCAATTTTCTCTCGATCGAGATTCCAGCGGGGAACGAGGACTGAATCTCTCTCCTGGTATTGATTTCCTTCGCTATTTCACACATTGATTTCGCTTTGCTTCCTTCGTACATCGCCTTTTTTTTTTTCCAACTTCTTTTTATAGATTAAATGTATGCTTATATATGTTATAAACACATTTTGTTTATATTCGATATCAGGTCTGATGTTTCTTATTTAATGCATCTTGTCAGTGGGTTCTCTATCAAATCCCTAGTCGTACTTTTGGAAGTAGTGGGTTGACCTTGTTCAGTCAATTTGTTAGGTAATATTCCTTGGTTTTTTTTAACCCTGTTAAGTAATATTCATTGGTGTGCATTCTTCGTTCTTTGATTTTTAATGCAGGCTTCGAATTTTTTGTGCCCAATCCTGTTCCGATGTTTTCTCAAAACAAGAAAAAATTTTCGGTAGGTAATTGCAAAACATGAACGTATCTGGTCAAGAAAAGATTCTACTGTACGGGTATGTTAGAATTGAGGTCCTTATAGATCATTGGTGTTTTCAGATATATTTAGAGCAAGATTGATTCGAAATTGGGTTTGAAAGGCATGAGAAGCGAAGTGTGGAGATGGGTTTTAGGTTTGATTTATATATTTGCTGTTGCAGCAATCTGGATTGCTGCTAGTTTTGTGGTTCAGTCAGTTGTAGATTCAGGTGTTTCTCCATTTCTCATCACGTACATTTGCAATTCATTGTTTATAATCTACATCCCCATAGCTGAAATAGGACGCTATTTGGAGGATACATACGGAAACATATTCTTTTGGCGAAACCGAAAGGGTAGTTTGCAAGAATTGGGGGAGTCGGAAGAGGTTGTTCTTCTTGAAGAGAGCGATTCAAATGTTCAAGCTGGTGCTTTAAATCCAGTTGCGGTTGTGGAGCAAGAAGAATTGCATCATAATGAAAGACGTATTGTTTTGGGAATGGAAAGTTATAAGGGGAAACAAACAGTTAGTGAAGATGCTAAGAAAGGACTGGATGCAAAAGGGCGATGGACACGCACCAGAGTGGCAAAGGTCAGCCTGTTGATATGCCCATTTTGGTTTTTGGCTCAACTCACTTTTAATCTCTCACTGAAGTATACTACAGTTACGGTAAGGGCTTTGGAATTTTGAATTTCTTTTCTCCATTGTAATTTGTCCATGATATTCATCATCTGAACTAGCAAGTTATTTTCCCTTCTACACAGTCAAACACAATCTTAAGCAGTGCTTCCAGCCTGTTTACCTTTCTGGTCTCTCTTGCATTCCTTGGCGAGAAGTTTACTTGGGTGAAGCTGATAAGTGTTCTTCTTTGCATGGGAGGAACAATAATTGTCAGTTTGGGCGACTCACAATCTGGATTAAGTGCAATTGCTTCGAACCCTGCTCTTGGAGACATTCTTGCTCTACTGTCAGCAGCCTTGTATGCTGTGTATATTACTCTTATTCGTAAGAAATTGCCAGATGATGATGGGAAAAATGGTCATGCAAGTATGGCACAGTTCCTTGGATTTTTAGGGTTGTTCAACCTCTTGATTTTTCTACCTGTTGCTCTAACACTTATTTTGACCAAGCTGGAACCTTTTAATATGCTTACATGGAAGCAAATTGGTCTAATCATCGGTAAAGGTATGTAAATAGTTGAAGTTCATCTTGTTTATCTGCACCTATGATATAGTTTTTCTTTTGAAACCTTACAATTTTATTCTTTAATATAGTCAAGATCATATTTAGGTTATAGAAGTTTTTTCGCTCAGTTTTCTCTTTATCCATTTTTTCTTTCTTGAAGTGGTGTGTGCTTGTGTGCGCTATGTAACTGAGACATGCCTATTTTGGCAAGTTTTTCTCCCGCCATGGAGAGACCTGATCCTGTGTTACACATTGCACACCAATAACATTGTTATGGCCTTTTTTGCTGAACTTGTAATGTCATGCTGTGCAGTGTCCTTGTTACATTATTTGCATGCTTGGAACACATTTGTTTAAGCTCTTTTTTGTGTGTTAATATGACCATAATTTCCTTTCCAGTTTATTTGCTAGTGCCTCCTTGGATAATGTCGGTGTTAAAATGTGATGTTCACACCTTTGATAACAAATTCATTCATCAATTATAGAATGAAAAATATATTAGCCTAAAAGATGAGTGGTCAATTTTTTTGAGTTTTGTAAAGCATTATCCTTCACAACTCTATATGTGTTATTATATGCTGGAGATCTATGCTAGATTTCTGTTAGATTTGCTAAAATTTGGTAAAGTTAAGTTGCATTTTGATTATGTCAGGGTCAGTGCCTGATAACCACGCATAGAAAATTTATGTTTCATTTAATTTCTTATGCATGTGCCAATATTTCATAGGAGCAATAGACTTCTTCTGGTTAAATGTCTGGGGTCAGCATTTCAGAAAAAGGGAGGCTCAGTAATTTATTGGAGATTTATTCTTAGCTGGAACTTTTCTTATTTTAAAGTGGAGATTCATAAGATTTAATTGTGAAAGGTTTTCACGGATAAAAACCTTACACATTCATTTAGTGGAACATTAAGAGATGCTACAAAAAACTGATTCATTTCTGCTCGTTTTTTATATTAACCCTAACCACTCCCCCGCTGCGGAGATGCTCATTGCAGGAAAAAAGAATGAAGGAAAGAAAGAAAGAAAAGAAAAAATAGTCTTCTGCAGCACATAGTAGAAGCCCGGTTATTGAAATTGCTCTCTTTTGTTCATAACTAGAAATTATTTACCTAATCCATTACAATATTCACTGTAAAAACTTTACTTGTGGGCAGTGTTAGTGAAGCATGATTTAGCTATGCTCAGGTGCAAGGCACAAGGTGATCGGCGTTTTCTTGTGGCCTAGATGTGTGGTCTTCATCCATAGATTTTGAGCACTGCAATTAAATATGTAGCATATCTATTGTTCATTAGACAATAGCTAGATGCTACAGTATAAGCTAAGACTTGGTGTCTTTCATGGAAGAATGGTTGTAGACCTTTTAGTTTTAGAGTTGACTTAGCTCTACTTTGCAAAGCTTTCCTTTCACTGATAGTTTGGCGTCATGATTTGTGCTTTAAATTATTGAGATAGTTATTGTATTTATACCTTCTATTCCTTGGATATTTGTCAAAGAAGATTGCAAGGTATATCTACTGTACAATATTATATATGTACCCACAACTTGGCCCTTATGTAAAGGTCTATGGTGGAAGCCATTCCACTAGTAAGGGTGCCAAGTTACTGTATTATAATTTATAACCTAGGTGACTAGGGAAAATTACCACCAAGTCTTACTTTTCTCATTGAAAGACAATAATTCCTAAAATTTTCTTGAGGACCAATAAGTCCTACTTTTGAGTTTTTTTTTTTCATTTAAGTCCTAAATCACTACATCTTCCATTTATACCCTTACTAAATTGAATTAAATTTTTTTTAATTATAAATATATTCAAGAATTGATATATAATCTATTTTTTATATATATCCTTTAAGTTTTAGTTACTTAATAACATTGCATTATGAGTTTAAATAATAATTAATCTAATTTAAATTCAATTAAAAAACTTGTGTAGAATGCACAATTTTAGTACAATTTTTTTTATATAAAATTTTTCACTACTTTTGAATAAAATTTATTTTTTTATTCAATTTTTTATAAAAAAATTCACTGCTTTTGAATAAATTTTATTTTTTTATTCAAATTTTTGCCTAATTTGTAAGGCATACACGAAAGTTTGAATCTAAATTTTATATCTAATGTAAAAGAGTATGTATAATTTTGGGGTTAACGGCACAAAACACCCCTCTAGTATAGATTTTGTGCACGAAGACTCCCTACTTTTTAATTTGTGTAGTGTTAGATCCTACTTTTGCAAAAAGGTAGCGAACACCCCCTCAAACCACTTTTCTGTGACATGTGACATAAATTTTTATATTATTCTGTTTTTGCCCTTTTAACATGCCGAAATTGTCCCTTTTGCAATTGTTATATTAATTTTCAAATTTTAACCTCTCTAAAAAAAAAGCACTCAACCTCTCCCTCTCCCTCTCTCAGTTTAAATACTTGTGATGGAAACACAATGAATATATGAAGCTTGTTATATTGGACATTGTCTCGGCTGAGTGCTACAAATCTAACATAGAGAACTTTTTGGTTCACCCTATAAAACAATGAGATTGAGGTTAAAGTCATTTGGGTTAAATATGATACCTATTTTGCAGTTTGATACTTCAAATAATTAGAGGTACTCAAGACATAACCATAGTAAAAAAGATGAAAAGTTATCACATTATTTTCCAATAATGAAAATTGATCATATTAATTAAATTCCATGTTAAATTACTTTTTAATTGGGATTTTATAGTGAGGCAAAAAAGAAGAAGGGTAGGGACAATCTCGTTAATAGAATTAATAATATGGTCCAACATTATTGCCCAATCACATTCCGATAGTATATTAAACATCGAAGTATTCGAATCTCTATTTATTATTAATTACGACGAAAGGGGCAATTAATAGGAAGGTTAAAGAATTTAGTCTAGTTGGGTCATTGATGCTAATCGTAGAGAGAGAAAGAACGTAGTGCCTACATGGGACAATGTCCAATTTTGTCATTTTCCATTTGAATGTACTTTTAAATAATGTAAGATAAATTGGTATAAGGGTATTTAAGTCTTTGTATGAGATTAATGTGTCAGGAGGTCCTTATTTGAACACTTTATAAACTTGAGGGGGGTTTAGGGAACATCTATGCACTATATTGATTCTAGAGGGGTGTTTTGTACACTTAGCCCTATAATTTTGTAAGGTATAAATGGAAGCTTTAGGGATTTAGGACTTAAATGGAAAAAAAAAATCTCAAAAGTATGACTTATTGGTCCTAAAGAAAATTTCTTAGGACATATTTGTCTTTTAGTGAGAAAAGTAGGACTTGGTGGTAATTTTTTCAATTATATATTGAAGTGTATCATAATTCATGGGTACTATTGTTCATGATGATGTTTCAAGTTTCAGTAAACTAGATAATTTGCTAATATGTTTATGAATTTTAAAGTAATAAAACAATGCTCATTTAGATCGTTTCTTATCTCCTCTCCACCTCACCTCACGACAACTTTAGCTTATCTTATACGGTGCTACTGTCTTCTACATGTTTTTCAAGCCAAAGTGAAGGAGTTCATATGCAGCTGGCACTTAGCATCCTTTGCTGAATCCTACATTAGGAAGTGTGAACTCATGATTTTTCATCTCAAGTTTTGTTGGATTGTTCTGCTGGGTTGTTCCCTTTTGTGCTAAAGTTGAAACCTTTAAAAGGTTGTATCTGTCAGATGGAATGACATGAAAGGCTTTGTGTTGTCTGCCCCCAGAAATTTGGATAGTGTGTCAGTGGATGAGTATATAAACTAGATGTCCATTGGATTGTTTTTCTTGCTTGAGTGAATAGCAAAGATTTGGTTTTGATACTGTACGATGACCATAGTTGTCAAAGGCGCGCGGGGCGCAGCCTCTGCGCCTAGGGTATGCCCAGGTGAGGCGCTTTGAAAGAGGCGCGCGCCTCAAACATTGAGGCGCGAGGCGCAAGGCGCGCCTCGCAGTTGCAAAAGGTGTTTCACTCACTTCGGAATTTGTTTTTCTGTGTCATTTGTTGTTAATTTGCCATGAATATACTTTTTATTTGCTCTCAATTGTAGTTGTTCTACTTTGTTTCACTCACTCACTACAAAATGTAATATTTTTTAAAAAAAATTCAACTTGCGCCTCACTTCAGTCAGGCCCGCGCCTCGCCTCGCGCCTCAGGCTCCAGGAAGCCTTAGCGCCTTAGTGCGCTTGGAGCCTTTAACAACTATGACGATGACAAGATTAGCTTTCACATTTCCTACAAGTATATGGTGTTTGTTAAACTTGGTCAATTTCTTTGAATGTTGGCAAGGCCTTGGTAGTGGTGTTCTCCTCTCTCTCTCTCTCTCACACACACAGAGTGACACACACGTATACACACACTAAAATTGATGCAATAATAGATGTCAAATATCCTGATAAATGTGCTTAGGTAATTACTGGATTTTTTTTTCTTTGGGAGGATGGGGGTGATTTGGCCTGCGGAAGCAAGCGAACATGGAAATCCAATGGAAAGAATAAAGCAATCACACACAAAACACAAGATTAATGTGGTTCACCCAAAACCTGGGCTCGTCCATGGATGAGAAAAGATTCCATTATTGTGTGGTTCACCCAAAACCTGGGTTACGTCCACGGATGAGAAAAGATTCCATTATAGTTCCGTAGAGATATTACAATAGTAGAGTACAAACACCGGACCGTGTACACAAAAGAAAGGATTATAGTTCAGGTCATATATGACAGGTAGTTTGGAAATAACTGCAGAAAGGACAAATGGGCTTAGGTAGGGTTGTTGACAGCTGAATTGAGTTCCTCCTAGCTGAGCATGGGCATGGACAATTCAAGAAAACTTGTACGAATTGTACTTGAAATGACTAAGAGTTTGCTGGTCCCAAACCAGCCAATCTGAGTACTCTCACTTTGCAATTCAAAGTCATTTTTATACCATTTCCGTTGCATCCATATTAAGGATCTCTGCTCTCTTGGCTCAATTGTTAAGAAACAATTTTCAAGATCTCTGGAAACATTAATTAGTTTTCAGAGAACGAAAAAATATTTTTATTTGAAATGGAGTCTTTTAACTCTGTTTTCATATTATAATTTTAAAAGAACTGTCAACCAGATGAATTTTTTAACAATTTTTTGTTTTTTGGTTTTTGGTTTTAAATTAAAAAATGCATTTCAGAAAAATAAACAAACAGTCCCCAAGTTTCTCTAGAAGTTCAGAAGTTAATACTTGTAGGTTGCAGACCTTGTACTGAGGTGTTAATGGTCTCAGACCCCTTGCCTAGGAGAGGAGTTGATTTTTTCCTCGTCAATCACGGATGGGGAAGGAGTGACTATTACCACACTAACCCAACCCCCCATTTTTTGTAGTTCATTGCAATGTGAAAATTGTTGTCTTGTAATTGCTTACTTTGTTTATTTTGTGTTTGACTGATATATTTAATTTTGGGTTGTGGCAAGGTGTCATGATGACAAGCCCTTGCTAGGAGATGTGCTCCGAATTTTGGTTTCAATCATACAAGCTAAGAAGCATAGACACTTTTACAAACGTGACTTGTCCGTGTTGGACACCAACACTTTATGAACACTCTTGGACATGTGTCCGTTCATGGCCGTGTCCATAATTTAAAATTAATTTTTATTATTTCATACACTCGGCCATTACATCTCGGACACTTGGTCAACACATTCAAGACACTCGACCAACACATACCACACAATTCGTCTTATATAAAACAAACACACGACAGTCCTAGAAAAAATGTTATGAACATATATCAAAGTCTCCAACCTTTTTTCCTTTAAAAAATTGACATTAAGCACATGTCACAATATGAAATGAATAAAAACATAACTATAATTGCAAGATAGGAGAGAGGAGAGTAATATCATATATAATATAAAATATATTTTATATACGAATAGCTTCACCGTCTAACTTATGTAACTTTAGTATAGAAATTATAAATTAATTAAAGTTCTATAAATAAAAATTTATATTTATATTAGCCGTGTCCATCTGTTTCCATGCTTCTTAGCATACAAGCTTGTATACTTGAGATAGAAAATGAGGATTTTGATTTTGTTCGTGTTAAAAGAAAGTGTAAAAATCTACTTTCTTTTTTTAGTTGTTGTTCGTGGGGGTGGGATCAAGTATATCATGACTTTATTTTAAGAGAAATCGGTATTGGTACTGGTTGTGTTAGATGTTGTGCGTGTTCAACAATGTTGAAGAATATATAAATGAAACTGAGACTTGGATAGCTAGCCTTTTTTCTTTCGATGGTCTATTGAAGGCATTGGGAAACAATTTTTTAGTCCAATTTTCAAGTGCATGTGATGTTAGCTGAAGTTTGATTCCTAGGATACCTTTTTCCAAATTACGACATGTTTTATGCTAAGCTTAAGGAAAATTTATATTAAGGAATCAACTGAAGTTAATTTTGTTCGAGAAAAAATGGATTCGAATTAGAAAATAGGAAACAACTTTGCTTCATAGGATTGTAGAATTTATTAAGGACAGCCTATCAATCTCCTTGTACGGTAGTATCTGGAACCCTTGTCTGATTCCCCCCTTTTCCCTCTCTTTCTTTTACTGTAGTGGATGATATTAGATTGCAGCCATTGTGCAACTTTGATAGCTAAAATTTTATCATTTGTGATTAGGTTTGTTAGATAATGTGCTGAGTGATTACTTATGGGCCAAGGCTGTTCTTCTTACAACCACCACGGTAGCAACGGCAGGACTCACAATTCAGGTCCCATTGGCAGCTGTTGTTGATTCAGTAACGGGCAATGCACCTCATTTGATGGATTACATTGGAGCTGCTGCTGTCATGCTTGGGTTTGCAGGCATTAACATCCCTTCAGATGCCTTTTCAAGATCAAAAGCGACCATCTCAAATATGGAAAATGTAAATACTAGTTAACTGATTAAGATTACCCCTTCCATCAATTGTTGCTCCAGACACATTACTGCTTCCTAGCATGTTTTGCCAATGTTATATGAACCTTTTGAGTGTACAGCAATCATAGTAACTGTACAAAATTCTTATTCTTCGACATTAGCTTGATGGGTGAAATTACCTAGGTCCTCTTAATTTAAAGGATTGAATTTGTATGTTTCTGCTTAATTTATTTTTCTGGCTCCTGGGAAACAATAATGCTTATGTCTGTTCTGTTACCTAATTGATCATACCTATACTTCCCCTGAATGACCTTTTGTGTCCCATGATCAGCACTAAAAAGTCACACAATGTGTTTGTGTGTGTTGCCACTGCTCTATATATCACTCCTCTGGCTGTCATCTGCTTAAAACCAGAATCAGATGCCCACTAACATGTGTTCTAATGCAATTTTGCTGACCTTTGAGACAAATCTGCGGACAAACCACTCCATATCCGCATTGGACGGCTGTGATAGTTTCAACTATCATAATGACCATCTCGATCACATTCTTCTTGGACGCATGCATGTTCTGTGAAAAGCATGAACTTCCTAAAATATTGACGACCCTGAACTTGGACTTTGTTAGAACAAGGCACGAACTAAACAGCACCATCTCCTTTACACATCTAAGAGATGAATTTTTTTTAACTTTATTTCTTCTGATAATAGAAAGTATAAACTTATTGGATGTGTAAAGGAGTAAGATTTGTAGGAAGTATGATGTGCAAAGAGTATAATATTTCTGAGGTATTGAATACTTTCTCGGCTTTGACATGTTAAACGCTAGTATTTCAAATATCATTTTGTTTTGTTGACTTACCGTTTTACTAACAATCACCCGATGCATTTGTGAAGAGGAAATATTTCAATATCCATGTGCTTCTCAATCTTTGTCATGTTACTCGTTACACTATCACAAGGTGTCAACTTTTCTCGTTGTTTCACTTTCATTAATACCCATTCAATTCTTTCCCATTCCAAAAGTCAAATTGCAAAAATAAGCAGTTGACATATACAATACACCCGAGGTTATAACTCAGGAGGTACTTCACAAGAGTGCGTGAGTTTCTTGCAAGGTGTAAGAATACATATCCAGCTAACCAATCTAATCTTGTTATGTTTCCAAAAACAAGGGTTAACTTGCATAAAATTAGGGGTTTGCAATAAATAGGCATTTCACCATATGAAATTTAAATTTAAAAGGGAAAAAATAAAAATAGTGATAAAGAACAATATAAAGATAAGAGTTTTTTTTCCCCAAAGTAAGACAAGACATCCATTGATAAAATCAATCATTAAGATAAACAATAATATAAGCAGATAAAATTAGAGATGTTTATTTGCCTCATTCCGATGTAAACCTGTCGTACCTTGCTCATAATGAGAAAATTTTGAATCTAATTTAATAGTGTTGTGAGTAAATTTGGAAATGAGAATTAATACCGTTCTACTCTAAACCATACCCATTCCTTTTAATCTCAAGAGTTTAGATAAATGAATATTTATTTTTTTATTTTTATGGTGTTTTGGATTCGTAATTGTTAACAAACTTTATGTTTATAATTCTTAAATACTTTATATATTTTAAGTTCACAATAAAAATTTGTATTTTGAATATGTTTAAAATTGTATTTAGATATTTAATTTATAAACATATATTGGGCCGGCCAAACCTGTCCGGCTGTGAAGTGGGGTTGAACTTAAGCCACATAGAGCTAGACCACTAGCGAAAAAGCAACAAAATCCGATCACAGCGGGAGTGCCTCCAAAATGTTTTTACACTTGTATGCTACTCAATTACATATATAATATGTGCGCATGTAAAATATATTCAATTTCTTTTACATATACTAAAAGGCCATTACTTGGTGTAATAATAAAATGAAATCTCATTTTAGAGAAAACATAATATTAGTAATAATTTAAAATACAAAAAATTATATTGCAATTTTTTATTTTTTAAAAAATGCAAGGCAAGAAATTTGTGCATTTTTTTTAAGACTCCTAAAGAGATGCTGTTTAAATTTTCATCAATGAAATGATTAATTAAAAGAAATCTAAATAATTAACATTTTAACTAAATAAAAGGTAAAACTAAAGAAAGTTTTTATATGATTTGTCTGTAAATATATATGTATATAATAATTTTATATTACTATATTATTTAAGGATTTGTGTAGATATCTCTTGTAATTATGATATTTATTAAGTAAATAACAAAAAAAAAAAACAATAATAATCAATATGAAAGGAATAATAACATGACAATGACAAAGACTTGTTATCGTTTCTTATAGGTTGAGTAACAAGTCTTTATAAGATTTATTTACTAATTATCACAGGTTCATTATTAGTAAACGGGACAGGACAAATTTGGTAACTGACTGGCCCCGTTCGCACAGAAGATGATAGAACTATACAGACCACTTAAGAAAGTTGATGGACATAGAATATATAAAGTGAAGGGTGAGTTTATCTTTCCCTCCAATTAAAGCTCCATCCAGCAATGACCTGGCATCCATACTTGCTAAACATCGAACACGTTGCTTGCCTTCTTCTCGCCACGTCAGACACTGCAACGAATTCAGCGCGCGATATACGACCTACCTTTCGCCTACGGAAAGTTGTTACATCGATTAAATAATTCATGAACAGAATCCGAACCTGTTAAACATCGATCACTTGTTAACCAAACCTAACTCCTAACCACACAGCATGTTACCAAATCAGGTGACTCGCCTCCGAGGCTAAAGTTTAGGCCCTTCTGTCACACACTTCCCTATTAAATCCGACTTTTCCGATTCTGATATTTTTCTCTCTCCCTCTCTGTTTGCTGGAAGCTTGAACTTTTTGTAGTTAAGCTTCACGAAGAATTCATAATTTTCTCGAGAATAATTCTGAATTTTTCTTCCTGAAGTTTCTAAGAACTTGGACTTCCGAAGTACTTACGATATATATATGTAAGTATACAGGTATGCGTGTTTGGGATCGCGATCAGTGTACGAATTCTGATATTCTTCCTCCCACTGTTGAAATTCAAGATGTTGTAGTTCTTTATTTCTCTCAGAGTTTACAAGTTTCTCTAGAAAATTCAAATTATATCAGCCAAATTATATAAGAACTCGAAACGTTGAAGAAACTATGAATTCAGATCGCTATTAAGATTCGACTTTTACTGTATTTTTTGGGGAAAAGATTTAGCGAAAATCTTGTATTTGTTTGTTGAATTTTGTTAATTTTGGTTGTCTTTGTTTTTGATTTGCTTGGAGTGGGGTTTGTAGTGTGGTAGTTTTGTTTGGATCGGCAATGCCTGGTTTGATATTTTGAACTGCAATGATTCGAGTCTGCTTTTGCTAAAAGAGTTGGAATTTGGTGATTTTCATTTGAAATCTTACAGTGTAAATGTTTTATTGATTAATTCCTGATTTGTTTAAATTATAATGCAAGTGAGCTCTTTAATTGTGCAGGACTAAATTGGAGGCAAGCACAGTGATTTCTTCTTAGTTCTTTTGTAGTTGGTGTTTGAACCAAATAATGGCGCAGAGTAATTGGGAAGCTGATAAGATGTATGTTTTTTTTGTGTTTCTTTTTTATTTCAGTCATTATATTCTCTTTCTTTTCTCGTGTTTAAGTTATTCACGCTGTTCTCCGTTCATTTAGTTGCTAGAACGAAAAGTGGAAAAGGAAATAAATACAGTCTTGAAACTTATGCTTTGTGTTGTTCTGGTTCCAACAGTGGAAAAACTAACTCAACTTCCGTAATTAGTTTTTGTTTAGATGCAAAATTTGTTTTTCTCTCCGTGCCGTACTTCTGCTTTCAATGAAATAGAGATGTTGGATTTTTTTCTTCACATACTAAATTAGTTTAAACAAAGTTATTACACTTCGATCTTTACTTTCATTTTCCTGGCCTTCCTTGCCAGGCTTGATGTTTACATTCACGACTATTTGTTGAAAAGAAAATTGCATGCCTCTGCAAAAGCTTTCATGGCTGAAGGGAAGGTTGCAACTGATCCAGTAGGTAATATTATGAGCTGATTCCTGGCATATTTTAGTTTAATTGTAGTCTATGCATAGTATTTGCTTGCATTGAGTGAGATAAACTTTACCTGGTAAATGCTTCTGCAGAATGGTTCTTGTTCTGTTAATTGACTGGAACTATTTACTTAGTCATATGGTATGTCAATTAAAAGTTCAATTTTAATGTGTAGCGATTGATGCTCCTGGAGGATTTCTCTTTGAATGGTGGTCTGTATTTTGGGACATCTTCATTGCAAGGACGAATGAGAAACATTCCGAGGCTGCTGCAGCTTATATAGAGGTGTCTTTAAATTTCACTATTTCAGAATCTAATTTTGCTGTTTTGTAGTGATTTCTCATATTTGAACATTTTGAACGTCATTTTTCTCTTTCTCGAGATCCGTTGAATAGAATCTTCATTTAATCTTTTAAATGCAAAATCAGACACAACAAATGAAAGCAAGAGAGCACCAACAACAGCTGCAAATGCAGCATTTGCAACTCATGCAGCAGCGCAATGCTCAGTTGCAACGAAGGGATCCTAATCATCCTCCCCTTGGCGGTCCCATCAATGCTATAAACTCTGAGGCAATGATGGGGCAGCCGTCAGCCAGTGTATTGGCTATGAAAATGTATGAAGACCGAATGAAGAACCCTCATGCAATGGATTCAGAGGCATCTCCAGCTCTTATTGATGCCAATAGGATGGCCCTTCTAAAATCAGCTACCACTCACCAAGGGTAAACTAGCTATAACCATATTTTTGTATATGAACTCAAGTTTTTGTGATCAATTACAGCTAGCTTGAGTGGATCATTTGTTTCTCTTCTTGTTGTTGAGTCAGCCAGTTGGTACAAGGAAGTTCTGGGAGCATGTCTGCAGCTTTGCAGCAAATGCAGGGAAGAACTCAACTGACTGCTGTAACTACTTGGACTATTGCTCCTACATTTGCACTCCACTTTTTTTTCCTTTTATAATTGGTCTTTTGATTTGTTTTACTCGGGCCATGTAAACTTTTGTAATTTATAGGATATCAAAGGGGAAGTTAACTTGGGTACAACTCAGAAAAGTTTGTCTATGGATCCTTCATCAATTTATGGACAAGCAATTTTGCAGTCAAAATCTGGATTGGGTGGTGCAGGTAACAGCCTCCAAACCTCCTGAACAAAATTTTTTTTATTGTTTTTACCACTTGAACTCAAAGTTTACTTATGATGAGCAGTATATGGATTTATTTTTCCTTCTTTGTAAGGTTGTATTGATTTGGGTATAGGTTCAAATTCCCTGCCCAATTTTCTTCCTTAGCTGTATAAAAGTTGGGAAAATATCTTTCACATTGATATATTATAGTGGAAAAACATACAGTAATTTTTTTTTTTGTATGAACCATTTTGTCTTTTACATAGTTTTCATCAGCAGGCTTCATTGTTCACTAACTGGGATAATCAATTGACTTATCCTGAATTTTTTTGTGCAAGCTCATCTTTTCTTGAATCAATTCACAAAATCTGCCAATTGTCTTGTTTAATCCTAAATTGTACAATTTGACGGATAAAAATGTCACTGCTCACCATAAAATTCTAGTCAATCTATATGCATGACCTAGAGTAACGGACAGCAGGAACTTAATCGACACTTATGAGTACTATGATCTACCTGAGTAAAATTATACGTCATTGACCATCATCATCCATGCCTTAATCTCATATGAATTGTATATGTCATTTATGTGCTCATTAAAAATAATGAAGACTGAAGATGTTTGGTTCATGTGCTCAGAGGCAATTACCTATAATAATGGCCATGATACAGTACTCTTGCCTGAATAAGCATGATAGAAAACATTGGTAAATGAATATTTGGGCCTTCTGCAGTGGGATAGATATTCCTCATGAGATAAATTAACCAAATTCCTTTCTCAGTGAGGACTACATCTTTCATCGGAAAATGTCTTTCTTTTAAGCTGCAAAAGCAACTAGTCATCGATTTTGATCAACAATGTAAATCTTAGAACTTATAGGGTGCCTACACCAGAGGTGATCTGCAGGAATGGAACAACACCCCTTTCAGAAAAATAGAAGTAAAACTTATTTGATGAACCCAAGGTTTAAAGCTAATTGCTCCTGGGGGCTGAGGAGGAGGGGACCTGAACCCAGAGATTAGTTTTATAAGTACTGTAGAGTTGCTGAGGTCTGCAAGGCAGAAATTTCCAGCAATAATATTTAGCCTCTCAATAATTTTTCTTCTTCTAAGCTTGAGATCCTGCCTGAGAAAGGATTTACGGGTTTAAGATAAAAGAAAGGAGCAGAATTAAATGCAGTCAATTAAAGAAGTGTTACCAAACTATAAAATAAATAAATAAAGAAAACAAAAAGGAGGGACTGATTAGCTTTTGATATCATGTGGCTTTGGGGGGAGACTGGAGAGATTAGATTTGAATGTTATTACTATGGAGAATTTCAGGCACTGTTAACCATGCCAATGAAAGATTTTTTCAGAAAAAAATTATTTTTTTATTTTTATTATTCTGTTAGGGAGCATTGGTAAAATGTTTGGGCTGTCAAGTATGAGAAAGTGTGTGCAGATTCTGAGAGTAGTCACTTTATGTAGATAATGTCAAAGGTTAAGTCTGTATCCAGTCCACCCCTCCCAATACCCTCGAATGAGGACCACATCGGTAACCTTTTCTTTTATATTTTTCTGGGTGTGCATGTCAGGAGAGTGGGTGGGTGGGTGGGGAGATAGGGGATGCAGCAAGGAGTCATTGTTATCAAACAGTTGGGGAGAATTCTTGGGTGTGCTTGAGTACCTATACCATTTATTGTGGAAACTGTTTCTTTTGTCTTTTCAATCATGAAACACAATTTTGTTAAAAGGTAAGTGGAAGTATAGAAGTAAGACCATAAATTGCAAAGAACAAGCCTACATAGAAAAAACAAGCAACAAGCTTCTACAGAAAGTGAGGAGGAACAAGAAAAATACTGCAAGTAATAACAAACACTTTTTCAAGATGGGTACTTGGAATTTAAAGGTATTTTTTTTTTTTATAAATAAAAATTCATTAAAAGGCGCTCAAGAGGGAGCGCTCCTAAGAGACTACAAAAAGCTGAAAACCGGCCAACTATAAGCTTAAGCTATCAAGCTTAAGCCACTACTTGACCACCCATTGTACAATTTTTCCCGTATACCCAAAAAAATATAAGACTCAAAATATTGTATTTGAGAGATCAAATAGAAGACTCCACATCCTCGAAGCGCCTCCTATTCCTCTCTTGCCACAAGCTGCACCATAAACAAAGGGGGGTGTCCCTCGAAGCATCCCTGGCTCGGCTGTCCACTGTACACCCTCTCCAAGCCTCAATCATATCCTTCGAGGAACTGGGAAACACCGAGGCCATCCCTCGCCACTGAACAATGTAAAAGAAGATAATTCACCATTTCCTCCGACTTCTTGCACATGCAACACCAATTCATCATAATTCGACCCCTTCTCTTAAGGTTATCAATGGTAAGAATCTTGCCTAAGGTAGCTGTCCAAGTAAAGAAGGCCACCTTCACGGGGGCCTTTGTTCTCCAAATAGCCTTCCAAGGGAAGATGGGAACCGTGTAGTCCGAGAGGATTCTATAGAAGGAATGAACCTCAAAGGCTCCCCTCTTGGAGCCCATCCAAACCATCTCGTCCATACCCTCCCTCTCAATCACCTGACTATACAAAAGGGCTAGAAACTTCGCTACCTCTCAAAGCTCCCAGTCATGAAAAGCCCTACGAAAGTGCACATTCCAAGTCAATCTTCCGCTATCAAGCTGATAACAGTTGGCAACTAAGGCTTGTCTGTTCATAGCAATCCTGAATAGTCTAGGGAACTTTCGGGCCAAAGATATTTTCCCACTCCAAACGTCCTCCCAAAAACGGATATGTCTCCCATTTCTTGCCCTAAATCGAATGAGTTTGGAGAACTCATCCCAACCTTTCCGAATACATTTCCAGACCCCCACCCCCACTGGAAGGTTAATCTCTGTAGACCGCCAACCACCGACTCCTTCCCCACTCCGACTTACAACAACCCTCCACAATCTGGATCTCTCAACTCCGAAACGCCAAAGCCATTTGCCCAATAATGCCTTATTGAACAGTTCCAACCTCCTTATTCCTAGTCCCCCTTTCTGAATCGGGGTACACACCTTCCCTCAGCTCACCAAGTGGAATTTGAACTCATCCCCTAATCCGACCCACGGAAACTTACTTTGAATCCTCTCTAGTCTCCTTACTACTGACATCGGCATAAAAATTAAGGACATGAAATAAGTTGGAAGATTCAAAAGAGTGCTCTTCACGAGAGTAATGCGCCCTCCTTTTAATAGATACTGTTTCTTCCAACTAGCAAGCCTCCTCTCAAACCGGTCTACGACTAGATCCCAAGTAAAAACCATCCTCGACCACACTCCCAATGGCATCCCCAAATAAGAGGTCGGAAATTAACAACTCCGCAACCCAGAATGTCAACAAACTCGTGAATTTCCTCTACTTTCCCGACTGGCACCAACTCGCTCTTTCCAATATTAATTTTCAAGCCAGACACTACTTGAACGCATATCAAAATGTATTTCAAATACCTCAACTGATCCTCCCTCGCATCACAGAAGAATATGGTATCATCTGTATAGAGAGGATGTGACACCACTAAATGATTAGGCTCTCTCCCTACTAGAAAACCTCAGATAATCCCTAACCCATCCGCCCTCTTCATCATCCTACTAAAGGCTTCCATGACGATGATAAACAGGAAAGAAGAGAGCGGATCACCCTGCCTCAAGCCCCGAGAGCTAGGAAAGACACCAGCTGGAGATCCATTCATCAATACTGAGAATCGACTGTCAAAATACATTGGTGGATCCATCTTCTCCATCTAGGCCCAAATCCCATCCTCTCTAATAAATACAACAAGAAATCCCAGCTCACATGATCATATGCCTTTTCAATGTCCAACTTGCACACAATTCTCGGCCAACTGCTTCTAATCCTTGCCTCCACACACTCACTAGCAATCAACACTAAATCTAGAATTTGTCTACCTCCACAAAAGAATTCTATTTGTCTAAGATCACCACATCCAAAACTCTCCTCAACCGATTAGCTAGAATTTTAGCAAAAAGCTTATAAATCACGCCCACCAGGCTAATTGGCCTAAAATCCTTAGCATAAATAGCTCCACCCTTCTTTGGGATAAGGGCGATAAAGGATGCATTAAGACTCCTCTCAAAGTACCCTGTTGAGTGGAACTCGCCAAGAGCCTCCATCACTTCAGCCTTAACCACTTCCCAATTCTGATGCATGAAAGTAATTGTGAAGCCATCAGGCCTGGGAGCTTTATCCCCGGCACAACTCCTCAAAGCCTCCACCGCCTCCTCTTCCTCAAAGGGCCTCTCCACCTAATCCTTATCCTCCTTCGATATACCTGCGAACTCAAGACCACCAAGCAAAGGCCTGTGCCTAGAGGTTTCAGTATAAGGCTGCTGATAAAAAGTCACAATCCCTCTCTGAATGTCTTCCGCTTTAGATAGCAAGTTCCCATCAATTCGGATCCTGCCTATATGACTTCCCCTTGTGTGAGCATTCACAAGTCTGTGGAGGAATTTAGTGTTCCGATCCCCTTCTTTTAACCACAGAGCTCTGGACTTCTGTCTCCAGGAAATTTCCCACATCACCGCAATCTCCTCGAACTCGGCCTTGCACTCCTCCCTTCTGCAAACCTCCATGTCACTAAGGCCCCCCTCCCCCTCCTTACAATCGAGCTCTAAGATTTCAGAGAGAGCTCTATTCTTACACCAATTAAGATTACCGAAGACCTCCTTGTTCCACTTTTTAATATCTTCCTTTAGCCGCTTTAGTTTGTGTGCCAAATGGAAGCTTGCGTTGCCCTTACAATTATAGCTTGCCCACCAGTTTTGAACTTTATCTTTGAGCTAAGGATTCTTATTAAGGAACCCTAATATAAGCAGTGACAAGTGGAGAGATCAGCAATTTTTATCAGAGAGCAAACCCGAAGGCCCTTGTGTGGTATATTTGGTTCAGTTGCTCACAGAAGAGGAATCACTTACAGTTACATCTATTAAATTTCGAAACTCCAAGACAAGAAGTTGAGAAGCTTTTTTACCCCTTCAATGTTTGTAGAGAGCTAATTCAAGGCCTCTTAGGAGAAAATTTTGATTCAGTTGTTTGCTGAGGAGCAATCACTTTTAGCTATATATTCAAAACTTCGCAAAACTTTCTCAAAGCCCATGAACTAGCCTCATTTTAGCTCTAGTGGCATTACTACAAGCTATCTTAACTAGAGATATACATCAGTTCTAATGAGCCTTAAATTACCCTGATGTGTAGCTGACCTAGATTCCCAGAGAGCTACAAGCACGGTTGAGATCAACCAGACTCATAGTTGGATAAAAGCCAATCTCTACTTATGGAGCCAATAGAGACACCTTTAAGATTGTTATATGTTGTGATGTTAGATGACGTCAGAGGCATGCTGTGAGTATGAGTTGAGAAGCAAATGAATCTTTTTCTTTTCCTTTTTTTTTTTTTTTATCTCTTTAACATAAATAGCTTACTTGCCACATTGACTTCAAAAAATCAACAGACTGAGCATTATTGTCAAACCAATTTTAATAGATAGTCATGTGGTATTCAAGAATTATTGTCATTTGTGCTCTTCTTCTCAGGATTACATCAAGGTGTAAGTGGTCTTCCATTGAAGGGTTGGCCTCTAACTGTAAGTTACAGGAAACCCTCTCTGTCATGGATATTCTTTTGATGTTTTTAATTTGGAGATATAGGAGTCTTTGAGAACTGATGCTGCTATGTTATGCAGGGAATTGATCAATTAAGACCAAGTTTAGGTTTGCAAGTACAAAAACCTAATCTACCGACCCAAAATCAGCTCCTTTTGACATCACAACAACAGCAGGCATTGGCACAAGCTCAGGCACAAGGCAATCTTGGAAGTTCACCTAACTATGGGTTTAGTGGACTACCAAGGGGTACCTTGAATATGAAAGATGGTCAACCCACAAGAAATGATGGATCTATATGCTCCCCTATGCAATCAAATTCACCAAAGGTTAGAGATTCTTCCCAAAATCACAAAAGAATATATTGCCTGCAGGCTAGCATTCGTGGCACATGCATGCCACAAGGACATGATACTATTTCTGTAAATTTGAATATTATTTTAAAAAATGATGATGCTTTATATCCTCCATGGTTCTATTTACTAGTATGTGTAAAATTTGACATGATACAAGGACATGGTACTATTTCATTGTTGAATAATATGGTTGAATGTATCAAAGAAATATCAAAAATATTTCTTGAAAAACCAAAAGGAAATGGACCACTGCCTAAATAAATTGGTGTGGAATGAGGAAGTCCACACCAAAGTAAAACAAAAAAGGGAGTGTTATTAGATCTGGAATAAATTGAAGTGAAGAAATTTTCCAACGATATTAGTTCACTAGAATGGAAGTTGAAAAAAGATAAGTAGAAACTAGAAAGTATATTGTGACATTTATTCTCAATTTGGTACAAAGGATGTAGAGAAGGATATATATAAAGTTGCTAGTAAAAGCGTCCTTTCCCCCCCTGGTATTCCATGTATTTTATAACTGGCACCTGTTCATCTCTAGTATCACTCACGTGACATTACACCTTTAGCTCTTTTCACCAATTTCAGGAAGTTCAGTATATGTTGTTAGTTTTCCAAAGGTTTTAATGCCCCCCCTTCTTCTGAGTTTCCATTGATTATTTAACAGATGAAGATGGCACAGATGCAACAGTCTTCGTCTCAACAACATGATCAATTGCAGCAGCAGCAGCAGCAATTACAACAGGTTTTTCTTCCTTATGCAGATATAATTGATTGATCTCATTCTAAGAGCTAAATTGTCATTCTATTTATAGAAATATGTTTTTGGTTGTTCTATTTGTTTCGTTTATTGTTATTGTTGCTGCTGCTGTTGCTGTTGCTGATTCTGTATTTCCTTCGGTTCTGAAGTGATTAATGTTAGCAGCTGTTTATCATGATACAGAATAACAGAAAAAGAAAACAACACTCTTCATCTGGAGCCGCCAACAGTACAGGTACAGGGAATACGGTGGGTCCTTCACCAAACTCTCCACCATCAACTCACACGACTGGAGATGGAATGACAACAGCAAGTAGTCTGCAGAATGTCAACAGTGTGCCGAAAAGCTTGATGATGTATGGTTCAGAGGGAGCAGGAGGTCTTGCATCGTCTACAAATCAGCTGGTATGCTCTTTAAGTTTTCACACACAAACAAACACGTGCGCGTGCACGCACACACACATATATAAAAAATTTCCTGATTTTTATGCATACTCAAATGTCTTGTCTTCTTATGATACTTTCACCTGTTAGTGCAGTAACTGATGCATGAGATTATTTTCCAATCAATATAATGCCATGGTTGAACCGCTTGATTCAAAAACCATACCTCTTACTTTGTGCAATCAAATTGATTACAAAAATAAATGAATTAACAAAATAGAAATCATCTAGATGAATTACCTAGGTATCAAGTATCTGTTGACTAATCTGTCTCAGGAATAACAAACATCACTATTTCTCCTGAAATATCATTTCTTAGTGCAGGACGACATAGAACCATTTGGAGATGTCGGTTCCCTTGGTGATAACGTTGAATCATTTCTCCCGCATGATGGAGGAGATGGACGAGATTTATATGGCTTAAAACAAAGTCTTACTGAGCACAAAGCAGAGTCTTCGAAGGGTAATTATTATATATTGTTGTGCAATGCTGAGAGTAATTTTGAATTCTACTCTAGACATGCCCAGATTCTTCATTTCAGGTTTTTCCTTTGGAGAAGTTGGTTCTATACGGACAAGAAATAAGGTTACCTGCTGTCATTTTTCTTCAGACGGGAAGTTGCTAGCTAGTGCTGGACATGACAAGAAGGTACGACGCATAGTATGGTAAAGATGAATGCCAAATTTGAGGAATGGTTATCAGGGTGAATATTGTGTTGATACATGATATATAACTTGATGTTTGTGTTTTTCGAAGGGTATTCTCCCTAAAGATCTATTTCTACTATCACTATTTTTTTGTTCTGGTGGCATGCTTGTCTACTGGTTCCAACAGTTGATTGAACATTCAGTTTAGTTCACTCTTCAAGCTTTGTTAGCAAAGTGAATGCAAAAGAGGAGTTAAAAAATAAGAAGCTTTAGTCATTAATTATTTCTGTTATATGTCTTAGGCTGTTCTTTGGAACATGGATACCCTGCAAAAAGAAAGCACTCCAGAAGAACACCAGTATTTAATTACAGATGTCCGTTTCAGGCCAAATTCAACTCAGCTAGCGACAGCATCATTTGACAAGTCTGTGCGTCTATGGGATGCAGCTAATGTAATTATCTCTGCCCCCTTCTGTATGATACTTCTCATGTCTATACTTCGAATATTTTATGAAGTTAAATTTTGAATTGTCAAAATGTTAAGAGCATAAAGCAGGCCTGTAAATGCAAGAAGTACAAACACTATTACCACTAACATTACTTATTTGAATTATTCTTGCAGCCAAGCTATTGTTTGCATGCATATACAGGCCACACTTCACATGTTATGTCCCTAGATTTCCATCCCAAGAAGAACGATCTTTTCTGTTTTTGTGATAGTAACAATGAAATTCGGTATTGGAATATCAGTCCATTCTCATGCACTCGTGTTTCCAAGGTTGGTTATTTAGTATTAGTCTTACCTTTCTCCTTTTATGTCTTGTATTATTTTTCAAATTGTTTTGAAGTCCAAATTGGTCATCTATGAATTCCAATTATATTTTGTTTGGTGTAGCAGGGAGGCAGTGCGCAAGTAAGATTTCAACCTATAATTGGACATCTACTGGCAGCAGCATCAGATAAAGTGGTGTCCATATTTGATGTCGAAACTGATGGGCAAACCCATTCATTCCAGGTTTGTATACGTTCATAGTATGTTGAATCATGTATCAAATTCTTGTTGTAAAATGGGTTTCTACTTTACAACAAAAAAAAATATTTTTTTCTTTTTAAAAAAATTTAAGAAAAGTTCTTGTTGGGTGTTATAGTTGGGACATAATGAATTTTTATTCATTATATGACATGGAACTTGGGTGTTGGACTCTTAACATTGTAACCTAGTTCTTGGTTTAGACTATTAATTGCTCAAAAGCTTAAGATATTAGAGAATGAAATCAACAATGTATATAAAACTCCCAACACACACACACCCTCACGGCTATACCTGTGTTGCACATGGCGAGGCAAACAGACCGAACAGAAACTAGAAGAAAGTTCAAACTTGCACGTCAAACCAAGGAACAAATACATATACGGAGACTTGAACTCAAGACCTTTCGTAATTAAAGCTCCATTTTAGGCTACCAATTTTCCCAAAAGCTTAGGCTGTTGGAGTGATGGCCCAACCATGTACATTAAGCTCCAAAACATAATACATAATTTCATCCAAGGATGTTGGCAACCTAAGGAACCATTTAATCTTGTCATTTTTCTTCGATCGTACCACCGGAAAAGGTAGTAAGTACCCTGATAATGATTCCGTGGTGAGGTCGAGTAACTAATGCAACCTGTTGGCACTTTTTTTGTTTTTATCATATTTTTAACTTAGTAGGTCCTATATTTATAAACCCTTACCTTGTTATCAGGGGCACTCCGGAATGGTAAACTACCTGTGCTGGGATCTCAACGGTGATTATTTGGCATCTGTCAGCGAGGAGTCCGTGAAAGTTTGGTCATTAGCCTCAGGAGAGTGCATTCATGAGCTCAGTTCCAATGGAAACCAGTTCCATTCTTGTGTATTCCATCCAAGTTATTCAGCTCTCTTGGTGATTGGTGGAATGCGGGTAATTCTTTCTGTTTATATTGGATATCAGTGTCTCGTGTGATAACAAGGATATCAGTTTCTAGTGTGATAATAACAAGTGACCAACTCTTTAGTAATCGACCTGTATTCTGCTTATTACATAGGAGGACCAAATTTCCAAGCATTCTGTTGGGTATTGCATTTTATTTGAAATGAGCCCATATTTTCTGTTAATATTCGAAATAAAATCATTCCCTATCAATATTAGGACCATTTTTTAGGATTTTAGGAATTACATACTTGTACATCTTCCTATGAATTTTTTTCAGTGGTTATGTTTTTATTTTTCCCAATTTGTTTCTATTGTTGGTATCATCCATACTAGAGGATCGCTTGCAACAACTTTGTTAGTTCATTTATATGTGGCATTGGTGCTCCATTGGCATGTACTGGCATGGGCAGAGTTGCATACATATCTCCTTGTTAGTGAGAATATTGATTAGATCTAGTTGATGATTTTACTAATTTTGGACATTTTAACCTGTGTTGCAGTCTTTGGAGCTGTGGAACATGGCTGAGAATAAGAGCATGACAGTTCCTGCACACGAGAATATAATCGCTGCTTTGGCACAGTCACCTGTCACGGGAATAGTTGCCTCTGCAAGTCATGACAACTTTGTGAAGTTGTGGAAATAAGTAAAGACGATTGAAGGTAACACATGTTATTTATCTTGGAGCTGGCTGCATTGCTTCTACCGACTTTATCTGCTAAAAGCCACCAGAGGGTGTAACATCTTCGGATGCTAGTTTTGTATCCTTTTTTTTTTTTTTTTTTTTTAATCATGAGAAATGTTCTATTGTTATGTTTGCTAATCTAAGACGTGTTTATTTGGAGCTTTCTTGGGTTTAAGATGGTGAGTGTTCAAGTTTCAAACAGAGCGCAGATTGTTTGATGAAGAGTGAGGAGATAGTGGCGTGGCGTTGCGTTGCGTTTTCTTCATTAGCGTGATAATTTGACCCGTAGCACAGCATTAATTTATGGATGGATAGATAGATAGATAGGTGGTTTTGTTGCTGGAAAATGTATTAGTAGATCTTATAGATAATTCCCTTAAATGTGCAGGAAATCTATGGATGGATATTCCTCTTTTTTATTATTTTTTATTTTTTGCATTGTGGGCAAGTAAGATCTCACATTTATTAGGAAGGAGGAAAGGCATGTCATCAAATAAACCTTACTATTAGACAAACAATCTTGATGCTCCTCATGGCCTACAACTAAAAGAAGGGAAATTAATCCTAACAATTGCTAGCCTGCTGGGAGAAAAGACCTGTGGAACGAGACTCTTAGTCAAGACTATTCAAGCTATACAAAAGATTCATCTTCTTTCTTTCGATAAATTATAGAACAAACAGAAAGAAAGAGAGAATAGTTATGCTGCAATTAATTAAGATACTACATGTCTCAAAACTGGTGATTCAAGAAGTGATACCGACTGACCTACTCTCAGAGGTTCACTAATATTTTACATTACATCACATTCCTAGATTTAAAAACCCTTCCTTGTTAAGGGGCTCAAAATGGACATGTCCAGTGAATTTCAAAGCCTCGGGTTCGGCCCAAAACAATAAAATAAAGGGTAAATTACTCTGACCTCCTCTGAGGTTTGATCTAATTACACCTAGCATCAAACTATTGAATTTTGTTACAATGACCTCCCCTGAGGTTTGCTCCGTTATGACACAGACCCCCTCCGTCCAAAATTCCGTTAATTTGGTCAAAAATTTTAGTTGAAAAGACCAAAATGCCCATCAACTTATATATATATATATATATACTATTCCGGTCATCTTCTCCGGCGAATTTTCGGCGAGATGCACCGTTCCGGTCATCTTCTCCGGCGAATTTCCGGTGAGCTGCTCTGTTCCGGTCAACTTCTCCGGGCGAATTTCCGGCGAGATGCACTGTTCCGGTCATCTTCTCCGGCGAATTTCCGACCACCTTCATTTTTCCGGTGAACTTTCCGGGAAGTCAATTTTGGCCATTTTTTACTAACTCAAACTGGTTCCTAGCTAAATGGACCATTCCGGACGCAACTATGAAGTCTGTTTTTTAGAATTCAGTTTCGATTTATCAGATTTAACATCCAAGTGTTGTGATATTAATAAAATAAAATATATCAATATAATATTAATAAGGGTATAATAGACATTTCACCCAAAAATTAACCTCTGTTAGTCAATTTCTGTTAGAGGGGAGGTCATTGTAACAAATTTCTTTAGTTTAATGCTGGCTGTAATTAGGGCAAACCTCAGGGGAGGTCAGTGTAATTTACCCTAAAATAAAACAAACTAGAAATGATTCCATAAGTCACAACTCATGATAATGACACATATTTACAACCCCAAAAAAAAAAAAAAAAAAAACACGCGCGCGCGAAAAACTGCTTAAAATTTCAGTGAATATTTAGATCGACTCAAGTCTTTTGATGAAATATATAAGAAAAAAATCAAGCTTCACTTTATGATAATTCGAACGGGTGGTATGTATATAATAATAATAATAATAATAATATATATCTATAGATATAAATATAAGAAAATACAAACAGATAAAATATATATCTATATTACATTTAAGGATGGTTTTTGAATCTCTTAAAAAAAATTACAATCTAATAGTAAAAAATGTTAAAAAAATTAATCTTAAATTCAAAATATCTATGTCTATTTACGGTTTAAAATAATTCTCTATATCGTCGATCTAATAGTCATAATTCACCCGCTACATTCATACACAAATTCACACACACATCCACCTACCCTCACATCTTTAAAATGATTCGGTCCAACAATTGTGTATGAATGTAGCGGGTGAATTATGATTATTAGATCGACTAGAGAATTATTTTAAACCGTAAATAGACATAGATATTTTGAATTTAAGATTAATTTTTTTAACATTTTTTACTATTAGATTGTAATTTTTTTTAAGAGATTCAAAAACCATCCTTAAATGTAATATAGATATATATTTTATAGGGTAAAATGCTCTAACACCCCCTCAGGTTTGGATTTATTGCCCGCAGATTAAACTTATGTAAAAAAAAGCTCTAACATCCCCTCAGGTTTGGTTAAATTAGCCCTAACACCCCCTGTTACCAAAAATACCCTCAGATTCTCTCTCTTAATTAGATATGTGTTGAATAAATTATTATTTATGCTATATAGTTCATTATTAGTTAAATTAATTTTTAATTACATAGTTTGTTAAATTAATTATTATTTATGTTATATATTTTATAATTCAAAACAAATTATTATTTATGCAACATAGTTTATTGTTAATTAGATATTAGTTGAATAAATTGTTATTTATGCTACATAGTTTATTTTAAGTTACACAGTTTGTTAAACAAATTACTATTTATGTAATAAGGTTTATTATTATTTACATAATTTGTTACATAAATTATTATTTATGCTATATAGTTTATTATTAATTATATATTTGTTAAATAAATTGTTATTTATGCTACATAGTTTATTATTAAATATATTATTTTTTAAATTAATTATTATTTATGATACATAGTTTATATTTAATAATAAATTATTATTTAAGCTTCATAGTTTACAGAGAAAGAATCTGAGGGTATTTTTAGCAACATGGGGTGTTAAGGCTAATTTAACTAAACCTGAGGGGATGTTAGAGCTTTTTTTTACACAAGTTTAATCTGCGGGCAATAAATCCAAACCTGAGGGGGTGTTTGAGCATTTTACCCTATTTTATATATATGTGTGTGTGTGTGTGAGAGAGAGAGAGATTCCTGTGAGAGTGAGAGAAAAAGGAAAGAGAAAAAAAAATAGGGTAGAGATAGAGAGAATAAGAGAATCTTTGACTGTAGAGAGAGAGAAATGAGTCAAAGTGAGCCTTTTGGTCTTTTCATAATAAAAAATATTTAGGTATTTTTTGTACTAAAATATTTTGGAGTATAAAAGTAATTTTACAGGTCAAAATAGTTGATTTGCACCAAATAGAAACTATAAGGGAGGAGAAAAGTAAACCTAAAGGGATTTTTTTGGCACATTTTTCAAACTAATAGGAAATTTTATGCACTTTATCCTTATATCCAGTATTAGATTAATTAAAGATTAAATGTCTGTAATAACTTTTTTTTTCTCACTTAAATTAAAAACCCAATAAAGAAAATTAATTAAAATATAATTGGCCTGAAGAATCACTTCTATATATAGGGATATATATTATACATCTTAATAGAGAAAATATTACCATAGGAAAATAGAAGTAACAACTATAATCCAATAATATATCTTTACCTTCTAAAGTAGAAGGTTGACATCTAAGTCAGCACAATCTTTTTAAAGGGATGTCACTCTCGTCCTCTATGCAAATTCTTTTCCAATTTGTGAATTCAAGTTTGTTGGTTCTCGAATTTAATTTGTAAATCCTTGAATTGGTAACATGTGGCATTTATTATAGATGTCAATGACCAAAATGTAACTAATTCCGAATAATAATTGTTAGAAATGTGAAGAAGCAATAATTAACCTACAATGTTAAGAAAAAATCACAAATCCTTAATTGTTGATCACTTTTGTTATGTTATTTATTTAATAAATGTTCAAATATAGTAAGAGATATTCAAATCAGTTTAAATATATAGTCTAAAAATATTAAATGTGTGTATACATACATAAATATTTGTAAACAAATTATATAGACACTTTTTTGTTTTACATTTATTTAACGAAGATGCTTATTATTTTAGAATTATGTAAATTAATCTAAAATAAATGTATAGATTTTTCAAGTAGCATTTCTTTTAAAACAAAATAATATACTATATTTTTATATTTTAATAATTACTAATATTGTGTAAAAAGAAATAAAATTACTTATAACTCAAATACATTTCGTACTTGTTAAATTAAATTATAATTATTCCACCGTATAAAGACTTTTAGCATATGTACAAATATTGAAAATAGTTCACATATATTTATATATAATATCATACAAGCTTACATGCGGTCTTAGTCTTGGTTTTGGTCCTGCTCTTACTAAATTTTAAAATTTTCCCTTTTTGCGTTCCTACTTTGAAACTCGCTTTGCTTATGTTTGTCACTTAAGTTTTTTTTTGTTAGGATAAAAAAAAAAATTAATAAAAAATAAAAAATTTGGGAGAAATTGTGAAGAGAAAATAAAACTACCGTTCCTTTTACCCCCAAGTCCCCAACCCTAACTTAAACGGAGTATAAATTAAAAAATATTGTGAAGAGAAAATAAAACTACTGTTCCCTTAACCCCAACCCTAACTTCAACGGAGTATAAATTAGTCCCCCATCTTTCGATTTTCCCTCCTGTCCCCCTCTTTGGTTTTCTTGGCGCTCTCTGTCTCTCTCTCTCACTCACTCACTCACTCACTCACTCACACACACACAATTGCAAGCTCCATGAAAACTATAGATTTTGCAGGAACAGATCGCTGAAGAAACATAAGGGATGGGAAAGTACATGAGGAAAGCAAAAATCACAGGCGATATCGCTGTGATGGAGTTATCACAGTCTTCTCTCGGTGTTCAAACCAGAGCTAGAACCCTAGCTTTGCAGAGACTTCAAACGACAATCACACAGCCAAACTCTGAATTATCCTATCTTCAGCTTCGAAGTCGAAGGCTCGAGAAGTCCCCAATGCTCTACGCCGCCAAGAAAAATCACCACCACGAATCCACACAGATAGAGAATTACACACAAAACCCTAACCGTGATCGTAGCTCGAACCCTAGGGCGGATTCGAGATTGAGGTCGAGTTCTGTGAAGTCGGCCTCTGTTGGGTCGGTCTTGATGAGATCCGAGAAGGAAGAGGGGCTTTTCGGTAATACTACAATGGTGGTGGGTAGCAAAGAACATGAAACAGAGGACAACAATGATTTCGGTATTGAGGGTTCATTTGGAGAGAACAATTTGGAATTCGAAAGCAGAGAGAGGTTTATTTACTTCTTTCTTTCAATTTCTTTTATGGTTCTCATTTTTTTTTCTTCATAATATTATCCGTCTCTATTTGCTTCTTCTCCTTTCCCTTTTATATTGGTAAAAATAAAAATAGTGTAATTGTGGTTTTTTCACGTATCAAAATGTTGAAAAGTTATATTCTTGCTAAATCATATTGGGTACTTCATGCATAAAAATGTTTATTTTATTTCTTCCCCCTCACTTCAATATTTTTTAATGTTCAAACATTTTCAGCTCTCTTCTCTTTTGGGGTTTGTTCTTCCAATCTTGAGTTTGCATAATCTTTTTCCATACAAAATGGATCTCTTTTTCTTAATTGGTTTGTTGTTGGCCATCTTTTATTCTCTCTGGCTCTTATTGTGTTATTTTTGTTCTTGTTTGTAGGAGTTAAATTACACTAGTAAATGCAAACTGAAATACAACGTGTGCATGTGTCTTTCTTTCTTCTTCTTCTTTTTAAAAAAAGAAGAAAATTTCCTTTCCAATTACATCGTGTTTGAAACGTGTGATTCTGTAAGTTTTCTAACATTAGGCTTTTATTATATTATTTTCTTTCTAGTATTATACTCATAAAGGTCAGAAACATGGGTACTGTGTAAAATTGCTTTCACAAAAAAAGTTGCCAGTGTATTGGGGAGAGATGTCTTTAATGAAATAAATAACATTTTTTTCTTGAACATGAGTAGCCCCAGAGGAATTATTTGTGCTGCAAGTTGTTTTCTAAGGAAGATGCTTTAATGCTTTTATTTTCTTCAAGGGTATTGGGAGGGGGTGGACAGTGAACTAAAAGTTGTGTTCTCACGCTTGACAACCTAAGCATTTTACCAGAAAACATTATTATTTGGCAGAAAAAAAAAATCCCCGGCTATTTATGATGCATTTGGTGCCTTTTTGACAGGAAAAAAAAATCTTTATTTTCAGGTTTTGAAGTCCTTGCAATGATATTAACAACAAACACTTCTTTCCTTTGGCCTGCACTGGCAACAATAACTTTTGTGCCTCATTTGTGTTTGCAATGATCTATCTTATTCGCAGCGCCATTGCACAGACTTAAAAAGACCTTTCTCCAGGCTATATGCAAGTGACAAAAAATAATGTATCTTATGCTCCGTTGTATCCTGGGTAGTTGTTCTTTTTGACACCCTCTTTTTTTTTTTTCAGTTTTGCTCTAGGGTAACTAAGAATATATCAATTTTACCTCGGGATTTCTTCGGATACACAATAGCTGGGTAATTTTTTTCGCTTTCTAGGTGTAGCAAATGACATGAGCTGTGTTTAATGGCCATGAAACAATTTTAGAATAGTTCTTGCCTTGTTTTTCTAAAGGTTGTACATTATACTTTTAATGGGAGCGTATACTGCATCACTGTACTGAAAATAATTATTTACCTATAATGGCTTAATTTGTCTGCTGTTGCATTGTTTAACAGGAGCACCAGGGAAAGCACTCCTTGTAGCTTCATAAGGGATTCGGACACCATTGGTACCCCTGGTTCTACTACAAGGCCAATAAGTTCAACCACAGCCAATCGAAGAATTCAGAACACCATGCAGAGAAACATCCCAACAACAAACGAGATGGAAGAGTTCTTTGCCTTTGCGGAGCAGCAGCAACTGACGTTTTTTATGGAGAAGTATAGTGCTTCCATTTTTTAGTTGTTGATTAAGAATTGCTATTTTCGTTTTTGGTCTTTCTTCCGAACATAATTACAGCTATGCATGTTATTTCAAGTAGATTACATATTATGAATTATAATGCCCCATACTAATTAATGAAGGCCTAATGTGTTATGTGGCATTTTTGCAGGTACAACTTTGATTTCGTAAATGATTTGCCCCTTCCAGGACGTTACGAATGGGTGAAAGTGGATCTATAAGCCCCATTCACATTGTCTCTGGGTTCTTTTTCATTGATTTCATGTTTGAGGATTTTGAAACCAGGTAGCTTGGGACTAGCGGTTGTGGTTTATTGACACCAAATCTTTATTGGTCAATGTTAGAAGCAATAGTCGTCAAAGATGTATATCAAATGATCTGTAATTTAGCAGGTCTGACATATATGGGAGAGTTGGGTAGTTGAGTTGCATTGAAAGACTCCACAAAGAGTAAGGGAGATCATAAATTTAGGGGGGATGTAATTTATTAGGATCCACTTTCAAAAAAAGAAATCATAATTGGCATAAATCCAAGTAACTTTCTTCACTTTATATTTCAAATCCACACACAACGCTCTCAAATATGTTCATTGATTTTATTGAAATCCAAGTCTAAGCAACACTGAGATCACTAAAATCAAATCTATACGTTCTGAATTCTTTCACCCAAATGAAACATTATGATGCCTAGTTTTCAGGGATAAATTGAATCACACTTCTTTTCTGTTTTTTTTTTGTCACACAAAATCTCTTTTTAGTTTTTGTTTGTAGTGTCGGATTGAATTTTGAATGCTCCTTGGTAGCAGAAGAAAAGGTAACTCATTTCCATCCTCTGAATTGGTCTTTTTCTCGTTTTTGTACTTCTCTTTTCCCTCCATTTATTGAGATGAAATGATAACTAGAACATGCACTTTTAATGCAAAATCTTGATGGTGATGTTTCTCAGTTTAGGTATACGGTTAGATTGTTTCTTACCTTGTTTTGACATGTAGTGAGAAGTGGTTGTCAATGTTTTAAAACAAAAATTGAGTGATGGGTCATATGGAACCAGCCTTTGGCTCAATGGCTAGGTTTTCTCTACAACCATTTTACATATAAAATGCCAAGACTACTTTTTCTTTCATTCAAGGATTACTCTCACCTGAAGTTCAATGCATGAGATTAGTACTAGAATGACACCTTATGTGTTTGTACTTCATTTAATTCTATAATCAATTTTTCAGTCATTCATTAGTATTTTAAGAGACTTTTTTTTTCCTGTATGTTTACTTTTTTAGTGTGTATCAATTTTCATGTTACAACTTGGCAGTTCTGGGCTAAAGGTTCTGGGTATTTTCAGAAGCCTGATTGTTAGTGGCAATGGAGTTTGGTAGATTTGTTGTATACAAAATTTTGTTTTCATTCAAAATTGTGGTGGCAAAGCTGTTCAGTGAAAAACAAGTGGAGTTTGGTAGATTTGTTGTATACTTATATTTTGTTTTCATTCAAAATTGTGGTGGCAAAGCTTTAAAAACAAGAGGGAGACACCTTCCTTTTCTTTCTTACGATGGCTACTGACCAGCCGAGTAAAAACATTAACAAGAATAAGAATAGGCAAGCATACCAAACACGTTGGTATTTTGGTTGCAGGACTTCATTGGTTGCATTTGGTCCCCCAGTAGACAATAGACAATAGTTGATCAGAGCATGCCTCCAAGTTGCCAACTTGCACTCCTGTAAGGAAAAAGAATCTGGTTGGTTGTCATCTTATAGCTCAAATCTACATCAATCAATCTATACATAAAACTAAAATAAATCACATCAAGGTTGAGTTTTCAACCAAAAGGTCCAAGAGCCTGCCGTGCACAATTCATGATTTTATCCTTAGAAAGATAGAAATTAAAACAAAAAAAAAAATTACACTTACAACTACTCAATAATAAATATGTTCTACGGAAGTCCCTTATTGATCTAGCATAACTATAAGTAGCATTTTGCGACAAATGACATTTTCGTCATGAAAGGACCAGCTTTTTTCACAGATTTTGTTTCATTGCAAAAAATTACCTTTATATATAAATACAAGGTTCAATCACCCATTTCAAGAAAAATAAAAAATATTTCATTTCATGCTTCCCTCCTCTCTCTCTACCTCTTGGTTCTCTGCTCTCTCCATCAACCTCATCATATATTTTTTTCTCTCTTCCTTCTCCCTCCACACACTCATGTATCCGAACAAACTCAAACATAACAAATAAATTGTTTGTGAATGTATAAAGAAGCATGTATATATATATATATATATATATATATATATATATATAAGGGCAGATTGCATAAAAACCTCCCTCTACTTTTAATTTTTGGCACAAAACACTATTAAAAAAAATTGACCTAAAACTTCCTCGAACTATCCAATTATTATAAAGTGATATTATAATGACAAAAATGCCCTTAATATAAATTTAAGAAAATGGTCTCGCTTAATATATGATTAAAATTAATACAAATAACTCATTCGGCATATTATTGTTAAAAAATATTTCTGAAAGAAATTAAGGGTGCGTTTATTAAAAAATGAAAATTCCTTGGAACATTTTTCAAAATTTTCTTAAGTTTTTTTTTAAAAAAAAATTAAAAGAAAAGAATACCTAAAATGAATATCATTTTAAGGAATTCGTAAATTTTCTTAAATTTATATTAAGGGGCATTTTTATCTTTATAATGTCACTTTGCAACAATTGAATAATTTAGGAGGATTTTAGGTCAATTTTTTTAGGGACCTTTGTGCCAAAAATTGAAAGTAGAGGGGAGTTTTATGTGATTTTCTCAATTTAGAATTCCAAAATCTGTATTTTATGTAATATGCGTTATTTGTCTAAATTCTTAGCATATTTCTATATATAACTTGTTATAATTTTAAACACATTTATAAACAAAAATACATAAATAAACAACAAATTTCAAAAATATTTATTTACAATAATTAAAATAGTCTTAACTTTTGGGACAAAGCCATTTTGTTACGGAACTTTTCTTTTAAAAAAAACTCTACTTTTGTGACGAAAGTGTATTTGTCGCAAATAACAATACCAGACAATATATTTTATCTATTTTAGTTGTTGTGCTGGTTGTTCAATACACTCATCAATCAATGTCATTCTATCTACCAATCAATTGCGATGAAAGTTGCAATGAAATTTGCCATTTTTTGGTACGGATTTTTTTGTAATAATTGTATATTGTTTTAAATATAAATGAAAAGACACTTAGGACAAGAGATACTGAACCTAAGTCACATAATTTTTCTAAAGGGGTGCCGCTCTCGCGTTTCGAGCTCGCTCCCGCTCTGCATTGTGTCACAAGAAAAAATTGAATTTTATTTGTCGTTCTCGCTCTTGCTCTAAAGGGGTGCCTCTCTCGCGTTTCAAGCACGCTCCCGCTTTGCGTCACAAGAAAAAATTAAATTTTATTTGCCGGTGCTCTCAGCTCCCGCATTACGTGACTTAGCACTGAACTATCTACAAATATATTGTTTTAAATATAAAAGCAACTGCCATGCTAGGAAATCTTAGTATTTACCACTATACAGAACTATGACTCCTGTGTAGTATAGCATGAATTATATCTATTCTTTCTCATACAAACAAATTACAATTTAGTAATAATGTCGTATATTTTCCAAAAGGAAAGGAATAAAAGAGAAGTGGTTCGATCATTACTTCCGTTATAACGGATAATTACAATCCTAACATTGGCACTTAATAATCTATCTTGTGGAAAAAGTATAAGAAAATAAAAGTGAGGGACCAGATGAGAGAACTATCCATTAAATTTCACGTTGTCTCTAATTTTACAAGTTATAAAATAAACAATCCATTAAATTTCAAGTTGTCTGTAATTTTACAAGTTATAAAATAAACAATCACCAAAAAGATGAGGAGAGGGAAATCAACAAACAATAATTTTGGTGATTCACAGGGTTTTTGGAGGTTTAGTCTGTAAAGCCTACGCATTCCCCAAATACCGTCAAACATTCTCCTCTCAGCATCAAATCATCTTATTAAAGCAAAAATTAATCAAGTTAGAAGTGGAAAATTACAACAAATAGTAGTGAAAGTAACTTCAATTCAACACTCTTTCAGCAGAAGCAAATGGAGAAACATAATTATGGTGAATGAAAAAACAAAGTGATACCTGTTCATTCATTTCTATTTCCACCGTCACACAATAGAATCCAAGTCCTTGCTCGAAGAAGTTGGAGGTACTACATCTGTCACTTGCTTTGTCTCTGACATTTCAACTTCATATGCACTTCTATCTGATACGTTCTCATTCTCCATTGTCATCCCTTTGAGTTTTGCGAGTCGTATAGCACGCAGTTCATATCTGATAATCAATGTGAGATACTTATTTTTGAGAGTGGGAGAAGGAAGGAGCTAACAATCTAAAACTTCTTAAAAAATCGACCATGTTGGCTAGAGCTACCCTGAGAGATATTTCGGCTAAAACGTAGAGAGAAGAAACTCATACAAAGAACAGAATCATGAAAATGGATTGAACCACCCTTGCAACATGAAAAATCAACCATGTTGACATGTCAGTTAGAGCTACTTTGAGAGATATTTTAGCACCATTACAACACGAATTCCAAGTATTAGTGACTTCACCACGGACTTGCATTTTCTTTCAGTCATGTGTATGATACCTCTTGCATCGTTCTTTAGCATGTAACATAAAGTCTAGCAGGTTCCAACAAAGATCAAAAGGATTTGGCCGACAATCAGATAAATCAACAAAATAGATGTCGATGCAAGTGTGATGAAAGTTGAGTTAGTATAATCTATCCTGAAACTTAACTAGCAGGTTCCAACAAAGATCAAAAGGGACTGGCCGACAATCAGATAAATCAACATAATATATGTCGATGCAAGTGTGATGAAAGTTGAGTTAGTATAATCTATCCTGCAACTTAACTAGCAGGTTCCAACAAGGATCAAAAGGGACTGGCCGACAATCAGATAAATCAACATAATATATGTCGATGCAAGTGTGATGAAAGTTGAGTTGGTATAATCTATCCTGCAACTTAATTAGCAGTTCCAACAAAGATCAAAAGGATTTGGCCGACAATCAGATAAATCAACATAATATATGTCGATGCAAGTGTGATGAAAGTTGAGTTAGTATAATCTGTCCTGCAACTTAACTAGCAGGTTCCAGCAAAGATCAAAAGGGATTGGCTGACAATCAGATAAATCAACATAATATATGTCGATGCAAGTGTGATGAAAGTTGAGTTGGTATAATCTATCCTGCAACTTAACTAGCAGGTTCCAACAAAGATCAAAAGGGTTTGGCTGACAATCAGATAAATCAACATAATAATATATGTCAATGCAAGTGTGATCAAAGTTGAGTTAGTATAATCTATCCTGCAACTTAATGCCAAGCCGAACTCATGCATTCTGGTATTAGCTACTTGTCAGGGGAAAAAAAAATGAATTCAGGTATTAGTTGATTCAAACAACACTGGTATTATAACCCCAACAGAATTGCTCATTACTCAGAAGATTATTGTGGTGAAATATGTACATCTTTTCTTATCTTTTTGTGGGTGGATAATATTTCATATAGAATGTAAATCAAGTGTTGAGTCGATATAATGTAATCTATCAGCAACTTCATGTCAAACTGAATCTGTGAAGGTTGTAGTCAATTCAAACAACACATGTACCATAATCTAGTCCCAACTACAAGTTATTCAGGAAGATTGTTACAGTCCTCATAAATGAGGTCTTAAGCATGTAAACTGAGAGAAACGTCGCATGCTTGCATTTGTAATCCAACCATGGATCTCTCAGAGTTCGATGCCAGCAAAGAGTCAACAATTATGATAGAAAGGTCCACTTCTCATAGACTACCATGTACATCAAATCGCAGCTTTTACAGCTCATATCATAATAATATTAATATGTACCCTCACTTCATAATGAAATTGTATTAATTTTTTAGCAAAACAGAAAGAAAAAAAAAAGAAGAAGAAAGAACTATATAAAACTGGATTTTTAATTCAAGCCTCAGCTCTGACCATGTATCCTGCAGTTAACTGATTAAAAGATTCTTCCTCTAAATATTAAATAATATCCTTCTTGGTCCAATATACGTGATAAGAATGAAAAGTAGAGAACTTAAGGTTTCTTTGAAATGCAATCTATGCACTTATTGGTGTCAACAGAAACCTAACTCACTTTGTCTGCAAAGCATTTATTATCATGAAAGATCAAAACAGGCAATTTTATCTTTCTTCGTTGAGAAAAGCAATGTTACTTTATTGGAACCCAAACTGGCTTAAGACAAACTAATGTCCTTCAGAAATTCATAATTTTAACATCCACAGTTAATGGTCGACTATTGTACCTTAGGCTTTTTCTTAGAGAAAACTATCCTCGACTAGTTTATATTGAGCAAAATTTATCATGAGAAGGTTCTTAAATAAAAAGTTACTACCAAAAACATAAAAGCACACTTCTGCTCTTTAATGGTATGACTAAAGAAAGAGATATGATAAAGAACAAAACAGTTTTTTTTCCCCTCTCCAGAGTGACCTGAACCATCTCAATTTAAGGCATACATCAAAATTTATCCATCATCAATGACTAACAAAAAACAACACGAATGGCAAAGAATGACTATATATTTTTTTTTGATAAATAAAGGATTCATTAAAAGAACGCCCAAACAGGAGACGCATCCCAAGTAACAACAAAAAAGCTTTTAATCAAAGCCTTAAACTATTTACAAAAGACAAAAGGGACTCCGAAGAATTACAAAAGGATCCCTCTGACCAAAAGTATAAGGAACTAAGTACAGAGTATCTAAAGACTCCCCAGAGCTGCTCTTTGTCATCAAAGGATCTTTTATTGCTCTCATTCCATAAAGCCCACCATAAGCAATGAGGAGCAACCCTCCATGAGTGTCTAGTATCATGCCGCACCCGGAATCCCTCCCAAGTTGTAATACAACTCGCCACCAACTTAAGCATGACCCACTACACTCCAAAAATAACACAAATCAAATCCCATCCCTCCCTAGCTCTAGGGCAATGAAGGAGATGATCAACCGATTCCTCTGCCCGTTTACACATACAACACCAATTTGCCAAGATGTGCCCTCTCTTTTTCAGATTATCAATGGTCAAAATCTTTCCCATAGACATTGTCCACACAAAGAAAGTCACCTTCAAAGGAGTTCTAGATCGCCAAATACCTTTCCACAAAAAGGAAGAAGAAGGCCCACGGGAGTCCACCAACCTTTGATAGAAAGACCATACCTCAAATCTTCCATGACTCATGCCAATCCGAACCAGCTCATCGCACCCCGCCCCAGGACAGACCTGTTCATAAAGAAAGGCCAAAAACTTCGTCATTTCCTCCATTTCCCAATCATAAAGGAGTTTCTCAAATTGAACATCCCAAACCAGTCGTCCGCCGTCAAGGTGATAGCATTGATCGACCATTGCCTGTCTATCAACTGCAATTCTGGCAAGTCTCCAGCGATCTCTCCCCACACCAATGATCATTCAAGAAGCTCACAAAATTTCTATTCCTTACCCTAAAACGGATGTGTTTGGAGAACTCATTCCAGCATTTCGCAATGTACCTCCATAACCCAACCCCAACTGGAGTCCTCAACATCAGCGAGCACCATCCCCCTCTATCCTCTCCATATTTGAGACATATAATCCGTCTCCAAAACCTGTCTCTCTCCGCTCCAAACCGCCAAAGTCACTTGCCCACTAAAGCTTTATTGAAAAGATTTAGCTTCCGCACTCCTAGCCCTCCCCTCTGCATAGGTCAACAAACCTGCTCCCATCTTACTAGATGATATTTGGGCTCCTCCCCCAACCCACCCCACAGGAAATTCCCCTGTAATTTTTCCAACCTCCTTAGAACAGAAACCTGCAGTGGGAATAAGGATATGAAATAGGTAGGAAGGCTCGAGAACGTGCTCTTCATTAGAGTCAATCTACCTCCTTTCGAAAGGTACTGTTTCTTCCACCCAGCTAACCGCCTCTCAAAACGTTGCATAACAGGATCCCAAGAAGCTCTCCGCGCCTTCACACCTAACGGTAGACTCAAGTAAGTCAAAAGAAAAGAGCCCACTCTACATCCCAAAGTATTTGCCAAGTAATCAATCCCCTCTACCTCCCCCACAGGAGCAATCTCGCTTTTTCCAAAATTCACCTTCAGACCTGAGACAGCTTGGAAACAAAGCGGAATTCCTCTCAGGTACCTCAACTGCCTCATCTCTGCATCACAGAATACAATGGTATCATCTGCAAAAAGTAAATGAGAGACCTCCATTTGACGGGCTGGATTCCTCCCCACCTTGAAACCTCTGTAAAAGCCTAGATCATAGGCTCTCTTCATCAGTCTGCTGAAAGCCTCCATTACAATAATGAAAAGAGAAGGGGATAATAGGTCCCCTTGCCTCAACCCTCTCGAGCTCCTGACAAAACCAGAAGGAACGTCATTAACCATCACTGAGAATCTCACCGTAGAGATACAAAATTTTATCTAACCCCTCCATTTCTCCCCAAACCCCATCCTCTCTAGGAGATAAATCAGGAAATCCCAACTCACATAGTCATATGCTTTCTCCACATCAAGCTTACAAACCACCCCCGGATCTCCAGAACAAGTTCGAGAATCCACACACTCACTAGCCACCAAAACTGAGTTCAGAATCTGACGACCTCCAACAAAGGCATTTTGGGATTTGGAAATGATTCCATCCATTACTTCCTTCAGTCTTATCGCTAAAATTTTAGCAATAATCTTGTAAATACTTCCCACCAAACTGATGGGCCTAAAGTCTCGTATGTCATCGGCCCTTCCCTTCTTCAGAATCAAAGCAATAAAGTAGCATTCATAAACTTCTCAAACTTTCCATTCGCATAGAAAGCATGAACAGTTGCCAACACCTCCCTCTTCACCACCTCCCAATTATGATGGAAGAAAGCCATAGAAAAACCGTCTGGTCTTGGGGCTTTATCACCTTGACAACTCTATAAAGTAACAGTCACCTCCTCCCCCTCAAAAGGCCTCTCCAAACGATCCCGATCCTCCGTAGTCTCCCTATACAAAAGCTGATAAAATGATGTCACACCTCTCGCGACCTCCTCCTCTTTATTCAGCACGGTTCCATCCACTTTGATCTTCCCGATGTGATTGCCCCTCCTACAAGCATTGGCCATCATATAAAAGAATCTCGTGTTCCTGTCCCCCTCTTTTAACCACAAAGCCCCAGATTTCTGTCTCCACGAAATCTCTTCCATTACAACAATCTTCTCAAATTCAGACTTGTAGTCCTCCCTTCTCAATCTTTCCTACTCCCCCAAACCCTCCAAGCTCTCCCTTCTATCCAAATCTACAATTTCTCCCACAATCCTGTTCTTCCTCCACTCAAGATTACCAAATGTCTCCTTATTCCACTTTTTGAGATCCTCCTTCAATCTACACAGTTTTCCTACAAGGACAAAACTGGGATTGCCCAAAACCTCATAGCCAGTACATCATTGTTTCACCATCTCCTTAAACCCTTCCGCCCAAAGCCACATGTTCTCGAACTCAAAGGATGTTCCCCTCCTTCTCAATCCCCCACAATCAAGCAACAACGGGACATGATCTGACGTTAGTATTGCCAGTGCTACCTGAGCCACTTCCGGAAATCTCTCCTCCCAATCTCCCGAGATTAAGAACCTATCTAGTCTAGAGAAAGTTGGGACTCCTCTACCACTGGACCAAGTGAAGCGAGCTCCCTCTAAAGGTAGATCAATCAATCCCTCACTGTTAATAAATTCCAAGAAGGAAGTCATAGCATCCGTCCATCTCCCACCCGAAGACCTCTTGACCGAGGACCTAACAACATTTAGGTCACCCCCCACGCACCACAGAACCCCCAATTGCCTGCGAACATCAGACAACTCCTTCCACAGAACACCCCTCTCCGTATCCTCTAACGAACCATACACTTTAGAGAACATCCACTCAATTCCATCCTCTTCCAACTTGAACAAGCAAGAGACTTAGTATCTCGCTTTTCGCACCTCCATTCTAGACATCCATCTCTCGTCCCAGGCCACCAGAATACCTCCTGCCGCCCCTACAGCATCCAGTACCTCCCACTCTAAGAACCGTCCTCCACAAACACTTCTCACCATCTCCTTGGTCACATTACTCAACTTAGTTTCTTGAAGACAAAACACTTGGGCCCCCCCACTTTCTCAAGGCCGACTTCACCACCTTCCTATTGCCCGGGTCATTAAGCCCTCAGACATTCCATGACACTAGGCCCATCATCATAGACAAATAATGGCTTTCTCCTCCTCCCATCTCCCCCCTTGACTCCTTCCCCTCTCCAACCCACTTCTCCCTGCATAGTTGACATAAGAGATAAGACTGCGTAGCTCTCTCTCCCTCTTCCAAGATGAGCTTTTCTTTCTACCAGCAAATTTTTGTTTTCCTTCAAAAGCGCCAAAAATTCCCATAGTCCTCTCATTCTCTCCAACATATGTCAGCCCGAGACTCTAGCCCATCTCCTCCACATTACTTCTCAACCAGTTCTCCACTTCCTCATTTACAATTCGGCTTCCTTCATAGCCCCCTTTTTCTACAGGGCCCATAGCTACCAGTGGGTGAGTTAGACCCCGTCCTTCCCCTCCTCTTCATTCCGGGTCACAATAGCGTGATTAATGTCAAAGGGGTCAACTGGTAAACCTCCCCATCCTCATCCCCGCCAAATCCCCAGTCAGAATGATTCCCATCTCCAGTTTCAAGTTCAACAGCCTCTGTTGACCTGCATTCCTTTCCATGTTCTCCTAAATCCACCCAATATGCATTTTCATTTCGCTTAGCAAAGTTGCTGCAACATCTTTTTGAAAGGTCAACTGAATTCCTTTTCCAACGCATAGAATAATCCCTCCATACAGTTTGTCCGGCTTAATTGATACACGTACACCCTGAGAAGCATTGTCCCTCAGCCTGACTTCTCCCCCCACCTTCTCTGTTACCAGCATCTGCCTCGCCGCAGTGCCTTAAGCAGCCCCCGTCCCACACCTTCCTCCATTAATCACCTAATTTTCAGCAAAGTCCCTTCCCAATTTTAGATGAAGTTTGACGCTCCATCACAGCAAAATTCCGATCACGGCTGAACCTAGCACCTGTGACCCGTTCGGTTTTGGGGTTTCTGTCTTTTCCACCATAATTATGCTTCTTCCCCGACCGTCTCCAGACCACCCCCTACTCCTCAGCTTCCTTATTTCTCCTTTCCATCACCGCCACGTCATCAGCTGAGGCTCTGCCACCATCAAAGCTCTGTGAGATACACTGAATAAGAGATGAGGCTCTACGAAAATTTTTGTTTGAATGGATGTTCTTTGATCCATGAAGCTCAGCGTAAACATAAGACTCTTTAGGCTCAGGCCCAGATTTTGTTGGCCCAGACTTTGTGAGCCCAGACGATTGAGCAAAACTTTTTCCCACCTTCAGCTTTTGTTTAAAATGATTTTGCTTCTGACTAAGCAGGCCTAATCGCCCCTTCCTCGGGTCAAGTCCACCTTGTAAAACATCCCCATTTTCATTTACTGGACTTGTGAGAGGCCCAAATCTGCTGCTAAGATTAGGCCCACCTCTCTTTGAATTCAAATTTAACTTTCTGAAGACATGTGAGACCTCCACCGCGTGTCCCAATCCTATCGCACCACGTTTTCCCCCAGTTGTCTCCCACTCCTTCCATCCGTTGGCGACTGACAACCCACATGCCCTCCTTCTTCTTTCCTCAGACCCACATGTTTCAGGCGCATGGCCATTGCCTCATTCCTAACCTCTCGCCGGAATCGATATGATGCTTTTGATAGGGTTAACTAGAAGAAAGATCCTCTGTCATGAGGTCCCGCTCGTCACGCCCTGCAAGAGACATTACAGTTGGTACCATCTCCGGCAATTTCTCCTCCATTAAGGCCACCTTGTAGCAGAGACGATCATCTTAGATCCAAACGAATTCTCGAATCACGCCATCCTCCCCAATCGAAATGGTGACCTTCAAAGCATCTCTCGTAGCATCAGCCTTCACCCCCACAAAACCTCCACACGCCTCGGTACAAAATATGAGTTCCAGAAGCCTAAAGCCCAATCCTGGTAAAAAAGAAATTTCACAAACAATCAATGAGAGACATAACTAGAGATGCAATTATTTTGTTTAAATAACAAGAACACCCTTTCACCCTTAAAAATTAGGGTAAATATCACTAACACCCCCTTGAGGTTTGATGTATTGTCACGCGACTACAACTTTGTGAAATTTCGTCAACAACACCCCTTGTAATTTTTGCCGTATATCATATACACCACCTCCTGCCAAAAGTACACTGTGTCATAACACTTTTTTACGGTGAAATGACCCTACTGCCCTTTAACTTTTGTCCTAACCTTTTTTTATAGTAAAATTACCCATTTAACCCTACCTAATGTACCAAAATGCCTTCAACTATGCCCTATTATTATATACCCACTTCAGTGTTATTACATTATATATATATATATATACACACATATATGTATAATATACATATATAAAGAGGGGGGGGAGAGGAAACCACCACTGTAGAGCACCGAGGAAACCACCGCTGCCAAGACCCATCATCGAGCACCACTGCCGAGCCCCATTGTCATCTTCTTCCACAGCTACACACCAATGAAACTCCACCATTTAGACCCATCACTGCCATTCATTGTCAAACTCCATTGAAGACCCACAACACCATTGCCAAAGCTCCACTCCAACATCTTCATCCATCATTTAGATCTCCACTGCAAATCCCACCAATCCACGACGGAGTCTCGCCAGAGAACAATTTGGTTTGATTTTTGATTTTTCAATTTCGGCACTTCATGGAGGGTTTTGGGTGATTTTTTTTTATATGTGTGCTTAGTTTGTTTGTACCGACAAAGCTTTCCCGATTAGGGTTTAGGGTTTTGTGGATTGATTGTTGATGATGGTAGATTATGACAGTGAGGGTTTGGGTTGATGATGGATGGTGAGTGGTTGTAATTGGTGGCTGACAGTGGTGTATTGCTTGGTTAATAGTTGGGTTGGGATGGTGGTAATTGGGGATTGTGGTGCCACTAGTGTTGGTTGGGATAGTGGTGGTGGTGTCGATTGTGGTTGTGGTGGCAGCACCGGTGTGGGGCTAGGGATTGTGGTGCCGCCGGTGGGGGTTGGGATTGTGGTGGTGGTGTTGACTGTGGTTGTGGTGGCACCACCAGTGTAGGTTGGGATTGTGGTGGTAGTGTTGACTATGGTGGTGGTGTCGGCTATGGTTGTGGTGGCACTATCGGTGTGGGTTAGGATTGTGGTGGTAGTGTTGACTGTGATGGTGGTGTCTACTGTGGTTGTGGTGACACCGTCGGTGTGGGTTGGGATTGTGGTGGTGGTGTCAACTGTGGTTGTGGTGGCACTGCCAGTGTGGGTTGGGATTGTGGTGGTGGTGTTGACTATAGTGGTGGTGTCGACTGTGGTTGTGGTGGCACTGCCGGTGTGGGTTGGGATTGTGGTGGTGGTGTTGACTATAGTGGTGGTGTCGACTGTGGTTATTGTGGTACCGCTGGTGTGGGTTGGGATTGTGGTGGTGGTGGTGTTGATTGTACAATATATATATATATATATACACACATAGTACCACAGATGTATATATATACACTCACATGGAGGTCAATTATGAGTTAAAATGAGTTGGGTAATAATTATGGGTTTTTTGGTCTTTTTGCAATTCTTATATTTTTATATTAAAAATTAATTCAATAATAAGGAGTAATCTAGACATTTCACACCTTCTTAAAATGGAAAAGCAGACAGGGGGTGTTTGTAACGAAATTTCACAAAGTTGTAGTCGTGTGACAATACATCAAACCTCAAGATGTGTCAATGATATTTACCCTAAAAACTATTTGGCCAAAATTTACTCACCAATCATCCCTCGTCCATTTTATCTTTTTTAAACTTGTTAGGTCAAAATAAGTTCTATCTAATTGAAATAATTTATTCATTTAACCCTTGGCGCAAGAGAGTGGGCCTTGGCGCAATGATAAGGTTGCTCCATTCTGACCTGGAGGTCACGGGTTCGAAACCGAAATCAGCCTCTCCATGCGAAGGTAAGGCTGCGTACATCTGACCTTCCCCATACCTTGCAATGGCGGGAGCCTCATGCGCTGGAGCTAGCCTTTTTAATTTAACCCTTGAAGCAAGTAAAAAAATATCAAGGTTCACTGTATTCTTTTTTTTTTTTCATTTTTAACAATTGAAAATGCTTCTTATCTTCATGAGGTCAGCTTTTGTGCACTCAGAATAACCAACTGCTGGACTGATGGCAATCCTAGGAGGTAAATCATACAATTACTCGACATAAATAAATTGAAAATACACAAAACTTACTCAGCCACATAGCTCTTGACAAGCGTAAAATAGACTCTCCAAAACTGTTGCTCCTTCAAGTGACGAGGGCATAACCTAAGCCTAAGCTGTGACAATTCCTGAAGTAAAACAAAATTTTAAATAATAAATTATATGAGAAACAGCAATTGAAGGTGTCAATTATTATTACTATGAAGCCACACTTAATTGTAGCCTACAAGAAATGACAGTCAATTATGCAAAATCACACCCCCATTCACACACTCCTCAAGTACTAAGCAATTCGGTCTTGAAGTTATCTTACAATCTCCCAGAGAGAAAATGCACTCGACAAGAATCGAACAAATGTGGAAAAATGTTCCTTGAGAAGCACAAATAATAGAAGTGTGTAGAATAAAGCCATCACAAAGCAACATGAACAAGAAAAGTTCTCACAAAGAAAGCTATCACAAATGAACATAAACAAGAAGAGTTCTCACAAACAAAGAGAACAATTATGAAACTTATATGAAACCATATGTAGCACCTTGATACGTGGCGACCAAAGTAAGATGCAAGGTGAATCCTGCCCCTCTCCTCTTGTCGTCGAAGCCCCGCACAAGGGAAACATGGACAACCACTCACGGAGCCAGGAAGGGCCCAGCGGGGGCCCCGCTGAAATTTTTTTATATTTGTATTTTATATCCATAATTTTGTAAAATTATGCAAATACCCCTACTAAAATTTTAAAAATGCCCTAGAATATAATTATGCTCCCACAAACGCCCCCTTCACATAAGTTTCTGGCTCCGTCACTGTGGACAACCATGGGTTATGAGAAATCCGTGGTGAGTAAAGACAACAGTAGGAACTCAGAGCAATAAGAGACCATGGGGTTAAGAAGCATGGACACGCATATAAGATACAAACATAACATAACTCGAACACACCGACAAGACAAATCTTATAAAAGTAAATACGGATACTACAAGGACATGGTAGTAAAATATATATTATTAGAGAAATATAAAATTATACTATATATGCCAAAATTTACTTCAAGACAACTAATATTCTATGACCAGATGAAATTTATAACTTACAAATAATAAAAGCATAATTGAACTTGCATATAGAGAAATTCATAAAAAGGAGGCATCATATATGTGCATTTATGTGTTTGTGTATGTATGAATTTTATAACTACTTTGTCCTCTCCTACTCTCATACATACTTCTTTACTATAATAACCTTTTTACCTTCTTTTTTTCTTTTAATATGATTATACTTTTCATAAATTTTTCCCTGTTGCCTATATTGTATTCGGCTGCAGTTGGGGTGCTTCGGGCTGTTCTGTTTTCTATGGTTGATGCCTATTGCCCCTTATGAGCCAACATCTTTGATTAATAATATGTATTTATCAAAATAAATAAATTTACATAAATGATAAACCTGTCGTTAAATTTTTTTCTTGCGATTATTATTTTTCATTTTCTTTTAGGCATATTCATGCCAAAAGAAAATATTTCCAATGTAGAAGATTCCTTAGTCATGTGTTCTTACTGAATGCCCAAGAAGTGTCAATCATGTTTCTAAAATTAAGAAATTTATATTTATTTATAGACACGTCCATACTGAGTCGGAAACATGCCTTGAGGTGTTCAAAAAATGCCTGATTTTGTCCCATGTCCAACGTGGACACAACTCCTCCCAAGAAGTTTCCGCGATTCTTAGCTATGAGGGGAGTTCAATAAAAGATGACAACAATTCTGATCCTTGCTCTATTTTAGTTTATATCATAACTTTGAGCTTTTAACTCTATCTTTACTCTAAACAACTATTTACACAAAATTTAAAATTACTTTCTTAACCACCTTGTTAACTTGGTACAACAACATCAATGTTCATGCCAACCCTTGAATACTAGATTAAAAGGCAAGTCTTATCACTCAGGCTGGGTGATGATAAAGAAAGGAAGGTTCATCAACTAGCTACTATTTTGTAGATTTATGCTATCTAAATGAATGTTCTCTTATCATACCCAAAAGCATTTGCATTTCGTGGTTACTTACAACAAAGATTTCTGGACATTATCATCAATCCCAGATAAGCTGCTGGATCCTTTACACCTGTATTGTTGAATCATAAAACCCTCATTGTAATAATAGAGTATATATTTATATTTGGTAATGCCTACCCCAGAAAAAACCACATTAATTCATTATCTTGACCTAAATTGCCCCTGACTTTATTTAGCTACTGTAGTTAGAACGAGTGCAAAAATCCCAAAATGAGAGTGCAAAAATCCCAAAATAAAAGTCATTTATAACAAGAACCTAACAAGCTCAGTAAAAAGAGTGCAATATCCAAATTGAAACTTTGGCTAATTTAACATTCCCAAAGTACTCCCAAGAAGATCATCAATTCCAAGAACTTGTGATTCTCATCAAATAGCAATATCTAATACAATCAAGAATTCATTCAACAAAAGAGTAAAAAAAAATAACAAACAAAATTGAGAGAGAAAAACCTTGACTTTAGATAGTAGAATTGTAGCGTGTCGTTCTTGCCAATCAGATAAATCCTTCTGAACATTTCCAGAAGTAGTCGGAGTCGCGTCACCACAATTACTTCCCTGTTCATCTGCAAATAAAATAAAATAAAAAACGCAATTATTAATATAATAATACATGTATATATACACACATAATCATAATGATACCTAAGAGAGGGAAGTTCTTGAAGGTGTCTAGAGTGAAGGACTTGACGAAATCGATTAATGGCTCAGTGACACCGAACAGTTCTTCTTCATCTTCTTGGCCTTCTTTTCGCTTATCTTGGGGATCGATCGCGGAGGGTAAAGAAGTCTTTCTGGTTCCTGAAAGACTGCGTCGAAACCACGAGTACACATCCATATCTCTCTCTCACACTCTCACTCACTCTCTCTATCTCTCTGTGTATTGTGTACAGTGGAAACTGAAAAGGATCGCAACTGAACAGTGTGAGGTTGCGTTCCGATGCTCGGCTTGGTAAGCATATAAAGACGGCGTTAACTTAAAAGTGGATATTACAATGTTGCCCTTAAATATTTTGCTAATAATTAATAATAAAAAAAAAAGGTACAAGGTACAATATATTTTCAGTTTCTTATGTATCTGAAAACTTTTTTTTTTTTTTTTTTTGCAAATAACTTAACCAAAGTGACAATAAATACTCTCCTTTTCTTTTTATTTGTTCATCTTTGACGATCTAATTTTTTTATTGAATTAGTAATGAATTAATTATCAATTCTACCCATGGTGGGTCCACATTCTTGTCATGTTATATACTTTAATTGTTTTTTATAGTTTTAATGTAAGAAGAGTAATTTGAGATTGTTGTAAAATATAAGGTAAATATTACGGACACTCCCTAAAATTTGATGTATTATCACACAATTGTAACTTTGTAAAATTTTGGCACCAATACTTCCTGTTAGCTTTTTCATTTAAAAAATATGTGAATGTCTAAAGTATGTACCTCTTATTATTTAAATTTAAAATATGTCACAATCAAAATGACAAAAATGCTCTTAACTAACCCCACCCCTTTTTCTCCGTAATGACTTCATCTCCGACACCTTTCTCTCTCCTCCCTCTATGCAATCCAAGCTCTCTCTTTGAGTTTCTCTTTCCCCTTCCCAATCTCTCTCTTCTGCCTTCCTTCTTTGACTCGCACACCCAACTCGTCCAAGCCCGAGTTACTCGAGCTTAACTTTTTTCGAGATGATGTCCGAAGATTAGACTTGGGAGTCAAAACAAGCGATCGAGAATTGCCAGAAGGTCCAAGAATGCGTTTCTAGGGTTTTGGCCAACGCGTCCTTTTGAAACCCTAGCAATTGGGGCAGTTTTGGAGACGTGAAGCTCACTATCACCGCACGTGACAAGTTTAGGGTTTCTATGGATATGCATCAGAGATTTCTTGTCGATTGGAGTCGATTTTTCTTGGACAAATTGCAGAGAGAATAGCCTGTCGTGTCACATGAGATTTGTGATTGTGAGGATGTGGGAGGTTTATGTAGAGACTGTGGTGTTGATGTATTATGAGAATTTATGTTATGAATTGGTGAAATGGGATTTTCAATCTCTAAGGTCCCAAATTTTTTCTTTTCAATTACTTTTAGATTTTTCTTTCCATCAATTTCCCTTTTCTCCCACTTCAAAATCTAAAATTGTCTTCAATAAATTACAAATAGGTTATATATATATATAGAAAGAGAAATGGAAAAAAAAATAGAAAGAACACACATGGAACTGATGCTGCATCTTAATTTTTGATTCCTCATCATTTAGATTTTAATTTTTTTTGTCATCGAAGCATTCGTGATCAATAATTGAAATGCCACATTTTTTCGCTTTTGTAGATGTTTTAGTATTCTACTTCTTGTTAAAAAAAATTGACTTTAGGATAGTTTTGTGTTGAAGGAAAGATAAAAGAGAATTTTATTATGATTGAACGTTTTGCTTTGACGCGTAACGGTTGAATGAAATGATGTTTTTTTATCAAGTCTGCAATCAATTGGTTTAATATTTTTTGTTCGCTCTTGATCTGATTCCTAATTCAGTTAACTAAATTTAGCTTTGAATATTTAATCTAGACTTTGATTATTGGCTTTGTAATATATGATGAATTTCTCAATCTATTTTTATATATTTTTATATATATATATATATATGTTGACATTATTACTTTTTTATTACATATAGATAGTGAATTTTGGTCCATTATACATGGTTAAATGGGTGAGTTTACTATTGAAAAGGGTTAGGTTAGAAGTCAAAGGGTAGGAATGTTATTTTACAATAAAAAGTGCTCTAACACAGTGTATTTTTGAAAGGAAGAGGTGTATGTAAGATATGACACAAACTACAGGGGTGCTAGTGACGAAATTTCACAAAGTTATAACTACGTGATAATATATCAAACCTTAAATGGTGCTAGTTATATTTACCCTAAAATATATTACTTTTTAATTAGTATTGCTATTTTGCAACGGCTAAAAAAGAAAGGTGGACAAGTAACAAGAAATCAGAGGGAGTATATATAGTTTGTTTTATAATAAAAATTGGATAGTAATTTTAGGCTCCAAAATAGTAGTTTGGTGCTCCATTGCTATTCTCAATAAAGTTAGATGCCAAAAAAGCCCTTGTTCAATGTTTGAAGAGAATTCTATCCTACCTCTCACTTCTCTCTTCCTCCCTTTATGTTGCGTTTGGTACGCAACAATGGAATGGAATGCCAATATTACCTTTTTTGATCAATTCCTTTGTTTGGTAAGAAAAATAAAAGTGAGAATGACCATTCTGCGTCATTCCTTTAGAATGAAAATTTATTCCACTACTCAACCTATGGAATGGTCATTCCATTCCCAATAAACATTAAAAAAAAATTTAGTTGCCAAAAATAATGTAATCATTATTCAATTCCTGCATCATTTCATGTTTGAAACCAAACAATAGAATGAGAATAATCATTCCATTCCATTCTCATTCTCATTCAATTCTCACTTTAATGGAATGTTCATTCCATTCCATTGTCACGTACCAAACGTAGCATTAGTTCCCATCCTTCATTGCAAACGTCTTGCAACTTTTTTTTTTATATTTTTGATCGACAATGTTTGATTCCTCAATAACTCTTAAATCTTTTCATTTTTTAAGGAACGTGCCATAGATATTGTAACTTTTTGACTTGCATAGTTGAGAATATTTCACCCTATTAAAATCATCTACTTCTCACTCTAATATCCCTTTTTCTATCTTCTCTCTTTAGAAATTTGAATGCAAAATCAGCCCCATTATTGTTAATATCATTTGTTAATATTTTTCCAATTGTCTATTGATATACATATGAAGCCAATCATAAAATAATAAAAAATCTCAAGGGTCTTATAAAATTGGGTCCTTATAATTGGCAAATTGAAAAGAAAAAAAGATGAATTCATTGGGTTTAAAACTTTGGAGTCATTTTCATTTTACCCTAAGAAGAAAAAAGAATTCAGTGGGAAGTTGTCTTTGTTCATCGGAGTGTTTGTTTGTCTTGGTTGACGATTTTTGTTATGTGGTTATGGTTTTTGTTCGTTGTGGTGGTAGGAGCCTACAAAATGAAGGAAATGTTAGAGTTTGGTAGAAGAAAGAAAAGAAAAGAACTACATTTAGGAGAGAGAATATAATTAAATTTGACCGGGGCCTATTTTGTCATTTCAATTTAATGAAAGAATGGGTGAAGTGTCAAAATATATTTTTGGAGCACCAATATCACAGCCCTAAAAATTTTCTAAAAACACTTGATCAAATGAAACTTCAATATGTTTTCTTCTTCTTCTTCTTCTTTTTTTCTCTCTCATAAATCAGAATTAAACAACTTCCACGTTACTGTTTAAAATGAATTTTAATGTGCAACCACTAGCCTAGCATGCTTTTTGCTAGCTGGGTTTTCACTCACAACCTAATTGCAGGGAAAAAAAAAAGAAAAGACATGCCAGCTTTTGTTATGCATCAATTACACCATCACTTTCTTCAAGCTTGGCCCAATTGCACCTAATGACTTCATAGCTGCATTCGTTTGCTTGACTTGAGTGGCCTATGCCACTAGGTTGCTTCACTGTATATATGCTATCACACACACACGAGAGAGAGAGAGAGAGAGAGAGAGAGAGAGGGTTTATGACATGAGCTTTTTTTTTGTTTTCGTTTTTGTTTTTTACGATGGTGGTGTATTCAAAACATTTAGAACTCTACAGTCCGAAACCAAAGCCGAAAATGAAAAGAAGGAGAAGGAGAAAGGGTTGACATATATTAAACCAAAACAAAGAAATTTGCAGGGCTTAACGAGGAACCCCACATTGCGTCACGTGATTAGATGATCAGTAGTTTTTGTCGAATGCCAAAACTCAAAAAGCCATAAAAAAAGGGACGTAACATAGGATGCCTTGACATTCCAAATCACTCGAAAATGCATTGGCATGCAATGGTGAATGGACTATGAGACAACCTTTTATCATCCTCCACTGATATTCTGCTGTGAGAACAGCACTCATTCTGCAGTAGTAAAAAGACGACTTCGTTTTGTGTGGTCTGTTGTTGCTCAACAAGTTTGACTAAAGTTAACTAAGTAAAAAATTTTAATAAAATAATATTATATTTTTTTCCAATAATATTTAATAAATGAGTTTTGCAAAAATTATCAAACCTAATAAAATAATATTATAACTCTTCTCAACACTAAACAAACCTAATATAATAACATTATATATAACTCTTTTCAACAAAAAAGAAATATAATTTATTAATATTACAACTCTTTCAAAGAGTTAAAAAATGTGAAAAAAATAATATTATACATAAATTGTAACTTTTTTATTTTATTTTTACTTTCATAAATTCTCACTCTAATATAAATGTGTGTTGAATCTTTATAAATTCTAAAATTTATAAATATTTATATAAACTCTTTTTATCTTCTATTGATTCGTTCGTCAAGACAATCTAATTTTTTTTATAAAGTTGGGATTCTCTTTGACTGCATTGTGTGATTGCACTTGATGTACAACATCAGACATATCACATCACTCATTCGCATGAAATCTTATATTTGGTGCGAGTAATGATATTTGTCCAATGTCGTGTTGTACCATGGAGGATTTATGCTCTAGCTCCACTCTCTGCCAATCCAGAGTTGAGGCCTTTTTTTTTGTTTTTGTTTTTGTTTTTTTTCTGTTTTTTCACGAGTCAAGGCCTTGGTGGTCTATCTCAAATTTCTAGTACTATACTACTATTACTTTATCTTATGCAGAGTGTTCTCATAATTTATTTATTTTTGTCTTTTTATAGAATTTTAATGATTTTTTTTGGATAAGGTAAGATATATTATAGAAATTTATTTGTTTACATGATATAAGAGAGAATAATCTTAAGAGCTAGATATGAGTATGGAAAGGCCTTGCATTTGCCACCTTACACGTGCACTTGGAGAAAAATCAGCATAATTTGACGAGTGGGGAATGAGAGACACAAGTATTAAGTATATACTCGAGTTAGTATTATTTTCTCTAAGAAAAATACGTACGTAAGATTTTATTTTTTCATAAATTTGTCACATCACGTAATTAAAATATTGGAGGACACAAACCTATCCCTCTATTACTGATGTGAAATGTCCAGTTTCATCGTATTTACTACACCAGGTTCGAAAGACAAATGGCCACAAAGAAACAAAGTAAACAAGATCAAGTGGTTTAAAAGTTGAGGACTTTGTATTGAATTACAATCTAGCTCTAAAGACAAATTTGTCGGTTTGAGCATATGTGAAGTGTACTATTGGTTTGATCAACAACCTTTGGTTTTAAAGCAATCCATATATATATATATATATATATATATATAAACCACACATTAATTAGAAGTTGGGACTTGGGTCTACCCTCCATGCATGATTTTATGACAATGCTGTCCCAAAGACTTTGACTTGGAACAAAAAAATTTGTTCTCATTTAGATTGCATGAAAGGAATAGTCGTTGCTAGTGGGCGGTGGCGATGGTGGGAGAATAATTATATCAAATGTTATCATTGTGAACTTTCATAATAATGAAAGTAAGGGCACATTGACCCACCTAGGTATAATCCAAAATGACCCACCAGAGGTGGGTGGGCAATCATAGTATAAAATTATCATAAAGTGGCCACTGTCACTCTCCAACTCCTATTATTGGGGTGTGCTCTCTCTGCTTTTTGAAAATTTCTTTGTTTGCTTCTTCAAAGTGAAAAGTGCATGCATGCGTAACCCAAAAAAAATTAAAAATTAAAAGAGAAAGAGTGATTTCTAAAATATTCTTAATTACAGTTACCCACATTTCATTCTTATATATTGAAATTGCCACCTCTGCTAAAAAAATTACACAAATTTCTATGCCTTATCCTTTCAGAGCACCAACCTTTTTAACAAAATTAATCCACCACCGACTTTGAAATGACCAGCTCAAGCACAGCTGCCTAAAGTTGTGTCTTAACATTGCAAAACCCACTCCACCATTGCAAACCAAAAGGTCCATAAAAATAAATATAAATATTATTATATAATAAAAAGACATGGTTTATGAACTTGGCATTGATCTCATGGGCAATCCATATAACTTGTGGAAAGTTCACCTATTTTGAGAGTTAAGATAATTTGGGATCAAGTGGGTCTGAATTTTCAGTTGTTATAATATTGTGCTACAGAGTTTTTCAATTTCAGTTAAATTTTATTTTGTTGAAAAATTACTACCTTGAAAAAGCAAAATAAATTCGTTGAAAATGAATTAAATATGTTGAAAAACAAAATTAACGTGTTGACACAAATTACAACACCACAACAAAAAAAAATCGTTACATCAGATGATCCAAACTCGACTACAACTACCAAAAAAACGTGTTTGATAGTTTTAAATTGAGGTATGAATGCCACTTGAGTTAGATGAGAAGTTATTTAAATCGTTCTTAATTCAAATATGAGATATTCAATTCAAGTTCAACTCAAGACTTTCGATCTAAACTCTCCAACCTAGCATAACAACACTCAAATAATTGAATTCATCTTAGGTTACTAATAAGATTCATATTGGATTAGGTTGTAGTTGTACTTCGGATAGGGTTTGAATTATTTGTCAAATTATTATATTTTAATTTTCAAGACACATTATATAAATATATAAAACATGAAACTATTAAAGATATCTTCCATGATCTCATGTGTCATATACGTAATGTAAAATTTTGGGTTAGAATCTTGTTAAATCAGATTGGTCAGTTCAAAATTTATGTTCAATATTTCAATCCTGGTCTGACCCAAGCTTTAGAAAAATAAAAAATAAATTAATACTTCTTCAAACTCTTAAGTTTCGGGTTGGCTCACCCAATGTTAGGGGTCAAATGACCAAGTATAAAAAAAAAAAAAAAAGTCATTTGTGCATGTCACTAAACAATATTGACACTTAAAATGATTTTTTCGTACTACTTAAGATATATGAATTGAACTGGAGTGCACTTTTTTTAAGTGTTGATATAATCTCACTGAGTGTTTGCTTAACAGAAAGTCTGAACCGTAATTATAAAGAATTACTTTTGAGCCGAAGTTGGAAATAACTTAAAAATATTGGGTAGACATGTAAATAGGGGTAAAATAAAGGGAACAGAAGTTTTAATGATTAGTTGAAGGGACAAAGAGTAAAATATGTCAAAACCACAACAACCTTTTTTCCCGCTTTTTTCCTTCTTTTTCCTGTTCTTATTGAGAAATCTTGACTTTCATATGAACAAAGTTACAAACCTCTCCTTTCTTTGCGCCTCTTTATCAGCAAAAATACTCACTGTATTCACTAGCTGTAGATTGTGATCTAATATTATATACATATATGCATATATGTATATGTATGTGTATATTTGAAAAAAAAAAAGTTGAGGTATGAGCATGAGCATGAGCATGACCCACCAAAGAGGTCTGTTGCTTTGGACAATTGCAATCTATGCTTTGAACACCACGCGTTTGACAAAAATGGCCAAAGAACTCTGCCATCAGCAACATCCCCAACTGTGTCTCTGTCCCTTTCCCCAGTACTTCCCTTCCTTAAACCCGCTATCTTCTTTTCTCTCTCTAGAAATTTCACTTTCCTCTCTTGGATTTGTTCTCTGCCCATGGACAAACAGCAGCAGCAGCTGTCTCTGGCCAAGTGTTCGAGGCAGCGATGCAACGAATGGTTTGTTACTTTAACTATGCATTTATGTTCTGATCCAATTCCTTTTAGATCTTCTTGTTATTATTTTTTTGTGTTTTACTATGTTTTTTCTATATGATGATGTCTTTTGTTGATGTTTGTTTGGTTCAATTGTTGGTTCTATTTTTGTTAACTTATACTTTCGGCTTATTCCTCTAATGGGTATTTGAATATTTCTTCTTGGGCCTTGTACTTCGTCCTTGAGCTCTTTTTAACCGTAAAGAAAAATGTGTTTAATCGTTTGCATTTATTTAAGATTTCTACTTGTTTTATATACCTTACTTTGTGTTTTTTTAATTACTTTGTGGGGGTGAGGGCTGAAGGAGGGGCAGGAGTTTTAATTTAGTATCATTGATGTATGCCAGTATATTATAGAGGGAAACTTATTGGACTTTCCTGTATTTCAAGTTTGATTGAGTTTGTAGAGGAAAGTATCATGTAATGCCTCCATGCTTGGTTCAAAGTGTCTTGAAGCTAGATTACATCTTATTTAGCTTAATATTTTTAAAATTTTAGTGTTCAGTTTAATTTACATGTTGGTACTAATATTAACTGCAAAATATTTGAGATGTTAGATTTTACGCTGGCCTTATTTTTCATTATATGATGAATTGTTTAACATATAGAAGTATAGAGCCGTCAAATTAGATGCACTTTTTTTTTTTTTTTTAACCGTAGGAGCTTTGAGCCCAAATCACCAGTTCCCTGTCTTTCTTTGACTCATTCTTAAATAGTTATTTGTAAATTTATTGCCTTGGTGTCATAACTGCATCTTTTTTCATTCATTCTTTCTTTCTTCTGTTGGTTCTCTTTATCTGTTGTTGTTTGGGCATGTTAAAATTAATGAGAACTTTTGATTTTATTAACTGTTAATTGACTTTCAAAAATTTATATGTAAAATGAGATGTGTTGATCTCACCATCTTTGTTTCAGTTTGCTAAAAAAAATGTAAGGGAAATATATATTTTTATATATTTAGAACTTTTCTTGTGCATTTACCCTTCTAATTGTTGATACGGGGTATCATCTAAAAAGTTAAGCACTGATTTTTCTGATTTTCCATTTGCATGTTAATTATTGTAATAATTGCTAGTATGTTTTATGCTGGTCGTTGGTTGTTGATCTGTTGCAGGATATTCCGGGATGTTCCTAGCGATATTACAATAGAAGTGAATGGTGGAACATTTGCATTGCACAAGGTAATTTAACCATTCTGTATAATGAATTTGTTCTTCTCTAACAGAAAAACCTATACTTTGATATGGCATGTCACTGTCCTGTGAAAATTGAGTGGTTGCTCACGTGTTTTATGATATACTTGAGATGAATTTCAGAATATGTGTGCCTTCAATTGCCTTTTTAGAATTTAGTTGTCCTTAAATTTTTATTTTTGTCGTATGAAATTAGTGATTTTTCAAAATATTGACAGATGGCCACTTAGTCTGTGGTTGATATGGTGATGTCGTCATAATAGATAAACAACTCATGTCCTGAAGTGCTAAGTGAAGTAAAACACTGCATTCTGATTCAATTTCCATAGGATGTCCAACTTCCCCTCTTGATCCACAGACACCATATATATATTCATTTATTTTCTTGTAGAGTTTGGATCCAACCTGTTATTTATCCTTGCTTCTTGTCATGAACATAATGATGACTGTAATAGTGAAAAAAATATTCACTTCCTTGTATAATATGAGTTCAGGAATCAGTGGGGGTAATATTGAGAATAAGATAGAAATGATTCTAATTGACTTATATATATATATATATATAAGATAGAAAGGATTCTAATTGAGTGGGTAAGAAGAAATGCATGTAACTAGAATCAACTGATATTCAAGAATCAGCGGATGAGTGGGTGGAAGCCCCTCAAACCTACAGCTAGCTGGTTCTCCTCAAGTACATCAAAGAGTGGCTCACCTGGTCAAAAACTTTCTGGAGGATGTTTCTTATTTGTATTCATGTGTTTTGGAGGATAAGCCATAATGTGTCATTCTATGTTTTTTAAACAATTATTCATATGCAGCAGATGATTCTGGAATCAGTTTTAGTGTTGCAGTGTCCAGTATCTTTTTTATTAATTCACCAATTATTTGATTATATATGTTAATTATGTTACTCTTACTGTTCTGTTAGTCTCCATTTGCTTGCAAATAGAAAAATAAGGGAAAATTAAGTTTTTTACAACTATTATTATTGTTATGACAAACAGCCACGAACCAAACACAATAGAAAACAAAACAAGCACAACACACATAACACAAGAATTTACGTGGTTTGGCGATGTGCCTACGTTCACGGCGAAGATTCAGCGAAAGTTTTCACTATGCGAAAATCAAGAGATTACAAGTTTCAACCCCAAACCCTAGCTCTCGCTTTCTTTCTCTCTTTATGCGTTTTTAGTGTTTTCTCTCTCTATCCCACTCCAAACCCTAGGTTCCCTTATATATTGGGCTACAAGAGAGTCCTAAACAGGTCCAAAACCCGCAAGCAAAAACTGGATCATAAAATTTTTTCTCGGGTCAAAACTTGGTTGCACCGCGACCCAGGCCAAGACAAAATTCAGGCCACAACTTAACAACTCTAACCCAAGTTGTAGTTAGATTCCAACTCTCCCTCCAGTTCTTAGCAACAAAATGTGCATCAAGCAATCCCTCTGTTTAGCTTAAGATCGCAGTTTCAAAATCAAGATTTCTTTTTTTTTTTGTAGATCTGATCTTTGTTTGTTGTAGAGTACTCAATAGACTGTCTAGGAAATGACAAGCCAAGTAGGAGAATATCAATTCAGTGTTTGAGAGATAATAATTAGGTATGAACAGTTAAATAAGACATACTCCCTCCGTCCCACAAATAAGTGTCCCTTTTGGGGACTCCTTTTTAGCATAGTTGTCGGTCTCTCTTTAATATTCCAAAACTTGCCCTCCACGAACTTAAAAATATATCTTGTTAATTTAGGAAAAGTTTTCAAAATTTTAGGGTAATTTAGGAAAGATTCAACTTTTTTACATTGACTTCACAGGGGACACTTATCTTGGGACATCCCAAAATGGAAAAGGGACACTTATAGTTGGATGAAGGGAGAAAATAATTAACCATCATGGCATGTGGTTTTTCATCCTTTCTTCTCTATTTATTTATTTATTTTCATTTCTGGGGTCAAGTATGCATGAATTTAAATTCTTCTACAGACAATATTCATTGAGGTAATAATGTATGCAATATAAGATTGTTTAGGCAATTTAGTGAGAACACATTTTCATTGTTTTGGCAGTAACTTCTGATTATCTTAATTGTTATTAGCAGTTCCCTCTCGTCTCTCGGAGTGGGCGAATCCGGAAGTTGGTAGCAGAACACAGGGACTCTGATATTTCAAGAAAAGAGCTTTTTGGTCTACCTGGAGGTGCCCAGTCATTTGAGTTGGCAGCCAAATTCTGCTATGGTATTGACTTTGAGATAATATCTGCAAATGTTGCTCAGCTATGTTGTGTATCTGATTACCTCGAATTGACTGAGGAGTTTTCAAAGAATAATCTTGGTCCACGTGCTGAAGAGTATCTTGATAGTGTTGTGTGCAAGAACCTTGAAATGTGCGTTGAAGTCTTACAACAATGTGAGAACCTACTCCCTCTTGCTGATGAGCTAAAAATAGTTAGCCGATGCATTGATGCAATAGCTTCCAAAGCTTGCGTAGAACAAATTGCTTCAAGCTTCTCACGCTTGGAGTATAGCAGCTCAGGAAGACTTCACATGACCCGGCAAGCCAAATGTGATGGGGACTGGTGGATAGAAGATCTCTCTGTTCTTCGGATTGACTTGTATCAGAGAGTCATAACGGCAATGAAATGTCGTGGAGTCCGGCCTGAGAGTATTGGTGCATCACTCATGAATTATGCTGAAAAGGAGTTGGCCAAGAAATCCAGCTTATGGAATCCATCTAGCCAGCCAAAAATTGATTTGGTTGCCGGTTCCAGTGGGCATGAAAGACTTGTGGTTGAGACAATTGTTAGCCTTCTGCCTGTTGAGAAACTTGCTGTTCCCATCAATTTTCTCTTCGGGCTTTTGCGAAGTGCTGTGATGCTTGATTGCACAGTTGCTTGTAGGCTTGATCTTGAGAGGCGGATTGGGTCGCAGTTGGATATAGCTACTCTCGATGATCTTTTGGTCCCCTCCTTCCGCCACGCTGGTGATACTTTATTTGATGTTGACACGGTTCATAGAATTTTGGTTAATTTTTCCCAACAAGATGATAGTGAAGATGATATGGAAGATGCCTCAGTCTTTGAATCTGATAGTCCTCATTCACCCTCCCAGACTGCATTGTTCAAAGTTTCAAAGTTGGTGGACAATTACCTAGCTGAAATTGCACCTGATGCAAATCTCAAGCTCACTAAGTTCATAGCAATTGCAGAAACTTTACCATCACACGCACGTACTATTCATGATGGGTTGTATCGAGCCATTGATATTTACCTCAAAGTACGTCTACATATCTTTTCTTGTGAGATTTGTCTAGATAAGACTATTATTTGATTTGATGCTAGCCAATTTTGGAGGGAGGGATTGTAGATGATTGGTTAAAAATAAAAAAAGTGGACAATAAATTGCTTTTCTGATTGTTTCTTTAAACTTCTTTTTTTTTCCCTTTTAAAAAGGCACCAGACTGACCAAAACCAAACAAGGATCCTGTGTGCTGACCATTGCTATATTCCTTTCCTGACTGTTTCTTTTTTAATACAAAATGTAGGCTCATCAGGGTTTATCAGATCCAGACAGGAAGAAGCTCTGTAAACTAATTGATTTTCAAAAGCTCTCACAAGAAGCTGGTGCACATGCGGCACAAAATGAACGCCTTCCTCTCCAATCAATGGTCCAAGTGCTTTATTTTGAGCAGTTAAGGCTCCGAAATGCCTTATTCTGTTCTTACCCCGAGGAAGACCACAAGCCAATGCACCAGTCATGGCGGATCAGCAGCGGTGCACTAAGTGCTGCAATGTCTCCCCGAGACAACTATGCATCACTGAGGCGAGAAAATCGGGAGCTGAAACTTGAGCTAGCTCGGTTGCGAATGAGACTAAATGATCTAGAGAAAGAACATGTTTGCATGAAGAGAGATATGGAGAAGTCCAGCTCTCATAAATTCATGAGCACTTTTTCAAAGAAAATTGGCAAGCTGAACTTTTTTGGGCATAGTTCATCAAGGGGGTCTAGTTCTCCCTCAAAGCATTCACAAAAAACAGATTCTAAGGTAACCGAAAGAACGTGAACAAGCATGTTTTTTAGGTATTTCATGTTACTCGGATTCGTTTAACTGCTTCTGTTGAGTAACTATGAGTCATGCTTCTGGTGATCTTTGTTTCTTTATTTTTTTTTTCCCCTACTTATTTTCTTCCTCCCACCTTGTATATGAGTTGTGGTGGCTTGCATTAGTGATAGGAAGGAATGAGCTTTTTTGTTGCAGATGATGGTTTTCAAAGGGTATAACTTGATATAAGAAAATTTTCTTATGTAAACATGTTAAAGAAGAGATTGACTGTTGATGCTACCTATACTATTGGGATTTTTTCTTTTTGGGTCTTTGATAATTTCCTTGATATGTGATTAAATTTTTCATTGATCTTACAGCCTAGTTGTGGCACTCATTTTTAATGTTCTGCAAGTCATTCACTCGCAAGTTGCAACTACTATCCAAGTGACTCGTGAAATACCTCTCTTTCTTTTATATGTCTCTGTCGTAACATTTTTTCATTTTCTAACCATCCCTTCAAGTTATTCCCGATATTTACCAGCTATTGCAGTTTCCAATGACCTTGTTTCTTTGCATAACAATGCCACAGTCAAGTCCTGAATTCGAAATTATTCTCAGTGCAAAAGATTTTTAATCCTAATTTTTTTAATTATGGTATAAATACATGTCTAGGATGTTGAAATTCTCAATCAAAACTTGCTTGCTGCAAACCCTTTAGATAATTGGCATTGCAAGTAAATGAGTAATACTAATACCCTTTGGCAGTTAACCAGTTGCATCTTATAGGCATATAAAATTAGAAGGCAATGGACCAATACCTAGTGTTTTTCTCGTGACGAATTCTGTTTTTGTCACTTGCAAATTTACAAATTTTGGGATCCGACGGTTGTTGCCTGAATAATTCAGAATACAGGAAGCAGCTGGGATATTATCATGGAGTAGTGATAAATGATGAGCTTCAGAAAACAAAAAACAAAAAAGTTGGTTCACACTTTTCAGCAAAGTCGAGTAAACCTTGGACATAATTGGATATAATAATTATTGCATTACATTTGAACAAAAAATCCAAAATACTAAAAGAGTAAAATATACATGCTCTCTTTCTGGATTCATTTTGGAAGTTGTTGGAATTTTTTTTCATGATAATTTACGAAGTTTTAGATTAAATCTGATCACCATAGGTTTCCCGGATTAAGGTTATGCAAATTTATTCTATTTCTAACTACTCTAATACTCTACTGACCATAATCTTCACCCATTGATAACAATACTTTTACAAGAGATGCCTATATATACAACACCTCTCCAAATATAAAAGGAAACTAACTCTCCTGCTAGAGTATTCTAGAAACATCCAATATTTACAATAACTAGAAAATGAAAGACTCTTTCATAAGACTCGGGGAAGATTGTGGAGCTAATATTCTTGGCGAGTATTTTTGTTCGTAACAATCAGCTCAGGCCATGACAAAGTGGGATTGTTTTACTGAAACTTCATCACTTGGGGTCTTGTTCCTGAGGACTCGTCCCATCCTGTGGCATCACAAGTCACATTTATGGTTCTGGTGCATGGTTGTCATCCCATCCCATGACTTGATGGTCCTGATTCTTTGGAAACTGGCTTTGTTGCCAAGAAGGTTGGTCGAGGAGCCCTCTGGCTTTTAGTAGGCGATAGATTGCTCGATAAGGAACAATGTAAAAAACACTCCCAGGACACAATACTGACTCAGGTCGAACCACAAGCCATGGATACTTAAACACATCAGGCCGCGCAATGCAGTGCCTCGGATTCTTCTTCTGACTTCTGCAGCAGTTATCGGTTCTATGTGAATCTCCACATGCTTGCCTGGATGCACCAATTTTAGTACACCTTTCTCACTTCTTGTTGTTGTTGAAGCTCTCATGGTTTCTTCTAGCAGTAGCAGTCAGATAGAGTGAAAAGTCAATGTGGGAATGTGAGGTAAGCCTATTTTCCCTTCTTATATATAGTGTCCAATATCTCACGAGATGACAAAAGTGGCGGTGAACTCCATGAAAAGGATCTTTGGGAAATAGGACTGTCTTTGTGTCTAGAGTTTGTTGTGGTTGGATAATTTGGCTTACATACAAGATAGGTGAGATCTTAGAAAGACCCCTTTGTCTTTTATGGTGTCGCATTTGAATATGCTATGGTAATTTCTATGAGCATTGGCTGGGGAGTCTTGTTCTGATCTTCCTATGTGATACAAGTGCAAAATTTGCATTGAATTGGCAAATTGAATCCTCTCTTGTGTCCATTCCAACATGTCCCTATACCTTTTTTGCACTTTTTAAAAAGGAGATGGAATAAAAACAGAGAGAGAGAAAAGAGAAGTGGTAGATGGAATGTCTGGTTACAGACAAAGATTTTTGACAGTGAGTTCATAGAAAAACACACCGTGGATACAATACTGTTGACTCAATCCTACGCAGCCATCATCAATGATGAGTGTGTGATTTATGCATTCTATTAATGTTCAAACAGACTGATGAAATTGCTCAAAGCTGACTTAGCAAGGCTCTGATTGTTGAATTGAATAACATTTCTTGGAAAAGTGCCAATTAGCTTTAAACAGTTACTCTGTGCTGGACAAAGGTTGCAGAAAATTTTTAAGAAACATTTCACCTAGGTTATAAATTTCCTATAGATACTAAGGAAACTAGAAGCAGTAGTTTGGCTTATAAAGCAATGTCTTGAATATTTGTGGTCACTAACTGTTAGAAAATTTTCTCTTTTGTATGCCAAACAGGCAAACCAAAATATAGTTATACTTAGAAAAAATAAACAGAAGTAGGAAGTTAAATAAAATAAACAGTTATCAACCAACTTACAGAATAATTGAAAATGAATTAAATTAAATCCGAGCCTTGTGTAAACACAATTTCCTTAAGACAAATTTTTTCCCTTATAGTGCTCAAGGTGATGAACAATTGTCTCCCAAGATAGAACGGATTTACGATTCTAAAGAGGCAGCACTTCAATCTCTAGAATCCTTCGAACACAACTTGTGCAGTACTCGAACTATATATATATGCAGAGATAGATGATATAAAAATTCTTATTATCTTTTGTTATGCATGTCTGGTTATATATAAAGCCAATGGTGAACAGACATGTCTATTCGTGAAGAGTCATACCTATTCCAGAATAGACATGTTTGTTCGTAAAGAGTCATACCTATTCTTAAACAGACATATTTGTTCATGAAGAGTCATACCTATTCCAGAATAGACATGTTTGTTCGTGAATAGTCATATCTATTTTAGAATAGACATGTTTGTTCATGAAAAATCATAACTCTTTCAGAATAGTCATGTCTATTCTTCAAACAACCACCACTTAAGGCCATGTTTGGTTGGAGGATTTTAACAATCAATTTTTCATTCAATAACTAACGATTTTTGACAAAATCGTCCAACAATCCCCCACATGAATGAAATTGATTGGATATCAATATAAATGATAATGATAATGCAGACACTAATTCGAGTACAGTTGAAAAACTACAGCATCGGGTTAAGTAGCCTAATGGCCTTGAACTTGCCCTAGTGAAAGACTATCGAATTTACATAGCTAATCAGTAGACATGACGTCTTTGAACAGTCACCGTTAATGTAAACCAAGACAATAGAATTCACACAGTATTTTTTCAAACACAGTTGGTTCTCACGTTTGTGTTCATTTTGGCCCTGAACACCTCTTGGTTCCGTGAGTGTTTTAGAGAATTAAGCCTTAATATTCTCATAGAAGCGGCCCTTCTTACTCACGTAGGTGATCTCTATAAAAAGTATCTTGCAATACTCTACTTGGACATTTTCCCAAATATAGAAATCATTAAAAGCTTAACTTATCGTGGTTTTCGCGGCAGATGTGCACTGTCTCATCATAGGAATAGTTAGGAGTAAATATTTCCTCAGTGCTTACTGAGTTCTACATAGTTCGGTTTGCTCTTTGAACCTAGATCTTGGGATATCCAGTCAGCTAGGTTGGGTTGCCACTATGACGACTCTTATTAAGACATAGGCTTTAAACCCATTCCCTTCGATGAACTTTCTATTCGCTCTCGTGGCAAGCCTTTTGTAAACGGATCCGCAATATTATCTTTTGACTTTACATAATCAATTGAGATAATTCCATTAGAGAGCAATTGTCTAACGGTATTATGTCTTCGTCATATGTGACATGACTTACCGTTATACATATGACTCTGTGCCCTTCCTATTGCTGATTGGCTATCGCAATGTATACATATAGAAAGCACAGGTTTTGATCTTTTTCTTTGAGCCTTGTTCCATAACATTAGCCTTAGTTTCAATCCTTGATAAATGCAATCATTAATTTCAAGATGGATCTCAACCACCTCAATACACTTGGTATTCTCTTGGATTGCTTGTATATCAAGTTATATGCAACTTGTCCTTTAAATCAGAACAACATAGTTAGAAAACATATCCATCTAGAGTATCTTTAGCATGCATCATACTCATTGACATGTAACCACCTAAACTATGTCATTGATTCAGTGTTTGTTTCAATCTACATATAGATTTTCCAAGTTTGCACACTCTTTTTTCATAATCTAAAACTATGAACCCTTCTTGATTATTTCAAAACAATTTTTCATTAATAGAACCTCGTTTTATATTTCTTGAATTATGCACAAGATATGTCCCATTCATATCCTAATAATTTTAGGATTTAAATATTATTACATTATATAGACACCCCCACATTTCGAAGTATTTATAGAAAGATATAAAGTTTTTCTATATATCAATCAACTGGTGTCTTAATAATTTTCTTAATGAAGTGTAAAACTAAATTTGAGAAAAGTTGAGCTTCCCCCACAACTTCTGGGTAATCCATAATTTATCTACAAATCATTTGTATTTTATGGTTCTTGCATTTTAGCAACACCATTTAATTTAAATTGCTAAATTGACTCTCAACCTCATTTTCAAATTTTGCTTTATAGTATCTTGTATAATTCCTATCAAAGTATTAAATACTTTTTTCATCTCTCATGTGCACATATATTAAATCACATTTATCATTGTGATCTAATGCTAGAAGTACAACACTCTTTTGTACGGGTGAAAATAATTTCTAGTTAATTTCCTTTCACATGTGCCAAATTTGAGTTAGGACATCCACTCAAGTTAGAAAATTAACTCCATTCCAGGTTTATAATAAATCTCTTACACACCCTTGGATTTAATACACATTAACTTATTGAAGAACGAGTTCTCTTCTTAAGGTTATTTCTCATACAACCTTATTTTGGTAGTAGAGGATTTTCTTCACGACAACGTCTTCAATCTTATATTTCTTGTCCAAAGAATCCTATAATGCCTTTGCAGTTTTACTAGCATAATACACATTATATAGTGTATTGTCTAATCCATTTAGGATATAGTTTCTACATAAGAAATCTGCATACTCCCATGCATCAAGAACGCTCACATTTTCCTTATCAGTCTCTCTTTCACCAAGTATAGGTGATTCTTTGTTAAGGAATTTTACCAAATTCAAAGTTGTAAGATAGAAGAACAGCTTCTGCTGCCAATGTTTGAAGTCCATTCCATTGAATTTTTCGGGCTTCTCTCCATGAGACGCACTCACGAGAATGATTGGAGTATTAAATGCCATTTTTGTTATAAAAATAAAATAATAATAAATAAATAAAACATATACATAATCTGTTTAAGTTTCTAGTTTAAAGAATATATATATATATATATATATATATATATATATATATATTCACTAATAGAAATTAGAATAACAATAAGTGCATATTTTGCAAACATATCCAGCCACTGATTTCTGTTTATTAAGAACACTAAGTATAACAAAAAAACAATTAAAAAATTTGTCTTAAGATTGTTAGAAAATTTTCTCTTTTGTATGCCAAACAGGCAAACCAAAATATAGTTATACTTAGAAAAAATAAACAAAAGTAGGAAGTTAAATAAAATAAACAGTTATCAACCAACCTACAGAATAATTGAAAATGAATTAAATTGAATCCGAGCCTTGTGTAAACACAATTTCCTTAAGACAAATTTTTTCCCTTAGAGTGCTCAAGGTGATGAACAATTGTCTCCCAAGATAGAACGGATTTACGATTCTAAAGAGGCAGCACTTCAATCTCTAGAATCCTTCGAACACAACTTGTGCAGTACTCGAATTATATATATATGCAGAGATAGATGATATAAAAATTCTTATTATCTTTTGTTATGCATGTCTGGTTATATATAAAGCCAATGGTGAACAGACATGTCTATTCGTGAAGAGTCATACCTATTCCAGAATAGACATGTTTGTTCGTAAAGAGTCATACCTATTCTTAAACAGACATGTTTGTTCATGAAGAGTCATACCTATTCCAGAATAGACATGTTTGTTCGTGAATAGTCATATCTATTTTAGAATAGACATGTTTATTCATAAAAAATCATAACTCTTCCAGAATAGTCATGTCTATTCTTCAAACAACCACCACTTAAGGCCATGTTTAGTTGAAGGATTTTAACAATCAATTTTTCATTCAATAACTAACGATTTTTGACAAAATCGTCCAACACTAACAACTTCATGTATCAAGACAATGTTTCCAGTAGAAAAAGCTGGTGAACAGACAGAAACTCATGCAAGCATGAGAAACATGCCAAAGCTTACACTGATTTGAACTTTTCACCATCCTAGGATACTTTGTTGTACCAGCGTACTTTAGAATTACACAAGAGATCAAACTAGCTCTTCTGCTGTATCATTCATGGAGATCATGATGAGTCCCTTGCAACACGTGCTCCATGTACTTTTGATTATATTTTTTCAAATTACACAACTATTAAAGATTGGAGATAGAGATGAGAATATCCGAAAGAATAGTAGTGTAATTTGAAAAAACATAATCAAAAGTTAGAAGTGTCATTTCTTTTAATATGGGAATACAAATGTAGAAAAGGTGAGTGCGAATTTCGCCTCTCTTTTATTGGTAGTTGTCCGATGCATATTGATTATCGAGATTTTTGGATACAACTATTTCTTCTTCCTATCCCAGAATTGGAAGTCTTCATGGGCAGTAAGAATAAGAATGAGGGTCTTTGATCAGTGATCACTAATATAAGTTTATTATGGATTGGATTTCAATGCCCTTGTAAATTCTCACTCCCTAAGCTGATTTGGTATAGAAACGGATGCCAACGGCCAAGCCAATATGATCAGAGGAACTAAGAACTGAAGGAGCTTGACAACGAACTCTAGGGTTTTACCAAAGGGCTTGTAGCCCAATCATATAACCTCCTTATTCTCAAAGAGGAAGGGAGGAGTTTGAGCTCCGGGTGGGCAAACAAGTGTGTGAGTTCCCCCAACTAGAAAAAAAAAACTCTCGGGTTGTGTCCTGGTTGTAGTGAGGCTGCCTGGAAGGACTGTCATTGGAATTGGTGGGGATGCTTGATGTATCAATGTTACCCACATAAAATTCATCCATCATTGCTCTTGCATCGGTACTGTGGCCGACATCCTCGAAATCATCAGTTGTTGCATCCTTTCCTGCTCCAATTCATATTCCAAAACATATGTATAACAATATTTGGTTGGTGTGGTTTCAGATCCCAAACATCATCCAAAGCAAACAGACATTGAACTTAACACAGACACCTGTGCATCACATTCATGAAAACAAATATTTCACTAACATTTACACTGGCAACTAGATTACAACATCACCGTGATTACATTATCTCAAAAACCATTGCCACTTTTTTACATGCCTGTTGCAGCTAGACAACAAAATCTCGTCACCACCATTGATATTTACACTCATGCTGTACTAAATCAGCGGTCTTAGCTCTAATATAATACAGTAAAACAAGAGACACGTATATATAGTATATACAACACTTCTTCAAATAGAAAAGAAAATTATGCTAGAGTATTCTAGAAAGATATAACATGTACAATAATTAGAAAAAGGAAAGATTCCTTGGTAAAACCCGTAGAAGATTGTGTGTGGCCAGTATTTTTGTTGGTAACAATCAGCTCAGGCCATGACAGTGTGGGATTGTTTACTGAGACTCATCACTCGGAGTCTTGTTCATCACAAGGCACGTACCTGTTATGGTTCCGGTGCATGGTTGTCATCCATGACTTGAGACGTGAAGTTTCTTGATTAGGATAGCAATGTTGGTCCTGATTGTTTGGAAACTGGTTTTGTTGCAAAGAAGGTTGGTCTCGATCGCGGAGCCCTCTGGCTTTTAGCAGGCGATAGATTGCTAGATTAGGAACAATGTAAAAAACACTTCCTGGTAACAATACTGACTCAGGTCGAACCACAATCCACGGATACTTGAACACATCAGGCCGCGCAATGCAGTGTCTCGGATTCTTCTTCATGACTTCTGCAGCAGTTATCGGTTCTCTGTGAATCTCCACATACTTGCCTGGATGCACCAATTTTAGTACACCTTTCTCAGTTGTTGTTGTTGTTGTTGTTGAAGATCTCATGGTTTCTTCTAGCAATCAAATAGAGTGAAAAGTTAAGTCAAGGTGGGAATGTGAGGTAAGCCTTTCTTCCGTTCTTGTATATACTGTCCATTGCCTCACGAGATGACAAAAATGGCGGTTAACTCCATGAAAAGGGTCTTTGGGAAACAAGACTGACTTTGTTTCTAGAGTTTGTTGTGGTTGGATAATTTGGTTTAAATACAAGACAGGTGTGGAGTCATCTTAGAAAGACCCTTTGTCTTTTATGGTGTCGCATTTGAATATGTTATGGTAGCATTGGCTGGGTAATCTTGTTCTTATCTTTCTATGTGATTCTTGTGCAAACAATGCATTGAATTGACAACTTGAATCCTCTCTTGTGTCCATTCTAATATGTCCCTCTTACCTTTTATGTACTTTTTCAAAAGCAAGAACAACAAAGACAGAATGAAAAGAGAGATGGGGATTAGATGGAATTATCTGTAATTATACTTTTGTTACCGACAAAGATTGCTTTTGTTCACGACAAATATTTCTGACAATGAATTCATAGAAGCAAGCAAAACTGTTGACTCAAATTGAACCCAGCCATCATCAATGATGAGGGTTGTGATTGATGCATTCTATTATTCATGTGAAGAGTAATGCTATACAGGCCAACTTTGTATGACAACAACTTTCTAAACTAACTAAACCGCAATTATTGGAAGAGTGAGACTCGCATGTGGGATCTACTCATCTTTTTCCTAATGTCAATTCTATGTGAATCGCGGTTGAAAAGATTGGATAACTTTGTTCTCAATCAAATGTTTATTAATTCACTTGTTACAAACCACCAAAAATAAGGTGAAGAAAAAATTCACCTAGATTATAAATTTCCTACAGACATCTCCTGAACGGAGTTCCTAAGGAAACTAGAAGCAGTAGTTTGGCTGATAAAGCAATATCTTGAATATTTGTGGTCAACAACTTCTTGTATCAAGACAATGTTTTCTGTAGAAAAAGCTGGTGAACAGACACTAAAACCTTGAAAGCTTGAGAAGCATGTCAAAACCTACATGATTTGAACTTTTCACCATCCTAGGATACTTTCTTATACCAGCCTACTTCAGAATTACACAAGAGCTCAAACTAGCTCTTCTGCTGTATCATTCATGGAGATCATGATGAGTCTTGCACCACGTGTTCCATGTACTTATAACAAGCGTAGACGCAGATAATGATTTTTTGATTTATTTTAAAATTAGATAAATTACATTCACACCCTCTGACGTAAGGTTTAGTTACAAGTAGAGGTAGACGTAAGTTCCACTAAAACCTACACCGACACCCATGAAGCAAGGTACCAATTGCAGGATGACTCAATAATTTAATGACCAGATACAGACGGCCAAAACAAGGCAAAATCATAGAAGAATGGAATTCTGTATCTGAATTCATGAATTTCTTTTTCTTTTCTTTTTTTTTTCTTTAGCAAGAAACTCACCCACCCAATTGCCCCTTACGGAGACTTGAACCCTCACCTTTGACATTCAGAGGTTGAGGAGATACTACTAGGCTATTTCCCTTGGTGGTCTCATGAAATTAACTAGTTAGTTTTCACATAAAAGATGACCAAGACAGTTTTGAATCTCAAAATATTGGGAAGGGGAAAACACACACATATTCATTATATATAGAAGTCAAACAACCTACTATATATCCCCAGAATTGAGGGTCTTGATGGGCAGTAAGAACAAGAATGGGGGTCTTCGATCACTAATACAAGTTTATTATGGATTGGATTTCAATGCCCTTGTAGATTCTCACTCCCTAAGCTGATTTGGTATAGAAACGGATGCCAACGGCCAAGCCCAATATGATCAGGGGAACTAAGAACTGAAGGAGCTTGACAACAAACTCGGAGGTTTTGTCCTGGTTGTAGTGAGGCTGCTTGGGAGGACTGTACTTGGTACTGGTGGGAATGCTTGATGTATCAATGTCACCCACATAGAATTCATCCATCATTGCTCTTGCAGTGGAACTGTGGCCGACATCCTCGAAATCATCAGTTGCATCCTTTCCTGCAAAAGATATAGCATTAGCAACATCAAGGGAATTATGCGTGCATCATTAGTTAGCTCTAATTCATATTCCAAACATGTGTCAGAGAACAGTATTTGGTTGGTGGGGTTACAGATAACATCATCCAAAGTAAACAGACTTTGAACTTAACATAACCACCCCATCAGATACATGAAAACAGATATTTCACTAACATTGAAACTGGCAACTAGATTACAACATCACCGTGATAGTATTGTCTCAGAAACTATTGACAGTTTTTTACGTGCCTGTTGCAGACAACAAAACCTCGTCACCACCAGGATGGTCCTCCAAAAACTTCGTCACATCATACACCTGTTAAAACACAAAAGGCATACAGAATTCAGAACACCTCACAAATAATATTACACGCTGCAAATGAAAACACCATAAAGAGAGGTAGCAGAATGAAAACCTTCACATATTTGTCAGTTGAGCATAAAGCTCATCATTCTGCTTAGTGCATCCATAAAGCCTTGAAAGTGTTTCCCTAAACACTGAGCACATAGCTATCTAGCACACACTAATGGATCTAAGTCCCTCCCAGTAAGGTCTCAAAAATTACCTTATGCAAAGGAACACCAAACATAATGGAAAAAGTCCATGTTTGGCAGTTAAGAGAGATATTTGAGTGAATTCAATTTAGAAGTTCCACAGAATACCATGCATAACTGTATTTAGTGACCCCGCATTTATCTTTTTTGCTTCAAGTACATTGGAGAAATTTTCCAATACAGTATGTAAAATGAAGTAACAACCAAATTGTTGTAAAATCAATTACTTCAATTAGATGAAGAATAAAAAGAATGAAATACAGCTTTAAGACTATAATAAAGAATAAGATGAATTAGAAAGGACCAATTCGAGGCTGAAACTTTTATTTTTTTAATCTTTCGTCACTTGAAAAGGCAATGGCTGATCATAAGATAGCCATAACCTTTGCATGTAGTTTTAACAAACAACATTCAAAAATAATCTTAAGTGCTCAGTTCCCATCATTTAGACTGAAATTGAATTTTATCACAGAGAAATTAAATTCGGCATTTTACTCGTGTTTTAAAAAATCAAGAGAGCTCTTTTTTCGACTAATGATTGACTATACGATAGGGATAGCCCTTCTGGCCACAACCCCCTAACCTGAATGAAGGTGGAATTAGTTTTCATGTCTCTAGTACAACTACCAAGAGAGATTTACCAGCTAGGCTAGTTGGTACTTCAAATCAATGATTTCATTTCATACCTAATGGATGAAAATCTGAATTATGAATCCCATCAAGATGAGTGTTAGAAAGAAAGGAAAGGAAAAGAAAAAAAAACTAAACAAAAATAATTTATCAAAACAACCACAAAAAAAAAAACTGACAGCAATAGTATAAAAAATTCACATCAAATTACATGAATTCCATGTCTATAGCCATTATGAGATAAACTGTAGTATTTTGTTTCTATGCTACAAGTCACCATCTGGATATCGACTAGTGACTCTAACTTCTGCAACAATGCACTGGTAGCACTGCCTAATAAGTTGAATTCAAAGCAATCCAACAAAACTGCCATTGTAGAATCAAAATTTTTCGCTTTCCAAAAGTCAAAAGCAACTTGATAAACAATTTGATGTGTCTTACATTATATGCACTCTGAGACATGAACAATGTGGTAGGAATCCACACCGGAGTGTAGTTAAATAACTTGGATGTAAAACACAAATAAGAAACTCCTTTAAGGAAAACCACCAGTATTATAATGGTTTGATGGAAAATACAAGGCCAAGTAGAGATATATATTATTTTTTCCAACTCAAGATTGTAACGTTTTAAAATGTTTTATTCAGATTTCAACTAAGTTAGCTAGTGGTATTGTTACCATTATTTTTTTTCTTGTGTTGTTATATTGGCCTGAATTAACAATGATAGTTTGAATGGTAATCTATTCCCTTTTTAAAACATATAATCTACCGATGTTCCCATATATGGACTGAATGGTAGAATTACCCAGACAAGTGACTAACATCTATTAAGTGTTTCAAACTACCCTAAATAATCTAAATTACAGTTTCCTTTTGTGATGTCCGCCCACCATTTCCACTTCAACCATTATGAGAAAAAAAAAACAGCCACCACTTAAAACAAATGACCAGATTTTCCAAGCATCCCTCCAGCACTTTTTCCCCCCAAATCTACCCATTCAGCCAAGCAACTATCTTAGGCTAAATTTACACTGTGGGAAGACATGTCAAGGAAATACATGGCACACCTTTATTTTTTTTTTCCCCCTTCTAAATTACATTTCTTTTATATCAATTACTAATAAAACTTGTACAAAAGAAATAGAACTTGATCTTGTGTGTGGGACTAGAGCTCCTCTTGTTTCATAAAAGTACTATACTGAAATAATAAAATTATTCAAAAATTCCACCAAGAGTCATGATTTCACAAGGTTGATTCCAAACCTAGCAGAATAATTTAATCTGAGCTTTATATAAATTTCTGCCATGCTCATTACCCCTTGATTTTCTAATTTCTTCTAGTCTGCATCTCTTTTCATGGAACGGAAAAATATCTTCCCCAAATTTTGGGCTTTAGCATGAGCTCAACTTGTCTTGACTTATACTGGATCTCCACCCTGCCCCCATCCCCAGGTTTTTTCTGGGGAGATAGCCTTCCATGCATTACATTTTTTGTAGCACTTACTAGAATGAGAACAATTGAATTGACGGCATTGTTCAACCAGCTGACACAAACAATGGAGTGAATGGGCCACAAACAAGACAAGCTAGGTTTAAGAATAGCGTAGGTTTCACCTTCAATTGTTTTTGTGGATGCCCAATGGCCCCAATCAAAATAAAAAACTAATTGAAGTTGACAACATTAAGAACAACAATACATTAAAGGCATATTATACTAGATTTCTTATGAACATATTTATGCAATTTCTTATGTGGTCGAACAACACCAAAAACTACACACATAAAACAGGACCATTAATCTTGTTGTGCACCAATCAAGACAGCGGTGATGCAATGAAGTCAATGAAATTGAGGAACATTCACTAATACCAAGTTGCCAACATAAATTTGTTTGTTACAGACAATCTTTCTTTATTTCTACTGATCCAATGAAATCAACAGAAACTTGGTCATCAAAAATAATCTTTTCATCCAAGAAACCTTTTCCTACCACAACTAAACTGGGCAATCCTGCAATCCGAGTTCTGAGACTCACAATTTTCTGAGTCAAACAGGTCACCGTACCACATACGAAAAAACAAAAGTAAAAATGGGGGGAAAAGGAACGGGTAAGACAAGAAGAATAACAAAGAGATAATTAGAGAGAGAGAGAGTCAGCAATTTAATCCAGATATGCCATTCGTTGCATTTTAACAAAAAAAAAATCAGTAATTTCATTCGTGCAAGGCCATCAAAACGAATGAAAAGGAAGGCATGCAGAAAGAAAGAAAGAACAAATATCTAACGAAATCAGTAATTTAACCCATATACAAAGTCAGAATTCGAATATTTAACAGATCTAAACTGTATGAGCATGATAAGGTTGAATAAAATAAATCACAAGATACTCATAAGCAGAACAGGGATTAAACTCACATCATAGAATCAATATAGATCAATATATTATATATAGATACGCACATACACGTATACATATAACTATATATACCTTGCCAAAGATGACAAGCCAACAGTCCTTGGCGTTGTTGTGCTCGGACACCTCCGACAATGTAAAGACCTTGCCGTCCCCACCCATTTACGAATGTGTGTGCTTGTGAGAGAGAGAGAGAGAGTGCAAGACTGAGAGAAGGGTGTGTTTGAGCGTGAAAATCTGTCTCTTGCTCTCCAAAGCCAGTGAGGACTTAACAGAGAGAGAGAGAGAGAGAGAGAGATGGGTTGGTGAGACAATAATGGTAGATTTGATCGGAGTTGGATGCGGGGTTGGTGAGAGAGGAGAGATGGGCTTGTCATCACCCAACTATTTCTTGCATTTTATAGCTTTGTCTGTTTTTTTTCAGGGTTTTTGTGATTGTGTCCCTTTAGTGTTATGGTATTCCACTTTGCCCCTCGTTTTGCAATAATTTCCCTTTATATATATAATTTTTTTTTTTTTTTGGTTGGCATAACTACTCTGTTAATATTCTTGTGAGACTTGAGTCTTCCACATTCGAGTATTGAATTGAATTCAATCCAATGGGACTAAAAGAATGTTCTTATGAGAAGTATGTCTCTTTAGGGCCAGTTTGGTTGTAAAGAAATGAAAGAAAATAAAATAGAGTAATATTTTTATTTTGTGTTTGGTATGAATTTTTTAATGAAAATGGAAGGATTTGGAATGATAAATTAAGGATGAATTTGTTATTTTTTCAAAAATGAGACAAAATGTAAGGAAAGAAAAGACTACCATTTTTTAATGAAACTTTAGTAATAACAACTTTGCCCTTATTTTGATAAAAAATTAAAATTTATTCTTTTAAATATAGAAGGGTATAATAGTAAAAAATTTAAATAATTTTTTTTCATTCTTTCTCCAAACATGTTAACTGTTATTTCTTTTTTTTTTCTTTTATTAATCAACCAAACACCATAAAAGTTTAACACTCTCTTTTCCTTTCCTTTCTTTTCTCTCATTACTTATGTTATTATTATTTTTATTTTCTTTTTCATTGCACCAATCATAGTGAACTGTTAAATTGAATTCAATTTGATGAGTAAAAGGACACATCACGATAACTCGGTGAGAACACTCTCATGGTACACTTACTATTTTAATGTTACAAAACTAGTAAATGTCATCACCAGTAATTCACGAGTTCAATCAGGTAGCTTACTTTTCAGTACCATAATAGTAACTACTAAAGGTCCGTTTGGCTTTGTGTTAGAACTAAAAAAAAAACTTTTTGGTAATATATTATATAAAGCACTTTTAAATGTGTATGGTAACTGTACTTTTTAAAGCAAATCTATTGCTAATTTTACAATAATATCTTTTAATAGAATATTACTATATTTGATAATAAAAAACTATATAAAAGAAGGGATGGGATAATTTTTATTTTTTAATAAAAAAATATAAAATTGTTTAGATAAAAACAATTACCTAAAATATAGATTTTTACTTAGAATGCAATTTTAAAAGTTAGAATTTTTTTATCTTCATTCAAAAGTTATACTAAGTTAAAATTGATAACTATTAGTGATTTTAATAATAATAAAATAAAAGCACTTTAAACTGTTTTAAGTAGTTGAACCACAGTTCCAAACGTACTCTAAAAACCCTCAAACCTGAAACCACTCTATTTATGCTCTTGCTATAATATACTAAATAATTTTGGTAAAATTAAGAAAAGTGAAAACATTTTATTTATTATTGTTAATAGTTTTAGTGCATCACTGACACTTTCTTGTCAACTACATCCCTTTTCTTTCCTTCACTAAAAATTGAAATTAACTAATTTAAAGATAAAAAATAAAGTCAAAAAACCCAACCGTTATTTTGGTTTTTTTTTAACAACTTGCAACTCTACCTAACTTTTTTTTTAATAGAATAGTAATATTTGAGTAGATATTGATGTGTCATGTACATTGTGTAATTGAATGTCCACTAAATAAAAATGCATCACTCAATTAAATTTGTTCTGTCTACTCATTAAAAATGTTGTCCACAAGTCAACCAACGACGTGCTACACAGGGGCACCAACATCTTCTCATAATATTTAGTGTTATACACAGGGGCACCCAACATCTTCTCATAATGTTTAGTGTTACTGATGTGGTCACACAAGCCAACTTAGTAAGATGGATATCATTTTGGCCGAGGGTGCCAATGTAAAGACTTGAACATGGGGAGTTCCGTGTAAAATATCACAAAATAGCAAGCAGGTACTTAATTAGATTCCAAGAGAAAAGAGATCCTTTTTAGAAAGAAAATAAAAATTGTTCCATCAATTTATTGCATTTAGAAGGAACATGGGGTCGTTTTAGTTGGTAATGTTTACAGAGCTATGGTAGCAACCGTCCCAGTTGTAATTCGCAATCCCAACTTTGGAATTAAATGTTTTAATCAGTCTCAAATATTACATTTGAAAAATAGCGTCTTTTTTTTTTCTCTCTCTTTACTGTAAAATTCTAGCACAAAACAAATACGATATTTTTTTTAAAAAAATTACAATAATGCCATTGAACATTTAGGTTATAATTTTCTTTAAAAAATTATCCGTATATGTTTTAATATTACACCAACTACCATTACAAATTATACCATATTCATGTATGCATATTATATTATAACAAAAAAATAATAAAAATAATTGTATACATAAGTATGGTTGATGTAGAAAAACAAAATTAATTGTATTATATTATTTTTGTTATTTTTTTGTTGTAATATATTATGTATTTGATATGTGTAATTGGAACAAAATCAATTTGATTCTAATCAACTTGAGTGTGGTATGATGTAGTAATACAAAAATAATTGTATTATATTATTTTTGTTATTTTTTTGTTGTAATATAATATATATTTGATATGTGTAATTAGAACTAAATCAGTTTGTTTCTAATTAACTTTAATGTAGTAAACTTTTATTTTTGTTAATACACGAGCATGTATAATTTGTAATGTTATTGTGGAATATTAAAAAGTATAAGGGTATTCTTTTTATATAGAAAGTTATGACTTAAATGTTCAATGACATTATTGCAATTTTTTAATGAATTAATGTATTTGTTTTATGAGAGAATTTTACGAGAGATAGAGGACGCTAATTTTTAGAGGTAATATGGGTAAATATCACTCACATCTCCTGAGATTTGTCAATATCCCACATACCTCCCCTCTATGTTTTATAATTACATTGACCTCCTTTGTCAGTGACGGGCATCCAATGAAGTTAGGATATCAAGTGCATTTATTATTTTGCCTGTGAATTATATATTCATATTTATAGATATTTGTTGTTCGAATGAAAAGACTAAAAAGATTCTTTATTTTTATCCAATTTTTATACCTACCATTATACTTCTGATGTCACTCTGCTTGAAATTAACAAACACACCATTCTATCTCCCACCCATCAACCTTCTCACAAAATTATTACCAAGCCCACAAGGTCCAATCACGGCAACCCAACACAAAAGCCAACTCCTATCTGCAAGACTCAATCACAAAATTCATACTCCCTCAACAATCTGACAAAACTCACAACTTCTCTGCAAACACAAACTTAAGCAAATCACCTTTGATGGAAAACTTCATCAACGTCAATCACCGTCACTAGCAATTATTTGTCGAACCCTAATCCAATAATTATCAGTTGTAAACTAGTGAAAAGTAACCGCTACCTCACCGAAATTCATTATAGTAGTCGATTTCCTTTTGTCATCATCGATCGTCGAATTTTTGTCACCACTGATTCTCTCTGGTTGGAATCGTGAAATCATCATCACAACCAATCCCACAGTCAGATATGGCCCTTCTTCTCCAGCTCAAGTTTGCGTCGCCGTCCACCCTTCACCGTCAACTTCAATCTTCGTCAGAGCATCTAGCCGTGGTCGTCAATGATTTGCAATTATTGCCTTTTCTTTGTTCGTTTGCCATTGCGAGAGAGAGTGAATATAGGTTCATGATTCCTGTTTGAGTTACAGGGATAATTCATTTGGAATTTTCTTAAAATTATTTATGTGTATACACATATGAGTCCTCTCTTTCAAATTAAAATCACGAAGAGACATGTTGAAAGTGACATATGGATAAATGGTATTGTAGTACCTTTAAGAAAATAAAATAAAAATGTATACATATAATTTTAAATTGATCAATAAGATTATAGGTGTAATTTCAGATTTCAATAGGGCAAAATTGCCCGTCTAATAATTTTCTCAATATGTTAGAAACTTAGAGTGAGGGAGAGTTTGTTACGTAAATCACAGTATCAAAGAAGGGCAGTGAAATTATAAGAAGTAAAAAAGAGTTGGGTGTTATTTCGGGGGAAAAAAAAAGTAAGTATTAACGAGTAACGTTATTAATTCTCTCTCTTCTTCTTCACGCTCGTCTCGTAGACCCTTTCTTTCCTCTCACTCGCTAACGATCGCCTGCGACGAAGGACAACTCACTGAGACAATTACCAGGTTCGTCTCTCTCACCCTCTATCTTTCTCACTGTGTTAGATGCTTAATGTCAATCTCACTGTAGATCGAAACCCCGTGTTTGATTTCTCTCTCACGGTGATTTTTTTCTTCCTTCTCTCACTGTGATTGAAACCCTAGAGATTGGGCCAAATAAAAACCCTAAAAATATGGGTTAGCATATATATATATATATATTACAAATTAGCTTGGTATAATAAGACAAAAAAACCAATGCTGTGGATTGGGGCGGAGCCAGGAAATTTAGTTTGGGGGGCCAAATTTACATTATGTAATTAAAATTTGAAAATATTAGCGACAAATTGTAATATAATTTTTTAAAATTTTAGTTATAGTGTCATATATCTTGAGAAATTTCTTGAGGAAATTTTTTTTTTTCAAAATTGAGAAAAATGCAACTTAAATAATTAGACGAAAAATTGATGTGAGAAAGAAAAAAATTGAGAAGATGAAACGATAAGTTACAACTAAAACGTGAATAGATAAAGAAAACAAAAAAAAATAGGGAACCAATTTTTCTTCAACAATTAATTGATTCAGTTTTTCAAAAATCCAATTTTTAGAAAAAGATTTTGAGTAATTTGATTCCACTTCCGAAAGATATATTTGATTAAAAAAATAATGATTTTAACTAAACAAAATCTCACAAGTTTTAACAAAACAAATTTTTAGTGACTTATACATAAATTAGTCATAGAATTTGTTATTTGTTAGTAAATGACCATTAAAAGTTTTAGTATATACGATCATTGTTGTGGTTTACAATCTCACAACACTTGTTTTTTCTCCTTTCAATTTGTCATTTAGCAAATGAAGATTGATATATAATTCTAAATGTTTTTCTTGTAAACATCAATTTACAAAAATATTTGATAAGAAAGGTTCATGCATTTTTATTGAATATGAGGGGACATTAGTGTATTTCTCTTTTGAATTAATATAATAGATATTATACATGTGTATATATAAATGAAATAACGATTTGTTGTGATAAGGATTACAATATTAATGAACTTAAATTTTTATTTCACAATATTTGGACGTTCAAAAGTATAGTTACAAGGTCTAAGTTTAATTTTTTTATATAATTTTCAAGAGGACACAAGCTAAATTTATTTGCAAATTCTCTATTTGGGGTCAATATATGAGTGTTTTGAAAAGATTTGGGGAGGCCAAATTGAAATTTTTAATAAATCTTAGGGTACTATTTAAAATTAATTATTTTTTTTGAGGGTATAATAAAAATTTTATGGGGGCCATGGCTGTGGGTCAAAATGTCTCTATTTACTGTTCAGAATAATTTATCAAAATGTCTCTATCTACTGATAAGAATAATCTAACATGATTATATTTGCGCACAAGTGCCGGAGGCATTGGCAACACACTAGTGTGTGTGTGTATATACATAACAATCACTTTAGCTATCCCGCCACTTGTTATATAACAATCACTTGTTATATGGTGTTGAACGTCTCTATGTGTGTATAAATATTGTTAGAAATAATGAGAGAAAGAGAATTGTATTTATGTTGCGTTTGGTATGCAACAATGGAATGGAATGGAATGTTAATATTATCTTTTTGGATTCATTCCTTTGTTTGGTAAGAAAAATTAAAATGGGATGACCATTCCGCGTCATTCATTTGGAATGAAAAAGAATGAAAATTCATTCCACTACTCAATCTATGGAATGATCCTTTCATTCCCAATAAACATTAAAAAATAAAATCTAGTTACCAAAAATAATGTAATCATCATTCCATTCCTGCATCATTTCATGTTTGAAACCAAACAATAGAATGAGAATGATCATTTCATTCTATTATGGAATGCTCATTCCATTCCATTGTTACGTACCAAACGCAATATTATTGAATAGAGATTATTGATTGATATTAATGAACAATACATAAATATTGTATAGGATAAATTAATTGATATTGTATATATATTATTGATTGATATTAATGGACTTACCATGTATAAGATAACTTGCTCCCCACTCACCTACCTCTTTTCCTTCTCCTATATATATGTTCGCACTGTATATTATTTTATATACCATTCATTAATATAATTCAGAGATTATTTAGTCTCTTTTCCTCTTATTTTAACATATATATATCTGGCTAACAGTCACTTGTCAAGCTCACCGTAAAAATGCCATATGATTTTTGCCACTGCCATTTGCAAGCACGCATATAATCAATTTTTCTCTTGATTTCACAAATGACATACTCTCGATTTTCTTTTTCCGGGTACACACCCAACCAAAGAATTGTTTGCACCAAGAACATTTGATTCTTAGACCTAATGCTTGCTAGGCACTAGGGCCAAGTTGTTTATCCACTCGAGCGAACCCCTTGGGGGTGACGTGCTCTCGATTTTCTCTTGATTCTAGCCACATATTTCTCTCACCAGTTGATTGCAATTGTCTCTTGTAATTTCTGTTGATTTTACCATTAGAGAACTTCTGTCTTTATTTATTTCGAGTAATCCTATGTTTGCCCTCTGACCAAAGTTTTTTTTTTGAGTAATCTTATTCTTTATACAAATCAGTTAAATCAGTTAAATTTGTGTTCATTTTACTGGTTATGGTTGTGGTAGAGGTTGTGACAAAAGGAACTCTGCTTTATTATTTTCTGATTCAATTTTTGTTGGGTTATCAAAAATCTCTAACTGCTTCACTGCTTTGAGACCAACAAAACAAGGAAGGGCTCTTCTTCTTGAGACTGTTTTGTTTTAATTAACCCAGTCTAATTCCAAAGGTGCAGCATGGGAATAGGTAGTTATCAACAGGCAAATGATGTTCACTAGGATGTGTCGTGAAGTTCAGTAGAACATTTGACACTAAAGATGCACAAATATATGTGAGGACTCTATGAATTCATACGTGGAAGGAACACGAGCAACAATGCAACTTCATTTTCTTTTTATCTTTTAATAAAATAACATACATTCTGTATCTAAATTATATGTTGGCATGTGATGAGACCAATTTGATTTTGGGTGTTACTTCTACCTTTTTTTTTTCCCAAATTATTATATGTAGCAAATTGTACCTTTCACCTAGTTCTTTTTTACTTAGTTCTATTTTTTATTATAATTTTTTGCATATTTCTGATTTCATGTTCGCCTATATCATGTCGAATTGCTAATGCTAAGTTGCATTTTATTTGAAGCCTACCAATAGACCATGACGTACATTTATATTTATACAATGACTGAACTTTATTGGTATCGTTCTAAGGCTTTAATTAAAAACTTATGATGTTTCTGTGATTTACAGCATTCAAGAAGGTTGAACCTTGTATTCTTTTGAACATCACAACAATATCTCGATTACTACTTCCTTGGGGGTGACATACCGGTGGTTACCTTACTATTTGTAAAATGTCCTCCCTCAGGAATGCTATCAGCAGACGAGCTCACAAAGAACGAGCTCAACCGTGAGTGACTGTGTTTTACTTCAAGAGTGCCTTCCTTCACTTCTTTTTATTTGAAAATACATTCTGTTTAATTTTGTTAACAATCCATATCATGTGATGGTTTTTTTTTTTTTTATATCAGGCATTCAAGGAGAAAATTCGGGCTTCTTGAAAAGCACAAGGACTATGCTGAACGTGCACAGGCTTACCACAAAAAAGAGGATGCTTTACGGGTAATGTGACAGTTTTTACTTTACACACTGTTCATTGTGTTGTTTTTGGTATTACATGTTGTGTCTTTATACCTGGTCTTTGATCTTAGAAATATGTTCTATTTAATACCTGCCCTATGCTTTTGCCATTTGTGTTTTTTAACAGAAACTCAAGGAAAAAGCATCATTCAGGAACCCAGATGAATTTTACTTCAAGATGATTAAAACAAAAACTGTTGATGGAATCCATAAACTGGAGTAACATACAAATTACATTGCCTACTTTCTTTTTCTTTTTCCCTTCTTCCTCAGACAATGAAGCCTGACTTGTTACTTTTTGTTATAGGAGTCAGGCAAACAAATACACTCAAGAAGAACTCATGCTAATGAAGACCCAAGATATAGGATATATCCTGCAGAAAGTTCAAAGTGAAAAAAAGGTAATTGTGTGTTTTAAAAATGGATTTCAGTTATGTTGTTTAAGAGTTCTCCTTCAGTTATGTTGTTTAAGAGTTCTCCTTTATAGGTTCCTTATTGGTAAATCCATTTCTTTGATGCAGAAAATTGAAAAGCTAACTGCCATGCTGCACTCTCTTGATAATCAGCCATCAAATAGACATGTGTACTATGCTGAAGACAGGTGTGAGCTTCCTGATCTTTATTTATTGGCTATGGCGTTCTCTGCTTATTTGAATTAAACTGGAAATAACAATTGTTGACTTGGTTGAACTGGAGATATTAGTTCTTCCTTTTTTTCCTTTTTATTTTACCATTAAATATGATTGATTTCAGCCTTCAGGGGCTGTTTTCCGTCTTCGTGATTCTAGTATCGACTTGATAAAATTTGAATATGTGATGGATATTTTTCCTTGTATTGACTAAAACTTTGATTATGAGACGGACACTTAACATTAACCAAAAGAAAAAAAAAACAGATGGATTCCTAGTTTTGAACTTTTGATGATATATATATATATATATTTCAATAGATGTGCATGTCTTTGCTTCGATTTACATGGATTCAAGTACATGCGTTGAGTGTGGTTATGTACCCAAGTGTAGGATTCATCTTGCCAATGTTGGCCCTGTGAAAGAATTTAGGTAATTAATACGGCAATTACCCTCTAGATCTAAAATACACAATCCATTGACTTGCCTATCTCTCATTCCAGTATCGAGACTACATCCTTTGCGAACCAGGGATAGGTATTTGCAAAGGGGTCATTACTTGGTGAATGATAAAAGCTCAGATTGACAAGGGTGAAGATGCGTGTTGAGTTTCAGAGCAGCTACCTTCTGCAAAGGGGTCATTCATCTTCTCTTTCTCTTTTCTTTAGAAGGTAGGTGATTGTCAACAAATCCTGCCTGAAGAAGGAAAAGGTTAAGAAATGATCAATGTAAAAGAGGTGCAGTGTATCGAGGAACTTGTGGACAGGGTATGAGATTAGTAATATGCTTTTGACCTATGTTTTAACCTCAATGAGAATTTTTACTGCTGAACTGTCTTGCTGCTTTCATAGTACACTTGTTTGGATGCCCAATCAGCTGACTTGATCTGCAACTGAAACTAGAACTCCGGCAATGAGGGTTTCCAACCATATTTTCTAAATAAATTCCTTTTCCATTATGTGGACGAGGTATGAGATTAGTAAAATACTTTTGACCTAATGTTTGTGTTATGTTGTGGCCCAAATTTTGTCTTGACCCGAGTCGCGTTGTGATCCGTTTTGACTCAAAAGTGAAAAAAAATTATTACCCGTTTTTGGCTTGCGGGTCTTGGACCCTGATTAGGACTATCTTGTAGCCCAGTATATAAGGGCATCTAGGGTTTAGAGTGGGATTACGAGAAAATACTGAAAATCACAAAAAGAGAGTGATAGAGCGAGAGTTAGGGTTTGTGGTTGAAATTTGTAATCTCAACTTTTGCTGGATCTTTGCCATGGATGTAGGCACATCGCCAAACCACGAACATTCTTGTGTTCTATTTGTGGTGCTTGTTTCATATTTTGTCGTGTTTTGAGATTGTTGCTTGGTTTGTGGTTGTTTGTCGTAACAGTTTGGACCTTGATGTGAGCTTTTACTGCTGAACTGTCTTTTTTGCTGCTTTCATAGTACACTTGTTTGGATGCCGAATCAGCTGGCTTGATCTGCAGCAGAAACTACAACTCTGGCAACAAGGGTTTCCAATCATATTTTCTAAATAAATTCCTTTTCCGTTATGTGCTTTAAAAAAGAAATGAGCAAAGAAAGTTATTCTCCTTCTTTATCTGCTATTTGATCTTTCAAGCGGTGTTATTGGGGGTGGCATTTATAGAACCCTAAGGCTCCTTTTACTCCCCACCCTTCTCTCCTTTCCTTCGACTTCTTAACAATTAAATGAGTCATAAGTTTGTCTTGAGATATCAACTTGTATATCTTAATTCAGAAAATGTGCTTTTGTTTCCTAAAATTGTTTACTTGATAAAGAATCCATATGTTTAGCTTAAGGGCAGGGTTTTTTTGCATAAAATTTTACCCTCAATGAACCAATCTATGAATTGTTTATGGAATGTATCCCATGTATTACGTGGCAAATCTTTATCTCTTAAAAGAAAAGGAAGAAGAGAATCAACAATTGAGTTATGGTAGGTAGGCCTTAAGATTAATTATTGGTTTATCATGCCTCTATATGTGTTACGTATAGATGTTACAAATTTAATATGGTATTTGGTTATATTAAATTTGGTTAGTAGATCCCCTTTAATATTATGATGTGTTCTGGTTTCTCTGTGTCTTATTGTTTAATTTTTGTCATCCAGGGAGGACGCTAAGGAGATACAACTACAAAATTTAGAAGGTGGAATAGTGCCTGCATTTGAGGACGTACCAAGTCATATTAAAAGGTAAAAAAATGATTTGTTCAATTCATTCTAGGATATGTTCTGAATTATGTGCATGAGGGTGATAGCTTGGTAAAATGGTGAAACCTTGTCAATTGTGAGAAATTGGGTTTGAATCTTAAGAACAGTCACTTTGTGCTATACATGCCAAATTTTAGGTCTGTGTCTACTCTACCCTCCCTGCACCCTTTATTAACAGGGGCCAGATTGCGGGATGACCTTCTCAACCTATTTTGAAATTTTGTACATGTGAAAGTCAACTGATAATAGATTTTTTATAATTGTTTTTTGGTTTTTCCAAATGTTAGGTCCGTGTCTACTCTACCCTCCCTGCACCCTTTATTAATGGGGGCCGGATTGCAGGTTCGCAACCTATTTTGGAATTTTGTGCATGTGAAAGTCAACTGATATTAGAATTATTTATTTATTTATTTTGGTTTTATACGTGTACGGTTTTCAATTTCTTAAACTTGAATGAGAGAAATATTATTGGTATTGTTGATTTTGATCCATAATGAACACAATAATTTATTGTAAACTCCATTAGCAAGTATAGGATTCCTTGATAAAACTCAACTCAAATACATGAAATTTGTTTGTCACTTGGCTTTGTCTAGGGGCGTGCTTTAGTTAAACTATGAAGTACATGCTTTGGTAGTTTGGTTAAACCATGAATATCCAATCTTTCCTTACATCTCAATTCATTAATTTTGTTTTGTCTTCCCATTTATTTAGCATTACCTTTAAAATGAACCATGTCAATCTATTCACATGCATTTTGGCATGACTTCTATAACTAGTAATTACTTATGTCTCTGGCCTATGTGGGGGGTATCGTTCTTTTTGTGCATTCAGTCCAGTGAACTGCCTAACTTAAGTTTTGGTTCAGACCACATAATTTGGTTGTTAACTGGAATTGGCAGTTAACATGGTGTCAAAGTAGGTAAGGTTTTGGGTTCAAATCTCACCACCTACATATATTATGATACATCATGTGTTTGGCTCATTCAGGATATTAGGAGTTTGGCCATGTGACATGATAATGATGATATTATTGATATTAGCCAACTTATTGAGTGAAGTTTGAGGGTCGTGCCAATGACATGAAACTTAAGTTTACACCCTATGATTAAGGGTGCAACTCAGGCAGATTGAGGGTCAACCTAGGTTTACCCAAGGTATAAAACATTCAGCCCAAGCCATACTAACCAGACCTTCAATACTAGCTCCCTAACACACGTTAACATTTTGAATTCGGGTTTGAAAATCAGGTTGAAACAGAGAAGTGTTATAAATCACGTTGGCGTATTTCGTGGATGCAAACTAGAGTCTGTATTTTTATTGCTATCTTAGTTGTTGTTTTCAAAGTAAGTTGGTGTGAAGTTAGTCACCTCTTGTCAAGGCCAAAGTTGAAATCCAAGCTTCAACTAAGGCAGAATCGTGATCTTCAAAGCCAAGGGTATAAAGGTAAATTGACACTACCATATGCACTCACCAAATAAGGGTTCATGCATTCATATATTAGGGTTTCATGATTGCATGTTTTGATTTTGAAAAAACCTACTTAAATTGTATAAAAGTGTTTTTGGGAACTCGCAAGTCTGAAAATTTTCTAAGTATAGTGCACAGGGCACTTTGATCGATCAAGTGATCAATCAAAGGTTATTATTTTTTCCCTACTTCTCCACAATCTGAAGTTGTTGTGCAGCCTTTTATTTTTGGTTTATGTCATAATATATATGCTTGATGTGCAGGAAGACAGCTGCTTCCTACCGAGAGTTAGAGGCAAGAAAAAGCAGAGTAAATGAGTTGGAGAGACTATACATGGATATGGCCCTGCAAAAAGAATTACAGGTGTTACATTATAGTTTTGCCTTATTTTTGTTCCCTTCTGTTGGTGTTATGTATCTTAAAATTATTAAATAAATGAATTTGCTGGAGCAGAAAAAGGGTCGGAAACGCAAGCTTCGTGAAGATGAGATTGTCTGTCCAACCTCCAAGCCAGTATACAAGTGGCGGTCAGAACGGAAGCGTTGAAGTGAGTTTCCATTTTTGACCATTTGGATTTATCACCACAATGAGGTTGAGATCTTCATACTAAGGAGCTCCACATCTATTGAAGCTTCAATCTTTACCGTGACTCTCACTGAAAATGAGCATTCAACTTCAGGATGAACTGTTTATGATCTTTAAAGGAAGTCCTGGACACTTTCATTCATTACTGCAGATCTGCATGCAAAATTTTAGAAGCTGGAAGCTGGAAGCTGGCTGACCTTTGCATTTCAGATATGTATGTCGAAAATCATTTGAACATCCAAGAACTGCCAAATATGATTACTTGTTTATTCGACAGTTAATGAAAAGGCTACAGCTTAGTCTTTTGATGGATTTATTTCAGCAAATTGATCCACACACGGTTGGGATGAATTGCTTTAATCAATTTTGTTTCGGGTATCCTTTTAGTATTTTTGGGTAAATTGTAGAAAACCCCCGATATACAAAATGTTCATACACCGTCTGTGTATAATAAAACGCCTATTGGTTTAAAAATTGTGCGATCAAGGACACATTCACTCCAAAAGAGTAATATTAAAAAATTTAGCGCAAGTGAAATGACCGTTTGGGACTAAAATGACCTTAGAAATTTCTTGTTCATTTTTTGGTGGTGCACTATTTTAATCTGTGGCACTCTTTGATTTCAGATAAATAAATAATAAAATGAAACTAGAATATACAGTAGTTTCTCTTCCCTAAATAGCTTTAACAATCATAATCAGTCATATATACTGATGCAAGGCTGCATACAAAAGGGAAAAAAAAACGATTTATCCCAATATCAAAGTGAGCAAAATTGGTCCAACCATTCAGGAAAAAAATTGAGGCAGACCTCTAATTTGTCCAACCATTCATATGGATAACAATGACTTCCCGAGCTTGAAGATGATGCCATGTTTTGAGATATAATGTCATTTAGCACGCTTGTTCTAATGGTGCCAAAAAAACAAAAGACAAAAAAACAAATAAGGTAGAATTTGTGCAAACAAAAATAAGGAAACAAGATGTGTAAAAAACAAAAAACAAAAAGCTGTGCAAACAAAAAACATAACAACAAAGCTTTTAGAGTGAGAGTGAGATGGAGAGAGAGAGGGGGTGTTTATTAAAACATTTGGAAGAGGAGTATTTTGGGTATGTAAAAAAGGCAAAATTGGACTAAAATTATAACTTTATGTCAAAAGGTTTTCTGAAGTTAGTTTTACATATTTCAAAATTAGAAAACACATTTCAAAGAATTATAACAAATTGCTCTCTGAAATTATATATTTTATAACTATATTTGTCAGATAACATTTTATTTATTTATTTTAGTATCAACTGAACGAATTGCAAAACTGTTTTATGTTTTTTTGCACTCTGAAGTCATTCTTATAGAACTGTACACCTCGAGCCTTTTCGATTGTATTTTATAAAAAATATTCACCAAATGAATTTTCAATTTTATCACTCAATAGAGTCAATACTCGAGCACGAATATTTCTACAAAAGTAACGTACCTGTATCGTATCCATATTTGATATTGATACTCATCGGATACTCCTGAATACTTGTCTGATACTTTTTAAAAGTATTCATAATTTTAAAATATATACTGATACTCATAGAGAGGGGATGTTTACTCTTATTTTGTTTGTTAATGATAATATTTTATAAAAAAAATATTAATAACTCAATTTTTGCGTATATAAAAATATAACTTATTATCTTTATATTACTGTATCTTGCCCGTACCCGTATTTTATTTATTTTTAAATTTGACGTATCACCATGCTCATATCGTGTCGTACTCGTGTCCCATATCCGTGCTTCCTAACTCAAGAGAGGTCGGGAGAAGGCTCTTCAACAATCTATAATATTGGGTTGGGCCTCGACCCCGTTACAAATTTTGTTAGCCATCATCAGTTGGGCTCAAAGCCTGATCGTACCCAAACAAGTCTTATTAAACACAGCATTGCCCTAAACTCAATCATATAGAAACCCTAGTGCCTATATATCACATTATCAGCGTCACTCCCATTGTAGAGAGAGAGAGATGGTGTCCGGATCTGGAATCTGCGCTCGGCGAGTGGTGGTGGACGCTCGCCACCACATGCTCGGCCGTTTGGCGTCGATATTGGCGAAGGAGCTCCTCAATGGCCAGAGAGTGGTGGTGGTCCGCTGTGAAGAGATCTGCCTCTCCGGCGGTCTCGTACGTCAGAAAATGAAGTATCTACGGTTCCTCCGCAAGAGAATGAACACCAAGCCCTCTCATGGTCCCATCCACTTCCGCGCCCCCGCCAAGATCCTCTGGCGCACTATCCGCGGGTGCATTTTGCATTTTCCTGTCTCTCTATATTTACTGCATCTATATATGTATGTGTGTAACTATCTTATATGCATGTAATTGTAGGATGATTCCTCACAAGACTAAGCGTGGAGCGGCGGCGCTTGCGAGGTTGAAGGTGTACGAAGGGATTCCTCCGCCCTATGACAAGATGAAGAGGATGGTCATTCCCGATGCTCTCAAGTGAGTTCTTGGTTGAAAATAAAATGTTAAGACTGGAAGGGATTCCTCCGCCCTATTTGGTTGGATTTACGTTTCATATATTGTCGTACCATTTACAATCTCTTTTCATTCTTATTTTCTTTTTGGGTCTTCAGTTGGTTTCGTATTGATTGATCTTATTCTCGGTTTTGAAAATATATTAGGGTTTTGAGACTTCAGGCTGGACATAAGTACTGCTTGTTGGGTCGGCTTTCCTCAGAGGTTGGATGGAACTATTATGACACTATCAAGGTTAGATTATTTCTATTGCATATGATATGTATGTTATTTGGAATTGCTTTAGTTGTCAACTGTTGTCCAGTTATTTCCACTATTTAAAATAAATATGTTGTTTTGTATTGATTGCCTTGTATGTGTCTGTGCCTAAGTTTTAACAGTACTTCCCTATCTGTATTTGTCTGAAAACCTTATGTTGCATGGATTTTAGCGCATTCAAAGTTTTAGAAGACTAAAACTGGTAAAGTTATTTTCTTATGTAGACTTGTATGATTATCATGTTCTTTTTGCCATTGTGTCTTGCAGTAGACATATTGTCTACCTGGCTTTAGGCTACTATATTTTCCCTGGACAAGCAGTTCGGTCCTTGTTATAACATTGACTTCTTCAATACTTGCCACATTAAAGTGCCCCCTCAATACACATCTACCTTGTTCTTAGGTTTTTCCTCAATGCATGGTAGGCCCGGTGTATTGCAATTACCATGCCTTTTAGGTAGATAGTTTTCTCAGTTCTGTGTTATGTGGAAACAACATGATTTTTTAGCATATGGTATGGTTAGCTCTCACCTGACTTCTCACATAGTTGCTTCAATACATGATTGATTATGTGGTGCATCTTTAAATTAGTGTTTAGGCCAGTTTTTTATTTGGGTTAGTTGTCCATTTAGGTGCTGCCCTAAATGATGGTTAGCCTTTAAATGTTGAAGTTACAGTGATGCCTTAATTCATAACATTGTTGAAAATATGGTTCTATAGACATCTTCAATCCCATGTTGCCGTAATTTGATATGACTGAATTATAATACTATGTAGCCTTGTTAAGATGTTTCCTTCTTCATTGCTTATCACGTTATGTGGGAGGTACAATGTTTCCTTCTTCACCAATAATACATGTTAAACTCTTTCCGAGGTATTCTCTCAATGCATGGTAGACACCTATTGCAATGTTATATATATATATATATATATATATATATATAGTTTCCTTGGTTCAATGTTACTTGTACTGATGATTGCTTTTAGATGTGGAAATTATGGATAATGTCTTAACAAATGGTGTGCTAACTCCCATTTTGACTCATTAGTCCTTTAGATCGTTGCCCCAATATATGGTTATTGCTGCCTGTTGTCTTTGAATTATAGTTTTGCCTTGATATTTGGTTTGGTGGGTGTAAACCCCTTGGTTGTTTATGTAGGTGGTTTGCCTTGTGACATGTTGTCTCAATTGATGGTTAGCCTTTATATGCTGGGTGAAAGTGTTGCCCCAATTCATAAATTTTTTTTGAAATATGGCCCAAAATTTTTCTCATAACTCTCTTTTATGGTAGTTAAGTATGATTATTAATGGTAATTTTGTATAGGAAAATTAGAGTTGGCCCTCCAATTTTTTTTAAAAATCCTATTTATGGTTACCTATCTATGGTTATATTAGTAATCTATTTATATATATGTAATACAAATGTATATGTTATTTGTTATGAATTCAAGAGAGAAAATGAATGCTCCATACAACATCATTTAATGGTTTTTCTCTCCACTGTTTCTTGTCATCATTTATAAACATGTTCTAAAAAATATATATTAAAAATGCACTAAAATAATTTTTTTTACAATTATTATATTTTATTTTTAAATTTAAATTTTATATTATTATTTTGGCTCCCCCAAACAAATTTTTTTTGGCTCCACCCCTGATTGTTTCCTTTATGTATGGTATGGAAGGCTATATAAAATATTGTCACCTGATTCGTTATCTTAATATACTGTCAAGTGTCAATGACCTGGAAGAATTAGACCATTTTTGCCTTAATATTGTTACGTGTCTGTGTTGTGTCGTATCCATATCCGTGCTTCTCGGGCACTATGCATATAGCTGTCTTACTTTGCCAAAGCCACTGACTGTTTGATGTGGTTGTTCGTACGATATTTTCATGCAATTTGTAAAATGATTGTCCAAGATAAGACTTGCATTTGATCAGGAAATTCTAATGCAAATTTTTTCCTACTTATTTTGTTGTCTTTAGGAGCTGGAGAATAAGAGGAAGGAGAGGGCCCAGGTGGTATATGAGAGGAAGAAGCAGCTGAATAAACTGAGGGTAAAGGCTGAGAAGGCTGCGGAGGAGAAGCTTGGTTCCCAACTAGACATCCTTGCTCCTGTCAAGTATTAAGTTTGTCGGACTTTATTAGTTGCTTAGAATTTTGTTGAGAATTGTATGTTGGATTTTGTTTCAGCTTTGATTCTGTGAGGTCCCCGTGACTTTTAGAGTTTGTTTTCCAACTAGTTGGTGTAGCATGATTCTTATACAATTTACAGTTATGATCTATTTTTGGCTGATTGTCTTGCTGTTTCCTCTCATTGGCCCTAAATTTCGAAGAATTATTTCCTTCTTTTCCCGACCAAGTGAGGCATGGTGAGCAGTTATTAATCAGTCTCTCCCTCTCAATACTTAAATATTTTCTTGAATTTCTTTAGCTGAGGGTACCATATCCTCTGCAATGCTCTGGTTTTGGGTTTGAGCTGAAAAGTCACTCTTGCTCTAGTTTTGTTTCAAGCCTTTGAAATCACTCACTTTACACTTTGAGTCAACTGTTTTGGAAGGCTTTGGGGCCTCAAAGCACTTTTATGGAAAGTTAAATCCTTTATATTGCGTTTGGTATTCATTTAATGGAAAGGAATGTAACGTAAAGTAAAATTTTAACATAAAATCACATTCCAAAAAGTAAAATTTTAACATAAAATCACATTCCAAAAACCGCGAGTGTCAAATTCCAAAAACCAAAAACTACTGTAATTTTCACCTTCAACCTCCACCGCCTACACCAATGCCACTGCCACCTTCCACCACCACTGCCATTGTGGTAGCCTTCCACCATTGCCTTTGTGTTCCACCAGTACCCACCGCCTTCCACCACCACCACTAGGGTTGCATTTCAATTACCACCGGCATTTCTAAATTAAAAAAAATTATATAAGAATGTCATATTGTTAATTTAATTTATTTGTCACAGAGAGAATTATTTTGGAGAATTCAATTTAAAATTTATTACATTCTAGGTTTTAAATTGGTTACAAGTATACATTAGAATACTTTCGAGTTATTTATGGTGATAATCATACTTCCGAGTTATCTATGAATCCCAAGAAAGGCATGAGAGTCTTGGTGTATTACTTCGGCCGAGTTAAATAAAGATTGACTATCTATAAAGATTTCTCATTGGCACACTTCATATATATCTGTTTCCATTATTGGCTGCATGCTCTAGTTATGAATCGGAGATAGAACAATCGGGAGGTTACAATTTCGTATCCGCTATTACTGTTGTTTTTGATGTGGAAACGGTCTTTATCCACGAGCAATGAGTTTCAATGTATTGATGTCGAAACAATCTTTATCCATAAGCAATGTGTTTCAATGTATTGACCTTCCGTATTTATAGAAGCTTTCATTTTCGTGCTTGCTTATCCGGTTCAGTTTATGCATATGGCGAAAAGGAGCATTGGAATGGTCTTAGCTCCTTCGTATGAAGATAAAAAAAAAAAAAAAGAAGGAAAATATATCATTAAGACACTTTGAATTCAATGGAATTTCCCTTACTTGACCGGACAAGAATAATGTTAGTTATTTCAACTATGATCTTTCGAATTGGTCAAGACTATCCAGTTTATGGCCAATTCGAACAACTATGAAAATGGCTCATTCTTTAGTGAGAAATTATGTACTAATGTCTGAACAAAAATCTTTTATTGCTATGGGAACCTTTACTATTACAGATTCTTATTTCGGGGAGTCGATAAGCAAATTCTCGTGGATGTCTATTTGCCCGCTGCCCACCTAACCCAAACAAGAGGAAGTTATAGATGCAAGGTATCTCGAGAAATCTATGAAGAGGGTACCAACAGGAAGTTAAATGTTTTATTACCCATAAAAACGATCATGTTGGATGCATTACTCATACAAGAAATTACAATCAAGGATGACTCAATCAATCGCCATCTACTTCAAAGATTACTTCTGAAGAAATTTTCAAATATCAGAGTTCAGTCTCTTCTAATGAATTAGGCAGGATCTTTTTGTGTGAATAACCATACACTAGAATGATGATGATCATATATCATTAACAAAAAAAAGATGGAATCGAAAAATCAAACCAAGTTGGTTCCAAAATTATGAAACTCTTAAGTAATGCTTCAGATTCGGTTTGGAGTTTTGTGGAATGAACTGTTTACTCTATATATAATATATTTATATTATATTATAAATATTTTAATGCTATATTATTTATTTTTTATATATATATATATATATATATTTTTTTTTTTTTCTTAGTTGGGAGACACTTTTTTGCCCACACCAGGATTCAAATCCGTTCTCTCTTCTTTGAGGATGATGTGGAACCGAATTGAACAAAACAAATTAAACCGCGTGTATTCCTATTTGCAATCAAACAATATAATAGAAATAACCATTCATTTCTTATTCCATTTCCATTTGCATTCCATTTTCATTCTCGCATACCAAATGTTCTCATTTTATTTCCATTTGCATTCCATTCGTTTATTAAAAGCCCATGAAACTTGTTTTCATATTGATTTCTTGCGATATTGATTTGCTATTTAATTTGCGAGATTTTTGAAGAGAACAATAATTATGAGAACTATCGATTTGCTCTCTAATTTTTTTCTTCTTAATTTACGTCAATGAATACTTTGCACTTCCTTACTCCCTTGATCCTTTCAGCTTTTCTCTTAAAAGAGTATAGGTTCTTAATTTACGTCAATGAATACTTTGCACTTCCTTACTCCCTTGATCCTTTCAGCTTTTCTCTTAAAAGAGTATAGGTTATCCTGTATTTGGAAATTTCATGAAAGTGTTATATATATATATATATATATATATATATTGACATCTTTTGTCATATGTAGTCAAAATGGAAACATTGAAATTTTTTTTTTTTTCTAACTACTTTCTCTTGGCTTTCAATGTTGAGAACGGGTGGCAATTGTGAGAGTTGATGCATCTTGTGTATCTTTACTATTCAAAGCTTAACTTCATCATCTTTAACCATTGATATCTCACTTTAACAATTTTTTTCTATTTTGTTTGGTTTATTATTATTAATAATCATCCGATCTTCCAGGTGTATTGAGTTTTGCCTTAATTATCTACAAAACTAGAAAGCCCTTGCTTGCTTTTGCCCTTCGTCCTTAATCATCTAAAAAATTAGAAAGCAATCTCAAGTGAGTGCTGAGAAGGAGTCTATAACTAGAAAAGTCCGTTACTAGAAAAGTACGGGGAGAAATTTTGAAGTTTGAAGTGTGGAGTGTTGAGAGGAGAATTCTAGAGCATTTAGATATTTTTAGAGTTTGTGGAGTGTTAGGAAGAATTCTAGAAGATGAAGGCGTGTAGGGTAGATTAGTGTAATGTGTACTGTATATAGATGGCCATAGAGAATAAAAATGTCAATTAAAAAGTATTAGCAATTGCATTTACCAAACATTTTTTTTCTTTTGAATGGAATTACAATTATTTAAGTTCCAGCAATTGATTTGAAAAGAAAATTTCAGAAATGCAATTTTCAGTCAAAGTTAGAATCATCCTTCCATCTCTTAAACTAAAGAATGTTCATAAAAAATTAAAGAAAACGCTGTCTTATACATTGTAGGTTTATCACATTTGTTATGCATGGAGAGTTTGTTTGTGTTATATGATGTTTAATTTAATTTTAATTTTATTATCTGTGATGGATGCTATAATCTATTTGTTATGCTGGGTTTTGATGAGATATGGTTTGATAATTGAATTTTTTATATATATTTTTGCTTTCTCTGTTCCTTTTCCGAGTTTGTTACCAAAGAGGTAAGTCGGTTTGGTAAATGAATTAGGGCATGTTTGGATTGGCTTTATATGTTAAAGAAGTTATTTAAAATAGTGTTTGACTAATTTTTATAGAAAATACGGATTATTTAAAAGAGTGTTTGACTTGGCTTTATATGTTAAAGAAGTTATTTAAAATAGTGTTTGACTAATTTTTATAGAAAAGACGGATTATTTAAAAGAGTGTTTGACTAGTTTTTATAGAAGCGTTTTGCCTCTAGAAGAGTGTTTTGAAAGAAGCTAGTACCCCAGCTTTCTAAAACACTATTTTTTTTAAAAAAACACAAAAAGTCGTTTATGTTTTAATGAAACTTTCAAAATACCAAACGTACCCCTTTGTTTAGGCCATGAAAAAATTAAATTACAACATATGAGCATAACTCAATTAGCAGTAGACATCATCAATAGTTGGTTAATACAGTGAATTTACCAAAAGTAAAAAAATAAATAAATGCAGTGGACATCATTAATATCTTAGAATTGGATGTAGTGGGGTTGAGGCCGTGGAATGTATTGATTAGGGCCTTATTGAAAGTAAATTTTACTTCATGAGAAAGATAATCCATATGGAGTATGAATTTGAAAGCAAACCTAAAAAAGAGAACTACTACAATGATTCATTTCTTGGATGCTGGTTGTGCAAGCATCCTATGCATCGTTTTTCAATTGACGTTTTTGGGAGGGGAAAGCATTTATTTTGTTATCATAGGATTATTATTATTATTATTATTATGAACTCAAAAAAAATTGGCTTTCAAATGTTATGTAAAACAAATGGGTCCGAATTTTCAATCACTGATTGATCTCTACTGATCAATAGGTGATTTATTCCCTTTATTTAGATATATTTAAAAGTCTATCAAAAATATTTGGGAAAAAATAAAATATTTCTATCACCTAGCCTGGGTGATACTATCACTTCTCCAATTGGAGCTTGAGTGTCCTGGCGACATCGTCGGTGTGTGCCCGTTTATTTGGAAAAAAAAAAACTTGGGTCTAGTACATAACCAAACGACAACGTATCTAGCAAGGTCGGTGTCATGAAAACGGCCATTTTCAGTTTGTGAACTTGAAAGAGACGGAGGGTGGTGGTGTTCTTGAACATAATCAATTTAGTTGGCCTTTCTCTTCTTGTCTATCTTCTGCTTTTGTACAATCATTACCTCTGACCACGCCTTCATCATCATCACTGTCTCTCTCTAGTTTCTCTCTCATCAAGACCCTCCATTACAGCCCTTTTTACAGCTCACAACAACGTCAATGTCAAGACCTCCCTTTACTCAATTACACTCATCAATTTGTCACCCACAAAAAAGGACCCATTTGTATCAACCCATCTTTTCTCTTCTTGTTCTTTCAATACATTTGTCCTCTCATGAGTCGTTGTAATCGGGATATCATATCAGTTTGCGTTGAATGATATTTTTGGATAGTCTCTCGTTTACTTCCGAATCAACAACTTCTTGGGTAGTCTTGAACTCTTCATGGGATTGCACTGGTGTGTCTGGTTTGGGTTCTTACTGTTCTGTGGCATTGGCAATATCGCATTATGTGATCAAGAAGGTATCTGTTGTTTGCCTTTTTATTTTCCTTCATAGTTCACACTTTTTTGGTAATGAAATTTTCATCATTTAGTTTAATTAACGATTCATTCAAACTTAATTTCTCACTGATTTATGTTGTTTGCTCTCACAACAAGTTACATTTCAATGGGTTAGGTTTCATTTTAACATTAGTAATCTGCTCTGATGCTTAAGAATTATGCTTTAATCAGCTTCATTTTGATATTTTAAATTATGATTAATGCTTTCCATAATCTATAAAATAGAGCTATCTTTGCATTGTGATAATATGGATGTATAAGATCTTGGACTCAAATGTTGCTTGCATGATGTCAATTAAACAGGTTTCTTGAGTTTATCTTGCGGTGGAACTACAAACTTTGTTGATTCTTCTAATATTTTATGGGTATCTGATGACACTTATGCGAGTACTGGCAACACAACTACGGTTGGTTTCATTGAGGGTGCTTCCTCATCTCATCTTCCTGTTCGATTCTTCCCGGATTCCCAAAGTCGAAATTGTTATAGACTACCTGTAAAGAATGTATCATCCTTGGTTCTTGTTAGAGCCCAATTTGTGTATAGGAATTATGATGGACTTGGGAAACCCCCAGCATTCTCTGTTTCTCTTGGGACAGCTATTACTACTACTGTAAACCTTACTACTTCTGACCCATGGACTGAGGAGTTTATATGGCCGGCCAATAAGGACATTCTGCCTTTGTGTTTTCTATCAATCCCCGATGGAGGATTTCCTGTTATTTCTTCTATCGAAGTCCGGCCACTTCCTCAAGCATCTTACAGAAGTGGAATGGGGGATCTCCCAAACAAGTCACTTAGGAAGTCTTATAGAATCAACTGTGGTTACCCCAATGGTTCAGTGCAGTAAGAACTAGTACCATATCTTCTTATTATGTTGTTTTAGAAGAACTATTTAAGTTTTTCTTGATTTTTTTTCCCCATATATATAATAGATACCCATTGGATCCATATGATCGTATTTGGGATGCTGATGAAGATTATGCCCCCTTTCATCTGTCAACTGCGTTCAATATTCAGCTTAGCTTCAATATGTCAAGTCTTCAGGAGAGTCCCCCTATAACTGTTCTTCAAACTGCAAGAGTTTTGGCACGAACGGATAGGTTGACGTATAACCTCCCTCTTGATGTTCTAGGAGACTACTATATTGTCCTGTATTTTGCTGGGATTCTTCCTGTGTCTCCATCGTTTGATGTGCTAATTAATGGGGATGTTGTTCAATCAAACTACACTGTGAAGAGTTCAGAAGTCGGTGTTCTATTCTTTATCAAAAAGGGGATCAAGATCTTGAACATCACTTTGAAGAACATCAGCTTCTACCCTCAAGTCAATGCAATTGAGGTGTATGAGATTGTTGACATTCCTGTGGAATCTTCTTCAACTACAGGTACCATTACCTTTTCAATTTTGCATTCGTGATATGTTCTTTCCACGGCTAAGATCAATCTTCATCATACTTATGGTTTGTTGATATCTTTGTTGTAGTCTCAGCACTTCAGGTTATTCAGCAATCAACTGGTTTAGATTTGGGGTGGCAAGATGATCCGTGTTTACCTTCACCTTGGGATCATATTGGATGCGAAGGAAGTTTGGTTACTTCTTTGTATGCAACTACCATAAGGGTGATTCGTTGTGTTTTCTCTTTGTTCTTTGTGTTACTGATATTGGATTTCACTTTTTTTTAGGGAGCTTTCGGACATCAACTTGAGGTCAATCAGTCCAACATTTGGTGATTTACTGGATCTTAAAACACTGTAAGCTTGTTATTAGCAATTCATGTCTCATTATAATTACTACTCTGCTTCTTGCATTTATTTTATGATCTTATGTCCAGGGATTTGCACAATACATCACTTGCTGGAGAGATACAAAATTTGGGTAGCATACAGCATCTTGAAAATTTGTAATGCCCCACTAGAGAGTACTTATAGTCCAATATTTGTTTCTATAGATATCATTACTCAAAACATTGCATAAACTAAACACTGCAGGAATCTGAGCTTTAATCAGCTAACATCCTTTGGTTCTGATTTGGAAGACTTGATTAACCTTCAAATTCTGTAAGTTCAAGAGAACTTACTATTTAGGACTCTGTACTTCTGTTAGAAAGTTGAATTAAAAAGAAGTAGGAGAAGAAAGAAAATAATTTTTCCTTTACCAATATATGGTCTCAAAAGGTGATACTAATACTGCATTTCATGTTTTCTATGGAGGGACTTGCAAAACAATAGGTTAGAGGGAATAGTTCCTGACACCTTGGGAGAGTTGAAGGACCTTCACCTATTGTAAGTAAGCATTATCTGATCACCCAATTTTAAAAAAGTCAAGGAAGGAACTTCACCTATATGTAAGTAAGATTAACTGCATCGGTCAGCGATGCACAAATTTGATCTCTCTTATGCAATCTTCAGGAATCTGGAAAACAACAAATTACAAGGCACTCTTCCAGAGTCTTTGAACAGAGAAAGTTTGGAAGTTAGGTATGGAGTGACATTCTGGTTGTTTATACTCTAGATATCAGCATTTGATTCATCAATTTTGTGCAGAACATCAGGGAATTTGTGCCTTGCTTTCTCCACGTCGACATGCAATGATGATCCGAACAATCCTTCAATTGAGACGCCACAAGTCACTATCTTTACTAAAAAGAAGCATAATGGTCATAATCATATGGCAATTTTACTTGGTGCAGTAGGAGGAGCTGTATTAGCTGCTCTCATTGTTTCTCTTTCAGTATTCTTGTACACGAGGAAAAATAAAACTGAAGTGACATATAGTGCAAGTATGTAAAGTTCACATCAATTTCACCTCCAAAGATTGTTGGTTTATTCTTATTAGACATCATTTTTGGATGGTTAGGGGCTGAAACAGAGATGCGGAACTGGAATGTAGCAAGAGCCTTTTCCTACAAAGAAATCAAAGCTGCTACGAACAACTTTAAGGAGGTTATAGGCCGTGGTAGTTTTGGATCTGTTTACCTTGGAAAACTTTCAGATGGGAAACTAGTAGCTGTAAAAGTGCGGTTTGACAAAACCCAACTCGGGGCTGATTCTTTTATCAATGAGGTTCATGATCTAGCCTCGTTCACCATTTTACTTATGTGACGCTATTTACAAGGCATGCCAGGCTTGACGACCTTTATTTTCTTGACTATTGACCGTTAGTATATCCTGAATGATCTCAATATAAATTTTACTGGTGATTGACCGTCCTGTTATTTGTCCTTTGCAGTCATTTTGTAGTTGGTTGTTTTGATAGTTGATACTCTGATTTCAAGTGTTTGAAAGTCATGTTCAGTTCCCATGGTTTTTTTTTTCCCCCCAAGTTCTCAGAATTCTCTGGTTCACCTATTAGATTCAATCTAAAGAAGGAAGCATCTCGTGTAAAGTTACCTCACTTTCATTTATGGGTTGTTTCTAGGTGTGTCTCTTGTCACAAATTCATCATCAAAATCTTGTATCTTTGGAAGGATTTTGTCAGGAGTCAAAGCAACAAATACTAGTTTATGAATATTTACCTGGTGGATCGTTGGCTGATAACCTTTATGGTATGTTATGCGTGTTTATTGTTTATTTTTCCTTTCTGTCCTGTCACATATTCCAATTCTGTTAATTTATTCTGCCTATAAAGCCTCCATTTTACTCTTAACAATGTTTCTGATGATTAGAATAAGTTCTTGTTTCAGGTACAAGCAGTAAAAAAATAACATTAAGCTGGGTTCGCAGACTGAAAATTGCTGTTGATGCTGCAAAAGGTAATTGTTTGTGAAATGTTCAACCTTTAACTGAAGTTTATATAGGAAAACTTGAACAAATAAAAACAAAATACACACACACAAAAAGAAAGAAAGAAAAGGAAAGAATAAATGAAAACAAGAACCTTAAAAATTGAATTTCCTTTCCTCAGATGTGAGATGAATAAGTCTCAAAGTAAGGTCCTCACAAATCATCCTCATATTGCAGCTTTCATGCCGAAATGGCAGTTCTCAATGTGTTCATGGGGATTGAAACACGCGTCTCAAAACTGCTAATGGGGCTGTAGACAATTCCAACTATCCCAAGATTCATGCTGTTTTTAGAATAGATATGTAGACAAATATTTCTTTGGAGATGTAGGTTATTTCTGAGGAATTAGAATGCCGAGATATTTCACCAGTTATAAAGTAGCAAATTCCAGTAAAAAATGTTTTCGGTGGACCATAATTTTATCCTTGTTGAGAACTGGATATCCTACTTATCAGTTTATGCTTTGTTAATGGAGACCAGAAGATACTTCCTGCCTGATTATTGATTTTGTTAGTATTCTTCAATTGATGATGGCATTATTAATATTTAAGGGATCAAAGCTGAACCTCGTTTCTTTTGAAGGGTTGGACTACTTACATAATGGGAGCAATCCTCGAATCATACACCGTGACGTGAAGTGCAGCAATATCCTTTTGGACATGGAGATGAACGCGAAGGTCTGTGATTTTGGCCTCTCTAAGCAAGTAATCCAGGCAGATGCAACTCATGTGACCACTGTTGTTAAGGGCACCGCTGGCTATCTTGATCCTGAGTAAGTGTTCCTCATTTCATCATTCTTGATGACTCTTTTTTCACCCTTACAGTCAATTGTATATCTATGTGCAGGTATTATTCCACCCAACAACTAACCGAGAAAAGCGACGTCTATAGTTTTGGGGTTGTTCTTCTGGAGCTTATCTGTGGTCGAGAACCACTAAGTCACTCAGGGACTCCAGATTCCTTCAATTTGGTTTTATGGGTAAACCCTAAAGTTCTTATCATTGTTGCTAATCTTTAGATTGCCAATGTTCCATATTAAGTGTTAGTGTAGGAGATGTAGATCTGATCTATTTATGCTTTTTATAGTTGCACATATATGTTCAGTAGTAGTATCAAAGGGTGGTTATGGTTCAATACATTTATTCCTTAGAGAATTAATGCAGTTTTATCTTGTAAGTGAAAATATGACTAAAGCAAGTGGAACAATTGGATCTATCTTTGCTTTTCTAGATTCAAAGTTGAGGATTTTGATGGTATTAAAGCACTTTGATATGCTCTCTCTACTTGGAAGGATGAACGAAGTAACAGTATAAAATATAAATTTAATTATGCTATAGTTCCTTCAATTAAAAAGTTAGACAAACTCGTACTATTAATGTCTTGACTCTTGAGTGAAATGTGGCTTTAATGCTGCGATTCATGGGTTTGTCTTGTATTACATGTCAAATGTTTTTAGTTTCTGATTGTGCATGATAATAGATTTGCTTGTTTATGTGTCTCATTACTGAAGAGAATTTTGTCCTTGAAAACCCTGAACATCTAGCAGACAATGATATCAAGTAAATTGAATTGGTCACCAATTGCAGGCGAAGCCATACTTGCAGGCAGGGGCATTTGAGATAGTGGACGAGAGCTTAAAGGGAACCTTTGATGTGGAGAGCATGAGAAAGGCAGCTTCTGTTGCCTCAAGGTCTGTAGAGAGAGACGCATCGCGGAGGCCTACTATTTCAGAGGTATTGGCAGAGCTGAAAGAAGCCTACAGCATTCAACTTTCTTATCTTGCATCTGTCGGACATATGGATTGATTTTCCAGTCAATTCAAGAAAAAAACATTTATCCTAAATTTTTGCGTAAGGTTTTCGCTTTGGATTATGTAGAGAAAGAGCTAGACTTGGAGTTGAGAGGTACATGTTATTTTGAAAAATTACCAGTGCTGAGAATATCTTAATTTATATAATGTAAATCTCTTTTGTATATCTAGCAATGAAAATTTCTTGTGTAAGAACTCTGCCGAATTGAGTGCCTTTCCAAGGAGCGCCCATTCACTTGTTTTTTAATGTGAAGATTAACTGGTTTTAGAAACTTAAAATGCACTCTTCTAGTAATGCTTGTGCAGAGCCTTGAATGTTCTTTTTACTCTTACAAAAGGACATGACAGTCAACTTTTTGATGCTTGGAAAGAGAACTTGGAATGTTATAACAATTCTGAAGTTTCTCACTTTCTCTTGGTTCCTTGGAATCCAAATGTTGCATCTATTGAGGGCAAAAGAGTTCTAACAGTAACTTGCATCAATAATAGGGAGGTTATTGATAAAGTGCTAATGCAAGGGCTTTGTTTCAGAAAAATGCATACATAGTACCAGGAAAATTAAAATGTTTACTTTGATGCAAGCTACCCAACAAATGATTAGAAATGACTACAAAACCCATTAGAGTTACACGAATGAGTTTTCTAATTACCCAAGAAAAAGTATTGTATGCAAGATTGAATCTGGTTGGAGACTTGATCAATCAATGTTTAGGCAAATCAAAATGCATGATATGAATGCCTGTTAAGAAAAAGTAAAAAGCGCAAATTCCGTGCTCGAGACTTTTTTCATTGTAGAATCTAAAAAGGGTCAGATATACGTAGTCTTACCTTGACTATTCCGTTAAAAAAAAAAAGATTTAATTTGTAAAGGAGTAGAGGTGAAATTTCCGTTGCTAAAAGGGGAAATTGAATTAGCTATACACCAGTCTATATATCATTCTGTAAATTTATTCATTTGACTACTTCCTATACCCCAAAAGGAAGGCATGTGGGGATGGTGGTTCAACAAAATGATACAAATGGCACACCATTCTAGACTAGCAAGCCCTCTGTGTATAAATTATACTATAACTTCTACATTCTTCAATATTCTTATAAGCTCACACAATGAGCGCAACATTCTAATCAGGACTAGCTGGAGTGTGGGCGCTGCAGATAAAGGAATAATCTGTTGAAGCAGCCACAGCCTACAGAATATAATCCAAATTCCCTGTTTGATTATTCGATTCATCTAGCTCGATATAAGAGCCCACTCCAAAGGCTTATTTTGCGTACCACTACTGTCGTCACCTCTCCCAAATAGGCTGCAAATCAACTTAATTGAGCCTAGTTTGAGACTGTTCAATTTATTTGTACGTTAGTTTATATTAGACTTGATTTGGACTCTCTCACAGACTCGAAATACTAACTTGAGTTTAATTTTACCAATAAATAAATATATATAATTATAATTATAACTATAACACGTGTTCATGAGTCAAACTTATGAGAAATTATTAGACAATCACCATTTGATCAATTTTAATCAGAACTCTTCTAGTAAAATAAAAAATCTAAAAAGTTAAATAAGATTTTAATATAAAAAAAAATTCAACATGAGTTTTGATTGTATAAGTAACTTACGCAATAGTAAACTTAGCTTTCTAAGCACCATCAGCTTCCGTTGATTTTTCAATCTGTCCAGCTAATGTATTGATGATATATTATTACGCACCAAAATTATATACCGATATATAATTAAGTTTCGGGTAATGCTACTCGGGCAGAATTCATAGGTAGGATTTATAGGCAGAAAGTTTTACATCTATTGGATGCATGTGGTGAGTGTATGTGATAGGACCTACCACATGCATCCAATGGATATAAAATATTCTGCCTATAAATTCTGTCTGAGTAGTATTACCCTTAAATTTCTCTCCCTCTATTGCATTCAATATCAATTTTTGCATTGCTTACTCATTTTTTAAGCACGCAATTAAATGTTGACGTGGCACAAATAATCTCCTCCAACGTGGACGTCTTTTTTCAAAACGAAACGCAATTGGCGGTGGCCTAACACCCTCATCATCACCGTCCGTGTTAACAGCCTGAAAAGTCAGAGCATCAAACAAATAGCAGCTCACCGAATATCTCCCGAATCGATTTAAGCAAATCGACGGAGATATCAGCTTCAGACGAAAGCGGCCGTTGCACGCTACGTCTCTTTCTCTCTCTATTAATGCTCTATCTCTTCCTGCGAAAACAAACGCTCTATTTACCATAAATATACCCCACTCGCAATCCTCATATATATATATATATGATGCGATATATCTATATATTTTTACTTGCAGTCTTGAGAAGGAAATTCTATACGTAGAGAGAGAGAATATAGACGTCAGTTGCATTTCACGGACATTGCATTTTTACGGAGAGAGAGAGTAGGTAGAGAGCAACGTCAACAACGTCTACGCTTTAAAGAAACTATATAACGAAGAGAGTAGTGAGAGAAAGTAGAGAGAGATAATTCTACGATCTCCGCTTATCTGGTTACCTTCATTGTATGAATGCGGCTTCTTTCACGGTATGTAAATCTTTTGATGATCGAATTTTGGTTATCTTGAATATATAAATTGCTGATCGTTAATCTTTTCAAGATCTTTGATCTTCCGTATATTTTCATCTCCGGTACGCGAATGTGTGAATTTTGATTACTTCTCTTATTGCGGTTATGCTGAATTTTTTCGTTTACACCAAATTTGTTTGAATTCAATTGAATTTGACCGGTTTAGTGGATATGAGTTTGAACTGAGAATCTTGCAAATCTATGCTATCCATTGTTTTAACGCATAGTTTCTTAATGTAAAGATTTATGAGCTTTGTGTTATTGTTTGATGCAGAATTACTGCATAATTGAATTGTACGTATACGGCATACAATGACAGGTACTTTATGTTTATTCTTTACAAGATTTGGATCAAAGTGAGTTCGAAATGTTGTTTCTGTTTTGCAATTAAACTTTAATTGTTTGATCGTTAGGAGAAGTAGGTTTGATTCAAGAAGATGTATGGACGAAAAGATCTGATCTAGAGATCTCTGAGGATGAGAAGAGGAGAACTCGGATCAGATCTTTGAAGAAAAAGGCAATGAATGCTTCAACAAGACTTACGCATACCCTCAGGAAACGACATAAGCGGGTTGCTCATTGTCATTTCGCATCGATTTCATTTGAAGATGTTCGAGATGAGGAGGAGGAGGAGGCTGTGAATGCGTTTCGACGGGCCTTGGTTGTGAAAGATCTGCTTCCATCTCGCCATGATGAATACCATACTCTGCTGAGGTAAGTGAATCATTTACCTCAATCTGAAAGTGGATATTATGACGCAAGCTCCGGACAGTTTGGTTGTCGTAAATTGATATACTAATGATAGACAGAGAAGTATGTTTCTATGGTAGATTACACAACTATAAGAATTGGTTTTAATCATGGTATTAGCGGGAATTAATGCCAATTGGTAATGGTCGCATTTGTTGAAACATAATAAATTGTTATATCTATGAATGTACAAAGACTTGAAAATAAATTCTGACAAATTAGGAAAAATACATGCACGCAAATTCTATCCCTCTGCTTGTAGATATAGTGGTGGGAACCACCCTTTCCGTGCTCAGACCTTTGCATCCTTACCTAAAATTTTGGAACTTCCAACATTCTATCCAATTTTTCCATTATGATTTGAGTCTACACAATGAATAGTTTCGATCATTTGTTTAGACTTGCTTAAATAATGAGTAGACAACTTTATCCTTCAACATCTCTAGGGTGGGCTTTTGCAGGATAGAGTAGTTACCTATTCTGGTCCATTGGAGAACTGGAGAGCATTTCCAAGACTACGAGGCAATTATAAGCCTGAGTCAAGTTCATCATTGGATGATTGGAGAACCTTGCTTGATTAGAATTATATCACAAACTAGATTTTTCAAGAAATCTAAAAAAAATGTATAAAGAATATATTCCTCCCAGTAAATTCTTGCAGGTTAATGATACTATTGATAATTGACCTGCAAATATTTGAAAAGTTTGTCACTCTGTGTTTGTTTTCAAGTATTTGTCGACGGTGTGCTATCACAATTTCTATTCTTGCTTTTGGCCTATATGAGCAAAGAGGCACTGGCAGTTTGGCCTCTTTCGATGTGGCAAATTCAGAATCACGGACCTAGGTGATGTTGCAAAAGGAGTGGTTTCTTTCTAGTTTATGTTTGAATTAAACTTATACAACTTTGACAAAATCATCATTCAACTTTTATGTGGAATAGGGTACTGTACAAGTGGCCCTTAGGTAAGTTGAAATCAAATGGATGGCCTAGATTGATGATTTCCAAACCCCTATGAGTAGATTGTGATAATAAGAGCTGCTATTTTATTTTTTCCATTTGACATGGTTATGCATACGTGGAAGGAAGAAAGTTGCTACAACTCTCCCATATCCTCTTGAATAGCTCACTCTTATGGTGATCGTTTTTTGGTGGATATTGCAGGATTTCTTTCCTCATCTTATCATACCCAACTTCTATTCTTTTCGGTCCTTTAAATATTTCAACAGGGAGGATTTTTAAAATTTGTTATCCTCTTCACTTCTCCCATACAGGACATGGCGTAAATCTCTTCCTACAATTTATTTATCTATAGTCTTCCAATATGATCTATTTCACCCAAAGCCTTAGTACGAACAAAGCTAAATGGATTATGTATGCTACTAGGCTTATTATTCAAGAAGCTTAAGTACCTTGAGCATTTTGAGTTATAAAATATTTTTTGCTAATTTTTTTTCAGCTTTTTTCTTTTGCATTCTATTCTTTCAAATATCAGAACAAATGTGGATGTTTTGCAGATTCTTAAAGGCAAGGAAGTTTGACCTTGACAAAACAGTCCAGATGTGGGCAGAAATGCTCAACTGGAGGAAGGAGTATGGAGTAGACTCTATAATACAGGTATAATGTTTATCATGATATTATGTTCATTTTGCATTGTTGTCATTTTTCAATGGTTCTGATGTATTAAGACTGTAGCAAAGATGATCTCCAAGGAGGGGCATGTGGTCAGTCTTGGTTGGGATTTAGTCCTGGTAGTGATTGTTTGTAGCCTTATCTTTCCTGTGTGTGCTGCATGCAACATTTTACTGATTAAAATGTACTCAATATTGGTCCTAAGTTGAAAATAGATTTTGCATTCTACTACCATGGTTTACATAGGGGTTGCGATGTCTAGTTTGCTTCAGTTTCTGTGCTATATTGATGTTAATGACTGTATTAATCTTATTCCACTATTTGTGGGTCTGAGTAGATGACTAAGAGACTGGAGATAGATGCATGACATGTGATACGATAAAGATAACAGGTAGACTAGGCTAGGTTTAAGTTGGCTAGGTGCATTTAGAGAGTGAGAGGCTTCAATAGCACCATTCGACGATTTGTTATTTTCAACTTGATTAATGGTTTGTTATCATTGATTTTGATCTTATATTATGAAGGGATGTTCCTAACTTTCCCTCACACTTCCCTATTCTTTTAAAGTTAGTACTTCCCCTATCCCAAAGTAAGTGTCCCTTTTAGGAATTCCAAAACTAACCTTTGAAAGTTTAATGATTGTGTTAAAGGATTGAAATATTAAAGTTAAACCCTCTCTAACAACTGAAACTTTTAGAGTAGATAGTGGTTAACATGGTATTAAAGCCAAAGGTTTCAAGTTCAAACCTCACCGTCACCCTGATAATTAAAATTGAAATACGTATTGGACCAAAAGGAAGGCCACACGTGAGGGGGTGTCCTCTCTAACAGCTTAAGCTTTTAGAGTATATGGTGGTTAACAGATTGAAATTACTTATCAAAGGAAAAAAGAAAAGAAAGTTTAAAGATTGAAATTGTTGATTTGGGAAAATTTTCAAAAACTAAAGGTAATTTAGGAATATCCAAGTCTTTGAACGTTGCCTTCTAAAAAATGATACTAATTTTAGGTCATCCTAAATAGGAAATAGGGACACTTATTTTAGGATGGAGGAAGTAGCTTTTTATCAGTCTTTGTCATGTGTCTACTGTTGCTTCACTATATGACTGTTTATCTTATCTTGTCTATTTCTATTTCTATGTATGTTATCACAAAGGGGCATTGAAAGAGAAGTTACTGAAGTGTTGATTTTTTTTTTTTTTGGGACCATTTCTATAAGTTGTTGCTTGATTGACTGAAAGTATTTTCTGTATTTTGCTTACCATTGATTATGTTTTCCAATATTCTGACAGATGATGTAATACAATGTTCTATATTTAGGACTTCACTTATGATGAATATGAAGAAGTTCAACACTATTATCCTCATGCTTACCATGGTGTAGACAAAGATGGACGGCCAGTTTATATTGAAAGACTTGGCAAAGTGGAACCTAGTAAGCTTATGAATGTAACCACAGTGGACAGGTTCTTAAAATACCATGTGCAGGGGTTTGAGAAGACTTTTGCTCAGAAGTTTCCGGTGTGTTCAATTAAAGCAAAGAGGCATATAGATTCTACAACAACGATATTGGATGTGCATGGGGTGGTTAGTTCCGAGTTTGCCAAAATATTCATTAGTTTATGCGTAACATTTCCAATTGTACAATTTCCATCTTCTCATTGTTTTCTTGGTTCTGCAGAACTGGATGAGTTTTGGCAAGGTTGCACATGATCTAATCATGCGCATGCAGAAGATAGATGGTGACAACTATCCTGAGGTGCCTCAGTTATTATAAGAAACTAAAGTAAAATATAATTGAATTTTTTGTCATTTATGTTACTAATCTTTTCTGATACCAGTTGATTCTCTACAGACGTTACATCAAATGTTCATTGTTAATGCTGGCAATGGATTCAAGCTGCTATGGAACACAGTAAAAAGCTTTCTTGATCCAAGGACGACAGCAAAGATACATGTAATAGGACATTTGATACTTTTTCATTTTTTAACTTTTCGAGACAGTTGTGAATGATTATTTACCTATTTGACAGGTTCTTGGCAACAAATTCCGGAACAGGTTATTGGAAGCTATAGATTCAAGGTTGGATTTCCTTTTCCGTGCTTACAGCCGGAGGGCTTTGGGGGTCTCTCGTTTCTATTCTTATCTTAGTACCTATCTTTTGAACAGCCAGCTGCCAGATTTTCTTGGTGGAACCTGCTCCTGCCCAAACAACGGTGGGTGTCTTAAATCTGACAAGGGGCCCTGGAGTGATCCAGAATTGATGAAGGTATGGTCCTTGTCCTTTGGTAGCACTATTTGGTTTTAAATATTGATTAATAAGCATTATAAACTTCAATCTTTTGCGACAATTTCTTCCTAAATTTTTATTATAAACATTTGTATTATCACTCATCTGACTCTTATTCATAGCTGGTGCGTATTGGAGAAGCAACACCTTCGAGGATAATTACTAATTTTTCTGATGGTGATGATTTAGAAGTTAAGCCATTTGCTTTGAAGGTAACATGCTGACTTAGTGTAACCTGGCTTACAGCCATCTTATCTTATTTTAACTAAAATTCTGCTTCTTTATACAGGTTCCAAGTACCAAAATAATTTCTGCTGAGCCAGGGTCTGATGTAGGATTGTGTACATATGGTGCAGTGCAACCAGTGGTGCCTCGAGATGGAGTATGTGTTGTGGACTTCTGTTTTTCTCCCCTTTAGACCGGATTTAATGTGAATTTGTTTTATTAGGTAGTATCTATTGTTAATCTTCACATTTAATTGTTGCAAGTGCCAGTGTATGACCAAGAATCACTATTTTATAAATTAGAGATTCCACTTAACTAATATGACTAAATCTGGTTGATGTAAATCAGTTTGGAATCATTAAGTAATAAGATATCTTTTAAATATGTTTTTCACACCTGTGTATCTTAAGGCTCTAACTAAATCCCATGAAATTTTCCAATACATATTTTAAATGACGTAACACACCATCTCGATATTAGATTGCTAGGTAGCAACTTCATAGTAATTTAACAAGGGACACTCACTAATCAAAATCAAAAGTAAAAGTAAGCCATCATCACATCATGACTAAATGAGCTGAAGGAAATAGTGGCACATCATAGAAGGTTTAAAGGTTTAAACCTTCACCTTAAGCTTTGATTGCTCTAAAACTATGTATTTCTATGAAATTTTAACTTTGGTTGCTTGAACTCTCCAATATATTTATCTAACATTATCATGTGCTGTATTTCGCTCATTGCACGTGATATCATGTTTTCCTTTTTTAAATATGTGTGTGTGTGTGTGTGTGTGTGTGTAAGGAGTGTAAGATCACTACTGTGAGATACTGCTGTCTCATTGATTGGTTGGCTTTTGGGCAGTGCCCTTCCTTCTTCTTCATTTTTTTCAATGTTTTTTTTTAAAACACGAGGCACTCCTTGACTTGACCGGCCATAGCCATCTGGCCTCTCTTTATAGTTTCTGGATTGACTTGTGCTGAACCAATTTCAATTAGAAATGATCACATTCGGGAGATGGTTGGAGTAACTCAAATTGGATATAAAATGAGAGAAAACTGGTTAAGATGGTCTGGACATGTGCAAAGAAGACCTTTAAGTGTGCCCGTTAGGAAAAGTGACGTAAGAATAGGGAGACCAAAGTTAATGTGGGTAGAATTAGTAAAAAGGATATGATAGCATGTGGATTGACTAAATCTATAGCCTTAACTAGAGTGAAATGGAAACATAGGATCCATGTAGCTGACCCAAAGTAGTTGGGAAAAAGGCTTGGGTGTTGTTGCTGTATTGAATCAGAGCTCATTCAATTCATCCCGGTTGCTATGGAGGGGCCCCGATTTACTTGGTCTAGTGGCAGTGAGATTCCTACTTTGTCTCGGTTGGATAGGTTCGTCGTATTAAGAACTTTTGAGGAAAAGTTCCCGGATGTGACTCAAGTGGCTCTTGCTAGATTGGCATCGGATCACATAACCATTCTCTTGGGCTGCGGGGGATTAAGTCATGGTAAAATCCCATTTTGGTTCGAGAACATATGGTTAAGGGTGGAGGTTAGTTACATGGTTCGGGGAAATCCAAGTAATTAGTTGGCAGGTAAGCTCCGGCTTCTAAAAGCAGATATCAAGAAATGGAATACGAAGGTTTTTGGTAATCTTGAATGGCCCATGAATAGAATCATTTTGGAAATTTCCGCTTTGGATTGGAAGAAGGGGGAGGTAGGGCTTGATGAGCCGGAATGAGGTCGGAGGGAGGAATGCAAGGTTGCATTTGGGGAGATTGCGATTATGGAGGAGATCTCGTGGAGGCAAAATCAAGAACTCTCTGGCTTAAATAGGGGGATCAAAACACAAAATTCTTTCATAGGATGGTGAACACTCATAAGCGAGGTAATCACATTGGGCGTATCCGAGTTGACAGGATCTTTTGGAACAAGGAAGAGGATATCTAGAGGGAGATTGTGTCCTTCTATCAGCATTTGTATACGGAGACGGCTCCTTGGAGGATGGCATGATGAGCTTGACTTTGCCGGCATCTCAGAGGAGGACTATGAGTGGTTGGAGAGACCCTTTGGAGAGGAAGAGGTGGTTGTGGCTTTGAGAAGTTGTGATGGAGATAAAGCTCCGGACCCAGATGGTTTTACGATGGCTTTTCTCCAATAGAATTGGGAGGTTGTCAAGAAGGATGTGATGGAAACATTCAGAGTTTTTCATGCATAGGGACAATTTTAGAAAAGTTTCAACGCAACTTTTATTTTGCTTATTTCGAAGAAGGGTGGAGCTGTTGATGTTAAGGGTTTCAGACCAATTAGCTTAGTGGGTGGTGTCTATAAGCTCATTGCTAAAGTTTTGGCTAACCGGCTGAGAAGGGTGATGGATGGGGTGATCTCGGACTCACAAAACTCTTTTGTTGGAGGGCGTCAGATTTTGGATTCAGCCTTGATTGCTAGTGAGTGTGTTGTGTAGATTCCAGACTTAGAAGCGGTGAGCTGGGTATCATGTGCAAATTGGATATTGAGAAGGCATATGATCATGTGAACTGGGGGTTCTTGATCTATATGCTAGAAAGGATGGGTTTCGGGCCTAAATGGAGGAATTGGCTCTGGAGATTTGGGAAGGAGAGGTCTAGATTGTGGAGGAGAGTTGTTGCATGTCGGGTGGGGGAAGGAGAGGGAGGATGGACTTCTAGAGAGATGAGATTGTCTCGATGTGTGGGGGTTTGGAAGCTTATTCGAAATGGGTGGGATGAATTCTCAAAATGTATTCGGTTCAGAGTAAGAAGCGGGAGATTAGTTATATTCTAGGAGGATTGTTGGTGTGGAGATGCCTCTTTGGATCGTAGATTCCCACGGATCAACAGGCCTTTGTTGTTGATTGTTATTGGCTTGATAGTGGGAGGATAACCTGGGACATTCGGTTTCGGAGACAATTTCATGATTGGGAGCTCGACGAGGTGACTGATCTTCTTGCACTGCTTTATAGCCATACTGTGGAGGGGGAGGGGATGGATGAGCTGATTTGAAAGGACTCCTCGAGAGGGGCCTTTGGGGTGCGGTGTTTCTATCAGAGCCTTAGTGGCACTAGAGGTCCATCCTTCCCTTGGAAAGCTATATGGAAGTCGAAAGCTCCCCTCAAGGTGGCCTTCTTCAATTGGACAACAGCACTTGGCAGGATCCTTACTATTGACAACCTCAGAAGAATACGTTAGCTTGTTGTTAACTGGTGTTGTATATGCAAGATGGCAGAACAGTCGGTGAACCACCTTCTCTTCATTGTCTAGTGGCGAGGGATGTGTGGTCCATGTTTTTGACAACTTTTGGTATGCTTTGGGCGTTTCTTGTTTCCACGATTGCAGTGACAGGCTTGGAGAGGGTGTATAGTGGGTAGCTAAGTCAAGGATGCTTGGAGAGCCTAACCCTTTGTTTGTGGTGGGGTTTGTGGAGAGAGGGGAATAAGAGATCGTTCGAGGGCAAGGAGTCCTCTATTTGGTTTCTCAAATACAACATTATGAGTTTTTTAATTTTTAGGGTTAATGGGCGTAATTGTAAATCTGTGGAGGAGTTTATGGATTTTGTCGATAGTCTAAAGATTTAGGTGGCTACTTTGGCCTTTGTGTATTCTCTTGGGCAGCGCTCCCCTTTTGAGCGCCTTATATATATATATATATATATATATATATTAGGGTCAAGTGCAAAAACCCTCTTAAACTATTACTCATTTGCAAATAACCCCCTTGAACTACAAAAAGCCCCCCTGAAATAAATATCCAAATAAGGCTGCACCATTAATGGACTGGTAACTAAAAAGGCCAAAGACGATTTTGCCTTTATAACAAAAAGACGTCATTTCATTTGAGGTGTGTATCTTGCAGATGTGGGAAAAAAATTATTGTCCAATGAGAGGATGACAACACTCAATTATTAGTTTAAAATTAGAAATTAACTTCGTTCATATTATAGATTATATATACATACATACACACACATATATATTAAAGATTCTTTCTCTCTCCTGCAACCACCTTCACCATCTACGGGCCCCATCCTCTCTCTCTCTCTCTCTCTCTCCACCACCTTCGCCTCCATCGCCTCTCTCTCTCTCTCAAAAGTTTCTCCTTAAGCTTTGGGCCTTTACCACAACCATCTGCCACCCCTCACTACCGCAAAAATTCCTTCTCTCTCTCTCTCTCTTGTTGTTCGCATTCATTCTTTCTCTCTCCAATCCACCTCCAACTTTGGCGCCGACAAGAAATTGAAATGAACAAAAAGAGGAGAGGCAATTGTAAAGTTACATCATCAAAATGGGTTTAATCTCCAAAACCATCAATAATCTCCTCAAGTCCACATTTGGCCTCAATCCACTCCACCCAGAGTCACAATCACATAGCAGTCCTTCACATTCGGTGGGTGGGTTGTAGCTTTCTAGAAATTTACTCATGCAAGCTTCAACTTTTTTCTTATTTCAATTGAGTTTTTTTCTCCAATTTAATTTATAGACATCTGTTACTCCGTTTCTTCTTCTCCTTTGAAAAAAGATTACCCTCGGCTTCTCAATCATCAAACTCATCTAAAATATACAAGGCATGTAATATAATTCTCTCTTATACAAGATAAATCAATCATTTTCGAGTTTTACTATTATATATACACAAATTTATTCATAAGTATATACATACATATAATATGCTTATATGCATACACCAGAAATTTTTATCTTTGCTGGGAGGGACACTTGAGGCTATATGTGTGCATATAAATGTATATTGAGAAAGTGACCAGTGAGAGGGAGTTGTGAAGGAGGTGGTTTGATGGGAGATTAGAATAAATGGGCATGTGTCACCATTTTATGGGTTTGAAAAAAATAAAAAAAAAAGGTACAGATGAATGTATACTGTATAGTCAATACAAGTGTAATTTTGTAGTAAAAAATATATTTGTCATGTGATTTGCATGTGCAACATTAAAATCATTTTTTTGATGGCAGGGACGAAAATCGTGATAGTTGGAAGTGTTATATCTAGGGATTTATATTCAATTAAGGGGATAGGATAGTTCAGGTCTTTTTTTACCCTATATTTTATTTATGAAAATTGTTGTATTTACTAGTGTGCAGTTTGCTGGTTTTTGCATTGTGTACATAAGTTATGTTAGAGGATTTAAATATTAAAATTACACCCTTTCTAACAGCTTAGAGTAGATGATGGTTAATATGGTATCAGAGCAAGCAAGGTCTTGAGTTCAAACCTCACTATCACCCTCATAGTTAAAATTGAGACACATGTTGGACCATAAGAAGACTACACATGAGGGGCGTGTTATAGAATTTAAATATTAAAGTTACACCCTCTATAACAGCTTAAGCTTTTAGAATAGATGGTGGCTAACAAGTTAGAATATGCGGTGAGTTTATCTGGTTTATATTGCATTGCTCTTTATTATTATTATTTAAATCTCTTTTTTGATGATAACAGGTTCTTAAGTCATCGATTTTAAATTTTAATGACATAGGGTCCTGACCTGGGACTGGGGCCACTGGTCAATCATATGAAATTGTTAAATAAGTGAAAATATAGTTCATTGCAATGATTTGTGATATTGGGGACTTAAAAGTTGTTAAATTTTCATTAGGGCATAATCAACAGATGCATAATTGGATGTACTATTGTTTGCATAATTCAGTTTAGGGCACTTGCAAATTACACGGGATTATACTGTTCAATTCCATTTGAACACACAAATTCAGCATGTTAAATGGAGTTCCAATAAAAATCCAACATACCTAATGGGAGCAGGACATAGAAATGAGGTCAATTCCTTGACATTGAGAAGTTATTTTCTTTAACCATCTATTAAGAATTATAGAGGCTTATCCTACTTCTTTCTAATGCCACGAAAAATAAAATGTTGGTAGTGCATTTTTTGTGGTTTTTGGATGTGCTCTTAATATATTGTGATATCTTTTCATGTTATATCACCACATTCCTAGAATTTGAAGCGGAACATCTTTTTCTATTTGAATTGGCTTGTTTTTCAGTTTAAAGACAGGTGATGAGATATGTGTTTTACATGTGTGTATGTTGGCTCCACGACTCTTCATATTTCAAGCACACTAATTTGATTTATCCATATTTGCTTTGCACCTTCATTGTTGTAGGAAAGGATGGATCGTGCATTTATCTACAGCCTAGTTGAACCAGTTGGTTGTGGGGCCAGTGTTGAAGATGCTTATTCAACAAGTAACTATCATTCAACAAATTAAACTTTTTCATTATGTTAGTGTTATTGTTTTAAAGCAGATGATTTAGTTCATGGTTAACTTGTGCCATAGTGGTAGGATGTCCATACAGATTAACTTGAGATAGCCACAGAATGATTGTATTTTTTGCTACCCAAAGTTAGGACTAGTCCACTGCTATATAATTGATAAATAAGGATTGTGCTTTTCAAAAAAGAAAAAAAAATGGATAAAGCAGTAAGGTGGAATTAAATCAAAACTAGTATGTAAAATGGTATAACAAGGGTTCTCAGTGGTCGGGCTACCCCCTTGCTCGTTCTCGGATTAAACTAGGTCATTTAGCACTGTTGGGCTGGAGTTGGCTTGACTTCATAGGTAAGCTGGATGTATATATAGCCTTGTTTAAATTTCAAGTGGCATGAACTATAAATTCAGCTTGAGCTTGTTCTAACCCTGCTGCTGATGCTTGATATTTTTTATTTGGACTGCTCAAATGATGCTTCATAATACTAAAAATTTTATATCTGGATATGATTTCATATTTCTAGATATGCTAAAATTGGGAAATGCAGGAATCAATTTGCCCAACTGTGCATGCAACTCATGAGTGTTTGATAGGAGCTGTATGCACATAAGATGGTTTAAATTTGAGATGCATTTTTTAGCAATTTCCTCAAATGTGAGAATTGTTAAATTGATGATGAGTTGGTTTACATTATAAAACCATATTGAGTATAAAGGACAAACTCAGCTGGCCCATTTTTCATGTGTCTCCTAATAGCCCATTTGCAACTGTTACTTTCATTTAATTATATCAAAAAATTATTTTAATTGCAATTGAAACTCCTTATCTATTGTGACTTTTTTCTTTCTTTTCTTGCCAGTTCTCCCTACATAATATTTTGTCATGGATTGGATGAATTATCTGAATGAATTTAAATCTTGATGAGCTATTTTTCAGCATTGGTGGTTCAGGTCTAAAATCTTTTAAATCTTGATGAGCTATTTTTTTCTAGGTCATTAGGATTTAAGGATTATGTAGCTTTATGCTGTGGAAACTTCTCCTTGACAATTGTTATGTGTGTGAGGAACTTCTATTCACATCAATATGAAAACGTGCAAATATGTCCACCTTAATCTGCGTGGAAATTTTGCAAGAAATTATATGTACTATTTGCTTCTGTTATGGGAATTACTGCAAGAAGTTTTCACATTGAATTTGTCCATGACCTAATTACGGTTGCAAGAAGCAATTTGATTTATCACAGAAAAAAATCAGTATATCCTGTGTATTCAATGAGATTTTGCAAGCTTATTTATTAGGAAAGAATTTAATATTTTTGGTGCTAAGCATTTAATGTTACTATTTTTTTAAAAAAAGTGTATTTATTTGTTAATTGATCCTTGCAACAGATGATATAATCAATAATGTTACAGAAAGAAGGCTGCCGAAGAAATTCACAACAACTCTAGTGATGGATTCCATATTCAAATTATTAGCATGTATATATCTTTTAGTCCCAGGTCTGTGCAGAATTTTTGTGGGGAATAGTGCGAACAAGAAGTTTGAAAAGCAGAGCAAACCTGACTTGACAAATTCAAGTTCTCAAGAACAATGTATCTCACAGGCTAAAGAAGTGGACTTGCTTCATCCATGTCGGCAGAGGTTGCAACATTTAGAAGCATTGGTAACTGAGCTGTCCAACAAGCCTACAAGAATTCCTCCAGAGAAAGAGGACATGCTTCATGAGTCTTTGAATCGTATAAAATCCATAGAGTACGACTTGCAAAAGACTAAAAAAGTGAGATGTGCTTTACTTTTTGTCTGTAGACCTGTGTTGTTCTGAAAATTATATTGCCCAGAGATTTCTTATCCCGCCTTGATTATTGTTCAAGACGAGGATAAAATGATAGCAAAAGACTAAACTCTTTTTCTCTTCACTATTTCTTTCCTTTTTTGGTTTTGGTAGGTGCTGCTTGCTACTGCATCAACGCAAGTGGAGCTTGCTAAAACACTGGAAACTTTAAGGGAGGACAGCATAAATGTAAGTTCCTATTGTTCTCAGAAAGGGAAAAGAGAGTTTATTTCTTCAAGTCCATAAAATGCTGGAATCAGGCTATGTAATTGCAGCTAGTGTTGATCATCAAAAAAAATCTTGGGCAAAATATTCTATACAAATCTAATTCCTTTGGCATCCCCTCACCCTCAGTCGTAGTTGGTCCATCTAAAAAGATGTCATGCAAAGCCTTGATCATGAGAAAAATAAAATAACAGTTAATTAATTAAGTCCCACGAACATATTTGTACTTTCGATTGATATCTGGATCATGTGCTTGATTTGTTGCATTCCAACTCTTACCCATCATCCAATAGCAAAATAGGGGAGAAATTGTTTCACACTTTGTGGCATATATATTGTGAACACCGACTTTGTTTAGGAAGTTATACCAAAAACAGGTTGAACTGAAGAAAACAAAATATAAGATATCCAGGTTTACATTGTAGCCTTGAGTCCAACGCAGAAAACCATAAATTGGTTGATGTTGCATTCTGAAGCTATGCCTACGGGAGCTGAGCATTATTGATTTGATTAATTTAGTGGAGAGAATCATCTGTCAGTTGCTTTTGCTGCTCCAACCATGATATCAAACTTCCATGGAGTTGTAGAAGTTTTATTCTACTTGGACCATTTTCAACATTTGGATATAGACATTGACTATTCCCTTCTTTTTTTTTTATAGATCGACAAATTTCAAGGTTATGACTCATCTTATTTCACTTGTGTGAGGGTTGATTTCATATTTGAGAGCCTATTTACAGTATATGCTGATTTTGCTTTGCCAATAGCAGGGAACAAACTGCTGTTGGATGAGACGTTGCAAGTCCAGTCCCCATGGGAGATGACCACCAAATTTTCAGCAACAATGTGTGCAGAAATTTTCATTTGAGGATCTCTTAAATCTACACAACCCCTGACCTCTAAACCTTTCATCCCAAATTTTTACACAATTTTGCTGAAGTTCGTGATGATTTCACTTGGAAGACTCGACAAATTGGCACTTTAGGTAACTTATTACCTTTTCTTTTTTCCATAATATCATCTCTCCCTCTCTCTCTCTCATATATCATTTCTTTATTTCATTTTCAGGTTCTCAGCTTGGCAGTTGAAGGTGCTTGCCATCAGATCTATAACTCTGGATTCTTTTCTCTGAAAGATGATAGCAGTGAGAGTGATTTGCTTACTCAAAAATTCCTACTGTACAAAATATGATACTTGACCTCTTTAATTTTTATTTTCAATTTACAGAAGCAGTGGAATGTATTCTTCCCTATCGCCCATTGATTCAAATCAGATTGTGTGGCCAGTGTAGTGTAAATAAAATTTCTGAAACTGCTATGATTATTTCTGTGTGACACCATGCTTCAAATATACGTTATTATCAGCTAGCTAAAAAAATTACATTACTTGCCAAGGAAAATCCTAAAATCTAGACCTTTTCTCAAGAATCATGCCAAAAAGTTCATCAAATCCTCTTCAAATGTGTCCATCATCAGGTTACCAATACTCTGATCGAAACTACCTGTGATATTAACCATATTCGGAACACAAGTCGGTTGAACTAAGTCATTAGTGTCCTCAAGACTTGTCAAAAATTCATTAAGTTTATCAATGTTGAATCTTGAATTGTCAAAAATCAAAGATTATGCGACACCGCAATCACCATTCATGAAACTATTCGTGGTACTAACTATGTTCAAAATACAATGTTGAATCTTGAATCATCTAAAATCAAAGATTATGTGACACCGCAATCACCATTCATGAAATTATTCATGGTACTAACCATGTTCAAAACACAAGTTGGTCGAACGAAGTCATTAGTGTGTTCAAGACTTGTCCAAAATTCATTAGTGTGTTCAAGACTTGTCCAAAATTCATTAAGCTCGTCGATGTTGAATCTTGAATCGTTGAAAATCAAAGGTTGTGTGACACCACAACCACCATTCATAAAACTACTCGTAATACTAACCATGTTTGGAACACAAGTTGGTTGTGCTAAATGATTCTCGGGACTTGTCAAAAACTCATCAATATTGAATCTTGAATCGACAAAAAATGGAGGCTCTGTGACACCTCGTCAGGTTTTCTTTTAAGCATTTCAATGCATCCATATATGCTTCCAACTTCTCTATTGAGTTCTAGCTTTCAAAGTCTTCACATTCTCAACATAACCCACCGTTCTTCTTCTTCAGGTTTGCTTGCTCTATTGCGAGTTTTTACTCGACTTCTTTGATTTCAAGATATTATGAACACATTGCTTGTTTGGCATCGTTCTCTACCTTGATGAGTAAGGAACCAGTGGTGAACGCGTCGACGATGGCAACGGTCGAAGAGTATGCAAACGAGTAAAAATAAGGATTCGCACTGGATGGAAACACAAGAATGGCTATTTGAGAATTGAAACTTACGTACAGTTGTGCAGCTTTGTTGTATAGACATTTGCGTCTCTCACAGAAAATAATATCTATCTGAGTTAGTTCCTCTTGCTTCTTTATTGGAATCATCCTTCTATCCATCAATATTCTTATATATATATATATATATATATATATATATATATAACTAACTGATCGAAGTTGAGCTTCCCTAAGCCAGATAGAGTTAATGGAGATCAGTGGTAGTAACATTTGAAGGTGTACAAAAGGCGTGAAAAGGAGGGTTCTAAGGACCAACCCTTGATTTGACCCATTAGATTATCTGGAGCTCACTTGGAGCCTTACGTAAGTGGTCAATTACAGGTCTTGACATCTTGTTATGTAGGTTTTAAAGCAGCCAGCCCTAGAGACCTATGTGTTTTTATTTTTTTACTAACTCAAAAAAAAAAAAAAAAAAAAGACAATCAATCAAGAAAGTGAATATATTAGTTATTACTGTAATCTTTTAAATATATTTTGTTGGATGGAACAAATAATTTAAACATAACATACAGCACGTTTTGAAGCAATTTCACTACCGTTGAGTTCATGTTCCTAAGATTTTGTGGGGTTTTGAGGTCAATACGTGAGTGAAATTAAGAGAGAGAAAACTGGAAAAAGAGTCGGCGGAAAGCAAAAACACTTTCACAAACTAGTTTGTTGGAACAGAAGAAGAATACAAGAGGCTGCCAAGACTCAGTTTGACCAGGCTTCAATCACATGATTGTATTATAAATAAAATAAAATGAAACAAATATCATAAAGGAAAATAAAAATAAATTGGATAATAAAAATAAAACCATTCCCAAAGAATACATGAAACCATCTATACACACGCAAAACTGGCCATTGAATCAAATATATATGTTATTATCAGCTACCTAAAAAAATTACATCACTTGCAAAGGAAAATCCTAAAATCTAGACCTTTTCTCAATAATCATGCCAAAAAATTAAGCAAATCCTCTTCAAACTTGTCCATCATCTCGTTACCAATATTCTGATCGAAGCTACTCGTGGTACTAACCATGTTTGGAACACAAATTGGTTGAACTAAGTCATCAGTGTACTCAAGATTTGTCCCAAATTCATTAAGTTCATCGATGTTGATTCTTGAATCATCGAAAATCGAAGATTGTGTGATATCATAATCACCATTTATTAAACTATTCGTGGTACTAACCATGTTTGGAACACAAGTTGGTTGAACGAAATCATCAGTGTGCTTAAGACTTGTCCCAAATTCATTAAGCTCATCAATGTTGAATCTAGAATCGTCGAAAATCGAAGGTTGTGTGGCACCACAATCACCATTCATGAAATTACTCGTGATACTAACCACGTTCGAAGCACAAGTTGATTGTGTTAAATCATCAATGTACTCAGAACTTGTCAAAAATTCATCAATGTACTCAGAACTTGTCAAAAATTCATCAATATTGAATCCTGAATCAACAAAAATTGGAGGCTCTGTGACACCACAATCACCATTCAATCGATTCGTCACGTTTTCTTTTAAGCATTTTAATGCATCCATAAAAGCTTCCAACTTCTCTATTGAGTCCCAGCTTTCAAAGTCTTCACATTCCCACCATAACCCACTATTGTTCTTCTTTAGCTTTACTTGCTCTATTGCGAGTTTTTGCTCGACTTCTTTGATTTCAAGATATTGTGAACGCATTGCTTGTTTGTCATCGTCATCTACCTCGATGTGTGAGGAACCAGTGGTGAATGCGTCGACGATGGCATCAATCGAAGGGTATGCGAACGAATAAAAATAAGGATTTGCACTGGGTGAAGACACAAGAATGGCTATTTGAGAATCGAAACTCATGCACAGTTGTGCAGCCTTGTTGTATAGACCTTTGCGTCTCTTACAAAAAGTAATATATCTCTGAGTTTGTTCATCTTGCTTCTCTATTGGAATCTTCCTTCTACCCATCAATATTCTTATAACAATCGTTAATATATAGGAGCAAATAACGAACAAGTCAGAGGAAAAAAGATATGATCCTTGGCATTAATCTAGTACCCTTTTATATCTATGTTAGAGCAAACTTTCCTTGCACTTAGAAAGGAAATTGGTTTTGTTTTTAGTAATATGAGATATTATTTGTGGTTTTGTTTTTAGTAATATGAGATATAATTGATTTGGACTTATCTCTAATGATGTAATTGCTGAGTCCGCATTCAGTTTTATCCAAGTCAATACCTATCGAGATTCTTATCCATTTAATTAAGTCTCACTATGGGCCTTGGGAGTAAAATTGGGCCAGCAACGGATAAATATGTTTTTGAGCATTAATTAGACAATCCGCTGAATTAGACCAGAAATGTACCGCTATAACAGTTTCTTTACCCAAGGCTCCGCAGGCCAAGTATCAGAAAACGGTGCCCAATTAGCCACAACAGGCCCTTTGTCATGTTTCAATTGGACTTATTTGGCCCATTCCATAGTAAGAAAATAGAAACCAAGGCCCTAATAAGGGGCCGGAATTGAGCCATTTGAAGCTTTAATTGGACTTCTTTTGGCCCAGCTGGTGGGAATACTAAAAATAACACACCTGTGTAAGAATGTGGGCCATAAGAGCTTTAATTGAACTTTATTCGGCCCAGTCCTCAGTCACTAAAAACCATACAATTGAGTCCCATTGTTGGTCACAACTGGGCATCAAATTAGGCCCAATTTGATCCACTTTCTGTGAATATGTTCAACTTACTTCGGGCCGTTTGGTAATAAAAATAAATTTTTAGGATAAACATGTTTAATAATTTTTGTTTTGTTTATAAATTATCAAAACAATTTTAAAACAACACTATATCTAAATTTTCAAATTCTAAATACCAAAATAATGTTTTAGTGTTTATGTTTATTATAAAAAAAAAAAAACTTTTTTTCTTTTTTTTATCTAAAATGGTGATTATATTATTTTAATTAAAAATTAAAACTAAAAGTGAAAAAATGAAAAGAAAAAAAATTATAAAAGGGTATTACTTGATACAACGATAAAAATATTAGAATTATTAAGTATAGACAGAATTAAAGAACATCAATTGCCTTGAGAAAAAACATATTAGGTCCAATATGAATAATTACTAAAATACTTGATAATAAGAAATAGTTACTTAAAGAGTATTCGTGCTAAAAAAAAACCTTATTTGAGAAAAAAAAAACAAAGAAGTCTCAACCGTCTCCTTGTCAAAGAAACAAAAATGGTATTTTGTACTCATATCATTCATTAATTTTCAATGTTGAAAGGAAAATAAAATCAAAAAAATGAAAAAGAAAGTAGTAGCAGAAGAAGTTCAAGAACAAGAGCATGCCCTCCAAATTCCCTGTTCTTATTCCATACAAATTGAAAAACTTTCAACTTTTTCATAGTTATATATATTTTGTTAAGGTAAATACACTGACCTTCCCTGAGGTTTGACCTAATTACACCCGACATCAAACTAATGAATTTTGTTACAATGACCTCTGTTTGATCCGTTAAACAAAGACCCCCCTCCGTCCAAAATTTTGTTAGTTTTGTAAACAAAATTATGGTAAATTACTCTGACCTCCCCTAAGGTTTGGTATAAATTATACTAACCTCTCTTGAGATTTGGGATAAATTACACTAACCTCCCCTGAAGTTTGGCCTAATTACACCCGACATCAAACTAAATAATTTTGCTACAATTACCTCACCTGTAACATAAATGAACTAATGTTAACTTTTGAGTGAAATGTCTATTCTACCCTTAATATTATATTGATATAAAAATTAAAATATTTATATATATAAAATGACACTTTTGTCCATCTAATATAATAATATTTACATGGTGGGAGCATGGTGGTGGCCATGGCAGCTAGGGTTGTGCACGATGGTTGTGGTGGCTCATAGCGATAATCTTGGTGTGATGTCAATAGGGGTGATGATAACAGCTGGAGTTGTGCGCAAACACACATATATATATATAATAATATTTACTATATATATAATATAGTAAATATTATTATATTAGATGGGCAAAAATGTCATTTTATATATAAAAATATTTTAATTTTTATATTAATATAATATTAAGGGTAGAATAGACATTTCACCCAAAAGTTAACGTTGGTTAGTTCATTTCTGTTACAGAAAGGTCATCGTAACAAAATCAATTAGTTTAATGCCAGATGTAATTAGGTCATACCTCAAAGAAGGTCAGTGTAAAATCAGTATAATTTATCATAACTTTTTTGACAAAACTAACAAAATTTTGGACGGAGGAGAGTCTTTGTCTAACGAAACAAATCTCAAAAAAGGTCATTGTAACAAAATCCATTAGTTTGATGCCAGAGATAATTAGGTCAAACCTCATATGAGATTAGTGTATTTTACCCATTTTGTTATTATTGGTAAGAGGTGCACAAAAAATCAGTGGAATCATAACAGTAAAGAACTAAAGTTAAACCAAACCGATAGAAACAGTTCATATTCTCCCAAGAATCGTAAGAAATCAAACTATGTGTACCCTTACTTGTTGAAGTCTTTTGGTTGTGAATTATTCTAGTTTTACAATATAATTTGCAGTGTGTAGATATATATGTTACCCAATATTATTGGTTTCTTTTTTATGTATATTTCTTACTCTGTTATTGTCATATAAATTTGTTGTAACATGAACTTGACTTTTTATGCAGTTTATTGTGTTGATTTAAAAAAAACAACAATTTAAAGTTAACAATCATGTTTTCCTGTTTATGATTTTTAAAATAAATCAAACGTTTTTTCGTTATCAAACAATACTCATGTTTATGAATAAACAAAATCGTAACATAAACACTGTTTATATAAACACTAAACATAAACATTTACCAAACAGGCGTTTATATGAGTTTTCAGCTAACACAACAGAATGTTACAAAGAGTATAAGACTAATTTGCATAGCTAATAGGAGACTTGAGAGGACGATTTAAAAAAGCTATGAGGAATGATTTAAAAAAGCTAAATGTTACAGCTGGAGCCAAGCTTAGGACAGTAAATTATTTTTCCATGATAGACAGCCATATCTGAGTCAAAGAGAAAAAAGCGTAGCTTTACAAACCCTTCTCTGCTAAGAGTTCAAAGATTCTTACAATATCTTCATGGCGCTACAATAGCCCACCTCTATGGACTAATGTTAGATAGAATCTGAAAACGGAGAAAAACATGTCATGCTAACAGCTAATAAGTAATCATGTCAGATTTACCCAAAATCTACAATCTAAGGCAATTGAAGGTGATACCTTGTCAGCAAATTTACGGAATACATCCACTTGCATTGCTCTATCGAGTTCCTAGAAAGAGGTTGCAGAAAACTTGGGTTGAATTTTCTTTCAATATATATAGACAAGTATAACACAAACAGCCATGTCCCAACTAGATTTGAACCTTGCTTTTCCCTGTATGGATTGACAGGAGATCCACACAAGAAGCAAGAGAGTCAGTGACAGACTTCACTTTCAGTGTTTCAGCCAATCCCAAGTTGATTTAGCATACAAATCATCTTCGACAAGTTCCAGATAAACAAAATCTTCAACGTTCATTTAAGCAGGTAAAATCATACTCACATTCTCAGAATTTGGAGAACAATCTATGTTGCATATGAGTTTCTGAAGTTCATCATCCTTTAAAGCATCACGGATTTCACTGGAAGAAGCTGCATATGAATAAAACAAGTTTTCAATTGTTTTGGAGCTCTCACAGCAATCACAGATAACCCTTCCCTCAAGACTACTCTATAACAAGACTCCCAAGACAAGAATCCTTCCGATCCTCTATCATGTGGAAAGCAATACTTTGCAGACTCATTATCCGTCCAATAAATGAATTCAATCAACAATAATTTAAATACTTTATATCTTCAAAATGTGGATATGCATGTTATGTCAAAACAGTTTTGAGTAACAACTGACCCATACCACAAAAAGGCAAAACTAAAATGATTAGTGTGATTCAGTATGGTGTCAAGCAATCTAAATGAGAAACATTGAAGGGAAAAATATCAAGGATATCTCCTGTGATCCAGGAGCAAAGTTGATTTACAAGAGGAATAGAAGAGCCCGGTAATAAAGCCCCATTGATCTGCTATCACATGGAAGAGTAAAGCTGCCTTTACACCAAAAAGATTGTCCTCGGGACAGATGATTGAGACTTGAGGGTGTAAATGACTCTGGGAGATAAAAGTGTAGGCATAATATATATATATATATATATATATATATATATATATATATATAACAGTGGAAAATATCGTTTTGGATGCATCAAAATATTACCACAATGAAATGCACAACCCTTCAAAACTTCCATGTGTGGCTTCAACTTCCCAGACATTTTGTCTTCTAGTTTTAAAAGACAGGTCCTATATTTGATTTTGAAATTTTATCAAATCAAATACAAGATGATCATGCGAAAGGTGGAAGTGCTTAAAATTATTGTTGGCGATTCCGCACTGATGCTAAGTCGGAAATACAATATATGCTTATCAGTGATGAGTTATATACAGACGCATGCATGCTAAATCCCAGGGATGACTGACGTGCAAGAACATGAATTGCTTTGTAGTACACTAAATAGCTCACGGCAGGCAGAAAAGGCACCAACACAGAAGACCCTAATCATTCTGCAATTAGGGCTGTTCAAGGTTTACATCAGGGCCTAAATCTGATACAGTCCAAAGAGTTATGGTTATTAAAGTTACATAAAATGGGAAAAAAAATACTTCTAGCCACAATCTGGTTTTTAAAAGCTTGATTCTTAATTCAATCTGACGTTTGAATCCAGAAAATGACCAAAAATTCTTACCAAGAATGCAGATACTTGCAATGACCACATAAAATACTGCCCTGTAATGAATTCTAAAAAAATCCCTACTGGTATATTCATATTCCCCAAAGGCTTCAATGACCAAATAATCTAATGACCCACCATGAGCCCTGAGATCTAAATAAAATTTTATTCTAGCCGGTTCTTATATTTTATTATTTCATTTTGAACACAAGATATAAATGTTACTACGCCTGTACATGTCTCATTGATGTTCACAATGGAGAAATTTTGAGACGAACACCATAACGAAGCAACCCAAACCTTCCACTTGCCTCAAGAATATCAAAACATATTACTTCAGATCTAGTTAGAAAACCATACCTATAGACTCTAATTGCATTTGTTGCAGCACCTCGCTTGGTTCATCAACATGGAATGGTCTTTCAACATGGGACACTGAAGCTGAAGCTGATAAACAAGAGATAAATAGTGTCAAAACCATAAAAACATCTTGAAGCATAACCAGAGGTGAACCCACCCGTATTGATTGCTAGGAACCAGTTCCCCTCGACCCCACCCCCCAGAGAGAGAGCATTAAAAAACTAAAAACAACACGGAACAAAATTATTTGAAATTAATTACAATATAACAAGGACCACGAAGAGGGTGGGTCTTGGCACAACGGTAAAGTTGCTCCATTATGACCTGAAGGTCATGGGTTCAAAACCGGAAACAGCCTCTTCATGCGGAGGTAAGGCTGCATACATTTGACTCTCCCCAGACCCCACAATGGCGGAAGCCTCGTGCACTAGGCTAGTCCTTTTTATAACAAGGACCATGCAAGAAAATACTAAATTGCACTTCCCCCCTCTATAAACCTCCTCTTCCCGCTACCACCAAGAGTTTCCCCTTCTTCTTCCCCCACTAAACCATGATGTTCAGCAAATGAGCATACCATTAACCCATGCAAGAAGTAAATTAATTCTGTAAAAACTACAAAGACATGTTGTCCAGTTCAGGTGAACACAGACTGGCCATGTACATTGTAGAAACTACAAAGATAGATAAATTGGGTATAATCTATCTTACATGGACACGTCAAAAGTTTAAAATACCCATGTACGCAGTAAGACATGAATGGCATATATTTGGACGAGCCAGTTTCAGATTAGCACCCAACAATAGCAAAAATACTTTCTCAATCCGCTCCCATGTTATGTAGATATCACAAAATGAGAACAGAAAATATTTCTATATTGCAGAATTTCTGAGCAACTTTCTCACTCAGTCCCATGTTATGTAAATATCCCAAAATGAGTGTGACGCCCAAGTCAAACATGTCATCATCCTATACTAACCATTGCCAAGTGTTAGTCCTGAAAATGTAGCACGTTGGGAGGAGTAGACTGCATAGTGCATACAAACCTAACCTTTACCATTATAACCCATGTTCTCACATTTGGCTTCCCAAACATTTTACTATTACACCAAGCAATGCTCCAATGTTTTCATCCATTTCACTCGAAAATTCAATTAGACCAAGATATAAAAGAACAGAATGTGAAATTTTCAATAATTCAGCTGTCTTAGTGACCTGTGTATTGGAGGTCAAACAGATTTAAAACCTGAATACAAACCAGTGCATGTTAGAGAGTATCATGACAGCCATTAACCACCACAAAATCAAAACTTAGTACAACAGGTAAAGGCTGAAAGAATATAGCTAATGAAGGAAAGAGTAAAATATGCTCTCCATGTAATGTTAAAGAAAATTATCCTTTTGCCAGTAAAATGATGTTAAAGGAGAAGAAGGAAATGCTCTCCACGTAATGTTAAAGAAAATGACCACCGTTAGGTAATATTATGTAATATGAGAGAGAGAGAGAGAGAGAGAGAGAGCTGTCCCAGTGCACAAGGCTTCCGCCATTGTGCAGCCTTACGCAGAGAGGCTATTTACCATTTCAAACCCGTAACCTCCAAGCAACAATGGAGCAATCTTACCATTGCTACAAAGCCCACCCTCAGAGAGAGAGAGAGAGAGAAGATTAAATCACATAAATTAGGAGGAACATAGGCATCAATTAGGTAAAGCAATATATGTTATGCTATGTTACATGGACTCTCCTATTTCCCTTCACGTGGCAGTGTTGACACGACACGACATGGGTATGGATACAAGATATGTGTCTGACACACGAACTGAAATTAGACAACCTGACCCTTCATATGGCATGATTGGAGAAGATGAAAAAAACGCAGACTCAATTATGAGATAGATGGAAACCTTTTCTTTTACCACATCCCATTTAATTTGAGTAATAATTGAGTATATTTTTATAAAAGAACATCACTGAACATAATAATATAATAAAACATATAATGTATTTCATTGTGTAGTATTTGTCTACAACTCTACGTACCCCTATTCAACTTTTGGACACAAATCCCCATATCCTAAGATTTTGAATTCGAGGAGGTCTCACACTTAGATACACACCCACACCCGATACACTTACCCTGCCTCCAAATGTTACTCATCTGGCAACAGCATCACACCCATGCACTAGCACGTGATAGTTCAGTAGAGAAAGAGGCCCACCATCAAACACCGACCAACTACTGAATGGTGTGTCTCCCCCCCTCCCCCCCCCCCCCCCCCCCAAAGAGGAAACCAAAAACGGTAGGTTCAAGGGAAGTGTATCCAGGTATTTTTCAGGGGGTGAGGGAGCAATGAACAAAAATGGAACATGTCCCTAGAAATTACATAAATCAAAGCCCACAGATCAAAATCCAGATGTATCCAATGAACATTTACAGCACAATAAATTGATGGGAATACCTCAAAAGCAACATTGAGAGACAAGTCATTACCCATTAACAACAGGACACATAGGATAGGACTGGGAGGAAGATTATGTACTTGGTGACACTTCAGGGGAAAGAGAATTGTCAGAAAACCGATGGCCAGTCATCAGTTTAAAAGTGTGAAGAAACAAGCAGATAAGGAAACTCTTTATTGAATTACTGAACTACGGTAACCTCCATAGCAGGCTGAAACAAAAATAGAGCATGAAAGTAAAGATCAATCTAATCTATCTGAAATAAGATTACTATATAGCCCGCTTTTACAAACCAAGGAGATAAAAGGCCAAGTATTGATAGACAGGCCACGGCTTGTTGCCGACAACTTTTTGACCATTCAGAAATAGAAACTGGATTTTATCACATCAGGAAAAGACTATGAAAACAGCAGCTAGGATTCTTCAGCCCCAACTGCCATTGAATACTTTGATGAGAAAATCTTGACCAGGATAGGAGATATACTGCCGAGAAATGAAAGTATCAGTTAGAGCACAGCAATATATTATTTGTTTTTAGGGTTTTTAATAAAGAATTAGCTTCTTCACGTGTGTGAAACAGGATTAACCCCAAATTGTGAATAATATTTGAAAAAAATTGAAAGACTCTCTCCTTCCCTCCCCCATTTGCTTCTCTTTCTCTCTCTCTTCATTAACTTTATCTAATAATATTTCTAATTTCTACAAATATTGTTCTCTCTCTCTCTCTCTATCTGAGGCTTTGAAAATCACTTGTTGTGCCTCTCTTTCCTATTTTCTTTCTTATATCTCTTTCTACCATTTTCTTCGCTTCCTTTCATATATATATATATATATATATATATTTGCCACCATGTGTTTGAGGAAACTATCTCTAATCAGATTACATCATAAAGCAACCAACCCACACAAACTAACCACTACCACATGCTGTCACACTCGCTGGGGCATGCAAGCATAATGAATATGCAGAAATATGTGAACTCAAGTCAGCATCACTGGGAGTGAAAACAAACATAGAGCCATGGTCATCTCAGCACGGTTTGACAATACTGAGAATGTGTAAATTCAATGTTCTAATGACATGAATACACAATGACCATTAGAATTGATAATGACATGCTAAGACACTGATATAGGATATCATTGCTAATGAAGCAAGTTAAGAATGTTTGATGCTAAAGTGTCAAATTGCAATCATTTAAGAAGTGGACCCAACAACGTGGGCAAAAGCCCCTTGTTGTGGGCATTCTGGGTCATTATCAATGCCCACATAAATTGATGCATCATAGGTCCCACAGGCAAGCCTAACTTTAGCATAGAGGCAGAGCCACAAGCACGTTATGTCAATGCATGATTGCGGTAGCAAATAGGTTGCATCAGGGATGTCCCTTATAGTCTTGGTTAAGTGCTCAGCCTGACCCTCCTCAGGGGGAATAAGTGGTATGGATCATCTCCAAATAGGACCAGAACAAGCTCATGAAGGAAGGTTCAGAGTCGCAAAGATTGTGACACAAAAAAAGAAAGCACTTAAAATCAGTGTCAAAACACGCAACTGCACTAATGCAACTGAAGATGACTGCCACAATTCCATAACCAAACCAAAGTACATCCTACTACACACATGTTGAAGATTTTGCTAGGAGAGAGATAATAGGATTTCCCAAATGCGGGAAAAAACCTTCTTTTTTTTTTTGGGTTTCTATTAGGTTTGAAGCAAAAAACTGTGTCAGTTTCAGTGGTAAATCTGAGAAGACATACTATATTGCAGTAAAAGAAATGCAGCATTCTATCTAACACCTCATCAAAAGTCACATCAAGCTTACTACAACTATGGCTTCCACATGAATTGTGCATGGGGCCACATTCAACCATCTATTTCTAGTAGAGATTTTTAGCCTCCTTAAGTTTTCTCAGGTTTAACATAATTTACAGTTAATTGAGTTCTAAATTTATGAAGTAAGCCAGTAATTGATTATAAAAGAGGCACAATTGCAATATCATGGCATCTGAATTGTTGATATGAAGCTATAAATCAAGATATCATCAGTGCAACAAGAAAAACTAACAGTGGTGTCAATGTCAAAGACAGTGATACAGAAGAGACTGAAACCTGATACTTCTGTCGATGCCCAAAAGGTGCTTAGATTGCCATGTGTATATCTCAAAGCATCCCACTGATTCAACAAGATGATTCGCTTTGCTCAAATGGCTAAATTTAATTTATCTTATCCTAAGGCGTCACTATCCTCATGAAGAGTTTAGAGGCCCAGTGATTTTCAGGCCTTTCCTTTGATGCATAACATCTTAATTAATTCACCCCTTATCAACCAAGTTATTTGGTCTAAAACATGAAATTTACATCAAAACTTGTAGAAATTTAAATCAGAATTCTCAAAACTAAGCAGCACAAGCAATAAGAGAAAGGTTCATATGGTCACCTGGGGTTTAATTTGTAAACCGAAGACTGTAGGAGATTCGAGATTAAGATAGGTTTCAGATATGAATGTCATTATGATGGCCAACTTGGGATGAAGAAAGCTCCCTGTTGAAATTTCTTTATTGGTTCAGGTTCTGCAGTCAGAATACTAACAAAGGGAGGATTAGTTCACTCTACGTGGAAGAACAGGCCTCTTAGACATGGATATTCTCTGGCATCAATACTTTGAGACCAAGACAAAGTCATTCCTGAGTATGCTGATGAGGATTACAAGAAGCTGTGAAGCAAAAATGGATTAATCCAAAAACATATATATCCAAGCTAAAGCCAAAGAGGTGATGACTGCCACCGGAACTGGCCAGATGAAAACCTCTAAATGGAACATACATCAGATAGAATTTCCCAACTGATGAGTGCATTAAGCCAAACACTGCTGGTAGTTCAAAAGGCAACCCTGGCCATGCCAGTAGGGCAGGGACTTTATTAAATTTGGGCTACTTAGTTAATGTTGGAGCAGCAAAAGGTGACAGAGACAAAATTGGGGTTATCTATCAAGGGCTTTATATAGCATGGGATGTCAGATTTAGAAAACTTGTAGTGGGAACAATTATCCGTCGATGTTCAGGACACACAAGAAAATTCCACAGTGGCTTACTACCTCCTCTTGTTAATTGGTGTCAAACCCATCTTCAGTAGAATTGAGGCTCCAGTATAAGCCATATTTAGAGGGAAGGAGAATTTTTAGCCAAAAAAATAGCATTTACACTATGGCAACCTAAAAGATTTAACAGTTTATGATACCCACCATCTTCTCAGCAGTTAATGCTGTTTTGAGAAACACTGTCATAGGGGCAACATTCCCTCAGATGTTACTTTTAATTCTGGACTTTAGCACCCCCACCAACACCCTCACAAGTGTCAGTTTTAGTTCTAAGCTTTACTGCCCCCAGCCCCATCCAAAAAAAGATATTCCACTTATGATTAAATTGGAACTGCTAGTATAATATATGTTCCATACTACACCACCAACCAAAGTAGTACAGTAGCACTCTTATAACTAGATGGGAACTAATGTTTCATGTTTATGACTCTTAAGGAAAAGTAGATTAACAAAATTCCACTTAAATTTTACAAGAACCATACACAACAAACACTAGAAAATCAAGAACATTCAGTGCATAGTATCAAGCAAATAGAGAAATGACAGAATATAACGCAAACAGAAACCTTACTCAATTTTGTGTCGGAAGGAGATATTGGCTTAACACATGGAATTTCTGCACCATACAATCATGTAAGCTTACATCAGCTTCCCACATAGCACTAAAAATAAGATAGTTCTCATACTAAGATATGCAACAATAGTGACAATAAGATCCTCACAATCCAGAGAAAAGTGAATGGAAAGCTTGTAACTAGAATTCAACCTACAATGGGTGAAACATTCCAAATTCAAAATTCGTTCATTTCAAATTATTTCTATAAAAAATTACTTGGCTGGCATTTGTTTCAGATTATGTATTAATATATGATGTCATGCCAAAATTGTAATCACCTATGATGACAATGTAAAATATATATATATATATAGAGAGAGAGAGAGAGAGGGAATAGATTTAAATTGTTAAAATAAGAAGGAAAAGAAGAACGGAATTTATCAATAATTTAGTTTGTTTCAATTGGTTCTGATTAATTAGATCATATTAACAAAACAAATTCAATTCTTAATAACCCACCATCAATTATCATCAGATTGTATAAGGAAACAAGTTCAGTTTTTAGTTAATTTCATCATCAAGTTTGAAGCAATATCAATAGTTTATTTAAGTGATTATCACGCTTGCCTTGATACTCTTATATTTCTTCTAGATTTTTCATGACTTGGTGTTCCCTCCTCGAGACACATAATATTATAGTTTATATATATATATATATATATTGTTTGGATTTAATCATGTATAAAGCAAACTAGAGCTGCCAAAGAGAACTGGATTTCTAATAAGGTAAATCATTTCTTGGGGTAATATTAAACAAGTTTCTAGCATGCATTAGGGTAATTGTCAATCTTCATGAACGCAATGGCACCTAAACTGCTTCTTTACAAGAAATACTTGCTCCTGATTCTGTTTTCCATGATTGTTGTGAACTTACCATTAAGCAGTCGTAATATTAACAAAAAATTTATCCAGTGTGAAAGATATCAAGTGACTCGAAATTCAATATCAACCACATGACCATATCAAAGAACATGACTGGATTCAGAAGCCTCACCAACAAACCACATAAATTCAGAGTTAAACAAGTTTTAACTGGGCAGTTATTCTTCTTGATGCTTAACGAGAAGATTCAGGTGAAAATCAACCTGTACGCCCAAATTCTCTTAATAGAAATCTATCCAAACTAGTTTTATATTTATGGTGATAAGTTCCATGCAATGTTCTACAAGCATTGCCCTCGAACGCAAGGAACTATAATTTATAATAGTCCCAACTATTTTAAATAATTTATTTTGACACAATCTACTTTGCAACAGACATCCATGAATGACAACCATTTATCTGACCATAACCAAATTGCTTTGTCATGTATACATACATATCCCTGAATAGTTGGGAATAGGCTTTAAGTTGAGTCTATATATACACATGTATGTATGTGTAAATGTGTGTAGAGAGATTACAATCTTTCTATTAATAATTTATTACGGCCTTTCCTACAAATTTACCAAAATTCGATCCAGATGTGAATCTGAATCCGATTTTTTTCAGAATGATCGCTGGGGGAGTTTTAAAGATTACGGTCGATTAAAGGAAAGCATCAGAGTATTCCACCCAATAAAACAACACACGGCCTCGTTGATACGATATTGAATTAAAATCAAAGCTAAAGCACACAACAGATTGAAAAAAAAAACGAAAGAAAAAACACATCGTAAGCCTCATAAAAATAAGAAGAATAGTTACATAACATACCTTTGTGTTTCTTAAAACAGACCAAAGAACAACTGCGAGTCGAGAATAAAACCAAAGATCGATCAGTTTCTCTAATGGCGAAAAAGGAAGTTGAGAACATCTGAATATGAAACCCTATAAATTGAAGAGAGAAAAGTTTGCTTACTAGGGTATGAGACATGTAGGACATTTGTACTTAGATGTTGCTTTGTCGCAAACCTGACATTTTTTTGGCCCCATTTATGGAACGCCCGACTGATTGGCTCCGGACTATAAGTTACCAGTAACTCTTATCTAGTGCTCCTCTCTTTATCTCTCCAATTATACACATCTATACAAGTACTAAACATTACAACTATATATATATATATATACACACACACACACACCACATCAAGAGTTTATGCGAAAGTTGTATATTATCAGAATCCAGATGAAATAGACGAATTGTCATATCTTCTGCCAGAATCGATCCAACCATTTGATATGTAGCTGTAGAGTGAACACCATACATATATATTATATTTCCTATGAAATCGTTGGGCACATGCATCTATTTTTATGTATATCAACTGTGAAGAAAATTTGATGATGAATTGATAGATGTGTGGAGGAGAGGGTTGTTGTCGGGTTGAAGGCTGAAGGGTTGTCTGGTTGTGTAGCTTGCACTTTAGTTTGACAGTGTTACAAATTATTGGAAAACTTCTCAACATTCCGCGTATTTATTTATAATTAAATTGTATTTTTTGTGACTCAATTATGATGCAAAATTTTTTTTTTTTTTGCCTTATATTTTACAAAAAGTTATAATTTCAATCAAGTGATTATTCTTTATATTGATATAAAATGATAACATATGAAATAAAATAAAATTTTCTATAGCTGAATTATTGGTGTCAAAATTCTTACAATTTGTAAGAGAAGAAAATATTCTTTAGATTCAACAGCTAAACGTTTTTATTGATTGTGCAACTTATCACTTGGGTGTTAATATTTACAATTTATTGCTATCGCCAAAAATTGAAAATAATTCTCACTAAATTTGATAAGTGCAAATCCATTGACCGCATTACTTTTATTAAAAACCTTAAAACTGAGCATTATTATATAAGTTAAGGCCAAATAGTGGAAGTACTATACAGAGGACACTAGTGCAATCCATATCATTGGAGCTCTGCTCAATTCAACTGATGCTATGTTTGGAAGTTCCCACTCCGTGTCTTTAATTTGGAATGAGAAGGAATTTAGTTAAAAGTTTTAGTTGAATTTCTTGTAATTTTAATTTTAAGGTGTTGATTTAGTACTTTAAAACGCAGCATAATAAAATATAATTGAATTAATTAGGAAGATAAAATTCAAAAATATCTTACCATTCAATGTAAATTACACTCCTAGAAATAAATTACGATTAGAAAGTTCGTATTGCCAAAAAAGAAAACAAGATAAATGTTAAAATGATTGAAGTTAGAAGTAGTAGAGAGATTACTGGTATTCAATTCTCTAAAAATATATATATATTCAATAACTTAGAAAACATAAAACTATTTTCGAACAAGAGTTATTGGGTTATTCATTATCATCATCATTGTTTTTAGTCTCATATGAATGGGGGGATTAGTCACATGAATTATTTTTTTAATATTTTCTATTATAACATTTTAAAGTCATTTCTAATAACGTCATACAATGTTATTTTTATCCCTCTATCCGTTTCTTACCTTCTATTACCCTTCTTGCTTTACCGTTGCGTCATTGAGTCAATATATATATATATATCATTTCAATCTCTCTCTCTTTAATTTTTTTCAAAAATGAATGTTACACCTATTTTTTTCTCTCAGACTCTCGTTAGAACATTATCTCTTTTACTTACTTCAATCATTCAGCTTAGGGTTTTTATTTTCGCTACACACTCTTGTCTCTTTTGTAAATGTCAACTAGTGTCTAATAGTAACTGTTTTATAAATTTTCTTTTGTTCTTAAATTGGTTATTGGGTCATTGTTTGGTGTAAATATTAGAAGATCACGTTAACTAGCGTGAGATTATAAGTTATCATGTCTCTGGTTTTCTGCATCATGGCTCAACACAAATTTGCAATGCACTAATTCCGAATGGTTGGGAGGGGCAAATATGTGAAAAAGCACAAGTAGATGGGAAAGGGAAGATTAAGAGAATAAAAAGAAAAATATTCCGTATACACGTATATACACACACATATTTATAATAAATAAAAGGTCAAAGTATAATAAATCCCCTCTAATTTCAAAATGGTGCACAATACCCTCCTCTCCTTTTTTTTGGGAGCATTAAACACCCCCCAACTTATAATTTGATGCAGTTTGCTCCTATTTGGCACTATTTGGGTTAAGAATTGATGTAAAATGACATAAATACCCTCATAGATAAAAAAAATAGAAATAAAAACTAAAAAGAAAAAGAAAAAAAGTGATTAATATATTAAAAAATACAAAAAAATACCAAAAAAAGAAAATAAAATATAACTTTAATTTGTCAAAAAAATTTACCCAAAAAAAAAACTTTATTTCACTAATTTTTTTTCTCGGTAATTTTTTTTTTCTGTAAATTAAAGTTTTATTTTTTTTGATAATTTGTTTCGATATTTCGGCAAATTAAAGTTGCTGTTATTTTCTTTTTTTTATAGTTTTTTTGGTAAATTAATCACTTTTTTTATTTCTCTTTTTAATTTTAATTTCTATTTTTTATCTATAAGGGTATTTCTGTCATTTTACATCAATTCTTAACTCAAATAGGGGCAAACTGCACCAAATTATAAGTGGAAGGGTGTTTAATGCACCCAAAAAAATGAGAGGGGGGTATTGTGCACCATTTTGAAACTAGAGGGGGGTTTATTGCACTTTGGCCTAAATAAAATGAACAGGAGTTCAATTATGACCGTTAAACAAAAAATAAAAAGAAAAATAATAATAAATCCAAGTTATAGGGATTATCTTTTAAATGTTCCTTCCATAATAATACTATTATTACTATTGTGTTCCTCATTCTCTCTTTATTTTATATATATATATATATATATATATATATATATATATTGTTAGAAATAAGAAGAGAGGAGAGAATATCTCTGAATTATATTAATGAATGGTATATCAAATGCTATACAGCAAGAGCATATATATAAGAGAAGGAAATAGTGGGGAGCAAGTTATCCTATACATACTCTGAATCCTAATTGAATGTGGAAAAGGAGAAATACAAAATACACTAATATATATTAACACTCCCCCTCAAACACAAGGTGGGTTATACGACGTCATCTGAAGTTTGAAAACAAGCTCTCGAAAACGCCCTGGTGGAAGAGATTTGGTGAAGATATCTGCTATTTTATCATGAGAAGTGACCGATCGTAACTGCAAGACATTCTGAAGTAGATGAAGACGAACAAAATGACAATCAATCTCAATGTGTTTGGTCCGCTCATGAAAAATATCATTGTGTTGAATTTGAATAGCACTATTGTTATCACAATAGATGGGAGTAGCAGTAGGCGAACAAACACCCATATCCTGAAGAAGCCATCGTAACCATAAAAGCTCAGAAGTAATATCGGCAAGTGCTCTATACTCGGCCTCAGTGCTAGATCGAGCAATAACATACTGTTTCTTATTACGCCAAGAGATCAGTGAACTACCAAGAAATAAGCAATATCCTGTAGTAGAACGGCGATCTGTTGGGTCCCCAGCCCAATCTGCATCAGAATAAGCACAAAGCACTAGTGAAGACTGATGAGAGAAAAAGAGCCCATGAAACACAGTACCCTTGACATAGCGGAGAATACGAAGAATAGCAGCAAAGTGAATTGATCTCGGCGAAACCATGAACTAACTAACAATATGAACGGCATGGGAAATATCTGGACGAGTGACAGTAAGATATACCAGACTACCAACCAACTGACGATACAAAGTACCATTATGAAGAAGTTCATCATCATGCAGAGTAAGTCTCACATTAGGCTCAAGTGGAGTATCGATAATCTTGTTGTCTGTGATGCCTGTTTTAGAAAAAAGACCAGAACAATACTTTACTTGAGTAAGGTAGTAACCATCAATAACTTTAGTAATTTTCAAGCTAAGAAAATAACTGAGAGGTCCAAGATCTTTCATTTCAAACTGATGATTGAGAAACTGTTTAAGTTCCTGAATACCCTGAGTATCATCCCCAGTGATGATCATATCATCAACATAAAGTAAGAGAAGAATAATACCATTTGTAATATATCGGATAAATAAAGCTGAATCATAGGTACTGGTAGACTAGCCAAAGCAAGAAATAGTAGAATTAAACTTGGCGAACCAAACTCGAGGTGCTTGTTTTAGACCATACAGTGCACGCCTAAGCTGACAAACTTGATGAGGTGGATGATCAAAACTTGGAGAAGGCTTCATATAAACTTCCTCGAGCAAATCACCATTGAAAAAGGCATTTTTGACATCCATCTAAAAAAGTTTCCAATGATGGGAAGCAGTCACATCAATAAGAGTACGAACAGAAGGAAGACGAGCAACAGGAGCAAAAGTCTCCTCATAATCAATGCCTAGGAAGTATGGACATGGGTACGACACGGACACGGCGAGGATACGACTATAAAATAATAATATAATATATTAATATCTATTAATTATTCAATAAAAAAATACTACATTACATAAATACTTCAATTCATCATCAAACAATTAAAAATCAAACAAACTTATAAACAAAAATAAACAAATAAATTAAAATAAATTAAAGAACCAGACTTAGTCTTTTATATATATTTAGCTTAAATTTTAATCATAACTTAGTATCATATAATTTTTATTCGAAATATTTGAATATATATCACTCCTATGAAGTATCCGATATGTCTATGAGGAGTGTCCAAGGAGTGTCCGAGAAGTGTCCTAAAAAGAAAAATATCAGGACACGGGTACGAAGTGTCCGACACGTGTCCGCGGAGTGTCCGAGTGTCCGACACGAGTACGACACCCTCGGTGAAGTGTCCGTGCTTTCTAGATCAATGTCATACTCCTCTGTGAACCCCCCTTGCCACAAGTTGGGCTTTATAGTGCTCAACGGATCCATCTGAACGAGTCTTGATTTTATAGACCTATTTACATCCACTAGCAGACTTCCCTGGAGGCAATTCAACTAGATCCCATATATGAGTCTAGACAAGCGCATCTAACTCTTCTTTCATTGCTTGCTGCCATAAAGGGTTAGAAAAGCCCTCACGAAAAGTGTGAGGTTCATGAAGGGTTGCAAGAGTATGATAACAATGATAGTCATGAAGATGTGCAGGGGAGGTTCTTACCTGAGGGGACCGACGAAGATCCAAGGCAGTGGCAGCATCAGGAGCCTTAGGCGGGACAGATGTTTGGAACTCAATTGCAGAAGGGTCAACTATATGTGATAAGCCAGAAGGAATAAGTGTATCTGATGAGCTAGCAGAAGGAGAATCTAAAAAAAGATCTGCAGATGCATCTAAAAGATGAATAGGAAATTGGTGATCCAAAATATCAGTAAATTTGGATAAAGTATGAAACATTTTATGTTCCCAAAAAATAACATGACGAGAGACTCTAAGACGCCTCGCAACTGGATCAAAACACCTATATCATTTTTGTTCAAGTCCATACCCAATAAAACAATAGAGCTGTGCACGGGGTTGTAATTTTGTTCGCTCATGAGGATGAAGAAGAACAAAACAAGCACATCCAAAAACTCGAAGATTACTATAATCAGGAACCTGCCGATAGAGATGCTCAAATGGTATTTAATTTTGTAAAAGTGGTGTGGGTACACGATTCATGGTATAAACAGTAATGAGAGATGTTTCTCCCCAAAAAGACGATGGCACAAAAGAAGAAATGACAAGTGATCGAGCCAAATCTAAAATATGTCAAAGTTTTCGTTCAGCTCGACCATTTTGTTGGGATGTACCAGGACAAGAAGAGTGAAAAATAGTGCCATAATATTTGAGGATATTTTGAAATTCACTTTGCCTATATTCTGTAGCATTATCAGAATGAAAAGTTTTAATATTTGTGAAAAATTGAGTTGAAACCATTTTAGTAAAATCATGAAAAATGTTGAGTAATTCAGAACGATTTTTCATTAAAACTATCAAAGTAAAACGTGAAAATCATCCAGAAATATAACAAAATATCGTGCTCCACCCATGGTGGTTACAGGAGAAGGTCCCCAAACATCAGAATGAACAAGATCAAAAGGAGAAGAAGCAAATGACTTACTTTTATTAAATGGTAAAGCAAGTTGTTTGCCTAATTGACAAAAAATACAATCAAAAGACTCAGTTTTAACTGATCCTAACAAACCCTTAGATATTAGACTTCTGACTCGAGATACCAATGTATGACCCAAACGAGAATGCCACAACTCAAGAGTAGGTATAATACTTCATGTTGATACAGCTGTGATAGATAAAGAAGGTAGATGTAAGGAAGAAAGCTCAAATAGTCGCCTTGTCTTACAGTCTATCCCAATGATCTGACCTGTCTGAGGATCCTGTACAACACAGCCATTAGAGGAAAATGTTATAGTCAAACCTAGCTCAGTCAATTGACCAATAGATAAAAGATTAAGAAAAAGATTGGAAACAAGATAAACATTGAAAATAGACAAATTTGATTGAGAGATAGTGCCTATGTGACTAATGGTCATAGTTAGGGGTGCACACAGTACGGTTCCCCACGGTTCTTGGTGGAACCAAAATCGAAACTGTTACCAACGGTTCCTAATTTTTGAAACCGGAACCGGAACCGTTAAGGGTTGGAATAGTGAGGAACCGAACCTCGGTTCGATTCCGGTTCTGAACCGCAGTTTCTTAGTTTTTTTTTTCTTTAATGAAGCTTGAAAATACAAAAAATATATATATATTCATTAAATAAATGTGAGACCTACAATCTAAAAATGGCACCCTATATATATATAACTATTATATGTAATGTATATATATATATATTATATATAGTTATTATATTATATATATATATATACATATATTTAATAATAAATGGTTCCAGTTCTGGTTCGGTTCCAAGGAACCGTTACCCCTAATAGTTCCAGTTCGGTACGGTTCCCCTCGGTTCCGGTTCCGGTTCCGATTCTGGTTCCGATTTCAACGGTTCTTTGTGCTCCCCTAGCCATAGTGGAGCCATTAACTGTGTGGATAACCGGTGAATGAGGTGTAGGAGTCTGAGTAGTGAGCAAAGTATGATCAGGGTCATATGATTGCAGCAAGTGAAGTCAAAAAACCATGAATTAACTATACCTGGTGTGGTTGAGAAAGAAGAGTTAGATGAGCTTGGACTTGACTGTTTTGAGAGAAACTGGTTGAGAATTACTTCTAGATCAGCAGTAAAAAATGTAGATGGGGGCTCTTCAGAAGGAGCAGTAACTGGTGCAGAAGAAGGATAAGATGTCTCCATGGTAGCTATAGCTGCAGCATTATGAGGTTGATTCGTGTGTGAGTGTGACTCAAAAAGTATACCAATTAAAATTTTCCACACTTCGCAATAAAACGAATTCTTTGCAGAATAGGGCTATCGAAAGGAATGGGTATCGTACCTCAGGGATTATGTTCTGACGAGTTGGAACACAGAACTAATTCTAATTAAATTTATAAGAAAAGAATGCTGATTTTTAACTAATTAAAAAGATAAAATAAAATAAATCAAAGGTAAACAGATAATGAAGATAATAAGAGAGAAACCTAGGGTGTTTGACTTCACCACTAACTCCACAATCAATGGTCAATTGAATCAACTATAGGGGAATTACATCATGCATAAGTGGTGTCGGTGGCTACAAGCTCACCTTCATCCGTCAAGAAGATAACATATGATTAAGGCTAAGCCATGGACTATCTTCGATTGGCATGGGCCATCTGCCTAACTACTCTAATCTAGGGTGCAGTATGGTTCATCTTCTCTAGGCATAATCCATCAAAGCTCATAACAATATATTCAGTGATTACCATTGTGTAATAATCTCTCTCATGATCACAGAAAATAAAAGAGATTGAGTTCAATAACAACAACTAAATATCTAAGACAAGATAAGAAATCATTGAGATTGAATTTACAAGACTTTTATTGCTCAATTCATTAATAAGAATCCTCACAATTACACAATCTATGCATGTATATAAAGGTCCCCAATAATTAAAACAATCAAACCATTGATGCTTTGTTAGGGCTACATCAAAACCCTAGTGGATGAACTAGCCGCTCATGGTAGAAGAAGAAGCTTCAACTGTTGAGGAAGAAGACATCATCTTTCTGAATTACGCGTATGACTTCGTTCTCCAATGGCTCTGCAATATGTTTCTGTTCTCTTCAGCCCTCTCAGACTCTCCAATCTCTGTGTAAGCTCTCCCAATTCAGCCTCCAAGTCTTCCTTTTATTCCCCAAGAGAATTCACCAAAGTCCTAATCCAATTAGAAATTAATTAGGGTTTCCCGCAGCACTAATCAGGTGGGTTTTTCCTGCTGACTTCGGCCCAACTTTTGACCCACTAGAAGTCCGATTCACAGAATTTTCGTGAAATACAAAAGTGTGCAGAATCAAATTTCGTTCAACCCCACGCGGAAATAATGTCGATTTGAGGCTCGGAAATAAGACTTCTGGTCCGTTTTCCAAAACGGGATTAAGACTGCATTATGCGCAGATTTGGGCTTCAGGCCCGAAACCTTCTTAAGCAGCTGTAATTCTCTTGGACCTCTTTCTTGGGCTGATTTGAGTTGAAATAAATGGTTGAGTGAATCTCCTTGATGTAGGTTCATCTCACCATCTTGGATGTCTTCTTTAAAAGCCCAAAAGCTTGGTTTTAACTGAAATACTCATTAAGGCCCTGAAAATACAGAAAACACTAAAACAAAGTAAAATAACAAAATAATCTATCACTAAGAGAATAAAATAGATAAGTTAAGAGGCTAGAATGCGTAACATTCAACGCCTATCACACCCCCAAACTTACATATTGCTAGTCCCTTAGCAATAGAATAAAACAAAACTAAAACAAAGGAAACTAACAAATACTAACTAAACTACCAAACTCCACTTTCGTGGGAGAAACGATTGCATTTAGCATATGCAACAAGCCTTTAAACCCCTAGGTTCCCCCTAGTGGACGAGTATAGTCTCGTGAGGGTTTCCAGAAATGTTACTCACAAACATTCAAAATTCTGTTTCAACATTAATTCAAGAAGAAAATTACAATATATAGTTACAAACTTGCATTCAAGAATAATTTCAAACTTTCAAATTCTATAATTCAAATCAATGGTCCTCATACATAATTCACATCAACATATCTCAAAATAATCAACTCTAGCTCCCTCGTGTAAAGTGAACTAGCAGTCATCTCATGTAGCATAACTCAGCTCTGAATATATTAAGGCACATACCCCTTCAACTCACTAGCTCCCCTTATTGAAATCATACTTCCAAACATGAATACATGACTTTTCAATTTTTTTTCATCATTCTTTTTTTTTTCCATTGCTTTATTGGTTGTGCAATGTCTTGATCTATTAAGCTTTCTGAAAGATCCATGTAGCAAGCTTTCAGTCAGTGGCTCCCAAACCAGATGGCTTTAGGGCACTAGGCTTTAAGATACCCCGAAGACCTAATTACTCGAATCAGTCAGGCTACAAATCAAGACAACCAATGCTAATCTTTTCTCACCCTTTCACTTTTGACGCGAACACTCCGTGCTTCCTGAGGCATAGAGGCCCGGTTACTCATGAAAAGGATCAAATTGATTTGCTTATTCATCACTTTTTTTTCTTTTTTTTTTCACTTCTTTTCTTTCTTTTTTTCATTGAAGTCAAGTATAACACATCATCGGTACTCATTCTCAAGAGATACTAATTAATATCAAGCATATGTAACTCAATAACTCAAAACATAGGTTTATACCCCACAAGATTATGCTAGTGTGTCTGTGCATGTAAGGAAACTAAAATTAATCACTTCAAAACATGTTATTGCAAACCATGATTAAAACCACATAATTCAAATCACAGTTTCCAAGAATTTAAAACATACTCAAAAATTGCAAGTTATGCACCTACATAAGGTATTAATCCCTTGAATGATGTCAAAACATTCTATCTAAAAATAAAACAAAATAAAATAAAAAACAAACTAAGAAAATAAAATAAAATAAAATCCTAATACAAGAAGAATTTCACACAAATTTCCCCCCATATTGCAATAAAGCACACAAATAGGCATCGCCTCACCCCCAAACTTAAACTGTACATTGTCCTCAATGTACTACCAATCAAAACATAGAGAAGAGTAAGAACGATAATACCAGGATCATGGAATAGTGGAAAGAAAATAGAGGACATCACTAGCATGAAGGCAAGGCAAGCACACCCCCAAACTTAGATGATTCAACCTGTCAAAACAAACCACTATACCCCAAAGATCAAGTGAAAATAGTATGGGTGAAAATAAATATGAAAGAGAAAAATCCTAAAAAAAAAATTTTTTTTTCATTTTTCATTTTTCATTTTTTTTTTTTTTTTTTTTCTTTTTGTTTTTTTTTTTTTCAATATTAAAAATCTAACTAAAAAAAACTAAATAGAAAAACTAAAAATAAAATAATATACAAAAGATGGTTACCTTCCTGTCAAGGATGTGGTGGTGACTGAGCATCCGGATCTAAGTTTGCTTGGCGCATCAGTGCACGCATCATCCTCCGCATCTCTAGTTGCTCTTAGCGAGTGTCACGAAAGTGATCCGCCATCTCTGCTCTCATTGCACCAAACTGTGTGGAGACCTCTGTCTGTAAGGTGCCAAACTGGGCTGTCAACCCAGCAATCTGCCCTTCTAAGTATTGATAATCATGGCCACCAGCCTGTGCATGCACTTCCTCTTCCTCTACCTCCATCTCCTCTGGATCATCCACCGGTGGTGGTATATCTACATGCTCTCCTCCTTGGGCCAACCGAGATACCTCACCAGGCGCTGCTATGACTCTCTGGTGCATATGAGATCGACTCAAGTTCCAGTCATGCGTGCCATAATGAAGGTCATGTGGAAAGACAAGCTCGTCCTCGTGGACTGCATACCCCTGTGTTACAAGCAACTGGTGAATAATAGTAGGGAATGGGAACTCCCAGTCACTTGCACTGTCTGGTACTTTGGCCACAACCTTGGAATAGAATTTCTCCATCTGGCCCTTGACAATCTGTGGGAGTGACAGCCAATGCCCAAAATGTATGGCATATAAGGCTCTGAGGAACTCTTGACGTCTTTCAGTTTTATGTCCAATTGGACATACATTCTTGAGTAGCACAGCGTCAAGGAACCATAAATGATTTGGCATTGAAGACTTTGAAGCTGCATTCCTTTTTGGCCCGGAGAATTGGTTGGCACACAATCGTGCAACCATATTGCCCACCGACAACTCGTCGGGTAAAGGAGTGTAGATATGAGATAAATCAGCTGGGCATTCATGAGGACAACCCATAGCAATGGCAATGGATGACATGTCCACTCGAACTATTGTTCCATCTATGGAAGAAGTAAGCACATCCCGCTCATCAGGTTTCGGCATCAAGTTTTGATAAAATACCTTGACAAGCCTCGGGTAAATGGTAGATGAGAGTGGAACAAAAATGGATGCCGACCGACGACGACGGATGTCGGAAATCCCCCATCGTGTCTCGGGAAACATACCATAAAGTTCGGCTATGTCAAACGTTGTTTCATAGTTCAACGCCCTTGGATGCCATCTCTCTTGAATACCGTCTCGGCGAGATCGTGAAGAACCTGTGGTCGGATCATTCCTCGCTCGGCGAGGATTACGTGAACTTGAAGCATCTTGGTGACTTGCTCTCTTTGGTGCCATAAAAGTAGAAAAAGTGTAGTTGAGGAATTAAATCGAACACTTGGTGTGCACAATTCTTTTGTAACCTTCAACCTCCTTTTTTCGGCAATTTTTCCACCCAAATCGAACAAGTAATTGCACCAATTTGATCCCCCAAACTTGGTCTTCAAAAGCCCTCAAAAAGATTTGAATAATTTCTTCAAGGAAAAACTTCACTTACTTTGATGTTGAACTTGAAAAAGTGTGAGCTTCCTTTGAGAACTAGTGATTTTTGATCTTCTTTGATGTTGTAGTTGATGTTGATCAATGTTGAATCCTTGTATAATAATCACTAATTGAAGAAATTAGTTTTCCGGATGATGTAGGACTTGAATTGGAGTTCAAAGAGGCTTAGGATGCATGTAGGAGCAATATAGGAGGAGTGGGTGTCCATATATAAGGAGAACTCTCTGCCAGCCCATGTTTTGGGCTTGGGCGATCGATCCCCCCTAGGATGGGCGATCGATCGCCCACCTGAAGGTGCTGGTCCTCATGGAAAATCATGGGGCGATCGATCCCCCTTGACTGGGGCGATCGATCCCCCCCCTGAAGGCCTGTTTGACCCTCCATCGCCCAAGTTCGACCGAGACTTGATATTTTTGAGTCTCCATCGCCCAAGGTCGACCGAGAGCACGATTTTTCACCCGTCTTGAGTCCGAATACCTCGGTACACCTCTTGGCATCCTCCGGAAGCAACTTATACATCAAAAACTCAAAGAAAAAACATTAAAACGCAACTAAAATTGAAGAAAAACCTAAGAAAACTTAGAATCAAAAATTAAAATTAAAGAAAACTAAAAGAAATAAAGTATAGAAATACATACAAAACCTACTATTTAACGTCCGTAGGAGACGATTGACTCTCCGAAGGGATTAAGTCGGATAGATGGGATCCGTCAAGTCGACGGACTCCACGTCTCTTCTTGGCAAACATCCTTCCACACAATGTTTCAACCTTTAGCCATTAACTTTCATCAAAGTATTATCTCTAAAGCTTCGAATTTCCACGGCACCATGAGGAAAAACCGAAATCACTTGGAATGGTCCATCCCACCTTGAACGCAATTTTCCGGGGAACAACCGAAGCTTGGAATTGAAGAGCCACACTTTATCACCTGGAGAGAAGGACTTTCGTGAGATGTGTCGATCATGAAATGCTTTCGTCCTCTCCTTGTAAATTCGTGAACTTTCATAAGCATCACGTCTAAACTCTTCTAATTCATTCAATTGCAACTTCCTCTCTTCCCCAGCTCTTTTTGCATCGAAATTGAATTTTCGAATTGCCCAAAGTGCCTTGTGCTCAATCTCGACTGGAAGATGACATGCTTTCCCATACACTAACCGATATGGTGACATACCGATAGGGGTCTTGTAAGCAGTCCGATACGCCCATAGTGCTTCGCTCAGTCGTAACGACCAATCTCTTCTATCTGGTCTCACTGTCTTCTCGAGAACATGCTTAATTTCTCGATTGGACAGCTCTACTTGCCCACTTGTTTGAGGATGATAAGGCGTTGCCACCTTATGTGTCACTGAATATTTAGCAAGCAAACCTCTCAAGAATTTATTACAAAAGTGAGTACCACCATCACTGATCAAGGCTCGAGGAATTCCAAATCGACTCAGAATATTCTCATGCATGAATTTGATTACCACCTTGTGATCATTGGTTCGAGTTGCAATGGCCTCCACCCACTTGGAGACATAATCCACTCCAACCAGAATATATTCGTAGCCAAAAGAAGGTGGAAAGGGTCCCATAAAATCAATTCCCCAAACATCAAAAATCTCCACCACCAGAATGGGGCTCATTGGCATCATATCACGTCTTGACATTGAACCCAATCTTTGACAACGATCACAAGTCTTACAGAAAACATATGCATCGTGAAATAGAGAAGGCCAAAAGAATCCGCATTGAAGTACCTTTGCCGCTGTTTTCCTTGCACTGAAGTGGCCTCCACATGCCAATGAGTGGCAGAACTTGAGAATATCTTGAAACTCATGGTCTGGGACACATCGCCGAATAATCTGATCTGGACAATATTTAAATAACTCTGGATCCTCCCAAAAGTAATGATGAACTTTAGAGAAGAATCGATCACGTTCTCGCTTGGTCCAGTCTCTTGGCACTTTAGTTCACAATATCTGCATACCATGGTGTGGAGTTGTCGGACACTCCAAACAATTGCTCCCTCTGAAGTGTTTTGGAAAGTGTAGTGCATACAGAAGTTACCACCATGGTAGAAATTTGATCTTCAAACACCTTCTTCTCCTTCTGTTTTTCTTGCACCCTTACTTCATCTACAGATTCAATCACCTCTTCAGAGTCCATGAAGAAAACATCAGTCTGATCTGGAGGATTCTCAACAGCATTGAAAATATTAAGTTTAACCTTCATGTTGCCAAAGGAAATATCCATGATCCCTGACCTACAATTTATGCAAGCATCAGCAGTAGCTAAGAAAGGTCGACCAAGGATCACAGGAATGTGCCTCTTCGGATTGTGAACCGGCTCAGTGTCAAGTACAATGAAATCAACAGGAAAGTAGAACTTGTCCACTTTAATGAGCACATCTTCTATGATTCCTCGGGGTTGCTTTGTTGATCTGTCTGCAAATTGTAATACCACCGAGGTAGGCTTCAATTCTCCCAAGCCCAATTGTAAGTAAACTGAATAAGGTAGCAAATTCACACTTGCACCCAAATCAAGAAGAGCTTTATCCACATGGTGCTCTCCAATAATACATGAGATAGTTGGAGCACCAGGATCTTTGTACTTGGGAGGAGTACATTGCTGAATTATTGAACTCACTTGTTGTGGCAGCATTACTTTCTTTGGCACATGGCTTTTAGAACGCCTTTTCTGAGTGCACAAGTCCTTCAAAAATTTTGCATAAGGAGGAATTTGCTTGATGGCATCAAGGAGTGGCAAATTAATCTTCACTTGGCGAAATACCTCCATCATGTCATGCAGCTTGTCCCCTTGCTTCCCCAACTTAGATGCTTCAAGAAAACGTTGTGGGAAAGGAGCCTTGGGCTCATAAGGAATTTCAGCACTTGGACTTGTGATCACTTTTTCTTCTTCTTTCTTCTCACCCACCTTATTGTCAATTATTTTCCCACTTCTCAAAGTGGTAATGGCTTGAACTTGCTCATGGTGTGGGTTGCTTGTGGAAGCTTGCATCCCTCTTGGATTAGCAATTGGTTGACTAGGGAGCTTCCCTTCTTCTCTTCTACTCAATGAAGTAGCAAGCTGTCCAAACTGAGATTCCAGTTTGGCAATCGATTGAGAATGCGAATGCACTAGCTGAACTGTAGATTGTACTGTTGCTGCAGTAGCTTGCACTGTCTCTATAAGAGAATCAAGCTTGTCAAATTTAGACAAGGTAAGAGTCAGCTTGTCTTCAATAGCAGAAATTCTTTGGGCCATAGGACTTTGTGTTTGATATTGCTGTTGAGGCACAAAAGTCCTAGGTTGATATGATGGTTGCATTGCTGCCCCTTGGTTACTGTAAGAAAAACCAGGATGATTCCTCCATGTGGGATTGTAAGTATTACCTCGTGGAGGATTCATTGGTCCAGTGAAAGTAGCTTGAACTTGCTCATGTTGAATATCAGAAAATTGCCCCATTGAAGGACAATTGCTCACATTATGCATAGGACTAGAGCAGAATTCACACGGGCCTAGCAATGAAGAATTTAAAGTAGAAGGAGTTTGATTGGCAGCCATAATTGCTGCTACCTTCTGTGCAATTAAATCAATATCAGTTGGCATAGCTTCTGAAGCACCAACCTCAAAAATCCCATCAGTCTTCCTGGTAGTGGCAGGTCTGCTAGAACGAGTAGAGGACACATGTTGTAGAGAGTTGTCACTAAGATTTTCAAATAAGGTCCATGCCTCTTCTTCACTCTTCAACATAAAAGTACCTCCACATGACGCATCAACCATCTGTCTGTTGGCTTCTGTGAGCCCTTCATGAAAACTCTGCACTAGTTGCCACTTAGGAACTTGATGATGGGGACACTTCCTAAGAAGGTCCTTGAATCTTTCCCATGTCTCATAAAATTGTTCCCCCTCATGTTGGGAGAAACCAGTGATAGCACGTCTGAACTGATTGGTCTTCCCTATCGGAAAATACTTCTTGAGAAACTCATGTTGCATCTGAGTCCAAGTCGTGATAGAACCAGCCGGTAGAGAGTTGAACCAATACTTTGCTTTGTCTTTCAAAGAGAATGGAAAAAGTCTCATTCTGAAAGCATCTTCAGAGAAGTTGTGAATTTTTGTAGTTGAGCACACTTCAATGAAGTCATCCAGATGCTTGTAAGGGTCTTCTTGAGTCAGCCCAAAATAAGATGGTAGCATCTGAATAATGCTGGACTTGATCTCATAATTCTGTGCTGTGACATTGGGCAATTGAAAACCTGCTGGCGAGGTATATGTCTCAGGAACATAGTAGTCCCTAAGCAATCTAGCTCTTTCTCCATCAGCATTAGGAACAAGGTTATTATTCCTCTCTTCTGCCATGTCTTCAATTATTTCTTCCTCTTGCACACTGGTGTCAACAGGGATGTTCCTCTGTTGTCTAAGAGTACGTTCAGGCTCAGGATCAAGAGGTATCAAAGGATCAGCCACAGAACGACGACCTTGCATATATTACCAAAAGCACCTGAAAAGAAAACAAAAACAAGAATAAAAATAAAATATAAAAATTTCCTAAACTAAAAATCCAATTAAAACTAATTCTGTAAAATCCAATCAATCAAATAGATAATCCCCGGCAACGGCGCCAAAAATTGATTCGTGTGTGAGTGTGACTCAAAAAGTATACCAATTAAAATTTTCCACACTTCGCAATAAAACGAATTCTTTGCAGAATAGGGCTATCGAAAGGAATGGATATCGTACCTCAGGGATTATGTTCTGACGAGTTGGAACACAGAACTAATTCTAATTAAATTTATAAGAAAAGAATGCTGATTTTTAACTAATTAAAAAGATAAAATAAAATAAATCAAAGGTAAACAGATAATGAAGATAATAAGAGAGAAACCTAGGGTGTTTGACTTCACCACTAACTCCACAATCAATGGTCAATTGAATCAACTATAGGGGAATTACATCATGCATAAGTGGTGTCGGTGGCTACAAGCTCACCTTCATCCGTCAAGAAGATAACATATGATTAAGGCTAAGCCATGGACTATCTTCGATTGGCATGGGCCATCTGCCTAACTACTCTAATCTAGGGTGCAGTATGGTTCATCTTCTCTAGGCATAATCCATCAAAGCTCATAACAATATATTCAGTGATTACCATTGTGTAATAATCTCTCTCATGATCACAGAAAATAAAAGAGATTGAGTTCAATAACAACAACTAAATATCTAAGACAAGATAAGAAATCATTGAGATTGAATTTACAAGACTTTTATTGCTCAATTCATTAATAAGAATCCTCACAATTACACAATCTATGCATGTATATAAAGGTCCCCAATAATTAAAACAATCAAACCATTGATGCTTTGTTAGGGCTACATCAAAACCCTAGTGGATGAACTAGCCGCTCATGGTAGAAGAAGAAGCTTCAACTGTTGAGGAAGAAGACATCATCTTTCTGAATTACGCGTATGACTTCGTTCTCCAATGGCTCTGCAATATGTTTCTGTTCTCTTCAGCCCTCTCAGACTCTCCAATCTCTGTGTAAGCTCTCCCAATTCAGCCTCCAAGTCTTCCTTTTATTCCCCAAGAGAATTCACCAAAGTCCTAATCCAATTAGAAATTAATTAGGGTTTCCCGCAGCACTAATCAGGTGGGTTTTTCCTGCTGACTTCGGCCCAACTTTTGACCCACTAGAAGTCCGATTCACAGAATTTTCGTGAAATACAAAAGTGTGCAGAATCAAATTTCGTTCAACCCCACGCGGAAATAATGTCGATTTGAGGCTCGGAAATAAGACTTCTGGTCCGTTTTCCAAAACGGGATTAAGACTGCATTATGCGCAGATTTGGGCTTCAGGCCCGAAACCTTCTTAAGCAGCTGTAATTCTCTTGGACCTCTTTCTTGGGCTGATTTGAGTTGAAATAAATGGTTGAGTGAATCTCCTTGATGTAGGTTCATCTCACCATCTTGGATGTCTTCTTTAAAAGCCCAAAAGCTTGGTTTTAACTGAAATACTCATTAAGGCCCTGAAAATACAGAAAACACTAAAACAAAGTAAAATAACAAAATAATCTATCACTAAGAGAATAAAATAGATAAGTTAAGAGGCTAGAATGCGTAACATTCAACGCCTATCACACCCCCAAACTTACATATTGCTAGTCCCTTAGCAATAGAATAAAACAAAACTAAAACAAAGGAAACTAACAAATACTAACTAAACTACCAAACTCCACTTTCGTGGGAGAAACGATTGCATTTAGCATATGCAACAAGCCTTTAAACCCCTAGGTTCCCCCTAGTGGACGAGTATAGTCTCGTGAGGGTTTCCAGAAATGTTACTCACAAACATTCAAAATTCTGTTTCAACATTAATTCAAGAAGAAAATTACAATATATAGTTACAAACTTGCATTCAAGAATAATTTCAAACTTTCAAATTCTATAATTCAAATCAATGGTCCTCATACATAATTCACATCAACATATCTCAAAATAATCAACTCTAGCTCCCTCGTGTAAAGTGAACTAGCAGTCATCTCATGTAGCATAACTCAGCTCTGAATATATTAAGGCACATACCCCTTCAACTCACTAGCTCCCCTTATTGAAATCATACTTCCAAACATGAATACATGACTTTTCAATTTTTTTTCATCATTCTTTTTTTTTTCCATTGCTTTATTGGTTGTGCAATGTCTTGATCTATTAAGCTTTCTGAAAGATCCATGTAGCAAGCTTTCAGTCAGTGGCTCCCAAACCAGATGGCTTTAGGGCACTAGGCTTTAAGATACCCCGAAGACCTAATTACTCGAATCAGTCAGGCTACAAATCAAGACAACCAATGCTAATCTTTTCTCACCCTTTCACTTTTGACGCGAACACTCCGTGCTTCCTGAGGCATAGAGGCCCGGTTACTCATGAAAAGGATCAAATTGATTTGCTTATTCATCACTTTTTTTTCTTTTTTTTTTCACTTCTTTTCTTTCTTTTTTTCATTGAAGTCAAGTATAACACATCATCGGTACTCATTCTCAAGAGATACTAATTAATATCAAGCATATGTAACTCAATAACTCAAAACATAGGTTTATACCCCACAAGATTATGCTAGTGTGTCTGTGCATGTAAGGAAACTAAAATTAATCACTTCAAAACATGTTATTGCAAACCATGATTAAAACCACATAATTCAAATCACAGTTTCCAAGAATTTAAAACATACTCAAAAATTGCAAGTTATGCACCTACATAAGGTATTAATCCCTTGAATGATGTCAAAACATTCTATCTAAAAATAAAACAAAATAAAATAAAAAACAAACTAAGAAAATAAAATAAAATAAAATCCTAATACAAGAAGAATTTCACACAAATTTCCCCCCATATTGCAATAAAGCACACAAATAGGCATCGCCTCACCCCCAAACTTAAACTGTACATTGTCCTCAATGTACTACCAATCAAAACATAGAGAAGAGTAAGAACGATAATACCAGGATCATGGAATAGTGGAAAGAAAATAGAGGACATCACTAGCATGAAGGCAAGGCAAGCACACCCCCAAACTTAGATGATTCAACCTGTCAAAACAAACCACTATACCCCAAAGATCAAGTGAAAATAGTATGGGTGAAAATAAATATGAAAGAGAAAAATCCTAAAAAAAAAATTTTTTTTTCATTTTTCATTTTTCATTTTTTTTTTTTTTTTTTTTTCTTTTTGTTTTTTTTTTTTCAATATTAAAAATCTAACTAAAAAAAACTAAATAGAAAAACTAAAAATAAAATAATATACAAAAGATGGTTACCTTCCTGTCAAGGATGTGGTGGTGACTGAGCATCCGGATCTAAGTTTGCTTGGCGCATCAGTGCACGCATCATCCTCCGCATCTCTAGTTGCTCTTGGCGAGTGTCACGAAAGTGATCCGCCATCTCTGCTCTCATTGCACCAAACTGTGTGGAGACCTCTGTCTGTAAGGTGCCAAACTGGGCTGTCAACCCAGCAATCTGCCCTTCTAAGTATTGATAATCATGGCCACCAGCCTGTGCATGCACTTCCTCTTCCTCTACCTCCATCTCCTCTGGATCGTCCACCGGTGGTGGTATATCTACATGCTCTCCTCCTTGGGCCAACCGAGATACCTCACCAGGCGCTGCTAAGAAGAGATGAGAGAATATGTCTGAATTATATTAATAAATGGTATATCAAATACTATACAACGAGAGCATATATATAGGAGAAGAAAATGGTGGAGAGCAAGTTATCCTAGAATTCTAATTGGATGTGAAAAAAGATAAATACAAAATACACTAATATATATATAGATATATATATACACACACACATACCTATGAATCGTCTTCTCAAACAAACAAAGAATTAGTAAGTTTTCTCTGATTTAATTTTTGCTACCTCTACTGCTATCATATAAAGTATAAACCATCTTTGCATTAGTAATAGAAAAAGTAAGGAAACTCCTGACCAATAATATCTTGTGATTGGATTTTAGATCAACAAAGCCCACGACCAAAAACCCAAGCCCAGATTATTACATCTTGTGGCCCTCGAGAGTTTTGAGTCTGGGCCCATCAAACCTACTAAGCGCACTTTAGAACTCCCCAGCCTTGTACCCCACCCACTCCTTTCCACTCAAAACCACCACCACCACCGCCACCCACCTCCGCCGCCACCCAAAAACCAACCCCTTTCTTTCCAAACCCTAACCCTAATCACCAAAGACAAACAATGGCCACACCCTCCTCACCCCCGACTCAAGATTCAGATCAAGACCACCATAAAGAATCTCTTATGGTGGTTTCCACACCCACACCCATACCTTCAAATCAAAGCTTCCCGAAGAAAAGCCCACCCCTCCCTTGGTCCCACCAAGAAACCATCAACCTGATCCAAGCCTACCAAGAGAAATGGTACTCTCTCAAGAAAGGCCAGCTCAAGGCCTTCCAATGGGAAGAAGTCGCCGTTACCGTCGCCGCCCGCTGCGGCTACGACGAACCCTCCAAGACCGCCACCCAATGCCGCCACAAGATCGAGAAACTCCGCAAACGCTACCGCGCCGAGAGGCAAAAACCTAACCCTAATGCCTGGCAATACTTCGACGTCATGGACCGCATGGAACGCGGTCCCCTCCCCATCTCCGCTCGACCCATGGCCGTCATCCAATACCACAATAATTCCAATTCAAGCAACGAAGAAGAAGACAACTACGACGACGACGACAATTATGGTGATGATGTTAATTACTATGATGATAGCAAGAAAAATAAGTCGAAGAGTATTAATCACATTGTTAGAGGGCGTGTGAATGCAAATAAGTCAACGACGGATCGGAAATTGGGCGGTGGTGGTGTTGATAGGGTTTTTCGAGAGACAATGTTTGGGAAGAGAAAGGAGTCTTTTTTAGAGAGTGATGATGACGAGGATGAGGAGGGGGAGGAAGAAGAGGAGGAGCAGGAGCAAGAGGGAGGGAGGGAGGTGGTGGCCGGATTGGCGGCGGAGATAAAGGCGTTTGCGGAAAGGTTTGTGAGGATGGAGAACAAGAAGATGGAAATGATGAGGGAAACCGAGAGATGCCGAATGGAGATGGAGAATAAGAGGATGGAGATGATACTCGAATCGCAGCGGAAGATTGTGGACACTATTGGTAGGGCTTTTGGCTCTCATAAGAAGTTGAAGATGGCTCAAGAACTTTGAAGGTTCATGTCTCACTAATTTTTTTATTTTTATTTGTGGCAATGAATATATATATTCAATAATTCTGTCATCTATCGTGGCAAGTGTTTTTTTTTTTTTTTGCAGTATTAGTTATTGTTTTATTTGATATATATGTTTGTATAGTCAGGACTAGAAGTAACTCATTTTGAATATCGTGGTTGCTGCAAGAATGCAATGAGATTGATTTTTGGTTCACATTTGGATTTTTATTGTTTCGTCAACTAATTGTAAAGCTATATGATCACTTGTAGAAAGTATGAGAACACATCTATATATGCCTCTTGTTTTCCTTGCATGCATATGATCAAACTGGTTTTTTTATTTGACAAAAAGTTTCTGTTAATTATATAAGTTCATATTAGTTTGGGCTGGCATACAAGATTTGATTGACTGGACACAACCCTTGGTTGTTTTCAAACAGATCCAATGTTGGGTGTTGTGGGTGGGGGAGAGATGGGAGAAATTTTTTTTTCCCCTTTCCTTTCCTCATCTTTGGTTGGACCTAATAAATTGTCATGCCCATACTAGTTTCATTTACACATTCCTTCATAAATGGAGTTGATCAATGAACAGTTTGAGACTTTAATCAAGTTGTGTTAGTGGACTTTGCTCATTAATTAGCTAGAGTAGTGCTCTTAGTGGTTAGTTTAACTCAAAATTGCTGGTCATGTCTACACTAGTTCCATATGGAACTTCATCTTTTTTGGAGCTTCATGGATACAGAACACATGCCATGTTTAGAGAGGAGCACTTGCCTTATGGAGCTGATCTACATGACTACATGTCAACTTGAGATTGGAGAACATCTTTGAAGATTGTCACTTCAGCTAAACTCCTTATTTGTTGTTTGAGTTCATGGACCTTGGTCTTCTTGGAGATCCATGGAGACCTAACACTTGCCATGTTTAGAGAGGAGCAAGTGCGTTATGGAACTGATCCATGTATCAACGGGAGATTGGAGATCATCTTTTGAGATCGTCACATGTCACATGCCATGCTTTAAGTTTTGCGCGAGAGCGAAAAAAAATTAAATTTGCTGATACCGGGAGCACCTCTGGAACGTCTGTATTGTATGCCAATATATACACACGTGTGTGTATATTATACTATCAAGATGAGAGGCATAATGTAACGTTCTAAAAATATATAGAATTTGTGTTTACTTTTTTTATTTCAAAATGAATATAAGTACAGAAATAAATTTACATGCATTTTATTTATAAACAATTTCTGATAAATATAAGTTAACACACAGAAAACACGACAGATAATTCACATTTTAGTGGAAGGTATGCTCGTCTCTTGAAACATTGTTTCAGGTTTGAAATTTCTTTTCCGCACATTTGAGTTGAAGTGAATTTTTTAATGTTGTAAGTTTGAAAAGTCAAATGTTACTGTGTGATCTGGCGTGACACAATGCGCGAGTAATACTTGGATGGAATCCGGTGACAAAGTAGTTAAGTAAATAGTTGGATCAGTTGCAGTCTGCAAATTAATGATGAATATGCTCTTAAAGTGGCAATTTGTGAATGGAAAGCGCATGTGCCACCCTAAACTAGTCAGATTAGGTGAAGTAGGTCGTGCTGTTCTAGGGATGCTAAGTGACTGAGTGAAGATGCCATAAACCTGCCACCTCAGCAGCATTTGGTTGCAAGGAGGACTGTCACGTCACCCCGTCAGTAAATACGTGGAGCATATCTGTCAGGTACACAAATTTTTTAATGAATCTCCTCAAATGTACATTTCTGCCACTTCTGGAAAGTATTATGGGATTCACAGTTCATCGCCAAAGTATTGACGTGAACCTTACAGACGGTGAAGTTATTCTGTGACATGCAATCTTCGGAGACAAATCTAATCTAGAAGCCTTATGGGAAAAATCTCTTACTTCCAAGGGCTCGCACTTGCACTTGCGAAAATTACTTGACCTTTTGCACCACTTGTTTGGAAGGAAGAACAGTGCAAAGCGTTCGATGTGGTAAAGAATGTATTAATCTCATGATCTCATCCCCTACATGATAGCTCCAAAGCCAGGTTAAACCTCTTCTCTTTACCTCATCCTCACACTCCTGTCCATTGGGGCTCTCTTGGCAAAAGAGGCATTAGCGGCAAGTCTACACTTCAGGTGAGTGTTCCATGGCACCAAAACCAGGCACAATGCCCATGTAGCATGCTGCTTATGTGAGTGATGTCAATGGTTGGCATTGTAGCTAACTTGTATCCATACAACTTGCTCTTCTTTACATTAGTTTATGTGATTTCTTCTTCTCCACACAGGGCTTTTTTTCTTTTTCGAAAGGTACACGAGGTTTTATTTTATTATATGTTTGTGCTGAAGTTTTTTTTTTCTTTTTTAATTGTGGGAATGCTACTTGTATATCTGGCCCAATCTTCATCTTGTTGCGTGCCCACATAGCTGAATGCCATATTATACAAAAATTGATAATTAGAACCATCAGAATGATAGATGGAAAATTTCACCAGAGAGCAGAACATAACTTCGGGTTTTTGCACTTGGATGCTTATTTCTCTGTGAGCCTGTGTTTTTGTCATATCAAGCTATTATACTTGCTTTTAAAGTAGCCAGGATACTTAATTTTAAGGCATGATCCCAGCTACTGGTGTATGCAGTTGGTCTTAGCATCTTTTATGTTTCATGTATCTATATATGTATGAGTTAAAAGAGTCTTGATTCATATGTCTTACGTCCATTATGACGCAAGTCTATGAGTCACGTAACGTTCCACGTCGCCTTGGGGGTGGGTTGTTGGCACTTACATGTGCGAATGCCTCCCAATTATGTAGATGCATTTTAAAAACTGTAAGCACGGTGAGTGTGCGAAGCGGATAATATCTACACAATGGTGAGCCAATCTCCAACCAGAAATGGAGGGAGCATGCACAAGCCTAAGAGGGTCAGACCAACAAGGACGCTGGGTCCTTAGAAGGGGTGATTGTGACGTCCCACCTTGTCCGGGGGTTTGGATACCTCAAAACTGTGTAGACGCATTTTGAAAATCGTGAACACGGAGAGCGTGCAAAGTAGACAATATCTACACAGCAAAGTGGGCTGTGACAATGTGGCTACGAGTAGGAAAAACCTTTGTATATCGGTGGTGGAATGAATGATTTAACACTAAAGAATTTTCTTCGTTACCAATTCACAAACTTTTGAAGGTGTGAAACCTTCTCTAGGTTGTCTTTTCCCTTCCCATTCTCTGTAACTTTAAACCCCAAATTCTAAAATCTGACTCTAAATTTCAACCTTGTACTGTATAAATTTAATCCACTAAATCCTTTAATTTTCAGCTATTTGAGGCTACCCTTAAAAGTCCTCTGAGTTCCATTCTGATACCAACTTGCTCTCCTTTTCTGCGTTTGACAGAGGAAATTGAAGAAGTTACTGATCATCGACTTGTTTCAGCCAGAGGTATTATCTTAAATGGAAGGGAAGCTAAAATTCTGATCATGTTTATGGGTTACTGATAATGAGTTCCAATCACTAAACCTTGACCTGTATAAGCGATTCCATGTTTATAACTAACCGGAGTTGAGCTTCCCTAAGCCAGATAGAGTTAATGGAGATCAGTAATAGTAAGTTAGTAACATTTGAAGTGTACAAAAGGCGTGAAAAGGACGGTTCTAAGGACCAACCCTTGATTTGACATATATTAGATTATCTGGAGCACACTTGGAGCCTTACATAAGTGGTCAATTACAGGCCTTGTATAAATCATGGTTACAAGTTTGAAGTCATGGAGTAATTCTGTAATGGATTCAATGGATAAGCAGTCCAGTCAAACACTGACTTTATCCAAAACCTGATATTCGGATTGAAGGAGGAGCAGGCTATGGTCTAGGACCAATTACCCAACTCAAAAAAAAAAAAGACAATCAATCAAGAAAGTGAATATTTTACTGTAATCTTTTAAATATATTTTGTTGGATGGAACAAATAATTTCACTACCGTTGAGTTCATGTTCCTAGATTTTGTGTGGTTTTGAGGTCAATAGGTGAGTGAAATTGAGAGAAAGAAAACTGGAAAAAGCAAGTCGGCGGAAATCAAAAACACTTTCAAAAACTGGTTTGCTGGAACAGAAGAAGAATGCAAGAGGCTGCCAAGACTCCAGTTTGACCAGGCTTCAATCACTTGATTATATTATAAATAAAATAAAATGAAACAAATATCATTAAGGAAAATAAAAATAAAAATAAAACCATTCCCAAAGAATACATGAAACCATCTATACACACGCAAAACTGGCCATTGAATCAAATATATATGTTATTATCAGCTAGCTAAAAAAATTACATCACTTGCAAAGGAAAATCCTAAAATCTAGACCTTTTCTCAATAATCATGCCAAAAAATTAAGCAAATCCTCTTCAAACTTGTCCATCATCTGGTTACCAATACTCTGATCGAAACTACTCGTGGTACTAACCATGTTCGGAACACAAGTTGGTTGAACTAAGTTATCAGTGTGCTCAAGACTTGTCCCAAATTCATTAAGTTCATCGATGTTGATACTTGAATTGTCGAAAATCAAAGATTGTGTGACACCGTAATCACCATTCATTAAACTACTCGTGGTACTAACCATGTTCGGAATACAAGTTGGTTGAATGAAATCATCAATGTGCTCAAGACTTGTCCCAAATTTATTAAGTTCATCAATGTTGAATCTAAAATCGTCTAAAATCGAAGGTTGTGTGACACCACAATCACCATTCATGAAACTACTCGTGATACTAACCACGTTCGAAATACGAGTTGATTGTACTAAATCATCAATGTACTCAGAACTTGTCAAAAATTCATCAATATTGAATCCTGAATCAACAAAAATTGGAGGCTCTGTGACACCACAATCACCATTCAATCGATTCGTCACGTTTTCTTTTAAGCATTTTAATGCATCCATAAAAGCTTCCAACTTCTCTATTGAGTCCCAGCTTTCAAAGTCTTCACATTCCCACCATAACCCACTATTGTTCTTCTTTAGCTTTACTTGCTCTATTGCGAGTTTTTGCTCGACTTCTTTGATTTCAAGATATTGTGAACGCATTGCTTGTTTGTCATCGTCATCTACCTCGATGTGTGAGGAACCAGTGGTGAATGCGTCGACGATGGCATCAATCGAAGGGTATGCGAACGAATAAAAATAAGGATTTGCACTGGGTGAAGACACAAGAATGGCTATTTGAGAATCGAAACTCATGCACAGTTGTGCAGCCTTGTTGTATAGACCTTTGCGTCTCTTACAGAAAGTAATATATCTCTGAGTTTGTTCATCTTGCTTCTCTATTGGAATCTTCCTTCTGCCCATCAATATTCTTATAACAATCGTTAATATATAGGAGCAAATAACGAACAAGTTAGAAGAAAAAAGATATGATCCTTGGCATTAATCTAGTACCCTTTTATATCTATGTTAGAGCAACTTTCCTTGCACTTAGAAAGGAAATTGGTTTTGTTTTTAGTAATATGAGATATAATTTATTTGTGGTTTTGTTTTTAGTAATATGAGATATAATTGATTTGGACTTATCTCTAATGATGTAATAGCTGAGTCAGGATTCAGTTTTATCCAAGTCAATACCTATCTAGATTCTTATCCATTTAATTAAGTCTCACTATGGGCCTTGGGAGTAAAATTGGGCCAGCAACGGATAAATATGTTTTTGAGCATTAATTAGACAATCCGCTGAGTTAGACCAGAAATGTACCGCTATAACAGTTTCTTTACCCAAGGCTCCGCAGGCCAAGTAATTAGCCACAGCAGGGCTTTTTTTTTTTCTTTTTCGAAAGGTACACGGGGTTTTATTTTATTATATATATATAAATATATATATATATATATATATATTTTTTTTTTTATTATTATTATTTATTTTTTTGTAATTGTGGGAATGCTACTTGTATATCTGGTCCAATCTTCATCTTGTTGCGTGCCCAGGTATCTGAATGCCATATTATACAAAAATTGATAATTAGAACCATAATCAGAATGATAGATGGAAAATATCACACCAGAGAGCAGAACATAACTTCTTTTTTGTTTGTAACTAAAGTGGATTTTTGCACTTGGATGCTTTATTTTTGTCATATCAAGCTATTATACTTGCTTTTAAAGTAGCCAGGGTACTTAATTTATTTTTGAAAAAACAAAGCAAACATTTTGTAATATTAAATCAAGGAAGTTGCTGTTTATTAATTTTGCTTGTTGAACCACTTCGGAGTATGTATGTGTCAGCTTGCATTTCTCGGCCATTTCTATTACCTTTTGAACTGCCTGATGAATATTCAATATTCATCCATCATACTCATAGGTATTGCAGTCTACTTGCAGAGTGCACACCTTTGTTTTGCCTTTTGCCTGTGACAAGGCTGCAACATTGGATTTGAACAAGGAAAAATTATCTCTTGGCTCACCGGTGTGTTTCTTTCTTTTGCGTACACCCCCAGTGCTAGTGCTAGTGCTAGGTGAGTGGTGATGAGCTCCTCTCGGGCACACAAGGAAATCAAGAAAGGGTGTTGTCTTTAATTTGTATACCGTGAGGTGAGATGATGTTCAGATGGCAAAATAAAATAAAAGAGAGGAGATTAACAGTAATTCAGCCTAGCATAACATGTAATTTCATGATGTGCTAGCACATAGATTCATATAGATTCATTTTTCTCTTACTCATGACATCCTTCGTGAACAAAAACAAAACTGTAATCACTTTCTGTATCAAATCAAACTTAATAGCAAGCCTAACAAACATCGTCTGCATGCAAAAAAACTTCTCTTTATCACCTTGTAATTTACCTCTGGCATTTCAATAGCAAGCCTAACTAATACAAAAAAACTTCTCTTTATCACCTTGTAATTTACCTCTGCCATTTCAATAGCAAGCCTAACTAATATCCGCACATGGAGAATCAAGGCTTGTTGCATAATTATAGCTGAAATTGGCTGACTGAGTTACAAAAAGGCCCAAGTGCTCACAGCAGCGATGGATTTTGATCATTCTACATTGATCAGTCGTGTACGCTAAAAAACTAATATTCACAACAATTCACAAAGGCATTGGCCGTGACATTGATTGCTAACCCCTTAATCCAAAAGGGTAATAATACATGAGCTAATCTATGGGGGCAGAAAAAAATATGGCCCCTCACTGAACCATTACAAAAAGAGCAAAAAAGTACCAAGAAGATCCCTGTACACATACCTCTATATCTGTCTCTAACTTCCTGAAGCTCTAGGGCTATGGTAATGTACATTAATATCCAAAAAAATTAACCCTGCCAGTATCCATTCAGTTAACGCCAATAGAATCCAAAGATAGATCCATAATCACCACCTCTTTCCATTTTGTGATTCCCCCAAGTGATGAGCTTCATCTGCACAAATCACCATCCAGCAATTAGTGTCATTCAATTGAACATGTAATAACATCCAGAGCCCCCACACATACCAAATCAAAAACCCAGATATAGGCAATATGTTGCAAGCACATAAATACCCATATTCAGGAACTATTCTCTGTGAACAGTTCCTGGTTTGTTCATCGCATAACGAGGCCAGACATCCGATAAATCAACTAGAGGTGCAAGAAAGAGAATAGAAACACATGCCATTTTCAGGAAAATATTTACAGGGACCTCCATAATTTTCCTTTTTGGCAAAAATGCTAATATTATGATCCTTGAAAATCATTAGAACACCATTGAATTATATGCCGCAAAACAGATTAATGCTCAGAGTGAAAAGGTAAGCACATGACCTGAAACCACCAACATGTCTCAAGTTATGCAATGTACATCACACCTGTGCATGTCAGAGTGCAGCTGCAGATATCTGAATTGAAGGAGACCTTAACATACCTATGCACAGCTGTTACAATGGCATGCCAACTTAAATTGGGGAGGACCAACCGCTCCAGGAGCTTGAGAATCCTTCTTTCCAGTTTAGAGTCAGTGGGTCTGATATATAAACTTTCTTTCCCTGCTTGCAGATGCTGCTTCTGCTGCTGAGATCTGTTGTGGTGACTGTTGCTGCAGCTGCTGTGGAGGTGGGGGCGGAGGTGTAGGAGGCTGTTGTAGCTGCGACTGCTGCTGCTGTGAACAAACATTACGCCCAAGAGGAGCCAAGCTGCCTGATGACTGCTTCTGGCCTAGCCCTTGGCCGACTGGAGGCATAGGCTCCAGTGCATTGCACTGCGGAGTGCTGACAGAAGAAACATCTGGTATTACATTAGTTGTATCAACACAGGCCAGAGGCATTGTCGTTGCATTACCCATCTGAGACGAGACGACTGGAGATTGCTGATCAGCTCCAGCTTGATCGGCTCGTAACTTGCTCAGTGGGTCACTATTCACTCGATGATTCTGTTGAAGCACTCTTTGAGCAGCCGGTTGAGTGTGATTCACTAACTTCTGGTGTGCCTCTGACTGTTGCTGTAGCTGTAGCTGCTGGTGTTTGGAAGAAGCCATGACTGAGGGTGAAACAGCTTGATCCAAAGCAGATAATGTAGGACCAGAAGTGACTGGTGGAATACCTTGATTGCCATTATCGGAATGAAAAGGCAATTGCTGCAGTTGCACTGATGAAGGGATTGTTTGGCCAGAATACATATTTTGCTGAAGCTGCAAATCATTTGAAGAATGAGGAGGCACTACTTGTTTTGATGGTTGAACAGAATCTAGTCCAGACTCTGAATATAAACCCTGACCATGCATCAAATGCATGACCTTCTCCCCTTTCTCAGCAGATTGGCTTCCTGTAGTCATGGAAAGACCATTCAGAAGAGAGGAGTCAAGGGAGGGATTCTGATGCATCAGCATATTCCCTCTTCCTACTCCCTTCAATAGTTTAGCCTGCTGCTGAGACTGCAACTGTTGCCTTTGTTGAGGATGATGCCTGCCAGATTGTTGAAACTGCTGCTGGTGCTGTGGTTGATGTTGTCTTTGCTTCCCCATCTGATTGGTCAACCCACTGCCACCAGTTTGAGGGTTCCGGCTGAGTCCATGAGGAGGCGTGTGATGTTTCTGCTGGTGCTGCGACATGGGAGTCACTGAGGATGATGGCGTTAGATGGGATAGTGATACTGGTGAGGAAGAAGTTTGTGACTGAATTTGGGAACTGTTTTGCAGAGAAGATGAGATGGGGAGTTGGGATTGTGCTTGTACAAGTGGCATCAAAGCATTGGATGCAGCAAATTGTTGTTGTTGTTGCTGCTGCAAAAATCGCTGCTGCTGCTGATGCCTTGCATAGGCTTGATGCGAATTGTTAGGTCGTCGAAGATGAGGATGGTGAGAATTGCTAAGCACATGGGACTGTTGCGGGGACATTTGATGCTGCTGGTGCTGGTGAAGTGGGTACTTCTTAACAGGTGGTGGGGCAGTCTGATTAGCATATCCAGAACTTAACCCACCAAAAGGAGGGATTCCTTGGCTGTTCCCTTGTGTAACCTGCGTCTGAACCTCTGGCACCATCATTTGCCTTTGATGCTCTGGATTCTGGGCAGTGAATAACAATGTCATCAAACAATCTAGAAGTGGAAATGCCACACTAAGTGCAATTGTTACAACTAAAGAATGTGCCAAAGGATTATTACATATCAAATGACTGTTCAATGCTACTTAGAACATATATTGGGTAAAGAAGGATATAAATGCACATGGTAACTATTTTCAATAACTATAGCATTTTTTTGGCAAATGAAGAAGGGAACACTAGATCATAAAAGTCAAATATTCTAGAAACCCAAAGGGAAAATCTACAAGTTAGAGCTGTAGCTATGAGGACCACAGGTAGTCTAACAAGAAAAGAGAAGCAACTGAGAGAGAACCTTTAAGTGTTCTGGTCAGTGGAGCGACTCATCGTCATCATCCTTGCCTTTATCCCATATGGTGGTTGGGGTCGGCCACATGAATTCTCAGTTTTTCATTCTTTCATATTATACACCATGTCTTCGCTTAAATTTAAGTTTTTTATGTTATTTTTAATTACTTCATCCCACGTAAGCTTTGGTCGGCCTCTTTGTCTCTTACCTTCTAAACAAACAACTCTTCCTCTTTTAATAGGTGCATCATTAGATCTACATTGAATATGACCATGCCACACCAAGTCTACTTTCCCTAATTTTATCATTTATAGGCGCTATACCTAATGTTCTCCTCACATGTTCATTAGTTATCTTATCTCTTCTAGTGATTGTATCATCCAACGCAGCATCCTCATTTCCGCTACATGAGTGGAGTGGTTAGAAGAATTTATAACATATTTAGAGCGCCTATGATAATTTAGGTCATGTACATCACATCTTCTATCGATAACAGGCCAGGGACTAGCATTATAAACTTATAATTTATAAATTGATGACACTCAATTCCACATTACATTCCTTTCAAGCTGTGCTGTAACGGAATAGAGTTATATTAATCTCATTATTAAAAAGGATCATTTGAGCGGATCTAAATATGCTATGTTCACATAGAGATCCCTATCTATTTAACTCCGTTTAGGATTAAGAATGGGCATAATCAGACCTAGACTTTAAATATTAAGAAAAAAGAAAAAGCAAGTTCATATATGATTCTGACAGCACCCTTCAGTGATGTAGACAATTTACGAAAGACAAGGTTGGAATAATTTAACCATCTCTATATTCTGGATTACATACATCATAATCATCTGAATGAACCTTTAAATTAAAACAGTATCCTCCACATAACACATTACTCTAGAAACCAATATTCCAACAGAATATCAAAATGAAAATATTCTACCTTGAAAAGTTGAAAATTCTTCACACAACAATCTAAACAATGTTAGTACAGAAAAAGCAATTCCCACCCTGCCTGCCAACACACCAACCTACCAAACCTGTTTAGGGTCAGGCTTGAAGTTTCAAATCCACTTCTTTGATCAAATTCTTTAAAATTCCAGTCCAGTGACCCAGAGCTTAACAAATATATTATCTGCATGGCACAGCACTAAAAGAAAACTGATTCTACAACACCTGGACTGGGCAACCACTAAAAGTCTATGAGCAACCACTTTATGTAAAATAATGCCAAATATTAGCTCTATTTCCAGTTTTATCCTCCTAACACCTGGCATAGGCAGGACCAGTACTGAGCGATCGCCTTTTCATTGAATCTATAATTTAGCAATATTAATTTGTATATTTCAAAATCAGAAAAACCAAAATGATTGTGGAAAACCATTTTACAATTACAGTGATACACTTCACACTGTTACCTGAAAATGTTATCCATTTTTCGCACAAGAGCAAATTGACAAATTGTTAGACCACCAATTGCAGATTTCTTATTAGAAAATAGCATATACATGATTCCATGTACTACGGGAAAAATCTATGAAAATAACAGCCAAGTAGGACTAATATAGTACTTCAGCTGACCAGCTTCAACCAGTAAAATAAATGGGTGGGATAAAAAATTACCTCAAGAACCAATCATTCAACCTAACCATCCCATTTCATTGCCAAAGGTGATACTGTTATAGCGAGATTGAACTAAGAGACTAATGGAGAAGATAACTTCCTATTGTAGAATCCTCTTTGATGTTAGAACACAGACATGACCTTGAATTTTCACATATTCAAAGTAATGCTAGTGACAAACCTCCTTCAATTGGGTCGAGAGTTACTGACCAGCTTCAATTAGTAAAATAAATAGGTGGATCAAAAGTTACCTGGAGAACCACTCACTCATCCTAACCATCCCAATCCATTGCCAAAAGTGATACTACTATAAATAGGTTGAACGAGTAACCAATGGAGAAGAAACTACCTATTTTAGCATTATCTTGGATGTTAGAACTTAGAAATGAGTTTCATTTCTCAAAATAGTGCATTAGTGATAAACCTCCACGCTATGTTTGTCCATTGAGGCTTGCCCTCAACAGGCATGATCTCCCACTATCCAAATTATTCCACCCCCAGTCTCTTTCCCACAGAAGTAAAATAAAATAATCGTAATAGATGTAAATGCAACTTGACCCAATGATAGTAAAACTAGTTATACTAAAGAAAACTTCTACCTAGATTCCTAAGTAGTTAAGACTCTATATATAATATCTGTTTCTTGATTGGCAGGCATTAAAAATCTAATCCCTAGCGTACCCCCTCCCTTTAACATGCGATGCTAGCATTTTCATCACTGTGCTACAATGACTTTGGCAAAACTACTCCAGAACATTAAATGTTGGAATATTCTGTTTGCAATCAATAGTTTACTCCTTACTGATTCAAAATCTGAATCAAATCCAATATAGCACCTATGGGTAATAAAATACAATTATCAAGAAAAACCATCTTAGTGTAGAGAAAGAAAACAGTAGATAGCTCACCCGCATCATATGCAAAGCATCACGAGGTCTCAACATTGAGTTCCCTTGAACAGGACCAACTCCAGCCTGCATATTTGCAGGGTTTGCCATTGGCACCGTACTAGAGGAAAGCATATTCCCAGAATTTAGCATTGATGATGAGGCTATTCCTTGTAACCCAGGCCTTACCATTGCCATGCTTCTAGTCACCCCACCCATAATGCTCATACCATTTCCACCAGGTAACTTACGAATGCTGCGATCAGTTCCCGGAAGAGCCCCAGAAACAGATAAGCTAGACTGCTGAATGCTTCTACCAGATAAAATTTGATTGTAGTGCTGCATTCTCTGCTGTTCATCAGATATAAATGCTGTTCTAGGAACACCATATCTACCATCCCTAAGAGAAGTGCCATACCCCAAGACAATAGTACATAAAATCAGAACAAGAAAACATGCAAAGTGATTATCTCAAGCAATATAATAATATTACCTAGCAGAGGCATTAAGCGGACTCAATGGCGATGAATAGTTATTACCAAGAACCATATTGGAAGATCCTTGTAATGAGGAATTTGAACCAGGAGGAGGAAGCATGGATGTTACAGTGCCCTGATTTGACATTACTAAACCACTAGTGTGAGAGCCTTGATGCCCAAGGGAATGGGCATCGGGGCTTGACACAATTGCATTGCAAAGATCAAGAGGCCTTCATTCAAACATTTAAAAAGAATTAGTATCACAATTCTTTGAGCAAAACAAAGGTCATTTCATGGAAGAGAACATGAAAAAATATATAAAATAAAAGTAATATTGAAGAAAATGAATGAGTGGCAATAATCAGTTAAAAACAATTGCACCCTTGTAATGCAGAGAAGCATCAAAACTTACGTTAGAGGAGGGCCATTCAGGTTATTTGGACAGACTTGGGAAAGAGCAAGCGCATGAGAATTGTGCGGCTGGATTTGTTTTATGTCCTGGTTATGATTCTTCAGAAAATTACAAACAAAACAGAGACACAATCATTAATGAGATCAAAACCTGTAAAGAGAGGAGCAGATCATGCAAGTGCACTAATTAAGTATATTTCAAACTTTATATCTGTGATTTCCACACTACATAAAATTTAATACAACATTTTATTTTATATTATTTGACTAGCTTTCCGGCCACTACTTTACACATGAATTTTAGAATTCTATTAATTTAGTTAGAACATAACACACACTGGGAACTACTAATCTAAAAACCATAGTACTTCCATACAAGGAAGATAAATGGTGATAGCAGTTGGGAATTAATTCAACTATGCTATCAGAGGACACAAATGGTAATTAAATGAAAGTTGAAATTTTGAAAATAAACATCAACAGGAAAAGAAAAGGCAAGCATGGATGCAAACAAAATAAGAGATTTGGATTTATGTATGCCTCTGAATTGAACAGCATAAACATCAAGGCATAGAGTTTCAACAACTTATATAAATAATCAAGATCCCACTTCAAGTCAAGTCCTTTTGCCATCTTCAAGACTTCAGATATCTTTCCAGCATTCTATAAAGTAAAATAACATGCAAATTAAACCACGTCACCAATTTTACTTACTTTTATATGCACCATTTTCATAGCCATCAAATGAAAATTCGAAAAAAAATTGAAGTTCATGAAGTAAAATAACATGCAAATTAAACCAAAATTTAAAAAATGTGCACATATTCCTGAAGGCACTCTGTTGAGATATTTAGATAATGGCAATGAAGAAATGTCTGAACTATTGGCTATCCTAAGAACAGACAAATCAGCTCTAAATTACTGCCACGAGGAACAGATAATATGAATCTGCTCAAGGGCACTGCCTTCAGGAAACAGAAAATCAACTGAAGGAAGGACAGATAGGCTATAGAGGCAGTTCTAATGATAGCGATCTGAAATCTAAATCATGTATGGATCAACACACACATAACTATAGTCAACTTTTTTAGACAGAAACATGCCTGAATCCTTCTATAATGTTGCTTTTGCCCAATCTCAATGATTTTCTCAAAATGACATTTGAGTGTATCCTCTTCCATTGGTCCCTGCAAACGTTGAAACAATTGTCTGGCACTGCCCTGTGTGACATGCAACCAAAGACCAACCAAAACAGCTAAAATTAACTTAAAAGTAGCCAGGTAGATTATAAAATAAACAATATTTCAAAAAAAGAAGAAAATATTGCCTTTGGAATGCCAGGTAAGGTAGACGGATAAGGATGCGAAGACCCTGAATCTTCGGCACTATCAGCCCCATTACTAGAAGTCATATCCATTAATGTTTTGTGGCGCTCTTTGCAATCTATGGGCTTGCGGAATATACGCTGCACATGTTGAACAAGACAGAAGCTTAGCACATCAACTGCCCAAGAAAAAAATTTGAAGATAATAAAAAAGGAAAACGAAAATTCCTCAAGAAATCTATGCAGAATAATGAATAGTATTTCTTCCAGTGACAGCTCAAACTGGTTAAAAATCTCAAAGAGACGGGATAAATGAGATTAGGAAATTTAGCATAAAATTACCTTGAACTGCAAAGCATTGTTGATGGCATCACTTACAAGCTCCCAATTTGGACCCATATCATGTACCAGCACAACAAGAGCCTAAGATGTCAAAATAACATGTCAGGCAAATGACCATATATCTTTCATAATGAGAAAAAATTATAAATTAACAGATGAAAATACTAACCTTGTCCTCAAATTGTGACCACGGGCTTCCGGACCCTGCCTGACCAGCAAGCGTCTGCAAAGAAGATTAAATGCTCAAGTTCATAGATAACTTAAATTCAACATGAAGGTAAAGCAGCAACAATCAAAACAGGTTCATAGCACATTGTCAACTAGGTCGTTCAATAGAGTACCTTCAGGGTTTTGGCTTTCCTACCCCTATCCCGGCCACCAAGCATTTTAACGAACTTATTAGGGATGGACATATTACTCATTTGGGAAGCCACAGGAGAAGGAATAGAAGCCGCCATTGGGGTAGGATTGTCAAACGAATTATCTAGTGATTGCTTCATCATCTTAGGCTTCTTCACGATGTGTTGACCAGATAGACCTTCATAAATGATGTACACAGATGTAAAGGACAAAGAACGTGAAATGACCAATGAATTTATCAAAAAAACTAAGCACAGAAGCAGATGTTAGATTTGAGGGGTGGGGGGAAAACTTTACCACTGCTTCCATTAGATTCAAGTTTATCACTCTCCAATCTCTTTATTGAACGATCCCTCTGCATTTGGAAAGATACATAAGGAAATCAATGACTACTCTAGAAGATAGCATCATGATACACACTTTTTTGGCTGACCAAATGAGAATATGGAACCAAAAGTATAGCTCAAGGAGGAACTTTTATAGGACCACAGAGTATTTTTAGGTAGTAAAACTTCTCAAGACAAAAAACATGTTATTTTACAATATAATCATTGGCACAGTGTTCACTTTAGTCATGTGAGAGAAAGCAGAGCCATAGCTTTTCCACATTTTCCAGGCAAGATGTCCACAACGATCCATTTCTCTAAAAAGTGAAACAGAACCTAAAGACAGTATTAAATCTCCACAATTTCATTTGTGATCACTGAAACGCGTCCAAGGAAATCTAGCAAGATGCACACTCTCAACAACTAAATCCTGGACCCCATTACAGACAGGACCAGTATCCACAGACAAGATTAGAAATCTTGAAGGCAGCTAATCCATCAAATTTTTAAAAATGTTCTATAACAAAAGCTCAACAAGAAAACATGAATAAACACAAAACTAGTAGTTTAGTTTGCAATCAACAACCATAAAAAAAAATTAAAAATTGAATGTAAACCATACCATAAACTCGATGTTCAAATTCGTAATGGCCACCAAATAATTTTTCTGAACTACTTCAGCTCAGAAGGTGTGACCATCGAGTCAATAATTGAAGAAATATATGAAACAAAATGAAGCCAATATAATTGATAAGGAAAACAGAAATCACCTCCTCATTTTGGAATCTGGAATCAAGCTGCCATCTGTGCTCATATGGGGAGCCCTGCAATCATATAGAATTCACTAGTCATGCAATGATAAGGAAAAGTTGAAGACTAAAAAGGAAAGTCACACACTCTTCCAAGACAAATGAATCACCAGTGTCTACTAAAAAATATGAACTATAATATACCAGATGCTTTGCCGCCTTCTTCTTTTTTGGTTTTGTAGATACTTCAGCAGAGTCAAATGGAAATTGTTTTTCAAAGGCCTCAACTGAATCAACTTCCAAACTATGCTGGATCTGGTATCCACCATTAAAAGTACTCTGGTCATCCTGAAAAGAATTGGTATCACCACTTGAAGCATCTGTCTTGTTCGGAGCCTGAAAGCATCCAGAAGTTCCAGCACTAAAAGGACTCAGAACCCTCTGCCTGGAAGCAGTCCGCACACGTTTTGTTGGAATTGAACCAACATTAGGACGGTTGGAAGGACGTTTTCCCATTAAGACAGATTGTTGGGTCCCAACTTTATTTTCCATGCATCGCATAAAAGGCAAATCAGCTCCCAGTTCATATGATCTTGCAGCATAAGAATTTTTCAAGTTTTTCCGTTTCTTTTGCTCAAATTTTGATGACTTGCTAACTTCGAAGACTCCAGGCATAAAATATGTGCTTGTTTCTCCTTCATCCTCTTCATATGCATTCTCTTGAGATCCAGAGTCTAAAAGTTGGAACTGAACTTGTCAAGAATACAAGATTAATAAAAAAGTAAAGCAAGATAAATCACTATAGATTAAAGAATACCTGCTACAGCATCATATATAGATGTTTCAACTTCCTCTTGCATGCTACTGCCAGTTTTCTAAAAACAAAGGCAAGGAATAAAATAAAATAAAAAGAGTGCCTCAATAAGTATGCTAGAGCAACATGTGAAGTACACAAAGCAACCACTTGCAACAGTTTTTTGCTCACTTGTCAACTGCAAACGAAAGGGTATACTTATATGAGGAATTACATTGACGTCTTGTTTCACTTATAACAAGGGAATACTAATATGAGGAATTACATTGACAACTTCTTTCAATTATAAAAGATATAGGAACCAAAGTACCACCAAGTCACTTGACGCATGGTATCACAGGTCACGATACTCTATGAACTGAAGTGAAAATAGCCTACACCTGTTTCCAACACATGATTTTCTTGAATGGCACATTACATTTCAATTAAAACCAAAAATAATTTAGAGTATTCCAGGACATGAACTCATTTCCCTTGCTCACACTAATACAACCCTCTCCATCCCAGTTTTCTATATACTCCATATTCCATAATCTTCATGGGTTCTAGTCACCTTTCTAATAATACAAAGAGTGTATTTGACTCCTTAAAATAGCTTAATTACACATCCAACATTACCAATGAATATTAGAAATTTTGCTAATTTCTTAGGTTGCCTTATATTCAAAAGGTGTTTAGCACTTGCTTGACTCTGTTCTATTGTTTGTAACCCTCTATATGCAGAGTAATCTAGCTGATTTTTTTAGGTACTAGTAAAAAAGTTCATGTGCAATGCACATAATTAATAAACTTTGTAAATTGTGAAAATTTATTATATACACCAATATTATAATGTAATGTGTTCAAGGATTTATATATTTAAGTTATACCCTCTCTAACAACTTAAGCTTTTAGAGTAGATGGTTGTTAACATGGTATCAGAGCCAAAGGTCTTGTGTTCAAACCTCACCATCACCCTGATAATTAAAAGAACTATCAACAAAACACGAGCTTGAGAAATTTCTCAAGTGACTAATTAGTGGATAAATAGAAAGATGTTAATATAGTGAAATGGAAAGTGTTCCATTAATTAATTTTGGTTGTGGACGAAAACGAGTAAATTAGTGGATAAAAAGATGTTAGTTAGCAAACTGAAAATTCTTTCATTAATTAGTTTAGCAATTTATGAAAATGCAAATAAGCCTTTCGGGGGGGGGGGGGGGGGGGGGGGGTGTCGTGCATGAAAATAAAATTACATAGGAGTATTCTATATTTTTTAATATAAAAAAATAAGATAAGATCATGCATTGGCAAAACAGTATTTCATAACCCATGCATACAGGATTATGTCTAATTTTGGTAAATATAAATATACATTTATATAGATGGGCAAAAAAATCTGAAGTTCAAAAATTGTAAAACAAGGAGAAGAAGAAAAATATGGGTTATATTCTCTTTTATGTATATAAATATAAGTGGATTTCCAAAAATAAAGCTTAAAATATTCCAAATTAAGATTATTTGTTAGCTTTCTTTTGTGTGTTGGGGAGGAGAGTGAGAGAGAGGGGGTGTTACCGGGGTAAAATGTTTATGGTAAGTTAGTTTTTTTAGTTTCAACTATTTTAGGGCCCTATAAAATAGGAATTTCAAAAAATTTGGGTCTCCACATAGGTCCACCCCTCGGTAGCAAACAAAAAAGTCTTTCATTGATTAGTTTAGCTAATTTGTGGAAATGAAAATAAAAAAACTAGGCCAATAAATATTGAAAGAAAGTAAATATGTGATTAATCACTTATTAAGCATGTATATATAAAAATAAAAAAATCTATTTACACCTCCTATGTTACGTAAAATCTATTGACATTTATATAGAAGTATAGATATCACCTCCTATGTTAAGTGGACTCGGGTTCGCGTGTCAAGTGCAAGTATGTATCCAAGTGTCAGGTGTCAATTCTCAAACAGAGGGACACTGCTAAATGTTCATTAATTTTTTATATTATTTTCTATAGTAAAATAATGTCTTTATGTATTTTTTAGGTGCATGTCCAACCAAAAGCGTCAGACACATCCCATACCCATTTCCAAAGATAGTGCGTTCAACAACATAATCATAATACCAGTGAATAGAGAAAAGGAGTCAAATTATGTAGCAAGCCACTCAATCTCCACTTGAAAAACTGGAGAGCTCCAATTTGGCTCATTACTACTATAATGAACTGATGGCTGACAACATACCAATAAAGCTTCTCAATCCTACCTCAAGTAGCTTTGTTTATTAGGCAGCTTTAAGATTTTCACGAACTTATCAAGCTTAACTCAAAAATTAATGAGCTCCAAACCACGATCAGGCTTCGATCATTTGCCTCACAAATGATTTTAAAAGAGTGCTTAAGAGAAATTCAAACCAGTTCAAGTAACCCGGTTCATTTGAGTGCCTTAGAAACAGATGTCCTTTTCAAGACCCCCACCAACCAGCTCACTTAATTTCATAGTTCAAGTATAACACTTGAATCATTCCTCATAATGGTATCAAGTGTCAGTGCCTTTTGAAAAAAGATGATGAGGAAACACATATATCAACTACCAATGATATTTTCTTCTGGCTAGTAGAGTGGGCAATGGCTATGCAAGTTCTCCTTATATCACGTTGTTCCTCCCTTGCACCTTTCAATAATTTTCATCTCTCAACGTAAGTGGGAACATGGATAGTGTGAGAATGGTTAAATTTAATTATGAGACAGATAGGGGTGGGAGAGAATTTAGTTTTGATGATCGAGAGAAACATAGTTGGGGAAAAGGATATCTATCAGGGGAAAAAAGAATTGAAAGAAATAATTAATTGTTTACCCATCACTGACAAAATTTAAACCCATGCTAACTATTCAGGTTCCTTCACAGGTCTTCATCAAAAGCAAATTGAAGATTTATTACCAGAAAAAAAATAAAAATGTAAGAGCTAGAGTTCCATTGATTAAATAAACCCCTATAAGAATTTGATGCCTAACAAAAATGTGAAGCACATGGAGAAAGTGAAGCAGAAAAAAAGTGACCTACTGGTACTTTATCACATATAATAACACAATGATGAGCAACGTATTTACCTCACACTGTGCCAAATGAGATTCAATAGATTTTCTATATGTTTCCATTGCATCAGTGGGCACTGTGTAGAAGAGATTTTCCTGCAAGGAAAAAACAAAATATCATGGAGTCCTAATTTATAAAAGAAAATAATTATAAAAAAAAAAGACAAGTAGACCAATTCGGGTTCGTTAAGTCGTAAATTCATCTCTTTAGGTCTAAAATTCTGAAAATTCCAAATCAAGCGATCAACTCATAAGTCATGGAGAGAGAGAGAGAACAAGGTTGCAGTGGTCACATTAATTGTTTAACTAAATGCATTGAAGTATTGGTCTATACTTTGAAAAGTGATCCCTCAATGACGTTGATGAAAAAATAGTTAGGTAGAACAAGTGATTATTCAAGGTCATCTCTTCAAGGTAAAAAATACCCAACATTCCTAAAATAGATGATTATGTACTCATATGTGAGAGAGAGGTAGCTACTAGCTAGGTTGCAGTTCTCAATAATGATGCCTTCAAATAAATACATGAATTGTTGGTCCATACTTCTGTAAAGTGATCCTCCCATGACACTTCGTGAACACCCAAATCTGATATCCTGTCAGGAGTCACCGGTGCCTCCGCTTGGCCATGTAGAACAAGGGAGCTATTATTATATTTCAGATATCTCATTGCATATCCCTCAACAGCAAGTGCAACTTTTTTCTCAGAACACTGCAGCTCCATTTCATTGCTCGTCTCCTGGACATAACCACCATATAAAGCATATTAAGCATGAGAAGAGAGATCAAGTACCATTTATGTGATGTTGGATGACGTGTGTTCCACATGGAGGCCCTGATAACTGAGTCTAGTCATTTATGGGTCCTGTTATGTAAGACTTCAAAACAGTTGGTCTTAGCATCTTTTATGTTTCATGTATCTATATATTATGATTGGTTGAAAAATTAGAAGTTAAAAGAGTATTGACTCATATGTCTAACGTCCATTATGATGAAAGTCTATGAGTCATGCAACATCCCAGATCGCCTTGGGGGGAGGGAAGTTGTTCGGATGCCTCCTAACTGTTTAGACGCGTTTAAAAACTGTAAGCACGGAGAGTGTGCAAAGCAGACAATATCTACACAGCAGTGAGCCAATCCCCAACCAGAAATGGAGGGAGCGTGCGCAAGCCCAAGAGGGTCAGACCAGCAAGGACGCTGGGTCCCAAGAGGGGGTGATTGTGACATCCCACGTCGCCCGGGGGGGTGGATGCCTCCAAACTGTGTAGACGCGTTTTGAAAACCGTGAGCACGGAAAGCGTGCAAAGCAGACAATATCTACACAGCAGAGTGGGCTGTGACAATGTGGCTACGAGTAGGAAAAACCTTTGTATATCGGTGGTGGAATGAATGATTTAACACTAAAGAATTTTCTTCGTTACCAATTCACAAACTTTTGAAGGTGTGAAACCTTCTCTAGGTTGTCTTTTCCCTTCCCATTCTCTGTAACTTTAAACCCCAAATTCTAAAATCTGACTCTAAATTTCAACCTTGTACTGTATAAATTTAATCCACTAAATCCTTTAATTTTCAGCTATTTGAGGCTACCCTTAAAGTCCTCTCAGTTCCACTCTGATACCAACTTGCTCTCATTTTCTGTGTTTGACAGAAGAAATTGAAAAAGTCACTGATCATCGACTTGTTTCGTATTATCTTAAATGGAAGGGAAGCTAAAATTCTGATCATGTTCATGGGTTACTGATAATGAGTTCCAATCACTAAACCCTGACCTTTATAAGTGATTCCATGTTTATAACTAACCAGAGTTGAGCTTTCCTAAGCCAGATAGAGTTAATGGAGATCAATGATAGTAACATTTGAAGGTTTGCAAAAGGCGTGAAAAGGAGGGTTCTAAGGTCCAACCCTTGATTTGACATATATTAGATTATCTGGAGCCCACTTGGAGCCTTACGTAAGTGGTCAATTACAGGTCTTGACATCTTGTTATGTAGGTTTTAAAGCAACCAGCCCTAGAGTCCTATATGTGTTTTTATTTATTTTCTATAATGGTTAAAAAATGAGAAGTATATAAATCACGGTTACAAGTTTGAAGTCATGGAGTAATTCTGTAACGGCTTGAAAAAAAAAAAAAAAGGAAAGATCTGTGTATTCAATGGATAAGGAGTCCAGTCAAACAAGGACTCTATCCAAAACCTGATATGCACATTTCTCTAATATAATTAGCTTGTATGTTTCTGAAGAAAAGGAGAAGTAGGAGGAACCAAAGAGCGAATGGATTAAAGGAGGAGCAGGCAAGGATCATTTACCCAACTCCAAAAAAGAGACAATGAAGCAAGTGAATATTTTACCATACTTTCATAAATGATTGTGTCTAAAATAATTAAGAACAGAAGAGAGAGAAGGGATTGGAGGAGCAGGCTATGGTCTAGGATCAATTACCCAACTCAAAAAAAAAAAAAAAGACAATCAATCAAGAAAGTGAATATTTTACACACCTTTGAGCAAAATCATAAAAATCTATAAACTATAAATACACACACACATGTATACACTATGCAATCTTGTAACTATATTTTGTTGGATGGAACAAATAATTTAAACATACCATACACAGCACGTTTTGAAGCAATTTCACTACCGTTGAGTTCATGTTCCTAAGATTGGTTTTGAGGTCAATAGGTGAGTGGAATTGAGATAAAAAAACTGGAAAAAGAAAGTCGGCGGAAAGCAAAAACACTTTCACAAACTGGTTTGCTGGAACAGAAGAAGAATGTGAGAGGCTGCCAAGACTCCAGTTTGGCCAGGCTTCAATCACTTGATTATATTATAAATAAAATAAATGAAACAAATATCATAAAGGAAAATAAAAATATATTGGATAATAAAAATAAAATAGTAACAAATTAAATTATAGAAAATTAATAGCACTCAATTGTAGTGAAACATTGGTGAGTACATTTTTACCTTTTCTCATTCCCTAAGCACTCAATTTATAAGTAGAATTGCTAATTAACTATAATAATATGATTTAAATCATTTACCCATTAGACTCATAAAAAATATGAATTACAAAAGGTAAAAAAACTATGATGGAAGGAATTATTGAGAAAGGCGTGTTATGACAGGAGCGATGAGTTAAATCCAAGGCACTTACTGATAAGTGATGTGTGAAGTGCCAACATCATAATTTATGAGTATTGATGGTTGAGCTTAGAAAGTATTAAGGACATTTGAGTAATATGGATCCACAGGAAAAGTTGGTATGAACACTTTGGGCAATTTGTACCCTAGCTAGTAGTAGTGTAGGGTGAGTCCCTGGGAAGCATTATGTATGATCCCTGTTCTTGGTTAGAGTGCATTTGTCTTGTAAAAATATTTACATGTGGTATCTAGGTACATGTCCCAATGTACTGGTGGGTTAGGTATGAACCAATGTACATGGCTTGGAGTTCTGCTACTGAGCTTAAAATGAGCTATGGTCCTATCACCTATGGATGCACCTATTTTGGGCCAAGCTTGCCTAAGGTGGTATAGGATGAGAGTGAGTTAGGCATGATCCCAGCTAATGGTGTATGCATTTGGTAAGTTCATCTATAATCCAATGCATGTGACCTTTGGGGTCCTGTATGATCTCTGGTTTTAGCCAACAGTGTAAGTGTAATAGTGTCTTCGTACAACCCTAACACATGACTATTTTGAGTGTTATGTACAATCCATTTCCCGTGACTTAATGTGTAGTCATAAAGTTCTTCATGAGTGAAATGCGATTTATGATCACGAGTTTATTTGAAATGAAATTTCAAGCCATGTTAGTTAATCAAGAGGATTAGCGTAATAAGGAAAACCGTAAGAGGGAAGTAGTATGCTATGCCGCCAACACTGTGTTACCATGATATATTTTGCTGCTGGTAATTATGAATGACGGTTGCTCATTAATGAGCATTCTGGTAAAGTCTTTGTGGATAATTGTAGTAAATTGTATTGTCTAAATAATCAATTACTAAAGATGGCTGTATATTACATAAAGAGTAATGTTGGGTATACACTTGCATTTATTATATAAGGTTGTGTTATGACAAATAGCCGCAAACCAAGCACAATCATGAAACACAATAGAAAATGACAAGCACAACACACGGAACACAAGAATTTAAGTGGTTTGGCTTAATGCAAGCTTACGTCCACGGCGAAAATCCAGTGAAAGATTTCACTATGTGAATATCAAGAGATTACAAGTTTCAACCCCCAAACCCTAGCCCTCACTCTCATGCGATTTTCAGTGTATTCTCATTAAACCCACTCCATAGATGCCCTTGTATACAATCAGAGTCCAAAACCCGTAAGCAGAAAACGGGTTATGAAATTTTTTCCCCATTTTCGGGTCAAACCCGGATCGCGTTGTGGCCCGGGCCAAGACAAAATTCGGGCCACAACATAACAGATTGTTTACTTGTTGAAGTGTTGAACTGAGTTAACTCCTCTTTATAACATTTCAGGTAATTGATTGCAAGAGAGAGTTGTCTGTGAAGACAGAGTAGTCTGGAGATTTGAATAGGTCTCTTATTTTCATTAAGTGCTATTCTAGTGGGGACGGGATGTAATTTTGCATTGAGTTTGAGACATTTTGTAGTGGTTACTTACACTTGTCTAATTTTATTGAGAATTTATGATTCATTTATTTATGTATTGCTTTGTAATTTCCAATCTGGCATGAAATGAATGTCTTTGCATCGTATGCATTGGGAAAAGTTTCCAACTCATGCACCATATTTGGGTGTTGGACCGGAATTTCTTATATCTCTAATTTCAAGCCCAACATTACCACAATCTGACTCAACACCCAAGTCCTGTAGTATATTATATTTCATCCACTAAAGCCTCTAACTTTCAGCTAATTGAGTCTTCCCTTAAAGTGCAACATCAATCCATCTAATTTATGCAGTTCAAGTTACATACCTACTGGCATTTTACTAAAATTATGAGCAGGCCTAAAGAAGTCGCATGTCAAATCAATACTTCAAAATGCATAACATAAATACTAGTGAAGTACAAAAAGTAATTTAGGATCCAAATAGAAGCATCCATATTTCACTCTTCTTGTCACATCTACTTTATCTTCACCAATCCATATAAATCTTGAGTACATCTATATACACATCATATGAGGCTATATGAAGGATAAAGCTAAATATAATCTTAGACAATAACCAGGTACCATCAATTATGACAAACTCAACCATAAAATACAAGGAGAAAAACCAAAAAAGAAAAGAATGTGAACTACTTCCACCAGCCGATAAAAATATGAGATGCACACATGTACAATAATATTACCAAAAATGATAATCAACACTGTTATTCTAAAATCATTATTACTATTTTTTTCTTTTTCCTCTCTTTGGTTGGCCGGGGATTCTACAATTAAAATGACCTAATTCATAGCCATAAAAATAAAGGCGGAGTGAATAAACCAGCACAAAATGGGTTCTCAAATCCTGTCCCAGCAACATCATTCCAACAACTTGATCCAGTTTAACCATAAGTGCAGAATTTAGGACCAACACTTGTATAATAACTTTTTAGATGTACCTCTGCTGAATGCCAGAATTCCATGATAGCTTTTGCCAAGGTGTGAGCTACTTTTTTTTGCTTCCAAACTAAATTTTGTTCTTCAAATCTTAAACGATAAGTAAAAGCAACCCGATGACATATTTGGGCTGCAGCAGTTATCTTCCAAAGTCGCTCCTATTTGAAGAGAGAAAAAGATATCAAATTAGAAAGGCAGGCAAGGTTGGAATAGGTATTTAAAATAGTTTTCCAGAGAAACAAGTAGTAAAATAGATATTCTCCAAAGCGGAAAAGGAAAGCCACATAAGAAATAACTATTGTACATCAAAAAAATGAAACCTGCGCAAAATCATTTGCCAACCATGCCATTTCCTCAAGGACTATATCCCAGTAAGATTTGTGATGGTTCTCCAAAGGTAACGTACCAACAGATAACTCAGCAATCCTCTTACGCTTTGCCTGTTTACTACAGTATGTCAGACCTTTAGGGCCCAATAAACAAGGCAATGACAAAGTTCCTTTCAAGTTTAATAAATTAAAGATAATAAGACAGAGAAATCAGAAATAACCTCTATAATCCGGGCCTCTTCCAAAATAGAATCTTCATCTGCCTTGCTTGCCAATTTAAAGTGTATCCCAGTAGAAGCTTGTTGCTCAGGCGGAACAGTGGAACCCCCAAAAGACAATGTAGTTTCAGGGAGCTCAAATATAGAGGAATCCATAGCACCTTGAGGTCTAACGGTGCAAACATTTTTCATTTGGGGATTGGAACTATCACCCAACAAATCACCAGGTTTTCTTTCTGTTTCGGTTGTAGTATGGCCATTTGGTTCCATTCTTTCATCACTGGTAGTATCTTTCAACCCATTTTGCAAAATAGATCCACTCCCATGTAGTTCTTCCTCAGCTTTATGCATAGAATCATTGCCTTGATGGCTTCGTTGAAGAGAATTATGATCATCATTAATGAAAGCACAACTGTCATCAGCTTCCATCTTATTCTTCACTTTCAACATTTCATCACCTTCCTTATTTGGTGTCCCTTCAAACAATACGGTTTGTTCCTTAGTAGTCCCATTAGAATCAATGTTCATTAAATTAGTACACAAGTCACTATCCTTATTTCCGGCTAAATCAAGGCTCGCTTTTGTGCAATAGGATTTTGAATCTAAGCCATTTGGACTAGGTGCTGCACTGATATTTTGACCTACATTTGGTATATTTTCCCTATTTCCTTTTGCACTGCTGAATCCATTTGGTTGACCAGAACTAGCTCGATTCTCAACTTTTTTTGCAGCGACACAAGGAGGACATTCAAGACTGGCTTCAACTATCTGCTCCCGTTCCCCAAACCCAACAGTATCAGGTATGTCAGAAGGCACACAAGAGGAAGTTTTTCGAGTATCAACTTGTGAATGTTGATTATGTTGTTTATTACTCAAACTTTTGGAAGCATCGCAACCGGAGACAGCTTCAGGAAGACTGTTTTTGGTAAGTTCAGTAATTGATACTACAGCCTGCTCACCCTCCAACTCCATATTTAACTGACTAGTAGAAGGTGCAGCCTTAAGAACAGCACTAACATTGGGACTTATAGGCTTTAAACTACCATTCGAAGAAATCTTCTGGTTCTTATGGTTGCCTGTATCGGATTCCGCCTCTTTTGCATTCTTTGAACCATGACATGAAGGCAAATAAGAGATGTGACCACAAGGAGATGGAACTATATCAGTAGAACTCGAACGAGCAGCATCACGATTTGGTCGTGACCTATTTCTTCGTCTATATGCTTTTTTTGGGATGCCGAGAGCAGCCGAGTCTCCTGATTCTTTGGCATTTTGACTCCCATCCAACTGGGAAAACTGTTCTGATGGGAAAATATTACTCCTATTAGGATGTAAAGAGTTTCTTTCCACCTCAACAAACTCACTTTCGCCATCAAATAACAAGAGATTATCAGCACTATTGGGTTCACAAACTGTGTGAGCCTCCGGTCTACCACTACTTTCAACAGAATCTCCACGAGGTGAACCAGTCAACACAAAACTACCTTTTGCTTCACTGAGATACCAGGGAGAAAGAAAATATTAGCCACTGAACAGAAAATACTAAAACTGGAAGGATCGTCAATAACCAAATAACAAATGCAAAAGAAAAAGAAACAACTGGTCACGGACTGTTGAGGATGTTGATCCGTCAGCGAAGTAGATTGGACGCTAACCGTAGCTGCATTCCCAAATTTGAAGTCCAAGGGATTTCCACCCTGCAAATAAGAAGCATTTATTTGCTGAATATGTTTAGGATGGTCCCAGATCTGTATAAAAATTTTAGAAAGTAGAAGCATCAAAGTACCATACTTTCTCAAGGAATTCTAGCTCTCTTCTCCTTTCCTCCCGAACATCATACTCCTGCCTGTTATTGGCAAACGATAGTTGTATAATTAACATATACCAATGTGTAGTAACTCAGAGCAGGCATGGAGTAAAAAAAGGCAGCATGGTCATATTACCTAAGCTCTGCTTGAGCCTTCTCAATTGCTGCTCGCCGCGGAGAGGTCTCGATACCAACACCAACTCCGCCATCAACAACTCCTCCCATGGAATCAACCTCAGCATTTACTAGAAGAGCAGATTTTAAGCTACATCCATGCATTCCTGTGCCAATACCTACAAATGTCCCCCTCTCATGGGTTCAAGGCTTCTATCAAATTCCTAAAGCAAGCGAGAGAGAGAGAGAGTAGTGAGTAAGAATGCGGATAAAAAAGAACATTACCAAAATAGGAAAAAGTTAATGTCTCAAAAATATATATTTTAAATTATAAAATATGGCTAAAGATGTTTAATGCTTATCAGCAGAATTCAACTCCTTGGGATTCAGCTAGCTAATTCCTGTGTATGGACCAGAGATTTGCAGTCACTCAAGTTGCAGGTTGTCATCTAAACACAACTTTCCTTCATAATAACATGACACTATAAAAGGTAACATGCATGTGACATTCAATTTTGGTCTATTTCAAAATCCAAGGTACAATAATAGAAATATTGCAATATCAATACAAATAAAAGGTACACGGAAGAAATAAACAACAGTTCATGACCAATGTGTGTGTGTGTGTGTGTTAAAAGCATACATAAATCATCCGATGTAAACATCTTGTATCTAAATGCGCCAATTGTATAATTAGTATATAGTGAGCATATGATACCATAACTCTATACAAGCATGCATGCATGCATAAATAAATTGATTACCCTGCCCAATATGTTGAATAGAGGTTCTCATGTTGTTGTGTACAAAAATTATTTAAGTTAGGAAGGTTACCATGCCATTGGTACTATTGGTTTATTGTATAGTACTTATGGTCTACATAAGAATATGATAGTCATAACCGTAAACGAGCATGCATGATACTTTTTTTTTTATAAGTAAATGCAAAATTCTTGCACACATAAATAGATCAATTTACATTGCATTAGTACATGAAAGAAATCCTTTTTTTCTAAAAGAGGGAAGTTTTAACTATGAAATGTTGGAAGATGACAAAGGGTTGATAATCTGAGAAGGGTATATACTTTTACAAAGGAGCCATGGTCAAACACCTAATATTTGCATGCACTCCTGAACACATGTCCAGCAGAATCTGAAAGTATTGATTATTGGACACTCTTGGGCACGTCTTACATTTTGGACCTTCATATACAATTTTCATTTAGTTTGTCTCAAGAGAGTATAACGGTTTATCATGATTATTTGCATGTACATGCAAACACAAATGTGAACATATATATTATGCATGTATATTGTATGTATAATGACTGCCGTTCCATACCATGCTCATGTCTTGTAAAAACATGTCAACTTGTCTGTATACTATCTATCCATATTCCATGTTTGCATCCATACAGCAAAAGCTATAAACAGGAATGACATCATCTGCAGAGAAGCTCAATTTGATATGCCAAAGTCACACACGTAATCATCAAGTTTGTGGGAAAGCTTGGAAGAAGGCCTTGTTGGTTACCTAAATGGTACCGTAGGCACCTAAGCTGTCACCAAGATACATGTCTATGTCATGCATGAAAATTGTGTTTATGCTTATCCTGTCAGTAAATTAGTCCAAACAAATGTAATATGGAGGTATGGACTGAAAGGTTCTAGTAAGAAACTACTTCCAAAAATGTTCATCTGGTCTTACTTATCAACAACACAAAACAAAAAAGTTTATAGGATGTATTGGCAGAATATATATATATATAGAGAGAGAGAGATGGGTGAGTTACTGGAGCTATATATATATATATGTATGCACACGTACAACAGAACATAATAATGAATATCACAACACAACATCAACTTTTATGTGCACAGAGAGAGAGAGAAGAGTAACCTGCCTGAATATATATACACAATTTGACCCGTTTATGTATAGATCATTCAATCTATTAACCTTAAATGCATTGTCAAACAATTGACCATGGCGAAATCAGTCAGAGGACAACTAAGTGAAAGCACTTCTTTACCAAAACAGGAGTACATAAACTGTACAAACCAATGCCTTGCAATAACAATGATAATAACTACAACACTAAAATATCAACCTGTTGAAATTCTTAGTTTACACACCTTTGCTCCAAGTACTCCATATTCTATACATCAGCACCACTGTATCCTTCAAATTCTAGTGCGGGAAACTTCAATGGACCAAGTAATATTCAGAAAACACTAGGCTTGAAATGAAACACGACCCTACTTAATTCACCAGCAAGGGCACACACCAAGTTCTGACAGGTTACCTTCTAGCATTCAAACAAAATGCAGAACAACGTCATACTGGCTATAATTTCGCGTTAAATGCCTTAAAAATCAACCCTAAAATTCAATTTGAACACCGGTCCCAATTCTAGGGTTTGCGCAACATGAAAAATTAGTCCAAATTTATTAGGTTTGTAGAATACAGCAACAAAAAATCACCTGAATTGCGAATAACTCTGCGAAAATTGCCAACTAGGGCTAGGACTGAGCCCTCGTGAAACTCTCTCTCTCTCTTCTAGGGTTTTGGTTTGATGCAAAGTACCTCGATTCAAAGCACGCGAATTGGCCCTAAAAAATGTCAGCCATTAAATAAATTGTTGTCCCATCTGAAACTCCTTTCTTTCCCTCTCTATATGAATAATATATATATACATATATGTATATGTATATACTATATATGTCTTTCTGGTTCGTTGCGGGATTTACCTTCCTTCATTTTCCAAGATTGTAAACTATGCGACTTCTGCAAGTAGTGGGCCGGACATGCAGAAGACGAAGAAGAGGGCTTCGCCAATTTGGTCCATTTGGGCCTTTTTCTTGTAATTTCAACTTTTTATATAAATTACTAATAGTTTTTAGCGGAAAGAAGTGCTTTTTTATTTTTATTTTTATTTTTATTTTTCTTTCCCCTACCTATAATCTGGGATGGAACAAAAGGGAAATGTTCTCGCATCAATCTATTAATAACAACACATATGTGTATGTATTTATGGAACAGTTATATTTCCATCTTTAATAACAACATATATGTGCATATGGGCAAACATGGCAAACACTCAAGAAATAATTAAAGGATCAAGTTCTTCCCTGCAATACAACATGGATTGCACGGGAATCCCTTTAGAAGCTAAAGCATATGGGCACCGTACATGATTACATGAAGGAATTCAGTTTCTTTATACTTGACATTAGGAACATGTCGGAGGAAGACAAGTTATTTAACTTCTTGTCTGGATTACAGCCTTGGACTCAGGCTGAGTTGCGTCGGCTTGGTGTGAGATGACTGATCGTAACTGCAAGATATTATGAAGTAAATGATGACGAACAAAATGACAATTTATCTTAATATGTTTGGTTTGCTCATGAAAAATATCATTGTGTGCAATCTTAATAGCACTCTTGTTATCACAATAGATGTGAGTAGACGTGACAAATGATGTGTCACTGACGTGATAAATGACATGGCAAAAAATTTAATGCGGTAGATGATGTGTTGATGATGTGGCAAAAAAATGATGTGTCACTCATGTGACTGATGACTTGTCTGATGATGTGGCTGTTGGTTGGTGTTGTCGTGGATGTCGATGCGGTGGTGATGTGTCACTGTATGCTAAGTTAGCGATAACTTGGCACGCATGGCGGTGCGTGAATAAGATGGCTAGTGTGTGGCCACGAGTAAAGGCATGTAGCCTCGAGTAGAAGCGCATGGAAACACCAAGAAAAAAACAGAGGACTCCAAGCGACACGTGGAAGCTTCATTCGGGCTGAATTTTGCGGCGGCTTGATCGTCTTGTCAAGGGCTTTGTTCTATATATTCAGAAGATCAAAAAAAGTTTTAGAAAATGGAGTTTCCGCACCAAATAAAAAAGAGTTCTCTTTGGGTGATGAGAACAATTAAGCGGAAGAAGAAAAAATGATATTTTAAAACCCTAACTCTGATACCATGTTAAAATAAGAGAAAATGAGACTGAATTATCTCTGAATAATATTAATGAATGATATGAAAAATAATATATAATGAGAGCATATATATAGGAGAAGAAAAAAAGGTAGGTGAGTGGGAAGCTAGTTATCCTATACATGGTAAGTCCCCAATCATAAAAATCCTAATTGGATATGAAAAAGGTTAAATATAAAGTGTACTAATATATTTTAACAATGAGTAAAAATTTATATAAAAGTGTGGGTATTTACTTTTTATTTATTATTATTTTTTTTCAATGGTAAAAATGTGGGTATTTTCAAATATTCTTCATGCTCATCTCTTTTCAAAAATATGATAAAATATAATGACCTTCCTTGATGTTTGCTATAATTGCACTGACCTCCCTTGAAAATAAATTTTAATTTTTAAAATAACAATTTTGCCCACACTATACTTTCTCTCTCTGTTCAGTCTTCTTTTGTATACTTGCTATACCAGAGGTCAATGGAATTATGACAAACCTTAGGGGAGGTTAGTACAATTACGGCAAACCTCAGGTGTCATTGTATTTTACCTTATTTGAAATATAATGTGATATTATAATACAATGACAAAATTATTTTTTCATTTTTAAAATTTATTTTGACCACCGAAAAAATTGATTTCAGAGAGGTAAAAGAAATAAAAGTTAAACATGTCTCCGAGTGTAATTTGACCAAATCTTGGTTAGGCTATTTAACCCATTATAGAAATACTTTAACAACACCACCGTAAAAACTATGTCCAAATCCACTGTCGTCTTGCTCAAATCCCAATTCCACTGCGATTTAGATTTGGTTCCATACAAGATTGCCAATGTCACATTTTTACTGTGTTTTACTTGGATGGTAAATCCAATCAGTTAACCTAATTTCGACCAATATCTTCCCCTAATTTAAACTCTAAATTTCTGAGTGCGGTTCATCTTTCCCTTTCCTCAATAGCTAAATTTTAAATTCTCTCTTTTTTTGCTTCTCTCTAAATCATGGTGTAATTTATCTTTGGAACGTTATCTAACTACATCTTTCTACAAATATTCAACTGGTTAGCATTCTTACTACTACTTTGTTCATGTGTAATTTCTGTTTTATTGTCTTCCGGTTCCTATATGTATTTGCTTATTTATCTTTTGTTTTTGTTTATATTCCACTCTTAGGGCACACAAATTGTATCTTCGAGCAACTACGAATATCTATATTGCTTGTTAGAGCGCTGGTTTTAAAATTAAATTATTAATTTTTTACATATTTTATTTTAAGGTAATACAGAACAAAACTACAAACTGGAGTATATATAGTAATATGAATATTTGCTTCAAACAAAATACATGAAATAGAGAGTTCAGAAACATTAAGAACTTGATTGGCTACTTATGCATCCTGGGCTGTAGTATGTTATTGGGTTGGTTGTTCATTTTCTTAAAACAATACTTGGGCTGGGTTCAAAACATCATGAGACAATTTAGTCCAGATCTTGTGTGAGCGTTAGAGACTTAAGAGGAAGAACCTTTTTATGGTATGAAAGGACCCAGAAGTAGATCAGTCAATGGATGAAATTCGATCCAATAATTAAGATACAAATTGAACATTCAATTGGATAATCCGTTAGCTAAATAAATCGGATATAAATTATGATTGATTCGATCCGAAATAATTTCATATATAATTTATTTTAAATATATTATCGAATGTTATAACATATAATATTTACATACTATTTAAATATTTTTTATCATTATTTCCTTCTTATTCTTGCCTTTCGCTATTTGTCTTTCTTTATACTTTTTTTTTTATTATAATAAAAAGTCAAATACTTACTTTTCTACTACTTTTTTCTTTATACTTTATTTTTTTCCTACTCATTATTTGTTAATCTCTTTCAAAATTATTTTTAAAAAAAATATTATATATTTTTCAAATCAAGTTATCAAATTAGATATCCGATTAATAACAAATCGAATATGAATTTAATTATCTATAATTCGTCGTCCTTATCAGGTTCGAATCGAATCAAATCTGATCCAGTCTGAATCCAATTCGTTTACAAGTCTACGGAGAAGAATGCACCTTTCGTGTAGCATTTATTATGCCCACTGTAAACTTTAGGTAGCCAAGTACGGTTGTTGATACCATCTTCTTCGTGAGTCCACCTCCTATTCTGAGAGTCTCTCGTAGCGCAATCGTGATAGCTGACTTGCCCAATGAATTAAACTAGGATAGATTTCATCCCATTTGTTAGTGAAGAGGATCACATCTATTGCTAGCTATTCTCCCTTGGAAGTTGGACCAAGTGAAATTTGTCTTTCTAAGTGGAGGATTATTCAGGCAACACATTGTTTAATAATAAGATTCATTATAGAGAATCGTAAGGGTTAGAATCAGAGAACAATATGTATCAGTCGGGTCTTTAGAAGTTTGTGTTCAAGCAAAGAGTGACATCACCATACATGGATGAGTCAAACACACTCTTTTTTTGGGCACATTCCTTTCTTTCCAACTACTTTTTTCAGCCAAAAGAAGAGTATTATTTTTATTAGGTTCACAAGTAAGAAAAATGTACTAGTCATCCAATACATGCTTACAAGCTCCGTGAGTGGGCTTATGCATCTTCGGCCTGGCTTACATACGAAAATAGCTTCAGAATTACAGAATGAAGCTGAAGGTTTTGAACCTGGAGTAGCTCATTTACTTCAATTATCATATTTTCTCAAGCATATCTAATTTTCTAGTCTAGCCATCCACCTTTGCTTTCAGTGCTAACCAGAGAGATATCTGCCAGGCTACAACTACATACTATGTGTATATTTGTGTGCATGTGCGCGTGCGTGTGTGTGTTCTGTTAATTTATCATTCATCCGGATTGTACTCATAATTTTGTTTGGGAGGATTGGAGAAAGAATTAATGCAAGTATGCAACTAAGGAAGAAATTGAAAGTTGCTAATAACTCCGATGACTTCATAGCTGCACTTCCTCCAGAAATCAGGGAGCTTATTCTTCAGATGCTTGATGTTGTTGATTACCCTTGCTTTAGTGTGGTTTGCAAGACTTGGTGATCCATTCCAGTTGCTGCAACGCGGAAGCAACACTTCTCTTTAAGACCCTAACAAAATTAAACAAAAACAAAAACAAAAAAAATCTGATAGAAGGCTTTGTGCCAAAAATATAATGTATTTGCAGAACACCCTACCAAAATTAAAACCTTATTCTTTGTAACAGTAATAAAATGAATGACAGAAGTAATATTTTTAAAATTGGAAAACAGTAAGATTGGAGCATTTTCCTTAATTCTTTTCCCAGAAACTGAGGCTGAGCTACGACTCTTGTTCTAGCAGGTTGACTGGCCTCAGATACTGACTCCAGCTTTGGTGGATCAGTGTTCATTGACTGCAAATGGGCGTCAGCATAGAGATCCTTAAGACCTGAAATTAAACCTTTCCACTTTGAGTTCTTTGCTGGATAATCCTTCATTAAACCTCCAAAGTAAAATATATCTAAGACAGTTATACAAGTCATTGACATTGAATCAAAATACTATGTACATAAACTGCTATATATTATTATTGGTATTTATAACTACTACAGCCTTTAGATGAATGCAACTGTATCTCAAACAATTCATACTTGTCCTGCATTCATACTCGTCACATTGACTCCACCTGCGAAACAAATGACATCGAGTCAAAACAAAAACAAAAACAAAAACGAAAAATCTGATAAAAGGCTCTGTGCCTTCATATACAATGGCATTCCACCTCACAGACTAAGGAGATGAGATTTGTTGAAAAAGGGAAGTGCATCTTTATTACTAAATGGCTCATAACTGTAGAACAGGCATTAGTTATATATCTATTACTCAATTCATATAAATCCATATACCTCAAATAAAAACGTCATGCTTAATAGAATGCCAAATGCAATACGTATGATACATAAATGAGAACACTCCAGATATACAGCTATATTTGGCAAATTGCTAATAAAATTATATTACTTTGAATGAAAAATATCATTGGAATAATACAACCAAATAAGGATTCATGGGGGAAAAGATATCACGGGTTTCCAGTTGCATATCTTTTAAAAAAATTCTTGAACTTTGTTCGTCCTTTTATTTCATCTTCATACCCCTCAACAACTATATATATACATATAAAGATATATATAACATTGTCACTTTCCTTGTTTCTTATTTTGCATTACAATTAAACATAAACTGAATGCAAGTCATTTCTCTTGATACTTAGATAATATAAATATAGATTTCTCTCAACAAATCATGCAAATTACTAATTTTTGTCAAGGCTGGTAAATGCAACAAACCAAAAACTTTCAATACACTATATTGTGAGGGTCAAGCGTGCAACTCAAGTGTGCAACTAAAACATGCCTCTGATATAATCAACAATCACACACACCCTTCCAATATTTAAAACTCTTTATCACCGAAACTTACTCTTGTTACAAAGCCTTGTGGCACAAAAACTCTGTCCACATAAACCAATACATAACGAAACAATGCTCATCATTACCTTCAAGGGAATCAACCTAGCAATATTTGGGTAATAAGCTTACCCTGTTTAACACGCAATGAATGGTCAAACAACAAGGATAAAGCCCGTCAAGTGTACATTTTAAACTCCATTTCCTGGATCTTAGTCATATCCTTGTGCTCCATTCGAACACATGGACAACGATAGTATTTCATTCTTTTCATGCCTTCTTGTGTCAATACATAAGAATCTGAAGCATATGCCAATCCAACAAACACCTCTCTCGACATGTCTGTGATATCTTTATTTATAGAAAAAAAAAAAAGAAAAAGGAATCAATGCAATCTTAATTAAAAGTTGCAATTTGTCATTGCCAATTAGTCAACTCAGACATCACTCAGTAAGGATTTTGTGCAAGGTCAAGTGCGTTTTGCACTGTCAGTGAATGCAGCTGAAAAATGATAGCATTCATACTGAAACATATGGGACTTGGGTTTTGGGTATGGTTTAGCATTCATATCGAAATGTATGTATTTGGGTCTTTGGGTATGGTTTAGAGACATCTTAATTGGAGTTCCACTCAATTCTTCTCTACTTGTAGCTTTTGCGGGTTGCATTTCCCGTTTGATCACTTTCTAATACAATCTTACTTATCAAATATATATATTCTTCTCTACTTGGACTAATCAAAAAAATTCTTCTCTACTTGATATTACTGTTGGCCTAAATCCCTTGTTCAAAAATGGGAAACCTTGAAAGACATTCTTGACCAGGAACTGAACCTTTGCAGTCTTTGAGAATGAGTCCTTCAATAGTTACTTTGCTAAGGGCCTCTTCAACAAGTCTTGAACAATCTCAGAACTGACCTTGACAAGAACAATATGATGACACTATGACAGCATTGGGCACAGACAACTCTAAGAGCAAATGTACAAACAGGAGAGCGATATAAGATTACAAAAAAAATTAGGGTATATTAACATTTCAATAAAAACTTGTTAACTCTTCCCATTGAGCATATTCAACATTCAGTAATAAGTTTTTTAACTTAACATTTCAACCTTTTTAAATTGAAACTTACTCTTTTTAGATGGTATCAAACATAAATTAATTGGAGAATCGCTCGATTTGTTCAAACATCTAAGACTGTTTTCCTCTATCGCAAGTTCTTTATCCATTAAAACCTCATTCCTCTATTCTTTAAGCGTATCCCTCCTTGAGTAGAGCAATCATGTTTTCTCATATAAAAGTTGTCCTAAGTTGAAGTTGGCATGTCAAAATGGACAAGCTTCAGTTCACAATAGTCTAATCAATGCACTTGTTCGATATCGATGATCAAGTTCAAGGAGTGTTTGAATGAAGGCGTAGATGCTTCGAAAGCTTAATTTTTCTCTCTCATTGAGATAAGGTGAATTTGTCATTTACAAAGGTCAATACAATCAAAATAGGATGTAAATGATCGGAAAATGATTTAATAACTCTCTCTCTCTCTCTCTCATGCATATCAACAACCTATTTTTTAGTGTTAACCAAGGAAAATAAACTGACAAGAAAGCAAGCCATGAAAATAAGGAAACGATAAACAACACAAAGAAAATGCAAATATATATAATCACTGAAAGTCAAAACAAAGTGATGCTAAATTTGCCTCACCAAGGTCCTCCGTGTTCAAGGGGAGGACGTCTGAACTTGAGATGATAGCATCCATGCTCTTAATAATTTCCACGGTGAAGATGGTAACATATTGAACGTGGCTGCATTCGGTCCTCGCCACACAAAATTTTCTATTTCCCAAATAAACAAAACACGAGGTGTATAACTGACCCGGATAATAGTCCAGTCCAGTAATTGTCCGTGGAGCACTAATAGATTGAATGATACCATCATCATTAGAAATTGTAACATGATATGCAAGCAAGAGACAATGTTCTATGAAAGTGTATACATATTCATCGACGTATTCAGACTTTCCACTGAAGGCGTGATATAGCACACCCTGGTTTTCCTTTTCCACTTCTTGCCACTTCTCCATTGAACTCCAAACTTTGTAAAAAAAGAATTGAGCTGTTTGAGGAAAACTTAAATCCACAACTGAAATCAGAATATTGTCGTGGATGACTGCATAACCGACGACACCCATCCACGGCCATCACTTTGGCAAAAGGTTTTTCTGCTTTTGGCTCTGGCACATCAGTGAGCTCTTTGGTCTCTGTATTGAAAACAAGGGGTAGTAACTGGGTTATTTTGAACTCACTCGCTGGCATAGCTGAAGCCATCAAGAATATCTGTGATCCTGCCATACCACAATCAACCGGCGAAAAACGTCTCTTTTCAGTGAAAGTAAACGCTTTCACCGGAGGACCAATAAATTTAGCTGCCCCTCCACCACCAATTTCGATTTCATAAATTACAACGCAGTGTGAGCCATCATCAAAACTCGCAACCAAAAATAATGATCTTACCGCATACTCCATATTTAATTACTTCCTCCTCCTCCGCCAACGGTGGTTTCTTCTCAATCGTAAATTAGGGCTTTGGTGTCTCCAGTTACAAGGAAGAACGAATATGGAGACTTGCAATTGGTTCGCGGCATATGTGTTTTGCGGTCGAGAGGTGTTAGGGTAAGTTACCGTAGATCTAACGGTTGAGCTTAAATTACAGATGACCGATAGGCTCTAATGGACTAATAATGAATGGGCTTTATATATGTGCGTGGATTTTTAATTTTTTTTTATTAACTATCGGATCAGTTGGTAATTTCTGTTTTCCTTCAACATTTAGGTCAAAAGTTTCTAGACGTTATGTGGAAAAGTGGAATCACTCGTGAAAGCGAAAAAGTCTACCATATATCGGGTGTATACTTTCCGATTAACACTCTTGACATATCGGACATTGGTTAGTCAAATTTGATTCTTCAAATTTAATTTTTAGTCAATCACCTTAATATTTTAATTAGTCACATTATCATGCAGGATCTCTAAATTTTAACTCTACTATAGGTTCTTCAGATTTTCCATACCCACACAATTAAATAATCTACACAATTAAATTAATCTAAAATTTTATGTATATACATATTTATATTAATTTTTTTATATTTTTTTTAACTTCAAATATTCATAATTTTTTTCGTTTTAAGTCAAAAAATAGTCTAAGTGATATTCAAATTAAAACTCTCGAAATTATCTTTCTAACATAATTAGTTTCATAAAAAAAATTCAATCTGTAATGAAAGTTATTGACATTTAAGCAAATGATATATATATATATATATATATACACATGACACGCATTTTTATAAAAATAAAGACAAAAAAATAATAAAAATTTGTATTTGGTTGGCTATGTGGTTGGCCGGATTCGGCCAACCATTGGTGGGTCCCACGATTTAAGTTGATGGGTTAATTGGCTACAGTGTCATTTGGTTGGCCAGACTTGTGTCTGGCCAACTCATACGGCCAACCATTGGTGGGTCCCACGATTTAAGTCAATGGATTAATTGGCTACAGTATCATTTGGTTGGCCAGACTTGCGTCTGGTCAACTCATTGCTCATGCTCTTATCATTAGTAATAGTGACATGGAAGATTTTACTGAATTTTAATTGAAAAAAGTTAAAAAATAGGGATAACGATTGTTAGAATGGTGAAATCGAGAGAAAATCGACTTTTACGTAACAACAAACTAATAGTACTCTTCAAGTCTCCCAATGCATATTAAATACGATAAGTATTTTAGACAAAAATACCCTTTTCACCCAATCGTTTTCATTCTCTTTTATTTCCTTTCTCTCCCGGTGTATCTGTTACTCCTCGTTTTTTTGTTGCCATTAAAAGACTAAGTTGCATTGCTTTGAATATATATATATATATATATATATATATATTTTTCTTTGTTCCCTTCCACTAATATTAGATATGACTAATATTCTGAAAACAAGTTGTTGTGTCCAGATCTGAATTTTCTGGCAACCATTTGAATATATTTTAAGAATTTGTTGAAGAAGACGAATGTTGTTCTAATGATGGATTTGGATGATGAGAGAAAAAATGATTAATGGTGGAGAGAGTGAGGGTACTTATTGGTGGAGGAAAGAGATAACATATTCTCAAAATTTAAGGATATTTTAATCTGATTTTGTTTTATGTTTTTAATGTTCTGTAAAAATTAAGTCACGTTAATGTTACATCACCAGTCGTTTAATGATTGTGTTAAATTAATCGGTTGATGTAGCATTACTCTTTTTATTAACTATTGGATCAATTGGTAATTTCTGTTTTCAAGAGACGCAAACGTTGTATGGAAAAGTGGAATGATCTCGTGAATAGGGATAGCAACGGGCGGGTAGAACACGGGTTTGCCTAAACCCGTTCCCGCCCCGCTGCCTTCAACACTATTCCCAAACCCACTACGAGTTTGGAACGAGACGAAATTTCAAATCTCATCTTTGCCCTGTTGGGAGAAACCTCACCCCGCCCCGTTTAAAATTTCAAAAGGGGTGGGATGAGACGGGGCAAGGCGGAGCCCCTCCCCACAAATATGTAACCACATCAAATATCAACAAAATTTGATTTTTTTCAAAAGATACCAGCCTAGTAGTTAGTACCAAGTTTGATACTATTAAATTCAAAGTAGTATAACTCCTGTTTGAGAAGTAAAATGACAAAATTTCACAATTAAATAGTCTATTATAGAAAATACATTTCATAACTAAATAACCCAGTAACAAGTTTGATCCAATAATTAATGAAATCTTAATACAACAAAAAGATAAAATGAAAACATAAATCTTAATACAACCAAGAGATAAAATGAAAACAAGGTCTATATACAACAATTAAGAAGGCTTAATACAACCAAAACATAAAATGAAAACATAGTCCAAACAACACTTGTTCCCTTCCCTTCCAATTCAAGGGGTAGGTTAGGTTAACAATTATAATTTGTATATATATATTTTTATAATAATAAAATATATAGGCGGGGGGCGGGTACAGGGTGGGATATTATAGAGTCCTGAACCCGCAACGGATTTTGGTTTCCTTTCCCAAACCCGCCCCTACGGAAAAAAATGGCTCTCATATCCGTCCTATACGCAGTGCAAACTTGGGGGGGGGGGCAACAAAATTGCCATCCCTACTCATGAATGTGAAAAAGTCTGCAATATATCAGTGTAGACTTTCAAATTAACATTGGTAATAGAAACATGAAATGTTTTATTGAATTTTGATTGAAAAGTATATCACATGACAAAATATACTCGATGTATTATAGACTCGCATGCAAAATAAACATGAGTGGTTGGACTGTAAATTTTTTTTAGTGAAAGTGCAGGGGTGCCAAAAACTTATTCAGTTTCAATTAAAGATCCAAATTATATTCCAGTTCAAAAATAAGAATCAGACGATTGTTAAAAATGTCTGAATGACCACCTTCAATGATTTTTTTTTTTTTGTCTTTGAGAACAAAAGACTTTTAGAATTTTTCTATGACGGTAAACTGAAAAGGAATTGAAATACAAAACAAAGAATTAAAGGGACAGAACATGAAAAGTAAGTAATTGAATGACAATTACTAAAATTAAAGTATGAAAGTGCATCACTTCAAAAAAAAGTTTAAACAAACATAACATATAATCAAAAGTACGTGACATTAGATTAAAATGTATTCTAAGAGCACTTGAATTATATTTCAATTCAAGTCCTCCACTTTAATTTCCTTCTTAAATTACAGTAATGTATTTCATTAGGTTTTAATCCAAGGTCAGTACTTTCAATTATCCTTTATGTTTTGTTTAAAGTTCCTTATTAAGTCTGCACATTCATTCGAGCAACTATTCTTCAATTATTTACCTTTCATGTTCTGTTTTTTCAATTCTTTTAATTTTCATGTAATGTACTTCACTTCCTTTTAAATTTTTAGTCATAGAAAACTCCTAAAAATCCTTACTTTCAAAGGCAAAGAAAAATATTTGGAAGGTGGTCATTCCAGACCTCCTAACAATCGCTTGATTTATATTTCTCAACTGGAATATAATTTGAATCTTCAATTAAAACTGGAAAAATTTCCTACACACCTACGTTTCCACTAAAAGAATTTTAGAGGCCAATAAATGAGTAAATGGATAAGCAAATTATTGGAGTATTATTTTCCTTCTCCTTACAAATGGAATAGATTGTCTCTCATTATCCTTTTCTCTTTTTTTATTTTAAAGTACTTTAATAAAAAAAGATAAGTGTTGTCATTTTTTATATAGGAAAATTTTCATATCACCTAAAACAAGAAACAAAATACACACTTAGTAAAATTCAAGATGTCTTGCCATAAGCTGGAGGTCATCTATATATAGACAAGTTATTCCGGATTCCAAAGCCGGATTTCAATTTCCTTCAATAAGGGATAAAAATGCCAATAGTGATGATTAGGTGACGTCTTTCAAAAGACTACGCGTGTCCTGAATGATGTGGAGTCGATTAGAGCCTTTTGTCATCAGCTGCTGATAATGGATACTTTTGACTTAGGAGAAAGTTGATTACCAAATTGTGTAAGCAATAAAAGAAAATTTTGTTGCACTTTTGACTTTGTAGTCAAAAGGTATTTTGTATTTTGTGATAAAGAAGATTGAATTATCTGTGGGAGGCTTGGAATGCCATAAGAGTCATCCTCATTTTCAGGGGTAAAAGAGACAATGTCTTCAATATTAGTGTCTTTAGTATCTGAGTTTGAGAAGGATGAGGCCAGTTGTGTAGTGACTCTTGTGGGCAGGTGTGATGTGAGCGGGTGCGAGAGACACTGGACGAGCTACCACACTGGCAAGCTACAGGGTGCTTAATGTCACATCGCCTGGGTGTGGAGAAAGGGATGTACTTATATGTAATGTGTTATCTCTAAATGGCATGAGGCATTTTAGGGTAAAACTCAAGAGCAAAATCGTGTGGGTTGGGCCCAAAGCGGACAATATCATACCATCAGGTGAAGCGGGCTGTTACAAATGGTATCAAAGTTGGACCCAACAGAAAGTGTACCGACGATAAGAGGGCTGTTACAAGCTGGACATCAATTTATTGTCGCAATTTTTCTTTTGAGATCTTTGGATTCTTGATAATAATCTTAGCCTTAATGGTTTTCCTTAGAGTGGATAATTTATCCATGTCAGCTAGATTTGGGGTTGCTTGGAAGGGCTCGGCTTGGATATAGAAGTTAGCCATTTGTTCAATTTGACTAGGATTAATATAATCATAATTGAATTTGTCTTACTATTTGGATACCATTTGTCTACAAAGACGTGGGGGGCTTTCATTAACATCTACTACATATTGCCATGCAATAATCCATGGGATGACAATTTTTGCCATGAAATCCATAAGGGAATCATCAGGATAGAAAACACTAGTCCTTAACATTTGGTCACAAGCATTGAAGATTTTTGAAGAGGAATGGGAAGAATGTCGGGATCAGGACCAAATTGGACCCACCAATTTGTAAACCATGTGGGAATTTCTTGACAAAATTTATTTTTAACAAATGTTATGAACCAGGAATGCTAGAGGTTTTAGGGTATCATATCCAAATTGATAATAAAATTGTCCAGTTTGGCCTAATTTTCTCTATTTCTTTAATTGGTTTTATAATTTGATGTTTGTTCATAAATTCAGACCTTCAAAAATGATATTTCTAAGGGTTTATTGGTTATATGGGATTTCACCATTGTGTTTATTCTTAATCCAAGTCCTAACTATAATAGGCTCGATTATAGTTCGTAAATATATATGTGTGTATATGAACATTTATATTAAATATCTTTGTAAGATTAGGCCATGCATTTTCTTTTAAACTTTTAAGTTTAGTCCAGTCCAACCCAAACATGACTAACCATTTTTTAAATAAAATAGACCAAAGCCCAAGAGAATTAAAACAGCCCAAAGCCCATGTTCTAAAAGCCCGCTTATATATAATCTTTAACCACTCTTCTACTCTCTCAAACCCTAGCCTCACTCCCATCTTTACATCCCAATTAATGTCTGCCGAACTTCTCTCTCTCTCGTTGCATGGGAGAATCAAGGATGGTGACCGTGGCTTTGGTGAGATCGGAGTGCTAGCTTTGTCGAGATCCGAACGGTGGCTTTGGCGAGATCGGTGACTTTCCAGGTATTTATACTTCTTATAATTTTGCATGAGATTTCTTTTGATGGACATTTAGTTTTAGACAGATCCGTGCATGTGTGTGTTTTGTGTGGAAAATGTATGTATGTATGTTTAGATCTGTGTTGCTGTGCATATTTGTGTATTGTGTGTAAATTGTAATATGTGCATCATTATTCACAAGAGACAAGAGACAACAGTTCTCTATTAACAAGAGACAACAGTTCTCGAGTTTGTAACAAGGTTGAGAAGCAGACCTCGGACGAGACCATTTCCGATGAGAAGCGATCCTCCAAGGACGTGATGTAAAGGTACTTGAAAATGGTTTAGCCTCTTTCATATCGTGTTTCGAGACGCTATGGTGAGAAGCTGAAGCTTTCGGGACAGTTGAGCCTCGGATCATCGGGAGGAACGAAGGCTGTACCGCCGCCGCCGTCCAAGGCGCCTTAGAAATCACCTTTGGTCAAATTAACGGCGGCAAAGACTGAGCCACAACCTCCGAAAGTACAAGTATCCGAAGCGCCGCCACCTAGCAATTTGAAGAGTCAGAAACAGGTGAATTTACCCACCGGACTTCGTGTTGTGTGTAAGCATTTAGGGAAAAGCCGATCGGAGTCGTCTCCGGGGGTGGCTTCTTCACCTACTCAGTCTAAACGTCGCGGCGATTCGCTATTGCAGCAACAGGATGGCATTCAAAGCAGATCGTTTAATGCATCCAGAGGTATTTTAAGTGTAGATCGATCTATGTGATAAGGTGGTGAGTGGGTATAGTGGGTTAGGTTTGCTGATGTTGGTGAGTTGGTATAGACTATAGTGGGTTAGGTTTGCTGATGTCGGATCGGTGGAGAGAGAAAAAGAGGCTGAAGAAGATGAGGAGAATGAAATGGAAAGAATTTTGACGGGCAGAATGGTAAAAGAAGATTGCAGGGACAAAATGGTAAAACAACAATGGGGAAAAGCTACAGTGATGAGAGGCTTAGGGCTTGTTTGGTTTGTAACTGTTAAAATAGTTTTCAATTTTCAATTTTTTCAGTTTTTGGAGAATCAAAACAGAAAATAATTTTTAAGTTTTTCAGTTCAAAAATTCACTTGGTTTACAAAACTAGAAAAAGAGTTTTCAGATAATAAAAATTCATAAATCTACTTGATTTTATCTGGTGACCAGTTTTTAAAGAACAATTTTTACTCTTTTTTTTAATCTAATAATGCAATTTATATTAATTAGTGTCAGAGATGCATTACTTTTAAGCTAGTGTTTTGAACGTAATAAATTTATTTGGTACTAAAAATAATTTTTTGAACAAATAAAATAACAAAAATTACGCACTACTATAATGAAAAATAATTTTCACTAATTAAAGTAATTCTCAAATTGGGTAATGCTACTCAGGCAGAATATTTAGGCAGAATTTGTAGGCAGAAATATTTATATTCATTGGATGCATGTGGTAGGTCTCACCACATGCATTCAATGGATATAAATGTTTCTGCCTACGAATTCTGCTTAAGTATTCTACCTGAGTAGCATTATCCTCTCAAATTATATCAAATAAATGAAAGAAATACAATTTTTTTTTTTGAAAATTAAACAAAAAAAAAATGATCAATGGAGAAAGTCTTCGACATCAAAGTCTTGTAAGAATATACTAGCCAAATATAAATTTATATAGATATATATAATATAAAATTATTGAGGGCATTACAGTAGTTCTGGACCTCCGGTAGCCATAAACAAATGGAGAAAAAAGGAAGAAGGGGAAAAGCAAGATGAATTATTAAACTAAAGTACTCATCATCTCCCACAAACCCAAATCAAGAAATGGTTCGCCGCCGCCACCACCATCATCACCTGCAACCACCACCCACAAATCCATTATGATTGTCTTCATCATATAACTTGGAGTGTCTTCATTTTGTGTGTGTGTGTGTATATATATATATATATATATGTAGTGATAGGTACTGGATTTATTTGGTTTAGTGGTGGTGCTGGGTCTATTTGGTTTTATATATATAGTGATAGGTGGTGGATCTATTTGATTTAGTGGTGGTGGTTCTCTCTCTGTGTGTGTGTGTATATATATATACAGACTTTCTCCTTATATATATACTCACACACATACAATTAACTAAACTGTTTCAACCCATAAAGAAGGGTCAATATCATCAGCTTGGAATTGCTGTTCATGCTTGAGGTGGATTACAAATCCAAGCGTCCATTCGAAAGTTGTTGTAGAGAGAGAGCTTGACGAATGAGAGAGAAAGAGGGCTTCGGTGTTTTTAGTTTTCTTTAACCCCCAAAACAGATACAAACCAAGCAGGGCCTTAGCCTCTTTTATTATAAAGCTATATATATATAGAAGTTAATATCAGATTCAGATATATACCCACATTAAAAACAAAGGTAATGTTTATTTATTGTCTATAACCCTACATATAGGGCATAAAATGTCACGGTTTTGACCTGCAATCCGATTTGATCTATTTCACCAGCTTTGAATTTTAGGGTTTGTTTGGATAACTCGGAGAGAGAAGAAAAGAAAGGATAAGTTATAAATGGCTAGTTTGGTACGCAGGAATGGACGTGGAATGGAATGGTCATTCCACATTTGATTCTCTTTCTCTCGTTTGTTGTGTTACATTAGAAATAAAATGGTTATTCCAAGTCATTCCTTTGGAATGTTCATTCCAACAAAACCATTCCACTTCTTTAGTCATGGAATGACCATTCAATTCCCACTTAGTATTAAAATCATCATTTCTCTATTCATTAATGCATCTCTCTTTTTTACAACTCACTCTAGAATATATATATATATATATATATATATATAGACCTATTAAAATATTTAATAAAATATTAATTTTTATATCTTTCAGTTTTTAATAAAATATTAATATTTTTTTCGTATAAAAGATTATATTAATCTTGACTAGAAGAAAAAAACAGATTATATTTTGATTTATAAAGTTTTAATTGAATGGGTAATTAATTTTTTTTTCACATGGTAATTAAATTAAATTGACCAAATGTCCTATTTTTTAAAATTGATTCTATTTTATATAGAAAAATAAAACATGTTGGAAGGTAACACTATTTCATTCTTACATCATTCTCTACCTGTAACCAAACATTGAAATGAGAATGGTCATTCTATTCTATTCTCATTCCATTCCCACTTCATTTCATTTCAGCGTACCAAACTAGTCCTAAGAGAAAAGAAAAGAAAAGAAAAGAAAAGAAAGGAAATGATAACATGTTTGGATAAATTATGAAAGAAAATAAAGGAAATGATAACATTTTTGTTTGGATGAGTTAAATAAGAAAAAAGAAAAGAAATCATTTTAAACAATTTACTATTATACCCTTTTGTATTTATGTCTTTTAAGAATTATTTTTTAAAATGTTGAGGTCATTTTAGGTATTATGAAAATATCACTTAACTTGCTATAATTTCTCTTCCAAATTTCTCATTTTTGGAAGGATAACAAGTGAGGGATTTGGAGGGATAAGCTTTCCCTCCAAATCTTTTCTTTTCTCTCCAAATTAATTATCCAAACACAAAATGTCTTGTCATTCCCTTTCTTTTCTTTCCAAATCATTTAATCCAAACAAAGCCTTAATGTTGAATTAAACGGATTGGATATGGGTCTTCTTTAAAGGTTGCTTCTAATCGAGATCAAATTTGGATCTAGGCTGTAAATAAAATGGATGGGGTTTAAGTCAAGCTTTGGTCTACATTAAGTTTATTTTATATGAGTTGAATATTGGATTTAGATTCCGTAAATTTTGCGGGTCATATATGGATTATTGGGATCCAGCTCGAATTCGGATCTAGATATGAACCCTGCAAGTTCCTCTTATTAAGTGGCTTGAGAGTTGAGATACTTCCTTTTATTCTTGTTGGTTGGAATGAAGTATGTTGCACGAACTTCATTACTACCTAGTAGCTATGCAGTTCATTTCTAGAATATGAAACTTTTTAACTTCTCTTTCACACCCATGTCCCATTTGATTTGAACCCTCAAAAAAAAAAAAAAAAAAAAAAGACACAAACACGGTTCGGTTTCACCTCCCAACTATTTCAAAAAATAGGAACTGTTGGGAACAGTTCCTATTCTGGTTCCTCTAGGAACCGGAAGGAATCGAACCGTATGCAGTCATAATTGCAGTTTAAAATCTTTGCCAAAAAATATATTTTTATTACACAAATGATAAATAATAACATAATACAACAAATAAAAATAAAAAAACCAAATGAAAAGAGTAAGGTAATTACTAAATATTTTAGACATGGAGATAAAAAAAATTGACTGTAATCAACCAATACAAATATTTGATAAGATAGGAAAAACTCAATTAAATTAGTAAAACATTTTGAATGAAATTTGGTTTCACCAAACATATTTTCTATAGAAGTAAAATTGAATTAAATAAAATATGTTTTAGAGACAATTCGTAAACTAATTTGATTTGTGTATTTTATAATGAATAAAATTAGAATATTTTTAGTGAATATAAATGTGATTATAAATTTAAAATACTTATATAAAAATGTAAATTCAATTGACATTGAAGATATTAAAACTCATTTAGGAGACGAATCGAGCTTAAACAATAGGGATCTCAACTTGTTGGGCTCATGAACAAACTGGTATGGTTAGATTTTATAATTTAAATTCTCATAATTTACTTTAGCCCAACTACTAACAAATTATTACACTAGATTTTTACTTATCCTATGTATAAAGCCCACTCATTATTAGCTCATTACAGCCCATTATCCATCTCTAATCAAATCTCAGGCGTTGAATCTAGAATACCTAATTACAGATACGAAACCCTAACAACCCACCTCCTGCCCACAACTACCCCAAGCACCCAACAAGTCTGCAACTCCTCTCGAAAGCAAACGCACGATATGCTTGTAACCCTTCTTCGGCGATGAACGCCAGTCTCCACTGATATCCACAAGGCTACAAGAGTGATCCCTCTCTCCGGCTAACCATCATCGGCTGTGATTACTAGTATCCAGCAATCCACAAGATCAGATCTCTCTCTGGTTAGTTTCTCATCTCTATCATTCAGTCTCCATCTATTGATTTAATCCAATTGTTGTTAATGAAATATGAGTCGGTGAGTTGTGAAGGGTATAGATGAATTGTTGGAATCTAAAAGTTGCAAAGGAGAAAACGACATAGACGAGCTCGAGCCGATCCGACCCCGAGCACTGTCAAGATAGTGCCGAGTCGAGCTCAAGTTTGCCTTAGACAATCTTGCTGGATCCTGAGCCCGAACACCTCTCTATCTTTGGCTAGCCGAGTATGAACAAAATTTAGTAGATGAAAATGAACAGAAACTCAGATGGCCTTACCGATCGAAAAGAAGAAGTTTAGAAACTTAGATGGTAAATCAAAGAAACACGTTGAATGAAGTTAATCTTGGAGAAAAATCTGTGAAGTTGTGAACCCAAAATCCAGACACAAATTTTATCCATATTCAACATTCCAGAAGGGCTTCAAGATAAACCTTCCTCTTCCTCTTAATTATGATCGGGTTGTTTTTATTACTTCTCTGTTTAGATTTCATGTAATATGTTAAAATTCCATGTAATGAATGAAGTAATGTTAACTTAATGCCCATTAGTCCAGAAGTAGAATAGTGGAGAACAGGACTTGCCCCTTTTGCGAATGTTATAGAAGGTAGCATTTACAGTGTACGGAAGATTTATATAGGGAATCAACGTGGACCAGATCTAAAGCTCAAAAGAATTGAAGGGTTGACTACGAGCTAGGCTCTAATTTGTCGGAGTAAACAATTGAAGGGAATTAATAGGTCTTACCCTTAGCTGACTTTTTTTAATTAACAATCTTATAAATTAATGCACGATAAATTAATAATCTCTTTTAATTAATAAATTACTCGGTACCGACTTAGGTCAAGGTACTAAATTAATTATTTCGTTAAATTTATAAGATAATATATTTTAGAAATTCACTTATAGGTTTCTATAGGTCCCACTTATTTCATAAATTAATAATTTGATAAGAAGTACATATAGGACTCAGAATATAGTGTTGTTTGTCTATTTTTGAAACTTAAGTCTAGTTGGATCTCATCTCTAATTTTTTGTAACACGCTCAAAAGTTCTGGGATTGTATTTGATGATCGCTTGAGTGTATTTGATATTGTCCCTTAACTGATTTGCAAGTTAAAATTTTCAAAAACTTGCTGCAATTCTTTTTGAGTGCATGTGGGTTGTTGTTTGCTATACTCAACATAATGCACATAATGCTTTGCGCATTTCATCTATCATGGTTAATTTCTTAACACTTTTAAGACGGGAGTCATTATAGATATTTTAGTACTATAATGATGTACAACAAGAGTTTGTGTTTGTTTAAATAGAGTTTGTATTTGATTCAATACATTGCATGCATTTGATTAAATGAGTATAATACATTAAATTTTACTTTATTAAATAGTAAGTACAATACATTTAATCTTTGGTTGGTTAAATATATTTTTAATTTATTAGATGAGTATAATACATTAAGTCTTTTAAATAGTAAATACAATACATTGAATCTTTAGTTGGTTAAATATATTTTTAATTGATTAGATGAGTACACTACATTGAATCTTAATTGATTAAAATGAGTGCAATGCATTGAATCTTTAAGATTGTTGATCAACTAAATGTTTTGAAAAAAATAAATAATGTACATAAAATATCTTGTTAAATTAATAATTAATATCTCGCTTAATTAATAGAATTTATGTGGTCCTTGCGCTAATAATTTATAGAGGTTATGTTGTGCATGCAATTATTATATGACTATAAAATTTATTTTGACAAGGTCTTGAAGTGAACTAAGTCACAAATACAACATCAACATCAATAAAATTGTTTTGCTGGTACTTTTGAGTCCTCTTTAGGGGTGGCAAAATTTGACACTAACATGACACAAAATTATCGGGTTTAGGTTGACCTTACGTAGTCGTGTCAACTCATTTAATCTGTTTAATGAATCATTTCGTGTTCGTGTTTTCGAGCTCAACCCATTCAACTCGATTGTACCCGTTTAATTAATCATCTTATAATTGTGTCAGGTTAACTCGATTAATTTGGAAACTGTTTTAACTGAATTTTGTTTCAATAAAAATCCAATATGGTATAGTATTTGGTCTTTTTTTATAATTGTTTTGTTCCAATTATTGTTATTAAATATAAAAGGATATGATAATAATTTGGTTGTTATTCTTTCTTTTCTTTTCTCTCATATTATCCAAACAAGAATATTATCATTTCCTTTCTCTCCTCTTCTATTTTTCCAAACATAAATAGAAATTATTTTCTTTTATCTCATAACTAATATCATCCTCTCAATTTTTTTCTCTCTTGTTTATTCAAATGAAGTCTTAGTACTTCAATTCCTTTATTTTTCCGTCATAGAAAACTTGAAAAGTCATTTTCTTTCAAAGACAAAAAAAGAAACAATATATTAAGGCTGAAAATTTTAAATATCCCATTCATAAGCTAACGAATATATCACATGCCAAAAATTTCACTCACAATATAAAATTTTAAATGCTTTACTATTCTTCGGAGAATATTAGGCACATAAAATTTGGGGGGCAATGTTTATACCCCCAACTTCTAACAATCGGTAGCCAATATAGATGTAAGTGATTATCGGCCACTTTCCAGTGGAAGACTATTGCCGCCACTTCCTGTGAAAGTTTCTATCCTCCATAAATTTCAACATGAGAAGGGCCAATGGGAGGTGACACATGGCATTATTTGACTAATTCGAGGGCACATGAAGAAAGGCACATATGACACAAGCTGAGGGAGTTGGTTAAAGGATGTGCTCCCCTACAATTAAAGAAGAGTTAGTTCAGTTAAAAAAGGTAGCTTAGAAACATGGAACACATAGCAGTAGTCCATTGGAAGGATGTGGAAGTTACAACTTCCAATAAATGTTGATTTGAAGCTTTATAAAATGGGAGAACATGGCCCAAGCATGCAAAACACAATACACGTGACAAACTCTGATCAGTACCACGTGAAAGTCCTTAACCGTCACGAGTAACTGCTACTAGAATCATCAGTGGTAAGTGCTCTATAAAATAGGGAAGGGTAATGCTATTCAGGCAGAATTTTTAGACAAAATTCATAGGCAGAAATTTTTAGAACCATTGGATGTATGTAGTAGGCCCCACCACATTCACTCACCACATGCATCCAATGGTTCTAAAAGTTTCTGCCTATGAATTCTGCCTAATGTTTCTGCGTGAGTAGCATTATCCAATAGGGAAACATGGCCAAACAAACAAGTACCATGATAAGAGCAATGAATACGTGCGACACTCGGCAAAATCTGATTATTGCCATGTGAAAGATCTTAACTGCCAAAGGAACCGTCACAAAAAATTGCCATTAGAACCTTCACCCGTAACTCAGAAGCTGCAAAATACAAACAACACAAGTATGTAAGCACACAAGCTCAATGAGGAGATCAAGGAGAGCATGAGCCATATGGAAAAGATTAGTTGGTCCACGTGGAAGGATGTAACTGCTACTAGAAATCGTCATCTTCAAGAGCCATTTGAAATGTCTACAAATAGGACACTTAAGTCTCACCTCCAAACCCTGTTCAAGACACAACACAACAACACTTCAATTCTCTTAAATTCAAGTCTTGCACTTTATTAACCTTTTAGATTCCAGTGATGTATTTAATATCTTTTAATTCAAGGTCATGCGCTTTTGATTACCTTATGTTTTGTTTAGTTCATTTTCAAGTCTTCCACTTTCATGCTTCAATCCCAGCAAATTGCCTTTCATTTGTTTTAATTTTCTGCATTGTGCTTTCAATTTCCTTGTTTAGGCATCGTTTGGATTGAAGGATAAGGAGAGAAAATAAAGGAGAGGATAATATGTTTTATTGTTTGAGTGGTTTAAATGGAGAGGATTGAGAGAGATTTGGAGGGATAACTATCTCTCCAAATCTCTCATATCCTATCCTCTAAAAAATGAGGATAGTGGGAGAAAAAGGATAGTGGGTTAAGTAGTATTTTCATAATTTTGAAATTGTCCTCAACAATTAGAAAGAGAAATTGTTATTATACTCATGTCCTATTAAATATAAAAGGATATAATAGTAATTTAGTTGTTATTCTTTCTTTTCTTTTCTCTCATATTATCCAAACAAGAATATTATCATTTCCTTTCTCTCCTCTTCTCTTTATTCAAACATAAATAAAAAATTATTTTCTTTTATCTCATAACTAATATTATCCTCTCAATTTTTTTTTCTTCTGTTTATTCAAATGAAGCCTTAGTACTTCAATTCCTTTATTTTTCCGTCATAGAAAACCTGAAAAGTCATTTTCTTTCAAAGACAAAAAAAGAAACTTTTGAAGTTGTCACATGACTTTCGTACAATTGCCTGACCCTCATATTCCAACTAAAATTTAGTTTGAATCTTCATTCGATAGACCAAACACACTATATGCATCTTGAGGGTCAAATGTGCGACTAAACCAAGAAAACATCTCTCTCGTCGTGTATACATTCTCAACTTCAATTATTTTGTTAATTTTCCATCACTCCTTTATCATTTTGACTAGAGTTTCATAAAAATTAAGGTCGGATATTCATTTTCAAAATTTTTAAGAGCTAAACTTTAATTGAACTCTTTACTTTGCGAATGAGAAAACCCATCTGGTACTCTCTGAATTATTTTCAAGTACTCTCCCTTATTTAGAAATGTTTGATAGGTATAAAAAATTAATCTACATACATAATAATGTAGAGGTTTCTAGTTTTACCCATAAGACCCCATAATCGGATTTACCTACTTCTTCGTAAGTGTAAAAATTTTGAAGCTACGGATCACAATTATTAACGCTCCTTACCAGTCAGTCATCAATTTTTTTTACTCAAAATCAGTTTCGCTTTCATTAACTTCCTCTGCTTCCTATAATCTACAATCTTGCAGAGACAACCTGATCAACCCATTCCATTGGGTCAAAAGATGATGATAATGATGAAGCAAATTCACATACAAAACATAAGATACAAAGACACAAATCAATTATAAAATCTATTACGAAATTGCATTGCTAATTCAGATACAAATCAAGGGTTCAGAAGCCAACACCAAGCAAACTTGAATTATTCTCTTCATACCCAAATGACACAAACACGAGACTTCAGAAATTCCAAACCCAGATCTCATATAACACAACAGTCCTCGTATCTAAACAGAAAATCCTAATTACTTTTTCTTAGTTCTGTTATCACCACTACCACCATTATTCCCTCCAGATGCTGCCTGGGCTGCTTTCCTCGCTGTCTTCTCTTGAAGGGCTCTCGCATCCCTGCACATTAAATTAAGAAAATAAATACTCATCATATATCTACATCTACATCTATATATATATATATATATATATATATACTACTTATTAAAAGTGTGTACAATTTTTATTTTTTATATACATTTTTCTACTCTTTTAAATTTAAAGAAATTATTAGTAGCATTTTTCTTTTAGATTATGTGATAGTTCAACGTCCACAAGGTTTGTCTTTAGAGTTACCAGAACAGTTACCAAGATGCCAATATGATGACCCGGGTCTGTGTCTCAAGTGTTACTTCGAAGAGTCACTGAAACAGTTTTGGCCGTTGCTTGCCACGATGATAAATTGTTCTCTCTTTCAACTCCAATTTAGTTTATCTTTTTCTTTTCTTTTTTCCTCTCAACAATTTTCACCTTCCCTCTGTAAAATAATGTAAGAAATGCACTTCTAGAAAATTTAAGAAATGAACAAAGCCAATAGAAATCAGAATAAGAGTATGATGATGATAGTGCTTCAAGTTCCATGTACCATTCCATTTATATTTAACATTGCGATTGTTTTGGAGATTTCCAGTGTGGCTGTCTTGATGATGATGATGATTCGAGTGATGACCAATGGGATGGATCCGATGATCAGGAGGATGAGTGTTTTGATCTCTCACTGCAAGAGTCATTAGCTCCCTCCAAGTTACGATTTCTTTCCATGATTCATGAACTCCCACTAATTGTTTAATTTTCATGCACATGATCACAAATTGTACAATTTTTTTTTACTTTTTGTTCTCTCTTTACCTCCTGTTATGGGCGGGACCTTGCCTGATTGCAAAGTCGTCGAACATAAATGCGACGGGATGGCTACGGCCGGATGCAAATAGAGTCAGTGAAATGCATGTTTGGAGTCGCGACCTAACATTGAATTATAATGTGTTAGGTCACCTATGTGTATGGTTAGACGCGGGCCAGTCTTCATGACCGAAATTTTGAAGAAAATAATGTTTTGAGTCGCAAATAGTGAAAATAGAGGTTTTGAGTTGAAAATGATCATTTAGAAGAAAATGATGTTTTTGAGTTGAAAACGATGAAAATCAAGGTTTTGGGTTGCTGAAGATTTTATACGAAAAATCGTGATTTTGAGATTGCAAATGACCATTTTGAAGAAAATGATGCTTTTGATGGATCATAGGTTTATGACCTAATTTTGGCAACACAACTTAAAAAGGAGATTTTTGAATTTTGTGGGACCTAAATTTATGAGCAAATTTCGTCAACATAATAGCTTAGAAAAGTGAGTTTTGGATTTTAATGGAAATGTGTTTAATGTTCATTTTGAAGAAAACATTACTTTGAAACGCATTTGAACAACTCACACATAATTTTGACATGTAATGACTTAGTCAATGCAAGGGTAGTAGAAACCCTATGGGTGAAATTTTGACAATATAACATCGCAACTAGGGTGCCATGATGCTATAATGCATATGCTCGTGGCTTTTATAAAATCGAAGTCTAAAAATGATTTTTAAGATTCATTTTATGAATGAATGCACACACCAAATCGAAAAACATGGAGTTTGCATAAAAGTAAACCTAGCAAGGATTCTAAAGGGTTTACAAGGTAGGCTATGGGAGCTCATCCCTTTTCCAAACTGTTCGGGTATGTGGCCAAGAAATCCCCCGATCCCACATACACTCGAGGCATAAATGTAGGAATAGTGACAAGGGTTAATACACAAACATGAGGGCTATGCATAGAAAAAGGGAAGAGAACACAAAAGATTAGAGTTTAATAATACTTCCTTCGACCAATACCATCTTCATTACTTATACCTTAACCTCCATTGATGGACCTCCTTCTTCAAGAGATGAACAACCTCATGGCCTTCTCTTCTAGGGGGAGAGTTGATGGCTAGGGAGGGGGTGGATGTATCTCTTAAGAGAGATGTAGAATGTTAGGCTAAGGCTAAAGGGTGGTGGAGGAGGTGGAAATATCTCTTAATAGCGATGGAGGATGCTAGGCCAAAGCTAGAGGTTGGTGGAAAGTGTCTATGAACACAAAACAAAAGGATGATGGGGTGAGGAGAGGCTTTATTTATCGCCTCTCTTTACTCCCACTTTTCTCTCCCTCTCTAATGTGGGAAGAACATTCCTTTTATAGTTGGTGTAAAGCTTCATATTTGTTGTATGTTCCTGATGTGAGGCAAGGAGTGAATGTTGTTTTGTGAATTTCCCGCGTTTGTTTGCATCTCCATTTTCAGTAATTTTTAGAGGTCGTCGCGATTGCAAATGCATTCGTATCCAATTCTTTTTGAATTTTAAGGTGCCCGCACCTACATGCGGAATCCTGTGCCACGTTGGCTATCTACGCAACTTTGTGTTTCTTAGGATAGAATGACATCACCATGGTTTTGGATTGTTTCTTTTGACCATTTTACTCTTATTTTTTAAGCTCTGTCAATCCAACACCCAAGAAGAAATTACAATCTCAATTGTGGTTGTTCCCCAGGGTTTTTGGGTGCTTCGGTCGCAATGGCAAAGTCGAATTTTTGACTCGACAATGGGATTTGCTGGTTTATGTGTGATAGTACAAAATTACGATTTTGCCCTCATAACTGACCCGATGTTCATGCTTATGTTATGACAGAATCTTTGGACACACGTGGTTTTGGGTGGTTATGTTATGACATTATCTCTGGATATTCACGGGGTTTTGGAATGCTATGAACATGATGGTAGCATCATTGTTTTGATCTAATGGTTGGGTTGACCTATTTCGCACTAGTTTCTTCCCTTTCTTGATGATTCGACATTTTGAGGAGTATTACAAACTTTACTTTGGTCATATAACCAATGTCTTGGGATATTTTGGATGTGATGGTGAAGCCAGATTTTTGATCCAATGGTTGGATCGTCCATTCTTCATTCTTGGCTCAGACTGACCTACGAAGAGTGAATTTAGGATTCACTTCTTGTCAAATTTCTCAAATTATCCTTGTAATTGGGCAGGGTAAATTGGGTGTCTACATCTGGAATATCACGCACTCTCATCCATATACTACAAATGGCTATACACATCTTCGCACGAGACGGCCAAAATCAACTGTTGAAAGAACGCCGCCGCCACAATCTCAAACAAAAATCATCAGGAAAATCAACAATATGTTGCTAGTATTTAATAATAATCATAACTATTATTAAATTATTATTTTATTTTAAATCTATATTGCTTGTGTAAAAAACTGTTTTGTAAGTCTATAAAGGGGGGTTTTATGATATCCAGTGTGGATATATGAGTGTTCCTATAGAATCTATCATTCTCTCTCTTCTCAATTAGTGTGTCACTATTTTGTATTGTGTTTGGAAAAAAAAGACTAGTACACCCCGTCTTTCTTTGGACGTGTACGAAGAAGACCACCGACGAATATGTGTTGAATCTTGAATTCGTATTGGACCGTTAATACCTACACGTAGGTAGGGCATACGACTTTAAGACAATTCCTAGCATGTATCTAGGCCGGTTCTTTCCCACTTATTTTATTATTGTCATTTTCTTTTCTTAATTTTATTGTTATTGTTGAGTTAATTTTCTATTGTTGAGATTATTTGTATTGTTTAATTCTATGGCTTATTGTTATGCTCGTATTGATCTTATTGTGAATTCATATTGACGTATTATACAGTGTTATTCATTCATGTATTATTCATTGTGATGACTACTTATTTATGAATAAAATATTTAAATTTTTTCTAACAATCTAAAGTCGTATCTTTCTAACATATATATGTGTATACAAGTATACATGACAGAACCAAAATATACACACACGCATATATATATATATATAGTTTGGTGTCAAAATAGTTGAAAAGAGATGTAGATAGTAGCATGGAAACAATTTTAAAATCAGTTATTTTACTTCAATAAGATTTGAAGAGTTAGCAACAATCAATAGTCATCAAGACAGCAATATTTCACAACTGTTTTTACTAAATCAGGAACTCATGACTGGAAAAAACTGGGTCCATAGACGCAGCTATACTGCTCGGTTTTAAACTTGTCTAATGCAATATTAGTAAACATATGTGTGCGTATATGAATACAATCATACATATGTAACATATGTGTGATTTGCCTGACATGATCTTACAGTTACAGCTATGGCAACATATACTGCCCTATGAGTGTCTGTATATTTATTTAAATTAAGTATATAAATCTTGCCATACAGAATTGGTAAGAGGCAACTAGGAGGATAAGGAGGTTATACCTTTGTTATATATATATATATATTTTATGTCTGACATTCCTTTTAAAATTAAACACACAAATTAGAAACAAATAAAATTAATTCAGAAAGAGAGCAATTCACAGAGAGACAAACCTCTCTCTTCTTTGTTCAGGGGTTAATCCATCCTCTTTTGGGTGCTTGGCTTTCTGACCCACCCTGGCTTGAGCCCTCTCGCGATCTCGCTTTCTTTGGTTACCGCGTGAGCTTAAGTTAAGGTCCAAACATACTCATCAAAACCAAATCTATTAACTTGGAAGTGCAAACACAAATGCTAATTATCAAAATCTGCAAATAAGCAGTTCGGTTGCCGAGAAAAAAAGAACCAAATCAGATATACTATGTCTCTCCAAATTCTCATTATTTGGGATCGGTAAAGGCATATAAGAACTCCTAATTACTGATCCAGGTACAAATATTTGGACCAGTGCGGCGATAAATTCAAATTTTTTTCTGGGACAAATATAACACAATAACAAACTCAAATTATCTACTTCTCTATATCTAATGTAATTCGATCAAGATATGGAACATAAAAGGTTGATCTGAAATCAGAGAAAAGAAGCATATCATAAGGATATGAGTCATTCTCGATTCTCGAACAGCCAAAGAAAAATCAATAATAATTAATTAATAACACCCTGGAGAAAAGAAATTTACAAAATCAAAGACCCATCAATATAACATAAAAAAATAACAATCTAAATAAGGAAATTGGAAAGATAAAGAGTTCCACATAAAGAAAGAGATCATCACCTGATCGAATCTAGAGAGAGAGAGGAGAGTTCTAGAGAGAGAGAGAGAGCGCTCTGGTTGACGATGAGTGTACAGTTGTGCTACAAAAGCAAGTAGAGGGAGTTTTATCTGAGACAATCGATATCCAGAAGGTTCGAGAAGCCGCAGAGAGTTTCTAAAAGAATTTATTATGATCCAACCGATGGTTCGAATTTATTTTGTATACTCGTAAATTTATTAACATTTTTTCTTTTTAATTAAAAGTAAATATCACTTAGACTCTCAGTTTAGGCTATATTTATGATTTTAATATTTTTAATTATTTCAGTAGCTTTTGTTAGTAATTTTTTTTGTAATTTTACAATTTTATTTATTATTATTATATTAATAAAAAAGATAAAGAATGATAAAAATCTTTTTGTAGTTGATGTTAAAATTTTTTGTTTGCCTGTCAAAAAAAAGAAATTTGATACCTAAGCTCAAAATTCAAATAATGTAATTGAAAATAATAAAATATAAAAAAATATTACCTAAACTAAAAAAAATATAACTCCTAGTCTTCCTTTAATTAAATAAAAAAAAAAATTCTTTGAAATGTTACTTTTGATATGACAAACTTGATAATATATTAAATGACAAATAAGGTTTTGAAGTAATCGATTGAAGGTGTTTTTAATGTCAAAAATAACTCTCACAAGGAACTTAAAAATGATACGTTTTTAGTAATGGTCTCTTTGGCTCGATATTAGCCGTCAGATCAAAAAAAGTTTGATACCTTCTTTCTAATAAAATGCTTGTTTCAGTTGACTTATTAAAGCCCAGAACCAATCACAATCTCCGAATTGAAGAATTCCATGTGAGTCCAGATCAGTTTGGTTCCTACTCCTAGTTGTTGCCATTTTTATCGTGACACGCGGCAAGCAAGCAGTGGCCGCGTACCACTCAGTGTGATTCATGGGCCCGAAGGGGCTTCATGGGTTCGGCCCTTCTCCGGACTGAATTAAATGGGTCACAGGACTGCGAATTGAATGGGCCGAGCCCCAGTCCTACACCTGTGATTGACCCATTTTTTGGCTTCACAAACAAAACACTCGCTTGCAACCAACATGGACCCACCCGGAAGATGTTTATTGGAAAATCTTTACCATATTGAGTGGGTCTGTGTCAGTCAACGAACCCAAATCACCCACATTATGCATGCTACTTTGTTGTTAACACTTACAGGCATTATATACCATCTTTTGATGCCGTAATTTAGGATAGAATTTCCGGAAAAAAAAATTACGGCAGTCCAGAATACACTGTAATTTAAGAATGCAATCAAGCCTTTAAACGGTTGATGAGGTTGAATTCCGAAATATAATCCTTATCTTTATAATAATTTATATAGGGAGGCACTTCACATTTAATCTTAGACATTCTACCTTATAAATTTAACAATTAAAATGACTGTTTTTGTCATTTTTTTTGTAATTTCTTTTCAAATAAATCTTATACTTCGTTTGATAAGATAGAAATAGTAAGAAATTTTTTTTAAACATTTTACGAGGGAGAGGAAAATTTTGTGAAAAAATAACTTTTAATAACCACCTAATTTACTCTTAAAATTTTCTTATAAAAACATTGAAAATTTTTGCTTTGTTGAGAAAGTTATCTGAACTTATTCTTATGCCCCCTTTTGATTTCTTTAAACAAAACATTTGTATGTATATATTTTTAAAATATAGTACTCCGTATATTAGTAATATCTCTTTCAATGTCCTAAAAAATTCTTTATTTAAATTCTTATATTACTTTAAGGTGAACCATTATATTTTTTTTTTGTAACTTTCATGTTGTCCAAGCCATAAAATGATAGTTCCCACTGTACACATAAATTTCGTATCCGAAAATCTAGGAACGAAAATTAGTGACAAATAAACGATTTTTATTAATTCAAGAAAAATGGTACAATCCTCTGTAAATCTTTACAAAAGAAATATGAAGATAATGTCCTCTGATTCGATCTCCTTGGTAATCCGACTTCAAGGGCTGCTAGAGCTTGATCTTGAATTGGATTGAAACTTTGGTGAAAAATGGCACGTGGATGATGTGCTTGTTGTTCTTCTCCTTCAGGGTTTAGATGCTTTGGAGTTTTGGATTTTGAGTGAAGAGTTCTGCAGAGCTTCAGCTTTTCTGAGAATCTTCTGGTCTCTTTTCTCCCACCTCTGGACCTTTATTTATAGGCTCACCGGAGGGGTAGATTTGTAACTTTCTTTTTCTTTAATAATTATCCTATAATTATCTTTTATGATAATTTTGATAATTATCTAATATATATACATATATATATATATATATATATATATTAGACCCATTTTCAAATGGGCTTTGACTATTTAGACAATTTAGACCAGCCCATAACTTATTTATTTGTGGTGGGTCTGGCTTCAAATTATCTGACTCATTGGGCCATATTTTAAAGTAGGCTAAACTGAAGATAAACCCAAATTGTATTTTGGGTCTATCATGTAATTTTTTAATGTCTACAAATTGCCCCCACTTTAAGTCTCGCGCCATGTTGAGTTTGTCACGTATTTAAAGCGGGACTTAAAGTATTTAAATTTCGCTTTTTTTTTTTGTGTGCGAAAATTCAACTGCAAAAAGGATTTCTTCTTTGTCAAGTTGAATCAAATACTTGAGGTCCTATTACCAATAGGATTTTTTTTTTCTAGTCCAAGTGGAATTAAAGACTTGAGAATCCTATTGCAAATAGAATTGTTTTTTCTTATCCAATTTCAAATAGGATTTGCTGTTTTCCATGTTCAAACGGAATTGGAGTCTTGAAAATCCTATGTCAAATAGGATTAACTCACCACTATATATATGTAGCCTACACTTCAGACTCTTTATATCAGAAATTCCATGAATTCCAGCAATTGTAAGCTTTCTTTTCTTTTTTTTTCTTTTTTTTTTTTTCTACTGCCGGTGGAATTTTTTTTTTTTCCTTCTTTTTCTTCTTTCTTTTCTTCTCCTCTTCCAGAGGCTGATTTTTTTTTTTTCTCTTTTTCTTCTTTCTTTCTTCTCCTACTGCCGGTGGATTTTTTTTTTTTTTCTTCTTTCTTCTTTCTTCCTTCTTTTTCTTCTCTTCACACCTGTTTCTTCTTCTTTTTTTTTTTTTTTTTTCTTCCTTCTCTTTTCCTTTGATGTGTAAAAAAAAACAAAGTTTCTTTTTTTGTTGCTTGGTGGATTTGAACACAAGATCTCATGAGAATACATTATAGCACCACACCATCTCTGTTACACAACTCCTTGTATTATAAACTTTTGCAACAAAATATATATGTCCTTAAACATTGAAAGGAATATTTTTCTTTAGTAACAACTTTGTCTTCCGTAACCGCTATTAATCAAATCTATTTTTTTCAAATCAGATTTCACTTGTGGGCCCTGTTCGAATTTTGTGCTGTCTTTGGAACGACGAATAAATCTATCGAATTCATTGAGGAAGATATCTTTACGTAAGTCACTCAACTTTTCTTGGCAAGTTTCAAATATTTTTTTTTTTCAATTCTTGCAGGTCAAATCGTCTTTCTCAGAATATGGAGTTCCAGACGCCATTCATTAGTCCCTTCGGGGTCCCTTAGTGCACTTCGGTGTCACTCGTCCCTTCGGGGTCCCTTAGTGCACTTCGGTGTCACTCTTTCGTCCCTTCGGGGTCCCTTAGTGCACTCCGGTGTCACTCGTCCCTTCGGGGTCCCTTAGTGCACTTCGGTGTCACTCTTTCGTCCCTTCGGTGTCCCTTAGTGCACTTCGGTGCAGCAGACATCCGTCAATATCTCGGCGGTAGGTCCGGTCACCCAACTCTTCTCTTGCAAGCTTCAATTTTTTTTTTTTGTAAAGATAGTTTATACTCATATCAAGGAGTGATTATTTTTTTTTCATGCAGACAGTTTATACTCATGTCATGAGTGTTTTTTTTTTTTTTTGTAGACAGTTTATACTCGTATCAAGGAGTTTTTTTTTTTTTTTTTATTGACAATTTATACTCGTGTCAAGGAGTGTCATCTTTTTTTTTTGGTAGACAGTTTATACTCGTGTCAAGTAGTGTCATCGACAGTTTAGGCTCGTATCGGGGAGCACTTTTAGCTTTAATTAGTCTTTAGCTTTGCAAAACTCAGGAGACAGTCCAAACTTGTGTTGAATGATGTGAATCAGCTCAGCGTCAATTTGAAGATTTTATTCTTGTTTTATTTCTTCATTATACTCTTCTCGTACTTGAGAAGAAACATCGTCTTCGAACTCGTCTCCCCACCCAGAAGGAAGAGGTATTTCATTCGTCGTGGTCCATGCCGGAGGATTGAACCTCACCCAATATGCTTTTATTCCACTACGAGATTCGATCCAGACAGCATCTTCGAGTTTTGGTCTCTACACTTTTCCTTTTTCTAGTCTTTTATTTTTTTGACCCTCTCGTTCCATCTGGGATTGTAAACGATTTTGTTCTTGTTTCTCGCTTTCTTTTTCGAGACATTCGTTTCGCTGATTATTAGAGACAGTTCAAGAAAGTGACTGTTGAGACATCACTCGTGTGTTTCTGGGCCATGATTCTTGCGAGATCTTTTTATAATCATTCCTTTCTTGAGCATTCTTCTTTGGCCTCCAAGCAAGCACAGTATTTTGAACTCTCCTACTTGAAGTTGTTTGAGTAAAATTTGACGGATTATTCCGATACCGCATTTTCAACACAAATCCTTCAGATTCGTCATTTTGGTTATGCTTTTGTTTTTCTTGTTTCCTTCTTGGAACTTCTTTCTTATTTCTGGATTTGATAAAATGTGTAGGCCTTTTTAAAAGACAGCCGTGAATCTTGCCCCCATGCCAAGGATATTTCATGTGAGAGAGTTGGGAATGAGTCTTGTATGGAAGGTTTGCCCCCTGTCTGTTCAGTCTTCTATCAAGGTTTTCTTGACTTAATGTCTTATTTAATCGAGAACTATCAGATGAAGTTACGGAAGGAACACGATGTGTTTTTTGATACAAGTCGTTAGAGACGATACTTGTAACATAAGATATATTTATTTCATCGTCCGAGTTAGCAAGTATTTCGTCTTCGTCTTCGTCTTCCTCTTCCTCTTCAGACTCAACCTCTTCATCTTTAAGACAGTTGTCAGACAGATTGGGAAAGGCAAAAGCCTTTGCACCACGACTTGTTATGCTGAGTTCCATATCATAGGCACGAGTAACCAATTCTTCAAATGTATGAGACTTGATTCCTTGTAGAATGTAAAGAAGCTCCCAGTGCATGCCTTGCATACACATTTCGACTGCTGATACTTCAGAAAGACGGTCTTTGCAATCAAGACTTAGAGTTTGCCAACGGTTGATATAGTCGACTACAAGCTCGTCCTTAATTTGTTTCGTGCTAGTGAGTTATAGCATGCTTACTGTTCTACGAGTACTGTAGAAGCGGTTAAGAAACTCTCGCTCCATCTGCTCCCAACAGTCAATACTTCTAGCTTTGAGGTCTGTGTACCAATCAAATGCATTCCCTTTGAGGGAATGAACAAATTGCTTGACCAAGAGATCCTCTTCGGTGCCAGCGTTATTGCAGGTCTCCACAAAGTGTGCAACATGTTGTTTGGGATTGCCTCTTCCATCAAATTGTTGGAACTTTGGCGGTTGATATCCCACTGGCGTCTTTAAGCTGTCAATTCTTTCGGTGTAGGGTTTTGAGTACACAAGAGTGCTATGAGGGGCGCCGTCATACTGTGCTCGAATTATGTTCGTTATTATATCCTGCAACTGTTGGACAAATAGCAAAGCGATTGGCGAAGCAGGGTTAGTTTCGTCAGCCATGTGTCTTGACGCAGATGTGTGACGACGCTCTTTTGATTGGGCACCTTGAAGAGAGGAATATGAAGTATTCGCAGGCAAATGTGTTGACTTGTCAGGATTTTGGATTTCAAGCTTCCTCATTAGCGCAGCGATCTGCAAGTCCTTCTCTTCGACAGTCTTTGTGAGGTTTTCGATTGCGCGCACCATGACTGCCAGTTGGTCTTCCGTCGAGATTATTCTAGTCATCATAGTTGCGACAACATTCGAATAGGAAAGACCTTGAGGGCCAACATTCTTTGAAGGGATCGATTGCTCTGAAATCTCAAGTAACGACTCTGAGAGCGAACTGACGTTAGAGTTGGTGTCAGAGACGAAGTGGGGTGAATGTGGTGGCGCCGACTCTTCTGAAACTACGTCAGAGTTCCTTGCCCCCCTGAGGATCAATGGTGTTAACATGTTTAGTTTTCATATCCATTGGTTTAGCAGGATTGGTTTTCACCAAATCTTGCTGATTCTTGAGCGAAGCAATTGCTTTGGTCTTGCTACGTGTCATAGGACCTGCTGAGGTGCTGCTGGCACTTGGCAGGTTCCTAGTGTTCTTGTCACTGCTTGCGGCAACTTTGGTGTTAGCCATTGCAGTAGCGGTTTCTTTTGAGTTTTTCTTGTTTGTCATCTGAACCTTGGGAGGAATCATAGATTCTGATGAACAGAGTTTTGAAGGTATGATGTAGGAGACAGAGATGTCCCACCGGGCGTGCCAGAAATTTGTACACACAAATTTCGTGTCCGAAAATCTAGGAACGAAAATTAGTGACAAATAAACGATTTTTATTGATTTAAGAAAAAGGGTACAATCCTCTGTAAATCTTTATAAAAGAAATATGAAGATAATGTCTTCTGATTCGATCTCCTTGGTAATCCGGCTTCAAGGGCTGCTAGAGCTTGATCTTGAATTGGATTGAAACTTTAGTGAAAAACGGCACGTGGATGATGTGCTTGTTGTTCTTCTCCTTCAGGGTTTAGATGCTTTGGAGTTTTGGATTTTGAGTGAAGAGTTCTGCAGAGTTTCAGCTTTTTCTAAGAATCTTCTGGTCTCCTTTTCTCCCACCTCTGGACCTTTATTTATAGGCTCACCGGAGGGGTAGATTTGTAACTTTCTTTTTCTTTAATAATTATCCTATAATTATCTTTTATGATAATTTTGATAATTATCTAATATATATACATATATATATATATATGTTAGACCCATTTTCAAGTGGACTTTGACTATTTAGACAATTTAGACCAGCCCATAACTTATTTATTTGTGGTGGGTCTGGCTTCAAATTATCTGACTCATTGGGCCATATTTTAAAGTGGGCTAAACTGAAGATAAACTCAAATTGTATTTTGGGTCTATCATGTAATTTTTTAATGTTTACACCCACAACTTTCTTAAAAAAAAAAATCATGCTAATCAAATGTATGCTATAAAATTAATTTTCCTTTCGTTTAGGGAAAAAAATATATTTTTTTCTTTTCTTCACTTCAATTTCTTTTACTGTTATTAATTTTCATCTAAACAAACGGACCCTATAACTTTATTTAAAAAATTGAAAAGTAAACTTGTCATTTCATTTATTAAAATTAAAAATTAAATTGCCTAAGGTGAAATGTCTCCTGCTAATATCATCTCCCATTTATATAAACAAAGTTGAGATATATCGTGAGCGGATGATTGCGATCATATCACTAATTTAATCAATGTCTGTATATGTATGTTGTGTGTTTGTATATATAATATACATGTATATATTAAATAACAATACGGTTTCTTCAATATTATACTTAGATGCATGCATGACCCACCAAAGAAAATTAGGAATCACCAGTTTAGGGAATGAGACAATTGTGTAGACCAAATACCAGCTCCATTTTTTTCTCAATGATATGTGTACCCCACGGCATGGCAAAACTCTTCTTTTCTTTTTTTTTTTTCTTTTCCAAACATAAAAAAAACAAAAAGGAAACTATACAAAAGAGGTTCCTTTTTTTAAAGCAACCATACAAAAGAGGTTCGTCAAACTAAATTTGGTGGTTCACTAGCTCAACTACTGACATCCACATACTAGACACATCATTATAATTATTGGCAATAGGTTGGCCCAATTGAATCGCGGTCAGACTTTAATTGGTCAACGAGTCTTCTCAATCCGGTTCAACAAAATATCTTGTCCTCTTTAATTTTATGTTTTTTTTTCTTTATATATATATATATTAAAACAATGTATAAGTCATCTTTAGGTTATCTAAGCCATTTATTTATATTTTTAATATTATCTACCTAAGTTATCTTATATAGTTATAACGTATAAATTAGTTACTTATTGTTATTGTATATATAATACTAATATATGATACTATATAATTATAAGCTAGTAAATAACTATATATAATAGCATATATAAAACTGATATATAAAGAACTTTATGTAGATGTCGCCCTTCAGAAATACACTAGTACACTATTAAAAACAATGAAGAGGTGGAAAATTGAGTTGGATATTCAAAAAATAGTGGTCCCCCTTTTCTTTTCTTTTCTTTTTTCTCTATCCCCGTAAAAAAAAAAAAAAAATTCTTAATTAAGAAAATAGTCACTCTACCTCCGTTAAGAATTCAGAATGAATTTTGGGTAAACATATCATTCTCGTTCCTATGGGGACTAATCGGTATACCGCCTCATTCAGCCAGTACAGCTTTAATCTAAAAAAAACATATTATCACCACCATAGATTTTTCTCACAAAAGGTCAAAATCAATGATAGAAACAATATTACCTTAGATTTACAAACTGATTAATATCACCTCAAAATTTAATTAGGAAATGCATGTTCGATTTAAATGGAAGAAAAAGATAAAATTGCAGGCTGAAAAATATAGGAAGAGACCAACACGAAAAAAAAAAAAAAGACCATTCACTAATTCAAATCCATTATTGAAAGAGATTAAAACATGAGAGCAGAACAAGAGAGAGAATCCTCCGTCATTCACAAGAATAGAATTATCGTCAAATGAGCTTTTACCGTTTCATATCTTTTCTCTCTCTCTTTAGTCACTCATCCAGATCTTACATCTTGAGATTTTAGGATTAAAATGATTTTAGAGATAAAACCCTTGCGGCTAATATATATTATATATATATATATATATATATGTATGTATATGAGAGTAACAAAGTAAAATGGCTTACATGTATGTATGTATGTGTGTGTATATATATATATATAATATAGCTAATTGGGACAGAGACGGATTTTACACTAAATCCTACTCCACCGAAACCCAAGTTTGATTTTAAATGAGAATTTTACACTAAATCCTATTTCACCTGAACCCAAGTCGGACTTTAAATTAAAAAAAAATTGTCACCCCTGTGTCTCTCTATCTTATACGAGTCCCGTAAAAAATGTTAACACTTCCATCAGCATTTGGTCCCAAATGTGATAATAGCGACCCAAAAATTATTGAGAATCCCGAATTACAATAGTACTCGATAAGTATTTACTAATATCATAAAAAAATTGAGAGTATTCATCCATTGGTGTACTACAATTTTGATAATCCCACATTATAAAATATTTTTTCAGAGCGGGCAATTTCGTCATTTTCAAATTCCCGAAATTCCGATAAACAAGGCTGAGCGGTGATAACGATTCCATAAGTTTCGCTACACTGTCCAGACTCCCCCACCTCCCTCCACTCTCTTATCCCCACAAAAAAATAACACACACACACACACTCTCGCAGAGGAGGGAGAGAAAATATAGAGCGAGAAAAGGGCAGTGAGGAATTCAATTACTCACTAGTGAGAAGAGGGGGAGAAAGAGAAGAAAATTGCCAAAGTCTATTAGCTGACTACATAAAGCATTTGGTGCCAGTTTAATCTCAATCTCTCAATCTCCTTTTTTTTTTCTTCCTTTTTGACTCACTTTCTCGGCATTGTTTCGGATAATTTTCTCAGCGCATACGATTGTTGTCCCTCGTTGCCAAAAACACTTTTACAGAAACAACAAAATCAAAAGGTGTGGAAGTATCAGATCTGGTCGTCTCTCTGATCGATTGATCAACGTATCTGACCTGACACGAAAGGTATCCGATGCTCTCTGTTGTACAGACTTCACCTGCATTAAACAAAATTTTGAGAAATTTTCATGTCCACAGTTTCTCAGATCTCAAGCTTCGGTATTATTTTTTCATAACTCTATAATTAATCCGTTGCGATCATTTTACTTCACAGTAAAATCTGATTCTTCAATTTGTTATTGAATTTTCTGAGAAATTATAGATTTTCCCATGAAAAAATCACGTTTTACGATAATTCTCTTCACGACAACCCATAGACGAACTTTCCGATCCTTGAATTCTACCGAAACTGTGAATTCACATTTTTCTTCTTTGTATACCGTTTGTATTTTTTCCCCGTCGCATTTCGAATTCTAAGTCCGTTAAAAGTTGCAATCTAGATTTTTTTTTTTTCTCTTTTTCCGAAATTTGTGATCGTTTTGAATGGAAAGTGATGGAGGTGGAAGTGGAAGAAGGAGATCGCACTCGGGCGAAAGAATCGATTCACTGAACCTTCGAGACTTCCTTCGAGTCAGAGACGATGACGAAGGCCGTAATTCGCTGGCCGGGCTTACTCTTAGCGCCGTCCTTGCCAACGAGAAGAGATCGGCGCCAGCTCAGGTGAACCGGACTCTCCTCGACGTCATCCGAGACGACCCCAACAGCGGTTTCAAGAACAACAAGAAGAGCTGGAGAGTGTTCAGGGACAAGCTCCGGCTCCGCCGCGCCGGATCCGCCTGGGTTTCCTCCCTTCCAGTTCGGCACTCTGACGTTCCGGTTCAGAATAACAACAGAATGATAATATCTCGACGAAACTCAACTCGTTTCGTGAACACGGACATTCAAACTCAACCCGAAATGTCATCATCACCAGCAATTAACAACGTACAGAGTCGAGTGGTGGAAACGAATTCCCTAGCAGGCCGTTTCAATCATGCAATTCAAAGGGATGGTGAGGTGGTGGAGACAGAGTCGTCGCCGGAAGGGGAGGAGGAGGCGGGTGTAGAGTCGCCGGTGAGGATGTCATTGATGGCATTGTTGGCGGAGACAGATAGAGAAATGGGGTTGGATGGTTCGCCATATATGATGGATGATGAGATAGAAATTGAGGAGGAGGAGGAAGAAGAAGACCACCGTGGAGGTGGAGGGTATAATAACTGCTGTGTGTGCATGGTGAGGCACAAAGGGGCAGCGTTTATTCCTTGTGGACATACATTTTGCAGGTTGTGTTCGAGGGAAGTTTGGATTCAAAGGGGTAATTGCCCTCTCTGCAATGGTTTCATATTGGAAATTCTTGATATCTTCTAAAAAAAGATCATCATCATCATCATCATTATCATCATCATCATCATCGCCACTGTCGGCAACAACCCTGCACAGCTCTAAAGTCTAAACTGCTCGGTTAAGATTTTTTCTAGTGTTTTCTCTACTTCAAGTTCTTGTAATTTTGTGTGTTTGATAGCATCTGTCCGAGTGAATAAGAAGTTTGATTTTGTATTTTCAACATGTTCACATATCAGATAGTTAATTTGTCATGCCCCTATGGCAGTTTTGTTTGGCAATCCCAATTTTGTATATGTATATAGGATTGTAATGTATGCATTACAATTTTAGAATATACAAAGCATGGCTCACTTAAAAAAAAAAATGCATGAATAATAATAATAATAAAACGAATTATGAAATAAAATTGTGGACTCTTGCTGGGATGCAAATATGTACATTTAGCATAAGATGTTCTATTATTCTCTTAGAAGACAACATTGTAAATTTATTGAATGCTTAAGAGATATATATATATATATATATATATAAATTTAGGGTAGAGTATTTATTTTTTCTTTTATCTTAAACAATTATTATAGTATTTTATCACTGGTGCGATATCTTCTCTATTTTTTAAAGGAAAAATGCCTGGGAGTAGAATCGATATTATAAAATACGAATTTAATAGGTATTATTGGATATTTGTGAATATTTGTCTGAATAATTAAATAAAAAATAAAAAAAAATGATAAACCGTCGGAATCAGATTGTTGGGCACACTAACAAAGGGGGGGCTGTAATGGAGTTATCCCGTGGGATCATGCATTTGGCAGATTGTAACCGAGCAGTCCACATCGACACCAGCAATAGACAGGAAGACCATTATTGTCCTACTGGTTTGGGCTTGACATGTTGATAAGGAAAATGACTCTTCTTTCTGTGTGGGGGATATAAGACGATGAGAGGGCCAAAACAAATCATAATCTACAACTGCTCTACAGCCGTAATTTACCAAGGTTGATGTGAACTGCACTGTACAAATTTGACAATTAAGCAAATGAACCAAAAAGATTGTTCAACTTCATTGGTTAATGATTCCACCAAACTTCATTACTTATATATATATATATATATAACTCCATCTAACCTCCAGATTTACACAAGATTCTCTTTAACTTCATCCGGTCACCATTATTACCAAAACACTTTTGGTCTGCACTTCTGGTATTAAAATGAATTTGGGTCTGTCCTTTGACATGCTTGCCATTAATATGAAATGAATTGGTCTTAACAACTCTCCGCGACAGAAAAATATAAATACAACGCTGCTCTTGTTTATGCTATGTTTTTTTTGGTAGGTGAATCACATCACACAAGCACCTATTTGTGTCCTTGTCACACAAGCACCTATTCTTCTCGTTGGTGTATAACTCTTAGGGATCGTTTGAATTGAAGGATTTGGAGGGATAAGGAGAGAAAAGAAATGAAAGGATAGTGTGTTTCGTGTTTGGATACTTTAAATTAAGAGAAAAGAGAGGATTGAGAGGGATTGGGTGGGATAGTTATCCCTCCTAATCCCTCATATCCTATCCTCCCAAAAATGAGAAGATTGGGAGGGAAATGATAGGGACTTAAGTAGTACTTTCATAATTCCAAGACTGTCCTCAATAATTAAAAAGAAAAAATTGTTATTCCACACATGTCCCATTAAACATAAAAGGGTATGATAGTAATTTGATTGTTATCCTTTCTTTTCTTTTCTCTTTCCTATCTTATCCAAACAAAAATATTATCATTTTTTTTTTCTCTCATGTTTATCCAAACATAAATAGAGGTTATTGCTATCTTCTCCTTTCTTTTCTCTTCTCTCATAACTAAAGTTATCCTCTCCTTTCTTTTCTCTCTTATCTATCCAAACGGAGCTTAATCTTACGAAATATTATAAGTTATGTTTGGTTGTATGAAATTGGTGTCTTAGAGTTAAAATGAATGAAATTGAAAAAAATTACCTAACATGTCAACTAAATTTTCTTTAATTTCACCAATTCCAAGTCACCAATTTTATGCAACCAAACATATCCTTAGTCTAAGCACATAAACAAAAAAAAAAAAAAAACTAGACATAAATTAGGCTTGAACCAATTCTCACACTGAGCTTTTATCAATGTGTCTATCCAATATATAAGAAGTGTGTTGTATTTGTCATTATCTAAATAAATAGATGTATAGTATACAAATATACAATACAAGTATAATGTTAATTCGATTAATGATGCAATCTTCACCCTTAATGAAATACTTGATTCTTTTTGGAGATAATCCTAATCTATAGTGTTGTACCTGTATACAATGATAAGGAGCACAATAATGGTTTTTAATCCAAACAATAAAATTTCATGCACAAAATTGAAAATACTAAAATGTTTTATTTTCACTCAAACTCAACAAAACTTTTTTTCCTAACCATCTGAAAAAGAAAAATATTACACAGCATGAGTAATTCAAGAGCAATAGAAATTATCGAGGGAAAGCATTGGAATTGGTAATTTTCATTCATGACTGCCATTACATTTGAAGCAACCTCTACAAAACCTAAAATAAGACTTTTCAAAAAGACAATCATAATAACAGATGTCTTAAATAATTAAATAAATTATACTGATCTTTTCTGAAATTTAGAAAAATTACATACGAATGAAACATTTGACTGTTAGTACTTTGATCTTTCTTATGGAGGTTAAACCTCTAACGTTGGGTAAGTTATAGTACAAAATGTCATTTTTACTCTCATGAATAAATTACACTAACCTCCTTGAAGTTTTGTCAAATTACACACGTGTAAAGTGTTTGAGGTTTATTACTTTAACCTTCCCTAAGATTTGGTGCTTGTGTTCAACAACATCTTTACCGTTTTCTGTTTGTTGGACTTGTGAACAAAATTATACAAAATACCCATATTGCTTTGCCCTTGTATGGAAAAACAATAATAGCAACTCATATTATCCTTCAAAGCAAGTCGGTGGTAATAGCAATTCGTATGAGGAGCAAAATGAAGAGTGCTCTCCACTATCATCTGCATCATCACCCAACATCATTATCGACACCAAAACTCAAACCTCCGGATCAATCATATTTTCAAATATATATATATATATATGTATATGTGTGTGCGCGCGCACGCATATATGTATATTTGATTAAACGAGAAAGACAAAATTTGCTTTACAACTGGCCTTACATAAGTTATATTTAATTGAATGGTATAAATGACTTTTTAATTTGATAAATATTTGCATTATAATATATTATTATAATTTAAGAGCATTACTGATCTTTTACACTCAATTTTAACGTGCATTAGCTGGCTCATGGATTTAGGAGTGGTCAAAATAATAATTATCAAACGTTTTACTCGTGTGTAATTTAATTAAACCTAAGGAAATGTCAATGTAATTTATCCAATATCATTGAAAGAAAGAACAAAACGGTTATTTTAAAAAAATTGGTTATCGTTTCTAACAAAAAAAAAAAAAAATGCCAGGAGTGTTATTGAGCATGCGTGTCAAACTTTGAGAGAGATAAAAATAATAAATTTTAAATACTCTATTTGTATATAATTTATCTAAATTTTAGAAAAGACCGAGTGTAGTTTATCCTCCATAATTTATAACAAGAAAAACAACCTTGATGAAATTTATTATTTGCCCGTTGTTTTAGTGAAGTTGTTTGGTACATTCAATGTGGTTGGCAGATTTCAACCATGACACACTGAGCTTACCTTTTTAAATCTAATTCAGCCAAGTCATTTAAAGACAACAGTACTGGATTTTACACTGGAGTCAGAGCTTAGACACCATAAAGGACAGCAATATCAAGTCATGGGACCCTCAACTCATGCCCATCATGCTTTCTTTCTTTTTAAATATGACTGAAGGAAGAAATTTTTAGGGTGGTCCTGCCGCAACTCGGATTTTTAAATATATGTTTATACGTTTTTAATATTTTAAAATAAATTTATAATATTAAGTTTTATATTTTTTAAATTTTAAATAAATTAATAAATATTAATGTTAAAATATTATAAGTAAAAATAAAAAACTTATAGCATCATACTAGCATTTTTGTAATTTAGTTAGAGATCTTAACTTTCTTAAAGAAATTTATTAAATATAATTATTGGTATAATATTAACACTAGAAAGGCATCAATAATTATGGTTTGAATGCTTGCATAAAGTAGCTTGAGCCAAGATTTGACACTTCGTAGCAGTGTGCACTATTTATATAGATTAGCTTCATAGTTTGGGTTGGACCCGACCTTGCAACCCTACCTGCCAAGGTCAGGGAAAAAAATATATATATTTTCAAGCTAATTTGGAAATGCCACCTTCACAATTGGTATTTTCTACCCCTCTTTTTTAATTATTCAGTAATCTTTTTACATTCTCACCCACAGAAACAATTTGAAATAAATAACAACAGTACATACATCATGCGTGTTTATCCTCCCGTCCTTTTTCAAAATAAACTATTCAAATCTTATATAAAAATAAGAGTCATGCTATACTTGCCTTGCCGGTGGAGGGTAGAAATTGTCCAAGGTCCTGTGATACAAATAGGTATTTAGTGAGATGGGGGTATACCAATAAACGACCAATGAAAATGATGCATTTTTATTAGTTGAGTATAGGCATATCAATAACGTGGTAGGCTCAATTTATCAAATATATATTTGAATAAATATCACTTGCACTCTCTAATTTTAATATTTTTTTCAACTATATCCTTTGTCAATAACATTCGTCAAATTTACTCTTGTTGACGTCAATAAATTTTGTTTGTCTGCTTACGTCACTAACGGAGGAGAGAAATTGATACATAAATCCAAAATTCAAGTAGTGTAGTCACAAATATCGAAACTAGATAGGTATAGTAGAAATATTGTCTAAACTGAAACATTGTAAGTGATATTTACCCTATATACTTATATGATACCATGTCATTACTACACCAGAAACATTTAAATTTTTCTCGCATTTGGAAAGCCATCATGGTTTTGACTCTCAATTTGGGTTTGCTTCTGTAGGAGGAACTTTTAAAAAAAAAAAAACAATAAATGAACAAGAATAATATTTAGCAGTGGTCCATTGGCAACTCAGGACAAGCTGGGATCATTTTAACAACCTTTAAAACATGACCAGGCAAGCTGGGTCGAGTGTTAGCTCATTAACCCCGAAATAAAAGCAGAAAGGAGGCAAATGGCATGTTCATTCCTTATAATATGATGAGAAAGTACTAATGCTTTCCACTACTTAGAATTATGTTTCATTAACACCAACAATTAGAGCACGTCTGAACTCAGGGCTCATTGATATTCACATCATTGACTATTAAATCATGCGAACATCATTTTTTAAACTCTGTCCATTAAATAATTTAATTTTTTTAATTCCAAATTTGCTTGTTAGGAATCTATGAATAAGAAATATCCTTTATTTCATATTAATGGAATCCGCCATATAAAAATTGATCCAATTTAGCTTATCAAATTCGGAGTATGTTAATTTAATCTTGTTTTATCATTCTACATCTAACACCGTATCTTCGATTAAAACAAACAATTGCATCTTTATTTACTTTCTATCATGTTCAATTTCGTGTTCCCATTCCCCCAGCAGTGACTTAGGGCCCGTTTGGTAACCGTTTATGTTTTGTGTTTATTGTTTAAGTGTTTATATAAACAGTGTTTATGTTACGATTTTGTTTATCCATATTTATGAGTGTTGTTTGATAACCAAAAAACGTTTGACTTATTTTAATTTTTTTTTTTTTAGAATGGGTGCCCCTAAGTAACTATTTCTTATTATCAAGTATATTAGTAATTATTTATATTGTATCAAATATTTTTTTCTTAAGGCAATTGATGCTCTTTAATTCTGTCCACACTTGATAATTCTAATATTTTGATCGTTGTATCAAATAATAGTCTTTTATAATTTTTTTCTTTTCATTTTCTCACTTTTAGTTTTAATTTTTAATTAAAATAATATAATCACCATTTTAGATAAAAAAGAAAAAAAAAATTTTTTTTTTTCATAAACATAAACAATAAACATCATTTTGGTGTTTAGGATTTGAAGGCTTATGAACAGTGTTGTTTTAAAAACGTTTATACAATTTATAAACAAAACAAAAATTATCAAACGTGTTTATTCTAAAAATTTGTTTTTATAAACAATAAACACTAAACATAAACGGTTACCAAACGGGCCCTTAGTGTTGATTTCATCAAAATCTTCTCCAATTCCAATCATTTTTTTTTCTTGTTTTTAATAAAAGATACTTCAAACCTTCTTGCAGATATAATTATTTCTATTCTTATATAAATAAAAAATATATTCATCTCAAATTTTGCATTTCCGTCACACACATTTTTGTGAACAGGTTTCTTTTTTAACAACCATTTTATAAAATTTATATTTTTTAATTTTAAAGATATACCATTGATAATCAATATGCTAAAAAGTACTTTTCCACTTAACAACTCTTCTCATGTATTCTATTACTATCTTCTTATACCATACCATTTGGTTGTGTGCTTCTTAAGCATTATTTGGATTGACTGATTCGGAATGATAAGGAGAGAAAAGAAAGAAGAGGATAGTCTTTTGTGTTCAGGTACTTTAAATAAAGAAAAAGGAGGAATAGTTATTCCTCCCAATCTCTCATATCATATCCTTCCAACATTACAAAACTGTCCTCAACAATTAGAAAAATAAAATTGTTATTCCGCTCATGTCTCATTAAATATAAAAAAATATGACATTAATTTAGTTGTTATCTTATTTTTTTTTTTCTTTCTCCTATCTTATCCAAACTAAAATAATATCTTTTTTTTTCTTCTCTCTTTTTTATCCAAACATGAATATAAGTAATTGTTATCCTCTCATTTCTTTTCTTTTTTATCATAACTAATGTTATTCACTCATTTCTTTTATCTCCTTTTTATCCAAACAGAGCATTAAGCTTACCTACTTATATGCCCACACCAAGTGTTGTTCATCTTTCCTAGGGGTGCACAAAGAACCGTCGGAACCGGAACCGGAACCGAGGGGAACCGTACCGGAACCGTACCGAACCGTGGCTACGGTTCCGGTTCCGATTCCTAAAATTAGGAACCGTTACCAATGGTTCCAGTTCCGATTCCAGGACCAGTAGAACCGTACCGGAACCGGAACCGTTGAGAGTAACGGTTCCTTGGAACCGAACCGGAACCGGAATCGTTTTATATTAAATGTGTATATATATATATATATATATATATATATATATATAATATAATAACTATATATATACATTACATATAATAATTATATATAATGTATATATATTATGTATAATAATTATATTATCATATATTATATATAATAATTATATTATAATATAATTATTATACATAATATATATACATTATATATAATTATTATATGTAATGTATATATATCTATAATATAATATAATAATTATATATATATAGGGTGCCATTTTTAGATTGTAGGTCTCACATTTATTTAATGAATATATATATATATTTTGTATTTTCAAGCTTCATTAAAAAAAAAAAAATCCTAAGGAACCGCGGTTCGGAACCGTACCGAGAACCGCGGTACGGTTCCAACCCTTAACGGTTCCGGTTCCGAAAATCAGGAATCGTTGGTAACGGTTCCGGTTCCACCAAGAACCGTGAGGAACCGTACCGTGTGCACCCCTAATCTTTCCTACGTGGGAAAAGTTTATCAAAAAACAGACTTGAGCTAATCATGCTCATCAACTCTTGAAGAGTAACACATTATAACACGGACTCATCTCAACTGAGCCTTAATTTTGGTCGAAAGAAAGATGGTTTGATGAAGGCTAGGGCTCGTTTATTAATGGAAATATTTTTTGTTTTTATGTTTCTATCTCCTAAAAAGACAAAAATAAAAACAAAAAATATATTTAGTAAAATGTTTCTATTATTTGTAATGAAAAATGTTTCTCATTTTTGTGAAAGGAGGAGGAAACAAAAAAAAAATGTTTCTTCTGTTTCTTTATTGTAACAGGGAAATATTTTCTCTACTGTAGCGAGACCCACTTAGTTAAATAATATATAATATTAAATATAACTTTCACTATCCATGATTTTTTGCACAATTATTTTCTTATTTACATATTATAATCTTTTTCTTGTCTACTTAGCTAAATAATATATAATAAATTAATATGATAATATATAATGTGCATAAATTATCTATATTAAAATAAAAACACTTTGAAAATGCTCTTACTTTCATCTTCTTTTAAAAAAAAAATCACTTATAAATAATAACTCTTTATAATATACATGTTATGTATATTATTATCTTTTAACTTGTATCATTTTTTTTAATTTAATTTTCACATATATATGATATCAATTTTAATTTAATTTTTACATATATACGATATCATATTTGTGGAAGACTACTTCTGCTGATTTTTTTTTTTTATTGTCTAATAGGTTACCGATTCAAATAAGGAAGAAAAACAAAATGTGTTACTAAACACTATTTTTTTGTTTTTTATTCTCAAAAATGTAGAAATAACAAGTTTAATGAACGTTATTTCTGCTTTTTATTTTCACTCATAATAAACAATAATATATTTATATTTTTTTCTGAGTACAAAAACAAAAACGTTTTCGTTAATGAGCGCAACCCTAGTTTCCAAGCCAAAGAAGTTTAACCAAATGTTATTATTCTTATAATTGAATCAGACTTGGTTTATGCTTTATATCCTCATTTTCAATGAAACTGACAAGTATCTGGTTGACATTTAGCACAAACCCGCAGTAAGATAGGCATGGGTGCAATTGTAGCTTTATGAAGGTTGTCTACTCTTACAGGCCTCCTTTATTCCCTCAACAATCAGTTTTTATATGCACAATTATCATCGGCAAAATTGTAGTAATGAAGAACATATCTAAGAGCTTCATTTTAACAAGCCATTTCCACCACATTCACAAATCAGAATGGTTAAAGATAATATAATATTGTCACACTAACTGAGAATAAGTTGTAACAATCACCCTTCAACTTATTCCGCATATAATTAGAATTTCGTACTCTAAATCCAATACCACATGAAATCCAATCTCTAAATTATTATTTTTTGTTGCATTTTGACCATCTTTTCCCTTCTATACAACAAAAATAATCAAAATAACTACTTAATTAGGGGCCTAACATTTGATAAGAAATAATGGACCCAATAGTTAATCAGAAACAAATGAAAATTCTGGGAGAATTGATACAAGAGTAAAAACCAACTTTAAATACCCAGAAGGCTAAATATAAGGTTATTCACCAAAAAGCGCTAAAGACTATTTTACCTTAAAAAAAGCTAAAAACCTACACCAAATGTAAGTGAGAAGATGAGCGCAAGGAAATGAAGGAATGGTACTTACTAAAACTGAAATTCATCCATCCCCCATAAGGAATTTGCCCTACATTATGGTACCAAATGAAACTTCCAAGACATTAGTGACGAAAATCAAATTGGGGTCGACCCAATCATCCCACACCCTAGCAGAATAAACATATTTTGTACTCAATTTCATTGAACTCAAACTAAAAGAGGCAAGAATCCACTTCATTTGACCACAAAATTAACAAAGGAAGATGTACTAACAGTAAAAACGTACACGTGCACAACCCATCAAGGTGATTCAGCATGCATATTTACCTATATACAATCGACCTGAACATAAGCTGTTGTAATTCAGCGAGCATATAAGGTTCTCAAAAGGAGTACACTGAATTAATGAGGATTATGAATCAAGTCACACTGATATCTGCAAACTCATTACTCTGAGTCCTATCATCTATCACATATACCAATTCGGTCTCGTCATACAAATTCTTTTATTTTTTTAAATAGTATCTAGATTGTATACAACAACAAAGTTCATGATCTCTCTTGAGCAACACAGGATCCCAAGTGAATACAGGTTTTGCACATTAAAAGGAATTGGATGGAATTCTGACCTAAAAGAAAAGAAAGAAAGAGAGACAGAAGGGAGGGGGATCTCTCATACTCGAGCCTCAACAGACTCTTGTATCAGTCCCACCAGGTAAAAACAACAGATATTTGTCACCTAGAAAGCCACTTGGAAACATAAACCTTTCACGTGCTTATGATTTCCCAACAGTAAAACCAACCTAACAATGAACTACTAACTTTTATGCTAGATGGCCCATGATGACATAAAACCCTCGACTCCAGAAAACAATGGAACATCACCACAGAAAGGAAAATTTGAGATAGCACTTGTCTACTCAACCTTTGGTTCTCATGATTGTGATGCTGCCTTTGCCTCCTTCAGTGCATATCTTAGTTTTACCAACGACAGGCTTCCCGGAAAAAGCTGAAGTGGGATAAGAAGCACAAGGAACTTCTTTACTTTGCTTCGATTTTGATGGTGGACTGTGTATCAGCTGGTTTATGTCCTTTAGAGTTACATCTCCATGGGCACCACATGGTTTAATGAAGGCAAATGGATAGGCAACAGAAGCAGCCAACTTTGATGGAGTACGCATGTATGACTTCCTACCTAAGTATGACAATATAAACTCAATTGTAAGAATCTTGCTATGATTAATAATGTAGTGACCTCACAATTGAGGACACGTGAATACAAACATGGAACAGTGCACGTCTTTGGACATTGTTGGATCAAAAAGTGCTTTCTTGTTCTCAAGCGACCTCAACTGGGAAATCGACACATTATTAATACAAGAATTCGGAGTTTATTGTGATTCTTGAGTTTAATCAATATAAGCAACAAAAAGAAGATTAAGATGAGAGAGAACCTTTAAAAACAACATTTCGACAAGTTTGAGTGGGATGATGCTCTTGAACCATATTATCTTCATATTCAGGTGGAACATTGCAGAGCTCTACAACAGTGAATTATTGTTATAGACTAATATAAATGTTAAAAGAGAGGGAAAAAAGAAAAAGAAAAGGTGTACTGAAAAAATCAGAAAAGGAAAATGCAAAGAAAAACAGTTAGTTATTGGATGGAAAATACATCTTCACGTACCTGAAATATCAATTTGAACATCAGGTGCCCCACACAGATTCCTGCATTCCAAGATGAAAGTAATCAATTTAAAGGGAAAAAAAAGTATTAAAAATTTGAAATATTAAAGGTAAGGTTGAAAAAAGAACATACATATCATCAGGGCTGAAATGCATCTCAGCATCATTAAAGCAATCAGCTAGCCATCCCTCAGATGACTGATCCAGGCCCTCATAACAAGATGCAGATGTATCTTCTGATATGCATTTACATTTTTACTAAAAAATCCATGTAAATTACTGAGTTCCTATACATGTCAGAACCAAATTTTACAAGAGACAAACCTGCAAACCCTGAAATCCACTGTGACATATTGGAGAAAGTTTCTTCAATGGGATCCTCCCTACCCTAACCATAGATCCAAAAATATGGATTTAAGTATTATCCATGTGACATGTAAAAATAATTTTATACAACTTCATTCCACATCACAAGTTAAGAATTAAAAATTAACTCCATTGAATACATTGTTAGCTAAAACTACCAGAGTTTGGACCTGATTAGATGAATTATGTATGGACATGTAGAAGAACAAGTTATTAAATAATTAGATTGAGACCAAGTACGAACTGGTTTCAAAAAGAAAATAAATAAACAAAAAGAGAGATGCACAATATATGAGGTATATGACAAGTTCTTCCATAAACAATACAACACTCATGACAGCAATATTTATAAACTTCCACATTACCTGTTGTCTCATGAACATTTCAAGTGAGTGTATACATGAGTGATGATCAGATGCCACATTTTCAAAAAAGGAAGTGGTAGGTTGGTGCAAACTTTGATTTTAAGAATGTGGATAGCATCTCCTCATAGCAAAAACTCAAGAAGGAAATAGTATGCTGGAGCAAACCTTTGAATTTAAGAAGGCGGATGACATCTCCTCATTGCAAAGGTAGGCATCCAAAACTTGAGTGTCATCAAACTGAAGCATTCGGCGCCTTTTTATTTGTGAAGAAGTCTCCCTGCAATACTCTGATTCCTTGTTCATGTATTCTGCAATTAATTCCTTCGAATAAAATATAGTTCCTTTGTACTGCACTATCAATTAAAATCTAAAAGGATGATACTTTTCAGGAAGAAAAGAAATAAATTACCACTGCTGGTAACATGGGAAGCCATATCCCCACAGTCCTTAACTGGGGTTGCTTGACCAAACATGTAGGAAAGATCTTCTTCGTTCTGGCTCACTCCATCCCATAGGCATTGAGATATGTCTGCTCACAACAGTTAGAGCTATCAATAACGCCACCCTAGAAATTCAACATTAATAACTTCACGCCAGTACCTTGATTTACTACTAAATCAAAATATAAGTCAGGCTCACCAAGATTGGTATCCTTTTGGAGACAAGAAGTCTCTCCTTTCCATTCCCACATCCCGCTGCTACCATTCCACGCATAAAAAATATTAATTCCCAAATCCATAACCTTTGAAGTTAAACATGTAAAATTTAAAATCACTCCGATTCAAGCTCAAGCCAAAGTGGATGTGGAAGAAGTTGCAATGAGCTATATTAAGGTCATAAATTAATATTTGAGCTGCATTCTAGTAACATATAGTGAAATTTAAACTGGTTCAAAAATAATCAAATGGAGAAACAGAAAACAGTATATCTACAACCTACATGGGCAAAAGCCAAAACTAAACATCATATAGTAGGATAACAACAAAAAGGGTTTAATGAATAAACTTAATAGGCCACATAATAAGTGCAGGAGGAGCATTAGATCCAGTTACAAGAGCAAATCGGAACAATAACTAGTTCCTGAAAAAATGCTGAAAGAAGTCATCCATAATCATGAAATACAGGAAAAATGATACCCATCAACAATTGGATCTGTGAGAGTGAGAGAGAGAGAGAGAGAGTTACGCTTCTAAAATTAAATGGCAGAGGTAATCTATGTTAGACAGATTCACTCACTCTGGTAAAATTATAGCAAAAAATCACATAGAAAATTTAAAAAGACAGAAATTTTTTTTTTTTGATCAATTTTCAAATTACTTCTCACGCCCTCATACTGATTCTCCTTTCGCGATTGGAGTGTAATCAAACAAAACCCGGAAGCGAACAAGTAAAATCAAGAAAACCCATTCACAAAGCCAGCATTTACATCCAAAGAAATTCACAAATGCACAAAAAAAAAGTAATAACAATGGCATCAAAGTCAACATCTTTTAACTAACCCAAAACCACAAAAATGCATTCCCGAACCAACCCAGTAATCAAAACCACAAAAAGAAAAGAAAGAGAGGTCACCATACCTGTCATTGTTCTTATCCATTTCAGTAATATCTATCTGCAACTGAACGCGAGGTAGAAGAATCGGAAGAGGGTATCGTACTATTGTCACAAATCACTATCTCATCTACTACACCATCAAAAGTAGCCGTTAGAAGAGATCAATTGTCGTTTATAATCTATATATATATACACCCCATTACAGTGGTGCTTGAGATGTGTGCAATGGAGGAAAGCGCCGACCCTCACTCCCCTCTCTCTCTACATATATTTTTTCTCTCTCATCTTTTCTTTGTTGGGCTATTTATTATTTCTCCATTCACAGAAATATCGGTAACCATGACAGAGCACGTTGGTCCCTCCAAGTCCGTTACTCGTGGGATTACCTTTTTACTTAAAAATGAACTGATATTTAGTTCTCTACGTTTAACCAAACGCACTTCAACTTTTAAATTTAGTATTGAAATGATTTTTTTGCCCCTTCTTTTTTTTTTTTTTGTAATGTCTTTTCAAATAATTCATGTGTTTCTCATTTGGTTAGATAAAAAAAAATTACACTTAAATAAAGTTAGAAGACCTAAATTACAAAGTGATCAAATTTAAAATTTTATTTTTCACTTTGGCTGAATTAAACAAAATAATTACATATGCATTGAAAATTATTATTCAGGTACAAAATACCATTCAATCTCTTATTTTAAAATATCAAATTATTATTTTTAAATCAAATAATTCCTTCACTCAAAAAATTAAGAAAATGTCGGAAGCATAATTTGGTTTCTGAAAAATTACAGGAATATAAAAGTTATCTAATAAAAGTGAACAAACTCATAAAGTAAAACAAAATATATGTTATACAAGTTCTTAAAATTATTCTATTATGTCGTAAAGTAGTCAAGATTAGATTGCCTGATATGACTCTGAATGGTAGCAATTTTTTCTCTCTTAAATTAATGCAAGTGGATACACTTGTGGTATTATAACATATCAACTATATTCGGATGGAAATGAAGTAGATTTTCTAGATGTGCTTGGATAACTTTTAGGTATGATATGCCTAAAAAAATATGAGAATCTAAAAAATATATTATATTAAAACATAAGACACGAAGATAAGAAAAAATCTAAATTTCACAAGTAAACTCTTATAAATTTCAAGTATACCTACAAATGCCAACAAATTTTGAGTTTTATTAGTAAATGAGTCATCCTACATAAAATATGTTTGTTCACCAATCAAATTAAGAATATATTTAAACAAGCAAATATGAATTAGATAGTTGATAATGACAACTTAAAAAAGTGACTAGTAAAACTGTTCATCATATTTTAAAAAATTCAAAATTAAGAATCATTGACACATGAATTTTCCATACAATTCAAAAATTAGTTTACTAACTTTTTATTATTTTTCTTAAAAGTAAAAAAAGGAGTTTTTGTAATGAGATGATCAATGACTAATAATTTATCTAGGCAGAAGTGTTTTGCAATGAATTTGATTTTCTTCCAATCAAATGAAAAGACAATGATCTGTTGAATCTTATTTAGTCACGTACAATGTTCTTTCAGTCGCATAGAAACCAAACATAATTTAGTGTGGGTTATAATAAGAAATTGAAGGGCATTTTTGACTTAAATAATAATTTTCAATGCATATGTGACTATTTTGTTTATTTTAACCAAAGTAAAAAATAAACTTTTAAAATAGACCACTTTGTAATTTAGGTCTCCTAACTTTATTTAGTGTAGTTTTCCCTAGATAAAATAGTAAGAAAGAAAAAAAAAAAAAAGAAGAAAATATTCTAACATTTTATGAGTTTACATCAAAGGAAAGAAAAATTTTGTAAAAAAATAACTTTTCATAACCATCTAATTTTCTCTTAAATTTTCTTACAAAAACACTAATTTTTTTTGCTTTATTGAGAAAGTTATGTGAACTTACTATTATGCTCCCCTTTTTATTTCTCTAAAGTTTTTATGCACACGTTTTTAAAATAATAGTATAGTAGTCTATATATCTCTCCATGTCCTAGAAATTTTTTTTATTTAGATTATTATATTACTTTTAGGTAAACCGTTATATTTTCTTGTAACTTTCATCATGTCCAAACCATGAAATGGTAGTTACCACAACTTTCTTGAAAAAATTCCATGCTAATTAAATGCATGCTAAAAAATTAATTTTGCTTTCCTTCACTTCATTTTTTTTTCACTCTCACTTTCTTTTATTAATTTCTATCTAACCAAATGAATCCTATTGCTTCATTTAGGAGATAAATGGTGTCATTTTAATTATTAAAATTAAAAGTTGGAGTGCCTAAGGTCAAATGTAGAGTGCTAATATCATCTCCCTTTACTTAACTATTGTAATTAATTAGATTAATTTTATTACATAGCGGAAGAGATAGGATTAATAAATAATGAGTGAGGGGTATGTTAAGAGTAACTCTTGTTAGTGAAAAAATTAGAGGACAAAACTTATATGGGATGTAATTAAAAAAATTTAAATATTGTAAGAGAATAATTCATAATTAAAAAGAATGGGAAAAAAAATTTATGTGGTTGGCCTCCTTCATATGGAAGAAAGGTAAGGATGACGATGACTTCGTTAAATTTTTTTTATACCAAAATCACCATATATTACGGTAGACAAGTTCATCACACGTTCAAATTTGGCGTATGTTTTACAGATCCAATTGCATTATATAGAGGGCTGAAATGTCAATTTAACATGCTCTGCTATTATAAAAAGAGTTTAGCTCTCATTTAATTGCATAGAAAAATTCATTTTCATTTGTATCCATCCCGTTTAGTTTTAAAATTATATATAAATAAGTACTCTATTATTTATTATTTTTGCCCTTGTCATTATTTTTATGATATTTTGGATTCGTAATCATAAATTAAAAAATTTATTTTATTTTGTGAAAAAAATTCCATATGAAATATGTTTAAGATTTTATTTAGTTATTTAATTTATACGTCTCCAAACCTACTCCAATTTGAAAATGGGGGCAAAGCAAAGCATGTTTTATAATTTATTTTTATTCGTTAATTGGGTGTTTAGGACGGGCATTTGGTACCATACTTATCTCTTGGACATCTCCTATCCTTGGATAAACAAGTAATCGGTAGTAGAAGTGGGGCTCACTCCATGTAAATGTTGACCCTACCTACAGTCCACGTTTATAGCCAACATCCATCAAAATATTAATTAATAAATGTTTTCTGAAGATATTACCTCTCGTTGCGTCCCTTTCTCCTTTTATATATATATATATATATATATATATATACACACACACACACACGATAGTTTGATTGTTTATGTCCCGATCGGACAATAGTGGGCCCATATTCTATATTAAATACACAAACATGAAAAAGAATATAAAATAAGATATTGTTTGAAGACCAAGAATAGCCATTGTGGGCAATTAGCCAATTAGGATGGTCTTCTAATTATCAAAAAAAAAAAAAGATAAAGAAAAAAAAGAGAAATAAAATTTATTTGGATGGCTTGGGCCATGTCCGGCTCAATCTAATCAAAACTTATTCACAGAAGTGTCATTTCTTAGCTTGACATAAGCCCAAAATTACAATTGGCCTTTACCCAGAAGATAATTTGCAATTTTTATTTTAACAATTTCTTTCAGAAACAAAGAAGTATTGCAAAATCATGTACTATTAAATAAATTACATATCATTTTCTTTTGTATTTGGTTCACAAAAACAATAGTCCATGAAGAGCTTCCTGTCTTGAAAAAAAATATTTAGATAGCTTAGTGGTCAAAGACAAAGAAAATTGATTTTCAATAACAATAACAAACAATCATTGTAAAGCAATTTTCTTTATGCTATGTTTCGAGCACTCTCAACCCGCGTGTTATTTGAACTAAATTAATACTCCAATTTTAATTTCAATGTCCTAAATACAACATTAGTTTAATTGTTTTGTCACGGAAAAACAATCTTTTTTTTTATATGAATAAACCATTTAGATACTATTCTCTAAATCAACATATTACCACCTCAAAATGCAAAAATAAAATAAAATAATAATAATAAAATAAAGGAAAACGAGGAAGGAGAAAGGAAAGACCTACTGTATTGTGTGATCTGATACATTTAAGATTTGTCAAGAAAGGATACAACGACAACAAATAATAATAATGGTAAGTCTATAGAGAAGGGTTTGCCTCAGCTTTTTCTCTCCCTCCATTATACAAAGAAAATGCATTTCTTCCCTCCTTCCCCACTATAAAAAAAAAATAAAATTTTTTTTTTTTAACAAAAAAACATCAAAAGCAATCAGCGGAGCATGTTGTCTGCTATTCTCAAATTTTTCCCTACAGTTGGGAACCTCTATATATATATATATATATATATATATATATATTTTTCTTCATTTGTTTCGATAAAAAAAAGAAGGGCTCATCTGCAATTTTTTTTTTGTCCAGACAAGACACTGGTCTCGATAGTACTCATCTGCAATTTACGGAGGCCTTTTTCTTTAAATCAAATTTGTTATTTCTCCTCCTCTTATTGTTTTTATTTTTAATTTCATTATCATTATTATTTTTAGAAAAACCTTTGCTGGCAACTACTACATGTCCCAATTCTTACATATAAAAAAGTATAAAAAGTTGGGCTTCCTCGTACTCACTGTAGTTGTCTACTTGTCTCCATACATAGAGTGGGACCCATGTTATATTTATCTATATAGTCCATTTATAGACCTGACCCATACAACTACTTATCTCCTTTGTTTGCGGTGCACAAAGATTCCTTAAAATCGAATCGTGAGAATCGTTGGCTACGATTCTAATTTCGGTTCTTAAAATTAGGAACCGTTGTCAACAATTTCAGTTATAGTTCTAGGATCAGTAAAATCGAATCGAACCAGAACTATTGGGGTAACGGTTCTCTGGAATCGAATTAGAACCGAAACCGTTATATATTAAATATATACGTATATAATATATATATATATATATAATATAATAATTATTTAAGTTACAATATATCTCCTATTCGGTTATTCCTAATTCCTATATCTCCTAACCCTAAATGTTTATTCATTTTTAACATGCAACAACCATCAACAAAGAATCAGAGATGGCCGACCTTGACTTTGCCTCTCAGTTGAGTTAGTTCCTCAATCCTCACCAATCCATTCACCCCCGTTTGTTTGTCACTCCGACACCGGCTTGTTCGTCATCTCCTGTGCGGGTCATCACCCTTCACTCCGACACAAATACAAGATCTGGTATTTCTCTCTCTCTTTTACTCTTTTACACACACACACACTCTAGTCAATAGTCTCTACGATTCTACAGTCTCTACTATCCAGCGCATCTTCGGACTCTAGTGCGGCACCACTTTGGAAGCTAGCTTTCCGACTTCAATCGATTCACCAGGTTCCTCATCTTCCTCCGTTAGGGTAAATATCACTTTTGTGTCTTGATCCCCTTTTTTAGTGATGAGTATGCATGTTGAAGTGTGTAACATGCTATGCAATTTATGTGGCTCTTTAGCAAGTTCCTACCGAAGATTCATTTAATTTCTATACAGATTTACCATTTATCAGAAAAAAAAAAATTTGTTTCAAAGAATTTTTTTTTATCACTTTTATACTCCCAGTGATGAATATGCATGTTGAAGTTTGTTATAAATCAATCAAAATTGGGTATTTTTAGATGGCTTTGTTCATATGGTTAATTGGGTATGAGGATTCTGGGATTTTCATTTATGGATAAATAAAGGATTTGAGGTTGTTTGGTAAAATGATTAAAATCTATATTTAAGATTATAACTTTGTGGTTATAAAATTTTTAATTTCACAGTTATTGATAAGTCTGAATGTCTGATATATCAAGTTGATTCTTATATGATGTCTCATGTGATTTCTTTTAATAGATGTATTCTATCTATGACAACAATTTATATATTATTTATGTTGTATATATTATTCACCTGTGTAAATTCAACCTCTAACTTATTCTTTTTCCAATTTTTCCAGCCATAATCTTTTAGGGAAGTAGATTTAGTTTTAGTTGTATCAGGGATTAAATATGAGTCACTCTTGGTCATTATTATAATGCATATACCTAGTGTGTATAACTATATTAGATATTAAATTAACCTGGTTCCAAGTCTCTGTCCAGGCTTCTGAATTTTCTTTTGTTTTTATTAAAAAACTAGTGTATTTATTCGTTAATTTGATAACCATTTGATTATAGTCAGATGTGAGTCCAACTGCTTTAATTATGTTGTTGCCTTCCGTCAGATAAGGCTACGAATAATTGAATAGCAAGTAAAAAAATTGCTTTTTTTTAATTCAAAATTATCTAGTTGGAAGATACTTAATCTCTAGTTTTAATGATGTTTTGAGGTAGGAATTGAAGATGCCCTTGAGTTTGTTTCACCAGGTTAACAAATGGGTCCCATAAGGGGATTTCAGGTGCAGGTTCAATGGTAGATAGTAACTAGTTAGGAAATGAAATGCTTAAAACTTGGTTTTATAGCACTCAGAATTTGAAATAGAAGTGAAAAAAATTAGTTTTTATAGCACTCATAATTTGAAATAGAAATGAAACTAGCTTGCATATGGTTCATCTGGTGATTGTCTGTCTTATTTCTTTTGTATGTGTAGATTGTTGGATTGGGATATAAAGTATTGTTTCTAGCTTGCTGGCTGTTGATATGGTTCTGGTTCTGGAGAGTGCAGATGGTGTTGTCATTTTTTTATGAAATTTATGTTAGTCTGTTGTTCATGAATTTTATGTTATTATTAAGGTTACTCAATAAGACAAAAACTCGTTAATTTTTTGCTGCTTCATTGTAATGGTAATATGTAGATTGGGTGCATCTTATACGAGGCTTGCTTTGTAAAATGCATGTTGCTAGTGAAATTGTTGTGTAACTTGTGTTGTATGTCAAATGAGGACATATATAGAAAATGGTAGCTTAGAATTACAGCAGTTGAGTTGTGTAACTTGTGTGACTTAAAAAATAGTAACTTAGTATTTACATTAATTTGATATATCATGTATAAGGCTTGCTGAGTTGCTGTGTGGCTTAGAAATTGGGTGTATGTATTTATCGTATGATGAATCATGTACATGGCTTGTTGTGGAATCAAATAGGGTGCCATTTTCAAACATTAAGCAGTAAAAATCTATTAATTGAATCATTTAAAAAAAAAATTTGAATAATCGCGGTTTAGAATCGAACCAAACTGAGAACCGCGGTTCGGTTCCTCACGGTTCCAAACCCCAACGGTTTCGGTTTCAAAAATTAGGAATCGTTGGAACGGTTCCGGTTCCGGTTCTATCAAGAACCGTGAGAAACTGTACCGTGTGCACCCCTAACCCTGTTTAGTGTTGACCATTCTTTAAAATTTATAACAATCTAACCTAACATGTAAAGAAACTCAAAAAATGAGTAAATGTAGGGTTACTCATTTATGCATTATTATATATTTTACGATGAAGTGACATATTTCATTGAACAGATTAATTTTTTTTGGCCTTGCAAGGAGAGCTCCCACTTTGGGGAGAGTCGAAGTTGGACTTTTTTATGAAAATGTTCGGAAATACCACTCAGTTACAAGTGGGGGTGACAATTTGTGTCAGAGGGTTATAATTGCATCGTGTCGATGTATGAGTATTCTGCTTAAATGAATCAACTTGTACATGATCCATTTAATAATCGTATTTAAAATCCTTAACATAAACACGACCTGTTTATTAAATGGTTTACACGGGTTGACCTATTTAACTCAAATGAATCATGTAACACATTTATAATTAACTTGAGTATAAAATGCAAATATGTTAAAATTTTGAGATAATATATGACTAAATTCATGGAAAAAATAATAATCGGGGACAACACAATCTATATTGAAATAATAAAAATGTTTATAGTAATTGGGTTAAAATAGATTACAGGCTCACCTGACAAGATTACGATACAATTAATTAAACGGATTGAACTCCAAAACACTAACTCGTCATGATTAATTAAATGGATTGACACGATTATGACACGAACATGTTAAACTCAGCCCAAACCCGCTAACTTCGTGTTGTGTCAAATTGTCACTCCTAGCCACAAGGGCTGGTGAATTAGCCTAGTTGATATCACATTTCTTTAATAAAACAACCATTATATCATTAACCCAGTATTTATTAATTATAAATTATTGTAAATCTCATTGTTAGATAATATATTAATATTATGTTACTTACTATTTTAGTTTTATCTTTAACCACCTACGATTTCTTATACCTTTTCCTAAATCATTTAGACTAAGATTTCTTATCTCTTAAGTTTACTTAGTTTTCAAGATTATGGCCTATAAATAGGCCTTTATGTATTCTTCATAAATCAATTCAATTCAATATACAATTTCATATATTTCTAACATGGTTTCATCCCCAATGGTCGTAAAAAATAGTTTCTGCCAAATCAATACCTAATCAACGCTCTTACACAACTGACATAAGAGTTGTTAAATAATTCTCTCTCCTTCACTCTAATTCAAAAGTGACTTAAAGCCACTATTCTTTTGCTTGTGGATTCCATACAACGACATAGGATTGAAGATTTAGGAGTGTTTAAATCATATTCATGGTGTTCGAATCGTATTCACGAAGATTGAAAAATCTGGTTCGCACTTTTCTGCATAGCATAACTGTTTTGGGCATAACTTTTTTGTTATTGATTGAAACGACCTGAGACATATTTCAGATGATAGGAAATTCGAAGAGTTTCGATTTGATATATTATTTGTTTATATTTTGAGTAGAATAAGGTGGTCAAATCTGCATTTGAAACTACTGTCCTGACTGCGAATTTTTACGCAAGAATTCATATTTTTCAACTTAAATTCTTGAAGACATTCAAATTGTTCTTCCTAAAAAATAGTAGATATGCTATCCAAAGTCGCCGGCAACCATCATCTGGGTCTCTCCGGAACTCTCAATTCCGCTGGTTGCTCGTACTAAAGGTCCAAAACCAAAGACCCACTAGTAAAAAATCTAAACTTCGTTAAGCAAGTGTCACCAATAAACTTACCACCGTCTTCACTGCCACGCGTCTTCTACGGCTTCAGTGTATGTTCTCCGACTTGTTTCACGCGACGTCTCCAACACCGTATACGTCATCACACACCTCTTCAGTGATTGACCACAACACTTACATGTATCTCCTGTGATAATCTCACGTATCCGTGATTGATCACAACACTTACATGTGTTTTCTGTGGTAATCACACGTATTTGTGATTGATCACAACACTTGTATAACCTCATGTGGTAATCACACGTATTCATGATTGATCACAACACTTCATGTGCCTCTTGTGGGAATCACATGTCTATGTTGATTGTCTACCATCACGCTTCTATGCGCCTAGAGTAGTAGTTGCATGCTTCCATGCGCCTCCAGAAGTCATTACGCGCCTCCATGCGACTGTAGTAGTAGTCATACTATGCTTCCATACGACTCAACGTGCTGGATCTTCACAATTCCACCATTGCTTTCATGATTATGTATCCAAACTCAAATTGGTTTCATATAACTTACATTAAGTTTGAAGGGTTGTTAGATAATATATTTAATATTATGCTACTTATTATTTTGGTTTTATCCTAAACCGCTTAGAATTTCTTGTACTCTTTCCTAAATCATCTAAGACTATGATTTATTATCTCATAAATTTACTTAGCTTTTAAAATTATGTGCTTATAAATAAACTTTTATTTATTTATCATAAACCACTTCAATTCAATATACAATTTTATATATTTCTAACACTCATCATTTGAGATGTTCTCGCTATTAGATGGGGTTAAACTATTGTGACCATGTGTAAGGGGAAAATGGACGTCCAATTATTAATAAACTCCTTTTCTAATTGGCTGGATAAATAATGGTTGTCTAATTTTTTGGGTGGTATACTTTGATCGTGGGCTATCTAATTTTATGCACTAATCCTAAAATTAATCATATTGTTTATTAATTGAGAGAAAAACACTTACCCATCTGAAAATCATTAGCAAAATATACTATTCCAATTTTTCTATTTCATTTCATATCGGATTTGATTTTGTTGCTGATTTTTTTATATTAACCTAAAATTGTGCTATGACCCTTCATTGAGTGAATAAGGTGAGTGTTATTGTGAGATTCACCTCAAAATAAAGGAGCGAAATTGTGACCATTGATTTTTTCGTATTATTATTATGTTCAAAATGGGAGATTATATCACTAGATAATACTTCTTTTTCAATAAATGCATTGCACTTTTAAAATGAAATGACATTAATATTCTTAACTTGTAAAAAAAAACAGTCAAATATTTATATATATGTTTGTCATTTATATTAAAAAATATAAAAAAGGAGTAAATTTAATTAAAAGAGAGATGCATTTATCATCTTTCTAAATGGTTTAACCATTACAATACATCAGTTACATAATATTTGATAGAAAAATTATTACCTAGATATCTAAAGTAATTCATGCAAAAACGATATAAAATTATTACATAATCAGGAGTATAAAATTATTGCTGTGGTACATGAGATCCTGTGTGAGTTCATATATAAAAACTTCATTTATATTTCGGTATTCTATAACAAGTACAAATATATTGACGCTGAGTGGGAAACAGCATCTAAGATAGATCACGCAGGCGATTGAAATATTAGCACATGTTCGATGCATATACGTATTTCTTTAAAATATCTGCTAGCTCCAGCATCAAAAGGAGAGTCATTACTGGTGGACTGTGGGCCCCATAACTTTTTCGCACTACAAGGCGTGTAAGACAGCCCAAGCCCAAAACACTGTGATGTCATACCAGTATGGAGTTTGGCCTGCGGTGTGGTGCATCGGTGCATGTCAAGATAACCCAAGCATAAGCCCTTCCATCTTGTACTACAGGGACAGAATTGTCCTCTTACCCAAGATCACTTCCAAATAAGGTATTAATTCTTGTTTTATAGCTATTTTTTTTAGTAAACAAATTAATAATTTATAAGAAAGAATGTCAAAAACCAATAAATTATTATAAAAAATAAAAAAATATATGTATTTAGGTCCTGTTTGGATTGACTTTTGAAAAGTGATTTTCGACTTTTCAAATTCAAAAGTCGTTTCGGAGAGTGTTTGAATTGGTAAGGCGGAAGAGATTCGGAGTTCAAAAAGAGCGTTTAAAGGAAGTTGGGGGTACCAGCTTCTTGATTTAGCTTTTGCTTCTCTTTTTCTTCTGCGTAAAAGTTGAAGCAAAGTTCTGCCAAACAGGACCTTAGTCCAGACATTTTTTTTTCCAATGATATTTATTTTAAGCAGAGATATTTTGCTTGCATGCAAACAACTCAACCTGAATTCAGTTTTTTGAGATTATCATGAGAGGTGGACTTAGACTAAATCCACAAACAAACGACAAGTTATTGGGACAGCTTTTTGACAACCAATGTATGTAACAAAAGATTTTAGCAAAAAATAACATACGTTTGAGAGGAATCTTTGTCCACTACACGATGATCATCCTGTTGTAGTACATGGGAATTGACAACAATGGGTAACAATTCCTAGGCTGTAGAAAGCAACTTAAAGCAGAAAATGAGGTTTTTGCTATTTTCATCAACCTATATATATATATATAAGATTAATGATAATACTCTCTCTCTCTCTCTCTTGAATTCCCGAACTAGCTAGCTAGCTATTGTGATGTGGTTTGTTAGGGGGATAATATGGAGAAGTTAATGGCGTGTGGGGAATGTACGTAGAAAAAATTAGCCCACACACTTTGTTGCATGCTTTTTCATGATCTCTTGGAAGCCGATCATGTCATGTCTAGACCATGCATCTTTCTCTCTCTATAAATATGTATATTCTACACTCTCTCTCTCTCTCTCACATTAGCTAGCCAATCACATACAGTAGCTAAGAATATTTATCTTTCAAATGGGTTTTTCTCACTCTCAATTTAGTTTTTTGGCATTAATAATTCTCCTACTTGGTGTGGTGATCATGGCTGGTGGAGCCAGAAATTCTAGCTTTGATGTGAATTATAGTATTACATGGGGTAATGATCATGTTTTGTCTCTAAACCAAGGAAGAGAGCTTCAGCTTTCCATGGATAAATTTTCAGGTTGATCTTCTTCTTAATTTTTTTATTTAAGTGACTTTAACAACTTACGATACAAAATGGCGAGGTTCGAGTCCTGTTAACTTTCTTTATTTTTTTTGATTTAATTGGTACAGTGATTGTAGGATCGGGTTCTGTACCCTCGATTTGTAACTTCGGAGTGAATTCAAAGAGTCCTGTTCGGATGAGTTTTGAGTTCCAAAAAAGAAAAAAAAACTTACAATACTTTTTCTTCTTCTCCTCCTCTCTCTTTTAGAAAACTGGCCATCTTCTAATAGCAAGGACTGAGTTCTTGTAGGTCAAATTTCTAATAGGATGAGTTTAAAATCCAATTTGTTTCCACCCATTCAGCTAGACACATTAAGGTAACTTAAATAAATAAAAAATTAAAGATAATTTGGAATTCTTAAGAAATCTTAAATTTCATTTTTTTGAAAACTAAAAAAAGAGTCCGCATACAATATTGCCCTGACTAAGAGTAAGACTCAAACACTCAACCTCTTTTTAAGGAGGAGAAATCATACCATCCGATGAAATTAAATCCACTTTTTTTTCTAAAATCTGTTGATGTCTCATTAACTGTTCCATAGACACATTAATTTGAAAGCTAACTCAGATATGTAAGTTAATGCACTAGTGCCACTAGCTGTATTTCTAAAATTTGGAATATTTTTTGTGGGAAGGTTCATAACCATTGAAAAAATTTGTAGGGAAAGAGAAATTAATCCTATTTTGTCATGAAACCATGAGTGATAAAGAAAAGAAATGCTAATAACAGTCGCAAACACTTAATCGTTCAGTGGTTGGATGTGTAAGGCCGGTCGATCTCACTTTAATTAACCCATACATTAAACATCTAACAGCCATATATTGCATTGCATGAACGACTGTGACTAACATTCTTCGTGCACACCCACACCATTCAGCAGCTAGCAGTACGTGGTCATAGTGCATATATCGACTATTACTTGTTACCACGACCTAGCTACATAAACTCACTTCTCAAGCAGGAATTATTGCATATATATATGCTTGATTTTTGGTATATAAATATATATATATATAGACACACACACACACTCACACGAGGTAGTACTTTCCTTTTCTTCATTTAAGATCTGCTTGTGCATTATAGGAGCTGGCTTTGGGTCAAAGCTAAGCTATGGATCCGGGTTCTTTCATTTGAGGATAAAGCTGCCAGACAAGGACTCTGCAGGAGTTGTTACAGCCTTCTATGTAACTATAATTAAGTTCATGACTTACATTTCATCTATAATATTCTTATAATAATCATCTGGAAAATAAAATGAAAAAAAATTATAGTGACTAATCAAGAATTATCTATTGCAGCTAACTTCACACTCGGGTAACCACGATGAACTAGACTTTGAGTTCTTGGGTAATAGAGAAGGCAAACCTTACACATTACAGACAAATGTGTTCTCAAATGGGCAAGGGAATAGAGAGCAAAGAACCCTTCTCTGGTTTGATCCAACAGCAGATTATCATAGTTACAAGATACTCTGGAACCAACATCAAATAGTGTAGGAATAACTATATATATATATATATAGTACTCTAGCTCGCTCCTCTCTCTCTCTCTCTCTCTATATATATATATATATATATAACCATGCATATTTTGTAGTTGATATTTTTGTTATATATTGATGAAATTCATGTTGGGTTTTTCAGGTTTTATGTGGACAACATCCCCATTAGGGTATTCAAGAACAACACAAAGATTGGGGTTAGCTACCCTTCACAGCCAATGCAAATAGAAGTAAGTTTGTGGGATGGGGATAGTTGGGCAACAGATGGAGGCCAAACAAAGACTAATTGGTCCCATGCACCATTTAAGGCCCATTTCCAAGGTTTCGACATTGATGGTTGCCCATCATCATCTCAACACTCCAATCTTCAGAATTGTTATTCCTATAAATATTGGTGGAACACAGACAAGTATTGGAAATTGGACTCTACTCAACATAGTGCATACGAGGCTGTGAGAAAGGAGTATATGAATTATGACTACTGTTCAGATAGGCCTAGATATCCTGTTCCTCCTCCAGAGTGCCTTCAATCATAGTGATACAACTTTAGTAAATGGATGTTATATATAGGGTTTATACTACATTTTCTATTAAATATATGTCCTTATGAATAATAAATTGTAACGAAAATTTCAAATTAATTAAAGACTATATATGATGATGAGGTCAGGGCATTCTCACATCAACTCCTTCACTCATTTATTGCTATTCATCTTGTAGAAATACAGGAAGATTATATTGAATTGATATATTATATTAATCTTAATGAATAATACATAAAAGTCTATTCGGTCTTATCGTCGCTCCAACGAGTTCACTTTTTTGCAACTTCTTTGTATGTGTTTTGCAACCACTGTTGGTAACATCACCATATTGCTTTTACGAGCCATAATATTTGAAGCCGATGATTTTCTACGATCGATTAACCCGCCGGGAATGAAGCCGATGATGCCATTTCTAGCGGTGATGCAACGAAATATAAAGACTACCAGAAATTGGGGATGAAGCCGATGGTGCCATCCCGGCGGTGATGCAACGAAATGTGAAGACTACCAGAAATTGGTAAGTTCTGATACCATGTTAGAAATATAAGAATATTATATTTAATTGATATATTATATTAATCTTAATGAATAATATATAAAAGTCTATTTAAAGACATATAATCTTGGAGGTTAAGGAAACTTAGGATGTAAGAAATCTTAATCCTAGATGCTTTAGGAGAAGATGTAATAACCTTATTAGAAAAAAAAATATAATCTATAATAGGAAATATATAATCTAACACATCTTTTAGAAAAAGAATGTGAGTTCACGACCGATTTGAGAGACTATTAATAATTTTATAAACTTTTTTTAATTAAAATTAGTGATTATGCCATATATTATAGGACCAAGCACTATAATACCTATAATACTAATACTATGGTGCTTTTGGGAACGGTTAACTTATAGCTATCAGCAATCAAACGCAAAGCATAGCAACTGAAATTGAACGCAAACAATACCCAATTAAGTTGCTCTAGCATAGTCTATATATATTAAAAGGTTGGCCCTTCGACACTTCGGGATCATTTTCAGCTTGGCCTTGGTGCCAATGATTGGTCAGAGGTGGAGGCACCACTAGGTCTTGAAGGGGCTGCATTCTTTTTAAGCTTCTGAAAGTACTTCTGGGCATGACTTGCTACTTGGGTTGGGGTCCTTGTCGGTACATAATATCTATTAATACTCTTCCAGTCTCCCTTACCGTACCTCTCTAAACCAGCCAGAAAGTTCCTGTAAAGTTTGGGGCAAAAGGAGAACAGATTTATACAAATTAAAGAAGAAAAAAACTATAAATAATTCATAATTAACAAAAACCAAAATATATATAAATAAAAGCTTTGATACTGTATTAGACTCAGTTCTTAAAATTTTAAGCCACAAAGAAATGGGCCTTACAATATTTTGTGCATCTCTCACACATAGATGGTAAGTGGATAAACTGAATAAAATAGGGTGAAAATTGAAGAACAAAGAGCATATAAAGATTGAGAGACTTGAACCAAAATCTTCCGAAAACGAGTTTAGATCAATGTTTAAATAACAACCAACTATTTTAATGCTGCATTGCGTAGCATAAAATCCTTACTTGGAATTAGAATTGATGAAAAAGTAATTTAAATTTGAATTGATTAGCCCTTCAATTTCACTTTTAAACCATGGATGGAATCCATGCACCAAATGCAGCATAAATTTTTAAAGTTTTGAGATGATTAACATTAAAACATTAAATAGATCTTCATCCTTTTTTGTCTCCTCCCACATGTTTATTTTTTTTACCTTTTTGGAGATTATGATGAATTGGAGGCAAATGTTATTAATCATAACTCACAAGGCAGTCTTCTGTTATCAAAAATATTTTTTTTCCCTTCAAGGGCAGTGTCTCAGTCGTAACAAAAATGAAATTGGTAAAGCAGCTGAATGAGACTATATATATATAGAGAGAGAGTAATAATCTCTTGTTTACTGGTAAGTAAGAAATTTTCTATACACCAAGCATAGTAACCGTTTGATATGATCTAAATGTAAAAAAAGTAATTTTCAAAAATCATTACAATCATATCCAATAGTTACAAACATGGTGTGAAAGAATTTCTTGCTCACCGGTGAACAAGAGATCATTTTGTGTGTGTATATATATATATATGTGTGTATTTATATTTAAAGGATGAGAAAACAAACTCATGCTCTTCTTCAGTCCAAGGAATCCCCCTCTTCCTCTGCTGATGGGTGGAGTTGTTTCTGGCCGCATTGGCTGATCTATTCTCATCATTCTTGGTAGTTTTGTAGTCGGGCAGTGGAACACAACCCGACTCAATCATCTTGACATCTTCAACCAATGTCTCATAATGCTCTTTGATCTGTTCAATTGTTTTTGTGGGAACTCTCAAAGAGATTTTCTCAAATAAATCCGGAGAATCAAGGTTGAACTCAGCAAGAGAATTCTCAAAAAGCTTGTTCTCCTCAAAAGTCCAATCGGTATTTTTTGGTTGGGTTGGTGAAGAGATATAAAACAGTGAAGCTTCACGAGGACTGTCGCAAAGATATGATGACTCCATTGTTAATAGTAGGGTACACTTAAAAAAGGCTAACAAAAGGAGAGGAAAGATAACACCTATATATACTGCTAATTGCTATACACAAAGACATATACTATGGAAGTTTTGAAGATTTATTGTAGGTTTGAGAATTAATAATGGAAAATTTTACTGAGTTGTAATTCTTTTATTCAAACTTTCTAAGAAAAGTTGCGTTGGGAATATATAAAAGAAAAAAAATTCGATTTTAGTAATCAAAACTATTATTGAACCGTAAAATAAGAAAAGATATATAGTTACCGCATTAAACCTTGTCAAACTAATTAGTTCTTTATTTAAAAATTATAAAATAGTTTAAAAGATGATGAAACTCTCCTTAATCAATACAGAAATCTTATCTTCTGATTCTAAACCTTAACCTATATTTCCTTAATAAAATGCAGGTTCAACAATTTTCCATATTTCTAAATATTGGGTTAGCAATTTTCCAACACAAACAATCATAAAAAAAGGGAAAACTATAGCATTCGGATTTAATTTTACGGCTATTTGGTTAAAACCATTGTTTTAAGAAACCATTACTATTTTCCTTCTTTTCATAGAATCTCAATTATTTCTACCTCTCCATATATATATATACATATATATATATTCTATTTCCTTAATAAAATACTTAATAAAATACAGATTCAACAATTTTCCATATTTCTAAATACTGGGTGAGAAATTTTCTAACACAAACAAACATAAAAAAAAGGAGAAATTATAGCATTCGGATTTAATCCTACGACTATTTGGTTAAAACCATTGTTTATAACAAAAATTAAAATTAGACAATTCATAGTATTATATATATTAACCTAACTTTGACACGCTTGTTTTAAAATTTTGAATTTTTTTATTTTTATAATAATTGAATTTTAGTTAAACAAAAAAAATAATATAGAATATACAAATTTGAATTCTTTTCAAATTTTAATCGAGAAGAATATTATTAAGTTAACAAATTTTAATCACGTATAATTTTAAAAAAAGTTTGTGTAAGTACTTATGTAGTTTATCATTTTATTTTTATAATATTTATTTATTAATAGGTTATTAAAATTACTTGTGATGTGACTAATTTGACGCTTAGTTAAGATATGATGAGTTATTTGAGAGTTGGATTTTAAGGTGGCGAATACCTTGTCACGCCCAAATCATTTGAGAGTTGGATTTTAAGGTGGCGAAGACCTTGTCACGCCCAAATCCACCCCTATTTATGTGTACGGAGCGAAATCCCGCTTGACCAGCACGCGCTTTATCCCCTGCCTCCCTGAAGACCAAAATTCCTTTCGTAGCCAAAAGGTATAAATAAAACTATAGAAGAAATAGATAGAAAGAATCGACCAAACCAGAAGGTTAGGGTTTTTTGTTCGACCCGGTAAAGAATCAGCATCTGGAAATCTTTAATGGCGGTTTTCTCTTTAAAGTTCTTTGCCTCTACTAGGGCTCTTCCGAAGTCTGTGGACGAGCGTCAACCATATTTAAACCTCAATTCTCATTCCAAATTTTTCCCAAATCAACCAAAGACGCGACTTAACAACTCTCCACTTTTCATCGCCAACCTTCTGTGTCGATATCCGTATGATTTCTAACTTATTTTTCATTCTTTAATGGTTTATTTTTGTTGATAAAATTTTCCTTTGATAAGTAAAGATTCAACTATTTTAGTGTAGTTGACCTGTGTGTTGTGAAGATTTCTTTATTTCTTTATCATATATCTTCTGGCATTTTTATCTGGTCAATTTTTGGAATGTATTGCTCAGTCTTGTTCTATATTAATATGTGTTGGTAGCATCCTCATGGTTATGGTCTTTTTATTCACTGGGTCTATCTTCTTGATTTTTCCAAATGAATAGTTTTAAATTATTTTCTTATATATGTGTGTGTATATATATAGACTAAATTATTAGATGCTGTTTGTCCATGATATTACTTTAGTTCTTGATTTCTTGTGTAACTAAGGTGGTATATTGGGCCATTATCCCCTTGCCGCGACCACCATCATTGCCCATAACAGCCATTGCTACCACAACCACTTCCGCCACTACCACAAAAATTAATTCCAGCTATGAAACTGCCACAATACCACCCTGTAGAAAATAAAAATATCTATGTCAACATCAAGAACTCTATTATTGGCTGCCACTACCTCCATTCTCTCATTTATTATCACTGAACCCACTGATTCTGTTTTTGTCATTGTTTCCCCATGGTAGGTCTTAAGCTATTATTACCTAACATGTTATTGCTTTTAGGTATCTGTAAAAAACTACAAGCAATCGCCTATTTCAATAATTTTTTTAGACAATGATGAGAAATATGAATCAGAAACATGAAATGCATTCAGATGAGTTTTAAATAACATCCCTATATTTTATATTGTAAAACATAATAGTGCCGATGCAAAGACACCTATCATTTTTATATTCAGATATGTTTTACCCTTGATAGAGCTAGATATAGGTTTTTAATAATATATATTGTAGTTCATGCCAACTTCTTTGATTTCTAATTATATATCTTCACTTGACCAAGTTTTTTGCTTGGTGAACTGGGGAGATCTTGTGGTACCTTGTATTAATTTAATTTTTGAGATTTTGAATTAATTAATGTCCTTTTCTTTAATACATCAGAAATGGCTGTTCCAGAAGTAAACAAGAAATTGCTAAGTGAACTTGAAGCAATGGGGTTTCCACTGGCTGAGGCAACTAGGGCACTTCATCATTCTGGTTTGTCCATTAATATAAAATAGTATATATATATATATATATTCCTGAATAAATAGTATGTATATTTCATAGGACATGAAGAATTTTATTATAGAGAATGAGAAATACGAAGTATAAGGCCAAGGCCCTAATTTCTATTTAGTGTGAAGGATGAAGAACTGGAAGGAAGAGAAAGTATGAAGCATGAATGACATATTCCTAAGGAAATGAAGGAGCCTTTTCCTTATGTTGTTTAATCAAGATAACAGTAAATAAATGAGGAAAGGAAGGAGTATTGCTTGTTCGACTATTATATCCTTCTATAAATAATAATATGCTTTTTCTGGAATGTAAAAAATGTAAAAAAAGGAGGGAAGATGCTTCACTCCTTTGGTGGTCCATTCCTTTCCCTTCCCTTTTCTCCTCTACCAAATGAAGGTAGGGCCTTCAATCCTCCCGCTTTCCTTCCCTTCCTATTCCTTCCTGGAAGCAAGCACTTATTTAAAAAGGACTCTGAAATCTCCTTCAGTTATCAAGTTTATTAAATCCATGGCTGAGCCTTGTAAAGGTCTAATAAGTGAGCAACATTTTGGCCCTAATAGTTAAACCACAGTTGGCCAGCTTCGAGTCCTTTTATATTCTGTCCATGCATCTTTACTGTTTTGTGAGTATGAAGTTTTCTATTCTTCAGGTAATTCTAGCATTGAGGCTGCTGTGAATTGGATTGTTGATCATGAGAATGACCCCGACATCGATCAGATGCCCTTGGTATGGTTCCTATTATCTTGATAGAATTCCTATTTTTTAGTGCATGTGGGTCTTTAGTTATCTTATTGAATGAATGCTCTTTTTTTATGTGGGCTTGGATTTTATTTAGGATAGAGTTCCTAGTATGCATGTTTATCTGCATGAATTATGCCTTCTTTGATGCTGAGGTTAAATCTATGACCAAGGATAGAAATGGCTCTATTCTTTGGACGTGGAAAATTTGTGGTAGTTGCACGATCTTGGTCCCTCTTTTGATAAATGTTCATTGTATTGACAGGGATTCTACAAACCCCACAACTTTTGAGCGTACTCACAATGGGTATATAATGATGGTGTAATTTGAAAGGAATTTGAAGATATTGTGCGATATTACTACTGGATGTAGAACCGCCTTTTTGTGTTTGAATTGAGGGAGTTGGAGGGAAAGGAGAGGAAAGAAGGAGGGAGAGATTATGTCATGTTTCTTTTGAAAATCAGGAGGGAAAGGATAGGGGTGGGATGGAGAGTCTAACCCCTTGAATAGTTATTTTAATCCTCCCAGAGGGCATAATTATAACCTTTAAGTCTCTCATCTAAGTACCTTATCTGAAAAAATCTCTCTACTAGCTATGTTGGGCGATTTTCAGTTCTTGTTTTGTATAGAATGCTGCATAATTACTTTCACCTTAGGCTTCATATTTTGTTGAAGAACTTCCATTGTGCAGATTTAATGAATTTTGTCAAGACATCATAATATGTTGGACCTTAGTTTCTTTCAACTCTTGTTTTTGTTGGTGCATCTCATCCTTCATGAGAGGAGATCTCAAAAATTTCCATGTCTTTGTGTGCAAGGATTTGTCTGGGATTCTGCTTTATTGCATGATGAGTGTCTGTAATCATATGTTTACCTTAAAAATAGTGGTGTTTTTAGGTACCTTAGTCTATATTACTGCATATACGATCTCTGAAAATCTTTATTTGTGTGCAAAGATATGTTTTGTGCTTCTGCTTTATTGCATAGCATGAGTATCTGAAATCATATGTTTGCCTTTAAAATAGTCATTCATTTAGGTACCTTAGTCTACGATACTGCATCTGTCGTACTACCCCTGGCATAATATGAGTATCTGAAATCATATGTTTGCCTTCAAAATACTTGTTCATTTAGGTACCTTAGTCTACATTACTGCATCTGTCTGCATCTGTTGTACATCCCCTGAAAACTAAGTAAGTATTTTGAATATACTTTCATGGGGATTAACTATTTTACTTGTTCAAGTGCATCCAGGTTCCAGTGAACATCGATATTGAAACTTCTAGACCTTCTTATATCACCGAACAAGTGAAGATAAAAGCACAAGAATTAAGGTTTGATTCTGACATTTCCTTTATGATGAAGCCCTTTGAGGCTTCTCTTTAACAATTAACATATAGTTTGGTTTGTTTGTTATTGTTTATCTGAATCCTTCGATAACCATTACTTACAAAAGCTTTCTTATGAAGTTACTTCTCTGCTCATAGTACCACTTCTGGTTGTTTCCTTCTCATCATGATCACTTCCCCTTTTACGCAATTTTAGAGATCGAGCACGCGGGAAAAAAGAAGAGGAAAAAGAGAAATTGAAAAGACAAGGGGAGAAGGTACCTTTGAGATATGTTGATTCTCTCTTCCTGTTTGATCTTTGATTTTCTCCTAACATTTTGGCGAATTGAATGTCAATAACTGAGATTGGGAATTTTTGTGTTTAATTATTTAGTTTTCCAAGAAATGTGTCTCTATATCAATATAGTTTGTTCTTTAGAAGCTGAATGTTTTGAGAAACCTATAATAAAATCAACTGTGCTGAGAGGGGTGGACTGGATATAGACCTAACCTTTCTCATTATTTGCACCAAGTGGTTCTCAAGATTAGAACCTGCATTCGTGGACCAAGCAATGCGTAACATATCTCTGCCTTTTCTTTTTCTTTTTCTTTTTTAATATCTTTGAGTTGGCAAAGGGTAGCAGTGTTGAATATTTGTGTGCTGGGGAGAGTAACAGTACTTCTCTGCTCATCTCTATCAACTAGAAGAGAGGATGTATTACAAATTGAAGCGCATGTCAAAAATACAATGAAGGAAGTTATAGCATTTACTGAAATTAGTTTTATAATTATGTTTTACTGATTTTTTTTTTTTTTTTTGAATCATCTTATCAAGTCATACCTCTACTAAAAGGTAGATTTGTAATAACTAAGGTGTAAAAGACTGAACACAAGGATTAAACATTGGCCATATAGTGTCATTTTCAGTAAAGAAATGAAAAGTAAATTCAAAATTTGTTGCGATTTACCTCATGTAAGATCACTATGCTTTATTCTATTTGTAATATTTAAATTTTCTATGGCTACATTTCTTTTTAGTCCAGTGAATAACTCTGATTTTTTTATTATAAAATATCAAAATAGTTACCTTGCTGACTTTGTTGAGCCATAATACGTTAACTATGTGTTCTTCTGATATTTTCTGTAATTTTATTACTGAAGCTTATTCAATAAATCTGTTCACTGAGATGGTAACTTAGTGGTTGTGTCACTTACAGGAGAGGATTCGAGCAGGTAAGGAACTTCTTGAGGAAAAGAGAATCGCAGAAGAAAGTGAAAGAAAACGGTATGTATTGGATTCATAGTTGTGTTAATGTATAGAGTAGCATTTGTGTACGTTCTCTTTATAGTTTATGCTGTTTTCTGTTTTCCAATTCTCATAGTTATACGTTCTCTGTTATCTAAGATCTCTAGCACTGCGAAAAGCAGAGAAAGAGGAAGAGAAAAGAGCAAGGGATAAAATTCGTCAGAAACTACAGCAAGATAAGGTTTTCGCTGAGCTTCTTTACCTCTAATTTTTTATACAGCTAAAAACAGCATTGTGGTGCAGTTGATTATATTAATTATTATAATTCTCTCAAAATCATCTTATCTATTGCTATTGTTGCTATGTGCATGCGTACTGATATTTTCTAGTTTACACAAGTAAAATATAATAGGCAAGACTTTTCTTATACAAAAAATACAGTTAGAATGGGTTTCTGCAGGTCCCTGTTCATAACTTTTCTCTGCCATCTCAAAGACTGGAAAACAGTAAGAAACATTTAACTGTTAAACTTTTCCAATGTTCCTTTTCTATTAATCATTCAATTTTATTGTCATTAGAATTTTTTATCATCAACTCAATATGATTCTTAAAATTCTGGATTTGAGTTGACATCATGCATGCAACTTGATGTATCGCTAGAATTCTTATATGATTCTTACATTTCGGGATTTGAGTTGAACATCATGCATGTATCACTAAAATTTTTAGATGACTCCAGAGTAGTATGTTTATCTTCACAGGTAGAAAGAAGGTGGAGTCTTGGGTTGCCTCCAGAAGGCCCTTCATCTTTAAAATCTACCACACCTTTAATGCAGGAAGAAAAGGTTTGGATCTTTAATATCATATTTATTGATTCAAAAATTGCAGAACTCTGGTAGAACTTGAATTTTTATAAATGTTCTCCCATTAATTGCAGGACTCAGTGCCAGTTAGGTTTGCTACATTTCCTTCTATTGCTACAAAGGCAGAGCTCATGAGAGACTGTTTAAGATCTCTCAAGCGCAACCACATGGTAAATGAGTTTGTTTTCTGTGTCATATGTCATGGTAGCTTAGTAGGATAATCACGAGGTCTGTAAATATATACTAATATAGACTGCCTGTTATTGCTACAATGACATAGTAGCATAATTTGATATAGAATGATAAAGAAGTTGTAAGTTTGCTGAATATTGAACTTATTTCTCATTGAAGTATATATGATTGTACCTCTCAGGGAGAGGTTACTTTTGTTCTAACTGTACAGCCTTCTTATAGCTTTTGTTATGAACATTTTACCTTCTTTGTTCATCTGGCATGCCTGTTAGAAATTAAATGGGTGTTCATTTCTATGAATAAATTTAAGCCTATGTGTCAACAGACCAGATACAGAAAATGCCTATTTTAGAGGGTGTTAGGGTTAAAATCACTCAGAACAGGACAATGATCATGAGTAGAAATTTGCTTTTTGATTCAAATGTAAACGTGCAACATCCTTTATTATTTTGCAGCTTTGTTGTATATTACGTATTACTTTCTATGACCTCCTCCCTCTTTTTGGATCTAGGGTGCTGATGCCAAAGTGAAGAGGGCTTTCCAAACTCTTTTGATATATGTCAGAAATGTTGCAAATAATCCTGACGAGGAAAAATTTAGGAAGATCCGACTATGTAATCCAGCCTTCAAGGTAAGTCACTCATTTATAGATTGTGCTGATTAAAATGATGCAGAAATTGTCTGCCCTCTGCAGGTTCAAAATATCCACTAGACGAAAAATCTAGGGTTGGTACTCGACACTAATTTTCTCCAACTTATCTTCTGACCACTTGGCCAACTCTTAGTTGACAATGTATTTTAGAGTTCCAAAAGAAAAGGAAGATAGAGGGAGGGATCTCTAATATGTTAAAGAAGTTCTATCATATGCCCCTAACATTGTGCCTTACCCTATCACAAGCTTATCATTTCATGACTCCCTTTCTTTAAAACTAAAATGTTTTTACCAAACTTAATAAGGAGAAAATTTGGTGCCTAGTTTTATTTAATAGTAAATTCAACCAAAAAGTGATTCTACCTCAAATTAATCCTCCAAACACAGAATAAAACTTGCCTAGATACATGCTTGTATAACATAAATATGTAATTACTAGTCAAAAGCACATGCTTGTATAGTATAGAATAATATACACCACTGACTTGAAATTCACAAAAACATGCATGCATGATACAAAAACATTATTGATGCATATAATATAAACAAATATAACCAATAAAATGGAAAAAAAAGAAACAACAGGAGAAAATTCAATAAATGGTGATAATACCTCATATATTGTTCAGATACATAATGAAAACTCTAACCTTATCTCCTTTGAAAATAAGAACAATTAAATTAGTTAAAATTCATCAATTGCAGGCAAAAACACATAAAGTAAACCAGCATTTGAACATGGTAGTAAAGTAAAGCTAATCTCTTAAAATAATAATCGATCACATGACACTGGAAAATTAAAAGTAGGTGTCTCGGACATATATATGAATGTATGAAAACCCTAACCTTGTGAACAATCAACTTTTTGGGACATTCCCTATTAAGTTGACCAAAGATTGACATAACCGTGACACCAACTTTCTGGTTAAATTAAAATGATGGAATTGTTGTGTTCCCAACTAACTTGAATAACTTGAGTGATCTGAGCAAATTTAACATTTCTTACAATTCAACAACTGAGCAATTGACAACATTCGAGAAAGAGTCCTACTTTGCTGTCCCATTGTTGCTCCTTCCATCGTTCATTATAAATTCCACATATGTTTCACCAGCAAACAACAATGAAAAGCGAAAAAAAGCCTACAAAATTTGGTGCATTAGTTGCGTTCTTTCTTCTTAGAAATTCTGATAACCATTAGACGTAGCTGAACCATTCAGTGTCAAAAGGCTAGAATGAAATTTGAATGAATTAGAAAGAACATTATATGTTCTATGTAGTGGGCAACTTAAGAGGTAACTGTTGATATTGGGTGCCTTTTCGAATTCATTAATATTATATTAATTTCAAATATAATGTCTTTTAGTATGCTTAAATAAATAATGACATATTTATATATTAATAATTAAAAATAAAATTCTTATTGATAAAAAATGAAGAGGAAAAGTTTCTTAACAATTATATATATAGGTGTATATATAAATTAGAGTTTAATTTAGAATAAATTGGTAGTATAGATGTGTGTATAATTATAGGATGTGATCATCATTTAAAAAGAGAGAGAGAAATAAAAGCTTAAATAGATTTTCAGTTTTTCTAAGGGAGATGAAAAGTTTCTCAATAATTGTATATACATGTATATGTGTGTATATTAATGAAAGAAAAAATCTTAATTTTCCATTTAAAAAAATGTGAAAAATGTATATAAAAAATAAAAAATCCTTACACTCTTGTGTTGCCTCTGGTTACCTACAAAATCTTTAATTTCTAGAAAATCTAACAGGTTCTTTCTGTTATATGCATGTATATATGTAGATATAACGACACACAAATACATAAAGATACGCTACCCACCTGACCAATCCCTTTCATTCCCTTGTTTTAATCAGTAGTAGCTCTGAGACTCGAACCCGCATCCCCATGCTCTTTAATTTGAGCCGCTACCATGCACCAAACAATGACTCCTACATGTAGAGGAATAAATATTTAACACAAATTGGCAGACTATCATCCCTAGCTTTTTCATCAAACCGTCATAATTGATGTAGAGATTTTAGACAGTTTGCTCTTTTAGATTGATAAATTTGAGGATCCATTTAAGCTAATCTAGCTTCTAGCTAGTTAAGAATTCATATTGAAGAACCAAATTGCTTCTGGGACTTTTGGGCTAGTAATCAGTCTAACATTTACCGTTTTGCACCGAGCAGTGACTTTTTTTTTTGTTTTGCAATTTCTTATACGAAGTTATACAAAGTTCTGCCAAATAAGTGGCATTTTCTGTTTCATAACAAACTGGTTATTTTGTGTTCTAAATAACAGGATAGAGTTGAGAAATTGAAAGAAGGTATTGAGTTTCTTGAGCATTGTGGGTTCGAGAGAGATGAAGGAGGCGAGTTTCTGTTTTTTCCTAGGGACAGGGTTGACATGGCAGTACTAAGATCAGCTGGGAATTTGTTAAACTCTGCAATAACGAATCCCTATTTTGGAGTTCTATCAAAATGGAAAGAGGAATAAGGTTCTTCCAGAGTGATTGACTTCAAATTATGAGAAAACGTGGCTATAGAGAAAAATGTAACTCGAGAATTTGTATCCAGTAGAGAATTTAATGTTCTCAGTAAGATCCAACTTCACTTGTCTGGAACATTAGTATTGTCTGAGCTTTTGTTCGGAGAGTGGATTGTTATATCAAAGTACTTGTTCTCGTGTTATTGAATTGTACATTTCCACCTTGTGGCTCAGTGATAGGGAAATTGCATAAATCTGGACTTCTGACCCCATTTATTTCACCTGTAATCTTGTAGTCAGCCTGTAGAAACACACTAGAGACATGGCCTACTTTGCTGTGAATTATTTCTTCATTTAGATAAATGGAACATTTTCTGTTTGACCATTCATCAGTTTTAAGGCCCCCCGTAAAGTACCCATGCGAGGGAAACTCTCAATGTTTGGGTATACAATAGCCCCTTCTTTTCTTCAGTTAATATTCTTCCTTCTTGTCTTTACTTTCCTTTCTTTCTTCCTTTTTAGACCAGACATGATTTGGGCCTTTTTTATAAATAAATAAATAAAATCCTTCAATCCAACCTCTCTCTGCAACCCAAAATCTCCACAGGGTAAAGCATACAGTACTTAAACATGGCAATATATATATATATATATATATATATATATATATATATATATATATATATATATAAAGTTACTTATCTATACTGGAATGAAGGAAAAGATAGACAGAAGGCCCTTTTGTCGTTTGATAGAGGAGAAGAGGGAAGGTAAAAAGAAGGGGGAAGGGTATGCCTTTCCTCCTGATCCATTGTATATTAATTTGTATTCCTTCCTCTTCCGTCTCTTTTTTATATTTTTACCCCACCCTCCCTTTTACATTTTGTTGTTGCCCTTATAAAGTCTACTTTTAAAGTTTTAATTATGTTCGAATAGAACAATCAAATCATACAGTACTCGTTCCATTTTAACTCAAACCATTACGCTTTTCTTATGTGATTTCTTCTAACTTCCATACTCATGATAACATTACTCTGTGATTTACTGTAAAATGAATTTTGGTACAAAATTTTGATAGTGTATACACTCCTCTTTGAAATTGGTAGATTTATTACCCAATATTTGTACATGACCACGACAATAAGACAGATTACTTATGCTAACTGTTACGAGATCGATGTCGTGAGAAATTGAATGCCCATTTCATCTATTCATTTATTTAGTATAAATTTTAAAGTCAGAATAGTCATTCTCTTATAATAAAAATTCATTTTATAATTAAATTTATGGAAAGGACATTCTATTTCTAATAAGATTAAAAATAAAAATCATATTACCAAAAAAAACTCATCACCCCCACTACCACTACCACTATCAGCAGTTCTACCACCACCGCTGCCACCACCACCTCCACATTGTCACCTTCCTCCACCATTGTCGTTATCACATCGTATCGCCACCTTCCTTCACCACCTCCACCGTCAACCCCACCACACCACCTCCACATTGTCACCTTTCTCCACCACCACCTCCACATTGCTACCTTCCTTCATCGCCAACCCCACCACATTATTACCTTCCCCACCATCACACCTTTATTAATTAGTTTAATTTATTTGTCATTTGAAAAGATATTTTTGATAATTTAATTTAAAATTTATTTTATTCTTATCTTATTTTATATTTACAATTATTCAATAAAATAAGAATGATCATTCTCATTCTCATTTTATTCTCTGTTAAATTTCATTCTCATGTAACAAAACAAAACGTTCTCTTTTATTATTTATATTCACAAATTTCAAAAGCTTTTTAATTCAGCAATTAAAAAAAGAGTTCATACTTAATTACTTATTGTGATATAAACTTCGCCTCGAAAAGATAAAAAACTTAACCACGAAAAAAAAGGGTACTGGGGTCGTTTAGGATGCAGTGAACGGGTCGGGTCTATGGCTGGACGGGTTAAGGAGCAAGCGAGGCCGTAGGAAATTCAAATTCCACAGTGCAACCCGGTTCCAAGAAAAATGCCCAAACCACCAGACTGCTGTCCCAAATCGTTTAATCAGTGAATTGTACTCTCTAGTCCGTTGCTTTCTTTCTTCATAAATTTGTCGTCGGAAAATATTCCTACTAGTTTCAGTTCCTCTCTCTCTCTAGAAATCGATTTACTCGATTTGTAAATTTAATTAGGTTTACTTTTAGGGTTAGGGTTTCAAACTGCAAAAAGTGTGGTGACTGTTTGGATTGTGTAATAATAATACGATGTATGCTGATCGGGTGGAAGCTGCAGCGAAGACGTCAATAAAGGATCGCCTTAATGGCAGCACCGTAGACGATTCCGGTCGCCGAAGGCAAATCGCCCGCAAGAGGTTCGCTTTTTCTCTCTACTCTTTCTTGGTGTGGTGTTTTGATTGTTTTATTCTTCTTCTGTTTTGTTTTTCGAATTTGAAACCTCTCTCTCTCTCTCTCTCTCAGTCAGAGTGTTGAATTTATATTTTGAAGTTTTACCAAATCTGGAACGGTTGTTTTTGGTTATTTATTTGTGGAAACTGCATAGGTTGTGGTTGTTTTTGTGGGTGGGATTGGATGGGAAGAATTTTGAGAATGTATGGGTTCATATGTCGGTGTGAGTGATAGCATGTCAACTCTTTGTTGTGATTTAGAAATTTTAGAGAAGTAGATATCAAAACCGCTCCCTAATTTGCAATTTGGGGCTTGATTTGACTAGTTTGGGGAAATAGATGAACTGGGTGCTGTTTTGTAAGGTAGAACACCATTAGATATTGAGCCATAAAGCCTTCTATTTGGTTTGTCAAAATAAAATCTTTTATTTGAATCAATGCCATTTCTTTTGCAGGCAGAGGCAGGATGATGACAAGTGGGAACATGATCTCTACGATGATGATGAACCTCAAGTTTCAGGTATGAATTGTTTGAGATATAGTTGCGTTCAACTAAAAGCTGTAGCTTACTTGTTTCAGGTATGAATTTTTTGAGATATAGCATCTTTCTGTACGTAGATTTTTTGATTGTATGTTGATTGTTTGTAAAGATCGCAGAGTTGATCCTAAAGATCTTCGTTTCAAGCTTCAAAGAAAGAATATACAAGCAACTCAAAGTGGAAAGGGATCCCTTTCAGGAGGTGTAAAGGATCTGCGTGAAAAGCTCTCTGGTAACATGCATTTGAAGCCTGTGAACACTAATCCACCAAAGCCAAAATCAGTACTTGAGGGCAGTAAACCTGCTAGGAAAAGTGTTGTTGAAGCCCCTGTGCCTGAGACCAAAGGAGTTGCCAGCTCGGTTTCTAGGAAAAAGACTCAGCAGAAGGCACAAATCTTTCTGTTTCCTTCTTTTAAAATATTACTCTGCCCTTGCATTTTATCACTGTTATGAAGAATAAGGTTTTAAGTTGTTGCTGGTGCATGTTTAGGTATATATCTATATCCAAACTGTTATATTATGCACACATTTTCAGATAAATTAATTCTTAATTATTATTTTGATAATTGCAATTGTTGGACATTTTTTATGCAGTGTCACATGATATTATGATACGTGTTTGTTTATATACTTCATACTACAAAGAATTCCTAGTGTTATAACGAATACTACTACTTCCAGTGATGGACACATTATGTCATGTAATCAGAACCTATATTTTTGTTCTATTTTATATTTTTAATCCGGGACGCTGTGCGCGGGGGGGGGGGGGGGGGGGGGGGGGGGGCGCGGGGTGGTTGTATTAAATGAATGCAGTTTTGCAATTATAGAAGAGTTCTTGTTCTTTTTATTTTTCTGTTGTGTAATACAAACACCAGCGTTCCAATGGGTACTGAGAGTTTCATGGCAGGCATACAGTGTCTTGTTTTAGATCTTTTAGGTGTCTATGAATATTAAATGCGGTTTTGCAATTATAGAAGAGTTCTTGTTCTTTTTATTTTTCTGTTGTGTAATACAAACACCAGCGTTCCAATGGATACTGAGACTTGCATGGCTGGTGACAAGAATATTATTCAAGTGCAGATTTCTTTTTCTTTTTTTTCGTGCAATATAGATTTAGATTGAATTTCTATATTTCTGCTAATTTGCAAAAGTATTTAGTAGTTGAACTTCTTGAAGGGAAGATTTTTTAGTCATTATACGTTGATCATGTACTTAGATGATCACTTTATTTATTTGCCTTGAAACTTATGTTTACTGGAGTCAATTTATTAGAAGTTCTACCAATGACCTAAACTTCTGTCAATTGTTCAGCTTGAAGGGTTGAACTTCCCTCTCGGAAGGATGCCAATTAATTTATTTTTTAGTGAAGTTGTGGATTCTCTTTTTTTGGGGGTGTGTTCTTAATATCATCTTAGCTGTATTAGTAATGGTGATTGGGGACCAAATACAGAATAGGAGGCAGTCTTCTTACTTCTAAGTGATACATATTTGGTGCAGGTTGAATCGGTGGATGGTTTCCTGCTGTCCCTGGGTCTTGAAAAATATGCAATTACATTCCAAGCGGAGGAAGTAAGCGAATTTTATAGCTTTTATGTGTTTATAGCAGGTTTTAACCTTAAGAAATTCCATCAGTACTTTCAACTTTGACACCTCATGCTGTTTCTGCAGGTTGATATGGACGCCCTTGTACACATGAGTGATGAGGATCTCAAAGCTATAGGAATACCAATGGTAACTTAACTAGACTCAGCCTGACATATGTATAGTTACTGTTTTTACCATTATACCTTAAGTAATTCTATTGCTTAGCTAGCTGGTTGAGGAATTCCAGATATAGGATTTATTACTTATAATTGCAACATCTGATGTGTTTATCATTTTATTTTATCTATTTATTGAAAAAAAATACTTTGATGAAAAGGGAATAGAATAGATAGAAGGAGTAGGCCGTCTTGTAAAAGACAAAGTGCATGGGAATGCAAATCTAGATGCAGGCAAAGCTGCCAAAAAGATAAGAAAGACTATCTGACATTAAATTCCCGCTCGAGTATTCCCCAACTTCTCTTCTCTTTTGACCAAGAAGTCTGCTTAAAAGTCACAGGTTATGGAATTCTTTTGATTATCTTGTGAGGCATGAACATGGTTTAAAGTCATGGTATTAGTGACTGACTCGAGGGATCCCAAAACAAATTGGTCTCAGCGTCGCGAATTGTTATTTAGCAAATATGTAACAATAAGCTAGATGCATTGCTTCAGCAAATTATTTAAAAAATGAAAATTTTAAGAATTAATAAAAATAAAGTGGATCAAGCAAATAAACAAAATACATTATCTGTTACATATAACATTGTCTAAATGATCATACAACCACTACTGAATTAGTCAACTACAATATAACAAAATAAACATTTAATGAACAAATACTAAAAGATGTGGTTTACTTTGATTTATTAAGTAGTTGAATTCATATTATATTTATGAAGATAATTGTTAGTTTAGTAACTTATTAATTTTATTAATAGTAAAAAAATTGAGAAAAGTATAAAAAATTCAAAATAGTGGCATATTTTTAAAAAATTATAATCTAGCGAAGGGCTTTGTTTCTTATTTTTTTCCCTTAACAGTATTATAGATCTATAAAGCTTTTACAGAATTGTAGTATTCTGTTTATTTTATAAAATATAAATAAATTAAGAAAATGCATAGATGCTCATAGATTAATCATATACATATAGATGTACAAAGAAAATACAATATTTGCAAATGATACCTAGTTAACTTGAAATTTGAAAGTAGTAAATAGCTATTCTATTATTTTAGAGAAACCTCAAGTATTAAGTTGTTTGATATGTATATTTGATGGCTTGAGAGTGATGATAGAGAGAGACATGAGTGATGTTCGATTGCCTGAGAGTGGAGGAGAAAGGCTTCACTGGTAAGTGGGATGTGTTTAGAAAGTGCAAGATTGAGTTGCTGAACAGTGTCAAAAGCTCTGTTTTTGTAGTCTGATGGCAAGATGATATATATCGGACTAATCATCATGGTATCTCAAGATGTCTTGCATGATGTCACGAGACAGTGTTGTACTGAGTGAGAAGCATGAGATGTCTCAAGAAGCGATGTCCTACCCTTTGGTTGTTGTACCACGTCATGTATCCAGATCAAAACCTTATGAGATTGAGATGTCTTGGGCTATTCAATGCGGTCTCAGCCACAACTTTGAACCATGCGCATAATATCTTTAAGCAAAGTGAAGAATCTGCAGGTTTTGGGAAAAGTTATTGACTTGTTGAAAATAAAAGAAAAGTCGCATTTTCATATGATTTGCTACACCAGTGCTAGTCCTATCAATGCCAGTTGCTTGAGGCAAAGTGAACAAAAAATTTTTTGAACCTTGTTAAGCAGGGTCTCTCATAAAAGCTTGTGTGTTTCATTCTAAATCATTTTAAATGACTGCAAGGACCACACATCTGTAGGGAGGCTTCCATCTTAGTAGGACCAATCTAGGTGACATTGGCCTCATTTTGGATGGAGGACCAAACTTGCTTACATCAGCGCAGAGAAAGAAAAGGTTGTCTGCTATCTCCTCAACCGGTCTACACATGGTAAATATTAGAGGGCATATCTAAGATTTTTCCTTTCAACAATTACAATTGTTAGAAATATAGAAAGAGAATTATATTTCATTAATTGTCTTGTGAACGATACATAAAGACCTATTTAAAGGCACATAATCTTGGAGGCTAAGTAAATTTAGAAGACAAGAAATCTTAGTCCTAGATGGTTTAGCAGTAAGTGTAAAAAACCCATGTGGTTTAAGAAAAGATATATAATGTAACAACAGATATAATAGGAAGTATATAATCCAACAGTCCCTCGCAAACTCAAGGTGAGTTATATGAAGCCAACTTAAGTTTGGAGGCAAAATCTTGAATGCGGCTCGCGAAAGGAATCTAGTAATGTTACCGTGGCTACGAACACTTACAAAGAAGCTGCAAAAGAGCGGCTTGGTAGACAAATGCAACTCATTGGAGCGATGGAAAGACCGAAAGCAACTCGTTGGAGCGAAAGCTGATTTGAAAATCAGAAAAGGAGCTCTTTGAAATCAGCGACTTTGACACAGTTGTTATGGCTAGTAAAAGCAATCTGGTAATGTTACCAACAGTGGCTACGAACACATACAAAGAAGCTATAAAAAGCGAACTCGTTGGAGCGACAGTAAGACTAAAAGCTGCTCGTTGGAGTGAAAACTGATTTGAAAGTCAAAAAAGGGGCTCGTTGAAATCTGCGACTTTGACACAAATGCTAATGGGAGCTAATGAATTGAATTTGAGTTGAGCTGTCATATTTTTCTTCTTTTATTATCTGCATAATACATATATATATATATGGCAGAAGTTTTTTACGATTGACCGCCGAGAATGAAGCGAAAGGTGTCATCCTTGGCGGTGAGGGCAATCGATAATGAAGACTACCAGGAATTGATAGGCTCTAATACCATGTTAGAAATATAGAAAGAGAACTGTATTTCATTGAATTGTCTTGTGAACAATACATAAAGGGCACATAATCTTGGAGGTTAAGTAAATTTAGAAAACAAAAAATCTTAGTCCTAGATGGTTTAGGAGTAGGTGTAAGAAACCTATGCGGTTTAGGAAAAGATATATAATCTAACGGCAGATATAATAGGAAGTATATAATCTAACAACAATTATTAATCATCTCCGGAACGACTATTAAAAGGTGAGGGCTTTAAGTTCGTGGAAAGCTTTAGAGTGCCAAATCATCCTGTAAAGAAAAGCTTATACAATATCTGAAGGATTAGAAAGAAACATAGTATGGGTTACAAGAATAGAATTTCAACCATTGACTCACATTGAAAGTCCTCTAAGAAACAAGGTCTTGGTTAACTTTAATAGATAAATGACCTCCAAATTTTTTTATTTGTATTTTTGGCGTTTGAAGTCCAGAAAATCCCATTGTTTTGTTTAAGAGAGATGTAAGATTGAAAATGGAGAATGCAGGAGGCATGGGTTAAAGAAATTAGAAGGGGAAGAGTCGAGAGAACAAAAGATGTCTCCTACCCCGCCAAAGATCAAATTATAGGGTATTTGGAGCCAGTTGCTTATCTGGTGTGGGGGAAAATTTGGATTAAATTTTAGAGATGGATTCTGCTGCAGGCTATAGTGGACTGGGTTAGGAATACTGTTACCACGAAGCTGTATAAGTTAGTGTTCTCTCTCTCTCTCTCTCTCTCTCTCTCTCTCTCTCTCTCTTGTACTAGAATCTTAGGCTCCTTGGTAATATTGAAAGTTATTTTTTGTGAGTACCTTTTATTTTAAGAAATCACGGTATCTAATAAGCTCTCTGAATTTGCTCTTGCACGCTCTCTACAAATCCAATAAGTGATCTTTATTTGACTCGTCCAATGCAGTTTACTGGAAAATTTTCAAGGTTTTTCTATGTTACTCACCCTCTTTAATTAGAGATATAGAATCATATTCATGTACATGAAGTAGTGCGTAGAACCAACAAGGTAAATGTGTTCTGACCTCTTGGAGTTGTAATCTCGTTCATGATAACGGCCAATAAAATTGGTCTGGTCATTTTGGCTAAGGATTGGATTTTAGTATTTTCAGCATTAATAGCTGCTACGAGGAATTTTCAAGATTGATCTTTATACTAAACACCATTTAAAGAATTTCTATTTTCCTGTCTGACCTTTGATGTTAAGCTTTTTGGCTGACCTTGTTTTTCAGGGTCCAAGGAAGAAGATACGGTTGGCATTGGAGTCTAAAGCTTGACATTTGGAAGTGGACCAGGTTGTTGTGATTGTTTGCCTGGATACCAATGTTTTGGTCTAACGTCCGACAAATCAGCAGGAAAGGCCTGTGTTTTAATTGGTACGAAGTCTGCATGTAACTTTTCTGGATTAAAATTTTCAATTGTATTACTGAAAATGGCTTCAATCAGTTAGAAGATTGAGAGCAACTTAAATTTAATGAGTTTATTGCTTTATTATATCAAGTTGTTTCTCTGAGTCATTTGAGAGCTTTGTTCAACCCCCGCCACCTTCATCTTTTTTCCTTTTCAAGTACTCTAGTGTTGTCCTTCAGGATAAATCATTTTGTACCGTAAACTGCCATTGTGGGACAGGGGGGAAGAGGTGCTGGAGTGTTTATAAGCTGATGCCAACCACATTCATTCGTGGCAAGTACCTGTTATTGTACAACATAATTTTTTAAGAATTTCATCACCTTATGCTTTTAGACATTTAGAGAGTCCGCTTGAGATGGAAAAGGAAAGAAGGAATTGGGAAAAATAATCTGTAGCAATAGTTATTTTCAATAAAAAGAACCATAGCAACTTTTGTCACTAATTTTGCAATGAAATATACTCTTGTCGCATAATATTTTTTTTTTTGCAAAGAAAAGTACCATGGTCTAGCCTTTTGCGACGGATTAAATATCTAAGGTAAGTTTTTTGCGGCGAAATACAATTGTCACAAATGGCTATGAAGGGTTTTTTGCAACGGAAAGTGTGATTTCGTCGCGAAAAACTACTTTTGGCGACAAATTTCTTGCTAAAGCCAATTTATTTTATAAAGGGAGGAATGTGAGACGAAAATAAAATTCGTCGCTAATTATTTATTGTGACAAACAATTTTTGTGGAAGAAAGATTTTTTTGTACTACTAAATGAATTTTGCAATTAGAAAAGGTTTTCATCGCCAAAAATACAAAAAGAAATCTTTGTAAAACCCTCCCTTTATCAAATTAGCTTCAACTACAATAGTGAATTTCATCACAAAAAGTAGACAACCAAATCATAAAAAAGTCAAATGTTGATAAAGGGAGGGGTTTGCAAAGATGAAGCAAAAAATTTCCAATGATGTGCCCAAAAAAATAATCTTTGCAAACAATTTCCAAGGGAGAGAATTAAGAAACTTCCAAAATAAGAGACTGGGAGCAAAAAATAAATGATGTGGCCGGTCCTGATTTCTGACGGCATAATTACAAACAGCAGCAATTAAATGAATACTGAATGGCTGGAGCATCTGCACTTTCATGTGCAGTGTCAGGTAAGGCTGCTTAAAACGTGGACCAACTTGGAATTAACTTAAACCAAAACCAAAACTCCAATCAAATATTTACTTTCCAACTTCAAAAATTGGCATTTCATATTCAGTAGTCTATCAATACATATGCATCACAATATAGTTGCTATCCGACTTCATGAAAATTGGATGTAATAGTCTACAATATATATGCAGTACAAATTCTCATCCTCGGATGGAGCTCTTACCATTGCACCAAGTAACCCACAAGATCAATGGATATAGTGCTTTCAAATTCACAATCAAAGCAATCCCTCAGAGCATATAATCCAAATGTTCGCCAACCTTTTCATGCACTCTAAAAGTAAATACAGTGATAGCATCTGTTAGAAATTCTAATCGTATTGGTCAGCAGGTCTTGGATCCGAGAGATAGTAAGAGATGACACTAAATGATCTTCAAATAGCAGCACCAGAAGCTTATACCCCTTATGTCACAATGGCTAACTAGCCTATTTGATATCAACATCTCATCAGTCCACAATATCAAAGCCTTGATTGATGTCAACTCGGGTTTATGAAAAATTCAGATTCTAACTTTGGCTTTCCATGCTAGATACTTTGTCCTTTCTTGCTTGTACCTTTTCCATTCTTTGGCAGTTGCAAGAAGGACGTGCAACGAAACTGGTAGAAAGAAGGGCTGTAATATTGAAGACACGCAGTGAGAATTATTCAATTACATCAAGTTGTAGCTCGAGATCCAAAGAAGAGATGTAGCGAACAACTAGAAAAAGATAAAAAAGACGTGTGAACAAGGAAAAAAAGAAAATATGTAGTGAACTTAAACATTTTTTATCATTATAAATTATGTGAGATACATGTGTCGATTACATGTATCCAAGCATTATGTGTCTAGTGCAATTATGTATCCGTGCATCAGACATGTCAAATCTCCAAACAGGGCATGTGAACACTACTAAATATTCATATACTTATCTTTTTTAGAGTAAAATAATGTCTTTATGCAACTTAGTAGTCAATATTAGCATTTCATTATTCTCGAAGCCATAATATTAATAAAATTAATTCGCTGGGTATATTTTTTTAAGTGCATGTCCAACCAAATGTGTCGGACGCACATTTCATATCCATGTCCTAGTATGCGTGTCCGACACGGGTACTTCACCTATTTTGAAGAGTCCATGTAACATAGATCTAGGCAAGTTCATTAATTTATCTACTAATAATTATCTATTAATATTTTTTCACAGGACGTGTGTCTATTTATGTGCAAAATAGTTCACATATTGAAACATACAAGTATTGCTAGACACATACCCCTATTCATATCATCCTTTGATCATTTAGGTTTCAAACTTCTGGTTATTATGATAAGGTTTTCAATGAGATCCTCCTATAAGTTATCAGAAATTTGGTCTTACCGTCTACCTATACATATTTTACATTACAAAATAAACTATATTTATCTGAACCAAGATAGACGTGTCTCATCAGCGTTTTGTAACTAACCGAGTAGACAGCAAAGCAATGCTCAACCGAGAAGTAGCTCACAGACATTATAGATGGATGAAAAAAGGCATCCTCTGCCAATGATCTAGCTTGCCTTGAGGACACTACACAATAGAAGACAGCAAAATAGTTTGTTAGCATTTATCTGCTATATACGAAACACGACTAGAAGATTCATAATTGAAGCGACATGCAAATTAAAAATACACCCCACAAGTAGGAATGGAACATACCAGCCGAAGCATCCAAAATTCCTAGAGACGCATTACTTTGAGCCAATTTTGCAGCCTGGAGAGAGAACTTTACCTGCTCAGAGAAATAACCAGAGAGTTAAAATTGCAACGAATGCTCTACTATATCCAATATCAAAAGCATTAGCTTTCAGATGAATAAATTTATAGCTAGAAATAGAAAATGGAAAAAAACAACACCATCAAACACAATTAGAAGTAGAACAGTTGATGTAGGACAGTTTTATTGACTTTTTCCTGGTGCAAACGACTTTTTCCTAGAATAATTTTATTTGGTCGTTTTGACTCAAGAAGACCCATTTTCAATCAGAAACAACCTAAAAAGTAAAACCCACCCATGGTTCTTTTTGGCCAAATTCAATTGTTCAGGGCCTCAAAATCATGTTTCCCCATCCCATAGGACTGCTGAATATTTCATGATTTTTGTTGGAAGTGTAAACAAACTCAAAATATTCTGATTTTTTATATTTAGTAGTTTTTAGTGGTTAGGTTTTTTACCTTATTTTTTCGGAGAAAGTTGAATTTTGAGCAATTTTCTTATGTAGTTAGTTTCCTTAAGTTGCAAGAGCAGAACTATTCATTCATTCAATTATTAATATATCAGATTTCTCTTCTCTTTAACATTGTGGATTCAAAGTTGTTACTTGTTCTTATCGAACGTTCATAGCTTCCGCTTCTTCAGTTGGTATCAGAGCCTTGTTTTACCCTAGTTTGATGGTGATTGATCATTTTGGCGACGATGATCGCAGAGTGCAGGCCCCTTGGGTAACCATACATACTCAAGAAAGGCGATTTAATCAACAATGTAGACAGATTGCCAGTTTTGGGATTGGTTGCAACTAGGTCAGTGGTCCAGTTCGGGATTGTGCTGACGATGTTACTCGCAGCCAACCGAACATGGGTTGTGTTCCTGTACATCCATGTATGCCTCCAGCCTATGCAGATGATGATGATGATAATGATGATGAGCTTGGATTCAAAGGAGTTCTGACGGATCGACGTGATCAAGGTAGACGCGACAAAATCTGTAGATATCCGGATAATCACGAGTTTCAGAGACCACATGATCTACTCACTTTTAATGAAAGCTTTTAGGTTGAGGATGTCTTGGATTGACTTAATGAAGTTGAGCACTTTCTTGAGTATTTTGACATACCCAAACACAAACGAGATTCGCTTGTAGCATTCAAACTTAAGAGAGGTGCTTCAGCTTGGTGGGACCAGACACAAACTAACCAGATGAGGTAAAGGAAACAGCCTGTGCGATCGTGGTACAAGATGAAACAGTTGTTGATGGCTAAATTTCTACCACCAAATCATGAGTCGATGTTGTACCACCAATTTCAGGATTGCAAGAAAGAGAGTTGGTCCGTCAACGAGTCTAGGGAGGAATTTTACAAAAAAGATAGTAGCATCAAGGACGATGGTAATTTTGTAGAAGCAACCAGTGATTTTAATAAAATTGACTGTGAGCAAATTCTATTGCTTCACCTCTTGTAGTGAAGATGAAGTTAAGAATGTGAAAACAAAATTTTTTTTGCAAAAGTTGGTAGATAAAGAAAAGGACTTCAACACGGCAAAAGAAGATGGTGATAAGAAGTTCAATGCTAAAAGTGAATAATATGGATTAATTGATGATTGGGTCAATGAAAATTCCGCATTCCATGTCAACTTGCCAGAAGAGTGTAGGCGAGTGCAGGGCATCATGCTGGTGAAAGATCATCACGGGAAGTAAATACCAACACAATGACCCTAGTTGCATAGCTTTTGGATTCAGGTAATCTTGTTGTCAAAGATGCTAATTATGATGCAAATCATGAGAATTTCCTGTGGCAGAGTTTTGATTACCCATGTGACACATTGTTGCCGGCCATGAAGCTTGGAAAGAATCTAGTATCCGGAATTGATAGGCATCTATGGTCATGAAGTGATGACCCTTCTAAAGGTGACTATACTTTTGGACTACATATTCGTGGATTTCCACAATTAGTCCTCCCTTGAAAGGTTCAGTTGAGCAATACCGTTCTGGACCATGGAATGGTCTCCGTTTTAAAGCTCGCTGGGTTTAAAACCACACAGCATCTACACATATCATTTTGTTTTTGATCAGGCAAAGCACCATCTTGAAGGAACACGTGTTTCAATACTTTAAAGCACCAATATATTTCAAAGAAGCACGTTTATGAAGTATCAAGATTGATTCCTCAATGGACTAAAATATTGTTCATACTCATATATGATGGGTATTTGCAGCCTAACTCGAGGATGAGTTTTTTTTTTTTGAAGTGGAGGGGACTAATGTAGGACAGTTTTGTCGACTTTTTCCTGGTGCAATCTACTTTTTCCAGGAACAGTTCGATCTGGTCGCTTTGACTCGAGAAGATCCATTCTCGATCGAAAATGACCCAATAAGCAAAACCCACTAGCTTTAGCTAGTGGCCCATGGTGCTTTTCGACTAAATTCAGTCATTTAGGGCCTCAAAATCACGATTTTCCGTCCAATAGGAAAACTACTGAACATTTCGTGATTTTTGTTGGAGGTCTAATGAACTTGAATTATTTTGATTTTTTATATTTAGTAATTTTTAGCGATTAGGTTTCTTACCTTATTTTTCCAGAATTTTTGGAGAAAATTAAATTTTGAGTAGTTTTCTTAACTTGTTAGGTTTCTTAGTGATTGAGTTCCTTATTCAATTATAAATATGCATGTATTGTACTGCAAGAGCAGAATTATTCACTCATTCAATTATCAATAATATATCAGATTTCTCTGCAATTTTCTCTTAACTTTGTGAATTCAAAGTTCCTTGTTCGTTGTCAAACGTTCACAACTTCCGCTTCGTCATCAGTTTACTCAATTTATTTGGCAAGAGAACAAACTCAGGTATGATTTTCCTTGAATTTGGGACAAGTGCCAAAACTTTTATTATGGCACATGGAAAATTACAGCTGTAAAAAAATGAGATGACAAATCAACAAGCCTTCCTCTTGACTACTCACCTGTTTTCCTATCTCATCCATTATAATCATCCTTGGAAGTGATTGGACCTGCATGGAGGACTTTGTCACATTCCATAAACTCAAGTTAAATCTATGTACAAATTAAGAAATGAGGAAATACCAGTCGAGAAAGTGATCCAAGGGTTGTAGCACATGAAACAAGGTTAAAACAAGTGTGTTGCCGCGACAACACATCCAATTCCCTACAAAGGATGGAACAGAAGAATGTAATGATTACTGCCAAAATACAGAGCAACTAAATGATTGCACAAGAATATAACTGTTAAGGACATCGTATGAAGCTACAAACTATTACCAAGGACAATATATTTAACAAAATTCCTATGTCTTTTAATATTGTGAGACAAAACCAACTAAATTGCAATCTGAATAAAATCAGGGGTTTATCTTCAAATGGGTCAGGTTGATATTCGCTTAACAGATTTCATCTAAACAGAAGGGTCAACTCCAAAAATATGAACGCAACATAATGGAACATTGCCTTACCATTCTGTAAAGCCTCTTTCACTGGCTAAAAGGATGGATGTGCCTGATGCACCAACATAAAGGTTGTGAGATTTAAGGCCAAAAAGTTGCCTCAACTGCCCCATAAAAACTTCAAAGATATTCTGAAGGTCCTGTATTAGAATGAGCAAGCATCAATAATGAGAAAATGAATTAGAAGCCATTTGCAATAATACCACATGGATTTCTAGCCATTTCAAATTGAGAACAATGTGACGCAAATTATTAAATCTAGTGAATACATGATGCCAACAAAATGAAAATAACTGTAAAACTAATGGTATGCAATGAATTTTAAGTAAAAAGGAGGGAAAAGAAACAATTATACTGAATTAAAGATGGGATATTGATAGCAATAGAAAATTACAGGATAAAAAAACATGTTCATTCCTCCAACATATCCACCTTCTTCGGGTTTTCTGTTCTTCTGATTAAGAAAATATCAATTACTAGATGCAACTCAATCACTGAATGCTTCTTAATTAGCAAACGAAGCAAACTGCACCCATTGATGCATCCTACTGAAAAAATTCATATGCTGAAAAACCTGTTTGGCTAAAGAACACCGAGGTCTTAGCAAAAACAATAATAAATAAGTAAGCGAAATGAATCCAATTCCAAAGTAGCTTTTCTACCTGTAATTTGAATCACCAAAGGGTTTATCTATGGATTTAGAAAAAAGAATCAAATAAGTGCAGCAAAAAGATTCTCCTTTCATACTTAATCCTTCCCATAAACTTTCACATTGATCCAGTTTCAAGCTGATCTCCTTTCAATCAGAAAGCAAATTGCTTTTAAGTAATCAACTAGTATTACATCCCAAAACTGTTTTACAGCCTTCTCTGATTTTGATTAGAACTTCAATTTGGGCATTTAGCCTTTATCTTCATTTTAAAGAATTAAAGCAGTTCTAGCCAGCTGTTAGAAACCTAATTATTATAATAAAATTACAATACTCCTTCAGACACTACTTGAAAACTTCAGCAAAATTCTAGTGTTGGACATATTGGCCTGCTTACATCCAACTACTTTTTCTGGTTGTGTTCTTAAATATTTCCAACTAAGCCTCAGAATTCATTATTACCAGTTAAGTAGTAATTGCAAGCCTAAAAAATTACAGCTCCACTCTCTTCGACATAAAATACTTTCTGAAAAAAATTAAGCATTTGGTTGCTTGAATAATGATTTAAAAGTTCTTTTGGAAAACAAAAATACCTTACTGGATGCTTTATGGATTAATAGTTTTCCCTCCTAATCTTCTTTTACTAAATACTCGGGGCTCACTGCCCAAAGAATAAAGTCTATATACACATGCATAGATACACACAGTCACACATTTACATACCTAATGAGTATGCTTATGCACCTTCTTTTTGCATGTATTGTACACACTATATACGTACAGACATGTGTGCATATTCATGTGGTTAATTTATATATGTCTGCAGATATATACTTTGTTATACACATGCCTATATAAAAACCACATTGAGCACCTCTTTTTGATAAGTGTCTCATTGTGCACATTAATATTTCCATTATCTGAGATAAGCACTAATATAGAAGCACATACGCAAACCTGTTTACACAATTGATGCATGCATATACCAGGCTATATGTGTGCATTTACACATGCATATAGAGAACACGTATACTCACGCATTTATGTGCCTATATAAATTTTGTGTGCCCGTATATACATGACACGCTTATATGCGAGTGTCCATACAATACCTACATATGCACCTATATGCATGCTTATTCATACATATATGCATAGAGTGCTATCAATCGACTAGAATATTATTATTATTGGAGAAGCATGAAATGATTTTACAGTTACTAAAGATGCATACTGAATGCGATGAAAGGACATGAAAGTCCTTGTACAGTAATAAGTTCTAAAATTGTGTTCATTTCTCAGTAACTATATGTTAAAATACATGTAATTAGGATTAATGCACACATGGGTATCTAACCTGAGGGGGAATTTTATGCCTGAGAGGACGCATACTTTCTGAGTCCCCGAAACAGCCTGGGGGATTCCAAACAATAACACCTCCCCACATCTGCAATGTGACAAATTTATTTTAGTTATGCTATATAAATTCACAAGAACAGGCAAACAGGTTGGGTGATGATGAAGGCAAAATTATTCACCGGAGATATAAAACCATTTGTCATGGAAACCTCTCCATTTGGAAGCTGTAACAGAAGCGGGCACTCCTTTTCAGATGGTACGTATCTGGCAATATAGAGAACATTTGTATTGAGCATTAGATAGAAGTTATTGCCGATTATATAGATTTTATTAGCCACAAATCAATCACCAAATTGAAGAAAAGAATTCAAACGGATGACAGAGAACCATGACAACTCTAAGGAGTACATTAATCTTGAAGTATTTATGATACGAAATTTAATTTCTTTCCAAAGAGCCTCGACATCTTGTAAATACATTCAAGGAACTTATCAATACTTCTAATCAACTTTTTTATTATAAAACGACATAAGAGTTCTATTTAGTAAAAATCATAAATTATTATGCTGATGGTGAAATATCAACCGATTGATACGATACTAATTGTATCTAAACTTAGTGGTAACTAAATTATGTCAATGGAGCAAAACGTCTGTAAATTTTTTAGCAAAAAATCTCTAACAGAGAGACTCTGAGGAAAAGAATATACACCACAACTTGCAAAATCTTTGACCGTCCGCCTGCTGCAATGGAAGTATCCAAGTGCCACTCATTTGAATTTACCTACAAAAATTAAACAATGACACCAGTGAAATATATTCAACACACTAAGCCATAGGAGAAATATCACACTAGCATTTAAGGAACACATCAAATTCAATTCCTTAATAAATGTAATCTAAGAGATGAAAGAAACTATCTAGTAGTCATTCGGTGGAAGAAACCACCAAAAAAATGAAATCAAAGTACTGATTTTTCAAATGAAAAACCAGCAATTCAGAGATAAGGTAAAGAATATAAAAATTATCAACGATAGCTCCAAATAGCAGACATATCTATATCTGCAATTTGTCATGCTTCCCACTTTATGTCATACATATCTTAGTGTTGCATGATAAATAGAATCCTTTTGTGTAGCTTGTACCAAATATTAAGATATAGCCATCAACACTGGATGGTATTAGTTATGCATAAATTGAGGTGCAATCGCATTAAGGCATACTAGATTTACAAGATGTAACTACTTAAATTCTTTTTATAGTTCGGTTAATAGGAATGGTTCAATGAGCATACAAAGAAAGGCAGATCTTTTGTACTAAAAATGAAGCTCTTGTGTTTGTCATCCCAATAAGAAAATGAGGACTTCGGAGTGTGGTATAAAACCTGCACATACAAAATAATAATATAAAATGTCACTGAAGGATAGAATAATAACCTAAATTTCTCAATGAAAGCAAAACTTGAAAGATATTGAAATAAGCATCTCCTAAAGAAAGAGCTATGGAATACCTGGCTTTCCACACTTATATTTGCCACAGCTCCCAAAGCCTCAATAATAGGAGACAACAGAATCTCATCTATCATTTGAAAATCCCTGCAGGAACAAGGGAGTGTTAGATAGGACAATGTGTGTGTGCATGCGCTTGCGCGGCAAAAAAATCAAGGGTACAACATTCACATGATTGAGAAAGTGTCCTACCTCCCCATCAGTGTATACTAATACGATTTCAAAAGCTCCAAAAAGAACTGGGGAACTCAGATTTTATGTAAGATGTATTACAACAATTTTATGAGGACTCACTCTTGGGATTTTCTGTGCAGGCTGAGTATGCATGGTCAAAATAATAACTTAGATTTTTATCAGTTGTGACGTAAGAAAACAAAAACCTCACCAGGTAAGCCTAAAGCAGCCAATTGGTGTTAAGGTGACTTCCATTTTGAAAATCAAAAACAATATTATTATAAGATTTCAAAACTTGTTCTCTTTTCTTCCTTCAAGTCTCCTACTTCTAGCAACCAATTAGATGGTAGGTGAAAAAGTTTCCTCCAAATTTAAGCCAAACCTAACATTTTTCAACTTCTTCCCAACCTCACAACAAATATATCATTATTATATTTTTGTCAAACAAACTTTCTTTTTTTTTCTTTCGGAAAGTAAAATTATCATTTTCCTCCAAATTTAAGCCGAACTTAACATTTTCCAACTTCTTCACAACCTCACAACAATATATCATTATTATATCTTTTGTCAAACAATTATTTTTTTTCTTTTGGAAAGTAAATTTATCATTATCATATCCGCTGCTGCTATTTGTCATCGCGCTGCATTATGATGTCTAAAAAATAACTGTATTAAAAAAAGACACCCAAATGACTAGATTCATACTCATATACTCCAATTTGTAATGAAAAATTAAAAATTGTCAATATTGTTCATCAAATGTGCTTCAAGTAAATGAGGAAGAGATGATTAAACGCCATACCAAGCATAAATCCAATTGCTGGGATCAGCATTCAACAAATTGAAAGAAAGAACAAGCCTCCCATCAGCACCCACAGGCATAAACTCCCCACGAATTGCCCCTTCTTCTTTCCCACCATTCACAAAGATCTTAACAAAAATCTCAGCAATCCTCTCTAACGCATCAGCCTCCAAAACCCTTCCAACAATCCAAGCATGCCGATGCTTCCCAACCACAGCCTTAACCTCATCATCCCGATTCACCACCACCACAGTATAAACCTTTCCACCCAAACAACCTTCACCTTCCCCCAGAACAGACTCTAAATATTCATCAAGAACCTCATCATCCTTCAAACCACCATCTAAGTTAAATTCATTCAATGCGGCACATTTCCAAGAGCAAGAAGATTCAACATTTTGGTTGCGAATACAACCAGTGCTAGAGTCTAGGGTTACCGAGACAGTGTAATTGTTACCGCAAGTGCCACAAACTGTTTCGTGTCCAGTGAATCTTCGCATATGATCCAGAATTGAAAACCCTAGTTCATCTGCGTTTAACTCAGTGGAAACTGTACGACCGAAATCAACAAATACTGCTTGGAATTGACAAGGGAATAACAATGGATTCGATTCGATGGAGGTTGATAGTGAATCGATGTCGCGAAATGGGAGAGGTGATCGGTAGATCTCTATAGATTTCAGCAAGAATGGCAAACCTGAAAAAGAATCGAACCACCAAACCACAACATAGATTAGCAACAACATAATATACATGTGTATGTAAGTGACGTATCTGTGTGTAGAGAGAGAGAGAGGGACCTAAGAGGAAAGAGAAGAAGAGAGTTATAGTTAGGACAAGGCGCTTCAATCCAGGTTTTGTCTTTCGCATGGTTTTGGGGTCGAAGTCCGAAGCGGACTCTGATTTTACAGATATTTCAGACTTCTTCTTGTCAGGTGCGTCTTGTGAAATTTCTGAGATTTCAGCCATTGCTGAAGCAGATCGAGCTTCGGTGGAGCTCTTTTGAGTTTCTTGTATGTAACAGAAGCCAACACAAAATATATGCAACTGGATATACGTGAGCTCTGACTTCAAACTGTTGAAAACTTGAAATGGAATTATCGTTTATCTTGAAAAAGTAAGGGTTAATTAAGCCCTGAGGAAAGTCCTAATTATACATGAATAAATTTCATACTCTTCGCTCCAATACCTTCTCCGTACATTTTATATATTTTGAATTAAATATTTAATTATTATATACATATTTAATATGCATATTAAATACAAATTTGTAAATTACTTTTTTAAGTCCAATACTAAAAATTTATTTATTTACATAAATATTAATGCTAACGTCAAATAATTATAGTACATAATTAGTAATGATGTAATTTTACTCCATATTTTTTTAAAATCTTTACAAGAAACTCATATCGTGCACTCACATGTTTTTACAGATACTTGAACTATCAATCTTTTTAATTTAAAAAGTAAAAAAGTATTATTCAGGTACAATCAAATCAAAATTACCATAAAACAATTCCAATGTCATCCACTTACATCATCTCTTGTAATTTTGGACCTCAAAACCACCACAAAATCTTCTTTCTTCTTCACCGCAATAACATTCTTATGCTATGTTTGATATGCAATAATGGAATAGAATGAGCATTCCATTAAAATGAGAATTGAATGAGAATGAAATGGAATGGAATGAGATTCTCATTCTATTGTTTGATTTCAAACATGAAATGATACAAGAATGAAATGATGATTACATTATTTTTGGTAGTTAAATTTTTTTTAATGTTTATTGGAAATGGGATGACCATTCCATAGGTTGAGTAATGGAATGCATTTTCATTCTTTTTCATTCCAAATGAATGACGCGGAATGGTCATTCCTACTTTTATTTTTCTTACCAAATAAATGAATGGATCAAAAAAGATAATATTGACATTTCATTTAATTCTATTGTTGCATACCAAACATAGCATTATAGTAGTCACTCGTTCTATCAACAAGTCTGACAATAGTCACCACCAAAAATGACGCGAAAATGAAGCAGTTACAGCTCCAACTATCGATGAGAGCTTTGATTAGAGACCTCGTCACCAACTAATTTATTTTTTTGTCATTCATAATTCCAATAAGTGATTTTGCATGAACCACTATATACATATATAAAAGAGAGAGTGGTGGGTGGAGAGACAAGGGTGCCCGGAGGTGGCTTAGGGAGAGAGAGGGTAGTTTGTAGAGAGAGAGATGGGTTGTTAGAATAAGAGTTAAAAAAATAATTATTAGGGGCATTTCAATCATTTCATGAGTCTAATTTTTTTTTTTCAAAAAAATTAAAAAATAGAATATTTTTGACATTTCACATTTTTTTAACGCGGTTAGTGACCAAAATCTAAAGGCAAGTGTTTATTTTATGGCAAATTTTATATCTATGTGTAATGTTGTATGAAGATGAGTGTTTGGTTTTGAAAAAACATTAGTATAACGCATTCAAATAACGAAAATTAAGATATTATGTTAGATGATAGAAGTAACTAGAATAGATAAAATAAAGGCAAAAGTGCAAAAAAAAATATATATGAACTTTTTCAAATGTGCAAATTCACCGCTTAAACTATTTTTTTGAAGTAACTCAATCCTTCATTTTATAAAAGTTGACAACTTAACCCCCTGGCAGAACTATAATGACATATATATCATTTACTATGTCCATTATGTTGTTTTCTTTATAAATCGTGTTTTTTAACTAAAAAATTAGTAAAATAAAAAAATAATTAGATCAAATTCATAAATAATAAGTATATAAACATAAAAACGTAAAAAGCCAATAGAATTTTATTTAAGAATTTTATCTAACAATTTTTTATTTTTTAAAAATGTTATTTAGAAAACACTATACTACCAGAAGAAATAATGTATATGCCATTATAGTTGATTAAATTATTATTATTTTTAAAAATCTTAAATAAAGTTCTATCAATCTTTTATTTTTTTATGTTTGTAAACTTATTAATTAAAAATTTTATCTAACTATAATTTTTTTTAAAAAATATATTTATAGAGAAAATGGTATAATGGTCATAGCAAAGGGTATATATGTCATTATAGTTTTGTCAAGGGGCCAACATGCCAGCTTTTGTAAGATGGGAGACTAAATTGCTTCAAAAATAATTCAGGGAGTGAATTTGCAAATCTGGAAAAGTTAGGGATTTTTTTTGCACTTTTGCCCAAGATAAAAAATGAGTGTGTAAGAGAGTTTGATGTATATTGCCTATAAATGATAAAATTAGGGAAAGTAGACTTAAATGGTGATATTCAAATGTAGACCAGATTAAAAAGATAAAAATTTGTTTGTTTATAAGGTAAGAGCAATTGCATTAGGTCGCCAGACCAGGTCTGGCGAGCCCAATCCACCTTATTTGCCCACATTGGGCTCGCAGCTTGGCTAGGGAATTCCTCGAACTGGACGACGCTCGCAAGCTTGAGTAAGAATTGTTCATTTGTAGTTACAGTCTCAACCAGTTGAAGAAAATCTTGAAATGTTAAAATTGGACATGTTGTTAACGCTTGATCATTGCCGCCCAGCTGTGAGGGGCTTGTTTGGCCTTACAAACAGGCCTAATAGCTTTTTTTTCAGGGTTTTTGCTATGTTTTCTTTTTTGTTTGTTTTTTTTATTTTAAAAATGCCAATAAAGCCATTAGTCTCTACTAAACAGTCCCCTAATGGCTATATTGGCCAATTATAATATTTTTTTTTATAAAAAAGTTAATAAAAATTATTTTTGTTTGTTTTTCTATATTTTCACTGAATATTGTATTGTTTAAACTTATGTTATTTAATTCATAATGAAAAGCATTGTATTATTTAAACTTCTATTACATAAAACTCCATAATATCTTAAAAACATGAGTATACAACATAAAGTAAAGTAAACATTTTCACCACTAAAGCAGTTTAACAAATTTTTTATCAATCGTGTTTTTATCTCTTTGTTGCAAATCTAACATTAGAAATATAGTTACTTGAAATATAGCAGTTAAAAATATAGTCATTGTGAAAAGGTAAAAAAAATAATTTAAATTAAATATTTAAAAATTATTAAAATATTATTATTTTTTTGCTAGGAAAAATTTGGATAAGCCAATTTGACGTTTTTTGTAGCTAAAATTTGGAGAGTTAAAAACGCTCACGTGACTATAGAAAAAGCTGACATGACTCTAGAAAAAGCTGAGATGACAAATTTGAAAAGTCAAAATTCGGAGAAGATGACGGAGATGCTCTAAGCAATAAAGAGAGTGACAATAACTTAGGTAGGATAAAGTAATTAAAAATGATTTCAAAAAATTAAAACGATACAGTGTATAATTGAAAAGAATGAAAAATAGAATTGACGTTGGCCGATTCATCCATATAAAATAAAGACAAGAATGATCGATAAATTATCTCAACTTTCTTCTAACATTCTTGGGTACTCCTCAGACGCTGCGTTTTGATTTGTAGATGTGGTTGAACGTAGAAATTCAAGCAGTTAAATGTCAGGCGCCATTAGAGTGTTGGGGTTAAGAGTGAGAAGGTCTTGGGTCCAAAATAAGGTACAAAAGTAGCATAAGAATGATGGTCATATTACTCAATTCCAATTCCAAGATGTTACGTAGTAGTTATACATTCTGTAACAGGATGAGATGGGACCAAATAAAGGGCCCCAAATTAGAGTAAATCAAGAATTATGTGCACAAAAATAATATAGCAATAAAAACTAGAGAACAATGAAGAACTCAGGACAGTAAGGAAAAACAAAACATAAAAATAAATAGTAACCATCAAGAGCTCGCCACAAGATTCCACCAAATAATTTAACTCAACATCCCGCTGAAAAATGTAATCATATCTTAAAGACAAGTAAAAGATTCAGAGTATACTCCGTGTAAATATATCAGATAAATTTGAATTGTGCAATTTATCGTGTGTGTACAATACACAAAATTCAGATTGTGAGATATAAATTTGTAATTGGCATATTTCAGTGATCAAAACCTGATTAATCGAGTTGTAATTTTCGGATTATTCTTTATATCGATCATCGACAATTTTGAGCTGACACTCAAGTGCATGGAAGCCGACAAATCAGTTAGAACACCATATAGTACAGGTAAGTATGGTGAGGACACTCTGCACTTTTTAGTTCTGAGCCTATTTTGAAAAATCAGGGTTTTTATGAAAATATTAGGGTTTTTCAAGGTAGAACTGGTCCCCAATATTTAGGACCGGTCCAACTTTTCTCGACAGTTTAGTTTCTGCAGGTTTTTACAAAGTCCCACCGGTCCTGAATATTTGGCACCGGTCCCACTTAACTTGTTCCAAATAGGAAATAGATTTTGACGAAAATTCTTATTCCTATTGGGTTTGAAACTTCTAGGAGAGTTCTATATATTCATATTTTCTCTACAAAATAAGCCTGAAGAATAAATATTTTTAGAGAGAGAAAGTATATACAATTAGGGCTATATATTTTTAAGAAAACACATCCATACTTCACGAGTGATATTTAGGATGGTGTTCTACTTCTGATTAGCTGCTCAGAGTGCTGATCAGAACATTGGATTGATGGTTCTTCGCTTGCTTGCTGAGTAAGAAAGGTGACCAGATTGCACTACGAAAGGAACAAAATACTTGCGGAGTATTTTGGCTCTTCCAGCAAACTTTCTGTAAGGGTGGTGACGTTAGCCGGAAATCTGCAGCAGTTGGACGTGTTGTCGCAATCATAAGCCTGAGGTATTCGGCATCAGATCCTTGACAGAGTGAAGAGGGGTGTGAGACTGAGACAGAGTCTGTTGTACTTTGCTTCATCATAGTGAATTGGTTCCCTGAGGCATGCCGCATCCCTCCGTGGTTTTTCCCGCCTTGGGTTTCCACGTATATCTGGCTCATTCTTTTTTTTACTTGTACTTTATTTATTTACTTGCTTTAATTGTTTGGTTAATTGGATTTAAAATTGAATTAATTAAAAATTAAGCAAACGAACAAGTGATCCTATTCACCCCCCTCTAGGTTCTAAAATATTTTTCGCAATCGCTTCAGCACTGTGCAACTCACACAGATTTATTGAGTGTATTTATACCAAGTGTATTGTAGACATATTCCAGAAAGAAATCATAATCACCAGTAACACCATACAACTAATTGTTGATACTTGGTCCCAAAATCATTATCAATTTATTTTTATGTTTGAAAGTTGGAAAATATGATTAGAAGATGTACATGTGGAATTGGATAAATAATAAAATTTGTCTTTTAGGATTACTATATAAAGGAAAATTTATCAATAAGTTTTTTTTTTTCTCTTGAATTAATAAGTCCCAAATACCTTTTAACAAGAGAATAAATTTTTAATATTATATATCTCCACATTGCTTGAAGGAGACTATTCACAGCTTGATTTAACATCAAATTCCTGTAATCTTTGAATTCGGATCTTTAAATAGATCGAATCAAATGATAGTTTTTTTTTTACTTCTTGAAATTTGTGCCTACTATTTTTGTTATGATATCTTTTAACATGTTTAGCACCAAACAAGCCATATAACTTTCCGTACTGGTGATTTTTTTTTTCCAAACTTAAAGTAAACACACCAATATCCACAGCACATCCCTCTAAGAAAGATAAATTATATTATCCGGACTTCAGGCTGGTGGTGTAAGTTTTGCCTAACTAACTTAACACTATGAGATCAATTACTTTGCTTGTTTAAATACTACAATTAACTTGCATGTGCCACCAACACTTCATGAGTTTTGTCAAAAAACACAAAAACTTAATTACACCGTCTTTTCCTTTAGTAGTGACCACTCTCCTGTCAATCACCCGTTAAAACCTTCAAACAATAATTATGTAATGACTAAACTGCGTTTTACTTGTATAAGAAGATATTACTAGCCTTCTAAATTACAAAAATACCATACACATTAACACATTGTTTTCTCTCCTGGTCAAACCCACTTTTGGGTCCATCTAAAAGCACCATCACCCACCACCACAATGAAGCGTTGCCACCTCCCACCACTATATCTTCAATCTCTCTCCTCATTTTCTCTCTCTCAAAAACTCCAAATTCTTCTTCTTCATTTCTTGATCATTTTAAAAGATCATGTGTATATATATATATATATGTGTGTGTGTGTGTGTTAATGATTAAAAATTAGAGTCATTCAAATTAACGATTTGTTTTGCTTTCTGGTATTCAAATAACTCAATACGTATCTGTATCATCACTGCCGAATTTCATCATTATAACATCTTTGACTAATTGATTACCAGACATGGTAATACACCATGTATAAATTGCAATTGATAATTTCTTTTTTTTCATTTTTTAAGGATGAGCTAATGGAAAATCTCGCTAAATCGTAACTAAGAATGACAACATTATGCTGTGTGGGCTTTCATTTGGATGTTTGGAACAAAGTGGAATTTGTAAAAAAAAGAATTTTGAAGGAAATAAAATTTGTACCATTTTTACCTATAAATATGTGTATCCAAAGGTAGAATTCTTTTAAGTAATTTTGTTAACTATTGTCTCATACAAAAAAATAAATAAAATTCTTTTAAGTAAGAAAAAAAATGCAAAGGTAGAACTACAGTGGTAGAAGGCGGTGGTAATGGAAGGCAACCATGACGGTGGAAGGCAATGACAACGGTAGTGGTAGCAGTGACATTGGTAGTGGAGGTAAAAGGTGACAGTGCGGTGATGGTAGTGACAATAGAGAAACAAATAACAAATTAAAAATATGACACAACTTTGTCAATTTATAAAAAAATATAAGAGTAATTTTGGTAATTTAATCAGTTAGTTTTCAAATCCTATTAAATTTCTTCAATTTTTTCCGAATTTTTGAAAGTTACAATATTTTCCATGAAATCCCTTCAAATATCATTTCATTTTAAAATTCCATAATTCCAAACAATCCATTCCCTTTTGAAATCCTAAGATTCCAAATACAGTGTTAGTTTATTAATGATGAGATGAAAAAAAAAATTATAGGTTTCCTGGTTAGGGTTAGGCCAGCACAAATCCAAGAAAGAGAATGGAGACGTGAGTGAACAGAGAGAAGGAAGATGGTGCCTTGAGGAGAGAGATATAAACGACACAGGAGGGCGGAGATACTAAGAGCAACTCCAGTAGCATCGCCAGACCATGTTCTGGCGATGCAAATCCAAACAAAGCCCTCCAATGGCTTAGTCAAAAAATGAGCCCCACAAAATGCTTAGCCAAGAGCTTGGCTTAAGAGCATCCACTATGGGATGGCTAAATTTGGTTCTCCAAATTTGAATTTTAGCTAGCCACCTCAGCATTTTAGCCAGCCACATCATCATGTCAGGATCTCTAAATTTTGGCTCTACAACAGATTCTCCAGATTTTCGCTAACCAAAAATAATAATATTTTAATAATTTTTTTTTTTAAAAAAATTAATTTAAAATTATTAAATATTTTTTTATTTATTTACTAACGACTATATTTTCAACGGCTATATTTTTTTTCTTATATAAATACTCATTTGCTCATTTATAAAATTACCACTACTTTCAATCTTCCAAAAGTTCATTTACCATCTCTTTCAATTTCGAACTTTCAATGGCTTCGTCATCACGACTTTTGTCAAATTCAAATTATCCACATTCTTCGTCATCCTCCTCATCAATAGATTTTGACAATTGCTTGAAGATCATGTATCTACCTACAAAGAAATTCTGAGCTGTTGTACACCAGAGATTATATCGCAAGTATTTCAACCAACTCAGAGGCGGCGGTTTATTCATCGTGACCGAGAAGGAATCCACCGTCAGCTAATGAAAGACTACTTTGACGAGAATTGCTTATATACACCCGAGCAATTTCATAGACGATTCAGGATGCGTCGAGAACTATTTTTTCGTATCTTGAATGATGTTCAAGCTTATGACGATTTCTTTATCCAAAAAGGGACGCTTCTGCCCATTTGGGGTTGTCTTCTATACAGAAGATGACAACTGCAATTTGCATTCTCGCTTATGGTGGACCAGCCGATTCATTTGACGAGTATATTAAAATCTGTGAGACTACTGCAATAAGTTGTTTGAAGACATTTTGTACTACTGTTATTGCTGTGTATGAGCAGCAGTACATGCGCGAACCAAACGAAACCGACATCGCACGACTCCTTCAAGAAGGGGAGGCTAGAGGATTTCCAGGTATGCTTGGTTCTATCGATTATATGCATTGGGAATGGAAGAATTGTCCAGTGGCGTGACATGACACGCACAAAGGTCACACCCATAAGGTTACTTTAATATTGGAGGCGGTAGCTTCCAAAGATTTGTAGATTTGGCATTCATTTTTTGGAATGGCTGGTTCACACAATGATATAAATGTGTTGGATCGTTCATCCGTATTCAATCGTATTGTTAGTGGTAGAATGTCTTCGATTAATTATGTGGTGAATGGGCATCAGTATAGAATGGGGTATTACTTGTCTGATGGTATATACTCAAAATGGGCAACTTTGATGCAGACCATCCCAAATCCAAGAACTCCAAAACAAAAAATATTTGCAGAAAAACAAGAGGCATGCAGGAAAGATGTGGAACGAGTATTTGGGGTCTTGCAAATCAAATGGGCAATATTGCAATGACCAATTAAATATTGGGAGAAGATGGACTTGTGTCTCATAATGAGAACGTGTATAATCCTTCACAACATGATCATTGAAGATGAGTACCACGACAATACTGGAATTTGGCTGCCACCGGAAGAGAGTATTCCGAATCACACTCGAAGATTAGACCATAATATTTTTGCAGCACACATCTACGCTCGCCAAACTCAATTCCGCAGCAGAGAGACAAATACGCAGTTGAGGAAGGATCTGATAGAACAGATGTGGAATCAGATTGGTAATTCATATGAAAATCTTTAAGTGGCATTTTTTTATGTACTCTTATCTTTAAGTTATATTGGTTTTTTATGTACTCCTTTCTTTAAGTTCTGTTATCATTTTATGTACTAGAATTTCAAGTTATGTTGTATTTTTATGCTTGTAAGATGTTATAAAATATTATGCAATAAAAATTTTATTCTGAAATTATTTTCGCACGACACAATATTCGTAATAGATTTAAAAGCAACATAACATAAGTTAAATGAATTACAATATCCATAATGGATTAAAAAAAAACATAATTTCAAATGATACAATATTCATAATGGATAAAAAAAATAACATAACTTAAAACGATACAATATCTATTATGGATTAAACAAGTCCTATGGATTACGCAAATTCTCATCTGCTTTTGCACATATTCGCTCATATATCTGTTGTTATTTTCAGATAAGCCATGCTTTCTGTACTTCTGTTGGCATTGAATTTGGATCTTTTAGCATCAACTCCTCTTCTCGAATTTTTTCTTCGTGTAGTTCTCTCTCTCGTTGTCTTCTTTCTTCGTGTAGTTTTCTCTCCCGTTGTCTTTCCATCTGTTTTAGCTTTGTCTCCATAATAAGATTTGTTTGAGAGTCAAGTTTGGATGTTGCTTGGTGGAAACTGACCTCGAATGATGAGTGTGAGGTCTCATATTCTGGCTATTTCTTCTTATTTCGGCTCAACTTCGCCGCCTTGTGTCCTGCTGGTCGCTCTAATGGTTGAGATTCAGCAATACCAGGTGAATATTCATTCATGCCAAACTGTGGCGATCCTTCAGAAGGAACACCCTTGTACGCTGCATTACTTAATGGACTTGATGCGTTTGAGTGAGCAACAGGCTCGTTGATGTTGATTTCAGTACTCCTCTTTTTTGCACGGGCAATTGTGGCTTTGTTTTTTCCTTGATCGAGACAATATGCATGCCATTTTGGAGAGTCTTTCAAAATGTTCCAACAAGCATGGAGTTTAAAGTCCTCATTTATAGTGGATTTATATAGATGTTGAGCTGTGATCTGCTTTAAATAATTACACAATAATTAGAAACAAATTATTTAATATAATTACTTATTAAATACGATCAAGTAAAGAAATTAATTAAAATTATTAACTTACCATATCATGATTGTTGAAGTCACTGGTCTGATTATTTTTAATTGTAAGCAAGCATCCAGACCATTTGTTAATTTTTTTTTGGATGGTAGACCAACGATTTGTCAAACCGCACTCGCCTCGGGCAGTTGGAGCACCAAGTTGTACTTGAAATTCGACGAGAATTTTTTGCCATAACGTCGACTTCGCTTGGTCTGCACCAATCACCGAATCACTACTAACTTCCAGCCACGCATTGCACAAAGCGAAATCTTCTTCGTTGGACTAATTAGGCATTCGAGGAACCGGTTGTTTTCGGGAAGGTCTGACATTACTGGATTGAGGCAATACCGGTGAATAAAATGCGACTGATTGATTAGATGAAAATTGAGAATCGCCACGATAATATTGATCAGAGCCGTCAAATGATAAAAAAATCATCATTTGATAAAGAGTTGAAGTTGAAATTTGGTGGTGTTAGATCCATGAAAATGAAAATTCTAAAAATACAATTGACTAAAGATTGAGAAAATAAAAATGATTCTAGACTTAGGAGGAGAAAATATGAATTTTTGGTTGTGAATTTAGTGAATGTAAGGGTGGTATATTTACAGGAGTGAAAAAAGATGAAAAAAGTAAAAAAAAATATATATATATATATATATATATTATTTTAAAGCCACAAGAGCCATTTTAGGCACTATTTGGCTCTGCCAAACAGTGCCTTAATGGCTCTTTGGCAGAGATTAATTTTTTTTTTAAAAAAAGGCAAAAAATAGTCAAAAATTACTTTTCTGGGCAAGGCATGTAACGGTCTTATGACCGTTGCAGGACACGCGGCGCCCTAACAGGGCACCGCGTGTTTTATTTTTTTAAGTCACTTATCGAAACGACGTCGTTTTGATAAGTGAAATACGCGACGCCCTAACAGGGCGCCGCTTGTTTTTTTTTATAATTAAAATCACTTATCGAAATGACATCATTTCGATAAGTGAAATTTTTTTAAAAAAATATAGGCCTGCATTAAAGCAGGCCCAATATGAATAGGGTTAGCTAAGTGGTTTGCCCAATCCGGCGAACCAGCTAGCTAACTAATAAATTGGCCCACCATTTTAGCTATCCCATTGTTGGGCCACAGTAGCATTTGGATCACCAGATTGGGCTCTGGCGATCCCATTGTTGTTGCCTTAATGTAGCTCATCATCCGGCGATCCAAAATTTTTTTTTTATCAAAGTCTTTCCTCTGTTCAGTGCACACACACACACACACACATATAGACACACTATATTTGTTATCTACACTTAAACTTATATAAATTTTGCTACAAATTAAAATTTTTGATGAAATTATTTTTGTTAAATATAAAATTTTGAGAGCTTCAATTTGAGTAGCACTTAGGCCATATTTTGATTTTTTTTATTAAAATATTATTGCATAATATTTCGTAACATCTTAAAAACAAAAAAAAATGTAACATAACTTAAATACTCTTGTACATAAAAAACACAGATTAAAATTTCTAGTACATAAAAAAAAAACACAAATTAAAGATTCTAATACATAAAAAAATAACACAAATTAAAGATTTTAGTACATAAAAGGCAACATAAACTTAATTGTCATCATCTTCATCACCAATTTGGTTCCACAAATGTTCTATCAAATCTTTCTTCAATTGCATATTTGTCTCTCTGCTGCGGTACTGGAGTTGGCGAGCGTAGATGTGTGCCGTAAAAACATTGGGGTCTAATCTTTCAATGAGATTCGGAATCCTCTCTTCCGGTGGCTGCCAAATTTCAGTATTGGTGTGACGCTCATCTTTAATGATCATATTGTGAAGAATGATACATGTTCTCATTATGAGAGATAAGTCCATCTTATCCCAATAACGCACTGGTCCTTGCGTTATTACCCACTTGATTTGCAAGACCCCAAATGCTCGTTCCACATTTTTCCTACATGCCTCTTGTCTTTCAGCAAATATTTTTTGTTTTGCAGTTCTTGGATTTGGGACAGTCTGCATCAAAGTTGCTCATTTAAGGTATATACCATCAGATAGGTAATAGCCCATGCTATAGTGATGCCCATTCACCATATAATTAACTGGAGGCTGTCGACCATTGACAATACGGTTAAATACTGAGGAATGATCTAACATATTTAGATTATTGTGTGAACCCAGCGTTCCAAAAAATGCATGCCAAATCTATAAATCTTTGAGGCTACCGCCTCCAATATGAGAGTAGCTTTATGTGAGCGTCTTTTGTACGCGCCATGCCACGCCACTGGGTAATTCTTCCACTCCCAGTGCATACAGTTGATGGAACCAAGCACACTTGGGAATCCTCTAGCCTCCCCTTCTTGAAGCAGTCGTGCTATATCGGCTTCGTTTGGTTTGTGCATGTACTCCACCTCATACACAACAACTACAGCATTACAAAATGCCATCAAGCATTGTATGGCAGTGCTCTCACCGATTTTAATACTCGTCAATTGAATCAGCTGAACAACCATATGCGAGTATACGTACTGCACTTGTCATCTTCTGTATAGAAGACAACCCCAAACGACCAGCCGCATCCCTTTTTTGGATGAAGAAGTCGTCATAAACTTTAACATCATTCAGGATACGAAGAAATAGTTCTCGTCGCATCCTGAATCGTCTGTGAAATTTCTCGGGTGTATATGTGCAATTCTCATCAAAGTAGTCTTTCATTAGCCGACGGTGGCTTCCTTCTTTGTCACGATGAACCAATCGCCTGTGAGGAGGTTGAAAGACTTGTGCTACAATCTCCGGCCTCACACAATTCAGAATCGATCTGTAGGCAGCTAGATGCTCTTCAAGTAACGTGTCAAGATCTATTGATGAAGAGGATGATGAAGAACGTGGATAATTAGAATCTGGCAAAGGTCGTGATGACGAGGCCATTGAAAATTCGAAAGTGAAGGAGATGGCGAATGAACTTTTACAAGAATGAAAGATATGAATGTAGTGATGATTTTATATATGAACAAATGAGTGTTTATATAAGATGAAGAATATAGCTATTAGGAATATAGCCGTTTGAAATATAGCCGTTGGAAATAAAATTGTTAGGAATATAGGCGTTTGAAATAAAGCCGTTAGGAATATAGCCGTTAAGAAATAGATAAAAAATAATTAATAAAATTAAATTTTAATTAAAAAATATTAAAATATTATTATTTTTTGCTAGCAAAATCCGGAGAAGCTGTTGTGGAGTCAAATTCTGAAAATTCTGACATGCTGATGTGGCTGGCTTAAATGCTGATGTGGCTGCACAAAATTTAAATTTGAATAGCTAAATTTAAATAAGCTGCTGGAGATACTCTAAGAGCAACTGCAGCAACATCGCCAATCGTTTGTTTGGCGATGTAAAGTGCTTATAAGCACTCCAATGGCATAGCTGAATCTCAAGACCCACGAGTTGCTTAGCTTAAAGGTGGGGGAATTTGGCTTTGCCTTTGGCTAAGCAAAATGCTGCCACATCACCTTTGTGTGATACATACATACATATATATATATTTATATACATATATTTGTTTGGTTTTCTTCCTTTAAATATGTATAACTTTTGTTACAAATTAAATTTTTTGATGAAATTATTTTTGTTAAATATAAAATTTCGAGAGCTTCAATTTGAGTAGCACTTAGGTGATGTTTTGACTTACTTTTTTAAAAAATAAAATTTAAAATATTATTATTTTTGACTAACAAAATCTGAAAAAGCGGTTGTAGAGTCAAATTTTGAAAATCCTGGCATGCTGATGTGGCTAGCTTAAATGTTGATGTGATTGCACAAAATTTAAATTTGGATTGTTAAATTTAAAGATGCTGTTGAAGATGCTCTAAAGAAGCGTTACAATAAAAGCGTGTTTACGCTATTTTTTTTTCTTTCTTTTTGAATTCGACCTTTTTGCAAGCCTCTTTATGTAATTTTAAAACGAAAAAATTTTACCAAACATGTTTGATTGGCCTCATAAGGTCAATCTAAATAAATCAAAAAAGAAAATGAGAGAAATTTTATTACCATTAATAGAAAAAAGTGAGAGAAATTTGAATAATGGTTAAAAAAATGTGTTCTTTTATGATTCTAACCGAAAACTTGAAATAGCCTAATGTTACGTTTGGTACGCAACAATGGAATGGAATGAGCATTTCATTAAAGTGAGAATTGAATGAGAATGAGAATGGAATAGAATGATCATTCTCATTTTATTGTTTGATTTCAAACATGAAATGATGCAGGAATGAAATGATGATTACATTATTTTTGGTAACTAATTTTTTTTTTAATGTTTATTGGGAATGGAATGACCATTCCATAGGTTGAGGAGTAAATGAATTTTCATTCTTTTTCATTCCAAAGGAATGATGTGGAATGGTCATTCCCACTTTTATTTTTCTTACCAAACAAAAGAATGAATCAAAAAAGATAATATTGACATTCCATTCTATTGTTGTGTATCAAACGTAACATAAAAGTCTTCAGCATCGTTCATCAACAAACAAGATGTTTGTTTAACAATATACTTCATGTTTCTTCCTTTTTTTTTTTTTTTCTTTTTTCTTTTCAAGAACACGCTAACAATAATATTCTACTTAAAGTCATTACAGACAACACGCCTACGAAAAATCAAGACCGCGACATTCATATCTTTAAAAAGTTTGAAAAAAGATTGGAAGAAAAGGTATAATTATCATGAGGTAAAGGAATCTGGCCGTAAAATACATCCTGGTATCAGTTCTGAGATTGCAGAGCTAAGACCCAATGTTGTATAAGTCCCTCGTACAAAGAAGAATGGCAAGATGCAGAAACACGGTACAGATATCTCCACTTCGATTAATGCACTTGCATTTTCTCGGGGATAAAGAATGTCACAACTGTATATCTTCTTACTCTTCCGATACAGAATTCGTCGCATTTGATCTGCTAATAGGTTCCCAAGTACCAGTTTCTTCACTGTGCAACCCAGTATTGAGTCTTTCCATCACATTATCTGGTGGGCACTGGTCAGCAGGATTCTTAGGTGATGTCTGGCAGAAACACTCGGGCCAAGAATTTGTATAGAAAGACTCAGGATGGACACGCTTGTGAGGTCCACCAAACTTTGAGTTGAACATAACGCGCCTGATGGCTTCTTCAAAACCAGAAGTTTTGCCATTTTCTCTGTCGATGAATATAGGAGCTAGAGCTTTCCTGTTAGGCTGGATTGTGGTTCTGAAGCCATAGTAAAGACGATGACCCAAAAGATTGTTGGCAAAGTTGCTTGGGCCATCATAAGTTGGCATGAAGACATCAGAAAGGAGACAAACCATGTAATCTACAGCAGAGCCCAACAATCCCTGTTTGTTTTGGCTCAACTCTTCCGTGGGGAGTAGTGTATTATGGTTTTCGAGGTGAGGGAAAAGTGCTCTAAATGGCTTCATGAAACGCTTTCCACCAAATAGTTCACCTGCTGCAAGGTATATACGCGTGGAATTATCAAATCCCATGGCACGTAAGATGAGACCAACCTGCAAAAAACAGTACTCGTAAAGTCTCAATGATAAATAAAGCTGAGGAAAAACAACAGGAATTTGGCATAGCATTGTAAAAGGCCACGGTTGAACAAGTAGCAGTGTAAATCATCACTGCAATTGGTCAGTTATGATGATGATAGATGTTACAAAATGTGAAAGGTCATGTCTTTAAATGAGCAGAGGGAAAGACTTGTGTCCTTTTCTAGCTGCAGCAACATATTGTTATATTCAAGTCACAATTATGAAACACGAAAGGCAAAAACCAGATAGCGAGGTTTCCTCCATGCAAGCATAGAACTACTAAGAAAAACTATAGAGTTGAGACAGCTGGTAATAATTATCAACACATATATGTGGCTAAATATTATGGTAAGCTGTGTGAAACACAACTCTTAACAAAACGAATATTTACACTTGTAAAGGTGGTGCTTCAAGTAGCATCAGATAATGAAAAAACTTCCCGCTTACGCTGCTGTTTGATGGACAGCCCCTTTTATGGGAGGCAACTTTCCTGAACATACTGCATGAATTGGTGGATTGATTTCTCACACCATACTAATCTGACTAACAATTTTTAGTTCTAGGGATATTAACATCTCATGCCATGCTCTAAGCACAGAAATTGGTGGACTGACAGGAGAATATCTGTTTTTTTGCTTCAGTGAGAAGACCACACAGTTTAAAGATATACACCTTACTAATTCGGTCAAGTATTGGTTGAATATGAGAAAAATGGGAAAAACAGGAAAGAATAACGGAATTTTACCTCTTCTGGAGTTAATGGACATTTTCCAATGGCTCTTCTTTCATTATAATTAAGTTTCTTCTTTGCAAAATTTTCTTCACGATACTTCTTTAATATGCGCTGTTCTTCAGGGGTAAATATATCCAGACACCTGTGAGATTTTGTAGAAGATTAATTACAGTTCTGAAGAGGAACTATCAACAATCAAGCATCTGATTAATTACAGTGGATGTATGGGTGAGAATCCATGACCGCACAAACAAACACACGAGTCCAGAATTTCTGAAGGCACAGAAATGGTTGACAAGATACATGTGACAAGGTTATAGATATGATATGGACATTCATATTGTAATATAGACAGAACATCCCTCATACAATCAAACTTCATGACTGCAAAGCTGGATAAAGCTTTAGGACATTAGTGGTAAGTTGCTGAGATATTGGAAAAAGTGAAGAAAAATGGAAACATAAAACAGTCGTACCAACCCAAAGAGTTGTAGAATTCCAAAATTGATCTTCTCTACATGAAATCTAACAACCATAGATAAATTAGGTTGAAGTGTTTCTGGAAAAAAAAATGATCGCTAACATAATTTCATAGAATTAAGGGTAAATTGCACTCACACCCCCTGAGGTTTGCCCTAACTACACACATATGCATAATTTGGCAAAACCTAGACGGCTACACTCACATCTCCTATCAGAACTATGTCAGTAACTTGCACGAGAAATTACAATTTTGCCCATCAATATAATAGCCATATTTTATTGAAAAAATCTAGTAAAGTAAAATGACGAAATTAACCCTCATACATATTAGGTTAATTCAACATACCCACTCATTCTCACACCTCCATCCCATCACCTTCCTCTCTCATCAGAAGATTATCAAACCCTCCTTTCTTATCGAGAACAAACAAAATATTTTATTACTAATGCAAATTTAATGTTTCTAGGAAGTATATAAAGAAAGGAATATAGAGAGAGACACCAGAGAAGGTGTCTTTAGAAAGCTTGGTGATGATAGACTAAAACATTCCCATCTTGTGGAAGAAACCTGGGAAATTCTTTGTTTTTCCTACGGTAGAGTAGCACCAGCAAATGAAGGAGAAACTATTACACGTTTCTCCTTTAGACAAAGAGAACAAATACTCAAAATTTGGTGCATGTTGTAAAGCCATATCTATACAATCAGTTAAACTGCTAGTTATAAAAAGTATAAATATTTTCAAAGTAAAGTAAAGCAACTAGAAAGACAATACATAGATCGAACCCTTTTAAAAAAATATTTTGTGCCTGTGCTGAGGTTGCTGCTTTCCATGAGGGGATTCAGCTTCATGGGTCAGTTGTGAAAATAGGTTTAAAAGGAGATGTGTTATACAGAATCCTCTGATTCATTTTTACTCTGAATGTGCCAAAATTGGTATTGCGAGGAAGGTGTTTGATGAAATGCTAGAAAGAAATGTTGTGTCGTGGACTAGTTTGATTTGGGTCCGATCACGCAGAGGTTTGCATAGAGAGAGATTAAATTAGATTTTGGATTGTGATAATTTAGTTTGATTTATGTATATATATTCTACTCTATACATAAATATGTATATAAGAATATATAATAGTTTTGTAATATACTAAAATATATATTTAATTTTCAATTAATCCAATAAATTTTATATTTATTTTTTCAAACATATAATATTTAATTATATATTTTTAATGTGTATATGCAAATTTTACAGATTTTAAGGTTTATAAGTAATTTTTTTTAATATGTATATTAAATATTTATTTAATACATAATTATATATTTCATGAAAAAACTATAGATTATATTACTTATCAATAAAAAAAAACTATAGATTTTATTAGTTATATTTGACATATATTAAAAATATAATTTATAAAATTTACAACATATATAATTTATATTTTCAAATTTTTTTATAGTAATTTGCTAATTTGAAAATTGCATGAATTTGTAAGTTTGGAGGGAGAGAGAAACTTATGTAGAATGTAAAAAGGGCATATTTGTCCATACATGAAAATTTTCAAGGGGTAAATAAGTCATTTCCTAAGAAGCACTGAAATGGATACGGGACACGGATACGACACGACACAGACACGGACACGGCGACACGACAAATAATAAATATTTATTTTTATATAATATTTGTTGTCGTACTTTAAATAATTAAGAGCAATATTATTTTTCATCAACCTAACAAAGAAAAAATTCACAAATCATAAGTCACAAGTACACAATTGAATCTATTCCACAACAACAATAATTATAAGAGAACGATATCACAAAGTCATAAAACTTAATCAAAACGAGACATTAGAATAAAAACTAGTCTTATCATTTAAACATCATTCCAGCTTACTCCAAATACAAATGCAACATCGGAAAGTCACATGTAAAAGATAGCAGTTGTATAGTAAGAGAGAGGAGTAAAAAAGAACAAAGATGAAGAGATGAGATGGGCTATAGTTGAATTGTTAAAACAACCTTTCTAGAACTTGTGTTTTGCCGGAAAAAAGAAAGAAAGAGGCTAAAAAAGGAGAAAAAAAAAGAAGAGGGTTTTGTTAGAAAAAGAATTAGGGATTAGTAAAAAATAAAGTAAGAATCCATGGAAGAGAGAAGATTTATGAAAACAAGAGGAAAAAGAGAAGAAAAAAAAATTTGGCATGTCCAACATGTGTTCGTGCCGTGTTTGAAAATTCAAAAAAATAAATAATTCAGACATGTTTTTTGGCATGTCCGACATGTGTCAGGGCGTGTCCGACACGGATTCTTTGCCTTTTTAGGTGTGTCCGTGCTTCCTAGGTCATTTCAAATGAGAAAGTAAGGTCATAGGCCTTTTCACCAAGTCAAGGGGTAAAACGAACATTTTTGCATGATGCCAGAGTACTTTTCAGACACATGGATAAGGATTGGGGGTTGAGTGTGATCACGTGCCAAACCATAGGGGTGTGAGTGTAGGTTTTGCCAAATTATACATGTGTGTAGGTAGGGCAATCTTGAGAGAGAGAGAGAGAGAGAGAGAAGGGGGGGGGGGTGTTAAAAGCAAAAAAAAATAATGCCAAACTATCACACCAAGATGAGTTGGATGTAGACAGCATGATAAAATATTGAAATTTCTAGGTATTTAGAGTTTAGAGATTGAAATTGCCTGAACTTGTCTTTGCTAAATTGTTGTTCCAAAGATTTGATAACTCTACCACATATAACTAACAACTTTTGAAGAGACCTACTATTTCAAGATCTCAAAAATATGACATGAACCATTTGCACCAAAAAATCACCATGTACTGCAACAGAATGAAAAGAGTAATGGTAAAAAGAAAAAAAAAAACAGACATTATATGCCCAACCAGATCATAATTCATTTCGATATTAGTGGAATAATACCATGTTCGGAATTAACTAGAAGAATAGATAACGATGATTAACATGGAAAATTCAACTAATCTTTTGATTAAAATTTTTTAGATCACCCATGCAAAAAAATGTCAATCTTTAAATAAAATCATATTATCATGTAAACCTATAGAGATAATATCTAGAAGAATACAATTTAGAATATATTTGTTCTTACATAAAGCCTGTATTAGAAAAATGCTGTTCTATTATGACAAAAAAAATTGGAATGTATACCCTTCACCCGAGACACAAGATAGTTAAGGTGAGAACATACCCTGCAAATGCAAGCATATCCATCTCAAATCGAAGGTGTATTGACATGAAGTGACCTTGTGCACGGAGTTTACTGACAATTGAATTACTTAATTTCATGATATGTGGTTTAAACCGAAGGGCATGGTAATTAACTCTGCATCTCAACCGCTGATATTCAGGATTGTCTATCTCTTCTGCCAAACGATGTGAAAAAGGAGTGAGATAAATTGCACCATGTTCCTTCATCTTCTCCAGTGCATCTGTCGTATACCAACTAATTGGAGCATCTCTTGGGGGCCGAATCTAAACAAAAAGTTGCAAACATTTAATATATCATGCGAGATACCGAGATGGAAGTTTTTAACTTTCATTGGCAAGAAAAATCAAACTACAGTATCTAACCTGATGTGCTTTCATTTTCTTGGTCTTCCCATTTTTGTGAATTTCAGGAAGTTTTTCCACAATCCGTACGTCATACCTCAATGCCTCGATGAATTGTTCAACGTCATAGATACCTTGGAAGCCACTGTGTACGAGAATGGAATTCAATCCCAGTAGATATTGTAAATAGAGTTCAACATTTTTCCTTTCTTTCTGATTATCAAAATTTTCAGAACATGAAAGAAAATAATACGTGCACAATGTTAAAGAAAAGGTTTGAACACATCAAATAAAAAAACTAGTGGTGGCTATATCTTTGTCACCCTTCCAACCACCTAGAAAAACCAGTATAGCCATGTCTAAAGGCTCGAAATATGATATGCAGCTTACTCCTCCCCTGCCCCCCACTCACACCCAAAAAGAAGAAAAAGAGAGAGAGAGAGAGAGCAAATGTTTTGTCCAAATCCAGGTTTTGGCATGGTTGATTGTCATTATGTCTCCCTTTCACTATATCAAATTCAAATTTTGTGTGCCCTAAAGGGTGAAGCAGATAATCCAAGATTTGGGGAAGGAGATTCCTATATAGAATTGATGAAGACTTGGGTCCAATATTCTGAGGGCATAAGAAAGAAGTCAATAGGTGTGACACTATGGTAATGATGGCAGAAATGTGGTTCACTGTTGCAGGAACATGATTGCATTGCACCCTTTTACTTTACAAAATCATCTTATCTATCATCCAATATTCCAAATTATGAGCTAAACCACTCCTACAGAAGTATAAGCTAAAAGTACATTCAACATGAATAGTTACATGCAGTACCAACCAGGAAGTCAACACATCGTCTAAACGAAAATGTTACAATGGAAGTTAAAATACACATGTATACATACATTTAGTACCTGTCATCATGCCAGAAGGAGTTTGCATCTAACTCGGGCAACACAAGGGTAGCATTCATGATTCGTGCAGCAAGAACAGCATTACATATCTAAAACAACACAACTAGAATGTATTATTTCCTCTTTCCGATACGTAATAATAAAAGAACTACTTCCTAAAAAGTTAAAATAGGTATAAAAGCAAGGAATGGTTTCCATTCAAACAAATGCCTTATTGACTAATTGCTCTCCAGGACATGTTTTTCCATCCATGGGAATGGCCAGATGGTCAACATAGTGATACTCCAATTGGCGTTTAGTTGTATGCAGTCAAATTATTATAGATGCATAATTCCTCATGCTGATATAAACTGATTTCAACTAAATGATCATCGTGATAGCCAGAACAATCCATTTAATTCCAAGACCTACTTGCATATTTTTCACAAGATGAAGCATGAAATAATGAAGAGTTAAGAATTTGTATAGTTTTCACCTAACAAAATGACAGCAAAAATGAACTCATATAAAGAAATTCAAAATTTTCTGCATTATCTTATTCTAGCAAGAAGATGATACACACCGCAGTACGCTGCTGATTTAGGCCACCGTTACAACGAACACGCAAATAACCATTGGTCTCAACTGGAGGTGCTGCCAAAAATGAAACAGGCAAAATATATTTACAATCAGAAACAAAGTTTGCTTATGATTTAATATACGATATCAACAGGCTCATTCCAGAGAAACTAATTAAGAGGGACCATGACAAACTACATACGGGGCCAATCAGATCGCGGAGCAGATGATGGCCTCCATCCACCAGAATCAGCAGTGTCCCAAAGTTGATCTACACTGATATGCTATAGGACAATCAGAAAAACGGTGTGAAGTTCTTTCGAGTGACAAGGAAAACAAGGAAAGAATGGATCGTGATTAAAGTGCACTAGAATGATCCAATCATATTTTGAAAGAAATATTGATCATAGACCCAACGTGAATTTGACTCATCTTTAGTTACTTCATTGAAGAAATTGAAATACACTAACTTCAACTGAGCAACTGAATTTGCCATTCCACAAAAGAACAGTACCTATGAGCTACAACAGGGTTACCATTACTGTGAACAAAGATTGTTTTACAACAATAGCTTTCAAATTTTTAAATCATATCCAAATATTTGTTTCCATCACTTCACTATGAACATGAAACTCAGATAAAGAAAGACAATTGATGAATAAAAAGCGTCTAACAGAGCTGAACAAAACAAACCAACCTGCAAATTTTCCACATGGCGGTTGTTTGCTTTCATTGTTGATAACAACGAGACTGTGCAGATCAATAGGACGATCACGGCCACTGACAACCGACTTAACAGTCCTTTCATACCCCAACCCAGTTGCTTCAGCTGCCGATTTCCATATCTCCTTCCCAATGCATCCCCAGTTCTGCCAATACATACATATATATATAGAGAGAGAGAGAAGGGCTCTTCTGTAAGAAGTAAAAAAGAAAAAGACGTGGAAGAATTGGAGGGGTGTGAGGGCTCTTTACCTCCTCATTGGGACTGAAGTCGATAAACAGAGAACAGCGACGTCGACGTCGACGTCAATTCTGATCTTTGGCAGAGATGAAGATTAAACCCTAGATTGTGGACTAGTGATAGTATTGCGAGTTCTCTTTCGCCATAAGTTAATTCTCTCTACTCGAGTTTTTGGATCTGATGATTTGCCAGAAGCAGAGTACTGGCGGAACTGCACGCGCCAACGCGAGTGGGCCTGACTCCTCAGAGCACGATACTGGGTTGCTCAAGGAGAATCAGGACTTCTCACTCACACACAAATATATGTTTGTGTACTGTATATAATCAATGTTTTGAAAAATGTGTTATTTTAGCTAATTTAAAAATCCAAACTGAATAATTTTTTTAATTTTTTTTAAATTTATAATTTTATCATTTTAAAAAAGAAAATTTGCATGAATTTCATCAAATTTTGTCCAAATTTATGAAAAACTGGACATATTTTTTCTAAGCAAATAAAATAATATTAAAACAGATGTTTTACCTTGATTACCAATTTTAAAAAGTACTAAAAAAATGTATTTTGTAATCATGTGAAATATTAATTAATGAAGCATAGCAATACTGTGTTGATATGATATATGAGATTTAGTTCTTATATAATATCAAAATGGCACATGCAAGAGAACTAATTTAGTGAAGAAAATAAGGGTTACTGCCTTGTAAAACTATAGTAATGTGAACTGAGTGACCTGTGAAAACCAATATATATAAATGGAAGTCCGAAATTAATGCACAGGCTTAAAAATAAAATGCAAAATACTTGTTGCATTTTACCAAAACCAAAAGAAAATTGACGAACTGGTTGAATTTTAGATCGAAGCAACTGCATTTCTATTTTAATTTTTCTCTATTTATTTTTTTGCTATGGTCAAAGAATTCAAACTGTGTAATACTGCTCAAAACATTTTGGTTTTAAACCCTTTTAGAATTTTCAATCTCCAAGTTAAAAATAAAGAAAGAAAAGGCTTTATCTTGTTTCTTTACGAGGATGACAACAATGGAGATTTTTTAGTTGGACAATAATATAAATTAAAATTCGATTCAATATTATTCTCTCTCTCTCTCTTTCTTTTTTTAACTAGTAAACTGTTTTAAGCCAATTCATATTTCATAATTATTCTTCACAATTAAATTTTATTCGATAAGTACTTAACTATAATAAAAAAAAATTCACTAGTCCCTTTTAGTTTTAGCATTGTGAACAAAAGCTTTTGTAGGTTATGCAAAATAAATATATAATCCTGAAGAAATGGATTATCTCAGGGTGAAATTGTTATAAACCTAAACGCTGGCATCATGTATATAAAATGATTATATATTCATATCCTCGTTGGGGTTAGCATATAAACATGATGTCATTGAATTTGTTAACCAGATTAGCATAGGACATGGCATGTGATCAGACAAGCTTAATTTCAAGTGAAATTAGGTCAATAGACCGGATTTATAAGCAGCATTTGTAACCAATGACAAATGCTCAAACTCACTTTGGATTCAACTTCCTTGACCATCACTCAAAATACTCTACAGAAAATTATGAGAAACTACTACCTGCAAAAAGAAACTACTACCTCACGACAAACACCTGAGAGGCCCATCAGCTATATATTGTTGATAAGCTAACAAACATCAAATAGATATAGTGAAAATCAAGGGATACACAACTCGGATATATATATATATATATATATATATATATATATGAACTGGTCTATCTCTTGATTTGTAATTATTGCTCAATGAAATCAAAATTGTAATTTTCCTCATTTATAAAATATAGCCATAACTGCCATACAGTCACCAAATTCTCAAAAGTACCATTTATAGTCCAAACACTGCTAAACATAAAAACTTTACTCTTTCCTCCATTCAAATTGTTGAAGTTATTCATAAGCTTTTAGAGGAGTTTGTTGTTAACATAACATCAGAGATTTTGTGTTCAAACCACACGTAAGGAGGTGTGTTCGTTGTGCAGAAAACCCTTATCTAATCAACCAACCCAACCACAATTTTGTCTCCGTTAACAAATAATCTATACCTTGTATCTTAATACTTTACTGATCCATTAGATATTGTTGATGAAACCTTGCAGACACCTCTGATGTGGTAAAGGGCACATTTCTATAGCACGCAACCACTTCCATGTTGGTGTGCAGGTCCAGTTGCAATGTGCTGTATACCTCTTCTTACCTTCTTCTTAGAGTTAAATGCCATCAAGTTCACCCTCAGCGCCAAATACCAGCAGCAACCCTCTTCCTACTACAGCAGAATGCCTATCAACCAATTGTCAACCTGAAATGCACCAATTTATGAAAACTTCAATCAGCATTCAAGTTTTGGCTTAATATCATAAAAGATCATCTGCCTTTCATGTCTGTACAAAACTAAACATAATGAGCTTCTGTTCACCTTGAGTCATCAGTTTTTGTGCAGGTCCCAATGTAACAAAATTAAAAATGCTCCATATACAACACAATTGGATTGATTTTCAATCTTTTCTTCTCTTGGTATGAATTGATTTAACAGCCATTAGAAGTGGCAATCACATTGTAAGAAAAGATTCACGAACCTGAATTTTTTGTTTTCTCTGGTTGCTCACCCTGTACTTTTGCTTCAGCTTCTGCCCTTAGAATCCTATCAGCTTGACTTCCAGCAAACTTCTTCCTAAAAAACTCAATATCTCCATTTTTCTGTACAAAATGTAGAAGGATTGAAAAAAAAAAGGAGAAAAAGGAAAAAGAAAAGCTAAATGAGTATTAAGCAGACAAATGAAGATACCACCATCTTGAAAAGCAAATAATGAAAAAATAAAACTTCATAAATAGTAATAGGAAAATGATATATACCAATTCCTTAAATAAAGGTTCTGGTTTCCCAATTTTGTGACCAGTGGATAAAATCTCCCATGGTTTTCTGGCCCTTCCAAAATCTCCATTTTCATCACAAAGTGAAAGTTGTGTTTCAGGGGGCAAATTAAGTTGCTTTAGTACCTTGATTGCCAAAATTACAAAAGCATCATACTAGGAAAATAAAAAATGAAAAAAGGTTGTGACAAACATTAGGCAATTTAATTTTGAACTTATTTCTTACTGAGTGCAGGCTGATACATACCTCAACAGAAAATGACGGCATGAAAGGTTCTAACAAACATGCGAGTAGATAAACTAAGCCCGCTGAAGTTTTTATAACTATTGAGCAGGAAGCTCTATTTTCCTTGTAAAGCTTCCAGAATTGGCTCTCCTAAATATCACATCAAAGTGATGAAAATATAATTGTAACATAACATGTGAAACGATGAACATATACAGCTTTACAGCTTACTTGCAGATACGCGTTCCCTTCACTAGAGATACTCATTCCAATTTTAAGTCCTTGCTTTAGTTTAACCTACATAACATTATGCATTAATACTCCCTGTTAAGAATGCACCATTGAATAATTAAACAGTTTCAATTAATCACCTTTTCCATGGATTCTACATATTCCTCAACATATTTACCAACTTTTTCTGCCAATGTCATTGTCAAGAGATGTGATTCTGCAGCTGGAGCATCAGGAATGACACATCCATATCCTTGTCCTGCAAAAAGGATCAGAGAAGGCAGAGGAATATTGCTCAGGTTGATGTTGGCAGTGTAGTGACAGAAGTCTAGGATGAAATCCTTCAAGTCTAGGATGAAGTTTCAATAATATGCCAATTTCTAGGACAATCCTTCAAAGTGAAAATACACAATGAAGTACATGAAACACAATTAAGATATCACCCTGAAGGACCACCGGGCCATTGGCCCCTGTAGTATGAGTTCTCCTCCCCCTTTGGGGAGGTGAGTTATTCGAGTCCCACATGGTCCAGTGTGGTGCGTGTTGCTTACCTACCCAAAAAGAAAAAAATAAAAATAAAATAAAAAAGATAACACCCAAATGTGTCAAATATTGATACAAGATGGAAGACTCCTCATACAGTGAGATACAACTGAAAAGGCATTCCGAATACCCAAATGTGGGATTTAATATTATAGGCACACAAATCTAGAAATCTTGCTACAGATACCATGAATAAAGATGAAAATTCCCCAAATAGTACATAAATAAAACATAAACAATTCTAATGAGATCCCTAAAACTTCAATATTGTCACATGATAAGTTTTTTTTTTTCTTTTTCAAAAGAATGTATCAAATTATAAGAATCTCATTATTTCAATGTTTTCATTCCTCATTAATAAACTTTTCAAAGCCCATTTATGTACAAGAAAATCCCTATATGTTCAGTGTACAAAATAAATAGCATGGAACCTGCACAAACTAAGGGAAATTTGATTTTTCATCTAAAACTATTAAAAAAATCAGCAACACAAAAAGTTTCACCAACAAATCATAATTTTGTGAAATTAAAACTAAAAGTACCTAATGTTGCATCCATACCACCAAAAACTAGGGGTGCACAAAAAACCGTTGAACCAACATGATCCAATCCACTCTATGCGGATTGGTTCGGTTCGGTTTAATTTTTTTTTTTTAACCATCCAGACCAGTTCGGTTTACGGCTTGAAGGTAGAAAATTCCGGTCCCATCCAAACCGATCCGTGCATTATACACACACACAATAGGCTTCATATAATTGGTTGTCTACACTACATACCATGGAGTTAGCTACACCTAATCAGCCATATATATTTTTACCAATTTTTTTACCTAAAAGCATATTTGCCCTCAATCGCTCTTCTCACAGTGCAACAACCACCCCCCTTGCCGCCCATCTTTTCTGTCACCCTCAACTGCTCACTCTAGTGAGTCCGTTGTGTTTGGCCAATCTAAACCATTGTCGACCATCGCGTACACACCTAGTCTCTCTCTCTCTCCCTCTCTCTTTCTCTCTCACATGTGCACACACACACACACACTTAGTTCTCTCATCTTAGTTCATTTTTTATTTTTTTATTTAATCAAATGAAATTTGGATTTTGAGTTTTGATATACGCATTTCAACAATTTTGGCTAAGGTTTTTAAGCATCGAAATTTTGTTGAATTTTTTTAGTATTAACATGCGAAACTTGGGGATTTTTTGTGCATTGAGCCTTTAGGATACAAATATGCGGAACATTATATTTGTTTTGCTAGAAAAAAAATTCCCGGAAAGTAAGTTTTGCTATAAACTAATTCTTGGATTTTATGAAAATTAGTTCTTTCATAAAGGGCCAAAGCGCTAAACTAAACCAATCCAATCCGATTGGTTTGGTTTGGTTTCAATTTTCTCAAAACCATTGAGAGCAGATTGGTTTCCATTTATTCTTGTTAGAGAATATCATTATAGGAGCTATTAAGCCCCTGATAGAATATTGATAGGAGTGATTTATGGGAGTGATTTTAGGGATTCTCCATCAATATATTTTCCATATTTATCACATGTTGTAGTCTTTCACCTATAAATAGAGGTGATCATTGTAAACATAATCAAGAGAATATAAGTTATATTCTAGTGTTGTTCGTGCTTAATTTCTCTCTTCAATTTTATTTTTCTTGACATGGTATTAGAGCATCCATTTGGGACCTAACGTAAGTTTCTTCTTCTTCCCTTCTTCTCTTTCTTTTCAATCATAACACAAAAAAAAAACCTATCTCTCTCATCTTGCCCCCTCTCTCTCTCCCCCATCTCTCGACTCCGTTTCTTGTTTATTAGAGATGACCTAGATATTTAAAAGAAAAAAAAAAAACAGAAATAGCACCTGCACTATTCCTATCGGTTATGTGATCTAGCACCTTCATCTCGCTTGAATTTTGTGATCGGATCTATTCGTCTCGCTTGAGTTCAAGTTGGACACTTGAGTTAAAAACTCGTGTACCAACGTAAGGGGAGTGTTAGACAATATAATTATAGGAGCTATTTAAGCTTTTGATAGAAATAGATAGGAGTGATTTTAGGGATTCTCCATCAATATATTTTTCATATTTACTACATGTTTGTATTCTTTCACCCATAAATAGAGGTGATAAGTGTAAACAAAATTAAGAGAGAATATAATGAAAGAGATGTAGCTCTTTGGGCTTTATGTGCCGTGGATGTAGGCCGCAGTGGCTAAACCAAATTATATTCTTGCATTTTTCATGCTTAGTTTCTCTCTTCAATTTATTTTCTTGACAACTTAAAAACCAGTCCAATCTGAACCGTTTGCACTCCTACCAGAAACACTAGAAAAAAGATAGGCATATAAATCAATAATTTCAATGTACAAACACATATATACATATCAGAGATCGTTTATTTTGCAGCAATAATATCACAAAAAAACATAATGGAGAAACCATGACATCTCAGCAAGCATAAAGTTTAATATAGGAAGGCTAATATGAGATTAATTGAATTCTATAATGAAAGAGATGTAGCTCTTTGGGCTTTCTGTGCCGTGGATGTAGGCCGCAGTGGCTGAACCAAATTATATTCTTGCATTTTTCATGCTTAGTTTCTCTCTTCAATTTATTTTCTTGACAACTTAAAAACTGGTCCAATCTGAACCGTTTGCACTCCTACCAGAAACACTAGAAAAAAGATAGGCATATAAATCAATAATTTCAATGTACAAACACATATATACATATCAGAGATCATTTATTTTGCAGCAATAATATCACAAAAATACATAATGGAGACACCATGACATCTCAGCAAGCATAAAGTTTAATATAGGAAGGCTAATATGAGATTAATTGAATTCTACGGTGAAAATTCACTCTCACAAAACTAGCTGTATTTCAGGAACTTAATTACATGGAGCTGACTAACCTGGAGGTTTGGCAATGAAGCTCAAGACTCGATTAATAAAATTGCCCAAATTATTCAGCAACTCAGTATTTAGTTTCGCTTGCAAGTCTACCCATGTAAATAATGTGTCTGATACCTATTAAAAGAAAAAGGTATAGAAGTTGACAAGTAGAAAACAATTATAGATGACCATTAAATTCTATATCAACAGAATTCACCTCCGGCCTGTTAATTAGCAAGTAATATCGCCACACTTCTGCAGGAATTTTTGTATCTTTTGCATCATTTCCGAAAACTCCTATTCCCTTACTCTTGGAGAACTTTCCTGAATCATCAATCATATATTAACTTTCTTTCTGATAATTTAAAAAAAAAAAATCAAGAACCCAATCATCATAGTATCATGAAAAGCTCATTTATCATATTCATCATAATATCAGCCCAGTCAAATGACCATATTAACATAATGACAACCATTTCAGAGAGATAAAATATGCCTGCTTCATAGTTCAGATATTCTGTAACGCTGATGCTATTCATCAATGTCCAATTATCTCCAGTTCCAAGAAGTGTGGAAGGAAACATTACCTGAAACAAAATAACAAGAAAAATAGGCATATTCTGCAACAAATTTAACTCCACTAATGATCATAGAAATAGTCAAATATTATTGGTAACCTCATACATATTTACTTTTGAGTCTTTCTGTTTCAAGGAATTGGCAGCAGAATTGAGGATGCAAATTAAATCAGCATCCCCTATTTCCAATTCTTGTATCTGGATTATCAGTTCAATCTTTGATAAAGAATTAGACTACCAACCCAAATCTAAGAATTGCATATTAGCCCAAAAAATGAATTTTTTAATTCTCCGGGGAAGGTATTCTCAAATGCAGATCCTACTAACAAGCATTCCAACAGAGAAAAAAAAGGAGAAATGAGCTACCAGTACCCTAGTGCCATCACTATTGCAACTATATTGCTCTATTTAACACCCCTTCTCATGCATTACCACTACTACCACTGTCCCCACAAATGCAACCATCCACTAATATTGCCCCAATATCCCTGCCAGTGCTACATCATGGGAACTGCTGCCAAGTCTACCTTATCCCTATAGCAGCATTATGCATCCACTGCTACCACTACTATTATGGCGTCACTATCAGCATTACCATCTCTAAGACCATCCATAAGATGACCATCACATACCCTCTAATGCCACACTAACACTACTATCACCACCACCCCCCAGCATTTTATTACAGCAATCAGTCAATCACCATCACACAAATGCTTGTTTCAACAACAAATCTCCTCTACTACCATCTGAATCTTTGGTATTGTTAACCACCATCTACTCTAAAAGCTTAAGCTCTGATACCATGTAAACCACCATCTACTCTAAAAGTTGCTTTTAGAGAGGGTGTAACTTTAATATTTAAATCCTTCAACACGCCCCCTCACATGTGGCCTTCTTTTAGTCCAACATGTGTTTCAATTTTAATTATCAGGGTGATTTGAACTCGAGACCTTTGGCTCTGAGACCTTAAGCTTTTGGAATAGATGGTTGTCAACAGGTACCATGTAAGACTACCACCACCAATGCCTCCAACAACTGCTAATCATTATCATCACCACCAAAATTGATAACTAGTGACCATTGCCATTGCCACAACCGCCTCCCATTAACTTTTAGCACTCTGTCATCTCCATCACCGTGTTGTTGACCACAATGATCAACAAACTGTCAACACAGCCACTAACCAAACTTCAGCCAGCTATAACCACAATTGGAATCGTAAATCCAAGAACAATTTCCTAATCCTAATTCAGAAACACTGCTATACAGATTCATCACAGTTTAAAAATGTTATTCTCTTAGCTCATAAAAATTAGTTAACTGTAGATGCAAAAAAGGAACAATGAGCCGGTTACTAGCTGTAAAATCATAAATTTGACAGCTGGAAGCTCTTAAAAGGTGTGAGATTGGAAAATGTGAAACTGCCAGGTAAGAAATTAAGATTTTTTGTTATTGTCAGTTGCATCATAACACACTTTCATTTGTCATTTGTAAATTAGATTAGTTAATAAGAGCCATGTTAGGACTTTTCCTTTTCTTCTTTTCTTGTTTATTTACTATATATATATGACTTTTCCTTTTCTTCTTTTCTTGTTTATATATATATATTTTTTTTGGGGGTTCAAAGTGGCCTGCTATGACTTCATTCTAATGATTCTCAACCATAATGTTGCATTTGGTACGCGGGAATGGAATGTGGTGATGTGGAGGTGGAGGTGTGGTGGTGGTGGCGGCGGCGGTGGTGGTAGAGCCGGTGGTAATGGTAGTGGTGGTGGTGGTAGAGGTGGTGTGGTGGTGGTTGAGGTGAAGGCCTTTTTGGTAATATGATTTTTTTTTAATCTTACTCGGAACGGAATGCCCATTCCATAGGTTTAACTATGGAATGGATTTTCATTCCAAGGGAATGACCATTCCCACCTTAAAATTCATACCAAACAAAGGAATGGATGGAATGGGCATTCCATTCCAGTGTCCCAAACGCAGCATAAGTCCTTTTTATTAAAATCATATATTCGAACACGAAGGAGATTACAAGAAACGTGTAACCATCCAATTATCAAGCCTGGTATACGAAAGGAGGGGGCACAAAAGTAAAAGTAGGAACCATGTAGCCTTTACTTCTAGAAATCAAGGACATTATGAGAAATGCACTCTTACAGTGTGGAATGGTACATTATCCTTGCCCATAAACTGATGCAGCTCCACATTATCAGGGTTTTTCCACCACTTCTCCCAATGAGGTGTATGGCATGAAGTAATGGATACATATCCAATAGGTGCATCAAACCACACGTAGAACACCTAAGTTTCATGTGGTTGGAGAGAAAGTTGGTCAATTGTAGATGCAGAAAATTCAAACATGAGAAGAAGTTCAAAATGATGCTGCTTCTACAAAAAATTACTAAATAAAAGAACATTGCTCAACAGCAACAATTGCATCTTAACTCACCTTATCCGTAAATTTTTCATGTGGAACAGGAACCCCCCACTTAAGATCTCTAGTAATACAACGGGGTTTTAGTCCTTCTTTAAGCCAAGCATATGTAGCTTGTATAGCATTCTGGCTCCAAGACCCTGCAACTGACATTTTGTTGATATACTCCTCCAATTTATCCTTCAGCAGTGGCAGCTCTAGAAACAAGTGTTCAGTGTCGCGGATTTGTGGAGTTGCTTGACATACCTGTTCACAATACATGCTTGCGTATGAAATAGCAGAAAAGTGCAGAAGAAAGTGAATGACTCTAAATTCCAGTTGCCAGAATTTAAACAATACTGTGATTTCAATCAAACTTCTTGGCAAATTCATGACATATGAAGGAGAAATATTGACATTCAAGAAGATGGGATGTACCTTGCATCTAGGATCTTTCAATTCTGTAGGGTTCAACAACTTCCCACAATTTTCACATTGATCTCCACGAGCAAAATCATAATTACAATTTAATGATGGACAGGTGCCCTCCACAAGCCGATCAGCTAGAAAACGTTTGCAAGTATCGCAATAAAGCTGTGTCACCGTTCACATTAGAGTAAATATTTCTGCAACTTAGCAATGAAGCATTAATCCAATTAAAAGGTCGGAAGTTACCTCACCATCACAGAAAATATACTATCTAAACACAACATAACTATGTACCTGCTGCATTGTATTTTCAGAAAGCCAGTTGTTCTCCATCAATTTCCTGAAAATTCCTTGGCAGACTTCAGTTTGCTGGGGAGTTGATGTACGTCCAAATTCATCAAAACTTATATTGAACCAATTGTAGACTTCTTTATGTATTGCATGGTATCTACAAAGGCAGGAGACATGAATTAAATGAGCATATATGCAATTTATGAACAAACAATTCAACTCATTGACAAAGAAGCACAGGTTCCATGAGGAAATGCCCTCTATAGAACTATATGAAATCAGCTAAAGGATACAACTCTAATATACTTGAAATCATGTAAAATTCAGACATCTGACCAGTCATCTCTATAACCTCTTAAAAAAATTGCGATTAAAGAAACAACACCCTGCATCACAAAGCATAACACACATTCAATAAGATATAAATTCTCCTCCAATGATCAGTCAATACCCTGGTGACTATCAGGTAGTGAAAGCCAAGTCAGAGTCGATTAGCAAAGAACTGGATCCTGTGGAGCCTGAATAAGTGCCATAAAATAAGAGAGGAGGCTGACACGCATAACAAAGTAAATAAAATCAGCTTAAGGATTTGTCTTTCTCTATCAATAACAACACGGCTTACCCTCCCAATTGCTTCTAACCATTTACATGCTCGATAATTGAGAGGGTCTCTTCTGATTTGCAACTCACTTGACTAGAAATTTGTGAAAAGATGGAAAAAGTGTTGTACAATCAAAGGGTTTCCTATATCCGAATCAGGATTACAGAAGTTTTTAGAAGCAAGCTATCCTCTACTTGGGATGGTTATTATAAAATTAACAGAAATAACATCATCAGAACATGTATAAAACTAAGGAAATGAATTTGAAATGGTTTAACAAGAATAGCATGAACTTATGGTATAGCATCCTCGAGGGACCTCTAAGATGAAGTTGACTGTATTACATAGCAAAATATGACAGCAATTCACATCAAGAATAGTTGAATTATGGGACAGGACAATCCTTGACATGATTCCGGCTCATGAGAATATTACATGTTTTATATGGGACCAAAACTGACAAATGAGAAAAGTGCCGAGGCATAGATTAGAAGTCAAATTATTTCATTATAATAAAACAGTAAAAATAAAATATTGATTTCGAGCTCCACCGCAACAACAACACTAAGACAAAAAGAAAATCAAAATTTTGTTACAATGGTAGATGAAGTGCCTAAACAAAAACTAGAAAATGAACTATTTATTGACATCAAATGCGTAACTAAATGATTTTCCATTTCATCCAACTTAGAATCTTTTTGCCAAATACACCTCATACAGGAAAACAGATACTTTCAGCACCCTTTCGTTATTTTTCACAAGCATTCACATCATATTTTCTCTGACCTATCAATAAAGCAATTTTTAATTCATCAATTCACCAATATATAAGTACACATATAGAAATCTTTAAATGGCAAAAGCCCCAAAACTTAGTTGCAGAACAAGACGAGATAGAAGATGAGATAGCAATTTACTTGTTGCAAATCTCCTGCGGAGTACAATTCTCCTCCATAGCTTTTGTCTCAGTTGCGGTCCCATACTCGTCTGTCCCGCATATGAATAATGTATTGTAGCCGCGTAGACGACAATAGCGAGCAAATACATCCGCACTCAAAACAGCTGAATTAAAAGAATTTACAAACTAGATTTGAAATTAAAAAACAATGAGAAAAAAATTGTAAATCATACTCGGTAAACATGTGAATGGAAAAGAATGGTACTCTTGTTGGGGATATTATATACGTTTTTGAATTAAAATCCTATTTAAAAATGATAAATATATGCTACTTTCAGTTATTCATAAACAGAAGCAGTAATGATATGTAGAAGGATGTGAAAAAAAAAAATTATAAACATAATTGGCCGGTGCATTTTTCTGGCTTGTATATGACAGACCACGAAAGGCTCCAATTCATAGTCGTGAACTGGAATAAGTAAAACGTATAGATTTGAAAAGGAATAAGAGGGTAGAATATGGATGACTCTTTATGGAAAAAAGAAAAAAAATAAAATTAGTCCTTTATACTGGTTATTCAGTAATGACATGTTTACAACTAATGTTACGTGAGGAAAGGAAGTTCTTAAAACTTCTTATAAAACTATAACAACTCTATCTTCTCCTTCGTCTATCGTTGAAGGTATATTGGAACTGATGGCTTTGATTTACACGAGAAGCAATTACCAAAAGTAAAAATAAGAATGAATATAAATACACAGGTGCGATTTAAGAACAAGAATTATAATTATTCTTGAAAATTAACCACGAGAGATAGAGGTTGATTGTTCTTGAAATTGATAATTACTCTTCAGAATCTTGCTCTCTGTTTGATTACTATGAAAAAATCAGGGGAAAAGAAAAGAAAAGAAAAGAAATAATCAGTCAAGAATTATAGTTATTCTTGAAATCTACAATTCAACAGAGAGAACAAGGATGGCTGATGATAATCTTGCTCTATGCGCAGTTAGAAGAGGGCGTAAAGGAAAAAAAGAAAGGAATAGAAATACTCAGTCAATGATTATTCAATTTATTCTAGTTCAAAAGTTGTATTTGTTTTCGTTTCCTACATTTTCTTGGCAACCAAACGGAAGTGTCGGGGAAATGCAAAGAATTAGATGACAGTGTGAGAAAGAAAGAGAATTTACAGCCGATAATGTTTCCGAGATGAGGAACGTTATTCACATAAGGCAAAGCGCTCGTGATCAGGATATTCCTCTTCCCCGGAATCGGTAACTTCGGAACTTTCAGACCAACTCCGGCTTGATCTTCCATACCGCTGTGACTTGCTTCAATAATGGTTGTATTTAGAGAGAGAGAGAGAGAGAGAGAGAGTTTTTCACTCCCTCCGCGAACTGCATAAGAATAATTTGGATAGAGACTGCCTCGCTCTCTATATAATCAGAGAGACGTTGGAACCGCCAAACAGAGTGACCCTTTTGCTTCTTTAAAGCTTATCATCGAAACTTACCCTTAAGTTTCAGTCCTAATTACAACCAAGACCAGTAGTGTGTGTATATCTATATATCTAGATCTATCATCTATGCACACGCATTGTCTCGTTGGAATTCTAACTTGCACTTTGGATCATTCTTGTAGAATGTAATTTTAAACTAATAGTTGGTTGAAATGGTATCTCCTTCTCCCTTCAATAAAGTTACGTAAAAGAATAAGAATAAGAATAGTTAGCTAGCTAGCTAACTTGTTTTAATTTGTTTTAACCGACCCATTTTAAATCTATATCCAGATGGTCACTTTGCAGTGGATGATTTATAGAGTGGATACCAATCTAATCTTACATAAAGTGAGAACGTATATGTAAGTTGACTTCAATTAATAAAGAAAAAAATGAGATTAATTGCTTGATTATTACTAATATACATATATATATATATATATATATATGGAGTGCTAGCGGCAGTCGTTTAAGCGAGTGTCCTTGCACAGTCGCTCCATTGATTGGTGAAAATCAATCCCCAAAATTAAATGCTTTCCTGCAATAAATGTCCTACTTTTTCATCGATCAATATACCCTTCCAGTTCTAAAGTATTTACAGTGGTGCCATCAACAAACAAATAAAATTATAAACAATTTAATACTTTATGTTTATAATTTTAATTTTATTTGTTTGTTGATGGCACCACTGTAAATACTTTAGAACTGGAAGGGTATATTGATCGATGAAAAAGTAGGACATTGCAAGAAAGCATTTAATTTTGGGAATTGATTTTCACCAATTAATGGAGCGACTGTGCAAGGACACTCGCTTAAACGACTGCCGCTAGCACTCCTCATATATATATATATATATATATATATATATATATATATATATATATATTGAAATCAAGTTCTCTTGGTTGATTGATGGAGAGGTTATATGAATGTGTCTTATGGACAGAGGATGAGATTGTTTAGTGAGAACATCCTGCTGATAATCAGAATGAATAAGTGAAAAACATATATAATAGTTATAATTAATAAATAAATAGATACAGTAAAATAAAATAAAAAAAATTGTTACTTATGATGGTGAGGCCATGATTATGAACAGATCTCTAAAATAAAGGTAGTGGAAAGGTAATGGGTAGGATGTGAGAGTAGCTTTGGTGGATGAAAAGTTGTCACTGAATGAGCATCTTAGCAAGAAAGAACCTAAGCAATTAAATGGAATATTGATGTCACCCACAGCGTTTAAAGTTGAAAGATTTCCTCCAAAGATCACTTGAAAATTATATAAAACCTTTTTAGATGCTCGATCATTCACAAGTTGAGCTCCTACTCCAGATTCTTTATTCAAATATGAGAATTTTCATGGCAAGTGGCTTCTTTTGGTTAAAATTGTCACATATTAAATGCAAAAGCTTAATTAACATGATATGCCCTCATCCTTGTTGAATACTTAAAAGTTTGGTATAATAAGGACAAAAGATGTAATTTAAGTATTAAAAGTGGTTAAAAAATTAATTATGTGGGCCAAAGCATCTTTTACTCTCTACGGTCTAAAATTATTTCATTTAACAGTCATGATTGTAAGTGCGTGATAGTGCCGTAGGCACGCGTATACACTAATATATATATAAGTCGAGTTATATGTAAGGTTCATACTATTTAGGCAGAATTGTCACATGCACTTTTACATTCATTTAATATATGTGGTAGGTCTCACCACATGAATCATATGGATGAGAAAATATAAGTCTAACAATTCTGTTTACCTATCATTTTTCTATATTATAATATATATGGTGACAGTTAATTTTGAATATTAGATAAAATGAGTCTTTAGATGAAACTCATTTCATCCCATTAATGATTGAGAAACAGAGGCTTTTGAACAATGCCTTCAATAAAATGAATTTAAAAGAAAAAAACTGTTTGGTAGATACATTTTTAGAAATTCTTTCTACAATTAACACAAATTTAACTTGACAAATTTATCCTTGATAATTACTCTTAATAGGCAAGTTTTACGAATAAAATGAGATAAAATTGTCTATAAAATTTGTTACTTAAATTAATTATGAATTCTTTCCAAAAATAAGTTTTTCTAACTTCATTTGACCGGACTTTTCAAGACTTCGACTTTCGTTATAAGTCATTTTTCCTTATTTTATCAAACCTTAAGGGCCGTTTGGGGAGCTTCCTGGGGGATTGAAATGGGCTTCCAAACTCAAAAAGTTCTTCCAAAAAAATGTTAGTATTTGGTGAAATAAGAAAATTTGACTTATAATGAATGTCGAAGTCCTAAAAAGTCCATTCAAATAAAACTAAAAAAACTTGCTTTTGGAAGGAAGCCAAAATTATTTTCAGTAACAAATTTTATTAACAATTTTGCACTCTTTTATTTCGTGAAACTTGCCTATTGAGAGTAATTATTAATGATAATTTTGTCAAGTTAAAATTGTGTTAATTATGGAATGAATTTCAAAAAATACATCCACCAGACAACTTTTTTCTTTTAAATTCTTTTTATTGAAGATATTTTTAAAGGCCTTTTAAATAGAAGAAATTTCAGAATCAATAAGCTCTTCCAAACAGGGCCTAAAGTTTTTTTTGTAAAATGACTTCTTAGACTTAGAAACCAGTTTCAATCTCTTAAAAAGCTTTTCAAAAAGGCACTAACCTTCTCCTAAATCATCTAAGACTAAGATTTCTTATCTCCTAAGTAAACCTGGTATATAAGATTATGTGCCTATAAATAGACATGTATTATTCATCAATTCAATTCAATATATATATTATTCCTATATTTCTAACAACATTAATAATGTTATGTACATTCACAACATTCTTGATGTAACAAAAAATTTGTTTATGAAATCATATTATAGAGGTAGATCAAGGTCTTTGTTAAATTAGAGATGGGTAAATTACATTTAGACCCCATGTTTGTCGATACGTTAACCTGACCCCCCCCCCCCCCACATTTGTGTATCTTCATTTTTAGCCCTGAGGTTTAAAATTATATATCACTTTAGTCCCTTATGTCATTGTCAACTGTCAGATTGCTTACATCATGTAAATAGTAACTAAAAAATGCCAAAAATGCCCTTTTACAAATTAGCCCTAATCCTTTGTATGTGTGACTCTTAATTTACATATTGAGGAAGATATATTCATATACATACATACATATATATAAATATAAATCATCATCGGCAGCAGGTTGTGATGCAACAGATTGTGGTTACGGGTTCATTCACCAGAACACACAGTGGTGGTTGTGGTGTGGGCTTGGTGGTGGCTGTGGTTGTGGGTATGGATGGCGATGGTGGTTGTGGAGGTGGGGATGGTGGCAACGTTATTGCCAAGTTAGAAAGCGAAAGGTGGTGGTGGTTGTGGATGTGAGGATGGTGGTTTCATTTTGGGGGTGGGGGTGGGGGTTGAGGATGGTGGTTGTGATGCAACAGATTGTGGTATTTGAGGCTAGCGACCACCATGGTTACAAGTTCATTTGTCGCAATACGCAGTGGTGGTTGTGGGGTGGGCATAGTGGTGACTGTGGTTGTGGGTATGGATGGCGATGGTGGTTGTGGTGTTTCTCAAGCAAACTGTTATTGAGATTGCCGAGAAAGTGAGAAAATCAGTGAAATTGGTGTGGGCATGGTGGTGGCTATGGTTGTGGGTATGGATAGCGGTGGTGGTTGTGGATTTTATGAACTAAAGCTCTTATTTATCGTAAATCTCCAACGAAAAATCTCTGAGCATTGGAGATTTAGCAGAAGAAGTTGAACTTAGGGCACTAATTGAAACTGCTCTTTCAATTTTGGCACCGACTGTGGAACTTGCAGTGACTGAGGTTAGTAAAGCTTGAAGCTCTAATGACGTTGATGTACTGATATTGATGGTTGGTTGCATTGACGCTACAAAAGATGAGATGGGTCATGCTGATAGGTTAATCATCGACGTTGCGTTGCCTAAAAATGTCCAAAATTGGGGTTGATTTAAAGGCCCAGCAATGGTCGGTCTAATGGAATCATCCAAAATGTTGGAGTTGTATTTGATTGTATGGGCCACATGGGTACGAGTGTTTGGGGTGGTGTCGCTGCTCCAATTGGTACCAGACTAGAGGCGACCGAAATGGTGTCGTTGTTGATGTTGACGTACTCGTTGTTTGCGGGATACTTTTGTTTCTTCTTAGTGGAGTCACAATCTTAGGCGCGCGGCAGAAAAGGTGGTAAGAATTTTGAGGGTTCCACCGATGGACATGGTGATGGCGGGGACGGTACTAGTGCCAGTTGCGGTGATGATGGCTGGGTCGGCGTGTTTTAGCAGCCAACGGATGGTTTCGCCACCGGACTTGTGGCCGAGCTCTCGAATCAGTTGGAAGATTCGAGCGGTGTCAAAATGTAATTTACTGTATATAAGTAGGGTAGTTTAGTCATTTTAGCATGTTGTTGACCAAAGTCAATCAAAAACTACTGACAAGGGGTGAAAATGAAGACTTGCAAACGTGGGGGGTCAGGTTGACGTATAGACATACCTCAGGGGGTCAAAATGTAATTTGCCCATTAGAGATTTCTTTCTTCAGCAGCATTTTAATTTTTTTGGTAGCTTTCTCTTTATCTTCCTTCAGCTTCAACTTTCCATTGTGGTTCCATTGTGCCTCTCAATCAAATCAAAATTTTAAGATAATGATGCACACGATGAACATGTGTGTCACTAAATTTTTTAATTTTACCTTCAAAAGATTGGTTCAAGTGAATAAACAACTTAGGCCCTGTTTGGATTGGCTTTTGAAAAGTGACTTTTGACTTTTTAGGCTCAAAAGCCATTTTAGAAAGTGTTTGGATTGGTAAAGCGGAAGAATTTCGAAATCCAAAAAGAGCATATAAAGGAAGCTGGGGGTACCAGCTTCCTGATTTAGCTTCTGCTTCTCTTTTTCTTCTGCGTAAAAGCCGAAGCAAAAATTCTGCTAAACAAGGCCTTAGTCCTAGTGCTTGGTCAAGTATTAACTCTAAAGATCAAGTTCTCTTGGGTACAAATTATTTGAAGTGAATATTTGTAACAACTATCGAAAAAAAAATCTTCCTATTTAGAGCACCAACAGTGGGTTGGCCAGATGCAAGTCTGACCAACCAAACATGACTGTAGCTAAATAACAGATTGGCTTAAATCGAGGGACCCACCAACGGTTAGCTAAGTGCTTCGTTGAAGTCAACCAACTGCATATTTTATTATTTTATTTGTCTTTACTTTTTATAGAAGTTCATGCTATGTATATATATATATATATATATATATATATATATATGTATCATTTACTTAAATCTCAATAACTTTCACTACCAATTGAATTTTTTGATGAAACCAATTCTGTTAGAAAGATAATTTCGAGAGCTTTAATTTGAGTATAACTTAGGCTATTTTTTTGACTTAAAACGAAAAAATTATGAATTTTTCAAGTTAAAAAAGTAATTTTTTTTTAACATATATATGTATATACATAAAATTTTTGATTAATTTAATTGTGTGGGTAGTAAAAATATAAAAAACCTATCTTAGAGTCAAAACTTAGAGATTCTAATAATATGACTGGCTAAAATACAAATTTAGAGAACCATTTCAGTCAAGTCACAGTGAATGCCCTTATTTCCTCTGTCACCTTTTTTTTCTTTTAGATAATAACAACTGGGTCCCAGTGCTTGGTCAAGTATTAACTCTAAGGAGGAAAAAAAAAATCTTCCTATTTATTTTCTCTATCACCTTTTTTTCTTCTAGATAATAATGTTATTTAAATTTAACTTTCAATTGTGATGTATACAGCTGAAGAGATTTTTTATTCCATTCACGGCATCGAAGAAATAAAAAAAATTGATTTACCTATTTATAATTTTTAATCATTTTTCTTCACCCTAAAATGAGTAGGAGAAAATTTTGTCTACTCTACACTATGGCATGAACCGCTGTGATTACCTGATGCACCGACAGAGTAGGGAAGTTTTTTTTCGATGAGCAGTGGTGGTGATTCGATGCTGAACTGGCATGCTTTGCTGGCACATTGCTGAGACGTTGACTCCTGATTAGTTTCCAACTTCCCGCACAAGCAGATAAACACCACCTATTCCTTCATAACTCTTCACAAAACGAGCCACAGCCGCCCTAGCAGTACATTACCTGTAGCACCGGTCAACGGTTGATCAACTAACTCTCTCTCTCTTTCCTGGCTGAGGGTATTTATTTATTTATTTACTTTAGTATATTGGGTGCTCCAGGGATGAGTTCTTGTATGATCAATACACGATCTTTGCTTCCACAAGTCAAGGATACAACAGTCAATATTTGTTCTTGCAAAATGCTTTGCACAAAAAATACTTTAACCAATTTATCCCCAATTGCTAAAGTAGTATTTATTATTGTCAAATAACGAATAACATCGAAACTAGTTGATACAACTACAATTAAATTATTTTATTTATTTTAAAAGAAGTTTTAAAAGTCACTGCAACAAAGCAATTTTTTTGCTTTTTAGTTTTATGAGAACAATTAAAAAAAAAATCGAACAAATTAGACCTTAAATCTCACTCGATCTCATTAGGTACACAAGCATACAAAATTAAGACAATTTACTAACTCTTGCTCTTTTAACTATTAATGAACGGGTAGTAATGCAGAGAATTACTTGTGTAAATGTGCATTGTTTGGAAAAGGCACAACAATCCAAGTGGAAAATATAGAACATTATATTTTTCTCAAATTGCTCCAATTTTCTACGAAAAACGACCACAAGTAGAGTATAAACTAGAACAAGTGCAAGGCACGTTGTAACATACACATATATGAATCTGTGTGTGTCTATATATATATATATGTGTGTGTGTGTGTGGGGGGGGTGGGTGGTTTATCAATTATCAACTAGGAAGCATGAACACCAAGAGGTGTTGTACCTATTTTAGATACTTTATAAAAGTGTTCTAAAATTATTATTTTTTGAACACGTGTCAGGCATTTTATAACAATGATATATAGTCAATTGTTTCAAAAAGAATTAATATGCGACTCAGTTATGACGAACAACATAACTGAATAAGTCTATCATTTAATTTATTTATCTATTTTTGTATATAAGTTTGTTTGATTCTTAATTGCTTGATAATAAATTAAAGTATTTATGTAATGCAATTTTTTTTATTGAATAATAAATATATATTAATATATAATATTATTATTTTATAGTCGTATTCTCGTCGTGTCTGTATTTTTTTTTTTTTTTAAGAATTTCTTGTGTCGTATATTATTCATGTCCGTATTCGTGCATCCTAGATTATCAATGAAAAAAAAACAATTATTAATTAAGTTGGCCGTATTATTTTATTAAAAAAACAATCTTAGAAAAAAAAACTAGTTCTTAAAGACACAAGCACAACTTAAAAAACCTTTAATAGTCCAATTTTAAATGACACAACAAATAAACAAGAATGCGAACAACAAATGAACAAAAATACTGACCACTATGGACTATGATTTAAATAAGATATTTTGTATTATATATATATATGTACCATTATTATAAAATATATATTCCACTCAAGTTGGTTTTACTCTAGCTATAATTTATTGTGTTTGAACCGAGAAAGGGCTGGATTCAATTTAACTACACGTAAATTAATTATCTAATCAATCCCAACAAATTTCATTCCTTTTCCTCTTTCTAGGTAAGGTGGCAGTATTTGAAGATTAAATTACTCATGGTAGAGGTTTGGTGATCCATAAATAAAACATAAACATCAATTAAAATACTTGTAGGTCAGTCAATAGAATACAAAGTAAGTGTGAGACTAGTCAACCTCATTAAATTTACCAAAAAAATCAGATATTAACATAACTTTGTAATACATATATATCTTTACTTACAATTATATTTTGGAAAATAAGAATTTTAGGAGTGAATTAAATCAAACTAGTAACCACCTTATCATCATTTCATGGTTAATGCTTACACTACTTTAAAAAAAAAAGAAAGAGTTTTATTTAGAGTCAAAAAGCTCAAGGTACAAACTATTTTTGCAGAGTATTGCAGTAAGTTTTATCACAATGAACAAGTATGTTACTGCAGAACAAGATTTTGTAAATATGAATTTTGTTTTAATGTCGATATTCATAGAGTTTTTGGGCAAAGAAAATGATAAACTTGACACTTTACAAAATTGAAAGAAAATCAACTTTGCATATTAAATACGATAAGTATTTTAGATAAAAATATCATTTTCACCCATTTAATTGTTTTAATTCTCTTTTCTTAATATATTTCTCATTCCTCATATTTTTGTTATCTAAGTTACATTGACTTGAATATGTATATATATTTTTTTGTTTTCTTTCAGATATGACTAATATTCTAAAAATAAGTTGGATATAGATTTGAAATTTTTTTTTATAATTATTTAAATATATTCTGAAAATTTGTTGAAGATAGGAGAATGTTTTTATGACGATGAATTTGAAGAGAAAATATGATAAACGGTGAAGAGAGTCCGAGTACTTTATCTGTGGAACGGAGATAACATATTTTAAAATTTTAATTATCGTAAGAAAATTATTGTACCGAGTCAGAAAGTGACTTTCAAAACCGAAGAGAAGACTTACAGAGGAGAGAGAATCTAGAGAGAAAATGAGAAGCTGAATGGTCAAACATCACCGGTGGCGCCGGTCGATGGTTGATACACCCATCTCTCACTCTCTCTCTTTAACTCTCTCTTGTCCCTGTTCTCTCTATCTCCTCTTTCTTCTTAGTTGTTGAAGAACCCTGTGTATGAGCTCTGAATCTCTGTATTGGTTTGATCACGAATATTGAATTATCTTGAAGAATCACTCTTATTTGCCATTTCTGGTTTCTTCCAAGCTTTGTGACGAGAAATGGCTGTGAGTTTCTTTCTTTTGGTTCTCTTTTTGCTATGAATTGATTTTGTTGTTTCTGTTTTTTTGTTTTTATGTTGTTTATGTCTTCAAAGAAATTACGTTGATTATGTTATATCGTCTTGTTTGATTACCATCTGTACAAAATTATGATGGTTGTATTGTATTGTCTGTTTAATTGGCTTCATTGACTTTGTTTCTTTGCTAGTTTTTCCCTTGAAAATGTTACTGTTGTTTATCCTTTGGATGGTTAATTTCCAATGGGTGATAAGGGTTGATTTTAAAATTGTTCATTTTTAACATAACGCCATTATTATGGATAAGGGTTGGTTTCAGATTGCTTAAATGCTGGTTTTCGTTTGATATTTTTGCGATGAACATGTTCTAATTCGAGAGTTTTGGTGTTTTGGCATATGGATTTGGCTTGATCTGGCCTTTGTTTGGTAGTATTTATTAACTCATGTAGGGGAAATTAAGCCCCTAACTATTGAGGAATACCCTGGCAACACTGTAGAACAGGGAAGATAATATACCAATAATATAAGGACTATAGAGCACAGAAGAGAAATTGAATCCACTTCACTCCAGAACACTCTTTTCTTTCTTTTTTGTGCTCTGACATGGGGCTCTGCCCACACATATATTGAATTGTTTTTAGCCATGTTCTTTAAGGCCCCATGTCACCTTTTGATGGCCATAAAACAAACACATATACCTCCATTATACACCTTACAAATACCTCCATTGTACTCAAACTTAGCTCCTTAACCCACCACTAGACTCCAAGTCGGCCGACTTTCATAGCTCGTGCTTTCTCATGGGAATGACCATAGTCATCATTTAAGATTATTTATATAGATTCTTTTCAGTTTGAATCTTCTTAAAATGCACAATTTTTTTAAAATCACCTCACATATCTAGTGATATCTAACTAAAAAGTAAGTGTGGGAATAGTATGTTGCATTCATACTCAAGTCTATGACACTATAATTGTAAAAGTATACCACATACTCCTCATCTTGCTTCAAAATACAGTTCTTGTTGGAGAAACTGTTTCATCCACAGCATTCCTTACCTGCAATATTAGTAGCAACAATATATTCAACCTCCATGTTCCTTGAATTCCAAATCTTAGGATACAGAAATATATGTCCAAAAGTTGAACATGATATGTAGACATGTACTATGCATACATTATATGTCTTATTATGTGATGCTTAATATTGTTGTTTTATAAAAATATACTCAGTTATTATTCAAATTAAATAAGATGTGGTAAAAGAAACTCTCTACTACTGAATTGCAAACACAAGACATTCCATTGCTGAACAGTAGAGTTGGGAGCTTCTGTCTTCTCTTCTTTGGTAGAGGGACATAAGCTTTTACTTAGCTTAAATTAACTGCCAACATGTGTGCTAACTAGACTAACTTATTTCATGTTGAGCTTCTCAAAAACCCATACAATGCACTTAACATGTGCCAATCACCTCTTAGCTTTCTTGTTTTAAAAGACCTTTGCAGATTTGTTGTGTTGGCCCCAAGTCCATATCAAAGGACTTGAACAACTCCTCTTTCAGTTCTTTTATACTTGTGAGTTATGACCCATCATAAGTAAGTTGAGCATTTTTAGTACCGTCTTGATGCTTGTTTGAGACTGTGAAAATTGCTTTATTCCATCCAAAATAAAGCTGGTCTGCTGCAAGTTCTTTACCAAGAACTTTAGATGAGAATTATAGCTTAGATGATTCACTTTCTTGGTGTTGTAAGTTTTAAATTAAGTAAAAAGAGCAACTTGGGAGTTTGTGCATCTAAATTTTGGTTTATTGCTTTATTGTTGTGCTGAGTTGGTACTTGCATAATATTTTTGTTGATTGTTAGAGGTTCTTCAATTGTATTTATAAATTTGGGAAGGAGCAATTTAGATATCAGTAAGTTGTTTCAGGATATGGATTATGTTCTTCTTTTTTTGGTTATAGTTGAGGCTACGGCTGAAGCTTTCTGGGATCTGGACTGAATATAGCTGGTAATATATTTTCTGGTTTTCAATTATTAAAAGTCTAGTTCGTTGAGGGTATCTGTTTGATGGCTGGCTGGGCTTTTGGTTATTATTTGATTTTTTTTCTTGCAGAAAATTGTTTAACTTATCTAGGAACCATTCGAACGATGTAATTGAAAAATATATATGTACTACAATGTAATTGTGCACTCAGTACCCTTATAGTACAATGTCATTATGCAATTGTGTCATATAAATGTAATTATGTTGTCATGATGCACAATGGCCTTTACCACAGCTACTCATTCAGACATGTTTGGAGATTTGGAACTTCTAATTTTTCCTGGTTTCATCACCCAATTGTGGCCTATGTAATTCATGGTTATGCTGCCATGGAATGGTCATGTAAACATATATTAGTATTTATTGGGTGGGTGTGATACTAATGATGAAAAAGGAATCTGTAAGAATGATGGTGCTCGTGTTCTTGTGGCAGGATCGTGCACATGTACCCAAGTTTGGCAATTGGGAAAGTGAAGAAAATGTGCCTTACACGGTCTACTTTGAAAAGGCACGAAAGGGCAGAACCGGTGGGAAGATGATAAATCCAAATGACCCCCAAGAGAATCCAGATATGTTCCTCGACGAAGCACCTCCAGCTCAAGCTCCACCCTCGAGAACCAGAACTGCACCGGAGGAACCAATAGGACAGGGAGCAGTTAGGCCAACAGATGAGCATCGGGTGAGCAGGGAAGATGTTGAAGTTAGGAATTTTACTGAATCTCAGGCGCGTAATGGCAATGTGGGCCGGAAAACTGCTAATGAGTCATTGACACATCATCAACGTCAAGGAGGGCGTGGACCAGTTTCTGGTCGACCTGTAAGGCGAAGTGCTGGATCTGAACACAGCATTGAACGGTCACCACTCCATCCCCATCACCAGGCAAGGATTATTGGGAAAAATAGTGGGTCTCCCTCCAGGGAAGGAAGGAACTCATATGATAGCAGCCATGGTACTCCTGGGAGGTCCCGATTGAAACCAGTTGCACACGGAGATGAAAGTGTTAGTTTTTTCCCTGATATCCTTCCAAAATTCATATATATATATATATATAGTAAACTTCTTATAGCTCCACCTGTTTCTACAACAAGTGGTCTAAGATTTTACGAATAACTTTTTCCCTGAAATGATTGGCATGTAATGGCAGCCTGATAGAGGTGCTGCAGTTCCGAGATTTGGCGACTGGGACGAGAAGAATCCTTCATCAGCTGATAACTACACACACATTTTCAACAAAGTGCGAGAAGAAAGGCACACAGGGCCTGGAAAGTCTCCGGGCAGGGATTCTGAGCATTCTTACACCAACACACGGAGGCAAAACCAGAACGACAATGCTAAGAAGGTGTGTTGATCAATTTTCATATACAATCAATTGCATTTGCTCCTATGCTTTTTCTCTGATTCTTTTTCTCTTATCTTTCTTTCTCCTCAGATATGCTGCTTTCCATGGGCTAGAAAATGATTGACTTTTATTTACTTTTACTTTTACTTTTACTTTTACTTTTACTTTGTGGTTGGTTTAAAAGGTTTGTGTTGTGGGACCTGTAAATAACTTTAAAGGCTCTATCCGTCAATGGAGAGTCAACTTCTTAAACATTAAGCATTCTTTCTCTCTACTCTACTGGTGTGCTTCTTTTTGTGACAATAAATAAATGTAAGGTTTTGATGGGTAAAACATTTCTGCTGCTGCTCTTCTTTAATATATATTTTTTTCCCTCGGCTATCCATTAGTACATAAAATCTAACTAATTTTTCTTCCATTTCAATTTCATTTCAAAATGACGATTCACTACTCCTACACAGTTTTTAAAGCATCAAATTGTTGACCAATTTTTTATTCTTCATGTTTTCTATATATATATATATATATATATATATATGAAGTATATGGATTATATTTTAAATTGAAGACTGTTAAATCTTTGATGACAAAAAAAAATTCTAGATTATTGAAATAGATTGTCATTAGTAATTAAATAATTAGTTAAAATATAAATCATATGTTGAAAACATAACAAAGGCATTCAATTTACGGGAAAAAACGGAGCCTAAAATGATTTAAATAATAATCATTTTCTAAAATTATGAAAATGCAATTTCAGTCAAGAAAAATTATGAAAACACAATTTCAGTCCAAGGAAGAAGAAAAAAAAAAATTACTGTATAAAGATACTCATTTGAGAGTGGGTAGTAGGCACGTGTGGAAGCACACACTTTTTTCTTTTTGAAATTTTTAATGAAATAAATTCAAAATCCAATCAAGTTTTACGTGTACTAGTAGGCACGTACGAGAGAACATTATATGCGCTTTAACATTCCATGTTTGAATTCAATTATTCATATTGAAGACAAAAGTTTGTATCTAGCAACACACACGGACAAGCTGATACGATTTTTTTTTTAAATAAGACATGACGAGTATGCGACTATAAAATAATAATATAATATATATTAATTATTTAAAAAATATTACATTTAAAAATATTTTCATTTATCGTCAAATAACTAAAAACTAAATAAACTTATAAATAAATAAATTAAAGAATCAAACTTATTTAGTCATTTACATATATTTAGCTTAAATTTTTAATCATAACTTAGTAGTATAGTACTTCAATTTTTTAAAATATTTGAATATATATCACTATTACGAAGTGTTCGTAATGTGCTCCAAAAGTATTCAAAGAATATTTGATACAAAAACAACAATACCATGGTTAAAATGTCCATCCTTTCTAAATTTGTATTAATAATACAACTACCATAATAAAACCATTATTTTGAGAGTCCAATGTCCGTTTACTTTTTATTTACTAGGGAAAAAAAATTGGTCTGCTTTTAAAGATACAATATCTATTATTTCGAATTGACAAGATAACAAGTGTTGCCAAAGTAATGATATATATATATATATATATATAAAGTAATGATGTGTTACATCTTACATTACAATAACATAAAAATTTAACTACTCTTTGAAATTGGAACGCCGAATTACAAAATGTTCATTCAAATAAGTAAGAACTGTTTACCTTAGCACGAGCCCACACTCCTTGAGAGAGTCGTACCATCCAACTTGGCTGAATTAATACAGTAATAGTTCATTAGAGCTTGTGGATTTCAACTTCCATTCATTTTGTAATTTTGGAGAACTTTAGTATTATTTTTTTTTAAAAAACAAAAAGATAACTTATCATTTATATATATGGGTAAATTACTCCGATTTTTCTTAAAATTTGACTTAATTATTCTCAAATTAAAGTTTTTACAAAATTACTTTGACACTCCTATTAGATTAATGATCCGTTAAACAAAATTACATATAATATGCAATTACGAAAGTAAACTGTGGCTCCGATTGTTTCAATATAAAATATTTTTTAAAAAATATTTCTAAAAAAATTCAGTGTTTGGTTGTATATTTAAAAAAATAAAAAAGTTATACCCGTAAAATATTTTTGCATTAAAATGTTTGAATTGATACAACTAATTTATAAAATATCGAATAACTAACTTGGTTGATACTACCAAAAATAAAAAAATTTTAAAAAATATTTAAAATAACACTCAATTAACAACTGAAGTATACGAAAATAGGGTCAATTAAACTTTGACCATCATATTTTAAAATTTTTAATCCAAACATAATTAAGGAAAGCTCGTGTCAGACCTATATATAATTTGAATTTGAATGTTTCACAGATCCACCGTGGATTTGAGAGACGTGTCTCGGTTTTTGGCCTTACCGACTCGGCTCAGTAAACACCAAATTACTGAACGTGTTGTTACATTTTTCCCTCCCTAGCCCTGACTCTTTCCCTATCTAAACTTCCCTGTTTAGAAGCCCTAGACAGGGAAGCATTGAGAACTTTGTGATATCTTCTCCCTCTCTCGACATCGCTGACCTTGCTACAAAGTTCTTCAACAATTTGTTCTCAAAATATTTGAAATCAGGTACGATCTTCGACCTCATCTCTCTTTTTCTTTTTTCGAAATTTCGCTTACTTTGATTGATTTTTTTGTTCTCTGTCATCCCTTCTAAATTTTCATCGCAGTCTTGATTGTTTGATTTGGTATATACTCTTATAGAGTTTCTTTTATATATCTACACATATTCCTTCTGTATTGCGTGCTTCGTTAATCGGACATATATGTGTGACCTGATTTTTTTTTATTTTAAAAATGGATTTTCTAATTCTTTTGAGAAGTTCAAAATTCGTGCCATGTTAGTACTGTTCGCGATCAAAAATTAAAAATTTTCATGGTAATTGAATTTTGAAGTGTTAAAATTCGGCGATGCTTATATACACGTATATCATGTATATATTTGGTTTGTACACACGGTGGTTATAAAATTTTACGTCATGATTGTTGTTGGGGGTGGAAATATGGAATTTTTCTAAATAATTTTCTCAGTATTCTAAAGTGGGAAAAATTATACTAAAGTTCATGATTTAATTCTAAAATATGATGAGTTCAAAATTTCATGTATTTGTCTTATAAGATTAGGGCGGTAAGTTTAAAAAAATTTAGTTAGAATAGATATTCATGTTGAATATGATTGTTAATGATTTAATTCCAATTAATAGAATGTTGGTTTGATGGTTTTAATGAGGTCTAGTAAATTTATATAATTTAAAGCTACAATTTGATGTTTTGTAACTATTGGGTGGGCTTTGGTGTCAAAACTGAAGAATTTTAGAAAAATCCACTTTTGATGCTAAAATTCGGTTCATTCTTTTTTAATTAAGGGTTCATTTACCATTTTTTTGGGGAGGGGAGGGGGGGGGGGGGGATTTGAAAATATGATCTCTTAATGCTAAACATAAAGTTTTTTTTTTTCTGGGACTGTTGGGGCTTATTACTTGAAAAATTTAAGGAAAGATTTGAAACTAATGCTAGAATCTGATTCTTTTTTATATTTACTGTGCAATTTCATCGTTGAAATTAGGAAGTTCTATAGAAAAATCAATTCTGACTGATAAAATTAGATGATCATTCTATGTTGGAGCATTTCATTCTTTTGTGTAGGTCAAGTTTTAAGGTTGAGGACTTTAAGGGAAGAATCTGTCTTGAACTAAATTAATCATCAGGATGAATCTACGATAAAATTTGATGTTTTAGGGTAAATATGGGATTTTGCATTTATAGCTTATGAGAGAGTAAAATGAGCCTCTTTCCCAAAGCAATATATATTATATATATATATATATATATATGTAGTCGATTAGGTTGTTAAGGTTTGTGTTACCTCAACAGGAAACCCATAAGTAAGAATGAGCACCAGAGGATTAAGGGGACCTCCTCTAAAAGGATATGTGAGGAACTCTCGGCGAAGGCGAATGGCACTAGATGTGGACCTTAATGCACCACCTGTGGAGAACAGGAACGAGGAAGGAACTTCAACTCATACCAACTCTCAAGATGTGCAAGCTGGCCAACAAGGAGGATCTGCAACGATTGACGTAGAGGCATTTGATGACGATGTTATTATATCCTCCCCCAGGGCTTTTGCAGAAGTAATATATATATATATATTTCAAAATTGCAGTCATACACATCACACTTATATCTATATGGGTTTAACATTCTTCTTAATTGTTTTTTTAATTTTTGGTCAGGCTAAAAACAATTCCAGAAGGAATCGTGGAAGGACTGTTGTACTTGATGTAGATTCAGGTAATTCAATTTCTCCTTTGCTGTTTTTGTTGATAGCTGCAATTAACTCTCTCTTCTTTTTGGTTTTCTTTTGTATTTTACTTGTTGATAAGTTCTATTTTTTGAGAAGCTTTGCTATTATACTCTGGTTGTATATGGTAATGTTGCTGATATTGCAGACTAATTGTGGTTGGATGAAAGTTGTTTGCTTGGATTTCAAAGTGATAGATGTTAACTTGTCAGAACTCACTTCAGATTTGAGCTGCATGACTAAATTTCTTTCCTTTTCCTTTATTTTGGTTGGGACCTTTTTGAGGTGTGGGTGAATAAATAAAAAGCCAGCTTCTTGATTAAATACTTTAAAAAGAAATAGAACAGTCCATGCGAGAGTAACGTAGAACTAATGTTTGCCTTACAATGAAGGTGATAGGCATTTTACAGTTATTCCTCAATTGTAAAGATAAAATAACCATCTTACATTTTTTCCTTATTTGGACCATGCGGATGAAGCATGGGGAGCAAAGAGCTGCAATTTGTCCATCCTGGCCTTCTATATAAAGCATCTTACTTTTGTGGATCTTGCTTTGATTGTTAACCTTCCTTTTTCTTGCGTCATGCTTCCAACAGAGCTGGCTACTGGTTATATGCATACATTTCATTTATCCTAATACTACATTTTATTGGTGTAGCTTATGTTCTGTCTCTCCCTCTCTTTCTCTGTATCTATCTATTTTAATACTGAATTGATTCTTAATCATTGCAGAAGAACGGACATCGAGGTTCCCTCCTAATAGTCGTAACAAACGCAAAAGAGTTTCTTCGAACCAAACAATTATAAATTGTGACCTTTACATAAACTTGGAAGGCAGCAGCTACTCTATGGTAATAATTAAGGTTTCTTTATGCTTGATATGCTTTTTTTCACGCCTAAAGTTTTATATGCTAAATCGGTTTGGTGATATTTTGAAATTTGTAATAATTGTTTTTCTTTTTATTTGTTGGTTTGGGTGACAACTTGCCTACTACTCTTTAGGTACTGATGTTAGTATAGGCAATGTCAGTTAAGTCGAGGCATGTTGCGTGGACAGGTCAGAAGGAGTTAAACTCTGCTGTGCTGTCATATACGGATTGATATTTGCTTTGTTGCATGGACAATTTAAACTCTGAAGCACTAATCCAGAGTATCAGATTACATACACACTTCAGGGAGTGGACCGTCTGGCACCTAAACATACACCTCGGGGACCGTCTGGCACCTAAACATACACCTCGGGGTGGACCGTCTGGCACCTAAAGGACTGTTTGGCACTTAAACACACACCTCGGGAACTAAACCGTTTGACACTCAACACACCTTGGGAACTGGACTGTTTTGCACTTAAACACACCACCATGGGGACTGTACTGTTTGGCACTTAAATACACCTTGATACCTATTGTGTTGCAGCAGACAAATTTGTGAATTGATCTTCAACCTGTTTTATATAGGTTTCCACTCTGTATCACACTATCACGTAATTTAGATGCTCTTTTTGTTTTAGACTCTTCCTATTTTGAATAAATGATGTGTAATTTGAGTCACCGTTTGCATAAACATTAAAAAAAAAGAAGGAATTTGTGAATATGATTGTTAAGGGGGAAATGTGTTGGTGGGACATGCTTTGTGTGCATATATAAGTCTGCATGGGATTTGTGTGTTGTTTACTATGCTCAGTAAGATTTGTTATTTATATTCAATGGCAGAGAGAGAATGCTTGTAGTATGGCTCCGTCCCCGCAGCCACGGCCGCCTCCGCCCAAGGAACCCACCTTTAGTTGTCCAATTTGCATGGGCCCATTAGTTGAGGAGATGTCAACAAAATGCGGTCACATTTTCTGTAAGGCGTGTATTAAAGCTGCAATTGCCGCTCAGAGTAAATGCCCTACCTGTAGGAAAAAAGTCACCATGAAAGATACCATTAGGGTCTATCTTCCTGCAACTAGCTGAATGCAAGGTGCGTTATCATGTAATTTTGCTCTTTTGCTTCCCATAATATATTCTGATCAAGATAGAGATAAAAAAGAAGTATATAAGAAAATATAAAAATTGTCATTTAGTATCTTTCAAGAAAATGAAAAATATTGTTTTTGCATGTATTTGTTCTTTATGTCAAGTCTGAAGGTTGATAACATAAAACAAAACTTGGCAAATCTTGAATCAATTGAGTATACTCTTTTTGTTCGGTACACATGCAATCAATAGTGGCGGTTGGGGGTCTGGGGCTTGATTCTTGAGCTTCATTTTTGATAGGTGGAGGAGAACCACTCAGGCTAATGCTTGATGGTGAACTAATTGAGTATAATATGCCATTATCTATAATAAAGTATTATGATCTTGTCAAAATGAAAGGATTATGTGCTATTAGTTAATTGAAACTTGTAAAGATATACTCTACAATTATTTATTTACTGAACAATTTGTGAAAATAATGAAATGAAATGCAATATCCATACAAAACTAACATGAAAATATTATCTGATGTATGTGTCCATTGCGTGTGCAAGTTTTTATAGAAATGAATGAGTTGAGTTCATATTGTTGAACAATTATTCATCTGTCGACTGGTTTGTGTGTTGGCCACAGTATTGAATTCTGGTAAAAATTCTCTTAATTGATTTAAGAATTTTAGTTTGCAATTTGGTGGTTTTTTGTTTTAGTTTTTACAATTTTCTTTTACATGAAATGAAATGAATAACCCTAAAAGTAATTGTTAGATTGCTCATATGTTCATCGCATGCATTAGATGAGATAAAATCATAATTTAGAAGCCTGTTGCCACGTGCTTTTGTTATGATTTTGATTACCTATGTTGCAGACAGTAGTCTCAGAAATAAAATAAAAAAAATGGTCAACTTTTGGATGTTAAGGATTTTTTATGGAAACTCAGGGAGGGGAAAAGAAAGTACTATCTTGTGGTGTACCATATAGATTTAATCAAAATAGAACATGTTGATATTTGTTATCCCTTTTATTTTTCAACTTTTGCAACTTGCTGATTGTTTCCTTGTTTTGTCTGGCATTCTTGAATCTTGATGCACCATTTTTGGCCAAACACTACATGATTTGTTTTCTTCCTGTCAATCTTGAGAATTTTAATCCTAACATGTATGTGCAGAGCTGGGAGTTATTTATGCAGTTATTTTGACCTTTTGCTGTTAATAAAATATTTTACTTGACAGGATTTGGGTCTTTTATGGATGCAAGCAGCGAATATTTACAGACTGCTTTGCCCCTATTGTGAGAGAAGTAAACAATGGTGGTTGGAATGAAAGAGTGATTAATCATTCATTTACATCTTTTTCCCTTTTTAGAGAGGGAGAGAGAGACTCTATTGGCAATATTTTACCTTGTTCTTCAGTGAAAGATATGTAGTCTGTCTTAAAAAGTTTGTACCTATAGAATAGGCTTAAAATTCTGATGTTATTAATTTACTTGTTTTAGTCAAATGATTTGGTGCCTCAGCCTCTCCAGCTTTTTGACATCCATGGTTTTTATTTATTGAATTTAGCTGAGAGATTAGAATTGTTTTAAATGGAAACTTTACAGATGGGTTAATCTAAGGATTTTTTAGGTGCCAAATGGTAAGCCTTTTCGTGAATCGCATTCACAGATTTCCAAGAGTATTGGAGTTATTCTACTTTAGTGCATCATACGCTTGAGGAGAGGTGGTTTTGGTGAGTGAACAAACTTGTGAGCGAGACTTGTATTGAAAGTGTGATACGGAAAAAACAAGAATAAGGTCTTGTCAGTTGGATGTTGTCGCTAGCTGCCTCCATTAGGTATAGGTATAGGTATAGGTAATTATACAGACAAGCTCCAATTGGTTGCAGTTTGAAAAATGCAGCGTTTCAATACAAACTACTATGCAATTAATTGGGTATTGAGAATGTTTTTGATCCAGCAAATGAATCACTGCTGGCTGTTCAAATTCCAAATGATATCAGTCCTGAAGCTAAAATCAGCTCAGTTGGGGTTCCGTTGGATAAACCACTGGATCAATTGAGTTTTATATATTACAAGTATTGGATAGATATTATTTTTACAGTCATCGTTCAACTTAAAACTGGAATTTAAGGTATGGTTTTCACTTTTAAATTCTAAATTATCCCCAAAGCCAAAGCCAAAGCCAAAGCCGTTGTCCACACACAATGGAGAAATTTGGTTTCCGGGTATGTTCATAGTCAGTTGCGATTTGTTCAAAGATAATTGCAGAAACTAGATCAAACAAAAGCAGCTAGAAATTCAGATATCAGTACCAAAAAGGACACGGAGACTTGTGATAAAGTAGGATTTAACGGAGTTTGCAAGTGCAGTGAATGTCTCGTACCTAAATACACTTCATATCTGCTTAGTTTATTAATTAATTTAGTATCTATTCATCAATCTACAGACACAATAGAAGAAGACAAAAACAAAAAATTTCGAAGCAAAAGCCCTTTAGAAGGAAGGAAGGAAGAAGCACACTTAAAAAGGACAAGCACCAAAAGGGAAAAAAAAGAAAGAAATCAAAACTCATTGTAAAGACTGGTGAAACCAAGAGGAAAGTAAAACAGACTGAATAAATTGTTCATCTTTCTGGTTTCTTTCTCCACTCAGTGCGACCCCTGTTTATTTCTTGTCCATCATGAGCCAATCTCAACAAGTGCAAGAACTCACAGCAGTCTTGTTTGTCTTTAGTTGTGGCACGGGGAGATCCGTTAGTTCCTTGAAGCTGTAAAACTGCAGCATCCTCAACTGGTTCTGGATTTGTAAGGGAATCGACTACATCATCATGTTGGCATTCACGTCTGTAATCTAAGGTGATAGTTTGCAGTTCATGGGTGTCGATGATTTCCTGAGGCATACTCTGTCGAGAGAATTTATTATCACTGTTAGCTAGTAGACTGACACTAAGAGCCCCCCCACGAGCACACATTTATGAGTCCTAGTAAACTAGGGTAGTATATTCCAGCCGTAGCCTAGTGCTGCCATATAATGCAACCTCCTGTCGCACTATGAGATACACAGACAGAAAGAGAGCGATAAAGAGTATTACCCTACAGTTAATCCATTCATGGTTTTTCCCTTTCTCTGTTCTTTTTTATTTTTATTTTTATTTAATGAATCAGCACGATGTTTAAACCTGAAAAGGTTCTTTCTCCCCAATTAAGAATCAAGTTAGTCATTCAAGCGTCTAACAGGCTTTTCAGTTTTCATGTCCCCGGAAGGGAAATTTCTAGTCCTCGACAGAAGAACCAGCTTCCATCCATGAACTTATGTGGCCCATGCCTCCATTGTGTGTGTAAACGATTTTATATCTTTTATCTGCAAGAATGGAAACATTAGACACTGTGGAGCAAGTGATCTCCTAATCTGGGACCATCAAATGATCATTTCCTAATTTGATGTTTCTGGATTATGGATGTTTTTGGGTAAATAGAGCTTGCTTAAACCCCTTTCTGAAGGTGTCAAATTATATTCAATCAGGAAAGGGAGATTCTGTACTAAAATAATGAGAGCAACACATACGAAAATGAAGGGGAAGTGCACTTCTACCAACCTCCAGAACCCATCCAATGTACGTGACGTTGTTGACGTGCTGGTTCATGTCCAGATCAGCTCTTCTTGGCTGTAAATTTAAAAGCATGCTGAGAATTTTGAGAAGAAATTGGACGGAATACAGATAAAACCAAATGATCATACCACCAGTCCCAGCCTGGAATACTGAGTTGGATCCTCCAGCTTTGATATCTTCCTCACGCTGCTATTGTTCACCTCAGGAAATGCTAATCTAGAAGCAAAAACAAAACCGATCAAACAGGCAAAGCTATATTCATCAAAATCATTGTTTCAGACAGAACATGAATAATTTGACAGTTTGGACTTCTGAGATTAGGAAGTTGGCAATCCACTTTCACCATATTATACAATTTCAAGTGATTGTTAGTGGATCCTGTCAAGTACATACCCTAAAAACTTGGTTTATTTACCTCTAGCGTTGTGCTTCATACTGAAGAAATTTTCAGTCACAGAAATTCCTTAGGCATAAACTTGTCAAAAAAAATAAAATCCTCAGGCATAAATATTTCGATTCTAAATTTTCTGCGTCTTAAAAAAGATACCATGTCGTGCATTGTTGTTTAAAAAAAAAAGATTCTGGAGCATTGTAGAAGAGAATGAAATAGAATGAAATTCCTGGGAAATATAGCACTACAAAGTAGTATATGGAGGCAGTCAGCAAGAAGCATTAGGTAGCACCGTGGAAAAATGACATGTCATCCAGGACAATTCAGATATGTGCCATGAAGAACAACAATTTGATCAGTAGGAAGAAACAACCTTAGTCAAGCTGGGACAAGGAAATTACGTAGTTAATTCCAAGTAGTTGGGACAGAAGGCTTTGTTGAGTTGAGTGGGCCTGGGTTAATTCTACATTTTGGAAATTCTAAAAATACTATTCAAGTACAATCACATTATATTTTAGATTTTTTCAAAGTTGATATGTAGCAATGACAAATAGCTGCTTCATTGAACAATTAGATATGTTTTCAAATTAAGAAAGGGAACTCCAATTCCATGGATTAACCAAAAATATGAAAAGGGAAATACTCTCTAAAAGCTAGTGGCACCTAACCAAGCCCACAGAAATAACAATAATAACATTACTACACAACTTTAGAAGTAGGTGGTCAGTATTATTAAAAGATTTTACTCCTAAATGCATAAAATGCTAAGGGAAGTCACCAAGATTGGAATAGCAACGAACCAGAACAGAAAACAAAGCCAGTGATTCTTAACCACGAAACCATTTCCACCCTTCTGATAAGTAATAAAAAAATATAAATCTAGATGAATGAAGGTGCATAGATAATCAAACTGTCTGTCTGTATACTGAGATAAGCTAAATCTCGATTGAGTTCCCCACCAGTTTGAAATTTATTGTACACTCCCAAATTCCAAGACAATCCCTCAAGACGAGACTCTGACTAGAATAGCAACGAACCAGAACAGAAATCAAAGGTGCATAGATAATCAAACTGCCTGTCTGTATATTGAGATGAGCTAAAAAGCTTAAATAATCAAGTTAATTATTGTAGGCAGTAGACACTCGATTGAGTTCCCACCAGTTTGAAATTTATTGTGCACTCCCCAAATTCCAAGACAATCCCTCAAGATGAGATTCTGACTCAAAGCCATATAGAAGTATCTATAACATGGAGTACCTTAACTGTCTGTATATGTGTAATGTTTGTTACATTATCATTACAATTCACAAGTGCAGCACAATTGCTTTTTCAATATATCATCTAGAAACATATTTTATAGAGAAATTTAGACCTTTATCTAGATAAGTTCTATTTAAGTATTCCATCTGATTCCATGCTTAGCATCTTTGACTGCATTGAAGTGTAGGATGAACAACTAATCATTTACTAGGTTCATTTGGTCTTGCCTTGAATTTAAACCATTATCCTACAATTTCAACTTTTGAGTTGAATCTATACACCAGGAAAAAAATAAAATAAAATAAAACTTTTGAGTGATTCTTTTATGCTATGCAATTGTCTTGTTTGAAGTTGAAGATGTACTGCTAGAAGCTTGCTATACCGTGGAAAGATTGTGAATCCGAATCTCGCCATGCCCAGGAAAGATCGTGAATATATCCTTGGTTAGGATGATCGGTAAGTAGCTTAATTTTTCCTAGACCTCAACATAAATACGTCATCAGGTTATTCTTGATAATTTCATGCTACTTTATGCTACCCCTATTCAATCTCCTAAATAATGTAACGGTGAGCATAAAGCCTTGAATAAGCAGATCAAATAATAAAGAAGGGGCTAAGAAAGGACTACAATTTTATTATCTAGCAGAATTTAATCAAAACAAAGTCAGTGTTGCTTATGCTTGACACTTCAAACAAATACAAAGTTTTCCAAAGATTAATGAACTAGATAGTGAGGGCTATAGGGAAAAAGGGCTTACCTGGGTTCTATTGGACAGAAAATTAAATATTCATCTCGGACATCATCATTGACTCTCTGAAGTCGTCTAGTATCTTCATTCATCATCACCCACTTGCTGTAATTAAACATTATAAATGGTGTAATTTTTACACATAAATTAAGAAGAAAAAAAAAGATGTAATGCATACAATTAATCTGAAACATTGGAAAGAAGCTGCAGCCAACATTGACTGCTTTTTAAAGAAAACCTTTGAATCAAAACATTGACTGCTTTTCAAAGAAAATCTTTGATTCAAACTTATATTGTACAGTTATATGGATTGCCTCCAGACTTTTTAAGAGAAAAGAACTGAATAGCAATTCTAGGCATGTAATATGTATCATAATTATAAATAATTGCATTTAACCGCAGTTGACAGTATTGCTAAAAAACAAAAAAAAACAATGCTACATAAATGCCCCTTTCAGTAAACAAAACCCGAAAAGAATCTCTTCCCCTCTCATTAGCACAATCTTCCTCTCATCCTCAACTCCATGCCACTGTTGACTTGTCACCACTGCCAAAAACTATTCCGGCAACAGTGCCACCACCACCGAATGTCTATATCATTCTCTATCTCCTATACTTTACATATCACCATTACAAATATTGTCTGACCAGGACGAGGATGAGGGAAGACAACCATCACCATTATTCCACTCATCGGTGACTTTGGCAATTCCATTATCATTGCCATTGTACGCCACCTAACTGATGGAGAGTATAGCGCGCAGTGTTCATATCATGCTCGTCCTCAATCAGCCAATCACTGGATACATCCATTTAGCTCTTCAACCACAATGGAGCATAACACATACAACATATAAGTCCTCCAGGAGGTTTTGGAATTTCATGTCAAACAAGGTAAAGATGTTGCATTTCATCTCTAAATCTGTTACAGATCCATGAGATGTGCCAAAAAAAAAAAAAGAGAAAAAACAAAGAATAAGTCTCCCCAATTCGCCATTTTCATGCCTACAAAAGGAAAAGGTCAAAACAGATAATTAAACCAAAAGGTTCATTTTCTTGGTGAGGATTTTTTGTTGTTTCAGGAACATAAAAAACATAAACTAAATTCGATAGTTCCATACCGAGGAGATGCTATTGCTGTATATGTAGAACGAAGCTAGAAAGCAAAGGTGCCTATGGAGGAGTTGAGATGTTACTAGCGAGGTTATTGGAAAAAGAGAGAGAGAGAGAGAGACAGACAGATAACAGTTGCGGTGCCCGTGCAATGGCGCAAAGATGGCATTCTTAAGTCTAACATTGAGGAAGGATTAGTGAGAAGTGGAAGCTACTTTTTTAATAAATTCTTTTGATTTCAAAGGGCCACACAAGTCTTTTAAAATTTTAACCTTTTAAGTTGCCATAGAAACATCAATGGCCTGGAAGTTCAGTTTTTCTACAATAGTTTTCTGTTTTCATTCAACTAGAAAATTAAGAAAAGTTCAAAATTTTGAGTATTGACAATTTTCTGAAAATTGTTCTCTAAAAAGAAGATCCAAAATCTGAATTCTTAAAAACAGGTCCCAAATGTTTCTTTGGCAATATAATCATCCTTAATGGCAAAAATCATAAAATGATGCTGGTACATATGTGGCTTGTTGAACCCAACTCCTATGAACATATATGTCATAGCACTATGCCAGAAAGTAATTCTGCCAAATAGATTATCCATCTTTGCTGCTGCTATGTAAAACTGGTTGCTGAGTTTTGATTTCTTGCAAACCAGTCCACCTATTGAATGCTCAACTTCAACTTCTTATTTCCAAAAACTCGATCCTCTCTCACAGCCCCTTTTGACTTTTTTCTCTTTCTTCAAACAGTTAAAAGAAAAAGCATTTCCTTGCTGAGTAAATCCGCTCCCCTACCCAAAAAGGCCTTTGATTTCATGTTTCTAGAGCCATATCCGCCCTCACTTCAATAATATCTCAGCTCTCAACTTAAGAAAACTCTATCATAACTATCTGGGATCAGCTAAATCACCATCAGATTTGTTGAGGATTTTATCAAACCACATACTATCGTATCTTTTCTCAAACCGCATACTATCATCTCTTTTCTTACCATTTGAACCCCTGTTTATTTTAGTCTTCATATTTTTCTAAGATGAACCTCAACGTAAACTTGTGACTCTTCCTCAATAATGTAAGCCACCCACCTCAATACGTAATTCTGCCAAATAGATTGTCCATCTTTGCCGCTGCTATGTAAAACTGGTTGCTGAGTTTTGATTTCTTGCAAAACCAGTCCACCTATTGAATGCTCAACTTCAACTTCTTATTTCCAAAAACTCGATCCTCTCTCATAGCCCCTTTTGACTTTTGTCTCTTTCTTCAAACGGTTAAAAGAAAAAGCATTTCCTTACTGAGTAAATCAGCTCCCCTACCCAAAAATGGCCTTTGATTTCATGTTTCTAGAGCCATATCCGCCCTCACTTCAATAATATCTCAGCTCTCAACTTAAGAAAACCTTATCATAACTATCTAGCATCAGCTAAATCACCATCGGATTTGTTGAGGATTTTATCAAACCGCATACTATCGTATCTTTTCTCAAACCACATACTATCATATCTTTTCTAACCATTTGAACCCATGTTTATTTTAGTCTTCATATTTTTCTAAGATGATCCTCAACGTAAACTTGTCTCTTCCTCAATAATGTAAGCCACCCAAGTTGATAATATAATCTAGACCCGACTATTTGGGATTAGCTACATGAATCCATCATGTTAAGGAACAAACTCCTATTAAACCACATATTATCATATATTTTCCTTACTATCAGAACCCATATTAGTTTTGTCTTGCTATTATCTTAAATAGCTGGTGGTCATTATGCTAAACAACCAAATATCCCTTCATTGTATCGTCCTTTATATACTTCCAAGCCTCAAGATAGAAAGACCATTTGGCAATGAATTTGCACAGATTCTTTAACGTCACTCTTAAGGAGAGTTCAGTTTGGCTTGTAGCCATGTTCTTGTTTTGTTAATGAATTTCAGGTCATTAATTATTATGAGCATGTTACATGTTGACAATGATCATATACTTGCTATTGACAATAATGATATACTTGCTGTTGATAATTTATTAAATGCTACAAGCTTATAAAAAAAAATGATTAAATGCTACAAACTTGTCAAAAAAAATTATTAAATGCTATAACAGATTAAATCTGTTTTATTTAAATCTATCTGTCCAATATATGGACGTGTACATGAACAACATATATTAAAATCATTTCTATGTTCCCTAAACTTCTTCGAGTTTAACTGCGAGGAACAGAAAACAAGAATAGATCAAACGCACCTTGTAGCCCTCCCAATGACTTCACCAGTGGCATAATCTTTAAGAATCCAATCACGTCTGGTCCCAATCCTTCCTTCACCTTGGCACCATGTCTCTATTTCAACCACATCACTCCTGTCCAAACATCAACATATGAAAGGTAAATCAAAATTTAAAACCCCATAACTTTATTCCCGTTGTCATGTAAGGAAGCAAAAATTTCACCAAGCCGGGTATTTGTAGATTTCGATGTGCATGCGAGCAGTCACCCATATGAGATGCAGTTTTCTCATGGTGTGGGTTGTTGCAAAACCATCGGTTGAAAATCCAACACTCTGAGCATGGTTGCATCCTACCTCCTACATTTTGAATTTCCCACAAGTTAATGAACGAAGAAAAAACATGTAAAGGGCTTGGAGGAAGCAAAAGATTCAATAAACGATTTCCCCTGAATGCCCCCACACTAAAGAAAACTCTAAATTTACATTCGGTAAAGATTTGAGCAGAATGTGTAATATTGTAAACATGCAAAATTCCAAAAAAATGTCAGAATGAGAACCTCCAGTAAACAACAAGGCTGCAATCTGACAGAGTAATAGAAAACAGACAAATTCAAAGTAAATCAATAATACAAAAGAAAGAAAAAGGTTTGTTAAGCAAACCAACAAGAAAGGCATTAGAGAGAGAGAGAGAGAGAGAGCACTCATTTGCTAAATAATCATAATTTGACAAAGGAATAGATCTCAATTAAGAAGACATACCACAGAATTCAATGTAACACATGCAATGCAATTGAGAAAAGAGCGTCAATAAAATTCGCTAAAAAAATCAATAACTCTGGAGAACATTTTAAGGCAAAAGAAAAAAAAAAAAGAACGAGAAATAAAAAAAAAATTCAAGTTCAGACACTTGCAATTGCGAGAAAGAGAGAGAGAGACAAGCCATAAGATATCAACTGCCGAATATACATTGTGTGTATATTGTGTGTATATATATAGAGACAGAGAGAGAAAGAGAAATTACCTGCAAAAGATTGGCAATGGTTTCAACAGTGGCAGTTTTGTTAATCCCAACCTCATAACACCGCACTATGAACCTCTCCTTATAAGAAAGGCCGTCTTCCGTCAAGCTCCCCAACCGGAGCCGGTCCGCCAGACTCTTCTCCAGAACGGCCTCTCGACCGTTCGGTCGCTCGGTCCCGACGGCGAGAATTGGATCTCTGTGAGAAGAAGAAGAAGAAGAGGAACCGCAGGACACGACGACGTTTGGTCGGCGAATTGAGAGGGGCTTCCAAGCGCCGACAAAGCGGCACTGGTTTAGGGCTCGAATGTGATCTCTCGCCACATTACACGGTGAAGGTCCCCTCAACATCTTCTTCTTCTATCTTTCTCTGTCTACTCTTTCTCTCTCTACAACCACACAGAGGAGAGAAATCTGTGTTTGTAGAAGCCCCCTTTTATCAACGAACACTTCTGAGACGATGGGACCGAGGACGTGAACAACAGCGAAATTGCCACCCCATTTGCACATTATTTACTATCTTACCATTTTTTAGTTTTAGATGTTGACTCACCGTTGCGTTGGGGGAGACACCACATAACACTTCCGGACTATGGAATCCAAGTGGAGTCTGACCTTTTGATGCGGCAATAAATAACTTCAATTTCCTTCTATGGCCTCAAAATTAGTTGAGATTTTTTTTCAAAATTTGACGTTGTGTTCGGATGTATGGAATTCGCGCTTTAGATTGGAAGTAGGGGTGCACAAAGAACCGTCGGAACCGGAACCGAAACCGGAACCGAGGGGAACCGTACCGGAACCGTACCGAACCGTGGCAACGGTTCCGGTTCCGGTTCCTAAAATTAGGAACCGTTACCAACGGTTCCGGTTCCGGTTCCAGGACCAGTAGAACCGTACCGGAACCGGAACCGTTGGGGGTAACGGTTCCTTGGAACCGGAACCGGAACCGTTTTATATTAAATATGTGTATATATATATATAATATAATAACTATATATAATATATATATATATATATATATATACATTACATATAATAATTATATATAATGTATATATATTATGTATAATAATTATATTATCATATATTATATATAATATAATTACTATACATAATATATATACATTATATGTAATGTATATATATCTATAATATAATATAATAATTATATATATATAGGGTGCCATTTTTAGATTGTAGGTCTCACATTTATTTAATGAATATATATATATATATTTTGTATTTTCAAGCTTCAAAAAAAAAAAAAAAAAAAAAAATCCTAAGGAACCGCGGTTCGGAACCGGAACCGTACCGAGAACCGCGGTACGGTTCCTCATGGTTCCAACCCCCAACGGTTCCGGTTCCGGTTCCGAAAATCAGGAACCGTTGGTAACGGTTCCGGTTCCGGTTCCACCAAGAACCGTGAGGAACCGTACCGTGTGCACCCCTAATTGGAAGTATCGAAAGGACGTTTTCGATTTGAAGTCGAAAGATATTTACTTCATAGTTTAAATTCAAAATTTTTCAATTCTAAATTTAAGACACCATTTGATTCTTCAATAAATAATTTTGTCTAAATTTTCTTACTAGACTTGTTTCTTAATTTATTTTGGTTATTTAAATTATATGTTACAACTATTCTTTTATTTGATTATCTGGTTTATTTTTATGAAATTTAGTTTAATTACACACGAAAGTCATATTGGTAATTATTACACCATGTACCTAAGATGTCATGAAATGTCCTTTTTATTACTTTAAAATACTTTTTTTTAATATGAAATACCTATCTTACCCCACCGTATCTATATCTATATCTATTATATTATTAAAAGTAGAAGACGTTTCAAATCATTTAGTGATATAAAAACTCTTTTATCGATAAACTCTTTTATTATAGTTGTATAAAAACTTTTTTATTAATACAGTCTTCATTTATTAAAATAGAGACACAAAAATAAACTGTAAACCATTGGGAGACATTTTTTAGATAATAAAATTCACCGTAAACCATTGGGAGATATATTTAGATGTATATTATAATAGATTCAATGTAAAAGTAGTATTTTATATAACTATAATATAATAAAAGAGTTTATCAATAAAAGAATACTTTTACATTGAATCTATTGTAATATACATCTAAATATATCTCCCAATGGTTTATGGTGAATTTTATTATCTAAAAAATGTCTCCCAATAATTTACCGTGAATTCTATTATCCTTAGTATTCTATCCTAACTGTTTATTTTTGTATCTCTATTTTAATAAATGAAGATTGTATTAATAAAAGAGTTTTTATACAACTATAATAAAATAGTTTATCAATAAAAAAATATAAAAGAGTTTTTACATCACTAAATGATTTGATACCCTTTTACTTTTAATAATAGTATAGATATAGACATCGATATTATAATAGATTTAATGTAAAAGTATTATTTTATTTATAAACTCTTTTATTATATTATAGTTATATAAAAACTCTTTTATTAATAAACTCTTCATTTATTAAAATAGAGACACAAAAATAAACAATTGTGGTAGAATACTAAGGATAATAGAATTCACCGTAAACCATTGGAAGACATATTTAGATGTATATTATAATAGATTCAATGTGAAAAAGTATTCTTTTATTGATAAACTCTTTTATTATAGTTATATAAAAACTCTTTTATTAATAAACTCTTCATTTATTAAAATAGAGACATAAAAATAAACAATTACGGTAGAATACTAAGGATAATAAAATTTACCGTAAACCATTGGGAGACATATTTAGATGTATATTACAATAGATTCAATGTGAAAGATTGTTTTAAGACTCTCTCTGCTCATTTTTTCATACTCGTATCTCTTTTTTTTTTTTCAATCAATAAAGTTTTGTAGATTATTCTAACCTTTGATTATGTAAATTTGTTATATTTATTTTTTTTGTTGGATGAATTTTATTTTATGAGTTCCAATAATAATAATAATAATAATATAATCTCACTTTATTCTTTTAATTTTGTCAGATTTATGGAGTGATAATCGTGGAGGCTGCTCTTTGATGAATAAGTGAGTTGGTTTTTAACGTGTTCTATGAGTGAAAAATGATTTTGAGGAAGAAGGTATAAGCTGTTTATGGTTTATTGATTTATTACTATAATTCATATTCTTTGAAATATTTTAGAATAATTTGTTTAGTGTCGATATAAGCTGTTTATGGTTTATTAATTTATTACAGTAATTCATATTCTTTGAAATAGTTGGGAATAATTTTATTAGTGTCCTTAATAGTGCCAAATAGTGTATGCAAGTTATACTCATTATATATTAGTTGTATACAATTCTATACCAAGTCACTATAAATAATTAATCTCTTCTATTACTCTAAAACTCATAATTATAACTAAAAGTGTCTATTTCAATTTATGAATAGGAAGATATTGTGTATGACTTTATATTGTGCTACTGTAACTAATAAATACAAAATTTTGTAATATAGCTTTAAAATAAGCAAACCAAATTGATTTAGGAGTTTTTTTTAAAACATATATTTTTGCATTGATTTTTTTTTTGTTTAAATTTATTTATTATTATTTTTTTAAGCCATCACTTTACTTTAGTGCAATATTTTTTCAACGAGTATCCTCACACAATTAATATTTTTTTAGTTTTAGCATGCATCAATTTTTTATTTTATTTATTTTATTTTATTCTATATTATAGGATTTTATCCTAAAAGATATATACTTAAGTGACAAAAATTATGCTGGGTAGGTATTCTACTCCATTCAAATATTATAAACATCATAATTTCATTTATCAACTTAATCTCTCTCTTGAAATTGTGTAAGCAAAGAAAATCCATAAATTAGTGATTTTTGAAAAAAAGAAAAAATATTTTTTCAATATTATTTATTTCAAAGGGGTGTTAATTGGATTGGTAATTGAATTGAAGAACTATATTTTTAAAGCTTTATTTGCAAACCAATTTGTTAATGACTTCCTTAATATTTTAAATAATATTGTATTACTTTATAACAAAAAGATATTGCAAAATTCATGATTGAGAACCTCCTGTTGTTTTGCCTTTCATGATTTGCTTCTATAGGATAATATATATATATATATATATATATATATATATATACACACACACACACGCACACATACAATAAAACCTTAGTGTATTGAATGAAGGGGTGTACCCTTTCTATAAAATAGTTGATCCTTTTTCCTTATTTGAATTTCAATCTTCTCCATCTATTTTGTTTCTTCAACACATCCACAATTGTCCTCCTCCAAGTCACTGCTTTTTTACATGCCTCTCTCATATATAATACCACTTCTCCTTCTCATTCTCTTTCTCCTACTCCTACCAAGTGATGGACATTAAAAGCGGAAGCAGTTACGTTAGTTATCATAATGCCTCCCTCCCATTATTTTGCAAATTTATGATCTGTTTTGACTTTTGGTTCTAGGGGTTGTTTACACTTTCCATCTCATACCCGAATCTGAATCTTGATGGAACCACACAGATAAGCTTACTGTTTTTATCTCATCACGTCTCATCTCCTTTAATGCAAGTTAGAACTAATCAACCCATCCCCTCAAAACCCAGCGCATAAATAGGTTGGGATAATATCACCCCATTACACTTTTTTGCCATGCCCAGATCTCACCCTCAAATATATATATAATATTTTTTGTTCCATCTACATTTTTTTTCAGTCTTTTTCCTACCAACTTGATAGAAACTTTTAATGCACCAGGTCATCTACTGAATAAAGAATCTTATGAATTAGAATAAGGAATCTTATGAAAATTGTAACTCGCACGGGTGACTCAGTGAATTAGGAATCTTTTGGAGTGAGAGTTACGACGTCCTAATTTGAATTCTCACATAGCATAAAAACACTCGGGTTTAAAATTTTTTTCCCAAAAAAAAAATCAAAAAACTTTTACCTTCCATTGTAGTTTTTTCCTTAAAGCTTTTGGATTTGTCTTTGATCCGTCTCTCGCAATAGTATAAAAACCAAAAAAAAAAAGAAAATATTATTGGAATCCGAACAATAAATAGAAATCTAAAGTTTCAGTTGAAAAAAATGGGAACATGTTGAGAGGAATATGTCTATTCATACACTATATCAAATGAAATTCACAAAATAAAGAGCATGCATCAGATGCAGGTGAGGTATAGCTCACTGAGATGATTGGTTATGTATAAAACTTTCATTTTATTTTATTTTTTATTGCTACTATTATTATTTATTTATTAATTAATTTGAGTGAAACCAACAATCTCGCTGAATTTTCTTATTAATTTGTTAATTGTTCTGCACATTTAGTCACAACAAAATTACAGTATAGGCACATGGAGTAATATTAAATGGATGTGCATTCAACCAAAAAAGAGAACAGTTGTGTCACACTTGTTAGAACATCCATCTTGGAGATGAATGAACTGTACTTTGCCGGGGCCTGTTTGGCTGCTGCTGATGCTGCTCTGAGTTGTTCCGCTTCTTCATGATTGAGGAAACAGTTGGGCTGAAGTAGTCGTTACTCCTTTGAGAAGTTGCCCCTTGTGAATAAATCTTCCTTCCTTGGGCGAAGCTCTTCTTGTTTTCCAGCAATGCTGTTGTGTTCCTTTGAACAGGCCCCCATCTGTTATAATTTACACAGCTTTGACTCCTCCCTACTTGCTGAAACCTTTTCTCCCTTGGGCTTGGATAATTACGACTTTCTGCAGTTTCTGCCGAGTACATAGTAGTCTCTCCCTCACTGATATACCCATTATGTGCCTCCTCTAAAACCTCAATTGGCGACGAACTTGACTGCACCTCGCTCTGGGCTCCATTTACAGAACCTGACGAGGCAATCTCAACATCTGCCATGGGACCAATCTGTACCCTGTTACTGAATTCTTCTTCTCTCAGCCGGGGCTGCAAGGGAAGTTCCTGGACACAATTCTCATCCGAGTAAAGAGCCAGTCTCTTGGCATGCTGTGGCAAGACTCTAGCTTTAGCAATCCTTGGAGGAAAATTAATATCCAAAAGCTGCATTTGCATATTTTCAGTCTTCCCTATCGGGACTGAGGTTAATTTTGGTGACTCGTAAATTTCTGGAGTTGGAATCCCCTGCACATGGGCAGCTGCACGTTGATCGGTAATTTGGGTTTCATCTTCAAGAGTATTTGCCACAGCAGAACAGCTTGCTCTTGCTCCTGCCCGATTCCTGGGTTTTGAGATTACATTTGATGATGATGGGGTTCCATCATTTTCAGGCTCTGTTCGCTTGAAAACCTGCCGCATTGTGAAAGAAGCACAAGAATGGTCACTCTTCTGGCTGGCAGACATCAACCTCATGATTGGTAACTTGGGCTTGTTGAGTTCATCGAGGTTACCCTCCCAATGCTGGTTTAACCAATCACAGATTATGGGAATGGGTATACCAAATTGCATAGGTAGATCCTTCTTCCAAGATGATGAAGAAGATGTTGAAGTTGAAGAGGATTTTGTGTTTGGAGATGTGGCTAGCTTCATAGGATCACAGACCATGAACGCAACATTGCCATGCACATCAAAACCAGCTGACCCAGGACTCCAAGTTATGCCATCAGTTGACAGCTTTATGAGATTGTCAGTGGCTATCACAACCTTCCCTTCACCAACTGTCAATTCTTTTTCCTCTGTGTAACCTAGAAGGTAAACTACACTACCCAGATCTAGATTTGGCTTAGCAGAGGTTTTCAAGTAGTGAGGCTGCTGCCCCTGCACATTTGAGTCTCCATCCAAGGCATCTAGACCCACTATAGTAAGATCAAGAATAGAGCTGGTGATGAAAAACCTGCAATGAAATGTAATTATAATAAAATAATTAAGAATTCCTTCAATACATCTTTAATCAAACACAATTTATCTTGGGAAAATGTCACCACATTCTAAAATTCTTAGTATAGCTCCACTTGGTGGAAAAGAAATGTTGCATTATTAGGCATGTCTCATTTTGACTGCAATGTTAATAAGAAGTATTGCAAATTTTTAGAGATATCAGCAATAACCAGTTTATTCCCCAGAAAGCATCATCCCAGAAAAACGGAACAATGATAACAGAAAGCAACATGAAGGGTCTAAGAATAGCCACCACAGCCATCTTTAATACTAAGAATGCCAGAGATGTACATGGACACCAGACTATAACCTGTAAGTATCTACTCCACCATTTTACATATTACCGAGCTGCCTAAATCTTCACGACACCTTCATCCACAAAGGCCCTTTGCATAGCTCCTGCAACTCAACACGTGACACTTTCCAAAGAAATGATTTTAAAATCTCCAATTGAAACAAAAATACATCTCTACAAGACATGTGGCCCCTCAGGACATGACACATGTTGCATCTCCATGAAACTCCAAAATATGTAGTCACACAATGAGTGTTGTTGAAGCCTGAGGTTCATCAAGGTGTCCCCTCTCATGTCTACTCCTAGGCCTGTCTTAAATCAGGAGAATCATAATATTTCCCAAAGAATATGCCCCAATAATGTGGCAGTGTTCCACTGGACATGCTACCAACACACAGCAGCATCCCATAGGCCCGTCCAATTGCGTTCCATCATGCTGTCTTAGTGCATCCTATCGAACCACCCTACCAACACATGGAACGTGTGCCATATTGGACTGCCATATGGCATGAGCACCTATTTGCCCCTCAAATACAAGCTATAAGACCTCATCATATTATAAGAGAGATTCTGACACATTCAATGCATTCCAAGCCATTTTCAAGTGGCATTAAAGCATCTTTACTCACACTAAGGCAGGCTCAATTTTGTCTAAAACTGGGAACAGCATTAAAAGGGCAAAGGCTGCAAGGAATTCCTAGATGCACCAAAATGGCTTTCACACAGAGATGACATTGTAGGCATATTTGCTAAGATGGTTTAATAGATTGGAGGCACAATGCGAGGCTGAATTTCAAAATGGCTTTTACCCAGAGATGCACCAAGTTACATTCTTGAAGGAACGTTTCCTTTGGTATTATCAATTATGTAAGATCTCTATAGGTTGATTTTTTTGAAAAAAGTTTTTTCTTATTATCTCAATCTGCAATTTTCCATAATTAAAACTTAAGCAGACGAACCCAAATTACCTCAAAATCAAACAAGTCATTCTTGGACTCTGGTGATAATATATTTTGTCTTTTATGACATAACTCCAGGAATCATATGATTGATGTCAGAGTAAGTAACTTTCATTTTCTAGGCAAAAGAGATTAATATACACAAGCATAAATAAAAGCAGAACAATCAATCAGAAATAAATAAATTAAATGCTGTGCCCTATTTAAACAGAAAGTCAAAAAATAAACGCAAACAAACTGTCATAAACCAGAAGAATGCAAGCCTATCAGCATGATCCATGATTGTATGGTGAAGCTGAATGATTTTCTAAACATTGTGCTGAAATACATCATAGCTTTGTGAAAAGACAGCTTTCACTATCAACATCCAACTTTTCCACCTAGGTTTTAAATGGTTCTGAATATTGTGATTGAAACCCAAGTACAAACCTATCCAATCAAACACAGACCCAATCACAGATTTATCCATCAGTTTTACCAGTAAAGAGAACTTCCTACATCCAAAATATTAGGAATCAAACCTCAGAATGGCTGCATAAAATTGAACAAGGCATGCAATGCAAGTGCACAATACAATGGACACAGTAGCCACCAAAGATGTCATACCAGTATTGAGAAACTATGATTGCACACTGTGATGGTAGCAGAGGGTATGAGTGGCAAGTAGTAATGGTAATTGTGTTCATAGGTTGGTGGTGCTAGAAAAAGGTGGTTGAGGGGCAATGGTGATGAAAATGCGGTGTAGTTAACTATGTTACATGGATTTGGGTTCGTGTATCGGGTATGGGCATATCTCAAAGGTTGGATTTATGAAATCCCCAACACAGACACATGGGGACATGGCTAAATCATATGCTTTTAATAATTTTCTTTTATTTCTCAAATAAAATGGTGTATTTTTTTTAAAAGTTCAGCATGGACACTTCAATCATTTTGAAGCAAATGAATAGCAAAAGAAACATAATAAGACGACTTTATATACAATTATCCAGTAAAATTGAGTTATTAGATACAATTGTTAGTTGCAACATAACTTTTATGTGTATGTGTGCGTGCACTCTTCACAACCTTTATTAGCATCTTTTTAGTAACATCACTGTCTTCTTTTTAAAATTAGTTAGACATGTGGTGAAAAAGTGAAATCCTCGACCGGACTTTCCCAATAGATACCAAAACCCAACATGTGGTATATGGACATGTGTCCTCTAAAAGAACATAAAAATGGTGGGAAAAGCTAAATATTAGATCCTTCAAATTCTTATATATTTAATTTCACCATCTATGGAGGAATTATATGCCACATCATCATCATCATCCTTGCCTTAATCATCGATGAATCATATGCCACATGATGATTGAAGATGATTACCCATGGATATCACATTCTATGAGAGGCTAAAAGCGTAGCTTCATTTACAACAATAACAAACAAGCCTTTTTTCCCAACTACCGTGTTCATATTGACCATGACAAAGTTTTACGCTGGCTCTCAAGCTACCAAACACAACCCTCCTCCTTTACCTGGGCTTGGGACCGGTTGTGTAAAGAAACACAGGCAAAGTTCAGAGCATAGCTTCATTTATCTTATAATAACTGTTTTTTAGATCATCCATTCTTCAATAGAAAAGGAAGGTAATGCCTTTCCACAATTCCTTGTTACCAAAACATGCCCCTACCATGTCATAGTTTCTTCAGATCGTAATTGATCTGTAGACGATATATTTCAGGTACAAGATCTCCCGAATTTAACACTAAAACAAATATGAAAGACTAGCATTATCATAATGACATCTTTTTGAGAATATTGCACGAGTCTAATCTAATCATTACAAATATAAAAAGTCAATAATTTGAAGATGCATATTAAAGCTGATATCAACATTTTACCATATGCACCCATCATATAAATGCATTTCAATGCTGTTCATTTTAAGCCACTAACCAGCTTTTAGTTTGACTGGGTTAAGGACCATACTGGTGACCTCCAAAAAATTGTTATCTTTAAAATGACTAATAAAGTGAAACCTTCTCCACCGACCATTCTACTAAATCCAACTTGAGCACAAATAATCCAATCCAATGGGGGCTTGATTCATTATCTACTACCAGAAGAAATATCACAAAAGAGAATGTAAATGCATTTCAAGGTGTTCAATTCAACACTAAAAAACCTTTAGATTGATTAGGTTAAGGGCCACAACCATGACTGCCAAAAGATCATTGGCTTTATAAAGACTAATAAAGTAAAACTTTCTCCATCATTCAACCAAATCCTACTCAGACAATTAACCGAATCTGATGGGAGCTTGATTCATTATTTACTATCACATATATCACCATATATATATACACCGACCATTCAACCTCCAATACACCAAAACAATCTCTTTCTTCATTACATAAGAGCAAATAAAGGATCCACATTCATTACAGGCCTAAGAATGCAAACCATTATGATGCACCACAGTGATACAGGCAGAAAATACCAGGGTTTCAGGATAGGATTGTTGCTCCTTCATTCATTGAGCCCCCCAAACCACAGAAACCACACCCACACCTTACCGAAAAAGTGAAAGAAACCGTTGTAGGAAACAATAGAACAAGAACATACTTTTAAGATGCCACGTGTATCCAGTTTGTTCAGTGTAACACCAAATTCTTCTCAAGGAGTTCTTATTAATTCTACTATTGGTATCCTGATTGATGACTGGACATTACTTGCAAATCCTCACATGACTATAATAAAACCAACAGAAGGGAAGCCAATATTGCTTGATTCTTTGAATCGGGAGAGAGATTTCGAATCCCATCTTTAAATTAGACCAAATCATAGGACATATCTGCAAGCCAACTTGTGTCACTGATTGAAATTAAACCACTTGAAAACAAAAACTTAATACTTGATTATTTCCACATGATCAAATACAGGCAGTGTTTTAGGGGTGACTAGGCAATTGAACCTCTTGCACCAAAAAGGTGACCCCACCTAAATGCTCCTAATGTGGATCACTTCACTGCCCCCACCAAGCACCCGCCTAGGATAATAGGTGATGCCCAACTATTTTTAATGGGCAAGTCTAATCTACCTGAATTGGAGCCAACTAATATTGACCTAAACTACTTAAAATGAACGAGTGACTAGGCATAAATCATAATTAGTTTCACATCAATATCTAGTTCTACAACGGTTAAATATAATATCAGCCGACTCACTCTTGCATCAACCAAGACCCCACGTAGAAAGTCACCAAGTTCGCAAGCTATATTGGAAGTGCCCTCATTTCAATTGAAATCATGGAAGTTACTAAATCAATAATTTCCAATTTCTCCAGATGGTGTTGAAAATAGAAAGCAATCGATATACTTAAATATCTTAAAGCTTAAAATAAAGAAAAATGCGCATTAATAACTTTTTGAAAAAAATAAAGCATTTATCAGTTTTCTAAATAGAAATTTGTCTTCAATCGGATAAAATGAAGTGCGCAGCTTTACGAAACCTACAACAAACAAATTCTTTTTTTACACGGGTTTAAGGAAACCAAAAAACAAAAAGAGAATAAGAAATTACAAATGAGCACCTCTTGTATCACGCTGATATTGCATATTTGCATTATGTAAAACAACGATTTGTCGCCCAGAAAAAAGTATGAACTCGGTCAGATCCAACATTATCATAACCTTTAAGATATTGCATACAAATAAATCACATTCAGTCCCCAATGCTTGTGAACAATCCAAATCATCTCTCTACATCCATTCTCAAACAATTCAATCCAAATTTTAAAACATCAAGAAGAAAATAGCACAATAACACTGACATAAATAATAAATGTATGTACATTCCTATGTATGGAAATGAAACCTAACCTGTGAGGAAAAAGGTTAGCGGCGAGACCATTTTGCAGCCGGATCTCCGCCGCCTCAGCGGCAGCCACCGACGGGAGATTGACGTGAGTGGTCAGAAGTAAATTCCGGTGGATCAGGAAACCGGTGGCGGACACTGTGCCGCCACCGGCGATTGTGGCCATCGCGGGACCTTTGCCTGAGAAAATGGCCGCTTTCATTCTCTCAGACTTGCCTCCGCCATTGCAAAAACACCAAGATTCGCCCAAAACCCCCATCTCTTGAATGAATGAATGCTCAGCTCGGAATTTCAGATCCACTATCAGAGCTGGTAATGCATTCTCTCTCTCTCTTATCTGTGGCTTTGCTGTATAGTGTGAAAATGTTCTTCTGCTTAGATGATAGATTTAGAGAGAGAAAGAGTGAGAGATTACTACACAGAGAGAGAGAAGGGGCATTTTTACTTACAGATGCTCATGAAATGCGTAAAAGATGGGGCATTTTTAATTTGAAGATTTTGGGGCTAAGAAGTGATATCTGTAAGTAAAGGAGAGTAAACAAACCAGCAAGAATGCAGTGAATTTCCAAAAGAAATACTCCAACACTTATATATATATAATTATACATACATAGAATGTATTTACGGGTTTCATTATAGCATTAGATTAGAAACATTATAGGAGTGATAGTTCAATAGGGCAAATTTTCTGGAAAAAAAATAGGGCACATTTCAGAGTTGTCTTGTATACAAAAGATTAGGATTAAGTGGATGAAATTATGGGTCTATGTAAAGAAATGGTTACTCTCTAAAAAAAAGTATCAAATATTAAACCTGTAAAAACACATTTTAGTTGATAAAAATCATGTCATACAAATAATATTAAATGTTAAATTTGTGTTTGGACCTCTTCTTTGATTTTTATGTTATTAAAAACCAAATTGATCATTACCTTCGAGAAAACCATTGTTAGTTGCAAATTTGCAATCTTCTTCAGTCGGGAAAATAAAAAAAAAAAATATATATATATATATATATATATATAGTAAAATGTTGGATTATTCGCAATTACTATCTAGACGGTTTGGAAGTTGTAGATTACTATAAATTTAATCGTCATTAACACATCATAGCATGCAAGGACTCAATAGCAACTTGCTTTGTTATATCCTTTTTTTCACCCAAAATAAAAAAATAAAAAATAAAAAAAGAAAATTGCTTTGATACATACACATTGTTATGTATTAATTGATTAAAAGAAAAAATTACATATAAATGGAGATGTTATAGGTCTTCCTTTACACGGACTAATCCCCTTGTGACGTGTGCAATGGTTGCACCTACATCATAATATAACACACTTATATCACAATGCAACACAATATTACAAAATACGATGCTCATGTAACATGCATTTATGTATATTGTATTGTATTACAATGGTATAACATCATTAAATCAAGAATTTATATAGTTATATTCACAATTTAACATTTAGACATATTTGACATCAGCGTGACTCAGTTGTTAATGAGATGAAAAGTCATATAAATCATTTATTCAATTTTAGGATATCTTTCCCAATTTATCAAAGAAACTTTCATTTTCATTCCAACTAGAAATAAACTTCATCATTAATAAGATGGTCCGTGAAGGAATCTTATTCTAAAGGAGAGACCAATCTTAGATAAAATTACAAGTAAATTGCAATGCTTTTCCCAATGAAACATTTGAATTTGGTGGACTAAGATTGATTGCAATTTGTGCTTGTCACATCTCATGGACCTCAAGTCCGTTTGCAAATAAATAACCAGTTGCATCTTATATATGCTCTCTCTCTTTACTTTTTTCGTTAGTAACTCAGATTCATACGGTAGCACATTGGTGCCAAAGCTTGAACTCTTTCTATTCTATATAACACCTAATGTCTTCTTGGATGAGACGTCTTTTATGACTAAACATGGAAGAGAGATGTATATTTGTTTATTTTCAACTTCTTCTCTTATGTTCAACTGTGAAGGAGAAGTGGAGGGAACGTGATATTATAACTACTATAAGAAAATACTTGGGTTACACGACTCTATTTACGGAATTCTTTATATATATATATATATATATATATATATATATATATATAATGAGTAATTAATCCACCTTCTAGCCATTTTGAACTATGGGATATCATATTACCTAAATAATTGCAGTCAACGCAGAAGGACGACCTTACTCTAATGATTCTATGTACGTGTGTATATTGTAGAAAATCTGAGCTTCTGGCATTGATAGCTACAGCTAAGAATAATGAGAGTCTAACTTGTAACAAAATGCATGACAATGGGACAGACATGCCACGTGCACAAGGGACCTCTAGCTCATTTGAAACCGATTGGTAGCGTTCGATACTAACCCATCAATTCCAACTGATGGAACCCAACCTCTCCAATGACTTGCTTTGTGATTAACGCTGTCAACTTGCAATTGTTGCGACATACATATTGGTGAAGGAAACATTAATAGACCAAAAACCTATTATTTCATGAATCATCAACTTCAAAATGATATATACGTTTAACATATATCATGACAAACTTTGTGTAAGAATCAAATGAAAATCAAATCAAGAAAAATCATTTTATCGGGACAAAGGTTTGGTTTTAGAATTCAAAGAGGGTGGGCCTACAGCATTCATTTGCCTTCAAGAGTAGCAGCAATATTTGGCACGTAACGCAAACATAACACGGATATAATACAAAATAAGAGGGTATGTGTTTAGACTTTAAGAAATGCTAAACGTCATGAAATTATTTTATAAATTTGTATTATGAATGATGTGCCAGGTAACGTGGAGAGTTAATATTTAATTTAATGGGTCGTTTAACCCGCATAACCCGTTAATATTTATTAATTTATTTGAAAATATAAAAATAATTTAATATTATAAATTTGTTTTAGAATGTTAAAAATATGTAAACATATATTTTCACATTATTTGTTGTAACGTGTATTATATATATATATATATATATATATATATATATATATATATATTATCTTTCAATATTATCATACCCCGAATTTTTACAAATTCAAAATGTGATAAATATAAAAAAAAATTAAAATAAAATAAATATCTAGAATGCTTAAAATATGGAACATACTCCACAAAAACTTGACATGGTGATGTATAGAGAAAAATCCTTTATTTTAATCAATCATGTCATACAGTAGCCAACATTATCATAAGAATAACCTATACAAAATGATAAGGAATTTGATGTAAAGTTATCCATGTCCCTCACGCAACAAGGCTTACAAGTGGGTGCATTAACTAACTAACATGTTAGTCATCAATAATTAAACCTTACACTATATATATGTGTGTGTGTGTGTTTGTGTCCACCATTACATAAAAATAATAATACCCAATCAAAATAAATCAGTCTCTACAATCCAATCATCGTTTGAAAAATTAAATAAATTTCGATCTTTATGAAAAATTTGAATTATTACAAATATGTTATATATAGTATATATATTGTTTGTGCTAGACTCTAGTGGTGTGAGTTAGGTGTTGTAAGTGTAACGCCTTATATGTATGGAAAGAGAGAGTGATGATAACTGAAGAGAATAATATCTTTCATTGGTTGATTTTGAAAACTTTGAGTAAAAAATTTTCATTATGATTTACTAATATTCACATGAAAATTCTTTATAGAATTTTATAAGGAAGAAGGTGAGTGTCGGTCCAATAATAGAAAAGAAAGAGAAAGAGAACATTGGAATGGGAATACAAGAGACATATATATATATATATAATTATATATGAATGATGGTCATAATTGTTCTTTAGTATCTCAAGATATATAGTATATGATGTAATAGTTATAAGTAATATAAGTCAAACCATTCTCTTATATTTTATCAAATTCTGATTAATTAGTTAAGTGTCTACAAACTTAATTAGAATAATTGATGAGTTTAAACTATTTAATCTGAATATCTAGTTTTATGAAATTAAGTTTTTCTTTCTTATCCCAAGATGTATAATATAACATATAATAGCTAAAGTAATATAAGTTAGACCACTCCTTTATTTTTTGTCAATAATACTTCAATACTAATATAAATTAAAAAAATATGTTAATTCAATGAGATATATACTTAATATTTGCTCTAAATTATCTATTGTTTGAGTGTGATTAATGTTTTTTTTTTATTTCAAAATAGTAAAAATTGTGTTATTGATTTAAATACTTAGTTAATATAATTAATAACATTTGTTTGTTATATTCAAAATGAGGGGGGAAATATTATTGTAATTAAATTAATATTTCAAAATTTATTAAGTTCAAATTTTCATTATTGTAGATTAAATATTATTGTTGTGGTTTATGTAAACAATAATCATTGGTGGATTAATAATAGGAGTATATAACTAGTTTAGACTTGGTCTTAAGTTTAGTTCCTCACAAAACATTATTTTTTATACAAAAAAATCCACAAACGGGTTACATAAATCATGTTGTGTACTCGTGTCACCCGAATACGACCCACTTACCCGTTTTTAAATATATCATTGGTGGATTAGTGATAGGAGTGTATAACTAGCTTAGACTTGGTCTTAAGTTTAGTTCCTCACAACAACAATCTTTTTTATACAAAAAAATTACAAACGGGTTACACAAATCGTGTCGTGTCACCCGAATACGACCCACTTACCTGTTTTTAAATATACTTTAACTTTTAAATTATTGTGACAGTGCTAAGCGGTGGTGGTGGAAGTAGAGGTGGTGGCGGTGGCAGTGGAAAGCGATGACAACGATGGCAGTAGTAGTGGAGGTGGTGGCGGTGGCAATGGAAGGCGATGACAACGATGGCAACGGAGGTGGTGGTGGTGGTGGTGATGGTGGCGGCGATGGTGGTGGGGAATGTGGTGGCGGTGACGATGGCGGTGGAGGTGGTGGTGGAAGGTGGTGGCAACGATGGCGGTGGAGGAATGAGGGACCGAAAGAGAATACAGTACAATCTTATTAATATATAAAAATTACATGAAAAATTAGTAAAATAGCAAATTTATTTCAAAAGAAAATTTAGCTTTCTAAAAAAGGTTATAAAAGTATCATTTTTTTACGTGACATTTTTTTTTCAAAAAATTTTTGACGCCTGAAAAGACTATTTGAGGCCTCAAGACGCTCTCTCAAATAGGCACTGAATTAGATTTGGAGAGGAGCCAAAACTAGAGCAAAATTTCCAATATCCAAGCTACCAATTGATGATTCATCTACAGTTTGATCTAACATAAATTAGCTGCCATTTGTAACATTTCTATTAAATATAATAACTCCCACAAGTATCACCCTTGTATGTGTTTCACCTCAAACCATTATAAATCACACGACTGTTCAGCATCACAGCTATGGGGAGGATCCAGTGGTTCCCAGCAAGCGGCTGCTAGGATCACAGCCTGTGGGAACCACGCAGTAGCCAGTAGCTGCTCTGCTTTATCATTAATCACGCTATTGAGTCACTCTTTAAGAAAATTACCAAACACATCTAAAAACAAAAAGAGTTTCAAATAAGTGGTACATCCATTGGTATTCAATCCAGCAAGAAAACAAATCATAAGCACAAACAAGAATGACCCTCCACTATAAATCACATGAATGATCAGAGCATAATCTGCTGGGAGGCCCGAGTGGTTCCCACGGGCTGCTGCTAGCTCATTCTAGCTGTTCTGCTTTATCACAACACCATCTAAGAAGTCTCTTTTTAAGAAGATAATTACCAACCGTGTCAAACAACAAACAGAATTTCAAATAATCGGTACCTCCATTGGTATTCAATTTAGCGGATAGGTTTAGAAAACAATTCACAAGTACAAACAGGTACAACAACCTTATGTTTTTTACACTATTGATGGCTTCATTCTATTCTGAACATCGATACACCCTAATAGAACTCTCCAAAGAGAAACTTCCTTTCGAATTCCATAAGCCTTCTCAGGTGCCCTCAGATTTCTCCAGAGCTGCAAGAAAAGGCCAACTTAGTTCAATAATAAATGAATCCAATTCTGGAACTGATTTTTTCACCCACATACAACTATTTGGCTCCTCTCCAGTGAATTTTCTCCACTATCATCCATTGACCAAAATCAAAAATTGGCTATTCACCACATATTAGAATTCAAGAGGTACAAAATAGTTTTCCATACATGTAGTCCAATGAATGGCTCCACCCCACCGCAGGGGCCCCAAATAAATTAATAAAGAAGAAAAAGTATCCAAAGTAAGAGAGAGAGTACTGTTGTAGTTCAAAAGCTTCTCAATGAGGTCAACATGAGTCATGAGCATCCGTCTACAGCAATAACGAACCAACCCCAGCGCATCAAGAGCATCTCTGCATAGTGCACACCAAGCAAATAAATGTTGCATTTAGAATCCATCAGTATGCTGTTTAAAAGGGAATTAATAAAACCTTCTAACTTATTCAGAAAAGAAAAATGAATAAAATCCGGTTAATGTAAATTACAATCATTTACATTACGGATACATGTGTTGGCTTTTTTTAAAATTAAAAAACTTTAGTGGTGCAAAATGCTAGGCTAGCACATTCTTTCCGTAGAATGATGTTTGATCTTGTATTTTTCAGCAAGAATTCTTACAAAAAACCTAAATGAAATAGCCAAAAAAAAAAAAATTAAGCTTTCCAAATGCTGAATTTTATTCTCAGGAAAGTCAAAAAAATTGTTGTCTTTTATCAGGATTCAGCTAGTTTAAGCTGCTTGTATTCAGTGCTCGTAGAACAAGATCCTTTATCGTTCATTTGATCAACGCCTAACGAGAATCACACATGCTTTTTAGGACCATATAACATCCAATATAAATATGACTTCTAACCTATGAAGCACGGATACGGAAACAGGATACGGATATGACACGATACGGATACGGCGATACGACAAATCTCAAAAAAATAGGATACGGGTACGGCAAATATATATATATATATATATATATATAGAACACAAATTAAGTTTTAACTTAAAGTTTTTTTTTTCAACATTAAAAGATCTTTTGATTTATTACAAATTAAGCTCCACCTTTAACTAAGCTTTTTAATATTATAAGATGGCCACCATCTTTTTTATAAAAAAAAAAATTACAAATTTACCCAAATGTATCCCAGAAGTATCCACCACGTATCATGACGTATCCGAAACGTATCCTGACGCATCCGAAAATAAAAAAATTATTTAAAAAATCGGATACTTCCCGGGAGTATTCGATACATGTCCGGCCGTATCCGTACCGGATACGTATCCGATACGGCTACAGGACCTCCGGGAAAGTATCCATGCTTCATAGCTTCTAACTGTACTAAGTCAAGCTCTGTGCCCAGCATATTCAAAATTTAAGAATTATCATATCCCACAACCTCCGGTTTGCATCTCCAGTTATCTCACATAACATTAGAAACTTCCACTATAATTTCCATCCTACTCCAAGAATAATACTTGATAAAGTAAAGTTTGCAAGCCCAACAATAATAAATGGGCAAACAAATATAACAAATGCTATCCTTTCCTCAGCCCACATGTTCATCATACCCGATGCATGGGTGCCCAAGCACAATTGAATGGACGTAACTATATAAGAGACGACTCAATTAGGATAATCTCATTGTCAATTACCTCATAGCATGGTTGTCAACATCCCGATTCGACTACAATTCTACGATCCAAAATCAACAAAACGATACAAATCGCACCTAAATCTTTTCTGTAGTAGAATCCTAGTAAAATTTGGGCCAAAAACTTAAATAAGTTATTTGGGTTTTGTGTAGTTACTTGGGCCACAACTTAAATAAGTTAGGAAACCCAACCATTTTGGGCCCAATTTACTTACAAAAGACAAAAATAAATAAATAAAACTAAACTTACTAAAGTACTAAAAATAAAATATGATCTAGGATTCTAGAGCTCGAAGCTGCTTCTCTTCTTCGGACTCTCTCTTTGCCTTCTACAGCTCTACCAAACTCCAGTAGCCAACACGACATTGTCAAGTCTCTCCGGCTAGCTCCAGCCAGCAGCTTCTCCGGCAAGCTCCTCTTCTAAGTCAAAGATACACATCTTCTCCAGACTTCATCTACTACACTCTGTTTTCTCTTCTCTCTCTTCTTAACTAATAACCCAACACTCTGTTATGTTTTAAAAAGAAATTATAAGCAATGAGAAAAGTGTGACACTCACTGTGTCAATGTGTATGGATCGTGAATGGTGCAATGTAAGAAGTAAGAACATAATCAATTAACGACGTATTCTAATTTCTATAATATTTTTACCATATTTAATTTTCATTGATGCTTGTATATACATTGCCTTAATTATTCTAAAGGAGTACAAATTTTCAGTACTGTTTATTTTCCATCCAAATAGTTGATTATTGTTTGCTAAGTCCAGCGCCGATAATGAAACATGTATTGCTCCAAACAAATAAGTTGCACATTAATTTTGATGATATATATTTATTGGATTCTGAAACTTGATCACAAATTGAGTGCTTCAAGAGCACTATATCTTTTAAATATTACAACAAAATAATAATGAGATACAAAGATGGATCCTTACATGATTGAGATATGTAACTAAAAAAATAAAAATAAAAATTGAACAGAAAAAAGAATGGCTATCCAAAAAGGTCAGTCTTAGATGTCTAAATATATATATTTTTTCTAGATTGAATCAGTATTTAAGTAGTGGTTGCAGGGAATGGTTATGGAGATAATTTAAGCTTCATTCTCTTAGATATATGTTTGAAATTATCCCCAACTATATTTGAAGTGGTATTTTTATATATTTTTGTGTTTTGTACTTATTGTTGCTATATTTTAGAGGTATTATTATTTAAAAAGTTATTTTGAATTGTTTTTCTACTAGTTTTGTAGAATCTTACGATTCACGATCCGATTTTATGATTCCGATTCTATGAAACCCCCACCAATCCTACGTAGAATCCCGATCCTGACAATCTTGCCTCATAGGTTTGGTAATTTCATAGACATGATCTGAAATCTACTGAAATATATATTATAATGGTTCAAAAGATTCAGGTAAGAACAGAGAATTAGTGGTCCTAAAAGGCTTTCTACAAAGTGAAGAAAGAAAAAAGTTGATAATTATAATGGAAGGGACAGTCTCAGTAGCAACAGTTACTGAACACTTGGAAAGCAATCAACCACTTTTTGGTGTGATACTTGGGTGTAATCATATGTTGATGTTAAGATGTAACCAAAACTCTGATGGAATCAAAGAGGTAAAATTTTAGACATATTCTTAATTTAGAAATCAATATAATCAAAACATTAGTTGCTCTGGTACTCGGGAATGAACTTTGGGTTATAGTATAAGTTCTTATTAAGTCTATAAAAGGTAAAATAGGATAGTAGATGACAATTTTTTTGGGTGACAAGTTAGTAACTTTAGGTACTCAATAAGGAACTCCAAGATAAGAAAAAAATGATTCATGGCAAGCAGATTCTTGTTAACTTATATATATATATATAGTGCATTTATACAAGAGCAACAAAAAAATAGATATAAATAAACAAAATTGCAAAGTTGGAATGGCCACTCCAACACATACATCATCATGTGGGAATTTCCATATAGAAAACCATACTCTAATTAATAAAATTCTTGTAATTAACAACCAATAAACCGTATTTTTTAAGAATCCTAATGAACAACAAGAAATTAATGCAATATAAAAGAGAAGTAAAAAGAAACCCAGTGAGTGTTTCTCACCCTTCTGTGTAATCCGCCTGAAGAAGATCAAGATATGTGTCCCATTTGTTTCCAATGACCTAAGAGAAACAAACGCATTTGAAGAAGAACCTTTTATATATAAAACAATTACAGAAACATGTGCAATAAAGATGAAGGAAAAAAAAAATGTTACTCGTCGCTTGAAGAAGCAAAGATTATTATCAGAGATAAGAAACTACAATACAGTGATATACCTTCCCACAAGTGAAGCAACGGACTGGTATGATCATCTTCGGTTGCCCTAACTTTCGTCCTTCCTGTGACCCTGTCTCTCTGCTTCTATTTATATATATATATATATATATATATATATGTGTGTGTGTGTGTATATGTGTTTATACACAAACTTATGAGAACTACATGTATACGTAGGCCGATGGACCTGATTTGCAAGGCTTTGCTATTGGAGCCCAATGGAAACAAGCCTTGGGCCACCATCGAGACCAAAAGTTCGGGATAAGATTGGAGAACCATATCTACCGAAAGACCAGAGAGAATAACCGTGTTAAAATAGCAATGCTCATAGCTTAGTTACCATAACCGAATAACAACTTAACCCATATAGCTGCCTAAGTTCGATCGGCAAGTAACTTTTGGGTGCAATCAAATATGCTATTCATGAAAACATTTCAAAAAGGAAAATGTTTGATGAAGAAAATTCGATGTTAAAACATAAATTTTTTGGAGAAATTGCGAAAAACTAGACTTACAAATTTGTTTTTGGACAACTCCTTAAATTATTATATTTTTTTTAGTAAGAAAACTTTTGATGTTTCCGAAAAAGTTGTAAATATCATCATGCCGTGTTAAATTAAGAACGAATTTCCAATTTAAAACACAAATTGCATACATGGATTAAAATTCCCTCACTCTTATCTCACTTGTTGATGCTGCTGTCTAACGTTGATCTTAGTTGGCACTATTCTACCATATGAAGTCTCATTTTCCATGAGAATTCGGTATATAAATTTCATTTGTATGGTACCGTTATTGATTGAATGCTTAGTAAACCGGTTCATCTATTAAACAACCAAAAGCTGAACATAACAGCCTCCTTGAATATGTTTTTACATTCCTTCCAAAAGTATAAGGGGTGCTTATATCTTCCCAAACGAGAGGAGATAGTTCAGTAAATGCAATTCTCATAGTCATCATCGGTTATTTGTGGTTCTTTATCTTCTCAAAGTGTTGCAGAATGTACTCAATAAGTTGTAACAATGTAAAAAAGCGCAAGTCAATTTCTCCAAGCCCCATACAAATCTCAGGCATACAAAATTTTCCTTCCCTGTTGATTCTAACTTCAAATTCAGTTAGAGTTAATTTTGCAATTTGCTGCAACAGAAATTGTAGACCCAGCAATCAACTAATTTGCCTAATTTTTCATCCAGATGAAGCACTTCTCTGTTAAGGGCAACTCCAATGCATAGCCCCAGTTGCAGATTGTGAAATCCAAGAGACTCCTTGTTAATTCTTTTCCAGCATCCATGAAAAAAGAGGAGACAATATAAAAATAAAAATAAAAATAAAAACCTTTGCTGGTCAGATCAGTCAGAACCTACATCAACTCCACTTTGCTTTAGAAATTCCTTGGCCTCGATAATGTCCTACAAAACAAACCAATCAATTATGCATCCACAAATCATTCAAAGAATTGAATTCTTATCAAATGAATGAGAAATAAAAACAATTTTATCTGAAGAAAACAAACAAACAAAAAAATTGATTAGTAGTATATTATGATGCAAATACAGGGAATAAGTAAATGATAATCTAGCCCACATTGAAGCTCCCAGAACAAACCTACCTAGAAGAGAGGGGAAAATAAATAAATAAAAGGAAGAAGAACCCATAGCAAAATAATTACTTGAAACAAAAAAAACACAAAACAAAAAGTCCAATTGTACAACAACAATTCTTAAAGCCCATCCAGGTTTGCAGTTTGACAGTTCAAAGTATTAGCAATTTCTTACATGCCCAATTAGGCAATTTAGGCAGTCTCAAGCCATTGTTTTTTTGCTGTAGAGATTTTAGCCCCACAGCCCTCTTCTAGCCAAAGCACAAATTCTGTATCTTCTGAATTGCATTTGCATATAGGTAAAACAACGGAAGGGGTGTATTTATATTTTATGGAATTTGTATGTTATTTTACTGCTTCAGATACTGCATTCTAAACATTGTGCGACTTTCCAACAGAACACTTTTCTTTCACAGCTCTATAAGAAGAAATCGCTTTTGTAGAAGCTATATAAACTCCAAACAGACACTTAATCTAGCCCACTCTGCTTTAACAGCAAAATAACTACTGAAAAAGAAAATGACAATAAGAACAACAATCAAATTAAGTATACAAGTCACTTGATGCCCAAGCAAAAATAAACCCTGTAAATAAATTGAACACCGAGGAACAGAAGGGCTGGGTGCAGATGTTGATCGTAGTCCAGTAGCTTGTTAATTGAGCTTCTCCCGCTTGAAAGGAGCCATTTCTAAAACTCCACAAAGGAAGTCACTTATGGTACCCTGTCATGCAAAAAGCACGACTACTACTACTTTAAAGAAGTCAAAGAACACCTACTTGGGTAGGACTACTTCCAGAACTCCTTATGCTGTGTTTGGTACGCATGAATGAAATGGAATGGAATGCCCATTCCTTTGTTTGGTATGTATTTTAAGGTGAGAATGGTCATTCCCTTGGAATAAAAATCCATTTCCAGGAATGAAAATTCATTCCATAGTTCAACCTGTGCATTGGGCATTCCATTCCTACTAAGATTAAAAAAAAAATCATATGACCAAAAAACCCTTCACCTCCATCACCACCACCACACCAGCTCTACCACCACCACCACCACTACCACCATCACCACCACGCCGCCGCCACATCGCATTACCACCACCTCCACCACCACACCACCACCTCCACCGCCACCACACCACTTCCACCACCTCCACATCGCCGCCACCGCCACCCGGCCCACCCCTACCACACCACCGCCACATCGCCACCTTCCTCCACCGCCACATCGCCACCTCCCTCCACCACGCCTCGCCACCACCTCTGCAACGCCACCTTCCTCCACCACCACATATTTGTTGGTTTAATTTATTTGTCACTAAGAGAGGCATTTTGGAGAATTTGATTTAAAATTTATTTCATTCCCACTTCATTTCATATTTGCAACCAAACAATAGAGTGAGAATGGTCATTCCATTCCCCGCTTTATTCCATTCCATTCACGCGTACCAAACGCAACATAGTTCTCTTGCAGAATGTATTTAAAACGAAAATAGACACACTCTTAGATGTATCTTTTCAATATTCAACTAGGATAATGCAGATTTCTGCATATCCACAGTTCCACACTATGATTATTATAGGTATTTCCTACCTTCATAAATGAACTAATGAAGAATTCTTAATAAAGGATATCTTTGCCAAAGGTTTACAAAGTCAGTAGATGAATATATGTACATATCATCAAGAGGTGCTTATAAGCAGCCTAATTTGGTGAGTTGTCACACTGAGCAAATGTTGGCAAATGCTCCTTTTAGATCACAATGGGCATTAAAACTTGCACATTGAGGTGAACAGAAAATTGCAGAATGAAATACCTGCTGCAACAGCACTGCCTCATGGGGACAAGTTGGAAATCGCATCAAACCAACTCCAACCATCAATAGGCCATAGCATCCTAATGATACAATAAAGTAAAGAGGTAGCTGGGAAAAAGAAGGTAGCACAGTAAGCAATAAAATAAATAAAGCAACTTGTAAATAGATAAATGATGTAAAAGCTAGAGGAAGGAACTCACCAACCAAGCATAGCTGCACGAAACAATTGATGTCTGCAAGAGTCCAATCCAAAAGGCAGATATTGCCACCAGCAATGTCATAATCTTCACAATGTGCTTCATCGGACCAATGAAAAGATGCCCCCTTGGTCTTCAGTCCTGATTATGTTTAGGAAACATGAAATTTTAGCAACATAAATTTAGCAATTGAACAATAATAACTCAGATAGCCTCATTTGAACCCCCTCTTGCACCCCTGGGAATATCAAATGCATGCATAATTATACCATGGTGATGTGCATACTACAAAAAGTGAAATGCCCCCTAAAATATTACAATTTATTACCATCCTAGTGCATACAAGAAAAATGAGTACAAATGTAAGTGAATCCAGAAATCATTGAAGCAGAGAAGAATCAGTCTAGTATTTAGAACCCGATTTGGAAATTCCCATACATAAAATAAGGGTGAGGACAGTGAGGTACACACATGCATTATATCAGAGAAGAAGAAGAAAAAAACAACTATTTATTTCTTAATATGCCACTGACAATAAAATTGGAAGAAAATCGTTTGACAATTAGAAGAACTTAACGGCCAAAAAAAATAAAACTTGATGAGAATACAGTTTCCAAATTAAACCAATTAATCGCCAATGCTTCCAATTATTATAAAAGCAGGCCCCTCCTGACGGATTCTCTCTAATCTACCGACAAAATACTTGAGAAGGAAATGTTAGTCAAGAATACCAAATCACAGTTTGGATGCTCCTGTCCAATGACTATCCACATTGCTTTTCTTTAATAAATAAGACAAATATATTGCAGTTGCTGAAACAGACCATCATTAACCTTACAAGAAAAACAGGCCATCATCAATTGTGGTATCCAAGAAATTTATTCGTACAGTAAACTGGCCTTATAATCACCAATCAAACTCCAATGAACTCTAATGGCCACTAGAACACCTTTTTCACCCAATGGAATTCGAGCATATCCTAAATAGCTCAATAAATACATTAGAAAAACACAATACAGGAAAAGGAAAATACTGTGACAATGTTTGTCTAAATCAGTTCGATTTGGACTTCGAGACTGGCCCACCATATATCATTTCATTCTTGGAAATCACATTTAGATTTAGTAAATCCATTGAGAAAACCCTAGGCCATCGTCATTCACAAATATGATTCTCGAGGGAAGAAATAAATTTGAACCTTTTAAGATGTAGTTCAGTGCACATGTATCTTGCTTGTGACCAACTACATCAACATATATCATTTTTCCTTTGGAAGGTTAAAAATAACCACTGTATTATTTATATACGTGAAATGTGAAAAAACGTTTAAAAAGAGGAAAATGCTGCATTTGAAACATACTCCAAAAGACAAAAAACAAATGTCCAGATATTACAACATGCACAAAAGTCATTTATTCTTGATTAACATCAGATATATGAACAATCTACCAATGCATTATAAGATTCATCATGAAAGAAATTTTTGCTCATGGATCTATATTTTTCAAGAAGGATTAGAATCTAGAACAAATAGGAATCCAGTATAAAGACAAAAGTCACCTTGATAACAAAAGGAAACCCTCACTCATGTTTTAAAGCTCCCCTTTACTGTAGTAAATTCTTCTATTTCAATCTTTCAAGAAGCCCAAAAAATCAAAGCAACACCAATGTCAACATTACTCAACCTTCAAACCTGGACATTTGAGATTCTATTTGTCAACTATCTCCCAAAAATAATTTGGTATCACCTTATAAGTCATAAATCTGCCTAAGAATTTCAGTAAAATATATAAAATGTGAGATAAATGTAGCATTTTGGTTTTTTAAAAAAATCCTTAATAAAAGAAAGGACCGTAAAGGACACAAAAATCAGGAATTATCCAATTCCTTTAGGATCAAGTTATCTGCCCATTTTAGTAACAGCGGATCACACAAAAGAAAATCAATTCTTTGCCATAACTATTGAAAGTGCCCCGTTGTTTATGTATTAGGCGCAAGCCTCTTATATTGGCCACCCTTTAGGCATGAGAATAAATAAATAAGGTCATCGTCCAATGCTGCTCCGACATATATAGAGTGTTGGGAGCGAAGTCTGGAGACAAACCTACCTTTTGACAATATTTTGCACAAAATTAACCAACCTCTCTAGACATGAGCTGTCCCTTAATGTTTGCTTCACATACTTGGAATTTGCATCATAAGGATTTTAAACTAATTTATGGATCTTTTCTATGACTATTTGATCCATGAACTGTAGAAGAGAGACAATTAAGAAAAAAAAAATTCCCATATGAACTAAATTTCAAATCATGAATAAGCATACATGCGTTCAACGAATAATCCTAATCCCAACAACTTGGAGCAGCAATGATCATATGTAAGCAAACAAGGTAAATTCAGTTCAGGTGTGGCATAAATTACAACTGCAGGGAAGGTACAAGGCCTGAAAGACAAAATTCAACATGTAAGTATTTCTCTCAACACACACACACACACAGAGTAAAAAAATCTATCAGAAATATCCCACTGTTTCCAACTCCAAAGTTCTGGATGCTCAGTATTTATAGGCATTACAACTCAAAAAAATAAATAAATAAAAATATATAATAATAATAAGAATAGGAAAAAAGTGTTGTGTCAGAGAAGTGCAGTTGGTTCAGTCATATGATTCTTCATTTAAAGATATCAATCATAGGGATAAATCAAACAGTGTGTCCTCTGAAATGTGCAGATGGATGATATTACATGTGTTGCATAAAAATCAGTCAAGATCAGTGCCATCAGACGGGATATGTAGTCGATGTTATTTCAAGGTTCCATTTTTGAAACATTATCTAAATGGAACTCAAAGCCCTTGCGCAATGTCCCAAACATCATATGGCAGCTTGAACTCAAATCACCCAATTATAATTTGAAATATATCGCTATTCTCTAAAAAAACTAATTAAAACCTATATGCTAGGGCACAAAAAACACAGTGAATTCCAAGAAGTATTAAAAAGATCATCTTCTAAAGCTCATTTGTACTATTCAACCCAACAAGTTTTCTATCGAGTTTTTTTGTTTTATCCGAAACAGGTATCGTTGCATCAATTTTGATTTAACTTTTCAAAAAAAGAATTTCGAAGTCATTAAGTTGACGAGGATTAATGTTACGATCATTATAAACTATAAAAAAATTGCTTGTATATTACAGATTTCCAAAAGAAACTTAACCATCAATCCATTCAACGAACCAAAAAAGATAAACCTAGGGTTTTCATCTTCCAATCATAGGATCATTAAAATCTCATAAATTTTCTATGGAAAACCACAAGCAAACCAGTCCATTACATATGTATCATATATCTTGCAAAGAGTGCAGGGTTCAGTTTTTTCCGCATACCGTACTTTCTCGTTCGCTGCCTGCGATCTGACCACCGACGTTGAGAGAGTTTCAAATTTCCAATCACGTTTAATTTTGGGGCGGAAATATATATATACATACAGAGTTGATAATTGATACTATAAAATGGGGAAGTGCGTCGTTGACCAAAAGGACATAAACACCCTCTTTTGATGGTTTCCTTGGATAGGTGATTAATCTGTTTTAAATTTATGGATGTGTGAATATGAAATTTGTTGAGGGTATTTTAGTCACTAGAGTCGCAGAGTGCTTAATTGACCATTGGAGAATAGAATTAGCCGGCTACAAGGGGGATGTTTGTTTGCGGGGTTCTACTTTCCTGTATGGCTAAGCTAGGATAGTTTATTGCGAATATTTCTGATAGAGACTGTTTGGCTCTCAATTGATATTATTTTTCTGTCTAAGCAGAGATATTCAATTCTACTGATCTTAATTTTAAGACACCCCTCAATCTTTCATTTTAAGAGATAAAAAAGGAGATCCCACCAATATAAGTCTTTCAAGCTAGAGAGTGTGATACCTACGTCGAATACTCTAATATTGTGTCGAACACTCAGATTCTTTGTAAAAGTATCCTAACATTTTTTTTTTTTAGTATTGTATATTCAAGTATTTCGAAAGATAATTATATACTACTGAGTTATGATTAAAAATTTAAGCTAAATATACGTAGAAAACTAAATAAGTCAGATTATTTAATCTATTTGTTTATTTTTGTTTATTTGATTCTTAATTACTTGATGAATTGAAGTATTTCAGTAATGTAGTCTTTTTTGTTGAATAATTAATATAAATTAATATATTATATTATTATTTTATAGCATATCCTCGTCGTGTCCGTGTCCAATTTTTTTAAAAAAAATTCGTATCACCGTGTCCATGCTTCCTAGGTTAGAAGTTTAGTCATATTCTTTTTTGTTGACATGTTTTTAGTATCCAACAAACACAACAGCAAGCAAGCAGAGAAACTTCTAGTCATCTACAACACAAATTGAGAAATTTGATACTTTTCTTGTTGCTGCTCAATTCTATTTTGGGTTAAATTTCTGTTAGTACAATACTGCGACAATTTGCAGAAGTACCATCAAGTACTACCATAAGCACACCCAAAATAGAAGGAATAACACATCATAGTCTTGCAGTGAGTGAAGATTTTTCTTTCCACGAAAACTAAAAATTCCAAATACACAATGACTAGCAACTAATTATATTGGGTTTATTTACTTGCCTAAAAGTGAAGCTTTACATATGAGATGATGGTGAATAAGACTTAAGAGGCATGTAAAATTGAACTCTTTATTTAATGGGAGACAGAAATTAGCTACTAACAGATATGAAAGTCTACCATGAATCAACCTTTTAGAGGCATTTATACACCATTTAAAAATAAATAAATAAATAAGATGCTGAATGGATGATACAACTCATAGAACCAGGTTGTTCAGCCTTCTTTCTGAAAATAAAAATTTCAAGAGACTGATGTGTCTGGCTCTGCATCTTCCAAAGCTGAGAAGCCATTGACCCCTTGCTCCCCCTCCCAGTCACCGTTCTGCATTGAAGGCTCGGCCTTTCTTTGCAAACCCGCCCCACTTCTTCTCTGCTGCTCTGAAAATTTCATGTATGGCAACCACTGAAAGACCAGAGGATAAACAACACAAGTGGATTAAAGAAGAATGAGGCAACTTTACTTTTGTTAGTAATTGCAGAACGAGTCATTGCGAGGAATTCATCCCACTTAAATTTCCTGAGCTCTTGCTTCTCATCCTCTGCGAGTTCAAAGTTGGGTTCCCTCCCACACATAAAAGCAGCCCTACAAACATGGAAAAAGTACTAATGACTAATGAGTTATCCAAAAATATAATTCAAGTACTTCTATAATGGAGAGAGCTATACAACACCATTTATGCCATGATAACAAATTTAAACACGCCATAAGTAACCAAAAGTGTATTAAAACTACATGATTCAACCATGGAAGAAAATTAAAGCGTAACCCAAGAACAAACGAGATAGCAGGAATTATGTGGTTACACAACGTACCTGCTTCAACAGGGGAGGGGTAATAAAATCCACTTCTCGTGAGAATTAGGAAAGGACAGAGAAGATAATTAGCTTGCAAGTCGGAAATAATTTGCCAGGATTCTAAATACATCAAATACATGAGAAATTTTCCCTTATTAAGAAAAGGATACATTTCTGAAGTTTAAATGACTCTCTGTTTGCACGGCTGTTCTGAAAACCTTTTCGTCTAAAACTATCTAGGTTACTCATTATTGTGCATCTTATAAACCAAAACGTACTATAGTACCAAGTACTAATACTAGATTGGATCTAGTTTTCCCCATTGATACTATTACGGTATTACCTATTACCCAGAGTTTTTAAATGTTTTCAGTCCATCATCTCGATGCATTTAATCTTTACAAATATCTCTTTTCTTGATTATTTCCCTGGTATTTCGAGTCCAATGGCATTTCTTCAGGTTGGGAGTAGAGCAAGTAGATATCTTATCTGTAATCCCACTTCCTATTGCTCTTATCCCTTACATTCAGTACGCATACTACATAACAGAAATGGATTTCTGTAATATCATATATTGTAGTGTGAACTATTTGTTTTAATATTGAATATCTGAGAATAGTTAACTATTGAGTCTGCACACAATAGTTCGTGATCATGAAGCTCAGAGGAATCAAGGAAAATTAGAAGTCATTTCATGTCCATATCTGTCAGCTACTTAAGGAATTTCATATTATTTCCTTCTCTTGCTTGTAAGGATTCCCCGACATTTATCTCTATCTCTACCTTTGAAAGTTAAAATGAAGAGGGAAACAGAAGTACAGACAACTGGCAAGTGAGGAATGTGAGAAATGGGAAAAATTAAAGGAAAAGACAAAGAAATCAGATTATTTTCTAGATTTTCTATACAAAATCTTAGAGGGAGAGACTGTACCTGTAAGATCATGCTATCTCAACTAAGTTATTTAGATAATTCAAAGTATTCTTCTTTCATTTTATTTTATTTTTGCACATAGGTGTTCTAGTTTTGGCAACTCACATTACACAGTTCTTACTCCATTAATGCAATTTCTTCTCAACTAAAAGCTAACCTTATCCATTCAGTGATAATTACATTTATTTCTAAAATAAAATGAATTATACCATCACATTGATGATGAGAGCACCGTCAACACATTGTTACTGGCAAGCCATCTAGGCAAATTTGATTCGAGTAAGCCAGCTCATAAATACCAAATTCATTTTCAATATCAAAAATAAATCAAACTGGTTCTCATTTGCCTATCTTACAGAACCATAAAGCTGGTTAAATGTTCTTTTTGCAGAACCTGAACCCCAGTAATACAGTTATTGTGGTCTAGCAATCAGTCAAAACTTCAAACCAGTCAGGACAAGGGAATTCGTGAGCTGGCCCATTAAAAAATAAATATAATTATATTTATTTCTAACGATAATCTAAAGTTAAATGTTTGTCATTATGCATGTGTTTTTACCTTTCCTTTTCTTTTTTCCCCAATCTGTTTATTTAATTTTGACTTTGTTAAGAGATTTACTAGCAAAGGTCAAATTCATTTTTCTTAACTTGGAAAGAAAATGAAAGTGGACTGCATCTTAACAAAGAGTCGCTTTTATATAGCTAAGTGACTTTTTTGAAGTAATTCAAATGTTCATTCTGTTTACATTGTATATACTATTGCATCAATGGAACTCGTGATTAGAATGACTAATTTGATAAAAAAAAATTGTATTTAAGAGCTCAGTAGGAATATGAAAGAGTTTCAAGTTATGGATTATTAAAGTGTACTCATTTGTGTTCTGTTTTATACCATACAGTCCATACGAGCAGAACACTGAAACTCAGAGGTCTCCATTCCAATTCATTTCACATCCTTCTGGTCAATTTCCAACCATTTTGGTTTTTGAGCAGTTATCTAACAATTCTCGAGATTTTGACACTTCTGAATTTTCATCTCAATTTTTAAACAATTACCATTTACAATTTCGTAGCTTTGATCATGTTTACCCAAAATGAATAACTTATAAAAAGATAACAAAATAGTATACAGCCCAAAATGAAACACTGTACACCTATATGAGTAGCATTCCTTTCCAAATTAAAATGGAAATGTCAATTAACCAACTAAATAACGGATAAATCGTTTGCAACGCAGACTAATGGTTACAGTTATACCAGTAAGAAGCATGGAGTGGTATAGTGATTTGATACAAAGCACTACAAGGATAGAGATAAGGATAATATAAAGGTAGTAGCCCGTGATAACAGATACAACAATCTACCACTGGATATGGGGTAAATTTTCCTTTTCTTTTCTTTTTTGAGCAGAGACATAGGATAGGTACTAAATTGGGTAAAATGGTGAAAAATAAGACATTTGAATGACAGTAAATAGTAGTTATAGTGTTTGTCAAGTTGAATTAACTACTTCTAACAGAGGCATTAATGTGTTTAAATCGTCAGTAGTCACATATGAAGGGAACCAAAATGTTGAGAGAGCAATAGGTAATAATTCCCTCAAATTCCGTTAACTACAGTCCTTTCTAACAATTGCTAGCACTATAATACCTGTCATATAAACGAGCAGCTTCTTCTTGAGAGCCAACAGTCCCCAAGTGGATTTGCTTCTTGTCTACTTTTATGGCTGCCTGCCATTTCATATTTTTGAAATAGACACCCCTCATTACACATGGTTCTTGGTTTTCAATATGCTTTCTCCTGTGTCGCTTTCTGCGTTTGACTTCTTTCACTGCAGAAAAGCATGTGTCAGTATTCTAAAGACATAGGGGAGATGGTAGGTAAATAAATAAAAGAAAAAAATAAAAATGAAACCAACACCAGCAAGCAATCATAAACACACAAATGCAAAGAAAGAAAGAAAAATTATTATCCGTCTACTTATTTCAATCAGGGTGGTAGAAGCACCTCACAAATGGAATTATTTCATTTTAGGTTTGTTTTGAGTACTTCTATAAGGTTCTGCTTCTATTTCATTTTTATATCAATTTTTTGTACGAAAAATGCAAATACTTCTATTGTCTATCTGAACAAAATATTTCTTTAACAATCAATCTTCCAGCATCTCTTCCATTCCTCCTGAAATTACCTATTTTGTTTCTCCATTGATCTTCATATTTTCCCCCATCTTGTAGAAAATTTTATCATTCTAAGTTCAGAGATTTATATCGAAAAACACCGCGAGTCACATCTTCTGTTTTGGTTTAATCACCTTCATTTGAGCCAGGAAAAAAAGATGCTGTTCAGCAGGTGAACTCAATTATAGACTGTGTAGGTTGGTAATTGTTATCACCATTTGTAGGAATTATAAGGACAAAATACATGTCTATGTGTCATCAATGATTTTTTCTCTCTCTTTGTGATGGCTATCAGGAAATAACTCAACAGAAACTGAGGGCCTCCATAGATAACAGATAATATGGAATCCACTAGGTCAATAATAACTTCTTTTTCATAAATAGATCAATAATAACTTATATATGTAAATATGAATAAAAGACAAACCTGGAATATGTTGCTCCTTTGATGAGCTAGAACCTGATACATCTGATGATCCATTACCTATTTTGGAGATAATTTTCTGGGAAATAACATATTTAGTATGAGTATAAGCTTCAAGTACAGGTAGAACATATAACAACTGATAACCTATATTTTATATCATAAAACAATTAACTCCTGTACCAAAATTTTATATCTCAGCAACTTAAAAACATATCTGTTATTAACAGCTTTCAAATTACACAGAACCACTAAAAAACTAAATGATGGGAAGCTGTAGGTATTATTGCGGATCAATCAATTGGAGAACCAGGTGCTCAATTGACATTAAGAACTTTTCATACTGGCAAAGTATTCACAGGGTACTGCTGAACATGTACGAGCCCCTTCTAATGGAAAAATAAATTTCAATGAGGATTTGGTTCATCCGACATGTACACGTCACGGACATCCGGCTTTTCTATGTTCTATAGACTTCGTACTTTCACTGCTGTGGACCGGCTTTCATAAAGCACCTTTGGGCAGCAGCTACTATTGGGATCCAATTCCAAGATTAATACGACAATGAAACTTTTCAAGCAATGATCTTATCTGTCATTTCTCTTGATGCGATACAAAAGACGACTTTGAGAGTCACTTAGCCCCTTGACCTCTTCTCTCAAAAAAAAAAAGTAAAGAAAATGTCACATATGAAGCCATGATGTTTTTACCTTGTTTGGCTAACTATGTGACCTTCACCAAAATTTGTAAAATGTGAGAAAGCATAGGGAACATGCCAAAAGGCAGGAATTATACAGAGATAACAGTAAAACAAAAAGGATATATAAATTATGTCATATGATGTTGATAAGAAGAGGCTTACCCCGTAATGTTAAAAGGGAAAGGCTTAATGCTAAATTTAAAAACATTATTGACGAGGTAAACTCGTTAGCTTTTATGTGGTTATACCCTTACACCAGATGTACAGGCCACAAAATATAAAGCACTCACCAAAAACCTAATACTCAAACTTTGAATGAGTTGACTGAAATATACAAGGATATTGCTCGTAATGATGCAAGAAAATATGCTGTGACAGAAGTATACAACAAGAACATCAAGTTTTCAGTCAAGGAATGATGAAGAGATAAACCTGTGGAAGCAGCTCTTTCTCTCTTCCACCTTACCAGTCATAAGCCAGTTATATTAAGCCATTTTACAGTAGTTTAATAGTCATACTAAGTCAACTTTAGTGGATAATGGAATTCTACCACTTCAGTCTCTAACTGGGGGAACTCACACACACTTTTTTGCCCACGCTGGGGCTCGAACCCCTCCCCTCCTCTTTGAGGAAGGGGAGGTTATACCATTGGGCTACAAGCCCTTTGGTTACCACTTCGGTCTCATATTCTCATGATTGTTTCCACGAAGTTATGGACAGAATTTGAACCAAATTTGGTTCTTCTTCTCAACAATGTGTAAGCCAGCCACTGAGATGACGTTTCGAGTCCAACCAGACTGATAATTTTTTGTGTATCCATGTCTAGTTGTGTGTAATGGGAAAAGGATTGAAACAAGGTAGCTTCTCTTTCATTCACTCCTTCATGTTGTCTGTCCAAACTCATGGTACTTTGCGAACATAAGATATCTCTATTTAGATAATTAATAATACTAAAATGATATGGCACCTAAAGATTCCACAACATAGTCCCGGTAAAATGTAGCAATTCGTGGCAGACCAAGAAGAAATCTAGTAAAAACTTCAAAGATTATGGTACTGATGCATGTCAATCATTGATAGTAGATATAATAAGAAGAAGCACAAGATGATAAACAAAAATATAAGAAATCCATCTTACATCCTTTGGCTGGTAAGCATCAATTGAAGGCATGTGATGAACACTGGCTGGTTTTGTGTTCTGGACAAGATTTTCAGGAGCAGTAGTACTGTCAAAATACCTAGGAAATGGAGTAAAGAAAGAACTTCTCCCTACAAAGGCTCAAATATTAGTATGAATTTTGTTGCATTAAACACGATGTGAGATTCAACACACTGGGTTATCAATCATTAAACTTGTATCCTTTGTGCAAATAACACCAAAGGTTAGATTTGTATCCAGCCCACCCCTCCCAACACTCTAGATTATCAGGCACCACATTGGATGCCTTCATTAAAACACACACACACACACCAAGGAAACAGTATTATACAGACTAGAAGACACAGTCTGTGATACACAAAACCCTCCATGAAAGTTTCACTAAATATTAGTCAATGTTATGTCTATTTTAAGTGAAGCACTTTACATGACTAAAGCAGTTTTCAAATTGGGAGTTACCAGAGCAAAATCCTAAGAGTTTGCGCCTTCGTATGCTCACCATGGCTGATTCCAGTATACCTAGTAGTAGCACAGTGATTCAGTTGATGGTCTTGAATTTCTACAGAAAGCAGAAAGTTAAAAGAGATATATCTGAAACCAAGTTTCATATGATGGGGTGGAGGGGAAGAGTCTAAAATTAAATATAAATAATCAGTTACTAATACTAATACTGGAAGCCTACTTCAACCAAAAAAAGGTAAAAACAAAAAACAAAATGCCGCCACATAATTAGAGGACAAAAAAGCATCAGGAGAGAGTAAACAAGCTGATTTTCAATGTTACACAGAGATGAGGAAATAGCATGGAACATCATGTAATTTGGTTTAAGAAGAACTCTCAAACTACAATTAACTCAGACACCCTTGTAAATTTGATGCATGCATAGGTTTATAAAAAAACCAAAAAAATTTTGTCCCAGCTATCTGGGGTACTACTTATATCCTATTTTGTAGAGCCATTATGTCTAGAGCCATAACTTTTGTTAAACTACAAGCTATCGAGTCTTTCCTTGCAATCTCAACCCACCTTAGTTTTGGTCATCCCTTCCCCGAGCATGGCCCATAACATGTGTCATGTCACTCTTCCCCATCAAAACAGGCATTCATCTTTATTTCAAATGACAATACAATCTTAATCAAAAAATTTCCTTATCTCTAATAGATACTACTTCCATTGTCTCAAGAATATGTTTGTTTCTAATTATATCTTGTCTTACCACAAATACATCTTCACATCAACATTTAGGTCACTCGTGTTATGAAAAAATTTGCTTTGTATTATTCAGCTTTATATGCACTAAAGCATGACAAGTAATAAGTACTATTTAAAAACAATAATAACTTTTCAACTTTATGGGTATATGCCACAATATATTAAAAGCACTCTCCCACTTAACCCATCCCACTGTAGTTCTATGAACAACATATTCTCAATTTCACCCTCCCCATAACTAATTGGGCTTCAATAATGAGAAGGTATTCACTGTTAGCACTTCTCAACTTTTGATATTCACTATGTCACCAATTGTATTTAAAACTCCTCCCCAAACCTTTCAACATAACATTTATCCCTAATTTAGTTTCGCTAGTGACATGAAACTGTGACATTTGATCTATCTCCAATAGAAATTTTTCAACTTCAACTCCTACCACCCAATATCATCTAAACTCTAAAGATCAAAAGAAAAACTGACAGATAACTACAATGCGTACAAAACTCTTGGCTAATTTCCAAGCCTAAAGAGGGTAAACATATATTTCGTGAAAACATTGATCAACATTCTTAATAATTCCCTTTGAATGTTGTTTAAAACTCATGTGCAGCTTAGATTATACATATGCAATTTAACAGAAGGGAGTAAAGAATTAAACAAAGCCATCGATGCTTATATGACATAGATTAGTCCCACACCACATGGTAGAAAGACAAAACCTAGTAGAAACACTCAAAAGATTTCATGAAACAATTTGCAATCACCACAATTTTAGCGAACTCATTCAAGTAATTTCATGGAAAAAGAACACTAAAGATTTTTGGTTTCAAAGAACAAGGTGACGAAACATTACACCGGGCGGACTTTGTTAACTAAAAAGATAAGTTGATATTATAGCTAGGCTAACATGCCATTAATGATTTTGATGAAGTAATTAAGCCCCAAATACTTATCCTGATAAACAGAATTAGAATTCAAACAAATCTACCCAGTACACCCAAATCCTTCCTTTTAAAGATAAGTCAACCCACCAACCTACCACCTTTTTCGGAGGGATAGCAAAGAAAACAAACCCAACAGCAAAACTCCAAGTCAAAAACACACTCCTCTAGGCGAAAACACATCGAATTAAGAGAAACCCATATAAACCCGAGTTGCAAGGTAATAAATAGTTGTATGCCTTCATACCCATCAAAGCAAAATGCCCATAAACAAGAAGCTCAATACATGGCAAACCATAGTATATAAACTCAAAGAAAGTCGAAAAACCAGCCATTATAAGCAAAGAGTCTCGTGTTCATACCTGATAGAGTGATGGGCAGAGAAGAGAAGGTGGTTGGTGGAGCGTAGAAATAAATAAAAATTAACTCTGGTTTGATTGAAATCTGGCAGATGGCGAATGGATTACGAAGGGAAGGTGACGAGGGCATAGAGAGAGAGAGAGAGATTGTCTTTCATGCATCTACCACCCTTTGTTTTATTTCTTCTCTCATTATGTCCTGTTTGAAGAAGAGGGTGGTGGACCGGTGGTGGTGAATAGAGAAGGAAAGAAGAGAGAGAAATAATGGTTGAAACTTGATTAAAGAAGGGGAACGTACGCCTCTGTGTACTAATTTAGGCTATGTTTGGTATAACAAAAAAAAAAAAAAAAGATAACACTAGTTTCAGTGTCAATATCTCATTGTGTTTGATTAATTAATGACAGAAAAAAAAATGATACTCTCTTTCACTTAATCATGTTTAAGAAATAAAAACTAATTAATTTTATTCAAATAAAAAATGACAATTTAAAAATAAAGAAAAATTTAAGTGCAAAATCGATATTAAACAAAAAAAAAAAATTAATTTGGTAGCAAAACTATTCGTGTTTAATTTTTATTTCTCCAAATCTCTTTATTTTTTTAAAAAAATTTATACAAGACACAATATACTATTTTCTTCCATGATTTTTTTTTCTTTTCCTTCAATTTCTCACAAACCAAACTGAGCCTTAGCTAGGTTTCAAAGGACATTTATACCCTTGTGAATTTGTTCAAATATCACAAAGGTATAAATAATGTTTGATCCTATATTCTTGATTCACTGAAATGCCCTCAATAATGTGATGTTTATAACAGGTGACATCACCGACAGTGCTGCACAGTTGAGCTATAAGCTATATTCAACCCCATAAGCGGACAAAAAGATAAAATGAAAATTTCAAAAGGCTATTTAAGTGTTAATAAATAAAATTATGGCTTTAATGTCACATTAAGACGAAGCTACACTGGACTTGTCGAAAGAGAAGAATAAGCTTTATCGCCTCCACTGATATGGTGACATCGGAAATGTCAGCACAATTTAATACTACAAAATTATTGAGTTTTGGTCGACTTTGTTCATATTAACATTATAATCGTGTTAGTGTTAGTGTTAGTGTTAATTTGATTAATTTAATTTTAATTTAAGAGCTTAAATCAAATATGACCTTTTTAATAAATTGTAAATTTAAATAGATGCGGTACTTTTATATTTTTTACATTTAAATTAGGGAGGCGATCCAAGTTTACACTCTACTTATAGTTTTTTTTTTGGATAAATATCATTTACATTCCCTTAGTCTAGACAATATTTTAACTAGCCCCCTCTAGTTTCAATAATTCCGACGACACGCCCTTAATTTTAGATTTACGTATCGATTTGCCTTCTCCGTTAATGCGATGTCATCAGACAAATAGAATTGCTAACGTAAGCAGAAGAAAAGTATATAAATGGACATCTTTGCCATTCTTATGCATAAAATGACATCTCTGCCCTCGTTAAACAATGCAATATTACAAAAATACTCTTAAATTATGAAAACCAAATGTACAACAATGCCCTCAAACTTTCTTTTATATATTATTATGTTATATACATGTGTTGATATATTTATATATTTATTTTGAATTTGTTTATATATTTTTATATTTATATCTAAATAATATTATTTGTTTATTATTATTATTTTATATATCTTATATATATATATATTTTTTTTTATATCTAAATACTATTATTTGTTTTTATTATTATTATTATATGCACATAGGTACTCACACTGCTCATCATCTTCCACAAGAAATCGAAGCTCATCGGCCACCACCATTATCCCGCCAGCCAAGCTTCATTTGACAACCACCAAGAATCACACTCCATCGTCTTCATCACCTCGGAACCATCTCATAACAAACCCATCTCCACCAATCCATTGTTCATCAACCCAACCTCTTCACTGCCATGAAACGATTCCACCATTAAAGGTCCACCACATGCACAGAACCATGGAAACCACTGTCCAAAGTCGATACCTATCACAACCTCTCTTCACTGCCACCAAATAGCCTACAATTCCACCGTCACCATGGCCAGAGCTGTCATGCCCATGTCAGCGGTCGACAAAGACTAATTGGTTCAAATTCGATCTTTGCGACTTGGAAAAATGGACATTCGATTCGAGTATTTCTCCAATGCGTGTTGATCGGCATTTAATGTTACGCACTCTAACATCTTAATTTGTATATTTTATTCTCTTAGTAATAGTTTAATAATTATTTCAATTAAAATCATGATTTTTGAACTTTTAAATAAGACATTCAAGAAGGTTATATGAAGCTTACATCAAATGAATCCATTCAACTCCATATTTTAACTCAAAATAACCCAAGGAAGTAGTCCAAGAGAATTACAATCGCTTGAGGAGATTCTGGACTGAAGTCCAATTCTGTGCGTAAACCAATTTTAATTATGTTTTGGAAAACGCCCCGAAAGTCTTATTTTCGAGCGTCAATTCAATTTGATTTCTCTAAGGGGTTGAACGAAATTCGATTATGAAGATATTCGTATTTCACAAATATTTCGTGAATCGCACTAATTCAATATCAAAATTGGATTTCAGTTCAGAGAAAATATTTTGGCATATTTTCTTCTAAACACTTTCCTATTTTCTTTTACTTGGAGAACACCCTAGATGACCTCTATATAAGAGAAAAAGATGAGTATGGTTGAGAAAAAAAAATAAGTGAAGGTCTGAGCAAAGAAGACAAAGACAATCCGGATTTTATTTATTTTATTTCATTATGTCTTTTATTTATTTGTTATTTTCTTCTACCATGTGTAACTAAACTCCTCAACTAGGGTTGATTAGGAAACCTCCATTAATGAAGTGAAGTTATTTTGTTCATTAATTGATTCTCATGTGTATGAGTTAAATACTCGTAATTTTCGCTTCTTGTGAATAATTATTTTATAATTCTTTCACTATCTATATCACGTATATGTGGTAGTTAGAAAGTATTATAATTAATCTAAACTTGGGTTTGTATTTCTTAAAAGTGATAATATTTGATCTTGTGCTTTTTCGTTAAATTGGATTCATAAGATGCTTAGAATTTTACACTAGTGAAGCGAAGGAAAATCTACATTTTTAATATATTTTTCGTAGTGTTTTATTGTTAAATCTTGAGTAAGCAATAGATTAATTTCTTGATTGCTACTTTAAAATTGGGGATTAATAAATGAATATCAAAAGCTTCATGGATTTAATGGTGGTGGAATCCGAAACCTTAGTTATTTTCTCTATTTGATTTCAATAGTGTTATTTTATTTGCATGTTAGTTTAATCTCTCTCAAATCAACCAACTTTTGTTTAGACTATATTAGTTTTAAATTAATTTGAATTTCTATTAGTTTTTATTCTCAAAGTATTCCCTTGGGTTCGATCTCGTTCTTGCTGATATATACTTTAATATATTCGTACACTTGCGAGTTATTTTACACTTTTAAAACAACATCACGTGTATGGTTGTAATTTCATTGAAAAAATATGTTGATGTGTGTATATGTGATTTTCGAAATCTCTTAAGAAAAATCTGAACAAGCCCTAGAAATTTGATGTATGTCGTCTACTTCACAGCCCAATTTGGATCTGCCACGCCAATCTTCTATACTATCCCTCACAGTCTGAAGAACACCATTTTCAGTAATGGCTTCACATCCGACGACAATGGTACTGGTGGTGGAGCTGCATCGTTGTCGAGGCAGGGAAGCTTCACTTTGTCGAAGAGTGTGGGGAACAAGACAGTGGATGATGTATGGAAAGAGATCGTCACCAGAAATGGAGAGGGCCGTAAACCGGAGATGACTTTAGAGGATTTCTGACGAAGGGCGGATCTGTGAGGGAGAAGGACGTCAGAATTTTAGTGTATGGCGTCGTCCTGGCTAAATGTGCAATAATTTAATACAAGGGAAGGCAATTAGATCTTTTAACATTACAAACTTTTATTAATTAAGTTAAATATATTAATTGTGGGTAAAATAGTAAATTCACTAAAAATCGTTAATACGGCTGACGACCGTTAGTTAGAGAGGGTGCAATATTGATTATTGAAACTAGAGGAAGTCTAGTTGGAATATTACCTAAACTGAGGGGTTGTAAATGATACTTACCATGTTTCTTTTAAATGAAATGATGAGAAGGTCCATAAATTCATCAATGCATCGTCCCTTATTTTTATAATATCATAATTACTTTTTATATTATAAACATCAGCTATGTTTACCTTTTTTACTGATAACTTTTTTCTTTGTCATTAATTTTTTTTGGATAAATACCACTTATACCCCCTCAGTTTAGGCAATATTCCGACTAAACCCCCTCTAGCTTTTGGGTTTATGTATTAATTTCCCCCTTCCATTAGTGGCACGTTAGCAAACAAACGGAATTTGTTGACGTCAGTAAGAGAGAAAAATTGATGGACGTTACTGACATGGCGTGTAATCGATAATATTAAAACTAGAGGGAGTCTGGTCGGGATATTGTCTAATATGAGGGGGTGTAAGTGTATTTACCCTTATTTTTTTGTACTTTTTTTATCTCGTCAAGAAAGTTAATTTATTCAACAGAGATAACCTTTTTTTATATATTTTTTTTGGTCTTGTCAAAAGTGATAATTAAATCAATAAATTTTTTTTTTTTTTGTAGAAAATATCAGTGACATCCCCTTGTGGTTTAGACTTATTTTATACGGAAAAAAGTTTATTTATAGTGTCAGTATAAATCCAAACATTTTGCACTGTCTTTCAGAGAGGTCCTAAACCATGGATAGGTAAGTTTGACCCCATATGACATCATGCAAAAAGACGATAATACCCTTTGACTCTTCTCGACTTTGCAAAACAACTTTCCATCAGTTAAAAAATTACATAAATACTCCCAAAAAATGGTTGACAAGTTTTTTTTTTTGCAAAATAAATTCAATATATATATATATATATATAAACAGACTAATATATATAGATGTTTTACAATTTATTGTATTAAATATATATGTATATATCATATTTATATATTCTATCTATATATATTTATATATTCTTTATATAAATATATATTATATATAACTATTTTCAATAACTGCCCATCACTAATCACCGTTGTATCAACGCTGGCCAAGCTTCATCCTCCTCCAAACTCACGCACAATAGCCCATTCTCATTTGTTTCACGAGCAGGCACTTGCAACATCCATTTGAACCATTAAACCTCATCAAATCACTCCAAAATCATACCAATATATTCATCCATCAAATAATCTACAAAAACCCAAAATCATGAACAATAATGCCCTATTTTGATTGTTCTAAGTTAGGGAAAAAAATTAGAGTTCTATTACCAACCATTATGTAATTTCTTCAACTCACCACAAAAATACCTTAATCATCCCAACCAAACACAACTCAATACCATGATGCATTTGGACAACATAATTAGACAATCAATTTACAAAGAAAACCACATCTACTTACAATTCCTCATTGTTTATATGCATATATACACACACCCACTGTTTATTTCATAACAACACCAAAAATCTAAGATCCACATGCATATAAACACACCCACTGTTTATTTCATAACAACACCAAAAATCTAAGACCCACACTAAACAGCGTTGCCGCCGCCTCCGACCATGACTCTATTCGCCACCATCATTTTTTCATGCGTCCCGTACTTTCTGGGTCTCCTTTTCTTCCTTCGACTGGGGGAATATAGCGAGAGTAAACCATGTGAGGGGACTTTTGGTGTTTGGCAAATTTTCATTACTGGGGGAAATGGTGTCAACAATAATAGTGGTGGCGATAGCGGTGGTGGGAATATGATGGTGTGATGGTTGTGGAAGGTGGTGTTGTTGGTGGTAGTAAGAGTTCAGTCCACTTTCATTCGGTTCCAAAGAGAGAGAGAGAGTAGATAGAAAGTGAAATGTCAAATAATGATGGGTAAAATGGTCTTTTTGAATAACTAATATTTTGAAATAAAAAATAATATAAAATTGAGGGTATATTAGACATTTAACACTTAAACTAACGGGCTCAGGAACGGAAATATCAGTTGAGTTTATATGATAGTTATAAGCAAAGTTTGTTTCTGTGTGAAATAAGTCAAAACTACGGAGTGTCAGTGTAATTTACTTTTTTTTTTTGAATTGTAAAAAAAGATACTTTATTCAATAGAGATAACTTTTTATGGGTACATGTTTTTTTGGTCCTGTAAAAAGTCAACAGAGATAATTTTTTCTGGGTTCCTCCTTTTTTTTTTTTTTTGTGTATCATACATTTTTTTATGTCATGTCAAATGAGATATTTTATTCAACAAAGATAACTTTTTTTTTTTTTGTTATATCAAAAGAAATAATTTATTCAACAAATATAACATTTTTTTGGAGTCCTTTTTTTTTCATGTGAAAAGAGATAATTTATTCAATAGAGATAACTCTTTTTGTCATGTAAAAATAAATAATTTATTCAATAGAGATAACTTTTTTTTTTGGATCCCGTCAAAAGAGATAATTCATTCAACATAGATAACTTTTTTTTTTGGGTCATGTAAAAAAAAATAACTTTTTTTATTTTTGTCAAAAGAGACAGAAAAAATTAAAGATTTAGCGCTGGACGGGTGGTAGGAGCTTCCAAATTATTTAAAGATGTTGAAAGGCTTCTCAAGTTTGATTTATCACAAAACTATATATATATATTTTATAAAAGACCCACTTAGCTCGAGTTCAACTCGAACTTTAGAAATTAAGAACGGATTGGGTTCGGGTTCATTAGTTTGGGATTATGATCTATTTCAATTTGGGCTAAGATTGACAAGTTATATCTCGAGTCGACCTCGAATTGAATAACCAACCTGTCCGAATTCTAACCTCAGTCTTTAGTAAGGAAAATGAATACGAAGGGAGATGAAAAAAAAAGATAAGTGAGTTTTGCGTTTGCATATAATTTCAAAAGTGAAATTTTAATAAGAGCGTTGATACACTCGTGGAACGTTCAAGTAAATAAATAAGCTAATAGAAACCGTGCATTGTAGCAGCTTTTAATTGAAAGGTAGCTGTAGCTTCAAAGCGAAAGAGGAAGTTTCTTCTTATTTGAAGGTTTTCGCTGTAGCAGCAAAGAATAAGGCAATTTCTGCTGCTAAAATAAGACAAGGAGGTTTCAATACCGAAGGATTGAACTTCATTATTAAGGCAACTGATCCACCATATCCGTGGACGCCATGTTATCCGAACTCCCAGCATCAATGATCATCTCTGCACTGCCCAATTCCGTCTCCTCCTCCTTTCTGCTGACGTTGCCACAAGTTTGGCCTTCCCTCATAAATGCATTTTCATTCTAATAAACTTGGCATTTTTTGAGTAACCTGATTTTCATTACTCAATTACACAAATTTTCGCATATAACTAGAGCGTTGATGGTTCAAGATTTATGATAAAACGAGAGTGGATGGATGTGTGAATTTCACAATAAAGGAATAAAAAAAAAAAATCAATGTGTCAACCATTACGATTGACGACACTTATCGAATAGGTATTTCATAAATATATTTATAATTTTTAAATATATATTTTTATTTCTAACACGCATTTTATATTTCTCACTCATCGCGTTTTGGTATTTCTTACATATTTAATAAGTTTCGAACACTAAAGTATTATTATTAAAAAAGTTATAAATTTATTAAAAAGTAGTATTGAGATATGAAAAAATATTGATAACAATATATACTCCCTCCGTCCCATAATTTTAGTCTATTATTCTATTTTGGAATGTTCCAAAATACATGTCTATTTTTTAAAATGGATGTACTGTCTTTTATATGATTCCTAAACTATCATTGTCAAATTCCATTCTTCTAAAAGTTAGTCCCACTATATAATAATAATACTAAATTTTAAACAAATTCTAATGTGTAAATTTATTTATTATCACTATAAAAAGTGAATCCTATCATAAAAAAGTTAGATTTTCAAAAGTGCTCATGAATTTTGGGATGGAGAGAGTGCAAAATAACAATTATCATTTAAATTTATCAATGGATACACAAATATTGATTTTTATGCATAATTATATTTATAAAAATATATATATTCTCATGTCTTTCCGTATTGTATTGTATCTTATCCGTCTACGTGTTCATGATTCATAGGGTTTTAGTTTTTAGTTTTTTACTGTGAGAGTTACACGTTGGAAAAGAAGAAGAAGGAAAAGCACAAATTGTATATTATAATTTACCCAATAAATAAATCAATACGCAGACAACTATATCTCCGCCGCCTCTCTGCTCACTCTCTCCGGTGTCTTTGCCTCTCTGTTAGGTAAGCAATCCCTCTATAATACATGTGTGTGTGTGCAGGGTGGGTTTGTGTTTAAATTTTCGTTCTTTTCTTGTGCATCTATCTAGGGTTTGTGTTCGTACCATATGTAGCATTTGCTATCTAGGTTTATTTTTCATTTTTGTTAGTATATCAATCTAGGGCTTTTGTTTGTTATTTCTTCTTCTTCTGATTATTAAACGGGAAGGGGTTGGGAATGGAGCTGTGAGTCATAAGGACAACTCAGAGTCTGGGACTTTGATTCTTCAACAACCAATGAGGGAATTCACCTAGGAAGGAGAAACTAAAGTGCTACAGGACGTAATTACGCACCCCAAAATAACTTATCTCCATTGATGACTCTTCAGAATATCAGTGCAGGTCGTGACATCGCGGTGAAGTTGAAGTGCTAGGGATCCGATATCACGAGTTCAACCTTTTTCAGGAAGAACACCAGAACCTACCGTGGACAAAAATCCGTCAATCTGTATGTGGGTTGACTCCAAATGATCAACAGGTTGATTCCTATTCCACAAATAATATAATTGTTATAATCAGTTCAATATCGATTTTAAGGATATAAAAGAACAAAATTAATTTGAACCAAACCATGATATACACTTCCATGAATAAAACTGTATTTTGGGTACTATGAATAAATCATTGGAGTTTGGTGGGTAACATGGTTTTATATATCGATTCAAATAGAATGAATAATTATTTTTTCTGTTAAGCACCATTTGGATTGAATTATCTGAAATGAATGGAGTTATGTTCACTTATTTAATTAAGATTTAATAATTTCCACTTCACTTATTTAAGGAATATTCTTTGCATTAAGATTTAATAATTTCCACTAAGTTTTAACAATATGCATAGATTGACTTGAGTGGTCTATATGTAGGAACTTCAAATTGAAAGGTTCAAGGAGTTATTTGAAATATATGTTAGTAGGGATTCTAGTAGCGCCAAGATTGTGAAAATATTTATCTTCTCCATACTGCTAACTAACATTGTCATGGGCTCCTGACTCCAATTGCAATAGCTAATCTTTTATTCAAATGCAAATTCCTTCACTTTCTATCCATTGATTTATTCAAATGCAGCATAATAGGTTGTTAATTTTTTTTTTCCTTTTTGAATTAAGACAATTTCAGTTTAGGTCCAACACTCTAACCAGTTTTAGGATGAATTTTTAGATAATTTCAATCCATAAAAACTAAACTATGTTAAATCATTCTTATTATCTTATATGCTACAAATTGGTTCATTTAGTTCGATTTTACTTTTCAGAAAATCATTTGGTTGGTTTTGATTACGATATAAGCATTATAATTAATTTTGATTATGATATAATCAGTGTAATTTATTTTGATTCTGATTTGGAAACCATCTCCAAATGAACCATTGCACCCACGTAATATGTTGGACCAATTCTCCACTTGGTCAATGCATGGCACACGAAGTATACAAAACACACACCTCATGTGTTCATAGATTACCTTTTCTTTTTTATAATTATGATCATTAATATATTGTTAAGTGGGTTGTCTTTTTAATTTTTCTCCCCTGACCGATCTCCTAATGTTATGATGTATGTGAAACTGAACTTTGTCCTCTAGTAGAACCAGAGAGAAAAAAGAAATAAATAAATGGAACTTTGCTTTGTATTTTTTGGAACTATTTAATTAAGAATTTGAACTTCTGTGCAGATTTTTTTTTGTTAAAAAATGCAGTGCTTTGATTATATAAATAGCATAAGCTTCCCATGAATGCATGTATCCTTTGCTAGGAGAAACCTTTTTTTTAACATTGATTAGTAAAAGTGGAGGAGTAGAATGACGAAGGAAATTTTAAAATAATCTTTTTAGAAATTTGTCTTCAATTATTTGGTTGGGTTAGGCTGGATTTATTTATTCATTTGAAATAATTAGTAGAAAATCTGCAACTATGAGTTTGTTTTCCTTTCCTTCTCCATGTTTCTTTGTCAACCATACTGAAAATTGAGCATGTTTGGATGGACTGTGGACATTGAACTGAACATTATACTTTTTATGTTGGACGTGAAACACATTCAACTTCTAGACTGGAATCTTGAAGAAGCTGATATCATCAGTCGTGTGAGATCAGTTTTGGATTGTTGTGGAATGGTATTGTTTCGATTTCATCACCAGAAATTTTGAGGTAGCTGCGTTGTGTTTTTTCTTCAAGGACCCTATTTGCGATGACAAATCTTTTATATCTTAATTTTATGCTAGTGCACTTTGTGAGTTTGTTGTTTAGGAAAAGAACACATTTGTTCACAAGTCTCTTTCTTATTTTCATTTTTATCTCTTCTTAGTATCAGGATGATATTTATTTATTTATTTATTTTTTTGCAGTTTTGAACTGAAAGGAATCAAAATTTGAGGGGCTTTTTCTTGTCATGGATTCACCAGAATGTGGTCGGATTTACGTTTCACGGGAATTAGATGATAGTTCAGATATGAAGAGTGATAGAGTCAGAGATGATGGAGAATGGGATGGTGCTGATAAGAGGAAGCACAGGTCAAGCAAATCAAGAAAGACTGGGAATGGAGAAGAAGGTGAAGGATTAGACAGTAGTGGAAGAAGGAGAAGTACTGGGGACAAAAATGAAAGCCGAAAGAGGTCAAGTGGATCGAGCAGAGCAGGAAGTGATGAAGATGACTATGACACGAGAAAGGAGTCCCGTTCTAGACAATTGAAGAAGAAACAGGAGGAAAGTGCATTGGAGAAATTGAGCAATTGGTATCAGGACGGAGAATTAGATAATAAGCAAGATGGCGGAGACAAGTCCGGGAGTAGGGGACATGGTCGAGCAGATGAGAGTGAGAGAAGGAAATCAACTTCAAATATTTCAGGTTACGAGAAATCGCAGAGCAGAACTAAAGGCAAAGATGAAATATCACATGATGGAGATCTTGAGAAACCACTAGACAGAGATTCCAGATATTCTGAAAGGAGGGAAAGTAGCCGAGAAAAGGGCCATGGATCTTCTGAGCAGGGTCGGAACCAGAGGAGAAGATGGGATGACTCAGATGCTGTCAGGAAAGCTGAAGAAAGTAATTACTTGGAAAAGTCCGATCTTAAAAGCGGGAAGTCTTCTGATCCTAAGCATGAGAGTGCTAGAGAGAGAGGCGTGCCTTTGAGAACTGAACCTAGTGAGAGTAAAAGCAGGGCTTTAGACTCAAACAGTGACAAGGGTTTAAAATCATATGACAGGGAAGATAGAAGAGTTGATGCTGAGAGGAGTAAGAGCAAGGGGAGGTCAGAAGCCCCAGAAGAAGACAATAAAGGCATTTCTTTGGCTCATGAAGACAGATCAGATAAGGAGGGAATCGAGAAGCATAGACAGCAGAGAAATCCCTCTGGTCTGGACATTGCTGAAAGTCGGGAGAGGTCTTTCAATACAGATGAGGATGGTCATACATGGACGAGAGACAAAAGTAGAAGAGAGGTAGAGTACTCTAACAGGACCAGGACCCCTGAGAGGAGTGGGAGGCGACATCATGAATCAGAGAACTCTGAGATGGATAAAGAAAGAAGCATTACTTTCAAGCAGAAGGAACTTGAAAAGGATGGTTACAAGGATGATAGATTAAAAGGACGAGATGATAGCTGGGTAGACAGGAATAGGGATCGGGAAGGTTCCAAAGACATGTTGAGAAGAGGGCAACCAAACATTAGTGATAAGGACACAGGAGATGGGAATATTGCTTACAATCATGCCAGAGATTGGGAGTTGCAGAGACATGGTCGTGAGAGGACTGACAATGAAAGGCCTCAGGGTCGTTCTGGTGGTAGAAAAGATGGAATCAGGACTGAAGCTGTGAAAACCTCATCGAATTATGGAATTTCTAATGAGAACTATGATGTGATAGAGATCCAAACCAAGCCCTTCGATTATGGAAGAGAGGAGTCTGGATCTGCTTTTGGCAGGAGAAATGAAGTTGGTCAGCAATATGATATGAAAGTGGCACCAAATGATGAGGAGTGGGCATATATGAGGGTGGACAGAGCAAGGAGGACTGATATACATGGGTTTGGTCCATCTGCTGATGATTCAAAGGATAGATTTATGGATTATGGTACCCCTATGCGAGATCAAAATTCATGGAGAGTTGACATTGACACTCAGGCAGGGAAAGCAAGAGGCCTGAAAGGTGCTGTTCCCAATCATGGTGCTAATAGCCAAAGTTCTGGCAGTGGTTCGCAGCCTCCATATGGAAACCAGGAGTCAGGTTCCTTTAGTAGAGCTGTTCCATTAGGAGTTAAAGGGAGTAGAGTTGGGAAAGGAGGAAGGGGTAAGCCTGCTGGGAGAGACAGCCAACAGGTTGGAATCGCGGTGCCCATGATGGGATCACCTTTTGGACCGCTTGGAATGCCACCCCCTGGACCAATGCAACCACTGACTCCTAGTATGTCTCCTGCACCGGGTCCCCCAATATCCCCTGGCGTATTTATTCCACCATTTTCGCCACCTGTTGTTTGGCCTGGAGCTCGAGGTGTTGATATGAATATGTTAGCTGTTCCACCTAATCTCTCACCTGTTCCTCCTGGAGCATCAGGGCCAAGATTCCCTCCTAATTTAGGGAATCAGCCAAACCCTGGCTTGTATTTTAATCAAACAGGCCCTGGAAGAGGAGTTCCTTCGAACATATCTGGTCCTGGTTTTAATGCTATGGTACCTGTGGGACGAGGACATCCACAAGAAAAAGGCCCTGCTGGTTGGGTTCCTCCAAGAACTAACGGACCTGCTGGCAAAGCTCCTTCCAGAGGAGAGCAGAATGATTACTCCCAAAATTTTGTCGACACTGGTATGCGGCCCCAGAATTTCATCAGGGAACTAGAGCTCACTAATGTTGTAGAAGACTACCCCAAGCTTCGGGAGCTCATACAAAAGAAGGATGAAATTGTTGCCAACTCTGCTTCTCCTCCTATGTATTTCAAGTGTGACCTGAAAGAACATGTGCTGTCTCCAGAGTTCTTCGGGACCAAGTTTGATGTCATTCTTGTGGACCCCCCTTGGGAGGAATATGTTCATCGAGCTCCTGGTGTCACTGACCATATGGATTACTGGACATCTGAAGAAATAATGAATCTTAAGATTGAGGTAATAATATTTGCTCGTAGCTCTTCCATGTGTATGTCTATGGATTTTTAGTGGGCAAGTCGCTGAGCTTTTATTACCAAAAATAAAGATACACAATGATTCTTGGTATGTAAAGTATTACTGCTCCATTGCTGTCGATAGACGGAGTAGTTATATTTATAGTATGAAATGATTATTTCATGTACTTGAAAACTGAAATATAGATGATAGCATGTTTCTCATGTTGCTTATAAAAGAAAAGGAAAAAAAAAGGGGAAAGAAAAGGAAGCTACTCAAGTTACCTTTTGATGCCATAAATACATCTTGCACGTGTTTAACATGGAGGACATTAACTCAAAAAGATATTTTATTTTTGGGCCTTATTTTTTAAAAATGCTGCCCAAGCTATGGGACTTTCTAAAGAAACTGCAATTGCAGTTTATCAACCACTTACAAGACCACCGAGAGACTCTTTGCCGCTCGCCACTAGTGGAAGCAAGCTAGCCCAGCCCCCTGTGTTGGTTGCCCCCTACATGGGTGTGCTATAAAAAACTAGGAGAAGAACAGAACTAAATGGGATCAATTTCTTTGACCGGTAGATCTTGACATAAAGTTCTTGTATTAACATTCTCCAATCCAGTTTCTGCATTTCAAACTTGATGTCTTCTGGTTACAGGCAATAGCGGACACACCTTCTTTCATTTTCCTTTGGGTTGGTGATGGTGTAGGTCTTGAGCAGGGCCGGCAATGCCTAAAGAAGGTATACAATTGAATCCATTTTGGTTGCTGTAATTCATATGTCAGTGGTTTTTAATATGTTCAATTTTTAACTGTGTTTTCTTTCATCTAGTGGGGTTTCCGTAGATGTGAAGATATATGTTGGGTGAAGACAAACAAAACTAATGCAGCTCCAGGATTGCGTCATAATTCTCATACGTTGTTTCAGCACTCAAAGGTTGGTTGTTAAGCGCCTCTGCTTTGTAGATGTCTGCTACTTTTTCACTTACTGATCTCACTGTTCCTGTAGATGCTATGCATGCTTATTTGGTTTCCTGTACCGTCTATTGTCTTACATTGTGATGAAGGAACACTGCTTAATGGGCATAAAGGGAACTGTTCGTCGCAGTACTGATGGCCATATAATCCATGCAAACATTGACACTGATGTAATTATTGCTGAGGAGCCTCCGTATGGTCAGTTTTCATTCATATATTGGACTTCAATGGCCCTGACTTTGAAGCAATCCGTTTTATCATTTATGTTTTTGCTCTTTATCATTTGCAATGGTCGTGATTTAATGTTTCATATGTCTCGTTGAGTTTTATGAGTTGGTTCAATTGCATACCTTTTTTAGTTGGGGACCATTGCTTGGTGCAATGGTAAGAGCTCCATCTGCCAACTGTAAGAATGCAAGTCTGGGTATGAGAGCAGGCATTTTGTGTAAAATAATGTGTAATGGTTAGGTTTGTTTCCAATCTATTCGCCCCAGCAGCTTGTATAGATGGACCCTGGATAGTGGCCTTGTTTGTTGATTAATGTTTTTCTATCCCCAATCAATATATGCTGTTTGTAGACATAATGAAAACAAAATGAAAGCTGGTGTTTTCATTCGCCCCCTTGAGTATGAGGAGCTCATGTCATGACCAAACTATTCGCCCCCCTCCTCCTCTTTCTTTTAATAAGAAAAACAAGTAACAGGTCCCTAAAATACAATCTTGAATATTTTGAAACCCTTACATGCAGTTCTTCTATGTAGCGTTATTGTATTTGCAAGTCAGCACTTACACTGGAATCGTTCTGCTAATGGTTTTGCAGGTTCAACAGCAAAGCCTGAAGACATATACCGGATAATAGAGCATTTTTCCCTTGGCCGCAGGAGGCTTGAGCTCTTCGGGGAAGACCATAATATTCGGTCTGGCTGGCTAACTGTTGGTAAAGGACTATCCTCGTCAAATTTTGATGCTGAGGTACAATGTTTTTATACTGAAGAGTATTATAACTGATATTTTGCAATGGGCTTAGGTTTTTGTGATGGAAATCATTCTTTTGAGGGGAAAATGAAAAACTACAATTATTGGCTTTAAATTTTAGCTATTGTAGAAGATACTTCTCACCTTTTTCCTTGTGGGAAAAGAGAAGTGAGAATATCACATCTTTCTCTAGGTTAAAGCCAAGGAGACCCTGAAATAAGTAGAGTAATGTTTTTCACGAAAAAAGTGACTTCTCTCGCAACAAACGAGTATACTATACACGTCCGTATTTTTCCTTTTAACTCATTTCTATTAACAACATACAGTGTTCCATCATAATTTTCAAAATGGTGTGCATATCATTTAGCAGTATTGGTATTTTCCTCTGCAGATATAATTATTCGAGTATATTTTGCTTACCCTCGTTTTCTGACACTGAGATTGGGTTAACTTCAGGGATATGTCAGGAACTTTGCTGACAAGGATGGGAAAGTTTGGCAGGGAGGGGGAGGACGAAATCCACCGCCAGAAGCACCTCATCTAGTTATTACAACCCCTGACATAGAGTCTCTTCGACCCAAGTCACCGATGAAGAATCAGCAGCAGCAGCAGTCGGCATCCATTTCTCTCACAACGGCCAACTCCACGAACAAAAGGCCAACTGGAAATTCACCACAGAATCATAATGCTTTGAGTCTGAACCAAGAAGCGTCCAGCTCTAATATTTCAACTTCAGCTCCATGGGCTGCTTCACCCATGGAGGGCTTTAAAGGACGAGAAGGCGGCAATATGGTTTCAGATGATCGGCCTTTTGATTTATGGTTGTAACGAGTCTTGCCAGCAAGTAAACAGGGAAATATGGAGATAATAAAAATCTCAAGAGAGCAATTATTGTAATGCTGTATGTGCTGTTTTCCCTCCCTCATAATATAAATTAAAGGGACATGCCTTTACATCCGATGAAAAAAACTGAATCACACTTCAATTGTGGAAAGCTGCAATAATTCTTTTCCCTACAAAATTCTACCATTTATACAATTGAAAAGAAAAAATCAAAAGGGCAATTAGCTGATACTTGAGAAAAGTATATAGCTTTGGGACAGTATTTTATGTCTTCATTTTTATGGTCGCAACTTATAATTAAGCAGACTCGAGTTTTATAGAACTCCAAGTAGTCTTAACTTTTCTTCTTTTTCAAATTTATGGTACCGATTGGACACTACCAAACATAATTTTTGTTTTTAAATAAATAATATTATTGTTCATAAATTTATAAAGGGTAAATTACATTTATCTTTCATGAGGTTTAGTCAATAAACACTGCCATCCCTTCTTATTTGTCAAATTATACTAACCTCCGTTATTAGGTAACAAAATTACTTTTTTGTCTTCATTTTATTAATATTATTTTAGTTCATAAACAAAGCAAAGCAAAAAGACAAAATTACCCAATTGTATTCCAATGTCTGCTCACCCTTCTCCTTTTGCTCCACTACCATTAACGACACTGGTGAGCTCAACAGTTCATTTAAAAAATAAAATCTAAAATTGATGAAAAATAAAATATTTTTGACAACTTAAACCCAACTGTAGTTTAAATAAATAAGTGAAGAGTCTCTTATTCACTAATTTAACAAATAAATTCATGAATTGAAATGAGTTTGTATTTATGTATGTAACCAAGGAACAACAATAATTTTTTAGAAATGTGGTCGTGAATTGAAACCATAAATAAGTTGGCTGACTATTAGCTTTTATATAACAAACTTTTGTACTATGACTTTTAAAAACATAAAAAAAGAATCAAAAAGAAAAAAGAAAATTTTATTACATAAACTAAATCCAGAATTTTCAATTCAAATAATTTAACCCTAATTTCGAAACCACGTATATGTTCCATTGAAGCCAAGCCATGCAATTAAACTCTTTAATTTCAAGATCTTAACTCTTTATTGAATTAAGTAAAAAGAGAGAAAGTAGGAAAATGGTGATAATGAAAAGAAAAAAAATATCTTATCACTTCTCTCTCTTGCCACCAAAAATTATCGCCGGCAATCTTCACTGGAGATTATTTTTTGACTTTTTGAAATGATAAGAAGAAGAAGGGGATAATTTTGTCAACTTTATTCAGTTAAAAAATGTATCTAAGTATTTCATATGATTTCATAAGGATAATTACATCTTTACATGTTTTTCAAGGGTAGATCTGGAATTTAAAATATACAAATTACTGACATCATAATTTTTTGTCATTGATTGTGTTGATCACTAACGGAAGGAAAGTTTGTGTTATCTTGTATTCAAATCTCAAGGGGGTTAGTATAATATCACAAATAAGAAGGGAGATCAGTGTATATTAACTGAACCTCAAGGGAGGTTAGTGTAATTTACCCATTTATAAATAAGAGAATCAAATAACAATAAAAATAGAAATACTTTTGTTAATTATTTAAAAGATAGATTGCATGTATTGTAAAGTGCAATACTAATAGTATCTATTTTGTGAGGAGGGGAAAAAAATTCAAAAAGTCAATATAGTATATTGTGTAACATTATCAATTTAACTTTTTTGCATTAAATTTATAAAAATAATTAGGGTAAATTTCATTGATACACATTGAGGTTTGAGGTATTGTCACACGACTACAATTTTATGTAATTTTGTTACCAACACTTCTTGAGGTTTGTGCCGCATATCACATACACCCTCTCCTGTCAAAAGTAGGCAGTGTCAGACCACTTTTTGACAGTGAAAAGACTATGTTATCCTTTGACTTTTGACCTAACCTTTTTAAATACTAAAATTACTTATTTAATCCTGCCTAATGGACCAAAATGCCCCCAACTATACCCTATTATTACATACCCATTTCACTTTTATTACATTATATATATATATATATATATATATTTATACATATATAGAGAGAGGGGGGAGGAAACCATCGAGCACCACTGCCACCAACCAAAACCACCACCATCACTGTCGAACTCCAATCACAACTTAACCCAACCCAACGACCATCAACCAAAACCACAACCACCACCACCATTGTCACTAACCACCACCACACAAACGTATACACACACACACACACACACACACACACGCACGCACATATATATGTGTATCCACTACTCAAACCAGTGGCGCCACCACCACCACCACCCCAACCATCCTAACCCCACACCTGGAGGCGCCACCACAACCACACTCACCACCATCAATTTCTCTGTATACACACACAAAACAGATCATTGACCAAAACAGACCCAATTCCGGCCACCATTGTCATCGTTTCTCACTATCAGAATCGAGCTCCATCACCGCCGTGAATCATAGCCCCATGGTTTTAACAGCTGGGTTTCCATCTTTTCCATGGTTTTCACAACTGGTCTCCATCTTGAACACCAACACCATAATGAAAAGACCCGATTTTCTCTTTCTTACTCTAAATTTTATCTTTCCTCTCACCTTTCTTTATTATTCCTCATTCCCTCTCTTCTTTTTCTTTTTCTTTATTTTTCTCTCTTCCTCACCATTTTCTCTCATATAGCCACATGGTGGTCGAGGCAAAGGTGGTTCTGGCGATGTCATGGTTTGGCTGTGGAGAAGAAGACCCACTTGAGTTGGTGGGTCTTGTGTATGGAAACTCACGACTGTTTGATTACATGACAGAAGGTGGTGGGGGTGGTGGTCACTGTGTGGTTATGGATTGTGGTGGTGGATTTGGTGATTATGGTTGTGATTGTGGTGGTGAATTTGGTGACTGTGGTTGTAGATTGTGATTGTGGATTTAGGGATGGTGGCTGTGGATTTGGTGACTGTGGATTTGATGATTGTGATTTAGGGATGGTGGCTGTGGATTTGGTGACTGTGATTTAAGGATGGTGGCTATGGTGGTGGCTATGGTTAGTGGCAGTGGTTGTTGTTGGTGGCCGTGATTGGAGGAGAAGATGGTGGTTGTCGTTGGTGGTTGGAGGAGAAGATGGTGGTTGTTGTTGGTGGCAGTGGTTGGAGGAGAATATGACAGAGAGAATAATATGTGGCAGTCATAATGGTAGTTTTGCCATTTTTTAATTTTGATATTTTTGTATTAAAATTCATTTAAATAATCAGGGCATTAATGACATTTTACTTATTAAAAAATTAAAAATTTTAGACGGAGAATATTGATAAGAGAATTGTACAAAGTTACAGATGCATGATAATAGTTGAAACTCCGGGAGGTGTAATGAAATTTATCCAAATAATTAAGTGAATTTGGTAATTTATTCACTATCAATATAATCATGGGACAGAGGGAATGTCTCGTTATCTCCTACACTCCTAGGAAGGAGCTAGGATCCTTTCTGCTCCTTGCAGTACAACAATGGAACACACTGCTATCCATTGCTGGACAGATCTTACTCAGAGGTTCAAGGGTAAGATTACTTTCTCAAGCATGGTCGAGAAAAAGAAAAAAGTATAATGGCATTGAGGCGGCTGGGTTACGGTTGACCCGATCCACTACCACCCACAGTATATAATAGTAATTCCTCATCTATCGAATACATTATACCGTTTAGACAGAAATTGCGCTACCAGAGAATTAGGTTTTCCGAATTTAGGGTTTTTGTCGAAGCTTCTCGAATCGATCACGATGATCTACGACGTCAACTCTCCTCTCTTTAGATCCTTCCTTAGCCAGAAGGGAGGTTCCTCTGACAAGAGGTATTACACTTTTCCCCCTCGGTATTTTATATATATTTATGTGTGTGTGTGGGGACATGCATTTTATTATATATCCGTGGAAGTAATTGATCTATCTGTTCTTTTTATGCTTGATTTTGTTTCTTAAATTTCTGAAGTTGAATTTTTACGTGTGACTGTGTGGTCTTTAAGTTTTACTAGAATTTGAGTAATTGACCGTTTAATCCACTTCTTCGATGTTAGAATTTGAGTAATTGACCGTTTAAGTTTTACTGATTTGCACAGCATTATAGTAATTTTCAAATCAGATTGATTTATGGTAATAGAGAAACAATATGATGGTATTACTTATTAAAAAGGTTACAATCGGTGGGAGAAATATTACTGCTTGACATAATGTACTAGTTTGGGGGTCACCACATTTTTCTTTATCAAGGACCCTACAATCTTGTAGTAAATGTTTTGAAGTGTAAATGCTGAATTATAGTGCCTTTGTATGTTGGAAACCTTTTATTTTTATTGTGAACCTTCCTTCAATTGTTTAGTGTAAACTGTAAGTAGCTTTCATGGAAAGTAATGGATAATATTGAAAATTGACTTGGTTGGCTAAGCTACAACAATGGTTTGTGTTTTTAGTATCTAATGTTATTTTGGACTCTATAACCACAATAGATGATACAATTTGTTCAAGTTATTATTATTTCAATGCAAGCCCATTTAGGGAAAGGAGAATAGTTGGACATTCAACTTATTTGTTATTCTTTATTCTAGGGTTAAGTTGTGTTTGCGAAGTAGATCGTTTAGCATGGGTGGTTTACTAGTTTTAAAGCAACCATGTGATAAATATAAGAAGTAAGAAAATTATGCTTATAATATTGCTTCTTTCTTTGGAAAGTGTGTCCTTGTAGATAGTTTCTTGATGGGATATACTACTTTAGCTAAATGAGTTATTGTGTGGACTTGCCTTCTGGGTACTGTTACTGTATGTTAGGCTCCTTTTTATTTTATTTTTTCATGGCTATAATTTTGTACTTGTGATTATGCGACAGTAAATTATGTTTAGTATGGTTAAGTTATTGTATTCATTGCTGTCTGTGTTTATTAGATACCTTTTTTTGATAGTTGGCATCGTTTTAGTAGCTGTTAATACAATCTTCTTCATGTAATGTATAAATGTTAGGTTACTCACTGACAAGGGATCTTTTAGTACTTCCCTGGTATCATGAACTTTTATTTATCAACTAAATATTGCTCTGCAGTTTTCCGGGAGGCACTTATATTTGAATGACATTGTATCTTCATTTTAGGAGATCTTAAATTATAAATTTATGCTACATTGTTCTTTTTTGTCTTTTTCTTGATCGAGTTAACAACTTATCAAAGGAATACTGCATGCATGCATGCATCTGGTGTGGTCCTATAAATTGGATTAATTTTGTAGAAATTTGATCCCTGGTTTGCTTGCATGGTTTATTGCAGAGCAACCAAATTCTTGTTTCTTGTTGGAGCTATCCATGCTGCTGCCCCCTCCCCTTTTGAGTGTTAATAAGTACTTTTCTGTAATAATCGTTAATATCTACCTGGGACCTTAGAAATAAAAGAGTTAACTACACTATCAATTGGTTTTTATGGAATCATGATTATATGGTTGTTATGGAATCATGATTATGTGGTTGTTGGTTTTCTTTGGATAGGATCTTTATTGTGTGGGTCATTTTAGGTACCCTTTTAATATTTTGTATTTCTGTTGTATTTGACAATGCTATGCAAAAAAATTCGTTTCTCATATGGATCACAACAACATATAGAACTATATGAACTGTGTAATTTTGTGAAAAGAAAAGAATTGGAAAGAAATTCTCATGGAAGAAGAAATTAATAAATAAAATTAAAGATCTGATATGAAAATCACTGCTGCTCATGAAGATCTGATATTGTTTTCTTCATTTATCTCCTGCCTTGTTGAGTTTTCTGGCTTAGTACTTCAAGGTTTCATTCCCCAAATCATATATTAGATGAGTTGGTCTTACTGCTTAGGTTGAGTATACTGCATCTGCTGCTCAGGAGCAGTTTTCTAGTTGGTCTCGACAATATAATATTTCGACGTAATTCTGATATGCAGATCTTGTTTTATTCATGATTTTCTAACATGTTTCTGACATTTCCAGGAAAAATGAAGAGCAGAAGTCGAAATAACAGAGGCCAAAAGCTAATGAGAATAAGCCTATTATGACAGAGTAATGGGGGCTGTATGCATGAAACTTTAGCATGGGTAGGTTCAAGAGATCTTTTAAGTTCAATTATGGTTGTCGGTGAACATTTGTTTTAACTAACATGTCAATTGCTGAGTCTGCGACTTTTGATTTTGCACGAATGCCCTTCTTATGTACTGTTTGGAAATAGATATTATTATGATTGCAACCGGCAAAGCTTTGTAAAATTTAGTTCATACTTCTAAGGGATGATAAATCAATCACTAATCTCTTAAAATCATCTGTCTAAACACATATTTTATTGTCTTGAAAACATTACTAATTTTAACATTTGAGGCACAGATGCTCCCTTCGGCAGCGGCGGCTAAAGGGGGCGATATTTTGGAGTTACAGTAGGGGAATATCTAGCGGAAGCGCTTCATGGATGAGACTTGAGTTGGAGCTTTGTGTGTCTTACTTGTTAAAAAGGGAAAAAGGTTCTGTTATAGGAAGATAAGTAGATCAAAGTTGATTCAATTTTAGATTAAAGTTAGACAGACCAACACAGAGACCGAGTTACACCTATAGGACAACCATCAAAAGCTAGTGTCTTTGTGACATAGTCAACGAAGTGGGGTCTATGGTGCATTATTGTGTGAAATCATGTTATTTGAGCACGGGTCAAGTCCAAGAGGATGATGTTATTCTTTTTCACCTGTTTATGAGCCAAACACGAGGATGCATATATTTTCTTTTCTTTTATGAAATTACAGTGCTCTGTTTTTTTCAGTGTCCATAACATATGCAAAAGGAAAAAAATTGTGGAACCCTGTGTTATGTTATTGAGTGACAGAGATCGAGGAGAGAAAAATTATGTAGTGAATTGTTATTTTCTTGGCAACTATATAGTAAATAATTGAAAATGGTCATTCAGGTAAATTTAAATTAATATAATTAGAAATGTATTGGTCATTCGTGTGGGCTTAAATATTGTTAGATGTTTCTTTGACCATGAGATCAATTCTCTCTCTCTCTCTCTTCTCTTCGGTAGGTCAATTGGTAGAAATGCACACCATTTACTTCTAAGAAAATTACTTCACATGTTATTAAAATGAATTAACTATTTAGCAGTATTAAATTTTTAATTCTTGTCCCCTAATAATATTTGGCAAACTATTGTTTTTTTGATGACTTTTTCCCTCATTATTTTCATCCAGGTCTAAAAAAGCATTACAGACAGAAACACATCTTACTCTAACCTTTATCACATAAATATGGACAACAAAATATGAGAAATGAAGAGAAGTTTACATGAAATACCCCCCACCCCGTTGGAATAATTAAAAAGGGGTTACAGGTTGACATAAAACACATATTGGTCTCAAGAGAGGTGAAAAGCTGAAGGACCAAGGAGTGCATGCACTTGAGTGGCCATAAGTGGTTTCCTATGTGAAACCCCATCTAACCCTCTACCTCTCTATCACCTCCTCCTGTCTCCTCTTCTCAATAACCTATTTCCCTAGATTACCCCCATGTTCATTTTTACAAAATGTGGACTTCCAAAATAAATAAATAAATAAACAAATATGATTAAATTTTAGAGAAAGTTGTTTGTTATTCTAAAACTATTACGTGGAATTAAAGTTTTGGAATTATTCTTATTAATAATTTTTTTTTAACTTCACCAATTTCTATTTCAGAGAAAATACAAATTCTACTAGCTAACTGAGGAGGTACTGTGAGTTCTTCTATGGGACACATGGCTTGTTTCCCTTTTCTTTCTTTAATTAGTATAGTATAGAATTCCATTAATATGGAGCCCATACAGACACTTGAACGTTGATAAGTCAAATCTGTCTTTATGTGCTATAAATTACTACCACTCTATTATAGTAGTTGTGTATTATGGGACTATGTGCCGTAGGAAATGGTGTGAACGTGTTACTTCTTTCTTCAAGTGCATGACATGTTAGTGACACCCACCCTTTTTTTTTTAATAAAAGTGGTAGATAATAATATTAAGATGCCTCATTTAAAGTAATAGTTGTTGTTTGATGGGTGCTCTGCTTTGTAGTTGTTTTGTTTAGTGTTCACCAAAAAAAAAAAAATTATGATTAATTTGGTTTGTTCACACATTTCATGGGGATTAATCCATTTTTAATCTGACTTGTATTCAAATGTGATTATAGAATTTGACATTAAGATCGTGGATAATATAGTAATTTAACAAAAAGCAAATAATTTGGTGGTTATAGAAGGAAAAAAAAAGAAGCTTGTAAAGGAAATGCTTTATTTCCATCGTTAGTTAGTCTCTCTCTCTCTCTCTCTTCTCTTCTCTTCCCTTTATTCACGCCGCTTTCACTTCCATTATCACACATTTCTTTTCCATTTCCTACAACAAAACAGAGAGCACACCCCCTCTTCTTCTCCATTCCATCACCATCTTCCAATTTTCAATTCCATTCTCTCTCTCTCTCTTTCTTTCTAAACAAAAGAAAGACAAAATGTCTGAGCTGTGCTTGTCAAGCACGACCAAGACTAGCAAGTTCTCTAGTCTTGTACTCTCTGACTTGTTCCTATTCTGTTCCTTCATTCTCTCTCACCCTCTCTACTTCTCTTACTTCATCTTCTTCTCACCTTACCTTCTCAAACTCCTCTCATTTCTCTCCCCTCTCTTCATCACCACCTCCCTCCTCCTCCTCGCTCTCCTCACCCTCTCTCCCACTCTCCACCACAATTCCACACCCCAATTGCTTGAATCCAAACTCGGCTTTCTTCTCTCTACATACAATGCAGTTCTAGACAGAGTACTACGGTCAAAGCCAGACCACGGCGACGAAAATGAAGAGTACTTCCATCAATTTGATCTTGAAGACCTTGAAGCCTATAGAATTGTGTTCGACACATCTATATTCGATGTCAGAGAAATCCCATTTCAGGTTTCGGAGGTGAAATCAGAAGAGGATTATTGCTCACAACCTCTTGAAGCAATCATCATAGAGAGTAGTGAAGGAAAATCAACACAAGTTGGTCAGAGAGAAACCAAGTCTGATCAGGCTGTCATGGAAGCAGAGACTACTTTAGAAGGTTTTCTACAGGCACTGGATGAGTTTGAGAGCATGACTAATTACAATGTGGAAGACAAGGAGAAGAAAATTGAGTCACAAGGCCCAAAGTCCGATAAAGTTGAACTCTGTTCACAAAAAGAAGAGTCAATTGTGAGATGGGGATCCGAGGCAATGCCTAATAAATTAAGTACTGATGCAACGTTGTCCACTAAAGTATTAAATACTGATAACGGAGGAGAACACACTTCAAATGTTAATTGTGGTGGCAATGGTGGAGATGTTATGGCGATGAGCTCGGGAACATTGGATTCGAATCTTGGGAGCTATGGATCGATGAGGAGAGAGAAGGAATGGAAGAGGACGTTGGCGTGCAAGCTTTTTGAGGAGAGACACAATGTGGAGGAGGGCGGCGAAGGGATGGATTTGCTCTGGGAGACGTATGAAATGGATTCGAATAAGGTCAAGACGAAGGGCTGCACCATCAAGAACAAGATCAAGGACAAGAAGAAAGGTGAGTACTATGAGGAGGACGAGGAGTACGAGGATGAGTTGGATGGGCAGTTGTGTTGCTTACAGGCATTGAAGTTCTCAGCAAGAAAGATGAATATGGGAATGGGAAGGCCTAATCTTGTTAAGTTTTCCAAGGCCATCAAAGGGATTGGATGGTTGCATCGTGTCACCAGTAGTCATGGTAGAAAGAGGTAAATAAATTTGAGTTGGATTGTTGTTGGCTTAATGTTGAATTGGCATGCCAAAGTATGTGTATTTATTTAAAAATTAAATTAAGTATATATATATATATTTATGTTCCTTTCAATCCTCGAATACTAAATATTTTATGTTATTTTTATCTAAAAGGGTTGTCTATTAAATTTGAATTTGTATTCTTAATCCTCATATTACCAATTTAAACTTCTACTATTGCACCAAATAATGATCTGTATAGTTTCATTTCTCATTTGAAGCCATTATATATACCTTTCTTCTTTACTTGGGGGCCAGGAGTTTTTTGGTGGGTGTGACATGATGGATTATGCTCTTATCAGTGCCTCTCTCTACAGTACATTAGGTGTGTCCATGAATGTCCATGAGTGAGGCATGCTGTGATATTTTTTGCTGGACATGACAACCACAACCACTTATATGATTCTCCATCATTCACTTGTTTCTCATCATATTCGCATGGTGGAAGCATCCAAGACTAGTTGCCATCTTTGTGGTCTGATTGATTCCAAAATTGGGTTAGAGCACCTAATTTTTTATTAGTTGGTTACAAATATTAATCATTTGCTATCAAATTTAAGAACACAACTTAAAAAAGAAAAATGACAATTCCAAAGAAAAGGAACACAAAGAGGAGGAAGGACTAACTCAAATTTCACCCATTTATCTTTTAAATCTGTATAAATGGCAGAATTCAATTTGAAAATTTAGAATCTATAGTCATCCCAGGATATAATGTTTATTAGATTGCATTTTGGGAAAGAGTGAAGTTTTGGAATGAAGTGTTAGAACAAATCTATTGTAATAGTGCTTGTCGAGATTTAGAGGCACGTAATCGTTTCTCGAAGATAGTTGAAACTTCTCTCACGTGCAAACGAAAGATAATTGACAGCACTATATCCGGAAAACCTCTTCCACTTGCATTTTTTGAAAATAGTTAAAGCCTCTCCCATGTACAAAGGGAAGATAAATGACATCTCTATCTTCGAGATTCAACTAAGTTAAAGATATAAAATGGTTACACTTCTATTCATAAATCCATTTATTCACTTTCATCCAATTAACACAAAGTATAAAACTCACTCAAATCCAACAAGTTTGAACACACTTTTCCTCCGAAATTCTTACAAAACTCCGCTTCTCAATAAATACTTGTTTTTTAGAGTGTTTTTGTTATAGGCTTCATAGGACTGGTACCATTTATAGTAGTACAGAGAAGTATTTAACTTAACATTAATTATCTTACCAACTGTGTAATTTTTAAAACCTTGAAATTAGAGTTGTAAAGTCAAGACTTAAAAGTCTTCATAAATATAAAGTTAATGAAATAAAATTAATTTGAAACATAACTCCAACTTGAAGACTAAGACCTAAAGCCAGAGATGGTGTAATGCCCCCTTTTAACCATGGCAGAGTAGTAGATTGCCAATGCCTAACAATGACCAACCCTATTAATATTTGAATATCATGGAAATTCCAGTTATACTCTGTTATCATCGCAAACTAAAATTTGTTCAAAAAGACTTTAATGCTTCATTTAGTACACAAGAATGGAATTGAATGGAATTTTTATTCCAATCATTTTTTTATTTGGTATGAATTTTAAGATGGAAATGGTTATTCCATTGGAATGAAAATCCATTTTCAAGAATGAAAATTCATTCCATAGTTAAACCTATTTCATAGGCATTCCATTTCCACTAAGATTAAAAAAAATATTATATTACCAAAAAACCCTTCCCCTCCACCACCACTACCACAGGCTCTACGATCACCACTACCACAGGCTCTACCGCCACCGCCACCGTCGCCTCCACCACCCCCACCCCCACACCACGACCTTCCTACTCCACCACACCACCACCTCTATATCGTCACCTTTTGCCACATCGCATTGCCACTACCTCCACCACTGCCACCTTCCTCCACCACCCCCACTACCTCCACATAGCTGCCACCACCACCGTCACCTTCCTCCACCACTACATCGTCACCACCACTGCCACCACCTCCATATCGCCACCTTCTTACATCACAACACATTTGTTGATTTAATTTATTTGTCACTAGGAGGGATATTTTGGAGAATTTGATTTAAAATTTATTTCATTCTCCTATCCCATTTCATATTTGCAACCAAACAATAGAATGAGAATTATTATTTCATTTCATTCCCAATCTCATTCTATTCCTAACACAACATAACTTTATAATGGGTATAAAAAGATCATGTTTCTCTCTCTCTCTCTTCAAAGAGGCAATGTGGGATCAAAGTGTTAATTAAACATTAAAGCACAACTAACAAATACCTAAACGAATTATCAACGACTTAAATGGATAAGTTGGGCTTTCAATCATCACAAAAGATGTGGGAAGTTGTTGATAAATCCTACTGTCTCTTAATTCTGGTTCTCAACTTGGCTTAAATTGTTGCTCAAAGAATACCACACCTATTTTCTTTGAACCAGTTTCCAACTGGAAAATGTGTTATTTCTCTGGTTTGGAGGCAAAAACTAGAGCAGCATTATCATCAGCTGCAAAAATTTAATTGCATACGTTTGGTTGCATGAATAAAGCCGAAACCTAGCTGGGTTTAATGGAATTCAAATCCAATTGGTGGCACGTCATTTCTGTCTGACAAATGACCCTTGTTATCATGTCCTATAATTTAAAAGTGTCATTTACTGTCGCAACATTCAATATCTAAATGAATACAACATTGAAAATTAGCTAAAGAGCCTAATATAGTAATATACATTGCAACTTGGGACACAAAACCTAGCGCCAATAGTAACACTCAGATGAGTTCTGATTTAAGCCGGGAATTTGTCATTTGGTGGGTCTTAATCCTCTACGTTGATTAGTTGGGTGTCTGGTGAAAGTGAAATGGAGAGATTACCGTTATTCTAAAAGACCCGACACCACTATCTGTTAGTCCGGCATAGTTCAAGTTTTCTAGGGTTGAGATTAGGATGGTCATTATATTATTTGCCCTAAATGGGCTATGTCTTGGTTGGGCTTGACTCCTAGTTCTTGGGAAGTGACGAGTGGCCCGTCAGACTTCATATTGAGTTCACTACTTCTAAATAGGGATGACAAAAATTCCCAACCCGGCGGGGACCTGCCCCGTTTAAAACGGGTTTGGGAAACCGTTTATGTTAATGGAACGGGGATGAGTTTTGTTAGTTAAAACCCGGTCGGTTTCGGGGCGGGGACGGGGAAAGGTCACCCTGCCCCATTTAAAACCCGCCCCGATTATTCTACACTCAATATGCTATTATATTATATTACTTATGTGTATATATACTTAAATAAAAAACTTTAGCCCTAATCTCACTCCTCTCTCCTAGTTTACGATGATATGATTGTGATTCTTTCCTTATTCTTGCCATGAAGGATGAAATTCTATGTTAGTTTTATGTTAGAGGAATGTATGGTTAGTTTTATATGGTTTTGTTGGAACTTAAAAAAAAAAATTAATTTTCAAAATATTTGAGTTTTAACCGATTATGGGGGGTGGGGTGAGTTTTGTCGGTTATTGGGCGAGGATAGGGTGAAGGAAAAAATTTATAACCGGTTATGGGACGGTTATGGGATTTCCAAAATTAAACGGTTATGGGGATGGGGATGGGGATCCCCGCCCCATAACCAATCCGTTGCCATCCCTATTTCTAAACCATAATGACACTACTTCTAAACCATAATGAAAGGGCAATGTAGGCCCATCCTTCTGCTAACAACCTATATCTTCGTGCCATGTCACTTAATTTGTGCAGAATCATGACAAGTGACCAAGGAAGCAGAGATATGGGAGTTTATGTTTAATCAAGTGAAATATAAATTTTTCTTTGAGCAATGTTACGTGTGATAAAATTATTTCATGATTTTGTATCATGAATGATGTCACAGGTAACAATTCTATATTTATAAGAATTTCACAAATAATAAATCTATATTTTTTATTATTTTAAGAGATAAAATTAAATAGTGAGTTAGTATTGGTGGAATTTCTTCCTTACACAGAGTCTCAATGTTATTATCACCAGTCACATTATTCGTGATACAAAATCATGAAATAATTTCATCATGTTTAGCATTTTCCTTTCCTTTTTTACTTCTCAAACTGACTTCTTGACAAGGTCTATATATATATATATATATATATATATATAAAGTATGTACAGAGGGAGAGAAAGGGAGGCACTGCATTCACTTAAACCCCAAATTTGAACTCAATTGCTTGTTAATTTGCTCACTTGGTTCAATTTGCACTTCACTTAACATACAGAAGCTCATACTCAAACCTCAGTAAAGAGTAGTATTTCTTTAGCTTGCCTTGATCATCAGCCACTTTGTTTGTGGACATCCTCTCGTCTTCAGTATTACTTTTACAATACTGGCTCTGGTTTTCCAATCTCAACAACAAAAAGTTTGCATTTGCAGCATCCACTATGAGTTTGCCTTTCCCCGCCTTGTTTGCCAATGGTGGATCCAGGAGTGAAATGGGACTCTCTTTCTTCTCTATATTGATGTATTTGCCAAATAATTTAATCTTCCCAGGCTCAACTGGAGATGATTTATCATCACTATCTTGATCATCATCCCCAGGAGTATCAAATTCAGTCTCTATATTGATGTACTTGCCAAACAATTTAATCTTCTTGGGCTGAGCAGCTGCAGCTGCAGCTGCAGCTGGACCTGAATATTCATTCTCAAGAATACTACTTTTCCCTTTGCAACAACCACTACTACCTTGCCTTCCATTACCTTGTTCATTACTGCTATCTATGTTCACCAATGGCAGATTCAGGTGGGAAATCACTAGTCTGTTGGATTGGATTTGTCAAAGCCATTGCTTAGAGTCAATTGGCTATTCCACGGAGGAGAGTACTTCTTTGGCTTGCCTTGATCATCAGTGACTCCACTTTCGCCACAATCATCTTGTTCATTGCCACCAAAAAGGGCTGCTTTGCCCTTGCAACCACTGCTATGACTTTTGCCTATCATCACCGCCTCGTTCACCAATGCGGGATTGGGGAGGGAAATGGATTAATTCACTTTCTTTTGAAATGTCTGGCTTGCTGCCTGTGCCACAGATCGATGTCGTCGCTAGGAGTTAATGGCTCCTCAAAGATAGAGTTTAATTTCTTGTAGAAATTCAGCAATGATATTGTTATCAATTGAGCTAGCAGAAGTTGACCACCCCCAATTCTTATTAGCAGTTCGTCGTGGAATTATCCTATTACCATTACTCTGCGCATTGATGCTCCTTGCAGCAAATGAGTATCTGCAGAGGAGAGAGCCAAAAACAACTCATGTTAATTATAAAAAATAATAATAATAATAATAATAAAAAAGAGTTATTTGTATTTTCATGCATAGCAAGACCATTGTAGGTAGGTTTCATCAATGCCTTGTGTCTCTTGATGATCAGCAACAGCTACCATTGTTGTAGTTGTAGATGGATTTCGTTGTTCTGAACAACATTTAGTTTCTTCTTCTGAAATCATCTTCCTTTTCTCTTCTTTGAGATTGAGACGTAAAGTGTTGTACTATCAGACATCTTTCTTGATTCTTAATTTCTTGAATGTAGCGAGCTTTGAAAGAGGATTTGATACTTGAAAAGAGTATGCATATATATATATATATATATATAGAGAGAGAGAGAGAGAGAGAGAGAGAGAGATTTTGTTTTCGCGAAAATTCTTTTCAAAGGGAAATTAACCAACTGATTAATGTGAATGAGAGAAAACCCCATTGAAGAATGAAGAGAACGATATAACTCTACTTTTGTTTTAACCATTATGGAATATTATTGCTCGTGAAGAGTTACTGAGTTACTCACTCAGTTACCACTTACCATGTATTTTCATTCGTCAATCCAAACGAGGTGCAAGTAATTGATAAAAGGTTAAATACAGTCTTTTCGGGATTTGATCTAATTTCACTTTAATTAAATTTTTTAAAACTCTTGCACCTAGTTTTATTTATTTATTTATTTTTTTACGTTTGCACACTTACTAGTAATATATCCTTTCATCCAAAAAATTATTTGTTCGGTCAAAAAATTTGAGTGTGTGAATCAAAATGCCTATCATCCATCTAAAATGATTTTATTAATCTTATAATGACATTTATTTACCAAAAGGCCTTATTTTTATGGACAAAAATATCCTTTTCTCCACCCACAAGTGCACTCACAAAAGAAAATTTATATTTAATTTTTAAATTAATTACATTCAATTAAATATTCGGGTCTATAATTAAGAATAATTTATTACTCAAAAATAAATGAATAATGAATTGATAATTATTATTTAGATTAATTAATTTAAATAAATTATATTTTAATTTTAAGGTTAGGATTTGATAAAGAAAAAATGGAAGCACTCCAATGGCATAACCATCGCCAACCACCACTATCGCCAGCCAACCAAACCCAGCACCTCCTCAATTTTCGCTACCACCAGTTCCACCACCATAGCCATTGCTACTCCAATCACATCTCAATTCATCACTACAAATAAACTAATATATGCATACATCATGTGTGTATATTACATGATGTATGCATATACATGAGCATCAATGGAGGTAAATCTTTCTTTTCGAATAAAAGTAAGACAATCATCAACAAATTGGAGATAAGAAATTCCAATTTTTTGATGTTTGATTTCAACATCTAATTTTGAGAAAAAAAATTCAAATGATTTCTTATCTCCAAATCAAATCCAACCCTCTCTCCTGATCAGCCTGTAGTTGAAGCAAAAGATCGAAGAAGAATGATTCGAAGGCCTTTTATTTTTACTCTGGAATTGTTATTGACTTTGTTGTTGTCGCCGTTACCAATAACTTTGATCTCTCCTTCGCAAATTCAGACATAAATAGAATATATATATATAAAATCTATTATCTATATTGTACAAATTAAGAGGAAAAAAATCAATAAGACCATGCCCATATGTATTAAATTAGAGGTTCTAATTAGGGAAGAAATAAGCAAGCAAAATGGACTAATGGTGATGGCAGTTGTGGTGTGCCGTGGAGGTGAGAAGATTGATGAGAGAAGGAAGAAAGAGAGAGGGGGAAGAAGAGTGTTTTTTATGTTGGGCAAAATTGTCATTTCACAAGTTTTAATATTTTAGTATTTTTAATGTTAAAATATTAAGGGTATAAAGGTAATTTTACTCTAAAAATTAACCTACATTAGCTTAATTTTGTCATAGGGGAGGTCATTGTAAGATTTTTGAAAAGTTTTATCCAAGTTTAATCCGATCAAACCTTGAGGGAGATTAGTGTATTTAACCCTTGATAAAAAGTTCACTAATAGAGTGTCCACATCTAGGAGTGCATACGGTACGATTTCTTACGGTTCTTGGAGGAATTGGAACTGTTCCCAACGGTTCCTTAATTTTGGAATCGAAATCGTTGAGTTCGGTTCGATTCGGTTCGGGTTCAGTTCTTTGCAGTTCCGATTCTAGTTCTATATTAATTAATTTTTTTAAATATTGACAAGAAACACACTTATACATTAGAACTTAAAAACTAAAAGTTTTTATCTACATATTTTATACATAAATAAAATACTATAATTTAAAAGTTATTAATATTTAACATTAAAATTTAAAAGTTATTATTATTCATTTATATATTATATATATATATATTTTTTAACTGTTTTAGTTCTATGATTTGGAATCGAAATCAAAAGTGTAATCAATGGTTCTTAAAATCAGTGAATTGAAATAAGAGTCATACTTAATGATTAAATTCAATTACAATTTCGGTTACATTTTCGTTTCATCGATTCTTTGTATCTCTCTAATGTGATGGTTTGGTCTATAAGTAGTCCATTTAGGAAAGTCACTTATTCAACGGTTGTACTGCCACGTGTTTCTTCAAACTAATCGTAACAATTTTAGTTGGTAGTAAAACTGATGAAACTAATCACAGCAATAAACGTAATTACAGTCTTAGATCCTCACGAAGCTTAGCTAACTGGACCTCACCAGTCACCCCCAAACACGGAGGCCCATGGATGATTGTGGGACCCACTAACACCAACCAATCCATACGCATTTCCACCGCCACCGACGGTCCCCGCATTTCCCTTCACTTCCCACTTGCTAGTGCCCGTAACTCCGTAAGAAACAATCATATCTTCCCCCCTCTCTCTCTCTCTCTCTCTCTCTCTCTACATTCCCATTTCGATCACTAGAGAGAATTATCACTTTCTCTCTCTAAGGAGCTAGCACACAGAAATGGCGAACACAACGCTTCGAAGCTCGCGCACTTCACTCTCCTCCGATCGAAAGAATGGAGTCGGCGGTGGTGCGATTCGAATCCATGCCTTCAGCTTCAAGCTCTTCGTCTCCGCCATCACTGTCGCCGTCTCTCTCTTCTTCGCTCTCTCTTTCTTCTTCACTTCCTCCACCAATCCCTCCGATCTCGACTTCGTAATTACCTTAATAACCGTTCTCTATTTCACACACACACACACACACACACACGCACATATATGCTCTCTCTCTGTATGTATTTATATATATTATCATTTCTGTATGTCTATGAGTATTTACTGTGTTTCCTTTTTGAATTAGGGTTCCTATGATTCATATGGCCTTGGACCGATCAGACGGACCATACTCGCTATCAAATCTGATCCGTTGAAGCCCAGACTTGATCAGATCAAGAAGCAAGCGGACGACCACCGATCTCTTGTTCTCGCTTACGCAGCCTATGCTCGGAAACTCAAGCTGGAGAACGCCAAGCTCGTTAGGGTTTTTGCAGATCTCTCTCGCAACTACACGGATCTGATCTCCAAACCTTCGTATCGTGCTCTGTTTGACTCAGATGCGAACTCGATTGATGAATCGGTGCTTCGGCAGATGGAGAAGGAGGTCAAAGAACGGATCAAACTCACGCGCCAACTGATTGCGGAGGCCAAGGAGTCATTCGATAACCAGCTGAAGATTCAGAAGCTCAAGGATACGATTTTCTCTGTAAATGAGCAGTTAACGAAGGCGAAGAAGCAAGGAGCATTTTCGAGTTTGATCGCAGCGAAATCGATTCCGAAGAGCTTGCATTGCCTCGCGATGAGGTTGATGGAAGAGCGAATTGCGCATTCTGACAAGTATTCAGACGATGGGAAGCCGACGCTGCCGGAATTTGAGGATCCGAAGCTTTACCACTATGCTATTTTCTCTGATAATGTGATTGCGGCCTCCGTTGTGGTGAATTCCGCAGTGAAGAACTCGAAAGAGCCGTGGAAACACGTGTTCCATGTCGTGACTGATAAGATGAATCTCGGAGCAATGCAGGTAATGTTCAAGATGAGGGAATACAATGGAGCTCACGTTGAGGTGAAGGCTGTGGAAGATTACAAGTTCTTGAACTCTTCCTATGTTCCGGTACTTCGACAGCTTGAATCTGCAAACTTGCAGAAGTTCTACTTTGAGAATAAGCTTGAGAATGCAACGAAAGACACCACTAACATGAAATTTAGGAACCCCAAGTATTTGTCCATGTTGAATCATCTCAGGTTCTATTTGCCAGAGATGTACCCAAAATTGCATAGGATTTTGTTTCTGGATGATGATGTGGTTGTTCAGAGAGATTTGACAGGGTTGTGGAAGATCGATATGGATGGGAAGGTGAATGGGGCTGTTGAGACTTGTTTTGGGTCATTCCATCGGTACGCGCAGTACATGAACTTCTCACACCCTTTGATCAAAGAGAAGTTTAATCCAAAAGCATGTGGGTGGGCTTACGGGATGAACTTCTTTGATTTGGATGCTTGGAGAAAGGAGAAGTGCACCGAACAGTATCACTACTGGCAGAATCTGGTAAGATGAATTTTTTTTCTGACAATTATCTTGCTTTGGCAATTCATAACTCAAGCAGCAATAATCTTACTACCTTTTTAACCCACCTATCTGATCTGTTTAACTTGTTATACTGTCTGTTCGATTTTTTAATTATGATGAACTTTTGAACCATTAGGTTATGTTTTGTAGCTCTATAAACGCCCAGAATGTAATGGTAAGTTTATAGTGGACTAACTATGTTTCCTCTAGGGCTCTAAAAACCATTTACAGAAAGAAAGTTCTTTCCCTCCACAAGTTACCATGTCTGTGTTTATGTATTTGTTGGATTCTGAATTATAAAATGGGTTGTTAGTTGTCATATTTTTATACTATTCCTGCTGAGACAGTGATTTTGTGTTATCACTAATCAGTGATGCTAAAATTGTGTTGCAGAATGAGAATCGGACCTTGTGGAAATTGGGGACATTGCCTCCCGGATTGATCACATATTATTCGACAACAAAGCCCCTGGACAAGTCTTGGCATGTTTTGGGGCTTGGTTACAACCCAAGCATAAGCATGGATGAGATCCGCAATGCTGCAGTCGTGCACTTCAACGGGAATATGAAACCATGGCTTGATATCGCCATGAACCAGTTCCGGCCACTTTGGACAAAGTATGTTGATTATGATATGGAGTTTGTTCAGGCCTGCAATTTTGGACTCTAAATAAAATGGCCATAGTTCTTATATGCTTGAAGTATCAGCCACTGGTGGTCCTCTACAAGCAAATGCTGTTTCGTGAGACTCCTCACTTCTTCTTGCATGAAGCTAATCATATACTTGTTGTTCCCGATACTTTGTCTACGATTAAGGAGAAGAGTGACAAGCCTCAAGAAACATCTGCTTGTGGCTGGACTAACATTGCCAGAAAACCCCCCAAGCACAGGATTCATTAGTTTAGAGTTTTGCTTCCAATTGTTCATATGTGCTTACAATTAAATTTTCTTTGCTAAGTATTTAATTATTTAGACAAGTGTGAACTTTTTTCGGCCAACTTTATGCTATATTTGTAGCAAACAATTAAGATATGATAATGCACTGAGCTACTAAAACTGTTCCTGTCAAATCTGTTTGTAGCAAGTATTGGAGTAAACTCTTTGCAGGTGATTTATTGGTTGTTTTGCATCCAACATAGTATTAAAATAAGTCATTCTGAATGCCTTTGATATCTCCGCCTAGTTAGATGTTTGAGCTATTTTAGATCGAGTAAATGTAGTATTATTAGATTTATGAGAGGGGGGAGTAAATGTAATCAATCTGGAATAGTTAGTTTTACGAGGGGTAGTAATTGAAGAAACTTGGTTGTCATCACCATGATTTATTACAAGTACTGGAGATTCTTTGTGTTGTCTGAATTGTATATTGTTGAAAAATCTATCGTCATATGAAGGTGGACTGAACGAATTTACTAAAGCTACTTGACAATTTGAGTAGCTAAGAGCTAGAACTTTTGGCTGCTGGACAATAGGCAGAAATTTTTAGATCAATTAGATGCATGTGGTAGATCCTGCTATATACACTCATCACATGCATTCAATGGATGTAAATATTTCTGTCTACGAATTTTACTTGAGTAGCATTATCCTGGGACATGGGTAATGCTATCTAGGCAAAATTCATAGGCATAAATTTTTAAATCCATTAGATGTATGTGATAGGTCCACCACATACATTCATCACATGCATCCAATGGATGTAAATATTTCTGTTTACGAATTTTGCCTGAGTAACAGGGACATGAGTAATGACATTTAGACAGAATTTAGAGACAGAAATTTTTAAATGGAACCAAAGATCCTACGCAACTAATTATGACATCATTCACATGTTAAATCTACAGCACTAAACAAAGCTTCCCCACTATTCGAAAAAGATGTGTGTTATCCATGTATAATGGGATAACGGTTCAAATTCATTCTGTTATTTACACCGGATGTATGCAAAAAAGCGTTCACACGGGTAACCCCATACCATAATAAATTCTAGCTACTTGGTTGCAAGAAAGCATTCACATGAGTGACCCATAATAAATTCTAGCTAGTCACATCTAATGTATACCCTTGGCCGCTCATTATCATTTGTCCATTCACTAGATAATTTTGAGGCACGTCTTCCCAGCCATTGAATTGAGAGCCGCCCTTCAATCCGACGGTGTCAGGTTGCCTTCACCATAATTCTTAAATTAATTTATAAGATATACATGAAATACTAGCATAGCCGGTTTCTGAAAGCACAATGCGGATCCACTGCTTATCAAATCTATTTTCGATATGCTTGCACATGTAATTTTAGTAATGCGAAAATGTAGATTCTCTTTCTCGGATATAAATTATTAAAACTTGCATATTAAAAATCTTCATGCTTTATATATTACAATTCAACTTTAAAATGAAATAAAAAGTAGTTAATGTCGTAAAATTGAAGTAATGGAGTGTATCCATAATTAACGGTTATATCATTAATAAATGGAAAATTTTTGTATGAAATGAGGTAAAATTGTTTCTATCGTAAAATATTTTTTAAAATTTTCCATTTTTGTTAACATCTACAAATACAGTATTTTTCACTGTAGAGTAATGCATTAGTCAATCATCATGAATCACTTTTTATATTCTGCCGCTGCACCAAATGAATACACCGACACTCTAAATGTCAAATTTAGTTCATGACAGAATTCAAGCCATGCTTGGCAAATTCGACACTCTTATTTTTCTTACAGGGAAGAAGAACCAATCCAGGGCAGTGAGTGTGACTCACAAACTTAAAGGAATAGTAATTAAGAAGCTGGGCAAAAAAAATTGGACCAACATCTATGGCATTGCAAAACAGTGACATTTTGAAAACAAAATTCTTAAATTATTATATGAGTAATGATCTCTTGTTCACTAGTGAGCAATAAATTTTTTACACACCAATCACAATAAGTAACAGTTAGATATGATTTAAATGTAAAAAAAATAACTTCCAAAAATCATTGCAATCATATCTAATAGTTACCCATACATGGTGTACACGAATTTCTTGCTCACTAGTAAGTAAGAGATCATTTCTGATTGTCAGATGTATTGAAATACAAATAATAAAAAAAAACATACAAGCAGAAAAAAGCAAAGAAAGCTAATTGCAGCGAAATCAACTTTACAAACAATAATACATGACTTGCAATATCAATCCATTTTGCTCATCGCCCTACAGAAATTGAAGATATAACTGAATAGGTAACATGTCAATAATAGCATCACTTCATTTTTTAGCAGCATAAACTGCTCAATGATGTCAAAAACAACTAACTATTAACTCTACCTGTTCCACCAAAATCCAAACAAGGCCTATAACTGCAAACAAATTAATTCCAGTATCAAAAGCAGCAAAGATTTAAAAATAGTTTAGCCAATACAAAAAGGCCACAAAATTTAATTAACTTTAGAATTAATTAGTCCCCTGGATAGAGAAAAACCACACAACAAAAGCTACTTAAACTCATCTGTTGTCCACCTACAAGGCTATAACTTACCCACGAAAGGGAAAGAATAATAACCCAGAAAAAATATTCAGACAGCCCAATCACAAGGGGATAAAGAAGCTGCCGCCCACCCAAAAATAAATCATCACTAAATCACTACATTCCAAAAAGAAAACCAACCTACTTCAATCACTCACCGACCACCTTCCAATCTATGGTTCCTCAAGCAGTAGCAGATACCTGCGGTGCCATTGTTTTAGCTGTTCCATTAACACCCATTCCATTAGCTCGGTTCATGCGCCCACCATTGCTCCCCATGCTATCGGTCCTCTGATATCCATCACCTCCACGGTTAGGAAATCCTCCACGATTGCCACCCCTGTTACCAAATTCAGTCCTGCCATTAAACTCGCCACGGCTATAGCCTCTGCTGCCTCCATAATTTCCACGCCCTCTAACTCCCTCATTCCTGTATCCAGACCCTCTTCCACTTGGCAACCGTCCCCTATTGTTCACTGAAAAGAAAGAAAAACCTTGTTTAGTGAGAAGAAATTCAGGGCAGGGATATTCAGCCTTCGGATCAAATATTAGAAATTGAATTCAGTTGTAAAACAAAATTTTCCCAGCAGAATAGAAACCAGCCGGGCACTAATATCAACGGGTCCCAATCCTACCACCAGTTATCTACAAAAGGTCATAGTTCTGCCAATGCGGGTTGCTGTGAGTAGCTGACTACAGACAGACCTAAGATCTGGCATTGTTTTGCACAAAATGTTAGTTCTTCTCATACTTGTCAGCCCGAGCTTTTACCATTGCACCAAGCAATGGCCCCTCTTGGCACCAGTTTTCGATTTTCAATTTACACCAAGCTTTTACCATTGCAACAAGTAGTTCTCTATCATAAATGAGTATGGTTCCAACCCAACTTGCCTCGAGAATTGGTAGACCTCTTCTCCTCAACGTATGCTTGCCGTCCACCGATCATAATGGGTGAAGCCTGAAAAGTCAAAGAAGCAAATATGTTCACACTAAAAGAAGGTACAGATAAATGAAAAGCCTTTTAACATAGGAGGATACTACTTTAACTTAGAATTACTGGACACAGAAGGCACTAAAAGCAACATGTTATCTAAAACATTCAATACAAATAATGAAATGGATTTGGAATGTAGAATTAATATAAGACTGACAGAACAAACAGAAACAACATATATTATACGGACCTTCTGGGAAAAAAAAATTATATGGTCAATTTTGAGTTTGTTTGACCACTCAATGAAGCCCAAAAAGTCTAGTTCTCTGGTGCAGTCTCCAAATATTTTCCACCAATAAAACTTTTACTTGCACCGGCATTTGTTGGTCAAACTTTGGCATGCACCGATGGAACATAGTCCATAAAGTAGTTGCATCGGTTCAACTTTATCTTGCACAGGTCCAACTTCTCCTACTTCAACTAGGATTTTAATACTTATCCCATAACGACCCAGCTCTTGATCTCTAAGAAACATCTTTCAATGTTTTTAGAAGACTTTTTAACCACAAAACAAAGACCTTTTGTCTATAAATAATCAGCTGTGATCTTAATTAATTGAAAGAACCTTTACTGAAAATCTGAGAGCCTTTAGAGTAGGAAAATAGGTGAAATTGTCTCCTTGTTTATTTTAATCTGAATCAAACACTTTTGTACATGTTAGTTTGTGGTTGTTGGAATATGAGCATAGTTGTTAAAGGCTCAAGGCGCACTAAGGCGCCAAAGGTCTCTTGGATCCAAAGCGCAAGGCGCAATTAGCCGCAATATAAGGCATGAGCCTGATTGAAGTAAGGCGTTTGTGTAATGATGCATATTAATTATATGTATATAGAGAATAACTAAACTATGCAACAAAAACTTGTCAATATAAAAAAAAAAGAAATAAAAAAATCAACAAATCAATTCAATTGATTAGCTAAATCAACATACATATATCTTTTCTATTTGCAAATGTATTCAATAAAATCAATGTACAATCAGAACAATTTGAAGTATGCGACACAAATAATAATGAGATTTTTGATATATCAACTCAGAGAATCAGGTAAATTAATCCTCATCCTTTGATATGCATATGCATTAACCAAATCAAATGTGATTACAAATCTAAAACAATTAAAAACTTTAATCATGCAAACCTTAAATATATTTATCATAAATATTCAGAATCAAGCACTAATTGCAATTAATGTAAGTAGTGAACCAGAAAGTTACGAATTTTGTTAAATATTTTATAAAGTAGAACAATATGATCCATCAGGTATGATCATGATATGATATTGAACATTTAAAAATTAAATAAAAAAGAAATAGAAATGAAATAAATGACTAAAAAAAAAGGCGTGTTATTTTTCAGCCTGGAGCCTATTAAAAAGCATGAGCCTGAGGGCTTTAATGGAGCCGACAGACGAGGCCTGACCTGTACTAGGTGGAGGTGCTATAGCTGAGCCTGGGGCTTTTTTGGAGCCTAGGCACGCCATTAACAACTATGAATATGAGCTATACTACTGAGATCATCCTAGATGATCTTCGCAGCAGATCAAAACAGTTTATTCACATGCACTAATGGAAGGAGAAAGGCGTCTTGATCACTCCGAGAAGGAGCACATCATGAGGTGTTCGTGCTAACGTGTAAGAGTGTTTCCGATAATCCTAAAAGGTATCGAAAAACATTTGAGCGTCAGAGATAAATCAACAGCAAGTGATTGTGAAGTCACTGAAATCAACGGCTTGTGGTTCGACTTGTCAATAGATCGAATTTTGATCCAAATCATATCTGAATCCGATCCATTAAATCATATATCGATTGAAAATTTAATCCAATAATTTGTTGACGATCGGAATTTGATAATCGGTTCGCTAAACTGCTAAACAAAACGAATATGGACTATGATCGATCCAATAATAATTTGATCCGACATAATATAATATATAACATCTATTATTTAAATAGTATCAAAATATTTTTAGCATTATTTTTCTTGTTCTCTCTCTATTCTCTCACTCTACTTTTTTTCTTTAACAAAGAGTCAGGTACCAAATTTTCCTCTTTTTTTTTGTTCATTAGTCACTGTTTGTCGATCTCTTGTAACAATAATTCTTTTAACCAAAAAAAAACTTGAACTGATCAAGTTATCAAATCTGATGACCAATTAATAACAAATCTGATTCAGAACAAACCAAGTCCAATACCACTGAATTCGATCCGTTTATAGATTTACTCATTGTGAGCAGTTTCAAAGCTACTAAAACTCACATTCTCTCATACATAGTATATCAACTTGCCAGAGACTACCGAGTCTCTGTGGTTTTCCTAATTGAGGTTTTTCATGTACAAAATTGTGATGGAATCTCTCTCCTTGCCCTTAATTTTTACCTGTTATTGTGCGTGGGCTTATTTCATTGCATTTTAATTCAATTAAAATCGGATTAAATAAAAAACAAGAAAAAGAGAAAACTAGAACTATTCACACCGTCAGTTTAACTAAGATGTTTTCACAACCATTTCGGAACTTGTGCAACTGTCATTAATGATAGCATAATATGGCATTTGTTGGTATAGTAACAGCATAAGGCCACATTTGTTCTATGAAAATATGAAATCATGAAGTGCAAATTCCTTCTAGAAACATGAAAAAATCAACATTACTCACCAATCAAACAATTCATCACTACAAAATCTGGTTAAAAAACTAAACAAGATATTAATTTGGAAAAGCTATCCTAATGGAATATAAGGAAAAATCAGGCCATAAAAGGTTTTCTTTAGAGTAAATCCAACCTATAAAGTTTGTGTAGCACCGTGAATGAATTGTTGTGGAGAAGCAAGAAATTGGAAGATGAAAAATCAGGGGGAAAACAAAAGCAAATTTTGACTTGACAAGAATATTGAGAAACTTCTCAAAACATGAAGGCACAAGAAGTCAAGATATCCCTAGATCTGGAATGGCCATGAGACAACAAGGCAAAGACAAGGTAAAACGAGATGATAGGCTGGAAAAAAATGTGTCCCAAGCAGTACAGTGATCTGGTTTCTGTTTTGCCATAGATTAAGTATATTAAGGTCACTTAAATCAAAAAGAGTAGTTCAACATGATGTTTAAAAAATACAAGGGGTATAACAGAGGTACTTCATAGTCAATAAAGGGTAAGTAAAACCTGCCATGCCAAAAGCTAATGTCATCGTTCCCCAACACCGCTTACCCAAATGTGAACATGCAAAACCATCACGGGAAGGGCAGCTCCCAATGGATTGCCTGAATTTCAAGTCGAATTGCCATCTATATGGGTGGTAGGAAAAGTAATGGTGGTAGCTATTAACAATAGTTGGGATGGCAGTAGTAACAACAACAATGGCGGTGATGGCAGAAAAGGGTATTGAAATTGACAACCCAGTTGGTGTAAATAGTGGTGGTGACAATAGTAGTGAAGATGTTTTACTTTTCTCCTTCTGCCTTCTCTCATTGCTACTGGTTTTTTGTCACAAACATTTAGCCATTAAGATCTGTAATTTCCTATACATGACTAAGTATGAATTCATCAACAGTATGTGTGCTTCAAGGATTTGAAGCCATCAAATATAGTCCTTGTGTTTAATCATAAGTCACCAATTGTAAAAGGAATTTCTCACAATTTCACTGATCTCAAATGGATAGGTGTCATTTTAAAAATTTACTCATAAAGTTTGAGCGAACCTAGTACTATTTCTCCTTGGACAATTTTATCCTTTTTATTGTTTTAAAGACAATTTCACCCCTTCTTTTATAAAGTTGTTATTATAAAATATAGTAACATTCTATTAAAGGGCATTATTGTAAAATTAGTAATATAAGTATTTTAAAAAATATTGTCATCAAATATATTAAAAATAGAAAAGTACTTTATACGATGTATTACCACACACCTAAAAATTTTTTACCACCAACAATTTTTTGGTAGGTCTACGGACAAAAGCGCTTTTTTCAGTCTAACAGCAAGCCCAACGGGCTCTAAGTCGCCTAAGGCTTCAACCGGCCATGGCTAGAGGAAACTGAGACGTAGTAAGCAAATTTTCACTTTCCTAATTGGCAAGACAGAAGTTTGCTTGCATATAAATAACACCATACCAGGAAAGCAGGGAGTGATTTACCAGTTCATATAGATAGAGAATGAATGGTAATACATGGTGGCTAGGCCAAAAACCTGAGTTTTTTAACAAGCAAAAGGGAGAACATGATCATATTTTAATCAAGACACACATACTCCTATAACTGCATCCAATTTGGAGTTGCACCTTGAACCTCCCCCTTTGGATGGTAGGAAATACCACTCAAACTAAAAACTAGAAATATAAGTTTAATTGTATATATGTACAAATAATTAAGTCATTAGACTCATTACTAATCTACTCCCATCACATATAAAAAGCAACAATGCAGACAAATTGGAAACCAAATTATCAGCCATTCACCTTCTCATTCATTTATACAAATCAACGGGAGACAAGCCGATGTTTCAGTAAGAAATTAAATGATGTATACCTCAATTGCTTTTTGCACGGCGCTTGCCATCTCAAATTCCACAAAGCCAAAACAAAATCCCTGTTGCTGCAATACAAAAACTGTTAACTAGCAGCTAACAAATAAAGAACCAAAAATATAACATATAAAAGAACAGTTGATTCATACTCTGTTGCTCCTAACTTGAATGCCATCACTTCTAATTGGTCCAAACCTCTTAAACTCTTCCTCAAGTTGTGCAGGTGTGGCATTAAAAGGCAAGCCTTTTATGTAGATTGAGTAACCATCAGCTGCACAAAAAGGAAAAAAAAATAGATAAATAAGATGAAGAAATAAAATACATTAAACATTCACCACCATTTAGTATAGAAATTAAAGGATAGCAAGGAATGATCAGAGGTAATGTCAGAATGACATTGGGCTTCATACCTTCGCCATCTTGGCTATTCACATTCTCAACAGCATCTGAGCTGGGAACTGTTGTCTCAGCAGCAGAGGCAGAAGATGGTGCAGGGTTCATTTGTTGCACTTGGCTCTTTGTCAGAGACTTACGAGGAGCAGGTGCAGGAGACGAATATGGCATGGCATTGTCCTTCATGTGCATCACCTAAACAACAATAAAAAGTTTCTTAGCTTTTAGACATCCAAACGCAGGCGAGCAACAACACCGAAAGGACTTGACAAAAGAGATCATCTGCCCCCACCCCCAAAAGAACAAAAATAAAAAAGTAATTAAAAAAAAGGCATCATCTGTTCCCAAACCTCAGCTCTCCAATGCTACATACTTAAACATACATGTAGAGATTACCAAGGAGCAATATGTCACTATTATTAAAGTAAACCAACTCTTGTAAGTTAAGAAATATTTCATTGTCTAAGAGGAATTCGTCAATGGACACGTACAATGGAAGCGTAAGACTTCTTTGGCACTTCTTCAATTTTGGAATTAGATGCAACAATCATCTGTGAACCATCCTGTATTTCATCAACAACCTCGGCTACTGGCACATCCTCTTCCACAACTGGCACTTCTCCATCGTCGGAGGGATTGTACACTTCTTCCCCATTTCCTTCTTCTGCCAAACCCATTGTTTGCTCAGATATGTGATTCTCCTGCACAGGGGAAGGATCTACCGACCAAACAATCTTCAACATACAAAACATAACTAAATTAAGCAGAAAAAAATGAGTTACGAATTACCCTGCTCTGGGGTGAGAGGAGCCTCTACGTCAATAGCCAAACCCTGATTTCCATTATGTTGATTGATGTCTTCGACATATCGAAACATGTCATTCAAAACAAAGTAGCCTCTGTCCTGTGGTGCAAGGAAAAAAGTTTGAGCAAAATTCCGAATCACGTTGTCCTTCCCCGTCAAATACCCAGTTACAAGGACATGGACTCCACCATCAAAAGACTCTTGTGCATCAACGGATTTGATCTCCGCACTGAGTTCGCCATAGTTGAGTGACAATATCTTCTCATTGATAGACTGTGCATTGAGATTCAGCAACACATACAAAAAAAACACATTAGAATTGCAAAATTAGCAATTAGTTTACACGCCATTCCAATGAATTGCAAGGAGCAATGAGTAAAAATAAACCCCTAAAGTAATTGTGAATGTATGGAGCGAGAAAGCTCACATTCATCGTTGTAGTAATACCCATGGTCCCATTATCGTCAGGACGACCAAGCTTACTAATATCTTGATAAAAACGATAAACAAGCCCAGGCGACTGGTGCAGTATTTGGTAGTATTGTTGAACAAAAGCATTGCCAACCTAACAGCCCAAAAGATTCATTCAGAACCATATAGTAAATGAACAAAGATAAATCATAATAAATCAATACATACAACTTGAGCAGAGACTGGTTGCTGCACCGCCGCCGCCATTACTGATCAATCCCCAAAAAGCAATCAAAACCCTAATAAAACCGCCAATAGCTTAACTATCACGCCAGCTACAAGATAAATAAATAAATATATATATATATACACACACACACACACACACACACACAAAGCCCTAAGTTGAATTGTATCACGAATTTGTAAAACTTGCTATGATCTCGCAAAAAGCATTACATGAATATAGAGATAAAGATCCATCGATTCGACTACAAGAGCTGTATACCTGAATTTGGTTCAGATCGGAGAGGCTCACTAAGGTGAGAAATGGCTTTCTCTCTCCCTACTTTCTCACTCCTCCCGTTCGCACTTCCTAGGGTTTCTTGCGTAAGGGGGCTTGTAGATCTTGAAGAGGCGCAGCTAGGCAAGAGAAAGGGGATTGAGAAAAAGCTTTCTGTGGGTTTATATGTAGAGAGAGAGAGAGAGAGAGAGGGACAATACTTGTGATGGAGGCTAGTATAGATTCTATAGAATGGTGGAGCAAAAAAAAAAAAAAAAGATGGTGTCTGCAGATAAAATGAATATTTAACCTGAATTAGCAAATAGAAGTACCGACTCGAGCATGAGACACACACAAGTTCACAACACAGTACATATAGGTGGGACTCACTCACAATGGTCCACCGCAATCTGTATCCTAATGAAGTACAAGATCCCTAGTGTTAGAAATAATTCAAGTCCTACCGAAAAATAAAAAAACCAAAAACAGAAAAAGAATAGAATATAACAAACATTACATATATGTATATAATTATTTTAGACATGTAAAATAAAATTTATTACAGTATATATATATATATAAGTATAATTTTATAATAATCTTTGTTTATGCTGTTACTATAGATGTCAAACAGATTGAGGATAACAATACATAAATGTAAATGTTAGATAGTCACAATATATCTCAATTCTTATTTCTTTGATTTTTTTTTTTTGAACTCTTTTAACAATTAATACTTAAAAATTTTACATTTTAATATTCATGTCTGGTTAAGCATGTGTCATGAAGTAAATAAAAAATATACCATATGTGACTAAAGTATTGGATACCTATTCAAAATATTAAAAAAAAAAAAATCATTTTCATATTAGGGATATGTTTAGAAAGTGTCGATTACCAAAAGAGTGTTAGTATCATAGATACATACTAAAAAAAACATATGTGCTTCACAGACAACCACTTATTTTCCAAATTTGAATAAGAATTCAAATTGGAGCACAATGGATGCAGGGGGGCGCACGGGCCACCCTCACTGAAAAAATTTTATTTATAAAGTTACCTATATTTTTTGTTAAAAATTTATAAATGTCACCACTATATATTTTTGTTGTTCAAAACCGTCCCATTTCATACAATCTTCTTATAATGGATGTGTGATTTATTTGTGATAATACACATCATTCTGTCAAGTTCAATTAAAATAGAACTATATGTATTCTAATAATTTTGTAGAAGTTGGATGCAGCGGGCCACTCTCATTGAAAAATTTTATTTACAAAATTACTTATAATTTTGGTTAAAAACTTATAAATGTCCCCACTCAATTTTTGATAATATCCCATTGTATATTCTTGTTGTTCAAAAACTATCTCATTTCATAAAATTTTCTTGTAATGAATGTGTGATTTATTTGTGCAGAAACACATCATTCCGTCACAATAGAACTATACGCATTCTAATAATTTCGTAAAAGTTGGAACTAAACTCAATCAACCATCTAAAACTGAAGCACACATGGTTTGAATCAGATTGATTTTTTTTTTGCATGTAACACTTTATTTTATGGAACTTGAACAGTCACCTTTCACTTAAGTAATATATTAGTGAAATAAGAAATACAGCTATCAATTGAATGACATTGTCTCCACTACCTTCTAAAATTTATTGTTCAATCTGTTAATAATAAAACTGACTGAAAATATTGTCTAATAAATTAACAAAAGGGAAACCACGTGCTGGAAAGTGTTCTTGATCAGTTGATCCTGAACCCAAACTGGGTTTAATAGTATTAGCAACTTTGGATTATACCTCAAGACACAAACCAAACCTGAGAAGAGAGACCAACCGGGCCATTGAGAAAGGTGCTATGAGCACTCTTGCCCAAAGAGGAGCTGAGCGTTTCGAGCTCCAGGAGGGCATTGTGGTGCGCATAAGTGTGACTGTGTTGCTTATCTAATCAAAAGAAAAAAGAAAGAAGGTTAATTTCACAACTAACACAATTTGTTTTAAAGAAAGAAGAAGAAAAAAAAAAGTGTCTGTATACAAACAATTAAAAGGTTATTTATAAGAAGTCATTTTTGGGGTCTCTTCTGTCATTTGATAGGAAGAAAGTCTAGTCTAAGTTACAACACCACCATATTCAAGACCTTACCATTCCATATTTCCATTCAGCCTCCTCTCAAATAAAAAAAAAACAGGACACAAAAAGGGATTTAGATATCTTCAGCTTCAGCTATGTATCATCATCCAAAAGCAGAAGAAGAAATCATGGTGATGTGCTTCAAAGGGTGTGATATGTCCTTGCCTCCAGCATGCTCCACAAACTCAGCCGGTGAAAATGAGCTTCCATGGCAGCCACATATGATGCTGACTTCTGTTTTTGTGTATCGGTGCAAAAACCCGATAATGGTTTTGCCATTGGGGCCATTCCCTGTCGTTGAAACGCAGGGCATTTGCTGCAGAGAAGGGATGCCATAATTGCCCTCGTCACCCTTCAATGGACCAGCTGGGGTTGGGTTTTCAGAAGCTGGAATGAACTTGTTAACTGGATCAGGACCATCATGTTGGGTTTCTGATTTGGATTGTTCATTAGGATTCATTTGACTGGATTGGCTGTTGTAGGCAATGGCTTTGGTGGTTTCTATCCTATTAGAATTAGATGCACTGTACTCAGATTGGGAGTTAGACAAATGACTTTTGGTATCATTGCTACTGCTTTCACCTACCAAGATAAAGGATATATATACTATTAGTTATACATTCAACTCATTAATGAATATAAACATGTAAGTGTGGATTCTACAAGTAAGCCATTGGAAATTACACTACATGGTGTGGATGATCAGGATTGTTTTCAACAACAATGGGGAGAGCGTGGAATGTGATATATTCCCCATTGCTCATCAAACATAAATTAAAACAACGCATAAAAAACATAAAACCAATTTGAATTCAAATAATTAATACTTTAGTACCTTGCAGATAGTTGCTTGGATGATCCGAATTTGACACCATATTCCCATTTCGACCATCTTTGCTGCTATTAACTTCAGAATCAAAACCTGATGAATTACAACCGATCGAAATATTGTGACCGGAATTCTGATTCCCCTGAAATGTCCGGAAACTCCGGCAAGCCAACGGGTGAAAAACATCATTCTCATCCTTCTCACTCGCAACGTTGCCCAAAGGCAGAGTCCAATAGGGCATCGCATAAGGGTACACAAATCCATTCGTTAAAGGCACATATTGCAATTGCGGATACGAATACTGCACCGGAATGGACAGAGAAGACGAAAGCATTGCAGGATTTGAACTCTGCGTCTGATCAGAGGCCCCATTGTGGCTCAACGTGAGATTCAAATCTTTCATCTCTACACCTTCTTCGTTCTTACCTCTCTTACACGCTCGTTCTGCTAGAAGAGCCTCATTCTCTCTCACTTCTCTCTCTCTAACCCGATTCTGTAACCATTTTGCTTCTGACCACAACTTGTCGTCGGAAAAATCGTTCTCCACCGGAAAACCACCGTTCGTTCCTCCCCGAAATCCGTTTCTCAGCTTCTCTTCTCTCTTCTTTCGCGCTTCTCGTCTCCGCAGCGTGTGAATATCATGCTTCGCTTGAGCATCAGCGTGTGAATTGATTTTCTCGTATATATTGAAATGATTTTCCTCTATCAACTTCGAATTTTCTGGATTTCTGAAACTACCACCAATTGAAAGCCCTAAACTCAACTCAATCTCATCTTCTTCTTCTACACCAACTCTTGAAACCTCCAACATTGTACTTCTAGTTTTCGCCATTGAACAACACAACACTTGAAAGCAAAGATTTGACGGTATAAAAGGAAAAACTTTATTGAACTTGAAAAGGTATTCTAAGGTTATGTGATCGATCTTCTCTTTTCTTCTTCGTTGTTGATTTGAATTTAAGATAGTTGTTGTTGTAACAGATGAAAGGAAAGATATAGAGAGAAAGGGAATGCCACGTGGAGGGATGGGAGAAGGGGAGAGGGACAGTTGGTGACACGTCAGAGAGTTGATTATATTTAGCGGTAGCGTTAGGAGAGGTCACGCACCACTAATGCTTATACAGCGGTAAATGTAATCGCCGTGAAATATGGGTTAATGGTCTGCAGGCGACAGGACCGACACGTGGCATACGTGTACGGAGGTCTCCTCAAACAGCTGTATCTTCTGACACGTGTTTCTGGACCTTTTCGAATCTTGATATTCACTTTCATTGGCGTAGGTGACGCAAGCCCAGAAAGAAAGCGCCACGTAGCGAGTTGTGGAATAGACACGTAGTAGTGTCACGTAAAATACCCACACGAGGCTGTGTTGTAGAATAGCTAATAAAGTGCCACGACTTGGGGCTATCATGAGTGACAGCTCGGCGGATAAAGTTGCTTTGTCCCTTTGTTGGATTTGATGGGACGACCCGACGCCGTATTTGGTTGCAAAAAAGGACAATTTTTTTTCGGAGTTTCTGCATTTTCATCAAGTGATCACGAGCGATATTAATTTTATTCATTTTATAATGTATTTTACTAATAATGAATGTCACTTACTATAAACGTCTCAACGAAATTACAAAAAATTATTCATAAAATAGAATTTTAGTGCTCAAGAAATGCAATTAGAGGAAGCTCTATGGTATAAATTTTTGTAACGGAGTCCACCTTTTGATGAAGCTTGCAAAGGTTAATTCATTTTCATATTTGGACAGAGAATAGACAACCTCTCTCTTAGGACTTTGATTGAAAATTTTCAAAGTAGTCTCAAAATTTTGATTCCACTCAAGACAGGTGTTAAATTCAACTGATATCCCACTTAATATTATTCTTTATTATTCATGCAAGGATGGATTGCCAACAGAGTGAATACGACACGGATTTGTCTAAATTCGTCCTCGTCCCACTGTTTTCAATATTATTTTCAAACCCGTCACGGGTTTGGGACGGGGCATGATTTCAAAACCAGTCTCTGCCCCGTTGGGAGAAAACACACTTCGTCCCCGTCCCGTTGGGATAAAATTCACTCCGTCCCCATCTTGCGGATTTGTAATCAAATCAAAATATCAACCAAAATTCATTTTTCAAAAGATACAAGCCCGATAGTCAGTACCAAGTTTGATACTATTAAATTCAAAGCAATATAACCCTTGTTTAAAAAGTAAAATGAGAAGATTCTATAATTAAAGAACCCATTACATAAACTATATTTCACAATTAAAGAGCCGAAAAACAAGCACGATCCAACAATGAAAGAAGACTTAATACAACCAAAAGATAAACACACTCCAGATCCAACAATTAAGAAGGCTTAATACAACCAATTTGTGACTTTGTGAAAGAATAAGATGTTAGGTTAGGTTTAGTTTAGGTTAAAAAAAATTAAAGAGTATATATAATATATATAATAATTAAATGTATTGGCGGGGCGGGTACTGGGTGGGTCCTTATGAAATCCCGAACCCGTTCCCTACTCTCGACAAGTTCTACTTTTCTATCTTAAACCCGTTTCTATGAAAAAAAAATAGCTCTCATACCCATTCCATACAGGACGGGACAGGATGAAAACCTAATAGAACGGACAAAACTGTCATCCCTACATGTAACTATGTAAGATTATCATTTGTGTAACTACCACTATATTTGATCGATTGTTTTTGTCAGATTTACATTTGAAGATAGGGGAAAAAAAATAGAGAGAATCCATATCTTATTTTTAAAATGCTTGTAATTGAATAATTTACTTTCACAGGGCTCAGGTATAATCTATAAATCTAAGTCTAAATCAAGTTAGTTTGACTTTGACCCATCTTCAAGTACGAATTAAGCCAAGTTAGCTCAAACACACCCGAGACAACTTCAAGCCCAGTAATTATTTTTTTTAATCAACATATTATCACACACTTGCCAAAAAATAATTGTTGTCACAAGACGGAAGTAATACTGAAGAATTATAATGGAATTCGTTGGCAAGTTTGGTCAAGCTAGCTAGACCCATGCTGTCATTGCCTTTCAATCAGTATAAATTATATTTTGGGTGGGTTGGAGCTGCTTATAAGCGGGTAGAATTGCACCTAGATTTACATTTTCGGCTGGCAAATGCTTTCAGAAGTGATCTTACTCTCAAAATTTTCAGGTCAGTCCATGTCTAACCCAATCATTAAGCTTAAATTTACAATAAAACAACCACATGAATAAAATTTTTTTTTCAAAAGTTCAAACAAAAGCGCGCACACCTACAATATTCTTGAACACCCAACCTCTCATTTGAAGAGAAGAGATCGAACCACCAAGACTAATATTAGCCCATTGGTAAGCACATGAATAAGTTTGTTATCTGGGTTAGGCCAACAGGCCCAACACTGCATGATTTGGTTGGTTCATATCCACAATTTTTTTTTTGCAAGAAGTTGATACCCACATTGACATTGTCTCAAAATGTATCATTTTAGAGCAGTTTTATATTGGGAAAGATGTACAAGATGAATAATATTAACATAACCAAGAAGTTATGGAGACTGTAACAATGACAAGGAAAAGGTAACACAACACATTTTGTTTGAACAAAAACAAGAAAGCTATTGCTTGATGCTACCATATGTTAAATTAAGAGTCATATCTGTGAACAAAATGTTCATTGAAACACCTTCCATGGTTGACAATCAATATTCTAAACAGGAGGCAGGCTCACTAGAAGTTGGCCACTCAATACACTGCGAATCAGAAGATCAAAGCAGGATCAAATTGCTGTGATATACAGTTCATATATTTGATGGAAGTTGGGACACGCGACGTAGAAAATAACTAGTGGAAAGTGAACAATTAAATAAAAGGGCTCACCTCTTGATGTAATAGTAACAGAAGTCGGCCAAGATAAATGTTTGAACGATTTCTGAGAGGAGAACCATTGGTAGCCAAAAGTATCCACTTCCAAGCAAGAACAGATAGTTACCAGCGGTATCATAAACCTGGACGTTAGATGGAGATAAAATTAGATATTAGTTCTTTAAAAAAGTAGCTCATTATCTCAATAGTGATGAGAAGGCCAACTAAAACTCATGTGAGATAAAGTAATTAGAAATGATAAAAAAAAAAAAAGAGTTAAATATAATAAGAAACATGACTTGTAGTACAAAAGAAAAAAGAGAATTTATGTCATCCACCTAGTTCATATGGGATAAAGGCAAAGATGATGGTGAAGGCCCATTGAATCAAAATTGTCATATAAAATAGCTAGCAAGAAACAAAAAGCCTTTCCTAATGCTGGGGCCAAGCCATTGCTGCCCTTCCCACAATAAGCATTTTCTTCATGGTCCATTATTTGTCTAAGATTATAGTAATTTGTTGACCGAATTTCCCACATAGAGTCAACATGTGACAGGTAGAACATAATAGATCAAAACTGACCTGAATGATCCAATGAGCGCATCCCAGGAATCTTGCAACACCCAATGCAAATACATAATGGGCTGTAAATGGTTCAACCATCTGAAAAGACATTTGATTGTAAAGAAATGAATATTACTTTTTTGTAAATTTATAAAATACTGATGTGGAAGCAGATACAGCTCAACCAGACAAAACCTTAGCATTCTGCATTAGGCGAAGCTGCGGCATAACTGAAACAGATTCCAAGTATACACAAAAAGCCCAAAGGATTCGGTTGATACGTGAGTGATGTGTATATGGGTGAATAAGTAATGCAATAACAGCAGCAGGCACCACCTGTCAAACAGATTGAAAAAATGTGATTGCAGCGTTGAAACTATTGTAATGTTACACAAATCTCCACAGGGTTAATGGTGTCCAAATGTTGGAAGAAAGAACCAACTGATTGACAATATCAACTACAGCATGGTATCATTACTTGTCAGAAAACATGAATTTCAAGCCAAAAAACACTAGACACTTGACTTATCAGGAAAAAAAAAAACTAGACACCAAATAATATATTAAAAAAAGAAAATACGTAGAACAACCACATAGAGTAGAGGCTACTACTATTCCATGTTAATGGAGGGTGCTGAGAGGGGTGGACTGCGTGTAGACCTAACTTTTATTATTTGCACAAGTGGATGTTAATAGATGTCACATACGGAATTAAACTCACAGTTTAATGTATAATCAAACTTTACCTCTTCAAGTATCACTTTGGATACCAGGTAGTATTAGAAAGTGGCCAAGTATGTTTATCCAACAGTATGGGTTTGAAAAGTTCTTTTTTCTATTTATATTGTTTACTGGAAACCAAACAATGCTTGAACAAGCATTTGCTTAGAAGCATAGGGGAAGACAAAATCCCAGTCAACTATTATGCATGGACCCTGAAAACCCCCTTAGGCAAAGGTCTGTCACAGATAACAACGATATTTCCAAGTAACCAGTTCTTTATTTGGATGTAATAAACTAGGTAGGACAATATAGCTTCATTTAGTCCTAGATTGCAACACATGTGATGTTCCTTAACCATATTTCTCTTTAAAGAATCCTAGCCTTGTAAATCCAGTTGTAATCTGGAACTTGACATATAACAATCTCAAACAAAGGTAAGTATTTCTGCCTGAACAACAATGTTGACAACTTGACATTATCCTGTTGTGCGCCAAGCTTAGATATCAATTGTGGAAAAGTTCTGATATAAATTACATAATACATATGCATTGGGATCCAATCATAAATAATTAATAAAATAATAAAATTGCAGGAGACAATAAATTTAATGTGGTTCAACAAAACCCTGTCTACATGAAAAGAGAAAATCCACCTACCAATACCCTGAGTCCCGAAACATGAAGCAAGCAAACTTCCCCTTTCAGTCCAAATGTCCCTAGCCACATGAAGAATTACTTCTGAAAAACTCGCACCATAAAGCAAAGACTCTTCCAAAGATTGGGAGAACTACTGATTTTCTTACAGTGGCAGATTAACAAAATGCCACTTTTTGTTGAAAATCCAGTAGAGGTGTCACTATACAATAACTGGGATACTTGTTTAATGGTTGGGAAATGAACTGGATTTCTTTCAATTCTTTAATGGGAGCACTTGGGGGGTCAGGTTTATTTGAGCACCCACAGTATGGTTGCTCCCTCAACTTGTACCAACTTGCTTACCAAAACAACACAGCTGATTCTCCAAACTCATTTCCTTCTTAGTGTTTTTCTTCCTCAAAATACAACTTATCTCTTCCTCACATATCAGTGATCAAATTCCTATAATTTCTCCATATAACTATGCAAAGAAAATCTTGGCATTGATTACATTGTTGTTAAATAAGGGTATAACTGCCTTAAACTAATGAGCAAGGTAATTTAAGTGATAAACCATATTTTAAAGATCATTTTTTTTTTTGGTGTGGGTGTGTGTGTGTGTGTGTGAATGCAAAGTCAAAGATGGCACGGTATAAACAATAGACTAGAAAAAGTTGACAAATTTACAGCAGGAACTTTAAGAAGCACCCACTATGTGGATAGGCTTCCACTTGACCTTACTTCATTTGCTGTGACTGAAGAAACAAGTGATTCGAAAACAACTAATTAGTAAGTACCATAGAAAATCATCAAGCAAGGTATACTTGTGTATTTGCTTATCAAGCAAGAAGAACAGTGTCTAACATCTTGAAGGTGAGTTCAACTAATCCAGAAGGTTCAGATGTGTAGCAAGGGGAATGCATATTGAAAATGCATGACAATCATACAAAGACTTAAAGTTTGCAGACAGATGCAACGTTCTGTGTTTTACCCAACAATACCCAAAGATGAATAGTGAAAAATGTGCTTACCATATAGTATATGCACAAGTTGTCTAGCTCGGCAATGTAGGTTGACTTTAATTTGAATCTTATCATGTATATAACCCATGCAGTCGAGACAAGCGTTGCAAAATCAAGCACGGTATGAATGTCACCTTCCATGAAAAAACTACAGTACAATCTTACAGCTAGGAATATAGCTGTGAGCTCCTGAGTCTTCAGTGACATGCCTAAACAAAGCAAGAGAAATTCAGTTATTGGAATAATTGAGATATATGTCAATTACAAAGAATATCACGTGTATTGGTGATAACATGTTTTAAGATCAATGTATTAAAATGTGCTACATTTTAAAATGCAAACAAATATCATGAAATATTCGATTTAGTAAAACCTGCCCAAACATTCATGTTGTTGTCACGAGGAAAATTGAAATTAGTACACTTGCTGGAAACGTATACAAATATATATAATAAATTTATGGATAAAATTAAAAATATGCCTCAAATTTAAAAAGAAATTTATGGATAAAATTATGAAACAAAAAATATGCCTCAAAATTAAAAAGAAGAAGAAGAAGAAGACAAACTAGTGAACTGCATTAACGTCAAGGTTTAAAATTCTTAAAGCAATGTTCCATAACTTATTGAAAATTAAAGACTTCTCATCTCATTCATCCACAAAGTTGAAAACTCCCCTGTGTGGGGCAATCATCGACCCACCAAGAGTGTATTTATTCATTTGTCTGTCCCAACAATTAATTATCGCTGATCACGTACTCTGAGATCATTGAACAATAGCAATAAGCCCCAATTTGAAGAGGCAAATACGTGGAACATTGTGAAACTTATACCAGGAGTGGGGGATTCAATTAACCAAGATTCTGAACTGATATTTCATCTCCATCATCAATAGGTTTAGGCAATGCATTCATAACAAAACCATCATCCATTAGAACTTTTTGTTTCAAGATGATGTTTTTGCCCTCATTTGTCTTGTTAAATTGTGGAAGACTATTATACTAATTTACCTGTTTCCATAAATAATCTTTTTAAAGTTAACAAGTCCGAAAAAAAGTTAATTGTGTCCATTTAACAAGTGTAGGGGTTCTTTATTGATAATAATAACGTGGGTAGTAAAGGGGGTAGTAAACACAACTGTGAGGGAGCCAGAGGATATCTAGATCAGAGGGGAAACAATTAGAGCTAATTAATGGGAAGATAGTGAGGGTAGGATCTGCCTTGCCATTATCACAGAATTCTCTATTTATAGAAAGTCATTGGTTCCAAGTCACCCCTCTTCTGAGTCGGAGGTGCTTAGGTCATGAGTAACCTAAACGCCTAAGGTGTCACCTCCTTTCTTTTGCATTGAATGCCTTGGGCAACCTTTAACGGTGGTAGTTGGCTGTATTAATTACTCTTTGCCAGAGCATTAATGGTGATGGTAAGAGTCTCTGTTACGGCAAAGCATCGCTCACTGTTCCACTAACTAGGCCCCTTGATTTAGTTGGGCTTTCTCCATCGTTCATCCTTCAATCCAAGACCCTTCTAGTATCCCATTTGGACCCTGTTACGTAGCTGCAAGGGGTGGGACCTACCAATCCCTATCCTTGTCTTGTTGTAGGGTTTGTTTGTTCGTTTGTGAGAATGTTCTTGTACACTTAACGTTCGTGGGTGATGCCTGAGAGATAGACTTCGAGGCTTAATTGACTGTGCTCGAGAGATAGACCTCGAGGCTTAAGCGACTGTGCTCGAGGGATGGGCCTAGAAGTTCAATCCATGGTGTTCGAGCCCTTTTGTCATGGGCTTCCTTTGCTTGTGACGTGATTGCCATGTTGGCATAGGTTGACTTGTCAACCTTCTTCTAAAATCCTATATTGACACCCACAAAAAGTATTACAATGATGGCTCTAGAATTAATAATAAATTGACGGGGAAAAAGGTTTGTGATATTGCTAAGAAATCAAGGGGTGGTTGGTTTAGTTTCAATAAACAGGCGATGTCTCTAATTGCCAGAAATTGCAGGGAGGCATATGTAGTTAGCCCAGTAAGCAATCATTTGGCCAAATAGAGAAGACTAAATACTTCTAAAATCACCACAAGGAGGTAGAGGACACACTTAAGAAGATAAGAAGATGGGGAGTAATAAAGCGGTAGGGCCGGATAATATTCCCATAGAGGCGCGGCACACATTAGGTAACGTAAGAGTTGAGTGGCTAACAAGGTTGTTTAACAATATAGTAAAACAAGATATGATGCCAAATGAATGAAGAGAAAGTACAATTGTACCACTTCACAAAAATAAAGGGGATATACAAATTGTGGGAACTATTGAGGGATTAAATTAATGAGCCATACAATGAAAGTATGGGAAAGAGTGATAGAACAAAGACTAAGGAAGGAGTCTATGGTATCCGAAAACTAATTCGGATTCATGCCGGGGTGATCAACAATGGAAACTATATACCTATTTAGGCAATTAGCTAAAACATGTAGGAATAAGTAACAAAATGTACATATGATTTTTATAGACTTCGAAAAAAAGTATGATAGGGTCCCAATAGATAATTTAGTGGGCCCTACAAAGAAAACAAGACCCCTTACAAATTATAAAAATTATCCAAGATATATATATGAATACGAAAACTAAAGTTTGTACCACATGTGGTGACACTAGTGGGTTCTCTGTAATTGTAGGATTGCACCAAAGATCAGTACTAAGCCCATATCTTTTTGCAATAATCTTAGATGAGATAACAAAAGACTTTCAAAACGAAATCCCAAGCTGGATGATGTTCGCCGATGATATCGTGCTTTTAGATATCTCTAAAGAGAACTTAACAATAAAAATAAAAAAGTGGAGAAATGCGTTAGAATCGAAAGGATTGAAAATTAGTCGAACTAAAACCGAGTATATGGAATGTAAATTGAACAAAGATTCAGACATTAAGAATATAATAATAGCACTTTAAGACCAAAAGGTTGCTCAAAACAACCAATTTTGGTATCTAGGATCGATAATACAAAACAATGAAGAGATAGATTGCGACATAACTAGTAGGATAGGTGCGGGTTGAGGATATTTTTTGATAAAAGGATAACACATAAGCTAAAAGAAAATTTTTATAAAACCGTTATCAGACCAACTATGTTGTATGGAACGGAGTGTTGAGCCCTAAAAAGGGACAAGAGCAATGCCCTCATGTAGCGAAATGAGAATGCTAAGGTGGATGATTGGACTGACTAGAAGAGATAAGGTTCCTAATGAGAATGTGAGAGAAAAATTAGGTGTAGCACCCATTTGTAAAAAAATTAGAGAGAGTAGATTGAGATGGTTTGGTGTAACGGAGCGAGCGCTTACCAATGAACTAAAAGCCTAAGCAATTGGGTAGTGTGCCTACCCGCCCATTTATACCCAATCACTTTCTCATCCAGATCTGATGTGGGACAAGACCCTCTAACATTCTCCCCCACCCGAACTCGCAACGCTCTCGTTGCGGTTGGACCACCCTGCCTACCCGTCCTCTCTAACTATGGGAGATCTAGTAACGACCCAAATCCAGACTCCACCCAGGTGGGCGATAGGCGTGGCACCGGATGAAGGACTGGGTCTAGCTTTGATATCAATTGTAACGGGTCGAGTTCTTACCAATAACCCAAAAGCCTAAGTTATTGGGTAGTGTTGTCTACCCGCCCATTTATACCCAATCACTTTTCCATCGGATTTGATGTGGGACAAGACCTCTAACATTTGGACATATATGCACCGGTGAAGCGATGGTGACTAGTTGTAATAGAAGATAAGTGACGGAGAGGGCAACCAAAAATAACATGGGATGAGATTATTAGAAATTACTTTAAAAAGTTAAACTTAGAGAGAGAATTCATGTGGTCGATCCCATTCATATGGGACCTAAGGCAAAGATGATGATGATGAAACAGAATATCAAAAAAAAGAAAATCCTTCCGCTACCCTATTCCATCCTTATTGCCATAAACCCTAAATTTCTAATTACATAAATTAATTAACTTACTTTGCATTCGGAAGCATGGAATGGGCGCCTTTGGAATTGGAATTGGAATTGGAATTGGAGCAAATTTAGTTTATAAACTAAATTTGCTCCAATTCCAATTCCAAGGCACCGCCGATTCCATGCTAACATTAAATTTTCTCCTATTCCAATTTCAATGTGTGGATTCCATGCCATCAAATATAAATTAAGAAAAGTTGAGACCCCAATTGATATAACAAAAACAAGAAGAAAAAAAATACCCGGATTAATGCACAAGTATTTCTTTTGATTGGTGAGATTAATGCACAAGTTAAAATCAACAATAACAAGATTGTAAGGAACATGAAAAAAGAAAAAAGAAAAAAAAAGTTTAAAGATAGCAAAGCATATGTAGGTACCAGAACAAGAATTTTGAGTGGCGAGCTTGTAGATCAAGACCATGATGCCAGCAACGTGAATAGCTTCAGAGGCAACGAAGAAGTGGTTGTGATTTTTGATGAGCAGCTTCAGAGCCACCAGCGAACAGAGCACAGTCGTAACGGCTAAGAAGGTCTTCACCTTCATGGACTGCCTCCGTACCCATACGAACAACTTGTTCACAGGCGACCCCCTTCTCCTTCCCATCACTTCTTCTTCCTCTTCTCCGATCAATCAATTTAGAGAGAGAAATATATATATATATATGAGAGAGAGAGAGAGAGAGAGTTGTTTCTTTTTGGTATAATTGGCGCAAAGTGGAGACACAGAGAGCCTATTTGGAGGACACGAAGAATGCATTCAGATGTTGCTGTGATTTCGAGCGTATTTAATAGTATTTCATTTGTGACTTCCAATGGTTGTCTGACACGCGTGTTTATTTTTCTGTCTCTAAACCCAACGGGTTTGATACGGAAATTAATGCGTTTGACGGTCGATTTAGACATTTACTTGAATATTTGACTCATTTATTAAATTTTTCGAATTGCGTTCCCAGTTGAATGAAAAATGACCCATTGTGCTAATATTTGACTCTTACAAAAGTATCATTCGTTGTCTATTGATTTTTACATGGTCATAGCATCTCAATAAAAAATTTCAAAAAATTATATATTACAACAGTTATATCACATTATTGGTATTTTTTTTTTCGTTTTTGTCTTCTTTTATAAGTTAAATTATCAAGCCTAGCTAAAAAGTTAAATGATTGGACTGTTCATAAATTTAATGCATTAATCAGGATGATTTAATTCATTGATTTCATTAGATGTAATTTTGTGAATCTTGAAAAAATAAAAAGTCATTACTTAGTGTGGTTCGTTGTAATTTTATAAATCCAATAATCAAAATAGAAAAAGCTCCTCAGAAATGTGTATATATATTTTAAATTAAGAAAAATTAGATTTTGGTAACCAATTCTGAACAAAATTACGATCATAAAATTTAAAAAAGATGAATAATTACCAAAATTAAAACTTAATTGCCGATAAGTGACCATTTGATCGCTTATTATATAAATATCATTATTCTAATAAATTATTTTATAATTGGACAAATTTACACTTTACATTAATCTCAATTAAATATTTTACTTCAAGTTACCTAATAAACAAACAACTCATTCTACCAAATCGAGGTTGATCTTGGAGGAGAAAATGAAGATAGGAGGGAACTGAGGATGGAGGGGTCGAGGTCGTGACCCGAGATGGTGGTTATGGTTGTTGTAACATCGGTGTAATATAAGTGTAATAATAGTACAAACTTTTATTATTACCTTCTGGAACCTTTTTGAGAGATTTTGTTTTTCTATTTTTATTTTTTTAAATTAGGGTAAGATTTTTTTCTCTGTGCATATTAATGTAATAGAAAATTTTATAATGAGAACCTCTCATAGAATTGGAATTCTTACCGTCGTTGGATCAAAAATACTAAAAAACTTGTCCATATCCATTAATATGCCTCTGTATAGGTAATAAGATATTAGAAAAAACTTTTAACTAATAATTATTTATTTTTATTTTTATATATTGTATTATTTATATTCATCTATAATTTCTGGTTATTATTTAACTTCTTATCTTCTTGGTTATAGTATGTTTTGAGACCATGGTAGAGAGAATGTGAAAAGAGATAAGGATGATAAAGAAATTCTATCTTTTTAATTGGTAGACGGCAAACTAAAAAGGAAAAAAAAAGAGTGATGAACAAGAAAGAGAAAGGGATGATGATAAATTCAAGGAGCTATCTTTATATTGAATAACAATTTTGTCTTTTAAAAATTATTTTTAGAATGTTTAATAAACATGAAGTTTTTTTTACCAAATTATCCTCAAATGAGTGTTCATCAGCAATTAAGTATAAAATTTGTGTGACTATTTATTTTTTTCAATTTTTATGGTCACTTTAGAGTAATTTTGTTTATAATTGTTTACCAAAATCTAATTTTTTATTTAAATTAAATAATACACTCGGAAGTGATACTTGCAATAGTAGTTCATTCTCCATTTAGATTTTGTATAATTACAATGACATATTTATCCCTCAAAAGATGAGTGTAATTAATAGCACTTTCTGGAACAATTTTTTTTTTGTGTGAAAAAAAATAATGCTTTTAAAGTGTGCGAATATAAAATGTGATAACCTTAATTGTTACTTATAATAGAAATAATACCTAACAAAAAGGCATATAGTTCACACATGTTGTCTAAACCTGTATTACCTCGTGATTATTACAACCCTAAAATATTGTGGCAGGCAAAACTTTTGCTCATTGCAAAAGAGTCATGATTGTCAAAAGTTTCAGAAGTGCAAATTTTCATTGGACTTGTATCTATTTTCGAGGACCTTCATTAATTAGGTTGTCCTAACTACCTAATACTTAGCTACCAAGAATGTCACCTTCTGTAGTTCTGTTATATTAATAAGGTAGCTATCAATTATATATCTATTGGCCACCAACCACTTCCTCAATTGTTCGGATTGATGTAACTGCGTGAAATTGTATATATATTTTAGTTTTTAGGTTTATGTTCTTCTGTGAGCATTGTTATCCAAGAAGTGTTTGAGATGGGTGAAGAGGGTCTTTAACTGAACGATGATTTTTTTTCAATTAAGTTTGTTTTAAAAAAAGTAAGGCTGGTTTGATCACAGTTTATATTTAGTATTTATTATTTATAAAAATATCATATTTGATAAAAATATCATATTTCAATTATTTTCGAAAAGAAAATAAAATATTAAATGTCATGGATACATTAAAAAAACATGTGAAAATAAAATTTATAATTTACTAGTAGGAAAAAGTTAAACTTTCCCATTAATTAGTAACAAATTTAGGAGTGCACAAAGAACCAGAACTTCAATCGTAAAGAATAGAATCGAATTGAACTCAACGGTTTTGGTTTCAAAATTAAGGAACCGTTGGGAACGATTCTGGTTCCGGTTTCCCCAATTACCGTAAGGAATCGAATTGTGTGCACCCCTACTTGTTGGGGCCTTCTCGATTATGGGACATTCTAGTTTTACAGTATAATTTGCAGTATGTAGATATATATATAACCCAATATTATTGGTTTCTTTTTTATGTATATTTCTTGCTCTGTTTTTGTTGTATAGATTTGTTGTAGCATGAATTTGACTTTTTATGCAGTTTATTGTGTTTATTTTTTTATTTATAAAAAAAACAGTTTAAGGTTAACAAACATGTGTTTTCTGTTTATGATTTTTTAAATAGGTCAAACGTCTTTTCGTTATCAAACAATACTGATGTTTATAGATAAACAAAATCGTAACATAAACACTTAAATAATAAACACTAAACATAAACGGTTACCAAACGGGCCCTAAGTTTGTTAAACAGTTGTAGTTCCTTGTAAGAAGGTTGATTTTAGATGTTTTAACACATTAGAATTCTATATATGAAATGTTACTTGCAACACTACAATTTAAGGAAGTCTTCCCAAGGTATCAGGATAGAGATCCAAGTTATCGGTGGTTGCCAACTCCAGATGATTGGGAGAGAGCAGATGAAGTATGTAAATTTCTGAAGAAGTCACAAATATCATCTCCAGAAGTAATTATTCAACATCAAATTTGTTCCTCACCGAAGTTGCCAGGATAAAGCGAGAGTTAGATGAAAAAACTAATCATGAAAGTATCTATATAAGAGTGATGGCTTGTAAGATAAAAGAAAAGTTTGATAAATATTAGAGAGATTTTAAATTTTTAATGGCCATTGCTGTTATCTTTGATCCAAGATATAAGATGAGATTGGTTTACGTTTGCTTTCCAAAGATTTATAAAGAGGATGAAGCTGGTAAACACATTGATTTAGTTCGACAGGCTTTGTATGAAATTTATAATGACTATGCTGCAAATTATTCTTCAAGTAGCTCAACACAAGGTGATCCTTTGGATGCTTAAGTAAGTGGTTCTAGTGGAAATCTTGGTATTGATGCTTTAAAAGGGAAGGGCAAAACAAAGGGGTAATCTGAATTTGACATGTTTGTTCGAGAAACAAAATGTTCAATATGTGAAATCAAATTTGAATATTTATCTTGAAGAGGGAGTTTTCATTTGTAGTGAGGATTCAAATTTCCATTTTGATGATTTAGAATGGTAGAAGGCAAACAACCTCAAATTTTGTGTGTTATCAAAGATGGCAAGTGATATATTATCCATTCATGTTACAACTGTAGCTTCTAAAGCTGCCTGCAACACTGGAGGTCGAGTAATTGATCTTTATCGTTCATCATTATCTACCAAAATTGTAGAAGCTCTCATTTGTGGTGGAGATTGGATCCGTGCGCTTCATGGAATCAGGAAGTCATCAAAAGTATGCCTATATTTAGTTAATTAAAATTTTCTAACAACTATTTAGTTTTATCAAATAAAAATATAAATCTAACTCATACTACTATTATGTGCAAAGTAAAAAGATTATTAAGGAGATTGAGATACTGAACCTGAATGACTCTTGTTAGGTACATAATCTTTGTATATACTTTTCTCTTTTTTATGTTAAATAAATTTCTTTTACCATCAAAAAATATCTTTAATAACTAAATCTCAATGAGCAGGTTGTTGACTTTTTTTTTTTACATCAAAAGTATTGGAGATAGAAGTATTAAACTGTTAAATTTTGTTAGGTAATTAAATTTTTTTTAATATACTCTGCAATACTTTTGATGTTAAATTTTTTTTTTTCTCAAAAAATGATATTTAATAACTAATTCTCAATTATGCTTGTTGAAGACCTTTTTCTTTGCAACTTTTGATGTTTGTTACAACATAATTTTGGAGCTTGAAGTCTTAAACTAGAGATGGTATGTTGGATGCAACTTAGCAGTTTATTTTTGAAATGATGTTGAGATCATAGAAGTTTATTTTTGGAAATCCCTTGAATGAGAATATTGTTAAGTATGGTCTATATGCATTGACTAAATTACATCAAAACTTGTGAATAATGTGGAACTTGTTTGTTGGGTTATAAATTAGAATTAAGATTTTTTTAGTCTTGAATATCCTTATTGCATTTTTTTTGTTTTACTCTAATCTTCTGCTGGTTATTAAACTGATTCATTTTGTTAGGTAATTAATTTTTTTTAATACACTAATTTGCAATGCTTTTGATGTTAAATAATTTTTTTTTCTCAAAAAATGATGTCTGATAACTAATTCTCAATTTTGCAGGTTGAAGATCTTTTTCTTTGCAACTTTTGATGTTCGTTGCAATTGCAAGAGAATGTTGGAGCTTGAAGTCTTAAACTAGTGATAGTATGTTAGGTGCAGCTTAGCCGTTTGTTTTTGAAATGATGTTGAGATTATTTTAGTTTATCTTTTGAAAATCCTTGAATGATATTACTGTTAATTATGATCTATATGTATTGACTAAATTGCCTCAAGACTTCATATCTTTTGGTTAGATGGTGGAAATATTAGTTTTTGCGAATGATGTAGAACTTGTTTTTTGGGTTATAAACTTGAATTAAGGTTTTGTTCGTCTTGAATATGCTAATTACATTTTTTTACTCTAATCTATTGCAGATTATTGTTGATTCATTTCAGAAACAACACCCATATAGGGTGGATATATGAGAATGTTGAATATAGTACTGGATTGAATATTAGGAGGCTTTGACTCTATTTGAAAAGATTGAAATTATAGCAAATTTATTTTAATAACTTTTTCTTTTAAAGGAAAAGAAATTTGGAGTAATTGATACACTGTTATGTTATGATTTTTTAATGAAATTTTGTTAGTTTCTATATGCTTCTCTTTTTATGATTTTCTCTTGAGTTTGGTAACGAGCTTGAGTTCAGCTCGTTTAGCTAAGCGAGCCGAGCTCGAGCTTACTCATTTATATTCGAGCCAAGCTTGAACACTCATACAAAACTAGAAAGCACGGACACTTCGTATAGGGGTGTTGTGTCTGTGTCGGACACTTGAACACTCATTGGACATTCCTTAGAAGTGTCTTGAATTTTTTTTTTTAGGACATGCGGGGGACACGGCAAGGACACGGATAGGACACGCGGGAGACACGGCGGGGTACATTTTGTAATTTTTAAAAGTGCAAAAAAAAACACCTGAACTTTTCCAAAGTTACAAAAAGATTTGTTTGAACTATTTTTTTGAGCATTTCAGCCCCTTATCTTCTAAAAGTTGACATCTTGACTCCTTGAAATAACTATAATGATATATATACCATTTAATATGACTATTATGCCCTTTTCTATATAAATATAGTATTTTCTAAAATAAAAAATTTTAAAAATAAAAAATAGTTAGATAAAATTCCTAAATAATAAATTTAGAAACAAAAAAAATAAAAAAGCCAATAGAACTTTATTTAACATAAAGTCATGTTGGTTTATTTGGTATTTTGTACTTAAATTTATTTGTTTGTTATTAGAAAAATGAGTAATATGCAAGATTCGAGTAGTGGGTTTGAATATAATGAACATCCTTTTTTAAAATACAATAATTGCTTGATAATAAATTGAAGTATTTGTGTAATTTATTATTTTTTTATTGTTAGATTTATGGTATTGTGAATATTAATTAACTTGTTGAATATATATTAATATATTATTTCATAACCGTATCCCCGCCGAGTCGTGTGCTGTTTTTTTGAAATTTGTCGTGTCGCCGTGTCCGTGTCGTGTCGTGTCGTACCCGTGTCCCGTGTCCGTGTCCATGCTTCTTAGATACAAAATAGTCGAGCTGAGCCTGAGCAAGTTACTACTCGACTTAGCTAGGCTCATTTACAGCCCTACCCAAGACTAGCCTACTCAAGTCTTTGATCAGCAATTCTTTGAGTTGTTTCATCATCATGTGGCTTGAGTCTACTTCTACTTTGTCATTCATCTTTGATTTTTAAGTTCCATGATCATGTGAGTTAATTAATCTTCTTGCAAGTTCTTTTATGTCCAAAGTCTTTAAGATACTTAAGATAATATGATATCTTATAAAATGCACACTCAAGTAAACTTATTAAATTTACACTACAATAGATTCATCAAAATCAACCAAATAACCTTAGATAGAAACCTTGAGGTCAACGAGCATATTGTGTATTTCATGCCTTATTATTTCGAAATTACTGCAGCCTAGTCTTGAGCATGGCAATAATTACCATCATGTATTCATAGTTAGTATATACTTATATAATACATATACGAATCTATAACTTAGAAAGAATCTAATACACATGTTGCGGGTGGCAAAATTCGATTTAATTTAAACAGAGTATAGACAACCCTATTTAAATGCTGCCCTTATTACCTGCTGCTTCTATTGTTGTTTAAATTCTGTTATGTTTTGGGCTTTGGTCCTGTATATATTTTTCATTCTTCTTAATAAATTTTATTTACCCAAAAAAAAAAATGTATATATCTATGGATATAGATAGGAAAGGAAATAAAAAATATTTGTATTTTGTATTGAACTGCTAACCACCCTCATCGGAAAAAGGAAAAGAAAAAAAAAAAAAATTGTAAAGCACTCGTATATATTCTAGAATTTATCGTTGCACCAAACAAGGGTGATGGGTCATACTGAAAAACAGGGGTCCATCTTGTGAAGTTGCACAAATGTTATATATAGTTGAAAGTATTGATACTGGTTTCCAGATTCAGAAAGAGGAGATTAAAATGTTAAGACGAGGCTGTCAAATTTGAATTTAATAAACGCAAAAGATAGTAGATTCAATAAAAAAAAATTGATGACCATAAAAATGAAGAAGTAAAAGAAAATAGTTTGTTGACATTTCACTTACTCGGTCTAGCCAGATAAATACCAACTCTTGTAATTTATAACCAAAAATGACATTTCTACCTCTTAAGTTCTTTCCTGACTTGACTTGTTTGTAGTTAGTGTTCATCCTAAGACATCAATTAAAAACATTCATCTTTGCATTTCTACAGGAGACCTACCTTTCTTTTATCCACTATCACTGTGGTAAAAAACGAATAAATCCGTTTCCTAACAAAGCAAACAATAATGAAAGCATTTAACATAGATATCGCGCGATAGTCCTTTCATATTCTTACATAAATATGACAAGAGTCTAAGTTTTTTTATGGGAATGGGACATATATAGTCTTGTGGTTATCTCTATGATATATGGTACATAGAGTTTAATTTTCATAAAATTTAGATGCAAGGCGCGGGGTGATGACAACTTCTAGTGGAGTTGCCTTAGGCAATGTAACACTGAAGCCTTCAGTCATGTCCACAGGTTCATCATCTGGTGTTGTGAAGTTGAACCCTTGAAGCAATCGAGCCAGTGTCAAATGTGTCACTTGCATAGCAAATGTGATGCCGGGGCAAGATCGCCTGCCGGAGCCAAATGGGGTGAACTCAAAATGCTGACCGGTAACATCTACCTCTGCGTGGCTCGTCAGGAACCTCTCCGGCATGAATTTGTCAGGGTCGGTCCATACACGCGGGTCTCGGTGCAGCTTCCACAGATTTACTAGCAAACGAGTGTTCTTTGGAATGTGATAGCCACTCACATTACAGTCTTCCATGGCCTGATGCGGTACTGAAAGGGGACCTGGTGGGTATAGACGCAGAGTTTCTTTAACATTTGCCTGGAGGTAGACCAAGTTCTTGATGTCAGATTCTTCTACCCATCTCTCGGTGCCAACTTTGGAGTCTATCTCTTCTTGGGCATGCTTCAAAGCATGGTTATTGTTCAATAATATGGACAAGAGCCATGTCAAGTTAATAGATGTGCTGTCCGCACCTGCTAAGATGAGGTTCTGCATGCCAAGAACGTTAGAGCATAATAAGAAACAGAGGATGTATAAAGGATCGTATTTTTTAAATAAATCAAATCTATGGTTTTATCTACTCAATCGTACTCATACACCCATAAACACATTTACAGTATATGCATTCTTTAGTATATAGTTGTATACACACGCAGTCAAATCACTAAGGACTAACCAGCGTTGTCCCAATCTGGCCATCGTTTTCTAATGAATTATATATATATATATATATATATATATATATATATATATATATATATGCATACCGATATGGTTGCCTTGATAACAGTTTTCTTTGTGTGGCTATGAATGAAGTCGTCGTCAATTACAAAGAACATGACATCTATGAAGTCCTGTTCATCACCCCTCTCCCCCCTCAATTCCCTTGTGAAGATGTTCCTGAACCCAACTCTCAAAAATAGTATCCAATTCTCTTCCAACTCTCTTGGTAGTCTTCAAGTCTCCTAGCATATCAATCCATCGTAGTAGTGGAAATGGAATTGCATCTAACAATATAAATAACCCATTTATATACATAAATTCCTTTATAACTCTTCTGAAACTCCTTGCCTCTTCATCGTCTAAATATCTCTTACCTGCAATCATCTTCACAATTATATTCAAAGTCAACTGTTCAAGCCAGTGACTGATCACCACCCTGTTGTTGCTCTTCTTGGCAAGCAAGTGCAACTCTTTAAAGCTAGTCTCCACTTCTGTGACTCGGACATGCCCGAGTGTGTCAAGCCTGCGACTTGAGAGCAACTCGACAAGTGATAGCTTGCGCATCTCACGCCAGAATGGCCCGTAAGGCACGAACCCAAAGGCCGCATAATTGTAACCAAGGTACTTGCCAGTGCTTGCCATGGGGCGTGAGGCGAAGGCTATGTCATTAGTGGTGAAGCAATCTTTGACAGCCTCCCAACTGCTCACCACGACTACACGGTGGACACCGAGCCGGATGGTGAAGATGGGGCCGTATTGGTCGGCTATGGCTCCGAGAATCCGAGCCACTGGGGTTTTGCCGCCTAGTTGGTGGAGGTGACGTAGTAAAAGCCATGCACCTGATGGTTCAGGGATTGATATGCTCTTACTCTTAGTACTGGGGCTTTGATTTCTGGATCTCCATTGACTGTACAACAGTACCAATGCTAAGAGACAAGCAATTGATTGTGGAAGAGAGAGGAAATCCATGAAGCAGTATTGTTTGTCGAATTATATCGGGATATCAGTTATCCCTTTCCATAATTCAAATTGTACAGCTTACTTTCCTTATATACAGCTCAATTATAGGATAAATTATAGGGCTTGTTCCTTGTATTTAAACTCTTGTATTCATTCCGTAAAATATAGAGAAATATTTCAGCAATTGTGCACACATCATCTCTGTTTCTTAACATGGTATCAGAGCCATCGATGCTGCCTGCCTAGGGTTTCATCGTAAGGTTCTTCCATGGTTGTCGGCGACGAAACTCAGCCAACTCAGCCCATTAGTGATGTTTCTTCTCCCTATTTCATTCACTCGGCAGATCACCCGAGTTCTCTTCTTGTATCCTCTCTTCTTTCAAGCGATAACTATTCCACATGGCGTCGAGCAATGAAGATGGCTCTCAATGCCAAGAACAAACTCGGTTTTGTTGATGGCACGCTCAAGAAGCCAACCAACAATGATGCAGACACAAAATTATGGGAACGATGCAGTGATATGGTTCTCTCTTGGCTTCTTAACAGTATCGACAAGTCTCTCACCGGAAGTCTTATCTATTGTAATACAACACAAGAAGTATGGCTTGATTTGGAATCTCGATTCTCACAGAGCAACAATCCCCGCATATTTCGCCTCAAACGCGATATCGCTACACTTTGTCAAGATGCCATGCCGATTGTTCAATATTACAACACTATCAAACAATATTGGGAAGAGTTGGCTGCCCTTCAATCAACCCCTACTTGCACTTGTGGAGGTTTGAAAGAATTAGCCAATAATCAAGCAGTGAAGCGAGTTTTTCAATTTCTAATGGGCTTAAATGATTCCTACGCCCAAATCAGAAGTCAAATCTTAGCAATGGATCCTTTACCTCCAGTTAATCGGGTCTATTCTATCATTCACCAAGAAGAAACTCAACGACTTCTCCATCTGCCTCTACCGACTCCAGACATTTCTGCCATGTCTGTCAAGCATTTTTCCAGCACATCCACTAATGATTCTCGCAATAAGGGTCGTAGCCGCACCATTTGTGATCACTGCGATAAACCTGGGCATTCTAGGACTTCTTGCTACAAGTTGATTGGGTATCCATCACATTGGACTCAAACTCGCTCCTCTCAACGTTCTGATTTGCAGAAACAACCGGTTGCACATCAGGTCTCTAGTAGTTCGATTGTCCATGAATCGAACAGTGCCATTCCTGGCCTCACTAGCAAGTAATATCACCAATTGATGGGCCTTCTCACCCCTCATTCTGTTAATTTTACTGGTACTTGTTCTTTGCCTTCTTGTCTCTCTGTTTTTTCATCTAACGTTGAATGGGTTATAGACAGTGGTGCTTCTGACCATATGTGTAATCATTCTTCGAAGGCTCTTATTTCTAATCATCTTAGTCCTATTCGACTCCCTACAGGTGATGTTGTTCCCGTGTCTCATATAGGCGCTCTTTCTTTGTCTTCTACTCTTACTTTGCAAAATGTTCTTTTCGTGCCAGATTTTTAATTTAATCTACTGTCTGTTAGCAAAATTACCAAGGCACTCAACTGTATTGTTCTTTTCTTTCCCACTTTTTGTGTTTTCCAGGACCTAGCCACGAGGATGCTGATTGGAATGGGTGAGGAACGTAATGGACTTTACTACTTCAAGTCGATCATCTCTACTGCCTTACACGTGAACCGATTATCACAATCTGACCTTTGACACCAGCGGCTTGGACACCCCTCTCCTTCTTGTATGCCTCATTTTTTGTTCAGTTCTTCTTCTTCTACTCCTTGTGATGTTTGTGCTAAAGGAAAACATACTCGGCTTCCTTTTAATTTGGTTTCCAATAATAGTACATTTGTTTTCGAACGCATTTATTGTGATATTTGGGGAGGTTATCCCACACCGTCCAATACGGGAGCACATTATTTTTTGACTATTGTTGACGATTATTCTCATGTTTCTTGGGTGTATTTGATGCGTTTCAAACATGAAACTTTACAATATCTCAAAAAAATTTTTGCTATGGTTCACACGCAATTTCAATGTAAAATTCGCCACATTCGAATCGATAATGGCCAACAATTTTTATCTCTCAAAACTCAAGCCTTTTTTAATACTCAAGGCATTTTGCATGAAAAGACTTGTGTTGAAACACCTCAACAAAATGGCGTTACTGAACGCAAACATCGCCATCTCCTTAACGTTGCACGATGTTTGCGCTTCCAAGCAAATCTCCCGCTCTCTTTTTGGGGTGAATGCATACTCACCGCCACCTACTTGATAAATCGGACACCGTCAACTAGTCTTGGTAATATTACTCCCTATGAGCGTCTTTTTAACAAAGCACCCTCTTATGATCATTTGAAAATTTTGGTTGTTTATGTTATGCCCAAACTTTACGTTCTCATAGGGATAAATTTCAGCCCCGTGCCTCTCCTTGTATTTTTGTTGGTTACCCATTTGGTCACAAAGCTTACCGTTTGTTTAATTTAGAAACAAAAAAATTATTTATTTCCCTTGATGTCACATTTGTTGAGCATGTTTTTCCTTTCCATCATCACTCGCTACCATCACAGCCTATCTCCATCATCCCTCAACCAATCCAAGATGTTCCTATGCCTACACCTACACCTATATCGTCGGCACTAGTTGAGTCCATGGATCCTTCTTCCTCTATTGATCCTCCGCTACGTATAGACCCTCCGCCCCCTGCGAGATCTCGTCGTCCCATCACTAGACGATCTCATCTTCGTGACTATGCATGTCCTACCTTACAACCGGAGTCCACTACGCTCTCCTCCACTTCACAGCATCCCACAGGTACGGTTCATCCCCTTGCCAATTTTCTTTCTTATCATCGTTTCTCTCCCAAACATTTTGCTTTTTTATCTGCTTTGAATAACCATCCTGATCCTCATAGTTATTCTGAAGCTGCTCGCCATCCTCATTGGCGTGATGCCATGATTTCTGAACTTAATGCTTTAGATGCTAATCATACGTGGAGCCTTCAACTGCTCCCTCCTGGTAAGAAACCTATTGGTTGTAAATGGGTCTTCAAAATTAAGTTTCATACTGATGGGTCCATTGAAAGGTATAAAGCTCGCTTGGTTGCCAAGGGTTACACTCAAGTTGAAGGGCTAGACTACCATGACACCTTTGCCCCGGTTGCCAAACTTGTCACGGTTCGTTGTGTTCTTGCCATTGCTGCTGCTCATCATTGGCATCTACACCAATTAGATGTTCATAATGTCTTTCTTCATGGTGATCTTGATGAGGAAGTCTATATGGTCCCTCCACCAGGATATTGTCGTAAAGGGGAGAACTTATTTTGCCGCCTACACAAGTCTATATATGGTCTCAAGCAAGCATTAAGGAATTGGTACTCCAAACTCTCTTCTATTCTTATATCTGCTGGCTTCAATCAATCCCATGCTGACCATTTTTTATTTACTCGATGTCAAGGCTCTTCTTTTATTGCCATACTTGTGTATGTGGATGACATCTTGATAACAAGAAATGATCTTGTTGCTCTTAATTCGGTCAAACAATTTTTAGCCGCCAAGTTTAAGATCAAAGATCTTGGTGATCTCAAATATTTTCTTGGTTTGGAAATTGCTCGGTCACCTTCTGGGATTTTTATCAATCAAAGCAAGTACACCTTGGACATTCTCTTTGATTCAGGTCATTTAGGTACTCGTCTTACGCATTTTTCCATGGAACAAAATTTGAAGTTGACTCATGACGAGGGTGATCTGCTATCGGATCCCAGCATTTATCAGAGACTTATTGGTCGTCTCATTTACTTAACAATTACACGACTTGATATTGTTTTTCCTGTTAATGTTTTAAGCCAATTTATGCAGCAACCTCGGCAACCTCATTATCAAGCAGCTTTGCGTATTCTTCGCTACCTCAAGACCTCTCCTGGACATGGATTGTTCTTCTCCTCTACATGTATTTTCCAGATCTCGGCTTACTCTGATTCTGATTGGGCGAGTTGTCCCATAACTCGTTGCTCGACTACTGGCTTCTTCGTCAAACTTGGTGACAGTCCCATTTCTTGGCGCACCAAGAAACAATCAGTTGTGTCCCGCTCTTCCGCTAAAGCAGAATATCGTGCCATGGCCACTACCACCTGTGAACTTGTTTGGCTTAAGCTTTTACTTAAAGATTTGGCAATTTTTCATCCACAACCCATGCTTCTTCATTGTGATAACCAAGTTGCACTTCATATCACCTGCAATCCAGTTTTTCATGAAAGGACGAAACATATAGAAATTGACTGCCATCTTGTTCGTGACAAGTTTCGTGTCGGCCTCATTTCTCCTACTCATATCTCTGCTTCAAACCAATTGGCTAACATCTTCACTAAAGCTCTTGGTCGGGAAACATTTCATCACTTTCTTCGCAAGTTGGGCATTACGGATCTTCATGCACCAACTTGAGGGGGAGTATTACGGGATATTAGTTATCCCTTTCCATAATTCAAATTGTACAGTTTACTTTCCTTATATGCAGTTCAATTATAGGATAAATTATAGGGCTTATTCCTTGTATTTAAACTCTTGTATTCCTTTCGTAAAATAAAGAGAAATATTTCAGCAATTGTGGACGCATCATCTCTGTTTCTTAACAAATTAGATGACTTTTACATTTAGTTTCCAATTTGGTGGCCTCACTCAACTAATGAATAGGAACATACATATTATTATGATTACAAGAAAACTTTGTTGACATTGAGAGAAAAGAAAAGGATAAGAAAACTAAATTTCTACGTGTCAAGTGCTGGAACCATTGATTGGGAAACATATTTATGCCAAACATATCTTTATGCCCTCCATGATAGAGACTTGGTCGGTGGTTTGAACCTGGCTTTCTCGTCTAGAAAAAGGTCGTAATATGACCAGGTTAGATTCTACTACTTACAGTATGTATTATCTTTCCCATGACTACCTCCTCTGTCTCATAGTTCAAACTCGTAAAGTCTATCGTCACTCTATCTCAATATTTGTAAATGTAAAGTAATGTTACCCTTTATACAAGTTTTATGGTTGTATAGATTTGACAAATTTATTTGTGTTTAGATTAGATTGTTTCTATTAATAGGAACCGTTGGCAGTCTCAACCCGGCCACTGAGCTAAGGAAAATAATGGAAAATAAGGATTCAAGAAGGCACGTGACATGGGCAGCTCGAATGCGCAGGCAAAGACGTCAAACAATATTTGATGATGGTGGCAGTAAAGGGTGAAGAGTGGTGGTGGTGGCAGAAGAGGGTGGAGGTGTGGTTGCTAGGGTTTTGGAATTGAAGATGAGTTTTAATTTGTTTGGTGAGAAGAATTCTATTGGGTTAAACTTTTAAAAATGGATTTGTTCATTTTTTTAATTTTTTAATAATATATAATTTTAGTATTATGTCATGTTTTAATTAATCCTGAGTGAACTAACTTGATTCACTTGAGATTGGATTCAAGTATTGTTCTTATAGAATTTATATTGCACCAAACATATTTTAATTAATTAAGCCTGAGTGAACTAACTTGATTCACTTAGCGTTTGGACTCAAGTATTGTTCTTATAGAATTTATAATGCACCAAACATGGGTGATGGGTCATACTGAAATAAAATGGGTCCAATCTTCTGAAGTTGCACAAATATTATATATATTTGAAAGTGTTGATACTGGTTTCTAGAGTCAGAAAGATGAGATAAACAGGCTATGTCAAATTTGAATTTAATAAACGCGATTCAATAAAATAAAATAAAATTGATGACCATAAAAATGGAGTAAAAGAAAATAGTTTGTCGACATTTCACTTGCTCGTTCTAGCAAGATAAATACCCACTCTTGTAATTTATAACCCAAAAAGACATTTCTACCTCATAAGTTCTTTCCTGACTTACACTGACATTTACCAAAAAAAAAAAAAAAGTTCTTTCCTGACTTGACTCGTTTTAAGCATATGTAAGTGTTCATCCTATGACATCAATTATAAATTCTTCGTCTTTGCATTTCTTCAGGACATGAAAACACTTTTCATTACCTTACATTCCGTGGTCTGGTCTTTAATTATCAGCCATTTACATTCCAACACTATAATTCAATTTCCTAGTTTAATTGCAATTTTAGTCCTCCAATTCTTTTAAATTCAGTTCTTCTAGTTCTTTACTTGCATTCTTTAGTTAAAGTTCTTTTCAATCCATTGGAAATCCAAAATGAAAGGGCAAATTAGAATATTGTAGGTAGTCATTCCAGGGTCCCTGCACATAAAAATAAAAATATTTGCTGCTAAACAGATCCTTTTGATGAATTGAAACATGTTTCAGATTATTACCTAAGAGGTGATATTCTATCGATTGTATTTTTGGATAGGAGCTTTCACAAATTTCTGAAACTTTAATTTTTTTTATTTTTTTGACATTTTAACATTTTAGTTACTTAACATTAAAGTAATATCACCTTACATAGATTTACCGAAAAAAAAATATCACCTTACATAGATATGGATAGTCTTTTCATATTCTTACATAAATATGACAAAAGTCTTGAGTGTTTTTTTGGGAATGGGACATAAAGTCTTGTGGTTATCTCTATGATATATGGTACATATAGTTTAATTTTCATAAAATTTAGATGCAAGGCGCGGGGTGATGACAACTTCTAGTGGAGTTGCCTTAGGCAACGTAATACTTAAGCCTTCAGTCATGTCCACAGGTTCATCATCTGGTGTTGCGAAGTTGAACCCTTGAAGCAATCGAGCCAGTGTCAAGTGTGTCACTTGCATAGCAAATGTGATCCCGGGGCAAGATCGCCTACCGGAGCCAAATGGGGTGAACTCAAAATGCTGACCGGTAACATCTACCTCTGCGTGGCACGTCAGGAACCTCTCCGGCATGAATTTGTCAGGGTCGGTCCATACACGTGGGTCTCGGTGCAGCTTCCACAGATTTACTAGCAAACGAGTGTTCTTTGGAATGTGATAGCCACTCACATTACAGTCTTCCATGGCCTGATGCGGTACTGATAGGGGACCTGGTGGGTATAGACGCAGAGTTTCTTTAACAATTGCCTGGAGGTAGACCAAGTTCTTGATGTCAGATTCTTCTACCCATCTCTCGGTGCCAACTTTGGAGTCTATCTCTTCTTGGGCATGCTTCAAAGCATGGTTATTGTTCAATAATATGGACAAGAGCCATGTCAAGTTAATAGATGTGGTGTCCGCGCCTGCTAAGATGAGGTTCTGCATGCCAAGAATGTTAGAGCATAATAAGAAGGAATATTCCGAAATATATTTTGATTTTATCTAACAGGGTGATATGGTAGTTAATTAATCTAAAAATAGACATTAATATGTATATTACACTACTGGGGTTCCGTGAATGGAAAAATCACACCAATACTAACTTGATCACCATTTAATTTTATCTCCTAAAATAATGTACTATGTCACCAGTCACATACATTCGAGATATATTTTATGATATTTATTCAAGACGTGTAATATTGCTCTAATAAGAAAGGGATGTATAGAGGATCATATATTTTAGATAAATCAAATCTATGTTTTATCTACTCTATGGTACTCATACACCCATAAACACATTTACGGTATATGCATTCTTTTAATACATATTTATATAGTTGTATACACACAGCAAAAACTAAGAAAGCTAATCACAACTTGTTGAATGATTTATATATTTAAGTTACACTCTCTCTAACAATTTAAAATTTTTAGAATAAATGGTGGTCAAAATAGTATTACATCAAGCAATGTATCATCACCGTCACCCTAATACTTAAAATTGAAACACATCTTGAACTAAAAAAAGATCACATGTGAGATAATGTTTTGAAGAATTTATATATTTAAGATGATAGTGGTTCAACACAACCAAACTTGTGTTGAGAACGTGTTAAAGAATTTATATATTTAAGATGGTGGTCAACACATGCAGCCATTTGGGAGTCAGGGTTAACATTCCTAACAGTTATTTTTTTTACCGAATATGTTGTCAATTTGGGCCAAGGTGTTATTGCTTCATCTAATGGTACAAATTAAATTCGTGTTGGCAAGTGAGTTTCTGTGCAATCACTTTAAACGTTATGTTCATTTTCAATCTTTTCTTCCATCATTCCTGCATAAGCTTATGCATAGACAGCACATACACCAACAATGTTTTAGATTTGGAGTATGCCTTTTCTTCAAATTGAAATTTAGTTAAATTATTAATTGGAACTTCTAAGGGCAACATGAAAACCATAAAATATGAAAGGCACTTGGGTTTCCTTGTCCCACCTTTCACTCCAATAATACCCCTATAGTGATTGCCTCACAAATTCAACTATTGCAGGAAATATCTAAGAGGTCATTGTCTAATGTTAATCTCGCATGTATTTATGCCTATCCGACCTAATACTATAATTCCAAGAATTACTGTGATAATATATGTTACTTATATATATATATATATATATGCATACCAGTATCGTTGCCTTGATAACAGTTTTCTTTGTGTGGCCATGAATGAAGTCGTCGTCAATTACAGAGAACATGACATCTATGAAGTCCTGTTCATCACCCTCTCCCTCAATTCCCTTGTTAAGATGTTCCTGAACCCAACTCTCAAAAATAGTATCCAATTCCCTTCCAACTCTCTTGGTAGTCTTCAAGTCTCCTAGCATATCAATCCATCGTAGTAGTGGAAATGGAATTGCATCTGACAATATAAATGACCCACTTATATACATAAATTCCTTTATAACTCTTCTGAAGCTCCTTGCCTCTTCATCGTCTAAATATCTCTTACCTGCAATCATCTTCACAATTATATTCAAAGTCAACTGTTCAAGCCAGTGACTGATCACCACCCTGTTGTTGCTCTTCTTGGCAAGCAAGTGCAACTCTTTAATGCTAGTCTCCACTTCTGAGACTCGGACATGCCTGAGTGTGTCAAGCCTGCGACTTGAGAGCAACTCGACAAGTGCTAGCTTGCGCATCTCACGCCAGAATGGCCCGTAAGACACGAACCCAAAGCCCGCATAATTGTAACCAAGGTACTTGCCAGCGCTTGACATGGGGCGTGAGGCAAAGGCTCTGTCATTAGTGGTGAAGCAGTCTTTGACAGCCTCCCAACTGCTCACCACGACTGCACGGTGGACACCGAGCCGGATGGTGAAGATGGGGCCGTATTGGTCGGCCATGGCTCCGAGAATCCGAGCCACCGGGGTTTTGCCGCCTAGTTGATGGAGGTGACCTAGTAAAGGCCATGCACCTGATGGTTCAGGGATTGATATGCTCTTGCTTTGATTTCTGGATCTCCATAGACTGTACAATAGTGTCAATGCTAAGAGACAAGCAATTGACTGTGGAAGAGAGAATAAATCCATGAAGCAGTATTGTTTGAGGAATTATATCACTTGTACCTTTAGTTTCCAATTTGGTGGCCTCACTCAACTAACGGTCTATCTATGCGCCTATTGACGGGTGGGTCAAATGGCCCTTTCGAATACCAACACATTATTATGATTACAAGAAAACTTTGTTGACATTGAGAAAAAGAACAAAAATAAGAAACTGTTAATTTAATTTATGACAAATTTTGAGAGCCTAATTACAAATACATCAACTTTTAAATAATATATGATCAAAAAATTACTTTTCAAAAAGTAATTATAAATACGATAATTTATATTATTTAGATCCAAATTAACCTTAAAACTCTTTACATATTAGTTTACTAAAATTTTTAGTACACAATGTAATAGTTTAACTGCATTTATGTAATATTTTAATTGCATGGTGTTATATAATATACAAAACGGTAAGCAATGTAATTTACTAAAATTTTTAGTACACAATGTAATAGTTTTACTGAATTTATGTAATATTTTAACTGCACAATATTATAATTTTACTGTTGCAGATGAGTAATTTGATCTTGTGTATTGAGGAACAATGAAAAGTGCCAAAAACGTAAATACTTTTGTATAAGTTGCTTTTTGAGCGAGTACTATTTAACACTTGACATATTTATAATTAGGCCACTAAAAATTATCAAAAATTATATTAAACCAATAAGAAAATTGAAAAAATTACGTTAAGTCCTACTTTTCTAATTCAAAGATAAATAAGTTCTAAAAAATTTACTTTATGACCTATTCTAAAAAATTTACTTTATGACATATAAATTCTACTTTTTTCATTCAAAGACAAATAAGTCTTATAAAATTTTCTTTAAGACTAATGAGTCCTACTTTTCTCATTGAATTGAAAGACAAATAACTCTTAAAAAATTTCTTTTGGAACCAATAAGTCCTACTTGTGAATTCTTTTTCTTTCATTTACGTCTTAAATTACGACATATTTCATTTACACTCTAACTAAATAGAAGTAAAATTATATAATTATAAATTTATCCAAAAATTGGTATATAATCTATTTTTTATATATTCCTTTAAGTTTTAATTAGTTACTTATAATATTGAATTATAAGTTTGAATAATAATTAATTTAATTTAAATTCAATTCAAAAACTCGTGTAAATAGATGAGTTTAGTACAAAAAAATTAATTATTTTATAAAAAATTAATAACATGTAATTTTTACCTTTTTATTCAAATTTTATGTTTACTTTTGTTGTTTTAAAATTGTTAAATAACTCGCAAGTGTACGAATCTATTATAGTATAGTTCGGCAAGAACGAGGTCGAACCCAAGGGAATGCTTTGAGAAGAAAAACTAATACAAATTCAAATTAATTTAAAACTAATCTAGTTTAAACACAAGTTTAGTTGATTTGGGAGAAATTAAATTAACATGAAAATAAAATAAACTATTGAAATCAAATAAAGAAAATAACTAAGGTTTTGGATTCCACCACCATTAAATCCATAAAGTTTCTAATATTCATTTATTAATTCCCAAAGTTAGAGTAGCAATCAAGAAATCAATCTATTGCTTACTCAAGTTTTAACAATAAAGCACTATGAAAAATATATTAAAAGGTAGATTTTCCTTCGCTTCACTTGTGTAAAATTCTAAGCATCCTATGTATCCAATTTAATGAAAAACATAAGATCAAAGATTATCACTTTTAAGAAATACAAACTCAAGCTTAGATTAATTATAATATTTTCTAACTACCACATATACATGATATAGATGGTGAAAGAATTATAAAATAATTAATCACAAGAAGCGAAAATCATAAGCAATTAAATCACACACATGAGAATCAATTAATAAACAAAAGAACTTCACTTCATTAATGGAGGTTTCCTCCTCAACCCTAGTTGAGGAGTTTAGTTACACATGGTAGAAGAAGAAGATAACAATATAATAAAAGACATAATGAATAAATAAAACCCGGATTGTTTCTGTCTTCTCTGCCTTGGCCTCCACTTGTTTCCTCCCTCAAAACAGCCTCCAATTCACCTCTTTATACCCCAAGAGAATACATAAGGTCCTAATCCAATTAGGAGATAAAGTCCTAATCCAATTAGGAAATAATTAGGGTTTTCCCGCAGCCCTAAATAGGTAGATTTTTCTGCTGACTTTCGGCCCAAGTTTTGACCCAGTAGAAGTCCGATTCACGAAATTTACGTGAAATACAAAAGTGTACAGAATCGAATTTCGTTCAACCCACGCGGGAATTAAGTTGAATTGACACTCAAAAATAAGGTTTTCAGTCCACTTTCCAAAACGGGATTAAAACTGGATTAAGTGTAGAATTGGGCTTCAGGCCCGTAATCTTCTTAAGCAGTTGTAATTCTCTAGAACCTCTTCCTTGAGCTGATTTGAGTTGAAATATGGAGTTGAATGGACCCATTAGATGTAGGCTTCATATAACCTTCTTGGATATCATCTTTGAAAGCCCAAAATCATGATTTTATCTGAAATAATCATTAAGATCCTGAAAAAGACAGAAAACACAAAAAAGAGTAAAATCACATATATATTATCAGTAAGAGAATAAAATATGTAAATTAAGAGGCTAGAATGCGTAACATTCAACGCCGATCAATTACGTTAAGTCCTACTTTTCTAATTCAAAGATAAATAAGTTCTAAAAAATTTACTTTATGACCTATTCTAAAAAATTTACTTTATGACCTATAAATTCTACTTTTTTCATTCAAAGACAAATAAGTCTTATAAAATTTTCTTTAAGACTAATGAGTCCTACTTTTCTCATTGAATTGAAAGACAAATAACTCTTAAAAAATTTCTTTTGGAACCAATAAGTCCTACTTGTGAATTCTTTTTCTTTCATTTACGTCTTAAATTACGACATATTTCATTTACACTCTAACTAAATAGAAGTAAAATTATATAATTATAAATTTATCCAAAAATTGGTATATAATCTATTTTTTATATATTCCTTTAAGTTTTAATTAGTTACTTATAATATTGAATTATAAGTTTGAATAATAATTAATTTAATTTAAATTCAATTCAAAAACTCGTGTAAATAGATGAGTTTAGTACAAAAAAATTAATTATTTTATAAAAAATTAATAACATGTAATTTTTACCTTTTTATTCAAATTTTATGTTTACTTTTGTAAGGACATATATGAAAATTCGAGTCCAAATTTTATATATAATATAACAAATAGTATATAAAATTTATTAAGGATATAAATGGAATATTTAGTGATTTAGGACTTAAATGGAAAAAAACATTCAAAAGTAGGACTTATTGGTCCGAAAAGAAATATTTTAGGATTTATTTGTCAAAGTAGGACTTATTGGTCATCATAAAAAATTTGTAGAACTTATTTGTATTTTAATGGAAAAAGTAGGACTTAATAGTAATTTTTTTTTTTTTTTTTTTTTTGTGTTCAAAAATATTTATTTTGGGATGACAAAGCAATGAGAGGCTACTCATATTAGCATGACTAAAAAAAAAATACTTGATGGCTAAAAACAGTTTAAGAATAGTCAAGCACTGACCAACAGAGGGGATGCCCCCGCTGAAATTTTGTTTTTTTATTATTATATATCTATATTTTTATAAAATATCACAAATTGCCACCCGAAATTACAAAAAAAATTCATGTGCCCCTAATATTTTTTTGTATCTAACCTCATTCACTATCTCACATCGCGCGCTCTCTCTCTCTTACATAGGGATGGCAACGAGACGGGTATGGGGTGGGGGTGCCCTTTTCCATCCCTGCCCCCATTTAGAAAAGCTGCCTCCGTCCCCGCCCCACCATATTTAATAAACGGGATGGGGCAAGACGGGGGAAGACGTAAACGAGGTGGGACGGGTTTTTTTGTTTTTTTTAAGAACTTATTTTTAGAGGATTAGTTTTGTTACACTCTTATGTGATAAGGTCCTTGGTAATTTATATGTGCACCGCCAGTAAGATTTGAATTAGTAAATCTTATATATATAACTCTATAGGAGTAATTTTATATGTGTATTACATATATAAGGATAATATAGTAAGTATAAAAAATGAACACAGTGGGGGCGGGGGTGCCTATTTCCATCCCCGTAATTTCGTAAATTTTTCTTTCTCACCTCATAATCGCTCCAAAATCATTTAACTTCCTCCATAAACGATTTAAACAGGACGGGATGGGGCGATTATGTCAAGACGGATTAAATTGTCATACCCACTCTCACATGTGCTACTTTTGGAGAATCAGATAACCAATGTTTATAAGTTTTTAGCGTGTCTCTCTCTTTTCCCCTCTCTGTGTCCGATTTTTCTCTTTCTATCTCCCTTTCTTTCTCTCTCTCTCTCTATATAATTATATATACACCCTATCTCTCTCTCTATATATCTATAAAACAATTTTAAAATAATAAATTCATTTAATTTTTTTAATAAATAAATTAAAACATAATAAATACACTTATTCATGTAAATGTAGTCCCTGAAAGTGATTATTATTTTTTTCTTATTACAATTATTTGGATTTTTTTATGAGACCGCGTCCTCACGTAAATGAACAATAAAAGTGATTTACAAGTATCTTTTGGCTTTGCTTTATCTCAGCTATCCTTCTATTCTCGTAGAGAGAAGAGTTGGTAGAAATAGCTATTCAAAAACAACATATGTGAACTTGAGAGAGTCGGGTTGTCATGTCTATCACATCTCCAAAAACTTATCATAAAATGTTCGAATATTAATTCCCAATTCCCACCTCAATAGTTGCAACTTCAAATTGTTATTCTTCTATCAATCAAGCCTATGAGATAATTGTTATGACCAGGGACGGACTTAAGTGAATTTTTTAATAATTCTATTTATACCTATAAATTCTTGAGTAATTACCATATCTTTTATCTTTTGCTCCTGTTTTTTTTTTCTTCTCTGAAATAAGCAAGTAATATCTATTATTTTCCTTGTCATTAATCAATTCCAGTTAACAGTGATGACGCCTTCTTTTATTTCTCAAAAATAACACAACATTTTACAGACTTTAAAAGATAGGGGAGATACTGTTGCAACATTATTAAAGCATGAAAACTAGTTGAGAACAATTATAAATGTATTGAACAAAAATATTATTAATTCATAATTAAATTAAATATTGTTTTTTGGTTGACAATTTTTTACTTCATTATTATTCAAAGTCGCCCCACTAAAACAAACTTCTGGTTATGACATATCAAAACAATATTATTTTGACAGAAAAATTTGAAAAGTTGGTTAACTCTTAGTCTTCGACTGAGTTCAGGTGGTTTACACCAAGTTATATGATTCAAGAAATGTCTCCATGGACCCTAATTTATACATCCTACCACTGTCTTAGGTTCCTTGCACTTCGCTTTTTCAAATCATCCAAAACCTCTCCTCGTTTAGATTTTGGATTTACATGTTGGGATTTTTGGATTCTTATTTGAAAAAAAATCAGAATTTGCATCAGTAAATTTTTTTTTTAATAAAAAATGTGGGTAATTTTTTTTTTTGGAAGGTAAAAATGTAGATATTTCTAGCAGTCTCTTCAGTGGACAACGTTTGTAACTATGAGTAGTAACACACGTTACTAAAATAGGTGATATATATCACGTATTTTAGTAACATGAGTTACTAGTAATTGGTAGGGCTGCAAACGAGCCGTTCGCGAATAGTTCGGGTTCGACTCGCATTCGTTTATTAAATAAACGAACCGAGGTCAAACAGAATTATGAAGTTCGATTTGTAAACCAGCCAGAGTCTGAACAACACTAGACTCAGCTCGTTTCTTCGCGAACATGATACAAACAAAGCTCGATAATAGGTTTACAAAACATATATATATATATATATATATATATATACACACACTCCAAAAATGTCTCATTTTTTCTAGTTTACTGTGAGTCTCCATAATATTAGGCCCAATGTTTTGCCCTCATTTCAGATTACTAGTCATCTTTAAAATGAAATATACTAAGCCCAATAAAAATAAAATAAAACAGGTGAAACCCAATGAAATATAACAAGTCCAATAAAAATAAAACAAGTCAAGCCGAAGCCAAAGCCCAAGCCCAAGCCCAAGCCCAAACACCCTTTTAATCACTCTGCCCTAACCCTAGCCTCCCATTATCTTCATCCCTCGCTAACGCCGCTCCCCCTCTGCGCTCCTCTCTGGAATGGAACGATGACTTCTACAATGAAAGATCGCATCGCTCCTCTCTGCATAAAGTCAGCCTCTCTCTCTCTAGCGTCTACAATGGCAGATCGTGTGGTGGCTATGGCAACCGACACAGCTGTGGTGGCTACGAAATCCCTTCTGCAAACTACAGTATATCGCAGTGATTCTTCCAAGTATGATAGTAATTTTAAAGATGTGTGTGTGCTGTGTAGTGTATGTGTGTGTGTGTGTGTGTGTGTGTGTGTGTGTGTGTGTGCTGTGTAGTGTATGTGTGTGTGTGAAATATGTGCATCTGTAAACGAGCTCCGAGCCGAGCTCTAAGTAGTCTGTGAACAATCTCAATACGAGTTCGTTTGTAGCCCTAGTGAATCTAGTGATAGTGTTTGTCACTAACTACAAATTGGATCAGCTAATCTGAGCCATGGTCAGCCCAAGAACCCCACATATTTATTGAATTTGAACTCTGCCCGAGACTGACTTAATTTCATATTACTTTGTTTGGGCTTGGTTTAACTGGCTTGTCACTGCGTTGTGTCCGGCCCATAAACATCTATCACAATATCTAACTTCATTCAATAAGTAGTATATGATTTTGATATGAAAATGTTGTAATGAACTACACAAAAAATCTCTATAAAAGAAGAGTTCCATGATTCATGAAGCCACATCAGTTCCTTTTTAATAATTGTAACTATCTCATCATGTTGTTCTTAATTTTCTCTTTTAGTTTCTAATTTAAATTTATTGTAAACTCATAATTATTTGAGTATCTTTTTATTGTAATAACCATATTATAATTTTTTTCTTCAAATTGATCATTGGATAATTACGAGACTCATATTAGTAAAATTTAATACTAACATTCATTGTCTTTTCCACATACATGTGGGTCTTAAATGGACTAGTTTTAATGGCTTTAAGGTGAGCAAACTCAAATATTTTGGCAAATGGCCACTTGCCCAAATTAGCCATCTTAAAAAACAATGTGTGTACCACTTGGAACTAATTAAGCTACCAAAAATAGACCATATATTATCCAACCACAAGCCCAGATTACAACCTTAGCACCAATGATTCAATCAATACTCAATTTTTATTCCCATATAAGAGTTGGAAGTACCAAGGTTGCGTACGCATTATGCCTCAAATAAAACCAGGAAACGCCAACAAGTGGGATGGGTACCAACCTGGAGACAGACCCAACATGCATGAAGAACTTTTATTATATATATATATATATATATATATATATATAGGAGAAAAGAACCAAAATTCTCTCATGTAACAATTTCTCGTTTTTCCCTATGGTTGAGGAATTTCACCATTTTCAATGTTGTATACAGAATACTTGTATTCGATGGAATTTACCCATTGCAGGAATAATAAAAAATCATAACCGGACAGAATTGGAAGACTAGAATTCTACAAGGCAAACTGTACATGTCCTGACCTAAGTCATCTAAAGCGATAGCGGAAGTAGTAACGAGAGTGCGAGAGCAGAAAAAAAAATATCAATTTCTTCTTGTGACATAGTGTAGCACATACTGCATACCGTAAGCGCACTCAAAACATAATAACAACATTCTTTTAAAAAAATTATGTGACTTAGGTTCCTATTCTTAAATCTAGTAACCCCAAGCAAATAATAGGGAAAAAAAAAAAAAGTAATAAATGTCAGCCATACAAGTACATATGTATTTGCCAACTCAAAACCTCGTGGGAAACACTAAATGTAGCTAGACGAAACATGGATAGAAAATAGCAAATCAGGTGGCTTCCAAGTTCCAAATTTCCAATTTGGTGGCTCAGCTCTCAAGTTCCGTGGACTATTTTGCATCATATTCTAGACAAATTTAAATGACACCAACACTTGCTCAATTACGTGACAGTAATTACTCAAATTCTAATCAACCTGACCCTTATAAAAAAAATTAAAGATATTACTTAGATCAAAGTTAACATAATCAATTAAGTTCTACATGATTACGTAATCACATATGTCAGCATAAATTTTAGCCCACAGACATTAGTTCTGTTTGAGATTTTAGTCTTAATCTGGTTGAACTAAACTTTGATTTGGCTCGTTCCTGACCACTTGGTCATGGCCCTCAAGAGTCAAGATTAGACGGACTTAGCAATCTCTGTTGGCTAAAATCCACCTCCTAATCCATATCTACACAAGTATTTAATTTCACAATATTATACTAATCATGACCGCTAGCTGAATTCCATTACCCACAGAAACTTACTAACAATAATCCAATTCTATTATGACTCCATCCAACATATAAAACTTCCATCCACTTTTCACACCACACACATATGACATATATATATATATATATAGAGAGAGAGAGAGAGAGAGAGAGAGAGAGAGAGAGAGAGAAAAGTAGATGTAGATACAGAGAGCACTTCTCAAAAAAACAAACAGAAATGAGCTTTGGAGTGATATCAGGAAACGAAGCTTGCTTCAATCTATGCACAAAACCCAACCACCTATCAACGAAAAAATCAATGCCTGAAGCTTGTTCTCATATTTTCTTGAATACCCATCTCATAAAACCAAACATTTCCATTAGAAATCAATCTGCAGGGTGGTCACACAGAAGTACCAGAACAAAGGCAGCGACCATTAACAACTTGTACGGCACAGCACAGGGCAGAGAGAGCTTCTACGAGCTATTGGGCATATCAGAGAGCGGAACAGTGTCAGAAATCAAGAAGGCCTACAAGCAACTGGCTCGGAAGTACCACCCGGACGTGTCACCGCCGGAGCGTACGGAGGAGTACACCAGGAGGTTCATTCGAGTACAGGAGGCTTACGACACTCTGTCTGACCCCAAAACAAGAGCCATCTATGATAGAGACTTGGTCGGTGGTTTGAACCTGGCTTTCTCGTCTAGAAAACGGTCCCAATATGACCAGGTTAGATTCTACTACTTACTGTATGTATAGATTTGACAAATTTAATTGTGTTTAGACGAGATTGTTAATTGTTTCTCTTCTTATTAGTAGTTATTAACCAGTTTTTTTTTTTTTTGATTTTTTGATTTTTTTTTCACCAGAGATTTGACGACTGGGTTGAATGGAGAAACCGTTGGCAATCTCAAATCAGTGAGCTAAGGAAAAGAAGGGAAAATAAAGATTCAAGAAGACACGTGACATGGGCAGCTCGAATGCGCAGGCAAAGAAGTCAAACAATATTTGATGATGATGATGATGATGATGATGTTGGGTTGTACTAGTAAAAGTTTTACTTTTGCATTGCTTGTTCGTTCATCTAACAGACCATTCCTTTTACATGCTCTGCCTAGTGAGTAAAGAAACACAACCAGTTTGATTGATTACATCATGTCAATTTAGCCAATGTACATATCATTTTTGTTCCAAATCAAACTGATTGGTTTATATGATGGTGTTTTCCAAGTAAATCCCTCTTTCTATGTTTGGAATCACTAAATTGTTACCTTGAATTTGAAATTAGAATAAATTTAGTTTAACGTTTAAATTGAATTTTTTTTAATTTTAATTCTAAAGTACGATTTGGTGTTCCCAAAATCAAACAAGGGTGGAATTCATAAACAAACATTTTTTAAACTATTCTTCTTACCTTCTAAACTAGAAGGTTGAGAGTGCAATTTTTCATACAGTGAGCGTGAAACAAACTCGTCAAAAAAATCTCTAAGTCCCTTTTTTTTAATTAATAAGAAGACGTGTAATATGACTATTTTCCAAACATTTTTTTTATTAGTTTCTCACTATATCAATCTTTATTGTATTTTAAAAAAATATCATTCTCATATCATTTTGAAGTAAATCTTATTGATAATATCATTTGTAAAGCATTTTTGTTTTAAAATATAAGTGAAACAATGTATCATTTTGATCATCTCACCAATGGATACGGAGCACAGATACGACACAATACGAGTACGACAAAATAAGGTAATATAAAAATAATAAATTATATTTTAATATATAAAAAAAATTGAATTATTAATTAACAAACAAAATAAGAGTTAAAGAGTCACATTGCATAATTTGTATGGATTAATTTTGTATTAAATCGTGATATAAATTTTAAACATTTCTTAACAATTATACTATAATATTATTGTTGGAAAAACTACATTTTAATGTTTAAAACTTATTAAAGATATGTTTTAAAATATATGAGAAATATTAAATATATGGTTGAAGTATCAAATATGTATTATAAAAAAAATTATTTTAAAATTATAAATATGGTTAAAAAATATCAAACACAAATTCGTAAGGATCCGAAAAGTATTGATATTCAATTCAAATTTTTTTTTTTCCCCTATAGAACCAAATCAAATGCTTGTCATAGTAATTTTGCATAAAAGAATAAATTAAATTGTTTTATACTTGTACTATTGTCGTGACATAGTTGCATTGGAATTGATGTTATCTAACTCATGTACAAGACACATGAATTCAAGTTGAAAAGAGTTTAATTTTATGACAAGGCTTACGAGAGTTTAATCTACTTTCATTCTTGAGTTTTAATTAAAAATAACAAAATATTTCGCTCTCTTTCTATGAGATACTCACCCTCTTTTGCTCTGTTTAGATCAGATATGGAATGATTAAATAATTTTGGACGAAAATAAAGATTAAAATTAAAAATTTGTGTAATTGTGAGACAAAATGAGAAAGTTCACCCCATTTTGAATTATACTGACAATTTTACCTTTATGATATATTTTATATTAAAAAAATATTACGTCAAATCGTGACTCAACTCACTCTCTTTTACTCAAATCGCATATTTCTCTAGAGCTTTCTTTTCATAAGAAAAAGAATTATTCAATCCAGAGCTTTCCATATTTCAATGGAGTTTTCTTTTCATAAAAAGAAAAAGAAAAAAAATTCAATTAACTTCCGTTGCCGGGAATCGAACCCGGGTCTCCTGGGTGAAAGCCAGATATCCTAACCGCTGGACGACAACGGAACTGTTTGATTTACCATCCTTTCGCACAGATGACAACATAAAAGGCCAATGGTTTTTGGGTCGTGGGCTGGATTGTGAGAACATTTCGGAGTCGTATTATACTATTACAACAGCGTGTTTGATTCATATACACACATATATAGTGAAATTTTGTATTAGTTTGCTAAACTCGGTCCCATCGTTGTTGCAAAAATGGCTGCCAATTTTTGGACTTCATCCCACTAGTAAGTTTCAGACATCTCGTTTAATTTTTTTTCCTTTCTTCTTTTGTTGTTTGATTTTTGATATCTTTGTTTTTTTTTCTTTTTTTTCTTTTCTTGTGTTGATTTGATCGTTTTCGATTTTGCTTTGATTGCGTTTATACAGCAAACAGCTTCTGGACCCGGAAGAGGTGGATATTGTGCACCCCCTTGACAAGGAGAAGGGCATCACTCTTGAAGATGCCAAGCTCATCAAGATGCACATGGCCAATTGTACGTATATATGTGGATGTATATTTATATTCTCATATGGGTTTCGGTTCTTTTATGTAGATTTTATTTGTTTTATGATAATATTGGATCTTGTTATGGGATATTATTATTTTTTTGGTAGACGGATAATTATCTAATTAATTGCAAAATTCTGTTTGTCTTCTTATGAGCTTGCATAATTTTTATTTGGTTTCTGCAATAATAAAATTATGCACGAAAATCCTCTGGTAGGATTTTTGTTTAACGATAGTTCTATCTTTAGTTTGCCTTTTGAGGTTCTGTTGAATATGCTTTGCTTTTAAACCATCTACAATTTGCGAATGTATCCCCTGTCGGGGTTTTGGCTACTAAGATGAGATCCTTTTAAATGGGCTTAGAGAATTCCTAGAATTATTATTCTATTATTCTCTTTCTTTTCTTTTTTTAATTGAAGAAATAATTGAAAAATAAAACAGCAACTAAAAAAAGGTGTGAAGAAACTAGGGCCATTCAATTCCCAACATTTTCTTCGTTGGATTTGATTGGGTAAGAGCTCTATAATTCAAATTAGATTAGATTTATTGTTGGACTGCATTGCTGATTCCAAACCCAAAGAAGTAATGTAGTGTGTGGAAGAGTTCTTCTCTACGGGCATTGGTCCACACACACGCACACGCACACGCACGTGCACGTGCACACACACAAATGCAAGTGTGCACACAAACGGATATGCAATCATACAAACATACATAACCCTTCAAGAACTAAGACATGAAATAATGCTTATTGCCAAAACATACCTGGGTATACGATGTAATTTATTGCACTTCAGTTATTCTGCATCGAGGATAAATTTTATGAGGGGTCACCATTGTCAAATGTATCAAGATTTACCCCAAACTTTCTGTTATCATCAAAATCTTCTTGTGGTTGAAAATTTATGCTCAGTTATTGAATTATAATTATGATTTACGTTCTTCAAAGTACATGGTGATGCTGAAGAGTATGCTTATAAGAAAATAGGCAAACAACAAATTTCATATGGAGCTTGTATAATTAAGTTTAGGTATAATGACAACGCATAAGCTATGAATGTTCACGAAGAACAAATAAACAGCATTGAATTCACAAAGTTTAGAAAAAAGGGAAAGCTAATTTGTTATTGATGAATAATACATGCATTTATGTTAGTAAAGAAATTAAAAAGGGTAATGCTACTCAAGCAGAATTCTTAGGTAGAATTCGTAGGCAGAAACATTTACATCCATTAGATGTATGTGGTAGGCCCCACCACATACACTCACCACATGCATCCAATGGATGTAAATAAATTCTGCATACGAATTCTGCCTGAGTAACATTATCCAATTAAAAAACAGAAGGAATCCTAAAAACAGTTCAATTTGGCACTGTCTTTAAAAACTGTGAAAAAATAGAGATTATTTCCTAATGCCTAAATTAAGATAAATACCACAATTTTGATCAATCCAACAAAAATCCTGAAATATTCATCTTCCTATATCACTGAAAACGCGATTCCAGAGTCCTAAACGATTCAAAAAACGACATGTGCCACAAGCATAGCTTGAGATTTAATTTGAGTCTGATTTTTTATGTGGTTCAAGGTCACTTTGCTGCTGGTATAATTTATTTGTGTTTCTTAAGTTTTAGGAGTCAAGTGTATTTTTGATGATTTCTAGATTTTCTGGACATGTATGTTATATGTAGTGGTGGTCTATGGGTCCAAGCAAGTTATGTTATTGGGTTGTTATATGCGGTCTTTTAGGTCTAAACTATTCTTAGCAGTCAATTTTGTAAGTCCTGTTTTAGAGTCCCACCCCTAGTATTAGCAGGAAAACTATGGCAGCTTAATTATTTATGTAATCCTCTTTTTCAATAGAGTGAAAATTTTGAAACTTCATGTGATTTATGATGCAACTTAGCTTGGAGGATGATTTCTAAGGAATTCTGATTAGAAACATAAGGGCTTCTTTTTTCTTTTTCCCCTTCATTTGCCCCTTTTAATAACTGTTCAAGGCCATTCCCTCAGTGATGTGTTGCCCTTGCTCAGTTGAGTTATTAGATGAAGCATTGAAGCTACCATCCTTTAAATCTACTTTTATGGAAATATTAATTGTCAGGTTGTTGAGTTTGCATGAATTTTTTCCATTAAACCTGAGTCCCATGTTTTCAACTGTTTTCTCTGACAGTTTCTGGCTGACCGCATGCTTTTCCCTTGTTTAGCGTGAAGTGCACTTTTGTCGTGGATGCTTCAGTCACCCTTTTGAAGTTTTTGTTTTTTTGTTTTTTTGTCCTAGCATTCATTCCAATAAAGTATACGTCCCTTCATGACTGAAGTATTGAAGTGTCCCTGACAGAGAAAGTTAAAACGATCTCCTTCTTAGTTTTTTTGGTAAGGATCTCCTTCTTAGTTATTCAACCAGGGCTAGTGTTCTATTCAGACATTCTACGTACCTGTTAGCATGCAAGTCCTTCTATTTCCAATCCTATTCTCAAATTTTTTTGTAGTGAACTGAGGTAAACAAGCTATGTAAACTTCTCAACAAATTGACAAATTTACGGAGCGGAAGCTATGAATGTTCACGAAAGAATAAATAAACAATTTTGAATCCACAAAGTTTAGAGAAAATGAATTCTGATATTTTATTAATTAATGATGGAATGTGTATTCTGCTCCTGCAGTACATGTTTTTATAATAATATAGAAACCTAAAAGCATAAAGAAATCTAAAAAGAAGCCCAAAATGACACTCTCTCTAAAAATTACAAAAAAATAGGAGATAAATCACTTAATTAAGGTAACTACCAAATTTCAGATCAATCCGAATTCATTTAAACATCTAACAAAAATCTCAAAATATTCAACAGTCTTCCTGTAGCACTTAAAAATGCGATTTTGATGTCCTAACTCCTAAGTGATGGACTTTGACAAAAAAACGACATTACTTGTGAGTTTTGATCGTTGGGCCGTTTCTTGTCTGGAATGGGTCTCCACGAGTCAAAACGGGCTCGTCAAACTGTACCAGAAAATTTCGGTAACTTGTCCTACGTCACAAATCCTTTGCAATGCTATACCAGTATATCCCATAAAATCAGGGCAAAAATTGACTGGACATAATATGATTTTACAGTCATGTTTCGGATCTCTATTTGAGATCCCCTAATTAGCAAACTAATATTTTGTATCATATATTGACAATTGAGAAGAACTGGAAGTATCCTGGTTTTTTGTTGAATTGTTGTAGATGGTTCTCTTAAAACCATACTTTTCATGGGGGTGCTGTGAATAAAATTTGCTAGTATGCACATGGACATATCATTCATATGCGTGCATAGGTTACGCATGAAACATATATTATATATGTGCATTCTTTCTGGTTTCTATACGTTACAGATATTGGTAGCTTATTGTTGTATTAAAGTGTTAGGAATTGGAATAACCTCTACTTGGACTTTATGTTTTCATACACTTTTAAATTTTATGGATTTTCTTTGCTAATTGTGTAATTTTCATGGAATGAAAAATCCTCAAAATCAAATTCTTGGAAATCATATGAAGCATGAGTTGGCACCAACAACCCCACATATATTTACTTACAAAAGTTAAAGAAATACTGGCAGGACTGCCAAAATCTTGTGCTCTTGCATGTGCTTATCTCCTTACTTCTTTTAGTCTTTTTTTTTTTTTTCCCTTTCAGACATTGGGAGATTGGCTCAAAGTGTGAAAGTGAGGCAAAGGTTTGGCCTTCCTTTTCTGTTGCTTTTACAATTTTTCCATTATATAAGCTGCAATTTCCACGATATTATGGAAAGCTCAGGTGTACAACTAATTAAATCAATATCATGTGAGGTTCAAGTATGCTGATATTTTGTTACATTATGGATTACATTGGCTTTTCCATTCAAGAGAAGTTTACCATAATATGATGCATTTTAAGAATTCAGCTAACTCTTGAAAACATTTTGATTTGGGAAAGTAACCAAGAATTCCTACTCTTTTCCCTTTCAAGTACTAATAAATCCTATCAATTTTCCTATTTGTATACAATTTTTTTTAAAAAAAATTTTACAATAAAATTACACCAATTAATGTGATATCTAATACATTGATTAATCTTTCAGGGTTGTAGCCACTGCCATCACATACATGAGACGTGTTTACATCAGGTATAATGAACAATTTCCTAATGCCGGGAGAAAAAAAATGCAATGTTAGCAACTAGCTGCCTCGGCCTTTGCTTCAATTGAACTTTCTTGCTTTTTATCTGAGTTACAACCATAAAGTTATTGTGAATTTGTGATGCATATCTGTAATGGCATACATTTAGTTATTTCAGAACCCTGTGCCACTTCATGTAGAATCATATATCTTGAGTTCCTTGTTTTTGTTTAGACTCTAGTTAGAGTTGCACCTCTGGCACACTACCCTAACTTGGTTATCAACTCATGAAGTTGACAAGGAATAATCAAGTAATTTTTGCATGATGAGCCTTCTGGCATTAACTCAACTTCTTTCCACTCTATAAAGCCTTAACAAAACTATTTGAGGTTCATATGGCATTAAAAAAAAATCAGGAGTAGTTTGGAACTTATCACCAATCATGTCTAGGCAAATGTTGAATTTGATTGGGCCCCTAGAATATCCATCTACATAGTCACATCTTTAGTTAAGTTTTATTTATTTATTTATTTTTATTATTATTATTGTAAATGACAACAACAAACGTGGTAGTACCTCTCTAAGGCATTACAGTTAAGCTAAAATCTCTGCTTTATCGGTGATCTGTCAGCAGACTTCGAGGATAAAATAACTGTGCTTCCTTTGAAGTCCCTGAGGGTGTTTTTGGTTCAGAGAACTGGAATTAGCTCATGAGTTTCTATATCTAAAATTGCTAATATATGGTCAATTCAAATATAATTCTGCCTAAAATTACTTTTGAACTGACAACATATATAATTGATACTTCAAAGTCTGATGATAAAAGGTTAGTAGTAGATGGAGATGGTGGTGGTAGTTATGAAGGACTCTTGATACTATAGTGGTTGTGGCAACAGTAACTGCAGTGGTGGGGTTGGAGAAGTGTTTATGATGACTATATAAATCGAGGTAGTTATGGCGGTGGAATTGACATTTGTGTAATGATGGTAGTGGGCTGGTGATTGTGATGATTTGAATAGTGTGAGATCATGGAGGTAGTGGCAAAAGTGGTGAGGGATGGCGGTGATGATGGATGAATATCAATCATGATGATAACATATATAGGTCGCGGAGGTGGTGATGATTCAGGTCGTAATGGTGGAAAAGGTAGCAGTGATGCCTGTGGTGGGGGTAGCAACGGAAATAAAATTGGCATTGGTGAGGTTGACAACATGATGGCGGTTAGTGAAACTGATGTTTTTGGTTTTTATTGCATCCTCTTGTTTTACTGATTTTGCCAAAAGGGATCTGCAAATAATATGTCATCCTTTGAAATATGTAGAACATTTTTTATGGCTAAATTTCAAATCTTGGGATGCGTGTTCAAATCAATTTGGAGAATTGCACCCCAAACACAAGATTTGAGTTGAAGTCCGAATCTGAATTCCACTCCTAAATACACCAAAATCCTTGAACCAAAGACACCCTAAATGTAATCCAACTCCTTGCTTATCCCGAATCACCAAAAGCAACCATTAAATTTAGGTTTGATTCTTTCCATGTGGATAGGCTTTCAAGTATAAGCAACGTTCATTTTGTAAGGTCAAGAAGAAGTAACCACATCCCAATCCCTCATTTCAGTATTTCAGAACTGCCATTGATGTTGTCCCAGAATTTTCTGTATTTAATTTTTTTTTTTTATGGAGACCCAAAAATAGCACCATTCTAGCCAACCATATTTTACGAATTAAACAATACCTAATGACCTTGCACAATATTAACATATATTCAATTGAAATTTGGTATAAATTTTATGATTTCTTTTCACAAATGTTATCTCTAGCTGCTTATATTGTTGGTTGAACGGTAGTCAAGTGTATATATTGTTTCTCTCTAATATATATACATTTTAAAATTTTAGAAAGTGCATTCTTTTCCCAAGAACTTTCGACTTCTCATCATTCAAGTGCTTGTCAGTCTCTGGACATTCATCCCTTTTATTTATTTTCTGTTCAAAGTCAAACGTTTAGGGATTACTGTATATATTAACCTCTTGAGCACTATTTCATTATGCATTTTCAAGCATGGTTTGAAGCATTTATATATAAATTCTGAGCTTTATCTCCTTTGTGCATTTAGGAAAAGTATGGCAGAATATGATCCACGTCTAATGGCTCCAACGTGCTTGTATTTGGCATCAAAAGCTGAAGAAAGCACAGTGCAGGCTAGACTTCTTGTATTTTACATCAAAAAAATGCGTAACCACTTATTGAGCCTGTTACTAGATCAATTATTTAATTATCATCAGAATTCAGACTTGATATGTTCAATTTGTGAGAAATGTTGAGAATCTGGTATTTTGGTTTTGCAGATCCAGATGAAAAGTACAGATATGATATCAAAGACATACTTGAAATGGAAATGAAGATTCTAGAAGCCCTCAACTATTTTCTAGTTGTGTTCCATCCTTATCGTGCATTATCACAGTAAGTATCCGTGCTACATGTTACATATCTGCAGTTTGGCCAAATAGTTTGACTATCTCAAAATTTATTTTTGCTTTCACAAAAAATGCTTCATTTGACAGGATAATATTCTTTGGATCCTCATCCTGATCCTTTTAGTTGTCATGTTCGGGAAACACTTATTTACGACTTATAAGTCTAAAACTACAAACTCTAGGTTTTTTGTTTCCTTGGTTCCTATTTAATTTTTTTTATCACTACAGAGAAATTACTTGATGAGTCTTTGAAAAAGAATAATTACAACCCCTTGAACAATTTGACATATGATGGGTATGAGCATGGCCAAATGTCATACATGTCTGGAACTTTTGTTGAAGATAAATGAATAACTTGAGGTGGTTGTGCTGTAATTTGGTGTACTGTGATACACTCTTAATAAAGTTACCAGTTACCACTACAATCTCCGAAAATAACCCTTGCTACACCAGGGTTACCAATAAATTCCCCATTAGCATTCTAGATAAACTAGTTTATCCAGGTAACCTTTGGTGTCTGTTGCCATTCTTGGTTTTCCTGCTTCTTCTATGACTTCATCAGGAAGCTCTATAAGATTCTGGTCGTCATTCGCCTATGGTTAAGAGTTTTTATTACCAAATTTCATGTACTCTCAGCTACCTTAGGTCCACTGAATCTTACAACTCGGTGTGTGCATTTTAACCACTTGAAGCTCATCTTACAACGCTAGTCAATCTAATAAATGACTTTTCTTTCTTGGCAGGTTGCTTCAGGATGCTGGCATGAATGATGCAACTCAGTTATCTTGGTAAAAGACTAATCATCAAAACAGTCATTTTTTACAGTTGTTTAGATGCATCATGCTTTAATTACTATTTTCCTTAGACTACCTCTTTAAATGTTCAAAGCTTTTTCTGTCCCTGGGATGTGCTGTCAAGTGGCAGAACTGCCGAGACATCCTTCTATCAAATGCATGGCTTAGAAGTTTGAATTAATCACCTGGAACATTTGATGGTTGAAAGGCAGAAAGTTACCTGATTAGATTGCCTTAATCTTCTAGAAAGTTGTTCTAAGACCATCCTCATTTTCTTTTAGCTTTCGTCAGAAAGAAAACAAAGAAAATAATGCTACAAAGGGAAGGAAGAACCAGATATAGTTTTGTAGTGATGAAAGGTAAATTCATTGAGTAATACGAGCCCATGATTCACATTACACCCCAAAAGAACTACATTGCAAACACACATGCACACACTTTTGGCAGGTTCTTGTGCTGCTGACAGCATGTCTCTGGCTTAGATTACCTAACCCTCATATCTTAGTTTTCAGGAAATTAGCATTCTGTTGGATATTTGAATGATTCAACGAGGACCTAATTGATGAAGCAGGGTACATGAAAAACCACGAATTAAATATATCAGCTCTTGGTTCACAAATAATAAATCCTCATTGTTAGAAATTCCACTTGGTGTGGGTATGCAAATTAAGATGTAATTACGATTACCGATTACTGAATGAAATTTGTGCACACCAGTGTCTGAGCAATGTCATGCAATTACTTTGCATATATAGGGCTACTGGTTTTCTCAATATCAGTATGTTCCGATGGTATTGAATTCGGAAACACTCTGTTCATGTGCTTTTCATTCTGGAGGCAGGTTCCTCCTCCTCCTGCTGACAAAGTAATAAATTAATAAAGATAAGGGGATAATGTTTACTGATTAAAATTGTGCCTTCTTGCATACAAATGCCATGGCAATGAGTTTTTTGCTTGGAAAAGACTTCCTGAGATCATTAGTTGGCCCTTTTCTTTTGGCTATTTATTTACAATTGAAAAATACTCCGCTTTAACAAATTTATTCAGAAAATCATGCCTATATTTGTTTTTCTGGATATGTCAATTGCTCCTGTGAACATTCTATTTCACAAAGCATGGTTGCTCTTCTGAAGGCATTTTAAACAATACAGGGGACTTGTCAATGACACCTACAAGATGGATCTAATCCTCATACATCCTCCACACTTGATTGCGTTAGCTTGCATATATGTTGCCAGTGTCCTCAAAGATAAAGAGAACACCGCCTGGTTTGAAGAGCTTCGAGTTGATATGAATGTGGTAAGTCTTTGAAGCTAAATCTTCATCATGTCATTGTATTTTAGTGTTTCACTTTCATTATTAATAAAGCTAAATTGGAAACACATTCTGAATTCAACGATGGACAAATATGATCTTCACCTTTGATGGAGATAATCTGTCAATTATACGAACAATTAACTGATGCAATGAATATTCAGGGGAAAAAAAAAAACTGATGCAATGGACAAAAGCTCAAATAAAAAAATATAAGAATAAAATATCTATTGATCCAAGTGAATTTAATTCTTTGATGACAGGTGAAAAACATCTCGATGGAGATACTGGATTTTTACGACAACCAGAAAACAAGCCAGGATGGTAGGATTGCTGCTGCCATGAACAAGCTTGCTTGAAACCATATATGGTTGGGAAAATTCACTCTCTTGTGATGACCAAAACCTGTACTTATTTATTTGTGTAATTAAGTTAATGGTCACCGTGTTTATGAGATTGAGACCGTCAGTTCCATGCCATTCTTTAAGGCCAGTTCTCATTTGGTGGGCTAAAACGATTGAGTGCGCTTTGAGCATTGGTGACATTTTATGAAATTACTATGGTCTTGTGATAGAAATGGCCAATATTTAGATGATGAGTCCGTCATATAGCTTTGGAGCTTTGTTGAGTTATTAATTATTGCACATGATTTCATGTAAATTTTTATTCATCTGGTAAAACAATTATCATTTTCTTTACTTTTTTATTTTAATTTTATTTGTGGTCATTTATTTACAAAAAATATTCTGGTTTGAAACCGATTATGCATGACATGTTGAGACATGAATATCATAATCATAGTCCGTCTTTGCCTTAATACCATATGGCATGACATGTTGAGACATGGATATGGGGAGTTTAAAATTGACCAGACCTCGAATGCAAAGCATGGTCTAGTTAACATGGTCTAAGAATTCAGATATTAGTGTTGGTGGGTTTGAAAGGATTAGTGACTTGTGGTTGTCATTAACCAATGTGAAACTCAATATATTTGTTAATGGAAAGGAAGAGAAAGCAAAGACTAACGGGACAGGCATTTCAAAAGCTGGACCCATTTATGTCGTAAGCTAAATGGTTCTCAAATCCTGGCCTCTTGGTGGTCTCTAGATTCGCAAGATCATAATAAGCACAAGCATACATCTTTTGTAGAGGTGCTCAAACCTCTCAATTACATCTCTGTATCTAAAATGACATTCCTCTAGTCCTAAAATACAGCAGTGCAACTTCTTAATTATATATCAAAAGATAATTACTGCATTCCAATTTTAAGGGACAAAAATGTCATTTTATTAATTAAATGATCAAAAGAATATCATATCCTTGTTACTGACAAGACTTAAGAAGCATGGACACGGACACGGATACGGCAATAAAGCAAATTTCAAAAAAATAGGACACGAACACGACAGAGATACAACTATGAAATAATATATTAATATATATTCAACAAGTTAACCAATATCCACAATATCATAAATCTAACAATAAAAAAAGAATAAATTACACAAATACTTCAATTTATTATCAAGCAATTAATGTATTTTCGAAAAAGAGTGTTCATTATATTCAAACCCACTACTAAAATCTTGCACATTACTTATTTTTCTACTAACAAACAAATAAACTTAAATACAAAATACCAAATAAACCAACATGACTTTATGTTAAATAAAGTTCTATTGGCTTTTTTATTTTTTTGTTTCTAAATTTATTATTTAGGAATTTTATCTAACTATTTTTTATTTTAGAAAAGACTATATTTATAGAGAAAAGGGCATAATACTCCTATAAAATGATATATATGTCATTATAGTTATTTCAAGATGTCAACTTTTAGAAGATGAGGGATTGAAATGCTTAAAAAAATAGTTCAAATGAGTTTTTTTGTAAATTTGGAAAAGTTCAGGAATTTTTTTGCACTTTTAAAAATTACAAAATGTACCCCACCGTGTCCTCCGCGTATCCTATCCGTGTCTCCGCCGTATCCTAAAAAAAAATTCCAGGAGACTTCTAAGGAGCATCCGACACATGTTCGACACCGTCACGGCACCCCTATACGAAGTGTCCATGCTTTCTAGGACAAGATGACGAGTGTAAATTATTGGATGTTTGTCGTTACTTTTCTACACTTCGTACAAAAAATAATAAAACCTGCAAAAACTTTACTAAAAACTGTATAGTAGTAAGCAGGGTCGAACCACTCTCAAGCGAGATTTCGAATGAGCTCAAATTCACACACTAATTTATGGAATGAAAATTATTATTTTTTTTTAAAACATTTTTTATTTTGGAATTATAATGAATAAATAAAACTATAATAATAAAATAAATCTCAAGGAAAGGGAATCCACCACCATGAATCCACATAAATAAATTTTTTAATATTCTTATCTAGTTTTTTTTCCAATAATCAATACACTTCACCAATCCAATTAGAACTTGGAAAGATGAAGGAAAATATGGAATAAAAAAGAATGACTTGATTATATATAAGAGAGACATTCCTTTACTTAATCTGATGCACATTGGCTAAGTAAATAGAGGTAGGCATTCTTCGAATTACCATTATTTGGCAAACACGAAGAATCCTCCCTCTAATTTTAGAAAATAAAAATCCAGAATAGAAGAATAAAAGAATGCTCTTGGGAGGAAAAATTAGAAAAGAAAATAAAAGAACTTACTTATATTTCATCATAGTGGCTTCATCACTCCCTTGAGAGGTGTGTTTACAAGAAAAGAAAATGAATAAAAAAAATATTTACAACTACACTTTATTTTTTTCTACAATTTCTACTCCCTTCACCATCCCCTAAGACCCCCTATTTATAGAGTTAGAGGGGAATGGTTTAGGTGGGAAAAATTTTAAATACAAAATTCAAAATACAAATTTGAAATACAAAATTCAAAATTCAAAGACAAAAATTCAAAATACAAAATTTTGAATTTAAATATCTAATATTTGATCTCCATATCTTTAATTTGAATTCTGGACTGCAGACGTAAAAAGTATTTTGCAAAGTTTTGAACTTGAGACCTCTTGTGAAGTAGATTGCATAGAATACCATCTCTTCTACAATTCTTCTGATGTTTATCTTTGGCTATATATATCCTTTTTAGGCCTTTTCTGCTACTTTTCTTCTTATTTGAAAATCAACCCCTATAAAACACAAAATGCAAAGATAAGAATATTTAAATAAAGTAAAAGAGTAATTAAAGACTTATTTTGAGATATAAAATAACATGTTTTGTGCACTTATCACAAGACCATGTTGTGTGGTCACAGGTAGTATTGTCTCCACCCCATGATCTGGAGTAAGTCTAAGTCTACAATACATCGGGTGAATCTGGACATTACTCTATGATCTGGAGTAAGTCTAAGCAAGCGTGATGACACCCACCCTGCATGTTATACATGCACGATTCAAATTCACTCGATATATTTACACCAGGTGTATTGTAGATATTTTCCATGATGTGATTACCACAACGTGGACTCCATTCATGAAGTGATTTCCACCCTTCATGTAGCATGTATTATATGCATAAGCTATCTTCACCCTCCAATGTGCACATCACCATTCCTGTCACTAATACACACACACATATATATATATAGAAATTTAAATAGGGAGGCGATATTCGCACTCTCTTTTTCTTCGTTTGCACTACTTTCTTGAAGAAAATGACACTTCTAACCCTAATTTCATAAGTGAATGATTATTTTTTTTTTTCAAATTACACAACTATCCTTTCAATGTCTCCCCCTCTGTTTCCAAGCTTTAATATTTATTGGTTCTTTTGAGAGGGGGATCCAAAAAAAAAATCTCTCTTTTGAATAAGTTATTTCTTTTGACCAGACCCAAAAAAGAGTTATCTGCGTTGAATAAATGACAAGACCCCAAAATAAGTTATATCTATTAAATAAATTATCTCTTTTGACAGGAACAGAAAAAAGTAATATCTATTGAATAAATTATCTCTTTTGACAGGAACACAAAAAAGACCCAAAAAAATAAGTTATTTGAATAAATTATCTTTTTTGACATGAATCCTCCCAAAAAATATTATCTCCGTTGAATAAAATTATTTCTTTTGATAGGACAAAAAATATATATATCCAAAAAAAAATTATCTCTAAAAGTTATCTTGGATTAGATCCAAAAAGAAGTACTAAAAGAAGTAAAGAAGATAAAAAAAAGTTAAATTTTACCGTATATAAAAGATAGTTACAGTATTTGAAAAATGAAATCTGAAAACCTACTGTACTGTCATTTTTGTCAAAAGCAGAATATGTTTAGTAACGTCATATGCTGTTAAAATTTTGAAAGCACAAATCTAAAAATATGTTTGGTAACCCAAAATTAATTTTCAAAAAAAAAAATAATGGTATCTTTAACTAAAAATTGTGTTTGAGTAATATGATTTCAACTCATTTTAACTAACATAAATGCAATATTACATATTTTATGTATATTCTTTCCTCCGAAATTATATTTGTTAGGACTTTATTTTAATTAAAAATTTATTTTTAAGCATTTGCATATTTTTGGTAATTGTCATATATTATTATATATACTTGTTTTATTTTCTTTTATATTTTTATATTATATATAATTGTATTTATACATAACTCTTATTTTATTGTATTTTCTTCTTATATATCTCTTTATATATATATATATTATATTTATTTATTTATTATTATTATTATTATATATCTTTATATATATATATTTATATTTATTGTATTTTATAATAGTTTTATTTTTATTTTTATTGACTTGTAATTTTGTATTTATTATATTATATTTTTATATTATATATAATTGTATTTATATATAACTCTTATTTTATTGTATTTTTTTCTTATATATATCTTTATATATATATATTATATCTTTATATTTATATATATTTTTATTTATTGTATTTTATAATTTTTTATTCTTATTTTTTTATAAAATTTAATTTATAGTATTATATTATATTTTTAAGCGAACAAAATTTTTATTTATTGTATTTTTATAAAAAAAAATAAGAAATGGAAACTTAAAAACTTTTTTATGAAGTTTTTAAATTATATTTAAGAAATGTCAAACATTACTTTTATTTTTTTAAAAATAAAAATTACATTATCAAATACAATTTTTACTGTAATTTTCAAAAATATAAAAATAAAAGTTAAAAGTTAAAATTGAGAGTGTTACTAAATAGGACCTTGTCATCCTAACAAGTTTAAGAATCTTTTTATCATTTAAAAAAAACAAAAAAATGGTTGGATTGCAAATACGCCACCATTTAAATATGTTAAAATAATTAAACCATTTATAAGACACACCTATCTTCATTATAATAGGCTAGGGAGTAAGCATTGAATATTCCGGAGTACCGTACCAATCACCCACAGCCAATCAGGTAAGTCTGAGATTTGGTTCATTTGGCCTCTCTACATCTGAGATCTGACTGTGGTTTAGAGAGAGAGAAGGGGGTAGGTAGTCTTATTATTCTTCAATCCGGAATATGCGATCTTAGTTCAATTTTTTTTATATTTTTATTTCTATTCTGAGAAGTCTACGGTGGGTGGGTTGTTGGCGATGCACCTGCTATACCGTAACCCGTTTTCTATGTGGGTCCTACCATATCTCTTTTCCTCTGCGTGCGTCAAAATGGTCTCATGGCCAGTACCATCCTCCACTTTGTCTTTGACCACCACCCACCACCGTAACGACAACCTGACCGACCCAGATCAGATGATCAGACTCTCTTTCGTACAAGACCAATCTCTTTGTGGTCCCACCTTCCGATGAGAAATTAACTTTAAAGCCCAGGCATCCACACATTCCAAAGATCACAGCCAACCCTACATTTATAAGGACCAATAAAGGCATTATATGCATATACACGCACACACTCGCATCTCCTTCTGGCCTCCATTTCCTTCTAGGTTCACCCATCAGTTTATTTCTTCTCTCAAGAAGAGAGCTACTCGCCCCTCACTTTTTCTGTAGGTAGCCATTATTTTTTAAGCATGTTCATCTTATTTTCAAATTGCTCTCTTTTTCTTTTTCATTATTTGAGAACTGGGTTGTTATTGGTTTGATTCGTTTGACCCATTAGTTTTTTTGCTCGTTTTCTTCATCTGGGTACCTCAAATTTTGAATCTTTTGGCTGATTCGTAGTTGGTATTGGTGTTTTCGTCCAATATTTGATTTGATTCGATTCAATTTGTTAGCTTTTTGCAAAACTTGATTTGTGATTTGGTTCGGTGTGGGATTTGTTTTTTGGGGTCTGTCAATGGGCGCTTTGGATGAGGGGCATTTCAATGTTGAACTGCAGAATGGAGTGAAACTGGGTGGTCTTGTTGATGTGGGTTTTGATGAAGAACCGGAGTCTGTGGCCATTGAGGACGCTGTGAAAGTTCTGTTGCAGGGTTTGGACGAAGATATTCATCGAGAAGGTCTCAGGAAGACTCCACTTCGCGTCTCCAAGGCCCTTAGAGAAGGAACCAGAGGTGTGCACCATATTTCCTTTACATCCTGTGAATCTTTCAATATCTTTGTTTTATTTTTTAAATAACATAGGTTTTTCTTCTCCTGGATCTAATGGTTTTTGTTTTTTCTGGTTTTAATTTTGAACATATTGAGAAATGATTTTTCTTTTTTGGTTAGATTACTACAATGATAGCTGTTTGTTGAAACTTATTTGGTGGCTGCTAAGCTGGTTTCTTGCAATAAAAAAATAGTCAAAAGTTAGTGCAGTCTACTGTTAGTGATTTTAACTCTTTGGACACTGCAATCAACAACATTACACTTGGTGTGCTATGTGCATGTATTTGTATATTTAGGTTATTGACCATTTAGGGGTCATGGCACGGACTGTCTAATATAGGATATGGGTTTGAGCAGATCTATCATTTTGTGGAATCAATTCAGTTCAGTGGATCCTTTTGTTCATATGTTTTTTACCGTGACAAAACACATCGATTTATGTGTTGGGTTGTGGAGAATATACTGAATTAGTCAATTCAAATTGGAATTGTTTTGTCAAAATATAGGTTTGTATATGTAACGTACCTATTCAGTAGCCTGCATTGGCTGAACCAACGTTGGATGATTGGCTATCGGCCTTCCAACTTATTAAATATTTATTACTTCAAATTTCTATGATGTAATTGTAGTTTAAGCATTATGTGCTTGTCTCTGTGTATTTATCATGGGAATTGTTGAATGTTTGTGGTTTCAGCTTTGGTCCCATGTTAGTGGTAATATATGTAAATGCCATCAACTGCTTATATTCCATCTTTTTTTGTTTTCCTTCCTTGTATAAGAATGCGTAACTACAAGAAGTGTCACTAATCTTGATCTTGTATTGTGGAACCTGTTGGTGGATACAAGTGTTCTTTCTAGATACTTCGTTCTTGTTTATTTTTTGATCTTGGAGTGATTTGTTGTGGGGAGTTGCCTCTGGGGGAAAATTAGACTCTGGAATCCCTTGCTGAGTTTCTTGCATGAAAATAAAGCTACCTGCCATGAATGAGTCAGGAATCCTGCATAGTTAACTTGATGCAAGGTACTTGCATTGTTTTCCAGCTCTCTTCGGGATGCTAGCTGGACTGATGGGCAATTCATATAGTATTGTAGGAATGGCTCTTTTTGTACTTCTCAATGAAGTTGGATGATGTTATGGAGGCTTCCTGTGACTTGTGGGAATGCTTTAATTGAATATTACTCCATATAGTGAATGGTAGTTCATAAAATTCATGGTTATTGCATGATATCTGTAACACAAGTTTTATTCTTGTGCCCGCAATGGGTTGTGGCATTCTTTTGGTCCCATGTTAGTGGTAATATATGTAAATGCCGTCAACTGCTTATATTCCATCTTTTTCGTTTTCCGTCCTTGTACAAGAATGCTTAACTACAAGAAGTGTCACTAATCTTGATCTTGTATCATGGAACCTGTTGGTGGATTCAAGTGTTCTTTCTAGATACTTCGTTCTTGTATATTTTTTGGTCTTGGAGTGGTTTGTTGTGGGGAGTTGCCTTTGGGGAAAATTAGACTCTGGAATCCCTTACTGAGTTTCTTGCATGCAAATAAAGCTACCTGCCATGAATGAGTCAAGGAATCCTGCATAGTTAACTTGATGCAAGGTACTTCCGTATTAATGCCTTCTCTGCATTGTTTTCCAGCTCTCTTCGGGCTGCTAGCTGGACTGATGGGCAATTCATAGAGTATTGTAGGAATGGCTCTTATTGTACTTCTCAATGAAGTTGGGTGATGTTATGGAGGCTTCCTGTGACTTGTGGGAATGCTCTAATTGAATATTACTCCATATAGTGAAGGGTAGTTCTAAAATTCATGGTTCTTGCATGATATCTGTAACACAAGTTTTATTCTTGTGCCTCCAATGGGTTGTGGCATTCTTTTAGTAAATTTTAATTGTACAAAAAAAAAAAAATTTGTTTGGGACTTTTAAAAATCTTTTAGCTTCTCTTGTTTTCGAATATTATAAAATGGATAGTTTGGTAAATTTCTGGAATCTTCATTCTTCTCATCTTTTTGTATGGGGGAAAAAGAAGAAAGAACTACCTAACTTAGAAAATTTGTATAACTCTCTTGAAAAGTAATGCAACACATTGAAGTGGATATATAACTTTTTTATGCTTTCTTTATTGTTCTTTTTAGAAGGAGACTAAGTTAGTGTTGCGATAAAGTGATTCCTTTATCTCTGCATTAGATCAAGTAAATTCTGTTACATTACCGCTTTATATTACTTTAGTCAGTCTTTTGCAACTTGCAAGCAATGCAAAGGACTTGTTTAGAGTTAACTTGGATGGTGGTGGGTATAAAATAGGGACCTGTGAAGTCTTACGAAGCTCCTGCATAGAACGATGATAATTGAACTTTGTTTTAAGAATTTTTGTGATAATGGCCTGGACAATTCCATGTTGACCTCCCGTCACCTTTATTATTATGGTCAAGATTGTAATTCACAATTAATTAATGAACCATCCTTTACATGTCTGCTTGGTAAGGAAATGAAGCATTGAATTGCAATATTTTCTATTAAAAGCTGCATTTTTTGCCTTTTGGGATAAATATCTTAGCTTTAGTCACCAATGCGCTAAAGGGGGACAAAAGTAATTAATTTATTGGTAATTAGGAAAAGGAAGAGGCATTGACAATTTTCCATCTCTTTGTGGATGATATCTAGAACACTGGCTTGGGCTGTCCACTTTCACTTGGTAAGCTGGTATCTTGAAACCTCTTTGCCTGCAGGGATAAGCCCAAAAACATGCCACTTTATAATCAGCCTCCATATGTCATTTTTTTCTCCAACATGCCACTTTACAATCTGCCTCCATATGAAACCTCTTTGCCTGCATGTTGTTTGTGATAAAAGCTGAGTTTCCATTTGCAAAATCACCCTCCATATGTACTCTTCATATTTTGCCAATATTTTTGTCTGAAAGTTTTAAATAATTGAAAACAATAGTAAAAGAAAAAATTAATGAAAAAAATGAATCTCTGATCTAAACATCCAATGTGACATCGTACCAAGTATACAAGTCTGTATTACTGTTATTTTGGATTTAGAAGTGTGTGACAAGCGTTACTGATTTAAATATCTTTTCCTACTTTTTCAGGTTACAGACAAAAGGTAAAAGACATTGTCCAAGGTGCTTTATTCCCTGAAGCTGGATTGGAAAGTGGAGTGGGTCATGCTGGAGGTGCGGGCGGGCTTGTTATTGTTCGAGATCTCGATCTATTCTCATACTGTGAGTCTTGCTTGCTTCCATTCCAGATTAAGTGTCATGTGGGTTATGTCCCATCAGGGAAACAGGTTGTAGGCCTAAGTAAGCTCTGTCGAGTAGCAGATGTCTTTGCAAAAAGGCTCCAAAATCCACAGCGTCTGGCAGATGAAGTGTGTTCAGCTTTGCAGCATGGCATCAAGCCAACTGGTGTTGCTGTAATTCTCCAGTGTTCACACATTCACTTCCCAAATTTTGAATCAGCCTTCTTTGACTCAAATCACCAAGGATTGATAAAGGTACTGGTTACTTCAGGTTCAGGAATTTTTGAAAATGAGAATTCAGAATTTTGGGGTGATTTTCTGAGTCTTCTAAAATTCAGAGGCATAAATGTGGAGAAAAATGGTTCTGGAGACTCTGCTGATCTATGTTGGTGCCCATCCCAGTCTTTCTCCAAGATGGGGTCAGCCAATTCAGGAATGGTTGTTGCAGTAGCTTCAATCCTTCGATCTTTGGGTGATGATCCATCGAGGACGGAGCTTGTAGGAACTCCCACTCGTTTTGTGAAGTGGCTGATGAACTTTAAAAATTGTAATTTGGAGATGAAGCTGAATGGGTTTGCCCTTGGTAGAATGGATCCTTTTAAATCCAATGAGGATGTCACTCACAATGATGAAGAGATCTGTTCTGAGCTAAACTTGTCATTTTGGTCCCTGTGTGAACACCATTTACTTCCCTTTGACGGTGTTGTACATATAGGATACTTCTGTACTCAAGGAGTCAATCCCCTTGGAAAATCCCTTTTGCAGTCAGTGGTACATTTCCATGGTTTCAAGCTCCAAGTACAGGAAAGGCTCACCAGGCAGATTGGTGAGACTGTTTCATTGCTATTAGGTGGAGACGTAATGGTAGTGGTGGAGGCTAACCACACTTGTATGATCTCTAGAGGGATAGAGAAGTTCGGTAGTAATACAGCCACAATTGCTGTGTTGGGTCGGTTTTCAACCGATCCTGCTGCAAGAGCAACATTTTTGCAGAGCATTCCCAACTCTAATCCAACAGGAGGGTGATTTTATAATCCAATACTGCAATATTTTTTCAACAGAAACACTTGTTGGCCCTTGTTCATTTGGCTAGTTACACAGGCATGACAGGGACAATCCATGATCAGCAGCGGATCTAAAAAGTGCAGGTCTTGCTCGGAGTTTTGTTTGCTGGTGTGGTAGTTGAGTTCAAGATGGTATGATAATTGAGGAGTCGGTGATTATATTTATTTATCTTCTATCATTTACTTTGTATCTGTAGCATAAAGATGATCTCACTTCCCATCATGACAGTTGATGATCAATTGATATACGCCTTTTGAGGGTTTCATAATTTTTGAGTTGTTAGTTAGTAGTAGTAAAGTGATTGCCCCATTCATCATCTTCATGATTTTTTTTATTTATGTTTCTGCATTTTGGTTCCTATCATTTGAAAGGAATAGGGGGCGGCACTTGAAGTGCCTTTTTGAGTGTGAGCACTCTCTTGATTGATTAAGAAATAACTGTATCTTGAGGTTATTCAGGTATCCAATTTATCTGTTACACACATGAACATCCTCTCCTTTACCCAGAACCAGTTCCAGTTCCAACAAATGATAAGACACCCACCCCAGCAAGTCCCTTACATGATAATTTTGATGCACAATATTGCTGTTGTTCTTCGCTAATAATTCATCGATGGCAACTGCATTCATGCCTTCGGAGATGGCTTCATTTATTATTATGTATCCTTGCTTAAACTATAACATACTATGTTCCATGGTGATCAAAAGATGCATTATGGGTGTGTTATACGTACTATGTCGGAATGTCTCTGAGTTGGAAATTCCTTTGAAAGTAAAAACTCAAATTTGACAAAAATCTTCAATTCAAACCCTCAGCTTTGTTCAGAATATCATTCTATGTTTTAAGATAGATTCAGGATTTAGAAGGGAATGAAGCATTCTATATTTTAAGTTAGCTTTTATATGCACTCCAAACATTCTATTCTCTTTTCCTTCATTAGTCCTTGAGTTAATAGTTCACAACCTCTCTTCCACACCAATGGAAGATCGCACTTGCATTTTCAATGTAATAAGACGATTCTTCACTTAAATCACAAAACAATCACGACCACCCATGAATTCACCTAAATCACAAAACAATCAGTGACCCATGAATTCGAAGCTAACATAAAACATATTACCATTTTAAAGCATCCAAACTGTTCCAGTAGATGAAACCCAAAAGTGTTTGAAATAGATTAATTAAAAAAAAAAGACTACTGCTGCGGGCTTCCTATCTTATGCCTTCATTTAGATTCACTTATTTCTGTTTAAAGAATGGGTGTGACATCTCACAAGAATTTATGATCGTGGTACCACTGTAGAGATCAATTTTCAAAAACTAAATAGTACACAATTATGCACTACATGGAAATCCCAGTGAGTAAAGCTACACATGTATGTACAAAACACATAAATACACATGCTTGGAGCATAAAAACATTTGATTTATATATGATATGTTTTGGGTTTTACAAGCATGGCATATATGCACATAAGCTAATCATATTCCGATCCCTACCACAGGTGTCGGATTGCATGCCAATCTATATGGATATCTGAGTTTTACAAGCATGACATATATACACACAAGCTAATCATATTTCGATCCCTACCACAGGTGTCGGATTGCATGCCAATCTATATGGATGTTAGAGGCACGATGCACGCGAGCACAATGTCCATGGGTACCATAAATATGAGCTGCAGCAATGGCAATCCCCAGGATTATTACAGCAAACAAACATGCTGGTAGAGAGATTTTAAAAACCTGCATAAAAATATGATAATCAGCAGATTTTCCAAGGAAATAGCTATGCTGCATAGAATATGATTCAATAGACAGACCACCATTAAACTCAATTGCTGAGTCCTCTATTGTGCAATAATGTTCATGTATCAATTAGGCCGCAATATTAACATATATATGTATGTGCATGTACATGTGTATACACACACACATACAAACACATAAATGCATGTATACATCAGTGTATGTATGAAATTTTCAAATATTTTCAATTGTTGCTATACATGTACACAAGATCATTCATTTTAGTAAATCCAATGATAAAGAAAATCCTGAAACTGATCCAACAACTACAATGAAATACTCATTTTGAATGTTACTCTTCTTTTTGGTAGGTTAAAAGAAATTAAAAGAGGTACTTTGTGTATTGCAGCTATCCCTTAAAGGACTCATTTCAATTGGCTGTAGAGCTCAAAAAGAGCTGAACAAACTCTCCCAATGTGCACAAACAATCCCTCAAGTCATTTAAACTGAGTTTACTAGCGGTGTGAGAGCCACTGCAATTGCCATTAACAAAGGTTATTCGGTTGAGTTTACTAGCAGTGTGTAAGCATGCAATCATACAAGAGTCTTGTTGTGTGGGCGCGACTACTGCATGATCTAACAATTGTAAATAATCAAAACATATGCACATAGAACACCACAAGACTTTACAATTTTCGACAGTGTGTCTATGTGGAAATAGCAATCCACTGTCAAGAGGATCAAATGGTGTTATAAGAGAATTTAAACAATCAAACCATCTCTCTCCCCTGTTATGAACTCTCTCAACTGTCTCTTATCTCTCTAATAGGTTTTCCTTGGAATTCATAGCCAAAAGAAACAATTTCTGAATGGGAGACCAACACTCGCACCACCTCTGACAAAGCTCGATTAGTTGTACTAAACCTTCAATTAATCACGAGAGAGGCTTGACTGGTCGACCTCTGCCTCAATTGGGTGACCATATATGAGTGTCTTTTTACCGTTTCTATACCTTACCTTACCTCAACCTGTCCACAATCTTCTAGACTTGGCCTGATCGTTCCAATGCTTTACCTCGACCAATCGGGATGCAATGCTATCACTTTGAAAAAAAACATTTGCAACTTCAAAACAACCCTTTTATGTGTTGTAGTGCCCAATCAACCAGGTAAGAGCATCAAGCATCTACCTTCAACAATCTCCACCTATGCAGAAAAGACACTCTGAGGTACCATCTGACATTTTTGAAAGAAAAACAGAACACTAAGGTGTAGCTAGACATGTAAGACCCACCTACAGGAAGCAGCACCAGGAGAGATCTTATTTAATTGAGGGGTCGTCTTCTTTTTTTGATAAGTAAGGGGTCTTCTTTAATTACAAAAAGCAGAAAGAATTTTTTTTTGCAGATGATCAAAGATGTATGGTCTTAAAGATATGCTTCTTTTGTCTTGGTGATTGCTAGTGGAGAGCCATCATTTCTCCACAATACAGTAAATATATAGGATAAAGACAAGTAGTTAGCAGCTTAATCTGAGGAGATGGAACCACCACAGGAGAATAGGACTTGGTAGTTGTTGAAACTACCCAAAAAATAAATAGGTTATAGGGTGTAAATGAGTGTATAGAAAAATGAAGAATTTGTCGGAAAGAGGGTTAAAATTTCAAGGTGCATTTAGTAACCTAGGATAATCACTAAAGGAGAACTCATTGCAGTGAAAGCTTTTTTGTTAATTTCCACCGAGGTTCCCTTCTTGATTGGTGGATCTTGCAAGCTATGTTCTTTTTTCTTTCTTTTTCTTGGTAGGTAAGTAACGCACATACTCACATGCACCACACCTTTAGGGAGTAGAGCTCATACCATCGGGGCTAATTGCCCAGTAAATAAATCTATCTTTTGCCTTTGCATTAGGCTGCAAACCTCCATTCAACCTGAGGGAACCTTAGTACACCTTAGTTTGAGAGGCCTATGCCTCATAGAAACTAATCAACTATCTACCTAAGACTGAACCTTTGCCCTTAGGCCGTAACACATTGCATGGCATGGAGTTGAAACAGCTTGATGTAAAAATCACCTCCCTTTATGGTGATTTAAAAGAATATATAATTCAAGATATAGAGAAGGGTAGGTTTACAAATTGAAGAAGTGATTGTATGGGTTCAAACAATCTTCTCAACAATGGTACAATTGCTTTCATTCCGAAATGGTACAAAGATGCAGGCATGATCATCATGCTTATGAAGTCCTTTATTGACTAACGGCTCAAGGAATAAGGATTCTATTAAAGGAAAAGTTAATGGTTCATTTATGATACTAATTCTATATATTAATTGCTGCCACGAGTTTTTTTTTTTTTTTTTTCACGGAAATTAATTTTTGCCAAGAGTTAAGTCTACAATTGATGAGCTAAAATCATACTGAGCAAAGAGTAACATGAAGAATCTAGAGTGATAATAGGGTTGGGAAACTATGGTTGACTTAGACGATGTATGTGAAAAACCTACAATGCTGCAGCTGCCGCTTCAACAAATCCATCGCCTTACCTTGACTGCTCCACAACTTTCTGGATTTGACCCTTTCGATCCAATACTTTACATAGACTGGTAGGGTGCGCTGTTGACAAACACTTTGAACCAGAAATGCTTCAAAACTTCCAAAAGAACCCCTTTGACGTGTTATAGAGCACAATTGGCCAAATGAAAGATATTTATCCTCAAAACGACTGTTTGGCCTTTAGAGATCAGGTATATAATGTTGTTTCTAAGATTGTCATGTGTTTGTTTTATAAAGACAAAGGGTGTGGGATGTGTTGGTCATGTGTTCGGAATGTGTCGAAGTGTCTGAGATGTGTCGAACAAGTGTCCAAGATGTGTCGGTCAGTTGTCCGAAATAATAAAAATTATTTTTAAATTATGGACATGACCATGAAGTGTCAGAGACGTGTCGAGGAGTGTTCCTGAAGTGTTGGTGTCGGACGAACACGACACTTCAATACAAGTATTTGTGCTTCTTAGGATATTAGAATATTGATTTATTTTTTATTCTTTTTAAGGAAACCACAAAAATAATCATATGAGAGGGAATATGACAAGGGATCCTACTTTTTGTAAATGGAACCATTCCAGATAAATGATTTCTTAAGCAGCAGTCAACCACTGCCCCTTTAGGAACAGTATCAAGTGAGGATAAAATTTTGTTTGGCATCAGCTTGTCCAATAACAAATTCCAAAAAGAAACCAGATGACCCTCCACTGGTGTCTTCATGGGCCTCAGAAGTCAACCACTTGGCATCATGTAAAATGCAAAGCTGGCAAGGCATGAATCGAGTTCCTCCCATGAAGCCATGCAAGGCTGCAGAAAGATCATTATATTGTGTGGATTGTGTAAGCAGAGATTTCTATTTTCCCTTTTGTGTGGATTGTATGAATATACGAGGGATAGGGTTTAGGGAAGGATGTTCACTCAAAGCCCAAGATGAAGCAGTCAAGTGTAAAAACACATGTTTGAGACTGACAGCAACCACCTATACCAATTCAGCCAAAATTTATGTCTTAGAAGTCTACCCTTCCAACATTGTGTGTAGACAGGACTAAGACTGGATAATGATTATGACTTCTCCACTCCTCCCACAGTCGACTGGCAAAAAAATGAAGGTGACAATTTGTATCATGAAATGTGCACTAAATGTTAAATAATTAATGGTAAGTTGACATGAACCCAGAAGGAATTTTGACAGACCTGCCATGAAGGAAACTCTGTGCAAATTTTGAGCCACTGTGTAGACCAAAAGGGTCCACTATCCGCCCTTTTCCATGTTTAATTTGTTGTATGTGTATCCATGTATAATCTTGACACCAAGATTTAGTCCTTCTACATAGAAGTTTGATATACCTACCTTTACCATTGCATTGTAGCTCGGTAGCTGATAGGCACTGCAAGTGACATCAACAAGGCAAACTTAATGCACGAGGCTCCCGCCATTGCGGGGTTTGGAGAGGGTTAGATGTACGCAGCCTTACCTCCGCATGCAGAGAGGCTGTTTCCTTGTTTTGAAACCGTGACCTCCAGATCACAATGGAGCAACCTTACCATTGTGCATTCAACTATATTAAGTGCATATATGTACCTACCTTTACCAATGCATTGAAGCTTGGTAGCTGATAGGCACCCGAAGTGACATCAACAGATTCATATATGAGTGCATGCAGTGGCGCGAGAAATGTTTTTCAGTGGGGGCAACCTTTGAGAATAATATAAAAAATAATCCCAAAATATATATAAAAATTAAAATATTGATGTCAATATATTTTCCATTACAATTTAAAAATCGAGTTCATAGAATCAAATCTACTTAAAAATTCACACTTAATGGATGAATAATAATATATTCCATGATAATTAACATATTTCATTCTAAAATAAAAGTAAAATCTCCCTCTCTCTCAAGAAAAGTGGAATGGGTAATGATATTTTTTTTTATTATTGTGGACCCAGTATAAGAGAAAATGTACGAGTCTTTTTGGAATTTGTGTTGGTAAAAGGGGTACTTTTTTAAATTTATAAAAATTCAGTGGAGACATTTATATAATTAATTAAAAGTTAATATACAAAATACAAATAACAAGAAAGTCCAGTGGGGGCAGCTGCCCCCACTGGACCCTATGTGGCTCTGCCACTGAGTGCATGCAACTACGTATAAGTGCATATGTGTGTAATTTGCAACGCTGCTCGATAACTGACTGTTGAATTATTTTTATGTGAGAGCCATTGGCGGAGAACAAGAGACAAAGACAAATAGACATCTGTGAGAATTCACGGAAAGATTGAGAGAAAAATCAAGATTGAATTGGAAGAGGAAAAAAAAACAACATCAATAGCATATGTTGTTATAACATCAACATGCAGAGCACTATGGAAATTCTGCAAAGAGGTAAAGAAAAATCACTAGTAGTCAATTCTAATAGAATTGTGAAACAGGTTATTGAGGGCTGTTAACTGATTCAGCCATAAAATGCTTGAGCATCGGTGTCACTAGCGCGAGATCAAGCCTCAAAGCAGTCACTTTGCGAAATATCAAGGTTAGGTCTGTCTCGAGTCCTCCCTTCCTAGGGCCCTGCTGTTAGACCCTTAACATTCTGCCCTGCACAAGGGCCTAGGCCATGCAGGTGATGGCTAGGCCCCTTGGCAGCATTCATGGGGCACGCTGAGCTACCAGCATGCCACAGTGGGCGATAGTGGCAATTTTGTAGATATCTCAAAATTCAGAGTCCGAACAACCAAGATGGTGGCACTCGGCAGAGGCACCCGGTGACATGACTTAACCCCATGGGCAGGCAGCATGTGCAGCGCAGCTCATGCACCCCAAGCCGTGTGTTTGGCACTGCACGCCAAGCACATATGGGCCCTTAGGCGTGCCAACCTACCCTTGGGCAAGGTTGTGGCTTGGCAAGCTCCGTGGGCACGGCATGGTGGGACAGACAGACTTGTGGTGCAGGCATGACACGGGCCATACCCCAACAGACCAAGGCAGTGGCAAACTCATGCACGAGTTGGACTTGGTCAAGACATGGGCATTGGACCATGAAGCAGAGGGAACTCTAGATCCGGGCTTGGCATGGGCTAGGCCCCATTCAGGTTGGCTACTCAGAAGGTTGCTGGCATGGGCCAAAGCCATTGCCGGGCATGGCCAAGGCATTGGCTGACACTTGGCAGAGGGACAGGTGGCATGCAGAGACTTGGTCAGCAAGTGGTTCCTAACAGTTAGACGTGGTTGTTAGCACCTTCCACAACACGTGCAGACGTGGTGGGAATGTGGAGGTGTGCTGCAACCACCCATGCAAGGTGGCAGATTCTGATGCATGACAACACACAAGCGGTTGCAAGCAGTTGAGTGTTGTTCTCCCACATTGCTGAGATTGGGGAGACATGTGATAGTGTAGGGCAACCACCAGACATGTGGCAAGGGCTAGTTTATTCCAGCAGATCCTAGCAGTTTCGTGATGTCATCCACTAACCTGAGTGAGCAGTTTTGATAGATGCCTACATATAGGCTTGAGGGGTTCTGCAGCAAGCATTCAGAGAGTTTGGATACTTAGGGAGTGGGTGCACTTGTAGCTTGCTGCAGACCTTGGCCGGATTCCTTGTACAATTATGTTTTATAGTAAAAGGTTGGAAGTCGTAACTCGTATGACTTTTGTAAATTGTTGTGTTTACTCTTTACATTCCTACTTAACCTTCTTGTGTGTGGGAGTGTTACTTGGTGTGTGTCCTAGGCACCAAGGGTGTTGGCTGAGACTAAGTCAGTGGCAGACGAGGGCCGTCTTAGTGCCATCACAACGGCGAAATTTTGGGCTTGAAATTGACCCGTGACAACTGCCATGGCAGGACCAGAATTGGATAATGCCTCTTATGCTCTTTTGTGAAGCAGGTTAAGGATCATATACTTCAAAGAAATTGCACGTAGTTCAAGAGAAATTTGTCATAATGATCATGCAATCTTGACATCTACAGAAAATGAAAAAAGGGGGAAGTACTCACGCCAATAAAAAATGAAGCTGAAAGTCTCAAAAACTCAATTCTCAAAATAGAAGCGAAAGAAGAGAAACATACAGATACCCCAAAACTGTAACTATTACTGCAGATAAATCTTGCAAGAAAGATCAAACCTTGACCATAAACCTTCCGTTGCCAGGTAGATTTCTATCAGCATGTTCAAGCGAATAACGTAACAAATCAACTATTGTTAACTCAGTTGCTGGATCGCAGTTTTCTGCAAAGTAAGGAATTACAATTAATCCCTTAAAGATAGTTGATCTCACACAAATTAGAGAAAGGTTTAAATTTTTCCATGTGATCACCTGGGATGTCAAAAATTTGTTTCACTGGATCAATACCAAGCAGTTCTCCCAAACGAACACGAACACGAGCACGTTCAGAAAATGAAAGTGAGTCTCCATGTGTGACAACAATAATAGGCTTGTCATCTGTGACAGGACAAAAGTTAGGAAAGGAATCACCAAATTCATTATATGGCTGACATTCCACATAACGCAACGCAAATTTTCATCCAAGCATAGAATTCAACAAAGTGATATGAGAGAGAGAGAGAGAGAGTTAAAGAAATATTTATTTCTTTCTTCTTCGTTTGCACTACTTGATGTTCAATTGTAGGTTACAAGTTGTATTCACTGAAGCAATGTTGCCCTAGAGTTGCAAATAGTGGAGGCGACAGGTAATAAAGAGAAGAAGAGCATGAAAATGCGGCCAATTCAGGTGAGAGTATTCTAATTCAATGGAGAGACGTAGATGGCTGGGTAACATGTGGCTTTTCTTGAGAGAAGATCAGTTATATGGGCTTTTTGGATTGATAAACAATTTTAGTGGGCTTTCCAGATTCCGGATTTTATTCGAGAGGCCTTTTTCCGACCAAAAAATAAAAAAAAATTGCTACGTTAGAGAAAAATATGCAACACTGTAAAACAACCTGTAATGGAAATCCCCCTCCCTCCCCTTTCATTCTCTTTCGTACAACTACACATCAATTAAATATCTGTCATTTGTCTAGAGTATGCTTTGGATGAAATGGGGAGTTTCATCCGGCTTAAAAGTTCTCATGCGAAACCTTTACCTCTGCAATTTAGAAGTAATAACTGTGTTATCAACGTCTCTGGTACTATAAAAGTATGAGAGAAGTTATGAGAAAAGTTTGTAAAATAGAACATAGTACATGGAAATCCATATGTTTACTTTAAGTTCCTCCCACATTTTTGAGAAATCAGCTTAGAATGCTACAGAACCACTCAAGGAAGCTGAAGAGGACATGGCCTTTGAAGAACAAAAAGGGCATACAGTGGCACTGCCAGAAAAGGCCTTGAGTGATAAATTATGTGACATCAGTTGTCCATAAGCAAGAACATCTACTTCCTAAAAGCTTAATTTGTTGGGTTTTTGAAGAAGAATTGAGGTAAGCATTGACATTTAGAGAGCGAAAAATAGCAATGAAATGACAATAAGATAGAAAACTTCCAATAATTAGCTTCCAGCTACAATATACTTCCATTAGGAGTCAGCCTTCAAGTATAACTGAATTAATTTGCTTATTAATATTTCTGCAAATATTCAAGATGAATACGTGCTATATGCATAGAACATGTTGCCCGATGACGAAATTAAAGAAGTAAATAGCACACTAAAATTGTGCTTTGTGCCAAGAAATTTAAATGGTTATAGAAGTTGAATGGAAAAAAAGTACATGATAAATAGAGAGTATAAATCATCTTGTCTTGAACAGTTTGGTTTTAGTTTTGTTATCAAGTTAAATATAGAGAATAGATCATTTTTTCTTAACCAGTTTGGTTTTAGTTTTATTATCAAGTGGATTAAATTGAGTTGCCCAGAAGGGAACAATGAGTTTCATAAATCAGTATAGTTATTTGTCAAGATGTTAAATTCATCCAAGCCCCATGTCTTACGATTCAGTGTCTTATCACTGCAAAACATGTGTAAAGTATCCAACATAAGCCCAGAAAAAGGGAAAAAATCCAATATGGATTAATTATTAATTCAATGTAGCGCACATTAAGCTTATAGATTATTAAAATTATTTCTTTTGTTCAGCTGTGTATTGGATTATAGTCATTACTTTCTGAAATACAAACAATCTAATTTATTTTCAGCATATCCATGGAGGTATATATAAAATGACAACAGAGCATTCCTCCACCTCTTCTCTCCCTCCCTCTCTCACTCTCTACACATACATGCTTGTGTTTATGAATAGAATGAGTACAAATGGATACTTTATATGTATCTATATGGCGTCCATCTTGGAGAACCATAAAGAAGACCAGTGGACTATCTGATTATGGTACTTGCACTCACTTTGAATTTAATGCAACATCGCTTACATATAACTGGTTCATGCAGGTAGTGAGAACTGTTTGGTATGCTGGCACCACTCTACACAAGATTTACATAGCCTCCATTGTGCTAAGTGTTGACATTTATAATAAATAAAATGTCTATTAAGGCTCATTACTCATGGCATTTCATGGTTAACCAGCATGTTAAATGTTATGTGCATAACTAAAGTATTTTGGATCCAATATACTCCCTTACTGAAGCTGGAGCAATTAAGCAGCCAAAACTAATTAAGATCCAGGTCGTCCTGTCATCCTTTGATCTATGGTACACCAGAAGAAAAGGTTACAGAAGGATTGGCATTGGTGAAAACTCATCAAATTCAATTTGAGGTTTCAAAGTTTGTATCAACTCTGATTCCAGTTTGATAGAAATTGAAACATAATTCCCTATGACTCATTAAGTTCCCCTCCTGTTGTGTTTTTTCCGCCTCTCGTAATAAGAATAAATTAGTAATCCCAAAATATATATATTTTTGTTTGATCAGGCAAGTAGAACCACACACGCACACTGCCTCCATTGAGGCTCAAACCCTGGAGGGAAGCCAAGGCCTTTATGCCGCTGGACCAATTGGACTTTGGCTAATCCCAAAATATTTGAACAAAATGACCTATTGAGAAATTTCATTATGTGAAGAAAGATCATCAAGTCCACAAAGAAACTACTGAAAAATTAAGTGTCTTGGTACCTTTAAATGACAAGAATGGGCAGTTGAAAGTTGTAGCGATTATTTGCATATACCGTGTCTCTGCTGCATCATCTTCATTACTGTCCATGAATTTCAGAACTGAAAGCCCATTGACAACAAATATAACAAAATTCACCTTCCTGATCTCACTGCAGTAACCATTCTGACGATCCTTGCACTTCATTCTGGTCTTTACACTTGAACTATCTGAATCCCTGACAAGAAATCCACATGATAACTCAGATTCCAAAACTCAAAAGGAAAGCCGCATGAATTAATGATATCAACCTGATAACCAGCTCTCCATGACGAACACCTTTTGTCATCCAATGCTTTAGCATTTCCATGTCTTCTGATGGAACTTCAGACAGGCCTCGTGTGTCATACAGACAGAAAGAAGTTGAACATCTTGGAATCATATATTCCTGTAGAAAAAAGGTCCCATCCCCAGTAGACGAATTATCTGGCACAAGTGAGATTAATAAATCAGAAAAATAAATAAGTAATTTACCAGCCCTCTATTCGAAAGGGAAAGGGAAAAAATGGCATCCTTCATAATTCACATATCAGCATGAAGAAAAAATAAATTAACAGGTACATGATACTTGGGCCCTTTCTGATGCAAACTTGTCAACTTCAAACACCCTCGAAATTCTATTAACAAGACTGCTTTTTCCAGATCCCTTGGGACCAATCAATAAAAGCGATGTGGTCTTTGGGACGTCAAAATCACTCAACTGCATGCCACCAACATTCTCAATCCATGCTCCAGGGTTATAGCTGCGAAGAATACAATGATAGTTATAATATATATTGTAAGTAGTCAATCCTATTAAGAACAACGATGCAAACAAATTGGCTTTGGCCAATGGAAATGTCACCTATCACTTAATACAGAGTCATCGAATAATGTCAAAGAAAGGTTTCAGTTTATTGAATAACTTTTATCTCCCAGGAATTAACTCCAGTTCCAGATCAATAAAGCTACTCAAAACCAATGTTAGCATTGTAAACCTGAATTAGATGTTATTTTTATATTACTTTAACTTCTATTAGTTCTCATAAATTGAATGTTTATTTTACATGCAATGAAGATGGGGGACTACACCAATGAAGAGTAATTTGACTGAAATTGACAACATTGTAAGGACAAGGGGAAGGACAAAAAATTGTGAATAAAGCACCGGGAAAAGCAGGTTGCAATAAAATTAAAGTAGCCATAGCCCAAAATATAATAGGCAAAACATGAATTCCACCCTAGATATAGCCAAGTCTCACAAGGGCAATTGATGGGGTGTGCTTGTCTCTTACTTACCAAAAAAAAAAAAGGGAAGAGAGAGAGAGAGAAGTCTATCATTGCAAATGGGCCAATTACCAAATTGGCAGCCACCACAGTAAATGATGATAAATAATTTACAGAGGGTCCTGTAATGAAAACCTATGGCCACGTTCCTTCAAATACTATTTGAGACGCAATAGAGCCAAATACATCTTCAATAAATAGCCACACCTCAATGAAATCATTAGTTCTATAAAAGAAACTCTTCAGCGATCAAATACTATGGCCATGTATCTTAAGATTTTACTCTTGGCCTCTTTCATACTCACCTTGAACCTGCAACCTGCAAAACTTCGTTATAAACATATGTTTCTGCCTCTAGCTGGCATCATGGTTCAATGAGTTCATCGACACCAGCTCGATCCCCCCCAAGTGCATAACATTTTCAACCTTCATGCCCTGTAACATTTTTGTCTATTTCCTCTTTCTCCCTTTTTGGTTGAAGAAATTAAGAAACAATTATGATACTTCCATTTTGCGACTTCCCTCAAATGTGGACATAAGTTTCACTTACCCATGATCCACATTAAATATGTGTACATACACAGCATATATCTGTTATTGTGTGTAATTTTTGGTATTATGCTAAACTTCAATTTATTCTGGTTCGAAATATAAATAAAAAAAATAAAATAATTGCAAGAGTTAACCTCACACCTTACAATATCAACTCGGAATTGATAAATGAACAAATCAAACAGAATTATAATAGGTTGCCAGAAGAAGAAAGAAAAATCCCGAGGCAAGCGGACATATCATCCATGGTAATGCAGGAAGAAGAAACTCCATGGAAAGAAGAAGAGAAAATATAACCCATTAGATCAATGATCGGAGCTTGATTTTCACCAAGTAACGCGCAGAAATTAAACTGATTATAGTAATAATTAATAGCACCATCGGAGTTTCTTCATAATAAAATTCCAAAAGCATGATTAACAACAAAATTTTCAACTAAAACAAATAATATCAATAGACAAAAAGAATGAGCAAATTTGTATAATACCTCAAGATTTTACTCTTGGCCTCCTCCAAATTCCCACTCCGCCGCTGTAATTCATCGTAACTCCGCAACACTTCTCTATAAGCACTGAGTTTCTTCCTTCGATAGGCTTTGACATCCAAATAATTTGAAGAAATTCGATGGCCCACATCACCAAACTCCCCACACACCGATCCATGTTCTCCACTCACAGTATCATCATCCACCTTCGTGTTCAAACTACCCTTCCTGAAACATTAAAACCATACACCAACTGAAAATGTCCGGCTAACACCTTATATAATCTTTCACCAAAAAGGAAAGAAAAACATCAAATACCTGGGTGTTCGAAGTGATAGCTCTGGCAATTCTTGCTCAGACGAAGAATCTTCTTCTGCAAGTTCAACCCCCAATATGGGTACATTTATTTCTCACTGAAGTAATAATATACATAAATATACACAAACACACACACACACACATATATATATATGTATATACGTATGTATATGCAGAGAAACTTTAGAGGCAGAAAGTACCAGGAGAGGAATTTCTATCGCCACCCATGATTTTCTTGCTTACTTGCGTAAGAGCTCCTCCGCGTTGAGTCTTGTCTTCCTCTCTCTAAAACGAAGAGTGTCTTTTTGATGGGGCCTAAATTGAACTCCGACTTTCTTCGCCCTTAAGCTAGAACAAATGTTGATGAAGGCTACGTGTCATTATTATTTTTATACTCTATTTTTACCTTTTACATGTTTTAGAGAGACATTTACAATGCACCAGGATCGTCTGCGGTAATCGGCTAATGCCGTAAGATGCTGTAATCCGAATGTAATAAAATATTATTATCTTATACATATATAGTTTCATTTGGAATAGTTTATAATATCTATATGTGCATACATATGTATAGATGATTCATTTTATAATATCGGTACACTGTATATATATATATATATGTTTTACACTTTTTCCTTTCCACTTAAAATTCAATAACTTTTACTATAAATAATATTTTTTGATGAAACTAATTTTGTTCAATAAAATATTTCGAAAGCTTCAATTTGAGTATAACTTAGGCTATGTTTTAACTTAAGACAGAAAAAATAAAATTTTTCCCATTTATTTTACACATTTGGGTAATTTTTCACTACATTTAAAATCTTTCTTACACATAAAATATATACATTTTAATATTTTTTAAAAATGTTTATAAAAAAAAAATGTGTTTAAATGTTTGTGGACATAAAAAAAAAAAATGTGCTTAAAAAATTTAAAAGATATTTTTTCACAAATAAATCATAAAAATTTACATTCGCATTTTATTATCTCATTTTTACTCACTTTTCACACATTTAAAGTACTTTTTCACACTTAAAATAAATATTTTTTTATGTTATTTTTACAATTTATTTAGCAACTTATAGACACGTTAGAAAGATTTTTTTCACAAATAAATCATAAAAATTTATATTCACATTTTTTTTAGGAACTATTAAGCATAATTGAAAAATGTATTTGCACAAAAGAATTATAAAAAAATTACTTTCACATTTTTTAGGCTCACATTTACTCACCTTCCATACATTTAAACTACATTCCACACATTTAAAGTACATTTTCACACATCTAAAACAAATATTTTTTTATGTTTTTTCTTTCCAATTTTTTTAAAAACTCTTAGGCATATATGAAGGGTGTTTTTGCACAAAAAAAATCATAAAATTTTATATTCACATTTTTTAATCTCATTTTTTTTCACTTTTCACACTTTTAAAGTACTCTCCACACACTTAACACAATTGATTTTTATTTTTTTTTGCTTTCCAATATTTTTTTATAACTCTTAGGCATATTTGAAGAATATTTTTGCACAAAAAAATTATAAAAAAATATTTTCACATTTTTTAGGCTCACATTTTCTTACTTTTCACACTTTTAAAGTACATTCCACAAATTTAAAGTACTTCTCCACACATTCAAAGTAATTTTCCACGCATCTAAAACAAAGAGTTTTTTTTTTTTTTTTTCCAACTTTTTTAGGAACTCTTTCGTATATATGAAAGATGTTTTTTCACAAAAAAATTTATAAAAATTTATATTCACATTTCTTAATCTCATTTTTTTTAACTTTTCACACTTTTAAAGTACTTTCCACACACTTAAAACAAATAATGTTTTTTATTTTATTTTTTTTCAATTTTTTTAGAAACTCTTAGGTATATTTGAAGGATGTATTTGCTCAAAAAAATCCAAAAAATTTATATTCATATTTTTTAGTCTAATTTTTTCCTCAATTTCCACACTTTTAAAATACTTTCCACACATTTAAAGTCATTTTCCACATATATAAAGTACTTTTCCACACACCTAAAACAAATATTTTTTTATGTTTTTTCTTTCCAATTTTTTTAGAAACTCTTAGGCATATATGAATGATGTTTTTGCACAAAAAATCCTAAAATTTTAATTTTCACATTTTTTAATCTCATTTTTTTTTCACTTTCCACACTTTTAAAGTACTTTCCACACACTTAAAACAAATAAATTTTTTTATTTTTCTCTTTTCAATTTTTTTATAAACTCTTAGGTATATTTGAAGGATCTTTTTGTTCAAAAAAATCCAAAAAATTTATATTCACATTTTTTAGTCTATTTCTTTCCTCAATTTCCACACTTTTAAAGTACTTTTCACACATTCAAAGTAATTTTCCACGCATCTAAAACAAAGAGTTTTTTATATTTTATTTTTCCAAATTTTTTAGGAACTCTTTCGTATATATGAAAGATGTTTTTTCACAAAAAAAAATGATAAAAATTTATATTCACATTTCTTAATCTCATTTTTTTAAACTTTTCATACTTTTAAACTATTTTCAACACACTTAAAACAAATATATATAACTTTTTCCGTTCCAATTGTTTTTGGAACTCTTAGGCACATTTGAAAGATGTAGTTTGCACAAAAAATCATAAAAATTTATATTCACATTTTTTTAGTTTCATTTTTTCTCATTTTCCACACATTTAAAACACTTTTTCACACACTTAAAAGCATTTTCCTCACAATTAAAATACTCTCAACACATTTAAGTGTGTGAAAAAGTGCTTTAAATGTGTGAAAAATGAGAAAAAATGAAACTAAAAAATGTGAATATAATTTTTTATGAATTATTTGTGCAAAAACATCCTTCAAATATGCCTAAAAGTTTTTTAAAAAATTGGAAAGATAATACATAAAAAAAAATACTTGTTTTAGGTGTGTGAAAAGTTCTTTAAATGTGTAAAAATTACTTTAAAAGTGTGGAAAGTGAGAAAAAATGAGCCTAAAAAATGTGAATATAATTTTTTATGATTTTTTTGTACAAAGACATCCTTCAAATATGCGTAAGAGTTCCTAAAAAAATTGGAAAGAAAAACCATAAAAAAATATTTGTTTTAAATATGTGGAAAAGTACTTTAAATTAGTTGAAAAAACTTTAAAAGTTTGGAAAGTGAGAAAAAAAAGATCCTAAAAAATGTGGAAAAAAAAATTTATAATTTTTTTGTGCAAATACATTCTTCAAATGTGCCTAAGAGTTCTTAAAAAAATTGGAAAGAAAAAAATAAAAAAAGTATTTGTTTTAAGTGTGTGGAAAGTAGTTTAAAAGTGTGGAACGTGAAAAAAATGAGATTAAAAAATGCAAATATAAATTTTTATGAATTTTTTGTGCAAAAACATCTTTCATATATGCCGAAGAGTTCCTAAAAAAATTGGAAAGAAAAAAGATAAAAAAGTCTTTGTTTTAGGCGTGTGAATAAGTACTTTAAATGTGTGGGAAAATGTTTTAAATGTGTGGAAAGTACTTTAAAAGTGTGGAAAGTGAGAAAAAAATTAGCTTAAAAAATCTGAATATAACTTTTTATGATTATTTTGTGCAAATACATCCTTCAAATGTGCCTAAGAGTTCCTAAAAAAATTGTATAGAAAAAAAACAAAAAAAATATTTGTGTTTAAGTGTGTGGAAAGTAGTTTAAAAGTGTGGAAGGTGAAAAAAAATTATTCCTAAAAATTTGAATATAATTTTTTATGAATTATTTTGTGCAAAATCCATCTTTCAAATGTGCCAAAGAGTTCCAAAAAAAATTGGAAAGGAAAAATATATATATATTTGTTTTAAGTGTGTGAAAAATACTTTAAAAGTGTGGAAAGTTAAAAAAAATAAGATTAAAAAATGTGAATATAAATTTTGATGAATTTTCTGTGCAAAAACATCTTTCATATATGACTAAGAGTTCTTAAAAAAATTGGAAAGAAAAAACATAAGAAAGTATTTGTTTGTGGTGTGTGGAAAAAAATCTTTAAATGTGTGGAAATGAACTTTAAATTTGTGGAAAGTACTTTAAAAGTGTGGAAAGTGAGAAAAAAATTAGCCAAAAAAATGTGAATATAAATTTTTATGATTTTTTTTGCAAAATACATCTTTCAAATGTGCCTAAGAGTTACAAAAAAAATTGGAAAGGAAAAATATATATATATATATTTGTTTTAAGTGTGTGGAAAGTACTTTAAAAGTGTGGAAAGTTAAAAAAAAATGAGATTAAAAAAGGTGAATATAAATTTTGATGAATTTTTTGTGCAAAAACATCTTTCATATATGACTAAGAGTTCTTAAAAAATTTGGAAAGAAAAAACATAAGAAAGTATTTGTTTTTGGTGTGTGGAAAAAAAAATCTTTAAATGTGTGGAAATGAACTTTAAATTTGTGGAAAGTACTTTAAAAGTGTGGAAAGTGAGAAAAAAATTAGCCAAAAAAATGTGAATATAAATTTTTATGATTTTTTGTGCAAAATACATCTTTCAAATGTGCCTAAGAGTTACAAAAAAAATTGGAAAGGAAAAAAATATATTTATATTTGTTTTAAGTGTGTGGAAAGTACTTTAAAAGTGTGGAAAGTTGAAAAAAATGAGTTTAAAAAATGTGAATATAAATTTTGATGAATTTTTTGTGCAAAAACATCTTTCATATATGACTAAGAGTTCTTAAAAAAATTGGGAAGAAAAAACATAAGAAAGTATTTGTTTTTGGTGTGTGGAAAAAAATCTTTAAATGTGTGGAAATGAACTTTAAATTTGTGGAAAGTACTTTAAAAGTGTGGAAAGTGAGAAAAAAATTAGCCAAAAAAATGTGAATATAAATTTTTATGATTTTTTGTGCAAAATACATCTTTCAAATGTGCCTAAGAGTTACAAAAAAAATTGGAAAGGAAAAAAATATATTTATATTTGTTTTAAGTGTGTGGAAAGTACTTTAAAAGTGTGGAAAGTTGAAAAAAATGAGTTTAAAAAATGTGAATATAAATTTTGATGAATTTTTTGTGCAAAAACATCTTTCATATATGACTAAGAGTTCTTAAAAAATTTGGAAAGAAAAAACATAAGAAAGTATTTGTTTTTGGTGTGTGGAAAAAAAAATCTTTAAATGTGTGGAAATGAACTTTAAATTTGTGGAAAGTACTTTAAAAGTGTGGAAAGTGAGAAAAAAATTAGCCAAAAAAATGTGAATATAAATTTTTATGATTTTTTGTGCAAAATACATCTTTCAAATGTGCCTAAGAGTTACAAAAAAAATTGGAAAGGAAAAAAATATATTTATATTTGTTTTAAGTGTGTGGAAAGTACTTTAAAAGTGTGGAAAGTTGAAAAAAATGAGTTTAAAAAATGTGAATATAAATTTTGATGAATTTTTTTTGCAAAAACATCTTTCATATATGACTAAGAGTTCTTAAAAAAATTGGGAAGAAAAAACATAAGAAAGTATTTGTTTTTGGTGTGTGGAAAAAAATCTTTAAATGTGTGGAAATGAACTTTAAATTTGTGGAAAGTACTTTAAAAGTGTGAAAAGTGAGAAAAAAATTAGCCAAAAAAATGTGAATATAAATTTTTATGATTTTTTGTGCAAAATACATCTTTCAAATGTGCCTAAGAGTTACAAAAAAAATTGGAAAGGAAAAAAATATATTTATATTTGTTTTAAGTGTGTGGAAAGTACTTTAAAAGTGTGGAAAGTTGAAAAAAATGAGTTTAAAAAATGTGAATATAAATTTTGATGAATTTTTTGTGCAAAAACATCTTTCATATATGACTAAGAGTTCTTAAAAAATTTGGAAAGAAAAAACATAAGAAAGTATTTGTTTTTGGTGTGTGGAAAAATTCTTTAAATGTGTGGAAATGAACTTTAAATTTGTGGAAAGTACTTTAAAAGTGTGGAAAGTGAGAAAAAAATTAGCCAAAAAAATGTGAATATAAATTTTTATGATTTTTTTTGCAAAATACATCTTTCAAATGTGCCTAAGAGTTACAAAAAAAATTGGAAAGGAAAAATATATATATATATATTTGTTTTAAGTGTGTGGAAAGTACTTTAAAAGTGTGGAAAGTTAAAAAAAAATGAGATTAAAAAAGGTGAATATAAATTTTGATGAATTTTTTGTGCAAAAACATCTTTCATATATGACTAAGAGTTCTTAAAAAATTTGGAAAGAAAAAACATAAGAAAGTATTTATTTTTCGTGTGTGGAAATTTTTTTTAAATGTGTGGAAATGAACTTTAAATTTGTGGAAAGTACTTTAAAAGTGTGAAAAATGAGAAAAAATTAGCCAAAAAAATGTGAATATAAATTTTTATGATTTTTTGTGCAAAATACATCTTTCAAATGTGCCTAAGAGTTACAAAAAAAATTGGAAAGGAAAAAAATATATTTATATTTGTTTTAAGTGTGTGGAAAGTACTTTAAAAGTGTGGAAAGTTGAAAAAAATGAGTTTAAAAAATGTGAATATAAATTTTGATGAATTTTTTGTGCAAAAACATCTTTCATATATGACTAAGAGTTCTTAAAAAAATTGGGAAGAAAAAACATAAGAAAGTATTTGTTTTTGGTGTGTGGAAAAATTCTTTAAATGTGTGGAAATGAACTTTAAATTTGTGGAAAGTACTTTAAAAGTGTGGAAAGTGAGAAAAAAATTAGCCAAAAAAATGTGAATATAAATTTTTATGATTTTTTGTGCAAAATACATCTTTCAAATGTGCCTAAGAGTTACAAAAAAAATTGGAAAGGAAAAAAATATATTTATATTTGTTTTAAGTGTGTGGAAAGTACTTTAAAAGTGTGGAAAGTTGAAAAAAATGAGTTTAAAAAATGTGAATATAAATTTTGATGAATTTTTTGTGCAAAAACATCTTTCATATATGACTAAGAGTTCTTAAAAAATTTGGAAAGAAAAAACATAAGAAAGTATTTGTTTTTGGTGTGTGGAAAAATTCTTTAAATGTGTGGAAATGAACTTTAAATTTGTGGAAAGTACTTTAAAAGTGTGGAAAGTGAGAAAAAAATTAGCCAAAAAAATGTGAATATAAATTTTTATGATTTTTTGTGCAAAATACATCTTTCAAATGTGCCTAAGAGTTACAAAAAAAATTGGAAAGGAAAAAAATATATTTATATTTGTTTTAAGTGTGTGGAAAGTACTTTAAAAGTGTGGAAAGTTGAAAAAAATGAGTTTAAAAAATGTGAATATAAATTTTGATGAATTTTTTGTGCAAAAACATCTTTCATATATGACTAAGAGTTCTTAAAAAAATTGGGAAGAAAAAACATAAGAAAGTATTTGTTTTTGGTGTGTGGAAAAAAATCTTTAAATGTGTGGAAATGAACTTTAAATTTGTGGAAAGTACTTTAAAAGTGTGAAAAGTGAGAAAAAAATTAGCCAAAAAAATGTGAATATAAATTTTTATGATTTTTTGTGCAAAATACATCTTTCAAATGTGCCTAAGAGTTACAAAAAAAATTGGAAAGGAAAAAAATATATTTATATTTGTTTTAAGTGTGTGGAAAGTACTTTAAAAGTGTGGAAAGTTGAAAAAAATGAGTTTAAAAAATGTGAATATAAATTTTGATGAATTTTTTGTGCAAAAACATCTTTCATATATGACTAAGAGTTCTTAAAAAATTTGGAAAGAAAAAACATAAGAAAGTATTTGTTTTTGGTGTGTGGAAAAATTCTTTAAATGTGTGGAAATGAACTTTAAATTTGTGGAAAGTACTTTAAAAGTGTGGAAAGTGAGAAAAAAATTAGCCAAAAAAATGTGAATATAAATTTTTATGATTTTTTGTGCAAAATACATCTTTCAAATGTGCCTAAGAGTTACAAAAAAAATTGGAAAGGAAAAAAATATATTTATATTTGTTTTAAGTGTGTGGAAAGTACTTTAAAAGTGTGAAAAGTTGAAAAAAATGAGTTTAAAAAATGTGAATATAAATTTTGATGAATTTTTTGTGCAAAAACATCTTTCATATATGACTAAGAGTTCTTAAAAAAATTGGGAAGAAAAAACATAAGAAAGTATTTGTTTTTGGTGTGTGGAAAAAAATCTTTAAATGTGTGGAAATGAACTTTAAATTTGTGGAAAGTACTTTAAAAGTGTGGAAAGTGAGAAAAAAATTAGCCAAAAAAATGTGAATATAAATTTTTATGATTTTTTGTGCAAAATACATCTTTCAAATGTGCCTAAGAGTTACAAAAAAAATTGGAAAGGAAAAAAATATATTTATATTTGTTTTAAGTGTGTGGAAAGTACTTTAAAATTGTGGAAAGTTGAAAAAAATGAGTTTAAAAAATGTGAACATAAATTTTGATGAATTTTTTGTGCAAAAACATCTTTCATATATGACTAAGAGTTCTTAAAAAATTTGGAAAGAAAAAACATAAGAAAGTATTTGTTTTTGGTGTGTGGAAAAATTCTTTAAATGTGTGGAAATGAACTTTAAATTTGTGGAAAGTACTTTAAAAGTGTGGAAAGTGAGAAAAAAATTAGCCAAAAAAATGTGAATATAAATTTTTATGATTTTTTGTGCAAAATACATCTTTCAAATGTGCCTAAGAGTTATAAAAAAAATTGGAAAGGAAAAAAATATATTTATATTTGTTTTAAGTGTACGAAAAGTACTTTAAAAGTGTGGAAAGTTGAAAAAAATGAGTTTAAAAAATGTGAATATAAATTTTGATGAATTTTTTGTGCAAAAACATCTTTCATATATGACTAAGAGTTCTTAAAAAAATTGGAAAGAAAAAACATAAGAAAGTATTTGTTTTAGGTGTGTGGAAAAGTTCTTTAAATGTGTGGAAAAGAACTTTAAATTTGTCAAAAGTACTTTAAAAGTGTGGAAAGTGAAATAAAAATTAGCCAAAAAAATCTGAATATAAATTTTTTTGATTTTTTGTGCAAAATATATCTTTCAAATGTGCCTATGAGTTCCAAAAAAATTTGGAAAGGAAAAAAATAAATTTTTTTTTTTTTTTAAGTGTTTGGAAAGTACTTTAATAGTGTGAATATTATAATTTGACATGAATTATAAATAACATAATTTTTTTGTCTTAAGTCAAAACATAGCCTATATTATACTCATATTGAAGCTCTTGGAATATACTATTTAAAAAAATTAGTTTCATCAAAAAATATTATTTGTGGTAAAAGTTATGGACTTTTATTAATGTTTTAGTTTTCTTTTGGTTGATGATATATGAGATGCACAGACTTTCGGATTACAGCAGTATACGGCATTAGCCGATTACAGCCGAGGATCCGGCTCCATTTACAATACCTCATTCTTAATATGGAACCAAACAAACCCATAGAATTAAAAATAATAATAATAATAATAATATTATTATTATTATTGATCTTGGTCAAACCCATTCAATGCAATGCCTATGAAGAAAGATGATTGTTTGATGATCAATGTTAGCTAACAACAGTCGCGTTCCAACCTTTATGTACAACTCATGAGATGCTATTTTTTTAAAGATAAATTATGCTATTTTATCATTAAAAATGGATTGTTTTATTGCAATAAAAAATTAAATTCCATACCAGTCACAACAAGTCATTAGTCCGTCATTACATTTTTTCCCTTTCTTTTCTCAGTCAAGTTATTTCGTAGGTTGAGAAGTTATGATCCTAATGTAAGGATGTCAGAAAAAAAAAATGTAAGGATGTCACCATCAATTAACCACAAAGAAATGGAGATTATGAAAGTGCCTGGACTAGGACAAGCTCAGACTCATGTGACCTCCAAGTTCACTCCTGGAATCAAGAGTTCAATGAGATATCAAAACTCAGATCCATTGAGAATAAATGGGGTCATCAAAATGTCTAAAGAGATGAGTTAAAGAAATGACACCAACTCTTTCTATTTCCTCTACCATACACTGGATATATATATATGATATCAATATGTTACAGCCAAAATTCCATCATGGTGCAACAAACAAAACAGACTCTCTATTATAATTACAATGGTATCGGGTTTTTAAACTCCACAAAAAGATAATGTACTAAGCTTTGTCACATTCCCAATACAGTCCTCCTTCCAGTATTCACTTAGAGAGAGATCTTGTAGTGATGCCTAAAGATAATTTCCATGGATTCTATCTACAAAATAATATTCAGAAACCCTCCATAGCCCAAGTCATGCAAAGATGAACCAATCTAAAAAAAGCAAGAAAAGAAGCATGTGTGCAGGTTGCACGACAATTCGAATCCTTGTGGAACAAGTCAATTCAATTGGTTCCTTGAAATGAGAGGATAATAGAAAGCAGATGCAGCAAGAAACCCATAACCCCCAGGTCATTCCGCATAACATCCCTTACGAGGGAGGGCTTCAGGGTGCTAACTTGAGGGATGACAGAAAGGGGAGTCGAATCCATTCAATATCAATTAGTAACGTCTGCAGACTCCAGTGGAAAAGCTTCTGCCCGCTGCGGACCTATAGTGTGCTGACCTTAAACAATTGGCCTCTCGTTATGATGCATTTGCTCAACTAGCTTTAGTAGCTCAAGGCATTTATGAAGTTCATCTTCCTTTGTTAAGAACTCAATATATGGTGTAAAAGCAACTTTGTCCTCGATACCCGCATATCTTAAGAGGTCAGATACCAGCCTTTGAGCGTCTGGAAACTTCCCTTCATTGCGAAGACCAAGAATCAGAGAATGATAAGATGCAAAAGATGGAACAGAACCTTTGTTGAGAATTAGTTTCATGAGCTCAAGGCAGTAATCATACTTGCGCTCCCTGCAGAAGTGCTCAATGATAAAAGAACAGACAGCCTTGTCAGGAAAGAGACCGTGTCTTACCATATCTTGGATAAGGTAATTTGCTTCGAATATTCTTCCCACTCTGCATAAACCCATAACTAACAAATTGTACAAATCCATAATGGGAATGCCGCATTCCTCAATCTTATCTCGGAATTTCAGAGCATGGCCGATATTCAATTCTCCAAAAACATGATCGGAATAACGATTATCACCATTTCCCCCCATCAATAATGATTTAATATCTAAATCATCTGTAAGGTTTACAGATCCTCCTTCTGTAACAAATCCTGCAAGCAGTGCATAATAGATACGAGTACTTGTTCGACAACCATTTTTAACCATAAGACTCACAATTTCAAAGGCACGATCCAACCTACCAGCTTTGACATGTGCTTCTACCAATATAGTATATGTAATGTGGTTTGGAGATACTCCTAAAAGGGGCATCTCGAAAAGAAGAGCCTCTGCTTCCTCCACTCTTCCAATTTGGCAGAGACCATTGATCACAACAGTGTGTGTGTAAACATTTGGGATGCAGCCAGCTTGCTTCATGAGGTCTAAGATATTCAAGGAATAGCTAGTATGACCTACTCGGAAAAATCCATCAATTAAGATTGTGTAAGTCACTACAGAAGGAACTAAACCGTACTTCACCATCTTCCCAAACATTGCATTTTCTTCATTCACCTTAAATTCTTTGTTAAGAACATCAAGTAACAAGTTGAATGCATGAGGAGTTGTCAAACACCTGTCTTTAATCACCCTGTCAAGAAGCCTAAAAGCATCTCCAGTCTTACCAATCTTGCAATAGCCATTAATAAGAGCAGTAAATGTAACTTCATCAGGAGGTATTCCCTTCCTCACCATCAAACCCAACAGCCCATCTGCTTGCTCCAGTCTCCCTTGTTTACAAAGCCCATCGATTAATGTGGTATAGGTGAAATGATCGGGTTCAAGGTCAACTGAATTCATTGAATTTAATATATTGAAAGCCATATTGAGTTGGCCTTCCTTGCAGAACCCATCAATCAAAATGTTATAGGATATTCTGTTAGGCCATAGGCCATTATCGACTACCTTTCTCAATAGCAAAATCGCTTTGCAAGTTCTATTTACTCTACACAACCCTTCCATTAGCTCATTGTAGGTCCGTATATTGGGCTTGGAATTTCTTCTTTCCATCACACTAAGTAGCTCAAAAGCAGAAACCACTCTCCCCTGTTTGCAGTAACCATTGATCAGAGCATTATACGTTATTGTGCCAGGAAAAAGCCCATCTGTTAACATCTTCCTGAACATCCCATTAGCCTCCTCAATCTTTCCTTCTCCACATAATTTATCTATCAATACTGTATAAGTGTGAAGATTTGGTTTACACCCCTTCATCACCATCTCATCGAACAAACCTAGAGCCTTCTCAGTCAATCCTACGTCACAAATAGCTTTGATGAGGACGGTGTATGTACGGGTACTTGGCTGACAACCCTTTTCGCTCATTGCTTCCATTAATCGAAATGCTTCTTCAAGCTTGCCCGCTTCACATAAGCAATGTATCAATATTGAGTAAGTAACACTATTGGGGCTGCAAACATCTTGTTTGCACATTATCTCAAACACTCGGAAGGCCTCCGAGAGATCACCTACCCTTGAACTACCCAACACCAAAGAAGTACAGATATGAGTATCCAAACCAAACCCAAGTCTCAAAATTCTTGACAAGAACATTTCAGCAGCTTGTACAGACGCATCCTTGCATAGAGCATTAATTATGTTCTTGTAGTCATTGATACCAAGAACAAACCCATCATCTACCATTCTTCTAGAAACCAAAAAAGCTGACAAACCCATACTCAACTTAGCTAAACACATCAAAAGAGTGCTGTAACAAGGGTAATTGAGCCTAAATCCAATCTCTCGCATGTCGCCAAGAGCATCCATTAGCTTCAAAATCTCATTTGCGCTATATATACACTCCTTAATTAAAACAATTATGGCCTTATGTGCAATCACAAATAAATTATTGGATACTACTAAATTCAATAGATGAATTCTACTATCCAAATCATAACAATATGTGGATTGCTTGCATACCCATTCGAAAAACTGAATCCCGAGTTTGATGTTGGTACTGTTACGTGCCATGATATTCGAAGCTACATGAGGTGTCATGTGAGAAACCAATGATTTTAGGTGGTGGTCTTGTTTCCAGTTGGGTTGGTTTATCAAAGTCGATACTCGATGAGCAGTGTCGTCTAAGTCGACTGGAGATCGAAATGAAATAGAGGAAAGCATGGAAATAGATTGCTTTACGTAATAGGATCTGAAGAGGAAGTTGAGAGGTTTGCTTGTGTGAGCCAACATGCACAAATGTATGGAGAGAGAAAGCGGTGGGTTAGTTTAGTTAGAACATAGAAATGGCGGTGCCTGAGAACCGAAGAAAGAGACGAGAGCTGTTTTATGTTTTGAAAAGGCGGAAATCAGGCTAGCCTATACACGCCCTAATTGGAGAACAGCTTTGTGAGTTTGATCGATATACTATCATCCGTTGGATTGGATTACTGATCAGTATTAATTGATGAATGAAATAGATGGGAAAGGGCATGAGAACACGCTGGTCGTATCACATTTTCCATAAGTCCATATGTATATATGTGTGTATATATATATATATATATATATCTATATATATCGGTTAAACTCATGCCTTGCCGAGATATTATTAACATCAATTTTCAGTGTGAATTTAAATTTGGGATCCAAAAGCTGCTAAAGTTTTATAGTCAAGTAACGCGTAAAGCAAATAAAAAATTGGAAAGCGTGGTAGTATTCTGAACAACTCGGACCTCATCGTTATTGGTGTATCTTCATGAGACTTGAAAAATGCGCAAAATTTAAAAAAGAAAATAAAAATATTTAAATGCTAAAGTATATATTTTGGAAATCTAAAAAACAAAATAAAAAAACCTAGGAATTGGACCCACTAGGGTACTAATATCTTTTTATTAGTGTGATTAATTTAGTGTTTCCGACTTAGAGAAGAAAGTTCGTCTTCAATACATCCTATGCATCACTCATCAGGTGAATTTAACCGTTCTCTGTTATATATACACAAATCTTCTCTTGAAGAAGAGTGTATGCATAAGTCTCACATCCCCTTTTGAACACCCTCTTCATTTCTTGTACGATGGTCACGTGGGAAAGCCGAACAAGAATCACATGACCGCCACGTCTTTTTCCAATGCCCATGTGTCGTTCCCATTTGGTCATTTATACAAACAAGTTGCGCCTTGTATACATTACCATTTTTATGGCATGCAATAATCTCTCGGGTGTCCCAACACTAGAAGGCTCCGTCCGCTATATAATTACAGGGTCACCATCAGCAAATTATGTCTTGCCTCGACTGGTTACAACTGTGGAGGGAGAGGAATCGCAGAATCTACAATGGGAAATCAGTCTCTCAATCCTCTGTTCTTCATCGTATCACTGATTCAGTTCGACTAAAATTGATGTCCTGTCCATTCATCGACTTGCCGTCCGCCAGATGTATTATCGCTGAATGGGAATTGCCAAATTGTGTAATCCTACCTTTGCCGACGCCTCCTGAGTCCTGACTGACCAAAGGGATGCTTGGTGTCTTGCTTAATATGCCTACTCGTTAGCAAGAAATCCTTGCTCTGTGTCACCGGAATGTCTAGACTAACGATCATGTTATAAATTCCTTTGGGCCTAACTGTCTGGGCTTGGGCAACTGCCCGTGTTTCTTCTTTTGAATGTTGCCTTGGATTTCTTGGCTTTGCCTCTGGGCCTATACATATTTTTTTCATTTATATACACTTAAATTTACCTTTCAAAAACATGTATATATATATTTGGTGCAAGATGAATCCATGGATGGTTTCCTGCTTTTGTTTGGTCTTGAAAAATATTTAATTATATACGATGAGGAACGGTGTGAATTTTATAGCTTTCTTTTGTTTACTGCAATTTTTTGTACTGGCTTTGGTTTTAAGTTTTAACCATTACCTAGTATGAATTGTTTGAGATAAAGTTGCCAAAAGGTGATCTTCCTTCAATTAGGGTTCACATGATTCGGTTTTTTATAATTTTTAATTCAAGTGTTCCTTAATTTTAGAATTGAAATTGAAATTGAAATTGTTAAGGCATAAAACTGAACCGAATAATGAAAGATTGGTTCTTTCTAATGAAAGATTTTTAAAAAAAAAAGAAGATTTAATTGAACTATTATTTAACGACCACGTACGTTAGGTGAGCATTTTACTCATTCAGCATTCCATATTCAAATGTAGTCATATTTTATATATTTGATGAAGGAGATTTATTTACAAACAAATTTGCTTAGTTATATTTTGTTTATTTATATTAAACTATCCATAACATATTTTTACTTGTAATATACATAACAACATCATTATAACATAGATAACGAGGGATTTCTCTTTAATATATTAGACAACAGATCAAATGGTATACTATCAACAATAGCACATAAGTAGAATTTAGAATAGAAGCTATATATATATATATATATATATATATATATATATAAGCATTGTGGTTGAATCTCTCTCCAAAAAAAAATCACTATCTAACGATAAAAAATGCTTAAAATATCAATTTTACGGTTCAAAATATTTATGTTTATTTATAGTCTAAAATAACTTTTTCTATCGTCGATCTAATGGTCACAATTCACCCAATATATTTACCTACCCTTACACTATATATATTTTAATCGTTCGAGTTCGTTGTATGATTGTAATGTGAAGGGAATTTCAGTAAATCTAGAATAAAGAGATAATTGGCCCCTTGTAGTACTTAAAAAGGATTCATGTCCTTTTAGACCCTATTAAGGCGCGCACACCACATACATACATACATATATATATATATATATATATATATATATATATATATATACTAGTAAAAGCACATGTACAATGCATGTGAAGTAAACTTGTAATCTTAATTGAAATTCTTATATAAATAATAGTAATTACATTATTCAATCAACTACTGAAAATCTGTAACAACATGTTGCATAAATATTGAACAAAATTCTCAATCAATTATGATTTATCAATATATATAAATATATATTTAAAAAAATGAGCATTCTCATAGTTAGTGAAACCGAAAAGAATGACCATACGTAGCCTTAATTGAAAGCTTCTTGTTTTATTCTATTCTTTTCCTTTTTTTTTTTTCCTTTTGGTTTCTTTCTCTGAACTTTGTCTCTTAGTCTCTATATCTCTCTCTTTTTCTTTGAGTAACTATGAGTAACTATCTCTCATGTCTTGCAACCCTTTTTTTTCTTTCGTTTTAAATTCAACAACTCTATCTCAGTTCCTCCTAGCACCTCTTTAGCAAAGGTCACTACTTTTATTTCGTGCACCTTTTTTTTTTGGGATCTCTTGTCTCTCACACTCTCTGATCTCTCTCGTAGACATATCTTTCTCATTGATTTTTTTTAAGTCATGTATATAAGATAATAAGATTGAAATGTTAGATATTTTAATAAATAAAATATTTTATTTGTGGTCCGTATTTCCAAAATTGGATTGCAATGTAATTATTATTACTTGGTGGGTTGGGGTTATACTTGTCAATTATGGTCTAATTGACAGTATAATATTTACACCGTTGGATTGTGATTTTTCAATTTTATTTGGTGGGATTTAATCCTATTCGTTGATATCTAGGTTTCCATAATAAGAAGGAAAATTTAGGTATTTTATTTGTAGAGAAGTCGTCCCCCTGTTATTATAAATAAGGGTTTCGTAACCCTTATTCAGCCCTATCGAAGAACAACTCTCGGAAAGGGGTAGAGCTCTCTAAGGATTTCTTGCAGATTATACAGCTTAATCTTCATTCAGGTATGTCAATTAAAATCTCCTCTATAATTAATTGTTATATTCTTGATTTCTATAAGTTGAGTATGTATTAAATTCTAACAATTGGTATCAGAGCCATGATTAGGCCTAAGGTTTTATTTTATAGAAATCAAGAAATTGATATATATATAGAGAGAGAGAGAAAATGTGTGTGTGGTAGTGTCTATATATATAATATGCATGAGCTCATGAAATTATTGGCATAATTTAGGCGAATCCACCTAACTGTTGGTATAATCCGAGCAAACTATTTTATTTGTAGAGAAGAAGCCTCCCCAATTGTTGTTATAAATAAGGGTTTCATAACCCTTATTCAGCCCTATCGAAGAACAACTCTCAGAAAGGGGTAGAGCTCTTTAAATTTCTTACAGAAACTCAAAGATATTTTACAACTTAATCTTCATTCAGGTATGTCAATTAAAATATCTTCTATAATTAATTGTTATATTCTTGATTTCTACAAGTTCAGTATGGATTAAAATACTAATTACTCATCTTATCCTATCAGGACTTTTCAATTGCTCCCTGGTGAGTATAGAGCAATATACTCACTTTCAATTGTAGCTTTAGGATTTAATCTTACGACTATAATTAGATAGAACTTATTTGCCCTATTTTAGGAAGTGCAGTTATTCTTTCTATCACTATTAAATACTATTAATGTAAATGGACAAACTTACCCTCATCTCTTCTTTTTATCCTTCACGCCACTGTCACATACACACACAAACACCCACATGGAAGCATTTTACCTTTATTATCAATTAAGATGAAATCATATCTTCGATCACTTGTTCATTTTTAGACAATGATTCACTAGTTCATTCATAAAAAAAAATAAAAACTTTAGTTTTCGTGTGAACAAAGAAGCCTGAATTTAAGATTTTCATTTACGATTTAAAACATTACATTTTCTAAGGCAGAAGATTTTTCTTTGGATATCTCTCAAGTATTTATCTTATTGTGTAAATAACTGTCTTCATATACAAGAGTAAAAGAACCCCTTCAATGGCATCTCACCACCGACTCACCACCCAGAAAAATAAAAGAGATGGAAAGTAAAGTCTCAATCTGTAATTATAAACAAATAACTCACAATATTTTAGATGCATATATGAAGTACTGTTCACTACATATAAAATAAAAGAAGAGTTAGACAGAAATTTAATGCTAAAGCTTGATACAAGCAAGGCTTATGAATGGTACTTTCTGAATCTTTGTTTCGTGTATTGACATGAAATAAATAAGTGACTACAGATGTATTTTTATCTTAATTGATAATAAAGGTAAAATATTTTTATGTGTGTGTATGTGACAGTGGTGTGAAAGATAAAAAGAAAAGATGAGGGTAAGTTTGTCCATTTATATTAATAGTATTTAATAGTAATGGAAAGAATCATTGCACTTCTTAAAATAAGGCAAAGAAGTTCTATTTAATTATAGATTAAATCTTAAGATACAATTGAAAGTGAGTATATTGCTCCCTACTCACCAGGGAGTAATTGAACACTACTACTTATTCTATTATTTAAAATATAACTCACTTACCATGTTATTAAATATAAAACTAATTCTTAATAGATATAGTTAAAACAACAATAACCGTTACTTATTGAATTAAAAAAAGACTTTTAATACATTTTTTATTAGTTATAATATTCTATAATTATAATAAAATAATTTAAAAAATTGTATATGGAAGAGATCACCATGCTAGATCAATGTCTGGTGTGGGAACAGATACTAATTTACATAGAAGGTAAGACTTAAGAGGCAAAAAGTGTGATCGAAGTTAAAAAATTAAATATTATAAAAGATGTGACTTGTGATAAAATGAGAGTGAGAATTCATATAAATAGTCAGACCTGATTCATTAGATAGTGATGATAATAGTGTCACTTTTATCTAACCGAACACGAGTGACAATAATGGAAGTGTACCATTAAGGGCATTTCAGTAAATTTGAATAAATGAAAATAACTAATAAATTATCAAATAATAATAATAAATTTTTTTTAAGATTTAGACAAAGATATTTTGAGTCAGGTAATCACTTTTCATTTTTAAATTAAATTTTTTGTCTTAAGATAAATATGGAAAATTGTACAAGATTAAGTCCAAAGGTGGACCTGGCTTTTAGGCCATTGAGCACTGAGAGACCCATAGGCCCAAAATTAAAAGACTGAGCAGAGAGATATTACAACCCCAGAACCCAAAGCAAGTGGCATAACCACCCCTAAAACCCGACCCACAATAAGCGGCCCCATCACAAACCGATGTGATTCTAATTGGAGAGAAGATTTACAATTCACACCACACAACGAATATATCTAAGGCGTGGGTGTTGTAGACGTGCCGTAAGACCGTACAACAGACGGCCCAAATTCCCCAATTGTAGACGGATACATTCGTTACCGTTTATAATCGATTGGAGGAGTGTGGGAATTTCTTAAATATAAGAATTTCACAACTGACAAAACATTATTTTTTATTATTATATAAAATAATAAAAAAATAGTCTTACTAGTGGTGGGATTCTCCATAGGCTTTCTTTGAATAGACAATAAAGAAAAGAAAAGAGAGAATAACTTTAGTTATGAGAGAAAAGAAAAGAAAAAAAAAAAAATATAGCAATAATCTCTATTTATGTTTAGATAAATATGAGAGAAAAGAAAAGAAATGATAATATTCTTGCTTGAATAAGATAGGAAAGAGAAAATAAAAGAAAGGATAACAATTAAATTACTATTATACCCTTTTATGTTTAATGAGACATATGTGGAATAACAATTTTCTCTTTATAATTGTTGATGATAGTTTTAGAATTATGAAAATATTACTTAAGCCCCTATCCTTTCCCTCCCAATCTTCTCATTTTTTAGAGGATATAATATGAGAAATTATGATGGATAACTATCTCTCCAAATCCTCTCATTTCTCTTCATTTAAAGTAACCAAACACAAAACACATTATCCTCTAATTTCTTTTCTCTCCTTATCCTTCCAAATTTTTCCATCCAAATAATACCTTAATACCTGTGGTAATTAATAATTTTTCCTAATTTTCGACTGTGGAAAAATCAGGGGCGGTCTTGAAATTTCAAAAACTTTAAGAGGCCCAAGGCGGACTTTCAAATGAGAGCCATTTATCATAAAGTTTCACATGTGCATAAATTTTGTAGGAGTGCAAATTTTTTATCAAAATGAGACGATAAACACATAAAATATATTAATGTTGAAAAAATAAACCCTAGTTTTGGTACTTTATAAATAGCACGATTCAGTTCACATAAAAAAATTAAAAGAAAATATTCAACACACTTTAGTAAAAAAAATCAAAATTGAACTTCATATCAAAGTAAATGTGATCTTCTTGCATTTTGAGCTGCAAAATTATCAATTAAAATGAAAAAAGAAGAGGAAAAATGATAGAAAACAAGTTGCTTGCTGCTAGTGTGAAGAAAGAAGAAAAAAATGAGAGAAAAAACTTGCTGCTGGGTGCTGGAGTGAAGAAAGAAGAAGAAACGAGTTATGACATGTGAGGAAAGAATAAAAAAAAAATGTATAGAATACTTGAACCAATAAATCTTTTTTTTCTAAAAAAATGAGGCCCAGTATCCTCTATCAGCAATAGTTAATAAAAATGTTTTTTTTAAAAAAATGAAGTCCATTAGTATTTTTTTAAATGAGGCACATTAGTATTTCTTTTAAAAGAGGTCTCATTAGTATTTTTTTTTTTTAAAAATCCCATAGTATTTTTTTAAATGAGGCACAGTATTTCTTTTAAAAGAGGTCTCATTACTATTTTTTTTAAAAAAAATCCCATAGTATTTTTCTTTTTAAGAAACCCCGTAGTGTAAGTTGGATAGAAATTAGGAGTCCTACAAATTTGAGGCCCTAGACAATAATCTGGGCGCTAAAGATGGAGGATGAAGTAATATAATCTTAACATTAGGGGATTTGATCGTTCTTCTTATCTCTTCGCCATCGGTTTCGTTCCAAACTCAAAAGAAAAACCAAACCACAGCCATTTACGTGTGCTTCGCAACTGGCATTCTTCTTCTATTCGCGATCCCACACGTTCACTGGTTGAATATTTTTCTGACACTAAATCATCCTCACATAGAATTACACTACGAGTGTGCATGCATCTCGACCACAAATCTTTCTTCAGTTACAAACTTACTTCAACGCGTGTCACACTGATTGTGTAATTATAAGTTGTCGAAAGGAACAATTAGGGTTTGAATTTGTTTCTAGGGCTTAATTTGTGAACAAAGATGGAGGATGAGTTAATATCATTGTTTTTGTTTTTGGTTGTGACTTTTGATGATGGCCCAAATTGTGCTGCAATTTATGAAATCAAACTTGGAGGAGGAGGAGGAGGAGATGGAGGGAGTTGTGAATCTGCAACAATTAGTCCAAATTAGTCCTCTTGTGAAAGTGTTTAGTTGCTGCCCTGACGGAAGAGGATATTCACCGGTTGGTTGTGATATCTTAGGATCGCAAATGTGCTTGATGGCTTCATATATATATAGGCCAATAGAAGAGTACAGATTTATACAGTTACAACCCCTTCTTTTCGATACAAATACCAAAGAGATTTCTGATTTGCCAATGCCAAATGCAACAAAATCTTTTCCCAAAGTGATGGCCGTTCATGGAAGTGGTTTTTTTGTGCTTTCTGGAGGTACCATTTGTCAGGGCATCGACATAAGCTCTCCGTCTTTTGCACGTTTGAATCGTCTTAATCAGGATCAGGATCAGGATCAGGATCAGGATCAGGAGGAGTCTACTGGGATTCTTCTAATTTCCTACCTGAGTTTAAAGGTTTGGAGAGAAACTCATTCATGACTGTGGTCGGTTACGCCGTGATCAAGAAGTGTATTCTCATTTATGTAGTTTCCATTTGCAAAACTCAATTCCATTGTTACCAAGTCGGGAGTTCAATGGAGGAGTGGCAGGTCGTCAAAAAGGAAAGCGAGGATGAGTTTTATTACTCCTTCAGTGGAAAGGCTGAATATATATGTTGATGGTTACGTGTACACGTACTATCGCACGTGATTTTCTCTTGGTTGCATATCGTGTCACAATTTCTGAAGAAGAAGATGTCATTCAATCTCTTGGTCTTCCACTCAAGATTACTGGACTGAAGTTTTTAGATTTACCCGTGGATTGCTATCAGCCATTGTCGTGTTGCTTGCTTCATTTGGGAGAGAAAATTTTTTGTCTGATGAAGAGTGGTTTCCCTAGGCCTCCCTTTGACAAACAATATGTTTCCCTCTTGACCGTCAAAGTTTCTGATGACATGAATGTTGTTTCAACGTTGAGTTCATTTCTCTTCACCTTGAATGTAGAGGGCCACCTTAATTGGAGCATTTTTAACATATATCACTGTGTTTTGACTCCCACTAATTAAGTATTTGTATTTTTTTTCTGCAAACCTGGAGTGCATGCCCTTATATATTTGAGGCACGCCAAAGTCTTCAAACTTTTCTGTCATTTTTTATTTTTATTTATTTTTAATTATAAGATTCAATGTCATTCGTTTTGCTGCAGGCGGGTTCAAAATGACGACGACAAGTTTGAAAGCTGGATAAGTATGAATTACTTGAGATACCGTTGCATTCATCTAAAGCCTGTAGCTTTACTCTTTTATTTTATTTGACTAATTATATGTATATGTCTGTAATAATTATAATATTAATATATAGTAGCTTTTTGTACCTAGTATTTTGATCGAATGTCAATGGCTTAGTAGAGTTTGTTTTAGATGTATTTTAATTATATACTTTGGAGCTTTATTGAAGGATTTTCCATCGAAGAACTCAAAGTGGAAAGTGTCGTGTTTTATTTGAGGAGGTCTTGAGGAACCTGCTAGAAAAAGAGTCGTCAGTTCAGCCTCAGTCTCTGGAAAAATAATTAAGGAAAATGCACAATTCTTACTGTTTTCTATTTTTTTTCTTTCAAAATATTACTTCTGCTGTTGCATCTTACCACTGTTACAAAGAATGAGGTTTTAATTTTGTTAGGGTGTTTTGAAATTACATTAAATTTTTATTATTTCTTTTTCTTTTTCTTTTTCTTTTTGGGGTGAGGTGGGTAAGACATACGTATAACACAAGTGTCCGAACGGAAACTGGAACCTGTATCTTCCCTTGGGGGGTGGGGTTTATAGGGTGTATCTTAAACATCTAATGACTTTATATATAATGGGGATTGGGGGACTAAATACATAATATGAGGTATTTTTTGGTACTTACAAGTGATTCATATATATTTGGTGCAGGCTGAATCTGTGGATGGTTTCCTGCGGCTGTTGGGTCTTGAAAAGTATTCAATTCGATTCGAAGATGAGGAAGTGTGTGAATTTTATAGCTTTCCTTTGTTTACTGCAATTTTTTGTACTGGCTTCGGTTTGAACCATTACTTTAAGAAATTCCATCATCACTATTTTGATGTTTCATGCTTTCTGCAGATTGACATGGCTATTCTTGTGCACATGACTGATGAGGATCTCAAGTCTATAGGATTACCAAAGGTAAATTCAACTAGACTCAGCCTACTATATGTAATGTTTCTCTATTAATTACCACTACACCTTTAGAAACTTTATTGCTTGGTTGATTGAGGACTTGCAGGTATAGAATTTAGGGTAAAGTAACCTTAGACACTGAGCTATTTATTTATTTATTTTTTGTTATGGTGATTATATGTGTAAATTTTAGAATCAAACGTTTACGAGTTTCTGAATTCTGAGAATTAAACATTGGATATATTTCATATGTATTTTTGAATGCATAATTAAGTGTTCTCATTGAGAAAATACACTGATATTTGAATTGACCTGATCCGCTCGCTCACGAATTATCTGGCCTTAGATAAGTCCTATTTAAGTTTAATCTGAGGGAATTTCATCCTTGGTGAACTCCAATCCTATTAAGCCTAATTCATCCTTGAACTTGTTAAATTGTCTTACTTTTTGATTGTTTTCTTCCAAACATGTATTAAGCTCACTTGTTTAACTATCAAGTTCTTTAAAATTGGTAGTTTTGGTACATGTTAATTACATGTGGTTAAAGATCACGTCTGAGGTTTGTAAGAAGTCTTATCTAAGCTTTTATACAAATGTACCTAGAATTTCTATACATTTTATTTATTTTTATTATAGTTATATAATATTATAACTAATAAAAAATGTATTACAAGTTTCTTTTGAATTAAATAACCAATGGTTATTATTGGTTTTTTTTACTATATCTATTAAGAAGTTTTAAATTTAATATCTTGGTTATTGAGTTATATTTTAACATAATATGATAAGATGAGTAATAAGTATTTCAATCTTATTATTTGATTTACATGACATAACAAAAATCAAAGAGAAAGATATGTCTACGAGAGAGACCTCAAAAAGAATGAGAGATGAGAGAGACTTAAAAAACAAAAGTAAAGGAAAAAAAAGGTGCACGAAATAAAAATAGAGATATTTACAAGAGGGTTACTACTTACTAGGAGAGAGTGAGATAAAGGTGCTAAATTTGAAACCAAAAGAAAAGAAGGGTTCCAAGACATGAGAGAGAGTTACTTAAAGAAAAAAAAGGAGAGAGAGATAGAGATGGTTGCCCATGCAATGACTCAAAAGGGGATGAGTTGAGTCTTTTGGCAAGCTATGCTACTACTAAAGCTTGTAAACATTTCTGTTCATCAGATTTTATAGTAAATAACTCATATAAATGAACTAGTAAATCAATCCTGTAGCCTTTAACTTGACCAGTGCCTTCACAAGTCAGTTGAAGTTTCCTCTAAATTTCATTGGCCGTTCTGTAAGAAGAAATTATATTGAATTCTTCAATGCTTAAAACATTATACAAATTAGACATGATCCTATTTTTTAGGACCCTCGACACGAATATGGCCCATTTATTAAATGGGTAATACTACACTATCCATGTAACTTTTTTTTATTATTATATTTACATATAATGACACGACTCATTTAATGACTTGTTTAATCCGTTTAATTTAAATGGGTCATGTAACTCGTTTATTAACTTAAATATAAAATGCAAATATAATGAAAAAAATTAAGATAATGGATGACTAGATCTATGAAAATGTAAATAATTAGGACAATACAATTACAAAAAAGGCCAAGTACAATATTCATATTGAATTTATATTGAAATAATAGAAATGTCTATAGTAATTGGGTTAAAATAAGTTACGAGTTAATCGGGTTGACCTGACACGATTAGTTAAATGGGTCTAATCGGGTTAAACGAGTTATGTTCCAAAACACAAACACGACACGATTAATTAATTGGGTTGACACGATTAATTAATTGGGTTGACACAATTATCCAAACACGATTAAGGGCAACTTAAACCCGCTAGCTTTGTCTCATGATCGAGTCATGTTGACTGGTCATTTCAAATTTTGCTACCTCTACACATGTCGTGCTTCCTATATTAGAACGTTTGTTGCCTAACAACATTATAATGAAGTGTGCTTAGATGAAGATCAATCCCTGTATAACCTTTTTATATACAATCTCTCTAAGCAGCTAGTTGTAGGGGTCTCACTAAGCAGCTAGTTGTAGGGATGCAACTTGAGTAAGTTGGGCGTGTTGGAGGCTCAACTCGGGCTCAACGTGAGGTATGAAATCTTCAACCATAACCCAACCTTCCTAATCAACCCAAGCTCAAGACATTCTAAAATCTTTGAACTCGGGTTTGTAAATTGGGTTAGAGCATTGGGTTGTAGTGTAAGAATGGAGGGCGGCGATAGTGACCAGAAGCTTGTTGGAAACTTTCACAATTTAAGGCACTCTTTGCAAGTGAGTGTTGTTGGCTTCAAGAATAGTTGGTGTGGGATGAGGGAGAGGGAGAGAGAGCATATAATATATATATATATAGAGATAAATTGGTGTGACTTGTCTTAAAATGATATAGTACTTTGGGAGGCACTTATTCTCATGCATGTAATCAATTAAAAATATAAATTATACAATAAGCAAAAAAAAATTAAATTTTAAAAAAATTACAAACAAATTCTTATAAAATTAATTTTTCAAAGTATTACAGTAAATTAAGATTTAAACAAAAGAAAATTGAAAAGAAAAGGGTGATCTAATTTGAAATATATATAATATATTTAAAATTAAAATTATATTAAAAAATTCGGGTACAGATTAGATTTGAGTTGATGACACTTCAACCCAAGCTCAACTCTAATTAAATTCGAGTTGATATTTTTGTTTTCATTAATATTAGTAAGAGATTTGACTGCCGCCCTCAAAATTTTAGTCTCTTGTTCATTTTATATTCGCTTTTGATTTACTTTGACTCTATCAGGGTCCAAGAATGAAGATTCTTTTGGCATTGGAGTCTGAAGTTTCACATTCGGTGATTACAAGAAGCATTCATTCATGAGACTCTTCAGCATGAATATGTGAATTAGAATGGTTCCTTGAAGATTTTTTTTTTCTTTTTTTTTTGTTGTGAAAATTCAGGTTTTTTATTTTTTAATAGTTCAAATAGTGTTTTTTCTCTATAAATTAAAAAATTGATAGTTTCAGGGTTTTTCACATTTCTCCCTTTATTTTTATTTTTGTTGACTGATGTACCCTTCTAAAATGTGAGAGATACATTAGGAGTGGTGGTGTTTATTACTAACAAGATAGAGAAAATAGATTTAGGTGGTGTGGGACACATCGAGGAAGATTTATAGCTACAGTAGATTTAGGTGGTGTGGACAAGTCGAGGAAGATTTATAGCTACTCTAGTGAGAAGAGAAATACTAATTTGCATAAAATGTAAGTATTATAAGATGACTTGTATGGAAAAAATAATAATAAGGAATTAAGGTAGTGAAGGAGCATGTGATCTAGGTCACCTTTTTATCTGCCTAACACAAGAAAGAGTGATATTTCAGTAAATCTAGAATAAATCTAAGATGGCTAAGTTATCAAAATAAATAAAAAAATAAAAAATAAAGAGATAGGTAAGAGTGCTAGACCCTTGTGATACTTATAAAAGGATTCAAAGGGTATCAATATCTTTTAGCTAAAGGCGGAGGAGGAGGATGGAATTAAAGATGGAGGATGCGGGACGATCATTGTTTTTGGTTGCCAGTTTTGATGATGGCCCAGGTTGTGCTGCAATTTATGAAATCAAAATTGGTGGTGGTGGTGGAGGAGGGGAAACTAAATTTATTAGTCCTCTGGTGAAAGCGTATACTTGCGATGAAAAGAGATTTTTTTTCACCGGTTGATTGTGAAATCGCAGGATCACAGATATTCTTGATGGCTTCATATGAGTCAGTGCGTAAGCACAAAATAACCCAGTTCTCTCCCTGCTTTTCAATACAGATCGATACCAAAAAGCTCATTGAATTGCCAAAACCAAAAGCAAAAAAACCTTATCCGAAAATGATGGCAGTGCATGGAAGTTTTTTTGTGCTTGCTGTAGCTACCATGTGTAAGGGCTTCTACATAAAAGTGAGCATTTGGATCCTCTTAATTGAGAGTGGGATTCTTAATTCTATGTCTATCCCACCTGAGTACCGTGTGCCGGAAGAGTACGTCAAGCATGGCTGTCGTCGGTCACGCAGCTGTCATCAACGACAATATTCTCATTTCAGTTGTAGATGTATGTTTTACTTTTACCTGCACGACTCCCATTAAGTATATTTGCATTCTTTTCTTTGTGTTGTTTATCCTATCCTTATTTTCATGGCTGGCTTGCTTGTCATATTTGAGCCACACACCTATTTTTATTTGACTCGTTGTCATTTTATTTTTATTTTCTTATAAGGTAAGTTTATATTGCACTAAAGATGTTTGTACAAAAGCAAAGACCAGAAAGCCATAGAATCAACTTAATTTACATCATTTTTACTACCCAAGCACAAAGAGCAGTGCACAAAATCAGACAACCATGAGAAGGGCTGCTGATTAAGCCGATAAGTCAGCTATCTTTCTAGAACTACAACTATCTTTGAATGAGCAACTGCTTTTCTTGATTTCCTTGGACACTGTTTGTGGGCTGGATCTTCTATTTCTGAAAATTACCTGTGTTGAGACAAGGAAGACTTGAGATATCTCTTAGTTCAGGAGCCTTGACAGTCTTACTGGTATTATCCATTGATTGCTCTGAATTAGTGTACTAACAAGACTGTATTCCCCAGTGGATGTACTCATAGCAATTGGTTTTGCAGGCAGAGTCAATATGACTACAAAGTCTGAATGCGGGGATAAGTATGGATGGTTTGAGATAAAGTTTTACTTCATTTGACTTTGATTGAATGTCAATGGCTAGTAGGGTTTGTGCTAGATATATTTTACTTTGGAGCGTAATAAAGGATTTTCCAACAAAGAACTCAAAGTGGAAAGGATGTATATGTGTGTATATTAATAAAAGAAGAATCTTATTTTTTATTTAAGAAAATGCAAAAAATGTATAGAAATAATAAAAAATGCTTACACTATTATAATTGTATAGACATAGATTTATAATATATATATATATATACACACACATATATATACATATATATATATATCACTCACTTACCACCTTCCTTGTACTATCCTTTACCTACCACCTAGGGTTTTTTTTTATATAACACCACTATACTTGTACTAATATACCCCTTACCTACCACATTCCTAGCCTATAAATAGACAATTTGTACTACTATTCAATAATCAAATTCAATATTTCTAATATTTCTAAAATGGTATCAAAGCAAGGGTTTTGAAATCTTTTTTCTTTTTCTTTTTCAGGTTCTTCACTAGCCACTTGTTATCATCTACCAGCAATGGTGCCCGGTGATAGTTGGTAGTAGTCTTCTATTTCCATCGTCAATCGTCACCACTAGGGATAACACAATCAACCTCATCCCCAGTGGTCAATCGTCAAAGTCCCTTGCAATTTTTTTCTTTCAAAAAACATTTTCTGGCACCACCACCGCTCTTTCGTTCACCCACCAGTGGTAATCACACGCCTCTGTTATTAACCGCAGCAATTCCGTGTGCCTCCAATGGTAATCACACACATCCGTGATTGGCCACTACACTTCCGTGCGCCTCCAATGGTAATCACATGCATCTGTGATTGGCCATTATGTTTTCGTGCGCCTCCAGTGGTAATCACATGCCTTTGTGACTAACCACTGCGCTTCCCGTGCACCTCCAGTAGTAATCACAGGCATCTGTGATTGGCTATCACGCTTCCGTGTGCCTCTAGTCGTAATCACAGGTCTCCGTGACTAACCACCATGTTTTTGTACACCTTTAGTGATAATCACATGCCTTAGTGATTGACCACCACATTTTCGTGTACCACCAACACATCCACCAGGACGTCTTCGATCAGGATTAAGTTTTCAAACTCAAATTAATTGGTATCTACTTAACACCTTAAGTTTTAAGAGGGATGTTAATATATATTATATACATGTTATATTAGCACTCACCTACCACCTTCATTGCACTCACCTAATACCTTCCTTGTACTACCCTTTACCTACCACTTAGAGTTTTCTTATATAACACCATTGTACTTGTACTAATATACCCCCACCCACCACATTCCTAGCCTATACTATTATTCAATAATTAAATTCAATACACAATTTGCGATTTTGTGATAGATGTCACGTTCTAGGAAAATGGTATTCTGTGATATCTCTACTTGAGACCTAAACGCAACGTAAAGGACAGAGTTTCCTAGTTCTAGCTTTTCGTACAACCACTAAATCCATTTGGAATTTGATTGTGATTTGGGTCCAACAATGGTACTGGAAATTATGCTGCACGATGTAGCATTTTTGTTAAAGGAAGATGGAGAGATAAGAGAGAGAGTTTTTTTTTTTTTTTTTACTAATTAAGGGCAAAGTTGTCTTTTGGCAACACTAATATTTCTTATTAAATTTCATTAAAAAAGTGGAGGTATGTTAGACATTTCATACCTAGAGTTAGTGACAGAAAAATATATGACATGGGGTCTAAGTGATAGCTAAAATGAAAATGTCTATATGTGTGGACTTTTAATAAATCTCATGATTCCCACCGAATAAAGTTGAAAAATCACAATCCAACCTATAAAATTAAATTATACTGTCAGTTAAATTACAAATTGACAATTATAAACCCAATCCATCAAGTATTCATAATTACATTACAATCTAATTTTAGAAAATATATTGCATAGCACCACAAAAATAATTTTATTTATTTAAATTTTCCAACAGATGCACATGTTGATGGAAAATGAATAATTTCATCAACTCTAGGTAGAGACAACCGTTGATGGAAAAGGAAGAAGGAACAAAGAGAACTCTCTTGAATTTCATCACCTCATAGCTTTGAGTTAGTCTATGAGTTCCTATTATTATTTTAAAATGTATTTTATAATTGGAATAAATTAGCCGTTAGAGGATATTTAATAATGTATAATTATGGTTTAATTAAAAGAAAAAATATTAATAAATTAATAAATTTGACATATATGGTAGAGTATATCAAAATACCATATACCAATTTGCCATATACTTCAATTTTATTATTGATCGAGATAAAATTTGAAGCATCGATTGAAGAAATTTATTGAGATAAAAGTAATTCACTATTTCCTTACTTTCCAATCTCATCTCTTCGTCAATTTTATTAGTGCCATGGACTTAATTTAGCATACAAGTTTAAACCCCCTGGGTCTTAACACAGAGTTTTAAATTCTTTTGTATACGTATTATCGAACAAAAGAAGTTGCATAGTTTCTATCAGCTTGTTGACATGGCATATCGAAGCTTATATATATAGACACACACAATAGTGTATTGTCTAGGCTTACGACACTATAAAAAAAATTATTAGATTGAATCATTTTAGAGGTGTGAGGGTAAATGAATGTGTATGTGAATTTAATTGTAAATGTAGTGAATGAATCGTGACTGTTAGATCGATGATAGAGAGAGTTATTTTAGACCGTAAACAAACGTAAATATTTGGATAAAATACACTCACACCCCCTGAGGTTTGCCCTAACTACATTTATATTTATAATTTAGCAAAACTTACACTCACACCTCCTGAGGTTTGATGCATGATTACACTTAACCCAACACTATATGTATTGTTTGTTTTACCTTTCCATTGACTAAAAAGATATTATTGACCTCATTTTTCACGTTTAAAGGACTACATTGCCCCAACTTTCCTTTCATTACTTCCCTTTTAATCTTAAGTCACACACACACACACACACACATATATGTATATATTTGACACTAAAAATATATTGCAAATTTTATTAAATATATTTTTAATCTATGTTATATTACATATTTTAGTATAAAGTAAATTTAAATTTAAAATTACAAATTATACATGTAATTCTTTTAAGCTTTATAAATCTAAATATGATGATGATAAAGCTTCATACACATGCACATATATACATAATCATCATCACATTAAGATTCATAAGGCTTGAAAAAATTACAAGTTTGTATAATTTCTAATTTATATTTAAATTTATTTTTTTAGTAAAATACATAATATAACATATATTAAAAATATATTATATATTAAAAATATATTTAATAAAATTTGCAATATATTTCTAGTGCTGCAAAAAAATATATATATGTGTATGTGTGTGTGTGGCTTAAGGTTAAAAGAGAAGTAGTAAAAGGAAAGTTAGGGCAATGTAGTATTTAAACGTGAAAAATGATTTCAAAAATGTATTTGCAGTCAATGGAAGGGTAAAATAGACAATACATATAATGTTGCGATTGAGTGAAATCATTCATCAAACCTCAAAGGGTATGAGTGTAGGTTTTTCCAAATTTATAAATATGAGTGTAGTTAGGATAAACCTCAAGGATTATGAGTGTATTTTGCATTAAATCATAAGATTGATTTTTTAAGTATTATTAGCCGTTATATTGTGATTTTTTTTTAGGGAGATTCAAACACAATGATTAAATTGTGATATAGATATACGCGGTTCTTATCATATGCGAGAGACAGGCTAGACGAGTCTTTTTAAGAGACAGGCTAGACGAGTCTTTTTAATTAGCCATTTTTCTCTCAACCATTTATTTTATTTCTAGGATAACTAATTTTACAAGAGAACCTTTTAATAAGCTCATCAAATTTGATCTATTTTGACTATGAACTTCATTAAAATTTGAAGCCTAAATTTGACCTTATGCTTCTAGTGGTAATCACATGCCTCCGTGATTAACCACAGCAATTCCGTGTGCCTCTAATGGTAATCACACACATATGTGATTGACCACTGCACTTCTATGTAATCACACGCCTCTGTGGCTGACCACTGCGTTTCCCGTGTACCTCCAGTAGTTATCACACGCACCCGTGATTAGCCATCGTCCTTCCATGTGCCTCCAGTAGTAATCACATGTCTTCATGACTGACCACCACGCTTCTGTGCACCTCTAGTAATAATCACATGCCTCAATAATTGACCACCGCATTTTCGTGTGCCACCAACACATCTACTAGGATGCCTTCAGGATTAAGTTTTCAAACTCAAGTTGATATCTACTCTACCACCTTAAGTTTTAAGAGGGATGTTAATATATATTATATACATGTTATATTAGCACTCACCAACCACCTTCCTTGCACTCACCTAATACATTCCTTGTATTACCCTTTACCTACCACCTAGAGTTTTCTTATATAACACCATTGTACTTGTACTAATATACCTCCCACCTACCACATTCCTAGCCTATACTACTATTCAATAATTAAATTCAATATACAATTTTTAATAATTCTAATAGTCTATATACATTTTGTATGATAACACAGAAAAAGGTCTCTGCTTAATGTAAGTTGGTCTTGCGATTCTGTGATAAGTGTCACATTCCAGGAAAACAGTATTCTGTGATATCTCTAATTGAGACCTAAACGCAACGTAAAGAACAGAGCTTCCTTGTTCTAGCTTTTCGTACAACCACTAAATCCATTTGGAATTTGATTGTGATTTGGGTCCAACAATGGTACAGGCAATTACGCTGCACGCCGCAACGTTCTTGTTGAAGGAAGATGGAGAGATAGGAGAGAGAGATTTTTGTATTGTTTTTTACTAATTAGGGGCAAAGTTGTCTTTTGGCAACACTAATATTTCTTATTAAATTTCATTAAAAAAGTGGAGGTATATTAGACATTTCACACCTAGAAATATATATGACATGGGGTCTAAGTGATAGCTAAAATGAAAATGTCTACATGTGTGGACTTTTAATAAATCTCATTATTCTCACCGAAGAAAGTTGAAAAATCACAATCCAACCTATAAAATTAAATTAGACTATCAGGTAGACTACAAATTGACAATCATAAACCCAATCCATCAAGTATTCATAATTACATTGCAATCTAATTTTAAAAAATATATTGCATAGCACCACAAAAATAATTTTATTTATTTAAATTTTCCAATAGACGCACATGTTGATGGAAAAGGAATAATTTCATCAACTCATGGTTTGAGATTTAGGCAGAGAGAACTGTTGATGGAAAAAGAAGAAGGAACGAAGAGAACTCTCTTGAATTTCATCACCTCATAGCTTTGGGTTAGTCTATGAATTCCTATTATTATTTTAAAATGTATTTTATAATTGAAATAAATTAGCCATTGAATAAAACTAGCCGTTAGAAGATATTTAATAATGTATTATTATGGTTTAATTAAAAGAAAAAATATTACTAAATTTGACATATGGAGTGGGGTATATCAAATACCATATATCAATTTGCCACATCATACTTCAATTTTATTATTGAGATAAAATTTGAAGCATCAATTGGAGGAATTTATTTGAAAATTATAGAGATAAAAGTAATTCACTCTTTCCTTACTTTCCAATCTCATCTCTCCGTCAATTTTAGTAGTGCACTGTACTTAATTTATATACAAAGTTTAAACCCCTTGGATCTTAACAGAGAGAGTTTTAAATTCTTTTGTATATGTATTATGGAACAAAAGAAGTTGCACAGTTTCTGTCAGTTTATTGACATGGCACATCGAAGCTTATATATACTAGTGTATTGTTTAGGCTTACGCACTATAAAAAAAAAATTATTAGACTGAATTATTTTAAAAGTACGAGGGTAAGTGAATATGTATGTGAATTTAGATATAAATGTTGTAGGTGAATCGTGACTGTAGATCGATGATATAGAAAGTCATTTTCAATCATAAACAAACATAAATATTTTAAATCGTAAGATTGATTTTTGAGGAGTGCTAGGGGCAGTCGCTTAGTTGAAAAATCAATCATAAAGCCTCATTTATTACCTGTTTGTTATATTTAAAAAAACATTAAAAATAAAATATTTTAGGACAAAATTATCCTCATAATCTCTTAATATTTTATCTCTCATATTTCAACAATTCTTTCACCACTTTACTTCTCTGTACCAATTTTAGTATTTTATTTCAATTAAAACTTTCAATTTTATTTAAAATAACTGAAACTCAATTTCAAAATTTTACTACAACTAAAACTTCTCTCTCTCTCTCTCTCTCTCTCTCTCTCTCTCTCTCTCTCTATATATATATATATATATATATATATATATATATTCAATTTTATATATAAAAAAAATTAATTGAGTTTATAGTGTTGATTTTTTTATTAAAAAAATTAATTGAGTTTAACGTGTTGGTTTTTTTTAGGAGAGAAACATGAGAATGGTAGAGAGAAGTTCGGTGGTGAAAGAATTTATATATATACAGATACATGGAAAGAGGAGAAATAAAGTATTAAAATATTATGGGGATAATCTTTCAATGTGTCTGTATATATATAAACGCTTTAACCACCAAACTTCTCTCTACCATCCTCATCATTCTCTCCTAAAAAAAAACCCAACACGGTAAACTCAATTAATTTTTTTTAATCAAAAAACCAACACTGTAAAATAGAAGTTTTAGTTGTAGTAAAATTTTGAAATTGAGTTTTAGTTATTTTAAAATAAAATTGAAAGTTTTAATTAAAATAAAATACTAAAATTGGAAGAAAGAAGTAAAGTGGCGAAAGAATCTATTATATATATATATATATATATATATAGCCGCATTGAAAGATGAGATATAAAGTATTAAGAGACTATGAGGATAATTTTGTCCTAAAATATTTTGCCTTTAATGTTTTTTTAAATATAACAAATAAGTAATAAATGAGGCATTATGATTGGTTTTTCAACCAATCAAAAGAGCGACTGTGCAATGACAGTCCCTAACACTCCTCTTAATTTTTTAAGTATTTTTTTTTTTTTTTTTTTTAGAGAGATTCAAACACAATGCTTAAATTGTAATACAGATATACTCGGTTCCTATCATGCACGAGAGATAGGCTAGACGAGTCTTTTTAATTAGCTATTCTTCTCTCAACCATTTATCTTATTTCTAGGATAACTAATTTTACAAGAGAATCTTTTAATAAGCTCATCAAATTCGATCTATTTTGACCATGAACTTCATTAAAATTTGAAGCCTAAATTAAGGTTTTTTTTTTATGTTTGTGTCAGAGTGTTGTTTTTGAGGAATTCTGTGTTCAACTGTATTTGTGTTTGTATTACACCTGACGACGGACGAGTCCTTTTAGCTGGTCTCTCTCTCTCAACCACTTATTCATTCCGAGGGTAATTAATTTTCCAAGCAAACTCCATTCTATTTTAAGCCATGAAAACCATATATTGGATGCCTATATAAACAAACGTTCAACTTCATATATATATATATATATATAGTAGGTACTGGTACAACTAAAAGATGGATTAATCCCCGGAGAGATTAGAAGAAGCATTCATGGGACTTTGCCGCAGCAGCATCATGAGGTCAACGTTCTTATGTTTGTTTCTTATCAGCATGGTGGTGTTAAACAATGCTGCAACGAGTCCCCCAACCCGGTATCTAAACATTGATCCATGCAACATCCCGGGGACTCCAGGTTGCCTCCCTAAAAACATTGATCCTAACAGCCCTCCTCACGAAGCCAACCCCTACCATCGTGGTTGCATGAAGTACTTTCGTTGCCGTACTGGCCACTGATAATGGAGGAGGGAGCCGCCTAATTAAAAGGATGGAGAGGACCAACACAGTCTTTTGGCTTGGGGAAAAATGAGCTTAATTCGTGATGAATACATACATACTGTATTAGGGAATTGATTATATGAAATCTTAATTAGGAATACGTTTACAATACACCCGGTCTAGATCTACGGTAATCCGAGTGTATTGTAAATTTTTTCATTAATTAGCAAGACCACCCAGGTGCAATAGCCTGTTTTGGGGTTTGACCATTAATTAGAAGTAGCATTCTAATCAAGATCCTTTAAATTAAGGCCAATTCTTGAAGAATTCATTATTATTTTTTCATTGTAAAAGTTTGCGCATATGGCGGCATGAGGTTGCACTATGTTCAGTTATAAAGTTTTACTGATTGTTAATATATACACTTTATATACCCCTTAAGTTCACTTATGAGTACACATATGCATGTGTTATGCTCTCTTAGGCTTGGAAACTAAAACTCATATAATCAATCAAGGCGTAAGCCGCATATAACTCAACCAATTTAAGATTCGAGGTGATGGGTGGTTTCATGTAGCAAGACTGAATATGGATCAGTAAACAAAATAGAGTAGTCAAAGGTGGTACAGTACCATAATTTAACGAGCAATGCTACACGTCATGAAATTATTTCATGAATTTGTATCATGAATGACGTGGCAGGTAACGTGAAGAGTTAGTATTGATGAAATTTTTTCATACACAGAATCCCATGATATTATCACTGAATTTCACCAATAGTAATTTTTCACGTTACCTGCCACATCATTCATGATACAAATTCATGAAATAATTTCATGACGTTTAGCATTTCTCTAATTTAATATCAAGGAATTAACCTAAGTGAGGTGATATGGTAATTTCATGTAGTTAAGCGCGCAATCATCTAGGGCAGCAATAGGAAACCATGACTCGAGGTGAGATGACGATTCAACATGATGAACAAATAACCGCTGAACCAACATGGTAACGATCGAGGCTACCACCTATCCAGACAATAATGTAGTTTAAAGTTTTACTACATCATTATACGAAGGTGGCATGCTAGTTTAAGGCCTGTGAATTATAGAACAAAGATGTCTAAGCAACATGCTATATTGAGAACTGTCAAAACACAAATGAGGTTATAACAAATAAATGAATAAAAAATAAGAAACTAAGGGTCCGTTTGGATGAGTGTTTTGATATTGGTTTTCGTTTTAACCTAAAACGTAATATGTGTTATGTTATATTAGTTTTTGAATATTAATCGAAAACGTGTTTGGTAATATTGTTGTGTTTTATGATTTACGAAAACAAAAAATATATAACATGTTTGGTAATGTCAATGCATTTTGAGAAATTCAAAACCAAAATACTAAAAACATGTTTGGTAGCTCCAAAGGTTGCCAAATTGTTTTGGCAAGTCTTTGTTTATATTTTTATAAAAATTGACAGTGTATTGTTATGATTTTTTTTAAAAAAAATTGCTGAGTCTTTGTTATATATATATGTTTGAAAATGGCAAAGTCTTGTATAATATATTACATATTTGATTGCATGCAATCCAATTATTTTCATAAATCAACCCTGCACAATTCTAAATATACATTTTAAACAATATTCCAACACCACAAACTTTCTAACAATGTTAAACATATATTACAATTTGCTCCAAATAGCAGGAATCCACCAAAACTCAATATTCCTATACTTGGACTATAAATAATGAATGAGACATGGTAACACAATAAAAGTCTCTCGAGCAAATACAATCTGCCACTCCAACTTTGGCATATTTTGAGATATGAGCAACAACAATGAAATGTCTTGTTTATATATGTCGCTAGCACAACTTTATAAGATGTTGCGAAAGCTCTTTGACACCAAGTTTAAGTCAACAATGGGCTCCAAGTGATCAATCTTTAATGCAGCAACTTAAACATATTTAAATATATTGGACCTTCTCCTTGGAAATAACATGGACCACAAATAGGACCTTAATTCCTCTTCTAGATCTTGAGGTCCAACTACTCATTGCTATCCTCCTGCACACACTAAATAAATCCCAAAATTATGTGCAATTAGCTTTAAAAGAGTTAAAGATATAAGTTCTGTTTGGCGTAACTTTCTGAGAGTCCAAACAGGCTTTCAACCCTCCAAAGCCATTTCAAAAAAATAATGGATGTTTGATAAATAATATGTAATGGGCTTATGGAGGAAGTGGAAGTTGTTGAAAGCCCGTTAGGCTAAAGCCGAAAAAGAGGCTTTTAGAAACACGTTCTCTGGAAGCTGAGTGCTACATTAAGCAATAAAATTTGTTTTTCAAAATTGTCCTCGTACATTATAACATATTTCATCCTCCTTTTACCTATTGTAGTCATTCTTTGCTGAAAGTTCTAGGGATACGAAGAACACCGACGAAAGAGAAGATGAAAACGATACACATATGCTGAGTGGTCGCTGCCAACAAGAAATTTCTAGTGTCGGTGATATTAATTCTCTGATGGTTTGAGATCAATGACAGATGGGCAACAGAAGCAAGGAGATGAAACGCGTGAGAGACTTTGGGAGTGTAGGATGGCCATGTGTTCGATGGATTTATAGATGGGGACGTGAGGGATTTCAAGGAGATATATATAGAGAGAGACTTGTGATTCCAAAAATTCCAAAGTGTGTAAAACTGTGTATGTATATATATGTATATTAGTCTTTGTATTTATATATAGACAGAGAGACTGGTGATTCGTATTGTTCTCAAACGCTTGGAATTGTGATTGCATAGAAACAGTTTGCGACTGTTTGCGCCATAAATTTACTCACTTCCCTAGGAGTTGTAACACAATGCATTAAGGGAGAATTTTCATATAATTGTTTAATAAACTCTCTTTCAATTTCTTGTCAACGAGAATGGTGAATGTTGAGCAAAATGTGAAGCTCATTCTGTATCTGGCCTTCTAGGCATTAAAAGTGAAGCTCATTCTGTATCTGGCCTTCTAGGCATTAAAAGTGAAGCTCATTCTGTATCTGGCCTAGACTTTCCACTCATAGCATGTGCTTTGAATACTAAGTACCATAATGCAGTTTTATCTAGTTTATAAGATTGCAGAGTTATCGAAGGTTTAGGAGTGGGGGTTCTTGGCTGGCCGTTTGATGATTCTTGGTGTTTTTTGCCCCAAGTCAGTGCCTTTCCAAGGACATATATTTACTTTGGAGTTTCCATGCAGTACCTCTCAATTGGGTACCAGCACTACGTGTAGAGATATTCCTGTCATTACTCCAATCTGGCATAGCAGTTCAAGCTTTGAAAGTCTAATGAATGCAATTAGAGATAATTTAAAAAAGAAAAATCACCTCGAAAGTCCAATGATCATATACAAGTGATCTTGTCATAGCTTTGTTATTTGTCATGCAGTAATAACACTGTTCAACTTTACAATTTTGAATAGTTGTATTTTAGGAGAAAACGAGCAATAAGTGTTGATGATTTAGAACCAGTGTGAACATTAGTGTTGCCTTACAAGAGTGTTAGTATGAGCTCCATAATTTAGAACTCTCTTATGACATTGTTTTAGCTTACAGTGATTATTAATAATTTGGTCTGCTCTACGAAATTGCTATTGAAATCTGTTACAAGAAATGCCCCAATAAAACTTTTAATTATAGAAATAACTAATAGTTTAACACATTGAAAAGTTTGCGCTCTTTAAGTTTTCATTTAATCACATCCGATCATGCTACAACATGAATATCTACTTCTGATTGTTACATTGTATAACCTGATATAGAAACCTAGGCTACTTTGTCGAATTCAGAGGGAACGGTGGACAACAAAAAATGAGCATTATGCGTGATGGGATTTCTAATTCAATACAGCAGTCAAGAAATGAGCATTAGTATTCATACAATTTTCATTTATTCGTTTATTTTGAATTTAGTATTTAAAATCTTGATCATGTCCACATTATATTATTAAGGATTTATTATATTCTTCAAATAAAATTTATATTTAAATTATTATTGTTCATTATAGTTATTTTGCAATTTTTATTGCTACAAGTGTTATAGCTAATTGTTGATTAATTACAATTTTATGTGTTTTTTTGGGAAGACAATTAATGCTAGTGCTAATATAATTCAATAATTGTGTCAATTGTATTGTTGGTAAATATTATGTAAGAGTATTAATGTAAACTTGTAGTTATGTTAATAGTTTAAGGACTTCGGTCATTTGGTCTCCAAACGCATATCATGGGAATAAAATAATTTTTGGAGTCAAAAGGACTTTTTAAAAGTGACGTTAACCAAAGGACCTTTTTTTTCCTTCAAATTCCTTCCTAAAACGTCATTCTTGGAAGCCCATTACAATGAAAAGACTTTTCACATCAAGAAACTCCTCCAAACACCACCATAAATTATGACAGTGAAAGTGGAGACATGGTTGTGCATAAGAATGTTAAGGAATTCTTTTGTTCTGATGGCCCAGTAATTTTAAGGAATTCAAACTCCTAAAATGGCTCCAAAAATTTACGTTCATAATGCAAAATATAACAATCAGTTAAGCTTTATAACTGAACATAGTGCAACCTCATGCCGCTATATATGCAAACTTTTACAGTGAAAAAATAATAATGAATTCTTCAAGAATTGGCCTTAATTTAAAGGACCTTGATTAGAATGCTACTTCAAACCACGAAACAGGCTTTTCCATCTGCGTGACCTTGCTGATTAATGAAAAGATTTACGATACACTCGGGTTAATATAGACCTGGATCGAGTATATTGTAAACGTACTTCTAATTAAGATTTTATATAATTAATTCCCCAATACAATGAGTATGTATATATTGATCACGAATTAAGCTCATTTTTCCCCCAGCCAAAAGACACTGTTGGTCCTCTCCGTGCTTTTAATTAGGCGGCTCCCTCCTCCATTATGAGTGGCCAGGACGGCAACGCAAGTACTTGTTGCAACCACGATGGTAGGGGTTGACTTCCTGAGGAGGGCTGTTAGGATCAATGTTTTTAGGGAGGCAACCTGGAGTCCCCGGGATGTTGCATGGATCAATGTTTAGATACCGGGTTGGGGGACTCGTTGCAGCATTGTTTAGCACCACCATGCTGATAAGAAACAAACATAACAACGTTGACCTCATGATGCTGCTGCGGCAAAGTCTCGATCATGAATGCTTCTTCTAATCTCTCCGGGATTAATCCTTCTTCTGGTTGTACCAGTGCCTACTATATATATATATATATATATATATATATATATATGAAGTTGAACGTTTGTTTATATAGGCTTCCACAATACGGTTTTCATGGCTTAAAATAGAATGGAGTTTGCTTGGAAAATTAGTTATCCTGGGAATGAATAAGTGGTTGAGAGAGGGAGACCAGCTAAAAGGACTCGTCTGTTGTTGAACACAGAATTCCTCAAAAACAACACTCCGACACAAACATAAAAATTAAAAAAAAAAACCTTAATTTAGGCTTCAAATTTTAATGAAGTTCATGGTCAAAATAGATCCAATTTGATGAGCTTATTAAAAGGTTGTCTGGTAAAATTAGTTATCCTAGAAATAAAATAAATGGTTGAGAGAAGAATGGCTAATTAGAAAGACTTGTCTAGCTTGTCCCTCATGCATGATAGGAACGCATTACGCAAATATATTATATATAAGCTTCAACATGCCATGTCAACAAGCTGACAGAAACTGTGCAATTTCTTTTGTTCACTAATATAAGCACAAAAGAATTTAAAACTGTGTGTTAAGACCCGAAGGGGTTTAAACTTGTATGCTGCATGTGCACTAATAAAATTGACTGAGAGATGAGATAGGACAGTAAGGAAAGAGTCAACTAATTTTATCTCAATAATTTTAAAATAAACTCTCACGGTCTTAAAAAAAAAATTTGAATCAGAATCAATTTTTATTAGAAATCATTATTTTACGCCATTGATAACATTTGCTACTGTATCATACATTTTCGACGGCCTTTTCTCTGATCTAACAACCCAAAAGCCATAAGGCAATGAAATTCAAATAAGAGAGTTGTCTTCGTTCCTTCTTCCTTTTCCATCAACAGTTGTCTCTGCATGCGTAGATCTCAAACCATGAGTTGATGAAATTATTCCTTCTTCAATTCCTTTTCCATCAACAGGTGTGTCTGCCTAGATCACAAGCCATGAGGTGATGAAATTATTGAAAGTATAATTTTCAATCTTAAAAAAAATGTTCATGTAAATGCCAAATGTATTTCCTTAATTGGCAATAAGGCACTGAATAATCTTATATCTTATACTATTACAGTTTATCATGAAAGATAACATCAAAATACTTGAAAAGACAATGGAGTACTGGGAGGGGCAGATTGACGCAACCAATTAAAGTTGAACACAGCTCTAAAATGACTGAAAAATAATTTGATGCTATCAATCTTCTAATGGCTTGACACAAATGATAAACTCACTGAAGCTACTTCCACCAAACTCACCCCAGTAAAAACACAGGCCTGTTGAGTTGTCAGATATCATGTTAGTCCAAAACAATGAGGTCCACCCAAACAAGCTAAGGAACCAAGTCAACTCTTGAATGTCAAACTTCAGACTCCATTAATGCCAAAAGTATCTTCTTTCTTGGTTCCTGAAACAGTCAAATAATCGAGAGTGAACATAAAATGAGCCAGACTAAAATTTTGTGAGGACGGAATTCAAAACTCTTACTGATATTAACAAAAGAAAAAAAAGAGAAGCAATTCCTAAATGACAACCCATGAACCTAATGATCCACAAATATAGAGATGCTGACAACTAGCTGCCTAGACAGATTGTATCCAATAAAGTCATACATATATTGATCTTCATCTAATTAACTAGACTTCATTATAATGTTGACAGAGTGATGTAGGACAAGAAATGTTCTGGTTCCACTTGTTGTAGAAGGTAAATGTAGAACAGAAATGATCCGTTACCAAATTGATGTTGAATTATAAGAGAAGAGAGGAAAGATGGCATCAGCTACCATTTTGAAAGTTGTAGTTGTAATGAAGGCGCTGGTCACTACAACAAAAAAGGGCTATTGTGGCCAAGTTTTAGTGGCGGCCGAAATTAAGCCGCCATCTTAAATCTTTTTCTAATCTGAATTCACCTGCCCTCTTTCATTTCTCACTCTATCTAGTTGTAATGAAGGCGCTGGTCACTACAACAAAAAACGGCTATTGTGGCCAAGTTTTAGTGGCGGCCTAAATTAAGCCGCCATCTAAAATCTTTTTCTAATCTGAATTCACGTGCCCTCTTTCATTTCTCACTCTCTCTCTTGTGAAAATTAGGAAAGCTATTCTCTTGATTCTTCTCTCAATCATTTATTTTATTTCTAGGATAACTAATTTTCCAAGAGAACCTTTAAATAAGCTCATCAAATTCGATCTTATTTTAACCATCAACTTGATTAATTTTTGAATCCTAATTTAAGGTTTTTTCTGTTTGTATGAACTAGTGTTGGTTTTGAGGAATTTTGTGTTCAACTCTGTAATTTTATTTGTTTTACACCTGACGGAGGAGTCCTTTTAGCTGGTGTCTCTCTCTCAACCACTTATTCATTCCCAGGGTAATTAATTTTCCAAGCAAACCCCATTCTATTTTAAGCCATGAAAACCCCATTTTGGAAGCCTATATAAACGTTCAACTTCATATATAGTAGCTACTGGCACAACCAAAAGAAGGATTAATCCCTCGATCAGAGAGATTAGAAGAAGCATTCATGGGACTTTGCAGCATCATCATCATGAAGTAATGGTTCTTATGTTTGTTTCTTATCAGCATGGTGGTGCTAAACAATGCTGCAACGAGTTCCCCAACCCACCTTGATCCATGCAACATCCCGGGGACTCCAGGTTGCCTCCCTAAACACATTGAGCTTAATTCGTGATATATATATATATATATATATATATATATATATATATATATATATATATTAGGCTATTGCACCTAGGCAGGAGGCCTTGCTAATTAAGGTTTCATATAATCAATCCCCTATTACTAGATAGGTATATTAATACAGTATATATATATATATATATATATATATATATACTGTATTAATATACCTATCTAGTAATAGGGGATTGATTATATGAAACCTTAATTAGCAAGGCCTCCTGCCTAGGTGCAATAGCCTAATTAGAACCAGCATTCTAATCAAGATCTTTAAATATTTAAGGCCTGTTCTTGAAGCATTAATCCTTATATTATTATTATTATTATTATTATTATTATTTTCATTGTAAAAGTTTTGCATATATAGCGGTACGTGGTTGCACTGACATTATTCTTTGAAGAAACTGAAATATAATGTTCAGTTATAAAGCTTAACTGATTGTTAATATATACACTTTATATAGTATTAAATAAGACTAATCTTTATTTTTATGTGATCGATCATATCGAAGAAATTAACGAGGGGCTACCTATCATATATATGCATATTGCATATATTCATGATCCCATTTGAAGATTATTGCCATTGATCATTTAATTTAATTGATGGGTGTTTTTAAATATTACCAAACACAATCCAAGGGTATGTAATCAATCTAGAAAACAAAAGTTAATTTTAAAAAAAAAAGAAAGAAAGAGTGGTCTAGGAAGGAAGTGGGATCCTGGACATATGTTAAAGAAGCATAAGTTTACTTCATGTCAAAAATTAGAAATCAGACATTCAAAAGAGGACGCAAACTTGTAATTTAAAATTTGATATGTATGCCATGTTTTACAATTAGGTAATGCTACTCAGGCAAAATTTTAGATTCTTTTCGTTGTCCCTATATAACAGGCCAAAGAAAGTGACAATTCATTAATTTGAGAATCCAAAGCAAGGGTGAGATTGGTATTTTATATGCTTTATGCTTTTCTAAGACGCACCAAACACGTACCCACATGATCATAGTTGATGAAAGAGCCTGAATTGTTGATCTTTTTATTACTTATTCATTTTCCTCTAGCAAAACATAGTCTCGAGCTCATTAATCAACAGAACGTGCAACAAATCCCCCATATACAATTTGATGTATTAGTATAAATGTTTGAATAACTCTTTTTTTATGTATATAAATTGTTTTTACTTTCTGCTTTCACTTTTTCACAACCCAGGTTCTCCCTATAACATAATCACAACACCACTCTTGCTTTCTCATCCGTTCAAGTATATAGATTAGAACAAAGTTTTGAGGAAACAGAGGTGTTCAAATATAAAACACAAAAACTCTAAAGGTTGAAGCTGAACAAAGGCTATACTAAGCAATCTGTCTCCTCTCACTCTTAGGATTTAAATCTGTCTTTCTAGTCATCTTCCATCCTTTAAACCGAATGAGTTTGTGAAACCTGAAGGTGGGGTGTTTGTAGATGTGCTATTTATTATACAGATCACTGGTCGTCATGGAATTACCTTCACTAGCTTGCCATCTCTGCAAGGCTTGAGGGAGGCTCTCATGGAGGGCAATGCCAAGGCCATCTTCTTCATCATTGGAGGTGGGTTTCCATTGCTCAACAAGGGGAGACAACACGCTAACTGCATGGCCCATATCGGGCCTCTGAAATGGCTCGAGAGCACTGCAGTGTCCTGCTAGTTCTGCTACTTTGCAGATACTCTCAAAGGTTTCTTCATCTGGGTTTAGGGAGGGGTCAAGAAACTCTCTCATGCTCTCACTGTTGATGTTGATGGCGACCTTTCGGAACCAAGTAACCAAATGACTTCTCGCCTCTGGCAAAGTCTCATCTAGTGCTTTTTTACCTGTGATCAACTCCATCAAGACCACCCCAAATGCGAAGACATCAACCTTTGTGGTCACTCGTCCAGTGGCTGTTAGGAAACAAAGATGATGGTTCAACATTAAAATAATTCTTGACTGATTTATTTTTCAACACAAGTAATTCTAAAATTCAGAAATTGCTCAATGCCATGGCCATCAAAGAAATAAAAAAATTTGAACTTCAAAAATAATAGCCAACAAAATCTTAAAGCCTGTCTAAGTTGAAGGAGGAGCAAAAAGATTAAACCTTGCAAACTAGAGACATAAAGAATTGTCTTCTTCACATAAAATTAACCTGTTATTGAGGAGAAAAAAGGTGTATTGAAATATTCATCTATGAAGATCCAGATGCAACTATTGTGCAAGTAACATTGTTGAAAATATAGATATACGAAGAAGTACTTACAAGCATATTCTGGTGCAAGATATCCAAATGTTCCAGCCAACCTTGTCTCAACTGAATACTTCCCATCAGGCGCATTCTTAACCAAACCGAAATCAGAGACCTTAGCTCTCATGTCGTCTCCAAGAAGTATGTTAGAGGGTTTCAAATCTCTGTGTATAAAACTTTGCAGTGCTAAGCCATGCAAATATTCAACCCCTCTAGCGACATCTAGTGCTATGATTACTCTCTGCTTCCAAGTAAGTGGGGGAAACCCCATTTCATTGTATTTGAACAGATGCTGCCCCAGTGTCCCCTGAGGCATATATTCGTAGACTAAAAGCCTCTCATTTCCATTGACACAAAAACCACGAAGTGCAACTAAATGCCTGTGCCTAACCTTGGAGAGAACTGCAATTTCAGCCTGGAACTCACTCAGCCCCTTTGAACCCCCCATTACTGATTCCATCCTCTTCACAGCTATTTGTGTACCATCATGGAGTTTTCCTCTGTAAACAACACCAAACCCACCCTGACCCAAAATGTTATGCTCGCTGAAATTATTTGTCGCTTTTCGAAGATACTCAATTTCGATAGCAACACCCCCACGATCATAAACATGGATATCACTGTCAGCACTGATTTGACTGGGTAGTTCACTTGTAATCGCACCATAACCCGTCTTCTCCAACTTTTCTTTCCCTGTACCTGAGCTTTTGACCCACTTATATTTCCAGCTTGGCTTTTTCGCACAACGCTTATAAATCACAAAGAACAGAACTACTACAAATAACACAGCAACAATGACAGCAACAACAATCACCCACCGCAAAGTAGAAGACTTGCCATTTACACTCGTTCCACCTGACGGCGAGCCATCACCAGAAGAACCACCTCCACCTCCTCCTCCTCCTTCGGTGGGCAAATCTTTTCCAATAAATGGATTACCCGATGATTTTAACATTACACTTGAAGCAAATGGTGGTATTTTCCCAGAAAGATTGTTGTTTGATACATCAAGAAGCTGCAGCTGTGTCAAACTGGTCAAGCTAGCAGGTATTGAACCGGTGAGGTTATTGTCATTCAAAAACACACTCTTTAATGCAGTGAGGTTAGCAATGGCGGGTGATATAGTCCCTCTCCATTGCTTCTTCCCGAAATTGATCACCGTCACACTTCCCTTCGTATCACACGAAACCCCGTTCCATCCTTGGCAAGGGTTATTCCCCTGCCAAGATTCAGCCAATGCCATGGGATAATCCAGAGCCTCTGCCACCGCAAGCAATGCTGTCACCTGATTGTCACAGGGTTCCGGACCTTTATTGCAGAAATTGTTGGTATTCCCAAGAGTCACCTGAACACCTTTGGGAAAATCAGGGTATGGACCTTGCAACCTATTGTTCTGCAACGAGACATTAGCAAGCTTGGGAAGCGAAAACAGAGAAGGCGGAATCACACCCGTCAGTTCATTGTCGCGAAGCTGAAGATTCAAAAGCGAAGTGCACTTGGAAAGATCAGGAATTGGACCCGAGAACTTGTTTACATGGACCCAAGCTTCAGTTAATTGCGACATTGCACCGAGCACATCAATCCTACCCGAAAGACCTATCAATTGATTGTTAATCCATAAATTCTGAATCCCTGTTTTGGAAAAAGATTGCGGCAAAGACCCGGTAAGATTGTTATAAGAAAGCCTAACCGTTTGCAGATTCGGGAACGATCCGAATATGTCTGGCATTGTACCGGCGATATTAGAATTCATCGCGTCCAAGAAATTCAACGTGGTGGAGTCGGATAGGGTTTCAGGGATGTTCCATGGAGGAAGATTAGGGTTCATACTAATGCTCAACGTTTGAAGACTTGTTAGGCCTGAGAGGAACGAAGGAGGGACAGAGCTGAAGTTGTTGTAGTCCAAGAAGACTTGTTCGAGGGATGCGAGGTTGGAGAGAGAAGGTAAGGGGCCGGAGAGCTGGTTTCGTTGGAGAGAGAGGGTTTTGAGGTGAGAGAGTTGGTTGAGATCGGAGGGTAATTCGCCGGAGACGTATTTGGAGGAGAGGTTGATGGAGGAGACTCGGCCGGAAGAGTCGCAGGAGACGCCGGTCCACTTACAGTGATTGGAGCCGGACCAACCGGACGGCGTTGGGGAGAGGGATTTGGCAAGCTTGGCCATGATTGCCGCGTCGCCGCCATTGGCCGCCGCGGAGAGATGGAAGAGAGAGAAGATTGTGGTGATTGTTAAAAGAGAACAATAGTTTTGTAGGAAATAATTCTTTTCCTTCTTCCATTGTCGTCGTCGTTTCTCTTTCTTTCTCATTGGAACATTACGAAGATGAGAGAGGGGGGGGATTTCCGTTTCGTTCCTAAAATTGATTGGGTGAAGACAGAAGCAGACGGAAGGAATGTTTTGGTACTGCAAATCGTACGGTTAGATTTTCTCTGGTTACGAAGGGTCTATGCCTACAAGCCCTAGTTAATCCAGGTAGAAGGAATAACCTACCGATATATATGAGTTTTGCTAGTAACAGTATTGTTTTTTTCTTTTCAAATTCCGGTGCTATGTTTGGTATGCAATAGAATGGAATAAGCACTTTAAAACTCTTTAAAGTGAGAATTGGATGAGAATGAAATAAAATAATTATTCTTATTCTATTATTTGATTTCAAACAATAAATGATACAGAAATAAAATGATGATTATATTATTTTTAGTAATTAAATTTTTTTTTTAATGTTTATTAAAAATGGAATGACCATTCCATAAGTTGAGTAGTCAAATAAATTTTCATTCTTTTTTATTTTAAAGGAATGACGCGAAATGATCATTCACACTTTTATTTTTTTTACCAAATAAAGAAATAGATTAAAAATATAATATTGATATTCCATTTCATTCCATTATTGCGTATCCGCATGATTTTCGGTAATTGTTTTCATTGTGCAAAAGCTCCTTAGATTAATTAAAACAACTACAATTGGAAAATAATTTCATAGAGTCATGTTTTTCTTTTTTCATCTTTTAATTTCTAAAAGTTCCCTATTAAAATAAAAAAGATTTCCTTAGTTTCCTTATAGAACTATATATCATAATTTTTATTTAAGTTAATTAAACTTTCTTTTGATTTTAAATATAATTAATTTTTTTTTTCAAATACATTTTATTCATTGAAATAATGTTTGTTTCCAATTCAAATACTTTTTTTTAATATTTCTCTAGATAATCTAATATTAACAATTTCTTTCCAACTTATCTAATCACGTAATTTTTATTATCATAATCACATGCATTTGATTGATACTTTCTAAATCATTATATTGAATTCTAAACTTTTCTACTTGTAAAAGAAATATTGATAAATTGATTCAACGAGAAGAAATAATATTTTTAAAATCAAGAAAATTAGGATTACGTGATTCATAAATTTCTAAAAAAAATTTACGCCAAAAAAGAGAGGGAAAGTGAGTAACATTATCAAATAAGGGCAATTAGAGTATTAAAATATAAGAATCAAATATTGTATAACAAAAGGACACCTTTGTAATTTTACTTTACAAAAAGATGAGAGTGGAGTGACAAAGGATATTGATGGAGTGCCAATATCAGCTCCCTAAATATATTATTGTAAGTTGTTATAAATGCTAATTTTCGGTAATGTGGTGCACGTGGAAAGGAACTGTTATCTTTGACATAGAAAAAAAAATTATTATAAATCTAAAAAATTGAACTAATAGAATTATGGATTCAAACAGGTTCGGTATGCGTGTAGCGATCTTTAGAGTTAGAAATTAATTTAAAAGACAATTTAGGATTTTTTTAAAATAGAATTATGGATTCAAACGGGCTCTGTATGCGTGTAGCGATCTTGATTTAAAAGACAAGATAGGATTAATTTATTTTAAAAAAAAAAACTCTCACAAACTCATTGTAACATACACCGTCTATCCAATTGTAATTCAAATCAACCCAACCTAAATTAATTATCAACATAAACTATTTTATTAAAATTCAGGATATTATAACTTGATTTAAGAATATAAGTGGCTTAACAACAAAGATATTAGTGATTTTTCAATTGATGTTCCTTCTAATCCATCTAAATCTATATCAATCTTAAGAGAAACCCTGGTTTTAAAAAATAAATAAATGAATAAAAATTCTTAGACATAAAAAAATGATGATAGATATGGAGGAATGAATTTATCAATTAATTTATGAATCTTAATTAAATGGTTTGATGCTTAACAAATGATTTTGAGGGTCCTTAAGATATCTGATGAAGCAGAAATCTATCATGAATTGGTCAAATAAAAAGGACAAGAGAAGGGTAATTAAAAGGGCACCGGCGTGGTGCCGGCCAACTACGCTCTGACAATCAAGTCAAAAATCAGAAGGACTTTTAAAGCTGTGAAGGAATTCAAATGGTATTAATTATGTACCTGGTACATAGACCGTTTCTGTATTTATAATAATCAAATGGGATAATTGTGTACCTGGTACATGGATCATTTTTGTATTTATAATAGTCAAATGGGAACGTGTCCTAATGGGAGACTGATGCTTCAATTCCCCAGACTTATCTAGGAGAGAGAGGTCTTGTCAAAGTATGATTTCTGTCCACATCACATATTCTACAACATTCACGTTATATGTGTCGTTATCAGAGTCAAATACTCTATCAAATGCCCCATGTTCATGAGGGTCGCTGGCAGTCCTTATGAAAATCGTTGCTGACTTTTCGGGCTATATAAGTGGACCCAGGATTAAGTCGCTGGTTCTTTATCGTGGCTCGTAGTCCTCAAAAAAAAAAATATATATATATATATATATATATATAAATTTTTTTTTTTTTTTTTTTTGCGAGGCTCGCAGGATCACCTTTGGAGGCTGCCCTTGGGCCGCCCTTGCGGTGTGGATTTGGCCACCCTTGGGGGGCTGCCTTGGCCACCCTTGCGGGGTGGCTTTGGCCGCCCTTGGGGGGTTGCCTTGGCTGCCCTTGAGGGGTGACTTTGGCCGCCCTTGAGGGGCTGCCTTGACCAGCTCCTCTCCTTCTATTTTTGTGACCATTGCCTTCATAGACGTTGGAATCCATACGTTGTTGGGTGAACGTTGCATTTCCATACGTTGGAGTTCTTGAACACTACTTTTTAGCTGTTGGTCCTCCGGGTGGTAGAAACGGACTCCCGTTTTAAGAAATTTCATTGACCCTCCATCTTGGCCCACGAATTCTGAACCCGGACCTATTAAGCTCCTGGGCTGGCCTTTGGGGACCGATTTGGGCCCAGCCTAGTGGCCGGACTTGGCCGGCTTTTAGGGGTCGGCCTTGGCTGGCCTACTTTTTGTGAGACTTCTTTCTCTGAGGTGTCCTCTAGTTCCTAAAAAAAAAATCTTTATGACATAATCCTACAAAAAAAACTTAAGCAATGGACTCACTTTGTTATTGGGTGAAATTCCCTTAGGCGAGCTATGCCCTATAGGGTCAACTGATCATATTCTTGGAATTTACTTATTCCGTCTTTTTTTTTTTATATTAAAGATCCCCTTTAGAGGCGTCCCTCTTTAGAGGTGTGTCTCCGTAGGGCTGTGCCCCCGTATGACTATTTGACAATATTCTCAGAATTAATTTATCCCGCATTTTTCATTAAAGATCCTCTGTTAGAGGTGTGTCTCGGTAGGGCTGTTTGACAATGTTCTCGAAATTAATTCATCTCGCATTTTTCATTAAAAGTCCTCTGTTAGAGGTGTGTCCCCGTAGGACTATTTGACAATGTTCTTGAAATTAATTCATCCTGCCTTTTTCATTAAAGGCCCTCTGTTATAAGTGTGTTCCTGTAGGGCTGTACCCCCGCAGAGTTGTTTGACAATGTTCTCGGAATTAATTCATCCTGCCTTTTTCATTAAAGGCCCTCTATTAGAGGTGTGTCCCTGTAGGGTTGTGCCCTTGTAGGGTTGTTTGACAATGTTCTCGGAATTAATTCATCCCGCCTTTTTCATTAAAGACCCTCTGTTAGAGGCATGTCCCCGTAGAGCTGTTTGACAATGTTCTCATAATTAATTCATCTCGCATTTTTTATTAATGGCCCTCTGTTAGATGTGTGTCCCGTAGGACTATTTGACAATGTTCTTAGAATTAATTCATTCGGTCTTTTTCATTAATGGCCCTCTGTTAGAGGTGTGTCCCCGTATGGCTGTTTGACAATGTTTATAGAATTAATTCATCCATTCTTTTTCATTAAAGGCCCTCTGTTAGAGGTGTGTCCCCTTAGGGCTGTTTGACAATGTTTTGGGAATTAATTTATCCCGCTTTTTTCATTAAAGACCCTTTGTCAGAGGTGTGTCCCCGTAGTGTTGTGCTCACGTATATCTATTTGACAATGTTTTAGAAATTAATTCATCATGCCTTTTTCATTAAAGGCTCTCTGTTAGAGGTGTGTTCCAGTAGGGCTGTTTGACAATATTTTCGGAATTAATTCATTCCTCATTTTTCATTAAAAGCCCTCTGTTAAAGGTATGTCCCCGTAGGATTGTTTATTCACTTTTTGCTTTAATTATAACAACATATTTTGAAACAAAAATTACTGCTATTGATTTTTAGTAACAAATAGAAAGTTATTCGAGAAAAACCTCAGAATTATCGTTCTAAGGCTCAAAACTAAACTAAGTTTCAATTGGAACTATTAAAGTAAATGCAACTTTTAAAAGAAAGTCTTACTGGTGGCACTTCCTCATATGCTCAACATTCTAAGGATGGGCCAACTACCTTCCTTCTAATGTCTCTAATCAATATGTCTCATATCGCCTCCAACTCCACCGGAGATAACTCTGATTTCCCCCAATAGAGGATTTATTGGAGTGTTGTCATCTTTACCGTCCCTGTCCCATGGGCGGTTCCGTGTTTCAAAGTAACAATGTTGTATGAAAGAATACAAATATATTTTCAAAGAAACAACAATGTATGAATGGAATACAACGTATTCCTAAAGTATCTGTGAGATATATAACTGTAATTAACAAATTTCAATGTCCAAACTTATTGATCAAGTTGTAATTTTTGATTGATCTTGTGTTGCGATCTTCGAAAATGAACAGAATGTGTCTCGATACTATGAATTTGATGAGGACATCATTTAGTATAGGTATGTAAGTGAGGACACTATGTTTTGAAAATTGGTGGGCTTAGGACTTAAAAAATTTGTGCTAAACTTGAAAAATAGAAATCTGCAAAGTTCCACTGGTCCCCATTTATTAGGATCGGTCCGACTTTTCTCGGGACTTTGAAATTTCTACACATCTGCAAAAGTCCCACCAGTCCCCAAGTATTAGGACCGGTCTGACTTAGTTAATGTGTGCGAAAATTTCCTTTTTGATATGAATTAGTTTTTTAGTCAGCCCAGACTTCTTTAAAACTTTCCTTAGATGTTTTAAAACGTATTTTTCAAATATTCTAATGACTCTAAACCTTATAAATACCTCTTTATGCTTCAACCTAAGAGAGAGACTCAATGATTTAATTGTTAGAGATATGAATATATTTTCGAAGCTAAAAGAGAAATTTATGAGTGAAAATCTTCATTGATTTTATTTTTGAGAGCGCACACACACAGAGTGTTTAAGTTGTGATGTTCTTCTTCATCTAATCAACTGAATCTTCAAGACGTTATCACTCTACACAGTTTGATCAGAGCAGCAGAGGTGGTTCCTTGAAACTACAAGTTTTTATCTAAATAGGAGAAGAAACGATCACTACGAAGGGAACACAATACTTGCAGAGTATTTTTGTTCTTTCATTTACCCTTTTAGAAGAATTGTGACGTTAGCCAAAAGTCTGTAGCAATTGGAACAAGAGTTGTGTGACACTCCATAATTTTCATGCTTAAATTGGCCAGACTTATACACAAAAATTAAGAAATACCAACACATGATAATAAACAAGCATAGAGTACAAAATGCAATAAAGAAAGAATTTATTAGAAGAAAGAAAATCTAGTAAATAATAAATCTCGAACCATAAATCTCTATAGCTATTTTGTAATTTAATTCGGAGTATTTACCAAAATTCTCAATTAAATACAACTTAAGAATCTAGTAAACCAAGACCCCTAAATCAAATCCATAAGTTAATGTTGACAAAACCCAAAGAAATCTAATAATTAAAGATAGAGTCCCTACAATGAACAATTGAAAAGAGTAGATGATCACGAGTTACGAGAAATAAAGAAGTCCTCAATGCTATGGCTGGAACTGCCTATGTCTAGAAATATCAACAAAGAGTAGGTTAAACCCATGAGTAAGTCCTTTCTACTACATCCCAATCAGAGAATCGATAAACCAATTATCTCTAATCCAAACAACCTAAACTATATGATAACCATACAAATTCCTTGCTTATAACTTAATTGATGAACAATTTTACATAATAACGAACAATAACAAAATATAATTATAAAAAGGCAATCCTGACATGCTGTGTATATATATATATTGGTGAGACTGCTTATTAGCTAACTCCCAATTTCGTATGTCAATCATGACATGTCGTGCATATATATATATATATATATATATGTGTGTGTGTGTGTGTGTGTGTGTATATATATGCACGGCATGTCAGGATTGTCATACAGTATATATATAATAGTGAGACTGCTTATTAGCTAGCTCCCAATTCCGTATGGCAATCCTGACATGCTGTGCATAAATATATTAGTGAGACTGCTTATTAGCTAGCTCCTAACCCCGTATGGCAATTCACGACACTGTTCACGAATACTTGATAATTGAATGAGTTGCATGATCTATTCTCTAAAATATATGTATTTATTATAAAGAAATCATAATTCTAACAGTACAAGAAAACCTAAAAATAAAAAAAAACTAGTAACACAAGGAAATCACTAAAAATAAAACTTTCTTTGAATATTCTAAAAAAATAAATAAGAAACCTAATAATTAAAAACTACTAAATATTAAATTTCAGCTAATTCTGAATTTGTTTGGTCCACGAAAAAAATTACTAAAATGTTGAGCAGTCTTACTAAAGGATGAAAAAACGTAATTTTGGAGACCTAGACGAGGGTTTTTGGCTAAAAAAATGATATGGACCAGTAGCTCATGCTACTGGGTTTTGCTTATTGGGTCATTTTTTTATTGTGAATGGGTCTTGTGGAGTTAAAATACATTCGTCGAAAAATTTTGGACATCGACATTATTCACAGAAATTAAATGTAAATACATGCAATACGATTAATTTACTACATATAAATTTCATAAACGAAATCCTAGATTTTGGTCAATATACATATCTCCATAAACAAAACCCTAGTTTAACATAATACATTCATTCTTTATAAAAAAAACATATATCCATATAGATATGGTTTCAGAGGTGAAAAATTTATAAATTCAAAGGGGAAGAAAAGAAAAGGTACTTGCCTCTTTGAAAATAGAGGTAAAAATTACATAAACACAAAGCCCTTCGTCCAAAATTACGATTCTCTTCAATTCCTCTTCTCAAATCCTCCATAGGGTTTGTATCTCCCTCTTTTCCTCTCTCTATATCTCTTTTTAAAAATATACGTATAATGAAATTTGTAGAAAATCCTAATATATATATATTCTTCCTTAAAACATATGGATTTGGACCTAAATAAAATAAACTCATACCTTCCCCTATGAGCCCAAATACACACTAAAACAAAACCCAACCCAAAAAAAAAAAAAAAATTTAAAAGGTCCAACCCTCACCAATAAAAATAAAAATCCCAAAAATATTATATATATATAAAAAAATAAAACATTTAATAAAACTATTACACACTTATTTAAAATAACCAAAATATTTAATACCACACAATTAGCATATAAATTAAACATAAATAAACACATTGACAAAATTTAAATTAAAACATTTAAAATACTCACAAATCAGTAATTTAAATAAATAAATGACTCATTTAAATAACCTCAAAATTAACAGGGTATTACAAGTTGCAAAAGTAAGTCTCAGGTGTTCTGCATTAAGTTCTTATCAGAGTGGAGTGGGTGTGAGTCTGGGACAGAGTCTGCTTTACTTTGCTTCGAGATAGTGGATTGGTTTATCTAGAGTCTTCTACCTCACCCTCGTAGGTTTTCCCTTCCTAAGGTTTCCACGTAAAATTTTTGGTGTCATCTCTAACTTTACTTACTTGCTTTATTTATTTTGTGATTGGTTTGGATGCTTAATTATTAATTGTTGTGGGTAATTAATCAATCATAAAAATTGGGCAACATGACCTATTCACCCCCTCTAGGTCTAAAGGATTAGTATCTCACTCTAAATTAACTAAACTGTTTTTGCACTACATAACTCACAGTATCAATACTGGAATCCACCAGAAACTAAGAGAAAACCCTCATTTATGTATTTGATAATATAAATGAAAGATTGCCCCCAACAAGCCAAAATAAAGAGTATTTATAGTCTTGCAACCCTCGCTTCACAAAAAAAACATAATAAATTATCAAATCCAAAATTAAAATAAAATTAAAACAGGAAAGTTTTATAATAAATACTAAAAAGGCATTTCCTCAAAGTTGCCTCTTTGTGCTTATCCAACTGCTCATTAAATTTTGCTGCTAACTTCTCTGGATCAAGATGTAAATATAGTTTATAATAGATGATGAAAATAGCAATGGACAGTGGCTTACAAAGAATTTGACTTTTATACTGTGTTAATCTTCCATCATTTATTTTTATGAAATCATATTATATTATTGCAAGATGTACTTCGTATTTATTTGTTTATCACGTAAAGTCCTTTTGAAAATGGGAACTGATATTGGCGTTCCACCAATATACTAAGACACTCCATTCTTTTTTTTTTTTTAATTTTTTCAATACATTTACAAAAGAGTTCTTACACCATAAAATACACAATTCTTACATTTTTAATGCCATAATTGCCTTTCTCTATAACATTTAACATATTACCAGTAGTTACATAATATAAGATGCTTACCTATACCTATTTGTATGTGATTAGGATAAAAAGATGTGATTAGTATAAAAAGTAAAATTTATATAAATGAATAAAACATATCTCATCAAATTGAAGGCAAACCAATCTCTACGAGAAATGGTAATCTTTTAATTTTTTTTGGAAGCTCTGTTTAATTGAATTGAAAATCAAAGGAAAACTTTGTTTGATTTAAAAACGCAACTTTTAGAAATTATACTATTATGTGATTAAATTAATTACTTTTAAGTTGTTTATAATATAATGTGCATATATTTATAATGTGTATATATTATATAAATTTGTGAATGTTGATATTTAAAATACAAAAAATTCATTTTCCAAAAATTCCTCTCATTGTAAAGTAAGGAATTGTGTTGCTCACTAGTTGGGAAATTTAACGCTAAGGGACAAAGTAAACATTTTGATTAAGATTTGCTTCTTCATGATTTTTAATTTATAATATTTCTCTTTTCTTACTTCTAACTTTAACGTAGAAGGACAATTATGGTATTAAAAATGTAAGACCAAGTATTCTTTTTAGTTATGGATTCTTTTGTTTATTTTAAACAAAAGAGAGAATGAAGTGTCTGAAGAGATTAGTGGAGCACGAATATTAGCAGCCTTAAAAATTAGCAAACTATTTAGAATAAACTTCGATTCGCTGAACATATTCACTAAAAAATAAGATTTAGTGAATATAATAAAATAAAGGGTAAATCACACTGACCTCCCTTGAGGTTTGGCCTAATTACACTCGGCATCAAACTAATGAATTTTGTTTCAATGACCTCCTTTGAGATTTGCTCCGTTAGACAAAGACCCCTTCCGTCCAAAATTTCTTTAGTTTTGTCAAAAAATTAAAGATAAATTACACTGACCTCCCCTGAGATTTGGCCTAATTACATCCGGTATCAAACTAATTAATAATATTATATTGATATAAAAATTAAAATATTTATATATATAAAATGATACTTTTGCCCATCTAATATAATAATATTTACTATATTATATATATATAGTAAAGATTATTATATATATATGTGTGTGTGTGTGTGTGAGCGCGCGCGCACAACTCTAGCTGCTATCATCACCACACCAAAACCATCGCGATGCCACAGACCAGACCCACCACTCACAACTGCCATGTCGTGAACCACCACTAGTTGAGCCACCAAAAACCACCACAACCATCGTGCACACCATGCTCCCACATTCGACTTCATCAACCTCACCATGGTGGTGGTTATGGTACGTAGCTGGGGTTGTGCACGATGGTTGTAGTGGCTATGGTGGCTCGGTAAGTGGTGGTTCAGGGCATGGCAGCTGAGAGTGGTGGGTCTGGTCTGTGGCATGACGGTGGTCTTGATGTGGTGTTGATGGGGGTGATGATGGTAGATAGGGTTGCCCGCGCGCGCACACACACACATATATATATGTGTGTGTGTGTGTCATTTTATATATATAAATATTTTAATTTTTATATCAATATAATATTAAGGGTATAATAGACATTTCACCCAAAAGTTAACGTCGGTTAATTCATTTCTTTTACAGGGAAGATCATTATAACAAAATCAATTAGTTTGATGTCGGGTGTAATTAGGCCAAACCTCAAGGGAGGTCAGTGTAATTTATCTAATTTTTTTTTGACAAAACTAACGGAATTTTGGACGGAGAGAGTCTTTGTCTAACGGAGCAAACCTCATGGGAGGTCATTGTAACAAAATTCATTAGTTTGATGCCGGATGTAATTAGGCCAAACTTCACGGAAGATCACTGTAATTTTCCCTAAAATAAAATAAAAATATATTTTGTCACACTAAAAAGTGATATAAGTGGCAAATACAATTCCTTTAATTTGAAACAAATGAAAAAGTAAGAACTAATTTTATTTGTCTTAGTTTTTCCATTGATATTTAAAGGATATTCAAAATACAACTCAATCATGGCCGGCTAGAGCCTCAGGCGATTTAGGCGGTTGCCTAAGGCCCCAGCCAGTAGAAAACCCCCCAAAAATATTTGTTTTCCCTTATATTATAAAACTTCCTAAAAAAAAATTTAATCTACTACTATTAGAATTTTTAAAAATAAAAAATCCTTTTATTATTAGATCCCAACTAGTTTGGCAATTTCTTAAAAAAAATTCTCTCTCTCTCTCCTCATTACACAGGGCGAATATTGTATTTAATATATACTAATTTTTAATGTTGTAATGCTCATTATACTAATCGATAATTTTAGTAAATTAAAAATTGTAAAACTTTTCATCTCCTATTAAAAATTGTTACCCCGCAAGTTTTTTACTTTTTTTTCCTCCTTTGTCATTGCAACATTTATATTTTTTATTCTATCACAGACTTTTCAATCTCCATCTCTCTCCTCTTATAGTCTCTCATTACAATGTATTTTTCTTCTCCATTCATTACAACCATAAATTTATTGAAAGCTTTCAAGCTACTAACTACAAAATAATTTAAGAATTTTTGGACCATTAGATCAGATTTTCTAACATAAGGTTCTATTGTTCTTTAATTTTTGTAGTCTTTTTATATTTTGTTCTCATAAAATTGCATATTTTGTCTGTAATTATTGTTATTTATATTATTGAATATCATAATATGTCTACTAGAAAGTATGAATGAAAAACTTAAAAAGAAAAGAATAATAGATAAATTAATTCAATCTCAAAAAGGAGCTCTTGATAAATTTGTTAACCCTAATAATCAAACAACAAAAAATTTAAGTGAAATTTTACAAAAGAACAACAAAGTCATCTAAAAGAATTAAAAGATTATATAATAATGAAAGAAAAATATACTAGTGACTTGATTCATAATGATAATCAAATGTGTGATAAATATTAAAAAGGCCACTTTTATAATTTTTGCCTAAGGCATCAAATTATATTGAGCTACCCCTGAACTCAATATAGACTGTCTTTAAAAAAATCACAATGACTCAAAATGATATTAAAATTAAATTCACCCCTTTATCATTTTCATGGCTCCCCCTTATTACTTTATCGTTGTAAACAACATTATGTTAATCCTACAATTAGTTGAATATGAAACAAAAAATTTCTTTTACGTTGTTTCGACTTCTCCAAGAACTCGCCTTAACCAAGTCAAATAATTGTATTACAATCGGTTGAGTGGAGATTTTATACAGATTGATATATGCATATATACAGTAAGTTTGTAAACATGCCAATGCGTTGTGTCTTTTGATGCTTGTAGTAGCTAGGATGCATCATCATCATCATCATCGTCATCTCTTGTTTGACAGCAACCTAGGCCTTACTAAAGTGCCTTCATTATGAATGCAACAAAGTTCACGACTCCCTTCTTCGAGTACTTCAATCTCCTCTAGAGAACAAAAAACATACACCGTAAGTTCTATCATCATTGAAAACGAGGATAAAGAGAGAGTTATTGGGTGTGATTCATAGAAAAATAATAAAATTGGTGACATCTTGTGGTTTAATTTGCAAGTTATTTTACTTTATTGAATGCTGAGAATTTTTTGGTAAGGTGGTTGTATCAAGTGTAGAGCTTACAAAACAGAAAGAGAAAAAATGAGAAAGATATCTCGAGTCTTGAAGATAGCAAAAGGACTTCTTCACTTGAAATGGGATATTGACTAAATTGTTGAAAATCTACGCCTTGATGTTTTTGTTGTTCAATTCAGAGGCTTTACACAAATCCAAATCTTATATTTTGTGTGCGTCCATGCTTGCCTTTTCTTTACTTTTGATGTTTATTGTCAAATTTTCAATTCTCATTTGTGTCCTCTATAGCATAGCCCAATTAATTCCCAACTGTTATCACCATTTATCTTCCTTGTATGGAAGTATTATGGTTTTGAGATTGGTATATGTTCTAACTAAATTAAGGCTCAGTTTGGTTGGAAATAAATGAAAGGAAATGAAAAGAAAATAAATGGAGGAATATGATTTTTTGTGTTTGGTATAAAATTTTGGATGAAAAAGAAAGGGAATGGGTAGATTTGAAAGGATACATTAAGGCATGAATAGTAGCCTTTTGTTATCCTGATTCCTGAAATGATAGCATATTTTATTGAAATTTTGTTAAGAGCAAATTTGTCCTTTCTTGTCCAATCTTTTTCTCATAACTAATATTATTCTTTTCTTTTCATTTATATTCTATTGTACCAAACATAGCATAGCCTAATAGAATTTAAAATTCATGTGTAAAGTAGTGGCCAGAAAGCTAGTGAAATAATATAAAATAAAATGTTGTATTAAATTTTATGTATTGTGGAAATCACAGAAATAAAGTTTGAAATATACCTAATTAGTTCACTTGCATGATCTGCTCCTCTGTGTTCAGGTTTTGAACTCATTAATGATTGTGATACTCTGGTGGTTTTGTTTTTGTTTTTTTTTTCTTCTTCTGAATAATCATAAATAAAACAAATCCAGCCGCACAATTCTCATGTGCTTGCTCTATCACAAGTCTCTCACATAAGTTTTGGACCTTCGGTGCTTGTCTGCATTATAAGGGTGCAATTGTTATGTACTAATTATTGCCACTCATTCATTTTCTTGGATATTAACTTAATTTATTTAATATATTTTTTCATGTTCTCTTCCATAAAATGGATTTTGTTTTGTTCAAAGAATTGTGATAATAATTCTTTTTAAATATTTGAATGAAGACCTCTTGATCTCTGCAATGCAACTGCATCAGGTCGATGCAGATTCCCTTGGGCATCAAGGCTCTCACACTAGCGGATAATAGACATTTTCATTTTAACTATTTTCACAATCACCCCCATGTCATGAAATGTCATGTCATCACCTGCTCTACTCATGATGTCAAAGTTGTCACACCATCAAAAATGACATGAATATACTTTGACAAAAGGCCTTTTTAATCCTAAAAAAATTAGATAAAAAGCACAAAATACCCTGTAAATTTACAATTATATCTTCTAACTTAAAGTAGTAGGTTCTCAATAACATTCTTCTTGGCAGAACTTCATCCCCAACCTTCTCGGAATCACACTGCTTGATAATATTGAATCTTAATGCATGATGTTCAAATATTGATTCTCAGAGCGTCGAACCAACAAGAAACATATATCCCAAATCGATGATCACACCATGTCTCCCATCTCGATCAAAGATATCCGCCGCGCCAGGAGGGTCATCTCTCTGGCCTCGATCATCAATGATTGTTGCTCGAAGCCTTTCGGAAATGAACTATTTGGAAAGTTCAATTACACAAATCCTATTTTCAATGACACAAAGTTGTATGATAGTACTGGAGCAGAGGAGAATTTTGATTTAGGATTTTCTTGTATGTATAAGAGTTTGAACAATCAGATGCCTAATTTGCAATCTATGGTAAATGGTGAAGATAGGAAGCCGATGGAGGTTGAAGAAATAGACGAAATCGAAGAGGGTTTTTCTTGCAAATCTGAGAATTTAGATGTGGTAAACCTCAAATTGCCTAAAACAGAGGGAAATTGAATCGTGTAATGTGAAACTGAGAAGTAATGAATTATGTATTCAGCTGGCACCAGGGATGAATGAGAATGGGGGAGTTAGAGAAGGAAATGGTGAGATTTCAAATGGAAGTGTTGCCAGAAATGAGCGAAAGAAAGATCGATGGGGAAATGACTCCATTTCTAAGCATAAACGGTAATGAAATACCAATCTTTCAAATTCTCACTTCTTTTTATTTCTAAGAAGAAAAATATACTGACATATATTGTGCGTCTTAGTGCTTAACTTTATCGTTAGAGCTTTACATGTCTATGTTAATACGTACTATATTCATATTATATTAGCACTCAATACTACCCTTTACTTACCACCTAGAGTCTTATTATATCACACTAGTGTATTTGTATTAACATACCCCACCTACCACATTCCTAGCATATAAATAAGCTATTTATAATGGCATTCAATAATCAAATTTTATATACAATTTCAATATTTCTAACATAGTATCAAAGTTAAGGTTTTAAAATATTTTCTCTTTTTCTTTTCGGGTTCTTCACTAGCAGCCTGTTATCATCCACCAGTAGCTAGTGCTGCCCGTCGAACGTTGATAGTAGTCTTCTCTTTCCATCGTCATCATCGCCTGGGATGACACAATTAGCCTTATCCCCGGTGGTTAATCGTCAAAGTCCCTTACAAAAAAGTTCTTGAAAAGCGCTTCTAGACGCCACCATCGAGCTTACGTGCACCCACCAGTGGTAATCACACACCTCTGTGATTGACCACCGTACTTCCTTGTGCTCTCTAGTGATAATCAGACGCCTCCGTGATTGACCATCACACTTCTTTGCGTCCTCTAGTGGTAATCGCACACCTCCGTAATTAACCACAGCGCTTCTGTGCACCTTTAGTGGTAATCACATGCATCCGTGATTAGCCACACCAGTTCCGTGCACCTCTAGTAGTAATCACACGCATCCATGACATTCGTGATTGGCTACCGCGCTTCCGTGCACCTTTAACAGATACACCAGGACATCTTCAAGATTAAGTTTCCAAACTCCTTGCGCCTTTAGTGGTAATCACATGCCTCAGTGACTGACAACCACGCTTCTTTGCACTTCCAACACATCCACCAAGACGCCTTCAAGATTAAGTTTTCAAACACCTTGAGCCTTTAGTGGTAATCACACGCATTCGCACTTCTATGCACCTCCAGTAGTAATCACATGCATCCGTAACTAGCTACCGCGCTTCCGTGCACCTTTAACAGATACACCAGGACATCTTCAAGATTAAGTTTCCAAACTCCTTGCGCCTTTAGTGGTAATCACATGCCTCAGTGACTGACAACCACGCTTCTTTGCACTTCCAACACATCCACCAAGACGCCTTCAAGATTAAGTTTTCAAACACCTTGAGCCTTTAGTGGTAATCACACGCATTCGCACTTCTATGCACCTCCAGTAGTAATCACATGCATCCGTAACTAACCACCACGCTTCCGTGCACCTCCAACACATCCATCAGGACGCCTTCAATATTAAGTTTCCAAACTCCTTACACCTCTGGTGGTATTCACACGTCTCAGTGACTTACCACCACTATGGTAACCCTAACATTAATTACTTTCATTTATGAATTTCATAGTAATAGAAATACATGTCTAACCGACACAGAATTTTTAACTTGCTATCCTCTTGTCTAGCCAGCAAAGATTTACCTCCGTGAAAAGGATGATTCATTCGGGTCACCACGCTCCTTCAAGATTAATGTTATGTTTGGAGGAGCTTCCTGATTCTAAAATTTTTTTCATTTAAAAGGTAAATGAAGAACACCTCCAATAAAAAAAATAAAATTAAAATTGTTTGGTGGATATATTTTTTAAAATTTCTTTCACAATTAATACATTTTTAACTTGACAAATTTATCCTTAAATAATTACTCTCAATAGTAATTTTTTTAGAAATGGTTTTTTGGACTTAAAAATCAGTTTCAATCCTTCCACAAACAAAACCCGTGACTGGGCACAGCCCATCTTTGTATTACTATTCAATAATAAATTTAATATTCAATTTCCAATGTTATCCTCGGCACCAGTACACCGATGGCTCTCCAAATTCATTCACAAGTGAAACGGGCTGGTTCGAGGAACCGTGAAAAAGCAAATATGAGGTGAAGAGAAATTGAAACTCAGATAAATAACCCAACTTTAAGTGTCTATCCACCAATCCACTAGCTATTATCGATTAATACCTATCAGTTTCTTTATTTATGCTATTGTATTAGATATTTTTAAAACACGAGACGGAATTTAAGATTTTTTAACATTGTACCCTAAATAAGACTTTTCATTTTTATTTTTGAAACACAAAAAACATAGACTATTAATTATATTAACTAAGTAATTATGCATATACGCAATATTATTATTTTTATTTTCTCTTACCATATAATTATATATAGTATGAATTTTAATTTTTTTAATGCTTAAATCTATTATTGTTCATTAATTTAATAAAAAATATAATTAGTACAATGACTTAAAAACTATGAATAGGTGACTACTTATGTCACCTGTTGTTCAAAAATTTAAATAAAAATCATCATAATCCACTAAAAATACATCTTTTATCAAGTTATGTTGTAAACCATCAGACCACTTGTTTGGAAAGTGATCTTTTACTCACTGAAGATGCTGGAGCAGCTTTTTGTTAACGTAAGAAAGGTTTATTTTTTTTAGGGTTAAATTCATAAAACTCTCCCCTATTATCAAAATTTTTCATAAAACTCCTTGAATTTTCAAAAACACTCATCTACTATCAATTTCTCTCATATAAGGACAAAATTAAACGGGTCCGTCAATTTGATAACGAAATTACCAAAATATCCTTCATTTATTTAATAAAATAAATTCATAAAAAAAAAGTTATTTGTAACTAACGATGTACCCTTTACGAAGGGGCAATTTGAGAAAATTAGAAAGTAGAAGGGGGTTTCTTGATTGGGTTAAAATCATAAAACCCCCCTCTACTATAAAAAATTCTCATAAAACTCCCATTACTATGAGGGTATTTTAGTCCTTTTAATTTCAACAGACATGTCAAGGATAATTTAGTCATTTACACACCACTTAACAGCTCAAGTGAGATGCACGTGCGACTTCTCCGTTAATTTCAACGGAAAACTAACGGGAGGGGACAAATTGATTGATTTTTTAGTAGGAGGTTTTATGAGAAATTTTTGATAAAAGAGGGGATTTATGAATTTAACCCTTTTTTGTAAACAAGAAATCTGAAGTTATCCTCTCAAATCAACTACCAAAAATATTAGAGAACATAATAAAATTTGATTATAAAAGAACATGTAAACTAAATTTATATATGTAAACAAAACTATCCATTTTTTTAATTTTATTCTTATTTTATATGATTTGATTATCATATCAATTTTAATTTATTTCATGCTTAAATTTTTTATTATTATTTATTAATTTTGTGAAAAAATATTATTACTAAACATATTTAATAATCATATTGGTTTAAATTCATGAAGAAGTCATTACTTGTGTTAAATGTTGTTCAAAAAATTAATAAAAATTCATTTTTATTGAATAATGTTATAAAAAATTATGTATTACGAGTTCAAAAAAATTCACAATAACAATAACCGATTCTATTATGTATTGCTTATACATGCTCAATTCCATTGCATCACCTGTATTAATTTTGTATTAGACCACACCAGCAGACAATAAAGTACTTTCCTATTTAGTGGTGAGTAGTTAAGTATTCTGCTTAAGATTCTTTTACATTAAGATTTTATCATTTATGTCAAGGTGTTGAATAGGTATTGTGCCACATCAGCGGTCAATAGATACCATCCACTCACCTAGCAAGTATTGTCCCTAAATATATTCCTTTCTTATTTTTGACCTCCCTAACGTGCATCATTTTAAGCATTAAATTTAGTTGGGACAAGGAAAAGTGAACCAAACTATCTCACCAAGCGTTTTACAATGTGAATGCCAGCGTCCTCTGAGAAAACTGGAACAAGAAGCAGCAGAAGTTGTAACAAATTAAACGTCCAACAATGGTTTGATCAAAATATGTCTGCTCTAAACAAAAATAAAGAATGACGAATTTAGTAATCTAACAATGCCTGCTTTTCTGCACAGGCAAAAGTATACAATGGCATTACAACAAATGAACAGGCTGAACAGATAAACCACCCTGCCAGTTTCACAACTCTCTCCATCTCCATGACTTGGACAACTTTAGTTCAATTTTCAAGATATATGACTCTCGCACCAAATAATGATATACCCTAATACTTTCCTCAAGTACATAAATAGACTAAAATTATGAGCATGCACATTGGAAATGAACTGCTTTAGTTGGCAGCTAAGAACCACTATATATAGCATGTATTTTCAGCTACATATGCTATGATTGATTATTGAACCTCTGAAGATGGATCCCAAGGCTGTGGTTCAATGTGACTTTTCAAACTTTTAACCTTGTGAAAATTGTAACTGAAGCGTCAACTCACCTGCTCTCCTATCAAATCAAGACCAACAACTAGGAAAGTTATCCCTTGAAACAACAGGAAGTAGAAGTGAATCCCTTGAGCAGACAACAAACTTCTCACCGAGGCAGTTAACAAAATAAATGCGAGAGCAAGTTCCTTCCTGTACAGGCGATTTCTTTTAGTCTTTCCAGATCTCTTGGTCATCTCTAATCTGTTAAGCTCCACAAGACCTGACTCTGATGAGGACCTGTGGAGACTGGTACCTTCCACTGGTTCACGAGATTCATTTTCCACAAACGCAACTAGGTCTGCCTCTGATGATCTGCCCAGTTTTTTAGTAACTATCCACTCATAAGAACTTCCTAATCGAAACAGCCCTGATATCATTGCATGGAATTTGGTCACAGACATGGTGTTCTCAAATAGGAGGTATGGCACAATAAATGGGAATGACTGTGGTGCTGGAAGGATATTCAAGATGGACATGAATCCAGGGACATAAGAAACTACCCAAGCTGGCAACACAGCTTCCGGCATGAACATGGTCAGAGGGAGAATAATGCAGAAGAGAGTGAATGAATAAAAAGGTAGGATAAGCTTCCGCAGAAGGAAGAAAAGAAATATAAGATTGACTTTCTTGGCCAAACTCACCTGTTATGACAAGAAAGACAACATTAATAAAGTTTACAACAATTACTTTAAACAAAATCATTTGATGCCCGTAAGGCCATAAATGTTGGTAATAAGTTACTCATTCTCAGGAATTATTTTAGAGAGTACAATCTTTGGCTTTGTTCTGTGTTTTTTGCTTGGTTCTCTGCGTGTGCGTGTGCGTGGTGGGTGTGCGTCCATTCTCTTGCTTTCACAGAATGAAAGCTCAAAATATCTACTAAACATTTCATTTACTGAAGAATCTTTTACTTACGTTTAATTCAAAACCGTACTCTTTACTTTGGACAAATTTACCCATTCAAGAAACTATATAATTATGTACTATGAAAAAAAAGGAAGGAAATTGATTAGCTTCAGCTAAAGTCGCAATATGTAGCTCTCAGCCAATTTTTTAACACTAATCCAACTACTTGTCTTGCTGCCACTATTTTCTAATTCAAAAACTGCTAGCAGATTGAGGAAAGAAAAGGAAGAAACCACAATCTCCCCTGCAACCCCCAAATTGAAGAAAGAAAAGGCAGGAAATGCTATTTTCTTAATCAACAGAAGGTGAATGTAAAAGTTAAATGGTTAAAATTACACATTGCTAGCCAAAATTCTCACATGTAATACAGTGTCTGAAGTCCAGTGTCTTTCTCCAGTTCCTGTTGCTCCTTTTCTTTTCATTACTAGGTGTTCAGATTTTCTTGTTTGAATCTTTTTTATTGTCATGGAACAGCAATTAAGTTTATATTTGAGTTGATCAAATAACCCTATCCTCATTCTCTTTTACATTTAAAATACGGCTGAATTACTTCCAAATTCAGTAAACAATTCCTTCAGGTTTTTTACATTGAGAACTTGCAAGATAAATAAATATCAAATGGAACTTCCAAACCTTTGAACGAAGTATGTCAACAAAGCACAAGCGAAACAATTGCATTGGACCTGCATGCCAGCGGTGTTGCTGCTTCTTATATGCTTCATAGGACTCGGGGAGTTCACAAAGGCACTGTAAAAAGAGGAGCTGTGTTAATGCAACCTTCACATAACATCTCAAATGTGTGAAGAAATCATCCAAATGTCAATATATTATGAACCTTAACGTCATTCAGATATATGAGCTTCCATCCACAAAGGTGAGCACGGACAGCAATATCCATGTCCTCAACAGCTGTTCGTTCCAACCAGCCACCACATTCCTGAAGAGCCTTGATTCTCCAAACACCAGCAGTACCATTAAAACCAAAAAAGTTGATAAACATTCCATTGACTTGCTGTTCAACCTCAAAGTGGAAGGATAAGTTTATGTTCTGCAATCTTGTAAGCAAGTTCTCGTCCTTGTTCACAAAGGACCACCTTGTTTGGACCAGTGCTAGATCCTCGTGTCCCTTCAAAAGGTAGAATAAACAATTAGATCCAGGAATAAAAGAGGATTACTAACTCACTTAATACCTATCTTTTCATGTTAACTAAATGGTCTTTCCATAAAACCTAAAGGACCAAATGTTTGAGTTGGTATAAGACAATGAATCTATATCTCTATGTGCATGTCTTCATGAGCAGGGGCAGAACTATCTTTTTTGGGTGGGGGGACATGGCCCCTCCAAGATTTTGTAAAGTTACAAAAATATATGCTGCCTATAAATAGTGAATTTCAAAATACTAACAAGATTTAAACACGTGGCTCCCCAGAGCTTATAAAGAAACTCAATTTCAGTCTTTTAGGTCTTTATTTTTAGAAGTCCAAACTTAAAGGAATGTTCAAAAACTCCAAATATTGCACCCATCTCTATTTGTGATATGAGGATACAATTTGGCAAACACCCTAAAAGATGTTCAAGAAGATCATAAGACACTTTAGGGCGACATCTTTCCCTTGGATTCATAGGGGTCCCTTTGGCCTAACCCATCCACTTTATATGCACCAGACTCTATCAATCTGGCTGGCATAAATTAATTGTTGTATTAAAAGCTTATACATTATCGTGGTGGCAAGTCCAACAATGTGTTAACATTGGATAGACTGGAATCATACCGTATCTAAGATTTTTTCTTTAAGAAAGTTTGCATATAAGCAAAAACATATCTATATGCAATATCAACATATGAAACCTGCTGACCTATAGATTCCTACAATAGTGCTTTTGAGGCTAAGCTTTGATTGTAAGATATGCTCAAGCCAATTATCTCCATATAAATTGTATAAAAAATTACCTTGAAATAGGGAATAGTTTTCTTCAAGAAGTCTGGTCCCGGTTGAAAATCCGCATCAAATATAGCCACATACTCATAATCTTTAACATAATCACAACTCATTGCAGATTTGAGATTCCCCGCTTTATAGCCTGTGCGGATAAGACGATGCCTATACAATATACGCACACCCCTTTGTTGCCATTTCTGTACTTCTGTCTTGATAAGGACTTGAAGATCCAAATCATCAGAATCATCTAGAACTTGTACAAGCAGCCTCTCCCTTGGCCAGTCCTGGATACAAAGTGCTGCAATGGATTGTTGATAAACCTGTGTCACAACCCAGTGAGGAAATATAGAGTTACTGAGAAGGAAATTTAGACCCATATAATTCAGGAAAAAAGAAAAAACTCAAGCCCATAAAGAAAGGAACTGCAATTTGAAATCCACAGGGAAGGAGAGACTGCACAAGTTGTATGTTTTTAAGAAAAGGATGAAATAGAATAATATGCTAAAGTAATTCTTGATTGCTAAAAATGGTTTCCCAAAATGCAGTGGGCGAGAAAAAAAAATAATGTTTGACTTTCAGTTGTTTCAATACTAAGAAAATGCATTAGGTCAAATAAGCATTACATCTGAGCAATATCACTGAGAATCAGTTGGAGAATAGGGATGTGGGCCTGAGACTGCTCCAACAGTTGCAGCACTCCCCACTCTCCCACTAGCCCACATACTGACATGGATTAGAAAACAATTAAAATAACATGAGGGTCACAAAATTAAATTATAAGCTAATTAAATAAAAATAATAAAGAAATACACTTTATATTACATCCGACAATCCCTAACATGATTTTATAATAGCAAGGTGAGCATTTTTACGGTGCAAAGGGTGTAGGCGTGTTTCGAACTTGAAAACCTACACTTGTTTGTTAAGGGACTGCTGTGACAAAATCTTGAACTAGGTCCTTTAGTCAGTCCCTGCTTACCACACAAAGTATAAACAATAACCAGAAATATTCAGTTTTCAGCTTTATGGTTACATGCATATACCGTTTCATGCAAGTTTCAAGGGATTAGCTCAAAATACCATATCCAACTGCAACACGCAGACAGGTGATTCCTGCAGTGTGATATGTGACCTATACTCCCAAAATTCCAATCTTCGAGCAAAACCCTTATTAAAATCATCATTTTTCCATTATTTTTATGAGCACCAACACCAATTGAATGGGACTAGGTGATGCAGAATGGGAGATAGAATAGAAGAAGAATGGAGAAGAGAGATAAAGAAATAGGGGGGAAGAATCATCAAAAGGTGTCTACTTAGTGTCACAATCCAAATATATATAAGCATCAAATAGAACCCTCATGAAGTTCTACTAATAAGAAAACCTAAAGAAATAAGAAAAATAAAATATAAAATAAATCCTCAAATCATCCTCTGAGCCTACGCCTATAAGTCCACAGGGCTCATCAGGATCTTCATCACTAGAGAATACCCTTAAAATGCTTAGTGCTTTTCTTAGCCACCATACAGCTTCATGCTTACCTAACGAACCTCCTTAATGAGATCTCCAATCACAAAGGTCATGACTACGTTATATGCATGAGTGACATCCTCCTCATGATTATGAATCAAGCCTACTATCTAATCCAACCACATAAATAAACTTCACAAAGAGTAATTCTTTTATAATGGTTCATCATTTTCTACTTTTAATCATTCATTCAATTATTTTTCTTCCAAAAGAAATGAGCAAGTATACTTGCTTATTAACATGCCACCCTTGTGTACATGAAATAATCTCAAGACTTTCAGGTGGCACAATCTCACTCTATCTCTCTCTCTCTCACACACACGTACAGTTTTCATTTTCGTATTTATGGAACTCCAAGACATTTCTAATAGAAAATTTTTAAATTGAAACCACCAATATGCAGTTTCCATATTAGAATAAATTTGGTAAAGCACTAGCGAGTATACAAAATTGTCAATAGCAATCCAACAAACTGTAGAATGTGGCAATCTAATAAGTCACAGCATTGTAATTTCAAAATTATATACATGTGCCACAGCAATATTTTTTATCAATGAACCACCACAAACACAACCATATAAATATACAATTGAAACTGAACAGCGAATCTCCTTTTTTATTCCAATAAATGATATTTATCCCCCTTCAATATTCTAAAATGTATGATTATATCACATGAATAAATCTCCCCTACCAATTGAGGTTAAGTTCTAGAAAAATATAATTTGATCCACTTTTGATGGCAGGGTCTTGTAGCGTTTCAAATTTCCCGAAGGAGCATCAGAAATACAATTGAAAATTACAAAATATCAACTTTATGTTAAGCATCAACAATAGTCATCATAGTTGTCAAAGGCACGCCTAATATCAACTTTATGTTAAGCATCAACAATAGTCATCATAGTTGTCAAAGGCACGCCTATGTTAAGCATCAACAATAGTCATCATAGTTGTCTCAGGCTCAAGGCTCCTCAAGGCTCAGTAGTTGCGCCTGGACCAAGGTCAGGCCAGACCCTTTAATCAAGCGCGCGTCTTTGCATCTAAAGCTCCAGGCACAAGTCGCGTGCCTAATATAAAACATTTTTTTTTCCCTTATTGTTAGCATGTGATGTATTTTTGTGTTACAATGGACTCTAACCATACAATACTGTCCCAGTAAAAGAAATAAAAAGGGTTGATCGATAGATTCAATACAATCAATCAATTTAAGGTTTTCTGGAAGTTAATACACAGTAGGACGAGTCTCCGACAACTTTTTAATTATCACAAAAAATATAGGAAATCTTGAAATTGGAATATTATGTATTCGATCAACACAATCAGTTGATTTAAGGCATTCTGAAAGTTAATGCACAGTGGGACAAGTTCTCCGACAATTTTTTTTTAATTATCACAAAAAAACATAGGAAATCTTGAAATTGGAATATTATGTATTCTCATTTTGTGGTTTAATGTTCTCATGGCTGAGTGGGGGTGTCTGCCCCACTGATTTTATTTATTTATTTATATTAAACATTTGGAATTTTACTAAAATTCTAGTAATGCCTTTATTGAATTTTTGGTAAAGTCCCTATTATGGTAGTTCGAAAAAAATTAATCTTATAGTTGTTCAAGGCCGCCCCCTCTTAAATAATTTTCTGACTCCATCCTGGACAATAGTATTTAATAATTTCATCTGTAGACTTCGATATCACAAGCAGCATAACAGTGTGGTCTTATAAAATTTTGAAGTATTGTCTAGAGTTCATCTCCTTTATGAGGCAGCAAAAAGGCTCAATATGAAAGACAAACTCATAAGAAACAGTTTACACTAAAAGAATCTACTACATGCCCTTTTCAACAGCTGTAAGTATCAATCTAACAGCATATGCATTTATCTATTAAAAAAAAAAAGTAAAGCTTCAAACATGAAACAAAGGTTACCTAATTTACAGTTAAAATACTTGCAATTGCAGTTAAAACACGTCGCAAAATTAACCAATATTGTACAGTAGGGATTCGGAACCTACATCTTCTTACCTCCCTCTCATTGCACATCGGGATCTGCACCAATACCATCGGAAAATCCTCCACATTGTCATTCTCCGAATCCACTGAATATTCCATCACCGCAAGGGGCTTCAACCTCCGGAACTTGATCCAGAAACATCCAAGCACTAATAGAATGCGATCCACGGACTGTATCAAGAACAAAACAATGCACATATTGATCAGACTCTGCAATGGTGGCGCTAAATAATTCGCCCTAATTTGAAGCCAATTCGCATACACAAGCTCCAGAAAATCCAACACCTCCGCCGACCTCACCGTCGGTGGACTAAAATGCCATCCTCTGAAGTAGGCGACGAGCTCGAACACTAGTAACAACACTACAACGATCAAGAAAACTTTAATCAGTCGATACAATCTGGATTCGGAGCGTGACGAATACGATTCAGAGGTACTGATTCGGCGATTGGCGATTCGGAGTACGGAGATGAAACCATTGGTCAAATAGGCGAAATAATTGGCGATTTGCTGGAATTTCAAGAGGCAGACCCAAGAGAGTTGACGAGCGCTTCGAGTTCGCTCTTTCTCGACCGTTTGGTCGGCGGTGGGGCTGCGGATCTCGACCGTCAACCAGCTAGGGTTTTCAGATTTGTCGAGGAATAGATCGGTGTGCTTGTCTCTGTGCTTGTTCCACCATTCTTGGAATTCATAGTTTGGTGGTCGAGACATATAGAGAATGAATGAAATGTGTAGAAGAAGGCTTCTGTTTCCAGATCTCTGTCTTTGGTTTCTTCTCAGTGAACCATGACAGTCTCTTTCTTTCTCCTCTTTCTCTATGTGATCCGGAGTTGGGGGAAGAAGCTAGAAAGCAGAGAGGGCTGAGGTTGTGCTAAATTTAGTAAGAGTCTACCAAATTTAGCGGAGTTTTGCTGTCTTTATGTATGTATAGTTAAACATGACTACATGTATATAATAATATATCATTACAAAGATTACTGGAGCAGGACAAGTGTGGGAAGGTATGGATTCCAAGCGCCTATCCCCTAATCACGGGATTCATATCTGCTAATGAGAGGGAAAATTATATTTTAGTCACTAAATCTAAATAAAATTGCTGGATACTAACCAAAGTCGTGAAAAAAAATGACTATTCAATAATGCTTCCTATGGTACACAAAATAAAATGCTCATTTCAACTATTTATATAAATTTTATGGTATGAATGGTTATTCTTTTGGAATGAAAGTTTATTTCATAATTAAACTTACGGGATGACCATTTCATTTAAAAAAAAATTAAAAAAAATTATATTACTAAAAAAAAAAACCTTCCCCACCACCACTTCTACCACCGCACCAGCTCTACCACCACCACCCTCGTCACCTCCACATCGCCACCTTCCTACTCCATCACACCACCACCTCCATATTGTCACCTTCCTCCACCGTCATTGTCGCCACATCGCATTGCCACCTTCCTCCACCACTACCTCCATATCGACATTTTCCTCCACCGCCACCACCTCCACATCGTCACCACCACCTCCACCACCACACCGTTGCTACCACCACCACACATTTGTTGATTTAATTTATTTGTCACTAGAAGGGGTATTTTGGAGAATTTGATTTAAAATTTATTTCATTCTTACTTTATTTCATATTTGCAACCAAACAATAGAATGAGAATGACCATTCCATTTCATTCACATTCTCATTCCATTCCCAGTTGCATTTCATTCCATTCCCGCATACCAAACACATCATAAAGGGTCGACCACATGAATTCTTTTTTTTTCACTCTTTTTTATTCATATGTCATATCTTCTACTAGATTTAATTTTTTGTAATCCTTTCTTATCATTTCATTCCATGTTAGTTGAAATCGATCTCTTTATCTCTTACTCTTTATGTAAATCAATCTTCCTCTTCTCACGGAAACATCTATAGGTCGGCGATGAATGCGCTCATACCACCTAAGTGATCACACCCCAATTTTTGAGTCACCGGAGACTCCATATCCGAGCTTGAATCCCGAGAATAAACTCGTACATTAAACCCTAATGAACCATCTTAACCTTTAATTATTGTGGAAGTTTAATCACAAACATACACATATATATGTACGTCTCAACATCAACCAATCCCAACAGGCCCCACACTTGACCTCACATGCCTGTCCAAACACATCTCAATAACCAACTCAGCCATGGATTACGATGCATCGTAGATGGATCATAACATCCTGCCAAAAGTTCTATTTTTCACTCCAAATCCTCAACACTATTACGATACATCGTCTTAAGAACTTTGATGCATTGACGAATTATGATACACCGTAATGGAGATTACAATGCATCGTAATCACTCGACCTGTAATCCTTACATTACCCTCAAGTAATCACAATCATACTTCATTCACATCCAAATACATCCTAAATTATTAGATTCATCCATGCAACATTGTAACATAATTGAATGCTATGAAATCATAAATCTCATACATTTATCCCAAAACATACATTTCATTGAATATATTCCCAATAACTATAAGCATCTTCATTGTTCATACATAAAAAGATTCAAATATACATGTAGTTCGTTCATGATTACAAGATCAAAAATATTCACATGCCACAAGCTGGCATGAATAGCAAAACATACAATATCCAAAAGAAATATCAAAATTCTACTAAAAGCTCCACTTGACTATTCAAGTCCTGTCCGTCATCGGTACCTTGTCTGTAAAAAAAAAAAATTGGGGGAAAGGAGTGAGCAAAACAATGAGTTCAATAGGAATGTCTCAACCCACTTAGGCATCAACCTGACACCGACCTACATGATATGCAACCATGATGTCGCTACACTACATGACATATTCAATATTCTTATGTTCAATTAATTGCAAATGCAATTCGACAAGTGTGCATTTAATCAATTTATCATGCTTAACAATTAAAACACATAAGCATCAAGATATTTATATCTTCTTCAGTCATAATCTGATACATAGTCATAATTGGTCAACTTTGACGATTTTGTGGTGTTGGACAACTCCTACGACACCATAGTGTTGGTCAACTTCGACAACACTCGTATGATTGGGCAACTCCGACGATCATACATTTATAGCAATATATTGGTTTTGCCTTTGTGATTGGACAACTCCGACAATCACGAAATTTGGGGTATAATTGGGCATCTCCAACGATCATCCCATTGTGGATATTTTTACCACTTTAAATACATGGTTGGACATCTTCGACATCCATGTAAGGCACACTCGGACAATCCTCCGATACACACATATACATGCTCATTAGGTACATATAACACGTAGCATACTTTCCATACTCTTTTAAACACATTCATGCTTTGGATAAAAACTAGCATACCTCATATTCTCACATACAACATATAACCACATATATGTTCATAATCATGCATATAATTCACATATGCATACAAATCATCATATATACCAACATGTTCTCATTTCATACATATTGCATGCATAAGTTCACAAACTATCATATATCACAACATGAATAACATTAGCATGTAATAAATCATAAAGAGGAGAAGATCATAGCACATAACCCTATCACTCTCCCATACATGCCAAACTCAACCAAACCTTTCCCAAACTCAGCAAAACCCTAGGAATCGATGAATAAGAAGGAAAAAATATCCCTACCTCAAGTTTGAAGCATTTTCTAGCAAAATCCTAAAATCCTCTAAGATTCACTTTGCCAAAATCTAACTTTGTTCGGTTCAAATTGAAGCCCTTAACCCGTAGAATACTTTATCCTTCTTCGGGAACTTCAAATTCGAGTTCCAAGCCTCCGAACTGAAGAGAGAATGAGAAGAGATAAAGAGGGAGAGGGAGAGAGATGTAGTCGTCTATGTGGTATGTATCTAATGAAGATAATCTCTAGCCAATTGATATGCCACTTAACGTACCCTCCCGACTTCTGTTTTCGATTTGAAAACGACTACGGCTCTGAAATCACTTTGTTAACTCTTTAAATATTTCATTTAGTTTAAAACTAAAAATAAATATTTTTTTAAACAAATTCAAATTCCTGGGTTTACCCGACCCGTGTCTTGGGCCCCACCAACTCAAAAATCTCAAATTTTACCAAACACTCCCAAAATTTTCCTGAACCTCTAAAAAAGTTCCTAAACATGTTTTTCCATTCAAAATATACATAACCTCATTTAAAATCTATTTGTGACAAAAATGATGAATAAAAAAGAAAATCGGTCAAAATTGGACCCCGTCTCTATAATCTCCCCACCTTCAAAGAATTTCATCATCGAAATTAAAAACATATCTGAGGTGTCAAAGGGTTGTCATTGAATCTTTAGTGATCTCTCCTAACTTCATTTTTTCACTGGTAATAGTTATAAACTTGTCGGTCTCCAATACTTGACTTTCATTTCTTAACCAACGAGGCATTTTGTTACCACCATACAACTTTACTCTGCAATCCATGAAACATCCCAGTTACTGGTACACCTCAGACTATGTCTAGGTATCACCAATATGTAGTGCAATTATCATACCGTGAACTATCACGACAACTATTTTCTCCCAAACCAAGTTTAGGAAAGATTAAAACGGTAACCAACCACTTCCAAATCAGCGGAAGTATGCCAATTAAACTCCTTCCAATAAACCAAACAACATCATGTGCATAAGGAACTTCACTTTTTGGTAGTCCAAACTCACACTTCTCCCACATAGCCTAAGGCCAATGATTCTTGAGGATTTATAACACAATCCTCAACTGGTTTGACCATGTTCCTCTTCCTGATGAAGAGTATATAGTTTTTGTAGGGTGGCATTCCAAGACATCTGAAACATTTACTCTGTAAGTCTCACAACTGATCATTGGATTCTTTTAATTCCACTGATACCACAAGGTATGGTTCAGAGGAAAATAAAATTAGCAGAAAATCTCGCTGCTTACTGATATGGTGTCAATTCTACTTAACTACTCGCGCAATAGAACGAGTTCTCGTAGGACAGGGCTATATAGAGGGTGTTGAACCTCAACGACTTGCAAGGTTGAATTGTTATGTTACTTAGTCTTTCAATTAATTCTAAAATAATTGAAAAATAATTGTTGATGTTTGATCTTGAATTTAATTGAGAAAGTTAAAGCTATTTGTAAATGTATTTTACGAAATTTAATCAGGAAGAGAAGGTCCTGAGAACTGACTTCACCACTAACCTTCTGACAATGACAATTGTACTAATTTGGGACGTTTAATATATGCATTCAGAAAAGAATGGCTACAAGCCTAATTCAATTCTATCAAGTGAATTTGTTCAACATACAATTAAGCATAACTCGTCTTCGCTTAGCATGGCCTATACATCTGACTAACTAATGACATGATAACCCATTTTCGCTTAGTATGAATTATCAAAACTCTAAGTTGAACGATGTGTGAAAATTATTGTATAACCCGTCTTAACAAGATCACAGAAGTTGAAAAGAACTAAACCCTAATCATGCAAACTTACATTCATTCGACAAGAACAAGATTCAATATGCAATAAAATAATCCATTAAAATTCAAACCAATAGCACAGTTGTTGTTTATGTATTGGTTATACAATCAATGTACAAATTATTTCATTCCCAAATTAATATACAACTTAAAACATTGAAAGACGGGTTAGGGTTATATCACTTCCCCGGAATAGTATTTAACCGCTCATGATCAGAGGTCTAGGCTTGAACGATGATGAAATCGCCATCTTCTTTCCCGTATTATCACGAATCTCCTCTATCTGTATCTCTCTCCAGAATACCCTAATTTTCTTTTTTTTTTTTCTTCTTTTACTTTGCGAAGAAAATACACATGGGACACCTAGCCTCCCAAAGTGGCACCTGCGCATAAGAAAATGACACTTGTGCCTCACAAAGTGGCATTTGCACCCAAAAAATGGCACCTGCACAAATAGGGCAGAAAGTTGCAGTAAACGTCCGTTTTAGAAATTTTTTGTGAAATACGACATTGTACAGAATTGAATTTCCTTTAACCCATATGAAGTTTGGGTCGTTTTGACAATCTTGTACAGAGTTATGGTCTGAATACCAAAACGGGTCCAGAACTTTTTAAGCCTGAATTGGCCCAATCTTCAATGTAAATAGGCCCATGCTTTTTTTCTTCATTTAAATTCATTTTCAGCCCATTTCTTCAGTCCATTTAATTTGGGTCTTCAATATAAACATATCTCTCATGGATCAAGCTTTAGCTTCTTACTAAAATAGCACCATCTGTAGTCCGATTTCACCATTATTAATCAGAATTACCCTTAATCATCTGAAATCATAAAAAGATTAAAATTATTAATAAAAACATAAAATAAATATTACTAAGATACTAATTCATATAATTTAGGGACATTGAATATGCAATATTCATTACTTATCACACCTCCAAACTTACATATTGCTAGTCTCTTAGCAATACAAAACTAAAAATAAAATAGAACAACTAATCTTCTTCCCTTTTCGTGGGAGATCCGGTTGTATTTAGCGTATGCAACAAGCCTTTTAAACCCCTAGGTTACCCCTAGTCGACAAGTGAAGAAATCTCCTTTACTTCCGATACCACATGTCAGGGCTCTTTTCACTATATAACTTGTCACTTTCAGGCGTACAAACCATGACCTGTCCATTAACTTAAAAAGAATTAAATCAATTCCAAGCATTTATCCGACTATCTCAATAGTACCACTCAGACATACCCTATCTAGAATCACAGTATCACAGTACCACGAATAGCTTTACTCATTTGACTAACCTCTAACCTCCAATGCTCGTGCAAATGGTGCAATACTAACACGAACAACCAAACTTTAACTCCTTTAACTCTGCCGGCGCTATACGATACGATGCCATAGCGATAGGTGCAGTACTAGGAGCAAGATCAGTACTAAATACTACCTTCCATCTCAGAGGTAACTTTGTCAAGTCCTCTAAAAACACGAACCATTTCCTCTGGTACACTAACACATGCTAGAATACACAACTTCAAGAGTGGTTCAAAACCAACCTGCTCTTAACATCTAAACATATTGGTAGACACTTTCCTGCCTATCGATTCTTAGCCAACTATATCGATTCTTCCATGCTTGTACCCAAAACAAACGTCATAAAAATGCTATCTTAGGTATTGAAAATTCTAATGGGGTGTGGTGTGAGGATGAGCAGCAAGTTACTGGGATTGTGGTTAACTATTTTCAGAGTTGTTTTCATCATATTCACCTACAAATTTTGATAAGTTTATTCAGCATGTTCCGGAAACTGTTTCACTGGAAGATAATTGATTACTCTTACATGTTCGGACTGGGGAAGAATTGAAGAATGTAGTGTTTGAAATGAACCCCATGAAAACTCCTCCAGGTCCAGATGGGTTCTCTCCTTTATTTTTCCAACAGTTATGGTATGTGGTAAAAGGAGATGTGACTCAGGCTTCAATGATTTTTGAGGTCTGGGAGTTTATTAAAGACACACAAATCTGCCAATTGCTTTGTGTAATGTCTTGTCAAGATTTTTTCAAAGCTTTGGCCAATCGTTTGAAACATATTCCTCATAAGGTCATTAATGATCACCAATTAGCATTTGTTCTCGAAAGATTTTTTATTGCATCCTTATGGCTCATGAAATTATTCTTTTCTTGAAGAACAATAAGAGTTGATGACATATATATGTAGCGTTAAAGCTTGACATTAGTAATACATATGATCAAATGGAGTGGTTATATTTGTTCGCAGTCACTTTCATGAAGGCTTGTATTTCTTCAGTTAGTTTTTCATTTTTGATTAATGCAGTGCCCAAAGGTATGTTTGTACCTTCTCATGGAATTAGGCAAGGGGATCCTTTGTCCTTTCATCTATTCCTTCTCCATGCCGAAGCTCAATCGAGAAAATTCTCTCAAGCTCTTAGGGGTGGACTAATTTCTGGAGTTAAACGTATGCAGAACAGCCCCAACAATTTCACATGTACCTTTTGGGAATGACAGCCTTCTGTTCTGTAAAGCTGAAGATAGGGAAGTCCAATAGCTTATGGAGGTGCTAAAGAGTTACGAATTGGCATTGGAACAAGCAATAAACTTGAGTAAATCTGTAATTTTTTTTAGTCATAATACAGAGTGTAGATTGAGAAATAGGCTGCAAAATATTCTGGGTATTGACAAGGAAGGAATGAAACAAACTACTAGGGACTTGCATCCGTTGAGGGTTGATCTAAAAGAGAATAAGTGTGACGCCATTCATAAGAACTTGGCTGTTTTTTGGTGGATTGGTAAAATGGAGGAGGAAGTATCCATTGGATCAAATGGCCAAACTTGACAGAATCTAAGGGCGATGGAGGACTAGGTTTTCAGGAAATGTCTTCTTTTAATTTGGTTCTCTTAGCTAAACTAGGCTGGAGAGTTCAAGTTGAAAAGAAAGGGCTTTTCTATCAGTTCTTCAAAGGGAAATACTTCCCTCAGTGTGATTTTTTGTGAGCTAGCTAGAGAAGGTTCTAACTCCTCTTGGGCATGACAAAGTATTCTGGAAGCTTGGGGGGTGTTGAAGTAAGGTTTGGTCTGGAGGATTGCTGATGGTGTTGAAGCTAGAATTTGGGAAGATCAATGGATACCTGACCAAAGTCATCCTAGTTTGTTCACACTCAAACACCAGTCCATTTCTCGGTCTACTGGGAAATTGATTTGCGAGGGACTACAATTGTGTCTGTCAAAGGACATGAAGTTCAGGAATTAGATATGACAATTGACCTGGACTGCCTAATAGTAATAGCTCCATGGATGCATCATCATGCTCATGCTGGAGATATTTCTATTCTATATATTGATACATACCTAATTAACCTATAATATTTCCTCCTATTATGTTAGCAACAGTATCACCTTGTAATTTGCTTGAACTATCACTGTTGAACTGACTCCTCTCGAATCTGACTCTTAATCACTTACTCTACTTTCACTTTACACTTCCACTTTGCATATAAAGATGAACCTTGCATATAGGGTACCTACCTTATTCATCTACTTTTCCAATTCTCAGTGCAATATTTTATTTATTTAAAATATTCTAATAGATGGAAGTCACCTCAAAGATGGTTGTATCTCTTCTTTTGTCACGATTAATATAAACGTTATGTTAATGAAATGCAATTTTTACCTCAAAAGAGTTTGTGTGGCAACTCTTTTTAAAATGCAATTTTGTTGAATAATGAAAAGTCACATGTTTTTAAAATTAATATAATTCACTAAAAGTTTATATAAATATTATAAAACGCTATGCACATTTATAAGGAGAGAATAGATAAAAGTAATGTCCAACAGGCTCAAAGCCCAAACAAACGAAGAAAGATCAAAGTCAGGCCCCGTGGAGCAGCCCAACTAAACCCACAAGAAGGCCAAGGCAATGTTACAGAATCAAAATATAGGAAGAGCAGGGCCATGATTTTAGGCCTAGCTCCATCCATCGCTAATACAGAGATCAAAATTAGGGATCGTTGGGGTCATGCAGAACCGATTGGGGAAGGTCCCAATTGCAGATCAATTGCTCAGTTGAGGCAGGCCTTTGCAACTAGCAGCAAGCAAATTTCCCTCTGATCGAAGAGAGAATGTCATTCTTAATCCACAGCTGTTGTCGCCGGAGGGGATTTATTGAAGATACGCTTATTCCGTTCGGCCCAAATATGGTATACAGAGGCATCTAGGGCAACCTTACCAGCCCAAAATTTGTGGTTTCTCCGAGATTCTTTCCGGTGATGAGATGTCCAGCGGATGAGTTCGTTCCAGCTTGATGGATGAGCATGGAAAAGACACTTCGATTGTGTGGTGTTCCAGATTGGGATGGAGAAGCTGCAATTGAAGAAAATACCTGACAGAGACTCAACTAGACAGACAATCCACACAGGTAACAAATGTTGGGGATGTGAAGGTAGTTCATTAGTTGCAATCTGGATTTTTTTGCAATTTACCCACCAATATAAACAAGAAGCCCACCTCCAATAGAGTACAAACATTAGGCTTCCAAAGTAACATGCTTCAATCCTTCCTATTAGACAATAATATAAAAAGAAAATATGCCTCTCAATCCAGCATTTATCAAACCAATAATATTAGTGTTTAAATTTTATAGTAATATCAAAACTATTGCTGAGTGCATTGAAAGAAATACATCTTGCCAAAAATATAAAAAATATGCCTCAATCCACCATATTGAGAGATTAAATTAAAAAAATATGCCTCAATTCCCCATATTGAGTTATTGAATTTAATCTTCAATCAAACAAAACAAAAAAAACACAAAACTACCAACCACTGATATGATATCCTTCCGAGATCAAACTTCCTGATGAACATGTTGTGCAGGGATGATAAGAAGCCAGGAAAGCAGGTGTTTATCTCCCTGGCCGCGTTTTCTTCCTCAAAGTCCTGAAATAATATCAAAACCATGCCTCAATCAATTATAGTACGCAATAATATCAAAAAATAAAAACGATCATTGAGTCCTCCTCTTTCCGGACAATACATACAAAGAGACCTGCCAACAGTCAAATAATTAGTAAGCTTCTGAGAGAGATTTATATAATTAGTTTCTTTCTCGTTTATTTCTATCTCCCATCTATCTACTTTTTTAGTTATTCACTAGAGCAATTATGATCTGGAAGTCGATCCGGGGCAAGTGTTCGGATCTAGGGCAAGTGTTCAGATCTATTATGACATAGCTATGAGGCACTCAACGGACATTTTTAATCTTATAAAACCTTTTATGGGCTTTGGATTGATGCAAAAACGACTTTTAATGAAAAAAATATGAAAGTTAAGATTTGGAAAAGAAAAATATATAACCTCGATTTTAATGTGGTGCAAATATATGTTAACATCAACCAACAAATACATGTGTATAAGTATCATAGTTTGATTGGATTGGTCAAGTATTTTGAACTTCTAAACCATAAACTGAACTGATCCTAATGTTTTCAATATTAGTGGAATTGGAACAATAACTGGAACTGAATCACTGACTCCAAGAATAGAAACAAACTATATGGTCTGGATTGGATTGACCGTCTAAATGGATCAACATGCACCCTAGATGTTCTAATCAGCGAAAAAGTCTTGCAATAGATTTAGGATGTCAACCCTTTTAGTTAACTATCCAGGTGACCGTTTGAGGGAGCTTGGGCCAGGGGAAAGAGGAAATATTAGTGGAATGAATCTCATGCCCGTTACATTATTTTGTGTTGGGGAAGGGTCTACCAGTGATAAATTGTGTTTACCAAGACGGAGTTGGCCTGATAATGTATAGGAAGTGGTTGTGGTCAGACCATCCTGTTGTGGTGTTTCTTTTCTAGTAAATCCATTGTGTTGTGGTGTTTTAATAAAGATGAGTTGTAGTTAGGGTTGAAGGAACTAATGGTGTTGGGTGTGTGGTGGTATATGTGTTGTTATGCTAATATATTATGCAAGTTGTTAGGTGTTAGGGTAGGTATGGTCATGATATTTGCAGTTGCGTAGTGATGTCTGATGTTCTGTATGGGGCTGCTTGTAGGTGATGTTCATAATAATTATAGTTGGCATGTGTCACTATGTGTTGGTCCTGTGAGAGAATGAGAAACATGGATATTTTATGGTGTTGGTGATAAACTAGAAACGGGAATGGTAGAGGTCAAAAAAATGTGTCAAGTGTAATGGGGTAGGTTATGAGAGATCTACTTGGCATGTTATCCTCACACCCACTTTCTTACAAATAAGCAGGAACCGAAGGACACACGCAAGGATGCAAAACTGACGGATAAAGAGTAGGGCTGATAGCAGGTCATTGGAAGTATAACGTCAAGTGTTGTTGTAAATAATAAAAAATTGTGAAAACATGGGTGTAAACACTGTAATGTATGTATGAGCTTTGATGCTCAATGAAATTATACTTTGTAGCGGGTTTCTTGGGAATCAATGAAATTTCATGTCACGATTTCCAGCCTACCAGAATTACGGTGTGAGAGTCATTACTAAGTGACACCTAGTATCTATCTTTAGTCATTCGAAGGTCTCTTTTAGTAGTTTTAATAACAAATTAAAAAATAAATAAATTGATTTTGTGCTCTCTCTGTGTATCCTTTATCCCATCCCTATGAAATACCAAACGATATAGAATGGTCTTAGAAGGGATATAATGAAATTATTTGATTGTTCTTTCAGAAGAATGATCCATTTTATTTGACTGATGGGACCAACAAACAATTAATTATAATATAACAAATATAAAAAAATTCTAAATATAAATAATAAATAAACAGAGTGTTCTTTTATTAGAAACGCCTCGTGATCTTCAACCAATTTTGTGCTTCAATATAATTACCAGGAGTAAGCGCTATAACTTTTTTCCAATACTCAGCGGCTTGATTGAACCAAGCCTCAGCTCCCTATCTCCCTGTCGAATGGCATGTTCTCCTCGGTCGGAATAGGCGGGTCAACTCCTTCCCTTAGAACCGTACTTGAGAGTTTCCTACCTCATACGGCTTAGCAGTCAATTCTTTTAGTGGCCCATCTTAATCTATCATATCTAACTGAATGAGATTTCTCATAGATCTATCCCATTTTTTTGAGTTAACCAAAAGAGGTTAATTACATGAGTGAAACTCACCTTCATAATAATAAAGCATCATAGGCATTTCCCCCTATCGTTAGAATTTTCTAAAAGGTAACTATCACGGTTTCATATAAAAATTTATATAGAATCTTTGAAAAAGACTTTTCTTCATAAAAAAGAAAAGCTTACTATTTTTGGGATCCAATCCTACACCGCTGCTCAAAGCCTTAGTGGATCAACTCTATTACATAAGTTGATTCCGAACTTTTATCTCATATCATGACATAAGCAAGCAGTTATTATTGTATCAACCCCAAACCTCGTTAATTGATCTTTACGGTGCTTCCTCTGTCAATTAGATCCTTTCTTTATCCAAATAATAAAGTAGCTAGGGATATCTTTTTCTTCATGTTTCGACTTCGACTTCGACTTCTATGAAGTCTCTTTCTTTGCTACAACCGATAAAAATCGTTATTTTGGACGATGCATATGTAGAAAGCCTATTACTTTATTTTTTTCCTAGTATTTACTAGCGGATTTTATCTTTCTTTCCTTTTTTTCTCTATAGTGAAGATAGTCGCACGTAATGACAGATCACGACCATATTATTAAAAGCTTGTGGTAAAAATGGATTTCGTTCTAGTGCTCGAAAATAATATTCCAAAGCTTTCGTATGTTCTCCATTACTTGTGTGGATAAGGCTTATGTTATAGAGTATATAACTTCGATCATAGGGATCAATTTCTAGTCGCATAGCTTCATAATAATTCTATAAAGCTTTCGCATAATTTCCTTCGAATTGAGCTGACATCCGTTACGGTTGTCATATGGCTCCTCCCTTATGTGCATAATGAGAATGTTTTAATCTTTTTTGATTCCATGCATTATTCTCATTATGAACTGAGCAGGGCTAGTGTTTTTACAAGAAATCTCTAACCAACCTTCCAGCAAGAGAACTTTTCTTAACATCAGGCGGATCGAAATGATAACTCCAACAATTTCTTTGTTCTCAACGCCTCCTAATTTCCAGGAATTAGTCACTTCAACAGTCTTCGATGATTATACAGGTATCAAAAGTATGAACGAGATGGATGTTTGTTGTCCCAACCATTCTTGTTAGTCCCGAGCCCACTAGGAAAATGGATAAGTTATAACAAAGTTTTCGTGTTGTTGATTCCTAGGTGTAGCGCTTCTTCCGCCACCTATTGGTACTAGTGAAAATGATTGACCTGTAATAAAGAACCTCTAGGTGTAACCTTACGCTCAATATTAGAATTGACAATTGAAGCATAGCTGCGTTAATCGAGGACACGCGACAGAAGGAATTGTTCTATTTCAAAACTCCACCTTCAACAAGCGTAGATTTAGTTCAATCATTTTCTTTCACGCAATTCACAGGGCCTCAATTGATTATATTACGCAATAATATCAAAAAATAAAAATGGAATAATCAAACGTTAAATGAAATAAAAAAATTTAAAAACTAAATTCGTAAACTAAAATCCGTACCTTGTTAATCTTCTTTGATTGTTCTCCGGAGTGATGGAGCGCGTTCTTGATAAATCTCATTAATTCTGACAAAGTAGAAGTATAAGTTGCAACTGGCTTAAAAGATTGACCAACTTCTTGTCTTTTAGCTTGTTCTGTTTAAAACTGAAAAACAGCATACAAAATAGTATTTGGTGGAAGCACATTCTTCCATACTTGATACCACATGGAATCGACAATTGAAGCATAGCATTTGAGGCTGCGCATTAATCGAGGACACACGACAGAAGGAATTGTTCTATTTCAAAACTCCACCCTCAACAAGCATAGATTTAGTTCAATCATTTTGTTTCACGCAATTCACAGGGCCTCAATCGATTATATTACACAATAATATCAAAAAATAAAAATGAAATAATCAAACATTAAATGAAATAAAAAAATTTAAAAACTAAATTCGTAAACTAAAATCCGTACCTTGTTAATCTTCTTTGATTGTTCTCCAGATTGATGGAGCGCGTTCTTGATAAATCTCATTAATTCTGACAAAGTAGAAGTATAAGTTGCAACTGGCTTAAAAGATTGACCAACTTTTTGTCTTTTAGCTTATTCTGTCTGAAACTGAAAAACAGCATACAAAATAGTATTTGGTGGAAACACATTCTCCTATACTTGATCACCACATGGATTTGGTAATTTCTCGATGTCGAAGTAAACATTACCGATATAACACGAGTTGCCATATGATAAATGGTTGCATATCACCCCATATACCCAAATCTCTCCTTGTCACTCATTAGCAAAAGATGTTTCTTAACATAAAACGAAAATAAGAACCAAAATTATCGAAAAACACATTAGTAAAAAATACAATGTGATTAAAAACCTTAAGATCTGCTGAGATTAAACATGTCATAAAAGATTCTCAGTGAATAAAGTAGGTTTGAGTTTCCAATCACCGGGTGTAGGTACAGGTGTTGAGGTTATTTTATTGAACAATTTTCTTGAAAAGACCGTCTCTCCCCATCAATCTTAGGCTCAATCAGAAATAAAGTATTTTCCCGCATCACGTAGGATGAATCTAGGTCAAGCCCGCCATGCACTTTCTCCTTTGGTGGATGTAATCTATTACATTTCTGTAAAATTGATTACAACCCAAAAAAATAGATTAGAGTATAGAATTGGAAAAAAATTTTAATTTTGGAAACTCGTAAAACATTTTTTTTACCCGATTGAATTCCTCCAGAACACATTCAACTTTCTTGCTACAAAAGCATGGTCCTGATTGTCTTTTCGATTATTCGAATCTTGTAACCATTCGTTGAAATACTGATCGAAGAGATCATATATTACAACCACATAATTCTTGTTGACATCCAATTCGTTGAAATACTGATCGAAGAGATCATATATTACAACCACATAATTCTTGTTGACATCCAATGTCTCATCTTTAAGTTCCAAGAAAAAGGGATGAAACCTATGTTAACAAGTGTTGATTCAACAGCTCCTTTATTATAGAAAGGATTATTTGGCAAACAAAAAAATCTTGCCAGTTTTTCTCGCTCCAAATTTGACTACTTTTCCCTTCCAAGTCGTCTACTGGTTTGTAATGGCCTTAAATTCAAATCTTATTATTTTGAGACCACAAACCTGAAATATTTTAAATATATTTTTTGTTGGTAATATAAGTCTAAATGAAAAAATAGTTACAATTAGAATTCCATGAAACTGCATAATAGAAAGGGAAGGGAAGAGAGGAGTCCATTCCTTCCTAAAGGCTAAAATGTAGCGCTGGGGAAGCATCCTCCCTTAGAGAATTCCCAATACAGGAAGGAAGGGAATGCCCAGTCATAAAACTGAGATTCACGACTGACTTCCTCCATTAGATAGGATAGAGAAATAGGATAGAGAAAGACCGGGATTAGTCTACTAACAAATAACTACCCGAGAGTCGTGTTTCGACTGATTGAACGAGGAAGAAAATTGGACACTCGCCCTGTGCTGTGGTGATTCATGTAACGCTTTGGGAGTAGCGAAGCAGCCGAGTCTAGGAACTAAACTAGACAGTTCTGACTTGTTCCGTACACTTTTAGAGGAAAGCAGCTCACGCCTCGTTGATGACTGGTGTAGATACGAGTGACGAAGGTTGTCAGCAAGTTCAGTCTTCAATACCTACACTGCTACTTGGTGTGTGAGAGATTAATTTTCATATACCTCTTGTACTGTATCCTATAGGACTATGAGATTCTGATTGTAACTACTTTTTCATTTAGACTTACCAATAAAAAAAATTATATGCATATGAAAATTTATTTAAATATATTTAAAATATTTCAGGTTTGTGGTCTCAAAATAATAAGATTTGAATTTGAGGCCATTACAAACCGGTAGACAACTTGGAAGGAAAAAGTAGTCAAATTTGGATAGCGAGAAAAACTGGCAAAATTTTTTTGTTTGCCAAATAATCGTTTTTATAATAAAGGAGCTATTGAATCAACACTTGTTACCTTAGGTTTCAGACATCCCTTTTTCTTGGAATTATATGTGGTTGTAATATATGATCACTTTGATCATTATTTCAACGAATGGCTACAAGATGAGAATCATTGAAAAGACAATCAGGACCATGCTTTTGTATCAGGAAAGTTGAATGTGTTCTGGAGGAATTCAAGTAAAAAAAAATATTTTTCAAGTTTCAATTTCTCCAATTCTATACTCTAAATCTATTTTTTTTTTGTAATCAATTTTACAGAAATATAATAGATTACATCCACCAAAGGGAAAAGTGCATGGCGGGCTTGGCCTAGATTTATCCTACGTGATGCGGGGAAATACTTTATTTCTGATTCAGCCTAAGATGGATGAGGTGACGGTCGAATTAAACCAAGAAATGATTTTCAAGATTTGAGAAAAAAAAAAAATTGCTTAATAAAATAACCCCAACACCTGTACCTACACCCGTGATTGGAAACCCAAACCTACTCCTATTGACTAGGAATCTTTTATAGACATGTTTAATCTCAACAGATTATCTGATTGTATTTTTTACTAAAGTGCTTTTCAATATTTTTGGTTCTTATTTCCGTTTTATGTTAAAAAACATCATTTGCTAATGAGTGACAAGGAGATATTTGGGTATATGGTGGTGATATGCAACCATTTATCATATGGCAACTCGTGTTACATTGGTAATGTTTACTTCGAGATCGAGAAATTACCAAATCCATGTGGTGATCAAGTATGAGAGAATATACTTCCACCAAATACCATTTTGTATGTTGTTCTTCAGTTTCAGACAGAACAAACTAAAAGTTAAGAAGCTGGTCTTGTTAAATGTGGAGTTTTGATATAGAACAATTCCTTCTGTCGTGTGTCCTCGATTAACGCAGCCTCAGATGCTATGCTTCAATTGTCGCCGCTACACCTAGGAATCAACAACATGAAAACTTTGTTATAAATTACCCCTTTCCCTAGTGAGCTCGGGACTAACAAGAAATCTCATTATGCACATAAGGAAGGAGCCGTATGACGACCGTAACGGATGTCAGCTCAATCAAAAGGAAATTATGCGAAAGCTTTACAGAATTATTATGAAGCTATGCGACTGGGAAGTATGGATTAAATTCCAACAATTGGTATCAGAGCTATAATTAAGGCTAGCGTTTTAGTTGTAGAGATCAAGAATTGAAAGATTGAGTTAAAAAAAATTTTCTGTTTTTTATTTATGATCTTATATTTATGATCTTAGAGTGCTCTTTGAATTGGCATATATGTATATGTGTTTGATCGGTCCTATGGAGTACTGTTTGGGAATTACAATAAATATGGTTGTCGATTTTTTGTTTATCTTGGATCCGTGTTTACAATCTGTATGTTTATCGGATTGACAGTTCATTCATATATATATATATATATATATGAAACTTTGATATAATTGATATTATATATTGAAAGATTTGAAGTCAGCATGTTATAAAATGTCTTTATTAAACTAATCAATCAACCACACGTATACATGATAAAGGCATTTTATATATTGTATGTGTTAGATGCTCGAATGATGATGGGTTTGTTCGATATCGCGGTTTAAAGTAATAGTTTTACTGTTTGCATATGCATGATGCATATATATGACCCGGAGACTATTATTTGATTTTCCATTTATTCTAGGTCTATTTAAGGTACTAGTTTACTCGTTTACTTTTATGTATTTGCTTAAGGTGAGAGATTGCTTTGTCCATCACTTGTGTACGTGTGCTTGTATATTACTAATGAAACTTGGATTGAAATATTGAATATCCAAGCATATATTCTCATGAATGTACAGTTAAGTTGTTTGAGTTGCGGCTATGATTCTTGAAACATTATTTTTACTGGCATATAAATATAATGTTTGATATATGAATGAAATTATAAAGAGCGATATGTTTTATGTGAAACTCCTCTTAAACATTATTGGTACTACAATGTCTAGAGGGGGGTATATTGCTCACTTTTGAAACTACAAGGGGTAACTTGTTCACTTTTATAGTTCAGGGGGTGTTTTGTGTTCATATGGTGAAACTTCAGGAGATATTTTGCACTTTTGCCTTTTGTATATAAAAGGTTAGTGTCATTTTCCATATCTTCTAATCATTAAATGCATGTTGATGCACATGCTCCATCAATGATATAGCACTTTACTTTAACCATTGCTCCACTTTGCAATAGTTGGAATATGATCCATAAGAGCCGAGAGAGGAAGAATGAGAGAAAAGAATTAAAAGTGAGAATGTGTCAGTGGTGAGTGGTGTGTGTGCGCTGGATGTCATCTCTTTCATTAAAAATGTTATCATATATATATATATAATATGAAAGAAGAAATAGAGAGAGTATGGCAATGACAGACGACAGAACGAATGAGGTAGAGGGAGAGAGAGAGTAATAGAGAGAGATAAGTTTCTGCTATGAAGAAGGAAGTGAAGGAAGAGGAGGAGAAGGAACTCTCAATCTAAGGCAAGTTAATCTTGCCCTTATTCTTGTGTATAATACTATCTTGGATTTAATTAAGATGGTTAGAAAGTTTAATTTAGTATAATCTATGAATTTATATAATTTTTTTTCAAGCTTAAAATTTATATAGGTTGCTTCAGTGTATATATATAGATAGATATTGGTATATTGTCATATGTTTTAGTTGGTTAGTAAATATGCTTTTAGTTAGGAATCTGTGTTGATTAGATGTTAATTGGTTATTGATGAATAAATAAATTTATATAGAATCAGATTATATATCATTAATTATTGAATCAATATGTGTTATTAAGATAGGAAGGCTAGAAAGATACATATGTTATGTCTAAGGATATATAGATATATTTATAACTCTCAGCAAGTGTAATTATATACATGTCCTTATATAATACATGGATCTATAGTTTGGGGTAGTTGATTGGGTTTTAAATCAAGGCAAAATGTAGTTTTGGTGTATATAGATATTGGCATCACTCCTATAAGTGATAATTAAATGAGTTTATGTACACCTAAGACATATATATATATACATACATATATATAACTGTTGGGTTAGCTCAAATTCCTATTGTGATTAGGTTTCTATTATAGAATTATATCTTATTAGGTAATTTCTTAGCAGACAGATCTTGGTCTCAAGGAAGGAAAGTTGTTGTTAGACAAGTCTATGGCTCTAAAGAATTGTAATTCTTGTCCAACAAAGAATTGGGTTTTGAGCTCCAAGGAATTGTAATCATTGTCTACCAAGGAATTGGGTTTTGGGCTTTATAAATAGTTACCTATGTTATAGGTTGAGATAAGTGAGAAGGGAGGAGGCAATATTCGATTGTTATTGAGAGGACACTTAGAAAGAGAATTCTTGTTTACAATTTGTGATTTCTTTTTGAGTGAGATTGGGTGTATAAGGGTTAAGGATTGAGAGTATTCTTGATACAATCTTGCAAATTTTTTCGTGTTTGTTTACTTATCATCACATCGTAATACTTGGTGGTTCGTGATTGGAGGGTTGTTTCTCAACAAATTGGTATCAGAGCTTCAAGGTACACACAAGGTGTTTGATAAAAGTCTTGTCTAGATTTTTTTCTTCAAAATACGGGTGTTAGTTCGTCTTGGGCACTTGTGGCAATCATTGCCGGTAATATTGCCACACAGTACAAGGTGGAAAGATTTTATGGTAAGGGTAACTTCACCCTGTGGCAAGAGAGGGTGAAGGACATTCTAGTTCAACAAAGCTTAGCGTTGGCATTGAAAGGGAAGGATGGATCGCCAAAAAAAAATGTCAGTTGATATTTGGCAGGATATAGAGTCAAGGTGTGTTGGGATAACATCATTAACAATATTAATGGAGAGGATTCGGCGTCAAAATTGTGGGAGAAGATAGAGAAGCTCTATCTAGCGAAAAGACTCACAACTAAACTTAATCTAAAGCGGGATTTGTACAAGCTAAAGATGAAGGAAGGCGGAAACTTCTTGGAGCACATGAATGAATTTCATAGAATTGTTGATCAACTTGAAAAGGTCGATGTGAAAATTGAAGAAGAAGACAAAGCCCTATTACTTCTTACTTCATTTCCAGATTCCTATGAGAACATAATGACTACCGTCTTATATAGCAAGGATACGCTAAATATGGAGGAAGTTGAGTCGACTCTCTTGTCCAACGACAAAAGGAAATCTCCCATTAATGAGAGTTCAAGTTCAACTATGGTTGCTCATTCGCAGAATAGGGGAAGGCCCAAGGATCTAGTGATAACAGCAGATCTAGATCAAAGGGTGGAGAAAAGGGTAAGCAGTGCCATTGATGTCATGAGTGGGGCCACATTAGGAAGAACTATCCACTTGCAAAACGGAAGGATGATAGCGGCTCTGAGAATGGATCTACCGCATATGCTTGTGATAATAACATTGGGGATGTTCTCACAATTTCTAAAGGTGACACTCTTAGTCAACATGAGTGATTTTTGGATTCGGGTTCATCAAACCTGATTTGCTCCGTGTTTGACATTGCCTAATGGTGACAAGTGTATCGTTGAGGGCGTGGGAACGGCGAAGTTCAAAATGTTTGATGGAGTGGAACTCATTTTGGGGGATGTTGCTTACGCACCAAAGTTGTGGTGTAATCTAATTTCCTTAAGCCAGTTGGATTCCATAGGCTGTGAGTGCTCCATTGCAAGGGGGGACTCATGAAGATCACCAAGGGTTACATGGTATTAATGCGAGGAGAACAAAGTGGAGGTTTGTACCGTCTGGTGGGGAGAGCCAATAGCACTCAGACTTCGGTTGTGGATAGGAAACGAGGTGCATATGGTAACAAGATCTTGAGACGTATTTCGTTTGATTTATCAAAGACACGGATTGCACGTTTCTGGACAGACGAGGGTAAGATGAAAGTTCCTGCTTGGAGAAGGTTGCATTGAAGACCCCTTCCAAAGTCACTTGATAGTGTTGACTTGATGCAGCTACAGGAATACATTGGTCGTGTGGATCAAGGGAAGTATTAGTACATACTTGATTCGGGTTATGTAGCTGGAGTTTGAAAGGCCGATGGATCGTTTGTGGATTTCCAAATCTGAGTCTCGTGTATTAAAGACTTGTCCAAATTTTTGCCAAGGGGGAGATTTGCTGGGTTGGTTCAAATTTTTATTGTGATTAGGTTTCTATTAGAGAGTTGTATCTTATTAGGTAATTTCTTAGTAGACATGTTTTGGTCTCAAGGAAGGAAAGTTTTTGTTAGGCAAGTCTATGGCTCTAAGGAATTGTAATTCTTGTCCAACAAGGAATTATGTTTTGGGCTCTAAGGAATTGTAATCTTTGTCTACCAAAGAATTGGGTTTTCGGTTTTATAAATAGTTACCTATGTTATAGGTTGAGATAAGTGAGAAGAGAAGAGGCAATACTCTCATTGTTATTGAGAGGATGCTTAGAAAGAGAATTATTGTTAAGAATTTGTGATTTCCTTTTGAGTGAGATTTGGTGTATAAAGGTTAAGGGTTGAGAGTTGAGCGTACTCTTGATACAATATTTCAACTTGTACTGTTACAATCTATATAGTGAAATCGGGCTCTCCGTGGACATAGGCTTGTTTAGTCGAACCACGTATAGTTCTTGGTGTATTCTTGCAAATTTCTTCGTGCTTGTTTACTTATCATCACATCGTAATATTTGGTGGTTCGTGATTGGAGGGTTGTTTCTCAACATTAACTTATATCAATAGTTTAAGAAGAAGACTACAGTCTCATGTTTGATCATCTACCATTGGATGTTGAATGTATGTAATATTGAATTCTCTGATTAGTTTGATTAGGCATGATTAAGTATTTTTATGGCCTTAATTTGAAGAGGGAAATCATTAAGAATGTCACAAATGTTGTAACTTGAAATTACAAAAGCCGCCTTGGGTGTGTTTTGAGGTAGAATACAACTTTCGGGTCAAGTTAAGATTAAACAATTTTTTGAAAAAATCTAGAATTATATTTCAATATGATAAACTTAATTATGCCAAAATAATTAAGTTCAGAATAAATTCAAAAGATGAATCTCGAATTGATAATTAATGTGAATAATGCACAAATTAATGGTTGAGTTAATCTATTAAATGTTGAATGTATTTAATAAATCTTAAAAGCTTGAAATTATGAAAATGATTGTTAGGTATGATCAAGGACCTGCCTATTTTGAAGTATACTTTCTGTTGATATGGCCATTGGGTGAAAATAACTCTTATTGCGTGGACGTGGTCAGGAACCATCTGGGTGAGTAGACATACAAATCCAGACACACGTGTGATCTTCAATAATCAGACTATGTGATGCGCGCCATTTTTGTGAGGGGAAGAGGGGATCAAGTAAGTTGTAGAAATTGATAATTAGTTAATCAAAATGTTTAACTAATTATGATAAACAATTAAGAAGATTGTTTTACAATAATATTGTGAACACTATCAATCTATCAATTGATTAAATGATTCCTTTAAGATAGTACGCTACGTTGAAAATGTTTTGGATATAGCAATTAGGAAAAACTACACTTTAGTGGACTTAGTAGTCCTGAATAACAAAGTAGTGTGTTTTAACATTTCAGTTTTCATCTAGGTTAAAATAAACAAAATAATTACATATACATTGAGAATCACCTTTTATAATTATTTTATGTTCAATGCCCTTTAATGTTAATAATTTTTTAACTAAACAATAACACATTTTTTTTCTATTTTTTCTACCAACTCTGTTTGATACCAATAACATGTAGATATTGTTAAATGCTCCTAATAGCTTGCATAGACAAAAAAAAAAAAAAAAAAAATTTAAGCATGTATACTTTAATCAAAGTCAAACATTCATGTCAATTAAAATTTTATTTTTATTTAAGCAAATATAAACAATTAAATTTTTCCTCTCAATATACACATATAAATATATATATTGAGAGAGTATACCATGTATACAATTAAAGTTTAAATGCACTAGTTGTTGTTATGTTGGTTGTTGCTGTGAGGTAGAAATACCACGACTGATTTGTGCATGAGTGAATGAACGACATTCTCTAGTGGTGGGTAAAATAAACTTCTTCATTATGGCTATGATTAAATAGGAATAGTTTCATAATTTTGAGACAAGAATTTAGAAAACATTTTGAACATGAACAATAATTTTCAATGTCTGTGTAATTATTTTTGCCTATTTCAACCTATGTGAAAAGTGAAATTTTAATATGCACAACTTTGTTATTTAGTACTCCTAAGTCAACTTAAGTGTAGTTTTCCCTAGTAATTATAGAGTGTTTCGTTATGAGAAATTGTGGTTTGGATTATGTTAATTATTGAGAATTAATTAACTGTTTTATATATAAGGATATAAGGTGATGTTGACTCATTGAACAATGATTGTGTGTAGCAATTTATTATTGAGCTTGTGAGCTCACCCCAAAAACAATTACAGGTACTCATGGATTAGTAGGTGATGGAGGTACGGGATGCAGATGAAAATTAGTTTGATCATTGGTTGATTTACTTTTATTATTAGTTCAATCTTTCCGCATTAAGAACTCTTGTAATAAGGATGAGTTGTATTTATGTATTGTAACAAATAATACATAGTGATAGATATTATTTTTAATAAGCAAGTGATTGATGAGGACGTGATTAGTGATGGTGTGTTGCTATGTAAGCCGCCTTGGGTGTGTTCATGAGCTTTTCAAGCTCGGCTCGAAACTCGTACAGTGAATCAGAGTGAATCAGTGAAGCACATATTACACACAAAATACACACACATATGCACAGCAACACAGATCTAAACATACACACGTTTTCCACACAAAACACACACACACACACGGATCTGTCTAAAACTAAATATCCATCAAAGGATATCTCATACAAAATTATAAGTAGTAGAAATACCTGGAAAGTCACCGATCTCGCCAAAGCCACCGTTCGGATCTCGCCAAAGCTAGCACTCTGATCTCACCAAAGCCACTGTCACCATTCTTGATCTTCCCACGCAACGAGAGAGAGAGAGAGTAAGTAGATCGGCAGACGTTAAATGGGATGTAAAGAGTGGAGTGCGGCTAGGGTTTGATAGTAAAAGAGTTGTTAAAGGTTATATAGGTGGGATTTTAGAACATGGGTTTGGGCTGTTTTAATCCTTAGTCGTTTTATTGTTTGGGTTGGGCTGGACAAAACTTGCGGTTTAAAAGAAAATGCATGGCCTAGTCTTATGAAGATATTTAATATATATGTACAATGTAATATATATATATATATATATATATTAATCAAGCTTGTTGGTGAATCTGTAATCAAATTCTGTTTGTACGATGTTCCTAAACAAATGAGCCGAGTCTTATATTTATGATAATCAGACTCGACTCATTTACAAACAAATAACCACAAGCAAAAGGCCCATCTACCCATTCTCACAAACAACCACAAGCAAGTTACTTCCCCACATACCCATGGCAAACCATTAACCTACCTTTCCAGACTTTATCTTCTCACCTGGCAAAGACAACCTCTAAATCATTTTCTCACATGTCCACCGCATCTAAGTTATTTCCTAAAACTCCTTTATTTTCTCATCCAACCATTGATAAAGTGAAATGTATTTCTACGCTTTCTAAAAAAATTTTAGAACTTCAATATTACGAAGTTCTTTTTTATTTACTAAAAACTAACAAAAAAATTAAACTAACATCAGTTTATCAAATATTAAGAATAGGAAAGAAAAAAAAACCAACAACCAACAGAGATAATGGGGAGACGATTCAGGGTAAAAAAAAAAAAATCATAAACCAACAACCAACCGGAGAGAGAGAACAGTGAGAGAGAGACTTTTACCTAAGCCTTCTTGGGCGGTGAACTTATCTGTGCGGTGACCTTCGCTTCTTGTGCGGTGACCTTAGCTTCTTGTGCTTGACAATGGTTATTTTTCCGGGTCTGACACAGAGAGAAAGGATAATGTATGTTATGCTGAATGTCACTTCAGAGTGACATGCTTTTAGAAAGAGAGAGAGTAGATTGAGTTAGCACGATGACAGATATATATTCACAAAAACAATACTGCAAGGATAGTAGCTTGTTGGTCTCTCCTTTCCTTTTTTATTGCTACTATTTGAATTGATATAGGGAAAGAGGATTGTTCTATATATATATATATATATAATAGTCTAAGGTACCAAAACAATCACTCTCAGGATAGTACCTTATTGATCTCTCCTCTCTCTCTTTTTTTTTCCAATGTTTTAACCCAAACAAAGCGGTTTAAAGGTCATTGATTCAAATCTCAATGATACCAAAAATGTTGTTATTTGAATTGTTTTTACAGCCAAAACCATGTAATATCGCCTAAAATAAAAAAGAAGGGTTTTAAATCCCAACAAAAGAGTTTCTTGCCAACACATTCTTTTGTACTATTCCAAGTTTTAATGAATTGGTAAATAACACAATATGTATTTAAATTATAATAACCTCAATTCAAAAAATTATTGAATAGACTTTACATTGACTTTGATAAACAAAAAAAAATTAAAAATTCTATAAACAAGTCAATAAAATATTATAACTTCTTTGGTTAAAAAGAAAAAAAAAATTGAGTAATTTTTTATAGTTTAAAAAGTAGATTTATTATTTCATTATTAAAATCTACAAATTTTGTAGGCATTCGAAGCATTTGGAATGCGGCTGGATGCAAACATTTAGAATGCAACTTGAGGAATATGGGAATTGCAATATATACTTGCAGCATACTTTTTGACTATATATATATATATATATATATATATATATTTTCAAAAGGTTAATCAAATATATTAAAGAAATAAGGTATTGACATAATAGGCATAAAGACAAATAGAAGTTGTGCTCTATAGAGTCCAAAGCCAAATACAATGAACCCCAATTGGGGGCAAGCCCAAAAGTAAATCAAATTAAATAACCGTTAGTAATAGAACAGAAAAGTTGTTTCGCTATGAAAGGACATTCAACGTCAATCCGGAGAGTAATTCATGGCCGGGGGACAGAGCTTATGAAGGTAAGCTAAGCTTAGTACGATTCAGTCTGGAGGCTGAGGTGGTGGATGGCATCGTGATGGCGAAATATCCTATTCACGGAGGATACTTCTTGAGGCAGAGCAATCCTTTAAGAACTCTAAGTTTAAGGTGAAATAAATGAGTCTAAAATTCGATTAGTAACTATAGCATGAGATGAGCATCTTGAACTGAAGATTCGTGCATTTCTTTCTTCCCATACATGATAGACTGTTGTTGCGAGGCTTAATTTACAGGTCATTATAATACCTATTTTTCATATGATAAGTGATGCATTTAAATTCACATTCAGTAGAGGATGCAATTGTGATGATAAACACTGGTTTATGATTTCTAAAAAATGTCCAAACAAATCCCAAATGAATCAACATAGAAATGAAACTATCATCAGTAATATTTTCTATTTTTATTTTTTACTTTTATAGAACTGAAATGTAATAATCGTGACCATTTTTTGTCCGATTTTTTATTATTTTTATTTATTGTCATATTAATACTTTAAATGATTATATATGTGTTAAAAATGTAAAATACATGTTTAGAAAACTTATTTAAGTTTTGGAGAAGTTTTCGGAGCATTTGACAAAATTTGACTTTTTCGGATTCGATTGACTCAAGGGTGTGGGCCAGGGGTCAGAAAATTTGAAAGTGTCAGAATGACTCCAAATTCAGATGGTAACTTAAATAAAATATTTGACGCGTTACGGAGTCAATTTCATGTTAATCGGAGTTACAGAACTCAGAAAACGAGTTCAGAAAGGTTTAGTGAAAAGGTTGTGACATTCTTGTAAATAAGTGTAGGTTAAATTCTATAAATAGCTAAGAGAGAATTCAACCCTTCATTATCATTCTCTAACTTCTATGAGGGAAATATATATATATATATATATATATCTTCTTTTTCACTTCTCCATTGAATTAGATGAACTTTGGGTGAGAATTGAAGTTCGTCAAAGAAAAGAAAAACAATCTACGTGTCAAGGGCTTGAGTTTGATCTGTCCGGAATCAATTTCAAAGAAAGTTGAGTCTTTGATGAGAATTGAAAATTTCATTTGGAAGCTCTTCCAAATTGAGATAGAGATGTCTAACCCATAAAATTCGGGGCTTTTGTGAGTATATATATTAGTTGTCTTGTCAGCCAATTAGCTATGTGGATATATAATTAGATGTTTTTCAATACTAAATCATGCTCAATTATGCCAATTAATGAATTCTCTATGTTAATTGATGTATTTACATGTGAAAGAATTATGTGTATTCATGTATATGTGGTAAAGTGACACTTGTGTGTTTGTGAAAATGTCTTAAAAACATGTTTATGTCCAAAGCATGTTTAGTTACCATATTAATTATTTGGAATGTGAAAAATGTGAGACATGTATAATGTGATTACAAGTGATGCTTAATTGATGAATTGTGTAAGCATAACCACTAAATGTTATTTTGTCTCAAATTGTTTACTCATAATTGTCATGAGAATGTACAATCCATCATCATTCATGGGTAGACATGTGGTGAGGGTAAATCCTTTTGAGTGATGAGGTAATCTGGTAAAGAGAACCCTCAGGGGCAATTCAGTAAAGGAATCCAACAAAGTGATCCGGTAAGGGAGCTCCAGTTAGAAAGGAATAGGATATTCCCTAAAACGGAGTCTATGATGAGGTAATTCGGTAATGGAGCCTTAGTTAGGTGGAATTAGATGATCTTAGGTAGTGAAGTCCAATGGATGTGTGATGAGCGTGAGGGAGTTGTGCTTAACATGTTGCATTATACATTGCTTATGACATGATTGTGACATGCGAATATTTGCTTAACATGATTAAATGCAAAATCTATGTTATGTGGTATTTATGGGACTTGCAGAATTGTATTTTAGACACTCCTACTGAGCGTGTGGTTGCTCATCTTATGAGGATTAATATTTTTCAAAAAATGAAAAAGAGGTGGTGGAGTCTACCCAACGGTAGAGTTGGTGTGGATCGGTACCGGTTCCATATAAAGACTTTATATTACTTTATTTGATTGTATGTCCTGATTGTGGACTATATGGATGTGACAAACATGTAATGGCCATTTATGTTCCGAGAACATGAATCATTTATAATTTATGATTGTTTACTCTTAAACACAGATTATAGCATATGTTTTCTATTAGTTGTGATTTTATACATTGTAAGCATGATATTGAGCATGGTAAAATGATAGACGTTTAAATAATGATGATCCATTGATCCATTCGTGTAGTACTATCGAAGGTGTGAGATCCCGAACGACAAAAACCTTCGATAGTACTTTGATACTATTTCAATCATGCGAGATGTTTCAATCAATCGAAACCTTCATTTCGATTATGCAAAATCTGCACTTTGATTGTGCGAAATGGTGGCTTCGATCATGCAAAATGCTGCAGGAACTGAATGTTATGAATGAACATGTGTATGAGGGTTTATGCATTAAGGAAGGTTACTTGTGGGCCCAAATTAAATATGTATGCATGTAAACTTAATTATAATGATTTTATAAAGGCTTCCGCTGATTTCGTGATCACAATTTAGATTGGTCAATCAATGCAAAATGATTGGTAAAGAATGAACGTATTGACAAATATAGAGATTTTTGTTGTATGTAATAAATTCGGTGATTCGAATAAGAACCGAGGATGATGTTGGTAACAACTTGTCATAACTGTCCGGGTCGTGGAGAGACAATCGAACAACCGTGACACCTCACTACCAGGGATTCGAGCTCGGACCACGGGATTTTCAGTGGTCCGAATTTCGAGACGTGACAGATTTGTATCAAAGCATGGTACCATAGTAAATTATTAATCGGAGGTGATGACATGTAACTTAATCACCCTCTATTTCCAGTAGTTGAAAATCGAGGCGTGACATGAAAAATGTCCAAACAAATGCCAAATGAATCAAAATATATAGGATGCAAAATCCAATCCTCTTGACTTGGAACTAATAATTATTTGAGGACTTTAAATCAAAAACAAATGCATATCACTCCAGCTGAGTAGCCCAAGTGAAAATGTTTTAGTAGACACCACTGATAATACGAATTGATCAATGAGTGGTAAAAAACTTGAGTTAGTAGAGTACTGGAAAAAAAAGTAAAGATAGCATTGAGCCAGCTTACAATTTCAGTCTATATAACGCAACTCCTGTTTAAATCAAGTAACCATAATGGCTCTGGGAAATGGAGATTTAAAGTGAATGGTCAAGTTGAATTTTCTATTGATAATGTATATAACGATAAAACAGAAAGCTAATCAATAGGCAAAGGCCAGAAAAAAGATTCGTTATCTAGGGTTTTACTGACCCTAAAAAAATGGCCATATAACTTAAACTATAAAACAGAAACCCACACATTACCTCTATAGCATCGCATAGCTCCACTTGTCCTTGTCCTTCTCCTTTTTGGACATTTCACATTTTTTTTCTCTTATATTATAAGGGTGTTTTTGTCATTTCTTATTTTTGGTACGGGCAAATTGACTACTTGTCCTATTTGCACGATTTGGAAAATGTGTGATTAATTGAACATCGGAGGCCTTTTTGCACATTCCATATATAGCAAGAAATTTTTTTGCACTTAACCCTACTTGGAATAATCAACAAAGGGGAAGGACAATCATCAGAGAAAGATCAGACAGAGTCCTTACTCCTTAGTGATCAGATGGAGGGATGTTTATTATGACAAATCTCTGTTATAACATATTCAACAATTGGTTCTGAGTTTCTGCCCACATGGCCCTTGTATTAGATACAAAAGGAGCTCGATAAAGCTTGGGTAGATGTTTCAAATTCGATGCCAGATGGGTACGTGGATGATCCTCGTTGTAGGGAAACAGTTGAGAAGGCTTAGAGTCGTGAATGCACTGGTACCTTTATGTTTCAGTAAATGTAAAGATGAGTTAAAGAGGTGGAGTAAAGCAAGAACCTGGAATTCCAAACAACTTATCTCTGACAATGAAGAAGAGTTAAAGAAAATTCAAGAATCTAATGATTATGATGATAGAAAGATAACGTTGTTGAAGGATAAATTAAGCAAGTTTTGGGAGCAGGAAGAGCTCTTTTGGAAAGAGAAGGCTAGAGTAAGTTGGTTGCGGGAAGGGGACAAAAACACTCAGCAAGCTACTGGGATTGTGGTTAACTATTTTTAGAGTTGTTTTCATCAAATTCACCTACAAATTTTGATAAGTTTATTTCCAGAAACAGTTTCACTGGAAGATAATCGAATACTCTTACAAGTTCGGAGTGGGGAAGAACTGAAGAATGTAGTGTTTGAAATGAACCCCATGAAAACTCCAAGTCCAGATGGGTTCTCTCCCTTATTTTTCCAAAAGTTCTGGGATGTGGTAAAAGGAGATGTGACTCGGGCTTCAATGATTTTTTGATGTCTGGGAGTTTATTAAAGCTAGGCACACAAATCTGCCAATTGCTTTGTGTAATGTCTTGTCAAGATTTTTCAAAGCTTTGGCCAATCGCTTGAAGCATATTCTTCATAAGGTCATTGATGATCACCAATTAGCATTTGTTCTGGAAGACAGATTTTTTATTGCATCCTTATGGCTCATGACATTATTCATTTCTTGAAGAACAAGAAGAGTTGAGATGACATATGTAGCGTTAAAGCTTGACATTAGTAATACATATGATCAAATGGAGTGGTTATATTTGTTGGCAGTCATGCAAAAAAAAAGGAGTTATAAATCGTTGGGTCACTTTGATGAAGGCTTGTACTTCTTCAGTTAGTTTTTCATTTTTGATTAATGGAGTACCCAAAGGTATGTTTGTACCTTCTCATGGAATTAGACAAGGGGATCCTTTGTTCCCTCATCTATTCCTTCTCCATGCCGAAGGTCTATCGAGAAAATTCTCTCAAGCTCTTAGGGGTGGACTGATTTCTGGAGTTAAAAGTATGCAGAACAGCCCAACAATTTCACATGCACTTTTTGGGAATGACAGCCTTCTGTTCTGTAAAGTTGAAGATAGGGAAGTCCAACAGCTTATGGAGGTGCTAAAGAGTTACGAATTGGCATTGGAACAAGCAATAAACTTGAGTAAATCTGCAATTTTTTTTAGTCATAATACAGAGTGTAGATTGAGAAATAGGCTGCAAAATATTCTGGGTATTGACAGGGAATGAATGAAACAAACTACTAGGGACTTGCATCCGTTGAGGGTCGATCTAAAAGAGAATAAGTGTGACGCCATTCATAAGAACTTGGCTGTTTTTTGGTGGGGTGGTAAAATGGAGGAAGAAGTATCCATTGGATCAAATGGCCAAACTTGACAGAATCTATGGGCAATGGAGGACTAGGTTTTCAGTAAATGTCTTCTTTTAATTTGGCTCTCTTAGCTAAACTAGGCTGGAGAGTTCAAGTTGAAAAGAAAGGGCTTTTCTATCAGTTCTTCAAAGGGAAATACTTCCCTCAGTGTGATTTTTTGTGAGCTAGCTAGAGAAGGTTCTAACTCCTCTTGGGCATGACAAAGTATTCTGAAAGCTTGGGGGGGGGGGGAAGGTGGGTCGGGGTCGGGGGTGGGGTGTTGAAGGAAGGTTTGGTCTGGAGGATTGCTGATGGTGTTGAAGCTAGAATTTGGGAAGATCAATGGATACCTGACCAAAGTCATCCTAGTTTGTTCACACTCTATTTTCAGTAGTTGGAAATCGAGGCATGACATGAAAAATGTCCAAACAAATGCCAAATGAATCAAAATATATAGGATGCAAAATCCAATCCTCTTGACTTGGAACTAATAATTATTTGAGGACTTTAAATCAAAAACAAATGCATATCACTCCAGCTGAGTAGCCCAAGTGAAAATGTTTTAGTAGACACCACTGATAATACGAATTGATCAATGAGTGGTTAAAAACTTGAGTTTGTAGAGTACTGGAAAAAAAAGTAAAGATAACATTGAGCCATCTTACAATTTCAGTCTATATAACTCAACTCCTGTTTAAATCAAGTAGCCACAAGGGCTCTGGGAAATGGAGATTTAAAGTGAATAGTCAAGTTGAATTTTCTATTGATAATGTATATAACGATAAATCAGAAAGCTAATCAATAGGCAAAGGCCAGAAAAAAGATTCGTTATCTAGGGTTTTACTGACCCTAAAAAAATGGCCATATAACTTAAACTATAAAACAGAAACCCACACATTACCTCTATAGCATCGCATAGCTCCACCTGCTCACAGATATCATAAGCTCTAGCTGAATCAACTACCTTCTTCTACAGAGTAAATATCGCAGATTCATGAAAGGTCACAATTCTACTAACAAGTAACTTCTTTCCCGAAGCATCTGGGCACTACAATCTGTATCCCTTGGCCCTAGGCTCATAACCAAGAAATATAAACTTCTTAACTCTCGGTTCAAGCTTTCCCTCATTAACATGAGCATATGCAGGATATCCAAATATTCTCATATTACTGTAACTAGCAAGAGAATCAGACCATACCTTATTTGGTGTCTTATAGTTGATAATAATCGATGGAGACTGGTTCACCGAGAAACAAGTTGTGTAAACAGTTTCAGCCCAAAGCATTTTGTCTAACCCAACATTGGATAACATATACCGTGGTCTCTCCAATAGTGTCTTGTTCATCCATTCTACAACTCCATTCTGTTACGGAGTTTTTCTCACTATGCGGTGTCTCACAATCCCGTAAGTCTTACAAAACTCATTAAATTCTCAATCACAGAATTCCAAATTGTTGTTTGTCCTTAAGCGTTTAACTTGTTTTTCAGTCTTCTTTTAAATCAAGGTTTTCCACTGCTTGAACATGACAAATGTCTCATTCTTATGATTCAGAATATAAACCTATACTTTTTGAGAAAAATCATCAATCAGCGTTATCATATATCTACCACCACCATGTGAAGTAATCTAAGAAAGACCCCAAATATTAGAATGGATATAATCCATTATGCCCTTAGGCATGTGAATTCATGTACTGAACTTCACTCTGTACTATTTTTCGAAGACATAATGCTCATAAAAATCTAACTTTCCAATTTTCTAACTACTAAACAGACCTTGCTTACTTAGAACATCCATCCCCCTCTCACTCATATACCCCAGCCGCATATGCCACAATCTTGTAATATCTAAATTTGGATTTAAGGACAATATTACAGTAGAACCTATAATTATGCTGCCTTAAAGAGCATAAAAATCATGTTGCTTCAATCCCTTTATCACTAAAAGGGCACCATTCAAAACCTCATAACTCCACCTTCAGCCTTGTAACTACACCCTATGGAATCCAGCGTACCCAAAAAAATCAAATTCTTCTACAGTTATGGAACATATCTGACATCAGTCAGTGTCCTCACTATACTGTCAAACATCTTAATTCAAACTGTACCAATACCTACAACCTTGCATGGCACATTATTACCCATCATAACCTTCCCCCCATCAATGGAACGATACGAGGTAAACCAGTCCCTGTTTAAAAAATGTGATACGAGCAAACTAAATCAAGTATCCACTTATTGTTAGAGCCACAAATAGAAATTGTGAGAACGCTACCACCATCTGAATCAATACCCTCTACAACAACCACCTCACCGACTTCAGAGGATTTTTCATTTCCCTTCTTACACTCTGGACAATATTTTCTAAAATGCCTTTCCTTGTGACAAATAAAGCATTGAAGCACATTTGATTTGTTCTTAGACTTAGAACAATTTCCACTGCTTGACCCTCCTTTCTAATTCATTATCCCTCTAACAACCAAGCCATTTGCCAGAGTTTCTATATTGCCCTCAAACATCATTCTTTGCAATTCCATAGAATTCAAAACTGATTTCATGTCTTCCATGGACAAATTAATTTTATCATACATCACAGCATCAACAAAGTTCTCATAGAGGGTGGTAGAGAACACAACGGAATAATAGCCTAATCCCCATACCCTATTTTAACATCAATATTCATCAAATCCACGATGACAACATTAATCTCGTCAAGGTGGTCTTTCAGAGAGAAACCTTTCTGCATCTGAAGAGTAAAGAATCGCTTCTTTAGGTACAAGCGATTCACAAAAGACTTCTTCATATAACTGGACTCTAACTTGTTCCATAACTCATTTGTCGTAGTTTCTGCAGAAACTTCTCACAAAATCTCATTATTTAGGTACAACAGAATCGCATTGTGTGCTTTTTCCATAGCTTCTTCTTTTTTATATTCCTTCCACTTTTCTAGCAGTACATCATTTTCCTTCAGTGCCGTGGATAAATTATGTTGAACCAACAAAGCCTGCATCCTAACCTGCCACAAGTTAAAATTTTTCATGCTGTTAAACTTCTCGATTTTCAAAAACTTAGTCGTCATCTTAGCTTCGAACTAAAAGCTCTGATACCAATTTGTTACGTCAAACATCCACAAATAAAGCAAAATCACAAAACACGATAGAAAATGAAACAAACACCATACACAGAACACAAGAATTTACGTGGTTCATCGATGTGCCTATATCGGCTGCGAAGATTCGACAAAAGTTTTCACTATGCAAAAATTAGGAGATTACAAGTTTCAACCCCAAATCATATCTCTCTCTCTCACTCTCTTTTTGTGATTACAGTGTTTTCTCTTTTAATCCTACTACCTAGATGCCCTTATATATCGAGGTACAAGAGAGTTCTAATCTGGGTCAAAAATCGCAAGCGAAAAAAGAGGTCAAAATTTTTTCCTTAAGGGTGCTGCCCTCGAACCCCGTGGCTTTGGTGGTTTAAGGCCACACAAAGCCAACTTTTTAGGTCAAAATCGAGTTACAACACGACTTGAGCGGAGACAAAATTTGGGCCACAACATAACATAAACAAATAAGGAAGTCTTATAGGTGGCTTTAGGGCAAATAAAAAGGGGCAGCACCAACATCGCCAAACGATACTAATCCACTGGAACGATGACGACCACCACCACGTCCGTCGACGACTATCAAATCGTAATCTATAATACTTATAGACCCACCACCATCCGTCGACGACGATCAAATCGTAATCTATAATACTTACAAACCCACCACCATTCGCCGACGACTATTTGGGTGACTAATCTTTGAGTCAGATATATATACATGTGTATATGTGTGTGTGTGTATCACAATCTCATGATCCCAAAATCTGGTCTTTTAAATTTCATAAAAAAATAATAATTTTCATCATGTAAGGAGAAAGAGATGATGGGTCTACAACGGGGTTTGTGGTTGTGTATAGTATTGAACAGTAAGTTGAGCAAATGATGATGGGAATGTTGGTGAATGTGAGACTGGTGTTCATGCGTGCTTGGCGATGTTGGATCGACGATGGTGGTTTCATCCTTTGTAATGGCGATTGGCATGTGTGTGTGTGTGTGTGTATATAGAGAGAGAGAGAATAAATCAGGTAAGGGGAGAGACACTTGTCCTTGTCCTTCTCTTTTTTGGACATTTCACATTTTTTTTCTCTTATATTATAAGGGTGTTTTTGTCATTTCTTATTTTTGGTACGGGCAAATTGACTACTTGTCCTATTTGCACGATTTGGAAAATGTGTGATTAATTGTACATCGGAGGCGTTTTTGCACATTCCATATATAGTAAGAAATTTTTTTGCACTTAACCCTACTTGGAATAATCAACAAAGGGGAAGGACAATCATCAGAGAAAGATCAGACAGAGTCCTTACTCTTTAGTGATCAGATGGAGGGATGTTAATTATGACAAATCTCTGTTATAACATATTCAACAATTGGTTCTGAGTTTCTGCCCACATGGCCCTTGTATTAGATACAAAAGGAGCTCGATAAAGCTTGGGTAGATGTTTTAAATTCGATGCTAGATGGGTACGTGGATGATTCTCGTTGTAGGGAAACAGTTGAGAAGGCTTAGAGTCATGAATGCACTGGTACCTTTATGTTTCAGTAAATGTAAAGATGAGTTAAAGAGGTGGAGTAAAGCAAGAACCTGGAATTCCAAACAACTTATCTCTGACAATGAAGAAGAGTTAAAGAAAATTCAAGAATCTAATGATTATGATGATAGAAAGATAACGTTGTTGAAGGATAAATTAAGCAAGTTTTGGGAGCAGGAAGAGCTCTTTTGGAAAGAGAAGGCTAGAGTAAGTTGGTTGCGGGAAGGGGACAAAAACACTCAGCAAGCTACTGGGATTGTGGTTAACTATTTTCAGAGTTGTTTTCATCAGATTCACCTACAAATTTTGATAAGTTTATTTCCAGAAACAGTTTCACTGGAAGATAATCGAATACTCTTACAAGTTCGGAGTGGGGAAGAACTGAAGAATGTAGTGTTTGAAATGAACCCCATGAAAACTCCAAGTCCAGATGGGTTCTCTCCCTTATTTTTCCAAAAGTTCTGGGATGTGGTAAAAGGAGATGTGACTCGGGCTTCAATGATTTTTTGATGTCTGGGAGTTTATTAAAGCTAGGCACACAAATCTGCCAATTGCTTTGTGTAATGTCTTGTCAAGATTTTTCAAAGCTTTGGCCAATCGCTTGAAGCATATTCTTCATAAGGTCATTGATGATCACCAATTAGCATTTGTTCTGGAAGACAGATTTTTTATTGCATCCTTATGGCTCATGACATTATTCATTTCTTGAAGAACAAGAAAAGTTGAGATGACATATGTAGCGTTAAAGCTTGACATTAGTAATACATATGATCAAATGGAGTGGTTATATTTGTTGGCAGTCATGCAAAAAAAAAGGAGTTATAAATCGTTGGGTCACTTTGATGAAGGCTTGTACTTCTTCAGTTAGTTTTTCATTTTTGATTAATGGAGTACCCAAAGGTATGTTTGTACCTTCTCATGGAATTAGACAAGGGGATCCTTTGTTCCCTCATCTATTCCTTCTCCATGCCGAAGGTCTATCGAGAAAATTCTCTCAAGCTCTTAGGGGTGGACTGATTTCTGGAGTTAAAAGTATGCAGAACAGCCCCAACAATTTCACATGCACTTTTTGGGAATGACAGCCTTCTGTTCTGTAAAGTTGAAGATAGGGAAGTCCAACAGCTTATGGAGGTGCTAAAGAGTTACGAATTGGCATTGGAACAAGCAATAAACTTGAGTAAATCTGCAGATTTTTTTAGTCATAATACAGAGTGTAGATAGAGAACTAGGCTGCAAAATATTCTTGGTATTGATAGGGAAGGAATGAAACAAACTACTAGGGACTTGCATTCGTTGAGGGTCGATCTAAAAGAGAATTAGTGTGACGCCATTCATAAGAACTTGGCTGTTTTTTGGTGGGGTGGTAAAATGGAGGAAGAAGTATCCATTGGATCAAATGGCCAAACTTGACAGAATCTATGGGCAATGGAGGACTAGGTTTTCAGGAAATGTCTTCTTTTAATTTGGCTCTCTTAGCTAAACTAGGCTGGAGAGTTCAAGTTGAAAAGAAAGGGCTTTTCTATCAGTTCTTCAAAGGGAAATACTTCCCTCAGTGTGATTTTTTGTGAGCTAGCTAGAGAAGGTTCTAACTCCTCTTGGGCATGACAAAGTATTCTGAAAGCTTGGGGGGGGGGAAGGTGGGTCGTGGTCGGGGGTGGGGTGTTGAAGGAAGGTTTGGTCTGGAGGATTGCTGATGGTGTTGAAGCTAGAATTTGGGAAGATCAATGGATACCTGACCAAAGTCATCCTAGTTTGTTCACACTCAAACACCAGTCCATTCCTCTGTCTACAGGGTATATAATTTGGTGAATTATCATGAAGGTAATTGGAATGAACCTTTGGTGAAACAGATTTTTGAGGAGAGAGATTGGCAGCAATTTTTGCAAATTCTTCCTAAGTTTATAATGGGGATAGACAAGCAATGCTAGTTGCTCACCAAGGATGGGAAATTTTCTGTCAAATAGGCATAAAAGTTAGCTTTGAGTTTAAAAAAGAAGGAAGCAGAGCAAAATAGAAGTGATTATGGGGAGTGTAGTACTTACCAGGAAAGAAAAAATCAATGGGCTGTTATTTGGAAGCTTAAGGAGTAGCCGAAGAAAAAGCATTTCATGTGGCGTTTTCTCCATGATCATATTGCTGTTTTTGAAGCTTTGGAATCTAAGAAGATAGTGGCAAGTAATATTATGATCCACTGTGTTTCAGTCAGTCCATTGTTCAAAGATTTGGTCGCGGACTATTCAGAAACTTGCCTTTTGATAGATTAGCTGCTTTGAGTGTTGTCTCATCAATAATGGTGCTTGGAAATTTTTAGTTTTAAGTTCTGCTGAAGTGCAGAATTTTAGATCTGTTCTTGCTTCTATTTGAATACATGTATCTGTTGATTTTATGTTATGGAACGGGGTGGGTTCCATTTCATTCAAGCGAGCTTGGGGAGAACTGTAGACCTCAAGGCTCTACGGTTCACTGGTTTGATCTTGTGTGGAATAATGGTAGACCTAGAATTATGATGTGTATGTATCATATTGATTAATCTGTTCAGTTTATTGCTTTTATTTTGGCTATGAAAATTATGATGAGCTTTGGCATGGCAGCGAGAAACCTATATCAGAGGGGGTTTAAAGATGGGCTTGCTAGGGCTAATCCCAACCACCTCCCTTTACTGTTGAATTTCACCTGGCAGGTGCATTTTGTCCCTCCATACATGGGACAAAGAGGGAAATAATGTGTAATGGTGACACAGATAGACAAATTATTAGTGGAAAAGATAGCTTGTGATGGTGAGAACCTCTAAATTTCAGGAAGATAGAAGATATCATGATGTGTACAAATGATGATGATGTTGTTTCTTTCAAAGCCTGTGTTTTCTCCCCTAGAATGGAAAATTATTTACCCACACAAAGTGGAAGGCTGAAAAGAAAGAAAGAAAGGGCACTAGAACAGTGAGATTGTGGTTAATGGGACACCCACTCTAATAATCTAATTATTATACCCTCCCTAATAAACAACCAAATCCTTTCAGATTCGCTCATAACCAATCTTTCTTGGTCGGACTTCATTTTCTCTCGTCGTTTTTGCAGGAAATTGATTTGCGGGGGACTAGAATTGTGTCTGTCAAAGGACATGAAATTCAGGAATTAGATATGACAATTGAACTGGGCTGCCTAATAGTAATAGCTCCATGGATGCATCATCATGCTCATGCTGGAGATATTTCTATTCTATATATTGATACATACCTAATTAACCTATAATATTTCCTCCTATTGTGTTAGCAACAGTATCACCTTGTAATTTGCTTGAACTATCACTGTTGAACTGACTCCTCTCGAATCTGACTCTTAATCACTTACTCTACATTCACTTTACACTTCCACTTTGCATATAAAGATGAACCTTGCATATAGGTTACCTACCTTATTCATCTACTTTCTCAATTCTCAGTGCAATATTTTATTTACTTAAAATATTCTAATAGATGGAAGTTACCTCAAAGATGGTTGTATCTTCTTCTTTTGTCACGATTAATATAAACGTTTTAATCAATGAGGAGTTCTTTAGAGCCAATGATGAAAAATACTATTCAACAATAATTTCAATCCAATTATATATCTGTTAATTACATTAAATATCCACATATACATTATATTTGGTGAGAACTATCTGGAAGGAGGAATCTTTAAAATGAAAAAAAGTTCAGCTTGTGTGGCAACTCTTTTTAAAATGCAATTTTGTTGAATAATGAAAAGTCACATGTTTTTAAAATTAATATAATTCACTAAAAGCTTATATAAATATTATAAAACGCTATGCACATTTATAAGGAGAGAATAGATAAAAGTAATGTCCAACAGGCTCAAAGCCCAAACAAACAAAGAAAGATCAAAGTCAGGCCCAGTGGAGCAGCCCAACTAAACCCACAAGAAGGCCAAGGCAATGTTACAGAATCAAAATATAGGAAGAGCAGGGCCATGATTTTAGGCCTAGCTCCATCCATCGCTAATACAGAGATCAAAATTAGGGATCGTTGGGGTCATGCAGAACCGATTGGGGAAGGTCCCAATTGCAGATCAATTGCTCAGTTGAGGCAGGCCTTTGCAACTAGCAGCAAGCAAATTTCCCTCTGATCGAAGAGAGAATGTCATTCTTAATCCACAGCTGTTGTCGCCGGAGGGGATTTATTGAAGATACGCTTATTCCGTTAGAGGCCCAAATATGGTATACAGAGGCATCTAGGGCAACCTTACCAGCCCAAAATTTGTGGTTACTCCGAGATTCTTTCCGGTGATGAGATGTCCAGCGGATGAGTTCGTTCCAGCTTGATGGATGAGCATGGAAAAGACACTTCGATTGTGTGTTGTTCCAGATTGGGATGGAGAAGCTGCAATTGAAGAAAATACCCGACAGAGACTCAACTAGACAGACAATCCACACAGGTAACAAATGCTGGGGATGTGAAGGTAGTTCATTAGTTGCAATCTGGATTTTTTTGCAATTTACCCACCAATATAAACAAGAAGCCCACCTCCAATAGAGTACAAACATTAGGCTTCCAAAGTAACATGCTTCAATCCTTCCTATTAGACAATAATATAAAAAGAAAATATGCCTCTCAATCCAGCATATATCAAACCAATAATATTAGTGTTTAAATTTTATAGTAATATCAAAACTATAGCTGAGTGCATTGAAAGAAATACATCTTGCCAAAAATATAAAAAATATGCCTCAATCCACCATATTGAGAGATTAAATTAAAAAAATATGCCTCAATTCCCCATATTGAGTTATTGAATTTAATCTTCGATCAAACAAAACAAAAACAACACAAAACTACCAACCACTGATATGATGTCCTTCCGAGATCAAACTTCCTGATGAACATGTTGTGCAGGGATGATAAGAAGCCAGGAAAGCAGGTGTTTATCTCCCTGGCCGCGTTTTCTTCCTCAAAGTCCTGAAATAATATCAAAACCATGCCTCAATCAATTATAGTACGCAATAATATCAAAAAATAAAAACGATCATCGAGTCCTCCTCTTTCCGGACAATACATACAAAGAGACCTGCCAACAGTCAAATAATTAGTAAGCTTCTGAGAGAGATTTATATAATTAGTTTCTTTCTCGTTTATTTCTATCTCCCATCTATCTACTTTTTTAGTTATTCACTAGAGCAATTATGATCTGGAAGTCGATCCGGGGCAAGTGTTCGGATCTAGGGCAAGTGTTCAGATCTATTATGACATAGCTATGAGGCACTCAACGGACATTTTTAATCTTATAAAACCTTTTCTGGGCTTTGGATTGATGCAAAAACGACTTTTAATGAAAAAAATATGAAAGTTAAGATTTGGAAAAGAAAAATATATAACCTCGATTTTAATGTGGTGCAAATATATGTTAACATCAACCAACAAATACATGTGTATAAGTATCATAGTTTGATTTGGATTGGTCAAGTATTTTGAACTTCTAAACCATAAACTGAACTGATCCTAATGTTTTCAATATTAGTGGAATTGGAACAATAACTGGAACTGAATCACTGACTCCAAGAATTGAAACAAACTATATGGTCTGGATTGGATTGACCGTCTAAATGGATCAACATGCACCCTAGATGTTCTAATCAGCGAAAAAGTCTTGCAATAGATTTAGGATGTCAACCCTTTTAGTTAACTATCCAGGTGACCGTTTGAGGGAGCTTGGGCCTGGGGAAAGAGGAAATATTAGTCGAATGAATCTCATGCCCGTTACATTATTTTATGTTGGGGAAGGGTCTACCAGTGATAAATTGTGTTTACCAAGACGGAGTTGGCCTGATAATGTATAGGAAGTGGTTGTGGTCAGACTATCGTGTTGTGGTGTTTCTTTTCTAGTAAATCCATTGTGTTGTGGTGTTTTAATAAAGATGAGTTGTAGTTAGGGTTGAAGGAACTAATGGTGTTGGGTGTGTGGTGGTATATGTGTTGTTATGCTAATATATTATGCAAGTTGTTAGGTGTTAGGGTAGGCACGGTCATGATATTTGCAGTTGCGTAGTTATGTCTGATGTTCTGTATGGGGCTGCTTGTAGGTGATGTTCATAATAATTATAGTTGGCATGTGTTACTATGTGTTGGTCCTGTGAGAGAATGAGAAACATGGATATTTTATGGTGTTGGTGATAAACTAGAAACGGGAATGGTAGAGGTCAAAAAAATGTGTCAAGTGTAATGGGGTAGGTTATGAGAGATCTACTTGGCATGTTATCCTCACACCCACTTTCTTCCAAATAAGCAGGAACCAAAGGACACACGCAAGGATGCAAAACTGACGGATAAAGAGTAGGGCTGATAGCAGGTCATTGGAAGTATAACGTCAAGTGTCGTTGTAAATAATAAAAATTTGTGAAAACATGGGTGTAAACACTGTAATGTATGTATGAGCTTTGATGCTCAATGAAACTATACTTTGTAGCGGGTTTCTTGGGAATCGATGAAATTTCATGTCACGATTTCCAGCCTACCAGAATTACGGTTTGAGAGTCATTACTAAGTGACACCTAGTATCTATCTTTAGTCATTCGAAGGTCTCTTTTAGTAGTTTTAATAACAAATTAAAAAATAAATAAAATGATTTTGTGCTCTCTCTGTGTATCCTTTATCCCATCCCTACGAAATGCCAAACAAAATAGAATGGTCTTAGAAGGGATATAATGAAATTATTTGATTGTTCTTTCAGAAGAATGATCCATTTTATTTGACTGATGGGACCAACAAACAATTAATTATAATATAACAAATATAAAAAAATTCTAAATATAAATAACAAATAAACAGAGTGTTCTTTTATTCGAAACGCCTCGTGATCTTCAACCAATTATGTGCTTCAATATAATTACTAGGAGTAAGCGCTATAGCTTTTTTCCAATACTCAGCGGCTTGATTGAACCAAGCCTCTACTCCCTATCTCCCTGTTGAATGGCATGTTCTCCCCGGTCGGAATAGGCGGGTCAATTCCTTCCCTTAGAACCGTACTTGAGAGTTTCCTACCTCATACAGCTTAGCAGTCAATTCTTTTAGTGTCCCATTTTAATCTATCATATCTAACTGAATGAGATTTCTCATAGATCTATCCCATTTTTTTGAGTTAACCAAAAGAGGTTAATTACACGAGTGAAACTCACCTTTATAATAATAAAGCATCATAGGCATTTTCCCCTATCGTTAGAATTTTCTAAAAGGTAACTATCACGGTTTCATATAGAAATTTATATAGAATCTTTGAAAAAGACTTTTCTTCATAAAAAAGAAAAGCTTACTATTTTTGAGATCTAATCCTACACCGCTGCTCAATGCCTTAGTGGATCAACTCTATTACATAAGTTGATTCCGAACTTTTATCTCATATCATGACATAAGCAAGCAGTTATTATTGTATCAGCCCCAAACCTCGTTAATTGATCTTTACTGTGCTTCCTCTGTCAATTAGATCCTTTCTTTATCCAAATAATAAAGTAGCTAGGGATATCTTTTTCTTCATGTTTCGACTTCGACTTCGATGAAGTTTCTTTCTTTGCTACAACCGATAAAAATCGTTATTTTGGACGATGCATATGTAGAAAGCCTATTACTTTATTTTTTTCCTAGTATTTACTAGCGGATTTTATCTTTCTTTCCTTTTTTTCTCTATAGTGAAGATAGTCGCACGTAATGACAGATCACGACCATATTATTAAAAGCTTGTGGTAAAAATGGATTTCGTTCTAGTGCTCGAAAATAATATTCCAAAGCTTTCGTATGTTCTCCATTACTTGTGTGGATAAGGCCTATGTTATAGAGCATATAACTTCAATCATAGGGATCAATTTCTAGTCGCATAGCTTCATAATAATTCTATAAAGCTTTCGCATAATTTCCTTCGAATTGAGCTGACATCAGTTACGGTAGTCATATGGCTACTCCCTTATGTGCATAATGAGAATGTTTTAATCTTTTTTGATTCCATGCATTATTCTCATTATGAACTGAGCAGGGCTAGTGTTTTTACAAGAAATCTCTAGCCAACCTTCCAGCAAGAGAACTTTTCTTAACATCAAGCGGATCGAAATGATAACTCCAACAATTTCTTTGTTCTCAACGCCTCCTAATTTCCAGGAATTAGTCACTTCAACAGTCTTCGATGATTATACAGGTATCGAAAGTATGAACGAGATGGATGTTTGTTGTCCCAACCATTCTTGTTAGTCCCGAGCCCACTAGGAAAATGGATAAGTTATAACAAAGTTTTCGTGTTGTTGATTCCTAGGTGTAGCGCTTCTTCCGCCACCTATTGGTACTAGTGAAAATGATTGACCTGTAATAAAGAACCTCTAGGTGTAACCTTACGCTCAATATTAGAATCGACAATTGAAGCATAGTTGCGTTAATCGAGGACACACGACAGAAGGAATTGTTAATTTCAAAACTCCACCTTCAACAAGCGTAGATTTAGTTCAATCATTTTCTTTCACGCACGCAATTCACAGGGCCTCAATTGATTATATTACGCAATAATATCAAAAAATAAAAATGGAATAATCAAACATTAAATGAAATAAAAAAATTTAAAAACTAAATTCGTAAACTAAAATCCGTACCTTGTTAATCTTCTTTGATTGTTCTCCGGAGTGATGGAGCGCGTTCTTGATAAATCTCATTAATTCTGACAAAGTAGAAGTATAAGTTGCAACTGGCTTAAAAGATTGACCAGCTTCTTGTCTTTTAGCTTGTTCTGTTTGAAACTGAAAAACAACATACAAAATAGTATTTGGTGGAAGCACATTCTCCCATACTTGATACCACATGGAATCGACAATTGAAGCATAGCATCTGAGGTTGCGCATTAATCGAGGACACACGACAGAAGGAATTGTTCAATTTCAAAACTCCACCCTCAACAAGCATAGATTTAGTTCAATCATTTTCTTTCACGCAATTCACAGGGCCTCAATCGATTATATTACACAATAATATCAAAAAATAAAAATGAAATAATCAAACATTAAATGAAATAAAAAAATTTAAAAACTAAATTCGTAAACTAAAATCCGTACCTTGTTAATCTTCTTTGATTGTTCTCCGGATTGATGGAGCGCGTTCTTGATAAATCTCTTTAATTCTGACAAAGTAGAAGTATAAATTGCAACTGGCTTAAAAGATTGACCAACTTTTTGTCTTTTAGCTTATTCTGTCTGAAACTGAAAAACAGCATACAAAATGGTATTTGGTGGAATCACATTCTCCCATACTTGATCACCACATGGATTTGGTAATTTCTCGATCTCAAAGTAAACATTACCGATATAACACGAGTTGTCATATGATAAATGGTTGCATATCACCCCATATACCCAAATCTCTCCTTGTCACTCATTAGCAAAAGATGTTTCTTAACATAAAACGAAAATAAGAACCAAAAATATCGAAAAACACATTAGTAAAAAATACAATGTGATTAAAAACCTTACGATCTACTGAGATTAAACATGTCCATAAAAGATTCTCAGTGACTAGAAGTAGGTTTGGGTTTCTAATCACGGGGTGTAGGTACAGGTGTTGAGGTTATTTTATTGAGCAATCTTTTTTTTCAAATCTTGAAAAGACCGTCTCCCCATCCATCTTAGGCTGAATCAGAAATAAAGTATTTTCCTGCATCACGTAGGATGAATCTAGGCCAAGCCCGCCATGCATTTTCTCCTTTGGTGGATGTAATCTATTACATTTCTGTAAAATTGATTACAACCCAAAAAAATAGATTAGAGTATAGAATTGGAAAAAAATTTTAATTTTGGAAACTTGAAAAACATTTTTTTTTACCCGATTGAATTCCTCCAGAACACATTCAACTTTCCTGCTACAAAAGCATGATTCTGATTGTCTTTTCGATTATTCTCATCTTGTAGCCATTCGTTGAAATACTGATCGAAGTGATCATATATTATAACCACATAATTCTTGTTAACATCCAATGTCACATCTTTAAGTTCCAAGAAAAAGGGATGAAACCTATGGTAACAAGTGTTGATTCAACAGCTCCTTTATCATAGAAAGGATTATTTGGCAAACAAAAAAATCTTGCCAATTTTTCAAATTTGACTATTTTTCCCTTCTAAGAGTCGTCTACTGGTTTGTAATGGCCTCAAATTCAAATCTTATTATTTTGAGACCACAAACCTGAAATATTTTAAATATATTTTTTATTGGTAATGTAAGTCTAAATGAAAAAATAGTTACAATCAGAATTCCATGAAACTGCACAATAGAAAGGGAAGGGAAGACAGGAGTCCATTCCTTCCTAAAGGCTAGAATGTAGCGCTGGGAAGCATCCTCCCTTAGAGAATTCCCAATACAGGAAGGAAGGGAATGCCCAGTCATAAAATTGAGATTCACGACTGACTTCCTCCATTAGATAGGATAGAGAAAGACCGGGATTAGTCTACTAACAAATAACTACCCGAGAGTCGTGTTTCGACTGATTGAACGAGGAAGGAAATTGGACACTCGTCCTGTGCTGTGGTGATTCATGTAACGCTTTGGGAGTAGCGAAGCAGCTGAGTCTAGGAACTAAACTAGACAGTTCTGACTTGTTCCGTACACTTTTAGAGGAAAGCAGCTCACGCCTCGTTGATGACTGGTGTAGATACGAGTGACGAAGGCTGTCAGCAAGTTCAGTCTTCAATACCTACACTACTACTTGCTGTGTGAGAGATTAATTTTCATATACCTCTTGTACTGTATCCTACGGGACTATGGGATTCTGATTGTAACTACTTTTTCATTTAGACTTGCCAATAAAAAAAATTATATGCATATGAAAATTTATTTAAATATATTTAAAATATTTCAGGTTTGTGGTCTCAAAATAATAAGATTTGAATTTGAGGCCATTACAAACCGGTAGACGACTTGGAAGGAAAGAGTAGTCAAAATTTGGATAGCGAGAAAAACTGGCAAAAATTTTTTGTTTGCCAAATAATCGTTTTTATAATAAAGGAGCTATTGAATCAACACTTGTTACCATAGGTTTCAGACATTCCTTTTTCTTGGGACCTAAAGATGTGACATTGGATGTGAACAAGAATTATATATGGTTGTAATATATGATCACTTTGATCATTATTTCAACGAATGGCTACAAGATGAGAATCATCAAAAAGACAATCAGGACCATGCTTTTGTAGCAGGAAAGTTGAATGTATTCTGGAGGAATTCAAGTAAAAAAAAATGTTTTTCGAGTTTCAATTTCTCCAATTCTATACTCTAATCTATTTTTTTTTTAATCAATTTTATAGAAATGTAATAGATTACATCCACCAAAGGGAAAGTGCATGGCGGGCTTGGCCTAGATTCATCCTACGTGATGCGGGGAAATACTTTATTTTTGATTCAGCCTAAAGATGGATGAGGAGACGGTCGAATCAAACCAAGAAATGATTTTCAAGATTTGAAAAAAAAATTGCTTAATAAAATAACCCCAACACCTGTACCTACACCCGTGATTGAAAACCCAAACCTACTCCTATTGACTAGGAATCTTTTATGGACATGCTTAATCTCAACAGATTATCTTAAGGTTTTTCTCATTCTATTTTTTACTAATGTGTTTTTCAATATTTTTTTTTCTTATTTCCGTTTTATGTTAAAAAACATCCTTTGCTAATGAGTGACAAGGAGAGATTTGGGTATATGGTGGTGATATGCAACTATTTATCATATGGCAACTCGTGTTACATTGGTAATGTTTACTTCGAGATCGAGAAATTACCAAATCCATGTGGTGATCAAATATGGGAGAATGTGCTTCCACCAAATACCATTTTGTATGCTGTTCTTCAATTTCAGACAGAACAAGCTAAAAGTCAAGAAGCTGGTCTTGTCGAATGTGGAGTTTTGATATAGAACAATTCCTTCTGTCGTGTGTCCTCGATTAACGCAACCTCCGATGCTATGCTTCAATTGTCGCCGCTACACCTAAAAATCAACAACATGAAAACTTTGTTATAAATTACCCCTTTCCCTAGTGAGCTCGGGACTAACAAGAAATCTCATTATGCACATAAGGAAGGAGCCGTATGACGACCGTAATGGATGTCAGCTCAATCAGAAGGAAATTATGCGAAAGCTTTACAGAATTATTATGAAGCTATGCGACTGGGAAGTATGGATTAAATTCCAACAATTGATATCAGAGCTATAATTAAGGCTAGCGTTTTAGTTGTAGAGATCAAGAATTGAAAGATTGAGTTAAAAAAAAAAATTCTGTTTTTTATTTATGATCTTAGAGTGCTCTTTGAATTGGCATATATGTATATGTGTTTGATCGGTCCTATGGAGTACTGTTTGGGAATTACAGTAAATATGGTTGTCGATTTTTTGTTTATCTTGGATCCGTGTTTACAATCTGTATGTTTATCGGATTGACAGTTCATTCATATATATATATATATATGAAACTTTGATATAATTGATATTATATATTGAAAGATTTGAAGTCAGCATGTTATAAAATGTCTTTATTAAACTAATCAATCAACCACACGTATACATGATAAAGACATTTTATATATTGTATGTGTTAGATGCTCGAATGATAATGGGTTTGTTCGAGATCGCGGTTTACATAAGTAATAGTTTTACTGTTTGCATATGCATGATGCATATATATGACCCGGAGACTATTATTTGATTTTCCATTTATTCTAGGTCTATTTAAGGTACTAGTTTACTGGTTTACTTTTATGTATTTGCTTAAGGTGAGAGATTGCTTTGTCCATCACTTGTGTACGTGTGCTTGTATATTACTAATGAAACTTGGATTGAAATATGGAATATCGAATCATATATTATCACATATGTACAGTTAAATTGTTTGAGTTGCGGCTATGATTCTTGAAACATTATTTTTACTGGCATGTAAATATAATGTTTGATATATGAATGAAATTATAAAGAGCGATATGTTCTATGTGAAACTCCTCTTAAACATTATTGGTACTACAATGTCTAGAGGGGGGTAAGTTGCTCACTTTTGAAACTACAAGGGGTAACTTGTTCACTTTTATAGTTCAGGGGGTGTTTTGTGTTCATATGGTGAAACTTCAGGAGATATTTTGCACTTTTGCCTTTTGTATATAAAAGGTTAGTGTCATTTTCCATATCTTCTAATCATTCAATGCATGTTGATGCACATGCTCCATCAATGATATAGCACTTTACTTTAACCATTGCTCCACTTTGCAATAGTTGGAATATGATCCATAAGAGCCGAGAGAGGAAGAATGAGAGAAAAGAATTAAAAGTGAGAATGTGTCAGTGGTGTGTGGTGTGCGCTGGATCTCATCTCTTTCATTAAAAATGTTATCATATATATATATATATATATAGATATATATATATATATATATAATATGAAAGAAGAAATAGAGAGAGTATGGCAATGACAGACGACAGAACGAATGAGGTAGAGGGAGAGAGAGAGTAATAGAGAGAGATAAGTTTCTGCTATGAAGAAGGAAGTGAAGGAAGAGGAGGAGAAGGAACTCTCAATCTAAGGCAAGTTAATCTTGCCCTTATTCTTGTGTATATACTATCTTGGATTTAATTAAGATGGTTAGAAAGTTTAATTTAGTATAATCTATGAATTTATATAATTTTTTTTCAAGCTTAAAATTTATATAGGTTGCTTCCGTGTATATATATAGATAGATATTGGTATATTGTCATATGTTTTAGTTGGTTAGTAAATATGCTTTTAGTTAGGAATCTGTGTTGATTAGATGTTAATTGGTTATTGTTGAATAAATAAATTTATATAGAATCAGATTATATATCATTAATTATTGAATCAATATGTGTTATTAAGATAGGAAGGCTAGAAAGATACATATGTTATGTCTAAGGATATATAGATATATTTATAACTCTTAGCAAGTGTAATTATATACATGTCCTTATATAATACATGGATCTATAGTTTGGGGTAGTTGATTGGGTTTTAAATCAAGGCAAAATGTAGTTTTGGTGTATATAGATATTAGCATCACTTCTATAAGTGATAATTAAATGAGTTTATGTACACCTAAGACATACATACATACATATATATATATATAGATATATACATATATATAACTGTTGGGTTAGCTCAAATTCCTATTGTGATTAGGTTTCTATTATAGAGTTATATCTTATTAGGTAATTTCTTAGTAGACAGATCTTGGTCTCAAGGAAGGAAAGTTGTTGTTAGACAAATCTATGGCTTTAAAGAATTGTAATTCTTGTCCAACAAAGAATTGGGTTTTGAGCTCTAAGGAATTGTAATCATTGTCTACCAAGGAATTGGGTTTTGGGCTTTATAAATAGTTACCTATGTTATAGGTTGAGATAACTGAGAAGGGAGGAGGCAATATTCTGATTGTTATTGAGAGGACACTTAGAAAAAGAATTCTTGTTTACAATTTGTGATTTCCTTTTGAGTGAGATTGGGTGTATAAGGGTTAAGGGTTGAGAGTATTCTTGATACAATCTTTCAACTTGTATTGTTACAATCTATATAGTTAAATCGGACTCTCTACGAACATAGGCTTGTTTAGCCGAATCACGTATAATTCTTGGTGTATTCTTGCAAATTTTTTCGTGTTTGTTTACTTATCATCACATCGTAATACTTGGTGGTTCGTGATTGGAGAGTTGTTTCTCAACAAATTGGTATCAGAGCTTCAAGGTACACACAAGGTGTTTGATAAAAGTCTTGTCTAGATTTTTTTCTTCATAATACAGGTGTTAGTTCGTCTTGGGCACTTGTGACAATCATTGCCGATAATGTTGCCACACAGTACAAGGTGGAGAGATTTTATGGTAAGGGTAACTTCACCCTGTGGCAAGAGAGGGTGAAGGACATTCTAGTTCAACAAAACTTAGCGCAGGCATTGAAAGGGAAGGATGGAAAGCCAAAAAAAAATGTCAGTTGATATTTGGCAGGATATAGAGTCAAGGTGTGTTGGGGATAACATCATTAACAATATTAATGGAGAGGATTCGGCGTCGAAATTGTGGGAGAAGATAGAGAAGCTCTATCTAGCGAAAAGACGCACAACTAAACTTAATCTAAAGCGGGATTTGTACAAGCTAAAGATGAAGGAAGGCGGAAACTTCTTGGAGCATATGACTGAATTTCATAGAATTGTTGATCAACTTGAAAAGGTCGATGTGAAAATTGAAGAAGAAGACAAAGCCCTATTACTTCTTACTTCACTTCCAGATTCCTATGAGAACATAATGACTACCGTCTTGTATAGCAAGGATACGCTAAATATGGAGGAAGTTGAGTCGACTCTCTTGTCCAACGACAAAAGGAAATCTCCCATTAATGAGAGTTCAAGTTCAACTATGGTTGCTCATTCGCAGAATAGGGGAAGGCAGACTAACCAAGGATCTAGTGACAACAGTAGGTCTAGATCAAAGGGTGGAGAAAAGGGTAAGCAGTGCCATTGATGTCATGAGTGGGGCCACATTAGGAAGAACTATCCACTTGCAAAACGGAAGGATGATAGCGGCTCTGAGAATGGATCTACCGCATATGCTTGTGATAATAACTTTGGGGATGTTCTCACAATTTCTAAAGGTGACACTCTTACTCAACATGAGTGGTTTTTAGATTCGGGTTCATCGAACCTGATTTGCTCCGTGTTTGACATTGCCTAATGGTGACAAGTGTATCGTTGAGGGCGTGGGAACGGTGAAGTTCAAAATGTTTGATGGAGTGGAACTCATTTTGGGGGATGTTGCATACGCACCAAAGTTGTGGTGTAATCTAATTTCCTTAAGCCGGTTGGATTCCATGGGCTGTGAGTGCTCCATTGCAGGGGGGACTCATGAAGATCACCAAGGGTTACATGGTATTAATGCGAGGAGAACACAGTGGAGGTTTGTACCGTCTGGTGGGGAGTACCAATAGCACTCAGACTTCGGTTGTGGATAGGAAACGAGGTGCATATGGTAACAAGATCTTGAGACGTATTTCGTTTGATTTATCAAAGACACGGATTGCACGTTTCTGGACAGACGAGGGTAAGATGAAAGTTCCTGCTTGGAGAAGGTTGCATTGAAGACCCCTTCCAAAGTCACTTGATAGTGTTGACTTGATACAGACTTGATACAGCTGCAGGAATACATTGGTCGTGTGGATCAAGGGAAGTATTAGTACATACTTGATTCGGGTTATGTAGCTGGAATTTGAAAGGCCGATGGATCGTTTGTGGATTTCCAAATGTGAGTCTCGTGTATTAAAGATTTGTCCAAATTTTTGCCAAGGGGGAGATTTGTTGGGTTGGTTCAAATTCTTATTGTGATTAGGTTTCTATTAGAAAGTCGTATCTTATTAGGTAATTTCTTAGTAGATATGTTTTGGTCTCAAGGAAGGAAAGTTCTTGTTAGGCAAGTCTATGGCTCTAAGGAATTGTAATTCTTGTCCAACAAGGAATTATGTTTTGGGCTCTAAGGAATTGTAATCTTTGTCTACCAAAGAATTGGGTTTTCGGTTTTATAAATAGTTACATATGTTATAGGTTGAGATAAGTGAGAAGAGAAGAGGCAATACTCTCATTGTTATTGAGAGGATGCTTAGAAAGAGAATTATTGTTAAGAATTTGTGATTTCCTTTTGAGTGAGATTTGGTGTATAAAGGTTAAGGGTTGAGAGTTGAGCGTACTCTTGATACAATATTTCAACTTGTACTGTTACAATCTACATAGTGAAATCGGGCTCTCCGTGGACATAGGCTTGTTTAGTCGAACCACGTATAGTTCTTGGTGTATTCTTGCAAATTTCTTCGTGCTTGTTTACTTATCATCACATCGTAATATTTGGTGGTTCGTGATTAGAGGGTTGTTTCTCAACAATAAATTATATCAATAGTTTAAGAAGAAGACTACAGTCTCATGTTTGATCATCTACGATTGGATGTTGAATGTATGTAATATTGAATTCTCTGATTAGTTTGATTAGCCATGATTAAGTATTTTTATGGCCTTAATTTGAAGAGGGAAATCATTAAGAATGTCACAAATGTTGTAACTTGAAATTACAGAAGCCGCCTTGGGTGTGTTTTGAGGTAGAATACAACTTTCGGGTCAAGTTAAGATTAAACAATTTTATAAAAAAATCTAGAATTATATTTCAATATGATAAACTTAATTATGCCAAAATAATTAAGTTCAGAATAAATTCAAAAGATGAATCTCGAATTGATAATTAATGTGAATAATGCACAAATTAATGGTTGAGTTAATTTATTAAATGTTGAATGTATTTAATAAATCTTAAAAGCTTGAAATTATGAAAATGATTGTTGGGTATGGTCAAGGACCTGCCTATTTTGAAGTATACTTTCTGTCGATATGGCCATTGGGTGAAAATAACTCTTATTGTGTGGACGTGGTCAGGGACCATCTGGGTGAGTAGACATACAAATCCAGACACACGTGTGATCTTCAATAAACAGACTATGTGATGCGCACCATTTTTGTGAGGGGAAGAGGGGCTCAAGTAAGTTGTAGAAATTGATAATTAGTTAATCAAAATGTCTAACTAATTATGATAAACAATTAAGAAGATTGTTTTATGATAATATTGTGAACACTATCAATCTATCAATTGATTAAATGATTCCTTTAAGATAGTACGCTACGTTGAAAATGTTTTGGATATAGCAATTAGGAAAAATTACACTTTAGTTGACTTAGTAGTCCTAAATAACAAAGTAGTGTGTTTTAACATTTCAGTTTTCATCTAGGTTAAAATAAACAAAATAATTGCATATACATTGAGAATCACCTTTTACGATTATTTTATGTTCAATGCCCTTTAATGTTAATAATTTTTTAACTAAACAATAACACATTTTTTTTCTATTTTTTCTACCAACTCTGTTTGATACCAATAACATGTAGATATTGTTAAATGCTCCTAATAGCTTGCATAGACAAAAAAAAAAAATTTAAGCATGTATACTTTAATCAAAGTCAAACATTCATGTCAATTAAAATTTTATTTTTATTTAAGCAAATATAAACAATTAAATTTTTCCTCTCAATATACACATAAATATATATATTGAGAGAGTATACCATGTATACAATAAAAGTTTAAATGCACTAGTTGTTGTTATGTTGGTTGTTGCGATGAATTGTCTTGACTGTGAGGTAGAAATACCACGACTGATTTGTGCATGAATGAATGAACGACATTCTCGAGTGGTGGGTAAAATAAACTTCTTCATTATGGCTATGATTAAATAAGAATAGTTTCATAATTTTGAGACAAGAATTTAGAAAACATTTTGAACATGAACAATAATTTTCAATGTCTGTGTAATTATTTTGGCCTATTTCAACCTATGTGAAAAGTGAAATTTTAAAATGCACTACTTTGTTATTTAGTACTCCTAAGTCAACTTAAGTGTAGTTTTCCCTAGTAATTATAGAGTGTTTCATTATGAGAAATTGTGGTTTGGATTATGTTAATTATTGAGAATTAATTAACTGTTTTATATAAAAGGATATAAGGTGATGTTGGCTCATTGAACAATGATTGTGTGTAGCAATTTATTATTGAGCTTGTGAGCTCACCCCAAAAACAATTACAGGTACTCATGGATTAGTAGGTGATGGAGGTACGGGATGCAGATGAAAATTAGTTTGATCATTGGTTGATTTACTTTTATTATTAGTTCAATCTTTCCGCATTAAGAACTCTTGTAATAAGGATGAGTTGTATTTATGTATTGTAACAAATAATACATAGTGATAGATATTATTTTTAATAAGCAAGTGATTGATGAGGACGTGATTAGTGATGGTGTGTTGCTATGTAAGCCACCTTGGGTGTGTTCATGAGCTTTTCAAGCTCGGCTCGAAACTCGTACAGTGAATCAGAGTGAATCAGTGAAGCACATATTACACACAAAATACACACACATATGCACAGCAACACAGATCTAAACATACACACATTTTCCTCACAAAACACACACACACGCACGGATATGTCTCAAAAGATATCTCATACAAAATTATAAGTAGTAGAAATACCTGGAAAGTCACCGATCTCGCCAAAGCCACCGTTCGGATCTCGCCAAAGCTAGCACTCTGATCTCACCAAAGCCACTGTCACCATTCTTGATCTTCACACGCAACGAGAGAGAGAGAGAGCGAGTAGATCGGCAGACGTTAAATGGGATGTAAAGAGTGGAGTGCGGCTAGGGTTTGAGAGTAAAAGAGTGGTTAAAGGTTATATAGGTGGGATTTTAGAACATGGGTTTGGGCTGTTTTAATTCTCTTGGACTTTTGTCTATTTTATTTAAAAAATGGTTAGTCATTTTATTGTTTGGGTTGGGCTGGACAAAACTTGCGGTTTAAAAGAAAATGCATGGCCTAGTCTTATGAAGATATTTAATATATATGTACAATGTAATATATATATATATATATATATTACATTGTACATATATATTAAATATCTTCATAAGACTATATATATATATATATATATATATATATATATATATTAATCAAGCTTGTTGGTGAATATGTAATCAAAATCTGTTTGTATGATGTTCCCGAACAAATGAGCCGAGTCTTATATTTATGATAATCAGACTCGACTCATTTACAAACAAATAACCACAAGCAAAAGGCCCATCTACCCATTCTCACAAACAACCACAAGCAAGTTACTTCCCCACATACCCACGGCAAACCATTAACCTACCTTTCCAGACTTTATCTTCTCACCTGGCAAAGACAACCTCTAAATCATTTTCTCACATGTCCACCGCATCTAAGTTATTACCTAGAACTCCTTTATTTTCTCACCCAACCATTGATAAAGTGAAATGTATTTCTACGCTTTCTAAAAAAATTTTAGAACTTCAATATTACGAAGTTCTTTTTTATTTACTAAAAACTAACAAAAAAATTAAACTAACATCAGTTTATCAAATATTAAGAATAGGAAAGAAAAAAAAAACCAACAACCAACCGAGATAATGGGGAGACGATTCAGGGTAAAAAAAAAAAAAATCATAAACCAACAACCAACCGGAGAGAGAGAACAGTGAGAGAGAGACTTTTACCTAAGCCTTCTTGTGCGGTTAACTTATCTGTGCGGTGACCTTCGCTTCTTGTGCGGTGACCTTAGCTTCTTGTGCTTGGCAATGGTTATTTTTTCGGGTCTGACACAGAGAGAAAGGATAATGTATGTTATGCTGAATGTCATTTCAGAGTGACATGCTTTTAGAGAGAGAGAGTAGATTGAGTTAGCACGATGACAGATATATATTCACAAAAACAATACTGCAAGGATAGTAGCTTGTTGGTCTATCCTTTCCTTTTTTATTGCTACCATTTGAATTAATTGATATAGGGAAAGAGGATTGTTCTATATATATATATATATATACACGATGATAGATATATATTCACCAAAACAATACTGCAAGGATTGTTGGTCTCTCCTTTCCTTTTTTATTGCTACTATTTGAATTGATATATGTTAGGGAAAGAGGATTGTTCTAGAATATATATATATATATATAATAGTCTAAGGTACCAAAACAATCACTCTCAGGATAGTACCTTCTTGATCTCTCCTCTCTCTCTTTTTTTTTTTCCAATGTTTTAACCCAAACAAAGCGGTTTAAAGGTCATTGATTCAAATCTCAATGATACCAAAAATGTTGTTATTTGAATTGTTTTTACAGCCAAAACCATGTAATATCGCCTAAAATAAAAAAGAAGGGTTTTAAATCCCAACAAAAGAGTTTCTTACCAACACATTCTTTTGTACTATTCCAAGTTTTAATGAATTGGTAAATAGCACAATATGTATTTAAATTATAATAACCTCAATTCAAAAAAATATTGAATAGACTTTACATTGACTTTGATAAACTAAAAAAAATTAAAAATTCTATAAACAAGTCAATAAAATATTATAACTTCTTTGGTTAAAAAGAAAAAAAATTGAGTAATTTTTTATAGTTTAAAAAGTAGATTTATTATTTCATTATTAAAATCTACAAATTTTGTAGGCATTCGTAAGCATTTGGAATGCGGCTGGACGCAAACATTTAGAATGCAACTTGAGGAATATGGGAATTGCAATATATACTTGCAGCATACTTTTTGACTATATATATATATATATAAATATATATATATATATATTTTTTTTTTCAAAAGGTTAATCAAATATATTAAAGAAATAAGGTATTGACATAATAGGCATAAAGACAAACAGAAGTTGTGCTCTATAGAGTCCAAAGCCAAATACAATGAACCCCAGTTGGGGGCAAACCCAAAAGTAAATCAAATTAAATAGCCGTTAGTAATAGAACAGAAAAGTTGTTTTGCTATGAAAGGACATTCAACGTCAATTCGGAGAGTAACTCATGGCCGGGGGACAGAGCTTATGAAGGTAAGCTAAGCTTAGTGCGATTCAGTCTGGAGGCTGAGGTGGTGGACGGCATCGTGATGGCGAAATATCCTATTCACGGAGGATACTTCTTGAGGCAGAGCAATCCTTTAAGAACTCTAAGTTTAAGGTGAAATAAATGAGTCTAAAATTCAATTAGTAACTATATCATGAGATGAGCATCTTGAACTGAAGATTCGTGCATTTCTTTCTTCCCATACATGATAGATTGTTGTTGCGAGGCTTAATTTACAGGTCATGCTGCACGACGACTTGGATTTCCACCTAACGCAAGCCCGTGATACAAAATGCTCCCAACTAGGGCATTGAATGCAAAATCAATTTCTATCTTGGATGGATTTCCAAATCGTGGAGGAGAATTGACAGTTAAAAAATATATGGTTGTGTGATTCTGGTTTATCACAGTAAAGAGGGCACCTATTGGGGATTTGGTGGTAGGCCATGCATATTCGATCAAGGATGAGGAATTTGCATTGCACAACCAACCAGAGAATGAATTGAAAACTACGTGGCAATAACTCATATCAGCCTAATATACAAAGACAAAATGCAACATAGTTTATATAATAGAATGCTTTACACCGATACCCAAACTAAAGCTGAAACATCAACTCCCAATGCCCAAATTCAGTTCAAAGGCATCACTCATTTCAATCACTAATACACAAACATCAAACACAAATACCCAATACCCAAATTTAGTTCAAAGGCAATGTAATAGTTCAAACACCAATATCCTATACCCAAACTCAGTTCAAAGGCAACAACAATCAAACACCAATACCCAAATTCCTTAAATACCATGGTCCCAAACTTAGTTTAGTTGTGTTTCTCACCATTAGACTTAACCAAATGAAAATTTCATTATAATACCTATTTTTCATATGATAAGTGATGCATTTAAATTCACATTCAGTAGAGGATGCAATTGTGATGATAAACACTGGTTTATGATTTCTAAAAAATGTCCAAACAAATCCCAAATGAATCAACATAGAAATGAAACTATCATCAGTAATATTTTCTATTTTTATTTTTTACTTTTATAGAACTGAAATGTAATAATCGTGACCATTTTTTGTCCGATTTTTCATTATTTTTATTTATTGTCATATTAATACTTTAAATGATTATATATGTGTTTAAAATGTAAAATACATGTTTAGAAAACTTATTTAAGTTTTGGAGAAGTTTTCGGAGCATTTGACAAAATTTGACTTTTTCGGATTCGATTGACTCAAGGGTGTGGGCCAGGGGTCAGAAAATTTGAAAGTGTCAGAATGACTCCAAATTCAGATGGTAACTTAAATAAAATATTTGACGCGTTACGGAGTCAATTTCATGTTAATCGGAGTTACAGAACTCAGAAAACGAGTTCAGAAAGGTTTAGTGAAAAGGTTGTGACATTCTTGTAAATAAGTGTAGGTTAAATTCTATAAATAGCTAAGAGAGAATTCAACCCTTCATTATCATTCTCTAACTTCTATGAGGGAAATATATATATATATATATATATATATATATCTTCTTTTTCACTTCTCCATTGAATTAGATGAACTTTGGGTGAGAATTGAAGTTCGTCAAAGAAAAGAAAAACAATCTACGTGTCAAGGGCTTGAGTTTGATCTGTCCGGAATCAATTTCAAAGAAAGTTGAGTCTTTGATGAGAATTGAAAATTTCATTTGGAAGCTCTTCCAAATTGAGATAGAGATGTCTAACCCATAAAATTCGGGGCTTTTGTGAGTATATATATTAGTTGTCTTGTCAGCCAATTAGCTATGTGGATATATAATTAGATGTTTTTCAATACTAAATCATGCTCAATTATGCCAATTAATGAATTCTCTATGTTAATTGATGTATTTACATGTGAAAGAATTATGTGTATTCATGTATATGTGGTAAAGTGACACTTGTGTGTTTGTGAAAATGTCTTAAAAACATGTTTATGTCCAAAGCATGTTTAGTTACCATATTAATTATTTGGAATGTGAAAAATGTGAGACATGTATAATGTGATTACAAGTGATGCTTAATTGATGAATTGTGTAAGCATAACCACTAAATGTTATTTTGTCTCAAATTGTTTACTCATAATTGTCATGAGAATGTACAATCCATCATCATTCATGGGTAGACATGTGGTGAGGGTAAATCCTTTTGAGTGATGAGGTAATCTGGTAAAGAGAACCCTCAGGGGCAATTCAGTAAAGGAATCCAACAAAGTGATCCGGTAAGGGAGCTCCAGTTAGAAAGGAATAGGATATTCCCTAAAACGGAGTCTATGATGAGGTAATTCGGTAATGGAGCCTTAGTTAGGTGGAATTAGATGATCTTAGGTAGTGAAGTCCAATGGATGTGTGATGAGCGTGAGGGAGTTGTGCTTAACATGTTGCATTATACATTGCTTATGACATGATTGTGACATGCGAATATTTGCTTAACATGATTAAATGCAAAATCTATGTTATGTGGTATTTATGGGACTTGCAGAATTGTATTTTAGACACTCCTACTGAGCGTGTGGTTGCTCATCTTATGAGGATTAATATTTTTCAAAAAATGAAAAAGAGGTGGTGGAGTCTACCCAACGGTAGAGTTGGTGTGGATCGGTACCGGTTCCATATAAAGACTTTATATTACTTTATTTGATTGTATGTCCTGATTGTGGACTATATGGATGTGACAAACATGTAATGGCCATTTATGTTCCGAGAACATAAATCATTTATAATTTATGATTGTTTACTCTTAAACACAGATTATAGCATATGTTTTCTATTAGTTGTGATTTTATACATTGTAAGCATGATATTGAGCATGGTAAAATGATAGACGTTTAAATAATGATGATCCATTGATCCATTCGTGTAGTACTATCGAAGGTGTGAGATCCCGAACGACGAAAACCTTCGATAGTACTTTGATACTATTTCAATCATGCGAGATGTTTCAATCAATCGAAACCTTCATTTCGATTATGCAAAATCTGCACTTTGATTGTGCGAAATGGTGGCTTCGATCATGCAAAATGCTGCAGGAACTGAATGTTATGAATGAACATGTGTATGAGGGTTTATGCATTAAGGAAGGTTACTTGTGGGCCCAAATTAAATATGTATGCATGTAAACTTAATTATAATGATTTTATAAAGGCTTCCGCTGATTTCGTGATCACAATTTAGATTGGTCAATCAATGCAAAATGATTGGTAAAGAATGAACGTATTGACAAATATAGAGACTTTTGTTGTATGTAATAAGTTCGGTGATTCGAATAAGAACCGAGGATGATGTTGGTAACAACTTGTCATAACTGTCCGGGTCGTGGAGAAACAATCGAACAACCGTGACACCTCACTACCAGGGATTCGAGCTCGGACCAGGGAATTTCCAGTGGTCCGAATTTTGAGACGTGACAGATTGGTATCAAAGCATGGTACCATAGTAAATTATTAATCAGAGGTGATGACATGTAACTTAATCACCCTCTATTTTCAGTAGTTGGAAATCGAGGCATGACATGAAAAATGTCCAAACAAATGCCAAATGAATCAAAATATATAGGATGCAAAATCCAATCCTCTTGACTTGGAACTAATAATTATTTGAGGACTTTAAATCAAAAACAAATCATATCACTCCAGCTGAGTAGCCCAAGTGAAAATGTTTTAGTAGACACCACTGATAATACGAATTGATCAATGAGTGGTTAAAAACTTGAGTTTGTAGAGTACTGGAAAAAAAAGTAAAGATAACATTGAGCCATCTTACAATTTCAGTCTATATAACTCAACTCCTGTTTAAATCAAGTGGCCATAAGGGCTCTGAGAAATGGAGATTTAAAGTGAATAGTCAAGTTGAATTTTCTATTGATAATGTATATAACGATAAATCAGAAAGCTAATCAATAGGCAAAGGCCAGAAAAAAGATTCGTTATCTAGGGTTTTACTGACCCTAAAAAAATGGCCATATAACTTAAACTATAAAACAGAAACCCACACATTACCTCTATAGCATCGCATAGCTCCACCTGCTCACAGATATCATAAGCTCTAGCTGAATCAACTACCTTCTTCTGCAGAGTAAATATCGCAGATTCATGAAAGGTCACAATTCTACTAACAAGTAACTTCTTTCCCGAAGCATCTGGGCACTACAATCTGTATCCCTTGGCCCTAGGCTCATAACCAAGAAATATAAACTTCTTAACTCTCGGTTCAAGCTTTCCCTCATTAACATGAGCATATGCAGGATATCCAAATATTCTCATATTACTGTAACTAGCAAGAGAATCAGACCATACCTTATTTGGTGTCTTATAGTTGATAATAATCGATGGAGACTGGTTCACCGAGAAACAAGTTGTGTAAACAGTTTCAGCCCAAAGCATTTTGTCTAACCCAACATTGGATAACATATACCGTGGTCTCTCCAATAGTGTCTTGTTCATCCATTCTACAACTCCATTCTGTTACGGAGTTTTTCTCACTATGCGGTGTCTCACAATCCCGTAAGTCTTACAAAACTCATTAAATTCTCAATCACAGAATTCCAAATTGTTGTTTGTCCTTAAGCGTTTAACTTGTTTTTCAATCTTCTTTTAAATCAAGGTTTTCCACTGCTTGAACATGACAAATGTCTCATTCTTATGATTCAGAATATAAACCTATACTTTTTGAGAAAAATCATCAATCAGCGTTATCATATATCTACCACCACCATGTGAAGTAACCTAAGAAAGACCCCAAATATTAGAATGGATATAATCCATTATGCCCTTAGGCATGTGAATTCATGTACTGAACTTCACTCTGTACTATTTTTCGAAGACATAATGCTCATAAAAATCTAACTTTCCAATTTTCTAACTACTAAACAGACCTTGCTTACTTAGAACATCCATCCCCCTCTCACTCATATACCCCAGCCGCATATGCCACAATCTTGTAATATCTAAATTTGGATTTAAGGACAATATTACAGTAGAACCTATAATTATGCTGCCTTAAAGAGCATAAAAATCATGTTGCTTCAATCCCTTTATCACTAAAAGGGCACCATTCAAAACCTCATAACTCCACCTTCAGCCTTGTAACTACACCCTATGGAATCCAGCGTACCCAAAAAAATCAAATTCTTCTACAGTTATGGAACATATCTGACATCAGTCAGTGTCCTCACTATACTGTCAAACATCTTAATTCAAACTGTACCAATACCTACAACCTTGCATGGCACATTATTACCCATCATAACCTTCCCCCCATCAATGGAACGATACGAGGTAAACCAGTCCCTGTTTAAAAAATGTGATACGAGCAAACTAAATCAAGTATCCACTTATTGTTAGAGCCACAAATAGAAATTGTGAGAACGCTACCACCATCTGAATCAATACCCTCTACAACAACCACCTCACCGACTTCAGAGGATTTTTCATTTCCCTTCTTACACTCTGGACAATATTTTCTAAAATGCCTTTCCTTGTGACAAATAAAGCATTGAAGCACATTTGATTTGTTCTTAGACTTAGAACAATTTCCACTGCTTGACCCTCCTTTCTAATTCATTATCCCTCTAACAACCAAGCCATTTGCCAGAGTTTCTATATTGCCCTCAAACATCATTCTTTGCAATTCCATAGAATTCAAAACTGATTTCATGTCTTCCATGGACAAATTAATTTTATCATACATCACAGCATCAACAAAGTTCTCATAGAGGGTGGTAGAGAACACAACGGAATAATAGCCTAATCCCCATACCCTATTTTAACATCAATATTCATCAAATCCACGATGACAACATTAATCTCGTCAAGGTGGTCTTTCAGAGAGAAACCTTTCTGCATCTGAAGAGTAAAGAATCGCTTCTTTAGGTACAAGCGATTCACAAAAGACTTCTTCATATAACTGGACTCTAACTTGTTCCATAACTCATTTGTCGTAGTTTCTGCAGAAACTTCTCACAAAATCTCATTATTTAGGTACAACAGAATCGCATTGTGTGCTTTTTCCATAGCTTCTTCTTTTTTATATTCCTTCCACTTTTCTAGCAGTACATCATTTTCCTTCAGTGCCGTGGATAAATTATGTTGAACCAACAAAGCCTGCATCCTAACCTGCCACAAGTTAAAATTTTTCATGCTGTTAAACTTCTCGATTTTCAAAAACTTAGTCGTCATCTTAGCTTCGAACTAAAAGCTCTGATACCAATTTGTTACGTCAAACATCCACAAATAAAGCAAAATCACAAAACACGATAGAAAATGAAACAAACACCATACACAGAACACAAGAATTTACGTGGTTCATCGATGTGCCTATATCGGCTGCGAAGATTCGACAAAAGTTTTCACTATGCAAAAATTAGGAGATTACAAGTTTCAACCCCAAATCATATCTCTCTCTCTCACTCTCTTTTTGTGATTACAGTGTTTTCTCTTTTAATCCTACTACCTAGATGCCCTTATATATCGAGGTACAAGAGAGTTCTAATCTGGGTCAAAAATCGCAAGCGAAAAAAGAGGTCAAAATTTTTTCCTTAAGGGTGCTGCCCTCGAACCCCGTGGCTTTGGTGGTTTAAGGCCACACAAAGCCAACTTTTTAGGTCAAAATCGAGTTACAACACGACTTGAGCGGAGACAAAATTTGGGCCACAACATAACATAAACAAATAAGGAAGTCTTATAGGTGGCTTTAGGGCAAATAAAAAGGGGCAGCACCAACATCGCCAAATGATACTAATCCACTGGAACGATGACGACCACCACCACGTCCGTCGACGACTATCAAATCGTAATCTATAATACTTATAGACCCACCACCATCCGTCGACGACGATCAAATCGTAATCTATAATACTTACAAACCCACCACCATTCGCCGACGACTATTTGGGTGACTAATCTTTGAGTCAGATATATATACATGTGTATATGTGTGTGTGTGTATCACAATCTCATGATCCCAAAATCTGGTCTTTTAAATTTCATAAAAAAATAATAATTTTCATCATGTAAGGAGAAAGAGATGATGGGTCTACAACGGGGTTTGTGGTTGTGTATAGTATTGAACAGTAAGTTGAGCAAATGATGATGGGAATGTTGGTGAATGTGAGACTGGTGTTCATGCGTGCTTGGCGATGTTGGATCGACGATGGTGGTTTCATCCTTTGTAATGGCGATTGGCATGTGTGTGTGTGTGTGTGTATATAGAGAGAGAGAATAAATCAGGTAAGGGGAGAGACACTTGTCCTTGTCCTTCTCTTTTTTGGACATTTCACATTTTTTTTCTCTTATATTATAAGGGTGTTTTTGTCATTTCTTATTTTTGGTACGGGCAAATTGACTACTTGTCCTATTTGCACGATTTGGAAAATGTGTGATTAATTGTACATCGGAGGCGTTTTTGCACATTCCATATATAGTAAGAAATTTTTTTGCACTTAACCCTACTTGGAATAATCAACAAAGGGGAAGGACAATCATCAGAGAAAGATCAGACAGAGTCCTTACTCCTTAGTGATCAGATGGAGGGATGTTAATTATGACAAATCTCTGTTATAACATATTCAACAATTGGTTCTGAGTTTCTGCCCACATGGCCCTTGTATTAGATACAAAAGGAGCTCGATAAAGCTTGGGTAGATGTTTTAAATTCGATGCTAGATGGGTACGTGGATGATTCTCGTTGTAGGGAAACAGTTGAGAAGGCTTAGAGTCATGAATGCACTGGTACCTTTATGTTTCAGTAAATGTAAAGATGAGTTAAAGAGGTGGAGTAAAGCAAGAACCTGGAATTCCAAACAACTTATCTCTGACAATGAAGAAGAGTTAAAGAAAATTCAAGAATCTAATGATTATGATGATAGAAAGATAACGTTGTTGAAGGATAAATTAAGCAAGTTTTGGGAGCAGGAAGAGCTCTTTTGGAAAGAGAAGGCTAGAGTAAGTTGGTTGCGGGAAGGGGACAAAAACACTCAGCAAGCTACTGGGATTGTGGTTAACTATTTTCAGAGTTGTTTTCATCAGATTCACCTACAAATTTTGATAAGTTTATTTCCAGAAACAGTTTCACTGGAAGATAATCGAATACTCTTACAAGTTCGGAGTGGGGAAGAACTGAAGAATGTAGTGTTTGAAATGAACCCCATGAAAACTCCAAGTCCAGATGGGTTCTCTCCCTTATTTTTCCAAAAGTTCTGGGATGTGGTAAAAGGAGATGTGACTCGGGCTTCAATGATTTTTTGATGTCTGGGAGTTTATTAAAGCTAGGCACACAAATCTGCCAATTGCTTTGTGTAATGTGTTGTCAAGATTTTTCAAAGCTTTGGCCAATCGCTTGAAGCATATTCTTCATAAGGTCATTGATGATCACCAATTAGCATTTGTTCTGGAAGACAGATTTTTTATTGCATCCTTATGGCTCATGACATTATTCATTTCTTGAAGAACAAGAAAAGTTGAGATGACATATGTAGCGTTAAAGCTTGACATTAGTAATACATATGATCAAATGGAGTGGTTATATTTGTTGGCAGTCATGCAAAAAAAAAGGAGTTATAAATCGTTGGGTCACTTTGATGAAGGCTTGTACTTCTTCAGTTAGTTTTTCATTTTTGATTAATGGAGTACCCAAAGGTATGTTTGTACCTTCTCATGGAATTAGACAAGGGGATCCTTTGTTCCCTCATCTATTCCTTCTCCATGCCGAAGGTCTATCGAGAAAATTCTCTCAAGCTCTTAGGGGTGGACTGATTTCTGGAGTTAAAAGTATGCAGAACAGCCCCAACAATTTCACATGCACTTTTTGGGAATGACAGCCTTCTGTTCTGTAAAGTTGAAGATAGGGAAGTCCAACAGCTTATGGAGGTGCTAAAGAGTTACGAATTGGCATTGGAACAAGCAATAAACTTGAGTAAATCTGCAGATTTTTTTAGTCATAATACAGAGTGTAGATAGAGAACTAGGCTGCAAAATATTCTTGGTATTGATAGGGAAGGAATGAAACAAACTACTAGGGACTTGCATTCGTTGAGGGTCGATCTAAAAGAGAATTAGTGTGACGCCATTCATAAGAACTTGGCTGTTTTTTGGTGGGGTGGTAAAATGGAGGAAGAAGTATCCATTGGATCAAATGGCCAAACTTGACAGAATCTATGGGCAATGGAGGACTAGGTTTTCAGGAAATGTCTTCTTTTAATTTGGCTCTCTTAGCTAAACTAGGCTGGAGAGTTCAAGTTGAAAAGAAAGGGCTTTTCTATCAGTTCTTCAAAGGGAAATACTTCCCTCAGTGTGATTTTTTGTGAGCTAGCTAGAGAAGGTTCTAACTCCTCTTGGGCATGACAAAGTATTCTGAAAGCTTGGGGGGGGGGGGGGGAAGGTGGGTCGTGGTCGGGGGTGGGGTGTTGAAGGAAGGTTTGGTCTGGAGGATTGCTGATGGTGTTGAAGCTAGAATTTGGGAAGATCAATGGATACCTGACCAAAGTCATCCTAGTTTGTTCACACTCAAACACCAGTCCATTCCTCTGTCTACAGGGTATATAATTTGGTGAATTATCATGAAGGTAATTGGAATGAACCTTTGGTGAAACAGATTTTTGAGGAGAGAGATTGGCAGCAATTTTTGCAAATTCTTCCTAAGTTTATAATGGGGATAGACAAGCAATGCTAGTTGCTCACCAAGGATGGGAAATTTTCTGTCAAATAGGCATAAAAGTTAGCTTTGAGTTTAAAAAAGAAGGAAGCAGAGCAAAATAGAAGTGATTATGGGGAGTGTAGTACTTACCAGGAAAGAAAAAATCAATGGGCTGTTATTTGGAAGCTTAAGGAGTAGCCGAAGAAAAAGCATTTCATGTGGCGTTTTCTCCATGATCATATTGCTGTTTTTGAAGCTTTGGAATCTAAGAAGATAGTGGCAAGTAATATTATGATCCACTGTGTTTCAGTCAGTCCATTGTTCAAAGATTTGGTCGCGGACTATTCAGAAACTTGCCTTTTGATAGATTAGCTGCTTTGAGTGTTGTCTCATCAATAATGGTGCTTGGAAATTTTTAGTTTTAAGTTCTGCTGAAGTGCAGAATTTTAGATCTGTTCTTGCTTCTATTTGAATACATGTATCTGTTGATTTTATGTTATGGAACGGGGTGGGTTCCATTTCATTCAAGCGAGCTTGGGGAGAACTGTAGACCTCAAGGCTCTACGGTTCACTGGTTTGATCTTGTGTGGAATAATGGTAGACCTAGAATTATGATGTGTATGTATCATATTGATTAATCTGTTCAGTTTATTGCTTTTATTTTGGCTATGAAAATTATGATGAGCTTTGGCATGGCAGCGAGAAACCTATATCAGAGGGGGTTTAAAGATGGGCTTGCTAGGGCTAATCCCAACCACCTCCCTTTACTGTTGAATTTCACCTGGCAGGTGCATTTTGTCCCTCCATACATGGGACAAAGAGGGAAATAATGTGTAATGGTGACACAGATAGACAAATTATTAGTGGAAAAGATAGCTTGTGATGGTGAGAACCTCTAAATTTCAGGAAGATAGAAGATATCATGATGTGTACAAATGATGATGATGTTGTTTCTTTCAAAGCCTGTGTTTTCTCCCCTAGAATGGAAAATTATTTACCCACACAAAGTGGAAGGCTGAAAAGAAAGAAAGAAAGGGCACTAGAACAGTGAGATTGTGGTTAATGGGACACCCACTCTAATAATCTAATTATTATACCCTCCCTAATAAACAACCAAATCCTTTCAGATTCGCTCATAACCAATCTTTCTTGGTCGGACTTCATTTTCTCTCGTCGTTTTTGCAGGAAATTGATTTGCGGGGGACTAGAATTGTGTCTGTCAAAGGACATGAAATTCAGGAATTAGATATGACAATTGAACTGGGCTGCCTAATAGTAATAGCTCCATGGATGCATCATCATGCTCATGCTGGAGATATTTCTATTCTATATATTGATACATACCTAATTAACCTATAATATTTCCTCCTATTGTGTTAGCAACAGTATCACCTTGTAATTTGCTTGAACTATCACTGTTGAACTGACTCCTCTCGAATCTGACTCTTAATCACTTACTCTACATTCACTTTACACTTCCACTTTGCATATAAAGATGAACCTTGCATATAGGTTACCTACCTTATTCATCTACTTTCTCAATTCTCAGTGCAATATTTTATTTACTTAAAATATTCTAATAGATGGAAGTTACCTCAAAGATGGTTGTATCTTCTTCTTTTGTCACGATTAATATAAACGTTTTAATCAATGAGGAGTTCTTTAGAGCCAATGATGAAAAATACTATTCAACAATAATTTCAATCCAATTATATATCTGTTAATTACATTAAATATCCACATATACATTATATTTGGTGAGAACTATCTGGAAGGAGGAATCTTTAAAATGAAAAAAAGTTCAGCTTGTGTGGCAACTCTTTTTAAAATGCAATTTTGTTGAATAATGAAAAGTCACATGTTTTTAAAATTAATATAATTCACTAAAAGCTTATATAAATATTATAAAACGCTATGCACATTTATAAGGAGAGAATAGATAAAAGTAATGTCCAACAGGCTCAAAGCCCAAACAAACAAAGAAAGATCAAAGTCAGGCCCAGTGGAGCAGCCCAACTAAACCCACAAGAAGGCCAAGGCAATGTTACAGAATCAAAATATAGGAAGAGCAGGGCCATGATTTTAGGCCTAGCTCCATCCATCGCTAATACAGAGATCAAAATTAGGGATCGTTGGGGTCATGCAGAACCGATTGGGGAAGGTCCCAATTGCAGATCAATTGCTCAGTTGAGGCAGGCCTTTGCAACTAGCAGCAAGCAAATTTCCCTCTGATCGAAGAGAGAATGTCATTCTTAATCCACAGCTGTTGTCGCCGGAGGGGATTTATTGAAGATACGCTTATTCCGTTAGAGGCCCAAATATGGTATACAGAGGCATCTAGGGCAACCTTACCAGCCCAAAATTTGTGGTTACTCCGAGATTCTTTCCGGTGATGAGATGTCCAGCGGATGAGTTCGTTCCAGCTTGATGGATGAGCATGGAAAAGACACTTCGATTGTGTGTTGTTCCAGATTGGGATGGAGAAGCTGCAATTGAAGAAAATACCCGACAGAGACTCAACTAGACAGACAATCCACACAGGTAACAAATGCTGGGGATGTGAAGGTAGTTCATTAGTTGCAATCTGGATTTTTTTGCAATTTACCCACCAATATAAACAAGAAGCCCACCTCCAATAGAGTACAAACATTAGGCTTCCAAAGTAACATGCTTCAATCCTTCCTATTAGACAATAATATAAAAAGAAAATATGCCTCTCAATCCAGCATATATCAAACCAATAATATTAGTGTTTAAATTTTATAGTAATATCAAAACTATAGCTGAGTGCATTGAAAGAAATACATCTTGCCAAAAATATAAAAAATATGCCTCAATCCACCATATTGAGAGATTAAATTAAAAAAATATGCCTCAATTCCCCATATTGAGTTATTGAATTTAATCTTCGATCAAACAAAACAAAAACAACACAAAACTACCAACCACTGATATGATGTCCTTCCGAGATCAAACTTCCTGATGAACATGTTGTGCAGGGATGATAAGAAGCCAGGAAAGCAGGTGTTTATCTCCCTGGCCGCGTTTTCTTCCTCAAAGTCCTGAAATAATATCAAAACCATGCCTCAATCAATTATAGTACGCAATAATATCAAAAAATAAAAACGATCATCGAGTCCTCCTCTTTCCGGACAATACATACAAAGAGACCTGCCAACAGTCAAATAATTAGTAAGCTTCTGAGAGAGATTTATATAATTAGTTTCTTTCTCGTTTATTTCTATCTCCCATCTATCTACTTTTTTAGTTATTCACTAGAGCAATTATGATCTGGAAGTCGATCTGGGGCAAGTGTTCGGATCTAGGGCAAGTGTTCAGATCTATTATGACATAGCTATGAGGCACTCAACGGACATTTTTAATCTTATAAAACCTTTTCTGGGCTTTGGATTGATGCAAAAACGACTTTTAATGAAAAAAATATGAAAGTTAAGATTTGGAAAAGAAAAATATATAACCTCGATTTTAATGTGGTGCAAATATATGTTAACATCAACCAACAAATACATGTGTATAAGTATCATAGTTTGATTTGGATTGGTCAAGTATTTTGAACTTCTAAACCATAAACTGAACTGATCCTAATGTTTTCAATATTAGTGGAATTGGAACAATAACTGGAACTGAATCACTGACTCCAAGAATTGAAACAAACTATATGGTCTGGATTGGATTGACCGTCTAAATGGATCAACATGCACCCTAGATGTTCTAATCAGCGAAAAAGTCTTGCAATAGATTTAGGATGTCAACCCTTTTAGTTAACTATCCAGGTGACCGTTTGAGGGAGCTTGGGCCTGGGGAAAGAGGAAATATTAGTCGAATGAATCTCATGCCCGTTACATTATTTTATGTTGGGGAAGGGTCTACCAGTGATAAATTGTGTTTACCAAGACGGAGTTGGCCTGATAATGTATAGGAAGTGGTTGTGGTCAGACTATCGTGTTGTGGTGTTTCTTTTCTAGTAAATCCATTGTGTTGTGGTGTTTTAATAAAGATGAGTTGTAGTTAGGGTTGAAGGAACTAATGGTGTTGGGTGTGTGGTGGTATATGTGTTGTTATGCTAATATATTATGCAAGTTGTTAGGTGTTAGGGTAGGCACGGTCATGATATTTGCAGTTGCGTAGTTATGTCTGATGTTCTGTATGGGGCTGCTTGTAGGTGATGTTCATAATAATTATAGTTGGCATGTGTTACTATGTGTTGGTCCTGTGAGAGAATGAGAAACATGGATATTTTATGGTGTTGGTGATAAACTAGAAACGGGAATGGTAGAGGTCAAAAAAATGTGTCAAGTGTAATGGGGTAGGTTATGAGAGATCTACTTGGCATGTTATCCTCACACCCACTTTCTTCCAAATAAGCAGGAACCAAAGGACACACGCAAGGATGCAAAACTGACGGATAAAGAGTAGGGCTGATAGCAGGTCATTGGAAGTATAACGTCAAGTGTCGTTGTAAATAATAAAAATTTGTGAAAACATGGGTGTAAACACTGTAATGTATGTATGAGCTTTGATGCTCAATGAAACTATACTTTGTAGCGGGTTTCTTGGGAATCGATGAAATTTCATGTCACGATTTCCAGCCTACCAGAATTACGGTTTGAGAGTCATTACTAAGTGACACCTAGTATCTATCTTTAGTCATTCGAAGGTCTCTTTTAGTAGTTTTAATAACAAATTAAAAAATAAATAAAATGATTTTGTGCTCTCTCTGTGTATCCTTTATCCCATCCCTACGAAATGCCAAACAAAATAGAATGGTCTTAGAAGGGATATAATGAAATTATTTGATTGTTCTTTCAGAAGAATGATCCATTTTATTTGACTGATGGGACCAACAAACAATTAATTATAATATAACAAATATAAAAAAATTCTAAATATAAATAACAAATAAACAGAGTGTTCTTTTATTCGAAACGCCTCGTGATCTTCAACCAATTATGTGCTTCAATATAATTACTAGGAGTAAGCGCTATAGCTTTTTTCCAATACTCAGCGGCTTGATTGAACCAAGCCTCTACTCCCTATCTCCCTGTTGAATGGCATGTTCTCCCCGGTCGGAATAGGCGGGTCAATTCCTTCCCTTAGAACCGTACTTGAGAGTTTCCTACCTCATACAGCTTAGCAGTCAATTCTTTTAGTGTCCCATTTTAATCTATCATATCTAACTGAATGAGATTTCTCATAGATCTATCCCATTTTTTTGAGTTAACCAAAAGAGGTTAATTACACGAGTGAAACTCACCTTTATAATAATAAAGCATCATAGGCATTTTCCCCTATCGTTAGAATTTTCTAAAAGGTAACTATCACGGTTTCATATAGAAATTTATATAGAATCTTTGAAAAAGACTTTTCTTCATAAAAAAGAAAAGCTTACTATTTTTGAGATCTAATCCTACACCGCTGCTCAATGCCTTAGTGGATCAACTCTATTACATAAGTTGATTCCGAACTTTTATCTCATATCATGACATAAGCAAGCAGTTATTATTGTATCAGCCCCAAACCTCGTTAATTGATCTTTACTGTGCTTCCTCTGTCAATTAGATCCTTTCTTTATCCAAATAATAAAGTAGCTAGGGATATCTTTTTCTTCATGTTTCGACTTCGACTTCGATGAAGTTTCTTTCTTTGCTACAACCGATAAAAATCGTTATTTTGGACGATGCATATGTAGAAAGCCTATTACTTTATTTTTTTCCTAGTATTTACTAGCGGATTTTATCTTTCTTTCCTTTTTTTCTCTATAGTGAAGATAGTCGCACGTAATGACAGATCACGACCATATTATTAAAAGCTTGTGGTAAAAATGGATTTCGTTCTAGTGCTCGAAAATAATATTCCAAAGCTTTCGTATGTTCTCCATTACTTGTGTGGATAAGGCCTATGTTATAGAGCATATAACTTCAATCATAGGGATCAATTTCTAGTCGCATAGCTTCATAATAATTCTATAAAGCTTTCGCATAATTTCCTTCGAATTGAGCTGACATCAGTTACGGTAGTCATATGGCTACTCCCTTATGTGCATAATGAGAATGTTTTAATCTTTTTTGATTCCATGCATTATTCTCATTATGAACTGAGCAGGGCTAGTGTTTTTACAAGAAATCTCTAGCCAACCTTCCAGCAAGAGAACTTTTCTTAACATCAAGCGGATCGAAATGATAACTCCAACAATTTCTTTGTTCTCAACGCCTCCTAATTTCCAGGAATTAGTCACTTCAACAGTCTTCGATGATTATACAGGTATCGAAAGTATGAACGAGATGGATGTTTGTTGTCCCAACCATTCTTGTTAGTCCCGAGCCCACTAGGAAAATGGATAAGTTATAACAAAGTTTTCGTGTTGTTGATTCCTAGGTGTAGCGCTTCTTCCGCCACCTATTGGTACTAGTGAAAATGATTGACCTGTAATAAAGAACCTCTAGGTGTAACCTTACGCTCAATATTAGAATCGACAATTGAAGCATAGTTGCGTTAATCGAGGACACACGACAGAAGGAATTGTTAATTTCAAAACTCCACCTTCAACAAGCGTAGATTTAGTTCAATCATTTTCTTTCACGCACGCAATTCACAGGGCCTCAATTGATTATATTACGCAATAATATCAAAAAATAAAAATGGAATAATCAAACATTAAATGAAATAAAAAAATTTAAAAACTAAATTCGTAAACTAAAATCCGTACCTTGTTAATCTTCTTTGATTGTTCTCCGGAGTGATGGAGCGCGTTCTTGATAAATCTCATTAATTCTGACAAAGTAGAAGTATAAGTTGCAACTGGCTTAAAAGATTGACCAGCTTCTTGTCTTTTAGCTTGTTCTGTTTGAAACTGAAAAACAACATACAAAATAGTATTTGGTGGAAGCACATTCTCCCATACTTGATACCACATGGAATCGACAATTGAAGCATAGCATCTGAGGTTGCGCATTAATCGAGGACACACGACAGAAGGAATTGTTCAATTTCAAAACTCCACCCTCAACAAGCATAGATTTAGTTCAATCATTTTCTTTCACGCAATTCACAGGGCCTCAATCGATTATATTACACAATAATATCAAAAAATAAAAATGAAATAATCAAACATTAAATGAAATAAAAAAATTTAAAAACTAAATTCGTAAACTAAAATCCGTACCTTGTTAATCTTCTTTGATTGTTCTCCGGATTGATGGAGCGCGTTCTTGATAAATCTCTTTAATTCTGACAAAGTAGAAGTATAAATTGCAACTGGCTTAAAAGATTGACCAACTTTTTGTCTTTTAGCTTATTCTGTCTGAAACTGAAAAACAGCATACAAAATGGTATTTGGTGGAATCACATTCTCCCATACTTGATCACCACATGGATTTGGTAATTTCTCGATCTCAAAGTAAACATTACCGATATAACACGAGTTGTCATATGATAAATGGTTGCATATCACCCCATATACCCAAATCTCTCCTTGTCACTCATTAGCAAAAGATGTTTCTTAACATAAAACGAAAATAAGAACCAAAAATATCGAAAAACACATTAGTAAAAAATACAATGTGATTAAAAACCTTACGATCTACTGAGATTAAACATGTCCATAAAAGATTCTCAGTGACTAGAAGTAGGTTTGGGTTTCTAATCACGGGGTGTAGGTACAGGTGTTGAGGTTATTTTATTGAGCAATCTTTTTTTTCAAATCTTGAAAAGACCGTCTCCCCATCCATCTTAGGCTGAATCAGAAATAAAGTATTTTCCTGCATCACGTAGGATGAATCTAGGCCAAGCCCGCCATGCATTTTCTCCTTTGGTGGATGTAATCTATTACATTTCTGTAAAATTGATTACAACCCAAAAAAATAGATTAGAGTATAGAATTGGAAAAAAATTTTAATTTTGGAAACTTGAAAAACATTTTTTTTTACCCGATTGAATTCCTCCAGAACACATTCAACTTTCCTGCTACAAAAGCATGATTCTGATTGTCTTTTCGATTATTCTCATCTTGTAGCCATTCGTTGAAATACTGATCGAAGTGATCATATATTATAACCACATAATTCTTGTTAACATCCAATGTCACATCTTTAAGTTCCAAGAAAAAGGGATGAAACCTATGGTAACAAGTGTTGATTCAACAGCTCCTTTATCATAGAAAGGATTATTTGGCAAACAAAAAAATCTTGCCAATTTTTCAAATTTGACTATTTTTCCCTTCTAAGAGTCGTCTACTGGTTTGTAATGGCCTCAAATTCAAATCTTATTATTTTGAGACCACAAACCTGAAATATTTTAAATATATTTTTTATTGGTAATGTAAGTCTAAATGAAAAAATAGTTACAATCAGAATTCCATGAAACTGCACAATAGAAAGGGAAGGGAAGACAGGAGTCCATTCCTTCCTAAAGGCTAGAATGTAGCGCTGGGAAGCATCCTCCCTTAGAGAATTCCCAATACAGGAAGGAAGGGAATGCCCAGTCATAAAATTGAGATTCACGACTGACTTCCTCCATTAGATAGGATAGAGAAAGACCGGGATTAGTCTACTAACAAATAACTACCCGAGAGTCGTGTTTCGACTGATTGAACGAGGAAGGAAATTGGACACTCGTCCTGTGCTGTGGTGATTCATGTAACGCTTTGGGAGTAGCGAAGCAGCTGAGTCTAGGAACTAAACTAGACAGTTCTGACTTGTTCCGTACACTTTTAGAGGAAAGCAGCTCACGCCTCGTTGATGACTGGTGTAGATACGAGTGACGAAGGCTGTCAGCAAGTTCAGTCTTCAATACCTACACTACTACTTGCTGTGTGAGAGATTAATTTTCATATACCTCTTGTACTGTATCCTACGGGACTATGGGATTCTGATTGTAACTACTTTTTCATTTAGACTTGCCAATAAAAAAAATTATATGCATATGAAAATTTATTTAAATATATTTAAAATATTTCAGGTTTGTGGTCTCAAAATAATAAGATTTGAATTTGAGGCCATTACAAACCGGTAGACGACTTGGAAGGAAAGAGTAGTCAAAATTTGGATAGCGAGAAAAACTGGCAAAAATTTTTTGTTTGCCAAATAATCGTTTTTATAATAAAGGAGCTATTGAATCAACACTTGTTACCATAGGTTTCAGACATTCCTTTTTCTTGGGACCTAAAGATGTGACATTGGATGTGAACAAGAATTATATATGGTTGTAATATATGATCACTTTGATCATTATTTCAACGAATGGCTACAAGATGAGAATCATCAAAAAGACAATCAGGACCATGCTTTTGTAGCAGGAAAGTTGAATGTATTCTGGAGGAATTCAAGTAAAAAAAAATGTTTTTCGAGTTTCAATTTCTCCAATTCTATACTCTAATCTATTTTTTTTTTAATCAATTTTATAGAAATGTAATAGATTACATCCACCAAAGGGAAAGTGCATGGCGGGCTTGGCCTAGATTCATCCTACGTGATGCGGGGAAATACTTTATTTTTGATTCAGCCTAAAGATGGATGAGGAGACGGTCGAATCAAACCAAGAAATGATTTTCAAGATTTGAAAAAAAAATTGCTTAATAAAATAACCCCAACACCTGTACCTACACCCGTGATTGAAAACCCAAACCTACTCCTATTGACTAGGAATCTTTTATGGACATGCTTAATCTCAACAGATTATCTTAAGGTTTTTCTCATTCTATTTTTTACTAATGTGTTTTTCAATATTTTTTTTTCTTATTTCCGTTTTATGTTAAAAAACATCCTTTGCTAATGAGTGACAAGGAGAGATTTGGGTATATGGTGGTGATATGCAACTATTTATCATATGGCAACTCGTGTTACATTGGTAATGTTTACTTCGAGATCGAGAAATTACCAAATCCATGTGGTGATCAAATATGGGAGAATGTGCTTCCACCAAATACCATTTTGTATGCTGTTCTTCAATTTCAGACAGAACAAGCTAAAAGTCAAGAAGCTGGTCTTGTCGAATGTGGAGTTTTGATATAGAACAATTCCTTCTGTCGTGTGTCCTCGATTAACGCAACCTCCGATGCTATGCTTCAATTGTCGCCGCTACACCTAAAAATCAACAACATGAAAACTTTGTTATAAATTACCCCTTTCCCTAGTGAGCTCGGGACTAACAAGAAATCTCATTATGCACATAAGGAAGGAGCCGTATGACGACCGTAATGGATGTCAGCTCAATCAGAAGGAAATTATGCGAAAGCTTTACAGAATTATTATGAAGCTATGCGACTGGGAAGTATGGATTAAATTCCAACAATTGATATCAGAGCTATAATTAAGGCTAGCGTTTTAGTTGTAGAGATCAAGAATTGAAAGATTGAGTTAAAAAAAAAAATTCTGTTTTTTATTTATGATCTTAGAGTGCTCTTTGAATTGGCATATATGTATATGTGTTTGATCGGTCCTATGGAGTACTGTTTGGGAATTACAGTAAATATGGTTGTCGATTTTTTGTTTATCTTGGATCCGTGTTTACAATCTGTATGTTTATCGGATTGACAGTTCATTCATATATATATATATATATGAAACTTTGATATAATTGATATTATATATTGAAAGATTTGAAGTCAGCATGTTATAAAATGTCTTTATTAAACTAATCAATCAACCACACGTATACATGATAAAGACATTTTATATATTGTATGTGTTAGATGCTCGAATGATAATGGGTTTGTTCGAGATCGCGGTTTACATAAGTAATAGTTTTACTGTTTGCATATGCATGATGCATATATATGACCCGGAGACTATTATTTGATTTTCCATTTATTCTAGGTCTATTTAAGGTACTAGTTTACTGGTTTACTTTTATGTATTTGCTTAAGGTGAGAGATTGCTTTGTCCATCACTTGTGTACGTGTGCTTGTATATTACTAATGAAACTTGGATTGAAATATGGAATATCGAATCATATATTATCACATATGTACAGTTAAATTGTTTGAGTTGCGGCTATGATTCTTGAAACATTATTTTTACTGGCATGTAAATATAATGTTTGATATATGAATGAAATTATAAAGAGCGATATGTTCTATGTGAAACTCCTCTTAAACATTATTGGTACTACAATGTCTAGAGGGGGGTAAGTTGCTCACTTTTGAAACTACAAGGGGTAACTTGTTCACTTTTATAGTTCAGGGGGTGTTTTGTGTTCATATGGTGAAACTTCAGGAGATATTTTGCACTTTTGCCTTTTGTATATAAAAGGTTAGTGTCATTTTCCATATCTTCTAATCATTCAATGCATGTTGATGCACATGCTCCATCAATGATATAGCACTTTACTTTAACCATTGCTCCACTTTGCAATAGTTGGAATATGATCCATAAGAGCCGAGAGAGGAAGAATGAGAGAAAAGAATTAAAAGTGAGAATGTGTCAGTGGTGTGTGGTGTGCGCTGGATCTCATCTCTTTCATTAAAAATGTTATCATATATATATATATATATATAGATATATATATATATATATATAATATGAAAGAAGAAATAGAGAGAGTATGGCAATGACAGACGACAGAACGAATGAGGTAGAGGGAGAGAGAGAGTAATAGAGAGAGATAAGTTTCTGCTATGAAGAAGGAAGTGAAGGAAGAGGAGGAGAAGGAACTCTCAATCTAAGGCAAGTTAATCTTGCCCTTATTCTTGTGTATATACTATCTTGGATTTAATTAAGATGGTTAGAAAGTTTAATTTAGTATAATCTATGAATTTATATAATTTTTTTTCAAGCTTAAAATTTATATAGGTTGCTTCCGTGTATATATATAGATAGATATTGGTATATTGTCATATGTTTTAGTTGGTTAGTAAATATGCTTTTAGTTAGGAATCTGTGTTGATTAGATGTTAATTGGTTATTGTTGAATAAATAAATTTATATAGAATCAGATTATATATCATTAATTATTGAATCAATATGTGTTATTAAGATAGGAAGGCTAGAAAGATACATATGTTATGTCTAAGGATATATAGATATATTTATAACTCTTAGCAAGTGTAATTATATACATGTCCTTATATAATACATGGATCTATAGTTTGGGGTAGTTGATTGGGTTTTAAATCAAGGCAAAATGTAGTTTTGGTGTATATAGATATTAGCATCACTTCTATAAGTGATAATTAAATGAGTTTATGTACACCTAAGACATACATACATACATATATATATATATAGATATATACATATATATAACTGTTGGGTTAGCTCAAATTCCTATTGTGATTAGGTTTCTATTATAGAGTTATATCTTATTAGGTAATTTCTTAGTAGACAGATCTTGGTCTCAAGGAAGGAAAGTTGTTGTTAGACAAATCTATGGCTTTAAAGAATTGTAATTCTTGTCCAACAAAGAATTGGGTTTTGAGCTCTAAGGAATTGTAATCATTGTCTACCAAGGAATTGGGTTTTGGGCTTTATAAATAGTTACCTATGTTATAGGTTGAGATAACTGAGAAGGGAGGAGGCAATATTCTGATTGTTATTGAGAGGACACTTAGAAAAAGAATTCTTGTTTACAATTTGTGATTTCCTTTTGAGTGAGATTGGGTGTATAAGGGTTAAGGGTTGAGAGTATTCTTGATACAATCTTTCAACTTGTATTGTTACAATCTATATAGTTAAATCGGACTCTCTACGAACATAGGCTTGTTTAGCCGAATCACGTATAATTCTTGGTGTATTCTTGCAAATTTTTTCGTGTTTGTTTACTTATCATCACATCGTAATACTTGGTGGTTCGTGATTGGAGAGTTGTTTCTCAACAAATTGGTATCAGAGCTTCAAGGTACACACAAGGTGTTTGATAAAAGTCTTGTCTAGATTTTTTTCTTCATAATACAGGTGTTAGTTCGTCTTGGGCACTTGTGACAATCATTGCCGATAATGTTGCCACACAGTACAAGGTGGAGAGATTTTATGGTAAGGGTAACTTCACCCTGTGGCAAGAGAGGGTGAAGGACATTCTAGTTCAACAAAACTTAGCGCAGGCATTGAAAGGGAAGGATGGAAAGCCAAAAAAAAATGTCAGTTGATATTTGGCAGGATATAGAGTCAAGGTGTGTTGGGGATAACATCATTAACAATATTAATGGAGAGGATTCGGCGTCGAAATTGTGGGAGAAGATAGAGAAGCTCTATCTAGCGAAAAGACGCACAACTAAACTTAATCTAAAGCGGGATTTGTACAAGCTAAAGATGAAGGAAGGCGGAAACTTCTTGGAGCATATGACTGAATTTCATAGAATTGTTGATCAACTTGAAAAGGTCGATGTGAAAATTGAAGAAGAAGACAAAGCCCTATTACTTCTTACTTCACTTCCAGATTCCTATGAGAACATAATGACTACCGTCTTGTATAGCAAGGATACGCTAAATATGGAGGAAGTTGAGTCGACTCTCTTGTCCAACGACAAAAGGAAATCTCCCATTAATGAGAGTTCAAGTTCAACTATGGTTGCTCATTCGCAGAATAGGGGAAGGCAGACTAACCAAGGATCTAGTGACAACAGTAGGTCTAGATCAAAGGGTGGAGAAAAGGGTAAGCAGTGCCATTGATGTCATGAGTGGGGCCACATTAGGAAGAACTATCCACTTGCAAAACGGAAGGATGATAGCGGCTCTGAGAATGGATCTACCGCATATGCTTGTGATAATAACTTTGGGGATGTTCTCACAATTTCTAAAGGTGACACTCTTACTCAACATGAGTGGTTTTTAGATTCGGGTTCATCGAACCTGATTTGCTCCGTGTTTGACATTGCCTAATGGTGACAAGTGTATCGTTGAGGGCGTGGGAACGGTGAAGTTCAAAATGTTTGATGGAGTGGAACTCATTTTGGGGGATGTTGCATACGCACCAAAGTTGTGGTGTAATCTAATTTCCTTAAGCCGGTTGGATTCCATGGGCTGTGAGTGCTCCATTGCAGGGGGGACTCATGAAGATCACCAAGGGTTACATGGTATTAATGCGAGGAGAACACAGTGGAGGTTTGTACCGTCTGGTGGGGAGTACCAATAGCACTCAGACTTCGGTTGTGGATAGGAAACGAGGTGCATATGGTAACAAGATCTTGAGACGTATTTCGTTTGATTTATCAAAGACACGGATTGCACGTTTCTGGACAGACGAGGGTAAGATGAAAGTTCCTGCTTGGAGAAGGTTGCATTGAAGACCCCTTCCAAAGTCACTTGATAGTGTTGACTTGATACAGACTTGATACAGCTGCAGGAATACATTGGTTGTGTGGATCAAGGGAAGTATTAGTACATACTTGATTCGGGTTATGTAGCTAGAGTTTGAAAAGCCGATGGATCGTTTGTGGATTTCCAAATGTGAGTCTCGTGTATTAAAGATTTGTCCAAATTTTTGCCAAGGGAGAGATTTGTTGGGTTGGTTCAAATTCTTATTGTGATTAGGTTTCTATTAGAGAGTCGTATCTTATTAGGTAATTTCTTAGTAGATATGTTTTGGTCTCAAGGAAGGAAAGTTCTTGTTAGGCAAGTCTATGGCTCTAAGGAATTGTAATTCTTGTCCAACAAAGAATTATGTTTTGGGCTCTAAGGAATTGTAATCTTTGTCTACCAAAGAATTGGGTTTTCGGTTTTATAAATAGTTACCTATGTTATAGGTTGAGATAAGTGAGAAGAGAAGAGGCAATACTCTCATTGTTATTGAGAGGATGCTTAGAAAGAGAATTATTGTTAAGAATTTGTGATTTCCTTTTGAGTGAGATTTGGTGTATAAAGGTTAAGGGTTGAGAGTTGAGCGTACTCTTGATACAATATTTCAACTTGTACTGTTACAATCTACATAGTGAAATCGGGCTCTCCTTGGAAATAGGCTTGTTTAGTCGAACCACGTATAGTTCTTGGTGTATTCTTGCAAATTTCTTCGTGCTTGTTTACTTATCATCACATCGTAATATTTGGTGGTTCGTGATTGTAGGGTTGTTTCTCAACAATAACTTATATCAATAGTTTAAGAAGAAGACTACAGTCTCATGTTTGATCATCTACGATTGGATGTTGAATGTATGTAATATTGAATTCTCTGATTAGTTTGATTAGCCATGATTAAGTATTTTTATGGCCTTAATTTGAAGAGGGAAATCATTAAGAATGTCACAAATGTTGTAACTTGAAATTACAGAAGCCGCCTTGGGTGTGTTTTGAGGTAGAATACAACTTTCGGGTCAAGTTAAGATTAAACAATTTTATAAAAAAATCTAGAATTATATTTCAATATGATAAACTTAATTATGCCAAAATAATTAAGTTCAGAATAAATTCAAAAGATGAATCTCGAATTGATAATTAATGTGAATAATGCACAAATTAATGGTTGAGTTAATTTATTAAATGTTGAATGTATTTAATAAATCTTAAAAGCTTGAAATTATGAAAATGATTCTTAGGTATGGTCAAGGACCTGCCTATTTTGAAGTATACTTTCTGTCGATATGGCCATTGGGTGAAAATAACTCTTATTGTGTGGACGTGGTCAGGGACCATCTGGGTGAGTAGACATACAAATCCAGACACACGTGTGATCTTCAATAATCAGACTATGTGATGCGCACCATTTTTGTGAGGGGAAGAGGGGCTCAAGTAAGTTGTAGAAATTGATAATTAGTTAATCAAAATGTTTAACTAATTATGATAAACAATTAAGAAGATTGTTTTACGATAATATTGTGAACACTATCAATCTATCAATTGATTAAATGATTCCTTTAAGATAGTACGCTACGTTGAAAATGTTTTGGATATAGCAATTAGGAAAAATTACACTTTAGTTGACTTAGTAGTCCTAAATAACAAAGTAGTGTGTTTTAACATTTCAGTTTTCATCTAGGTTAAAATAAACAAAATAATTACATATACATTGAGAATCACCTTTTACGATTATTTTATGTTCAATGCCCTTTAATGTTAATAATTTTTTAACTAAACAATAACACATTTTTTTTCTATTTTTTCTACCAACTCTGTTTGATACCAATAACATGTAGATATTGTTAAATGCTCCTAATAGCTTGCATAGACAAAAAAAAAAAAATTAAGCATGTATACTTGAATCAAAGTCAAACATTCATGTCAATTAAAATTTTATTTTTATTCAAGCAAATATAAACAATTAAATTTTTCCTCTCAATATACACATATAAGTATATATATTGAGAGAGTATACCATGTATACAATAAAAGTTTAAATGCACTAGTTGTTGTTATGTTGGTTGTTGCGATGAATTGTCTTGACTGTGAGGTAGAAATACCACGACTGATTTGTGCATGAATGAATGAACGACATTCTCGAGTGGTGGGTAAAATAAACTTCTTCATTATGGCTATGATTAAATAAGAATAGTTTCATAATTTTGAGACAAGAATTTAGAAAACATTTTGAACATGAACAATAATTTTCAATGTCTGTGTAATTATTTTTGCCTATTTCAACCTATGTGAAAAGTGAAATTTTAAAATGCACTACTTTGTTATTTAGTACTCCTAAGTCAACTTAAGTGTAGTTTTCCCTAGTAATTATAGAGTGTTTCTTTATGAGAAATTGTGGTTTGGATTATGTTAATTATTGAGAATTAATTAACTGTTTTATATATAAGGATATAAGGTGATGTTGACTCATTGAACAATGATTGTGTGTAGCAATTTATTATTGAGCTTGTGAGCTCACCCCAAAAACAATTACAGGTACTCATGGATTAGTAGGTGATGGAGGTACGGGATGCAGATGAAAATTAGTTTGATCATTGGTTGATTTACTTTTATTATTAGTTCAATCTTTCCGCATTAAGAACTCTTGTAATAAGGATGAGTTGTATTTATGTATTGTAACAAATAATACATAGTGATAGATATTATTTTTAATAAGCAAGTGATTGATGAGGACGTGAGTAGTGATGGTGTGTTGCTATGTAAGCCGCCTTGGGTGTGTTCATGAGCTTTTCAAGCTCGGCTCGAAACTCGAACAGTGAATCAGTGAAGCACATATTACACACAAAATACACACACATATGCACAGCAACACAGATCTAAACATACACACATTTTCCACACAAAACACACACACACGCACGGATCTGTCTAAAACTAAATATCCATCAAAAGATATCTCATACAAAATTATAAGTAGTAGAAATACCTGGAAAGTCACCGATCTCGCCAAAGCCACCGTTCGGATCTCGCCAAAGCTAGCACTCTGATCTCACCAAAGCCACTGTCACCATTCTTGATCTTCACACGCAACGAGAGAGAGAGAGAGAGAGAGAGAGAGAGAGTAGATCGGCAGACGATAAATGGGATGTAAAGAGTGGAGTGCGGCTAGGGGCTAGGGTTTGAGAGTAAAAGAGTGGTTAGCTTATATAAGTGGGATTTCAGAACATGGTCTGGGCTGTTTTAATTCCCTTGGACTTTTGTCTATTTAATTTAAAAAATGGTTAGTCATTTTATTGCTTGGGTTGGGCTGGACTAAACTTGCGAGTTTAAAAGAAAATGCATGGCCTAGTCTTATGAAGATATTTAATATATATGTACAATGTAATATATGTATATACATATTAATCAAGTGAATATGTAATCAAGTTCTGTTGTATGATGTTCATGAACATACGAGCCAAGCCTGGTAATCAGACTCAGCTGGTTTACAAATCGAGCTTTATATTTATGTTTGTGTTCGATTTGTTTATTAAATAAATGGCAAAGTACACTCACACCTTCTAAGGTTTGTTTCAAATACACTCATGTACAAAATTTGTTTAAATCTACACTTACACCCCTAAACAAAATTGCATCAGTAATTTGCATGAAAAATTATAATTTTACCCATCAATATAATAACTATATTATATTTAAAAAATCTATTAAAATAAAATAACTAAATTAACCTTTCAACCGATATATTACTATATTAGTGTCCCCTGAATTCAGTGAAGGGGCAACAAAATTCTTTTGTTTTGTTTTTCAGTTATAAAAAAGAATTGTGAAATAAAGAAAGGAGTCTAATGTGTTTTGGTGATTCAATTTAGCAAATAATTTATATTATCTCTCTATTATGTGTATGACCCTATATTTGTTGTCATTGAAAAATAAAATTCAATCTGAAGAAATTCAAACTTTGAGGCTAAAATTTACTTTATTATTAATCTTGGATGATGTTTTTTTTTCTTTTTTCCAGTACTTACTTTTCAATTTTATCAATGTCATCACTATTTTTTTTTCTTTTTGAAATAAATGTATGCATACTTTGTAATAAAAGGCAAAATGCAAAATATTCTCTTTTAACTTTCTCATATTTGCAAATAAACTCCTGTACTCTTATAACACTCTTCACATAGGTTTTCAGGAAATGTCTTCTTTTAATTTGGCTTTTTTAGCAAAACTAGGCTGGAGAGTTCAAGTTGAAAAGAAAGGGCTTTTCTATCAGTTCTTCAAAGGGAAATACTTCCCTCAGTGTGATTTTTTGTGAGCTAGCTAGAGAAGGTTCTAACTCCTCTTGGGCATGACAAAGTATTCTGGAAGCTTGGGGGGGTGTTGAAGGAAGGTTTGGTCTGGAGGATTGCTGATGGTGTTGAAGCTAGAATTTGGGAAGATCAATGGATACCTGACCAAAGTCATCCTAGTTTGTTCACACTCAAACACCAGTCCATTCCTCTGTCTACAGGGTATATAAGTTGGTGAATTATCATGATTCATGAAGGTAATTGGAATGAACCTTGGCTAAACAGATTTTTGAGGAGAGAGATTGGCAGCAATTTTTGCAAATTCTTCCTGAGTTTATAATGGGGATAGACAAGCAATGCTAGTTGCTCACCAAGGATGGGAAATTTTCTGTCAAATAGGCATAAAATTTAGCTTTGAGTTTAAAAAAGAAGGAAGCAGAGCAAAATAGAAGTGATTATGGGGAGTGTAGTACTTACCAGGAAAGAAAAAATCAATGGGCTGTTATTTGGAAGCTTAAGGTGTAGCCGAAGAAAAAGCATTTCATGTGGCGTTGTCTCCATGATCATATTGCTGTTTTTGAAGCTTTGGAATCTAAGAAGATAAGATAAGAGGCAAGTAATATTATGATCCACTGTGTTTCAGTCAATCCATTGTTCAAAGATTTGGTCGCGGACTATTCAGAAACTTGCCTTTTGATAGATTAGCTGCTTTGAGTGTTGTCTCATCAATTATGGTGCTTGGAAATTTTTAGTTTTAAGTTCTGCTGAAGTGCAGAATTTTAGATCTGTTCTTGCTTCTATTTGAATACATGTATCTGTTGATTCTATGTTATGGAATGGGGTGGGTTCCATTTCATTCAAGCGAGCTTGGGAGAAGTGTAGACGTCAAGGCTCTACGGTTCACTGGTTTGATCTTGTGTGGAATAATGGTAGACCTAGAATTATGATGTGTATGTATCATATTGATTAATCTGTTCAGTTTATTGCTTTTATTTTGGCTATGAAAATTATGATGAGCTTTGACATTGCAGCGAGAAACCTAGATCAGAGGGGGTTTAAAGATGGGCTTGCTAATGCTAGGGCTAATCCCAACCACCTCCCTTTACTGTTGAATTTCACCTGGCAGGTGCATTTTGTCTCTTCATACATGGGACAAAGAGGGAAATAATGTGTAATGGTGACACAGATAGACAAATTATTAGTGGAAAAGATAGCTTGTGATGGTGAGAAACTCTAAATTTCTGGAAGATAGAAGATATCATGATGTGTACAAATGATGATGATGTTGTTTCTTTCAAAGCCTGTGTTTTCTCCCCTAGAATGGAAAATTATTTACCCACACAAAGTGGAAGGCTGAAAAGAAAGAAAGAAAGGGCACTAGAACAGTGAGATTGTGGTTAATGGGACACCCACTCTAATAATCTAATTATTATACCCTCCCTAATAAACAACCAAATCCTTTCAGATTCGCTCATAACCAATCTTTCTTGGTAGGACTTCATTTTCTCTCGTCGTTTTTGCAGGAAATTGATTTGCAGGGGACTAGAATTGTGTCTGTCAAAGGACATGAAATTCAGGAATTAGATATGACAATTGACCTGGACTGCCTAATAGTAATAGCTCCATGGATGCATCATCATGCTCATGCTGGAGATATTTCTATTCTATCTATTGATACATACCTAATTAACCTATAATATTTCCCCATATTGCGTTAGCAACAGTATCACCTTGTAATTTGCTTGAACTATCACTATTGAACTGACTCCTCTCGAATCTGAGTCTCAATCACTCACTCTACATTCACTTTACACTTCCACTTTGCATATAAAGATGAACCTTGCATATAGGGTACCTACCTTATTCATCTACTTTCTCAATTCTCAGTGCACATGTGAAGTTTTTCAGCCTACATATGATATATATCAATGTTTGAATATATTATTTTTCCTTGAAGCAACTTTAAAGCACACACTTCAATTTCATGCTTTGAATGAAGACATGAATTTAACATAATCATGATAGGGCATTCCATGCTAATAGACTAGGACAAATTTCTTAGGGTTATGCTGCCTCCCAAGAAAAATCACTCTGATTATGATAACATACATAAAAAGAAATAAAAAAATGATTTTTTTTTTTTATCCCATAAAGGTTACAAACAAAATTACACTAGCGTGTTCTAAGCTCCTGCTAAGTGCAGCTCCCATGGATCATTCATAATAGATGCAGCCAACCTTCATGACAGTAGGTTCTTTTGTTATGTTCTTCTAGGCGAATTACCATCAGCTTTTCTATATATATATATATATATATATATATATAGGGGATTCAATCCAGTAAAAAAACCACCTAAGCTTGAGCAAAACAGCCAAGTTATTATTATAATATGAGAAATTTAAAATCCTACAGACAGACACATTTCATGATATGATTGGTGTGTGTTTTTTTAACTTTTTGGTGACAAGTCTACCACCAAACCTTTCCAATATTATAATTTGTCGTTTAACTCTTGTGTGCATGATTGTATCATTTTCAAGGAATCTTTTGGATAATTTAATTACACTAATCTGGAGGCCAATAATACAACTCTCAATTATAAAAAGATAAAGCTGCAACTAAGAAATCTTTTGTTAAACCCCTAAAACTGGATTTTTCCTAACCACCTCTCATGAGATGATTAAACTATATCCAAGGGCATCTTTCCATAATACCTGAACTCCACTATAATAACTTTTCCTATTTACGAGATTTTAAAATTAGACAATATTTTAAAGGGTGAAGCCCTCAGATTCACTGTGTCTAGTCAGAAAATCACCAAAGCTAGTATGGGATGTTTTTTATGGTCTTATTGGATCATCAAACCTGTGTATATAGCCTGTGTTTCATTATTTTCTTCTGTGCACAGTTAAAAAGAGAATAGAAACTTCTCTTTATGGTTAATTTATGAAAACTACAGGAGCCCATTATGGTCGACTCCAGCTCAAGCTAGGTAATCCATGTCTTAATCATTCATGTGAGACTTTAAGACAGCATAAGAGTCCAATCACACAGCTGGTTACAACATAAGTTATAATAAAATCAAACGTACCAAAATGCAAGGTGGACAGTGAACAATTGACATGGCCATCATAAAAAATAAAATAACCAAATTCATGTCATTTTTATAAATTGTAAGGTACATTGTCCGCTAGGTTGGAAACTGCTTACGGAATTTTCAGTTCTCATTTTTCAAGTGGAAATATAGCTTAAATGTGATGCTATTGGACAATGCACCAATATGTGGACTTGTTTCTAGGATTATACATTGGATACTAAGGAAACTCATCCAAAACAAAGGAGGAAGACATAATGATTGACAAAAAGTAAAATAAAAATGATATACGATGAGAATAATTGCTCTCTTGATTAGACCTAAAGATGATTAGCAGTCCATGCAATACTCATAACTAAAATCTCCCTCTATATACAGCAGCCTGACTCTCCCTCTGGACCTTGAATTGAGGATAATGGACAGTGATCAGAGCTCGATTTTCATGTTGGATGTTTGATTTGAGTCTGCATGGAACAGATCTTATTATAACTAATGACTTAATGTGTATGGGTTACTAAATATAACACTGAATCTCTTCAAAATAGTTACTTGCTCACCAGGAAAGCTTTGTGAATGAAATGCCGTATCATGGTTCTGGTCCTGGCAAAAACCCATCTCAAAAAGGCTTTGCAGGCCATCTTCGCAGAATGTTGGAACCTGGACATAATGAATTGAAAGGCAGAATTAGATGATGACAAAAGATGCTATACTTTAGGTGTTTGTAGAAATTACAATCTCATTGTTGAGTTGGTAGTGAAAAATTAATTACCTGTGGAAGACTTTGGCCAAATTCATCAACAGGAGGTAATTGCATGCCTATGTTTCGGCATAATGTGGTGTTCAAGGGGTCCACTGAGCATTGGGTCACGGCCCCATTGGAAACACTGAGATGTACTTGTGGTCCGCTTTGCTGGGGGGGCTGGTGGCCATAGAAAGGCGATGCCGGGGTACCTAATGGATATAGTGGATGCGTCGAAGAGCCATTTGGCTGAAATATCTGTCAATTGGAATGGTCCCAACAAACCCAATTTCAGAAAAATCAGACAGTAGATATCGAAAGCCATTATATGACATGTTATGAACTTACATCCTTGGGAAGGAGGCTATCCATGTCAGTGTCCATCCTTGGATTCACTGAAGCCAACTTCATAGACAGGAACTACAAAGAATTTAAATACCCATTATTAATTAATGAAACTAGAATTGGCAGTTGCAAATTCGCAATCCTGTGCATTATGACAGTAGTTAAGTTAATCAATGTTAATTTACCTCAACTTGGCGTTGCAATGACTGTACATACTTTATAATTTCATCCAGCATTAGTGTTTTCCCGGTTACCTGCAATGTCAATTTCCATGGCCAAGTTAGTAATGGACCTCTCATTGATCTAATCTACTTGAGAGTTTATGTATGACCAATAGTTCAAAATTAGCAAATTTGCACACCTTATTGCAGCCTGGTACAATATCTTGGAGAAGCTTCATTCGTTCACTGATCTTCTCTCTTCGAACCTAGCCAAATACCCAAAATGGCAATACTAAAAAATGTTAAAACTTGCTGTGATGGGCATGGTATGAATACTGAAAGAATTGAATTGTGGCACTTACTCTTTCGGCAAGACTGTGGCTGTCAGTAGCTTGACCCCTTCTTGCTCTTACATGAATGTAGTCCTTTGGAGGCTCAGGAGGCTTTGGGTTGGTCTTGGCTTGTTTCTTTCTTTCATCCCCTGCACTATCACTACTCTCCTTTGTTTCCTCCTCTGTTTTAACACCACCATTTCCATTTCCATTAGCTTCCACCACTTTTGATCTCTTTGAATTCAAATCATCCTCTGCTTCACCTACCTGAAACATTAAATTTCCCGGATTTATCAGATTCTCTTAACAGAATTTGGAAAGGAAAATTGGGATCATTTTGACTTTGTAACATATACCTTGGTGGCATTGGCACCCTGGGATTCTGCAATGTCCTTGGATTTTCCCCTTGAAACCGCTTTTCTTTTCCTAGAATTGGAATCAGCTGGAGTTGTCAATCCTGTTTCCCCACTTGGGATATGTTCAGAAACAGGAGAGTCCTCATTAGAACTGGCGAATTCAGTTCGATCTGAAGCAGCAGAAGCTGAAAATTTGCTGAATTTCTTATCAGAACTTATTTCCATCTGGGTTTGTGCACAATTCCTGTTTCCCTGAACACAAATTGGAGATCCAACTGCCTTGAGAGAAGGACTACTCGTAACTTTTGGTAACTTAGCTCCTCCCTTTAATGGACTTGATCTACCATATGAGAATTCAGTATTATTGAACTCGAATTGGCTCGTTCGACCATTGAAACTACGACTGCCGAAGCACGAAAACTTGGCGGCCCTCTCCGCGAACCCAGGATCCGCCGAGACTGCCGGCGAAGTGGGATTTGCAATTGGCTTTGAGCTTCCCAAAGTTGGTGAGTTTTCTTTGACAAATTGATTCATAATTGGAAAAATTGACTTTGGAGGTGAAGTCAGAGGTGTATTATAAGAAGAAGTGTTAGTGCTATTATTTGAAGTTGAACCACCAATGTAAGGGGCCGCCGGCAACGGGTGTGACTGCGGCAAGAACTCGCCGGTGGGACAAATGTTGCCCAGTTTTCCGATCAGTTCACGGATTGCGAAAGTGTCATTGGACATGGCTGAATTAGACGTAGCTGGTGATGAGACCATTGAATTGAGGGCTGACTCGAAGTGGGTGTACTGGTCCATTGACTTGTTCCAATTGGGATTGAGGAAAAAGCCATTCGAAGATTGGTCCGACGAGCAATTCAGTTCCGGGGCAAAATACAGAGATTGCCAGGTGGGTACCGGCGATGGGTCAAAGTGTAATGGCGGTGGAACTCCGGCATTGAGGAAGTATTCTCTATCCATGAAGAAAGAGAGGGTGAATTGAGGGAAATATGGAAAGCCAGATAAGAATTCACTATGAATGAGTATGAATTATAAGAGAATTTGAGGTTGTTGTTGATTGTTTTGGATGATGATGTGTGAGAGAGAGATCAAGGTGTAACAAACAGAGGAAACAGAGGTGTAACTTGTGTGAAAAGAATGAAGTGTGGGGTTGATGATGATGACATTTGGGGTGAATGGAAAGGAGGTTAGTGAAGGGAGGAGATCATGTTGGTACTGAAAAAGCAAAGCAAAACCAGAGAGAAAGAGAGGAGGGCAAGGGAAAGGGGAAGCCAACGGATGGGTCGTGATGAAGTTATATAGCCAAATACACAGAAGTTCTGTTTGACCTTTTTAATACTTTATTTATTTATATTTAACTTAAACAAAAAACTAACCCACCCATTTTTATTTACTCTATTAAAATTTAAGAGTAAATTACTGACCACACTTGAGATTTTTCCTAATTAATTTTAAATTAAAGCTATTGTACAATTACTCTAAACTTCTGTCAGATTAATAATTCATTAAACAAAATCATATTTAATATACAATTACAAAAATATTTTCAAATTATAATATTTTTGTACAAAAATAACCTCAATTTATAATCATTTGACTGATATTAATCTGTTTTCTATATGCATTTTGTCCATCAATGTCACACCAATGCTATCGCCGTCAAAAGTAATTTTGACATTTTAATTTTTTTATATTAATTGATTTTAATATAGTTGACTGTCAATTAACAGTATAAGTATTTGAAATAAAGTAAACCAAATCTTCTCTGAGGATGACCACTATATTTTAAAATTTTTAATAAGGGGAGATCAATTTACCCAAAACTTAAAGCTTCAATTTCAACTTTAAAAACTCTTTAAAAAGTATTACTCGGAAAAAAAAAAAAAAAGACTTTTGCACTGATACCTTACCACCGAAGCACCAAAATATCTAATTATTACTTTTTGTCCATGTGACCAAATTATCTTAGTCAATTCAACCACATTCGTGCTGCTTATTATTTTTTTTTCATAAAGTCCTTCTATAAGGTAAATTTGAATTTTAAGTGGTGTGAAACTCACATACGTGTTTTGCATATATAATTGGGATTCATATTCAGATTCATATGATATATTTACTCCAAATGTATTGTCTTTATTTTATTTTATTTTTCTTTTAACCATCTCGCTTTTAAATGTTTCCATTTTCTTTTCATTAAATTCCACTACTTATTTATTTTTAATATATTTTTGTTTTCTCTATTGTCCTTCAATTACATATACCTTTATAAATTTGTCAGCCTATATTGTGAAGTCAAATATCTCTGCTTAATTGGTATCTGCTTTTGGTTAGGATAGAAAATTATTTGATTCTCATTTCATCCACTTTAAACGTTAATTGAATTTTATCTATATAGAACTTCACTGTATTTGCATGTTACTCAATATACTCTTTTAGTTGGAAAGAAAATCTTATTTGACTCTCACGTTATTGGATATTGATCTATTCTTTTACTCTCATTTATCTGATGAATGACTTTTTCATTTTCATTGAAATCATGCAAGCAAAAATCATCATGCAATCTTATACCCTAAGAACATCGAACGTGTAAGGTATTTTTTTTTTAGTTTGTTATGGTTATAATTTACAAATATGGGTTTCTTTTTCTTTGTAATTTTGTCTCACATGCTTCACCATCTACTCGGTAACACTTTTTTTTTTTTTTTGAAGGTGGCCAATATCTTTTAGTCCAGTTGTCACATATTCTATAGCTAGACTTTTCAAAATGAATCTTGTGTCATATCCAGGAAAGGAAAAGAAAAGCAATACATAGTATATCTAGGAAAACCTGGGTAAAGAAATTCCAGATAAATCACTTAGCAGAAAAAATATGATTTACATTCCGCATACTCATTCATGTTGATCCAAATATGTTGAGGTTGTGGAGCCTGAATTACAAGTTCAGATTATGTTGACACTTTGTGAATTTGAGAATGTTACAGACATCTAAAATTTTATGTGTAATGAAAGAAATCACCGTTTTTTGTGAGATTTCAGAAAGTTCTCTGTTATAAACTCTCCATCATTGATAGTAAATTTTTCAGTGCGCTACATAAATGTAAGCAAAGTCTTTTGTCGCACCATGTAAATTTGTGTGTCTCATGTGTTTTTCTCTCTGACTTGTGTTTTCAATTTTTTATTTATTCCCAACAAAATAGACAGTTAAATTGAATTGTTTTTTGTTTAGTGCACAACATAAAACTAAATAAACTAATCAATTGGCCACAGTGATAGTTGTTTCATGCTATGATGGCAAAGTTTAGTGCTGCCAAGAGGGCATTGAATGAGTTTTATTTAACAGATTGAATGTTGCAAAAATTAGTTTGATTTCATAATTTACACATTTACTTTTCACTAAATAATAGGACTGTACCAAGAAGTGGTTTAAAGGATTTCAAAATTATGCACTGACCTAAGAATTGAAGTCCAAGACTTTTAGCCACCTTATATAATATACCCTGTAGGCTTGGAGATTGGGCTACAGATCAACTCATCGACGCTCTTATTTTATACCTACAGAAAGAAATATGTAAAACATATATAAATATTTAATTGGACAGGTTCACAAAATATTGTTAGATAAAAAGCCAATGGTTGTACTCGTTAGTGGGTCGCATTTGGTTTTCTTGATGCAGACCATCAAATAGTTAATTTTTTGTACAAACTATTTGAAGGTAAACTGTATGCAAGTCTACCAAACTTTAAGAATAGTAGACACTTTATGGAGTGTCTTTACTCTATACATTCAATATATATATATATGCCAGCAGGTCAAGTGATATTCGAGAAAAGAAAAAAAAAAAAAAAAAAGTGATAGTATTCGAAAAGAATATAAAGTAGAATATCACACCGCTGAACTCATACTACCATCACTTGATCTTGTATTTGTGTGCTTTTAGTGCTCATTTTATTGGTGTTGAAAAGTGCTTTCACGCGCTCTAAGGGACATTACTTTCCCTATTATATATCGCTTCTAGAGTTAAAATCTATTGGTTCTCCATTTCTGGGGTCTTAACTTCACATTCACTTCTTTCTCCAGAGGATTTTTATATTTCACAATGGTTGACGGAGTCGAGACAACTTGCATGTCTTGGGTTAAAAGTCAAAATTGAATCTAATTTACGCTTTTTCAATTAGACGGTTAATTTTCAATTAATGATTTTTTTAATAAAATAAAATAAAAAAATCACCTATTGCAGCTTCATGTATGTTTCCCCTGAAAACCTTTAAAATAATACTTGAAGTCATATATATATAAATTATATAATTTTTTTTGGAACGTTAGATTATATTTTAGGGCCGAATTCACTTACTTCCGTGAGATTTGGTCAAATTATACTCGAATGAATCGTTTGACCTTTATTTATTTCATCTCTCTTAAATTCATTTTTTCAGTGATCGGAATAAATTTTAATAGTGAAAAGATAATTTTGCCCTTACATTATAATATCACATTTTATTTCAAATAAGATAAAATACAATGACCTATCTTGACGTTTGCTGTAATTGTAGTGACCTCTTCTGAAAGAAAATCTGATTTTTAAAATTATATTTTTGCCCACATTATAATCTCTTTGTTCAGTCTTCTTTTGTACACCTTCTACACTACCACCATCACCACTCATGACCACCGTTGATCTTTGATCTTGCTCCTTAACATATCTAATTAATCACAAAAAAATTTATAACACAAATTTTTTTCAAAGATCTTCAATCATGATGATATATATATATACAAACATATACAATGGATCGAATCTGTGTATCAATTAAGTTGTTGAGTTAATTTTGTCATAAGTCACAAGTACGAGTTGACAAAAACAACCGAACTGGTGGTGGAGTGTGCGTATAAGCATACATATTATTTTAGAAATCAAATTTTTTTATTTTTAAATTATTTGGGTGTATATAGTAAAATCATCCTAAAATATTATTTCAAATCATCATAGGAGAAGTTAGTGCAATTATGACAAATCTCAGGAGAGGTTAGTGCAATTACAACAAATCTCAGGGGATGTCATTGTATTTTACTCTATTTGAAATATAATGTGATATTATAATGTAAGAACAAAATTGTCTTTTCACTCTTAAAATTTATTCTGGCTCTCAAAAATTGATTTAGAAAAGATGAAAGAAATAAATGTCAAATGGCTTTTCAAAGTATAATTTGACTGAATGTAACCCTATATTTTAATATACATTTTTTTAGTTTTTTTGAATGGATAAAAAATCATTATAATACGTGACCATAGTCAAGCAATGCATTAAAATTTCCACCTCTCCCATAGAATCGGCTTTGGTCGGGTTCACATAATATATACATGGCAAAGAATTCCTAATTACTGACCACTCTTTCTAAGAAAATGCAAGGAAAGCACCACACCCAATATACTTCACAGCAACGAATGATTTGTACCATCGATTAATGAGGCAAACCAATGTTTTTTTTTTTTTTAAGTGAAAACTCAACCCAATCAACACACTCGTACTCGTTGTGTCGCTCCATAGATTTCATACCTCTTGAGCTAAAAAGTATGATTTGTTACTATTTTATTATGGATGATATATAAAATTGTCTAGCTAGTTGATGATTTCATGACTACTGTGCATTTACCAAATACTAATAATCCCTTGGGATTAAATTTTATATATCACTATAATATCTAGTTGTCTTTTTCTTACCGGCCAAGAAATTAAGTAGAGTGCACAGTTTATTGTATAAAGTTGGTCTTAACTCGTTTACTAGTGGACTTTTAATTCTTCCTCCCAACGTGTTACTTGCGATCAGTGAATCATACACCTAACAACTGTACATGAGCTCTCTCTCTCTCTCTCTCTCTCTCTCTCTCTAACAATGCTTTCACACTGGAGTGTTGATCAAAGGTACAAGTGTCTTTCTTCCACAATTGTTGATCAAAACTTTCCCCTTCTATTTTAAAGCACGTGTGTGATCTCTTTTTGTAATATTCTTATTATATGTAACAATTAATTTCTCAGGTATGGCCTACATGAGACTGAGAGGACCCATATATTAACTGAGAATTATACATATATGTTTATGTTATGAACAACACTGCATTCCAACAACCAGTTGGTACCATAAACTTTATTTAGAGGACCGGACTTTTAAAATTACCATCTCTCTCTCTCTCTCAATTCATATCTCTCATCGTTTATATACCATATCATCATTACTAACAACGTACCCATGGCACAGTACTGTGAAGATATGCTATATTGCTACGTGGAACCTTTGCATTCCACAATATATATATATATATATATATATATATATACATACTTGAATGTGCAAACATTAACATATTAACATATTGCATGTATATAGCGAAGGAAAATTAACAATGTTACATATGCAGGTGATTTTTTTTTTTGTAAATCTATCCTTTCTGTATAGTTTAAATTAATATGAACCTGAATAAGTTGGTCACTCTCAATTAACATGAATAATATTCTTGTATCTCATTTAACAAATTTTTATTTTTTTATAAAATAAATAGATATATTCTCTACGTACCCACCACACAATAGAGAAGAGAAGAGAAGAGAAGAGAAGACAGAGGTGGTACCATGCACTGACAATTCTGAGAGGTGAATGAATGAATTGATTCAGATCATGCATGTATTTTTAAAAACGAACAATTAATAAAATGGAAATTGACTTGTGGTGGATCACTCTAACAGCACATTACCAACTAGGCAACTGTAAATGTAATGTATCAACCCCAACCAATTTTATGCCCAGTACTCCTTAAGGTCATCTACTAATTTATATTATATGTCGTATAAATCAATAAAGGGTACTTACTACCTATATTAGTCACCATCCCAATTGATCGAGTAGCTCAAGAATTTGGCTTTAAGAGACAGCTGAGTGCTACTACTTCATTTCCATGCATCTTATGGAAAATCGCATTTCTCAACTTTTCACCCTTTTCTGTTTTACCAAGTCATTCGTTTGCACAACAATGGCGCGAAAGGTTTTCATTGTAATTTTAGTATTTGTGAGATCTGTAGTAGAATAAGAATAATGATATATATTTGAACACAACAATCAAAATATTACAAAATATTTCCGATAGTTGTATTCTTTGTTAATGGAGGGTGGAGAGACGTTCTTAATTATCTTAAAAAACAAAATACAAAAAATTATTATGACTAAAATTTCATCCACGAGGTTTGTTGGGGAAAAAATAAGCATACCAAACAATGCCCCCAAATGTGCTAGTTATTATTGTGAGAGATCAAGATAGGTTGATACAAGGAACACTGTAGAAATATATATATCCTGATTTTATAATGATGATTGAGCTTATAAAGAGCACAACCAATTCAATTTTAGCACTGATAATTAGTAATAATTTGAGCTTTACGTCATGTCAGCAAAATTCAAACTATATTTCCAACAAGTTTGGCAGAGGAAGCAAGCTTACCGAATGATTAATTAATTTCAACCTTATAGACAATTGTATGATGATAGATAATTTATTCTATCTCCTATCGTATTGTCGTGTACGTATATATGCAGGTAATTCCTGATTAAGAGGGTGTTGTCTGGTTGGTCTGTCACTTGTCCAGTGAGTTGCACAACAGCGCACAGACAGATACACAGACGTACTCAGAATTCAATTCAATAATTAAGGATGCCAAAAAGAATTAATGTGCTTAATTATTTCATATATTGATATACGTATATAATATATATACACATATATCTATAAGAGAGAGAGAGTTTATCTTAATTAAAGGTTGTACTGGTGGATTGCTTCTATCTCATTTGCCCTACTCTATGTTTTATATATAAATTAATATATAATACAATGTTCTTTAGCTTTATAGTCTTGTTATATTTGTGACATAAAATAAGATTTTCTTATTGATGAAGCAAAATCCGCCGCGAACTGGTCAAACGTCAACCTGTAAAAGAGACAAGAGAGGAGTAATCGAAAGGGCACCGGCGTGGTGCCGGCCGACTACGCTCCGACGATCAAGTCAGGAATCGAAAGGGCTTTTAAAACTGTAAAGAAACTCAGAAGGTATTAATTGCGTACCTAGTATATGGATCGTTTCTGTATTTATAGCGGTCAAGTGAAACTGCGTCCTAGTAGAAGACTGGCTCTTGGAGATAGAGGAGTCCTGATTAAAGTAGATTCCTTATCCACGTTGTCTTGAACTCAACCTCCACGTTGTACGTTTCATAATTGGAGTCAAATACTCTATCAGATGCCCCCTGTTCATGAAGGTTGCTCGTCAAGCCTTATGAACACTTTAGCTAGCCCACCGGGCTCTATCTTGGCCCATGGATTTTAAACCGCTTCAGGTATTTTTTTTTTTTTTTTTGCGCCCTTGGGCTTGGGCTCGACCGACCTCCCTCGTGCTTGGCCTCCCTCTCGCATAGTCGCCTTCGAGGGCTGGCCTCCCTCGCGTTTGGCCGCCCTCGTGCTTGGCCGCCTTCGCGCTTGGCTGCCCTCGTGCTTGGCCGCCCTCGCACTTGGCCACTTTCGCTCTTGGCAGCCCTCGAGGGTCGGCCGCCTTCGCACTTGGCCCCCTCGAAGACCGGCCACCCTCGCGCTTGGCCGCCCTCGAGGGCCGGCCTCCCTCGTTCTTAGCTGCCCTCGTGCTTGGCTGCCCTCGAGCTTGGCCACCCTCGAGCTCGGCCACCTTCACGCTTGGCCGTCCTCGTGCTTGGCCGCCCTCGCACTTGGCCGCCTTCGCTTTTGGCAGCCCTCGAGGGTCGGCCGCCTTCGCACTTGGCCGCCCTCGCACTTGGTCTCCTTCGCGCTTGGCCGCCCTCGAAGACCAGCCGTCCTCGAGCTTGGCCGCCCTCGAGGGCCAGCCTCCTTCGCTCTTGGCCTCCCTCGCATTTGGTCGCCTCCGCGCTTGGCTATCCTCGCACTTGGCCACCTTCGTGCTTGGCTGCCCTCGAGCTTGGCCGCCCTCGTGCTTGGCTGCCTTCGAGCTTGGCCGCCTTTGCGCTTGGCTGCCCTCGTGTTTGGTCCCCTCAAGCTTGGTCGCCTTCGCTATTGGCAGCCCTCGAAGATCGGCCGCCTTCGCTATTGGCAGCCCTCGAGGATCGGCCGCCTTCGCGCTTGGCCGCCCTCGCACTTGGCTGCCTTCGCACTTGGCTACCCTTGTGCTTGGCCGCCCTCGAGCTCGGCCACCTTCACGCTTGGCCGCCCTCGAGGGTCAGCCGCCTTCGCACTTGGCCGCCTTCGCTCGAGTCTGCCCTCGATATAGTATTTTCGGACCAAGGTGAGATATGGATTTTTCCCGCTTGCAATTGAAAGGGGATGAGAACGAGGGCTCTGACTGATGTACTTCTTATCATCATTTTTTTTTAATTTATATATCGCTTTCTACTGTAGCACTTTTTTCTATAGTTTATGCTTATGATCTTGTAACGCCTTTCATGGATAAATAGCTATTATCTCTGCAAAAGGCTTTCATAGAATCTTTTCATGGAGTCTTTCACTGTTAGATAACTCCCCTTTGCCGGCCATGCTCTGGGATTAATTCATGCGCCTCCTTTTTATAAAAGGCCCTCCTTGGAGGTGTACCCCCGTAGGGTTCTTTATACAATATTCTCGGGATTAACTCATCCCGCCTTTTTCATCAAAGGCCCTCCTTGGAGGTGTATACCCGTAGGGTTGTGCCCACGTAAGGTTCTTTATATAATGTTCTCGGAATTAACTCATCCTGCCCTTTTCATCAAAGGCCCTCATTTGAGGTGTATACCCGTAAGGTTGTGCCCACGTAGAGTTCTTTATACAATGTTCTCGGGATTAACTCATCCCGCCTTTTTCATCAAAGGCCCTCCTTGGAGGTGTGTCCCCGTAGGGTTGTGCCTACGTAAGGCCATTTTAACAATGTTTTCGAAATTAATTCATCCCGCCTTTTTCATCAAAGGCCCTCCTTGGAGGTGTACCCCCGTAGGGTTCTTTATACAATGTTCTCGGGATTAACTCATCCCGCCTTTTTCATGAAAGGCCCTCCTTGGAGGTGTACCCCCGTAAGGTTTTGCCCGCGTAGGGTAGTATTTTTCTTGGGATTAATCTATCCCGCATCTTTAATCAAAGGCCCTCCTTGGAGGTGTATCCCCGTATGGTTGTGCCCACGTAGGGCCACTTATCTTTTGTTTTAGTTATAACAACATATTTTGAAACAAAAATGACTGCTATTGATATTTCAGTAACAAAAAGAGAATTATTCAAGCAAGAACCTCGGAACTATCATCATAATGCTCGATATTAAACTGAGTTTCAGCTGGAATTATTGAAGTAAATGCAACTTTTAAAAGAAAGTCTTACTAGTGGCACTTCCTCAGGTGCTCAGCATTCCAAGGATGGGCCAACTGTCTCCCTTCTAACATCTCTAGTCAATATGCCCCCTGTCTCCTCCAAGTCTACCGGAGATAACTCTGATTTCTCCTAATAAATGATTTTTTCGAGTGTTGTCATCTTTACCATCCCCATCCCATGGGCGGTTCTGTGTTCCCCTCTCATCTCCAACTACATATCTTTGTAATTGGCCCCTTCGAATTAGACTTTCAATCTGCCTTTTCAAGTCTATGCACTCATCTGTATCGTGGCCATGGTCGCGATGGAACCTACAATACCTGTCGCGGGACCTCTTGGATGGATTAGTTCTTAGTTTTGGGGGCCATTCAACAGCCGGGTCATCTTGGATGTAAAAGAGGATTTGGCTTATTGACGTGTTTAAGGGGGTAAATGTGTTGAATCCTTTATCACGACGCGACGCTTTATCGGTCTGCTCTCGTGACATTCTGCTATACTTGGGGTCTCTATCTTCCTCACTGGACTGTCCCCCCCTTTTCCTATCTGCCTTTCTCGCATCAAGGGTATCCTCTGCGTTTATGTACTTTTGGGCTTTCACGAGTAGTTCAGACATACTTTCTGAAGGGTGCTTGGAAATTGAGTACAAGAACTTTGAAGGCAATAGGCGCCCCATAAATGCGGTAACTGCCACCTTGTCGTCTAGAGCATCGACCTGCAACATCTCCCTGTTAAATCGGTTAATGAAGTCTCGCAATGACTCTCCTTTAGTCTGTCTTATGTTCAGGAGATAGGTGGCGGGCTTTCTGTGCCTTCGGGCGGTAATAAAATTGCCTACGAACAATTGACTCAATTCTTTGAAGGAATGTACAGATGTTGGCTTCAAGTTGTTAAACCATGACCGAGTAGATTTCTTCAATGTAGTAGGAAAAGCTCTACATAGGATTTCATCTGGTATTCCTTGGAGGTGCATCAGAGCCTTATAAGTCTCCAGATGATCTAGCGGATCCTGGGTCCCATCAAAGCTTTCAAGGGTAGGCATCTTGAACTTATTGGGTAAAGGACAGGTCATTACCTCATTAGAGAAAGGGAGATTGGTTTGCTAAACCAGATCTTCTACTGTAGCATGGCCTTTCCCTTTTATGGCATGAGCCATGCTTTCTATTTTGGCTCTGAGATCCTGCATCTCCAAGTCATAATAGGCAGCCTCTCTTGGGTGCCCTGAGTCTCCGAAGGTACGGGCTCTAAACCCTGTATCCCCTTGGGTACGGGGTCTCTCCAGCGGTATTAGATGAGTCAGATTTGTTTTTTCTCGGTTGCTTCTCACGTGGCTTTGGGCCACATCTTCTGCTAGTACCCCACTACCCCGCACGGCACCATCCCTAACTGGATCAACTGGCATAAGATGGCTCTGCAATGGCACTGGCTCCACAAGAGGAAGGCGCTGCAGGATTGTCGCATTTTGCTGGAGTAACTGGGCCAGACTTTGGTTCAAGTGTTGGACCTGATATTCCAACGCTGCAACTCGCTCCTGGTCAATTGGGACTCCGGGGCGTGCCCCGGGAAAGTCTCCTTGGCCAGGAGGCTGCATGCCCCCCTCTCCTGTTATCGGGATATTGTGATTGGAGCGACCCGGGGATGCGGCAGGAGGGTCTTGCCCCGCGAGGGGGTCCTCCCCAGCAGGAGGGTCTTGTATGGCGGCGGTCTCTAGCCCAGATCGCAGGTGCATCATGCTTCTTTTTACGCTTTTTAGGTAAGATGAGAGTATAGTTCGTGGGTTTGTTTCCCACAGACGGCGCCAACTGATGAAGCAAAATCCGCCGCGAACTGGTCAAACGCCAACCTGTAAAAGAGACAAGAGAGGAGTAATCGAAAGGGCACCGGCGTGGTGCCGGCCGACTACGCTCCGACGATCAAGTCAGGAATCGAAAGGGCTTTTAAAACTGTAAAGAAACTCAGAGGGTATTAATTGCATACCTGGTATATGGATCGTTTCTGTATTTATAGCGGTCAAGTGAAACTGCGTCCTAGTAGAAGACTGGCTCCTGGAGATAGAGGAGTCCTGATTAAAGTAGATTTCTTATCCACGTCGTCTTGAACTCAACCTCCACGTTGTACGTTTCATAATTGGAGTCAAATACTCTATCACTTATATTGAATGGTCGGTTTGCCCAAAAACCAGAGATCCTAAAACTAGGGGCCTCACCATCCGGAAGAGAAAATTAAATGCCACAGCTCTGGTGAGATAGCCTAACCCAAAGGGCCAATGAAATGTTTTGAGTTATAGTTGAATAAGCACTCAATTTCAATCCAATTCATTAATATAAAATATCACTGAATTTATAATAAATCATGTCTAATCACCGCCTCATAAATATATGTGTGTATACTGATTAACATAGGATGTTCGCGTTACTTTCAAGAGAAAAAACACAATAGTTAGTGTTCCATGCAACCCAGTAATCTTGTTGCGGTTCCACCTATGTAATAAAATTATTAATGATTTTTTTTTTTGTCCTTTGTTATCTTGTTCCCAACTCATTCAAAAACAGATATTTAAAACTATTACAATCTTTTTACTGCTATTTATGGAATATTATGGATGGTGTAATAATAATTAAAAAGAAAAAGTTTGGTTTGAACGGCTGGATCTAATTGATAGGCGGCCCAATAAAATCTAATTGGTTTAAAACGCAAGCTCGTCCTACTCAATTTGAAGTTTAATCTGTGCATGTATCTTGTATGTGTGTGATGATCCAATATGAGACACAGCTAATTTTCACATTAGTGCAAGTAGACCTGTAAACAGATCGGATTCGAACCGGATTAAGCCTGATTCAATCCAAACCCGATAAAAAATATAGGCGATCCGATCCGATCCAATCCAATAACCCGACAGATTATATATAATTAAATCCATATTTGATTTGTTATTAATCGGATATCCGATCCGATAATCCGATCCAAAAAAAATATAATTTTTTCTTAAAAAAAAGTAATTTTAAAAGAGATTTACAAATAATGAGTAGGAAAAAAATAGGGAAAAAAATAAAATATAAAGAAAAAAGTATTAGAAATCTTAGTATTTGACTTTTTATTAAAGAAAAAAATTATAATGAAAGACAAAATAGAGAGAAAGAATAATAAGAAGGAAATAGTATGTAAATATTATATGTTACAACATTAGATAATATATTTAAAATAAATTATATATTATATTATTTCGGATCGGATTATTATCGGATCGGATAGACCATAATCCATATCCGATTTGTTTAGCTAACAGTGTGAGATATATAATTGTAATTGGCAAATTTCGATGTCAAAACTTGTTGATCGAGTTGTAATTTTTGGTTGATCTTGTGTCTCGATCTTCTAAACTGAATGGAAGGTGTCTCGATACCGTGGATTTGATGAGGACATCACTTAGAACAGGTATGTGAGTGAGAACGCTATATTTTGAAGTTTGGTGAGCTTAAGACTTAGAAAATATGCTTTAAATGTAAAAATTAAATTTTTGCTAAGTCCCACCAGTCCCTATATATGAGGACCGGTCCAACTTCTCTTGGGACTGTTGAAATTCTACATGTCTGAAAAGTCCCACCGGTCCCCAATTTGTAGGACTGGTTCGACTTAGCTGATATGCGCAAAAATTTTCTTTTTAATCCGAATTGATTTCCTAATCAACCAAAACTTTTCTAAAACTTTCCTTAGGTGTTTTAAACTTGTTTTCCAAGTAGACTAAGTATTCTAAACCTTATAAATACCTCTTTGTGCTTCAATCAAAGTAAGAAAAAATAAGAGACTCAATGATTTAACTATTAGAGACAGGAATATATTTTTGAGAGCTAAAAGAGGAATTTATGAGAGAAATCTTCATTGATTTTATTTTTGAGAGCACACACACACGGAGTGTTTAAGATGTGATATTCTTCTTCATCTGATCAACGGAATCTTCAAGACATCATCAGTCTACACAGTTGATCAAGAGCAGCAGAGGTGGTTCCTTGAAACTACAAGAGTTTATCTGAAGAGGAAAAGAAACGATCACTACGAATAGAACGGAATACTTGTTGAGTATTTTTGTTCTTTCAGCTACCCTTCTTGAAGAATTGTGACGTTAGCCGAAAGTCTGCAGCAGTTGGACGTGTTATCGCAATTGTAAGTCTAAATTGTTCCGCATCAAGTTCTTGTCAGAGTGGAGTGGGTGTGAGTCTGGGACAAAGTCTGATGTACTTTGCTTCGAGATAATGGATTGGTTTCTCTGGAGTTTTTTGCCTCACCCCCGTGATTTTTTTCGACTTGGGTTTCCACATAAAATTCTTGGTGTCATCTCTAACTTTTTCTTACTTGCTCTATTTATTTTGTGATTGGTTTGAATGATTATTTGATAATAATTGTGGGTAATTAATCAATCTTAAAAATTGGGCAAGATGATCTATTCACCCCCTCTAGGTCTCAGAATTAGCATCTCACTCTAAATTAACTGAACCATTTCCACACTGCATAACTCACAAACAGATTATCGAATTCGGATCTCTAACGGATTGTCGGATTGAATGTCCAATCCATATCCTAATTATTAGCTCGAATTCGAATCAAAATTCGATCCATTAACAGGTCTAAGTGCAAGGCCCGACCCTCAATCACTTGAACTCAGTTGAACACTAACTATGGCCGACACAGCAAAAAAATTGGGCTAGTAAACATTAACATCGTAATAAGAAGTGTGGAGTCTGATTATACTGTATATCTTGGCCCAAATTTACGTTCGAATTTTTTAAAGGGGTATTTTGATATTTTCACACTTGTTATGTAGCCTAAGAGGTGCCTATATATATATACAGTAAAATTTCTATAATTGTATATCGTTTTTGTCATCATAGTGAAAATCATGTAACACCAAAGATGTAACCCTAGATTTTGGGTGAACCTTGTAAATTTGTGTATTTTTACTTGCATGTTTGATATTTTTTTCTGTTAATTTTCTCAACAACTGGTATCAGAGTCTCAGGTTCGAGTGGGAGCGATGGGTGCAGAAGAAGGAAAAATCGAGATCGAAGAAAGGTTCAATGGAAAAGATTTTGGCCTGGAAGATACAGATTAAAGATTATTTGTATCAGAAAAATCTATATCAGCCTCTTTTAGGAATGAAACCAAAAGACATGAAAGATGTTGATTGGGTTGTTCTTGATCGACAAACTCTAGGAGTTATTCGATTGACACTGTCTCGAAATGTTACCTTCAACATAGTGAAGGAGAAGACAACGACAAGTTTGATGGCAGCCCTTGCAGATATGTATGAGAAACCCTCTACGTCTAACAATGTATATTTGATGCAGCGTTTATTCAATCTGAGGATGTCAGAAGGTGCGTCAGTGGTGAACCATCTGAACAAGTTCGACACAGTAATGACTTAGATGAGCTCTGTGAAAATCAATTTTGATGATGAGATCAGGGCATTAATTCTATTATCCTCTTTATCAAAAAGCTGGAAACGGAACTGTTACGGCAGTAAGCAGTTCTTCTAGAAAAGGGAACTTGAAGTTTGATGATATTCGAGATTTGATTCTCAGTGAAGAGATTCGAAAGAAGGAAATAGGCGAACCATCTGGATCTGTTCTAAATACATAGAGCAAAGGAAGAACTTCTCAAAGAAGAGGAACGGATCACAGTAAATCGAAATCCAAAAGTAAAGGCAAGTTGAGTATTGGAAATTTTTTTGGTAATTGTTATAATTGTGAAAAGAAAGGACATTTAAAAAAAGACTGTCGGGCTAGAAGGAAAATGGCAAATGGGAGCAGAAATTTGTAAACGCAGCCACAGAGATATTATTGACACTCTAATTTTGAGTGTGGCTAGTCTGGTTAAGTCATGGGTTCTTAACTTGGGTGCGTCGTTTCACTCTACTCCACATCATGTGAAATCATTAAGAACTATGTTAGTGGTGATTTCAGAAAGGTTTATTTGGCTGATGATAAACCTTTGAATATTATGGGTAAGGGAGATGTTCGGATCAAACAATCTAATAGGACCGTTAGAAAGATTCAGAATGTGAGACATGTTCCCAGTTTAAAGAGAAACGTGATTTATATGGGACAACTTGATGACGAAGGACATACAGTAAACTTCGTGGGAGGTTTGTGAAAAATCACCAAATAAGCTATGGTTGTGGCTCGTAGAAGCAAGACTGGGACTCTCTACATGACAAAAAACACCAGGAATATTGTTCCAATTACTAATTCAAGTGTTGTTCAAACTTGTGGCACCATAGGCTAGGTCATATGAGTGAGAAAGAGATGTAAGCGCTTCTGTCAAAGGAAAAACTATTGGGAATTAAATCAGTGAAATTTAGTTTGTGCGAGGATTGAATCTTCGAAAAATAAAAAAGGGCCAGTTTTTCAAAGGCTAGTAAGAAACCTAAGATAGAAAAAATAGAGTTGGTACTTACAGACGTGTGGGGACCTTCTCTAGTTTCATATCTTGGTGGTTCATTATATTATCTTATATTCATTGATGATTCGACAAGAAATGTATGATCGAGTTTATTTTCTAAAAAATAAATCTTATATATTTGACACTTTCAAGAAGTGGAAAGACATGGTGAAAAATGAAACAGAATTGAAGATAAAGTGTTTGAGGTCGGATAATGGAGTGAGTATAACGACAGAGACTTCAAAGAGTTTTGTGCTACTAGTGGGATCATAACGAAGGAAATAAAGTTATTTTCAAAAGGTGGGTAACTTTGTTTTCAAGAGGTGGGTAGCTGGAACATGAAAAAATATTGGATATCTCATGTTACCCAATAATGAAGCTCCCTCGTCCAATGATTAATCACTATATCCGTCATTAATATAAAATTTCTGTGGGATGAGTCTCAAACATCTATTATAACAATGATGTTTCACAACCCAATGTAAGAAGTGTTCGACTAGTTAAACCCTATTCAATCGTTAATAACACTCCTTCAACCTAATATTTATTAAAAATAAACAACCCGTAATCCACAATCATAAAACCCGCCAAAGGCTAGAAGTGGTTAATTATCTCATTTTAAAAAAAAAATGTATTAAACACGGTGATTTTTTTAACACATTTGAAATGCAATCTCATATGAACTCTTAAGAGATAGTACTAGAAGACCCGCTCGTTCCTCATTCAAGGCTAAAAACATTGTTATTGAATAATATTGTGATTGGATTGATTTACTTGCGGCAATGGCTCACAAGCTTCCATACCCTCTCTATAATGTATCCACATATCAGATGTGGAGCAATCCAGATTAAATGGCTATCACGTCATGCAAGACTAAAAACAATAAAATTTTGCTATGAAAGACAAAAAAATCGCCAGGGATAACCCCGTGCGTGACAAAAACGTTGTATCTTGGCTAGTGTCACCCTCACTTGTTACACAACTAGCTAGTTGGTAAGAAGAAAAGAAGTTACACTTCTATTACTACTCAAACAATGATTTGTTGGTTATAAATGAACCTCCTACCTCTTTATATATAGGCATTCACCTTCTTATTAGATGGTTGGGATACACTAATATTACTATTCAACCGTTAAGATTTTGGTTTGCTAGATATTTACAAGCCTACACTACTCAATGTTTTTTTATAAGAGCAATGCTACACGTCATGAAATTATTTCATGAATTTGTATCATGAATGATGTGGCAGGTAACGTGAAGAGTTAGTATTGGTAGAATTCTCCCATACACATAATTCTATGATATTATCACTAAATCCCATCAATACTATCTCTCCACGTTACCTGCCACAACATTCATGATACAAATTCATGAAATAATTTCATGACGTTTAACATTTCTCTTTTTATAATATTCTCTGCCTTACTACACTACTCTATAAGATTCTCTGCCTTGTTACACTATACTACAATTCTCTACCTTGCTACACTATATTACAATCTCCACACTACTCTGTCATGTAATTCGTAGGTATCCAAGAGACTACCCTCTTCTTCAACTTGGATAGTTTGGTTTCCACCACAACGAAGAATGTGGCAACCCGTTTCTCAAAGCTCTTCTGTGCGTCACCGCAACAGTCTTTTGTGCTAGTCATGTCTATCTAAATAGAATCTCTGTCTGTCTTACTCCCGCACTCATTCGAACCAACACACTCTTAACAACTTGGATAGTCTGGTTTTCACCGCAACGAAGAATGTGGCAACCCGTCCTCCAATCTCTTCTAGCCGGCGACGGTCTTCTGTGTCAGCCATGTCTACGTGGACAGAATCTCCTCGTGCCTTATTCCCGCGCTCACTCAGCAGACCTTCTATTATGAATTCTTGTTGCTTTCTTCTTTATATTTGTTGAGACTACATATGATATTTCCTCTATTATACATAATTAATTTTTTAATTATTTAGTCTAGAAAACAGAATTGGCTGTAAATTTCATTGGTATAAATACACTCTCAACTCTTAATGTATATAACCATATTAATTATATTGAATTTTTTTTTTAATCTTACTTATTTTTCTAATAAAATAAAATTATAGAAAGATTATCAAAATTTGGAAAGAATCAGCTGTGCGTTTTAAAGAGATTATGCACATCCTCTTCACTGTTCTCTCTATTTATTATAGTATTGCATCATGTAATCAACCGGTCCAAAAACAAAGCCCTGTATTTCTTGCAATCCAAGAAATATTTCTGCCCATTGAACAGGTGGACACTGAATTTGTATAGCCAACGGATCAGATTTGTCAGATAAGAATCTCCCTAATAGTAAAAGCAACCCTATCCCTTCCTCGATTCTCAACTTCTCACCCTTCGCATTCACGAAGAGGCAACCCCTGCCCCCTGCCAACGACCAACATACGTCCCCACCACCCAGCAATCCAGCACGCATAACACATCGTATTGACACAGATAAATGTCCACGTGTCAACTCATATGTTTTATTCTCAATAAAAAAAATAATACTACACTTCTTGAATAAATATTACAAATTTTAATTCAAATTTATGTGATAGATGATATAATTTATTATTTTAGGAGATTAAATTAAATAATAAATTACTATTCGTGAAATAAAATTATAAAATTTAACAATTCTAACAAAAAAAAAAAAAAATCAAATCATCTCCAACCACGCCACTTAAGTTACTACTACCACCAGAATAATCGGATATGCCTCCACATCATCTTTCCTTCCCTCCCGATGCTATCCGAATATCCGCGAACCTTTTTAGTAACAAGTAACAACACATCAAAAGTAATAGATGTACTTTGATAAAAAAAAAAAAAAAAGTGTTCTGTTTTTATAATTTTAATACAGTTTTGGCGAATATTCGCTGCTAAATTCTTCCAATCTGTATTTTCCAAACGAACACTCCATTTATAAGCCTGTGAAATCTTCATTCCTCTCTAAGTTCGTATACACACATGTATCCTCAATTAGCTGCTACCCAAAACAAGTTAAACTTAGACTAGTATTTTCCTTTTAAAAGCGGTATTATACAAGCACTTCACCTAAAATGGATGATTTCCCGAGGACGAAGCGAGCGACGGACCCTCTTGGTGAAAAGATCAAGGCTCGAATCTTCGGTCTTGATCGGTCCCAACTGGTCTACGGCAGCAGCGGAAGTGATCATGGCAGAGAGAACGACGACGATTCGATCTCTCTCTCCGGTATCGTTGACGGCTTTCTCGTAGAAGATGCCGCTGTACAGTCGCCGGAAAATGAGTCAGATTCCGAAAGCGATCCGTTAATTTCTGTCGCGACGAAAGTGATTCAAGACTTAATACATAAGACGATTACTGATAGTGCTGATTCGTTCAAGAATCTCCTTGTGGCGCGTGTTTCGAAAGCTGTGGCTTTGTTCTCGAGTGTGGTATCGACCCATATGTTTCTCCGGGTAAGAGTTATGGCTTTTCTCCGAGATCGTGGATACAATGCCGCGATTTGCAAGACGAAGTGGGAGACCTCCGGCGGACTAACCGCCGGAAACTACGAATTCATCGACGTCGTCCGATCGGAGTCGTCTTCGTCGACACACGACCGCTATTTTGTCGAACTCGACCTCGCCGGAGAATTTGAGATCGCGAGACCTACTGATGAGTACGAGCGAATGTCAAAGGCATTGCCTAGGGTTTTCGTAGGAAGGAGTGAGGAGTTGAAGCAAATCGTGAAGGTGATGTGCGACGCTTCGAAGCGGTCGTTGAAGAGCAGAGGTCTGCACTTTCCTCCCTGGAGGAAGAACCGTTACATGCAGAACAAATGGTTCGGTCCTCACCGTCGCACGATGAACTTCATGTCGGCAAACTTGTCCTCCTTTCCTCGCCCGGCGAAACCAACGTTCGCCGTTAAATGCCGGTCGGTTGGTTTCGACGCCGTTAACGGCCGTTTGCGTTCCTCCGCGACAACTCGTACAAGATGAGGAAAATAATTATATTTTTAATAGAAAGAGTTTCTATTAAAAATAATTAAAAACGCTGTCATCTTCTATTCATGCATTTATGTATGGATAATGTGTGTTTGTATACACATATTTTGTTTTGTTTAAATGTTTAATGTTGAGGTACGCGGCAAATACACAACGTGTAGGTGACGCGCTGACGCCGCATAGTGGTGGAATGGAACCCTAGAATCGTAGCATTTCAGGTGGACACAGCGTTGTTGGATAGTTAAAGAAAGCTTGTGGTCATTCTGTTTGAAGGTTATGATTCGATCACCAGGAGGATTGATATACCGACAAATTTGTACACGACTTAAAAATCATCATTCAAAGTCAAAATATTAGGAAATAGATCATCTACAAGCATTAGTACGCTCAAGGGATTGATTAATCATAAAAGCTAAATGTTACTTAAATTTTCAAATGGTTATTTGAATATATTACAGAGATGTAGAGTATATATGTGTTAAGAATTTGAGATGTGAAGTGAATCACAAACAAGTCCCTCTAATTAATAGCTTATCTTCACCCGGCCACCAGGTCACTCTCTCTTTCATCTGATGCTTGCTTATGTTTCTCTCAACGTACATTCTCTTTCTAAAACCCCAATTAAGTAGTAGCATATATCACCCGATCGACTCTCTCCACTGTGGACTCACCCACATAACCATTGAAAGTTGAAACCCATCAAATTCTCAGTCGTCTGCAACGAAGCATCAGTCAAAATCCTCCATAATCAGCTATCCTCCATAATCAGCTAGAGATGTTTTGAAATTTTAGAGTGTAATCATTGCATTGCACCATCAGATTTTGATATTGTATTCCATGATAAAAATACCCTAAAATTTGGAATGAAGAAATTAGGAACGAGAGTGATTCTATATCCTCAACGGAAGGCTACCTACTAGGTAGAAGAAACCGTCAAGACGATTCCATGATGGTGATCGACGATGTCATGAAAGCTCCATCCATTCATTGTGTGGAGGGAGAGGTTGTAGCACCATTGATGTTTGTCTGCTTCAAGAAATGCAGAGGCTGGAATATTTCGGTGAAGTAATTAGGAAGGGAAGTAATTAGGAAAGAAAGAGACAAGCGTGTAGGTGCCACGTCATTTGAGTTATTTATCAAGAAAATCTTTTTTTTCAAGTTTAACATTTTTCTAAAAATTATATCCTACATCTTATTGTTGGAAGACATTATTTATTTATTTTTTATTTTTTCTAGTTTTTCCATTTTGCTCACACATTTTTTTTCATACAATTTTCAAATATGAATAATTGCATTATGAACAAAAAAATTCATTGCCATAAGTAATATTGACATCATCATTCACTGTTAATAGAGGTGTGACATGTTGGCTAAGTATGCAAGTGCTTGCAGATTTGCAGGCCTCCCAGAACCTATCCTTCTAGTCCTCCAAACTAACTACTAACTCTCTAACCCACCCACTAACCATATGGCCAAAATAAATAAATAAAAATGAAAAAACAATGAGGTTAGAAGAATCATTTTCATTTTATTTAACAATTATTATTTTATTTAAAGTCTGGAGAAATATTCCTTATTCCCCTTCTCTTATTCCTTTTCCTCTTACTTATTTCATATCTTTAAAACTATCAATTTCTCTATAATAATAATAGATGATTTACACTTTATCAAATATTCTGAACTATTATATACTTTCTCCTCCTTCCTTCCAGCAAAACATACCATTTAGCCTTTATGCAATTACAAAAATCTTTCTAATTCTACAACAAGTTGTTTCAGGTCTTGCGTCATCGAGTATTTCATCTGTCTCCATCTACTAACCAAACAATTGCATTTTCATCTCACATATTTATCGATGTTGCTATTAACTAAATATAAAAAGATATGATATCAATACTCTTGAAAAAGTCTCCGGCACTTCATTTATTAAATCTTCATATAAAACTAAATAAATTTGCTATAATTTTCTGTTGGAGAGATTAAATGGACTTTTAATTTGAAATTTCTCTTTTAGATGTGTTTACTAAAAAAGAAAATTTAATTTTCAATAGTAAGATTATTTTGACTCAACAGAGCTATTAGGCCGAGCTAAAAATTGAAAGTATTTGCAAGTAGAGGTAATAAATATATAGAAAGAGTATTTATAGAAGAAGAATATTTATAAAAAGTGTTTTACACGCTACCTTATCAAACATTAGTTGATTTTTCGGGTGAGCCAGAAAATTATTTGAAGGGCGGGCGAGGCCATCTTCAACAACGAGAAAAAAAAAATCAACTATCATAATAAACAAAAACATCTTTCTGAATATTCTTTCATAAAATACATACTTTAAAAAAGAGAAAAAATGCCAAATATATCTCTGTTAACAAGACATGTCTTTCAAAAGCCAACTCCAACAGTCCCATAACATTAACCAGAACACTAAGTCAACATTGGCTAACCCATGAAAAAAGAAAATCTAAACCCAAGCATGAACCATAGAAGCAAATACCAGCCCCAATTCCCAAACCCAGGAAAGTTACTAGGAAAAGAAAAACCAAACCCATGAATTGATGAAAGTCAATCCCTCTTTGGAAACCTACTCATGTTTATTATAACTAAATCAACCAGAAAACCTTCTAAAAAAAATTAAAATAAATTGAAAGGAACTTTCAAAAATAAAAGAGAACTAGGGTGTTAGAAATATAGAAAGATTATATATTGAATTGATCTTAATGAAGAAGAATACATGAAGGCATATTTATAGACACATAATCTTAGAGACCAAGTTTACTTAGAAGATAAAAACCCAAGTCCAAAATGAATTAGAAATCCTAGATGGATTAAGATAGAAAGTAACATAATATTAAATATATTATTAAACAGCCCCCTCAAACTCAATGTAGGTTATATGAAACTAACTTGAGTTTAGATACATGAAAACGATGGCAGAGCTGTGAAGACACGACATATTGAAGCGCATGGAAGCATAGTATGACTACTACTAGAGGCACGTGGAAGCGGTATGACTTTTAGAGGCGCATGAAAGCACGGTATGACTTCTGGAGGCGCGTGGAAGCACAATATGACTTTTGAAGGCGCGCGGTAGTGGCGTACAAAAGCGCGAAAGCTAATCAAATTCTGATGAGCGATGGCTACACGTGAAAGTGCATAATGATTGATACCATGTTAGAAATATAGGAAGAATAGATATTGAATTGATCTTGATGAAAATAATACATAAAGACCTATTTATAAACACATAATCTTAGAGACCAAGTTTACTTAAAAGATAAGAAACTGTAATCCTATATGAATTAGGAATCCTAGATGAATTAAGATAGAAAGTAACATAATATTAAATATATTATCTAACAACCCCTTCAAACTCAAAAATGGGTTATATGAAACCAACTTGAGTTTGGATACATGAAAGCGATGACAGAGTTGTGAAGATACAATATGTCGAAGTGCATGGAAGCGCAGTATATGTGGAAGTGCGGTATGACTTCTGAAGGCACGTGGAAGCGCAATATAACTTATGAAGGCACATAGAAGTGCGATAGTGGTGCACGGAAGCGCGAAAGCTATGAAGGTGCATGGAAGCACGATGGCCGCGTGTGGAAGCGCATAATGACTACTTCTGAAGGCGCATGAAAGAGTGAAGACGACGCATGGAAGCGTGGTGGTCAATTGGGGTGATTACCACTGAATACGTGCGTAGACGTGGTAACACAACTGTGAAAATACAACACAATCACAAAAGCGTGCGAAGACGCAGTAACAGAACTGTGAAAAATAGCACAATCACAAAGCATGTGATCACCACCAAAAACGTGTGGAGACGTGGTAACAAAACTGTCTAGATGAGGACTCGATGAGTAATGGAGTTGTGGAGACTCGGACAGTAATGTGAGGGCGGCAATTATCGTGGGTCTTGGAGGTGGCCTCCAATTTGTCAACGGTTTTGGACGAAAAACAATCTGAATCTCTTTGCAAATCCAAGTCAAAAAAGATGAATTCTTGCGTAAAAGTGAGGACAGTAACTTCAAATACATATTTGACCACCTTTTTTCTACTCGGAATATAAACATAAGATATATCAAAATCGAAGCTCTTCTAATTTCTTATCTTTAAGAATTCTTCTCAAGTCATTTGGATCTGTAACGAATAAGGTATGATAAAAATAGTTTTGCTGTGCAGAAAAGTACGAACCAAATTTTGAAATCTTCGCAAACACGATTCAAACACCACGAATATGATTTTCTTGGTCTCCAAACACTCCCAAATCTTCAATCTTATGTCCTTATATGGAATCCACAAACAAGAGAAAAGTGGGCTTCAAGTCATCTTTCAATTAGGATAAAGGATATAAAGAATTATTTGACAACTAGTTATGTAACGTATCCCTGGCGGTGAGGGCGATGGACAATGAATACTACTAGGAATTAGTAAGTTCTGATATCATGTTAAAAATATAGGAAGATTATATATTAAATTACTCTTGATGAAGAATGCATAAAGGCATATATATAGACACATAATCTTAGAAATCAAGTTTACTTAGAAGATAAAAAACCATAATCCTATATAAACTAAGAATCCTAGATGAATTAAGATAGAAAGTAACATAATATTAAATATATTATGGGTTATGTTGTGAACAATTATGATCGTCATGAGAGAGAGAGTCGTGGATGGACTAGAATAGTAGAACTACCGGTGGATCATAGGCACAAAAGTAGGGGCTAGTAGGAGGATTTTAGCAAAAAATTTGTGGAAAAAACATTATGATTTTAACAAAATCATAGATAAGAAATGTTAAAAAAAATAGTAAAATAAAACCAATAAATAAAAAAATTCAGCAGAGACGAACGCACCCATGGTGCCCAGGGTTGCTCGTTCCTGGGATCTTCCACAAACAACACTTTTTTGATATCATATCAAAAGAAGAAATTGTTACAAGGTACGTCAATGGCAAATGGGCCTTGAGTATATGCATTTTTGACTGGATTCAGATTTTAGAACAATGTTTATATGTGTGTATATACTGATGAATGAAGATATATCCATTAAACATTTTCCTTGTTGTGTTACTATCACCATTTCCAAAATCAGAAAATGAAAATAATCAATGTACAGATTCAAGAAATTTCAACATGTCTATCTGATTTCGGTTTGATTACTCGACTTAATTTTTTCAATTCAAAAGGCATATCCCAATTGTTAAATGGAATTTCCACTGGCGGATTAACTAGGCCAATTAGCCGCTCATTTTGCGGGCCAGTCTCATATGGGCCGAAGACAGCCAGAACTCAAGTGATAAGGCCCATCTTTAAGATTAAAATGCCTGGAAAATTAAAAAGAAATAAAAAAATAAAAAAAAAAGGAGTGGAAGGCTGTGACAAAGCGGGCCTTACTCACCCATATCACCAATGGATCGTGTGAATAATGTCATCAATTACACGATTCAGTGGCTTGAGCTTACTAAGAACACCTTTCATCAGAATATTTTTAAAAAAAAAAAAAAATGGGAACTAAGAGAACGCAAATTTGCATGAATCTATATATGATTCGCGTTTCATTAATTTCAATAATTTGCTTTTATTGTCATAGATTGTCACTCGGGCTGGCAAAATTCGAAACCGTCATCAACATGATTCAAACACAACACAAATTAATAGGTTTGAATTCATCTTAATCATGTTTCTTTTATAATCGTGTCAATTTATTTAATTAATTTTGTCGTGTTCGTATTTTGGAGTTCAACCTATTTAATTTGATTAGACCTGTTTAATTAATCGTGTCAGGTGAATCCGTAACTTGTTTTAATTAATTTTTATGGGCACCTTTTTAATCCAATTATAATGGGCATTTTTTATTATTTTAATATAAATTCAATATGGATATTTTTTTGGCCTTTTTTTTTGTAATTGTATTGTTTCAATTATTCTTTCTTTCATGAATTTAGTTATCTATTATTTTAATTTTTTCAACATATTTGTATTTTATACTTAAGTTAATAAACGGGTTACATGACTCATTTAAGTTAAACGGGTTAAACAGGTGAACCCGTGTAATCCATTTAATAAACGAGTCGTATTTCTGTTAAGGGTCTCTGACACGATTATTAAACGGCCATGTTTAGGTTGACTTGTTTGTCATAACTCGCTAACTTTTTAGCTTTTTGGAAAAATTAGATTTTGGTGACCAAAATTAATAAAATTTGATTTACAGTGACCTTAAACTCAATAAAAGGTAAATAGTGACTAATCTCAAAAAATAATTGTCAATGCATAACCATTTAACTTTAATATCCAAAATACCCTCCCTTTTATTTAGAAATTTTCATTCCCTTCTTCATCTTCTCCAATTTCAATATATGCTCATCTTACAATTAATGCATGTGCATATATGATTTTTTTTTCTTTGATGGATTTTAGGACTCCAAAGATGCGGCAAGAGTTATAATTTAAGATGAATTAATTATTTGAAACCAAATATAAGAAAAGAAAGATTCAGAGAAGAAGTTGATAATAATAGGCAATAGGTTTATTAGCCAAGTCTATTCATATCCTTCAATATTCCTTATTAATAATTAAATGCATCTAAAATACGTTCATCTTGTTGCAAAAATTAAAGAAAAGAAGATTAAAAACACAAACAAAGACAAACAGATTTATAAGGTTTACCTAAAATCTAGGATTACGTCATTGGTGTTACAAGGTTTCACTATGATGAGAAAAATGGGATACAATTACAAAGAGTTAAGACTATATATATAGGCACCTCCTATGGCTACATAACAATTGTGAAAATACCAAAATACCCCACTAAAAAATTCTGGTGGAAGGCAAGCCCCCGAACCCCCACCTTCTAGGCAAGGAGGCGCTGCCCCACTGCAACCTCCAGTTAACTTACAACGAAATTGGATCTGCAGAGTTAAGCCAATGTGTACGATATAATCAGGCTCCACACTTCCTATCACATCTCTTCCCTGCAACCATGCAAATTTTTTCCCTACTCCATAACCATTCTAAAACTATTTAGATTCCTCCAAATTCAATTTAAACAGAACGGTTGGAGCGGGTCTGTCAAGGTGCGACAAATTGCCGATCCTAACATAGGATTTCTTGTGTTAGTTTTAAAAATAATTTTTATGAAGTCTTTTGTTTTATTCACGAACTATTTCACTAATTTTTTCTAACATGCTTTCAAGATATAGTTTTTTTTTAAATGAGCAAATGTTAGAGGGACTAACTTGTCCCACATTGGATCAGAATAGGGAAAGACTTGGACGTATAAGAGTGGGTATGCAGCACTACCTAATTGTTTAGGCTTTTTGGTGGATGGCAAGCACCCAACTCGTTACATTTGGTATAAGAGCCAAACCCAGTATTTGGTCCAGTGTTACGCCAAGCGCCTGGCCCGAAGGTGTCTGGGTGTACCTACCTGTGAAGGCAAGGTAAGCTGATCACAACAAGGGCGTTGCGAGTTCGGGTACTTAGACATATAAGGGTAGGTATACACCACTATCTAATAGCTTAAGCTTTTGGGTAGAGGACAAACACCCGACCTATTACAACAAATCACATGCCTAACAGACTATACCAATTTGAGTGACAAATCAAACAAATTCTATCTTCAATATAGTGTCTTTAGACTTTAATCGACCTCCAATTTGTTTGCATTTTAAAAATAAATATATTTTTTAAGGGAGGCGATATTCATACTCCACTTTTGTATGTTTATACTCCACTTGCATTTTTTTTTTAAAAAAATTTAAATGACAAGAAGGTTCATAAATTCGTTAATGCATCATCCTTTATTTTATAATACCATAACTACCCTTTATACTATAAACTTTAAGTCTTTTTACATTCTTTGCCCATTAACTTTTTTTTATTTACCTTTTTTTCGGTCCTGTCAAAAGAGATAATTTAATCAAGAAAGATAATTTTTTTTTAGGTCCTATCAAAAATGATAATTTATTCAACAGAGATAACAATTTTTTTGTTCATGATAAAAGAGATAATTTATTTAATAAAGATACTTTTTTTCATTTGATGTAAAAAGAGATAATTTATTCAACGAAAAAATATATATTTTTTTGGTCCTTACAAAAAAGATACTCCATTCGTCCCATAATTTTAGTCCACTATTCCTTTTTGGGATATTCCAAAATACATGTCCATTTCCTAAAATGGATTATATGATTCCTAAACTACCCTTTCCAAACTCTATTATCCTAAAAGTGGGGCCCACTATATAATAATAATACTAACTTTTAAACAATGACTAATATGTAAATTCATGCATTATTACACCAAAAAGTGGGTCCCACCATAAAAAGTTAGAATTCCCAAACATGCCAAGAATTATGGGACGGAGGTAGTAATGTTTTTGGAATTTTTTTTTTTTTAGTATTTTTTTTATCATGTCAAAAGAGATATGAAACATTAAAGAATGGAGAGAGAGAGGAATATTTAAAAGGATAGTTATGTAATTTAAAAAAATATAATCATTCACTTGTAAAATTAAAATTAGAAGGGTTATTTCTTTTAATATAAGAATGTAAACGGAAAAAAAAAAGCAATTGCGTCTCCCATTTTTCAAATCTCGTTTTTACTCTTGGTTAAATTATGTGGGTTATGGCAAAATTCATAGAAAGCATGTCTCAATTGAAGGATGAAAGATCCACTCCTGAAGAAAAATATCCCGAGCTTGAGAGATAAATATAAAGATAAACTTACAAAACAGTTTTTGTTAACGGCTTATATGACCATTGTTGAAAATTTTGCATGTCCTTGTGGAAATCATGGGTGGCTCTTTTTCATTTGGCATTGTTGTGCGTCACATAAAACGACAAAGGAGACGTTGGACAGGTGGAGCTATTTGGGAGTTCAGAGAATAACGCGTGAAGGTTTTGGAGCCCACAGTGTACACGTTAGGACAATTATCCTAGTTGGCAATCTGAGATGTTGTGTAGAACCTGGACCCACATCCACCTCTTATATCAACGGATGGAGAGTGATGGATCCTCTCCCATCATTAATCAGCAACAGACCCGCAAGGAAAGCCTACCGACAACCGCTCGACTGGTTTGCCACGTTCCCTCCAAAGACAATATATATGTTTGTATATATATATATATATATAATATAATATGTGTACACATAAAAAACGACAGAGAAATACTAAACGTCATGAAATTATTTCATTAATTTGTATCATGAATGATGTGACAGATAATGTGGAGAGTTAATATTGGTGAAATTCGGTAATAATATCATGGGATTATGTGTATGGGGGAAATTTCACCAATAATAACTCTCCACATTACCTGCCACATCATTCATGATATAAATTCATAAAATAATTTCATGACGTGTAACATTGCTCAAAAGGACAAAGGAAAGTAAGTAATCTTTCCACTTTTATACATACAACATAAATTTAACGAGTACAACAACAATAATTCCAATATTATCAAACTTTGTTACTATAATATGTATATATAATTGTACTACAAGCTGTATTTCCTTATTTTATCTTCATTTATAATAATTTTTAATACCGTTAACAATTTGGTTTACTAAGGCTCAGTTTGGAAGGAAAGAAATGGAAGGAAAAGAAAAGAAAGAATTTGGAGGGTTATGGTTTTGTATGTTTGGCATGATATTTTTAAAAGAAATGAAATGATTTAGAGGGATAAATTGAGGGTGAATATCAATTTTTGTTATCCTTTCAAAAATGGGAAGAAATGGAAGGAAAGAAAAGGAAACGCTATATTTTTTAATGAAACATTATTAATACCAACTTTGCCCTTGTTTTGGTAAAAGCTAAAATTTGTTCTTTTAAATATAAAAGGGTATAATGGTAAAAATTTTAAATTATTTTCTTTCATTTCTTTTTCCAAACATGTTAACTATCATTTCCTTTCTTTTCCTTTACTAATCAACCAAACACAATAAAAATTTAACACTATCATTCCCTTTCCTTACTTTTCTTTTCTTTCATTAATAATGTTATCCTTTCTTTTCTTTTCCACTCTACCAAACATAGCCTAAAGAAGTAAAATAAAAAAAGTACTGAAAAATAGGTGTAAAAGAAGGAAGAATCTTTTACTAATATATGCACACACGCACATAAATCTTTATATATAAACTTGTATTTATTTTTTAATTTAATAAACCCAAAATAAAAAAATAATAATAATAATAATAAGAAGAAGAAGAAGAAGAAGGGTGAAACCATCCAATAATACATTATGGGCACTTAAATTACAATTATAGAAAAACTCAAACACCTACAAATTTATTATACTCCCATCCTTCCCAATTCAAATGTTTACCTTCTCTTTGAAATTTTGACTTTTAAGAGGGTAGCTTTTAATATTTATTTGTTTTATTGATGTAAATGAATTTTCTAATCTATTCTTTTAAAGTTCAATGGTTTGTCACATGACATTTATAAATGAATGATAAATTAGAAATTTTATAAAAGATAATACATTAATTCTTGAAGCGAAACAATTATTTTCGAACATACAAAAGTAAAAAGATGGACACTTTAATATGAGATTATTTACAAATGTAAAATTCATTGTTGACCTAAAATATGATCAATCCACCTTGTAACTCTTAAAAGCATGCACTAAAGTTGTACATTCATGTACCAAAAGTCGTGGTTGAATACATCAGAAAGAGAGCCCAATTGTTATTTTTTTATGAGCAATAATTTTTTACATGATCGTAAATAATCTAAATTATATTTGGACAATAATTGTCTACTTATCAATAAATAAATTTTTTTAATATATGGCATAATAGTATTCGATAATAGTTCCAAAACTTATCAAATATAGAAAGAAAAAAAATTTGATTAGAACGGGTATAACTTGTTTTTATAAACTTTGATGTATATGTATATATATTTATACAGCCAAAGAAAAAATTATATATGTATATGTTTATATATTTTTGTTTGTTCATATATATGAATATGAATATATATTTATATAGCCAAGAAAGTAAATTTGGATCTTTTGGATCGGAATAACAGAAATAATGAATGGTTTTCATTTTAGGAAGATCAAATCATAATATATGTGTATGTATATATATTTATATTGCGAGGAACAAAATTTAGATCTTTTAGTTCTGAAGAACAAAAACAACGAATGATTTTACAAAGATATTGTTTTAGGAAGATCAAATACAAAATTCTCTCTACTTTTATCGCTATCGCTAATTTTGTACATATAGATGTGCAAATATATATATATATATATATTGATTCAAGAATTGACCAATTGCCATAGAAGGCTTGGAACGAGAAAAGTGATATGAAGAGATAAGATGCGATTAACCCGATTAAAAATAGGTTAAACTAACTCTACTTCTATTTATGTTATATTTTTAATTTTAAAAAATTTGGTAAACTTAGTTGTATTCCAATTGGAACACTTACTATGTAGGTATAGTCCATTATAGTTTTTAATAGATAATGCGATTTGGAACAAAAATTCAAATTGAAAATGCTAGGATTTCTAACTTTTAGGTGAATTAGATAAGAGCAACTGGCATAGAAATCCAATTATAGAAATTCCTAACATTCCTTGGTTACACGGTTAGATTTGAGAATCCTATACTTTTTTAACTTAGCACTTTGATTTCCATGTAATCTGACTATGAATTACGCCATTTTTATTCTTGTAAGTTTTATTCTATTTAAAGCAGGTAATTTTCCAAGACTTTTTGGAAAATGTTCATTTTAATCAAATACATATTAAAAAATTAATTTTATTTTCATCCACCTTACTTTTTTTACTTTCATTATTTATTGTTTGTTTCCAAAAATAAAAGAATAAAAATATAAAAGTTTACATGCATGACGAGTCCATAGCACGTTTCCTCCCGTAGGTGCCAGCTGTCCGGTCATAGATCCCGTATTTGCGTAAAATGTGGTCCACGTTGACCCCACGCACATTACACATACACACTCGCACACCTCCATACCATTCATAATTCTCATGCTTCTGTAGTCAGAGAAATTGTGTGTGTTGTAGAGAGAGAAGAGAATTGTGGAAATTAGCCAAAAAGCAGAAGATGAGACAGAGGACTCACACTCTCTATGTCGCCATTCATGACGACACCGCAATTCCATTGTTCTTTTTCTAACTCTACTCTAGAAGATCCACCAATTCATGGCCAAAACTGGTGTTTTCGAGAGCGATCGTACGATGGTCGCCAAGGCAACAGAGTTGAAGAAGGAGTTGCAGAGACTGATTAAGGCAATTGTCGAAGACGAAGATTTGAATTTCCAAACCATCGATCGAGCCGACCAAACTCTATGCGCGTTGAAGGACTTGAGGTTGAAGAGACCCGTGTCTTTGAAACTACACGACGCGTTGGCTTGTCCTGAAGAATTTCGATGCCCTCTTTCGAAAGAGCTCATGAGAGATCCTGTTATTGTGGCTACCGGTCAGGTTAATAATCTCTCACTTAGGGTTTTTTTGGATTCTTTAATATATGTCGAACTTTTTATTGAATTTATTTATATTATATGCATTTTTCTGCGATATTTTACGAGGTTGTTTTCTTGTGATTGATTTAATATCGCTTTGAAATTTGCAATTGTTGTCCATGGAATTTTGTTTTGGTTGTAGGTGTATTGAGTTTTCTGAATGTTAGTTATATCCTCTCTGAAATTAGAGTTTGGAAGTCGCAATTTGTTGGAGAATCGACTAAGAATTATGTCTATTTTTGTTCATATATAGAGATTGTTATTGAACTATACGGATAAATTGCTTTTTATAATGAATTTGTTTCGGTTTTTTCATGGAGTACTTATTTAAACTCTGTTTTTTCAAAATCAATTTTGTTTAGTTTTAGTGAGTGAGAGCGACACTCTATAATTGAAAAAGGTGGACTTACACATATAGTACATCTTATCCTTTGTTATTCCACTCTCCTTTGTTCAATTTTTTTTTGCTGTTTCTTGACTTGGTTTTATCATATGCACATAGGACAAATCCTTAATATCTAGCGTCTCATTTTTTATTTTTTATTTATAATAGAGAAGAAAATGTTCTTTTTTCACCCCTTTTTTCTTCTACAAAAATTAGTTACCATACCTTTATTTCAAGGTTTGGATTGAATTGTAGGCACCTGACCTGAGTTCTTTGGTTCAGCCACTGGCCACTGGTTAATTGATAAACTTGTTCAAGGTTCTGAAAGCAGTGCAATTTTTTATTTTGCCTCTGTTTTACCATATGTACTGGTTCTTCAATACCCTTTGTTGTTGTTCTTATCCTTTTTTTCACCTTTGTAAGTCTTTGTTTTGGTTCTGCAGACTTATGATAGACCATTTATCCAGAAATGGTTTGAAGCAGGGAACCGAACATGTCCCCGAACCCAACAAGTCCTTTCATATACTAGCCTTACACCTAATCAGTTGATTCGAGATATGATATCTCAATGGTGTAAAAGGTGTGGTGTCCAATTGGTAGACCTTGTTGAAAATTCCACTGACGATGGATTAACCAAAGCGGATCGAGAACATTTTCTTTGTTTGCTTCAGAAGATGTCATCAACACTTCCCGATCAGAAAGGAGCTGCAAGGGAATTGCGGTTATTGACAAAAAGGATGCCCTCATTCCGTGCACTTTTTGGTGAGTCTCTAGATGCCATACCTCAGTTGCTTAACCCTCTCTCCGAAAGAAAATCTCAACATGACATTCACCTTGATCTCCAAGAAGACTTGATCACGACACTTCTAAATCTTTCAATCCATGAAAGCAACAAGAAGCTCGTTGCTGAAACCCGTATGGTTATTCCTCTTCTTATGGAAGCACTGAGATCTGGAACGGTTGAAACGAGGAGCAATGCAGCTGCTGCTCTCTTCACATTGTCGGCTCTTGATTCAAATAAGGCACTTATTGGGAAATCTGGGGCTTTAAAACCGCTAATTGACCTCTTAGAAGAAGGGCACCCTTCAGCTATGAAAGATGTTGCTTCGGCAATATTTAACTTGTGTATTTTCCACGAGAACAAATTGAGAGCGGTGAGGGATGGTGCTGTGAGAGTGATCTTGAAGAAGATCATGAATCGTTCTTATGTTGATGAGTTATTGGCTATTCTTGCTATGCTTTCAAGCAACCAAAACACTGTTGAGGATTTGGGAGAGTTTGGAGCTGTTCCTTGCTTGCTTGGTCTAATGAGGGAGAGCTCTTGTGCTCGCAACAAGGAGAATTGCATTGCAATCCTTCATACCATCTGCTTTAATGACCGAACCAAGTGGAAGGAGATGAGGGAAGAAGAGAAGACTTACGGAACAATCTCTCAGATTGCTGAATATGGAACTTTAAGGGCCAAGAGGAAGGCCAATGGAATTCTTGATAGACTGAACAGGGTTGTCAGTCTTACCCATACTGCATGATGAAACTTCTTGTGCAGCACCTTCAAGCACAGAATCTGTAAATTCCACATTTTCTAGTTTTATGATTGTTAATTCAACGCAAGCATCTTGGGTCGTTCTCAACCTCCATTTTGTAAATTCTCTTCCTTCCGCAGAGTTTCAACATAAGGTTATATGTTGCAGTCACTGTGAATAGTCACGTGTGAAGTTTATTTATATGATTCTCTTTATTTTTGTATTGTCCAATAATTAATGCAAATGACCTACTTAGTAGATCACTTGAACTATTCTTCCGTGTAGCAATGGCTGCTCTTTACTTGTTTGCTAGATGCACATGTGTCTGCCAAGTGATTCTTCCACATGGTGGTTAGAAATTCCTTGAATTTTACTGGTAAGATTTTCCCTTTAATTTTATCCTCCTGCATTTCACAGATTCTAATATTATAGATATTTCTATGTATACTAAAATTTCGCTCAGGTTCTTTGTACCTGCAAGTAAAGCCAGATATCATTGCAATTCGATAGAGGGGTTTGAAATGCAACAGGTATATACTCGACATAAGTTTGGTACCTTGATAGCTTTAGTTATGGTCCACCAAAGTACTGCTCGCCCTTTTGTGGAAGACTTCATTTTGGATCAGTTATGATTAACTTTTGTCCTCTCATAACAAAAAGTTACTTGGTTTTTTTGTACTTGATGTGGTCTTTGTCATATCATGTCCACCAAATGTTGCTTCTGTAAAATGCAGTAGTAATATTACAGTTTTATTAATGTCTCTCTTGTTCAAATATTAGGAAAAACCTTAACCCTTGATACATACATATTTACAAATTTAAGTTTGTTTGTGTAGTGGAGTAATTATTTCTCAATAAAATTTTCATCCTATTGACTTCTTCTCGTTTATAAGGTACATCTCAAGCGGTGTGGATCACCTTTCCTTCTCTTGGATCGTTTTGTTTTCTCATCTAGTCGTCCATTTTATCTCCTGACTTTTGAATTTGAATTTTAATATCTGATCAAATTGATTGCCTCTACATGATCAAATCAGTTTCATTAATTCCTATCTCATCTGGTTGTTGAGCTTATTCAACAATATTCCTTACGAGTTTATATGGTTTGATTTAATCCTTGATAATTGATATTGATTGGCAGCTAGTATGAAATGAAGGATGGGTCTTTTACAGCTCGAGGAATTGTGAGGTAGATATTTGATATTTCAAAGAAATCAGTTAGTTTTCTGATTTTTTATACACCTTATAAAATAGATACATATATGTATGTATGCAATTATATATGGAAGAAACTTTTCTTAGTAGAGTTGGGATTGTTATCAAAATAAAATTATGCAAATTAAGACATTTATGTGTCAGTGGGAGAGTTGTTTTCTGTTAATTTCTTCTAAATGTCCTTTGCTAACCTCCTCGCTTTAAAGCACAAGCACAATCACTATATATGTTTGCACTATTGTTTCATGTTACGTTGAATTGAATAGTTCCCACCACCATAATTGTACTACTACAAGTCTACCACCAACCAACCCCACCCCAACCACACCAAATTGTGGATAAAACTTCCACATCCAACGCCATCACATTGTCTTCGACTTCATTGCCCTCTCTTATTCTCACTGTACGGATTATCATTGTAGCAACTTTGACTAATAACATTCCCATCAAACGAAGTTAGATAGAAATAACAATCGGTAATATATTAAATGACTCCTCTCTCGGCTCGGCTAAACTGTTGGCATAATTTTACTCCATCATTTTCACCTTATATAATTAATATATATAAATGGATTTATAGTGATTTTGAATGATTTGTTTTAATTCACAGTAAAAAAACACAATCTATTCGATAAAATAAGGTCACATTGAAATCATATAGATTACAGAATGCTGAATATTGCTTCTTTATACACGTTGGGCTGCTACTATTCACTTACAACATGATGCAAAAGACGCCTTTTTAATTATCAGCTAGGAAGCACATAAACGGCAATATAAAAACTTTTAAAAAAACTAACATACGAACGCGGCGAGAATACGATTATAAAATAATAATATTATATATTAATTATTTAACAAAAAAATTAATTACATTACAGAAATACTTCAATTTATCATCAAATAATTAGTAACTAAACAAATTTAGAAACAAAAATAAACAAATAGATTAAAGAACTAGCGATATTTAGTTCTCTACATATATTTAGCTTAGATTTTTAATCATAATTTAATTGTATATAATTTTCTTTCGAAATACTTAAATTTACATCACTGTTACAAAGTGTCTAACACGTGTTTGAGAAGTGTCCAAGGAGTGTCTTAGAAGTATCCAAAAAATGTCCTAAAAAAAAAAATCAAGACACTTCTATAAAATGTTTGACACATGTCTGAAGAATGTCCAAGTGTTTGACACGGTCACACGAGTATACGACACCCTTAGTAAAGTGTCCAAACTTTTTAAATTATCAACTTTCTTAAATTATTTTCTTGACATCCACTAAATTAATTACCGGCATTCTGCACTTTGTGTTTATTTATTTATTTATAAGGGTAAATATTAGTGACATTTTTTGAGATTTGATGTATTATCATTCGGATATAACTTTGTTAAATTTCGTCACAAACACCCAATGACAGCTTTTACATTTAAAAATATTGTGAAATGTCTTGATTGCTCCTTATTATTTAATTGTTTTCTATTATAAAAATATCAAACATAAGATTTGACGAAAATGCCCGTCTTGAGAACACAATTTTTCTTATATATCGACACACACACACAACAATAAATGTATAAATTTTGGTCATTGCAAATGTGAAACAATTAGCTCTTTCTCCTCATAAAAAAAAATGTTATACTAGTAAGAACAAAAAAAAAAAAAAAAGCAAATCCTTCGATTTCAAATCATCACATTTTACAAATCTGGTGACAATTATATATATATAGAGAGAGAGAGAGAAAGAGAGAGAGAGAGAAAGAAAGAAAGAAAACTATTGGAGAAAATCAAACTAGAGATGAGGCTATTCGAGAAATACAGATCCAATCAAATGACAATAGATAGATTACCGACAAAGAAATGTAAATTAAAATCAAATTTCCTCTGTTTTCATGCACAAGCGCATGGATTGTCCACGACCATCACATACAAGAAGTACCCTACGCTCAGTCCGACCACGAGCGCAGGTTTCATGTGGATTGCATCGACAAGTGGTTCCGATCTCACTCCACTTGCCCACTCGGTCGAAACCCAATTTCGTCCTCAAACTCGACCAATGATGAACTTTCACCGACAGTATTCTTCAGTCGTCGACGGAATTGAATTCCTCTGTCAATCGGTATTCGACAGTGTCACTTAATTTTCCTACCAATGTGATGTTTTGTGGGAATGAGAGTGAGGTTAGCACTTTAGATTTGTGTTTGGAAAAAAATGGTCAAGATCCTACTTGTCATTGTTCTTCGTCGACAAGTGTTAATAGACGAGAGCCAGAGTGAATGTTAGCAATAGATATACCGAGGGATATGAATGAAGAAGAAGAAGAAGAAGAAGAAGAAGAAGTTAAGTCACCAGTGATGACACGGTTGAGAAGGCTTTTGAGCAGGGAGAGAAAAATGGTTGCTTGTAGTCCCAGTACTTGTTTTCGCCGTCTGAAGATCGAACATTAGTTTCGTCCTAATCACCTCGATTACGTCATCCCATTGCTCTTGGCCTCTGATATCCTTCCGGAACCCTTCACATTTTTCGCCAGTGACGGCAACTTGTTCGCAAGAATGTAGGGTTTAGGGTTTCGCAAGTGTGTATATATATGTGTGCGTTTGTGTATTTTTTTGTTAACATTAATATTTATGAAAATAAATAATTAAATATATATATTATAGTGTATAAGTATATATAGATAGATTGTGAAAGAGAAAGAAAAATGGAAAATAGAAGAGAAATGGGTATTTTGGTCTATTATACAGGGTTAAATGGGTAATTTTAATATTCAAAAAGATTAGATCAGAAGTTAAAGGGCATTAGGGTCATTTCACCGTAAAAAAATGTCCTTACACAGTGTATTTATGGCAAGAAGGAGTGTGTGATTAGGGGTGGCAAAATGAGTGCAAACATGCCCACTGCCTACTTTTTAATAGATATGGATGAAATATTTTTAAATACGAGTCAAAAACGGTTGGATAAATCAAATCCATTTTTATAAAGGTTTAAATAGGTTGAATATGGGTGCCCATATTCAACCCATATTTCACTTATGTTATAAGAAACCTAAAAAATATTCTAGAAAAGAAAAAAACTTATACATTTTATTAAGCAGGTAGGATTCTCTCTTTGTATATCACAATCCTCTCTCTCTATCCACCCTCTCTAAAATTATCTCTCTATATCACAATCTCATCTCTCTCTCTAAAAGATTATCTTTATATCATGATCCTCTCTCTTTTCGGCTCTCTCCCGATCTCCCTCTCCAAGATTTTTCTATATATATAAATATAAGCAAAAGACCCATTATTTTATTGAATAAAGTTACAAGTAGCGGTTGATAGATACATATACATATATATGTGCATACATAAGTGTTGTTATTAATTGAATTTCATAGTTTCCCAGGACTTACAAAATGGGTTAGGTTGGATTGGATCTTACAAAATAGTCGAGTCGTGTCCAAATGTTTGAAGTTCATAAAAATTAGAAAAATTTTAAAGAGTTGACAAGTTGGGTTATGTTAATGGTTTGGGTCGGGTCCTACAAATGGGTCTGGTCAACACATATTATAAATTATTATTTCTTCCTTTTGTTACATATTAGCCTTGATAATATTTGTTTATTTTTTATTTCTTAAAAAAATAGTTTTCTGGGGTAAATGGGTCAGGTCAAACACATTATAAATTATTATTTCTCTCTTTTGTTACATATTATCTTTGATAATATCTGTTTATTTTTTATTTTTGAAAAAAATAGTTTTCCTGGGGAAATGGGTAGGGTCATTACAAATGAGTCGAGTTGCATAAATGGGTCAAATTCATGTAACAGATTAGAATTTATATAAATGGATCAATTCATGCTAACTTGTTTTGTTAGCTTCGAGTTCTATAAAATAGTATAAAATTTAAAGAAATTTTTAAAAAAGGTTATTGAATTTAAGTGACCGAGTAAATTTCTTCATTTCAACCTACACAGTTAATATGGGTTTGTGTTTTTAATCGTTTATTTTTTTTTCTATCTGAATATGATGACGGAATTAGCCCAAATTAAAAATGACATTTACATTTCTTAAATTTTAAAAATGGGGCAATGGGTTAGCGGGTTGACCTGCCCTATATTTGACCCTCTCATATTCAACCCATTATAAGTGGGTCGACTATGGGTCACAACCCATATTTGACCCACCCATATTCGACCCGGTCCAAATCCATCCAACCTGTCCATTTTGTCAAGCTTATGTGTGATATACGACACAAATCACAGGAGGTGTTGGTGACGAAATTTTACAGAATTGTAACCGCCTGAAAAAACATCAAATCTCAGAGAGTGTCGGCCATATTTATCCCATTTATAATTATTTCTTTGTTTCTTCTCTACTTGGTATTTATTTTGATTTGACTCAGTCTTGGGTCACGAGACTTATCAGAAAGGTTATGTTTGGTACAATGAAAAAGAAAAAAAATGATAACATTAATAATGAAAGAAAAGAAAACAAAGAAATGCGAAGAATAATGTCAAACTTTTATCGTGTTTGGTTGATTAATAAAAGAAATGATAGTAACCATATTTGAGGAAAGTCAGGAAATGAAACTATTTAAAAAATTTACAATTATACATTTTTATATTTAAAAGAACAAATTTTAACTTTTATAAAAATAAAGACAAAATTAGTATTACCAAAGTTTAATTAAAAAATATTAATTTTTTCTTTCTTTTCCTTCTATGTTCTCCCATTTTTGGAAGAATAACAGAAGTTATTATTCATCATTAATGTATTTCTCCAAATTATTTCATTTCCTTTTCTTTTCATTAAAAAATTTATACCAAACAACAAAAAAAAACATATGGTTCCAATTTTCTTCCCATACTTTTCATTTCTTTCCAACCAAGTTGAGCTAAATTCGCCGAGATGGGTTTGACATTCGTCCTCCGGTTGGGTTTCAACACGCTAACTTGGGCCTAAAGTTTGTCTTTCTGCACAAAACCAGCCGAGCACACGTGAAATGTAAATCATCACAATTTGATGACCGATGTGTCACATTATTGTTTAGTCATATTAAAAGTTATACTATTATTATATTAAAAAAAATTGGAACAAAATACGTAAAATAGAATCGCATAAACAAACGAATCGATTGATTGAACAAGTCCAAGTTAAAATTAGTCTAGGTGTACCTTTTGGTAACTTCAAAACTATCTAGTTCATAAGTCACGTGTCAGAACATCACTCCAAAGATACAACAGGAAAAACATGAGTGATAATATAACAGATGTATGTATTAGACTATTAGGCAATAAAGTAATAAACACACGCAGGATGTCGGGAAAAATTTATTTTCTTCAATCAGCCACTATTGCGGTGATTATTAATTTTTGTAGGTGTTGATATGTCAATTATTATGTACGATTCGCTTTTTTCAAATGCGTTTAGTCCACTAATATTTTGTCCTCTTTCAGAGCAAAAGGCAGTTCATAACTCTTCAAAAGCGTGATTCCAGTTCATATCTCTACATTACCATCACTCCTTACATTTCATTATGTTTTTAAGTTACTTTCAATTATATATATATATATATATATATATATATATATATATATATTTGTTGGTCGGTTATTGGGACACTATTATTATGAGCTTTTGATCAATAATACATATATTATTACTGAATCAATTAGACATTTCAAGCAGGATTCTATCCTTAACAATAACGATGAAATTATGTGAATGAAAAATTAGATTTTGGTTATCAATTTTAAACAAAATTATTTTAAAGTGATCATAAAATCTTGAAAAGATGAATAGTAATCAAAATTGAAACTTAATTGTTAATGAGTGATCATTTGAGAATAATTTAATAAAAAATACTTCATATTTATTAAACATTCTAAAAATAATTTTTAGATTAAAAAATAGTCACTCAATATAAAGATAACTCTTTAATTTATCTTCTTCTCTCTCTCTTTCTTGTTCATCACTCTTTTTTTCTCTTTTTAGTTTGCTAGTCTTCCGATTAAAAAGATATGGTTTCGTTATTATCCTTATCTCTTTTCCCATTCTCTTCACCATTATCTCGAAACATACTATAAGAGAGAGGATAATAAGTTAAATTACAAGTAGGAATTATATATGAATATAAATAATACAATATATAAAAATAAAATAATTAAATATTAGTTAAAAGTTTTTTGTAATATCTTATTACATGTCTTTTTAGTATTTTTGATCCAACGAGAGTAAGAAGAATTCCATCTCACTGAGAGATCTTTATTATAAATTTGTCTATTACATGATCCTAGAGACAAAGATCTCGCCCTTATTTAGAAAAATAAAAAATAAGGAAAAAAAATGCACAAAAGGTTCCAGCACAATGGTAATAATAAAAGTTTGTATTATTATTACACCTGTATTACCCGGACGCTACAACAACCATAACCATCATCCGGGGCATGGACTTGACCCCTCCATCTTCAGTTCCTCCTGTCTTCGTCTTCTCCTTCTCTTCCAAAACTTACCTCAATTTGGTAGAATGAGTCGATTTGATAAAATGAGTCAATTAATGTAAAGGATAAATTTGTCCAATTATAAAATAATTTATTAGAAGAATGATATTTACGTAATAAGTGATCAAATAATCATTTATCGGCAATTAAGTTTCAATTTTGGTGACTATTCATTTTTTTCAAACTTTATGATCACTTTAGAGTAATTTTGTTTAAATTTGGTCACCAAAATCTAATATTTTCTTAGGTAATAAAATTTATTTATAGTACTTAATCAGTATAATTAATATAAGATCACAACTTTATACTCCGTAGTAACATCAAGGAGAGTAAAATTCATTTATGGTACTTAATCAGTATAATTAATATAAGATCACAACTTTATACTCCGTAGTAACATCGAGGAGAGTGATTCACATTTTCAATTCAATGATAACTGTAGGTACAGAAAAATTGTATTTACCCTTTTTCCCCCCTTTTCATTATCACTTCGTCCCTTTTATAATAATTCAAATACAATCGTTTCGCCTTTAATTTCTCTCTTTTCTTTTTACTCAAGGAATAACACCTTTTTTCTCTTCCTGATTTCAGTGCTTGATTATAGGTGTTGTTGGAGGACATTCTGGGATTCTTTACAATATTTTTGTCACTCGAATTTGGGTGACATGGATGATGACGTGGTTGCCACGTATTATTACACCTGTATTACCCGGACGCTACAACAACCATAACCATCATCCGGGGCATGGACTCGACCCCTCCATCTTTAGTTCCTCCTGTCTTCGTCTTCTCCTTCTCTTCCAAAACTTACCTCAATTTGGTAGAATGAGTCGATTTGATAAAATGAGTCAATTAATGTAAAGGATAAATTTGTCCAATTATAAAATAATTTATTAGAAGAATGATATTTACGTAATAAGTGATCAAATAATCATTTATCGGCAATTAAGTTTCAATTTTGGTGACTATTCATTTTTTTCAAACTTTATGATCACTTTAGAGTAATTTTGTTTAGATTTGGTCACCAAAATCTAATATTTTCTTAGGTAATAAAATTTATTTATAGTACTTAATTAGTATAATTAATATAAGATCACAACTTTATACTCCGTAGTAACATCAAGGAGAGTAAAATTCATTTATGGTACTTAATCAGTATAATTAATATAAGATCACAACTTTATACTCCGTAGTAACATCGAGGAGAGTGATTCACATTTTCAATTCAATGATAACTGTAGGTACAGAAAAATTGTATTTACCCTTTTTTCCCCCCTTTTCATTATCACTTCGTCCCTTTTATAATAATTCAAATACAATCGTCTCGCCTTTAATTTCTCTCTTTTCTTTTTACTCAAGGAATAACACCTTTTTTCTCTTCCTGATTTCAGTGCTTGATTATAGGTGCTGTTGGAGGACATTCTGGGATTCTTTACAATATTTACGTCACTCGAATTTGGGTGACATGGATGATGACGTGGTTGCCACGTATTGTGTTGGTCATACGTGTCACTTAATGACTCTTTTTTCCACTATAGCTTGCCCCAAAAAACCCCTTTCAATTTTAGTTGGGATTTGAAAGGGTTTTTTTTGTTATGAGCGTCGCTTCGTTTGTTCCGCCAGGCTGCGTTTGGGCTTCGTGCCCCATGACGGCCGCCGTAATGTCACTTCTACATAAATGCGATAACTTGCTTTTGTATTTTTTGGATCATTGTAGATTCTGGGCGATTCTGGGAATACCTGCTCGTCTGCTGAGGTTAGTGATTTCCTTTTCTTCCTACTACTGTTTTCCTCTTTTCTTTGAAGATATGGGTAAGGCGAAAGGTGTCGAGATTGTTGATGAGTTCGGACCACTGAACCGCTATCAGTCTATTGATGAGTTTCTGGGTGAGGATGAGTGTGGTCAGAGTCTTCTAGAGGTTCCTTCTGTTCCTCCAACACTAGCCAATCCCCCTTCTTCAGAAAATCAGAGTTCTTCGGATTCTGATTTGGAGGACGCTGATCAAGACCTAATTAGGACTCATGTGCATTTGGGGAAACTCAGACTTGATTGTGAGATCCCGTCTGATGTCACTCTTAGGAATTATCCTCTTGATTTCGACTTCCGCTCTGGAGGTGGTTTGGGGGATGATGACATGCTCTTCTCGGCTAGGCATTTTTCCGCCTTTCATTTTCCCCTTCACCCCTTTTATCATCTTGTGCTTAACAAACTAAATTTGGCTCCCTTGCAAGTGAACCCTAACTTCTTTAGGGTTATATCCAGTGTTCTTGCCCTTAATCATACCCGTGATTTAGAGTTGGGATTGGACGATCTCCTTCTTTGTTATCAGGTCTGTGCTACAAAAAATGAGAGGAACCGGTTTCATTTCTTCCCACGTCCGGGCAGATCGCTTTATGCCGGTCATCCCTCCTCTGACAAGGGCTGGAAAGCCCAACTTGTGGTGGTTGGAGGAAACTGAAAAGTCTCTTTTTCTAAGAAATTTCTCATCCCTCAGAAGTTCAGTGGATTAGGTATCCCGCCTTCTGACTTTCTATCTGAACCTCATTGTGACTGTATTATATGTGATGTTGTGCTCTTTAATCAAATTCGGTCTTTTATTGGCGCAGTTAGAGATCTCCTTCCCCGTTCGGAGTTAGCGGCACGTCTGAAGACCCATGTTGAAAAGGTGTGGAGGAAGGTACCCAAGTCTTCCCTTCTATTGTGCTCTTCGGTACTCAAAGCTATCTCAGAGAGTGCGGACGATGTAAAAATGAAGCTTCCTAAAACTACTCGTACCAAAACAAAGAAGCTGTCTGAAGGGAACAACCTAATCAATCCCCCGACCGATCGAGAAGTAGAAGTGGCCTCGATCTTGCGCAAAAGACATGTCGAGGAGACGACGGTGGAAAAGTCACTTCCTTCTGAGGTGATAGAACTAGAGGAGCCTGTCCCTCCTTTGAAGTCTCAGAAGGTAACTGTCTCTGCTTCTCCTTCGGTTCCGAAACCTAGGGGGCCTCCAGTTGTTAGGACGGCTGAGATAGGCTCTGATGCCCCAAGCTTCTCTGTGGTGGAACCGTGGGTTCATCGGATGGTGAAGGAGAATGGTATGCCTTTGTCAGTCGAAGATTCCATTCTTGAGAGCAGAGAATCGATGAAGGCATTTCTACAAGAGATGTGGCCTCCCCGAGATAAGAAGATGATGATGGAGCTTTCTGTCGGTAACCTTTTGGACTCATGTCCTGATGCAGCCCTCAAGGTGAGCAGTAAAGGACGTGTTTTCAACTTCTTCATATGTTCTTCTGTTACTTATCTTTGACGGTTTCGTGTGCCTTTGCAGAGCCTGTTTGGTGTGATGACCATGTGCAAATTGGTCGAGCAGGCGACCGTTAAGGTCAAAAAGGCGGATGTTCGGGTCAAAAGGGCTGAGGCAGACTTCTTGGCGGCCATGCGTGAGGTCAACAATGAGAAGGCTAAGTCCCAGGCCCTGTTGCTAGAGAATGAGCAACTCAAGTCTCAAGTGGAGGACCTCTCCAAAAAGGCTGAGGATGCTGAATTTCAGAGGGCATTGGCTGAGTCCCGAACGACCGAAGCTGAGCAGAACGTCAGCTCTTTGCAGGAAAAATCTGTTAAGCTGGAGAAGGGCGCCAAGGCTCTGTTCGATCGCCTATCTCTTACTGTTCAGATCCGAAATGCCGAGGCCTATCATCAAGGCTTTGAGGATGCGGTGGCGCCTGAAGTCGATCGATCTTACCCTGGTGGACCTGCCGAATATGACCGAGAGATGGGCCTAGCGGGACCCCCTTATCAGGATCCAGAGGAAGGAGAAGAGGAGAAAGAGATTGCTGGTATCTTTGAGGATGATCCTGCTTCCCTACAGGGCGTGACTCCTCATACTGGGGAGCCCACCAATACCTCGAATTCTCCCTTGGCACCTTGATTTGTAAACATATTCTCCTCTTATTTTGTAATGCTCCTTGGAGCAGTTTTCATCTGTAATTGCCTTTTGATATTAATAGAGAATGTTCTTCTGATTCCTCTAGAATCCATATGTTTGTATGCTATTTGCATTTTACGATGTGTGCAACTCCTACTATTTTCATGGGTATACATTCATACCTCAGGTACACATTCACAACTCCGGTTACTTGCACCGGGGTTTCTTTTATATCTAGCTTTTGGGATGGTCAATCCTTTGTCGATTTGTTCAAGATGTTTTGATAGGATGTGCTGCAGTATCGCTTCTTCTTATATATCGTTCGGCTGTTCAAGCCTTCTTCTACTTGAGACCCTTGGCTGGTCATGCCGAAGTATCGTTTGTTTTCTTATAGCATTCGGCTGTTCATGCCTTAGCCATTTTCTCTCAATGAGGACCTTCGACTGGTTATGCTGAAGTGTCGCTCAGTTTCTTATGGCGTTCGGCTGTTCATGCCTTAGCCATTTTTTTTTTATTTTTTTTTATTGAGGACCTTCGGCTGGTCATGCTGAAGTGTCGCTCGATTTCTTATGACGTTCGGCTGTTCATGCCTTAGCCATTCTCTTTCATTCAAGACCTTCGGCTGGCCATACCGAAGTGTCGCTCGATTTCTTATGGCGTTCGGCTGTTCATGCCTTAGCCATTTTTTTTTTTTTTTATTGAGGACCTTCGGCTGGTCATGCTAAAGTGTCGCTCGGTTTCTTATGGCGTTCGGTTGTTCATGCCTTAGCCATTCTCTTTCATTCAAGACCTTCGGCTGGCCATGCCGAAGTGTCACTCGGTTTCTTATGGCGTTCGGCTGTTCATGCCTTAGCCATTTTCTTTCATTCAAGACCTTCGGCTGGCCATGCCGAAGTGTCGCTCGGTTTCTTATGGTGTTCGGCTGTTCATGCCTTAGCCATATATATATTTTTTTTAAATGTTTAAGACAGTGGCATTGCACGACTTTTCCCTGCCGTGCAAGGCCACCGTCTTTGTGCGGGATGTGCCAGATTTATTATATAAAATGGAGAAAGATCTGACACTCATCCGATGTGGGATAAAATCAAGTAACATACTTTCAGCTCTTTATTTAAAAGTGCACTAGGGCTTACATATAGTACCTTTTCAGGTGCATTGCGTTCCAAGGTTTTTCGACCATGGCTCCATTGCCGTGCATTCTTCGTAGTCTGTATGCCCCATTTCTAATAGCTTCGACTATTTCAAATGGACCTTCCCATTTTGCTACAAATTTTCCTGCGTTCGGCTCTCTGGTGTTGTTGGTGACTTTGCGCAAGACCCAGTCCCCCTGCTCGAACGACCGAGGTCTAACCCTCTTGTTGTAGGCCCTGCGAAGTCTTTGCTGGTAGGCTGCTACCCTTATTTGCGCAGCTTTTCTTTTTTCCTCAATCAATTCGACGTCGTGTTCGATCAGGCGATTGTTCTCCTGCTCATCGAACGATTCAACCCGTTCGGTCGGGATCTGAAGTTCGACTGGGATTACGGCTTCCATCCCATATGTCATGCTGAAGGGACTACTCCCCGTAGGTCTTCTGGGGGTTGTCCTATAGGCCCAGAGTACTTTCGGCAGCTCTTCTAACCAGCGCCCTTTTCTCTCTTCTAACTTTTTCTTGATATTCTCGAAGATGGTTTTGTTGGTGACCTCTGCTTGCCCGTTTCCTTGTGGGTAGGACCTTGATGCGAGTCGTTGGCTGATTCCATACTTGGCGAAGAATCTCTGGACAAATTGATTGTCCAGATTTTTCCCATTATCCATAATTATTGCCGAAGGTATACCAAAGCGGCATATCAAATTGTTCCAGATGAATTTTTTGACTTGCATGTGGGTTACAGAGGCGTAAGCTTCTGCTTCGACCCACTTGGTGAAATAGTCTGTCGCCAGGAGAACGTATTTTTTCTTTTGGGCCACGATCGGCAAAGGTCCCACCATGTCTATCCCCCATTGGGCGAAGGGCCAAGGGCTGGTCATTGTATTTAAGTTCCCTGGTGGTTGGTGCAGCAACTGGGCGTGCTTTTGGCACTTGTCGCAATTTCTGGAGTATTCTGCAGCGTCTCGGGACATGTACGGCCAGAAGTATCCTAGCGTCAGAGCTTTGTGGGCTAGCGATCGTCCCCAGGAATGATTGCCGCAAACCCCTTCATGGATTTCCTTCAATACTGTGTTGGCCTCCGAAGGCGTTAAACACTTTAACAACGGACCCAAAAATGACCTTCTGTAGAGGTTATTATTGACGATTGAATACCTTGAGGCCTTCATTCTTAACTTCTTTGCCTCTATTTTTTGTTCAGGGAGGGTTCCATTCATAAGGTACGCCTCTATCGGATCGATCCAGCTTGGCTCTCGTGGGATGGCCAGTATTTCTATTGGTTTTCCGATGCTCGGTTCTCTCAGCTCTTCCACAGAGAATACTCTGGTCATAGATTCATCCGCGTTGGAGGCTGAGCGAGCTAACCTGTCAGCCGCCTCGTTTTCCTCACGTGGTATGTGCTTAATGATCACCTTGTCAAAGTTCTTTATGTCTTCAAGCACTGCTTCTCGGTAAGCATTCATTTTATCCTCTCTGGCCTGGAATTCTCCCTTAACTTGACTCACCACCAGCTGCGAGTCACCGAACAATGTTAGCTTTCTGATCTCCAAAGATTTTGCTAGCCGAAGCCCCGCAAGTAGAGCCTCATACTCTGCTACATTGTTTGTGGCGTCGAAATCAAATCGGATGGCATGGTGGAGCGTAATCCCGTCGGGAGTTCTCACCTCTATTCCTGCCCCTGCTCCAGTGTGGCAGGACGAGCCGTCTACATAAACTTTCCACTGGGATGTCTCTTCTTTCTCTTCCATCGGTTCATCGTATTCTAATAGGAATTCGGCCAATACCTGCCCCTTGCGGACTGTTCGAGGTATGAAGAGGATGTCATAGGCGCTGAGGTCCATGGCCCACTTCATCATTCTCCCTGTCATGTCCGGCTTGCTTAGGATGGCCTTGAGTGGCAAATTTATGGGGACAACTATCAGATGTGATTCGAAATAGTGCCTCAGCTTCTTCTTTGCGTGTATTAAAGCCAAAATTAGCTTCTCAGCCTTTGAATATCTATTTTCGGCGTCAGTCATCGTCTTGCTGGAATAATACACCGGGCGCTGCTTCCCATCCTCTTCTCTGATCAGCGCTGCACTTGTTGATATCTTCGATACGGCTAAGTATAAATGTAATTTTTCTCCGGGCTTAGGTATCGAGAGTATTGGCGCCGAGGCCATATATTGTTTTAGCCTCTTTTGGGCTTCCATCTGTTCTGTTCCCCAAATTTCGCCTTTCTTCTTTCGGATAATGTCAAAGAATGGCTTGCATTTGTCTGAGAGTCGTGATATGAATCTGCTAAGGGCGGCGATTCGTCTAGTGAGGACCTGGACGTCTCGCTGAGTTTTTGGTTCTGACATATGAATTAAGGCCGAAGATTGGGATGGACTCATTTCTACCCCCGTTCTGCTGACCATATGGCCGAGGAATTATCCGGATAGTACTCCGAACGAACATTTCGATGGATTAAGCCTTAGCTGATGTTTCCTAAGGGTGTCGAACACATCTTGTAAATGTCGCACATGGTCTTCCCTTCTTTTACTTTTGACTACCATATCGTCTATGTAGGCTTCCACGGTCTTGCCGATCTGATCTCTGAAGACGCGATTGATCATTCGCTGATATGTTACCCCTGCGTTCTTTAAACCAAAGGGCATTTACCTTGTAACAGTAGGTCCCTTGTTCAGTAATGAACGAAGTTTTCTCCTCGTCCTTTTGATCCAACGGAATCTGGTTGTACCCTGAATAGGCGTCCAAGAAGGTTAGCAGCTCATAGCCTGCAGTGGCGTCTACCATTTGGTCTATTTTGGGTAACGGGAAGCTATCCTTCGGGCAGGCTTTGTTTAGGTTCGTGAAGTCGATGCACACTCTCCACTTTCCATTTTTCTTTCGTACCACCACAACATTGGATAGCCATTCCGGGTACTTTACTTCCCTGATAACATTAGCTTGGAGCAGGCGATGGATCTCCTCGGCTATTATCTGGTTTCTTTTCGGGGCGAATCTTCTCTGCTTTTGTTTAACAGGGACGCTATTGGGGTCCACGTTTAGGGTATGTTTCACCAGACTGGGGTCCACTTCTGGCATGTCAAGGTGAGTCCAGGCGAACACGTCTCTGTTCCTTCTTAATACTTCAATCAGCTCTTCCTTTTCTTTATTCTGCAACATCGTCCCGATCTGCGTACATTTGTTTTCATCCAGGTTGCCTAGCTGAATTGTTTGGATCGGCTCTATGGGCTGGGCTAAGACGGCCTCTTGCGGTTCAGGCGTGCCCAACTTCTGTGATTGCTATTGGTTGTTAATCCCTGCAACTTCTTTATCTTTCGACGTGCTTCTGATAGTGAGCGAATAACATTCTTTTGCTGCTATCTGATCGCCCCGGAGGTCTACTGTTCCCCTTCCGTTAGGGGTAAGACACCTCATCACTTGGTGTAAGGTTGACGGTACCCCTTGCATCCTGTAGATCCAACCTCTTCCCATTATAAGGTTGTAAGATGAACGAACGTCTGCTATTACGAACGTCTCCCTGAGTGTTCTCTGTGCTGCCGTCACAAATAACGCGATTGTTCCGCTCGGCAGTACTTTGTTTCCATCAAAACCCACGAGCGGCCCATCGGCTCGTTTGATCTGTCGCTCCCGATTCCTACTTGCTTGAAAACCTCCAATGTCATTATATTCGCACTTGATCCAGCATCAATGAGCACTCTTTTTATCCAACAATTTGCCACTAGTAGGCTGATTACCAATGGATCTTCGTGGGGGAGTTGCACTCTTAGTAGGTTCGGATCTCCGAACGTGATCTGAGCATCGACCCCCATGTCTTGAATGGAATTGATCTCTGTTATCTTTTGTAATTTTTTAGCTTGGCGTACGACTGATCTGGACGATCCTTGGTCTCCTCGGGTAGCGTAACCATGTATTGTATTGATCGTCCTGACCGTGTTTGGATTTGGGTTTTCTCTTCGGTCGGGCCCTATGCGTTCGTTCGACTTTGATTGATCTTTCACCACATACTCTGTCAGTCCCCCTTTTGCAATGATCACCTCTATTTGTCCTCTGAGATTACGGCACTCATTGGTGGTGTGCCCATAATCCTGATGCAGAGCGCAATGCTTATTCTTATCTCTGAGCTCGACTGGGATCCGGATGGGTGGGGGTGTTCGGAATATGCCTCTACTCTTGTTTTCCTGGTATAGCCTCGCCAGAGTGCATTTTAAAGGTGTGTTCTTCTCCTCGAATTTGGGACGCTTCCCTGATGTCAGGGGTGGAAGTGGGATTCTGCCCTTGCTCTTCTGTTTATCACCTTTCTCCTTAGGTAATGGGCTGACGCTTATCAAAGCTGTCATTTGCTGGCGTAGAACTTCATCTTCCTCGAGACTGAGGTATGCTTGTGCCTTCGCGTTCAGGTCCCCCATGGTTTTGGGGGTTTTTCTGACCAAAGATGAATGGAATTTCTAGCCAGGGATCATGGCTATTTTGAAAGCTTCCACCGCCGTGGCTTGGTCGCATCCATCAATCAGGGACATCTCCAGATTGAATCTGGTCATGAAGGACTTCAACGGTTCTCCTTTTGCTTGCCTCATGGTGAAAAGGGAAGAAATTATTTTCTTCTGTCTCCGGTTGCCAATGTATTGTGCGATGAAAAGCTCGCATAATTTTGTAAAACTGGGAATGGTGCCCGAAGGATGTTGTTTGAACCATGTTAGGGCAGCACCGGACAGACTGGTTGGAAAAACCTTGCACATGAGGTTTTCATCTTCGGCGTGCAAAGTCATCCTCTGCTGCACATGAAAGAGATGGTCAACAGGGTCTGTCGTTCCGTCAAAGGTGATGAAACTCGGGAGTGTGAACTTCCTCGGGTTCGGCGACCTCCTTATTTCGTCTGAAAAAAGAGATTGTATCACTTTGCAAGCAACTTGGGTCGCTAGATCTGCTGGGGTCAGGTTCTTCAGGTCTTTAATATCGGCATTAACTTCATCCAAGCGTCGGGTCAGTGCATCGAAACTGGCTTCGGGTCTGGTGGTTCGGGATTCTGGATGTTCCGCGATTCGTCCTTCGTCACGAGCGGAATTGTACTCCACGGATGCTTCCCTCTCCGGTGGGGCGGTCTCCGGCTGTTTTTCGGTGAGTCGCGCGATCTTCTCTTGGAGTAGGTCGTTTCTCCGGTTGGATTCCTCCAACTGCTTTCGCAGTTCCTGCAAGAGCAGTTCCTGTGTTTGATTTTGATCCATTGAGTGGCTCAGGGTGGGTGGTTGCTGCCCCGTTATAGTTCCGGAACGTAGCTGTATAGGCATAAACTCTCAAGGAATCTATGGATTGCTCCGTTCCCACAGACGGCGCCAAAGTGTAGGTACAGAAAAATTATATTTACCCTTTTTTTCCCCCTTTTCATTATCACTTCGTCCCTTTTATAATAATTCAAATACAATCGTCTCGCCTTTAATTTCTCTTTTTTCTTTTTACTCAAGGAATAACACCTTTTTTCTCTTCCTGATTTCAGTACTTGATTATAGGTGTTGTTGGAGGACATTCTGTGATTCTTTACAATATTTGCGTCACTCGAATTTGGGTGACATGGATGATGACGTGGTTGTCACGTATTGTGTTGATCGTACGTGTCACTTAACGACTCTTTTTCCCACTACAATAACCTTTACTATATTTATCATTACCAAAAAAATAATTATCTCATTGTCCCAAAAATATAATCCATTTACTAATACATTCTTACTTTTTAAAATTACAAAACTATCAAAATATTAAATATCTTGGGAGTGAATTTGAATTACCCAAATTGTAGTTCCTCGTTGTTGAACAGTCAATTATTTTACGGTTTCTACGTTCTAGAAGCACAGCGCTATACAACTTTGGCTTGCGCCACAAATATGAAATGAAATACTTTCACACAGTAGTATATGAATATATTCAACTTGCTCCCCCTTTTCTCTGAAATTCTAAATCCTTCCTCAGCAAGAAAAGGAAAGGATTATGTGCGTAGTCTAGTCTGATAGACTCAAATTTCAACTTCTCAACAAACATCATTAAAGCGTGTGACGAACCCAAGTGCAAATACTTCTTCTCCTTAAACTTAAACTCTCTCTCTCTCTCATATAGTTGGACTCGCTCCTCTTATTAATCCTCCAAGAGGTAGGAGGCCAAAATCAATTAAACTACCCATAAACTACCGTATATATCTATTGAATACCTACAATATTTCCTGCCGTATTCCGGCACCGCCACCATGGACGGCGGAGATGATCACATAAACAACCCGTCGCTAGAGCTCGGTCGCCTCAAAGTCATCTCTGCTCTCGGCCGCGGAGCCAAAGGCGTCGTCTTTTTGGTTCGAGGCGAATCGAGGGACAGCGAATTCCTGGCTTTGAAGGCAATCTCCAAGGCTTCAATTGAGAAGAAAAACAAGATCGACAAAAGTACTAGTGATGGTAGAGAATACAGGCGGATTTGCTTTGAACAACAAGTCTTAAGTCGCTTAAGACATCCACTATTACCGAGGCTTCGAGGAGTTCTCGCCACCGATCACATCGTCGGTTACGCAATTGATTACTGTCCTGGACGTGATCTCAATTTTCTCAGAAAGAAACAGACTGAGAAAATGTTCTCTGATGATACCATCAGGTTAGTTTACAATCTCATCAATGCAATATAATCAATACGAAACAATATTTATGTAATTTTCGCTCGCATTTATTAATGTTAGGAATCTAAAAAGTTCACATTTTGTTTATATATATATATATATATATATATATATATATATATATATTCTGATGTATGAGATTCTCTCTCTAAACTCTACTTCCTATTTTAGGTTTTATGCGGCGGAATTGGTATTGGCATTGGAATATTTGCATGGATTAGGGATAGTGTACAGGGATTTGAAGCCAGAAAATGTAATGATTCAGGAAAGCGGACATCTAATGCTCGTTGATTTTGATCTCTCAACAAAACTCTCCACAAAATCTCCAGAAAAAATTGTTCCGGTCGTTAGGTCTGTCGAGAAACCTGAGCCGATGAACAAGAGGAGATTCGTACCTTTCTACAGCTGTTGCAACTCTGGCATTTCGCCGGAAGAATCGGTCTCTGCGCCGGAACTCGTTACCTACAGGTTGAGTTCCGAGTCGGACTCGGTTACGAAGTCGAACTCGTTCGTCGGGACGGAGGAGTACGTGGCACCTGAGATCATACTAGGCAACGGTCACGATTTCGCGGTGGACTGGTGGTGCTTAGGCGTCGTGTTGTACGAGATGCTGTATGGAACGACGCCGTTTCGGGGTTTAAATAGGAAGGAAACGTTTTACCGGACTCTCACTAAGTCGCCAGAACTCGCCGGAGAGCCGACGCCGTTGAGGAACCTAATTGCAAACTTACTTGAAAAGGACCCAAAGCAGAGAATCTCACTGGAGGGAATCAAGGCTCACGGTTTCTTCCGAGGGGTTGATTGGGATCTGATACTGCAAATTGGGAGGCCGCCCTTTATACCTGTACGGCTCGATGATGAGGACACGGAAGGAAAAAAGGAAATTGATATGGAGTCCTTTGTCCAAGGAATATTTGAAGCTGGGAAAGTGGAAGCTAATAATAGTAAAAGTTTCGAAAACAAAATTAATCAGAAGAACACTGATAATGGGGTGTGGGTCGAAGGACTAGATCACTCTTCTCAAACTGACAAATTCTTTGTTTTTTGATCATTTTTGTAACCACTTACATTTATATAGATTATACTAAACGGTTATTTGGAGTTGCAATCATATTTTATATTACATATATGAATTATATATTCTTTGTAAAGGGATTATTCTACTTCTATCATATTTAGGGTTTAGGGTATGATGCCTTCTGGTTGAAAGGAACTTATGCTCTTTATGTTTTTTGTCTTGTATAACTTGTTTTATTTTGTACTTCAAGCCTTTTCATGCTTTATTCTGGTTACTTCGATGACTTTAATAATTGTTGGTTCAGTTCCTTATTTTTTTATATCAATTTTAAAACATTTGTATGGACCCAAATTATTTTCAAATCTTAAATTTAAAGCTTTTCCCACCGTGTCAGTAATATATATCCTTTTATTATCACTGCAACTCCAAAACTAATAGTCACTAATTTTAAAATTGAATTGCTTTTTAATGATCATTTGAAGGTAGTTTTGTCACAGTGTTTTGTGTAATTACTAAAATTAATTAATTAAACATATTGAACCTAATACTTTTCGCATTCTATTATGCATCTAACCTAATGTGGCATTAGAAACTCTAATCATAATTAAACCCAACTTTGCATTCTAAAAATATAGAAATATATGTGTGTGTGTGTGGAGATATATATAAACTTAGGGTTTTGATTATGTTTTATTCAAATACACAGTTGATGTCGATAGTTCAAAATTGTCTATCATGTAGATATTTTAAAATTGTAGAAATTCTCACTGTATATTCATCATATTTAAAGGTTCAATTAAACAAGAGAAAGTTAATAATGGATAAATATCATGAGTGAAAGTTAAAAGAAAAATATAATAATAGATAAGTAACATATGAGAGAAAGTTAAAAAAAATGAATGATTTAAATTGAACAAGAGAGAGTTAATAATGCCTAAATACCATATGAATGAAAGATAAAAAAAAAAAATAATAATAATAATGGATAAGTACCATATGAGGGAAAGTTAACAAAATGAATGATTTGGAATCGTATATAGAATCTAAATTCACCATATTTATATTATTAATATTTGATATACACAGTATATGGAAGAGTGTGTATAGACAATGTTTTCAGTTAGAGGAGAGAGAGATGGGGGAAGGGTATTTTTGTAATTGAGTCTAAAATAGTTACTAAAAAGCAATATAATTTTAGAATTGGTAACTATTAGTCTTTTTGTAACTTTATGGTGACCATAGAATAATTATCTTTAATTTTGGTTACTTAAATCTAATTTTTCTTTCTCCAAAACTACTAATAATTATGACACACTTACATTCACTTAGGGCCACAATTAGAGCCGATTAGAGGTACAAATTGGATTCAACCCGAAATATAAAATGTTCAACTCTAACGTAACTCAACTCGAGCCCAACACGCCCTTTAGGGCCCGTTTGGTAACCGTTTATGTTTAGTGTTTATTGTTTATCAAAACAAATTTTTACGATAAACATGTTTGATAATTTTTGTTTTGTTTATAAATTGTCAAAACACTTTTAAAACAACACGTACCTAAGCCTTCAAATTATAAACACCAAAATGATGTTTATTGTTTATGTTTATTAAAAAAAAAACTTTTTTTTTCTTTTTTTTTATCTAAAATGGTGATTATATTATTTTAATTAAAAATTGAAACTAAAAGTTAGAAAATGAAAAGAAAGAAAAATTAGAAAAACTATTGTTTGATACAACGATAAAAATATTAGAATTATCAAGTGTGAACATAATTAAAGAGCATCAATTGCCTTGAGAAATAAATATTGGATACAATATGAATAATTACTAGTATACTTGATAATAAGAAATAGTTACTTAGGGGCACCCATGCTAAAAAAAAGAAAATATTATTTGAGAAAAATACAAAGAAGTCTCAACCATCTCATTGTCAAATAAATAAGAATGGTATTTTTGACTCATATCATTTATTCATTTTCAATGTTGAAAGAAAAATAGAAATAAAAAAAATGAAAAAGAAAGTAGTAATGTAAGAAGTTCAAGAGAAAGAGTATGCCCTCCAAATCTCTCTTTTCACTCCAAACAAATTGGACTGAACTAAACCTTCATTACAGTCCCGGTTCCGGTTTTAAATTCTAGGAATCGTTCACTACAATTCCGGTTCCAAGCCTTGGAACCGGAACTGGAACCGTTGAATATATATATATATATATATATATATATATATATATATATATATATATATATACTAGTGTATACCCGTGCCTAGGTACTATCATGCACTCGCAACCGTGATCGTTAGATAGAGTGATTTTAGACCGTAGATAACGAAAGACATTTTGGACGACAGGATTCAAGCTTAAATATTATATATTTATAATAACATTTTGTTATGTAAAAATTTTTAAACAATGAAGTTATTATAACTATTATAAGGTTAAATACAACTCCTATAAAAACTGAATTGAACTAAACTCATTTATTCCGGTTTTAAAACTAAAGAACCGTTGGGAACGGTTCTGGTTCTGGTTCTGGTTCTGGTTCTCCCAATAACCGTAAAGAATCGAATCTATGCATCTCCCTATTTGTTAGGGCCTTCTGGGTTGTGGGTCATTCTACTTTTACAGTATCATTTGTTGTGTAGATATATATGTAACCTAATATTATTTATTTCTTTTTTATGCATATTTCTTGCTCTGTTATTGCAGTATATATTTGTTGTAGCATAAACTTGACTTTTTATTCAGTTTATTGTGTTGATTTAAAGAAAAACAGTTTAAAGTTAGCAAACATGTTTTACTGTTTATAATTTTTAAAATAAGTCAAACGTTTTTTCGTTATCAAACAGCACTCATGTTTATAGATAAACAAAAGCGTAACATAAACACTGTTTATATAAACACTTAAACAATACACACTAAACATAAACGGTTACCAAACGGGCCCTTAATTTTTGAATTCAGATTTACAAATCGGGTTGAAATTTTGGGTTAGAAAATTGGGTTGCTAATATGACTAATCTCCTCACAAAATTTAATGTGATCTTAAGTTATTTTCATATTAGATTACTCCTAAACATAGAAAAATTTAAAACCTTAATACAAAATTTTAAAAGAATTCAAACAAATTCCTAAAAAATTAATTCTCGAAAGAGTTAACATACAAAAAAAAAAAAAAAGATTTAGACAAAAAAGTTAAAAAGGAAAAGACGATCATAATTTGAATATTATATTAAATATATTAAAAATAAAAATAATATAAAACATAAAATTAGGATTCAGAATCGGAATCGGGTTGCTGAAATTTTAATCTAAGTATAATCCTAATTAAGTTCGGATTGAATTTTTTCAACCCAAATCTAACTATAATTTTAAAAATAATTGTCCAAATCTGTGCAAAATCACATTGGGGTTGAATTAAGTTCACTTTGATTATCCCAGGTCGCACTCCTAATTTATTTGATTAAGATTTGACAAATAAAAAGAGAATAATGATAACTACTCACCCGCGACACCAACTATTAACTATAGCACATTCTCACTGTCGGTGTTCGAGAGTTGGAGGTTTAGAATTTTGCTAAGAAAAATGTTAAAGAGCCTTGATTGCACCGATTTTTCATAGGATAAGATAAGTCTCACGTTTCTTTCGAATGATGCAAGCCATCCTCAATCAATAAACAGAATTAGAGCGGTGAACGCTCACCGAAGGAAGCTTCCCATCCACAATTCGACCTCATGCATCATGTAGGGTGAAACCATTATTGGATACAATTTAACGGTCAATACATTTATGACTGTCCAATGTTCAAAACAACTTCTAAGAAGAATATACTCTTAAATGTAGATCCTATCAAAGTCTTCATAGTATTAAATGAAACTATAGTGAAGTCCTTGAATAAGTCTCTTGTACTTTTGAAATAATTGAAGCACCTCACCTTTATGGATAACAATCATATTGCCTTTTCTTGCCAAAATTTATTGTGCGTACTATTTTTTTAAGGCTTGTTATAATTAGGGTGTGCATAACTCGGTTTTTTTACAGTTTTTGAAAAAATTAGAATCATTTTCAACAGTTTCTTAATTTTAAAACCTGAACCATTGAATTCGGTTCGATTCAGTTCCAGTTCTTTGCAGTTTCGGTTTCAGTTTTTCAACGATTCTTCGTTAAATTTTTTTTTTTTTAAAACATTAATAAGATACACGTTCACACTTGTGTTCCCTAATTATAACAATAGATCAGAAGTTATTAATATTTATTTATATATTTTATATTATATAAATATATAGAATATTAGAATTTTGAATTTATTAATATTTATCTAGGCTATTAGATTGGCGCTCCACTACTTTCATCAGGCACTTCACTCCTTTTTTTTCTTTTCTTTTTTTGTTTAAAATGAGATTACGAAAGAGTCCCTAAATTATACTATACTTGATTTTTATATTTTTAATACCACAATTGTCCTTTCTATAATGTATCATTTTAGTTTAGAATATTTTTTTCACTATAAAAAAAGAGAGAGATTATAAATCAAATATCACCAACATCCTTTTTTTCTTTCTTTTTTTGTTTACAATGAGATTACGAAAGAATCCCTAAATTATACTATACTTGATTTTTATATTTTTAATACCACAATTGTCCTTTCTATAATGTATCATTTTAGTTTAGAATATTTTTTTCACAATAAAAAAAGAGAAATATTATAAATCAAATATCACAAACATCTCTGAAGTAGATCTTTATTACAACGATTATCTACTTTTCCATGCTCTACGAATGAATGGAAGATTTTTTCGCGAAAGAGTCCCTTCACAAATTTAAAGAATATATATATATATACACACGGTAAATATATGTACACTATTCTACTTTAAAATAGTTAATTTAATCACATAATAATATAATTTTTGAAAGTTTTATTTTAAAATCAAACAAAAGGGAGCATGTGGGTGGGTGAGTTTTTTGCCAAGATAATAATAATAAATCCTTTCCTTTGATTTTCAATTCAATTAAACATACCTTTTACGAAAAAAAAATCAATTAAACATTAGTGTCTATTGTAGAGATTGGTTTGCTTTCAATTTAATATTTTTCTTATAAAATTTTCTTACAACTTAATACTTTTATACTAATCACGTTTTATCCAAATCACATACAAATGAGTAAAGATAAGTTCCCTATATTGTCTAACCACTAATAATAATAAATGTTAAAGAAAAGGGCAATTATGGTTTTAAAAATATGAGAACTAAGTATTATATGATGTATGAACTCACTTGTAATTTCATTTTAAAGGAAAAGAAAAGTGGAGTCCCTTTATCTATATATTATATATTTTATACTTTATATATAAATAAAATACTAGAATTTATAAGGTATTAATATTTATTTATATATTTTATATTTTATACTTTTTATATATATATAATATATAAATGAATAATAATAGCTTCTAAGTTTTAGTGTTATTTATATATATTAACGGTTCTGATTTCGATTTTTTGACGTGGAACCGTAATTGTAATGAACTAAGAGACAAAGGTTTATTTCAAGGAACCAAAATCATAGTGAACGATTCTTAAAATTTGAAATTGAAATTAGAATTGTAGTGAACAGTTCGATTCAACTATGATTCCTTACGATTCTGATTCCATCGGTTCTTTGTACAACTCTAGCTATAATCATCCAAATTAATCTACTTCTTCCTCTTGCCTAACAGAATCTCCACAATAAGATGCTTCATTCACATTTCTGTTCAACATTTAATTAAATTCAATATTTGAATATAGTATTATAAATATGCGGAATTATGGATAATAGAACAATATTAAAAATTTTGATGGGTCAATAGTGCACCTATACCAAGAGTGAAAAAGTCTTTGCTCACACTTAGCGAAACAGTCTTCCTTCTGGAACGACGTGTAGAACAAGCCTTGATGCCCAAACCCTTTTTTTTTTTTATCGACAATACTTACCTACTCACAAATGTGTAGGCAAGTTCTCGTGACCACTGATGTGTTCTAATAAAAAATGAACACATTAGTTTTAATTACAAAATTAAATTTAAAATGAATAAATAAGTATAATAAATGAAATTTACCTCCTTTATTATACCTATTTATTACAGTTTAAAATTGACGTGCTCATTTTTTATTAGAACACATCAATGGTCAAGAGGGCTCACCTACACACGAATGAATAGGTAAGTATTGTCCTTTTTTTATTCTATGGTTAACTTGTTGCCCAAACTTCTTAACCCTAAAACCCATTATACCACAAAATCTATAATCACGGTTTGACTTGAATGCCAACTTTATAAAAGTAGAAATGCGTCACGCTTCATTTTATTAATTCATGGGCCACTCCCAAATTTTTTAAGTGTACCAACATTTCACGTCAAAGTGTTTCATGGAATCTGTGTGATTTTTTTTTTTTTTGTTTTTCTTTCCGGAAAGTTAAACAATTACATATAAATATGTGAGAATGTACAGTGATGGACCAGAAAATGAAACAGAAATAGCAAAAGTTTTGGTATTGAGTCCACTAACAACCTTGAGCCCAACTTTAGAACCCCAAGGAAACAAGTGAGGCCCACAGGCAAGCCTCATCCTATTAAACAAAACGGCATCTTCAAGGCGTACGGCATCTTTGGCTTAATATCGAGGAGCAACGGGCATGAAGCCAAACTCTCTGTAAAAATAGAATCATCAATGGCCAATGTTTGAAGACGCAATTACAGTGTTTATATAGGTTAATATGTGTACTTACTTTTGATTTATTTAATTATAGAGTAAATTTCATTGACACCCTTGTGAGATTTGAGATATTGTCACGGACTATAATTTTGTCACCAACACTCTTAACACATTTGGTAGTTTGTATTGTATATTACATACACCCTCTTATTCCAAAAGTACACTGTGTGCAATTTTTTTTAAGGTGAAATGACCTTACGGTCCTTTGACTTTTAACCTAACATTTTTTAATACTAAAATTATCTATTTAATCCTGCCTAATGGACCAAAATGTCCTCAACTATGCTCTATTATTATATACCTACTTCACTGTTATTATATTTTATATATATATAGGGGGGGGGGGGGAAGGAAACCACCGCTACCGAGCACCACCACCACCAACCACAACCACCACCAGTTAACCATAACCACCTCCCTTGGAAATCTTTTCCTCCAACCACCATCACCACCAACCACCACCACTAGTTCCTCTAACCACCAACCATAACCATCACCACTAGTTAACACAGCCATCACTCATGAAAATCTTTTATTTTCTTCCAACCACCACTGCCACTACCCTTGAAAATCTTTTTCCTCAACCACAACCACCACTACTAGTTAATCACAACCACCACAATCTTTCCCAGATCAATTAAAAACCCCTAATCCATTCACTATCCAAACAACCAAACAAAGCCCAAATCTACCACCCAAACAACTAGTCAAAACCCAATTGTTGTCTCTGTTTATAGTTGTAGAGAGAAAAAAAAAGAGGTCCCAAGGCTCGCATTTGTAGATGTCAGTTTTGGAGATGGCGTCGAATTGAAAATATTTGCTACAGATCTTGCATTTGAGTTAGTACTGAACGAGTTCTTCTTCGGTTGGGTGAAACCGAAACCCAAGAGCGAGTGATGTTATCGACATGGTTGAGTTGATGGCCATGAATGATAGAGTTTGCAGAAATCTTGGCAATCCTTTTAGAGAGAAAGAGATTGGATATTGGATTATAAAGAGAGAAAATTTTCTAGGGTTTGAATGGAGTTGGAACAAGAGTTTTTGCTATTGAGTTGAATAATCATCGAAATCGATTGGGTTTGCCATTGGGTCTTCAAAGGGAATGTGGTGCCGCTGGTGTGGGTTGGGATTGTGGTGGTGGTGTTGACTGTGGTGGTGGTGTCAACTGTAGTTATGGTGGCAATTGCGGTGTGGGTTGGGATTGTGGTGGTGGTGTTGACTGTAGTTATGGTGGCACCGCCGGTGTAGGTTGGGATTGTGGTGGTGGTGTTTACTGTGGTGGTGGTGTCGATTGTGGTTGTGGTGGCATCGCTGATGTGGGTTGGGATTGTGGTGGTGATGGTATTAATTGTACAATATATATATATACACACATCCACACACATGGAGGTCATGAGTTAAAATGGGTTGGGAATAATCATAGGTTTTTTTGTCTTTTTGCAATTCTTATGTTTTTATATTAAAAATTAATTCAATAATAAGGGGTAATTTAGACATTTCATCTATTTTTAAAATAAAAAAATTAATAGAGAGTGATGGTAACAAAATTGCAGAAAGTCGTAGTCACGTAAAAATATCTCAAACCTCGTAAAGTGAATAAAGTTACCTTAATTATATAACCTTCATCCCTTGTTCCCTTGCCAATGCACCAACCTTCAACTACCAGTGAATGGTTTCTATAAATACAGGACTGTTATACAATCCAAAACAGCTATTGCGGCTAAATCTACCCAATCATGTTAAAAAGTTCAAAGAGAATACTTTATGGAATTATATTATTTAATGCACTTAATTGAACCAGTTTCAAGTACTGCAGGACCCAAGTTTATGTGAAGAGTTTTAAAATGTAGATTACCAATTATTGTGATGCATCTTAACTTTTCGTTACGGAAGGGATGCCATATGGTCTTGTTTGACAGTGTTTTTATTTCTGTTTTTATGTACAAAAAAAAGAGAAGTAGAAACTAAATGAGGAAGCTGGTGACTATCAGCTTCTTTTGAACGTTCTTTTTAGACTCTGAATCTTTTTACTCTTACCAATTCAAATACTCTTCAAAACGACTTTTGAATTTTAAAAGTCAAAAATTACTTTTCAAAAGTCAATTCAAACAAGACCATCTATGATATATGGAGAGCGGAATGAGTGCGGCACAAAAAATGAAGTGGAGTAAGTCATGTATTTTCAAAAGTTATATTATAAACCTTCTTCGCAACAATTCCTCCAAATTCAACAAAAGGAAAAAATCAATACTAATTCTAAAATCTTGTGAGGTGACATATGAAACTTAAGTGAGCTAGCCTCCAAATTCAGCAAAAGAAAAAATCAGTACTAATTGTAAAATCTAGTGAGGTGATATATGAAACTTAAGTGAGCTAGCCAAGTTGAAGTTGAAGTATCTCTGTTAGAATTCTCCAGTATCAGATGTTTTGAAGGACGAGAAGACAAAAGGGACAACGATTTTACCTGATTTTTCGGTAGAGGTGGACTTCATTTGAGAAAGAAGCCGATAAATTCATTCATCCATTGGACCCAGCCAGTGCTGTGTGGAACTTGTGGAGGAAGCTTTAGATGAGATTGCCCTAAATCAAAAATATCATCTGATACAGAAACGGGTTATAACTTATCTAAATAAGCCTTATCTTTCATATATTAGATTATAAATAAGTTGAGTTGATTATGTACTATGCAGATACACGTAACAAAAAAATATCAGTTGAAATCTTACTATTCAATAACAAAAATAAATAATCTTTTTAAAACTAATTTCATACCATTGGACGAATTACTTAACCTTTGACTTGAGGTATGTAAGTAATTGTGTCTTTAAAACTAGAAAGTAGAGATAAGAACACAATGTGACACGAAATTTTTAAAAAAAAAAAAAAAGAACAAGACAAGACAAGACAAGAACACAACAAAGATCTGACTATAAAATAATAATATAATATATTAATTATTCAACAAAAAAGAATACTTCAATTCATCATCAAACAATTAAGAATCAAACAAACTTATAAACAAAAATAGACAAATAGATTAAAGAACTAAACTTATTTAGTCTTCTAAATATAGTTAACTTAGATTTTTAATCATAACTTAGTCGTATATAATTTTTTTCAAAAATACTTGAATATATATTACTGCTATGAAATGTCCGACACGTGTCGGAGGAGTGTCCAACGAGTGTCCGATAAGTGTTCTAAAAAGAAAAATATTAGAACACTTTTACGAAGTGTCCAACACGTGTCCGAAGAGTGTCAGAGTGTTCGACACGAGTACGGCATCCTCAATGAAGGGTCTTTGCTTTCTAACTTTAAAGTAACCACCTTAGCTAGATGAATGATTTTTTTGAAAAAAAAAAATCATACAAGAGGAATTTATGCAACTCGTTCAATATAAAATTCAGCACTCAACAAACAAAAAAGATGAGTGAAAAATATTAATGAAGATAACACATACAAACGGAAGGATTAAGTAGATTTGATCCCAGCTCTGGAGCTTTAGAAACCACATAGACATTTGCTCATAAATTCGGTCACACCAAAACATGCCCCTTGAGGCGTTTTCAACAAGATATTTCTTATAAAGGAAATCCCAACAAAAATAGGGATTTGATTCATTTGAAGCACAATTCCTACAAATATCCTGTTTCTGCTGAAATGGACAAAACAACCAAAAAGGCTCTTTATTAGCAAAATGACAGTATTCCAGAAACTGAAAACATGAATGGACTTGAATTTCCGGGGAAAAAAAGTTATTAATCTAAAAAACCAACTAAACTATGCTTCAATGTATAATGTTAATCCTTATGTTCAAGGTTCTCGTAATTTCATACCAGTAATAAAATCATAGTGGTCTCCATCTAAGCTTTGTGTTGGGGAAAAAATCTTCCAATTATTCAGATGCGTCAACTGATATACAAACAGATAAAGTCCAAAAGGATTTGAGCCCAAATATCACTAGAAGCCTCAAAAATTTATTTTGAAAGAAAGAATGGCCCAAGTCGCCCCTTTATGAAGCCGAAGTGGTCTATCTTAAACATAAGTTCAAACTCTGTTAAGAATTTGAATCCTTGGCTTCGTTTGGTTAGACAGAAGCAAAGTAGAAAAAAAAGGAAATAGAAAATGAAAAGAAAAGTGAAGTGAATGAAAAGAAAACTAATTTTCCTACATGCATTTGGTTAGCATGAAATTTTTTTAAGAAAATTGTGAGAAAATATTATTTTTTTGGTTTGAATAGCATGAAAGTGAAAAGAAAATGATTCTACCTACCAAAACTATCCTTATAATTTCAAATACTAAAAATTTAAATAAATTTCTATTAGATGAATCTTCTTTATGCCAATTATTTATATTCATTTTTAGCAAAGAAATAGTAAAATGATGATTCATTAAAAATAATAAACATAATTATTTGTATTTATTTTTAAAATAAGGGTTCATAATATATTTTTTTAGGTGAAACTCATTGGTGATTTAAACTTTATTTTTTTGTTAAATGTATGCAAATGTTTTAAGTTCATGTCATCAAAACTATGAATATATATAAATTAGTGATAGACCAGTTGGTTGGGTACCACAATGACAGAGAATGAAAAAAAAAAAGAAGACTATATATATATATATATACCATAATTGAATAAAAAATAAAGTAGAAATATAAAAGAGAGTTCCAGGTCAAATAATAAAGACGAAAGACAAAACATATTATTGTTTTTCACAGTTATATTATATTAATATCATTTTTGAGTGAGAGAGAATGTGTTATATTAGAAAAGTTACATTGAAGAAGAAGAGTAAATATAAACAATTAATGGGACATAATAGGAAAGTAAGATTTAAAGTCACGTGAAAGTAAAATTTTTTCATGTTTTATACAAGAAACGTTTTGGGAAAAATATGATAGTTACGAAATTCTACTTTTCTCAAAAATTTCACTTCTTTCTAACCAAACTCCTAAAATTTTTTTTTTTTCCTTTTCTTTTCCTTTCTTGCTACTTCTAGGCTTCTAACTAACCAAACATATGCCGAGAGAAAACTACAAATAAGAAAATTTGAATCCAAAAAGGATTCAATCTTCAACTTGTATAAATATTTGAAAAAGATGAATGAAAAAGGATTTCCTGAATCCTCACCTCAATTTATCTCTAAAAAAACATTGTATTTTTGAATTTATTAGATGTGTGCATTGAATTAATTAGCAAAAATTAGCTAAGTAATTTTGAAATTGTCAAATGAAAAGAGCCAAATTAATCGTTATGTTCATAATTCTCCTATTTTCAAACGAAAAACATATTTTTTGGCAGGTGAGATTTTCTTTTCGAAACAAAACATCACAATGAAAAATTTTGATTTCTTAAGCATTCAATTATGGTCTTTGGATTCACATTATCTTACTCTGTTCAAGACATTATATTATTATTCTATACAAGGTGAAGTCTGAATGGTTTTATGAGGAAAATTGACATTTTGTGGGTAGTAATAGTATTTGACCAAAACAATATCTAACCTTGTCACTATGAGCGAGAAAATTAAAGCCAGTAGTTGATTGGAGGGATGGACAACCTGTGAAACGGTTGAATGTGTTGAAAGCACCCAAACACACTTTCTTTTTCCAGTGGGATTTCTCCGAATCTGAACCACTTTAATTGACCCAACTTTTTTTATTCTCATTCACACTTGCAGTGCCACTAACCCAATTTTAGTACTCTGTTTTAGTCAACCCTATTGAATTTGAATGTCATTTTTCACTTTTTGAAGTGATTCCCAATACTTAGATTTTTCGGAGGATACTTACCTACTCACCGGTACGTAGATGGGCCTTTCTAACCTCTAATATATTCTAATAAAAAATGAACACATCACTTTAATTACAAAATTAAATTTAAACTGCAATAAATAAGTATAATAAATGAGATTTAAAATTAAATAAATAAGTATAATAAATGAGATTGACCTCATTTATTTATACTTATTTATTACACTTTAAAATTGATGTGTTCATTTTTTATTGGAACACATCAATGATCAGAATGACTCATCTAAACACTGGTAAGTAAGTAAGTATTGTCCTCTGGATTATATAACATTAGCATGCATTTTTGTTACACTAGAAAGTTTCATTCAAGTATCTCTTCTTTGAACCGATTCACTGAATTTCATGCAATTTACTTTCTTTCTAATATACTCCGTACTACTTACTGTTTGAGCGTTTCTTAAATTAAATATTTTCATCCAGTTTTTAAATAATTTTCTAAAGTTAAACTTACAACTCATCTATAATTAAAAATAATTGGAGAAATTAACCATCTCTTTGCCACATTGTCTTTTTTAAGTTTTTCTTCTTTTTATTAAATTCATTATATAAACATTATTGTTGTAATAACTACTATTTTTCTAAATGATCCAGTTCCAGACACAAACTATTACAATAATAATAAAATGCTACATAAATCGTAAATGGAACAATTGAACCTCCTCCAATCAGGCCTGAGTCCTTATTTCTATATTTTTTTCCTCTTTCTTCAACCAATAAAACTCTTCCAATAAGCTTGATAATACTTAATTACTTATTTCGAATATACCATTTCAATTTCCTAAGCTATATAATCTTCCAAATCTTGACATTATTTTATTACTAATTAAAAAATATCCTAAAATTACCTTTTATAGTTGTGACAATCACATGCATTAATATTTTAATTTATTATTGAAGAAATTATCCAATTAAATGAAAATGAAAATGAAAATGAGAGTGAAAGTGAAAACTCACCTAAACCAAGTACTGTGATCATGCAGTTTGTTGCCATGGGTGACTCAATCATTGCTCCTCCCATCTCCGGCAAATCTGGCAAGTAGCACACATTTTCCACATCCTTCCCAGCCATTTTTTCATTCATTCACACAGCAGCACCTTCTGCGTGACCCTCGCCTTCGCTATTTCAAATCCCAAAGACCACATCTAAATTTGGTCAAACCCTTCCAAAAAAACTTACCCCCTTCCCTATCACACCACGACACGTCATACGCTCGAATGCTGTTTCCACGTGTCATTCGTTCGTTGGCTTAACATATCACAGTGCACTTCAGAGTTGGCACACCACCACACATTATTTAACACCTTCCCTCACCTTCCATTTCTCAGCTCTCTTCCTATAAATGCAAACTCGAGACGCGTTTATGCCACACCTCCGCTCATTTTTGCCAAACCCTAGCAAAAAATGTCCCCTCTTCGATCCTCAGCTCTGATTTTAGGGTTTACACTTCTCTTTACGCTAATCTCTCCCTCACATTCACTCACCTGTACTTCACAGAAATTCTCTAACAACATTGCCTACGCAAACTGTACAGATCTGCCATATCTGAACTCGTATCTCCACTGGAACTACGATTCCTCCAAATCCTCTCTCTCCATTGCCTTCGTCGCACCTCCGGCCAAACCCACCGGCTGGATCGCGTGGGCGATAAACCCCACCGACACCGGAATGGCCGGATCGCAGGCACTGGTGGCGCTCAGGGAATCGAACGGCACGTTGGTCGTGAAGACCTACAATATCAGCTCCTACAAATCGATCGTCGAGTCGAAGCTTTCGTTCGACGTGCCAAACGCCACCGCCGAGTACTCCGGCAACGTCATGAGGATCTTCGCGACGCTGACATTGGCGAAGAACACGACGACGGTGAACCAGGTGTGGCAGGTAGGCAGTTCTGTCACCGATGGCCATCCCGACAAGCACGAGTTCCAGCCGGCGAATCTGAAGGCGAAGGGAACCCTACAATTGACAGGGGCGCAGAGCAATTCAACTACTGGTCCTACTAACACTCCTCCTACTGGAGGAGGAGGACAGAGTGGGAGTGCAAGGATTAGATTTAGCAATATTGCTTCTTATATACTTGTATTATTTCTTGGAGTTGTTTGTTTTTAGAGCAGAATAGTATGAGTTTTCACTGTAATAATCATTTAAAGGATTAGAGTGAGGATTTTATCTAAATTGCAGTAATTTAAATAATATATTATTATTATTATTATTATTATTATTATTATTATATTGGGCCTTTAGATAAAATTGGGAGACGGAGACCCAAGGGTGAAGAAAGGTTGAAAATAAATTCCGTTATGGTTACCAATCTACATCTAATAGTCAGCCTAACCTGGCTCACTTCATCACTCATTTTCAGCAAATCAGATTCATTGTCTAGTCTATAATTTCTGAAATGGTAAACACAATGCTTGGTGTGTATAATTGTCTAACTGTTTTTGTGAGAGATAACTTTAACTATTAGCAATTTGTAATATTGATTTGGTACGTTGTGTTTTTGTAATGTACCTAATGGGTTGTTCCTCTCATTCAACTTTTGAGCTGGATAAATTCCATCCACTTCAACTTTTAGCATGTGTTGTAAGATAAAAAGATATGGACCCTATATCAATTTGCTACTTTTTTTTTTTTTTGTTTGTGTTGTGAGAGAGTAAGGGCATTTGCAAGCATTCTGTTGTCATGTCTATGCTCTTCCTAGCTTTTTCATATTCCTCAGTAATAAGTTTGTCATGAATGGACAATACATCCTCCATATTGCTTTACATGCTCACGTGCAATGTGCATAATTTTTAAAGCAATCCTGTGCTATATATATATATATATATATATATATATGCTGTTATAGCTTGTATGAAAATTAATTGGTGATGTACTATAATTTTTTTACCTGTATATCCCATGTGCTCTTTCTTTGCTTATTCGAGCATATATATTCACATGGGTAGGTTTGACGGTTTCACCTACTGCTCTGCGACTCCACTTGAAGGTCAAACATTTCTGTAGCTTTAACCTACAATCTCCGCGGTTTGAAAAGAGGAACCCCCTTGTGTTGTGGGATACTGCACATGCGTCCTGATCATTAGTGCAAACACACACCTACATCGTTTATGCAATAGTCATCGCCTTGTTGGGATCATTAGTGCAAACACACACTACATCGTTTATGCAATTGTCATCGCGTTCTTGGGACGTAAATAATTTAATTTAAGGTAGTTATTGTGCAACCCATATGAAATTATTACATAATCTACGTGTGTAATGGGCATGAATGACACGGCACACATGGAAATGTAAATGACATAAAAAGGGATTGAAATTCTGCAGTTTAAATAACATTTTTGAAACATAGCTATTAGCTAGATGGCCGCAATATTACTCCATAACTTGACCTAATTAAAAGCACAGATTCCGAAAAATAAACTGAATTTATGGAGATTAAAGAAAGTTTGACATATTGGGATTGAGTAAAGAATATTAAAGTCGATTCTTGGCCAAATAATACCTTTTTTTTTTTCCCTGGCCAAATAATACCTTAAATGAGAGATCTGTCATCTCATATGATCTTCTTACTCGAGGATGCTGCCAAGAGTAAGTAGATTAGATCGATACAAACTTTAATATATATTAAGTAAGTTTTATTTGTATAAAATATCAGTCACCGTCACTGCACTCGATGTCTCCTTCCACATAAAAGAAAATGAATAAAAAACGATACACTGAGTTGTCCCTGTATTGATTAGCAATTTGAACTTTATATTGAATCAAATAAATAACGACTGTTAATAAATGGGTTTATAATAAAACATGCCGATGATAAATGGCTACTTCTTTCTAATCAAACAGGTCTTGTCATTTACTTGGTATTGGCCTATCTAATGAGTCAAAAGAAGCATACTGATATGGACTTGACCATTTTATCATGTTACTATGGTATTTTTGGTTATATGAATAGGATATATATGGATCATATCCTTATAAATTGATTCTCGATCATACTTTGTCAGTTAGAGCAATAGCATATTCATAGTTTCAGAAAAAATATCTAGAGTGAAGTTGATTTATGGCTTCAGCGCTAACTCCCAAAAGAGTGAGGGATAAAGAAGCACATCAACATTAGATGGCCAAAGTCTGTTTGGGTCCACTTCATGCATTAGAAGAGGACCTTCAGATTGAAATTAAAGCATTATTTAGACCAAAAATAAAGTTATTAATTTTTCCTCCATGAGTCATGGAACCGGACTGAGAAATCTAATTATGTAAATTAAGAAAAGATAAAAAAAAAAAAAAAACTTTATTGCATTATTTGACACAACATTAAACTGTTTCAATCCATGTAATCATTACCATCATATATATATACCATTTGTTTTGGTAGATACTGCATATGTAATTTGGTTAATTAAGCACAATAACACAAAAAGATATAATTGAGAAATCATATATATATATATATATATATATGCCACAAAAAGATAATGGTTTCCTCATTTATGTGGTATCCATTAGTTAGCCACTCAGAGAGTGGGTTTGCGGTTTGCCATTGCCCTGTACTCGACAAGGATTCGTCGGACAATTGCACTGAAACACACTATATATATGTAGAGAAATTTAAACCAGAATTCAGCTACAATTGATGTGGTATAAATCACATGCCGGTCTAGCAGGGAATTACCACAGCCTCAAGTGCAATAGGACAAGACCATTCAAACTTTCATTGGACGGACTATCATATATATATATATATATGGCATTATTCGACTTCGTGACACTCCAATTGAGACTAAAAAAAGACCCAAGACCACCCAATGTTTATATATTTGTTGGTCCAAAAATATACACAGTTGTCCTCATGGAAGACAACTTTGACATTTCTTCAACCTCTATCAACTTCTTTGTAATATCGTAACTCAATTGAGACCTATTTGTTTTGTTTTTGTTTTTTGTTTTTTTATAATTTCAAGTGATTACATTGAAACCCAAATAATTGATTTATTTTAAACTTTGCAATTCGAATTTTTCTCAATACACACCAAACCTGGGGTAACTCAATGAATGTGGGAGACTGAACATATATAAATGACAGCTAGCTAGTTTATTAATTAAAAGCACAATTTAAGCCACAGCAATTGAATTGATTAAAAGAACTCAAAACTTAGGACCATCAACACCGGTTACTAAGCTTTACAGGAAATGGTGGAGATGCCAACCTTTAATAACATAAATAAACAATGTTTCAATGAATTGGGTAAGGCCTTAAAGGACCACGTCCTTACCCTATATGGGTGTATCTGAAAAGGTGAACCAGTGGTTGAACTGGTGCTGTGGTTATTCTGTATCTTGGTTCTACTATTGGTTCACAGTGGTTCAACCAATATATATATATATATATATATATATATGTTTTGACGATATTAAGAGAGGTATAGTTGTTGTCTGTGGTTGAACTAAATTGCAGTGGTCCAAGGGAGATTATAGAGTCCAAACTTTTATGGAACTATCAATATGATATGTGAGTGACGTAATTATGATGTCACATTAATCATATAAGTGTGGGTTACAAGTCCAACGTTTATTTAGTCACCCTATCATCATTGTGACATCTCTTATGATTAAAGGCAATGATGACTAGGCATGGAGGTTAAATCAGGTGGACCACACACTTCAATGAATCAACGGTCCCCAAATAATCACGAGCAGACTTGCACTCTTATAGTTTTATATGTACATAGAAATCATACTATACTATATTAATTAATTAATGTGTTTCCATGTCTAGTGGAATTCACTTGTAGCAAGCTTAACTGTAAAGTTTATACTTATCACACTAAGACAAAGGGAAAGACTTGTGGGTCTATGGTCTTAATCACCACACTCTTTACAAAAAGCACATTTTACATTTTTTTTTCCTTTTAGAAAAAAAGCCCATTACATAACCTTTATGTCATTTTAAATCGTGCACCTTCCTACGAGAATCCTACCCTACCATACCCTACCTGATTTAATCGTTAATGATATCATTAATTAACGCCATCGCCATCTAATAATTCTATAATGGTGTTTTGTGTGTGTTTATGTTTACATGGGGACTAAGCTGAATATTTGTTCATATATCACACATACACATACACGTACACTGATTTTTGGTTGTTAATTCATGAAAAAAGAAAACTATGATTACGATTATAAATTAATGGATGTCTGAAGTGCGTGTTAATGTTACTTTATAAACTTGATTATTATGTTGGTTTTCTTTAAGAAAAGATTAATGGTTTCATAGATGATAAGACTAGCTACCAACTGGCCCTTTAAAGGGGGAAGCAAGATCTTAATTCCATGCAATGAGGAAAAGATGAAAATGATTAAATAAATGGGGACAAAAAGCTATTAGTTGTGGTAGCAACAAAAGCATGCAAGAATAATAATGAAAAGTTGGGAGAAGCTATTTCAGAGAATCAAACATGGTTTGCTAAATGGTATTTGATTTGGTGAATAATAATAATAATAATAATAATAATATATATATAGTTGAGCAATATGATGACTTTGGTGGTGAATAAAATTAAATTAACAGTTGATCAACTTAGGACAAAGTTGGTGAACTTTCCACATTTTGTGCCGAACTGACGCAGGAGTTGTAAAATCGTCAAGTTTGCTCAACAAAGTACTAAAACAAGTCAATTATTGATATAAACACCATGATGGAGGTGTCACACAAGTGTAAGTTTTTTCTTATGGGAAAGTTAGGCATGTATGTTGATTTTGACAACATATTAATTGTGTTTCACACGGTAGCTGCTGGAGTAAAAAAAAAAAAAAAAAAGCATGAACCCACTTCATTTATTTATTCTATGCTCCTTGACCTCATTAAATATATTTTCTTGGGAGTCAAATTGCTCTCAAGTGACCTTTACGTGTCCCACGTTTTCTGCAGCGAACCCTACCTGTTTGTGACACCATGGTGTGTACGTGGCAGTATCAGTGGCAGTGTAGCACTAGAGTTGTATACATTCTGATTCTAGAATGTCACCAATTAATTGTTCTACTTGGGGCCCATTGTATGCTGCTACTCATATCTACACTATATTTTCCTCTTCTCTCATATTATTCATTAAATCATTTCTCGCTTAGGAAGTCTAATAAAAATTGATTTCCTAATCTAAGAAGTTCACCAATTCATAAACAAATACCAAAAAAGAAATACAGGAAAGAGGAAAGAATGCGATTGGAAAAGTTTCAGAAAGAGGGTAGAAAACCAAACTAAACAACTGAATGATTCCTAGATATGTTATATATATATATATACACACACACACACACACTAAAGAGATAAACAAAGTGTAACATAGCCATTATACAAAAAAATGAACAACATAGAAAGGAAGGAAAAAAAGTCTCTCAAATACATAAAAGAAGTGGCGTCTCAAACAACTTAAGGAAGGAAGGGTAGGGGATGATACAGAATCTGGCAAGTGCCAGAGGCTCCAATCATGGGGCCAAGGGCTGTTGTCTGCCTTGTCCATTGTTGAACCCGTCGTATGGTTTGGTGGACTTGCTGGACCTCCTCCTTAAAACTACAATCCAAGTGATTGCTTCCAACAACAGAGCAATCCCGCCCAACACACTGATCACAACTATGTATGCTGTTTTCCATTTCTGTGCAGGCTTCAAGATGCCTAGTCCTTTAAACACGTTGACGATAGCAAGGACTAGTATGGCATATCCCATACTGTGGTGGTAGATATTCCAGTAAAATCTAAACTTGTGATCCTTCTTTGGTCTCAAGAACAACGCAAAAATCTATAAAGTTATAACAGAAAAACCATCAGAAGAAAATAAAATTCAAATTCAAATTTCTCTATTGCATCATCATCTTCTGTATAATAAATGAAAGCAACATCAGAGGAAACACTGTGATTTCAAAGGAGGATCTCCAACAACATTATTAATATGACTGTGGCTGACTTAAAAGGATTTAAGCTCCACATAACAACTTTGAATACATACATAATAATTTTATGCCATCTTATACTTCATTTCTTTAACATGCAATATATATCAAAATTTTAACATAAGCTAATATCAAAGTTTTAATATTTGAATTTCATTCTATTTAGAAAACAGCATGATATGTACAGGATCATTTCAAACTTTAAAAAGAAAATTTCTCAAATAAGATAGACGCGATAAAATACTAAATTGGCAGAGGAAATTACCTGCACGGTTGCAAGACAAAAGAGCGCAATCCCGAGATTGCGATGATCAGTGTAAGTGAACCCCTTTGATTCGCTTCCGAGCTTAAGTCCAGTTCCCCAACCTGCAACCCCAATAACATAGGCAGAGAACTGACAGAAAACATGAAGATAGAACCATGCTGGATCTGCAGACGGGAAAGTTCTCACGTATCTCGCGATAATGATTCCTATTGGAAACATAATTCCCCAACTCACAGCATTCAATATTCCATGAATCTGACGAAGAAAACAATCAAATTTAATGAGTAGCAGCAAATAAAATATAAAAAAAAACCATATATATCTCTAATAGATCATTCTAATCAATTGAAATATCATCAAACACCCAGTTTGAAACCCCTCTGCCTCTAATTGATGATATATGAATTTCTCCTTAATTAGTAGTTCTACCTATAAAGTTTCTTTGAAGATTCCTCTCAATATATTTATACAAATATGTAATCTATCTTATTATAGTTCTAATTTTCAATATTTGAACCTGAGTACACAGAATTCTGAAATCGATAATCTACCTACGCCAAACAAAAAGGAAAAGAGACAAGAGATTCTGAATCCTCTGAATTCAGAGGTCCCCCTCACTTCCCAGAAAGGAATTTTTTAGTTTTTCTTTTTTCATGTTATATACCATTTAAGTGAAACGTATACTATAAATTTTATTTATAATAAATAAAAAGTAGTCGAAATTTCAAATTTCAGGCCCCAGAAGTCCATGCGAGACTGAAACCACACACACACGGAATGAGAGAAATCTAAAGTTCATAGCTTAAAATCATAAAAATCGGGTTGAGTGAAAATTACTATGAAAATTCGAAGCAACGAAAGAAATAGTTAGAAGAATCATACATTTCGCTTCTTAATCCTTGAGTCTCCTCCAGTGCCACCGGTGCTCTGTCCTCCCAACAAATCTAGGGTTCCTTTGGAATTCAGATTCGCCGGCTGAAATTCATGTTTCGCCGGCATACCACTGGTCACCGACGGCCCCACCTGCCACACCTGGTTCACCGTGTTCGTCGCCCCAGCCGGCAACACCACCGTCGCAAAAATCCTCATCAACCCGTCTGAAGAATCGGCGGTCATCTCCGTCACATCGAATGACAGCTTGGACTGCACAATCGATTGGTACGAGCTTATATTGTAGGTCAAGACCCCCATCGAACCGTTGGATTGCTTGAACGCGATGAGAGACTGAGCCCCCACCATTCCGGCTCCGGTAGGGTTGATGGCCCAGGCGATCCAGCCGTCGGCTTTGGCGGGAGGGGCGACGAAGGCGATGGAAAGCGATGATTTCTGAGAGTCGTAGGTCCAGTGGAGGTAGGAGCTCAGTTGTGGTAAGTCGTTGCAGTACTTGTAGAGCTTGTTGTTGGTGAACTTCTGTGAGGTACAGGTGAGAGAATGCGACGGTGAGATTAGAAAGAACAGCAGTGAAAGCCATATAGTTAGAACAGAGAATCGCAGAGACGCCATTGAAGAAGAGTTTAGTTGGGCTCTCTGTGAGAGAGAAAGAGAGAGAGTGAATTTAACGGCAAAGATTGGCGAGCGTTTCGCTTTAGTTGGAGGACGTGTGGAGATTCCGCTATATTTGTCGAAGAGGTGGGGAAAGGGAAAGATGTGGGGGGAGATGGCTTGGTGTGGGAGTTTTCCATTTACTAAAGGTGGAGTGAACAGATCAGGCAATCATGTATAGACACGTAATTGGAGATTGTGCACTCCACGTTGACGTGGCATGTAAAAAGACCGAGAAAGGCTTGTGCAGTGAGGTCACGTGCGATGCGTGTGACATGCCGAAATTCTATGATGGGCTGACCATAAAGCCCAAGGTTGGCTACGCTACCCATTTTTCTTAGGAATTGGTGTTGGGTTCGCTGTTATCAGGATCATATAGGCTTGGTTTAGAGGTTTTCATGCCTTGTCTATGCAGCGGAATATATATAAGTCTGAACAAAATTTTCTTCGAGTTCAAATTTAAATCGTAATCCATTTTCATTTCTGGAGAGTGGAGACCCAGTACTTTTACAGTTCATAAAGTTACAAAGATGTGGTAATAAAAACGATTACACAGCAACTACGCTATTTTTTATGTCCTAAAATTTTAATTTTTCTAAAACTCTATAAAGTCAAACTCATGGTTGAACTGTCAATTAATTACACAGCAATATAAGTGCTGTTAAGGCATCTAACACCGACAGATACGGTTTGGGATTTGATATTAAGTAGAATTTATTTAAAAAAGGAGATAGAAAGAAAGGGGAAAAAAAAATAAATTACACTCATCTTTCCAATAAATATGCTAAATAACCGTCATCTTTTTTGTGTTTTTAAAAATAACACTACTTCTTTTATCAGAATTGTTCGATATCCAAAATGATGAAATGACCAACATACCCGTGTACTATTTAAATTTTTTTAATGTAAAAAATCTTATTATATAAATTACAAAATTACCCTTTGGTTTGTCATCAAAGAACACAATGTCTCTCTTCTCTTTTAAATCTATTGATTTTTTTAGGATAGTATTGCTGAACAACAATGTTGGATTACAAAAATCCAAGAATTAAATCCTATTTGGTATCTATATGTATCTGTATATACTTGTGTGTGCTTAACGTCTATATATATATATATAAAAGTATTTCAAAAATGAGTTATTTAATTACTTTCATTTATCGTTTCTTTCTTTTAAATTAGGTTACTTAATTACTCATGCAAGGTTTCAGTGGTTGGAAGTCCTTATTCGTTCGAGTTAGATACTGAAAGTGGTAGAAGCTAATTGATTTTGATAGGAAAAATAATATTCTCATGCATCAAAAGATATAAAAGAAAACCCCAAATGAAAGTTTTACGCTTATACATACATATATGTATGTATGTATATATATAGAATTTCATTTTGTGGGTGATCTTCAATGACAAAATTGTAATGAAACTAGATGTACATGTATACATATATATGATTATATACACACACATATAGAACACAGCTATGGCAGTAGCCTCACAAATCGTCAGAATCGAAAAATTAGGAAGGACAATCACAGCCATCGCCTTAGCTATATCCACCTGTCCTTTCTTTGACGCTGCCACCACCACAGCCTAAATGACACCGTTGCTATATCCTTGCCGATCATAGCCCCTGATTCGATGTGAATCCGAACTCAGAGCCTAATGCGAGTTCGACCGGTTCTTTCCAATGAATTAGTCCACGTCACCGATCAACCGAGAGCTATGAGTCTTGTGAAACAATGAAGATTTGACGACGAGAGCTTTGGTACTCATTGAGTTCTTCATGTCGCAGGGGATTCGCGTAGAAAATACCAAACCCTAGATTGATGATAAAATCCCTAAAAATAAACCACAATAACCCTCTCGATTCCGGAGCTTTGTGTATCACTTTGCTTTGATCTGTGTGTATTTTCATCAAAATTAATTTGACTTCAATTCTGGATTCTAAATTGGAATTCGATGGTGGGTTTTGATTGGAGTTAAGTGTGAATAAGATTCGAGGGATGATGAGAGGGGCGATTGTCTGAAAGGGAAAATTGTCCACAAAAATTATAACAAATGAGGGTATTTCAGTCATTTCAAACATTTTAGGGGCATTTTGGGATTTTTAGTTACTAAATATCATGACATCAGCAAAATACGTACTTGAAAATCTGACAGGGAAAGTAAATGTTACAAAAAGTACACTGACAATGGAGTGCAACGTCAGTTTTGAAAACACCAAGGAGGTCCATGTTATTTAACCTATTTACAGGAAAGATCAATGTAATTTACTTTTAAAAAAAAAAAGAACGAACTAACTTAAGGCTTGTTTGGTTCCTTCTAAGGGTCCGAATTGGAATTGGCAAAGATTGGTATGCATGCAAAAATGCTTAAAGCATTCGTTCGCAATGGAAACAAGTTGTGTTTTTTTCAAAAAAATAAAAATTATGAAAAAGTTAAGTGGTTATGAAAAATTAGGTTCCTTCAATTTTTTATTTTTCTTGCAATCCAAACTCGTGTTTAACAAAATTTCTATTTCTTTATTTTCATCTACTCCAACGAAGTTAAAAGATTTTATAAACGAGAAGGTATTTGTTGCGCCAGCACACTTTGCACAGGGCACATCTGGGTCGTCCGTGTGCTACATGTATAGTAAAACTCATGGCACATGTAGCGCACGAATGACTAAGATACACCAAGTGCATGTGCGCCGAGTGCACCGAATATCTATTACTTATAAATGTGTTAATAATAGATACAAAAATCAATCATTTAAGCCTTTAAGGTCATGTTTGGTTAGTGGGAATGAAATGGTCATTCAATCTTTTTATTTTCATTCTTATATTTGGTAAATGGAAGGACCATTTTAACCATTTTAGGAGATCGAAGATTCCCACAAAATCATTCCACTTTTCGACAAATGAAATGAACATTTCATTCTCACTTAAAAAATAGTAGTAAAAAAAATATCAAACCCCTCTCTCTCTCTATATATATGTATATATCACCGCCTCTGTATATATATACATGTATGTATATATCACTTTCTCTCTCTTTGGACAACAAATTTTTTTTTTTTTGGGTGAGAATTGAGGAAGTAGTCTCAAATCAGGTTATATGTGTGCGGGTGGGGGAGAAGCCAATGAGAAGAAACAGATTGTTTAGAGAGAGAATAAAAGACAAAAGAGAGAACATTTTTTTTTTTAATCAGAAAAGCCAGATGATATAAGCAATTATATATTAATCTTTTATTTTTTTAGGTAAAGAAGATTATAGTAATTTTTTTTTGGGTAAAGAAGATTATATTAATCTTTACTAAAGAAATAACCAGATTATTATGTCTTTTTCTCTATTTTCAGTCAAATTGTGAACCGAGAAAAATCATTTCATTCCATTCTCATTAAATGGTACCAAACTAGCCCAAAATGTTTATTTATTAAAAATTTATTTGTCAAAACTAATCCTAAATCTCGGTTTGGTTACATGAAAAATAATGGTAAAAAATAAAAGTAAAAGAAAGTAAAGTGAATGAAATGAAAATTAAATTTTCATCATGTATTTGATTAGAAAGAAAAAAAATCAAAAGATTTATGACAAATTACCATTTTGTAGTTTGAATAGCATCAAATTTACCATAAAACTTTCTCACGAAATCACAATTTTTTTTGTGTTTTTCTTAGGAAAATTTTATGGAAAAATTAGCTGATTATGGAAAGTAATTTTCCATAAAATAAAAAATAAAAAATAAAAAAGAAAGAAAGAATTCGTGCTAAGCAAACTTCAAAGTGTTAAGAAATTTTCAATTTCCTTTCATTTCTTTCTATTTCCAACTAACCAAATTGAAAGAATGGATAACATATGTTTAGGATATCTTCTTTCTAATCCTTGTAGAGCAAAACTAGCATCAGACAGATGCATTTAATGGGCAATGGCATAAAGAAAAGGATAAACCAGTGTATGCCCCTGCTTCCCCACTAGGCAAGAAGGGAAAGACGAAAATAAACTCTGTTGTCATGCTTAGCTCGAGCAAAAAGAAATGTCATTCATAAAAAATTTCCATACAATGAATGCAAAATCAAGGAAAAGAGTTCAATTAATAGGCATGAAATCAATTACAGTACTTGTTTAATCCCCATGCTAAAAATATTTTCATAATTTTTCCAGTAATCCATGATAATCTCAACCTAACAGAGAAAAAGGATAAATCATCCATAAATATTCATTTAAAATAATAGAAATTCTCTTACTTTCACAGTTTAATCCCCGATGCTAAATTTCTGAGGAAAAACAACAAAATCAACCGGTTCACTAGGCCATATAAAGAGAGGCAATCAGCTAGTGATTACTAGCTTGTACAAAGATTATCAGGAACAGCAGGAGAGAGTGCTCTGATTTTGCTTTGATGAGTCGTTTCCATTTTTAACCAGAGTTACTCGATTGACAGATAATTCGGCCTTGTAGGAATCAGAGTTTAGGACTTTCCTGCTAACACTGTTGTATATCTCACGGATAACAATCTCAAAAGCTGTTCTAACATTAGTAGAATCCAGGGCGGACGTCTCCATGAAGAATAATCCTTCTGCTTCTGCAAGGCTATTGCCCTCCTCCACACTAACATCTCTAATATTCTCCAAATCACACTTGTTTCCTACCAGCATTCTTGCTACTGTAGTGTCAGAATGAGCTGCATGGTTATTTTGTACAGGTGTTAAACACTTGCAAATGTTGAACTTTGGCTACAAAGCAATAATAGCAGAATATTTAGTAGCTCCATACAAATAGTAAAATAACCACAAAGTCTTGGAAGAGACAGATAGGATGCCAAGAACAAAATATAAACTAGCTGCATTGTAAATCATTGAAATAAGCACAACTTTTGGAAGAGGTCTATTCATAGAATCAGTTTTAAATATCTTTAGATCCATAGAATCAGTTTTTAAAATCAGATCCTTACTTTCGCATAGCATTTGTTATGAAATGTCTGAGAGTTTCTGGTGATGACTGACCTGCTGAACAGTATTTTGGCAAACTTTTTGGGTATTCAATCAACTTGACAAAACAAACCAAATCAAGAAAATATGAATGAAATAAAGAACACGGAGATCAGCTTGCTTAGGGAATGCTGGTGTGCTTGTAGCCCAATGGTATAACCTCCCCTTCCTCAAGTTTGAGGCCCGGCGTGGGCAAAAAAGTGTGTGTAAGTCCCCAACTAGGAAAAAAAAAATGAACATATATTTTAGCCAACCCTGGTGATTATGTTACCAACTTATGTGATCCCTATTTTCCCCAACTAAAACTACGAAGCAAAAATAGCTAAAAGTATACCGCATACAAACTAAAATGCCTTCACAAACAGTCACTTAAAAGAGAGAACAAGTGAACTCTATGGCCCTAGTAAGGTCTGTGCTGTATCATCTGATATGGTGCATTTGATTGGGGTGGTTGGGTTCTGGTATGTTTTCATGAGTTCAGATTAGCGCGACCCCGGGTCTTAATATCAATCCCTAACTAAAAAATGCATTCCAACGAAGTATGGGTAGTTCGACAAGAAACTTCAGTATAATTTTTATTGGAAAGCAAACAAGTTCTCCCTATACAATGCAACTAAAACTGTAGCTGTACGCCATAAAGTCATATATAAATTAAACTTTTAGAATGTAAAGTAAAGAATTTTACTGTAAATTCTGAAAAACGAAACACTAGCAGGAGTCCTTTAATAAATGGTATGCATCAATATCATCAATGAAATCCAAGATAGCGACCATATCAAGTTCTGTAGATGAATCAAATTCAGAGCATCATATTGACAATTTGGGGTTTCCAAATTACACAAAACCATTCTAGCATTTACAAAGCACATTTTCTTTATCAAGTCAGAATCACATAAAACTCATGACGTGCCTGTGTTATTCTGTCCAATATCTAAGGATATCATTCCAGTATCAAACAGGTATCTTAAGTATGAAGGTAATGGTACAAGAATTGTTATTCCCAAAACTTCTTTTTTTCCCTATGCTATTCCCATTACTGATAAAGGGCATTCAATTTGTGGCAGAAGAAATAAACGTAAAATGGTGGGAAATACAAGCATAACTATAATACTACAAACTTCAAGACAATATTTAGTTAATGCTTATATCAGAAGCAACAAAATCAAAATACTGAACTCAACAAAGCCTTTCTCCAACTAATTGGATTGCCTACATAAATCTTTCTTTTCCATTCGACTCTATCTAAGGCCATAGTTTCCATCAAACCACATGTTACCATTTTCATTCTGAAAGCAACGTACAAAAGCAAAATGGAAAAGCAAAAACAAGCACATTCAGAGGACTAACTTCAACAACTCACTAAACCCAACAGAACTAACACAATAAAAAACTTGGGGGTTTCAAAATTATCCGAAAATAGAACTAGGATTAAACGAATTGTGGCAAAAAAATCACAAACAAGCACTTACTATCGAGCTCATCGAGCCACCGTTTAATGCTGTCGAAAGTAGTCCGGCGGCTGATATCGTAGACAATGAGGGCCCCAACGGCGCCTCTGTAGTAGGCGGAAGTGACGGCTCTGAAGCGCTCCTGGCCGGCGGTGTCCCAGACTTGGGCCTTGACCTCCTTGCCGTCGATTTCGACCACCTGGGTCTGAAATTCCACTCCAATGGTGGCTTTTGAATTCATGTCGAACTCGTCTCTGGCAAAGCGTGCGAGTAAGTTGGATTTGCCTACTGCTGAGTCCCCTATTATCACTATCTTGAACAAGTACTCCTCGCCTTCTTCTTCCTTGTCCATTTCTTTTTTTTGGGTTTAGAGAGAGAATGGGAGTGATAAGAGAAGAGGGGTTATGTGTTTTATTTCTTGGCCAAGTGTGCAAGTAATAGATTTGGTAATGTAGGAGAAACTTTTATGGATTGACAATGGTTTTGTTACTTTGCAAGAGGGGTGAGTGAAGTTAGCAATGACTAAATGCGTAATTGACGGTTAGTGAGTAACAAACACGCACATATTGGAGAATAATTTATAGCAATTTATCTACAGAGACAAACACGTGATATTAAGATTTCAGACACTTCTTTTTCTTTTTTCTTTTTCTGTTATATTTGCACTCCATTTATTATTAAATAAAATAAAGGAGTAAAGTGCATAAAATTTCAAAAAAAAAATAAAACTAGCTTCATGTTACTTCTCCTCGTCTTGTTTGTATTATTATTATTATTTTTTTTTTGCAAATGAACACTTCTAAATTTAAAACTCTTTAATATCAATTTTATTCTCTTACCAAATTTTTGTATATACTTTCCAACAATAGCATTTTTATTCTTTTTATAAACTCCCTCCGTCTCAAAATTCTTGAAAGGTTTGAGAAATTCAACTTTTTATGATAGTGGAGTTTTATCCTCTCCAACCAAATTTCTCTTCTGAACTTTGTAGATCTCAGTCATATAATTCAGTTCAGCCAAATCATCATTTTGTTAAATTCAAATTTGAAATTTCTATTATAATTAAATTGGTAAGTGCTAAAATTAAACATGATGAAGTATTTGAATCTAAACTGTAGAATTTTTTTTATATTCAAAACTGCATAAGTATGTGAAATTCAAGAAAAAGATTTAATTAGAGAAGAACTTTTTTTTGTTTTATTATTGTAGTATATGAGTGAATTTTCAAATTTATCGGGAGTGAAAGATAGCATTGCATGTGATGAGATCACATCATTTACGAGTTAAAGTGAAAGGTTAATTAGAAAATGTTATAAAAAAAGGTTACTTCTATTTTATGAATGAGATGTATATTTAGGGACATCTTAAAATGAAAAGATGGACAATGATTTTGGGACAAGGGAGTATTTTTTTTTGTAAAATCTTTATTTAATTTTAACTTAAATATTCTTGTTTTATTATCATTTTGTGACCCAATTGAAATAAAAAAATCTTTACTGTTTTTAAAAACAAAACATTTGGCATTGTTTAAAAAAAATGTCCTTTTTTTTTAAACTGTGCCCTTTTATTTTATTTTATTTCTGCTGGGCCATGAAATAATAATAAAGCAATAATATTTAATTTATAATTAAATTAAGATTTTACAAAAAAAAATATATGTAAAGGAATAAAAATGCTATTGGTTGGAAAATATATATATAAAGAAATTTGGTACAAGGATAAAATTGGTATTAAAGAGTATTTTTAACTCGGAAGAGTTTATTTACACCAAATACAAATTACATGAAAGAAAAGTAAACATGAAAGAGATTTTTTTGCACACTTTTTCAACTAGGAGAGTTTTATGCACTTTATCCTAAAATAAAGTAATTATTTGCACTCCTTTTCCATTGTCATCAACATTTTTATGTTTTAGTAATAGATTTAGTCAATAGTGTTCAACTGCCTCTTTGGTGAGCAGGGAATAGTTTACACACTTTTAATTGTAAATCTTAAGGCTATAATTAAACATCTATTTTTTTCATTATTTTAAGAAATTTACTGATTCTTTACATTAACATTAATGGCTAGTTTGGTAGCAAGAAATGGAGGTGGAATGGAATAATTATTCCAACTTTGATTCTCTTTCTCTTGTTTGCTGTGCTACATTAGAAATGGAATGGTCATTCCTAGGGATGGCAACGGGGCGAGGCGGGGTGAGTTTTGCCTTTCCCATAACCGAAACCGTTTAACTTTCCTCGCCCCGTCCCCTCCCCGTAACCGTGTATAAACGGGGCGGGTTTTGACTTCCCCATTCCCATAACCATTTAACTTTCCCCTCCCCGCCCCGTTTATACATTATTAATATTTTCTCTATATATTATATATAAGTATAAATATATATATACTTAAACCCCTCCCCACCCTGTTTCTTTAAACGATTCCGTAAACGGGTTTTAAACAGAGCGGAGCGGGGCAGGTACCCGACGGAGCAGGGCAAATTGTCATCCCTAGTCATTCATTTGGAATGCTCATTCCAACAAATCCATTCCACTTCTTGAATCATGGAATGGTCATTCCATTCCCACTTATTATTAAAATCATCATTTCTCTCTTCATTAATGCATTTCTCTCTTTTACAACTCACTCAATAATATATATATATATATATATATATATATATATATACCTATTAAAATATTTAATAAAATATTAATTTTTATCACTTTTAGTTTTTAATAAAATATTAATTTTTTTTTGTATAAAAGACGGATTATATCTTGATTTATAAAGTTTTAATTGAATGAGTAAATTTTTTTTTTCACATAATAATTAAATTAAATTGGTTAAATATCTATTTTTAAAACTGATTCTATTTTATATAGAAAAATATAACATGTTGAAAGGTAATACTATTTCATTCCTACATTATTCTCTATTTGTAGTCAAACATTAGAATGAGAATGAGAATGATCATTTTATTATATTCTCATTCTCATTCCATTCCTGACTTCATTTCATTTTTACTTCATTTTATTCCAGCATACCAAATTAGCCCTAAGGCTAAAATACTCTCAGACCCCTCAAGGTTTGCTCAAATTACTCTATTAAATTTTTTGCAAAATCACTTATACATCCCTTGTCAAAGTTATGACCGTTAAAATTACTAACATTTCATATAAAAGTACGAAAATGCCCTTAGTTTTAATAACATAATACTTGCTTCGGTAAATATAAATTACACATAAATTTAGTATACATATACATATACATATATAAAGATCATATACACTCACCGCCAACACCACCCACTCATCGTTGGCGCCACCTCCACCATCTACCACCGTAGCAACCCCCTAAACCAAACTTTTTCGACCCAAAATCCCCTCCCTTCACCACCTTTTCCGACCTCACTCTCAATCCGTCCCCTAACCTCTGGTTCTGACAATAAAATCACCCAACTCTGTTTTCATTGTAAACTTTCACGACAACGAATTTTCCTTCTGTGCCCCCGACTCCAAGCCCTACAACAACTTTTACCACTGTTTATATAGATTGTAATTTCATTTGAGCTGTTTGGGAAAATCTTTAGAGAGATGTTGATTCTAAACTCAAAAATACATTAAACCTCTCGATTGATGGCAAAGAACCCAATTTTTTAGATTCTTCTCTTCACCGTTGTTTTAATTCGGGAAAAAAATAATCTGATTTCACAATCACTGAAAAAAAAATTTAAAAACAAAATAAAACTAGAGATGGGTGTTGCTGTAGTGCAATCTACAAAAATAGAGAAAAAAAGCTAGAAAAGGTGCTAATGTTGGCGAATAAAATTGAATTGGTATTGGTAGAGATGGCGGAGGGGTGAAGTTAGTGGGTTAGTGGTGACCAAGGCTTACGAGGAGGGAAGGGGGGAGAGAGAGAGAGAGAGAGTGAGAGTAGCGACATTGAATTGGTATTGGTTGAGGTAGTCGAGGGGTGAAGTTAGTGGGTTAGTGGAGACCAATGCTTACGGGGAGGGTGGGGGAGAGAGAGAGAGTGAGAGGAGCGTTGTGTCCGTCGCCGGAGAAAAAGAGATCCACTTCTAGTTCTGGAGAAGTATTTCAACAGTATGGTAGTGGAGTATGTGAATTACAATAATACCCCCAAAAAATATTTTGTTCAAACAAAATGCCAGGGATATTTTTATCCGTCGAGTGTTGGAACACTCTTATCTTCTGGGAAGGGCAATTTTAGTATTAATTAGATATTTTCTAACAGTCCTAACGGATTGTTAATGGAGTGGAACTATTTGTGATTTTGGCGGAACCTAAGGGAAGGTTGACCAATGTTTTAACCAAATTTTAATTTGAGAGTAATTTAAACAAATCTCAGGGGTCGGAGGATAATTTACCTTAACATTAAATAACATTTATGTGAAAAGATAAAAGTGTACAATTCTATAAATTAAAAAAAAAAAAAACCTAACTCTATAGGGTGATTATTTATCATTAAGCTATCATTTCAATATACTTTAATCGGGAAAAAAAAATGAATCACCAATTTTTCAGTGTAGCCAAAGAACAAGGGAGAAGAACACCATTGAACTAAGTCACCAAGTTCGCATTAAAACTTGAAGGACTGCTTCTCCATAAAATTAAGTTTACTTCTCCAAAAATGTAAATCCAACATCAATTGGTGTCACTTCATAGGCCAATCAATGATCTGCTTTATAAGTATTAGAACTCTAAATTGTTTTAATTTTAAATTTACTTCATTTTTTTAGTTGGTTTTTTATTTTTTTTAACAGAAAAAACTTGATTTTTATCGCTCATATTTTTATAACCCTTTTTTTCTGCCTTTTTCCTAATATAACTATAGTACTGCACAAGCAAATACTTCTAGAAATTGAAGTCTTTGTGGCTTGATTGGATCAGTCAAACGTATGCAAATACCGAGTATAAAATAACTCGATTAAGCAATAAGGTTTGCAGAGAGCAGGGGTAGATTTTCTCTTCTATTATTCTTATCCCTTGTTCTTGGCTACATTGAAAAGACGGTGATTCATTTGTTTTTCTGATTATACTGACAGATATTGATTAGGTGAAAGAATTGACCACTAACTGAAATTATAATGAAAATAAATGTGTGTTTTCGTCTAATTTTCACTAAAACAAAAAATTTAATAAAAAGAGGATGATGAAGCTCAAGCAATTAAAGTGACCTGATAAATAATCGCTGGTTAGGTTTTTTTTTTTTTTGTGGAATTGTACACTTTTATCTTTTTACATAAATGTTATTAAAATTAAGACTACAATTAAAAGTGTGGAGAATATTCGTTGCTCACCAAGAAGCAATTGAACACTACTATTAGATTTAGTTGCAATTTTTGACATCTATTTCTTAACGGCTCATATTAAGGAGAAAAATTTGGTTGTTCACCATTGATAAGAAGAATCACAATCCCGGTACACCAAACCACCAGATTATTTTCCATATTAACCCATAATAGGCCTTCTCCATCAATAATCATGGGCATTATAAATGCAGCCCCCCCCCCCCCCCCCCCCCCCCAACACACACACACAGTCTCACGGGAAATCAAGCGAAGGTGCCGGTCAATATCAATGTTCCCAAAAATAATAGAATTTCCTGATCAACCATTTCAAATTATAACTCATTACCTTCATGTCAGCTTTTGTCCAAAACATACTTATTCATTGAAACAACTTTTGAAAGGTGACATTTCAATAAGTCGTCCGTGCGAAGACTTAAATTTATTAATAATATCCATCCATTAATTTAGCATGTCTACTGTGTAAGGTTCAATAGATTTTTATTTTATTAGATTTTTTTTTTTTGTTAAAGTATTTTATTAGATTCATATTCATTCATGAGTCAACAATATCTGCTGTGATGTCTTATGTCCTCAAAGGTCCAATTAAGTTGCAACAAAAATCAAAGATCTTGACAAGAAGAAAGTTCCTATAGGATAGTTGAATGTGATATATTTTATTCCATATAACATTGTCTTCCTAACTAACATGTTGTTCTGCTCAAAGGGATTGTAGTGGTGATATTCAACTAGATATAGACTATAGTGGAGGGTACTGTTTAGTTGTCTTTGCTTTCAGTCCACTTCCAACTTATCTATCTTCATATTATTGTTTATTTCCTACTTGTAAATTATGTTTAAGGTAAACCAATACTGGAAATTCATCTTTCCACTAGCAGATTTTTTATATCTCTGGGCCTCTTGGCAACCACATTAGGTGCAAAACACCACAAGTCAACTGACCTCAAACACTTTCAAAATAATAATATAATTTATATGTGTGTGTTCTAGAAATTGATGGTATGTCTACCTGGAAGGATGCGTCATTAATTTAAATATCAATACAGTTCCATGCTAAGCTGGAATTCAATAAAATGGATACTTGAATGAGATATGGGGCTTATTAGCTGAAATTTTGTTTCTTAAAGAACCCCTAAAAAGCAACTAAATTTACATAATATCTTTTAAGTTCTCGACAAGTTATTGGTTGCTCCGGGGATTCCTTACATATAGGAATCCCACCACTAGAAACTCATAATAGAAAATAATTTGAAATAGAAAGTTTTTAGTGGTCCAAGGAATCCCCGTTGTAACTAATAATTTTCCCAACCTCTCATAAACATCAACTTTTTCCTTTGCCTGCTCACATTTTCCAGAAACAAAGCTATTTTCTTCCACTCAACATATTGGTGGGGTGTCAACAAGTCAAGAATGCCTGCTGTGGCCTCTTGTATCCCCCACATACTCTCCCACCACCACTTTGAAGACTATATATTAATAAGAAGAAACTCATGTGATACAACTTCAATTGAGCTAAAGAACAACTATGGCTCTGCTACACCATCTCCTTCTCCTTGTTCTCCTACTCTTGCTTCCCAATATCATTGCAGAATCTGCAGACCCTTCGGGTCAGTTTTGTAATACAAATACTAACATAAGTAGCACAAGTCGAGTATCAGCAAATATTGATCGCTTGTTACCTCAGTTGGTTTCAGGTGCTACTCTGAATGGCTTCATCGCTACCTCCTATGGTAATGGTGAAGACCAAGTGTATGGCCTAGCACAATGCAGAGGAGATGTGAGCAGCAAAGACTGTTCCAGCTGCATCCAAGACGCGGCAAAGGAAATCCGCAAAAGGTGTCCAAACCAGGCAGATGCTAGGATTTGGTATGAATATTGCTTCCTAAGGTACAACACAGAGGATTTCTTTGGACAAGTCGACACATCTTTTGGCATATTCTACTACAATGTTCAGAATGTAACCGATCCTGAAACTTTCAACAAAGAACTAGGAGCTCTGATGGATAACATTAGTTCACAGGCTGTTGAGCCCGTGAACAAAGGGCTTGGGAAAGGAAAAACTAAATTGTCACCTTTTCTAACACTTTATGCTTTGGTGCAATGCACAAGGGACCTATCAAAGCTATCTTGTGCTCAGTGCCTCGCCATAGCTGTTTCCAACTTCCCCAACTTCTGTGATAACAAAAAGGGCTGTCGAGTTCTATATAGTAGTTGTTATGTCCGTTATGAACTCTATCCTTTTTTCTTTCCTCTTGATTCACAAAAAGCATTGAACAATGCTTCAAAGGTCTATCGTGTATCTGTTGTTTCCAAACCTTAGTTGGTCATGCCAGACGAATTTCATATATCAAACAAGCACAATCTTCTGAGTAACATCATTTCAATTTGAATTTATAAGCTTTCGAATATTTTTACATTTGTACATGTGTGTCAATTTTGCATTCAGTTCCACAATTCTTTATTATTGCAGAACACAAAATAAAGCTTGCTATGTACATAACTCCAATCTGTTATAGATGGATCATTTTGCCATAAAATTAATTAATTGTTCGCTTTGCCTTGACTTCTGGGGAAAGGGATAACTTCTCTGATATCAGTGAGGCCAGTGGCATAGAGAACCATTAGGTCAAATACAAGACTGAAGCCAGAGTGTTTGACAGTTCCGTTTCTGCGAAGATCCAAGTACCATTCATACTGCTCTCTGGGTAAGCCCAATTCCTTAATCCTGCAAGCATATATAACAGGAAATTGGTAAGAAATTCTAAAAGTTTTGCTAATCCATTTCCATTAGAAATATGGAAAGAATTAAAAAAAAAACTGATGCCCCAAACAACTGCAAATGTTATCACGTGAAATGCTAAACTTCATGAAATTATTTCATGAATTTCTATCATGAATGATGTGGCAGGTGATAATACCATTGGGACTCCGTGTATATGGGAAATCCCACCAATACTAACTCACCATTTAATTGTCACATCATTCATGATAGAAATTCATGAAATAATTTCATGATGTGTAAAGGGACATCAGAACAATGTTTAATAATGGTGAACCTTCATCGTTCAATCAAAGATCAAAAATAGGTCCTTGCCTTGCACTTAACATGTCGAAGCGTTCCTCATTTTGGCTACCTCTGATCAGTGTTCCAGCCTGCAAACAAGTGTCCTTCAGCTTAGTGAGCAAAATTTAATCTGGATTATAGTTGAACTCCATAGGATTAAGGAATCCAACACTACTTGCTTAACACTTGAGCTTACCTTTGGTGCAATCACGTCAAATGCTGCAACTGTCTTTCCATCTTTGTTCAGGCGAACATAGAATGGTTTCAGTTCTTTTGGGTAATTGTATATAATCACTGGGCTTTTATATATCTCCTCTGCCAAATAACTATCAACGACAAAGAAGTTAAGTCTACCCATTCCTCTCTATACAAAAAAATTACATATAAAAAATGCTTGCGTACCTTTCATGTTCTTCAGTCAAAGACATACCAAATTCAATTTTTGCTTCAAATTTCTTATCTGTTACCTGATCAGAAAACACCAATAATACATTTGAGATGAGAACAGAAAATGTGGATATATCAGTCGGAATAAATAATGTATCCAAGGAACATGCAACACCATATTGTTACCTGTTTTAAAACCTCTACTGCTTCTGCATAGGAGATTTTTTTAAATGTACTTGATGTCATTGATTGAAGGCGGTCCACAATGGTTTTGTCAATTCGTTTGGAGACGAATGCTAAATCTTCTGAACAATTTTCCAATACCCATTTGCAGAGAAACTTTAAAAGGTCATTCGCACAGTTCATGGCATCCTAGACATGCACAAAGAATAATATAATTTTAGGAAAAATTACTTCACATGCAATATATGAGGAACAAATCAATGAGGTTATAGTTTTTAAGCCAATTACTTCTTGGGGAACACTTCAGAATATGTTCGATATTTATGCAAGTCCAAAAGGGATTGAGGGTATTCCCACAATCAGAAAGGTTATGGCAAAAAGATGCCTCCAACTAGAAAATTATGCTGAAAACAGATTTTATGAAATAGAAAGGAACAACAGAGCATGTAACATAAATTAGCATAATGTGACAGAAGAAACAGCTTCATTTTGAAATTCAGTATATATAAAGATGGTTATTGTATGACTATGAGGAATGTACTGAACAAAGGAAACGCTTCTACCTCTAATTGTGAGAAAGCCATTTCGAGTTCGATCATCCACATCTCTGCCAGACTTTTTTTGGACTCTGAAATCTCTGCTCTAAATCTGGGCCCAAACGAGTACACATTTCCAAGGGCACATGCATAACTCTCAAGATGAAGGCGACCAGAAACTGTTAGATAAGTCTGGCGAGAAAAGAAATCTTTAGAAAAGTCAACCTTATCAGTTTTAAGTGAAGTTCCGGGGTTTGATTTTTCTCTTGCTTCCAACTGTGATGCTAACTCGTTTGTTTTACGAAGATCCTGAGTTGCAGCAAGCAGTGCTTCCTTATTGCTTTCAGTTCTCTTGAGTTCTTCAACTAGTTTACTTTTCTCCTTGATAGAAGCCTTGACAACTTCAAGGCTGACACCTTCAGTGTCATCCATGACACTTAGCTCGCCTTTTTTTATTTCTTTGGCAAAAAGAGTGGTAACTTGGAACTTCTCGCTAAACCCTTCACAATCTGTTGTTGTGATAATGGGCACTTGTACATAAAGGAACCCGTGGTTCTGGAAGAAAGTGTGAGATGCTTGAGTCAACGCATTGCGGATTCGCATAACAGATGCCACCTGCAATTTGTAAAACAGCTCAATGAAAGAGTAAATTAACACAATAAGGGACCTAAGTAACATAATTAGAGTCATTCTGGAATCTCAGATTTAGACAAGAAGAAGAAGTAGAAGTGCATGATAGAATCATATTAGTCCTAAGCTTTCATTGTTATTCTTCATTACAATTGCAGCACAAAGTTGGAATGACCCCAGAAAGTGATTAATACTAGGATGATCTTTGTTAATAATTTGGTCATCTTTAAGTGCAAAAGAGATGGATTTTTGGACAACCAAAAACTATAGCAAAACTGAACAATTATCTCACTTGGGGAAAGGGACATGTAAAAAACTAGTAAAACATAAACCATAATATATAGCATCCTTGTAATAAATAAAATATGTCTGCACTCTGCAGACATAGAGCCCTAATGAAGAAAATAAAAATGGGGGTATTGAAATTACCGTAGTTGTTCGAGGACGAAAATGAGAGAAATCCCTTAACATCTCCAATGGTAATCTTTTCTTCGATAAGGGATACTTATCCTGATCAACCATCCCAAGATGCAGAATTTTCTCTGCTTTGAGCTCAATAACATGTTTTCCCTGTACTGATGGCTGTTGCAATATACCTTCTACTAATATACAAGTTCCAGTAGGCAAGATTTGGCTAGGAGGGGCTATTGATGAGACAACAAGAACCTAAGAGAGTATAAATTATAAAACCAATCAAAACAAAAAGGTAACATATAGAAGTAGGTCTGATTTTCATTAGGTGGCTGTAAAATTGAACATAACTTTATGATAAAATTCAATAGTTCTGATATGGACACAGAGATCTGATAAAGAAAGAGAGAGAGAGAGAGAATTGAATGTACCTGAAGACTTGCAACACAAGAATTATCACTAATTTGCAAGAAAGCAATAGAGGGTGTTGGGGGTCTATTAACCAGAGAATCCAACTTCTCACGAATCTGGACATGGCCTCCCCCTAAAACCTTCAATATCGAGCGAAGAAAGGGTATTCGAGATTGAAGAATTTCCACACAGCTCACATCTTTTGGTTCGGCCACACCACCACCACTTACATCCGAGGTCTGCACAGGTTCTTTCCTCACCTCCTTGGAGGACTTAACCCATCCTCCAACCAAAATTCTCTCACCAACCAATCCGAACCCTCCATCACTGCGATCCAATACAGTTTTCAAGATTACCCTTTTCGAGTACCTGAAAAGGGTAACCGGCGATTCAGCAACTTGGGCTTGCTCTAACGCCATTTTGGGGTAAAAAGAGAGAGAAAGAGAACTGAAAGTAAAGAGAAATTGAGAAAGAGTTTTGGTGAGTTTGTTGTGAAGGGTTTGTGGGAGGATTTGGGTTTTTATTTGGATGGGACATGGACATGGTGATGTATAGCAGAGGAAGGATGCTTTGCTTGGGAAGGTGATTTGGAGAATTGAGAGTAGGAAGATGAAAAAAAAGGGTGTGAAGAAGTTTGGGGTTGAAGGAAATGGATTAGAGACAGAGAACTGGAGGCTAGGGTTTGGTATTCTTGAAGGTTGGGTTTTCGCGGGAATTTAACACTCTTAACGGTTTTCCAAATTTTGATTGTTACTTTTAAGAGGTATTCAACAAAAATTAATATGTTGGCCTTGAAAAAAAAAAGACGAAAATAAATAAATGAATAAAAAAAAAATTAACAATTAGTTTGGCACAGGGGATAGTGTGAGAAGTGGAGAAACGGAAAGAAAGAAAAATGGAGAAAATTTGTTAGGAAGGAAAGGAGTAGTAAAATGGAGGGTTCCTCTTGCACAGCATTTTCTTTTCACCCGAATGCAGGGAAAGTAATAAAATAACTAGTATTTTGTACAAAAAGAAATGATAGAATCAAATTATACCTCATACCCTATACGGCTATACTAAACCAAGCATAAGAAATTGTAAACGAAGCATAATATTGAAAATAACTACTCCCTAGTATTATAGTTTGAATATTAACTTCAAAATTATAAACAATTTTATCTTAGCCAAACCTTATTTGCTAAAAAAATTGCAATGTCTTCGATTTTTTCTCCTTAAAAATTATAAAGTTAGATGTTTTTAATTTAACATAGTTTCCGCATGCTTCTACAGACGGTATTAGGGTGTAAATATTGTAAATAATGATTAGTTGTTAATTTGCAGATTAGTTAGTTAGCTTTCTAATTACGCTTTTTGTTATAACTAACTCATTGTAATAGTGACTATTTATATACCTGGCTTCTGTAGTGTTAGAAGATTAAAGAATGAAGATCATTTCTTTTTCTCTCTCTTCTTCTTAGCTCTTCTTCTTCTCAAGCTTAATATGGTATCAGAGTAAATTTGATCCGCTGCAAATTTGCTTGTTTTCTTCTTCCTCGTTGATTGTTCTTGTCTTCTTCGATATGGCAACTCTTTCCTCGATGAGTGATTCCAATTCTGGAGAGCGTACCAATTTGAATCGTTCCGCCATTGAAGAACCTTCGAATCCTTACTATCTTTATCATTCTGATAGCCCTGGGCAAGTGCTCGTCTCACAGCAGCTCACCGGTGAGAACTACACCAACTAGAGTCGCACGATGTTAATTGCACTATCTGTAAAGAACAAATTGGGATTTGTCGATGGTTTTATTCTTGAGCCTTAAGGTACTGATGATAATTTGCTCAATTCCTGGATTCGCAATAATGATATTGTTATATCTTGGATCTTAAATTCAGTTTCAAAGGAAATTTCTGCCAGTATTATTTTTGCTGCTTTTGCTCGAGAGATTTGGCTAGATCTTAAGGATCGTGATTCGTGTGTGAGTGTGACTCAAAAAGTATATCAATTAAAATTTCCACACTTCGCAATAGAACGAATTCCTTGCAGAATAGGGCTATCGAAAGGAATGGGTATCGTACCTCAGGGACTGTGGTCTGACTGTGTTGGATATAAGGAATTAATTCTAATTAAATTTAAAAGAAGTAAATTCTGATTTTTAAAACTAAATTAACTAATGAAGCAATTGAACAAAAGCAAGAAAAACTAAGGAGTGTAGAGAATATAAGATAAGTCTAGGGTAATTGATTTCACCACTAACTTCACAATCAATGGTCAATTGAACTAACTATGGGGCATCATATCATGCATAAGTGGTGTTGGTGGCTACAAGCTCACCTCCATCCGTCAAGAAGATAACATATGATTAAGGCTAAGTCATGGACTATCTTCGATTGGCATGGGTCATCTGCCTAACTACTCTACTCTAGGGTGCAGTATGGTTCATCTTCTCTAGGCATAATCCATCAAAGCTTTTAATAATATATTCAATGAAAACCATTGTGTAATAATCACTCTCATGATCACAGAAAACAAGAGGGACGGGTTCAATAACAACAATCAAGTATCTAAGACAAGATAAGAAATCATTGAAACTGAATTTATAAGACTTTTATTGCTCAATTCTATAAGAATCCTCTAAATTACACAATCTATGAATGAATACAAAAATCCCCAATAATTAGAACAATCAAACCAGTGATGTTTAGTTAGGGCTCCATCAAAACCCTGGTGGCTGAACTAGCCGCTCATGATACGCCTTGTTCTCCAATGATTCTCTATTCCAAAAGCTCTTCAAAGCTGCTGCCAAGCCTCCTCCATACAGCCCTAATTTGTCACTTTAAATAGCCAAGAGAATACATCAAAGTCCTAATCCAATTAGGAATAAATTAGGTTTTCCCGCAGCACTAATCAGGTGGGTTTTTTCTGCTGACTTCGGCCCAAATTTTGACCCACTAGAAGTCCGATTTACGGAATTTTCGTGAAATACAAAAGTGTGCAGAATCAAATTTCGTTCAACCTTACGCGAGAATTATGTCGATTTGAAGCTCGGACATAAGACTTCTAGTCCGTTTTCCAAAACGGGATTAAGACTGTATTATGCGCAGATTTGGGCTTCAGGCCCGAAACCTTCTTAAGCAGTTGTAATTCTCTTGGACCTCTTCCTTGGGCTGATTTGAGTTGAAATAAATGGTTGAGTGATCCTCCTTGGTGTAGGCTTCATCTAACCATCTTGGATGTCTTCTTTAAAAGCCCAAAATCACGGTTTTAACTGAAATAATCATTAAGGCCCTGAAAATACAGAAAATACTAAAACAAAGTAAAATAACAAAATAATCTATCACTAAGAGAATAAAATACATAAGTTAAGAGGCTAGAATGCGTAACATTCAACGCCGATCACACCCCCAAACTTACATATTGCTAGTCCCTTAGCAATAGAATAAAACAAAACTAAAATAAAGAAACTAACAAATACTAAATAAACTACCCAACTCCACTTTCGTGGGAGAAACGATTGCATTTAGCATATGCAACAAGCCTTTAAACCCCTAGGTTCCCCCTAGTGGACGAGTATAGTCTCGTGAGGGTTTCCAGAAATGTTACCCACAAACATTCAAAATTCTGTTTCAACATTAATTCAAGAAGAAGATTACAATACATAGTTACAAACTTGCATTCAAGAATAATTTTAAATTTCTAAATTCCATCATTCAAATCAATGGTCCCCACACATAATTCACATCAACATATCTCAAAATAACCAACTCTAGCTCCCTCGTGTAAAGTGAACTAGCAGTCATCTCATGTAGCACAACCCAGCTCTGAATATATTAAGACACATACCCTTTCAACTCACTAGCTCCCCTTATTGAACTCATACTTCCCAACATGCATACATGACTTTTTCATTTTTTTTTTTTCATCATTCTTTTTTTTCATTGCTTTATTGGTTGTGCAATGTCTTGATCTATTAAGCTTTCTAAAAGATCCATGTAGCAAGCTTTCAGTCAGTGACTCCCAAACCAGATGGCTTTAGGGCACTAGGCTTTAAGATACCCTGAAGACCTAATTACTCGAATCAATCAGGCTACAAATCAAGACAACCAATGCTCATCTTTTCTCACCCTTTCACTTTTGACGCGAACACTCCGTGCTTCCTGAGGCATAGAGGCCCGGTTACTCATGAAAAGGATCAAATTGAATTGCTTATTCATCACTTTTTTCTTTTCTTTTTCATCTCTTTTTTTTTTCTTTTCATTGAAGTCAAGTAAAACACATTATCGGTACTCATTCTCAAGAGATACTAATTAATATCAAGCATATGTAACTCAATAACTCAAACCAAAGTTTATACCCCATAAGACTATGCTAGTGTGCATGTGCATGTAAGGAAACTAAAATTAATCACTCCAAAGCATGTTATTGCAAACCATGATTAAAACCACATAATTTAAACCACAGTTTCCAAGAATTTAAAACATACTCAAAAAATTGCAAGTTATGCACCTACATAAGGTATTAATCCTTTGAATCATGTCAAAACGTTCTATCTAAAAACAAAACAAAAGAAAATAAAGAAATAAACTAAGAAAATAAAATAAACTAAAATCCTAATACAAGAAGAATTTCACAAATTTTCTCCCATAATGCAATAAAGCACAAAAATAGGTATCGCCTCACCCCCAAACTTAAACTGTACATTATCCTCAATGTACTACCAATCGAAGCATAGAGAAAGGTAAGAACGATATTACCAGGATCATGGAGAAGTAGTGGCAAGAAAATAAAGTAAACCAATGAGATGAAGGCAGTGCAAGCACACCCCCAAACTTGAAAGTTACAACCTGTCAAAACAGACCACTATACCCCAAAGATCAAGTGAAATAGTATGGGTGAAAATAAATATGAAATAATTTTATTTTTTTTTTTGAAACTAAATAAAAAAAATAATATGAAAAACAAAATAAAGAAAGGAAAATTAAAAATAAAAATAAAAATAAAAATACAAAAGATAGTTACCTCCGAAAAAAATCAAGGAGAAGGTGGTGCCGAAGCATCTAAGTCAGAGCCGGAATGGAGCATCAAACACAACCAAATAATCCACAGTCAATGTTTAATGTCCTCCCCCAAACTTGTAGCACAAAACCTCTCAAAGAAATCCAACCAATTTTTCAAACAAAGTCTACTTCCTTATGAAGAAGAAACTTGAGAAAATTGATCATTTAATGAGGATGGGGAAAAATAGATTGGAATAGATGATGATGGTGATGAATGATGATGATCAAGTAGTGTTATGAAAGATTTCTAGAGTGTATTTTGATGTTGGAGAGGCACAAAGAGTCACCAAAGTGATGTATTTTCAAGTGGGAGCATATAAGGCATCATGAGGGAGCAAAACTAGTAAAATAGAGCAAATTGGGCCTTCAGGGGCTGGGGCGATCGATCCCCCTAGGGCTGGGCGATCGATCGCCCAGCTGGTTGCTATCCATGTAGAGAAGAAAAATGGGGCGATCGATCCCCCTTCAAAGGGGCGATCGATCCCCCCTGCTGGAGCTCTTTTGGCGTCTATCGCCCAAGGTCGACCGGGAATGCAATTTTTGGACAGTCCATCGCCCAAGGTCGACCGAGACCTCTCTTTTTCACCTATTTTGAGTCCAAATACCTCGATACACCTCTTGACATCCCCCGGAAGCAACCTATACATCAAAAACTCAAAGAAAACACATTAAAACACACCTAATAATGGAAGAAAAATAAAGAAATACATAAACTAAAAAAATAATAAAATAAAATAAAATAAAAATAAAAATAAAAGAAAATTAAAGAAATTAAAGGATAGAAATACATACAAATCCTACAATTTAACGTCCGTAGGAGACGGTCATCGACTTCAATTGAAAGTTCACCCAATGCCACATCTCTTGAGGAGATTTAATTTCGTCCCTCCTATATGATCCTCACCTTCTTGTGTCGAACTCAAAGTGACCAGAATGGTGTCATTGGCTTCAAAAAACACATCTCTCTGTCTTGACGGAAGATGTTTCAATTTTACCCATGGAGGAGACTCTAATGATGGCATCAGAGGAGTGCTAGAAAGAATAGGCAATGGCTCAATCGGAATCCTCCAAGGTGGAGTATTTTTCATGGCCACTACACCAAGTAAATCATTCACCCCCTCAATGGACTTCTCAACATCATGTGATAGAGCAACCGGATGAACTTCTTCAATATAATCATCAAAACCTTCCATGAAGAAACATTCACTCTCATCTAGAGGATGTTGAATGGCATTAAAATTATTCAATTTCACCTTAGGCTCATGAGAAATTTCAAAATTAGGAGCCTTTGTCACCTCTTCCTCATCAAGCTTCTTCTCCCCTACCTTGTTGTCACTTATTTCTCCACTTCTGAGAGTGGTGATGGCTTGAAATTGTTCATGGTGTGGGTTGCTTGAAGAAGAAATATTGTTAAGGACATGAACCCCTCTTGGGTTGGCAACTGGTTGGCTTGGTAGTTTCCCCTCTTCTCTTCTACTTACAGCATTGACAAGTTGTCCAAACTGAGATTCCAATTTGGCAATCGACTGAGAGTGAGAGTGAACTAGTTGAGAAGTGAATTGAAGTGTTGCTGCAGTGGCTTGCACTGCCTCTACAATAGAGTCAAGCTTCTCAAGTTTTTCTAGGACAATTGTCATCTTGTCCTCAATGGCTGAATACCTCTGTGCCATAAGAACTTGTTCTTGATATGATTGTGAAGGCACATAGTTCTGAGGTTGAAAAGTGGGCTGAATTGCTACCCCTTGCTCTTGTGGAAGATCGAAAAACTGCCCAATTAAAGGGCAATTATTCACATGATGCATAGGACTCGAGCAAAAATCACATGGCTCAAAAATAGAAGGATATGAAGATTGATTAGGCACTTGACAACCCGCCATGAGTTGCACCACTCTTTGTGCCACAGCATCCACAATGGTAGACATAGCATCTGCAGAACCAATCTCAAAAATATCATCAACCTTCCTTGTATTAGATGGTCTGCTCGAACGAGATGAAGACACATGTTGCAAAGAATTGTCACTGAGATTCTCGAACAAAGTCCATGCTTCATCTTCACTTTTTAACATAAAAGTGCCACCACATGATGCATCCACCATCTGTCTGTTACTTTCTATAAGTCCCTCATAGAAACATTGCACTAACTGCCACTTTGGAACTTGGTGATGAGGACACTTCCTAAGAATGTCCTTGAATCTCTCCCATGTCTCAAAAAATTGTTCCCCCTCAAATTGAGAGAAACCAGTGATAGCTCGTCTGAATTGATTGGTCTTCCCTATCGAAAAATATTTCTTCAAGAACTCACTTTGCATTTGAGTCCATGTAGTGATAGAGCTCGCCGGTAGAGATCTGAACCAATACTTGGCCTTTTCTTTTAGAGAGAATGGAAAGAGTCGCATCCGAAAAGCATCTTCTGAGAAGTTATGAATTTTTGTTAATGAGCAAACTTCTAAAAATTCATCCAAGTGCTTGTACGGATCCTCATGAGTCAACCCAAAATAGGATGGCAACATATGAATGATATTGGGCTTGATCTCATAGTTCAGTGCAGTGACATCAGGCAATTGAAAATCAACTCGTGAATTATAAGTCTCTGGGACATAGTAGTCTCTGATCAATCTCGCTTTTTCCACAACAGCATTAGGCACAATATTGTTGTCCTCATTATTACCACGCACACCATCCATGATATCAATAATCTCTTCCTCTTACTCAATGGTATGGTGATTGATGTACCGGAAAGGAAAAAAAAGAAAAAATAAAATAAATAAATAAATTAGGTTAGTAGGAAAAAAAATTCTAACTAAAAAATAAAAGAAAACTAATTAGTAATTGAAAAGAAAACAAAAGAAATAAAATAAAAATAAAAAAATAAAAGAAAAAAAATTCCTAAACTAAAAATCCAATTAGAACTAATTCTAAAAATCCAAATAATCAAATAGACAGTCCCCGGCAACGGCGCCAAAAATTGATTCGTGTGTGAGTGTGACTCAAAAAGTATATCAATTAAAATTTCCACACTTCGCAATAGAACGAATTCCTTGCAGAATAGGGCTATCGAAAGGAATGGGTATCGTACCTCAGGGACTGTGGTCTGACTGTGTTGGATATAAGGAATTAATTCTAATTAAATTTAAAAGAAGTAAATTCTGATTTTTAAAACTAAATTAACTAATGAAGCAATTGAACAAAAGCAAGAAAAACTAAGGAGTGTAGAGAATATAAGATAAGTCTAGGGTAATTGATTTCACCACTAACTTCACAATCAATGGTCAATTGAACTAACTATGGGGCATCATATCATGCATAAGTGGTGTTGGTGGCTACAAGCTCACCTCCATCCGTCAAGAAGATAACATATGATTAAGGCTAAGTCATGGACTATCTTCGATTGGCATGGGCCATCTGCCTAACTACTCTACTCTAGGGTGCAGTATGGTTCATCTTCTCTAGGCATAATCCATCAAAGCTTTTAATAATATATTCAATGAAAACCATTGTGTAATAATCACTCTCATGATCACAGAAAACAAGAGGGACGGGTTCAATAACAACAATCAAGTATCTAAGACAAGATAAGAAATCATTGAAACTGAATTTATAAGACTTTTATTGCTCAATTCTATAAGAATCCTCTAAATTACACAATCTATGAATGAATACAAAAATCCCCAATAATTAGAACAATCAAACCAGTGATGTTTAGTTAGGGCTCCATCAAAACCCTGGTGGCTGAACTAGCCGCTCATGATACGCCTTGTTCTCCAATGATTCTCTATTCCAAAAGCTCTTCAAAGTTGCTGCCAAGCCTCCTCCATACAGCCCTAATTTGTCACTTTAAATAGCCAAGAGAATACATCAAAGTCCTAATCCAATTAGGAATAAATTAGGTTTTCCCGCAGCACTAATCAGGTGGGTTTTTTCTGCTGACTTCGGCCCAAATTTTGACCCACTAGAAGTCCGATTTACGGAATTTTCGTGAAATACAAAAGTGTGCAGAATCAAATTTCGTTCAACCTTACGCGAGAATTATGTCGATTTGAAGCTCGGACATAAGACTTCTAGTCCGTTTTCCAAAACGGGATTAAGACTGTATTATGCGCAGATTTGGGCTTCAGGCCCGAAACCTTCTTAAGCAGTTGTAATTCTCTTGGACCTCTTCCTTGGGCTGATTTGAGTTGAAATAAATGGTTGAGTGATCCTCCTTGGTGTAGGCTTCATCTAACCATCTTGGATGTCTTCTTTAAAAGCCCAAAATCACGGTTTTAACTGAAATAATCATTAAGGCCCTGAAAATACAGAAAATACTAAAACAAAGTAAAATAACAAAATAATCTATCACTAAGAGAATAAAATACATAAGTTAAGAGGCTAGAATGCGTAACATTCAACGCCGATCAGATCGTTTTCAACAAAGGAACGGACCTAGAATTTTTCAGCTTAAACTTGAATTGATGAATTTGCGTCAAGAATAGAGTTCTGTTAGCATTTACTTCATAAAGCTGAAAACTATATGGGAAGAACTAAGTAATTACCGGCCTAATTGTTCTTGTGGAAAGTGCTCTTATGGTGGAGTTAAAAATCTTAACGATCATCATCAAATGGAGTACATAATGCCCTTCTTAATGGGACTTGATGATTCTTTCTCTCAAGTTCATGGTCAGTTGCTTCTCATGGATCCGATGCCTCCTATCAATCATGTTTTCTCTCTGATTGTTCAAGAAGAACAACAAAGGAGGACTAATCCTTCCTCTGATTCGAGCAATTCTACTGGCATAACAGCCTTTGCTGTTAAAACAGATGTTGCTAAGTCTGGTGGATCTAGTTCTCAAAATTCTTAGAATTCCAATTCCAGTACTTCCAAGAATCAGAAAAGAGACAGGCCTTATTGTACACATTGCAAGATTCTTGGACATACTGTGGATCGTTGCTACAAGATCCATGGATATCCTTCTGGATATAAATTCAGATCCAACAACAATTCTAATGCTATTGCTCATCAAGTTTTTACTTCTGATGATACACCAAATCAATCTAATTCTTTTGGAGGTTTTGTTCATAATTTGAACTCCAATCAATATCAGCAGCTAATGTCCATGCTTTCTACACATTTGAGTAGCTCAGCAAATGTGACCAATGCTCCTGATCCTTCTCAAACCAACTACCTCGCAGGTATTTGCTTCTCTGTGTCTTTGAGTCCTCTATTTTCATCCAATCAGTTCTGGATTGTAGACTCAGGAGCTACTCGACATATTTGTTCACAAGCCAGTGCCTTTGTTTCCTTGCATTTTATTTATCACACAACCGTTACTTTACCAAATCATTCTCAAATTTTGGTCCATTTTGCTGGTGATGTTAAACTGCATTCTGATCTTATGCTTAAGGATGTATTGTTTGTTCTTCAATTCAAATTTAACTTGATCTCAATCAGTGCTTTAGTAACTGGATCTGGCCTTATAGTGAGTTTCCTTCCTAACTACTTTATTATCCAAGATCTATCAACCAAGAGGATGATTGGCAGGGGTGACAAAATCCAAGATCTTTATGTTCTTAATGTTCAGTGTTTGAATTCTATTTTCAATGCCTTTGTCAATAATGTTTCTGCTCATATTTGGCATAATAGGCTAGGACATATTTCTTTTAAGAGACTTGATTCTTTGAAAGATCAGTTGAAATGTGATGTAACTAGATTGCATAAATCGGATTCTTGTTATATTTGTCCTCTTGCTAAGCAAAGAAGGCAGCCCTTTGAATCCAATAATCATTTGTCCAAATTTCCTTTTGATCTTGTGCACTGTGATATTTGGGGGCCATATCAAACTGTTTCTTATACTAGTCATCGGTTTTTCTTGACTCTTGTTAATGATTGCACTCGTTTTACTTGGGTTTATTTGTTGAAGAATAAATTTGATGTTGTCTTTGTGATATCGAAATTTTTTAACATGGTTTCAACTCAGTTTAATGCCAAAATCAAGGTATTTCGATCTGATAATGCACCTGACTTATCTTTTACTGAATTTTTTCAAGATAAGGGAGTTTTGCATCAGTTTTCATGTGTTAAAAGGCCTCAGCAAAACTCGGTTGTGAAGCGAAAACATCAACACCTCTTGAATGTGGCTTAGTCATTGTTTTTTCAATCCAGAATTCCAGTTTCTTTTTGGACAGATTGTGTTCTTACCGCGGCTTTCTTGATTAACAGAACTCCTTCTCCATTATTGAGGCACAATACACCTTTTCATTTGCTATACAAAATAGCTTTTGATTACACTTTTTTTTGAGTTTTTGGCTGTTTAGCATTTGTTTCCACCTTAACTGCTCATCGAACCAAGTTCCAACCTCGTGCTTGAGTTTGTGCTTTCCTTGGTTATCCGCCTAGTGTGAAAGGTTATAAGTTCTATGATGTGGAAACCAAACAAGTTTTTCTTTCACGAGATGCAGTGTTTCATGAGGAAGTGTTTCATTTTCATGCTATTTCTAGTTCAGATCAAGTTACTGATCCATTTCCAGATTTGGTTCTGCCACATTCTTCATTACAAGCTCATTTTATTCCAGATCTTATTTCTTCACATGTTCATGATCCACCTATTACTTCTATTATTCCAGCTGATCTTCCCATTGATAGTCCTGATTCTAATTCTCCAATTGTTTTTTCATTGGTTCCATCTCCCTCTGGTGTTGCTTCTCCTTCAGCAGCTAATATTCCAGTAGATGATATTCCAACAATTGCTCCTTTTCCATCTGGTGGTGTTGTTCTTCAAAAATCTACCAGAGTGATTCATCAACCTAATTACTTGAAGGATTATCACTGCAATTTACTTGCTGGCTCTTCTACTTATGTTCCATTTCTGCATCTTATCCAATCTCTAACTACATCTCTTATCATGGCCTTTCTGATTCACACAAGCAGTTTATGCTCAGTGTATCCTCTCAGGTTGAGCCTCAATACTATCACCAAGCAGTGAAGTTTCCTGAATGGAGATTGGCTATACATGAAGAGTTGAAAGCTATGGAAGCAAATAACACCTGAACCGTCACTCCTTTTCCTCATGACAAGCATACCATTGGATGCAAATGGATTTCTAAGATCAAGCTTCAATCGGATGGATCTATTGAGCGACATAAAGCTCGTTTGGTAGCTAAAAGCTATACACAACAAGAAGGTTTGGACTTTGTTGAAATATTTTCTCCAGTGGCAAAATTAGTGACTGTGAAGGTTCTTCTTGCACTTGCTGCCTCACATAATTGGCATCTAGCTCATCTCAATGTCAACGACGCCTTTTTAAATGGCGATCTTTTTGAGGAAATCTATATGGATCTCCCTCTCGGCTATCTTAGACAGGGGGAGTCCTCTCCATCTAAAAGCAAACTAGTATGCAAGCTTCACAATTCAATTTATGGTCTCAAGCAAGCTTCGAGACAATGGTATTCAAAATTTTCTTAAGCTTTGCTCAAGTTTGGCTTTCTTCAGTCAAAATCTAATTACTCTCTCTTCACAAAAGGTCATGGATCCTCTTTTGTTGCTCTTCTAGTTTATATGGATGATATCATCCTTACTAATCCTTCATCTCAAGTTATTGATGAGCTCAAACAGTTTCTGCATACATAGTTTAAGCTCAAGGATCTTGGTTGTCTCAAGTACTTCATTGGTCTTGAGATTGTTAAGTCCAAGCAAGGTATTGTGTTTTCTCAACACCATTACACCTTACAATTGCATGAGGACACAGGTTACTTGGCTTGTAAGCCAACTGTTGTTCCAATGGATCCAAAACTTCGTTTAAATGCCACTGAAGGTGAACTGCTTCCTGATATAACACACTATCGATGGCTTGCTGGGAAACTTCTTTATCTCACTTTCTCTCGCCCAGTTATTACTTTTGCAGTTCACAAGCTCACTCAATTCTTGGCTCAACCTCGACTTCATCATCTCAAGGCAGTGCATCACCTGCTTCGTTATCTCAAGAAAAGTCCTAGTCAAGGGTTGTTGTTTTCTTCTAATTCTTCGTTGCAGCTAAGAGCTTACTCTGATACTTGTGCTCCAGTTCGTTTGAAAGCATTCTCTGATGCTGATTGGGGATCATGCCCTAATTCTCGATGCTCCATTACAGGTTTTTGCATCTTTATTGGAGATTCTTTAGTCTCTTGGAAGGCCAAAAAGCAGACCACCGTCTCTCGATCCTTAGCTGAAGCTGAGTATAGAGCCCTTTCCTCTACTGCCAGTGAGCTTATCTGGTTACAGCAACTTCTTAAAGATTTTCAAGTCAAGGTTGATTCTCCTACTTTGCTATATTGTGACAATCAAGATGCGATACATATTACCTCTAATCCAACCTTTCATGAACAAACTAAGCATATCGAGATAGATTGTCATTTTGTTCGTGAAAGAGTTGCTTCAGGAGTTCTCAAATTACTACCCATTAGATCTTAATACCAATTGGCTGACATGTTTACTAAATCTCTCCCATCTACTCAGCTTTTTTCTTTGTTGTCCAAGATGGTTGTAAAGGACATTTACAAGCCACCTTGAGGGGGAGTATTAGGGTGTAAATATTGTAAATAATGATTAGTTGTTAATCTGCAGATTAGTTAGTTAGCTTTCTAATTACACTTTCTCTGTTATAACTAATTCATTGTAACAGTGGCTATTTATATAGCTAGCTTCTGGATTGTTAGAAGATTGAAGAATGAAGATCATTTTTTTTCTCTCTCTTCTTCTTAGCTCTTCTTCTTCTCGAGCTTAATAGACGATAAGAAAACTGTATGCATTTCCTAAGCCAGGAATTAAAAGCCATTAATGCTGCTTGTTGGTGGGTGAAAAACTCTGCCCATGGAGAAGCATACGAATGATTCTTAGCCAGAAGAAGCCCTATTTTAACCTTGAAAAATATCAAAATAAAACCATCTTGATATGTAAAATGGGGACAACATGGTGGGTACTTGTGTAATTCTAAGAAACAATCCAAAAAGAGCATGAGTGGGCCCAAATATGAAATTTGTCAGTTGGGGACCTCTTTGGTGTGTTCTTGTCAGCACTGGGCATTTTGGCAGTCTAATGGTATCCCCTCTCTCTCTCTCTCTCTCTCTCTCTCTCATTCTTACAATAATATAATAATGTAACTATCAATTCATCTCTAGCTTATCCCAGTAGAAAGCAAAGAATGGCCAACATTAAACAGCCCAACTCAGTCTTGCTATCCTTCACCTTAGTTTGTGCAGCATATGTTATACAAGGTCATACCCACCATAGCTACTTCTTTCCTCATAAACATGCTTCTTCTATAGCTAGTTCATCATACAAAATCATATTTCTATCCTACGCTTCTTGTTAGTGTTTCGATTCTGCTGAGCTTTTTGGCAGAGTTAAATGAATAACTTGGATTTCACATAGGCCAAATATGGTGTTTGTGAGATTCCAAGTTCTCTTCTTTTCCTTGTATTCTCAATCACCAAATAAAGCTTTTGTTTTATTCAACATCCCACAATTTGTTTAATTCTATGCTCATATAATCATATTCAACATCAATATTTCAGGTGTTGCAGGGTCTACAAGTCTAGTAGTAGTTCCTCATCATCAAAGGGTCTATGACTCCTCTGAACCAGTGGGAGAAGTACATTGGCAGGTGAGAAAGAGCAAGCATTTCTGTAAACAACATTTTATTTCATATTTGTATTTTAACATATTTCTGAACTTTATCAATCTTTAATTATTGGGCATATATATATATATATAGGGTAGTATCAAAGAATGGATGAACACGAGGAATTCAAGAAGATCAATGATTGGATCAACAGCGCCAACGTGCACGTATAACGAATGCAGAGGGTGCAAGTACAAATGCATAGCTGAGCAAGTTCCAGTGGAGGGGAACGACCCCATCAATAGTCCATACCACTACAAATGTGTTTGCCATAGGTAATATTTCACGAGTAACTATCTATAAGTGATTTTTGGTTCAGATTATGATATTGTGCAGCACACTCGGTACAACTAGCTAAATGAGTGTCCAAATTAAAGTGTCTTTCTGAGTTGAGAGTATGAATTTTTGTTTGTTTTTGTTTCTGTTTTAAGCTGCTGCAGAGATTATGATTTGTGGTCAGGGGACAGTAGCTTCATATAAAATAATACAACATTAGTTTCAATGGGATCTAATTTTCTGCCTTACATTTTTATATATGTCCTTTTTTTTTCAATTTCTGTGTGGTTCTTGTACTAAATGAGTGTCCAAGATTAGATATTATGATTTGTATTAAATGGAAATGTAGTTTGTGTCTGTGGCAAATGAGAATTTAGATGATGGTTTTAGAGTGGGAAAAAGAGAAAGAAAAAAAAAAAATGAAGCACTGCAAGTGGCACATAGAAATGGTCCCAACATTATGCATAAACCACCAATTGATTGGTCATACGGGGCAGCTTGTTTCAATTCATTCATTTGCAACAAAGGACAGAGATGAATTTAGTACATTTTAACAGATATATATATATATATATATATATATATATATATTCATTTTCTTTTTCTTTTTCTTGAGAATATTCTAATATTTACATAAGGCGCTTTATGCCCATAAGTTGATGATGCATTTGCTTTGTTCAATCATGGTCTCGAGTCTAGATCTTCCACTCAGCACTTGTAAAAGATAACTTATTTCCCTACGATGGGTCTCTGTCGCCAAAATTCGCAGATCAATAAAGTAAAAGGCACATTTGAATTGCATGTGCCATAAAATTCATACATTTCATAAGGTTTTTTTTTTTTTTTTCTCTCTCTCTCTCTCTTAGTTAAGGCCTTAATGTGTTGGAACTTGGAGCATAGCTGGGGAAGGGAAAAAATGAGTTTTGGAATAGTTACATTTATTAACTAATTATTATATATGAGTTTTGGAATTATTATATATAATCATTAGTACTTAATTGGCGTATATATTTTCTATATGCATAAATCTGGGCCGGGGTCAATGTGGGCTGCCTTGTGCCTCGAACCATTCCTTAGCAATTCATAGGCTGACGTAATGAAAACTCCAACTAAAGCCCAATTGACCTAATTTAAATTAATGTTTGTATCTAGCTTCTAAAACCAGATTTTCTTGGATTCAAATCCAAATATTTTGGCATTAAAAATTGAATGTTCTTATTTATTTATTTATTTTCCATCCAAGCAATTCATTCATTTCAAGCAGATACAGACAAGTCTCAACCACAGAGTCAACCTTTCTGGTTTTTTAAACCATGCTTTAACTATCAGCAGCACTCTCTAATCTTATACGTATTAATAGAACACCTCTAGAAATAGTGGTCATCTTCGTGGGTTTCCATCAGAGAATTAGTTGCTTTCTTTCTACACCAACTTTTTTTTTTTCATGAATAATGAAAAAATAATAATTGTACAAAAACATTTTGTATACATATATAATATATGATGTTACTTTTATTTAAGCCGGATCTAAATGAGAAGGATCCGCTAAAACAACAAATAATCTATATGAAGAAAAAGGTAATTTATTAAGCATTTAAGTGTGCATCATTCATTTTCTTTATATAACATTGTGCTCTGTTCACATGAAGGCTGGCAGAAAAATAAAAATTCATGAACATTTTTTTTTTTAAGGATAATGATTTATACTTCTATTCGGAGTCGAAATTATTTTTCAGGGTTAATATCACTGACACTTCTTGAGATTTAATATATTGTCACGCGTTTATAACTTGGTAAAATTTTGTCACAAATACCTCTTAAAATTTGCTCCGTTTGACATAGACATTCATCTCATTTACTAATAGACAATCTAACACTTTATAAAATGCCCTTCATGCCCTCTTTAACTTGTAAAAAGACATATTTAATCTATTAAATTACCAATTTATTTAAACACAATCTTTTCATGAACCAAAATACTCTTCTTTATATTAGTGATACTATACTTGTAATATAACTAATATTTTATATATTTCTATGTTAGATTGCAAATTAATAAGTGTGAGCATAAATATATATACTATGTATATATTATATTATATACATATATTCACACACACAAAAGCACCCTTCAAGACATTGTCAAAAACAATGGTATCTTCGGCCGCACCAGCATCATAGAATAGCCCCATGGCCACACAAAACTCCACCGGACAGTTTCCATCTCCATCACCATTATTTTTTCCAACATAATTGAAGATTCATTTCAGCTGGGTCTCCATTGAAGTTCCACTGCGGAGCTCCATTTCCAACCTCGTCCAAATCACAGTTGTTAATTTATACAAACTACATCACCAAGTTTGAAGCTTGACAGAGCCAGGTAAGCAAATAAATATTATTATATACATATATTTACAGAAGTAACAGAAACCCAAAAGTTCAGGTTCAAAGTACCTTAAGAAAGCTATTTAATAATTAAGACCGACTCACATTAGATTTCAACTCACAACCAAATCTTTCTAGATTTAGTGTTTATATAATTAATTGGCACATCCTACCCTAATTATGATACAAGACAAGTGTACCCTCCATTACTTAATAAAAAATTAATAAATAACTAACTTTTCTTATTGTAAAAGTAACGCTCAGAGACAAAGTAACAATCTTTTCTTCGATCAAAAGATAATTGAAGTGTTAGCCAACTCATTGGGTTGGTTTTAATATAATATATAATGTTGACAGTTTTAGATTAATCATGTAAATTCAAGAGAGGGTTTCTTGAGGGTTGCTAACAGACTTGGTGGTGGGCTAACTGTCAGTTGTGAGTTTTGGTGATGGAGTCCATGGATGTTTACATGGTGGAGGTGATTTGGGTTTGTTTGGCCTGGGTTGATGCCAATGATTACATGGTGGGTCTTCATGGGATATGATGTTACTGATTTTAGGAGAGGAGGATTGGGATATGATGCTACTGGTTTTGGGAGAGAAGAATGAGAGGAGAATTGGGTCTGTGAGAGTTTGTAGGAGTGTGAGGGATCGGGTGTATGAGCGTTGAAAACCCTTGTGGGTTGTTTTAGAGAGATAGATATAGAGAAAGAGAGGGGTTTAGCCATGGTGTTCGATGGTGATCGGAGCATATATATATATATATATATATATATATATAGGTTGGTTGTGGACAGTGTAGAGTGGGAGAGATGGAGGGGTGGGACCCCAAGAGAAAAATATATTTTCTTTTTATTATGGGAGCAATATGATCTTTTCATATATAATTTTTTTTGTTTATAAAATGAAGGACAATTTTGACATTTCATGCCTAATTTAATGTCGTTATGACACCGTTTGAATGGAAAAGTTGACAAAGGTGTTTGTAACGAAATTGAATAATGTTGTAGGCGTGTGATAATATATCAAACATCAAGAGGTGTAAGTGATATTTATCCTATTTTTTATGTGAGTAGTGTGGTGGGCCCCACCATATGACCCCACTCACACAAATTGTTTTTGAACTACGTATCATTACTCTTTTTTTGATTGGATAAAGTGTGAAAAAAATACCCACTATATAAAAAATGTGCAAAGACTCTAAAGCTCTTATTCGCAAAACCCCTTATATTTTTAAATTTGTACAAATAAAGACAATTTTTTAATTTGGGATAAACAATGAAATGACTAAATTACTCTTATTCTATAAATTTTCTTTATAAAAAAAGAAGCAAAACATGAAATGACAAAAAGAGTACTTTTGAGTTTTCAAAATATTCTCACATCATCATATGCAATAAGTTGAATTTGTTTTAAATTTTGAAATCATAAGGATCAACATACACATACAAAGGGAGGAGTTTTTTTGCATTTTATCCTTTTATAATTTTCACTTAAGGACCTACGATTTGTGAATATTTATCTGAAAATATCGGAAAATATATGCGTATATGATACTATTTAAGATATAAAAAAATTATACTAACATGTTAAATCATATAAATTATATATCCTCTAAAACATCATAAGAAAATTTATTACCATTCCACAGTATAGAAAAAATATTCTATAAGTTTCTATATCAAGTAAGATTATAACACATGTAATAATTTAGACTACTGAATTCATGATAAGTACATATATCGCATGTTATATAAACCATATGAAATATAGCACAATCAATAAATCATGGTAATTTTATACTTTATAACATAAAATAAATAGTGAAAAACTTGTAGATCAAGGTTAGACTCTAATATTAGAGGATATATAAGTATTAAAAAAATACTTATTAGAGTTTAGCCTTGATCTATAGGTTCTTCACTATTTATTAGAGTTGAAGGATCGAATATAACAAAGAAAATATTTCCATTAAGATAAATTATTTTTCTTTAATTTCTAGCATTTTATCTAAAAGAAAATCATCCAAATAATAAAGCATTTTAATTTCTGGCATCCAAATAATTTATAGTATTTTAATTTCTAGCATTTTATTTAGAAATGACTTTTTTTAAACCAAAAATGCAACTTTAAATAGGTTCTAAAAGAACAAATTAATAATATGACATTCACAATAATATAGAATAATAAATAATAATAAAAACTTATCAATGAGACATAAACTATTTTTAAAATAGCACACTTAAGAAATTTGCAATAGAGTATATAATTTAAAAGGATATGTTTCGCTAATTTGGCTTTCATCCAATTATGTGCATAGATTTATTTTGTTTATTTTGGTTGAAGGTGTTACTATATATATATATATATATATATATAGTAACACCTTCAACCAAAATAAACAAAATAAATCTATGCACATAATTGGATGAAAGCCAAAGATGAATAAAATTCTTTAGTCTTCACCAAAGGCAAAGCTAAGTCTTTCTAAAAAATTTACACTATTCCATTTCAAGTAACAAGTATTGAGCGTACTAATTCAATATACAGAAAATTAAATTCTAATACGTGTTTAGTCCAATACACAATTCTGACATGGATCCTTTAATATATCTAAGATAATAAAAATATGTTTCATTTACAATTTCTTAGATTAATGCAATAAATAGTTTGAGAATATGAGAAATATATAGACATGGTGCATTGTCATTGTCATCCTTATTTAAAGGTCAATTTGTTCTTTTAAATTCATTTGATTTTTTAAATATAATATAATTATTATATTGATGAATAGCTTTGTAATTTCACATACTAGTTGGTAGCAATGTATTAATAAGGAGTGTGAGTGTAGTTTTAAGTAAACTATGTATATGAGTATCTTTAAAGTGTGCATGCATTTTATCCTAATATTAATTATATACATTGTTGTTAAATATCCTCTACTTAAAATAAGATTAGTTGTAGATTTCTATCTTTAAGGGTAATGCTACTCAGACAGAATTTGTAGGCAGAATGTTTTGCATCCATTGGATGCATGTGGTGAGTGTATGTGGTGGGACCTATCACATACATCCAATTAATATAAAATATTCTGTCTATGAATTCTATTTGAGTAGTCATTACCCATCTATTAAACAAAGATTTCAAATCTATCCCATTAGATACAGATAATCTATAGACATCATTTCCTTCATTACATCTACTACAGCAACCTATAATAACCATAGCTGACGAGAATATATATATAAACTACAAATAAAAAAACTATGAAACTAAAGTGAGTTTGTATGAAAATTGAGATCAAATTAATCTAAGTTCAAATCTACCAATTAAATGTTGGGTAAGATTCTATATATATACAGAAGCTTACGTGTCTTATTTCTAATTTATTCTCGTGAAAGCTGAATATGGTTGTCTTTTATACATTGGGTCACTTGCATCCGTACTCTTCGCCCATTGTAATAATTAATACTATAACTTATCCTATATCACGTGGGCTATATTTTAATTGCAAGTGCTGAGCAATTTCAAATTAAATAAAGCTAAAAGAAGTAGTCTTTGGAAGAAATAAATAGGGCAAATTGGAATACACCCCTCTTGATTTGTAGCATAACACATATCATTTTTGTTTGGATATATGCTTTATGTAATCTTTTATATATATGTATATATATATATATATATATATAGTAATGATCTTAAGATTATTGTGGACCTAAATTCTATTTATAAGCCCTAAATTTTGCTTTTGTATGCAAGTACAAATGTGCTGATGATGATTCTAATTTCATAAAATCTAATAGTTATCCGTTGCATAAATTTTTTTTTTCTTGCATAATTTATTGACCAATATAAAAAATATGCATGCTCAAGTATATAAGTATGCATATATCATATAAGTATATGATCCGCAAATAATATTTAAGCGTGTCTTTTTTTTTTCTATTTTGTAATTGTTCGTTTTTATGCAAGAATATGATTCCAGTTTCTCAAACAACATTAGAATCAATTAATATTTGATTGTAAAAAACTTTTTCTTCTATTCCATATTTAATTAGGACACATTGTATTAGTTGTAGTAACGGAATTTAGGTTCATATTAATTTTAGATCATTACTATATATATATATAAGATTGTATAAAGCATATATTCAAACAAAAATGATGGGTATTTTAGTCATTTTCTATTTTTAGTACCCCTCCGATCACTTGGAGTGGATTTTTTGCTAAAAAAATTCTTAGAGTGGACTTATTGCAAAATGCTACAAGTGAAGGGGGTTTATTGCAATTCGTCCAACTAAAAAAAAGAGGAATCATCGTACAGAAGAGGGCCATTAGGACTCCCTCCCCGTCTTCGTCTATTCGCCACTCTCCCAGTTTCTTGGGTGCCACTTGTTTATATATATATAAATACGCACATATAATACACAGGAAGAGAATTATTTTGTCTGCATCCACATAATGTTGCATTTGGTACGCGAAAATGGAATGGATTGAAATGTTCATTCTCATTATATTGTTTGGTTACAAATATGAAATGAAGTAAAAATGAAATAATTAAACTTCAAATCAAATTCTCTAAAGTATCCCTCCTAATGACAAACAAATTAAACCAACAAATGTGTGGTGGTGGAGGAAGGTGGCGATGTGGAGGTGGTGGCGACAGTGTAGTGGTGGGGGTGGTAGTGGAGGCAGTGGAAGAAGGTGGTGATAGGAAGGTGGTAGCGGTGGAAGAAGGTAGTGATGTGGAGGTGGTGGAGTAAAAAAGTGGCGATATAGAGGTGGTGGTGTGGTGAAGTAGGAGGTGGCGATATAGAGGTGGTAGTGATGGTGGAGGTGAAAGGGTTTTTTGGTAATATGAATTTTGTTTTAAATTTTACATGGAATGGAATGAATTTTCATTACAAGGGAATAACCATTCTTACCTTAAAATTAATACCAAACAAAAGAACGGTCGAAATGGACATTCCATTCCATAAGTGGAATGCTAAGGACAATCTCATCTGCGATGGTCTATCATCAATCCTTAGTTATTGTTGTGACTGATTTTTTAACCAATCACAGCAGTTATAATTAATAGTTCTCTCTCCTTTATTTATTCATCTTCGTGTGTGTGTGTGTGTATCCATATAAACAACTAGGTTCTTTCCTTTCCTTTTTTATTAATTTTTTTAAGGAAAATGCTAAACTTCACAAAAAGATTTTCGAGGTAAGTAACTTGAATGACGTGGCTATTAATGGCAATGACATGTTAGACTCTTCCTTTCCAAATTATTTTACCAAAAAACCATTTGTTCTTCTCTCCATTTACAACATTGTTGCTTTAACCTCTCTCTCTCGATGATGATTTGATTGAGCTTGCACGACATCTTATAGGTTGATTCACCATTATAAAAGAAACCATCAATGGGATCACCATCGTTCCAAATGTTAGGGTTCTATCATGAAATCGTCTCTTGCATCGTCATCTTATACCCTACAATACATCAAAATCTGATGGTCTAATGTGGTGATTGCTTTAAAATTTAAAGACATCTCTAGTTGATTATGAAGGATCGAAGGATTGTAGAGGTTTGAGAATTTGATAAGTTTAAATATTTATGTCGGTCAATACTCTACGGTATAAATAGTGGGGTGCTGCTAGTACAGCGGTTGTTCATGTTCATTTTGATACTTTAGAGAGAAAATGTTGAAAGAAAATAGTAATCATAAGATGAAAGAGAGTGATGTGGTTTGTGGAATATCCAGAGAGAGATAATTAAAGGTAAAGAGAGAAGAGGGACTTAGGAGAAAAAAAAATATAATAAAATGACAGTGAGATTGAAGAGAGTGGTTGGTACTACGTCGTATTAATGTTGTGCAGCACCGCTCTTTTTTTAAGAGTTTATTTATGTATATAAACAATTAGCTTCTTTTCTTTCTTTCTTTCTTTTTCAATTTTCTTTAATAGTTTATATATATATATATATCATATATCCTTTGATTATCTATTAGTCTATCACTTGCCGAAGCCATCCTTATCTCTTAATCACAACATTACTTCAACTAAAACTCAATTTAACATTTACTTCAATTAAAACTTAAATATATAACATATATATAAACAACTAGTCTTTTTTTTTCTTTCAATTATTTTATATATATACACACACAAATAGGAATAAAGAGAGGAGATAGAAGAAAGATTAGACTAGTTTTGTCCTAAAAATATAACTTGTTATGCTACGTTAGGTACACATGAATGGAATGGAATGTCCATTCCAACCATTCCTTTATTTGGTATGAATTTTAAGGTGAGAATGGTCAATCATTTGGAATGAAAATCCATTCACAGGAATGAAAATCTATTCCATAGTTAAACTTATGGAATGAGCATTCCATTCCGAGTAAGATTAAAAAAAAAATCATATTACCAAAAAATCATTCACCTCTACCACCACCACTACCACCGGCTCTACCACCATTGTCACCGCCGCCTCCACCACCTCTGCCACCGCCACACCACCTCTACCACCACCATCGGCTCTACCACCATTGTCACTGCCGCCTCCACCACCACCTCCACATCACCGCCTTCTTACTCCACACCACCACCACCTCTATATTGCCACCTTCCTCCACCACCACCACCGTCGTCATTGCCGCCACATCACATTGCCACCACCTTTACTGCCACCTTCCTTTACCACCACACCACCACTTCCACCGCCACCCCCATTTCACCACCTCCATATCGGCACCTCCTCCACAACCACCTTCTTCCACCATCTCCACCACCACACTGTCGCCACCACCTCCACATCGCCACCTTCTTCCACCACCACACATTTGTTGGTTAATTTATGTCACTAGGAGGGGTATTTTGGAGAATTTGATTTAAAATTTATGTCATTCATACCTCATTTCATATTTATAACCAAACAATAGAATGAGAATGACAATGACATTCCATTCTCATTCTCATTCTCATTCCATTCCCAACTGCATTTCATTCTCGCGTACCAAACACAACATTAGTGTAAACTTACGTATACAAATAATCCATCAACAATAAGGTTAGCATCAGGGGCGTATGTACATGGGAATGATTAGGTACTAATGTACCCACTTAATTTTATAAATTTTTTATATATATATAGTAAATAAAATTTTGGAGTTTTAAAATTGGGAGGACCCATTAAATTTCGTGTGATGTATCCATTAAGTTTTATAAAAAATAAATATGATTCGGTCTTTTGTATTCGTACTCAATCAAAATTTTTGGCTCTGCCCCTCATTAGTATATAACAATTAAGTAAAAGAAAAGGAAAGAAAAAAAATTTGTTTATATATATATATATATATATATATACACACACAAACAGGGATAAAGAGAGGAGAGAGAAAGGTAAGAGTAATTTTGTCTTAAAAATGCTAATTTTTCAGTATCCCGTAAAGATAGGAGAGAACTAGCAACATGGGGTGTCGCGTTCAGCATTCCTCCTAGTTCCAATTTCCAAAGCAAAGCATTTATTCGATAATAGTGATAGTGCCTCTGTTGCTCTGCAGTGGTCCCAAATTGTCGATCACAAAGAGAAAAGGCCAATTGGGTATCGTTACTTTACTTAATTGCGTGCTTAAACAAATTAATTAAGTCGATATATCTCAGAAATTAAATATTGGAAGTTTATATTGGTATTTCACCAATATTCTTTTGCAGTCTACTCTCATTTTTTTTAAAAGTAAAATTACAAAAGTAATTTTATGTTATAACATATTTGATTATTATATTTTTAGTACTTTAATTGTCATTCTAAATTATGACTCAATTCTAATTTTATTTTATCTTTATTAAAAAAAATAAAAGTTTCTAATTACATCCTTGTTATCCCAAGTAATTTGTGACTAATTTTATTTTTCTTTAGATTTATAGTAGAACAATCCATTTATTGTTACTCAGATATTATAGTTTAGACATTTTTCAATTGAAAGTTGTTGTTCGTGTCCCTATCTTATATAACTAAATAAATCCAAATTTTGAAATATTGTCTTTTTACTCATCGAACATGTAATTTATTTTTCATGTGTCTTATTTATAAAATAGCATAAATTAAATATTAGAAACATACCATCAATTTGTGAACAAACAAAACAGAAAAGAAGGGAAAAAAAATAAAAAGCAAAGGTAGATAAACAACATATTAATTTTTATTTTTTTATTTTTTGAAATTTTGGTGCAAAGACTCCTTAGGATTTCATAAAGTCATGTTTTTCTCTTTTCATATTTTAATTTCTAAAAGTTCCCTATTAAAATAAAAAAAAAATTCTTAGTTTCCTTAAAGAACTATATATCATAATTTTTATTTAAGGAAAATTAAACTTTCTTTTGATTTTAAATATAATTAATTTTTTCTAAATAGGTTTTATTAATTGATATAATGTTTGTTTATAACTCAAATACTTTTTAAATATTTTTCTGGGTAATTTATTATTAACAATTTCTTCTCAACTTATCTAATCACTTAACTTTTATTATTCTAATCACATGCATTTGATCGATACTTTCTAAATCATTATATTGATCCTAAACTTTTCTACTTCTAAAATAAATATTGATAAACTAATTCAACAAAAAGAAATAATATTTTTAAAATCAACTCGAACAGTATAGTTTGAAGAATAAAGTAAAGAAGAACAAAAAAAAAATTACATTACTAAAAAAATTAGGATTGAGTGATTCATAGATTTATGAAATCTCCTCAATACTATTTGTCTTAACCTAAACATTGAGGGAATGGGGAACATGAGAGAAAAGAAGTATTTTCAAGCCAAAAAAGAGAGGGAATGTGAGAGAAAAGTTACAATTTGGAGCCAAGAATTTTAACTTTATCAAATAAAAACAATTAGGGTATTAAAAATATAAGAATAAAGATTATATAGTAGAATGACACTTTTGTAATTTTATTTTTAAAAAAGAGTAGAGTGCAAATGATATTGGTGGAGTGACAGTATCAACTCATTAAGTGTAAACATCATATATATATATATATATATATATATATATATTGTCCATATGAGATTCAAACGGTTTAGTTTTGATTGTGGCACCATCCTTAATTCGCTGTTTATATATATATATATATATATATATATATATTGTCCATATGAGATTCAAACGGTTTAGTTTTGATTGTGGCACCATCCTTAATTCGCTGTTTGCTCCATGTATTCGAAACAATATATTGACAGAGTTGTTGATTCGATGATAAAAGTTATTAAATAAATAAGCTTAGCTAGTTTGAAAACTGATATTGCAAATTAATTAAACTCAATCCTTTGGTTAGTTCTTTCACATCCATAGGTTACTACTGTAGTGATAATAAATTCATGGAGATGTTAACAATGGACTATATATATATATATATATATATATATATATATATATATATATATATATATCTGACAAACTGAGCATTTATCAGTGCAATAAGTAGTAATCAACAAACAGAAAAGGTCAAGAACCTAAATGCAATGGCAACTCATACAAGTTGGAAACATGATGCATGGCACAAGAAATGAGATGGAGTACTATTCTATTATACTCCATTATAATATTAGTTGTAAAACTTGTTATTCTCATAGTGAAAATCGTTGGAAATAAAGATATAGAAATATATATATATATAAGAAATGCATTTATGAAAGGAGTATATTCATATGTCGGTATGAAATGAATCCTAAAAAGTATGAATTAATTCCGTAATAATGAAATAAATAATATATTCCAATTAAGTTTAAGAATATATAATAAATAGGCTTGTAAATATATAAATGAATTAATCTGTTGAGGAATAGAATAGGAATATGCCTGTATATATATATATATGTGTGTGTGTGTGTGTGTGAAACTGTGTGTACATTCCATTACAATTGCCATTTATAATCCGTGGACCCTAGTACCATATATGGTAGCTTTCTTACCAACTGTATACACAGTAGTGTAAATGCTCCGGGTGACTTTTGGACCACGGAGTTTCATATAGCTTTTATATATACAGACAACTGACTTTGGGCTTCAAAAACTAAACAATTATTCATGCAACTTCCTTCCTTTCAGTGTCGATATAAAGTTTTATGTCGGCCCACCGAAAGAAACTTAATACTGTGATCCAACGGTCAGGATTAATAGAATTTTCAAGATTCCTGACTATTTTTGGCGTAATCATTTCATTCTTTTGGCACCAGAGTAGGACGTACACCAAACACAGTAGCTCAGACAAACTGGAACATCTTATAGTTGACTTCATTTCATTGAGTCGCTTGCACTCAACATAGTGCCAAAGGACTAAGAGTCGATCCACTGAGTCAAGCCCAAACTCGGTTAACACATACACGTTTTACTTCTTGGATACAAGGTTCTATAGAATGAGAAAACACTTTAACTATAACAGAGCGATCAACAAGTAAAGGCTTAAGTGAAAATTCAAGTTGTCACTCAAGAAGTCCTTTAAAGACGGGAAAGAGAATGGGGCAACTCTTGTGATCTCTTTTAGAGTAAAGAGGATAAAGGTGTTGAGTGTTGAATGGTGTCTCTCAAGTGGGTGTTGTCATGTGCCTCCGTGATTAAATGAACTTGGACTATTTATACTATGTCATTTCGAGATAAAACCCGCTGGTACAAAGAATTATTTGTAAATTCATTAGTCTACTACTGACATGAGATGTAAGTAGTGGAGGCTCCCGGTGGAATGTCCCTCCCCTTCAAGTAAGGCAAGTGACAAGGCATTTAATGTGGTAGGTGGGGGACAAGACATTTAATACAGTAGGTGAGTTAGAGGGTGTTGGGGTTGTTTCACTACGGAGGAGATCACCTTTCTTTCTTCCAAGACGGTAGAACCCCTAGGCGACATAGATGGTTGCCTAACACCCCTAGTCAGAAGACTTCCAAATATTTTTATTTCTATATATTATAAGACTTTCCAAAATTTAAATATTATAATATTTTTAGTCTGTCTAAATTTTTTGTTTTCTTATATTATTAGACTCCAACCAATAATAAAGACTTAATAATAGGCCCCAATAATTTAATTGATTATAAAACTCCTAACTCATTCAACTTTTTTTTTTCTCCTTAGTACACCATAATTGTGGAAAGCTGAAAAATACAAAACTTTTTATCTTCTCAACTTTATATCTTTTTCCCCCTAATTCCTCACGGTTTTCCTCCTGTCCTTTTCTATCCTCTATTATCTCATTACAAACTCTTCATCTCTCTCTTTCACTCCATCTGAACTCACTTTTATTGATTTATTCTCGCATATTTTGGTATTTCGGGACTCAATATAACAAATTTTTACTTGGGTTTGGAAGAACAAAATAATTGAAGAATTTATTGGAGTATTGGATATGATTTTTCTAAAATTAGGTTTTATTGTTCTTTAACTTAAATTATTTTATAATTTTATTATTTTTTGTTATCATAAAATTGTATATTTTTTTGTAATCATTATTATTTATATTGAATCAAATATGTGTATGAATCAGGATATGAAAAAGTTAAAAATAAAAGAAGAATATATAAACTAATTCAATCTAAAATAGAAACTCTTCATAAATTAGTTAAAACTAATAATCAATCAATAAAAAAATTTAGATGAAAATTCAACAAATAAACAACCAAGTCAACTAAAAGCATTAGAAAATTATACAATAATGAAACAAAAAGATATTAGAAGACTACTTTTATATTTTTCGTCTAAGGCCTTAAATTACATCGAGTTGCCCCTACTTCCTTCCTTAGTGACAAGCCAAAGAGTGACACTGCGCTCCATCGAGCAACGTTGGCGTCTCTTTAACGTTCTTTGAACCCCAACCGCCAAACCAATACTTCTTAGGATCCCATCATGAAGGTGCCGCTCCTCAGTCATGCCCCCAAACCACAGGATGTTACCTCTTTCCTCGGGTCGTCGAGTGTTCTTCAAGTCATATTTGAGGCTTATCGGTAGAGAGGAACTCCTCGGAATTATTGAGTCTCCTCGGAGTCATCAAGTTTTATTCGTAAAAAGAAACTACTCGGAATGAGATTTATCCATAGAGAGAAACTCCTCAGAGTCACCAAGTATAGAGGAACTACTCAGAGTCATCAAGTTTTATTCGTAAAGAAGAACTCCTTTGAGTAACTGAGGTTTATCCGTAGAGAGGAACTACTCAATAGATAATATACATTTTGTAAGGTGCTATAGACCCTTAAGGAGCTTTAATCCTCCTGGTAGTGACCTTGAGTCAACAAATTGACTTCCTACGTGGCATGCGTTGACCCACATGTCATGAGTCAAATTTTAGGTCAGCATACCCACCTCTTACACTTCTTTTCTTCTTTTCATTTGAGTTTTTATTTGACAATACACATGGTGTCACATCATTAAGTTCACATTCATGCATTGTAATTTCATATAAAAATCGTTACAAATTTTTTTTAATTAAAAAATTCTTTATTTTTTGATAAGTAAGATTAGAATAGATTAGAGTAACAAAGTTACATGATTATACGGGGTATACCCCATGTGAAAATTTCAGAAAAAATATAATTATATAAAAATTCTAAAGGTATTTTTAGAATTTTCAAGTGATTTTTGTACATAAAAAACTAATAGGGGAGGTCAGTGTTACAAAAATCTGCAAATAGAGGAGGTCAATGTTATTTTTGAAAACACAAGGGAGTTCTATGTTATTTTGCTTATTTTCAAGGGAGGAATGTAATTTACCCTTTATTTTAATACATTATTCTTTTCTGTTTATACGGTTATAAGTAGTAATTCAATTTTCGAAATATACTCCGTCAACTTTCTATCAACGACTTTGGTTTAACTCTTCTATTTTGTAAGAAGATCGCATCGAACTAGACCGAACTAATTTCTACATCAACAATATTTATTAAATTAACCCGTATATTTATTTCACTGTGAAGATTGTCCAAGAGTTACTTACCATCTACATACCAACTGATAATTTTACTGAATTAACTAACTTATTAATAAAAATAAATAAATAAATAAATAAGGAAAAGAGAGAGATTATACCAATTATTTAGGAGCGAATAGAATATACTAAATAATTTCATATTTTTTATATCATTACGTCTGAGTACCCAATTCCATTTTATCTCGACATTGATAGGACTCATATGAGGAACTTGTTTGATTCTCGGTTGGGCCAATTATATAAGTAGATAGACAATAATTAATATATGCCCTTTCTAGGGTACTAGATTCTTACAAAATCACCCTCTTTTATTAGCACCATTCGTTTAACATAATGTATTTTAACGATAAAACAGATGTCAATTTTTAAGTTGGTAATGATGTCACACACATATTCCATCTTACTAGCTTAGTTAGACATAAATAGACTGACCGACTATCTAGGTAGTAACTAGGACCAAACAATATAGTCCGGTCCCAACGGACGTATGACTCGGTAACTCACCGGGATCAGATGACACAATCTAATAGCTTGTGTTTTGAGCCGACTCACTGTTCGTTCACGCTTTGGTCAAAAGATGATCATATTTTTTAGGGTAATGGTACTTAAAATTGTTTGACAAAAGTTTTTATATTTATCGGATGCATGTGATAAGTGTATATGGTGAGATCTATCACTTTAAATCTCTTTTTATTTTCTCTCTCTCAAAAACTCTTTTGAATTATTATTTGAACACTTAATCCCCTGAACTATCATTTGGATATTTAGCCCCTTCAATTATCTTCTCTCTCTGCAATAAACCTAAATCGTTAAATTACTGTCCAAAATCTAACCTTAGTTAACACACATGACCCACTCCAAATTTAGAATGCAGAAAATAACCTTATTACTTTTAAACACATTATACATATAAATACGCCTTATATCTCAATCTCTACAATCAACATAACCAACATGTCTTATTTTATTGTATTTTATTCTTATATATATATATATTACATATATTTATATTTTTTATTGTATTTTATAAAAAAAATTATTCTTATTGACTTCTAAATTTGTATTTATTATATTATATATAATTGAATTTATATATAGCTCTTATTTTATTTTATTTTCTTCTTATATATATATTTTATTTATTTATTTATTATTATTATATATATCTTTATATTTATGTATATAAAATTTATTTATTGTATTGTATAAAATATTTTTATTCTTATTGACTCATAATTTTGTATTTATTGTATTTTATTTATAATTTTTATTTATTGTATTTTATTTTTTTATATTTATATTTTTTGATTCACCAATTTTGTATTTATTGTATTTTCTAATTTTTTTATTCTTTTTTTATAAAATTTGAATTTATTGTATTATATTATATTTTTTAGTAAGAAATTTTTTTATTTATTGTATTTTATTAAAAAATTATAAATGAAAACTTGAACTGAAAAATGAATATGAAACTAAAAGCTTCGTTATGAAGCTTTCAAATTTTGCCTAAGGATTGTCAAAAATTTGACATTGCTTTCATTTTTTCAGAAATGAAAACTGCGTTACAAAACGCGATTTCTGTTGTGACTTCGAAAAAATGAAAATGAAAGCTGAAATCTAAAATCGAAAGTGCTACCAAACAGGGCCTTAGTCTATTTCACCAATAATCATACATATTAATTAAGGACAAAAAAGTAATTTGATTTTTTCGTTCAATGCTAGTTGACGATTTGTCCTTAAGTGTGTGTTTCTTATATATAGTTCAGGAAGTTATTTGCAATCTCGTGATAGTTAAAGGGTTTTTTGCAATCTAGCGATAGTTTAGGGGGCCAATTTGTAGTTCAGAGGGATTTTTTGCAATATGGTGATAGTTTAGGGGAGTTTAATGCACTTAACCTTAAAAAATAAGGTAATGCTACTTAGGCGGAATTGTTAGCCAGAATGACTAGACAAAAACTTTTATATCCTTTACATGCATGTGGTAGGCCCCACCATATACACTCACCATATGCATCTAATAATAGATGTAAAAATTTCTGTCTAACAATTGTTTCTAAGTAGTATTACTCGTCAAATAAAGTGAAACTCATTTTTAAAATAAACATATTTTTAAATTCGGACAACTTTTCATCTTCCAGACTTTCCAAAAATTAAAACTTTTCATTTTCACTCTCTCAATTCCTTTGCATCACGCTTTGAAAAACCAATGCTTCAAGAAAAAAAAAATCTCAAACGAAGAAACTGAAATCTCAGATATAATTTTAAATTTATGTAATATATTTTATATATTCTTTCAATTAATCGTGTTCTTTGATTTCTATGTATTCTTTCATGTTATTTTCTTTTCCTTTAATTTTTTTTCGAAAAGACATGAATCGTAGCATATATAATACCATTCAAAGTGATTTACTTCTATAAATGAATTGTGTTTCTTGGTTTTTACTTTCATTCATGATTTTTACTTTTATTCATGATTACTTTATTAAATTCATTCTTGCTAGTGAGAGAGAACGAGCAAGAGAGATTAATTGGAATAGAGTGACAATTAAGGGTTAAGATTTTAAATTTTGTGTGATAAAATTAGGGATAGAGAGAGAGAAAACGAAGAATTGAGATTATTAATTTTTTTTTTACGTAAGTCAATTTTAAACCAAGTAAAAAAATATAGTTAAGTATAACACTTTTTTAGTTTAAAAATGAGTTACACTTTATTTGACACGTTGTGAATCACGTAAGCACGTAAGTAGTAATAGGGGTTTTTTAAGTATGGTGTTGCAGCACTACTCATTCAATAATTTCTCCCAACGAACCCCTTCTTTCCTTATTCCCCTCCTCTGTCCCCCCTTCTCTCTCTCTAGAAATTCCTGTCTAGAAACAGCTCTGTTTATTTTCACTATATGCAGACCACCTTTCTGAGAATTGGAAGCAATCGTGTTCAGGTCTAATATATATATATATATTAGTGTAACCTTTGCCTTGTAGTTTGGTCCTTTCTCCGTGGTGGTGTTGGGTGTGAGGAGAGTGATGGCAGGGGTTTTAGAAGAAAAAAGTGTTACCCTTGACGACCTGAAGAACAAAATGGCCGAGTTTGCAAAGGAAAGAGACTGGGACCAGTTTCACAGTCCCAGAAACCTCCTCTTGGCTCTGGTAAACATATCCATGAAACCCTGCTTTTTATACATATACTGTCTGTCTCTTTCTCTCTATATATTTAATTATTTATGTATATGTGGCCCGAATAATTTTTGGCCCGAGTCCTGTTGCAACCCAAAACATGGTTCTTGTGTAGGTTTGCAATTCGGTAACAACCCACCCGAAAATTTTGACTCCTTTACTTGAAAGGGTATTGTCCGAGATTTTGTAACTCGGTGTATATATGCATATAATTAGTGTGCTAGTGTTTTATATTGATCATGCAATATGAAAAATCTGGAAATAGAAAGACAAAAAAGTGTATTGGAGTTAGAGTTTTTGAGATTTGTATGTGGATCTCCTTTCTTCTTTGATTTTTACCTGAATTAAAATAGGCTATAAATACGTGTAGTATATGTTTTCGGCTTGTTATTTCTTAATTCTTTTTGGACTTGGAGAGAGAAAAAACTCGGAGAGGATCCATCTCCATTGTTACGTTGCCGTGTCACACACACACTCGATCACACAGTTATCATATACATCGTTCAATGGGTTTTAGTCATATACAGGCTACCAATTCCATTGAGAATCCAAAAAAATCAAAATTACTGTATTAAATTTTTAATAATATGTTATCTTTCATTTTCTGTATGGGTTTTCAGAAATTTTGAACAAATGAATCCAACTATATATCAATTAAATTTAAAGCAAATTTTCCGAGTTTTTACTTTATATTTCTAATAGCCAGTTGTCTTTGCAAGTTGCCAAGTTGGCTTTTCCTTTTTCTTATATATATATATATATATATATTGCTATCTTAAAACCCAAGTTAGGGTTTGAAAACGTGGTCTTTGTTGAGTCAAACTTCATCTACTGTGCAAACAACAGTTGATACTTTTTGTAGCTAGTTATCTCACAAATCCTCAGAATTAACTTACTTTTCTTCTGCTTTTTTTGCTTCTGCTTTCTATATTATGTCATGCCCAGCAAAAGAATACAATCAAATCAGTGGTTGGTCGTCATTTAATTTTTTCAGGGACTTTTTCTAAGAAATAAAATTTGGTTACTGACTGGTGATTATATATATATAATATTGACACACACACACACACACAGGTGGGAGAGGTTGGAGAGCTGTCTGAGATATTTCAATGGAAAGGAGAGGTACCAAAGGGACTGCCTGATTGGAAAGAAGAAGAGAAAGAACATTTGGGTGAAGAGCTCTCAGATGTATTGCTCTACCTCGTTAGACTCTCTGACATATGTGGCATTGATCTTGCTAAAGCTGCCCTTAAAAAAGTTCAACTTAACGCGATCAAATACCCAATTGACCAATCCAAAGGGTAAATGTTAATGGCTCTGCTCTGAGACGACCCATCAGTGTGTTTGATTGATTATCTTATCTTATCTATAGTGTCACATATATATATATATATATATATATATATATGGGTGTTCTAGGTCTTGTTGGGTTTAGGTGTTGGGAAAGGAAAAAAAAAAAGGTATGGCTTGTGTACTTTGTGTGTTTTGGCATTTATTTGTCAGAGATTTGGAGCACATGAAGCGAATCGCTCTCACAGATATATACGAGATCTCTTATTGATATTAACTAGATTTACATCTATTTCATTTTTTCACTTTACCCCTTTATCCTAATCTATTAAATTTTGATAAATTTGAATTAGCTCCATATATATGTCTGGATGGATACTAAATTTCAAGAAGGAAAATTCTTTTAGGGTCCATTTTATTAGATGTAAATAGCACCAAAGAAAACAAACACAAATTTTTGAACAATTTTAAGAGTTTGAGTTTGAATAGCAGTGAAAAAATATTTTTCCATAACTACCACACTTTCCCAAAAAAAAAATATTCTATGCAAAAAATTTATGGAAGTCTCATTTTTACTCTCTAAAATAAAATGTGTTTATCCATAACTTTTAATAAGAATAGTATAATAGTTTATATCTTTCTCTTAAAGAAGCTTATACTGAGTTGAAGTTGAACCATGTTGCGTATTTACAGTGACTGTATTTTACAAGTACTCTTCTCTAAATGCCTTATAAAAAAAAAATTATTCTTATATTTTTTTATTTTTTAAAAAAGACAAAAAAATTTATTCAATAGTAATTTATTTAGACCTATTTTCCTTTTTTTTTTATAAAAAAAGACAATTTAGGTAAACCATATAACATTTTCTAGTAGTTTTTATGTTATTCAATCCGTGAAATGATATTTTTTAACTTTTTATGAAATTTTTTTTCATGCTGAACAAATGAATTTAAAAAAAATTAATTTTCTTTCTTTCACTTTCAGTTTTCATTGTTGATTTTCATCTAACCAAACCCATTGTGAAGAAAAATGTTAGAATTGACAACATTGTTTACAGTTAGGGATGCATATGGTACGGTTCTTGGTGGAACTGAAATCATTTGCAAGAATTTTTTAATTTTGAAACTGGAATTATTGAGTTTAGTATTAATTTCAATTCTTCAATGATTATGTTAATTTTTTTTTTTAAACATTGATAAGATACGCATTCATAGTTGTGCACTCCTATTTATAACAAAAGTTTAAAAGTTATTATTTTATATGTTATTTATATATTTTATATTATATAAATATATAGAACACTAAAACTTAAAATTTAAATATATTTATCTATATATTATATATTTTATGTATAAATAAAATACTAGAATTTAGTAGATATTAATATTTATTTATATTTTATATATATATATATTTATATAGAATATTATAATTTAAAAATTATTTATGTATTATATATATTTTTTTTTGTTGTGTTACTCAGAATCGAAATCGGAATTGTAAAGAATGATTGTTAAAATTTAAAATCAAATGGTAGTGAACTGATAGAGAGACGTGGGAGGACTGAGCATGTCCTCTCTCTGTCAATTTTTGTCGTAATGTCTGTAATTTTAAATATTTTATTCTTTTAAAGTGAAAGAGATTGAGAGAGGGGGGTGTCTGTGAATAACCTTACATCCCCCCTCTCTCTTTCATGTCATTGTCACAGTGTCGGCAATTTCAAAATTTTTTCTCTCTTTCTCTTTCTCTCTCTCTAAAGTAAACGACAGCAAACAACACATTGGTTTACTTTTTCTTTAAAGTGAAGAGCGTAACAAATAGGTAGATGGAGTAATCATGCTCCGTGACTGAGTAAGCAAAGAAAAATAAAATATAAATATAAATATATTTACAAGCTAGCTTTGAGAAGATTCTAATTACACCATGAATACAAGTGCTTTACTAATATTCTTATATTCTATGCTTTTCTTACTTACTTACTTCAGTTCCTACTAGTCAACACCTGACAGGCTGAGACTGCATGATACAATGAATCATAATCCGTATGTATAGTTTAGAACAACGTAGAGAGAGATAAACAAAAGAAAAGGCCTTATATAAATTGACTCCAGTTTGGAAGAAAATGGGCGGGCAGGCCCAATTTGCTTGATAAGCAACTACAGGCCGAAGTTTAGGTCCAAAGTTGGTTAATTAAAATCATTAATTGCACCTCTCAAAGAAAGAAAGTTAAGAGGACAAATATGATTGGACAGTGAGACGCTTATTTTCACCTGCAAGTGAGTTTGTTAGGGTCGTCTGTAACCAAAGGATCGGAACGGAACGGAACACCCATTTATTCCTACTTAATCATGACACCCACGCCTCTAAAGATGAAAAAAAGAGAAAATTCCATCTACTTTAGCATCAGGCCATATGCTATATATAATTGCTGTTATAATGACTGTCATGATTAATTAACTTGGTCATCCATCATCAAAGATAAACATAAACTCGCACTATATATATATATATATAACAAACAATTAAGAAAAAAGAATTGAAGCAACACTAGCGCAGTGTTCGATTCGATCAACAATACTAGTAGTTGTACGTATATATGTAGCAATGTTGTTGAGAAGAGGTGCTATTACAATCTCTGCATTTTCCAAGTCCACCGTGTTGGTAGGGTCAGGGTGGTGCCGGACAGCACGGCGGCTGAGGAGGCGAAAATGCAGCACCATAATACGGCTGGGTAATAGGCGTCGAGGGTCGCGCACGGCGGTGGTGCATTGGGAGATCATGGTGTGCCCTTTTCGGATGTTGAAGAAGATCATCATGGATATGGCATCGAATGGACGCTTGATAGAGGCTTACTACTGGTCTTTAACCATTTTTCGTCCACAGTTATTTCCCCTCTGTTGAACAGATTGATGCTAACTAGGATTTCCATCTCTCCATGTTTTTACTCTCCCATCTTTCCATTTTCGATCTTTTCTTTTCATGTTCATGTTCATGTTCATGTTATTGTTATTGTTATTAGGGAGGGACTTGCCAACCCTGGCCTTCAAGTGAAGTCATGTTCTTTCCTAATATATGTTTACTAACTAATATATGGTTTGATATATATATATATATATATATATATATATATATATATATTGTGTTGAATGAATGCCACCAACTTTTTAACTTTCCAATAGCCTCAAGAGCCAAGATACAAACCCTTTTTTTAGAGGCAGCAGTGACTGCGCGTGCAAGTAACTTTAGCTAGTGGACAGGACAAGTAGAAAAAGTATTGTCCGTACCCATCAAATTTGATTTTCTGACGGGAACCTACAAAAATTTCCTTTGGTTTTGACACGTTACATCACAACATTCAACCTTATATGCATTGAATATGTTTAATTTTGATGGTAATAAATGCTCCTTTCGTGGGAGGGGGATAAACGCAGGAAATTAACGTCGGTTTGGAAACAGTTTATATTTAATATTTATTATTTATAAAAATAAATTTTTATCATAAATAATTTTTATTTTTTTTTATAAATTATCAAAACGCTTTTAAAATAATACTATTCATAAGCTTTTATATCCTAAACACCAAAATGATGTTTATTGTTTATATTTATTAAAAAAAAAATTTCTTTTTTATCTAAAATGGTGATTATATTATTTTAATTAAAAATTAAAACTAAAAGTGAGAAAATGAAAAGAAAAAAATTTATAAAAGGTTGTTGTTTGATACAACAATAAAAATATTAGAATTATCAAGTGTGGGCAGAATTAAAGAGATAGTTACTTAAGAACATCAATGCTAAAAAAAAAAAAAAATTTATTTGATGAAAAAAATAAAGAAGTCTCAACCATCTCCTAAACAAAGAAACAAGAATGGTATTTTGTACTCGTATCATTCATTCATTTTCAGTATTGAAAGAAAAATAGAAATCAAAAAAATAAAAAAGAAAGTAGTAGCATAATAAGTTCAAGAGAAAGAGTATGCCCTTCAAATTTTTCTTCTCTGTCCATACAAATTGGACCAAACCGAACCGTTTATTACGGTTCCAGTTCCGGCTCTAAATTTTAGGAACAGTTCATTACAATTCTGGTTCCAAGCCTTGGAACAGGAACTAAAACCGTTGAATATATATATATATATATATATTTATAATAATATTTTGTTATATAAAAAATTTTAAACAATAAAGTTATTATAACTATTATAAGGTTAAATACAACTCCTATAATAATCGAATTGAACTGAACTTATTTATTCTGCTTTCAAAATTAAAGAACCGTTGACAACGGTTCTGGTTCCGGTTCTCCCAATAACTAAAAACAACAGAATCGTGTGCATCCCCCTACTTGTTAGGGCCTTCTGGGTTGTGGGTCATTCTAGTTTTACAGTATCATTTACCTTTTGTAGATATATATGTAACCCAATATTATTTATTTCTTTTTTATAAATATTTTTTTGCTCTATTATTGCTGTATAGAATTATTGTAGCATAAAATTGACTTTTTATGCAATTTATTGTGTTAATTTTTTTTATAAAAAAAAAATAGTTTAGGGTTAACAAATATATTTTTTTGTTTATGATTTTTAAAATAAGTTAAACGTTTTTTCGTTATCAAACAACACTTATGTTTATGGATAAACAAAATCGTAACATAAACACTTAAACAATAAATACTAATTAAACATAAACGGTTACCAAACGGGTCCTTAATTTATAAGAATGAAACAAGTATTATCGTCCACTAACTAACCAATTGTTGCACAGTAACGTCACAATGATAAAATTACCTCTTAAAATTTTAAAAAATATACGCTATTAAAGTGATGTTATAATAATAAAAATGTCTCTTAATATAAATTAAAAAAAAAAGGTTTTCTTTTTACATGATTTTCATTTTCCTTTCTATTTTTTTTAAAGGAAAATTAAGAAAATTTTCTTTTTCTTTTCCCTAGTTAAGGAAAAAGACACATTTTCTCCTTCCTTCCCTCCTTGATGATGGAGATGTTATACCATTGGCCATAAGTCCTTTAGTGAAAATTTTAATTCAATATATTTTAATTTCTCATAGACGCACCACTATTTATTTATTTATTTTTGAAAATAATTTTTAACAATATGTCGAATGAGTTATTTGTATTAATTTTAATCTTGTATTAGGAGCACCATTTTCAAAATTTATATTAAGGGATAGTTTTGTTATTATAACATCGCTTTGCAATAATTGGATAATTTAAGAGGGTTTATATCAACAAAAAAAATTTAGGAAGGATTTGTGTCAAAAATTGAAAGTGGAGGGAGTTTTATGCAATTTGTATTCTTTTGTTCACAGAGGTAGAACAAAGAAAAGAGGTGATGTTTTTATTATTTTCTATCTTACAAATATTTATTTTTTATCTCTCCTCTACCTCACCATTTTGCATGAACAAATTCCTTTAAGCTGTGTTTGGAATTAAGGATTCGTTGCGATTTGGATTTGAAAACGAAATTCTTAAAAAATTGTATGCTTTGGAATCATGGAATTAAAAATAAAATTTGGAATTAATAAAATTTCAACAGTTAATTATTACCTTTTTCAAATCCAATCAAAATAGCTGGAATTTGACTGGATTTGAAAGGCACATAGCACATATTTATAATACTCTGGATATACCCTATTTAAATATCTTCTAACCTCTTCCTACTCTCCAATGAAAGAATTATATTCAAATTAACATTGTGTATTGTATTTGAATAAATATATATCTTGTAATTTTATTTGATTGTCGACTGTCACTACGTTGTTATTTTATTGTTTTTTATATGGCATCATGGTTTACATGTGTATTATATTGGATCATTTATCACTTTCTACCAAGTTGATGGTTTATAATTCATTTATGTATGTATCTTGTGTGCGAATCTTGGTGAGCCATATATATATATATATACACTCGAGCTCCGCTGTTATCCAATACATTCAAATGAGTCTGAGGTTGAACGTTCAGTGGACATTATGCACTTGTTACACAACAACTCCTTAAATAAAGAGCCAAGCAAGGGTGACAAAGAGTAGGAGAAATTGATTCAATTAGTTCGGACTTGTTTAGTATTGAATTGGGGCCAAGACAAAAAAATTTAAACAAAAATGAATTAATGAATGGCCCAGTTGCACCAGAGAAAAGAATAGAAGAAGCATCTAACTCCTTCATTTATGCTATATATATATATATATATATATATATATATTATTTTAATAAGCACAAGATGATATATTATTATATTAATTCCAAATCTCATTTTATAATTCCTTTCAAATTCAATTTGTTCGACACACATAAATGAAATTCTATTCCAATTCCAATTTCTTTTTCACATCCAAATCGGAAAAGGATTCGTTTGGACTTGTTGAAACCAAAGCGAGCTTGTCTCGATGGACTATTAGACTGGGAAAAAAATCAAACTTTTCAGGAGAGCACTCTAATCATTATCTTTTTACAAAACAGTCAGGAAAAACGAATGTGCAAAAACAAAAATGGTAGTAATTATAGAATTTTGTTAGAAATTTTATCATATTAATTTTTTTTTATGTATAACTTATTTGTCTTTAAAATACAAAAATAGAGATAACTGTAATTTTTTCAAAAATATTTACTATAGAGATAACTGTAATTTTTTCAAAAATATAAGAAAATGAATTAACTTAATTATCGTAGAAAAAGCAGGGTTCATATGATTTTAATTTATTTATTTTTTTGGAGATAATACTGGTCTTACGATTTTATACTATTTAACTCAGCTTTCAAAACTTACTTTTTTTTATATATATAAAAAGTATTAATCAAATAAATTTTTGTACTTTATTTTATTTTTTTCCTTTAAAAATGTTTAGTGAAGTTTTCTGTCCTTTTCCGTTACCCTTTGGATCCAAGCTCTTCGATCCAACCCCGGCGATATTTCTTCATTGGAAACCTATAAAAGGGTTTCAACTTTCAAATTACAGAACAACACAAGCTTTTTCTCATGGCCTCTCAAACCCTAGCCCTCGGAATCCCTAGCCGTCTCTGCCCTCGCCCCACTCTCTCTCTTCCTTGTTCTCGAAAGCACGCCCTGCCAAACCCTGTCTCTCTCTTTCTTCTTTCACCTCCAAAGCACCGAAACCCTAGCTTTGTCTCTCTTCCCTCACTCCCAAGATCAAAACCACTCAGTCTATCGCTCCGCTACAAACCCCTTCCCAAACCAATAATTCTAAAAAAGTCTAGGGTTTTTGCCCCCTCAAGTACCACCGATGATTCTTCAAAAAACTCAACTCATGGTCACTCAATCTCAACCATCTTGACAATGGCTATACCACAAGCTGTTTCAGGATCGCTCCTCCCTAGTCCCGAAGAGCTGGTCATGATTGACAGCCTCCAGAAGAGTTTAATACTGTGCAGCTGCACCGTGGGACCGCTGTTTTTCGCTGCGCTTTCGGAGCGGTGGCGTGGTAGTCCCAGCGACGGATACCTGATGATGATGAGCACGCTGATGACGGAGGTTGCGGCGGCCATGGCGAAATGGATGAGAGTGTGCAGTGAGATTTTGGCGGAGCGGTGGCGTGGTAGTCCCAGCGGCGGATACCTGATGAGGTCGCTTGCGGTGGGGATGGGGAAATGGCTGAAGCTGTATAGTGAGATTTTGTCGGTTAGGTGTTTGCTGAGTTGGTTCCCAAACATTCCGTGGGAACGCCAGCCGTTTTCGGCAATGCGGGACTTGTGCGACCCCTTTTTGAGTATTTTCATGACTATCATTCCACCCCTATACGGTTTGGATGTTAGCTCGCTTCTGGCTTTCGCGGTCTTGGGTACAGTTGCTTCCATTCTTAATACTCCACGACCTAGCTAGTGCTAGTGCTAGTGCTAGTGGAGGAGCACCATTTTCACAACTGACATTAAGAACAAAAACCCTAGATTGTATTTTATTATTTGGTCGAATTTATAGCCAGTATGGATTGCTATTATGATTGTTATTAACTTTAACCTACATCAATTCAACCTAGACAATATAAGATGACCTTTCTTTGTTCAAAAACACTTAACTTCCTATATTTGATGAGACTTCTCAATATGCTTGATAGATTACTCTCGTCTAGCCATCTTGAAATAACAACTGAAATGTTGATATATTCATGCAATGCAACCCAACATGAATCAGCATTCCTTGACCCAACTAGATGTCAATAATTGTAGTAATTTCTTTTATGAAGCTTTTGGTTTTGTGTAGAAGATTGTTAAAACTTTCATCGACGTCGACTCAGATTTGGAGGTAAATGTACTTAGACACTATCATCAAGCATTCTTTTGATTTCTCACATTCTCAATTCCAATTTACAGAACTTAGAAACTGTGAGATTGATGTGGTTGAAATGATCATATCAGTGGTTTATTAGGAGTCCATAACAATTATTGCAGACCTGCTTGTTCTGTTAGTTGTAGGATAGAATAGTAGAAAAACTTCCCTTTCCCCCTCCCCTACCCACTGAGAAAATCTAACGAGTGAACGTCTTATATTGAAGACAGTTTATCATTTCCATTTTAAAATTCGTGCTTGATAAAATTATAGTGTTTGTGATCATGCTAAAATAGAACCTAGTTTGAACAACAGCCATGTTGGCACTTCAAAATTTTCCCTTTTCTTTCGGCTACATGATGGGGGAGTTCTTTCATACAACAACAGCTGTTTCATCTTATAAACATGCATCATCAACCTAAGAAACATACATCCCGGGGAATGTGACTTAACCTTTTCCGAAGTAAGAAAATAGTGTTGGTTGTTTATCACCAGCACCCCTAAAGTTTCCCTTCTTTCTGACTGGACTTGTGCACAGCTTCTCGGTGTCATCAATAGATGCCTTTGTATCAACTGAAAGTTCCTCGAGGTCCCGTTTGATTTTGGGATTTGCATCTCTCTTATCAGATAGTGTGAAATCGTTAGGTTCTGAATTATAATTGCCTTCCCCAGTAAAAGATGGATAGTCTGTGCTGTGTTGAGTTTCAGGTTCCTTTTTCAAACTTATTAGCTGACTGGTAAAGGATGGTTTTCCTGCAGTATCCTGAGTTTCAGGTTCCTCTTTCAAGCTTTTTAGTTGACCTGTTCTGATGGGCTCTTCATATGCACTTTTAACTTGTGGTTTCAACACCGTTTCATCATCAATTCCTTTCTTTGAGAAAAACTTTGAGATTGAATTCTTCACCTCAGTCTTCAGTTGTATCTGCAGAACATGGGGGTCATCAGTACATAAAATTCATCTTCAGGGGGGAACGAGGAATAAAGAGAAACAGAAATAAACTATGGCAAAGCTTCTGGTTTTTAGACATGAAGTCAGTCAAGCAGGCAACACTAATTGTACAAATTGGATACCACAACTAAGAACTTGATAGGTTGATAAAAAAATGTTACTGTTGATACACCTTGCTCATCTGTTTCATTGTGCAAACATATACTGAACTCAGACTCGATTATTCCATGAGTCCAAATGGGACATTACAAAATTCAAATTTCAATCTCAGCAGTCTGGAATGGACCATGTCCAACAATATCACGAAAATATTCATGTCTATATGTAATATGGCAACCACCGTTGACCACCCTATTGATTGTAGTCTCGACTTCTGTCCTGACAAAGGGTCTACTTCACAATGTGAACATAGGATTATGAAAAGTGAGTTGCTCTCTGATTCAGAGAGAGCAAACCAGATACAGTGTGGGGCGTGGGGACCACACCCCAGTGTCTGGGGTTCAGTCTCTCCAAATCGGAGAGCCTATCATCAGTCTTAAGATAATAATAAGAAGAAACCAAGGAACCAACGACACACACCTCCTTTATGCACTCCGGTCCATCAAAAGATGGCTTACCCATTGCAGGTGTCACTGGGTACCATACCTGGAAATCAAAGTTTCAACCAATGAAGTAAATGTCATGCGAGTACATCTGTTGTTTCTTATCTTTACAAAGCTCTTACCAAATTTGGCTCTTCATATGGTTTAAGTAACGTATCAAATTTGGAAGATGAAGCAATTAGCCATGCATCAGAAGATTCCTTGCCATCCAGAATAACTGGCATCCTGTCTATAATAGCAGATGAATGAAAAGATGGATCATAATTAGTTCCAGCTGGCAATGGATTATTTAGGATTGAAATCCTGCTGCATCTTTTAAGTATAGATGTTCATTCGTTATCAGAGTAATGCTACATTGTGCCGACTTAAAATTTCATGAGCCAACAAACACAACCAAAAAAAGTGTTTCAATATTTGTTTTTCATTTTTGTGCCTTTCATCCCTTGAATTGGTCTCCTGAGCAGTCTACTGGGGCATTTAAAGAGATGCCACAATTCCTCTTTGTAACTTTCCCCTTCTGTTGCATAGTACAATTCATTATACTATGAAATTGCATATGAACATGTAAGAGTGCCTTCAAATTGATCTTCTAGCCATAAAATGATATAGACACCATAGAACATCTTGAACTGCAGACTATAAAATTAAGATCTATGATGTGAACCAATAAAACAAACAATACTAACCATGAAGCCATCCTAAAGCTGACGATGACGAAGTTGTCAAGATGGTGAATGTATATAGAATCTCTCCTGCAGGAAAGAATGAATTAGTTATATGGTAGTCCAAAGTGTATAAACCAAGTATTAGTCCTTAATATAAAAATATGAGTTAAAGGAAATTATTAGAAATAATTGTCAGCATAGGACACCACTAAAACACACATCACCAAACAGAGCAACCAAAAGAATGGAAATTAACAGCCATAGCCCACAGGTACTATAATCTACTCAAAACATTTCAAGTCAAAATATTTTTAGGGTAAAATTATATGCCTAAATAAAAATAACCAGACCAACTACAAAAATGAGACTGGAAAGCAACATATACTGAGAAAAAGTTCTTAGAGAAATAACCATACTTCATTACAGAATATAGAATTGCAAGTTGCAAACATATATGATAAACGTGAGTCAAATAAAGGTGGTTCACCTTCAGTATTTTTCCAAGAATCATAAAGAGCAGCTAATAAAAGGGGCCGACCATCCTTGAAATGAATATAGTAAGGTTGCTTTTTTGATCCATCTTTTTTCCATTCATAGAATCTGAACAGAGATCCAAGTCCCCATTATAGCTAAAAAAACATTAAGCAATATAAAAATAACTGAATAGAAAGATAATATACAGAAAGAAAATTGGCATCTTTTCCAGCTAGGTGTTCGCCCAAAACAATATTAAGAAATGCCTATAGCAAAATAATAGCCTTTGGTATACTCCAGCTAGGGGGAAATAGAATAGAATAAAATCTGCCAATTGCAAGAATAAGAAAACTCCTCCATTCACGACAGACCCCTTACATATATGAGTACAGCTGTTCCATATTTAGAAAATTATACACACACAGATTTCTGCAGAATCATGGAAGACTCGGAAGAGAATCAAGCTAAATGTCAGTGATATATGGAAAAATGTTCCTCCAACAGTGAGAAAGATCACACAACACTACATAAAAACCATTATACAACATGTACCCTTCCACGGCCACCAGGCACCGGCTGTTTGGAACAAGACGGCGAAAAGAAGCCTTCTCGCATATTGACTCAGACCGAGCATTGAACTGCAATTTACAACAGATATCAGACAGCTGAAATTTTTCCAACAGCATAAATTGCACAATTTTAGTGTCACTGTAAGGTAACTCAATCATATCCACATGTACAAACAGTATATGAGTACCATTTACATCAAACAAATCACTAGCCAGAAAAAATTCAAATGATCTTTATTTGAGCAATAAAATGAAAGCAACATACAATAGTCAAACTCTTGAAACAATCAATTTAGACTCTCAAGGTCAGATATTAAATGAAGCAGACCATTTTAAGCTAGTATTTTCCTCGAAAATTTTGAAAGGGGAATAAGAGTAATTGATATTTTAATGATCAACAACAACAAATAAATAACAGACAAAAGGATTCCAAATTGGGGGTTTACTAAGATGATAGGAAGGGCTCAACGATACCGTTTCCATTATCAGTTATCACGTTGATTGGTTACAGAAAAGGCCGAGGTACAAGCAGATGCTTCCTATGCAATTAAGAAAAAACAATGCAATATTTTGCCCCCCAATTGTCCATGGCTGACAAAGTATTGTCTAGAATATATGACTTGGTTCACATGGCTGCTATAAACCATCTATGCTTCAAGCAAGAGTGTATTCACATGGCAGCAATAAACCATATATGCTTCAAGGAAAAGTATATTGGAGAAAACATGAAATAAGTCAAAAATGAAAATGTCAACATGAATAAGTGGAAAGATAAAGAATCTAAGAACAGGTCATAATGTTCAAGAGAACAAACGAGAAAATTGAAGGGTAATAAAGTCGGCAACAGACTGCCATATTTTATTTGGATTTAGTTGTGGTAGCCTTTGAAATTGAAATTGAAATTGAAATTGAAATTGGATCCATTCGTGTGAAGTAGTCATTCGGTGTAAATAAGCATTAACTATTACCATCTTATAATGATCAGGTTTCTCAGTTTTCTTGGTGAAACTGGGAATAAGCCCCCATTTCATGCAGTGAAGAACGGTACTTTGGCAATCGGACCCATCTTCTCTCCGAATAACCGGCAGATTTGATCCTGGTGAGACATTATGCGATGGCCGATACCTGAAATTTCACCAAATTCAACGCTCAACAAGTAAGGAACCGTAATTCACACAGTTCAAACCCATCTATTTTAGAATAAACGGAAAGAAATGTTTGTACACACTACACCGAGTCTAGACTATAGACTCAGGGCGCTAGTCGGTAGAATCAGCGGTTCTCCTCGAGAAGTCGAACTTTACATGTAAATTAAATATATAGGTATCTGTGTGTATATATAACATATATATATATATATATAGAGAGAGAGAGAGAGAGAGAGACAGACAGACAGACAGACAGACAGACAGACAGACTGACAGACAGAGAGAGATGAGATTACCGGTCCATATTGATAGAACGGAGGGAGCGACCGTTGAGGTGGCAAGCCCTAGGGATATCGTCGGGTCTGAGAGTACAACGAGCCCTCCCACACATTTTGCTCTGCTTTTCTTCTTCTCCTCTACTGGGGTATGTTCTCTGTCATCAGACGAAGGGCGCGAATTTAATTATGGAATAGTAAGTGGGCCAATTGGGTTTCGTGCCTTGCACGTGCTACCTTCGCCAAAAACGAACTAATCCTTTTCTGTGTCATTCTCATCTTCTCTCGCTCGTGCCAATACAATCAATAATTTCACATCAGTTATGCTAACTTAAAATAAATATGACTTGTGCAACTACTTTCTTCGTAATTGATCTATTTAACTGCACAAGCCAAGTATTGCGTTGCAAAATCAGCACAAGAAGCAAACACACATCCCAACACATGAGGTGATCTGAATTCATCCCAACCTCGCCCAATTTATAACATAAAGATTCAATTCTTAATAATATAATTATAACACTTAATAAGTGAAAGATTACTAAAAAAAATCACTTTCACAATAATATAAATAAACAGTTATATTAAAATTGAATCGGTGTGGATAGAATGAAAATAAGTTAATATCATCTTACATGATAAAAGAAAAACACATAGTTTAAAATTAAAATTTTATAGTATTGTTATTAGACCAATTATGCTTTTATGGAGTGAAGTGTTGGGTTTTAAAAAATAAACTAGAACATCTTTATACAGCGAAAATGAGAATATTAAGACTTAAAATCAATAGTTGGAATGACTAAAAGTGATAAGATCACATATGAAAGAGTAAGACATAAGATGGATAGTTGGAACGACTACAAGTAATAAGATTACAAATGAAAAAGTAAGATAAAAAATAGGTGAACTAATAAATTTATGTGAGGGGCGGCATTAACAACAATGAGATAAAAAAATTCAAACAATCCTAATAAGGAAGAAAAAAAATTGTAACTTTTACTGAATACATTTTTACATGAATGATTGTATTAAAACAAAATTTAAATTATTTTTATAAATATAGAGAGAGGGGGACAAGGAGAGAGACAGATAGGACAAAGAGAGGAGGGAACAAAGAGAAATTAAAAAGTTGAAAGACTAAAAAATTATAGACATTGGCCATATGATTCTCTAAAGGCAACGCATGTGAGTAGTGAATTTAGATATAAAAAAGGCAAAAGGACCAACACCCCCATGTGATTTAAAAAATGTGCAATAAATTCCTCTATGTTATATTTTGGATCATATCACACTCTTATTTTTGTAAAAGTGAGCAAATTACATCATTTTGCACATATTCTCCTTTTTTATGACCATTTTATCAATTCCATTATTATAAAAAATAAAGAAATATAGAGAGAAGATAGGGTTTTTATATTAAGTTTTTTATCTTAATAAAAAAAAAAAGGAGTTTTTTTCAAGGAAAAAAATTTCCAGAAAAAAAACTAAAAATTCACAATTACATGATAAAATTTTATATTTTTTTTTTGTTTTTCAAAAAAAATTTCATTAGAAAGAGAAGGCTTTTTCTATTAAGTTTTTCTTTACCTTAATAAAAAAAAAATAGAAGTTTTTTTTTGGGAAAAATATTCCAGAAATAATTTAAAGGGAAAAAAACTAAATATGCACAACAATAAAAATTTCTAATTTTTTTTTTTCAAAAATTGTTTTATTTTCATAAATTTTATCTCTTTCTAATGGAAAAAGTTACAGAAACAATTTCCAAAAATCAAAAATTTTTATTAAGTAATTGTGCATATTAGTTTTTTTCCCCATAAATTTTTTTCCAAAAAAAGAACTCCTCTTTTTTTTATTAAATTAAAAATAAACTTAGTATAAAAAAAACACTTCTCTTTCTAATGAAAAATTTTCTAGAAAACAAAAAATATCCAAAAAACTTTATTATATAATTGTGCATTTTTAGTTTTTTTTTTATTAAGGCAAAAAAAACTTAATATAAAAAAACCTTTCTACTCTCTATTGTTTATAATAATGGAAAGAGTAAAATTGTCATAGAAAATGAGAATATGTGCATAAGGAAGTACTTTACTCACTTTTGCAAATGTGATGATGAGATAAGGTCCAAAATATAGCATAGGAGGGTTTATTGCACCTTTTTAAAATCATAGGGGGTTTTAGGCCCTTTAACGTGACTTATAGCTTCATTCTCTGGTCAATTAGTAGAACAAACACGTTTAAGTGACCTTGCGAATGACCTGATTCGTTTACGAATCTTATGAAATAACACAGTATTTAGGCTAAGACAACTAAAAACCCTCATTTTAGGTACAGGCTACTCCCTTTACTTAATCCTATCCTTATACGTTAAGTACTTTCTCAATTGAAAGAAATAAAGAAAGAAAAATAAGCAAAAGAAAGATAGGGTTCATTGAGAGAGAGAGAGAGTTCGTAGTTCCTTTCCTATCCAAAACATTGAATACGCCCTACTCCATGTTTGATGGGAGGGCTTTCCTCCCAACCCCCGCAAGCCTTCAAATCAAGTTATACTCAAGACCATTCCATCTGGCTTCTTAAGTAGACAGGGGCCCAAACTCAAATATCCCATCTCTCATTATGTGTCCTCAAATTATAAACTCAACTCATTAAGTATTGTCTGTCCTTATAGACCAGTTGTCTCTATAAAAGGCCAAAAACTCCACGTGGTTTTAAAAATGTGCAATAAACTCACCTATGCTATATTTTGGACCATATCACATCATAACATTTGCAAATGTGAGCAAAGTACTTCTTTATACACATTTTCATTTTATATGACCATTTTACCCTTTTCATTATTATAAAAAATAGAGAAAAGAAAGATTTTTTTATATTAAGTTTTTTTTAACCTTAATAAAAAAAAAGAGGACTTTTTTTGGGGAATTTTTTTTTCCAAAATAAAACTAAATATGAACAATCACGTAATAAAAAAAATTTGGATTTTTTTTTTTTTGTTTTTCATAAAATTTTCCATTAGAAAGAGAAGGTTTTTTATATTAAGTTTTTCTTTACCTTAAAAAAATAATAATAAATAGGAGGAGTTTTTTTCTAGGAAAAAAATTCAAGAAATAATTTTCGGGGAAAGAAACTAAATATGCACAATAATAAAAAATTATGGATTTTTTTTTTCAAAAATTGTTTTATTTTCATAAATTCTCTCTCTTTCTAATGGAAAAAGTTTCGAAAACAATTTCCAGAAAACAAAAAAAAGAAATTGATAATTTTTATTAAGTAATTGTGCATATTTAGTTTTTTTTCCCTGTAAATTATTTTCGGAATTTTTTTTCCAAAAAAAAACTCCTTTTTTATATTAAGGTAAAAAAAAAAACCCTCTCTTTCTAATGAAAAATTTTTCAGAGAAAAAAAATCCAAAAATTTTTATTATGTAATTGTGCATATTCAGTTTTTTTCCCAAAAAAAGACTCCTATTTTTTTATTAAGGTAAAAAAAAAACCTAATATAAAAAAACCTCTCTTCTTTCTATTGTTATTTATGTTTTATAATAATGAAAAAGATAAAATGGTCATTGAAATTGATAATATGTGCAAAATGAGGTAATTTACTTACTTTTGCAAATGTGAGGGTGTGATATGATCCAAAATATAGAGCATAGGGGGATTTCTTGCACCCTTTTAAACCACGGGGAAATTTTGGGTCCTTTTGCCAAAAGAATATTAGAGGGGCATAGTGGGATTTTTTTTGTAATTTCAGATGGGACAAATTATGATATTTTATAAGAATATAAATATATAATACTAAAAAAAAATCAGTGGGGGCGCCCCTCTATTGGTCTGTGCTTGGGTATAGCATACATGAGCGAAAAAATAAGAAAGAGTAAACTTAAATGATCTTGACACATACACCGATGACATATAGATGCCTCGATGAGAAAGGGAAGTTTATTTTTCATAAAAAGTAAAAGATGGAGAGAGCTATAAAAAATAACGAGGAATGAAATTAACAAATAACTTTAAAAGGCTAAACATATTAGGTGGTGGTATCATGAGTAACAACAAAAATTTAAGAGACAAAAACCCATTGATCAATAAGTTGCATCTTCCTGTCACCTGTCTTACACTCATTGTGTATTTCATAAGAACCTAGAAAGCATAGGCACAGACACGGATACGACACGACACAAACACGGTGATACGAGAAATTTTTAAAAAAAAGGACATAGACAAGGCGAGAATACAACTATAAAAAAATAATATAATATATTAATATATATTAATTATTCAACCAAAAAAAATCTACATTACAGAAATATTTCAATTCATTATCAAGTAATTAAGAACCAAATAAACTTGTAAACAAAAATAGACAAATAGATTAAATAATCGGACTTATGTAGTCCTATACATATATTTAGCTTAGATTTTTAATCATAACTTAGTCGCATATAATTTTCTTTCGAAATAATTGAATATATATCACTACTATGAAGTGTTTAACACGTGTTCGAGGAGTGTCTGAGAAGTGTCGTAAAAAAAATGTCAGGACACTTCTACGAAGTGTTCGACACGTGTCTGACACGGCGTTTGAGTATGCGACGCGGGTACGGCACCCTCAATGAAGTGTCCGTACTTTCTAGATGAGAACATATAGATACTTCTCACTTTGTTCAAGTTGATAAATGTTTTGTTTGCCTGACTTCCTTGACTAAACAAATAAAAAAATTGATGATTCACCTATGTTTGAGAAAAAAAGTTCATATAGAAACATTAATTTATCATTCTATTAATTTGTTGTGCTACATTAGAAATGGAATAGTCATTCTTTGTAATGCTCATTTCAACAAAACATTCATCTTCTTAAGTTATGAAATGGTCATTCTATTCAGGGGCCATGGCCCCCCCAAAATTTTAAAAAAAATTTAGTACCTATATATAATATGTAAAATATGATATATGTATACAACTAACTGCCCCCCCCCCCAATATATTAGTTTGACACACATTATGATACACACTAAGAGTAACAGTAACAAACCCAATTTTTCTGTTATTTATATATTAATAGACTAACATATATATATATATATATATATATACACACTATGACACTAACAGTAACATTGTACCTAATATATTAATAATATATTTGTTTCACCAAGTCAACTACTCTTAGACAAAACAAAGAAAATAGAAAGAATAAAGTAAAAGTTTACTTTTTTTCCTTTCCAAAGAACAAGCAATAGGCTACAGCGATGGCAACTCCTCTCCCCTGCTCGGTTTCTCCGTCTCCATTCTCGTAGAGGTGAAATTTGGAAGATAGATCTTAATTTTTTTGTAAGTCCCGGACTCTCCTATTTCTATCTCTCTCACTTTCTTAATTAAAAAAACCCCAAAATTCTATTGTCCTTTTTTAAAACTCTAATTTTTTTTTTATATTCAAGTGTTTTGCTCTTGCTGGATTGGATCACTAATTGATGGGTTATTCATTATTGAGTTAGTTGACATTTTAAATTAGAATATATTAATGATTCTAAGATTTAATTTCAATATTATTATTAGTAGTTTTAAATTTCTTTTCCTTATACTTTTCTAGTTCTTGTTGCTTGTGTATACTAGAACCTATCTGTCATTTGTGTAAATTAATACCTTCTATTATTTATTTGATAGATTAATTTCTCATCAAATTAAACATATTTTTTTAGGGTAGTTGGAAGTCTGTGATGTGTTTAATGTAAATCAGTGATCAGAGACACTTATATATTGACAAAATTTGGTGCAAAGGACTACTGAGTTAGAGGTAATATTTTTGAATTATTCTCTTCGTACAATCATGCTATTAATTGATAATTAAAAAAAATGATAAATTGATAGTTAATATGCTAATATGAATGACATGTTCTACTTTTTGCTTGACTATTAATTTGTGATATTACTACGTGAATTTTGAATTTGTTTATAAATTAAAAATCTAATTATTTAATTGAAAATTTTTCAATTTTGGCTTGATATTTTTTTTTTTTTGTCTTTGTTAGGAAAGTTTGATAAGAAGACTTATTTAAATAATTAATTGATAGATTAATTTTCAGGTTATTTGGTTACTTTGGAAGCATAGGCCGCCTAAGTATAGTGTTATATGATAGTTAAGCGATCAAAAATTATTGACGCATTCTTTCAAAGAGAGAACATCAATAAGTCAAAAGATGATGTGCCTTTCACATCTAATCATGATGTTTCAGTTCTTGATAACCCACGTCCTCCAAAATCTCCTAGAGTTGAACATACAGAAGTTGATCGTACCTTCTTAGAATGTGATCAGGATTACGTTGTCAAATATGGGAATATCCTATTAACCAACATGATAAAATTCGTCAAGGCTATATCAAAGCGCGACCAAACCAATTTGTTTTGTCAGAGTGTCCGCATTCTGGATCGAAAAAGCATCTCCGTCGGTTTCAATCTGTGAGATATAAATTTATAATTGGCATATTTCGGTAATCAAAACCTGATTGATCAAGTTGTAATTTTTAATTTATTATTTGTATCGATCATTGACATATTCGAGCTGACACTCAAGTGCATGGAAGCCGACAAATTAGTTAGAACACCATATAGTACAGGTAAATATGGTGAGGACACTTTGCACTTTTTATCTCCGAGCCTATTTTGAAAAATCAGGGTTTAAATGAAAATTTTAGGATTTTTCAAAGTAGGATTGGTCCCCAATATTTAGGACCGGTCCAACTTTTCTCGGCAGTTTAGTTTCTGCAGGTTTTTACAAAGTCCCACCGGTCCTGAATATTTAGCACCGGTCCCACTTAGCCTGTTCCAAATAGAAAATAGATTTTGTCGAAAATTCTTATTCCTATTGGGTTTGAAACTTCTAGGAGAGTTCTATTTTAGTATTCAACTTTTTTTTCAAGTAGAATTAGGGCTTCCTTGCCTATATATATGTATTCATATTTTCTCTACAAAATAAGCTTCGAGAATAAATATTTTTGAGAGATAAAGTATATACAATATAATTAGGGCTATATATTTTTAAGAACACACATCCATACTTCAAAAGTGATATTTAGGATGGTGTTCTACTTCTGATTAGCTGGTCAGAGACTGCATCAAATCTATTTGCTGATCAGAATATTGGATTGATGGTTCTTCGCTTGCTTGCTTGCTGAGGAAGAAAGGTGACCAAATTTCACTACGAAGGGAACAAAATACTTGCTGAGTATTTTGGTTCTTTCAGCAACCTTTCTGTAAGGGTGGTGACGTTAGCCGGAAGTCTGCAGCAGTTGGACGTGTTGTCGCAATCATAAGCCTGAGGTGTTCCGCATCAGATCCTTGACAGAGTAAAGAGGGGTGTGAGATTGAGACAGAGTCTGTTGTATTTTGCTTTATCATAGTGAATTGATTCCCTGAGGCGTGCCGCCTCCCTTCGTAGTTTTTCCTGCATTGGATTTCCATGTATATCTGGTGCATTTTTTTCTTTACTTGCACTTTATTTATTTGCTTTAATTGTTTGGTTAATTGGACTTAAAATTGAATTAATTAAAAATTAAGCAAACGAATAAGTGATCCTATTCACCCCCCCTCTAGGTTCTAAAATAATTTTCACAACCGCTTCCGTACCACGCAACTTACACAATCATCTTGGTTCAAATTATTTCCTTCTTGGTTAGAGTATTCTCCTTCAAAAGATGCCACATTTTGCTTATCTTGCTTTATTTTTTGAAAGAAACCAACGAGGAGTCCCGGAACAAATGCATTCACTATTGAAGGATTTCAAAATTGGAAGAAAGTCAATGATGAAAAAAGATGTGTTTTTCTAAATCATGTGGGAGAAAGTCCTTGTTCACCTCATAACATAGCCGAGAGATATTGTAAGGATTTAATTAATCAACCTTGTCATATTGATAAAGTGATGGAAAGATAAACTTCAGAACAAATTTTAAATAACCGATTGAGATTGAAAACTTCAATTGATGCAGTTCGATGGCTTACATTTCAAGCTTGTGCTTTTAGAGAGCATGACGAATGCCCCGAATCAAGAAATAGGGGCAATTTCATTGAAATGATAAAGATTTTGGCAACATATAATGATAATGTTACCAAACTTGTTCTAGAAAATACTCCAAAAAATTGCCAAGTATACCTCACCAGAAATTCAAAAGGAGATTTTTCATATTCTTTCTATAAAAATGAGAAAGAAGATTCGTGAAGACATTGGAGATGCCAAATTTTATATTCTTGTTGATGAAGCACGTGATGAATCTAAAAGAGAGCAAATGACTCTTGTTTTAAGATTCGTCAATAAGGGTGGTCTTTTACAAGAGCGTTTCTTTGATCTTATGCATGTTAAAGATATAACTTCATTGACTTTAAAAAATGAGCTTTCTGCGATTTTATCTCATTATAATCTTAGTGTTCACAATCTCTGAGGTCAAGGTTATGATGTTGCTAGTAAAATGCGCGGGGCATGGAATGGATTGCAAGCATTATTTCTTAATGATTGCCCTTATGCATATTATGTGCATTATTTAACTCATCGATTACAACTGGCATTAGTTGCAGCATCTAGAGAAATAATCCCTGTCCATCAATTCTTTTCAAAGTTGAGTTTCATTATCAATATCATTGGAGCTTCTTGCAAATGAAATGATGAATTACAATCTGCTCAAGCGGCTGAAATTACCCATTTGATAGTTATTAATGAATTTGAGACTAGTAGAGGAGCTAATCAGATTGATACCTTGCAACGACTTGGAGATACTCGTTAGAGCTCTCATTTTGATTCTGTTTGTAGTTTGATAAGGATGTTTGGTGTAACATATTCAGTTCTTTAAAGCATTATTAAAGAATGATCCACTTACTCCCAACGGGGGGATGCCGATGCTGCTTATGATGCTATTACATCATTTGAGTTTGTGTTTATTTTGCATTTGGTGAAAGAAATTATGGAAACAACTGATATCATTTGCCAAGCTTTGTAATAAAAAACTCAAGACATCTTAAATGTTATACATTTGGTTTCAACTACAAAAGAACTCATTCTGAAATTGAGAGAAAATTGTTGGAACAACTTACTTGGGATTGTTATATCATTTTGTGAATGCAATAAGATTGATGTGCCTGATATGAGTGCTCCTTATACAAAAGGTAGGGGTCAGCCACGTCACCAACAAGACAATATTACACTTGAGCACCACTATCAGATCGATATATTCAATACCACAATTAATTCACAAGTGTAATAATTGAATAACAGATTTAATGAACAAGCACTGGAACTTGTTATTCTTAGCTCAGCTTTGGATCCTAGGGATGCTTACAAGTTGTTTAAAATTGATGATATTTGCAAGTTTGCAAATAAATTTTATCCTCAAGATTTTGCAGACCAAGAGAAGACTCTTTTGAGATTTTAATTGCAACACTATATTGTTAATGTACCTCACTATCCACAACTACAAAATATGTCAACAATTTCTGAACTATGTAGAGGATTAGTGGAAACAAAGAAGTCAGATATCTACTATTCGATTGATAGATTAATTCGTCTTGTCTTGACACTTACAGTTTCCATGGCAACTACAGAAAGGGCATTTTTAACTATGAAACTTGTAAAAACAACACTTCGCAACAAGATAGAAGATGAGTTTCTTGCAGATTATTTGAGTATCAATATTGAAAAAGAAATTGCTGAGACTTTTAGTTCTGATTTGATAATAGATGATTTTATTCTCTAAAAGATCGTTGAGCTCAACTTTTGTAATAGATATGTAGTCTTTTTGGTTTATTTTTGTATATATCTAGGTCATATTTGACTGGATATAGGAAAATCTTTTTTTGTAAACGAATAGTTCAAAATTTGACTAGATATGTTTTTGTATGCATTTAACGATAATGGAATACTTTTGAATTAAATAAATTCTTATATTAGATCCTCTCATTTATGATAAAATTGCTAATAGTTTGGCCCCCCAAATCATAAATTTCTGACTCCGCCCCTAATTCTATTCCCACTCATTTTTAAAACCATCATCTCTCTTTTCATTAATTTATTTCTCTATCTCTTTTACAACTCAATCCATTAATATATATATATATATATATATATATATATATATATAAAACAGGTAATTAGCTTTAATTTCTCTCGCTATATATAATAGGTATGTTATATATTTACCACACGCATAAAGGTTATGGTTTTATCACTTTCAGCTTTTAATAAAGTATTAATATATTTTTTCGTATAAAATATTATATTAATCTTGACTAGAAGAAAAAGACGGATTATATATTGATTTAAAAAGTTTTAATTGAATGGGTAATTATTATTATTTTTTCACATGATAATTAAATTAAAGTTGGCCAAATGTCCCATGCATTTTTAAAACTGATTTTGTTTTATATGAAAAAGTATAGCATGTTGGAAGGTTCTCTATGTGTCGCCAAACATTGGAATGAGAATGGTCATTCCATTATATTTTCATTCTCATTACATGCCCATTCCATTTTATTCCTGTGTACCAAACTAGCCCTAAGAGTCATTTTAGTGAAAATAGTCGTGATAAAAAAATTGAATTGTATAATTTTTTAATGGATAGATGTGAAATGAGTGATGAAGTCATCACAATGTCATCACATGATAATGTCACACAACTCTCACGACCTATTTGAAAACTGAAGGATTTATCATTTTCTTGGTGAAAATATTGTTGATCATTTCTCTTCTGCTAATCCATACAATATATTCACACACTCACAAATTCATTCATCAAAAGTTACATCAATATTTATTAAATTTAATCTTTATAGATCCATTAGTTAGTTATAATACTTTGTTGCGCAGCAGAAGCATGGTGGGCCCATAACCCACAGATCCCAGGATTGGAACAGTAAGAACTGTGACCACTTTTGTCTAATTTTTTGTCATTTTTATTTATTGTCATATTTATGCTTTAAAGGATTATTTATGTGTTTTAAATGTGAAATACATGTTTAGAGACTTGTATAAGTGTTTGAAAAAGTTTTCAGAATTTTTGAAAAAAGTTGACTTTTTCGGGTCCGATTAACCCAGAGGCGCGAGCCTCATGGGCCCAGAAAATTCAAAAGTGTCGAAATGACTCCAAATTAGGGTGTATGTGTTGTGTCTTACATTTCAAGTTTAATTTCATATTTTTAGCATAAAATTAATGTATTCATGTTATGTATGATTATAAGATATTTTGGGAATGAATTGTTAAGTTAAATTGATGAATGTTTATTTAAATTGAAAATAATTGATAGATGTTATTGAATGAATGAATTGCTTCAATATGCAAATTGGGACATGTATTGCATTATGTGAAATCTTGGTGAATTTATTGAAAAATCTAACTTTAGAATTAGAATGTATGCAATTGACATTATGATTTATTGTATGATGTGCTAGAATGGAGATATGACATGTATTGAGTGTAATGCATCAAAATGTGCGAATGTAAGTGCAAAACGTGATATGTTTTATATGTGTTAAATGAATGCTCGGAAATAACTCATGAAAAAGATAGGGGAAAAATATCCCCTCAACTTTGGGGTTGAAAAACCTCAACCTTGTGCAATTTGGATGGTAACCGGATGAGTTAGTAGCTCGAAACAACCAATAAATTAAGATGTGGGACTTCAGTACATATCTTGAGAATGTGTGTGTGTGTGTGTGTGTGATTTCAATTCTAAGAGCAATGTGGTTATGTGTTAAGTTTTATGTGAAATAATATGACTTATGTGAATCAAGTGGACATATGGATAAATTCTGTTAAATCATATGTTATAGATATGATGGATTGTGCAATGAAGTATGTTATGGATTGTGTAGTTGTCAATTCTATTTGATAGGTATGCCACGGAAATGAACGTTGTAGTACTGACTAGAATGCTAGAAAACATGACACGTAATTAGGCTATACATTTCGAATTGCCTTTATGCGATAATATGAAATATGGACTTGAATAGATTGCATAACATATTACTTTGAGCCATTGAACTTATTCATCCTCCTACATTAAAATTTTTAGGACATGGAAATGAAGTAATTGACGGTGAGCATCAATGAGATGGACTCGGAGTCATAAAATTATCTTTTTAGTTATTTTTTGCTATTTGGCACGTCTGGGATATGGACTTAGTGCATATTAACATATGTATGGAAACTTAGACTTAATATGTTGTTTTTATATTTTATGAATATGTTGAATGCTAGACAATGAACATGATGAATTGATTTTCCATTAGATTCTATGTATGCATGTATGCTAATGGAGAATGATTGAAATGATAAAGTATGAAAGTGAGTTGAGTGTGATATACATAAGGAATTTGAATTTTGATTATGCATGATGATGGGATAGTGTTCCTCACGTATATTGAATTATGTATGGATGTTTTAAAATGTAAATGGGAAGTGTTGGAATAACTATTGGGGGGACACACGCCCAAAAATGTATACTTTGAATTTATAAGAGAGACGTTCAGATTTTTGCCATTTTGAATAGGTTTTAATCATATTTCAAGTTTGATTATAGATTGGTATAGTGGTGGAATACATTTGGGCTTGAAAAACACAAGTTTTGAGCTTCTGGGCACTTTCGGTCGCCTAGGCTTTGCAGCAGCCAACCGAAAGTGCAAGATCTCGAATGTTTGCAAATGGGTACCAGGTTTTAGCAAGATGAATGAGGGTTTCAACTGGCTGAAAGTCCTCTTTCAACTGGCTAAAACTATCCTCCAGCCGACCAAAGGAACAACAGGAATCTTGGGAACCTTTCGGGTTCACCCAAACTTCAATCGGGCGTAACTTCTTCGTTATAGATTGAAATTGAGTGTGATTTTTTTTTTAAATTTAGTATTTTAAAATAATATATCCAATCGTGTTGGTATTAGTACCAAATTCCAATCGCACCAAGATTTAGGTCCCAAAACTGAGTGATTCATGAATGTGAATAAATGAAATTTTCACTATGGAGATGTGGCTTGACGTAGGGTCCATTGAAGTTGGTTAAGGTGAAATTTGTGCACATCTATGTGCAAGAATAGGGTTAAGCTTCTGCAATATTTGAGAGTACAGAGGGTCCATTGGGCTTAATGGATGGGTTCACCTTCGATTTATAGGTGACAAAAATCAGAGCGTGACAAGTTGGTAATGACATGTAACCTAATTACCCTTGCTTTTCGGTAGTTGAAAATTAGGGCGTGACAAAAACCTACTCTGATAACATGTTAGAAATAAGAGAAAAAAAATAATAAATATATCTAAATTGTATTAATGAATGGTATGGTTACAATATACGATGAGATCATATATATAGGAGAAGAAAAAAGGAAAAGAGGTAGGTGAGTAAGAAGCAAGTTATCTTATACATGGTAAGTCTCAATCATATGAATCATAAATTGATATGGAAAAGGTTAAAGATAAAATATACTAATATATTTTAACAAATTTTGAGAATGTAATGGTTTTTTTTGGAAGGAAAATGGTGTAAAACAATGATGCTGCGTTTGGTACACAACAATGGAATGGAATGAGCATTCTATTAAAGTGAGAATAGAATGAGAATTGGAATGGTCATTCCCATTATATTGTTTGGTTTCAAACATGAAATGATGTAGGAATGGAATGATGATTACCATTCCAGTGCTTGGTTAGACCATCTTAAATCTATAATGGAATGGTTTTTCTCTAAAATACCCTTCTTGATGAATAACCCATATTACTTTTTAAAAAATTAATCGGTGAAAAATAAAATTCTCCAAAATTTCTCAAATCTTTTTATCTAGTGATTTTTCATAAAAATTTAGTTGACATTTCTTGTTTACATAAGAATCTATATTTTCTTTCGAATATATTCATTAGATTAATTTATCCACACCCTTCTTAGTTTCCTGCACAAGAAGAAATGTACCAACTATTTTTTTTATGTTTGTTCGCACTTATTTATTAACTTAAACAATGACATATGAATTAACATGTACTGCACAAATGATAAATGCACAAAACATGCTATTTTATATATCAAAATAAGTCTTTAACTACTCTTTTATTTTATTTAAATGTTCTTATCTTTACATTTTATGTTTATAGGGGTTGATTTTCAAATGAGAATAAAAGTAGCAAAAAAGGCTGAAAATGATATATATAGTCAAAGATGAACATAAGAAGAATCGTAGGAGATATGATATTCTATATAATTTACTTCATAAGAGGTCTTAAGTTTAAAACTTTGTAAAATATTTTTTTTACACAACCACGTACGTATTCCAAATTCAAATTGAATATATGGAGATCAGATCTTAGATATTTAAATTCAAAATTTAGGGGTAGATTTATCAAAACGCATGCCTCTTTTGAAAATCTTTTGATCCAAAATAGAGTCATTTTACAATTTATTCAAAAAATATATATTTATTCATTGTGTTTGGCAGTATAGTACTTTTATAATGATGAGATTAGATTAACTTGTGATTCGCTTAATGAAATCCAAGAGATGTCAATGTTTAGATATAAATTGAGCTTGTTATTAGAGTAATATAATGATAAACATTATTGCATCACGAGCATTTAGAAGCAGAAATATTTTTTGCACTAAAGTCGCACTTTGCAATTCAAATTAAAAAGTAACCTCCTAATAATCTAAAAGATTTAATAGTGGAGACTTCTACCTTGTGAGCTTTCATGCCTTTCACCTTTCTATAGAATTTTTATGCTAACTTCGAGTCACAAAATGACTCAATTTTTTTGGATAAAACCAAAACATTCATAATAAAATTCATATCATCAAAGTAATTAAACAAAATACTTATGAGGAAAAAAAATTATAAATCCAAACATTCATAATAAATTTCATAAATTCATTTTTTAAATATCACTAGATTAAAAATAAATACTATCCAGCTCCGTAATATAAGATAAATTGCCAGCTTCTTAAAATCTTCAAGAAATGATCGTCTTAACCAATTCTTATTTCTCGTCCTCATAAAGTGTGAAAAAAAATTGAATCAACTCACGATCATGACCAATTTGAATCAAAGCTTTCGATCGCTCGACTATATTCAAACCTGGTAGCCTTTTCAATTATTCATTTAGTCTGATTTTTGATTCAGTAGCTGAAACATATTCGATAGCTTGACTAAGCCGTTCAGTACTTGATTTTATATCTAAGCCAATCAAACTTGATGATTGTTTCACCACTTCACATAACGATTCGGTGATACTTTGACATTTCCTCTTTCTTTTATTTTTAAAGATCATATCACCAATTTTTTCGATTGTGGGAGATTGAAGAAATGACATCAATGCATCAATTTCATTTAACCTATCTTCAACATCGTCATTTTCATTCTCTTTTCCCTTGTCCATCTGTTCTTTGCCCAATTTGTCCACAACATCAGCAGTTGTTTCAACATCATTCCCTATAGCACGGTCCTTTCCAAATATGGTGCATAACTTCTTATATTTTGCAGCATTCTTATGACTCTACCAAAAAACTAAATTACTATAACATCAAAATACAAATTAATATTACCTAAGTAAAATTATGTACAAAACAAATACCTGCAAGTAGGCATCCCACACAGGTTTTTAGAAACTACACACTGCTTCGTATCATCGTAACCAAACTCACTAGTATTAGGCCCATGTAGCATATCATGTGAGGGTCTTCATTATTGATTTAATGTGAGAGTCTGCCTTTAAACTTGAATTAGGCAAAATAGCAGCAAGTATTTTCTGCACAGCTGTAGTATGGCCTAACTTGAATCCACGATCGACATTATATAGTCCTATGTTGTGTAAGTTAAGAAGAGCCTCAATAAGCTTCACATTTTCTTCATTTGACCACATCCATTTTTTTTACGCCTTTCTTGTATATGGTCCTGTGTAAGCTCCATCTTAACAACACAATATATAGGATAATATAATTTAAACAACTAATGAATGCATGTCTCACATGAAAATTTGAAATAGGAAAGAGACACCAATATATCAACCACACCGTATAAAATTTCATCAATAATTGATAATAGATAGCATCTAATGCATAAAAAGTAACACACATTGAAAAATAATTCTTAAATATAACTCATTATATAAATTTAAAAAGAAACATAAAAGGCCTCCTCAAAAATATTATCTCAATTCTCTCTCTATTTTTTATCCATCACATTACATAAATTTAAAAAGAAACATAAATTGACATGAAAAAAATATCACATCCCTTGTTTATTTGCCATCCATTAATTGAACATATTAGTTGCTAAATTATCTTTTTATGCACTCCATTCCTTTGATGCTTCTATTGTTGTTCAGACCATGTTCTTCTTCTTCCAAAGTTTCCTCTAATGGGTCTACATACATCTCATGTCTTATAAGATTATGCAATAAACAACATGCTAAAATGATTCGATTCTGTGCTCTAGTATGATAAAAAGGACTCCTCAAAATTGCCCAACGCATCTTAAGTAGTCCATAACATCTCTCAATCGCATTTCTTGCTGAAGAATGCTTCATGTTAAAAAATTCATGAGGAGTAGTAGGTCAGTGTCCATCCTTCCAATCATTCAAGTGATATATTTGTCCTCTATATGGTGTAAGAAATCACTTACCATTTGTGTATCCAACATCAACAAGATAGTGATAACCTATATTTGTGATTTTTAGTTTAGTAACAAGAAATTCTAGTTATGTTTTAGTTTAAGTGTAAATATTATAAATAAAATAGAAAAGTCTTACCTGAGGAACTTTAAATCTATTTCTTTTTCATTCCATTGTTTCTCGAAGCACTCTACTATCAGCAGTTGACGCTTCCCAACCAGGTAATATGTAGATAAATTGCATGTCTTGTGAACATACACCTAACATATTTGTAGCAATTTTCACATTTGCGTGTTCTATATCTAGGCTTATCTTTTATAAGTACCCTGACCTTAACGTGTGTCCCATCTAGAGCTCCAAGGCAATTATAATTATTATTATTTTTTAAAGTCATTATGGTTATTAATAAATAATATATCTAATCTTCTAGAAAGAGATAGAAATACTAATTTACCTTTAACCATTTCCACCTCTCATCAGTTGAGTTTATATGTACTGGTTGTGGTTTTTTAGTAAGACTCTTTCAAGTTGCATGAGAGCATTCAACACATCTTTGAAGCACTGATAGTTTCTCTGGATCACTCAAACTGGGATTTAATAACTCTATTCTTGACATGATGAGCAAGAACATACAAAAACATTGCTACTTGTTCATCTACCAATGTATTATTGTTATCCTTTAACCCACATAACGTTTTGAGCATGGAACACAATTTGGTAAATGTTTGTCTATTCATCCTAAGTAGTTCTATGCAAGTCACATCAATTGCATAAACTAGCTGGTATAGAATTACTCTATTTGCGAAAAAATTCATCACATATCTCGAATTTAACGAATACCTTCGAGTATAAAATTATATGAAGCAGTAAATTAGTTGAAACTACCAATTTATTGCATTCAAAATATTTGATCTAAATAAATTTATTGCTGCTAATTTATTTTTTCTTGTCATCTTCCTTGTCAATTGACTTAGACGAGCCATAACTTTATAAATGTGAATTTAATAATGAGATTCAATACTATAAACTTTAAATAGTAATCAATTAAAGAACACACAAATTGTTACAAAATTTTACTAAATGTGACCAAACCAATTTAGCATGATAACAAAATTTTAAAAAGTAATAGACAAAAATACAAACATGCATTGGTATTATTGTCAGCTTTGGTAGATTTTTTTGTCCCATTGCATCTATGATACTCCAAAGAGGCACTGACTTTGATACTCCAAAGAGGCACCGATAATATTTGGATTGAGAATGCATACTTATATTGTTACAGGAAAAGATAATACAAAAAATGTCATAACCACCAAAAGTTATGAAGTAATTGAGTGACCTTTACAAAATCAGTTCATGACATATGGGTTTTCATCGCAAAAATATCACAAGTGACAAATATTTCCAGCAAGAGAGGAAAGAGGAGAAAAAAAAAAAAAAAGCCAGTGACAGACCAATGGCAAAAAACCCTCACCAAAAAAAGTTAAAGGGATCAAACCTCACAGACATATCACATAGGTTAAGTCAACTATTACGTGGCTTAGGTTAGATGAATTTGCCCCACCATGCATATCAAATCATATATGTTTTTTTTTTATTATTTCCATTCATTTGGATTAATCAGTATATTTTCTCATGTTGAAAAACATCTTTCAATTACTTATGTGATTACTTTGGAACGTGGATTTTTTTTTTTTTTTTTTTGTTCAAAAGTGTGTGTGTGTGTAATTCAGTAAGTCCTAACACAACAATCGGTAGATACATTAGATCAAATCGACCCATCCAGTCATAAATGAGATGAACTACAAATACCACTTTGATGAAAGACAATTCAATCCCTAGCCACAAAGTAACCTACAATGTGTACTTCATGTTTCATCCAGATTTTTTTTAAAGGTTATTTTTTTTTACGTTAGATCTATACTGCCGACAAAGAAATGAACAATTGAATTAATGAAAGATGGATTGATACAAGAAATTAGTAGGCGAAGATACAGCTTGTTAGGATTTGTAGCCACGACGGTAGAGATAGAGAAAGACTCTAGGGATGGGAATGAAATAAAAAAGTGATCATGTACAAAGTTGTAAAACTTGTTAATAATAGAAAAATATAAGAGATATAGGTTAGTGAGATAAATACCTGAGTTAAAAATATAGAACAACTGGGCTTCTTATCAATGAAAGTGCGACCAAGCCATAAAAGAAAAGGTGAAAGGGTTTTTGTAACATAGTAAACTTGGAAGGTGGAGGGTTTTTTGGTAATTAATTTTTTTTTTAATAGTTTTTATTGGGAATTGAATGACCATTCTATACGTTGAACAGTATAATAAATTTTCATTCAAAAAGAATGACACAGAATGGTCATTCCCATTTTAATTATTTTACCAAACAAATGAATAGATCCAAAAAGTAATATTGACATTCTATTTCATTCCATTGTTGTATACCAAACGTGACATGAGATTCACTAGTTATAACTAATACATCATATCCCATCAAATCTTTGCAGTTAAACGTTCTTGAGCGAGACTCGGGAGATTTTTGAGCAACACCCGATATAACTTTGGGGGACCGATGACTTGAAACATTTATGTTCCCACACTACCCTCCAACCTAACCTCTGTGGATAAGTCAATAGAAATTAAGAGAAAGTAATTATTTTCTTGAAAAATGTATATAAAAAATAAAAAACAACTTAGACTTTTAATAGCCAGTAGTATAAATATACCGAGGTGATATTCGCACTATCGTTTTCTACGTTTGCACTTCAATCTTAAAATAAATGACATTTCTAACCTTAATTTCACAAGTGAATGATTAATTTTTTTAAAATTACATAACTACCCTTTCTGATTTTCCCTCTGTGTCTCCAATTTTTAATGTCTTCGATCTCTTTTGAAACTTCTAAATTCTCTTTATGTTGATAGGACAAAAAAAAATGTATAAAAATATAATAAAATTAGAGTATCCATTATCTCTTTTAACAGACAAAAAAAAAGTTATATTGGTTGAATAAATTATGTTAATAAAAAAAGACCCTAAAAAAAGTTATCTTTTGGTTGGAACCCAAAAAAAAGTACTAAACGAAGTAAAAGGATTTAAAATTTATAATATAAAATAATATATATATATATATATATATATATATATATATTAAACAACTCGTTTTTGTGCAGATAAAAAGATAATAATGACTGTAGATTGAATCAAAATATAATTATGCAAATTTTATTTATTTCATTATTCTCTTCGTCACTGTCTATTGTCAAAACAAGCGAATATTACATTAGTGTTTGTAGTAAATGCACTAGCCAAACATTCTATCGAGCTAAAATGATCACATGTCGCCTTTAGTTTTACCCCTTCGAATTAGACTATAGTCCATTAATAAGTTAAGATGTTTCTGTCTTATATATATGTATATATATATATATTCATTTTCAATGTCATCCGTGAAAGAACCCGCCGTGATAAACATATTAAACAAAATTAAAAAAAAAAGAATGAGAAAAATTGTTTTCCGCACAATCTTTTTGTTTGGAGGAAAGTTACAATAGCATTTTGTTTCATTGCATTACGTGATTGTTTTTCTGTTAAAAATTCTAAAAATTATTTGAGTAAAACAATTCCATTTTGAAAATAATTACTAGTGAATTCAACTCCAGGATTACTAGGAAAATTTAATTAAAAATATAAGATTTATTTATTGATAAGTAGGGTCATTATCCAACAAAAGTCCAGTTAAAAATTGTTTAAACAAAACAAAATTAAGAAAACAAGACTTTTTCTTTAAACAACAATAAAATTATCACTATTGTCCAAAAATCCAACCACAATGACTACCCCTATTATTAAAGCAAATACTACTTGTATCAGAAGATTCAAAACTTCATCAAACCGCCTTATCAAGTGTAGGTGGCAATATAAATAGACGACGTGGCGGTTATTCATTGGATGCCAAAAACTTCATTGCTACGGTGCCACACACCCAGTAATCCCTCAAAAATGGCCGGCGCCAAAATTACCCCTCTCTTTCTCTCTCTACATCTGAAATTCAAGAAAGATGAAAGCTCGAAGATGTTTGTTTGTTCATTGTGGGAATGAAAGAGGTTTCGATTACAAGCTTCGAGACCAGGTTCGGATCTGATCTGCTTCACATATATTTCTATTTTTCTTCAAGATTGTAGAAGAAGAAGAAGAAGAAGCAGCAGCAAAGAGAACAATGAGTGGGGCGAGACTGTGCTCTTTGTTGGGTGAATTGGGTTACGAAGGACACGGGTCATTGGACCCAGACAGTTTCGAATGGCCATTTCAATACGACGACACTCGACCCATCCTCGATTGGCTATGCTCCAGCCTCCGCCCATCCAACGTCCTCTCCCCGTCCGAGGTTTCTCAGTTACGTCTCATCTCTCTCTTTCTTTTACTTTCTTTTCATATTCGATTTATTTTCCGTTGTCCCGTTTCGCTTTCTTTTGTTTTGGAAATTTCACTTCATTTTTTTCCTAAATACTTTACTTTATCAATCAAGTGTAGTAAAGAATGTCACATAGTGGTCCTAATTATTGGGTTTAGGGTTTGTCTATCAATTGTTAAACGCCATAGTTCAATTCCCAATTTTGGTAATCTTGATTTTGATTGGACTGGACCACCAAGTGGCCTATGGTCCAAGACTATCTGTATCTAATTGTATTATTATGAATTGGATTAGGGTTTCTTGATGGCTCCTTCCGTATATTCATTATGAATATATTCGTGAGGTGCACTTGGAGAGAGAATATGAACCAAAGTTTCTTAGAGAGATGAAATAACATTGTAAGAACAAGCAATAAAAAGCTGAGATTAACGAACAAATAAAGTGAGAATAAGGAGTGAGGCAGGGCATGGGAAAAAAGAATGAAAAAGAGAATAAAGAAACAGGTTGTTGCTACCTACAAAGAAATCTGGCAGTTGCTACAATGCTACCGGTAATGCTAGATTTCAATGGTATATACCATGTCAATTTACCCTTGTGAATTGGCATGATTGGTAGCATGTTCAACCAACGGTTCCCATGGGTATTGTAATTTTGAAGGTCTATTTTGGAGTGCAGGTTCCGGGGGTTTCAGGTCCTGCAAAAGGAACTAGTTCCTGGTGTGGCCAGTCTGGTTCGAGTTATGAAACATTGACATTCTCGTGAGAAACGTTTCATTGGAAATTAAGCTTGTTATTATCTTTTGTAATACACTAACTCTATGTCATGCCATTTACTTAATTTTAGTATTTCCCTAGTATATTGCGAGTTTGTGACTCACCTTCCTTCATTTGATTGATTGTGCTTGTTGGCAATTATATTTGTGCTAGTACTTGGGCTCATGTTGATGCTAAGTCTTTCACTCATTTTATTATTTAGGGCATTTTAGTAACTTCACTAGGAAAGAATGAACATTTCTGTTTTTAATAGTTGTCCTCCATTTGTTTTTCAGGCATGAGCAATTCCTACAAGAAGGGAAACTATTGGAGGTATCATCATAATGCATGCTTTAAAGTGCAACTTGTGAAATATGAATGCATGTGCTTATTTCTTTGCAAGGTTCCATGTTTGTGGTTGCATGAAAATGTCTGTCAGTAAGTTAATTGGGGGTCTCCAGTAAGTGTGTTTTTTCATGTAATTGTGTCAGTTCTTTGTGTGCGTGGATGGAAAAAAGTTAAACATGGCCTCGCCTTTATCAAAGCCAAGCAGCAGGTGTCTAATGGTTAACAAAACATGTTTGGTAATCCTTTCTATTGGATCTTTGTTGTTATCCATACACAGGGTACCATAGTGAGCTAAGTTGGTTCTTGGTTTGTTTTTGGTTGGAAGATAAAGGGTGCGATATGCGGTTACTAGAATACTGGATAATTGCTGTGATTTGTCTTCTATGGTTGGTTTGTAAAGTAGGTGTTAGAGAGGTGTAACTTTAATATTTAGATCCTTCAACAGCAGGGAATGGAAGAAATTTAATTTGAAGCTCTTTATGTCAAACTAGTGCTTATATTGTTACTTCTACAGGGTTATTCTAACTAGTGCTTATATTGCGGTTTTGTCATGTTAATTCACTTGTCTGTGACTATTTGCCTTTCTCTATTTGATAAATAAATTTTTTTAATTAAAATTGTGCACCATTTTATCCTGTTGATGTGCATTTGCTGCATAAACAAATAAACTCATGGCCACATATATTTGGCGACATGACTTGACAGGGGGAGGACTTGGATTTTGCTTATGATAGTATATCAGCCTTTTCAAGTAGGAGAGACAATCAGGAGGCAGTTTTTGGAGCTGAAGAGGGATTGAAAGATATAAGGTAACATATTTTATTGCACATGTATAATCTTTATTTTATTTTAATTTTTTTCAGTGTTTGTTTCTTGAGTTTCTATTTTGGCCTTCTGGTATCAACTAGCGGATTGTTATTTATAGATTTTATTGTATGACTTAAGGTTGAGAATGCAAAGTTATATCACCGTTGGAACTTTGCGGCTTTATTTTGTTCTCGTTGTTATTACAATTGTCTTACAAAATGAAGTACAGTCACTACTCATTTAACTAACAAGCCTTAGTCCTATCTACTTAAATCACCTGTGTGAAAAATTCATAGGATCTATGGTTCTAAGATGTGGCCACATGTTTTCAGTTGGTTGACCACCTATTACATTTCTTCTTTCTCTGGGTTTGGGACTGGTTTTGTTAAGGATATGATGCTAAGCACAACAGCAGCGGAGTTGAAAATTAGATGACTTTTGGCTCTCTGGCTTTAAACATGAGACTTGGCATTTGCACGATGTCCTTAGTTATGTAGAATTGTTAATAGGGATCACAAAAAGTTAATTTAAGTTTAAATCATGGGAGAAGGTGACTCTTATTCATTTCAATGTAATCTAAGCTTTCAAAGTATAACCTGTACTGTTAGGAAATATTTCTCCTTGAATACTGATCTACTGCTCAAGCTATTCACGTTGTAATTTTCCAACATTTGTTAGAATGACCAAGAATAATTACATGGCATGTACATGTTAATGGGAAGTTTAAAAAGCTATTTAAGATCGAGAAATACTAAATGCACAGGCTATTGCTTGGTGCAATGATAATTGTTCACACTGTCATGCGTGACAACATGAGTTTTGAATACTAAGAATAGCTACTTTGTGCAAATAACGTGAAACATTAGGTCTATATTCATTTTATCCCCTCTTAGCCACCTCGATAACAGGACCACACTGGGTAATAGTTCTAAAGTAATTTATGGAATTAATTTAGTCTCACTTTTTTGCTTTGTGTTTTAAAGTAATTCTCAGCAAGTCCTTCTCCCCATTTCATTGTATGGTTGGATAGATCATAAATGGTTGGAGTTGATCAATTAAACTAATATGTCATTGTTAGAGCTTAGTGGTCAATTTTCTTTCTAGGCAATGTTGTGTTCATGACTGGAGATGGTTTCAGTAGGCAAAATTTTTGGTTTATGTATTGATTTTGCATTATTCTACCATGGAAAAGTACAGTAACTGGGTTCAGTAAACTGCAAAGTTTGTGCTTTTGACTCAAAACTGATAAGCTGTGGTGAACAGATACTCTGTCAAAATGATTGAGGAAAAATTAAGGAGGTGATTTCTTTAAGTTTTTTTGTAGGAATTCTTCTCTATAGAATTTTGGGCAAAGAACGTTCTTGCATCTGTGTGTGTTTGTGCGTGTGCTACTTAACTATCATTAGTTGTATTATGATAAATATTTCTCCTCCAGCAATCTCGAGGCACTCCTCCTGATTTTATTTCCCTTCAGAGCACAAAAAGCCTCAATATAAGGCTTCCTTTCCTCGTACAGGATGATTCTAGAACTTTTTATTCTTCTTCTTCTTCTCTCTACCAGTCTCAAAACCTTGACCTGGGACTTGGGAGTAAAGACCCAAAACCACCAAGACAAAAGTTAGACCGGTGTGGTTCTGAAACTTCTTTGTTCTTTGACATGGTTATTTGGACTTCATCGTAAAGTCGTTAAGCAAAGTGGTTGCCTTCTTGGTGCATGAAGGTCTCATCTTATAAGATGGTTTATTGGGGAAGCTAGTTGCAGGGTCACATGCTCCAGCCATTTGGTTACTTCAGGATCTGTGATATAATATTCTATTCTCTCTCGGAATTATTATGTAGTCAATGCGAGTCTCATCTAGGTTATGTCTTGGTCCTGCACCATTTTAGGATTCCATTGTTAGGAACATTATAGTATAGAGCTTTTTTAACTTGACAAATATACTTTTTCACATATATTTCCATTGTCTCTGCAAGTTGCAAATTAAAAAAAAAAATTGTCTGCTGCTTGTCGTATTTATGACTATGATGCTTTGTTTTAGTTTAAGTTTTTAGAAAACAAAAAAGAATGTTATTCAAGGAGTAGTACTTTGCTTCTGCCTTTGATGGATTACTTTTCATCTTTAGGGATGCTACTGTAGCTTATAAAGCCGAAGCTTTGGCATTGCAGAGACAACTTAAGCATCTGCAGTCTCAATTTGATATGCTTAGTGGCCAGGCTTCAGCTTTGATGCAAGGAAGAAGGGCACGAGTTGCAGCAACATCTGCTGTCAATACGCAACTTACTACTGTAGATGATAGCTTATCAGCAAGAAATTTAGAGGTAAACCAGTATAAATACAAGGTTTTATACTATTTGCTGCAACAGTTGCACACTTGCACTATATTTTCTATGCATGTATATCAACCCTAGGTGGAGTTGTCAGTTTTTTAGATAGGTCGGGAAAACAAACTGTTATGCAAATGAGGTCATTGTTTGTTAAATTGTAACTATAGTTGTAATAGCATTTTAGTGTGCTGTGGAAATATATAACATGAACAAACTGTCATGCAAATGAGGACATTGTTTGTTAAATTGTAACTATAGTTGTAATAACATGGCATCACATATATAAACTATGACAAAAAAATCATACAATCATAAAGTTAAGAGATGTAACATAGGTTTGTAAGCCATCGGATTAATGTAAAGCATGTATTAGTACATTTGAACGTTATAAAAATATTAAGAACTATTGGTTTCATGGCGATTTAAAAATAAACTGTTCTAAATCGATGTACAACATGGCTAGGAACAGTTACAAGAACTGTTTACTAGCTTAAGCCATAATCTAACATGTGAAGTGAGAAAGCCTAGCATCAGGGACATGATCAAACCAAAGAATCATGACTCTTGAGTTAAGAAGATAAGAAGACGCGCCTGCATAAGTTGGAGTTACAGCTGAAACTGGATGGAGAGATGAGTCATATAATATTTTCTCCAGTAACAACATTTTTAGTTGATTCATTGTGTGACATTTCCACACAAGATATGAAGTAGCATTGGATGATGCAGTGCAGTTGATGTGATTGAGAAATAAAGACGAGTAGAAGTCAATAGTGCAAAGCATCTAATAGCTGTAGAATATCAATTGCAGAATAAAATTAAGAATACACGAGGAAGCTATCTGGTGAAGTAAAAATAGGTTAGTATAAAGGGATTAGTTTGAGCATTATTTTGGCTCATTGATCATTCTCCATAGGGACGGCTTGAACCTAAGACCTACTCCTCTCCCTGTCCCTGCGATGAAGATGTTGAGACATTGAATGATACTAATTGTAATCTTGCTTGATGACACTTTTTCCTTCTCCTCCTCCATTAAACTTTTTACTGATCCTCCAGCTGTACTATTGAGTAAATGTTGGTTTCTGTAGCATGTCCGTGTTTTTGTTATCCAGAATTATCAATACTGTATCTTTAGATAATCTATAGTTGGTTTATTTGACTTCTCTGCATACATTTGTTTTGAAAAGAACACTTAAAAATCAATTTTTTCAGTGCTTAAAAGTTTGAGAAGTTCTCAACTTGTTTCATTGAAACTTAGATGAATGCAGTTCTTGGAAGGATTGCTTCTACTGCTCAAGAGTTGGCCCATTATCATTCAGGGGATGGTACGTATTCCTTTTTCACCAGTGACAGTATCATTCACACATATCTTTTGTTATCTCTCTATGTAAATTTGCTAAGTTTATTTGGTATGTAAAATTTAGATTTTCATTTAGTTCCTTTTCTTTTTTTAAATCCATTATTGAGATGCAAATCCAAGATCCTCCCGTTCTTCTCAGTTAATCTGGTTCGGTTTGACAGTTTTTGTAAATAAGATGAAAGTGGTTTACCCAAATTTAATTAATCATAGATTTTGTGGTTTAAGTTGGATACCTGGACCTCATCTTAATGGGAAACCAAGCCTATATTTGTATTGTGAAATATTTGAAAAATACTATTATCTTTTTTGTAATTCTTTAATCTGGTTGGCTAGATGAATTAGTTGTGGGTCAGCCACATTACTTTGGATCTGGTTGAGATCTATAATCTTATTGTATATTTGCTGGTATGAGTTGGGCTGTTTTGGACACGAGCCAGCCCCTTAGCCCCTGCCAGATTTATAACCTTATTGTATATCTGCTTGACCTTGTTAAGTGGTCGACATGTGTACAGGTAGGAAGTTTTGTAGGAGGTTGTCATACCAGTTTGAGCTTAAGGGGGAGAAAGGAAAAGGAAAAAGCATTGTAGAATACATTTTGCCAACCTGCTATGTAGTATTTATCCTTATATCTATTTAATGAATTCTTGACATTATTTTTAAATGCAGAAGATGGCATCTACTTAGCATATGCTGATTTTCATCCGTTTTTACTTGAGGATGCATCTTGTATAAAGGAGCTGAATCAATGGTTTGCTAAGCAACTGGACACGGTATATGGATGCTTAAATTCTAAAGTTACTTCATTTTTATACTTGGCTAGTGAACTGCTAATTTTATCATATTCTGATGGTGTATGACTGTCTAATTTATTATCAATGACAATTGAAGCTTAATGTTGAACTTCTTATAGAATGTTGAAAATAATGTTTTTAAATCATTGATGGCATAAGTTTTTGGAAGGGCAGATGCATTTGCTTTGGATTCTCAGTGGTTGAACTAAATGTAGTGCAAAATTGTATAGGTCTATCACTTCGCAAATTATTAGGATTGTTGACAGTTGGTTAGGATCAATGCGTCCTTGGTGGTGTTACAGACTTGCAGTAAAAAAATATTAAGGAATATGCGTGGGAGCACAAAAGGAAATGGCTGGTCCAATCAACAAGCTTTTCAGTTTGGTCCTCCAGTAGTGCTTCTACATTAGTTCCAATCCCTTATTACATTTTGCTACTGATTTATTGTTTATTAAATGACTTGTATTTTCAATAAGTAACATTGGAACATATACAATCTAGGTTCAACTGGATGAAAGTTTGGAAAGAGAATGTTATAAAGACGGCCAGGATGGCTCAATAACTCCTCCTGTTGGAAACTTTGATGCTGCTTCACTTATTAAATCTGCTTTAAAAAAAATTCAAATTTATGAACCTTATTTTTACCATTCTTGATTTCATTGACAAAGTCGAGAAAATATCCTTAAAAATTTACCTATGTATTTACATGCACTTCGTTCTATTATTCTTTATAAACCCATGCTATTATTGTTTTGGTATATTATGGTGATTCACACATGAGTTGCAGGCTTATTGTGTAGGACTTCTCAGACTCCATTTCATTATCATTTATTCACTTATTGTGTATAGAAATATGTATCTATGTATTTATATCGTTTGTAAGCTATTCAAGGAAAAAATATGTCCGTATATTGTATGTATGTGTGTATAATTTACGTATATGACATCAATGTGTAATATTGCAGTGGCTCATGAAAGAAATGTTTATAGTTTATCTTGACAAACAATTTTGATCCCTGATGAACTCCATCTGGGTAGCCATGTTTTGTTATTGTGGAATATATTAAAGTACCTAGAGTACATGTTAGATTCTTCTCTTTCTCATGGAATTTGTATTTTGTTTGTTTTGGTGGTTTAATTTGTAACTTGCTTCAGGTTCCATATCGGTTAGTTGCTGAGGAGGGAAAAGCTAAATGTTCATGGGTGAGTCTTGATGACATTTCAAATATTCTAGTACGAGGTACTCTTCATACTTGTTCTACTAATTAAAAATTATGTCTTTCTTTTTTTAATTATTTTTTATTCATGTTATGCTTTCATTTTTTTTTTTTTTTGGTATTGATATCTGATTTTTATTGTTTCAATGACCATCTGTTGCTTGCCTAGTGTTACGAATTATTTATTTGTTGGGGGGAGGGATATTGCATGCAATAATTACCATATGCTGCTTGCAAATTGTTGAGATTAGGGTTCAAAAGAGAATGAAAGAGTACTGTGTTTTGGGAATTTTTTCGGGTTCAGAGTACTGACCTCTTTCTCTGCTATATATATATGTGACTATTTTACATTACAATACAACAAAATGACCAATATGCCCCTTATAAGAGATAGTCCCAAATACACCCATTTACATTATACACTCTTAACACTCCCCCTCAAACCGGGGAATATATATGATATAATCCCAGCTTGGAACAAATGAATTTCAACTGACTACGACTTAGAGCTTTTGTAAACATATCAACAAGAGCGGAGTAGAGATGTCTCCACTCAATATCTTATTTCGAATAAAATGACAATCAACTTCAATCTGCTTGGTTCTTTAATGAAATACTGGATTAGATGCAATGTGGAGAGCTGCTTGGTTGTCACAAAACAACGGAAGAGGTGTTTTGACTGTCAAGCCAAGTTCTTCAAGGAAATGTTGTAGCCACGTTAACTCACTAGAGTGTGAGCCACAACCCTATACTCGACTTCCGCACTGGATCGAGCTACCACTTTCTGCTTCTTACTTCTCCATGTAACCAGATTACCTCCAAAGAAAGTGCAATATCCTATAGTGGATCTCCTATTTGACGGGGAGCTAACCCAATCAACGTTTGTAAAACCTTCCACCCTAAGATGTCCGTTTGATTTATACAACAATCCAAGTCCTGGAGCTTCCTTGAGGTATCAAATAATCTGAAGAACAACATTCCAGTGTGATATCTTAGGGCCTGCTATGAACTGACTGACAACACTAACTGCATAGGAAATATCAGATCGAGTAATGGTGAGGTAAATTAACTTCCCAAGAATCCTAACCAATCGACGGTACCTACAAGGATCATCAAATAGATTTCCCTCATCAGACACAAGTTTATGATTCGGATCCATAGGAACATCAACTGGACGACCACCTAACAAACCTGTTTTCTTGAGTAAGTCTAACACATATTTTCTTCGAGACAAGCTTATGCCTTACTTAGATCGAGCAACTTCAGTTCCTAAGAAATATCTTAGTGTGCTCAAATCTTTAGTATGAAAACGTCGTTGCAAGAACTGTTTCAGTTTAGCAATATCCTCTGAGTTATCACCGGTGATAATGATGTCATACACATATACAACCAGAAATATAAAACCTGCCTCAGTATGTTGATGAAATACTGAATGATCTGTTTGACACCGACAAAGACCAAATTCTAATGCTGCTTCAGAGAATTTTCCAAACCATGCCCTTGGTGATTGTTTCAACCCAGGTGGTTGCTCCATATAAACCTCTTCTACTAAGTCACATGCAAGAAGGCATTTTTAATGTCTAACTGAAACAGGGCCAATCAAGATTAGCAGAAAGAGAAATCAAAACACGGACAAAAGAAATCTTAGCAACAAAGGCAAACGTCTCATCATAGTCAACACCATAAGTCTGTGTATAACCTTTGGCATCGAGACGCGCTTTTAAGCGCTCTACGGAACCATTCAGATATCTTCTGTATATACCCACCTACAACCAACAGGTTTGGCATATGGAGGCAATGGAACAAGATCCCACGTACCATTATGATGCAAGACATCCATTTCATCTTCCATTGCTTTCCTCCAACCTAGATCAAATAAAGCAGCTTGCATAGTCTTAGGAACATACATAGTGAACAACCGAGATGAGAAACACAAGAAAGATGGTAACAAAGAATTATAAGAGACATAATCAGCAATGGGATGATGAGTGACACAAGATCGAGTACCTTTACGAAGTGCAATAGGCAATGAATCAAAGATAACATATTGTGTAGGATCCAAAGACTCTGAAGAAGACTGGTGAGGCATGGCAGCAGGTGTCTTCAATCTCTGAGTGTAAACCTGTAATGGAATAGAAGATGGAAGAGAAGGAAGAGGAACATCTCAGTAGTGATATTAAGAAGGGAACCGGTATCTGAAAAATATGTGGTGGACTCACAAAAGGTAACATCAGCGCTAATAAAGCATCACTGATAAGTAGAACTATAGCAGTGATAACCTTTATGAGAGCGTGAATAACCAAGAAATACACACTTTGTGGCACGTGGATCAAGTTTATCAAAACCAGGACCAAGATTACGAACATAACATACACACCCAATAACTCTAGGAATATTCGGAAACAAGATAGAATGAGGAGAGTTTCCATCCAACACAGAAGACGACATGTGGTAAGAACAACATCGCTCCAGAAGCATTTAGGAACATGCATGTGAAACAAAAGAGCACGAGTCACTTCCAATAGTTATCGATTTTATTGTTCTGCAACACCATTTTGTTGACGAGTATAAGCACATGAATTTTGATGAATAATGCCCCTATCACTAAGATATGTATCAAAAGGAGCCGAGGCATGTTCCTTAGCATTATCAGAACGTAAAATCAGAATTGAGCATCCAAATTGAGTTTTGATTTCTTTTCGAAATTTTTGAAAAAGTAAGAATAACTCTGAGTGATCTTTCATTAGAAATAACCAAGTCATCGAGAATAATCATCCACAAATGTCACAAAACAATGAAATTTATTGATTGAAGAATGCTTTATTGGACCCCATACATTTGAATGAACCAAATGTAAAGGACTAGAGACACGATTATCAACCCTAGACTTGAAAGACACACGATGGTGTTTACTAAGTTGACAAGTTTCACATGACAAAGACTTGGAACTTGACGGTGCAAAACTAGAAGTGACGGGTGACCAAGGCGACAGTGCCACTTGAATGGAGATAATGAAGACTCAAGGGCCATGGAACAAGGCTCAAAATCAAAGTAGTATAAGCCATCGGCTTTATGCCCCGTACCAATCTTCTTTTTCGTCTTGAGATCCTGAAAAACACAAGTAGGATAAAATGTAATAGAGCACTGGAGAGAATTAGTAAGTTTACTAATGAACATCAAACTAAAAGGAAACTGAGGAACATATAAAAAATATGAGAGGGATAAGGAATCACTAAGTTGAGTTGTTCCCAAACTTGAAACCTTAGTGGATGAACCATTAGCAAGGTAACACTTGGAGAAGAAGCTACATGATGAAAATCAGATAGAAGGCGAGAAAATCCAGTCATATGATTGGATGCTCCAGAGTCAATGATCCAAGGACTATGAGTGGAAGATAATAGCATGTGGGTGCAACACCTGACCGGGTAAAAGTAGCCGTGGAAGATGAAACAGATGCCCACTGTTGAGACAGAAGCTGGGCATACTTATCACGTGGGAGAGTGACCTTATCAGAGTTAGCAACAGGACGAGAACCATAGGATGTTGCTAGTGAAGAAGAAACATCCTCAGAGGTAGCTTGATTCACATAGCTTGATGGTTTGTCATGAAGGTCCCAACAAAAATTCACAGTATGATTAGAAAGACCACAATGAGTACATTTTTGTGATTCCCTACGATGACCACCACGTGTGGAGTGTCCACCACGACCTCCATGAGCACAACGAGTTGCATTAGGTTCATCATTTGAAATTGTCAAAGCTATTCGTTCACCACTCGGTGTAATATTTGAATCGGAGCTACCACGGGATAGTGTAGCTCGCTGAAGTAAAGAAAAGACATCAGTAAGAGGGGAGTTTAGGATTGCCCAAAATTTGCGCATGAATAGGTTCATATTCTGACGACAAACTAATAAGAAAACGAATGACATTAAAGTCCTCGCGTTGTTGTTGCATATGTGAAACATGAGAAGTAATGGGATATATATTCAGTTCCTCACAAATTCCCAGAACTTTCGAAAAATACTCTTTGAGACTTCAAGGCTGAAGTACTGTTTAGTGTTTACATGTCTCATAGATACGAGTCATATTACCAGTTCCAGAATACATCTGTTTCAAACGCTCCTATATTTCCTTAGCAGTGTCTAAATAAAGTAAGTTTGAACTGATACGTGGTTCAACACTAGTTAAAATCAAAGAGATGATCTGGGCATCTTCCTTTTCCCATGCATCATAAGAAGAATCAGTTTTCTTTGGTTTGGGTTTAAACAAATGACTACCAAGACCTTTGGCTTTGAGGAAGATTTCAACGGATCTAGCCCATAATATATAATTCTTTTCTTCCCATTAAGCTTAACGAAAATCATGTGAGAAGAAAATGAAATTGTAGAAGAAAACATATCTGAATGATGCCATACCTTGTCAATCAAACAGATTGGAAGAGAAAGAGAAGAAAAAAAAAGGCCAGAGAGATGACCAAACTGGGGAAAAAAAAAGGTCAGCTGACCAGAATTTTGCAGTCCAGAAATTGATGGCCGGAAACTGGTTATGGCTGGTCGGAAATTGGCTATGGCCGATTGGAAATTAAAAGAAGAAACTTACAGTTCAAAATGGAACTATTCTGACATGAAAAACGAAGATGAATCAGTTGGGTCGAACCAGTGGGCTGAATCAAATTGAATAGATGAGTTGGGTCTGGACAGATGGGTCAATCTGGGTTGAAACAAATGGGTTGGACCAGGTCAATCACAAATGGATAGAACCAAATGAATAAATCTGGTGGATGTCGAGTCGGGTAGAGCCTTCCTCTTCACGACTCCGTGTATTGATCGCTAAACAACCCTAGCGATCACGAACAATTAATTGTGATGACAACACTCGACGGCGACCACAGTACAATGACCACCACAACAAGAGGGAGATGGCAACGACAGCCACACAACGATCTCCACAAAGTAACGACAAGTTACAATCCACAGTAAAACAATCGATGCGATGATCTCTTGACGGCAACGAAACCAATCAACAATGGTTCCAATGACAACAATAATACAATCACGATGGCAACAACGCAACTCGAATCTGCTCTGATTCCATGTTGAGATTAGAGTTCAAAAGAAAATGAAAGAGATTGTGTTTTGGGAATTTTTTCAGGGTTAGAGTACTGACCTCTCTCTCTGCTATATATATATATATATGTGACTATTTTACATTACAATACAACAAAATGACCAATATGGCCCTTATATAAGAGATATTCCCAAATACACCCATTTACATTATATACTACAAATAATATTTTCTTTTCCTGATATTGGAATAATCATTGTGTTAAACTAGTGGGAAGCATTATGATAAAATCAGTGGTAGCCTTGTACATGATTAATTTATTGTGTTGGATGTTGGAGTGATGTTTTGGGTTTAGATATAAATAAAGGCTTCAGTTATCCTCACGATGTGGTGGGAGCATCATGGTTTGATTTCTGTTAATGTTTTTTGCAGAATGAGGATACATTTTTAGGTTGATGTTTCATTGGAGGTCCTTGTGACCTCATTTTCCTTTGGTTATTTACAAAGATGATATGTGCTTTGTTTAGGACCTTGGAAGGAACAATAGGTTGTTTTTCATTCATACTTTTTGTTTGAAATTATTAGCTTTTTTTTTAATGAGGGTCAATATAAGAGAGAGAGTGAATCATGTCATTGGAAAGCTTTACATATCACCCCATCTTTTTTGTTTTTTGTTATGCTTGTTTGAAGCTTGCAAATGCAAGCTTTTACAAACTCATATTTCACTTTTCAATTACCACCTTGGCATTTATGACGCTATGTATTGTGGTATTTACAGTATAAACACTACCGAATATGGGTCAGTGTGTGTTGGTGCTAAAATCTACTGAACAACTTGCCAAACCAGCCATATAGAAAGCTATGGAACAAGTTTTCCACTATGACGCTACTCTATATATGTAAATACATATATGGGTGTTAATACATTACTTATAAATCAGAATTTATTCAGTATGCCTAAAATGCATTGCGTTATTAACTTTTAGTTTTCCTTCACTAGTTCACTTTGAATGGTATTGTTGTTTTAAAGACTAAAATATTGCAAAATCTTAGCAGAAAATTGGAATTCTGATATGGTTTGTAAGCCAGAAATGATTATAGACATCAAATATTTTATGTATTAAAGAAGGATTTTGATTTTGATTTTTTTTTAATTTCTGTTACTCCGATGAAGCCGATTCAGAGAAATCATATTACATTCTTTGAATTTGAATGATAAGCATGTGCACAACCTTGCCAACATCCTAGGTTTGGATTTGCATGGGCATAAATTGTGTTAAGCTACTAACATTCTGTGTACTAAAGAGAATCAAGATTTTGATAGATGTATTTTTTGTGAATCAGCAGATATGGAAAAATCCCATCATCAACGTGTATCTGAATTGCAACGGCTTCGATCTATGTATGTACTTCCACTTGTATACCTTTCTAAGGTTTTTGCTTCTGTTACAAAGCATTCCTCTACCCTGTGATGGTTTGGTTTCTGTTTCTGGGATTTTCAAGGAGTTTATAATGCTGTCAAAGATAGGTTGTACAAGTTTAGTTAGGACAAGAAAAAGGTGGTGCTGTGTGTCCTGATTATCTTTCCCTGTCACCTTAACACTAACCTTTTTTTCCTTTGAATGTGTATCTTCCTTTGTTGTTTTACCCTTCTCTCTCTCCCATTTATGATATTACATGGACATGATATTGGGTCAATTTGAATTCCCCCTACCCGCAACCCAAATTGATTGTTGAGAAAGTTTGACTTCCTTTGGCTTATGGACTGTTCAAATTCAATACTGTGACAGATTTGGAACAAGTGAAAGACAGTGGGTGGAAGCCCAAGTTGAGAATTCTAAGCAGCAAGCAATTCTCATGGCACTTAAGGCCCAAGTAACTTCAGATGAGGCCCACATTCATCTTGATCTTCATTCTCTACGGTAGTTCTTTGTTCTATATCTGATTCAAGACTGTTAATTATAATTGATAATTGCACTTGTTCCCATTATGTTTGCAAGATTTATTCTTTGAGCATCAATATATTTATAAAAATGTTTGCTGATATTGTTAGTAAACGGTATTTCATAAATAAAGGACTCTCTCTTTCAACACTACATGTCATTTCACACCTTTTTCTTACTTTGTAAATCAGAGTCGAATCCTTTTTTCCTAATACACACCCTTAACCATTACAATTGCAGTGGGTGTCTTTTGCAAAACAAAAGTGATATCCTTGGCATCCCTTAAATAGAAAATGGGACAGATTCTCTTTTATATATGAATCTTGTTTGTTGTTAGTTAACAGAAAAGGAAAAACCATAAGAAATCATAGTCTCCAAATGGATAGTAGGAACTTGTGATCCTAGGAGGGAGTAGGGAGTTAGCATATTTTTAAGCAAAATATGTCATGATGCCATTATGCTCTATTATTTGAAAGATTTTCTTATTTGTTTTGGCTGATAGTTAATATTTACTGGTTACTGAGCAGGAGAAAGCATACTGAATTGGTGGGAGAACTTTCAAATCTTCATCACAAAGAAGAGAAATTGTTATCTGAGGTTTGTACTGGCAACCATTATCAAGTTATTCAATAATGTGTGAAGTTTGTTTGATCTGCTAAAATGACTACTTTTAGTTGTCTTCTCTATGATGTCGATTAAAAATAACAAAAATATTCTGCTCTCAAAATGCTATATGATAATTCCATACATGTTAATGTTTTTTTGTGTGTTATTTTTGGGATTTTATTCTATTAGTATCAACCTTCTCTCTTCAAGTTGAGGTGCAAACTAAACATGGTATCCTTTATTTTGGTCAAGGTTTAGTAAGACTGAAAGCTATATTTATATTTTTATCTGATGTTTTCCAAAACTGAATCAAGAATGGTATCAAGGAATAAAATTACCGCAGTAAGATTTGGCCAAAAAAAAAGGATACCTACAAGACCAAATTAGGTAAGTTCTTGTAAAAGAAGTAATATATAATGCTTTGTATTAACATATGAATGGAATCTTGATAGTGACCTTGCCTATGATATTGTAGCATATGTAAAGATCAAAAGGCATTATAACCTTGTCAGAGTTTTAAGCTGTCTTCAATCATTCCTAGCTTGTCCAGGGTTGCAATAGAATTAGACGGTTTATGGCTTTATAATCACATATACCTTCTGATTCCTTTTCCAAAATTAACGATATTTAATAATTATGATCTTTGATAAAGATTTTGTTGCAATATCACATGTTATATCTTGAATAATAATTTTTTAGATATCATAGCTGCTTCTGAAAATTCAGATTTATGATTTGTCATCACATAATACATATTGGGTTATTTTATACCATACTCAAGTCTTTTTAGCTTGATTTGTTAGTTGCCATCTAATGCTTTGAAAACATAAAAAGCTCGGGAAAACTGAAAATTTCTGGAAGTTCAAGTTGCAGTTGATAGATTGATGAAAAAGGTCAAGTAATCACTTGATATTTTTACTGTAACTGTAGTAATTCAAATATTGGATGAAGATCTAACTTGTAAAGGTGTTCACTGAAGTTGGTAATTTCTGGATAACTCTACCTTAATCATATTTTTTTCAAGTATTGAAATGATTAGCTGCTACTTTTTGGAGGTTTTACCACTTTTTTTATATAAGCACCTATATCAAACACTCTTAAGCATTTCCAGCATTTTTTTGTTCTTGTCATGATGAACTACCTGATAGATGTGGTCGGAACACTTTTGATTTGTTGTGCTGTGACAATGTAAAGAATGCAGATAAATATGTCTCTAGCTTCCAGGCAATTAATTGTCACTCTTTATATAACCAGTTACTACACTTTGTACTGTTAACTATGCATTTGCCTAGAGTTCAAATAATTTTAATATGAACTGGATTAGTTAACTGTATCTCTTTAGTTGTAAAATTTCTGTTACCCTTTCCATTTTTTTTGATTTTGCATGAGGGTGACTTTTATGTATGTACTAGTTACGGATTCCTCCTCTTTGCAGACTATTCCAGTTCTTTGTTGGGAGCTGGCTCAGCTTCAAGACACATACATTTTGCAAGGTATTGTTGGTTATGATTTTTCCTTGTATGGCTAGAAGGAGAAGTACAAGCTTAATTCCATTTTCTTCTCCGTTTTTGTTTAAATAATATTTAAATTTTGGTTCTTTTCTCACTTCTTGCATAAAATTACGTAATTATCATTTTTGAACTTGTAGGTGACTATGATTTAAAGGTCATGCGCCAAGATTACTATATTAATCGGCAAAAAGCAGTATGTTCAGCTACACTATGATGTGATTTTTGGCACCCTGTTTATATATTTTTTTCAGATATGGTGATAAAATCAAAAGCACATTTGTTATTACATTAGTGTACCCAGATCAGCCCTCTGGCTGCATTGTGTTCCTATTACCTATCACTAGCACCTTGCCATCTTCTGGTGCATCGATCTTAATTTGGTGTTATGTGCTAATCAACACAGAATATATAATTTACTTATACTACAGTGTTCATGTTCTCCTTATTTTAATTGCAATTTTTTTGCAGTTCATAAATCATCTGATTAATCAGCTTGCAAGACATCAGTTTCTAAGAATAGCTTGTCAGTTTGAAAAAAAGACCATGCTTGGTGCATATTCACTGCTTAAAGTTATTGAATCAGAGCTTCAAAGTTACTTGTCAGCAACCAAAGGCCGAGTGGTATGTAGGTCTATAATAACGTGTCATGTAATAGTCTTCACATATATGGCTCTAAAAAGAAATCTGAATGTTTATTTTCATAACCACTGTTATACTTACTTTCTGTACTTCATATATGTTATAATCATTATAGAGTCATTGTTTAGCGTTGAATCAAGCTGCAAGTGATGTACATGAGCAAGGAGCGGTGGATGATCGGGATACTTTTCTCCATGGTGTTAGAGACCTCTTAAGTATTTATTCAAGTAATGACTCTACGTGTTCTTTAATTAATCAAGTACATGTATATGCACAAATATTATATATGATTCAAATTGTCTTATAAATATACAGATAATATGCACATATTTTTGAAGTTATATCTTACAGCCACTGTTTTATTAGATGCTCAAGCTGGTTCATCAACATATGTATCGGCACCGGGTATTGTTCAGCAGATATCTAGCCTTCATTCAGACTTGATGACCCTTCAGTCTGACCTAGAAAATGCCCTTCCAGAGGACAGAAACAGATGCATTAATGAGCTGTGAGTTATTCTTCCTTGGCTGAAGCAAAATATTTCTTTTGCCCTAATTCCATTCTTGCATTTGTCTTACATAGTGGTCATCTTATATGTGTTTTGTGCCTTTATGATGCGATATCAATGCAAATTTACCTTTTGCATACGTCCACATCTATTTATTGTATATTTCAACGTACTGCATGTTGCGGGTTGATGATCTAGTTATCATTCAGCCCAACAAAATTGTGTATCCATAGTTCTGATAAACTTATGATATGGTTGAGGAAACATGAGAGTCATGTATTCATAGTTTCGTTTCTGGTATCTCCATCATGCTGGTTGATACTTGAGCCATCCTTTAGCCCACAAAAAATGAGCTGCGTATATTTGGTTTTATAAACTAGCATAAGTCATAAATTTCTTGTCAGCAGGATATGTGAATAAAAATAGCTAAAGTAGATTGTCCATAGGGCAATAACTTATGTTATTTATATCTCATATTGTCAAGATTTATTGTTTCTCCAAATCTCTGTAACCTATGAAGCTATGACTATTTAAACCGTTTCCCTTACATCTACTTTAATAATACTTTAAACAAAGGCGTCTGTGGTTGCTTTTATAGAAGGTAACTGTTAAATAGTCTCAGATTTGAAGAAGTTAGTTATAGGAATTTTAGAAATCACGTTGCTGGAATTTCTGGACGGCAACTAAGTGAAGGTTTAAAATGCCAGGACGAAGGCTTTAAGCTACCTTACTAGATTTGGTACGTATATCGGTTGTGGGTATGTGTTTTGAGTGTTGGATGTATAAAATTCCAAAACAGGAGACAAAGACGTGGCTAAATATTCATATTATTTAATATTTTTCTTTTATTTTCTAGAGTGAAATAACGTTTTAATGTAACATAGTATTTTGAAAGACATATGAGTCGTTTTGAAGCTATAATAAAAAAAATTGAATTGTTGGATATGCTTTTTAGGTGCATGTCTAACCAAATGTGTCGGGCACATATCCTATACCCTTGTCCTAGTTTCATGTGTCTGACATGGATACTTGAAGGGTTCAAAAAGAGTTAGGTCTTCTGGAAGTGGGTATTTAGGTTGAAAAACGTAAAGAAAATTAGAGGTTAACCAAGATAAGAACAATAAATTCTGTGCTGTAGAAATTGCTTCCAATTGATTTAATACTGAGCTGAAAAAGTACATGTGTATAGGCTGGGGGTTGTTTTCTGATTTTACTTGGGCTTGGACTCAAAAATTATTAACTCCATACTTTTGAAAGTAGGACAACTAAAGTTCCATCAAGTCACACATAAAGGCTCCTAAATGAACATGTATCAAGCCTTGACTCACCAATAGAGACATTGTTTCAAGCAAAAAGGCTCCTTAATTTTCAAGGGCCAAACAAGCTTTATTTTGGCCTTCCAGAGCCTATAATATATGTGGATCCAGCTAATTGACTTCATTGGCTAAACAAAGTGAGCTTATAATTTAAACATGCCCTTAATTTATGTGACTTAGATGATCAATTGCCCAATGCTTGCCAAAATTGTCTCAACTATTGAGTTGTAAATTCATGATAATTGAGTAGGGTTTGGTCCACTTCAATAATATCTATCTTGAATTGGATCCGTTATACATCAAATGCACAATCTTATAAGAGTAAATCACTTGTACAATAAATGTGGCATTGCCAGAGTTATTCTTTTAGGATTTCAAATTTTAATGTCGTGGTCCTCATTTGATATGGACATCGGATCAGCACATCTTGTGTTTATCATTATTTTGTGATTTGTTTTCTGAAGAAATTTTGTTACTATTTATGTTTTTTTTTTAAAATTTTTTAAAAGATTTAGTTCTCTACAAATTCTTGCTGCAGTAATTATCCTTTTTGTATTGTCATTAAAAGTAGTCAGGCCGTGCAGAACTTACAAATTTATTGCTAGCGTCTCATTTCTCTCTGTTTGATTGTGTTAGGTGCACTCTAATTCAAAGTTTGCAGCAACTACTATTTGCGTCATCAACAACTGCACAACCGATACTGACACCTCGGGTATACTGTCACCATTCCGCCATTTCGTTTTAGTTGTTTGGTTACACACTGAATGTGTTTTTCCAATATTGATGTCGCTTATTTTTTTCTAATTTCTGTTCTTATTATTATTATTTTCCTAAGCAATATTGGAAAATTATATAAATAAAGCAAAGAATGTACAAGTGGAGAAAGTAGGGGCATAGCCCCACTAGTACAAAGAATAAATAAAACCACGAGCCCAAAAGAAAAGGACTCACGATCAAAAGGAAAGACATCAGTGAGATCAAAATAATAGCAGCAAGCCCTGAAATTGCTAGTACAAAGAATAAATAAAACCACGAGCCCAAAAGAAAAGGACTCACGATCAAAAGGAAAGACATCAGTGAGATCAAAATAATAGCAGCAAGCCCTGAAATTGGAGTCCAGAGATGTTCAACACTTCCCAACATTATTTTTTTATATCATCTTGATAATATTATGACGTAATGCTCAGTCACTTTGGAACTGTAGCAGCTGAAATTCTGTGAAATCCTTGAAAAACACTTCTTATTAAATTCTTAATTGAAGTGCATATGAAACAATTCAACTAACCCGTTGCAGTATGAAATGGTAAAATATATTTTCTTCATTTCCTAAAAATGCTTTACTTACCATCTTATCCTATTTGAGCTACTTTTAGTTGACCAGTCAACTTTGGAAATGGGAAAATTGTACAATCATAAAAATCATAGATGCAGTGCAAGAGAAATGAATCCTGAACTCAATTTTATTTTAAACTCAATTCAACTTAACATAGCAATAATCTGGATGGACCTTTGCTTGAAATTTCATCTTGTAAGGAGCAGCATAATCATCTAATATTTGTTGGTTTTTCTTTAGCAGCAAAATATTGAATTGTATTTATCATGAGCACATGTATGTATAGACACACATATCTAGGCCACTTCCTTTGTACTTGATATTGCTGACCATGAAATGTTCCATTCTTTGATCAAGCCATTAATGAAAGAGCTTGATGAAATGGAAAAGATCAACGGGAAGCTCTCAGCTGCGGTTGAAGAAGTCACACTCGAGCATTGTAAGAAGAATGAGGTAATGTCAGTTGTATTTTTTCAGTATTTTATAGTTTGGATGAATTCATTATTAACCTTGGGAGTATGACTTTTGAAGTGGACATTTCTTTTTTAAAATTGTGATGCATTTGGAACAGTTTACTATGCTGAAATCAGTCGTAACACTATGGTTGTTTTTGAGTTGCTTTAATTTTCAAGATATAGGTCCATTACCGATGTAGATTGTTAGATTGAATACATGGCATGCAGTTTGCATAACCAACCTTAAATGACGCTTATCTTGAATTTTGTTTTGAAGGATAGAAATGGTGGTTTGGGTTGGAAAGTTGATATATTTTGATGCCTTTGAGTTGTTATTAAACCTTGATCGTTTTGTTGTATATGCTATACTTGTATAATCTTAATCATCCGCATCCCTTTGGACCACAGATTGTAAAACATCACTCTCAAGAGTTGGGGCTGCAGAGGCGGGTTTTCGTTGATTTTTTCTGCAATCCTGAGCTGTTGAGGAGTAAAGTTAGAGAGTTGACTGCTCGAGTCAGGGCTTTGCAAGCTTCGTAATTCAGTTATATACAATCAATATATGTTTTCTATTTCCTCTTTTCAGTGAAGCTGTGTAAGATATACCTAGCGTGAAGTGTTAATGGATGTAGTTCTTGTTAAGTGGTGGTGTTGTGTTGAGTTCAAAGTGGGTGGGTCAGATATCATGTTCTAACATATACAAGTGGTCTGGCGGCAGAAAGATCTCTACATCCTATATTTAGTTGTATAAAGTCTTTCAAATGACGCAGAAAGATTTGTTGTCTCTAAATTTTAAGAAAGCATTAATGTAAATTATAAATGTCTTAACAGTTGAACTTGCCATAAACAAAAGGTTTGAACTTGCCATAAACATGCGGAGAAGAGACTTGCAGTGTCACTCTTTCTTTTTGTGAGTAATTTAGTTTTGAAAAAAGGCTCATGGTCAAAATAATGACAGGGAGGGTCAATTCGCATGTTTTTATAATATAATAGCGCAAGGAGTTATTCACCAATATGTTTTTATACATGTATTTTATATGTATATTACTCAATAATTATTAGATGCATTCCTCGTAACAACTACTGTCTGTGAGAAACCGCATACCATATCAATATCAATATCAATATCAATGGAACGCAACGTAAGCAAATGGGAGATTCGAGGCAGTTGAGGTTCTCTAACTTTTTCGTGCATCAGAAAATAGTAAGTAGATCTTCAAGAAAATCAAAGTAGATCCTTCCTGTTGAACGTAAACAGTTGATTTGGATGGTTCAGACCAAGAAAGATACAACTACTATTACTTAAATATCTGTGTGTGTGTGTGTGTATATATATATCTATCGTGAGAAACAAAAGTGAGGTAATCCAATTATCGACAGAATAATATCAATGGGCGCTTATTGATTTTTCGATAATAGTTTATAGCTGTATTAAATTATATCCAGATTAAAAATTGCAGCGGGACAAGGTCTACCGGTATTTTTGGTATATAACTACCATGCTTGTTTGGAGAAATTCCCCGCAACTAAAAAACTGAATAATTTGTGATTAATTGCGTGTCAATTTATGAGTGGTCGGACCATTGTTTGATAGACGGACTGACAAGAAAAAGCCATGGTTTTAATTAAAGATGAAGGGCTAGTTTAGATCGCTAGAATTGAAAGGAAAATAAATAAATAAAAAAAGAAAGAGATAGTGTTTTTGGTGTTTGATTTGTTATTGGTAAATAGAAAAGACATGACAAAGAAAAATTTGGAAGGATAACTTATTTTTTGAAGCCTCTTCTTTGCTATCTTCTTAGAAGTGAAAAAATTTGAAAAAAAATGATAAAAATAAGCAATTATTTCGAAATAATAAAAATAACCCTAATATTTTATAAAACAAAGTTTAAAAGTAAACACAAAAGACTATAATAAAGAATTATGTCTTTTTTTAAACAAGAATGATATTATTTTATTTCTTTTCTTTCGTAATTTATCCAAATATAAATGCATGTAATCCTTTTAAAAATAAAGTTATCATTTCTTTTTCCGTTTATGCAAACAATTAAGAAATCATGTTAGGTGGATGGATATAGAGGAAAAAGGTCCCATTAGCAATGAGTAGGACTACCAAAACTAATTACAATTAGTAAATAATAAAGAGGTTGAAATAATTGGCGACCTATCAAACCATCATGTGAGGCCCACACAAGTAAAAGAAGAAGCTATCGGATTACATTTTCAAAGCAGAGTGGCAGCTACTCCATTGAAAATTTTGTTTCCGTTGAATTGAGAAATTTGGATTCAAACTCTCTCAAATTCCTGGTTATTTTCAAATCGTTTGACAATAAATTTCAATTGTTTATTTGGGCAATAACATCATCACTCTTCTTTTTTTCTCCATTTCCTTTCACCAATTTTCAAGTCCACACTAAAGTGTAGTTTTGACCACATCCTTTTGCTCCCTACTTTGCCTAAACTTCATAGAAAAAGAGAAGATTTTTGCACCTAACATAAAAAGGGAGCTAACGTGGTCCATTAACGAGTAATCATAAATTTCCATACTACAACCACAAAGTAATAGTTATACTTTAAAGGATGGGTGCGGTTTTGTTGCATGTCCATTGCCTTTTAATTTTTTGCATTTAATTAAGGGTAAATTGTAAAAAACTCGTCTGTTATTTTTTAAACGGTGCAAATAAATACATGTCATCAACTTAAAAAATGAAAATACTATATACTTGTAGAGCGGACCTTTTTTTTTTTTTTTGCACTTTACACTTTAATTAAACAATACCATATACTTTTTATTTGCTTCTATATACAGTAATTCAATAAAATGCAAATATTTTATGGTTTGTGCATTGAGGGAGAGGGAGAGGGAGAGGGAGAGGGAGAGGGATTTTCACCATTTTGTTACTAATTATTGGCAGTGGTTAATACAAGAATTTCAGTATGTGGGTGAGCGTACAGTCTCAATAATAATTAATCTGATTCATTGATATAATAAGTTGGTTTGATGGCTAATTGATGATACTACAACAAAAGTGGGAGTGGATTGACAGGGACAATATATATATATATATATATATATATATATATATATATATATAATACGTCATAATTTGAACGTAGCAACTCGATCTTTCCCTTCACACAAAGTCTTTGTTCTAGTAGCCCAAATTCCAACACTGTTCTTCTCTCTACTCTGAACACCAAATAGGCAGATGATACTGAAAACACGAGTCCCAAAAGTTCACTACAAAAGGAAATCAAACCGTTAACAAAGAAGACTAGCTTGTTATCATTATCACATGGTAATGATGAATTTATCTTCTTGGGCCAACAATCCCTTGGCCTTTCAGGTGCAACACAGACTACATCAACACGATATATATATATATATATGAATATATACTCTTCTCATTCTCCATATATGTACGCAGTAATGTAAGCTTCACTAGTAACAGATTGGCAGCAAGCAGCTTGAAAAGATGCACCATGCTCTGTTCTGCAACATATTAAAAAAAAAAACAAATTAATAATAATTATAAAAAAAATTAACATCAGAAGAGCAATATATATGTAAGTGTTATATATATATATATATATATAGGAGTTGGGAGTTAGGAGTGTAGGACTCACCCTTTTGGATTTTTGGTGGAGGAGGCCCGGTGAGATCTTGTACAAATCTTCATCAACAGCTTTGGGAAGCTGTGTTGGTGGAGGAGATGGTGGTTCCTTCAAATCACACACCGCCCACTCTTCCTTTTTTGCTTCTTTCACATGTGGTTCACGTGCTTTTCCCTGCAATCCATTACCATCAACCTCGTTTGCTTATATTAACTTCTTTTAAGTTATATATTATGGACATTGGACACCATTCCCTCATATGGAAAAAAATTTGTTAAAATGTGGAATAAAATTTGTTTTTGTTTTAAAAAACAAAGGAACCAGTAATATTTAACAACTGGCAAATAAAACGATGTTTTTAACATACATACCCTCCTCCGGCGAGGAACAACGATCATGGCCGGAGTGAGCACATCGTTGTCATATAAATCGCCGGCAACGTACAGATCACGACCTTCAGAGTAACTGTGTGGAAGCAATCCGGATTGCCTGGCCGATTCAAAACACTGAGTGAAAGGGAGGTCACCCGTGTAATCCCAGCTACCGAATGCAGGGACATGACTCCTCTTATAGTCCTATATTATATATGCAAAACCATTAAAAATAATGTAATGTTGACACACACACACACACACACACACACATATATATATATATACACACAATAAATAAAGAAATGTAGTAGCAAAGTGAATAAGTTTTATGAACAAGTGGTGAAGAATAAGTAAACTAATGCTTACATCCATTTGGGTTTCAACCTTGAAGTGTTAGAATGTTGGAGATTGAAGTCCGAGTCTCAGAGTTGGATCTTAAAAGGGGTTCGTTCGATCTCTTTCTTTGTTCCTTACTTTGTGATGTATGGAATAATGGGAGTGAGTGAGTTTTAAAGGAAGAATAAGTGAGATAGAGTGAGTATATATGACAAGGATAATGCTTTTAAAACAGAGGACTTCCACTCAAGTCCTCGCCTCATTTACCATTGTTCATGTAACAATTATATATATATATAAACACAACTCATAAAAATAACAATAAATATAATAAAAAAAATTCATAAATATAGAAAAGATTTAATATGAGGGCGAGAGAGAGACAGAGAAGTATATAAAGTAGTCGGTACAATAAATTTTCCTAATTAAAATGGTTAAATCTTCCTCAAAATGATTTTTCTTATTTTCAAGAAAGAGACCTCAAAATGTTTGAAATGTTACGTGGGTTTAAAAGTTTAGGAGAGAGAAAATAAATTAGGTAGAAATTCTTGTACCAGAAGGAAAAAAAGAAGAAAGCAACCCAGATTAGATAAAATGTTTCACAGTAAGAGACAGATGGGCAAGTATATAGAGAGAAGGGTTGCTTTACTTTTGCTTTATTTGGGTGTTTGTAGCAGGGCAGGGCAAGGTCATATATTGCTTTCTCTGCGTTTGTGTTGTTGCAGATTGGTCAGTGTATATTCCAATGAAAACTGATAAAGGTTGTTGTTTCCTTCTCTGCGAGATGATCAGATGTCAAAGAAAGTAAAGCAAAGCTTGAAAATGGCTTTTTAGCCCTACACGCGTACGAGACTAAAAACTTTGTGCTCTGTGCCACCCACGGGCAGCTCAAAGTTACTAGTAAAACAACAGTAGTAGTGTAGTACTAATCAATAATATATGAATAAATGCAATTGGTGAAGGAAGTGATTCAATACAAGGAGACAAGAAATCAACAGTCAACAGTCAACACTATATTGGCAGCACCAGGTCTGAATGTTTACCAGTTACCATGGTATGAGTTGCAGTACTCTACTCTTGACCTTGCACTACTAGACAGTTCCATTGTGAAGATGTCTATCAAGGTTTCAGGATAGTGGCCAGTGACTTGGTCGAGTTGTAGAGAATTCTAAGGAAGGCTAAGACTGGTTTGTTTTAGATTAGGAGGAGCTTACCAGAAATAGATGTATTTTCGGTCCATACAAATTCTTTGTTTTTTACTAGAAATATAGAATTCTCGGTCACTAATAGGATGAGTAATGATTGATTCAGGTTTTTACCCTCTAATAACCTTAAGACTTTGTCTTTTATCTCGCATAAAGGTAATCCCATCACATTAATTCTCTTTTTTTTCTTTTTCTTACCGTGACTCATATGTTCTATTAGATCTAATTTTTTAAAATGTTAGTTTTGACTGCACGACCGTTTTGTCTCTTGCTTCTATCTAAGAAGCATAGACACTCCTAAAAATGTGTCATGTCCGAGTTAGACAGTGGTACTCCATGCACATTTCTGACACATATACAACACTTTATAACTGTGTCAATAATTTAAAAATAATTTTTATTATTTTTAACACTGAGACTGACATATCTTTGACACTTTGATTTGATCGACAAATCTTCAACATTTAATCAACACATTTAGATACAACATATCTCACACTCTTTTTGTATAAAGCAAAACACAATAGTCCTGGAAATAAGCTAATATTAAAACATGTCATAATATGTAATAATAAAAAAAACGTTAGATAGTTGAATATTCAAACTTATATAACTTTAGTGTAGAAATTATAATTATAAATTAATTAAAATTTTATAATTGTTTTATTCAATAGATATATAAATGAAAATTTGTATTTATATTAGCTGTGTCCGTGTCCTATTTTTTAAAAGTTTGAGATGTCGGCGTATTTGTGTTGTATCTTGTCAATATTCCATATCCATGTCCATGCTTCTTAAGCCTATATGCAATCAATCTTTCTCTTCTCGTGAGTGTATTAATAGATCGGCATTGATATGCTCATATCATCTAAGTATAATCTCTCTTCTTTTCTTGCTAATAGGCGTCACACTTAGTCTCTTCTTGATTTTTTTATTATTAATTAATCTTCTTCTTACGAGTATATCTACAGGTCGGCGTTAAATATGCTAATATCTTGTAAATCTAGTCTCTTTTTTTTCCTTACTAATAGACGTAACCCGTTTGGTAACCGTTTATGTTTAGCGTTTAGTGTTTATTGTTTATGAAAACAAATTTTTAGGATAAACATGTTTGATAATTTTTGTTTTGTTTATAAATTGTCAAAATGTTTTTAAAACAACACTGTACATAAGCTTTCAAATCCTAAATACCAAAATAATGTTTATTGTTTATGTTTATTAAAAAAAAAAAAAAATCTTTTTTATCTAAAATGGTGATTATATTATTTTAATTAAAAATTGAAACTAAAAGTGAGAAAATGAAAAGAAAAAAAATTATAGAAGGCTATTGTTTGATACAATGATAAAAATATTAGAATTATCAAGTGTGGATAGAATTAAAAAACATCAATTACCTTGAGAAAAAAAATATTTGATATTATATGAATAATTACTAATATACTTGATAATAAGAACTAGTTACTTAGGGGCACCCATGCTAAAAAAAAAAAAGAAGCCTTATTTGAGGAAAAAAAAAAACAAAGAAGTCTCAACCATCTCCGTGTCAAAGAAACAAAAATGATATTTTGTACTCATCTTATTCATTCATTTTAAGTGTTAAAAAGAAAATAGAAATCAAAAAAATAAAAAAGAAAGTAGTAGCATAAGAAGTTCAAGCAAAAGTATGCCCTCCAAATCCTTCTTCTCACTCCATACAATATGGAAAACTTTTAACTTTTTCATACTTATATATATTTTGTTTTGTTGGTAGGGATGCACAAAGAATTATGGAACCATAAAGAACTTTAGCTGAACTGAAAAGAACCGTTCACTATGGTTCAGGTTATGGTTCCGACTCCAAATTTTAGGAACCGTTCACTACGATTCCTATTCCAAGCCATGGAACCGAAACTGAAACCGTTGAATATATATATATAATCATTTTAATAATTAAAACTTTTTATTATGTAAGAAATTTTAAACAATGGAGTTATTGTAATTATTATAAGGTTAAATACAACTCCTATAATAACCGAACTCATTTATTCCGATTTTAAAATTAAGAAACTGTTGAGAACAGTTCTGGTTCCAATTCTCCCAATAATCGTAATTAAGGAACCGAATCATGCACATCTCCTTACTTGTTGAGAACTTCTGGGTTGTGGGTCATTCTAGTTTTACAATATAATTTGCAGTGTGCAGATATATATGTAACCCAATATTATTCATTTCTTTTTTATGCATATTTCTTGCTTTGTTATTGCTGTATAGATTTGTAGTAGCATGAACTTGACTTTTTATGCAGTTTATTGTGTTAATTTTTTTTTATAAAAAAAACAGTTTAAGCTTAACAAACATGTTTTTTTGTTTATGATTTTTAAAATAACTCAAACGTTTTTTCGTTATTAAACAACACTCATGTTTATGGATAAACAAAATTGTAACATAAACACTATTTATATAACACTTAAACAATAAACACTAAACATAAATAGTTACCAAACGGGCCCTAAGTCTCTTTCTGATCCTTTGATTATTGATCATATCGATTTATCTTAGGTGCTTAATAAGCTTCAGTTAACTTAAATGACTTGGTATAATGGGGGTCGAATTGTTTTTTATTTGTAGGGGTTCTTTATTGATATCAGTAATTATAGGTAATAAATATGGTAGACAACACAATCGCGAAGGACCCAGAGTGTATTTGGACCAGAGGGGGAATAATTAGAGCTAATTAATGAAGACGATAGTGAAGGTAAGTCTGCTTTGCCATTTACAACAGAGCTCTTTATTTATAGGGGGCTAATGGTTTCAAACTATCCTTGGTGGATCAGAAATGGGTTGACCCGCTCCTTGGATTGAAGGTACTTGATTCATGAGTACCCTAAACACCTACGATGTCACTTCCCTCCTTTTAGTCCTTTGTGCATTGAATGCCTTTAGTCACACCCTAGCGGCGGTGGCCAGTTGCATTAATTGCCTTTCGCCAGCCCATTAATGGTGATGGTAAGGGTCTCTACTATGGCAAGGCGTTGCTCACTGTTCTATTAACTAGGCCCCTTGATTTAGTTGGGCTTTACCTATTGTATATCCTCCAATCCAAGACCCTCCTAAGTGGATTCTGTCGTGCAGTTACAAGGGGTGGGACTTACCAATCCTCCCATTGCTATGTTGTGGGCCCCGTTGTTCTTTCGGGGCATGTGCCTTTGTATTAAGGCTTGAGAAAAAGTTCTCAGAGTTTAAGTGATAGTGCCTGAGGAGTAGGTCTCGAGGATTGAGTGATAGTGCTCCAGGAGTAGGTCTCAAAGTTTGAGAAATAGTGCTCGAGGAGGTCTCGAGACTTGAGCGATAGTGCCTAAGGAGTAGGTCTCGAGGCTTGAGTGATAGTGCTCGAGGAGTAGGTCTCGAGGCTTGAGCGATAGGAATAGGTCTCAAGGTTTGAGCGATAAGAATAGGTCTCGAGGTTTGAGCGATAATGCTCGAGGAGTAGGTCTCGAGGCTTGAGCGATAGTGCTCGAGGAGTAGGTCTCGAACTTGAATGATAGTGCTTGAGGAGTAGGTCTCGAGGCTTGAGCGATAGGAATAGGTCTCAAGGTTTGAGCGATAGTGCTCGAGGAGTAAGTCTCGAAGCTTGAGCGATAGTGCTCGAGGAGTAGGTCTCGAGCTTGAGCGATAGTGCTCGAGGAATAGGTCTCGAGGCTTGAGCGATAGTGCTCGAAGAGGTCTCGAGGCTTGAGCGATAGTGCTCGAGGAGTAGGTCTCGAGCTTGAGCGATAGTGCTCGAGGAATAGGTCTCGAGGCTTGAGCGATAGTGCTCGAAGAGGTCTCGAAGCTTGAGCGATAGTGCTCGAGGAGTAGGTCTCGAGCTTGAGCGATAGTGCTCGAGGAATAGGTCTCGAGGCTTGAGCGATAATGCTCGAAGAGGTCTCGAGGCTTGAGCGATAGTGCCTGAGGAGTAGGTCTCGAGGCTTGAGTGATAGTGCTCAAGGAATAGGTCTCGAGGTTTGAGCGATAGTGCTTGAGGAATAGGTCTTGAGGTTTGAGCGATAGTGTTAAGGGAGGTCTCGAGGCTTGAGCGGTAATGCTCGAGGAGGTCTCGAGGCTTGAGCGATAGTGCCTGGGGAGTAGGTCTCGAGGCTTGAGTGATAGTGCTCGAGGAGGTCTCGATGCTTGAGCGATAGTGCTCGAGGAGATCTCGAGGCTTGAGCGATAGTGCTCGATGAGGTCTCAAAGCTTAAGCGATAGTGCCTGAGGAGTAGGTCTTAAGGCTTGAGTGATAGTGCTTGAGTAGGTCTGAGGCTTGAGCGATAGTGCCTGAGGAATAGGTCTCGATCGAGGGGGCTTAAGCGACAGTGCCCGAGGAGGTGGCCTTTGAGGCTTTTGTTATCTTTTTGGCATGGACCTTTCTACATGTGGTGTGGCTGCCACGGTGGCATGGGTTGACTGGTCAACTCTATTTTTGAATCTAGGCAGACACCCACATTATTTAATCTCATAATATACTTGATTTTCTAGGTCAAGCAAAGTTACGATCAATAGTTCATAACTTCACATAACCCCAGGATGTGTCTTCCAAAGTTATATGTATGAGGAATCATCACTAAAGAAATATATATGCTAAGTTTAAACCAGCAATTTGTGCTTTTGATAAACATTTGTAAATGCTTTACAAATATGAAAAATGTTCTATTATGGCTATCTCACCTTAGAGATTGGAAACAAAGTTAAATATGCATCAAATACTTTGAAAAGGTGTAGAACATATTTAAGCTAATACAAACAATGTGTGTGTGCATGTCTATATATATATATATATATAAAGGTAAATGTACGTTTGAAATGATGTTAAACAATTGTGTTTGTACCCTCTCTTGTCTTGTGTTGTGTATGCATATTTCATTTTCAGTTTATTTAAGGGTAAAGTGTATTAAACCCCCCTGTAGTTTAAAAAAGGTGCAAAAAACCCCCTCATGTTCACTTTCCTCCCCTATAGTATGCATTTGGTGCAAATCAACCATTTTCTCACAAAAATAAAATAGTATAAATAAAAAGACATTAATATCCTCTAGAAATATCTTTAAAATAATAATAAAATATGAAATAAGAGTGAAATTACCTGTAAGGACATTTAACCACACCACACACGTTTGAAAATCACTCACATTTTTCACACAGAAACTTCTCATTCTCTCTCTTCTGACGAAAATCACTCACGTTTTTTCACACACACACATATACTTCTCGTTCTCTCTTCTGATGAAATTCATGTCCAGAATCATAAGCACCAGAATCTCTCTTCTGATGATATTTTCCTCCAGATTTGCTTCTTTCTGAATACTTCTTGAATCATATATAGGTCAAGTATCCAGTCAAGTGGTTTATTCGGCCAGTCCACCTGTACGGGGTTGTAGCGATACGTTGTTCATACTCGAGTTGCTCGTCATCACAAATTCTTCGTTGCCTTTGTTCACATTGAACCATCACATGGTTGTGTGGCTTGCCGTAATCATCATTGTTAGGGTTTGAGACAAAGATAAAGGTTTACAACTGACGATAACGAGAGAATCTACGATTTTAAGGTACAATTTCTTGACGATCACACTTAGGGTTTTAGTTAAGATTTCAGTTATGGTGGGTTTATGTTTTTCACGTGTTTGGTTCTGTCTATTATTTTAGTATTTCTTTGGCCATTGTATCAGTGTTCGATAACATGCGAATGTACTCGATTTGTGTACTAGATTTGTGCCTTCAATTTTGTCACTTTAATGTTTATCACAGTATCTAATAATTTATTTTCTAATTTAATGTTACATTATTTGAGTTAAAATTTAGAAATTTTTGTTTTATCGAATCTTTTAGGCTCCACATGCCGAATAAAGTGGAGATTTTTTGTGTTTTTACATAGTAAAATAAGAGCACTTTTTTTATATTATCATGTTTAAATTGTTAATTGCGCTTGCAATTGATCCAAGTGTTGCACTGTGCATTAGCAAAATTAGGGCTTTTTGCATTCACTTGCTATTTTGGGCTCCACATGCCAAATAAAGTGGAGATCATACTTGGTTTGTCTTAGTATAATTTTTTTTAATCTTTGATTTGTCTATTAGGCATTGTTCCTGATGGAAAAATTGTACTTAATTGAGGTACATCATTCGGGGAAGTTTGACAAAGACTACAAATATATTGGGGGGAAAGTTGATATTTTTGAAAATTATGATCCTGATAAAATTTCCTATTTAGAAATTGAAGATATGTTGGTGACAAATATTTTAGATCCCAAAAGTGAAGTGTATTATAGGGACCTTAGTGATGGAAGTCCTATACTGATGGTAAATGATAAAGGTCTGTTGGACATGTTTACATCATACGTCAGGTTTTCAATTGTGAAATTATATGTAATAGCGTGTAAGAAGGTTCCAATTTTTGATATGCCTGAATCTCAAGCCTTTTATTTGCCTGAAGTTCCTCATTTAGTTCAGCCCTTTCAATTGCCCGATTCTAATTCTGATGAGTTTCGACCAGTTTTATATCTCTATCATAACCTATCACTACCTTCATCTTCCCACAGCCCTTCCCAAACACCTCATTCCCATTCCCTATCTAGTTTTCTTACACCTTCACCTCAACCAAATCCAACAATTGAAAGTGACTTGGAGGATGAGGGAGGTAATGACTATTAGGGTGAACTTGAAAAGTTAGATGGAGGGTCTGTATATGCACCAAGTGATGAGCTCTGGAGTGTTCATAGTTCATCGGATAATGAGGTTGACAGCAATAGGGCCCCTGAATATATTGTTCAAAGGGATTTATGGATAAAACCCTTAGAGGAGGGTTTGAAGTTTACTTGTGCAAATGATTTTAGGGTTGCATTGAGGGAGCATGCCGTTAAGAGCAATTATGATTTTAAGCTTATAAAAAATGAGAAGGAAAGGATTACTGTTGTGTGCAAAAGTGAGTGTGGGTGGAGGATTCATGCCTCCATTAATGGTAGTGATCATAGCTTTCAAATCAAGAAATTTACAAAAACACACAACTGTCTTCCACCAGAAATAAATCGCCAGGCCACATCCACCTATTTAGCCAATAAGTACTTAAACCAATTCAAAGTTGACCCAAGTTGGAAGAATTGTGGATTCAAAGGGTGCATTGAAAAAGATTTGGAGATATTAGTGTCTAGATACAAAGTTACCAGAGCTAAGAATAAAGCCTTGAAAATAATTGAAGGTAACTTTGAAGAACAATATATGAAAATCAGAGAGTATTATGAACTTATGATGCAGAGAAATATTGGCAGCGTATGCAAAGTGAAGACACAAGATGACAGTGATAGGAACAAAAGGTTTTTGAGGGTTTTTTATTGTCTTGATGTAATGTGGAGAGGCTTCAAAGCAAGTTGCAGGCCTTTTGTTGGGCTAGATGGTTGTTTTTTGAAAGGACCATATGGTGGTCAGTTGTTATGTGCTGTGGGTAGGGATCCAAATGACAGTTATTACCCAATAGCTTTTGCAGTAGTGGAGGTTGAATCAAGGGCCACTTGGGAGTGGTTTATGGTTGAGTTGATGGTTATCATTGGTCCCCCTCATCACTTAACCTTCATATCAGACAGGCAAAAGGGCTTGGTTGATGTGTTGGATAAATTGTGCACTACTAATACTGGTCATAGGTTTTGTGCTAGACACTTGTATGGAAATTTTAGGAAGAAGTTTACTTGTTTGAGATTGAAATAAGAATTTTGGAATGCTTCCAATTCATTCATACTAGAGGACTTCAACATGCATATGCAAAAAATTAAGAAGCTCAATAATGTTACTTATGAATGGCTTAACAAAATTTCTCATCATTTATGGTCAAAGTGTGATTTTTCAGAGGATTCCAAGTGTGATTTAAACAGCAACAATATATGTGAGTCTTGGAATAGCCAGATTTTGAAGGCAAGAGAGAAACCAATCATTTATATGTTTGAAATGATAAGGAGGTATCTAATGAAGAGGTACAATGATAAGAGAGAATACATGGAAGGTCAATCTAGTATATTATGTCCAAAAGTGCAGGATAAAGTGAACCTTTTGAAGCTTCAAGCTAAAAAATGTCATGTGCAGCCTTCTGGTTCACTACTATATGTGGTTGACTGTAACGGGCATAATGATGCAGTTGACTTAGCAAATAAAAAATATAGTTGCAGAGTTTGGGAGGTAACTGGTATCTCTTGCATTCATGTAGCAGCTTCTATTATCTTTAGAGGGATACCTACCTTAAGGTGTATATATACATGGTCATGTCATTGTGTTTGAAGAAGATACAGAACATTCAAGGATGCCTTCCAATGTTCCCACCATTAAAAGAGAAGCCAAAAATGGGGAGGCCAAAGAAGAAAGAAGAAAGACTGTTGAAGAAAAGAGAGCAAGTAAAGCAAAAAAAACTACTAGTGACAGGAAAAACTTCAAACTAAGGTGTGAAAAATGTAAAGAAATTGGCTACAATGTTAGAGGATGCAAGAATGATCCTACACCTCCTAAACCACCAGGAGGCAAAGGTGGAAGGCCTCCTATGCAGGAAAGTGGGTTATTTGTGGGAAAGAGCAATAGTGGCAGCAATAAAAGTGCAACATGAGGTAAATATTACTATATATATAGAATCTTACATATTCTAATGGTATTGCATGTTATATATAGAGTAAATATTAATATTAATTAACTTTATTTTTTATTGTTTGCATGTGAAGGATATCAATGTGCCCCAATCTCAGACAGTTGGAATTGACCCTACAATGGCTACACAATGATCATGTCTGCTTGTCTTTTTGGTGACAATCAATTTTTGGTGTTATGTCTACTTCTTATGGTACTTGTCTGCTAGTCATGGTGTAGGCTATATGCTTTTGGTGCATGCCTTATGACTTATATGTGGTTGTAATTCATCTAAACAATGATGATCCAAGCTTAGTATTTTTTTTGTTGTAATGACTTGAATGATGATCCAGACAGTTTTTGTGATTTGTATGCATATGGTTTCAATGATGAAGATATATGTCTAAACTATTGTTAGGTTGTCCTCTCCTTCAAAGACTGAAACTAGAATTGTGTAGTTATTGATTTCTTGAGGTTCTTGATATAACTGCGGCTAATCTCAAGAATCTAAGTATAGACAACTTTCATGGGGATCAAAAAGAGATGGGTTTAGTGGATATATAGAATTTGATACATTGATAATACAGAGATTGGTTCCCCCTAATTCTTTTTCTTCTTCTTCCCTATTTAGTCTCTTCTCTCTTACCTGAGGGTCATTGGGATCATGTTAGGGAGGTAATTTTAAATGGATGAAGAATTATCTTTTATTTGACAAAAACATCATAAAAGTAGCCAAACATCTAATTTGTTTTTACAGATTGTCTTCTCATCTTATTAATAAATATTGTATAAAAACTAATACAAGCAAAGCCTTAGAGTTGCCATTATTTGACTTTGAGACAATAGCTAACATTTATTGAATATCACATATATGATTTTGCCCATAAGAAATTTCAATTGATGGCATACCAAGTTGAATCTCTCATTAACACAAGATGGTTTAGTTTCCTTTGGTTGCTGCCATGTTAGCTTATGCAAAATTTTCCTTTTTCAAATTAGTGAAGAGAATATCTTATACAAAATTTTCTTCCCATCACAAAGGAGAATATCTTATGCTGTCATGCGTTCAAGTCTAGTAGGAGATTAGTTTCACCACAGATATGGTTTTGAGTGTGTTATAATACAATGATAGTTTTTATGGTTTGAAAATTTGATTTGGCATCTCCTGGTCCATGACATCAAGTGACTTTATTGTTTTAGACAGTACATCTTTATTGAAATAAGAATTTTCTCATTAGAGAACATACCTTTTAATAAGAAAAGGAGTGATAGCACAGAAAGAGAGAGGTAATTTTTTTTTATTATTTTAATGTTGATGATTCAAGAAGTGTATACAAAAAAAAAAAAGAATAATCTCTCTTTCTCTCTCTCTATATATATATGTGTGTGTGTGTGTGTGGGATAAAATTTCATTGCTTAAAATCGACTCTACATAGAAACAGAAGAAGATAAAAATCTTCATGTCTCATTTAAGAATTTTGCTTGCAGTGGTAGTTCCGTGGAATATCTGTGATAAAACTACAATCCTATAATGGAAATAAATGTTATATGTTATGCATTCATTTGAAAAGTGCTACAATTTTTTGTATCTTTTTTCACTTTTGAAATGACATAAGTTTATTTTATAGTAGAGTTTTCACAATGTGTATATGGGCTAGTGTTAGAGAGAGAGACGTTTATTAAATACCTTAAGGCTCTTTAAAATTTTAAATCAAGTTTTTTCATTGTTAAGTGTACGCCTCACAAGTCATTTGTAATACTCTCCTCCTAAATTTTGTCATTTATATAATATGCCTTGCAGGGTGGAACACATTAAATGTGCTTTTAGCTTTTGGAACTGTTTATGATACCACCACAAGGTACCATCTCTATGCAACAAACCAATATTTGCACAAATTATATGCCTTATGGATAAAGAGGGGCAGTTTGGGAACAATAAAAGGGTAAATTTGGTATTAAATAGTGTTTGTAGCTCACATGACACGCACGACCTTAATTGTGAGAAAAAGGGTTAATTTATACCAAATGCATACTATAGGGGAGGAAAGTGAATATCAAAGGAGTTTTTTGCACCTTTTTCAAACTACAAGGGAATTTAATGCACTTTACCCGTTTATTTAATGCAAGAAGGATTTGAGCATGTCTGTATAATTGTATATCACTCTCTGATATGAAAAATGAAATGAATCGGTTCAGACTATGAATAGGTGAAGAAACAATGGTTGTTAAGTCGCTAATATCGAGCAAGGATCTTACATTCGGATCTTCTATTCCACTCAGCCCACTACTATACAACCAGAGAATCTCTAGCTGGTGGACTTTATTTGGAAGTCCAGAAATAAATGGGCTGGGCTACAGAGTGGGTCAGATTATATTTTTGGAGCCAATTGGGCTGGATTGTCCAAAAATTAGCCCACCAGCTCAATCATTGTCTTTTTTTTTGCACATATATATATGGACATAAATTCATTTATTTATTAAAACGAGTCCACAAATATTGTGAAAAACCCAGCATTAGTCGAGTCTCATAGTGCATATCCGTGAATATTTGTGAATATTTATCTAGACAAAAATAAAAAATAAAAGAAAAATAAAAAAAAATGTGGGCAACTCACCAATAAGAAAAAACAAGAGAATGGAAGACTTGATAAACTATATTAGAAAAACCATAGCAAGCAGCACATACATAGCCTTCATCATATTTAAAAGCTATTGATCAGCACAATAGGATTTTAGCAAAATATAAAAGCAATCACTTCAAAAACAGTTGTCACGCTTGCTTAATTAGAAGAAACAACAAAAAAAAAAAAACAGTTGGATATATATATGTTTACTAATCTTCATCGTCATCGAACTCAATCTGAGTGGCCCCAGTAGGTGGTGCAGCAACATCCACGATTGGGTCTGTCCCCAGATCCTCTTCTTCATCCTCTGGTTTCTCTTCTTTCTCTTCATGATCGGCCGGTTCTTCAACTTCCATGTCCGGTTCCACCATGCCCAATTCAGTGTCTTGAGCTGGTGCCAGCACTGTTTCTTCAACACTTGGAGATTTCTGTGTTGTTTCTTCTGCTTGCTTCGTCACCTCTTCCTCTGAGGCAGCATCGACAACCTATATAATTTTATACACCATATATGACTATGTATGTCACAAATTAAGTATATATATATATATATATATACTTGAAATGGTTTTTCTTCTCTAACATATATATTATTAATTATGTGCGCACCATTCAGAAAATTTATTGTAAATTTCAGTATATGATATATCATTGGATCATATTACAATATATCAACTTTCTTCTACTATATGGTAAATTTTCAGCCAAAATTTTTCCTTACCATGCATATATGAAGTCCTATTTCTTAGCTAAAAGTAAAGTGTGCAAACTGTATTTGACAATAACAAAGAGTACATGTGCTAGGAGTACCTCTCGTGCACTGCACTACCCTTTTACATGTTGTGATCGATGTGAATGTAGCATGACAGTATTTTAACAATGAATTCTAGACAGATGAAAAATATATATGTGTGTGTGTGTGTGTGTATATATATATATATCATCATCATCAATAGAAAAAGATGTTTACATAAGCTTATTGTAATATTAAAAGCATAACTAGATTGAGAACAATATCAGAGAGAGAGAGAGAGAAACCTGAAGGGAGGCCATGAAGAAATAGGGGAATGCTAGCTGAACTTGAGGTTTGAAGGAAGGAAGTAGGCAAAGACAAGTAGTACACAATTCTAGCAGGACATGAAGTGAAGAGATGTATATATAGCCTATTTATATAGCAAAGGCACCGCTGTTAGTGGGCATCCTCTCATGTATTGATGTCCAGAATTTGAATACTTAATGCAATCATGTAGATTCTACTACTCATGGTTTAGGTCCCCTTTTTTTTTAGAATAATTTTTGTTTTCAAAGAATATTAAATAAAAAACATAAAGCAGTTCACAAAATGGTGGGAATGGTCTTTTTAAGATTTTTCTAGAAGAATTAATTCCCACACTATAGGATGCCTCTAAATGAATGATTATGTATTATTTTTCTTATAGAGATTGTTGTTTTGTTATTACATATATTTTATTTAAGAAGTAAATAGTTGAAGCAAAAAGGAAGAGAACAAATCCAACGAATAAAGAGAGAGAGAAAGCAAAGGTAATCTTTGGAAACCCCATGATCCTTGATAGTAGCTTTATTAACTCCACAGAATCAATGCCATTCCACGTGTCAACTACGTAGTGGTCAGATTGACGAATTTTGTGGGTCCGAACATTCAAAGATGGCCCAAGAAGGAATGGTGGTTCTTTGATGGGAATTATATATATATATATATATATATTAAAGTTGTGTGATGGAGCGATTTATTCTCTTTAACTTGAAATCAGATCGTTGATGATTTGGAAAGCTTTGGCTGCCATTGACCTCACTAGGGCACATGATGTTGTGGGTCCATATCCGTATGTTGGCAAATAAAGCAAATACATCCCATATTTCGGTAAAGATCATATGATTCATTCAAACACTAGTTATTATTGTTCAAAGAGGAATAAAACACCCGCTGAATCGGTTGATTGAATTTTTGCAGTAGAAAATGTCTTTTAACAATGTCACAATTCACACACATAAATTGTTCAGAAACAATCCGATTAGTAAGATATATCATTTTTTTTTCTTTCAAAACACTCATATTTTATAAATAATTATAAAAAAAATGTAATATTAGCTAAGAAGCACGGGTACTTTTTTTTGGAGTGTCGTGGTATCTGACACTCAGATACATTTTAGACACGCAAATACGATTCTAATACGTGTCAGATATGACTAGAAGTATCATATATTTTATTTTCTAATTGAACACAACAGTAATACGTTTTGGACACTTCCAAAATACGTTGAGGTATTTTTTATTATTTATTTTTAAAAAAAATGAGATTCAATGCAATTTAAATATATTATGGATTAATTAAACAAATAATATAAATTTTAATAAAACAAAAATAACAAACATTTAGCTCGACACTTCAAATAGTGATTTCACTTATGATTATATGGATAAAATAATCAAAAGTTATTATTTATATATATAATAATATATTATATTATTATTATTTTGGTGTATTCATGTTGTACTCGTATTTTATTTTATTTTTAGAATTGACATATTTTCGTGTCCTAGAAAGCACGGACACTTCGTATAGGGGTGTCGTGCCTTTGTTGGACACTCCTTAGAAGTGTTCTGAAAATTTTTTTTTTAGGACACGGCAAGGATACGCGGGGGACACGGTGGGGTACATTTTGTAATTTCTAAAAGTGTAAAAAAATCCCTGAACTTTTCCAAAGTTACAAAAAGACCCTTTGAACTATTTTTTTGAACATTTCAGCCCCTCATCTTCTAAAAGTTGACATCTTGGCCCCTTGAAATAACTATAATGACATATATACCATTTAATATGACTATTATGCCCTTTTCTATATAAATATAGTATTTTCTAAAATAAAAAGTAGTTAGATAAAATTCCTAAATAATAAATTTAGAAACAAAAAAATAAAAAAGCCAATAGAACTTTATTTAACATAAAGTCATGTTAGTTTATTTGGTATTTGGTATTTTGTATTTAAATTTATTTGTTTGTTATTAGAAAAATGAGTAATATGCAAGATTCTAGTAGTGGATTTTAATATAATGAACGTCATTTTTAAAAATACATTAATTGCTTGATAATAAATTGAAATATTTGTGTGATTTATTATTTTTTATTGTTAGATTTATGGTATTGTGGATATTAGTTAACTTATTGAATATATATTAATATATTATTTCATAATCGTATCCCCGTCGTGTCGTGTCCTTTTTTTTTAAATTTGTCGTATCGTCATGTCCGTGTCATGTCGTACTCGTGTTTTGTATCAGTGTCCATGCTTCGTAGGTCGTGTCCTTATCATATCATACTCATGTATGTTCTCTAGAATATTAGATATCAATAATCAATTAAAAAAATAAAGGTCATCAATAAATTTTAATGATCAATTCAATTCAATTGGTATTTTGACATATATTAGGAGAGTAACTTTTTAAGTAATTGATAGAAAGCTATATTCATTTAAAAATGTGTTAGCCATAATTTTTTATTCTTTTCCTTGGGGTCAAACGGTGCTGTGATTGAGTACTTTAGTAGAAGTAAAAGTGGGAGAAATTGAACAAAAGGTGTATCCAATTAGAGTCACATCAGTCTTTCCTTTGCATACAAACAGGCCTCACTTGGATTCTAAGCTCATACCTAGAAGCCCATTGTGTAAATGGGCTACGCTGCCCAGTTCTTTGCATTGGACAAGTTTTAGTCAATCTGATGCTATGCCAGGCCTTGTCCCACCAAACTTCACAGAGTCATGAGGGCTTGATCTTGACCACTCTATTCAAAATGGAAGTTATTTTTTATGAGTATATAAAATACTTCAAGCATCAGTAGTTCAGTCCATGACCTATATATGGTTCTTTTCATATTTTCCAGTGACATTAGTGTGAGCGATTGCACCAAGGTTCGTTATTGGGTTCCTCGTCTTGCCAACAATGGTGTTGCTCACGCTGTGGCGAGATGGGCTCTCCAGTGCAAGGGTAGTCTCCGTCTCTCGAGACCCTCTTGGTTGTGCCAGGCTTTGGCTAAGGATTGCAACTCTTTGGGTGTGGATTGTAATTCTTTTGACTATAACTCTCTCTTCTTTTAATCCTAATGATCCTTTTCGACAAAAAAATAATAATAATAATAATAGTAATAACTCTTAATTATATTTTAAAAAAAGATAGTTTAGAGGGGAGGGAAATTGTATGGTGAGTGATGAGAAATATGAACAGAATTTACTAATTATAGAAAAAATAGAGACAAAACAAATTTGCTTGTTCATAATACCACCAAAATGAAATTCTCATATTGTGATCAAACAACTTACAAGTATGAAGTATCATCATTGTTTACAGAAAACATTGGATTACAAGTTGAAAAGAATCAATGTCATTGACTGTATACATGGAGGTAGCAATACCAGTTTATGTTGGAAATGAGTCACTCACCCTTAAAAAGGACAAACAAAATCTCTTCAAAGAATTAATGAAAAAGCTACTCTTATATATGTAAAATCACAATCTATTTAATTTAATGCTTCTGTTCCTTGACTTGGGTGCTGATGTATATCTTCTATTCTTCTCAGCACTTCACTCATCTTTGGCCTCTTCTCTGGTGCGATCTCTGTGCACTCGAGAGCTATCTCTGTGAGTCTCAACATCTCATCATGCCCATCTTTTGATCCCAATATCTCCACATCCAATATATCTGTTGACCAATCATTGTTAACAACACTTCTCACCCAATCCGAAAGATCATCAACCATGTCATGAGACTCATTTCCAACTGAGATTTCACCTGGGATTTTCCCAGTAATGACCTCAAGAACAATAATGCCGAAACAGTAGACATCGGCTTTGTGTGTCAACTTCTTCCCTTGAGAGAACTCGGGTACTTTCCCAACAGCCAGCTTTTGGGAGGCTTTTCGGGATGGCAGGAGGGGTAAGAAGCCAAAGTCTGTGAGCTTCGACTGGTAGTTTTGGTTGTCGTGCTTGATTACAAGCACATTTGAAGATTTAAGGTTGGCATGAGGCACCTTGTGTGAAGGCAGGGATTGGTGAAGAAAAGTGAGACCCTTTGCTATGTCTCTGATTATAGATAGCCTTGTAACCCAATTCAATGGTACTCTTCCAACTCCTCTGTTCTCTATCAATAGATAAACAAAATATTTGGAAGTCAAATATTTTCATTATCAAATTAATCTATTACTATCTTATATATATCAATAAAGCTATGCATTTCCTTGAGGGGGGGGGGGGGGGGGGGGGGAGAAAAAACAGAAGAAGAAGAAGAAGAAGAATAGGGAAGTGGAAGCTAGAACACTAACCATGTAAGAGCTCAAACAAATTTCCATTGGGCAGAAACTCGTATATAACCAGCTTCTCCTCCTTGGAGTAGTAGAAAGAAATAATCTCAACAAGATTTTCATGCTTGCTCATCTTTCCTAACAGCTGCATTTGCTGGATAAAGTCCTTCTTGCTCAATTCATTCATCTCTTTCACTCTCTTCACAGTGACAACAGGACCCAATTCCAGCATTGCTTTGTATGTGGTGCCTAGTTTCCCTTTCCCCATCATTTCTGCTGATGCCCTTAGTAAGTCGTCCAAATCAAACACCGGTCTATCCTTGTCGAAAAATTCTAATTCTACTGTCCTTTCAGGATCCTCAGTGCTTTCCGACCAATGCATTTTCTTTCTTCCACCCTCTGCCGAAATCTCTCCTATCAACAACACAAGTTAAGAAAATTAACTCTGATTAGTACTACGAGCTAGAAACATATATGCATATGATTATGTACTATTTTTTTTTTTTAATTTCTATCCACAAACGCATTTAATTACATACTTCTAATAGATCATATATACGCGCGTGTACCTGCAGGCTGATCCGGTTTTGCTTCCTTTCCACGTTGTTTCCTACGACGACACAAGAAAACAGCAAACATGACAGAGAGAGGAAGGAGAACTGCTGCAGCTACAATTAGGACAATAGTCCACACTTGGAGAGGCCTGTTCTTGTGGTTTGATGGAGTCGGCGAAGGAATGGAGGAAGGAGAAGGTGCAGGAGCTGGAGTAGGAGAAGAAGTTGGACACTGAGTACCCAAAGGTCTGCCACACAAATCAGAATTATTATCATAGGAGCTTTTTGGGAATCTTTGAAGCACATCAGTTTCTGGGATTGGGCCCTCAAGATGATTGTAGGAGACATTGAAAACCGTCAAAGTTGGTTGATCAAAAGCTGGGATTCCACCACCAAGAGAGTTTTCTTGTAGCTCTAACTTGATTAACTTGGGCAATCCAGTGTACTCCGATGGTATTGGGCCCGAGAACCTGTTATGTGAGAGGAACAAGATTTCTATGTTCACGAGATTGGTGAGCTTGGGAAGAGGTCCATAGATTGAATTGTTTCTGAAGCTGAGTTTACTTAAGAAAGTCAAGTTTTGTAGGAATGCATGAGGAGGGAGGGAACCTGTGATCTGTATTCCTTCTAGGACGAGGTCTGTCACGTGCCAATTCGAACAAGCAATCCCCACCCATCTGCTCTGATTGTTGATGCAAGGAGGGCCTGTCCAATTTCCATGCAAATTGGAAGTAGAATTCACGAAATCTCTGAGTTGCATCAAAGCCTCTCTTTCCTCTGGATAGTAGTCTTCGATTTCATTCGATAGGACAAGTATGGTAATAATTGACAATTGGACAATGAGAAGAGTACTGTAATTAAAAACACATTGTTTTAGAGCTAAACTCATGCCGGCCGGTTATCTCCTCTTAATTTAACTTGATTAGTGGATAAATGGTGGCCGGAAAATTCCCAATTTCTTTCAAATACCTCCCAGATGGTGTGATTAATCTAAGACATGGGTATGAATTCCCGGTGTGATTAATCGGCATATGATTTGAACCGAATGAATAATCTGCAAATACATTTAAGAACGCCTTGTTCTTTCTGAATTGGTAACCAAGTGTTACAGCTTTGACGAAGAGCGCAAGGCAAGCTAGCTAAGATTCGAGAGTTTTTTAGACGTAAAAGCGGAAACAACAAAGTATTTCTGCAAACCTTACCCAAAAAGAAAAAAAATATTCTGCATATGTACTTATATTTTGTGAACATATTTTTCATTTACATATAAAAAGGCGACAGAAAGCGTACGCAATTAATTGCTGTCAACAGCTTACAAATTTTGGCAATTCTTCTTGATGTTGAGATAATAATACTTGAATCCAAACGCTATTACACTGTTACACATACACACATATATGCGCATATTTATGTTTATAATTTTATTGTTTTATACTTGTGTCGTTAAGGATCATAGATTATTCTTGTTTTATTTACCATTAAGAATACTAGACATTACAAAATTTAGACACTTCTTTAATAATTAAGGTACCTAGCAATCACGACATGGTGACAAGAAGACACAAAATTTCATATACAACTTTAATCAATCAAAGCCTCTACTAATACAATGCATTCAAACTCAACTTGAATATAAAAACTTTTGAAACTATTAACACTTTTTCATACTTGGTTAGAATTGAACTAATAATAGGTGCAAAGATTCGCCAACAACTCGTTAAGTTAACCAGAACTAATGAGAAAGACCCATTAACCCAGGCAGTACCAATACCAATATCGGGACCACAAATCTAACACAGTCGATTAATCCAATTGCTCACGCGCATACTCATATGCAACATACTCACGCGTTTCAACAGCTGAGACTTGTTGCACCAATGGTGACTACCAGCGTCGCCAAACCCGATTTCCACCTCTTTCTTTAGCCCCCCACTGGTTTACCAAACCGAGTGGGAAAAGGGGAATTATTTAGAAAATTAAACAAACATTTCTCAACGAATAACCAGAGGCTATGTAGTAAATAGTAACAATTAACAAGTACTCCGTCTGAAGTAAGATATTATCCTATACCGAGGCCCAACAATAAACCACCATCCATCGCCTTACTTGTCTAAAAGTCGAAACTACCCTTAATCATTGTTGGACTTCACTATTACTCTTACTAGTATTATAGCATAAAAAAAGAAGATAAAATAGAAAGTATTTTGCCTACAAGAGAGTAAATGAGAGAATTTCAAACAATAGTAGTTAAACAACTGCCAACTGTCACTTAAAAGATAGATAATCCAGGTCTCCTTTGTCAAAAGCATCAACCAAACACCATTTTCATGGTGTATCAAGAGTCAATACCGAGCCTTCCTACAGCCTAGAAGCTATTCTTTCGAAACGAAAAACGTACTACTAAGCAGTGAAATTAGAAGAAACAGTGTAAATCAGACGGTGTTTAGGACTCCACGTCAGCGGACTTCTTAGCGGGAGAGCAAATCAGCCAGAAGAAGCCATAGGGGTCCTTCACCTTCCCCACGCGCTCACCGCAGCACGCACCATCAACACCCTCAGCAGTTTCGCCCTCTGAGACAGCACCAGCTTTCACAGCCTTTGCAACTGCAGCTTCCACATCCTCAGTCTCCAGGCAGATCACGCATCCGGTTCCCACATTTTTGACCCTGCCCAAATGCAACCACCGTAGTTATGGTATCAACAGCTTTTTCAAACCATTAAAGTAGAATCCGGGTACAAACGCTGTGTTTGAAAGCTGAACCACAGGACTATCCTCTATTTATTACCATGAAATATTGAAGATAATCCAAAAATATGTTGAACGCAGGTTTTTTTTTATGAAAATAAATAAATCAAGCAACGGAATGTCACGCCGAGAAAACCGTGATGTTTTAAACGAATAATAGAGGCGAAACGACAATTGGAACTTGAAAAGTTGGCAAGTAGAAAAAATACAAGTTACACAAGAGAATATATATATACAAAAGCAACTGTTGCAAACAAGCAAAAATGACAGACCAAACGATCGAGAGATTAATCTATTGTGAGACAAAAACAGATAAAGAAAACTAGCTAGAACTACATCAAAAGCTTCAACAACAAAAGAAAAGAAAAAGATCAGAAGTAACAGTCGATCGAACCAGAAAAATCTCAAAAGAAGGATATCATAAAAACAAACAAACAAAAAAATAAGCCAGCAATATATTCTAGAAAAAAGAGAAGGTTCAATAGAAATCGAAGACTAACAACAAACAGAACCTCGAAACGATGAGCGAATAAAGCATTATCTCTGACCTAAATACACTCAAAATTTGAAAAAGACACTAACAATGGCCTATCAAAGTCAGAAATTGACCAGAAACAACGCAAAGCATATAAACGTACGCAGATCTGAAACAACCAAAAGACAAAAAGAACAAAAGTAATAGGCAAAGAAAGGTCGAGAGACTCACGGAGGAAAAGACTCATCGGCAATGTCAGAGACGATAATAGAGGACGGACCGAGCTTGAGTTCGGCGGAGAGGACGAGAGGGAGCTCTTGATCGGCCTTGCGTTTGGGATGCATGACACGGCTCACCTCCTCGGCGCCGAAAGCTGTCTTGTAAAACTGTACGGCATCGTTGGCTTTCGCTGCTTCAACGGACAGCTGAGGCTTAACCGCCAAGAACTTCACCACCTTCGAGCCTCCGTTCTGAGCTCCTCCGTTTTGAGCTTCCTGCGCCATGGCTCACTGTGTGGAGATACAGAGAGAGAGAGAGAGAAAGCGAGAAATAGACTGAAGTGAGATAGTTCTGTTGCAGTTGAGCGGAATTTATTGTTGCGAGGAAGCGGAACGGTTTGTGCTTTACAGAGAGAAAATTTTACTGTACTCACTAATATGACCCTTTATTGGTCTTCTATTTACGATGGAACCATCCTTCCTTTTTTCGAAAGGATTACTGCTGTAAAAATAATATCGAGTAAGATTGCCTTTGCTTTTTCTTTTATTTACCGCAAAGCCACTCCCTCCTTAAACGGCTATGGTTTGACTCGTTCGTACTTCATTCCAATTTCTGAACCCTCTTTAAAGCAAGGATGAAGTTCGTACTTCGTTCAAATTTGAAAGTATTAAACATTTTGTATAAAATTGTATATCAAGATTTAGATCTTCAATTTTATCACAAAAAAAATAAATTAAAAATCACATCTTCAATCTTTTCCAACTCAAAATAAAAGTTGGAGGATTAAACTTATTATATAACAGTTTATGTATGAGGTTTTTTTTTTTTTCATATCAAACCGCCTGTATTTATAATTTTTTAGTAAAACTAATCTTCTCAACAGATATAACATTTCATAAGTCACGTGCACCATATAAGTCCGAATATAATACTAATGTTAGTTTATTTCCTTACGAGTTTATTGGTTAAGACCATATATGCATTTATCTTTTTCTTATAACTTGTTGTACATGGGAGGGACTCATTTTAGATCATGAGATTTATATGCAAAAAATTAATTTAGGAAACTATGGGTGAAGGATATAAATATACTCCAAATTTTCTTCCTTCATTATGATTAATGCTACTCAGGCAGAATTGTTGGCGGAAATATTTACATCCATTAGATGTATGTGGTAGTCCCACCACATACACTCACCACATGCATCCAATGGATGACAATTGTTGAGATAATGTCTTGGGGTCGTGATGTGTTGATAGCAACAACGTGATTTGGCGAGGCGAGTGGCAATCTTATGAGTTATGACCGTACTGTTGTAATAGGGAAGACAAGAATGTGGTATGGTAATAATATTGGAAATTTTTTAAAAAACAAATCACTTTATTTGACATTATGACTAATTTGGTCTGGTAACTCCAACTTAATTCCAGTGTAACCCAATTTTCCACGGGTAATAATCCCGTTTGGTAACCGTTTATGTTTAGTGTTTATTGTTTATAAAAACAAATTTTTAAGATAAACATATTTTGTTAATTTTTGTTTTGTTTATAAATTTTTAAAACGCTTTTAAAACAACACTGTTCCTAAGCCTTCAAATCCTAAACACCAAAATGATGTTTATTGTTTATGTTTATTATAAAAAATATATATATATATATTTTTTATCTAAAATGGTGATTATATTATTTTAATTAAAAATTGAAACTAAAATTGAAAAAATGAAAAGAAAAAAAATATATAAAAGACTATTGTTTGATACAATGATAAAAATATTAGAATTATCAAATGTGGACATAATTACTAATATACTTGATAATAAGAAATAGTTACTTAGGGGCACACATGCTAAAAAGAAAAAAAAACTTATTTGAGGAAAAAAAAAAAATCTCAATCATCTTCTTGTTAAAAAAACAAGAATGATATTTTGTACTCATGTCATTCATTCATTTTCAGTGTTAAAATAAAAATAGAAATCAAAAAAATGAAAAAGAAAGTATTAGCATGAGAAGTTCAAGAGCAATAGTATGCCCTCCAAATCCTTCTTCTCACTCCATACAAATTTTTAAAACTTTTAACTTTTTCATAATTATATAAATTTTGTTTTTTTGGTAGGGGTGCACAAAGAACCGATGGAACCATAAATAATTTTAGCTGAACCGAATCGAATTGTTCATTACGATTCCGGTTCCGGTTTCGACTCCAAATTTTAGGAACCGTTCACTGCGATTCCAGTTCCAATCCTTAAAACCAAAACCGTTGAATATATATATATATATATATATATATATATATATATAGTTATAAAACTCCTATAATGATTTTCTATTTTATATATATACTGTTATAAAATCATTGTAATAGTTATAATAACATTTTGTTATGTAAAATATTTTAAACAATGGAGTTATTATAATTATTATAAGGTTAAATACAACTCCTATAATAATTGAATTAAATCGAACTCATTTATTTTGGTTTCGAAATTAAAGAACCGTTGGGAACGGTTCTGGTTCCAATTCTCTCAATAACCGTAAGGAACCGAATCGTATGTATCCCCCTTACTTGTTAGGACATTCTGGGTTGTGAGTAATTCTAGTTTTACAGTATAATTTGCAGTGTGTAGATATATATGTAACCCAATATTATTTATTTATTTTTTATGTATATTTCTTACTCTCTAATTGCTGTATAGATTTGTTATAGCATAAACTTGACTTTTTATACAGTTTATTGTGTTGATTTTTTTTTTAAAAAATAAAAATAGTTTAAGGTTAACAAACATGTTTATCTGTTTATGATTTTTAAAATAAGCTAAACGTTTTTCCGTTATCAAACAACACTCATGTTTATGGATAAACAAAATCATAACATAAATACTGTTTAAATAAACACTTAAACAATAAACACTAAACATAAACGGTTACCAAACATGCCCATATTTTAAAGGAAAAATTAAACTTTAGTGACCAAAATTGAAAACAATTTGATTTTTGGTGATCTTAATCTTAATAAAAGTTGCATAATAACCAAACTTAAAAATTAATTACTAATGAGTGACCATTTAATCTTAATATCCAAAATATTCTTCATTCTCTCCATAGATTTTTATCATTTCTTCCGTTTACTCCACCCCTAAATTTAAAAAGACACATACATTAATTGTAAGATCAACATATATGTCTGAACACACACACACACACACACACACACATATATATACTTTCTTTCTTATAATTATTTTATGCCTTTTGAAACTTTGATATTTGGGGGTACGGTTACAGAAGACCAAAAAGGGATAAAAGATGGTAGCGGGAAATTCCCCTTTTTATAGATCTCTTCTGTTCATTCAAATTTTATCTTAAACTGATCGAAAAATGAGGGGCTCAAGCTAAAGCGTTGAATTCGTTCGTAGGATCAAGAAGGATGGATATTGCGGCTTGGACTTACTTTCCTGATCTTGTTTGACTGCTTATATACATAATTAGTTAACCCTTCCAAATAGCCCAGAAAATGACAGCCATCAAAAGGCCTAAGCCCATATAGCCTCGGCCTGTCCAAATGATGTTCAGCGATATTTTTGTCTTGCTATCATTTATTGCTTTCGAGAAATTAGCCTTCTTATTCATGGAATCAACAGTGGGCGGTCGGGCTATAAGAAGCCTACTAATCAAAGATGTTGACGCCTTTCAACGATAGTTTAGGTAGCCTCCTTGGCTCTCCCCTATTCTAGTTCTTTTGAGGGCGCCTTCTGCTTGGATACGGATACTAACAATTATTTTTTAAGATTGGTCCATATTTACCTTTTATTGAGTTTAAGGTCACTGAAAAACAATTTTTTAGTTTTGGTCACCAAAATCTAATTATTTATATCTTAAAATTCATATTAGATCTATATTAGAAACAATTGAAATTAGCATAACAAATTTGATAAATTATGATATTTTATTTAGGTGTGTATGTTTAGTCTAAATACTATAAACATGATATTAGGAAGTAAATGGTTGCTTTAACATTTGACTTTATGTCCACATACTTGTGAGTACAAATTTTGTAGGGGTGAGAATTTGTGTTGGCAGATCATAATCGTATTATGTCGATTTATAAATATTCTGCTAAACAAGTTAATTTAACACGATCCGTTTAATAATTGTGTTAGAGATTCTTGACACAAACACGACCTCTTTGTTAAACTAGTTACACGTGTTGATATGTTTAACCCGTTTAACTTAAATGAATTATGTAATCCGTTTATTAACTTGAGTATAAAATGCAAATACGTTAAATTTTTTGACATAATAGATGACTAAATTCATAAAAAAATCAAACAATTACAAAAAAACAAAAAACAAAAACAATATTCATATTGAATTTATATTGAAATAATAGAAATGTCCATAGTAATTACGATAAAATATGTTACGGGTTCACCTAACAAGATTACGACACGATTAATTAAATGAGTCTAATTATGTTAAACGGGTTGAACTTCAAAACATGAACACAACATGATTAATTAAACGGGTTAATTAGATTGACACGATCACAATTAAGGTCAACCAAAACCCACTAACTTTGTGTTATGTTCAAGTCATATTGGCTGGTTGTGTCGAATATCATGTCAATGACTCTAGTTGTTAAGATTTTACTTTTTTCATCATCTTTATTGTATTATTATCATTTTGAAATTTTCTTTAAAACTTTTTATATTGGGTAAATTACTTTGACATTTCCTAAAGTTTGACTTAATTACCTTCAAATTAAAATTTTTGTAAAATTACTCTAATACCCCTGTCAGACTAAAAACCCGTTAAACAAAAGCATATCTAATATACAATTAAAAAATAACCTCAATTTCTAATAATTTGACTGAGATTAACATGTTTAATATATGTATTTTCTCTATCAATGCCACACCAGCACTACCGCCACTGATAGTAGTTTTAACATTTTGATTTTTTATGCTAATAGACTTTAACGCAGCTAACTGTCAGGTAACGGTAAAAATACTGAAGTAAAGTCAACCAAACCTCAAGGGAGGTAGACCACTATATTTTAAAAACTTTAATCCAATGATAATTAGGTTAAAGCTCAAGAGAAGTCAGAGTAATTTATCCTTTTATATTTGAGATGGAATAGTAACTAGATTGTTATTAGGGTAAATTACTCTGACCTCCCTTAAGGTTTTGCTTAATTACCCTCGAATTGAAGTGTTTATAATATGGTGTTCATCCTCTCCTGAGATTTTATTGACTTTATTCCGGGTACTTGTGTTGCTAATTTAACAATCAGTTCCATTAAAGTCAATTAACATACAAATCAAAATACCAAAACTATTATTGGTAGCAATAGTGCTAATGTGGCATTGATGGAGAAAATACATCGATAAAAATGTTAACCTCAATCAAATGATTATAAATTGAGGTTATTTTTTCACAAAGCATTATAACTTGATGGTACGTTTGTAATTGTATATTAAATGTGATTTTATTTAGTATAAAATACACGCACTCCCCTTGAGGTTTGGCATAACTACACTCATATTTATAATTTGGCAAAACTTACACTCACACCCCCTAAGATTTGATGTATGACTACACTCAACCATAACCATATATGTATTATCTGTTTTACCCCTCAATTGACTGAAAAGACATTATTGACTTCATTTTTCACATTTAAAATACTACATTGCCCAAACTTTCCATCTATTACTTTCCTTTTAACCTTAAGCTTTTTACAATACTAGAAATATATTGCAAATTTTATTAAATATATTTTTAATATATGTTATATTATATATTTTAGTAAAAAAATAAAATAAAATTTTAAATTACAAATTATACATACTTGTAATTATTTCAAGCTTTATGAATCTTAATGTGATGATGATAAAGCTTTGAACACATACACATATATACATAATCACCAGCACATTAAAATCCATAAAGCTTGAAAAAATTACATGTCTTTATAATTACTAATTTATATTTATATTTATTTTTTAGTACAATACGTAATATAACATATATTAAAAATATATTTAATATAATTTGTAATATATTTCTAGTGTTGTAAAAATATTTATATGTGTATGTGTGCGTGTGACTTAAGGTTAAAAGGGAAGTAGTGAAAGAAAAGTTGGGGTAATGTAGTATTTTAAAAGTGAAAAATGATTTAAAAAATATATTTTTAGTCAATGGAAGGGTAAAACAGACAATACATGTAGTATCGGGGTTAAGTGTAATCATGCATCAAACCTCAAGGGATGTAAGTGTATGTTTTACCAAATTATAAATATGTGTGTAGTTAGGGCAAACCTCAAGGGGTGTGAGTGTATTTCGTCCTTTTATTTAACAGATCGTTATTCTGACATAGGTGTTAGAGTAATTTTGCAAAAACTTTAATTTAAGAGTAATTAAGCAAAACCATAGAAAATGTCAGAGTAATTTACCCTTGTTATTAATTCCAACCTAACCTAAACTAAAAAAAATATTATTTATTAAGTAATAATCAAACTCCAATTGAATAGCTTTATTGGTGAAAATATTACTCGATATAATTATTAGTAAAACAACCAAAGCTTAAAACATTTTACAGTAAAACTTCTATACATTAAGACTCGATAAATTAATAATGTCTTATAAATTAATATTCGATAAATTAATAATCTAATATTACTCGATATAATTATTAGTAAAACAACCAAAGCTTAAAACATTTTACAGTAAAACTTCTATACATTAATACTCGATAAATTAATAATGTCTTATAAATTAATATTCGATAAATTAATAATCTCTTTTAAATAATAAATTATGTTAGTGAATTTATAAAATAATACATTTCAAAAATTCCCTTATAAGTTTATATAGGTCCCACTTATTACATAAATTAATAATTATTTCATAAATTGCCTTATAGGTTTCTATAAGTCACACTTATTACACAAATTAATAATTTGGTAATAATTATATATAGGTCTCACTATGATATTTTCTTGAATTATGAATTTAATATTGTTTGTCTTTTCTTGAAATATTAATCTAGTATTTATTAGTTGAGTACAATACATTGAATATTTAGTTCATTAGATAGCAAGCAAAATACATTGAATATTTAGTTCGTTGAATGTATCTTTAATTGATTAGTCAAGTACAATACATTGAATCTTAATTGATTAAATGAGTGCAATGCATTGAATTTTTAAGACTATTGAGAAACTAAATGTTTTGAAAAAAATATGTATATAAAATATCTTGCTAAATTAATAACTTATTAATTTATGGATAAATTATATCTCGTTTAATAAATAGAATTTATATGGTCCCAATGCTGTTAATTTATAGAGTTTTTACCATATTTGAATAAGAAGATATTGTGCACGATTCAAAATACATAAAAGTTAACTGATATAATTTCATGAGAAAAGAAGAAGAGGATGATATTATTTGAATACCACGCGAATGGACTTCTTTTAATGTGTAAAGTTTACTCAATTTATGTTTCATCTTTTAAAATAATGAGTTATTTGATAAAAACTGATACTAAGTACAAAAGTTTTAAGTTATAATTAAAAATAAAGATTTTTTTTTTTTAAATTTTAAGCCTTGCACGTTATGACTGAAGTTCTTTGTTTCTTAAAATTTTTAAGTGATGTTCAAATAAAAAATACTATCAAGATAATCCTTTCATGACAAATAATATAATAATGATGAAATGATAATAGTTACTTTGATATCAAATAAGAAAGTATGTGGCATGGCTTATACTATATCCTATGAGGAGGGTTCTCGGTGTCTCCAAAAATATTGTTGTAATTTTTGTTAAGAAAAAAAAAAAATTTAAATATTAGTATATAATAAAGCGGAGATGAGCAAAGAAAATTTGAAAATTAAAGACAACATGAGTTCTTAGAATGTCAGACCAATTACGTTTGTAATACACCAGCTACCTTCCAATAAAAACTTGAATTCTTATTCTTGAACTATTAAAATATGTCATAAATAAATTGAAAGATTGAAGACGAAGGAGCCCACAACACGAGTGTTATTATATTATCATAAAGACTATAGAGTGGGAGCACTGGGAGGTATACATTTTTGTTCTTGCATAAGAATTTAAAACTAGGTTTTATATTAAACTCACAGCTTACAATCAAACTAGCCGTCTTAGCTCAGCCGGTAGAGCGCGTGGCTTTTAACCACGTGGTCGTGGGTTCGACTCCCACAGACGGCGCTTCTAGTTACGTCTTTTCACTTATTTATATATATATTTTTTATCTGCTACGGTTTCGAAAACTGTTCATCCAATCCCCTCTCTCTCTCTACTCTCTAGCTCTACCCCCAGATATCCAAGTATAGAGCCTTAAACCCAACACCATATTACAGAGGACTTCCTCTTCGCGCCCTGTTCTCCCATGTATTCCACTTCAATACCTATCACTTCCTCTTATAATCCCATTTTGCTAAGCCCACCGTCGTCCCATTTTGCTACTCACCACCACTATCACCAGTGGCCACTAAAGCAATCCAAGAATCGGAACGTCTTGGCCATGTGTGTCAGTTACGAGGTCGGTGGTGGCTTCTCAGAGCAGGAATTACGTGTGCAAGACAAAAGTAGAAGGCGAGAGCAAGAAAACCCTAAATTGGACACTGCCCACTATGAAGCTCTCCTCAATGGAGGTGAACAAGTCACGTCTGTTCTTGAAGAGATGATCAAACTTGTATGTTCTTCACCCTTCTATGCTTCTCATGTAATTCTTGATAATTTTTTTGTGTGAATTTCCTGAAATACTCAGCGGGTCAACTGTGTAAGAACTTGAGTCTGAAATCTGGTGCTGTGAGAAAGTCTTGATTTAAAAGTCTTTTAGCATACACATTTTGTTTGTCTTGAAATTTTATTATTCTTGATTGAAGAACTCATGTATCCTGACATTCAATTTTTCCTATTATTGTAGCTAAATCTTAAACCCTAAACCCTGAACCTTCAATATGGTTTCCTAGAACAGTTTCAAATTCCTTCATGTAGTTAGACCTTAAACATTTTATTTCTAAAATTCTTACATGTTTTTACTAGCGCCCAAATTTCTTGTTTCAGAATGTGAGATTGGCGATTGTATAAGCAGAGGATGAACCCTAAACACCGAACTCTAGATTCTTTAACAGCGTCCGATCACTCAACTTCTTTTGGATTGTTGTAGGTTTTGGTTTGCTGAACTTCCTCCGTAAAAAGATTTGTTTTCATTATAACTTGAAGTTGTGTGATGTGAGTTAGGCACACAAAACATTGCATCAATGTGTTTCACTTTTGAAATAAGAAATTTTCTAACTGCAGTTGGGGGCAAAATGTTCAAATAATTATAGAGATACAGGACAAAGTTCTCGTGCACATATGCAACTTTGTTCAAATTTGATCTTTCATGCATTGCAAACATATTGTCAACCATGTCTGTTTATAATTTCCTTGTAGTAGTCCTAATCACTCTGTTAATTTTCATCATTGCTGTTCATCACATGTTGGTATGGCTTCTCAACTGAAGAAACGCGGTTATATAACTGCTTTACCGTGTAATATGCTTCTTCCTTTTCTATTTTTCCTTTCTTTCTCTCAGTTATTCCCCTGACCAAACATGCCTCTTTTGGGCTCTCAAGTTGACATGTCTCCAAGCCACCATATGGTCCATATAGATATAAGAAATTTGCTCGCTCTTCATGATATCTCAAGAATCTCAACTTTACCAAACATCCTTGTTTTCATGCTTTTTGTTGTATATTCTGATCTCCGTCCAAATGTAAAAACTAAAAATTAGTATAATGTATACATATTTTCCTAATGGCTTCAGTGTCTGAGTATGCCCCCACTTTCTAGTCAGTGCTTTTTCAATTATCTTTTATATGGTCTAGCTTTGCGAAATGCATACTAGAAACTGCAAAATTGAATTACGGATGCTTTTTTTTTTTTCTGAACTGGCATTACCTTGACTTGTGGCATCACTCCAAGTGTCTAGATAGCCATCATATAAAAAAATGAACATCTGTATTTCCATGCATGAGGATGCAGTTATGCCCATATTTTAAAGTCTTATTGATCAATTATGAAGCAGAATTATAACAATCCATGCTAGAGATCTTTTCAAGCAAAATCCAAAGTTAAATGCATACTTAACTACTTATCAGGAAAAATTGCTTTCAAGCAATTTTCCTAATAGTAGCTTGAATTGTCATAATTGCATTACAATGACTGTCATGCAAAGTGTCAAATTATTGGTAATTTAGAACCCTTAATTTTTTAGTTGACCTGATAGTGCTAATTTTTCGAGGCTAACATAGCCCATTTTGTGCCTTTTATTTTGAATATGCCTGCCTATTTGTAGTAGCATCATTCTCAACTTATATCTATGGTAGGTTCTAATGTAGTTTCAGACATGATTCATTCTAGGATTTTGATTTGGAAGCAAGTTATGGGAGGTAGATGGGTTTATATGTTGCATATTTTTCTTATTAGTGCTTTACGTGCTCTTTACAAGGTCATTCCTGGTTCTTAACCTGGGACTTCATATATTCTAAGTTGTTCATATGGACATAATGATGCAGCATTTTGTAAAGTAACTGATTAATATATACACATGGGCACAGTTGGAAGATATGAACATGGATGAAGCATCTGAGCAGGTGGCAGTGGAGTTGGCTGCACAAGGGGTCATCGGGAAGAGAGTTGATCAGATGGAGTCAGGATTTATGATGGCCTTGGATTACATGATCCAACTTGCTGAAAGAGACCAGGATGACAAGGTATTTTAACTTCCCGTTTTATCTTTTGATACTTTGGAAGAGGCATCTATCATCATTATCTTAATGGTTTCATTATTGTTGATTGAGTTTGACCAAATATTAGAATCATTTTCATAATGGCACCATCTTCATAACTATCATAATCATTGTTTTGGTTGTCATCATCATCATCCATCAAAAAATTGTTGTTATCTATTATTAATTGAATTTGAATGTTGCAACAAGGCAGCATAACTATCATAATCCACGAGATGGGACTAACATGCTTTAGGCTAGGGGACAAAGTTCAGCTTCCCCACTGCTGTCCATCACTTCTGCTTGAGTTCTATTGATATTGATCAGACCTACCCACTTCAAGAGATTACTGCTAATTGTCTCTCGTTAACAGTGTTGTGTAGACTATCCATAAGCAAGTGTCCAGCTTCACACTAGGGTGTTGTTGGAAACATCTTATATTCCTCATTTGAAGAGATTGATTGCAGACAGGATCCCCCTTTCCTCGCTTTAATTCACCCTCACTGCCTTAGTACCCAACACCATTTTGTTATCTTAACCATAATGTTATTTGTGTTACCCTTCAAGGAGTCATTTGTCAGAGAGGCTACATGCCTAGCTTAGGCCTGATACGGTTCTACGTAAATATTAATCCAGGCTCCTGGATCTTATATGCTTTTACGTTTAAATGAATAACAAGTAACCAATTATTTATTGAATTCAATTAGATATTTACGATTAAACAAGCATAAAAAATGAAAAATTGTATTAGCAAGCCAGCAAAAACTACTGCCATGACTATATTGGGGTTTCTTTTTCCTCTGCTTCTCTGAAGGTGTCACGCAATTATCACACTTTTTGATTGTTTTAGTTTATGTTTGACTGACTTGAAGCTCATTGCCTTTCTAGCATTTACATTTTGGTCTTCACTTTAGATAATTCTGTTGTCACAGTATTTTAATCTTTCAATCAAACATAATTGTGGACTTCAATGATGAATTTTGACAAGTTACGATTTGTATTTGTTCAGCGCAAGTCACTCTTGGAGGTAATCAAAGAGACCGTGTTATCCCATCTTACAAAAAAATGCCCGCCTCATGTAATGATGCTTCTCAAATAATTAATACTATTTTGGTCAAAATGTGAATTTAATCTTTACTTTGTTTTAGATTCTATGTTTACGAGTTATATCCTTTTCTAGGTCCAAGTGATTGGGCTTCTGTGTAGAACTCCCCAGAAAGAAAGCAGACATGAATTACTTCGCCGAGTAGCTGCAGGTGGTGGTGTATTTCAAAGCGGGAATGGCACAAAAGTTCAACTCCCAGGAGCAAACTTAAATGATATAGCTAATCAGGCTGATGACTTACTGGAGGTAATCACTAAAAAGGACCTGCATGCTTTCCTTTGCAACTTTTTGATCATAATGAAGCATGCAGAATTATAATATGTTCTGAGAACATGGGGCTCATATTAGATGGTTGTTTATTTTGACTTTTTGAGGTTAAGATCATTTTTTGCTTATGTTGCCCAATGTGTGTGTGTGGGCTTGCTAGAGTAAATATGGCCTTGTGAGTATCAGTGGGCCAAACCACACAATTCCCTTGTATTATGGCAAGTTGATATTGCCTGTACGCTAGATTTCCACTGATCAAATGACTGGAGGAAAGCAAAGGAAGTGTCTTCAACTCTTCATACTTGGTTTGTCCTTTGTTGTTTCAAAAGTGGTAATACCAAACCATTGACTATTACAGTAGTTCTTGCTCTCTTTTTTTTTGTTATTTATTTTTGATAAGTATTTTATTTTTATTTATTGCTATGCCAAAGACATAGTGACGATCCTATCAATTCAAGGTGCTAGGAGTGATAGACTATGTACATACCTAACCTCTTTGCTTTTGTTAGTCAAAGTGGCCGCTGGTATTTGAATGGTGTGTTGGCAATTTCCTACTCAAAACTTGGGTTTTAATGTGTGTCAAAGTCATAAGTTGTTTGTAAAATCAACGAAGAACACACCTCAAATCTCTCAAGACTCAAATCACATATCTAGCCATCTTGGTTAACATAAGTTCAGACCATAGAGACCAATTATGACCTCAATGTGATCTTTAAAATGCTCAAAAATTATGTTTCAATCCTGCTTAAAAAAATTGTTCTTTTTTTTTTTTTTAATTTTTTAATTTTTTATAAATGATTTTTAAAACATGAATTTTCACAAAACAATGAGTATCAATTGAACCTTGTTTTGAAAACTCTGTCAAATAAGAGTTCTATAGGATTTTGCTTACCATACTATATGGCTCTCGTATATTGGCTATAATAAATATGGGGTTATAGTCAAACTAGGGTCTTTCTCACAGGAGCTTTCAACTTTTTACATATAGAAAGTTTTGAGGATCAATTTGGGGTTCATAGATTACCATATTATATGTAATTGAGAGAATCAAAGTAATGAGCTTTGAACATATCCATTAGAGCATCAACCGGGTGATTTGTAAAGAAACAATTGACCGGATGTCACTAGTTATTGGAGATTAGAAGTCCATGGAGGAGCAAATTGTTTGAGAAGCGAGTTTGTTGATGGATTAACGACAGGAGGATCTGGGGAGATCTTGCGTAAGTCTGAGTTCGGAGGAATTAGGTGATTCTTGGGTTAGAGTCTGGTAACTTTGTTTGTGGTTTCTTTCTCACATAAGGGATTTTGATTTGCTTGGATTAGGTCCATGGTTTTTTCCTGTTTAAGGTTTTTCACATAAAAGATATTTTGTCGGTTTTTCATGTAAAAGATATTGTGTCTTTGCTTTATTTTATTTATTGTTTTATATGTTTATGTGATAACAATTGAGACTTGGGTACTTGTCCCTACAATCAACCAATTGGTATTAGGGCTGCAAACGAATCGAACCGAGCCAAGCTTTGGCTTGTTCGGGCTCGGCTCGTCAAGGTTAGGAGAGTGTTCGGTCTCGGCTCGGGCTCGTGCGAGCTTGGCTTGCCAAAATTCGAACAAGCTCGGGCTCGGCTCAGTTCAAGCTCGCATGGCAAGAAATCATCGCCTTCTCTACGATCAGTCTACATTCTTCATGCTTTCATGATTTCTGTAACTAATGGTTTCATAAAAGAAAAACAAATGGCTATCAAGAGAGAGAACATGGTTGTGAAAGAGAGAGAGAGACTGTGGTTGAGAGAGGGATAGAACATGGCTGGGAGAGGGAGAGAGTAACAACCTTGTAGTTGCTGTTGTAGGGGTAAGATTATCGCATCAGTCGCCGGTAGAAAAGCTGCTGATATTGGGTCTGCAATGGATGGAGAGCATGGTTCGCCGCCGACTTTGGGTTTGTGATAGATGGAAATTGAGTTAAATGATCAAACGGTTGTTTTAAATATATGGGTTAATAATGGGCTTTGGGCCAGTGGAATGGACATAACTTGTAGGACAAACTTATAAACATAAAACAAGTCTGGGCCTTTAGAAACTAAAGTGTTTTGGGCTAAAGTTTAATAAAAAATTCGAAATATAGGCCCTCTAACTAAAAGAGCTTGTTCACGAGCTTGGCGAGCCGAGCTCACAAGTGTTCAAGCTTGGCTCGTTTATCAAACAAGCTTGAAAAATGAGCTCGAACTCGGCTTGTTGACTAAATGAACGAGCTCAAGCCGAGCTTTTAATGAGCCGAGCGTGAGTTGTTCCTGAGCAGCTCGGTTCATTTGCAGCCCTAATTGGTATCAGAGTGGGGTTACTTAAAATAGAGACTTGATCTTTAGGGAGAATCATGGATATTAAAAAATTAGACTCTGTTGATTTTGTGTACTCTGATGGTTATGCTTCCTTTGGGTAATTGTTGCATGATGATAATTCTAGTTTATTTTGATAGTTTTGATAGAGACTGTGAAAGGGATATAAATTTGCTCAAACATGATTATCATATTTTTAATACCTCTGATAATAAGTTGATTAATTTAAAATCGTGTCATAATATTGATCATTATGAAGATGATATTTTTATGCCTGCTTTTCCTGAGTTGCATAATGATTTTCTCAACCTAAAATTGGAAAATTTGAATTGTTGGATGATTTAAAAGCAACGGAACTTGAATATGATAAATATATGTTAAATTGCTAATTCCACAATTCTAGTTGTTAAACTTATGGAAGTGAAAAATCTGTTATTTAGCAAAATAAAAGCTCTAGAACAAGAGGTTACACAGTTAAAAGAGCTTGATGAAATCTTAAAATTGAAGATTGATAAACTAGAAAGTAATTCCACAAGAACGAATAATGTGGTGGGAATTCATGGAGGAGGAGATTGTGTGAGGAGTGAGTCTGTCGATGGATCAGCGGCTGGAGAAACTGGGAAAATTCGCGAAAGTCTGAGTCGGGAGGGACTAGGTGATTCTTGGGTTAGAGTCTGGTGACTTGGTACCACTGCAACCTTTTTTTCACACAGTGGATTTTGTTCTTCCTGAACTAGGTCCTATGGTTTTTCCATATTTAGAGTTTTCCACATACAAAATATTGTGTCTTTGCTTTATTTTATTCATTGCCTTGTATGTTTATGTGATTGCAATTGAGACACATAATCAAACTAATTAACTGAATTCTAAACAAAGAGTATGTGTAATTTGAAAACTAGTTAGTTTCAAATAATATCCATAAAGACTTATTCACCCCCCCTCTAGGTCTAATTCACCACTTTCACTTTGACAGATCAGACTTCAGAGTCTTAGTTGACGGTCCGTGGATTTCACAACCTGTTTTCTCATTCTTGAACCGACGGTTTTACCGTTGCATTGAAGACACTGCCCTATATAGCATTATCTTTTTCAGTAATATAGTTTGCAATGAAATGAAGCCTAATCAAGCATTCCACAACCTGGACCTTTTCTTCTTGTGATTTCATTTTCATCCTGTCAAACAGCTTGTTACCTTGATGAATTTAATAGTAATGTGCAATGGTTTATTCATGGTATATCTCTTACCTGGATCACAAACCTTGTAGTTCTTCTTCTAACATACTTAATTTCCATCATGGATCCACTATTAATCCTTTAGTGGCTTTTTTTGACTTCTCAGTCACTGAATTATGGATATAAAGTTGGCTACACTTGGTTTCATTGGATGTTCTCCAATAAATTGTAAATTGAATGTACAAGTTATTGTATTCTCCCATCATCCTATATGCAATTTTTCGCAGACAATGGAATCCCGGCCTGTTGTTCCCGATAGAAAGTTGCTTGCAAGACTTGTTTTAATCAGAGAGGAAGCTCGAAATATGATGGGAGGTGGGATACTAGACGAAAGAAATGACCGAGGTTTAAATACTCTTCCTGAATCAGAGGTTTGTACTTGTTTATGCATTGATTCCTGAATTGAATAGTGAGATCCATCTAATTTTCAATGACTTGTATTAGTTGTTTAATTGAATTATGTTAGTAAAGAATTCCTCACTGCATCTGAAAAACATGGTGAACTGTTAAGTGTAATTTTTTCTTAATGAAGAGATTACAAATTTTGCATCATTGCAGGTCAACTTTTTAACCAAGCTTGTTGCTCTGAGACCTGGGAGAACTGTACAGGACATGATAAAAAATGTAATGCAAGGAAAGGATGAAGGTGCAGATAACTCCAGCAGTGATGAGGAAAGTACAAGCGGTACGGTTTCTAGTGGATTCGCCGGAAGGGTAAGTTTTACTACATTTGATGCAAGGATCGTTAGCATTGGTGTTTTGATTAAGTGCCCTCTTGTTATGATTTCCAGGCTAGTGTTTCAGGACGCAGACCACTACCTGTACGTCCTGGCATGTTTCTCGAAACTGTTTCCAAGGTACTGGTCACTTCCTCATATGCTCTTAGTTTTATACAAATTGGTGTCTAGACTGTTTTAAGCCCAGTGAACTAGAGTTTCATCCTAAGAATGGAATAGCTAAAAGCAAAACATTTAGAAGGACTCTACATGTTGAAGTTAAATCTACAATCAGCTGTTAACAGACCCAACCTGCCTAGGTGCCAATTGTTTAAAAATGAAGTGATATTCAATGTGATCTCCATATAAACAATTGCTTGGAACATCCTCTGTTTATTGCTAAAACAGGCATGAATTTTTTTTCTACACTGATCTTCCCTCATCTTGTTGGGACTTGTTAGGTGTTAGGTGGTATATATTCTGGAAATGTCTCTGGTATCACTGCACAACATCTGGAATGGGTAACTTCTTTAATGCCTCACAACGCTCTCATCTTTCTATCTGCTTGTGTATGTGTGTGTGTTGTTCTCTTCAAAATGAGGAACAATCTATTTTCTCTCCTCAAAATGATGAGCAATCTATATTCTTATTGATAATGTTTAATTCCAAAGAAATGGTAAATCTTTTCTGATATTCTTGCAAAAGATTTTTGAATACTTGTAGTAAGATTTTAATATGACACGAATAAATAGGCAAGTAAAGTAGCCCAATTGGTTTTGGCCCATGGATTGTTGTACTTGATTGACTCTGCCATCTTTTGAATAAATATCTGGTTGCCCTTTATCAGCCCTTTGGCGATGCAAAGGGTGTAGACTTGTAGTTTGTTTGCACTAGTCATAATGTGCAAGCAGTCTTGTTAAATCAAGTCCTGTATTAGAATCTATTTACTATGCTGTTGCTGATCCTACGTTGCTTTTCCAATAATTCATACTATTTAATCTTGCATTCAGGTTCATCAGAAGACGCTTCAAATTCTTCAAGATATAGCATTTTAGTTTTTCTCAGGCAGGCACCAGATGTTCCATCATGTCGTACACCTGTTTTTGAGTGTCAAGTTCATTTAGAAGGAGACAAATAGTAGGTCCATACTATCTCAACTCACACTCATTTTTGATCTTTTTCTTCTTCCAGTTTCACACTTATTGTGGACTATATAATATATATATATATATTTTTTCATTTTATCTCCAATAGGTGCTACTTCCAATGTTTTGTGAATGTGCCCATTTCTTAGTTTATCATCTCTTTTTGAGCATTGCAAGGCAGGGGCTGCAATAGCTATTGGATCTTCTATTGGTAAATGGACAACTATATGGACTGAAATTATCCTCCAACTTTACACACAGGGGCTCATTGTACGAACATGTTTATTAGGTGCTTCACATTTTGTCACATAAAACATGACTAGTTTAATGATTTTTTTAATTGATGCGTGTTTTCAACATTGACGGTATAGATCAATTGCACCAAGTTACTAGCACTCCATGTAACAGATCTTGTCTTAATTATGTCAGTAACATCATTTTCGATCTATCACCCTTTTTAGCTAATCAAGTGTTGGTAAAGAAACTATCCAGTATTAGATTCATGATGTAAAAAAGCTCTTTAAGAATGTGTGATGTACCCATGTAGGTTAGGAGGTTGAATTAGTCCCCTAAAGACTTGCCATTGTCCAATCCCATTGAGATAATTGACTTGAGAATTTCAATGCCAGCACCAGTTTGAATTAATGTCATTATCACCTTGAAATAAAGCGAAGGGCATTGAACTACCTTATCGTGTTTTTGAAAAAGTAGAGGCTTGAAATCTGAAAACAAATGGGTTTCATTTGACAAAGTGATGCAAAAGAGGGCCAAACATCAATATCACCTGCCAACCAACCACCACCCTAACCATGCTTAATTTTTCTTTCTTTCTTGCTTTTTGCTTATTGAAAAATTAGTCTCTGTTTATATCGTTACTTGAAAGTTAGTCTCTTCTCATTAATTAATCCATTTCTATAGTGTTAATCTTTATTCAGTGTTCTATTATTTGGGTCTAAACAGCTAGATTTGTGTCCACCGGTAATTTGGTTGACAATCCTTTTGAATTATATATATTGAGCTTTGTTTTGCTGATGATTCATGTGGTAAAAATTGCATCAACAAAAAGACCTTAGGAAATTTTAATTTAGTAGTAGTTCATTAATCAGAATGAAGCAGTAAGAAATGAAAATGCCATTTTTGAGTGGAACACAAACTGATTTGTGTCATGTGCTTGTTTGTTTATATCCATAATTATATTGCATTTGATATTTTTACACCAATATATCTATAAATATTCTTACTCTTAATAATAGTTTGTTTTGCCAATTCAATGGTTGGCTTGTACCTCATGTTTGTCATTGGCACCAAGAATCAGGTTAATAATAAGATTCAGGAGGATTGTATTCTGCACAGAACGCCAAAGGAACAGATTAAAGCATGGGAGACAACATGGGTAAGGTAGTGTAGTTTCCTGGGTCCAGCAAAAGATACTGTTACACTTACACACACGCATATATATATATATATATATATTCGTGTAGAGTTAGATAGAAGTATATGCATTTTTGCTTTATAGAAAAGGCAGAGCTCGTGGGAAAAAAAGTATATGAATTAATGGAGAAATGTAGCATTCCTTGCTGTGTTTGCGTGTGAATGTCCGAACACTGAAATCATTAGCAGGGTCCTCCTCCTCCTCCTCCTCCTCCTCCTACGTGTACACTGTGGTGGTAGAGATGAGATCACATTGCATTGCAGAAGGGGCGGGCCTTTCCACTCTTGTAATGGTGATCTTCAATATCATCATCATCATTGCTTGTGATTGGGATATGGCAAAAGTATGATTTGATGCATATTTGGGTTTTATTTTTTTCATCATTCCACATGTTGTAACTAAAAATCAAATTAAACAACTTTGGAAAGTGTAAATATTTCTATATTTTCAATTAACTAATATCCACTCTAAAGCTTAGAAACACGTGCGTGTGTGTGTCTTCGATTCTCTTATTCTCCATTTCCGAATAAGAGATGGAAAATTGAATGGAAAATAATGGAGGAGAGAGATAAAAAACATCATCACGGAAAAAAAATGGATGGTTCGGATGTGACTTGGTCGGTCCTAAAAGAATTAAAAATTATTAAAATGACAAGGAGAAAAATGGATTAAAGAGTATGAATTGACATGTAGAACTTGCAGGATTTACATCAGAGAGAAAAGGTGGAAGAGCGGTTTTCCTTCTTTATTTCCTCCTCTTTTTATTTTTTATTATATTTATTTGACTTAATTCACACATTTAATAAAAATCTAAATGTTATTTTCTACTGAAAATTTTAAATTCCAATATATATACTTGATTACAATATGAAATAAAATATTACTAGTATAAAATATAGGTAGATATGGGTATATTTATCACGTTATCTTTCCTTGGTCCCGGCTTTGTCTGCCATGCTTTAATGTTTATTCTTTGGAGTTCTTCACACAGTACAAACCCACGTGCCACCATTGTGCTTTTTTTAGTATTTAAAGATTTGGCAAAGATACAGGTAATATTAAAGATAAAAAAGTTAATTATCGAAAACATAATTTTATATGAAGAAGTTTTCAAATTAAGGAAATGAATGAAAATTGAAGGTTAGTAAGGCCAGCGAATTTCAATATTGTAGGTCCATCAATATTACAGAGAGGAGTCGGCCCTTGGTTATTGGTACGAAGCCCTTCAATAATTGATATATTAGAAATTCATGACCTGGGTCAGTATTTTATTTTGGGACAACCAACTTATTCTATCGTCAATAATTAATCATCCTATAACATTGTGATTAGTAATATTTTTGTAGGATAGGAATACCTTGACTATTTGAATGAATTTTCATACATATATAAATGATCACACTCATATTGAAAACATTTAATGGTAATCTTACATATCTCTAATAGAATTACCAATTAATTAAATGTCAATTTTATTTAACTAATGTTTGGAAAATGCCGAATCAGCACTTTAGAATTTGAATTGAAGAAATTTTATTTTCAAGTTCTTCCAATTTTAATTCCAAAAAAATGATAAACTACTCCCACGCAAAAACATGGAAGGATACTCAACTTTATTCATTATTTTCTTGGAGTAGGTGGGCAAATGGTGGATGAAAAATATACCTTATATCCGATATAATATATATATATATTTATTAGATTAATTAAGATATTCGAAGTTTTGTTCCGACTAATTCATAGGACTAAAGAAATACGCTTTTTAATCAAGACCGGATAAGTCATGATTTTTTTTTAAATTAATCACAATATCTGAAGCTTTGTCCCGACTAATTTTAATAATTCAGAATTGTCAATGACTTTAAAAAATTATTTGCAAAAAGAGTCCAACTTTAAACCTAATTGACTTTAGCACTTGGTTGGTTGGTTAATGACAATGTTATTCTCTTCGTCGAGTACATTTTTTTTCCCCCTGTATGACATCACTTGAGTTGTTCAATTTAATTCAAATTATTTCTGGTTTCAAGATGCAGCTAATGTCACCTCAAACCACATCCATCAACTTTTTGAAAAGCGAACGGTCTTTCTCTATGTGGGGCTCACAGTTTCAAAATGACGATATCATCCCTCTTACTTCCATTTGACAAACCTAAATTTCGAAAGCAATGACAATCCCTATCACATTTAAGCTTATCATCTTGTTCTTTATACTTAGATCACTTGTATAGGTCCGGGGGTGAGCCTTCCCACAAAATAATATTGTTTCACTGTGATATGGAGATTAAAAATGGAACAATTTCTTGACATGCTAAGGGAAATAAAAAAAGGAAAATTACGGAGGAATGATAAACTAATAACCCTGCAAGGATTTTAATGAAACAAATAAAAGAAAGATTGGAAGAAAATGAACACTTCCAAACCCTCTCATTATCTCACCTGCACACAGTGAACACGAATGAAGGAAAAAAAAATGACTTCGTGCCTGCTAGACAATTGTTTTCGTTTCGTGTTTTCTATTGCGAGTAATGTACTGTAGCGGAACAAAATATCAAAACGCGTTTGGTAACTTTTATTATAATTTGAATAGTATTACATTTGTTATTGAAAAGTAACTCAAATCAGAAACAAAAAATAAGATATTTTTTAATGTTTTAACACTGTAACAAAAACATTGTACCAATAAACAATACAAAATACAAAATAAAAAAAAAATTCATATGTGATATTTTTTAACAAGTCATTTTATTTTTCAATCTTGTAACACGCTTTTACAAAATATGTTTTTAAAAATTTTACATCAAATTTTACGCTACCAAACATATTTTCAATCACTATTAAAAATACCTTACAACAAAAATATTATTTATATTTTAAATGAAAAAATAAATGCAAAATAATTGTGGATGTCAAAAGACCTTATTGATTTATTTTATCTCTAATTTGCATAAAAGAGAGTTTCTTTATACTATCAAAGGCATATTTTCTTTTCCTTGGTTGAAAATTGTCTATATTAGTTTGAGTTTGTAGAAAAGGACGTTAAAGTTTTTATACTAGGATAAGGGTAACTTCAAATCTATAGGTGGGCCTACGAAGGCGTGGCTGTTGGGCCTTGGCGGCTTGGCCTACTATAATAAAGTGTCTACCTTAGTGGGTGAGTGGTTAAAGTAAAAAGTGGCTTGGAAGTTTTGTTTGAAAACCAAAAAAAACTCACATCACATGAGTTGCTTCCCTCTCTTTTAAATGAACTAAGACGTTGGGTGATTTAATGAGACGTTGGGTGATTTACTGTTTCATAAATGCTTAACAAAAGTCTTTTTATTTTATTTTATTAATTTTAATAATAAAAAAGAAGGGTTTAATAGCGGTTACTAATAGGGACAATCTGGTCATATTTTGAATTCTCAAACAACTTTTGTGAACTCTTACAGCTTGGCTCCGTCCCCAGTGTGTTTGGCCACTTGGTACAAAACTTAGAGAGAGTGAGAGGAAGATATTGAATCTCTCTGTGTATCAGAGAGAGAAAATCTGTTAGGAGATAGACGAAAGAGGGATCAGTTTTCCAAGTTAAAGAGAGAGACGGGTGTCATTCGTTGTGTTTCAGAATCAAAATGGCTGGTTACATTGGAATCTTGGTATCAGATCCATGGCTTCAAAATCAGTTCACACAGGTCGAGCTTCGCAGTTTGAAGTCTCACGTAAGTCTCCCAAACACTTCACTTCATTTTCCGATTTCACTTTGTGCAAATCTGTGATCTCTATTCTTGATCACATTCTGAATCTTGCACGGTTGCGATGACGATTGCCTTCTTTTGCAGTACATCACAATGAGAAGAGAGAATGGTTGTCTCACACTCGGCGACTTGCCGGAGAAGATGTCCAGACTGAAACACGTCGGTGAGAATCTTACCGAGCAAGACAGAGCTTCTTTTCTTCAAGATTCGTATCAGAACTTGGACAACGATGTTGATTTCGAACTTTTTCTTCGGGTGAGTATACAGAGAGTAGAAACAAAAATTGAAAACAGAGAGACAGGAAGCACCGTTTGTGATATTTTTGAAATGTTAATCTCATGAAACTTGATTCCGTTTGATTGCCAGGAAAATGCTGGAAAAAAAGAATCTTTAAAAATTCTGAATCTTAGACTAAGCTTAATACAATTTTTTCGCTCAGTAGACCTGAGTTCCTAAACAACAAATAAAACATAAGATTCAACATTTTCTTGTGTTTTCTACAGTTTTTTAAATTTAGAATTTAATTCTTCCATTTATTTTGGAATGGATTTCGATTCAGTTGTACGGTGTCTTTTTTGCTTTTCTTTTCTTCATTTTTTCTGCACTTCAGAAATTCTACAGTTGTTTTTGATTTCTGCAATTAGATTGAGAATTTCATCCATTTAACGACAGGTTTATTTGAAACTCCAAGCCCATGCAAGTGCGAGAATGGGAACTGGTGCAAAGAATTCATCTGCGTTCCTCAAGTCTCCTACTTCTACTCTGCTTCACACAATTAGCGAATCTGAGAAGTCTTCATATGTTTCGCATATCAATAACTACCTTGCAGAAGATAACTTCTTAAAGAGACATCTTCCCATAGATCCTTCAACTAATGATCTCTTTGAGATTGCAAAAGATGGAGTTCTTCTCTGGTGATCAACTGTCCTTTGTTGTAGCTGTTGCACATATGAACATATATTTATATATATTAATATAAATCTTGTCTCTCTTTGTGTGTGTATATATATTTATATACTTTTCTTTCATATTTTTGGGTTGAATACTTAGAAGCATTTTTATCGGATACAGTAAGCTTATCAACTTGGCAGTTCCTGGGACGATTGATGAACGGGCAATCAATACTAAGAGTGTCCTCAATCCTTGGGAAAGAAATGAAAACCATACGCTATGTCTCAACTCTGCCAAGGCTATTGGATGTACTGTGGTCAATATAGGGACCCAAGACTTCATTGAAGGAAGGGTATGTATAGTATAAATGCTCTGCTATTGATAGAAAATTCTTATGTCTTGCTTATGTTTGGACTCGTTTACTTGATATTCTGTTCGGGACCCTGCCAACTTCTTTGAAGTCATGTTCATACTTGAGTACCTCCTTCTGGAGCAATAAACCGATTTGTCTAATATCCTATGGCATGTTGTCCAGAGGAGAAGCCTGCAAGGTTCAGTGTGGTTCTAAGTTACCCAGAAGATGAATGGGCTGCAACTCTTTCAATTCCAATATAGGTTTTTGTGATGCTATAGATTGCAGACTTCTATATTTTGTAATAAATTATTCACTAGTTACACATTTCGTTAGTTAGTAAATGTAATTAGTGGTTAACCTTATCAATTTTTCTAACCTGATTACTACTAGAATATTTTTAAGGCAAACAAATATATGAAAAATCTGGGTGAGTTACATTATACAATCATGATACATTCATTTGCAACCTGTTTCACTGAATGTGTTGAGCCAAAGCCTTTCCAGTCTTTAATTCTTTTAATGTCTGTCCTCTTCTTTCTCACACTGGATTATATCAAGTTCGATTGTCTACATTAGTTATTCCCAATCAATTAGTTTTTGCAATTCTGTCATCAATCGTAATGTTTTTCATTTTTTTTTTATACATTTCAGCGTCATCTCATGCTTGGGTTGATTTCTCAAATCATTAAGGTAAGATTCTTTAGTTACCCACTTAACTGAATTTCTCACATGTATTGGGGTCACAATTGTGGTTTGTAAATTTGTACAAATGCAATAAGAGCTCCAAGTATCCAATGAAAGCACTATTATACTTCAGATCCTTGGAGCTGATATAGAATGCTATGCAAGCATTATACCGTGTGTTTCAAATAGTTTGACCTACCAAATGTATGCTATTTCAGATACAACTATTGGCGGACCTCAATTTAAAGAAAACACCTCAGTTGGTGGAGTTGGTCGATGATAGTAAGGTGATGATATGCCCTTTTGTCAGAATTGATTAGTAATAGTAACAATATTAGACTCACATTTTATCCAATACATATCATTGTATATATGAAACTATCAGGATGTGGAGGAGCTGATGAGTTTACCACCAGAGAAGATCTTGCTTAGGTGGATGAATTTTCAGCTGAAAAAAGCAGCATATAAGAAAACAGTCTCAAACTTTTCTTCTGATGTAAAGGTAGACTAGCATTAGTTTTGATTACTTTTTTCTCTTGTAGTTATGTAATTTTTGTTCTTATTTACCTTGATTCTTCTTTCCTTAATCAGTATACTGTTGAATTGTGAATTTATGTTTCTTAAAATTTGCTAATTTCTCTTTTCTTTGGAATATTTCCTTTTGTTTGATGACAAAAATTGTTCATCTGATGACTCGTCAGACTCTGTAAGATTATACATAGATTAGACTGAAGAAAAGAAAAAGAATATATTATATCATTCCAGTATTTGAATACAATCTTAGAGATAGAAGTAATAATGTATTTATCATTTGGTCGTAATTGAAGGATTCTTAAAAATAATCAGCATAAGAAGGTAAAAGAAATATGGAAAACAATCAAAAGGATTTTAAAATATGGCAAGTTAAGACTTGAATAATCAAACTGCTAATAAGTTTAAGAATATCTATTATCATACATGCTGTAATTGGATAAATTCTAAAATTTTCAAAAAACAAATAGTAAAAAAGATACAGTTCAAGATGATTGATTCACAAGTGAACAATTTACGAAAAAGATAGCATTGATGAAAAGCTAACTGTCTCTCATTTTAGACGCAATAATCCAAGGGAAACCAGTTAAAATTTGTTATTTTGCTTCATTCCTTTTTCTTCTTCTATTATTCAGAAAATTTGAAAAGGGGATTCCAATATTTTTCTTTATATATTCTCCTATTGGGTTAAACATTTATCACCAGACTCTTTTAAATAGTGGTGCACCCAGATTATCTGGGCATTGGGTCCTCATGCTATTGATTCAGTTATTCTATTCCTGAAGATGCATTGATATCTCCCCTACCATGACAAAGATCCAATCATTTTCAACATCTCAGCTTTTAGTATTTTTTTTATTATATTGTGAAGAGCTAAGCATTTGGAGGGGAAAGGCTGTTGACTAAAGAATTGAGTCACTAAGCGTTTTATCATGTACGGTCATTATTAATTCATCACTGAACCTACAGCTTAAGTTTAGTGATTAGTATATTAACAACTTACATAGCTTGGTAATTTACTCAATGAGAACAAGCATTGCTAGTCACTTCTGCTTTTCATCTCTTGGCAGATGGTTTACATGAATTCTCAATTAAATTCGCATGGGTGTGGTAAGTGGGTTGACTGTATGCCCCCTCCTCCCCACCCTCTTCCTAGTATTATTGTCATCTGGGATTCTTGTATACCATATTTCAAGACGTGCTGGTAAGTGGTGACTATCTACATTTACTTTTTCTTTCTTCCAGTAACTGTTATTGAACTAGCTAAAAAAATAACTGTCCTTTCTTTTAGTTTAGTTGGAAGTAAATTTGTTCACTTTTTGTTATTCTTGTTTTGTAGTTAGATATCCAAAAACTATTTCATAAGTGTTAACGGCTTTAGCTATTGAGTTCTTTATCTTTTAATTTTCCCTGTTTGTATCTGTTTATTCATTATGCACCTCTGGTATAAAGGAGTTTGGTTTTATACTTTCCATATAGTTTCCTTTGCTTATGGGAGCTGAATTACTATATAATTTTTCTTATTTACTATATATGCCTACAGTGAAAAACAATGATTGATCTAATGGCATATGCAACATTTTTCAAGTTATGTTAAGTTTAAATGCGTTATTCAGATAATGCTAATATTTGAGCATATAAAATGCTTATCCTGCAGGATGGAGAAGCTTATGCTCACCTCTTAAATGTTCTTGCGCCTGAGCACAGTAATCCATCTACATTGGCTGTCAAAGATCCCTTAGAAAGAGCAAAGTTAATTCTTGAACATGCAGATAGGATGGGTTGCAAGAGATACCTAACTGCAAAAGATATTGTTGAAGGTTCTCCAAATCTTAACCTTGCTTTTGTGGCACATATCTTCCAGCATAGGTGAGAGTGGAGCCAATGGGCCTTTTTTTCATGGGAAAAAAAATCTATTTGGAAATGATTTCTTTTTGGTTTTTGTTGTTATAGACTTTTGTTAATTAGAATAATATTATAACATTAGCGATTAATTTTTTCATGTAATATAAAAAACAAATAGTAGCTTTGGTAGATACAACCATCGTTTATTTTAGCATTACTTGTTGGAATGTTGCAAGTAACAGCACATTCAAGGACACAGAACTCAATTCACGAACTATGGAGAGAGAGAGAGTAATTTTATGTAATGAGGTGTATGAACTAGCCCTAAAATGTGTGTTGTTTATCAACACTTAAAACAATACAACATACATAACTAGATAAGAAAAAGATGGCATGCCTGATGCACATCTTCTATGAGATTACATTTCAATTTTGTTGTGCACTTCTAAATTTATATATCGTATACTTTTTATTCATATGCTTTTGTTAAGTTTTAATGGAAGTTTACATTTCAAACTTCTTGCGTCAAGATACATGTTGATTGTCCTGGAGTTTGGATTCTATATTTCTATGGCAGTAGTATATGCTTCATTTCTTCCATGGCACTCTTAATACTATTTCCATAAGTTAGGATTCTTATGGTTTAGTTTAGCATGACAGAAGTATTTGCTTTTCGTGGATATATCTTTGGGTTGTTTAATTTTATATTTTACCTTACATTCATTATTTTTCACCCACTGAAGAGAAGCTCCATTTTATAACTCTTCCAATTTCTTTTCCATTTGGTGTGTGTAAATCATTTTGATTATTTATTCTTTTTATAGGATATGATCATTTTCCATTATCAGGGGAAGTTCATTTAACTAATGCCAGTGATCATTTGTTTAAAGCCTTAATTTCAATGGGCCACATTGGAATTTGATATCAGTGACATGGCTCTGTACTGGCAGATATCTTGATATTTATATGAATCATGCATTATAGTATTAAAAACTGATAAAAAAAATAAAATAAAAGATAAGTGAAAAATACAATGAACAATAATGGATGAAATAGATTTACTACTGATAATACAGTTCTAAACTACAGCAAATGTGCTAACTTGTTGTCTTGTTTCTATTGTGTCTAGAAATCTAAGTCTTGATGTAATAATATCTAATATCTTTAATGAATCTTTTATTGGGATAACTTTGTACCATTTACATAGCTATCTTAAAATTATTTCATGGACTTGAGTGTTGTATATTAATGACATAATATATGGTCAGAATCCTGTCACTCACTCCTTAAGGTTTTTGATCCACGCTTGTCCCCATTGAGTGCGAATTGAGATTCATCTTGATGGATTAACTGGTACAAATTTTCATTTATTTGTTAAATGTTTAGAATGTTCTCAATATTTATGATCCATTTTTTATTTTCCTGTTATTTTACTTTAATTGCCTGTTAAGTGTTAAATGATGTACAAGCTAACTTAGTTTTTACCTGCAGGAATGGCCTCTCAACCCAGACGAAACAGATATCTTTTCTGGAAACTTTACCAGATGACACCCAAATTTCTAGAGAAGAGAGAGCATTTCGCTTTTGGATAAATAGTCTTGGAAATTCAACATATATCGACAATGTCTTTGAAGACCTCAGAAATGGGTGAGTACAATCCTTATTTGCATTATGTGACCCAAAATTACTCCTATTCTTGTATATAATTAGTGTCGTAATGTATTTTTTAAAACTACTTAAAGAAATTTAAAAAATGATCACATTGTATATTTTATTTTCAGTTTCCCTATCAAATTCCCTGTATGACAGGTTAAATTCATCTAAGCTCTCCGAAGTAATGGACATCTTATGATTGAAGCAAAATTTCTATTTGTCTACAGGTGGCTACTTTTAGAGACACTTGACAAGATGTCTCCAGGAATTGTTAATTGGAAGATTGCAAGTAAGCCTCCAATTAAAATGCCATTCAGAAAAGTAGAAAACTGCAACCAAGTTGTCAAGATTGGAAAACAATTGAAGTTTTCCCTGGTTAACATTGCTGGGAATGACATTGTTCAGGGAAATAAGAAACTAATATTGGGTATGTTCTTTTTGCCGTGTCTGTTGCAAGTACAATAGATAGTATTTTGAAAGCTTTTGATATATTGTAATAAATGCTTTTGGTGGAATGCTTAAACTTCCGTCAGAGAATGTTAGGTCTCGTTGACTAGATGAGATTAAAAAAAAAAAAAAAGACGTCTGAATCAGGGAAATTTGGTCTTCCTTTTTCAGCTTACTTGTGGCAACTGATGCGATTCAACGTTCTCCAGCTTCTAAAGAGCTTGAGATTTCATTCTCATGGGAAGGAAATCACTGATGCCGACATTTTAGAGTGGGCTAACACCAAAGTAAGGAATTCGGGAAGCCAGGGCCATATGAAGAGTTTCAAGGTATTGTATCTAGTTTTTTCGAAAAGGATATTGTATCTATAGTTGTTCTTTCATTTATAATTATATTTGCTAGAAAGGCATAATTTTAGATTTTTAGGTTCAAGTCCTACTGCACTGGTAGAGAAACATCGTAGTTGCTTTACCGAAACCTTGGGCCTAGCTGTAGCTTAAACATGTTGCTTATTTTGCATCATGTGTATATATAAATGTTTTTTATTAAATGGGGTGAACCAATGCCAGTAAGCGTTCAACTTAGAAAGCTGGTTGACATTGCTAAGCAACATATCTTGAAGGGGTGAATCAATGTTGTGTATGTAAATGCCAGATTATTTTTTTGAGTGGTTTCAAAGACAGGACCCTCTTTTTGAAAGCTGGTTGACATTGCTAAGCAACATATCTTGAGGGGTGAATCAATGTTGTGTATGTAAATGCCAGATTATTTTTTTGAGTGGTTTCAAAGACAGGACCCTCTTTTTGAAGCTAAATTTGTCATCAGGATTACCATATGACGGGTTACATGGCAACTCCTGGATCTCATTGTCTGATTTTAATCTGACTGGATGTCCTAAACTATTTAAGAGCTCTACCTGACTTTGTTATTATTCTCAAGGAAGTATATTTGAAAGTGTTATTCTCTTTCTTCTTTTTTTCCTAGTTCCCAAAGAATTGTTTGCACCCAAGAGGACTAGATCCTTAGACTTAATGCTTGCTAGGCACTAGGGTCAAGTTCTTTATCCACTTGAGCCAACCCCTTCAGCAATTGAATTTGTTGTATGCTATCATTTTTTCCTGATACTACTTTAATGTTATATGCTTTAAAGTTTAGTTATTGATAAAAATGAAGTTCATTAATTACGATTTCAATTTTACAGGATAAGAGCTTGTCAGATGGCATATTTTTCCTTGAGCTGCTTAGTGCTGTGCAGCCTAAAGTAGTCAATTGGAGTCTTGTAACAAAAGGAGGAAATGGTACGTCTTCATTTAGATTTACATCATCAAAGCTTCTGAGTTTGTTCTATACTATTTCTTTGTTGTTGTGTCCTATATTGCTTAGAGAGTCTCTCTGTCATTGTTAATCATACTTATAGGAATAGAGGATGATCCAGTTGTGGGGTACAACACATCTCTAACACTTGTCTGTGTGTGAATTAAAGAACACAAAAAATAAGATGCTAGAATTTAAGAAATCAATCCAGCCACAAAACATGAATAATAAAGCAAGTAATCAAGCACTCAACAAATATTCGACCATGCAAGAACACCATGATTTATATGGGCAATCCTTGAATTTAAAAGAAAAAAATCATAGGCATATCTGAATAAAATACACTATCTTAAATATGAAGAATTCAAATTCTATCAAGTTTATACCCAAAATTTGAGGCATTACAATTTAAGGAGAAAGAATAAAGGGTTATCTCCTACGTAAAAACATCTGTTTCTTACCAAAAATCAAAAGCTTCCCAAACAAATTGGAGAAGACACAAATCTCAGGAAGACCTTGTACTTCTATTTGATTTAGAAATCGTGATGGAAAAACTGGAGGAAATCCCTTCAAAACTAAGGGTCAATTTTCAAGGATTTGAAAACAAAAAATATTTTTCAGATAACTATAAAAGACTGTTCTTGTGAAATTAGGTATTTTCTAACTGAGTTTTCTCAAAACAACTTCTAGAAACTGTCAACCAGATGAATTTCAAGCTATTTTATACTGTATTCACTTTGAGAACAGAAAACTGAATCAAACAGGTCCTAGGTCTCACTCCATAGACTCAGTACACCTCACAGTAATTACGTTGATTCTAATGTGCTTGTTATTTATTGACTTTGTTAAGAATGGAAAGTTGGACTGCACCTTTTGAACAATTAGAGCTGATGCAAGACTGACTGTGCTGAGATAGAGGAATTTTGTATCACTTGAGTCGTCTTCATGCTGTGACTGAATTCTTTTTTTCCAGCAATTGTATTGCTTATGTATCTGCTTCCAAATTCTCCGCACTAATGGCTTTTTATTAAGGCATGGCCCCATGGGTTCTCTGGCATTCTGAAGAATTTCCAGCCATCAACCAAGAATTTTCAACCCTGAAAAACAACAGATATGAGGAAGTTTTAGTCATCATTATGTTAGAATTGTTTTGGATAACATGAATCTGGGTTGGTTCAGTAATTTATTTGAATATGATGGAATAACTTGTACAAAAGGAGGGAAAAAAAGATTACAATGGTGAAAATCATGGTTTCTAAATTTTGAGATTAGCTCCATAATGTTTCTTCGGTTGGTTGGTGTAATGTTAACCATCAAAATGAGCAGTCGGTCAAAATTCTATGATGTTTACTGCCCATATAAATTTTTCTTTGGGTGACTAGTAAAATGTTGGAAAATGATTTTTCTTTTGATGCAGAGGAGGAAAAAAAGATGAATGCCAGTTACATCATCAGCATTGCAAGGAAACTTGGATGTTCAATATTTTTGCTTCCTGAAGATATAACTGAGGTAGGTATTGATGTTTGAGAACCGTCACTCGTTCGTACAAGCACACAAAAAAGTCCAATGGATTAATTAGGTTTTAGAGATTAGATGGTTAACCCAAACCACTTTTATTCACTCATCTTTCATCCTTAACATGAAATATTATGTATTGTTGTATCAGGTGAATCAGAAGATGATCCTTACACTGACAGCAAGTATTATGTATTGGTTCCTGAAACAACCTATTGAAGAAAGACCATGTGGGACTTCAGATAGTGAGAGTGGAAGCCAATCCGAGACAACTTCAAACTCAACAATAGATGACACTTCCTCTGAGTCATCAACAGACGATAATGGGAATAGATAAATAGGTGATGATGCTATTATAGAGCTTTTGCTAAAGTTCTATGAATTTTTTCCATTTTTATTTTTTGTTTTTTTATTAAAAAAAAAAATTGTTCATGTAAAATGGTGTATGACATTGATAGAAAGTGGAGTGTCGTTAATGCAAATTTTGCTGAAGCAAATGAATGAACAAGTAAATAGGTTTTTAATTATATGTTGTACCAAACAATGATGGGAGTAATATCTAATATTCTTTTGCTAGGGCCAACTTTATTCATGTGATTGGCATTTACATCTTTTGGAAATACTTCACCAAAAAAAAAAAAAAAATTTCGGAAATAGATTTTGTTCTTCAAAGGATCATAATAGCTAGAGTGCAACTTGTAAAACATTCAAAAGATGGCTTCCCAAGAATCTTCATATCCAGATAACTTTAAACACAAAACTTTATGTTTCTGAAACTTGTACATTATTTATAATGGTAAATACATGTCCCGCTCAGTGCACCAATTTGGTCATGTCACTCTACCAAATGCCTTAACATTGAACCCCAATTTGATTGATTTGGAAAGTATTAATCTCTCTTACCAAACGCTTGGATTGATTGCATTATTTGTTTCCCAATTTGTTCCAAGAAATATAATATTTATCTGTTAGTCCATCACATTGATTGATTGAGATTTGAGATAAGAAATTCATCTAAAGCACCATTAAAGGAATTTAGCTATAAATGGCATTGAATTGTGCCCAATAATTCAATCAATGCGATGGAGTTGCTGGCCACTACCGACGATGCCATTCTTGTCACGTAAATCTGAAACAATATATGGTCAATATATTTTTGTTGAAGTTAAATCAGCTTTTTATCTTCCATCGCTTTTTAAATATACTCCTTTTTTCTTTTTTTTTTCCTTCTTTTTGGGTTGTGGCCCCTGGCTGAGTATATATAGAGTGAGAGGGTACTAAAAATAGTGAAAATTTAGAATATATATATATATGTGTGTGTGTGTGTGTGTGTGTGTGACCAACCCAATCTCAAAATGGTATAATGCCTAACAAGGCTGTCAACTTTTGGTGAGTCATAAGCTAATTCAGTGGTCCTAACAAAAGATGCAAGCATGTGGATTTGTTTATGTGAGCATAAGCATAATTATGATGTTAGTTAAGAAGCCTTAATCTTAAAGCTTTTGATGTATATCAATCTATAGGCAAGCTAGGCCCACCATGTTCTTCTTTCGGCATTGAAGCCTATCTCTTAAATGATAGCTTAGCCTCATTGGAGATTACCGCGTCTTCATTTGCATGTCTGTTTCTTTGTTCTCGATCTCCAACTTCATTATATATTCTTCAGTCAAATCTCTTTTCTAACTCCGCAAATTTTAATATGCGGTTCAGATTGATGCATATGATATAATTTCTCCACCGAAAAGAGAAGCTTGCATGTTTCAGCCATAATTAACAATCTCAAGGACATGCCAACTTACCAGCACTGGGGCTAAACTGGTTCTATATATTATTATATATATAGGTTGTATATATGTCACGCTTAACAACCTAATCTTTCACTAAAAAGAAAAAGATCCCCTGTTTTTTTTTTTTTTTTACTTATGTTTTACAATGGTATTAGGAAGTGACGTGTAAGCATTAGCATTAATTAAAGTCATTCTTAAACTCCTTAATATATTTTTGTGGCTCAAAAAATATCTGCAAGGTGCATTATTTGTCACATGCATGCCACTGTTAGATTGAATGTTCCAATCATGCTCAGCATATGCGCCAATTGTCCAGTTCATTAGTTATTGAAAGATATTACACCGATCCATCTCATGGTCTATTTTAGTTATATTGTTAATATTTAATATATATTAGTATATTATATTAACATATATATATATATATATATGGCACAGTCTTGATAATTGATGTCATATTGGTAATGTGAGTTACCCTGAAGCAGTCACAGCTTCACAGTGCTGAAATTCTCAAAATTCTCTTCCCATTTGTGTGTTTGTTTAATTTATATCTCTTTATACGTTTTCAGTGTAGCAATTTTTTTTAGAAAACAACCTACAAACACTTTATGTGGTTTTATAAATGACAATGATATTTGCGCTCCATGAAACTACTATAGCGTTTCAATTCTTATTTAATTAAAAGAAAATGATAGTGCTCTCCTTTATTCTACAACGAAATCCTACTATCATGTATCTCTTCAACCCTCCTCTTCTGTCATTTTATCTTTTTTTTCCAAAAACATATGGAATATGCTGTATACATCAATGAAATAATAATAAAACTTGGAATCCAAATATTTGAAATGAATACCATATCCTCAATATTTGATCCAAAAAAGTAGAGCAATTAAACAATTAAAAATAGATATATATATATCCAAGCTAGTCCATAATCCATATGTATCCTAACACTATGCCGCACTGAATTATTCGACAATTTTTTCACTAGCGGTATTTTTTTCACTAACTAGAGATTCGAGTTCACAAACAAAGATGTAGTTTGAGAATGTTATTAATTTTCTGAAAAATTGTGTAAGAATATATTTAACGCCTTTTGATTAGGTTTCATGAATGTAAAATACAAAAAAACCAAAAAGTTTTACTTCACTCAGATGATAGATTAGGTTGGAAAAGAAAATAGATAACGTTAACAAATCTTAACAACTATTTAAAGGGTAAACCCGACATTTTATTTTATAGAAAGATGAATTCGAGCGCAAAAAGTGATTAGCACCACCCTTTTATAAATCATATTTACATGTATGGACTTGTTTTGTGTCTAGTGACCTTTTCTTCAGAGCAATGAACCATAAATATTCGAAGTGGTGACTTTAATTTGTTCTGTGGGAATTTTTTTTACATTTAATTAGTAACATACATTATTTCTTAGTATGTGTTGGTTCTTCTCATTTTTTTAATTTAATAATTAAGAGAGGTGATATTTGCACTCATCTTTTGAATGATTGCACTCCACTTTCTTTTTTCTTTTAAAGTAAATGACAAGAAAGTCTCTAAATTCATTAATTCATCTTCATTTATCTTATAAATACCATAACTACCCTTTTCACTAATAAAGTATGTTCATAATTTTCTTTTTTCCCTAAATCTCATTTCATTAAACCAACAAACAATTACCATAACAATGTGATGCATGCAAAGGCTTGAACAAATTTTATATCATGGTTGTATATTATACTCATCTTTTTTATTTTTTATTCTTTTCAAAAGTTCACTGTTTTGTGATTTTATTGTCAAAACAATTAGGGCTTTTATAATAAAAAAGCTAAATTTCAAGATTCAAAGGCATTCCAAATTAATTATTAAAAAACAAAAAGGAAAAAAAGATCGAAAACTAAACTCAAAGTATATAACAAAAAAAGAAAAAATTACTGTTACCATTAGCATCGAAGGAGTGGAGGGCTAGTTTGGTACGCAGGAATGGAGGTGGAATGAAATGGTCATTCCACATTTGATTCCCTTTCTCTTGTTTGTTGTGTTACATTAGAAATGGAATGATTATTCCTAGTCATTCACTTGGAATGCTCATTCCAATAAAACCATTCTTCTTCTTGAGTTATGGAATGACCATTCGATTCTCACTTCTTATTAAAATCATCATCTCTCTCTTCATTAATTTATCTTCTTTTTTTACAACTCACTCCTGAAGATACATACATACATATATATATACATACACACACACACACACACACACACATATATATATATATATATATATATATGTTAAAAAATATATGCGTATATGATACTATTTAAGATATAAAATAATTATACTAACATGTTAAATCACATAAATTATATATCCTCTTAAACATCACAAGAAAATCTCTTACCATTCCACAATATATATAAAACCTTCTATAAGTTATTATATCACATGTTATATAAATCATAAAATATAACACAATCAAGTAATTCATATTTATTTTATATTTTATAACTTAAAATACATAAATACTAAAGAACTTGTAGATCGAGGTTAGAGTTAAACTCAATGTTCTCAAGACAATTATCGCCCCGCAATGGTATTGAACGGACCCTTGGGGGCTGTCTCCTAGGATACAACGACCTTCCTCTCAATCGGTAGCAACACTACAAATTTGAGCTTCTGTGAACCACCTATATGTTTGTACTATCTTGAACCTAACTCTCCTAACCCGTTGGTGAGGCTATATAGATTTTGTAGGGAGGGAGACCTCAGACGTGAGAGAAGAAGTCTGGAAAAACATGTTTTACAAATGAAGGTAAATGGCGTATTTATAGGCATGCTAGTACCTTTCAAAAGTATCTGAATAGTCATGGGACATGTCTTTTGGTACAAAAGGTTACAACTTGTACTATTTCAACTTTAAACAATCCTAATTGTGTCTATTTGATACTAACAGACACTTCTGGTGTCTATTCAGTATGAATCACACTATTTCACCTTTAATTTTCATTCAAATTTTCTAACAATATATAATAGGTAATTAGCATTAATTTCTCTCTCTATATATATATGTATGATATATACATGCCACACGCCTATATATATATACATGTCACATGCCCATATATATAACTTGATATATTTTAAGTTTTAAAAGAAAAGGAAGATTCTTGTTTTATCACTTTTAGTTTTTAATAAAGTATTAATTTTTTTTGTATAAAAGATTATATTAATCTCTTGACTAGAATAAAAAGACGGATTATATCTTGATTTAGAAAGTTTTAATTGAATGGATAATTAATTTTTTTACATGATAATTAAATTAAAGTTGGTCAAATATCCCATTTTTAAAATTGATTATGTTTTATGAAAAAATATAACATCTTGGAAGATATTACTATTTTATTCCTACATCATTCTCTATCCGTAACCAAACAAACATTGGAATGAGAATGATCATTTAATTCAATTCTTATTCTCATTCCCATTCTATTCACAATTTCATTCTATTCCCATTCCATTTCATTTCTGCATACCAAACTAGTCCTGAATGTCTCATAAAAATTTGATAGTTCTTCAATACTTTCCGTGCTAACAAGATCAATTACTTTGCTTAACTCGAACATTTCTTCATTTGTGAGATCTTCTATTATTATTTAAAAAAATTCAATAAGTCATAAAAGAGATAATAGACACAAAGCAGAGAAAGAAAGTTTTGAGAAGTTGGAAGCCCAATGAAAAAAGAGAGAGGGTTAAGAAAGGTGGAGACCAAAAAGGTCAATAGGAAAGAGAGTGGATGAAAAAATCATACCATAAATGAAAAAGTATGTGGTATTTGAAAAAAAGTAAGGGAGCTGATATTGGCACTCCACCAATATCCTCTGACACTCCACTCTCATCTTTTTGTAAAGTAAAATTACAAAGGTGTCCCTCTACTATACAATCTTTGATTTTTATATTTTTAATACCCTATTGCCCTTATTTGATAAGGTTAAAATTCTTGACTCCAAATTGCAACTTATCTCTCACGTTCCCTCTCTTTTTTGGCGTGAAAATACTTATTCGTTGATTTTTAAAATATTATTTCTTCTTGTTGAATCAATTTATCAATATTTATTTTAGAAGTAGAAAAGTTTAGGATTCAATATAATGATTTAGAGAGTATCAATCAAATGCATGTGATTAGGATAATAAAAGTTACGTGATTAGATAAGTTGAGAATAAGTTGTTAATAGTAGATTACCTAGAGAAATATTAAAAAAGTATTTGAGTTGGAAACAAACATTATATCAATGAATAAAATTATTTGAAAAAAATTAATTATATTTAAAATTAAAGAAAATTTAATTTCACTTAAATAAGCCTTTTTATTTTTATAGAAACTTTTAGAAATTAAAAGATAAAAAGAGAAAAACACAACTCTATGAAATCATTTTTCAATTGTAGTTGTCTTAATTTAGCTAAGGAGCCTTGACACCAAAATTTCAAAAAAAATAAATTAATATGATATTTTTCTTCATTCGCCTTTTATTTTCCTCCATTTCTTTCTATTTTGTTTGTTTACAAATTGATGGTATGTTTCTAATTTTTAATTTATGTTATTTTATAAATAAAACACATGGAAAATAAATTACACGTTTGGTGAGCAAAAATACAATATGTCAAATTTTGGATTCTTCGAGTTATATAGGATAGGGACACGAACAACAAGTTTCAATTGAAAAATGTCTTAACGGTAGTATATGGATGGTAATAAATGGATTGTTATATTGTAAATTTAAAGCAAAAACAAAATTAATCACAAATTACTTGGGATAACAAGGATGCAGTTCAAAAAAAATTTGTTTTTAAGAAAAATAAAATCAAATTAGAATTTAGTCTTGATTTAGAAGGGCAATTAGGGTACTAAAAATATAAGAATCTAAGATAATATAACATATGACCACTTTTGTAATTTTACTTTACAAAAAAATGTGAGTGGAGTGCCAGAGGATATTGGTGGAGTGCCAATATCAACTCCCAAAAAATAATTACATATTTATAAAGTTAAAGTTAGAAAGTGTCTTTTCCTTTAATATTGGACAGCAATCATTCAAAAAAGTAGTGAAAATATGGTCTCCCATAATTAAAGTCAACTTAGCTATAAAAACTAGCATCTAAAGTTCTACTTAAGATAATAAAGAGTGGTTAATGTAGAAACATACTATATGTTTATTTTTTGCCGTTTTAGGTTTTAGATTTTAACACATGTTAGCTGGCTTAAGGTCTATAAGGGTGGTCTATTCAATTTACCCTAAAATTTATATAGATATATTCAATTCAATTTTGAGTGTGAGTTGTCTTGTCATGGTACAGTGGCGGTGCCCGGGCATTTTAAGTGCTGGCGAGACTTTCAAGTTTCATTAATTAGTATAACGATTCAACAAACAAGACAACGATTTCCTAAGATCAAAAGGGAATTATTAATTAAACATTGATATGTGACCAAACACTCCTAGAAAAGTCTACATTATCATCTTCTCAACCGACACCTTTCAAATTTATCAATAATAATTCAATCAAATCCTTCAAAGTCCAAAATAAAATACCACTCTTTATTTCGTTTACAATGAAAGAAAGGAAATGGAAAGCGTAAACAAGGGATTTTTTTTAATGAAACAAATATTTACCCAGAAAAAGAATATTTTTTTTTCTTCATATTTTCCCACCTACTTAAACAAAATAAAATTAATTTTTTTTTTGAAAAAAAAAAATCAATCATTAAAATTGAAAATTAATATAACATGTAAAATTAAAAAATTCTCTCTCTCTCTCTCTCTTAAAATAGATTTATTATGAATACTTTGTTCTCATAGCCATTAGAACATGAGGTTTTTTTCACAAAATTCTTGTAGTAAAACACTAAAACAGTATTTTAATTAATAAATTTAATTTAAAAAAAGGATGAAAATTAAAGTATGAAAAAATGCTAAACTTCATGAAATTATTTCATGATTTTTTATGATGAATGAAATGACAAGTGATAATACTATTGGAATTTCGTGTATGGGGAGAATTCTACAAATACTAACTTACTATTTAATTTTATCTCCTAAAATAATAATAAAAAATAAAAATTTATTGTTGGTGAGATTTCTTTAAATACATAATTGTTATCTTGACAACATCATTAATCATGAAATAATTTTATGATGTGTAAGATTGCTCGTAAGTATGTACCATGTAATAGTGTTGGTAGTTCTCTGATTTTAATTCATGATTTATGGAAGGAGATACACAATATATATATATATATATATATATATATATATATATATATATATATTGTCTAATACATTGAGAAAGAGAATCCGTACTTATGGCATGCATGCGTGCATTGTGGTGCATCCACCACTAACACCAGTATTAACTACTACCTTGGCACCATCTCCGGCCCACCATCATTCGTACGTGGTGCTGTATAAATATTCCTCTCGTGTCCGCATTGCCTCCGTCACCATCATCGCCGTGGTCACTTGTGCACCAACCAAACTTTAAGAAATCAGAAAACATAATTAACCACATATATAACAAAATATTAGATGTCCACAAAAATTTGCTAGAATTAACAAATCCAACCAAACAGATTTGATTCAGTTATAGTTATGTGATGGAATGGTTCAATTCCGATTTTAAAAATTCAAAAATCATTCGTGATTGTTCGATTTCACTTAGGAGTTGAAAATAACCAAATTATAGTGATATATATATAATACAAATATTTAATTTTTACCTCAATACATATATAGAATAATCTATTTATATAATGTTACAGTTGAGTTGGATTCAATTTGATTCTAATATTTCTCGAACGGTGAATAGATTATCTCCCCAAAACCGGACTAAATGAAATAGTATGCACCCTTATCCAAAAAAATATACCCATATATAGTATGATCTAGAAAGAACAACAATGGAACAAAAAATAGAGAGAGTCCCTCCATCCAAGTGGGTAATGGAACCATGTGCGATCATATGGTGAGGGCCCTTTTGAGGGCCACTAAACTCACATCTCCAAACCCATAACTGAAAACGAGACATCAAACTTAATTATAATTCATTCAATTAATAATATATATATATATATATATATACATACACTCACATACATACATATCAAACATTGATTCCAAAGTCCCCCTTCTCACCTCCCATGCCATTTTCAATCCATGGATCTTCTCTCTCCATTCTTCTTTTCCTTATTCTCTTCACACGCTTGTCCCTCACCATCTTCTCTCTCTTGTCTGGTATAAGTGGATACATATTGTGTCAGTGTTTGATAATCAGATCAACTGAAGCTTCCTTTTGTCCTTGTAAGCAAGGAGGCCCCTCTGTGTCAGAAGTAAATCTTTTATCTCCAACTGTTTTTCCCCCTTTCAATCCATTCAGAAAAGCAAGCCCATCCTTTACAGTTCATATATATATATATAGATACAAATACAAACCAGCTGCTAGCTACACATATATATATATATATAATATGCATGATATACCCATCTCTCCAAAACCCTAAATTTTGCTATATATATATATATAGTTCTGAAAATCTTTAATTAATATATATATCTATCTATCTTCTTGCCTAGCTCCGGTCATGATCCCTGAACGCTCATCCTTTAGCCCTGGCCCTAATACTTCCATTAAAGCTCGATTTACTAATAGGTTTCTTCGAGCCCTGAAGAGATTAAACAAGCATCGATCAAATAGTACTACTGGACGATATCGTATGGTTAAGGTTGCTGCTGATGCATCAATGGCTTCAGCAGTTGGATCAAATAAAGCATGGAGTCGGGCGATGCTATGGAAAATGAGATCTCGACAACAACAACGACGTACTGCACGTGTTCTGGGGATCAGGCGCCGAAGTAGAGCTAGGGTTTTGAGGAGAAGATGTCATGATGTAGAAGACAAACCAGCTGCAGGTAATAAGTTTGGATTTGGAGGAGTCCACCAGCTCCGGAAGCTTGTGCCTGGCGGTGAAACCATGAATTTAGAGAGCTTGTTGCTTGAGACTGCACATTATGTGAAGTGCCTTGGCACCCAAGTACAGGTCATGAGAGATATTGTTGATTTCTGCTCTACTTAATTAATTGATGATCAGCTGTATATATATATATATATATATATATATAAATAAATCCAGAGAAGCGATCGAGAAAGAGAAGATCATGGTGGTAGCAAGTTCAAAACCAGCTACATAGATTGAAGAATTATTGGGTTTTGATTTGCAAAATTATAAAGGTAACTGTACCAATATATATGTCCTTAAAGTTTGGCACTTTATTTTGTAAGCAGCTAGCTTCTTATATATTGCGCCCTGTATGGAGCTGGTTTTCTTTGCCTTTAATTTGCTAATCTCTCTCTGCAGCAAGAAATGAGTTGAATTTGCCTATTATTATACACACACACACACACACTTCTAATCATTGGAATCTTTCTAATTCACATAAGTTATATATATATATATATATAGAAGTGTATATATAACATAGAAGCCGGGCCAAAGCAAAATTTCACACTTTTTTCGCCCCGGATAATTAAGGAAAATTTTAGACTTGATATAACCTTTTATAATAAAATATTCTTGTCATATAAGTGAATGGTCTAAGACTCTAACTCTCTAAGCAACACATAACTAGTAATTGTTTTCATGCCTTTTTATGAATAAATTAATTTTTCATTTCCTACTTGTCACGTATGAGCGTCTGAATACTGGAATCGATAATCAAATGATTTACATATATTCTAAATCTGGATTCTAAGTGAGGACAAATCTTTCCATTTTCCAGCTGATTTTTTTTTTTTTTTTGGGATACTATCTGAAATGTATTTCCTTGATCAAGTAAAAGTAAATGCAAGTATCTCAAGTAATTAGAAAACAAGTTATTTCTTAGAAACTATACTCTTCTTCATAAATTGTGGCAAACCTGGAGGTATAAATCTCAATTGTATTAATTATATGCAAATAGTAATCATTTTGTCATATCTATATTACATTTAAGCTTGGTCTAAAATGTCTTTACCTATTTACGGTCTAAAATTACTCTATTTAACCGTCTAACGATTATAATTTCAGTGTATTAATAGTGTCGTAGGCATGAGCATACACTAGTATGCATATATATATATATATATATATATATATATATTTTTTCTGAAGACAACTTTTTATAATTAATTAATGACTAATTATTCAAAGAGGCTTGCCTTTCATTTCATGCATGCCTACCAATTAATCAGCTTATCAGAATTCTTATATTCACTACAAAATTGGAAGGAAATATCTAGGAGATGGTTATATATATATATATTATATTTTTTATAAATGATCCCATTGCCATCAACTGAATATATCATTGTTCAAAACAGCTCTTTAATGACAAGAGTCATTAACTCTTTTTGTTGACGAGATTTAATAAAAGATTTATTTAAATTTTCATGTATATCAAAAGCGGTCTCAATTGAGTGATATATTAATAAAGAGAGTTAATAACTGAAATAACTCTATTGATATTTTTACTTAGTGGCAGGGACACATGCCCCCTGAAATAATTTTTTTTTTTTTTTTTACTGCTATATGCATATTTTTTTCTAAATTTCAAAAATGCACCACTCTTATTTTTCTTTTACCCCCAATAGATTATTCATGGTGAAGATCCAAGGGGACCTATTGGTCATTTGATCTTGTAATGTGTTCAAAGGTAACTGTTATACCCATGACAAGAGATTTTCTTTGCATGTAATACATGTACATGTATATATGAATACTTGAATTTTCTTTATATTTCAAAATTTTGTAATATCTCTGTTCTAAGTCAAAAATATAGTAAAAGTGGTACTCAAATGGAGGCTCTTAGAATTCTCTATTCAATAGATTTCGTTTCATCGAAACAATTTATTTATAGTGGGAGTTACCGGACTTGAAGTGGGATGGAGGAAGAAATATATATACATTTAAGGGTAAATTGGAAAAAAAAAAAAAAAACCCTTTACTACTTCACTTTTGCACTAAACCCCCCTTTTGATTTTTTTTCCCCAAAAAACTCCCCTCAAGTAGCAGGAGGGGGTGATTTAACAAACGGAAGTTAGTCAAATGTTACTGTTTAGACATTGACTTTTCTCATTTTTTTAGACAAAAATGCCCATATAATTTATTTTTTATTAATTAAAAATACATAAAATTTTATTTTAATCTGAATTAGCCCAAAAGTGGACCCACATGCTTGGATCCATGAGTAGGGTCGAGTCCACCCTTTTTCAAGCTAGCCCCACCAATCGTCGGAGTTTCTCACTTTTAATTTTGATATCACAGATCAAGTACATATAAATAAATATATACATATATATATATATATATGTATTTTTGTGTGTGTGTGTATATATATATGCACATATAACCATTATTATATGCTTTATATATAAGTCTTTGCTATGTATATTAGATATCAATCAATGTTATATATATACATATATATATATATATATATATATATATATATATATATATATATGTTGCATGATATTACAAGCTAGTGAGCACCCTTTACTTCTAATCCAATTTTCGAAAATATATTCTCCAATCAATCAATCATAGTGTGTGATCGATGTAACAAAACTTCAAATATTATTGGTGGCCAAGCTGTGCTTGGTAATAGAGAATTTATTTCCCTTAACTGTTCATTGCAGTTTATCATATTATCCTTTAAGAAAAGATAATATTTTTCTCTAGGAAATGATTATAATTTTTAATGATGGAAGATATATAAAAACTCTTCCCTATTGTACAAGCTGGAATTGAATAAATTTATTATCTTCGACAACTGGTCAGTGCTGAAAAAAGGTAGACCTGACCCTACTCGCAGGTCCAAGCATGTGGGTCCACTTTTGGGCTAATCTAGATTAAAATAATATTTTATGTATTTTTAATTACTAAAAAATAAAAAATAAATCATATGGACTTTTTTGTCTCAAAAAATATGAGAAGAGTCAATGTTTAAACAGTAACATTTGACTAACTTTCGTTTGTTAAATCACGCCCTTCTGTTACTTGAGGAGGGTTTTTTGCAAAAAAAATCAAAAAGAGGGTTTAGTGCAAAAGTAAAATAGCAAAGGGATTTTTTTTTATTTTTTTTTGCAGTTTACCCTGCATTTAATTGCCTTGTGCTTCACTTGTGCGTATTATATACTAGGAAGAGTGGAAAAGGGTTGTCTTGTGTGTAATACAAACATACATATATTTATGTATATATTTTCTTAAATTTGTTTTATATTCTTTTTTAAACTTGAAATTTGATAACTCATTGGAAAACTTGAATCTAAATTGAGTATCTCGAAGTCTTCTTTTCAACGAAAATAATTTCTGAAACAAATTCTAAGTGCACGGGCCCAACTATAACAAATTTCTTGTATTTGAAGAAAAAGAAAGAATTCAACAAATTTTTAAGGGCGTTGACATTTGAGTTTTAACTTTTAATTTAATTCTTTTTATCATAAATCGAGTTCGAAAATCTGGAGCGTGACAACATGGTATCATAGCGTAGTTATACCTTCTAATTTTCAGAAGAAAAAAACTCCCAAAGATAGCAACCGCTCATTCTCTCTCTATTCGCGACTTCGCTACAATGGCATCTTCACGACTACGCTCTAGTCTCCTCTTTGAATTTGCGAAGGAGAGATAGAGAGAGCAAATCAATCTTCTATAATTCTATTTCGCTATCACCAACTCATTGTAAGCTTGATTATTCATTTCTTTTGTAAGTAAAATATATTAATTTTTCATAGAATATGGAAACCCTAGATGGGTAGATGTAAATCTCTTTCTACATTTAAAAAATTTTCAAGCTTTGATACTTTAGCTTTATTCTATTTCTAATTTTCTTTCAATAACATCAGCTTATTATCTATAATTTTTAATTTTTTTTTGGCAATTAGGTTTGTGATGAACTGATGATCAGATTATGTTGCCCCTGTTTCATGACTTTGATTTTCTATTTTCTCATTAATAATCATTATCTCTAACAAAGAAATAAGATTGATTAAATTCACTTTTTTGTTTTAGGTGAATTGAGAGTGAGGACAAACAATTTTTGCATCTTTTAGTTTATTAAGATTGACTAAGCACCATAATGATGTTGTTGTGTTTTTTTATATTTGTCATGTTAGTAATTTTTTTTTCTTCAGTAAAATACGTTGCGATCGTAGTTCCACCCCAGTTTTTACTCATTACAAAAGCATGTATTTAGAAGAGAGAGAAAAAATAATTAAATTGATATAAATTTGAGAATAAGGGAAAATCATATGAAAATGGGGTAATGCTTGTGTAAGTTGGCCAAAAATATAGAGTTGTACATAATAATAATAATAATAGTAGTAGTAGTAGGGTATTAAGCGTTTAAACCGACTAGATAGCTTGAAAAGGCCGCGCTGGGCAAAGCTTTTCTATTTTTTTAAGAAATGGGAATGGAAAATTAACGATCTTATAGTCGGCCTACAAAGTTGAGAAAAATCATCGTAATGGTAATGGTAATGATGATGAGGGGAATGATCTAGATACAAAGTTGGTTCAGAAAAATAAACATGTTGAAGGGTTGCGACGCTAGACGACTTTACTTTTTCAAGAATTGAGTAAAATGTCACCATGAATGATGGTGATGATGGTGATGATGATGATGATGATGAAGAAGAAGAAGAAGAAGAATTCACAACAAACCAAACTCAACAGATAGATACTTAGTTACTTACAACGGGTTGACACACAAACAAACACACCAAACCAGTACACTACATATCCCATGGGGGGTGTGGTGGGGTTCTCATCTCTTTTAGTAATTGAGTGCGCAGCTCGGGGTTGGTTAGAAATTAGAATTACTGGAATCTTGAGGGGGTGGGTTGGGTGGGGTTCAATTCCATGATAATAAAATAAATATGCATTTATGTGCGTATGTGAAAAAAAAAAAAAGTGATGAAGATTGTACACACAAATTTCGTGTCCGAGAATCTAGGAACGAAATTGAGTAACAAACAATTAATTTTATTAATTTAAGAACAAGGGGTACAATTCTCTGTGATCGATTCTTTTATAATAAAGAATCTTCCTCTGATTCAATCTCCTTGATGTTCGGTACAAGGGCTTCGAAAGCTTGTTCTTGAACCGGTAGTGATGAGCTTTCTTCAAATCTTCAAGATTGAGGAAAGGCTTGACTGGATTTTCGATCGAGTGCCGATAGAGCTTGATCTCGAACGGTGGATTGAAGGTCTTTGAAGAAGAACGACTGTCACGTCCTAAAATCCGGACCGTCGGGACTCCCCCGGACCGACCCCGAATCCCGAGTGTGAACCCGTTCACTTAACCCCGTGAAAAATCTCAATTACACTCAATGCATTAGTATCAAGGTTTGATACCATGCTATAACGCCCCGATTTCCAACTCTCGAAAAATCGGAGGTTAAACCGTCCATTTAGCCCAATAGGCCCCCATTGCCCTCATTCACTGCGGAAGCTTAACTCAATTCTTGCATATGAATGCACCCAAATCCACCTTAATTAATCCCCATGGGCCCTACATCAATTCACACACCTTAATGAACATTTGCTTGCCCACACTTTTTAAAAATCACTCACTTTTGAGCCTCAAAACTTTCTGTGTTTGGAATCTGGAATTGAGACTTACACCATTAGATAGAGAATCCAAAAATACTCAAGTTCAAAAAAAACCACGCTCAATTCTGATCTAGAACGAAGAAATTACGTCGAAATGAAATTTTGAAAAAAGCTGTGAATAGTAATCTCGATTGATCGAGATTAAATCTCGATTAATCGAAATTCAAGCGAGATTTTCACCCTCTCGGGACCCCAGACGTGCAATATCTCGATTGATCGAGATGGGGGTCTCGATTGATCGAAATTCCTCTTTCCTGGACTCTAAAAATCACCATAAATCATCACCCTTTCGATCAATCGAAATGGAAGTTTCGATTGATCGAAATAGGCATCTCGATTGATCGAAATGCACTACCCGGGACCTCCAACAACCCTATACATGGTTCATTTGAAGCACAATCAACATCCTATCATCCTAGAACCCCTCAAACAAGATTAATAACATAAATGAAAGGTTCCAACATCAATTTCACTCTCAAGATCACATCCATAATTGAATCCATACACCAAAATGAATCATTTTCTTTCACAAACACCATTCATTCATAAGGGAAACATCATCAAATGAATCAAGTGCCGCCATGGGCATTACATAAATTAAACCGTTGTCTTTTCACACCCAACAAGTTTATAATCCAATACATACATCAAAAGTACATGTATCCAAAGTACAACCACAACTCAAAACATAAGTCACATGCCACAAGCCGGCATGGATAGCCACAAAATGCTCAACATCCAAAAGATAGCATAAACACCACTAGAGCTCCACTTGGACACTCATGTCCCATCCGTCATCGGCGCTTTATCTGTAAAAGAGTTTATAATAAAGGGGTGAGCACCACTGCGGCTCAGTAAAGGTTCCCCAACCCTTCTAAGTGCCGACCCGACACGACCTACATGGAATGCATATGAATACACTACATGCCACGTCCAAAATCTCACAAACACATCAACAAATGCAATTAAAGAGGATTGCATATTTCACGAATCATGTATAACATGTTCAACATAAAAGCATTAAGGAAAGTAAATGCTCTCTCTCTCGGTCCTCATCCGATACCCTACATGATTGGCCCGCTCCGAGGATCATGTAACCTTGGACAACTCCGATAACATCCAATGACCGGGACAACTCCGAAAGGTCATTCTACCATAGCAATATATGGGATTGCCATAGAGTGAGGGGGCAACTCTGAGGCTCACAAGTCATGGACATTCTCCAATAACCATCCTATGACCGGGACAACTCCGAGGGGTCATTAATATTGGACATACTCCGACCCTAGGCATTAAGCCTTGGTATGACGGGTCCACTCCGAGGGCCATACATAGTGGATAATTTTACCACATTTCACAACACGGTTGGACTACTCCGAAGCCCCGTGTACCTCTTTTGCGTCATTTTTCCCGCAACTTCCCACACATGCAATATGAATGCATAAACACATGACATTTTATTTTCATGCTCAACTCATGCTCATTGATACTAAAAAGAAGTAACAAGCATACTTTCCATCACCATACACCACATATAGCACATATATGTATAACACATGCATATATCATCTCATATGCATACAACTTCAAAATTAGCATATTTTACTCATGCTACATTCAATGCATAATTTTAGCACATAGAACTAACATGCATTCAACTACCACATTCTCACATATAATCACATATATGACACTTGGTACATATTTTTTCACATATACATCAAATTGAGCATATAATGCCTATGTATCAATTTCTTACACTCACATACTTCAAACTCACATGTTACCACCAACACAATATACACAATTGTGAAAAGATAGGACTCTAGAGAAGAAGAAAACACAACTTTCTACACCTCTCACCATCCTAAAGCATGTGAAACACAACCTACACCTCTCTTCTTCACCCGAAACCCTAGAATCGATAATTAGAAGAGAAGAAGAACCCCTACCTCGAAAATGAAGGCCTTCCAAGCACTTCACCAATTTTCCAGCAGAGTCTACCTTGCCGAATCACCACTTTGTTTGATTCAAATGGAAGCCCTAGCCGTCCCCTACGTATCTCCCTCCTTCGGCGAGTCTTGAATCCAAGCCGAACGGGTCCGAAAAGTAGAGAGAAGGGAGAGCTATGAAGATGGAGAACTTTAGAGAGAGAAAGAGACGTGAGATATGGCTGAATATCTCTGCTACTGATATTTAAAATATCTAGGGCTTGCAAAAAGACCAAAATGCGCCCCGGCCACTTAACGTATCTTCCCGGACTCCTTTTTCGATTCTGAAAACTCCTACGGTCTCGAAATCACTTCCTCTACTCTCTAAATATTTCATCTCAGCCATTATCAAAAATAAATATTTGTGAGAATTTTCCAGATTCCCGGGCCAACTTAAGTCTCATCCCGGGCCCCGGTTTGACCAAAAAGTCAAATTTCTCCAATTCTCTTGAAAACTTCCCAAAACCTTAAAAACACTTCCCAAACATGTTTCTCATACTTAAAACATGTTAAACACCACTCAAAATGCATTTATGGCAATTATAATGCGAAAAATGCAAAACCGGCCAAAATTGGTCACGGTCTCTACAACGACACTTGTGTGGCATGTTTGATGTTCTTCGTCTTCAGATTCTTCGCGGGTTGAAGGTCTTTGAAATAGAACGGCACTTGCGTGGCGTGCTTGTTGTTCTTCGTCTTTAGACTCTTCGAGGATTTAATGTCTTAGAAGTAGAACGGCACTTGTGTGCGCGTGCTTGTTGTTCTTTGTCTTCAAATTCTTCGATGGTTGAAGGTCTTAGATGAAGAACGGCACTTGTGTGGCGTGCTTGTTGTTGTTTTTCTTCAGATTCTTCGAGGATTTAAAGTCTTTGAGGTAGAACGACACTTGTATGGCGTACTTGATGTTCTTTGTCTTCAGAACTTCGAGTCTTCGTTGAGGCAGAGATTCAGCAGAGCTTTTATGTTTTCTTAAACTCTTTGTGTCTGTCCTCCTCTCTGTCTTCTCCTTGAATGTGTAGGGTGACCTTGTATTTATAGGCAAAAGGGGTGGAGGTTTAATTTGGTAACTCCTCATTAGTTGTGTCAACTTCCATAAAAAGAGATTTTGCCTCCTTTTATATGAAAATAAATCAAATTTAAATTTGAATTAGAACACATGTTTTTTTTAAAGGCCTGAACCTTCACGATTTTGACACGTGTCTGTTGCTGGGACCCATAATCGTAGAATTAAATTGATCAAAAGTGTTTGACTTATTGACCAATCAGATAGTGATTAAACCATCATAAAATTTATGTGTCTACAAAGATTAACACTTTCTTTCACGCATATTATTGGCATTTTACAAGTAAAACAAAACAAACTAGCAATGGAGATTACACCTACCATATCTTAATTCATTTTATTATTAAGGTTGCAAACAGCTCTTTTTGTTGATAAAATCTTCGGGACACTCACACCATTCATTGCCCTGCCCAACAATATACGAGTACTTAAAAACTAACACTGTTCAAATTGTCACTTCAACGACTAACAATCATATTTCCAAATTGGAAAATCAACTGGATTCAGGAGAAGATTCACGCTAATTGACTTAGCATAACACAGATATTTGATATGCAGCCAATGAAAATGCACAGTAATTTTTATAAGCAAGTGGGAGTACTGTGAAATTTTTTGAATTTTTTTTTTTTTTTTTTATTGGTTGAACATTCCACTGACGCGGCTCACTCTGGATTCTGAGACCCACTTTATTGTCAGCTGAGATAATGATATGCATCAATGTGGACCCACGAGTCCCACATTAATGCATCTTATGTCCCACAACAAGTCGGCCCCCCTTTTCGGCTGATTATTTGTGTTGTGTCAGCTTATTATATTTGCTGTCTTCTCATCTACCAAATGTGAAAACAAGGCCAGGATGAAGTACAAAGGATTATCACTGAATGGTGGTTAAGATTTAAGACAGTACCCCCTGGCCCTGGAGTGGTGCCCACCAAAGAGAAGACAGTATTCTTGCTTCTACTACTAAACATGGGGATGGGTGTGTGTGTGTCTGTCTGTAGTTCCGTCCGTCCAAGAAGCAAGCCCTTGCCAACTTCCATGTAAAATAGCATTAGCCATTATATTTACTCTTCCAACTAGAAAATCAAGTGATCAACTAAAATTTCAGTACACCAAAGCTCAAAAAACGAACACATATCAGTATAATACATCAAACCAGCCAACAAGACTAGCAAATTCATGCTATGCTATTCATTATTATTCAGACATATTTGTACAATTTGAGTTGTAGGCAAAAACTTTGTCTTTCGCCCTTAGAACAATAAACAAGTCAGCTAAAGATATATATAAAATTAGTTTCTTCCCTGCAAACCAAAACTTTGAAAAATCAGATCAGATCAGGCCACCCAATCCAGCTGACAACCACAACCGCACTTGGTCGGTCCAACTGGCTTTATTTTACATACATATATTCATTATTCATATGTCACCATTCAAATTCTAGAGCTCATAACCATCTGATGAGATGGGAGATAAGAGTATTACAATGTTAAAAACCGGATGAATTAGCAAAATACAAAATTAAAATGTAAAGCCCCAATTAATTTTTACTTCTTTTCTTTCTTCCTTCATTCCTCTTTTCCCCCAACAATTAACAATAAATTTACAGTGAATTTAAACTAAAACCATAGTAAGTATATACCATAACATGTGAAAGGCAACTGCAGAAAAATAATCTAAGAAAGCTAGCTTATTTCTTATTCTTCTATCGTGTAAATATGTATAACTCATCCACTAACAATTACATTGCAAAAGGAAACTCGATTGAGAAACCATTGTTATGCTCATATTGACAATGAATTCAACATATATAAGAAACTTTTGCCAGATTTTTCATCTCAAACCACTGACATGGTTCTCCTGTCCCACTATATTTTCTGTATATGAGAGAACAATGAATTTCATACTGTTTTTTTTGCTAACCTGTACCTCATACAGATTCACCATCGATTATCGCATAGACAGGAGGAGCTACTATACAAAAACCGCAAGCAAGCAAGCACACCGAAATGAAGCATAGGACCTGCTAAACAGACTCTCTGGAGAAAGGTACATTCAGCGAATGGAAAACCCATGAGTTGATTGATTGAGCTGTTCTTTAAATTGAGTCATCTTCATCTGCAGAATCAACTAAACAGCCCTCACAAAATCTTGCTGATCAACGTGGTATCGAAGCTTGCCAGATAGACTCTGTACATGAGCAGCAAATAACATTAGTCCGATTGCTTATAGAACATGACAAAATTCAACTGAAGCAACTGCAATGAAAATAAGTCATAATTACAAATTCAATCTTAGCATGTAACTTAGATCACACTGCAGAGGAAAGAACAATAACATAAAAAATAAGTAATAGAATAAAAATCATCATTTAATGATCATCCATCTTCTCAAGTTCTGCATTGTCGAATCTCAAACCCATAATTAAAACCAAAAAGAAAAAAAGAAATCATCAAATTTGTTAGAAACTATATTAAATTTTAAACTTTTGACATTGCAAAACCTTAAACCCAGATAAAAACAAGGTATCAAATTTCTCATAATTATACTAAGCCTATAAAATCCCACATTGCAAATCCACAAACCCAAAATTGTCTGGAAAAACCAGTATTAGGTTTCCATTAATTGGCTCATTAGATCAGCAATTATGAAACAAACTATTCAAAACCCAATAGACATACCCTAAAATCTGCAAGTATAAAATAGTGAATTGCGAGATTACTATGAAAGAAGAAAGACCTTAGACAGAGATTGAACAATGGCCCTTCCATCTTGAAGATCAGGCTGCTGAACAGCCATACAATCACGCGGCGTTTCGAATAACGATATCGAAAATTGCTTAAAGACAACACCAACATCAAAGTAAATTAAGCCCGAGCTGGGTATATCGACCCGAATTCCCTTAACAGGGAACCAAAGAAACAAATCTTGGGCCGAAATACCAGACAGACCAGCAATCTGCCCGTAAGTCAGAGTGCCCGAAACATTCCGATCGTAGTGTAATTCATTCTCAAACTTAGCATTACAAGCTTGATCTAAATAAACTTCGAATCTACCAGAGTCGTCGTAGCGAAATTCCTTGACACCCTTGGGTAATAAACCCATGGGCAACCCATGAGACCCAAAAACTTCATATATCGATAACGCTTCAGAAGCCGAAACCCAGAAATGGGTCGAAATTGCAACAAAAGAGAATAAGAGGAATTGAACAAGCATGTTGGGTTGGTTGTGTTAGAGCATAGGCGTCGTGAAAATTATGGGTTGAGATTGTATGTATATGTTTAGAGAGAGAAAATTAGGGTTAGGGTTTCTGGAATTGTAGAGAGCGGGGGAGGGAAGAAGAGAGGTAGAGGTAGAAGAGGACACTTGTTGCCAGCAAGAGTACAGAGAGGATTAGGAGGATGATCAATTATTGGTGGTGAGGTGGGACCCAACAGTATCATCTACGGTCGGGTTTAAGTGGATGGTGTAATGTAACTAATGTTCGAACCTATCTGAACTCGTGGGTCTAAGGACATAACTGTAATTTTAAAGGACTGGGATTAACAATTTTGTGGTTTAGACAGTCTCAAGTCTTTAGACTGGACATGACAGAAATCTCTTCGCACGTGATCAACTGTGGCTGCGATCTGTTCATATGAGGAATTGTGTTCTTTCCACGCGCTCTCATGTACGATAGTAACGATATACACATCAAAGTGTTTGTAATATACTGATGGCAAAAGTGAAAAAAAATCCTAAACTTTCTTTCGTGTCCAAAAAATATTCCCTGAACAATTTAGCAACTTGATTATTTGACAAAATTATAATGATATATATATTTTTTACTGTAATCTTATATTTTTCTTTCTATAAATATAGTTTTTTTTTAAAATTTAAAAAATAAAAAATAATTTGATAAAATTTTCAAAGGATAAATTTAGAAACATAAAAAAATAAAAGGCTAATAGAATCTCATTTAACATGTTTTAAAAATAAAAATATAACTAACATATATACTATTTTCTTTACTAGTCAATAATGTTTTCTAAATAAAAATTAAAAAAATTGATAAAATTGTAATTGAAAAGATTTTTTTCTTTGATTTGCTAAATAGGAAGCACTATTATAATAATAAAAAATAATTAGATAACATAAGAAGTAAAAGGTCAATAAAATTTTATTTCAACTATTTTAAAAAATATATATATTAAGAAAATACTATACTAATAAAAAAAAATGTCATACTCAGTGCGCAAGGTTTTCGCTTGAGCAGGATTTGAGAGAGGTGGTTGTTAGCAAATTTTACTCCCATTTTGGAGAGGCTGCTTACAGGTCTTGAACCCCGCAACACATAACTTTGGACGAAAGTACTTTTATTTAAAAAATTTAAATAAATTTTTATTAGTCTTTTTTTTATATTTCAAAACTTATTATTTGAAAATTTTATCTAAATTATTTGTATTTTTTGAATTTTTAAAAAATACTATATTTATAGAAATAATACATAATAGTTATAATAAAAAATATATAAGTCATTATAGTTTTGTCAAGGTTGTCAAAGATTAAACTCATTTGCTTAGAATATATATATATATGTTTTTGCACATTTAAGAAATTTAAGGATTTTTTTAGCACTTGCGCCTATATTGAGAGCTAAGAAGCATGGACACGAGCACGGGACATGAGTACGACACGAGCACGGACATGGCGACACGACAAATTTAAAAAAACAGGACACGACACGGCGGGAATACAACTATGAAATAATATATTAATATATATTTAACAAGTTAACCAACATCCACAATACCATAAATCTAACAATAAAAAAATAATAAATTACACAAATACTTCAATTTATTATCAAGCAATTAATGTATTTTAAAAAAGAATGTTCATTATATTCAAACCCACTACTAAAATCTTGCACATTACTCATTTTTCTAATAACAAACAAATAAATTTAAATACCAAATAAACTAGCATGGCTTTATGTTAAATAAAGTTCTATTGACCTTTTTTTTTTTGGTTTCTAAATTTATTATTTAGGAATTTTACCTAACTATTTTTTTATTTTAGAAAATACTATATTTATATAGAAAATGGCATAATAGTCATATTAAATGGTATATAATATGTCATTATAGTTATTTCAAGGGGTCAAGATGTCAACTTTTAGAAGATGAGGGGCTGAGGATTTTTTGAACTTTGAAAAAGTTCAGGGATCTTTGACACTTTTAAAGAGTGTTCGACACTTATTCAAGAAATGTCCGACACGGGCAAGGCACCACTATACGAAGTGATCGCATGTTATTGAGAGAGAGAGAGGGGGGGGGAGGGCCATGATTCAGCGCGTGACGGTATACTACTTGGAGAGTGGCCTAGTGGCTGAAGTTAGAGAGAGAGAGAGAGAAAAAAGCATGATTCAGCGCGTGACGGTATACCACTTGGAGAGTGGAGCTAGTGGCTGAAGTTAGAGAGAGAGAGAGAGAGAGAGGGGGGGGGGGGGGGGGCCATGATTCAGCGCGTGACGGTATACCACTTGGAGAGTGGCCTAGTGGCTGAAGTTAGAGAGAGAGAGAGAGAAAAAAGCATGATTCAGCGCGTGACGGTATACCACTTGGAGAGTGGAGCTAGTGGCTGAAGTTAGAGAGAGAGAGAGAGAGAGAAAGAAAAGCATGATTCAGCGCGTGACGGTATACCACTTGGAGAGGGGGACTAGTGGCTGAAGCTAGAGAGAGTGGTATGACTTATGAGTTGGTCCAGGCGAGAAAAATGTAGTTTGACAGATGGATCCAAAGAAGAGTTTACCCGAAAAAAGAAAAAGATGGATATCCAAAGAGGGAAGGGTTTGTCAGTTGTCACCAGTTAGCATGTATGGTGAAATGTACTGTATAATATTATCAAAATGTACTGTATATAGCTTTGTATTATTGTATACTATAATTACCCTGTCCTAAACAAAAATAATTCTCCTTACCCAAAAAAAAATTGGTTCTGCTTTTTATAGCCATTTTTGTTTGGATGTATCACCATATTATTATTCTAAATTAGTGATTGTATTTTTATCAATATATAAAAATAGATATCTAAAAGATAATATCACTATATTTTCATATTTGATTCTATTTTTTTGGTGAATTGAGTTTAAAATGAAAACAAGATTATATCCATATAACTAATTTTATATTCATAACTAAAATTAGGAAATGTTTCAAGAATTGAAATTAATAAATAAGTAACCATAAATTCAACATTAATTAAGTTAAAATATTTTTTGGAGGATAAATATACATAAATATTAATTCAAAATATTTCATATTTATTTAATTTCGTCTAACCACTAATTCTATAAGTTGCTTCAAATTTGTTTTTCTTCTATCAACCTTAACTTTATAAAATTTAATATTATATTAAGGATAACTCTAGGAGTATATCATAGGGGGGCAAATGGTGTCATGACACATTAATTTTAGAAGAGTGTTGCATGCTAAATTGGTTACCCAACTTCTTTCAAAATAAAAAGAAAAAAAGAAAAGAAAAAGAAAAAGAAAAAGAAAAAATGTTATTTGATTAAAATATGTATATTAAAAATAAAAAATCTATAAACATTTATAAATAGTATAGATATGGATATGGATAAAGATTAAAAGGAGATATTTTCTGTCCTCCTTTTTTCTTAACCTGCCAATAATCTTTTCTATTTTGAAATGAGAACCGTCTAAATGAGATATACTATATTCTTTTTTGTCAAATATATTTTGTCTAATATATATATTGTTTTGATTAAGAAGTAAGATTAGATCTCTACTTTACTAACTAAATTAAATAAATATACAAATAAATAAAAGCTAAAAATATATAATAGAAAAATCCAACTTTTGTCCCTCGTTTAATTATGATAAGATGGCATTGTTGAGTAGGGTGTACGAAGAATTGTTGGAATCGAAATCAGAATCGTATAAAATCGTACTTGAACCGAACTGAACTGTCACTACAGTTTCGATTTCGATTTTATTTTTCTAAGAACCGTTGATATGGTTCCAGTTTCGATTTTATTTTTCTAAGAACCATTGATACAGTTTCAGTTTCAGTTTCAGAATCATTAGAACCGAATTGTAATTAATGGTTCTAAGGAATTGGATCAACACCACCGCCACGACACTCAACCTCAGCCATTTCCTCCACCGTCACTTCATTGGCAAATCCTTCTCTCTCTCTCAACCATCCAGTGACCATAGGCCAAGGTATCTTCGACTCGACGCGACACGACGACACCACATCAGTTCAATTGTCAGCTTCATCCTTTGTAGAAATGAGATCGGTCTTTTAGATTGAGATAGTGAAGGTCCGGAAGATCACCGATTTGAATCGAATATATTGAGTTCTCGCCCATGGGTATTTCTCTCTTTGTTATCGGTACCTTCTCCTTCAGGCTATGCTTGGTAGAATGGAAAAGAAAAGAAATGATAACATTACTAATGAGAGAAAAGAAAAGAGAGGAAAGGAAATGATAGTTTTAAAATTTTATCATGTTTAGTTGATTAATAAAGGTAAAGATAGTTAACATGTTTGGGAAAAGAAAAGAAAGGAAATAATTAATTTTTTTTACCATTATACCCTTTTAAATATAAAAGAACAAATTTTAGCTTTTATCAAAATAAGGACAAAGTTGATATTATCTAAGTTTTATTAAAAAATATAGCATTTCTTTCCCTTTCCTTCCCATCTTTGAAAGGATAATAAAAGTATTTCCTTCAATTTCTTTTTATTTTTGGTTCTTTCTTATGAGCTTTTGCAATGTAATTTCATATATTGATCGAAAATATTTATTTATCATTTAATTAAAATTACAAACCTGAATTTTTCTTTGAATATTTATACATATATATCAACATATGTATGTACTTATATATAATAAAAAAGCACACATGTATGTACAATTATATACGTGCACTATACATCATCGCTTCTATTTTTTCCTTGTTATTATGTCTTGCACTGAAAAAAACCGTGGGTAGGAACTGAATTGAACTGCGTAAAGGATCCAACTGTATACATCCTTACTCTTGAACGAGCACGGCGTCGAATAGAAAGAGGAGGAAAGAAAAAGCACGTGATGATGGGAGAGGGTGAGTCTGGCGTGACATGCGAATTACTACTACACTAATAATTATGATATTTTTGTCTTAGTACAAAACCCTTCCCATCAGTAATGCAATTATGTAGATTATGCATGCTATGCTATGGCTAACTCTAGTTAGGTGATCGTTTCAATGACCTTTTTAATGTACGGGTTTAACCAGTCTACAATTAAATTAGGAGTGACATCAAAACTATTTATGGATCTTTAGTACACTAATTTAGTTGGGCAGCTACCATGTAGAATCGAGATTTTTATCCCAGGTACTTTGTATCTACTATCCTCCCCTGCATTTAAAACCAGAGTTTAAGTCTCACTAAATCAGACTAATTTGGATTTCCAATTAAAAAAATTTTACTTCAGATTTTAAGAGATTGTGTTTTAATTTTAAATTTGGTGATCCTAAACACAATATAAATAAATCAAAATTACAATAACGATCGATGAAAATGTGTTGTATTTTCGATCTAAAGTGTTATAATATTATAACTGGATATAATATGCTACACATTGATATAAATATATTTCATGAATATTATATTGTTATTGCTCCAGTCAAAAGTAGCATTATACAACTAAAATTATGATATGTTTTTTTTAAAAAATAAGAAGATATAAGTTGTAATATATATTCTTAGGAACATAATTATCATGAAAATACTATGGGATTGCATTCTTATAACTCTTAAATTGAGAGACTGATTTTTATGAATTAGGATCTTCTTACATGCACGGAATAGTTTAGAGCACAAAAGAGAGTAGAGATCACCTCTACACGGGATGTGCACCCCCACTCCACAAGCAGAGTGGGCCCTATCCCAGTGCCGCACGACTTTCCTTTTGTGAGCAATTTAAACACGTAGAACTAGGAATGACAAAATGTTTAGTTCTATCCGTTTTTGTTCCGTTTATATTATATATTTACTATATTATCCTTCTATATTATGTACATGAAAAAATTATCATTATATAATTCTTTACTTATTCAAATTTTATTGATAGTGCATATGTAAATTACCATGAATTTTTGTCGCATAAGAGTGTAAAGACTAAAATAAAAGTACAATTACAATTAAAATTAAAAAAGTATTATCTGAAATCTGTTCCCACTTGCGTACCATCTTGTCCAATTTAATAAATGATTTTGAACAAAAATTAATAAAACTTTGCTAAACGGGGATGGAATTGGTTGAGGTTATCCAGCCACCAAACTCGCCCAAGTAAATTTAGAGAAAAATGCTTCTGCTAAATCTAGGGATGCACAAAATATTCGCGAATTCGATTTGATCCGTTAGCTAATAGATTGGTGGTGGATTAAAAAATTAGAATCCGTTAGCCACGAATTGGATTACGGATTTAAGGGTCAGAAATTCGATTCGATCTGCAATCCGATCCGTGGCAACAAATTTATATATATAATTAGTAATTATATGTATAATAATATAATATGCTACAAACTTACATGGGTAAACCTAAAAACTCAATATATATTATATTTGTTTATTTAACAATTGTGTTCATTTAAAAGTGTTGTGTTTGTTGGTCATTTTTTAAAAAAAATTTTAAAGTAGAAAAAAAAATTCAAATAGGAGTACTAGCCCAATCCGATTCGATCCGATCTGTTCAATCACGAATCGAATTGGTGGATTGTCACGAATCGGATTAGATTGAATTTTCGCCAATCCGTAATCCGCAAATCAGATTAGAATTATGCATAATTCAATCCGATCTGTGGTCACCCTAGTTAAATCAGCCTAAATCAACAGTTACAACAGCTTTATGGCCCCCACAAACATGCTAGGCCTGCCAAGCTTTTGTTTGTTGTCCGTTTGGGGCCTCATTGGCCCAAGCAGCATTATCCTAATTTCAAAAGGTTAAAGACATAAACCCTAGACTTGGGCCTCTTACCAATAATACTCCTACCAGTAGCAGTAATGGAGGTATCTATTTTCATTTTCATTTGATATATGTAATGTAATGTAGCATCTTTTTCTCTGTGAATGAAACTCAATCCCTTCCTTCAAGCCTTCAAGGACCCTTTTGCATTTTAACTGTCAAAGGTTATTCTTCACATTCAAGCAAACAGAGCTCGCTCTGCTTCTCCAATTTAGTCATTTCATTACAATTCTCAAGTTCATTTTCAAGAAAGAGTTGCCGTAAGATTCCGGTGAGATTCATTGCCTCTCCGCTACTGCTTGCTGCACTAGATAACCGCTTTAGAAAAATGATTCAATTCGTGAGGTTTTCAGATTTGGACCTTTTTTTTTTCACGGTAAGTGTACAGATTTGAACTCCTTTGATTCTTGCATGTCTTTGTTATTATATACGCACATATACACACACGCACACTTATATGTTTCTAATCGTCTTTTTTTTTTGGTTAGATGTTTATGGGCCTTCGTCTCTTCGCTATATTACATATATGCCTAGTTAAATATGTACCTTTGTATTTCTTGTGTTCCTCTGCAATTTATGAAATTACTATTATTGCCCACTTTTCTGGTTCAATGAGCCAGACTGGAACTATGGGACCTTCTAATGGCTTTCTTGTTCTTACTTATCGTGAGATATAGCTTCGATGGCATTGGCTCAGCTGGGCAATTCATAATTCTTTGTCCTTGACTATCTGTTGAGAAGACCTGAAGTTTAGGGGAAATTCGTTGTTTTGATCTGATGTGAATTCATTTGCATTACGTTGTGTATGTGGATTTTGAAAATTTTATGTATTAGGTTTTTGAATGATGTTAACCCATTGTGATTATGAATATCATTACTGTTTTTGTTACTTTAGTAATCCCATCATTACTAAAACCATTTTCAGTGATTCTGCAGCAAACAAATGCAAATTAATCATTCCTCAGCAACATTTCACTCTTTCCTGTATATTTGTTTTTTTCAAATATTATTTTCAGTCGTTATGTTATCTTCAATTATTCATTATTTCTTTTGCCCTTATACAGGGCCATGATTTTAATAGAACACTGAAAGCATAAGCGGTGATAATCATAAAATGGCGTTAAACCTGTGTCTACTAAACCGAAGTTATTGGACCCGTAATGTCTTTTCTTCACTGCCCCATCTTGACCTTCTTCGAAACTTCTCTCTCTGGTCAATGAAGAAAGACCCAGATCTTGAATCAGCTCTATCTCGAAACCGTCGATGGATAATCAACAATCAGATCAAAAACATAATTCTTCGATACCCTGACCAGGTGGCACCAGTAAAGTTCCTCCAGAAAAAGTTCAAGACTCTTGATCTCCAAGGGAAAGCTCTCAATTGGCTTAAAAAATACCCCTGTTGCTTCGAAGTCTATCTCGAGAATGACGAGCATTACTGTTGTTTAACGAAACGAATGATGTATCTAGTGGAAGAGGAAGAATCCGTGAAAGATATGCAGGAACCGCTATTTGTGAAGCGATTAGCTAAGTTGTTAATGATGAGCTTGAATCAGAGGCTCAATGTTGTGAAACTTAATGAGTTGAAGAGAAATTTTGGATTTCCAGATGATTATTTGATTAGAATTGTACCCAAGTACCCAGAAATGTTTCGAATTGTTAATTACAGTGGGAGACGGAGTTCAATGGAGATCGAGCTCATGTCCTGGGACCCTGATTTGGCAGTTTCTGCAATTGAAAAGATTGCTCAAAACCAAGATGTTGAGCCTTGTTTTTCCTGTTCAATGCCTTCAACTTGGGTAAAATCGTGGGAGCGATTTCATGAATTTAATTCAACTCCATATATTTCGCCATACTTGGATCCAAGAAGTTTGGTAGAGGGATCGAAAGAAATGGAGAAGAGAATAGTGGGTTTAATGCATGAAGTACTGTCACTGACCTTGTGGAAGAAAGTGTCAATTATGAAGTTAGGTCATTTTAGAAGAGAGTTCTGTTTACCTGAAAAGTTGAATGTTTTGTTGCTTAAGCATCCTGGCATATTCTATGTTTCAAATAAGTACCAAATTTACACGGTTCTTCTTAGAGAAGGTTATAATGGGTCAGAACTTATTGACAAGGATCCTCTTGTTGTTGTGAAGGACAAATTTGGGGAATTGATGCAAGAGGGGCTTCATGAATATAATCGAAGACATTATTCAGTGAATTTGGAAAAGAAGAAGAAAGCAGGCATGATTTTGGTAAGACCAGAGGAGAGGAAAATGCAAAACAATGAGATGTCTAAACAAGATGATCAGGGAGGTGATCTAGGTGGCATTTTTGATCCGGAAGAAAGAAGACGGTTCTATAAAGTTCTTTTTGACGACAGTGCCCCATAAATTTTTAATGAAGGTATGTACTGGTTTTATACTATCAAGATCTTACATTTACTCTCTCAGGATTTAATGTTTCTCGAAGACGTAGTCACCCGAATTGCACTGATGCATTGTTAGTGAAAATGATGATTTTTTTTTTAAATCATTCTCTTTGATTTTCTTATCTCGATTTTGATGAGCTGTATATATCTGCAACCCTCATTTGCTTTTTGGCTTTTGATGGTTCTTTTGTTTGGGTCTGCTTTTGTGTTTATTTTCCTTCCAGTGGTTTTTGTAGGGGGGGGGGGGGGGGGGGGGCATAGCATAACGGTCTTCTAAATAGGACATATGTGCTCTCAAAACACTCATTTTAATTTTAAAGGAAAGGGGTTTTGTTGTGTACTTTTAAGGTACTTGTCTTCATGCTTATTAAAAAAACTGTATATGTATATACAAATACATGTATATTTGGACTATCAATAAGTTCTGCTTGACTTAAGTTGTGTTTTCTTTGAAAATAAGATACACTCTAACTGCATTGTTTGGAACTGATCAGCACCTGGGATGTGAAGTTGGGTATGCATTAGATTTATGAGTTGTTCCATGTAAATGAGCCAAAAACTTGTTTGTTTTTCGGCTTTCAATGGTCCTTTTGTTTAGGACCTTATTTGGGGTTTATTTTCCTCCTGTGCTTTGTTCACTCGGTTCCCATTTTCTGTCTATGATAAAGTATAGATACACTAATCCACCAGAAGAGCCTTTTTGGGGGGGGGGGGGGGGGGGGGGGGGGTGTGTGTGTTTGACTATGATCACTTTGGTGATCCTACCTGTTGAAGGTCTAAGGGAAGGTTCTGAAAAGGCCACAGTCTTCTAAATAGGACATATGCGCTCTCAAACACTCATTTTAATTTTAAAAACTGTATATGTATATACAAATACATGTATATTTGGACTATCAATAAGTTCTGCTTGAATTAAGTTGTGTTTTGTTTGAAAATAAGATACACTCTAACTGCATTGTTTGGAACTGATCAGCACCTGGGATGTGAAGTTGGGTATGCATTAGATTTATGAGTTGTTCCATGTAAATGAGCCAAAAACTTGTTTGTTTTTTGGCTTTCAATGGTCCTTTTGTTTAGGACCTGATTTGGGGTTTATTTTCCTCCTGTGCTTTTGTTCACTCGGTTCCCATTTTCTGTCTATGATAAAGTAGAGATACACTTATCCACCAGAAGAGCCTTGGGGGGGTGGGGGTTGGTTGGTTGGGGTTTGACTATGATCACTTTGGTGATCCTACCTGTTGAAGGTCTAAGGGAAGGTTCTGGAAAGGCCACAACAGAGGTTAATGGGAGCTGTTGTTGGTATCCACAAGGATGATATTGATTCTGGTACGTATCATTTGATGTCTCACCAAAGGTCGACTCATCCTTTTCAATGCAGGAAGACCAAAGCCCCAATAGAATAGCTACTTCCAGGCGTGCATGAAAAATGACAGTATTGAAGGAGTTTATGATACTTTGAAGGAGTGTGCTGTTATTAGCAAATCAGCAGGTGGAATTGGTATCTCAGTTCATGGTATTCGTATCAGCAGGCTCTGGGTTTGGCTGATTGGTGGGGTGAAGAATTTGAGAATTTGTATACACAATATGAAGGTAAGGCAAAGAAGGTTGTACCAGCACAAAATCTCTGCTCACAATGGAGCAGCGTTGTGCTAAGGTCGGCCCTCTTGTGGTGAATAAGCATCTTTTTCACAATTAACTTGTGGATATTTGGTCACTTGCTCTCAATAAAATACACGAGGATGGTTCTGTTCAGAAAGATATTCCTGATGAGCTGAAAGTTATTTACGAGACTGTTTGGGAGATGAGCAAAGGGCGCTGGTTTATAAGCAAAGGATGCTGGTTGATATGGCTGTTGATCGTGGTTGCTACATAGATAAGAGTCAAAGTTTAAATATACACGTGGACCAACCCAATTTCGGAAAACTTGTATTTTCATGCACAGTCTAGGGTTTGAAAACAGGGATGTATTACCTACAATCACATGCTGCAGCTGATGCCATCAAGTTTACTGTTGATACTTTTATGCTTAAAGAACAACCCAAGATGTCAGATGATGTTGTGAAGATCACGGATGATTTTTTCTGCAGGTTGAGATGAAGCAAAATTTGGCTTTAATTAGAGCCCATTTCTGATGATGGAGTTGGTGAAAGTGATACTTTTAAATATATTTATGGGTGTCAGAATGACCAAATATTCTGTGAAGTCTAAATGCCTTTGAACAGGTATGATTTATTGATATTGTGTATTTGCTTCATTGTTTGTATTTTTACGACGTTCATGGATTCTGTTGTAACTGGCTTCCAGTGACAATTAGAAATGGAAAGTGACATGAAAGGGAAAAAAAAAATTGAAATATGTAATAAACAATACTCTTAATTGGTCTCGAATGTTCCTTATACCAAATGGTTTTGGCTTTTTATTTATTTATATATGAGTAGTGTGCGTGTATTTTCTATTTCTAATTCTACAGTGAAAAGTGAATTATAAAATTTCAGGACTGAGAACTCATGATTCTCATGTGCTTTTGCAACGCCTTCTCCCAGTTACAATTCATGGATACTTAGATGTGGATATTTCTAACACACTAATTGAGTTGGGCTTCTTCTTCCGAGAGTTGTGTTCCAAGACTTTAAGACTAGAAGTCCTAGACACACTAATTGAGTTGGGCTTCTTCTTCCGAGAGTTGTGTTCCAAGACTTTAAGACTAGAAGTCCTAGAGGCACTTAAAAAGACATCGTTACTATACTCTAGAAATTGGAAATGATATTCCCACCGGCATTTTTTGATGTAATGGTTCACTTAGCTGTGCATCTACTGGGTGAGGCTATCATGTGTGGATCCGTTCAATATTGATGGATGTGTCCTGTTGAAAGGTGTGTGTAGATATATATATATATATTTTTGTCTGAACATACTTCTTGTTGTGTTAAACTTTGTGAATTATTTAATTATTTGAGTTCTTTTGTTACACATGCAAACAGATTCCTTCATACTTGAAATCTTATATGCGTAATAAAGCTCGACCAGAAGGATCAATTGCCGAAGCTTACGTCAATAATGAATGTCTCACTTGGTGTTCTATGTATCTTGAAGGAGTTGAGACACGATTCAACCGAGAAGAACAAAATTATAACGGTGGGAAAAGGAAGCAAAGAGTTGGGTTGTCTGTATTTAAATCTGTTGTTCATCCTTTAGGTTCCTCAATTTATGAAGTAATGGATCTGGAAGATCTTGCTTAGGCTTGAATGTACATTCTTAACAATTGGGACGAAATTACATATTGTGAGTTTTCTGCTAACTAGTTTATTGTTGTGCATATTATATATATATATCTATTGATTAAAAAGAATCTTTTTCTTTAATTACTTAGGGAACACATGAAAATTATTCAAAACAAATAACTAGACAATGTTCCAAAAAGGTATTGTCAAGAATTTGCTAAATGGTTTGAAGAACGTGTAAGTGTTCATATAAAGTTATTTAACATCATTACATACAATAATAAATTTTATGAATATTACTTGAAATACCCCCTAACATTTCAGGCATGAGGGGGCATTAAGCCATATGTAATCTATTCTTAAAAAATCTCAAGACTCAAAGCTAGCTAAAGATCTGCATTCATCAATATATATTAACCATGAATGATGGAGAGAGAATAAATTAAATCATCTTTGTAAACTTTTAACATATATGAGTCCCTTTCTGCGATTCATTTGCTGCTGGTTTTTCATTCCTCATGTGTTGGATGTGTTTGTTGCAGACGCTTTGTGAGGTAAAAATGGTGGAGGAGTGGGGTGTGTCTGTGTTTGTCGAAGGAGATTGCAAGGTTGTTATGGAGCTAACCCATCAACATGAAGCAACATAAGTGATTATTGATAATATTAGAAGATTATTGCAGGTCTACAGTGGTCTATCAGTTAAGTGGATTCCAAGAGAAGCAAATTGCGTTGCTCATTTGCTTGGAAAGAATGTGTTGGAGAGGGGATCTTCTTTTGTTTTTCATTGTAATTTTCTTTCTTGGTTGTTAGAAGCCACCTCTTTCCGGTAATTGTCTGGTGGTGCATGTGAGAGGGAGGGAGGGACTACATGTGTCTGGTGGTGAATTATGAGACCCGAAACCACCATAGTCGACAAAAAAAGATAAAGAAAATAGTAAAATTAAAAGTTTTATATTTATTTTATTGTTTAGTGGAGTACTAAAATCCATATCAGGGTAATTTCTTTCTTTCTTTTTTCAAAATTTGCCAGGCCTAGCTGGTTACTGGTTAGGTTACTGATCTGGCATCAGGTTACAGTTGTACCTTGTTGAGTTCCTCTCTCAGGTCAAGCAGTGGGCATGCTTTGTTTGCCGTAAGAATCAAGTTTAGTTTTTGAGAACTTGCGTTTTAAAACGTTGAGTTCAACTGTGTTCTTTGAATGTAAGAGATGATCCAAAATTACATCGTATTTATGCTATGTCTATGTGTATTCATATTAAGACTCTTATTTTTTGTTTAAGGAAAAATTATTATAATTATTTTTTAGTTTCAAATTTTAATTATACTGTTCGAGTTTGACTCCCAATTGAATATTGTTGTGTTCATCCCTGCCAAGAAATAAATCTTCTTTACATTTTTAATAAAAGAAAAAATCTTGAAGTTAAAGGCATATTTTTTATAATACTCTAAAATTTTCTAATTAATAAATTAAGAATTTTTTTCTTAAAGATTCTCAAATTATGTTGGATAAATACACGAGGAAAGCCATGTAAAAAAGTGTTGTAGAATAACCCAACTTTATTTTATCAGAACATTTGAACCCATACTCATAAACTCTAACCCTGTCTTGGGCCCATTATCAGATGCACTGGACTAGTAATTGTCCAAAGGACAGAGTAACTGGACCATCTCAGTTCTGGACAGGCCCAGCTTAAGACTGACCTTTTTTGGCTGCACAAAAATCACACCTTACAGGAGGAAATGGAGTGACAAAGACCATCTCGGTTGCGAGCTACGGCGAGGAAGAAGAAAGAAAATGGTGATGAGGGGTTTTGCTTCGGTGGCTCTCTGTAAAACCCAACAGCTAAGAAATCTCTTATTTTGTCCTTTAATTTTCACTCCCACCGTACACAAGTTCGTTCTTCAGAAACCCAGGTACTCTCTCTCTCTCTCTCTCTCTCTCTCTCTCATAGGTTTAGGTTATTTAATAAGTTTGAATTCTTATTGGTATATTGTGCAACAGTATATTCATACAGACATAGATGAAATTGTAGAAATCATTTTTGAACTCTCTCTAAGACTCTAGTTTAAAAAAGTTTTTAACTTCTACTGTGATAATAACCAACATATTTGTACAATTGAGAGTGAGGAATTTAATGTATTACATCTGTGAATATAAATAAATGTAGTTTCAAATAATATTTGAATTAGAAAAGTGATATATTTGGATCAAACTCATTCTGCAGTAGTGTCTTTGATGTTATATCCAAGGTTTTCAGTGCCAGTGGGTCACATTTTGAGATACAAAGGTTTTCTATTTCGGGTAAATGTATCCATTCGGGTCAGCTTCTGAATGAGGTTGACAAAGTTGTGGAGCCATCAGACAGCACTGGAAGCAGCACAGATGCCAGTGGTTGTGATGTTAAACCCAAGAGGAAGAAATTGAAGGGAAAAAGAGCAGTTGTAAAGTGGTTAAAGTTCTTTAGGTGGAAGAAGAAGAAAGAGTATGAAAGAATGACCACAGAAGAAAAATATTTGTACAAATTGAGGAAGGTAAGTTTTGCAATCCTTTTTTATGCTTATATATTTTCCAAATCAAACGATTGCATCCCTTTTGAATACTGCCATTCTCTTACCTGGGGGCTACAAATCATTTTGATGCATGGTGTAGCATGAGAGTTCTGTTTATACTTTATACCCCCATCAAGCCTGTCTAACCAATCACTGCCCGGCATGATTTAGATTCCGATCTCATAGTACATGCGAATTGAGTTGCCAGGAGCTCTATAGACAAAGCCTTATGCACGGTTGGTATACTTGTAGGCTGCTATCATTTGCTTTGAACTAGATGGTCATATTTATATCCTATGTAGTATGAGCATTGTGAGCATTTACCAGCAACATTAACACTCTAATTCATAAATTTTCAACCTTTGAGTCCATAAACAGACAAGTATGGATGCTTATGTAGAGAATGATTCTTATTAAAATTAGATATTGACTATGGCATTGTTGAAATTTATTGCAATAATTAAATTAATAAAATGTTTTAAGTGATATACTATGCTTACAAACAATCAGTAGTATGATGTGAATGTGGAAGGCTAGGATATTATTGGTTGGATCCAAAAATCTCTCTTATATTATCTAAAAGCTCAGGTAGGGTAGAATGGCAATTGCGAGCTTGATTAGTTAATTGTCTGCTTTATTCAATGAATAAGTGCGGAGCCATAGTAACAATGTTTCTTATACTTGTAACGATTCTTGGCTCAGATTAGGACTGAGTGTGGGCTTACAAAATTGAAATTTCTACCATACTGTGACATGTTTGACGATATATATATATATTAATCTTTTTCACTAGAAATTTCTACCATACTGTGATATGTTTGACCAAACAAAAAATTTATTGATCTTTTTCAATCGGTAGTCTGTTTGTACGGTCCAGTTCCTTTTCTTTTTCCCAAATGCATTTCCTTGTGGACTGCACCTATAGTTGAAGGTCTTATGATGGATCATGTAATCTTTTTCCAGGCTCGAAAGAAAGAGGAAAGGCTTGTTGATGCTCTTAAGAAGATTGAACCTAAAGAATCCTCAGAAACAACCCATGATCCAGAGATTTTGACCCCTGAAGAGCACTTCTACTTTTTGAAGATGGGCATCAAGTCTAAGAACTATGTGCCAGTAGGAAGACGAGGAATATACCAGGGTGTAATCCTAAACATGCACTTGCATTGGAAGAAACACCAGACCTTGAAGGTGGTGGTGAAGACATTCTCACCAGAGGAGGTCAAGGAGATTGCTGCAGAGCTGGCAAGATTGAGTGGAGGGATTGTGCTTGACATTCAGGAAGACAACACAATAATTATGTACAGGGGGAAGAATTACTCTCAGCCACCAACAGAGATAATGTCGCCTAGATCCACTCTCTCTAGGAAGAAGGTACCTTTCTTTTGCTCTTTATATCTATATAACTCTGTGTCTTTATGCATTCATGCTCATATCTATAAATGTATGTACTTTAACAATATTTATAAACTGAAGATGGGAATTGTTTCCAATTTCTGGACATGACAGATGATATCTGGACTATGGAGTGCTTGAGCCTCCAGAAAAGATTAAAATCAGTTCATGTTCTATTGCATAGCTATGATGATTCTTTTTAGTTTTCATGGCATTTAGAGTCTAGACGAATTCAATCCAATTTACATCTACATTGCGAAAAACAGCGTGACCTTGGCCTTCATTGGGTTTGATATTGGTTACTATAGTATTTTAATGGATTAAATTTTTTTCTTGCTGTGATGGAAAATTCTAGATGTAAATTATTTTTCTGTGCAATTACCGAACACCCTTCTATACGAATTGTCTAGAAATGTTATCACAGTTGAGCATATGGCGACATAGGCTTGGGCTTTCAGTTGGTGGATCCTAAGAGATATCCCCAGCCAACAGAGCAAAACTCCTCTTCTGTGTAGTGTTGGTCTTTAGACGTTAAGAAAACAATCCTTTTAGATTGTGTTTCTATTTGGGTTGCACTTTCCCTATCTTCTTATCAAAAAAAGAAAAACTTCCCGTGTTCTCACTTTTTTCCCCTCTTATACAGGCTTTGGATAAGTCCAAATACAGGGATGGTCTCCGAGCTGTTAGGAAATATATTCCGAGACTTGAGCAGGACCTTGAGCTGCTTCAGGCAAAGGCTGCAAGCAAAGCAGAAACCCCCTTGACTGACATTGACAGTGTTAACTGTGGTGGTAATTTAAATCCACAGTTGGAGAATTCAGATAAGTTGAGAGAGATAATTGATGGAAATGATGAATGCCCTGAAGAGGACGATGCTTTGGTGGATTCTGATATGGGTTCAGATTCTGAAGCTCTTTCAGATATTTTTGGAACGGATTCTGAGACAGATATTGAGAAGGAAGAACGTTCCCTTTACTTAAACGAATTTGAAAATTTTCCAGTACAAACTGATGCAAAACCGCACGATTTTGAAGAGCACCTGCGTCAAATATCTGCAGACTCAAAAAGTGCCAAATCGTTGGGAAAAGATGCAGAGTTACCCGACCTTGATGAGGTTGATCGGATGTTTCTGCAAGCTGCTTCACTTTTAAAGAAAAAGAGGAAATAGAAGGTTCATAAACTAATAGAATTGATCCATTTTATATTTTAAGGTCATGTTTGTAAACAATTTCTAACATATTTTTGTGCATATTATCAAATAACATTCGGCACAACAGAATTAATTCTGAGATTGAGGAATTTCCAGTTTGATGCCAAATTTTAGATTATTCCCTTAAGTTGTTATTCTCTTGTTCTTAGTAGCTTAAGTTGGAACCAGTTATCAAATATCTTATCTCAAACAAAACCAGCACCTTCTTGCTTTACCTTTATGAAGATATATTTTCTTGATAATTATTCTTGTTCTTTGTTATTCATGTGGTTCTTCTGATAAGGTAGGTATGCTGATTAAATTCCTCTCAAAGGTGTCCCGATCAGAGGTATCATTTGCACTTTATGACTTTGCCTCGTCCGTAGTGACAAGAGTTAACCATCCAAATAGAATCCAAGCAATTCTAATTTTCCCTTTAATGCACCCTTGAATAGTTCACTAAGAAGGGATTGATGATGACATGAGTGAAAAGTAAAAAATTGATCTGAACTCCGTGGGAAATGTATCCAAGCAGAATTGAAAAAATTCAAGTAAAAAATAACGTAAAATCTTCTACCTGCCCAATTTTGAGTTTGAGACCACCCACATACGTTAGTAAGGAAGACTTTATGACCCTTTGTCTATCTCTTCAGCTGCTTGGAATCAGTAAGCTGTAAAAGGACTTTCTCTTGGTTCTCTTAATTTCTTTTTTTATTGAACTGAACAACTGCAACAACACTACTCTAGATTACCCAGTATCTCTTTTACAACCCACTCTCACCTAATAACAACAAATCAATTCTATTAGCAAACACAAATAACAAATTCACACGCCGAAACGAAAGACAACCACCTGTACAAATGATTTACAGGCTACACAAGGCATCTTGTTTAATTTAGAATGCGCGTGCCTATTCCACCTATAATCAATATACTCAACAAACATACCTCACTGTCCTAAAGTTCGCATTAAACAAACCCAAAGAAACAAAAATTATACGAAAATTTTAACAAAACCCTAATCTGACTCTTCATTTTCAAGCTCTCTTATTCTCTGAACTATGTCTTGAACACTTGTTGATAAGTGATTGGTGTGTTCCTCAACATATTTCAATACCATGTGCAACTGTTCTTGGTAAGCCGTGCACCGACGTTTGCATCGTTGTCTCTCATTATTAAGTTCAAGTGTCAGCTCTCGGATTCTTTGATCCTTCTCATCCTGCAAGCAGCACCCCAGTAAAAATCTGGGTAAGATTTATTATAATTTTACACTAGTAATATAGTTGAATATCAATACTCAGTGGCATATCATCCTGCTCAATTTCTTTTGAATTTTTTTCCTCTAAGATCCCTTCTACGTATTCTTCATTAAATAAATTCTAATTATATTCTTAGTTTCTTAAAGGAAATCTCCAATCTCCTAAACCTCTTATATAGTTAACCAGTGTCCAATATGATATGAAATGATATAATCATGCAGGGCACAACAAAATGAGTCCACTCCAAATGAAATTCTGATAAGATTTAAAGCACAACCAGATACCATATTGCATGGTGTTATACATAGGTATCACAAGTGGGTGTATATCTAATTGTTGTTTATTTTTTCCGATGAAATGTTAGAACAAGGGTAAGAAGCTTAATTATTGAGGAGAGTAAATTCTTTCCACTTTAATGCCCTAGCATATGCCCCGACTTAACTTATACGGTATGGAGTTTAAGTGTAGTTACCATTCTCATTTAAAATTCTACATGAACTGAAGAATAGAAACAAGGAAGTCTCTAAGCAAATTCGTAGACAACCGATGTCATCTAGATGTCTACCCAGCCCTCCCTCGTAGACAACCAATGTCATCTAGACGTCTATCACAGCCCTCCCTCACTCGAGATGAAATTACACTAATTATATGTTTGCAGTAGATATTAGAAGCTTTTTTTATCCCAAGTATATGACAAGTAATTGAAGCTTAATGAATTTTAACCCCAAGTATATGGCACTGCCACCCAGCCAAAAAGGTTATGAAATAGAAAATGAAAATGTAAGATACCTCGCTGATCAAATTTTTTCCAGATCCTCGCCACGGAACTTTACTAGGAGACATTAATCTGTGATTGTGATCTTTTACATATTTGGTAACAACCCACTTAACTCCATCCCTCATAGCTACCCTCAGCATTGCAGGACAGCCTTCACGGCTGATAGGTGGTGGAGGCAGAACTCTATCCTTCCTGCATACATATTTCTTTTCGCGGAAACCTTCTTTTGAACAAACAAAATCTTGACCAATAACCATATTATTGATTCGAGAGCGGCGATTATGATGAATGCGTACGGTAAAGCCAGTGCGTCTGCCATAAGCAACATAATGCTCCCGAGCATCATCTCTGGAATTGAATTCCATGCCAATGTGTGGTTCTACATCATCACCAATTGAAGGTGAATTTCCAATAGATTGGTCCATTATCTTGTCATCTTCACCAATACACAGATCCACACTTTCTGAGAGCTCATCATCAATGAAATCATGCTCATCATAGTTTTCATCTGGCAAACAGCTTTGACTTTCAACTGAATCAAATGCTTGACTAGATGTGCTATCCATAATGACTCTAATTTAGACAAGTCATTTATCCATTATTGCTGATCTGCAAGTAGAAAATAAAATCAGAAAAGAACTCATTTTCTAATGTATTGATTTATTCTATCCAAAGTATGCATTTCTAAACAACATAATAATGAATGGAGAAGTTAGTGCAATCAAAATTCATATGTGAGATATGTAAGGGGCGGGGTGTAGCATGGGGCTCCACCTCACTCGACACAATATTGTCCGCTTTTGGCTCTTCCAAACCAGAGACTTCCTAGGGGATCGCCCATCTTGGTACTACTCTCGCATAAGCATGCTTAATTGCTGAAATCTGATGGGTTCACGACCATCACAACTTTAAAACGCGTTGTGTCACAGAAAGGTACGAACATACATACAAATACTTCACATTCACCTTCTCCAGGCAATGTGGGATCGCGACACTTGTAGTTTGCCAGTGTAGTAGCTCATCCAGTGCCTCACACTCGCCCACATCACACCCGTCCATTCGTCACAATCCACCCCCTTGGGGGCCAACGTTTCCGTTGGCACACTTCCGGCTGAGCTCTGGCTCTGATACCTCAACAAGCTTTTATGACCTTTTACCATATTGAATCACCTAAAAAGAAAGACTGTTGATGCCATAAAAAACTATTAACACACACATCATAGTAGTGGATCTTCTTAGATTGGGTCAGAGGATTTTGCCTACAAAGATGGTTTGGAATCTCTTCCTCTCACTGGATTGACTTCGTTCACTCAGTTGAAAACCTTATAACCAAGAGGCATTCCTAATAATTATCTTCCCGGCAATTCAAATTTGGAGTTAGACAAACACAAGTAGTATGAATCTTTTTAGAGGCATCCCTCTCAAATTGATTTCATGGGGGTTCTTCCTTTTGACAGTCAAAAGTTTTTATGACTAATAGCATCCGAAAGGCAAAGGGTAGTAAAGTAAAAGCCCCAGAAAATGATTTCTTCTGTCACCCATCTTTGAATGTGTTGACATCTAATTTTTTTAGATCTTATCTTTCCACATATTCATCAAAAATTAACAACCCAACATTCTATACCACAAAGTATGACTAATTTAATAGTTATTTTATAAAATTTTCCTTTCAAACTCTATAGCTATATGTGGAAACCCAATATCCAGATATATTATAAAAATCAATGTAATATTATCTCCCGACTCCAATCTATCATCTTCCTATGAAATATCGAACCTGTGTTATAGAAGTCTTTTAAGTCTCAACTCTTTGGTATCTTTAACCATCAATTTTCACAAGATACCCATTTGTAGCCAATTTATATTTATATTCCTACTTTGATAAAATGATGTTCCTATATAACCCATCTTGACTCTAAAATTCCTCTCTATATCTCGATAATTTAGTTTTCAACTCCACTTTAATTTCATGAATTAAATCAATATCACAGAACCTAATCCGGAATGAAAAAAAAATATTCTGATGTCTACAGAATTGCTAAAATACAGTAATAAGTTGTTTTGCAGTGTATCTCTCTCGCAAAAGCAGTCGACAGTTCAAAAGCCTACATTGTCAGATTCAAATACTCCCTTAAATTGATCGCAAACGAGAAGACAGAGCAAAAGAACGTTCACACATAAATGAAGAACTCTAAGAGACTGATACAATTAGTAGGTTAGATCAACTAAAATTATATATATTTTGAAGATAAAGATAAGAAAGAACACACACAAGAGATTTCTGATTTAATTTTCACTTCCTTTTTCTGATAAACCAAACGGAGGATTCAAGGGAAGATATAGTGAGAGAAATGCCCCTTTTATCTGAGGAGTTTTTAATTCAACGGTCAAATTCAAGTTAAAGAAGCAACAAACTAAATAAAACTCCAAAAGAAAAGTCGTATAGAGGAACGCACCATTATAAATCGTAGTTCTTAAAGAAAATCAGCGCCGAAAGCAGAGTTGGTTGACTATTTATGTCTCTCTCTAGATCATCGACGTTGGCGATCGAGTCTCCCCTCTGTTGGAGTTGGAGAGTATGGGGGTCTATCAGCTTTCAAGGATCGCATACACAGAATGACGGGATCTAGGTTAGGTTAGGGGAGTGACAGGTTTTCTCAAAGGGCTTTGCTTAATAATCAACTGGATCGGCCCACGATAAGACCAGACGTTGCCCAAATTCTATGGCGACAAATGGACTACAGATGCAAATGTTTAAGCTTTAGTAGAAAAGAGGAACCCAATTGGTAAAAGACAATTCAAGTGCGAGATTGGACCGTCTATGATCTATCACAAGTGGATCCTCGGGTTTATATAACATGTGATATATGTAGTATACATAGGGCTGCAACTCGGGCGGATTGGACGGGTTAGAGGTACAACTCGGGCTCAATCCTACATATAAAATGTTCAATCCTAACTCAACCCTAACCCTACTTTCAACCCTAACTACTCAACCCTAGCTCAACCCATCATTAAATTTTTAAACTCGGGTTTGCAACTCGGGTAGAGATTTCGGGTTAGAAAGTCAGGTTAATTCGGGTTATCTATATCACCAATCTCCATATTGAAAATTTAAAGTGATCTTTAATAAGTTCATATTATATTACTCCTAAACACACACAAAATTAAGAACTTAATGTAAATTTCTAAAAAATTACAAACAAATTTTTAGGAAATTAATTATCCAAGGTGTTAACATACAATAAATTAAGATTTAAATAAAGGAAGTTGAAAAGAAAAAGGTTATTATAATTTGAATATTATATATAATATATTTAAAATAAAAAATATGTATAAAACTAATATTATAATTCGGGTTCGGGTTGGGCTCGGATTGTTGACACCTCAACCTTAGCTCAACCCTAATTAAGTTCGGGATGAGGTTTTTTAACCCAAGCTCAACCCTAATTGTAAAAATAGTTGCCCAAGCTCATAAAAAATGGGATTGGGCTCGGGTTGAATTCGGGTTGCCCAACCCAAGTTGCACCCCTAAGTATACATGAGTTCAGTATGGTAAGAGATTTTCTATTATATTTATGTGATTTAACGTGTTAGTCTAATTGCTTTATATCTTAAATAGTAACATATACGCATATAATTTTCCAACAATCACAAACTTAAAACAAAAGATAAAAACATTCCGAACTAATTCCAAGAGAACAAGATGCGCATTGCATAGAAACACAAAACGGTGGGCTTGGAGACTCGAGATTTGAGAAATAACCTTTGGGTTCTGGGGGTGATTGTAGACTGTGTCGTTTCAAGTGATATGTGATTTGTCTCAATGCTTTTGACATTTATATTCCACATACTTAAAACAGCATTGGCACACTTAATTTTTTTTCCCAAACACTTAATCATAAGAATTTAAATTAATTTTTTTTGTTCACATTTCCACACACTTAAAAGAATGCATCCACACACTTAAATCTTAGTTTTCACACACTTAAAACATAAAATTTTAAATAAAATCTTAATATTTTTCTTTTCACGTTTTTTATTCAACATTTTCACACGAATATTAGAGGACTACTCTCTCACCAAAAGATGGAGTACCTAAAATAAATATATAAAAAAAACATCATTCACGCAATTACATTTTAGTTTTTACACACTTAAACCATAAGACTTTAAAATAAAATTTAGTTTTTTTTTCTTTCCTGCCTTAGTTTCCACAACCTTAAATCATAAGACTTTAAAACAAAATCTATTTTTTTTTCTTTTCAATCTTAGTTTCCACTCATTTTTTCCTTTCCAACCTAGTTTTCACACGTTTAAATCACAAGACTTTAAAATAAAATTTTGTTTTCTTTTTTTCACATTTTTACAAATTTAGGGTCCGTTTGACATTGCAGTTGTAATTGTAAAAGTCCTTTTATCAATAATGGAATATGAGTGAAATAATAATTTTTTAATAATTAATGATAATTTCAAAATTATGAAAGGATTGTTTAGCTCACTATTTTTTTCATTCAATTTTATTTTTTATTTTTGAGAGAACAGGACATATGAGAGATTAGTAGAGACAACTATCTCTTCAAATTTTTCATCCAATTCTCTCCTTTTATCTTTACCCAAAATAGACGGCCCTCTCCTTTCTTTCGTCTCCTTGTCTTTCCAAATCCTTCGATCCAAGAAGAGGGAAGGAAAGGGAGAATAGTGAAGGGAGAGCAGGAAAGATGAAAAATGTTATGGAGGATAGAAGAGAGTTAAGGGTGAAGAGAGAGAAAGAAGGATGAAAAATATTATACAGAGAGAGAGGATGGAGAAGAGAGAGAGAAAGAGAAGGTGTGAGGAGAGAGTAAAAACACTCGGTACCGTTTTTCCTCTTCCGCACGGGTACAGCATAACCCGGTTACGGTAGAGGATCCCGAAGCCATTTCGAAAACTACTTGTGTTGTTTAACAAGCTATAGGACAGGGCAACCCAGACTCTGTTTCGTAGATTTGAGCGTGTACCAGAAACACGGAGGAAAGAGAAAGAAGGTGCTGTGGAGAATCGCAAGAGCACTGGAAGGCCTTATTGCATTGGGAGATCATAATATATATAGGTGAGCCTAGCTTCTACTTTATTCAAACATTGTATTTCTCATTTCGGACACACTGAATTTTACTCGATTTGTTCCCTGCCTTCTTCCATCTTTATTTGATACCAACTTAAATTTTGTTGCTCTTATTTTGTTGAATCATTGTTGGGTGCTTCAATTATTTGCTTTATTATTCTGCATTTGCCATTAGATTGGTTGATAAAATATCAACTTTTGCGTCAAGTTGGCTCTTGAATTCTTTGTATATGATTATCTTTCAATTTATTCGTAGACAAGGGTTGGGACATGTTGGCCCCAACCCAACATATTGGAAATTACAATGTGTTTAACCCAAATATGATGTCAAAAGTTGCATTAATGGTAAGCAAAGTAACAATAGTTGACCGAAGCACTTCAAATTGATCATCTTGAATTGGTTTCTTCAATCATATTAGAACTTCTACAGAAAAGATACATTATCATAAACACTAAATTTCCCCCTGAACTAAGTGTACAAAATATAACTTTATGACATGCCATTTTTCACGAAGCAAGTTGATGGAGAATATGACAAGAGCTAAAGCTGAACCGATCCCACTAATAAGAAATACACCACGAAAGTTATCGAGGTTCAGAACCTTGGGATTATTGCTGGGGCTAGTCGCAGAGTCCTGGGACATAAAAGATGTCCGCCTCGTAAACCAAGCCTTCTCCATCACCATAAGCTTTCCTTCTTCTCTCAGTTTCATAATTGCCTTTGACATTTCAGGAACCAACGGTGAACCTTTTCAGAAAACCTGTCATAAGAAATCAACCATGTTATATATACATATAATTTGCATACACATATAAAAAGAGGAAATGTCCACATAAGTGGTGACATTGTTTATCTTATGTTCATATGTGTTTGTGTGTGTGTACACACAAACACAAATACGCAAACACATATATAGAGATGCGTGCCATTTTGTTGAAGAAAGATACTCACAAAGCCAAAGCCATTGGTGGTAGATTCTGATGCGATCAGGGCATAGTTATCAGAATACCTTGCAAGGAAGATCTTGATGTATGGAATCTCATCAATGATAGCGGCAACACCACCATTCTTATTTCCTTTTGATAAAGCATCAGCATATTCTTCAGTTGAAGAATATGGTTTAAGCCTAGTGTCAATTAAATTCAAGTTGCTGACTATGACTCCTATAAGATCAGAGCCAAATTGGTACCCTATATAATTCTCCTTTGATGATAATTGGATCTGTTCAACCGTCAACAGTGAAGTCAAAGTTGCAGTGTAGGTTGAAGTCAATATAAACACTACAAATAACCAAACGACCACAACAATCCTGGACAAAGTACTTAACAACATTTCCCCTGCAATGTCAAACATATAAGTTTAGTTCTTAGGACTCTTCTGGAATGGAATGTGCTTTAATTGGAAACAAATACTTCAGAAGAGTTGTACAGATAGATATTTCTATTAACTAATATTTTGTTATTTTCTAATTTCATCTTTACAAAATATGCATGGTTAGCTCATTGTGACTGTTGTTAATTTGTGGGTTTTTAGTGGTTGTTGGTTTTTAGTGACTGTTGTTAATTCTGTAAATTGTTGGGTTATGCCCCTAGCGATGTCCCTGCTAGGATTAGTGTTAGGTTCTTTTATTTATTTACTATTACAAAGAAAAAGAAAAACTTACTATGAGCTAAAAAAGGGTTGAGAGGGAGAATGAGAAGACGTTTCCAATTTGCTGAGCTCGTGAACCTTGAAATTCTTCATTTATTGGATGCTCTATAACCCAAACAACAAAGCCCGTCAGGATAAAGAAACTAGCACTTGTCAGCCATAGATCTGAATCAAGTGGCTTCAAGAATATCCACATGTTTTTATTGCTAATTCAGGCTACGGTTCCAACACCCAAGTCGGTGTACGGCAATGTAAAGTCAACATACAAAGATCTATTGGCTGTGATCGTTGTATCCCCCACAACAGCGTCATAATTCTAATCCATTCAAAACGCAAAATACATCAAATAAACAAATGTTATGGAAAGTTTCCATTAGGGTATTGTTCTACATGTTCAATGTAATTATGTAAACATACCTGAAGATAGACCTGATCTATCAAATTACTGTAATCAGCTACCCACATCCATCCGTTGTTGAAATCCGCAAAAGGAATAAATTCGTAAGATATATCATATTGTAAGGCATCAATGGCAGCACTGAATACGTCTATACAAAAACCAGTAACATTGGTTGCATTAGTTTGAGGATCATGATCCACCTTTACCAATTCCGTGAATCCTGGTGTCACTAGAATGCCAATTTTTAGCTTTTTACCACTCATTCGCATCAACCAACCTTTTGGAGTAATTGTAGATCCTCCTGGCCAGATAACAGCTTCAAGACCATTATTTGAAGATGGAGACTTTTCACTAAGAGATGAGTACATTTCTTTGGTGATTCCATCAGTCAATGTCCAAAATCCAATTCTTCTATCCCCTTTGCCTAGTACATTCACTATTGCAAATGTGGTAGATATTAGTTTTCCATTCATGAATTCAAATGCCCCACTTAAACCCTTAAATCGAATTTGCAATATCTCATTTAGAAGTGTTGAGCCACTTTCAGAAGCTCCAATGTTAGCTAAGTCCATCAAGTTGAATGCAACATTTTGTTCCTTAGTTTGAGAAATTTTATCCACTACACTCTCCACTGCCCTTGCTAGTTCCCAAATTGCATCATATGCCCATATGCCAAAAACATTTAACTCTATCATTTCCATATTAGGTTCTTCAGTACGAAATTTCCTTTTCCATCTTAAAGTGAAGTTGTGGAGCTCGCTCGATGATGGAATATAAGACTTGGAACCCAGTGCTCCTTGCATTGACTCAATTATTGAAGTATCCATGGAATGAAAGAGATTCATAGTCTTATCAGTTATAATCCAAGAATATCCTTCATTCATCATTCCTAACCTTTTCACCTTTACGAAAAGGCGAGATGCAAGAGAAGGTGAAGCATGAACAATAAATGTTCTTGTATGCGTAGTCATAAGATTATGAACCTCTTCAAGGATTTGGTCATCAGTGGCTGAGGGAGAGATGGCACTCCTATAAGCACTACGGATGTTTTTCTCATGGAAGGAATTAACCAAATAAGGTACGACTTCTCTCCCATAATCTATGTCCTCATAAATAAGGATGACATCCCTCCATTTAAATGATCCTATAATAGTAGCAATGCCTTCAAATTGAATGGTTTCATCTTGTGTAACTTGAACAAAGTAAGGATATTCCGTGAAGGATGGACTTGTAGTAAAAGAAAGGATAGGGACTTTAATTAGCCTCGTCTCCCAATGCTGCCAAACTTTTTGCTTCAGGTGATGTTCCTGGGCCTATGATTGCTTGCCAAAAGATCAAGAGCTGCAGTGGGCAAAGGAGGCAACTTCAATCAAAATTCTCTAATAACTTTTTAGTGAATCCTAATTGTTCTGCATTTGATTGCAGTTTTCTTATAGTGTTTCATATATTTGGTGATACAATCTTTTAAAATTAAGTGTGACAAAAAATTGAGACCAATAGCATCCTACTTGGGTTAAGTTTAATGGCGTTTATTAAAATTTTGAAGACAGTTGAGTGAAACCTGCTCAAAATTAGCGGAGATGGAGTGTGTTTTTTTTGGGCTTAAAAGTATATCAGTACTTCTCAAGTTGCAAGACTAGGCAAGAGCTAATGGCTATTTTTGGAGGGTATTGCCACCATACTACAAGGAGTCAGCTCTTGGTGCTATGTGATGAATCCACAATCGATATACTTTACTTCCAATTGATGAGTCTGTGAGATCATTATGTTATTTGGATCGATCGACCACTCGGTTGATGCCCTCAATAATTCAATCCTGCAATTCAGACAGTCCCTCGATCGATCAACCTATCGATTGATGTTCTCAGGAACTTGCTTGATTGATCGATGCATTCAACTACTCAGTAAAAACATAGTTTGGAAAAATGTTTAATATTACATTCAAAATAAAACTTTAAGCCTCTCCGAGATCGATCTAGTTCATTTACAGTCTTCCCAAGTTCAATTTACCATGATCCCAAATCGAGAATCACTCCTACCTGAATTTCCTTAAGAACACCGAGATTACAACTCTGGGGTCCGTCAAGTTCTGCATATAATTGACTTGGAAGGCTCAACAATTTTAGAAATGAAATGACGATCTGGTTCTCTGTCCTCATCTTCATTGGAGCAAATGGGTGCTTGCTTAGTTAGCATCTTAACCTCAAACTACGCACATTCTTATAAGCATATCTGCATATGTTGAATGTGAGTAAAGAAGAATATGATTAACTAAAATAATTCATGAAATGCTAAGACGCAACATTATCACTGTCAGGATATAAATAAGATATACTTGTCAAGGAAATGGAATTCCAGGAAGCAACAATGCATGACCTAAAAGATTTGAAAGATTCAAAGTTAGAATCTGACGTTACATATGCAATGGTTTTCCTTGTTCCTTTGTTCTTTCTCTATTTCTTTCTCTCTGTAATAAGATCAAAATTTTATGAGGTGTCACTGTCATAGATGCCAAATGGAGCGCCTGTTTATCACTGTAGACATACAATCAATTGTGACCTCTTTAATTGATGATGATGCAGGAAAATTTAATATTTAGCAAGACTCCTGGGATCCAGAAATTTAATGCGTAATCTCTGCATTCAATGTGTATTCCTGAATAATCTCATTTTTAAATTATTCAACCATTTCATTTTACTAACTTCCTCAGCTCGGTTGATTGTTTGAAGCAGTAGCCAAGTAGACAAATGACCCTGCATCTTTTTTATCTCTCCCACATTTTTATTTCTATAAGTATTTCACATTGACAATGAAATTTATGAAGATTGATTGGCCACTTGTTATTCTTTCCCGGAGTCTCACTATATGCTTATTTTTCACCGGGTCATGTAAGCACGCAAGTGTGCAGGAAGTACTCGAAGTTCCAATTATTTATACATGTGTGAGTTCATATATGAGTCTACCTAGAAAAACTTTTTTAGCCATGTGTTTTTGCAAGTTCAATTTAGTATTTAGTGCTAAATGTATCACAGAACTGTTGACCAACTGTCTATGGTTTACATTTCCCGGCCTTCAGAAAAAAGTATATACTCACCAGAAAAAAACTTTAACATAGAGTTGTTGCATGCTCCTTTGAACATCTGTTTCATATAAAATGCTCAAAAGTTTCGACTGTTGAATTTGTATCCAAAATGTAAAGTGGCCTTGGGTTCTACCTAATCTACTAAATGTAACACACAGGATATTGGGTACAATTTCTTTTTAGCCGACTTATATTAATATTTCGAATGAAATTTTCTATGAAGGGATATTTGGTAAGTTAATCAAGCTCGTTAACAACTTAATTTGAGAAATATGAGACAAAGTTTCATTTAGTCTTATAGTTGACTACTTTAGGGAATAGATCTCAAGATTGCCATTTGCTAATGGTTTCTTCTATCAAAATACTCATGAGTATAGTATTTTGATACATGAGTATTTTAGATAAGGGGGTGGTTGTGGTTAGAGGCTGGTGGTTGTGGTTGGTGGCGGAGGCGGTGGTGGTAGGAAGGGGAGATGAGTGAGAAAGAACATGAGCAACAGAGAGAAGAAATAGGACCTGTGGTTTTTTTGGTCATTTTGCAATTCTCATATTTTATATAAGAAATTATTTAAATAATCAGAAACAATAAGGACATTTCATACATTTTTTAAATGAAAAAGTTGACATAAGTTTGTGAAATAATTTTGCAAAATCATATTCTGGTGTAATAAGGCAAATTTCAAAGGAGGTAGTTTACTCTAACTTTTATATCTTAAATATTAGTTTCAGTTTGTTTTTGTAAGAGAGGAATATTCTATTAGATGCATAACCGCTTAACATGTTAGAATCCCAAAAGACATATATTTTTGGACGAAGGGTTATGGCACTTTGTTTGGCCGATTGACAAAGGAAAGAGGAGAATGTGCTGGAGATTACCAGGGTATATTTGGCTTTCTCCAATTTGATTGTTTATGATTTAAACTAAGAATTTTGAACTTCGTTTTCAATTTTAAGAGGTAACCCCTGTTCTTAAAAGTTTTGGAAACATGGTTCGTAATCGCGGTCGAAACAGTAGATACAAACACGATATAACAGAATCGAGCTTGTATCAGTGTAACGTAATGGAATCAATTATCGCAATCGTCACATGTACGGTTCAAAATGCACGGATACACAACTTTTTACAGCATAATTCTATAAAAATTACTTTTTAATGAATTTTCAAATTTTTTATTGAATTTTTGAAAATCATTTAACGCAAGTAATGACTTATTTATAAATTACAAGTTGCTGTAATTATATTAAAAGTGTTTAGTAGTTATATTTATTACTAAATTAATGAACAATAATAGATTTAAGAATGAAATAATTGAAATTTTATACAATACATAGCATGCGAGAAGAGAGAATAGAAAAAAATAGAATACAAGTCAAATGTGCTATTTTGTTTCTTGATTTGAATACAGTGAAAGGTGTTATTAATATATAATTAGTTAGTTAATATAATTGATACTTTCTGATTGTTGTGTTAAAAAAAAAAATGAAAAGTTGTATTTAGATTAAAAAAAAATTATCAATAAATATTATAAAGATGTAGTTTGGAAAAGTGGAAGTTCAATTTGTTATTTCTTCAAAGATGAAAGAAGTTCTTCGATCAGTAGCTGAGCAGCATATAGTTGAAGAAGTTGAAAATAATTATGTTACAATATTGGTTTCTTCAATACATATTAGTATATCACTTGTCAGTGAAGAGGTACTTTAATATGAAAACCAAATTTAGCTGCAGGAACAAGTTTGTAATATAATTTTTGACCCGCTTAATCAAGAGTATGAGGAGGGCTAAAGCTGAAGAGAGCCCACTAATAAGAAATAAACCACCAAAGCTATGAAGATGCAGAATGGTGGGGCTAGTCACAGAATCCTGGAACATTAGAGATGACCGCTCACTCTTAAACCATTTCTTCTCCATCATCGTAAGTTTTCCTTCTTCTCGTAGTTTAATAATCGCCCTCGACATCTCAGGAACCAATGGTGAACCCTTTCGAAAAGCCTGCACCATAAGAGATTGATCAACCAAAATTAAGTAATAATTAATATGTTATATACATTGTCCTATATATATATATGTTTATAATATATAGACACATACATGCATAAACAATTTGTAAAAGAATGATATATATATATTTACTCACGAAGGCAAAGCCATTGGTGGTAGATTCTGATCCAATCATGGCATAGCCATAAGGATATTTTGCGAGGAAGATCTTGATGTATGGGATCTCATCAATGATAGCGGCAACACCACCATTTTTAGTTCCCCTTGATAAAGCATCGGCATATTCCTCAGTTGAATTATATGGTATAAGCCTATTGTCTTCAAAATTCATGTTGCTGACAATAGCTCCTTTTACGGCGAGAGAGCCATATCCTATATAATTCTCTTTTGATGCTACTTGTATCTGTTGGACCGTCAACAGTGAAGATAAAGTTGCAGTGTAGCTTGAAGTCAATATAAACACAGCGAACACCCAAACAATCACTGTAAACCTTGACAAATTACTTAATAACTTTTCTCCTGCAGTGTCGAACAACAAAATTTTTGTTCTTAAAACTTTTCTAGAAGGTTAATTAATAGGTTGTTTTGTTTAGATACAATATACTTTTACCCAGAAAAAAAAAAACATATATATATATATATATATATATATATACAAAACAACTTACTATGAGCAAAAACAAGGGTAGAAAAGGAGAACCAGAAGACCATTCCGATTTGCTGAACTGCAGAACCTTGGAATGCTTCATTTACCGGATGCTCAATAACCCAAACAACAAATCCGGTTAGGATAAAGAAAGCAGCACTTGTCAGCCATAGATTTGAATGAAGTGGCTTGAAGAAGATCCACATGTTCTTATTGTCAATGTCCTTCGCTATTATTGTTCCAACACCCAAGTCGGTATATGGGATTGTAAAGTCAACATACAGAGATCTATTGGCCGTAATTGTAATATCCCCCACGACAGCATCTAACTTCTAATCCATTCAAAAAAATGCAACATACATAAGCATTCATTTCTAGCTGTATGTGTGTGTGAGGGCATGAATGTGGGAAATGTGAAAAATGTTTCCCTACTAAATATTTATGAATCTGTCAGTTGTAATATTGTTGTACATTTTGAATTGTTCACATACCTGAAGATAGACTTGATATAGAAGATCGTTGTAGGTTCCTTTCTGCTCCCCATTGGAATCCTCAAATGGAACAAATTCATATGGTACATCAGTTGGTAAGGCATCAATGGCAGCCTTGAATACATCAATGCAGAAACCAGTGACAGTTAGTGCACTTGTTTGAGGATCACGATGCAGCTTTATCAATTCTTTGAACACTTGATTCACTGGAATACCAATTTTTAGCTTTATATCACTCCTGTGCACCAACCAACCTTTTGGAGTAGTTGTAGATACTCCTGGCCACACAATGGCTTCGAGAGCATTGGTACTTGAAGACCTCGCATACTTTTCACTAACATTTGGAAACATTTCTTTAGTGATTCCATCAGTCAATGTCCAAAATCCAACTCTTCTCTCCCCTTTGCCAAATATATTCACTATTTCAAATGCCCTAGAGATTAGTTTTCCGTTTACAAATTGAAAATCACCACTCAGACCCCTAAATATAATTTGCAATATTTCATTTAGAATGATTGAGCCACTTTGAGAAGCTCCAATGTTAGCCAATAAGTGTGTCATGTTCAATGCAGCATTTTGTCCCTTAGTTTGACAAATCCTATCCACTACCCTCTCCACTGCCCTTGCTAGTGCCCAAATTGCATCATATCCCCATATTCCAAACACATTTAACTCCATCATTTCCATATTTGGATTTTCCGCACCAAATTTCCTACTCCATCTGATAGTGAAGTTGGTGAGGTCGTATGATGATGGAATATAAGACTTGAAACCCAGAACCCCTTGCATTGAGTCAATGAGTAACGAAGAAGAATCCATTGAATGCAAGAGGTCCATTGTCTTATCAGTTATAATCCAACCATATCCTTCACTCATCATTCCTAACTTTTGGACGTTTAAGAAAAGACGAGACGCTAGAGAAGGTGAAACATGCACAACAAATATTGTTGTTTGCAGAGTCGTCTTAAGCTTATGGAGGTCTACAAGGATTTGTTCATCAGTGTCTGAGGGAGAAATTGCATACTTATAAGCAATGCCAATATTTTTCTCTTGGAAAGAATGGGCCAAATTTGATATGATTTCTCCGTCATCATAAATAAGGATGACATTCCTCCATTTGAATGATTCTACAATGGAAGCAACGCCATCAAACTCAATGGTTTGGTTTTGTGTAAGTTGAACAAGGTAGTTAGGGTATTCCGTTGACGATGAAGGACTTCTGGCAAAAGAAAGGATAGGAATTTTGGCCTTGTCCCCCAATGCAGCCAGGAGCTTGGCTTCAGCTGATGTTCCTGGGCCTATGATTGCTTGCACCTTCATATTCTCCAAAAGATCAAGAGCTGCGTTAATTGAGGAAAAGGAAGCAATTTACTTGATTATTTAATGTAATATATGGTAAAAGTCCCCCACCCCACTTTCAAGCTTGAACTTTGACTTCAAATTCAAATATATATATATATATATAATATCATCTGTAAAGAAAATCGTAGGCTTATGAAAAAGAATAATTAAGGTAATTAAACAAGTCAAATGGGGGTTTTCTTTTTCTCTGGCAAAAGAAGCCAAACCGACTTATGTGACCAAATTAAATTGTAGTTTTTTCTTTTATATGCGCGCATATGAGGCGCGCCAATAAATATATAGTGAATAAAAAATGAAGACGACAATTCAGAACAAATAAAAAAAAAACTTGAAGTACCAATTAATGAAGATCAAGATCTATATTGCATGTGGAATTAATGTAAAACAAAAACTCACCAGCAGACAGAGCAAGCAAGGGTTCTCCTTCTGAATCCCTTATGTGAAGAACAATCCTTGTTGTGTAGTGTCTATTAAGAGCATAAAAATCAGAAATTGCCATGCTAATGCAGCTATGAACAACTTTCCCAACCAATGATCCCATATCCAGAATCACTCCAACCTGAATTTCCTTCACAACATCGATACTACTGCTGCTGCTGCGATTTGTGTCAAGTTGTGCATTTGATAGATACAGATGGCTCAACAACAATATCACAAGTGAAATGAAGATATGATTCTTTATCCTCATCTCTCCGCTAGACCAATTTTGTGCTTAATATATTATTATTAAGTTAGCATCTTGACCTCTTGTACATTGCTCCGATGCATTGAAGTTGAATATGAACCACTAATATATTCCGTACGAACTATTACATAAGATCAACTAATGAACTATAAGTCAACGCTTAAACAAAACACTACTTTTAGCCGTGTCTAGCAAGTTCAAGATAGTAGCCACGCCATTGTGAAAAGTAGAATTGCTGACTAGCTAGCCTTCCAAGAAATGTAGAATTGCTGACTAGCAGCTAGTCTTCTAACAAATTTAAAGACACTTCAACTGTCACCGATAAATCAGGTTTACATTCATGATCTCTAGTCTGATTCTAGGAAAACTTCGTTGGATCAACTTGTATGCATCATAATCCAAGTAAATGCATGTTGAGTCAGTGTACAGGTTCAATGGGGCAATCACGTCATATATATGACCATATATATATATATATATATATATCACACAAAAGTTAAACTTGCTGGATGGACTTCTTTCTAGGTACGAGTAAGTCTGAATGCGCACAAGGAAGTATGTATAAATATGTAAGTCGGTCAACATGCATTACCCGACAACGTCTACACCACTTACACGGTGGCGAGATGGGGGTGTTTGACTCCTAATATAAAACGTATAATGTGGGAGGATAGTGCTAAGGTGACGTGAATAAGAATAATGGTTTAACCAAGACTGATTGTCTCCAAGTGGGAAAGGAAAGAGTTTTATTAGGCTACACCCTCACTTGGTGACGCCGAACAGAATAGTGATTACTCTGTAGGCTAGTGTCAACAAGTAATTTACAAGGAAGAATACAAGAGAATCGCCCAAAATACAGAGAAAATCCTCTAGTATTCAATTCAATATTCAAAATTTAAGTCTACTTCAAAATCAGCCCACAAGTCGGACTATATACTTGAAAAATCGTAAATATCAGAATTTTACCAAAAATAGCAAAATCTAAATAATCATGCCAAAATAAAATACGTAATAAAAGATGGAAGCTACTAAAAATCTAAGCACAAATCGAGTTCAGAATCACTTCCTAAACGATAAAAGAAATATTACTATAAAATGAAAGAAATAACTAAAAATGAGGATTCAGAGGGGAAAATAGTGGATTTTGACCTCGAAAAAATATGCACCCACGACGTGCGCGCCGAAGAGAGCTTTCCGAATTTGGGTCATATGAGCTATTCTAATACTCGTAACCAAAGTTAGGGCCAAAATACCGAAACACATCCAAAACTGCCCCAATTAAGGACAAGATCACGGCTTCCTGCCATCTTTGCACTGATCTGCCAACTCAAGGTATCTCAGCGTCATTAACGTGCCATCTGACAACTCAGTATCATCTGACTCGAATCCTCCTGCATCATTTGGTCACTATAAATACAGGACGATCCATATACCAAGGTACGCTATTAATACCCTTGAGTTCCTTTACAGCTTTAAAAAGCCTTTCCGATTTCTGACTTGATCATCGGAGCGTAGTCGACCGGCACCGTGCCGGTACCCTCTCGATTACCCTTCTCTTGTCCTTTTTTACAGGTTGGCGTTTGACCAGTTCGGGGTGAATTTTTCTTCATCAGTTGGCGCCGTCTGTGAAAAATCAATCACAAACTTGATTGTTCTACACAAATCATATATGAAGCATGATGCACCTACGATCTGGGTTAGAGACTATGGCCGTATAGGACCCTCCAACGCAGAACCTTCCTGCCAGCCACAATCCTCCAGCGCAGGACCTTCTTGCCGGTCACAATCCTCCAGCCGCACAGGATCCACCTATCAACCATGACCTTCCTTGCGAACAAGGCCTTCTAGTTGGTGGACAGGGCCTGCTTACCGCCCCTGATCTTCCCGATTGCAACGTGCCAGCTTCAGGACAGGGAGGCATGCAACCCTTTGGACAGATGGACTTCCCTGGGGCACGCCCCAAAATCCCAAATGACCAGGGACGGATCGCAGCGTTGGAATGCCAAGTCCGGAACATGAATCAAAGTCTCGCCCAGATATTCCAACAAAATGCGGCAATTCTACAACGCCTCCCTCCTGTGGTGCCAGTACCATCGTCGAGTCACCTTAGGCCTGTTGATCTAGAGGGGGATGGTGTTGGACGAGACAGTGAAGTCCCAACGGATGACACAGCTCAGAACCGAGTAAGAGATGGGACGAACCCCAGTCACCTAGTCCCACTTGAAAAGAACCAACCCCATGGAGACTCAGGGCACCCAGGAGAAACTACCTATTATGACATGGAGATGCAGGACCTCAGAGCCAGAGTAAAAAGCATGGCCCACGCCATAAAGGGGAAGGGCTCTGCTACAGTAGAGGAGTCGGTCCAACAAACCAACCTCCCTTTCTCCACGGGGATAATGAACTGTCCTTTGCCCAACAAGTTCAATATTGCATATGCTCATGCAAATGTTATATTACTGTTCGACCTTTGGAAAAAAGAAAAAAAAAAGGAAAGAAAAAGCTTACAAATGAACTATAGGTACCACTTTTGTGCTTGCACAAAGATATAATGTTTTGCACATTATGTACTATTTTTTTTTGTAAGTCATTTCACTAAAAAAGATATTTTGGATATAAGAAATTGCAAAACATGATTTTTTTTCATATCCACGTTAGCATTTTAGCCAATTTCAATTTTTTGAAATTTCATGACTTTGACTCCATAAAAGAATAAATAGCACTTCAAAAGTCCATGTATTTGTAACAATCCCAAAAAAAGGTAACTATAAACCAAATATTTAATAGTCTTCCTAAAATTATGATGGGTAAGGATTTGAATTTCTTCTTCATAAGCTGATAACCAAGAGTTAAATTTTAGGGATTTTGTCTCAGTAGCTTTGGATTCTACTGTAATATATATTGTCAAATGAGGAAGAAAAATATTCTAGTGGACATTTGTGCACCTCCTGCAGGGGCTCTGATTATGCTCTGTATTTATCGCTTCTGATTGTTGATTGTAGTGAACTGTGTTTTCTACCACAGCTGTCATTGTAAATGTCCTTTCTTCAATTAGTTATAAGACTAAGGGTAGTAAGTTAGTAACTAATCTGTGGTACCTCCTCACATCTTAAAGTGTAAAGCTGGTAGTTTGAGTACTAGCGACAAAATGGTTTTTAGTTATAAAAATTCTCTTTTATCATATAAATAAAACTTTTTGTATACAAAAACATGTAGTTTATATGGAAATAAAGCACAATGATACATTATGTACCTGTATACACCTGTTTAATAATTACTATGGTGATTGTGTATGTAAAATTAAGGGTAAATTTCTCTTACATTTCTTGAGATTTTGTCTAATTATTCTGGTATTAAAAATTTTAAAATATGGTTATCAACTTTTTCTGAGGTTTGATTGATTTTATTTCGGATATCCCTATCGTAAATTGACAATCAACTTTGCTAAAATCAACTAATATAAAATAATAAAAATGTCAAAACTATTCTCGGTGGCAGTAATGCTAATGTAACATTGATCGAAAAAATGTAAATATAAAATATGTTAATTTCAATCATATGATTCAAAATTGAAGATATTTTTACACAAAAGTATTATAATTTGAGGGTATTTTTGTAAATGTATATTATATGTGATTTTATTAAACCGGACGTTAGTTTGAGTAATTTTGCAAAATCTTTAATTTGAGAGTGATTACATCAAACTTCATGAGAGGTAAAAGTAATTTACCCGAAAATTAACAGGTGACATGCGCATGCATGCCATTAGATGCTTAACATGTTTGTTAGAATACCAAAAGAGATCTATTTTGGGACGAAGGCTTATGGCACTTGGTTTTGGCCGATGGAGAAAGGAAATAGGAGAATGTGGTGGAGAATTACAAGAGTCGATCTAGGGCTTCTCCAATTTGATTTTGTATGATTTATACTAAGAATTTTGGACTTGTTATTTTGTTTGTTTATTCATGTACTTGTAATTGGATGATCGATGAAATATAAACTAAACGTGAATTCATGATATATATTACCTTTATTATTTTTAATTCATATCTAGCTAAAAGAATATGCAAAGGAGCAATAGTTGAAGAACTTCAAAATAATAATCTTGCAACAATATTAATTGGTTTCTTCAATGCATATTAGTATTTTCATTTTTTAGTGAACAAGTACTTTAATATGAAGACCAAATTTACCTGCAGATACAGGTTTCTAATATAATTTTGAACACGCTTAATAAAGAATATGACAAGGACTAAAGCTGAAGAGAGCCCACTAATAAGAAATAAACCACGAAAACTATCAAGGTTTAGAATGTTGGGGCTGGCCACAGAATCCTGGAACATAAGAGATGACTGACTCTTAAACCATGCATTCTCCATCATCGTAAGTTTTCCTTGTGCTCTTAGTTTCATAATCGCCCTTGACATCTCAGGAACCAATGGTGAACCCTTTCGAAAAGCCTGCAGAGCCATAAGAGATCGATCGACCGACCAAATTTAGTAAAAATGTGTTACATATAAAGGAGTTTAAAACAAAATGTACAGCATTATGTATTAAGATTGTTTAGATATTCATATTTGTATATATGCCTACAAGATTAAGTGATTAACAATTGTTGTCCTATAGACACATTATATACATAAATAATTTGTAAAAGAATGATATATATATATATATATATATATATACTCACGAAGCCAAAGCCATTGGTGGTAGATTCTGATGCAATCATGGCATAGTCATTAGGATATCTTGCAAGGAAGATCTTGATGTAGGGGATCTCATCAATGATAGCGACGACACCACCATTTTTAGTTCCCATTGATAAAGCACTGGCATATTCCTCAGGTGAAGAATATTGCATAAGCCTAGTGTCTTCAAAATTCAAGTTGTTAGCTATGACTCCTTCAACAAAAGAGCCATATCGGAATCCTATATAATTCCCCTTTGATGCTGATTGAATTTGTTGAACTGTCAAGAGTGAAGTCAAAGTTGCAGTGTAGCTTGAAGTCAATATAAGCACAACGAACAGCCAAACAATCACCGTAAACCTTGACAAATTACTTAATAACTTTTCTCCTGCAGTGTCAAAACCCCAAATTTTATTTTTACAACTTTTCTGGAAGGTTAACTAGGTTGTTTTGTTGGGATAAAATATACTTTTACCAAGAAAAAGAATTAATTACAAAAGAACTTACTATGAGCAAAACAAGGGTTGAGAAGGAGAACCAGAACATCGTTCCAATTTGCTGAGCTGCCGAACCTTGGAATTCTTCATTTATCGGATGTTCGATAACCCAAACAACAATGCCGGTTAGGATAAAGAAAACAGCACTTGTCAGCCATAGATTTGAATCAAGTGGCTTCAAGAAGATCCACATGTTCCTATTGTCAACCCTTACTATTGTTCCAACACCCAAGTCGGTATATGGCATTGTAAAGTCAACATACAAAGATCTATTGGCCGTTATTGTAATATCGCCCACGACAGCATCATAATTCTAATCCATTGATCAAGAATGCAACAAATTAACATCAAATATATAAACCACTTGTCGAATAATATATACATACATACATATATATATATATATATATATATATAATAAGCATTCAAACACGGTCATATGTGTGGTCATGTGTGTATATTAAATATTTGTGAATCTTTCATTTGTCTATATACATTATGAATACATTACCTGAAGATAGACCTGATATACAAGATCATTGTAGTTTCCGACCCGCTCCCCATTGGAATCCTGGAATGGAATAAACTCATATGGTACATCAATATGTAAGGCATCAATGGCAGCACGGAATACATCTATACAAAAACCAGTAACAGTCGTTTCATTGGTTTGAGGATCATGATCCACCTTTACCAATTTTTAGCTTTTTACCACTCATTCGCATCAACCAACCTTTTGGAGTGTTTGTAGATCCTCCTGGCCAGATAATGGCTTCAAGACCACTAGTTGGATACTTTTCACTGACAGATGGAAACATTTCTTTAGTGATTCCATCTGTCTATGTCCAAAATCCAACTCTTCTCTCCCCTTTGCCTAATACATTCACTATTTCAAATGCCCTAGAGATTAACTTTCCATTTACAAATTGAAACTCAACACCTAGACCCCTAAATCTAATTTGCAATATCTCATTTAGAATGATTGAGCCACTTTGAGAAGCTCCAATGCTAGCCAATGAGTGTGTCATGTTCAATGCAGCATTTTGTTCCTTAGTTTGAGAAATCTTATCCACTACCCTCTCCACTGCCCTTGCTAGTGCCCAAATTGCATCATATCCCCATATTCCAAACACATTTAACTCCATCATTTCCATATTTGGATTTTCCACACCAAATTTCCTACTCCATCTTAGAGTGAAGTTGCCGAGCTCGTATGATGAAGGAATATAAGACTTGAAACCCAGAACCCCTTGCATTACTAAAGAGGAATGTTACTTAGGCCAAGACTTGGGCCTATAAATCATTGTCATTTCTTCAATTAGTTATAGGACTGGGTAGTAACTAATCTGTGGTACCTCCTCACATCTTAAAGTGCAAAGCTGGTAGTTTGAGTACTAGCGACAAAATGGATTGTGTGTGTTATTTGTCAGGGAAAAAAATGATTATTATTATAAAAATTCTCTTCTATCATATAAATAAAACTTTTTGTATACAAAAACATGTAGTTTATATGGAAATAAAGCACAATGATACATTATGTACCTGTATACACCTGTTTAATAATTAATATGGTGATCGTGTATGTAAAATTAAGGACAAATTTGTCTTACATTTTTTGAGATTCTGCCTAATTACTCTGGTATTAAAAATTTTAAAATATGGTTGTCAACTTCTTCTGAGATTTGGTTGATTTTATTTCAGATACCGTTATCGTTAATGAACAATCAACTTTGTTAAAATCAACTAATATAAAAAATTAAAAATGCCAAAACTACTCTCGGTGGCAGTAGTGCTAGTGTGACATTAATAGAAAAAATGTAAATATAAAATATGTTAATCTCAATCAAATGATTCAAAATTGAGGTTATTTTTACACAAAACATTATAATTTGAGACAAAGGCTTATGGCACTTGGTTTTGGCTGATGGAGAAAGGAAACAGGAGAATGTGGTGGAGAATTACAAGAGCAGATCTAGGGCTTCTCCAATTTGATTTTGTATGATTTATACTAAGAATTTTGGACTTCTAATTTTGTTTGTTTATTCTTGTACTTGTAATTGGATGGAATTCATGATATATATTACCTTTATTATTTTTTAATTCATATCTAGCTAAAAGAATATGCAAAGGAGCAATAGTTGAAGAACTTCAAAATAATAATCTTGCAACATTAATTGGTTTCTTCAATGCATATTAGTATTTTCACTTTTTAGTGAACAAGTACTTTAATATGAAGACCAAATTTACATGCAGATACAGGTTTCTAATATAATTTTAACACGCTTAATCAAGACTATGACAAGGACTAGAGCTGAAGAGAGCCCACTAATAAGAAATAAACCACGAAAGCTATCAAGGTTTAGAATGTTGGGGCTGGCCACAGAATCCTGAAACATAAGAGATGACTGACTCTTAAACCATGCATTCTCCATCATCGTAAGTTTTCCTTGTGCTCTTAGTTTCATAATCGCCCTTGACATCTCAGGAACCAATGGTGAACCCTTTCGAAAAGCCTGCAGAGCCATAAGAGATCGATCGACCGACCAAATTTAGTAAAAATGTGTTACATATAAAGGAGTTTAAAACAAAATGTACAGCATTATGTATTAAGATTGTTTAGATATTCATATTTGTATATATGCCTACAAGATTAAGTGATTAACAATTGTTGTCCTATAGACACATTATATACATAAATAATTTGTAAAAGAATGATATATATATATATATATATATATATACTCACGAAGCCAAAGCCATTGGTGGTAGATTCTGATGCAATCATGGCATAGTCATTAGGATATCTTGCAAGGAAGATCTTGATGTAGGGGATCTCGTCAATGATAGCGACAACACCACCATTTTTAGTTCCCCTCGATAAAGCACTGGCATATTCCTCAGGTGAAGAATATTGCATAAGCCTAGTATCTTCAAAATTGAAGTTGCTAACTAAGATTCCTTCTACAAAAGAGTCATATTGGAATCCTATATAATTCCCCCTTGATGTTGATTGAATCTGTTGAACTGTCAAGAATGAAGTCAAAGTTGCAGTGTAGCTTGAAGTTAATATCAGCACAACGAACACCCAAACCATCACGGTAAACCTTGACAAATTACTTAATAATTTTTCTCCTGTTAAAACACCAATTTTTTTGTTATTAAAACTTATCTGGAACGTTAGGTTGTTTTTGTTTCAATTTAATATACTTTTACCAAGAAAAAAAAATTATAGTAGAACTTGCGTACTATGAGCAAAAACAAGGGTTGAGAAGGAGAACCAGAAGACCGTTCCAATTTGCTGAGCTGCAGAACCTTGGAATGCTTCATTTATGGGATGCTCAATTAGCCAAACAACAAAGCCGGTTAGGATAAAGAAAGCAGCACTTGTCAGCCATAGAGTTGAATGAAGTGGCTTCAAGAAGATCCACATGTTCTTATTGTCAATGTCCTTTGCTATTATTGTTCCAACACCCAAGTCGGTATATGGGATTGTAAAGTCAACATACAGAGATCTATTGGCCGTAATTGTAATATCCCCAACGACAGCATCAAAATTCTAATCCATTCAAAAATGCAACATAAATCAAATACACCACTTTTCAAATATATATATATATAAACATGGCTAGCTAGCTGTATGCATTGCAGATGTCATTTGTGTACTAAATATTTGTGAATCTTTCAGTTGTGATATTGTTCTACATTTTGAATGGATATACCTGAAGATAGACCTGATATACAAGATCATTGTAGTTTCCTTCCAGCTCCCCAAATGGAATAAACTCATATGGTAAATCCCTAAGTAAGGCATCAATGGCAGCACGGAATACATCTATACAAAAACCAGTAACAGTCGTTTCATTGGTTTGAGGATCATGATCCACCTTTACCAATTCCTTGAACCCCAATTTCAATGGAACACCAATTTTTAGCTTTTTACCATTCATTCCCATCAACCAACCTTTTGGTGTAGTTGTAGATCCTCCTGGCCAGATAATGGCTTCAAGACAGCCAGTACTAGTACTTGAAGACATCCCATACTTTTCACTGACAGATGGAAACATTTCTTTAGTTATTCCATCTGTCGATGTCCAAAATCCAACTCTTCTCTCCCCTTTGCCTAGTACATTCACTATTTCAAATGCCCTAGAGATTAGTTTTCCGTTTACAAATTGAAACTCACCACTTAGACCCTTAAATCTAATTTGCAATATCTCATTTAGAATGATTGAGCCACTTTGAGAAGCTCCAATGTTAGCCAATAAATCTGTCATGTTCAATGCAGCATGTTGTTCCTTAGTTTGAGAAATCTTATCCACTACCCTCTCCACTGCCCTTGCTAGTGCCCAAATTGCATCATATCCCCATATTCCAAACACATTTAACTCCATCATTTCCATATTTGGATTCTCCACACGAAATTTCCTATTCCATCTTAGAGTGAAGTCGTGGAGCTCCCTTGATGGTGGAATATAGGACTTGATACCCAGAACCCCTTGCATTGAGTCAATGAGTTCCGAAGAATCCATTGAATGCAAGAGGTCCATTGTCTTATCAGTTATAATCCAACCATATCCTTCACTCATCATTCCTAACCTTTTAACATTTAAGAAAAGACGTGAAGCTAGAGAAGGTGAAACATGCACAACAAATATTGTTGTTTGCAGAGTACTACTCGTGAGATTATGGAGCTCTACAAGGATTTGTTCATCAGTGGCTGAGGGAGAAATTGCACACTTACAAGCAATGTGAATGTTTTTCTCTTGGAATGAATGGGCCAAATTTGATATGATTTCTCCGTCATCATAAATAAGGATGATATTCCTCCATTGAAATGATTCTACAATGGAAGCAACGCCATCAAATTCAATGGTTTGGTCTTGTGTAACTTGAACAAGGTAACTAGGATATTCCGTTGATAACGAAGGACTCCTAATAAAAGAAAGGATAGGAACCTTGACCTTGTCACCCAATGCACGCAAGAGCCTGGCTTCAGGTGATGTTCCTGGGCCTATGATTACTTGCACCTTCACATTCTCCAAAAGATCAAGAGCTGCGTTAATTGGGCAAAGGAAGCAATTAATTTTTTACTTGATCATTAGTTAATGTATTGGTAAAAAACCCCCACCCCACTTTCAAGTAGGAACTTATGACTTCAAATTTAAAAATTATCATCTGAAAAGAAAATGCTAATGCTAGGTTTATGAAAAGGATATGCTAATTAAACAAGTCAAATGGTGTTTCTTTTTCCCTGGCAAAAGAAGCCAAATCGACTTAAGTGACCAAATAGTAGCTTTTTTTTTTCTTTTTTTTTTTAAAATGCATATGAGGCCATGCATGCCAATGAATAGTGAATGCAAAATGAAGAAGACAATTCAGAAGAAATAAAAAAGATTAAGGTACCAATTAATTAAGATATTGCATGTGGAATGTAAAACAAAAACTATTTACCCAAAAAAAAAAAATGTAAAACAAGAACTCACCGGCAGACAGAGCAACCAGAGGTTTTCCCTCTGAATCCCTGATGTGAAGAACTATCCTTGTTGTGTAGTGTCTGTTAAGAGCATAAAAATCAGATATTGCCATGCTAATGCAGCTATGAACAACCTTCCCAACCAATGATCCCATATCCAGAATCACTCCAACCTGAATTTCCTTCACAATGCCGACACTACTACTCCGATTTGTGTCAAGTTGTGCATTTGATTGATACAGATGGCTCAATAACAATATCAGAAGTGAAATGAAGATATGATTCTTTATCCTCATCTCTCCACTAAAGCAAATGGCTGCTTAATTACTAAGTTAGCATCTTGACCTCGTGTTGTTTGAGCTCTTATATATAGGTGTCGAATGATTTATATATTTAAGTTCCACCATGTCTAACAGTTTAATCTTTTAAAGTTGATGGTTAGTACTAATGAACTATAAGTCTACATTAATGAATGAAAAACACTTTTAGCCGTGTCTAGCAAGTTCAAGTTAGTACCAATGAACTACTAGTCTACATTAATGAATGAACTAATTAAGGGATGAATTGAATTATAAGTCTACAAGAATGAATGAAAATACACTTTTAGGCGGGTCTAGCAAGTTCAAGCTAGTATTAATGAAGTATTAGTCTACATTAATGAGAGAAAAAAACACTTTTAGCCGTGTCTAGCAAGTTCTTGTTAGTTCTAATGAACTATTAGTCTACATTAATGAATGAGCTAAAGACTGAATTGAGTTATAAGTCTACATTAATGAAAAATACTTTTAGCCGTGTTTAGAAAGTTGAAGATAGTATCCACACCATTGTGAAAAGTAGAATTGCTGACTAGCAGCTAGCCTTCTAAGAAATATTGTATAATTGCTGACTAGCAGCTAGTCTTCTAACAAAGACACTTCAAGTGCCACCGAGGTTGGCATTTCCCTTAAGCTAACCATGGAAAGATATTCTCTAGTCTGATTCTAGGGGAACTTCGTTAAATTCAATATATATATATATATATTGAATTTTGACTATTCTAGGGTCGTTTTGCCTGGTGATATCTCTCATTAGCAGCAGCTCATTCTGACTATTCTAATCTTCAATGAAATATCTATTAATTATTAATTTTGGCTTGGAGAAAAAAGAAAAGAAGAACTAATTTGAGATCGATGAAGACATTCAGATCCGGCCCTTCATAAGAGATAAAAGGACTAATGAATGTATGTATATATATTACCACCAGCATAGATATTTAGATCGAGGGTGTTATTCACTCGATTGGTGGTTGAAGCATTTTCAAATGTTATATATATTAACTACTATTGAACATTTCTTTCTTTAATTTTGGTTTTCTATAATATAGTTGCAAATATCTTATAGTATTACTTAAAGTGGTGATGCAGTCTAAGAAAACAGTCTATACTAGAACAGTACCAACACACAATAAAAATGACCAAAGCAAAATCCATCAAAAGCCTGGTAAACAAGATGGCAAGCAAGCAAGCTAGCTAAGTAGATAGTTGTGGTGTAAATACATGTTTTGGTTCAGTTTATGAAAGCAGCTTTCAAGAAGTTTAAAACAAAAAGAAGATATATAGTTCACTGAAATTAAATCTTTTTTTTTTTTTTTTAAATTCAGTTTTCGAAAAGCTGTCAAGAATTTTTAAGTTTAGCTCTGGATTTACCAAATGAAGATCAGTCCCGGAAACATAATACCAACCCCACCTGCAGGCAGGCCCACAGGAGCATTCAGATAGATGTATGTAATCTCATGTGAACGTAGACAGAAAGACCTAACAATTTGGGCTAGGTAAATAATACCTCCATGTGAATGTAGAAAGAAAGAGAGACCAAACAAGTTTGGGCAATTTTTAACTCTGACAAAGTCAGACATACAAAATAAAGATTAGTCCAAGAAACAAAACAAGGCACGAACCCCGCCTGCAGGACCACCCACAGGAGCAATCAGATGAATGTATGAGTCAGTGTACAAGATATAACCTAGATGGACTTAATGCGTACAAGCAAGTGTGAATCAATGCGCCCATATAAGTCGGTCGACATGCATTACCCCATGTCTATTGCTATGCTCATTTTGACTATTCTAATCTTTAATGAAATATCTTCTTTTCTTTTTATTTTGAAAAGTGTTTATTTAATGAAATATCTATTATTTTTGCCTCGGTAGAAGACGTTCAAATCCTTTGATAAGAGATAAAGGGATGTAACGTATATTACAATTTACTAGCAGAGATAAATACTCACTCGTTGATTGAAGCATTTACAAATGTAATATATAACACTTCTAACCATTTCTTTTTTTGTTTTGGTTTACTATTATATGGTTGCAATCAGATGAATGAGTGTATCATCCAAGTAAATGAACGTTGAGTTAGCGTACAAGATTAATATGACAGTCACATCACACAAAACCAGATGGACTTCTAGGTATGAGGAAAGTATGACTCACATCACACAAACCAATGTAATATATATATATATACATCAAGTGCAAGGGACGTACACTGAATGCTTTTGATCCAAAACATTTTTTTAGGGCACTTAATGTCAATGAACAATTTCAAGGAGGCATCAAATTTAACTCCTCTTGTTAACTAATCCAGCAATGAGTTACCCTAGTTCTTCACCACAATCTTCTTCAATGAACAATTTCAAGGGGGGCATCATCAATTTAACTTCCTCTTTTTAACTAATCCAGCAATCAGTTGTCCTAGTTCTTCACCACAATCTTCCTGCACATGATGACCTGCCTGAAAAGGCAACAAATTAACTGAAAGAAAACCTTTGGAAAGAAGCTATTTCAAATGACGAGCGCACAGAACCAACTGAAAAGGCATTCGACCTAAATATTACCAAAATATTTGAAAATCATTTTCTTAAATGTTTCTGAAGCAATTCTCATCAGAAAAAGCTCATTTCATGTATGTTTTTAAAAAACGAAAATACTAACTAAACTGGTTCCATGAATTTCTTTTAGAATTCTGCCTCCCTTCAAATGGATTTTTCCAAGGATAGAGTTGTTTCTCCCACCATTTACACGCTGAAAAAAATGCTGATTTTTTTCCCAAGAAAGTACTTGCTTTAAATCCAATTCTATATGTGGAATCAATTCAAAAATATATAATTGCCAAGGAGTATGATAATAAATGGTTGTATACTATTAAATCCATATTCATGAAGCCTAACATAGGATTATTGGGAAGGTTTCATTTTCTTAAACCCCATTTAATCAAAAATCTAAAATTGTTATACTTCTCTTTCTTTCCTTTTCTCAGCAATGAAACAATATATATGAGAATAATATCCAGTAAGTATGATCAAACCCCAACACATTTGGTCCCTCCCAATTTCCCCACAAAAATTATATAATAACAAGAAAAATGATTTTTCATTAGTTATAAAGAACTGTTAGTACCATTGGAAGTTCAACTAGTCTATGCTTTGAGTCTTTGCAAAAAGCTTCAACTCCATCATAGCTTAACCAGCGGTCTCTTAGGCCCCAGCATACAGTAGTCTGAATTTTCCAATTCTCATCCATGAGTGTCATCCTCAGTTCTTCAACATAAGCCTGCTAAGTAACCAAGATAAAAACATTTTGTTCAAAAGAAAAGAGAGAAAAAAAATTAGCATACTAATATTTCATTAAAAGTTTATTTTGAGGTTTGTAGCTTTCAGAATGCACAAAAAACTATTCATATGAAAGAGAGATGCTGTAAAGGCAAATCAACCCATCAAAAATTAGGAAACTGACGTACATCTCTAAATGTTGGCATAGTGAACACAACCTGAAGTTTTCTAAAGCATGCACCACGCATTGTATTCTACCAAAATACCTTGTGCTCAATGTATGGTCAAAAAAGAAAAGAAAAAATCTCCTTAGTTATGCATTTATTTCTTACAAAAGAAAAAGAGAATAGACTACAACAACTAGCATCCAATTGGCATTTGAAACCAGCACTTCTCCATTTGGGAGTGGCTGGAAATACCATTCAATCTAACAACCGGTGGTGAGTGTTACCCTTTAAAGAGAGACAAAGGGGGAAATGATTTGTGCTATTCCATAAAACATGAAAACGTTGATGACACTTCTTAGTCATGTTGAATACATCTAGGGGACATTGAGGAAGTCTGGGTACTAATACAGCTCTTCTGCAGAAGCGCTTGTGCTACTTAGACAAAATCAGGAAAACACCTAAAGGTATATTAATGTCATTATAGTAAATATTTGCACTGAAATTTAATTTTCCTCCCCCTCCGTTTTACTAATTTTGAAATTTGTTTTTCATTTATTCTTGTTAAAACTTGCAGGTAAAAAACTGCAACCAGCAGTGTTGAGTTCATTTTTCCATAATATCCAAAATAATTTAGAAGAATAAAAATGCCTCACCAACTAGATGAAAAAGGATCAACAGAAAGGAAAAGGTGCACCTTTAGTTCCTTCTTCATCGACCTACTAATCGCATTTAATGCAAAACCTGAGGAACCGGATGTGAGATAAGGTCTTCTATAAACCATCGCATCATCTTCTTTCATTTTGTACGGACCACAGCTTGTCAAGGCTTTATCACTGGCCCTTAGAGGATCCTGCTTGCCAGAAGATCAACTTTACTGATCAAATTATAAGCATTCAGTTATTCAGAACTAACGAATCTGTAAAATTGTACAACTACAAAAAACAAAATATAACTCTCATGTAGTCTTCCTACCTGAGAAAAAATTTCACCTAACAAAAAGTTGTTAAATATGGACAAGGTTGATGGTAGGTCGGCATGTTTGGCTGTTAGCTACAATGCAACAGGATAAAGAACAATATTAGGTTTTATTATTCTGTAAAGCCACAAATTATGCATGATGCTTGCAAACATAAAAATATATGTACACGTATACATCATACATCAACAGTTGTTTATTTTGTATCCAGAATTGTCGTCTCGAATAAATTTAACTTGGAGAATTAAAGAACCTCCCTAAGGTTTCTTAGAATTTCACTCATGTTCCTACAGGCTTTTATAACAAAACAGACCATCCTCAAGTTCGCATAGACTTGCACTCGGCTATCCTCCTTTAAATTTTCATGTGAGAAAACCATTGCGAGATTGGTTCAATCCATAATTTTAAAGGCTATATCATGCCTGCACCACGTCAAGGGATGCTAGATGCCAAGCCATTGAGATTTACGCCTTATGTGACTACCTACTTTAGCATCTTTCATTAGGATTCAAAGTGACTAACAATGTTGCATATCTTAATTGTTGTATTTAGTAACATATTACCCACATTTATTTCTTCCACGTTTTTTATTGTACTCAACAAATTTTTAAAAGTGCCAAGTTATGCATGTTTTCACATTTCTATGTAGAAACTTCATACAAAAAAATGAATGTGGAGTATGAACGTCTTTTCTTAGTTCACTAATCTGGTATTCTCATAATTAGTCATAAAAGAAATTTACATTACAATTCTTGGAATTAAAAAAATAAAAAAATTTGTGCCTTCCAAATTGAGGCTTGCACACTACCTTGCAGAGTTGCAGGGAGCAAAGTACCATGCCAATGTTTTTGCATCTAAAAACTATGGTCTAGTCATAATCACCACAATTTTTAAAAATGATAAGAGGCAAAACCACCACGAAGATAAAAAAACAATTACAAGAGAACTCAAAATGAAGGAAGTTAAGGGTGAGCTAATGCAAAACTCAGCAGAGTTTAGTAGTGATAGCAGAGACCTCAAGAGTGGGATATTTTATCTTAGAAAGCTCTCGGAAGGTAAATATTAATTTCAGACACTTCTGGGGATTTTTGGTAGTTCTCCTATTTATCATTGTTCCAAACTTCACAAGCTTGTATAAGCAAAATGATAAGACTAATAGAATGAATATCGCTATGTAGAAATTCACAAACTGAATGCTCAGTTAGAGTAGTTCATACAGGAGGATTAAGAAGTATGAGATCATTAATCTTTTCTTGATGACTGCTAGCATATTTAACAGCAATTGGAGAAAAATAACCCTGCAAAACATAGCGTAGACTGAAATTATTTTTCAATTTCTTATTAAAAGATCTGTAGCTTGACCAGTAACCCTGCATCTAAATTCAGCCAAGGCAAATTACCTGGGCAACAAGTGAAAACTTACTGACAGAAAGTTCATTTATAAGAGATCCCAAGGATGAGACATATTCTGCAAGCCACAACACAAAATTTAATGTGAAATTTTTTTAATCTTTTTCTTTTAAAATTAAATTGTAATATGAAAATAACCTACAGCCTTGATCCTGCCATAATTTTTATTTAAATAAAAAGGCATTTACCATCCAAAGTGTAATCAAAACCATATCTGGGCTGAGGCTTATCTGAAAACCCAAATCCTGTAAGAAGGGAAGAAATGCAGTAATTTTCTTTATATGTTAGCTTATAATGAACGTGTATATGAATCATTGATCATGACAGATCATCATATTGAAACATCACTTAGAGTATGACAAATTATCAGTACTTCAAGTGCTAATTATTTAATAGAGAAGAATAGGTAAGACAGACAAAGGACTGTTAAAATTATCTAATCAATAAATTGTACATTTGGAGTCTATAAGTGCATTTTCCATCGATGGAAATTTTCAATAGTTCTTGTCAAAGTGGTAGTTACTTTCAAAAATCAAAAAAGAAAAGGATATTTGTAGAAAAACTCATATGGATGAAACACTGATCTTTAAAAATTGATTTTCCCTGAAATTAACAAAATCCTACCTAGCCAATCAAAAGCAACGGCATGATAGTCCTTGGAGAGCACGGGAAGAACTTTGCGATAAGAATATGCCTGTGACAATATGAAAAGAAATATATCTGGGGTAAAAACATGACAGAAGTTCCCAGATCAACTGAGGTAAAAACTTAACAGAAGTTCCCAGATCAAATGATAATAGTCTGCAATCAACCTCCATGTTACATTAACATTAACAGTTACATGGACAATGATAAATCCTCTGATTATCAAATCAACCAGGTTATGATAAAGGAAGTTAAAATGAATGCACACACACACACACACACAAAATCAGTCACATATTAGAGAAAAACAAACACAGCCTGGATGGGTTTACATTTATGCAATTATAACTATGAATTAAGAATTGTACTTTCTCAATATCAGGATGAGAAATTTGTGATTAATGTGTTGTAGAGAGAAAGAACATTTCAGAATTCAGCAAGCTAGCTAGAATGAATTGCTGAAACAAGAGGGGGTGACTGGAAGACAGACTTGGAGGCAAATTAACAGCAAGAATTTAGTAATAAAAATGGAGCTACTAAAATTCAAGAACTCTGGGTACTTTTTTCTATTTGGCTCATTATTCCTGGGCTTCTTTTCTAGTGGGCAAAATAAGTAAACGAGGCCCCGGATGAATCTAACAACCTTAATAGGAATAAAGGCAGTATTATCTTTTTGCAAAATGAAGAAGGGGCATGAGTGAGAAAAAGACACACATTCACATCTTAATTGGATAGCTAAAACCAACCCAGTTTGGAAATGTTGGGTTAAAAATGGTTGCGACCAAAGAGGAGTTCTAAACATGATATTATTCAAGGAAGGTTCAGACTGACTTGTACCAAGTACTTCATGAACAAATAATAAGTATTATTCTAATATACATTAAAGCAGACATGTCTGATTGGACATTCCATTTTTCAATTCCCATCTAATTTCTAGGCCAAGTCTCTGCAATTCAAATTAATTGTGGTATCACAAAGACATCCTCATGCAATACCAGCAATTCCAATAATATTGCAAGGCATATAACATATCATTTAATACCTTCCCAGAATGAGAAAACGAATAAGGTATAACTTAGCATCAAGCAATTTTAATGGCTATATAGGAGGAACGAATGAGAAATGCTTGTCAAGTGGCATATTCAAATCATGGAGATTATCCAATCAATAGTTCTAAAAAGATATTATGCTTGAAAAGGTTAATTCTGTTTTCTACTTGTTCAGAATATCCCTTAGAAACATGGTGTCCATCCTGCATCAAATAGAGCCTACCATCCAACTGTATTAGCAACAATAAGCAGTTTTATAAGTCTCAAAAGTTCACAGTATGATCAACAGAAAGTCCTAGTTAGATATAAACCTAAAATTGCCTTCTTTGTGTCGAGAAGAAAGAATGTCAAGTAATTCAGCAGTTGCCTAAAGATCAATATGTTTCAGAACAATAATGTTACAATGGTAATGTCTTTTACTTTCTTTCTTTTTTGTAAACAAAGGAAGGAAGAAGTTCATTGCATCCTTCAAAGATTACTCCTACAAATAGAAAAGTACAAGTTCAGAAATTCATCTTAGCTCTTTCTTATATGGAACACAACTATAAGCAGTGATTAACAATATGAAGCATCTTTCTTCTAGCTTGCAATGCTCAATTATATACTCAAACATCGGCATTCAGCTCTTGACCAGCAGAAGCAAACACTTGCTCAAATTAAATTGAAAAGAGAGTTATATGTCTTTGAAGAGTACAATCATCATTAATTGAGACTCCGATAAACATCAAAAAGCTGAATAAATGAAACAACTGTAAAACTTATCATCACCACATACAGGAACAAGACATTGAGCAAGAAACAATTAAGACAGTTATTTTTCCAACATTATATGTAAAGGATTGAATACCTTTGCTACCGTTTGTAATGTGACGTTAAAATGCCAGAGTCAATTGAAACAATTTATGACTTTTTATAGCAGAACATTTAGATACAGAGCCTTGACAAGGCCTCTTCTTATTTTTCTTTCTTTACTTTTTGGTAATTATCAAGATTCAACTTCAACCTCCTTTGACCTTGTTACATCATCATACAAACCAAAGAGTAAAGCTTTAAGCTTCCAGTAGCTATGTCATGCCATAGTTATCTAGGTTAATTTAGATAATTAAAACATTCAAACAAAGATGGTAACTTAATTGTATTTTTGAACAAATCACTCAAGAAAATAAGACTCACCTGTGAAGGAAAACCATGAATTAATATAATTGGAGGACTGTCAGCACTTCCGCTTTCAACGCAAAACCATCTATTTCATATATATAGATCATGTTTCAATCGGAAAAACCTTGCAAATATTCCATCCTCAATTTCTGCATAACATGAAGTCCTAAGCCACTATAAATTGTAGCATGTTGGCATCCTATATAAAAAACTAAGAGACTCCTAGTCTTAAAGACTTGTAAATTCACCTGAAAACATCAGCAGAAGCCTGAGAACCTCCACCCATTGTAAGACCGAAAAATGGATCCTTTGCTTTCTTGCCAGAGCCATAAACAGGATGAGCTTTCACCTGATAATGACCAAAGAATTTTAATGTCAACATCATAAACAAAGCATCCAAACAATTAATATAAATAGACATCTGACAAGGACGGTAAATACAGCCAGAACCAATATCCAAATGAGCTTCATCTTCGTAAATTCAATAAACCTGATTCTTAGATGCCATGATAGAAATGGCATCCTAGTTGGGCACATGTTGAAAAAATAAAAGAATGAAGCCGCGTTTGCAGTTTATTTACCAAAGCGGATGCACCCTTCGGTAACAACCTTCATACTTCAGATTATACCAAACAATATTGCTATAAAGTTAACAAACAGAGTAGATCGTAAAAGTCAAAAAAGGGGTGGTTGAAGCACATAATTATAATTGTCCAATTTTCAGATTTTCTTTTAGAATAGCACCTTTTTGCAATAAAATAATCTCTAGTATATTACTGTAGCGTCAAATTCTTTAATACAAAATGGCCTCCGTAAAACTGTCCCCAATTTCATCTTTGCTTTTTTTCATTTAACACAATACTGCCTCAAAGATTAATGTCGAAAGATCATTTCAAAAAATACACTAAAGCTAAATAAGAGTAAAGCCTTTGTGATATGAATAAAATAAAATTTCAGTGATCTCCAGAAAACCTAATCCTAAATGAATATTGAAGGAGCAAACAAGACTTACAATCTTTCCTTTCTTGAACCATTCATCCGCCGGGTTAGGCCCATCTGAATACTTACCTGTCCAAGAAGAAAGTAGAATTTTCTTGATCAAATTTTCTTTTTATTATGAAATCAAACGAAAAACGCAAAAATTGAAAAAGAAAATTAAAAAATCAAACCTCCGCTGAAGGAAAAGCCATCTCCAACTGAAATAGGAGCATCCAACAGATAATCCTAATATTCGTTATATTAGTAACCTTTTAACTGAAAAGGAAAATCATGTAAAATGAGAGACGGAGTTTGATCCTATCAAGAAGCTTACATCGTTGGGATCATCGATGGATGATCGGCAACTGAGTGCGGAAGATTTTCTTCTGCGGACATTCAGAAAGCCACAGGCAAGCGACGATGGGGATACAGAAGATGATATGGTAAGAGACATTGTGACGTGTAGAGTAAGAACAATGTTGGCGCGAGAGGAGACTTGTCTTGAACCGAGGACAGTTGCGGTTGAAGACCATTGTTGCCATTTATCCAGTGTGGAGAGATAGGGTTTCTCTGGTTCACATCCGCTGCCAATACTATATCACACATATATATACTTCAATGAAAGCTTTCTTTTCTTGTGTAAAGTTTACGCTTCCCTTTTTTCTCTTCGTAACTTTAACGCTTCCTCGTATAAGTATTTTATGAATTCTAAATAATCTCAAGTTAAACTGTACAAGTCAAGTCACTTTCAACTGAACCCTTACTAAATTTATTCATCAAATTACTAATCAAAATATTAAAAAATATATATAAAAAAATTAAATCACCATTATAATTAAAAATATATTTGTGTGTACATATTGAGTCAAAGCAAACTTATATCGGCTTAATGGGGGCTAAGGATCCATTATAAGTCAAAACAAACTTATACTAAACTGAACTATATATATATATGTATGTATATTAATGAGGGCCTAATTATGCCTTGCCATTGCCTAGTGGAGGTAAACATGATGATTTGTTTTTGGGTGAAGGTTGATGTTTTAAAAATGTACAAATTTATTGAAAAATATGATAAAGTATTTGACTTCAATTATAAAATGTATGACATGAAAATTAGGATTAAGGTGACGTGAATAAGAAATATGTTTTGACCAGACTTTTCTATCTCCAGATAAGTCTAGAGAACTAAAAAGTCAGTCTTCTACTATGACACTTTCACATCTGACTACTATAAACACAAGGGTCTATATCCCAGATACATAATGAAAACTCTCTAAAGTGCCTTTATATCTTTAGATCCTTCTGATATTTCTGACTTGATCATCAGATCGTAGTCAGCGGCACCACGTCGGTAGATTTTTCTTCGCTTCGCTAGTGTAAAATTCTAAGCATTTTATGAATTCAATTTAATGAAAAACATAAGATCAAATATTATCACTTTTAAGAAATACAAACTCAAACTTAGATTAATTATAATATTTTTTAACTATCACATATACATGATATAAATGGTGAAATAACTATAAAATAATTAATCACAATAAACGAAAATCATAAGCATTTCTATCATACACATATAAATCAATAAATAAACAATATAACTTTACTTCAATAATGGAAGTTTCCTCCTCAACCTTAGTTGAGGAATTTAGTTACACATGGTAGGAGAAAACAACAAATAAATAAAAGATATAATGAAATAAAATAAACAAATAAAGCCCAGATCCATTTCATTGCGTCTTTCTGAATCCAGAATTGCTTCCATTAGATCTTGAGATTGAGAGAACCTTTCGAAAAGTGTGAAAAATTATAATGTTGGAGATCCTTCTTTGTCCAAGATGACAAATCATGTTAAAACTAAATCTCTTAAGGACTACTACACTCCCGTGCAGATTATGAACCCGTCTTTGATTGTGTTACCTACTACTCAACAGGGATATTTTGAGATACGGGCGGCGGTAATTAATTTACTGTCCACTTTTAGAGGTCTTAGCTCTGATAACCCATACCTCTATGTCAAGGAATTTCTAGAAATTTGTTCTATACTGAATTTTCAAAATATTTATGAGAAGTCAATTAAATTGCGGTTATTTCCATTATCTTTGAAAAATAAAGCAAAATTTATGTTATACTCACTGGAACCTGCGTCCTTCAATTCATGAAATGTGTTATGCACCAAATTCTTTACTAAGTTATTTCTCATGCACAAAATTAACTTCCTTCGTCGAAATATCATGCAATTTACTCAAAAAAAGGGTGAGAAGATTTACGTGTATTGGGAGAAATTTAATGATATCCTCCTTAAGCGTCCCAATTATGGTTTTACCAAGTGCCAATTAGTTCAATTCTTTTACGAGGGGTTGTCACCCCATAATCATGAACTAATTAAGTGGTAGAATTCATGTCTAATAATGAGAATGAAGCATTGAAATTTCTTGATGCGTTGTCAGATAACTCTCAACAATAGGAGTACTCAGGGAGGGTTGAAAGGAGTGTTCTATCAATGCTCTTAGAACCCAAAAAGGGAAGAATCTACGAGGTCTGAGAAAATACTGATTTGAGTGTGAGGATAACTAGTCTAACTAGGAAAGTAGAGGCTATAGAGATGAGTAAAGGAGGTAATTTTTATGTTCGTGTAGTTAGTGAGGTGTGTCAATTGTGTGAGAGTTCTTTTCATACGACTCAAACTTGTTCATCCATTGTATATTTTCATAAGTATATAGCCGAACAAGCCAATGCACTCAATTCCTATATGAAGTCATTTGGCAACCCCTATTATGATACATACTGTTACCCAAGAATTGTCCCTAGAGGGGGGGTGAATAGGGACAATAGGCAAACGATGAAACTTTTTCGGTTTAGCTCATTTTGACAAAAGTAGGATTCTTTGGACTTTTGTCAAACACTTGATAAACTTATTTATTCAACAAGTGGGAGTGAGAATGCTCTATTTATGATGCACTTAAATGATCTAGTGGATACAACAAATGAAGTGTTCATGCAAGTGCAACATATTATGCTTGAAGTGTGTGGAAATGTTGGTTGAGCATTTTATCAAACACATGATATGTAAATTGATTTACAAAAGATAATCAAACAAATACTCAATCAATTTACAAAATAATCAATTCCTCAACTCAACCAATATACTCCAAGCATACATCCCATCCTCCTCATATGAAGCATTTAAACAACATTCATTAAATAAACAATTATAAAATAAATGCTAGCAAAATAAAGAAGTTGATCTATCAAGCACTTGGAGTGCTACTCATTCATTCATAAGATTGTTCATTGGATAAGGAATGAAATGAGCTAATTGAATATATGTCTATCAATGCTAAAAAGGAATTAAAGCTCATATAGACATTCTATCAAACACATGGTGTGCAATTTACTCCAAGCATTTATCCCATCCTCCTCATATGAATTAAAACATATAAAGTCATAGCATTCATATATAAAGCATTATGAAATTAAATATATAAAATGCTATTAAGTAAAGGAGTTAAGGGTTAGAGAAATGCAAACCAAGCAACACCACGATATTTACATGGTTCGCCAACTCCGGCCTACGTCCATGCCTCAAGAGCTCATCTTGAGGTATCCACTATGAAGCTTCCCTTAAAGGTGGAAAGCAAACCTTTACAATTGCCAAGTCCAACGCTTGGGCTTCCTTGCTCAATGAAAACCTCACCAAGACTTCTTTGCCAAGCTCATGACTTGGTCTTCCTTGCTCAATGACAACCTCATCAAGACTTCTTTGCCAAGCTCATGACTTGGACTTCATCCCTCTTTTGATGGTTAAGAGATAACCATTGCTCACTCTTAAAGGTGGAGAGCGCTACCCAATCCTTCTCCTTTTAAGGTAGAGAATGAACCTTTACAAGCTTCTTCAAGCTACCCATGCCAAGAGAACATCTTGGTCTTCTTCTCTCAAGAATAAGAAATTTGTGTACAATGAGTGTCTCTCAAATAGACAAGATATACAAATTCAAAGCTCTCTCAAATCTAGAGTTACAATTGATGAATCAATATGAAAGCTCAACTCTAGAATGATGAATGAAATACCACATATGAATTTGATCTTTGGAAGAATATGGTCAAGTGTGGTGACTATCTCTATAGAATATGAATTCTAAGCTTAAGGATAGATTCAACCAACAATGGATGATCAACTATGGGTGTAGTGGTCTCTCCCATCTGGAAAAATACACATACAAGGTGTATTTATAGCCCCTTTAAGAGATATGGCCGTTTTAAAGTTGTTGGAGATTGTTGGGAGCATTAAATGATCTGAACTAGCCGTTAGATTCAGATCCAGCATCTTTGAGGCGCCTCAAAGTGAGTTTGAGACGTCTCATAAACTTTGAGGTGTCTCAAAATGAGTTTGAGGTGGCTCGAAATGAGTTTGAGGTGGCTCAAAGTGAATTTGAGGTGGCTCAAAATGAGTTTGAGGTGCCTCAAAAACCTTCTCAAATACTCTGATTCTTTCTGTAACTTTGAGGTGGCTCAAAGTGAGTTTGAGGTGGCTCGAAATGAGTTTGAGATGGCTCAAAGTGAGTTTGAGGCGCCTCAAAAGCCTTCTCAAATACTCTGATTCTTTCTGTAACTTTGAGGTGGCTCAAAGTGAGTTTGAGGTGGCTCAAAATGAGTTTGAGGTGGCTCAAAGTCAAGTTTGAGGCCCCTCAAAGTTCTCTAACCTTTAAAGAGTTAGATTTCAAAGCAAAGGTTAGGACTTATGAGCATATATGGTCTTAGGATGTCAAAATGTAAAGATCAAGACCTTTTTCATGAATTTTAGTGACCAAGAAATGATATGAGTGTGAAAACATGGTCCTATCATGGAATTGAGTTCTTCAAAAGATATAAAACGTTTATACCAACTCAAGTCAAAAAATTCCTTATGAATCAATTTGATCCAAGTCTTATTACTCTAATTCCTATAAACCATTCCAAATGATATGAGTGAAATACATGGTCCTAGATATGGCTTAATAATTGAGTTCTTCCAAAGCTTATGAAAGCTTGAACTAACTCAACATTAGTAAAGGCCTCATGATGTTAAAAATGAAGTTCATGGCTTATTGCTTATGCTATAAGGACTTATGAATTATATGAATGATATGCATTGGTCCTAGAGCTTTCAAGTGAGAATATCAAAGTAACTTTACAAAGATTACCTATACACTCACCAAGACTAAACTACCCAATCTTCAATATCTTCATTGATCTTGATGTGCATTGGGTGAAGTCTTCTTTCTTTGATATTATTGCCTTCATCCTTTTCTCATGTCCTTGATATGAGCTTTTGAACATAGATGGGCATGATCAATGTGAGCTTTGGATACCTTTGCAATGTGCCATTGATCCTCTTGTCTTACTTTGAGTCTTGTTACAACGTAACCTGTTTAAGCACAAACTCAAGTAGACATTAAATCCTAACACTCACAATGTTTTGTTATCATCAAAATAACTGAGATAACCTTAGTTGGAAACCTTGGTTCAACACATACAATCCTAATTTGAAGAACTACCCTAATTTTTCTTGGAGGCAAGACTAACCTCGGAACAATCAAGAGGTGCAACCTATGCAACCCCAAGGGCAAACATAATTTTCATATCTTTCCATATCCCAAAATGCCTCTCCATATGTTCCCCCACTTCATCAAAGATCAACTTTGGAGGATAATCTCCAACAGTTCATGCAACATACCGGTCAGTCAATTTCTAAGTTAGAAATTCAAATAGGCTAATTACTCACTGTTGTATGAGAGATTGAGAATGAAAAGTTTCCTAGTCAGCCTGTGTCTAACCCAAAGGGTTAGTTTTATATTAGTGACCAATCCATTTACTGGTTCACATGAGCATGTTCAGTCTATCACAACCCTAAAGTTAGGTAAACAAGTTGATAATGAAGTCCAAATGCCTATACATAATGAGAAAATTGAGAAGGACCATGTTCACGGTTTAGAGAGGAAGGACAAAACTATATTTGAAGTTGAGTCAGAAATTCAAATTCCTAGTCTTAATCCACTATCTCCAATAAGTCCCCAGTTATGAATAGGGGTGCAACTTGGGTTGGGCAACCCGAATTCAATCTGAGCCCAACCTGATTTTTTATGAGCTTGGGCAACTATTTTTACAATTAGGGTTGAGCTTGGATTGAAAAACCTCAACCCGAACTTAATTAGGGTTGAGCTAGGGTTGAGGTGTCAACAACCCGAGCCCAACCCGAATTGTAATATTATTTTTATACATATTTTTTATTTTAAATATATTATATATAATATTCAAATTATGATAACCTTTTTCTTTTCAACTTCTTTTATTTAAATCTTAATTTATTGTATGTTAACACTTTGGATAATTAATTTTCTAAAAATTTGTTTGTAATTTTTTAAAAATTTGCATTAAGTTCTTAATTTTGTGTGTGTTTAGGAATAATATAATATGAAACTTATTAAAGATCACTTTAAATTTTCAATATGGAGATTGGTGATATAGATAACCCGAATTAACCCGACTTTCTAACCCGAAATCTCAACCCGAGTTTAAAAATTTAAGGATGGGTTGGGCTAGGGTTGAGTAGTTAGGGTTGAAAGTAGGGTTAGGGTTGAACATTTCATATGTAGGGTTGAGCCCGAATTGTACCTCTAACCTGCCCAACCCGTCCGAGTTGCAGCCCTAGTTATGAACTTTGTTCTTCCTGCATCATATCCTCAAAGACTTCAAAAGTCTAAGAAGGGGAATCACTATAATGAGATTATGAAAGTGTTTAAATAAGTTAAAATTAATATTCCACTTCTCGATGCGATTCAACAGGTCCCCTCTTATGCAAAATTTTTAAAAGACTTGTGTATGGTCAAACGTGGCTTAAATGTGCACAAGAAAGCCTTCCTCATTGAGCAAGTTAGCTCAATCATTCAACATCGCACTCCACCTAAATTTAATTAAGGATCCTGGATGTCTTAAGATTTCATGTACCATAGGTGATCAAAAAATTGAGCAAGCTCTACTTGAATTGGGTGCGAGTGACAACTTGTTGACTTACTCTATTTACGAGCAACTTAGTCTTGGTGAGTTAAAACCCACGAAAGTGGTACTCCAATTAGAAAATCGCTCAGTTAAAGTACCTTGTGGTGTTATTGAGGATGTGCTCATTCAGGTTGATAAATTATTCTTCTTTGTAGACTTTATTGTCTTAGACACTCAACCTGTAACTAATTATAATAACCAGATTTCTATCATCTTAGGTCGTTCACTCCTAACCACTTCAAATGCTCTAATCAATTGTAGGAATGGTATTTTACATATTTCTTTTGAAAATATGTTAATTGAGCTTAATATTTTTAATATAAGCCAACAACCACCAGACTCTATGGATACTTGTTAAGTAACCTGTAACTAATTCTAATAACTAGATTTCTGTCATCTTAGATCATTCATTTCTAGCCACTTCAAATACTCTAATTAACTGTAGGAATGGTATTTTGCATCTTTCTTTTGGAAATACATCAATTGAGCTTAATATTTTTAATGTAAGCCAACAACTACCAGACTCTATGGATACTTGTGAAGTAAATTTAATAGAGAGTTTAGATCAAGATACTTTTATTCATGCTAGTTATAAGAACCCTTTAGAGGCAAGCCTAACTAATTTTGGCTGTAATTTTGATATTAATAGTGCATGTAAAAATGTGAATGTTTCATTGAATTTAGTCCATTTTATAAATACAAAAAAATGGAAAGCCAAGACGGAAAGCCACGGTATCAGTTGAGTTACAATCCATTTTTATCATGATTGACCTATTCGGTCATTAGTGTACATTATTAGTTTTAGGATTTCTAACTCTTGAGTTTTTTTTACTTTTAGTTTCTTTTCTCCACCCTTAAAATTCAGAATCAGGGCTTCTTCGTGAAATACAAATTTGTTCTCCTATGAATAAGTTTTCTAAAAACTCTGGACTTGCATTAATCTAATACTCGAGCTGAAAGTTATGACCTAAATAATAAAGTTGTGCAGAAAAATTGTAAATTTTATATTTGTTGAATTTGGGTCTTTTTCACAAATATCACCATAAATCTAAAAAAATACAAAACTACATTTATTAAATAAAATAATATAAAGTAAATTACTAACAAATATAATTTTAGAAGTTTATTATATAAAAATTATACACTTATCAGAGGCGCAACAGGTGCAACTCTCTCTTCATATTAGATATAGCAAGGTGGACCAAGGATCCTTTCATATTAAGTTGACATGGATTGAATCGAAGGGTCAATCCAAACTTAAATTGAGATATAAATTCTCAATCCAAGTTTGAGCCAAACACAACCTTCCAAGTTCAATCTCTACTTATTTTTCTAAAAATTAGATTGAGTAAGGTATGTATGATTAAGTTAAGTTCAGATTAAACTCAAAATAGACAACTTAAATTTGGGTTAAACTTGAGTCAGAGTCAAATGACTAGTGTCTTAATATGGTTACTATAATATTGTAGTTCAAGCTTGGGTTGATTTGGGCTTCCCGACACTTCTACCAAACCAAAAGTGGGGTGGGTTAAAAAATTTCAATCCAGACCCCATTGGAATAAGAGAATGACCTATCTAAACCCATCCAGCAACTGAGCTGTGTTATGACTGGTGCACTTAATTTGTTTATTTTTTATTTTTCATTATATAAACAATTCATGCACACAAACACAAATTTGTCCCACTTCAAACTCCAAAGGCAAGGTATTCCATCGGCCCAATGGGCCGGTGGTTTTTGGCCCACCTAAAATTTATCCTCGTCTTTCCAGCGAATGTTGGCCTTAAAGTTAGGTCCAACGATGGCCTTTATAAGAGTAACCAGACACGACCTTTCTCACTCAAGCCGCCTCAATCTTGAACGGCAATCTAGGATAAGCTGTCTCTCTCTCAATATATATATATATATACACACACACACAGAGTTAAACACTGACGTTTGAGTTCTGGCAGAAGATGGCACTGCAGGTGCTGAAGTATCCTATTTCACGCTGTTGTGGTACTTCAACTAGGAGCTTGCTTTTCTTGTCCGACGGTACTGTTTCCGCACATACGCTGTTGTTGTTACTGTCTTCATCATTTATTGCTATTTTCTTCCAATGCCCATCTGCCAAATTAAAATTTATTCCATGTCCGGAGCCTCCGAGTCTTTTTTGCTTTCTTGTTTCTATGAATTATTTTGTAACTATATGTGTTTTCTGTGTACTACAATTCTTTATTCCCTCGCTATACTCGTAATTTCTTGCTATTTTCTTCCAATACCCATCTCCCAAAGTGAATTTTATTCAAAATTTATTCCATTTCTGGGACCTCTTCTTTATTTATTTTGCAAATTCTTGTTTATATGAATTGATTTTTACCTATCATTTGGAAATGAGTCTATCATGCCATAGATAGAGAATTGTGCTTGTAGGTTTTCAATGAAATGATATCATTCCATTTTCTACTTTCAAATTTGGATATCACTTGCCTTTCTGTTTTCAAGTGCTATGGAAAATCTAAAGAATACCATTCCATTCCGGTGGGAAGTCCATATGCATCCTTATTCGACCCGTTTGTGCTCAGGATCTTGCATGATTTGTTCTTGTTTTGTAATGAGAAAATCCAGACTTTTATGCTCTCCTAGATCAGTTCTAGGATCTTGCATGATTTGTTCTTGTTTTGTAATGAGAAAATCCAGACTTTTATGCTCTCCTAGATCAGTTCTAGATTGTGTTCTAACTAGCTCTTCTGATTTTCAGTGAGATGGGTCAGGGCCCACATGCATTATCCCAATAGAAGCTTTACTGCTACTGCTGGCAAATCAGGAAAGGTTCAACCTCAGAAGAAGTGAGCTTTCTATGACTACATCTATCTAAACGCGTGCATGCATACATAGATATATAATGTGCGGTATTCTGTTTTTATAAACGCGGGATTAATAAAAACTGAAAACATTTGTGCCATATCCACTCTTGTACGGTCATTTCATTTGATATGATATTTTTAGAAAACCTTTCTGAGGATGCTCTGCTTGAATGAACTCGTGAGACTTCAAAAATTAGGCAAGCATCGTTTTTCTTGGGCTTACCTCATAAACCAAGGAATAATTATACGTGCGTTTGTTTTACATCTTTTATGCCTCAGCACAAGAGGCTTGCACCAAATATATCATAAATTTTCACTTCTCACTGTTTTTCATTGAGTGACCAACCACATCTTCTTTTTTATTATAATAGTTACATAATTATAATATCTTTACACACACCGACACCCTCACACCCCAAAAAAGAGAAGACCTCACTATCCACTAGAATACCACATAAGACCCACAAATGACCAAATTACAGTAATCAAAACGAGTTTTGACTGTTATAGAGGATAATTTGGTATTATAATTTTGACATATGTGAACTATATAATATACATAAGAACTATGGTAAATAAAGAGATCAAAGTTAGTTTCACATGGGACAATTCTAGTGCAGTGGCAGTAACCATTTTTAGATGTGGCAGCTTTGCTGCCAGGAGTACCACATCGAAACTTCACTGGACAGTAGATTCAAATTTATTTTTCTAACCATAATTCCTGATTTATCCACTATGAAAATGTAAAAAAATTGAGATGAGCTTGTTTTAGAATTTTAAAATCTATATATACGAAAAAGAAAATCTAAAAAAATTAAGGGGAGCAAGGCTTCATACAGTTCCGTAATTGGAGAGCGATAAGAGAGAGAGAGAGAGAGTTGACAGATCCAAAAATATCAGTGGGGACAGATTTATATATTGGGGTTTTTTCAAAATTTTAGTGGGAGCATTTTCAAGATTTTACAAAATAAAAAAAATCGCACTGCATACATCCGTGCCTTCCTCCAAGCTCCATTTAGGTATTTATGGTAATAATGGTGATAAAGACAACAATGGCTTGAGGAGAAGAGTAATTTTTTGCATTCAGAAGCAAAATTATTTTTATTAATGAGCCTAAGATAGATATAATTGCAATGTTGTCTTCCTTAACAATAAGTATAGACTATTATGTAGAGAACCCCTTTATTTTTCTATCTACTTTTTTACCATCTGTCTTCTCTGATGACATTTCCAGGAAAAGGAGGCTAGATGAGATATGCCTTGAAAGGTTTCAGCAGTACAGCCGAACCTTCATACAATCATGGATCCTACAAGGTGATGTACTCATTAAGAAAAGGATCCTATAAATGTTTTTTGTGGAGTCTGCTAGATATAAGAATCTTTGAATTTACAACACCTTACACTTCTTGGAATTTTATGCCTTGCTGAATTTGTCTAAGATTTTAGAGATTTGATGTTTAAAAGGGAGAGGAGGAGGAGGAGGAGAGAAGCGGGGGGGGGGGGGGGGGGGGCCCGGGGGCAAGTTGATCTACATCTGGAACATTTTAAATCCTCATATCTGTAATTGTTTTGATGTTTCCATATAGGAATGCCAAATTTACAGTGATTGCATGCTATCACAAAATCACATCTTAATGTAATATGCTTGAAAGATAAAAAGTGTATTTAGTTACGTTATATTCCATTTAATATGTTGGTTTCATATTGCATATATCTTGGGTCGTATAGAAATATAAATGTGAAATTATTTTCAATGTCAGCACCAGACTCTTAGTTAAAGGAGTATTCTACCCAGACCACATGTTGGACCTGAAGCTCTTGTGACAAACCTTAGTCTTTTAGCGACGGATTCTAGTGTCCATTACCTATGATTTCAAGCTATTAAGAAACTAAAATATTTTCTCTTTTGAAATATTTTATATGACAAGAAAAGAAATAAATACATCGGAGCTGAGAAATTTAATTTAGAAAATAACTTAACTCAAAAAAACCTTGTCCAACCATTCTTGGTCTCTTACATGAATTTTGTTTCAATGTTCAGTTGTTCAAGGTCATAATTTGAATTAAACATTTAAAACAATATGCTATCATATCCTTTTCTTATTATGTCAACTCATGTTAATTTCAATCTTCCCTTGTAAAAAAAAAGTTGTTCTATAAATGATTTTTTTACCTGACCATTTAAATCTCTCCTATAAATGATTCTCTCATTAGAGTATTTTTTTTATTTAATTTGTACCTAAGTTCCTGAAATTTTCCTTTAGCCTTTTGTGTATTTATCTAGTACCTTTTGAGGCGCACAAGCACTAATTTTCTTTATCATATTTTCACTAGAATGATAATTTTTACTTTGAAATGCCACTTGAAGCAATAAAGACATTTATAATGGTTATCCAACATGCCCATAAATTGGACCTTATGTCACCATAACAATTTAAATCAATTACATAGAAAGAGAGACATTAGGTACAACTCTTGTAATACCCCGCTCCAACACATGTATGATATTGTCTGCTTTGAGCCTGAGCTCACACGGTTTTGCTCTTGGGTTTGACCCTAAAAGGCCTCATACCATTTGAAGTGAACATACTACATATAAGCACATCCCCTTTTCCACACCCAGGCGATGTGCTTATATGTAATATGTTCTCGTCAAATGGTATGAGGTCTTTTGGGGTCAAACCCAAGAGCAAAACCGTGCGGGCTCAGACTCAAAGCGGATAATATCATACCGTGTGTTGGAGCAGGGTATTATAGTTAGTATCAGAGTCTGAACCCAGCCAGAAGTGTGCCGACGAGGACGTCGGGCCTTGTAGGGGGTAGATTGTAGTAACCCTTGTGGACGGGTGTGAGTGGGCGGGTGCGAAGACAGACACTGGGCTGAGCTACCACACTTACAGGGTACAGGGTGCTCAATCCCACATCGCCTGGGTGTGGAAAAGGGGATGTGCTTATATGTAATATATTCTCTTCAAATGGTATAAGGCTTTTTGGGGTAAAATCCAAGAGCAAAACCGTGCGGATTCAGGCCCAAAGCGGACAATATCATACCATGTGTTGGAGCGGGGTATTACAGCTCTAGCTTCCTTTTAAAATTCTGAAGTTTATGGATGGAAATGACAGTAATTTTAAATCATTGTGAATGTTCGCTGCTCTGCTTATGTATCATTTTGACTTTACTATATATTTTTTGGTGTATTCTTTGGGGTTTGCTTGCATTATTTTAGGAATGCATTTGTACTGTCACATGTACAGTCTACTGAACCCTCTACTTTGAGGTTTCGATAAAGAACTTCCAATCTAAACTTCTCCATTCTCATTTGCCACTGAAAGGAACATATTGAACACTGGGAGTTGACTTACATTTGATTCTTTTTGGGACTTCTATTGCTCCTCTCAAAACAGGTAAAGTTTTTGTTAATGGGAAAGTGGTGAACAAGGCTGGAACACCTGTATCTGATAAAGCTTTAGTTGAGATCATGGCTGAAGTTCCAAAATATGTATGTAGGTGATTACTCCCTATAAACAACTCAAAAATTGTTTGATTTTCATTTCTGCAATAACCTGGGGAAGACTTATGAAGCTTGTTCCTCTCTCTATTTGTCTCCTAATCCAGAGCAGGACATAAGTTAGAGGCTGCCATTGAACAACTAGATGTTGATGTTACTGGAAAAGTAGCTCTTGATTCAGGGTTGTCTACTGGAGGGTTTACAGACTGTTTGCTTCAGTATGGTGCCTCATTTGTATATGGTGTTGATGTAGGATATGGACAGGTACTTCACATTTTTTTGACATCTCTTACTCATGAAGCAGTGAGGAGCTTGGATAAATCCAAGCAGAGGGGTAGTTAAGGTTTACTTACAATTAGCAAATACCGATATGAAATATCATAAATGTTATTACACTAGATAAATTTTATAATTTCACTGTAGCCAAAGCAATGTCTGAGAAATTTGAAATTTCTGGTTGGCGCTGCCATTGTCCAGGAGTCCCATTTCTAACTTCGCTTCAATGTGGGTTAAGCAAGGCATAATTTGTAAAAATTAATCTCAAGTATCTAAATAGGAGATGCAATGAGCACACTCACTAGCAATAGTCTATCGGTCACAACCCCTGTCATTACCAAAATTTGCAGTGCATGACTTTTAATTTCCATGTATACATGATGATGATGTTGCTTGGATAATCATCTGGTAGTACCATATTGATGGAAGAATTGAAAAAAGTTTACCGATTAGTAGAGTAGTTGCAAGCGGGTAGAATTGTGTTCTTTTTTTTTGTTTTTTTTTGTAAATAACTAGTGCCAATTGTATTAAAAAAGGAAGGCAAGCCCTGATGTACATGCGTCATGGGATAAATAAGAACATGGTAAGGCCAATGATACGAACTCCAGAAAGGACAATTCTCTAAATTTGCTAAACCTTTCAAAGAAGTAAAAACTTGAATAGGATTCCCTTAAATTTTGGAACCAGAAGCTCACAATTGTGAAACTTATTCCACTTCTCCTCTATGCACCACATCATACAAAGAGAAACTACCTCCAGAACAATCAACCACAATGCGTAGCACCTGCATACTCAAGTCTAATAGCTCTTAAGTGGTCAACCATAAGACACAACAATAGCCCCGTGAAGATTCAGAAAGCAAGAGAATAAATGATACAATTGAATTCAATAGCACTCACTCCACATTTGAAGGGTAATTGTGTCATTTTGTTTATTAAAAAAACCAATTGGAGTGCAAGCAGTAGGAAAGTGAAGTGCAAATATTAGATCCTATAAATTAACTATCAATTAGATTGATGTACTAGAAGTGTCATTTGGCAAATTTAGCTTATGATATCCTTGTCTTAGTTTAACCTCAAATTTTCTAATGAACATATTGAAACTGCAAATGAGGATTTTTCAGTTATGTCTTTTCCCAGTTAGCCCCTCAACATCCTCGATCAACATGGGCCAGCATAGGTAGTGGTCTTTTGCTGTGATTATCTAAGCCTTCATGCACCACTAATATAACTGAAAATAAAATGATTCAACTAAAGAACGTGTTTTTCTTGGCTCGATTAGGTTTTTTTACTATGAACTATATACTCTTAATCCCAAAAGCTCCTTGGAAAATGCTTTTGGTATAAACAACCAGACTGTTCTGGAGTTCATATTTTAATTATATTTTCTATTGATAACAAACATTACTGGTTTCATTCAGTTCGGAAGAGATTAGCTTATTTTATGTACTTTTCTAACCCTATTGCATTTGCATGTGCGCAAATGCTCATTTTTGGTCTTGCCATACATCGGCTCATGCAAAGCAAAACAGTACCTAGTTCATTACTATGAAATACAACGTTTTGTTTTACTCTGCTTTTGAAAGAAACTGGCTTTTACCCATAGAGTCAAGAAGGTTTCTCAGTCTTTATCTTGAAAGCAATTCTTCAGAAAGCCAAAAGTCTTGTTCTTTAGTGTGAGATGTATCCGGTTTAGTTCGGGTAAGTATGTCAACCTCAATGTATAAACAAGTTTCTGCTGTTATGAACATGAATGTTTTAAGGATAATGTAACACACCCCTACGGCCTTCGCATATTGTTCTGCTACATTGTTGGATTTTCCAGTCATTCTTGATGCTGACTTTTTCTTAGGTGGCAGATAAAATTCGGCGAGATGAACGTGTCTGTGTTGTAGATCGGACAAATTTAAGATATCTTCCTGGACTCCCACAAAAAGTTGATTTGGTGACATTGGACCTTTCATTCATCTCCATACTCTTGGTAAGATTTCAAGTAGTGATGAAACACCACACTGCCAATTTATAGATTTTTTGGACTTCATCACTTGAAATCACTCATCCAATTTAAAAACACTTCTGATTTTTCTGCATCCATTTGAAAACAGTTCTGCTTTAATTATACAGAACAAGAGTATTGTAAAGGAACATTCTCCTTCGCAATCAATATGATGTTATGGATTCATGTCTAGTTTTTGGCCTTCCCTTTTTAATTTCAAATGTTTTGTTTCTCCTTCTCATTTTTTTTTTTCCTTTTTGAGTAAATGCAGGTCATGCCTGCTGTTGTAAATGTGATGAAGGAGGAATCTACATTAGTTACCCTGGTTAAGCCTCAATTTGAGGCTCGCAGATCCCAAGTAAGCCATCTATTTTTCCTCGTTATTTTGTTCTGATGCTCGCTCTAGATGGATTTTGTATGTCCTGCAGTTAAGCTGAATCAGTTTTTATTTTTATATTTGGAGAAGAATATACTCAAGTTGGAGTAGAGATTTAAAAGAGATCTTTTGTTGACGCTAAACCAATTTGAAGATAGAAGGTTCTTGTAGGACAGCGGCCAGTTATATTATCAGGAGGCACAACTTAAAAATGATTTTATTTAAGTGGGAAAAGGGCTAGTGGGGCTTTATAGTCTGCCATACTGTTGTATTTTCTCTTCCTTTTTTCAACTTTTTTTTCTTTAATAGTTGAAGGATTTCTCATGCTTCTGTTCATTGTGCTATCTTCGTCCTGTGTTTAATAAAATTCTGGTCTCTCATTTAAAAAAAAAGTTAATAATAATTCGGCCAGTCGATAATCCACTTAACACCAAACTGTTGCTTTCAATCCAACAAGACCAGTAAACTGGAAAGGAATGTCGAGGGTTGGGAACACTCTGATATTTGTGTACTAGCAAAACTCTACTTTATGGTGCACTTATTTATTTGCATTTGGTATGTCGGTTTATGGTAACCATAGGGTGATTACAATCATTACATATTGATAACCTTTTTTGTTTGTCATGTAAGAGAGTTCTTGTTTGTTGCAGGTAGGAGGAGGGGGAATCGTGAGAGATCCCTTGGTCCATCAGGAGGTATGCATTTGTTCAACTTTCTGATTGTTAATTTAATGAACTTGATCTTCACGCAGCTCAATGGGATACTCTTCAAGTTCAATTATTGGCTCTCATCTATTTGTTTTTGTTGGAAAATGTTGGTCTTTATTTGGTAGAAATTTTAGAAGTCTCAAGTTAAATTAAATATTAGGAGTGAATCTTCAGAGAACGATATAAATCATTAAATTGTGCTGATTATTCATGAGCTTTTGACAATAATATGTGACGTGTCACAACATTATAAAAAATATGCAATAAGAATTATCTATAACTTCGAATTCATCTTTCCCTTCATTTTGAGTGTTTCAATTAGACATGGAATTCTAAGCACTAGAATGAGCAACAATTTTGCCAATACATAGCATGTTTCAAAATCTTCTCCAACTTATATCTAAAAGTAGACCTGTAAACGGATCGGATTGTGACCGGATTAGCTTCATTTGATCAGAATTTGATAAGGTTATTTTATTAACCGATTCGATCAAATAAACCCGACGTAATATTTATGAATGAATCCATATCCGATGTGTTACTAATCGGATATCCAATATAATAACCAAATTCGTTAAGGGTGTAAATTTTTTGTTAAAAAAAATTAATTTCATAAGAGATCGCCAAATAATAAAAAAATGAACAAAAAAGAGAAAAAAATTAGGTATTTGACTCTATATGAAAGGTAAAAAATTGGGCAAGAATAAAGAGAGGGACGAAGAAGAAAAAATAATGTTAAAAATATTTTGATACTATGTAAATAGTATATACTACATAATTAGATAATACATTTATAGTATATTATATTATGTCAGATTGGATCGATCATAATACAGATCCAGTTTGTTAAAAAAAATTCAACTACCATAATAAACAAAAAAAAGAGAACTCCAGCAACTCCATAAACATGAACCAAAACACTAAAACAAGAAGTCAACAATCCCAAACCTATGAAAATTATCTGGAAAAAAAACAACCCAAGCATAAACCACCAGAATTGATTCCCCAAACCCATAAAAATTTACAAAAAAAATTAAAAATAGAAAAAGCCTCCAAACCCATGAACTGATGAATGTCAATCCCTCTTTGGAGAACCCACTTGGTTTCCATGTTCATCTTATCTACTTATAACTAAATCAAACTGAAACCCCCCTAAAAAAATAAAATAAATTTTGGAGAAATTTCAAAAATAAAAGCGAACTAGGGATATGTTGCCATAATTACAATCTTTTATGGCGTATGCATTTTCTCTATCATTGTTTCTTATATTCTTTTCTTCTCTTAATTTAGCACTATAGGTTCTAATTAATTCTCAACTTGGGAACTCATATAATGTCAAAATACAAGCGCCCACTTCTACAGAATACTCGAGTCTGAAGGAATACCTCATCTTACGAACCATACAATTCCAAACAGAAGCAACTTGAGATCGAAGAAGAGAAAATTGGTAAACACTCACAAACATATCCCTTGGCAACATTCTTCCTAATTTTCCCATCTCATGTGCACTAATGGAACTGTTGAGAAACAAGATCCCAATCACGAACCACCAAATATTACGATGTGATGATAAGTAAACAAGCACGAATAAATTTGCAAGAACACACCAAGAAATATACGTGGTTTGGCTAAACAAGCCTACGTTCACGGAGAGTCCGATTTCACTATATAGATTGTAACAGGTTAAGTTGTAAGATTATATAAAGAGTACACTCAACTCTCAACCCTTATACATCCAATCTCACTCAAAAGGAAATCACAAATTCTAAACAAGAATTCTCTCTCTAAGTGTCCTCTCAATAACAATGAAAGTATTACCTCTACGTAAGAGTTGCCCTTTCAAAACAATAAGAGTAACCTTTCAAATACAATGAAAGTATTGCCCCTTTTCTTCTCACTTATCTCAACATATTGCCCTCTCAAAACTATTTATAGAGCCCAAAACCCAATTCCTTGGTGGACAAGGACTACAATTCTTTAGAGCCCAAGACTTGCCTAACAAGTACTTTCCTTCCTTTAAACCAAGACTTGCTTACTAAGAAATTACCTAATAAGATACAACTCTATGATAGAAACCTAATCGCAATAGGAATTTGAGCCAACCTAACAAAAACCAACAAGCTATTGAAGTTGAAAAATAATATCATCTTTTATCCCTTTCAGACAACTCACATGGCCTTCCCTCCCAAGCTTTCTCTGTCGTTGCATAAAATAGAAAGAGAGAGAAAATTAGGGTTTTGCATTGGATTACGATCTTCACGAGAGAGAGAGATAGAGTCGTCAATGGGCTAGGCTTATCGCTGGGATGAGGCATAGAATGCAAAATCGTGAGAGTGAGAGAGGGGGTGAGTTTGAATACTCCAAACTTAGTGGGGTCAAGTTTATATATGAGGCGTTTTAGCAAATACTTTGTGAGTGCATTATTTTAATTTTAACGAAGTCATAAGTATGAAATGTAAATAAAAAAATCCAGTGGGGGCATGGATAGGTCTGTCCCTGGGTATAAGAGGTTCCATTGATGTGAGATTTGACAAGCACTAACGAAGTTCTTTTGAATTCAAAGGACCATCTTTTGAATCTCCAATTGGACCAATGTTGAGGACATCCAAGCTTTCATATAAATTTGGTTCGCACTTGGATGAGAGGACACTTAGGTTTTGATTATTTATTTGTGTCCCGATGTGTCCTTGATCTTGCCTGAATTTCCAAACTTATTTTCTTGATCCTTCTCATCGTTGATACAGTCAGAAAAAAAAAAGGATAAAAGAAAGAAAGATCGAACATTGATTTTGGCATGTAGGAATTATAATTTAATGTGAAAGCGATGTGCTCTTGATTGGGTTTTATTGTGTAGGTTCTTGAAAAGATCATCAAAGGTGTAAAAGATTTTGGATTCCACTGCAAAGGGTGGATTGAGTCTCCACTAAAGGGTGCTGAGGGAAATACCGAGTTTCTAGTTTGCTTTAACCGAATAGCTGCTGAAGTTGCAGATTGAAATGCCATGTATGCAAGCAAATAAAAAGGCTGTGGATTGATTCTACATTTGAACTGCAGCATGAGTGGGAACAATTATTCAAAAATATAATGTGCTGAAAACTTGCTTCCTTTGGTTGTATTTTAAGGTATTAAAATACATGCGACTGTAATTTTTTAACAAAATAAAGGATTTTAGCATTAAAATATATTAAAATTGGTATAATTATCAATTCCCCAATGGTCTGACAGGTGTACTTCTCCAAGGGAACTTTTCATAGGCTTGAGTAATTTTGTCCATGTCTTATGATGGCTGTAACCATTCATGCTAATGATACCAGGAATGTAAATTGTGTGTTAGTGTGTGTGTGTGTGTGAGAGAGAGAGAGAGAAGAATTCTTTTGCAATGCACGAGTGTTTGGCACAGAATATCCTAGTTTTTAGTACACAATGGAGGACATCTTGTATCTTATTGTGAATGGTGTCTTTCTATGTGTTTTTTTAGTGTTTTGGCTATTACCATATTTGTGCAAGCCTGAATAGGTTTTTCCATGCACTTCAGTTTTTGTTCCCCAACTTCCACTGAGATGCAATTTTCCTGTAGAATATTGACATGTTCGGATGAAGCTCTATATTCTGGGGTTTTCAAGTTGACTCTCGTGTTTTGAACATGTAGAATGAGACCTATCTAATCAAGCCCTTTTATTCAAGTACAAACTAGACATAATTATGGACTTGTTCTCGTGCAAACTTGTCCAAACTAGTCCGAGTTCAGTTGGTCCTAACCCTATAACCAAACTGAATCAGGCAGCTCTGGAATACATAATCCAAGACTGCATCAAACTAATAGAAATCGAACTAGAACAGACAAATTACTTTCCCTTGAGTTCGAATCTGTTTTGGTTCTACACCCCCAAAACATTTTGGGTTGTCCCTAGTATGCTTAACCAGAGGTTTGCCTTTACATATAGAAGAGAGGAGAGGCAGCCTTTAATTTATACAATAGATGTAAGAGGCTTCACTGCCTTCATGTCCTCAATCAATCGTTCTTAATTTTTAATTCACCTACAGATCAGAAACTAAGATGATACTGTAAGGCTCACCAACAGTTTCCTAGCAGACCAGTAATAAGACAGGCTTTAATGCTTTACATTTGCCTCGCACTGTATTGGGTTTTTGACGAGGTATGAAGCAACATAAGAACACAGATAGCAGCAGCTTTCTTCTAATGAAACCCTAGGCCAAAGAAACCTGGCTAAAAAATATATAAATGGCTTAGCAGAGCAAAGACTACAAGCCACGCATAGATTTTGGTAATGACCTAAAATTTCAGTTAAGCACGGCAAATTTTAAGAGCTGAAATAATAAGACTTATGTTTCGTAACACTTCCGATTTTAGATTTCAGCTTTCATTTTCATTTTTTTGGAACTCACAGCAGAAATTACGTTTGATAACATGGTTTTCATTTTTGAAAAAATAAAAGTGAAGTCAAATTTTTGACAACCCTTGGACATAATTTGAAATTTTCGTTATGAAACTTTCAATTTAAGTTTATTTTTTAGTTCAAATTTTCATTTTTTATATTTTTATAACATACAATAAATAAAAATTTTGGTTACTCAAAAATATAAATAATAAAATAAATACAATAAATTAAAATTTAATAAAAAAATTATAAAATACAATAAATAAAAAAAATTGATTGCTCAAAAAATATAAATATAACAAAATAAAATACAACAAATAAAAAATTATAAGTAAATAAGAATAAAAAACCTTTATAAAATACAATAAATAAATATATATAAATATAAAGATATATATAAGAAGAAAATACAATAAAATAAGAATAAAAATATAAAATAAAATAAAGAGTATATATAATAATGTATGACAATAACCAAAAACATGTTAATTTAGACTAGATTAGACCCTTAAATAGCCTAAATTTATGACAATTACTAAAACATGCAAATGCATAAAAATATATTTATTAATTAAAATAAACTAAAATAAAGTCCTAACAAATATAATTTCGGAGAAAATAATATACATAAAATATGTAATATCACTTTTATGTTTTTTAAAATGAGCTGGAAGCATATTACTCAAAACAATTTTTAGTCAAATGTACTACTTTTTGTTTTTGAAAATTATTTTTGGGTTATCCAACATATTTTCATATTTGTGCTTTCAAAATTTCAAAACCACATGACATTATCAAACAGATTCTGTTTTTGATCAAAATAGTAGCATAGTAGGTTTGTAGATTCTATTTTTCAAAAATCAAAAAATGAAATTCAACTGCGTTACCAAACAGTCCCTATATTGTAATTATAAATTTAATTTTTTTAAAATTTTAAATGTTTAGTAGTAATTGAAATCTCCTTCACTTGAAATTTTATTTCATTTTAAGCGATAATTAAGCTTCTATAATATGTCACCTCACAACAACGAGAGGAGAGGTTGCAAAGATTAACGATGGCAAGATGGAGAGGCACAACATCGCATGAAGAGAAGAAGGTGAAGGCATCATGGTCGGGGATTTGATACTGGAGGTCCGAGGTGCCGATTGCATTGGAGAAGGATGGTGGCAGCGGTGTCGCTGGTGGTTGCGGGGATGGTGGTGCTCCCAGTGGTGGTTGTTTGTGGTGGAGAGAGACAATGTTCATTTTCTCTCTGCATCGATTTGACCGCCGACTGTGGATTGGGAGTGGTGGTGGTGGCACCGCCAATGTAGGGACAGGAATGGTGGCCGACTATGGCTCTGTCAGCCGGCATAGGGCTACCACACTGGTGGCCACTAGGGTGCACACGGTACAGTTCTTCACGGTTCCACCCGAACCGTTACGTACGGTTCCTAATTTTTGGAACCGAAATCAGAATCATTAAGAGTTAGAACAGTGAAAAATCGAACCACGGTCAGTCTAAAAATGGCACCCTATACATATATATATAATATAATAATTATATATATATATATATTGCAAGAGAGTCTTCACTACTACAATGTAGAGAACAAATACTTCAATAGAATGGACAACCTGATTGCAGGTGGGTGGACGTGGCTAGGACTTTATACCGAGAGCTTCTTCTCCCTTGGAAGTTGATAGATATGATATTGTTTGGTTAGCAATTTATTTTCATGGAGGCCATTAGTTGCTCTTTTATGCAGCTCTCCTATAAATATATTATTTGGTTAGCAATTTATTTTGCTGTCAATAGCAAGATTAGCACTTGCAAGTTGCAATGCTAACCATTTTCAGGTTATAATCCTAAAGAACTGTCGAAAGACTTTTTTTTTTCAGGTTATAATCCTAAAGAACTGTCAAAAGACTTATTTTTTTTTTCAGTTTTTGGTTCAATCTCCATTTTTATATTAAATATGTATATATATATTGCATATAATAATTATATATATTTAATATAGAACAGTTCCGGTTCTAGGGAACCATTATCCCTAACGATTCCGGCTCGGTATGATTCTACTGGTCCTGGAACCGTTGACAACGGTTTCTAATTTTAAGAACCGGAACCGTAGTCAACGGTTTAGTAAGGTTCCCCTCACTTCCGGTTCCAACGATTTTTTGTACACCCCTAATGGCCACGGCAGAAAATTGGGTTTGTTTGTTGGAATGAATCTTTTACGGGACGACATTGTCTCAAATTATAAATTTACTAAAACAACCCTTGTAACAAGGTGGTTGTAACCATTTAAATAAACTCTGTTTGCTTTCCCCTTTAAGTAATAGACACTAAACTCTGAATATATTTAGTGTCTAAGCACTTAATTAGAGACTATAATTGAGACCTAAGAATTTTATACACCAACCAGCAACCATGCGGAGCCGCCCTTTTACCATCACCGAGCACAATAAATTTCACTATATGAGATACAGTCCCTACAGAAAAGCATATTTACTTGAAATTATTAGTGCATGCCAAAGAAAGCAGGAATCACTTATACCACAGGATTATATGGGACTTTATCCAAATATAGAAGTGACATAACTTTAGATACAACAACCTAAATTTCTTGCTTACGGAAGGCAAAAAGATGTTCGACCTGGTATCATACAAACATAAATATAATAACTACACAAGAGTTGTAAACATGCCAGGAGAAACAATAACTACACAACAAAGTAAAGCAGTGCATATATTAAAAGGATCACAGTATTAGCTTGTACAACAAATTAAAGATCAACAAAGCTAGTTGTTTTCCTTCTTTTTTTCTTTTTTCTTTTTTTAATGGATCATCATACATTGCAACATCTGACGAACTGAAGGGTTAACACTAAACAGTTAAGAGGATCTTAATCAAAGCTTAAACATCCCTACTACCTAGTGAAGATATGGAGCCTGGTACTGGTAGCCATTTCCAAAGTAGTTGCCATGACTAGGAGATAGGTTGTAAGTAGCAGAACCAAGAAGCGAGGGAACATGGTTGTCAGTTGGTCCGGGGTAAACATATGGTCTGTCGTAAATGTACTGTGGATACCTATCAGTCATTCTAGCATAGAAGTTCTTGTCAGTGGCAACATTAGTGACTCGGGGCCCATATCCTACACCATTAGCACGGGGTCTTTTGGGTTGAGGTTTTGCAACTTCTGTTGCCCTTTTCTTGTCTGCCTTCACCTTCTCTATCAGGAGAACCCGTTTTTGGAGTGGATCCAGTGGGTACTGCTCTTCAAGTTTGTGGTCTTCAATGCACTTGATCACAGCCTTAAGCGCAGTCAGCTCCCTTTCATTGACCTCATTCTGAAACACCAGAAACTTTATTAGATTATTCAAAACAGGAGCACAAAGTAAGATTAGGTTAGGTCCAAACACTTGGTACTTCTGCCAGTACTTTAAGTCAAAATTTTACCCCGACTCTCATGAAAGAATGCAAACAAAAGAATCCCAAAGGAAACAACACTAAAGAATAAATTTTCATCCTCTACTAGATCAAACTAATTTAATATTACTGTCATGGGGAAAACAAATTGCTTAGTTATCTAATCAATCCAAACTGCCCAACGTGAAAACATCGAAGCATTAATAAAACTACTCTAATTGCAATGCAACAGATATTTGGAAAAGTACCACCTACACACACCAAAAACAATGTCAATTCAGTAGGCTCAAATTAATTGTATTGCTTGCTAGTTGGAATTTTAGAGAGCAAAATATTAGAAACAATAAAACTCATTGTTTAACATATTTGAGGAACAAACCTGCAGAGTAGGAGATTGATTTCCAGGTTTTACAGGTGAAGAAACTTTTCTTGCCTCCGTCAAGTAGGATTTCAGTAATGAAACGGGTGAAAACTGCTCTGTGAGCTCAAATGCAAAAGCTAGGTTAACAGCATCAATTTGCCTTCCATTATTCACCAAAACATTAACTACACCTGAGAAGTCCGAGCAGAATGTTAAATTGTCTAATAAAGAGGAAAAATAGAGTATTTCACATGGTACAAATGCAAAATCCAATGAAGCATGAACCTGCAGACTCTGTAGGTCATCAAATGAAAAAAAAAAAAAAAGAAGAGGGGAAGGGGGGGCATGCTTAACTACTTTAGGAGAGATGACCCTTCTTGTCCATTTCGTCTCAAGTTGTATCAAAATTTAAAAATGCATAAAACACCCCTTTAAGAAAATTTTGAATCAGTACATGTACTCACATTGAAGACTCAATGTTCTCAGACAGGTTGTTTCACTAACATATAGAAGAAAAATTGGACACTTACTTACAATTTACCATCATCCACTAGTCCTAAAATCAAAAGATCAGATGAACCTGACACCTAGATATATGTACCCCATTTACCCAAGTCAGTCCATCTCGTCAAGTGAATGTTCAATGTGCTCTCAGCATTGGCCTCCCAACCCAATACCCAAACTCAAATAATAAATAAATAAACAAAAGCTGACCTGGCATCTTATCTGACAATCCAAGGGAACGACACAGATCAGCTGCTTGGCGACGACGAGAAACCATCGGTATTAGCTTGGATAAGTCTTCCTGATCAAAATCAGAATTAATACCAAAAGTGGCTAGAAGTTGTAAAAATGCATGAGCCTCTAAGGAGTTCCCATTGCCAGCATCCACATCAAGATCATCTAACTTTGGTTTCCACTCTTCAGCAATAGCCTTTGCTCGTTCCTTTACATCTTCTGGGATCGGATTTGAAGCAGAGCCCAAATCCAGACTTGTTAACAAAATGCTAAGGCACTCCATCAACATAATACAGGTTCGGCGTAGACCCAATAGATTTGAATCCTTTTTTCCATCCAGATTTGGCACTTCCATGCTGTAGAAACCATTAAGGGAGTCCAAAACCAAAGAAGCTGGATCAGCTGCAGCCTGCAATGCAAGTGGAATTTCCTCCCTTATGGCAGCAAGATTCTTACGGTTGTCTGATATGAACTTGTGGAGCCCTTCTGAATCCATCTCTTGACATAATTTGACTAGCTGGGGGTAAGACATCGCCTCCACATTTCCAATTTCAGAAGCCTTCTTCATGTCTTCGTTGTTACTCTCAGGAGACTCAGCAGCCATGGCATCAGGTGGTTTCTCTTCCACAAATACTGTTCCACTTTGGCCCTCACTCATAACAACAGCAGGCTCTGTAGGAAATACCTTCCTGTTCTTATCTAGAGCATTAACAATCGCAGAGACTGCAGCATCTCTCTTCTCTTGGAGCCTCTCCAATGAAGCTTGTTCCTTGGCCGTGACAGCTGCTTCACGGGCCTCCAACATTTCTTGGGCTTCCATTGCCTTGCTCTCGAGCTCCTTTTCTTGGTCTTCCAATTCATTAAAACGCCTCTTGAGGGACTTCTCAAGCCCATGAAAATGTTCTTCAAGTTGTTTCCATTTTAGATTAAGAGTTATGGCTCGATGACTTTCAAGCTCAGCAAATGCTTTCTGAAGTTGTTGTATCTTAGAGCTCGTGGAATCTATGAGTGTACCAACTGATTGAGTATCTTCCATGGCAGGGAAGCCTAGTGGAAACTGAAAAAATAAAATAAATAAATAAAGGAATTAAAAAAAGAGAATTAAAAGATAAGAACAAATTTGGCATCTGAAATGAACAAAAAAGAACTACAGGTCCTCCCACCCCCTTTTTTTGGTCAACTAAGATAGAACTATAGATGAATACAAACAATCAGAATTCAAATTTCAGATATTGAAATCTTCTGGAAGTTTTCAAATAAAAATAAGAAATCCATCTATGATCAACATATATGAAAACAGAGAAATGAAAAAATTATATCATCCTATATCAATCGAATAATCTATATGAAGGTCTGAGGTCAACAAAGCACTATAATTACTTGGTTCCCATCTTCCTCTGTATATAGGTTTTATCCCAAACTGACTAAACCAAACCATCTTCATCTAATTTTGTCTAATTTGAACACAGATGATGTTTTCATTTTCTTTCTTGGGTAACACAGCTGGTATCTCCTTTAAACGATCATGCATATCCATTGCAGTTTCATTCCTCGCCATTCCTCCATCTGAACTTCTGATTTTTTTACTACACCCAATTTTACTCATATCCAACTAAGCTAACTGACCTTTTCATTTGTCAAAATTAGCGTTTTCTTTATTAAGCCTTTACGGGATCGCTAAATCCAAATGCCCAAATTCTTCATTTGAGTCTAGGTTCTAACCTTGCTAAGTTTATCAACTTCTCTTTAATGTGTTTCCCTGCACAGTTTCATTATAAACTTATATGAGAAACTCTCCAACTTTTATTTTTCTCTTCTCCACTCACCAGCACTTTCCAATCCTCAAATGCCATGCATTTAACATACTCATAAAAAATGAACTTGACAAGAACCAAGTCTCTTATTTTCCCTCTTGTTGTCCAGTTATTGATCCCCACCCTTATACCATCTTATTATGTAGGTACAAGGCCAACAACTTTAAACCTCATGTCCTCCATACATCCATAAGGTATCACCAAAAGTCTGAATTGATGCCAATTTATCAGAGTGTCATGTAGTATAAACTAGTCCAACTTTCTAATATTAATTCAAAGCCCCAATTTTCACTACTCTTTATTTATTATTAGTCTTTTACTTATCGAACTAAAACCGAGTATATAGAGTGTAAATTTAATAAGGACTTAGAATATTAATAATGTAATGATGACACTTGAAAAACAACCAATTTCGTTATTTAGGATCAATAATACAAAAGGATGGAGAGATAGATAGTGATATAACTAGTAGAATTGGAGTGGGGTGGACAAAGTGGAGACAGGCTAGTGGCATCTTATGTGATAAAAGAATAACACATAGGCTAAAAGGAAAATTTTATAGGACCGTTATTAAACCAACCATGTTATATGGAGCGGAGTGTTGAGCCCTAAATAAGAAACAAGAACACGCTTTCATGTAGCAACAATGAGAATACTAAGGTGGATGATTGGAGTGACTAGAAGAGATGGGGTCACTAATGAAAGTGTAAGAGGAAAATTAGGAGTGGCACCCATTAGTGACAAAATTAAAGAGAGTAGACTTGGATGGTTTGGACATATACATCAGAGACATAGAGACGTGCCAGTCAAAAGAGGAAGACAAATTGTCATAGAAGGTAAAAAATCATTAAAAATAGCTTTAAAAGTTAAATATAATAAGTGAAATGGCATGTAATAGAAAGGATTGGAGATAGAGAATTCAAATGGGACTAAGGCAATGATGATGATGAGTATGAGTCTTTTACTTCTAAAAGGAGATTCTTAGTTTGCCATCTAAAAAGAATCAAAAAAGGAAGAAGAAAAAAGAATAAAAACAGTAGTTCTCCCAAATTTTCTTTTTAAAAATATAACCAGATAATGGTGAAATGTAGATAATGTTCAACAACTATTCATTCAACATTTGCATATATGATGCATCACTTTAATCTTCGTCAAGGTTGAGTTATGTTTTGAGGTTTTCTGGAGTACAAAGTATATGTCATACAAAACACATTAACCATTTAATGTGTTGCATAAATTATCACTATATCAACTGCTGCTAATAATCTTATTACTATTTATTCGGCATAATGCTTGTGTAAGAGAGAACCTTGTAAAAATTAAACAGCTTCAATGAAAATCTCTTAGTGCCACATACAGTGGGTAAAACAAGCATCAAGTGATTATAATCTAACAAATTTGCATTCATCAAAAACAAAAGATAAAAATCAATTGATAAAAAAAAAAACTCAGAATTTACTTGAGCAATGCATTTAAAATTTATTCTGAGCACACAAAAGCAGCCCAACTTCTAAACTAACCAAAAGTAATTAAAACATTCCAATATACATGTGTGTGGATGTATGCAAGAAATTAAAAGATTGGAAGGTGCATAGGAGTCAATATCTTATTCAGATATGACTTCATCGGATAGCCCTTCTTATAACTAGGGGTGGCAAAAATGTTTCCAACCAGCCGTCCCTAATTAAGTGGATTTGGGTCATACTTTTACAACGAGTGTTGAAAATGGGTTCATTAAAACAGAACCGGATAAATAACAGGTTGAGATGGGTTGAGTCTGGGTACTCATGCTTAACCCATCTAACCAGTTCAGTTTAAAGGAAAGTGAAACCCTAAACTCTCTATGACTCTATCTTCTCTCTTCATCCTCTCCCCTCTACGGCACCTCTCTAAACCTAACCTCTCTTCACCCTCTCCCCTCTGCAGCGCCTCGCTTTCTCTCCCCATCTCCTCTCTATCCGAACGATTCTTTCAACCAGTGGAGAAGGATGGGTCCTTCAAGAAAACCACTCTCACTCCTTCTCCGTCAAACAAAGATGGTGATGAGAACGTCGAAGCTCCCAATGATGAGAACAACTAGATGAAAGAGCCGTTGAAATTCTTGACATGGAACGCCAATAGCTTTCTTCTTCGTGTCAAACACAACTGGCCGGAGTTCACCAAGTTCATGTCGAGTCTTAATCCTGATTGTCATTGCAATACAGATGACTAGTTGTCGATTTGTCTGTCACTCTTTTAGTCTGTGGATTTGAAGGACATTGACGCATTGTGTGTATTGGAAAATGGGTAATTCTTGTTTGGGTTTCTAGAAACTAGAGATTGATGTGTTGTGTGTATTGGCAAATGGCATGTGGTATTTATCAATTTGAAGAGGAGCACAGAACCCTTTGATGAAAGATAATCATCAATTCCTTGTTTCGAAAAAAAAGTTTTGTAACAACGGCCTAACATAGATATAGGTTTTATTTGGATTGGAAAACTTATTTTGTATGGTTGTATTTTTCTAATTATCTATCATTAGAAGTTTGTACATATTAGTTTTGATAATCGCGGGAGTCTCATACACTGGGCCGTTGTTACAATGAAAATAAAAAAAAAAAATGTTTTTTTATGCTTTTATCCATTATTTAGTGCATTTTTCAGAGCATAATTGACAAACAAGAGAACAAGGGGTGTCCGCGCTTTAAAATTTCATGTCACAATTTTTCTAATCGGGGCGGGTTTGACATCCATACAAATTTGGCCTTTTGAGTTTGATATGTTGGACATGAATTAGAGAAAAGGGATATCAATTACAAATTTTCAATCTTTATAAAAAGATAATAATATGGAGAGAGAGATCTGTGTCAGGTGAATTTGGGTTGACCTGTTTATCCAGATCCGGGCTGGTCTAACTATGCCTAATCCGTTCTAAAGTTAGGTCATGACGGGTTAACCCAACCCATATTTGGCATGCTATAAATGAGTTGAATATGGATCACAACTCATATTGACCCGGTCCACACCCGCCCATTTTCGTGAGGCCTACTTATAACTCTCTCAAGTAATATCCTACTTAACTAAAAGATTATGGTAGTCAATTTTATGCTTTTGGAAAATATATTTCAACAAGCTGCTCCCATTTCTTATTTCAAATATTTTTAATTATTAAATGACGTGACAAGTTACAAGTTGTTAAAAGTTTACATCAGTTAATGATCTAATTCCTTTCTCTCTTACCTCTTCTTTACTATTTTTACCAGTGGTCTGTTGTGCAATAACGATAGAGAGTGATTGACACACCTTACCGGGTCAACAATATTAATTCACTAATCCCTTATCGAAAAATATATATATTGTTGCGCACATTAATTTTCATCAGTTGCCTATATATGTAGGCCCAATTAAGCTCATATTGGCTGCTCAAACTGAGAATCCCATCATGGGAAACTTCCTCCGGCGGCGAAACCACCACCAGACTCCTCCAAAGTGGAGGAATCCGACAACTTATCAACATTCACGTGCAAAATGTGTTTTAAGCACTCCACCAAAAAATTCTGCTGCTTTGCACCAGCTACTTCCAAAAGTACATAGAAATCAACGTTGTCGACAAGAACGTTGCCAACATCCGTTGTCCGGCCATCAACTACAATCAGATTTTAGAACCTCTCCGTTGCAGGCGGATTGTGCCCCAGAAACTTTTTGTGAAGTGCAACCTCCTCTGCTAGTCTACAGTTTAACAAATTGAGGGATGTTACTGCCCAATCCAGAGTGCTCAGCCCTGGTTCTAAATGAATGTGGGGGCACTATCACAAAATCTAAGTTCCCCAGTGCAGGAAGAAGCTTTCTTCTGGTGCAAGTGTCTGTGGCATTCTGGATACGGATGCGAAGAGACTGGAGAGACTACATATAACAATGATATTGAGTTTGGACTCCTTGTTGAGCAAAACAGGTGGAAGCGATGCCCACATTCTCATCGGCAACCTTGATTTATATGTACTTCTGAAAGCAACTTGTGTAGAAGTCATAAGTGCGCCTATTGTTGTATTTGAAATTTTTTGGTGAAGAGCTCAAAACACATTTCGCACATGAATGTTGAGATGTCGTCAGATTCCTCCTCTTCTAGAGTATGGTGGTTTCGCCGCCACAGGGAGTTTCCTATGATGGGATTCTCAATCTGAGCAGCGAATACGAGCTTAATTAGGCAACCGGTGAAAATTAATGTGCCCAATACTATTTTTTTCCCCAATAAGGGATTAGTTAATCAATATTATTGACCAGTAAGGTGCGTCAATCACTCTCTATCGTTATTGCACAACAGACCACTGGTAAAAAAAGTAAAGAGATAAAAGAGAAAGGAACAACAGACCACTGGTAAAAAAAGTAAAGAGGTAAAAGAGAAAGGAACTGGATCATTAACTGATGTAAACTTTTAACAACTTGTAACTTTGACACGTCATTTAATAATTAAAAATATTTGAAACAAAAAATAGGAGCGGTTTGTGGATCCCAAAAAAAAAATCAAGGTCAGCTTTAGTATTGCTATAGCAGTGCACCGAATCGAAGTCCTCAGTGTCTCACCCCTACCCCTGCATATCTTCCACAAAACTACTATAGATGTTGTAGAGCTTAATCAAATATCTAAATAGCTAATAACCAATGTCTTCCAAGCATAGTGGTGAAGGTGGCTGTTATTTGAATCATGAACCAAGAGAACTATAAATAAAATATCATTAAATGGCAACATATATTCATCAAGTAAACTGACATGGAGAAAGAAATGGAAAAAAAAAACTCATGATACGCAAATTAAAAAGTTTAAAAGAAAGAACCTAAAATATTAAAACTTATGGCATCTAGGTTCAAAAGATATGTAAAACCTTGAAGAAATTAATGTCCTAGCAGCAACTTAAAAGAGGATTGTCAAATCAATTATATGCATTAACGAAGCAAGACTCTCTCTACAAAACTTATAAACAGAAGAACAAAAAGACCCTTACAAAGTACAGAAGCAGTCCAAGTAACAAGACAACCAAACCACAAACAAGTAACAGAAGTTCTAAGTTATTTCTCTTCAAACATCACCAGCAGCAATAACCAAAATACTGATACTTCTAGTAATGAATGTGTCATGTCGCATAAGGAACAACTATCATACCAGCAAACTGAAAAGAAATGTCACTAACTAGATAACTATGAACCACCTAAGTTAATCTCAGACTCTCGTATTCAAATTGCAACAAAGAAAAACTATGCAAGGACACTAATCATAACATCCACTCCAAGCAGAATTCCAAATTCCTAAGCCAGGACACAAGTTGAAATCCCATTCTGTCTCCTATTCATTGTCCTCCCTACAACCTTCAAACTATCTCATACAATTGATAGCTATTAATTTGGTAAAAGGCACCATTACCCAGGCAATAACCACAAAATACACCTGACACAAGAAACCAATATTTGAAAACTATAATATCTAAGAAGCAATATGGATGTTGAACAAGTAAAGAGAGCAATCTCATTCAACTGTTAATCATTGAGTTAAAAATAGGAAAATACATTGCTCAAAGAAATGCTCCAATAGAGTTAAAAATAGGAAAATACATTGCTCAAAGAAATGCTCCAATAGAATTTTCATAGACTTCTAAAACTTACAAGACAAAGTTCAAATAAACCATCATTTCACAATGCCTTGTGCTTCTCTTAAATAGTTTAATTCAAACTTCGTCGATGATAGAGACAAAAGATACCATAAATTTGGTCATACACACATATGTTACTAAACATGGAAATATCAAAAGACACTCTTCGCCAACCTAGTTCCATGCTATAGAGAAAAATCTCAAAAGAATAGCATTGATACCATCCACAAATAAAAATATCAGCCAACATAAAAAATAAAATAAAAAACCATCGCCTTTGGGGCTATAAATGAGCCGAGCTATTAGCAAACAGCTCGAGCTCGGTCACTAAGAACTCGATTCTTGTTCGTCTGTTTAGTAAACAAACAGAGCTCAAACTGAATTTCAAAGCTCGATTATTAAACAAACCGAGCTCAAACACCCCCAGCTTGGCTCGTTTGTTCATGAAGATGTCCGTGAACAAGCTTGTTAAACGACTCATTTTGAGCTCGTAATATATATATATGCTATGTTAAGAAGGCTTATTAACCATTAAACTTCACTTTAACTTATAAATAAAAGCCTAAACCCAGCCCAGCCCAACTTATATTCATTCGTTTTGAAAATAAAATAGACCAAAACACAAGCCCATCTCCATTATTCAACCTATCATTAAACCCTATCTCCATTACCTTTACTCACTCACACACACCCTAGCCACCAGCCCATTTGTAAACCCCTCCATTACCTTGACACTAGTCGACAAGGCAAAACCAGTCGTTGACGACCACAACTGACGACATCCTTTGCCAAACAGATTAGTACTCTCTCTTGCAGACCAAATGCCGAACAATCGAGCCGTGATTGACAGTGATTTCTTCCACCAAAGAGGCACATGCACACACACACAAACACTATGTAGACATACAAACATAAATGAGCTCAATCGAGCCATCCGAGCTCGTTCAAACACCAGTGAGCCAAGCTCAAGCTTGGCTAGTCAAACCTCAATCGAACTTGAGCCGATCCCAACCACATCTTTGGAATGGCCAAGCCAAGCCCGAACACCCCAAAACTTGGTTCATTTACAACCCTAATCACATTCACAAAGAAATATGACGTGATTATTTATTACTCTCTTTAGCCGTGAGATCTTGTTACTAGCTATAGGAAGACAAGAAGATTTGGAATGAAGATTTACCTTATTGAATGTTTCGCCAAATAAGTTGCGAATTAAGAAATTCACTCACAAACTACGAGCAGGTAGAGGAAGAGAACAATCTCAAGTTTAATTCTGATCAAGGAAAACTATTTTATATGCTAATTTCTAAAGCAAATTTATTACTAGAATGCATAAAGCCACCCTTGTTTAGCTTTCAAGCATTTAATAAAGAGAGAGAAAAAATAAAATAAAAATAAAAAGTGATAGTTCAAATATGTATGTGTTCATGCTCAGTATCTCATTTTCACTGTGTTCTCAGTAAATGTTCATTTTACCAATCACATATTATTTCAAAAGATTGTAAAAAAATAGAAAAATGAACATACGTCAAGTCAAGACATGTTTTGCCAATTAAATTTGACTGAAAGCATAAAGACTAGATCAACTCACACACTGCCAAGTTGGACTGTTACCACAAGGATCGTGAGAATGCCGATATCCAATTCAAGTATTTTTACTAGAGTTGTAAGTCATGCCATGATGTTTTACAAACTAAGTTATATCCGCATGCATACATAATAAATTTGACATTTAAATTGGTAAAAAAACATTGAATTCAGCAAATAAAATAAAATAAATTACATAAGATAAAAGGACTTGGAGATCAGAAAGATTGTTTAGATGAACATCCAAGGAAGAAAGCACGGAAATCTGAATAAAGTAGATTAAAACAATGAAAATCATAAACAACATCGTAAGTGCTATCAAAGGCTTAATGATGTTAATGAAATAATCTTTTCAACAACCACCAAAACTTTTTTCCAACTATTTGAGGTCGCCTACATGCATCCTACGTTTCCATTCCACTCTATCTAAGGCCATAGCCTCAATCAATGAAATAATCTTTTATAACTCAAAAATAGATTGTATTTGAAACAACTTATAACTTAGAATTGTGCAACTCAAATCAACCCATATACCCAATACAAACAGAAACAGAAACAGACATTGAAAGAATTAACATGGATATACCACTCGGCCCCAATGCATTTTGTCTTCGATCCTTTCCGTAATTATTATTTTTTTCTGCCAGTCAATGGGTTAAATGAACACATTTATCACTATTAAGCATTCAAGATCTTCTAATTCCACCCCAAAAAAAAAAAAAGAGAATTACTTTCATAAACGCTTATCCATCTTCGTGTCAATTAAGTGAATCAACAACAAAATCGAATATATATAAATAAATTTTAAGACACCAACACAGGTCAAAATAAGAAATTAAACCCAAGGATGAATAAAAGAAACAAATGCATGCAAAATGTTTAATCTTGTGATATGAAAAAATGGGAAAATATGGTTAGCGGTTTTAATTTCACCAAAAAACAGGTGTTAACTCCGGATGTAGATGATTTAATCAACAAGAACACTGCAAAAGCAAGGACCAAAAAATTCCACCACAAAGGAAAATAAATCTTAAACGAAACACTTGGAGCAAGAAAAAGTGAAATAAGTAAAGCTAAATTTCAAAAATAGAAGTTGAGAGTTGAGTCTCGATCTGAAGATTGAATAAAGAAATTGATCGAATGAGTGAATAGTTTAGAGAAATCGAGATGGACTTACAGATATGGATGTGATGGGTTGGCAAAAACGATTGGTCGGCGGCGAAATTCGCCGGAAGATCAAACCATCTTCGGTGGTTTTTGAGGGTTTGCGGGACGCTGCGAACCCCTAAAGAAAGAAAGAGGAAAGTATCAGTGGGACTATGGACTTACTATATACACCCTCAACATGATCCGACACACCCGCACACTCTCTCCCTCTACTTTTTGCTTTTTTTGGGGCACTCCAGTTTTTACTAGTGCCCATTGAACGAGGTTTGGACCGGCGTGGTACTGACTACTGACACTCCTGAAAGAAAGCAATTACAGACTTTACAGTATATATTTACCACAAAAGTGCCCCAACCCCTGGTAATGGCATTTCTTCTATCTTCTAACCTGAAATTGAGGAAAATCAAGAATTTAAGTCTTATTGAAAATAAAAGTAGGTCCGTAATAAATTACTTGTTCTTCATTGAATAATCAAATATTAAGTATTGATTTACAAGAGTAAAATCTCTGTGAAACTTTTATGTCTTTAATCATTTGATAAACACAAACTTATTTGATTTTATTTTAAGGTAAATTTTTTTTTAGGAAAAATTAGATTTTGGTGATGAATCTTAAACAAAATTACTCATAGTAACTATAAAGTTTGAAAAAAAATGAATAGTTACTAAAATTAAAACTTAATTGTTGATGAGTGATCACTTAAAGTTAATTTGTTAAAAAACACTTCATATTTATTAAACATTCTAAAAATATTTTTTATATGACAAAATTACCATTCAATATAAAAATAGCTCATTGAATTCATTCTCCTCTCTACTTCTTATACATCACTCTCTTTTTTTCTTTTTAATTTGTCAGTTTATCAATTAAAAAGTTAAAAAAATTATCATCATCTATTTTCCCATTCTCTCTACCATGGTCTCAAAACATATTACATAATTGAGAGAATGAGAAGTTACATAACAAATTTGACACACATTAAGACTTACTTAAATTTACTTACGAAGTATTTTAGATAATGAAAAATGAGAAATTTTTTTTTATCTCAAATAGATCAAAATTTTTATTAGATCACCAAAACAAATATCATAAATATTATTTGTATTCAATTCATACTAACTTTGTGTAAAAATTGAGAAGCAATATATATATGTGTGTGTGTGTGTGGACAAAATTGAGCTTACCAATATATGAAGTATAAACTTTAAGGCTATAATCTGGGAGTGTATGCTAACGAGGAAAATAAAAGCCATTCTACTTGGACTTGAGAAAAAAATGCAAAAAACTCAAATCAAATGTGTCTGCAATGTTATTTATATTGCTTCAATTTGAAGAAGATTAAACAACCTCAACACCGTTCCCACGACACGCCATTATGTGAAAAAAACTGGTATTTTGATTTGTTTTATCAAATAATTTATTTTTTAACATGTGTTATCAATTATGTAAAAGCAATAAAAAGAAATTCATTTTCAATAGTTAAATAAGCCCACCATGAAAAATAAACAATATTACTATAAGATATAACTGTATAAGAAAAGGATTTTAATTGTTGCCGCTTTAAATTATTATTTTTTATTCTGATTGTTACTCCAATATTCTGGTTGTCATCACCAAATAACAACTTCTAGTATCACATGCAAATAAACAATAAAAATTAGGAATTATATAAGAATATAAATAATACAATATATGAAAACAAAAATAAATTATTATTATTTACAAGTTATTTCTAAATATTTATTAGGTAACTTGAAAGAGACGCTCTTTTTAAGCAACTTGAAGTAAAATGTTTAATTGAGATTAATGTAAATGATAAATTTGTCTAATTATAAATAATTTAGTAGAGAAAGGATATTCAATTGAGATTAATGTAAAGGGTAAATTTGTCCAATTATAAATAACTTATTAGATAAAGAATATTTACGCAATAAGTGATCAAATCGTCATTCATCAGCAATTAAGTTTCAATTTTGGTGACTATTTATATTTTTCAAATTTTATGGTCACTTTAGAGTAATTTTGTTTAGGATTAGTCACAAAAATCTATTTTTTATTTTTTTGTTTATTATACTGATTTCCTTTTAATTATATCAATGTAGTAATATCACCCGTTCATTACTAAATGTTCTTGGTAACAAGAGCTTTAAAATTATGTTTTTAGGGAACAATTTTTTTAAATTGAATGAATTTTTGAACTTGATTCACAACTTTTTTTAAAAAATTCAATTGAATGAATTGTTTAACTTTATTCAAAATTTTCAACATGTAACAACTTAAATATTATCCTTAGAAAAATGAATTTATATAATGTTTTAGTGTCGAGCCCTTACCAATGACTCAAAAGTTTAAGTTATTGTAACATGTTGTTTACCCGTCAATTTATACCAATTTTATTCATCATTCGGATCCTATGTGAGACAAAGAAGACTCCTCGCAACTTTTAAAAAAAAAAATCAATTGAATGAATTGTTTAACTTTATTCAAAATTTTCAATATGTGACAACTTAAATATTATTCTTAGAAAAATGAATTTATATAATGCTTTAGTGTCGAGTGTTTACCAATGAGTCAAAAGTTTAAGTTATTGGTTAGTGTTGTCTACCCGTCAATTTATACCAATTTTATTTCTCATTCAGATCCAACGTGGGACAGAGAAGGCTCCTCTAACATTAGGCTACTTTTGATACTAAATATCGAAGGAAGAGAAATAGTGAGACAAAAAAAAAATTTATAACAAAAATACAATAATGATTTCCTCCTAATGTCTCACTTGAAGAAATAAATATGGGTCCATTTCCTTCTTTCCTTTAGGTTCCCTTTTATTTGGAGACTAGGGTCTCAAAAATTTGAATCTATCCGAATCAATCTATTAATAATATATCATATACAATCCAAACTATTAAGAATATATCACATACAAATATCATTTAATTTAAAATAGTTATAATGGTTTTTTTTTCATTTTTTTTTTTAAATATACGGACTAATGTTGATAAATTGACAATTCATCTATTGGCATGGTTAAAAAAATAATTGTTGAACTGTTTAGAAAAATTCAATTTGTAGAATCGATTCAGTTCAATCTAATATTTCACCAATTGAATTAAATTAAAGCATTTTTACATATCGAATTGAGTTCAATTTTCACTAATCCGTTAGAATCAAATTGATCCTGGTACCCTAACAATTTATGGGGGTATTATAAGACACACTTCATATGAAGATGCAGTGAATTGACATTGTGAATGCGCAAAGAATGTGACACTTGTATCAATCATAGTTCTCAGTTATACAAAAGACGTGCAACGTAAATAATTTATAGTTCAATTGGTTAAAGTCTAAACTCTTGTCAAACCATCCATTACTTATTTCCTTCCATTTTTGGGTGTGAAAAAACTAATTAAACGCGATGTTAGATGTTACAAGTTGGGTTACTATCAATTTCTCCCTACACAACAAATGATTATTCGCATCTGATTTGCCCTTTCACCAATGTAGTTAAACTTTGCATCCTAAAAAAAAATGGGTGTACATTGTTTCGATAACTTTGATTAAAGAAAACGACACCAAAGACAATCTTTTTTTTTCCTCCCAATTATTGAAGGAATTTTAGGACAGTTTATTGTTTGGAAATAAAATATATATATATACAAAAATCTGTTTGGTTAATATATTTCGAAAATTATTTTATGAGATCTCAGTTAAAAAGTTTTGAAATAATTGTTTTTTATAGTTAATTGAAAATAATTTTCTGTTTTCTAATAATTTCTTAAAAATTGTTCATAGAAAATTGAACCAGGTTCTTATTATTATTATATTATATATATTGAACCAATAAAAGAAGAAAGAATAATTCCTTATTTAATTAGGAGAAGAAAATAAATAAAAATGATAGAGGAAGGAAAAAAACATTTTATTTTGTGTGTCCCATGCACAACAATTAATTTGTTATAAAAGAAGCAGGAACAAAATGATAATTATTAACTTTCTAAATATAAATTAAACACCACCCCTTAAATTTAAACAAAGCACGAATTTAAAATTATCCTTCTTTTTTTTTTTCTTTCATTTACTTCACAAATTTATTCCATATACAATACTCTTTCAATTTGGGATATAAAAAAAAAAAAATCCAACATTTTTCATGACTATATATGAATTATGGGTTCCATGTGAACGGGCACAAATCAGATGAACCCAAGTCACCAAATTCATACATTAATTTTCAGAGCAAACTGAGTCAATTGTTCATTTGTTTGGCATTCGTTGTACTCCTCCAGTCGTTGCGGAGCTTGGAAAAAACGGGCGTTCCTTCTTTGACCTCAACAACAATCTCTCACCTCTTCAACAATACGGCCCCCAGCTGAATCCTAGAGCACCAAAATTTACAGGCACAGTAACTACCTGTTCTTGCTGGTCCACTGTCATTGGCTTCTGCTTAATATATATTTTTGTTCATTTCTCTTTGAAAGTTTATTGCCGGCTTTGACTTTTTCAACCAACTGGGACTTGCTTGTTGTTTGTGGCATTTGGTTGATTTGGAAGTTCTTGATTTTTTTTGTCGAGACAGCGATGTGTTGTTCTTAATTCTTGAACCCTTATGCGCGGTTTCTTTGATCTCTGTGAGGTAGGGTTTGTGATACCTCAGCTTGCTTTCTCTGAAATTCTTTCACATTTTCCATTTTTCAACTGGGTTTTGGGAATTTATGCTTACGTGATAAAAGATTGATTGAAGTCATTTGGGTCTGTGTTTCTCGACTTTGAGGATTGAAGATTTTGGATATTTATTATATTAGGATTAGTTTTTCCAATATTATGCGTTTTTTGTAGGTCTGCTTTGCTGAAGTTTTATTGTTTGTGCTTTTCCTTCATATTTTGATTGATTTCTTCATATGGGTATCTTTGAATTTTTTTATTATTTATTTAATATATATCCGTTAATTCAATTTAATTGTGTTTCAAGGACTCCATGGTTTGGCATTTCCATGCATGTTTTCCTTTTCTTTTGTACTTAAAAAATTTGCAGGTTAATTAGTTGAAAAATTCGCTGTTTATAGTTATTTTTTGGGGGTAAATATCGCTGTTTATAGTTTGTTTTCACTTTTAATTACTTTATTTCTTCTGGGCGCTTTTGAAATTTTATGTAGAGTGCAAATGTGCATAAACTCCACAGGTATTTTTGTCTCTTAATTATGGAAACGTACTGCCTGGGATTTCCATGCATCTTTGTTTTGGTCCATGAAAGATTTTGTTAATTGCTCATCTGTTAGTTGAAGTAGTTCTGCTAGGACTTTGCATTTGTCTTCTAATTACCTATATAGAGTGCCAAATTCAGATTATTCTATGTGTTGATTTTATTTTTTTTATTTGTTTCAGGTCAGGTGTCAATAGGAATAAGGCATTCCAGGTTAGTAATTTGAGCTAAACAGCAATCAAGTGGTTCTCATCCATAGTTCCATTGTGAGTTATGATGGGCTTCTTCACAAACATGGCACTAATTAGCAGAACTCTTGCTCCTTTTTTTGGTATCCTAGTACTGTTGTTGTTGGATAACAGTTTCAGCTATGGTCGTGAGAGTGATATTCAGTGCTTAAAAGCTCTTAAAGATTCCTTGGAAGATCCATTCAATTACTTAAACACTTCATGGAATTTTGATAATAGTACCGAAGGTTTCATATGCACATTTACTGGAATTGAATGCTGGCATCCTGATGAGAATAAGGTTTTAAATATCCGGCTTCCAGACATGGGACTCAAGGGCGAGTTTCCACGTGGTATTGTGAATTGCTCAGCCTTGACAGGCTTAGATCTTTCCAGCAACAAGCTTTATGGAACTATTCCTGCTGACATCTCTAAATTACTCGAGTTTGTTACGTCTCTTGATCTATCCTCTAACAATTTCTCTGGTGGGATCCCCTCAGACCTTGCGAATTGTACCTATCTGAATATTCTTAAACTCGACAACAACCACTTGACAGGTCAAATTCCTGCAGAGCTTGGCCTGCTTGGTCGGATGAAGACGTTTAGTGTAGCGAACAATCGCTTGACTGGGCCAGTTCCAAAGTTTTTCAATGCTACAATATCAGCAGAGAACTATGCAAATAATGCAGGACTCTGTGGGGATCCTTTGCCCCCTTGCCAAGCACCCTCGGCAAAAACCCACGCTGGAATCATTGCCGGAGCGGCTGTTGGTGGGGCAACTGTTGCAGCATTAGGGGTGGCTATTGGTATGTTCTATATCCGTAGGGTGTCTAAAAAGAAGAAGGACGAAGACCCTGAAGAAAATAAATGGGCAAAGAGTATAAAGGGAGCCAAAGGAATCAAGGTAAGCTGATTTAATTTATTGATCTAACAGCCTTCTAGTATTGAGTAGGATTTTTTCTTTATTAATTCATTTATCTATTTCCCGGAATATCTGATAATTTTATAATTTCCACGATTCATTATTCTACCAATATTGATTGAGAAAAAAGGTATTGTAATTTTCAGCTTTCCATGTTCGAGAAGTCAGTTTCGAAAATGAGATTAAGTGATCTCATGAAGGCTACTAACAATTTCAGCAAAGGCAACATCATTGGATCAGGAAGAACGGGAACTATGTACAGGGCAGTGCTTGAAGATGGCACTTCACTTATGGTGAAAAGGTTGCAGGATAGTCAACACTCTGAAAAAGAATTTATGTCTGAGATGGCTACTTTGGGAAGCGTGAAACACCGTAATCTGGTTCCCCTTCTTGGTTTTTGCATGGCTAAGAAAGAGAGACTTTTGGTTTATAAGCACATGTCAAATGGTACCCTCTATGATCAATTACATCTTGTGAATGATGGTGGTGAATCTATGGAGTGGGCTATGAGGCTCAAAATTGGTATAGGGGCGGCCAAAGGATTTGCGTGGCTTCATCATAATTGCAATCCCCGCATCATTCATCGAAATATAAGTTCGAAATGCATCTTGTTGGATGTGGATTTTGAGCCCAAAATATCTGATTTTGGACTTGCTAGGCTCATGAACCCAGTTGATACTCATTTGAGTACGTTTGTGAATGGGGAGTTCGGGGATTTGGGTTATGTCGCTCCCGAGTATACACGAACTCTGATGGCCACCCCGAAGGGAGATGTTTATAGCTTTGGAGTCGTGCTTCTTGAGTTGGTGACTGGTGAGAGACCTACCCATGTGGCTAAAGCCCCTGAAACCTTTGAGGGAAATTTGGTGGAATGGATTACACAACTTTCAAGCAACTCTAAGCTTCAAGATGCCATTGACAAATCTTTGGCTGGGAAGGGTTATGATGGTGAGCTTTTCCAATTCCTTAAAGTTGCATGTAATTGTGTACTGCCCGCTCCCAAGGAGAGGCCTACTATGTTCGAAGTGTACCACCTTCTGAGAGCTATTGGTGAGCGATACAATTTTACAATAGATGATGAAATTTTGATGCCATCAAGTACTGCTGATGCTGACTACATAGAGGAACTCATTGTTGCTCGAGAAGTAAAGGTGAATCATTGAATTGGTACGCGTGAGTGAGATGTAGTAATGAATGTCACCATAATCTATATGTAATTCTCTGTTTTTTTTTTTTTTAAATAAATGTTTGTATTCTATATAATTTTAGTGTTTTGGTTGTTGTTTGACTCTTCTATATATAGAAATACCAGAAACTGTTAGAGTTGCTGATGTGCCTCAGTTTCAAATATATTTGATTTAGTAAATCTTTCTGTTTAGTATTCCTTAAGACTAGGCCTAACTATTGCTGATATATAGGAGGCAGTTGTATTCTTTGTATTATTTAAACCAGTTGGGTCTAATGAAAATATTATCCAAACAAATATTATTTTCTAAATGGTATCAGAGCAGCCTATCCTTACCTGCTAAATTTTTTTTTTCTTTCACTTTTCCCTTCACATAACGTGATGGCCACACCAAACGGTACACCTACCCTTTCCACCACCAATGAGTCTCAACTTCTCACACTCAACCCAGCCGCACAAGCCCCTCTCAAACTCACCTCCTCCAACTACCTCTCCTGGAAAATTCAATTTGAAACACTCTTCATTGGCTATGATCTTCTTGGATTCATTGATGGATCCAAATCATGTCCCCCCAAAACCTCAACCACTAACAATGTAGCCACATTGAATCCTGCCTATACCCTCTGGATTCGTCAAGATCAGTTAATCCTAAATGCCCTCATTGGCTCTCTCTCACCCACAATCATTCCATTTGTTGCCCGTGCCACCACCTCCCGCGAAGCATGGACTGTTCTAGCAAACACCTATGCCAAACCATCCCGTGGCCGCATTAAACAAGTCAAAAACCTGCTCAAAAATCCCACCAAATGAACAATGACAGTCACTGACTTCCTTCACTCTGTTAAAGCTCGATCTGATGAGTTAGCCATCCTAGGCGCCCCTATAGAGGAAGAAGACCTTATAGAGAAGATCTTGGATGGCCTAACTGATGACTATAAAGAACTTGTTCGTGCTGTTCAAGCTCGTGACACCTCCATAACCTTTGATGAACTTCATGAGAAACTCCTATGCTTTGAAGCATCTCTCTCAACTACCACCAAATCTGAAACACATCTCCCCATCACTGCCAATCCCACAAACAGAACAAATACCAGTTCACGGCCATACAGGACCAACTCCAATTGGCGTCCACATAACTCCACCTCTCCAGGGAACACAAACTGGCGCCCACAATCCAACACTGGCCGCCCATCTATGCCCAGCAATTTAGGTGCTCCACATCGCAATAGTCGGCCTCCACCTCGTCCATATCAGGGATTCTGCCAAATTTGTGGTATTCAAGGTCATACTGCCAAACGTTGCCCCTCCTTTCAGCTTATACCAGTCCAAGCACCTAATACAAGTGCTTCACCACCACCCACCTCACCCACATCTTGGCAACCACAGGCTCACTACGCTGCCAATGCTCCCACCTCCAGTTCGTCCTGGCTGCTAGACAGTGGTGCCTCTCACCATGTCACTACTGATCTCAGCAATTTATCTCTTCATACACCATACACAGGTTCTGATGATGTTATGATTGGTGATGGTACAAGTTTATCCATCTCACATACTGGTTCTATTTCTCTTCCAGCTTCAACAAAAAAATTTACTTTACATGATGTTCTTTATGTTCCAACTATAACAAAGAACTTAATTTCCATCTCTCAATTTTGTACTACCAATAATGCCTCTGTTGAATTTTTACCATCCTCTTTTCATGTGAAGGATCTTCGCACGGGGGCAATTCTTCTGACGGGCAACACTAAAGATGGAGTGTATGAATGGCCAGCTGCAACATCCGACTCCTCTCCAATTCTAGCTTTCTCTCATGTCAAAACTTCATCCTCAAATTGGCATCATCGATTAGGACATCCAGCTCCTCCCATTTTAAAACATATTATTTCTAGCTATCAATTACATTCTTCATCATCTCTGCCAAAGGAATTTTCATGTATTGCCTGTCTCAGCAATAAAAGTCACAAACTGCCTTTCTCTGTGTCATCTCTTACCTCCAAATAACCTCTTGAAATTATTTTTTCAGATGTGTGGACTTCCCCTATTGTATCCCAAGATGGCTTCAAATATTATGTTATTTTTATTGATCATTTCACTAAATATATATGGATCTATCCTCTCAAAAGAAAATCTGATGTTCAAGAAATCTTTACACGTTACAAACCCATTGTGGAAAACTATTTTTCTCACAAAATCATAACTCTCTATTCCGATAATGGGGGTGAATACATTGCACTCAAAGACTATCTCTCCTTCCATGGCATTTCTCACTTCACCACTCCCCCACACACACTGGAACACAATGGTTATTCTGAAAGACGACACCGTCATATCGTTGAAACAGGCCTTGCCTTACTCTCGCATGCCTCTCTTCTAACAACCTTTTGGCCTCATGCCTTTGCTACTGTAGTCTACCTCATCAACAGACAGCCAACCCCCACTCTCAATCTTTCCTCTCCCTTTGAATTAATTTTCAACAAAAGTCCAAATTACTCTAAACTCAAAATTTTTGGCTGTTTGTGTTACCCTTGGCTTCGTCCATACACCTCTCACAAACTCAATGAACGCTCCAAATCATGTGTCTTTCTCGGGTATTCTCTGTCCCAAAGTGCCTATTTGTGTCTTGATCCAACTACATCCAAGATTTATGTGTCTCGCCATGTCCAATTTGTAGAATCAGTATTTCCATACAACTCCCTGCACAATACACTTCCACGTCCCACTCCTAGTACAATAAACACTTGGATTCCACCTGTCCTCACTATCTCCATTCCCACCTCCTCTCAGCAGGCCGCCATCATTCCATCTGCAGCACACTCTCAGGAATTGCCTTTGCTCGAAGCTACTTCACAACCAGCTGCCCCATTATCCCAGCAATGTGCCCCTGCCCAGCCAACACTCCACACTCCTTCTCATCAACCCACCGATGTCCCACTCCCCAACCAACATCGCATGACCACCCGAGCCAAAAATAACATTACAAAACCACTTCAGAAACTCAATCTTCACACCCAGAAAACAATTTCCCAGCCAACAGCACCTACTTCCGTCTCTCAAGCTCTAAAGGATCCTAATTGGCGACAAGCAATGTCTGATGAATACAATGCACTTGTTCGCAATGGCACTTGGGACTTAGTTCCTCCTGATGGCATTTCTAATCTAGTTGGTTGCAAATGGATTTATCGTATTAAAAGACATTCTGATGGTTCCACTGACAGATTCAAAGCCCGCCTTGTAGCCAAAGGATTCCACCAACGACCAGGTGTGGACTATCATGAAATCTTCAGTCCTGTTGTCAAACCCACCACAGTACGCCTTGTCCTCAGTATTGCTGTCAGTAATGGCTGGTCCCTCCGCCAGTTGGATGTCAACAATGCCTTCCTTCAAGGCAGGCTCTCTGAAGATGTCTTCATGGTCCAACCACCAGGTTTTGTGGACTCTGATCACCCCTCATATATCTGCAAACTTCACAAAGCAATCTATGGTCTCAAGCAAGCTCCTCGGGCTTGGTATCATGAATTGCGTCAGTTCTTGCTAGATTCTGGTTTCAAAAATTCTCACTCAGATACCTCTCTATTTGTTCTTCAAAGCAGCCACCAAATCTTATATCTACTCGTATATGTTGATGACATTATCTTAACTGGTAACAATGATGCCTTTGTTTCACAGTTTGTTACTTGTCTTGCTCAGCGTTTCTCGCTAAAAGATCTTGGTCCCCTTTCTTTTTTTCTTGGTATTGAAGTTCTACCACATCGCCATGGCATCCTACTGTCACAGCGCCGATATGTTCAGGACCTACTCAAACGGACCAACATGGAAAATGCTAAACCTGTTCTCACTCCTTTACCGACGAGTTCAGCAACAATCTCCTTAACCTCAGGCACACCTCTCTCTGATCCTACACCATATCGTGCTACAGTTGGCAGCCTACAATATCTCTCTTTAACCAGACCAGACATCTCCTTTGCTGTAAATAGAATGGCACAATTTATGCACCAGCCAACCAACGAGCATTGGACTCTTGTTAAGTGTATTTTACGGTATCTGTGTGGTACACTAGACAAGGGACTTCTTCTCTATCGTGACTCCCCACTCACTCTTCATGGTTTTACTGATTCTCTTCATGCCTTCTCAGATGCCGACTGGGCTGGTAATAAGGACAATTACGCTTCAACTAGTGCCTATCTAGTTTACCTTGGCCGCAACCTTGTATCTTGGAGTTCCAAGAAGCAGCAAACAGTTGCTCGCTTGTCTACTGAAGCAGAGTATCGCTCTGTTGCTGCTACAGCTGCTGAACTTCGATGGGTCTGTTCTCTTCTTTCCGAACTTGGCAATGGCTTAGCACAGTCTCCTGTTGTCTACTGTGACAATGTTGGTGCCACTCAATTAAGTTCTAATCCTGTTTTCCACTCTCGCATGAAACATGTTGCTGTTGATTACCATTTCATCAGAGATCAAGTTCAGTCCGGTCTCCTTCGAGTGGCTCACGTCTCTTCTGCTGATCAGCTTGCTGACCTTCTCACTAAGCCTTTGCCCACCTCTCAGTTTCTGCTGTTACGAGACAAGATTGGCCTCTCTACCCGTGGCCTATCTTGAAGGGGCATATAGAAATACCAGAAACTGTTAGAGTTGCTGATGTGCCTCAGTTTCAAATATATTTGATTTAGTAAATCTTTCTGTTTAGTATTCCTTAAGACTAGGCCTAACTATTGCTGATATATAGGAGGCAGTTGTATTCTTTGTATTATTTAAACCAGTTGGGTCTAATGAAAATATTATCCAAACAAATATTATTTTCTAAACTATATTGATCAATTAATATCTTTACTCAACCGTTTCAGGTGAATCGACAAATTATGACCTTCTGACATGTACAGCTTTCTTTGTTACATTTTTTCTTCCTATTTACGTGATCATTTGTTGGATTTGAAAGTTGATGCTACGACTTTCTGTTATTATTATATTTTTCTCATTGTTGTACATGTGTGCATTCGTATGGGACAAAATTTGGTTTTTTACTAATTTCTGTATATGTTTATTGCGTAAGAGATATATAGGGCTAGTTTGGGCGTTTTATTTTTGGTGTTTTGTTTCTCTCTAAAATATAACAAGTGTTTTGTTATGAGTGTGTTTTGAGTAGAATCAAAAACACATTTAGTAAGAAAAATCTGTTTTGAGATTTTTAAAATATAAATAATAAAAACATGTTTGGTAAGTCCAACTGTTAGCAGAAAAATTTGAAGTAAAAATTAAAAACATGTTTGGCATAAACTTGTTTGAGTATTTTGTTTTAAAATATTTATATTATTATATATAAATAAAAATTATTATAATTTACATATTATGTTATTTGTTAATATTTAGATAAAATTATATATATATATATATATATATATATATATTTTTTTTTTTTAACAACACTTGTCTAAAAATTCAAAAATATGACAAATAATTTTAATTTTTTTTTTTGACAAAGTCTTGCTTAAAAATTGACATATTACAAATCTCTGTATTTCCATATAAATTAATCCTGCACAAGTCTAAATATAAAACAACACAAATTTTTAACATATATTATTACAATTTGCTCCAAATAACAACAATTCACCAAGTTAGAAAATTAACAAATTTGTATGAATACAACAAATATAACTAAATCCATATATCTTAAAAAAATAATAGATTACAATTTAACAAATTCAACTTAAAGAACACCAAATCCATATATACATAAAAATAATATGTATACCAAAGCATGTTATACATATATTATTAATTTTCAACTTTTCAATGTATATTATTACAATTACATCTATGCCAAGTTGAAAGACATCTCCAAACATGGTACAGAGAAATTCCTCAACATCCTTGTGCAGAGTTTCATCCCTTACAACAATATATGGAGGAATTTTTTCACCCCAAATCTCAGAGACGGGCAAATTCTCTTAATTTAATTTCAGCGGTTTGGTCACTTTACACTATTGATTTGTTATGGGCTTGGGCACAACATACTCCCTTCCATTCACAGGTGCAACAGTACCCATTGAGACTGAATATTTTTTTGAACTTTTTTCCATAGAACTTCTATCTGCATAAATATTGGAAATGAGAAGCTATTTATACAAAAAGCCAAACATAGCATGAACAACAAATGCAAAACAACCACTACCAAAAAAAGAAAAAGAAAAAGAAAAAAAAGATGAAGATTTGAAAGGAGATATGACAATGATTAACCAAGAATTTTGTGTAATGCAAAAAGCATAATGCAGCCAATTCCAAGCAATTGACATGGGGCTCTGTCAAGTTCGTAAGGAGGGACCTAGTATCATGGAAGCAGAGATGGGATTAGTATATGTAACTCTTGTTCCTGGAATTCAAACAATGCTGGAGGCATTTGACTATTGTCATAAAGATAATTCAAGTAAATTTCTCAAGCAAACTCACTCCATGACAAAATTGCAAAAAACTGATACATATTTGAGAAAGGACAAAAATGTATTCATTTCTACTGACAAAAGACAATAATGCAGGAGACATCATCCTAAATTCATCTTGATTTAGGATGAGAAACAAATAGTTGATTTAAAGTCCCAATTACACATATTTTCTATCTCAATTACCTCAACATGTGGCTTCCATTTATTCTAAAAGAATACGTCAAAAGCATTTCATTGATACCTCAAAAAAGATCCATCCAAAAACACAATTGTAAACCTTCAGCTAGCTAAGGCTTCATAAGGTATAATAGAACAAAATCATGGTATCACACATCCCACACCACCAATTTCCGATTTTCAATATAAGATTATCAATAAAATAAATCAAGTAAACCCAACAATAACAGAAACATTCTGTGTTTGAATACAACAAATATGACTAAATCCATAAGATGAGGATCTTGAGGCTGAAGATCCAACAACAGTAAACACTCCCATAAAGCCCAATGTGCCACCTCCTTGATAGAATCCTTGACACCCTCATGTAAAGCACTATTCCGTTGCTTTCAAATTAACCATATTACAGTTGGAAATAAACATTTAAGGAATCAAAGTTTTTAGTAAAAATGGCAATTAAAGAATCAACAGCTCCACCAAATTATGCATATGGACACTCTAGAAAATTGTTAAAACCAATATAATGTATTCTTCAAATTCATATCTTATTTAGATTAACATATTAACGATCAGAAAATCCACATTTAGAGATTTTTGTCTTAAAAACTGCAGCTTTAGCCACCCGTGCAAAAACTCATAAATATTGATCTCTAAATCTGTCAGCACAAAAGCAACAATAGTTGTGCATTGACATAGCTCATTCTGGGCAATAGATCAACCAAATTTGTCTTGAAAATCAGATGAAAAGACTTTAACACTAGAGAGAAATCTGAATTAAACATGACATCAAAAAATGCAATATTTGAAAAATAATCACAAATGCAATATTTGCTCAAATCCAAGTTTAATAGACACAATCAGAGCTAACATTAATTTTAGAGAGTAGAAAGAGATGAATTTATTCCTGTAGCTGGCTCTAAAATTATGAAATCATACTCATAGATCAAAGGTGACTTAGTCAGTGCCTACCACCAGTTGAGGGGCCTTCCATTTTAGCTTCAAATTCTTCACAATAGCTGAGATCTTCTTGCGTATACACGATTGAAAGCAATTGAGCTCAATAATGAATCGTTAGCCTTTTTTGAGACACCATCGTTGAGCTCACCATACTTTTTCTCACTATCTCAGCCTCTCGTTCTCAATTATCTCTGCAGTAACCCTTGTGGGCGGGTATGAGTGGGCGGGTGCGAAGACAAACACTGGACTGAGTTACCACACTGATAGGGTGCAGGGTGCTCAATCCCACATTGTCTGAGTATGAAAAAGAAAATGTGCTTATATGTAATATGTTCTATTCAAATGATACGAGGTTTTTTGGGGGTAAAACCCAAAAACAAAACTGTGCGAGCAAAACGGACAATATCATACCATGTGTTTGGTAAAATTCGAAACATAATCCTTGTGGGCGGGTGCGGCTCAAAATTCACTACAGTACCATCCAAAAATAGAATTAGCAAAAACAAAACGGGTACTGAACAGAGCCATAGCCTTCTGACATGTAAAGTTCTTTATTACTCTGTTTTTGTTTTTCTTTCCATTTACTTGATCATTTGTTGGATTTAAAAGTTGAGGCTACCAATTTATCACTTTCTTCTTCTTCTACTTCTTCTATTGTTTATTTTCATTATTGTACATTTGGGGGAATGCATTAGTGTATAATGTCACATGCATGGTAAACAACTACTGAAAAATAAATATATTATGTTTACCGGTTCTTGTTTGTTTTATGCAATTGTATTTTAAGAAAGGCTGAAGTTGAGATCATATGACATATTTGAAAGAAAAGAATAATGATTTGGACGCCGATCGGATTAATCTAATTTTATTTTTATGTGAGTGAGGTGATGAGTCTCACCACATGATGTCATGTGGTGTGACCTACCACTTCACTCACATAAAACTATTTTCGGTCTCGAATTTTTTATCATTACTCAAAAGAAAAAGAAAAGAATGATGATAAATAATAGAATAATAATATGCCAATATGGTATGATCTCCGGTAGTATTTTAGGGTATATATACAAAATCTTTTCTATTATTGTTTTGAATCCGACTGGCCCTGATGATGAATAACTTGAAATGCAAGTGTGTCAATTCGAGTATTTATTGTTTATCAATGCGATATTACAATAGGGTTGAATTGGTAAATTACAAAGATTATTTTAATATTTAAAAACCCTTAAATGAAACCCTTTCTGGCAGCGTAAAGGAAAAAAAAAAAATTTAGTCTCTGAATTGAATACCCACTTTCACAGTTGAGTTTGCGAATAATATGCATGATGCATTTTGTACCATCCAACGACAAGAAAGAAGTAACGAAGCTACTTACTGTGATGTACACGATCACACCAGAACAGAGATGACAAATTGAAACAATCTTATATTTTTCTCTCTTGGCCAAAAAGCACTAGTAGCATACGTATATAATTAGAGACCAAATTATTTAGTAAAATCCAAAATAATTTTATGAGTGACAAATAATTACGAGCTTTTAGTGAATTTGCACCGTCGGTACTTCATTTTTCAATAACTAGTCTTTGATAATCAATGCTTTGGTTGCAAAGAAAAATGTTACACCTATTTAAAGAATAATTTTTTCAATTTTAAGCGCTAAATTGAATTTCCCATGCTTAAAACGACTTAGTTTTCACTACAGGCAAGAAAAAGAAGAAAGACACCCACCGACACCGACTGACGCCTCTCGCCTTTGTTTGATAAAGCATCAGACCAGAGCTCCCACCAAAAAGGAAACAACCTAAAATTCCCTTCACGCGCCGTGATTAAGAGCAAGTCTCAAGTCTAATGTTAACCGCGGTTAAGTTCAAGTGCTCATTGGGGTTGGGGTTAGGGTTAGGGTTAGGGTTAGGGTTTGGGTTTGCGCTTGAATGACATTGACGTCTAACTGAAGTCGTTGGTGTGGCGGCAATCCAAGAGGCAGAGACACAACCTACTTCCAATTCTGTTCGGTCGACTTCTTCTGCTCTCTCTCTCTCATCGCCGCCGTATTTATCTTTGGAAGTAGGTTGTGTCTCTGCCTCTTGAATACAATTCGACTTCCAATTCGAGTTGCATTGTATTCATCCCCGCTCTCTCGATATCATTTTAGGGATGGTTCTCCAATATCTAATACGGGAAATGCTAAACGTCATGAAATTTTATCATGAATTGCCTTCATGAATGATGTGGCAACTGATAATACTATTGACATTCCGTGTATGGGGGGAATCCCACCAATACTAACTCACCATTTAATTGCCACATCATTCAAGATAAAAATTCATGAAATATTTTCATGACGTGTAGCATTGCTCTATCTAATACATGGTTACTCACACACGCATATAAGGGTGCATAAATTTGATGTTGAATAGTTTATTGCAACTCGAATTGTATTTATCTTTGCTCATATGATTTGTTTCTAAATTAAATATATATCACTGATTCGTTATGTAATTTCTTTTTGTATATAATGCTCTCTCTTTTTTAAGACTATTCGGTATCTGTTTTAAGAAACTAATGCATTGTATGTCCTCATCAATATCGGTCTTGGGGTCCCTCTTTACTATTAGACGTTGGTGGAGAAAAAAAAAAAAGATTAAAATTGTGATGCAAATTTGAATTTCTTTTTATTGGAGCGTCTTATCGTAAGAGCTAAGAAGCACTGACACTTGTACGGACAATGACACTGACACTTCATGGACACTCTTGGATATGTGCTCGACACTTCATGGCCGTCTCCATACATTAAAAATAATTTTTATTATTTTTGACATTTGACCGACACACTTTGAACACTGGGCCACATATTCTAACACTCAACCAACATATCCCACACGGTCTTATATAAAACAAACATATGACAATCCTAGAAATAATATTATGAACATACATTAAAGTGTTGGTGATCAACCTCTTTTTCTTTAAAAAATTGACATTAAACTCATGTCATAGTACTTAATGAACGAAAACATAATTATAATGACAAAATAAAAGAGTAAATATCATATATAATATAATTTTTTTTTTTTTTGTATTCGAAAAGTTTCATCTTCTAACTTATATAACTTTATTATAGAAATTATAAATTAATTAAAGCTTTATAATTATCTTATTCAATAGATATATAAATGAAAATTAATATTTATATTAGCCATGTCCGTGTCTTATTTTTTTAGAATTTGACATGTCGGCTTATCGGTATTTTGTCTGTGTCCATGCTTCCTAGAGTAAGAGTAATTATTTTATTTATTTATTAACTCATAAAAGAGATAATAAATAACTGTGTGATATAATCTCAGGCTATCTGCCAAACTGATTCCAAGACTTTAAACTAGACATTTTGATAGCTAATGCATGCACATACTAGTGTTTTGCATTTTTAAGGGCTTGGTTTCCTTCTTCCAGGCCCTACTACTGTATCACTACATCTGGCACGGAGATCATGGGAGTGGAATTAGCAACTGAGATGGCAGGACTTGCTGAATTTGAGGATGTTAATTTCACTGATTTGGAGTTGGTTTATCATGTCCGAGATGCCCTTAGATTAGTACCACTGGTAAGCATTCTCAGACATTCTCAAAGATTGTTTCTTGACATGGTTTTACTTTACAGGTTTGCTTAGCTCTTATGTAATAACACACTATAATTGTAAGATCAATACAATAAATTGGAAAGTAGTCAACATTCTCTCTTTCTCTCTCTTGTTTTTTTAGTAGTTAGTCTTGGTTTAATGCTACCAATATTCTTGTCTGGCTTATTTGAACCCGACAGCAGATTTTTAGTTGATAACTATATAGTACATGGAACTTCAGCAATGCAAGTAACTTCATGTTTTTCCTTCCAGGTGATAAGTGTTATCGCAAGCATGTTCTAGTGACCTATGGACAGTTGATAATATGACGATATAATAAATTAATAAGAGTGCATGTTGGGACACGGGTTTGTGGACTTGAGTTGAATAGAATGTAATAAGAGCATTGATTCGAAGGGTTGGGGTGCAAGTTAACTCGCAAACGTATTTTCACTAGCCCAAATCTTTTGATATTTGGTAATTATTTCTTTTTCTTTTTGGCAAGTATTTGGTAATTATTTCAGGCTTCAGCATCAAAATTTAATATAAATTTATGAAAACTAAGGTTGGCTGACTTTCTTGAATATTAGCTCCCTTTCTTTCTACTAGTCTTTACAGAGATTGGGTTAATGTTACTTTTGATGCATAGAAATGGGGCAAATTATTTAATTTTTTGTTTATGCCTGAGTGCTTTGATGTTAATAAGTTCTATTAAAGCTGAATATTACTGATTCAGGGTGAGAGCAACAGTTATAACCAGCTGATTGGGGTCTTGCACCATACTGAATGTCTCACCTGTGATGAGTTGGCCCTGCTTGTGGTAGGTTTTTACTCAAAAGCAAACCTGTATTTTGTGGTTGTTTTTGTTTTCTATTTACCTTTTATATCTTTTAGTTTTTTTTTTTTAAAAAAAAAACTTTTTGGGTTGTTTGGCAGACAAGTTTAAATGCACTATCTGGAGCAGTTTCTTATATAGATGTTGTTCACCATTGGTCCCTTCTTTCTTCAGTAAGTTATTGATACATAAATGTACCTGCTCGTGGCATTAATTAATTGATTATTGTAATTTTCTCATTAGCAAGTCTTCAGATATTTGGAATGAACATGTGGAACTATGGCCCTGATGTGATGGATGCATTGATTGAACTAATAATATCCTTGGTATGTGTGTTCGATGGACTACTTGCAAGTTATTTTTGAACACTTTGGCATATTATTCATATTCTTTTTCATGTTTGTCATAATGATTGTTTCTCACTGATTATATTATAGGCTGCATCAAATGGAAAATTTGTTGATTCATGCTTGCATATGCTTGTAAGCAATTTCACTCCACCTTACTCCTTCCTGGAATTACTGAAGCAGCCATGCGGTGTTGCAAGAAAGGACCAAGTTATTTATCGTGTGCATTCAGCAATGAAAGACATTGCTGATTTAGTGCCTCTTGCCCCTTTGAAACTACAGGACATAATAACCCAAAGAATGCCGAACATATATACAAAGGAACCTGTGAGTTCAACTTATATTCCCAACTTGAAAATTTAATGTTGCGTGTAGGCTTCAAGTATATTTCATAAGGGCATCCAAGTGAAGTGTTTTTTTTTTAAGATAGTCCCATTATGATGATGATGAATTTGTACCTGAACTAGTTGTTGAAGTCTTGAGTTACAATATCCAAATAAAATTTGTATGTTTGATGTGTTTTTGAGTCTAGTCCAATCCTTCTATATCCATTAACTTGAACTTGGGTTCTTACTAGTCCCATAGATCCTCTGGATTCATTTGTGCATTTCTATGTGATGCAATAAGGGGGTTTTCAGATGGAAGATTCCAACCAATCAAAGTGAGGGTCATGGTCCTTTTCAAGCTACCCTATGAGGTACTTCCATATAAAGAGGGCTCACTTTTTTTGTTGTGGAACTTATATGCCAGATTATAGTGATTCTCGTAAGATACCTTATGCTTGATGTATAGGTCAATTATTTTTATGCATGCTGGTTTTGATTGACATTTGGTGCTTATTCACATCGGCCAATTGGAGCAAGGTACTGCATCCCCAGCATTCACAATATTGCAATAATTAGCTTGATCAGCCTTGATTCAAGCATGCATGATAAGGAATTTGCTAAAGTAATTGGGACCTGAGCCCAAAACCTTGTTTATGAATTGCTGTCATGCATGGTTCAAGTACTTATTAGTCTATATTTCGTTGCCATAAATATCTACCATTATTATTTCAAAATTTGTTTTGATAAAGCATTTTATCTGAAGTTATGCCTACTTGTTTTTGTAGTTGATTGTGATGTATGTGGAGAACATGCTGAGACTAGATAGTGGTTCTCTGGGAGAAGTTATTGGAAGCCTGATGCTAATTGCAGTGGTGGATAGGCTGGTAGATTTGGATGTGAGTTATATGAAGTTGCCTTGTAATTTGTGAGAAAAGGGAGTTATGATCAGATATTTTAATATCTTGTAACACGGTTTCATACAGGTGGAGATAGGTTGGGACGATATTTTACAGGATGATTCCAGTAAAGGCATCTTTGAGATGGAGCTAGAAGAGATGGAAGGCACTGCAGATGATGCCAGGAAAGACAGTGATGAGGTGTGTTTCATGTAATTCTTAATATTTTTTATTTGATTGACTCTGCATTCTCTTTAATTGGAAATTCTCTCTCTTTTCCACTTCTGGTAAATCTCTTTAGTTGGAAGTTGACACTGTAATGTTGTGATGTTTTTACTGATGAAATTATTGAAACAATGATTAGTTTAGCAATGTATTTATGTTTTGCTGAGGTCCAGTGTACATGATTGCGTAATATACACTGGACTTATTTTGGAATGATAGAGTTATATGTAGATTTGATCATTAAAAATTGGTGAATCCAATCTGGTGGACTTTATTGAAGTAGAGTACGACTTTGAAAATTTATTTGTAAGTTTTAAGGTATGACAACTAATATATGTTTGTGATATTTTTTTACTACTAATGTTCTTTACAATGCCATGCTTGTTTTAAAAACATTTTTGTTTTATTACAATATGATCCTCATTTTTTAACCCACAAAGTTTTTAATATTACAATCTGAACCCCACTTTATAGAACAAAAAATTACAAATTTGTCCCGAAAAGTATCTTAAACGTTTCCCGCGTATTCCAGATGTATCCTAAATGTATCCTCGCATATCCTAGACGTATCCGACATTCAAAAAATAATTAAAAAAAATTCGATACTTCCCAGGAGTATCATACACATGTCCAAGCGTATCCGTATTGGATACGTGTCCGATACAGCCACAGGAGCTTTTTCGGAGTATCCGTGCTTCCTAGATTACAGGTTATGGACTTTTTCCTGGTGCAGTCGACTTTTTCTCATTACAGTTCAATTAGATCGTTTTCACTCAAGAAGACCCCCATTCCCGATCCAAAACGACCCAATAAATAAAACTCACTAGCTTTGGCTTTAGCTATTGTGAAATCACGTATTTCAATCCTATATGAATTGATGAATATTTCAGGTTTTTTGTTGGAGGTCTAAATGAACTCAAATTATTCTGATTTTTGGTATTTCTCTTAGTTTAGTGATTAGGTTTTATCTCCTTTTTTTTTGGTAATTTTTGGATAAAGTTTCTAATTGGACTATTTTTAGGATTCTTTCTGTTTTAGGATTTCTTTACTAGTATAAATACATGTACTGTAAGAGCAAAATTAATTGGGTTAAATTCACTGACCTCTCTTGAGGTTTGGTCAATTTACACTCGGAGAGACCATTTGACCTTTATTTTTTTCACCTCCCCTAAATCAATTTTTTCGGTGGCCGAAATAAATTTTAAGAGTGAAAAGACAATTTTTCCATTGCATTATAATATCACATTATAATTCAAATAGGGTAAAATACAATGACATCCCTAGAGGTTTGCCGTAATTGTACTGACCTCTCCTGAGGTTTGCTGTAATGCACTGACCTCCCCTATTATGATTTGAGATAATATTTTAGGATGATTTTACCATTATACCCCCAAATAATTTAATAAAAAGGTCGTACTCAGTGCACAAGGCTCGCGCTTGAGCGGGGTCTGGGAGAGGTAGATGTCGGCTAGACTTATCCCTATTTTTGGAGAGGCTTCTTCCAAGTCTCGAACCTGAGACCTATTGCACGCCCAAATAATTTAATAATAAAAAATAAAAAAAATTTGATTTCTAATATGATATTTTCGCTTCCACGCACACGACACCACTAGCCTGATCGTTTTCATCAACTGGCACCCGTGACTCATGATAAAACCCAACAACTCGGTCCACAGATCCAATCCTATGTATGTGTTTGTATATATTTCATTATGATCAAAGATCTTAGAAAAGAATTTGTGTGATAGAATTTTTGACGATTGATTAGATATGTTGAAGCAAGATCGAAGATCAATGGTGGTCATGGGTGGTGGTGGTGATAGGTGTAACAGGTGTACAAAAGAAGAATGAACAGAGAGAGAAAGTATAATGTAGGCAAAAATGTCATTTTAGAAATCAGATTTTTTTAGAGGAGGTCAGTGCAATTATAACAAACCTTAGGGGAGGTCATTGTATTTTACACTATTTGAAATATAATTTGATATTATAATGCAAGGGCAAAATCGTAAAATTGGTTCGAGTTTGTATTGACGAGCCAACCGAACACGCGTTATGTTCTTGTACCTCCATGTTGGCTTCCAACCTATGTGGAGCATTCTAGTGTCAACGAGTATTTGGAAAAGTTTTACAGTAAAGATAATGACATCGAGGATGATAATGTTATAAAAGCAATGATTCTCAAGAGAATGATTGTAAACAAAATTATGTTGCTTCACCTCTTGTAGTTGAAGATGGTAAAGTTAATTATGTGAAAACATCCACTCCTTTACACAAGCTGATAAATAAAGGACAGGGTGGTGAATCTGGCGACAAGAAATTTGACGCTGAAAGTGAGCAACATGAATCAGTGGATGATCGGGTCAATGAAAATTTCAAATTGTATATGTCCAAGACTTGCCCGAAGCCCCGGAAGAGTGCAGGCATCAAGGTGGAGGATCATTGCCAGCAGCAGATGATGACATCAATTTGTGTTTTGAAGAAATTCCATTTATCCCTGATTTTGTTGAGAATGAAGTCAATACTAGTGCCGCAGATGGTACCCGAAAAAGCCTTGAGAACAATTCACCACATGGGAAACGTAAAGAGGAGAAATACATGTATTCCGGTATCCCCACTCAAAGAGACCAAAATCATTTGGGATTTGTGATGGACGTGTTGGAAGGAGTAGTATAGAGCCTATGATAAATACATATGACAACTTATGCACGCTCACCATGGATTGTTGGTACATTTACTGGAAATCGCAGCAAGCATTTGGGATATACAACTGATATACAGGTTGTGGTTTATTTGATGCTGGGTAATGATCTTATTCATATGCTCTTCCTCGAAACTTTTGCCATCCATGATGATTATCATAAAAAGTTAAAGGAAAGAGAATAAATGGGTGAAATATCTTAAGAAAGTTTATGAAACATTAATAGCAAGTCTTCAACGGTATGATATCTTGTTCATACTTATATACGATGAGCCACTTTATCCACAGTGAAACTCGAGGACGAGTTTTTCTAAGGTGGAGGGGACTGATGTAGGACAGGTTATGGACTTTTTCCTTGGTGCAGTCGACTTTTTCTCACTACAATTCAATCAGATCGTTTTCACTCTAGAAAACCCATTCCCGATGGGAAACAACCCAATAAAGAGAACCAGCCCATGTCATTTTTTGGCCAAATCCAGTTGTTTAGGACTCCGAATTCATGTTTTCCAGTACTATAGGAAGACGGACGAATATTATGGGATATTTGTTGGTGGTCAAAACGAACTCGAATTATTCTGATTTTTGGTATTTATCTTTGTTTAGTGATTAGGTTTTATCTCCTATTTTTTTTTTTTGTAATTTTTGGAGAGAGTTTCAAATTGGACTATATTGAGGATTCTTTCTGTTCTAGGATTTCTTTACTGGTATAAATACATATACTGTAAGAGCAGAATTAATTCACTCATTCAATTATTAATAAAATATCAGAATTATCTGCAACTTGTGTTTGCCTTTTGCTTTAAGCATTCAATCAATTTAGCTTCCTCTTTGTCAATTCATGTATGATATTATCGTGAAAATGCTGATTTTTAAGGCCTAAGAGTAACTTTTGTAAAAGAGAAGGATAAAGAAAATTTGAAAAACAGTTCATGATGGTAAAATGACAGCAATATGCATTCACAAACTTTCATTAGCTGAATGAGAATGGCAAAAGCAAAGCCCAAATGGCATTAAGCAGGTTGTCTAGTGTATTGAAGAGCATAACTGCATAAGTAATGCTCTAAGAAGGAAAACTGTTACATATTAGGATATGCATTTTTGTGCCGAAATCTTGAAACCATGGTAAAATGTGTTTCCAAAAATGATTATTTTAATTTTTCTCTCGCTAGTTGTGATCTTTCAATATAATTAGGTTTTTCGTTTTTGTTTAAGAGTACCTCTGTTTGATAATGCTAATCTTTATTTCCAGCTTCATGTAGAATTTTTGAACCGGAAATTTTTTGTGGGAAACATTGTTGTGGAAAAATTAGATAGCTTGATGGTGCTTACCTGTGAGCATCTCAAGTCCTGCACCGAAGGTGGTCGTTTGATTGAGGTAACAATTGGGATTATCTTTCTTCTACATGTTATTCTGCTACCTACCCAAAATAATAATAATAATAATAAGAAAAGAGAAAAAAAGAAGAAGAAAAAAAACAGATCATTTTCTTGTCCTGGTCCTGCTAATCTGTTTTCCATTTTTCTTTCCCCCTACCCATGATTAGGTATTTGGAACTCTTCTCCAGTCATTTCAGAAAACTGTCATGACTGCATACAAGTCAAAATTTACCCAGGTGATTACTCTAGATCTCACATGCAGTATTATGTACAAACAATTATCCCCCTTACTAATTTTTAATGTTTCTCCTTTCTTCCTTAATATTCCTATTTCATAATATGATGGATTTTGTTAATTTATGCATTTAGTCACACCTCTTCACTGAAACTTTGTTGCTTAACATTTTGTAGTTTGTGTTGTCTTTTGCCTGTTCTTTGGATCCTGAAAATTGTGGTGTTAAATTTGCCAATATGCTCGCAGATATTTTTATGGCAGGTCAATCCCCACTTGATAGGTAATGGATTAAGATATTTTAGTTTTTCTGATGCCTGTTTCTTTCGAAGATTTTGGCTGGACTATCAATTTATTTGTGCAATCGTTCTCCTGTGATCTTTAAACATTTATGGCTAGTTTGGTACGCAGGAATGGGAATGAGAATAGAATGGAATGACTATTTTCATTCCAATGTTTGGCTGGAGATAGAGAATTATGTAGGAATGAAATGGTAATACCTTCCAACATGTTATACTTTTCCATAAAACATAATCAATTTTAAAAATGGAACATTTGGCCAACTTTAATTTAATTATCATGTAAAAAAAAAAATTAATTACCCATTCAATTTAAACTTTCTAAATCAAGATATAATCTAGTTTTTTATACGAAAAAAATTAATACTTTATTAAAAACTGAAAATGATAAAACAAGAACCTTGATTTTCTTTCACAACTTAAAATATAACAAGTTATATATATGAGCATGTGACATGTATATATATAGGCATGTGGTAGGTATATAACATACATATCATATATAGAGAGAGAGAAATTAATACTAATTACTTATTATATATATATATATATAAATTAACCTTAATTTCACTCTGTGCAATTTACAACTCACTCGATGAATATATATATACGAGAGAGAGAAATGAATTTTATATACCTATTATATATTTATTCTGGAGTGAGTTGCAAAAGAGGGAGATAAATTAATGAAGAGAGAGACGGTGATTTTAATAAGAAGTGGGAAATTCCATAGCTCAAGAAGAGGAATGGTTTTGTTGGAATTAACATTCCAAGGGAATGACTAGGAATGACCATTCCATTTCTAATGTAGCACAATAAACAAGAGAAAGGGAATAAGTGGTGAAATGGCCATTCCATTCCACCTCCATTCCTGCGTACCAAACTAACCCTTATATAAATAAATAAACTTGTTTTGTCGTTCTTTGTTTCAAACTTATGTCACATTTTGTACAGTTAAGGTTATTGGTGTTGAAATCTGACAGTGGCTTGGAGTGTCAGTTACAGCAGATGAAAAAGAAATGGAGATACATTTCTAAAATCTAGTACATGGTAGATTACAGCTAGGTTTATTACTGCTTTTATTCCACTAATTACTTTGTATATGCTTGAGCAAAGGCTTGATGAGCTTAATATGTATCATTATCTTTTTTCCTAAATTAATATATATCGTTATTCACTTGTACTGATGACCTTCGTATTTCATACACTTAAAATGGATTTCTTTTTGAAGAAATTTAAGGAATTTTGTGTGAGAATTAGTGGAGTATCAGTTTCCAATTTCCTGTATGTGTGTGTATCCAACAGAGTGAAAGGCTTGATGTGCTTAATATGCGTCGTTATCTTTTTTCGTAAATTGATATATATCGTTATTCACTTGTGCTGATGACCTTCATATTTCATCACTTCAATGGATTTCTTTTTGAAGAAATTTAAGGAATTTTGTGTGAGAATTAGTGGAGTATCAGTGTCCAACTTCCTATATGTGTGTGTGTATCCAACAGAGTACGTGAAATAAAGATGCATTTTTTGTTTGTATGACTTATTTTATTTCTCCATGTCTTTCCTTCTCTCTCTCCTCCTACCAAACACCTATATAAATGGTGTTTTTAGTGGAGTATCAGTGTCCAACTTCCTATATGTGTGTGTGTGTATCCAACAGAGTATATGACTTATTTTATTTCTCTGTCTTTGCTTCTCTCTCTGCTCCTACCAAACACCTATATAAATGGTGTTTTTAGTGGAGGATCAGTGTCCAACTTCCTATGTGTGTCTGTCCAATAGAGTACCTGAAATAAAGGTGCATTTTTTGTTGTGTGGGATCCTCTCTGTCTTGCCTTCTCTATATCTCTCCTCCTACCAAACACCTATATAAATGATGTTAGTGATGGATAAAAAATTTTCCAATTCCTAATTTCATTGAAAACTGAACCACTTCAGTATCCAAATTTAGATTTTATTAGTCTTTTTTTTTTTTCCTTTCTTTTTTGGTTGGTGGTGCAGTTCAGTTCCTACATTTAATATACTTGATCTCTCCAGTCACAATGTTGGAAAAATAGAATCTGAAATGCGAAGGTTGAAGGATTCACAAAGTTCTAGTTACATATTTTGCTGTACAAAATTTTGAGGGTCATAATGGTACTAATTCTTTTATCGATTCTGTGCAGGATGAGTGCTGTTGCTTATCTTGCTAGTTATTTGTCTCGTGCAAAGTTTATGTCAGCCTATTTTGTTGCTATCATATTGAAAAGGTTGATAAGCATTTTCAAATCTTCTCTTTAAATCTTGCATATCTATTTTTAATCCTTTCAATGTCTTGTGTAGAAAGAAGAAAGAAATTATGGGTTTCTGATGCCGTGTCTTGCTATGTTTATGAGGTTTCAGGCTAGTGGATTGGTGTTCTGAATATTGTCAAATCCATGATGGTGATATCAATCCAGAAGCTCATAGAGTTTTTTATTCTGGATGCCAGGTATTTGATATTTTGACATTCAGTTTTGATCAGAAATAGTTAAAACAATAATAATTGATAATAAACAGTAAGACATTTGAAGAGGTAGTGACATTCGTTTAATTGGATTATATAGGTTTAATAAATTTTAGCGTTTTGTATTAGGTAATTTGGTCGGTTAAAGTGAAGGTATTGTCTTCATATTGGTGCTTTAGAAATTTGTTATGAGGAATTTTTTATTTATTGAATGGTTAGTTTGTCCAGGAAATTATTTTGTATAACTGTAGAAGATACGATTTCCGCTGCTTCTTTTTCTTCCCCCCTCCCCCACTCCTTCTTCTTCTTCTTCTTCTTCTTTTATAAAAAATTCCATCTGTTTATGTAGCACAAACATATAGTCATCCATTAATATTCAAATATTTAGCCAACCTATGGCATAGGTTGCAAACCCTTGTAGGTGCGTTTGTCAGCCCCCTGAATGATTGCTGTTGCCTGTGCTTTATAATTTTGTCCATCTTGATGGTTTTGAGGTTGCTATAGGTTGGATCTTCATTTGATATCCATTATTCAATTTCACAGTATGTTCACAAATGAGAGGGCCTTCATTTAATACTTATATTTAATTTGCAGTAGACTGTTTCTTTTTCTTTTTTAAAAATAGTTGCAGTTGGTAAATTTAGTGTTGTGTCGTCATTTTCTGATGCGCAGGCATTCATGTATGTGCTTTGCTTTCGTATGAGATCAATGATGGGTGTTCCTCGTCTCAAATCACAACTGCTCCTTATGCCTATTGAGGCAATCTTGAAGCATCATTTGAACCCACTGAAGGTGAATTTAGCACAACTTTAAAAATTGTAGATTGAATTTCACCTTATTTACTAATGTTTTTATGCCATTTACTAGTGGAAGATTGTAGAAGTGAAAAAAGAAAAAGGATTTACAAATGATTTTCATAGATTTACAGAAATCATATGATTGAGTTTTAAGAGAGAAGTTGGGGGGTCATACAATGGAAAGAAATTGTTTTAATTTATTAAAAATAATCCAAGATGTATAATGTGATAATATATGTCTTGTGAGCTTTGCTTAATTCCTTTGAAATTTTAACAGAGCATGGGACTTAATCTTCCTTGATTTCATCCCTTACAGGTGTGCCTGCCATCCATAGTAGAGGAATTTCTCCGGCAGGCCAAAGCAGCTCTATCTGTTTACAGTGTCAGAGAGCATCGTTTTTGACGATCTGCTGGAATCAGAATTTTCTAGAGCTTTTGGTGGGATGGAAAGGCTTGACATGTTCTTTCCCTTTGACCCATGTTTGTTAAAAAAATCTGACAGGTTTATGTTCTGATCTTTTGCATGTTGCATAGTGGGAGATCTATTTTGATAGATACAAAAGATGGGAAGAAGTTGTTCTTTATGCCTGTCTTTTGGCTGCTTCTTTAGAATACAGAACTTTGGAACAAGGGCTTTTAATCATGTTCTTCTGGACCAAAACTGTGACAGGAGAACAACTCTTCCCAGGCTTTAATGAATAAATATTTCCTACAATATTGTTTGGACCTCTTGTGGTTGCTACTGCATATTTTGCTAACTTTTATCTTTTTTCTATGTTGAATTTGTTTAATCTGAAGATTCATCCGGCCAAACTTTGTTTACTGGTCAATGGTTAGAACTACTTATGATGATGATGACGAAGAAGGCAGCAGTGATGAAGAATCTGTACCATGGGGAATGGATTGCACATGGAGGATGATGAAACTGTCAGCAGTTTGGACGAACATGATCTTGATCTTGATGAATTTGACCAAGCGTTGAACAAAATGTCCATAACACCCAGGAATTCCTTGAACTACAGTTTTGGAGGTGAATTATGCAGACCGATATATGCAGATGCCCTCGAGAATCAGACCATCCACTAGTCCAGAGTCCTTGTAATGCAGGTGGTTTTACTCTTGCTCTATGAGGTTGGTAAATTGGAATGCCTGTTTGGATTGGGTAGAGCATCCGCCAACTTTATCAGTTTGATGGAATTATTTCTCCTCACATCAAACACAATGCGGTGGAGCTAAGATGTGAAAGATTCGGTGCTAAGAGTTGCTCCGCTGAGTATGTGAAAGATGTCTGTGCCGAGAGTTCCTTCTGCAGTAATTTTGTAATTTAATCTTGTGATTTCCTAAATTCATTCTCAAGCAAATCATTGTAATAATCTTTTTCTTTTTTTTTCCTTATTTGAGCGTGTTTTTGGAGTATATATTTTATAATTGGTAAGCACACAGCCAATGTAATTTTTGGTTCGACACAATTTTCCCTTTTGCTAATTTCTTTGGAACATTTATCTATATATTTAGTATACCAGATTATTTATTTATTTATAAATTTCTCAGTAAAAATGTTAATCAATAGAATTGTGGAAGAAAGTATGAGAATTGATAGTGCACTGATATTTGCTTATTTTGCTGTTGAGGTTCGTCTAAATTAGTTGAAGCCCATTAACCTTTCGAGCCTATCTTTAGTCAAGTAATTTTTATCGTCTGTAAGATGAAAACGAATAATCGAAGATTAGGGGTACGAAATTCTTTCCAGTAGTATTTTTAATTTTTTTGGCAAGTATATGGTTTCACTTGGTGAAATCAGAAAATTTTAAATTCATTAATTATAATATGCACCATTTATGATAATGGCCATATTGCAAGAAGTTAGAGGGTTTTTTCATACTGTGCAATGACGCTGTTATAATGCATGACGCTGTTATAATGCAAGAAGTTATGATTATATTGTGTCCTAGGAAATAAAAGAGAAATGTTATAATGTAGGAGTGTACACGTTTTAGTTTGATTCAATTTTTGAATGAATAAAAATCAAATTGATTCCAGTACTTCCAAAAATATTGGAACTGCACTGACCTATTAAAAACAATGAAACCGAATTGAACCGAATCGCAATGATTAATTTAGTTTGATTCGGTTCAATTCGATGATTTATAACGTATACTATACTAGTTTGGTATTCTTAAGCTAGTATTGTTTTTATGTTTTTCAAGTATTTAACACTCGCTTACCTTATTGACAAAAAAAAAACAAACAAACAAACAATCAATTGTGAAAGAGAAGGAGGGATATATGAAGCAATCCTTCAAAGTTCATTCTTTTCATCCGTCCAAAAATTTGTGAAAGAGAAGAGGAAAAGAAGTAATAACTGTTGCATACATATAAAATAACATTTTTACTTTGTTCAATCAACCTAAAACTTTTCTGCAGGGAGAGGGGACGGATGTATGATGCATTCATAGGTATGAGAATGTGTCTCCCTCATTTTTTTTTATTGATTGAATGAAAGGGATAGTAGAAATGATGGATATGGTGATACTTTTTTTGTTTGGTTGGATGAAAGGGAATGAGAGTTTTTTTTTAAATTTTTTTTTACCAATATATATTTAGATAAAGTAAAGTGATTTTATAAACAATTAAAGGTTAAAACTAATATTACATATTTATAAAGTATTTTTTCTTTATTTCCCTCCAATTTTGCGCCCAATTTTGGAATAAAAAAACATGGCTAGAAGGAATGCTTTTTTCAAAAAAGGGTGCTCCAGCTGTAAGTATCCGTATTCTTATAAGTATCCTGTATAAGTATCCGTATTCTTAGCCATTAAAATGTTATCGATTTTATGGTCAAATATAAAAAGGGAGCTGATATTGGCACTCCACCAATATCCTCTGGCACTTCACTCCTATATTTTTGCAAAGTAAAATTACAAAAGTGGTCATATGTTATATTATTTTAGATTCTTATATTTTTAGTACCCTAATTGCCCTTCTAATTCAAGACTCAATTTTAATTTTATTTTATTTTTTCTTAAAAAAAAGTTTTTTCAACTTTTTTACTTTAGGTTTACAATATAACAATCCATTTATTACCACCCAAATACTATAATTTAGACATTTTTCAATTGAAACTTGTTGTTAGTGTCCTTATCCTATATAACTCAAAGAATCCAAAATTTGAAATATTCTATTTTTACTCACCAAATATGTAATTTATTTTCCATGTGTCTTATTTATAAAATAACATAAATTAAAATTTTGAAACATACCATCAATTTGTAAACAAACAAAATAGAAAGGAAGGAGGAGAAAATAAAAAGCAAACGAAGAAAAATATCATATTAATTTTTTTATTTTTATCTTTTGAAATTTTGGCGCAAAGGCTCCTTAGTTAAATTAAGACAACTACAATTGAAAAAATATTTTATAGAGTTATGTTTTTCTCTTTTCATCTTTTAATTTCTAAAAGTTCTCTATTAAAATAAAAAAGATTTCCTTAGTTTTCTTAAAGAATATATCATAATTTTTATTCAAGTGAAATTAAACTTTCTTTTGATTTTAAATATAATTAATTTTTTTTCAAATAGGTTTTATTCATTGATATAATGTTTGTTTCCAACTCAAATACAATTTTAATATTTCTCTAGGTAATCTATTATTAACAACTTCTTCTCAACTTATCTAATCGTCTAACTTTTATTATCCGAATCAAATACATTTGATTGATATTCTCTAAATTATTATAGTAGAGGGATACCTTTGTAATTGTACTTTACAAAAAGGTAGAAGTGGAGTACCAGAGGATATTGGTGGAGTGCCAATATCAGCTCCCTATAAAAAAATATTGAGCTTCTTGAAATTTTATTTTCTACACAATGCTGATACCAAAAATTCCAATTATTTTTTAAACAGTTACCGCCTTTATGATAGTTTTATTTTTCTTACTATTCTATATTGCATTTGTGTAACCATGCGGAGTAGCTTAATTGGTGGCATTGAATTTGCTCACCAGTTAGAGTCTCTTCAGGATTATTGGAGGCCCAAGTTGGTCCGGATGCCCACGATAAAAAAATATATATATATTGCATTTGTGTAGTTATACTTCACCGAAATATAGATGCCAGTATCTAATTTTATATATATATATATATATATATTCCTCCAAACATTTTGAAGAAAATATATTTAAATTAAGGATTAATTTCTATTATTAGGAAAGAAAAAGTTAACTTTTACATACAATCATGCCTGCCAGTGAATTTGTACAATTTTATTTCTTTCTTTATTCTAAAGTGCATTTGTACGATTTTACTTCACCACAAATAGAAGTCGTTCCAAAATTATGATTATTTCTCACGTTCAACAAATGTCTAATTAATTAAAGTGACACAAAAATCATAAAGTTTTCTGTCCATAATAATTGATCAAAATTTCACTTTTAACGATAACATCGACAATTATTTTAATTTCAAAATAAATACCAGAGTCGGGATAGTTTTAATTATTAAATCAGTCACCCTAAAGAACTAGCTCTTTTTCACTTTTTTGTTTTTTTGTTCATTTATGTTTTCCTTTACTATATCCACTTTCTTTCTTTCTTTTTTTCTCTTTTCTCTCCCCCTTTCCTTTCTCCTCAATTTTCTTCTCTTGCTTGCTCCTGCACCTAACAATAGAAAATTGTACATATATATATTGGAAGTAGAAAGCAGAAAATAAATGGTAAATAATTAAGGTTGGAGAAGTTGCAATGTGCTTAGATGGCATTTGGACAGTGGCGGGTTGTGATTTTTGACAACCAAATTGTACATTAATTAGCAAGACTGGAACCAATTCAAAGAATCAAAAAACCTTTATCAACTTACCATATTTTTAATTTGAGCAAAAAAGGAAGTAAAAACCCTAGAACCAACGCTATCTAAAGGACATGGACATGGATATGGACATGGACATTGACCTAACCCCTCATTCTCGTATCAGTCGGTGTTTGTATAAAAATGGGGAGGGATGGAGCTTGTTTAACAATAGGAGAAAAAGAAGATGATAATGACGATGAAGCTAATGCAATTTGGAGTCCATTGATGGACTCTTTTCATCATCGTTTTAGCGATTTATCAGATTAAATTCTTTCAGGTTAGCCTTTCTTCAATGTATATGTTATCACTTTTTTTTTTTTTTTTTGAATGAAAAAAAAAATGATGAGAATTTATATATTATTGATAAGATTGTTGTTGAATGTTCAGGGGCAAATGTGGTGCCTCTGCATGGAGTACGCTCACCGTCTGGACCGACGTTGCTGGCTCTTCATGGAGGACACTCACTGTCCGGACCGGTGTAGGCTCTGCATGGAGGACACTCACTGTCTGGACCGGTGTTGCTGGCTCTACATGGAAGACACTCACGGTCTGGGACCAGTGTTCTTGTCCCTGAGAGACCATTATCATTTGATAATCTTTCTCCTTCTTCACTGAAGTCACTGGAAAAGGCAAAGTCCTTGGAAAGATTATATATATACACGCACATATATTTTCTGTATTTCTTTGGTTTCCGAAAAGAAACCGCGTGAAAAAGAAAAAGAAAATGAAAATGAACTAGCTTTGTCTTCTCTTATCTTCTCAAAAACAAATTTCTTTGTCAAGAATGATTCTGTTTCATTAGCTAGAAGTACAAGGTTTCTCATACAGATGTCTTTAGGTATTCAAGCAGCTTTTATCAAAATAAATGAAAATAAATTGAGGAAATTTAGCATTTAACGATTCAAGACAATGTGGAATATCAGTTGTAATATATATTAATAGAAAGAATCCTTATAGTCCATCTTTCTTTCTACAGAGGAAGATGAAGATCACTCTTTACATTTCATTCAATAAATTAATTTCTTACTATCAAAAGAAACTAAGAAGAGTTCCATGCATGTTTTTTATATATAATATTCAGGCAATGTATAGGCTCTTATGTTCTATCATTTCTAAAACTTTTTAGAAGTAAAACAAGCACTGCAAATATTTCAATATTTGCATATCTCGTAGAAAGTCAAAATATAAAGTTGTATTTAGGATATGATTGCTGTGGAACCAATTGAACAGTCAGAAATTAGAGAAATGTTATCCGATCTTGAGTCTATATGGCAAGTGACATAGCACATTAATTTAGGAGATAAAATTAAATGGTGAATTAGTATTAGTGGGATTCCTCATACACGAAGTCCCAGTCATTTAATATACATGTTGATATCTATTTTTAGATTAACTAATCACTATATCAACTGCCACATAAATTTGAGATATATTCCGGGATATTTATTAGGGACATATAGTATTTTTCATAAATTATTAGATGGTTCTGAGCCAATCACAAATGGACAACTGTTTTAACTTTTTTTTAAAAAAACTTTTTTGTCGATTGGCCTAAACCATTGGTCATTTCTCAAGACAACTTTGAGAGGGAGTGGATAAGAAGAAGAAATAACTCATTGATTGTCATATTTGAATTGGTTGATTTTCAACATTAATTACCCATCTTTAACATTAAAAACATATAAAACTACTCTATTAATACTTTGTATCTTTCATGGGCCTTTTTTTTCCATTTATAGATTCATATGCATGTGTATGTACTTCTCCTTCTCTCATTCCCTTTTGCATATATGAATGAATTCCTTTCTTTTCTTCTCTTTTTTTCAATTTATATTACTACAAAAAATATGGCTTTTAGCAGTTGCCAAAATTGCCGCTAAAAGTCTCCAAAACTGCAGCTAAAGTCTATTGTTGCAGCTTGTGGCGGCTTATACATTAGCTGCAATATCTATTGCTGCTTTAAATATTTTGGCTAGGGAGACGGTCAAAACTGCCAGAATAGGTCAAAAATCAACAATCGTTTGTGAAATTTATAGCAACGATTTTGACCGCTACTAAAGGTATTTTATTATAGAGGTGGTCAAAGCCGCCTCTATATAGCGTTTTAAATTGATGTTTGGAAGTTATAGCAGCGCTTTTAACCCCTAAAAAAAAAAGGTATTTGCAAAATTAGACACAATATATTCATAAAAAATGGTATATAAAACCTATCTAAAAGCTTGCAGTGCAAAATTATTGAAACAACTTATAACACACCGTTGAATCTCAAGCCTAATGCAGTGCAAAATCAAGAAACTAACCAAACAGAGGAGAAACATTCAAGTACTTCGATAACCAAAAAGGAAAAAAAAATTCAAAGAAGTCATCATATTCAACTTTCATGATCTTCTAACAAGGCTTGAGGAAAATCTCCGTGAAAAAGGGTCAAAGGGCTTTATACCTGAACATGTATATATATGATAGCGTAAGCATTTTGAAATAAAAAGTATGTGCAAGTGACATATATAGCAACAATAATAAGGTGGAAACTAAAATTGAGGTTGTATCAAAACCGTTAGTTAGCAGCTCGTCTATGAGGTTATTATAGTAGTCGATTTCTTCCTTGTTCACGCCCCAACTTAACCTTCCAGCTGATAATACCAATATTTATAAAAAAGGAACCCTTATATATTAAATTTACGTATATAAAAAAAAATTATATAATATAATAATTATTTGAGTTACAAGATCTAACTTTTAACTTTAAATTTTCGTTTATTTTTAACACGCAGAGAGTGAGAGGCTCCGAGACGACCCTGCCCCTCAGTTGAGTCACAGTTCCTTACCATTCTGTGCATTCACCCCTGTTTGTTCTTCACTTCGGCATAAATCCAAGATCTCATATTTCTCTTTCTCTTTCTATCTCTCTCTTTCTCTCTCATAGCCTCACTCACCAAGATCTGGTAATAACCTTTGAACATCAATTGATGTATGATATGTTATCTGGGTTTCATTTCTTTTATATTATTTAAGTTATTTGATCCGATGCCAAACACCAAATATAGCTCTTCTTTTGAGGTTCTTCTATCCCCCGTAGAGAAAACCAAGTTTCTTTCTTTTCCAGTCATTCTTTTTTGTACTGTTACTGTTATAGAGGAAGAGCATCTATCGGTCAGTGAAAAGGGTACACACAAAGATATTGGGATGGTAATAGAGGAGCTATTTGCCTAGAATAATCTAATCCGAGGGAGGGGTCTCTTTTGTCGGTGTTTGATGGAATACCGAATACCAGATGGTGTCTCACACAGAGCTGTCATGCATTTTACATTAATTTGATATATCATGTATAAAACTTTCTAATTTGACGTGGAATCTAACATGGTGCCATTTTTAAGCATTAAGCACTAAAAATTTGTTGATTAAATCATTTTTAAAAAAAAGAATTGAAGAACTGCCTTTTGATTCTTCACGGTCCCAAACTCCAACGATTTTAGTTCCAAAAATTAAAAATCGTTGGAAATAGTTCCGGTTCTACCTAGTGGCGGAACTTCAGTTGGGCTAACCTGGGCTATAGCCCAGGTCCAATTTTTTTTTTTTACTACTACTGTATTTAAGTTAACTCACCAGCCCAGCCCAGCCCTTTTATTTTTAACTAGTAGGAAGAGAAACAAACAGAGCTCTAGTTTCCACTTTCCCATACTAGTTTTCACTTTCCAAATCCTACTGTCGGCAAAGTGCGAAAGGGACATACAAAGTGACAAATCAAAAAGAAAAAAAGGTATGAAATTCATATATATATATATATCATGTACATAAGTGATGTCAAGTGTTGTCTTTTTTCAACAAGTGTTGGATCACTTTCTTTACTATTTAGATCCAGTTATTAGTATCAAGAAACGTACATATAAATTTTCTCAATCTTGATTTTCGATCTCACTTTGTTTTTAAATTGATATATATCTGATATTAATTATGCATTCACTGTATGTTAAAAGCTTAAACTACATTCAAGATATGTTTTAGTGTGTATAATTTTTATATACATATATATATATAATGTGAATTTTTGATATAAATTATCAGACTCATTCCTTAACCGTTTAAACTTTTAAATAATTGGTATATTTGTTTCATCTACTTCCTCTCAATTAGGCCACAGGTGAGGAGCTTGCTATATATTGTGAGGCTTTAATTATCTTTTGAGTTAATTGAAAATTTAACTGATAATATGTTCTTCAAATAGAAGGGCATTCATTTTTGTTGTTGAATGAATCTTTATTGCTAATAAATTATCAACAATTCGATGTGATGGGTGTCTTAAAACAATCCGATTCAATTCGTGAAACATCGGCCCAATAATAAAATCTTCTTATCCCAACTCGGATCAATGTACTAAATTAATAACCTTGCTAAATACATAAAATAATAATTTTTTTTAGAAATCTTTAAGGGTCCAATGAAATATAAATTAATAATTGATGAAGTACATAAAAAAATAGCAAAAAACATTCATAATACAGTATTAAGTAATTTTTTACCGGTCAACTTCTATTTTCTCAATTCAACTGTTTCTAAAAATATGCATCTAAAGTTGTCTGTATTTTCTTTGTACCTAAACTGAACTCAACTTCATCCCTAATTTTTGCAATGCATACACCACCTTTGGAGAATTCTGAAACCCAAAAAAGAAAAAGAAAAAGAAAAAAGGTTTCTAGAGAACTAAAAAGAAGTATTATTTAAAACTATCAATTTCAAAGTTTTATAATGACACATTGTTTGCACCTATTTTTTTGTGTAGAGAGAGAAACAAAGATACAAAAAAGCTGCCTAGCTACCCCTGTATTCGGTGAACAGACAAAGACCCAAAAAGGTGAGTTCTCAAATTGTCTTAAAAATTTTTAATTGAGTATTTATGTATTAAATTTGTTATTGCTTATTTATTTGTTTGGCCGTGTGGGGCTTATTTGTTATTGCACATTTATTTATTTGGCCGTGTGGGGCATATTTATTTATTTCGCCATGTGGGGCTTATTTGTTATTGTATATTTATTTATTTGGCCGTGTGGGGCTTATTTGTTATTGCACATTTATTTATTTGGTCGTGTAGGGCATATTTATTTATTTGGCCGTGTGGGGCATATTTATTTATTTCGCCGTGTGAGGCATTTCTATTATTGCAAATATTATTTCATTTATCAATATTCTGGGCCTCTATTGTTTCAGATTATTGAGGCACCTACATTGCAAGATGAAAATTTTGTTTTCCTTCTATAAATTGGAAAATGATAAATCAAAAAGTGGGGCAACTTCTAATGAGCAGTCAGAGCAGCCTCCTTCGAAAATTCCAAGAGTTGAACAAACAGAGGTTGATGATTCATCTTTTATACGAGATCCTGGCTTGCGTCTTCAAATATGGCAACAACCCGTTAACGAACGTGATGAGCTTCGACGAAATTATATCAAAAGAGGACCTTATCAACCAAATCTCCCAATATTTCCTTCCACCCAAGATAGAACTCAATCTCGTCGATTTCTAAGTAGTTGGTATAAAAAATTTACTTGGCTTGAGTATTCTCCTACGAAAAATAAAGCATATTGTTTCTCATGCTTTCTCTTTGAAACTAATCCACCATCCCGTTCTGCTTTTACTATCGAAGGGTTCAATAGTTGGAAAAGGGTTAATGATGGAGTTAGGTGTGCTTTTTTGCAACATGTGGGAGGTCCTAATTCATCACATTTGTGTGCCGTAACATCTTCAGATGCTTTAATGAATCCTTTGCAACATATCGACAGAGTGTTGAATGTACAATCAAGAGATGTGGTAGAGCAGAATCGATTGCGCCTCAAGACAACAATTGAAAGTGTTCGGTGGCTTGCATTCCAAACATGTGCATTTAGAGGTCACGATGAATCCGTTGGATCTTTGAATCGTGGCAACTTTATTGAATTCATAAAGCATTCAGCAACATTAAATGACAAGGTTGCTGAAGTTGTCTTAGATAATGCTCCAAAAAATGCAAAGTACATCTCACCAATGGTTCAAAAAGAAGTTTTGCACATTTTTGGCAATAGGGTGAGACGTAAGATTCGTGAAGAAGTTGGGAATGGAAAATTTTGTATTTTGGTTGATGAAGCACAAGATGTGTCTAATACAGAGCAAATGGCTATTGTCTTGAGATTTGTTGATAAAAATGGCTTGCTTAAAGAGCATTTTTTTGGAGTTGTAGGTGTTAAAGACACCACTTCCTTAACCTTAAAAAAAGAAATATCAGATGTCCTTACTCTTTATGATCTCCATATTGATAACATGCGAGGCTAAGGGTATGATGGAGCGAGCAATATGCGTGGGGCATGAAATAGATTACAAGCATTATTTCTTAAAGAATGTCCATATGCATATTATGTACATTGTTTTGCCCACCAACTACAACTAGCATTAGTTGCAGCATCCAAAGATGTGCAAGATATATGGTTATTCTTTTCAAAGTTGAATTCCATTGTCAATCTTGTCACTGCTTCTCCTAAGCGTCATAGTGAGTTACAATCAGCTCAAGTGATTTTATCTTCTAATAAGTTAGCTACTGGTGAACTTGAGAGTGGTAAAGGAGCTAATCAAATTAAAATTTTACAACGAGCAGGTGCCACTCGATGGAGCTCTCATTATGGTTCTGTTAGTAGTTTGATAGACTTATTTGGTCCATCTCGTGTAATTCTTGAAAATCTTTCAAAGAATGGACCAAATAATTCTATACGTGGGGAAGCAAAGGGTGCTCATCTTGCAATGCTATCATTTGAATTTGTATTTATCTTGCAATTGTTGTGTGAGATGATGGGAATTACTGATTTACTTTGTCAAGCATTGCAACGAAAAACTCAAGACATTGTAAATGCTATGAACCTTGTTTCAAGTACGAAAGCACTCCTTCAAGAATTGAGAGACAATGGGTGGCATACTTTTTTTTAAAATTTGGAAGCATTTTGTAAAGAGCATGAGATTGTAGTACCTGATATGAGTGCTTCTTATATGGTGGGTACAGGTCGTTCTTGTCAACAAAATGATAATATCACATTTCAACATCACTATCAAGTTGATATGTTCAATGCTGCTATAGATTTTCAGTTGATGGAGTTAAATCAAAGATTCTCTCAAAGTACAATGGAACTCCTTATTCTTGGCTCAGCTTTGGATCCTAAAGATGCTTATAAATCATTTAAAGTTGATGATATTTGTGACCTCGCAGAAAAATATTATCCTAAAGATTTTCAGAATGAGATGCGTGCTTTGAGAAGCCAATTGCAGCATTATAAGATTGATGTCCTCCATCATCCGAGTTTTCAGAATCTGTCCACCATTTCTGATTTATGCAAAATATTAGTTGAAACAGGAAAGAGAGAAACCTATTATCTAATTGATAGATTGATCCGTCTCATATTGACTCTCCCTGTTTCTACGGCAACAACAGAATGAGCTTTTTCGAAAATGAAGCGTGTCAAAACTGAACTTCGCAACAAGATGAGTGATGAATTTCTTGCAGATTGCATGATTCTCAACATTGAAAGGGAACTTGCTGAAGATATTGATATAGATTCGGTAGTTAATGAATTTGACTCTCTTAAGGATCGTAGGGCTCAACTTCAATAACTTGCTTAAGAAAAATGTTATATCTGTTTTTGTATCTATCTATGATGTACTTGATTTATCTATATGAGAACGTTCTCAATTTTTTGTCTATTTTTGAATATTTATAACATATATTTGTCATAAAAATTATTGCGTTTATTTTAAAATTTTCTTACTTTTAGCCCTCCCCATTTTGCAATCCTGGCTCCGCCCCTGGTTGTACCAAGAATTATGAGCCCAACTCCAACGGTTTTAGTTCCAAAAATTAGAAACTGTTAGAAACGGTCCTGATTCTACCAAGAACTATGAGAAACTGAACCGTATGCACCCCTAACAAAAGTAGAACTAATTTATCCCTCCAAATCCTTACATTTTCTTTCTTTTCCATTAAAAAATTTACACCAAACACAAAAAAAAAAAAAAAAAAAAAAATTACTCCATTTTCTTCTTTTTTTTCCATTTCTTTCCAACCGAATTGGGCCTAATTAGTACAGTGTAGGACAAGCCCAACTAAAGCCCAATTGCAATATGTCAACAATCTGTGGCCCGCGACGTTCCCACATTTATGGAATGGACTCACCAACCAACAGAACCGGTTGTCTATTGACATTTCAGTCTTTTTCATCTCTCTCTCTCTCTCTCTCTCTCACACACACACACACACACGCAAAGGCAAAGAGTTCGTCACACTTCCTGCTTTTAAGACCAAGAAAACACACCACCCCAAAACCAACTTCTTCTAGTATTTTCCACCATTTTCCCTGATTCAACACAACTCATAGACCCAATTTCTTTTTCTACATTGAACCGATTTAATATTCTCCGATCATTCGATAAAGCCTCGAATTCCATCAAAACCGGTACTTTTCGTTGACTCTCTGAAAAACCCAATTCAAGAAGTACCTGAGCTTTCATGGATTCCAATTCCTCTACCTCCAATACCATTTCAATTTTTTCGACTTTCACCTCCCCTTTCGAGAGCTCGCCCAGGGCCAACGGCACGAATTCTTCGGTCCGAAAGCCCCTTAGCTTGTGGCCTGGAATGTACCATTCGCCTGTGACCAATGCTCTGTGGGAGGCAAGGTCCAAAATTTTTGAAAGGCTCCTTGACCCACCAGTTGATGCTCCTCCACAGAGTGAATTACTCACGAAAAATCCATCGCAGAGCCGAACTACGATTCTATTTAATTTCTCGACTGATTATATATTGAGAGAGCAGTATAGGGATCCATGGAATGAGGTCAGAATTGGGAAATTGCTTGAAGACCTTGATGCTCTTGCTGGTACAATTTCAGTCAAGGTACAAGCTGTTTTGCTTTCTTACCTGTCTTTTAAAAATTAAAAAATCGGGTTCTATAATTTGCTTTCCGATGTATGCATATCGGTATGCATCAATTTGTAGGTACTACTTAGAATTCAGTTTTATGAACTAGATTGTGATGGAATAGAAATCTGTTTGTAATTGTTTGTAATGTGCGCTTGCGTTTGTGTTTTTTGATAGTTAATTTAGTTTGGCTGTTACTTTTTGCAAACTCCCAAGATTTTGGAGCTGGCTTTCTAGGACAATGAGTTTTCTTCTCCAAAATTGATTTTAGCCTCGTGTGACTTGGGAGATAGGTGATATATTACATGCTTTATTTGCCAATATTTACTCATAATTTAGTCACAATTATGGCTTTTGAAGTGAATTAGTTTGTGAATTCTAGTAGCATTTTCTCTGCCATGATATGATGATACTAATCTACTATGTGAAGCAAGTCTTACGTAATAAAGGAACATTAATTCTAGAACCAATCATAGGGAGAAATTATGATTGCCTGTTAGTGCGGGTCGAGCTGCAAAGCTAATATCTTGCACCAAGTGAATCCTGAGCCAACATCTCCCATTCAACAAACGTCTTAGGAAAAAAAAACGTCTTTACCCAATGATGGCAGTTGGCAATATCTGTAATTTTCTTTTGGACATTTTGGAAAATTGACTTTGTAGATTGAATGATTGCATCTGTGTAGTTGAAAGATATATGAACCTTTTTTTTTTTTTTTTGGGAGGGTAAGACGCCGCCCAGTGGTGGACCTAGGGGTATGAAAAAAAATCTATTTTGGGGGGGCCACATGTAAATTTCTTTATATATTTTTAAAATTAATTTTTTATACAAGGTTTTTCAAAAAAAATTGGGGGAGCCATGGCCCCCTCGGTCTCCACTGTGGTCCGCTATTGACACCGCCTACTTTGTTTCAGTTCAGACTTTAACCTTCAATCTTCTCTTTGGGAGGTTGAGGAAATGCCACTCTAGCTTATACTTGGTGGTGAAACCTATGATCTCAGTGAGTTCAATTGAGTACTGTATGATGGGTACTCTATGAATTGACTTGATTATTCGTGATTGGGTTGTTAGTTTATGCAGTTCAATTGAGTACCCATCATACTTATTTTCTTTTAGTAATATATCTGTTTTTTTTTGGAGTAGCATTGTACTGATGATGATAGCATGACAAGGCCACTCTTACTGGTCACTGCTTCTGTTGACAAAATGGTGCTGAAGAAGCCAATCAGTGTTGATGTTGATCTGAAAATGGTTGGCGCAGTCATATGGGTTGGGCGGTCTTCAATTGAGATTCAACTCGAAGTCAGTCAGCCTGCAATTGGTACTGTCTCGAACTAACATCATCTATGGAAATCTAGGGACCTTTACAAGTCTTGTTAAAAAAAAATCACACACACATAGATCTTTATTTATGGTATCAATGGTGCTTAACAGGAGAGAAAAGAAAAATGTCACTATCACTTAATTGTTGCCTGTCTTTCAAATTCATATCATCGTAATTGTCAGGAATACTATGACATTTTACAGTTTGATAACAGAATGGATATATTGTATGATCTTGAGAAAAACAATTATGTTTGGTAGTGTCATTTCAAATATCTTGTTCTTAAAAATAGAGAAGAAGAGGAAAAAAATTAAATTTAAAGGAAATCAGTTAAAAACCTATAGAAATCTAGTATTAGTGTCTGGAGAAATTTAAACGTTGCCTGGTATTTTGTTTCATTTTGTCTTCTGAGTGTTTCAGATTTCTGGTGGTAGAGATTCTGTAGCCTTGGAGTTGATAGACTTGATACACATCAGATGGGAGATTTAACGTGTTTGATTCAGATGAGCAGGGTGGTACACACACACACACACACACAGCTAGTAGATTGGCAGCAGGTTGGCCCAAGGATGTGAATTCTATTCCAGAGGCTCTAGATGGTTCAAGCTTGACTTGCCCGTAGTGATGGGCTGCTTGGCTTTCTAGTTTCTACAGTCTCCCATGAATATGGAGGACTAGGCTATGAAGCCTAGAGACCATCACAATGTAGCTGGGATTACCACCCTGCAGGGTGATATCATTTGGCCTAAAGTAGAGAAAGATTAGTAACAAACAATGTGCATTACATCCTAATGAGGCACAACTTGATATACATGTCATTAGCATGATATCAGTTCTCCTTCATTTTGGTCCATTTAAGACAAGTTCTCCACCCCGGTGTCTCGAGGCTGGACCACCTCGTCTAGCCCCAAACTCTAGCCACCAGTATAGCACCTCTAAATATCATTGAGCTGTCATCACGACAAGAGCCGTGACTCTGACAAGCACCAGAACTGCAATGCGTTTCCCACGCCTTGCCCCCACTCAGGCAGGCATTCAACATTAGGATGCTTTGATGCTTTATGGTTCTGAACTAATTTTTTCCCTCTCCAGTGGGTTAGCCATATCCTCCACAGAGGAACGGACCATTACAAACTGTTCATCCAGTCACATCAGATTTTCAAGAAAGTGTTGCCATGTGGCAATTTACTTTGGTGCCTCATGGCTGGGCTCTAACAAACAATTTCCACATGTCAACCCATGTTTATCTATGAAGACAGTCAGAGCAAGATTCTTAAGACCCCCCCTTCACCCCGGCCCCCCAAAAAAAATAGAAGAAGAAGAAGAAGATAAAATCCCTGGAGAGAGAGAGAGAGTTGTAATCAGATTGTTGAAACAATCACCTCTGGTGTTCCATACCAATTATTTGGAGCTAATGTCCATGGTATGGCCTTAATATACCCTCTATTGCAGATTATAATTACTATAAATACTTCACTTATGAAGCATCTTCATCAATCTTCACAAATGTTTTTTTTGGTTATCTTTTTTGGCTCCATTAAGAATGGCTTATCATATGGGTCTCTCACAAAAAGTTTCCTTGACTGAGTTTACATACATCAACAAAATGGTGAGGAGATCATAGGATGAAAGTTTGACTCTAACCTAACTGGTTTGAACTGCATTGGAACAGATCTCACCCAGGATTGTCAGGTAAAGCCATGAGAGTGGTCACCTCAAGGCACTTGGCCGTCAATCTTGAATGCCAATTGCCACCCCCATCTTTATTTTTTGTCTCAAGCAAATCACATCTTATCTCATGTCATTCCCTCTCTTTGGTGTGTGCATGTGAATGTGTGATTTGGACTTACCAGGAAAAAAGTGTGGTTTGGGATTATATACATTGTACGGCTCAAACTAAGGATTTAAACAAATGGAATTCATATGAAAAAGACCAATTAACTCATTACAAAAAACTATCTTCTATTTGACATATTATAATCTATATAGAAATTGATTTTTCCTTCTTCTTTTTATTTTTTTTTAGACACACCAGTCTTAATTTTTAGAACAAGCAACACAAAATTTGCGAATAACATAACCAAGGATGCGAAGGTTGAAAATCGAGACTTCGTAATTAATAAGTAGTGCAAAAAGATAGTTTATTGAATCTGCTTTAAATTTGTTCCTCGCTTGGTTAGAAACTCTTTTAACTCTCCTTATTTATCAGCACACATTTTTTTCTTTTCTTTTATTTTGGATTCCTTTATTACCCAAAGCCATATCAACTCTTTAGGAACAATATCATATTATTTCATGAAAAATCAAATTAATATTTAGAACATCGCTCTATAAATTTTTATTTCAATTGCAGACCTATTAGCACAAAATTAATTTGGAAAGTGCTATTATTGGTTACATTTGACATTAATACACTCGTCTTTCAGAGAGCTCTGATGCATCGGATTCAATAGCTCTTCTTGCCAATTTCATATTTGTGGCCCGTGACTCCAAGACTGGGAAAGCTGCCCCAGTCAATCGACTCTCTCCGGAAACTGAACGAGAAAAATTGCTGTATGAAGAAGCAGAAGCGAGAAATAAACTTAGGAGAAGGAAGAGAGGAAGTGACAGAAAGGAGTTTGAGAATGGGGAAGTAAATAGACTTGAAGCACTTTTGGCTGAGGGACGGATATTCTGTGACATGCCAGCGTTGGCAGATAGAAACAGCATTCTTCTTAGAGATACTCGACTTGAGAACTCTTTGATTTGCCAGCCACAGCAAAGGAATATTCATGGTCGGATCTTTGGGGGGTTCTTGATGCACCGAGCATTTGAATTGGCTTTCTCAACAGCTTATGCTTTCGCTGGCATGATGCCATGCTTCCTAGAAGTTGATCATGTTGATTTCTTAAGACCTGTGAGTACCCCACCATCAACTTTTCAATTTTCCTTGCATCAAAAAATAAAAATAAAAGAAATTATTTTTGTCTACTAGTAAGAAGCTGTATCTACTTGATTTTGCATGAATTTCTTTTAAATGAAAGTTGTAGAACTTGGGAAAACCCTCATTCTTCATTTGAGTTCTCCTCCCTCCATTACTATCACCTTACCTCATCACAAGCAAATTGAATCATCCTCACAGGGGAGAGAGGGAGTTCATAGGTTTTGCATCTGTATTAATGAAGGCAGCACTTGTGAAAACCAACTCTGGACCAACTGCAACATGTTTTTTTCTCATTTTGTGCAATATTGTTGACTTCTTGTGCAATCACTTGAGTCCTTCACATCACGATATTAATTGACCAAAAGGCAGGCACTACTATTTTTATGCTATTTGGATGGGCATCAATTCTCCATGAGAGGCATTGGATACTCTGCATCTTTAGAGCAATCCTTTTACATTTATGGTAAAATGTGAATTTCTTGGTGGAACAGGTGGACGTTGGAGATTTTTTGCGATTCAAATCATGTGTTCTATACACAGAATTCGAGAACATGGATCAGCCTCTAATTAACATTGAAGTCGTCGCCCATGTTACAAGGCCTGAGCTAAGGTCAAGTGAGGTAGGCTTTAACATTAGCAAGCAACAAATTAAGTTTCTCTTATGCCAATTCACATATTCATACTTCTGAATGCATCCCACGGAAGGAGTTTATAATGCCCAACTAGCACTTTTAAATAGAAATTGACAATTTCCATCAGGTAACTAATATTTTGTCCTTGTGGTCTTTACTGATGGAACAGACGTCAAATATGTTTTACTTCACATTCACTGTCTGTCCAGAGGCGAAGGCCATGAAAGATGGATTTAGGATTCGGAAGGTGGTTCCTGCAACAGAGGAGGAAGCACGCTGCATTCTGGAGCGCATGGATGCTAAGGCGTTGCAGTCAGTAAAAAATGGGAACAAGTAAACCTTTATTTATAAATTACACTAGGCTTATATGACAAAATTTCTAGACCCAAAAGAAATTAATGACAATAAAGAAATGTGTCTTATATGTTATAGATTTTAGTGGCTTAACAATCCGCAATATTCATGTGTTTTCTGTTCTGAAATTTGGTTTCGTAGTTATACAGATGCATAGCACAGCCTTAAAGGGGATCATTTGTGGTGGAGTGGGAAATTTGTTATTGTCCTGCTTTTTTCATGAACTCACACTGGTAAATTTGCGAAAGGGATTGTTGTCCTTACCTTACAAGTGGTGTCATGTCACAGATCAATTAGTTCTTGGCATGCAAATAGATGTTGGTCACTCGCTAGCCCTTTCTTATTTTCTCTCTCCTCAAGGAATATTTATTTGTACAGGTGACCACAGTGAGTTCCTAGACTAGAAAATTAGGCTTTTAGCCATGTGATTACAGTCTATACATAATGTTTCCAAAATTTAGGTACCTACTAAATGTAATCCAAGAGAACTTCTTTTCTGATAGATCGAGAACTTCTTTTTTGATAGATCGAGAAAACAGCTCACTCTTAGTAAAAGCCTTCTTTTTTTTTCTTTTCTAAAAGAATCTTTAGCTCTTTAATAGTATATACCTAATTGATCAAGTCCACCATGTCATTTCATGCCTTTGTATTTATAGCACTGTGATAGTGTAATCCAAGTGTAATCCAAGGGCCTTTTTAAAGTGAAAGACATCCATTATTACCTGGTTGGGCCTACGATTGCATTTGATTGCGCCCATGTAACTTCTATAATTCTATTGATGACCAAGTTATAACCCTTGTTTGGCGTTATCAAAAATTGAAGTTAAATTAGTGAAGATTTAATAAAGTTATTAATTGATTGAATAGAATAGAATGATACCATTATTATCTAAGACCTGTGAACACTTTAGATAGGATTGATATCAACATCAAAGAATTTGATTGTCCAATATTCAAAAGAATTGACCCACCCTGTCGTCTTCAGAGTGAATCCAGCTTTTAGCTTCTTTCACCAAATACACTGAAGAAAGTAGAAAGCATATGAAAACCGAAATTTACAGAAAAAATAAAATAATAATAATAAGACACTCTCTAGTCCAATAATCTGTTACGGCAAAATTAGATTCTGCAATTGAATAATTTTACTAGATTCAAAGTCTTTTTACAGGATTTACCCAGACAGATCAAACCATCTGGGCTACGTAGTAGGCAAGACAAAGAAAATTTCCTCTGTATATCATCTATAAATCAGTTTCCAAAATTCTTTACACGGATCTATAAATATAAAAAAAGAACAAAAAATACATATATTTAATAACTGGCAGGCCCCATTTCACACAAAGCTCCTACCCTGCTAAACTGCTGATTACAATCAGTTTTGGCTAAAAGCAACAAAAAGGTCACCCCTGATATGAGCTTATCATAAGCCACTAAGGAGATGAGCTCTCATCATCAGATGAACTGTGCTGCTGTCTTCCAGGGAATTCACTAAAAGCTGGCGGCAGTGTAGGATTCACTGGAACCGGAAATTTATGAGCAGTACTGACTATTGTTCGCTCATTGATCATTCCAACTTCCTTGCACACCCGATCAAGAACTGCTAGGAAGTCCCTCACTACCATGAAGATTCTAAATGGATGGGCTTCTTCCTTGGCCGAGTTTCCATGGAAGTACTCGGTTATTTCTTTCACTAGAGAAAGAGCTACACTTTCTTGGGCTTGAATTCTTATGATCTCCTCCTCAGCCATTTTCATGAACCTGTTCATGGACTCGGAAAATTTCAAGCTGCTTTCCTCTAACCCAATTGCTTCGTTTGATCGTACAACCTCTGCAATGTTCCCAATTCCTTTAGAAAGCTTTAAGACATCACCATTAAGCACATCTGAATCCATGGCAGCAGCTTTCTTCACATCTGCCAGCTCTAAACTGAGACCAGAAACAACTTGTAGGCCCAGCTTCCTGCACTTGGCATCATCATTGAAGGTAGATTTTTCATTTTGGTTAGCACTAGAAAGACGAGCACCTTCACTTCTTATAATTTCCTGAACAACAAAATGTAAGAGAGTGGTCTTTCCATCTGCACCCTTGACATCAATGAGCTTGAGGAGTGTGTCGAGCTTGAAAGCATGGGCATCACCCCTATTTGTTCCAACATTCATGCGGTTCCCCGTCTTCAGCACAGCTTCTAGAAGCTTCAAAAACATCCTGCTGTTCCTCAGTTCTTCACAAGCTGCCTGTAACAGTTAAAAAACTTTTCAAGTGAATATCACCTTCAACAATCTCGAGGAGACAACTATGCAACAGCTTTACTTGCAATTAAGTGAAGTAGCAACCCTCATTCGCTCCTTGGCTAAACTCTTATAAACATTCAAGAAGTTCAAGAAAAAGGGGGTTATGCCCACCATTGAGTGTTACGTTTGTACAAATATTTACTAAACAGAAAATATAATATTATAATGCAATCCGGCTTATTAATCCTTCATGCATGCATTTGTGATGTCAATGCTACTTCATAATAGCTCTGTTTAGCTAATTCTCACAGTCGCTGCTTCTATCGCCCATTAAGCACCAATATTCCATGGGAATCAGATGTTTACAGACTAGTTGATCACCCAGGCACTAACCTTTTACTAGGCAACTCAATGTACCATCTATATCAATTATTAGAAAACATATCTAGATAAGAAGAGGCAATTTTTTTTTGCCAGTGCTAAGTTTTTGGAGATGATTTATTTGACAAGGAGAGAACCACTAAAAATCCAAAGAGTATGTATCAATAATGTTACCCATTGAGGAAAACTAATGATGGAGTGAATGATTTACCTCTAGAGTTTCAAATGACTTCTTGAGGTACTCAACCTCAGAATCAAAATTCGCTACGTAGAGCATTGCATCCACCCTTTTAAATGCAAAAGGTATATCAAGCACTGCTTTCAGAAATCTCTCAGCAGGTCCAAGTTTGACTGGTGAATTGTCTTTGTACTCTTTCAGTTTACGTTCTTCCTCTTTAGTTGGAGCCATCTTTAATAAACATTCAAGAAGTTCAGTTCCAAGGGCATCTGCATTGCCTGTATACAAGTGCAGAGCACATTACTAGTAGTGACACATAAAATGCAGAAAATTCCAGATGTCTTGTGAATCATGTAAAAGAAGTACATTCAACTCTACGAGAGGCGCATCAAGTTTGTTGGTGTGCATAGTGTAAATACTGAAGGATAAAAACTATGACAATCCTCTTATAATCCTTGCAAGGTAAAGAGAATCAGCATTTCGTGAACCAACACTCTCAATTTAAGCTAATATTGTAAACACAATTTGAGCAAGTAGCATTTACTACTTGTAGCTAATATAATACAGATGGCATACAAGACCAAAGTTAACATTTGATTCTGGCAGTTTACAGTTAAGCACACCAAGCACATACTCGTTGAGAACATGAGCTATTTATAAAGAGAGAATATTTTATTATAGTACTAGAACATTTCATGCACTCTGTCAAAAAATTGTATCAATGCAAATAGAGCGTGTAGCTCCCACAGGACAATGAAAAAGATGTAACATCACAATGAAAATCAACCCTCCACAAAGACAATTTCTACCAAAAGGAGATTCATACTTGCAGTATTATTTACTCCTCGTATTTAGTAAGTTACCTTCTAAAAGGGCTTCAGAAACTTCTTCTGTGGTCACATTTAGTGCCCTCAGTGAAATTGCAATGTTCTGTGACTTCTTTGGATCAAGCACCCTATTCTCTTGGTTTGGTGAGGGAAGAACTGAGCGTCGAATCGGTTCCTTCGGGTTTGAGTTCGAGCTATTTACAACGAACAATGTTTCAATCATCTCCTCATTCAATCTACAACAAACCCAACTCTATAAATTTAGAGAAGAACACAATTTACATAACAAGAATAGAAGAAGAAATTTGGCAGTGAGAGTTCAGTATCTTACTTGAACGAGCTCGACCTCAGTTGATCCCACACCATTTCACGATCAGAACTTGCTCTTACTTTGTCCCAGTGTAAGGGCTTCAATTTTGGTTTCAAACTCTCCTCATCATTTTCGACAGTTCCCAAACTCGGCGGCAATTCAATCGGAGAAATAGAAGTTGGATTTCGAACTGTAATAGGCCTTGAAGGTGTTACTAGAACCGGTGGTTTCAATATTGGCTGACGAATCGATGGAGTAGAAACAGCCATTTCCCAATGCCTTGGTGGGGGTGGTGGGGGTGGCGGCCGCCGTGGAGGTGGGGGTGGTGGAGGAACAGTGCTAATAACTCTAGCTGGAGACTCTACATTTGATAATCTCGGTGATGAATCTTGGCTGTTCGGCAAAGATCTTTCCGGTGACAACGAAGAAGGCGGAGAAGGGGAAGGGGAATAATTCTTATTAGGCAATGAGGCCACAATAGGCGGTGGCGGAGCAATCTGAACCGCAAGCAATTCCGGCGATTTTGTTCTCGGAGTCAAACTAGCCGGCGGAGAGATGCTTATTGATACTGAACGAATTGGTGAACCCGAATTCGACGACGAGTAGGACGAAGAAGTGGATTTACAGCTCTTCGTCTCAAAATTCTCCCCTACTACAACCTCAAACATTCTCCTCGACACCGATCTAGTGCCGATCGAGCTCTCTCGACCGCCTAAAGACCCTCTCGGAGAGTAAAACTCTTCATCTTCTTCGTCCCCAGCAGAACTCACATCGACATTTTCGTAATTCAGCGGCAAATGTTGCCCGTTAAGCGGCGGAAGAGGGTGGAGTTCCGGCGAGTCTAGTTTCCTCGAATTCTCGGCGTCGCCACCTCTGTAACCACCATCTCCACTATTGGAAGCAACATGAGAGTCGATGCCACCGCGAGAATCAACAATTGTACCCAGATAAAGAAACTCAGAGCTATTGGGAGGCGATCTTCGCTGCTTGTGATTGGCATTGGGAGCATATCGAGCACTGTAATGGAACAGCCTGCTACTGTTATCGGATCTGTAGGTCTTGTCGTCGCTGAAACTCCGTCGTCTTCGACGACGGACGTAGAGAAACATGACAATGGCGGCGACAACAGCGGCGATGACGACGAGGGCAACGGCGACGGGAACGAGTTTGGAATTGGATTTTGGTTTGGTGGTGTGGGGGAGGACGAGAGAGGAGATATTGGCGGGGAAGGAGGCGAAGGAGGAGGGAGAGGGAGGAGAGGGTGGACGAGGTGGGGAGGGGTAGGATGGGAAAAAGGGCTCTTGGTTGGGGGTAGAAGTGGAAAATGGGATTTTAGCGGTTGGAGTTGGAGGGGATGGGGGGTGAGACGGTGGTATGGAGTCTAGTGGCAAGAAGGGTTGGTGGAGGGTCCTGCGGTTGTGGGTGGCAATGGTGGTGGATGTTAAGAGGTGTGGTGCACAGGATAAGAGGAGGAGGAGGAAAAGGGCCATTTTCAATGGTCTAGAGAGAGAGAGAGCAGAGCAGAGTTTGTGTGTATATTTGTGTATGGACTGTGGAGTGAATGTAGCACTTTTGTGGGGACTGTTTCAACTTTCCACAGTGAGAGTGAGACTGAGAGTAGAGGTTGAAGATGAGGAGGAGGAGGAGGAGGGTGGTGGTGGTGGTGGTGGTGTTGGTGGTGGGTGTGAAAGGTTTGAAAGTGTGTGTGAATAGATTTTGTAGTAATTCAGAGTGGACTATCAATGCCTGAATCCAGCTGTGATGCTGGTTGATTTTTCTGGTGCGAGTCTTTGCTGTATGTCAATGTGTGTTAATTTCTTTGTAAGTTTTACTATCAAACATGTGGGGACCATTTCATTAACTTGGTCTTGGCATTAAAGGGGTTTGTTTGTAATATATTAGACACATTTTTCAAATACATGAGATGCTCTACTTTTCTAATTTTGTTTCTATCTCCAACTAAAAATTGATTAGATGCATAAAGGTAGCGAAAAAAATAACAATAAAGGAACATGGTGATGGGAAAGAATGAATACATATATATATATATATAAACTACACTATATATATGATGAATCCATTTTTATTTTTTTTTATGTTGTTGAATGGATCAAATGGATTTAAAGGAAACTTTTCTAACATATAACCAATTTTTATATAATTTGAAGTGTAATCATTTCATATATGTACATTATTATCAAATTACAAACTTTAGAAAAAAAATAAAAATAAACTTAAATTTATTATATAGTTGAATTATAAAATTTTAAAACAATAGAAATTGTGTACTCCTGTATCAATCTAATAAGTCGAAATTTTTTATTCTAAAATGGGAGCGCACTTGAAAGTGGCAAGCAACGAAAAAAATGGGGAGTAGTCAATTCGCCAAACAATCTTACCGACAATTACGCCCGAAAATTGAGGTTCAAGAAAGCGGTCTGTATCCGACGATAGGGTCATTGAATTCACCACCAATTGCTGCTGTGAAGTGTGAATGGCCTCTTTCAAATCTTCATTGCATTTAAATTAAGTGTTAAATTCAGAAAACACCCTCTATTCTCAATTATTTTTGAAAAGCTCCTTAACTTTTGAATAACTTCCGTTTACCATCGGTTTGAATTTAAAATTATCCAAACATCCTTTTATTTTATAAAATAGTTAAAACATAAAATCCCCTCCACTATCAAAAATTTTCATAAAATTCCCTTATACTAAAAATCAACTAAATTGTCCCCTCTCGTTCGTTTTTGGTTAATTTAAATAGAGAATTCGAATGTGCATCTTATGTGAGCCGTTAAATGGTGTGTAAATAACTAAACTACTTTTGATTCATCCGTTAAGATTTAAAGGACAAAAATGTCCTTGAGCATCTCAGGAACTACACCACCCCTCTGCTATATATACATACAATCTCATTACATATATACGTATAGTTTATGCTGCAAGAAAAGAATGAAAAAGATGAAGACTCTTGCACCATTTTTCGGCCACATCCACCACTCAACAACACAACTCTTTTCGGTGACCATTCATTTTTCAGTGCAATTTCGTCGAAAAACAGCAACTCGTCAACAAATTTAGACGATTGTTGACCCTTTTTAGATTACTCTTGAAACATCTTTTTCTGCCATTTTTTTGTTAAAAATTTTTCAAAAAAAAAATATATTTATCTTTCAGCCAAGAAAGTCTATAGTTTTATTCTTTCATCTACATCTCTGACTAAACAAGACTTTCAAGCTAAGCTAAGCTAAGCTCACAGTGAGAAAATCAGCTAAGCTCTCAATCGTATGCAAACTCTGTAACACCCCTTTATTTTTTGTTCAAGCTAAAACGATGTTGCCTTATGTATGGACACATATGTCCTTCTAAAATAATTAAAGGGCACATCCATCATTTAGAAATAGCTTTTTTTATGTCTTTATTTTATAAAATAAAATGACATTTTGATAAATTCAAATTCAAACTTACGGAGCTATTTGAATTTGTCCTTATATGAGATAAATTGGTAATAGACGGGGTTATTGAGAAGTTATGGGGTATTTGAAAAAAATTTATAGTAGAGGGGATTTTTATGATTTTAAACCTAAATTTTAACAAATAAATTAAGGGTAATTTAGTCATTTACACATCACTTAACAACTCACGTGAGATACACCAGCGATATCTTCGTTTAAATTAACCAAAAACTAAAGGGAGGGGACAAATTGGTTAATTTTTTTAGTATAAAGGGGTTTTATGAAGATTTTTGATAGTAGAGGAGGATTTTATTATTTTAACTCTTAAATCAACTATAAAAATACTAACTCAACAACATTAAATCATAATACAACAACGATACACTATCTTGATTTAATAATAATTTCAATTTATAATTTGATGTAATATGTTGTATGAGTGTTGCAACTTTAATTTAAATTACACTAAATAATAAGTATTTCAATGTTGCATGAGTGTTATTCAATATCTTAATTTTCACTAATAATTTTTTGATATGTAGTTTTATGTTAAAGGGATCTTCTTTGTCCCACATCATATCCGAATAAGAAAGAAAATGGGTATATATGGGTGGGTAGGCAACACTACTCAAATAACTTAGACTTTTGAATCATTAGTAAGCGTCCGACCTATTAGTGTCCACCCTTGTAATCATGTAACTTTATTTCTTTAATTTATTTTAATCTTACTTAACAAAAAAAAAATGTAGGGGAATATAATTGTCAAAAAATTGTACAGAGAATGTTAGTATTATTTTTAAAAACACAAAAGAAATTTATGTTGTTTAGCCTATTTACAGAAGAGGTGAGTTTAATTTTTTCTTAATATAATTAGCCGTTAACAATACCTAAATAATTAATTTCAAAAATAAAATAAATAAATAATGATAAATATTAAGATATACTCCTAAGTCCTGACATACATATGTCGTAATTTATCCAAAGAATAAATAAATAAATAAAAAGAAAAGCTTAGGAGTAATTATATTTTATCATAAAAGCTTGAACTATCTCTATTTTATTGCAAAACCAACCATAGATGGATTGCCCAGGATTAATAATTGAAAAAACAAAAATGTATATATTGTGTGTGTCATTATCAGGCAATGAAAAAAAACAAAAATGTCCCTGTGGATTCGCATTAGATACTATTTGTTTGATAAGAAAAGGCAGATGGGAAGGTGACAAACAACTTGCACAGCAATAAAAGAATTCTTTATGGTGAAAAGGATTGAAATATAATACTTGAACAAAGAACAAAATTAATTAAAGATGAAATTCGTTTTATGTCAAATCAGATGTCTTTTTCGTAAATATAGTTCTCGGAATATCTGAGCAAGAAAATGACCTTTGCAATATTTGCCAGGGTTGCATCAAATAAAATGATGTCTTGATTATGTGAACTTTATCTTCTTCTTTTTTAACCTAATCTATCACCACAGTCATAAAGTAAAATTTCTCTATTTTTTGTATTTTACATTTACAAAAATCTAATCAAAAGTGTGAAATAATTTTTTTTTTTAGAGAGTTTTTCATTTCGCATGAAAATTAATAACATTCTCAAACTCCCATCTTTATATGCGAATAAAGATGAATTATAATCTTTCATAACTTTTTGAAATACTAGAACTCAAATATATTAGTGAAAATATTACTATTAAAGAAAAAATTCATTGCAGTACAACGTTAGAGTACCTATGAATTATGGACTAGCTTGAATCAAAAAAAAATTTTCTGTTTGCAATGAAATATATTTTTTTATTATTTAATTACTCTACCCTTTTGGGATCAAATGTTTAGCATATAGTATTCATTTATTGTTTCAAATATTTGAATTTCAAGTTTTATTATTATTTCATTGATAGAGAGCGTATTACCTATAAAAAGGATAAAATCAAAGAAGATGAGGGTTGAAAAGAAAAAAATGAAGAATTTTATAGTAGGCTTTGATTCTAGAATGAAGGATAATACAGTCATTTTCTTTTAACAAAATAAGATTTGGAGACCTACACTAATTTCACGGAGTGCAAATAACAATATCATATAGTTTCAATTGCAAGAAAAGAATTAATACCTACCCCAACTATTCATAATAAATTTTTATAATAAGTATTGTCTAACAAATTTATGAAATAATTTCATTACGCGTTATTCAAAGAAAATTAATAAATAAGTCTTCTTAATTTGAGTGATGTGAGAAGCCATCATAACGTGGAGCATCGCTCATAGAACATTAACAAATAGGCTTCTTAATTTTAGTGATATGAGAAGCCATAAGTTCGGGATCAGGGCAAACACAATACTGTAATGACCAAGACGGGGACAAAATATATAAGCAGTGACTATATATATATATATATATAATATATATATATATTATGTATATGTGTGAGTACCACCGACAGTTTTATTAGGAGTATCATTTTATGCATTGACCAAAACGGTACGATAACGAGCCCTTCAACCACGAAAATGAGAGCATCTATGAATCGTACGTACAACCCATACACATTTAAGTGAAAGAAACTTCCTACACTTGAAATTAATACTAGTAATATATATATATATATATATATAACGAGACACGACCGTACCATATTTCATAGTAGATATATTATCTCGCAGACTGTCGCCTCTAGCCGTGGTACGTACTATTAACGAATCCATAGCAAACTGCAGATTTCTTGCGACGCCACAATTGAGTTAGTTGTGGCCGTGATTGTTGGTATAGCCTGAACCTTCATACAGTTTCATTAGTGTGTATATATATATATATATATATATATATATGTGTGTGTGTGTGTGTGTGTGTGTGTGACAGTAGTACAGTCAAATTCAGTTAGCAAGTCAAAAATTGATTTTTTAATTTTCGGTGGCTTCCATCTTATCAAACGTCATGTCTGTTACAATATTTTCGACTAAATCCTACCTCACATATATGCCTTGATGCTATTGTACGTACGTCTTTCAGCATATATATATATATATATATATATATATATATATATCTGTGTGTGTATACAATATTATTATATACTGCCACCTTGAATTGAAGTTATTTGTATAGGTCTGAAAGTCACATTAATATATATAATTGTAAATAATGAACTTATCGATGGAAAGGTTGAGAGGTCTGGGATTTAAAATGGTTAGGTTCGAATGATGTCAAATTCTTTTCTTTTTTTTTATATTTAACTCTAGTCATATCAAATTCTTTAGTTTTTTTTTATTTAAATTGTCCAATGACTGGAGTTAGACCTATTGGTTTGTAACTTCAGAATGAGTCCAAAGGAATTTGCTTGAGGTCTGGCGATAGTACTCTCGATTTGTAGCTTCAGAATGAGTCCAAAGGAGCTTGCTCGAGGGAGTTCCAAGTTTCAAAAAAAACAATGTATATATATATATATATATGGTATTTAAGTTTGAAGGTGAATCCACATTTAATAAGAACCTATTAGTCAGATGTTGAAGACCTATATATACAAGGTTGGGCATTTATCTGTATATTCAATAGCAATCTTATATTATGCATTTTAATTAAAGTGTTTTCATTAATGTAGTAGTTTCTTCTTTTAATTAGAAAATAAATGAAGTCAACTAATTTTATAAAATTAATTAAACATGTTCTCTACTCCAGCAAAACAGTCTTCAGACCAGATAACTAGTGTAGATAGGGCTGCAACCACAACTCCATTGTCAACACCGCCACCTCCGCCCTCAACCACCTCTTTTGTTGTGCGTGCAGGCTGCTAGTGCATGTGGCTGTTCGCTATTTCAAATATAAATATATATATATATATACTAATTCTTCTTTTTACTAGACATTCACTAGCTTTTTACTAGACATTCATAAGCGTGTACTGAAAATATATCAACAAGTTTTTTTAAAGTGTCACTTTGATCCATGAAACTTTGGGATCACATGCATGCTACTTTATAAAATTGTGTCCAATCTTTATGTCTTTCTCATATTCTTTTAGAATATTGAAATTCTAAAAAACTAAAGAAGCTTTTGAAAATGTTATTCTTTGACAAAAGTTGTAAAGAATTTAAAATGTTATTCTTTGAGGACACACACACACACACACATATATATATATATATTGTTTTCCCTTTTTATCTTTCTCTCTCTTTTATTTTCTTTTGTGTTTTATAGAATAGGAAAAATGCTTTCAGATTAAGGTTGTTTTAACCCTACCCAAAAATAAAGAGATAACTTTAACATTTTTATCAAAATAGGGTTGTTTAAATGGGCAGTACTTTTTTTGTATAACAATTTAATGATAAATGTGGTAAGATTTTTCAAAAAAAAAAAAAAACGAAGACCAATTACTTTTCATTAAAGAAGATCAGTTTCTTCATTTCACTTTACTTTTTGTAAAGTAGCACCATGATGGTACTTGTTAAGGTGTCTTATATTTTTTCCAGTGCTTTCAATGTAATGGAAATCTTAGGATACCCCAAAAAAAGAGGAATATTATATATGGAAAGGAAAAAGAGTAAAGTGACAACAAAAACAAAAAATAAAGGATGGGACATTGGGACCATATATATATACACATATATACCCAAGTACCACACTCCCCTCCAATAAAAAAGAAAAAAAAAATGTAAAACTGTTGAATATATATGCAAAAACTTACACAAACTTTTGAAATCATGTCACACTATTAGCTATTTGTGAAATTCATTTTGAAATGAAATCATGTACACATAATGACAACTCATGTTTATAAACATTTTTAGTTGAGACATGTACCTACTCTGTGTGAGTTAAGAAAAGAAATTTTGGGATTTTGTCATATAATTAAGGATATAATTGAAGTGTTAGTGGGCAATTAAAATGCATGTGTTGTTTTCTTAATGTAAATACATAAGAGGACAAACAACCCACGAAGACACTAGAAGAAACATACACATCCAAAAATGAAGGCCCCACACAGACATACCATTCCAAAATTGAATCATTAATTTGTTTCCCAATCTCAAGAAGTGAAGAATTAGATAGACATACAACTGGACTCATGATGGATGCAATTCATATTTATTTACATATAATATATCTCCTTCTTTATCACTACATGCTTCATTTTGACCAATATATATATATATATATATATATATATTACAGTATTCACTACAAAACAGACACCTACCAAACTAAAGAGTGTGAGTATATATACTTCACCTTGAAAAGAGACAAGGAATCAATGGATCATAGAAGTTTCGACCATTAGAGCGTACCAATGATGTGGCCCCACACTTTTTATTATTATTTTTAAAAAAAAATAAGATATAAATTTTCTACCTAGAAAAACCAGAAATAAATATAATGAGGGAAAAAAGATATGTACTACAATAATGTTGTTACATATGACATTAAGGCAGAGTTTTGAGAGGTAGTTCAATTCGGTGGAAGACATGACATGACATGACACATAAATAACGTTCAGAATGGAAGGTGAAGAGTGCCCCAGCATCTGATATCTAATCAACAACTTTAACTAGGAATCAATCTGGCAAGATGACTATTTAATTAATCAAATTCAAAGCATGTAATGTTAGTAACTAACCCATCTCCACCTATTCAAGTGTTCTTAATGTTTTTCAACTTCTTTTGTGAAAAATATTACATGTGCAACTACCATGGTTGGAAAGATTGAGGGGGTTCATCATTCTTCAAGAGCTATAAACCTTTATCTACACCAATCTTCAATCCCACACAAAATCCAGCTTGGATTTGGTACAGATTGCTAATATATATATATATTACCTGGAATTAAGGGACCATTGGCTCACTTCATGAGCAATGCTAATATATATATATATATTACCTGGAATTAAGGGACCATTGGCTCACTTCATGAGCAATTAAGCCTACTCATAATTTTTGTCAATAGTAACGAATTGCTCCATCTAAGACACCCCTACAACATATAGCACAGACAAAACGGGCTTTGACCGGAAAAATGCAAGAGTTCCTCAGTTGCACTGTGTCAAAAACTGCTTTTATGGTTTTCATTGGTTATTTTTTCACGTAACACTACCAATAAATTAAATAAAAAAGTTTCCCATAATCACCACAAAAGGCCAAAAAAATCTGACAGCAGCCATTCAGTATGCAACTCTTATAAATCTGAAAGCAACTGATAAAACTGCATTTGGGAAACACATTTCACAATTATTTTATTTTATTTTTTTTTTTTGTGTAAAAAAAAATTGCTTAAAAGCAAATTCGATGAAGTCCCCACCATAGACATACAATTTACCAATAATTCTCATACTATTAGCAATGTCCTCAATAACCTGGTTTTTTCTACATACAAAAAATAGTTCACCTTCATATCATACAGGCATCAACATACAATTTACCAATAATGGTCATAATATTAGCAATGTCCTCCATAACCTGATTTTTTCTATTTACAGAAAATAGTACACCTTCACTATCTAGGGATTCATATGATAATACAGTTAACTCAAAATACCTTACAAACAGGCTTCCCCTTTTGGATAATTGAGACATGTTAGTGTCACCTCTAAAGACAGAAAGGTTAAAACAAATCAAAATACTCCTAGCACCCTTGTTAACCACCTGTTCACTCCACTACCCTAAGCCGCAGATCGATTCTAACTGATTATAAAACTCAACCTACAAAATTCTAAAATCGGAAAAAGATTGTAATAAAGAGTAAATACTGAGATATCCAATGAGCTATTTAAGACTGAAAGGAAAGATCAAAGTTTTGCACATTACTGCTAATTATATCAGAGCCTTGTTATGATACAAAGAAGTTCATTTTCAGCAATTTGTAACTTGCACTCAGATGTCCTTCAACAGGTGAATTCACCTTCTTGACAATCTTTAGTTAGTCCGGGGTCTGTTCTGCATGAAAGAAAAGCAAATATCATATAATGCAACTACTTGGCAATAGATAATGACTACAACTTCTGAGTTTGGTCTAGCATCACCAAATGATAACACTGGAAGCAAAATGTTTTGTTGATTAGCTCTACTGGAATGACAAGTCTGGTAAATAAGAGTTGAGATATAGTGGCCATTAAGCCAAAAATTTGTTTACTTGCTGCCCCAGTGTCCCCACTTAAAGGGAACTACCAAAGCCTTGTTAGCACTAATCCTCTCTACTTGAGTACCAGATCTCTTGGTTGGCTGTTTGCATTATCTTTAATAAGTAAATACAACCACATTAGTGATCTGTTATATACTCAAGTATACAAAATCGCAACTTAGCCAGTAAAATGTAAACTGCTACACATGGATATATATTTTCAAGCTCAATTAGAATTCCATAAAGTTAACAGACAAACGACTGAATTCCAACACAATAGTGTTAAAAGAAGAGAAGGTTTCTGAAGAAGACCGTGGAGGTTCAACAGTCATACAATAAGGTTATGAACGTGACCTTATAATAACAATAAAAAATTATATATATAGTTATTTATGGCATAGTTTTATCTTCGGAGGAAATAGCAGATCCACTCTTGAAGCAAATGTTCAGGTCCTCTCCAATTAAGGATGCATCCAATCTTCTTCATTTTTCATTTTTTTCTTTTAACTTTTGATTGCCCTTTCCTCATGTTTTATCCAAGGACATTAATTTGTAAATCATATAACAGCTTTATTTTATATTAATATCATCTTTTTGTTCAAATGTATAAAGGTGTCCAACATTGCCATGTAGGAAATTTTCTGATACTTACTGTGGACCAAAAAGATGTTTTAGTCAAGAAGAAGGAAAGGATGCACTCAAAACAACCTCCATTGTTTCTTTTGCCAGTCAAGTACCACCACCCGTAATCTGGATTTTCAACGCTGAAGTAGGTTACCACCATTAAACAGTCTTTTTTGGCAACGAGTATACTCAGGGCGGGGTGGGGGTTCTGCTGGTCTGCTTTTTCTTAATAGTGTATTTTCCTTTTCTCTTCTTTTTTTTTTTTGTTTTGAGGTGGGGGGATGTTGGAGAAGAGAGAGTTAATGAGCCAAAACTATATCAGCACAGGGCACTAAAAGTAGGGTGAGAATATGACTTCAACCCTTATAAAAAAGAATAAGAAAATTTGTTTCACATATTCATAATATATAAAAATCTTCTAGACTTCAATGCTGCCCTTCTTCAAAGTAATTAGCTATTCAATGCAGCTCCAGAGTCAACTAGATGGAGAGAAAAAAAAAACACTAAAGCATCTAGAAAGCAAAACATAGATGAAATAGGATTGAAGCCAGAAAATGATGTACCTCAAGTAGTTTGACAACAGTTAGTAACAGATTTCTCCCAAATTCTCAACTGAACATCTGAGCACAACAAATAAAGAAAAGACTACATGCCACCTTTCAGCCTGCGACCTTTATTGCACCCATCTCATCGATCTTTGAGCTCTTATGCTGCAACAAGTTAGTGGATAAGCAAAGAGCTGTACTAACAAGGGCAAGAGGTGAACATAATAGGTGTGTTCATAATAATTATAAATGGAGCTGAGCATAGCAAAAAGATGTCAAAATCATTCCAAAAAGAAGTAAATAAAAATAATAATAAGCATTTGATTTTCTTCATGTTACCTTACTTTTCTTGTGTCTATGGATGTCACTAAGATCTTCTTCTCCATCATGCTTCCTTTTCTGGAAATTATTAAGAGAAAACATTCAGATATGTGGACATATTGGAAGATTTAATTAAAATTCAGACAAATAACAAATAAAGTAAAGAGATAGGCAAACTCTTTGGATCAAGCACTTTAAACAAAAAGCTATCATTGAACTGAATCTCAATAAAGACAACAGCTGTTCCTTTCCTTCAATGCAATATGCTTATATCTACAGCCAAAATATAATACTTTTTTTTGGGAACTTGTTTCAATATTCTGCAATGTCGCTTTTGGGACAAGAAAAATCTAAAACTCAACTTTTGGACATATAAAACAGGGCAACTATAATACACAGTAATCCAGGACAGACATTTTTTCTGTAGTACTAGAAGCTATTAAAGCATTCCTGCAAGGAAGAGCAGCAGCAAGATAATACTGATGTCCAAACCTTCTCATGATGTTTTCTTGAATGTTCAGCACCAGAATCTTGATGCCCACTTTTCTCCTTCTTTTTCTCCTTGTCCTTATCTTTTCGATCTTTATGACGGTGCTTGTGCTTCTTATGTTCTTTATCCTTCTCCTTATCTCTGTCCTTGTGTTTTTTATGCTTCCTCTCCTTGTCTTTCGACTCACTTTTAGACTTCCCTGCAATAGTAGGAATTCCTTTCTCGGCCTATAGAAAAACAGGGGAATGGATCAGAAATTCCAGATAGTCAATTTTGATGATCCACTATTTCGATGATCTAAGATATAAGTATAAATATAAAGAAAATCACTATAAAGAAACAGCCATCCCCAAAAGGGCCCGATGAAGTAGATTTCTTACAGGAGGAAGATCAATGGGAGCAGTTTCCCTCAGTTGAAAGGCTTCTCTGAGGACATCAAGGTCAAAAGGCTGTATTCGAGTATTAGTATCTCTTGAATACGATATATCCTGAATCATCTGATCCAATTGCATCCCTTCCCCTTTTCTAATTTCTCTGTCTCCCACCACATTGTGAAGGTAGTGTGTATCTGAAATCGATAAAGGAAGTGACCTCTTGCAGAAGAACTCGTGGTGGGGCAACAGCTTGTAGTGATTAATAAGATCCACGGCACCCGTAAGTTCCCTTGGCCCTAACATTCAAATAGACCATGTCAATCACATTGATAAAATTGAACTGGAATGATAAAAGTGGAACATGAGTGGGAATAGAATAAATCACAACTGAAGAAAACAAAATATTTACAGAAATCTTTCCCATACCAGGTCCCTTAATATCAAATAGGAAGTAAATTTCAAATTTATGCTTCTATAACTCCATGAGAACCAGAAAATTGAAGGAACTAAAATTAATTCAAAATATGAACTCAGTGACAGAAACTAAACCATAGAAAATGGAATAAACCTCGAGACATATAACAGCCTCCATATTGATTTCATAATTACCAAAGTCAGAAGTTCATAGGCAAGCACGATGTGATTGAAAGACCCATCACATGTGTTTAAACCCATTTTTGAGGGCAAGATGATACTCCCCCTTGTCACAATTCCCATGGGAATCAACTTAATTTAAAGCGTGCCAAGTTTCGCAATATTGACTCCATTTTTACCCCTAGATGAATGTAATAGGCTAATAGCTATAGCAATAAATCAACCTCCTTAAAACATGAACCAATGGCCATAATACAAGGTTAGGAGAACACTAAATGTGAGAAATCAGGGCTGGCTGGACCCTTAGGTGACTTAGGCGGTTGCCTAAGGCCCCAGCAAATAGAAAACCTCCAAATTATTTTATTTCCTTAATAAGAGTTCCTAAAAAAATTTATTTTCTAATAACATTAGACTTCTGAAAATTTTTGTTTCCTTGTAGTGATAGGCCTCAACCAATGGTACGAATTTAATAATAGGCCCAAATAAGTTAATTCATTGTAAAACTTTTAATTTCTATCCTTATCTCAAAACCTTCCCCTCTTTTTTCTCTCTGTCACTCGTCATTTCACAATTTTTATGAATTGTTGAATGTATACTTAAACAAATAATTGTAAAAAAATTAGGAATTATAAAATTTTCCATCTTCTCCTATTAATTTTTATCTTTGTTTCCCTATTCCTCACGTTCTCTCTTCTCTCATTACAACAAATTTTTTGTTATAATTAATAATAAAATAACAAGAAATTTAGGTGAAAATCAATAAATGAACAACCAAGTCATCTAACAAAATTACTAGAAGATAATTAATAATAAAATAACAAGAAATTTAGGTGAAAATCAATAAATGAACAACCAAGTCATCTAACAAAATTACTAGAAGATAATACAATAATGAAAGATAAATATATTAGTGACTTAGATTCATAATGATAATCAAATGTGTGATAAGAAAATTCTTTACAAATAACATGAAAAAAGAATGAACAATATATATATGAAGATCTTATTCAAAAATCATATTCTATTCCCACAAATATCTATGCACCGGAAAAATATCGTTAAAAAATTAAGAGATTTATTAGTAGAAAATGGTCCAATTAAATATAATAATTTCAATAAGAATAATTTCTATATAAACATTATTAACTAATATTTGATATTAAAATATTACTTGTTAAGGGGCCACTCTTATATTTTTCGCCTAAGGCCTCAAATTATGTTGAGTCGCCACTGTGAGAAATGACCAAAAGAGGAGCCACCTAGCCCAAGTACAACAGAAATATGCACCAGGAGTCTGAACAGAATCATACATAGCAAGAATCCATTTGCATACAGCGTAAAACACCACCAAGTAAAATCTAATAAAAAATAATTTGTGACAGATATGTTTGGAGTGCATCACCTCTTCCAAACTTTTTGCCTTCAGGATCCATTAATCAACATCTGATAAAGGGGTGGACCATTATTGCCTGACAATTTAGAGACAACAAGAAAAAAAAAAAAAGAACCCTTGAAACAAAGCCACAACTATAAGTAGGTCTGTATTATGGTAAAAAGAAATTGAGCACATAAATTTAACATAAACTACTAAGAATTTTTTTTTTGATAACCATAAACTACTAGCAAATTGTGCAACAAAAGAGTAACATTTCTTCCTTTCTTTTCTTAATGGTCATGCTAAACACAAAAATAATGTATAAATGCCCATAATTATGTTGTATTTTAAGGCCATTTCAAACATTTCTTACCATGTTGGACAAAGCAACCGTACAAATAAATATGCTAGATATCCATAATAAACTATTTTCAAAAGCTTTATTTTTTCAAATCATGTTTTCTAATAGTCTAAGCAACAATTTCGTATGTCTGACAATGTTGTATAACATTTAAATAGTAAAGACTTTGTTAGAGTGTGCAAGTGAAAGCATGAAATAAGGTATTCTAATATACAATACTTCTAACAAATTATACGTGTATAATGTGATAAAAGAAAAATGAAAACAGTATGCTTTTGAAGGTGTACAGCCCATGGGTAATATAAACCTCCTTATCAGGAATAAGAAACTAGCCTTGTGAATATAGTTACTCCCTCCATCCCTAATTACTTGTCCACCTTTCCATTTTTAGCTGTCCCAAAATAATTGTCCCAATTAAAAAGTCAATGTACTATATTCTACAACATTCCCAAACTACCCTTCTTGCATTGAAGTTCTAAAAATGATTAAAGTATATAACATGACATGAATGTGTACCCACCATGGATAGATTTGGGAATTCATTTATTAATAATACAATACAAAAACATTAAAAGTCATCATCTTAATAAGTTAGATTCCCATAGATGGACAAATAAAAAGGTACAGAGGGAGTATATAATCTGAGTGTTCGAAAATTACCTCACACCAGATACTTTGGCTATTTATATATGACTACTACTATAAATACAACTTTCACCACCAAGATAACCTTTTTAATTTTTAAAATGAGTACACGCATATAATACTTGTAAGAATTTTTTTAAGGAGAACTATAAATTATCCCTTGTGTAGCTTTTGCGGGTTGTGGTCCCTGTTTGATCGCTTTCTAATACAATCTTACTTGCCAAAAAATAAAAAAAGTACTATAAATTATATTTTTCCAATACTCCAAGTAATCCAAAGTTTTTCTCTGAAAAACCAATAGTAGAATGTTTATTGTGGGATGGAGAAAGTAGTACTCACTAAGAACCAATGGTGTACATTAGCTTCCGCCACTCTTCTCCAAAGGATTTATTTTTTAAAAGACCTAAAATTCACCAAAATTGTATCATGGAACATGTTTTCAACATCTTTTTTTTTATGTTCGAAGGACAGGAATTCTGAATTTAAATTTTTCCCTTGTACATTTCCAAATTAGTAGTCAAATAAGACAGAAGTAACTACTTCTTACTCAAAGCTAATGGTGATCATCCACTTCAGCTTTCTTCATTCTTCTACAAAGGATTCGTTTTTAAAGGCCTAAGGTTCACCAACGTCGTATTTTGAATCATGTTTTCAACATCTTTCTATTTTTCCATGTTCAAAATGAGAATTTTTAGAATCAAAGTATTTTCATATTGCATGCTCAAATTAAAAACCGATTATCTAGCAAGTGCTAACCACATTCAAAAGAAAAACTGAAAGCTAGCAAGTTTTACAACAGTAAAATGAACAATGCCAAAGACCATGAGCCAGGAATAAAGAAGGATGGTAACCGAAAAGAATTTAACTGAACAGCAGGCCCCTAGGAAAGAAATCTATATGCTGAGAATCTTATTTTTCAGGTCATCATCAAGAGCCAAATAATTGCTTTCCAATTTCATTCAAAGACTTGTTGAAGGAAGTTTTCACTGAGTTAAATTCGCCGTCACTTGTCATGCATTAAATAAATAAATAAGACAATCCTGATCTTAGTTCCATGCAATTAGTCCTGAGATATTTAATGGATTTATAAGGCTCTCTTACTCCTAGATAAGGAGCTCTTAGAATGTATAAATCCAAACACATTCCAAATTCATGTTATACTTTATCAGTTTATATTGCCACATATGATCTACTAAAAGTATACTATAAAATTATGATATTTTATGCTTCTGCTTGCACAACAACCAACAAGCATTCCAAGAATGACCCCATTTATGTCAATTTAAATGAAATATGTAATATGAGTACTTTATGGCTTTTTCCAATATATAGGATGGTTGAGGCTGTTGAGTGCTTGTATAGACTATATGATAAGCAACAAAATTTTTACCACAGCTCTTTAAAGTAGTGTTGTTATTCATTACCTGATCTATAAAGGCTCTCAGCCAAATGCTGAACAGAATAATTTTGAGTGAGGCGAAACCCAGACGGGCCTTTCTTTTTGGTGTCAACAGCTGAGACAATATATGAACAACAAAAATTGATGAACAGAAGTACCATGGGTAGGATCACTGAAAGATGTAGAGAAAACTAATAATGATAATAGCATAGTTTCTTTTGGTAAATAATAACAATAGCATAGTTGTCTTAGCATGGCATTCAAAAACTTTCTTCTTTTAATGTTATTTTGTTTTCAACTTTTAAATGGGTGATGCATGAGTATGATGAAAGCATATAAAGTACACCTCACAGGCCACAAGCAATAACTAATAGCAAACATAACTCTAAACAGAGGTTGAGAATCAAAACTTATTTTTTCTTGAGATTGCAAAGAAAATTAAAATAATAGTAATCATTAAAGCCTGGATGTTTGAAAGATTTGGCACACAGACTCAAAACTTATTTTTTCTTGAGATTGCAAAGAAAATTAAAATAATAATAATAATCATTAAAGCCTGGATGTTTGAAAGATTTGGCACACAACATTACATAGAGAACCGGGTTTCATAACATTAAATTACAAGGACTCAACAGCAGCAACAAATGAAGACCTTATAAGCATAAATTAAATACCAGCAGCACTGTCTGTACAGAATGATGTAAACCAACGTACAGAGTATGGACTTTTCCACTTAGCACACAATTAATTTATAATTTCACAAATAAAAAATTGTGTAATTTTAAAAGGAAAAATCAGGCATCTTGAAAGCATTAAAAAAGATAAAACTTTGCACTCCACTTCTTGAATTACAAGATCGTTTAAACACCTCAAAACTAGCATTCAAGATCATTACTAGATCCACGTATGAAAATAAAGAATGCACATGCCAAAGTTGTAACCATCACAGGATAAAATCAAGTAGAAGAAGAAGCAAACTCTCCAGGAAACACCAACAATAATAAAAAGGAGGGAGAGAGAGAGCAGGGTAACTATAAGTGATATCGTCTACTTGTCCACTGTCGCATTACCTATTTCTTGATAAATTAAACAAAACCAACAATAATAAAAAGGAGACTCAAGAGAAAGAGGGAGAGAGAGAATAGGGTAACGATAAGTAATATCCTCTACTTGTCCACTATCGCAATAAATTAAACAAAATAATAATAATAAAAGAAAAGAAAAAACAATAAGCCACAAAACATTGTGAAACTGTAACGTAATACAATAGAAGTGTAGCAGACCCACAAATAGGAGGTCGTTTAAAAGGATATTGTCTAGGTTGAAAATCAATGTAATTAAATGACTTTAAAACATTTGGTCATCGGAACTTGCCCGTCAAAATTTTCTCTTTTTTGATTGGGAACTTAAAAAATTATCATAACAATCAAATGATCTAGCATCACCCAATCATCCTGCCATTTTATCACGGTCTAGCATCATCATTTTTCTTTACCCAAAAGAGGAACAAGAAAAAAAGGCCAGCTAATTTGTAAGTGAAAGTACCATGGAAAACACAAGTTGTGTAGATTCATACCTTGATTGATTCTTGGAGTAAAGTACTCAAAAAAATTCCTCTCTTCCAAAAAATTACATGTCACAAGGATGTCTAAACATATTGCTTCAGGGAACGTATTTGGACTTCTTATTCCTAATGGAAACCTGACGCTTGTTTTATCCAACATTCACATCTTGTTCTGGTTCTTAAGTTCAGTTTCAGCATTTAGAAATACAATGAAATTAATAATTTTGCTAAAATTAATACGCTAAAAACCTAACAATAATTGTCTAGAGCCTTTGCTACCATTAAAATGAAAACATCAATGAAGTAGATTAAAGCTAAAAAACTCACTCTACTAATTGATTCTTGGACACAATTTACTCAGACATGGAGACACAGTTTTATAAAATTTCAAAGTAGCATAGAGCTTGTTGGTTCAATTATCTTGAAACCTGGGAATTTCCAGGAACTCTGAAAACATAAAACAGTCATAAAAAAACTCACTATATTAATTGATTCTTTGACACATAATTTACTCAGACATGGAGACACAATTTTGTAGGATTTCAAAATATCATAGAGCTTGTTGGTTCAATTATCTTGAAACCTGGGAATTCCAGGAACTCTGAAAACATTAAACAGCTATCAAAAAACTGCAAAAATGTTATTCTCTTGTAATATGCATTTTTTATTCAGTTTTCAGGAATAATTTTCAGAATACTGTCGTCCAAACAAATCTTAGAAACTACACCCAGCAGGTCCATAGAAACTATATTACCCAAGAAAGTAAAGGTAATGGCCCCACTATCCATGTTGCTCATTGAAGCTTCAGTGCAATTGTATACAATGTCATACACAGTATATAATACTTCACCATGCTGTCAAAATTATAATCCATTCTTGTTATTGAAGGTACAACAAACAAAGCATGATCAGTGTAATACTTAGTTTGAGCAGCTTGGATTTTGGAGTAGTGAAAGCTAACGAGAAAAACAACTGCCCATGAGAACACTCAAATTTCCATTCGATCATCCTTACATGGGCAATGAGATAAAAGACATCAATATGAACTATGAAGCAGGGTTATTCCAAGTTTATACTTCAAAATTTGAGCTCCAAAAAAACACACACACACAAAGTAGAGCCCATCTTTGAAGGCCAAAAATGGAACACAACCAACAACCATAAAATAATCCTTTCTTTTTCCCCCAAAATCAAGCAGCAATAAAATAGCATATTCTAGCAAAAACACAAACCACTTCAAAACCCAAATTAAAACAATAACGGTCAATCAATCGAAAGAAATGATGAATTAATTAATGAATACGGTTGAGTAATGTCCGTGACTGAAATCTTGAAAAATACATACAAATATAGATATATATATATATATATATATATATATGCATAGATGGACATAGAAAGAAAGATTAGAGATTGTTACCCGAAAGAGTAACAGAGAACAGGAGCGAAGAATTGGAGACTGAAATCGACTGTAGTATTCTGAATCCCAATAGATGAAAATCTGGATCTCAACAACAAAGCCGTCTGCGATTTTGAAATGAAATCGAAAAAATTAAAATCTTGATAGAGAGAGCATATATATCGTGTGAAGATGTATACAAGTATATAGAGCTCATACCTGTTGGGTTTCGGAGAGGGGAATATTGCAATCAGAATGAATGGAAGTGGAAGAATTGAGCTTTCTTCTAGGGTTTCACAGTAACGACGGAGTGTGTTAAACGGGTCGTCTATCGTCTAGGGTTTCAGAAAGAGAGATGGACAATACAGTCGAGGGTCGATATATTTTGGGGTCGATCGGATCGGGTTTGAACTAAAATGACTTGCCAGTCATTTTTGTAAGAGCTATCAGCTATGTACTTTCTAGAATATTTTACCGGTTATTGTTACAACTTAACGCTCTGAAACATATTTTAATCGAAATTAACACCGAAAATTGACAAGTATTTTTAAAGGAAAATGGTTTGAAAAACGAACCAAACACCAGCCGTAATAAATAGGGCATGTCATAGACTCGTAATGATATATGCTTGCTTGTGTAACGTGTGTGCATCAAGAAGCTTCGATTATAATTATTTGTTTGATTTGGTTTTTATTATAATTACTTATTTTTAAAACATAGTATTTTTATTGAAAACATTGGATCCTAACAAAAAATTTCACAAGACCACACAATATAGGCATCCGGATCCTCTCTCTAAGTATAATTTTTATACTGCATTTTTCTTCAATTTAATCATAAATTTCACAAGACCACACAATATAGGTATCCGGATCCTCACTCTAAGTATAATTTTTCTTCAATTTAATCATAATGTATCTTGTGACGTCATATCATTAAATTAATGATCATCACCAATAAATACAAATCATATACTGAATGGCTAGGTGATATTTCTTATTCTTTCACTTAAAATTCGAGTACATTGTAACCATTATTCTTGTTATGACAGAAATTACAAACTATAATACAGTACAATAAATTTCCAATTTAATAATATTGTATTTTTTTTTCCTTCAACTTAATAATATTGCTTCTTGATGATGTATTACCTTGTATTCTGAAATCACATGCGTTACACGAGCAACCATGGAGACAGGTGGAACTACTTATTATTATTTTTTTATATAATTTATGCATATAGTTAGGGGTGCAACTTGGATTTGGCAATTCGAACCCAACTCGAGTTCAGCTTAATTTTTTACGGATTTATATAACTATTTTTACAATTATGATTGAGCTTAGGTTGAAAAACTTCAACCGAACTTAATTAGTATTGAGTTTGGGTTGAGGTGCCAACAATTCAAGTCCAACCTGAATACGAATTATAATATTATTTTTATGCATATTTTTTATTTTAAATATATTATATGTAATATTAAAATTATGATAACCTTTTTCTTTTCAACTCTCTTTATTTAAATATTAATTTATTGTATGTTAACATTTTGGTTAATTAATTTCCTAAATAATTGTTTGTAAGTTTTTAGAAATTTGCATTAAGTTCTTAATTTTTTTTTTATATATTTAGGAGTAATCTAATGCGAAAATTATTAAATATCACTTTAAATTTTCAACATGGAGATTGATAATATAGATAATCCGAATTAACCCGACTTTCTAACTCGAAATTTCAATTCGAGTTTAAAAATTTAATGATGAGTTGGGCTAGAGTTGAGTAATTAGGGTTGAAAGTAAGGTTATGGTTGGATTAGAGTTGAACATTTCATATGTAGGGTTGAGTCCGAGTTGTAGCTCTAACTTGCACAACCCGCCCGAATTGCAATCCTACATATAGTTTATAAATTTACACAAAAATGTCTCTCATAAATTATGTTTTCCAAAAAATCTCTCTAATACAAATTTGATACATAAAGTTTTTCATGTTTTTTTATTATATATATATTATTTCTTCTTAATTTTTATTTTATCATATGTTAATATATCGCTAAAACAAATTTATAGCTCTGTTCGTGTGTATAAGTATATTAGTGTTGTACGAATGTTGCATGTGATATATGTTACGTTTAGTATAGTGAAATATAATGGAATGCAGCTGATAATTGAATGGGAATGAGAATAAAATGATTATTCTCATTATATTGTTTGGTTACAAATATGAAATAAAGTATAAATGAAATAAAATTTAAATCAAATTCTCCAAAATACTTCTCATAGTAACAAATAAACTAAACCAACAAATGTGTGGTGGTGGAGGAAGGTGATGGTGGTAATATAGAGGTGGCGGCGATGGTGACTGTGGAGGTGGTGGAGTGGCATGGTGGGGGTGGCGATGGAGGTGGAGGTGGAGGTGGAGGTGGAGGTGGCAGTGGTGTCGATGGTGGCAATGTAAAAGAGGTGCCAGTGGTGCGGTGGGGGTGGCAGTGGAGGTGGTGGTGATGCGATGTGGTGGCGGTGGTGGAAAAGGGTTGCGATATGGAGGTGGTTGTGTGGTGGAGTAGGAAGGTGAAAATGTGGAGGTGGTGTGGGTGGTGGGGGTAGAAGAGGCGATGGCGGTGATGGTAGAGCCAACGTGGTTGTAGAAGTGGTGACAGTGATAAAGAGTTTTTTCGTATCGATTTTTATTGTAAAAGAATAACTATTCTCACTTTAAAATTAATACCAAACAAAAAAAAATAGTTGAAATGGACAGTATGATCTATTTTTGTGTACCAAATAATAATATATTAGTGCATTTTTCATTTGAATTGACTAGACAAATTTTATGAATATGGGTGCTCTTCAATAATTTATCTCCAAACATGTAAGTCTACGTCAAATAATGTCTTTTCAATTGTAGATCAAGAGTTGGAAATATTTGGGCGAAAAAAAAAGTACGAGAGAGGATCCATGTTATGGTTACTTTTAACATTAAAGGCTTGAAAATTGGTTACTTCTAACATAAATTGGGAGCCTATATTCGGGAAAAAGAAGTACTACGAGGGAGGATTCATGCCATGGTTACTTTTTAACATTAAAGGCTTGAAAACTGCTTACTTTTTAGAACATAAATTGGGAGCCTACAATTATATGAGTCACCACTCACCGACTTTTGTCCGCTAATTATCTAAATGACAATTATACCCCTCCAATCTCAACACCTATAAAGAACGGGACTCCCACCACTAACGTCAAAGATGAGCCAGTAGGAGGAACACGCAAGAGCCAGTAGGAGGAACACGCAAGAGTCATCAGCCATGGTTTCTCTCACTACTCAGGCGTTTCTCGCTCTACAAATCTTGATTTTATCAATCGCATCGTTTTACGTATCTGAGATCAGCGGTGGGGTCGCGGGAGGAGGGAACTATAGAGAATTCGATTACTTCGCGTTGGCTCTTCAATGGCCGGGCACTTATTGTCAGAGAACTCGCCAGTGCTGTTCCTCCAATGCTTGTTGCCGAGGGTACTCTTATCAACCCTTCATTTTACTTTTAAACACAACACAGATTCATAAATACATACAGGCATATAGATGTGCATGGGTGTGTATATATTTAGATAGATACATGTTAAATTCGCTATCAGTTTGGTTGTTTCTCGATTAAACAACAATTGTTTGAAATCTTGATAGTTTGCGGTAATCACTCTTTGAGCAATATTGATTGTTTGTGGATTTGTTTGCTAATAATAGTTATATCTTTTATATGCGATCATATGGCTTCTTTAAACTTTTTAAAAATATTTTCAGAACTTCTAATTGAGATCTATTTCTGCCCAAATAAGGCTGAACATTTCATAGAGCTAAGATAACGTCACTTTTGTTTTTGGGTCTCCCGTTGATATTAAGGGACAACATTTTCTCATGGATGAATGCCAGCTAAATAATCTACAATATCAATTTTACAATGGAGCCCAAAAGTTCCACCCAAATGATTTCTTTAATCAACTTGAGGAAAATCATAATATAACGCAATATAGAACTGGCCGGCAAATTAGGCATTTGATTATTATCATATTCTTTTATACTATGTCTAAAACTATTGTTCCGTGGAAGTTTTTTGGAGCTTTAAGCATCGCTGGTGGAATAACTTGTTCATTGTAGCCAACTCAAGTAGGTTAGTAGAGCTCCTATTTGGAAGTCTAAGTGTATGGTGCTATGATGAATTGGTTACTGTCAATTCATTTTCAGGTCAGCCGTAGATATTGAGGGGTAACCTGTCCTTCCAATTTGGCTTTGTCTAGCTTCATCGCCTGATATAGGTTCTCGTTTCCACCTTGTGTAATTTTTAAATTTTTTTGGAGGATTCACCATCAAATCAATGAGATGAAACAAAAAATATTTCCCCTTACGGTAGCTCCAGTGGGACAAAAAAGTTAATCATATCAACAGGCTTTACAAATGCTGTAGATGGTTTACCTTCAATGCAAAATCAATACCAAGTAACATAAATTGGAATCTAGTTTAATGCGAAATAATTTAATACATAAGCAAATAAATAAAAAAGAATTTGACCGGTTGCAAGGAAAAGTTTTACTTCATTCTTTTCATGTGCTTCACTTTCCTCCACTGCATCCTTATAAAATTTCTCTTCTGATACCTATGTTTCTTCTTATTTGCATTAATGTTGTGCTTCTCAACATTCATTTGTTATTCTTTATGTTCAATACGATATATGGTTTGTTTAATACTGGGGAATTCTCGGAGAAAAGAAACTTACTATTTATTCTCATGGTGATTTTTACACAGCTCAAATGCTCCATCTGAATTTACAATCCGTAAGTGCAAATCCATGACTGTTCTTTCACATTGAGTATCTGGCGCCTTCTCAACTTTTTTTTCTCTGTATGTTCAATTCTCTAAGATAGTTATGTATTATCTATCAAATCATGTCTCTTGCACCACAGATGGACTGTGGCCAGACTACAATGATGGAACCTGGCCTGCTTGTTGCACCCGTTCTAATTTTGATATAAAAGAGGTACATGTATACTTCCATTGTACTAGTTTTCTCTTCCCTCTTCTTAGTCTGTCTGATTCATAATTGTTGGGGGATGTACAAAATGAGGCTGTAGATATAGTAACCATCTTAGAAAGATTGATCTTGGCTGTGCGTGTGATGGGGTATGCTTTAGTGTTATTGCACCCTTTCTTATACATAAATCATATCTAGTACTTGGGGACCATGGTATTATGTATGCTTGGACACATCATTTGTCTGAAGGAAAATAACATTTTGGTGAACTTTAGACTCATTTTGGTACTCTTAGGGAAAAAATAAGATAAATAATAATATGAAGATCTAAAACTTGTCATGCACATCATGCCTTAAACAAAAACTTAAATGCATACCCATGTCATTTGGTGTCATGTCAAACACGCATATTGCTATTTACGTGAAGGATCAAAAGTTGTAGATTCTCAAGTCTGCCCATCTCAAATATTGATCCTCTTGTTTTTGGGACCTTTTATTTATTGCTTCCTTAGGTTCGACCCTAATCTATATGTATACTTGGTATAGTACCTGGAGGATTTTATTTTATCTTTTTTGCCATATAAGATTTGGAGATAATACACAACCATTGGTGAAGTCTTTCCTGATAGTTGTGCATTGAGATTATGCTTAATGTGTGCAATTCTGGAAGTTTTGGTTCATTTTACTTATGAAATTGCAGGATATGAGAACTTGGCCGAGAAGGTCAGATAATTTGGCAAGAGTTGGGTGACAAATCTGTAAGCACGTGCGTACACACACACATATATACTAGGACACCCAACTCAATGGGACAACATTACACATCTTTCTAGGGTGTCATATCTCCTTGTGCATGTGGTCTCAAGGTGGCAGCCTACATGACACCTTCAGAAGGCCACACAACGTCTCCACATTAATCCATGTAGCCTTATTGTAGCTCAACATGTGTCATTCTCCACAAGAACAATAACCGATACTTCTCTTTGAATATGGCACATAATTTATAGACCTCTGCAAAGCATAGGCAAGGATAATTTTTAGAGTGCATCATTCCATCGATGAACAACCATATGTTACCACAACTCTAGGAAGTTCAACCGTGCCTTTCTACAGTGTTGTTGTAGCCTTCTCAACTAGTTTATTTGCTTCAACATGCTTATTATGTCCAACAAGGTCTGATTATGAACTTCTCTGGTTGTGCAATCTGTCTTCTCCACAGACAGCCTATATTCTAATAATTCTCTCCTGGCTTCTCCATAAGCATGCCTTAAGCAGGGTTTGGCCGCAGATGGTCCCCTGCCTTTTTCATTGGCACGTACGACATCTTTATCTAGTATTTATTGCTCACTTTTTGGCAGAATCCTTCTTCTCCACCCCAAAAAAAAAAAAAGAAGAAAAAAAACCCTGGTTTCTCTAAAAACATATCTACACTATTACGAGATTTGGTGCATACTCCTTGTCCATGCAGCCCGTCTTCCACAAACACTTGCATTATCCACAGGAGTATCTCTATGAGGCTTGTTTGGTGCACTTCCTCGCTGCACCAATTTGTTTTTTCCTTCAACAAACCCAGCTCAATGAAGATCATTGCACATGATGCATGTGTACTATCTGTGCTGCGAGCAGCACTTGGAGAGCCTCTACATCTCTGTGTGCAGCTATCAGAGTGGCCTACCTTGTGGTTATGTCATAGTCTATGATCCTAGGGATACTTGGCTGCGTGACTAAAGTAGGGGATTCATCCAGGGTGACTTCTCTTGAGGTTTACAGATATCTCTGAGGCTCTACCTGTCTTAGAGAGAGATATCACATGAAACCTGAATGACTTATACCTCTAATGACATGGCAACACTTTAATGGACTATAACTGTTACACGTGGAAATCACCCATGGTAAACCCCATCATCACAGGGAGGCTTCCCACTGAACCGCAGTGGAAGCTTACTCAGGATGACTGGCCTCTTCAATGCCACCCTAATGTCACACTAGCCACCTCTAAGCACCGGACTACCACCTGTGCGTGTCCTAACTAGGCAATCACATTTCATGTTGTTACATCTCATTTGGTCATGGTGGGGATGCGGAACAACTTTTTGAGACCTCCATGTTGTCAAGAGCAATGTCTTGCCCTCACCCATCTATAAATAGACCTCTATATTGAATACTGTCACAACCTTTGGCACATCTAGTACAGAATATTAAACGAGTCCAGAAGACACCTTTACCTTTCTAAACAGAGTATGAGTAGTGAAATGGTAAGGCCTTGATCTTGAGGAGTTTGTGGTGACCTAGATATTGCCCTTCTCTCTTTTTTTTTTTCAAGTCATCCTCGACTTCCACTGAATCTGGTCCACCCAAAACCTTTATTGCCATTACATGTAATGTCTCCAATCCTTATTCACCCACAAGAACCCAGAATATATATCTTATATGATTGATTAAACATAATTTGGTAAAGACATCAAGGCTTACATAACTCTAATTGAATACAATACGAAAGCATGTGAATATGTCAAAAGAGTGGGGCATGAGTTTGTGGTGACCTAGATATTGCCCTTCTCTCTTTTTTTTCAAGTCATCCTCGACTTCCACCGAATCTGGTCCACCCAAAACCTTTATTGCCATTACAAGTAATGTCTCCAATCTTTATTCACCCACAAGAACCCAGAATATATATCTTATATGATTGATTAAATATAATTTGGTAAAGACATTAAGGCTTACATAACTCTAATTGAATACAATACGAAAGCATGTGAATATGTCAAAAGAGTGGGGCATGTGGATTTGTATAGGATGTAATAGATTGTGATGGTATCATATATAGAGATGGATAATGGTTGAATTGAACCCTATTTGCAGACATAGAACTTGTGAAGGGAACTTATTTTGGAAAGGAAAAAGAAAAAGAAAAAGAAAAAGAAAACTAAGAACAGATTACCTTGTGCTGCCAAGTTAGCAATGGATAAAATGCAATAAGCTACCTTGTATATTATGGGAAACTCTCTTTTTGTTTCTTTACAACAATGAATTTCTCTCTCTCTCTCTCTCTCTCTCTCTCTTCTTTTAATCTGTGTCAAATTTAGATTCTTAACATTTAAAAATGATTTCATAACTTGTCTGAACTATGTTTGCTTCATTTAATATGTAGATATCAACATTGCGTGATGCCCTAGAGAAGTATTGGCCATCTTTAAGTTGTGGTTCCCCGTCAACCTGCCATGGTGGAAAAGGGTTATTTTGGGCTCATGAGGTGTTTATCAATTGCAGTCTTTCTTTCTAAGTTTTCTGGCAGCACGATACGGAACTAACTATGCTTCCTTGTTTTGTATCATGGCTGAATGGTGGGATATTCATTCGCAGTGGGGTAACCGTCTTCAGCTTGTGCTATGTTACTTGATATAGTGAATTAAGTTTATTACCAATATTATCTGTTGAATTAGAAGTGAAACTGCTCCATGTCTGTGATGGATGCAGATCGTGTCTAAGCTAAACATACAACACACCTGCAACAGAAAATGGTTGGAGACATTTAAGAATCATCTGAATCCTAGCTTCTCACTTTTTAAAGGAATATATGGAATTTCTTAGATTGTTAACCACATCGACTATACTTCTCCAATTAACCCTTTTTGGGTTTTGTTATGACATTAAGAAACAGACTAAAATTGAAGTTAGTTGGTCTTCATTATGTCCATCAATCTTGCAGGAAAGCATATGTATACTCTGACCAAATGCTTTTGGATTAATGTGTACTTTCTTATACGATGTTTGATAATGTTTACTTATATGGTTATTATGGTAGTAACGTGTTGTGCTAGTTCCTTGCATAACAAATTATATGGTTCTTTCTGATGTAAAATAGTTCGGAATGTGGTATTGAACTTAGAATGATTTGGTGCGAAGAGATCACCTAGATTGAGTGCATCACACTATTGGTAATATGATTATATCCTGTAAATATAATATGAACATTACTCGTGGACTTTTGTAGTGGATCAACATCAAATGGTGGGTCTAACAGGCAGTTGTATGTGTCACATGTGTTATACCATTATTGTGGAAAGCAATGACATTTGTAAGAACATATGTATAATTCTTCCTCCATATTAATCTCAATCTTACCTTGTTTGCATTTTATTTGCAGAAAAGCATGGGACTTGTTCCTTTCCAGTTGTTCGTGATGAATACAATTATTTTTTGACAACACTCAACGTCTATTTCAAATATAATGTCACTGTAAGTTCTGCACAAGAGTGATATCAATAGTGAATCATTATGTTGTCTCTTTCTGACTTGCATATTGCCCTTTTTCCCTCCTATGTATAAAAAAAACTCTGTTTTGCATATTTTGCATCCACATCTTCTGTAGCCCTCAAGTTTTTTCTGCAGAGTTTTTTCTGTAGGCCTGTTTACTCTGCAGAAAAATAGGATTTTCTTATGATTGAACTCATGAGGTGGCCTGCTAACTACACTTGAACAGTTTGGTTCTGTCCAAGTTGCATACATGTTTTGAAAAGTCTACAGAAGAATTTATGATAGGAAAACATGAGCTGTTAGCTTGAGTGGTATTTCCAGCCACTCCAAAGAAGGTGGTTAAGTATTCTCATCCACAAACAAGTCTAGAAACAAGTTCAACTTCTACCCAGGCTATGCACAATGGATAAGTAACTCCAAAACAAATCCTAGGTAGGAATTAGTGGGAGGATTTATTGCAAGTTATCTATATGTTGTACAAAGTCTGGGAAGGTGAAACAGGCTTGCATTTCTAGCATTGATATATATGCAAAAAATTTTAAAAATATGTGTGTGTGTGTCAACATTATATAAAGTTCTTTGTTAATTCATGATCCTTATGAGGCACTTGTTTGTCATGGATACGCTCATGTAAACCTCAAGTAGTGCACCTTAAGAAGCATGGACACGAGACACATAGACACGATACGACACAAATATGCCGACACGTCAAACTCTAAAAAAAGTAGGACACGGACACGGCTAATATAAATTTTTATTTTTATAGCTACGAATAAGACAATTATTAAACATTAATTAATTTATAATTTCTATTCTAAAGTTACATAAGTTAGAAATTGAAGTTATTCGAATATAAATAAAATAATTATCTTATATATGATATTACTATCCTATCTTGTCAATATAGTTATGTTTTTTTTCATTACATACTTTGACATGTGTTTAATGTCATTTTTTTTTATGGAAAAGGAGGTTGGATAGATTGATGTATGTGCATAATGTTATTTGTAAGACTGTCACGTGTTTGTTTTATAAAGACAGAGAGTGTGGAATGTGTTGGTCAAGTGTCCGGAATGTGTTGACCAAGTGTCCGAGATGTGTCTGCCAAGTGTCCAAGATGTGTTAGTCAAGTGTCCGAAATAATAAAAAATATTTTTAAATTATGGACACGGCCATGAAGTTGGAGACGTGTCCATGAAGTGTCGGTGTCCGAAATGGTGTCGGATACGGACTCGGCACTTCATAGAAGTGTTTGTGCTTCTTAGAGTGCATGTTTTGTCGTCTAAAGAAAGTAAGAGAAGCATAACAGGTTAATTCCAATGACAACTATTTCAATTGCTTCTATTGGTTGAGATAATTTATTGAACACAAAACACATTTGGAAAGATATTCTAGGATTGGATAAGTATGGATTAAATCATAACTTAAATTATGATGCATTCTTAAGAAAAAGAAGATCTTGTGGCAAGTAAGATTATGATGGATGGAATGTCATTTTAGTCAAACTCAGAGTAAAAATGACTGAGTAGTGGAAACCAATGGCTAAAAGATACCAAAACAACCATTTTCATTGTCCCAAGTTGATTATTATTAAGGAATAGCAGATTAAAGCAAGTGTTGTACATAGATATAAGGTTACATGAATGATGTGGCAGAGAATATATGAGTGTGGTGTGTCACAAAATACCTATTAAGTGAGAGGTAAAATTTATGAGATGGCTTTAAGAGTAATTAGCCAAAATGTGGATATTGAGATAAGGGCAAAAGCAAGGATGTGATCATTTTTATTGAGATAAGAGCCAAAAGCAAGGATGTGATAATTTTGGTATGAAAATAATGTTTTTAATCTCTAGTTTGGTGCGAAAAGACTTATGACATAAGAACTCATTGATTTTTGCTTGATATACACTTGTATGAGTTCCAATTGCAAAAGCAAGGATGTGATCATTTTGGTATTAAAATAATGTTTTTAATCTCTAGTTTGGTGCGAACAGACTTATGACATAAGAACTCATTGATTTTTGCTTGATATACACTTGTATGAATTCCAATTTCACTTGTGCAGGCATGTAGAGTTATGGAAGTGATACAATTATTGTGTAGATCTGTCAATGGATTGGATTTTGATCCGAATCCGAGCCGATAATTAGGATATGGATTAGAACATTCAATCCGATAACCAATTAGCGATCCGAATCCAATGATCCATTAACTAAACAAACCAGATATTGATTATTGTTGATCCGGTCCAATAATAATCCGATCCGACATAATATAATATATAATATACTATAAATATATTATCTAATGCTATAATATATAATATTTACACATTACTAAAATATTTTTATCATTATTTTCTTCTTTTTCTTCCATCTCTCTATTTTGTCTCCCTTTATTTTATTTTTATTTTTTAATAAAAAGTCAAATAAGTACTCTCTAAGTGTACCAATTAGACGTCTAAGTTCCAAAACCGTGTCTTGTGTTGCTCACTATGAAGGTTAGTTAGATGTCTATGTGATCCGAATTCAAGCTGATAATTACTAATTAGGATATGGATTGGAACCTTCAATCCAATAACCTGTTAGCGATCCAAATCTGATAATCATTAGCTAAACAAACCAGATATGGATTATGATCGATCCAGTCCGAATTCGATCCGTTTACAAACGTATAAATGTGTAAAAATACATGTGCATGCCCTATAGTTCTCATCATGGAAGATGACGACTTGAACAAAATGAGAAGGCAAAAGTAGAGCCAAATACCTCTTTAACATATAGTCATATACATTACTGAATTGTGGTATAAGCCTACCATAAAAAGAAAATAACCATGTAAAAAATCCTTTTTTATCAGGCAAAGTTTGATTGTTGCAACTTGCACATAATTAGGCAGGAGGTGAACTTTATTTTACTATAGACATGCAACTGTAGTGGCAACCAACCATGAAGATTTATGATATTGGTAAAATTATTAAATGGCCATCATGAACTAATTGAATAATTTAGGTTACGGGTCTCTTATTTGATTTCTACTTTTTGCCGCCTCTTTTGGCATGAATTTAAGCAAACCAAACTGCTCAATTTGTTATTCAAACCCGATGATTCCATAGCTTTAGGTTATGTTTAGTATAGCAAGAGGAAGAAAAAAAAAAAAGGATAACATTAGTTATAAGTAAAAAGAAAAGAAATGAGAGGATCGTATTAACCTCAAATCAAACTGACCCTTAGGTTTTTGTGTTCAAGTTTATGCATGATAGGTTCATCTTAGTGTGGAAGTGAATATCTTCCATTCAGATTTTAGAGCACACATAAAGATGTGTATTTAGATATGCCTAATTTGCTGCCTTCAGAAATCAGAAGTTTTAGATATGTGATAACCTTAGTTGGTTCTTAACAAAGTTGCTTGTTTGCACTGTGACCATTACATGCCTGTATATGCCTCCTTCATTCATGATTGTTATGTTGCATAATTTTTTATATCCCAATCACTGACAGAAAATAAGTCATTTTCATGTCCTTGGAAGGAACACAGGACAATGAGTCGTGATTTGCCATTTAAAGAGATGAGAGGTGGAAGCATGTGAACTTTATGGTCTCCTATGTGATCTTATGGTGAAAAGGAGAAGTTATGCTGTTCTGTATTTTTTTTTCTTTTATTCATTTACACCAATAAAGTGTTGGGTGGTTCTGGCAATGCAAAGTGAGTGTAGCCCCACTTCTTGGGCCACACCCCTCACTGCCTATATTAGTGCCTAATGGATCAAAGGTGCTAATTTCTCCTAAATTTCTTAGGTGCTAATTTCTTGTTGCTCAGGGCTTTTACCCAAGGTGAATGTTGGTTTTAGTAACACGGAGTAAGGTTTATTTTATCTATTTATTTATTTTAATTATTTTTCAAGCTTTCAATATTAGAGCATACCATTCTTGTTTCATCTCAAGTTAGACTTTCTTAAGCTATTTCTCTTTTTTTTTTCAATCCTGAAATGTATGGAAAATGTTTGCTAGCATACTTAATGAATCAATCAACAGAAGTATCTTTGTGGTTGCCTTGGTCTTGCTGTAGGTTCACCTCAACACAGATATATTACCTTAAGGTTGCCTGGACACTTACATTTGCCTTGTGTGGTTCAGTTATTATGTGCTACCGCAATGCCTTTTTATTTGATGAGTTCAGCAACTAATGTTAGTGGGCTGTTATTGATCTTAAAAACGTTGATTATTGCTGCAGCTGAAATACTAACAGAACTTTTTTGTGTATATCTTTAAATTAATGACATTGCGCAGCTATGTTGGACTTTATTTGCTTTATTCATTTGATCAATAACTATATGATTCTACTTATGGTTCCAGAAAATTCTGAATGAAGCTGGATATGTACCTTCAAATTCAGAAAAGTATCCTCTTGGAGGCATTATTTCTGCCATCCAAAATTCTTTCCGGGCAACTCCTTTAATTAGTTGCTCACATGGTGCAGTGGAGGAACTCCAATTATGCTTTTATAAAGACTTTAAGGTTAGACTCTTCCTTTGCAGCTACTCAAAAATCATATTGTTGTGGTCTACATAGAGCTTATCAGAACCAGCAATTAGATTATATATATATATAGTGGGTGTGTGTGTGTGTCAGCATAACTATAAAAATATAAAAATTAGTTGCTGTCTATTGGCCTAATGGACATCCACCAGTGTCCCGGCACAATATTCATCAAGTCATCAGCCATTGATTAGTGGCTTTCATTTCAGCCATTTTGTAGAGAAAATATTTGTAACTACTGAAAGGAAAAAACGGGCTGGATGATCACAATAAATTCATGTGACCATTCAAAGTGAGAAAAGCAGAGCGGAGTTTTTTCTTTCATTTATCTGCAAATGTATCTTTGTTTGAGTTTGCATCTCTCTTAAGTTTTTTGTGTCACATAGAAGCTTAAATTCATTTTCTGAATATTTTTTATTACAGCCTCGGGATTGTGGAACTAAATCTATTACTCAAAATGACGTGATTTATTCAAAAAGCTCTTGTCCAAAATATGTCAGCCTGCCAGCATATGTTTCACTGGGTAAGTTTCTTTCTTATCCATGAAGTTACTTTATTGATGATGAAAGATTGCAAGTCTCTCTATCAGCTGTATTTGGAGTTAAGTAGTGTGTTTGATTTGAGGTATCATTTAATTAGGGTAAACTTCATTGACACCCCCTGAGGTTTGAGGTATTGTCACGTTGCTACAACTTTGTGCAATTTTGTCACCAACACCCCCCTGTAGTTTGTGCCGTATATCACATACACCCCCTCCTGCCAAAAGTATGCTATGTCAAACTGCTTTTTGATGATGAAATGACCCTGCCACCCTTTGACTTTTAATTTAACCCATTTGAATACTAAATTTACTCTTTTAACCCTGTTTAATGGACCAAAATGCCCCTTTCATCAACCCTATATATATATATATAACATGTATATATAATTATTTATTTTCATAAATAATAATGTTAACATAAAATAAAAAATAATTAATTTTTTTTCTTTTTTTGTATTTATATATACACACAATAATATAACCTATATATATAATTATTTATTACCATAAATACTAATGTTAACATAAAATAAAAAAGGAACTAAAATTGTCTTTCTTTTTTTTTTTTCTCTCTCTCTCTCTCTCTATATATATACACACACACACACACTATAATATATAACCTATATATATAATTATTTATTTCCATAACTACTAATGTTAACATAAAATAAAAAAATGAACTATTTTTTTTCCTTTTTCTCTAGCTATATATATTTATAATCTAATATATAACCTATATATTTAATTATTTATTTCTATAAATATTAATATTAACATATATATTTAATTATTTATTTCTATAAATATTAATGTTAACATATATATTTAATTATTTATTTCTATAAATATTAATGTTAACACATATATAACATATATATTTAATTAGGTATTAATTTCAGTCCTCAAATTAGGCAAAAAATTAGGTCTTAATTTCAGTGGTTGGTGGCGGTGGTTGTGGTTGTGGTTGTGGTTAGTGGCAGTTGTGGTTGGAGGAGGAGATGAGAGAGTGAGAAGCGGTGGTGGTTGTGGTTGTGGTTTACTAGTGGTTGTGGTTGTGGTTGGTGGCGGTGGTGGGTGGAGATTTGCTATGCTCAGTCGATTTTCTTCCCCATTTGAAGCTCTCTCCTCCAATGCCCACCGTCTCTCCGTCCTCTTCCCCGTCCTATGCCACCGCAAAATTTCCAAATCTCTCTTATCTTCTGCGCCTCCACCTACTCTGACCAGTACTTCGTCGATGCCAGCCTCGATTTGGTTGCGATTGGAATGGTGGTGGTGGTTGGTGGCAGTGGTGGTAGTGGTTGTGGTTGGTGGCAGTTGGCTTGGGTTAGGTTGCAATTGGAGTTCAACAGTGGTGGTGGTGGTGGTGGTTAGGGTTTATGTGGTTGAAGAAGGTAGAGAGAGAAATGATGGACATATAATCATAAGGGCAGTTTTGTCAGTTTCTAATTCTAATGTTTTTATATTAAAATTTATTTAAATAATCAGGGGCAATTAGGTATTTTCACTTATTAAAAAATTAAAAATTCTAACAGGAAGTGTTGGTGACAAAAAATTACGAGGTTGTAACTGCCTGATAATACATCAAAACTCAGGGGGTGTCAATAAAGTCTACCCATTTAATTATAAGTATGAAAAAGTTGTGTACATTGAGCAGAGTATGGATGGCTAATGTACTGAAGTGTTCTTTTTTTTTCCCTTCGTGTATAAATGTACTAGAGGTTGTTAGCAAGAGCAGTATAATGGTCCAGAACTGGAATTCTAACATTATCAGAAATTTTAATACACATGTATATAATGAGTGCCAGGTGAACTTTTCCCCATTATTTTGTATGGTTATATGAGTTTATGACCTTGAGTGGTACCAGCAAATTCTTTACAGAGGATTGAAAAGTTGGGTGATTAGTTCAGATTTTATTTGGGAATAGATCTCCCAAAGAATCCACTTGCTGGCCATATATAGTTTGTATTTACCTTTGCAGTTTGTCCTTTAGCCCTACCTTAATGTTCCAGTTTTTCCTTAATCTCTATGTATCATAGATTTATAGTATGTACTTGGACATCTCAAATTGGGAATTTTCCATGAGCTACATGTGTCGTCATTCTCTCTACTTTCACTAATCTACTTATCTCCTCTCCTGTATGATGTTTGTTTATTGCACTATAGCAATAAGGTTTGCATTCGTTTTGACGCATGTTATTTGTAGACTTGATTTTTATCGAGTTATGCGTTTCAGGAATCAAGTTCTGTTTAGGAGTTGGTTCTGGTTTACCCAAATAAAACCATATTGGATTATATCCTCCTCAACTCATGTGGAATCTAATTTCAGTTAACCTAATCTTTATTCCCCTGCTTGCAGGCCTTGAAGATGGTGAAACTGCAGTTTCACGGTGATGTCAGATTGAAGCTCTCTGAGATCTCTGTGTTGTGTATAGCGTGAATTGCTTCTCTGGATCGATCAGCTGATACTGATTAATAAATGTGATGGATGTTGTGTTTGTAAACAATGTGTACTTCAGAATTTTCTTTTATTGTCTTTTGACCTGTGAAACAGTTGAAGAGTGTATTTACGTTGTAAATGTAACACTCAGCTTGTCAAGTGCTCGGTATAAAGTTGAATAGACATTGAAAGCTATTGTTTTTCATATCACTACATTCAATTATAAGGTGGATGTGCTATTTGTCATGCATAGTAAGAATGTTGCACTATACATCATTGTGTTTCGCAAGGGAATTTAAGTCAGAGAGTCATCTCTGAGGAAATTTACAATATTCCCAACTCTGCTTATATCCTAATTCTTAACAATTAAATATAATTTTATTTCCATCCATTCTCATTCTCTACGGCATAAGACTATAGGCAATATTAATCAAATAGAAGATACGTATACATATTCATATAAATATATACTTGATCTCTACTCAGCTTGACACAAATATATTTAGAATTATCAATCAAACTCATTTGAGATGTATTCATATTCAATGAAGACTGTAATTGGATCAACCCATCAGCTGCAACTATAGTCCTCAATGGAATAGATTATATACATTGCTAAAAAAAAATGTTCCCAAACATTCATTCAATCAATTGAGGCCAAAAACTTGCCAATTAACCGAACTCGGATCTGTCTAAGGCTGAGTTTAACGAAGCTACCCACCGAAGATAATTGTTGGAGAGTGATGAGGGTGAAAGTGATATATGTGATATCCTACTGTGACAGCTGTTTGGGCACATGATTAATCGAGGATAGCACGGCAATGTAAACAAGCGTAGATCATGCCTTCAGTGGCTGATTATTGACAACATCAAGGGATTGTTTACACTGCGGGTGGGGTGGGGGGGCTATCCGTATCCTGGATAAATCATGTGCCCAACTGCCACAAATTAAGGGCATCATAAAAAAAATCATGCGCACGCCGGCGGAGCCTGTAAACTCAACCTCCTTTATTCTTCTTGTCACAGGGAATAAGGGATGCGGGTGAGTCAGCTGTTCATTGTGACCACTTGGAAAATGAAACCTAACTATGTCACTTTTGTTGGAGGCTTCGACCAGATCTCGCATCCCTTGATTCCCTGTGATAGGAAGAATAATAAGGAGGTTCATTTTTCATGCTATATATGCTTGTGGCCGATCCCAAACTGTTTATCTCTCTCTCTCTCTCTCTCTCTCTCTCTATATATATATATATATATATATATATATAACAGAAAACAGAGCTTCGTTCTCTCTCGCTCTTTCTCTCGTTTCTATTGCAATCTCGCTTTATTTTACAACACGAATCTAACCATAACCAACTGAAGAGAAGGTGTTGGGTTAGTTTACTCATTTCTATCTGTATAGCTATAAACTATATATACATCTATATATATATATATATTTTTTTTAAAATATTGTGAAAGTATATGAGTAGTAGATCTAATATTTCTTCATACATAAACTATCATGTGGATATATTATGTTTATACTACTGTTAAAAGTGCGAAAGAGTGTTTTTACTTTCCAGTACACTATTTTTTTATTTTTAAATTAAAAAATATATATATCGAAACAAAACTTTTTTTTTATTTAAATTATTTCTCAAGCCAAACCTTTTCCTTTTTTATTAACCTTTTATTTTTCTTTCTAATTTTTAAATTTACTTTTTTATTTAAATTATTTTTCAAACAAAACCCTTTCCTTTATGTATATAAATAAACAATTAACTTGATCGTATATAAATACAGTACAAAAGATTCAATAATATGAAACAAGTGATTTGTTCACAAAGTTTCAAAACATTTTACAGGTAATTTTCTTAAACTATGATACATGCATGTTCATCTTAGTTCAGGATTTTTTAGTTTTAGTACACAATTTTTTTATTTTAAATTAAAAAATAGAATTACCCAAACAAAACTTTTTCATTTTTTATTTAAATTATTTCTCAAGCAAAACCCTTTCCTTTATACATATAAATAAACAATTAACTTGGTCGTGTATTATTGCAGTACAAGATATTCAATGATTTGAAGCGGGTAATTTCAGACAGTTTAATCTTTACAAAATTTCAAAACGTTTTGCAGGTAATTTTCTTAAACTACCATACATGCATGTCCATCTTAGTCCAGGGTTTCTTATTTCAGTACACTATTTTTTTATTTTTAAATTAAAAAATAGAATTACCCAAGCAAAACTCTTTCCTTTTTTATTTAAATTATTTCTCAAGCAAAACACTTTCCTTTTTTATTAACCATTTCTTTTTATTTCTAATTTATAAATTTACTTTTTTATTTACATTATTTTCCAAACAAAACCATTTCTTTTATATATATAAATAAACAATTAACTTTGTCGTGCATTATTGCAGTACAAGAGATTCAATAATTTGAAACGAGTGATTTCTTCACAAAGTTTCAAAACGTTTTGCCATTAATTTTCTTAAACTACCATACATGCATGTTCATCTTAGTTCAAGGGTTTTTAGTTTGAGTACATTATATATTTTTTTTAAATTAAAAAATAGAATTGCTCAAGTAAAACTCTTTCCTTTTTTATTTAAATTATTTCTCAAACAAAACACTTTCCTTTTTTATTAACCATTTTTTTTATTTCTAATTTCTAAATTTACTTTTTTATTTAAATTATTTTCCAAGCAAAGCCCTTTCCTTCATATATATAAATAAACAATTAACTTAGTCATGTATTATTGCAGTATAAGAGATTTAATAATTTGAAGCGGGTGATTTTAGAAGGTTTAATGAACATAAATAAAAAGAATTCATGTAAAACATATTGGAATAAAAATAAAAAGATGGTGTGTTGGGGATGAAATGTGAGAGAGAGAATAAATAGAATTAGAAAAGTTATAAAAGTAAGAATTATAATTTTATTTCTATTTTTTCTGAAATAAGAAGAATTTGTGTTAGGGATGAAGTGTGAACTAAATTTGGAATTCTAACCTAATTAAGCCATATTTGGTGTAAATTTTTTGTGTCTAGCTTTAAATATTAATTCTAACAAAAAATGATTGAATTTTATATGCATAATGCACTTAGAGATATATAATTGATAATGGTTGTGTAATAAATAATATTATATTTTAGGAGTTTGTGTTAGCGATGAAGTTAAAAATTGAAGAAATAGAATTAGAAAAAAAATACTTATTTAAATAATATTATATTTTTAGAGTATGTGTTAGGAATAAAGTTAGTGAGAGAATAAGTAGAATTAGAAAAAATATCAATATATAAGAATTATAATATATATATTTTTATTTTTTAAAAAAAAAAGATGGTGGGTTGGGAATGAAGTGTGAGAGAAAAAATAAATAGAATTAGAAAAGTTATAAAAATAAGAATTATAATTTTTTTTTTCTGAAATAGGAAGAATTTGTGTTAGGGATGAAGTGTAAACTAAATTGGAATTCTAACCTAATTAAGCCACTCTAAATGGATTTGAAATTCTTTAGACATTTAAGAAAAAAAAGAATTCTAATTAAATTAAATGATTTGAAACTCCGTAAATTATTATTTTTAATTAAATTATTTAAATTTTAAAAATAGGAAGAATTTGTGTTAGGAATGAAGTGTAAGATAAAGAATAAATAGAATTAGAAAAACATATACATATTAATATATAAAGATGGGTAAAATCCTTTCACAAATTAAAATATTTATTATATTAATAGTTTTAAATTTCGTCTTACATAGATAATATATACTTGAGACAATTAAATAATACAAAAGTACAAAGGGATTTTTTAGTTTCAGTACACTATTTTTTTATTTTTAAATTAAAAAATAGAATTACTCAATAAAAATCCTTTTCTTTTTTATTTTGAAATTAAAATAATAGAATTACCAAGCAAAACCCTTTCTTTTTATTTCTAATTTTTAAATTTAAAAAAGCAAAATCCTTTTCTTTTTTTATTTTTAAATTATATCTTTGATTTCTTATAATTTGTACTTGATTCATTCCATGTGAATAATGGTTAACCTATATTACCAATGTTACATAATAGAAATAATTTTGAGTGTTTTAATTAATGTGTTTGGATGTGTTATAATAGTTTTGAATGTTTTGAGTGTTATAATAAAAATTTAATTTATTTTTAATTAACTTGCATTGCATGTGCTTTAAACTAGTATGTATATATGTGTATAGATCTGATATTTGTTCATACATAAACTATCATGTGGATATATCATGTAAGTACATATATATGTATATATATATACATACATATTTAACTTCTCAAGAAAGGAAGAATTTGCACTTACCAACTTGGATTGAGAACACACTGTCCGCAACCTAAGAGCGACATGTGAGTTTTATTGAAGGTGATTTCTTCTTGCTATAACCTTCTAATCAGTTTCTTTATTTCCTTGTCTGGACAACAGAGGAAGAGGAGAGAAAGATAAGATTAAGGAAAAGAGGACTTATCTCTTCTATGGCGTGTTTGGCCCAGAATTTTTATGACTTAACATAAGCATATGTCTCTGTATTTTAATCAACTTTGGCCATATTAATCTTTAATCTTTAATCTTTATACTTTTACAAAAGAAATATCTTTGTGTCCATGTGCACAGCAGATGAATGCTATATATATATACACACACACATTAGGGTATGCCCTTGCCTACAGCACTATAAAACAAAAAATTATTGGACAAAATATCATTTGCATTAGCTATTATTAAAACAACTTTTTTTTTTCAAAATAAAAAAGTAAAAGACGAAAAGATGATTAATAAAATTCTAGTGGGAGTACAAATTATAGATATTGCCTGTGCCTATGACACTATAAAATAAAAAATTATTGGACTAAAATAGAAGCTCAAAAAAAATTCTTGTCTTCAATCACCATGTTAGTGTGTGAGAAAAAAAAAAAAAAGAGAGTGAATTGCTCTAAAGAAATCATGCCAAAAAAGTTGAGCTTTTTCTGAATCTAACACTCTCAATTTCTTTTTTTGACTTAAAAAATACAAAAAACCCCAAGTGTATTATTCGTACCTACGGCACTATAAAATAAAAAATTATTAGACTGAAATAGATTAATGTATCAATAAATAAAAAAGAAAATTTGTCGGTGCCTACGCGATTATTAAAAAAAAAAAATTTGAAAAATGACTATATTGAGTATGAATTTATCATGGCAATTTTAATTCATGATGTACAACATCATTTCCAATGTCCACTCTCTATTTGTTTTTCATTATTAAACTGACACAACATCCAATTGCTATTTAGATTTGATCCGATCTTATTTTTTTCGCATTATTGTTATTTTTAAGTGTAAGTGAATGTTTAAATTTGAATTTGGGTGGAAGTTAATTTGAATTTTTTTGACACCCATATTTACATCTTTTATGACCTACTTTCTCTTTATGTACTATCTCCCACAAAGTGATATATAGTGATATATACACTAAACAATTAAAACAATAGTTCTAAATAATAATTAAAGCAACTTATACTTTTTTTTTTGTTCAAAAAAAGTAAATAATGAAAAGATGATCAAAAAAATTTTTAACTTTAAATTTGTAGTGGAAGTACACATTATATTTTAAAATTGTTAATTGGACCACATAAGAATTACATATATTAAGAGGAACCACCATCTACACACAAATCAGATGTTTAGAGTAAGAACTATTACAATTCAAAATTACAAAGTCATGATAACCAGGATCACTATAGTAAACTGCTTCATCTACATCAAGTACCCACAGTCCAATCAAAAGACAAATTGTATTAAAAAAATTTGCAGTAATTATGTGCTAATGTATCAAAGAATCAGTTAACAGAGAAATAGAGAAATTGCAAAAAACTTGCAGTAATTATGTGCTAACGTATCAAAGAATCAATTAACAGAGAAATACAAAAATTGCAGAAAGCCAAGAATAAGCAAGAGCCACTTTAACAATACAACAAAAACATGACAATAAAAGAGCAAACAAACAAATTGGTCAATAAATCTTTTACCCTGTCTCAAAATTTTGATATCATATGAAAACCACAACCAAACACCTCCAAAATCCAAACCCAGACAAAAATTTTGCAAGATTTTACTTATCAAAAAGTTTGCACGATTTTAATTTTTAAAGAACAAAATAAAAAATCCAGTACATAATACCTAAAAAATTATCGAACCAGAGAATAAAACAATTCAATTAAAACCCCTTGCTTGATCTTCATACTCAATCAAAACACCAAATGAAACCATTCAAAACCTAAAGTAGAAGTCAATAAAAAAATATTAAAGAACAAAATCACAAAACAAAAGACTCGAAATTCGAATTACCGAAAAATTAAAACATAAACATAACCATGCTCAATCATCAACCAGTAAATAGGCACACTCTCAAAAGCCGAACACAGATCTCTTTAGAGCCTTCCAGTTCACAATAGATCACGTTTCCAAACACCAAAACACAAAACCCATATCCTAATTTTCTCTCTCTAAAATCACTGAAAGTTTGCTATATAACTTAATTGAAAATCAAATTGCAAAATTGCAGAGATGAGCACAACAACTGCTTGCTTCATTAGCCTCTTCCTAGCCGGAGTCGACATGGCCTTGAGTCTTATGCTATGACAGTTTCATGCACTCTGGACTGTTCCATGCAAGACTTGCAAAAGGAGCGCCGACGAGGGGTGGGTCACGGCTTGACCAATGCAGGACTTGTCCACGGTAAGTCCTTTGTTGCAGATCTCACACAGGAACCGGTTCATGGCCCTCGATTCGGCCGACGTTGAAAGCGCTAGCGAGGGGTGGGCCACGGCCAGGGCCGAACCACCGTGTTCGCTGACCTCGCCTGAAATCCTTTGTTGCATATCTCGCACACCAATCTGGATCTGTAATATAACAAAAAATAATCAACTAATAGAGAGAGGGAGAGTGATATAACAATTTGGATTTGCAAAATATGGATACATACGAACCGGCAATATGGATTTGATCAACTAACACAACAACAGAATACAGATCTCTCACATGAACCTGATCTGCAAAATATATAAAAACAAAAAAAAACAAAAATTAATCTAACTAACATAGAGAGAGATCTACAATATATATATATATATATATATATATATATATATAGATCATCAGTTGGGTTAAGATTTGGAGAAGAGAAGAGAAGATTTGGTGAAGCGAAGATTTGGGAGTGAAGATCTGAGAGAGAAGAGAAGTGTAAAATAGGAGAGAGTCAAATCAGGAGAGATATATAGTGAGTGGGTGCATTAAAATAATAGGGAGTGGGGGTGAATTAATCATGGCCGTTGATTGAGAATTAGAAGAGTAATTTTAGACCGTAGATAGACATAAATATTTTGAACCTTTAGATTAGTTTTTCAAACATTTCTGACCGTTAGATGATAAATTTTTTTAGGAGAAAATTCAAACTAAAAATTGAAATGTAAGATAGATATATATAATACTAGTATTTATATATAAAAGGTGTTGGCCCATCTTTTTATTTATCTCACATAGTAATTATTATGCCTTTGGCCCACCACTATTATTATCTTCACTATTCTTCCATCAGTTGTCTATGCATGTACAAATATGTTGCAGCGAGTTAATTGATTACTATTACTAAGCTTTTAGACATTTTATTACTTGTTACGGCGATAGTTGCATGTGTGAATGGGTGGGCTATAATTTTTGCTCGTGTTTGTATATTATATTATATTATATAGAAAAATATAATAGTTTGATATAATCTATTATGATACGAAAGAGAGCCTTTAGCTGACTGTGTTGCTATCCAATAACCCATATAATTCTTATTTATTGTATTTTAAAAAAATATTATAAATGAAAAATATAATTTGAAACTGAAATTTTCGTTATGAAGATTTCAAATTATGCCTAAAGATTGTCAAAATTTTGACATCACTTTTATTTTTTCTGCTGTGACTTCCAAAAAAATAAAAATGAAAGTTAAAATCTGAAATCAAAAGTGCCACCAAACAGGGCCTTAGTCTACTTCACTAACAATCATACATATTAACTAAGGACAAAAAAATAATTTGATTTTTTTTTTTGGTTAAATGCTAGTTGACGATTTGTCCTTAAGTGTGTGTTTCTTATAATTTAGGGAAGTTTCTTGTAATCTGATGATAGTTTAAGGGGTCATTTTGTAGTTCAAGGGGTTTCTTGCAATTTGGTGATAGTTCAGGGGGGTTTCTTGCAATCTGGTGGTAGTTCAGGAAGTCAATTTATAGTTCAGGAGGGTTTCTTGCAATATGGTGATATTTCTTGCAATATGATGATATTTCATGGGGGTTTAATGCATTTAACCCTAATATATATATATATATATATATATATATATATATATATTTGCAACTGATGTGATGACTTTAGTATTTTCATTCACTGCCATATATACATGTTAGGGTCGGCCCTGGGCCTAGGCAGCCCAGGCTGTCGCCTAGGGCCCCCAAATTTTTTGATATTTTTAGGCCCCCAATTTCTACCAAGCCCACTAGATGTTATTTAAAAAAGAATAGTAACTAATAGCCCAATACACTAGTGTTGCCCAAAATTTAGTAACAAAGTAGGCCTCATTTAAAAAATAATGACAATGATCCAATACAATGGTGAGGTCCTCATTTGAAAAAAAATAAAATAAATTACTACTAACTATTTGTCTTAGGCATTTTTTTTTTCAGAACTCCTTTTCTTTTATCTTCCCAATGAGCAGCAGTAGGCGGCAAGGCAACAACTTTCCTTTCAGGATTGTGAACACTTTAATTGATAATTTTGCAGCTAAAAATGCAAGACGATTACATTTACTTTGATATGAAGTTCAATTTTGATTTTTGTGACTAAGGTGTATTAAATATTTTCTTTTAATTTTTTTATGTGAACTAGATTGTGTTATTTATAAAGCACCAAAACCAGGATTTTTTTTCAACATTAATATATTTTATTTGCTTATCGTCTCATTTTAATAAAAATTTTGCACTCTTATAGAATTTATTCGTACGTGAAACTTTAGGTAGAAAGGTCCCCATTTAAAAGTCCGCCTAGGGTCTCTTAACATTTTTTGAATCTCAGAGCCGGCCGTGATACATGTAGTATATAAAGGCCACTTAAATTCTTTGTGCCACGTAAGCATATTATTATTTATCATTGTGCTTTAAATTTATATTTATAAAGTCCTTCCCTGATAAGTGACATATTTATGATATTGAAAGTCATCATGATTTTATAATTGAATATGGAATATTGACATTTATAATGTCTTGAAAAATGTCAAATTTGACATATCTTGAGTTTATAACCCTTGATAATATGGGAAAGAAATAACTATCATGGCTTGGAGATCCATTTTGATGCCTTGAATTTTAAAGTATAATTAAATAAGGAAATCAAGCGTCCCTGGAGGACTGCACAAAAGGTTATAAATTTTCTTCAACATCATTTTATGAGAAATTAAAGATTGAGCATCTCATGGGCTAAGAACCCATTGTGAAAGATTTAAAGGAACGATATAAGTATCAAAAGACCGCGATCCTTCTAAAAGCTCAATATGATTTGAAACACATGTGATTGCAGGATTATATGAGTATGATTCAGTCTTATCAGCTCTAACTGATGTTATGTTATGTGGAGATAAAATTACTGATCATAATATATTAGAAAAACACACTCCACATTTCATACATCGAATGTGCTCCTGAAGGAGTAATATCGAGTGCGTAGATTTATGAAATATTCTAAGCTAATATTATGTCTATTAATGGCTGATTAAAACAATGAGCTTTTGATCCACCAATCACGTCCAATTAAATTGGCATCATTCTCTGAAATGAATGCAGTATTATTTCATATTTAGGGGCATAATCATTATTGTGCATATTTTATTGGTAGAAAGAGCTACCACAATCATGAAGGTCATAATTCTTCAAACGTTGCATAATAAGAATGTACATATTACCACTAGAAGTGGAATATAAATAAAGCAAAGTAAATAGAAAGGTATACAGAATAAACCTTTCGATAAATATGAAGATGTTTCTTATAAGTGTGGCATGAAAGGGCATTGGTTAAAGTACGTTCAAGCATTTAGTCAATCCCAAACATTTGTTTTCTTTAATTGCATTTTATCTAGTACTATAATATATTTTTATACATGTTTATTTTCAAAATAAAATTCAATATGAATTTGGCATATATTGAAAACGTATGGATCTGACTAATGCATTGATAAAAGCCCAAGATAAATGGTAAAGATATATGTCTTGCAGACAATACAACATTGTACACTATTATTCGAGATAGAAAATATGACATTTCAGATTACATGAGCCAAAGGTCATTAATCATTTTGATGTTTCAAATTACATGAGACAACGACCATTAATCATTTTGAAGTTTCAGATTATATGAGCCAAAGGCCATTAATCATATTGACATTTCAGATTACTTTGAAGATATCCTAGAAAATTATGATCAGTGGAGACATTTTGCATATTTGAAAAGACATGGATTTTATATATATTATTTGAAACTAATGTCAATAGGCAGGGAATGGGCCAATGTGTTGTTTGGTTACACTCTTGGCCAAGTGATGTGTGGCGTCTCGCTCGCTCCCACATTGAGGGGGAGTGTTGTGATTCAATTCCCACAATTGCGTAAAAGAATTTATATTGGTTCAATATTATCTGATAATGATAACATATTCTTGTGTACTATTTATTAACATATTCTTGTGTACTATTTATTAACATTTACAAAACCCTTATTTGATGAAGAGGCATGCTTTATATTATTTAAATTATGTCATTTACATTTACAAAGAAAATGATAAAATCACATGTTCTAGCTGCAAAGATTCCAGCTTGGATTAATGTTCTGATTAGACAATATGTACCTGAAGCGTGATAAGACCAGTCGGTGCAAAATATATTCTTCTTCAAAAGAGAAAAGCACAAGAAAAAGTGCATAAAGAAGTTGGCGCTCCTGAAGAGGCCATATTATATATTATTCCTCAGAAGAGTAAAGCACAAGAAAAAGTGCATAAAAAGGTGGCACTCCTGAAGAGGCCATAGTTATAAAAGAGCAACAGAAATGAAGCACAAAGAAAAGTGCATAAATAAGTTGGTGCTCATGAAGAGCCCAAACTTATAGAAGGAGTAATAGAAATGATTGATCAATCTAAACAAATAGCCATGAAGTGGCATAGTCTCTCGTTGAAGCCAAGGTACCTAAATGTGATGAAATAATAGCCCTTAAGGAGGCACAAGCTCCTAAAAATATATTGATATTTGAAAAATAATGAGATCTCAATAAATTATGCAAAAAGATATAATATAAATTAATTTTTTGTCGACAATACCTTATCTTTTGTCGTTGCTCTTGATCTTGCTCTTGATATTAATAGAAATTATGAGGATCCGGACTTCAAAACGTCGAAAAATTCTGATGTAGAAATGATTCGTCAAAAAAAAAAAAGAAATATGAAATACAAGCATAATTAAATTTGCTAGCAAAGAGGGATTTGGACTTATAGTCCAAACACCTAAATGTATTAAAGCATGTATGATACAAATGAGTATTTATATGAAAATGAAATGTGACATATAAGATTATGATATATAAAGCACGACTGACATGACAAAGTTTCTTGCAGAAACTTAATATTGATTATGAGAAAACATATTCTCATATAACGAATACAATCACATGTCAATCAATTTGACAATCATAGAAAGACTGGACGTGGTTACGTAATACGTACATGAATCACTTAAAAGTGATATTAATATGAAAATCAAGGATTTCAAATGCTTGAATTACATAAAATCACGTTGTATATACTCGATTAAGTTATAATGATTCATGTATGGATTGAATCAATTAAAACACATGTAAAATAACCTCAGCTATTTATTTAAAGAAAGAATTCGAGACGAAAAATCTTGGGAGAAATAACTTTTTGTTTAGACTTGCAAGCTGAGCATTTATCAAACTAGCTATCATCAATCAATTAACATATATAGCAAATACATATGATACCCCTGAAGAAAAGTTTGGTGGTAGAGGATGATTGTGAACAATACTGCTATTCTTTCTTTTGAATTCAAATTTACAGCTTCTAGCCTTGCACAAGTGAAAGAAGATTATATTCAAGAATTGTTCACTAAAGCACTGCAAACCACGCCATTCAAGAAGTTGGTGTACAATATTGGAATATGTCGACTCAAAAATTTTTCATGCTCAAGAAATACAACAACTATATTGATAAGGGGGAGAAATTGATCGAAAAAGGTATTTGCATACTATACTCTTTTTCCTCAGCTCAGGTTTTATCGCACTGGATTTTTTTGATAAGGTTTTAATGAGACAATTATAATCTATGCAATACCATTTTCATATACACAAAAATATTGTGCTCTTTTTCCTTGGCTAGGTTTTTATCCCATTGAGTTTTTCTTAGTAAGATTTTAACGAGACAAATTCTTAGTATAGTGTAGTATAGTGAATCTTAAAGGGGAGTGTTACAAGTAAATGAAGTCCACGCACTCTATTATCCACTTGTGTTAAATTATTTTCTTTACCATATAGAAAGGCTGAGGTGCATGTATATATATCATTGGAATGTTGATGTAACAACTCCGCCCACTTGACTATATGCTCTTCAATCTACAAACAGTTGCCCCTCACCCACGTGACTTGCCACCTCATGTTGGTGCTCTATCTATATATTTGTATGCTTGGTGTACATACATGGTATCTCTCGATAAAAGAAAACAGAGCTTCGTTATCTCTTGCTTTTTCTCTCATTTCTATTGCAATCTCTATTTATTTTACAACACCAATCGATTTTTATAACTTACTAGTATAAGAAATAATTGATTTTTTTTATTAATAAATAAAATATTTAGTATAAAGAAAATTATATATATATATATATATATACATATATATATATGTGTGCGCGCGCGCATGAGAGAGAGAGAGAGAGAGAAGAGAGAGAGAGACTCCGGTAATAGAGAGAAAAAAAAGGGAAGAGAGAAGGAAAAGAAAAAAAAGGACGGTAAGGGGTGTTTTGGTCTTTTTACAATATTAAATATTTAGATATTTTTTATGTTGAAATATTTGGAGGTATAAAGATAAATTTATGAAGTATAATAATTTATTTACTCCAAATATAAATTATAAGGGTGAAAAATGAGCGTTAATGATTTTTTTCTTTCACATTTTACAAGTTACAAGCGGAATTTATACACTTTACCCCTTACCTTTCCTCATCCCTCCAAAAAAAAAAAAAAAATCAACTTTCAATTATTGTTCTCTAGAAGCCTGTTAGTAATTGTTATAAAATTTTGACAGGTTGACAAAAGTTTAGAAGTCTATTCACATTATTATTATAATAATAATTATTTAATTATTCACAGGAGTGGTTGATAGAGTTTAGAAGTCTGTTTGCTTAATAACATTCTTACTTAAATATCCATGTTACGTTTATTTACGTCGTCTGCATCTCCTATGTGGCAACCGCCAACGCGAAACAACAATGCACAAGGAAGAAAGGGCGGATTAACTGGGTAGAAAACTTAATTTTAGCATCACGTGCGATGCACGTGATACTTTTACTGTCACTGTTGAGACCTCCGTTTGTGGGAGGGGGCAATGTGCATGATTTATAAGAACAGGGGATTTATTGGCTGAAAATTTAGTTGAAGGGGGTTTATTTACAATAGATTGATAGTTTAAGGGAAACTCAACCAATTTCTCGAACCCTCGAAATACGAATTCAGGAAGAAACCAGTCAGGCCCGTGAAGAAAGAAAAACCCTCTGCTCTCTCCTCTCATCCACACTCAATCGTAGGTCTCTATCGACTGTCTATATAAATCTCTCTCTCTCTCTCTCTCTCTATATATATATATATATATATATATACAAACACACGCTCACACACATATATTTATCTTTTGGTTTTCTTATCTGCAAGTATAAATTAGGGCTAAACTGATTATTGTGTTGATCACGGACAATCAGGATCACTACGGTATAGGGCTTTGATATCTTTTGGTTTCCTCTCATTCTATGTATATATATATACACACACGCACAAATATATATATACACACTTTAGGTTTCTTTATCAGCAACATTTAGGAAGTTGAAGGTAACCGGTATGCTATAAAATAATCAATGTATTTTAATGTGTTTGGCAACAATTAGAGTGTTCTTGTATTTATTTTTGGACCTTTTCTTTTTAAGTATTTCTTACCAATGCCTTTGCTTACTTAGTTTCCCCTAGATTTATATTATTTTCCCATTATTTGAATGATGTAATTACACTATGGCTGCAGTTAAAGGAGAATTTACCTCCTGTATCAACAACAAGGCTGATATGAGTAACGATCACATCTTCCTTAGATTATTATATATATATATATATATAAATATAAAAATATCTTGATTCTTTTTGTTTTGATACTGGTAATTCAGGTGTTGTTATGTTGTGCTTCTCCTATCAATGCTTATGGCTAACTCTGATGCACTGAATTTGTTTCTGGCGGCTGGTGTTTGGTGTGCTACATATGCTCTTGTTGCAGTTCTCGGGTTTTTTCAGATCTTCAATTTCTTCGTTACCTCCATTTTGAATTGATATAGCACTTCAAAAAGCAATCATGGGCTATGCACAGCTAGTTATTGGCCCTGCGGGCAGTGGAAAGGTTATTGACTTAATTTTTTTCTTTGATCCATGCTATTGCTTATTTTGTTATTAACCGTGTTCTTACTTGGGAGATTTAATTTGACATGTGTTTCTTTAAGTTTGCATATGGTTGTTTAACAATAACTTCTTTATTTTTTCTTTTGAACTTCATTTTTGGGCAAAGCATCTTTTATATTACGTGGTAATCGCTTTTCTCTAACTATTTGCATATATAAAATTTTCTATGTCAGTCTACTTACTGCTCTAGCTTGTACCGACACTGTGAGACTGTCCAGCGGACAATTCATATCATAAACTTAGATCCTGCTGCCGAAAATTTTGACTATCCTGTAGCCATGGGTGAGTAGAGTTCATCTATTGTTTGATTCTGTTCTTAGTTTTATTGATTCAGATTTAGAGTAACAAAGTGTTATTTGCTCGCAGATATTCGGGAACTCATTTCTTTGGATGATGTTATGGAGGAACTTGGACTGGGTCCAAATGGTGGTCTTATCTACTGCATGGAGTATCCTTGCTATATATATATATATATATATATATATGTATGTATTGTTAATCCTTTATTTTTTTCCATGTTTATCATACGTAGCTTAATTCTGCTAGAGCTTACCGGCCATCCCAAAGAGCCTAAGGGCATTTATTGAACCTTCACTAGAGGAGCATGAATTTCACTTTAGAATCTAAAGAATATTTCTTCTTTTTGTCTGATTATTGGATTCAAATTTTGTATGGTCTTAATCTTCACTCTCAGACACCTTGAAGAAAATTTGGATGATTGGTTGACAGAAGAACTAGATAACTACTTGGACGATGACTATTTAGTTTTCGACTGCCCAGGTATTTATGCTTATTTTTACAATTACTTATTTATCTATATCATTATAAAATATCATATTGATGGCGGAATTAGGAGGGCAAGGCGATTTTGAATATGTACATTTGCAATGCCCAACCTTCGACTTATTACTTAGCTGCTTGTGTTGTGTATGGGGTGAACATTACAAACTGTCTAAGGAGTCACTAAACACATGCAAAAACAGAGAGGTGTCTAACTACGCTTTCTTCCTTCAAGCTAATGGCTATAGATGAATGTATTTAAAAAATCTGTGCCTTCTCTGTACCCGTCTTGTTTTCATATAATTTTATATCTACTGACATGCCTTCACATTCATGTATTGGTATTTCTCATATGATGAATGCTAAATTAAGTGCTCTTGTTAGAAATGTTTCTGTTGATTCGAACTGACCTTCCTCCTCTCTTAATGTTAGTTAACGAAGAGATGTTATTCTAGAGATCTCTCTTCTCCTTTTCCTTTTTCTTTTGTATATAAATCTAATAGTATGCAAAATGTAAGTCGGAAACTTTCTGAATGTTAAGGACAGCCTGGATGTTCCTAGGAATCTAGAGTGCTATCTTCCTCTTAAAGTTTTGTAATTGGATCCTTTCTTCTTGTCAGAGCACTACTAAAGAGATATCTTACTGTTTCTATCACCTTCTTTAATTTACTCTATATGAAGTTATTTTCTTCCTGAAATTCCCTTCAAAGCATGTATTTCATGAAGATTTGCTTTGGAAACAACTCATTAAAATGATTTTGTGTAGCATCATACATTCTTCTGGCTCGTCAGGGTTAACCATTCCAATATTCCACGACTACAACCTTCTTCATTTGCTCCAGAACATTTAAAAGGAGTAACTTTTCCAGAACTCATTCCCAGCTACTTACTATAATTTCATCCCTGTGAGATTTACATGCATATTTAAAAGGGATTATTTGAATACCACATTGCGAAGTTTGAATTGAACAAACCTTGGCTGAAATGATTGGACATCGATGATGGGGACAATTGTTTGAGGTTATTTTGCTTTGGGTTTCTGAACAAAAGAAATGAGTAGTTCCTCTTAAAAAGGTGCAAAATAAAACCCTCCTTTGCTGCAACGAACCAGGAAATATGGCATATCTGAATAAATGAAGATGAATTCCTATGATTAGTCTCAATGAAATTGTCATGCCTCACCATGGTTTGAGAAAATATTAAATTACATTTGAAATTTAGAATCACCATAAAAACACCAACAATATTCAATTGTGAACCTCAATGTAAAGTTCCTTCTGAAAGCCCCTTAACTATGTATTCTTTATTCGTCATACTAGTTAATTTTCATAAATGGACAGGAGTCAATTATAAACGTTGATATAATTTTTGTGCTTCAATCTCTCAATGTAAATTTTATTGTCTCGTCATGTCAATTAATGAAGCCCTGATTCCTTATTACGCATTTAGCACAGTTTAATGCAATTCACGCTTACCCTCAAAAAAGAAAAACTGTGATATATTTGCATGATATATTCTTATATCAAGAGAACTATTTCTGTGAACCAGATTCTATGATATTTACGTATTTGTTAAAAGGTTTCTTCAAAATTCATAGTATTTGTTTTATTAGTTGAATGTATAAGTTAAATCTCTTGAAATGCATACTGGTTAGTTCATACTATTGGCCGTACTTAGTTATTTGTGTTGGTTTAGTTATAGTTAGTTAACTTGCATTCAATACGTGAAATATGGAACGTTTTCAGAAGAAAGAGTTATTTCAAGAATTATCCTACGGTACAAATTCATAATACTATTATTAGCTTCTTCCCACTATTCTTAAGAAAGAAACTTTGTTCCCTGTTTCTGAGGCCAACTCATCATGTGCAGTGTGACATATAGTGTGGGAATGTTGAGGCTCATTGTATTTGTACTTCTTTTATTTCAACTGGATTATATTTATATCATCAAGAAATGTTTTTTGATTATTTTATAGGCCAGATAGAACTTTTTTCGCATGTTCCTGTGCTCAAGAACTTTGTGGAGCATTTGAAGCGTAAGAATTTCAATGTTTGTGCCGTGTACATGCTTGATTCACAGGTTCGTATAAGTTTTTTCCACTTATTCTAATTAATTTCATCATTTTTGTTTCTTGCACTGGTTATGCCCCATCACTTTACCAAAACTCAAGTTTTAATTTTTTTTTGTATGCTAGTTCATGACGGATGTGACAAAGTTTATAAGTGGTTGCATGGCTTCACTTTCTGCAATGGTGCAACTTGAACTGCCCCATGTTAACATTCTCTCCAAAATGGACCTCGTGACGAACAAAAGGGACATTGAAGAGTGAGCCCCTTTGCAATTAACTACTCTTTTCTATGTCTTTGGTTGTTGTGCTCTTTTACGCTCTAATATATTTTAACCTTTTTGCTCTCAGTTACTTAAATCCGGAGCCTCGAGTTTTATTGTCAGAGTTGAATAAACGCATGGCTCCTCAGTTTGAAAAGCTCAATAAATCTTTGATTGAATTGGTGAGTTCTAAAGCAGGTCATCGTTCAAAAGTAAATTTTATATTAATTGAAATGGTAATTTTTGTAAGAGTCTCACACATCTGGGTTCTTCTATCAATAAAATAGAGAATTATTTCTATATTTAGACAAAAAAGGAGTTTTAATTTACTATTGCATTAGTTTAAAAAGTTATAGTTTTCTAATGCTGATGGTGTCCAGAAAAAATCCTGATAATGTTCAATTCCCCCTCACCCCAATTCATTGGCTGCATCAACCAGCACTCACCTTTGTGTAAGTTTTTTGTTACAAAAAACCTCCCATTGTTAAGTTGCTTAATAGTGTTCTCTCTGCGAACAGCAATTTGATTGAACAATTGCTATTGGCATGATGAGCTCCATGAACTTAAAGATGAATTGGACAAGCTGCCCTTTTGATTCTTTGATCTTTCATGTTGCGTATGTTTGTGTTGTACATAAATAGGTGTATTTGTCAAATATCTACATCTGTATGCATTTTAAAATCCTTGTTGGAAAGTAGTTTCATGATTCATTCACAGCAAGGATACATTTGACATTTTGGCTTATAAGATACAATAATTTGTTAGGATTTGTTTTTCCTTTCATAATCTGGTAAAGTGTTGATTATCATTATCTTATGTTTCATTGGCATACAGGTGGGGTGCTTGGATTGTTTTATAACTGCTTTTTAAATATTTATTGTAGGTGGATGATTATAGCATGGTGAGCTTTGTGCCTCTTGACTTGAGGAAAGAGAGCAGGTTCTCTCTCTCTCTCCCCCTCCCTCTCTCTGTGCCTGTGCACACTTATCGCATGTACATCTGCTTGCATGTGCACGCAGACATGAGTAGAAAGTCATATGTTTGCACACATATAAAGGGCTGGAACATTGCTCCTTGGGTAATTATGTTGACTGTTACTCCGTTTACTTTTGTTACAGGGAGTCAGGGACCTCTACTTTGGTTTGAGAAATTTCAGTAATACTCCCTCTTGGACTTGCTGGGAATGGAATCGATGAATTTCCCTTATTTCCCTCACGATTTTATAAGATTTTCTATATTTCCTTTTCTGTTTTGTGGATAGGCGTAATTATAAATTTATAATTAATGTGGAAGTAGGCCAACATTAAAATTACCGAAATATACCTATTCAATCTAAAATAAAATAAAATAAAATGAAACAGAATACACCCAATTTTGTAATTGTTGGCAACCCCCCATCAATCACCAGTTTTCTCATAATTACGGTAGAATCCCAAATCCACATCATTCGGCATATTTTGAATAATTACCAAAGCAATTCCATAACACCTTCCACCATCCTTTACAGCAAGCTGCAGAACACAATCTCTCTATCTCTGCCAACCATACTTTCACCAAGATAACAATCATTTTAGCTATTATGATATCAACCATTATATCACCATTCCGCCCTGCTTCACTACCTCAATTTTTATAATATTTGATTGTAGCCAATTCAAAATTAAAACCCAGCCAGAATCAGGCAGTCACCATCATATAGTTTCTTCTGACTGATCCACCACCAAAACTAGTTCAGCTGTGTGAAAACTTCTGTAGAGGCTATCAGACAATGTAATTTTAACTTTACACGTTTGGAATTCGAGTTCTTTCATTTAGGATTCCATTTGTGAGGGTATGTCAGACTAAAGTTTGTCGAAGGTTGGTCAGGTCTCTAAAAATGGGATGGCTTTGGAGGTTGAAGGTTGCCTGACTTTTGTTTTGTGAGATGGTGTATGTATAATGACTTGACTGCTTGTGTTGTTTCTGTGGCTTGAGCTTACAAATTTCAATAAGAATTTTGTCGTCTTCTTAGTTTCCTCTATAGGATTAAATGCTCATAAAGGGAGGTACAAGGTGAGGGTAAGTAGGTGAGTGTAAAGCATTAAAAGAATGAGGAAATGTTAGGCAATGGAGAAATTACACTTCCCTTAATTGCAAAATCAGGATGGGTAGATAAAGTTGGGCTGCTAACGAACTTAATTGTTCATGAATAACTCAGATCCAGGTCAGATTGAGCTTGTTTAATAAGCAAGTGAACTGAGCTCGAGCCCCATCTCCTAGGTCATTTAATAAACGAGCTTAGTCCCAACAAGGAAAATTCAGTGGTTTTGGCTTGTGAACAAAAGAAATTGGCTTGTGTTGCGAAGTTGTATGACTAACGACTTTGACTAACATCGGCTTTTTCCTTTCCTTTGCAGTATACAATACGTGTTGTCACAAATTGACAACTGCATTCAGTATGGAGAAGATGCAGATGTGAAAGTTAAAGATTTTGATCCAGAGGATGATTAGGGGCTTTAAATTTGTTGGCTGCTTATGTAAACTTGTTACTGGAGTTGCAATCCTTGGCTGAGGCCATTCAATGGGGGTTTAGAACAAAAGCTTCATATAAGCAAGCAATGAAATAGCGTGGAGATCTTGAGAGAGAGCTACTTCAGCATTGGACCTTAAGTGAGCTACTTAAAGGTAGTTTCATCTTGTCATTGCATCGGTTTTACATTGTAAACTTTCATCTACCCAAGGATTTTACCTCAAAACATTGGCCTCTTTTAATCTGGATGTATCCAAATTTTACCTCAATATTTTATTTTACTTTTCGAAAGTTCGTGCATGGTGTTCACTCATCATCCATGTGTACACACACACACACACACACACACACGTGTAATTTATTCTTGTATATATAGTAGATGCGATGTAAGTTGAGAGGGGGAGAGAGAGAGCGCAAATGCAAGCTGAGTGCAGAGAGAGAGAGAGAGAGACCGAAGAGACGATGGTAAAGGTGGCCGGCCATGTGGAATTTATTATGTCTGTTACCTAGTGTTGAATCTATATATGTGCTTCAATTGAAGGAAACCTTTACTTATTGTATTGCAGTAGCATTACAATAATTACAGCTACCTCTATTTATTAATCACATTTTTCAAATGAATATATATTTCTTCTACTTAATTCAATTTAATTATACTTCTTTCACAATAATTTACCTTTTAGAAACTTCTTATTAGGCAAGCATTGTAAGACTTGCAGTTCATCTAAATCTTATATTTTTATTATAAGAAAAAGAAAAATATGAATTTATAGTTTATTATCTCTTATAATATAATATATTAATTTCCGTAAAAGTTAGTTGTGATCAATCTGATAAGCTAAAGAGCCATAACGACACAAAATAAACTTAAAAATACTTGTTGTACAGGACCATGGTCACTGTTTTGTAATTATTAGATGAGAAAATTGGTCCTTTTATCAGGTTTTTATTGACCATTGCATTTGACAATTACTTATAGATTTGATAATTAAATTATAGTTTTTTCTAAAAAAGAAAATTTCATAAATCACCATATTTTTATGTTTTATGCATAATGACTCATACACGTGCGTATTCAAAAGTTTTCAATAGTAGTTTTTAAATTATGCCGAATAATACTCAAATTCATATTTTAGAATGTGAATGGAATATTCAGTAATTTAGAACTGATTTTTTTTTCTCGAAAGTAAAATTTATTGGTTCTGAAATAAATTTATAAGACTATTTGTATTTTAGTGAAAAAAGTAGGACTTGATATATGAATGGAATATTCAGTAATTTAGAACTGATTTTTTTTTTCTTTTTCAAAGCTGAAATAAATTTATAAGACGTATTTGTATTTAAGTGAGAAAAGTAGGGCTTGATGGTAATTTTGAAGACAAGAGTTGTCTTTAAAATTACGACTTTTTCAGTTTCAAACGCAAACTGAAAAAGTCGAGTCAATGTTCACATCTTGACATGATCTGAACCATAGGATAAAACTATTGGGTCCCACTTTCGCGTGGCACGAAATAAAATCTTTCATATTAGGCACCGAAGTCCTCTCTCTCTCTGTGTGGCCTTTTAAGTCTCAACCGCCCTCCAAAGTGCAAAAGGAAAATATATACTCCTACCTAGTATTCATCTATGACTCTGTACTCTCTCTCTCTCGCTTCCGTCTAATTGGTTCGAATGTGAGTAAGAAAGATTTGGTGTATCGAAGTTATCCGAAACAAAACTAATATGAGTTTTGATCTCATCAAAGATGTCCCAAGCTGATGTCTCTTACAGGTTCATTCTAATTTCAACTCTCTCTCTCTGTTAATTTATATATTATATATCTATGTGTATCGATTCCCACTATGATTCTCTGTTTTTGTGCTTGTTTGGCGTTCAAATTATATATCTATGTATTGATTGTTATTTACTGGATTTAATTTTTTCTGGATTTAATTTTTTCTTCTTTCGATTGCGATCTTGCTGGATATTCATGTATTAGTGTTTCACGATGATCTGTAAGTTTGTGATGATGATTCGCTTATTTTTCCTGATCATGGCTAATGCATTTTTCTTTTTTCTTTTTTTGGTAATTTGGCAATTGCATGTTTGAGAATGATCTATAACCTCGTGAAAGTTAAAAGGGTTTTCAAATCAAACTATTGATAAATCCGAGGTTTTAAGTCTATGCTTGTAGGATCATGGCTAATGCGGGTGCTAATGTCAATTGTAAATTGTCTATGCTTGTAGGATCTTTTTTGAAGTTGAGCAAATGTCAATTGTTATTTTAATTGGTACACCATAACTTACATCAACTTATTCAGAATGTCAATTGTTATTTAGGAGCATGAAATGATAAATAAAAAATGATTGTCCAGTTAAAAGATTAAAAGGAAGTGGCACAAGAAAATGATAATATAGTCGCCCAAGTCCAAATCAATGTTGTAAGTTAGCATTGCTCAGTAAGATTATATTTTTCTTCTTATCACTATTGTGTATATATTGCATATATATGTATCTGAGTGTTTGTATGACTGCAAGCGAATGTGTGTGTGTGTGTGTGTGTGTGTATATATATATGGGGAGACTGCAACTTTTTTCCCTTCTAATATGAAATATTACTGAAGTAGTCACAATAGAAGTACAATTATTCTTTGATTGGGTGAACAGCTTCACTAGTCGTGTGATACAGATAATGCAGCAAGTAGTATGAAGAATTCATCTTTTCTATCTATCGGCTCATCCTGCGCCTGAGTATGACCTACTCTGTCTATCTTCAAAGAATTTTGGCTGACCGAATTGAAAGTCGAAGCTTTTGGCAGGGGTTGCAAGCTAGACGGTACAAAACTTTATTTTGGAAGATATGGAACTAAAAGTTGTAGAGCTAGTCGTCTTTCATATCGAGCCATCAATGGCTAGGAAGGCTCCAGCAGTAACTAAGAAAGAGACTTCTGCTCTGAGCCCATTGCCCTCCATTGGCTTTAGAACAAACGCGAAAGCAGAATTCATTGAGATCCTCTCACATGTTCAATCTTTTTTTTTGCGGTTTCCCCAGAGATCTTTATCATTAATGCGACCTCCATTTTATTTTAAGGTGATATAATATATTTTCAAGAAAATGATGCGAGAACCCATGGTGAAGAAACAAGAGAACCGATCACTTTGCCGATACAATGCATACAAAACGGGAGACCAATCAATAGTGCTGAATACTTGGTCACATTGTTCTTAAACGAGAATGAAACTACTTCCCCTTCTGGAGACATGAAAACAATACCAACGCCAGTTTTTTCAGAATACTCAGGAGGCAGATTTCCTTTACACCTTTCTCTTATCAGCTCTATCTTCTCTTTTTCTTGGGGACCCATAAAAAAAAATCATCCAGTAAGAGGCTTCTGTTACGAATACTTCCTCATCTCGCAGTTCTTCATATACTAGAATTCTGATATTTTTCTGCTTTTTCGACTATATATATATATTTCCTTTATTAAATACAGAAACACAAATTGCAAGGCAGTATCTTCATTTTCCTTTCATTGCCATTTTGCCTTTTTGGAAAAGTTTATTTCATTATATCAACTTGATAATGAAAAATGCACGTTTTCCCTTGCTTCTTCTATCCAAAATTAGGAACATCCTTCTTTTCACACTTGCAATAAGAAGCCTATAAAGGTCTTCTAGATTGGAATTGTTCTTGTTAAATGTGAGATGGTTGGTCTCATGGGTCAGCAAAATGTAAGGTAATCTCAGGAATATTGTTATCAAGGTCCATGCATTTTTCATCTTTTAGTTCATTCATTTATCGTTGTTTTGTTTTGTCATGTAAATAAAAGGAAAAACTTTTATTTGCCACTGGCAAATTACACTTACCTCCCCTCTAGATTGGCTTTATTACAGTTACTTCCCCTCTAGTTTGGCATATTACACTTACCCCCTCTCACTAACAGATTTTAACAGTCGTTCACAGAAAATGTAAAATTACCCTTATGCCATTTACACTTATCTCCCTTCTAGATTGTCCTATTACACTTACCACCCCTGTGTTTTGGAATATTACACTTACCCCCCCTCTAATTTGGATGTTTGTAGCAAATACCCCTTTATCGTGAGCAGCACTAACTGTCAGAAATGATCAATGCTGGCGTGACCAAATTTGAAGATTTATATGACGAAAATGTGAAATTATAATTGTGCCCTTATTATTATATAAATAATTTTAACCAAAAACTATTTTGTCACAATTACATTATACGTACCCCCGCACATATTTCCATAAATCCTAAAGGCTAACACGTTTTAAAGAATCAAAACTCATTACATTTTGTTCGAAGTGTCTGTCAAACACTTAGAACAAAAATAAACTCAAAAATCTATTAGTTTTCATCATTCATCGTTATGATGTCATTATTTGAATCGATAATCGATATAATCGAAAGCGAACAAGGACTAAAATTAAAGGATATATTGATGGATATATAGATAAAAAATTGGCAATAGATTTAGAGAGAGAAAGAGAAGAATGACGAATATGTAGAAGAAAATGATCTATGTATTTTCTTTAGTTGGGTTTAGATTTGTCTTTTTGCACAAGCAACATAGGACTAAAGCTTTCTTACAAATATTTGAAGAGTATTTTTGTCATATAAATATTAAGATTTGGCCATGCCAGTATTGACCATCGCTGACAGTTAGTGTTGATGACAATAAGAGGGTATTTGCTACAAACGTCCAAATTAGAGGGGGGTAAGTGTAATATTCCAAAACACAGGGGTGATGAGTGTAATAAGCCAATCTAGAGGGGAGGTAGGTGTAAATGGCATAAGGATAATTTTACATTTTCCGTTAAAATCTGATAGTGAGAGGGAGGTAAGTGTAATATGCCAAACTAAAAGGGAGGTAACTGTAATAAAGCCAATCTAGAGGAGAGGTAAGTGTAATTTGCCCAAAATGTATGCATATTCTTCATTTGCCTATGCTAATAGTAGCAATGTTTTCCCATTCTTCTCTTTTTCTTATTTATTCTTTTCTTTCCAAAGTATGCATCATTAAACTTCCCACAGTTTCTAGACCAAGACAGCAGTATCTTTCCAAATTCATGGCCTGCCTTGAACAACAGCTTTCTTGACACCCTATTGGATGGCTGCCACAATCGAGCACTGGGATTGAAATCTCATCCTGTCTTGGAATGGATTGAAACTACTATACCAGCACATCGAATAATCTCAAATCACTTTTTGACTCAAAACTGTCACACGGGGTTTGGGTGGCTTGAGATTCCATGGTTTGTGGGTCATTAATTCAGATATGGATTCCACTATCAAAATCATGCCCCAAATGCTTGAAAGGGTTGGAATTGTAATGAGATCCCAATGCTCAATTCCAACTATCCAAGCATGGCCTACTATTTAACGGCATGAGTATTGCCTTTTTATTTTTACCTCATTGTTTATTTGGATTAATTTATATCAATTGTGGAGTTAGATTGGGGATATATGTAATAGGGATCCTTTTGGCATTCTTGTCGGAGCTAACTAAATTAGAACTCTCGCTCTCTCTCTCTCTGACTGTGTGTGTGTGGTTGAAATTGGTAGAGAAAGATTAGGTCTAACCATTAAAGTTGTTCTACTACTTTAGTTGTAGTTCGATGCTCTAATACTGGGAATCTAACAAGCCTCACTCTTAAAAGCTCTTTTAATCTTTTTTGACAAAAGGGTAGTGGCTCAACCAACTTCTGTTTTTCGTATCTGTTCTTCCCCTTTTCTTTTTCTTTTTTTTTCTTTTTTTATTACAATAATGGAGGATGTCTTGGCCTCTTCATGTGGACTATTCCCTATAGATGCACCCAATCATCCCCAAAACATGGGTATCGAAAACTCAGGGCGGAGGATTTTTATGCTTTCACAAGACCTCTGGGTCATGCCTAGAGGCCTTATGCCAACTCAGCTACCCCTTTTTTCATATCTGTTAATTATTATACACTTCAATAAACTGTCAAGCTTGCCTCAAGATGTGTGGTGTCACATTAATCTCTTACGAAAAATGAGTCACTACTGGAGCAATTGTTTAGTTTGTTGTTCATTTATTATTGTTTTCTTTCTTTGACACTTTTTTATTCTTTTTTAATCTACTTGTTAAATTATTCCAGTTTTCTGGTTAATAAGGTGGAAGATGGGCTAATTATTTTTGTGCCAGATGCCAGATTTAGTAATTATATTTCCAAGTATGATAGGTCTTCTTTTTTGTTTATATTTGTAAATACATCTTCAACCATTTAACTCTCGTTAACCACCAACAGCTTGGAAAATCTCATGCGACATTGTTACTCATAGGGCCAAAACATTTAGAATTTGAATGGTTGTTGATGAACATTGTGCACATAGTTGAGTAAGCTAACACTCCTTTGTTCGAATGATATGTCTATTAATTTAATTTTCTTCTTGTTTATGAGTATGATGTGTGTTATGGTTGCATCCCACTTGTTGGAGTAATATATTTTCCCCTTTTCTTCCTCTGCAGCTGCGGATCTTGTGGGTACCCTCTGAACTTATCCTCTACCAATCGCATTTCTGGTATAGGTTCTGAGTATCATAAATCCATTAAAAAAGGCTATATCTCCTTCCTCTCCATTGATCTCAGTCGTTTTACTCAAGTTGATGAGGTAAACTGTCTTCCTATTTTTTGGGGTCGATATCGTTCAAAAACCAAGCTTCTTTGTCGCAAGTGTGGAGTTCTTATTGGGTACGGATGTGGAGACTCACCTGCTCTCTGTGGTTTTGACTCTCCCACCTCATCTCGCTCAGCTTATAAAAAATTCATGATAAAGATCCGAACTTTACAACCTTCAGAAGAGTGCTAAAAATCTGACATGGAGAATCCTCCCAGAGATGGTCCTACCTCCATTATGCAGCTTCCTGATGATTGCCTGTATTTTATTTTCCAAAAGCTTGACAGTGGCTCTGATCGCGAATCATTTGGTTTGACTTGCCATCGCTGGCTTCATATTCAAAATTCAAGTCGCCGATCCTTACAGTTCCAATGTTCGTTCGCCATACTTGACCGACCCTCATTATCTCAAAGTAGCTACTTTATTAATGTCTCCCAGCTTAATAGCTTGCTCAATCGCTTTCACAAATTACAATCATTGTCCCTATCTGGATGCATGGACCTACCTGATTCAGGCTTGAGTCTGCTGCAACATTATGGCTCAAAGCTGCAGAGTCTCTATTTAGATTGCTGTTTTAAAATCACCGATAAGGGACTCTCCTCGGTTACTACTGGCTGCCCTTCTTTGACATCTTTGACTTCTATCAGTCTTTACAGGTGCATTATTAGTGACATTGGTCTAGAGACTTTGGCGAACTCTTGTTTAGATTTAAAAGATGTGAATCTCTCTTATTGTTCACTTATTTCTGATCGTGGAATAAGTGCTCTTTCACAAAAATGCCGTCAGCTTCGGGCAGTCAGGATATCTTACTGTGGGAGCGTAAGCGGTGTTGGCTTTAAAGGCTGCTCACAAACGTTGGCTTATTTAGAAGCTGATTCCTGTAAGCTTGACCCAGAAGGGATATTAGGAATGGTTAGTGGAGGTGGGCTCGAGTATCTGAATGTTTCTAGAAGCTTGGTCACTTTGACAGCAATTGGGGCTGGATTAGGCGCAAGGTTAAAAATCCTTAATTGTCGCTTGTGCAGAACCATTGGCGATGAGTCTGTTGTGGCAATTGCTAAGGGGTGTCCATTACTTGAAGAGTGGAACCTAGCAATATGTCATGAGGTTAGGATATTAGGGTGGGAATCAATTGGGTTATATTGCTATAATTTGGAGAGGCTTCATGTGAATCGGTGTCAGAACTTATGTGATCGTGGGTTGCAGGCTCTGAGGGATGGCTGCAAAAGACTCTCAATTTTGTACCTTAGTCACTGTCGTGGAACCACTTCTACAGCAATGGAATTGTTCAAGTGTTTAAGAAGTGATGTGGAGATCAAACAAGAAGAAATGGTGTGTATTGCGCCTAACTGGGCCTTTCAAAGATTTAGGTAAAACGATCATTTGACGGATGAAGTTGATAGAAAAAAACTCAATGCAAACTAATGCTCTACTTTATTTAAAGCTCAAACCTGGTTGAAGATATATGTACCAGCAGAAGGGTCTCAACTTCTTTAGTGACTGGTAAGATTTTATTTATTTTGAAGTTCTAATGATACATTTTAAACATCCCATTGTTTATAGTTTGGGTACATATCCTTGGATCAGTAGTAATTAAGTTGTTCATCGCTAGATATTCCATTTTCTACTCACTTATCCTTTCTATTCTTATTATATCCTGTTACACTACAAATTGGTGAAAGCTACTCTTAACTTGCCAGGGAAATTTCAGTATTTGGTCTCTCTTTTTTTTGAAGCACAATAGATGTGGAACACCTACTACCCCGAACAAATTTGTTAGCATTTCTTATCCAGGGATGTAAGGTGTTGTTCCTTTTGGTTGCTTCTTCTGTACCCCTAGCCTCTTAAGACTGAAACTGCCCCTTATTTTACAAGGCTTTTTCCTTTTCAACTTCGGAGATCTATGGCCGATAGCTTGTTTTGAATCTTATTGTTTATCCTCTCTTTTTTAGGTAATAAAATTTACTTGCCAAAAAAAAAAATTTGTGGAAATTTGATTAAAATCAGTTAAACAAATTTTAACGTCAGATAATGGGGGTGCTAAAGGGCCTCCAGTGGATCTCAATCAACCATTGCAGGAACAAGAATGTAACAGTGCTGGCCGAAAAAAACTGGAGTCTGTAAATCAAATCTTGTAAAGAGGATTGAAGTGAAAGGAATTTCAGTTCCGTTACATATTGTTAGTGTAAATTACTTTCCATTACTAGAAAGGACTTGTGGGAAAATTACTTAATTTCTTCTCCCTGCAAGTCTTTCAGATAACACAGAAAGGAGAAAACTACGAGTGCCATATATTTTACTGATGTCAAGTAAAGTTTTTCACCATGAACGCTTGCTCCCCAGGTTACTTTGTTCTGTCAGTTAAAGTACAGCTTGCATTTGGCAAACCCAAGTGCACGAGGCTCCAGTTGCAGTTGCCGTTATTTTTTCCTTGCGGGCTTTATCACTGTGGTCAATTGATCAAATCAGGGCATGTGATGTGACCCAAGTAGAGCTTTCTCAAACCAATGTGCCACAGGCTTTTGATGAGACCAATGGGCTGCCGATGAATCATATGATGTCCAATAGTTGAACAGATTCTGCAGAATATACAAGTACATAAATAAGAGTCTAGGGTGTGTTTATTTGGATAAATGAGTGGATTTGAAATTAAGGAATTTGAGTTTGAGTTTACATTGACATTTTATGGAATTTAGATCCCTGTTGCCATGAATTTCGAATAATTCTTTACAACTTGTTTTTTAAAATTCCTACAGTAAATTTATTCATTTGAAATTCTTATGATGGAACTTTAGATAAGACTTGTATGAATAAATAAATTTACATTTTTCAATTTGGGCAAATAATGACAAATTGAAAAAGTGTGACATCATCAAATTGCAATAGGAATAGGGGTAATTTTACTCTGAATTTTAAAAGAACTTATATGCACATATCATCATCAATTTGTAATAGGGGCAATTTGCTCCATAATTTAAAAGGATTTATATGCACAATGGGGGGGGGGGGGATTTGGTTTTGCACTTTACCCTTTTTATTTAAGAGTCCAATACAACAACAATGGCAATGGCAGCATCATTTCCATCTCTACTCTTACCTCCATAGAGAGAGTAGAGTAGCGCCATTTCGATTCGCTCCTTTGGCAGGATGGAGACCAAAAAATCAATTAGCAGCATTATTTCCCCATAAACCATCCCATGCAGCACTTGGAGTTGGAGTTGGAGCAGCCTTGGGTCCTTCCATGTAGTTCTGATTCCGCCTTGGGTCCTTCCATGTAGTTCTGATTCCGATGCAAAACTTGAGGTCCTGGAAGCCCATCGGGTCCATGTTGATGAACTCTCTTGGGCTTTGTTTTGACCCCAAGCAGTCTCAACACAAATCTGGCCAGTTCTCCATACAATAACCCTGAGCGATCAAGCAGCTGCAAATGATACCATACCATCCATGAGTGAGTCATCATTTAAACATCTACGTTAGCTTAGGTTAGGTTAGGTTCGATCCATCGATCTGTACAGCGTGACATGACAGCAATATCTCACTAATTCAATTGCTAAGTTTGGGGATTACAAGGCCAATCCTATAATTCATTTTTGCTTGCAAATAACTAAATGGGGGGAGACAGAAGAATATGATATGATACCACCTGAAGAAGTGCAGACGTGAACATGTGGAATGCTTGGGTATTCTGATCCGTCAGGATTGCGATCCGACCAAAAAAGGTTACCACGCCTTGCATCTGTACACATCGTATAAACAACAACAGATAAAATAAATATACACATCAAAAAGGAGCCCGTGTAAGACATTGGCAGCTAAAAATACAATTTATCCCAAGACTAGGATAGGTCTTCACTTCCCAACTATGCCCCATCTAGTTTTCCTGAATGAGCTCTCCCTTTTCACTGGCATCTCAAAATACAATTTTGTAAGAAAAAGGAGAAATATTGAAACTTCCCGATCTTGGGAGGCCGACTACAAATTGACAGCAACCCATTAAGGATAACAATTGCAGTCATGGATAAAATTTAGGATCATTTGATCTTTATATTCCTCGTATGAGCCAACCAAATACCATTCATTTGACAAACTTTACTTTTGCCACCAATAATATACCAGAAGTTGTCCTGAATGGATAAAAACTTATAGGAGCTGAAAGAATGTGAACACTCTAACTGAACAACTTCTGTAGTGTCTGTATGCATATTAAAAAGTAAACAAAGAAAGAGATTCATCTTGCCTTACCACACGCAAGAAAGAAATCCAAAAGCTTGGCGGAGAGGACGGAGCACCAAATGGATTATTTGGATCCTGATCACCGTACGAACCTCCAATGCCCATCCCATTACCACCCATTGTGCCTCTGTAATAACCCTTGTGGACGGGTGTGAGTGGGCGGGTGCATAGACAGACACTGGGCTGAGCTACCACACTGACAGGGTACAAGGTGCTCAATCCCACATCGCCTGGGTGTGGAAAAGGGAATGTGCTTATATGTAGTATGTTCTCTTCAAATGGTATGAGGCCTTTTGGGGTAAACCCAAGAGCAAAACCGTGCGGGCCTGGCCCAAAGCAGACAATATCATACCATGTGTTGGAGCGGGGTATTACAGCCTCCAAAACCACCATTGTACATTCCCCCACCGTACATGCCAGAACCTCCATAAAGGCCGTCATAACCTCCACTATACATGTTGTTTCCATACAATCCCCCACCATAAGATCCTCCAAATCCGCCATATGAACCATACATTCCAGAACCATAACCAGAATTATAATTCAAGCCAGAACCATAACCTGTTTAGGCACATCAAACAAGCCCATCAGAATCATGAAAAAACGGGTTACAATTATGGTGGAACAGTGGAAGGCTTCCACTGAGGCATATAATGTATGTTATCTGATTTCAATCCCCCTCCCCCTCCTCTCTTCCAAACCCTCTATAAATACGCCGTTTCTTTTATTTTTACTTTATTTATTTTTGCAAATTCCCACAAAAGGAGTGTCAATCAACTTACTACAGTTGGTGCTACGCATCCTAGCCTGATAGTAAACCTTGTGAAGTGTTTGTATCGCATAGTTATCAGAACCAGACCAGTCATTGATACAGTGTGATGGCAAGGTCATGGACAAACCACAGTTTGACTCGGATAACCTAGTACAGTTTGCTAAATCTTATTATCTTAAACATTAGTAAGTTCCTTTTTTCAATTGAACCAACTGTTAGTGTGTTGGTTACTGCTTACTAATTGAATATAATACAATATTCTACCTTGTTTTTTATGCAAGTGCAGATAATCTGATTCAATGGTGTAAACCAGCAAATTGAGGGTCTAGTTTACTTGTTCAAACACCTAAATCCAGTTCTAATTACACCAATATATAGTATTGATATATTATGATACACAACATAATGCCCAGCAGAATCAAGAAGCACACATAATGCGACAGACATAATAAATATAAAGCACAATTGGGCAGATATGAATCATTTTTAAGAAGAAAGCAAATGAACCCACATTAGGTTGTGCAAGATTAATGTGATGAAATTTGTGAATGAAGCACAATGAAAAATTAGAACAACATATACCTCCAAAAGTGCTGCCGTAAGTCTGCTGCTCCCAAGGCCTCGTGAGTACAGGCCTCTTAAGTGCATTTCTGTTTACAGTCATATTCCTATCAGCTGTGGAAACAATTTCACCAGGTCGTGCGGTTCCAGAAGCCTCAACTACATCACTGGTGCTACCAGAAGAGGGAGGTTTGAAAGGTGCAGGACCGGTTGATGAACTAGCTCTTTCCCATGGTTTTGGAGGAGGGCTATTAGCTGCAATGGAAAAATTAACCAAAAGCAAATAAATGAAAATGGGCAGTGTCAATTTCAAGTAGAGCGCATTAGAAAACAAAACTTTGAGATAGAAAGCATAAAAAAATAGAACAAAAAGGGAAAGGGCACGAAACTATTATTCAGATTCTCTGAGCTGCTAAGCAATACTAAAGTCTAAATGGAAACTAATGCTGGACATGGAGTCAAGGTGTATAAATCCTCATTTCTCTTCTATAGTAACATATTGAATTATCAATGCCATCATGTTCTCCAAACATTTGACTCCAAATCAGGGAATTTATAGATAGCCATGGTTACTCCCTATTTAACTGAATGATACGTGAAGAGAAAGAAATTATCTGATAAGCACAGAAACAAGCTTAAACAACTTAGAAAAACAAGTGGCAAGAAAATCTTGCAAGAACAACTGATTTCCTAAGGGGCTTAAACAACTTAGAAAAACAAGTGGCAAGAAAATCTTCGATTTTGCAATTTGCACAGATGTCATTCCAATGAATAATGGGCAAGAACAACTGATTTCCTAAGGGGGTCTTCCATCATCAAATCGTATACTTCAGCTTCTGCATTGATCTGAGTCCCTCTGCACATGAAGTCAACACTTCCCATAACAAAATCCTAAAACAGCTGAATATTCTCTGCAGTCGATATATGCTTTTTGAATAACATCACAAGATGTCTCCACAGACCATGTGATAAAAGAAGCTTACTCAACTTACTGCACCAAGTGAGACTTGCAATTCTCAAGGCCAGCGGAGTACCCGCCATATTTCTGACTGTACAATACAAACTTCCTCATACTTTTACGTGGCCCTATTTTGCCTTCTCGTTAGTCATCCTGACCACATTTAAATTTGCCATGAAGACACAGCTAAAATGGGGTCTAGAAAAGAAGAAAAAAAAATCTCCAAAACACCCTCAGGATAAAAAAAGGCTTAATGTGTTTGATATTAACTAGTCAACAAGCAAAAGCATTTAGCAATTCAAGTTAGACCAAAACATAATATGCTCTTTCCATTGAGAATTTATGTGTATTCTGGCAATACTGCACTGAGAATCTATAAGCGATAACTAGTTTGCTGGACAGAGAGAGAGATCCCTTTTTTCCTTTGTTGTGACGAGAAGGAGCGGTTATAACTTTGTGACAGCAAAACAGCTCATAAGAACAAAACACCAGATGTATTCGATTAGTTCTGAGAAAAAAATTACACACGAATTGCTAGTTTGGTTGCTGAGAAAAAGGTAAGAACGCAGAAAGAAACTTAAATTTTCAAATGTTAGAATTTTAATTACATAAGACCAAGCTCAGAAAAAACATGAGAAACAACAAAACGTAACCCCTTCTGATCCAGAACAGCATCGACCTTAACATTCGGAATTTCAATTTCTTTTCCTTTCCTCCTCTGTAAAAAGCCTAGAGGAAACTAGAAACACAGAAAATCTCATTGATAAACAAAATAAATTCAAGACACCCAGAAGCCAAAACATCTATCTATCAAACTATAAATCAAAACCCAAATCAAATCAATGGTAATAAGAGTAAAGATCACGGCGAAACCAAATTAACTGTAATTGTAACAACAGAAAAGGGACAAAAGTGAAATCAGATCGAATTTTGCAGACCTGATTGTAGGGGTTTGGACTCCATTGTAATGAGAAATTTTGAAAGGCTTCTCGGAGAGAGAGAGAGATTAAAAAAGAAAAAGAGAACAAACGCGAGGGGTGGGAGGGAGGAAATACCGGTAACCATGTTTTGTATGCTCTTTCTCTGTTATTTTAAAAATAAAGAGAAAAAAAAAAAAAAAGGAAAGAAAGAAAGAAAAAAAGACGATAAAGTTACTATTGTACCCTTTATCTTCATATACCATTGCGCTTGGCATTTGCTTTCTCCTCTGGTCCCAAACCATTTATTAAACGGAGGAGTTTTATGGCTATGCTTATGCAACTGTGTTTTTTTTTATAAAAAAGATTTCAACTCTTATGTGAAATGTACATGATAACTTACTTAGTGCTCAAATATTACAATAAGATTTGAACAATTAAAAAGGTTATATATATAACTATATAAGAAAATTTTTGTATGTATCTAATTTCTATTTCTATAACTACTATTAAAAGTATATAGGATTTTTAATTTTTATATACATTTTAGAACCTTGTCATCTAATAAAAAAAATAAAGGTCAAGTTATTTAGAGAAGAGAAGAGAAGTTTTTAAATTCAAACTTTGTCATAATATAAGAGAGTTTCATTGGGGAAGAAAAAACGGCCTACAAAGTAAATTTAACAAAGAATTGTATTTACGTTGAAATAGATCTTTTATCATTTTTTATATATATATTTTAAAAAATATCTCACACGGTATGTGTTAGAGACTTGTTTCATATCAAATTTGAATGTAAAAGATAATGTGTATATATTAGTGGGTAGATAATACTATCCAAGATCATATGTTTTTAAGTCATTGGACTCATTACATTTAATATTAAAATTGGACTCAATTCTTAATCCGACACCGAAAACATTACAAATTTGAGTGAGTCTCGCCCCTTAGACATGACAAAATTACACTCATCTCATAATAAAATACTTTTTATATATATATTTTTAAGTAATAACACTAATAGTTACCTGTTAATTTTTCAAACAGCACACCGATTGGAAAGGAATCAAGAAGACTAACAAAAAGCTGATTTTGAAAATACGGGATACAAAGAACCTTGCAATTTGGGCATGCCCAACAATGTTTTCTTGCCAGAGATTTGTCCTCTCTCTCTCTCTCTCTCTCTCTCTCTCTACATGTGTATGTCTGTGCGCATAATGTGCGATTGTGTGTATAATTATGATTACTTGGACAACGTGTCATGAAATTAATTGAAATGATCATCTGGAATTTCGGGTTCAACCAATTAGGTGACGAAAGAGTGTTGAGGGAATGGGTAGACTAAGGCATGTTTGGATTGGCTTTTGAAATGCAATTTTTGGTTTTTCAAGTTCAAAAGTCTTTTTGAAGAGTGTTTGGATTGGTAAGGCGGAAGAGTTTCAGAGTTCAAAAAGAGCGTTTAAAGAAAGCTGGGGTACCAATTTTCTAATTTATTTTCTGCTTCTCTTTTTCTTCTACGTAAAAGTCGAAGCAAAAGCTCTGTCAAATAGGGCCTGAATATTCACAAATATGCAAAGTGTTGTCCCCTAGGAAGCACCGATACTTGTATAAAATGCGTATCGAATACTGATACTTCTCGAATATTTGCAGACAAATGTTCGATACTTTCTAAATATATTCATAATTTTAAAATATATATTACGTATTTTTTATTTCTAACACGTATCTAATACTTCTTGGATACGTCAACCATGTATTTGATACTTCTCGGATACTTCAATTATGTATTCGATATTTCTCAAATATTTCAAAATCTATTTATAACAATAATATGATAGTATAATTGTTAAGAAAAATTTAAATTTATTCAAAAAAAAAATGTTGATAAATATTTCATAATTTAGTATAAAATTTATCCATGCAAATTATGCAATATATATGATTCTTAACTCTTTGTTTGTTTGTTAATCATAATAGTTTATAAAAAAATGTAAATAAATCTATATTTTGTATATATAAAAATATAATTTGTTGTTTTTATACTGCCGTATACTGCTGTACCTGTATTTTTTTTTTTTTTAGATTTATCGTATCATAGTACTCGTATCGTATTTACCCATGTCCTACATCCGTATCCATGTTTCTTAAGTTAGATACTTAAATTTTTAACACATTACCTATCATTGCTATTAGTAAAAGTACTTTGTGTAAGACATGCTAATTAATCATAATGGTCACTAGTGCAAAATATTGAGGTAGGATATATATCAATATATATATATATATATATATATATATAGGGGCGGATTTAACAAGGCCTGGTGAGTACTCATGTACTCACTTAATTTTATAATTTTTTTTATACATGTAGTAAATACAATTTTTTTTGGGAGTTTAGAACTGGGAGGACTTATTAAGGCTCGTGTGATATATCCACTTAGTTTTATAAAAAATAAATTATACATATTCGTACCCACTTGTTCAAATTCCATCCACTTAATTATATAAAAAACAAATTATACATATTCGTACCCACTTGTTCAAATTTTTGGCTACACCCCTGTATGTATATATATATATATATATAAACTTTTCATTAATTGTTAAAGATCTTCTACATTTGATACACATAAATAGAATGAAATGCATGTGGCAATGAAATGAAATAGTCATTTTCATTTTATTATTTGGTTGCAAATTTGAAGTGATGTAAGAATGGAATGATCAAATTGAAGTATCCAAAATACCTCTCTTAATGACAAATAAATTAAACTAACAAAATAACATATTTTTATAATTTGTTGAAAAAAATGGCAATGGTGGTGGAAGGCAGTGGAGGTGGCGATAGTGGCGGTGATGGTTTTGGATTTGGACCGTGAGATTTTTTTGAAATGTGATTTTTTTATTTATTAATTTTACTTGAAAATGGAATGGTCATTCCATAGATTGGGATGTGAAATGAATTTTTATTCTTTTTCATTTCAGAAAATGAACGTGGAATAATCATTCTCATTTTAATTTTTCTACCAAATAAAAGAATAGTTGAAATAGACATTCTATTTTATTTCATTCATGCATACCAAACGTAACATTAATAGATTCCATATTTCAATGTACTCGGTGAAAAAACTTTGAATTAATAAAAATAAGATCTGCATTTTTCCTGATAACAACATAAATTAGACTTGAAGCACATGTACCCAACCATATTTTTCATGAAGAAACACAAAGAAACCACTTTCTAAGAAAAAAATGGATACATTTTGTTGCAAGAACAAAAATTCAAATCCATTTTCATGAGATTTTATATTCATTTTTTTTCTTATGCATGTACATGTGATAGTTATAGCCCCAAAACTAATCTTCTTATTCTACAAACAAGATGTTGATTAACAAAAGACAACTATAGAACTAAATCATTACAATTCTAAAAAGCATGAACACAAGTACGACATGACACGAATACGGCAATACAAAAAATTTTAGAAATATAGGACACAAACACGGATATGGAGAGAATTAGGATATAAAATAATATATATTAATTATTCAACAAAAAAAATTTATATTAGTGAAATACTTCAATTCATCATCAAATAATTAATAATCAAACAAACTTAGAAACAAAAATAGGCAAATAGATTAAAGAATCAGACTTATTTAGTCTTCTACATATATTTAGCTTAGATTTTTAATCATAATTTATTCGCATATAATTTTTTTTTGAAATACTTAATATACATTATTACTATGAAATGTCTGACATGTATTCGAAGAAAGTTCAAAGAGTGTTTGAGAAGTGTCTAAAGAGTGTCCGAAAAGTGTTCTGAAAATAAAAATATTAAGACACTTCGATAAAATATTTGATACGTATTTAAAGAATGTCCAAATGTTTAACACAGTGTTCAATTATGTAACATAAATATGGCACCTCAGTGAAACGTTCGGACTTTATAGTTACAATCTTTAGAAGCAACGCAGGCTTCCGTTGTAAAAGTTCAAAGCTTTATTGAATTGAGACTCTCTCTCTCTCTCAATATATCACTAGATGAGAAAACATACATTTTTTTTTTCTTTTTTCCCCGTAAAGGCCCGTGATGATTGAAACAAGTTATATGGAGATATGCAATTGTTGTTGCATGTGCTTTGTTTAGTTGTTTTTTGCTTGTTTAAAATGTATACATTTTTTTATTATTTATACATTTTCAGTCATTTTAAATTATTTTATATCAATTAAAACAGATATATAATACTTTTTAAAACTACCTTTATTAATTTTGTTTTTTAAATGACACATCATTTTCTTTTCCTAACAAACACATTCTTTGAGTTCCATTTTAAATCAATCCAGAATGCAGGGATTGGAGGGAAAAAAAAAGAAGGATCTGGAAGATGCCTTTTTAAAAGAAGAAAGTGCGTTAACTTAGGCATATTTGACGACGGTTTATATTAAGTGTTTATTGTTTATAAAAATAAATTTGTAAGATAAATGTTTTATAATTTTTATTTTGTTCATAAATTGTTAAAACACTTTTAAAAGAACACTGCAATTAAAGTTTTCAAATTCTAAACAACAAAATGGTATTTTAGTGTTTATGTTTATTCAATTTTTTTTTAATCTAAAATGGTGGTTTTATTATTTTAATTAAAAAGTGAAGTTAAGAGTGAGAAAATAAAAAGAAAATTTTTTATAAAAGGCTATTACTTGATTCAACGATAAAAAAGAATTATCAAGTGTAGATAGAATTAAAGAGTATCAATTCTCTTGAGAAAAAAATATTGGGTACAATATGTGATAGGAAAATTTTGATCAACGCTTCCATTAGTAGAATAAGATAAGTTAAAGCGTCGAATTGATGGAATATGAGAAAAATTCGACAGTAAATGGGTTAGATAATTAATATACTAATAATACACAGACCGTTCAGGTTTGGATTAGATCATAGATAACGGTTCATATCATATTGCAAGGAGAAGAGTCATACTTCACATAAACTATAACTGAATTTTTATAAAGGAGAGATCAGCCAATTGGTCAGGTAAGCAATATTGAATATTGTAGTTGTTCTCTCTTAAGTTCTTAACTTATGTATCCTATGTACTTGTTCTCCCCATGGTTGGCACTCCACGTGTGTCAGTCTCGTCGCATCTCCTTTGTCTTACAGGGATTGGTGTTGAACTGCAGAAAATTGTATCAACTTAATGAATAATTACTAATATACTTGAAAATAAAAAAATAGTTACTTAGGAGTATCCGTACTAAAAATAATAATATATATAAGAAAAAAAATAAAGAGGTCTCAATCATTTTCTTGTCAAATAAACAATAATTATATTTTGTACTATATCATTAATTCATTTTCAGTGTTTAAAGAAAAATATAAATGAAAAAGAATGTAGTAACAAAAGAAGTTCAAGAGTAATAGTATGCCATCCAAATCTATTTTCTCACTCTTTACAAATTGTAAAACTTTCAATTTTCCCATAGTCATATATTTTGTTTTTATTGTGGTCTTTTGGGTTGTGAGTCATTATAGTTTTACAGTATTATTTGCAGGATATAAATATATATGTTACCTACTATTGTTGGTTTCTTTTTTATGTACATTTCTTGTTTTGTTGTTGTTATATAGATTTGTTGTAGCATGAACTTGACTTTTTATGCAATTTATTGTATTGATATTTTTAAAAAATAATTTAAGATTAACAAACATATTTAATTTTTAAAATAGGCAAAACATTTTTTCGTTGTCAAACAATAGGGATGTTTATGGATAAACAAAATCATAACATATATACTCTTGTAAACACTAAAACACTAAACATAAACACTTTCCAAACGGTTTTAATTTAGTTAAGGGGGGGGGGGGGGGGTGTTAACAAATGGAGTACCTAGGACCAATAGACCATGGCCATGTTTGGAGAGGCTTACTCATTCTAAAATTTCTTTCATTTAAAAGGCATTTGAAAATGCTTCCAATGAAAGGAATTTAAAAGAAAAAAGTTGTTTGGTGGATACATTTTTTGAAATTCCTTCCACAATTTTAACTTGACAAATTTATCATTAATTATTCTCAATAGGCAAGTTTCACGAAATAAAATAAGACAAAATTGTCAATAAAATTTGTTACTTAAAATAATTCTGGCTTCCTTTCAAAAGCAAGTTTTTCTGACTTCTTTTGAACAGACTTTTTAGAACTTCGACTTTCATTAGAAGTGCATTTTTCTTATTTCACCAAACACTAATATTTCTTTGAAGGACTTTTTGGGTTTGGAAATCCATTTCAATCTCTCGGGAAGCTCTCCCAAACGAGCACACATTTTTATATATTTCTTTTGAATTTATATTCATTATTTTGTTTTTGTTTTTCTCAAAATTATATATATTCATTGTAAAATACATGGACCAAATTAGATTATGAGTTTTCCCCAAATAGATTTTATCCAACTCAATTTCACTTTTATTGAGAATACATGTTTGGTAGAAACCAAAATTCATTCTAAATATTTCTAATTTAAGTAAGTTATATATGAATTGAGTTTTTTCACATCTTATCAAATATTTTTTATGAGATGATTACAATCGACTATTTTTTCTCCATGTCTAAAATATTTTAGTAATTATCTTATTTGTGTCATTTAATTTTATTAAATTTTCTTTTATGTTATTTTTTAAGGTAAATTACTCCAACCTCCCTAAGATTTGTCTTAATTACCCTTAGATTAAGGTAACAAAAAAAAAATAGAAATGGTCAACCTACCTTAAGTTTTGGTTGACATTGTTCCGACCACCCTTGCCATTAATTGATCATTAATTTAGTTAAAAGTTAATTTAAAAAGTCAATTAAAATACCATAAATGCCCTTATGTGTTGTAAAATGACAAAATTAACCTTATTAATCTTTCATAACAACTTAAACTATGATATTCTGAACCAAAACACCCTTAACTTTTCATCGCTTTAATACAAAAAAATAGTAATTAATTTATTTAATTTTATAAATACAGTAAATTTATTTAAGTTTTAACATTAAATACATTAATTTAATATTCAATGTGTATAATTTATCCAATTATATAAAATTCTTTACTAAAATTTATTCTATTAAAAACATAATTTTGAATTAAACATATAAATGAACATAATATATATATATATATATATGATGAAGCAAAATCCGCCGCGAACTGGTCAAACGCCAACCTATAAAAGAGACAAGAGAGGAGTAATCGAAAGGGCACCGGCGTGGTGCCGGCCGACTACGCTCCGACGATCAAGTCAGGAATCGAAAGGGCTTTAAAAGCTGTAAAGAAACTCCGAGGGTATTAATTGCGTACCTGGTATATGGATCGTTTCTGTATTTATAGCGGTCAAGTGGAACTGCGTCCTAGTAGGAGACTGGCTCCTAGAGATAGAGGAGTCCTGATTAAAGTAGATTCCTTATCCACGTCACCTTGAACTCAACCTCCACGTTGTACGTTTCATAATTGGAGTCAAATACTCTATCAGATGCCCCCTGTTCATGAGGGTTGCTCGTGAAGCCTTATGAACACTTTGGCTAGCCCACCGGGCTCTATCTTGGCCCATGGATTTTAAACAGCTACAAGTTTTTTTTTTTTTTTTGGCGCCCTTGGGTTTGGGCTCGACCGACCTCCCTCGTGCTTGGCCTCCCTCTCGCTTAACCGCCTTCGAGTGCTGGCTGCCTTCGCCCTTGGCAGCCCTCGGGTCGGCCGCCTTCGCTCTTAGCCGCCCTTGTGTTTGGCCGCCCTCGCACTTGGCCACCTTCGCGCTTGGCTGTCCTCGTGCTTGGCCACCCTTGAACTTGGCCGCCTTTGCACTTGGTCGCCCTCGTGCTTGGTCGCCCTCGCACTCGGCCGCCTTCGCTTTTGGCAGCCCTCGAGGGTCGGCCGCCTTCGCACTTGGCCGCCCTCGCACTTGGCCGCCTTCGCTCTTGGCAACCCTCGAGGGTTCGGCCGCCCTCGCACTTGGCCTCCTTCGCTCTTGGCAGCCCTCGAGGGTCGGCCGCCTTCGCACTTGGCCGCCTTCGCTCTTGGCAGCCCTCGAGGGTCGGCCTCCTTCGCACTTGGCTACCCTCGTGATTGGCCGCCTTCGAGCTCAGCCGCCTTCGCGCTTGACCGCCCTCGCACTTGGCCGCCTTCGCTTTTGGCAGCCCTCGAGGGGTCGGTCGCCCTCGCACTTGGCCTCCTTCGCTCTTGGCAGCCCTCGAGGGTCGGCCGCCTTCGCACTTGGCCGCCCTCGCACTTGGCGGCCCTCGAGGGTCGGCCGCCTTCGCACTTGGCCGCCTTCGCGCTTGGCTGCCCTCGTGCTTGGCCGCCCTCGAGGGCCGGCCTCCCTCGCTCTTGGTCGCCCTCGAGCTTGGCCGCCTTCGCTATTGGCAGCCCTCGAGGATCGGCTGCCTTTGCGCTTGGCTGTTTTCGCTCGGGTCTGCCCTCGATAGAGTATTTTCGGACCAAGGCGAGTGGCCTGATATGGATTTTTCCCGCTTGCAATTGAAAGGGGATGAGAACGAGGGCTTTGACTGATGTACTTCTTTTCATCATTTTTTTTATTTATATATCGCTTTCTACTATAGCATTTTTTTTCTGTAGTTTATGCTTATGATCTTGTAACGCCTTTCATGGATAAATAGCTATTATCTCTGCAAAAGGCTTTCATAGAATCTTTTCGTGGAGTCTTTCACTGTTGGATAACTCCCCTTTGCCGGCCATGCTCTGGGATTAATTCATGCGCCTCCTTTTTGTAAAAGGCCCTCCTTGGAGGTGTACCCCCATAGGGTTCTTTATACAATGTTCTCGGGATTAACTCATCTCGCCTTTTTCATCAAAGGCCCTCCTTGGAGGTGTATACCCGTAGGGTTGTGCCCACGTAGGGTTCTTTATACAATGTTCTCGGGATTAACTCATCCCGCCTTTTTCATCAAAGGCCCTCCTTGGAGGTGTGTCCCCGTAGGGTTGTGCCTACGTAAGGCCATTTTAACAATGTTCTCGGAATTAATTCATCCCGCCTTTTTCATCAAAGGCCCTCCTTAGAGGTGTACCCACGTAGGGTTCTTTATACAATGTTCTCGGGATTAACTCATCCCGCCTTTTTCATGAAAGGCCCTCCTTGGAGGTGTACCCCCGTAAGGTTTTGCCCGCGTAGGGTAGTATTTTTTTCGGGATTAATCCATCCCGTATCTTTCATCAAAGGCCCTCCTTGGAGGTGTATCCCCGATTGGTTGTGCCCACGTAGGGCCACTTACCTTTTGTTTTAGTTATAACAACATATTTTGAAAAAAGGACTGCTATTGATATTTCAGTAACAAAAAGAGAATTATTCAAGCAAAAACTTTGAAACTATCATCATAAGGCTCGATATTAAACTGAGTTTCAGATGAAATTATTGAAGTAAATGCAACTTTTAAAAGAAAGTCTTACTAGTGGCACTTCCTAGATGCTCAGCATTCCAAGGATGAGCCAACTGTCTCCCTTCTAACGTCTCTAATCAATATGCCCCCTGTCTCCTCCAAGTATACCAGAGATAACTCTGATTTCCCCCAATAAATGATTTTTTCGAGTGTTGTCATCTTTACCATCCCCATCCCATGGGCGGTTCTGTGTTCCCCTCTCATCTCTAGCTACATATCTTTGTAGTTGGCCCCTTCGAATTAGACTTTCAATCTGCCTTTTCAAGTCTATGCACTCATCTGTATCGTGGCCATGGTCGCGATGGAACCTACAATACTTGTCGCGGGACCTCTTGGATGGATTGGTTCTTAGTTTTGGGGGCCATTCAACAGCCGGGTCATCTTGGACGTAGAAGAGGATTTGGCTTATTGACGTGTTTAAGGGGGTAAATGTGTTGAATCCCTTATCACGACGTGATGCTTTATCGGTCTGCTCTCGTGACATTCTGCTATACTTGGGGTCTCTATCTTCCTCACTGGATTGTCCCCCCTTTTCCTATCTGCCTTTCTCGCATCAAGGGCATCCTCTGCGTTCATGTACTTTTGGGCTTTCACGAGTAGTTCAGACATACTTTCTGGAGGGTGCTTGGAAATTGAGTACAAGAACTTTGAAGGCAATAGGCCCCCCATAAATGCGGTAACTGCCACCTTGTCGTCCAGAGCATCGACCTGCAACATCTCCCTGTTAAACCGGTTAATGAAATCTCGCAATGACTCTCCTTTAGTCTGTCTTATGTTCAGGAGATAGGTGGCGGTCTTTCTGTGCCTTCGGGCGGCAATAAAATTGCCTACGAACAATTGACTCAGTTCTTTGAAGGAACGTACAGATGCTGGCTTCAAGTTGTTAAACCATGACCGAGCAGATTTCTTCAATGTAGTAGGAAAAGCTCTACATAGGATTTCATCTGGTACTCCTTGAAGGTGCATCAGAGCCTTATAAGTCTCCAGATGATCTAGTGGGTCCTGGGTCCCATCAAAGCCTTCAAAGGTAGGCATCTTGAACTTGTTGGGTAAAGGACAGGTCATTACCTCATTAGAGAAAGGGAGATTGGTTTGCTGAACCAGATCTTCTACTGTAGCTTGGCCTTTCCCTTTTATGGCATGAGTCATGCTTTCTATTTTGGCTCTGAGATCCTGCATCTCCAAGTCATAATAGGCAGCCTCTCTTGGGTGCCCTGAGTCTCCGAAGGTACGGGCTCTAAACCCCGAATCCCCTTGGGTACGGGGTCTCTCCAGCGGTATTAGATGAGTCGGATTTGTTTTTTCTCGGTCGCTTCTCACGTGGTTTTGGGCCACGTCTTCTGCTAGTACCCCACTACCCTGCACGGCACCATCCCTATCTGGATCAACTGGCATAAGATGGCTCTGCGATGGCACTGGCTCCACAGGAGGAAGGCGTTGCAGGATTGTCGCATTTTGCTGGAGTAACTGGGCCAGACTTTGGTTCAAGTGCTGGACCTGATATTACAACGCTGCAACTCGCTCCTGGTCGATTGGGACTCCGGGGCGTGCCCCGGGAAAGTCTCCTTGGCCAGGAGGCTGCATGCCCCCCTCTCCTGTTATCGGGATATTGTGATTGGAGCGACCCGGGGATGCGGCAGGAGGGTCTTGCCCAGCGAGGGGGTCCTCCCCAACAGGAGGGTCTTGTATGGCGGCGGTCTCTAGCCCAGATTGCAGGTGCATCATGCTTCTTTTTACGTTTTTTAGGTAAGATGAGAGTATAGTTCGTGGGTTTGTTTCCCACAGACGGCGCCAACTGATGAAGCAAAATCCGCCGCGAACTGGTCAAACGCCAACCTATAAAAGAGACAAGAGAGGAGTAATCGAAAGGGCACCGGCGTGGTGCCGGCCGACTACGCTCCGACGATCAAGTCAGGAATCGAAAGGGCTTTAAAAGCTGTAAAGAAACTCCGAGGGTATTAATTGCGTACCTGGTATATGGATCGTTTCTGTATTTATAGCGGTCAAGTGGAACTGCGTCCTAGTAGGAGACTGGCTCCTAGAGATAGAGGAGTCCTGATTAAAGTAGATTCCTTATCCACGTCACCTTGAACTCAACCTCCACGTTGTACGTTTCATAATTGGAGTCAAATACTCTATCAATATATATATATATATATATATATATATATATGCACACAGTCTAGCCCAACACCTTAAATTACATGTATAACACAGTATAACTAATTATACATATTCTATATACATCTCTACATATAAACATACATATATTAGATTAGCCCAGCCCCTTGTCAATTCTCATTCACCGACATTACCATCTCCTCTCACTGCCGATGTTGCCTAGATCAATGTTGGAGATATTAGATGACCATGATAGATAAAAAATTAAATGCGGAAGAAGATCGAACATACCTCCAGCCATAGTTTTAATTTGATGATACCTTCAGAAACACCCAAATGCAAGTGAGTGGTAGTCCTTCTAGATGCTAGGATGACAGTACAGCAATACGGGAGTGTTTCCAAATGCAAGTGCGTGATAGTGCTTCCAGATGCAAATAGGATGACAATACGGCAGTACAGTAGTGTTACTGAAAACCTTCAACTTCAATATGCGATGTTGATGATAATATTGAACTTCAATATCCAGACCCAGACCCTGATGATAGTGTTGAATTTCAAACAGACTATGATTATAATATTGCAATATTTCTTGAAGCCTTCTAACCTCTCCAACCTGTATGTCTCAAAAGTGATGGAACACAGGCTCTCTGAAAATCATACGAGACTTTGATTGTTGTGAGATTAGGGACCCCAATATCTTCATTCACTGTATATACCTCTCCCATCAAGAGGCAGTTAACCAGAGAAAAGGGAACTGTTAATAAACCACCCATTAACACCATATAGCGTCTGTGGAGAAAGTTACGGTAACTGGATAGTTAAGAAACCACCCATAACACCATACAACGTTAACTGATGTGGCACATGGACCACTAACAAAATAAAAAACCGTCTAACAGACCAACCAAGCCATTCAACCACTGTTCCCTCCATCTCCCCATTACAACCCCTCCACTGCCACTAAGGAAATTTTAATATTTGGGATTTTCAAATTGTGCCAGAATATAGTGCTGGTGATGAAGACGATAACTTTGCAATAATCCAACAAGGGAAATTTCAAATTTTCAATCTACACTACCCAATTCAAAACGCACCCAGAACCTAATAATTGGAGAGGCCAAACTCAGTGCATTATTTTTGTTTAAATATAATTAAATAATATTTTATTATTCTTTATAAATACAAGTATTCTATATCTTTTAAATATGAAGAAGAATTAAAATAAGATCATGTATAAACAAAAATATATTTAATAATCCATGCAGATAGAATTATATCTAATTTTGGCATATATAAAATACATATATACAAGTGGACCAAAAAAAAAATCTAAAATTCAAAAACAGTAAAACAAGGAGAAGAAAAATATGGATTATATTCCCCTGTGTGTATATATATATATATATATATATATATAAATCAATATTTTCAAAATGAAGCTTAAAATATTTCAAATTGAGATTATTTATTAGCTTTATGAGAATTACCTTTTAATTTATTTTTTCAGCTATTCATATGCCACTACCAAGTAGGGATTTTCAAAATCTTGAAGGGGTCAAATATGTTTTTGTAAAGTAAATATTTTAATAATTTTAATTTCAACTATTTTAGGACCCTATAAAATAGGAATTTGAAAAAAAATTGGGGTCTGCCTGTTGAATTTTAGAATTTTATAATTGCAATTTATGTTATTTGATTTTTTTTTATCAAATTAGGTCATTTTAAGCATAGCCAAAATCAAGTATGCCCAATCTTTACAAGTATACCCAATGGTGAGGCCCCAACACCCCTCTTTATACCATGGCTCCTCTCCTTCAATCCAAGTTTTTCACATTGATTTGGTATACATACATGTATACTCTTTGTTTTTTTCTCGACTTTGTTGTTAACGAGTTAAATACGTTGGGGGTGGTGGGGATCAGCAGGTAGTGGAAAACTGGGGGGCAGTGGTGGAGAGAGGAAGGGGAGTGGCAATGGCGGTGGACAGGTGATGAAGAGAGGGGAATATAGATGGAGATAATTAAGTGAAGGGTATTTAGTCTTTTTAAGTTTTAAATCACTTTATACTCAATTGGTGTATTAAAAGTTGGGGTAGTTTATAACTCACGTTAATCATAACTCATTTAGTCAAGAATGTTAGAGTTATTTTTTCAAAAGTTTTTTCTAAGAGTAAATAAAACAAAGTTCAGGAGGGAAGGTCAAAGTATTTACCCTATTTTTTATTATTTGTAAGTTTTTCAAAATGTATTTATTCATAAAAAATTTTAACCACGTGCAACATGTATGATAAATATATAATATAAACAGGTACGCAAAGTGCCTATCCCCATCTCTGAAATTGTGCCTTCGGTGATTGAGACTGCATAAGGCATCAAATAATGTGAGATTTGAAATCATATGAATTTAAAATGAAAAATTAGTCCCATGAAATTCCATCAGTTTTTATGTGATTTGATTACACTACATTTGAGATTCAAATCTTATGAAATCCAATTTCATTTTTAATTGCCTTGATTCCAAACATTAAGAATTCCATTTCGAATTTCAAATCTCATCATTCCAAAAACAGTATTACCTAATTTGCTTAAACATAAGATTGCAATTCTAATTAATAAAGATAAAATAGTAAAATAAATATTTCTCTTATAATTAAATAACTGCTTATTCCAAACACAACAATAGGATTTCATTTCAAAATCAATTCCATTTCTTTCCATGCCCGTTTGAAAATTTTTCTAAGAAATTAAAACGGGCTTCCAAATCCAATAAGTCATTTTTAAAAAAATGTTAATGTTTGGTAAAATAAGAAAATTTGACTTCTAATGAAAGTCGAAGTCCTAAAAAGTTCGGAAGCTAGAAAAACTTGCTTTTGGAAAGAAGTCAGAATCATTTTAAGTAACAAATTTTACAGACAAATTTGTGCCTTTTAGAGTAACTAGTTTAAAGCACATGCGATACATGTTGATTAAAAATAAATTAAAATTTTATTATAACATTCAAAACTATTATAACACATCCAAACACATTAATTAAAGGGTAATGCTACTCAGACAGAATTCGTATACAGAATTCATAGGCAAAAAGTTTTACATCTATTGGATGCATGTGGTGAGTGTATGTGGTGGGACCTACCACATGCATCCAATGGATATAAAACATTCTGCCTACGAATTCTGTCTACGAATTTTGCCTGAATAGCATTACCCTTAATTAAAACACCCAAAACTATTTCCATTATGTAACCTTAGAAATATAAATTCACTTGTTAAAAAAAATAAAATTATAAGTTAACTATTATTCACATGGAAGGAATCAAGTATAAACTATAAGAAATCAAAATGTATAATTCTAATCATTCTTAAACAATTTATTATTATTCTTTTGGAAATTCTCAACACTTTATCCTTTTTATATTTCTAAATTCTTTTTCAAAAAAATCATTCTCAAGTGAAACTTCTTTGATAGCTGCCACCAAAAAACTATTTTTAACTACATCATTTTTACTATTATTTATCTTGATCATAAAAAGAAACGATTTTTCTTTGTAACTTGTCACTTTGTCTTAAAATCCATTCATCTCCTCGTCTTATAAAAAAAACAAATTTCTTTTAGTAATATTAATACATTTCAAATGAATTATTTTATCCATAAATTTTATGAGTGAGGAAAAAAAATATTACCTAACTTTTTAATTGTATTAACTCATCTAGTAAACAATTTATTAATAATTTAGAATCATCAAATATTGTTAGATATGCATTATTTCTTATATATTTGACTCGAAATTGTATCATAAATCTGCATAAATGAGTATACTTCATTGATACATAATAATAAAGAATCACATATTTGTCATATTGTAATTTTTTTAAAAAAATATAATGTTTAAAGATATAAGAATACCTTTGAAAGTTTTTAGTATCTTTTGTTTTGCAATTAGTATAGCTGAATCCATCCATTCGTACTTCAACTTTCTTTTTGCATTGTACTATAGTTCGGATGCATTTTTAATCTCTATAATTATTGTTTCAAAAAAGTAATATTTTTCTGCAAGTTGAGTAACAAAATATATTTTTTTAACATAAATTAATTATAATCATGTGATATAATAAAGAAAAATTAAATGAATATATAAAAAATTATTAATAATTTAATACCTTGAATGTCATTGTGAATTTTCCAATTATGTCTTCAAGTGGAAGTTTTTTAGACTTTTCGAATAATTAATATTTTGAACTTGAAATGAGAACATCAATGCTTTTGTCATTTACGTTTTCTTCAAACCAATCAAAGCATAATAAATTATTGAAACAATATGATATTGATGTGTACAAATACACAGACACACAATCATTATTAGACCTTATTATCGGTTTTCTAAACAAATAAAGTTATAATTTTTGTTTATTTTATGTTTGATTTTTTAACTATTGATAGTGGATTAGCTTCCACCAACCATGTCATACCAGTCATGATATTCTTTAAGTAAAATAAATAATTAAAACCTAATGTAAGTAAGAAGAAATAAATAACCAACTAACATCATAATGCTTTGACTTTTTTAATTCCAATGTTAATTTGTAATATAAATCTCGATTGTGTCTAAAGACCCAAACCTGAAATATAATTTTTTATTTTATTTTATGTTCATTTAGATATAATAAAAAAAATAAAGTGAATAATCTCAATGTTGTATAATAAGTTACCTTTGAATGTGTTGATTGACAAATGTGTAATTGTGATAATAGGTCTTTCGTTTATTAGCTTCATTATCAAATTTTCTTCATTCTCGGCAAAATCGTCTCACAATGTCGAAGTAGTTAAACTGTTATAAAAAATAGTTAGTTCAATAATTTATAATGGTAATTATGAACATTTATGTAATGTTGTAATGACATACCTCATATCCATTATAATGATGTCTCGCAATTTGGATGTCTCTTTATTGTTCTTCTTAGCTATGTTGAATGCATGATATGTTTCAATAACAATTACCAAATCATCTAACGATAGTAAAAATTAAACTTATAGATTTATATATAAGAGAAAGTATATATTAGGAGAGTAAAGAGTTAAGAGAAAACAAATATAATTTTCTTTTTCCATCAATGTACTTGTTTAAGTCCTTGAAGTCCACACAATTATATTTTATTTTTTCTAAACTTACAATTTCAAGCTCCTCTCTTATGAATTTTATCTTAGATAATAATTCTATAAGTTTTACCTTATAGCTTTAATTTTATATTACTATATTATTTCACCATCAAAATAATAAAAAGGTCAAGATATACACACACACACACATTGTTACAAAAAGTACAGAGGTTCAAATGTTTCAGTAATTTTTTTTATTTTTATAATACATTATTATTTTTATTATAGTATATTTATTCTAATAAATACATAGAAACATAATTTTTTCATAAATCTTAAACACCAACTATTCTTTTCTAATTTTATTTATTATTTACCTCGCAGATTATCCCTAACAAAAATCTTCCTATTTCAGAAAAAATAAAAATAATATTATAATTCGTACTTTTATAAATTTTCTAATTATATTTATTCTTTCTCTTACACTTCATTCGTAACACAAAATATTCCTATTTTTAAAATTTAAATAATTTGATTAGAAAAAATAATTTATAGAGTTTCAAATAATTTAATTTAATTAGAAAATTTTGTCCTTAAATGTCTAAAGAATTTAAAATCCATTTAGAGTGGCTTAATTAGGTTAGAATTCCAATTTAGTTCACACTTTATCCCTAACACAAATTATTCCTATTTCAGAAAAAATAAAAATAAAATTATAATTCTTATTTTTATAACTTTTCTAATTCTATTTATTCTTTCTCTCACACTTCATCCCTAACACACCATCTTTTTTTTTTTTTAAATTCAAAAAAATATATATCATAATTCTCATATATTGATCTTTTTTCTAATTATATTTGTTCTCTCACTAACTTCATTCCTAACACATACTTCTAAAATATGATATTATTTAAATAAATTTTTTTTTTCTAATTCTATTTCTTCACTCTCTAACTTCATCCCTAACACAAACTCCTAAAATATAATATTATTTATTACACGACCATTATCAATTATATATCTCTAAGTGCATTATGCATATAAAATTGAATATGTTATGTTAGAATTAATATTTTGAGCTAGGTACAAAAAATCTACACTAAATATGATTATATTATAGGCTGATTATTTATGATTAAATTTGTGTACAATTTATTAATTAGATATTAAATTCGATAACATGACTAATTATATACGTAATTCTTTATTAAAAAAATTTGATATCAAAAGCTAATAGCAAACAATGAGTAGAAAAAAAAAAAAAGTCAAAGAAAAGAACTCACATGTAAGCCGAGATAAAACTGAATCGAATGGTTGTTGATGAGATCCAAGACGAAGCTGAGAGTCGTGTTGATGAGAGTTAAGAGGAATAATGAAGAGCTATAGCTGAGAGGAAGAGTGATTTTATAAGTGTTTAGGGTTTTGCGGGTTATAATTATATTTTTTTAAATTTATAAATAAAAAGAAATGGTTTTGATTGGGAAAGGGTTTTGCATGGGTAATTTTTATTTTTGGAGAGTTCGAGAGGAAGAGTGATTTTATGTATTTAGGGTTTATTGTGGGTAATTCTCTCTCTCTTTTTAATTTATAAATAAAAAAAAAAGGGAAGAGTGATTTTAGGTGTTTAGGATTTTGCGGGTTATAATTCTATTTTTTAAAATTTAGAAATAAAAAGAAAATGTTTTGCTTGGGAAATGGTTTTGGTTGGGTAATTTATTTTTTTAATTTAAAAATAAAAAAGGAAATGGTTTTGCTTTTTTAAATTTAGAAATTAGAAATAAAAAGAAAGGGTTTTGCTTGGATAATTCTATTTTTTTTAATTTCAAAATAAAAAAGGAAAGGATTTTGATTGAATAATTCTATTTTTTTTTATTTTAAAAATAAAAAAATAGTTAGTATTATAGATATAGATTTAGAAATTTGAAATAAAAAGAAAGGGTTTTACTTGGGAAAGGGTTTTGCTTAAGGAATTCTATTTTTTTAATTTCAAAATAAAAAAGGAAAGGGTTTTGACTGGGTAAGTTTAATTTTTTAATTTAAAAATAAAAAAATAGTGTACTGAAATTGAAAAAATCCCTTTGTACTTTTAATAGTAGTATAGATATAGATTATTAAGGATGAATTTGTCAAGTTAAAAATGTGTTAATTGTGGAAGGAATTTCAAAAAATGTATTCCAATTCCATGAGGATTTAGTTTGAAAAAGGGTTTTGAAAAATGTATTCACATCATTCATGAAATTTTATCATGAATTGCCTTCATGAATGATGTGGCAAGTCATAATACCATTGACATTTCGTGTATGGGAGAAATTTCACCAATATTAACTCACCATTTAATTGCCACATCATTCAAGATAAAAATTCATGAAATATTTTCATGACATGTAGCATTGCTCTCTATATATATATATATATTGAAGAGGAGACTTACTTGTTCCCATTAATCTCGTCCCAATTAATCCCTGTCTGTCCGAACGTTTGAGTTTGAGGATGAGAGGCTTCCATTGACAACTTGAGACAAATAGCAATCCAACAATATTAACAAAGAACAATGCTGTATGTCATGAAAATATTTTATGAATTTTTATCTTGAATGATGTAGCAATTAAATGGTAAGTTAGTATTGGTGGGATTCCCCCTATACACGGAATGTCAATGGTATTATGACTTGCTACATCATTCATGATAAAATTTCATGACGTTTCGCATTTCCCATATATATATATATATATATATATCTTGATTTGTTTATTTGCTCAATATGTTATTGTCTCATGAATTCGTTATTAATCCTAATTAATCATTAATTGTGATTAATCTCTTCTTCTCTGTTGTTAATAGTTTAACCCCACTTCATTTTCATGAATTTTATCTGTTCATAAATATTTATATATATTTAATTGTACTTATACTTTTAGCTATGTATTTCAATTCAGTTTACTAAATACAACTCAACGACTTCAAGATTGTTTGGGATCCACTCAGCAAAGTATGTTGGATTATTATACAGTAAAAAACTACACATTCATGTGTGTATAAACACACACAAGATCACAGAGTACAAGAGAGTCTAAATACTCTTTATTGTTGAGATAAATTAACACGAGAACACAGAGCACAAGAGAGTCTAAATACTTCTTATTGTTGAGATAAATTAGCGGACATTAATCCAAATTTAAAGGTAAAAAATATTTAAAAAACAAAATTTACGATTCAAAAAATATATATTTATTTATAATTTAAAATAACTTTTTCAGTTGCTCACAATTTATTCAGTACATTCACACTCACGTATACGAGTACTTAGTCTCGCATTCTTAAAATAAATAGATTTTTTTTTTTAAGTGGCCAACGGGCAATACGCTAATATGATATTATGAGTGTGCGTTTTTTTTTTTTTTTTATAACTTTCAGACAATATATATATATATATACTTTGTATGAGTATTGAAAGCCAAGTTGCTTAATATGGAAAAATGAACCACGACACGGTTCCGTACCGATTCTGACCTCTTCTATCTCTCTCTAAAAATCTTTCTCGTCGTCTATCTACAATTCTACATACATACTTGCATAACATCTTGCAATATTTTCGTCAGCATATATCTACTTCCATTTGCTGTATATCTACACAAATACGATATTCCGGAGGCTTTCTTTTATCGAATCAAGTCGGTGCCCACAGGCCGAGATACAGAGAGTTCGATTTTGAAGAAAAACCGCTATTGATTTTCTTTTCAGATTCGATTGACTGATTGATTAATGGCTGCGAGTGCGAACCCTCTTGGGAATAATCAAGAAGGTTCAGGCAACGTAAATGGCGCGACCAACAGCGCCACGTCGGTGCCTGAGAACGCTGTGGTGGGGCCCACTCAGGCGGCCCTCAGACACAACCCGGGTATCTCCATCGAATGGACTGTCGATGAGCAGTATCTCTTGGAGGATTTGCTCTCCAAGTCGGTCACCTCTCTCTCTCTCTCTGTCTGTGCGCGTGTGTGTATATTTGTGTATATATAAATTAATGTTTGCACAATAGACATGTAAGTTGTACTTCTTGAGTTTTCTTTGCTGAATTGCGAATTCTAGTGGATGAATCTTTGACTCTCTATTGGGATTCATGGGTTTTTCTCCTTACATCTTCTTGATTTTCTTTACGTTCTTTTAGAATTCTGTTATCGAATTGAACATAAATCTCTTTCTGTTCGGAATAAGTGCAACTATCTTTGTGTTTTTCATTATTCTTTTCAGATTCTCTTCAGTGGGTTCATAATATCCAAATATCCCATCGTAATATATTCAATGTAGAAGATATGGAGCTTATAAATATGTAACATGTGCTTTTGCGTTAATTTTTTATTTTTAATTCGAGAAATGGAATATAAGTTGAGTTTCTCTATATTTTGTTCGAGACATTAATAAAATTATAAATTACTACTATAAGTTTGAGTGAACACAATAACCTAAATTCAAAAGCAACAATCCTAGGTATCTAACGAGTATTAATTTGTGCTATATTCTGTAGCGAGTATTAATTTGTGCTATATTCTGTAGTAACTATGGCTACGGCTTATATTATTATCTACTTTGTAATCACTTTATCCTCATTATGGCCTTGGTAGTTTTAATTGCTTTTCCTCTTTTATAGACAATTCATGAATCTTGCATATCAAATTGATATTGAAATGTACCTTTTGCAGATATGCCTCTGATTCCAACATAGTTCGGTATGCAAAAATTGCGATGCAGTTACAAGATAAGACAGTTCGAGATGTGGCGCTGCGCTGTAAATGGATGACTGTAAGTTCTCCATTTCCCGTACTGAATGGTTTCAGATTATGTTCTTAATGGATTTTATGAACCCTCAAAAGAAATGATTCATCTTCTAATAACTCAAAACTTGTATTTTTGTTGAATAAATGCCTACAGAACTGGACTATGTAATGATCTTATGGACTTACTATCAAGATTTTGATTGTATTTTGTTAGCTTCACAACTCATATTAGCACCTCAGGATGCTAGGGTTTCGATGGTGGAGCCCTTGAAACTCATTTTAGAGTTTACATGTTCATTGACAGATAGCATTATTGACTTATCTTAAATTATGGCCAGATCATAAGTCAACTGATCCAACTCGATTAAGTCAACTGATCCAACTCGATTTAAAACTTTCTTTTCTTAAATCATTAAAGATTATACCGGTTTACTTGTTCAGTCAAGTCCAATTTTACTGAGTTATTTAATATGTCAAGGGTAGGGAGTGAAAATGACAATTGCCTATACTTGCATGATCTTATGCTTAAGTGCATTTTCCTTTGTCCTTGTTATATATGGACAGAATATTGCAATTGCACACAATCTTGGATTTCTCACTCTCTTGGTAATCCTAACATTTTGGTGGGTGTCAAGTTGCAAGTCTCCAACCTAAAAGTTCCAGAAAACAAGAACCCTCTTTTATGATGGGATGGCAATGCGATGCTAAACTTTGCAAGTTTTCAAAAATGTGAACATGCCTATTGCCTAGAATGCCTGCGTTTGTGCATTTTATATATTGGAAGCATACATCTTCAAATATATAGGTATCTATGTGTTTGTAAAAGTATCATATAGAGTAAAATGATGAAAAATATAACAACATGGGTGCTCAAATTCTATATTCCTAGTTATTTTCTTGGATTCATGGTTGGTACTGTTAATCTGAGAATGATCTTGTGTGTTTTCTGGATATTTTGAGATCTTAATTGCTTTTGGGTTTTGTACAGTTGTATATTGGATGTGCTCCCTGTTTGAGCATCTTCTTATGAATATATTACTTACCAGAAAAAAATATATATATAACAACATAATAAGTTCCTTCAGATAAATGGCACACAAGATTATTCTGATCTATTACTTACCAGAAAAAAAAATATATATAACAACATAATAAGTTCCTTCAGATAAATGGCACACAAGATTATTCTGATCTAACATCTTATCCTGCAATTTTTTTTTCTTTTCTAAACACTTTTTCCTTTCTTTCCTTATAAATATATATAATATTTTCTTCCCCATAACATGTGGTGGATACAGTCCACCTTGCTAAATTGGTTGATAACTTGATGTCAGATATTTGAATATGAAAACTTCATTTTGTCTACCTTGTTTTTGTTTATTTCTGAAAATAATTTCTCAGTGCCTTGAAACTGAAATATACTTGTCTACCTTTCGCATTCTACTCATGGCATTTGTCTTAATGTTGGGAAATGGTTATGGTCTTTATTTAAAATGAATCTACAGTTATGAATTTTTGCATTTGGAACACCTTTATTTTTATCCCTTTTGTAACTAAATTATGTAAGAAAATTTTCCTGATGTCTTGCCATTCTCAGTTTCATTACTTATTGATTATTTTTTATATGACTGCTTTCAAATTGTGCATATTGGTTCCCTTCATTGTGGCTGCAGCACAAATACCAATACACAAACATACAAACACAATATATGAAAACTCAAATTTGTTTTATACTTGGCGTTGTTCTTCTAGGTTGCAATTTGTTGTGATTTAGAAACCTCTAAGGGCTGTAAGTTTGTAAATTGCTTTCTACAATTACTGGACTCTCGATGGTGAAATTGCATATGGTTATGGTTAGCTAAGACATTGCACCCTGACTCCTTTGTTTATTGCACAGTGGATGATATGTTTCCAATTCTTGAATGACCTAAGATTGCATCATAACCAAAATTAGAAGCCTTTAGCCTAATAACTGACATGTGTGCCTATAAGAAAGAATTTAATAAAAGTTATTGAATTGTCAAGGTTTAAATTTTATAAAGATTAGATACTTATCAATAAATTTATATAAAGAGAAGTAATGTTGTTTGTTAAAATTTTTTTACATATGCGTAGGAGTCAGTGGTATTTTTTCATCTTGCCAAATAAATTTAGTGATGACTAGTCCATAAAAGAAAAGAAAAGAAAAGAAAAGAAAAAAAAAACAACATTCACTTATTATTGAGATAATTATGTTGCACCCTTTTCTAATAGCTTAAGCTTTTAGAGTAGATGGTGATCACTAGTCCATGAAATAAGAAAAAGAAAAAGAAAAAACAATATGCACTTGTTATTGAGATAATTATGTTGCACCCCTTTCTAACATGGTACTGTTGAGCTGAAAGGTCTCCTTATAATACACCTAACATTTATGTGGCTGGTCTACCCAGGAGGGGCCACACCTGAGGATAGTATTGAACTATATATGTTGCACACTTGCACCTCTCTCTAACAACTTAAGTTTTTTGAGTAAATGGTGATTTAGCTCTTGTTAGTCTTCTCTATATGCTGAATATTTTTGGATAAATGTGTGTGTGTGTTTGAATTAAACTTTCCTGTGTTTATATTTTTTTTCTCTGGTGGTAAGCTCCATGTTTACTTTAATCAGTTTAACTTTCACTTTCGAATGCTAAATAAGTGCTTAAGGGTTGTCAGTTTTTGATAGGTTCTATAGAGTAAAAGAACAGAACTAGAAACTTAATGCATCACACTTGTTTGTTCTCGTTTAAAGAGTGATGATAAGGGAAAGATTTATTGAGGGAATTGGCTGTGAATTCGATTTTGATTTTGTTTACTGTTTTATTAGTTGATTACAGCTATTCTGGTGTAAATGGTATAATTGATTTTTTTTTCCAGAAAAAGGAAAATGGCAAGCGAAGGAAAGAGGATATCACCTCAACAAGGAAAAATAAAGACAAAAAGGTGTGGCTTATAGAGGTGCATGCAATTGTTATATTTGCCTTGTTATGCATGTACATATTTAAGAACAAGTGCATGCTTCAGTAGTGGAACAGGACAAACATATGGTATGCTACTCTCTTATATGTGGTACAATAGGAGGTGTAGGTTTATGTAGTTGGATTGGGTTTATCTATTTCTAAATGCGAAAGTGATTTTCTTTCAACAAGTGATGGTTATCGGTATTGATATGTAACATGCTTAAAGCGAAATTGTTTTATAGTCATTTCTAATATTTTTTTTTATATTAGAATTAGTTATGCAAAAACATTGTTCCTGGGGTACGGTTTTCATTTTACGCTATTGATGGAATATGGTCCTCCCGTAACATCTTTTTCTTGAGAAGATTCTTTTCATTAGGTTCAATTTATTTATTTTTATTTTACTTCTCATAGATGAAAAGAAAATCTACAGGACTAAATTTTGCGTTTCCAATGTAAGCATACCATGTTTTGAGCAATTGTTTTAAAACAAAAATAGTGGGGATATTAGTATTTACCTTTTTTTTGTTCAGTTTGGTAATGCAGGCCTACCAGGGCCTTGATCAAGCCCAAGATGAAGACTTGTTGTGGGCAAACTAATACTGAGCATCTGTGAGCAGCTTTATTGAGGTTTAGGCGATTGTGGAAGTGTAGGAAGGACACCCTTCTTCAGACTGGTTGCCTTGAAACCAAGGACTTAACACAAGAAGGGACCGGGGGGCGGCTATATATATATATATATATGTCCCGGGTAAATGAGAAATGTAGTCGTTCCTAATTTTTCTAAAAGAAGATCACGGGGAAGATCGGTGATGATCAATTACACTCTTTTACATGTGATACAAAGCCTGAAGGGTCCACAAGTCTCTAGGCCTTAACGGTTTAAGTGTGTGCAAGTTTCAAAATATGAAGAGTAGAGGAGAAGAGAGGATGAGAGAGAAAAAGACAAAGAGGGAGGAGAGAGAGAGTGATGAACTGTAAAGAATAAAGAGGTGATCACAGGGAAAGCAAGAAAAAGAGAAAAAAGTAGAAGAAGAAAGAGAACGAGAGAAGACTAAAGGTTTTAAGGGTCATGATTCAATGGCTGCTGCAACTTCCCCTCCATCTTCAATTGGGGTTATTTATAGGGTTGTTCTCATTATCCTTGCTTGCATTTGGTTGCTCCACAGTGACCAATGCTGTCATAGTTAGGAGGTAGACTCATAGGTTGTGATGGATGCTATTGCCTTCTGATGGTGGTTAGTTGGAGGCCAGCTGCAACTCATTTGTGCAGGCTCTTGAGCATGATTGTCCATGTGTCGTTCTCTGGTTGGGCCACTTGCTCTATCAACTCATGATAGGCATTTCATGTTCTCATGTTTTACTGATGTCATCCTAATATCTACTCGATAGCTGAACTCCGTTCTTTGTGGCCAGTCACTAATTCAATTTGCCGCCCTTAGGCATCTGTCCAGTGCCTTCTGATAAACAGGTTTTAGAATGATGATTTTTAATGCATAGACTACTGCACTTATCCCTATGGATTGTAACCTTTTGCTTGTCTTCTATCTGTTTGGATTTTCATTGGGTGGATTTTCATTACGTAGGACGAATCGCACATCTTGGACGAATTGTCCTACCTGAACCACCTCTCTTCGGCCATGCATATGTCGCATTGACTTGCATGCATGTGGTCGGGTAGGAGTGTCCATTGGGGTTGAGAGATTTTGTTGACTTGGGGGAGTTGGTGCTGTCATTGAATCTATTAAGCTTCCTAAGGTTCCACTAGAAAGCTTGGATCAACTTATATCTAATAGTAGGTCATTCATAGGGGTATAATCCAACTTTAGAGTCAAATATTACTGCCCCTCCTGCTTATTTAGTGTCTCATGTTGCTGGCCCACCCGCTCCAGTGGCTCCAAGGCTGCTCCCGGTACCTTTATCAGTGAATACTTTAGACCACATTTCCATATGGAATTCTTTTTTGTTATGTTTCATTTTCTAATCCTGAAAGGACATGTTAGCATATGTTTTGAGTGAGGTGACGTTTCTAAGTTCATAGTTTTTATAAAGATAGACAGTTGATTAGAAAAGCTGTCACTAGGGCAAACTGTGGGCTGCATTGGCCTCGGCTAGGGCCTGTGAAGATAACCTTGAGCAACTTAGCAGGAAGTTGCTCCAAATACTCAGTTTTACCCCCACCAATCAAGTTTTCTTCCGTCGAATTGTTAAAGTTGTCATTTCCTTGATGCTGTTATAAATGAGTAAAGTTGCCAACATGTACATGTACGTGGAAAGGAGTCACAAGATAGTGTCTCAAAGTCAGCAACTCCAAAATTATATGTGTACAATTGTTGCAAACTTCCTTCCTATGTCTATCATGAATATGGTACTTGATTATCTCACCCAACAGCCTTCATGCTTGGAGGCGGAGTAGTTAACTCCAGTCTCTTGTATTTATTTAGATTTGTCATATTTTAATCAATTGGACTTTTCCACCCACAAATACACTCACCATTGACATGAATTCCTAAAAACTATTTTATTTCGATTTCTGTTTCTCAGGAAAAAGTTACAGATCCTTTGGGAAAAGCGTCTCATGTTACAACAACCCCTTCCAGTGGTCCTCCATATGCTCAATCAATGATCTCCATGGACAATGATGATGGCATCTCGTACAAAGGTTGGTGCACGTATCTATTAGTGAGATACAAGCCTCTGGAAATAAATTAGAGGAATTTCATGTTTCTTTTCTTAAATGCTTTTTCATTTATATGACAATTCCACTTCAATATATCGTGACTGTTCTATTTATGTTTTGAGAATTTATTTAAACTTGGAATAAATATGATTTGTATAGAAATATTACGTTTATGAGTTAGAGGTCGGACCTTGGTGCAATGGCAAGTGCCCTTTCCCAAAGTGATGTGTCGCGGGTTTGAGACTTGCGAGCGGCCTCTCCAAAAATGGGGGGTAAGGTTTGCCGACATCTGTATAGAAATATTATGTTTATGAGTTAGAGGTCGGACCTTGGTGTGATGGCAAGTGCTCTCACCCAAAGCAATGTGTCGCGAGTTCGAGACTTGGGAGTGGCCTCTCCAAAAATGGGGGTAAGGCTTGCCGACGTCCACCTCTCCTAGACCCGCTCAAGCAGGAGCCTTGTACACTGGGTATGACCTTTTATTTATTTATTATGTTTATGAGGATGTAGTAATGGTGGGTTAGGGTTCATGTCACCTATCACAAATAGTTGGAACAAATCTTTATTGAGTTGGGCTACGAGGATATATTTTATGCATATGCTTAGGTTTGCTATACTTATGTTTGAGGAGGGAAATGTATATATCTTAGTCAGTTAACAATGGAAAATTTTCACTTAGGCAAAAAAAAGAAGAAGTTAACAATGGAAAATTTGGAAGGATATGAAATGAATATAATTGAAATGGGTAAACATAATATACTGTGGTGGTTCTCTATGTATGTACACATTGGGTGCAGATGATGAAGAATATAATGGAACATGTTACCACTATGAATGAGAATGTGTGGACTGGCACTGGGTTTTGTTGCCCTTGGATTTTGTAGAACCCACAATGTGGGTGTTAATGGGTATTGGAGGACCTTTGGAAGAAAAGTTGAGAAGAGTGGATGGGGAAGTTGGTGTTGGTTCTCCCGGTTGATAAGCTGTTGTATGTGATGACTGTGGAGTGTAACTGATTGAAGAACTCACTCTCCTTGAAATTAGCAATGGAGGAGGCTGACATTTGCTTAAAGTTTTGTCTTCAATTTTTTATTTTATACGTAGAATGGAGTGAGATACTTTGGTGGGATTACTAACGTGGTGGAGCCGTATTATGAATATGATTTATAGTAATTACTTGTCCTTGAAGTTGCCAGAAGCCTAGTCTTGTTACAACTGTTTGATGGGTTACTTGGGGGGTCTGCTTGGGAAGTTTATATCAGTCTTCAAGTCCCCTAATGCTGCTTAAAAGTAAGGATAACAGAGACAGTAGACAGAAACATGCTAGTGGCTGTTGTTTTGTATGTTCAGGTCGGTATAGGGCTCCAATCGGATATTCTTCAGCTCTGGCTCTGTGAACTGGTATTTAGGTTGTCCAGTTGGCAGTGTTGTTATGTTGACTGATTGTCCCATAACTCAATATGATGAGTTCTGTTTGAGTGTGCAGTGGGAACAGTGTATGAATTGACATAAGCAGTAGGCAGGAGCATCTTGTTTCAAATTTTAGGCCTAAGGCAAAATCTGTAAATGGATCTTAATTATTGTTTAAAAAGCTTATGTAATTAATATTAATTATTTCCTATTTGGTCTCTTTTAGTTTTTCTTTCAAATCCCTTCTTGTTGTAACTATCCACTTCCTTTTGAGTTTATCTTTTGACAGATAAGTATGTAGTCACCAATTTGCCATGCCCCCTTTTTCTTATCCAACATGATATATTTTCAAAGTTTGCTAACTATTCTTATTCTTTTTTTCTTTTTTTTTTTATATATATTTTTTCTAGATTCAAGGATTAACCACAGAATCACTTTGGTGCTTCCTTTGGGCCTCCAGATAGCATTACCATGCCACCTTTTTAATAAATTCTATACCCAAGTGTTTTGCCTCGAACTTCAACTATAAGAGCTTGTTGCCACTTATCATATAGTTTTCTTTCCAGCACTGCAGATTGTCTAACTGTAGTGGAGTTAACATATTCATCAATATCTGATGCGACATCGTTCTGTGAATTTTTAAATTTAAAAGAGTCATCTGTTAGGTTAAAGTGTTCCAAGTATGAAGAGCATCTTTAAAGGATAGTTGTGATACTGTCTGAGGGTGTTCAGTATCCACAGGATTGATGTTAGAAGTTATGTTTATGGTCTATTGTGAGTATGAAGTTTTTCCTTGTAAAATCTTGCTAGTACTAGTAGGCTTCTCTTGGTTTTGAGGTTGGATGCAAGGATGAAGCAGCAGATAGAGTTATCATGATTTTTGTCTCTACGTTTGTCTAAGTTGCACAATCATACTTGTTTCTTGTTCTTTGTGCTTCATGCTAATTGTGTAGTTATTGCTACTAGTTCAGAACTAAGATGCTCTTTTGTCTTTTTGGTTTTCTTGTGATCCCAATGCTTTGTAATTACAAGGATGTTATATTTCTCATTTGCAGCCATTGGTGGTGCAACAGGACAGCTTCTTGAGCAAAATGCTCAGGCCTTGAATCAAATTTCTTCAAATTTTTCAGCTTTTAAGGTAAAGTTATACATTTTTTCCCTCTTACAAAAAAAAAAAAAAAAGGAAAGAAAGAAAGAAAAGAGTTACACAGTTTTATTGCGAGAAATTGATTTGATTATTAAAGTCTTTTAATCATAAAGTTTTTGCTGCTTTCTTTTTTGATGGACATGCAAGCTGTTGTTTGAAGATTCTATATTTCAATACTTTTAGTTAATTGTTAATACTGTACTTGCAAAACAATATAATAGAATATTTGATGTTTATTTTTAATACTGTACTTGCAAAGCAATATAATAGAATATTTGATGTTTTGTGCAAATGAGAATGACATGTGTATAAATATCAGCTGGAAGTCAATCTATGATGGAGCACTCGAACATTTTTCAAGATAGTGCACAAGTATGGTGTGTTTTACATACGTTTGAGAGGAAGGAAATTAAAACTTGTTAGTATTGATGGTATTTTAGGATTTCAAGGTGACATTGTAGTATGCTGGTGATGTCTCCATTATACACTGCAAAGTTGACATTGAAACTTGTTAGTATTGATGGTATTTTAGTATTGATGTGACATTATTATATGCTGGTGATGTCTTTATTATACACTGCAAAATTGAGTGTTCAACTGATGTGGATATCACACAGAGGGGTTTCAATTCCCATGGACATCCAAACATGCCCTGATGATTCTTGACTTGAAGCAGAGCTGAGGCCATTTCACAACTTATACCTCACATTTTGTTGCACTCATATTGATTTGGACAATGGATGATGTTCTATAGTGTCGATGGGATCAGATGAATTTTTTGGTTGTTTTTAGGCATTTTGTGGAAACCTGAATATACGATCGTGTTGAATGCATATTCAATCTAGTTGCTTCTGGCTATGTTACTTTTCTAAATGCTGAAGTACCTGTGTCGCGCACTCGACTATGGGATTTTGTGTCCAACATGTTTGATTGGAGTTGCACCTAGCTTACATGTCTGACACATTCAAATCCATGAAACATAGTTTTATGGTACCAGAGATCTCTTATGTTGTGCCCATTCTGTATAGGTCCACCCATCCACTGCACATGGTGTTCTGCTGCCTAGTCAGCGAAGTATTCATTTTTGCATACATTCATTTAATGATGCTGGCTTTTAGATTAATTGAGCTCTTCTTCTGTAGACTATTGTAGCATCACACAAAAGCAGTATCTTAGTAGTGGATTAATGGTAACAACATTTTCTTTTTTATTCCCTTTTCTTGCAGATGCATGAGAACATCAGTCTCTTTTGTCAAGCTCGAAATAATATCCTCACAATCTTAAATGAGTATGTCTGAAGCTCTCTATGTTATATAAATCTGTTGCTCCGTCCTAGTAAGAGCTTTCCTTTCTGGCTTGTATGCATATTTCTTGCCTGTCATGCTTGCATATACATAATGTTTAATTTTTTCATGCTCATATAGAGGCTTCTTTTTGCATAACCAGGACTGATGCTTGTCCTCACTGTCATCATGCAATTTTTGCCATACATTTATAGATCATCTGAAGTTGTTGCATGGCATTGAAACTGGACTTTTGCTTGTTCATCTCTGCCATTCTTTTTTGTGAAAAAGGAAAAATCTTTTGGGACTTTGTGATGTAGCCATGGACCTAGGGGGGAGTTTTCCTGAGAAATTGGAAATGCCCAAAAAAAGAAAAGAAGCAGGGGAAGGGCAAGGAGGACCAGATTTTCTAGCAATTTCTGATTTTTAGCAGTTACATAATTATTTTCAGCAATTTTCCTTTTTCACATTGAATTTATATCTGTAGTAAAGCCAATCTATGGATAATATTGAGTAGGAAGCTCTATATAATCTTGTATGTAGTTTTCAGACTAAGTTGCATAGAATTTGCTTTTCGATTTCTCCTTTTTACTCGTGTTCTTTATTGGTTTCGTTTCCGTACTTGCTGCTTTTGATGATTCATTTGTCCTCTCTTGGTAAGGCACCATCACTTTTGACATCTGATCAGAAGTTTTAATAAATTAACATGGGAGAGATGGTTTTTAATAGAAAAAAACAGAAAAAGTGTGGCTCCCCATTCATGTGGAATTAAAGCAAGGATAATGACGACTGCAGTATCTGATTTAATGTTCTGAAAAGGTGAATTGTAGTGGTGGTTGTTAGCAAGAAAATTCTTATGAATGACAGCAAGTTAGGTACAATGGAACAGAATTACATGAAAAGATAAAACAAGATGTGGAAGTCGAGAATGCCCTCTGAGGCCCCTCGCTGATTAGAAATCTGATTTTTTTGTTAGTTTAGGGACCCTTATGTGACATCAGGAAACAAATCTACAACAGTATATAAAGTTCTAATCTTAAGTTGGGACTACATCTTGTGCGTCAAGAATATTTGGCCCATTTAAGTTTTTAACCATAGTGGAAGAATCACCCTTAAATCCTTAATAATCCAAGGGGGCTGAGATCTCAGCTCTAGCAGCATTTACCCAAGTTATAAGGTCAGAGTTGGAAATAAAATTGACTTTCCTGCTAGCATTCCTTGAAATGCTGCCAATCTGAATATGATTCTTTTGAGTGTTGATAGACTAGACAAAATGGCAGAAGGGAGCAACTTATGTACAAAAGTATACAGGAAGAGGAATCTACTCTCTTCATGATCAGGCCATCCAAAAAAATCTAGAAAATAGTAAAAAATATTGAAATTGTCCAGACATCCAAAAATTTGAAATATTCAACATAGTTGTTTATCGTTTATTCTATCTGAACAAACAGAGAGGGAGACCAAAATTATCATGGGATGAAGTTCTTAGAATTGATTTAAAAAAGTTAAATATAATAGTGTTTGTAGGGGGTTCTGGAAGATGAGCTCAAACTTTCCACAATGATGAGTCACTAGAAAGAAGAGGCCTAGGTGGAAATCCGAGCTGTCACAGAGGGGCTCATGGAGCAAGCACTAAGAAGAATGTGGGGGTTCCTCGGTGATCTCTAAGTAGGACTTCTAGAAAGGAAATTTTAGAGAGGTTTTGGGGTGTGGTGGTTGTAAAGTCGAGTGCTGTGAACTGCACTTGGGTTGGTGTCTTGGTTCTAAACCTTTGAGGTCTTAATGGATCTGAGAGTTCTGAGAAATGAAACATTTGATCCCCTATTTATACTAGTTTGAAATGGGTAAGAGTTGATGGCCAACAACAATATCCGGAGGTCCTTGCCGGGTTAGGATGTGACCCTTGAGTGAAATTTGATAGGAAGTCTGAACTTTTGGTGATGTAAGAGGGGACAAAAGGGCAGAGCATTAAATACGAAGTCAGAAGGCCTCGCCTTAGAGGTGTGGGCAAAGACCTCGTATCAAATACAAGGGCAAAGGTTTTGTCCTACCCTTTAGAGATTTTCTTTCCTCTGTAACAGGCCACGTGGTGCATCATCGTCCCATTTGAAAGGGGCGAGGGCACTTAGTGGCGTTCCTTGAACTTCAGTTGGTAAGGGAAAACATGAAGTAAGAGAAGAATGAAAGTGGAGGGGCCTTAAGAGGACCTCGAGGAACTTCATAAGCAGAGGGGGCTCATGAGTCTCCAAGTGAGAGTATGAGAGATGTGAAGTCATGGGTCCAGCTATGTGTCCTCTGTCAGTGCTGGGGTCCACTATACATGCCCCATCAGCACCCATGCAGCTCCCAAAACTGCCACATGTCATTGTTCCGATTTCTGATACCAACAATAGGTGAGATGGCGTGTAGTAGAAAAGAATGGAAAAAAGAGAATTCATGTGACTGACCCATTCATAGTGGATTGATGATGATTATTTCAACAAACATCTTTACATCCTCAAAATTATGTCTATCTTGCTCAGTGCTCGTCTGCTAGGCCTGTCGAACTCTATTGCCAGGACTGCTTCCATCCCACGGCCAATAAGATCTCCCATGGTCTCATTCTTATGGGAGCTTTATGTCTACTACTTATGTCCATTCTGCCCGTGTTATATTTCAAATATTTTAACCTACTCTTAGTCTAGTCTGGCAAGATATGTATAACAAACTAGATTTTGGTTGGACAATAGTTTACAATGCGACTGTTTTCACAGTGGCACAATCAGGCAGTATTTTCACGAAACAGGAATGAGATGTGTCAAAAATTTAATAAGCTAATGATATAGACGAGTGAGTGAGATTTAAGTAACCACATCCAACATGAATTCTTTGGCTTCATTGATGCATCGAAGTGTTTCAAAATGACATAAAATAGGTTGACTAGATGAAGACTATATATATATATATCTAGTGACCAATATCTTGAAACAAACATTTTCATCCCGAGGTCTATAGAAAATTAGGGCAAAGGGCAAACCCAGTGCATGAGGCTACTGCCATTGCCATTGCCATTGCGGGCTCTAGGAAGGGTCATATGTACGCGGCCTTACCTCCGCATGTAGAGAGACTGTTTCATTATTTCGAACCCACGACTTCCAGATCACAATAGAACAACCTTACCATTATGCCAAGGCTCACCCTCGAGGTCTATAGAAAGTTGATAAAAGAAAAAGCTTCTTTTTTTTTCATTTTCCTTTTCTTTTTATATTTTGTTTTGGTGGGGCTGGGCTGGGCTGGGCTGGTGGATATGAATGACAAATAGAGTGTTTGAAAGAGTTACAGAAAGATGGGAAAAGGACAACATTGTGTTTGAGATTTGAGTGTTGTGTGATGAAACTGGGCTGCTTGTAATTTGAAGCGGCTTTTATTTCTTTTTTTTTCTTTCTATTTTCTCATGTCGTGTATGGTTCTTGAAGGGAATGAGAAAAAGAAGAGAAGTGAAAGGAGTGGAAAGGGTTAGGAATTTTAATTTTCACTTTCATTTTTGTGACACATTATGATGGGACAATTATACAATAGATATTGAACACTACGTAGAGTCTTAAGGATAGAAGTTTATTGTCCTGATTGGGGTCCATACACAAAGTGGCAGCCATCTCATGTTGATGGTATAGACTTGAGACAGTTACAAATCAAGTACTTTGGGATTCACAAAGAAACCACGTGTTTCTTTTTTGGGAATGGATTTTCTCCATTAGTTTTTCTCTTTGAGCCATCATCCAACGGCTATGAACATGCCACGTCATCACTTGTAACCCATTGTGTTATGGTTACATATACAACTAAATTCTAACAAAAAGTGATGACATGACATATTTATAGCGATTGGATGATGACTTGGAGATACTTGGAGAGAGAATCTAATGGAGAGGATCCAAATCCTTCTTTTTTATGTTTAATTTCAAAGGGTTCATTTCCATGGAAATCCTGATGCACTCTAACAAAAACTGGGCGTCTGCATTCAGTTACTGGTATTCCTAGTTTTGAATATGAAGTTTTGCCTGACATGCATGTATAATGTATGTGTGCTTCAGCAAGGTGTTGGGATAATCTTGTATTATTGAATAGTGTCGTATGTTTGTCCTGCATGTTGATGTGAAAGTATTGCAGCTTGAATGACACACCGGAGATAATGAAGCAGATGCCACCCCTTCCTGTGAAGCTGAACGAAGAGCTTGCGAATTCAATCCTTCCTCGGTCATCCTAGCAGAAGAAATGATGTTACTGCAGCTGTTTATTATGTGACCTGAGCTCAATCCTTCCTCGGTCATCCTAGCAGAAGAAATGATGTTGCTGCAGCTGTTTATTATGTGACCTGAGCTCAATGATGATGCTTCTGATTCTTTCCATCAAGTTGGGACCTTTTTGTTATAATCAGAAAGTAGAATAAACTGGCTAGTAAAGTCCAGTTCATTTTTCAATTTGAGATGGAGACTGTTCGTTTCCAATTTCTTTTAGGCAATAGTCTTGTACCATTATTTTCTTAATCTTTCTTTTCTTCCCTTTTTTAAGTTTGTGTTGATTTTTGTAAATAGTTTTTCTAGTATTACTCGTGTAGAAAGTCTTCTTGACGTTGTAAATAGTTGAGGGAAAATCATTTAATATTAAGTTGGGTTTTTCAGTGGGAATTGCAAGAAATAGAAATGCGATCCTGTAGTTGAACAGGATAGCTTATAATTTCTTTTGTAATTTTTTTGAGATGTACCATTCAGAAAATGACAAAAAAATCATTTTAGAGAATTGTCTTTTGTAGTTTTTTTTTTACAGTAGTGTGATTTCAGGAACAAAACAAGTCCGTCTACATATTTGGCATCTGCTCTCTCCATGCAGATGGCAAATAGCTAACTGCTCAGCTCTCGCATTGCGTTTTGTGACATCAAGATTAGTAAGAATAATCTCACTTAAATTTTAATAAACATGCATGTGCAATAAGTACTATACTAATATTAGTGATCACCATAAAAAATAGGGACATCTTTTTTTCTTTAAAATCAAATTACAAAAGAGTCTTTGTAGCTTAGAATACTTGGTTCTTCTATGTTTACTGACATAATTGTCATTTTCTTTAACATTTGACATATTAGTAGTTACATAGCTTACCATATGTGATTAAGATAAAAAATATTTGAGTTAGGAAGCAAATTTTATATTAATGTATTTGACGGAGAACATAAAAAATCTTAGTTTTACTTGAATAGAAATTATGTAGTATAGTTCAGTAAGCAAGCAAAGAAAAGGTTGGTTGATTGAAAAAGGGACTTTTAGAAATTATATTATTATGTGATTAATTAACCACTTTTAAGTAGTATATAATATAGTGTACATATATTTACGTTGTGTATATATAATATATAAATTTGTGAATGCTGACACAAAAAAAAAGAAAAAAAAATTTCTTTTTCCAAAAATTCCTCTTCATTCATAGAGCAGGGAATTGTGTTGTTCACGAATTGAGAATTTTAGCGCTAAATGAGAAAATCGAGATGTTTTAATGAAGATTTGTTCTTTTCATGATGTTTGATTTATAATATTTATTTTTTCTTGTCGTGAAGAAAAAAAAATTATAATCTAAACTAAAATGATGTATTTAAAACTAAAGAAATGAATAGGAGGAATTAAAAAATTATGACTTTAATATAGAAGGACAATTATGGTAAAAAAATGTATGAACGAAGTAATATATTATTTAGGAACTCTTTCGTAATTTTATTTTAAACAAAAAAGAGAATAGAGTGATGGAAAAGATTGTCAAAAATTAGTAGCATTTACTAGTCACTTTTGGTGTTCACAATTGCTAATATACATGAACTTGTAAGTTTTTAGGAGCTGCAAAAAATTCAAGAAAAAATCATGCAAACACTATGAAAAACAAAGTTTCATCTTTGATGAGACAATTGTAAGAGACTCTCATGCATGTCCATCCATTAGAGTTCCTTCTCGTCATGAGATTGAAAAAGAGATTCTATACAATCCTAAACACTATCTTTTTTTTCAGGTGCATTTTATTACAGTCTACAATAATTTTTGTGAATAATTATATGCATTTTATTCATTTACATGTTAACTAACAATTTTATTATAGGATTGCATTGGAGTTATAGATGGAACCCACATGAGTATTGTTTCATCTTTTGATCAGGTTCCTTATCGTGGGAGAAAATCAGACACGACAAAAAATGTGTTGGCAGCATGTTCTTTCGACATATAGTTCACTTTTGTGATGGTGGGTTAGGAAGGAAGTGTTCATCACTTATATGTCTTAATGCAATGTCTTAGTAAGGTTGAAAATCAATTTTCGTTACCACCAGGAGATAATTGAAATATCATTAACGGTTTAAGTAGGGGTAATAATTAAACTTTGAAGTCATTTTATTGTTTTTTGAATGTAGATAAGTATTACCTCGATGACTCTCTTGAAACTTGTATGTTTGTTACTTAAAGGCAAACATTGGTAATGACCATCTTATTGGCAAATAATGACAATTTTTTTTTTTTGAGGATTATATTTTTTTATATTGATAATTGTAATAATCAGCTTATTGGTAAATAATAACCATCAATTTTTGCTTTACTGTGTTAATTTTTTTAAAAAACAGTTTAAGATTATTTTATGTTTATGATTTTTGAAACAAGTAGAACGTTTTTGTCTTATCAACCAATAATGTTGTTTATGGATAAATATACTCATAACATAAATGCTTAAACAACAACCATAAACGATTACCAAACTGTACATATACGCTTTTATTTTTCACTCCTTCCTTTGCTAATTAACAGTACAAGCATTGAGAGTGGAAGCAGATCCTTTAATTCGGCATCACTTAAGAGAGTTCTCAATGTCAATAACAAACCTGTATCTGACATCTCTCTTTAATAACCCGCTCAAGAGCTTCATTTATATACTGAATGGGAATCAGTTCAATCTCTGGGTATATTTTCTGAGCTGCACAGAAATCCAACATTTCTTGCATCTCTTTTGTACCGCCCGTCGCACTACCAAAAATGCTTTTCATACATGCCAAGGAAAAATAATTCATTTTCATTGTGTGTGTGTGTATATATATATACACACACACACACATTATTTTCTTACTTGCACATGATTTTCAAACCAGTTTTAGATTGAATGAATTTCAGATATAAATACCAGATATGAGACTAGCTCATAGGACTGAGCTTGACTTCACTGGGGACACCAACCAGGACTAGGGTGCCACTGGTCTTCAACATCGACATGTATGGATCGAACAGGTGATCCCCTGATGCTGTATCAATTATAAAGTCAAGTAAATTGGCGACGACCTGCTGATCCTAACCTCAGATCCCTTGAAAAACTCCTCCTCCAAGCTTATACTCATTTCAAACTCTGTGAAGAGCAGTTTTGGAAGCAAAAGTCCCGAATTAAATGGCTTTCCTCTGGTGATCACAACTCCTCATTCTTTTTCAAAATGGTCAATAGTAGACAAAACTTGAACAAAATTTCCCTCTGGTTCAACCACTTCAAATAAATCCGAAATCATTGAATCATTTATCTCCCATTTCCAATCCCTTTTTGGTCAACCTGCACCTTATCCTGGCATCCAATCCCTCTCCCAATTCATCACCAATACCATCCCAATCCAATTTCATCAATCACTCTCATCCATTCCAACTGATATTGAGATTAAGGATTGTCTTTTCTCCTTTGGCAATGCCAAATCTCCTAGCCCAGATGGTTATACATCCCATTTCTTCAAAAGCTCTTGGCACATCATTGGCTATGATATCACAAAAGCTATCAAAGATTTTTTTGTCTCTAGCAAGCTTTTGAAGGAAATCAATTCCACTATTATTGCCCTTGTTCCAAAAATTAAAAATGCTTCCTCTGTGACTGACTTTAGGCCTATTGCATGTTGCAATACCCTCTACAAATGTATCTCCAAGCTGATTACCTTGAAATTGAAGCCAGTCCTCCTAGTTCTTATTAATGAATCACAGTCTGCTTTTATTCAAAACAGGAGAATTTCTGACAACATTTTTCTGGCTCAAGAACTTCTTAAAGGTTACCATAGGCACTCCTCTCCTCCTAGATGTTCCATTAAAGTTGATTTGAGAAAGGCTTTTGACACTGTAGGATGGTCCTTCCTACTGGATACTTTAAAACTAATGGGGTTTCCTCCCATTTTCATCTATTGGATTCAGCTCTGCATCTCTTCTCCTTGCTTTTCTTTATCTATCAATGGAGAAATCCATGGATTTTTTAGGGGCTACAGGGGAATTAGGCAAGGGGACCCTCTATCCCCTTCTTTGTTTGTCATTGCCATGGAAGTCCTTTCCTTGATCCTGAAAAAATCCACCTCCAATAATCCGGAATTCGTTCACCATTGGAGATGTCAACCCCTTGACCTCACCCACCTCATCTTTGCTGATGACTTGTTCCTATTTGCTAAAGGTTCCCTTAATGTAGTTTCAATTCTGAGAGAGAGCATTGACAAATTTTGTTCTCTTTCTGGATTATTTACAAACAACTTGAAAAGTAGTATCTTTTTCTCTGGTGTCTCTGAATCAACTCAGCTATCCATTTCAAATCTTTTACAATTTAGCACAGGCACTCTGCCATGTACCTACCTTGGAGTCCCCTTTATCTCCAAAGCCCTTAGCTCCTCTGATTGTTGCACATTGGTCTCCAAAATCACTGGAAGGATTTCTCATTAGTCAAGCAAGCTCCTCTCCTTTGCAGGGAGACTTCAACTTTGCAAATCAGTTTTATGTAGTTTGCAGCTCTATTGGATGAATGTCTTTATCCTCCCAAAGCAGGTCATCTCCACCATCAACTCTCTAGTAAGGAACTTTCTTTGGTCTTGCTCTTCCTTTTGCTAAAAAGAAGGCTAAAGTTGCCTGGTCTTAAATTTGTCTCCCTAAACTAAGTGGTGGTCTTGGACTCCCTGTGCTCTCTACCCTTAACAGTGCTGTTATGTCCAAGCACATATGGTTTCTTTTCTGCAACCCAAATAGTCTCTGGTTTAAGTGGTTTCACTCCTCTATTCTAAAGGGGAAAATTTTTTGGGAGGCCATTTGTCCAAGCTACTGTTCCTGGTCCGTGAGGAAACTTATGCAGTTGAGATCTCTTGCCAGGCCTCTCATCACTTCCAAAGTTGGTAATGGATGTCATACTTCTTTCTGGTTTGACTCATGGCTTCATTGTGGTCCCTTGATCTTTAAAATTCAAAATGCTATCACTCTTAGCACATCTTTAGGTAGGTATGCAATGGTCAGCTCTTTAATTAGAGAGGACCAGTGGAGCATCCCTCGTTGTCTTCAAAGACTCATTCCAGGCCTCAGGAACATCAACCACTTGCCTACCATCAGCTCATCCCAACCTGACTGTTTCAGATGGATTAATCTCCCCCACTTTTCTCTTTCTCTCACATTTAAGACCATCTCTCCAGCCTCCCCTCCCTTATGTTGGCCCAACCTTGTATGGTTCAAGCTTCATATCCCAAAGCACAACTTTATTCTTTGGCTGGCTGCTCTTGAGAGACTCTCCACCATTGACAGACCCTGCATGGCCTATAAAAAGATTCCAAATTGCTGCTGCCTATGTCTCTCTGCTCCAGAATCACACTCCCACCTCTTTTTTCAATGTCCCTTTTTCTCTTCAATCTGGAATCACTTTCAAAGAATGCTCAACATTAGTCTTATCCCGACAAACTGGCAGGACCTCCTTGCTATTGCATCTTCTGTCTGGACCCATCACACTTTGCATATCTCCCACAAGCTGATATTGGCAGCCTCTGTCTACTTCATCTGGAAAGAAAGAAATAATCGTGTTTTCAAGGACAAGGCCTCCACTGCCCCAGCTATCATCAAATCTATTATTGAAACAATCAAACTCAGGCTTTATCCTTGCTCCTTCAAAAACAGTAAAGCAGCTAGATCGTTAGCATCATTATGGCATCTTCCAAGCTCCTCCATTAGGCCATCAAGAAAACCTCCTGACACCTCTTGATATTGAACTTCTCTCCCATTCTCACAGTCGTCTATGATCATGCTCCTGATGCTTTCTGCTGCTTTGACGCCATACTGCTGCTTTTGTTATCTTTGTGCTGCTTTCTCCTCTTATATGCTTTGTCTCAAACACTTGTTGTTCACTGTATTTTTGGTTTGGCTTGGCCCATTTGTTGCTACTCTGTAGCTTGTTTGCTTCTTTGAAGCCTCTTGTTCATTTATTCTCCTTTTTTTAATATACTGACATTTACCAAAAAAAAAAAAAGATCTGCCTCAACTTATATATGTATGCAGAGGTAAGAAGACTAAACATTTTAGAGTCTCGTGTGTTATGTTAGGCAGCGCTAGCTAGCCCTAGCTTGGTGAGAAGTTTTATATATGGACTTTACTTTCATTTGCTGTTGGTCCGATGAGACCACAAACCGGTCTGCTTTGAGCATATCTAAAGCTTCATCTTTCTTTGTTATACTTGTGCTGAAAACTGTTACATTCAATCCCAAGGCTTTTCCGAACTTCACAGCCAAGTGACCGAGGCCACCTAGCCCGATCACCCCTAAAGATTTGCCAGGTTGGTTCATCTTATGGCGCATCATTGGACTGTAGACTGTAATTCCAGCACATAACAATGGTGCTGCTAAGTCCAAAGGGCAGCCATTAGGTATCCTGAAGCAGTACCTGTTTAATTGTGTTCAGCAATAACGTACACCTAGTGGGTTAATCAATTAAAGTACGTATATATGATATGTATATGTGTGTGTGAGTGTGTATATGTGTGTGTATGTATGTATATGTATAGGCTTAATTAATTACCTTTGATAAACAACAATGTAACTAGAGTATCCACCTTTGGTGATGGTACCATCCACATCAACAGAGTTAAAAGTACGGATAACTCCCTTTGAGCAATGGACATCTAGATCTATATTACAGTACTCACAATCTCTGCATGAATTAACATAAGTTCCCACTCCAACGTGATCACCAACTTTGAAGCCATGAACATCTGAACCAACCTCTGTCACAATTCCAGCAATCTCATGTCTGGTGTATATATATATATATATATATAGTATCCAATAATTAATCATCCATGAAAATTAATATAAGGTGTGACAAACCCGTATTGAGATAAGAAATTAACATAGAAAAATAAAATTAAATCACATACCCTGGCACTACTGGATACTTGGAATCTCCAAATTCATTCCTGGTCCATGCCACATCAGCATAACAAACTCCACAGTGAGAATTTGTATCGAAACATCCACACTCCCAACAGCCCTGTTTTGATTTTAGAAGCTGAAACTGTTAAAGTAATACATAGATGTTACATAGAGTGTGTGTGTGTGTATATATATATATATATATATATAACTGAGCTTCAAAATTACAAGCATGTTTCCATACCTGCGGCCAAAGCTGTGAGGTGATAGAAATCCTGATGCATCACTTACTGCCCATCCAAGGCAGTCCTCATTCACTCCAGAGCTCATTGTTAGTGCAAGTGGAACTGAAATCCAAATTGTATCAGTATTAATGCCATGGAATTCATATTCTACAAAAATAGAATTCAAAGATCAAACCAATACCCATTTGGAGAAAATGTCAAAGACTTGTCCAGATATTTTCCTCCTCTGTAATTAAACCGGTTATTTTAATTATATTCTGACGTGTGCAGTGACCTCTTGCTATTTGCAGTAGGTGAGAGGTTTAGTAAGTCAACACCTGACATGCACGTGATCTGAACTCACGTGGCAAGAGACCACTGAGGCATAAATGAAATAAGAATTTTGTTTGGGAAAATTACCCTATTTCATAAGATTTAATAGTCTTCTGACAGAGAAAGTAACGCTTGACGGTAATTTTTTTATTTTGATTTTCTTTTTGCGGTTTTTATTTTTTCAATCCGTGGATAAATTTCAAAAGTAGAGATTGTCGTGTAATTGTTATTTATTATTATTTTTCACCTTTTTACCTTTCTATTTCTTCAATGTGATTCAAGTTCAAGGATTAATTTTGAAAAGTTGAAATGGTGGTGTATTAGAAAAAAAAAAAAAAAAATGGTGGTGTATGTCCCATGCATGATGGACCCTTCTATTCCTTGGATCCTCTGCTCTATCGGTCCTTGTTTTATCCGTGTCTTATAATTTTATCAAATTTAGTCTAAATTTTACTACTCATAAAACATATATTCACCAACCTTAAATTCATATTTCGTCACCCTTAAATCTTGAAAAACTTAAATATTTTTTTAGTTTTTTTGTCAGCACCTATAAAACATACCTTCACCAGTATCTTTAAATTCATATTTCACTGCTCTTAAAATCTTGAAAAACTTGAAATATTTCTTGCTAGTTTTTTGTCATCACACATTAAACATACATTCACCACACTTAAATCTTGAAAATTTTGAAATATTTCTTGTTAGTTTTTTGTCAATACTGTTAATCCATGTTTCACCACCCTTAAAACATACATTCATCATCCTTAAATCCACATTTTACCATCCTTAAATATTGAAAAACTTGAAATATTTTTTGTTAATTTTTTTGTCAACACTGTTAATCCGTTAATCCATGTTAATCCATGGTGATTGTATCATAGATTAACGGTGTTGAAATGTGGATTTGAGAATGGTGATTGTAGGTTTAAGGGTGGTGAATGTATGTTTTATGGGTGGTGACAAAAAAACTAATAAAAAAATATTTCAAGTTTTTCAAGATTTAAGGGTGATGAAATATGAATTTAAGGGTGGTAAATATATGTTTTATGGGTGGTAAAATCTAGATTAAATTTGGTGAAAATGTAGGACACGGGTAGGACAGAGGATCCCAACTCGTGATTTTGTGTGGCATGAATACATGATACCTGCCTGACCTATAAGTACAAGTCATTCAATCTTTTGTATTGCCTTAATATAAGAAAAATTAAGAAAAAAAAATTTAAACTTGATGGGAGATATGAAAATCTTTTTCTTCTAACCATATTTCACTTAATTTTTAGGATAAATTAGTAAGGCTTTCTCTGAAATTTTGCCTAATTACCATCGGATTAAAAATTTTAAAATATGGTATTTAACCTCCCCTAAAGTTTGGTTGGTTTTACTCTGGATACCCTTACCGTTAATTAACCGTCAACTCTGTTAAAGTCAATTAACATAAAAAAATAATGTCAAAACTACCCTCATGGCAGTAGTGTTGGTGTGACATTAATGGAGAAAATATATATAATTAAAAAAATATGTTAATTTCAGTCAAATGATTAGAAATCGAAGTTACTTTTGCACAAAAGTATTATAACTTGATGTATTTTTGTAATTGTATATTAGATGTGATTTTGTTTAACAGATTGTTAATTTGAAAGGGTTGTCATAATAATTTTACAAAAACTTTAATTTGAGAGTAATTAAGCCAACCCTAGTGGAGATTAGAATAATTTACCTTAATTTTTAAATGAGTCGTGATAGAGCAACATCTGAGAGTCACATTTTATGTGAATGTAGATGAATGACGGTACCATCCACCCACATAAAACAGTCACACTAAATTATAATTGACTATGTCCTTTGCAGAACAAAGACATTACAAATTACACTATTATATAACATATAACATATATATGTCACCAAACATTTAAACGTATTTCATATAAAGAATAATAATTTGGAAGCCGATCGTACTAGTCCGATTTTATTTTTATATGAGTGAAGTAGTGAATCCCACCACATAATGTCATGATGATGTCATATACTTGCATAAACCATTCTCTATTCTCGACCTAATCAATTCGGACTCTCTAACATAAATCAATTGAGTCTCAGATCTGTGTCGCAACTGAGAAAAGATTTTAGAAGCAAAGCTAAGATAAATGACAATTTCATGATGTGTTGTTTCTATTAAAAACTACTTTTTCTTGTCCCTTTGCATTATTATATAATTATGTGAATATATATGATAAATTAGGATCCTCTAAGTTTGACATAGTGCTTAAATACCAGCTTAGTAAGGAGCGGCCACCCGCCGAACGAATCAACGGATCATATGAATATGACACTCAATTATTGTTACAATTGCTGTTTGCTCTTAAGATCCTTGAGATGTTATATACCCTGCATATATATATATATATATATATATATATATGTGCGCGCGCGCTCTTAGTTTAACAAAATAGAATCTCTCTCTAAAAATATCCATATTTGAAAATTAAGTGTCATTACTATATTCAAATTTTGTTGGAAAATTTTCAATTGCATTGGATGGAGAACTCTAGCTTCTCTACTGACCTTTTTGTACCTTGCTTCTTATACAAGTTATATTCATTGTTGAAATTTTACCGAGACAATTTTGTGTACTTTAGCAGCTTTGAATTGGTCCATTGAGAACCTTTTTAATATACATGTATGTGTTGATAATATATATATATATATATATATTGAATTTGATACATCTTGATTAATCCCAAAAGCTAGCTAGCCTCTGGTCAACCTTTTCAAGTTGTTCATAATTCTGAATGTACAATAACATTTTATTAAATTCTTGAAGGCTAGGGCTTTGTTGTTCATTTTCCCTTTTTTTGGTGTTGACTTGTAAGGTGATTAATTAATCGATTATCACAAGAAAGAAAAAGTTACTCGATCTACAAAAGAGTAGCCAAACGTTAAGAACAAGATTTTAATTGTACTCTTATTTACCATTTTTTTTTTAAACCGAAAAACGTTAAGAACAAGACCCCAAAAAGAAAGAAAATTAATTAAGGAAAAGAAAACCCGGCCGAATAGGCCCAATAGCAATGTAATAGATAAAGTAATCAGAGACACATAACCCTGTCATTTGGACACATTGAGATGAATGGATCTCATCATTACACATGCCAGCAGCATCAGTGATCTATATATATAAGTTAGTGTCATATATATGGCACCACCTAATTAATAAAATAAATTTCTTTCATCTTTAGTATATGCCAATTAATATATATTTTATTTAGAAACCATGCTGGCTTATAATATATACAACATGTACTAGAATATAAACTATAGGTCAACTGCTTCCAATAAGCTACAATGGAGATGATCATCAACCACTTGATGTACCCTTGTTAGACCACAGAAAAGAGATCTAGAAAGAGAGATCGATCTAGAGAGAGAGAGAGAGAGGAAGAGATGAAGACATCCTTCATATTCATTTCCTTCTTTCTCATCCTTGGTTTAGTAGTACATGTGAATTCACAAGCAGATTCATGCAGTTCCAATCTCAACCTCAACGGTCAAATTCCATTTGACACAACTACTCTCCAATGCAACCCAGTATGGGATGCTCAAGGTTTCATCCTTAGAGTAAGCTAGTCATCAATATATATATATATATATATATATATATATATGTTACCATGCTGCATTAAATACTAAGCCTTTATTAGTGATAATTTTTTTTAATTTTTTTTTTCAGTATTCACAAGCTGCAGAATCAAATGTATGGAGCTTTGTTCTCTCAACACCCAACCCAGATGCTTACATAGCAATTGGGTTTTCGTCGGATGGGAAGATGGTAGGGTCGAGTTCAATCGTGGGGTGGGTCGCGGCCGGTGGTGCCGCCATGATGAAACGCTATTATTTAGGGGGACAATCACAAACTGATGTGGTGCCTGACAAAGGAAACCTACAAGTCCTAAACAATACATCCACAATCGTATCTGTACCCGTATCGTCTCGTATATATATGGCATTTCAGTTGAACACTAGTCAGCCGGAGTCGCGGCTCATATATGCCGTTGGACAGGTTGGCCGGTTTCCGTCTGACCCCAATTACTTCTTATTTCAACACAGTGACATGGTGTCCACCAATTTAAATTTTGTCACAGGTAAGTTTAACACAATATATACTTGTAGACCTCTAGTCCATATGATATGATATCTTTTTTTTTCATCTACGTGTTTGCTTAAATTTTCAAATATATATATATATATACACTCAAATGTACAAATTAAGATACCAGCCAAATAGTGTTGTACAATGCATCTTTGATAGTGATTTTTGCAGTGTGGCAAGTAATGATATATGAACTTTTTTTCTGGGGTGTTTGACCTAGTAATTGGTTTGTTGCTTGCCGTCTAATTTAGAATGGAAAAGGTCACCATGAAAAGTTAGGGTCGGTGTTTTTTAAGGTGTTTGGTAGTACTTTTAAAATTTCTATAATCTGATAAAAAAATTTATACATTAAATATTGTTTTATGTAATTAATCAACCTTTCAATTGTGTTCTTGTAAAACTCACTCTCTCTCTCCATGATTAGGTTTTGAGATGATCACTCCTTATAATAACAGGAGTTTGATTAGATAATTAATATAGATTGATGATTAAAGATTTAATTAAATCTTCATTCATTGTATTGTTATATATTCTCATACTCGTTAGTGCTCATAATACCTACTATATTTATTAAATAGTGATACGATATACTTTGTAATTATAAAATTTGCTTATTAGCTCAGTTGGGGCAGACGTGTGACAATATATATATATATAAAAGAAATTTGATTATTCTTTAAGTGGGCATCCATGTTACACTAAAGTTCTAAGCACGTATTATATTTATTCCACTATATATGATAGAATGATTGAAATGCCTCAATATTCTAATTCTTCTAGCTTTTCCGGCCGTGTGCCATTATTAATGAATGAATGAAGTCTCAAACAACAAACAAATTTGTGAACACTATGTAACACATGCATCTACAAAATATATATCGATCTCTTGCAGCTAGAAAATTGATATATATATATATATATATATATATATATATATTGTTTTTGTATATATATAACAGGTCAGACTCGAACACTAGAAAGTCCATATAAAAGTCTGAGGAAGAGCCATGGAGTGTTAAACATGTTAGGATGGGGTATTTTAATGCCCATTGGTGTGATGATTGCTCGCTACCTCAAGCTATGGGATCCACTCTGGTTTTATTCTCACATTTGCATTCAATTATTTGGTTTTATATTTGGACTAGCTGGTGTCATCTCTGGTTTTGTTTTAGAAGATAAGCTTGGTGCCAATGTTAAAAAGCACAAAGGCCTTGGAATCTTCATTCTCACACTTGGCTGCCTCCAGGTTTGTCCATTTTCATATTCATTCAATCTCCAGCTTTAATCATTTTTTATTAGACAATTAATAATTGCATTAATGCACGAATTAATAAGAACACAATTAAGTACACCTTTATTGATATGTATTGGTTTTGAGTTTCAAATAAATTTATGTGAGTGGAGATGATGGCATCCTGACATCATCAATATAGTGACGTCATGATGACATCATTCTCCACGTAAACTCATTTGAAACATTTGAATTTAAAAGATATATTATTTTTCAATTGGTTTTTAATTATGTTTACTTTTACTTGCAGGTTTTGGCATTTTTGGCTCGGCCGGACAAGGCGTCGAAATTCAGGAAATACTGGAATTGGTACCATTACAGTGTTGGGCGGCTTTTGATATTTTTTGCAGCTGTAAATGTTTTCTATGGAATTCATTTAGGCAATGCTGGGAGTGGATGGAATGCTGGTTATGGGGTTGTTCTCGCTGGCTTGTTCATAGTCGCGGTTGTTTTAGAGTTGAGAATGTGCATGAGAAAATAACTTATTTTGTTGTGTTCTTTCATTAATTTGTTCCATTTTCATTGTTTGTAACAATATTAAAATCTTTTGCTCTCTCAAGCTCTACATTACATATATATGTTATCCATATATTTTTGCAGGAAGTTTTGTTGTTAGTGGCTACTAATTTTCTCTCTCTCTCTCTCTACTAATGTAATGAGAAAATACTACTAATATCACACACACATATATATATATATATATATATATATATATATATATATAGACACACACACATCACACACATCATTAGTATCCAGATTTGCTCGGCAAGTGATCTCTTTTAACAAGTTAAACAACTGTATAAATAAGGGTAAATTTGCTGAAGTCCATAAATGGACAAGGCCTGAGAGAGGCCCAAAGAAATAAACAACTGTATATAGGCATATCACGTACAATAGTTGCAGCCCAATTTGTCCGGGCCATCTTAACGAGGGGAATAAAAGTGAAAGACAGAAGTGAAATAGCATGACAATTAACCTGCACAGATGACTTAGTGGATAAGGCGTTTTTTTAGGGGGAGTCGTTTTTCATGAGACTCAAAAACACCAGTTTAAATGATACTTACAGGAGTGACAATTTGTGTTGGCGTGTAGAATTTGTGTCCAATTTTCTATTATGATTTATGCTTTAGTATTTTCTTTATTCGAATCATTTTCATTTTGAATTATATCACTAATTCCTTCATAATTAATATATAATATGCTTTTTATATATATAATATTCAGATACACGATCTATTGAAACTTGAACCCTCATACCATCAACCCCAGCTTTGATGGTAACATTTTATAGATTATTAATGTCTAATTTGAGGAACCACACTCATTTCATGTTGGATATATAATGTATGACTCTATTGAATATTCTAAAAAGACTTTGATCTACTTCCACTCAAATAAAAAAAAAAAATAGACATTTAAAATTCTTTATATAGAAATAAGGGAAGGATCTAATTTGTTTTTTTTTGGGCAGTTAAGCACTCACACCACCTCACAATTCACCATACCTATTAGAAACTCGAGCCCTAATCTCCCGAAAATGAGAGATTACCATGCACTTGGCATAGGTGGTCACTAAAGGTTTTACAAGTCCATCAAATGAGAAAGTAATCATGGGTTTTCTTTTTATACTTCTATCTCAAAATTCCTAAAAATAGTTAATTTTTTAAGGAAATTTAACCATTATTTAAAAAATAAAAAGACAAAAGCAAAAAAGAAAGAGACTCAGTTTAAAGGTTGAAAATGGAATATGACCGGCTCGTGGAAAGTTGTGGTATTTTGACATGGGAAACTTCCTTTTCTTCTCTAAATAGAAGATACAAAGGAAGGAAAAGAAAAAGAAAACATTCTGTCTCACACTAGCATTGTATGATACGTGGCCATCTGAGTGTGGCTATGGAAAAATTATTACATCCTACCGAGATTAATGATTCCGACCAATCACACACCAGTATAAAAGTAATAAATTGAATAAAATTGACACATTTATTTGTGTGTCGATTTATAATTGGTCAGACTACATGATCTCGAGATCGCATAATAATTCTTCATTTTTCAATAAAATAACTATTATTTTTTAAGTAAACACTCACACATGCTCACCGTATAACTAAACTCTTTACCTTTTCTTGGAGGAATGAGAGGATATATTGACAGAGGTAAATGACACTAAATAGAAAAGAATGATAAAAACTAATTTACCTTGTTGACCCTACTTTCATGAAAATAAGAGAGGGATGACTACGAAAAGTATAAATAATGATGATAAAATATTTAATATTTTTTTTTATAATTATTTTTAAAAAATAAATAATTAGAAAAAATAAGTTTATGAGCGTGCAAAGAAAAAACCAAAATCTATCCCCATGCAATCCAATTAATGTGAATTCCTTCTTCTTGCCTACTCCACCATAATTGAGAAAATTTGCTCTTTAATTTGTTACATAAGCTTACATTAACTTGAAGCAAGACACAGAATAGTTTGGTTATTTGAATTCCCCTTCCAGCCTTAATTGAAGCATTGAGGGTTTGTTGTTTGTAGCTTGACTTTTTCTTTGTCAGAAAAAAATAATAATAATTGGCACCAAGATAATGAATTCATCACTAGTCCAAGTTCTAATTGAATTGAAAAATAAACCATCTGTGACAAAATAAACCATTTATCAATGTTGCTGTTAAGGGGCATAATCAGAATTATAAAAAGTATTAAGGTTACAATTACAATAATATCAGGAGCTTTATGGAAATAAAGCAAAATCAATAAACAAACAAAAATGGAGAGTCGAGCGAACGAGCGAGAGAGAGAAGGTAGAAGAAGAACAAGAAGAGTGAGAAAGATCGCAACAGTCCGTCCCGGGGATACCCTAATTAAAGATTCGCCCCCTCTCTCGCATTTCCTTGTACATTCATACATATACTATATATATATATATATTTCAGGACCTTACCTCTCCACTGTATTCCCAATTTATTGTTCTTCTTCTATATATATATATATATATATATGAAAGATGGGTTTTCTTTTACTCTCCGATTGCCTTCCCTTTTAAGTCCATCCATTCCACAATTGACCTACTACGAAGGACAGTTTCACTCAGATCTGACCCACTGTCATCATAATTTGAATACAAGAAATTAAAGAAGCCATCAATGGATGACTTTGGAATGTTAGCCAGGGACTTCGGGTTCAGACCCCAAGGAAAATCGGCCCCAATGGCTTCATCCAAAGCTAACACTGCCGTCGGATCGGACGGTGGAGATCGCCGAGCTCGGTCATCGACGTCGTCGTTCATCGACGATCACAATCGAGACGGTTTGTTATTCACTGATGTCTTCGGCGGCCCTCCCAAATACACAACTACTACTACTAGTACAACAAAAACTAAATCGTCATCGGCATCGTCCGATTTCAATTTCGATTACGATTCGATCTTCAAGAGCTCATCGTCGCTGAATGATTCGAAGAAGAAGTCTTCTTCTACATTGCCGGTCTATGACAAGCCTGTTTACGACGACGACGTTGACATTTTTGATGGTTTGCCCGGATTAAAGAGCAAATCGGCGTCTTCTTCGGCTAGGTATGAGGACGATGTGTTCTCGAGCATTTCTTCACCTCCGAAGCAGAGGGATCAGTTTGACGATCTTCTTGGGAATTTGGGCCGGACCGAGAAGGCAGAATCGAAGGGTAATATGAGTTCAATAGGTTTGGATGATTTGATACCTGGTTTTGGTGGTAGAAGTCCCACTGGTAGTAACAGGTACTGTATTGGCTCTTGAGTTCAACTGCTTTGCATCTCGGATGCTGCTTATACATGTTTGTTTAATATATCAGTGTTGGCATTTTCTGTGAATCTGTTATAAATTCAACTATTGGTGCGGATTTTGCCGATTAATATTACATATTAATTAGAGAGTATCTTGTGTATGATGGATTTCCATTATCTGTTTTTTGGATATTTACTGTATTTATTGGAGAAGGGCACGGATAAGGCTTGAATGTGCAAATTGCATGGAACGTATTAGTGTAAAATCATCTGTGAGTTTTGTTTGATAAACAAATCAGAACATTAATAAGTATGGGAGATGCTTACTGAGCATTTGAAGTTCATGTATTCTAGTTCCTAGTACAATACATGATTACAATTACACTAGCTTTAAGGCACATACTTAAGCTTTTCTAAATTAAATTATTAATGGTGTTACATTCTTCAACTCATTGGATTCTGTGTAAAGTTGTGATGTAACTCATGGGGGTTATTACTGCTCCATCACCATCGAAAATGTTTTCACTGTAATGGTATTCTACCTTGTCTTTGCATATGCTTGTTGTGTGCTCTAAACCTATATTCTGAAGTTCTGAATATGGCACCAATCTCCGTTTCAAATTCTGCTACTAATACGAACTCGACAAAGCAAATATGAGGCTCCAAAAAATTTCACTATAGTGGGAACTGGGAAGTATAACATGACTATTGAACTTGCTGAGGGTAATATATTGATCGTGAAAGTAAGATCTCCATGGGTGATATTATGATCATGGGATAAGGTTTAGAAGATTGTGATTGAAAGTAACATATGTTATTTTTTTAATTCAGAAGAATCATTTTGGCGGTTTAGGAATAATTGAGGAATCATCAGGAAAGAAAGGGGAAAAAAAAATCCAATGGAACTGAACTGTAGAATATTTCAGAGATACTTTTACATGCTCAAATTCAAAATGTTCAAAGTTCCTCTATAAGTTTTCTTTTTAATAAGAAAAAATCCGACATATTTCTAAAGCAATTTGATTTAGTAAGTTAATGAAAATTCAGTTGGCAAATTTGATTGCTATTGTTCATATGCTAATGGCAGATAGAAGTGCATATAAGGATGCAGTTGAATTCTGTGTCTTACGCATAAACCATTTTTCTGCTAATACATTGAATAAATTACGACTATGCTGCTGATACTTCAAAGAAATTACAAAATGTTCTTCTTGGGATTATAACTTTGGGTTCCAATTCTACACACTTTTTTATTTACCATTGAAGGAATGTCTAGCATCTATAGTAATGTTCACTCTTTTTCCCCAGAAGGTTCTGTATTTGTTAGAATTTTTTCTCATATTAAAAGGCATCAATTCAATAAAGTTTAATCTAACTTTCATGAAGGACTAATAATGAGCATGAAATTTATGGGATTAAATTGGCTTCTGCATTGTCACTAGAGACTTGCAAGTTGAGTTGAAAATTGAAATAGCTTGAGAATCTTAAACTTGTATATATGATTTACACTTCTTTTTAGAAGAAATTAGAAGACCTTTTTCTCCTTTCTACTTTTACTCTCTATCCTCCCTCTTATTCAAGTTATATCTTAGTGCCTTCCTTATGTTGCTGCTTCCTTGCATCCCCTAGAATTAAAGCACTTTCTTTCCATGATATTGCTTGGCTATATGGATTTATTGCCACTTTATGTAAAGGAGCTGGTAAAAATTATGTTAAATTGGGGTATTTTGAGTTTTAATGGATTACCTGACATGCTTGGACTTTTGGCACGAGAAACAATTTTCAGAGCATGTCTATGTAGATGATATATTTTAATTTCATTCCCTTGAACCTTGAACAATGTGAAAAGCCAAGGCAAAAATGTAAAAAGAAAATAAATTAGTAAAAAACATATAAATAAATGTTTTTTTCCTTTTTTTCATGCCACTTTTTTTTTGTCTTCTTATTTGGCATGTAAGACACTAAGACATGTGGTGTTCTTGGTATTTCTCTTAATTTTTTTTTTTTTCTGATAAGTCATATCTGTATCTTGGGCTATAGTCCCTGCAACATATGGATATCAGTATTTAATATCTCAGCTCCATGTCTTGCTGTTCAGGCCAATTTCAGAGTCGAGTGATGTTCAAAAACCTACTGTGAGTTCGAACCAAACAGGTTCCACTGTGATGGAAGACCCCTTTGTAGTTTTAGAATCAACTTCAACCCCCATGGTTTCTTCACCTGGGTTGTTCTCTGATCCATTGGAAGAGATTAGTAAGCTTAGTAACTCTGGGAACACAAAAGTGGATAATTCATCTGTTAGTGGAGGAGTATTTGATGATATAGATCCCTTAAAAAGTTTTGGCAAATCCGTGCCTTCATTTTCATCTGAGATGAATAACAGAGGGAAGGATGGAAGTCCTTCAAGAACAGGATCGGGCGTGAGTGGAACACAAACTTTTGATAGTGAGGAAACAGTTGGAAAATCTTCTTTTAGAAATTCCGAGAGCCACTCGCAGAAGAAGATACCTGTTGACAGTTTTCAGGAATCTCATCATACCCTGTTTGACATTCCAATTGCTTCAACAGATTCTCATAAATCTGTTGGTCAGACTGCATCTTCCCCTTCATCTGGAAAATTTAATTCTAATGTGCCTAGTTTCCAGGCAGGTATGTCTCCTGAATCACAAGAACATGTGGAACCATCTGATGATGTATGGCTCACTGTATCAGAGATTCCTCTGTTTACGCAACCCACGAGTGCTCCACCACCTTCAAGACCCCCTCCTCCAAGACCACCCCGGACTTCAAAGTCAGAAACAGGTTCTGTTACAACAAAGAAGGGCAATGAGTTTTCTTCTTCCCCAATTTTTACTCAATACTCTCAGAGTTCTAAACCTGTCCGTCCAACTGCAAAGAGCTCAGTGGTGTCTCAAATAGATGAACTCGAGGATTTTGCCATGGGTAGGAACCAAAATGCTGATGAACCTACTGAAGTTTATTCTAGTGATCAAGTGAACTCGAATTCTGCTGCTGCTGCTGCCATGAAGGAGGCTATGGATAGAGCTGAGGCTAAATTCAGGCATGCTAAGGAAGTAAAGGAAAGGGAGTATGCAAAGGCTGCTAGAAGCAAAGAACCGGTGCAGCTGGAAAAAGAGGAACAAGATATGCAAGATGCTCAGGAGAGAGAATTTAGAGAAAACCAGGAGAGATTAGATAGTGAGCGGCGACAGAGAGAAAGGGAGGAGGAAGAGAGAGAACAGAGGAGACTTGAGAAGGAGAGGGAGAGGGAAAGGGCCAGACAAGCTGTTGAAAGGGCAACTAGGGAAGCACGTGAAAGAGCAGCTGCTGAAGCTCGCCTAAAAGCTGAAAGGGCTGCTGTTGAGAAGGCAAATGCTGAGGCTAGAGATCGTGCTGAAAGGGCTGCAGTTCAGAGAGCACAGGCTGAAGCCCGTGAGAGGGCAGCAACGGAGGCAAGAGAAAGAGCAGAAAAGGCTGCTGCAGAAGCTAGGGAAAGGGCAAATGTTGAAGCAAGGGAAAAAGAAGTGCGGGAGAAAGCTGCTGTTGCAAGAGCTGAAGCCGAAGCAAGACGAAGAGCAGAACGAGCTGCCGTGGAAAGGGTGTCTGCAGAGGCTCGACAAAGAGCCGCTGCAGAGGCTCGAGAAAAAGCTGCTGCTGAGGCTCGAGAAAGAGCTGCACGGATGAATCAAAAGAAAAATGATAATGATCTTGAATCTTTCTTTAACATGAATTCTCGACCAAGCAGTGCACCAAGGCCAAGGGCAAATTCTTCTGTGAGTACCTAATGCTGTGAGATCTGCTGTATATATTTTGAGTTTCTGTTCAATGTCAAAGGTTGTATTGTTCATTCTCTGTGCTTGGTCTTGTCTTTGATCCGCAATTTAGGACCCTGTGTCGGATCCCCAATTTCAAAGCAGGGGAGGGCCTGAAGGGGCGAGGAGAACATCATCTGTTGGAGTCTCGTCCAACATGAAGAAAGCATCTTCCACTACAAATATTGTTGATGATCTTACTTCAATTTTTGGAGGTAGCGTCATTGTTTCATTTGTTAAATGGAATTATTTTCGTTGTTCCTCCCAAGCTTTGTCACGCAATTTGCTTAATAAAATGCTGAACTACGTGTGCTTGCAAAAGCTACTCCATCATCTGGCGAATTTCAAGAAGTTGAAGGGGAAAGTGAAGAAAGAAGGAGAGCTAGACTGGAACGCCAGCAGAGGACCCAGGAGCGTGCAGTATGTGATTTCTATCAAAAATTGCTCTTAGCCTTTTTATTTAATGTTTGATGTTGTGATGATTAGTCAAGTGCGTGCAGTCTGGTTTTCCTGTTTTTAATTATTCAGTTAAATGCTCAGGTTAAAGCACTTGCAGAAAAGAATCAACGCGACCTTCAAACCCAAAGGGATCAAGAAGAAAGACATGTAAGTACTGCCAGCATGTCATACAACTTGTGTATGTTTTTCCTTTATTATTTCATCTTGAAGCAGGTTAACATTGTCTCCATCTTTAAATCGATAAAAATGCGCTCATTCTTGACTTCTTTACCTTAAACTTCTGGGTAACTTCCTACATGTTACTTACAGAATAGAAGAAAATTCAATACATCTTTCTTCCTCTCCTTGCCTTCCCCCCTTCAAACTCAGCAAGAACCTATGTTCCGTAGAATCTTTTGAATGTGTGAAGTGCCCGTGTTGGATAACAACAATCGGGGTTGAGGTTATATTGGATTTGGTCAGCCGATTGAAGTGCCAAATCATTCATTACATCCTAATAAGTATGGACACCAGCATATCATTCATTACATCCTAAGAAGTATGGACACCAGCATAAGACATAGAAATGACACAATATGGACATGATGTTAGGACGAATTTTTAAAGAAGTAGGACATGGACACTGAGAGGACACGGACAAAAAATATAATTTTAATATAAAATTATATTATATCCAACAAACTTGGTAATTAACTATTATTTTTGCATTTGTAACATGAAATTTATAATTTAGAAATTAAAATAGTTAATCACCTGTGATGAATGGAGAAAGACAAACCAAGATTGGAGGACACAAGTACGTGTCTCTGTTTGTCCTTTGTAGGTATGTATATGTCATTATTTATATACATATACATATTTAGACATTTCCACTTTTACTCTGATACATCTTGCTGTATATATTGTTTTTAAATATGGTCAGTTTTTATAAATTTTGTATAATTATACCTTTATCTTGATTCTTTCTTTACAAGTATCCTTTTTTTTCCTATTCTAAAAGAAAGTTTTATCTAAAGTCCAAAGTTCATTAGTTACATGTTGGCCCAAGGAGTGTCAGTCATGTGTGTGAAATTAAAATTTTTATTTTGAAATTATGGACATGTTAAAACATATGTTGGGCACATGTCTTGGACTGTGTGTGAAATTAAAATTTTTATTTTGAAATTATGGACATGTTAAAACATATGTTGGGCACGTGTCTTGGACTGTCTGACACATGGCTGACGCGAACATGACTTTTTGAATTGTTCGTGCTTCTTAGGTTACATCTATTTTAGATTACACTTAATTTGACATATAATAAGGGTTTTTATTGAACATGCAGATAACTGATTTGGGGTTTGTATTATTTGTTATTGCTCAAATTTACATGCAGACACGTGTACATATATATCAAATACATAAATTGTTAATTTTTTAATAGGATAGAGGCACCTAAGGAATCAAGTTGAAACTTAGTTGACTTTAGATTAGTTCTCCGGCCGATTTTATGTTTTTCTATCTATTAAACTTTAAAAGCCGATGGCAATGTAGCATAAGAATGCTGGTTGTATCACACTGAAAGTGTTTGTTTATGATCCTTCCTTAGAAACCTGTCATGCAAAGTGTTTCTTTTCTTTCAATTTTCCCGTATTCATCATTTTTTTTTGGTGGGTTTGGCCTTTAACTACATTAAAACTTGCTGGACAATTAATTCACACTCTTTCATCTGTCTGATCTTCGGCTGCACTGATTTCAGAGGATTGCTGAAACATTAGATGTTGAGATCAAGCGTTGGGCTGCAGGGAAAGAGGGAAATTTGCGTGCACTGCTTTCGACATTGCAATATGTATGTTTGGTTGTCTCTATCTTGTGTAGCATAGCTTTATTGTTCCGTTTATTTTTATTCTTACTTTTTTGTCAAGTCCGCTCATTGCCTGTTTTATTGATTTAAAACGAATAGGCTATTGATGTTATAAGTTGCAAACAATTAATGGGGATTGAGTTTCATTGAATCATACAACACTTTGTTTAAAGCTTTTTTCAATATTTGGGGCATATAGATACAAATTAAAATAAAATTCTGGTAAGCTTACTGGACACTTTTTGCCAAATTACGAGATGAGATGTTAAGAGCCTAAGCCCTAAGGAGGCCAGTTATAATCTTTTTTTTTCTTCGAGTAGTTGCAGTTATTATCTTATATAGAAATATAAATAAGAGAAGCAATATGCAGGACAACTTTATCATACCTGGTATAATGCTGCCGACAATTGGTTTTTTAATGAGTTTCGGTTTTGACAAATAGGGTAGGGTATCAGGAGGTAGAGTAAAGGTTTGGGATGTCCAATTTGAGAGATTACTGCACGACTGGGAAATTGAGGAGATGATGGAGTTTTTGGCCCTGCTCTATGGACAGGTCATTTCTGGGGTGTGTGATGAGCTGATGTGGATTTACACGAGTCATGGGAGATTTGAGGTCCGTTCATTTTATCGGAGGTTGTTGGAGTCTCACGGGCCTTCCTTCCCTTGGAAAGGCATTTGGCGCTCTAGAGCTCCTTTGAAGGTGGCTTTCTTTGTGTGGGCAACGTCCATGGGGAAGATCTTGACCATTGATAACCTTAGAAAGAGAGGACACATTTTGGCTAATTGGTGTTAGTAAACAGGCAGAAGAATCCGTAGATCATCTTCTTCTTCATTGCCCTAGAGCTAGGGAGGGATGGGATTTGCTTTGTGTTATCTTTGGAGTACAGTGGGTCATGCCTAAATCTGTGGCAAGCTGCATTGCAGCTTGGGATGGGTACCGGGTGCGGCATGATGCTAGACATGCATGGAGGGCTGCCCCTCATTGCTTATGGTGGACTTTATGGAATGAGAGGAACAAGAGATCCTTTGAAGATAAAGAGCATCCCTGAGGAGTTTTTAGATACTCTGTTCTTTATTCCTTATACTTTTGGTTTGAGGGATTCTTTTGTAATTCTTCGGAGACCCTTTTGACTTTTGTGGATAGTTTAAGGCTTTGATTTTGTGTTGTTCCTTGATATGCGTCCCCTGTTTGGGCGCTTTAACCTTTTCCAATTACTTGGGGTTGGCTACATGAATCCTATTTTTTTCATTCTCCTCTATCTAAGGTTATAGGCTCTGTTGACCCACATGTTATACTTTCCTTACTCTATCCATATTATTTTTAGTTCTTCTCCTTTCCCTAGCACCCTAGCATTACCCTCAATGTGGACCATGTCATTCTTCCTAACTAATGTAATTAGTGGTCTTCCTTGCCCATGTTCAAATTATCTTAATCAATTTCTCTCATTTTATCTCCGATGGGTGTTACTTCAACCATCTCATGGATGTTTTCATTTATAATTCTACCATTTTTTGTCTTGCTGCAAAACAATCTCAACATTCGCATTTTTGTCACGCTAACTTTGTACAATGTTGTATTTTAGCTGTCCAACATTCTTTTTTTAATAAAAATGACTTGTCTAATAGTTGTTATATAAAACTTTTCTATATTTTAAAGGGATACGCTGATCACACAATATTCAAGATGCACTCCTCCATCTAACACAATATTCCAGATGCACTACTCCATCTAAATCCATCATTCTTGGATTCATTGATTGACATCATCTCCAATTTCTCCATGGTGAATTTGTGCTTTAGTGGATTTTTTTCGAGTGGAAAAGGGAGGAGGGAGAATTTATCCTTTTTTTGGTTTAAAAATGAGAAAGGAAAGATGTGTGTGTGTGTGGGGGGGGAGGGGGGGGGGGGGGGGGGGGGGAGTGAGGGATGTATTGGTTGTAATCCCTAAAATCCAGAAGCAGGAGGATTGAAAGGAAAGAATAAGGAGTTGGCCTGTTCTGTTCCTATTGCTTAGCACAAGTGAATTTTTGGTTCTCTCCACTCTTATAATAGAACACCATTCCTTTCTTTTCTCTCAACTATCTTTCAACTTTCAGAACACACAGAGCGGTTTACACTATCCCTTCCTTTCTTTTCCCTTCAGTTATTTCAAAACTTAATGAGAGGTTAACTTATCCACTCATTTTCTTTCTTCTCTCCGAACACACACTATCAGTTTTCCCTTTCCTTCCTACTTATCCAGACATACCCATTAATTAAAGGGCTGGTCGTTTTTTCCACCATGTGCTATATTACAATCATATTGCTGAGGCTGAAAGGCAAAAAAACTTTCCAATTCAGTTCTTATCTTCTTTTGGGAGAACATCAACTTGAAGTGACATATTACTGAATATCCCAAGTAAAGTTGATTTTACACCACATTTAAACAAGAAAGCAGCTTTTGCCATGAATGACGCAATATTGTATGAATGAGCCAAAATTTGCAGTTTTGTGTTTGAACTTGTCAACTACTCTTTGTTGTTTAAACTTTTCAATAATGTAAATGGCACCTGCTGTGCTACTTGGAAAATATATCAATCATTTACCATTCAATGGGTCACTATTATGCAATGCATACTAAAAGTTCTTATTTGGTATCTTTAACCACATTGGTTGTAATCTGTAGGATGTTCTTGTTCTAGATGCTTGTCTGAGACATTATCATTATAAATGACTTATCATGTTGATGTGCTCTGCATCATCCATGTCATCAAAGTACTAGGTTTACTATGTATCAAAATTGCAATCTGTATCAACCTAGTAGAAAAATTGGTAAAAAATGTGAGACTGATTGTGTGTCCTTGTTTGATTTTTTTTCGGTCCTTGTGATAGTGTCGCAAGCTCTTGCTAGATGGGTTGAAGAGTTCATTCTATCTGTCAGAATGCTTCTGAGATGGATTGTTGTTCGACATTGTAATCTAGCTCAAACACAGAAGATCCTAGAAGTAGTAATTTGGACAAAAGAATATTAGAGATTTAGAGTCTTAACAGATTCTAGCCTTTTAATTCTATTAACGTCATTATCTGATGTGCAACCTAACTGGAGATTGCCATCATCTTCGTAACTAATGGAACTCAGAATCATAATATTGAAATTCCAATGAAGCCATTCACTTTTAGAATAGTACTGCAGCTTGCTTCACTAGGAGGCATGATTTGTGGGTTTTCTGTCCCCACTGTGAATTATTTTGCGTCTCCGAAACCTTTAAGAATTGTTGTTAATCTCTGGTTTTTGAATTTCATTCGTAGTCTTGAATTCTTTACCTAAACTCAGAATATTTTCTGGCATTTCAGGGAACCGCTAATTTCTGGTTCTTATTCTGGTTGTAGCATTCTAACTTGTCTCTTGTATCTGTTGAACGATTAGGTGCTTTGGCCTGAATGTGGTTGGCAGCCTGTTTCTTTGACTGATTTGATTACTGTTGCCTCGGTTAAGAAAGTGTATAGAAAGGCAACTTTGTGCATCCATCCTGATAAGGTGCAACAAAAAGGTGCCAATCTTCAACAGAGATATATTGCTGAGAAGGTGTTCGATCTACTTAAGGTACCTGTATTAATATTTGATCAACCTGATTCTTATTGATCTGTATACATTTTCAATTTAGTGTTTTGCTGTTATTAAACATGTTTTTTTATGCTTGTTACTCTTTTGAGGATTCATCAAATTCTAAATGATATTAAATTTATCAATTTACATAACTTGGTCGGCATTTTTATTATGATACTGTGTAGGAGATATAACATTAGCTTTTCATACTTGTACCTTAATTTGCATTAATATATTCACTTTGAAGTGTTTAGTTTCAGTTTATATTCATTTTTTTAATTAATTTTATGATTCATTTTTTCCACCTTGCATCGATGTCATTTTTTGTTCTGTAATAAAGGTTTTCAAATATTCACTTATTAGAGAAATAAATATCCTCGACTTGGATCATCTAAAATGGGTGGTCTAGATCTTGCTAAGTGAGAGTGATGTAATCATGCATTTTATTTCAAGATCATTGGACATCATCATCGTTGCTTTTGTCCCATATGAAAGGGGTCGGCCAAGGTCATTGTGTGTGTGTGTATTGTTCTTCATTTACTCAATTGAATATATTTCTTGATCATAATTTTCATTGATCTTTTATTTCCTTGAGATCAATTATAATTTTTCTTTTAAAGGAATATTTTTACAGTGGTGGAATTCTAGTATTTGTCGAGTCTGTAAGGGTTGCTCTTATTTGAAGTTTGTTATGTCAAAATAGGAGGCTTGGAACAAATTAAACTCAGAGGAGCTTTTTTGAATACTGTGGTGATTCTTTTACTCCAAGCTACTTCATTTGTAAAAAGTGCACCATTTGTTGAGAAAGAAGGCGTGACGGTTCCAGCAGATATATTTTACCCTGCTGCATGTTATTGGTGTTGCATTGTATGGATTGTTAAACGAGACTTTCTGTAGCTGCTGAATTAAAGGACTCTCTTGTTGCTGTAAGTTGATGTTCATGCTGGAGGGAATGGGAATGACTGGTTGGTGTAGGGTAAGCATTGTTGCCTGTCCTATGCTTCAATTTAAAAGTTAACCACTCGCTCGGTGATCATTGTCTTCTGCTGATTCATTTTTCCCCACTTTCCCTTTCTATTTTCAGTTTCTTTTGGTTTGTGGCAGAGCCTCATATGTTAAGTGATCAAGAATAATATGTTTGTTGATAATGAAATATAGAAATGAGCCAGTGTATTATTGTTGAGCTGAGAATGGAGTTTTTTTTTCCCTGCCTCTCCCAAGTTTTTATCAATATTATAGGGACTGTCCCTCTTACTTTCATAATAACACAGACCTCTCATGCGGCCGTCCAACAGGGTTACAGTATTTAGTAAAATGATAACTGTCCCTCCCACTTTTCTGAACTATATATTAAAAAACAGTCTTGAGATTTTTTTAAATGTGTCACATTATCCGCATGTTTACAGAAACTAATGAAAACTATTTCTCAATCGAGCACAAAAATGGCTGATGGCACGTGGCACTTGCTACATTTCTGGTACAAATTTGCCTCTACAAGCAATGAGGAATAACCCTCCTGAAAAAGATATTGTGTAACTATTTTAAAGCAAAACTAATTTAGAATTACACATAACAGGAATCTCATACACTTAACACCACCACTTTGCCAATACATAACAACACACAGCAACAAGGATGAGGCTTATCCTGACGCACCACCACCATTGATAAGTTGCAAGGAGAACTTACCCTGTTGTATCTTAATAATGGTGGTGGTAATCAATCATGTCCATAATACTCCTCCTTTGTGTGTCATGACAGATATCTATCCATTCTTATGGCGAGCGACAATAATGGGCCCTCCTGTCCTGTAATCTTTGCTTCACCAATCGAAAGATAATTCTTCTGGAAGACAAAGCATTTAGGTAATCCAAAAAATGACCTCCTCTAATGCCCTGCAGCACTAAGGTCAAGTTCTGCCACTTTTTACTTTTACTGATGTCTTCTTTTGTGCTTTTGCTGGGATGGGATTAAATCTGTTTTGCTTAAAGTTCTGAACCATGGTGTAAACCTGCATAACATAGACAATTGTGGGGCAAATAAATGAAAATGCAAACACATTGCATTTAGAAATTTAGAGCTTTTATACATCAAAATAGGAATATTATGAAGCAGATATTGATATTTAAGTGATTTTCAAATAAAATAAAATAACAGATATGCTTACTCGTCAAACGATATATTATTAAATAAGTCAAATCACGAAAATTTCTACTCGGATGATCAATTTTGCACTTGATGGGTTGGAATTCGGAAATTTTAAATTCAATTATTCTCCTCAACAACCATATATAGACTAGACAGTAGATTTGCAGCTTATCAACTATAACTACCTCGTGCCAAGCCTAAAGTGAATTTGAATGCTGCTGAAAGCAAGTTTTTATTGTTTTGAAATAAGAAACTCCAAATGCATATTTGGAATTGAGGTACAGTTTTGACTGTTGAACAGAGGGTTCCATACTTGCTGGCTTCTACCAATTTTGACTGTTCATGTGTAAATAAATTTATACATTTTGCTGTATTCAGTTAACATTTTATGCAAAGTGCCACTAGGAAACTTCCTCATGATATTAGAATAATGTACGATGCCTAGAAAATATCACAGTATCCTTTATTAATCATTTTTTCATTTCGACAGATTTCAAAACAATAGAAAATGTGAAATACTACTTCGTATATCAAGTATGTCAAATAACAAATTATAAGTTCAATTATTAAAAGTAGTGGATGTTAAAAGAAAAAGGTCTAGAAGTATATTAGCCTCAATGGAAGCCCATTTTTGCATCACCTGATTCTCATGCACAACGGCATATATGTTAATTTGCTAAATATGTAATCATTTTGTGTGGATGTGTACCATACAACCCAATACTAAAACTTACAAGTAAGGTGAAATCTGAAATCATACTTGGCATCCGCAAAAAGTACTGAACGTTATTAATTTAAAAAAGAACAAGCCCATCATTCACATGAATCCCAAAACAGCAAATCATGTACATGATCTTTTCTAATCAAACCTGGGAGACAGACAACTAATTACCACCTTTCACTCGAACAAGAAAATGTCAAAGTTTACACGGGGGAAACATTTGACCTCATAAATGAACTTTTACTCATTAAGTTATTTATTATTGTTTTTAACATTTTGGTGCTTTAGATTTACTTGGGAATTTTTTTTTGATGCATCAGTCGAATTCTATTATGAATATTTATGAATACTCTTCCAATAAGCATAAAATCATATCATGTCAATTTAAACTATGGGAATGCCAAGTTGCCATGTTTACCTTTCTTACTCCAGATGTTAATCCCAAGCTTGAAAGGGCCTTGCTATCAACAGATTTCCAAGTCATAGTTTCACTGTCCGGTTTCCCATGCAAGACATTTGTCCCACCTTCATGCAAACAGATGCAAGTAAGAATCTAAATACGACAGAGAATATGGTAGTGTGTGTGCTTGTGTGAGAGAGTGTTTTTCAGTGTGTATAGAAGAGAGAGAGAGAGAGAGAGAGAGACGAAAAGAGAAGTTGACTGAAACCTTTTAAATGTAAAACCAACAACTCCACATACATCTTGAGACGAATGTGAGTGAAGACATGCACATATTCTCCAACATCTTTCCTCAAAAGAACTCTACAAGACTTTTTTAAGTCTAAATTGAAAGACTTCTTTAAAAACTGATCAATAACTTTTCTCCTTGTGGCCAAGTCAGCTTCTCCACCCAACAGGACAGATGGAAACTCCCAGAGGCCAGCAAGTAAACCTTCATCTGGCCTCTTCACAAGAAGAAATCTACCTTCAGATTGAGGTCCCATCATTATATCATGTCCTTCTAATATCTCAACAACACTGACAGCAGAAAAGTCGTGTCTTTGTTTGGCCTTTACAACCCTTGTAGGATACTCTGTAACTAGCACCGAACCAAGATCTCCAGAAATTGAAAGCGCGCGACATTGACCTGAGATGGGGCATGCAGAGCAGGTTGGGCTCAATGGAGTGCATATTGTTGCACCAAGTTCCATGAGAGCCTGGTTGAGATCTCCAGGCCTACAAGGATCGACTAACTGCCCTGCTAGTTTCCTAATCCAAAGAAAATATAATAAGGAAAAAAATTGGAGAAGTTATTAATAAATTTCTGTAAGAGAATGAAATAGATATGCCAAAAACAATGGTAATGATTGTGAAGACCATCATCACTTCACTTCACACTAAATAATTATTGTCTTGTTTTATTTAGAAAGGGTTGCTACTGAACAATTTTTCACTGTCAGCAAAACAATGACAATTAACTAATAGTTTCTTTATTATTATTAAAAATAACCAGATAGAGAGAGGGCGGGGATGCAGGTTATAATAAAGAAGACTATAAGTATTCACAAGTTTTCCTTCAAGATTTGAAGATTCTACTATGCATTGGATGGTAATTTCACAGATGGAGATTGGAAACAAATGTTTGCATATACATGTGGTGATCGAAGCTGACATTTCATCCCCTCCCTAAATCACATAATGATGGAAGAAGAGTACAGTAAGATGACGTAGTAATCACAAAAGTTTACCAGAAGTTCTTAATCGTCACTGAGTCTTTCGGATTTGCAGAAATAGTCTTTAGTCTGGCAATCACCCTAATTACATTTCCATCAACCACCGGCACTGCCTGAAATAGCAAAATTTGAAATTATAAAATGGAAGAAGATGCAATTTCCATGATTAAAATGCAAATTATCAGAAGCTACCTACCTCGTTGAATGCTATAGAGGCAATTGCACCAGCTGTATAGTCTCCTATTCCTGGGATCTTCCGAAGGGCAGACACTGTTTTAGGAAAGCCATCTCCTTTTTCAACAATCATCTTTGCTCCCTAACATGGGAAATAAGAATTTACAGAAACAGGTAATTCTGCTACAGGGATACGAAAAGAAAATAATTTGTGCATGAAGAAGAAGCAATTATTAAAACAAAATGCAAAAAAAATAAGAATAAGAATAAAAATAAAAACTCACCTCTAGCAGATAACGAGCCCGCCTATAATATCCCAAACCTGCCCACATCTCATTAACCTCCTGCATACATTAAGATGAAGTATTCATAAAATGCATTGCTTATTATTGATTCAGATTTGATCAATCAATCAAAGAAAGAAATAAAGAGAAGGGTTTTATACACACCTCAAGAGAAGTCCGGGCAAGGTGATGGATTGTGGGCCATTTCAGCATCCAACGGTTGAAATAGTCGATCACCGTCTGAACCCTGGTCTGCTGAAGCATTACTTCAGACACCCACACTGCATAAGCTCTTCTTTCACTTCCATCTTTACCAACATCAAAATCATCGTCGTCGTCATCTTTATCACCTTTGTTGATTCTTCGCCAAGGGAGGTCCCTCTGGTTGTGGTCGTACCATTCCAATAAAGAAGCCCTAATTTCTAGGGTTTCGTCTTTGCAAAAATTGAAATCTTCAATATCTCCACCTATTTTCACTTCCTCTTCTTCTTCCGTATATTTAGGTTTTGGGCCATTCACTCGTCGTGGTCTCTTCCTGTCGGTGGTCGCCGACATCGTCGTCTTCTTGTTCTTGGTGGTGGTGGTTGTATGTACGGCGTCCTCCATGGATACGACCGTTGGAGGAGAATGGGTATACTGCACCCGATAAATTGAGTCCGAGTTGGGACTCCTTCGCGCTAAGGAATGAGTTTGAAAATTCGAGTAGTTCATTCATTTATCGCATGCTAAAGCCTTGTTTGCCTTCCTCCGTTAATTAAACTTGTAAATTTTATTACATGATTCTCAATTTCACATGCTATGTTTGGTACCATGGAAAAGAAAAGAAAAGAAATAATAACATTAGTAATGAGAGAAAATAAAATAAAATGAAATAATAGTGTTAAATTTTTATCATGTTTGGTTGATTAATAGAGAAAAAGAAATAAAATAATAGTTAACATATTTGAAAAAAAAAAGGAATTGTAACAATTTTAATAAGTTTACCATTATACCCTTTTTATATTTAAAAGACAAATTTTAACTTTTATTAAAATAAGGGTAAAGTTGGTATTAACAAAATTTCATTAAAAAATGTTAGCATTTCCTTCCATTTCTTTCTATTTTTGAAAAATAACAAAAGTTACTATTCAATCTTAGTTTATATCCCTTCAAATCGTTCCATTTCCTTTCTTTTTTTTTTTCCTTTCCATTGAAAAAATTATACCAAATATAAAAAAAAAACATATCCCTCTATTTTTTTCCCTTTCTTTCCATTTCATTTTTTACCAACTAAACTGAGTTTATAAGAGAAAGAGAGAAAAGAAAATCTTCTCACAGTACTGTATTTATCAGGGAAAGGAAATGATAAGTATGCCATAAAGTGAGAAATTTCTGTTTGGCAAATACATTAGAGAAATATACAAATGCAGAAAACAAACGCATAAAATGAACGGTTGTTCCATTGAATAAATTAATTTTTTAAATTAAGTAAAATTTACAAATAAATTATTAATAATTACTTACTTCTTTGAAGTCGCAAGTTTGACCGTATGCATTCGTAATTTTGCTACAAATCACAGAAATCCAGAATTTGCATTGCAAGTCAGAACACTTATTTGAATGATAGCTCGTTAAAAAAGAATTATCGCATACAGCAAAGGAAAAAGAAATGAACCAAAAAGAAACCAAGAAAAGCATAGAAAAGAAAATAAATAAATAAATCTGGCCAAATCGTGAATTGTACATTTGCTCTCGATGGCCATATTCTCACTGTTGTCGGTAGAAAAAATATAATAAAAAATTGGTTGATGGCTTTACATGAATGATGAATGATGAATGGTTTAGGCACTTGGGCCACTTTAACGTTCTAGATAGCTTAATAAAGTGTCAGCACAGATCACGGGACTGAATGAATATAGATATATATATATATATATAGACATCACCAAATCATTACTGCTACAGTAGAGTTTGTTTTAAACAGGAAAAAGCATAATTTAACATCTTTTGGCCAATTTACCAGCAGAGCTCACTGAATACAAAACCTTGTTTTTAAACCTTGTTAATATACACAGTAGTACCTCTGAAAATTATTATCATTCCTGAGATATACTGCCTCATTGAAGTCGTTAAGAACCAGTTGTGGGATGAATCTCCTGATTCTCCTCTGGTGTAGATTCCATGCGCACAACTTTCCCCATCTGAATTCCCAAAGACGAAGAACCACCAGTTGAACTCCCTTGGCCAGAGCCTTCACTTGCTGCTGCTCTCAACGCCGTCTTCTTCTTCACCTTCTGAGCCCAACCAACAAGGCCCACTTGCACATGCTCTTCAAATATTGCCTTTTTGAAGGAACTTCCCATCTTCATTTTGTTTTTGTTTCCCAAAAATTAAAAAATGAGATTAAGATTTGTCAATCAAAAGAATTCACGTTTAAATTAAAACTACAATGAACTCACCTGTGCCACAATGGCGTAGAGTGGCAGCGTGCTATAACTGCAGAGCACCTGAATGAATACCCTAATAGCCAAAATAATAGTAATGTTACACATTTTACAAAAATTAAATACAATAAATTACAGAACCAAGGCAACGTACTATTAGAATGCATCATCAATTCCGACATACTGAGAATTAGAAATGCCAAAATAAGGTTAATATGTCGAGGAGATAACAGGGCAATCATTCTTACCCTATAACGAGCCTCGGAATAATATAACGTAATTGTCCCATAATGCAGGAATCGAAACCATATTGAACCTAATTAAAGCATACAAGAATACTGTTATCATACTTGTTTCCAATTCACTGACATCAAGAAACAAGTTTTGTATGGCATCTTACCCATATCCAAAAGAAAAATGCTATCTCAAAAGCATTTTGGAAGAGTATAAAATGTATCAAGAACAGGACAATATGGGGCCGATGGAACCAAAAGTGATCATCTGAAGGTTGGACAACCAAATCTCCTTCTATTGCGTCATGTTTCTCAGCAACCTCATGAGCCAACTGGGTAATTACATGCTCCAATTTAGTGCCCACAGCAAGAAGAAGCTGAAAAAGTAAATAAAACACATAAATTGTAAAGGATAGAACAATAACTAATATAAATGTCAGTATTGCACAATGCTCTCACACAAACTGAAATTGAAGGTCTTCATGATGATAGACATTTATGTTTACAAGTCTATGCATGCCTAAGGGCTTGCAATAAATGTGGATAACAAAATTTCCCTAGTGATATCTCCTCTACCTTGAAATGGTTGACTGAAAAACCACCAACGGTTGTAACCTAGTGGTACCTCCTCTACCTTCTTTAGTAGAAGGTCGAGGGTTCAAGTCCCGCTAGGGACAAAAAAAGAAAGTGTAAGTTTTTCTTGTCACGGTTAAAAAAAGGTAAGTAAAATTGAGAGAAAACATAAATGAAGAAAGGGTTAGCCTAAAGCACAAAGCTCTGTCCATTGCAGGGTCTGGGAAGAGTCAGATGTACGCAATCTTACCTCCATATGGGAAGAGGTTATTTCCTATTTCGAATATGTGACCTCCAGGTCACAATGAAGAAGTTTTGATAATACAAAATACACGAAGAAGGAAGTTAAAAATAAACATACGTCATGTTCAAGTTTTGAATATTTTTGTGCTCTATGGTGAAGCCAACATTACTTAAATCATCGACTGATAGGCTTCATGACAATGGAAACTTAAAATAAATGTTGGAATTCCATTTTTAAAGTATGAAATGAGTACAAGCACTATAAAAATGTTATACATTCTCTCACAACAAAGGAGTTCAACACTGGAAAACTACAAAGGTAGAGAGGTAGAGCATTAGACATATAATGTGAGGTGTTGAAACTTGAAATGAAGAGGGTCCTTTATATAACTTCACCGAAAGCAGCAACTATAATATTGTAAAAATTCATTGGCCAGTTTAAATATATTATTTAAGAAACAAAAACAAACAATGAGAAGTCAAGCATGTTGGTCACAAATGTATGACCATTTGCATTATAATTATACTAAGATACTCACAACGAAAGGAATGAAAGCTATCCAAAAGTACGTATGCCAACCTGCAAAACAAGATGGTATATATTTTTTATGTAATGATCTTCATATAAGTTGCCGAACATCAGAAACAATAAGTAAATGTTACAACTAGAAAATAGGATAATAAATAGAACAAAGAATACTGCCACGATTTCTATTCTTTTTCTGTTGTATATTAGGATTAAGAATAGTAGTAGAGTATAATAACGGGCTTGAGCTTGAGATAGATAGAGAGCAATAGGCTTTCAAACAAATTTCTATGACTTTAAAACTTTCTTCAATCTAAGACACCACTATAAATGAATCCACCAACCAGTTACAACAGCATGGGGAGCTTTCGTATCCCTACCAATATTGCGAGTTCGAGACCAATCTCAAGTATTACAAATAATGATAGACGGTAAACATGTGCGCAGGCTGTAGAATGAATAGCTGTAAAATGATGTTGAGAAGGTAAGATATCAATGTCAGAACTTTCACTATCATGATTCATTTCAATTAAGAGCGAAAGATTTAAGACATTCACTGGTATCGTTGAAACAAGAGGAACTCCAAGATTGTTGTCTGATAGAAAAAAGATGCAAAATTGCAGGAAATTTTTTATCATGATGGTCATAAAATATACCAAATGATTAAAAACACTTGAACAGAATGAGTACAATTTGCTGAATGAAAATTTGAAGATTTAGAGACAGCATCAACCCACCAACTAAATTTAGCTGAAATTGTTTAGTCATTTGCACTTTGCAACAACGAGCAAAAGGCCAAAAAATGCAACAATGGCAAGCAATGTGGTTCAAGATGAAGGCAATACAAGGACAAAGGGAGGTCAAAGGTTGATTAGTTGAATTAGTGAGCAAAACACCAAACAAATAGCAATTTGACAGGTAATATTGTCCAACATGGAACAGTTTTCTCTTTTTTAACTCAACATGGCACAATTAGCTAGAATGTGATTCATGCAGCCCAATCCAATCAATTACAGAGACCTCTTTCGTGTTCAGGAACTTGTCGCTAGGAAATTGCAGCTAAGCAAAGAATCAGTCATTCAAGTCAATAATAACCTTGAAGTGAGATTGTAAATATAACTAGTATTGAAGCACAAGAAAAAAATAACACCACTTGACAGAGTCTGGCATTGGGGTTTAAAATAAATGTCACAAGTTAAATAACTCAATGAAGAAACATACCATGAATATTCAGCAACAAGAAGATGACCACGAAAAGCCACAGATACCAACTGAAACCAATAAAACCAGATATTAACCCATATATCAAGTAGAAGCAGTAGGAAAGAGAAAGGAAAAGAAAAGAAAAATCAGCTTTAAAGTTTATGCAATGTGCCAATTGCCTACTGAACATGCAGAACACAAAGCATTAGCTTTATGCAGGTAATCCCACCTATTACTTACCTTATACCAACGACTTCCCTAAAATCATCTTCAAGGGCACGTATCATATACTTGTGAAAATTAAACTTCAGATTTCCCCTGCAATGTGTCTACAGTAAAGATAATTTCAATATTAACACAAGGCCTAAGATGCAACAACAAAAAGAATAGTGAAACAAAATGTAAAGTAGTACAGCAACCTTATATCAGATACTTACCATAATGAAACCAAGTCGAAGTGTAATGTAATCTGATTTGGTAACAGATCCATAAAATTGCTTGAAAAAAGAAAGCTGGAATATTCACCGCAAAAGTTCATTAAAGTTTATTCACCCAAAAAATAAAAAATTACAGAAATAGCTCATGCATTAGAGAACAATAATTAAATAATTAGAGTTAAGCGCACATCAATAAGCAACTCAACTATTGAGATTGTTTTCTTTGCTATTCCCTCAAACTGGGATTTTTAATTTAAAATTAAGGCATTATGGCTGAAAGTTATATATTGTTACGAGAAACAACCAACAACCGCGAACCAAGCACAATCACGAAACACAGCAAAAAACAAAATAAGCACCACACACAGAACACAAGAATTTACGTGGTTCATCAATGTGCCTACGTCACAACGAAGATCAGGCGAAAATTTTCACTATGCGAAATCAAGGAGATTACAAGTTTCAGTCCCCAAACCATAGCTCTCGTTATGCGGTTTTCAATGTTCTCTCATAATACCACTTCAAACCCTAGATGCCCTTATATACTGGGTTACAAGAGAGTCCTAATCAGGGTCCAAGACCCACGAGCAAAAAAAGGGTTTTTCCCTCGGCCGAGACAAATTTTGGGCCACAACATAACAAATACCATTGTAACACGGTTGTAAAATAAAGTGAGCAACTCAATCTTTTCTTTAGTTTTTCATTATTTAATTAATTAATTATTTACTCTTGTTAAATGTTGAGCTGCTCAATCCCCCCAGGCCCAGTAAATAGCAAGTTACTCAATCTCGAGTCAAGATTGGCTCAATTATAGGCACACTGTAGATCATTTGCAAATACAAGCCAAGCTCAACAATATTTTGATGAGGCTCGGCTTGAGCCTTTAACTCAACTCAATAAGCCTTTAAACACTCTATATAAAGAACAAGCTACAGAATTTCAGAGAGCAACTACTCAAGTATAAGCTTACTCTAGGGGATGTTAACATACCAATCTCAGTCTTCACTCTGCAGATCATAAATTTTTTAAACCAAGCTTGAGTAACCAACTACTAGAATTGTTTACAACTCAAACGGCACTCAAAGTTTCTCCACCCTTCTCCAGATTTTCTTAGAATACCAACAAAAAAGAGAGAGAGAGATAGTAGCATGCTGCATGATAAAGAATGTTGGAGGAACACAAGCACAATTTCTCCAACATTCTACTTTTGTGGAAACCAGAAAAATAGAACATGGGGAAATGTACATTTCTACATATCAAGTTTCTCCACCATTCCATTGTTTTAGTAAGTAGAAGAAAGGAAGTAATATAGTGAATGGTGGAGATACTTAACTGCAGTTTCTCCACCATTGAATTGTACATATTATCATGTATTATATATCATGGATAAATATGAAACTAAGATAAACACCAAGTAGGGACATACGTTTGCACTCCATAAGAGCCTCAAACAACATGGGCTTGGGCAGTGAAAATGATACCCAGTGGTGTCGACTAGCATCCTGCGAAAAAACTCTTGGTAGTCGGACCAAGGACCTGTGATCAGCTGACCTTCATCGTGTTGGGCAGAGTGGAATTTAATGGGTTACCCCTTGATTTTGCCCATTTTCTCGCCTTGGGAAAACTGCTTCCCCAAAAAAGAAAAAGAAAAAGTCCAGAACCATTCTTTACACAACCATCCCGCGTCATGTAATTTTCAAGATCTATCTCATCATCGTAATAATCATCCTTGCCTTAGTCCCATATGGATGGGGTCGGCCACATGAATTCTCTCTTTCCAATATTTTCTATTACATGTCATTTCCCCTACCAAGTTAACTTTTTAAAGTCATTCCTAATAACCTCATCCCGTGTTATTTTTGGTCGCCCTCTCTGTCTCTTACCTTCTATTACAACTACTACTCCTCGCTTCACCGGCGTGTCATTAGGTTTCCGATATATGTGTCCAAACTATCTCAATCTCCTCTCTCTAAGTTTTTCACAAATGGGTGCTACACCTAATTTTTCTCTCACTCTCTCATTAGGAACCTTATCTCTTTTGAACACTCCAATTATCCACCTTAGCATTCTCATTTCCGCTACATGAAGACGTTACTCTTGTCCCCTTTTTAGGGCCCAACACTCTGCCCCATACAACATAGTTGGTCTAATAACGGTCTTATAAAATTTTCCTTTTAGCTTATGTGTTATCCTTTTATCACACAATATCCCACTACCTTGCCTCTATTTTGCCCAACCCGCACCTATTCTACTAGTGATGTCGCTACCTATCTCTCCATCGTTTTGTCTTATCGATCTTAGGTACCGAAATTAGTTGTTTTGAGTAACCTTTTGGTCTTGAAGTGCTATCATTATATTTTCAATGTTCGAATCGTTGTTAAATTTACACTCCATATACTCGGTTTTAGTTCGACTAATTTTCAATCATTTCAATTCTAACGCATTTCTCCATACTTCTAGTTTTATTGTTAAGTTCTCTTTAGAGGTATCCAACAGCACGATATAGTCAACAAACACCATACACCATGGAATCTCGTTTTGGAAGTCTTTGGTTATCACTTCTATTGCAAAAAGATATGGGCTTAGCACTAATCCTTAGTGCAATCCTACGTTTATAGAGAACTCACTGGTGTCATCACATGTAATACGGATTATAGTTTTCGTATTCATGTACATATCTTGGATACTTTTTATAATTTGTAAGGGGACTTGTTTTCTTTGTAGGGCCCACCAAATTATGTCTCTTGAAATCCTATCATACGCTTTTTCTAAATCTATAAAAACCATATGTAAGTTTTGATGCTTACTCCTACATGTCTCAACTAATTGCCTAAGTAGATAGATAGCTTCTATTGTTGATCTCTCCAGCATTAATCCAAATTGGTTATCGGATACCATGGACTCCTTCCTTAGTCTTTGTTCTATCACACTTTCTCATACCTTCATTGTATGGCTCATTAATTTAATCCCTCTATGGCTGTCACAATTTGTATATCCCCTTTATTTTTGTAAAGTGGTACTATTGTACTTTCTTTCCATTCATTTGGCATCAGACCTTATTTTAAAAAATATTGCTACATAACTTTGTTAGCCACTCAACTATATTACCTAATGTCCACCACGCCTCTATGGGAATATTATCCGGCCCTACCACTTTATTACTCCCCAACTTCTTAAGTGTGTCCTCTACCTCCTTGTTGATGATTTTATCTATCATTCCTATGTTCACATCATTTCCTTCTACCTCTTCCCAAGGGTATTTTATCTATCATTCCTACGAAAGTGTTCTCATGATATGGTATAGATTGTATTAAGCTGTCTAATGAGTCCCAAAAGATTTTTCTTTGTAGCATCATCTAATGCCCCTTGAAGAGCGTACACGCTTATTATATTCAAGATATCTTAAAGATCTATGTACTGGAGAAAATTCAATGCTAAAGAAGAAAGGAATACTTAAAAATAATGACCGAGCATCATAGGACCCAAGATATGCATGGATGTACTCTATGATATTATTTCCTGTGAAATGGAAAATAAACCTTGTACAAAATATTAACTTACCACCCAACCCAAAATGGCTGAATCTTTACCAATACCCTGAAAGTGTTCCTTGATGAAGGCGTGTTGCTGGACATGGGTGAGCTTCGGTTTGAAAACTGCACATTAATGTTCACAGATCAGCCGTAATACACACAAGATGAAAAGAAAATGCAAGTAATTGAGCCTCAAACAATCAGTTATCTTTACCATCTAATGCCAAAAGGAAAGGTTTGTGTCCCATTTGTCTCCATCCTTCCTTTGGTAAAGTATAATTTCCCAAAATAAAAAAATGATACTAAATAACATAAAAGGACAATTACCCTCACCTTTTTCTGTATCATAATTCTCTTTTGCAATGGAGTCCTCCCAATGTTTCCATTCACGTATCTAAGTCATGATTAAAGAAAAATACAGGAAGAAGCTTGTAAAACTAGTAACTGTATATAAATTGCTAAAAATAAATAAATAAAACTTTCTAGGTATAAACAAATCTAAAACGCACCTTTGCCCCTCCAAATACAACAGTGACAACACAAAATGTCACATGGACAATTGCTAGCACGAAGATGAAGATATGTAGATGATGCAATGCTTCAGTAGATATCAATGCATGCTTGTGCTGTAGTTTAAAAAAATAGAGAAAATAAGAAAACTGTTAAGACTTGAATATTACAAATAGGTATTCACAAATGCCCCATAAGTGTGCATCAATACAATCTAGATCGAATTAGATTAGATCATTTTACTCATACTATGAATATAGATTTTGATTATGATTGAATTAGGATTAGAATGACGTCATTGTAAGAGTTAATCGACTGATAAAATGGATTATCATGTTCTAAAAACTCAATCAAGAGTGGACACCATAATGCTTTTGGACTGCCTTCATTAAACAATCTCTTTCATCATACTATCTGACGGCCACACAGCATGATCTCTCTGGACCACATCCCCAGTCAAGGTTCCAAATAACCATTTAGTGTCCTGATACAATAAATTGTGACTCCTCTAACTCAATGATAAAATTTTCTTCAACACCCTCCTCACTCTCGACCTAACTCAAAACAAAGAAGGGAATCCCTATGACTTTGGGGCAACATATATGAGCCATATTTTATCTATCCCTGTGATTTCTCTGAAAAGTCCTAAAGGCACCAATCAGAAAGTAAGGTCCACGACGGCCTAGTGAAAATTTATAAAAAGAAAAAAAATAGTAATAATAATAATAATAATTAAAACCATCTTCTTTCGAGATTGTAGCTTTTACAAAGTACAATAATTGTTCATCCCGCCATAACAAATTCTATGCAATCCAGATTAAAATAGATGTTGATAGCTTAAATAGGAAAAAGCATACATCTAAATACATGCAGGTGTATGTATAGAGAATACAATTTTCCAATTCAGAGCAGCCACGTTGTGAATTGGGTAAAGTGGCTACTCTGAATTGGGTAATGTCGTCCCTTTTAAAAGTTATCCAATTCAAAGCCATACAGTATATATAATCCACACTAAAACAGATGTTGAAAAATTAAACTAAATAAAACATGTATGTGATACTTCTAAATAGAACAATAAGAAGGGGTGAATTTGATGACCTTTGCGGCACAGTAACTAACTGTTGTTGATTCTTCAGCAAGCAGACGTCCTATATGGGAAGTTGTTTCCGTTGCATTCGAGGAGGATTCGCCTTCACTGGAAGATTCTGATGGGAACGCGCAAGGAAGGAGATGGCGACTTACATCTTCATTCACACAAATCTTGACGATACTAGTTTGAAATACAGTCAGAAGCAGCGAAATAAACCCTAAAAGCATCAACTCTGCACCAACCAACAAATTCATTCATCCAAATTAAAAATAATAAACAATTTCGAAAGAAAAAGAATGGAGGGAAAGAACGCAAAAAAAAGAACTTCACAATTTGGAATCCTTACTTATATATATATATATATATATATATATATATATAAAAGGCAGAGAGAGAGAGAGTGGGTGCAGTACCTTCTTTTACTTTCTGTAAAGCTTCGTAGAGGGGCTTCTGGTTCTTCTTCTTCAGATACTGCAAATATTGTCACCCAATTAAGTTGTTAGAAAGAGAAGCTTTCTATTATACTTGCTGAAAAGTAATAGATAAAAATGATATGATGTGTGTGTATAATATATATATATATATATATATATATAGAGAGAGAGAGAGAGAAGTACCTTTCCGGTGTAGTGGAGAATGCGTTCGACGGCGAGGGAAATTCCGACGATGACGGTGCAGACGGCGGCGACAACCCATGTAGGAGTGTGCTCCAACGTTGACTCATCTTCTGACCCTCCAGCCATGTGCAATCGATTCCAAAATCCCAATCAATACACAGTCTAACACCCACCTCTATAAATATAAATATAAATATCTTTCTGTCTCGCCTCAGCTCTTCTTCTGTAAATTAGTGGGCAAGACTCATTCCATGGTCTGGTCTGTCAAAAAGATATACTACTACTACTACTACTGTACTAGTAATTGAGAATATAAATCGATGGATGGATCGTTTTGGTAAAAGCAAAGCCACCAACTATAATGGGGATAGATAAAACAAGAACAGAGAAAGAGGGACACCAGTGACAATGACAAAACTCGAATCAAGTGCACCTTACAGACGATATTAGAAGAGACTCTCTTTACTATACTGGACAATAATGTAATTCGTCATATCTTTCTTATGTTCTGATTTGAATTTTGAACTCTTTTTAAAGTTATTACTCTCCTCTACTTAATAATTAAGAAAAAAAACCTATAAATGACCACAACAAAGTAGACACGCTTTTAACGCGCAATCACAGACTGTGACGTTGTCCCTGAGAAAATAAAACGCGACTCTGTATTTAATTATTCCGGACCTTTCATGTGGACTCAATTTCCCCCGTTGGTTGCGTTTTCATTTTGTACTAAATTAGGAACTTTAATTGTTTGGACATTCGTACGTGACTACCACTAGCATCCAATGATTCCAATGTGAATCATTTTTATCTTTTTTTTTATTTTTTACATCCAATGTGAATCATGAATCATGATGTTGAATGATCATCTCACTCATGTATGCCACTTACATTTACATTTGCGAGGTAGTGAAAAAAGATCCGGTCCCAATCACCAGCTAATTGAAGTGGTTGTCTTAGATCTCACGTACATACATTTCAATAAATAAAAAAAATAAGGTTTCATTCAGGTAAAATTAGGTTTAATAAAAAGATTATATAAATATGATTAATTAGATTCTAACTTAATTTATTTTTTTAATTTTTAGATTGAGTTGAAGTACTTAGGTAATTTAACTTATAATTCAATTATATTTCTTTTCTGTTTTTCTATAATTGTTCTCGCTGTTTATAATCTTTTTTTCTATATTATTTTCAATTGGTTTTTTTTTCTAGATTATTTTCAATATATTTATAAATTAAAATTAAAATTTTTCGCTTTAGACCTCAATATGTATGGAGTGAAAATTTTAACCTATACAGATTTTTGGTGAAAAGAAAAGAATATTAAACTTATAAGAACTTTGAATTACAGAAAATATATGGGATGACTCCTTTAACCAATTAAAGTATAAACCTTCTCCTACCTACCTCAAACAAAAACAAAAACAAAAAAAATGGACTGTAATTCACCCGGTGTTTGTCACAAGCCGTTTAAGTTTTTTTCATGCATCTCTATTTGCAATTCTTGATTGTCCAAAATATTTTCTTTTAAACTACTATTGTTGAGATTTGGACTAGTGAAGCTGTAGAAAGGATGAAAAAAATAAACTGAACTTTGGAGGAAGTGTTTGAAAGAAGTCAGAATTTAGATATATAGTAGAATATAAAAGGCTATTTCTAGTATAAATACCACCTCCCTACTATAGTACTATATATGCATGTATGTTATAAATATAATTAAAATTGTTATATGTGACCGCAACAACACGAGACCATTATAGAAGTATTGATACGAGTTTTAACTAGAAATAATCAGGTTAAAATCTACCTTAAGTTGACTTAGTCTCTAATGTAAACTTGGTAATATTCTTAAATTGTAGATCATATAATTTCCACAATGCTCTTATTGGTACGACGTGTTTGTGTCTGTGTGTGAAAACATGACAATAAAGTCTACAAACCTTTCTTTTTTTTATATCAAAGTTTGGTGAGTGGGTTTTTAATGGGTGCGTTGAAAAAACAAACCATGAGATAGGTTTTCTAATGTCATTCGAGAATGTCGCCTTCTATCGAGCAATAAATGTCCGTCAATTGTGCAATGTTTTCTCAATATATGATGAAAAAACATTGGTATTTCACATGATGCAAATCCCATTCCAAATTAAACTAGTAGTTAGGCTCTCTACTATGAGGCTCCAAACGACATTGCCTCAATTTATATTGGAAAAATTACTCTCTACTTGTACTTTTGCATCTTAAAGATAATTAAGTCCTTAAAAAAAATTATTAAGACAAATAAATCCTACTTTTCAGAACTATATTTAAATGAGTTCAATTTTAAACTTTTTTCAGTACTACCCTTGTTACTAAAGTAGCAAGTATGAAACTAATTAATTCTTTTCTTAATATGGAATAAACTATATTATATTTCTAATTTCTTTAGGATTTGTATTTTAATCTAATGATAATTATATTTCCTTTTGTAAACATTAATTAAAATTTACCACAAATTTCTAACTGGTATAAATTTGAAAGCATAAACTGCGTTTCTTCATTATGTCTTCAATTTTCTTTCTAATTTTTTTACCAAATTGGTAGATGATGTGATTAATACTCAAATGGTTATCTCATGGTTAACTCTACTTGTCATTAGATTAAAATACAAGAAATTGGTATCTCCACCAATGTATCTACTGATATCAGCAAAATACATTGTAATGATATTTTTTTTCTTTTTAGCTCCTATATCTTTGGTTGAAAGTTCCTCATTTTCTTTATGATGATGCAAAAATCCACCCCGATCTGGTCCAATGCCAACCTGTGAAAAAGACAAGAGAAGAGTAATCGAAAGGGCACCGACGCAGTGCCGGCCGACTACGCTCCGACGGTCAAGTCAGAAATTGAAAGGACTTTGAAAGCTGTAAAAGCACTCAGAGAGTATTAATCGCGTCCCTGGTATATGGATCGTCTCTGTATTTATAGCCGTCCAGTGAGGCTGTTTCCTAGTGAGAGATTAACTCTTGGAGATAGGAAATCCTGGTTAAAATAGACTTTCTATCGACGTCACTTTGAACTCATCCTTCACGTTACACGTTTTATAATTCTAGTTAAATACTCTATCAGACGCCCCCTGTTCATAAGGGTCGAGTGCTGGGCCTTATGAACACTTCGGACTGCTCATTAGAATTCGTCTCTGGCCCATAAACAAATACTTTTTTCCTCTCTTTTTTTTGTCTTTTTTTTTCTCCCGCGCGGCACGCCCCGGGTGGGCCCGACCGCGCCCGACCGCCCGCCCGAGGAAGGCCAGGCAGCGTCCGGCCGCCCGGCCAGGCAACGCAGGGCCAGGCTACTCCCAGCCAGGTGGGCCCGTCCACGCCCGACGACTTGACAATGTCCACACTCTGCGTTGGCTCCCCTTGCGGCCGTTTGTCTGTCTTGTGAACGTTACAAAAAGAAATGCCTTTTGTGCTTGAGGACCGTTGGGAAAGAGACGTTGGTGGGTTTACAACGGTTGGCTCCCATTGCTATATAAGCAATCCTACCTTCATTTACTCCTCACTCCAACACATCTTATCACCAACTCTCTTCTCACGACTTGTCTCTCTGATCCATGCCCTGCACCATTCTACCTTCTCTTTCTCGTTGTTTATACATCGTTGATCATAACTTCAACAAGCCAAACCCAGAGCTCTTTGCACCCAGTTCTCCCCTTGTTCAAGTATTCGATTTTCTTCATTCCACAATTGCAGACTACAACGAATGCCAAGATATCAGCTCCACAATGACAGATGCCGATGTTGAAGAGCTAGCTGCCTCATTCTCTTTTCCAGACGGGGTTGTAGCCAGAGCTCCTTTGCCCATGGAGAGGGCTTTTTCCATCCGTCCCGGAGAAACGTGCTTCTATGAAGGCCACTTTCTTTCGGGCCTACGCTTCCCTATCCCAGACTTTGCGAAATAGCTGTTCCGGTATATCAACCTATGTCCTTCTCAGCTTACGCCTAATTCTTGGCGCATTATTATGGCCACCCTGGTCCTTTGGAGGTCCAGCAAGCTCACCCCTCAACCAACTATCAACGAGTTCCTTTCTTGTTATACTATTTTAAAAAGCAAGGACTGGCGACATATTTAAGGCCGGTCTCGCGGTCCGGGGAGTCTTCCCAAAGGATTGGTGATTCTCGACAACAGTCAAGGATAAAGAACTGGAAGGAACGATTCTTTTTCATCTCGGGAGACTGGGAGCTTTCTCCTTACTGTATTCCCCGCACTTGGACTGACGGGGACGTAATTGGTGAGCTTTTTTCTACCCTTTCTTTTTTAGGCCATTTTTCTCTTTCCTATGTATGCTTACACAAAGTGATGTCTTTTAACAAACCAGTTGTCAGAGTAGAGCCCGAGGTGAGTCAAGAAGAGGAAGACAGGCTAGACTTCATTTATGATCTCAGGATGAGGGATGCAGTGGCCTTGACCTCCGACGCGGGATTGAGTACACTAGGTTACCCCCTCGCATACTTGTGGATAGGCGAGGTATACTTTTATATTTCTTACTCTTCATTCTCTTTTCTTTCTGGATTTGAGAAATATAAACTTTATCGTAAACACCGCGCAGGATCTCGGAGAAAGCCCGATCAAGACATTCGCATGCTGGCAAAAGGGAAAGGTGTTGCGGGATCCTCATCCCCTGCTCAAAAAAGAAGACGCCAACCTGTTCTTAGGAGCACCGGTGCACCTACGGGTGGGGGCTTATCCTCTCCCCCCTTTATTAGGAATTCTCCCCTTACAGCCACCATGAGTACTCCGGCTCCTGGTTCAAACCCCTTTGTGATACCTTATCCTCCTTTGTTCACAGGTGGTAGTCTAGTCGACCCAGGCGCCTTTGGGGTGCCGTCAACTCAACTTTTTGGTGGAGGCAGCTCGCATGTATCGTTCTCCCCAGCCACCAGCCACACCGGGTTATTAACCCCGTCGGCCGGCCATATTGGTTCATTACTGGGTGACACATCCTTTGCCATAAAAAGGGCTGGGGAGTTTGCTCGCCCTCGTGATCTGGAAAAGGTGGACGCTATCGATGCCGTTTCCTCCACCGAATATTTATTGGCCAATATGGCTCAGGTATGCCCCTGGCCTCCTTATCATGCTTGGGTGAAATTCTAATATTTTTCCTTCTTAACCGTGTGTTTCCCTTGTGTATTTAACAGGGCCTGACGATTGCCCATGGTCTCTCCAACCATCTCCTATGTGCAGAGGAGGAGCTGGGGAAGCAAAGAGCAGCTTTTGCCACAGAACGCGCTTCCTTTGCCAGTGAGCGCACCAACTTTAACTCCCAGCTTGAGACCCTTCGCGCTTCTCCCAGCGAGGAAATAAACACCCTCAACTCCCAGCTCAGCCATGAACAGGAGGAGAAAGAACTGGCCGTGGAGAATTTCAAGGAGTCGTCTGATTTTGACAGGGCCCTCAACCAGTCATACATTGATGGTTTTGAGTATTTTCGCGAAGTGGCGCAGGGTCAATGACCTGACATGAATTTCTCCGGTCTGTAACTTGGAGATCCTGACCCTTGAGCTGCGGTCTTTTTTTTCTTTTGGTATCTATGTAATGTTCCTCTGTGTAGAGGCTCCATGTACCTTTTCCATTGTTTAATTAATGAAGGATCATATATTTTATTGAACATGGGTTGTTGTGTAGAGGTTACTTCTACATTCTTGGAATTTTTGATTCATTCTGCTTGAAGAGATCCCTCATGGGGTGTGTCCCCGTAGGGTCCTGCCCCCGTAGGGTTTTGCCCCAGTAGGATTTTGCCTTTTCTCGGGATTTATTCATCCTGCCTTTTTCTTCAAAGGCCCTCCGTAGAGGTGCGCCCCCGTAGGGCTTCGCCCCCGTAGGGTTTTGTCTTATCTCGGGATTTATTCATCCCGCCTTTTTCTTTAAAGGCCCTCCGTAGAGGTGTGTCCCCGTAGAGTTTTGCCCCCGTAAGGTTTTGTCTTATCTCAGAATTTATTCATCCCGCCTTTTTCTTCAAAGGCCCTCCGTAGAGGTGTGTCCCTGTAGGGTTTTGCCCCCGTAAGGTTTTATCTTATCTCTGGATTTATTCATCCCCCCTTTTTCTTCAAAGGCCCTCCGTAGAGGTGTGTCCCCGTAGGGTTTTGCCCCCATAAGGTTTTGTCTTATCTCGGGATTTATTCATCCCGCCTTTTTCTTCAAAGGCCCTCCGTAGAGGTGTGCCCCCATAGGGTTTTGCAGTCACTGTTTTTAAGAAATAACACGTTTTATTTCATAATAAAAACTTACAAGAGACCAACTCGAACTGGACAGGAATCCTATCCCGAGGTCTTGGGCATCAGCGCCGACCTCTAAAATGACACTTAAAGTCTGGCATCACAGCCAATTTTACAATAATACCTGCTTAAAGCAAATGCAAGCTAAAACCTAAAGAGGATGGGGCAAAAAATTAACAAGTCAGGGAAAAACCTTACTGATAGAACTTTCTTAAATGCTCGGCGTTCCAAGGATGGGTCAGCTGCCTTCCTTCTAATGTTTCCAGCCAGTAAGTGCCTCGTCTTTGAGTCCTTATCACTCTGTACGGGCCCTCCCAGTTAGGGCCCAGCTTTCCCGTGCCGTGAGGTTTGGTGGCTTGAGTGACCTCTCGTAAGACTAGATCACCAGGCTGAAAACTCATATGCTTGACCCTGGTGTTATAATACCGGGACATAGCCTGTTGATATGCGACCATTCGTACCTGCGCCTGCTCCCTATTTTCATCGATGAAATCGACACTGGCCCTTAGTTCCCTCTCGTTGTGAACTGGATCATAATGTTTGGCACGATGGCTCGCCACCGTCCCCATTTCGACAGGCAGAACCGCCTCGCTTCCGAAAGCTAAAAAGTAGGGTGTTTCTCCTGTGGGGATTCTGGCGGTGGTCCTGTAGGCCCACAGAATGCTTGGCAGCAGCTCTGGCCATGCTCCTTTGGAATCATTCAGGCGCTTCTTAATCATTTTAAATATAGTTCTGTTGGCTACCTCAGCCTGCCCATTAGCCTGCGGGTGACCTGGTGAGGAGTACCGGTGGTTTATGCCATGCTCTGTGCAAAAATTTTGGAATCGTCGGCTCTCAAACTGCTTTGCGTTATCCATAATTATGACCTTCGGGACACCAAACCTGCATATGATTGACTTCCACACGAAACTGATGACGTTCCTTTCCCCTATTGTAGCTAGGGGCTCGGCCTCCACCCATTTAGTGAAGTAGTCAACTGCTACAATTGCGAATTTCGTCTGCCCCTTTCCCATGGGTAGAGGACTAACAAAATCCATTCCCCATTGGGCAAAAGGCCACGGGGCCATTATTGGTGTCAGTTCTTCCGGAGGCTACCTCGGGATGTTGGCGAAGCGTTGGCACTTTTCGCACCTCTTGACAAAATTCATTGCGTCCTGCTATATAGAAGGCCAGTAGTACCCCTGCCTAATGGCCTTGTGAGCCAAGGACCTGCCTCCTGCATGGTTTCCACACTCCCCTTCATGTATTTCCCTCATAATGCTCTGCGCTTCCTCTGCTGACATGCATCGTAGGTAGGGTAAGGAAACTCCTCTTTTGTAGAGGATTCCATCGATCAGGGTGTATCTAGATGCCCTGACCCTAGTTCTGTGTGCTTCTGCTTTATCCGACGGTAGCTTACCATTGCTTATGTATTTGACTATCGGGTCCGCCCAATCCATGCCCTGCGTGACTTGGTTTACTTCACCCGACGTTGCTACTGTTATACTCGGGTGGTCCATGCGCTCTACAAGTACCCCTCCTTGGGCGGCTTCTTGTGCCGTAGCCAACCGAGCGAGAGCATCGGCATTGGAGTTTTCACTACGGGGGATCTGCGTGATCGAAAACCTCTGAAAACGGGTAACCAGTTTTTGTACTTTTTGCAAGTAAGATTTCATCCTTGCTCCCTTTGCCTCGTATTCCAAACTGACTTGCCGGGCAATTAACTGGGAGTCGGTATGAGCTTTTAGTTGTCTAACCTTGAGGATATCAGCTAGCTTTAACCCCACAATTAAAGCTTCATATTCAGTTTCATTGTTTGTTACTTTGAATCCGAATTGCAGGGCATATTTGAATATTTTTTCTGCTGGAGATCTAATTAGTATCCCTGCTCCGCTAGCTTGTGTGTTGGATGACCCATCGACAAACAATTGCCATGTGCACCCAGGGTCCATTAGGTCCTCCTTTTCTTGGTGGACTGTATTTTCTGTTTCTTCCTGCTGAACCTGTTCATCTTCCTGGGGGTATGTAAATTCTGCTATGAAATCTGCCAGCACTTGTCCCTTGACTGCTGTCCTAGGCTTGTATCGAATGTCAAATTCTCCTAGCTCCATGGACCACTTCACCAGTCGCCCTGAGGTTTCGGGCTTGAAGAGGACTTGCCGGAGTGGTTGATCGGTTAGCACTACAATGGTGTGCGCTTGGAAATATGGTCTGAGTTTCCTAGCCGTAGTGACCAAAGCAAATGCCAATTTTTCTATGGAGGGATACCTTTCTTCTGCCCCCCGGAGAACCCTGCTGGTATAATAAACTGGCCTTTGTACTCCTTCTTCTTCTCGCATTAGCGCAGAACTGACTGCTGCAGGAGAGACAGCCAAGTATAAGTACAACTCCTCTCCTACGCGCGCGCATGACAGCAGTGGGGGCGAACTCAGGTACTGTTTTAGCTCATTTAAGACCTGCTCACATTCTGGAGTCCACTCAAAGGCCGCTTGAGGACTTGAAAGAACGAGAGGCACCTGTCCATAGCGCGGGAAATTAACCGGCTTAGCGCTGCCACTTTACCTATCAGCTTTTGGACTTCTTTAATAATTTTGGGCGATCTTGTATCCAGGATGGCTTGCACCTTCTGTGGGTTGACCTCTATTCCCCTCTTGCTGACTAGATATCCCAATAACTTCTAGGAAAATACTCCAAAAGCACACTTACTTGGATTGAGCTTCATCTTGTACTTTCAAAGGACATCAAAGGTTTCTTGTAAATCAACCAAATGGTTGGCAACCTCCTGACTTTTGACAAACATATCAGCGACATACACCTCCATGTTTTCGCCAATTTGCTCCTTGAACATTCTATTTACCAGCCTTTGATAGGTTACGCCGGCATTCTTTAGGCCGAATGACATTACCGTGTAGCAGTATAATCCCCTTTCTGTTATAAAGGATGTCCTTTCCTGGTCTGACGGCCACATCAGAATTTGATTGTATCCTGAGTAGGCATCCATAAAGCTGACCCGTTCGTACCCTACCGTCCCTTCCACGAGCATGTCAATCCGGGGGAGGGGGAAGCTGTCTTTCGGACAAGCTTTGTTTAGGTCGGTAAAGTCGACACACATGCGCCACTTCCCATTAGATTTTTTAACCAATACCACGTTTGCCAACCAGTCTGGGTAATTGGTTTCTCGCACAAAGTTGGCCTTCAATAACTTCTCTACCTCCTCGGAAATTGCCGCGTTTCTTTCTGGGGCAAAAACTCTCCGCTTTTGTCTCACTGTCTTGGCGATGGGGTCGATATTCAGTCGATGCATGGCAATGGTCGGATCAATCCCTGGCATATCCTCATGGGACCATGCGAACACATCCTCATTCGCTCTGAGGAATCGCACCATTTCCTCCCGGGAGGTGGGTGAGAGTGATGATCCCAAGCTTACTTTTTTCCCCGTGCCTTGTTCATTTAAGTTGACCTCAATTAATTATTCCATCGGCTCTGCATGACGGACCTCTTCTTTTTCCTCCATCTCCTGTCCCTCAATGTTTAGGGTTTCTGTCATCTTCCTCTCCCTTAGGGAGGTGGCATAACATTCTCTGGCAGTGATCTGATTCTCCTCTCAGTTCCCCAACACCATGCTCCGTGGGGAACCGAACGAGGAGGTGGTAGGTAGAGGTCACAGCTCTCATAGCATTCAACGTGGCCCTTCCCAGAATGACATTATACGTGGTTGGGCAATCCACCACAAAGAAAGTCACCATCTTGGTGACTTGTCTGGGGCTTGAACCAGCTGTAACCGGGAGGTCAATTGTGCCCAAGGGGAGGAGTTTCTCTCCGGAGAAGCCCACAAGTGGCGACTGAGTGGTCTTAAGTTTGTTTCTTCCAATCTTCATCTGATCAAATGCATCTACAAATAGGATATCTGCGGAGCTACCGTTGTCGATTAACACCCGCCTAATTGTGAAGTTGGCGATGATCAATGAGACGACGAAGGCATCATCATGGGGTTGCTGAACTTTTTTGGCGTCATCCTCTGAAAAAGTTATGACCTGGTCGCTCAACCGAGGGCACTTGGCGGGTGATTGGCTCACTTCACCGACTTCAGAGAGATTCCTGGCTTTCCTAGCATGCGCTTTGCGAGAGGCATTAGATTCTCCGCCCCCCGCTACTCCTACCGAGATGACTCTAATTTCCCCTACTGGAGGGTTCTTGCGAGCCGTACCCTCATTTATATCCTGTGTCTGATTTTGCGTTCTCTGTTCCCCACCGGCCATAAACCTCCGTAATTGGCCCCTTTGAATTAAACTCTCAATCTGCCTTTTCAAATCCATGCATTCATTGGTATCATGACCATGATCACGATGAAACCTACCATACTTGTCACGAGATCTCCTGGCTGGATCAGTTCTCAACTTTGGAGGCCACGACACAGCCGGGTCGTCTTGGATGTGGAGGAGGATCTGGCTTAAAGGAGCGTTTAACGGGTTGAAACTGAACCCCCTTTCACGACGCACAGTCCTGTCACTTTGTTCCTGTGCTACTCTGTTGTACTTGGGGTTTCGTTCCTCTCTGCTCGGTTGTCCTCCCCTCTTCCTGTCCACCTTCTTGTCGCTATCACCTTTTTCCCTTCGAGCATCAAGGGCATCCTCGAAATTCATGTATTTCTGGGCTTTCACAAGTAATTCGGACATGCTTTCAGGGGGATGCTTAGAGACAGAGCTGCCATAATAGGAGGGTATAAAGATTGATTAGGAACTTGACCAGCTGCCATAAGTTGCACCACTCTCTGTGACACAGCATCCACAATGGTAGACATAGCATCTGTAGAACCAATCTCAAAAATATCATCAGTCTTCTTTGTATTGGATGGTCTACTCGAATGAGATGAAGACACATGTTGTAAAGAATTCTCACTGAGGTTCTCGAACAAAGTCCAAGCTTCCTCTTCACTTTTTAACATAAAAGTGCCCCCACATGATGCATCCACCATCTGTCTGTTACCTTCTGTCAGTCCCTCATAGAAACACTGCACTAACTGCCACATTGGAACTTGATGATGAGGACACTTCCTAAGAAGGTCCTTGAATCTTTCCCATGCCTCAAAAAATTGTTCCCCCTCAAATTGAGAGAAACAAGTGATAGCTCGTCTGAATTGATTGGTCCTCCCTATCGAAAAATATTTCTTCAAAAACTCATTTTGCATTTGAGTCCATGTAGTGATAGAACTCACCGGTAGAGATCTGAACCAATACTTGGCCTTTTCTTTTAGAGAGAATGGAAAGAGTCGCATCCGAAAAGCATCTTCTGATAAGTTATGAATTTTTGTTAATGAGCAAACTTCTAAAAATTCATCCAAGTGCTTGTACGGATCCTCATGAGTCAACCCAAAATAGGATGGCAACATCTGAATGATACTGGGCTTGATCTCATAGTTCTGTGCTGTGACATTAGGCAATTGAAAATCAGCTGGTGAATTATAAGTCTCTGGGACATAGTAGTCTCTGATCAATCTCGTTTTTTTCACAACAGCATTAGGCACAATATTGTTGTCCTCATTATTACCACGCACACCATCCATGATATCAATAATCTCTTCCTCTTGCTCAATGGTATGGTGATTGATGTACCGGAAAGGAAAAAAAAAAATAAAAATAAATTAGGTTAGTAGGAAAAAAAAATTCTAAACTAAAAAATAAAAGAAAACTAATTAGTAATTGAAAAGAAAACAAAAGAAATAAAATAAAATAAAATAAAAAGAAAAATAAAATAAAAAAAAAATTTCCTAAACTAAAATCAAATTAGAACTAATTCTAAAAATCCAAACATTCAAATAGACAGTCCCCGGCAACGGCGCCAAAAATTGTTTCGTGTGTGAGTGTGACTCAAAAAGTATATCAATTAAAATTTTCCACACTTCGCAATAGAACGAATTCCTTGCAGAATAGGGCTATCGAAATGAATGGGTATCGTACCTCAGGGACTGTGGTCTGACTGTGTTGGATATAAGGAATTAATTCTAATTAAATTTAAAAGAGATAAGTTGCTGATTTTTATATCTAAATTATCTAATGAAGCAATTGAACAAAAGCAAGAAAAACTGAGGAGTTTAGAGAATATAAGATAAGTCTAGGGTAATTGATTTCACCACTAACTTCACAATCAATGGTCAATTGAACTGACTATGGGGCATCATATCATGCATAAGTGGTGTCGGTGGCTACAAGCTCACCTTCATCCGTCAAGAAGATAATATATGATTAAGGCTAAGTCATGGACTATCTTCGATTGGCATGGGCCATCTGCCTAACTACTCTACTCTAGGGTGCAGCATGGTTCATCTTCTCTAGGCATAATCCATCAAAGCTTTTAATGATATATTCAATTAAAACCATTGTATAATAATCACTCTCATGATCACAGAAAACAAGAGGGACGAGTTCAATAACAACAATCAAATATCTAAGACAAGATAAGAAATCATTGAAACTGAATTTATAAGACTTTTATTGCTCAATTCAATAATAAGAATCTTCTAAATTACACAATCTATGAATGAATACAAAAATCTCCAATAATTAGAACAATCAAACCAGTGATGTTTAGTTAGGGCTCCATCAAAACCCTGGTGGCTGAACTAGCCGCTCATGATACGCCTTGTTCTCCAATGATTCTCTATTCCAAAAGCTCTTCAAAGCTGCTGCCAAGCCTCCCCAATACAGCCCTAATTTGTCACTTTAAATAGCCAAGAGAATACATCAAAGTCCTAATCCAATTAGGAATAAATTAGGTTTTCCCGCAGCACTAATCAGGTGGGTTTTTTCTGCTGACTTCGGCCCAACTTTTGACCCACTAGAAGTCCGATTTACGGAATTTTCGTGAAATACAAAAGTGTGCAGAATCAAATTTCGTTCAACCTTACGCGAGAATAATGTCGATTTGAGGCTCGGAGATAAGACTTCTGATCCGTTTTCCAAAACGGGATTAAGATGCATTATGCGCAGATTTGGGCTTCAGGCCCAAAACCTTCTTAAGCTGTTGTAATTCTCTTGGACCTCTTCCTTGGGCTGATTTGAGTTAAATTATGGAGTTGAATGGATCCCTTTGGAGTAGGCTTCATCTAACCATCTTGGATGTCATCTTTAAAAGCCCAAAATCTTGGTTTTAACTGAAATAATCATTAAGGCCCTGAAAATACAGAAAACACTAAAACAAAGTAAAATCACAAAATAATCTATCACTAAGAGAATAAAATATATAAATTAAGAGGTTAGAATGCGCAACATTCGATGCCGATCAGTCGCCTTGTCCAGGTAGGTCATGTACCGGAGGACCTTGGCCAACAAGGGGATCTTGTACGGCCGTGGTCTCCAATCCAGATCGAAGGTGCATCATGCTTCGTGTATGCTTCGGATAGGATAGATCGTGGGTTCTCTTCCCATAGACGGCACCAACTGATGATGCAAAAATTCACCCCGATCTGGTCCAATGCCAACCTGTGAAAAAGACAAGAGAAGAGTAATCAAAAGGGCACCGGCGCAGTGCCGGCCGACTACGCTCCGACGATCAAGTCAAAAATCGAAAGGACTTTGAAAGCTATAAAAGCACTCAGAGAGTATTAATCGCGTTCCTGGTATATGGATCGTCTCTGTATTTATAGCTGTCCAGTGAAGCTGTTTCCTAATGAGAGATTAACTCTTGGAGATAGGAAATCCTGGTTAAAATAGACTTCCTATCCACGTCACTTTGAACTCATCCTTCACGTTACATGTTTCATAATTCTAGTTAAATACTCTATCACTTTATATTCCTTTGTAATATTTGAGATAGATTGAGTCACAAGTTGTTCATAATTTTTTTTTCCTTTTCTTTTTATTTCTCATTATATTAATCATGCATTAGTTGGTAAAATATCAACAAAAACAGTAAGAACAATAAATATGATAATTCATTTGGAAATACTTCTCAAAAGTAGGACTTATTTGTTCTAATGAAATTTTTTTAATACTTAGTTGTCTTTAAGGTACAAAAGTAGAACTAGGGTGTAATTTCTCATTTATATAAAAATCAATCTAAATAGCTATTGGTTAATTCTATGTGAACCAACGGAGAAAAAAATCTAGGGTAAATTACACTCATCTCTCGTGTAAATAGGCTAAATAACAGAGACTTCTCTTGTATTTGCAAAAAGGTAATGCTACTCAGGCAGAATTCATAGGCAGAAAGTTTTATATCCATTGGATGCATGTGGTGAGTGTATGTGGTGGGGCCTACCACATGCATCCAATGGATATAAAACATTCTGTCTATGAATTCTGCCTACAAATTCTGCCTAATTAACATTACCCTTTGCAAAAATAACATTGGCTTTTTCTATCCGCAGGTTTTTGTAACACTAACTTCTCGTATCAACTTTTCATGTACAAAATCACCTGAAATTTTCAAAAATATCCTTAAAATTTTTACATAATCATATTTTTTTTCTGAGATTTTCACATGGGTATAGCTCTTGTAATCATGTAACTTTATTTTTTTAAATCTATTAAGGTAAAATACACTGACCTCCCCTGAGGTTTGCTCCATTAGACAAAGACCCCCCTCTATCCAAAATTCTATTAGTTTTGTCAAAAAATTTAGGGTAATTTACACTGACCTCCCCTGAGGTTTGGGATAAATTACACTGACTTTCCCTGAAGTTTGGCCTAATTACACCCTACATCAAAATAATTGATTTTGTTACAATGACCTCCCCTGTAACAGAAATGAACTAATCGACGTTAACTTTTGGGTGGAATGTATATTCTACATTTAATATTATATTGATATAAAAATTAAAATATTTATATATATATAATATCTTGGGCAAAAGTGTCATTATATATATATAAATATTTTAATTTATATATATATAATATTAATATTATAATAAAATAAATATTAAATATTTATTATATATAATATTTTAATAATATTATATATAATATTAAGATGTAATTATTAACATTATATAATATTATATATATATAATATTATATTAACATTATATAAATAATTAAGATGGGCAAAAGTATATTTTAATTATATAATATTATATATATATATAAATATTTTAATTTTTATATCAATATAATATTAAGGGTAGAATAGACATTTCACCCAAAAGTTAACGTCGATTAGTTCATTTCTGTTACAGGGAGGTTATTGTAACAAAATTAATTATTTTGATGTTGGGTGTAATTAGATCAAACCTCAAGGGAAGTAAGTGTAATTTACCCCAAACCTCAGAGGAGATCAATTTAAATTACTCTAAATTTTTTGACAAAACTAACAGAACTTTGGATTGAGGGGGGTCTTTGTTTAACGGAACAAACCTTAGGAGAGGTCATTATAACAAAATCTAATAATTTGATACTAAGTGTAATTAGGCCAAACTTCAGGGGAGGTCAGTGTATTTTACCCAATCCATTATAATCTCACTACTTATCAACAAAAAAAAAAATAATAATTCAAAAAAGTGTACAAGAGTATAATTATTAAAAAATTGTATAAGGGAGGTCATTATTATTTTTTAAAATATAAAGAAGATCTCTGTTATTTAATCTATTTACAAAAAAAAGGTTAGTGTAATATTTTCAAAAATCTATTTCTAGAAGAAGTCAGGTGGCTTGTCTTTTTTGCGGCAACATTTGAGTGATGAGGACAATGGCCCTTTAGATAGGACTGAGCTTTACTTATTTAACTCACAATCCCAAGTGTTTTGACAAGTTAAAAAGCTGATTATCTCGAATAAACTATATTGAATTGTTTTCAATCCATTGGGTTATTACTTCTCAATAAAAACTGGTTCAAAGTATATTTTGTTAATATAATATATCTTTGATCATTTTAAGTTATGATTGACTTGATTATTTTTTCTGCATTTAAGCCATGACTTGTGTGTAGAAGTGTAAAACGAGTTAGACTGTGCAAAATAAAAATCATCCTTGTCATTACTTTATTTCAATCAATAAACCAAGCTTAGATAAGTTCAATGAAAAATGCAAACGGTTGGTTTGGGCTTGGAGCATTTGAAAAAAAAATAATAATTATCATTTTTTTAAATTCAAAATTCATTAAAGAGCAACAATATTAGCACTTCCTTTTTATAAAGGAAAAACTACAATTAAATAAAGTTATGAGGCCTAAATTATAAAGTGATCTATTTTAAAATTTTATTTTTCACTTTGGCTAAATTAAATAAAATAATCGCATATGCATTGAAAATTATTATTCAAGTCCAAAATGTCCTTCAATCTCTTATTGCAACCCACACAAATCGAATTCATTGCAAAGTACCACTAACTGAATAAATTATTGGTCGTTGATCATCTATTATCACAAAAATATGGTCCCTTGTTTTGCTTTAGTGAACTGATTTGTTTACTTAAAAAAAAAAAAGTAGTGAACTAATTTTTGAATTGTATGACAAATTCATGTGTCAATGGTTCTTCATTTTGAGGTGTTTAAATTGTGATGAATGATTTCACCAATCACTTTCTTAAGTTGTCATTATTAACTATCTAATTCATATTTGCTTCTTTACATATATTCTTAATTTGATTTAGTGAACATGCATATTCTATGTAGAATGACCTATAACTCATTTGTTAATAATGTTGGAATTTAATCCATACTCACTAGTAGAAATCAAGAATATAACAATTAATTATAGAGGAGATTTTATTTGACATACCTGAATGAAAATTAAGCTGTAGAATATATTTGAGTTTCTGCAAAAGATCCTCCGAGTTCTACCCCCTTTCTGAGAGTTGTCCTTCGATAGGGTTGAACAAGGATTATGAAACTCTTATTTATAACAACAACACGGGGGGCGACTTCTCTACAAATAAAATACCTAAGTCTCCCTTCCGATCATGGAGACCTAGATATTAACGGTTATGATTAAATCCCACCAAATAAAGTTGAAAAATTACAATCCAACGGTGTAAATATTATACTGTCAATTAGACCACAATTGACAAGTATAACCCCAACTCATCAAGTAACAATAATTATATTACAATCCAATTTTAGAAATAATGCATACAACCACAAATAAAATATTTTATTTATTAAAATATTCTAACAATCTCCCACTTGGTTCATGCACTTTAAGTTTTGTAAAACGACATTGTGGATTGCAATACTTTAGAAAAGTTGAGTGGCCACTCATTTTATTTTTAAAAAATACAATTATCGAAACAGATGGATTGAAACTTTAAAACATTCTCTTCCATAGACTTCCTCAATAGTGGATCATGGATGCGTAGAGAAGTAATATATTAGTTTAAACAGTTCCATGGTTTCAAAACTAATTCCATCTAGGATTTAAACAAATATAATAGTTTTTACTGCATTTCATGAGACACGCAAACTATATGTAGTATAAACGCACACCTCACTATCCGTCCTTCTTCATACCATCACGGTATGTCACCTGAACATATTACAGCAAACTGCCAACCTCCTGTCCAGTGTAAGGGTTTACCAATATGGAGTCAATCCCATATCTAGCCCAAGCTCTCCTCATGGAGTGTGAAACACTCCCACATGCACTTTAATAATTATGTTTAGATTTACTAATGTGATGCCAATCTCACGTCTGATCCAAACACCCTCACGAGTGTAACATCACTCCTAGAGTCCCAGGCAAATATAATAGCACATGCATAAACTACATATAAATAAAGATAATAATAATGATACATCATAACTTCATTTTGCATGCAAATAACTGTCACCACAAAGTGTAAATAAACTTGAAGAAAAACAATTATAACCATAAGGTGTAAATAAGCTGAAAGCTAACTGTAATGTAATATGATATAAAATAAATATCAGACATCATAACACAATGACTCTCGAATACCTATCCGAGTCACGTACTCCTTAAATATTTGTAGCTAAATACTTTTAATGAGAGGATCTGCAATAGTATTTTATGTGGGATCCTCAATAGAACATTCTTACACACGAAAATGTACTTTATATTAATGTGTCTATTACGCTTGGTCAACTTTTTATCTTTCACATACTTTATAACAACTTCATTATCACAGAAAATGTCATAGGCTTGTGTATGGAATCCACAACTTTCAAATTCATAATAAAAATTTCTTAGCAGCGTGACATATTTGGTTGTTTCACAACAACTGACTAACTCTGCATTCATAGTGAAATACGTGATAATATATTGCTTAGAGATTTTTCACAAAATAACTCGCTCTTTGAGCCAACATAAAAACAAAACAAAAGTATAGTTCCTACTACTTGAGCAAACTGCATAGTCATCATCAGAATAACCATTTATCTCTAAGAAATTTGATTTCATAACTCTTTGATTTTCTGGAGACACCTCAAAACTTTCTTCACTACCTTCGAATAAACAATGTGCAGATTTTGGTAAAATCAACTTGAGTTCTCACAAGATCATTCTCGAAACACTTTTATTCTGACAACGTATTTCCTTTAGCACCTTAAAGCTCACTTGGTACACAAATTTTTTATCTCAAAAGTTTTTAATATTTTGTCAATACATGCCTTTTGAGAAAGTCCAAATTTTTCAATAGTACATATATCACATGAATGTCATTACTAACTAACAAAATATCATCAACATATAAGACAAATATAACAAATTAGCTCCCACTGAACTTGAGGTATATGCATTAGATCACGATATTCTTTAGGTTGAAACATGTAAATCACTTCCTTAATGTCTTCATTGAGAAATATTGTCTAGACATCTATCTAATGCAACTCAAGATCATAATGTGTGACAATGGCAAAATGACTCTCAAATAGTCATTTGATGAAACTAGAGAAAAATTTCAGAGAAATCATCACCTCTTATATCTATCATACATCTTAAAATCATTAAGTATAAAAGAAACTACAAAGTTCTAGACTCCCACTAAATTCACACATCTTCAATAAATTTTACAATGACATGTTTCAATAATTTTCATAGGTTTAGAGGGATAATAAAAATCATAACCAAAAGATCTCTCAAGATACTCAATGAAATGACAAGTGACGGTGCGAGGATCAAGTTTCTTAATATCTGAATTATACAATTTTAATCTTTCTGTCTAACAGTCTTTCGACTTTAGCCTAATATATTTTAAACACATTAAGTATTTCAGACTTCTGGTGGATTAGGTACAAATAAGCATACCTTAAAAGACCATTAATGAAGGTGATGAAATACATCTGTCCTCCTCAAGAAGGAATAGGAAATGGACCACAAATGTCAGCGTGAATAAGGTCCAAAAGACCAAATGACCGACTAACCTTAAAATTGCATTTCTTTCTGCAGCTTTCCCTTGACTCGGTCAACACAACAATCATAATTTAAAAAAATTTAGTAGTCTAGTGATCTCATCTTTGACCAAGCATTCATGTCTCTTCAAGAGATATGCCCTAATCCCCTATGTCATAACACAAATTAATTATCTCTAACAAAACACGATTTTATCCGGAATGTATCGAACCCATAAATAAACAAGAGGCATGCATGTCTATCTTGAATCAATCCTCAAATATATTCAGGCACGTTCGCCTAATTGGGCTAAAAAATTACTATAATAATTTTCATACATGCATTATTTTCTTTCAACTAAATCTTAAAATTGTAATAATCTTTCTTTTGATGCCCTTTCATTTTGCAAAACTAGCATTCATCATTCCTATGATCGTGCATTTTTCTTTATCGTTCTACTTTTAATTTTTCTGTTCAGCCAAATTTTCTTTCTCACAACTTATTTCCTTCTAGAAAATATTCTTATAGCTATTACTTATGACAAGATAAACTGACCTTGAGTCACTCCATTTCATTGACACAAAAAATGCCAACAACCGATTAATGTCATATTTTATCTCTTGTGAATTATATTCACCATGAAAGTCTCAATAAACTTGGGCAGAGAATATATCATCATGTGGACTAGTAACTCATCATCATATTCAAATATGATTCTCTGCTCCCTTAGTCCATTAACCAATTTGCACATCATATAGATATGCTCCCTCACTTAACCATTGCCATCATTTCTGACTGACATGAGCTCTGTCAGCTAATAATAATGTAGTTGCTTTTTGATGCCAACAAACTGCTTCTTGATCTTGATCAAATCAAGAAAATTCTTGATAGTATCAAATACTAGAATACTACCCCTAAAAGTCACACCAATAGAAACACAAATCAACCTTATGGCAATTGAATTACATTTAGTCCACTTAAAATGTAACAACCTTACTACCTTAGAAGACGCTACAACCAACATAGAGGGTTTCTCCTTAAAAGGTATAGACTCATAGTCTAAGAAACCCAATATAATATCAAAACATGTCCCCTAAGTAAGTATAATTTGAACCATCTAGTGGTTCAATCCTTGTAAGCTATATCTGAACTGCGGAAGCGTTAATAACCTCAATACATGTTATATTAAATAACACCACATAAACAACATATAAAATAATACGTTACAGCTTTAGAGATTATTACTTTAATTCGTACTTGGAGTTTTAAGCCGAATTTATCAGGGTATTTTTACTATGTGCAAAACCTTCTACCTTGCGGGAACAAGTAAGATGTCATCTAAAAATCACCTTTAGACAGAATTTTAAATACATCTACCCCCAAAATTTGCAATTAAAATCGCACATAGACATATTTGATTATGCTTGAATTATTGCTAAACATTTCCACTACCTTTGGGCAAAATGATTATTTAGTTCTAATTCAAACACTCTCAACTATTCTATTCACTTATCCTACATTAAAACACTGATCACTTTTGGGCAGAACTAATACCCCAATATAGATAAGTGCACTGTGAGACCTTAATATTTCAAAAATAATAACCTCCATGAGTGAATGTCACATTTGGGCAGACATCACCCACTTTGGATACCATATTAAAATGGTTACTTTACCGGTCCTCCTAAATCTCAAGGAAATACCTAAACCTTAAAATTTTTATTTTATTTAGGTTCACAAACTTCTTTATAATGCACATAAAAATAAACCCAAATAATACGGGACAAAATATAAACATGGATCCAAAAAAACTTGAATATAAATAAAAGAAATATATTTATATTTATCCATACACAAAATAAATTTGAAAAAAAATTTATAACATTTTGTTTTTCACTATTCATCCAAAAGAAATATATATATATATTTATTTAAGTGTCTCGCATGTATACCTCTATATACCCACATATGAAGCATGTGATACATATATATACACATAGATACCTTCAGTGGGATATCAAGTTAAAAAATTTTAAAGTTTGTTAAACTTTTCCATTTAATGTACACGCACGAAATTCTAGATCACAAAACTGTTGTCAGTCAAAAATCTATCAAAAGCCAACATTATGTACATGCCTCAAATTTATCATTATATAAAAATTATATATATATATATATATATATATATATATATAAAACCATTAGGTATCTTTATGCATAACCCACGGTCATATATATATAAAACCATTAGGTATCTTTATGCATAACCCACGGTCATATATATATATATATATATATATATATATACTCCTTACAAACACAAGTTCAGTGGGTCTCTTTTTTTTCCGGCAACATATATGCTAAAAAGCCATTATAGTTACACCACATATATATTGAACAAAGGTAATTAACAGACACATGGCAATCCAAAATCATAACTTTGAAAAAAAACTAATTTTTAACATGAACAGTGAGTATCAAAACCTTTAAAATCTATCACATTTAAGATTCTGTGCATTAGCAATTTACTTAATAAATGATAAACTATTATACACGGAAATTAATATAAACAATATGTAAAAATAATGTAGAGTCTCTGCTTCTCTAAACTAATATATATATATATATATATATATATAGTTTTCATTTCTACAAAGAAAAACTCTAGTCCTAATCATGACTCTGATACCAATTGTTAAAATTTAATACATACTCAATTAGTAGAAATCAAGAATATAACAATTAATTATAGAGGAGATTATAATTGATATACCTGAATGAAGATTAAGCTATAGAATACCTTTGAGTTTCTGCAAAAATCCTTAAAGAGTTCTACCCCTTTCTGAGAGTTGTCATTCGATAGGGCTAAATAAGGATTATGAAACTCTTATTTATAACAATAACAGGGGGGACGACTTCTCTACAAATAAAATACCTAAGTCTCTCTTCTTATCATGGAGACCTAGATATCAACGGTTAGAATTAAATCCCACCAAATAAAGTTAAAAAATCACAATCCAACGGTGTAAATATTATACTGTCAATTAGACCACAATTGACAAGTATAACCCCAACCCATCAAGTAACAATAATTATATTGCAATCCAATTTTAGAAATAATGCATAGAACCACAAATAAAATATTTTATTTATTAAAATATTCTAACAAATAAAACTCAAATTTTGTTTGCATTTGCAGACATACTTAAAATTTATAGGAATTTACTTGTGAAATTTGAATTTTCTTTATCTTTGCGCCTCATGTTTTGATGTAATATCTCTTATTGATTCTCATATTTTTTTTAGGTATAACAGACTGAAAAGTTACCCAAGCATATGTGAAAATTTTACTTCATTCTCATCTAGATATAATTGATGTGTTGTGATACCACAAGTGTATCCACTTGCATTAATCTAAGAGGGGAAAGAAGTTGACTGCCATTTAGGACTATATCAAGTAGTATAATTTTGATTACTTTACGACAGAATAACATACTCACAAGTACTTATATAACTTATATTTTGTTTTACATTATGAGTTTGTTCACTTTTATTAGATTACTTTGATATTTTTACAATTTTTGAGAAACCAAACGATATTTCAGATATTTTCTTAATTTCTTGAGTGAAGTAATTATTTGCTTTAAGAATGATAATTTGATATTTTGGAATAAGAAATTGAATGACATTTTGGACTTGAGTAATATTTTTTAATGCATATATAATTATTTTGCTTAATTCAACCAAAATGAAAAAATTAACTTTTAAAATAGGCCACTTTGTAGTTTACGCCTTTACTTTATTTAAGTATAGTTTTTCCTTTTATAAAAGTATTCAATTTTTTTTTTAAAAGAAATGAAGTTATTATTTCTAACTAACCTAATTCATAAATAAGAGAATCAAAATATTAGAAATGTGTCATTCATATATATATATATATATATATATATAAAAGAATATGAGGGGGAAATGTGAATATCACCTCCTTATTCAAATCAAATTTATACTTTAAAAAGTTTAAAAATATGCGTTAAAGGACCTTAACCACAATTACAATGATATATTATACTATATGTATATGCGTTACGTACATGTAGCAGGCGCACACAAATATTGACCCCTCTTCTTGTATTATTATTTTTAGCCCAATCCAGAAGCCCAACTGCCTGATTTACGGACCATTTCATATCGGGCCTGCCTTAGCCTTTTGGAAACCTTTACGTACAGTGGATGGAATAACCTGGTACTTGGGGTCAAATTAACCCTGTAAACTTTTTTTGAACAGGTGAAGTACATATTTTAACTTTTAAACCCTTCATTATTTAAATGAGTTTAAAACTAATACAAATAAAACAAGTATATATATATATATTCTTCTTGGGTCTTAGATTACGAATAATCTTTATTACAGTGGAAATAACTCTAAAAAATATAAGATTGTTCGGTTCTATTCTAAAGTTGTGTTTGGTATGCAAGAATAGGCAGGAATGTCAATTACAATCATTATTTAATTTGTTTCTTATAGATTTTAAGGTTGAAATGAAAATTCATTTCATAACTAAACCTGTGGAATGCATGATCAATCTATTTTCGAGTAAGATAAAAAAAAAAAAAATTGATATTCCTAATAAACCCTTCATCACATCACCACCTCTACTACCTTCCACCATCACCACCTCCACCGCTACTGCCACCGCCACCATCGCCTTCCACCACTATCATTGCCGTTGTCTCCTTTTACCATCGCCATTGTCACCACCTACACCACCACTGTCGCCGTCGTCACCTCGACCACTTTCCACTACCACGCCTACATCAGTGTTGCCTTCCATGTACCACCACCATCACCACTAATCTAACTTTATTATACTATATATATGTAAATATGTATACATGCAAGGGCGTAGTTACATGGGTACTAATGGGTACTAATAGACCCATTTAGTGCTATAATTTTTTTTACATATAAAAAATACAATTTTTTGAAGGTTTAGAATTGAGATGAAGAATTAAATTCTGAGTGATATACCCACTTAATTTTATAAAAAATAAATTATGATCCGAACTTTTGCGTTCGTACCCACTTGCACAAATTTCTGGCTACGCCCCTGTATACATGTACGTGTGTGGATTTGGTCTTAAGGTTGAAAAAAGAAAAATGTAAACTTTCTTTTCTACTCGACTAGCAATTCCTCTGTAAAAATTTAAGTAAAATTAAATATTATTTTGTGACTTGATAGTGGTGATAGCAATCCGATATGCATGCGTTGTAATTCAATCTTCAAATAAGTACGTCTATCACCAAAATAAATAAATTGTAATAAACCATTAAATGCTGTAGATAGATAGATGGATAGATGAGCAATGCTACATATCATGAAATTATTTCATGAATTTGTATCACGAATGATGTGGCAGGTAACGTGGAGAGTTAGTATTGGTGGGATTCCCCCATACACAAAGTCCCATGATATTATCACCGAATCCCACCAATACTAACTCTCCACGTTACTTGCCACATCATTCATGATAAAATTCATGAAATAATTTCATAACGTTTAGCATTTCTCTAGATAGATACCTTATAAAAGCAGCAGCAGCACCATGCATGCACGTACGTACAGATGACGGACTGAATACAAAACCTTGTATTTACAACCACAAGTTAAGGTGATACACGTGAGTTTCACACATTCCTTGTAGACAGACATATTTGTAGTACATCTGAAAATTAAATTATTTTACAAAATGAACCAGAGTTTTATTTATTTATAAAAAGGAGAATAGCCTGAACCCATTATCATTTGATTTCATGAGATGAGATATACTGACTGCGGCTCATCGATCATATATTCAAGTCCTTGAACCAGTTGCGGGATGAATCTCCTCTGGTGTAGATTCCATGGGACCCACAGATGGCTCAACTGCCAAAGTAGAAGAACCATCAGTCGAACTCTTTTGGCCAGTTGACGTCTTCACCCCCTTCGCCTTCTGAGCCCAACCAACAATACTCACTTGCACACGCTCTTCAAATATTGCCTTTTTGAAGGAACTTCCCATCTTCATTTCATTTTGTTTTCAATTGTTTTTCCAATAAAATAAATAAGATTAAGATTTATCAATCAAAACAATATATTCACCTTTACAATATAACTCACCTGTGCCACAATGGCATAGAGTGGCAGTGTACTATAACTGCAGACCACCTGAACGAATACCCTAAGAGCCATAATAATAATAATATTGTTACAAATTTGACCCAAAAAAAACACGTTAATATATATATATATATATATATATATATATATATATATTTAGCTAGCTAGGAGATCAAAGGGCAAAGGTTCTTACCCTATAAAGAGCCTTGGAACAACATAACGTACTCGTTCGCAGGCACCGAAACCATATTGAACCTAATTCAAGCATACAAGAATACTGTTATCATACGTACTTAATTGTTTCCAATTGGATGACATATATATATATATATATATATATATTAATATCAAGAATTAAACAATTAAGTTTTGTATGTCATCGATCTTACCCATATCCAGAAGAAAAATGCTATCTCAAAAGCATTTTGGAAGAGTATAAAATGTATCACGTACAGGACAATACGGGGCCGATGGAACCAAAAGTGATCATCTGAAGGTTGGACAACCAATTCTCCTTCTATCGCGATGTGTTTCTCAGCAACCTCATGAGCCAACTGGGTAATTACATGCTCCAATTTAGTGCCCACGGCAAGAAGAAGCTGAAAAAGTCATTAAAACACATAAATTGTAAAGGATATATATATAGAACAACGTACAACTAGTATAAATGTTTGTATTGCACAATGCTCTCACACAAACTGAATTGGAGGTCGACTTCATGATGATATATATATATATATATAGACATTTATGTATACAAGCATATGCATGCCTAAGGACTTGCAATAAATGTGGATAACAAAAAACTTGCCCATGGATGCATCTTAATTTGAATGAGATTTCACAAAACCATTCAATAACAAGCACTTAGGGCAGTTAGTTTGATGGAAAAGAAAGGGAATGGTTTGGAAGCAAATCTTATGTTATGTTGTGTTCATGAGTCATTCCACAACCACCTTGTTCACAAACATGTTGATGAACAAACGAGCTTGCTAGCTCGGTTCATTTAATAATCGAACATAAAAATTTTGTTTGAACTTAATTCGTGTACTAAACAAACAAATGATCAACACAAACGAGAAAGCTCAGCTCATTTACCATTCTATAGTTAATACTATTCTCTCTTTTATCTTCTTTTCTGATCTCTTAATTTATGTTATTATTTATTTTCTTTTCCCTCGTATTATACCCAACACAGCCTTAGAATCTATCCTGTGCTTAGAGAAACAAAACTTCAAATAGACCGAGAAGAGATAGATAGTGAGAGGCTTACCCGTTGAACGTGACAACTTGAAAACCAAACTAGAATATTATGGTTCAAATGAAAAAGAAAATAAAGAAGAAATGATTAAAGTACATATGAAATGATCGAGTACAAGCATTATTAAAATGTGACACTGGAAAACTACAAAGGTAGAGGTTGAGCATAAGACATATAATGTAAGGGTGTTGAAACTTGAAATGACAAGGGTCCTTCATATATAACGTACTTCACCGAAATATTGTAAAAAACCATCAGCCAATTTAAATATTATATTATTTAAGAAGCAAAATGAAATAATGAGAAGGCAAGCGTGTTGGTCACAAATGTATGACCATTTGCATATATTATAATTAGAGAAATGTTAAACGTTATAATTTTATTTCACAAATTTTAATTCGAATCTATGTGACAGGTGATAATATACCATAGAGACTTTGTGTATGGGGGAAATTCAACCAATAATAATTTATCATTTAATTTTATCTCATAAAATAATGGACTATATCACCTGTCACATAGATTCGAGTTAAAATTCGTAATATTTATTCAAGACGTGTAACATTGCTCTTATAATTATACGAAGATATATACTCACAACTAAAGGAATGAAACCTATCCAAAAGTACGTATGCCAACCTGCAAAACAAGATAAAGTATATATATTATTTTTATGTAATGATCTTCATTAAAGTTGCCAACATCAGAAACAAGAAGCAAATGTCACAATTAATTAGGCAATACAAGGACAAAGGGAGGTCAAAGGGTGATTATAAATATAACAGAAAATAAATAACACCACTTGACAGAATCTGGAGCATTGGGGTTCAAAATAATGTCACAATTAAGTTAAATAATGAAGAAATTAACATACCATAAACATTCAGCAACAAGAAGACGACCACGAAAAGCCACAGATACCAACTGAAACCATATATATATATATATATATAAGGTAGAAGCAGTAGGAAAGAGAGAGAAAAAGAAAAGAATGTGCCAATTGCCATGAACATGCAGATCGAACACATGCAAAGCTTTAGTAAGGTAATCCTACCAATTACTTACCTTATACCAACGACTTCCCTAAAATCATCTTCAAGCGCACGTATCATATACTTGTGAAAATTAAATTTCGAATTTCCCCTGCAATGCGTCTACAGTAAAGATAATTTCAGTATTAATAAACACAAGTGCAATAGTGAAACAAATATGTAAAGTAGTACACCAACCTTAATTATATCAGATACTTACCATAATGAAACCAAATCGAAGTGTCGCGTAATCTGACTTGGTAACAGATCCATAAAATTGCTTGAAAAAGGAAAACTGAAATATTCACCACAAAAGTTCGTTAAAGTTAAGGCTCATGTATTTATCCAATTTTTTTTCCTCTCTTCTCAATAATCTTATGTACATACAATGATAAAATATAAATGAATAAACTGAGTAATGATAGGTTATCACAGGAAAGTGAATCATTCTCATCCTTAGATAATGCAAGTAAGACTCACACTTTCACAATCCAATAGATGGACTCTCTCATCTTTTTTTTTTTTTTTTGGAATTTCAAATAACGAATATATGTAAGGAAATAATTACAAGGTCAAAAGGATAGGATATGGATGGACCAGGCCCATAACCAATTGGAGAGAATCCATTTACCAGACTTGGTTGTCGAGCAACAATGACAGGGTTGCTTAGAAAGATATGTTTGGCAAATAAGGTGGTGGATGAATGAAGGAAGGGGGTAGTCCCCGTTGAAATTGGATTTCTCTGGAGGAGGCTGAATATTTCATTGATGAGGATAATAATTTTTCTTTAACAAAATCAATGATTCTCTCAAGAACCTAATTATGTGAGGATCGAAGTTCACTGAAGATTCGACGGTTTCTTTTTCCCATATGTGATAAACATATGCGGAGAAGCAGAGCTTGTTAACTGAGTTTGTGATGTTCTTCGGTTTCAGTGGTTAGACATCCATGTACTAAGATCGTTCCAAGATGAAGGTTCGATATGGAACCCACACTGTATTTGAATAAGGTTCAAATGAATTTTTCAAAAGGGCAGTGGAAGAACAAATGGGTTAGGGTTTTAGCATTGGAGGAGGAGAGGTAGCAGGCATTTAGGATGTGTTTGTAGGCTATTGATTTGCTATCGAGAGTTGAGAGTCTATTTTGGATGGCTATCCAGAGAATAAATTTATGTTTAGGGATGAATAAGTTATTCTAGTCTAGGTGGTTCCAAGGGACATGTATGGTGTGTTGTGAGATGGTTTGAAGGGTGTGTTTGAGTGAGAATTCAACTGAGGGTGAAGCTATCCAAATGTAAGAATCTAATAAAGAGGATGGAGTAGGGGTTGTCATGCATGTTCAGGTTGGGGAAAAAGCTAATGATGGAGTGGGAACTACCATGTGTCATTGATGATAAAATTGCTTAGTTTGTTTGTAGATGCAATGCCAGTGACTACTTCAAAAACCTGCTTGGTGCAAACTCTCCCCTACCCTGGTTTAACAACCTTACATCCATACATATTCAAAACAGTCCCCTCAAACCTGCTTCAACAGTTAGTTTCCATACCTTTTGAAGATAAAATCATATAATGCTTCAAGTCCCCTGACCATGACAAAGCACCTGGCACAGATGGTTACAATGCTCACTTCTTCCATAAGGCATGCAACATTATAGGTCTTGATGTAATCAAAGTCATTATAGAATTATTCTCTAATGGTAGATTACTTAAGGAACTAAACTCCACGTATATTGCCCTTGTCCCCAAAGTCCCAAATCCTTCCACTGTGAGTGATTTCAAACCCATATCATGTTGCAACACAGTATACAAGTGCATTGCCAAACTTCTAGGTAGGCAAATCTTTGATAGCATACTCCTAGCTCAAGAATTGTTCTGTGGCTACCATCTCTATAATTCAACACCAAAGTGTGCTTTGAAAATTGACCTTAAAAAAACTTTTGACTATGTAGGTTGACAATTCATGCTAGACTATGCTTGAACAATTCAAGGTCTTACCCTCGTCCCCGCCCCATTTAAACGCGGGTTATTTTCTCTAACCCCATCCCCAACCCATTTCCTTAAACGGTTCCGTAAACGGGTTTTAAACGGAACGGAGCGGGGTGGGTACCCGACGGAACGGGGCAAATTGCCATCCCTATGCTTGAACACTACTTGCGAAGATGTTTTCTTACATACATAGATATGTTTGTGTATATAAATTTTCTTGTTTCCGTGCTTTGTTTTCACAATTGCAAGTTTCTCCACCGGATTACTTTCTTCTACCTACTAAAACAATGGAATGGTGGAGAATTTAACCTGATATGTAGAAATTTTACATTTTCCTAAATGGATTGGGCTTTATTATCATCGTATTCAACTTTTAAAAAAATTACTCTACTCTGATACTCTTTTCAGAGTTAGCAATGCAAACGGTCTTTAATGTACTCTCCATATACTAAAACATACGGAGTATAAAAAAAATTAAAAAACCAATATAACAAAAGTCTAAATTGTCCCAAGAGCCCTCTTCGTTAAAAAATTTAAAAAATCTATATAACAAAAATCTAAATTGTCCCAAGAGCCCTCTTCGTTCACAGTTCACACCGCCGGTACCTGCCATCTCCTTTTCAACCCCTCTATCTATCTCCCTCAACTTTAATTGTCTTCTTATCTTTCCTCTTTTAAGTATACCCCTATCTATCTCTTTATATTTACAGAAGTGGTGGCAAATTGGGTGTAAACCCATTAGCCATCCATATTCACCCACTTTTTGATAAATATGAATGAACCATTTTAAAATATAGGTCAAAAAGATATTTTACCCAAATTTATAGAGATTAAATATGTTTTACCCATATTATAAAAGGTCCAAAAGTATTTTAGAAAGAAAAAATTATATAATATATTAAACAAGTAGAATTCTCTTATTATATATCACAATCCTCTCTCTTCATATCTCTATCCACTTTTTTTTTTTTAAATTCTCTCTCTCTATGTCAGGAGCCCCTCTCTCTCTCTCTCTCTACATATATCACGCTCTCTCTAAGATTTTCCCTCTGTATATATATCACACGATTTGGGCTCTCTCTCTATAAATATATATGTTTTATATATATCTCCCACGATTTGGGCTCTCTCTCTATATAAATATATATTTTTTGTATATATAACCCACGATTTGGGCTCTCTCTCTGTATAAATATATATTTTTTATATATATATCCCACGATTTGGGCTCTCTCTCTATGTAAATATATATTTTTTGTACATATAACCCACGATTTGGGCTCTCTCTCTCTGTATAAATATATATTTTTTATATATATATATCCCACGATTTGGGCTATCTCTCTATGTAAATATATTATTTTCGTTGACCTCTTAATGGGAAACCAAAACAAATTACGACAAGGTCACGTTTTCTTCTTATTATAACAGACACAATTAAAAATATAATCACTACTTCATAAAATTAATTCTATTAAAACAATGATATATAAATACTCATTACTTTTAAATAGTCTTATATTAATTTTTTTAAAAAAATAACGCTTAATAAATTTAAATGATAATGCATTAAGTTGAATAAGTATAAGTAAATGGAGAAACGCTCTAAGGGCGATCCTGCAAAAACGAGTCGGATCGAGTCTCACAAAATTAGTCGAGCCAAAAAACACAATATAAATTATTATTTCTCTGTTTTGTTATATATTAGTCCTGATAATATACATTTATTTTTTATTGATGGAAAAAGTAGTTTTTTTTTCTAAACGGGTCAAGTCCTTTTAAATGGATTGGGTTGTATAAATTTTGTAAAAAACAAGAATAAAAAAATTAGAAAATAAAAAATAAAGACAATAAATAAATAAATTATAAATAAAAATAATATAATATAAATAAAATACAATAAATACAAAATTATAAGTCAATAAGAATAAAAAACTTTTATAAAATACAATAAATAAATAAAAATATATAAATATAAACATATATATATAATAATAATAAATAAATATATAATATATATATAAGAAGAAAATGCAATAAAATAAGTGTTATATATAAATACAATTATATATAATATAAAAATATAAAAGGAAACAAAACGAGTATATATAATCATATATGACAATTACCAAAAATATGTAACTAGTTAGAATTTATGACAATTACTAAAAACATGCAAATGCATGAAATGATTTTTTAATTAAAATAAACTAAAATCAAGTCCTAACAAATATAATTTCGGAGGAAAGAATATATATAAAATATGTAATATCACATTTATGTTGGTTAAAATGAGTTGGAAGCATATTACTCAAACACAATTTTTAATCAAAGATACTTCTATTTAAAAAATAATAATAAATAATTTGGAATTACCAAACATATTTTCAAATTTGTGTTTTCAAAATTTTAATAGTATATAACGTTACCAAACATATTCTGTTTTCTACATAAATAACAGCACAACAAGTTTTCAAATTTCATTTTTCAGAAATTAGAAAATGAAATCTAAGAGTGTTACCAAACAACCCTTTATATATTCCAAACCCCAAAGATTCATTGTACACCTTTTAATATCCTATAGTAAAAAAAGGAAGAAAGAAAATATATAGCAGTGGATTGAAAGAGCCTGCACTTGGAAGGAAAAGGTATGCTCTTTATTCTTTACAGAAATATATATATATATATATAGCTCAAACTAATCCAATGTCCTTTTGTAGGAGACAAAAGAAGAAGGTAAGTGGAAGTTATTTTTTCCTCAATGGAAAATGCTTAGATCCAATTCCAGGAGTAATTCTACAATACTCCGAAAAATCATAAAAGGTGAGATCTTATTAGTGGTGGATTCCCCCAATACACTGAATCCTCGTGATATATAATAATTTCTCTAATTCTAGGAGGACTAAGTTGGTTCTCCTGAATGATGTGTCCCAATCAAATGTTAACGCTTATCTTAGATATATAAAATATTAAAAAACTTAAAGATGTGGATCAAAACTCATTTTAACTGGATTCATGTTAAAACTCATATGGACTTCCCCTAACTCTCTCTCTCCCCAGCAAATATATGTATCCATCTCCATCTCCATCTCCTATACATATATATACACACACCATGAAACCCATCATCAATCAACAACAAACCCATCATCATCCATCATTATTTCTCTCACCACTCTCTATGTACCTGTATGAAATTGAAGCTTGTATATTTAGATAAACAAATCAATATAAAGTGGATTTCGAGATGCTTTCAATTGTACCTTGCCTATGATTTATTAGATCTAAAATTTCATATGTTGTCAGTCGCGAGTGAACCTACTAGAAATTAGTAAATCAGTGGTTATTGACATGAAGATTGAAAAATTTAGTAATGATGAAGATGAAGGTGATGCCAAAATTGAACCGAACACGATTGGGTAAGACGATGAAGTAACTGGCAATGCAGTGGGATCGTAAGAGGATGAGAGTGCCAAACTAATTTATACATGTGTATAAATGATGGGTTTGATGGTGGGTTTGTGATTTATAATGAATTTGCTGGTGTGTGTGTGTGTGTAGATGTATGGGAGAGGGAGATGGAGATGAAGATTTATTGAGGGAGGAAAAATTCAAATAGGTTGATCTGGTTTAGAAATGGATTTGATCCATATTTTAATTTTTTTTAATATTTTATATATGTGAGAGAGATGTCAATATATGATTGGGACACATCACCCAGGAGAACCAACTTGGTCCTCCTGAAATTGGACCCAAGTATTGTACTTCCTAAATTGCTAAATATAATTGAAATTTGCATTGATTGTGGGAACCATGTTATTTTACATGTACAAAATATTAACTTACCACCCAACCCAAAATGGCTGAATCTTTACCAATACCCCGATAGTGTTCCTTGATGAAGGGGTGTTGAGGGACATCAGTGATGTCATTTGATTTCGAAACTGCACAGTAATTAATGTTCGCATAGATCAGCCGAAATACACACGAAGATGAAAAGAAGATGCTAAGTACACAATCAGTTATCTTTACCATCCAATAAAAGATGATACTAAATAACATTAGAAAAGAAAAGAAAAAAAAGCAATTACCCTCTTTTGCAATGGAGTCCTCCCAATATTTCCATTCACGTATCTAAGTCATGATTAAAGAAAAATACAGGAACAAGCTTGTAAAACTAGAAACAGTATATAAATTGCTAAAATAAATAAAAACTTCCTAGGTAGGAACAAATATATATATAACTCACCTTTGCCCCTCCAAATACAACAGTGACAACACAAAATGTGACATGGACAATTGCTAGAACGAAGATCAAGATATGTAGATGATGCATTGCTTTGACAGATATCAATGGGTATTTATTCTGTAGGTTAAAAAATATAGAGAAAACAATTAGAACGTACGTATATCAAGTTATATATATCCTGGAACTAAAAAGAACATTATATATATATATATATATATATATATATATGATACTTCTAAATAGAAAAATAAGAATGTTAATACATTAAAGGGGTAAGATTCGATGACCTTTGCGGCACAGTAACCAACTGTTGTTGATTCTTCAGCAAGCAGACGTCCCAAATGGGAAGTTGTTTTCGTTGCATTCACGCCTTCACTGGAAGATTTTGATGTGTAATCGCAAGGAAGGAGGTGGCGTATTACATCTTCATACACACAAATCTTGGCGATCCTACTTTGAAATACAGTCAGAAGCAGCGAAATAAACCCTAAGAGCATCAACTCTGCACCAACCAACACATTCATTCATCCAAATTAAAAATATTAAAGAATTTCAAAACAAAAATAATGGAGGGAAATAACGCAAAAAAAATAACTTCACACAATTTGGAATCCTTACTTATCAAATATATATATATGTAAGGGAGGCAGAGAGAGAGAGAGAGTAGGTGCACTACCTTCTTTTACTTTCTGTAAAGCTTCGTAGAGGGGCTTCTGGTTCTTCTTCTTCAGATACTGCAAATATTGCCACTCAATCAAATGTGTTATTATAAAGAGAAGCTTTCTATTATATTTGCTGAAATGACGTAATAGATAAAAATGATATAATGTGTGTATATATATAGAGAGAGAGAGTGTGTGTGTGAAGTTGAAGTACATTTCCCGCGTAGTGGAGAATGCGTTCGACGGCGAGGGAAATTCCAACGATGAGGATGCAGACGGCGCCGACAACCCATGTAGGAGTGTACTTCAATGAAGACCCTTCCTCTACCCCTCCTCCAGCCATTCAGAATCTATACCAAAATCCCAGTCAATACACTGTCAATAATCAATACCCACCTCTCTCTCTCTCTCTCTATATATATATATATATATTTTTTTTTTCTGTCTCTGTCTCTGTCTCCGTCCCCTTTCTCGTATAATATATTTAAGATTATGTTGCTTTGCTACTGTCCTGAACCACTTTGGATGTTTTGTACCTTTTTCTAATTCATTAAGACTTATCTCTTAAGTAAAGTTAGTCTCTAAGATTATTTGAATAAGATTATATGCCTATTTAGTGTTTATGTATTCTTTATGAATTGATAATTCAATATACAATCTTCATATATTTCTAACATGGTATGTAATCTTCATTGTTCATTACTCTCACTGTCAATGATGACACATCAACTTTATCCCGGTCCAATTGTAGACATAATTCTTTATCTTATCTACCCTAATTCAAAGGTGACTTGAAACCCACTCTTCTCTTGCTTGTGGATTTCATACAAAGGCATACGATTGAAAATTTGAAAGTGTTTGAAAGCCGAGAAAATCATATTAGTGATGTTTGAATCGTATTCGCAAAGATTGAAAAATCTGGTTCGCAATTTTCTACGTAATCAAAATTGTTTTGGTCATAACTTCTTCGTTACTGATCTAAATAACCTAAAACGAGTTCTAGAAGATAGGAAATTCAAAGAGCTTTGATTTGATATATTATATGTCTATATTCCGAGTATAGTAAGATGGTCAAATATGTATTTGAAGCTACTATTCTTACTACAAATTTTTATGCGGGAATTCATCTTTTTCGACATGAACTTGCGAAGAGATTCAAATTGTTCTTCATAAATGAATTTTGAGTTAGCTTTGGATGAAGAACAATTTAAATCTCTTCGTAAATTTAAGTCAAAAAACATGAATTCTCGCATAAAAATTCGTAGTGAGAACAGTAGCTTCAAGTAGATATTTTACAACCTTATTCTACTCGGAATATAGACATATAATATATCAAATCGAAGCTTTTCGAATTTCCTTTCTTCATGAACTCATTTCAAATTGTTTGGATCAGTAACGAAGAAATTATAATCAAAACAATTTTACTATGCAAAAAAATACAAACCAAAATTTTCAATCTTCACGAACACAATTCGAACACCACGAATTATGTTAGAAATATAAGCCTAAAATATTTTAAAGATTATGTTACTTTTTATAATTATCCTAAATCACTTAGAATTTTTTACACCTTTTTCTAATCTATTTAGAAATCCTAATTAATTTAGGATTAGAGTTTTTTATCTCTTCAATAAATTTAATCTTTAAAATTATGTGTCTTTATGTATTCTTTATGAAATATGATAATTTAATATACAATCTTTATATATTTCTATCACTTTACTAAGCTCTCCCTGTAAATTAGTGAGTACCACCCATTACATAGTCTGGTCTATCAAAAAGAAATATTCCGTGCGAACACAACAAAGTAGGCATGCTTTTCAGTTTTCACACAGTCCCTCACTTAGGGGACAAAAAAAATAAAAGACGAGAGAGAGAGAGAAAGCTAAAGGCGCTCTACGTACACGGTAAACTCCACGGGGGTGGGGGACAAAAACAAAAATGGAGAGAGAGAGAGACATCACCGCATCAGTGACAAAACTCAAATCATGCGTGTGAGTTGAGTTTGTTACCGCTGTGATTTGAAGAGAATCTATTTATTGGACAATAATGCTGATTTGAAATCTTTTATTATACTTTTAGACTCCTCTTTTCAGACTACTTTTATGGTATGCGTGTGTTTATTGGTGGCTGAGTTTTTGATGGATTGGGTTAGAAAAACAAACCATGTGAATCATGATTTAGATTTCCTAACGTCTTTCGAGATGTCGCCTTCAATTGAACAACAAATGTTCATCAACTGTGCAATGTTTTGTCAACGAGCAAACGTTACACGTCAAGAAAATATTTCATGAATTTTTATCTTGAATGATGTGATAATTAAATGGTGAGTTAGTATTGATAGAATTTCCCCATACAAAAAATTCTAATGGTATTATCATCTGTCACATCATTCATGATGGCAATTCATGATAAAATTTCATGACGTTTAATAGGATGGAAAAAATTGGCATTTCACATCATGAAAATCGCATTCCAATTAAGCTAGTGGTTAGGCTCTGATAGGGTGACGGATTGGGTCTAATTAGATATAATTCTAATTTAATTTGTAATTTACAAATTAGTGAATATGCAATTCGATTAGTGAAATAACAGATTTAATCAGATTAAATTAATGAATTGAACTTAATTTAAACAATCTGATGTAATTATTTTTTAAGTATAACACATAACAATTATTTAACTTAAAAGATATAAGATGTTATAATATTATTATTAAAAGTTATAAGATATTATTATAATTATATATATATATATATATATATAATAAATATTGTAAATTCTAACAAATTGTCACGGATGGGATCAAATTTTTGACCCTCTAATTCGTAAGCCGATGTGTGACCTACGAATTTTTGGTACACCCTAAGCTTTGATTTATAAACCACATTACCTCAATTCATATCAAAATCAACTTAAAATAGCTATTGGTTAATTAATTCAAAGCAAAAGTCAAGTGGCTTGTCTTTTTTGTAACAACATTTGAGTGCTGAGAAGGTGGTGAATCCAAGCTAACAAGCAGATTATATCGAATAACTTATTTTGTTTTCAACCCATTGGCAATAAATACTGGTTCAAAGTATACGGTTTTTCTCATATATACATATACTCCTGTATCTTTGATTATTTCAAAGAGAAAACGACTTGACTTGTGCTTAGGTGTGTGCTAGACTATTTTTTTTAAAAGATAAATATTAATGATATTCTTTACAAATTTTGTCACAAACACTCCTTATCAGATTTTCCATCTAAACGGTGTCACAACGACGTTAAATTAAGCATGAAATGTTACAATTGTCCTACATTTTATAATAATTTTATAAACAAAAAAAATTGTATATGAAAGGACCATATTATCCCCATAATAAAAAGAAAATATATATTTTTCTTTGGGTCTCACCCCTCCATCTCTCCTACTCGCAATCGTGACCGTTAAATGAAGTGATTTTAGACCGTAGATAGCAAAAGACATTTTGAACCGCAGGATTGTTTTTTTAACAACTCTGGGTCGTTGGATCACCGTTTTTGGCCTTATTAGGCCAAGCTTAAATGTAATATAGATATATATGCTCTGCCACCACCACCGAACACCATGGCCAAACCCCTCTCTATCTCTATCTCTCTCTCTAAACCAAACCACAAGAGTTTACAACTCTCATACACCCGGTCTCTCACACTCCTACAAACTCTCACAGACCCAATCCTCCTCTCATTTTTCTCTCTTAAAACTAGTAACATCATATCCCATGAAGATCTATAGTGAAACAAATAACACCACCATCACCATGTAACCATTGGCGTCAACCCAAGTCAAACAAACCCAAATCACCTCCACCATGTGAACCTTCATGGACACTATCCCTATCACCAAACCCACAACAACAGCTAGCCCACCACCAAGTCGATTAGCAACCCCCAAGAAACTCTCTCTTAAATAAAGATTACATGATTAATCTAAAGTTTTCAACATTATATATTATATATTAAAACCAACATAATGAGTTGGCTAACACTTCAATTATCTTTTGATCAAAGTAGAGATTGTTACTTTGTCTCTGAGCGTGACTTTTAGAATAAGAAAAGTTATTTATTTATTAACTTTGTATTAAGTAATGGAGGGTACACTTGTCTTCTATCATAATTAGGGTACGGTGTGCCAATTAATTATATGAACACTAAATCTAGAAAGATTTGGTTGTGAGTTGAAATCTAATGTGAGTCGGTCTTAATTATGGAAATGCTAAATGTCATGAAATTTTATCATGAATTGCCTTCATGAATGATGTGGCAAGTGATAATACCATTGACATTCTGTGTATGGGGAGAATCCCACCAATACTAACTTACCATTTAATTGCCACATCATTCAAGATAAAAATTCATGAAATATTTTTATGACGTGTAGCATTGCTCATTATTAAATAGCTTTCTTAAGGTACTTTGAACCTGAACTTGTGGGTGGGTTTCTGCTGCTTCTGTAAATATATGTATATAATAATATTTATTTGCTTAGTCAATTCACAATGACTTCTTCAAATTTGCCTATCACATTAAAATTCTGGCCACGTGAACAATTTAGTCAGCCAAGTAAGTATGGTAGAATCTCTAAAATTTAACTCCAGAGTTTCTTCAAATTTTCATTATTTATATAATTAAATAATATTTCACACAATTAAATTAATCTAAAATTTTAATATTATATGTATATATACATACATATATATATATATATGTTAAAGTTTTTTTAACTTGAAAAATTCATAATTTTTTCATCTTAAGTCAAAAAATAGCCTAAGTGCCACTCAAATTAAAGCTCTCAAAATTCTCTTTCTAACATAAATAGTTTCATCAAAGAATTCAAATTATAGTGAAAGTTATTGAGTTTTAAGTGAATTATATACGTGTAATGTGAAAACAAAAAAATAATAATATAAAATTCAAGTGCTTTGTTATGTACTTTTACCTAATCCGACAAAGCCTCTAGCCAAGCCCATGCGGGCCCTTGGTTTAAGCCAAGCCAAGGTGAAGGAGCTCCACAGTGGAACTTTAACGAAGACTTAGCTGAAATGGGTCTTCGATTATGTTGTTTGATGAGGAAAATAATGGTGATGGAGATGGAGACTGTTCGGTGGAGTTTTGTGGTGGCCATGAGACTTTTCGATGATGCTGGTGTGGTCGAAGATGCCATTGTTTCTGATAGTGTCTTGGACGGTGCTTCTGTGTGTGAATTTATATATATATATATATATATATATATATATGCTCACATTCACCAATTTACAATCTAACAGAAAAATATATAAAATATTAGTTATATTATAACTATAGCATAACTAATATAACGAACGGTATTTTGGTGGATAAAAATATTGTGTTTGGATAAATTGGTAATTTAATAGGTCAAATATGTCTTTTTACAAGTTAAATATAGCATAAAGGTCATTTTACAAAGTGTCAGGTTGTCAAATAGAACGAACAAACCTTAAGGATATTTATGATGAAATTTTACGAAATTGTAATCACGTGACAAAACATCAAATCTTAGAGAGTGTCAATGATATTTACTTTTTTTTATTTGACGCCACATCTAAGTAAAACCCTTCCTCCATTCCATTATTTGTTGCCTTCCCATCATAAATGAAAGATGGTGAGGCTATGGAATAGACGAAAAATACAGATAGTTGGTTTTTGCTTGGAACCTTTGGAAAAATAAATAATTATCATTTTTTTAAATTCAAAATTAATTAAAGATCAAAAATATTCATGCACTATTTTTTATAAAAGTACTCAATTTTAAAAGAAATGATAGAGAATCAAATATTTGACGGTGAATCACAGTCATAAATATGATGGTGGGTCTTGTACATGTAATACATCTACGGTTATGATTCATCCAGTGCATCAGAAGCAATTAATTTTTTTTCGAAAAAGACAAAGAACATAAGGACAAATATTGCCCCCTTTAATGAAATTAAATTTTATAATTTATAAAGCTTAAAAATATTTCTATCAATAATTTACGCAATTCTAATAACTTAATAAAATGGTTTATTCTCGTGGCTAACTTTTAAGTCATAACTTACTATTTATTGGTATATTAGTTAACATAATTATAGTGCTAAAAAAAATGTTAACATATTTATAAGGTTGTATATACGCGAGTCATGTGACTAATTGAGTACGTGTGAGCACATCACTGGGCTTGAACACTGAACCTATCATTTGAGAGGCCTGCACTTCTACCACTTGACTACTTAGTCTTCGAAAGAATCAAATTAATCCTATAAACTTTTTTTAAACAAGGGATCTGGATCAATGGTTTACCTGTGGATAAATTACACTCACATTTTCTTACAGTGACTAAATAACAAAGACCTTCCTTGCATTTTAAAAAATAATACTGACATCCTCTGTATAATTTTTTTTAATTAAAAAATTTATTTTTGGTAAGTAAAATTAGAATAAATTAAAAAAGTAAAGTTACAAGATTACAAGGACATACCAATGTAAAAATTTCAAAAAAAATATGATTATACAAAAATTATAAAGATATTTTTGAAATGGGAGGCGATATTCGCACTCCCATTTTTAACGATTGCACTCCACTTACCTTTTTCTTTTAAAAGAAATGACAAAAAGGTCCTTAAACTAATTAATACATCATCTCTTATTTTATAATACCCACAACTACCCTTTATACTATAAACTTAAACTTTTTTTTTTAACTTCTTTATTTTCTATGTTACTTTTATTTATTTTTGGTTTCTGTTAAAAAAAATAATTTTTTTACGTTCTTTAGTACTTTTTACTCTTGTCAAAAGAGATAACTTTTTTTAGATTTTTTTTTTAAAACTTGTCAAAAGAGATAATCTATTCAACAAATATTACTTTTTTTTTTTGTCCTTCCAAAAGATATCATTTCTTTTTTTAATCCTATCAAAAGAATTAATTTATTAAAAAAATATAACTTATTTTTGGGTCCTCTCAATGGAGATAATTTATTTACCAAGAATAAATTTTTTTCAGGAACTTCGTTTTTGGGTTCTATCAAAAGATATAATTTATTGAACAAGATAACTTTTTTTTGGGTACTTTTTAATTTTTAATTTTTGATTTTTGCCAAAAGAGATAATTTATTTAACATAGATAATTTATATATATATATATATTGTCTTGCCAAAAGATAATTTATTCAACATATATAACTTTTTTTGGGTCAAGAACCTTTTTTTTTGGGTTATTTTTTTCTGGTATTTTTTTTGTATTTTTTGGTTTATTCTGTCAAAAGAATGCAAAAAAATTAAAAATTGGAGACAAAGAGAGGATATCTAAAAGGTAGTTTGGTATTTTGAAAAAAAATAATCATTCACACATGAAGTGAAGGTTAAAAGTGATATTTCTTTTAAAATGGGAGTGCAACTGAAGAAAATGGGAGATTCAATATCGCATCTCTTTTGAAATTTTTAAATAAATTTTGTATATGAAAAGTTGACAAAAAAAAAACGCCAGTATTACAAAATTTACAGACAAAAGAGGTTAGTATTATTTTTAAAAATACTGGGAAAGTTTTCATTATTTACCTTAATTGCAAAAGAAATTAGTGTAATTTACCATTTTTTTCCTTTTATATGATTTAACATCTTCAAAAGACAGTGAAAAGGTTTCTGCCAACTAACTCTCTCAGTTCTTTGTCAAATAAATGAAAAGATAGATGGATGGATGTAAGGGGAATTATTCTAAATTTTCCTTTACCTTTTTCTTTTTAAAAGTGGAAAAAGTTGCATAGTATTGTAAAAGTGGACCCCAATATTATTCTCTTCAATCCCTTCATCACCTAATTCGAGGAAAGCTATTCCACTAGTTTTGTGTCAATAGAGACTTTATAATGCGTAAAGAAGCAAGTGTTATTAGTGATGCAACTTGGTCACTCGACTTCAGATTTTGCCCATAAATAAGAAACTGCAGTATACATTAAGAGGGAAATTTATATACAAGCAATACAAATATCAGTGTCTTGAGACCTTATCATTATATTTACGTTAATATATATCAACTCTATTACCTTATATTTTCTTTTGAAATTACAACATCATATCTCTATTATATTATGTGGAGTCCACTTTAGTAATCATTTACTATTACAACATGAAATCGCAAAAAATAATTACATAATTGGTAGTGTTATACGCTAAAAAAAGTAGGTAAATTAAATTTTAAAACCCTTCGTTATAGGGGAAATGAGTTTAAAACTAGTATAAAGGATTCAAGTAATTATGAATAATTTTTTTGGTCCTAGATTACGAATAACCTTTATTGCATTGGAACTAAGGCTGTCTTTGTTTCACCGTAAAATATTTTTTGAAAATTATTTTCTCATTTTTCAGTGTTTGGAAGAGTTCAAAATTGGTAAATTATTTTTATTGTAAATAATTTTACACCAAATGACAGAAAATGATTTACCAAAAAAATCTCGGTAAGATGTTTTACCAAAATTTAAACAAGCTTCATTCCGCCATCATCCATCATCTTCTCCAACACGACAGCCTCTCTAACACACACACACACACACATATATATATATATTACATTTAAGCATCTCTTTTTTAAAAAAATACGATCTAACAGTCAAAAATGTTTAAAAAAATAATATTGCGGTTTAAAATATTTATATCTATCTATGGTCTAAAATAACTCTTTTTATCAACAATCAAATAGTTACGATTCACCCACTACATTCAAACATAAATTCACATATATATAGACATATATATTCGGTCTGAATTTCTCTCTCTATATATATACACATGTAGAGATATACTCACTCGGTCACTCCTCTCTCTTTATACACGCATATACATATATCCTCAGTCTTCTCTATTTATCAGTCTATCTCTCTATATACACATGTATAGCTACTGTATATATATATAGACTTACATATTCAGTCTTCTCAAATTGTTTTTTCTCTCTCCCTCTCCCTCTCTCTCTATATATGCATGTATAGATATACTCACTCCTCTCTCTTTATACACATATATACATATATCCTCAGTATTCTCTATCTATCAGTCTATCTCTCTTTATACACATTTATATATACATTTACATAATCTAGTTTGATTTGTTTGTTTTTTTTCTAAATTCAGGGGAGATGGTGGCCAATGCAAGCGTATCAAACGTTTCATCCGACAACTTAATTTTTCTGTATATCCACACATGTATATATATTTGTATATAATATACAGTTTGATTTTGTTTTTATACTTTTGTGTTGAATTCATTTTCCGTTGGATCAAATATCTCAACTAAACGACTAATGGGAGTATGTGTAAAATATAGGGTAAAGTAAAAATAACCCCTCAACTATTACCCTTTTCAAATAATCTTTTCTTATCTAAATATTAATTATGCCATTTACTTTAAATAACAATGGAAAAAAATATAGAGTTGTATCTACCACCAAATTTAGTCATTTTGTAAAATGATTAACGTACTTATTATTAAAAATTTACTATTTATAATAAAATTTATTATACCTAGTTTAAACTTTTCTACCATAAAAAGAATATCCTTTTTTTATACAATATATTCATGAAAAATTGAGAAACTATTTAAATAAAAAAATTTCATTCTTTTTCATGTAGTATATTAATGAAAAATAAAAAATTACTTAAATTGCTTTAAAATTTTATACTTAAGTTTTTTTATTAAAACAATTAATATTAAGGATTAAAGGTAAATTTATACAAATATGATGGAGAATATGTCATAAAAATAGAATAAATTTTTTTCATAATTTATTTTAATAAGAAAAATGAGTTAAGTGTAATTCAATAAGAAATGACATTATGGTTATTTAATGAAAAATAGTCACATGAAAGGCATGGAGGCATTTTGTAATAAAATGTGATAGTTCAAGGTATTGTGTACAAAATATAGTGAGTGAGGGAGGGGAGGGGGTGTATTTGCAAATTTGGACATAATTTAGGATTTTTTTTGTACTTTACCCTAAAATATATACACAAGTTTAATTGATAAAAGTTTTTTTAAGATATTAGCCAAACACCGGAAAATAAAAAAATAAAAACATTTTTCATGTAAAAAAATTTATATGAAAAATATGTGATGACAAAAATAATTTACGTCAAAATAAACAGAGCCTAACTCCAGTAATGAATAAGATTGCCGGATTCTACTCTAACATCATTTTTGTTTTTTCTTTGTTTACACTAACATCGTCTGTATTTTTAAAAATGACATTTACATTCACGAGTGGATTACTAATGACAAAACTGTTTATGTTATTAATCAGATATTTGAAATAAGTTTTTCATTTATTTTTTTACAAATATGAATATATATATTTTTTTAGGTTAATTGTTAATGTGATTTCTGTGTGTCATACCAGAGTAATATTTCTTCTATGGCTCAAAGTGCATGAAAAGTAGTTGATCAAAGTTTTTATAGAAGTAAAGTAAATATATGAGTTATTTGTTAGGAAAAACTTTTCAAAACACTATTTTTTTTCTTTGGTTTTTTAAAAGAAAAAAGAAAAAAAGGAAAACAAAACACATATATTTATTTTGGAATCTCTCATGATGGGTAGAAAACAAAACACATATATTTATTTTGGAATCTCTCATGATGGGTAGCTCACGACATCGATGGAGCTTGGTATTTTGATTTTTGCTATTTAAGTTATCTGTCCAATTCCTCACTTTATTTTAATTAGTACTAGGAATATTTAGATGCACGTACTTCAAAACTTTTTAAATAAATAAATATAATTGAAAAGAAAACGAAAAATATATATAAATTCATTAGGAAAAGAAAACAATGTGTACTTTAAAAAAATAATTAATTGAGTTTAAAAGTGAAAATTTAAGACTACCATCACAATCTCGATCAATAACTCTTGAAGAAGTTCAAAAGGTTATAAAAAATATATATGAAAAGAAAACAGAAACTCGAGGTGAGATAGTAATGAAAATGCATAGAGAGTATTATTTATTCTAACAATAGAAATGCATCGCAGATTTAATGGAAAGGTACCGGTAAAAGTGACAGTAGATTTTGAAAGGAGTGTTACATTACTTCTTGATATAATTTTTTTTCGATTTTGCACCCATTCAAAATATATTCAGACTATGTGTTCGTTAGGAAAAGAATATAATGCGTCGATTAAGAAAAATTAATGAATGGTAATTTAATTTTAAAATATGAAAAATGCTAAACGTCATGAAATTATTTCATGAATTTGTATTATGAATGATGTGGCAGGTAACGTGAAGAGTTAGTATTGGTGGAATTCAGTGATAATATCATGGGACTCTGTGTATGAGGAAAATTTCACCCATACTAACTCTCCACGTTACCTGCCACATCATTCATGATACAAATTAATGAAATAATTTCATGACGTGTAGCATTACTCTTAAAATATATATTTTTTATTTCAAAAGCTTTCACTCTCCATCCATTCAAAATGTACCAAAGGATGTGCCGGTTAGAAAAAGGAAAGAATGTGTTGTTTAAAAATAAAAAAAGGAAAGATAAATTAGCTTAAAAAGTATTAACTCTTTGTTTTAATTCATATGCTAAAACTCACAGACCTCTTGGCATTCATAAAGGTATATTAACTTAAAATATATTAACCATTTGTTTTAATCTATACTACTTATAAAAGACTAAAAACTATGAAAAATGTATAGAAAAAATAAAAAATATAAAAGATTAAAACTGATGGACTTCTTACCATTCATAAGAGAATATTAAAAAAATTAATATTCTTTTAATGGAAAAACTTGTAATGCACTTTTATTGAAAGGAAAAACGTTATTTTCTATTTAAAAAAATATGAAAAATGTATAGAAAGAATTAGCTTAAAAATATCAATTTTTTATTTTAAAAGCTTTCACTCTTAGTCCATTCAAAATGTACCCAAGCGATGGTTAGAAAAAAGAAAAGATGTGTGATTTAAGAAAAAACAATAAAGGTAAATTAGTTTTAAAAGTATTAAATCTTTGTTTTAATTCATATACTAAAACTGATGGAGCTTCGGCATTCATAAAGGTGAATCAACTTAAAATGTATTAACCCTTTGTTTGAATGAAAAAGACTAAAACTGATGACTTCTTACCATTCATAAAATAATATTAAAAAAAAATTAATATACTTTTAGTGAAAAAACTTGTAATGCACTTTTAATGAAAGGGAAAACACAATTTTCTATTTAAAAAATATATAAAATGTAAAGAAAAAATAAAAAAGTCTCACACTTTTACAAGTAGTATAGATATAGATATAAAATTTGACAGATTTGTTGGAAATTTTGATCAAAATTGATCAAATAACTTTGTATTAAAATTGGAATGGATCCCCCTGACCTTTTGAGGCATAATTGTGTCGGAATGCGTTCCTCTCCGTTATTTGTTTAAAAATGTTTACGAGTAAATGAGAATTTAGGTGCGAAGTAGTTGATTTGATGATGGGTGGAAGAAGTAATGTTATCACACATTCAAAGATTGTAAAAAAGTTGTGATTATATATGCCAAGATTGGATATAGGTTTGGGCCCCATGGGGCACTGCAATTTTGTGGAAGAAATAGGACTTGGCTCAAGTTGGGTTCAACCCATTTAACTGCGCTCTGCAAGTTCATGTTTTGGGTTTGGATTTGGGCTTCATAAGCCAATATTCTTTTTCGACAAAATTTAATTTTGCTTGGAGCTTGGCCCGGAATATTCAAATCTTCTAAATTTAAAATTGTTTCGAATCAACCGGTTCAGAAGGTTTGGATTTACACGATCGATGGGGTTTAAAAGGTTTGGATTTACGGACACGGACACAGCGAAGACACGGCTATAAAATAATAATATAATATATTAATATATATTAATTATTCAATAAAAAATACTAAATTACAGAAATACTTCAATTCATCATCAAACAATTAAAAACCAAACAAATTTATAAACAAAAATAGACAAATAGATTAAAATAAATTAAAGAATCAAACTTATTTAGTCTTCTACATATATTTAGTTTAGATTTTAATCATAACTTAGTATCATATAATTTTCATTCAAAATATTTGAATATACGATAGAAGAATGTCAAAGAAGTGTCCTAAAACGAAAAATGTCAAGACACTTCTATGAAGTGTCTGACACATGTCCGATGAGTGTCCAAGTGTCCGACACGGTGTTCGAGTGTCTGACACGGGTACGCTACCCTCAATGAAATGTTCGTGCTTTCTAAGTGTCGATTCAAGCAAACAAGTGCGTCGTTTGATAGTTTGGGTTAAATGAATCGGTGTAATATCCGCTCCAAACCAACACCTGAAATTCTATAAAATACTTCCTTGGTTGTCATTTCAGTTCATTCATTCAAAATTATTTATTTCTCCCTTTTGTATCTTTCCGTGCAATAGTTTAATGTTCCGTTTGGTAGGAAGAAAAAAAAATTGGATGGGAAGGAGATAATGAGGGATGGATGAAACATCCTTAGAGAAGAGATTGTGTTCTTCTTTTTTTTGTTTGGTTTGATGGAAGAAAAGAGAATAAAATAATACCTTATTTTGTTTGTTAGCAGATAAAGAATGAGAAATAAGGAAAGTTTTGTAATTTAAAACATGTATAATAGTCTTGCATTTCTTCCTTCACATTTTTTCTCCAAATTTGGAGGGATGAAAATTTGTGAAAGATAAAGGATGACTCATCTATCCTATTTTTTCTTATCTCCTTACATCATCTCTACAAAATGAAAAAAAATAATTCATTCCTTCCTATCTTTTTTACACCACTCTTCTTTCCTTCTTACCAAACAAAGCATAAGTGTCTTATTTGAGAGAGTTTTTTTTTATTGGTTTAAAGTTTTATTTTTAGTGGAAGAAAGATCTTTGGGACAAAATTTTATCTTAAGAACACATAATACAATTCTAGCCTCGAAATGCAACTTCTTGTTTAGAATTTATTTTTTAGTATCGATTTTGCATATTGATATAAATTGCCATGTTAGAGAGTTGCATCATAGTATTATTTTACTCATGAGATCCACATCCACAATACTATAATTATACAATGGAATTATTTTGTTATTAATTCTTTTATCGCTTACGAACGTTTCATATACAATAATATATATATATATATATATATATATATATATTAACAATATAATATATTAACCTAACCTTCATATACAATGTATATAACATAAGGTAGTATATGTATATAAATTGCAAAAAGAAATGTAGTTGTTGGAAGTATAACTCGCCTAGTGCAGAGCAAGATGTGCGCATGTGCCTATCTGTTAGAATCCAATCCTTGATTGTTGACATGGCAACACCGGTACATTCCAGCAGGGAGGGCCAATCAAACCATCGCGTGGCAGATTTTTCCCTCTGCGCTCCCACGATAGAGGAAGACAAAGACTAGGAAAAGAACCAATGAAAAGAGAGGAAGATTAGAAACGCTGACGTGGCAGAAAACCCATTGATCTGTCCACACAACATCTGTCGCTCTACAAAGCCAAGCAGATAATATATGGCATTGAAAATTATATATTTATGTATGCTGATTTAATTATATTTATTTTTCTTCTGTTTCTGTATTATAGTAAAATATGATGTTGGGAATGACAGTGATGCGTTATCAATATAATAAAATTTGTGTATTCAAATAAGAAGTCACTATCTTTGCTTAGTTGCATTGCAATGCTTTGTGAGTGAAAAGGGCACTATGGTTATTTAATTTGTATATGGTATGTATGACACAGAGAAGATTTAAAGCAGTGCAGAGAGCATTTCCCCTCACTGAAACTGAAGAATAGGAATGGAGGAAATTGGGTTTTTAGGGTTGGGAATCATGGGGAAGGCCATGTCCATGAACTTGCTCCGCCATGGCTTTAAGGTCACTGTATGGAACCGGACACTTTCTCGGGTACTCTCTCTCTCTCTCTCTATATATATATATATATACACACACACACACATATATGTATGTATATATGTATATTTATGTATGTTTGCTGGGTGGATGATGAGTTCTGTTCTGCCATTTGATGTTACTTGGCAATCCTCTTATAATGAAACCATTTTGTTGAGGTGTCAGGTTGATTGAAATTGATGTGCTTCCTTATGTCTGCTGATGAATGTATAGATACAAACATTATTATCATAAAAGACAAAATTCGACATGACGAAGACGATCCTATAATATCTTTGTTATATTAATAGATTCAATATAAAGTCTTTCTAACATTTCCAAACCACCTGGTCCAAGTTCTAGTAGAAATCTTAACATTAAATACCGTTTAACTAACCGATCTTGATGTAAAATTAGACAAATTCCAATGCAATATTCTATATGGTAGCCCTTCAAATGTCGGATTCTTCGGTAGTTCATCCTTAAGTACTTCCAAAACTTCCGACACCATACAAGCTGGATTTGATTTTGGCTCCCAATTTATGTGTACTAAGCTTTGATTACTCTTGTTTCCCTCATGTCATGAAGAGTTTAGACCAGCAATAGATAGTAGGGTGTCATATACTCCAAAATAAACCGCAATTATCTTAAATTCTAAATATCTAACCATTCTTACAAATTACACTGGCCAGAAATTTGGAATGGAGGAGTTACCTATTCCATCATTTTTATAAAGGAATTGATAGCAATATTCTGTCTACAGTTTCTTGATAACCTATTTTGCTGAAAGTTTTTACCTTGATATTCTTTCCTGAGAAGAAATAATTTCTTCAACAAACTGGTTAATTTGGTAACATGCCTGTAACCTATAACATTAGAATTTTCTAAGCCTTGGTCAGCAGCAGCATCCTCATGCCTAGTTTCAAATTTTCTTTTCTATTCTTCCCTTCTGATACTATTAATATTTTAGGTCAAAAGCAGTAACATATAAAAGAAAGAAATGTATGAATTGATTTATGGAGAAATAGAAAAAGAAAAAAGAAAGACAGACAAAGACAAATTTTAAAAGTGGTCAGAATCTACCTCAATCACAGAGGAATGATGAATACATTGGAGATAAAACATGGAGAAATTCACTAAGATTATTTCAGTGAAGACCAATAACTGCACCAATGAGGAAGACTGACACGATTAACATTGAGAGTAATGTTAGGGGAAGGGAAAGTACTAAAACTAAAATTGGTTAAGTAATAAGGAAAAATATGATAGCATGTGGTTCTACTGAATTTGTAGCGATGAATGGTGAAGCAGGTTTTCATGCAATCGAACCCAAACTGTTGAGTCAAGGCTTTGTTGACTTGGGTTAGACATCGTCTCTTTAATTTGAGATATGGAAACCTAAATTACCTGCCCCATGAAAGCAGTCACCTACGTGAATTATACAGAGAACAAGGATACAGTTCTCAGTTTAATCAAAATACTTGACCCTGGTAATGACTCCCAACTTCAAATGTAATTGGATTCCTGAAGGAAACTGTAATGTTTTTATTATTCTTTTTTCTATAAATTCAAGCAAGTTATCCAATACTCTTTTGGAAATCAACTATCACAGGTATGTTGTTTATACTAACTCATTTAAACAAGTTGACTATGATTTTCCCTGCATTTGGTCTCTCTAACCGTTTTGACATACCTTGGCCAGAGTCTCTCGGTGCATGTGCATGGTGCGCACCCACATTATTATGCCAGTTTATATTCTCTAATATCAATTGGCAACTTTAACTCCCTTTCCTCCACAGTAAGAGCAGATGTTTTCTAATTGGAGTTGATTCTGTTCCAGCTTAATGTCTCAATATGTCTTAAATAAGTCATTCCATAAAATGAATGCTGGTTGCCCTCATATTTTCTTTCTTCCTTTTCTGCCTAAGTTTGTTCTTACCTTTTCTCTTGCTTGCCACTTATTTTTTAATGTAACTTTTGAAGCTTAGCAAACAATTTTTCCATAACCATGAGGCATGTTACTTTGATATGTGGTTTTTGATTCAGAGGGTTGAATTGTGACCAACTTAATCAAGCAATTGGCATTCTTTTTTCTATGTTTATCACATTTTGAAGCAAAACCTTTTATCCTCAAACCATCATCTGATTTCAGTGTGATGAACTGGTGGAGCATGGAGCTTCAGTAGCAGAAACCCCTGCAGCAGTAGTTAAGAAGTGCAAATATACCATTGCGATGTTGTCTGATCCTTCTGCAGCTCTTTCGGTTAGTAAATCAAGTTGGTGTTTCTAAAATTGACATTTTAACTGTCGTTATTGAATGCCCTATTTTTTTTGTTTTTGCTTAGGTGGTTTTTGATAAAGATGGTGTTCTCGAGCAAATTTGCAGTGGAAAAGGTTATGTTGACATGTCAACTGTTGATGCTGACACGTCTTCAAAGATCAGTGAGGTTGAATTGCATGCCATTGATACTGCTTCCTTTTCCTTGTTTAATTCCCCTGCTTTCTTTTCACTATAATGGGCTAGAAAATAAGGCGGTTGTAAATATTTGTCTTAAAATTTTGAAGCTCAACATTTTTAAGTTTCTAAAATGCATCGACAAGCCAAAAGAGGATATCTGCTCTTTCAAATCCAAGAATCCAAGATGTTATCAGTTAAGCAAAGGAGAGATGCTTTCTGGATTTGCAACTTTAATGATTATTTTTATCTTTTTTTTTCTTTCGCCAATTATCTCTCCCCAACACACACACCACAAAAAAAAAAAAGGAGAAAAAAAAAAGAAGAAAAGAAGCCCCAACCCTGCAGACAAGAAGGAAAAAAAAAAGGCTCACCTTCCTCCTATCAAACATGTGATCATACGGTTGATAGTTCTCACTTCGCCATATATAATGAGTTTTTTTATCGTCAGTGATATCCTCTTTTGATGTTGATGAGCTGTTTCTGAAGATCAATAATGCTTAAAATATCAGAAGCATTTGGAATGAATTTAACAACACTTGATGGACATTTTCCTTCAATTTTTTTTTTCACAGAAGTTTACACATAAAATTGATGTTTGGTAAGAATGAAAAAGAAAAGTAAAAAAAGAGAATCATTTTATTTGGAACTGATACTTGCATCTGATATATACAGGCAATCACATCAAAAGGTGGTTCTTTCCTTGAAGCTCCAGTTTCAGGTAGCAAGAAGCCTGCTGAAGATGGTCAACTAGTAATTCTTGCTGCTGGGGTGAAGGTAAATTTACTTTCAGTTTTACAGATGCAGTTTATAGGATTACTGTCTGGTTGGCTTGCTAGCATTCAGTTATGCTGCCTTCTGATTTCTTCTCTCTTTTAGTTTTCCTTTTTGGTTGAAATACATTTCGAGGAGCTAAAGGAAGAGCAATTGTTAAAATGACCAGGTGAGCATGGGATAAGGCCTACATACGTTGCCCAGGCAGTCGCTCCAAGTGTACAGCATATATGCATGACATGTGTTATCTGTCAGATTTTATTGCTCAATCATTCACCAAATATATGTTTTTGAGCAACTTATGAGGAAAAAATTAAGGAGAGTTCCACACTAAGAACTAAGAAGATCATTTCTAGTAAAAGTTCTCCTACCAATAAATGCAAACAAGATGAAAAGGGAATACAAAAGGTGTCTATTTCAGTACTAAACATTAAAATGCAAATTTGGTAATGTTGTCTCTACTCAATATAACCATCCATGTAAATGGATGTTACCTGGACCTTATTGATCTTTTATTTCATAAAGAAAACCATCAGAAGGACCGAGGAAGATGTTTTTCTATTTATAAGACCTTGGGTATAATCTTTCCTGGCACATTGAAGTACGTAAAATAAAGGTATTATAATTATCAGCAACCTTGATTTACAACAACAACAAGCCTTTTCCCAACTACTTGGGGTCGGCTATATGAATTCTATGTTTCCATTTTGCTTTATCAAAGGCCATAGCCTCAGTCAAATCACATGTTATCATATCATCTTAACAGATTTTCTCTCATTTTATCTCCAATATGTGATACTCCAACCATCTCCTGAATTTGATCATTTCTAATTCTATTCTTTCTAGTTTCACCACACATCCATCTCAACATTCGCATTTCCACCATTCACTTTACGCTATGTTGTTTCCTAACTGCCCAACATTTTGTGCCATAAAGTATGGCTTGTCTAATAGCAGTTCGATAAAATTTCTCTTTCAATCTTAAGGGGATACACCTATCACACAATATATTAGATGCATTCCTCCATTTAGCCCACCATTTCTTGATTCTATGATTAACATCTATGTATTCTGTTTTATTTCTACTTGATCTTAAACTTTTTTAATTCCAAGGCTTCTCTCCAAATCTCCAATTTGGCATTAACTCCTTCTCTAGTCTCATTGACTAAAAAAATATTATCAACAAATAACATACACCATGAAATCTTATCTTGGATGTGTTTTATTAGCTCATCCATAACCAAGACAAAAAGGCATGGGCTTAATGTTGACCCTTGATGTAAGCCTATAGTAATTGGGAAGTCACTTGTTTCTCCTACAGGCGTTCTAACTATAGTCACACAACCATCATACATGTCCTTTATTGTGTCAATGTATCCCATTTGTGACTCCTTTCTTTTCTAAAATCTTCCATATTAGATCTCTAGGTACCTTATCATAGGCTTTCTCCAAATCAATAAAAATCATATAGAGATCTCTTTTCTTCTCTCTATATCTTTCCGTTAGTCTCCTCAATAAGTAAATAGCCTCCATCGTTGACCTTGCCGGCATGAATTCAAATTATTGTTTTTTTTCCCAGTGGGTTTTGGAAATGTGTCATGCTTCCTTATTCTCTTGTTTTTCTTCAACTTCTTTTTCGGGTTTGTGCATGATCAACAAGCTTTGTCATGTATCTTCTTTTTATGTTGGTTTTTCCCATTTAAAAGGGAAGAACAAGTTGTTAATATTGTATAGTTCTTAACTAAAATCCTATGGACCTTAAATAAGCATAGTTTGCACATATGCCATCCTAAATTTTTCAATCACTATTTTTGTATGACACGGAGTGCCTGGTTCAATACCGCTCAGAATCCCATCACCTAGTTGAAAAGAAACAAGATGCTCAATCATGCCTAGTGTCACAGGAGTCTTGCTCCCACATTGGATAGGGAGGGGGAGAGTCTTGGGCTTATAAGAGGCTGGAGCGGGTAGCTTTTGGATCAGATGGCAAGCGACCAACCCACTACAAGTGCTATCAGAGTAGACCTAGTTCCTTATCTTGTGTTAGGTGTCCGGGCTTACGTCGTCACTGGGTCCTCCAGCTGTTAGGGTAGACGGCTAGGCTGGGTGATCAGACCGCCATGAGGGCATCTCGGGTTCGGTGGAAGAGAATGTCACAGGGGTCTTGTCACACATTGGATAGGGATGAGGAAAGTCTCGGGCTTATTAGAGCAGATGGGCAGCACCACCCAACAACTTAAGTTTTTGGGTCGGATGGCGAACGCCTAGCCCATTACACCTAGGCACTTGCGTAGGCATGAATTCAGCGACACTAGGAGGTAGCTAAAATTATGAACTTGAATCATAGTGGTGTGCAAATTTTGTTTTAGTTGATGACATTCACAATGATTGCTATTTGTTCTATGCAGGCTGCAAACATTCTTTGTTATTATCATCATCTCCACTTATTCGTGATTGCAGGCATTGTATGAGGAAGCACTTCCTGCTTTCAATGTCATGGGGAAGAAGTCATTTTTCCTTGGGCATGTTGGAAATGGAGCAAAAATGAAACTTGTTGTGAACATGATAATGGGGAGGTAATACTTCATTTTTGCACAAAGGATATTTCTGAATTAGAGTGTTTTCTTCAGCATTTTCCACTTTCCGGAGCAAGAAAACCGTTTCAGAATGTAGATTGTGACAACTGAACATCGCCTATATTGTTTGGGTAGATTAAAATTAAATAATGATGTTATGTGAGACAGATTTTTTTTTTTATAGGACACACACTATAAGTTTATAATCTATATTCTAATATGTTAATAGCACTTGTATATATTGTTAAGTTCATAAACAGATAATTGTTGAACATCATAATGCAATATTAATCTAGCAATTTGTATTGTAGCTGTGTTGTTGATGAGCTAACCTTTCAGCTACCATCAATCAAAATCTTTCTGTCTTGTGTTACGTAGAAATCAGTCAGAAGCATACCCACTTATATTTCAAATTCATGCATGAAATCTTTCAATCCAAAAGTTTTTGTGCTACTTGATTTTGGCTTAATTCTTCACTTTTAGAGAAATCACTTTCAGTCTATTATTTGGTAATTTGGATTCTTTGATGGCGGCACCTGTACAATTTTGTTATAGCAACTTTGCAGTAATTGGCTATGCGTTTGGGAAGTCTTATTTGGTTTCATATTATCTACTTTCAAACTTCTTGTATGCTCCCGCTAAGAAAAACTTCTTCCTATAAAGCTGTCCCCGTGTTATTTTCCTGGAGCTTCTTTATGTATGATTCCTTGTGCACTGCTTCTTTCTGCTTGGCATGAGATTCTTCTCTTTTTATTTGTAGTTTATTCATATCTATAGCTACTTGTCAGCCACAATTTTTGTTGTTTAATAGACATGCCTCAAAACTTTGAGAGTGGTGCAAATCTACCATATCCATTTCCCTAACTATACATAATATCAAAATGGCAAGCGTCTTGTTCACTTAATTTTCGCACCCTGGGGCATCTCTGTGTCATGGATAGTAGAAAAGATATCTTAAGTAACTTGAATCTTCCACTGCAAAAGGCTGATAGAAGAACCTTTTGGTGGGCAATCTTTTTACAATCTCGCTTAAGTTGGAAAGCTTATAATATCCTATTTTCTGTCATCTTGAATTCGGAAGGAATCCCCTTTGACCATCTGTGCCCACTGCCTCCAAGTATACACTATATTACACACTATTATATTATGCTAATGTGACATGTTATCTAGTCTGTTTGTGTATGTAATTGCGAAATTCTGTGTTTTAGAAAAGTGGTATGCTTATTGCAAGTCAATATAACATAGTTGCACTACTTTCTCAAGATGTTTATAGTGGTTGGATACTTTGCAGTATGATGAATGCATTTTCGGAGGGACTTGTACTAGCTGACAGAAGTGGGCTGGACCCTCATTCTCTTCTTGATGTGTTGGTGAGATGGTGTACAAGAATCTTCGTTTAGATGTCTATTGGTGTTGAGCTAACTCTCATTATGTTGCTTTCTTCCAGGACCTAGGTGGAATTGCCAATCCAATGTTCAGGATGAAAGGACCCACCATGATTCAGAACAATTACTCTCCAGCATTTCCTCTGAAACACCAGCAGAAGGATATGAGGTTGGCTCTCGCCCTTGGGGATGAGAATGCGGTATCAATGCCAGTGGCAGCTGCCGCCAATGAGGTAAGACTTTTCCTTCACCTCTGTAACCAAATATTATGCTGACTGACAAAGAAAAGACAATCCAAGGTCTATTATATATCCTTTAAATCGATCAAGAAAAGCTTTTGAAGCAGGTGTGACAATTTTTTACCAGAAGAAATACAAAAAAGAAGAAATGTGTAAAGGCTTGAATGAGTTTTTGAACCCATTCATAGCTTTGATATTTATATGAAAAGAGCATATAAAGTATATGCATAAATAAAGGTAAATCCCATGATTCTAGGCTAATCATATCTTCGCTAATATGATAAATCAAATCCCATGATTCTAGGCATATATCTCGGCTAACATTACCCAACCTGAACCCGTCTAGTTTAGAATGGGTTTACCCTAAAGTAAACCTAATTTATTTGACTCGATGATTCAATAAGTTTATACAATAACTGCCAAACTCAACTTGAATCTGGCTGGTTTTATGTGGATTTGGCTTAAACACAGTATCTTGTTTAACTTGCTAAGTTCAATAAGTTTGATTTGACCCATCACATTATCTTGTTTAACTTGCTAAGTTCAATGCCTAGCGTCTTATCCTCCTTACATAGCTAATCCTGACTTGGGTTAAGTAGTTGACAATTTTTATCAGTTCCCTAATAAATATAGATCCTAAGAGATGTAGGTTTATGGTGTCTGGACGTTCCTCTTTTTGCTATTTAGGTTGCTTCTTGTTCCAAGTTGAATGGCTAAAGTTAAATATATTCTGAATTATAGACACCATAGAAGGAAATTGTTGAGCCACAGCTAAATGTTAGGTTCAATTAGTGGACCAACAAAAATTTTAAAGAACATTTGGCAACTTTTAAACTCAGACTCATTGTCCATGAGTTCCATTAAACTTGTGGTGTTCTTTGAAGTTCTTCTTATTTTGGTTAGAAATCTTTCAGAGGTGATGCTTACAATGAAGTTCTTAATGTTTCTGTTACACATGATAAGCTGATTAGAGGGGTCACGTTTTGGTGCAATTGTAAAAACTCGCATGACAAGTTTGAAGACATGAGTTGAAGTCCGAGAATTGTCATTTTGTGTCACATAATGCCAAATGTTGGGTCCCTCGTAGCATCTCCCCTGGGTAGGAGTGGGACATACATTGGGTTATGCCTCTTTTTTAATGATAAGCTTATCAGAAAGTTTAGCTTAGTGATGATTTAGCTACACTAGTGTTGTAGCAAATATGATATATGTGATTATGTGATATATGCTTTGAGCGACTTCTTAAGCCGATGGCCTGGTGTTAGAAGTTCATTCTTGTTCCTCATCGGATTCCAATAGAAAATAAAATGGGTATAAATGGGCAGATAGACAACATTGTCTAATAGCTTAGAAAGTTTTGGATCATTAGTAAGCGTCCGACCCGTTACACCAGACTACTAGATAACTAAAACCATCACTCCTAGCTTTTGCAATCTTTGATTGCAATTGCTTTACATTACACATAGGAAGGTACAATATATATCATGTCACGGTCTGCAGTTTATGGGTAGGCTGCTGTATTCATGGATGTGGTTTGAATTGAAACAAAGGTGCTGAATTGACCACACGGCTAGTGAAAATTTTGAAACACCATGTGAACAAAAATTTACCACTTAATTTTCTTGGGATTTCCGAGAGTGCCATTGAAATACATAATTGTTGGTTAACCGGTTGTGGTAACTAAAATCTTGGGTAATCAGTTCGTTCATTGAATTGCTATAATTCTCGTGTTTAGAGCAGGTGGACTGGCTTCTAGGAATCTCCGAGTCACTGAGTAATAGGTATTTTCTTCCGATTAGTTTATTCTACAATTTTGGGTACTTGTTTGTGTGTCTACTTGAATCCTTTTAGTTTTTATAGGTCTGGTAGCTGTGTGCAGTATATTTTACATTTAGTCTATTCATGGTAAGAAAATCCCACATAAGATGAGAACAAGTTTATTTTTCACATGCATTGTCGTTCATCGAATGTAGACATCGATGAATATAATTATGTTTTGATTGCATTTACACTGGTAGCATCAAAGTAGCATAACATAAACTTTCGATTAATATCAGACAAGGCATCCTGCTGTAAACTATGGAAGGGTTACCATAGCTCTTTGATTATTGAATTCACGCACTCATTCTTCATGTAGGTATTCAAGAAAGCCAGAAGCATGGGTTTGGGGGATCTTGATTTTTCAGCTGTGCACGAGGCAGTGAAGGTTCCTGAACATTCATCCTGATACGTGGCGCATATAGATGAAAACTTGAAGCATGATGGTTGGCATAAAAATTCCTTGGTTTTTATAGAAGCCAAAGCTTTGTGTTCCCGATAATAAATAGTACTGTGTGATGATGTGCTTCTAATTAATTGCTTATTGCAAGGGCATGAAGATTTCACTTGCCCAAGATCTTGTGGAAAACGAACTTTTCAGCGGGTGGAACCAACCAAATTGTAGTAAAAAATATGAAATGAATCACATGCTTTGTTCTAGTTTTGGTTGCAAATCGTTGTGTGCGCGCGTGTTTGGACAAGCCTGTCCTCCTTCACTAGTCCCACTGATTTTGTTCAACAGCCTAAAATACTTGCAAAAATCACTGAGTTAAGAACCATCGATGAATTGAAGTTTGTTGATAATACATATATACTACAAAGTTAACAGAGGTCTGATGATAATACATATATACTACAAAGTTAACAGAGGTCTGATGATGCAAATATTGAGTTGGTGAATTTGGCTAAATGCTACAAGAAGCTAGGGCAACATGGTTTCAAAGGCTTCTCCAACTTTCTCATTACTAAACTCTCCAGCTTGAAAATTAACTTTTAGCGGTGTTCATTTTATTCGTTAAACCGCCAACCCAAACCGATCCAATCCGATCATCATGATTTGGTTTGATTTTTTATTCCAATGGTTTGGTTATGGATTTCATATTTAAGAACTATAGTTCACGGTTCGGTTTGCGGATTTAGTGCTAAAATAGCCAAACCGAACCGTGATAAACTGTAACTATTTCATAATACATACAAATATATTATATATAAACCAATAAAATTTTGTGTGTTCTCTTTGTTCAATTTGGTTGCGATGGATATGATGAGTTTTAATGAATTAGAAATCTTTGTGGAATATTTAGTTCCATCTTTTCTGGCAATTTATTTTTTCCCGACTAATAAACCTTTTTGGTTATTATTATTTATTTCTCAATCTACATCACTTAATTACATATTTCCTTGAAGTGTTTTTGGAAATAAAAAATTTGACTTTCTGATTGTACATCAGTCTTCACTTTTTATGGGTTTTTATGAACAATTTAGTTTGATCATATATAACTTTTTACCGTGAATAACTCTTTAAACTATTGGACAATTATCTGTCAAACCAATCCCTTAAGGGATTGGTTTGGTTCGGATTATGATTTCCCATAGTTTGGTTTGATTTTTTTTTTTTCCTCGAACCGTAGATCACAAATTGGATTAGGTATTTACCTAATCCGTACGGTAGTCACCCCTAAACTGGACCATGATTTGTGAAGGATTCCAATGGAAAACTTGGGTCTGAAATAGCAAGAGATAACGTTGAATAGTCTGAATGAGAAACAATTCTCTTCCGTTTTTGCAAAAGAAATTTTTTTGGCATACAAGGATGAACTATTTGCACCCAAAGACAACATACCTTTTTTCTCTCCTCAGAAGTTAAAGCAAACACACACTCACAAATATGCCTCCCGCGGGACTCGAACTCTCAGCCTCCCTTTTGGGGAGGCGAGAGAGATGATACCATCTGGGACAACTGACTGACAACAAACTTGATTATTGGCATTTGAAGAAGGCATATTTGCACCCAAAGACAGCAGAATTGCAATGCTATGTACTTGGGGCTGTGTTACCATTAAAAAATGACCAATGCAGAAAAGGGAATCCATCAGTTGCTTTATTAAGGGGTCAGATTTGAGATACCTACAGCGTTAATAGGAAGCATAACGGGGCAACATTGACATCAAAATAGTGTCGTCAGGTATTTGCACGGTTCATCCATCTGTATTGTTGTTGCTGCCAAAGAAACATGATTCAGAGGACATATGAGAGGAAGCTAACAAAGCCTTGATGGCCACTTTCTCCTGACCCGAGACTGAACTTGTTATGTGAGATATATCAGTCAAATAGTCTCTGCTATCTCGGAATCACTTCCTATTTTTTAGATTTGTTTATCTACATGCAAAATGCCCATCCATGGTATGCTCCTAAAAGGTTTGATTACTCGAACCTTTGGGCTGAAATCACTATTGCCCAGTAGGACCCTCCATAAAGAGGGACCTACCCTTGCACTGGACTTGAACAATCTTTGGACTAGTAGCCACTACCAATGTGTCCTATATTCTGGAGTACAAAGGCATCTCAAGATGTTGGAATTCAATGTTGAGAATCAAAGTATTGGTTTAGCCTCACCCACTCTCTCTCTCTCTCTCAAGCACAAACACAACCATGTAGACAAAAAATGAAAAGTTAGAGAAACATTTCAAAATATAAACCCCAGCTTCTAGTAATCACTCAATCAGAAGGCTAAAGTTTAGTGCATTAAGACAACAGACCAAGCTTTTGTTTTGTTAAACCATTTTGTGGAATGATAAGAACTGCAATTCTATTAATTGTTTTGGCAAGGTGACATCAAATTTCAAAATCACAATATAATTTTACACCAGCATATCAATTGTAGATGCACTTGCACAAAAGTGAAAGATCTTTTGAACCTGAGATCGTTGATTACTTCTTTTGCAATCACTTCTTAGGCCTAGATTTGAATATATTCTCCCTGTAGTATTTAAGTTCTGCTATACTTTCCTTGATGTCGTCCATGGCTCTGTGATTGTTTTTCTTTGAAGGAGCCTTTTTGTTATCTAGTGGAAAAGCAATGACATTGAACACAAATAAAAGATTTCGAATGTTAAGAAGCGGACAGTAAACTTTGATATCAATAAGAAGAAAAACACCGGATGTAATGAACAAATAAGAGGAGAATATTTGACCTCTTGGATACCAACGGATGCATAAAGCCTTAATACTGCTAACATCAACTAGCACATGAGAGAAAAGAGCAGCCAAATCTGGCATATACTTCTGCGAAAAGGAAAACTTATCAGAATCTAGCAAATGCAACTTTTAAATGTTGGATTGAATAATAAGTAATGGGCCTATTTGGTTCAAAGAACTCCTAAGAGCAGAAAACAGCTCTTAAAGGACTACAAAGGACTATTTTATGAAATTAGCCCTTTTTTTTTTACTCAGTTTTCAGAAAATTGTCAACCATGTGATTTTAAAGAACTCCTAATAAGTAATGGGCCTATTTGGTTCAAAGAACTCCTAAGAGCAGAAAACAGCTCTTAAAGGACTACAAAGGACTATTTTATGAAATTAGCCTTTTTTTTACTCAGTTTTCAGAAAATTGTCAACCATATGATTTTTTTTAACTGCTTTTTATTTTTCAGTTATGTGAGATCAGAAAACTGTTCTTAAAAAACTAGACCAAGCAGGTAGAATACTTTGGGCATGTCGTAGTCAAAATAAAGTATTCTAGCTACTGAGGAGGTGTTTTGAGGCAATTATAATATTAAATAAAGCATCATTTGTTCAAAATGCTTCTCAAGTAGCTTCCGAGCATATCTGGTTAGATATACTAATCAGTCACTGATATAGATACATCTTTTAATTGCTAAAAATAGATGGATAAATGGCTCAAAGGAAGGAGATGAAAAAATAGATGTGAAGTGTAATATCTTTCATGTCCAAATGCTTTTGTAAGATATCGAGTGCAGATTCAGGGGTGTCACCATTTAGCGGGATCCATTTTATTGTCAGTGCACATTTGAAGACACGGTTTAATTTTACCTTATTGAAAAGATAATTGATCAATGGTTTAACAATGAGCTCCATCCCATGGGTTCCTAGACTTGCTGTCTAAAGTAGACTGCATGATGAGGAGTTGATACTTTTGCTTTGAATGGGATTGTAGTGTTTACTTTGATCTCATTTATCTACCCCCACCCCAGTATCACTTTTTATTTCTTCTTTCCTAACTTATAAAAGGGGCTATTAAAGAGCCTACAACTCAAGTGATTCCCAAATTAGATGGCAGTAACTATTATTTTTTTGAAAACTTGAATATAACAAAAACTATATGCACAGGCCTCCCAGGTGATGTAATAGTTCTGAACGTAGTTTAATATGGAGTAAGGCAGAACATAGTTTACCATGGAGTTAGGCTACACATATACCAAGCAAACCCATTTCTTCTACAATAATACATGTATATAATATTGTAATATATATATATATATATACCATTTACAAAGTGCTGGTTCAATATGCATCTTTTTTCCCCATACCTTTAGAAATAGAAGATCCATATAAACTGAATTGCCTGCAAGAAGAGTAGTATGTGTGCCCACATATCTCTTTACAAACTCAATAACCTACAATAAACTAAAACACGTCAGTGAATGTTTATTAGAGGAACCAATTTTGAAGCCTAACTTTCAAGTAAATTGAAAAGAATACACTGTAAAGTTGTGGTAGAACATAACAACCTCATGGCTAGACAAAGGGTGAATAAGCCGGAAAAACAATGTGCATGCAAACATTCTGGTCATGGATCAGCAATAACTGGCAAACCATTCATGAACTTAACATATACAGTATCAAAAAAGAAAAAAAACCTACAAGAACCTGTAAATTTAGAGCATTTAGTAGAACTAAATTTCAGCCATCACAAGTTGGTTTATGGGAATGAAATTCTTTCAAAAGGGCATTGAAAATGGCAAGGGCAAACAATATTTAGTTAATTAATGTCCCATATACAAGCTTCTCAGTAAGAACCATAGGTACATTGACATGTCAATTTCAGTCTGGAATTCCCATTTTCTATAGAAGTTTCCCTTTTATTGACTGAACTTTCAGTTGTAAAAATTGCAGTTGATCAACCATTACTGCAAAGGAAAGGTGATGGTTGTTTGATGTCATATTTACAGTGGATCACCTCATTTATTTTCATTCACCATGCAGGTTTGCTTCATCTTATTTAAACTTCATCTGATAACAGCAGAAAAGTTTTGCAAGATCAATTATTTTACTAATGTACTTTAGAGTTGAGTCATGACACGTGAAGGACTTGCATCCCAAAGTGAAGCTGCTTTAGACAGTCTCCCCTCTTTGCCACTTGTCAGGATAATGAAAAGAAAAGATAGGGATATTATAAGTTTTTTCAAGGAGTTATAGGATGTTCATGAAATAAAGTAAAGAACAAAGCTTCTTTTTCGTAGTTTACTTGTAGTCCTCTTTAGCAGCAGCAGTAGTTGAAAGAATTTGTGTAGTAATTATGATCACGGTATCTGTGGTCCTTTGGGTACTATTAGAATTTTATAAAAGGAATAAGGCTAGCCTAGTGGCACGAGGCTCCCGCACTGCTGGGTCTGGGGAGGGTCAAATGTATGCAGCCTTGCATCCGCATCCGAAGAGCCTCTTTCCCATTTCAAACATGTGACCTCCAAGTCAAAATAGAGCAACCTTATCATTGTGCCAAGGCCCGCCTCGAATAAAATGAATAAGCTAAACCCATAACAAAATGAGAAAGTGGAAGCTCAATCAATAGATGATGGGACATGATCAATTGTGTTGGTGAGATGGCAAAAAAAAAAACTAGAAACCTGGAGGTGTCTAGCTTAGGAGGGGAGTCTTCCATGCAAGGTCTGTCTAGCTTAGGAGGGAAGAAACCAAACTCGGAATCAACCAACTTTGGCTTGGGTTGCACAGTATTTGAAACAAAGATCTCAACAAAGTTACCAAAACAAGAATGAGTCTTTTTTAGTAATCACAATATAACTAGCATGAGTCTAGTGCAATCTGAATTCTGTAGATGCTTTAAACTAAAGAATTGAATGGACAGGAAGCCTGGACCCATCCAGACAAAAGACAAGTCCCTACTTTTGTTTGTAGGATTTGTACAATTGCGCACATGCTGATGCATTAAGAATCACCACATCTTCATCGATTGTTATGAGAATTTAATCCATTTGCATAGGTTATGAACTTTAAGCCCCTTAGGAAAAGCACGATACACTTAAGAATAAGTTTGGCAGAAAATATGCTCCTCGTACCTGCTTTTCAGCTTCTCGCTCACTGATTGTACTTTGGAGCACCTTTTCCGTCAACCCTAGGTTAAAATGAAATTATTAAGCCAACATTACCCATGCTAGCAGCAGTAAGAACTATGTTACAGGCATCTTTTAACAATGACTGCATTTAACCGCAGAATGTATATTGAATATATCATCAACATGAAAAAGCAATAATCTTAAAAGCATAAACACTTAATAAGCCCCTTACCACTTGCTCCATGATGACTCTGACACCATTCTCCCATTCTATCCAGACAGTCCTTACTTTGATGGATAACCAAATCAGGACCCTAAATATAGTCAAAGATAACCAAATCAGGACCCTAAATATAGTAAAGCCATATTTACTTCCTATGATGAGGGGAATAACACATTGAAAGGATACCATGTTTGATTTCACAAAACATGCAAGCTATCAAACACTAAGAGGAAGTAATATGGCACAACCCCAAAGTTCAGTAATAAGTGTTCATTGTTAAAAAGATATACTATTTGTATAATAAATTTGTTAAAAATATATAATAGAAGAAAATAAATAAAGCATGAAGACCTTCAAAAAGAAGAAACTGCAAAGACGGGGCTTTATATTTTGCACAACATTGTTCAAAATAGGCATTAGAAGTTTACCTCCAAGGATGCAAAGGAAATATCCTATGGCATACATGGGGCATAAAGTCGCCATATTTCAGAGAGTAACTAACATGACGATGCTGTCACCTTATCCGTTAAGAGTTAAAACTATTTTAGTTATAAGACACGGGCCCAGGCATCAAACAGATTGGGGTTTCCATCTCAAAGCATGAATCACAATTAAAGATCAATTCTTCTAAATTTCAGAATTCTTTAATGCAGCAAACTACCATAACATAATATCCTTATACATAACCCACATATGACCATAATTCTCCAAACACCAAATGTAGTTTGTCTCCAAATTAGAAGCTATTGCTGAGTGTTATGATAAAAGCTTGGGCTGCCAATTTTTAGAACATGGGTTCAAGATAAGGGCGTCAACTATGTACAAAAAATGCCAAAAGTGAGGTTAGTAACCCTCTTAAAACACTTCATAATAACCTTTTTTTTTTTCCTTGGCAAGAAAAATCACACACCCATTTGCTCCTATGGGGTCCTGAACCCTCACCTTCCACTTTGAAAGGTCAAGGAAATACCCTTTGCATAATGATCTTTTAGTTTGCCTTTAAACTGTCACAAACAACGTCATCCAACTATGAGTTTCTTTTTACTTCCTTTTGACAGAGGGGATGTCTTTTTCTTTTCTTTTGTCTCTCTCTCTCTCTCTCTTTCTTTTTCTCTTTTTTTTTTTTTTTTTTTTGAAAAATCGTGTTGTAGTTGCTTCCTTAAACCAGAAAGGTGTTCCTCTTTAAATGTTTGTAGGGCATTCATAAATGTTTGAACTTTTATAGTATTAACAGTTCCAACCACTAACTCTAGAAAATCAATACCCAGAAAGGTGGAATCTATTTACCTCAATTGCCTTGGTCAAATTGCCATCTGTAATTACACAAGCAATTTCCAAAATTCTATCAACTTCAACATTCAGGCCTGCACAGGAACCAAAATCAAAAGAATGATCTCTGCAAAAATACCATCAACCATCCAACATCAAGTATGCATGCATAAAGAGTAGGCCGCATGCAGATTTATGTACAAGATAAACTAGCAGAACTTACAAAATACAACTAATTAAGCTAAACCTGAAATATCTAAACTCATATTAGTGTGATTAGAAGCCTTAATGCCAGCTGCTAACCTATCACCGCCATCCACCACAGGGGGTGGGACAAATAATAAAACCACCTTGCTGGTATATTCTATAAGAGCACTGCTAGCAATAATTGTGATGGAGAACAAGACATGACCCGAGAGCCTGAAGTGTACATGGTCTGCACCTATTACTGGAGTAGGAGAAAAGACAAATAGAATTAGATTTTTATTTATTATTATTATTTTGGTTATCTTTTTATTTTAGAGATATTTTGTAATTTAATATTTTAGAGTTTTATTTTTGGTAGTAGAGTTTGATTAGGGTTCTATTTTGATGCCTATATATATGTGGCTTGTGACATTGCGCAAACACTTCTTGATGATTTTTGACGGATTACAGAGATTATAATTCAGAGATTTCTCCCCCTATTTTTCTTCTTCTTCTCTCTCTTCTCTTCTCTTCTCTCTCATTTTCTCTCGCATCCTGCATCAAATTGCCAACAATAACGCCAAAATACTGAGTTATAAGAATTAAGGTTAGTCAAATGTAGACTCAATGATCTCTTATAAGTCAAAAAGCTACCAAATCTTTTTGACAGCTGCAGTCCACAATCGTTCCTGTTTCCTGCTTAATTTTGAGGGGAGTGGGGTGTCAAGACCGAAGAGAACTTTGAAACAACTGCAAAGAAACAGATGTAGGTAGACTAACAAGAGGAGTAAAGAGACATATCAAAGGAGGCTAGAGAATGAAAAATGCAAACGAAAAACAAGACAAAGAAATTGAGCCTAAAGCATCATCATCATCCTTGCCTTAATCCCATGTGAATGGGGTCTGCCACATGAACTCTCACAAATTGAATGAGAATTCATGTAAATAACCTATCTAAATTGAGCCTAAATAACCTATCTAAATTGTAGGATTCAAGTAGAATGATAAGAGAGGCTAAAGTTCAAAGGTAATAAGTTCCGGCAAAGGCCGCAAAGCATATGTGTTTTGGTATCAAAGTCAGCAATGCAGGGAAACAGCACAACAGAAAAAAAAACCCGGCAGAAGTGGAGCCAAAAATAATCCTTATTTGACAACATTGGAATCCATAGTTGCTTATCGAAAGTGAGGAACAAGTTAAGGACTCAAACTGCTTCTCTGGAATCTAGGACAAAAATGAGTTCTAAGATCTTGGTTTCAAACATAAACTTATTCATCAATAAGAAGGTTAATAATAAAGATATCTACTTGCTGACAAACCATAGATGAGGTGAAGCAGTTAACACAAGTTACAAAATAGAAAGGTATATGCCCTTGCAATTACCACCAATTTAACTAAGTAAAACTGCATCCAAAGCTATCCTATCATCGGGACTTTGAAGTAAAAGACATGAAATATGGCTAAAACAGAGACTTGGTATAATATGCCTAGGGATATAAAACCTGGGTTGTACCTGGGAAAGTCCTGGCCTGTCCAGCTGGTCTCTCATGCCTTTTGATATTTTGGGCATATTGCATGAACAAAAGTTCAAATGATAAAGCAATTGCTATGGGTCACAGCCAAAATAAAAAGGCGTTACATCTAATTTAATAACCCAAGACAAATGCGTACCAGTCATTTCCAAGTCAATCCATGCTAGTGGCAACTTGCACAATCCTGAAACCATTTCTGGATTTTGTTGACTCCCATTATCATTCTTTGATAGGAACATCTCTCTTGGGATGTCACCTTTTCTCTTACCCTTACCTGCACCATGAATTAATATATTCAATGGCATCCTAATACAGACAGCACAAATAATCATCCATTAACACAATGCATCAGTGGATGGTGAGGACTGAGGAGACAGGATCAGCTTGTGAAAATTAAAAATCTCTAGGCACAAATCTGCAGTTTAATATATGTATTAACTATTAAGCCCAATACCTTGGACCTATTTCTCCTTTGTGCATCAGAAAAGCAGGTAATTCTGAAAGATAGTAGTGTATGGCAGGTCACCGTTAACAAATTTTAAACTCAGTTTTGGTACAAAAGGATACTAATTTGCATTTTGAAGTTTTGGTACAAAAAGGATACTATTTTACATTTTGAAACACAAAAAGGAAAGGGATGCATACAAAAAAATTAGGCACTCTTAATTTGAATCCCGAGAGCACAAATAATGTCAAAGGTTTGGCATGTATTCAGTCCACCCTTCCTAGAACTCTCTACTAACAAGGACCACACTAGATAATGACCCTTTTTATTAGAATATCAATGAACCTTTTTCATTGGCACTTTCTCTATGATCAACAGCAGCAAGACTGCCCGTCTGTTCTTTATCACCTGCTACATCCAATTCGAGCAAAGAAAAGGCATTTGAGATTTGATTCATGGCTACAAAACAAAGTTTGTATTTCGATCATTCAGCTCCTGACAAAATGAATGGTAGAAAAATATCATCACATTATTAGGCTTAAGGAATAGGAAAGTATACAAGCACAAAATCAACCCTTCAAATTTGCAATCAACTATAAAGCCCTACCTCAACTATATGGTAGGACTTGCATGGATCAAGTCCGGATAATATTAGATGGATTGGGTGTCTTTCAGGATTTTTCTTATTTTGGCAATCAACTATAAAGCAGGGTTATGAAGCACATCATCTTATTATCTGTCTCTCCATTAACTGATTATTGCATAGGTTCCTTTCAAGATTCAGACTCTCCTTGGTCTCCTAGTTCCACAATTGACTAATACAAGGTTGGAAAGTAAAACAGAGAACTAGAGGAGGAAACTTCTGCAGAAGAATATTATCATAATTAGGTAGGCTAAAGTTCAACAGAAATATGAAAGTTGTACGTTTACCAAAAAGTGTAATGTAATGAGTATCTGCTATGATTTGTGAAACAGGTCCTTCATTGATATCCAACAACAAACTCCACACATCAAAATAGAATAATCCATGACTATATTAACCGAGAAACTCTATTGATAAGCAATGCTGATTGCTGATCATTCAATATGGTTGAAAAGAATATCAAATACAAAAAAGCAAAATCATCTCGATGTTTTACATTTGTGTATGGGCAAGCAACCTGCGTAAATATTTAGCATCCAGATTTAGTTTTTGAGAATCAGTAGCACCTAACCATCATAATGATTCTTGAGCCATAATTTTTGCAAGAATGAGATTAGTCTTGATTGTACCTTTGTACCACATAAAAACAAAACTTTGACAAACGTATTTGCTTTTTCTTGAAATAGCAAGTTTCCACCTATGGTTTCTGTAGGAGAATATATTATTGGAGTGATTTATGGGACTGATTTTAGGAATCTTCCATTAATGTATTTTCCATATTTATCACGTGTATTCTTTCACTTATAAATAGAAGTGGTCATTGTAAACAAAACTAAAAGAGAATACAATAAAAGTGATGTAGTTATTCGGGCTTTGTGTCGTGGATGTAGGCCGTAGTGGCCGAACCACGTTATATTCTTCTGATCTTCTTATTTAATTTCTCTCTTCAATTTTATTTTATTTTATCAACATGATATCAGAGCAGGTTATCATACCCTACTCTAGACTTGTCTCGAATCTCATGATCGACTCGTCTCAGATCTTCGGATCAACTCGTTTTGGATCTCCGAATCAACTTGTCTCGAATCTTCAGATTAACTCGTCTTTGATCTCCCGATCAACTCGTATTGGATCTCCCGATCAACTCGTCTCGGATCTTAGGATCAACTTGACTTGGATCTCCCGAAACTTCGTATTTAGTTTCAAGTTGAACACTTGAGTTAAAATTTCCGTGAACCAACTTAAAGGGGGGTGTTGGAGAATATATTATTGGAGTGATTAATGGGACTGATTTTAGAAATCTTCCATTAATGTATTTTTCATATTTATCACGTGTATTCGTTCACCTAAAAATAGAGGTGATAATTGTAAACAAAACTAAGAGAGAATACAATAAAAGTAATGTAGCCCTCCAGACTTTGTGTCGTGGATGTAGGCCGTAGTGGCCAAAGACGTTATATTCTTCTAATCTTCTTGTTTAATTTCTCTCTTCAATTTTATTTTATTTTATCATAGTTTCGATAATCAGACTATCAACTATGACCCATAATTAAAAAAAGCTTCGAAATTCCATTTGTACAAAATGATTCCAATAAATCAAATACACAGTTCCTGAATATTAACCGTCAATGAACAAAAATAAATAAATTAAAAGTAACACCCAGAATTACAATATTATATATATGCATGCATGTATGTAGGAAATAAATCAAGAATGCTTTAGAAAATGGCAGTACTGAAAAGAAACACAAAAAAAATTTGTAGATGCCGTCCTACTTCAATTCTTTCTTTAAGTAATTTAGATCATACAAAAGCACAAATTCACTCGCATTGATCATTCAAGAAACGAGAGAAAAATTATGGATGAGTGAATACAACAGAGCAGCAGAGAGAGTAGTACTAGCAGTAGTTGGAAATCAATGGCGATAGTTAAAAACTTGTATATATACATATACACTTGTGTGTGTGTGTATATATTTTAGGTTCATAGATTGAAGCGTACCAAGGATTGCGGTTGGAGGAAACTTAGGTCGTGTGAGGACTTCTTTCTTTCGCGTCTTCAATGGAAGCTTTCCTTGTTGAGAGAGTCAAAATCTTTTGTCATAAATCAATTTTTGGGGAATTTAGTGGGCCTGCTCTGCTAGGACGTGTGTATTCAGAGAGCATGTCTTGTCGGTCCACTGTAGTTTCTGGACTTGGGAACTCTGAGCAGCCAACTATCTGGCCCAATGACATTTTATTCCTTTCATTTTTATTTATTTTTTTTTTTTTATCATGAAAAATAATTCATAGATCCACTTTAGTCTTTATCCCTTCGATCACTTGAACCCTTCACTTTGAGAAGTACAGAAAATATCTCTAAATTGTCTTCCCATAGTCTAGTAACTTTTTAAACTAATTCCTTTTTCTTTTTCTTTTTCTTTTTCTTTTCTCTTTTCTTTTTTTTTTTCTTTTTTTTTTGTTGAGAAGAAAACTCACACACCGCTTTATTCATACGGACACCTTTAAATTTTCAACTCTCCTTTCAAAATATATTGAAGATACCACTAACTTGTACTCTTTTGTCCGAATGCAATTCGGATGGATTAGATATATAATTTGAATTCAATCTTATATATGAAATGTTCAATTCTAATCCTACCTTTAACCTAACTACTCAATTCTAACTTAATCCATTCTTAAATTTTTAAACTCGAATTTGCACTCGGGTTAGAAAGTCAAGTTAATTCGGATTGTCTATATCACCAATCTTTATGTTGAAAATTTAAAGTGATATTTAATAAGTTTCACATTAGATTACTCCTAAACACACACAAAATTAAGAACTCAATGCAAATTTCTAAAAAATTACAAATAAATTTTAGGAAATTAATTATCCAAAGTGTTAACATACAATAAATTAAGATTAAAATAAAAGAAGTTGAAAATAAAAAGGTTATCATAATTTGAATATTATATATAATATATTTAAAATAAAAAATATGTATAAAAATAATATTACAATTCGAATTCAGGTTGGGCTCGGGTTATTGGCACTTTAATCCTAATTGTAAAAATAGTTGCTTACGCCCGTAAATAATCGGTTTGGGTTCGGGTTGCCCAACCCAAGTTGCACCCCTACTCCTTTCTGATTTTTTAAAATAATCCATCCCATCAAGATTAGTGTTACACCAATGTAAAATATATATACGTAAGTAGGGGTACACAAAGAACCGGAATCGGAACCGAGGGGAACCGTACCGAACCGTGGCTACGGTTCCGGTTCCGGTTCCTAAAATTAGGAACCGTTACCAACGGTTCCGGTTCCAGGACCAGTAGAACCGTACCGGAACCAGAACCGTTGGGGGTAACGGTTCTTTGGAACCGAAACCGTTTTATATTAAATATGTGTATATATATATATATAATATAATAACTATATATAATATATATATATATACATTACATATAATAATTATATATAATGTATCTATATTATATATAATAATTATATTATCATATATTATATATAATATATATATTATAATATAATTATTATATATAATATATATACATTATATATAATTATTATATGTAATGTGTATATATATATAATATAATATAATAATTATATATATATAGGGTGCCATTTTTAGATTGTAGGTTTCACATTTATTTAATGAATATATATATATATATATTTTGTATTTTCAAGCTTCATTAAAAAAAAAAAAATCCCAAGGAACCGCGGTTCGGAACCGAACCGAGAACCGCGGTTCGGTTCCTCACGGTTCCAACCTCTAACGGTTCCGGTTTCGGTTCCGGTTCCACCAAGAACCGTGGGGAACCGTACCGTGTGCACCCCTATACGTAAGAGCATGAGCAATGGATTCGCCAGACGCAAGTCTGGCGAACCAAATGACACTGTAGCTAATTAACCCATTGGCTAAAATTGTGGGACCCAGCAATGGTTAGCTAAGTGGTTGGCTGAATCCGGCCAACCACATAGCGAACCAAATACAATTTTTTATTATTTTATTTGTCTTTATTTTTATAAAAATGTGTGCCATGTATGTGTATATATATATATATATATCATTTGCTTAAATGTTAATAACTTTCACTACAAATTGAATTTTTTGATGAAACTAATTCTATTATAAAGATAATTTCGAGAGTTTTGATTTGAGTGCACTTAGGTTATTTTCTTGACTTAAAATGAAAAAATTATGAATTTTTCAAGTTAAAAAAGTTTTAAAATTTTTAATATAAATATGTATATACATAAAATTTTAGATTAATTTAATTGTGTAAGATTATTTAATTGTGTGGATAGGGAAAATATGGAGAACCTGTTATGGAGTCAAAATTTAAAGATTATGATGTGGCTAGTTAAAATGCAAATCTAGAGAACCTGTTGTGGAGTCAAAATTTAGAGATCCTGACATAATGATGTGCCTATCTAAAATCTGAGGTGGCTGGCTAAAATTCAAATTTGGAGAACCAAATTTGGCTAACCCATAGTGGATGCCCTAAGCATACTATTTGAATTAATGTCAGTTTGATTTAATTTTTTAATAACAATTTTATGTTATGATAGATTTAAAAAACATAAAACTGTTTAGGAATCAACTCTAGTAGAATTGAGAGAAAAAAATAACTTTTTTTTTATTGGCCAGGTATACACACATCCACAGTTACCACAACAGGACTCAAAACCCTCGTATCATTAATAGAAGTTATGGTTAATTTGATAATTATTATTTTTCTCTTTCTAATTTAAGGGGACTCACACACACTTTTTTTTCACACCAAAGCTTGAACCCCTTCTCTTCTCTTTGAGGTTAGGCAGGTTATACCTAGGAGTGCAAAATTGGATACAACCAACACCCCATAATTTTCATACATAAGTTGATCAGGTTTATACACAAAAATTAAAAAATATCAACACATTATAATAAACAATCATAGAGTACAAGATGTAATAAAGAAGGAATCTATTAGCAGAAATAAAATATAATAAATAATAAATTCCGAACCATAAATCTCTATCATTATTTTGTAATTTAATTCGAAGTATATACCAAAATCCTCAATTAAATACAACTCGGGAATTCAGTAAACCAAGGACCCTAAACCAAATCCATAAGTCAATGTTGACAAAATTCAAATAAATATAATAATTAAATATAGAGTCCTTACAATTAATAACTGGAAAGAGTAGATGATCATGAGCTACGATAATAAGGAATTCCTTAACATTGTGGCTGGAACTGTCTATTTCTTGAAATATCAACAAATAATGGGTTAAACCCACGAGCAAGTCCTCTCTACTACATCCTAATCAGAGAATCGATAAACCAATCATCTCCCATCCAAACAACCTAAATTACATGATAAATAGACAATCTAAACGACCTAAACTACATGATAACTACACGAATTTCATGCTTATAACTTGATTGATGAACAATTTTACATAATAATAAACAATAACAAAATATAATTATTAAAAGACAATCATAACATGCTGTGTATATATATATTGGCGAGACTGCTTATTAACTATATCCTAATTTCGTATGGCAATCCTGACATGCCTTGCATATATATATATTGGTGAGACTATTTATTAACTAGCTCTCAATTCCATATAGTAATCCTAACATGCCGTGCATATATATATTGGTGAGACTGTTTATTAGTTAACTCCCAATTCTATATGACATGCCACATATATATATTGGTGAGACTGCTTATTAGTTAGCTCCCAATTTCATATGGTAATCATGACATGCCGTGTATATATATTAATGAGACTGCTTATTAGCTAGCTCCCAATTCCATATGGCAATACTGACATGCCGTGCATAAATAATTATTCCACAATATAACATACTTAGAAGCATGATTAATAACATATAATAAAATATACCAATAATTCATAATGATAAATTAATTTAGAAAAGTAAATGAGTCAAATCTATAAAATAAAATAAATTGTTCATCGACACTATTCACGGCAATGTTCACAGGGTTACTATTCACGACATTGTTCACAAATGCTTGATAATTGAATGGGTTGCATGATCTGCTCTCAACAATACATGTATTTATTATAAAAAAATTATAATCCTAACAACACAATAAAACCTAAAAACAAAAGGAAACTACCAACACAAGGAAACCGCTAAAAATAAAACTTTCTCTAAAATTCTAAAAAAAATAAATAAGGAACCTACTAATTAAAAACTACTAAATATTAAATTCCAGCCAATTATGAGTTCGTTTGATCCACTAACAATGTAATTTTAGAGACCTAGACGAGGGTTTTTGGTTGAAAAATGACATGGTCTGGGGTTTTTTTATTGGGTCATTTCTGATCGAGAATAATTTTCGTGGAGTCAAAATACGTTCATCAAAAACTTTTGGATATCGCCATTGTTCACAGAAATTAAATGTAAATACATACAACACGATTTAATTCACTAAATATAAATTTCATAAACTAAATCATAGATTTTGGTCAACATACATATCTCCAAAAATAAAACCCTAGTTTATCTCAATATATATATTATAAACGAAACTTTAGTTTAACATAATACATTCATACTTTATATATATAAAACACACACACACACACACACATATATATATATGTAGATATGGTTTCAAAAGTGAAGAGTTTATAAATTCAAAGAGGAAGAGAAGAAAATGTAATTATCTATTTGAAAACAAAAGGTAGAAATCACATAAATGCAAAACCCTTTGCCCAAATTTATGATCCTTTTCTATTTCTTTTCTCAAATCCTCCCTAGGGTTTGTATATTTCTCTCTATCTCTTTCTCTAAAAATATACGTATAATGAAATTTATAGAAAACGCTAATATACTAGCATATATATATTATTCATACCTTCCCCCTATGAGCCCAAATACACACTAAAACAAAATCCAACCCAAAATAAAAGAAAAATAAAATGTCCAACCCTCACCAATAAAAATAATAACGAAAAAAAATAATATATATATATAATAAAACTACTACACACTTATTTAAAACAACAAAAGCATTTAATATGACACAAATAACATATAAATTAAACATAAATAAACACATTGACAAAATTTAAATTAAAGCATTTAAAACACTCACAAATCAGCAATTTAAATAAATAAATGACTAATTTAAACAACCTCAAAATAACGGAGTATTACACAACACGACACGAGTTAAGCAGGTTTGGGTTTGAGGTAAGCCAACACGTTTAATAATTACGACATAAGTTATTCATATATTATGATTTTATACAAACTTATATATACATAGTTATATTTATTATAATTATTTGTAATCTATCTGTTTGTTTACAGGACTGGTATAGCCATAAAATGTAAGGATAAGATTATTATGATATTTTCTTAGTTGTTGAATAACCTTAGTATGTTTTTGAGTTTATATATAGATACAAATTTTATAATATAGTTTGATTTGTACTTTATTTTTTATATGATCTTCAGAGTGATTTTTAGGGGTAGAAAAACTCATATGATATAAGTTAAATGGATTAAAAAAATTACTAAATAAGTCGTGCCATTATAGGACATATTTATAAAACGGGTTACACGGGTTAACACGAGTAACACTTTTAATAAACGGGTTGGATTAGTGTTGAGGGTCTCTGACACGATTATTAAATGGGTCAAGTTAGGGTTGAGCTGTTTAGTATAATACTCATAATCGACACGACACGAGAATACGAATTGCTAGCCCTAAACTTACACCATTGAGCTAAGAGGCCGTTTGGTATTTTTTGTTATTTTGCGAATGAACAAAATGTATATTTCCTAGCATAAATTAATTATCTCAATTACTTTCTCATGAGAAACATAAGTATCTTATATAGACAAATTTAAAAGAAATGTGAATTAATCAAAGTATAATATTTTTTAAGCCGTTCGATCCAACATCAATTAAGTAGAGAAGAGAATAGTGGATGTTAAATATTAAATTATAATTTGAGAGTTGAATTTTCTTTGACCATGTCTAGAAAATTTTCTAGTGCATGTTGTAAGAGAGGTTGTATATCTTTTATGCAATATTATAAGATGGTAGGTTTGGGCATTGTTAACACCCAAATTGTGATCAAAATTCTTATGACTCGTTGTCAAAATTTTCAAGATCTAGATCTTACACTAGTTTATGGTCATGATTATGAACTCTCGATCAAATAAATGAAAATGAGTTCTTAATTTATATGGTAGGAATTATTTAGAATCTTCAACTCAAAAGTGGCCTAAGAGTTCCAGTCACTAATGACCTAAGAGTTTCAACCGCTAGTGACCTAAGGGTTTTGGCCACTCATGGCCTAACAGTTTTAGCCACTAGTGACCTATGGGTTTCAGTCATTAGTGACCTAACGATTTCATCCACTAGTGACCTAAGAGTTTCAGTCACTAGTGACCTAAGGGTTTCAGCTACTTATGGCATAAGAGTTTCAGTCACTTGTGACCTAAGAGTTTTGGCCACTCATGGCCTATGAATTATATTCATTAGTGATATAAGGGTTTCATCCACTAGTCATCTAAGGTTTCAGCCACTCATGGCCTAAGAGTTTCAGTCACTAGTGACCTAACGATTTTATCCACTAGTGACCTAAGAGTTTTGGCCACTCATGGCCTAGGAGTTTTAGTCACTAGTGACCTAAGGGTTTCATCCATTAGTGACCTAAAGGTTTTGGCCATTCATGGTATAAGCATTTCAGTCACTAGTGAATGTAACCCAAGGGTTTCAGTCATTAGTGACCTAAGGGTTTTAGTCACTCATGACCTAAAAGTTTCAGTCACTAGTGACCTAATGGTTTCAGCCACTCATAGCCTAAGAAATCTGACTACTCATTGCCTAAGAGTCAGACTTGGTGGTTAAAGAAAGTTATAAATAGTGAACAACCTAAGTCAACAACTTAAAATAGCCCACAAGACAAAGCCAAACATATTATGTCAGATATGCATCTCTATCAGTTCATAGAGAAGTGTGCTGATATGCTAAAATAAGCTCTGCAAAGTAGTTAGGATGTCACTTTCAACCTGCACCCATCATTGTCCAGAAGGACGGATTGAAAAGGACATCATCATATTAAGGACCTCTATAAATACTAATGCAAGTCCCACAAAACTAGGTTCCAAAACCAATATCTAATATGTATTTGTTATTTATCTTTCTTAACTTATCTAAGTTTATTGCTTTTAGTTTTACAATTTTATCTTTCATGTCTATCTAGATCTTTAGCTCCTTAGTTTTAGTTCAATCCTCTTAGCCACTCTAACTTTCGTTCAGTAATTTTAGCTAGTTGTACTCTCTTTTCTCAGCACCTTAGATCTCTAAATCTAACTTGTTTTCCAGCATCAATTCATTTTTTCACAAACGTGTTGAATTTCTTACTTTATACTTTATACTTTATTTCTAGTCTCGTTATAAATCTCTCATTCAAGACTGAAAAGTCCTTATATTTTCAAAGCATTGAGAACCTAGCGGGGATAATCATTCCTACTCCTTTTTAGTCATCTGATCTTTAAGAGGACCGACTCACGGTCTGAAATAGGAATAGTTTCTCTTACCCACACTTTTGTTCGATGGAACACTAACATGTCCGCGCATCTTACCTAGACCCATATTACGATTCAACCAATATTGATTTGCCTCGTGGGGCTCAACATTACAAGCCAACACAGGCATCCAGGATGATCACATGTTTGTGTGAGTCTCATCACATGGTTATCTTCATCAGACTTGTCACAGTTGATGAGTTCCTTTGCTCATTATTTTATTTATTTATTTTCTGAACTATTGCAATTTGCAATGGTTTTTTGCCCCATTTCGCTCAAATAAAAAAATGAAATAAAAATAATAAAAGTGGCCAACCCAACCAACATTGTATCAATTGACCGAACTGCCACAAATATAAAAAGTCATCTCAACCCAAGGGCCAAAGGTTGATGTGACTATCTATATTTCACAAGTTGTTAGCAATGACAATTCTATCCGCCCCATCCTTCCCCTAATGGGACAGGTATGAAAACCCTTTTTGTGTCATAGGGACGAGTATAGAAAAAAAATTAGAACCCATCACGGGTACATGACGGGTTTGGGATTTGATAAAAACGCACCCCACCCCTATTATATATAATTATATAGTTTTATCGTTACTTTTATTTACAAAAACTAGCCCTCTATATAAATATCTTTAAAGCCTAGGGTTTCCTTAACTATTTGCTTGCCATTTTCATATCTAACTTTTAGATAATACAATAATATTGCTTATTTCCAAGTTAATCTCACCGTTTGATTCTATGTTTTTTTTTATTCATTCATCTCGCGTTGAGAACTTAGGCCCTGTTTGGTAACACTTCTGATTCTAGATTTCAACTTTCTTTTTTATTTTTTTTTGAAGTCACAACAAAAATCATGTTAAGTAATGCAATTTCATTTATGAAAAAATGAAAGTGATGTCAAAATTTTGACAATCCTAAGACATAATTTGAAAGTTTCATAATGAAGCTTTCAGTTTCATATTTCAATTTTCAGTTCAAGTTTTTATTTCTAATTTTTTTTATAAAATACAATAAATAAAAATTTTGCTTGCTAAAAAATATAATATTATATAATAAATTAAAATTTTATAAAAAACAAGAATAAAAAGAATTATAAAATACATTAAATAAAAAATTGGTTACTCAAAAAATATAAATATAACAAAATAAAATAAAATTAATAAGAAAAATATAAATAATATAATAAAAAATATAATATAAATAAAATACAATAAATACAAAATTATAAGTCAATAAGAATAAAAATATTTTATAAAATAGAATAAATAAATAAATATAATATATATAACATAACATATATATATAAGAAGACAATACATGATAGTTTGAATTTATGATAACAATTACCAAAAATATGCAAATGCAAAAATTTTTTTTTTAAAAATAAACTAAAATAAAGTACTACCAAATATAATTTGATAATATCATAAAATATATAATATTATATTTATATTGGTTAAAATGAGTTGAAACCATATTACTCAAATATAATTTTTAGTTAAAGATACTATTTAAAAAAAAAATTTAATTTTAGGTTATCAAAAAAATATTTAGATTTATACTTTTAAAATTTCAATCGCATATTATGTTACCAAATATATTTTAAAAAGTTTCAATTATGAAATTCTCATATATACTTTTTTCTTTTAAATGATTTGTATACTTGTAGTATTTGATTGAAGATAAGTGAAATCCCACCTATCTCGCAATATAAACGGAACGGAAATGAATTGTGCGAGTAAAATCCACCTATATCGCAATATAGAAAAAAAATTGATTAATTCGAGGAATCCATCTTATAACCGCCCGTCGCCATCTCTCCACACTTAACATGACCTTGCAGAGTATTTTAAGAGGCCCACGTTACTATTATCGATTAAAAAAAAATTTGCTAAATCCTAATTTAACTTAACGGGCTGGGCTTTAGGCAGACTGGTCTGGTCCGTCCTTGGGGTTTGAGAAGGGTTTTACTTTTCTTCTCTCGGTGTCGCTCTCTCTCTCTCTCTCTCACACATACCCCCAAGTCAGTGAGCTCTCTATAGCCGCAGTGAGAAAAAGAAAGAGACATTATTTATTTGTTTCTTCTTCGAAATTGAAGTTGAACTCACTGTGTCTTCTGAATCGTTACCGAACCAAAAGAGAAACAAATAATGGCGAGTGTCGTCCCTCCCACGGCTACGACGCCTGCGGCGCCGACAGTGATTGTACCGGAGAAAGTCGATTACATGAATCTTCCTTGCCCTATACCCTACGAAGAAATCCACCGTGAAGCTCTCAGTTAGTACCTTCCAATTAATTAGCTATATTTATATGCTTTACTCTTTTATTTTGCATTTTTACTGTTCATTGATATTATATATTCTCATGTTTAGTTCAATCAAAAGCTTATGATTCTAGGCTTTGTTTTTGCTCTAAACCCTGATCATGAAACCTTATATACACTCCATTGTTGTCCACATGTCATTATTAGTTATGTCTAAATCGAAGTTTTTTTATTAGTAGATCGAAGGACGATATATATTTATATTACATACTTGTTTTAGATGAATTAAAGGGGATTTTGTATTTGGGTTTTTTATTAAAAAGTTCGTAGTGCGAGTAACATCATGGAATTCTTAAATAAAGTACCATTATCTCCTCCCCCCACAACCACACCCACAAAAAAGAAAAAAAGGCACCTTTGTTGGGGACTGTCTGGGCATAGTTTAGAAGTACATATTTTGTTTTTGAAAGCAAACTGTGCCTTGTTTTTTTTTTTTTTTTTTGTGCATAGAACTAAAAAAAGTACTTTCAAAATGCATACGGTTTTGGGACAGTTTATTAAATAATGGATTATTAGAGGTTCACTTTAATTGATGAGAGTGGCTTTGAGATGCTTTTAGGATTTATTGTTTGTATAGTTTTGAGTGAGTTGTCAAAGGTAACCTCGCTTGTTGGCTTTTAGAGTAGATGATAGTTGACATTGCCAACTGCGTTGCAGTTTTGAATGTTACGAAATATCTTGGATCATTGCTTGTACTTCTCTGTTCTAATTATTAAATCAATTGCTGCCTGCTTCTATGAAACAGAAATTTAATTTTCTCTAGTGCATTTGTTTTATTATTCTTACGAGTGAAAGGATGTTATATTGTTATTTTATGACTAAAAGAATGGGTGTTGTACTGTTTTTCTTCTCTCTCCCTTTTTTTTTTTTGAGGAGGAGGGAGGGGGTTCTTCTATTGAATATTGATTCGCAGTAATATGTTTTGGCAGTGTCCTTGAAGCCAGAACTTTTTGAGGGACTGCGCTTTGATTTTACCAAAGGACTCAATCAAAAATTCTCACTCAGTCACAGGTAGTTTATATTTCTCCTTTTGCAACTTTCTTGTTTTTTTACCATTTTTTTTTCCTTTTTCAATTTTTTTAAATGACTATGACTTGTCCACTATCCATCAGTGTCATCATGGGACCCACCGAAATTCCTTCTCAGTCCTCTGAAACCATTAAGATTCCCACTGCTCACTATGAGTTTGGTGCTAACTTTATAGACCCAAAGGTAGGTAGTCATTCATCATCTCATTGGGACTAAATCATTCTTATGAATGTTAATCTAACTGTGAAGCATCAATCATATATGCAGTTGATGCTTTTTGGGAGGGTATTGACGGATGGGAGGCTAAATGCTAGACTGAAGTGTGATTTGTCTGAGAATTTAACTATGAAGGCCAATGCTCAAGTAAGTAAATTTTTTTGGGTGTTTTTTTGAGTTCACAGTACATTTATATTGAGTAAGCTAGTTGACTAACTCTAAATGTGAATCTTTTCCAGCTTACACATGAGCCACACATGTCACATGGCATGTTCAATTTTGATTACAAGGTCAGTTGCTTATACTTGTTAAAATCTACCCCCCCCCCCCCCCCCCCCCCTCCCTCTCTCTCTCTCTCTATACATACACCCACTCATACACACACATATGTAGAATGTTAATTTACTCTCCTGGGCAATAAGGTCAATGAATCCAGCACTCTTATTCCTTCACTTTTAAGAGTAGACATGTCATAGGTCACATGGTATGGTGAATTTATTGTGCTTGAGTTAGTATCATTTCAGTAAAAATCTTTTCTGCTGGTTGTTTGAAGCAGACTTGGATTCCTCTCAGTTGTTGTCTATTAGTAGTCTTGATGTGTGTTTTTTTACTTATTCAGGGTAAAGACTATAGGACCCAATTTCAACTGGGGAATGGTGCCTTATTTGGAGCCAGTTACATCCAGGTAAAGTTTCCCCTTCCTTCGGATAATTTAGACTTTTGTTTGACCCCCAGATTCAAATTATTATCTTGGAAAATATATAAAGCATGTGGCGCATACATACATACATACATATATTGGAATTAGGAATTTGGATACAGGCCTTGTTCAAAGTCCAGTTCAGGGTTAGGTAGACTATAGCAGTTTCCCATCACCAGATTCAAATTATTTTCTTGAAAAATATATAAAGCATGTGGCGCATACATACATACATACATACATATATTGGAATTCGGAATTTGGATACAGGCCTTGTTCAAAGTCCAGTTCAGGGTTAGGTAGACTATAGCAGTTTCCCATCACCCAGTGTCCTCCCCGTCAATTGAGGGTTTTGGGAAGTATGATCTGTGTATATACCTAATCTTTCACATTACCAGCAACAAGTGGCTGTTCTCAGACTCTAACACTTGTTCATTCTAGCAGTTGTTGCTCTTAAAATTTACGAAGTTCTTTCTTTCAACTTGTTTAATACTTGTTCTTCATACTTGCTGAGTGCTTCTTTTCAAGTCCTGAATTATTCTAAATGTAGGATAAAATTTGAGACAAATAGCACTGACCACATATTGTTTAATTTTATCTATGAAGTTTCACTATTCAAGGGGAAGGAAGAGTGTCCCAAATGCTGTTGTGATGATGACTCTCCCCCATGCACCACAAAGCTTCTCTCTATATATGCACATATTACCAGAATGTAAATTGTGCAAAAATGCTACATTATTTTGCCAAGTTCTTGTAATAGACGGTAAAGGACATATTACCTATTGGAAAAACCTCAATTATTATTATTATTATTTATGACTACCTTTTCTACATCAGTCTTTCATTGGTAATATTATTTTTTTATTAAGCAGATGTGTAGGAATGCTGTATTGCAATGAATAAGTTCTGTAATCCTTTGCGAATGGATTTTATATACTTTTTTATAGGCCTTTGCAGATGACTACTTACTTTTCTTCTCCCTCCTTATCTTCCTGTCCCTTAACCTTTATACCTCTCTTGGTGAGAAGGGGGAAAAAATTATAATTTATGCAAATTTTTTTTCAATCTTTTACTGGAAGTGCCCATTTGCCTGCAGAGCGTGACACCACATTTCTCTTTGGGTGGTGAAGTATTCTGGGCTGGTCAGCATCGAAAGTCTGGAATTGGTTATGCTGCTCGTTATAACACAGATAAGATGGTACAGTGGATTGGTTTTAATACTATGTCACAATGTTTTATAGTCAAAACTTTCTCTCGCATTTCTCTGTCAATTATTGGTTATTGGTAATACTGACCTGAATTGGAATGGTGTTGACTGTTGGCTTTGGTTGGAGAATGTTTCAATCTGTAGGACAAAATTCGGTGTACAATCTGAAGTTTGCATTACCTTTTGGCATGCATTTTTGTAACTTATGATTAGACCCATGGAAGGGATGTTAGTCTATGTTTGGTTATGTTCAACTCATAGTTCTTCGTCAGGCTGATCTGTGATTTTTAGTAACGATTTCTTATACCATACAGTTCCTATGGGATATGAGTACATGAAACGGTTTCCAACGTTTCTCAGCAGATTGAAGTTCTAACTCATGTTGGGATGAAAAAAAATATGCATGTGAAGGTTTTGTTCCTATTTAAGAAAAAAAGAACTGGAGCTTATTTGCTTTGTCTTATAAAATTCAACTGTGGTTCCAATGTGTCCTAAATGTAATTTTTTTTTTTTGTTGGTAAAATCCAAAATGAGATTCTTTATTCATTGCAAGAAGTAACTGATGCGTGAGACTCTCTCTTTACTGTAACTTAAGTTATATAAACCTAGTGGCTAGGCCTTTACATTTTCTTTCCTTTGGTAAAAATGGGAGGATAGTGGCTAGGGTTGCAGGTTTTAAAATTTAAAAAATTGAAGCTCCTTTTTTGCTGCTAACAAGATTTAAAAGTTGTGTTTTGGTTTGTTCAGACTCCCTTTTGTGCTTTCCCTTATTCTTAGGGCAAGTGAAAACTTGGTGTTTCCTAGAAGAATCCGTAAGGCCTTTTATTTTATTTTATTGTATTTCCAAATTATTGAAACAAATACATAAAAACAGTAAACAAAGAGGTTGACAGATGGTCCTTTAGTATTTATGAAATTTGTTTGTATCTAGCTCTGGTCCTTTTTTCTTGTTTTGGTGGGGGGAAAGTAGTGAATTTTTTTAAAGACCATAGCTGATCTATACACTCATGCGTTGTCTGATATTTCAAAACTGAAATCACCTTTTCGCCTCTAGGTTGCCACTGGGCAAGTTGCTAGCACTGGAATGGTTGCTCTGAGCTACGTTCAAAAAGTATCTGAGAAGGTAAGGCAATTGAGCTGTTTAGTAATTTGTTATTTGTACACATTTCTTACACTGTTTTCTTCCTTGTAGGTTTCTCTGGCATCGGACTTCATGTACAACTACATGTCAAGAGATGTTACTGCAAGTTTCGGTTACGATTACATCCTTCGACAGGTAAGTTGGACGCTATTGCAAGTTACCTATATCTATGACATGTAATTTATTTGCTTTTTTTCTTTTTGCTGCTCAGTCCACATATTCATAGTACAACAGCCACCACCAAGCCTTTTTCCAATTACTTGGGGTTGGCTACATGAATCCTATGTTTCCGTTCTGCACTATTAAGGCCATAGCCTTAGTCAATACACATGCTATCATATCTTTCTTTACTAACTCTACATGTTAGCTTTGGTCTTCCTCTTCCCCTAGTATTACCCTCAATCCACATATTCATTGTATGTTTGAATATTAATCCAATGTTCTTTAAACCATGAAGTATGTTTTCTTTCGAGCAAGTATGTATACTAGAGATGGAGATTGAACTAGTAGACTAGATTTAACATAGGTTAATAGATATTTCTTCTTTGTTCTGTAAAGGCCATTCTATTGACCCTGTAACCCAAGCACTCTCTCCTAATAGCTATTAGATATCATCATCTGTTGTCAAAGAGTCCTTTGGACAGGATCTCTCAATTTCCCGTTACAAATTGCTATATGAATATTGTCGGATTGCAAGTAGTTAGTCTTACTGAACTTGTTATACTGTTGTATTGTTGTATAACTTGTATTGAAGAATTATTATACAAGTCTCTCTCTCTTTCTCTTGATGCGTTCGGATGTGTATATTCTAGGATTTAATCCTAATTCTTGCACAAAATGCCATCTTTTTATTGCCACCTAAAATATGCCTCTATTCTGTTGAGCAGCTGCATGGAGAACAATATATGCTCTGCTTCTGATTTGTAGAAACGCTTTTTGGTATTGATAGTTTTTTATGTTTGATCCTCTTGACCTGACAGTAATTTACTATTTCCTTCATCTTCTTCCTTTTTTTTTTTAAGAAATATTTATTGATGTTTACTTATAAAAAAAAGAAATATTTATTGATGTAAGAAGAAAGGAAATTTTTTTTAAAAAGTACAAGAAGTGCATCCAAGCTCTGCACCACCAAGGAAAACAGGTAGGAGGCAGCGAAAAAAGAGAAAAATAAAGGAGGAGGAAGAATTAAAAGAAGGCAGAGCAGAGTGAAGGAATCTAATTATAAACAAAGCCAGAGAGAGTTTAGGAAAGTAATAATCCTCTAAAAAACTCCTAGGCAGTCTCCTCCTTGAAGATGTTTACCACCCAAAGAAAAACAAGGACTAATTAAACTTGCATTGCTGGTGTGTGCATCTTTGTATGAGCTATGGTTTTAGAACTGACTGTTTGCTTCTACTTATAAAAAATAAAATAAAAAAAAGAACTGAGTGTTTGCTTCACCCAGACTGACAGAAAGCTAAAGGAAAATTGGACGTATGATAATAATGTCACTTCCATTAATTCACTTTTAAATGATTTCTGACTCTTCATGATATATTCAACAAGTGGGTATTGGCAACATGATGTTTTTCATCCAGTAGATTGAGATGATTACCAGTTAGAAATTTGCTTTATCTGGTTTGCTTGTGAATCCTTGTTCTTGAATCAAGTCAACATCATATCTTAATTTCTTTAGTTTTATATTTTGCAGTGTTTAATAATATGGCTCCTGGCTCTCATAATTACTGATGCTACAAAAGATGGCCAAAATTAATCCCTTGTTCTCAAATTTATTGGAAGTGTCCTTGTTCTGAGTTTCCCAAAGCAGGAATGCAGATGACATTATATGCCAGATTTGCACACCTAAAAATTTGAAGTTAGCTGCAGAAAGTAGAATTCAAAGTAATAATCCTCCTGGTTGACTTGTTAATTGTGTTTGATACAGTGTCGTCTTAGAGGGAAGATTGATTCTAATGGCTGCACTGCTGCTTTTCTGGAAGAGCGATTAAATATGGGTCTTAATTTCCTTCTTTCTGCAGAGGTGAGAATCAAAGTGTGCTTAGTCCTTTTATTTTTTATTTTTTTCCCTTCCCTGCTATCTTTTCCACTGCAATTCTCCCTTCCCTTCATTCCATCACCAGGGGCCTAGCACAGCAGAAGGTGGAAAGTGTTCTATTCTGCCTTTTTATCCTGCAAAAATAATTTAAATTAACTTAGAAAAGGTGATTATTTGAATATAAAGAGTGAATGGAACATTATGATGATTCTGGTTCATGGATTCTCTTGTTACCTGTGGTCCTGTATATGTGGCAAGCATGCTTTGACAGGTTGCTGTTCTAGCTTAGTTTGTTGAATGGTTTTCTGTTACTCTTCTAACCATTACACAGAAGAGTAATAGAAGTTGCAGTTCCTGGTTTATTGGCACAATCTTGTTCGTAACAACTCCTAAAATTATATCTTGCAGATAGATCACTGGAAGAAAGACTACAAGTTTGGGTTTGGGCTGACAGTAGGAGAATAGAATAGATGGCTCTGGTGCTGTTCTCAGTTTTATATAAGCTCATTGTTGCAAGCAAACTCGGCATGCCTTCTGGGTTGAATCTTATCATTTCGATGCAGATGGAAGAATCAGTTTTGTAATTCTTGAGTGACATCGTTTGTGGGCAGCATCAGATGCTGCAACAGTTTTAGTGTCTAGCAATTGATTTTGCAGTTTGAAACTATTACTTTAGTTTTCCTCAGAGCTGTAGAATTCGTTACAAAGGAAATTAAGATAATCTGTCTATTTGATTCATTGTGCAATTGCAACACTAGGCTTCGTTTGTTGAATTGTTGTCAAAGACATGTATAAGATCATAAGATGCCGCTACTGAAAATTTAAGAAAAAAGACATGTATGAGAAGCCAGGAAATCATAAGTTGCAGGAGGTAGAGCTACTTGTGCATTATGTTTCAAAGTTATTTATTATTATTATTTTTTGAATGTTATATTTTGTTTGGTGTTCCTTTTTTTTTAACCCCATGCCTTGAGATTTATTGATATTATCAATGATATATTGTATGTCTTCAGTAATTAGTGTGACAGTTTCAATTGTGAGTCATAATTCTAGATAAATAGGTATTGAGATTCTAAGATGGCTGGTCTTTTAACTTAAGAAATGTGTGTGAAATGTGCGAAACTGTAAAGATGTGTGAGCTTCTGATGTCGCAATTGCTTAGCCCAGCCTGATGGTAGATGACTTCCAACAATATGTGACTCATAAAATTCCAAGTATAGGAGGCCAAGATATGTCATAAATTAATTTTAGAAGTTTTTGTTTTTTTAGCTATTAATGAAGCAAATTTTTCAGTTTTTATTTCAATGTGTGCACGTTAGAAGGGATGCTTACTACTTGAAGCACAAAAAAATTAGAAGAATGTTAAAGTTGCTGTTGTACAAGCACAAACATTTGGATACGTGAGTTTCACGGTGGTACTCACAAGATTCAAAGCGTGCTTAGCACACCTCAAAAAGAATATATATATATATATATATATATATATATATATATAGTACTATATGTTATCCTCTTCTCGTGATGGTGACGGAACGATTTATTGGACCTACTCGGTATTTTCGATTCTCTTCCTCATCTCATCTTATTTGTATTTAGAAATTAGTAGTATAGTAACATCATATATATGACAGTGGACCAATTTTGCTTGGAATGGCATCTGGACATGTTCTGATGCATCAGTTGACTCTCCCGAAACAATGTTGATGATGATGGCCCGAAATACTTAAAAAAAAAAAAAACTTAGGATAGGACAGTGGTGATGTGATATGCCTCCCACTTGTAATCCTTTCATGAAATTCATTGGCAACCTTATCACATCCAGTTATCACAGCATTGTCACCCTCCATTATTTTTTGAAAAATGATAAATAATTAAACTTTTGATTGACGTGTATTTGACAGACGTCCTCTCTTATATTTATTAATTCAAAAATTATCTAATTCCGCTTCTCAATCACGACTCTAATTTGATTGATAGATGCCGTGTTGTTGTATGTATCTCTATTTCTCCAAACCATATACTACTGTAGTAGAATTTATCTAGTGACAGCAATTGGATGTCATGTAATAAAATTGTTAAATAAGCTTGATTTATCTATTGAATTTAATTGAATTAATAAACAAAACGGTTCTTTTTGTATTTATTGGTTGTATAGTGCCATGACTCTCGTGACATCCGACTGACACGTAGTGGTAGTAAGCTCATTTTTCGAAATTGAACTCACCTGGGATTGGGATTTATATATATAGTATTTGCAGTCTGAGGATAAACATGAGAGAAAAGGTCTTATTGCTACTGTAAGCCCACTTGCCTCTCTACTCAACTAATTCCCAGTTTATCCGATCAGGTAAGCCAGCCCTCCTTTGTCCTCCCAAATTACTTTCTGGATTTCATCTTATGTATAGCCCACATATATATATATACACACATGCATATTAAGTTTTGTAGCAATAAATGAAGTAGATTTTCTTCTATTTTTTATTTATTTTTTATACCAGTTCTCTTTATAACCACTCTTGGATGTCAAATCTAAGCTAATTGCTGTATTGGGATTTTTATATTTGTTCTTCAGAATCACTCTTTCTAAACATTTTTTAACAAGTGCCATACTGATATATCAGATCATTGAACTGAAATGCTACAGTTTTTAAACATACAAAGGGAATTAAGGATCATGCTAAGGTATTAATGAATACATATTATATTTATATCTATATGTATATTAGGTTTTTTTTAAGAAGAAAAAAAAATTGAAGAAGAAAAGTTATATCTGTGAAGGGATCAGGGCAAACAATATAAAATGAAGAAGATAATTGGTTTGTTGGGCTTTTAAGATTCGTTATTGGGAACGAATCCTTCTAGGCATTTTTGGACAAGGATTAATCATTAAACCGAAATGTTGAGCGCCTCATAAAGTTGATGCTGTGAAATGGTGCAGACACAACAAAAAGGGATTTGAGAACTGTTCTTGATAAAATTGTAAAGATTATGGTGATGTTATTCAAAGAATGTGAAAGTATAGAATATCCAGGAGAAAAGGTGGACATCAATATTTTTTGAGTGCTGATACACTTGCTGAATTTGAGAGTTTGAATAAGAGAGAGAAGCCACTGATACACCCCATACACCCTCTATCCGGACTCTCCAAATTCAGAGAAAACATTTCTCATATTTTTTTAAGCTCTAGCAAAGTTAGCTATTATATTGGGGATTCACTGATTTGGTGTGGACTGTCATGGTAGAGGTGGTGTGTTGGAATTGGTGATTGCAGTGGTAATGGTTCTGAGGTAGCAGGACAGTGTGGATTGATGTATGTTGGTGATGGCAGTTGTGGTGTTGGTGGTACTGATGGACTGATCTGAGTAGCTTAGAGGTTGTGGTGTTTAAGAGTTTTTATTTTTTTTGTTTTTGACCTGTTTATTGGAGTACAACAGAAGGTTTTTTTTTTTTTTTGGAAAAGATATCCAAATTTGTCTAACTGATATTTTAAAGAAAATCTGAAAAAAGAAGAAGCTGAATTGCAGTCCAAAGATTAGAGTAAATAGTATATTCACTCAAAATGGATAGCACTAACCAAAATTGCAGCTCCCCAGAAGCTTTTCCCCCCATTTATGGTTGAAAATTTTGAGAGCCCATTACCAAAGGCACTTAAGTTTTTACCTCATCAGAGGATATTGGGTCAATTTTTTTATTTTTATACTTCCGAATAGGTTGCTTTAGGTTAGCATCTATGATGTACCTTCCAAGTAAGCAGTGTGATTTTGTGATTGATTTTGTTTTGGGAAATAATTATGTATCTGGATGCTTACCTCTTTTTCAACTTGTAAAGGGGGACTGTATGCTAGGTGAACCAAAAAAAAGAAAAAGCAAAAAGGTAATGTTCTCTGAACTGTTAACGAAATTTCCAACAGGTAAAATGCAAGGAGGAATTCGAGCATTCCTATCCAATGGGAATATCCTCAAGAATGCAGTTCTACAACGGATCCGTTTGGTGAATCCAGTCATGCAACCTCTTATGTTCTCACGCTACGAGTCAGTTTCTTCTGCTCTCATGGAAGAGCATGGTTTTGAAAGCACTACGATTTCCGACATTCTGAAATCCAAAGGGAAAAGTGCAGATGGCTCCTGGCTTTGGTGCACTACAGATGACTCTGTTTATGATGCTGTGAAATCGGTATGTATCTCTGTGTCTGTACATATTCTGGCAATCTTCTTACTCTCATCCTTCTGCTCTACTGCACACACTTGTAAAATGTATAGGAGCTGTAAAAAGAAAATGTGTATGTGCGTTTATATCTGTATTATAGAGATATTGATAATATGTTTTCATTCTAGCTAATGTGGTAAGCATTGAATAATGAATACATCCATTGCAGATGACACAACACAATGTTGGTGCCTTGGTGGTCGTGAAACCTGGGGAGCAAAAATCAATGGCCGGGATTATCACAGAGAGAGGTAGAGAAATCCCTTTATTTTTTTTAACTTCTAAGAGTCCATGACTAATACACTGCCCACATATGAAGCACTGCTGTACAACCTGTTAAAACCGTGGATGCTGGCTAAATGCATTCGTTTTTATAAGAAGTAACAGAAAAACATATGATGTTTTCCAACTTTGATATGCCTTTTATTTTGTTGTTGGGGACCAGAATGTAATTTCGTTAAAAAGTAATGTCAATTTGGTGGAGAAAATATAACTTCTGGGTCAAAATTCTAATCCGGTCCTCCTCAAAATGACCCGGGAAATTGGCGTTCTGTGAAAGTAAACTAGTGGAAATGCTCTGAAATGGACAGGGCTATAGGAATTTTTTTGTTTACTTATCTTTCTACACAGGATTTTAGCAGTCCTTGGCTACTGCTTGAAATGTTGATTTGTGGCACAATCTGGTTCATTTCATTGCATGGTTATTCACTTGCACATTTGTTTCCTTGTCTTCTTATGCACAAAATTCCTATGTTACCCAGACTTGGGTAAGTGTATCGGGTGTGGGTGCGTGTCTAAAATGTCGGGCCTCCTCGGATCCCAAATCTTAGGATACGGGAATGTATGTTTGAAAGTTGAATATGGGTTCATAGACGCGTACTACGCTTATAAATACATTATATATTTTATTATAGTGTAATGGTTGATGTTGTTGTTTTATAAAAACATATTCAATTATTATTCAAATTAAATGAGCTGTGGTAAAAGAAAAGGGTTTTCATCTAGGAAGCATGGACACGGACATGGGACACGGGTACGACACGACATGGACACGGCGATACGGGAAATTTTAAAAAAATAGGACACGGACACGGCGAGGATACGGCTATAAAATAATAATATAATATATTAATATCTATTAATTATTCAATAAAAAAATACTACATTACATAAATACTTCAATTCATCATCAACAATTAAAAACCAAACAAAATTATAAACAAAAATAGACAAATAGATTAAAATAAATTAAAGAACCAGACTTATTTAGTCTTTTATATATATTTAGCTTAGATTTTAATCATAACTTAGTATCATATAATTTTCATTCGAAATATTATAATATATATCACTGCTATGAAGTGTTCGATACGTCTTTGACGAGTGTCCAAGAAGTGTCTGAGAAGTGTCCAAGGAGTGTCCGAGAAGTGTCCTAAAAAGAAAAATATCAGGACACGGGTACAAAGTGTCCGACACGTGTCCGCGGAGTGTCCGAGTGTCCGACACGGATACGGCACCCTCGGTGAAGTGTCCGTGCTTTCTAGATTTTCATCTGTCATAGATAGGAACGTCATCTCTACTATTAGATTTAAGTTTTTTCTTTTTCTCCAATCATGCTATGTGAAGGATCGGGGTGTCCGATTTGGATTCGTATGTGGGACACATTTCCTGTACCCATATCGTGTTGTGTCCAGGGGCGGACCACTCAAGGGATGGTGGCCTATATATTGATACTTAGGTTAAAAAACCTTCTGAGATTTTCCAACTCCTCTCTATAGGCACCGATCATAAGTCTCCAAGGCACAAATTTTAGATTGGGAATGAATGGGAAGACTGGAGTTGTATCTTCATTAGCCAGTCAGCACCTGCTTGTGTCGTGTCTTTTTGACACGGATATCTGAAGGGAAATAGGAGAGGTCCATCAGTCCATGTGACATAGTAGAATACTAAAGAGTGATTTTGTTTGTTCTCACCTTATTGGGCTTCTTCATGTATTAACTATTTGATGGTACATGTGATGTCAAATTATTTTAAATAAAAAAAAAAGGATATTTGAGAAATGTACTCCTCCTCTACCTTTTCTTAAAGCTGTTTAAAGGATCAATGATGACAAGGTCCTGCAATTTTGTTTCTTCTTCAACTGTTTTCCCTACATTTTTTTAACATAAATAGAAGTTTTTAATGATAATTGGGATATTTGACTGAAAAAATTGTGCCTAATAATGTTATTGATATGATTGAGAAGGACTGAGAGGTACCGTGGGTGTTATAGGAGCATTGATGGCAAAATAGTAGTGTATATTGAAAATAGTGTGCCAATATGAGAAAGATATAATCATAAACTGCTCTACTGTAGTTCTTAGTAAAGAATTCTAATTAAAAGGTCATTGTGCATCCAGTAGGGGTACTTCACAATAGGGATTACAATACTTGTTCATACTCTTTGTGAAGCTACTGGAACATATCTCTTACTTTCACATGGTACTAATCTACAGAGGAGACGGCAATCTATTTGAAGTCAGAAATTATGAACTTTTAATATTTCATAACTACTATTTTAGAAGCAATTCTCTTTATATATGTGTTTTGCTGTAATTTTGAGAAGAAAAACAAACAAAACCTTCTATATTTAATTATTTTGTTGAGCAAACCTGTTAGTACTGGAATTCAAAAAGAGTAACCTATTTTTATTTTCGTCACATGGTTAAAAAGCTTTCATGGGAAAGCATTGTCTAGTGTTCTTTTGATCGACTCTCTCTCGTTGTCTTGATATTTCAATTGTGTCAGCCTACTGAACTTCTTTATCTCCTTTTCAAGATGCAAAATGGTTTTAACTTGTGGATGTCAACTAAAAGTGGTGTTAAATTCCCTTTTTCCCTTTTCTGGTTTATTCTGCATGGTGCTTCAAAATTCCACGAAATGCAAAAGATTATTTAAATGAAATAAAGCCAGCCCCAGTGCTTTTCCCGTCAATCCAAGGTGCTAGATCTGTCTTAAGATATATATCTGTATGTTTAATATATGAGATGCATTGATTTGTCAGCCATCAGCTTTCCATCTAACCTTTACGCTATTAACTGCGTGTTTGCTAATATTTCAATGCTGAATGCCAAAATTCCTCAAATGTTTTGGAAACCTTTCAGGGGCAAACAAGTTTTATTTTTCTTGAGGTGACTCATCGCTGCTGTAAGTTCGCTGCTGTAATACACTTTTAATTGTCAATGAAGTTACAAAAATCATTATGGGATGAAAAATTGACAGTTTGAGTCAGATTAATGGTCCATGGGAACTGTTGAAGATAAGTCTCTTTAACACCTCTAGGTGGCCAAAAAGGAGAACACTTGATGACAACACCTCTAGAGTTTGAATTAGTGAGCTCTTTCGATTGCTTAGAAAAGTCCTGGTTCCAAGGCCTTTCTTTCCTCTCCTGTGAAACTGGAAACTAGAAGCTGATGAATTGACTGAATCTAGTTGACTCGCTTTACTACCATGGTTTGAAGTTCCATCCGTGGAACATAGTTGGTGTGTTTGTACCAAAGAATTTCCGCCAAACCACAGTTGGAACTCACTCGAGAACTTAGTGAACATTTAGCAGTGAGTGTTGCTGCAGTTGTTTCCAGGGAGAATGGTTTGCTTTTTCATATACTGTTACAGACAATTACACTCGTGCTTACATGATGCATAATTAATTCTTCGTGAGTTAAGAGTTGCGATATTCTGGTTAATGGTTGTCTGGTTTGATGGTCTTATTCCAGATTACCTCAGGAAGATCATAGTCCAGGGAAGATCATCCAAGTCGACCAAAGTTGGGGACATTATGACTGAAGAGGTATAACTTGCACCCATTCCATCGAAAGAATGGATTATGCTTGGGTAAGTGCTTCACTTGTATTATTTGATGGTTGCAGAACAAGCTTATCACAGTCACACCTAACACCAAAGTTCTGAAGGCAATGCAATTAATGACAGGTATTATATATGTGTGTGTTGGATTTTATTTAAAAAATTGTAACATTAATGATTGTACACGAATGTTTACCACGATGTTGAATGAAGGTAATTTAATTAGCTTGAGACTTGTTGGTTGGTTGACAGATAATCGCATCAGGCACATTCCAGTGATTAATGACGAGGGAATGATAGGCATGGTGTCCATTGGAGATGTGGTTCGTGCTGTGGTGAATGAGCACCGAGATGAGTTAAACCGCTTGAATGCATATATACAAGGGGGTTACTAGAGGATGATGACAATGGCGATAACTGTTGACTGGTACTTTGTTTGAACACCTCTTAGCTGAATGCTTGTAAATATGCATGCTGTTTGCATTTGCTTTGTCCTTCTGGATGCTGATATGAAGTATCAGTATATGAACTGAGAGGTTGATAATAAGCGCTATAAAACCACTTGAAACTTGTTTCTTCATTTGGTTCATGGTGGTAGGTAACTTGGAAGTTATTGATAACTATTTTTTAAATGCTGACGTGCTGAAATTCGTCAGTTTTAATTATTATTATTTGTTCCATTATGGTGGTCAGACCTGTTAGAACACCTCATGGATGGTCTGCCACTGGACACATGCCATTCTCTCATCCCACGGGCGCTCCAGGCATATTTTGGTCCATGCGGACAATATTCGAGATATTGTTGCGCAAAGTGTGTGAAATGACCAGCTTTCGTTGGTCCTTTTGTCTTGAAAAATGACTTGAAAGATAGTTGTATTTGTATTTGTGTGATGTGCGAAAGTCAGTCCATAATCTTCAACTTCTCTCCACCATCGCAGATCGTTCTTCCCTACCTCCATTCAATATTTGATTTCAAATTAACATAATCACAGAAAAGGTACATATATGGCTATTGAATAGTGTAGCAAGAGAAGTAAGTATGATTTCAAGTGGAGTGACCAGACATGAATCAATTGATCAGTAGTGTAGAGCAAAAGTACTAGACCTGGTACAAAACTAATATCCATTCTTCAAGTTTTCCTCCGAAATAAGGCAACATGATGGTATCATGGGCCTAGAGTTCGCACCCCACTCAGACTCAGAGCCACATCCCTGTAGGACTGATAATTAGTGCACGATGCACACAAGGTTCTCCCGGTAAGTGAGGGTTTGATAATCAAAAACCTTTAGGTGATCATCATGCATCCAGTGTGATTCAAACACCTTAATGAATGATCATCCAAAAAACACAAACAAGTATCAAAATAGCATCAAGGATTCCTATATCAACATGTCAATTAAATCATACATACTTCTAAGGTCTGTCATTTTGTTCCAGAAAAATAGACATTACCAAGTTGATTTTTCAGAGACCTAGGGTTGGGCTTGGATTGAAAATTCTCAATCCCAACTTAATTAAGGATGGACTTGAGTTGAGGTGCTAGCAACCCGAATTCAAATTTTAATATTATTTGTAATATTCAAATTATGATCACATTTTTCTTTTTACCTTTTTTTTTTTTAAATATTAAGTCCGTGTATGTTAACACTTTGGAGAATTCATTTCTTAAGAATTTTTTAGAAATTTATATTAAGTTTTTAAAAAAAATTGTACTAAGGAGAAATCTTATATGCAACAAATTAAAGATTACTTTAAAATTTCACTATAGAGATTAGCCTTGATAACCCAACCTTTTAATCCGAAATGTCAACCCAAATTACAAATTCAAATTTAAAAATTCAAAGATAAGTTGAGTCGTTGGGGTTGGAGCATACTCTGGCTTATCTCTGGCTTCCCATCTGTTGCATTCGCGCCGGGAATAAGCTCCGGTCAAGCACTTGAGAGGGAAGGAATGGGAGCAGGGGGTAAGTCATCGCCATCCTCGGCCGAACCTAGGGCATCAACCGCGAGTGACCCAAGCGGCCCCATCTTACACATTTATAGGTGGTGGGAAGGCAAAGGGCGAACTAGTGGGATCTGATCGGTGGTTCACAGTTGTGAGCATGGAGATCCGGGAGTCGGGATCAGAAGAATTGATGGTGGAGGAGGCCGGAGAGGGAGATCAGTGATTTAGGAAAGAGCTTCTCAAGGACCGTGATAGACTGAAATGAAGAAGAGGAACTGATGTATGAATAAAAAACCCCCTAAATCTCTCTCTCTCTCTCTCTACAGTTTTCTGCTCTCTCTGTTTCGAATGAATGGAGATAGGGAAGAAAGAACTATGGACGGTAACTGGAGAGAGAGAAGACACAGATAGGAATGAGAAAGAAGACACAAATGGGTTTGAGAAACGATTCTGGTCTCTCCACCGACACCCATGGCAGCGAGAATAAAGATGAGAGAGAGGGCTGTTAGAGAAAAGAATGGTTGATTATATATATATATATATATGATTGTATGACTATTTTTAATTTGATCTATTTTTTTCTTAAATTTTTTTGTATCTTCACGGTGTTGCTGTTGCAGAGGAGGGTGAAGGTGAAGGTGAAGGTAGAGATATAAATGGAGGGTATTGTGTTTGATATTTTTATATTAAAATATATTTAAATAATAAGAGCAATTAAGACATTTTAATATTTTATAAAATTGTAGTTGTGTAAGAATACATGGACGTATGTATAACTTATAAAGAAATCAATCATATTAAAAACAACAATAGATTTGTAGAGATTTTTTTTTTTGTTTTTGTAACATGTAAAGATCTTATTAAACAAGCAAACACAGAGTAGGAACTAGGAAATGATAAAATACATATACACATATGTGGCTTGTCCTCTATGAATTTTAATATTGGTAGTAATAATTATTATGATTTTGCTTGGTTGTAATAATTATTATTATATAAATAAATTTCATTAAAATATTGCCAGAAAATTAAAGATTCTCCTATAAAATAAATTTTTTATATTTTATATTTCATTATCGTGTCATTGTGCACATGTCAGACCTTTAAACTTAGTTGTGTTGAACAACTTTAATTTTTTTTTTTTAATTTTCTATTATTTGTATGGGCTTAAGATCAAGAAATCAATTATATATATAAAAAAAAAACTTCTAAAAGACTTTCAATTTGCGATTATTTGTTGTAGAGAGTAAAAGAATCAAATAGAAGGATTGATGAGAGAGGAACTTCTTCCGGTGAAAGACAAATGTATTCATAGAGAGGAGTTTGAGAGAAAATTAAACAGGTTTTTTCTTTTTTACAGTTTCAAATAACTCACAGTCTCACACACTCATTTAAAAAAAGACAACTTTGAAAAAAAAAATATATATATATATATATATATATATATAATTAAAAAATTGACTCCATGTGCCTCCATTGCTAAACATGATTCGTTGCTCAATCATATTAAAATCTTGGCTAGATGTCAAAGAAAAATTGGAGATACCCTTATCACCTTTGGAGGAAGAAGAAAAAAAAAAAAAAACAAGTATTGGCATGTGAGACAGTGAGAGAATACCAAATTAATAAGTAAGTTTTTTAATGGACGATTGCTGGCAATATATGACTCCGATTTGGTATATTAATATATTCATATACACAAATACATCCATGTCTAGCTTGTTTCGATCGATAAGGTTATTTGTATGGATCCCCTTTAAAGTTATCGTCACCATCTGACGCCGTTATTTCAAGGAGTAGTATATATATATATACACACACATACAAACATGCTTTGTCATGATAGAGTTAGATTTTGGACAATAAGTTAATTAATTAATAGGTATGATCACCTTAAAGTTCTTGTAACTTAGGGTTAAAGCATTGTTTTAATTCTTAAGACACCTTTATTGCAACGAGTTAAATTGCACGACTAACGCTGTTTTTCAGTTTGATTTTTTTTTTCTCAGACTTTATTAGTATTGGAATTTAATTGAATTATCAAATTAAATCCATTTAAAATATTAAAAAATATATTTTTATAACACATTTAGACTACTCAATTCGAGTCACTATTAATTGACTTATTTGCATCATTATGATTTTAAGATATTCTTATGCTTTATAAGCATTATTTATTTTTATTTTTTTGTCCATGGTGCTTTAATCATTTATTTTCAGATTTATTTCATATTTACTTTATTTTTAAGTTTCTTTTTTTTATTGTTTTAAGGAATTCCTTTTCATAGTTACTCATTGATTTACTTTTTAGTCTTCTTTTAACAACTTTTTACTCAATGTTTCTCTTCAATCAATTGCTACATCATTAGGATTGCTCAAATTGTAGGAGCTAGACTTATTGCCTGATGCTCAATTTAAGTATATTTTTTCATTAAAAAAGAAACAAAAATGATAAATGATGTGCAAACGTTGTCTATAGCCACGCCAAATTAATTTTAAATACTATACGGACAAAAACTGAAATATTTAAAATTATATAAAAAAAAAATCTTTATTTTTAATTACTACTTAAAATCTTGTACACTTAAAATTTTCAGTATTTATATTTTAATTTTATCAAACAGCAGCTCAAATAACATCAATTTCATTGGTGAGTGTTACCAAAATTAGAATGGCATAGCAATTAAGACGAATGAGAGGTCCTATTTGACGACAATGTTTTGGTACCTTCATGTGGGCCTCTTTGAATTATAGTGTGGACCGTATGGTTGAAAGGTTCAGCCCACATTGTCAGACAATTCAATTCATATTAATGTTCATGTCCGACATGAGTGTTAGAGCATTACTGAACCCTAGTTATGGTTATGTCCAGAGCAATTTTCCTAATTTCTTGCTAAATCCACAAGTGCACTAACATTAACAACTTAATCACACCCATTGGATAAGCCTATTGGGATAGGTGGCGGACGATTACGAGGTTTAGGAAGTAGCAAAAACCGTGTCCGTTGCGTCCTCAACCCTACGTCCCAACCGTGTGGTTACCACAACGGTACTAACGCCGTTTTGATCCGCCCCGATTTTCTCGCCCAACCACCCTCCATTTATTTATATTTATACTCATCTTCATCGGTCTATCACTCTCTTCAATTTCACATTATCTCCCTTCGCTACTCTCTCTCACAATTCCGACATCCAAGACACTCGTCAATATGGATACGGAAAGATAAATTGTCCAGTTGAAACTTATAAACATACAAACATTGCATACACACACACATATATACAGAAAGAGAAAATAGGTTTACTTGAAGATGTGGAGATCGTTTGTTTTCTTAAAACAGAGTGTGTCATCGGCGGCTCGGTACAAGCCGAAGCCGCCATTAGGGTTTAGAGTGGGTTGGGATGCTAATGAGTATTGTGGTTGTTTTTGTGCGACGCAATCAATGGCGTCATTGTCGTCTAATTCATGCTCTGGCGGCGCCGCCGGCAGCGGCGGAGGAGGTGGAGGGGAAGGGGAAGGAGAAGCGGAAGGGGACAAAATATCTTATTCGGAGGCGAAGAAGTTGATGAGGCTAGTGAATGTAGAGTCGTTGAAGATGAAGCTAGGAATGGAAGGGAAGGAGGTGATAGGCTATCCGGAGCTTCTCGAGGCCTGCGAGAGCATGGGCGTTGCCAGATCTCTCGATGAGGCAGTCGCTTTTGCCCGAGTTCTTGATGAGGCCGGTGTCGTTCTTCTTTTCAGAGATAAAGTCTATCTTCATCCCGATAAGGTACTCTCTCTCTCTCTCTCTCTATATATATATAGACACACACATACAAATTTGTGTAATATATAAATATCACACACTGACCCACTTGTATAAATTATATATGTTGGATAGAATTTGTTGATGAACAAAATGAAAAAGTTTTTTTTGGTGAAATCGTCGTAGAAAGCTATATTGCATTTTACTTTTACTTTCATGAAATTGTGTGTTAGGCTTTTCTTTGGGACGGCTTCAAGGAAAAAGATATCGCCACAACAGTGGAAGTGCAATTTCTCTCTCTCCCTCCCTCCCTCCCTTCCTTTGTTGCTACAACAGTGGTAGTAATTGGGTTTTGAAGGGTACATATTCCGATTCTCTTTGGGACCATAGAGGAGGAATTGAATTTGTTAACCCTCTAGGTAAGGGGAGGAAGAAGAAATAGATTCACTGCATCGATGGAGAGTTCTATATGGATGTTCGAATTGGTGACTTCATATTGAAAAAATATGATTTGGTAGCAGGAACTAGCTGAATTTTCTTCATTCTGTTACCTTTGTAGAATTTTGTCATTCGCTTTGCCGTTAGTCCGATTTATTTGGTACGCATAAACGGAGTCTTCTTGTTAGTGTTACTGTTACTTTTTGTGTTGGGGATTTGTAAAAAGGTTTCTAGCTGTGTGATGGACCAAACCCCTAGAGCTTTTTTGGCTTTTGAAAAATGTACGAATTGCTACAACCTTTGTTTTACACTAAATTCAAGTTGATGGAGCATTAAATAGAACATTAGGGCTTGGAAAAATGAATATGTTTTGCTATGTGTAATATGAGTTATATTCTCAACTTGGGGCCTCTCAACCTCTCAACATAAGCATCACATCCTCTTTTTAATTATATCATTATGATATTGTATACTTCCTGCAATGCATCATGTAACACCCAATCAAAATCTGTAATATGATGTTTCAACCCATTTTGGATCATGTGGTACTCTTCCATTTGCTTCACCTACTTGGTATCTGAGATAATTTTGTGCCGTTAAAGAAATTCTGCTCGTGGTTCATGCTTGTTCTCCCTTTGCCTCTGAAGAATTTCATCCCCTATTTTGCTTCTTTTTTTTGGGTTCATAATCTTTGTTGTCTTGAACTTATTGCAGAACTAAACCATATCCATCACATCAGAGTCTTGCCTGCTAGAACTTCCCCTCAATTTTAGTTGCATCTTGCAAACTATTTGCTTTAATCCTTGTGGGAAAAGTTGCGATTCCTTTTATTCTGTGTAGCAGCATGTGATACCTACTCGTGATGTGGGCCTGTGAAGCTTGTTTCTTATTTTTAATAATCGTTTTCAGAAATTGTGGATCCAATTCATGATAACTAGTCATAGTTCTCATTCAATCAACTTGAGGAGGGATAAAAATTAAGGGTCTTATTGAGATGGGAGTATTGTGATGCAATGAATGGTGATACTTACCAAACAAGCAATACTGCATATACCGTATGTCTGTTCCAACTACACATGCTTGTGCCACTTGACCTGTTCCTATATAGCTTCCCACATTTTTATAGATTGAGAATTTTTGCTCAATAATTAGTCTGTGTCATTTCAATTAGCATGGAATTTTATGGTGTAGTTGGTGTTGGACACATCAAAACTAATTACTTATGACAGTAAGTTGGACATGAGATAATTATGGTGCAATCAATATTTTCAACAGGGAAGAAACAAGAGGAAACTGGTTAAGATGGCATGATCATATGCATGAAGATCTGTTTCAACATCATTGACATGTGAGGATTTTGGTTGAGCATATTGATAGGACAATGGGGAGACCACGTGCAATGTAAACCAGTGACTACATCAGGAGTGACAAGATTGAAGGTGCTACAAAATGAGGGAATATCAGAAAGAATGTGAGTTTAGTGAAGAAAGACATGATGGCATGTGATTTGAATGTGATGTAGGCCCTCTGATAGAGCAGAACATTGAACTTGCTTTCCTGTATGGCTGTATCTAAACCTAATAGTTGACACAACTTCATTTAGTACGAGTCTTTAGACACTCACACACCCTACGTCCTTGTGATTAGATTGTGCAAGTTGTCAAGTCCAAAACTGTGGTTGTGCAGGAGCATGACCGCTGTTCGATATCCAAAAATTGCAGGCCTTTGCTCTGTTTGTGCCTAGTACCAGCCTTATCCTCTAATGCCTGCCTTTTTCACCTTTCTTTGATACCAGCACAATGAGTAGGACGAGATTGATAATCTGGGGCTAAAAATGAGTGCTGAAAGTTGCCTGGTGATACATGCAAAAGGCCTTTTTGCTTGTGCCTCATGCCTTTCAGCACCAAACTATGCATGCTCCAGTAGACCAATTTGTTTTATATTGATTATCCATGGATAAATTAGGTGCTGATATATGTTGCATATTAGTTACTTGTTCATCACAAATGTGATGTCTAGAAGTGGTAAACGTCGTAAATTTTTAGTGTTTGGCCCCTCTTTTTTGGCAGCTCATTTCAATGGTCTTGGTTTGGACAATATATCAATTGGTTTTTAAGTGAGAGTCCCAAAATTGTTTCATAGCAATCTATTTTATTCTGTTTAAAAAAATTACATATTTGACCTTTGAAGTTGATCCATTTTGCTCCATCTCATCTTTAAGATCTTTTTCAGGTGGTGGATCTGGTTAGAAAAGCAGTTCCTCTAGCTCTGACATCTGAAGATGACCCCAGAAGGGATGAACTGAAGAAGCTGCAGGAGATGAAGGAAAAAATAGACAAGCTGGCGCATAAGCATGTCAGGCGCATCCTCTGGTCAGGGCTGGGGTTGGCTGTGGTTCAGGTTGGGCTTTTCTTTCGTCTAACATTCTGGGAATTCTCATGGGATGTTATGGAGCCAATTGCATTTTTCACTACAGCCACTGGCATAGTCATCGGTTATGCCTACTTCATGTTCACTTCAAGAGACCCCACTTACCAAGACCTGATGAAGAGGCTATTCCTCTCAAGGCAGAGGAAGCTGATCAAGAACCATAACTTTGACGTTGACAGGTTCATGGAGTTACAAAAGATGTGCAAATCACCTCTAGATCTCCCCCCTTTTGTCAAACACAGGGTAGGGGTGAAACTGGAACCAGAAGATGCTTTACATAGGCATTAACACTTAAATTTTGGTCTTTGTCATCCTTATCATTTATCAGAGTCACCACCCAAGTCCTTCTTTCTCAGAGGCAGGCATATATATTTTTAGTACTTTTTTTGGAGTAAATATCTTTGAACCTTTTACTCACTTCTTAACACGTACTTGTCAACTTGATGCTGGGATTCTTGAATTTCTTCTTTCTGCGAGAGAGAACCTGAACTGTTGAAAGCATTCCCCTGGATGTAAACAAGTTGGTCAAATCTCGTTCTATTTCTGAAAGCATGGCGTAATGCTGACAAGTTGATATATAAACTCTCGGCTGTTACAGATTAACAGTCTAGTCTAATTTTATATACATGTAATTGTACAAGAATCTTTAATCCGTGCATCACAATTCTTGTTGTCTCTAAGACAGCTGCATTACTGTTACTGATGTTAGTTTATATTGTGAAATTCATGAGTTGATCGTGCTGATTTTTTGGCATAGACAACTGATCAGTGACTATTTGTGGGTTCACATCAGTGTTCGTGTTACATTTGCCCAATCAGGCACATCACCTATGCTCTCTGATAGGTTTTAACGTGGAAGACCAGACCTTGCCCCTTCAACTTCATGATGTAAACTTTGTTCTGATTGTCAGGCTAGCCACAGTTTCACCATTGAAGAACTTAGCACAGTTTCACTACAGTTTCCAGGAATTATTAATGAACATCCTTTTTACTTTTTTTAATTACCAATGAATGATGTTTTCCACAGAGGACCATTGAAGCATTGATTGAATTTAAGCTCTTTGTAAAAGATAGAAAAATATAATAGATGTCTCAGCAAAAAGAAGCAATGGTGATTAATTAAACACTAAATAACCATGTGCTAATATATCAATCAATACCAAGACTCTGGTAGAGGAGGAACCTCAGTTGCCTGGACAGAAGAAGAGTGTATGACCTGAGGGAAGAGTGGCATTGCAAGAAGAGGTGGGGATTTGGGTGGTGCAGTGGCGCTGCTGCTTTGGCTGGTGATAATCGCGGTGGTCAGTTTTTGGCATATCGTCTGCTGATAGGGAGCCCTTGAAAGACATTAACAATGATAATGCCTCTGACAGTTGAGAGAGCTCTTATTGCCATTGCTTCTGAAAGAGTTGTGTTCAACTCAGATTGCAAGTGGAACACCTGGCTTTGGAGAGAGGTTATGAGGGCACAGCTGCAAAGTCGTGAGCTCTAGAGGGCAGAAAGATGCAGTCTTTGGTGCATCGACTGCGAAGAAGCTTGCATGCAGCACATGGCGTGTTGATCCTATTCCTGCCAACTGAACCCATTGCCATTGCCATTGCCAGGGAAAAGGGGAGTAGCAAGTTCCACACTTACTGGTTGTCTTATATAAAGTCGCAGTGTCTTGATTTTTCTATTAGTTAGTATATATGTATATATATATACAAATATATATGTTTGCTTGTTAAGTCTGGTATTATAAATCTTCTTTGCAAGAAATATTTTAAAGATATGGCTGAATTTCATAGGTTGAAGGCGATCTATGATGCCATTGGCTGAAATTTCCGTCATTTTCAGGAGAAGTTCGCTGAACCATATGGAAGTTGCTAGAGATGGAGGAGATGCATCTCCCTCTCTCTCTCTCTCTCTCTCTCTCTATATATATATATATACTACTATTAAAAGTGCAAAGGAATTTTTTAGTTTCAGTACACTTTTTTTATTTTTAAATTAAAAAATAGAATTACCTAAGCAAAACTCTTTCTTTTTTTATTAACCTTTTCTTTTTCTTTCTAATTTCTAAATTTACTTTTTTATTTAAATTATTTCCCAAACAAAACTCTTTCCTTTATATATACAAATAAACAATTAACTTGATCATGTATTATTGCAACACAAAATTAAGATTCAATAATTTGAAGTGAGTGATTTCTTCACAAAATTTTAAAACGTTTTGCAGGTAATTTTTTTAAACTACCATACATGCATGTTCATCTTAGTTCAGGGCTTTTTTAGTTTCAGTACACTATTTTTTTATTTTTTCTATACTACTATTAAAAGTATGAAGGGGTTTTTTAGTTTCAGTACACTATTTTTTATTTTCAAATCAAAAAATAGAATTACCCAAGCAAAACTCTTTCCTTTTTTTATTTAAATTCTTTCCCAAACAAAACCCTTTCCTTTATAATATAAATAAACAATTAATTTCGTCGTGTATTATTACAGTACAAGATATTCAATAATTTGAAGCGGGAGATTTCAGATGATTTAATCTTCACAAAGTTTCAAAACGTTTTGCAAGTAATTTTCTTAAACTATCATACATGCATGTTCATCTTAGTCTAGGGTTTTTTAGTTTCATTACACTATTTTTAAATTAAAAAATAGAATTATCCAAGCAAAACTCTTTCCTTTTTTATTAACCCTTTCTTTTTATTTCTAATTTCTAAATTTACTTTTTTATTTAAATTATTTCCCAAACAAAACCCTTGCCTTTATATATATAAATAAACAATTAACTTGGTCGTATATTATTGCAGTACAAGAGATTCAATAATTTGAAGCAAGTGATTTCTTCACAAAGTTTCAAAACGTTTTCCAGGTAATTTTCTTAAACTACCATACATACATGTTCATCTTAGTTCAAGATTTTTTAGTTTCAGTACATTATTATTATTATTATTTTTTAAAAATTAAAAAATATAATTATCCAAGCAAAACTCTTTCCTTTTTTATTTAAATTATTTCTCAAGCAAAACTCTTTTCTTTTTTATTAACCATTTCTTTTAAATTCTAATTTTTAAATTTACTTTTTTATTTAAATTATTTCCCAAGCAAAACTCTTTCCTTTTATATATATAAATAAACAATTAACTTGGTTATGTATTATTGCAATACAAGAGATTCAATAATTTGAAGCGGGTGATTTCAGAGGTTTAATCTTCACAAAATTTTAAAACGTTTTGCAGGTAATTTTCTTAAACTACCATACATGCATGTTCATCTTAGTCCAGTATGTTTTACATGAATTCTTTTTATTTGATATTCTTGTGTACTAATTATATACACGGTACATATTACGCATATATATGCATTTATGTACGTCTATATCATCTATGAACAACATGTATAGTGTATCTTGGTAATCATTGATCAACATGTAGTAATAATTCTAGTGCGTAGTAGTGTATATATATGTATGTATATATATTTAACCAAGAGAGATTTAACCATCTCTCTTGATAATGAATTAACTTGTATGTCGTGAATAGGATACATATAGTCTCTTTTTTTACATTTAATGCAACTGTTAAAAGTATATTTGGTGTAGATTTTTTGTGCCTAGCTCGGAATATTAATTCTAACAGAACATGATTGAATTTTTTTATGCATAATGCACTTAGAGATATATAATTGATAATAGTTGTGTAATAAATAATATTGTATTTTAAGATTTTGTGTTAGGAATGAAGTTAGAGAGTGAACAAATAAAAATAGAAAAAAAATATTTATTTAAATAATACTATATATTAGGAGTATATGTTAGGAATGAAGTTAGTGAGAGAATAAATAGAATTAGAAAAAATATCAATATATAAGAATTATAATATTTATTTTTTTATTTTTTTGAATTTTAAAAATAAAAAGATGATGTGTTGGGGATGAAATGTGAGAGAAAGAATAAATAGAATTAGAAAAGTTATAAAAATAAGAATTATAATTTTATTTATATATATTTTTTTGAAATAAGAATAATTTGTGTTAGGGATGAAGTGTGAACTAAATTGAAATTCTAACATAATTAAGTCACTCTAAATGAATTTGAAATACTTTAGATATTTAAGAAAAAAAAGAATTCTAATTAAATTAAATGATTTGAAACTCCTTAAATTATTTTTTCTAATTAAATTATTTAAATTTTAAAATAGGAAGATTTTGTGTTAGGAATGAAGTGTAAGAGAAAGAATAAATAGAATTAGACAAACATATACATATTAATATATAAAGATGGGTAAAATCCTTTTACAAATTAAAATATTTATTATATTAATAGTTTTAAAGTTCGTCTTACATAGATAATATATACTTGAGACCATTAAATAATACAAAAGTACAAAGGGATTTTTTTAGTTTCAGTACACTATTTTTTTATTTTTAAATTAAAAAATAGAATTACCCAATAAAAATCTTTTTCTTTTTTATTTTGAAATTAAAAGAATAGAATTACCCAAGCAAAACTCTTTCCTAAGCAAAACCCTTTCTTTTTATTTCTAATTTTTAAATTTAAAAAAACAAAATTCTTTTCTTTTTTTATTTTTAAATTATACATTTTGATTTCTTATAGTTTATACTTGATTCATTCCATGTGAATAATAATTAACTTATATTACCAAGGTTACATAATAGAAATAATTTTGAGTGTTTTAATTAATGTGTTAGGATATGTTATAATAGTTTTGATTATTTTGAGTGTCATAATAAAATTTTAATTTATTTTTAATTAACGTGCATCGCAAGTGCTTTAAACTAGTATATATATATATATATATATATATATATATCAGACGGTAAAAACTGCCTTTAGCAATATAATGGGCACGTGCATTGGGGGGAATGATTAATTACCAGAGTCATCTCTTTGCTAGCACTTTGTAGAATTAGGCGATAAACAATTTATTTGTTAATAGGGTAGGGGTGTTTGTGTATACGTGTGTGTATATATATATATACACATCAGAAGATGAGACTAACTTGCGAGGTGAGCGTGAAATGCTGAATGAAACTACTCAACTACCGACACAATTGCACATTTGTGGCATTGTGCCTTAGTGGATAGGAGCTTTGCACATTTGTGCTGCCCGCGCCCATGTTCGATTCCCCCCATCCCCAAATAATGTCTCACACCTAACCAACTAACCATTGCTTCATCGATGATGATAATAAAAAATAAAAAACTAACATAACAGCCAGCTGAAAAGCGTTAGCTAGCTAGGCTAGCACGCAATGGCTTCTCTGATAGTGGCTCGCAGCCCATCCTATACAAGGTGCTCCTCCTTGCCCCCTTACTTAAGAACCGAAAACAACAAGAATTAGGACCTGTGAATTGGAGGCAGAGCGCCATAATTTATTCGGATATACTTTTGAGAAAAAAAGGCCTATTAAAAGCTTGTATGACTCGTTAGAAGATTTGAGTTTTAAACTTCATGTTCTCCAGACTGCATCCAATAGGACCAATTTCTTTCATCAAATCTCTAATGGCGAGAACAAGAAACATCTGAAGACGACGACATGCACTGTAAGATTGCAGAAGGTACAAGAACCTGCCCTCGCTGAAATTTATACCCGATAAATAAATATATACAAAATATAGTCAATACCCATTCTGAAAATATCATTTCTTAGATGGTATTCAATCATCCAACGGCATGTGTAATCCAAGATTTTTACAAGTTAGGCCACATGCTCTATCAATGATTCATATCTTTATTTTCTCAAGTGTAATACTGCCGCTGAGATCTAACAAAGCAATTTTCCATTGTAAAAAACACATTTGCACAGGATTTTCAGATTCAGGAGAAACCATAGCACAATTAAGTGAATACACGGAAACATTCTATCAACTATTAACTGCACAACAAAACCTTGTCCCTCACCTATGCATAACTATATTACATTAGCTTATACAGATTATTTTTCTTAAATACCAAAAACTCACTTTCAAGGCAGCTCAGGAGATCGACCACAGTCTCTTCTGTAGATCCCTTGAAGTGTTCCAAAATATCAGGTAGAGGAACCTGCATATTAGCATCATTAGCATTTCTTATGCTTTCCTACACAAGGACCACGTAACACCAAGTTATGCTTTTAAATGATACTGCAGGGTCAGCCATTCATTCACTCACCCCCTTATCAAAGTTTCCAAGCCAGTTTAATACAGAATTCTCTGTGGCCTCCAGTGCAACAGAATTTTCTCCTGGTCCATCAACCTTTTGGCGTTTCAGTGAGGAAAGTATATCATCAGAATGTTCATCAGCTTTGAGGTGGTGACTGGGTGGAATTCCTTCTGCAGGTATCCCTAAATCTTGCATTGTCAAACATGCCTTTATATGGGCATAACTTACCTGACATCACTTAAGTAAAAGGTTCACTGTTCTGATTAATGAAAAAAAGAAAAGAACAAGAAGCAGAATTCTAGTCCATAAATTATTTTAAAATGCATGAGCTATGCTGCATAAAAGTGTAGTTATCGTGCTGCTTGTATGATTGCATTTCTAAAATTACATCCATGGGTAATTGATAAACCTCACCTCTTCTGGTAATTCGTTTTTAATAGGCTTCAATTTGTCTCGTGAACCAACTTTCAAAATAGCACCCTGAATATCTGCAAACAGCTCACGGGTCAGTCCAATCTCCTCATAAAATCTGGTCCAATCAATTCCGCATCCCTCTTTTGCAGCATCGAGGAGATACTCAAAGACAGTTTGTTCTTTTATTGGATGTGATCTACCAGGGAAATTCTACAGGCATAAAACCAAAATAAAATGGATAAAGGCTTGCAACACAATGAAAACAAGCATGTATGTTAAGCAGATAAGCGTCAAGTAACAGCTGTGATTGCTTATAACACTTACAGCAATTTTCTGAATGGAGAGACCATCCTCATGCCACATTCTCCAAGCTTCAAACTTCGCAGGTGTTAAATTTCTTCGGTGGTTTTGAACTGGATTAAACTTTTCTGTAATAGTGCTGTGTACACTTGCCTCCCCATCCAAAGGAAGGTTCAAGCTTTTTGATAGATGTCGAATACTTTGAAGAAAATGATCCCCGTGCATTTTTAAAAGGTGCTGCAACATCATTGAAGCTTTAGTTTAGTCATAGGAGAATGCTACAAGGCAAAAAAAATAGCATTTAACATAGAGGGGTAATTTAAAAAACTACCTTGACTTTCTCTCATAGATATAAACTGCCAGGTTGCAGTATAATGTGGTTTGAAACATCCTAATGTAATCTATTTCCAGTTGTTACTTAAGAAAGGGAGAAGTGGGTGTAGGATGCTGCCAGTCCCCACCAACAGTAGCAGAAACAATACTCTATCCTTGACTGCTTCCCTGTTTGGTCACACTCCTCTATATAGGGAAGAGCTACATCATCAATACTGCTCCTCAAGCTGATAGGTTGATCCTTTTTATTCCCAGCTAGGCTAAGATCATACGATTATAGAATTTTCTCTTGCCTTTGGTAGGGAATTTGGTAATTGTTCATCCAAGCAAACATAAGTACTAGTATTCCCACAGGTAAGTAAGTACTAGTATTCCTGCCGGTAAGTTTGTGATAAATGCCAATAAGCATTGATGTGTTTGTTAAATCAACTGACTGCATTATGAGCAATACTTATGGCTGCCTTGTCATCAGACTCATCACAATGTACAATCAAAACTTAATGTGCAATCCCCAATTTCTCCCAAGGAAAAACCGTAGCAACTCAAAAACACCAATATCCATAAATCGGTAGTTGTGTCTGAGCTGATAACTAGAAGATATAGGTATGACATATGAGATTACATAAATCCCATGTGAGATGGGCTAGGTGGAATTCGGAGCTAACATCTATAGAAAAAGAGAGAGACATAGTACATAAATCACCTGAGACTTTGTAGGCGAAAGCCTTGCCCAAAGTCAATCTAGGTCAAGAGGGTCTGGTAGAAGTCTGGATGATCTAGAGCTTCGAGTAACCTAAAAGTCTTAAATTGTGTCAGTGTTTTCTATTAGAGGTATGGGTTTTAAAATCTTTGAGATTTTCTCAAGTCCTCTCTACTTTTTATAGCGTATGGTAGAGGCCCATTAACACCCAAGCTGAAATCAGGGAATAGGCCTAATCATGACATGTGTCTCAATTAGAAAAAATTAAGCGGGCAGATGTTGCCTTGGACAGGGTATGGGCCAGAGACAAGATTGTTATAGTGGTAAGGTGATGAGGACGGTTTGGGTGATAGACATGACCATTATGGTAGTTAGTTGAGCCTTTACTATGAGAAGATGGTTATTTACTGTAGCATGGGGTCACTTAATGTGATAAGATGAGGCTAGAGTGGCCAACCTCTAATGTAAGTTTGGGAGTCAAAGTGGTCAGCTAAAGGACTAAACTTGGGACTTCAGCCACCAAGCCAAGTGCCGCCTATAACTCAGGCAGGCTTGTGTAAGTCTTTAAAGTCCCGATCCCAACTCAAGCAGTGCCATAGTGAATGAGGTGCATCAGGGTGCTTTTAGTCTTAGACTTAATAAGTGAGAAGTTCTCGTAATGATTTTCAGCTCTTCAACAAAACTTTTCATAGAGAGGATATTCTCATGATAATCTTCAAGTAAGGCTTATGAACTTCTCTTGATAATCTTTTAAGTAATGCTTATCTGAGTCACATAAAGGTTTGGCTAAGGAGAAAAGTTTATTGTCAGTCTTTAAGCAAAAGCTAATCTGGGAAGAAGAGTTCCTCACAGCAAGACTTAACCGAGGAGAAGAAGTCCTTTGCATGCATACACTGATGGCAAGACTTGTCCAAAGAGAGGAGTGATTATTGTTCAGAGGACCTTACACAGTTGAAGATCATATGCCTACGAAGAAGTTGGCGAGACCAGAAGATCGCCAGCTTGAGGTAGAGATTGTCAGTTTAAAAAGTAGAGGTCACTAGTTAGAGGTGGAGCGCTAAGAAGCACAGAAAGAGAAACGGGTCACGGATACGACACGACATGGACACGGCGACATGGTAAATTCTAAAAAATTAGGACACAGACATGGTTGAGACACAACAAATAATAAATATTTATTTTTATATAATATTTGATGTCATACTTTAAATAATTAAGGTAAACAATTGAATCTACTCCACAACAACAATAATTATAAGAGAACGATGTCACAAAGTCATAAAACCAAATCAAAACGAGACATTAGAATAAAAACTAGTCTTATCATTTAAACATCATTCCAGCTTACTCAAAATACAAAAACATCATCAGAAAGTCACATGTAAATGATAGCAGTTGTACAGTAAGAGAAAGAAGAGTAAAAAATAACAAAGATGAAGAGATGAGATGGGTTGTAGTTGAATTGTTAAAACAACCTTTCTAGAACTTGTGTTTTGCTGGGAAAAAGAAAGAAAGAGGCTAAAAAAAAAGAAAAAAGCAAAAAAAAAATAAGGTTTTGTTAGAAAAAGAATTAGGGATTAGTGAAAAATAAAGTAAAAAGAGAAAAAAAAAATTAGCGTGTCCAACATGTGTCCGCACCGTGTCCTAAATTCATGGCATGTCAAATGCGTGTAAGTGCCGTGTTCGAAAATTCAAAAAAATAAAAAAAAATCAGCCACGTTTTTTGACATGTCGGGGCGTGTCTAACGTGTATCCGTGTCTAACACAGATTCTTTGCCTTTTTAGGCGTGTCCGTGCTTCCTAGGGTGGAGGTTATCATTTAGAGATGCAGAAGTCATCAACTAGAGGTAGAGTTCAGCAATTAAGAGGTCAACCTTCCTTGCAATGGTAAATAGAGCCAAGTAATGACAAATAATTGCTTCTATGATCCTTTATGTTTCAATATGCAGGTGCCTCATTATCATCACAGCTTGTTATACAGGATGGACTGAGCTCTAATATCAAATTGATGCAGGAGAGGAGGAAGAGAAAAGGAGATCACCAAAAAGAGAGAAGAAGAGGAGATAGAGAAACGAACAGAAGAGAGAAGATATTTGGGAAGAAAGATCTATATTATTCAAAAAATCATTATTCATTCATCAAAGCATGAAAAACTATCACATAAGGTTATGTATACAGGCAAGCCCTAAGCAAACCCCAATACTAAATATTACAAAAATAAATACTTAAAAAAATACAAATGACAAGTCCCTAGAAATAAGGAAAAAACCTCAAGATAAGAAACAAAGTAATCCTAAATCTTTTCTTCTCTGTCCTTGCCTCTGTGCCTAAGTAAGCGTGGACAAGCATGAGAGTCCCATCCTGACTTCCATCAGCATGTTTCCTTGCTTCTCTAAAATACCCAAGTCCCCTAAAAAAAAGTACAATATCCAGAAAAAAGTCTCTTAAATTTTGTATGAACCCACTCTGTATTAGCCAACCCTGAACTCTCATATGCCAGAGGTTTGAAAAGAATTCTCTCTTGAAACCCCCAAGTATTTGAATGACAGCGTCGGGATGAACACTCTTTACAGCTCACAAACTGATATCACAAGCAATATCTAGCCCAGTAAAGTTTAGTCTTTACTAAGAACTAATACAAATCAACATCTCAATCATTACCTGGTTAACACCATCAATATTTGACAGCCTCGCTTTAGTAGATGGCCTTGTCAATGCTATCCTTTTCAATGTTTGATCACCACATATAGCATATCTGCAAAGTAGAAAAATGTAACTAATGGAAAAAGAAAAGTTTGTGTGTTTATTGGATAATAGTTGATTTCCTCAGAAGTCAAAAAGTGAATTACACTCAGATGTTGGATCTGTTTATAGAATAACAAAAACTTACGGAGCAGTTCCAATGGCCCTGGCAAGCTTCATTCTTTCTTCTAATATATATTTATAGAGTTGTATCTCAGCCTGAATAAGGAAATAACACACACTACTTAAGTTAACAGATATTGACCAAAATATTACTCTTAAGGGAATGAAACAGAAGCATCTGAAATAAAGACCATCAGCCTAGCTGAGGAAATATATCACTAACCAATAGAGAAAGTATGGGAAAAAGATTCAGCCTTTTCATATCATACCACTACACATTTCACTTTGGCATGTTAGAAGTACCAACCTGTGACAATCCCTCAGATTCCATTGAAACCAAACCATTGCCTTTTCCAACATTGCTTAATGTATTTCTATGTTCCTCATCAGCTACCATTTCACTAGTCACCGGCAAAAGCAGTGGAGGTTGATGATCAGGCGTCGAAGAGCTCAGAAACTGTGCTCCTTTTGCACTGACACTGGTCCATGGAAAAATATTCATCACTCTCACTGTATCCATCAGAAGTATATCTTAATGGCTTCAGCAGAGAAGTTTCCATAATTGATAGTAGATGAGTGCTGATATTCAAATGCTATACGGAGGATAAAGAGGGGGAAAACATGCTACAAATGCATAACTCATACAGGTAAAAGATATAAAGGAAAACATTCTACCTTATGGTTCTGTATATATCTTTAAGTGTCTCAATCAAATAACCTGCATCAAGTTGCAAATTATACTAAGAAACCACCCAATTGCTGTAACATTATTGAAACAAAAAGGGGGCATGGCTAATCATGAATAGCTAAAACAATGACAATTAAATCTTCATATGGGACAATAAATGAGCTGAAATTGTGATATATCCAAAAAGGAAAACGAAGAGCAAAATATTACTGATCATTAAACAGTGAACGCAATAACTAAAAATCCACCACATTATTTTACAACTTCTTTGTTCTCTTTTTTCACTATTTTCCTTTTATGGTAAAATCTTATATATTAGCTCTTGATCTCTAAATGGACTATTATTCATTGTGAACGCACCTAGAGTGCTAAGGTTGCAGTCTTTCAAGGACATATATAACTTATTTATGATGTCATTGCGTCTCTTGAAGAACAATCTCTCACTCCTTGTCATGGAGCTTAATGTAAATTATTGAACCATGGCCTTTCCCCAATCTCTTTCAGAATGTTACATAAAAAGCCTTAATTCTTCTCCTTTATGAGACTAAATTATAAAATTCAAATGTGTTGTAAACAAACCAAAGCCTTTTATCAGAGTGGAAAATTTTAATTTAATGCTTTCAACTAACACTAGAAAAAATCCTAGGCAACTCAGCAGTACTCATCCAAATGTTCCATACTTACAAAAGACCGCCTCGCTATGAAAAATGTGAAGGACCCATTCAGGGAAATAAAATAAAGTCAATGAAAGGTTTTTGTTTCAAGTTGACATAAAGACGATCAAACACATGGAAGGTGCTCAATATCAAACTGCTGATTATACACTAGGTAATAAAACCAGCCTATGGGCTATGAATGACCAGAGAGCTAAACATGATCATCAATATTGAAGAATAAAATCCATCAGTTTATTTATATACAAAATTTTACTATTCTACAAAAATTTGTAACCAATCTAAATTCCAGGTATCCATTTAGAAGAATTTATTATTGTTTTTATTTTTCTTGTTGCTTTAATTTGAATTCCAAGGATTCAATTAAAAATACTTATTGCTGTTATCATTTTTCCTATCCATTTTTTCACATCACATTGGTCCTATGTGGGAATGTTACCTTCAAAATACTTGTTGAAGAATTTATATATTTAAGTTACACCCCCTCTAGCAGCTTAAGCTTTTAGAGTAGATAGTTGTTAACATGATATTAGAGCTTACCAATTCTTGGTAGTCTTCACTGTCCATCACCTTCGTCGTCAGGGATGACACTCTCATGCCCGGCGGTCAATCATAAAAAATAGCTTCCGCCTTATATATATACATATATACAAGTTTTCATCTGCATTTCACGGCCACCAACTTCATTATCTAGCTCTTTTTCAGCGGCTATGTCAAAGACAACATCATTTCACCAGTCCGCCGGGTTTGGTGTATGTTCTCCAGCTAGTTTCATGCGACATTTCCAACCCGCACGTGTCATCACCAATTCGCGATGAGCCACAAAGAAACTGTCTTCTTGCGACAAAATTGTTGTTGTCGTCAATTTGTTCTTTAGGAGTTTTGTTCTCCTGATATTTTTTGGCACGTGATGCCATAACACTTTTCTTTGACGAGTTCTTTATTGGCCACCGTGAAACGATTGCTCTCTTGTTGTTTGTTCTTGACTGGATCAAATGATTGTTGTCATGGGTCAAGCCATGTCGTTATCTTCTTTTGTTTGCCATTTTCACCGAAAAGATCCATATCACTTGGCGTCCATCAAGCCGCATGCATTCAAGATTTTGCTTCAAACTCAAGTTGGCTTCATATAACTCACTTTGAATTTGCGAAGACTGTTAGATTATATATTTCCTATCATATCATTTTCTAAACCACATAGGTTTCTTATACCTTTTCCTAAAACATTTAGGACTAGGATTTATTGTCTCCTAAGTTTACTTAGTCTCCAAGATTATGTGTCTATAAATAGACCTTTAATGTATTGTTCATAATAAATTCAATTCAATACAATTTTCCTATATTTCTAGCATGATATCCGAGCAGGCAAGGTCCTGTGTTCAAACCTCACCGTCACCCTTATAATTAAAATTGAAACACGTGTTGAACCAAAAAGAAGGCCACACGTGAGGGAGCGTGTTGAAGGATTTATATATTTAAGTTGCATCCCCTCTAACAACTTAAACTTTTAGAGTATCTGCCTGTTAACAATACTCTATGATCCTTTTGGGAAAATCTCCACCTAAATAAGTTTATCTACTTTCCCAAAAATGTTCCATGAATTCCAAACTTCTTCATAAGCTTTAGTCGCTTCCAACGTATATTTGAAAGTATTCCTAATTTTTTTAACATAATAAATCATCTGTTGAAACTAAAGTTTCAAACTTGGGTGCATACACCATTAGCATCCAATTGTAGATATGACGCTGCAACTGGAACATAGCATCAAACAAATTTGTTAAGCAACTCAATGAAGCATCGAAATCAACTGCAAATGATTGGAAAAAGAAAATTATGGAAAAATAAATAGGCAAAACTAAGAAATTCTAGGAAAGAGAGTGAAAGTTTTTTATTATTATTATTAACAAGCATCGATTATGACAATGCAAGAAAATATTTGAATAATTTAAATCGAACCATTTGAGAAAGAAAATCTTGAAATGACAGTGTCATCACTAATATAAAATTATTCAAATGTAAAACTAGTCGTCTATAGCAAAATAAGCTTTTAAAGAAAAAATCAATATGAACCAACCAACACATTGTCAATTTGGACTAGGGAACATTGCCAATTCATCATTGAAATGAAAGTTACTGCTCCCAAATCAATTCAACATCCATTCAAGATTAACCATACATACATGTAAATTTATGCACTACTGCATATAAAAAAACCTACTTTCCGGTGTTCCCATATTTCTGGAAATGCTAATACTATTGTGAAATCATACACTCACTACTATGCTATTTAGTTGAAACGGAAAACACACCAATAGGAGTGTTTTAGCCAGCACAGCCAGAAATGCAACAGAATATTCCTTTACGTACCATAAGAAATCAATTGGTAAGCTAGTGATTTCCACCAATTTGCTGGTAACTCTTTCCCAAGCCCATGAAATGGAAGCTTGTCAAACTGAGCATCAAGAATTTTTTTGGACTGCAACCCACAAAGAAAGGAACGTATCAATGACAGAACTAATAGAGTACCCAACCAAATGTTGAAATGAAACAAATAGAAGGGAAAAAAGGATAAAAATCTTTAGCAAAAACTAAAATGACACTACTGCAGTTTATGAACAACTTCTACTGCAGAAAGATAACTTTCTTTGTAGTAGTCTAACTGTGTAACAATAACTTGTGCTTAATCAAGATACAAAGAGACCATTACTTGGGACATCGCTCCACTGGAAGGACACAGCTAAAGAATCTTACTGTTTTCAAAAGTGGCATGCAACTAAACCCTATCAAAGACAAAATCAAGTTAACAATAGATAAGTAATCCCATCATAGAATGGACCTTTTAGGTCCTTTAGAAGATGATACATTATAAATATTGTTTTTTCTTTTTTTTGGGGTGGGGGAGTGACTTTTAAGATATAGGTGTGGATACCACTTTGGTCCATGAAAACCAGGTGTAACAGGTAGGGCGCTTACCAATGATCCAAAAGCCTAAGTTATTGAGTAGTGTTGTCTACCCGCTCATTTATACCAAATCACTTTCCCATCAGGATTCAATGTGGGAAAAGACCCTCTAACATTCTCCCCTGCCCAAACTCGCAACGCCCTCAGACCATCCTGCCTACTCGTCCCCCCAAACAGCGAGAGGACCCAGTAACTACCCGGACCCGGACTCCACCCGGATGGACGCTAAGTGTGGCACCGGATCAAGGACTAGGTCTGACTCTGATACCAACTATAACGGGTCAAACACTTAGCAATGACCCAAAAGCCTAAGTTATTGAGTAGTGTTGCCCACTCGCTCATTTATACCGAATCACTTTCCCATCCAGATCCGATGTGAGACAAGACCCTCTAACACCATGCCACAATGAGAGAAGTTTTTTCAATTTTTACTCACAATGCCTTGTGCAAACATTTGAAGCAATGAATACAAATCTTTATTTCTTCAATCAGCAAGGTAAATCAAGCTTTTGATTTTTCAGCCCACCCAGAGATAGATGACAGGTGGACCAGCTCGAGTGAGTAACACGAACAGAAATTGTCATCGTGGAAGAAAACAAATCCACAATTTATCAGAATAACGAGTAAAACAATTATGCAAACATCAATACCATCCGAATCTTCAATAAAGCTGTTAATATCACCTATTATATACAAGTAACTTAAAGCATTTCCTTCATTTCTTCAGCATCTTTTTTGTCTTCACGATCTTGCTGAACAATTTTAGTCCATCAAATTACAACATCATCACACATAACTTCTAAGCTTCCAATGAAATACCATGTCCGAGAGCCTCTAGTCTCAATTTTTTTCACAGTTTATCAGATAGCAGATCTCCAATATGTGAAAACTTTCAGTGACATAACAGGCAGTCCATCCTTAACCATTTCCAGATGCAATAGTTAAATGGAGTGCCGTATTGTATGAGATAGTGATGCCATATTTACTGAATCTACGAGGAAACGAGAGTATCTAGGGAAAGCAAGCAACATAGAATTTAAAATACTACAAAAACAGATTGCCAGCCTTCCATTGGCCATAGTCTAAATCTTCAGCATCCAAGAAACCCATATCCACTTCTCCATGTAACTATTGTTGCAGTGGTGCAAATTGTGAGAAACTGTCCAGTTAAACTGTCCAGTTCTACAAAGTAACTAAAATTCCACCAAGTACATTCACTGTTGTCTACAGAATAATAAAAATGTTAGGTCCTGGTTAAGCAATTCCAGGTACAAAGAGAACCATTACATTGCCCACTTTTCATACATTGAAGAAGTCAAAAACATGTATTGAGTCGGTAACAAAGCATAGGTGGTAATGATATCATTGAAGGACTTGAATTGCTCTTGTTCTTAGAGACATGAACAAAATTAAAATATAAAAAACCTGACAAGCACAACTATGCATTTATACTAGGTATTACTGAAGAATGTCATTGTCAATACATAAAAGCTTACTCGAGATCCCCGAAGAACATCCACAGGCATATTAAGGCCCCAGATACCTCCACAAGACCGTATGCAAGCTATTAGAAGAAATGCTTCTCTTGACATGTCACTCTCCTTCTTTGAGCTGGTGCAATTGTCACACTTTCCTGCAAAAGATGACAAAATTAACTATGCTGACAATTTATATCGAAGGATAAAATTTTATAAAAGTTCTCACTTCTATGAATAAAAATTTGAAAAACATTGGAAACTCATTAAAATGATAAAATAAAAAAAAAAACTTCGAAAAAAAAAGAAGCATAAGAGATTTTTAAGGCCGCTAATCAATAAGCTTGCAATCCAAAATACTATTTAGAATCAAGGGGGAAAAACATTATTACTTGACTTAACAGTCAACAAACTTGCCCTCTTGAAAAAAATGTTTCTATAATTGCTTCACAAATCTATTATTATATCATCACCGTAAGTCCGTGAAGAAGACCCAGGTAGCACCAGCACTACTTTTAATCATGTTTGCAATTCATTCTGATTAAAACCTTTGTTTTGGTAGGCTTCTGCAGGGCTAATTGCTGGGTTTTCAAACCTTTATTACATGAAGCTATTTATTTGACAACACTTTCATTGTTCGCGGAAGTGCTAGTGTTGGTTTGGAGTCTAAACTGCTAGGAGTTGTTGGGTAAAAGGTTTGGTAACATTTCTGTATGTTGATGATTGTGTTTGATTCCCCCTTCCCCCTCTTCGTTGAGATATATTCTAGCACTACATGAGTGTTTCTTTAGTCAAGCAAGCGAAATCTCAATCATAGTTTGCATGTTGCTCTGGTATACAATATGATGTCACCAACAAGTGTCCTCCCCATTTTTAATGGTGAACCTCTCTCCAATGAAAAGGGGAGCTTTATTCCTACTGTCAACCACCAGCTACTCTAGAGATGGTCTAACTTTTAATATTTAAATCCTCTAGCACACCTCCTCACAACTTTTAATTTTGATTATCAGGGTAACAGTGAAGTTTGAACTCGAGACCTTTGGCTCTGATACCATGTTGATCACCATCTACTCTAAAAGCTTAAGCTGTTACAAAGGGTATAACTTTTAATATTTAAATCCTCTAACACCTACAGCTAGCTTTGCTGCTTCCAGAACATTTCAACAATAATTCAAAGTAAACCACATCACATAACACTTGATGCAGCTAAAACAACTCCAGATATAGCCACTTTGTTTCTACCCATTTTATGTTTGAGTGGTAAGTGTAAAAAATTACATAAAAGGCTCAGATAGCATGTTTTTAACACACTTTTTGCTGTAAATTCAGTGTAACACAAACACAATATCTGATTCCTCCTCACAACAACCTTATAGTGAGATAGTAAGATGAAAAAAAAAGAGAAAAGACAAGGACTCCAAATTATAGTAGTTCATCATATGCGTAAAAAAGTACAAGGGGCTTTCCTGAAAGGCCACACCGCCACACACATAACTACCATTCAATAGCGCTACAACAGCACATGAATGCATCCAAAAGGCCGTCACAACTCAAAGAGTATCATTTATTACACACTTCCGATTTCCACAGTACATCTTTCTAATAATCAGAATTTGCGATAACAGATCAATTCTAATAATCAGAATTTGCGATAACAGATCAAGTATCATCAAAGTGTTATATTTAACTATCATTATAGCCCCACAGTTTTCTGTCACATACTCCATGTGCCATTCTTGTAGAAGGTAAATTAGGCACAAAAATTGGATTCCTGCTACCTTCCATCTTCCCTTAAGATCAAATTCACCAAGAAATGTCCCTAATAAAACAAAAGACTGTCATCCAAGGCTCTGATACCAATTGATAGTTCCCAGGACCAAAGCCAGAGGCTCTGAAAGTCCATTCATCTAGACCTAAAAGGGGGAAGGGGTGAATATGTTTTGTAGAAGTTATTGGCAATCAAATTAAAATGAGCTTATCAGAAAATAAAAGTCAAATCATAACAGGTAGTAAAATTCTCAACAATCCACAACAGTAATAATCAGAAAAAGAATAAGCAATGGACACCAGATTTTTACATGAAAAACCCTAAAGAGGAAAAAACCACAGGACCTAATACAGACAAACCAAGTCCACAATATGAGAAAGAGATTACAATCTAAATTAATAGACTCTAATGCAAGAATTTCCTAGTTACCCCTTGAGATGGAAGACCCCAAACTTTTTCCGGAAGTCTCTAAGCAATTCTTCCACTCCTCAACAGAGTCTGCTCCTCACGAACCTACTTCTATACTCAGATATCTAAAAAATCTGCACTAGTGCTATGTCTTTATAGGCAGCAGAGTAGTCTAGAGAGACTAGTTTTTTGCAGAGTCTAAAACCAAGTAGGAAACTACTATTCTAAATAGCTCAATCGATCAACAGATCGATGTCACTCCAGAAAGCTTCAATAGATACATGTCTTCTGCAGGTTTTATACTCGGAAAAATTTCAATATAGAAGTTTCCAAAAACTTTTTCATGCAAGTTTAAACAATTTAGGGAATCAAATCAAATTGAAATCATATAACTTTTAGAAACCCTACATATGTATGCATGACCTTAATTTGGTGAGTGCATCAGTGTGTCAATTGACCTTTATACCCTTGTAAACGAAGATTACCAGAATACCCTTGAATGTAGCATGAATTCCATCTTCGACTCTGGGAGGTAACTATAACTTTTGAAAATTTCTAATCTAAGCTAGAAATTAAAACAAAAGTTACAAACTCAAGTTTTGTTGTACAATATTTGGCAACTGAAGTCCTACTAACCTAACAATCCTAATAACAAAACCCCAACCAGCATGGTCTTTACTAATTGTTGATAAAATAAAATAAAATAGAAAAGAGAAATTAAACAAGAAGAACAGAAGAATATAACGTGGTTCGGCCACTACGGCCTACATCCACTGCACACAAAGCCCAAAGGGTTACATCACTTTTGTTGTATTCTCTCTTAGTTTTGTTTACAATGACCACCTCTATTTATAGATGAAAGAATACACGTGATAAATATGAAAAATACATTAATGGAAGATTCCTAAAATCAATCCCATAAATCACTCCAATAATATATTCTCCAACACTAACAATTAACTTAAAAATAGCATCATATTTGATTGATTACAAATATTAACCCATATTACAGTAACCTGAATTCTTAATCTGATGTAGGACCATAAAGAAAGGGAGATAAGAATATTAGAAGATGAGAACGAGAGAACAGGCAAAAGGGCTGAGAAGACAGATTGGAAGAGATATACTGGATAGACTAAAGGATTAAGAAGAGCAAGAACAATGAGCAATATGAAGATACAGAGAGAATTCTGAAACCATGATAATATTCCAATAACCAAAAGTTAAATATGGTACTATATTGCAGATTTTTCAATTTCCAATATTGGTGCATTTCAAATATTGTTTTATATTCTGAAATTTCTATCTCGAATACCTCATCACCACCACAATTTACTAGCTCAGTTATTTGCTAGTTGTCCGCCACCTAAGGTGCTGTCAGTCTCTCAATCAACTTCACTAAAATATGATCAAATATAATCTTACTCACCGAACTCCAAAATTAAATATAAATAGAATAAAAGATACTTTATGCCACAGTGTTAATTTGATCAACAAAACCCACTCTACCTGCTTTAGTCAGAGTCTAGGTATATAAGTAGATATAATTCCTTGGTAAAAGAGTAAATTTCTCAGCGGATAATGTATAAATTAATCGTCTACACTCTCCAGTGTACAATAAGGTAACCAATTCATGCACAGGATCCTAATCTCGACTATAGCACATTATACTAAGTTACTAACTAGAGCAAGATGTAATCGACATATATACATGCAAAAGGTTAAATATGATGGAAAATTAATTCAAGTTCAATTAAAAAGCTACAAACAGAACTTGTATAAACAGGAAAATGCACACTACAAGAGATAGATTCAAGTAATATCCAAACCACATTTATCAGATGCACATTTTTCCCCGAAGTACTCTAGCAAGAATTTTCTTCTACAAGTTGTAAGCATGCAATATTGTTGTGCCGCCATATATGACTCCATAAAAGCTCTTCTTTGATTTACCTGGTAAACGAAAAGCCAAAGGTCCGCCAAATTCAGCAAAAACAATCTCAATTATGTGCTACAGAAAAAAAACTGAGTGCATCATAAATAAATAAAATCTTCCTCAGCAAGACATTGGTAAGATCTTTAACCAAAAAGCAGGTTAACATACTGAGCGTGCTTCTCCACAATAGAAATCAGCTTTGGCAAAGTCACTTCTTGTATAATAGAGACAACAGAGAGAGGCAATACCATCTCGACCACATCGTCCGCTTTCCTGGTAATAAGACTCTAAACTCTTTGGGCAGCCATAGTGTATCACATACCTTATGTTTGGCTTATCAATACCCATGCCAAAAGCAATAGTGGCAACCATGACATAAAACTCATCTCTAATAAATGATCTGCAATAACGAGTAGGAAGATCAATGCACTGACAAATTTTTAGGTCAGCCAACTGGGTAGGGAGGTTTTGAACAGATAGAACAAGAGGCCACCAATATGAATAGCACATTATTCAAGGTGGAGAAATTTTCTAAGAAAAATTGTGATTGTAAAGGGTATAGACTACTAAAGAGAAAATATCCTGTGCAATTCTTGATATCCACATTAATTGCCTTACATGACTACCCCAAGGCTACTCCAGAAATGTATCAAATAAAATTGGCCAAAAACCTGTGTGACTCTTCACGAGCTTTATTGGCCATTTGACCATGATAAATTCCGGCCTTGATTCCTGCCTCCAGAAGTGACTTGAAAATCTAAGGAAGATATGGTAATGAAAAAATGTTACAAGCAATCATGAACAATAAAATAATGATATGAAGCTAGAAGAGCCCAAAAGAATTTCATAATCAATCATGAAATTAACAATAAAATCATGAATAAGACGCTAGAAGAACCCAAGAGAAGACGAGAGTCCATTAAAACATAGACATAAATCACCCCTATGCCATAACAAAATAAATAAATAAGAGTAGCATGATATCATACGCAGCCTGGTTAGCTCCATCTCACTACCACACAGCTTAGGTTGTTATCATGGGTATTTATCCTAGCCTACAAAAGCCAATGAATAGAGCCTATTACTCGTCACATATATGTTGTAATTTTTCAAATAGAAATAGGGAAGGAAAATAGAGAGGAGGGAGAGTTCTGCACCGAAGCAAAAATGAAGAAGCCACCAAAGAGTCAAAAAGACCACGTGGACCACATATCCCCAATCATCATATAACCTCAATCTTCCTGGCTGCTCCATGGATGTAGACCAAGCCCCATTGAAACAAGAATACTCAAGCCTTTATTGGAAAAGGAAAAGATTTGTTGGAAATAGTCCCATTTCTCTTTCTTAGAACTGTTTGAGGGGGAGAGAGAGAGAGAGAGAGATGGCAGAACTCCATTAGAGGCAAAACACAACCAACACAGAAAAGTCACCTATTGAGGTTGATAATGTCAAGGGGGTACAAATAGCATGTAGACAAGGTACTATGTAGCCCACCCCAAGTAGTTGGGAATTGGGATTAAGGCTCGTTGAGTTGAGATATAAATAAGGGGCCACAAAAAGGAAGCAACCAAGCAATGAATGAAAAACCGAACTAGTTGAGGATCAAATCAACAGCTTTTCGAGTTCAAGTTCAACTGCAGGATAGCCAGTCTGGTTTGAAGACTAATAAATGCCAAAGCAACTAAACCTATCATTAGAAGGCCATCAACCAATGTTGTTCCCACCTATACAAGGTGCTGGGAGGGAAACTGTATACAGACTTCCTTTGGCATTGTTTTGCAAAAGTAGCTGTGCATCCAAACACCAGTCAGCCCAGCTTTTTACCATTGCACAATCTACTATCGATCATTAATTTACTGTTTAGCAACATCATGACAAGAAAAAAGCATAAAAACTAATAGTTGCAATGTTAAGTTCATTTAGAAGTATCACAATGTAAAATATATTATTATACCTCTCTCTAACAACTTAAATTTTTAGAGAAATCAATTGTTAACAATTCAATATCACACAGGAGTTGATATCTTCTACAGCCAAAAAAATTGTCACTGGAATAAAGTTCCTATAGGAATGAGCAAGTATTATGATAACAAGCCACCTATAGATGTAAAAACTATGACACACAACACTGGAGGACCCATGAGCCCAGATTGTGATGACAAAACAGCTGTTGATAATGCTTATAGTCCAATTTAACATGACTCACAAATAGGGATGCAAAAGAGCCGAGCTTTCGACATGCAGCTCGGTTCGTGTTCATTTATTTACTAAACAAACCAAGCCCAAACAAAATTATTACGTTCGTTTATTAAACGAACCAATCTCAAACATAACCATGCTCGGCTCGTTTGTTCACGAACATGTTCGTGAACAAGCTCGCTTAAGTGTTCGTTTTAAGCTCGTATATACATGTATATGTGTGTATATATATATATATTGGGCTTTATATATAACTATGAAAATATATGATATATATTTAGGCTTTAGCCCAATAGATATTTAATCATTTAACTTACTTATTAAGCCCAACCCAATTTGAAAATAAGTCAAGCCCATCTATATATTCATTCTAACCTAAATTCCTCATATTCTCTCCTAACAAACCAACCCTAGCGCCGCTCCAGTCCGCACTCCACAGACACAAAGCTTCTATTGGAGGCAAGTAAGAGAACCACTGTCCGGCAACCACAAAATCAAACAAACTCCATCAACACTACAACGAGTTGAAAGTGAGTTCACTTGTTTGCTCCCCTCCCCCCCCCCCCCCCCCTTCTCTCTCTCTCTCTCTCATTTTATCCTAATCTGAACTCATCCACTCTTCATCTCACTCATACGGCATCAATGGCCGAATTGTGAGTACCTTTGGATGGCACAAAATTGTGGAGATTGGTAGTGAAGATCGAACTAGCTGCAACCCATTGATGCAATTAGGTAGGACATATATAGACATATCTATAATATATATAAGCATGAATTGCATAATTTATTGTGTGTTTGTGTGTGTGATATAATATAGGTATATTTGTAAACAAGTTTCAAGCCAAGCTCGAGTGGATTGCGAACATTGTCAAACTGAGTTTGATCACTGATGGGAAGCTCGAGTCGAGCTTGAGCCGAACTCGAGCACTTCTAGTGTAGGCCAAGCTGAGCTCAAACAGGCCACTACTTGGCTCGGCTCAGTTCAATTACAGCCCTACGCACAAAGCATATAGATGTCAATCAAAGATTAGTTAAATTTATTCCACAAATCAATAAATAACTCAAGTAATATTCTCACTAAAGGTGTTCCTCAAATATCAGCAACTAAAAACTGAGCGTGTATGTTAAGAATAACATTTCTGTCATATTTATTGATTAATCTTCATTATATTTCTTTCTTTATATATTGGTATTATGGTCCATATAAAGACCACTCTACCGAATTTTTTTGACCTAATATTCAAATGCATTTAGTTAATGTGACATGATTATCCTTCATGTAAACATAAAATGTATATGCACACAGTTTTACAAAATATAAGATAAAATAATCATAAAAGATACTAGAATTACCTCTTCAACATCTTTGATGGTTGTACAGTATATAATAGTCGAACCAGCATTGGCAACATAAGTAGAGACTTCTCTGGTGATCTCATCCACAAATGAGACACCGCGATTAAAAGGTTTGGCACTGTAGAAGAGATTGTTGCGATCAAATGAGCCAATGGTGACGTATGGATCTTTCATCTTCAAGGAATTGATAATGTCATTCCGAACCCTGGAATGATGACAAAAACCTGAAGATATTTTCTTCCAGCATACAAAGTTCAAGCAAACTCATAACAAGAATGTGAAACACTAGAACAAAATAAACGTATATGGAGTCATATATGACTAAACATGTGTGCATGCACATGCACGTGCAACTGCATGAATACCAATATTTATATTATATGTGAGCAAATATGGAAATTGTGAAATACCATTGTTAATACTGACTGCGTTAAAATGGGATAACATCGAACAAAATAACATCTTTTGGACACAAAAGGTGAAAGAGATTGACCTAGATAAACAAAGAGGACAATAGAATTATATCACAAACCCACTACTAGCGAAAAATGGGTAAAGAGGTAATGAAGACATATTGATGTCAGCTTCCCCATCACACAAGAAAACTCTAATACATCTTTTACATGTTAAACAATGATCCTGTGATCTGAGGGCAAAGCCCAATTTGCAAATTTCAGCCTGTCAAATTGCAATGTGAAGTGACATTCAAGAATGGTATGGTAAAATAAAATTCATCTAGCCATTATAGGGACAAGGATTTATTGAGTTGTGTGTCTTGAGTCTAAAGAAATGTGAAGGTGATCCAATGACTGTGTGCGCACACGAGCATGTGCGTGCATTTGTTTGTGTACGAGAAAGAAAGGGAGAGAAGTTTTAAGTTCATTGGGGGCACATGATAGACTCCAATGTAACTCAATATAGTGGGAGACACTTTCATAAGAAAATTCGCGATTTGAGTGCAGAGAAGATCTAGCAAAATAAAATAAAATACTAAGAGGTAACTTTAAGAATAATACCTATATGCCATAAAACAAAGAAATTCAATAACAGAGAAAGAGAGAGTATAACCTGGAGGTGAGAAACATAAAAACATTGAAACAAATGATATAAAACCTGTACTAAATGGAGATTGAATTGACTCAGCAAATAAATTTTCCCCATGAAAATACAGCTGTTTGTTTGTTCTCACTATGAAGTTAGCAAACAAAATTGGTAAGAGAATAGGTAAAACTACTATAATACAACAAAATGGACTACCATCAAAGATCCCAAAAAACACTTAGAATCTCAACTTAAAGAAGAAATACTCACTTCTCAGTAGCAGTTGCCGTTAACCCAACAAATGGAACATTTAAGAGAATACCACGCAACTTGTCTAACTGTTTGTATTCCACCCTGTGAAAAAAAAAAAAACTCACATATATTGAAAAGGAAACAGAGAATAAATTAATAGCGATGATAGGAATGAACAACTAGGTAAACAAATTCCATCTTTACATGACATCCACCCTCATCTTCTAAATGTCCACCTCTATTAATAATTTTTTTGTATCTCATTTCAGAAAACATATAAAACTGGAAAGAGTGTATCCATAAGCAAAAGACAGATGGCATATAATTGAGCAGGACTTGATGATGAACCCAGCTATTCAAGCTCACTTTTTAATTTACTCAATTATAGGCTAATTCATGAGTGCCAATGAGATAAGTGAGCCAAGCTTAATCTCGCTTTAAAATTTAATGTAAAGGGCAAAGCCCAAGCAGGAAATGCCTCTGCTTAATAGGCTTGCAAGCGAGCAGTACAAGATTGTAAGACAATCGATTCCAATAACAACTGGTTCGAATATGACTCATTTCGGACTATTCACGGAACAAATAAGACGACCTCAAATCTTATTTCTCAGTTCATTAAATTTTCAAACCAAGCCTGAGCATCCTACTTAATCTTCTTGGTTAGGTTCATTTATATTTCCATTGAATAGAAAAATGACTTCAAAAGAGAATGGCGGAAGACTAATTTGCCTAAACAAATAGAAGTAAAGCTACTGAATGAGAAATATAAATGAGAATTAAAAAACAAAAGTCAGAAATTAAAAGAAAATGGGAAGTTCAAAATAATTCTTTTTATCAAAGAGAGGAAGTGAGGTCAGAAATAGATTGCAGAACAGAGGTCACTGTGTTCCTGCAGAACTAGGCAATGCAAGATCATGCAAGCTGAAGACAGCCAGCCATAAATTCAGGACTACAACCTGATCTTAGCAAGACCAACTTCTGCCTTCAAGTCCAATCCCAGCACAACAGCTTTGGATTCTGTTTATGGTTCAACCAGCATACCCATGTGTAAACAGCCCATTTCTCTTCTTTAACAATGCAGCCCACATCCACAACAATGAATGCCGAAAAAGTGATAGATTTCAAAAGGCCAAGAAAAATCATAATCTGAAACTACAATATTTAATAGTATAAAGCAATAAGAACCTAACCTGAAATCATGGCCCCACTCTGAAATGCAATGTGCTTCATCAACTGCCATCAGACAAATTCCCTTGTTTAGCAAATTTGACCAGAAGCTGCACAATGAATATAACAGAACAGCAACTCACATCAAAATAGAGATAGAAATTCAGTAGCAGAAAATAAATGGAAAAAAATAATCAGATCATAAGATCTGCTATTATCAATTACATATTTGAAAACATTCAGAAGAGTTTAACAAACTTGACATTTAATTGTTATCCATCACCAAAAAGAAGCTTCTTACTTGCATCAGAAAAGAACCCTCATCACTTGATACAGGACACAATGTCTATAAGTCACCAACACCATACGGATGGAGTTTGTGTGGCTAACACATGCACAGTGTATGTTCAGACATACACAAAATATAGCAAAAATATGTAAATAAATAAATTCAGATACTGAAAACACAAAATCACACTAGGACAAACATGTGCAAGCACATACATTCATACATAGATCAAGGTCAAATATGGCAAGTATTTGGAACTCATTGACATGCTTCATGTTAATTTTTCAAACAACTAATTGGATCAAGGAGACATTCATGTAAAGACCTGAAATGCCAAAAATACCAGATGGTGGGATTTGCCTAGTGAAAATATCAATCCTCCCCTTCTTAATTCAAGGAGTGGAATGAGTATTATAAATGTTTATATCAAGACGGAAAAAAGCAAGTAAAACACAGACAAACAAACGACCAGAGAAATACATCATTACAAAACCCATTCAAACAAAATAGACTCCCCAAATAAAAATAAATGTGCTATGGTGTCTTAGCAGCATTTTCCATTGCATCTTGCCGAATTATGACAAATCCAAAATAAACAACAAACTTTTCAACTATTTTTTAAGGAATAAATGAAAAGAAAATTACACAAACAAAGTCGTTGCAACAATGTCATGTACATAGTACTTATTGAAACATAGAAGAAGGATTCATATCTTTCTTTAATGAGACATTCACCAAATTGCTTACCCCGTAGCCATTGAGCATGCCTTTTCTAGCGTATAGAAAGAATTAATCGAGGAGGAGATTTTTGAAGAAAAGAGACCTTGAGAGTGATATGACAAGTACAAACATTGATCAAAGAGACCTAGAGAGTGATATGGTAAGTAGACACATACATAGCTCAAGTTTAGATATGGCCAGTATTTGGAACTCATTGACATGCTTCATATTAATTTTTCAAAGAACTAAATAGATCAAATAGAAATTCATGTAGCGACCTAGAATGCCAAAAATACCAGATGGTGGGATCTGGTTTGTGAAACTATCAATCCTCCCTTTCTTAATTCAAAAGGTGGAAAGAGTATTATGAATGTTAAAACACGGACAGACAAACAACAGGAGAAATACATCATGGCAAAACTAATTCAAGCAAAATAGATTCCCCCATTGCAAATAAATGTGCTATGGACAGTCCGAAATAAGCAACAAACTTCAATTATTTTTATAGGAATCAGCTAAAAGAAAATTAGACAAAGAAAGTTGTTCTAACAATGCCATGAACATGGTACCATTAGTAAAACATAGAAGAGGGATTGAAATCTTTCTTAAACGAGACATTCACGGAATAGTGTACCTGGTAGGGATTGAGCATGCCTTTTCTGGAGTCATGTACAGAATATCAAATTGACCACTCTCAGCATTGCTTTGTGCACTGGAGTCAGTCTGGGCACTAGAGAGATACTCAGCTTTTATGGCCCGTTGTTTTAAAGCCATTACCTATACATAAAAGAATAGCTTAATACTATATGATAACGTATTGAAGAGAACAGCCAGAAAAACGGTATAGCTAAAAAAAACCTGATCTTGCATCAAAGATATAAGAGGGCTTATGACTATAGCAGTCTTCTTCGCTACCAGCGGAGGAACCTGATAACTTTATTGCATATTTCAAGAAAAAGGGTCAACAGAAAATTTGTTTGTTAAATTGTAAATGAGATCTTTAAAACCAAATTTACAGCGAAACAGAATGCTCTCTTTCTGGTATGGACAAGAAAATAAAGAAAGAAAGAAACAGCAAACTAACCAGAGTGATTTACCACTTCCAGTGGCCATAACTACCAAACAATCTTTTCCCTCCAAAATGTTCTCAATAATCTCTTTCTGGTATGGACGGAAGGTCGAAAACCCAAAAAATGTCTACAACATAATACAATGGAAAGTAAATCAGTCCCTTTTGTGATTATACGCATGATGATTTAGTTTGCCCTAACAAGATGCGAACTCCAAGAAAAAAAAATGAGTAACAATGGCGAGTGTAAAAAGAATTAATCGAGTGGTGGATTTTTCCAAGAATAGAAAAGAGACCTTGAGAGTTGACTCCATTTTCTTTGCTTTGCCGTCAGACACCGGAACCAGAAAATATCAAAAGAAATCAAGAAAACAAAGGGTTCGATGATAGGAGGATATATATATATATATATATATGCAAAAGTTGTATATACAGCTTGGTTTCCCGCTCTTTTCATCCCAAGCGTACGCGCTACGCCACAATGCACATCATCCGTGAATTCGATCCATCTTATTTCACCGACTTATTATCAAACGAAGAGAGTAAAGATCTTCTTTTACCGTGTACCCCCTCCAATTTGAGAAGGCAAATGCCGGTTGGTTTCCCGTTTAATACTATCATCGTTTACTATAAGTCGGTGAATTCATTCTTTTCGTGGTTCACCAACTTATTATCAAAAGAATATACTAATTCTCATTTATATATAGATATAGATATTAATATTGAAATTGGAGGGGAGAAAATCCTCCAAATTAATTTGCTTGAAGTTAGGAAATCTAATCCAAAATTAACAAGCCACTGTCATGTTTATTTCAGGAATCAGAGGTTTCATGACCGATCCCAATTTTCCACATCAAATCCAAAAGTCATGCAACCAAATACAATGCAATGAAGTACACTAAAATAATGTTTGATATTAGCGTCTTGAAATTGGAGAAATTTTAGTTTCAAGCAGTTCTTCCTAATACAATATAAAATATATGCAATATAAAATATGTTTAACAAGTCATGGTGGTCTTCAAGACACGCCTTGTACGTGGACGGACTAAAGATAACTTGCCAAGGAGGAGGAAAAGGCATTTAATGATTCACATTCTTCACTTCCGAAGGAAGGGAAAAAAGAAAGATGTACAAAGGCAGAAGTAATGACTAGTAAAAAAAAAAAGAATGCAATGTCAAGAGTTAGACGGCACCATTTGGAGATGTTTTTTTTGTTGTAAAATGACTGCCAAAGCTGACCACCTGAATTTTTTTCTCCAACTTAGTGGTCCTTTAAGTGAATCCAAATGCCACTGAATTTATGACAAAAAAACCAGCATAATTTCCTGGGATGGAGCCCTTTGAAGCGAAGGCCACCAGCTGCCATGTCCCTCGAGGAATTTAGGAGCTAGTTTTGCTACAGTGGAAAACATTCAATCATAACTCAAATCACCAGAAAGAGGAAAAGGCAAAGTAATCCGTAGACGGGTAATAGTGGTAAGAGATACATATGGTAAAAGCAGGTTTAAACGAGGAATTTACTAGTTTTACTTCTGTGCAATGCATTCATTCAGAACTCAAATCAGCAGCGAGAGGAAAGCAAAGTACTCCATAAACCGGGAATATTGGTAACAGAAACATATGCTACAAGCAGGGGGAACACCTGAAGCAAATAAAAATAGCTACCATTCCTTACAAGTTACAGCACAATCATTTTTGTGCCCAAAGAAAGTTTTACATCCAAAAGAACTTCCACTGCCACCGAACAGGAAATTTAAAATCTAATAATACTTATCCCATTTCAGAAAATAAGTTCATTCTTCAATTGGCCAAGATTATTTCAAACATGCTAGAGGCGACATTTGGTAGGAACCCGATAAACTATATATTGCATCACCAGTAAATATTAAAGTGTCTCTACAACCAAAGCAATGTACAACTATGGAAGTAGTTGGTACAACTGTACAAAACAGCCATTGCTTTGGCATAGGTTAATTTAGTGGTGGCAACCACAGCAGCCTGTTGAGAAATCTATGAGAAAAGTAATCTGTATTCATCTGCCTCTTGACCCATCTCCTCGAGGCTGCGGTCCTTTCTTTCCTTATCCAATTCGAGCTTCTGCTTTAGTTCCTTCTCCTTCACGTCTATCTATATCATGAATTGACAAGCAGACAACCAACCAATACAAAATTTCTTCAGCAAGAGTTAAAATGGAGAAAATCAATAGAAAGCGCTCGTGAAAATTTTTGATCTTACAGCCTCGTAGATCTCGTCATTTTTCTCGAAGTCATCACTTCTACGTGGGATGATGTGGATATGAACATGAGGCACAGTCTGACCTGCATGGGGCCCATCCTAAGGTACCAACAAATATCAAGAATTAACAATCTTAATAAAAATGACACAAACCATTCATGATCAAATATTAGTGCACCAGTAGTAGTCGAAGAAATTTTGAAAATTTTGATATATAAGGTGCAATGGATCATGCTATTTCCTTCAGACATCAAAATGCCCCCATATTTTTTGTCATATGCTCCAAAGAATGCAATAATGCCATATCAGTTAGTTCATTGAGTGCAGGGCACATCGGTCAAGCCAGGTTGTATCTAAATTAGTCAATCTTGATTACCTGGTAGAACTGGGGGCTTGAAATCTCAGCTAAAAGTCATAAAAATGATTTGGCATTAATTATGGATTACTCTCTCTCTCTCTCTCTCTTTTCCTTATTACTCTATTTATTGAGGGATAAATAACCTGCCAATCCCCCACCCACCCCCCCAAAAAAAATAGAAAATTATATATATATATATATAAAGTGAAAGAAGAAGGGGGGGAAAATGGAGGGATACAGCAATCCTCTCCAATCCCCAAAGGCATGATTCAATCCCAGGTCCTGGTACGACTGTGAGTCTGTGACCTATTGTCCTAATATACCCAGTCATATCTGGAGCAACTTGGCATCAACTTTGTCCATTTTCTGACTCAACTACTTATGAGCATAAATATGAATCGGATTCTGTTCGTGAGGGAAATTACATTGAAAAATAGGTGTGGGAATCTAGTAAAGGTGAGGGAATGTCTGGTTGATAAATGCAGAAATCTTTGTTGGGGATTAATAATTTCAAATTTTTTATCTTGGTAATTATCCCTATTGGATTTCATGGGTTGTAGACTTGTTAAAACTATTCATAGAGCACATTAACTAGAAAGAGATGGAGTAAAAAAATAAATAAATAACTGAATAATGAGTTCTAGTATTGCAGCTGTCTTACTTGGATTGCAAATGTGAGTGAAGATGCTTTGTGGTGGTACTCAAGCCGACTACCAACCTTTTGCGCTGTAAGCCATAAATCACTGGTCTCATCAGCTGTGAGATCAACAAAGCGCTTCACTTCACGCCTTGGGCAAACAAGCACATGTATTCAATGTCAAGTCAACCAACTGATACGATTGAAGTTCAGAATATGCATGACTCGATTAAGGTCATAATCTCATATTTGATGGAACCATGCAACAATGATTTAATTTTAACCTGAATTGAGTTATGCTGTTATACAACTCATGCACACAGAGTGTGGCAGGTGGTCCAGAGGATTTTATACATCTCCTTTATGTAGAAGCACTGTGACTTCTACATTTGAGGCCTCACTTCACTAACTGAAGTCAATTCCTCATGAACTCTGTTAGCTAGGAACGGGTCCTTCCCCCTCCTAGTAGTCAGTCCGTTTTCTCGAAGGGAAAGCCTTACTCTCATTTACTTCAAGCGTAGGCCGCAGGAGTCAAAAAGTTGTAGAGGCAAATTCCACAGAGAATTACGGACAGCCATATATGTACAAGTATTGACCAGTAAGAAGGAGCAGATAGAACATCATGAAAATAAATTCAGTTCAAAATTTCAAACATTACAAGCCAAAAAACCTCTTATGCCCCCAAAATCACTCCATATGTATATTTTATGTGGCACAAATTTATGTGTAGGGAGAGTGTTAAAATCCACTACAACACTACAAAAATTAAAACTCATCAGCATGTAAGGCCCGAATACTTAAAATCAGCCTCAACAGACTCAAAAATCAAAGTTTCATGGTGTAAATAGCCCCACAATGGCAGTTAACAATTACACTGAAATAGCAGATTAAATTAATGAGCTCAATACAAACAAAACATGAAGAAATATCAATACAATTTGTATGTATACATATATGTGTCCCATCAAACAACTGCTTGAACTGATTCTACTCCATTACAATCAATGTAATCAGACCATGTAATGTCATGGAATATCAATCCTGCAAAACTGTGATTATTTTTCAGCTACATAAATGAAGGCATTAATTGAAAATTACCATATTTAATTCCTCAAAATAATATATTTATATCTCCGAATCAATCCCAACACATCATTTTAATGTTGAACAGGGAAAAAAAATGGCGAAAGGATATGACCTGCAAAAATAAAGAGAAGGAAATCACAATCAGAGAACTTATTATACTATGGTATGAGAACAACAGGAAAGGAGGGAGAGAGAGAGAGTTGGATAAATGAGATTAAGTGAAGGAGTATGGCAAGTCACAGGCCAAGGTGAAAAATTAAACAAACAAACAAATGTAGAACAATCACATATTAATCAATGAATTTATTCTTTATTATTATTATTTTTTGGTGGTGGGGTTAGGATACCTGTAAACATAATGAATTGGAAAACAAGTTAGGCTAGACAACTACATTTATTTGTGTTTGCAGATGCCTATACACACATACATAGGTACTACTTTATGTATGTATATTATTAGTGACTAATTTGTGTTCTCAAGAGCAAACATCAATGTGGGACTGAAAATTTTTCCTCTTTTCTTTGAACTGACAGTGATGATTATGATGGCACATCGACAGAATCAGCCCATGATAGTGGTCTCTCCCATATGTTTATTATCGCAGGTTAAAATATTCCCCAATTCATAGTTGAAAATAGCAAGTTGACACAACTATGAAGAATGTTTTATTTCAACCAAAGATAGGGGAAACAAACATTCAAGGATAGAACATGTCAATTTTTTTGGCCGCATATCGAGATTCAGTCTCTCTCATTTTCTCATAAACTTACAATAATTTTTTTTTCATTAATGCAAGAAATCCTAGAGAAGGAAAAACTAAATTATAAACCTACAAATGTTACCTGGATTGAGTGATAAATAAAATAGACACGAAGCTACAACTAGACCAAAACATAATTCATATTTTATAACTAAACCATAAGCATGAGATAAACACGTTCATTGATCATCAAAACACTGCAAATCAAACCCTAAATTAGTTCACCAGCAGCACCACCATCTGATTTAGGCACAAAATTACCTACGCTACACAAATTGAACCCAGGTGTGCGTGTACGCGCAAATATATAGGTACAAATATATGTATTATGTAGTATACAATTTACCAGGAATAAGAGGACGCAGGTTGACCATGGCGTAGGAAAAATCGGTAGCGTAGAAGACTTCCTTGTGGTGAATCTTGTAGGGACCGAATGTGTAATGCTCCGACTCCATCTGTGTGCATTTTCACGAGTTTATGAATGAAATTAGATTTAACATTAAGGAAGCGAAGTAACTGGTATGCGCGTTTTGTTTGGTATACTTGCCTTTTGGTGTATGTAACTGGACGAAGACGAGGCTCTGCTTGCGTGGAAGCGATGACCAGAAGCGGCCTTGGTGGTGGCGATGGCGGCGGAGGAAATGGCGATGGGTCGGAGGCTTCTAGACGAGTGCAGTGCAATGAAACCTCGGGAAGAGAGAGAAGGCAACAGCAACTTTAACACCATTACCTTGGAACGGTTTTCAGATTATGCTGTCCAGGAGTAGCATTAAGACCAGAATCCGTTTTATTTTGTCTTGATTTCGATCCGTTATAAGCTATCCGATGATAATCATTATAATATCAATGAGTTAGTCAATATACATTTACATCTCCTTTTATTTTTCATATTGTATTAATCTTTTTTTAAATTTGAATAAGAGATAACACAAATCTCTCTCTTTTGTTAGTGGTTAACACAGTCAATGACAAAAATTATGATATCAATAATTTGTATATTTTAAATTCTAGTTCTACCCTTGAAAAATATGTAAAGATGTAATTATCCTTATGATATAATCATATCTTTTTTTAACTGAATAGCATTAACAAAATTATCACCTTCTTCTTCTTATCATTTCAAAAAATTAAAAATTGATCATCAACAAATGTTGCCGGTGATAATTTATCGTGGTAAGAGAGAGAAGTGATAAGATATTTTTTATCTTTTCTTTTTTCTTTTCTTTATCACATTCTCCCTACATTTTCTCTTTTCACTTAATTCAATCAAGAGTTACAATCTTGAAATTATAGAGTTTAAATGTGTAACTTAACTTCAATGGAACATATAAGTGGTTTCGAAATTGAGTTTAAAATAATTAGGGTTAAATTATTTGAATTGGAAATTCTGAATTCAGTTTATGTAATAATTTTTTCTTTTTTATTATTTTTTTACATTTTTAAAAGTCACAAGTTCGTTTTTTGATTACATACATGAATATATACACACACTATTATACAAAATTACAGAGCTAAGTAGCCAACCCATATATAAAAGATAGTAGCTAACCAACTCATTTATACTTTTCAATTCACACCCACATCTCTAATAAATTACCGATGTTCCTTGGTTACACACATAAATACAAACTCATTTCAATTCATGGATTTGTTTGTTAAGTTTGTGAAAATATATATTATTTACTTATTTATTTAAACTACAATTGGATTTAAGTTGTCAAAAATATTTTATTTTTTATTAAATTTAGATTTTGTTTTCTAAATGAGTGGTTGAGCTCACCAGTGTCGTTAATGATAGTGAAGCGAAAGAAGGATAAGCAGATGTTGGAATACAATTGGGTAATTTTGTCTTTTCACTTTACTTTGTTTATAAACTAAAATAATATTGTTAAAAAAATGAAGACAAAAACATAATTTTGTTATTTCCTTTAACGACATCTGCTTAATAAGTCTGACAAATGATGTTAATGTAATTTGACAAATAAATTGGGAGGTCAATGTTATTAACTAAACCTCAAAAGAAATTAGTATAATTTACCCCATCAATAAATTTGATCTTATAAATGTTTGAATTTTAATGTTTTAAGGCAAAAGTGTAAAAAAAAAAAAAACTCTAAACTTTTCTCCTTGTGTACCCTTAAACTATTTTTTATTTTTTTAGCAAAAGTCTCTCGTCTTATAAAAGTCGGTAGCATGACCTGACAAAATTATAATGACATAAATACTATTTACAATGATCATTATGTCATTCTCTTAATAAATATAGTGTTTTCTAAAAAAATAAAAAATAGTTAGATAAAAATTTCAAATAATAAGTTTAGAAATATATATAAAAAAAATGCTAATAAAACTTTATTTAACTTTTTTTTAAAATAAAAATATAACCAGCATATACTATTTTCTCTACTAGTATAGTCAATAATATTTTCTGAATAATAAAAAAAAAAAAAGAGTTTGATAGAATTATAATTGAAAAAGTGTTTTTCTTTGATTTGCTAACTATAGTGGGGAAAGCATCACCGTAATAATAAAAAATAATTAGAAATATAAAAAAGTAAAAAATCAATAGAATTTTATTTCATAATTCTATCACACTATTTAAAAAGAAAGAAAATTGTTTAGAAAACACTATACTAAAATAAAAAAATGTCGTATTCAATGAACAAAGCTCTCACTTGAACTGAGTCTAAGAGAGGTGGATATCAATAAGCTTTAACCCCATTTTTTGAGAGAATGCTCCAAAGTCTCAAACCAAAGATACATCACTTTGGACAATGGCACTTGTATTTAAAAAGCTTAAATAAAGTTATAGTAGTTCCTTTTTTTTATGTTTCTAAACTTAATATTTGAAAATTTTATCTAGTTATTTTTTTTGTGAGTTTTAGAAAACACTATATTTATGGAGATAATAACATAATGGGCATAGTAAATTATATATATGTCATTATAATTTTGCCAGGCGGACAAGTTCTCCACTTTTGTAATATAAGAGACTGATTTGCTCCTAAAAATATTTTACTTTTGTAATATGAGAGACTAATTTGTTCTAAAAAATAGTTTATAGAGTATTTTTGCACATTAAAAAAAGTTCAGAGTGTATTTTGCACTTTTACCTTGTTTTAACAATAGTTGTTTCGTATATTAAGAACTTACCAAAAAAAAAAATTTGTAAATAATAACTAACAAAATCAAATGTCACAAAAATAAAATTTAGAGCATGAGCAATCGGATCGCCAGAGCCTAATTTGACGATCCAAATGACACTGTAGTCCAATAATGGGTTGACAAAAAATGTGGGCGAGCCTGTTGGTTGGCTAGGTGGTTCACTGGATTGGGCGAACCATTTAGCCAACATTGTTCACTTGGGCCTGTTTTAATGCAGACCCATATTTTTTTAAAAAAAATTTCACTTATCGAAACGAAATCGTTTCGATAAGTGATTTTAATAAATTAAAAAAAAAACACACTCACTTATCGAAACGACGTCATTTCGATAAGTGACTTTAATAAATAAATAAAAACACGTGGCGACCTAAAAAGGCGTCGCGTGTTGTGCAACAGTCATCCCAAACAGGTCCTGGTTGCCCAAAATTGTGTTTTTTGTCTCTTTTTTTTATAAAAAAAAAAAAAAATTAAGCTCTGCCAAAGAGCCGTTAAGGCACTGTTTGGCAGAGCCAAATAGTGCCTAAAACTGCTCTTTTGGCTTTAAAATAATTATTTTATTTTATTTTTTACTTTTTTCATCCTTATAAATACACCACCCCTACATTCACTAAATTCACAACCAAAAATTCATATTTTTTACTCTAAGTCTAGAATTACTTTTATTTTCTCAATCTTTAGTTAATTGTATTTTTACAAATTTCATTTTCATGGATCCAATACCACTAGATTTCAACTTCAACCATTTATTAAAATATTATTATTTTTTATTAACGAAAATTTGAAGAACCTGTTGTAGAGCCAAAATTTGGAGATCCCGACATGATAATATGAGTGGCTAAAATTCAAATTTGGAGAACTATTTTTTAGTCAACCCATACTGAATGCCCTTAGAAAAACAACAATATTGTTATATGATTACCTCAGGTATACTTGTACGGAAGTCCTACAAGTTTAGAATTTAATTTAGATTTAACTTGACATGTAATTAGCAGGTTGAGCTCAATTTATTTTGCTAAGACGGTAGATCGCAGTGCAGTGATAATATTGTTCTATTACAATATTAAAATAATCTTGCTCATACTCTGGGTGGATAATTTTAAAATAATCTCTCTCATACTCTGCAATTAGTGTTATCCAACGACTTAACTTTTTTTATTGAGACAGTTTTATTTGTACAACATTTTGAGCTAATATTCGATAGAAGACAGTATTCAAATAATAATAGATGAAAAAGTCACTTAATACAAAATAATTTCATAATATTTAACAAATTTAACAAAAATAATTTTATGTTTGAGAAACATATATACACTTAGATCCAAATTACCCGCTCACCTGTATCCCCCAATTACCTCAAATCCTTCTCTCAAGTCCATGAACTTTCAACTTCAAAATTTCAGATTAAAGCTCGGCATTTATATCTTCTAACCAGAAATAGATGTGTCATTCGAACATCATCATTCAATTCTCTAGCCATAGAAAGCAGATGTCGAAAAATTTAATGAAATTCCCGGAAAGCTAATACCGAAGCACGAACAGAAGTTTCGGTAAAAAGCAAAATAGAGCACCTCCAAGAAATGATTATCACAACAAAAGCCTAATAATGCAAACAAAATCAAAACGCAAATCAAACAGGAAAAAAAACTACAAACCAAAACTAAAATCAAGTCATTGGATCGCTAGCAAGTCCAGTTAGTTTCGGAGAAAAATTGAATCAAATCTTAGAGAAATAAACTCTCAAATCGTAGTATTTTTTAGGATAAATTATTTTTGAATTTTGTGTAAATTTACTAATTTATCCTCTATATTATAAATTATATTGAAAAATAATAATAAAATAAATAACAATATAGTGAAAAGACTGAAAGCCCTCAAAACCCTCTCGGTCTAAACTGTCGCTCCACCACCCTCTCGCCATCCCCTTCCACGGCCTTTTTTTCCTCCACTGTCGCCTCCACGGTAGCCATATCATTCAGCCCGCACCTTTCCCCACCACCTGCCACCTCTTTCTACCTTCAAAAACAAAAATTGCAGAAACCTAAACTCTATCCCCAACAAATTAGCAAGCAAGAGGCAACTTTCTCACCATCGTCAAATCAACATCCAAAGAGGCCAATCAGTTCTTCCCCAATGCAATCAAACATTTTGATTCCATACGCTCTACATATTTTCAACTCTGTTTTTGATGTTTACACATCTAATATGACATAAGCTCAAGTGGCATGGGAACAAGGAGTGTATGTTAATCTTTTTCAAAAACAAAAGAGTATGCCAGATTGTACTAGATTCAATTTGATGATAACTATATATCTTTGCCATAACATACCTTTAATTGGTGGGCTCTAATGGAGTAGTTAATAGAGCGTCTTCTGGGATCGGTTCAGGTGCGAATTTGGAAAAATAGTTCAATCAACCATTATCTTCGGTATTCTGTGTAGTCATCGCCGGAACCAACCACCGTATTGGCTTGCTTATGGAAGATTTGGATATGGTGCCTTCAAAGTTCAATCCAAAGTTCCAAACCCTGTATTTTGCTACCATTCTGAAACAAAACCCATTTGGTATGTATATATACATGCATATTGGGTATAAATTTTGTTATTATTCTGGAACAAAACCCATTTAGTGTATATATATATACATTCATATTGTGTATAAATTTTGCTACCATTCTAAAACAAAACCTTTTTATATTTCACGGCAATAAATAATATATTTTAATATGAAAAAAACATTAACTTCAAATTGTTGAGACATCTTCAAATAACTCCAGAATGCATAGCCATAGCTCCAAGTTCATGAGCCACCCATTTGGTTATACACATACACATGCATAAACATATAAATAGTATATATAATACTTATATGCACATGTATAATATACAATATGTGAATTAGAAGGAGTGGGTTGCGGTATAATGGTCTTGTAATAATGATTAGTGAGGGTAACTGTGTCATTTCCCTTAGATGAAGGTATTTTGGTCAGCTGATGTACAATTACTTAACGGGTTAAACAGTCAACTAACAGAATGGGTTAATCTGTAATTGACCAAAACTTAAGGGAGGTTAAAGAAAAAAAAATTAAAAGTTTAATCTTACAGTAATAAGCTGAAACCTCAGAGGAGGTAAAGGTAATTTACCCCTATTTTTTTTATTAAGGTTTAGTTTGGGAGGGATATGATTTTTTTGTGTTTGGTATAAAATTTTGGAAGGAAAATAAAGGGAATGAATGGATTTGGAGGGATATCATAAGTATGAAGAACAAGTTTTGTTATCTTCCCAAAAAATTCAGGAAATGGAAGGAAAACCTAGCAATTTTGATAAAATATTGTTAATATTAAATTTGTCCTTATTTTGATAAAAGACATAATTTATCCTTTAAATATAAAATGTTATAGTCATTATAGTAGTTTCATTTCATTCCTTTCTCCAACATGTTAACTATCATTTTTTTTTTCTTTTTCATTGTATCTGTTATAAATAAAGAAAGAATTGAATTTGAATATTAACAATACATAAATGTCTATTTATAGGTACATAATTTTGAAGGCTAAGTAAATATAGGAGACAAAAAATCATAATCTTAGATAGTTTAGGAGAAGGGGTAAGAAAAGATATATAATCTAATCGCATATATAATAGGAAATATATAATCTAACAATTCTGCAAACTCAATGTGAGTTATATGAAGCCTTGAGTTTAGAGACAAAATCTTGAATGCTGCTCGTAAAAGCAATCTGATGATATTACTAATTGTGGCTACGAACACATACAAAGAAGCTGCAAGAGCGACTTGGTAGACAAATGCAACTCATTAGAGTGACAAAAAGATCGAAAAAAGCTCGTTGGAGTGAAAACTGATTTGAAAATCAGAAAATAAGCTCGTTGGAGTGAAAACTGATTTGAAAATCAGAAAAGGAACTCGTTGAAATCAATGACTTTGACACACAGATGTTATGACTCGTTAAAGCAATCTGATGATATTACTAACAGTGTTTGCGAACACATATAAAGAAGCTGCAAAAGAGCGAACTCGTTGAAATGACAGTAAAACCAAAAGCTACTCGTTAGTGGAAATTAATTTGAAAATCAGAAAAGGGGCTCGTTGAAATTAGCGAATTTGAGACACATATGCTAATGGGAGCCGATGGATTGAATATGAGTTGGGCTGTCATATTTTTTTTTCTTTTATTATCTGCATAAAATATATATATTTAACGCGAAGCTATTTTGATGATTATTCGGTGGGAATGAAGCCGATGGTGCCATCCTCGACGATGATGGCGATAAATTGGGAAGACTAATAGGAATTGATAGACTTTGATACCATGTTAGAAATAAAAAAATAATTGAATTTGAATATAAACAATACATAAAGACCTGTTTATATGCACATAATATTGGAGGTTAAGTAAACATAGGAGACAATTTTATGTAATTTAGGAAAGATATATAACATAACATCAGATATAATAGGAAATATATAATCTAATAGTATCAAACATAGCCTAAGGGACAATTTCACTATTAGGAATGGCAACGGGGCGGGTACGACACGGTTTGCCTAAACCCGTCTCCATCCCACTGCCTTCAACACTATTCCCAAAGCTACCACAGGTTTGGAACAGGACAGAATTTCAAAACCTATCTCCACCCTTTTAGGAGAAACCCCACCCCATCTCCGCCCTGTTTAAAATTTCAAAAGGGACGGGACGAGACAGGGTGAGGCAGGGCCCCTCCCCACAAAATTGTAACCACATCAAGTATCAACAAAAATTGATTTTTTCAAAAGATACGAGCCTAGTGGGTAGTGCCAAGGTTGATACTATTAAATTCAAAATAATATAACCCCTGTTTAAGAAGTAAAATGACAAGATTCTACAATAAAATAACCTATTATAAAAAATACATTTCACAACTAAATAACCTAGTAATAAGTTTGATCCAACAATTAAAGAAGTCTTAATACAACCAGAAGATAAAATGAAAACATAAGTCTTAATACAACTAAAAGTAAAATTATAATTTGTATATATATATATATATATACATATAAATATATTTATAATAATAAAATTTATAGGCGGGGCGAGTTATTATAGAGTCTCGAACCTGCTCCGTACCCGCGACGGGTTTTGATTTTCTTTCCCCGGCCCTACGAAAAAAAAATGGCTCCCATACCCGTCCTATACGGGACAGGATGGGGCGAAAACCCGACGGGGTGGACAAAATTGCCTTTCCTATTCATGATCGAAAGTACCAGAACCAAAACCTCAATAAAAAACCAAATTATTTTGATTCCTCTCTAATCTTGATACTTCTTATTGCCTTTAACACAATATCTCTCTCCTCTCTCTCTCTGTTATCCTCTCTCTAAAATTATATATTTGTTCACCATTTGTAACTACGTTGTTTGGCGATTTCCTCAAGTTGTGCCCAAATTTGCCTACTCTTTTTTTCTATTGCCATTGAACGGACCATCAATGTCTCATCTTCTTACAATTGTAGGATTTTTAATTTTATTTTTTGGATGGATTTGGGAGATGATATGCACGATGTCGAGTCTGTTGACGACTTCCACAATGGTGACAATGATAACGATACCGATTACGAATTCATGGATAATGATTATTACAACAACTTTGATGGCATTTTGTAAAATGCAGAAAGAGAAAGTGAGTACAAAGAGATAGAGAGTGGGAGCATACGAGGAGGAGAGATACAAAGAGAAGTACAAGAGAGAGTGTTGAGGGAATTTTGGATCAAAAGAGTAGTAGATTTATTATATTTTGGTATTTGACTTGTTTTGAATTATACAAAATTAAAACTTATCAAAAATTAAATTGTCCCTTTTTCATTTGAATGTAAACTTGATTGATTTGAGTATTAATGAAATAAACCCATCCAAGTTTTAGGGTCCTCTTTGAAAAAGTAGGAAGGAAAAAGATGGAATCAAAAGAAAAATCAATATTATTGGGCCTTGAAAACAAAATAAAGGTAAAACGAAACGGGGGCCAACAACTACTTATCCGTGAACCAAATCCAAATTCCTCACTGTTTCAGCAGCAACACAAAGTTCAGCCATAACCACAGAGAGAGAGAAACCCTATTTCAGCAGTAACCAACACAAAGTTCAGCCTAACCAGAGAGAGAGAGAGAATGGCGTGTGCGAGTACCTCCGCTAATACTACATGGAGTATGTCGTCTCTCAGATCAGCCCTCCCTTCCGTCCACAGATCTCCTCCTTCAATCCGCTTCTCGGTGGGTCCATCTTTACCCTCTTTTTCATCGTCTCGTCTCAGACTCTCTCAGGCCAAACCCAGACCTCTCCAATCCTTCGTCGGTCTCGCTCCTCTTCACCCCCTTCTCTCCCTCAGCTTTGAAGGTACATTACCATATATTATACATATATATGTCTGTATGTATACGCTTACCTTTTAAGTTCATTATTCAAATTACATATGGGTCCTTTAATTGCAGTTGCTGTGTGTATTTTCAAGTGACACAGTATATATAGTGACAAAGGATATATGTGTGTGTGTGTTTATATATATATAGAGTAATGCTATTCAATCTGAATGTTTTTGTCCGATTTTCTTCTCCGAATTTAATTGATAGGTCAAATTAAATCAAAGTGGGTTTAAGACTTGAAATTTAAAATATGTAAAAACTCTTTTAATCTTCGTATTATAATTTTCTATATATCATATATTCATCTCCAAATGGAGAAATTCTACAATACCCCTGGGGTATTTTGACAGGTACACCCTCCATATATTGCTCTCCATTTCTCTTGGAAACTGTACAGTTTTCTATTATCAAGGAAAATGGAGAGCAATGTGTGGAGGGGTAGCACGTGTCAAAATATCCCGGGGTATTGTAGACTTTCTCGTCCAAATGACCGTGTGATCATGTCCGAATTAATTCCACATTAATTCAGTTGGACTCATACATAAACACACACACATATGATTAATTCACTGTTTTATAAGTAAAACCCTAATGACACGCAACTGATAATAAAACACTCAGGTTTGCAAATTCGTAACACTGAGCCAAGATGGATAGAGGAATGGCTGGAAACAGAACAGAAAGCTTAGTCCCCATAATGATCTCCTGAAGATTAGCTAACACATAACTAACAAGCTAACAAGGGACTTTGGACAGGAAGGATAAATAGGACTTCTTCTGCAGCGATCGGTGTCTTGTTGAAGATTTTGTTCGGTCATGGACCTTTGATAGGTTTAGGATTTAGGCAGGTGAAGATAGAGAGAAATTTGGTTGCTTCAAGCCTTCAACTGCAAAAGACATTTTGATCAAAACTACGTAGTTGTATTTGAGTCTTTATTAGTATTTCACATTTTTATCTCATTCCAACTTTTTTCAAATTAATAACTAAGGATACTTTTGTAATTAGACATCGTACCTTAATGGAGTTTAGACGGCCTTTAGCTTGAGAAATCAATTTACATCCTTTTGAAAGATGGAGCTAGTTGACCGGGAATACTACAGGAAATTTTTATACAATTTTGTCAAAAAACTTATATCAACTTACTCCTTTCGTTGAATTTTTGAATATATAACAGATAACTTATTATATGTAGTTTTGAGTCAATAGTAAAAACAAGAGTGCAGATTCGAATTTTAAAGCAATTAAATTTTTCAAGAAAAAAATGGAAAATTTCCAGCTTAGTTCATTTTCGCTGTGTATTACTGGCTTGTAACGTTTCCAATCTCAATACAATTTGATAGACAAGATAACATAACCAAGATCTCTTTGATATATAAGAAGGAACCGCCTCCTTATTATAACTCAGGTTTCATGTTATTGTGACATGTATTCCTTAAAATATTAAAAAATAAATAAAAAAATTAACTAAACACGTAACCATAACCCATTTTAAGGTGGTCCAACCATATCTAACACTACAAGGAGGCAAATATATAGATCAAATTTAGAAGACCTTTCTATGTTTAAAATTCTATTTACATTCTTCAATATATGGTTATGAGTTTCTAATTACGTATTCATATAAATTACATTGATCTGCAAATTACAAGGAATAGAGAAATTCTAAGTACCCAATAAATTAAACATAAAATTTTATACCACATTGTGGTCCCAACCTTTTAGATTAACATTTTTTATTTCTTCAACTTGGACACGATAAAGTTGACTAGATCATATTCCCTTCATGCCTAGTGAAAAGCAAAGTTAAAAGAGAATAATATATAGAGTAGCCAAATCATGTGTAGAAACCAGACCTTTGATGGGTTTAGGCAGTTTAATTATGAAATGTCTGGTGGTGGAGGAGGCTGCTTGTAATAAAAGGGAAAATAAGGTAATATTGGGTCAGGAGGGGGAGGTGCATAGTAGTTAATATACCCTGGCGGAGGGTAATATGGTAAATACCCATTTGGCGGAGAATAGTACCCTGACCCAGTGACCCTGGAGGTGGAGCAGCCAATGGTAGTGGTGCGGAAGATGGCAGCGGGCAATTCGTAGTGGTAGTGCGTGGTGGCAGGAAACAAGGATATGGGCACACATAAGGTGGTGGAGGCGAAGTGTATAGTGTTTGATCAGGAAGTGTAGCGTGTTCCCTTGATCAGGCTGGAAATTTCAACACTACTATGATCAACATGAGAGTGGAGACTACTTGGCTAACATTTTTGGCCATGATAAGAGAAATGGCCTCACAAAAATAAGGAGAGAGAGAGAGAGTGAGGGTGCTAAGTAAATAATGCAGTAGTTTTTATGGGGGTGTGCAGTGACCTATTAGAAGGCTGTATGCTTTTGTCACAATAGTCGAATGGAATAATTGAATTATTTTTTGGAAACTCTGAAAGCGACATATGAGTGAATGTGTATTGGTTAAGCATTACTGGTTGTGAAACTAATAAACTCTGCTGGAAAATTTTCTGGGTTAGTTGTGAAATTGATGTTTGTTACCTGTTTCTCTTATTCAATGAGGTGATATTGGCTGTGCCAATTGCAATTTTCCTGGTGTTATATTGCCCTTGATAGAATGGAATTCTAAGTCATGATTCATGAGCCAAAACCCTATAAATGGTACAAGCTGGTTAGATGCCACTTCACTGATGTTGAGTTTGGGAGCACTGAATTGGCTCTATGTGTCTATGTGCGTATAACTTGGTTCTTGTATTCAAAGTGATAAATTTGGTGTTACGGAATTAGGAATTTGTTACACACTGGGATTATGTGGGATTATGTGTGACGCAGGGGTTATTAGAATAATATTTGGAATATTTGGGAGAACAATTCAAGACAAATACAAGAGTGCTTATAAAGATCAAAAGAAGGATTTATTGTTTTCTTTACTTATTCAGATGATTTTGGAATTCCAATAAAAATAGTACCAGAGTTTGTTGTGATATCTGGATATTTGTGAAAATTTCAGAAATAATTCAATTATAGGAATATCCTGAATAATTTGAAAACTTGATAGCTGACACCAAGCTTGCGCTACATGAATTTGGTTTTTTCTATTATTGTGCTAGGAAGATGGGAATTTCTGATCCTTGAGGGCTACTTAAATTTTTCTATTCTTTTTTTGGTGGCCATAAACAACTAGGAAAGTGATTATCAAGTTTTGTCTATTGTTGCATTGAACTTGCTACAGTAATACATTGGTCATCCAATATCCTGCAAAAATTGCCTAGTTTACTTCCTTCTGGACTATTCATCAATTGTAGTTTGAACTTGTTACTACCGCTATCTTCTATTACCTAAGGCATATCCCAATCTGATTTAAATCCCAGAACCAAGCATTTCAAATTTTTTTTTTCAGTCATGTGACTGATTTTGTGGCAGCTGTTGTCAAATGATGGGTTATCTATGCGTATTGTATTATGGTTTCAGTTTTCCTCTGCCTGCATGATTTAAAATTTATTTAATCTGCTGGTAACTCGTTTAACTATTCAGGGTATTGTTTGATCACTTCTTGCAGAGTTCACTAGCTTTGTGCATGTTGACAACGGGGGCCGAATTTTTGCTATGAGACATGGCAGGCGAGTGCCGAAACTCAATAGGCCTCCTGACCAACGCCGGGCACTTCTTCGGGCCCTCACTACTCAGCTCTTAAAATATGGACGCATCAAAACGACTAGAGCAAGGGCTAGTGCCATGAGAAAATATGTGGATAAAATGATTACATTGGCTAAAGATGGAACTCTTCATAAAAGAAGACAAGCTCTTGGCTTCATTTATGAAAAGCAAATTGTCCATGCTTTGTTTGCTGAGGCCCCAGAAAGGTATGGGGAAAGAAATGGAGGATATACAAGAATAATCAGAACCCTACCAAGGCGAGGAGACAATGCACCGATGGCCTACATCGAGCTTGTTTAGACACTTGTCTTGTATATCATATGCAAAGTTGTTTTGTAATGTTATTCACCTTCTGATGCTGCAAACTATTCTGGCTAATTTTTTTTGTTGTTAGAGTGGATGCTTTTAAATGTTGTAGCTGCATTCTAGGCCTCCCAGCTTCGCATTTCAGGTGGTTATTGTTGCTGAATTTGATACGTCTTGATTATGCCTACTGCCATGTGCCAATTTGTACGGACCATGGGCCTATTGTTAAGGAACTGTGGTGAGTTCATTTGTTCAAAAGTATAGCTATTGCTGCTCTTGTTAAGAAGAATATTTTCAACATTTTCCGTCAGAATCAAGACGTTTTTGTAATAATGTATTGCGTTTGGCAGTTTGTAAACTTCCCTGGTCTGCGATTTTTTAATTTTATTTTTTAAAAAAAAGCCAATTGGTAATTGTGTTGATTTCTAAAACTAAAAACAAAAATGCGTTTAGTGCCTTGTTTATTTTATTTTATTTCTTTTAGCGTTTACAAAATTAACCGAAATTCTAAAAAAGGATAAAATCTTTTTTGTTTTGTTTTGTTTAACGCAAATAGATTTCTTTACAGTTTTCTGTTTTATAATTTTCAAAAAATAAAAAATTATTCTTAAAATACAAAACCAAACAGATCCAAAGTGGTTGTTATTAGACTTGAATGCACTGTGTATACGAGTGTCATCTACACTTTAATATTGGTTTATACAGATAATTGGGCCTATTATACTATCACACCAGACAATAACCCATTCTTACATCACAGATTCACACCAGCATCTTCAATTATTTTTTTAGATCAGTTTTGACTAGAATCAAATGCATTTCGACACCATCTAAAGATACCTTTGGAAGAAAGACGAAAAAACGATGCAACATCATGCTCATATAAGCATGTTTATTTAGTATTTTGCTGATGAAATCACCAAGAAAATAAACTCAACCCAACTATTTCTATGACTTATTTCAAGGTGTGCTTCTCTTTCCGTCTTTCGTATTGTGTTTGTTGCATCAATATATATACATATATAATAAATCCTTAGAGCAGGCACTGGAGTGAGGTAGAGAAATTAGAAATGGAGGAGGTGATGAATATGTTGATTTGGTTGACCGCTGTATGCTTGAGTAGCTAGTGTATACATGTGTATACTGTTCTGTGGGTAAGGCCTGAAAGACTCAGAGAGAAGTTGAGAAGACAAGGCATCAAAGGTCCATCACCATCTTTTCTGATGGGCAACGTCCCAGAGATGAAAAGAATCTCGTCTGATCATATCGAAGCCTCTGCTGGCTCTCCAACGGCCAACTTACCCTTTCTATATTCCCCTACTTTGAGCGCTGGAGGCAAATATATGGTACCACAAACCAATACTCACCCTTCTTCTTCCTCCAAAAATTTCCATCATGTTTATAACTGTGCTCGCTTTCGTTCATGGGTGTCATAGAATTCCTCTAAACTCTCAAAAACTTGTGTGTAATATGATATAAACAGTAGAATACCTCTCACCTTCCACATAATTTTGTTCTGATTTTGTGTACTACTACTATATATATATATATATATATATATATATATATATTGGGTAGTTGATGAGTTTGGTACTTGCAAAATGGAGTTTTTTCATTTGCTAGATGATGATGAGTATATGGTATATTGTAGGTCCAATATATATGTATAGCACAGGAAATGTGCAAAATTTGCACATCAGTGATCCTGGTGTGGTGAAGGAAATTAGCTTGTTCAAGTCTTGGGACTTGGGTAAACCTGTATATCTATTACAACAACTTAAACCCTTGTTTGGACTTGGCATCATGAGATCTAATGAGCAAATTTGTGCTCACCAGAGGAAAATCATTGCGCCAGAGTTCTCCGTCGACAAAGTCAAGGTAAAATTCGTTGTCTCTCATCTAGGATATATGCCAATGTAGTGGGTAAATTCCACAAGTTTAGGTTTTGAAGTGTTCCAAGTGTTTGGGTTTGGGTTTAATTTTGTTGAGCAATGTGAAATCCCATTTAGGTTTGGTGTGGGTTAAAGTTTAGTTTGAGATAGTGTTATACATGCTTTGATATATGTCTAAATGAGAGCAATGTACAGGGGATGGCGGGAATAATGGTGGAGTCAGCAATGGCAATGGTGAAGTCATGGGAAGATCAAATTGAAAGAGGGTGGAGAGGCAGATATCAGGGTTGATAATGACTGACAAACTTCTCTGCAGATGCCATCTTAAAAGCTTGTTTTGGAAGCACATGTTCCAAAGGAAAACGTGTGTTTGAACTCATTAGATCACTTCAAAGGGCTATAACTCACACAACCATTATTATAAGAATCCCCATCCTTAGGTGTTACTCTTTATCTTCATCATCATCTATGCATCCGTTCTTGAATCACTGAAGTCCTTAATTTATGCCAAAATGTATATGTGTATGCATGTGCAATTTAATTAGGTATCTTCCGACCAAAACCAATATTGAGGTGTGGAGGTTAGAGAAGGAAATTGAGAAGTTGATATTAAAGCTAGTGGCAGAGGGCAGTTGAAACAGTGAGAGGGATCTGCTTCAAATTATATTGGAAGGTGCCTATGCACAGCAGCTTGCAAAAGAAACAACAATTCGCTTTGTGGTAGACAATTGTAAGAACATCTATGTCGCAGGCCATGATACTGTGGCTAGCGTTGCAACATGGACATTGATGATACTAGCTGCATACTTGAGCTGAAGTGATTGACATTTTTCAAGGTCATCCACCTGATGCAGATTCGCTCCACAAGCTGAAAACGGTATTTATCTTATTAAAGCATCATTATCATCCTTAGCAAGTAGCATTTCTTAAACATGTATCTGACCAAATTTGTAATATAACTCGTTTCAGAAGTTTGCAATTTAGTTGACATGATACTAAAATGAGGACTACTACTTTGCAGGTAACAATGGTGATCCAGGAGACAATGAGGCTATACCCTCCAACTCCATTCATTTCAAGAGAGGCACTTGAGGACATAAAGTTTGGAAATATCAACATTCCAAAAGGAGTCAGCCTTTGGATTCCAATCACCACATTGCATCGGATGCCTGAAATTTGGGGAGAAGATGCTGATGAGTTCAAGACGGAAAGGTTTGTGCGTGGCATCTTTGGTGCTTGCAACTCTCCACAGGCTTACATACCTTTCGGAACTGGCTCTCATATTGCTTGGGACAGAAATTTGCAATGGTAGAGCTTAAAATTCTTCTCTCTCTTCTAGTTTCCAAGTTCTCATTCTCACTCTCCCCTAAGTATCGTCATTCCCATACCTTAAGACTTACTGTAGAGGCAAAGTACGAGATGAATCTCATAATAGAAAAAGCACAATGACTAATTCTATTAAATGGTGATGATGAAGTGATGAACCCTTGTAATTAGCTTTTATTCAAATATGGAAATTTTCTTTGTGCCATTGATTTTGGAGATGAACAAGCTGGATGTGTTTTCGTCTAAAATTCCATTCATAAAAATGACTATATCTTTTCCAATGTGTCCTTAGCCTTTTTAGAATATAATTGAGGGCCGTTTCAGTGGATATTGGGTGCATATTACTAACATCTGGTGAACTGCTTAACATTTGAGGATTAATATTTTTGTGATGGGAATGGTGTTTTGATGTGGTGTTTCAGTTCTTTGTTAAACCCACAAATCAAGAAACAAAAAATTAAGGAAATGATTTTTTTTCTTCATTATTCATATTTAAGCCACATGCAAAACATGCTAAAGAAAACAAAAGCAAGCAATTGAGGAAAAAAGGGGATCAAAAATGTTTGAGACGATGACACTTCTGGTTTTGCAGCAGGGAAGTTCAGTCTGCTAAAAAAGCCGGTCCTAATCAATATATATATATATATATATATATATACACTGATTAATATAAATGCCTCTTCAGTAAAATTACCACCCATCATTGTTGATTCTGGATTTCTGCTACTATTGCTTCCTTCTGCAAAAGAGATTTATTAATTGTTCACTAGTCTCCTTTGCTATTATTCTAAATACTACCGCAAGAAGAGTATTGGTCAATATTAGCACATGATCAAGAAATGCCTGTTGGCCAACTGTCTAAAATTAAGAGTTCTATTTGTATATTATGGACACATTTTTAATGTGTCAAACACCTCCACTTTAATATTGGTTTATACAATAATTGGACCTCTATTCTCACATTGTAAACAGCCTAATACTTCTGAGTTCTATTATATATACGTAATCAATCCTTAGCAAGCACTGGAGTGAGGTAGAGAAATTAGAAATGGAGGAGGTGATGAATATGTTGATTTGGTTGACTGTTGTATGCTTGAGTAGCTTTTGTATACATGTGTGTAATGTTCTGTGGGTAAGGCCTGAAAGGCTCAGAGAGAAGTTGAGAAGGCAAGGCATCAAAGGTCCACCACCCTCTTTTCTGATGGGCAACGTCCATACTTGCCCTTCTAATTTTTCTTTATCATATTTCATTATTTATTGTTTATAACTGTGTTTGCATTTGTTAATGGGTGTAGTAGAATTCCTCTCAAATCTAAAAAATGGAATATACCATTATCTGTTATATGATATAAACTGTAGGGTAGGAATACCTCTCATCTTCCACATAATTTTGTTCTGGTTTTTGGATACTTGTGGTTTTGGAAATGGGTGCTAGTATTGCTCTGATATCTCAAACTGGAGTGCCGAGTACTAGCTCTCACTTTCCACGTAATTTTGTTCTTATTTTGTATCTCTTTATCTGTTTCAGTAACTGATGAGTTTAGAATATGCTATGTACAGGTCAGATATTTATTTATACTGCAGGAAATGTTCAAAATTTGTACATAAGTGATCCAGGAGTGGTGAAGGAAATTTTGGGGATAGCGTCGCAAGATCTAATGGCCAAGTTTGGGTTCACCAGAAGAAAATAATCGCACCAGAGTTCTTTGTGGACAAAGTCAAGGTAATTGATCCTCTCCCGGCTAGGATGGCAATGCAGCGGGTAAATTTTGCAAACTGCCCTGCCTTTCCCCGCTCCTATTGAATGTGGTTGGGATTGAAGTGTAGGCTATGGACATTCATTAATTTACTGATTTGATTTAGTGTTGTACATGGTTTGATATAGTCTAAATAAGAGCAATATATTTACAGGATATGGTGGGAATAATGGTGGAGTCAGCAATGAAAATGGTGAAAGTCATGGGAAGCTCAAGTTGAAGGAATGGGAGGAGAGGCAGATATTGGGGTTGACAAAGATTTGGCAAACTTCTCCATGAATACCATCTCAAAAGCTTGTTTTGGGAGCGTGTGTTCAAAAGGGAAACATGTGTTTGAACTTATTAGATCACTTCAAAAGGCCATTTCTTACACATCCATTATTGTCAGAATTCCCTTCCTCAGGTATTAATAATTTATATTCATCATTCTCATTATATACACATATGCATCCATTTCTTAATTCTAGCATTAATTAAGTAAGTACGTCGCTAACTTATGCTTGTTGTCCAATTTACTTTATTAAGTATTTTCCTACCAAAACCAATATAGAGAGGTGTGGAAGTTAGAGAGAGAAATTCGGAAGTTGATACTAAAGCTAGTGAAGGATGGTAGTGTCAAAAGTGATGAAAAGGATCTGCTTCAAGTTCTACAGGAAGGTGTTTATGCTGAACAGCTTGGGGAAGAAACAGCAAACTGCTATGTGGTAGACAATTGTAAAACCATCTATGCTGCAGGCCAAGAGACTCTGGCTAGTGTTGCAACATGGAACTTGATGCTGCTAGCTGCATATCCAGAATGGCAACACTCAGGCTCGAGCTGAAGTGATGGACAATTTTCAAGGTCACCCACCTGATGCAAATTCGCTCAACAAGTTAAAAAAGGTATGTAAATACTTAGTTATCTCAGTATTACTAAATTGCATGATTTCATTAGCAAGTGGTGTTTAACAAACATGTTATTATTCAAATTTTGTGAATAAATTAACAGAATGAGGACTACAACTACTTTACAGTGTGCCAATGGTAATTCAAGAGACAATGAGGCTATATATACCCTCCAAATCCATTCGTCGTAAGGGAAGAGCTTGAGGACTTGAATGTTGGGGATATCTACATTCCAAAAGGAGTCAACCTTTGGATTCCAATCACTACTTTGCATCGGCTACCTGAAATTTGGGGAGCAGATGCGGATGAGTTCAAGCCGGAGAGGTTTGCACATGGCATCTATGGTGCTTGCAAGCTCCCACAGGCTTACATACCTTTCGGAATTGGCCCTCCTACATGCTTGGGCCAGAAATTTGCAATGGTTGAACTTAAAGTTGTCGAGTGTCTTCTACTCTCCAAGTTCTCATTCTCTATCTCTCCCAAGTATTAGCATTCCCCTACTTTGAAAGTTAGTTTACAGCCCAAGTATGGGATGATTCTCATCGTAAAAAAATTGTGATTGCTTCACTAGATTAAGTAGAGATGGATAATAAGCTAGCCTTTACAATTGGCTTTTGTTCTGTTCAGGGTTGGAAATTGTACATCTGATGCCATTTATCTTGGAATTAATTGAACAAGATGGTTGTGTTTTAATACAAGACTATTCATATATGTGACCATATATATATATATTCATTCCTATATATATATTCTCCTAAATACCTATACTTCGTTTATATTTTGTTTCCATGTTAAAAAGAATGTCTTAATTAATGTTCGAGCTTAATTATTGGTCAATATTAGCACACGTTCAAGGTCTAAAATTGATAGTTTTATTTGTAAATTATGGACAAGTCCAAGATATGCCAAGCATACAAGTTTGTCCAATAAGTGTCGGTGTACCCGCAGTGACATATGTTCCTACTAAATTCCCTCTGTGATATTATAAATTATATACGTAAGGTTCTTCTGTGTCGTAAAAAGAATCTAATATAGTGGCATTTTATTTATTTATGGGCAAAGTAGACAAAAGTACAAAAACAAGCAATTGAAACGACCCTACCCATATTTTATATTTTAAATTTTCTGTGTAAGATAAATCTTGGTACTGGTGTTAATAAATAAAAGAATCTAATAGTGACATTTTATTTAAGGATAAATTGTATAAAATTTTCTATTATATAGAAAATGTGCAAGAAACACCCTGTAATTTAATATGTGCATATAAATTTTTATAATTTTAAAATTTAAAATAAATTACCCCGTATTACAAATTGATAATGTAACTTTTTTGAAAATTCAAAAGTACATTTTTTGTCATTTCATGTTTTTAATTATTTATAAAGTAATCATTTAATTGTTTAACTGAAAAAATATTTAAAAAGAGCTTCTGGATTTCTGGAAGCCCAGTCCAGCCAAGAAATGTAGGTCTTGCTGACAATATATATGGATTTATGGTTTGATTGAATGACTGTCTAATGCTAATTGTAATATAGTGAAGCGTTTAAAACCCAAACATTGGCATATAAAACGAGATAGGCAGGGCTGGCCCAGCTCAATTATGGTCCACTATGGCAATTCTTTTTCAAATTTAGAGCGAGTTTTTTTAGACAATATCTATGGCAATTATCAAAGAACAAACTCAGAAGCCAGTAATTTTTAATAATCCATCATGTAAAATCACAATTCAATCCATTCTACAGTGGATCCTTCAATAGTTTCATTACTTGGGACTTTTCTCACTAGTCTTTGTTAGGGCTGCAAATGAATTGAGTTGCTTGTAGATAGTTCGGGCTCATTCGTTAAGCAAACGAGCCGAACTCGAGCTCGATTTTTAGGCTTGTTTAATAAACGAGTCAAGCCCGAACAATGTTGGACTCGGCTCGTAAACATGAGATCCTTTATGTTTGTGAACGAAGCTCATTTAGGGCTTGTAAGTTTGTGAATATGTTCTTGAACATAGGCTTGTGTAGGCTCGTTTACATTCATGAACAAGCTAAAACGATTTTGAATACAAGTTCGAACGAATTTTTTTATTAAACGAGCAGAGCCTGAGCCGATTTTGAGCTTTTCAAAATAATGACGAACCTGAGTCCAAGTTTAGCTTTTCGAACTCATCTTGAGTCCAAAAGAGCTCACAAACAAATGAGCCCGAGGCCAAGCAGGCTTAAGCTCGGTTCATTTGCAACTCTAGTTTTTGTGTGAGTTTGTGTATATGCATATATACTTATGTTGTCATCATTATTATCTTTGTCTTAATTTCATATAAATGAAATCGGTCACACGTAAATTTTCATTCATAAAATGAGAATCATCAAGAAAAATTTACGCAAGTTTTACACACATGTATATGTGTGTGTATAGTTTAATAATCTATCATGTAAAAGATGAGAAAATCAAGAATACTTCGATTACTTTTTACTTGTTATTCTCAATCAATAAGTTTTTCATTTATACTCAATAAAAAGAAAAAAAAAAATTTATTTTTTTTCAGGAGGAATAAAAAGCTAAATACCACATAAAAAGTACCTTTGTGGTGAACCAACTAATCTATGACTTGGGTTTTACTCAGCAGTCCTTTTGTGACCTGTGAGACAAGATTGGCCGTTAATTTACTCTGTGAGAGAGCGGTTCAATTCAATTGTTGGTACAACGTACGTATGTGGTAGAAACATTAATTTTTACATGAGCAACGACATTGTTGGCCTACATCCACCACAGACCCGTGGTGCCCGGAATGTCATGACTACCGACTAGTCTCTGTTGACTTCTGATAAATTATACTCCTATAGATATATCAATCGTTCAGTGTTTGAGCGAGCAAACTTCAACAACCAAAAAAAAAAAAATAATAATAATAACACAAATTTCAATATTGCCCAACTCCCAAAAGGGACCCAAGAACATGACTAAGCATTTTTACTTTGTCTCTGCCAAATTTTAGGCTTTCGTCCCGTCCACACACATAATGATGTTCACACATTCTGCTTATAGGTCGCAGCTTGCTGTAATGACAATCGCTTACATTCAAAGTGATGTATCACAGTTAATGATGTTCACACACTCCTCTTATAGTCGCATGCTGTAATCACAATTGCTTATCTTCAAAGTGATGTATATGGGAGGGAGTGGATTGCGGTGATCTTTGTGAACAAGTGTGAGGTGAACAGGTGTTAGAAATATTGAACGAATTATTACACTGACAATTTATGGAGTTTTTAATTTTTTATCGTCTGCAGAAGAAAATATGCTTAATTATATGTAATGCGTAAAACCTAAAAACAAAACTATGCAAACTTAAGTCTAAAGATATATGACAATATCATACTATCGGATGAAACGGGTCTATCAGAACAACACAATTACTTACATTCATTCAAAGTGATGTATAAAACAAATATTTACCTCTTTTATATTTTGCTGACTCCACTCAAATAGAAGATTTGTACATTGAATTTGAGTACTATCTTTTTATTTACAATTCTATTCCTTTCTGGTTTATGAATAAATTTATATACTCACTCTCTTTTTTGACATATCTCTAAAACAGAAAACCTACTTTCAGATCAAATGTTGAAAAGAGAATTTTCTATAACAATGCCTTTTTTTGTTCCACTAAAGACACGAGACTCAAAATTTAAGGTTTCGGGTTCCAAACTTTTAAGTTTGAAAAAATTAATATAGGTTTTTAATTCAAAAAATTGGGATTGGGTTTTATAATTTCAGGCTATGTATTAAAAACAATAGAACGTATAGATTGTAAAACTTAGAATCAGATTTACTTTGGGGTGTGGGGCTCCGAAATTTTAAATTTAAGCACTGGATTTACTAATTTGGAGGTTCACATGATGTATAAAGAATATTTAAGTTTTTTATTTTTTATTTTAAATTACACATCACAGAATTAAGGTTAAATGCTTTAATAAACACAAAACCACTAAAATCTACTGTATCTAATGCAATCTGTTATCTATCGTAATCATTTTTTAACAAGTGTCTTTAGGGGATTAGGATCCCCTCTTGTTGGAGGAGATCTTGTGGTATGTTCTGTGTATTAAACGATATAATTTTGTAACTTTTAAATAATTATTCTTTCAAATGTCAAACCACAATAAAATAATACTTTTTATTTCACGCAAGTGTTTCAAAAAATTTAGACAATCAGACACCAAATCTCTCACATCTCTTTAAACAAAGAGTTCACTTAATTTGAGAGTCCTAAATTCATGAAAAATCCTCTAACTCTTAATTTGAGAGTCCTAAATTCATGAAAAACTATCCATTAACTGAATTTGTAATTTAAATTATAATATATTTAACACTTGTGAGCAATATATATGTGCAATTTCTTTACTTCTTCTCATTCCTTTAATTTAATATTATTATTTATAATTATATAATACTATGTGATGCTATTATTTGTAATTATATAACGTTATTTAAATATATAATATTATTTATAATTTATATATATATTTTTATGTTATTTCATGTTATATTATTTAGTGTTATATATTATTTATAGAGATAGAAAGTAATATATATATTTATATATATCCATATATAGAGAAAATGGGGGAGATGGTTTGTTGTGGCTCAAAACGTGATAGTTTTGAAGCACAAAACATACCACATGATCTCCTCCCACAGGTTGTCAACATCCCCAATTTGAGTTATAATGGAAAAATCAAAATTGACATATAACCAACCATTAATCAATATTGTTGGCCATACATTTGGACTATAGTTTCAACATGTCTATGGTAGGGCATGAAAAGAGTAGATTCTTGAATTTCTGAGTATATATTTGGAATTTAATAAAAAAAGTATATATATTCGGATCTAAATCTCCTCATACAATCCATTATTTAAAGAATAATAATAATTTTTTTAAAATTCAGTTATTTTCTAATGTGTGTTTTGTGAGTGGGGTAATGGTCTCCATTACATAATATCATGTGATGAGGCCCACCACTCTATTCACATAAATGACTTTAAAAAATAATTGAATTAAGGACCAAACCCAATTTATTCATAAGTTATTTCTACTGAAGGACTCTTTGATTTCTTAAAGAAGTGCAAATTTAGTAAGAACTCTTAACAATAAATTTTACATTTCAAAAACCAACAATCGAAAATGGTGTTTCTTGAGGGCACTTCCTAACGAGTATTCTGTTATACCTAAAATTAACCTAAATGTGAAACGGATCTTCAAAGGGACAATCATAATCAACTCATTTTCAAATTTAAATATAGACTTTCAATCCAAATACGATAAAACGAGTGTTATATCCAATAATTTATAAAGGTCAAAGTCAAACCCTACCATTTTCATGCTCTAATCTATGGCACATTATATCTTATGAGAAAATAGATATTCAATGCACCTGGTGCACGTGTATAGGGCACATCTGGGCCGTCAGTACATTACACGTGCCAAAAATTTTACCGCACGTGTAGCGCATCAATAATTCTGATGCGCTTGGTGCATGATGCGCCGGATACAACAAATACCCTAAGGCCAACAAAGTAAAAGAAAGCACTCAAAATACAAAGGCTATGGAAGGAAAGTAGAAAAAAAGAAGAAGAAAAAGGTGTGGTATCAACTTGAACTGAAAAGTAATCTGCCTCATTTTCTTCGAAGAAGGAAAACAAACTTTTTGAGTAACCTCATGTCCCTTTGAAGATGAGACTAATCTGGTATTGATCCACAAGGAATACAACATTTAAACTGGTCTTATCCCCCCTAGTAAAATGTGAGCACTTACTCACATAAGAATAGGGAAAAAGAAAAAGAAAAAGAAAAAGAAAAAGAAAAAGGAATAGCAACCAAGATGATAAAATGATGTTTAATATATATTAACTATTGAGAAATAGGTTTAAAAATATTTAATCCAATCCACATATATGGCCCAATTTAATTTTTATATTATTTGGCCTGATTTTATCCTCCATTAATTTAGCCCACATGTGAATATCTTTTATTAAAAGATTAATGGACTCTTCCATTCACCTTTAATCTTGCTCATATGATGGCACCTTTTTATTGCCATTAGTTTCGGTCACATTTTTAAATTTGACAGACCCTGCAACTCCATAAAAGACTTGCTAGCCTCTCACCCATCTCTCTTTCTATAAGTTTTCGTTATATTATCTGCATCTTTGTTTGGAAAGAAGACAATTTTTCTTCCCAAACAAATTACGACAATAATATTAAATTATCTAATGCAATCTGTTACATTAATCATTTTTTAACAAGTGCCGTTAGGGTAGTTATCAGTGTCACCAATTTGAGTTGTAATGGAAAAACCAAAATTGACATATAACCAACCATTAATCAATATTGTTGGCCATACATTTGGTGCCTGTTTGGAGAGCTTTCTAGGGAATTGAAATGGGCTTTCAAATTCAAGAAGTCATTTTCAAAAAAATATTAGGCCCCGTTTAGGGAAGCTTCTTAATATCAAAAGGACTTCGTTGATAAGACATTCATAAAAGATATTTTGTTAGAAGGAATTTAGGAGAAAAAATATGTTTGACTAGTGCATTTTTTAAATATACTTTAACTTTTAATTTTATTATTTTTTTTTACAATAGTATCCCTAATCCTTAACAACGATTACAACCCTTAGAAAGCGCGAAGTCAACAATGGAAAGAAGTTGTAGTGGCAGCGGTGGAGGTGGCGGTGCTGGTGGAGGTAGTGGTGCTGGCAGTGGTGGGAGGTGATGGTGGAGGTGGAAGTGGAGGTAGCGGTGATGGTGGTGGTGGAAGGCGGTGACAGTAATGGTGGTGGCAGTAGTGATGGTGGGGATAACAGCGATAGTGGTGGTGATGGAAAGTGGTGGTAGTGGTGGCGGTGGTGGAACGAGGGACCAAAAGAGAATATAGCAAAATCTTGTTAATATACTAGAATGGAAAAATTAGTAAAATAACAAATTTATTTCAAAAAAAAATTTGGATTCCTAAAAGGAGGTTCTAAAAGTAACATTTTTTTACTTCTCTAAAATAAGCTTTCTGACCACTGACTTCTTCGCAAAGGCCTCTACATATGTGTAACCAAGCATCACTTTTTTTTTAAAAAGAACTTTTGATAACTGGAAGGACTTTTTGAGACCTTAGGAAGCTCTCCCAAACAGACACTTAGTATTTAATAAAATAAGAAAAATAAATTTCTAATGAAAGTCGAAGTCCTAAAGTTATTGAAAAAACTTGAAACTCTTTAACAAAAAAAAAATTTACATTTCATAAACCAACAATAGAAAATGGTGTTTCTTGAGGGCACTTCCAAACGAGTATTTTTGTTATACCTAAAATTAACCTAAATCTGAAATGGATCTTGAAGGGCAATCGTATTCAACTCATTTTCAAATTTAAATATATCCAATAATTTATAAGATCAAAGTCAAAACCTACCAAGGATGGGACCAACAAAGTAAAAGAAAGCAGTCAAAATACAAAGGCTATGGAAGGAAAATATATATATATATATATATAAAAAAAAAGGAGAATAGAAAGGTTTGGTATCAACTCTATAAAGTATAAACTTTACTTTTTAATATATCCAATAATTTATAAGATCACAGTCAAAACCTACCAAGGATGGGACCAACAAAGTAAAAGAAAGCAGTCAAAATACAAAGGCTATGGAAGGAAAATATATATATATATATATATATATATATATAAAAAAGGAGAATAGAAAGGTTTGGTATCAACTATAAAGTATAAACTTCACTGAAAAAGTAATCTGCCTCATTTTATTCAAAGAAGGAAAATAAACTTTTTGAGTAACCTCATGTCTCTTTGAAATTAGACTAATCTGGTATTGATCCACAAGGAATACTACATTTAAACTAGTGTTATCCCCAAGGAAAATGTGATCACTTAAGAATAGGAATGAGGCAAAAGTGCAAAAAAAAAAAAGAAAAAATCCCCTAAATTTATTATTTGAAAATTTTATCTCACTATTTTTTATTTTTAAATTTTTAGAAAACACTATATTTATAGGAAGAATGACATAATGGTCATAGTAAATGGTATATATGGTATTCTAATTTTGTCCAGAGTCAAATTGTCAACTTTTGTAAGATGAAAAACTAATTTACGAGGTGCTTTTGCACATCGAGAAAACTTTAGAAATTTTTTACACTTTTGAATAAAAGAAAAAGCAACCAAGATGATAAAATGATGTTTAATATATATTAATTATTGAGTAAAAGATTTTAAAACTTTTAGTCCAATCCATCCCAATTTAATTTTTATATTATTTGGCCTGATTTTGTCCAATAATAATTTGTCTTCTGTTACAAGCTAAGAAGCACGGACACGGACACGGACACGGGATACGGACACGACACGATACGGATACGGCGATACGGCAAATCTCAAAAAAATAGGATACGGACACGGCAAGGATATGTTAAATAAATAAATAAATAAAAATATAATATTATACATAAAATATTAATTTTTATTCTTCAACCATATAATAAATATAGTTAAAGTAATTATACAAAATATAAGAAGTTAAAATCTAGAAATTCACTATCTTTTTTAATATTTTTTACAATGACTCACTCACTTGAGGGTTTTAAAAATATTTTTGTTTTATTATTAAATGAGCCTTATTTTCTTATCTATAAAGTTTTTAATATTACAATTTCAACCCCATTTTATAGAATAAAAAATTACAAATTTGTCCTGAAAAGTATCCCAGCCGTATCTCAGACGTATCCTAAATATATCCTGACATATCCCGCGTATCCTGGCCGTATCTCTCGCGTATCCTAACCGTATCCCCCGCATATCCTAGCCGTATCCAATATTAAAAAAAAAAAAAAAAATGGAATACTTCTTAGTCGTATCGGACACGTATCCGGCCGTATCCTGGCCGTATCCGTATTGAATACGTGTCCGATACGGCCACGGCACTATATTTGGAGTATCCGTGCTTTGTAGGTTACAAGATTAATGACTTTTCAATTAACCTTTAATCTAGCTCATGTGATCGCACCTATTGCCATTAATTTAGGTCACGTGTCTAATGTGACAGACCCTACAACTCCAGTCTCTCACCTATCTCTCTTTCTATAAGTTTTCATAAGCTTTCATTGTATTATCTACATTTTTACGTATTTTGGAGTTGTTTTCTTCTTTCTCGAAATTTATAGAGAAATATTGATTGTACTTTGATTTTTAGAAATAAAGAAAAAATAATTAAAAAAAGAAAGAATATTAAAAATAAATAACTTTTATCTTTAACTTCTAATTTTTCATTAAAAACAAAATAAAATAAGAAGAATGCGAATTTAATTTAATAAATTCCAACCAATCTTATTCTTATAAAACTATTAGCAAAATATTATTTTTTCTCTTGCGACTTTTTAAGGCTTCTATTTTTAGGAGTGTCTTGTGGATTTATTATCTTCGATATAATTGGGAAAAAAAGTTAGTTTGAAAGTTTTCAAAATTCACCTTTTATCTTACAAATTCAACATCGTCAAAATAACAAAAGATTTTAAAGTTTTCAAAATTCACGTTTTAAAATTAGAAGATTTTTTTAGTTTGGTTTCCATCACGTTCTCTTTTGGTCTTCCTTTTGAATGGTATGGTGTTTTTATCAAAAAAATTTTCTTATAATTCTAAGAGAGGAAGTTTCTCGAAATTTAACAAAGAAATTGTTAATAAATAATTTTTTATTTCAAATTTTCTATAAATACACTTATTATTATTATTTTAAATTTAATAAAGTAAGTAATTTTTTTTTTAAAAAAAAAGATCAAGTTTTTAAAGTAATTCTAGCTGAAGTAATACTCATTGGTATAATGTAAAATATTATTATCACCACCATATCGTCATCCTTGCCTTAAATGTCATTTAATATTAAGGCAATAGTGTCCATTGTCTCTCTTTTTTTTTTTTTTGGCAAAGAGAATGTTTTTATTAATCAAACCAAATAATTACAATCTGCTATGAAGGGGTTCTCAATATCATCATTTACAACTTTCCACAATGAATATATCAAACATCGATTCTATTAGAAAAGTGACAGCTGAATCATTAAGGTTTAATTTGGTACGTTAGAATGAAATAAAAACACAGGAATGAAATAGAATGGTAATGAAATAAAGTTAAAAATGAGATGAGAAAGAGAATAGAATGGAATAATCATTCTATTTGCTTCTGAACAACGATTGCAGCTATATCATAGTCACTGATAAAAGTGCGGACTAGAGAAACTGTGAATTGAAGTAGGAGGCATAAACCATTGATTCCAATACCGTAATGGATGATTGCTTATTTGCTTGGTATTTGCAATTCAAGTTTGACACTCACTTTATGCATACTAAAAGTAACAGTTTGTCCCTCTCGACACCATTCATTTACTAGTCCACTTGGAACCCAAAGAAGAAGAAATTCAAATATTTGGTTTCATATTTGAATGAAAGAAATTTGACAGTTCAATTAGTAGACAATGAATATGAAATCCAAAATTTGTTTTTATTTAATTATATACTATGAACAAATGTAAACGGTAACAAACAAACACTGGGAAATAGGAAAGCTACAGCTTCTCTTATGATATCAGGAAAACAACCCCGATTGGTACAAGTTAATGTATACAAAGAAATAATTCTCTGTATGAGTTTGTCTGAAATGTATATATATATATATAGTGACAATGCAGTATATATGATCACAGATTCTTCACCAACAGATGTACTCCATAATTAGGCTCTATGACCAAGTTAAGAGCCGGTGAGTGGACATATTTGGGGGAGAGAGTGAAAGAGAAGTTGGAGAGAATGAGAGAGATTAGTATCTTCAGTTCAACCATTGCCAGGTTCTGGCCAAGACACACACGAGGACCAACTCCGAATGGCATGTAAAGGTGTGGAAGCTTGCAAGCACCTGTGATGCCATTGGCAAACCTGGCCGGGTTGAACTTGTAGGCATCTGGCCCCCATATTTCAGGGTCAGTGTGCAATGTCACCACCAGTGTCCAGAGATTGACACCCTTGGGCACATTTATGTTCCCGAATTTCATGTCCTTGAAGGCCTCCCTTGACACCACAGCCACCGGAGGATAAAGGCGTAAGGATTCATTAATCACCATGGTTAGCTGCAATTCAAATCACAAATTTATTAGAGTTATATGGTACTACTATATATATATTAATTAGTAGTGACTAGTGAGTGGGTTGGTTGGTTGATCTGGCAATTTCAGATTGAGTTGGTTTGAATTCAAAGTAATTATTAATACCTGTTTCATCTTACGGATCATATCAGAATCAGGAAGTTTACCCCCGCAAACTTCAAGAGCCTCTTGGCGGACACGATCTTGCCATTCTGGATTTGCAGCCAACAGCATTAGGCACCATGTGGCTGAAACAGCGGTGGTCTCATACCCAGCCAAGTAGATGTTTTTGCAGTTGTCAACAATGAAAGTGTCAATTGCATCTTGGCTCAGGTCACTGTTTTGAGCACCTTCAAGAATCATTTGCAACAAGTCCTTCTCATACCCAACTTCCTTCCTCTCCTTCACTACCTTTAGAATCAATGAACGGACATCCTTTTCCAAAGCCCAGGCTTCCCTATTGTTCTTAGTAGGAAGATGTCTGTAACATATAAATATAATTATTAATTTTCAATCACAAGTATAAATTAAGAAACACTTTCTATATATATATATATATATATTATAAAAAATGGTTACCTCATGCCGGGAATCCCAGTTGACAAGACCTTCTTCGATGCAGCTTCCTGAAGAGCTCTAAGCCTATTAAAAATTTCTTCACCCTTGGAATAGTTGCTTCCAAAACAAGCTCTCGAAATAACATCTCCAGAGAAACTTCTCATGTCCTGGTCGATTTTAATGTCTGCGAGTCCACCCTGGGCCTCAATTTTACCCTTCCATGAGTTTAGGAGAGTTATTGTAGACTCTGTGATTAGGTTCATCATTCCCTAGAATAATTAATTTTTAGTAGTTAGTATTAATTACTGTGTCATCAATTAATCAAAGCAAGAAAGTAAACTAATTCATGAAGAGGGTAAGTAATTAGGTAAGAAATTCATACCTTAACCTTCTCCATGTATAATTCAGGAGCAAGAATTTTCCTCTGATGAGCCCAAACAGCTCCATTTGAAGTGAGAATACCCTGTCCAAGCAAAGCACCACGCTCCTTGTGTTGATACGAAGGCTTCCCCAAATCCAAGGATGTGCATGTGGTTATCTCTTTCACCGTGTCAGGCTCATTCACATGCAGTATTTGTGTATTACCAAGTGCAAACACGAATGCTTGGCCTGCAGTATAACAATTTTAATACAGTAAATACCTTCTTTTTCTGTATTTGAAAAGACAATATATATATATATATATATATATATATATATATATATATGAGGAAATTATTTTAATGAGAAAGTTAAAATACTGTCAAAACTACATATTCATTAATTAAGTATTTTATTTCATGTGTAATTCCTAATTTTGGTCCTCCACCTTGAGCGGTAGTGGTGAAAATGATGGTGACACGTACCGTATTGCTTCCTCCATTGCTCGAAGAAGGGGAAGAGAGCGGTGGCGCAGTCATGGCTGACAGGGGGTCCATCGGCTGCCGGAGGCTTTCCGGTGGAATTTCGGGCCTTCATGATCTCCCTGATGTTTCCAAGTAGAAAGGTTTGCGGTGGCCCACTGATCCCCTGCTTCCTCAGCCTTGACCGGAGTCTTCCCGGCGTCACCACAAGCGAATTGTACAGACGTATGAAAAACCCGAACAAAACAACCAAAGCAATTGAACTGAACATCTTCACCAGAATGTGTACCTCCATGGCTGATGTTCTATTTTTTTTTTTGGTCACACCTCACAAGCCTCCTGTCTCTCTGCTTCACATTCCCATCTTGTGAATGGGTCTTTTTATATATATATATATAGAAAGTGTTGGAGGATATTTTTGTCAATATAAATAATCTAGTACTATACAGTTAGCAATATATACTATAATAATACAGTAGGACTTTAATTGTGGTCAAGTCAATATATATCGATATAAGAAAAATATATTTCCTCTGTTTATATAAATAATTAATAAAAATGAATAAGAAGAAAAACTAGTGTTTTCAAGTACAAAAGGAGGACTTTATTGGTCTAAGTAGACAGACATATCACTGTGGTTAGGCCGGCCTCGTGACTTTTATGTCCTGTTGAGACAAAATTGATAGGAGACTTGTCGTGAGACGAGGAGAATATATTGCAAGGTTGAGAATTTTTATTCTCTCCATATTATATATATATCTAATATAATCATTTGTCCTGTGAAAACACGTTTCATTCCGTATTCTTTGCATTTTTTTGGTTGGTACTCGATAGTGTGAAATCTGCGTAGGGATGGTTATTCACGTGCCAAACAGAGGAGGGTAAGCAAGAATTCCGAACATATAATATTTCAGAATATTGCAAGAGCAACGGTCAAAATTGGCCGCCAACCTCCAGCAGCCTAAACATATAACATTTCATGCTTAATGAGTCATTTTAGCTTGACCTAGCTTTTCTCTTAGAAACTAAGGGTAGAAGAAAATAAATCAGTGTGCCTATATGGCATATTTTCGACTCTTGATTAGTCAATATTGCTGGCTAAATAATTGGACCCTCCTGGTAAGTTGCTGCCGAATTACAGCTACTCTAATTAGATGACCAATCCCTCCTTTTCATTTCAAATGGGTTGGAAAAAAATAGACCTTTTGGACATATATATATATATATATATATATATATATATATATAAATGAATGGTAGCAATGCAGCAGCACCTAACCCTGATCCCACATTTCATGGCATTGGCAGGCATGAACCCACCTGTCTAAGTATATTTCCACTCATCTACAGAAGCAAAATGTAAGAGGGAATAATTGGTCCTTTTCATGCTATAAGTTAGTTTAGTGACAATTCCACTGATGAATTTGCATCACTTCTTTCAAAAATTGTAGGTGATGAAACAGAATTTACTTCGAACTGGTCAAGTATTAATCTTTAAAAAATCAAAAGTAGGGCAGTTGAAAAGATACCGGTATAGTGATGGCCGACTGTACTTCGACGATCAAATTAGATATCGAAAAGACTTGTTAGAGTTAGAAAGACACTTTAGGGAGAATTGCGTATCTTGGTATATGGATCATCTCTATATTTATAGTAGTAGCATGGAAACGTGTCCTAGTAGAAGACTAACTCTTCAGTTTTTTAGACTTATTTGGAGATAGAAAAGTTCTAGTCAAAGTATATCTTTGTCCACGTCACTTTACTCTCAACTTTCACATCATATGTTTCACAATTGGAGAAATACTCTATCAGATGCCTCCTGTTTATATGAGGGTCGTTCGTCGGTCCTTAAGAACACCTTGGTTGCCCTGTTGGGGTGTAAAAATGGATCTCTGGCCCATCAGCTCGGTCGATTAATGGCCCATGGTTTTTTTCTCTCATTTTTCTATTTTTTTTTTTGACTGTGCCTTGGTGGACCTGTCCTTGGTCGGATCCTAGGAGCCTTGGTGGACACGGCTTGGGCTGGTTCCCTTGGGATTCGGCTTTAGTAGGATTCTAGGTGGACCCGGCGATCCGGCTTGGACCGAATCCTTATTGGGCCCGACCTTGGACGGATCCTTGGATCTAGCTTGCAACCAAATCCTAGTTGGATCTGGCTTGGATTGGATCCTTGGTGGGCCCAGCCTTGGCCGGTTCCTTGGTGGATTCTGCTTAGGCCGAATCCTCAAGGACTGGCCTTGGTCGGATCCTTGGGACCAACCTTGGGTCGGGCTCCTCTTAGGCCCGCCCTTTGGTCGAGTCGGTCTTTTCTTGGGCCTGGCTTTTGGCTGGTCCATATATAATTGGATCTGTCTCTTCTTAATCGCTTCTCAATTGGCTTTGGGCCTCACCATCTGCCAGAACTCTACTGTCTTACCCTATGTCATCTCCTTCTAGATCAACCGGACTGAGGTGACTTTGTGATGGCACCGATGCCACAGGAAGAAGGCGTTGCAAGATTATCACATTTTGCTGGAGTACCTGGGTTAGATTCTAATTCAAGTTCTGAACCTGGTATTCTAACGCTGCGACTCGCTCCTAGTCATTTGGGATTCCAAGGCGTACCTTTTCGATATCTGACTTGATCATCGGAGTATAATCAGCCGACACCACGTTTGTGTCTTTCCGACGATCCTACTTTTGACTTTTTACTAGTTAACGTTTGAGCGGTTCAAGGTAAATTTCTGCTTCATCAGTTGGTGCCGTTTATGAAAACGATCACAAATTTGATTGTTCTACACAATCATATGTGAAGTATGATGCACCTACGATATGGGCTAGAGATTACGGCCTGACAGGATCCCCTTGCCGACTACAATCTGCCCATTGTCCCAAACTATGCTGGTCACAACTTGTCGTTAGCAGGAGAAGGAGACATGCATCCCCCTAGTCAAGGAGATTTCTTGTTAAAGCTAAAAAGACACTTTAGAGGGTATTAATTGCGTACTTTAGCATATGAATCGTTTCTATATTTATAGCAGCAATATGAGAACGTGTCCTAGTAGAAGACTAACTTTTCAATTTCTCAGACTTATTTAGAGATAGAAAATTCCTGGTCAAAGCATACCTCTTGTCTACGTCACCTTGCTATCAACTATCACATTATACGTTTCACAATTAGAGTCAAATATTCTATGAGTAGGGGTGTGCTAAGCAACTTTACTCATCACTGTAAGTTATTTAAATCAACGCATGGAGTCATGGACCCCACCCCACCAAACTTGAAAAATATATATGGCCCCAAAAGCTACAACCCTTTTTTTTAATTCACTCATCTACTTGACTTCTCCAATTTTCATATATATATATATATATATATATATATATATATATATATATGCAAATACTATATATAAATGAATATATGGTATATATGCTGACAAAAATGAAAGGGACTTTATAGAATGAAATTTCACTCACTTTGAAATGACAAATGAACTACAAAAATAGAAATAAGAATACTCCTAATGGCTTGGACACATGAGGTTCTTTTTTTTTTCTTCTTCAAATCCACATTAATTCAAAATGTAAATTAGACTCTTTAAAATGTTGTTTTTATGATTTAACATTTAAAATTTCAATTGGCCACCTAATTTCATTTTATAATCACACGGATTATATAAACTGAAAGGAGGCATATAGAATCAAGATTCCAGAATATTTGACCACTTGATTTATGCAATTAATTTTTAGTATATAATTAATTTAATATATTGATATAGAGTCCTTACTGATCTTTACGGATACTTTCAATTCATATATAAAGTGTGACAAAAATAGATAAATTAATTAAAAAATCAGTGTATCGTCATAAACTTTCAAGACACCTGTCATTAATAGTCAAACCTAATTATTTCTCATCCTATGGTGGAATGGAGCAAATTATTACATTGACGAAGGTAATGATTCTTTATGAACCTGCAATTGAAAGTTTGAGTGCAAAGCTTAAATTTGGTCGTTGTGTCATAATTTTTCCTTTCAAAATAGGACCAAGTTATTGCGCACTTACTAAAATATGTTGGTAATTATGTCTTCGCAAAGAGTTGGTAGTTTTGCTATTACTTCTTCACCCACCTTGTGTTATTGCCTCTTCATCTATCATCTTAAACGGTTGAATATTATTTTATTTTATTACGGAAGGTAAAGTTGTATATATATGGTATAAAGTATTTACAAGCGGTCTAGATATCTAAAAAGGCTTTGTTTGGATTTGTCAAGTAATAGTAATTTTCATGTTTAGTTTGTCATTGGAGGGAGAAAAGAAAGGATTAAGAGAGTTTTGAAGTGATAGTTAGCTTTCTAAATCTCTCAGTTGCTATAATTTCAAAATTGGAAAGAGGTAATAACACTTATGTGAAACTTTCGTAATACTGAAAATAACTTTAAAAGGTATTTATGCTTCGTTGCGTAAAAAGGAAGAAAATTGGATGGAAAGGAGGGAAGGAGGGATGAATGAGATATCCCTAGAGAAGAGATTGTGTTCTTCCCTCTTTTTGTTTGGTTGGATGGAAGGGAAGAGAATGAGATAATACCTTATTTTGTTTGTTAAGAGAGAAGGAAAGAGAAATAAGGAAAGTTTTGTAATTTAAAACATGTGTAATAGTCTTGCATTTTTTCCTTCTCGTATTCTATCCAAATTTAGAGGGATGAAAATTTGTGAAAGAGAAATGACGGCTCATTCATCTTCTTTTCTTTTCTCTCCTTGCATCCTCGATCTCTACCAAACGAAGAAAATTTGCTTATTCTCTCCTATCTTCCCTCCACCCCTTTTCATTCCTTTCTACCAAACGAAGCATTAGTTGAAAGGGTGTGATAGTATAAACGGTTAAAATAGTTTTTTTCTTTTCTCTCGTAACTAATGCTTTCTTTCATAATTTATCTAAACATGAATATAGATTTTTGTTTTTCCTTCCTCTTTATCCAAACAAAGGCCTCCATTGATTTAGATAGAAATAACAAAAAATCAAAATTTGAGAAAATTTTATGAATTTACAATAATGCTATTTTTTATTATAAGTTTCATGCAATCGGAATTTTCCATAATGCTCCCTTAAGTAGTAAGTTAATGTGGGAGAGGGTCGAGTCTTCTCGTTGGGGGAGTTAATTAAACTTACACGGGTGTTATATTTGGACTTGCCTGATTCATCTGACTTGTGAGGTGTTACCCGTGTGCCTGCCTAGTCTGATAAAAAAAAAAATTTAATGTGGGAGAAAAATAGCAATTAGTATTAATTTCCTCAAATACAGTATGCATGTCATATATCTTTTAAGGGAAATGATAAAACTTACGAAATGACCAGCCACTTCGCAATTAGAGTAGCACGTTTTATCTTTTAACTATCTCAATTAATTAATTGGTGTATATATTATATAAATTAATTATGCTATATATATTCGGCGGCCAAGTTGACCTAGCAAGGTCCATAGTAAACTTCTGAATGGATATTTTTTAATTTTAATATAATTTTTAAAAATATATTAAAATTATGAAATAATTTCATGCCGTCGAACCAAATCATAAGGTGTAGAACCAGTCATAATTTTACTCCTATATTTATATAGATGCTAATCACGGGAGAATTGACTCTTGGAACATATACTAAGATGACGGTCTGGGACTCCCACCTTTACCAAAAATGATAATAACTAGCTTGGTCAAAAAATTACTCCTGCATCTACTAAATAGTCCAAGTATATAATTCATTAAAGAAGGATATATATATAGAGAGAGAGAGAGAGAGAGAGAGAGTACAGTACCTACTGTGCTTATTTTTTTAACAACAAGAAGCAAAGTAAGTTATGAGAAAATTAATACAGTCACGGGTCTCATATATGGTGTTGAATGGTGTAGGTCCCCGAGTGAGATTCATACCATCCAATTATTATTGCAATATACTATAATTAACAAGTCTCCTTTTACCATAATGAGTCTCATTTGGTTCATGACCACTGCTATATATATTTATATATTTATATATATATATATATATATATATATAGAGAGAGAGAGAGAGAGAGAGAGAGAGAGAGAGAGAGAGAGAGGTACTTGCTTGTTGTTACGGACAAATGAGATCTCAATCGTGTGTATTTGATTCATCCCAAGAGGAAAGAGGGTGCCAGCTAGCTAGCTTGTGAGTTATAATTAATTAGTTGGTTTGATCAGTGACATGAAGTTGTAAGTGAATTGTTTGATCAGCCCAGTGTTCATTTTTTCTAAGATGAGATGGATCGCTGGTACATATATATATATATAGTAGAGAAAGAAGTTACTAGCTAGTTAAGTAAACGAATGAGTACTTAGTAGTTGAGATTACACGTACATGACCATTAATTTTGGCACAAAGTCAAGCTTTGATCATAATTAATACAGAGAAGTTTCTAGATAAGTAAACGAATAAGTACGTAGTTGATCACAATACCCCGATTTTGTGTATGCATGGAATCAATATATATATATATATATATGTCAGGCAGATTGAACTAGTTGCACATTCTTGGGTTGGGACATGGACATGTATAATTGGTCATATATTTATGACAAAGATCAATAATTCGATTCAACATACATGAATTGGTTCGGTTGCACATATATAACGTACAAAAGAAAACAAAACAAACCCATCACCAAAACTATAAATGTCTTCTTTTAATTTTTCCTGTTCTCATTATGCAGCCGCTCTGCATGCTATCATCTAACCACCTTCGAACTACAAGTTGGTGGACCATGCACCGCCACATTGGATATATGGTTCATCTGCCGACCGCCCATGTTGTTGTCCACTATTGTCATAGCCATTGCCGTCTCAAACTATTATAAGTCAAAACTCATGACCAACACTGCTTTTTGAGCATAACTTGTGTTTACACTCAGAAGTGTCATTTTAGTTTCATCACAATCATCAACATATTTGTTTATATATATATATATATATATATATATAATAGAACAATACTTACCTACTCACCGGTGTGTAGGTGACCCTTCTAACTGCTGATGTGTTCCAATAAAAAATGAACACGTCAGCTTTAATGACAAAATTAAATTTAAAATGTAATAAATAAGTATAATAAATGAGGTCTCATTTATTATACTTATTTATTACACTTTAAAATTGCTGTATTCATTTTTTATTTGACCTTATTTATTGTCCTATATAATATATATTAGTTAAATACATATATGCATGTAGGTACAGGTGCATGCACTGTGCGTATAGTCGCCTTCAAGTGTTAACCTAATTAGCGTTGAATTCTTTAGTTTGTACTGGTGTTGGATGAGTGAGTACGTACGTACCCTGCAGTGCACGTTCTGTATAAAAAACAGACACATATATTTTCCTTCACCGGAGTCTATAGTACTTAGTGTTTTTCAGCTTCTTATTAAGGAGCCAAAATTGACCCAATTATCTAAAACTTTGAACACTTGACATAGACTTCTATACTTTACAAGTCTTTAACTTTAAAAAAAGATGAGCACGCCTTGTATATATATTTTGACTAGGATATTGATCCCTTCAGATACAACCCCCCTTCTTTTTCAGTTATTTTAAGATAATTTTGTATTATACTCGTCTAAGTAGTGCATTATTTAACTCTACTCATTCACAATTGCCACCATATATATATATATATATATATATAGCATGCGCTCCTCCTATATTATAATCGTCTCTAGCTAACTAGTTTCAACCAACAAAAATACTCGTCAAAAAATTGTTGGCCGGAGATGCTAAACGTACATGGGATCTAATAAATATTTCAAATCCAATTTTAAAGCAGTCACCGAACTCATTCGAAATATTTTGACAGTTTTCTAATGTCAAATGTTAAGCCAATATACAGTTTATCCCTCTTAAGAAACTCGATTAATGAGAAATTTCATTTAGCCACCGATACCATAGTATAGAGTTATGGGCCTTATGGCTTAGAATTGTTGGGCCTCCATCGACCATAGCAGCCCAAGCATGACCATTTTGTTTCCTAGTTTCTTTATATTTTGTATGGAGATAAAAAATAATAATAAAAAAAACAAATAATTACATTACCAGTGATTAGCTTATTGCTTTGTGTTTTGGATATCTGATCAAATGTGAAGTGCCAAGACATAATGGTGTCTCCGTCCATCAACATATTGTTTTATTTTATAATGTACTGCTAAAACCATGTTAATGAAATTTGATCACGACCAACATCAACTGCTCTTGTCCAATTTATACTTACAGACCAAAATGTCCAATATGGTTAAATGATTTTGTGTGGAGATCGGGTTAGGATTGAAAACTCGCGCGATTGGAGGGCAGGAATGGAAAAAGGTCATCCAGTCGTATTTCATCCTAATTATATTATAAAATTACAATTTTGCCCTTATAATATATTTTATATTTAAAATATTAGATATATATTAAACAAATTCTAGGTTATCCTATTCGCATCACTAGAGATTTTCTCCTCTCAACCCATCTCTCTCGTATGAGAAATTATCTCTTTGCATCTCTTTTTGAAATTTTAAGAAAATTGGTATTTTTAATATCCTTTTGTATTATTTTTATTTGAGAACCTCTATGTATTATTAATTATGATGTTCCTACAATAATATTAAATCTTAAGTTTCAATTGAGAATTTGAATCTTGTTCTTATCCTCATAAGAGAAAATGGATTATTATGATGGTTGAAAAATTATTTCATTATTTACATTTGTTAGATTTGTAATACATCTACAAAAGTGCTCTCCTAATCCTGTTCATGTCTCCACCTCATTTAATAAACAATTTTGGACAGGACGGGAGGAGTTATGTTAAACGGGGGCGGGAATGGGGTTTGGTCTCCCACCCCAAATCCTCCCCGTTGCCATCCCTATGATGACCTTGTTTTTAGGTGTTTTGCTTAAAATCAACTTATACATGTATTAGGCTAAACAATGTTTCTCAAGTTAAAAGTAGTAATCGAGTTTCTTTTCTCCAATTTTGATAAATTTTCAACTTGAAAATTTGAGTTGATTTTCATAACTTGGTGACGGGATAAAAGGAAGTGAAAATGGTAAATTGTTTTTCAAATTTTGAGTTGATTTCATTACCTAGGCAAGAATTAGATTTGAAAATATCTTATATTTTTCTCAAATAAAAAAGTAAAAACATTACTACTTTTGTTGTAATGTTCGTGATTGGTTTGTCAATATTAGTAATAAAATATAGTCGTGCTTATCTTATTATTTTTGTCGATTTTGACGGCAATAAATGTATCAAAAATACAACAAATGTAGTAAAATCAAAAGACATTAAACGCATAATCAAATTGAAAAGTGCCACCCAGTTGTATAGCACAGACTAAATTCAATTGATATTGCCACTTTTTCTTTAAGTAAATTGGTCATTATACACGTGTTAAGTAGTGGTTTAACATATTGTGACTCGATAAAGTGTTAGTGCTTCGATATTTCTGCTTAACACCATTTTAAATATGCATAGTCGGCATAATTTCAGGCCTAGCACCATTTCTTGAATTGAAGTAAATTTTTTCTTCTTCTTCCCATCTTGATTGATTTTTCTATTAAATTAAATTTCAAAGCAGGTTCCTGTTAGTTGTTGATTGAGCAAAGCAACTGAATTCGGTAAGTTGCTCATCTTTTTCCTTTGTGCAACTGAATGGTGCATTTGCTTTTGTCACTGTATACACAAGTAGTTTTTTTTTTTTTTAAACCTTTTGTTTGGTTATAGCAATCTTCTTTGCTATTTGCTATGTGGCACGTTTTCAGTTTCTCCTTAATTTTTTCTTTATATATATATATATATGTTTTGCCATGCATGTGTATATATATAAACACATGTACATTTGAAATTTTGTCAGCGTTAGCAAAAATGAGACAGGGCTTGTTTGTTTAATTGCATTCTCACAACATTTTCAAAGGAAAAAGAAAGAACTGAACAAAACCAAATATGAACCAATCATGATATATCCGTGGAATAAGTGGCGGATTCAGAAATTCTTTTGAGCGAATGACCTTTAATCAAAAAAAAAAAAATGTCAAACCATCATAATAATTTTATTGAAAAAAAAAATATTTATTTTATTATTTTTTAATTAATTTATTAAAAAATTAAATGAATTTATTATTTTAAAATTATTTTTATAGATATAGAGAGAGAGGAGAAATAAAGGGGACAAAGGGAGAGAAAAAGAGGGGAAAAGAGAGATATTTTAAAAGGGAGATGATATTCGCACTCCCATTTTCTACATTTGTACTCCCATATTAAAAGAAATGACCCTTCTAATCTCAACTTTACAAATAAATGATTATATTTTTTCAAATTACACAATTATCCTTTCAAATTTCCTCTTATTTGTCTCCAATCTTTAATGTTTTCCAATCATCTAAAAAAAAAGTTATTTCTATTGAATAAATTATCTCTTTTGACATGTGTTTGTAGTAGGTTCTGTTAAAACTGAAGTCAAACTTTTCACGATGATGGTTGCCAGAGAGCGGGTCCCAGTGGGAGTCCAAGCTGTCACAAAGGAGCCCACTGTTCTAGATGGATTGTAAGAAAAAGGGAGGAATTCGGTGGGAAAAGAGGAAATCTGAAATGTACTGGAGATTGTTTAAGAAAAAGTTCTTTTTCTCCTGTCCTTTTTTGTCTCGATCCCGGTTCTCTACATTTCTCTTATTATTTATAGGTAAAAATGTTTTTTTTCACCAATGGTCGAGATTTTGCGGTGATAAATATCTGTGGTAAATATCTGTGGAGTAAGGGCTGAGATTGTATTTGTTAGAAAAGGGGATTCGCTCACCTCACCTGGTTATCTTATTTCCTATGTGACAGGCCAATCCATGATGCAAGGTCCTCATCCTAGCTAGAAATGAGGTCCGTCACGGATTTAGCGTATCTTGGACTCGAGCCTCGAAACCCAAGCCCTTAATTCCCATAAGGCAGTGATCCGAGCTCTTACCCCCCCTAAGGAGCGCGGAGTGCCACGAGGTTTATCCGTAGGGAGGAACTCCTCGTAAAAGAGGTTTATCCGTAGAGAGGAACTCCTCGTAAAAATGGAGGTTGATCCGTAGAGAGGACCTCCGCGAGTTTTTATCCGTAGAGAGGAATGCCTCCTCGCTTTAGGGAAATTGATCCGTAGAGAGGAACTCATCACCATCCGAAACTTATCCAAATGAAAGGAAGGAGACTCGTTTGAGGTTTATCCGTAGAGAGGAACTCCTCGCAAGGTTTTATCCGTAGAGAGGAATGTCTCCTTGCAAAACAGAGGTTGATCCGTAGAAAGGATCTCCGCGAAGTGTCATTAGTAAAGACGAGCTCGCTAAAGAAAGGCGATCACACCTCGGAGGCGTGCCCTACATAATGAAGGAAGGAGCTCGATTGAAATCCTCTATCCGAGGAAGCGCTTGATGGAGACTTTCCCTCGGAGGAGCTCGATTAGAATCCTCTATTTGGGAAGGAGTTCGATAAAAATGCTCTGTCCATGGGAGGCTCGATTAAGAGGGGAAATCAAAAGTGGACCCCTTGTTACATGGAATCACTGAGGGAGCTCGAAAAATGTGAGAAAAGCCCCAAGTGGGCCCTGCCACCTGGAATTGTTGAAGGAGCTCGAACTAGAGGAAAAAGTCAAAGTGGGCCCATTACCACGTGGGCATACGTGGCGGCCCCTGAATGGCCCATACCAACAACATGAACACAAAAAAAAAAGTTATCTTTGTTAAATAAAATATCTCATTTGACAAGGCTGGAAAACAAGGATGGTATGCACGAAAAAAAAAAAAAGGAGGGACTCAAAAACTTTATCTCTATTGAATAAAATTTCTTTTTTGACAAATCGAAAAAAAAATTATATAAAAAAGTTATCTCTGTTGAATAAAATATCTTTTTGACAATACAAAAAAAAAGGGTTATATTTGTTGATTAATTTTCTCTTTTTACATGAGCAACAAAAAAAGAAGTTATTTTTGTTGAATAAATTATTTCTTTTGATAAATAAAAAAAAAATCTAAAAATAATGACCTAAAAAAAAAGTTATCTGCAAAAAAGGTAAAAAGAATTAAAACTTATAATAAAAAGGGCAATTATAATATTATAAAATAAAGGATGATGTATTAATGAGTTTCGAGATCTTCTTGTCATTTCATTTAAAAGAAAAAAACAAACGAAGTATAAACGTAGAAAAGTAGAGTGTGAATATCGCCTCCCTTTTAAAAAAAAAATATTAAAGAGGAGCCTAGTGAATTATTTTTGTAATTTTAGAGGCGACAATGTCTCGTGTACAAGTATATAATACTAAAAGTATAAATATATAATACTAGAAAAATAAAAATTGAGTGGGGGCGGATGCCCCGATGTGAGTCGGTATCTGTATGAAACACTTTTGTAAATTTAAATTTACACTTACTTTTTTTTTATTTTTTTTTAAAGTTCAAAAAAATTGTTTTCTTATGTAATAGTAGTTCCTTGAAATCTCAACCTAATCTCTACACTCGCATTATTATTTTTATTTTTCAAAAAATAAAAAGGATATAATGAACCTGACAATCCAACCGTGATAAGGGGTGGAATATACACTTGCTCTTTTTTTCAAAGGATTTAGGTGGGATTGAGTTTTTGATACGTTGTACGTGCCACTAATATATATTTTTTATTTTTTCTCAATAAAAAATGTTGGTGTAAGAGTTAGATATATGAGAGATAAAATATATATATATATATATATATATATATATATAGTAGAGTAGAATTATATTGATAAATATACATTTTTTTACAAATAAAAATGTAAAAATATTACTACTTTTATTGTAACGTTCATGACGGGCATTTTTCATAAAGGTTATGGAATATATTCATGTTTATTTTATTATTATTATTATTAAAAATGCAACAAGTGTGACAAAATTATAAGACATTGGGAAGTGTGGTTCAATTGTACAACACAAACCAAATTCAGGTAGTAATTTTTTTTTTTTTTGAGAAACTTAATCACCATACACGTGTTAAATCAATCGTTTCGCGTATTGTTAATCATTCATTAATCGATAAAGTGTTAGTGCCTCAGTATTTATAATTAAGACTACTTTAAATATTTATAGTTGACAAAATTTCAGGCTTAACACCACTCCTTAAATTGAAGGAGCAATTAATTAATTAATTTTTTTTTGTGTCTTTTTTAATGTTAGATTGATTTTTTATTATTAAAATTTCAAGCAGGTTTTTGTTACTTGTTGATTGAGCAAAGCAAGTTATAAGAAACTCTTGACAAATTAACCATTTAAATACCCTTACAACAACAAAATCATTTATTCCTTAGCTAATTAAATAATTAATATCTTAAAGAAATATTTTATTTATGTTGTTTTTTTACCTTTTAAAATTGATAAAACATTTTTTTAGTAAAAAACAAGTGAATGGAAAAAGTATTTATAATTCTAAATTTCCTTTTTTATCACGAATATATCTAATCAAATCTCAATTAAAATAGTAAGATTTGCTTTTAGTAAATATTTTTATACTAATTTTCAATATCTCAATTTCAAGATTTACTCTTTGTAGTTTATAATAATAATTTTACTATTTGAGTTTTAGTTCATGCGTGGTATTCCTAAATTTAAATTTAAATTTATTTTTATTTTATTTTTAAGTTTAAGTGAAATAATGAATACCAAATTATGAATTTAAATTATAAATAATTAATTTAATTCAAATTCAAGTTAGACGCACAAAAAATTACATTACAACTTAAAAAACATCTTCAAAAAACTATACATGCCATAGAATTAAATTAAATATTATTATTTATTTTCATTTAAAATTTTGACTATTTTTTCATTTAGAAAAAGACTAATTATTTAATAATTAAAGTGATAAAAAGAAAAAAAATTCAATTTCTAAAAATAAAATTTAAGTTAAACAATAAATTAGATTACACATCAATTATTGCTTAGAATTATTTAAATAAAATTTAATTTCTATTTTAATAAAGAGAAGATCGGAGAGATAGAGATAGAGGTATAGAGTTAGGTCTTATTTGGATTGACTTTTGAAAAACGACTTTTGGCTTTTCAAGTTCAAAAATTATTTTGGAGAATGTTTTGATTGGCAAGGCTGAAGAGATTCAGAGTTCAAAAAGGGCGTTTAGTTTCCTCGTTTAGCTTCAATTTCTTTTTTTCTTCTGCATGAAAGTCGAAGTAAAAGATCTATCAAACTGGGCCTTGTATTACTAATTAACAATGTAATAGAGATTAGGAGAGTACATGGTTTGGTTTTTTTTAATTTTGTGGTAAAATTTGAATCAGAATAAAATTATTTTTAACAGTTCTTTAATTTGAAACTCATGAGTTGGGTTAGATTTTGATTTTACAACAGTTCTTTGTTATTTTATTTATTTATTAAACTATATCTGTGCCTACCACACTATCTTGCACTCATCACCGTAACCGTCAGACAAAATGATTCTATACCGTTCATAGTTCGAGACATTTTGCGATATAAATTTCTTAACATCGATAAATAGAACACTAAAGCTTTATATATTATATTATATATATATATATATATATATATATATATATATTTTAATGGTTTTGTATCCTTCACTTCGAATCGGAATCGGAACTGCCACCAAGTAGGAGAGGCTTTTCAGAGGAATGCAACACCACCACCGCCCGCCGCTCCCACTTCCAGTCTCGGAGCAGTGGCAGCCGACCGCTGCTGCCCGAGCCCAAGAAGGGCCGCAACAAGAAAAGGCTCCACGAGGTGGCTGGTTCTTCAATTGCTCCTACAACTCGACAGGTGCTTTACCTTACATTTAATATATATATATATATATATATATATATATATGCAGACGCATATAATACAGAATTTATCAATCCTCTTGCATGCTTAGTTAAATTAACTGCTTTTATCTTGTCATAGATCAATGCCTTTGATTTGTTTAATTATTTATTGAAATGTGATTTCTTTTGATGAGAAATGATTAGTGGGACAAATAATTAGTAAATTGAAGCGTATTTGTGTCTTTTAAAGATGATTTTTGATAAATGAGCAATGGGTGTGTTATATTAAGTTTATTAACCATGCTATCAAGCCAAATTCTGTTTGTATTTTTACGGTTTAACATTGGAATTTTATATGAAACGTGATTTCAGTGTGAACCCAAATTTCAATTACTACTTCTACTTTCACCAATTGAAGTATCGTGCTTTGACTGGGATGTGATTTGGAGACAATGAAAATTGAAAATTTTCTCCCGCGCTTCAATTTTTTATTTTATTTTTTAACACTATTCTTTTATATGAGCACAAAACAGTATTATGTCTAATGTGCTTAATACTATATTATACGGAAGCCTTTCTCGTGATTTTCTGTGAAGAGTAGAAGGAAATGAAAAACCCATTTCTGTGAATCAAAATTCTATTTCAGAACGCTCTCCTGGTGAATATGATAATATGTATTGGTTGTATTTCTTGTTAGTATAATGGACTGAATAGTCAAATTGACCAAATAATGATAATAAAAATTTCTTGCATAGCTGCTTTATTGAGAGATTTCGGCACCATTGGGAATTCTTTAAAAAAATAGCTGCTATTTCAGTGGTTGAAGTGCGGGTTGGCATTGCCTGAGTAACATCCGGCTCTGTTTGCACGTTTCTCTCCATTACTGTCAATTCGTCAAATTACATGATCACGTTGTTCGGATACACTTATTTCCTTCTACAAAATGTTATTTCTATTGTTGAAGAGCTCATATGGTTAAATTTACATTACAATCACATTGATTTTTTATTGTTGTTTGAGTTCATTTAGCTTTTAAACTTTCTTCCTATATCACAGCATTATTTGCAGCCCTGGTAGATTGTTGTTCAGTAGTTGCTAGTCTTTTGCTTTGCCATCTTTCAGTTCAATAAATTGGCTCTAGAAATGGCTTTCTTGTGCAGTGATTCAGAAGAAAGATTGACAAGCTCTATCCTAAAAGTTTTTTTATTTTTTATTTATAAATGGCACCCACCTTTAGTTGCTTTTGACTCTAGCTGCCAAGCCAAGAATCTTAGACCATCCCATAGCATGACGAGGAATGCCAGAGTCCCCTTGCCAATGGACACCAACCTTATAGAGCTCCCTATGCTTTGCTTGCAACTCAATCTACGCCCTTTTTTATCTAGGGATCACGTTTGATGTGCCTTTAAGGGGTGCTTTGAGGGCATGCTGCTGTAACACTTGTTCTCAAGATGGGCTAATGTGCTAGTGGGCATCTGCCTTGGTGACCTTCATCCTCTACCAAAACAAGGCCCATCTCCAAGGTTGGCCAAAGCTGCCAAAGTGGATAAGATGGTCTCCATCGATGGGGCTTCTATCAGATCACATGTTGCTATGTAATGACAGTGTGCCAACCTCTATATATTGCTACTTGCTAAGCTCTCACTAGGAGGAACATGGACCTTTTGCCCCTCTTTTTTGGGTTTGAAGGTGACGATCCTAGGCTTGATAGATCCTCCAATATTTTTCACCACAAACAACATTTCACATTTTTTGTGTACCTTTTGGAATAATTCGTGAGGCAGCAGAAATCAGCCTGGTTATACTGAAGCATGGGTTTGCTAGAAATAGGGAATGTGGTACTTATAGATCTTTCGTTGCCTGAGATAATGTTAGGATTCTCATAATGAGCTTAGGATTGGCTCGTTCACTTTTTTAATGATCTTTGAGGATCTATTCATACTTTTTTTTTTCTATTTGCATTTTCTTGATCTCATGTTTAATTACATGCAAGATCGTGAAAACCCAAAACATGACAATATTCAAGCTAGTGGCGGTGAGACTGTTACTTTGATCAAAATAGTTATTATTTTTTGCATTGAAATTCCGATCGCCAGTCATGTGCTGCAATAGTAATTTAATTGTTGTTTACATATGATAATCCAGCAATTTCGCCATCTGCACAACAGATGCATGGGAAACAGATACTTGAGTTTATCCTTAATATACTGCAAAGGTGACCCTTTCTTACTAATAACTATCTTTGGCCCACTTATCAGGCTCATGTTACATTCTTTAAAAAAAAAAAAAGGAAGAGTTTATTGCAGCCATTTAGATTTGAAGGAAAATAGTTTCAATTATACAGATTTTTTGTTGACATATCTTACTTATTCTTCCTAAATTATAGGAGAGATACACATGTATTTGCTCAGCCAGTTGATGGATAAGAGGTCAGTATTCGTTTTTGGATTCTATATATTCAATTCCAAATTTCTTATCTAATCTTCAATATGATGAGTTTTTTGCTTTACTAGGTGGAGGGCTACTATGATATTATTAAAGAGCAATGGATTTTGGCACCATGAGGGCTAAACTTCAGGAAGGAATGTTTACTACCTTGGAACAATTTGAGGTTTGGTTCCTTATGAACAATTGTTTTCTCCTTTCCTTTTTCCTGTTCCATATTACCCTCCACCATCAATAGTGTGAATTGCCAAGATTGTTAACCTTCCATGAATTTTATTCTCAATGTATTGTCCCAGTAGTGCAGTATGTATCTGTGTTGTGTAGATTTGTGAACATTTATATATATATAGAGAGAGAGAGAGTTGGGGGGGGGGGGGGAGGAAAGAGAGAGATCCACCTATTGCAAACTCGTAAGTTGTCACCTTATTCAGTTCTGGAATGTTATATATATTTCTAACTAATCAATTATTCTCTAAATTATTATACAGAAGGATGTATTTCTAATATCCAGCAATGCCATGCTTTTTTATTTTATCCACGACCATCTTCTTCAGACAGGTGGGTTCACCTACTTTATGAGATCGAGTGATAAAAAAAATTATCTTTTAAATTTTTGGTATCATAAAGAAAAAGAGAAAATACAAAAAGAATCTTCAGTTCTCTCTTTTAATTGAATGAAAATCTTGTGACTTTCAGGCCCGTGCTATACATGAGCTGGCTAAGAGGGTCTTTCATACCCTCAAAACAGATCCAAGAAGAATTGAAGAGGAGTTCTCGCAGACAAGAAAAAGACCTGGTAGGAAACCCCAAGGTGAAGTTGGACCTTCACGCACTAGGCCTGCTAATCTTAGGAGAAATGCCCGAGCATGCCGTGGGTCATCTAGTTCAGATCCTCTTGTTGACCGAAGGGATGATGCAGTTCTTCCTGGTAAGAGTCAAAGCCAAACTAATACTTTTTTCTCAGCTTATTTACTCAACAATGGTTCAATTTCAGTCAAAATCTTCTCTAGACACCAGCAGAAGCCACAAATGTTGTGATGCTCTTGCTGGACTTTTATGGACTGAAGTACTCTACATATGCAACTCATTCCAAATATGTTATATATTTTTTGTCGTAGTATGGCGAAATGACTACAACTTGTGTTTCCTACCTTTGACATTTAGATCAGCTTGTAGGCATCTATGGTATGCATGTATCTAATGGAATCCTTGGGTACACTTTTTCATTTCACTCAGCAGAAAGTAGTAGTACATTGTTTAGGATGACCTTTATATAACTTTTACTAGTTTTTGTGAAATTGTTTAGTTCACATAATTTATGGGTGTGCACTCATCTGTTTGATATACCTGCATATCTGTAGTCAAGTTTGTGTGAGTTCATTGAAGTTTGTTGTCCATACTTGTGTTACACTGTATCTTTGTTTCTAGTTTTTGTCAAATTGTTTCTTTCACATAATATGTCAAAGCACTCATCTGCATTAATAGGCTTGCATATCAGAAATCTAGTTTAACTTAGTTGAAGTTTATTGCCAAACTTGTTTTACCTTGAGCAGTTTAACTTTTTGTACTTGTTCTAGCTTTACAATATTGAGTTTTCCTTTCAATATATATATATATACACATACACACATATGTATGAGTTGGAAAATTATTAGTGTAGCTGAGAGAAATGTACAAAGATAGCTATTGACACCATTCTTTTCCAAGAAACTTTTAGATCATCATAAAACAAGGAAAAATTTTGGACCCATACAAGTACCTTGCAAAAGATCTGGGGATGAGAGAAAAAAGAGGAAAAGTGTGAAGTAGAAATGAAGTTCTTGGGAGTGTAGATTACATGTATCAATTTTAATCTTGAGAAAGAGTTGAAGCAACTGATATGTAATACTTATTTTTCTGAAGAAAAAAAAATACAAAATATGAAAACCAACTGTTTTTTAAAATCAAAGTAATATTACTAAAATTATCACTTTCACTTTGCCTAAAAAGTTGGAGGGACAAGATTTTATACAATACTGGAGTTCTTTTTCTGGTGACTTTGAAATTGATAGTTAAAATAATGAGATTATATCTTAACCTAAAAGGTGAAATAAGTTGAAAATATTAAAAGGGAAATTGTAGAGAGTCCACTCAAAGGAGGACAGACTTGCTTTCAGATATTCATTAATAGTTTATCTCCTTTGGCAAATGTGCTATAGATAGTTGGACATGAAAGATTGATCTTTTGGTGAAAATATATTGAAAAAACTGACCTACCTTATCCTAAACTGGGGCTTCTTACTCTTTTTTTTTTATACTTGAGCTTGCAAATATTTTATTTTTCTTTAGGAATTATTTCAAAGGAAGTTTTAGGAGCTCCTTTGGCCTTTATGGATCTCATCATTCATTAGAATGCTCTAATAAATATTAATGGCGGATGCCTTAACTAATGAGTAAGGAAAGAAATATTAATGGTGGATATTCTAGTAAGAAATGAAGTGTTTTCCTTGACAAGCGTTAAATGTGTTAGGGTGGAGATTTGTTGATGAATCATCTTCTGTTACATTGTAACTTGGCTGGTGAGTTGTGATCATTACTTTATGTGTTCCTTTTGGTGTTGCATGGTGATGCCTCTATCCTTATTGGATGTTTATTCAAACAATGGAGAGAGTATATTGCTATGATTATACAAAGTATCTTTGAGAAAAAAGTATTTTGTTTGCTCTTTTGCCTTTTGCTATGCAAAAGTGATACTCCATTGAAAGCAGCACGTGAACACATTATACAACCATAGTGGCAAATTTGGTTATCCTGTTAGTGGCTACTAGCAGTGGTTTTGGTGATAACAGTGGTGGCAATGAAGTCGTAATGGCAGTATGGCGTTGGCACTGGTGGTGATGGAAACAGCTAGCACCAACAGTGGTGGAGGTGGCAGGTATTTGGTGTTGAGCAACTTGCATTTATTTTGTGTATAATGTCTATTTTAGAAGTCAGTGGTAGTGATGGTGATGCTGCTCATGTAAGCACACTTAGTGGGCAAATGGTGGATATGATGGGGGTTAAAGTGATAATGATGAAAGTGTGGTTTTTAGGTGGTGCTATGTTATGTGCTGAAGTGATTGTTTTCTTTTGAAAGTAATTATGATAAAAGCACTTATATACTTCAAGAAACAGCACACCCAGGGTGCATTATGGAACACGTTATATCTTCATCTTTTTTTAAAAATAAAAAGAAAAAGAAAAAGAAGAAAAAATAAATGCTTTGATTCAAATATGTGACTAAAGGAGTGGCATATTCAATTTTATGTAGAAATATAATGGGTGTTTACTGTTATGGTCATTCTATGGGACTACAACTGTTCAAGGATTTTTTTTTTTTTGGGGTTCTGGAACCATTTGTTTTATCATTATTTATAAAGCACGAGTTTGTAATATGGTTGTATATAAGTAATTATAAACCCCTTTTTCTTCTCATATAAGCTTTTTCCATTTTTTCTGGGATTTTTACTGCATTATGTGAATTAAACTCTTATGGAATTGAAGATTGGCTAATTTTCTTGTTTTCCTTCTCTAAATAGGGTCTGGAGATGGTAGAAATGTGAAATTCTGTGAAAGGGCGTCATACTTGTAATACTCGGGCTTCTTTAGCCACCGAGAACGAGCCCATTGTTTCTACAGTTTATAATTGCTCGCCTGTAAGTTCCATATACTCGAACCCAATAAGAGCTCAACAATTTTACTCAGTATATCTGTTTCTTTGCTTGCATTTATGATTTTTATCTTTGTGGTAGCTTCAAACTGCTTTTGTTGCAGAGTTTTAATAGTTCTTTTTGGTTGGCATGCGTGGGAGAGGTGGCTTGCAAGTTGCAGTTAGTACACCAAGTCTAGCTTTTCCTTTACAGAAATTTGGTATGCAGGAATAGAATGGAATGGAATTTGGTATGCAAGAATAGAATGGAATGGAATGCCCATTCCTCGGTAAGGTAGTGCACCAATTTAGTTGCAGCACATTTAAAAGATTTTCCTAGATTATAAGTATAATCAGTTAATTAGAAAAGTTAACCTTCCTGAATTCTGACAAATATAATTGGTTTTGGGGTTTGTTTTTCTCATACATCTTTTTTACCTTGTTTGTGATCACTTGAGTGGTATGAAAGCTAACATGTAGCACCACTCTTTGTTGTTCACTCATGGTGGATCTACACTACTTAGAGCTGGATTCCACTAAGGTGTTACTGAATTAAAGGAATCTCATTAAATTTCTCTCATACTATACCTGGTCGTATATCATCAAGTTAACTTGATGAAACATCCATCTGCATGGTTAGATGCATCTTTTTTATTCATATTGGTTTCTTGACCTTTCTTGTAAGATGTTATACAAGTCAAATCGCATAAGCTGGAGTTTATCACAAGGGGATGGTGGGCTCTACCATCTTGTCTAGCGAACTGGTTGTATGAAAAAGATGAGTTAAACAAGAAATTCTTTAGGAAATGGTCTCTGTTCACATGCTGCATGCCTCATTAGGGGTTATAAACTCAGTTTGTATTTTCTAAAGCATATGAACAAGGACATGGCAACCATGTTCTAGCATATTAGCTCAGTCAATATATCACTCATTAAGTGGTGTTTTTCTTATGTTGTTGCAGATTTAAGCATCTGTTACTCCAAGAGCATGATTTTTTTGGATGAATATATGAAAAAGTAGACCTTCTTAGAATATGTATAGAGGTTCTATGCATGGAAGTTCATAAATGACAAATATCAAGACAAGAAATTTTTAGAAACTAGGATAATTTAAGCCACGGCCTCCTCTCTATGCTGATTATGATCCATTTTCATGATGGTGAAGGGTAATGGAGGTCTTAGTTACAAAGAAAGTTTGCTTCAGTTGTTAAACATTTGGGTCCAACAGCTCAGTGGTGGCGCCAAGGAAGATAGGATCTCTGACAGAGGCTCCAATATCTGTCTCAGAAATCTAGCAATTCAGTCAAGTACACAAATTGTCTGATTTCTTTTCCAACTGCCCAACAGGGACCTGTTAACGAAAATCAAATGCCTCATATCTTTCGCAACAGGCCTGGTCATTCAGTTATAATTAGAGATGCCAATTACCGATTGGGCATCCATGCTGCTACTCTTAAAGGGAAAACTGTTCAACCCCGTGGCTGGATGGATATTCATGGTGGTGCTGCAAGTGAACAAACAGATATGCATCATGCTGCTTCAAAAGGAAGAAGTGTTTTTACTGTTGAGGGCATGGATATCCTCAGTGATGGAATGAAAGCTTATGCAATTGATAGAGTGAATGTTGACGCTACGAAGGGAAAAAGTGTTCAAACTGGTGAGGGCATGGAAATCCATGGTGGCACTTGTAGAGAATGGATTACCAGCGGTAGAATGGCTGCTCATGGTGCTACTTCTGAAGGAAAAAATGTTGTCACTGGTGGTAGCATGGACATCTATGGCGGCACTTGTGGAAGAAACATGGATGTTGCAAGTGATAAGAGTGGGTAATCTTGGTGCTTTTGAAGTAACAATGGTTCCTTCCAGCGACATATTGGGAGTTCACAGCGCCGTACGAAGAGAGAGCTCATGGTAGCAGCAGAATGGCTGCTGCTGATAGCAACCTCACAGCTGAGGAACCTAGCGCAAGAAACACTGGTGAACTTTCGAGGATAATGGTTCAGCCAGGTGAGAACATGAGTCTCCTGCTGCAAGCTGCTGGGGAAGCTATTGCTCATCTTACCTTTCCGGTGCTGGAAATGCTTCTGGGATACCAGAGCCTTGTGGGAAGTACATGAAAGCCGATACAATGGTGGGTTCCAGTCAGTTGGGTGATCAGATCCAGCCAGTTCTGTTGGCATCCGGATCACAATCAGGACTGCTCGAATTTATGTCTAGAGGCAACCAAGGCCTAAGATCATTTGTACATCCTTCAAAAGTGATCATTCCATCGAGTTGAGTAAGATCAACACCCTGTCTCATGCCTTGGACTCACATTACCTGGGTGGAGTGGAGCAAACTAATGCTCGGCAGATCCATAATTACCGAGCTAGCTCCACTCAGGTGAGTCAGGCTGTGGAATGGATTCTACCAACACCATGGGCCCGCAGGCAATCTTTGATTTTTCACATGTACAACCACAACAGCCCGCATCAGTTTCCTACATGCAGGCTGGTGAGGTGAATCCAATGGGTGAGGGGTGTTTGTGCCGCAACAATCTCATCTTGCATTACCTCCATTCATGGGACAGCTGTCTACTGGGTTGAATCCGCTGGGCGACAACGCTTTTCAGCAGCAGCAGCTTTCGTTATTGGCTGGTAACAAGCTGTCACAGCCTAATGCGTGGGCCAGGATGCATTTGGTCAAGGAGCACAGCTCGGAATGGCTCGGAATGCATTTGGCCGCTGCTCACGTTGGCTCAGCACATGCAACCGGAGCTTACTGGCATGAATTTGTTGGGTCAGAAGGCATTTCTTCAACAATGATGCTGGAAACGTCCATGAGAGAGCTCCTCCACAAGGTCATCATGCAGGAACTAATACTCAATTACTTTGGAATTTTCAGCGTCAGGCCTTGATGGATCCACAACACCCCAAATTGTGAGATGGGTTCACTTGTTAAATCGTTCCAACTTGCTCTCAAGCACAGCACACAAGAAGATGAGGAGCACAACACTTTCAACCAAAAAAAAACATTTAAAAAGATAAATTACATTATGCTATTTTGCTTTTCCTTCTCTTTTTTCTTCTCTGAAATCTCCTAGCTTTCAGAAAAAGAAGTCACAGAAGAAACGATAGAAGAAAAACACCAAAATGAGTATAAGACACTTTATCTTTCTAATTGTTCTCGTTCCAGACAACTAAGTGTTTGCTTTTTCTATCTTCTAATGTACTTTATACTAATGTACACTATGCTTGATTGCTCGTTAGACGATTTACAGACCCAAATCACTGTTGTTAGACGATTTACAGACCCAAATGACTGAACGAATTTTCAGATTTGGGACCTTTCCAAGCTGTATTTTGCCTGAATTTGCAGAATTGGGACAAATGAAGGGATGAATTTCTTATCAGATGAAGAAATGACTTCCCTGACAAGACTTTGAATATGGATCGGACAATTGATAGTGACCAACAACTAAACATGGATGGGCCATTTCATTCAGACGAAGGAGGACGAGTACTAACAAAGAAGGAAAAAAACAGTTATATTTGGAGATTTGGAACCAACACCTGACATTTCACGGGATCAAGGACATAGATAGATAGAATGAAAAAAACAGTTATATTTGGGGATTTGGAACCAACACCTGACATTTCACGGGATCAAGAAGGACGGATTTGGTAACGTAGAGCAGGAGGACCAAGGTAGACGAGAACTAAATGGGAAGGAAGTGAAATAATGTATACGAGGATTTGGTAACACAGAAAAAAAAACACTTATATTTGGAGATTTGGAACCAACACCTGACATAATTTATAGTTGTGTATCATTTAGAGCATTTGGTAACTTATAGCAGCGTAACGGGTGATAAGTGAGGGGCTGCATGGCAGCCAAAACCAGGTGTTTGCAATTTGTACTTGACAGTTGTGTATCATTTAGAGCATTTGGTAATGTATAGCTGCGTAATGGATGACAAGTGTGCAACATTTGATAACGCACGAAAATGGGTGACAAGTGTGTGACTGCATGGCAGCCCGAACCAGGTGTTTGCAACGTGTATTGTGTATCATTTACAGCATTTGGTAACGTAGGTTAGCATAATGGCTAACCCGTGTTTGCCTGCATTACAGCCAGAACCAGGTCTTGGTCTTTGCAACGTGTACCTGAGGTTGTCTTTACCGCTGGAATCATTTACAACTGGATTAATAAATGAAGATGCTGAAATGTATGGTCTTGAGGTTTGTGTTTCATTTACAGCGAGTGGGTAAATGCAGATTCTTGGCCCGTTGTTTGCAAGGAATGCTTGACGTATGCATGACGTTTGTGTTTCGTTTACAGGTGGACTAGTAATGCACATTTCTCGGCCACTATTGTACCAAAGAAGTTGCTTGGCCTCGGTATCGCCCGGTGACGGAAGAATGATATGGTCATTTAAATGGAAGACAATACTAATTTTGGGTTCATGGTGAAATTGGGCCCATAAGTTGTGTGGCTTATATTTTTGAATGGGTTCTCTCCGTGGGCTTAAAAGGAATCTGGCACGTGAGCAGATGCATGTATATCATTCAGAGTCCGGAAAGAACAAAAAAATAATAATAATAATTGAGTTGCAATCTCAAAATACTAAATAGAGTTGCATGATTTAATTATCCCGCTGACAAATAGCATGTTGTTTTCAGTCATAGAATAACGCATACATATTTATATATATTTTACTATATCTGTATCTGACTATTGGTTTTCTTTATACATGGTTTGGATCTACCTGTAAAATAGATGCATATGCTATAAGAGAGAATTCTTTAGCTGTTTTTTCAGAGGCAGAGTGACAAAATATTAGGGTCTGCTTGAAAAATAGTTATTTAATTTTTGAGTGACAAAAAACTAAAAAATTACATTTGTAATTCATCACTCACAAAATGCTTTGAATAATTTTTCCCATCTTTCCTGATAAGGATGTATATATGTGTGTGTGTGTGACAAGTAGTAGAGAGACGTAAAATTCATTAAAGAAATAGATTGCTGATCAAAAGAATGCAATTAAAATTGATTGACAATAATTGTTTATATATATATATATAGTACTAGGATTAGAACATCCTTTAATCAATTAAAGACCGGATCACAATGAATGAAGCAAGCAGAAGAGAATTAATTAATTAATTAAGGAGGGAATGGAACTACATGGAACTACACTAGAAAGCAAGAATCAAAGTAAAGCTGACTGTTGAGTCCCCTGATGTTGAGAGAGCAGACTGTGGAAGTGAGTGTGGTTAGACGAGTCAAATCATCAGAAACTTCAACTACAGATATAGCCGCATATTGTTGATCAGGAATAAAAGCCTGGTCCCCTGATCGGATGATACAGAATCTTTTCCCGATCCCCATATATGCAAAGCACATAGAGACGGAATCGTACCAGTCCACAGGCGGGGTTGCAAACTCGGGAAATCCAACTACGATAGGAGGAGATAGAGCAAGTGTATGACCCTCCTCCTCCTCCGACGACGAAGAGCCAGAGCAATCAACCCGGTATGCAACCAAGCGGCCGCTAGAGCGAGTGTAAATCACACCGTCCACAAACTCAGCCTTTCCTGACAAAGGATAGTAGTATCTTGTTGTGTCGTCTTCTGACAGGACACACTTTTTCCATTTGTTGTTTGATGAATTAGAACCAGAGATTTTACAGTAGAAAAATTCATTACGGTAAATTAATCCACCATTGGTATCCACAACCCATTCATTAAGGTTAATTAATCCACCATTGGTATCCACAATCGATATGAGCAGAAAATTGTTTATTACTGCATAACCTTCCATGTCAGTAGCTCTCGGCAACTCATGAAACTGAGGAGGAGGAGGACAAGTACTGGATGAAGATGATTCCCATAGCAGCGTTTCACAGTTAAAGCACTCCCAAGTGTTGGCCAACGCTGTGGGATCTTCAATGAAGTTGACATAGATTCACCATAAACATAAAAGTTTACCATTAGCAGCCATGGCTAAGGGGAATGGTTTGGGTGCAAGCGGTGATGAGTTGCCCTCAGGCAACTCAGTGAGTTGTTGAGTCAGAGTATTGAATATATGAAGTGGAGCCTGAGAGGCTGTTGTGTTGTTTTGGTGGTAGGCCAGTCGGAAATAGTTACAAACTAGATATAAATTGTCACCCACCGTATCACAAGCCACGTTTGTAACACATGGACCATCACAAGGTTCAAAGTCAAAGTACTTCTTCCGATTAAAGGCATCAACGACTCTATCTTTAGCCTCTCTCTCTTCTCCAATTACTTCTCCATTCTTTCCGATTTCTACTTTAAAAATAGCAGCCGAGTACATAGAAGAATCATCCAATTGCCCAACCATATACACTACTGACCTTACCTCCTCCTCCTCCTTCACCGGCACTACTGGCGGTGCCTCCTCCTCCATAGGAAATTTTATCTTCTTTCTCTCTGACGTCACTTCTATCACGGTGGAGTTAGGTCTGACTTCCACCGAGAACTTGGATTTCTTGGAGCATTCAATGTGGACGGTGACTCCATCGCTGCCATCTGATTTGTTCGCGTTCGCGTCCATCGCAGCACCATTACCGCCCATACTTGTAGGGAAAAGATAATGATATTGAGCGATAGAGTTCAATCAGACGAACAAATAAAAACCTAAGTGATATATAGGAGGAATATGTACTGCCTTCAGTGGTCTGGATCCGTGGAATCTGATTAGAATTGAATTTCAAAACAGAATTTTGGTTGTTTTGAACTGTGGGATTATAGAAGAGATAGGATTTGATCGATTTTTAGGTTTCTATGTCGTCGATTATACTTATAGGATTTGGAGGTAATTGTACTCGTAAGAAATATTATGCATTGAATTGATTATTGTCTGGTTATTTATATATAGAAGCAAGTAAGCAAGTTTGAGAAACAAGAAATCTTAGTCTACATGGATCAGGAAGGAGATGATATAAGAACTGAATGTGATTTAGGAAAAAATATATAACCTAACATCAAATATAAAAATATATATAATCTACCACCCACGGATAGGCAGTGAAATTTTATTTTTTGTATTATATGTTTATGCTTTTTATAAAAATATCCTATTAAAATTATATTTTGCCCCACTAAAATTACAAAAAAAAATTCACTATATAGAACTTTGCCCCTGCATATATATTTTTTTATGGACAATACTTACCTACTCACCGGTGTGTAGGTGAACCCTCCTGACCACTGATGTGTCCCAATAAAAATTGAGCACATCAGTTTTAAAGTGTAATAAATGAGTATAATAAATGAGGTCAATCTCATTTATTATACTCATTTATTACATTTTAAACCTCATTTATTATACTTATTTATTACATTTTAAATTTAATTTTGTAATTAAAGCTGATGTGTTGATTTTTTATTGGGATACATCAGCGGTCAGGAGGGCTCACCTACACACCGGTGAGTAGGAAAGTATTATCCTTTTTTTATTATTTAAACTCACTCTATAATTATAAACATAATCAACTTTGCCCCCACTCACATAATTTTTTGGCTCCATCACTGCTAATAGCCCCGCAAATTCAAGGTAAGTTACGTGAAGCCAAGTTGAGTTAGAAGAAAAAATCTTGAATACGGTTCGCGAAAATAATTTGGTAATGTTACCAAGTGTAACTACGAACACATATAAAGAAACTACAAAAGAGTGACTCGGTAGATAAATGCAACTCATTGAAGCGACGGAAAGATCAAAAGTGATTCGTTGGAGCGAAATCTGATTTGAAAATAAAAAAATAATCTTGTTTTGATCTAGTGATATTACCAACAGTGACTGTGAACACATACAAAGAAGCTGTAAATTAAAGAGTGAACTCGTTGGAGTGACGGTAAGACCGAAAACAACTTGTTGGAGTGAAAAATGATTTGAAAATATGAAAAATATATCGTTAAAATTAGCGACTTTGACACACAGATACTACGACTCGTGAAAGCAATCTGGTAATGTTACCAACAGTGGTTGTTTACACATATAAAGAAGTTGCAAAAGAGCGAACTCGTTGGAGTAACGGTAAGACAGAAAACTGCTCGTTGGAGTAAAAACTAATTTGAAAATAAAAAAAAAAGGTTTCTTGAAATCAGCGACTTTGACACATAGATACTTGAGCTGGGCTGTCATTTTTTTCTTATTTTATCTGCATAATATATATATATATATATATATATATAAGGTGAAAGCTATTTTTTATAATTAACCGTCGAGGATGAAGCAGATGATGTTAAGGGTGATTAACAATGAAAACTATCAAGAATTGGTATATACTCTGATACCATCTTAGAAATATTAGAATGAAGTATATATATTGAAATTGGATTTGGAAACTAATTTTTTAAGGATATTATATATTTAAATATGTTTAGAGAATATGAGATATGTTAGGTTAGGTTAAAAATATATAATAATATATATTTAAGGTAGAGATATTATATATATAAATATATTTATATATATAACAATTACGCCGGCGCGGGATGAATTTTTAGGTTAGTTTAAAAAAACAGAGACCCTTAAGTTGTGATTATGATAATATAGATCTATTAAGAAGAGGTAATATGGAAACTTCAAAAAATGCTTTATATAGGAGTACTAAATACAAATTACCTCAACTTTATTATTATTATTATTATTTTGCTTGGCAATTACTTCAACTTGATTCATTGGACTGAATTAAAATTTTTGACGGTAGGAAGTTGGAACCATATCTAACAAATAAAATTGACCAGTAGGGCTGTGTAACTGTGAAGTGCGGCTCACAGCACTATCTTGTGACAATTGAAGTGTGTGTGTGTGTCACTGAGTTTGGGCATTAAAACAGGTAAGGCCTTTTGCTGGCCCAATATTTTGTTTTGTTAAAGTTGCTGGCCCAATCAACCTAATTCCTCTCTTGACTTTGACTTTTGCTCAGGCAAGTGCTAGGAAGCATGGACACGGACACGGAACACGGGTACGACACGACACGGACACGGCGATACGGGAAATTTTAAAAAAATAGGACACGGACACGGCGAAGATACGGCTATAAAATAATAATATAATATATTAATATCTATTAATTATTCAATAAAAAAATACTACATTACATAAATACTTCAATTCATCATCAACAATTAAAAATCAAACAAAATTATAAACAAAAATAGACAAATAGATTAAAATAAATTAAAGAACCAGACTTATTTAGTCTTTTATATATATTTAGCTTAGATTTTAATCATAACTTAGTATCATATAATTTTCATTCGAAATATTATAATATATATCACTGCTATGAAGTGTCCGATACGTCTTTGAGGAGTGTCCAAGAAGTGTCCGAGAAGTGTCCAAGGAGTGTCCGAGAAGTGTCCTAAAAAGAAAAATATCAGGACACGGGTACGAAGTGTCCGACACGTGTCCGAGTGTCCGACACGGTGTCCGAGTGTCCGACACGGATACGGCACCCTCGGTGAAGTGTCCGTGCTTTCTAGGGCAAGTGCAAAGAGAGCATGTGACAAGCCCAAATAATACTTGGATTCAGGATCATCTTTCCGTTTTTGATTCTACCCGTAAAAAAAATTGGCGATGCATGTGATTAAAAAATCTTTAATAAATAGATAAAGTATAAATATAAAAGTAAAAATATTTATATTTCAGAAATAACTTCAACATTTAATAAATAGTATAAGGGAAAAAATAAATAAATAAAATTCAAGAGAAAGTATCTATTAATATAAAGCAATAAACTAATCAGGATGAGAGAGTTATTATTTTGCATATTAAAATGAAAAAGTGACTTTAACAAATTTGTTGCATTTTAAAATTAAGTAATCGAAAACAATTTCTCATCTTAATAAAAGCAAAATGGCTTCTTTTTAACTTATCGTACAACAGTTTATCCAAATAATATTAATAGGATATATTAGGTTTGCATGCCATCCAATCTACCCCTCCCAACACCATTGACAATGACATTTTTTTTTTGGTCATATGTATTACATACATATATAAATATATGATATTCAAAAAGTGAATAAAATTGAGTTAGGTTGGATCAGGTTCAAGTTGATGTAGGTTTCAAATCCGTTTCTTATACAATAACACGGTGACATGGTCCATATATATCACTGGCTAAATCCATATATATATATATATATATATATATATATATATATAAACATGCAATGGAATAGTATTATGAGTTTTGGTATCAAATTGAAGGCAAGAGCATACAGATATGATGGACAAAGAAGTATTTTGTAAGTTCATACTTTTACATTAGGCAGGACGGTTCCGCAAGATGTGCATGATTTTAATAAATAATTGGGAGCGCTTCCAATGGTTTTTGTTGTGATCCACACATTGTTGTCTCCGGCCCAACGTGCACTGCCATATACTTTTCAAGCACACCTAATAGGAATCCTATGTTGCATCTTTAATTTACCCCATGTCTTTTGAGAGATTTTTAAATTATTATTATTATTTTTTTCTTTCTGATTGTTAAATTAATTGGAAGTAGTTCCAAGATTAGAGAATAAAAACGTTGGACTTTATTACCTGCTTGCAACGCATGGCATGCAAAATAGTAGTGTTATATATATATATATATATATATTAGAGAGAGAGAGAGACACACACACACACAAACATATACAGTATATAATATTTAATTATGCATGGTTTACATCTCTAATTAAGGAGGCTGTCTGTTTGCCGTGACAGGACTTTTAGGTGGGAGGGGAGGGACAATGATGTGGTGACAGTTTTGTGGATTAAAATGAGGTCAGAGCCAAGTGGACACAAGTATGTGGGCATTGGATTGTTGTGAATCATTTGAAACCGGGCTTGGAGTTGTTGAGAGATGCTTATTATGGTCGTAGTAAATACGCCATGGTACTCGCTAGCTAGAACTCAAACGAGACTATGAGAGTGAGAGAGATTAATTTATCACTGATAGCCTGTATAGGCTGTATTAGGTTTGGTAGTGGTACGGCTTCACCAACCTCTATGCATATTCAAGGGCGAAGCTATTGAATTTCGAGTGAGTATAGTAGTACCTACCTAATTTTTTTTTAAAATTATATATATATAATAAATAAAATTATTTTTCAAGTCTTAGTGTAATTTATATAACTTTCAAGATTTATATGGTAATAAAACAGCTCTTTTTTTACCGGTAAGGCAAGACGTAACTCATTTGTTTAAATTTTTTGAGTTCGTACTCATTTTTTCTAGTTACGCCCAATATATTCCTCTAAGAGAGATGGTACTTAAACTAAAAAATCTATCAGATAATTATCTAGTTCAATTCAATCTATAAAATTGGATGGAATGTACACTTTGAATTCAATATATTTAATTTTATCATTAACAAAGGGAAATTAATTTGTAATTAAATTATGTAAAAAAACTAGTTAATCATATTTAAACTTTATTTATATGAGATCATTTTATTGAGCGTTAACTACATGAGGCCTCAGGCAATAATTAGTCGTGATCTTCCAAATTTTACCAATGGGATGGACGAATCCCTCGTTCCATCCAAATATGTAACTGATTACATTCACATGAAATGTTGGAGTCACTTTAGTGAGTGAATATAATAAGTTACTTTGATGAGTGAATATAATAAGTTATCATCATCGATATTTGCTATCGAGGTTTAATGATATTTTTTGTTTCAAAGTAAAATGTAAAGGGTTCGAATATCTCCGAGAGCATGTGATAGTTTTCTTGACCATGACAAAAATAAATAAATAAATAAAATTGATACTTGTTAACACATTGTTACCCACTTTTGATATCCTTATAATACTTTGGTTCAACTAGGAATGCCATGCCAAATGAAGTATCAATTAAATGTAGTCTTTTTTAAAAGAAAATTATTAAAAATAAAAAATAAAAAATTGTACACTCGGTCATTCTAATTTTTTTTTTCATTGGTAAATTTTGATAGGCTTCATATAATAATTTTTTAGGACTTAAGAGTGATATTAAATTGTTAGACAATCTGACGGGGAATTAGTAAACTGTTATATTCAGTCAAAATTTTGAAATACAGATTTTTTATTCAACTAAACGTTGAAAATGGCTTTACTTTAATAAACAACCATAGTTTGGCTAGGCATGTCTTGAGCCGGAAGATGACTTCAGACCGAACTCTACATTTCTACATCCATGACTCGGACCAAGCACTCCCTCTTACCGTTTTGATGCGAATATTCAAAAAATCAAAGCTTCAATCTTCACGCGCTAGCCGATAGCGTGAAATTAAGTCAATCCGATTTTGAAGTATTTGCCCCATATGATTGTAAGGTAGTTTCACGCTACTCACTAGCGCGTGTTCAGTCAGTTTGATTAAAAAAAGACTATATAACTCACGGCTGTTTTTGTCGAATGTCAATCTAAAAATCTTACAGCAAAGGTTCCCCTGGCTCTTCTCTCTCTAACCCCTCTCTCTCTCTCACTAAACACATCTGTGGAAAAAAGAAAAACCTTTACACAGCAATAAAGGCCAGTACATATACATGTGTAAATATGTATACCCCACACCTAAATTAAACTACCACCTTACTGAGCTGAAAAAGGCCGCTCAATTATACATTCACATTTTCCATGTATTTATTTCCTTCTTTTTTCAGGGTCCACAGGACAGACCTTTCAAGCTCTTTTCTCACATAACCTTTTTGTGTGTGAATTTTGTTCTAAATTCTTTTTTCTCTGCAATCAAGATTCAAACCCTTTTTTGCCATGTCTGGTTTATACACTCAGAATTTGAATTTCTCACCTGCAAGAGCTGCTTCTCCACATGTGAGGACCAACCCAGATGTTGATAGGTATAGGACGAGCAATTCTTTGATTTTGATGTTAACTTTCAATTGAGTTTTAAGATTCTCCAAGGTTGATCGATTAGGGTTTTATTTATCTGTGGGTATTTTTATCTTTTGTAGTCAGTACTTGACAGAGCTCTTAGCAGAGCACCAGAAACTTGGACCTTTCACGCAAATCCTACCCATATGCAGCCGACTGTTGAATCAAGGTTGGTTTCTACCTTCAATTCTCGGATCTAGGTTTTCAATGTTTTAATGGGGTTTTGTTGTTTTGACTAATTCTTATGATTCTCTAATTAATTCTCTTCATGTTCTAATGCGTTTACTTAATACATGTATGCATGATACCCATATATACATATATATACATGTAAATGTATGTGAATTTGTTGCATACATGTGTGAGACTATGAGTAGGATTGCACATACAGCTAAACTGAATTGTATGTTAATTGGATTTTTTGTTTCTCGTTTCCTTCAATCTACATTGGAATGAATATTGAGTTAGAATTAAATCTAGTACTTTTGTTAATCCAAGGTTTTCTAAATCAATAATTTCGTAAAAATCTTGAATAAGTAAGCTTGGCAAAAATTTTGTTGATATTTTAATATATCATCATGGTGAGCCTGAACCAATTACTTAAACCATTCAATGTTTGATATGTTGCCTCTATGTTATAACCGATCTCTTTTCACGGTTCTGAAAATTCAATGTACTTCCCCTTCTCCAATAGATTACTTTAGTTAATAGTCATTGTGGTTTGACTGCTTTGATTCTTATTTTCAATCGCCTTATGCTTCACTAATGATGGCTTGAGCTTGTATAACCTTTCTATTATATGCTTTTAGTTCCGTTTCACTTCTCCAATCCAACTACCTTCTGCATTCCCTTGTTATGATTGTCTGCATATGCATAAAAAATTATTTCATGGTTCCTCTTCTTGTATTTTTATTGTATTTATGATACAGAATTTTTTTTTTTGGGGGAATTGATAGAGAATATATTCCTTTAAATTATTTCATTACTTTTTAATGTTTGCAGAGATATTAAGGGTTTCTGGCATGATGTCCAACCAAGGGTTTAGTGAGTTTGACAGACTGCAGCGTGGAAGCCCTAGTCCCATGGCTTCTTCAGACATAATGCCAAATCTTGGCGGAACAGGTTTAGGTGGCTGGAGTGGAAATGGCTGGAGTGGCCTTCCACATGAGGTAAGCAAGCAAATGGATGTCATTGTGAATGGCTGAATTAGCACCCCCGGATCCTCCCCAAATGTTAAAATCTGTCCAATTCTTCTATATCACAATTTTATATACACCTGTTCTTTGTGCAGTTGTTCTCTGCTATATTTGATTAAATGGCACCTGCATGTGCTCCCTTAAACTCGTTCATGCACTAGACATTTATGCTTAATGATGTCCGGCTCTATATTGTTTATATACCTCCTGACTCATGATTTGGACCATTAACTTCGGCTCCATATTACTACATGATATTATTAACCTATATCCTAGCAAGCTAGGAACATCAGGTTGTCGCCTATCCAGAAGCTGAAACCCTTTCTGTGAACCCCACCACTGAGGTCACTGAGCTCATTAACTTAGTGCCGCTGGTACATCTTATGGGAAATGATTGCCTATTATTTTACACTGCATAACCAAGCCTTTTTTTTGGCTAACAAATATTATTATTTCTATGATGATGAAAGTATGAAACTTCCATTGTTTATCTCTCTGATTACATTGACATATGCATACTCTTATAGTCTATTATATCTTAAATGAAATGGCTGCCTCTCTTTGTATTATGTTCATAGCCAAGCTACTTTAATTTCTTATATGGCCCTTGATTTTTAGTTGCACATCTTGTCACTTCATATGTAAAGAATACACTGGTAATTTAGGATAACTTGGAGTAGTCAAGTAAATGATATGTGTCATGTCCCCTTGAATGTGCAATGCATGACTACTTGCTCATATGTAAAACCATCCTGAAATGCCATTCAGTTGTCATTTTATAGCGTGACTTTGTTGAATAACCAAGAATTACAGAACTTGACCTCTCTCTCTCTCTCTCTCCCTCTCCCTCTCCCTCTCTCTCTCTCTCTCTCTGACAAGTAAAAGAATTTGAGAAAAGATAAGTGAAACAAGTTCTTCCTAGAGACAACTATTTGATCTCTTACTTAAATAGTTTGTAAGGTCAAAATTCTGTATTTACTGAGATACCTCTGCCCCAGTTTTGGATCTCTTCTGCTCCTATCATCAGTGCTACTGGAGATTACAAAGACCACTCTAAATGTTTTTTATATTTGTTAATAAGTCACTATGCTACGTTAACCTTTCTAAATGGGTGGAGTACTAGTGTAGGACTGCAATTTTTTATGGATTCTAATAACATACTCCTAAATTACATCTTCATCATCATCATATCGTTGATTAGAGGCTGCATCAAAATATAAACAACGCATGCCTATAAAATTTATGAAATAATAACATTTGATAATAATATGTTCATTAGGATTTTGCATGTGAACATGCAGTGCAATACCTGAGATATAATATTATATGTAAAACATTTAAAACTCCTAATTTGTTCTACTATATCATTAAAACCTTTCTTTCTACATGTCTGTTTCTCATTGTGTGCACGTGAGTGTTTAAAAACACACATGATCTCCTTAAACTTGGTCATCATATTTGATGTGATGTGATGATCTAGTAGCCTCTGCTCTGTTGGTCCAAATATCTGGTTCTACCACCCCCTTTTTTCTGTTGGTTAATTGCCTTATGGAGAACTACTGAGACTTTGAAATGATAGGCATGTAGAAAGAAAATCTTCCCTACCTGCCTGTCTTCCAGAAGAAAGGACAATGTCAAACAAATTAACTGGTTAAAGTAATAGTGATGATGATGTTTAACAAATGACCTATACTCAAACTCAATTCAACAAAGACTTGGTCCCAACTATTTGAGGTTAGCTTTGTGAAACCGATCAGTTCTATTTAGATCCATAATTGCTCGGCCTATCTCCATTCTTCTATTTAAGTTGAACAACCTATGGTTCTGAGAGTTCATCTTTTAAGTAATCTCCCATGGCATATATCAAAACATCTGCGAAGTCTTAGCCCTAAATATTCTTTTCAGTTGCTAAAGAAAATTTGAAAATTAATGCTCCTTACAGAGGGAGAAACTCATAAGAAACAAATAAAAAGCATAATGAGGAAAAAAAGAACAGAAAATAAAAATTTTATTCCAGTATTTATTGTTGAAGAAAAAGCTCATATAGATATCACCTGTGGATATCCAACAATTACAAGCGGTTACCAGTTTATTAACCAAGGGCCTAAAAATCCTCTGTTCTAGGCCTTATCATATAGGTTGAGTGCTCTTGGCATCCCTAGTCCTTTCCATTTCTGTATATGGAGTTCAGATGTCCTTCCATTCCTTTTTATATAAATGATACTTTCTAGGGTGGAGAATAGAGGAGCACCATTGATCCTTGAGCAATGCGAAGCATTAAATCCATAGTTTTTATGGCTGTTAGTTTGTCAAGCTCTTAGTTGACTGCTTGTGACAATTCCCATACAGTTGTTTAGTTGCTGTAATATTGAGATGAATGTGCAATGTTCCTCATTCTTTGGATATTTGCGCCAGAGATTTTGTTTCTTATATTATATTACACCATTATATGTTCCTGTGGAATCACTGTGAATACCAGGTAGTTAGAACTTGCTCATCTGCTTTTTGTGTTAATAATCCTTATGCTTGGTTTCTGCCTTCCTGTTTTTTCATCTAATTCATTAAATGTCCTAGTTTTTCTTTTTCTTTTTTTCTAATTTGCGTCTTTGATTCCAGTATGATAATAAGCCTTATGTTCATTGTGTAATAGAGATTAGGTGGACCACAAGGGAAGACAATGGACTGGCAAGCAGCACCAGGAAGCCCAAGTTCCTATATCGTTAAGAGAGTTATGCGCTTGGAGATACCGGTGGATAGCTATCCGAATGTAAGCTATATGATATTGATCTCTCAATTTTGCATTTCCTTTTATGTAAAGAGTGATTTTGGAAGTTCAAGGGCTTATCCCAAGTGGTATCCCCTCCTCCTTCCTGATGGAAGGTTGAGGGTTCAAGTCCCCAGTGGGACAAAAAAGGAAAAAAAGTGATTATAGAAGTTGTTTTCCTAAGATTAAGAAGTCCTTAGACTAACTACAGTTCTTTTGGACGTTAGTTCAATTTTGTTGGGCGACTTCTAGGTCCACGCGGCAATTCCCTAAAGCGGGTGGAAGCTTCAACAGGATGCCGTGTATTCATTAGAGGAAAAGGTTCAATAAAAGACCCTGACAAGGTAATATGCTTTACCAAAAAAAATATAAATTGCAATTATATGTAATCTTATAAATCTTTAACATTAGGTTAGACAATTCAAGGTTCAAATGTGTAGCATGGTGAGTCAAAATTCTTTCTTATGTTATAATATATATGTGTGTGTGTGTTTATCTAATTATGGATTTATCTTTGAAGGAAGAGAGTCTAAGGGGAAGACCAGGATACGAGCACCTGAATGACCCTCTGCACATTTTGATTGAGGCAGAATTACCTGTTAATATTGTTGATGTACGGTTGAGACAGGCACGGGAAATTATAGAAGAACTGCTCAAACCTGTGGTATTTATTTTTATCCTAATTTCTTTTTGTTCGATGTTAAATGTTATATGGCTATTCAATATACTGTACACTTCCAGTCATATTAAGTTTTCTTCTTCCACACCTTTTTGCTGTGTGCATGCATGTTCATGCATAATTTGCATTACGAAAGTGAAAATTATCGATCAAAGAATATAATGAATATTTTAACATCTATATTGCATAGCATTTAGCCTTCCCTATTTTAAAGAGAGTAAATGAATAATCACAAAATATCAAAAAAAAATCAAGCTATTAGAGATGATGTTAAGTATTTTAATACTCCAAAATGCCCCTACACTACTCCAAAAGGTTTAAGCTATTAGAGTGGAAGTGAATGTAACAAAGGTATCAATATACCACAACACTTGTATGGATACCCTCATTTTGTTACATCTTCAACTGCAGGATGAGTCACAGGATTTCTATAAGAGGCAACAGCTAAGAGAACTTGCAATGCTAAATTCCAACTTTAGAGAAGAGAGTCCTCGACCGAGTGGTAGTGGAAGCGTGTCCCCTTTCGGCTCCAGTGGGTTGAAGCGCGCCAAAACTGGTTGGTAGGGATCTTTTCTAATTGTTGTCCCTGATGATGATCTATAATGGCACCTGGTTTCATCTTGTCACCGTATTTTGCACCTCGATGTGTCTGGATTCTGTGAAGCTTGAAAGAGAGGGCTGAACGAACATGGCTGGCTGGCTGGCTGAGTTTTGATGCAGGACGAATTCAACAACACAAGTCAAGGGAATAGGAAAGAGTAACAACATTCCTTGTAGCTTTTGTGACTGTAGTTGCTTGCTGTACGTTGTAAAAGTAGAATAATTATTGGATTTATTTATTTGTTATTATTAATCTATTCTATTGGACTGGTGTCAGGAAAAATTATTGACAGCCCTGTAACGCTTTCAGATTGAGGGATATATATATATATATATATATATATAATAGCTATTGTATTAACTTATCTAAAGTAGTACGAATAGTGTTTTTCCTGATCAAAATATATAAGCCATATTTTTATGTCTTTTTGCATGAAAAAAGAAAAGCCCTCAACTACAAATCATTTGTTGTTCATTTTAGGTGAGACAGTCTTTTCAAGGTGGATCATACCAAAGCCAACCTTTTCTTCGCGTGGTCTGATGAAAGATCCTTTGAACAAGTGATTTTTTATTTTTATTATCTTTTTTCCCCCTTCTTGTTAATAGGTTAATCTTTTTCTTTTCCTCATTATTTTAAAACAAAACATTACATAAACTGTACCTCATTTTTCTTTCCTTTTGTTTTTATTTTCCCCTTCTCACACCCTCCATTTGAACAGCATCCAAAATTTTTAATAAAATTGAAAGGAAAAAAGAAAAAGAAAATAAAAACATAAAGAGAAGGAAATGTGGCTCACATAGGCTCGGATAGGAAGCGTAAGAGCCCATGACGCAAGGGACCTGAGCCCAGACTCGGAGAAACCACCGGCCCATTATCTCCAACCCCATTTTACAATCAATCAAACAATTCGTATAGATGTTTCTGGCTTTTGCCATTTCTCAAACTCCGGTCTGTTAAACCGAGCATCGATCGAGCAATAGAGAAAGATGGGAAAGACGCCGGTGAGGATGAGAGCGGTGGTGTACGCTCTGTCGCCGTTCCAGCAGAAGGTGATGACCTGTCTCTGGAAGGATCTGCCCGGAAAGATCAACCACAAGGTCTCCGAGAACTGGCTGGCCGCCACCCTCCTCCTCACTCCTCTCGTCGGCACCTATACGTAAATCCCCTTCTCTCTCTCATTCATTCTTGATTCTTAGGGTTCGATGTATATATATTCTATTATGTTTATATACACGTATACGTATATGTGTATATAATTTCCTTATTTTTACTTCGTCTAGATTCATATAGCCTTTCCGGTTTTACCTGTTCCGGTTAGTTGTGTGCTCGGATCCAGTATTGGTAATAATATATTACTCCATCTGTAGTAAGAGAGGGTTTGATTGTGATGTTGATGATTGAGGGACATTGATTGAATGGAGTTAGCAGGAAGTGAATAGTTGTTTGATACGTGAGAATTGTGTGAAATCTGAACCAAAACTGAAGCATTTTCTCTCATCTTTGTAATGCAAAGTGTAATTGCTGTGATGCTGATTGATGCCTTTATAGTTCAGCGTGATTGATCTTAGTTTTGAACATCATCTTTGTGTTTTTGAATATCCTTGGGAAAAAATCAACAGACGTGGACAATTCAATTGCTGAAGTTTTGTATCTGTTGAACTATTCTGATTGGAATCTCATATCAAATAATTTGCATTGAAGCCCAATGCATTATCCTCTGACCAGTCTTTATTGGGAGAAAGGATGGAGCATGTTACTAGATTCACTTGCTCGCTGTAACATATTCAAACAGTTGGAAAAATTACTTAGGTAAGTCCTTAACAAATTAAGTGCATTTGATAACACATTTTGTATATCACTTAAAAAACCAAGTGACACTTAAAATGAGGCAAAAACTTCACTTGTCACTGACCTGAACTCCTAAACCCCAAAAAGATCTGAATTTACAATTACCACTTAAAATTCAAATCTTAAAAATTTAAGTAAATTAAGTTTTATCAAACAACACCTTTTAGTGTGTGATGTTAAAAGTCTTATTCAAAACAAGAGAGAGAGATCATAAACTCGTGGATAAATTTCTCACTGAACAAGCAGAGGCTAACTTGTCTTTCTTGCGGTTGAGATTTTTGTTGTTCAAATAATTCTATTTCCTATTATTATGGGAAGTTTTGGCCTAGAATGACATTGCAGCAAATGATTTCTATACGACTGCATCTCAGCCTACCCAGGCACGGATATAGACAGTGCCCAGTGTGGGCGGATGCCCCCACTGAATTTCCTTTTATTTGTATTATATACCTATAAATTTTGTAAAATCTTTAAGGTGCCCCTGCTAAAATTATGAAACAAATCTCAATATATAAATCTGCCTCCGCTGATATTTTTGGATATGACCTAATTGCCTCTCTCTCTCGTTTTATATTTGCTTTTTGTATTTATAGATTTTAAAATTTTAAAACTACCCCTTTAAAAATTTTAGTTTGTATATATAGAATTTTATAAATTCTAAAATTGTCTTGTACTTCTAATTTTTAGCCTTAAATTTAATATTTCTCTATGATCATTGAATACTTCATATCTCCATATTTAATCCTTGGTTTTCCTATGTTGCACGGCACTCTTTCAACAATTTTGTCTTTAATGAAAGATCACAATCTCTAAGAAAGTGCAAAAAAAAATCTAAATAAAAAATTCTTCTATTTCTCTTACTCTTTTATTGTATAGATGCATAGATCATGAATATACACCTGTTATAAAAATGTGAAGACCCATATTATAAAGCGCATAATTCTTCATTTATTTGATTTAATCTAATTATCAATTACTCTCTGACTTGGAGAACCTAATTTAAAATAGTTGAACTTTCCAATACAATATTGCAAGAAAGGACTTTTTCAGGTTTGTTGAGTCTTAACTAATTTGTCTTGTTAGAAAATTCTTGATAGTATATACTGAAAGAGGGAATGAGATATACACTAGAATATACAAGCACACATTTGAATTTGTTTTATTTTGCATATTGTGTTACTTAAATATACATAGGTTTTTTTTCTTCAATTTTGTATGAAAACCTTGTTTAATATAAAAATTCATCGAGAACAACTGTAAATGTCACAAATGAAAATATTATCAATCAAATCATAATTTTTTATATTTATTATTTTGTTTTTAAAATAATTATCTTATTATTCTTCAATGCCTGCTCCCCTCCCTTCCCTCCTCTCAACAAAATTCCTGGCTCCATCATTAAGCCTACCCTTATAGCCCTCTAGTGGAGTGCTATGAAATTTTTATAGAACCCAGAAGACGCAAGGAGGGGGTGGACTGGTGGAGAACTGCTCCCTTTTCCTACAGTTTAGACATGAACAGGATCTGCTTCAATACCTGGGGGGGAGGAGAGTTAAAGCTATTACTTTGTATAATTAGGAATTGCCTTAAACAGGGGTTATGATGCCATCTTTTATAAGATGACCATGAAGGGAGTGAAACGTTGGAAATTAGTAAAACAAACGATGCATTTAAATTTTGTGGTATAGAAAAATGATTTAGAATTCTCCGCATGAGGATATGTTCGATATTTTTGTATTGTTTCTTTATTTAGCGGCTGCAAAATGACATTGCAATGTCAGGTTACTTGCATTTACAAGTCTACCCTATTTGTTTTTTTTAGGGGTTAAAAATTATATCACATAATGCTTAAATGTATCTATCTGTTTCATTCTTCAGCCATACGTAAATAAGGTCATTATTGTATTTCAATAATGTCCTCATTTTGTTTATTTGTTTGGGTCATTTTGTTGATGAATTACTTCTACAATGAGGTTTAATGCTCACTGCTCAGCTGTGGTAGAATTGAGTGAAAATTTTCCCTCTCAACTGAGTTGCTGATGCTTACAAGTGTATATGCATTACATAGTGCCCTTTAATCCTTCCGGCCTCGGCATGTATTTTTATACACACTATATTGCTGTGTGCGTTACCTTCTCAAAGCTGACTTTGCAAGTCACACTGGTAACTGCAAGTATAGGTGTCATGCACTTGGGTTGTGCCACCTCAGGCACTCTTCACTGGTACTTGTGAGGTATGGATTTTAGTTTGATCTACATTTACTACATGTCTAGACAGCTCAGGAAGTACAAAATTTATTAATTAACACATATGTAATGAATGCATTCTTTTATTCTATAATTACTAATCCAATAAGGATTTTCAGAATTTTATTAATTATTATAGTTATTAACAAATATTTTTTATTAGTGAGTTGACTGAGCCATGAACTTGTGATCAACCAGTATTTGGTATAACACCTGGTTTGTTGCCTTGTTTATTAATCGTGGTCTACCAATCCCATTATTGATTAAACAAACAACATAGGCAGACAAATAATTGTGTTGTTGCTACTTTGTTGACAAGCAGTGATGGCTTGTCCTAACCATATTTTCCCTACTTGTTTACATCTTTCAATGGATGCAGGTATGTCCAGCACTACATGGAAAAAGAGAAGATGGAGCACAGGTACTGAAGTCTTGGGTGAAGCCAATTGCTTTCCGATCCCATGAAGAAACTCATTTTTTCCTAGTTTTGTCAGTAAATAAGCGCTACTGTTTCAGTATTGTCTGCAGCTGTAGTTGTTGAAACTTTGGAATTTTATTGTCATTTACAGATATCAGTTTACGTGACTTCTGAACCTCAACTCTGTTCTGTTTCTACTTCCCATGTATTGGATGAATATGATGTCAGAAGCAGGTTCATATAACTGTCTTGGTTCCTTGTCCTTCATTTTACTTGCGTGGTCTTGATTCTGTAATGGTATTATTATTTGCTTTGGCCACAGATTTGGGTGCTTTAAGCATTATCGATTCTATATTATTTTTAAATCTTATTGAATATTATCATGATGAAAAGAATTGCCGATTGAAGAATTAGCATGCTGTGCAAATGCATTCGATTTGATGGTTGGATGTTTGTATAGCAAGCATCTCATAAGAAAGGGTCTGTTTTGTACTCTTAACTCTCGTATCCTTCGTTGGAGCATTTGTACTACCCGCATATTGGAAAATGTGGAATTAATTTGAAACCATTTTCTATAGTCCCGACTATTCTCTTCCCTTTCTTAGTTTGATTAGAGCTTCCTAATATCAAAAGGATTTCAATGATAAAGTCCTCATAAAATAAATTTTGTTAAGAGAAGAAAAAGGTGCATTTTTTAAATAATGTATTTTTTAATTTTTTTTCAATATTCTCTCATCTTTATGATTGCAATCCTTAAAAAGGGTGAAGTGGATAGTGGAGGTGGAGAGAGGTGTGGTGGAAAGCGGCGGTGTTGTGGAAGTAGTTGTGATAGTGGTAGCAATGACGATTGAAAAAGAAGAGGAAGTAGTTGTGATAGTGGTAGCAATGACGATTGAAAAAGAAGAGGTGGTGAAAGAAATAAAATACCAAGAGAGAATATATCACAATTTTGTTAATATATAAAAAGTACATGAATAAATCAATAAAATAACAAATTTACTTCGGAAAAAAAAAAAAAGTGTGACTCCTCATAAAGAGATTCAAAAAGCAACAATTTTTTTACTTCTGTAAAATTAGCTTCCAAACCACATTTTTCCAAAACACACATCCAGAAATACTGTTTTTATTGTTTTTCTTTTCATCTAAAGGTCTATGACAGATAAATTTCTATCACCATATTCTTCTAGAATCATAAGAAGAAATTGATTTTTTTCCCGCTGTACCTCTATGTGACTTGGGTAATGGCTGCTTTTGACACAGCAAACCAATTATTCAACCAATCATTTACTATTTAGCGAATAATGATGTCTATAAAGAGAATTTCCAAATAAAAGCCCCACTGAACAGTTCCCCCAATCATATTGGTGCCTTAGGTCCACAGATTTAATTTCAGTTCAGTGGTTCATGATACAAAATTCAATCTACATGTGATCATTGTAACAGATATGGTGCATCATCGGTGTTTCTTAAAACACTCCATACCCATAGTTATATGAACACCCCTGTAGACAGATATCCATACCCAAGGCCACATTAAAGCAAAACAAGATGCTGAGTGACATGAAGGCAGTATTTGAAATAACCAAAAACAAAACATCAACGAGGAAAGAGAGTTATCAAAGCAAGAGGATGCAAGGACAACAGTTACCTAAACAAGGTCAGAACACAAACAATCCATAGAACGGTAAATCCTGCTGACAATAATAACAAATAAATGTATCCAAATTTAAAGCATTAAAGCATTCTCTATTACAGAAGATAACACGCGAAGTTCTCTCTTCAAGAGATAGCATTCATCCTAAACAAACACACGACAAGCGTTGGCTGAAGCTCCTGCTTTATCAGGCAATGAGAGTAGTCCTAAGCAACTGCATGCAAAAAAGCTCTTCCAGGTTGACGATTGCCCAAGGGTCCATGGCATCCTAGAAGCTGCAAGATTTAAATCCACACTCAGATGCATTAGATTTATGTCATGGGGAAAATATAACATACTAATCCAGTATACCGACCACCAGTCAGCAGCCTGGTTGGCAGGCATCCATTATAGACTGTTGTACAGTACAAACCAATAAATAAACAACAATGACTAAACAGGCCTAAGAAGGTTGAAAATGCAAAACAGCTCAAAAAGACTATCTGTATAACTAGATCAAGCTGGCTTGGAAAGCATAGACGAACCTTGGCATTTACACCATCAGGCATAATGCGATTTTCTGCTTTCCACTTCACATAATCAGTACGGCTGAACTTTGTAAATCCCCTGAACATGGCAAAGAAAGGTAACATAAGAACTACTAGAACAGTTAGAAACATGATAATATCAACCAATAAATGACACAAGAGAAACTACTATAACAATTAGGGACTGTAACAATTAAATTACAACTATTGGTAGATAGTTCTAATTGTTTTATTAGAATCCTCTGGCACTCAGCACCAGTGGGAATTGCTACCCTAAACCACCCAATTGCATTTGTCACATTTCACTTTATAAAATCCTTTTTTCCCCAAGGAGTAGTATAGTTTGTATAATTCTTCTAGTTAAAGAAGAAAAAAGGAAAATATGATGAGGCCACTTAATGTATTTTATGTTGCCATGATGGATTATTTTCGATATACATGCCACAAGAAAATCATTTCATGACTAATAATAGCAACACTAAAAAAAATTGCATACCACTTCCTGCTGACGATGATCTTCTGACGACCAGGAAACTTGAACTTTGCTCGGCGCAGAGCCTCCTGCGCATGAAGACTGTTCCCATCTTTGCAACGGACAGAGAGCAGAACCTGACCGATGCTCACACGTGCACATGTACCTTGTGGCTTACCAAAAGCACCCCTCATTCCAGTCTGGAGCCTATCAGCACCAGCACACGACAACATCTTATTTATACGCAAGACATGGAAAGGATGAACACGGACCCTCAAGTGGAAAGCATCCTTTCCAGCAAATTTTGCCATGTATTTGTTGCACGCAATGCGTGCAGCTTCCAATGCCTCACTGGTGACATTCTCCTTCTCCCAACTAACCAAATGCACACAGAAGGGAAACTCATCTACACCCTTTTTCTTCATTCCAACATCATAAATCCTGATCTTTGGATCAGGCACACCGCGACAATACCGTGATTTCGGGTATGGCTTGTTCTTAATCTGGCGATAACACCTTGCTGGTCCTACAAAATTTTAAAATAATATGATCCATAAGCCCCATGCAATACATCTCATCATGAAACTCAAAATATGACAAGATCATTGGAGATACCTCTCTGGGTGAAGCATAACATATACAATATTCAAAGCAACAGGTGGAACAAATTCATCAAAAAAATATTTAACATGATCTGAATAAAAACATGATAAAACTAAAAAACGCAAATAAAGATGTTCAGGCAAACAGAAGATGTCTGAGTTGCCTCACGGAAAGCAATGTTATACCCACGAAAACTATGGTTTCTCCAATTTAAATCTTTACAATAAACAGCAATTACCAGAAACTATATCTGAACATCACCTTAGTTATACCAACAGGCAAGTCAATCATCATCTCACTATGAAATAAAATCAACAAAAAAGAGTGAAACAATCTCCAACAATCAAATACCTAACTCAATCCAGAGAAATATTTTCAATACCCATTTTTTATATATCCTAGAGACATAACTAGATGAGACCACATAGTTTAGGTGATATAAAGTACCTACTTTTAGTCATAAAGTACTAGAATCAAAAGAAAAATATCTGGCCTCAATTAGTAAGGAATTAAGGACATGTAAAACAAGCTATGAAAACACATGTAGGAACATGATAGTATATTAAAAATGCTTTCTGGAAAACCTAAAAAGAATTGCTCTTGCACAATAACCAAATTCAGGATTCAAACTTTGATCAAATGACCAATGAAGCTCTCCAATAAGGAAGATGGCCAAATGATATGAACGAGTAATTTAAAACTTTAAAATTAATTCGTATAATATCTACAAGCCAAGTTCTTGAGCCCAGCAAGCAGTTCCATTTCAAAATGTATGTATTGGTCCAATGTTAATATGAATAAGCCATTATCTCCTGAAAAGGAGAATGGACCAGTGGATCAAAAAGAAAAATTGGGGGAAAAAAGGTTCTCTTAACAAGTCAAGGCCACATTTATTTTGGATCAAGCCACTCAACTTCCATGCCAGATAATTTAATTAAGAGCAATAATAAGGCTTCCAAACATGGAGGCCGAATGGGATGGATTCAGGCATGACACACATGGGCCCCACACATGTGCATCAGGCGGTGTAGAGCCCTTCAGAACCTCATTCTGTCATCCATAATCAGAGTTTTAATCATTTTCCTTTATATTAATCTCCAAAAATTGGGTTATCATCGGTTTATTAAAGCAAGTGCGCGATTTAAAGAACTTAAAAGAGTAAGGTGGGATCCCATATTTTCATTGTCTTGTTTTACAAGACATAAGTTACATAACCTCATATTTCTTTGTAATCAAATAGATACGGATAGAATAAAAGAAAAGTGTTCTATACAAGATGTCGCAAACTGACATTATCTACAAAAGAAGACGCCCACCGAGATCTCATATTGAAAACCCTTCAAAATTAACATATGAATTTTCAATTCTATGTTTCCTATCGATCTATGTTATAAAGAGCCGAACAAGGTCCAGAAATTCAGACACAGTCAATACATCACGAGATAATATGATTCGACAACCAAAATTTTCAATTATACAGCTTCTATACATACAAACACATGTATATATATAGAGATTATAAGCATAGATCTAAAACAACATAAATATAAACACACCCTCACATATGAAAATATACGCATATATTAATGTAAATGACGAGGAAAAGGAAAGAGACTTACTTCTCCCCATGGCAGCTAACAGTTGTGCGTCCGAAGTTCCGAAAACCTAGAAATTGAAGGGGTATATATAGCGGTGAAAGGGAAGCGAAAATGTTGAAACCCTAGACTCATACGTGTGGGCGTGCGTGGCATATATAATACCACCAATGGGAAATAATGGCCCATGGCAGCTTCTGGAAGCCCACCAAATATGGACCGGACGTTGGGCCTGATATACAAGTCCTGTTTGATATGAAAATATTGCCGTCTAAAAAAGAAATTCTTAAAATGATTGAAATTACACAATTCTCTCTTACATTACATGGAGTGTAATGAATTTTGAAAAATATCGAAACAAAAATATATTTGAAAATTAAATAAGAGCTTGTCTGAGAGTGTTTTTCTCTTTAAAAATTTCTTTTAGATGTATTTGGTAATTAAAAATATATATTTTAAATAGTAAAAAAATTAATTCGCTAGAACTTTGAGTGAAGTTAAATTTGTAATTTTGTAAACAACATTCTTGTTATATGGTAGAACTAGTAATAGAAGTGCTTTAAATAATATTATTATCAAGTAAATTAAAAGTATATGGTTTTTTACTGAACAATTTTATGGTAGGTTTTTTGATAAAAATACATTTTCTATTACAATGGTAATGCTAAAAGAACTCACATTTTCTATTACAATGGTAAGGCCAAACGGACCCTAAGAAGTATGAGAGTACTTCTGAGGAACGATTTTGTTATTTTCTTCAAAAATTAATGCAAGTAGTTCTGTGAAATTTGAATATTATTTTGTTTTTCAAAATTATACAAAATATTTTGTAATTTATGAAATTGGATTGATTTACCTTTTTTATCAATAATAAAGGTGCCAACTATCAAACTTTTGTAATCTAGTATTATTTTCTCACCTTTCAAAGTAAGAAGGTCTAGGGTTTAAGTCGCATGGGAGATATGAGTCCTTGAGTTTTTTTGCCAAGGTTTAAAAAATAATAATAATAAAATAACTTTTGGAGAAAAGCTTAAATGCTTCTGGTGTAATGATGAGATAGTATCACACACCAATTAAATAGTGACACATTGTCATAAAATTCACTAAAATAAATGCATTTTTATTTAGGTTTCAATCGTCAATCATCAACCACATGAACAACTCATAATTTTCTTAAAAACTACAATGTTAAAAGAGATCAAGAACGGAGATTAATGACAAGAGAGATGAGAAACCAGTCATATGGAAAAAAAAAAAAAAAAAGAGAGAGAGAAGCCTAACCTTGTGAATATCGCTGGAGTTTAGCGATTACCCTAAAAAAATAAGCTGTCCCGAAGCATGTTTATGGTTGAGATGAGTTATTGAAGGCTTAGGGTTGTAGTTAAAGGTTAGGTTCACACGTTTGGCTTTGTTTCGATTGGGGATGAATCAAACCCAACAAATGAGAAAAGATTGGAATTGAATTGAACCATTGGTAGCAATGAAACTAAAGCAGAGTGTGATCGGTTTGGTTTGCTTCGGTTCTACTATTTCGAATTTTCTTATATTTGTGCATATATACCAATAAAATAAAAAATAAAAAATAAAAAATTGAAATATATATACACACAGATGAACCTATGTATTGTAGCTTATGCTAAGTTATATTCTTTGTGAATAAAAATTGAACACGTGTATTGTGCAATATATAATACTTATATATTCATTAATAACACTTCAGTAAGGTCCTTTTGAACTGTGGAGTATTAGGGGTTCGTATTATTGTTCCTCTTCCTGTACCTACCATTATATATCTGACGACTGAGACTAACATGGCTGATGGGCTACAATGGGCTTTATTTTATTGGGATAAATAAGGGGGGAAAAAAAAATCAATGGGCGTGTTAGTCATGAAACATATAAGATGGGTCAAACTTAATTATAAGAATTAAAAATGTAAAAAAATCCACAACTAAAGGAGGAACTTGTTCACTTTGTAGAATGAGCCCAAGCTCAACCATTATTGAAACTGGCTCAGTTTCAGTTTCAGTTTCAGTTTCAGTATGAAATTAAAAGGAGGGACAAATGTGTGTCTTAAGCAGCAGCTTGTAAAAATGCTCTTCCAGGTCGACGCGCTGCCAAGGGTCCATGGCATCCAAGAAGCTGCATGAATTAAACAAAGCAGTCGCGAGTTAAAAGTATATTCAGTGCGAAACACAACAACAAAGGACAAGAAACCTATATGGCTAATTGAGCAAGACAGACGAACCTTGGCATTGACACCATCCGGCAAAATCCGATTTTCTGCTCTCCACTTCACATAATCAGTACGGCTGTACTTGGTAAATCCCCTGGAAATATGGAAGTGGATGAACTAGGTTAATTATACAATTTCAATTCATTTATATGTAGACGACCAAATTATATATAGCTAATACATACATACATACCACTTCCTGCTGACAATGATTTTCTGACGACCTGGAAACTTGAACTTTGCACGGCGCAAAGCCTCCTGCGCGTGATTACTGTTCCCATCTTTGCAGCGGACAGATAGAAGGACCTGACCAATGCTCACACGGGCACACGTTCCTTGTGGCTTGCCAAATGCCCCCCTCATCCCAGTTTGGAGCCTATCAGCACCAGCACAGGACAACATTTTGTTTATTCGCAAGACATGGAAAGGGTGAACACGCACTCTCAAGTGAAAAGCATCCTTTCCAGCAAATTTTGTCATGTATTTGTTGCACGCAATGCGTGCAGCTTCCAATGCCTCGCTGGTGACATTCTCCTTCTCCCAACTAACCAAATGCACACAAAAGGGGAACTCATCTACACCTTTTTTCTTCATTCCAACATCATAAATCCTGATCTTCGGATCAGGCACACCACGGCAATACCGTGATTTCGGGTAAGGCTTGTTTTTAATCTGCCGATAACACCTTGCAGGCCCTGCAGAATGAAATTAATTTCAATACATATATATATATATATACATTTCATATACTTTAGGCAAACTACACTCTAATATTGGATGTCTGTATACAACAGTTCTCCTAACATAGTTGCATTTTATCCAACAATTGGCATGCCATCCATTCATTAGAGTTCAATAAAACAAACATAACCTGAATCTTATCAAACTGTTTTTTTTCTTTTTCTCAAATAAAACCCCAAACGCATTTATTGGAAGATATAAAAAAAAACCTTGCCTCCGTGTGTATATTGATACGCATTCGCGTGTTTGTTTTGTGTGTGTGTCTGTCTATAAACACATGTATATCCGCACATAAGTGAATAGAATCAGAAAACTTACTCCTCCCCATGACGGAACAGTAACGCGCCTATGTGCTGTGGTTAAAGAAACCCTAAAAAATGAAGGCGACTCTGTTCCAGAAATATCGAAATATATACTCATGAAACAGAGCCATAATGGGCAAAGGGAAGCGAAAATCGCGATAAGCCACTTGTGTCCAACAAATTTTAGAATAAGGAAGCCAAACAGAGCCATAATGGTCAAAGGGAAGCGAAAATCGAGCTGGGCCACTTGCGTCCAAGACAGATGATGGGTGATGTAGAAAGGACTTTCAAACTTTAAGACCTTTCTCTGTTGGGCTGAAATATGTTCAAAATTTATTTTTTTCTGTTGGAGCACATTTGAAGAATACATAATTTTTAATTTTAGAGTGAATATCTCATAACTCCTTTCAAATTTGCCTTATTATTTCTCTCTCTTAATGAATTTTTTTGCAAAATTATCAGATCAATTTTTTTACAAAAATATCTCTACCTTTCTGTCAAAAAGTAACCACATATAAATTACTATTTTGTTCTCATTAAAAGTCTAAAAAATGATGTGTATGATGATGTCATCTATAAAAATATAAATTTACATATATAACCCCCCCCACCACCACCATCTTCTCTCTTCATATATATAAGATATATAATAATAATAATATATATCTATATAAAAATATAAGAAAATACAAAAAATAATATATATATATATATATATATATCAATACATATATAGCATATAAATATATATATATAAAAAAAAAGAGTGTAGGGATAGTATTTAAAAAAAAAAATTGGTTAGAATAATCATTTTGCTATATTAAGGGTGGTTTCGTCTCATAGTAGAGGAGGTCAGAGATAATTTTGCAAAAAAAAAAAATTCGAGTGATAATAAGACAAACTTTAAGAAAGGTAAAAAAATGTCGACCTTAATTTTATCATAATTGCAAAATAGTATCATACATGTGCGTATTTAACGTTCAATAGACATGTGGTATATTACGTCTTCTTTAATTTTTAACTTTTAAAATAGTTTTGAAAAACATAACAAAAAAATAATCAAATAACAAAAACTCATATTTCTCCTTGATTGCATCTACTGAAAACAAAACATAGAAATGAATAATAGAAATGGATAGAGAATTGGATGGGGCAGTGAAAAAAATTTCCAACCAAAACAAAAACATGACATTCTTTTCCACCTCTATTTTTCGCCTACCATTTCACCATAGGTACAAGTATAACTTATGCATTTGATTGATTAGTTCAAACCTATTTAATTCATTCGAGATTGAGATGATTCACTAGTAGAGTGAGAGATAAGTACCTTTAACTTATTCACATTAATTTGATGTATGAAACCTTCCATCTAAAGGATGAAACAATCAATTTATTTTATTATCTAAATTACTTTTTTTTTCTCTCTTTAGGTTTTTCCACAAAGCACATATATCTTTTCCTCTTTATGATAAATATATATATTCAAAAACGTATTCGATAAAAATAATAATAATAATAAGATAAATATAAGCAGTTAAAAGGTCCGATAAAACGGTGGCGTTCATGAGTCGGTTGCTTACCTACACAGGCTACAGCTACAGCTATAATAGTTCAATCCGACATCGTATATTCGTATTAATTCGACATGAACCAGGTAGGCGATACAAGTAACCCGCATATACATGTATACATAATAGTATAGTATATTATTATGAACATCTATATACAAACTTTCTTGCGAATCACTCCAATTTCACTCTTTATCTTCCTCTTCACATCAGATAAGCATGAGAAATTATTGAATAGCAGGTGTATCATACCCGTTACATTATCCATATAGCAGATAAAAAAAACAAAGAACAAAACAGCAATGGCGGCAGCGATGGTTCTTGATCCAAAACCCCCATCGGATCCATCACTCTCCCTCCCGGCCACCCTACCCTACCCGCACAACCCCTCCGACCAGTCTTCCTCATCCTCCGACGAGGACGATCTCTACAGTCGCCTCAAGTCCCTGCAACGCCAGCTCGAGTTCATAGAGATCCAAGAAGAGTACGTAAAGGACGAGCAGAAGAATCTGAAGCGCGAGCTCCTTCGAGCCCAAGAAGAGGTGAAGAGAATCCAATCCGTGCCTCTCGTGATCGGCCAGTTCATGGAGATGGTTGATCAGAACAACGGCATTGTCGGGTCGACCACGGGCTCGAATTACTACGTGAGGATTCTGAGTACTATAAATAGGGAGCTCTTGAAGCCCTCGGCGTCGGTGGCGCTTCACCGGCACTCGAATGCGCTTGTCGACGTGTTGCCTCCAGAGGCTGATTCGAGTATTTCGCTGTTGAGTCAGTCGGAGAAGCCTGACGTTACCTATAATGTAAGTTGCTTTGAATGATATCAAGAATTGTTTGATTAGGGTTTACAAGTTTTTTGTCTGTGAAATTGGTTTTAGGGTTTATGGTGAATTATTGTGATTGTGTGTTTGTTTTTAATTAGTAGAAATTCTTTATGTTCCGTTTGGATTGAGGAATTGAAATAGAAAGAGAGGAAAGGAAAAGGAAGGAAATATCGTGTACGGTGTTCGGGAGTTAACTTGACTGGTTATTTCATTTTCCCCATTGTCCAAACCAGTCCCAGTGGAGGCGAAAGCCCTTGGTTCCGTTCCGTCAGCAGGGTGGTGCTTATCTAATTCCGTTGAGCCAGCCTTATCGGAGACACAGACGGGGCCTGCCCTTTAATCCATTGCTTCCTGAATGGAATGCTTGTCACTCCTAGCTTCCAGTAGCCCGCTCCGGGTCGATTTGAGTTGTAATTGGGCAAAATGGGTTTGCGTCTTAACTGAAAAATGTTTGGCTTGAGAATGAGGTGGAATGGGGAAAAGGGAAAATGGAGATGCTTCTATCTCTAAAACATTGCTTCCTCTCAAAAGTGAGAGGAAATGGAGTGAAAGGATAAGGGATTAGCTATCTAGATACAAGTAACGAATACATTTCTTTTTTGCATTGAACATTCTTTTCATCATCGTTGTCAAATAAGATGGGATGGTCACCTCATCCTTTCTTCTGCCTCCCAGTTATCCAGACTATGAAGAACTAACATAATCCTTTCCTTTCTATTATTTTCTCCCCTAACTAGTGCTACTGTTAGATTTTTCACCCCACCCTTTTGTAGGTACCAAAGCAATACATGGGCATTTAAGCTTTGTTTGAAGTCCCCATACTTGTAATATGATGCATTGTTGCCCTTAACCACCACACTATAGACATGCCATCTGAAGGGAGCATCACCTCTATTGAAAAATGTGGTGGGACAATGCAGGGTAAAAAGTGATAGGGGAAAGGGGAAGGAGGGAGGAGATTCCCCATTTGGTAGAGGGGAGAGGGAGAGCAAGGAGGGTCCATCTTACAAATGGTAAAATCATTCAACTCTTTGTACACGACTTTCCCACTTAACAAATAACATGAGGAAAATTCTGTAGGCATACCTCTTCGATACTTTCCACATTCACTTACATCCATTTTTTTTCATTGTTCGTATTAAATGGAGTGTAAGGCTCCTCAAGCTTCCACCATCTTATTCTCCTGAAAATGCTTTCTTTCGGCTATTATTTCTTTTCATTCAAGATGTATCCTAAATCCAAACCCTCCAACTGAAATGTCTTGGTACAGAGCTCACGTAAATCTTTTCCACTTTGGTCCTTTCCATCAATAACCTCTTTCCCATATAATTGGATCTTACATGAACAGTAATCGTCAGGAGGAAGTAAATTTGTATTTTAGTCCTTTTTTTAACCATAAAGCACTAGACTGCTGTTCGCAACAATTTTCCTCCAACAATGCTGTCCTCCCAAGCTCCCATTTCTTTCTCCATTCTTCTTAAGCACTCTCTCAGCTGATCTCTTCCTTAGCATTTGAATCTCTAATATTCCCCAACACCTTTGCATTTTACATACCTAAACCGCCAAACTCGTCCTGATTCCTCCCTTTTCAAATATGCTTTTAGCAACTCAAACTTCCTTGCTAGTGCAAACCTAGGATGATCATTCCACTTGATTAGTATTTGTTTCATATGCATGTATACGGTTTACTTATAATATATGCTTTATTAGTGCTGCTTTTGTTATTCTTAATAATCAAATATTTGTAGGGTTGCACTTGGGCTCGATGTTGTCCTTACAGGTTCATAATTGGCCAGGTTGGATTAGCATAGTGTATGTTATTTGCGGATAACATAGTATTAATAGATACTCTAAGGTAGCCTTAGCAACAAAATTAGAAATATGGAGAAAGACATTAGAATCAAGGGGTCTAAGAATTAGTAGAACTAAAACGGAATACATGGCATGTAAATTTGATAAAGTAGAGAACGATGACCATATAAATATTACAATTCAAGACTAAAGAGTTACTCAAAAGAACTATTTTGGTTACCTAGGATCAATATTATGAAAAAATGGAGAGATAGATGGTGATGCAATAAGTAAGATTGGAACCAGGTGGATAAAATGGAGGCAAACTAATGGTATCCTTTGTGACAAACTAAATAAATTAAAAGAAAATTTCTATAAAACCATTATTAGGCCGGCAGTATTGTATGGAGTGGAGTGTTTTTGCATTGAAAATGATACAAATGCAACACATTCATGTAGTGAAAATGAGGTTGCTACGTTGGATGATAGGAATTACTGAAACAGATAAGATAAATAATGAACGTGTGAGGGGAACATTGGATGTAACACCTATAAATGATAAAATTAGAAAAAGTAGACTTAGGTGGTATAGTCATATCCAACGTAGACCCGATGATACATCTATTAAAAGAGAAAGAGTTGTTTGTTTAGAAGGTAAGCGACAAAGAGGCTGATAAAAAAAACGACTTAAAAAACTTGAATTTAAGAAAAGATATGGTGTATGATAGGAAAGAATGGAAAAGGAGAATTCATGTTCTATTTACGGTGGTTGGCTTGTCTAATTTGGCAGGGTGTTGACCTATGGACAGGAGCTGCCTAGGTAATGTGATCTTGTTGGGGAAAGTTGTCCAACTGTTGTCCCTATTGCGGAGATGGTTGGTGGCCTTGTTAGTGTTAATTGACATGGTCTCACAGTGCGTTAGCGCGGGAAATTTCCTTCCTTTTATTGACATGAATTGTTTTATTGCACTTCCATGTATGTTATTCTGATTTGACTGAATAATTAGAATTTTTGACGCAATTCTGTTCCCAAAATTATATACTGAGAAGTCGGATCAGAATTTAGGTGCTACATATAGTTCTTGACATGATTTGTTTACTGTATGGAATACGCAGTAATTAATGTCGATTTCTTATTGTTTGATTTTACTGTATTTGTACTTTCTACCCATTGCTGGTCAGTGTCAGAGTCAGGTTGCCCAAAAGTTCGTTGTGGTTGTGTCAGGAAGCTGTTCCATAGTTTTTGGATGTTATTGACTTCGTAAGCTGTTGCAGTTGAAAATTATCTGTAATTGAGATTGTTCCTGTTTAGTTGAATGACCTACTCTTTTGAGTCGAGCATGTTAATGGAGCTTCCCCTGCATGTTTTGGCTATATGTTTTAGTTGGATGTTCTTTCTGGTAATGTCCAGTAACAGAACTAAGTTGGTCCACAAGAAACAATTGGAAACATTTTTGTATATGTCCTGGCATCTTCCTTCCAAATATCATATTCATGAAATGCTTTGTATCTGTATCAGGATATTGGAGGTTGCGACATTCAAAAGCAGGAAATTCGTGAAGCTGTTGAGTTACCTTTGACTCATCATGAGTTGTACAAACAGATTGGTATAGATCCTCCACGTGGTGTTTTGCTCTATGGTCCACCTGGCACTGGTAAAACCATGCTTGCCAAAGCTGTTGCTAATCATACTACTGCCGCCTTCATTAGAGTTGTTGGCTCCGAGTTCGTTCAGAAGTATTTGGGTGAGGTATGCCTGCAAGATTCTCTTAGATATCTTCTTCTGCTTGTACCATCTACTACTCCTAGTTATGTACCATTTTTATATGAAAATAAATTTTTTAGACCAATTGTGGTCACTTTTTATCGAACTGTTGAATATGTTGCCTCAATTGTTCATTTATGCGGAAGGGAAGGTGCAATGCTTTCATATTGGATCCTTGCAATGATGGTGATGTTTGCTATATCCTGTGCTTTAGTTGCATAGGGGGATAAAAAGTGTTCTTTAACCAATCTTCGTTGTTTTGTCTGTGTACTTATTTATTCTGGATTGCCAACAATTGAGTGCAGTATTTTATAGATTGTGATTAATGTAAGTTTTTATATTACTTGGTGCAGGGTCCACGAATGGTTCGTGATGTTTTTCGCCTTGCCAAAGAAAATGCGCCTGCAATAATCTTTATTGATGAGGTAGATGCCATTGCTACTGCTAGGTTTGATGCTCAGACGGGGGCTGATAGAGAAGTTCAACGAATCCTCATGGAACTCTTAAATCAGGTAGGTCAGCAAGATACAAGTTTTAAAGAGATTTAAAATTTTTAAAATGCCCCAAGCAACAAATTTTGCCTCAGCTTGATGTGCAAAATCATAATTATAGGATAAGATGGAGTTTATCTGTGTGTTGACATGCAGAGAATCTGATGAACTGCATGTTTCCTTTTCTTGATGATCTTTGTATCTGTAAGTTACGCCTGTTACGGATTTGGGTGTTGTTTTGCAGATGGATGGCTTTGACCAGACAGTGAATGTTAAAGTTATAATGGCAACTAATCGAGCTGACACATTGGACCCTGCGCTTCTGCGTCCTGGAAGGCTTGATCGAAAGATAGAGTTTCCTTTACCTGACAGACGACAAAAGAGGCTTGTTTTTCAGGTGAGTTTCGAGTCCACATTCATAATTGGTATCTTATTGATGGGCTTCTTGTGGGGGCAATACTTCGTATTTCTCATTCTCACTTGCCCCTCCATCCCTCCACACCCTTTCCCACTCTCTCCCCCAACAAAAGGAAAGAAAAAAGGTGAAATAGTGGCGATTGGGATTTCCTTTACTAGGTTGCTGTTTACCTAAGTTTTTTTTATTTATTATTGTACATTTCTTTTTCAACATGTGGCTTTGACTTTTGTGGGCTCTCTTTAGTCCATTAAAGATTAAACTTATTGTTTTTGTGCAGGTTTGCACTTCCAAAATGAACTTAAGTGATGAGGTTGACTTGGAGGATTATGTTTCTCGGCCAGATAAAATTAGTGCTGCTGAGGTTAGCTGAGTTCATCTTTGCAGTTTAAAAGTTGGAGAGAAAGATAAAGCTTTTCTTTTAATTGCCGTATTTTATTACTCATTGACAAGATTGGGTCTCTGTCTCTAGTGACAATAATTTTAGCATCAGTCTGAAAATAACTAAACGAGTCATATTTCTGGAAACTATTATAATTAGATTGATTTATGCAGATTACTGCTATTTGTCAAGAAGCAGGGATGCATGCTGTCCGTAAGAATCGGTATGTCATACTTCCTAAGGACTTTGAGAAGGGTTACAGAACCAATGTAAAGAAGCCTGACACTGACTTTGAATTTTACAAATGATCATGAGATTTGGAAGTAGATTTGAGCAATTTACCAACCAACTTTAGACATTCTTATTTTTATTTGTATTTTTACATCTTACTTTGTTTCCATTATTGTCCATACTGAAAATGTTGCTTTCTTATGAAGCTATGGAATGATTAATAGCCACTAAATTATGTAATCTGCTCTATGATGTTGAAAATTTTCTACTTTGAAATGTTCTTTCGCAAGATGTTTTATTTTATTTTATGTTATACTTTATTTTTGATGAGTCTTTCGCAAGGTGTTTCTGCAGCAGGATGTGGATAATTTTGCGCCATTTGATATTGTAGTGTTGTTCTTTACTGAAAGCACATGCATTATATCTGCGGTTGGCATTAAGTGGTTTGGGATTTGCTTCTTCTTTTGCCCATTCTTCATTCCTGGAAACAACATCTGGTTTTCTTGGTCCCTTTGAAATGATGTTTTGACACAACCAATATGTAGTTCTCTAATTTCTTAGTGCTTATATAAAGATGAAATCCTTTGAAATCCTATTTGTTCCTATTCTTTTTGCTACTTTTTTTCTGCAGAGCACTATATTTTAGTCTTTTGGACCTTCATTGAGATCCTAGGGTATGCATTGCTTGAAATATAGCTCTTTCTAGATGCAAGACTGCTGGTATCTGGCCTCATTTGTTTCACTTTAGACTTGTGTTCCTTTTAGGAGTAAAACTGTATGAGTCATGCTTGTTAGGTGGGTATGTGCTACTGGGCATAGTAGTAGTGATTACACATTCCCCATGTGAATAGCGACAAGAGACACACTGATACCATCCAAATAGACGAGGAATTGAGGATTATAATATATTTATATGCAACCCTGCTCAGATCATTTAAGTTATACTCATTTCTTTACTTCGGTGTGCATTTATTGACATTTAAACATCGCAGCTAATCATCATCATCCTTGCCTTTATTTCATATGAATGAGGTCGGCCACATGAAAACATTGCGGTTAATGGCACACAATTTTTTCTTATTCGACTGCCTCCAATACTTGGACCTCTCAATTTGAGGTCCAAAGAACTTCCTCTAGATATCTGTTAACTCCTTGGTGTTATAGTGATCTTTTATTCATAATGATATAGCAAATAGATATTGCAATGGCGGGAGCCTCATGCACGGGTTAGCCAATGATATAGCAAATATAGAAATTAAGATTAGCCACATGGCTGTTGGACCTGTTGACTTGCGTCCTGGGCAAGATATGGAAGAGGAGTTGATGGGGCTTAACTCTCTCTCTCTCACACACACACACACTCAAAACAGACACACACAGCAGGAGGTATGGTAGAAGAATTTTTAGTATCAATAGTTAATGGCATCTAGAAGGTTCTTTTGGGCACTCGAACGCGTTACACGAAAATTGCCAAGAATTACTTTTTTGGTTTCCTTTTCATATTCTTTTCTTTTCCCTTATTGTGTAGCACCATAAATCTTCCAGCTTTTTCTACACACACATTATTCTTTTTAGTTTTTCAATCATGTGATTCTTTTGGGTGCTTGTTTTCACTAGAATGATTCTGTTTACTTGGGTAGAGGACAGACTGTTTGGGCTAACGTGTTATTTAATTTGCTTCCTACTTCGGAAGAACAAGGATAATGAAACTTAAGATTAGATTAGTAATCTATCCCTGCATTTCTTTGGATGGGCTTTAATTAAATTTGTTCTCTATTTTTCGCAGTTAGGTAGGTAATTTACTTTCAATGTGGTTTTGATCATTAGTCATTCAAGTACCGTTTGTGTTTGTTAGCGTAGTCTGTTATGTTAGTATTGTTCATTTGGGTGGGTGGAGTGTCAACATATCAGTGTCGTTTAGCGAACTTATATGGGGAACCAAGTACACTTGTGAAAAGGTGTGATGGGATTAGGAGAAGATCGAATATGGACTTTCCGTGTTACTAGACTTGCAATGGATCTCACTTTGCATGTTTTACATGCCTTACTGTATTTATATCGAGTGTATTGTAAACGTACTTTCGAGATTAAAGATAACAACATATCGAGGTTGATTAACAAAATTGTACCAAACAATTATTGCCGCCTTCTGCTCTCACATTGATTCTAGGTACAATGCAGTGATCATGAGCAATTGCCATTTTAGACCTCCCTTGGTTACAAAGTGTGTGTATGTGTAAATCTAGTCTTCTTGCGTCTTGTAAATGAAGTCGGAAGCCTGTTTCTTTAATTGATTTTTTTTTTATTTGTTTATATAGTGGGTGGTTTATCAGGAAAAAAATATCTGAACATAAACATCCAGAGAACAAAAGACCATACATATAGAGAAAGGGAAAGAAATGGCATAAAAAAAAAAATGCCACAATGAAGAATGAGTTGATGAGTAAAAAAAAAAAAAAAAGCATCTACTTATTATTACAACACATGAACAAGAAAATAATACTAGTAGTTGTATTATGTTTCCCTCCCATGAAAATTGGTAGTTTTATATCTTCTCTATCTATCATGGTCCAAATCTGTCACAGTGGTCATACACACACATCTTACCACAAACATCTATTTAAAGATTTAAACAACACAGTCTCTCTCGCCCTCGTCTATTTTGTGAATCTAATCTTTGACGTAATAAATGCTCTGCATTATCAAAAAGTTGGTTTTAAAAGGAGGACCTACCATGTGGTTTCTGTTACCTTTTATGCCAAAAGATCCAGTATAAATGGAGCATGAAGAAGTCCTAGGCAAGAAATAAGAAGTAATTATTTTTTTGTACATGAAAATTCATCATAGCTCTTCCACATATTCAAATTCAAATCCAAATTCAATTTCAATTTCATGATACCCATCAGATAAAAAACAAATTCAAATTCTTGTTTGGCTTAACTGTAAAAGTTTAATTGATGGGCTTGTGTAAAATAATAACTTTATACAAAATAATTTTAAAATAATAGTATTGCATGTAACAATTAAGATGATTTGAACACATATATCGTAAGCTTAGAAATGTCCCTTAAATTAGGAGAACTAGTTATAATAGAATGTAAGAGACGAGAGATTGATCAAAATTAACATAGATAATGTTATTAAAAAGAAAAACTAGTTATAATAGAAGGTAAGAGATGAGAGACTGACCAAAAATTAACATAGACAATGTTATTAAAAATGAAATGACTGTAATAGAAAATATTAGAGAGAGAATTTATTTTCCATTCACATGAAATTAAGACAATGATGATTACCTGAATACTAAAATAATTGAAAAGAATAAAAAAATAAAATAGATTTTAAAGTCTTCTTCTGAAATGAGAAAGAAGCCATTACTGAACTCACCAAACCTGTCACGGAAAAGTAAGGAAAGAATAAGCTAATTGAAATGGTTTGAATGCCAACAAAGAACCATTTGGTGGATCACCACCTGCTAGAATATGATCATATGAGCTGTACGTGTGGAGTGTACATTTAATGTTCTTGTACGTTCCTATATATATATATAATATATATGATGATGATGATGATGATGATGATGATGCATGGTAAATATATATTATGACGTTGATGGAATCACATGAATGAGGTTCGATCAAGTTACGTCTACGAAATCAAGTGAATGAGTTCATATTAGACATCATGAAAATCATTGTGATACGCATGAAATCTTGGAATGACCGCATGTTGGCTCAATTGATGCCAATTTATCTTGTGAGACTGACTCCAATGGGTCTCACTTGGAATAATGTCTCAGCCTAGTTAACTTTGTTTTGATTTGCGCTCCTTTAAATTATCCAAGGAAATACTATGCTATTGTAATTGTAAAACTCTATTTGATCTCTCTCTCTCTCTCTATATATATATGTAATACCATAGTACCAAGACATTATGTTTGGTAATCACCAATACAAACAACACCTCTCGTGCTCTTTCTTTTATGAAATGACAACTCTACCCTCTAATAATCCTCCGCAAAATAATTCTCAGGATTTGCAAACCCCTTTTATGTTTATTCTTCAATCATATCTTTTCTTCTCCAACCCCATGTTTATACGTCGAAGAGAACTCTTTTATAACTTTTTTTTCATTAAATAACTGTAATACCCTTTCTTGTTGAATTACACTTAACCCATTTTTTTATTAAAATAAATTATGAAAAAATTCATACTATTTCCATGATATTCTCCATCATATTTGCATAAATTTACCTTTAATTTTTGAAATTAATTATTTTAATGAAAATCTTAAGTAGAAAATTTTAAGGCAATTTAAGTAATTTCTTAATTTTTCATGAATATAATGCATGAAAAAAGAAGGTATATTTTTTTTATTTAAGTAATTTCTCAATTTTTCATGAATATATTGTATGAAAGAAAAAAAAGTATTCTTTTTAAGGTAAAAAAATTTAAATGGGGTATAATAAATTTTATTATAAATAGTAAAGTTTTAATAATAAGTTAATCATTTTAGAAAATGGCTAAATTTGATAGTAGTTACAACTTTGTATTTTTTTTTTATTCTTATGATAAATTGATACCAATAATAAAATTAAGGTAAATGATATAATTGATATTTAGATAAAGGGTAATGCTACTCAAGCAAAATTCTTAGGCAAAAACATTTACATTCATTGGATGCATGTGATGAGTATATGTGGTGGGACCTACCACATACATCTAATGGATGTAAATGTTTTTGCCTACAAATTCTGTCTAAGAATTCTGCCTGAGTAGCATTACCCTTAGATAAAAGAAAAGATAATAAAGATAATTTAATGAGAAATGACACAATAAGAATGGGTAAAACCGTTTTTTGTGATAGTTATGTTCTTGATTGCAACAAATCATTAATTTGGGAGCAATTTGTAGTTCAAAGAGTTACTTTTGCAAAAATTCAATAGTTAAAAGAAGTTTTTTCTACACTTTACTCTTGTTCTATTGATTTAGAAGTACAAAGAATCTTTAACATGAAGTGTGTGCTTTCGACGTGCCATGAATATAAACCTTTTGATTAGTATCTATTAAGGAAAAAATTAAAAATTTAGAAAAGAGAAGGATACAATTATAGAAGAGTCAGACTTGAAAAGAAGTACACTTCGTTTTATAAACTTTTTAAAGGACAATATCGTTATTTTCTTTTAGTAGAATAAAATTGGGAGCCCGATAATAAGTTTTTGGTGCGCAAATATAATTGCTCTATGTAAAAAATTTCATCCAAATTAAATGACATGTATCATCCAACTAACTACTGTTATCTTAAAATATAGGGCAAAGTGCACTCACACCTCTGAAGTTTATCTTAAACACACTCATGTACAAAATTTATTTAAATCTACACTCATATCCCTAAACAAAATTGCATCAGTAATTTGCATGGGAAATTACAATTTTACCCATTAATATAATTACTATATTTTATTTAAAAAAATCTATTAAAATAAAATGACTAAATTAACCCTTCAACCGATATATTACCGTATTAGTGTCTTTCCGAATTCAGTGAAGCGGCAACAAAATTCTTTGAATTCTTTTGTTTTATTTTTTAGTTATAAAAAAGAATTGTGAAATAAAGAAAGGAGTCTAATGTTTTTTGGTGATTCAATTTAACAAATAATTTATATTATTTCTCTATTATGTGTAGACCCCATTATTAGTTGTCACTGAAAAATAAAATTCAATACAAAGAAATTCAAACTTTGAGGTTAAAATTTACTTTATTATTAATCTAGGATGATGTTTTCTTTTTCTTTTTTCCAGTATTTACTTTTCAATTTTATCAGTGCCATCACTACTTTTTCTTTTTTTTTGAAATAAATGTATGCATACTTTGTAATAAAAGACAAAATGCAAAATATCATCTTTTAACTTTCTCATGCTTGCAAATAAACTCTTATACTCTTGTAACATTCTTCGTATAGGTCTCCTCTATTGTCATCTCTTTACTATTGCCAAGACACCACTGCCACCACCCAAATCATACTATCATTGCCAATTTTCATGTGCACTACCATAGCAAACGGTGAAAGAGAAAAAAATAAAAGAAAAGAGAGAAAAGGGTGAAGAATTAAAAGAGAGAAATAGATAAAATAAAGAAAATAGAGGGGGTTAGATGTAGAGAGACAGATTCGGGAAAGAGAGAGATGGAGGAAGAGAGAGAAAAAGAGACAGAGTGAGGAGAGAGAGAGGAAGAATTAGAGAAAGTGAGCTTTGAGGGTGAGAGGGGAGGAAGAAAAGCAATAAGGTAATAAGGGTAGTTTTGTCAAGTGAAAAAAAAAAAGTTGTGAACAATATAATATTTTAACGTGAAAAGGAAGGTTAAAAATGTCTTTTCAGTTAGTGAAGGATAAAATAGACATTTCAAATAATTTTTTGACCGATGGATTTCAATTAGGGGTTGTGTGCAGTCAAACTCCAAACCTCTGAAGTATGAGTGTAAGTTTAAACAAATTTTGTATATGAGTGTGTTTAGGACAAATTTTAAAAAGTGTGAGTGCATTTTACCCTAAAATATAAGACCAGATATGATGCTTTAATTTAAAAAAAGAACTACTATGATGACACACAATTGTATTTAATTTAAAAAAGAACCCACGCTTGGATACAAGATTTTAAATGAAGCATGGTCTAAAATGAAAAATGAAATAAGTGGGACAACATATGCAGTGCCAAAAAGAAGAACATATGCAGATAGGATTCAGTATTACTAAATTAACTAACTACTCCTTAACAAACCAGAAAAGTATTTTGGTTTAATGTGAGTGGCACTCGCTCCTACTATCCTCTTCTACTTTAAACTAAAGCTTCAATAAAAAGGAATGATGGTTGCTCTCTCTCTCTCCTCACTCACTCGATCACCCAACACACACACACACACACTAACTCACACTAAGTGGACAGATCCACCTGTGTCCCTCTCTTTTCTTCTCTCCCTTTTTTCTGCAAATTGCTCTCATCCTTTTTCTCTCCAACCGCATTTTTTCCCTAAATACTTTAACGGCGGTTCCAAACTCCTAAGCTCTCAATATATATACATAAACATATATGTGTATGTCCACACACACACATATACATTAACAATTGATGCAACAAAGTAGTCAATTTCAGCCGAGCTGGGTTGTACTTTCGGATCTGCAAATTTAGATCGCGTGTTCTTTAAGAAATGTGGTTTGAGCTCTCAATTTTCTCAGTAAATTGGCTCATACTTAATCTTAGAAGGGGCTTCGATGGCAGCTTTGGAGCTCAAATGAGTCGCCGGTGACTCTGCCCGGAATGTTTCAAGGTTTGTTCCGTCATCTGAAATTCTCTTAGGCCAATAAATATATCTATATACTATATACACACACATGCATGGGTTTTTTCTTGAGATTTAGTACAACTGCAAGTAGGTGGTGGCAGATCTGAGTAAAAATGATTTTTTTTTTAATTCTCAGAAGTTGATTTTGTTGACAGTTCTGGCATCAAATTCTGAAGAATACAAAGATTTTCTACATTAGCTATGCTTTTTTGGAATCTTTGGTTGCAAGTGTTCGATCTTCTTATCCGTATGTCAAATTTTCAGTTGAGTCTAGTGCTTACTTGTGCTTATTTGAAACTTTATCTTAGAATTTACTTTTAGTAAAGTGTATATGGCAATCTTCTATCTCTGAATTAGTTATGTTGTTTATAGCTTAATTAATATTATTGATATGGTCCGTGATGTGCTTTGCAATCTTGGGTAGAAATTTCCTAAATTCCTGCTATCCCTCTCTCTCTCTATATATATACATCTTCCTAGGATGCTCATGACAGAGAAGTTTGGTACAATATTAATATACCCATCACTTCTGCAGAAATGTTTTTGCGTTGACAACTTTTCAGACAATACCTTGGCTTCTTTGATCCTAAAAACCGTTATTTCTGGCTTAAAATCATAGAGTTCACAATCACCACTGAGTATCTATTCCATGTTATCTTCACCAAAATCATCAAATTTAAGTTGTTCTCTTAAAACTTAAAATTGCATTTAATGCTGTTTAATAAACGAGAATGTGTGTGTATATTTTAGGCTTTACCTTTTTCATTTTTTATAAGACTTTTTATCTTTATAGTATTATCCACTCCATAATCATCTGAGTTAGTCTAATGGAAAATCGGCTTTTTCTAATTTTATCTTTTGGGTTTAGAAGGGGGTAGAAAAAGTATTGTTCCTTGCCTTTTTTCTTTCTAATATTCCTTTGCCTTCTGCTTTTGAATATTGGTTACTTTATTTTTTTCTTTTTGTACCTTTGTAATAAATGCTGCAGAAATAGAGATGTATAGGTGCTTTGCTTTGGTAGTATAATACTCGAGAAAATACCCTCTGAAACATACTTTATTATTTAAAATTTAAAAATAATCTTCAAACTATTAGTGATTCTTTTTCAGCCCTTCTCTTCTATTCTTTGATGAAACAACAATAGTGCCCCTGTTATGGGTGTCCTCAGACATCATGCTTATACTATATATATATTTTAGCTTTCGATGTTTTCAACCTCCCTAATGGTTACATTAGTGTTGTATATCAGCTAACTGGAGGATGCTGCTGTTCTGTAAAGGTATGATGCAGTATAAACCTATTGGCAGATTTATATATGTTTGTGTGATTTAACTCAACAAAGCCTTTTTCCCAACTACTTGGGAATGCTTGTGTAATTTGTACACACACGCGGAGGGAGAAAAAAAACAGAGTAGGTGGATTTCTTGACTGCTGTTTGTATTTGGCAGCTAAATAGTTATCGGTCTCTGCTTTTGGTTTGAAGTTTCTGACATGAGTCATGATGTACCAACATTTCAGTTTCAATTGGAAACTTAGAAAGAGTAAAACCTGAATATATAGTGTTATTCCGGGTAATATGGATAAAGAGATGGGTAATATGGTTTTTATTTATTTATTTTATTTTTTCCTATTTCCAGTTTTCAGCTCTCCGCGAGGGTGAATAAATTTTTTATTAAACAATCTATAAGCAGCTATGACTTTTTGGCAAGTTGAACATGTATATTCGAAGAGGGATGGAAAGCAGTTGTTTTTCTTTAACATTTCTGCTGATCACATAGCCTATGTTATGAATAGAAACATAGGTGAAGTACATTTTACATAAAAGTTTGCTTCTGTAAAATGTTTTTTTGCTTCTGTCTTCTTTTAATTTCTGTGCATGGGAAAGCTTGTTGCTTTTCTTTTCCTAATTGTGAATTATGGGGTGATTAATGGTACAATTCATGCTTGCGAGAGAATATGTTGACTTTATTTCCTCATTCTTTTATGATTGACTTTAGTTGCTTCATATTGCTATTTAGCCACTTAAAGCTATTTTATTCTCTTTTATTGAACCAGGAAACCAGTAAGAGTGACACCAACTTCACTTTCATACTCTTCATGCTGAACAACTCCTCATGAAACGCTGCTCTAGTTTTCCATTGCTTCCTTCCATTTTAATCATTGTCACTATTCTTCCTCTGGCTGTTGCCGACCTGAACTCAGATAAACAAGCCCTTCTTGCCTTTGCTGCTGCAGTCCCCCATGGTCGGAAACTTAACTGGAACCCTGCTACCTCCATTTGTGCATCTTGGGTAGGCATCAATTGCACTTCAGATGGCACCCGTGTGCTTGCACTTCGACTTCCTGCTGTTGGACTCACAGGCCCCATCCCAGTCAACAGTCTTGGAAAATTAGATGCGTTAAGGGTTCTCAGCCTTCGATCCAATCTCCTCAATGGAACTCTTCCTTCTGATATCCCCTCCCTTCCTTCCCTACACTACCTCTTTCTCCAACATAATAACTTCTCTGGTGGCATTCCATCCTCCTTTTCCCCCCATCTCAATGTTCTGGATCTCTCATTTAATTTCTTCACAGGAAACATTCCACTAACAATTCAGAATTTGACACAGCTCATTGGATTGAATCTCCAGAACAACTTTCTTTCTGGACCAATTCCCAATATCACTGTTTCAAGGCTCAAGCATTTGAATTTAAGCTACAACCATCTTAATGGCTCTATCCCACTGTTCCTCCAAAAGTTTCCCAACTCTTCATTTGTAGGAAACTCTCTATGTGGACCACCTCTAACTGCATGCTCTGTCATACTCCCTCCGCCTTCTCCTTCCCCCATTTACCTTCCACCTCCACCAAAAGTCCCTCAAAAACAGATATCCAGAAAGAAATTCACAAAAGGAGCAATTATTGCCATTGCAGCTGGAGGGTCCGTGGTGCTGTTTCTTGTGGCTCTAGTCATAAGTTTGTGTTGTTTGAAGAGGAGGAATAGTGAGGGCAGCAGTGTGCTGAAAGGAAAGGCTTCCAGTGGTGGGAGGAGTGAGAAACCAAAGGAGGAGTTTGGGAGTGGGGTGCAAGAGCCTGAAAAGAACAAACTGGTTTTCTTTGAGGGCTCTTCTTATAATTTTGATCTTGAGGATTTGTTGAGGGCATCAGCTGAGGTCCTAGGAAAGGGAAGTTATGGGACTGCATACAAGGCTATCCTGGAGGAGGCAACTACAGTGGTTGTAAAACGGTTGAAGGAAGTAGTGGTGGGGAAGAAGGATTTTGACCAACAGATGGAGATCATAGGGCGAGTTGGGCAGCATCCTAATGTTGTGCCGCTCCGTGCTTATTATTACTCCAAGGATGAGAAGCTCCTGGTTTATGATTATAACCCAGGTGGCAGCTTGTCTGCACTCTTACATGGTATGCTTTCCTGTTCTTTATCTTCCATGTGTGTGTGTGAGAGGAGAGAGAGAGAGAGAGAGAGAGAGAGTTGCCTCTTTTATTTGTATGTGAATCATCAAAATAAAATGTGATTAATTTGTTCATAAAAAACCCCAACTTCTTACAAACTGCACGTGAAAATATCGTAGAGAAATTTAATGTAAACAATTGAAAAGGAATTTATGCTCAACTGATCTCAACAAAGACTTTTTCCAACTACTCGAGGTCCACTACATGATTCTATTTTTTCATTCTGCTTTGAGAAGGAACTTATGCTGGAAACCATAAGATCAGAATCATGCAACTCTATTAGCTATCTATGTCCATTGTCCATCTATAATCGAACTTCTATGAACTTAAACTATTTTCATTGTCCCCTACTCTAAATTTCAATGCAATTACAGGAAACAGGGACACTGGAAGAACACCTCTAGATTGGGTGTCGAGAATTAAGATCTCCCTTGGAGCTGCAAGGGGCATTGCCCACATCCATTCTGTTGGTGGTGGCAAGTTTACTCATGGCAACATAAAGTCATCAAATGTACTTCTCAACCAAGATCTAGATGGATGTGTCTCCGATTTTGGCCTGGCACCTCTTATGAACTACCCTGCCACTCCATCTCGGCATCCAGGGTACGGCGCTCCTGAGGTGCTTGAAACCCGAAAGCACAGTCATAAATCAGATGTATACAGCTTTGGTGTCCTCCTGCTTGAGATGTTAACCGGAAAACAACCGATGCAATCACCAGGGCGTGATGACGTGGCTGATCTCCCTAGGTGGGTCCAGTCAGTTGTAAGGGAGGAATGGACAGCTGAAGTTTTTGATGTTGAGTTAATGAGGTTCCAGAACATCGAAGAAGAGATGGTGCAGATGCTGCAAATTGCCATGGCCTGTGTGGGAGGGGTGCCAGACATGCGACCCAACATGGATGAAGTTGTTAGAATGATTGAAGAGATCCGACAATCTGACACTGAGAACCGCCCATCATCGGAAGAAAACAAATCCAAGGACTCGAATGTGCAGACCCCATGATTGCCTTGAATGTTGTTGCTCTCGGATATCAGACCTCCAGCAATTATTTATCAGAAAATTATCTAATTCAAAATGCAAGATCGAATATCTCCCAAGGGTACATGCCTGCTAAGGTTTGCTCCCAAGCTTATTCAAACCTTGCATGCATGTATGTCTTGTAAGAGTGTGAATCTATCTATTTGTGTCATTCTTAGTGACCAAGATTGATTTTTACTAAGGGTTTTCTTTTCTGAATTTATGTTAAGAATTTAGTTCAATACAATTACTAGTTGATTGATGATGGTCTACCAAGGACATTTGTTCAGGTTGGTAGTTTTCCAAGACATTGAATGGGGATGTCAAATTAAAACTCGATGCCAAATAAAATATTAAAGGAGGAACAAAATGCAATTAAAGGACCACACCGAACTTCTTGGCAAGATAAAATAGTAATAATAATACCAGTATTTCCTTCCATTCTTTTTAAACTGAGATCACACAACCTCTCTTTCCTTTCTTGTTTTCTTCATGTTCAACCCATCCATGTGCAAAGCATTCTTTCCTTCCCTTGTAAAACAAAATTACTATTTTCTTTTTTGGGAAAATTAGATTTTGGTGATCAATTTTAAACAAAATTACTTTAAAGTGACCGTAAAGTTGAAAAAAGATGACCAAAATTGAAACTTAATTGCTAATGAGTGACCATTTGAGGATAATTTGGTAAAAAATACTTCATATTTATTAAATATTCTAAAAATAATTTTTTAATGACGAAATTGTCATTCAATATAAAGATAACTCCTTTAATTTATCCTCCTCTATTTCTCTTCCTTATCCATCACTCTTTTTTTTTCTTTTTAGTTTGTCAGTCTATCAATTAAAAAGATATGATTTCTTTATCATCTTTATTTCTTTGGGCAAAATACATATACATAGGATTATATGTGTATGTATATGTGTATGAAGTTTTATCATCATTATATTAAGATTTATAAAGCTTGAAAGAATTACAAGTATGTATAATTTGTAATTTTAAATTTAAATTCATTTTATACTAAAATATGTAATATAACATATATTAAAATATATTTAATAAAATTTGCAATATATTTCTAGTGCTTCAAATATATATGTGTGTGTGTGTGTGTGTGTGTGGTTTAAGGTTAAAATAGAAGTAATTGAAGGAAAGTTGGGACAATGTAGTCTTTTAAACGTGAAAAATGAGATCAAAAATATCTTTTCAGTCAATGGAGGGGTAAAACAGACAATACATATAGTATTGGAGTTAAGTGTAATCATGCATCAAATCTCAGGGGTGTGAGTGTAATTTTACCAAATTATAAATATAAGTGTAATTAGTACAAATGTTAGGGGGTGTGAGTGTATTTTGTCATATTTCTTTTCCTATTCTCTTCACGTGATCTTAAAACATACTATAACAAAGAGGATAAGAAGTTAAATAATAACCAAAAATTATATATGAATATAAATAATACAATATATAAAAATATATATATAATTATTAGTTAAAAGTTATTTCTAATATCTTATTACTTGTACATAGGCATATTAATAGAAATGGACAAATCTTTTAGTATTTTTGATCCAACGACTATAAGAATTCCAACTCATTGAAAGATCTTTATTATAAATTTGCCTATTACAATGTGTCCACAGATTTTGCCCTCATTTAAAAAAATAAAAAATAAGAAAAAAAAACCCACAAAAAAGTTCTAGCAAAATGGTAATAATAAAAGTTTGTATTATTATTACACTTGTATTACCCTGACGCTACAGCAATCATAACCACCGTCTCGAGACACAGACTCGAACTCTCCATGCTCAGTTTCTCCTATCTTTATCTTCTCCTCCAAGACCCATCTCGATTTGGTAGAATGAGTTGTTTGCTTATTAAACAACTTGAAGCAAAATGTTTAATTAAGATTAATGTAAAAAATAAATTTGTCCAATTATAAAATAATTTATTAAAGGAAGGATATTTATGTAATAAGTGAACAAATGGTCACGACAATTAAGTTTTAATTTTGGTGACTATTCATCTTTTTCAAACTTTATGGTCAATTTAGAGTAATTTTGTTTTTAATTCATCACCAAAAACTAATTTTCCCTTATATTTTTTCTTCTCATTCTTTTAAAACGTAAGAAAAACTACACTTAAATAAAGTTAGGAGGCCTAAATTATAAAGTGGTCTATTTTAAAAGTTTATTTTTCACTTTGGTTGAATTAAACAAAATAATCACATATGCATTGAAAATTATTATTCAAGTCCAAAATGCCCTTCAATTTCTTATTCCAATTCGCACAAAATTTTGTTTGGTTCATGTGCGACTGAAGAAGCGTTGTGCGTGACTAAAAAAAATTCAACATATCATTGTCTTTTTGTCTCACTAAAAGAAAATCGAATTCATCGTAAAACACACTATCTGAATAAATTATTAGTCGTTGATTATCTCTTATCACAAAAATATGGTCTCTTATTTTGCTTTAGTGTGTTTTTTTTACTTTTAAGAAAAATAATAAAAAATTATTAAACTAATTTTTAAATTGTATGCCAAATTCATGTGTCAATGATTTTTAATTTTAAAGTTTTTTAAATGTAATTAACAGTTTCACTGGTTATTTTTTTAAGTTGTTATTATCAACTATTTAATTCATATTTGCTTGTTTAAATATGTTCTTAATTTGATTAGTCAACAGATATATGGTTGCATTTGCATGCATACTTGAAATTTATAGGAATTTACTCTGAAATTTGGATTTTCCTTATCTTTGTGTCTCATGTTTTGATGTAATATATTTTCCTGATACTGATATTTTTTTAGGCATGTCAATTGAAAAGTTACTCAAGCATATGTAAAAAATCTAGATCATTTGTCATTCAGGACTATTTCAGACAGTCTAATTTTGACTACTTTACGACATAATAGAATAATCACTAAGTGCTTGTATAACGTATCTTTTGCTTTACTTTATGAGTTTGTTCACTTTTACCGGATTACTTTTATATTCCTGCAATTTTCAGAAACCAAATGATGTTTCTGATATTTTCTTAATTTTTTAAGTGAATGAATTATTTGATTTAAGAATGATAATTTGATATTTTAGAATAAGAGATTGAAAGGTATTTTGTAATTGAATAATAATTTTTAATACATATATAATTATTTTGCTTAATTCAACCAAAATAAAATAAACTTTTAAAATAAACAACTTTGTAGTTTAGATATTCTAACTTTATTTTTAAGTGTAGTTTTTCCTGAAACTTAAGTATGATAGGGTAAGAAAAAAAAATTCATACTCCCTTTTGAGTTTTGACTTCCCTTGTAAAACAAAAATTATATATATATATATATATATTGTTGAGTTTTGACTCCGTCCAATAAAAATATTTGCAGAAGACCCGTATTACGGTATTATACCTTGTCATTTACCCCAACATGAATCAGATTCTCCTTCTTTCTTTATTTATTTACTTTTTTTTCGTTTCCCTGCGACTCACTCCATCCAAACACATTTAACTTTAACGTCTCGTTTTAACTCATAAAACAGCAAACAGAGGCGTGTGTTAGTTGTGGTATTAACCCGAAGAAACTCCAACTCGGTCCAAGTTGTTGCCTTGGACAATATGCATATAAAGGCAGCCATTTATGACTTTGCACGAAAATTCTATAAGTAGAGGACTCAGTCTTATACTACGGAGTATTATTCTGTACTGACAAATAAGATATTACGGATATAATTTTAGTGGGCTTCACGTCATTGGATCTGAAATTGTTCTCTCTCCCTCTGTGATCTCTGTTCCATCGCAAAAAATTCAACCATTCATCTCCAAATCCTCCCCTCTCCATATCAGGTCCGCCCTCTCTCTCGCTCGCTCTCTCTCTCTCTCTCTCTCTATATATATATATATATATGATTGTAATTTTTTGTGAATTTCGTATATATGTGGTCTGGAAGAAATCTAGGATATCTATCGCAGACCGCATGAACTATTAATCAGATTTTGAATTTATTGTGCGATTATTCTGAGCAGTTCATTCTTTAGGGTTGATGAATTGGATTGTTTTGAATGCGTCTATATGTATAAGTCAATCCTTGGAAATTTATTTGACTCAAGATCTGATGCTGATATTTATGGATTATGTTAAGGGTTTGACTTGAAGTCCTTGGAAAGGTGCTGTACATTAATTATGGCATCAAGACGCATCTTGAAGGAGCTCAAGGATTTACAGAAGGACCCTCCTACATCCTGCAGCGCCGGTATGTCGTTTATACTCCCCTCTCTGTTTGTGTGTATCTACGTACCTATTTGATTACCACTGTGGTCTTTGGACTTAGGTGCTGTGTTGTTGGATAAAAATGATAATTAAGAACTAAAATTTTAAGAGCTGTTGAATTTTTTTAATGGTAATTGATAATTGAAAACCTTTTTATTAATTGTTTGAATTTAATTGTTCATTGTTACCTCACTTAAAACTTTACACCACTTTAAGCACTTATTTGCTTAAGTGGCATTCATATTGCATTATTAAGCGCACGTAATTGAATAAACACTTAATTTATTCAGAATTAGGTACTGAATTAGTTTCAAATACCACCTAATTTCTTCCCTAATTTGATGCCTAATTTGATGAGATAAAATATTCAAGAGCCCTATTGGTGTTATCAATTGGTTCTTTCAATTCCAAACTTTATGATGGTTGCAACCTAAAATTACATGATTTAAGATCAAACTGATTGGCGAACCAGGTACCTAGGATTTGGTTGTTTACTTGTCCTATAGTTAGCTGACCCTCTCATTTGCTATACACTCTCGTACTTCTAATGATCGGTTCATGGATGGTTGTGAGTATTTCAGTATTTGTTGGTTTCCATAGCCAATGTTCAATGATATATTTTTTCTTCCTTGTATCTGCCATGTGATGTAATTACAGGTTTTAAATTGAAATCATGTTTGCATGCTGTTTGCAGAGTGCAAATGGTAATTGCCTGCATGTACGTGTTTTTTTGTTGTTGTTCTGGGGGTGGGGGATTGAAAAATGATACATCATTGCTGGATTATTTGGCTGTTCAACTCATGATGGCAAACTGATAGCCTAGTCTGATTATCTTTAGTGGTTCCTTATTATTGTTGTTTTTCTTTATTTGGTTGTGTTTGTGTGCTTACTTTACCATTTTCTTTGCCATGCTTCAAATGCTGTTGTCTTGGACTGAGCTTTTTAATCTATTACTATTCCTTTCATTATTGCAGGTCCTGTAGGTGAAGACATGTTCCATTGGCAAGCAACAATTATGGGACCTAACGATAGCCCATATTCAGGAGGCGTTTTTCTAGTTTCTATTCATTTTCCTCCTGATTATCCTTTCAAGCCCCCTAAAGTAAATATTTCTTTCTGGTAGTCTACCACATGTAGGTGTCTTAGTCCTTTTTTTTTTCCTAGTTAGTGCACACACACACACACCCAAAGAATTGTTTGAACCCAAGAGGACTTGATCCTTAGACCTAATGCTTGCTAAGCACTAGGGCTAAGTTCTTTATCCACTTGAGTCAATCCCTTGGGGTTAGGTGTCTGAGTCTTATTTACTCTGGATTTTGTAATTTATAGCCATATTTTAGTATAGAAGTAGCTTTGTTGGAACTGCACCATCATGACTATAATAAGATTAGCCTGTCATTTTCATTATTTTATTGTGGAAAAGAGATCTCTTAGTTAAGGAGCAATATATCAGATGGTCGATGTATTGATAAGACATAGAAATTGATATTTTCACTGTGCAGCATGCTATGTTTAGCAGTGTTAGAATAGAATTGAGAAGGTAGGAACTGTGATACCAAGAAAACATTAGAGGTGAATGAGAAACCGAAAGAGATATAATCTTCGAGATGAATAATACCAAGATGACGTTAGAGATCAGTGAGAACCCTCATCTAAAAGAAGTTGAAAAAAACTAAAAATATTTTAGAAGAAAGAAAAAAAAAGGTGAGGTTGCACGGATGAATTTTATTCTTCAGAAACTAGTAATTTCTTTGGTTTATTTTTTGGGTGAATTGAATGATTTTATAAATTATACAAAAATGATATGGTCAAAGCATGCATATGTATCATGTGTTTTCTGTGTATCATATGGTGCATGCATATGTTATAGGCAATGCATATGTAATACTTATGGTATTATATTGTATGCTGTACGTCTTCAGTTCTAATAATGTTACTTCACTTATGAAGTCCTATTCTCCTGTTGATTTATAATTAGTAATTAGTTTGCAGAAGTTGTGTGGTAAGTCTCATGGTTCCAACTTATGGTTTGTTAAGTTCCATAGTACGCCAATTCATGCCATATTCGTGTTTCATAGGGTTTTTTGATAATTACTTGAATGTCTGATCATCTTGTTTCCAATGCTTTAGCTGACCCAAGTAGTTGGGAAAAAGGCTTGGTGGTTGTTATTGTTGTTATATCTTGTTTCCGATGATTTATTTATCTGAGTAGGCTGACCATGTGACTGGTTTAGGTTGCATTTAGGACTAAGGTATTCCACCCAAACGTTAATAGCAATGGCAGCATTTGTCTTGATATTCTGAAAGAGCAATGGAGTCCAGCACTAACCATATCTAAGGTTTGATCTATCTCCTTTTCTCCTGTATTTTCAATCAAGGTTGCGATCTTTTTGGTCTTCATGTTTGTAAATTTTGATTACTTATCAAATAATAAAAGAAAATTGTTTGTAAATTTTGATATCCAAGTGGAATTGAGGCTTTTATTAGTTGCAAGTTAAGATGGTTTCCATATGTTTAGGTACTGTTGTCTATATGTTCCCTCTTGACGGATCCCAACCCTGATGATCCACTTGTGCCTGAAATTGCTCACTTGTACAAGACTGACAGAACCAAATATGAGGCCACTGCTCGCAGCTGGACACAGAAGTATGCAATGGGATGATAGGGAAAACACCATATATGCAGTATTTGTGAAAGAAATTGCAACTGTACGTTTGGTAAGGAAATTTGGTCATTCTTCTCTCCCAAACATGAGCCTGCCTTTTGTGGATATATATTAGGAGATCAAAAGGCCAAAAGAACCCTAGTAATGTAATGATATATGATCTGTTTTTTTTCCTTTCCCCTCTCCCCCAAAGTAAAGGTGTGCTCTTATTTATTTTTGTCAAGTTAAGAGAATGTTGTTTATCCTTGGAAAGGCTGCTGTGTAGTGTACCAGTAATGTTTTGAATTGGGTTTTAAGATTATTCATCTGCTCAGACTATGGATGCTGATGGAATTGAGTTGGTGATATGGAATTGAGTTGGTGATCACATAACTTTTCAAAGGTATAGTGAGTGACATTTTGTGGTGAGTTTAAAGGTGTTCGTTGGAGTGCTAGTTGTCAGACTCCTCGTGGTTATCTTTGCATATATGCTCCATAATTTCCACGTTTTGGGGCTTTTTATCTTTTCTTCATTTCTCAATAATGAGCAAGCACCATGAGAGGTAGGCGCTAAGTCAACTGTTGCTCCCATCCAAGAGCATTCACTGTGGGATCTCCAAATTTGGTTCTCCAACTTTGAATTTTAGCTAACCACCTCAGCAATTTAGCTAGTCACATCATCATGTCAGGATCTCTAAATTTTGACTCCACAACAGATTCTCCGGATTTGAATTTTAGTCAATCACATCATAATCTCTAATTTTAACTTCACAATAGGTTCTTCAAATTTTCATTACCCATACAATTAAATAATCTTACACAATTAAATTAATCTTAAAATTTTATGTATATACATATTTATATTAAATTTTTTTATATTTTTTTAACTTGAAAAATTTATAATTTTTTGTTTTAAGTCAAAAAATAGCTTAAGTGGTACTCAAATTAAAGCTCTCAAAATTGTTTTTATAACAGAATTAGTTTCATCAAAAAATTTAATTTGCAGTGAAAGTTATTGACATTTAAGTAAATGATACACACATATATATATATATATACATGGCACAGATTTCGAGAAAAGTAAAGACAAAAATATGTATATATACACATTTGGTTAGCTAGGTGGCCGGCGAATCACTTAGCTAACCTTTAAGTGGGTCCCACAAATTTGGCTACGGAATGATTTTGTTCTCCAAATATGTGTTTGGCTATCCCATCTTGCAGCATATATATGCTGATCTAGAATTAGTAATGCATTCTCTCTTTAGCTGCTTGAATCCGTTATTTCGACCTGTTCTAATCTGAAAAAAGAAGTTTCAATTTTTATTTCATTCTCTATTGTCGTCAGTAATTATTGTCAATCCAAAGCATATTATGGCTATGGAATCTATAAGTATCCACTAATGCACATCTTTGCCACCAACAAACGAGCAAAGTTAAGTATCCACTAATGCACATCTTTGCCACCAACAAACGAGCAAAGTGTTTGTGGTGGGTCGCAGTGAGTAATATATATATATATATATGTTGATGTTGGTCAGCAGCTAGCATTATTGGTGGGTGGGATTAGCTTTTGATCATATCATGCAAAGTGCTTGCAGTGGTCTAACCTGGATTAAGAGATGAAGTTTTTAAGTGACGTGTGTCCTTTGGACTGGCATCTTAATTGGACCAACTGTCATTGGATTTCTGTTTTATTTTAACTTGGCTCGTTTCCTGTCATAACGTACCTTGCTCGATCAGTGAAATTTTGCTTGCATTCGGATTCAAATTTATTGTTCTACTTAATTAACTGCCTGGCCTGGATTAATTGATGAGTAATGAGCTATATCATTAAGGAGCTAGCACTCGAGCTTAATTTAATGGAGAATACAATTGAAGTGGATTGGCTTGAATCACGATTGTGAGAAGAGTATTACAGTACTCGATATTCCTTTTGGTTGATTTTGATGTGTGTACACAATTATGGCTTGGTTTGGTTGACAAGCAAAGTATCGTCTATCCAGCTTTAGTATACAGAAATTCTCCCCCCGTGCCCTCCTGTGGGGTCATATTTCCATTGGTTTTTCTTAAGCCTATAAAACCAACTCCCTCTTACTTTTCAAACGTATTAATCGTTCTTGCTTTATATATGTGTGTATATATATATATATGTGTGTGTGTGTTTAATTATTAAAGCCATCAACATGCCTTGTGTAACTGTAGCAAAATAAAATAAAACGTGGTGCAAAAAAAAAAAAAAATACCAACATCTAAAACTGTTCTTTTATTATAAAAAAAAAAAAAAAAATAGATAACATGAAAGGAGAGAGTTTGATTAAAGTGACGGGATAAATCCAAACGTTTTACACAGAGAAATCTCAAATAGTGTATGTCATGTTTATCACATTTGACTACATACAAAAAAGATGTTAATACCGTTTGACCTTTTACATAAAATAATAAATTACCCAAGTATTCCTTTGCTTATCATTTATATATATATATATATATATATATATATATATATATATATATATATATATTAATTTACTTATATTTAATACCTAATTTAATTTATTTGTATTGCATGAATAGTAATACATACCAAAAATATATATATACATATATATATATATATATATATATATAAAGGTAAAATAGTGTTTTCGAATAACAAATTTTTGAATAAAAAATAATAAAATATTAAGTGTATAATAGATCTTTCATGAAATAACGAAATTATGAACAGAAATATCACTTAAAATTTCTATGACATGTATATATAAAAAAAAAATCTACAAGAAATAAGTTCAATATTTACATTAAATGATTTTATCTTTCTACAATAAAGTGAATCTTGAATGGCACATAACATCCCAGTGATCCCGCAAATATATATAGTGATTTAATAGTAAATTCTGAATAATGCCAGAAATCATAATTCATAGCTGAGATTAACAAGGCAATAGGTGTGACGACAGTGTTCTTTTCCCAAATATTTTAATTTTAAATGAGGGACATTTTGGTAAATAACCAAAGAAAGAAATGTATATGAATATATAGAGCTTACGGAAAAGGAGCGTTTGACACGTCAAAGAGACCCAGCTGTAGGGTCATTCCTGTTTTCTACTCGAACAAGACCCAAGTCCCGACTGATTTACACAGAAATGACACTCTTCCTTCTCACTTGTTCCTTTACTAGGAATTTATTTATTTTAAACCCATCCACCAAGTCGTAGACTTATTAATTATTGGTCTTCTTTCGATCTCTTCTCTCTCTCTCTATCCACACACATATATGTATATATATGTATGCTAGTACCAGCTGCGAAGGGCTTTAACACAGAGAGAAGCGTGCTTGGCGCCAAAACATTAACAAAAGCTTTTCTCAGCTCCGCAGATTTTTTTTCCTTCATTGGTAGGCACAGCTTACCATATAGTACTACTCCTTATATATATATATATATATATATATACACACACACACACACATACACTACTACCAAAGGTTGCTGTGTCAGTCAGAGTCGGTCTTACTTCTGCTACATGCTGTGTCTGTCTATACATGCATTTAAAGTTTTCCTCTTCTGTCCATTAATTGTCTCAAATCTCTGTCTCTGCTAACAACAATTCCTAGAAGAGGAGATCATCGATTCTCTCTGTCTCTCAACTCATTGATTCCTTCTTCATACATCTTCCCTAACCCACATAGATTTCACTTATATATATATATATATATATATACACACTTCTAACACCGTCCTTCCTTCCCTGTCTCCTTAATTTGCTTGCGCTCGTTCTACTACATACTTCATATTTGTGCCTACAAAATCTTGATGCGTCGAATCAAACCCATCATCCACTCCCAGTCGTCTGCAAGTCCGGCTATGAAACTATTGGACCATGTTGTCACAACAAGTAAGACTGTCCATGAACGGAGTTCTGTAACATCCGGCGAGATCCCGACGAGGTTCCGGCGAAAAGTTGTGAGGATCATACTCACCGACGCCGACGCCACTGACTCCTCAAGCGAAGACGAGGAGGAAGTGGTGGTACGGAGAGTGAAGAGACATGTCAACGAGATCAACTTTAAACCATCACCCAAGTATCAGCGAACTAAGAAACGAAGCTTGAGATCGCCGGAAGCCGATCCCGCTCGCCGGAAAAAATTCAGAGGCGTGCGTCAGAGGCCCTGGGGTCGGTGGGCCGCGGAGATCCGAGACTCGACCCTCCGCAAAAGGGTGTGGCTGGGAACTTACGACACGCCGGAAGAAGCCGCCCAAGTGTACGACATGGCTGCCGTTAGATTGAAGGGTCCTGACGCCGTTACGAACTTCCCCAGAATCGCGACGACGGAACCGGTCGTTGAAAGTCAAATGAAGGTTGAAGGCTTACACAAAGGTACTGCGTCATCGCCCACGTCAGTCCTCCGTTACGACGAGTTCACGCCGTTTGACAGTCTCGGTTACGGAGACGTCGATTTTTTCGGTTTTGAATCTTTTGATATGGACATGCCGTTAAGTCTGACGGATATCGTGATGACGAAAAAGTACTACGGCGAGGAGGAAGACTTTGGCGAGTTTAACATCGACGATTTCCTCGTGGAAGTCAGATCGTGAAGTTATGGAGTGTACAGCTAGTCTTTTGAGGCCTCTAATCATAGATGGCCAAGACATTCTTTTGTCATTTCAAAGCTCCAAGCATGGATGGGCAAGGCAGTAATTTTGCACAATGTGACGTGACGTGACGTGACGTGGGATAATATAATTAGTTGGCATTGTGAAGGTGTTGTATTATCCTCAGTTTCGTTCTGAGAGAATTTTGAACTAGTGTAATTGTTATTGTTAACTAAAAAATTAATGTTAGCGTTTGACTCCGTCAAAATTAAACAAGTGGGATGGGAGAAAGTAGAAAATGTGTGTTCAAGACTTGAAGAATTAAACAAGTGGGATGAGAGAAACTAGAAAGTGTGTGTTCAAGACTTGAAGTTGATGTTTGTATATCACATCTAGTGTTGAAAAGTTAAGAAGATATTTATCCATTTTTTAGTGGGTTGATTTTTTAATTTCATACCTATTTATTTATTATTAATAAAAATATATTTATTCTGGAGTGGTGCTCAAACATAACTTCCAAAATTTGTGATGTTGGAATTGACCGAAAGAACTAAACCCCAACAATGTCGATTTCAAGCCTTCTGAGTTCACTTATGGTGCTACTTCTTAAGTATGCATACAGAATATATTTCGTATAATTTATCTGTAATGTTTCTAAACTAAAGTCCAACGAGAATGCCTTCTATATCAACCAATTCCCTCTGGGATGGTATAGAGAGACACAGGAACATTCATATGAACGTGGGCAGACTCCGAAATTTCACACAATTTCCATTAATGACAGGCGAAAGAGCCCACCTAATTGGGTCACAGTCACACTCAGCGCATACATATATATATATATATATATATATATATATATATATATATTATATATTGGTTATAGACAGCCACACATGACACAACACAAAAGTCACCGGCGGCTGCAAAGTGCAAATCCAAAATAAATGGGTTAAATGAAAGGAGGGATGAAAGAAATTTGGAATGGTTGAAAAAGAATGGGATCTGGTGGGTCCTCTGGTTGGTCCACCAAATAAATACGAAAGAAATACAACAGCCCAAATACGGCCATCAATGCCTTATAGCATCACTGTTCACAGCCGCCTCCCACTATAACCAAATAAATTATTTATAACCCTGTCGCGACTGTGAAGGGCCCACCAGATTGATTATCAGCCATATCTGTATTTATCCACATATATATGTGTGTGTGTGAGAATTGTGAAATTGTCATATTGGGCTTTAGAAAAAGTTTTTACAACTCCAGTTTTTGAATATAATAGCAAGTAGAGTGGAGTGTTACAAGTGTTTTAGAGTGCTAGTATCATTTTTTTGTACATACAAATTCTACTGCATCTACAGGAATACATAACATATGTGTAGACATAATTATAAAGTTGACTGATTCTAATAGACCGGCCTCGTGTGTCGAGTATGATTTATAAGGAATCAGAAATGTTGACAATGTTCAAACTTGTTATGAATTTCAAATCATATATTTAGTCAGGGGTGTTTAAAAATTCTTTCAAATTGTAAAATCAGAATCGGATGAGACAGTTCGATTCAATTTTTTGACAATTTAATTGGAACACGGTTCTAAAATTTTGGAACCATGAATTAACAGTTCGATTCCGATTTCATATTCCTCGAGATCAAATCGAATCGGACCGTTTATATAAATTATAATATTATAAATCAATTTATAATACCTGCACAACATACATGATGAACCTATCACTTCCCCATTAACAGACCCATCTCTCCCTCTCTTTCTAAACCAACACCATGAAACTCCATAACTTCTCATTCAATCACAAACAAACACCAACCATAGCCATTGTTATCCCATTATTCAAGTTAATAACTCAGTTCATCAAACTACAACCCAGCAAACCAAACCAAACCCACTAACAAACACCAATATACCCATACCCAAACAAACATTGTCACTTCAACCACAAACCACCATTACCAACCTTCAAGACTAAAACCCAAGCACCTACTAAACTCCATCGAGCAAAAGTATCTACGAAATCTTCATGCCATTGACAGCCAACACTCAATCACTCAAACAAGAACCCACTCCACCATCATCGCCAAACCACAACAAACTTTTTCGGGTGAGTCGCACTTTAACAATTATAAGTTTTCTTTAGCTCATAAAAGGTATATTTCTTCAATATATATATGTATATGTATATGTATGTATATATTTCATTTGTTCCAATTCTCATCTAATATGATGTGAGTTTTGAATGTTTGATTTTCTTGTTTTCATTATGCTCAGTGCTCACCGTGTGTTTGATTTTTGTTTGAGTGTGCAATTTTAGTTATAGGACTGAACCGAACCGAACCGGTTCTTCACAGTTTGGTTTGGTCCGGTTCTATTAGTCTTCACGGTTCGGTTCGGTTTTATTTTTAGTGGAACCGAACTATATGGTTTGATCCCAAAATTCTCCAAAATCGGACCTAACCGAACCATGTGCACTCCTATATTTAGTACTATCATCACCACAACTTCTATTTTTGCAGTTAGAGTTGGACCTCAATTGAGAAATCCAAATTAAATCTCAATTCAAGTTAGACTCTACTTGCGAAGTCTAAATTAAATCTTAATTCAAGTTAGGCTCTACTTGAGGTGTTAGGCAATTCAAGCCTAACCTTATTAAAAATATAAGTTTGGCAAAAATCAATCCAAGTTAAAAAAATTGAGAACAAGTTGGGCTCAAATTGGGGAGATATATTCTTAGATTAAAATATTAATTTATTTTTTCTTTTTTAAATTTTTTATATTGGCAAGAAACACACTTACTTTTGCCTCCATAAAGACTTGAACTTTCAAACCTTTTACTTTGAAAGATGATAAAATACCACTAAGTTACTGTTCTTGGTCCTTAGATTGATTCTTTAAGGGCAATTACCACTCACATATTTTACATCTGAAGTATCCTAAGACCTAATACATCTTGAGACACCAGAGCCAAGTAACCTTACCACTTGAACCAACATTTGAAGTTCCCTCTCAGGTGCTGTAAGAATTTTGGGCTTCCATTAATTATTATTTCCTAATTAAAAATTCGGATTGATGATTGAGACCAAATAAAGAATTACCGGATACCCTATACAGATGTGATTATAAATATTTATTGGGTTACAGTGTACCTTAGATGCATTTCATCATGTGATTAGAGATATGGATAAGGGATATATATATGTATGTATATGTTTACCTATAAAGAGAGATAATGGTAACTTTAGTTACCATGATCTAGAGGTAACGTAAAAATAGTCTGATCGTTTCCTTGATGGGAGGGACACTATCAGATATTTATTATATATATAGCTTGATCCCCACTCTCACACAATACGCTCAATTACGGTTAGTCTTGTCCCATTGAATAGACGTGAGTTAAGGGTAGAAAGTTGAAGAACAAGTTAGCAGTGTTTCTCTGGTTTCAGACTTCCTTCTCGATCTAGCAATGGCTTCTGCAGGTATGTTTACTTTCTCAATATATATCAGTGTTATAAGCGTTTGTATGACTTTCCTATTTTGTATTACATGTGGTATCAAAGCCAGATCATACACATCTTATGACCGATATATATTAAATATATACTGATTTTCTATAACTAAAAGTCCTAGTTATATTTTTCAATTGATTGTTTGCGATTTCTTTTAAATAATTATTTATTATAATATGAAATCGATAGAATATGCCTATATAAAGATATGATGAATATGATGCATAGAGGAACCAACCTATTATTTGTCGTGTTTGGTTTGTTTTCTGGTTTTATATTTGGCTATACTACTGTTATTTGAGTTTTATGTCATATATTAATCGATCTAAATCTAAAAAGGTGCTAAATTTATACCCTTAAAATATGCCATCTTTTCGTTAAAATACAATTTACGATTGTTAAGATAAATGACCCAAAACCAATGTCGATCACTGAAATTGTTTAGATAGCTTTTGACTATGATTAACAATTGATTGACAATTTTATCTTGTTCTAAGAAAATTTTACGAGATTGATTGAATGTTCTACCAAAGTGGCTCAGTCATGAAATCTGTAGGATTTTCTTAGTTCAATGATTATACAGATCAAAATTGCATTTTTGGTTATAACAAATAATAATCCACCCAAAGGAGATTTTTATTTGGTTCAATTCAAAAATGGCACATTGCAATATATAAAATGTAAAATTTGTGAAGACTTTTTCTTGCCCAAAGGTGTTAAAGTTTTTTTTATATATAAATTTTACATGTTATATATTGGTTTTGTGATAAAGTTTTAGATTACTGCATATTATATTTCGACCCAAAGGAGAGATATAATAATGCCTTCAGTTTTATGGACTTGACTCTTATTGCTTAAATTGAGTATTTTTATTTGCTTCCGCAATTATGAAGGCTACTGTAAATACTCATTTTTCTTCCATCGAGACCTTGACTGGTACCAACTTTAAGAAATGGAAACAAGATCTTGAGATTGTTCTTGGGTTGATGGATCTTGACTTGGCATTAAGGGAAAATGAACCTTCCAAACCAACCGAAGATAGCTCTAGTAAGGATAGAGCAAAATATGAAAAATGGGATAGGGCTAATCGCATGTGTCTCTTAATTATAAAGAGATCTATGTTTGACACAATTCGTGGTGGAGTCCCTGAATGCGATAGTGCAAAACAATTCTTAGATGCCGTGGGATAGAAATTTTTAGAGTCAGATAAGGTTGAAACTGGAAACCTAATGAATAGTTTGACAAGCATGAGATTCGATGGTAATGGGAGTGTACGTTAGTACATCTTGCGGATGATAGATATAGCAAATAAGCTTAAATCCTTAGATGTTCCTATTTCTGATCCTTTCCTTGTTCATTTGGCTCTCAACTCTCTTCCACCCCAATATGGGCAGCTTAAGGTGACCTATAATGCTCAACGAGAGAAATGGGAGTTGAATGAACTGATTTCTATTTGTGTCCAGGAAGAAGAAAGATTTCGCCGTGAAAAAAGTGAGAATGTTAATATTGTGTACCATGGGCAGGGTAAAAGGCGTCATAACTATAAACCCAAATCATATCATAAGAACCCTACCAAGAACAATGTCCCGCCCAATGTACCCCAAGGTTTCAAACCAAACATGAATGAGGTTACGTGTTTCTTTTGCAAAAAGAAGGGTCATATGAAGAAGGAGTGTCGTAAATATAAAGCTTGGCTTGAAAAGCAAAATGGTAAACCTCTTGTCTTAGTTTGTTTTGAGTCTAGCTTAATTGATATCCTTTCTAATTCTTGATGGATTGACACTGGATCTTCTATTCATGTCACTCATTCTTTGCAGGGCTTCATAAACAGGAGGGCATCAAATAAAGATGAAGTAAATGTGTTCGTAGGAAATGGCATGAAAGTTGCAGTCGAGTCCATAGGAGTTATTAGGCTTGAGTTAGAGTCTGGTTTTTCTTTAGACTTGGTAGATACAGTATGTACCTTCTATGAGAAGGAATTTAATTTCAGTGTCTAAGCTTGTTATGTTTGGATATTCTTTCCAATTTAATAAAAGTGGTTTTAGTTTGTTTCATAATTCTCGTACAATTGGCAATGGTTTTTTGTATGATGGATTATATAAATTAAACTGTGTTCAATCCTGTGTAGCTTTAAGTGTGGAAAATAATGTTGGAGAGAAACGCGTACATCTTAATGAAAATTCATTTATGCTTTGGCATAAACGATTAGGTCATATTTCTAAAGAAAGAATTGAACGCTTGATAAGAGAAGATATCCTTCCTTCACTGGATTTTAGAGATTTTGGTGTTTGCATTGACTGCATAAAATGAAAGTTTACTAATTTTAGAAAGAAGAGTTCTAATCATAGTCAACAACTTTTAGAAATCATTCATACAGACATATGTGGCCCGTTTCCTGTAACAACTATAAGTGGACATCGTTATTTTGTAACTTTCATTGATGACTTATCACGTTATTGTTATATTTTCCTATTATCAGAAAAATTCAGTGTTATTGATGTCTTTAAAATCTTTAAGGTTGAAATTGAAAATTAATTGGATAGGAAAATCAAAATTGTAAGGTCCGATCGGGGTGGTGAATATTATGGTAAATACGATGAGTCTGGTCGCCATCCAGGTCCTTTTGCTAAATTTCTTCAAGAGTGTGGTATAGTTGCTCAATATACCACCCCTGGACGCCTGAACAAAATGGGGTTGCAGAAAGGCGTAACCGTACCCTAAAGGATATGGTGCGAAGTATGATTTGTATGTCTTCCTTACCTGATTTTTTATGGGGTGAAGCTATTAAGACTGCCAATTATATTTTGAATAGGGTTCCTAGTAAAGTAGTTCCCAAAACTCCTTTTGAGTTATAGACGAGTAAGAAACCTAGTTTAAATCACATTCACATTTGGGATGTAATATTGAAACTAGAATCTGTACTCTACAAGGAAAAAAAAAAGTTAGATCCCAGAACCATTAGGTATTATTTTATTATGTATCCAGAAAGATCTAAAAGTTATAAATTCTATTTTCCAGTTCAGGCACTAAGATTGTTGAGACTAATCATGCTAAATTCATAGAAGACTTTGATTTTTGTGGGAGTGCAGATTCCCGCAGGTTTAACTTGGAGGAAGAGTCTACCATTGTTCCTATTACTACTACTCCTATGGTGGTTGTGGATTATGATATTCCTGTTGAACATAGAAATATTGACACTCATGAGATACAACCAGTGGTTAATCAAGAGTTTGCACAACCTGAACAACAACCAGTGGTTAATCTAGAGCTTCCACAACCTGAACAACAACAATCAGTGGTTAATCAAGAGTTTCCACAACCTGAACAACAAATTCAACCGACTCTAGAGATACCAGTGAGAAGATCTCAAAGAATTAGGAGGTCTGCTCTACCTCAAGATTTTGTTGTTTATTTGTAGGAATGTGATTTTAGTATTGGAGATATGGATGATCCAGTTAGCTTCACTGAAGCAGTCTCTAGTCCATAATCTAACAAATGGTTAGAAGCTATGAAGGCTGAATTAGAGTCAATGAGCAGCAATAATGTTTGGGAACTTGTAGATGCACCTCGAGGTTTCAAGCCAATAGGTTGCAAGTGGGTGTACAAAACTAAGAAAGATTCCAGTGGTAACATAGAACGTTATAAGGCAAGATTAGTTGCAAAGGGTTTTACACAAAAGGAAGGGGTCGATTACAATGAGACTTTTTCTCCCGTGTCTTCAAAAGACTCCTTTAGAATTGTAATGGCTTTAGTGGCACACCATGACCTAGAATTACATCAAATGGATGTCAAAACAGCATTTTTGAATGAGAATCTTGACGAGGAAATGTACATGATACAGCCTGAAGGGTTTGAAAATAAGGGAAAGAAGCATATAGTGTGTAAGTTGAAGAAATTTATATATGGCTTAAAACAAGCATCGAGGCAATGGTATCTGAAATTTGATAGTGTGGTGACATCTCATGGTTTTGTTGAGAACACGGTTGATGAGTGCATATACCTCAAAGTTAGTGGGAGTAAATTTATTTTTCTTGTGCTTTATGTAGATGACATCTTGTTAGCAAATAGTGACGTAGCTTTACTTTTAGAAACCAAAACTCTTTTATCGCAAAGTTTTGATATAAAAGACCTTGGTGAGGCATCATTTGTTCTGGGTATTGAGATTCATCGAGACAGGTCTCGTAGTTTGTTAGGACTATCACAAAAGGCCTATATTGATCATATACTTAAAAGATTTAATATGGCTACTTGTTCACTGGGAGAGGTTCCCATTGGGAAGGGTGATAAACTCAACAGAGAACAGTGTCCTAGAAATGATATAGAAAAGGAAATCATAAAAAATAAGCCTTATGCTTCTGTTGTGGGAAGCCTAATGTATGCTCAAGTGTGCACTCGTCCAGATATAGCTTTTGCGGTTAGTGTGCTTGGAAGGTTTCAGGCTAATCCTGGTTCTGAGCATTGGGTAGCTGCAAAGAAAGTTTTACGTTATTTGCAAAGAACCAAGGATTTTATGCTCACTTATAGTAAGAGTGATAATCTTGAAGTGATAGGATATTCAGACTCAGATTTTGCAGGATGTCCTGATGATATGAAATCAACTTCTGGTTACATATTTATGTTGGCTGGAGGTGCTATTTCATGGAAGAGCGTTAAACAATCCTACATTACTTTATCTACTATGCAAGCTGAGTTCGTAGCCTGTTATGAAGCCACTGTTCAGGCTATTTGGTTAAAGAACTTTATTAAAGGTATTCGTATAGTAGATTCAATTACGAAACCCATAAAGATGTTTTGTGATAATAGTTCTACAGTATTTTATTCCAAGAACAATAAGAGGTCTTCTGGTTCCAAGCATATGGATATTAAGTACTTGCTTGTTAGGGAGAAAGTAAGAGAAGAACAGATAGTGATTGACCACATAGAGACTAAAGCAATGGTAACAGACCCACTAACTAAAGCCTTACCCATTGGGTTATTCAAGAACATATAATTAGCATGGGTTTGGTGGATTCTTTTGATGTACTTGGATAGTGGGAGTTTATTATTTTATTTGTTCTTATTTTATAGCATTCATAAAAACTTTTGTAGTCTTATTTTTATGGATATTTATATTTGGTAGCTCATAAAGTTTGGAGCATTACTTTTTAATTCATGAATATTCTCTTTGTGCACATATGGTATTATGAATTGTTTAAATCTTGTGAGGAGATATAAAGTTTAAAAGACTATATTTGCATTCAGTATACGGTTATTAGCTGAATTTTTCATACTTAATGTCATAAGGTTATTACAGACATAAAGATGAAAGGTATGGTTGTCTTGTATTAAAGACATAAAGGCTTCGAGTTTGAAGGATAAGGGGTTTTGTGAAAAATCATAAAGTTGGACCGATATGGATATAACATAAATAATCACATAAAGATGTTATTTTCCATGTATTCCATATTTGTCGGGGATTCATATGGATAATGGTGTTAGTGTTGTGATTATGGATGGTCATGTATGATTATATGTACATAAACCACTATGGTTCGCATTGGTAGTATTATTTGACAGGATCTTGAACTAAAGTATTTTCATATTTAGTTTCTGTGGCCACTTAAGTTATCCAATCCAAAAATTTTATTTTATATATATATATATAAATATATATATATATATATATATATAGTTAAAACAAAAGTTTATATAATTAATGTTTGCCCAAGTGGGAGAATGTAAGAATTTTGGGCTTCCATTAATTATTATTTCCTAATTAAAAATTCAGATTGATGATTGAGACCAAATAGAGAATTACCGGATACCCTATACAGATGTGATTATAAATATTTATTGGGTTACGGTGTACCTTAGACGCATTTCATCATGTGATTAGAGATATGGATAAGGGATATATATATGTATGTATATGTTTACCTATAAAGAGAGATAATGGTAACTTTAGTTACCATGATCTAGAGGTAACGTAAAGATAGTCTGATCGTTTCCTTGATGGGAGGGACACTATCAGATATTTATTATATATATAGCTTGGTCCCTACTCTCACACAATATGCTTAATTACGGTTAGTATTGCCCCATTGAATAGATGTGAGTTAAGGGTAGAAAGTGGAAGAACAAGTTAGCAGTGTTTCTCTGGTTTCAGACTTCCTTCTCGATCTAGCAATGGCTTCTGCAGGTATGTTTACTTTCTCAATATATATCAGTGTTATAAGCGTTTGTATGACTTTCCTATTTTGTATTACAGTAACTTCCACTAGTGATAGTAACATTTTTTTGTTGTGATTTTATGTTTTTACCCATTATTATTAGGGATTATTATATATACATTAAGTTTTGGAGAGCAATTTTACCATTTAATTGAATCAAAGTCTTGATTTTTTGAAAAAATAAAGTTGACCCAAAAGCTGACGTGGACATGAAAATTTACTGTTTTGTGAAAAGACCCAAATACCCCTCCTCAACTTTACCTTTTACTCACCCAAATCTTTCTCTTCTTCGTAGAGCTTTATCTCTCTACCTTATCTATAACTATCTTTCTATATTCACTTCCACCACCAACAACGCCCTCTTCTTCAATGCATAATCATTCTTGGGTTACCAAAGGTATCAGATTCCTCACTCTTTTCAAATGTTAGGTAAACTCTTACCAATGCTAACATAAGAATGTTTACTCTCATCAATCAATAATGAAGGAAAAAATCCTTCAAAAAAAGAATACCTTACTTAAGGTTTTGTGCAAGTGCAATAAAAGTTTTACATCCATGCAATAAAACTATTACACGGTGTATGTAACGACCTGATGCACCACATGGTATGATATTGTTCGCTTTGGGCCTAGCCTGCACAGTTTTATCCCAAAAGGTCTCATACCATTTGGAGAGAGCACACCACATATATAGCATATCCTCTTTCCACACCCAGACAATATGGGATTGTAAGCCCCTTGGGGACAAGAAAGATAGGGATGGTGATTCGTGTGTGAGTGTGACTCAAAAATATATCAATTAAAAATTTCCACACTTCGCAATAGAACGAATTCCTTGCAGAATAGGGCTATCGAAAGGAATGGGTATCGTACCTCAGGGATTATGTTCTGATGAGTTGGAACACAGAACTAATTCTAATTAAATTTATAAGAAAAGAATTCTGATTTTTAACTAATTAAAAAGATAAAATAAAATAAATCAAAGGTAAACAGATAATGAAGATAATAAGAGAGAAACCTAGGGTGTTTGACTTCACCACTAACTCCACAATCAATGGTCAATTGAATCAACTATAGGGGAATTACATCATGCATAAGTGGTGTCGGTGGCTACAAGCTCACCTTCATCCGTCAAGAAGATAACATATGATTAAGGCTAAGCCATGGACTATCTTCGATTGGCATGAGCCATCTGCCTAACTACTCTAATCTAGGGTGCAGTATGGTTCATCTTCTCTAGGCATAATCCATCAAAACTCATAACAATATATTCAGTGATTACCATTGTGTAATAATCTCTCTCATGATCACAGAAAACAAAAGAGATTGAGTTCAATAACAACAACTAAATATCTAAGACAAGATAAGAAATCATTGAAACTGAATTTACAAGACTTTTATTGCTCAATTCATTAATAAGAATCCTCACAATTACACAATCTATGCATGTATATAAAGGTCCCCAATAATTAAAACAATCAAACCATTGATGCTTTGTTAGGGCTACATCAAAACCCTAGTGGATGAACTAGCCGCTCATGGTAGAAGAAGAAGCTTCAACTGTTGAGGAAGAAGACATCATCTTTCTGAATTACGCGTATGACTTCGTTCTCCAATGGCTCTGCAATATGTTTCTGTTCTCTTCGCAGCCCTCTCAGACTCTCCAATCTCTGTGTAAGCTCTCCCTCTTCAGCCTCCAAGTCTTCCTCTTATTCCCCAAGAGAATTCACCAAAGTCCTAATCCAATTAGGAATTAATTAGGGTTTCCCGCAGCACTAATCAGGTGGGTTTTTCCTGCTGACTTCGGCCCAACTTTTGACCCACTAGAAGTCCGATTCACGGAATTTTCGTGAAATACAAAAGTGTGCAGAATCAAATTTCGTTCAACCCCACTCAAAAATAATGTCGATTTGAGGCTCGGAAATAAGACTTCTGGTCTGTTTTCCAAAACGGGATTAAGACTGCATTATGCGCAGATTTGGGCTTCAGGCCCGAAACCTTCTTAAGCAGCTGTAATTCTCTTGGACCTCTTTCTTGGGCTGATTTGAGTTGAAATAAATGGTTGAGTGAATCTCCTTGATGTAGGCTTCATCTCACCATCTTGGATGTCTTCTTTAAAAGCCCAAAATCACGGTTTTAACTGAAATAATTATTAAGGCCCTGAAAATACAGAAAACACTAAAACAAAGTAAAATCACAAAATAATCTATCACTAAGAGAATAAAATACATAAGTTAAGAGGTTAGAATGCGTAACATTCAACGCCTATCACACCCCCAAACTTACATATTGCTAGTCCCTTAGCAATAGAATAAAACAAAACTAAAACAAAGAAACTACTAAACATTAACTAAACTACTTAACTCCACTTTCGTGGGAGAAACGATTGCATTTAGCATATGCAACAAGCCTTTAAACCCCTAGGTTCCCCCTAGTGGACGAGTATAGTCTCGTGAGGGTTTCCAGAAATGTTACCCACAAACATTCAAAATTCTGTTTCAACATTAATTCAAGAAGAAGATTACAATACCTAGTTACAAACTTGCATTCAAGAATAATTTCAAATTTTCAAATTCCACAATTCAAATTAATGGTCCCCACACATAATTCACATCAACATATCTCAAAATAATCAACTCTAGCTTCCTCGTGTAAAGTGAACTAGCAGTCATCTCATGTAGCATAACCAAGTTCTGAATATATTAAGGCACATACCCCTTCAACTCACTAGCTCCCCTTATTGAACTCATACTTCCCAACATGCATACATGACTTTTTCATTTTTTTTTTCATCATTCTTTTTTCATTGCTTTATTGGTTGTGCAATGTCTTGATTTATTAAGCTTTCTGAAAGATCCATGTAGCAAGCTTTCAGTCAGTGACTCCCAAACCAGATGGCTTTAGGGCACTAGGCTTTAAGATACCCTGGAGACCTAATTACTCGAATCAGTTAGGCTACAAATCAAGACAACCAATGCTCATCTTTTCTCACCCTTTCACTTTTGACGCGAACACTCCGTGCTTCCTGAGGCATAGAGGCCCGGTTACTCATGAAAAGGATCAAATTGATTTGCTTATTCATCATTTTTTTTTCTCTTTCTTTTTCTTTTTTTTTTCATTGAAGTCAAGTAAAACACGTCATTGGTACTCATTCTCAAGAGATACTAATTAATATCAAGCATATGTAACTCAATAACTCAAAACCAAAGTTTATACCCCATAAGATTATGCTAATGTGTCTGTGCATGTAAGGAAACTAAAATTAATCATCCCAAAACATGTTATTGCAAACCATGATTAAAACCACATACTTTAAATCACAGGTTTCAAAAATTCAAAACATACTCAAAAATTGCAAGTTATGCACCTACATAAGGTATTAATCCTTTGAATCATGTCAAAACATACTATCTAAAAATAAAACAAAATAAAATAAAAAACAAACTAAGAAAATAAAATAAATATAAGAAAATAAAATAAATAAAAATCCTAATACAAGAAGAATTTCACAAATTTTCCCCATATGCAATAAAGCACAAAAATAGGCATCGCCTCACCCCCAAACTTAAACTGTACATTGTCCTCAATGTACTATCAATCAAAGCAAAGATAAGAGTAAGAACAATGTTACCAGGACCATAGAGTAGTGGAAAGAAAATAGAGTACATCACGAGCACGAAGGCAATGCAAGCACACCCCCAAACTTGGATGTTTCAATCTGTCAAAACAAACCACTATACCCCAAAGATCAAGTGAAAATAGTATGGGTGAAAATAAATATGAAAGAGAAAAATCCCAAAAAAAAAAAAAAATATAAAATATTTTTTTCATTTTTCAATTTTTTGTTCATAATAAAAATCTAACTACAAAAAGAGAAATAAAAAGAAAAATAAAAACTAAAAATAAAATAATATACAAAAGATGGTTACCTTCCTATCAAGGATGTGGTGGTGACTGAGCATCTGGATCTAAGTTTGCTTGGCGCATCAGTGCACGCATCATCCTCCTCATCTCTAGTTGCTCTTGGCGAGTGTCACGAAAGTGATCCGCCATCTCTGCTCTCATTGCACCAAACTGTGTGGAGACCTCTATCTGTAAGGTGCCAAACTGGGCTGTCAACCCAGCAATCTGCCCTTCTAAGTATTGATAATCATGGCCACCAGCCTATGCATGCACTTCCTCTTCCTCTGCCTCCATCTCCTCTGGATCGTCCACTGGTGGTGGTACATCTACATGCTCTCCTCCTTGGGCCAACCGAGATACCTCACCAGGCGCCGCTATGACTCTCTGGTGCATATGAGATCGACTCAAGTTCCAGTCATGCGTGCCATAATGAAGGTCATGTGAAAAGGCAAGCTCGTCCTCGTGGACTGCATACCCCTGTGATACAAGCAACTGGTGAATAATAGTAGGGAATGGAAACTCCCAGTCACTTGCACTGTCTGGTACCTTGGCCACAACCTTGGAATAGAATTTCTCCATCTGGCCCTAGACAATCTGTGGGAATGACAGCCAATGCCCAAAATGTATGGCATATAAGGCTCTGAGGAACTCTTGACGTCTTTCGGTTTTATGTCCAATTGGACATACATTCTTGAGTAGCACAGCGTCAAGGAACCATAAATGATTTGGCATTGAAGACTTTGAAGCTGCATTCCTTTTTGGCCCAGAAAATTGGTTGGCACACAATCGTGCAACCACATTGCCCACCGACAACTCGTCGGGTAAAGGAGTGTAGATATGAGATAAATCAGCTGGGCATTCATGAGGACAACCCATGGCAATGGCAATGGATGACATGTCCACTCGAACTATTGTTCCATCTACGGAAGAAGTAAGCACATCCCGCTCATCAGGTTTCGGCATCAAGTTTTGATAAAATACCTTGACAAGCCTCGGGTAAATAGTAGATGAGAGTGGAACAAAAATGGATGCCGACCGACGACGATGGATGTCGGAAATCCCCCATCGTGTCTCGGGAAACATACCATACAGTTCGGCTATGTCAAACGTTGTTTCATAGTTCAACGCCCTTGGATGCCATCTCTCTTGAATACCGTCTCGGCGAGATCGTGAAGAACCTGTGGTCGGATCATTCCTCGCTCGGCGAGGATTACGTGAACTTGAAGCATCTTGGTGACTTGCTCTCTTTGGTGCCATAGAAGTAGAAAAAGTGTAATTGAGGAATTAAATCGAACACTTGGTGTGCACAATTCTTTTGTAACCTTCAATCTCCTTTTTCCGGCAATTTTTCCACCCAAATCGAACAAGTAATTGCACCAAATTGATCCCCCAAACTTGGTCTTCAAAAGCCCTCAAAAAGATTTGAACAATTTCTTCAAGGAAAAACTTCACTTACTTCGATGTTGAACTTGAAAAATTGTGAGCTTCCTTTGAGAACTAGTGATTTTTGATCCACTTTGATGTTGAAGTTGATGTTGATCAATGTTGAATCCTTGTATAATAATCACTAATTGAAGAAATTATTTTTCCGGATGATATAGGACTTGAATTGGAGTTCAAAGAGGCTTAGGATGCAAGTAGTAGCAACATAGGAGGATAAGGAAGCTTTAAATACCAAAACAATTCGGGCAGCCCACATTTTTGCCTTGGGCGATCGATCCCCCCAAGGATGGGCGATCGATCGCCCACCTGGTGGGGCTGATCTTCAAGAAATTTCATGGGGCGATCGATCCCCCTTCTCTGGGGCGATCGATCCCCCTTCTGAAGGCCTGTTTGACCCTCCATCGCCCAAGGTCGACCGAGACTTGATATTTTTGAGTCTCCATCGCCCAAGGTCGACCGAGAGCATGATTTTTCACCCGTCTTGAGTCCAAATACCTCGGTACACCTCTTGGCATCCTCCGGAAGCAACTTATACATCAAAAACTTCAAAGAAAAAACATTAAAACGCAACTAGAATTGAAGAAAAACTTAAGAAAACTAAAATAAAAAAAAAATTAAAATTAAAGAAAACTAAAAGAAATAAAGGATAGAAATACATACAAAACCTACAATTTAACGTCCGTAGGAGACGATTGACTCTCCGAAGGGATTAAGTCGGATAGACGGGATCCGTCAAGTCGACGGACTCCACGTCTCTTCTTGGCACACATCCTTCCACACAATGTTTCAACATTTGGCTATTAACTTTTATCAAATTGATTTCAAACAATTGCTCATCCGGGATTGAGTCTCGAATAGGTAATGCATCGATCACCGGCTCAAACTCGATTCGAGATAAATGATCTGCAACCACATTCTCCGTCCCCTTTTTATCTTTTATCTCCAAATCAAATTCTTGCAGCAATAAAATCCACCGAATAAGACGCGGTTTGGTTTCTTTCTTTGCCAATAAATGTCTCAATGCTGCATGATCAGAATAGACAACCACCTTGGATCCCAATAAATAAGAACGAAACTTGTCCAAGGCAAACACTACAGCTAGAAGTTCTTTCTCTGTGGTTGTATAATTGAGTTGAGCATCAGAGAGAGTCTTACTAACGTAGTAGATGACATGTGGTCGTTTCTCTTCTCTCTGTCCCAACACGGCTCCCACTGCATAATCAGAGGCATCACACATGATTTCAAAAGGTACAGCCCATTTTGGAGACTGCATGATTGGTGCCGAGGATAACAGAGACCGAAGCTTTTCAAAAGCTTTCACACACTCTTCATCAAAGATAAAGGGAACATCCTTAGACAACAAATGGCACAATGGTCGAGCTGCTTTACTGAAATCCTTGATGAATCTTCTATAGAACCCGGCATGGCCTAAGAAAGATCGAACTTGCCTTACCGAAGTTGGATGAGGCAAAGTTGCAATTAGGTCGATCTTTGCTTTATCAACTTCAATGCCCCTCTCTGAAACAATATGGCCCAATACAATACCCTCTTTCACCATAAAATGGCTCTTCTCCCAACTAAGTACCAGATTCCGTTCTCGACACCTCTGAAACACAAGTGATAAATTGCTCAAACAATGTTCAAAAGATGATCCAAAAACAGAGAAATCATCCATAAACACCTCCAAGAATTTTTCCACCATGTCAGAAAAGATGGCCATCATACACCGTTGGAATGTAGCTGGAGCATTACATAATCCAAAAGGCATACGACGATACGCAAAAGTACCAAAGGGACAAGTGAAAGTGGTCTTCTCTTGATCTTCTGGATCCATAGCTACTTGGTTATAACCAGAGTAACTATCTAGAAAGCAATAATAGCTCTGACCAGCTAACCTTTCAAGTATTTGGTCAATAAATGGAAGGGGAAAATGATCCTTTCTTGTCATAGAATTGAGCTTTCTGTAATCAATGCAAACACGCCATCCTGTGGCAGTACGTTGTGGGACAAGCTCTCCCATGGAGTTAGGGACAATGGTAAGACCAGATTTCTTTGGAACCACTTGTGTCAGACTCACCCATGTCCTATCAGAAATTGGATAAATGATACCTGCATCAAGCAACTTGACAACCTCTTTCTTTACCACCTCCTTCATGTTGGGGTTCAACCGCCTCTGTGCCTCTCTGGTTGGCTTACATCCTTCTTCCAAATGGATTTTGTGCATGCAAACTGAGGGATCAATGCCCTTAAGATCAGCAACACTCCATCCAATTGCTTCCCGATGTTGGTATAAAACCTCTACTAAGCTCTTCTCTTGAATTTCTGTCAGATCAGAGGCAATTATAACAGGAAGAGTTTTCTGTGCCCCCAAGAATACATACTTCAATTTGTCAGGCAAAGGCTTCAACTCTAATTCTGGAGGGGACTCCAATGAAGGCACTAAGGGAGTGCTAGAGAGAAAAGGTAGTGGCTCAATTGGAATTCTCCATGGTGGAGTATTCTGAATAGCATCCACTTCCAGCATAGCATGCACTTCTTCACACAACCCTTCATCATTAATGTTCTCAAAGTCATAAAAAGACTTACATACCTCCAGGGAGTTTCGAGATATAGAGGATGAGACAAATTCCTCCACACATTCATCAATATCATCCATGCAGAACACATCACTCTGATCTGGAGGGTGTTGGATAGCATTGAACACATTAAGCTTAACCTTCATGTTGCCAAAGGAAATATCCATGATCCCTGACCTACAATTTATGCAAGCATCAGCAGTAGCTAAGAAAGGTCGACCAAGGATCACAGGAATGTGCCTCTTCGGATTGTGAACCGGCTCAGTGTCAAGTACAATGAAATCAACAGGAAAGTAGAACTTGTCCACTTTAATGAGCACATCTTCTATGATTCCTCGGAGTTGCTTTGTTGATCTGTCTGCAAATTGTAATACCACCGAGGTAGGCTTCAATTCTCCCAAGCCCAATTGTAAGTAAACTGAATAGGGTAGCAAATTCACACTTGCACCCAAATCAAGAAGAGCTTTATCCACATGGTGCTCCCCAATAATGCATGAGATAGTTGGAGCACCAGGATCTTTGTACTTGGGAGGAGTACATTGCTGAATTATTGAACTCACTTGTTGTGGCAGCATTACTTTCTTTGGCACATGGCTTTTAGAACGCCTTTTCTGAGTGCACAAGTCCTTCAAAAATTTTGCATAAGGAGGAATTTGCTTGATGGCATCAAGGAGTGGCAAATTAATCTTCACTTGGCGAAACACCTCCATCATGTCATGCAGCTTGTCCCCTTGCTTCCCCAATTTAGATGCTTCAAGAAAACGTTGTGGGAAAGGAGCCTTGGGCTCATAAGGAATTTCAGCACTTGGACTTGTGATCACTTTTTCTTCTTCTTTCTTTTCACCCACCTTATTGTCAATTATTTTCCCACTTCTCAAAGTGGTAATGGCTTGAACTTGCTCATGGCGTGGGTTGCTTGTGGAAGCTTGCATCCTTCTTGGATTAGCAATTGGTTGACTAGGGAGCTTCCCTTCTTCTCTTCTACTTAATGAAGTAGCAAGCTGTCCAAACTGAGATTCCAGTTTGGCAATGGATTGAGAATGCGAGTGCACTAGCTGAACTGTAGATTGTACTGTTGCTGCAGTAGCTTGCACTGTCTCTATAAGAGAATCAAGCTTGTCAAATTTAGACAAGGTAAGAGTCAGCTTGTCTTCAATAGCAGAAATTCTTTGGGCCATAGGACTTTGTGTTTGATATTGCTGTTGAGGCACAAAAGTCCTAGGTTGATATGATGGTTGCATTGCTGCCCCTTGGTTACTGTAAGAAAAACCAGGATGATTCCTCCATGTGGGATTGTAAGTATTACCTCGTGGAGGATTCATTAGTCCAGTGAAAGTGGCTTGAACTTGCTCATGTTGAATATCAGAAAATTGCCCCATTGAAGGACAATTGCTCACATTATGCATAGGACTAGAGCAAAATCACAAGGGCCTAGCAATGAAGAATTTGAAGCAGAAGGAGTTTGATTGGCAGCCATAATTGCTGCTACCTTCTGTGCAATTAAATCAATATCAGTTGGCATAGCTTCTGAAGCACCAACCTCAAAAATTCCATCAGCCTTCCTGGTAGTGGCAGGTCTGCTAGAACGAGTAGAGGACACATGTTGTAGAGAGTTGTCACTAAGATTTTCAAATAAGGTCCATGCCTCTTCTTCACTCTTCAACATAAAAGTACCTCCACATGACGCATCAACCATCTGTCTGTTGGCTTCTGTGAGCCCTTCATGAAAACTCTGCACTAGTTGCCACTTAGGAACTTGATGATGGGGACACTTCCTAAGAAGGTCCTTGAATCTTTCCCATGTCTCATAAAATTGTTCCCCCTCATGTTGGGAGAAACCAGTGATAGCACGTCTGAACTGATTGGTCTTCCCTATCGAAAAATACTTCTTAAGAAACTCATGTTGCATCTGAGTCCAAGTCGTGATAGAACCAGCCGGTAGAGAGTTGAACCAATACTTTGCTTTGTCTTTCAGAGAGAATGGAAAAAGTCTCATTCTGAAAGCATCTTCAGAGAAGTTGTGAATTTTTGTAGTTGAGCACACTTCAATGAAGTCATCCAGATGCTTGTAAGGGTCTTCTTGAGTCAGCCCAAAATAAGATGGTAGCATCTGAATAATGCTGGACTTGATCTCATAATTCTGTGCTGTGACATTGGGCAGTTGAAAACCTGCTGGCGAGGTATATGTCTCAGGAACATAGTAGTCCCTAAGCAATCTAGCTCTTTCTCCATCAGCATTAGGAACAAGGTTATTATTCCTCTCTTCTGCTATGTCTTCAATTATTTCTTCCTCTTGCACAATGGTATCAACAGGGATGTTCCTCTGTTGTCTAAGAGTACGTTCAGGCTCAGGATCAAGAGGTATCAAAGGATCAGCCACAGAACGACGACCTTGCATATATTTACCGAAAGCACCTGAAAAGAAAACAAAAACAAAATTAAAAATAAAATATAAAAATTTCCTAAACTAAAAATCCAATTAAAACTAATTCTGTAAAATCCAATCAATCAAATAGATAATCCCCGGCAACGGCGCCAAAAATTGATTCGTGTGTGAGTGTGACTCAAAAATATATCAATTAAAAATTTCCACACTTCGCAATAGAACGAATTCCTTGCAGAATAGGGCTATCGAAAGGAATGGGTATCGTACCTCAGGGATTATGTTCTGATGAGTTGGAACACAGAACTAATTCTAATTAAATTTATAAGAAAAGAATTCTGATTTTTAACTAATTAAAAAGATAAAATAAAATAAATCAAAGGTAAACAGATAATGAAGATAATAAGAGAGAAACCTAGGGTGTTTGACTTCACCACTAACTCCACAATCAATGGTCAATTGAATCAACTATAGGGGAATTACATCATGCATAAGTGGTGTCGGTGGCTACAAGCTCACCTTCATCCATCAAGAAGATAACATATGATTAAGGCTAAGCCATGGACTATCTTCGATTGGCATGGGCCATCTGCCTAACTACTCTAATCTAGGGTGCAGTATGGTTCATCTTCTCTAGGCATAATCCATCAAAGCTCATAACAATATATTCAGTGATTACCATTGTGTAATAATCTCTCTCATGATCACAGAAAACAAAAGAGATTGAGTTCAATAACAACAACTAAATATCTAAGATAAGATAAGAAATCATTGAAACTGAATTTACAAGACTTTTATTGCTCAATTCATTAATAAGAATCCTCACAATTACACAATCTATGCATGTATATAAAGGTCCCCAATAATTAAAACAATCAAACCATTGATGCTTTGTTAGGGCTACATCAAAACCCTAGTGGATGAACTAGCCGCTCATGGTAGAAGAAGAAGCTTCAACTGTTGAGGAAGAAGACATCATCTTTCTGAATTACGCGTATGACTTCGTTCTCCAATGGCTCTGCAATATGTTTCTGTTCTCTTCGCAGCCCTCTCAGACTCTCCAATCTCTGTGTAAGCTCTCCCTCTTCAGCCTCCAAGTCTTCCTCTTATTCCCCAAGAGAATTCACCAAAGTCCTAATCCAATTAGGAATTAATTAGGGTTTCCCGCAGCACTAATCAGGTGGGTTTTTCCTGCTGACTTCGGCCCGACTTTTGACCCACTAGAAGTCCGTTTTACGGAATTTTTGTGAAATACAAAAGTGTGCAGAATCAAATTTCGTTCAACCTAACGTGAAAATAATATCGATTTGAGACTCGGAAATAAGACTTCTGGTCCGTTTTCCAAAACGGGATTAAGACTGCATTATGCGCAGATTTGGGCTTCAGGCCCGAAACCTTCTTAAGCAGCTGTAATTCTTTTGGACCTCTTTCTTGGGCTGATTTGAGTTGAAATAAATGGTTGAGTGAATCTCCTTGATGTAGGCTTCATCTCACCATCTTGGATGTCTTCTTTAAAAGCCCAAAATCACGGTTTTAACTGAAATAATTATTAAGGCCCTGAAAATACAGAAAACACTAAAACAAAGTAAAATCACAAAATAATCTATCACTAAGAGAATAAAATACATAATTTAAGAGGCTAGAATGCGTAACATTCAACGCCTATCAGATGGCAACGGGGCGGGGCGACTTTTGCCTTCCCCATCCCCATAACCGTTTAACTTTTCCCGCCCTGCCCCCGCCCGGTAACCGTTTGCAAAATCATCCCTGAAACCGTTTAACTTTTTCCGCCCCACCTCGTTTATACTTTTTTTATTTATTTTAATATCCAAATATTGACTTTCATTTTCCCCTGTTTGGTAAACAGGAAAATCTTATGCCGGTGAATTACAAAAGCTCACCGGAATTCGATATGCTTGGAAAAATAATTAACAAAAATATCACTACATCAAAATCGAACTAACTGAAAAAGTTCAAAAGCTTTGATTCTTCTCCACCTTGATATCACTCATAAGCCTTATGCTGACAATTTGGCTGGAAAACCTGCCGTCAAACTGAGATTGAGATCAGAAAACTACAATTTTGAGGTTTCGTCGGAGTGTCTCCATTTTGGTGCCTTTGATTGTGAGGTCGGAGTCAGATATTGAAGCTTAAACACGTCAGGACACGTGTCGTCGACGAATTCGAATGGAAACAAATTTCCACCACCGAGGATTGAACCGAAATGAAGGGTTAGGGTGCTGGTGGTGATGAGTACCACCATTAGTTTGGGCAGAGGAAGGTCCAACATTTTGCTTGGTGGTGGTGATCTGACAATTCTGAGGCTGTCGCTGCTTAGGGTGCTGCTGCTGGCGGCCGTCGCTTCTTAAGGTGGCAGTGGTGATGAGTACCAATGGCGATTTTGGCGGAGGAAGGTAACTTGGTTTTGGCCTCTTCTTAGTGGTGGCGGTGTTTTTGTCGATCTAGATTCTGGACCTCTGGTCTTAAGCGACGATGTCTGTGATAAAGTCTCTAGCGAGCAGCGACTGAAAAGATTTGAGATTGGGAATTTTTTATTTAGATTTAGGGTTAGCTTCCTACTTTCATTTATATATGATATATATAAATGTTGTCGCGGATATATATAATATAAATGTTTCTTTTATATATTTTATATAAGTATATATATATATATATATATACCTAAATGTGGCGGGGCAGGTACCCATCAGGGAAGGACCTTACCCCACCACGAACTCGCGCGGATTATTCTTCCTAAACCCCATCCTCGTCCCGTTCCTTAAACGGTTTCGTAAATGGGTTTTAAACGGGGCGGGTACCCAGCAAGGTGATTCGTGTGTGAGTGTGACTCAAAAAGTATACCAATTAAAAATTTTCACACTTCGCAATAGAACGAATTCCTTGCAGAATAGGGCTATCGAAAGGAATGGGTATCGTACCTCAGGGATTATGTTCTGACGAGTTGGAATACGGAACTAATTCTAATTAAATTTATAAGAAAAGAATTCTGATTTTTAAACTAATTAAAAAGATAAAATAAAATAAATCAAAGTAAACAAGATAGTGAAGATAATAGGAGAGAAATCTAGGGTGTTTGACTTCACCACTAACTCCACAATCAATGGTCAATTGAATCAACTATAGGGGAATTACATCATGCATAAGTGGTGTCGGTGGCTACAAGCTCACCTTCATCCGTCAAGAAGATAACATATGATTAAGGCTAAGCCATGGACTATCTTCGATTGGCATGGGCCATCTGCCTAACTACTCTAATCTAGGGTGCAGTATGGTTCATCTTCTCTAGGCATAATCCATCAAAGCTCATAACAATATATTCAGTGATTACCATTGTGTAATAATCTCTCTCATGATCACAGAAAATAAAAGAGATTGAGTTCAATAACAACAACTAAATATCTAAGACAAGATAAGAAATCATTGAAACTGAATTTACAAGACTTTTATTGCTCAATTCTATAATAAGAATCCTCACAATTACACAATCTATGCATGTATATAAAGGTCCCCAATAATTAAAACAATCAAACCATTGATGCTTTGTTAGGGCTACATCAAAACCCTAGTGGATGAACTAGCCGCTCATGGTAGAAGAAGAAGCTTCAACTGTTGAGGAAGAAGACATCATCTTTCTGAATTACGCGTATGACTTCGTTCTCCAATGGCTCTGCAATATGTTTCTGTTCTCTTCAGCCCTCTCAGACTCTCCAATCTCTGTGTGTAAGCTCTCCCAATTCAGCCTCCAAGTCTTCACTTTATTCTCCAAGAGAATATACCAAAGTCCTAATCCAATTAGGAATTAATTAGGGTTTCCCGCAGCACTAATCAGGTGGGTTTTTCCTGCTGACTTCGGCCCGACTTTTGACCCACTAGAAGTCCGTTTTACGGAATTTTTGTGAAATACAAAAGTGTGCAGAATCAAATTTTATTCAACCTTACGTGAAAATAATGTCGATTTGAGGCTCGGAAATAAGACTTCTGGTCTGTTTTCCAAAACGGGATTAAGACTGCATTATGCGCAGATTTGGGCTTCAGGCCCGAAACCTTCTTAAGCAGCTGTACTTCTCTTGGACCTCTTTCTTGGGCTGATTTGAGTTGAAATAAATGGTTGAGTGAATCTCCTTGATGTAGGCTTCATCTCACCATCTTGGATGTCTTCTTTAAAAGCCCAAAAGCACGGTTTTAACTGAAATAATCATTAAGGCCCTGAAAATACAGAAAACACTAAAACAAAGTAAAATCACAAAATAATCTATCACTAAGAGAATAAAATACATAAGTTAAGAGGTTAGAATGCGTAACATTCAACGCCTATCACAAGATGAGGCAAATTGCCATCCCTAAAGAGAGGACAAACACACCTCTTCCACACAACTAAGGTCTCAATGTCCTCATTGGCACACTTTCGGGTGGGTCTGACTCTGATACCATTTGTAACAGGCCACTCCACCACATGGTATGATATTATCCACTTTGGGCCTGAGCCCACATGACTTTGCTCTTGGGTGTTAAACCAAAAGTCCTCATACCATTTTGAAAGAACACACTAAGCAATGTGGAATTGAGCACCATGTAATCTACCAGTGTGGTAGCTCACCCAGTGTCTCTCGCACCTGTCCACATCATATCCACCCACAAGGGTCACCACAATCCACCCCCTAGGAGGCCCAACGTCCTCGTTGGCACACATCTGGCCAGGTCTAACTCTGATGCCATCTGTAACGATCTGTTCTACCATATAGTATGATATTGTTTGCTTTGGGTCTAGCCTGCACAGTTTTGTTCTTGAATTTTACCGTATAGGACATCATATCATTTGAAGATAACACATCACATATATAACATATCTTCTTTCCATACCCAGGCGATGTGGGATTATAAGCCCCTTGAGGACAAAATGGGACAAACATATCTCTTCCACATAACCAAGGGGCTTATAATTTCATATCGCCTGTGTATGGAAAGAGAATGTGTTATATATATGGCGTGCTCTCACATTTTGGGATAAATCTCAAGAGCAAAATCGTGTGGGTTAGGCCCAAAGCGGATAATATCATGTCGTTTGGTGGAGCGGGTCATTACAGATGGTATCAGAGCTAGACCCAACCGAAAGTATGACAACAAGAACCTTGGGCCTCCGAGGGGGTGGATTGTAGAGACATTGGTTGTGTGAAAGAAGTATGTTTGTCCCTTCATATCCCTAATGGGCTTGCAATCCCACATCGTCTAGGTGTGGAAAGAGGATGTGTTATATATGTTGTGTGCTCTCACCTCTTCTACATAACCAAGGTCTCTATAATGTGGATTGCAGAGACCTTGGTTGTGTGGAAGAGGTGTGTTTGCCCCTTCTTGTCCACAAGGGGCTTACAATCCCACATTGCCTATGTGTGGAAAGAGGATGTGTTATATATGTGGTGTACTATTTCCAAATGGTATAAGGCCTTTTGGGGTAAAACCCAAAAGCAAAATCGTGTGGGATAGGCTCAAGGCATATAATATCATACCATGTGATGGACCGAGTCATTACAGATGGTATCAGAGCTAGACCCAGCTAAAAGTGTGCCAACAAGGACGTTGGGCCTCTAAAGGGATGGATTACAGAGACTTTGGTTGTATATAAGAGGTGTGTTTATCCCCTCTTGTTCTCAAGGGGCTTACAATCCCACATCGCTTAGATGTGGAAAGAGGATGTGCTATATATGTAGTGTGCTCTCTCCAAATGATATGAGGCCTTTTGGGATAAAACTCAAAAGCAAAATCGTGCGGGCTGGGCCCAAAGCAGACAATATCATACCATGTGGTAGAACAAGTCGTTACAAATGGTATCAGAGTTAGATGATAAGTGCATAAAACTTATTATTTTATATCTCAAAATAAGTCTATAATTACTATTTTACTTTATTTAAATGTTCTTATATTTGCATTTTATGTTTTATAGGGGTTGATTTTCAAATAAGAAGAAAAGCAGCCAAAAGGGCTAAAAAGGATATATATAACCAAAGATAGACATAAAAGAATTGTAGGAGAGATGGTATTCTATGTAATCTACTTCACAAGAGGTCTCAAGTTCAAAACTTTGCAAAGTACTTTTTACATGGCCACGTCTGTAGCCCAGAATTCAAATTAAAGATATGGAGATCAAAAATTTTTATTTTGAATTTTTGTTTTTAAATTTTGTATTTTGAATTTTGTATTTTAAAATTTTTTCACCTAAACCATTCACCTATAACTCTATAAATAGGGGGTGTTAGGGGATGGTGAAGGGAGTTAGAAAATTGTAGTGAAATTATAGAAAAAAATAGTGTAATTGTTTTATTGATTCAATGAAGAATAATAGTTTTCATTTCTATTTGTTTGTTTTCTGTTAAGATGCAAGCATAAGCATCCTTCTCAAGGGAGTGATGAAGCCACCATGACTGAAGTATAAGTAAGTTGTAAGTTGTTTTATTTTCTTGTCTACTTTTTCCTCCCAAGAGCATTCTTCTACTCTTCTATTCTGAATTTTTATTTTTTAAAATTAGAGGGAAGATTCTTTGTGTTTGCCAAATAATGGTAATTCGAAGAATGCTTATATCTGTTTACCTAGCCAATGTGCATCAGATTAAGTAAAGAAATGTCTATCTCATATATAATCAAGTCATTATTTTTTATTCAATATTTTTCATCATCTTTCCAAGTTCTAATTGGATTGGTAAAGTGTATTGATTATTGTAGGAAAAACTAGATAAGAATATCAAAAAACTTTATTTATATAGATCCATGGTGGTGAATTATTTTTCCTTGAGATTTGTCCCATCATTTGATCCAAGACATTTAATATTAGTTTTTATTATTATAAAAAAAATCAGAATTTTATTTTTAAATATTCATTTTTCATCTCAAGAGATTTAGGTTTTGAATTTTAGACTTGTTACTGATTCTCACTTGAGAGTAATTCGACCATGCTTACTACTATACAGTTTTTAGTAAAGTTTTTGTAGGTTTTATTATTTTTTGGTGTAAAAATTTTACTGCATAGTGTTATAATTTTACTGCACAAAACCTTGGGCATTGCTATATAATTTCGAATTGTCATTTTCTAACAATATAAAACTTTAATTGCACCGTGTAAAAGTTTTACTTCAGAGTGTTATAATTTTATTGCACAAAGCCTTGGGCATTACTTTATGATTTCGAATTATCATTTTCTAACAATGTAAAACTTTAATTGCACTGTAACGACCCACTTCACCACATGATATGATATTGTTCACTTTGGGCCCAGCCCGCACAATTTTTGCTCTTGAGTTTTATCCTAAAAGGTCTCATACCATTTGGAGATAGCACACCACATATATAACGCATCCTCTTTTCATACTCAGGCGATGAAATGTAAGCCCCTTGGGGACAAGAGGAGACAAACACACCTCTTCCACATAACCAAGTTCTCTATAATCCACCCTTTGGAGGCTCAACGTCCTCGTTGGTACACTCAGTTAAAGTTTTACATTATTAGAAAATGACAATTCGAATCATAAAATAATGCATCAAGTTTAAATACCAATACGAAGGTGAATCCTAATACATCTTCTATTGTGTGAATCATTTATGGTTTGAAATGAAATAAAGTTGGACATTTGATCATCTTCTGTTAAAGATTTTATGTAGTACAATTATAACACAAAGCAGTAAAAATTTTACATCCATACAGTAAAACTATTATATAATGCAGTTAAAGTTTTACATTGTTAGAAAATGACAATTCGAAATCATAAAATAATGTTCTAGGTTTTGTGCAGTAAAATTATAACACCATAGAGTAAACGTTTTATATTAATGTAGTAAAACTATTACATAGTACAATTAAAATTTTACATTGTTAGAAAATGACAATCATAAAGCAACGCCCAAAGTTTTGTGTAATAAAATTATAATACTTTGCAGTAAAAGTTTTACATTCATGAAGTAAAACTTTTACATAGTGCAGTTAAAGTTTCATATTGTTATAAAATAACAATTCAAAATTATAAAGCAATGCCTATGATTAAAATGTCAACATGAAGGTGAGTTCAAATAGATATTCTGCTGTGTGAATCATTTATGCTTTGCAATAAAAGAAAGCTAGACATTTGAGTTCACATGGTAATAATTTTTCCTTCATTATTGAGTAACGAAAGCTGATCTTCTTTTGTCAACATTGTTGAGAGTTTACCTGACATTTGAAAAAGTAAGGAATCTGATACCTTTGGTAACCCAAGAATGATTATGCATTGAATAAGAGGGTTTGGTTGGTGGTGGAGATGAATATAGAGAGATAGTTACAGATAAGGTAGATAAGTGTAATATTTCAAAACACAGGGGTGGTGAATGTAATAAGCCAATCTACAAGGGAAGTAAATGTAAATGGCATAAGGGTAATTTTACATTTTTTGTTAACAACCATTAAAATTTGTTAGTAAGAGGGGATAAGTGTAATATGCCAAATTAGAGGGGATATAACTGTAATAAAGTCAATCTAGAGGGGAGGTAAGTGTAATTTGCTCTTATTTAAATTCTCTCTATATGAATCTTTCCTTTCTTTAACTTTCCCTCACCACTTTCGGTTTCTCTCTCTAACATTCTCCCTCTAACTCTCCCTCACCACTCTCGATTTCTCTTTCTCTAGCAGGCACAACTTTTTTCAATTTTGGATGTTGTCAGAAACAGTCTCACGCTCCCATATGCGCCGACGACAGAGCCTGGGGTAGCACTCACCTACTATTCATCATCTTCTTCCTTCTCTAATGTTCCACATATGCACTGAGTCACCTTCTGTCTCCTCAATCAAGCAACAATACAACAGACCACTATCGAGCTCATTGCCAACTCAACCGCAAAGTTCTATTACAGGGTTGTTTTTCCCGTCAAGCAACCCCACTTTCCATGCACAATACACTAGCCACCGAGCTCTTCTCCATTGTCCATCTCACTGCAGAGCACCATGAAACTTCACCTGTGTCAACCTAAGCTCTGAGAACAATCTCCATCGTTGATTCATGCACCAACCGAAACTCCAAGTCTCCACCAACCTCGGTCCACCACTGTCAACGTCGAGCACCTCATTTTCATTTTTAAGAAATGTAAAATGTGTTACCAAATGCTATTTCTGATGTGACTTTCAAAAAAATAAAAATGAAAGCTGAAATCTGGAATCGAAAGGGTTATTAGGGCATTAGTTTACTTCACCAACAAGCATACATATTAACTAAGGACAAAAAAGTCATTTGGTTTTTCGGTTAAATGTTAATTAACGATTTGTCCTTAAGTGTATGTTTCTTATAGTTTAGGGGGCTAATTTGTAATTCAAGAAGATTTCTTGCAATTTGGTGATAGTTTAGGGAGGTTTAATGCACTAAACCCAAATAATTATAGGCTTCAAGTCTATCAATTTGAAGCATCCTTGTGCTAACAAGAATGAAAATTCATGCTATAAGTAACTGAACAACTGCTCTTTATAAAAATAATGGTAAGTATTAGGTTTATCTCCACGTTTTTTTTGATAAATTATTCTGATATTTCTTGAAGTTTTGTTTAATTACCCTCGAATTAAAGTTTTTAAAATATAGTGGTTAAATTTTCTTGAAGTTTGATTAACTTTATTCCGAATACTCCTATCCTCATTTGACCATCAGTTCGGCTAAAATTAATTAATAAAAAATCAAAATGTCAAAACTACCATCGACGATGGCATTGGTAGTGAAAATACATTCATAATTAAAAATGTTAATCTCAATTAAATAATTATAAATCGAGATTATTTTACACAAAAACATTATAACTTGAGCGTATTTTTGTAAATGTATATTAGATATGATTTTGTTCAACAAATTATCAGTCTAATAGAAGTGTCAAAGTAATTTTGCAAAAATTTTAATTTAAAAATAATTAAATCAAATTTTAAGAAATGTCAAAAGTAATTTATTTATTTATTTATTTTATAACATCCCACGTAATTGGGACTAGCCCTGTCTAATGACTTTTGATTTTTGAGTCTGGGATCATCTACTTGTGCGTCGTTCGATGCGGTACAACCATATTGCACAGAAGGCAGAATAAGGATTCATAGAACATATCAATACCATATCAGAAGTGTAGAAGCATATCAAAATGTTTCGAAAATAACAACCATTAATTTGAACAATTAGACTGTGTACCATGTCACAAACCATATTTTTTTTTTTGAAGTTTTGTAGATATTTGACAATTAAACCAAATCTATTCCGGGTATAATCTTAACTACTTGGCTTCTGGGCTAATCCTAAACCAAATCTAAGCCAAAAGTTAGAGGATGGTTGGGGTTTCGCAATATTGAAGTACTGAATCTGGCTTTAACTGCCCAAAGGCACCTTGAGATATACACTATTTAGGGGACACTTCCTTATTTTACACCACCTTCAAATCAAATATATACAATCAATTTAATAATTTTAATCAAAATTTTGTTCTCTTTTCAATATTTTAATTTGAAAATTATGTTTTTCATTACAAAAAATTATTAATATTCTCACATATAGTAAATATTATAGTAATTATTAATATTCTCTTTTCAATTTATATTGACAACAAATATTATAATAAATATTAAACATTTCATTATAATTAGAGTAATGATAGAAAGTCCTAATCAGACTAAATCGATAATAGTTTTATGTGAGTGAAATGGTGGATCTCACCACATAACATCATGTGGTGGAGCTCACCACCTCACTCACATAAAAATAAAATCGGACTAAGCCTCTAAATTATTATTCTTATAATTATATGCAAACAAAATCACTTGTATTCCAAGTTTGTGAACCAAACCAAGGTTGGAAGATATCAACCAAACTTTGGAGTTGCTTCTCCGGTAAATCCACACAAAGTTTAATATTAATTTATATATATAAGTAATTATTATTTATCTCTTCAATTTAGGCAATATCCCGACTAGACCTCCTTAGGTTTTATTATTTTCAATTACACTTCCTAAATTTTGGATTCACATATCAATTTTTTTATTAATGCGACGTCGACAGACAAACAAAATCTGCTAATATCAGAAGTAGAAAAGTATAGAAATAATTATTTTTGCCCTTCACACCAACTTTTAATAATTAAATTCAATATAATAATCATGGGTAAAATCGTAAAATCACAAAAAAAAAAGTTAGTAAACTTGGCGGACGTTACTAACATGTAGTCAGAAATATTGAAACCATAAAGGGTCAATATTTTCTAAATTGATGAGGTATAAGTGATAATTACCTTATTTTTTGTGCAGGTTAAGATAAAATGACTTTATTGAACTTGTATTTTAAATTTATAAATTACTCCTACTCTTTTAAATTTTTAAAAAACCTCTTTGCACTTGAGCAAAAATTTACAAATACCTACCAACATATTTTTCTTATGGAAAATGATAGATAAGCAGAATTGTTAGACAGAATTATAAAACCTATAATTTTTCATCTGTAGGATGCATGTGGTGAGTGCATGCGGTGGAACCTACCACATGCATCTAATGGATGTAAAAGTGTAAGTCTAGCAATTCTGCCTTATATTTTAACTTTCATAATTTTGAGGGTTGTAGTATTTTGCGAACTTTAATAGTTCGAAACTTGAAAGCTATAATTTTTTTTTTTTTGACTATGTTACTTAGACAGAATTGTTAGACCTAAAATTTTACATCCATTGAATGTACGTGGTAGGTCCCACCACATGTACAGGGCCGGCCCTAAGATTAACAAAATTTTGAGGAGCCTTAGGTGAACTTTCAAATATAAGGCCCCTTTCACATAAGGTTTCACATGCGCATAAATTTTATAGTAGCGCAAATTTTTTTTATTAAAATGAGACGATAAACACATAAAATATATTTATATTGAAATTCGTTATTTAATTTTTTCATTTTTCCAAGCCCGGATTCATAATTCTAGTAGACATAACTCAAAATTTCTTTTCACAACCAGGACAAGTCTGCTAAGAGAGTAAATATGCACCTATATAATATTTATAAGGGATTTTCAGTATAATAACAAATTAAAAATATTAAGGGCCAAAAAAAGAAAAGCAACATAGGCTACATGAAAAATAACAAAGAATCAAAAACATACCTTTAAATAGTTATGCTTTCAATTACTAACCCATAAAGGCACAAGCCGACTTACTAAGACAATCCATAACTCGGATAAGAGAATTGTAATTAAGCATCTCATCTCACTAGTAATATATAAATAACTAACAGCCTAACAAGAGAAATAAAATAAAAAAAGAGTACATGTCAAAGCTTTGATGGCAACACTTAAATAATTAATTATGTTCAACCATTGAATGTTGAGCAGAATTGAGGTTGTAAAGGGCGAAAAAAGAAAAAGAAATGTTTAGTTGTGTACTGGGTAGGACAAAAGATGAACCATGGAGGCAACATGAGAAGCTCATGAATATAATATTTAATACTCATATACTTTTGTAGAAAAGTTTCAATATTTCGTTAATTTGTTCATTTTTTAAAATGAATTTGAATGCAATATTATAATTAATTTTAATTTTGCTCTTTAAAATTATGAATATTTGTCAGAGTATGGTTCTAAAGGAAGAGTTTTCACAAAATGTGAAATATACAGTTATGAAAAATAAAAAATACTGATTTTATTTTAATTTTCAATCACTTATGCCTAAAAGATATAATTTCATCTTTTTTTTCCTTTTCAAAAAATTTCAATTACCAATGAAGAGAAATAGATGATTTTTGCCCAAAAAAACAAGTTTTGCCCATGGGGCATGGCACAGCAAGATGCTTCCAATTTTGAGGTGAAAGTAAAACAAATGATCTATTAAAGATTAGAAGTATAGAACTAGAAATGAGTAAGAAACTTTTGAAACAAATGATATATTAAAGACTAGAAGTATAGAACTATAAATGAGTGAGAAACTTACCTAGGAGATGAATTGGACTTTGGTGGACTACCACCTTCATAAGGAACAGTTGTTGCTTGCTGCTATTTGGACGTGAGGAAAGAAGAAGAAAATGAGAGAGAGCAAGCCGTGAAAAAAGAAGAAGAGAAAACGCATAGCAAACCCAAAGAGACAAATTAGTTAGTAATTTTTTTGTAAAAAAAATGAGGCCTAGTAGTATTGGATTTGGTTAAATAGACCATAGATAGTAAATTTTTGTTTTTTAAAATGAGACTCAATAGTATTAAATTTTGTTAAATGAATTATAGTTAATAATTTTATTTTTAAATGAGACCTAGTATTATTGAGGTTGGTAAATGAATCATAGTTTATAAAAAAAATTTAAGATGGCCCAATAATAGTATTGGGTTTAATTAAAATTTGAAAGCTTTCCAAAATTGAAAATTATAGGCGACCGCCTCAGCCGCATAGGCCCAAGATGGGCCGTGTACATGCATTCTAAAGATGAAAAAAATGCCACAATTCTACCTGAATATCATTTTGTTTTCTTTAACGGGTTATTGGTTTTTTTTTTTCTTTTTCGGTTCACCCCTTTTTTTTATTTCGCCAGAAAGTTTGGGAGTTAAACGGTGCCCTAGGTTTATATAGCCCTTTACCGGTCTATAAAATCAGATCAGATTAGAAGGGTAAGAAGAGACTAGAGAGTGAGAGTGTTTCCATATATCTGGATCGAGAGACACGAAAGATGAGTTTTACAACTTCCAAGTAACGTTTCTTCGAACCGATCAGAGATTTATATGGTTTGTAATACTATAAAACTATCGTCTTTGTAAAGTAGACATCGTCTTTACTGTAATATATATTTTCAACCATTCTGATTTAGGGTTCTTGAGAAATGTGCGTTTTCTTCTCTCCTCCTTGTTTTTTTTTTCCTCATCTTTATTAATGTGTTTGAATTAAATTGTTGCAAATGACTATTCGATTGTTGGCATGATGTGCATGTTTATCTGGTATATGTTAGTTTTATTTTTGTTGTTTATTTTGGTTATTTTCTTGGGTGGTTCAAAGTATTGATATTGATTGTTATGTGATTCCGATGATTATTATCTTGCCGTAGATGGATTTGTTAAGGTCTGTTGTGCTTTATATTTATAAATGTCTCTACATGGTGACCCAGTTACTCTTTATTTGTGTGCTTATGGTTCTTCGTGTGCTGTGTTTTGTAATGTTGGCTGGGAACCGAAAAGACAAGGGACTTTGGTATTTGAGATTTTTTCATTACGTCCATTTTTTATTTCATAGAATTGAATTTGATGCGTGTGTTTTGTAAACGTTATTAGGCTTTGTTGTGCTAGATAATTATTTAGTTATACTTTTTTTAAAGTAGATATTGATACAATAATAGCTGAAGAAGAAAATTCAAACGAAGTGAAGGAGGATGCGGCAGATGTAAGTTTTCTTTGCCTTCTTTGTATGTGTTTGTTTGTTTGGATATAATAAATTACCTGATGATCTAGCCATTGTTACTGTTGTCCTATATGAATCATACTTCTTACAATTTTCTTTTGCTACTTATTGGCGTGGTTGGATATGGATTGTAAATTTAATTTTTTCAATGCCATGAATTCACTTGAATAAATTTTTAGGTAAATAATTTCACTTTAATATTGATAAATGATAAATTGTGAGTTTCTTTGATTATATATTTGATACTTGTACCTGCTGAGAGCACATTTGATGAATCTGTTATTGTGGATGACTTGGCTTATAGCCCTATTAAAGTCAACTTTGGTAGGATTTCTTTGTAGTTATTTATTACTTAAGCAAGTGCCTTTCAACAAATTACTACCAAAAGGCAGACAAATTCAAATGAAAAGAAGTTGCTAAAATATGTGATTCCTTTTATTTTACAATGTTAGTTGTTCAAGTTGCTAAAATATGAAGCCTCAGGCAGTTTATTTACAACTCAGATCGTCTATAACCATATGAGAATCCAGTCTTAGACTAGACATCTTTTTTGTTAAGGACCATCAGATTTTTTACATGCCATTTGAATACTATTATAGACTTATTAAGTTGGTTGAATACTCATGTAGCCAAATGACATTTTCTAGGTGATGTTTTGACCGTAATATTACATCATTTTTCTAAAATTTTCTATAACATTGCAGATTGCCACATTTGATTCTACAAATAAGAAGTAAAAGAAGAAAGTGATTATTCTTGATCTTGTAGATGATTCTGTGGATGTATTGGCTGAGAAAACTGAAAGTTTGTCAGGTATATGAATGCAATGAGCAATTTACTGGCAAAGTTACTTTACCTCATTTGTTTTTTTTTTTTTTTGTATTTTTGTATTTTTGTTTACTTTGTTGAGGTCCTATAATTATGTTGGTACATCTATAATTTCACCCACGCAGTTTCTGATGGGCTTGAGACTACCTTTTCTGGTTTAAAAAAGAAGAAAAGAAACCTGTAAGCTAGGAAGCACGGATATGAATACGGATACGGGACACGGCTACGATATGATACGGGTACGACGATACGACAAATCTCAAAAAAATAAGATACGGGTACGGCAATATAAAAATAACAAATTATATTTTTATATATACAAAAAATAGAATTATTAACATTTCTTTATAAAATATATTGATTAACAAACAAAATAAGAGTTAAAGAATCATATTGCATAAGTTGTATAGATAAATTTTATATTAAATTATGATATATATCTCAACACTTATTTTTTAAATAAATTTAAACTTTTCTTAACAATTATACTGTGATATTCTTATATATTTTAATGTTCAAGACTTGTTAGAAATGTGTTGTGAAGTATTTGAGAAGTATCGGATACATGGTCGAGGTATCTAAGAAGCATCAGATACGTATTAGAAATAATTTTTTTTTTATAAAAATTATGGATACGTTTAGGAAGTATTGAACATGTATCCGCGAGTATCCGAGGAGTATCGGTATCCGATAAGTATTCGATACGGGTATGTTACTCTTGTAGAAGTATCCGTGCTTCCTAACCTGTAAGTTATGCTCCTGATGAACTGGATTTATCCTGTAACACGACTGTCTCAATATAGGGCTATATATGGTGTAATTTCTTCGGGCAAATTTGGATGGACAAGGCGAGTGCTAAAATACCTATACCTGCAGTATGATACAAGAGATCGACAGAAATGGTGTGCAAGTAGCTGATGTGCAGGCTAGGGGGGCTAGGTAATATAGTTGTTTTACAAAAATAAAGTACAGTAACTTATTTGCTGCGAGGGTTTGCCGCTTGTCGGAGTGAAGTTGGTTGGGCATCAGAGTGGGGGAGGAGGATAAGTGGAAAATGGAGAATGAGTTAGGAGTAAACAATGAATGAGGGTTCGGGTTGCGAATTTGGGTATGTATGTATATATATTATAAAATTTATTCATTGTGTTTAACAAATCTTGCTCACCAGTCAAGTTATCAGATATACATATATATATATATCATGGTTTGGTTCGGATTCGTTTATTCTTTTAGGTTCTTTTAGGTTCTTAAACTATGAACCAAATTGATTCTAACTATTCCACTAATTTGGATTTGGGATTGAACCATTGATCCCCTACATGGAACCAAACTATATGGTTCATATGACTGGTTCTTATTTATATAAGGCTATTTGTTCCAATATTCTTTGATGCCAACTCTTTTGAACATTATTTTCCCTTGGTATATGACCAGTTTATATCTTTTGCCCGTTTTACAGGATGCAAAGGCAGCCTGAGCCAGAGCATGTCATGACTTTCTTGCTTGCTGAAAGTCATGACTTTCTTGCTTGCTGAAATGGGGACAAGTGGATCACTTGATGGACAGCAAAGATTAGTTGTGAAGGGAAGCTTTGCACCAAAAAATTTTGAGGGGATCCTGTGGTGATATGTCAGTAAGTTCTTACTTCGTATTTGCATAATTGTGCTAAAAAATAAGCAAGCCAGTTGTTAAATGTGGGCCTGAAAAGTAGGGAATTGAAACCATTTCTTGACTACTTGGCTTCTTGGCTGATCAGAACTTGGCTAAAAATTGATTTGCAAGGAGTTGCATCCCACTACACTACATAGAGCTTCTAATATTCCTTGTGTGTTTTATCATTTCTTGTTCAATTAAAATCTGATTAATTGTCTGATCCACAAATAGTAAAGTGTGTTTCTGTTATGTGTTCTCAAGAATTCTTAAATCTCATGTTGATGATTGTGTATGATTCCAGATGAGTATGTCATCTGCAATGGGTGCAAAAGTCCAGACGCAATTCTTTCGGAAGAGAAATTGGCTATTCTTTCTCAAATGTGAGAAGGTAGTAGTTGATATGCTATCTCTATCTGGGTGTGTGTTTGTGTGTGACAGATCTTTGGTTTTAACTTTTGATTCATGGTGTAACCTACTATGACAATCTGCTAGCTTTATTCTTGCTCTAAATTTTAAATTAACCTTGAAATGATCATTGAAGAATTTTGAAACTGTAGGATATTTGAGATGTAACTTCTTTTTCTTTTCTTTTGAAGTGGACCAAGTAAATATTTCTTTTGCACCTGATTTTCCTGAGACGTTTATCACTGGAATTCATGAACTATTCTGAGGCTTCATGAAAATGGAAAATATGCTTCCTATTGTGTCCCTGTGGACGTGTGTGACAAACCTCTTATGAAGTTCTTATGTAGTAATATTTTTTGAGGCCCATGATGATTTAAGATTTGCCTACATTGTCTGATTTCTATGACAGAGGAATCTAAAACTGTTCTGAGGCCTCGTGAAAATTTTAAAATACTATTTTTGCTTGGTTTCAAGAACGATGCTAGAAAAAAAGTTGTATTTTATGCTTGGCTTCAAGATTGACGTTGGAAAAAAAGCTATGCTTCCTTTTCTGTGTGGTTAGACCTCTTCTGTAAAATTTTATGTAGTAGTGTTCTTAGGTCTGATGATTTTGGATTGGCCTACATTGTCTGATTGTATTTATCCATGGTCCAGGAATCTCTTAAACTATTCTGTCCCATGAAATGTGCTAGTCTTGTTTAGTTTGAAAATGAGACTAAAAAAGTGTGGATTGTCTGAATGCATGCATTAATTAACAAATAATCTTTTGTGGTTTTTGTATTTGTTTGGATGAATTGGTTCATCTAATCAGTTGAAAATGAATAATGCAAGTGCCGGGTTATTATAATTCTGTGTTTTTGTGCTTACAGCATTGTGTTCATATTGTGCATGCATGTGACCATTCCGAAGTCTTTAATGTAGTAATATTCTTTGAGGCCTATGATGATATAAAATTGCCTACATTGTCTGACTATCCATGACAGAGGAACCTAAAATTTATTCTGAGGCCCATTACAATTAAAAACACTAACTTGCTTGTGTGAGTTGAGTACATTTGAAAAAATAAAATTATTATTTGCGCACATGCTCGTAGCTTTTTCTGTAGGTTCTTTTTATAGTAATACTTTGAGGCCTATGATGATTTAAGATTTGCCTACATTGTCTGATGTCTTATCAATGACAGAAATTAGTGAATTTACTTTGAGGTCTCATGAAATATGCTACTCTTTCTTGATTTTGAGAATGAAATTGGAGAAAAAGAAATAGGGTTAGATACATTGACCTCCCTTTAGGTTTGGCCTAATTACACACAGATGGAACTTTTCAAAAATCTTGCATTGACCTTCCATGATGTTTGCACACTTGCTACAAATATCCCCATCCCTACAAAAAGTTGTTAGTTCTGTCAGAAAAAATGCATGATCTGCCCAAAATGCCCATTGACCCACTGAATAAGACATTATTGTCCCTAGAATGCCACTAAATTAAAAAAAAACCTTATTTTCAAGGGCCAAACTACACCACACCTCCGCCCCTCCCCTCTCTTTCCTTCACCAAAAGAAACTCACATTATATACACAGTACAAAACCAAAGAAACCTACATAGAAAATCATACATACATACATATAAGCATATATAAGTATAAAACCACCAACATCAAGCTTAACAAAATTCCTTATTTCACGAACTGGTCCACTCTATATACCCACCGATACAGAGAGAATCAAGACCTTAAATGATTAGACCCCAAAATAAAAAACCCACATTAATTTCACCAAACCCATCTTCAGTATCCACTAAACAATCCAACTCCTATGCTGTGGACACTCTGCGAGGACCAGAAACCCCATTAATCTCAGGACTAGGAGCTCAATAAAAACTGCTATTTCTCACCATGATTTACATGCCAATTGTAATTTGATATTAGGGTTTTGTTTTGAATTCCAACACAAAACCTCGTCTTGGTTCGACTTTGTAGATCCATTGGGTACACACACAAATTGGGTTTTATGTTCTTTTTGTATGTGTGTGTGCGTGTGTACACAAATGGGGTATATATATATATATATATAAGACGGAGAAGAGGGGTGATGGGAGGTGGGGCGACTGTGGGATGAGGTGGAGAAGAGAGAGAAGAGGGGTGTAGGTGGTGGTGGGAGATAGGCCGGCCGTTGGGTAAGGTGGAGAGAGAGAGAAGAGGGGTGGCAGCGGTGGGAGGAAGTAGCTGTGGTGGGGGTGGCAACGGCTGAAGGAAGTGAAAAGGGGAGAGTGGATAAAGAAGAGAGAGGAGATACGGAAAAGAGAGAAGACAAAGGAGAGAGAATGGAAGAGGGAAGAACATAATGGTGGCAATTTGGTCTTTTTGCCTTTGCAGACAGTTTTTTTTTTTTTGATTTCAGAAACAAAGTTAAAAGAAAAAATCATGCTTCCTATTGTGTCCCTGTGGTTGTGTGTGACAGACCTCTTATGAAGTTCTTATGTAGTATTTTTTGAGGCCCAAGATGATTTAAGATTTGCCTACATTGTCTGATTTCTATGACAGATGAATCTAAAACTGTTCCGAGGCCTTGTGAAAATTTTAAAATACTATTTTTGCTTGGTTTAAGGAACGATGTTAGAAAAAAAGTTTTTTATGCTTGGTTTCAAGAGCAACATTGGAAAAAAAAGCTGTACTTTCTTTTCTGTGTGGTTAGGTCTCTTATAAAAAATTTTATGCAGTAATGTTCTTAGGTCAATGATGATTTTGGATTGGCCTTCATTGTCTGATTCTATTGTTTGGTCCAGGAATCTCTGAAACTATTCAGTCCCATGAAATGTTTTAGTTTTGTTTGGTTTGAAAATGAGACTAAAAAAATGTTGATTATCTTAATGCATGCATTAACAATAAATAATTCTGTGTTTTTGTGCTTGCAGCATTGTGTTTGTTTTGTGTATGCATGTGACCATTCCGAAATCTTTAATGTAGTAATGTATTCTTTGAGGCTCATGACGATATAAAATTTGCCTGCATTGTCCGACTATACATGACAGAGGAATGTGATATTTGTTCTGAGGCCCATTACAATTAAAAAAAATAGCTTGCTTGTGTGAACTGAGCACATTTGAAAAAATAAAATTATTATTTGTGCACATGCCCGTAGTTTTTTCTGTAGGTTCTTTTTATAGTAATACTTTGAGGCCTTTGAGAGAGGTCTCATGAAATATGCTTCTCTTTCTTGATTGTGAGAATGAAATTGAAGAAAAAGAAAACTTTAGATGATCAATGCAATTGTTGGATTATTATAGTTCTGCTGCATTGTGTTTACGATCAAAGATTATGTTCTTGTTATCGACTATTTTTGTGTTTTACTTGTTTGTTGTAGTGTGGTTCTGAGAGATCAGTTTGGTTTTGTGGTTCGTGTTGGCCGTCGGAAGACAGGAACATGATATGGCCAGTTATGTCTCCTCCATCGGAGTTTTTATAACAAAGTTGAGAAATTCAAATGTCGTATTTTGGAAATTTTGTTTTAATGTAAATGCAAAACATCAAGTTTTTAAAATTTGTTTTTATGTAATGCGATTTATGCATATTGCGACTTCTTTCTTACATAAACTTACTGAGTAGTAGTATTGGTGTATGAAATGTGAGGAGTGAAGAGGATTTTATAGAGGTGAACCAAGGAACAATTCTAACGTCTAGAAATGAAACTTTCACCTAGCAACGATCAGATTTTAACGGCTATAATGCAATGTATACCTAGCAAAGAGGCAGAAAAGTCAAAAAGTACTTCGGCCAAGAAACCCTGGACCGGCTTGGGTCGATCACTAAGCTCAACCCAAGCCGATCCCCAGAATAACGGGTTTGGGTCTTCGGGACAAGGTGGAGGATCAACGAAATTTCTTGAATCGGCTTTTCATTTTTACAGCCCAGTGGGCCAGTTAGGGTGTTCTTAAGGTTCGACGGGTGACTCTCATGACAGGGGCATCTGATAGAGTATTTGACTCTAATTGTGAAACGTTTGATGTGGAAGTTGAGATTAAGGTGACATGGATAGAAAATATATTTTGATTAGAACTTTTTTTATCTCCAACTAAGTTTGGAAAAAGAGTCAAGTCTCTTACTTAGAACACAGTTTTATTTGGCTGATATAAATATAGAGATGGTTCATATACCGATATACGCAATTAATATATTTTAAAGTGCCTTTATAGTTTTAGAAAGTTCTTCTAATTTCTGACTTGATAGTTGACCGACGTCACAGATGTCTTTTCGATTATCCTTCTCTTGTCTTTTTATATGTTGGTGTTTGATGAGTTTGAAATGAATTTCTGTTTTGTCAATTAATAATATAAAATATTCTTCACCGCAATAAGAACCTCAACTGAATCGGCACAAAAATGCTTACTTTCCAACTTTTTCATCACGCAAGAATTTCGTAATTGGACCAATATCTGTACTTGGTCTCCACGCATGGTTAGTAAGAACCGTCCACTGAGTCGGCACAAAAATGCTTACTGTCCAACTCTTTCGGACCAATATCTATACTTGGTCTGCACGCAAGAGCCCAACTATTTGACTCGTCAAAGAAACATTCTATTCCGGTCTCAACCGGCGGCCAACCTCAATGGCATGGTTTATGCAGAATTTTATGTCTATATATAGGTAGTTTAAGTAACCAGTTTAGTTACTTGTACTCCTACCATTGATTCAGTTTTAGTGTTGCAAGCAAAATAGAAATAAAAAAATAGAAAAGAAAATAGTAGTTCAAGAGGAAGAGGATGCTCTTCTCACTCACTCGTACAAATTGAGAAACTTCCAACTTTTTCATAGGTACTACAATTTCTTTTATGATTTATGACTTGAATTCATTTATTTTGTGTTATCATTTTGATCTTGTTGGGGGCCTTGTGGGACATTCTAGTTTTAAGTATAATATGCAGTGTGTGTATATATACGTGTGTGATATAATATTAATGGTTTCTTTTTTAAAGCATATTTCTTGCCCTCTTGTGTATAGAATTTGTTTTCAGCATGAATCTAAATATTTGAGCATCTAAGTGTTTGATGTAAATTTTTATGACACGGGAATCTAAAACTGTTCTGAACTCTCGTGAAAATTTTAAAATACTATTTTTGCTTGGTTTCAAAAATGATGCTAGAAAAAAAAGTTGTACATTACGCTTGGTTTAAGAGTGACGCTAAAAAAAGCTATGATTCCTTTTCTGTGTGGTTAGACCTTTTCAAAATTTTGTTAGTTGTGTTCTTAGATCAATGATGATTTTGGATTGGCCTACATTGTCTAACTGTATTATCCATGGTCCAGGAATCTCTGAAACTACTTTGTCCCATGAAATGTGCTAGTCTTGTTTGGTTTGAAAATGAGACTAAAAAAATGTGGATTGTCTAAATGCATTAATTAACAAATAATCCTTTGTGGTTTTTGTATTTGTGGTGGGAGGTGGGGCGACCGTGGAATGAGGTGAAGAAGAGAGAGAAAAGGAGTGGTGGTGATGGTGGGGGGAATTAAACGTAGTGGTGCTTTGTGTTTGCATTCAAATATTATGTTTCTGTTATTGTTTATTTTTGTATTTTACTTATTGAGCAATGTTACACATCATGAAATTATTTCATGAATTTTTATCATGAATGATGTGACAATTAAATGGTGAGTTAGTATTGGTGGGATTCCCCTCATACACGGAAGGGAAATGCAAAATGTCATGAAATTTTATCATGAATTGCTTTTATGAATGATGTGGCAAGTGATAATACCATTGACATTCCGTGTATGGGGGGAATCCCACCAATACTAACTCACCATTTAATTGCCACATCATTCAAGATAAAAATTCATGAAATATTTTCATGACGTGTAGCATTGCTCTACACGGAATCCCAATGATATTATCACCTGCCACATCATTCATGATGACAATTCATGATAAAATTTCATGAAGTTTAGCATTTCTCCTAATTTATTGTAGTGTGGTTATGAGAGATCAGATTGGTTTTGGGGCTCGTGTTGACCGATGGAAGACTGGAACATGATCTGGCCAGATATGCCTCATTTTCTATCGGAGTTTTTTATGACATTTATTTATTTATTTCAGAAACAAAGTAAGAAGAAAACATTATGCTACCTAATTGTGTCCCTGTGGATGTGTGTGACAGATCTCTTATGAAGTTCTTATGTAGTAATATTTTTTGAGCCCTATGATGACTTAAGATTTGCTGACATCGTCTGATTTTTATGACGGAGAAATCTAAAATGTTCTGAGGTCTCATGAAAATTTTAAAATACTATTTTTGCTTGGTTTAAGGAACGATGCTAGAAAAAAAAGTTGTATTTTATGCTTGGTTTCACAAGTGACGTTAGAAAAAAAAGCTATACTTTATTTTCTGTGTGGTTAGGCCTTTTCTTCTGGAAAATTTGATTTTGGATTAGCCTACATTGTCTAATTCTATTGTTTGGTCTAGGAATCTCTGAAACTATTTTGTCCCATGAAATGTGCTAGTCTTGTTTGGTTTGAAAATGAGACTAAAAAAATGTGAATTGTCTGATTGCATGCATTAATTAGTGGTGGGAGGTGGGGCGATCGTGAGATGAGGTGGAGAAGAGAGAGAAGAGGGGTGGTGGTGATGGTGGGAGGAAGTAGTTATGGTGGGGGTGGCGACGGCGGAAGGAAGTGAAAAGGGGAGAGCGGAGAAAGAAGAAGAGAGAGGAGAAAAGGAAAAGGGAGAAGACAAAGGAGAGAGAATGGAAGATGGAAGAACATAAAGGTGGGCAATTTGATCTTTTTGCATTGGCAGATATTTTAGTTATTTTTATATTAAAATATTAGGAGTATAAAAGTAATATCACTCTAAAAATTGGCTTGGTTCTCTAACAAGGACTGAGGTTAGTGTAAGATTTTTAAAAAGTTTTATCCACATGTAATTAGGCCAAACCTCAGGATAGGTAATTATATTTAATTCAAAGAAATACATGAATATGTTTTATAGTGTCTTGTGCATTGTTATTGATCCTTTGGCTTCTGTGTTGATCGAATGACTTTGTTCACCTAATGGGTGAAAATGATCGATACAATTGTTGGATTATTATAGTTCTACTGTTTTGTGTTTACATTCAAAGATTATGTTCCTGTTATTGATTATTTTTGTATTTTACTTATTTATTATAGTGTGGTTCTGAGAGATCATTTTGGTTTTGGGGCTCGTGTTGGCCTTTGGATGACTGGAACATGATCTGGCCAGATATGTCTCCTCTTCCATCGGAGTTTTTTATGACATTTATTTATTTGCTTATTTATTTCAGAAACAAAGTTAAAAGAAAAAATTATGCTACCTAATTGTGTCCCTGTGGATGTGTGTGACAAACCTTTTATGAAGTTCTTATGTAGTAATATTTTTTGAGCCCTATGATGACTTAAAATTTGCCGACATCGTTTGATTTTTATGACGAAAGAATCTAAAAATGTTTTGAGATCTCGTGAAAATTTTAAAATACTATTTTTGCTTGGTTTAAGGAACGATGCTAGGAAAAAAAGTTGTATTTTATGCTTGGTTTCACGAGCGACGTTGGAAAAAAAAGCTATACTTTCTCTGTGTGGTTAGGCCTCTTCTTCTGAAAAATTTGATTTTGGATTGACCTACATTGTTTGATTCTATTGTTTGGTCTAGGAATCTCTGAAACTATTCTGTCCCATGAAATGTGCTAGTCTTGTTTGGTTTGAAAATGAGACTAAAAAATATGGATTGTCTGAATGCATGCATTAATTAGTGGTGAGAGGTGGGGTGATCGTGAGATGAGGTGGAGAAGAGAGAGAAGAGGGGTGGTGGTGATGGTGGGAAGAAGTAGCCGTGGTGGGGGTGGTGACGGCGTAAGGAAGTGAAATGGGGAGAGTGGAGAAAGAAGAAGAGAGAGGAGATAGGGAAAAGAGAGAGACAAAGGAGAGAGAACGAAGAGGGAAGAACATAAGGGTGGGCAATTTGGTCTTTTTGCCAAGGAAAATATTTGGTTGTTTTCATATTAAAATATTAGAAGTATAAAAGTATTATCACTCTAAAAATTGGCTTAGTTTTCTAACAGAGACCGAGGTTAGTGCAAGATTTTAAAAAGTTTTATCTACATGTAATTAGGTCAAATCTCAGGGTAGGTCATTATATTTAATTGAAAGAAATACATGGATATGTTCTGAAGTGTTGTAAGGATTGATTTAATTTTGACTGGATAAATTTTTTATTTATTATTATTATCTAATGGTGTGTATAAATGTATATATATGATTATATATATAGTGGAACTACCAAGGCAAAGGAAATTTCCACCACTATATATATAATTATATATATATATGGTGGAAATTTCCTTTGCCCTAGTAGGTTTTCGCTTTACTCCGCCCCTAATGGAGAGGATTTGGTATGCCCCTAATAAGAGTAGGGGCCGGGTACGACTTTTTTAAGAAAACCCGTCTAGTATCCGCCTCGCCCAGATTATATACACACACATATGTGTGTGTGTGTATGTATAAATAGTAAAATAATTGTATGAAGTGTGCCATTTCTTTTATTATTATATTATTTATATAAATATAGTATACTAGATATATGGCAGCCACTAGAGTTTATTCTTTTCAGTAAAAAATGATTTTCAAATTTCATTCATGACTCTGACTAAACAATAAAACGAGAAAGAGAGTTAGAGAAAAATCTTAAAAGTTATTTGAAACCCTAGAGATCTTTCGGTGATAATTTTATCCCGGTAAAGCCGAGAAGGTACTCTATCTTTCTCTCACTCTCTTTTTATCTTATTCTGCTCTATTTCTCTCTTTATCTTGTGGCTAAAAGAGAACTCTCTCTATCTTGTGTATATAATAGATCTATAATAAAAAATTTCTTGAAGACCAAAAGTGTTTTTATCTCCATCTACATATGTATGTATGTTTGTGTCATTTTCTTTGGTCAACTGTAGGAGTGTTGTATTATCGTTTGGATACATTTAGTCTAAACATTGAATTCAAAACAAATAAAGCAAATGATTTTAAGGATTCTACTATTCATCTCTTTTTCTAAACGGGGCGGTAGTGGTATATTTACCACAAACTCGTTAGGGTTCTTAACGGTAGTGGTATGCTTAGCACAAACTCGTTAGGGTTCTTAATGGGAGATAGATTGAGTATTTTCTTGATAGGGGCGATGTAAGATTTTGGCATACCCGTCTTATTGTCATTCCTATAGTCATTCATATATATATATATATATATATATATATATATAAAAAGATGGGGGAGATATTTATATATATGTGGTATAAATATATAATATATATATATTTGTGTGTTCTAGAATTAGTAGAGAGAGTGGTGGAAAGTTAATTGAAGAAAAAGAAAGGTACGAGTATATTTCTATCTTATGACAAGGATAGCACAAGGTGGGTGTCGGCTGCGAAGAGAAAGAGGATGAGAAAACTGGGAAAGAAGAAGTGTAGAGAGAGAGAGAGAGAGAGGAAACCAAGAGGGAGAACCCGAGAGAGAGAGAAAGAGAATCCGAGAGTTTTAGAGAGAGAATGATAGTTGCAGAGAACTGTAGAGAGAGAAAGGGAAGCCGAGAGATGGGGGTTTGGCTGCTCACGGTGATCTTCTCGGCAGTGGTGGGTTTGGCTAGGCTGTGAGGTGGCCGGAGGTAGAGGTGGGTTCCCTTGAGGTGGTGATCGTGTATGGGCTGTTATGGGTCTTCCATGGTGGTTGGCAGTGGTTGTTGATGGTGGCTTGACTGCTGACGGTGGCGGCAGCTTGTGGGTTGGTTTAGGCTTGAGGTTGTTGATGGGTTCACGGCTTGGACAGTGAGGATAGATTATGGTGCCGGGTCTGTACATGGGAGTGGTGCCGGTGGTGTTGATGGCTGTGGTGTTGGAATATTTTAAATAAATAAAATATTTTTTGTGGTTCTATGCATTATTTCTAAAATTGGATTGCAATGTAATTATTGTTACTTGATGGGTTGGGGTTATACTTGTCAATTGTGGTCTAATTGGCAGTATAATATTTACACCGTTGGATTGTGGTTTTCCAACTTTATTTGATAGGATTTAATCCTAACCGTTGATATCTAGGTCTCCATGATAGGAAGGGAGACTTAGGTATTTTATTTGTAGAGAAGCCGTCCCCCCCTGTTGTTGTTATAAATAAGGGTTTCACAACCCTTATTCAGCCCTATCGAAGAACAACTCTCAGAAAGGGGTAGAGTTCTCTAAGGATTTCTTGCAGGAACACAAAGGTATTCTAGAGTTTAATCTTCATTCAGGTATGTCAATTAAAATCTCCTCTTTAATTTATTGCAGTATTCTTGATTTCTACAAGTTGAGTATGGATTAAATTCCAACAATTGGTATCAGAGCCATGGTTAGAGTTTTAAATTTTTTTTTTTTTGGCGTAGAAAAAAAAAAAAAAAATATATATATATATATATATATATATATATATATATATATTTGTTCGGCAGTCACCGTTCGAGAGTTAATATATACACATACGCGGTGATATCAGTATTATATATATTGGTTCCTTGGAGAGATCTGATTGTTTCTTTAAAACACTCTTGATTGTTAATTTCTTTGAAACCCAATTTTTTTTTTCGATTTGCGTGCATGTATTCACATGTGATTTACAAGTCTGGAAAATCGTTCAGCATGCTTAAGTCTTTTTCAGGTTGAATTAGCTACAATAAAATTATTATTTTTATTAAGAATTGAGTAATGACACATGAATTTATTTATTTTTATTCTTTGGATGCCATGTGTCAGTTAGATTGATATGGGTTTGTTATAAGTCTGGGAGTTTCCTTTGTGTTTAATTGTTTAATATATATATTTTTTGTTTGTTTTGTCCACCATGTGCGTTTAAGCAAACATGAGACTTCATATGTGGGTATACTGCTGTATACATGTGCGACACTTTTATATATATATATATATATATATATATATCAATGGTTTTTGGGTGTATATTGAAAAAAAAACAAAATGTTATAAATTTTTTTTTTTTTTTTATGTGCATTGATGATTATAAATATATTTATTTATATTCAAGTTATAAAGTGATCCATGTTCATATTTTGTTCCATAATATTTGGGTTTAATTTTTTTTATGTGCATTATAAAGAACTTCATGAACCTAAATAAAATGGAATTTTAAAGTTTAGGTCATTCCTTGGGGTTTAGGAGGACCGGTAAAGTGACCGTTTCAAGGTAGTATCCAAAGTGAGTGATGTCTGCCCAAAGGTGACATTCACTCATGTAGGTTATTATTTTTTGAAATTTTAAGGTCTTACAGAGCACTTACCTATATTGGGGCATTAGTTCTGCCCAAAGGTGATCAATGTCTTCATGTAGGATAAGTGAGTAGAATAGTTGAGAATGTTTGGGTTAGAACTAAATAACCTTCTTGCCCAAAGGTAGTGGAATTGTTTAGTAATAATTCAAGCATAATCAACTAGGTCTATGTGCGATTTAATCGCAAATTTGGGGGGTAAATGTATTTAAAATTCTGCCCAAAGGTGATTTTTAAATGACATCTTACCCGTTCCCGCAGGGTGGAAGGTTTTGCACATAGTAAAACACCCTGATAAATTCGGCTTAAAACTCCAAGTACGAATTAAAGTAATAATCCCTAAAGCTGTGACATATTATTTTATATGTTGTTTATGTAATGTTATTTGATATAACATGATTTTTCAGTTATGGACGCTTCCGCAATTCAGAAACAGCTTACAGGGATTAAACCATTGAATGGTTCGACTGATACTGCAATGGTGATATTTGAATCCAACTTAATAAATGTTCCTGAACATACATGGTGGATTGATTCGGGTGCATCTGTGCATGTCTCATGTTCACTACAGGGCATGCGAAGCCGTAGAAATCCCAAGGTTGAGGATCGATTGGTGTTAGGTAATGCTGATGCAGTTTGTATCGAAGCTATTGGGATGATTCCGCTAGTGTTACACACTGGTTTCACTTTAGAACTTAATGATGTTTTTTACGTTCCTACTATTAGGCGTAATTTACTTTCAGTTTCGAGACTTAATGCCTTGGGATTTCATTTTTTATTTGGTGACGGATCAGTTACTATTCATCATGGTAGCAATATAGTTGGACATGGGCGTTTAGTTGATGGCTTATATCAGTTATTGTTGGATGATTCTCATATACCAGCTTCTTGTTTTTCTGTAGACTCAAATTTTTCTGGATCAAAACGTGCTTTTGTGAGAGATGATTCATCTATGTTATGGCATAGGAGATTGGGGCATGTCTCTCGAAAGAGACTAGAATGCTTGGTCAAGGATGGGATCATTGGACCACTAGATTTTTCTGATTATGATTTATGTATTGACTGTGTCAAGGGGAAGATGTAGAAGAAGCGTAATTTTGAGGCTAATCGGTCATCTGGTCTTTTGGACCTTATTCACACTGACATTTGTGGTCCATTTCCTACTCCTGCTCGAGGAGGTCAAAGGTATTTCATTACCTTTATTGATGATTTTTCAAGGTATGCTTATTTGTACCTAATCCATCAGAAGTCCGAAGCACTTGATGTATTTAAGGTTTATCAGGTTGAAGTTGAAAAACAATTAAGCAGGAAAATTAAAATTGTGAGATCAGACCGAGGTGGTGAGTATTATGGGAAAATGAATCATGAGGGTGTGAATCATGGTCCTTTCAATACATACCTAAAGGAGCAGGGGATCGTGCCACAGTATACCACTCCTGGTTCTCCTGAACAAAATGGAGTTGCAGAAAGGAGAAATCGTACCTATCAAGAGGCTGTTCGCAGTATGATAAGTCATTCTTCACTACCTGAGAATTTTTGGGGAGAAGCTCTTAAAACAGCTGTTTATATTCTTAATAGAGTACCATGTAAAGCAGCCCCTTCAATACCTTTCAAGCTTTGGACGGGTCATAAACCAAGTCTCAGACATTTGCATGTATGGGGATGTCTCGCAGAGGCAAAGTTGTACAATCCAGATATTAAAAGGCTTGATCCTCGTACAGTCACTTGTTATTTCATTGGGTATCCTAAAAGGTCAAAGGGTTATAAATTTTATTGCCCCTCTAGACCTATGGAGATTGTTGAGACATGTCATGCAAAATTCATCGAGAATGGTGAATCCAGTGGGAGCCTAGAACATCGTAATTTCTCTTTTAGAGAAGAGCAACTTTCAGTGCCAATTCCGTTTACTTCAGTTTTTATTCCACTTTCTTCAGTGGTTTCTAACAGTGCCCCTATTCCCACTCCTTCAGCCATTCCTACTCCTTCAGAGCCTCTTTCTTCAGTTACTAATCCAGTTCCTGAGCCTATTCAACTTAGGAGGTCTACTAGAGATCGGAGGTCTGCTATACCTGATGATTTTGAGGTATATATCAGTGAGATTGATATTGGCGAGCATGAAGATCCGACTTCATTTAATGAGGCCATGGAGAGTCGTGATTTTTCTCGTTGGATGGATGCTATGAAAGATGAGATGCACTCCATGGATGTTAATGGAGTATGGGAGCTTGCTGACTTACCTGTGCATCGCAAGGCAGTAGAGTGCAAATGGGTCTATAAAACTAAAAAGGACTCAGTTGGAAATATTGATAGACTTAAAGCTAGATTGGTGGCTAAGGGTTTCAAGCAAAAACCAGGTGTTGATTTCTCTGAGACTTTCTCTCCGGTTTCATCAAAGGACTCTTTGAGAATCATTCTTGCCATTGTCGCGCATTATGATCTTGAGTTACATCAGATGGATGTTAAAACACCTTTTCTTAATGGAGACCTTGAGGAAGAGATTTATATGTCTCAACCTGAAGGTTTTGTGGTTCAGGGACAAGAAAATCGAGTTTGTAGACTGAAGAAATCCATTTATGGGCTTAAGCAAGCTTCGCGGCAGTGGTACTTGAAGTTTGATCAGGTAATAACTAGTTATGGGTTCAAAGAGAATGTCGTGGACAAATGCATATATCTCAAGGTCAATGGAAGTCGTTTTGTTATCATTGTCTTATATGTTGATGATATTTTGTTAGCTAGTAATGACATCCATGAGATACATGATACTAAGAATTTTCTCTCAAGTCACTTTGATATGAAGGACATGGGTAATGCAGAGTATGTCCTTGGCATCAGGATCCATAGAGATCGAACTGCAGGCACACTTGGTCTGTCTCAAAAGACATATATTGATAAAGTATTGAAAACTTTTGGGATGGAAAAGTGTGCACCTGGTGAGGTTCCAGTTGTTAAAGGAGATATACTTTCAGAAGAACAGTGTCCCAAGAATAATATAGAGAGAAGTCAAGTTGATGTCAAAGAATATGCATCTGCAATTGGGAGTCTAATGTATGCTATGACGTGTATTAGACCTGATATCAGTTATGTGGTTGGTATGCTTGGAAGATTTCAACAAAATCCAGGTATTGCTCATTGGAGGGTAGTGAAGAAAGTTTTGAGGTATCTCCAGAGAACGAAAGAGTTCATGTTGATCTACAGGAAATCAGACTACTTAGAGATAGTTGGTTATTCTGATTCTGACTTTGCAGGTTGCTCGAGTAGTAGAAAATCCACTTCTGGATTTATTTTTATGCTAGCTCAAGGAGCTGTTTCATGGAAAAGCTCTAAGCAGTCCATTATCACAGATTCTACCATGTATGCAGAATTGGTTAGCTGTTATGAAGCAACTAAACATGCTATGTGGCTGAAAAATTTTATTGCAGATTTGAAGGTTGTGGATTCCGTACACAAGCCTTTGACACTTTTCTGTGATAATGAAGCTGTTACAAAGTATGTGAAAAATGAAAGGTTAACTAAGCGTAATAAGCACATTGATATAAAATATTTTTTCGTATGTGAAAAGGTTAAGGAAGGTGCGATTGAGGTTCCCCATATAGTAACAGAAAAGATGATTGCAGATCCTCTCACTAAAGGTCTTCAGCCAAAATTATTTAAGGAGCACGTGATCCGGATGGGTGTTCGAGAGTCCTTGTGTAATGATGTCTGATTTTTCTTTACATCTGTTACATTGCAGTTAGCTTTCAGTTTTTTACACCTTATGGTGATAGTTATTTTCCTTCAGTTTATTTACGCCTTTTGGTGACAGTTATTTGCATGCAAAATGAAGTTATGATGCATCATTATTATTATCTTCATTTATATATAGTTTATACACGTGCTATTATGTTTGCCTGGGAGTAATATTACACTCATGAGGGTGTTTGGATTAGATGTGGGATTGGCACCACTTTGGTAAATCCAAACAGAATTATTAAAATGCCTGTGGGAGTGTTTCACACTCCATGAGGAGAGCTTGGGCTAGATATGGGATTGGCTCCATATCGGTAAACGCTCACACTGGACAGGAGGTTGGCGGTTTGCTGTAATATGTTCAGGTGACATACCATGATGGTATGAAGCAGGACGGATAGTGAGGTATGCGTTTAGACCACATGCAGTTTGCACATCTCATGAAAGGCAGTAAAACCACTATATTTGCTCAAATCCTAGATGAAATTAGTTTTGAGACCATGGAACTGTTTAGACTAATATATTACTTGTCTACGCATCCATGATCCACTATTGAGGAAGTCTATGGAAGAGAGTGTTTTAAAGTTTCAACCCATCTATTTCGATAATTGTATTTTTCTAAAATAAAATGAGTGGCCACTCGATTTTCTAAAGTGTTGCAATCCCTAGTGTTGTTTTATAAAACTTAAAGTGCATGAACCAAGTGGGAGATTGTTGGAATATTTTAAATAAATAAAATATTTTTTGTGGTTCTATGCATTATTTCTAAAATTGGATTGCAATGTAATTATTGTTACTTGATGGGTTGGGGTTATACTTGTCAATTGTGGTCTAATTGGCAGTATAATATTTACACCGTTGGATTGTGGTTTTCCAACTTTATTTGATAGGATTTAATCCTAACTGTTGATATCTAGGTCTCCATGATAGGAAGGGAGACTTAGGTATTTTATTTGTAGAGAAGCCGTCCCCCCCTGTTGTTGTTATAAATAAGGGTTTCACAACCCTTATTCAGCCCTATCGAAGAACAACTCTCAGAAAGGGGTAGAGTTCTCTAAGGATTTCTTGCAGGAACACAAAGGTATTCTACAGTTTAATCTTCATTCAGGTATGTCAATTAAAATCTCCTCTTTAATTTATTGCAGTATTCTTGATTTCTACAAGTTGAGTATGGATTAAATTCTAACATGTGGCTGATGGTCCCGGCTGACGACAACGGCTGTGGGTTCACGTTGGGTCCATGGTGTTTTGAGTTTGAGGGTGCTCTTCACAGTTTGGTGGCGGTGGGTATGATTAGTGGCAGGCCACGGTGGTGATGGTGGCTTGACAGTGAAGCTGGGTGTTCTCCGGCGTTCGACATCGGAGGGGAGCTTTGACTTAGCTTCATTTGTGGATGATGATCAGTGTATGATGGGGCCTTGCGGGCTGTGGGTTTAGTGGAGCTTGAACTTGTGGTCTTCACGGTAGCAGTGCTTGAGTTTCGGAGATGAAGAAGAGGTTGCTAGAACCGTGGCCGGAGGAGATAGATTGATGGAGAAGGTGGCGATGAGCGTGGGTGACGGTGTAGAACTGGCTTGCGTGATGGTTGCTTGGTGAAGAAGATGGGCCCGGTTTTGGAAGGTGGCAATCGGCTGTCCATGGTGGTGGCATGGCTGGCGGCTTGGGTGGTCTATGCATGGTTTGTTGATGGGTCTCCTTGTGGCCGTGTTCACGGTTTTGGTCTGTTCATGGTTGAAGGTTCCGGCAGCCGACTGTGTAGGCTGTCTTGGTTTGGCCGTGGGTATGTAGGTGATGGTGTTGGTGCTCCAGCCGAAGATGAAATCCCTCAGTTTGATATATATAACAGTACTATTCGACCATGTAAACAAGTTATGCAAGATTCTCAATTTATGTCCATGGCTGAGTGGCTTGGTAGTGCGTTAATGCAGGATTGATCCATGACCAGTATACTTGAAAATTTTGCTAATCCGTCATACAATGAGCAACTTGAAGAACTACAGGAAATGAGGATGAATCCACTGTACACCATACTGCTAGTCAGATGATGGTTAGGTGATGGGCTGATGAAGTGTTGGGTATGGACCGTATGGTTAAAAGTTGCTGGGGCTATTGTTTGGTCCAATGTTACTTGGGCTTTTGAATTGGGTTTGGTGTATGGTGTAAGTAATTGGCTTAGAAATTGGGTTGTAAATGGACTGGGTTTGTAGTGGTGAATTGGACTGGGCCAAAATTTAAAATAGGTCTAGTATCAATTTAAAATGAAAAGGATTGTTTGTGTGGGCATAGCTTTGACATTGGACTCGGCTGAAATTAAATGGGCCACTACAGTGTGGGCCGAGTTTAAAATTGGCTTTCCATGGGCTCTGGATACGTGAGGCCTTGTCACACAATTTCGGCATAGCAGTGGATGGTATTCTTTTCAACTTTCTCGACAATTGGAGATTTTGGAATTTTCACTTCAAATTTAGGTAGGGGTGTGAACCCTTGCGTTATTTTAATTCTATAGGTCACATAATTGTGACATGAAATTATTTTCAAAATGTATGTGAAATATGACTTTCTTGTGTATATAAATTGTATAGCATGTTCTAGATAGAATTTATATGTTGTATACGTGTTTGTGGAGGTTATGAATGTATTTTGTGAATTTGTATTCATTTGAGAAATTTTGTGAAATTTGATTTTCATATGAGATGTATATATAAAAAGAAGATTATCTTAAAAATGCATGTGTTGTGATTTCTATGAGTTAAGAAAATGCATGAAATGAGTTTTTCCTTAAAATGCATTGGTTGTGATTTTACATGAAATGAGAATCTTCATTGTGACAAGCTTGAGTTGAGAATGAAAATGCATTCATTTGACAAAATAGTTTACATTGGATGAAATTGTGATAATCTTGAGTTGTGGTTCATTAAGTTATAAAGTGTAATATGTGAGAATTGTGAAAATATTGGAATTTGGTGTATTATGTGGCAATGTGAACTTTTGTGAGAAAGTCGTGTTTTTGGGGCATGTGTCAGAATTAAGAGGGCCCGGAGGCCTAGGGTTCAAGATCCAAAACTTGGTAAAGCGGGTGTCGCTTCCGTCGGGTTAGTAGTCCGAAAAGCGTAAGCAGAATATGTGATCCCAAAGTGACCCTTACTATGAATTGTGATAAGTGAATTTCTCAGTTGAATTGATTTCTGGAATATACGTGGGGTGAGTTTATTTATGAAATGTGTTTCCTTATGAACTGGTTTACTTGTGAGTTGTGACTTCATTTAAATGGCCATATATTGAAATGTAAAGCATCACGCATGATTTCTAAAACTTGTATGTTTTAAGAGTGAAAAACATGGATACTTGTCTTGTAGTCATGTAGGAATTTCATGTGCATTCATGCATGACTGCATGAGTTAAGGTAGAGTCGGGTGGATCATTCCTACCGGGCGTAATTGTATGTTCACCCCCTTCCCAAAACTCTTTTACAGATAAAACAACTATGAAGGATGATGCTTAGAGTGCTAGAGTGGTACGAATGGACATTTTAGAGTTTTTTTTGGATATAATGTTTATGAATTGTGTAATTGGCTATCTATGCCGGTATGTGGCATGTGGATTATATTGATGTGAGATTGCAATTACATTTTATATAGCTTGCACTTAATTTGGATCTATGGATATTAGAAATGTGAATAATAATTTATGCATTGTGTAAGACATGTATAAGGATTGTGAGATCATAGTAATTCAATGGATGATTTGGAGTATGTATGTATTTAAGCTTCCGCATTGATTTAAGGGTTAAAATTTTGGGCACGATGATGGAATCTTTGGTGACCAAAGCATTGATGTTTGATTTTACCGCTTACACCCCATTTCCTTCGCTCTTGACCGGGTGTTGGAAATCGGGGCGTGACAAGTGTCTTGTGCATTATTATTGATCCTTTGGCTTCTGTGTTGATCGGATGACTTTGTTCACATAATAGGTGAAAATGATCGATGCAATTATTGGATTATTATAATTGTGTTGCTTTGTGTTTACATTCAAATATTACGTTCCTATTTTGTATTTTACTTATTTATTGTAGTGTGGTTCTGAGAGATCAGTTTGGTTTTGGGGCTCGTGTTGGCCGTTGGATGACTGGAACATGATCTGGCCAGATATGTCTCCTCTTCTATCGGAGTTTTTTATGATATTTATTTATTTATATCAGAAACAAAATTAAAGGAAAAAATTATGATACCTAATTGTGTCCCTGTGGATGTGTGTGACAGACCTCTTATGAAGTTCTTATGTAGTAATATTTTTTGAGGCCCATGATGACTTAAGATTTGCCAACATCGTCTGATTTCTATGACGGAGGAATCTAAAAATGTTTTGAGGTCTTGTGAAAATTTTAAAATACTATTTTTGCTTGGTTTAAGGAACAATGCTAGAAAAAAAAGTTGAATTTTATGCTTGGTTTCAAGAACGACGCTGGAAAAAAAAGCTATACTTTTTTTCTTGTGTGGTTAGGCCTCTTCTTCTGGAAAATTTGCTTTTGGATTGGCCTACATTGTCTGATTCTATTGTTTGGTCTAGGAATCTCTGAAACTATTCTATCCCATGAAATGTGCTAGTCTTGTTTGGTTTGAAATGAGACTAAAAAAATATGGATTGTCTAAATGTAGAGCCCCGAGTAATTATTTTAATTTAGTTTTGTGTTAAATATGATTTAGCATGAAAATTCTCTTAAGCATGTGTAATTTTGGGTTATAAGATTTTTCACGTGTTTTGGTACGAGCGTGGGACCACGGATGGGTCGGGCGACCCGAAAAAGTGTGTTCGGGCTCTCTAAGTAGAGGTCGGGTCATTGTGTATTATTTTTAAGGACTCAAGTGAAAAGAAGAGAGAAGATTATGTTAGTATGTAATTACAAGAAAATATCTTGTAACAAGGAGCATTATTAAGAGGGTTTAGGGACTTAGTTGCAAAAGTTGACTAGTCTTGCAAGAAAAAGATAGATATATGATATGTATAGGCATTTAGTGGAGAAAATCAGATTTCTCATTTGTCTTCTCCTTTCTCTCTCTACATCTCCCTCTTGTAAGCTCTACCTTCTCTCTAGAATATCTCTAGCTTAGGCTTAGATTTGGAAGAAGTTTTGAACATGAATGTTGTTCATCTCGACATTCTCTACGATCTCTATGGATTGAAAAGTTGATTTGGAGCATTTTGGTCCGGTGGAAGATTTTGTGATCTATTTCTTCTCTCTAGATTTTGAGGGTCTTCGGCTTGGATTCGGGCGGTGTCAAAGAAGAGAAGTGTGTTCTACGTGATAAGGGTTTTGCTTTGAACCGAACAAAATCGCGAGTAGACAACTTTGAGATTTGTGAAAGTTTGGGATAGCTTGAAACTATAGCTATTGAGGTAGGGGGTGGGTGTTGTGTCTTCTAATTTCAAGTTTAATTTCATTCAATAGCATAAAATAAATGTTTTTCATGTGATATATGAGTTATAAATTTTCTAAGTTGATATTCTTGTTCTATATGGATATACATATGTTTCTTTTGATTAGAAATGGTTGGTAAATGCCTTATATTGCTTGAATTGCTCATATATGCAAAATGTGGTATGTGATACATATATGGGATTTTTGGGGAAAAATGGTGAAAACCTAATTTGGGGGTTAAGCTTATGTATATGTTCATATAATTATTGTATGACATGCTAGAATGAACATAGGCATGTATTGGGTGCAATGCATTAAAACGTGCGAATGTATGTGCAAGACATGATATATCTTGTGTGTTGTAGTGAATTCTCGGAAATGACTCATGGGAAAGAGAGGGGGAAAATATCCCCTTGGGGTTGAAAGACCTCAACCTTGCGCAAGTTGGATGGTAACCGGATGGGTTAGTAGCCCGTAACAACCAAAGGAATTGAGATGTGGGACTTCGGTACATATCTTGAGGATGTGTGTGTGAGTGTGAGTTCGATTCCGAGAGCAATGTGACTTTGGATTGAGTTATGTGAAATAATGTGACTTATGCAAATTGTGTGGAATTGGTTATAAATGTGGTTATGTCATATGTTATAGATATGATGAATTGTGCAATAATGCTCGACTTGTTGTTATGTGGTTGTCAAGTTACATTTGATGCATATGCCACGATTTGAATGAAAAATGGGAGCTTTGACTAGAAATGCTAGGAAGCATGACACGTAGTCGTTGAAATATGTTTTAGTATTTATGCATTGAATATGAAATGTGGACTTGAATGGATTGCACAACATGTTGACCTTGAGCCGTTGAAATTTGCTCATCCCCCTACACTAACACTTTCAGGACATGGCAAAGAAGTGGTTGAGGATGCACAACCATGAGTTGGATGTAGAGCTAGAAGATTTCTTTTGCTCATTTTTGTTATGACTGCACGTCCGAGATGTGGACTAGGTGCTTTTGATTATATGTCATGAGATTCCATGTTGGGAAAAGTTGTATATAAGTACTTATGCCCTGAATGATGATTTTTGGACCAATATGTGTATTTAAGCACATTTCTATTTGAATGGTGTTCTTTTTATAATTTGGTCTTGATTTATATATACGCTATGATTGTGGTTGGATGATGAGTTTTCATATACTTGAAATGTATAGAAGGAGAATTGTATTAGCATCAATTTGATAGGTTATGGACATTTTTTTGATTTAAATTGAGGAAGATATGCATATTTTAGTGCAAGGGTTTAAATTCCGACCTATACCCGTTGATTTGAGGATAACCCGAGTTTTGGGTGGGATTTTTGTATGATTTTAATTGGGTTGGAAACTAGACATGATGAGGATGATTCATGCCAAATTTCAAGTCAAACGGATGTATGGATTGAGAGATATTCAAATTTGAAGTTAGGGTGAAGTTGTAGCTAAAACTGTGTTGGAGAATTTCGCCAGGAATTTACGGCGATCGATCCCCCTCTTTCACGGCGATCGATCGCCCCTGTAAAAGGCCAAAAACAGCCTCGGTCGACCTTGGGCGATCGATCCCCCTTTTCGCAGCATGCACATTTCAAACAGTGTTTTTGTCCAACTTCAAAGAGGCGTATCTCCTTCGTTTCAACTCGAATTTTGATAATTCTTTTTTTGAAATTGTGTATTTTTAAACCCTCTTTCCAATGGTTATATTTTCAGAAATTTATTATAAACTCACAAGGAGTTATGTATCTGTTTTTGTGGGATATAACCAATTGAATGGTTGTATGGTTGAGGCCATTGAGGCTAGGTGATGTTAACTTGTGCATAGGTAGATACAAGTGGGTGACTAGGATTTTGTGGTGATGAAAGATTAAAATGGTCCATTAGGGTTTGATGGACGGGTTCACACTCGGGATTCGGGTCGGTCCGGGGGAGTTCCGGCGGTCCGGATTCTGGGGCGTGACACTAAATGCATACATTAATTAGTGGTGGGAGGTGGGGCGACCGTGGGATGAGGTGGAGAAGAGAGAGAAGAGGGGTGGTGGTGATGGTGGGAGGAAGTAGCTGTGCTGGGGGTGGCAACGACTTCACGAAGTGAAAAGGGGAGAGCAAAGAAAGAAGAAGTGAGAGGAGATAGGGAAAAGAGAGAAGACATAGGAGAGAGAATGGAAAAGGAAAGAACATAAAGGTGAGCAATTTGGTCTTTTTCCCTTGGCAGATATTTTGGTTGTTTTTATATTAAAATATTAGGAGTATAAAAGTATGGAGGCGATATTCGCACTCACCTTTTATACATTTGTACTCTCATTTTAAATGAAATGACACTATAATCCTAACTTTACAAGTGAATGATTATTATTTTTATCAAATTACACAACTACCCTCTAAAATATCCCTAATATTTTAGGTTTCTTTTGAGAGAATCTTAAAAAAAAAAGTTATCACTTATAAATATGTTCTCTTGTGACATGACAAAAAAAGAAGAAGTTATTTAAGCTAAATAAATTATATATTTTAACTGGATTAAAAAAAAAATGATCTATGTTGAATAAAAAGATCTCTTTTGATAAGAACCGGGAAAAAAAAAAACCCCAAAAGAAAGTAACTTAATTATTTCTTTTGACATGACCTAAAAAAAGTTATCATATGTAGAATAAATAATCTCATTTGAGGGAAAAAAAATATACTACACAAAAAAAGACCCAAAAAAATTTGTCTCTACTGAATAAATTATATCTTTTGACATTATTCCAAAAAAACAAAAAACAAAAAAATACTAAAAAAGGTAAAAAGAGTTAAAGTTTATAGGATAAAGGGTAGCTATGGTATTATAAAATAAAAGATGATGCATTAATGAGTTTATGGATTTTTTTGTCATTTATTTTAAAAGAAAAAGGCAAGTGGAGTGCAATAGGAGAGAAGGGGAGTACGAATATTGCCTCTCTAAAAGTAATATCAGTCTAAAAATTTGCTTGGTTCTCTAACCGGGACTGAGGTCAGTACAAGATTTTTAAAAAGTTTTATCCATGTGTAATTAGGCTAAACCTCAGGATATGACATTATATTTAATTCAAAGAAATATGTGGATATGTTCTGTAGTGTCTTGTGCATTATTATTGATCCTCTGGCTTATGTGTTGATTGGATGACTTTGTTCACCTAATAGGTGAAAATGATCGATGCAATTGTTGGATTATTATAGTTCTGCTACTTTGTGTTTACATTCAAAGATTATTTTCCTATTTTGTATTTTACTTATTTATTGTAGTGTGGTTCTGAAAGGTCAGTTTGGTTTGGGGCTTGTGTTGGCCGTTAGGAGACTGGAACATGATCTGGCCAGATATGTCTCCTCTTCCATCAGAGTTTTTTATGACATTTATTTATTTATTTCAGAGACAAAGTTAAAAGAAAAAATTATGCTACCTAATTGTGTCCCCGTGAATGTGTGTGATAGACCTCTTATGAAGTTCTTATGTAGTAATATTTTTGAGACCCATGATGACTTAAGATTTGTCAACATCGTCTGATTTCTATGATGGAGGAATCTAAAAATGTTCCAACATCTCGTGAAAATTTTAAAATACTATTTTTGCTTGGTTTAAGGAACAATGCTAGAAAAAAAATTTGCATTTTATGCTTGGTTTTGAGTGACGTTGGAAAAAAAAGCTACACTTTCTTTTTTGTGTGGTTAGGCCTCTTCTTCTGGAAAATTTGATTTTGGATTAACCTATATTGTCTGATTCTATTGTTTGGTCCAGGAATCTCTGAAACTATTATGTCCCATGAAATATGCTAGTCTTGTTTGTTTGAAAATGAGACTAAAAAAATGTGGATTGTCTGAATGCATGCATTAATTAGTGGTGGGAGGTGGGGCGACCGTAGGATGAGGTGGAGAAGAGAGAGAAGAGGGGTGGTGGTGATGGTGGGAGGAAGTAGCCGTGGTGGGGGTGGCGAAGATGGATGGAAGTGAAAAGGGGAATGCGGAGAAAGAAGAGAGATGAGATAAGGAAAAGAGAGAAGACATAGGAGAGTGAATGGAGGAGGGGAGAACATAAAGGTAGGCAATTTGATCTTTTTGCCTTGGCGATATTTTGGTTGGTTTTATATTAAAATATTAGGAATATAAAAGTAATATCACTCTAAAAATTGGCTTGGTTCTCTAAGAGGGACCGAGGTCAGTGGAAGATTTTTTAAAAATTTTATCCACGTGTAATTAAGCCAAACGTCAGGGTAGGTTATTATATTTAATTCAAAGAAATACTTGGATTTGTTTTGTAGTGTCTTGTGCATTATTATTGATCCTTTTGCTTCTGTGTTGATTGGATGACTTTGTTCACATAATAGGTGAAAATGATTGATGCAATTGTTGGATTATTATAGTTATGCTACTTTGTGTTTACATTCAAAGATTATGTTTCTGTTTTGTATTTTCCTTATTTCTTGTAGTGTGGTTATGAGAGATTAGTTTGGTTTTTGGGGCTCGTGTTGGCCTTTGGAAGACTGGAACACGATCTGGCCTAATATGTCTCCTCTTCCGTCGGAGTTTTAGAGAGAAAGTTAAAAGAAAAAATTATGCTACCTAATTGTGTCCTTGTGAATGTGTGTGATAGACCTTTTATGAAGTTCTTATGTAGTAATATTTTTGAGGCCCATGATGACTTAAGATTTTTCAACATATTTCTATGACGGAGGAATCTAAAAATGTTCTAAGGTCTCGTGAAAATTTTAAAATACTATTTTTGCTTGGTTTAAGGAACAATGCTAGAAAAAAAAGTTGTATTTTATGCTTGGTTTCATGAGCCACGTTGGAAAAAAAAGCTACACTTTTTTTCGTGTGAGGTTAGGCCTCTTCTTTTGGAAAATTTGATTTTGGATTGGTCTACATTGTCTGATTCTATTGTTTGGTTCGGGAATCTTTAAAACTATTCTGTCCTATGAAATGTGCTAGTCTTGTTTGGTTTGAAAATGAGACTATAAAAATATGGATTATTTGAATGCATGCATTAATTAGTGATGGGAGGTGGGGCGACCGTGGGATGAGGTGGATAAGAGAGAGAAGAGGGGTGGTGGTGATGGTGGGATGAAGTAGTCGTGGTGGGGGTGGCGATGGCTGAAGGAAGTGAAAAGGGGAGAGCAGAGAAAGAAGAAGAGAGAGGAGATAAGGAAAAGAGAGAAGACAAGGGAGAGAGAAAGGAAGAGGGAAGAACATAAAGGTGAGCAATTTGGTCTTTTCCCTTGGCGGATATTTTGGTTGTTTTTATATTAAAATATTAGGAGTATAAAAGTAATATCAGTCTAAAATTGGCTTGGTTCTCTAACCGGGACTGAGGTCAGTGCAAGATTTTTAAAACGTTTTATCCACCTGTAATTAGGCTAAACCTCAGGGTATGTCATTATATTTAATTCAAAGAAATATATGGATATGTTCTGTAGTGTCTTGTGCATTATTATTGATCCTCTGGCTTCTGCGTTGATTGGATGACTTTGTTCACCTAATAGGTGAAAATGATCGATGCACTTGTTGGATTGTTGTAGTTGTTGGATTGTTGTAGTTCTGCTACTTTTTGTTTACATTCAAAGATTATGTTCCTGTTTTGTATTTTACTTATTTATTGTAGTGTGGTTCTGAGAGATCAATTTGGTTTTGTGGGTCATGTTTACCATTGGAAGACTGGAACACGATCTGGCCAGATATGTCTCCTCTTTCATCGGAGTTTTTTATGACATTTATTTATTTATTTTAGAGAGAAAGTTAAAAGAAAAAATTATGTTACCTAATTGTGTCTCTATGAATGTGTGTGAGAGACCTCTTATGAAGTTCTTATATAGTAATATTTTTGAGGCCGATGATAACTTAAGATTTGCCAACATCATTTGATTTCTATGATGGAGGAATCTAAAAATGTTCCGAGGTCTCGTGAAAATTTTAAAATACTATTTTTGCTTGGTTTAAGGAACGATACTAGAAAAAAAAATTGTATATTATGCTTGGTTTCATGAGCCACGTTGGTAAAAAAAAAAAGCTATACTTTTTTTTTGTGTGGTTAGGCCTCGGAAAATTTGATTTTGGATTGGCCTACATTGTCTGATTCTATAGTTTTGTCGAGAAATCTCTTAAACTATTCAGTCCCATGAAATGTGCTAGTATTGTTTGGTTTGAAAATGAGACTAAAAAAATGTTATCTTGTTTCAATTATTTATATTTTTTTAGTTTATCTTACGTTATGTTTGTACATGGAATTGAAATAGTGGATTACAGTCTAAATCTACCAATTCCATGTATGTCGGACCTTTTCGATTTTTATTAATATAATAATGCGCCTTAAAATGCTTCTTTAAAAGCAGCCAGAGATTTCCTATTTTTAGTGATATGTAGTGGAACACGCCTACATATTAATTTTATTAGAGAATGATCTTTACCTTAAAATGGTTAATTTTTCTTTCATCTGACCGTTTGTGTTTCAAAAGCAGAAGCTAGTCTACACTAAGCTTTTTATCCACCTAAAAGTAATCTGAGAATGACTTGTGAGAAACGTCATTCTTTGCATGGGAAACTAACATATTTATTTTTAAATCCGATATTTACATTCAATCAGCATAATAAATAAATACTTACCTAAGATGTTCTTGATAATAGGGTCGAAGTTGTTGACTTTTATAAATAGTTAAATTGAATAAGAAAGTCACGTCTGAGTGATATAATGGGTAAATCGAATAATAACTAGATAATTTTAGCCACTCTGCTTCCTAAAAAGTGGGCATTAAACGCAACGCTTGTCTTCCCATCAATTCCGGGGTTGAGTGAGGAAAAAGCCAGACTATTATTGCCCAATGTTAATGCAGGTTTTTGGCATAAGTGAGTATTGATTGATTGATTATTATTATTGTTATTGTTATTATATTGCAAATAATTTGAATTACAAAAATACTAATTTGCATGTTGTAATTAATAAATTTGGATTGGGAAAATGCGAAACTGGAAAATGAGTAGAAAGTCATTGATGTCAGAAATGGATGAGAGCGTGAAGCGAATGTTGAAACTGATAGAAGAGGATGGTGATTCATTTGCTAAAAAGGCTGAGATGTATTATCAGAAGAGGCCAGAATTGATCTCTCAAGTTGAAGAATTCTACCGCATGTACCGGTCACTCGCAGAGCGTTTTGATCATCTTGCAGGAGAATATCATTCTCGGAAGAACATCCCCAGCCCGTCGGACCTCCAATCCCAGGGCTCAGGCATCTCTGACATTAGTTTTGAAATGCCCACCACCACCACCTCCACCACATGGCCTTCTCCTCCTCGTCGACCAGCAGCAGCTGGTTTTGAATTCTTCCTTGGCTCTGCTGGAAATAGCTTGAGCTTCGATTTGTCCACCAAATTAGAAGGAGATGAATTGTGTACATTAGATTCTGAATATGAATCAGATGACTCCTCTGTTAATAATTATTCGGTCATATCTGGTAATGGTAGTAAGATTATTGAATTAGAGGTTGAGCTTCGTGATGCAAAGGAAAAGATTAGGCTTTCAGAAGAAGAGAATGCAACGTTAAAGGCAGGCATTGCTGAGAGAGATGATCGCATCCAAAGCTTGAATAAACGACTTGATGCATTTAAATCCAAGTATGACATGGTAATGGTGGAGAGAGATGAGATTAATGCTAAAGTGGTTGCACTCGTCGATGATTTAACTTCTAAAGATGACAGGATTGATGAAATGAGCAATCATTTGCATCAGTTCCAGATAGAACATTTTGAGTTGATTGCGGGGACAAAAGGGACACATAAACTGGTGGAGAAATTGAGATTGAGAGTTGGACAACTTGAGAAGGTGGTTGACAGGCAAAGGGTGGTGATTTTCCAAGGGGCAGAAGAGAAACGGGAGGCTATTCGGCAGCTTTGTTTCTCACTCGAGCATTACAGAAATGGGTATCATCGGCTTCGGGAGGCTTTCATGGCCGGCCACAAGCAACTCCTCAACACCTAATTATGCCTACGTAAGCTATATGTAATGTTAAATACTGTATGTGTGTATATATATATATATATATATGTACTCTTCTGAAGTTTGTTATTTTCTTTTTCCTTTTTCTAAATAAAGTACACTGGCAAATTGTGTTTATAGCTTTCATCACAACTGCCATTTTGGGTAGCGGCAGTTAGGGGTGCAACTTGGGTTGGGTAACCCGAATTCAACCCGAGCTCAATCCAATTTTTTATGAGCTTGGACAATTATTTTTACAATTAAGGTTGAGCTTGGATTGAAAAACCTCAACCCGAACTTAATTAGGGTTGAGTTAGGGTTGAGGTGTCAACAACCTGAACCCAACCCGAACCCGAATTGTAATATTATTTTTATACATATTTTTTATTTTAAATATATTATATATAATATTCAAATTATGATAACCTTTTTCTTTTCAACTTCCTTTATTTAAAGCTTAATTTATTGTATGTTAACACTTTGGATAATTAATTTCCTAAAAATTTGTTGATAATTTTTTAAAAATTTGCATTAAGTTCTTAATTTTGTATGTGTTTAGGAGTAATATAATATGAAACTTATTAAAGATCACTTTAAATTTTCAATATGGAGATTAGTGATATAGATAACCCGAATTAACCCGACTTCTAACCCGAAATTTCAACCCGAGTTTAAAAATTTAAGGATGGGTTGGGCTAGGGTTGAGTAGTTAGGGTTGAAAGTAGGGTTAGGGTTAAACATTTCATATGTAGGGTTGAACCCGAGTTGTACCTCTAACCCGTCGTTTTATTTTCTTAGAGTAAAATTTCATAAAAAGGATGAAACGGAAAAATTACCCCGCTCGCGCCAGGTAGGGGTCGAACCTACGACCTTCTGCTTAGGAAACAGACGCTCTATCCACTGAGCTACAGGCGCAGATTGATATGATGTGAAAGGAAAGCTTACAAGTAGGTAACCATACTAACCTAATTAATGCTCCCCGTTCGAAGTTTGTCCGGGTAGTTGATGTACAAATTTTGATTTTTTTTTTTTTTTTATATTTATCATTAGGTTTTTAAATACATTTGTAGATTCTTAAATATGGATATAGAATAATAAATTGGAGACCCTGCTTCAATGATAATGGGATCCAAAATGATGGGATGAAATGAGAGAAAAAAACAAACAAAATTCAAGAATTTCGGAGTAGACACGAATTCAATGTGACTTAGACAAGAATTCATGGTATATTGAATGACCAAGATTGTTTTGCTTTTAATTTTTTGGGATTAATGCTATTTATGATGTCTCAAAGGTGAGTAAATGATTGTTGGATAACGCTTCACAAGACGTTATCTGCTCATTCTACGGACTGGTCTTACCATTCCTCTAACTATTCCCAATATTGTATTCTTGGTCAAATCATTTTTCTAATTTTTCATTATCGATGAAAACACTTACGCAATATATTACATTGAGAAGTGATATTGCAATGCCGTTAATTGATAATGCAGCCTCGATTTAACATTGTTAAATATTATGAGAACATTGAAACAAAAGTTTATTAAATAGTAGGAGTGCACACGGATCAGATTGATTCGATTTAGATATAAACCCAAAATCGATCCGAATCGATAAGAAGTTTAAGCCTAACCAATCCAATTCGTAAAACATCAAATCAGATTAGATTAGATGGACCAATCTAGTACAGACCCATAGGAGCTTTTCTTAAGAGTCCAATAATTTTTTTCCCTGACCACAACCTAATAGATAAATTATCACACATTGTTCATATATTCTAAAAATAACAATGAAAAGAAAGAAAAAAAATAAAGTAATAGTCAAATTTGACAAGAATCAAATTTTTTTTGAAGAAGAAGAGTAAGAAGGAAAAGAAATAGAGAATTAGAGAGATTTTTCAAAAAATAATAATTTTAGGAGGGCACATTTTGTGTAATTTTATAAATTGTATGCATAATTTTAGGAGGGGACATTTGGCTCCGTCCTTGACCTCTATCCCGCATTGATAGAACTGTGGAGTTTGTCCTCTTTGGTAGAGGTGTTCATTGATCCGATTCAATTCGAATTGGCTTTTTAGTTCATCAGTTCGGTCACAGTTTCACAGTTTCAGAAATAGTAACTAATCTGTAGGGGATTGGATTGGTTCAAGGATTTAGGTCGCAAAAAATCGATTCGATCGTTCCTTATATATATTTAACATAGTGAATATTTGAAATTAGGTGGAAAGGATTTAGACATTTTATTGTGGACATTAGCTGAACAGGTAATGGAATAGAAATTGCGTTATATGGTTGTGCAGTGTAGTCGTTGGTCTTACTATTTGGTTCATGTATGAAAATGAGTTAGTCACAATAACCAATGTTTGTGATCAACAAAATAGGAAGAAAAAGCAATCTGTTGGAAATTTAATTTGATTAGAATTTTGGATAAGAAACCTAGTCACTAGAACTTAATGAATACCAAAAATTAGAAAAAAACATGTACCCTTTAGGACACGAATAACAGGTCGTCAAGCATAACTTTGGGGCCTGAAAAACAAAATGGTGAGAAAACGCAACATATAGGTATTTTAATTTGAAGAGAATTTTGGGTAAGAATACTAATAAGTAGATACTATTAAATATTAAAAATTAGAAAAAAATTGTATTATTTACGCCACAGACCAAAACCGGCAAGATATTCAATAGGTTGGGCGTGACCAATGAAATAGGGAAAAAAACAACCTCTAGAATTTAATTTGACGAGAATTTCGGATAAGAAAGCTAGTTATTATAACTTAATAATACCAAAAATTAGAAAAAATCAATAACTTTTAGGCCACAAATAAAGAATCGCGAGATATTCAAACGATCATAAAACAAAAACAGCATGCTGGTAATTTAATTTGAAGAGAATTTCGGGTAGGAAGCCTAATCACTAGAACCTACTAAATACCAAAAATTAGAAAAACCCTATAACCATTAGGCCATGAACCAAAAATTGCGAGATATTCAACAGGTTATGAAGCACAATTTCAGGGGCATGAACGATAAAATAGGGAAAAAAATCAATCTGCACGTATTTTAATTTGATGAGAATTTCTGGTAAAAAGCTAGTCAGTAGAACCTACTAAATACCAAATATTAGAAAAAAAAACTTGTACTATTTACACTACGAAACCAAAAATCACAAGACATTTAACAAGTTGCGAAGCACAATTTAAGGGCTTGTTCAACAAAATTGAGAGAAACAGCAACCTACAAGTACTTTAATTTGACGAGAATTTTGGATAAGAAAATTAGTCACTAGAACTTAATGAATACCAAAAATTTTTAAAAAAAAAACATGTATCCTTAAGTCACGAAATATTTTTTGCAAAATATTCAAAAGGTAGTTAAGCGTAATTTTGGGAGAATGAACAATGAAATAGCGAGAAAAAATAACCTACTTGTAATTTAATTAGATGAGAATTTTGGATAAGAAGCCTACTCACTAGAACATATTGAATACCAAAAATAAGAAAAAATCTGTATCCTTTAGGTCACGAACAAAGATCGTGAAGCGCGACTTTAGGGGCGTGAAAAATGAAATGGTGAGAAAACGCAACCTGTAGGCATTTTAATTGGACAAGAATTTTGGGTAAGAAAGCTAGTCAATAGATAATACTGAATATCAAAAATTGGAAAAAAATTATAATTTACTTCACAAACCAAAAATCGCAAAATATTTAATAGGTTGCGAAGCCCAATATCGTCGCTTTGACCAACGAAATAGGGAAAAAAAAGGAACCTGCAAGTAATTTAATTTGATGAGAATTTCAAATAAGAAAAGCTTGTTACTAGAACTTGTTGAATATTAAAAATTAGAAAAAATCAATACCCTTTAGGCCACGAACAAAAATTCTCAAGATATTCAAGTGATCGTAAAGTGCAATTTTAGGGGCGTGAACAATGAAATGGGAAGAAAAAACAACTTGCTGGTAATTTAATTTGCTGAGAATTTCTGGTAAGAAGCCTAATCACTAGAACCTACTAAATGCAAAAAATTAGAAGAAAAAAAACTATATCCTTTAGGCCACGAACCAAAAATTGCGAGATATTCAATAGGTCGTGAAGCACGATTTTGGGGGCGTGAACCATGAAATTGGGAGAAAAAGTAACATGCAAGTATTTTAATTTGATGAGAATTTTTGGTAAGAAAGCTAGTCCGAATACCAAAAATTAGAAAAAACCTATACTCTTTACGCCACAAATAAAAAATTGTGAAATATTGAACAGGTTGCGAACATAATTTCGGGGTTGTGACCAACAAAATAAGGAGAAAAAATAACATACATGTACTTTAATTTGACCAAAATTTTGGGTAAGAAAGCTAGTCACTTTCAAAAATTAGAAAAAACATGTACCTTTAAGCCACGAACAAAAAATTGTGCAATATTTAAAAGGTCGTGAAGCATGATTTCGGGGGAGTGAACAACAAAATGGGGAGAAAAAGTAACTTGCTGGCAATTTAGTTAGATGAGAATTTTGGGTAAGAAATCTAGTCACTAGAACTTACTGAATACCAAAAATTAGAAAAAACATGTACCTGACCATGAACCAAAAATCGTGAGATATTTAATAGGTCGTGAAACGCAATTTCGAATGTGTGAACAATGAAATAGGGAGAAAATGTAATGTGCGGATATTTTAATTTGACGAAAATTTTATGTAAGAAAACTAGTCAATAGATTCTGTTACCCAAGAATTGTCCCTATAAGGGGGGTGAATAGGGATAATAGGCAAATGATGAAACTTTTTCGGTTTAGATATTTCGACAAAAGTAGGCTTGTGTGGGCTTTTTTCAAACACTTGATAAACTTATATATTCAACAAGTGGAAATGAGAATACTCTATCTATTATGCACTTAAATGATTTAGTGGATATAACAAATGTAAGTGTTCATGTAAGTGCAACATATCATGCTTATAGTGTGTGAAAATGTTCATTGCGCATTTTATCAAACACATGATATGCAAATTGATTGGCAAAAAGATAATCAAATAAATAATCAATCAATTAATAATTTAATCAATTCCACAACTCAACCAATATACTCCAAGCATTCATCTCATCTTCCTCATATGAATTAAAATATATAAACTTATAGTATTTATATATAAAGCATATGAAATTTAAACAAATGAAATGCTATCAAATAAAAGAGTTTAAGAACAGAGAAATGTAAACTAAGTGACACTAATTTTTACATGATTCGGCCCCTCTTGTCTATGTTCATGCCTCAAGAGCACCTTTTGAGGATTCCACTACACTATAAAGCTTCCCTTAAGGGTGAAAAGCGAACCATACAATTTTCAAGTGAACTATTTGGGCTTCTTTGTTTCGATGAACACCTCACCAAGACTTCTTTGCCAAATGCATGACTATGGTTTTCTTTCTTTTTTGACGGCTAAGAGATAACCATTACTCACTCTAATATGCGGAGAACACTACTTAATCATTCTCCTTATAAGGTAAAGAATGAATATTTCATTTTTTTTTTTTTGGATTTAGAGAGAACCCTTACAAAGCTTCCCCAAGTTACCCATGTCAAGAGAACCTATTAGTCTTCTTCTCTCAAGAATAAGAAATTTTATGTACAATGAGTGTCTATCAAATAGAGAAGATATACAAATTTAAAGCTCTCTTAAATCTAGAGTTACAATTGATGAATTAATAAGAAATCTCAACTCTAGAATGATGTATGAAATACCATAATGAATTGATGAATTAAGCTCATGTGTGGTTTCTACCTCTATGAAATATAAGTTCTAAGCATGGAGGTAAATTCTACCAACAAGATATGATCATGGTGGGTTATGGTAGTCTTTCTCACTTGTATAATACATATACAGTGTGTATTTATAGCCCTTTTAAGAAATATAGTCGTTTATAGCTGTTGGGGGTGGTTGGGAAGCATTAAATACGTCAAATTTGTCGTTCAGATCTGAATCGCGTAAAAGCAGTCAACTTTTGCATAAAACAGTCGATTTATGAGTTGACTGTTCATTTAGGAACAGTCGCCTGTTTCATCTTTACAAAGCAAAAACTGAGATTCTTTACAATATAAGTCGACTTATGAAACTGGGTAAGTCGACTATTTTGTCACTCTAGAAAGGCCAAAAATAATATGTACTAATAAGTCAACTTATGGGAATGGATAAGTCAACTGATAAGAAAACTTATCTAAAACACAAGTAGACTTATTAAGGGAATAAGTCGACTGTTTTGACATTTTAAAAAGGCCAAAAAGTTTTGTAATAATAAATCGACTGATGGAAAAGTATAAGTCGATTGATTTATGCTCAGCATGAAAAATACAGAACTTTGAAATCTAAATGAGCCTAAACCATCAAGGACTTGTAAGATATGATTCAAAGAAGATCGAGTCATATTTTAATATGTCTAGAGACCATTAAAATGATATGCATGAGTTACATTAGGTCCTAGAGTTAACTAAGTTACAAGTTAGGTTCTTTGAATATTTTGACAAACTTGAATCTCCTCATAGTCAACTATGGCCTTATGAAATAAATCAATTTGATCCAAGGTCCTTGACTTCATACTTCACTAAATGCAAATATTGAGAATTAAAGATATTTTCAATTGGAGATCCTTTCAATATTACCCAAGGATTTTCATGATTTAAACATATATGTTCAAAGCCTTATTTTTCTAGTTCTTAGAGACCATTCTTAATTATATAAATAAAGTACATGGCCTATTGTTTATGGATTAAAGACTTACGAATTATATGCATGAAATACATTGGTCCTAGAGCTTTCAGGTGAATACATCAAAATAACTTTATAAAGATTACCTACACACTCACCAAGACTAAACTACCCAAATCATTTGATCTTCAAATCTTTAAGCTCTTGGATTCTATCATTATATGGCTTGGATTCACTTCAACTCTGCCATTGATTTTGATTTTGATCTTTGAGTTTCATGATCAGGTGGCTTCATATATCTTTTTGTAAGTTCCTTTGAAGTCTAAAGCTTTTAAGATACTTGAGATAATGTGATACCTTGTAAAATGAACACTCAGGTAAACTTATTAGATCTACACTTTAATAGATTGTAATCATCAAAATTATCCAAATAACATTGAGTTGAAACCTTGATGTCAACAGATCTTATTAAATACAAATAATTAAAAAAAAATTTATACTGTTTAGGCCATGAACAAAAAATTGTGAGATATTCAAGAGGTCGTAAAATGCAATTTTGGGGGTGTGAACAATGAAATGGGTGAAAAAGCAACGTGCAAATAGTTTAATGACAAAAATTTCTGGTAAGAAATGTATTCACTTGAATTTATTGAATATCAGAAATTTAAAAAAACTTATACCCTTTAGGTCACGAATTAAAAATCTTGCTTAAAAAAAACTTATACCTTTTAGGTCACGAACTAAAAATTGCAAGATATTTAACAGGTTGTGAAATATGATTTCGGGGGCATGACCAATGAAATAGGGAGAAAAAGCAACCTGCAAATAGTTTAATTTGACTAGAATTTTGGATAATAAAACTAGTCATTAGAACATACTGAATACTAAATATTAGAAAAAAAACCTATATTTTTTAGGCCACGAACCAAAAATCGCAAGATTTGCAACAGGCCGTGAAACGTGATTTTGGGGACTTGAACAACGAAATAGGGAGAAAAAGTAACCTGCGGGTAGTTTAATTTGACGAGAATTTTTTATAAGATTGTTTGTCAATAAATCCTACTGAATATAAAAAAAAAAAAAGTTGTATCCTTTAGACCACAACCAAAATCGCGAGATATTCAATAGGTTATGAAGTGCGACATCGAAAGCGTGAACAATGAAATGGGGAGAAAAAGAAACATGTAGGTATTTTAATTTGATGAAAATTTCTGGTAAGAAATCTAGTTAATAGAACCTACTGAATACCAAAAATTAGAAAAAACATGTACCTTTTACACCACAAACCATAAATTGTGAGATATTCAACAACTCGCGATGCATGATTTCGGGGACGTGACCAATGAAATAGGAATAAAAAGTAACCTGTAGGTATTTTAATTTGATGAGAATTTTGGGTAAGAAAATTAGTCACTAGAACTTACTAAATACTAACAATTAGAAAAAAAAACATGTACCTTTAAGCCACAAACAAAATATTATGAAATATTTAAAAGCTATTTTGGGGGTGTGAATTAAAAAATGGGGAAAAAAAGCAACCTGCTGATAATTTAATTAGACGAGAATTTTGAATAAGAAACCTAGTCACTAGAACCTACTGAATATTAAAAATTAAAAAAAACATATATCATTTATAGGTTACGAACAAAAAATCCCAAGATATTCAATAGGTCGTGAATCACGATTGATGTGGACTTTTGTGTTGCTTATCAAAATTAATATTTACCAATCACAATAGAATGAATCTTTTATAGGATATGACTATGGAGTGTGGCAATCTTACAGAGACTACGTGGGTTATTTGTTAAAATCATGAGATTATGTTCGGTTTAATTCAAGGGACAAATTTGAATGGTTTGTTTAAACTATTGCATATAATGAAATGACGATAAATGAAATGAATTTGAAGTTTTGAGAGAGAAATAGGGTTCAAACTACACCACTAGCTTCATTATTATAATCAATTGCATTAATATGAAAAAAATAACATATATATGTAAGTATGACTCGTGTGGTTTGTGGCTCATATCGACGTCGTCAAGAGAATACTAAAAACCCTGATTAAGTATAGTCCATCTTCGATTAGCATGACTTGTCTACCTACCTATGTAACACTAATTACCTAATTAACTAAATGTAACACAAGACATCTTTTCTAAGCATGGACTATCAAAACAAAAGTTGTCACGTTCAAGGAAAATAATTACAAAGCCATCATACTTATAATCACGAAAAATAAATATGTAAGAGATCATTTAAAGGAATTTTAAGTTATAAGACAAGAAGTATAGTTTGCTACAAATGAATTTAAGCAATAGAAACACTTGTATTGAAAATAAGACTTAAGGCAATGTAATTTTACATATACATATACAAAATCCCAAATTTAAAACAACTAGAGCATAATTACTTAGTTAGGGTTTCATCCAAACCCTAGAGAGGTGTTTAGTTGATCATGGTGAGAAGAAAATGCTCCATAGACGGAGATCTTTGGTTTGATTAAAAATTTAAGTAATAAATTTGTCATGATAGTTCAAAGGAAATCTTTGGTTTGATTAAAAGTTTAAGTAATAAATTTGTCAAAATTTTTGTATGAATTGGACCAACTCTTGGGTATATATATATACATACATCAATGCCAATGCCACATTGATTAGTAGAATTTGACACTACTACTTTCAGTTCTATCTTGAAACATTTTGGAAGAACATAGATCATGTGGGAATACAAATTTTCTAAAAATTTATTTTTGACGTTATTCAAACTCTAAAAAAATTTCAAAATTTTGCATCTCCTATTATCTCTCGTCATCTAATCAAACACAGCCAAAATGATTCCAGAGACTATTAATGAGTATGGTTGATTCATGGAAAATTGTTTTCTATTTTTGTATAAATAGAGTGACCCAAAATTGTCATTTGAAATAGTATGGGGTGATAGTGACAATTTTTAAGTTTTAAACTTTTGACTTATTCAATCTAGTTTATCCCAATTTATATCTTTTAAACCATTATAACAACAACCATCTAAATTTAAATTCTTTCTAACTCGATTCTCAATCCATATCTAATTTTGTCAATCTCTTTGCATCATTTTGAGGCTAAGTTTAAAGAAAAAATTTGAAAGAGAGAGAGAGGTATGTGCTTACCATTAGGATCTGAAGCAGAACGTATCGGATTCCCCATTTGAGCAATGGCAGTCGAAAGATGCAAAAACCAAAAATAAAAACATGAGCTTATATACAAAAGAATTAGATAACAAATTTAATAGAAATACTGATACACACATTTAAAATTCAATTTATTATTAGTACATATTTATTTCATTGTATAAGTATAACTATTAGTACTATATACATAATACACACATATTTATTAATTTATACATTCAAGTACATACATGAAAACGTAAAATTATATATGCAAATTTTGGGTAATAAAGTTAGTTACTAGAACATACTAAATATCAAAAATTAGAAAAAAACTTAACCTTTAGGCCACGAACCAAAAAATTTGAGATATTCAATAGGTCATGAAACACGATTTCGGCGGCGTGAACAATGAAATAAAGATAATTTTGGGTAAAACTATAGTCACTATAGCCTATTAAATACCAAAAATTAGAAACAACATGTACTCTTTAGGCCACGAATAAAAAATTGCGAGATTTTCAAGAGGTTGTGAAGCTTGATTTTAGGGACGTGAATAATGAAATGGGGAGAAAAAACAACATGCGGGTATTCTAATATGATGAGAATTTTAAGTAAGAAAGCTATTTATTGAACCTTTTGAATACAAAAAAAATTGGAAAAAATATGTGCCCTTGAGGCTACGAACCAAAATTTGCGAAATATTCAATAGATCGTGAAGCGCAATTTCAGGGACATGACCAACGAAATAGGGAGAAAAAAGAAGCTGCATGTAGTTTAACTTGATGAGAATTTTGGATAAGAAAGCTAGTCATTAGAATATACTAAATACCAAAAATTAAAAAAACCTGTATTCTTTAGGCCACAAATTTTTTTTTTGAGATATTCAACAAGTCGTGAAACGCGATTTTGGAAACGTAAACAACTAAATGGGGGAAAAAACAACTTGCTAAGTAATTTAATTTGACAAAAATTTTAGATAAGAAATATATTCACTAGAACCTACTGAATATCCAAAATTAAAAAAAAACATGTACTCCCTGGGCAACAAATCAAAAATCAAGAGATATTCAACAGGTCGCGAAACACAATTTCGAGGACGTGAACAACGAAATGGGAAAAAAAAACAATATGTAGGTATTTTAATTTGACAAAATTTTTGTGTAAGAAAGCTAGTTAGTAGATCCTATTAATATCAAAAATTAGAAGAAACATGTACTCTTTAGGTTACAAACCAAAAATTGCGAGTTATTCAAGAAGTCATGAATTGCGATTTTAGAGGGAGAACAACAAATAGGGGAGAAAAAGCAAACTCCAGTTATTTTAATTTGATGATAATTTTAGGTAAGAAAGTTAGTTAGTAGAACTTAGTGAATACCAAAAATTAGAAAAACCTGTACTGTTTAAGCCACGAATTAAAAATCGTGATATATTCAATAGGTCGTGAAGCACGATTTTGGCCACGAATTAAAACTCCAGTTATTTAAGATTTTTTAGATTTTTCAATTTCAATGGAAATGAAAACCTAATCATGCCAAATGATATAAAGCATTAATTTAGAGGCAACCAAATTCATCAATATTTGAACTCACAAATTTTTAGTTTATCAAACTTCATAAACTTAAAAATTCTTATAGCTTGGTTTAAAGTTTTTGCATTTATAAATTCTTACTAATCAACTCAAGTAATTATGTGCACAAAATAAAAAACCCAACACAAATATAAATAACTTCAAATTTTTATTAAAGTTTTCCTTTCATTTGAAGCAGCAATCATAGTGAATTTTCTTTTCTTTTCATATTGCCCTCACACTTTTCTTCTCTTTTTCCTACACAAACATTGGCCCAAGAGACACAAACATTGGCTATTCTGAGAGTTTCATTTTCATGCACGAACCAAATAGTAAGACCAACAACTACATTGGACAACCATAGAATGCAACTTCTATTCCATTATTTGTTAACTAATGTGGGGTCCACAATAAAATGTTTAAATCGTTCCCACTCAATTTTAAATATTCAATACTTCAAATATATGTAAGCAACGAATCAAATCAGTTTTTGGCGATCCAAATCCTTGAACTGATTCAATCTTTATTAATTAGTTAATATTTTTAAACTGTAACTGAACCGATGAACTAAAAAGACCAATTTGAATTGAAAGAATTGAATCGAATTCACGAATTAATGAACACTCCTGTCAAAGAGGACCGACTAATTCGTTCTATCAATACAAGATAAATGTCAAGGACGAAACCAACATGAACCCGGGGAGAGCTGCCCCATTGGGCCCATGCTAGCCTATTATTTATTTTATTTTTTTACATTTTATTCGTACAATTTACAAAATTACACAAAATGTCTCCCCTAAAATTTTTCTTTTAAAAAAATATTTCTAATTCTTTCTTTCTTACTCTTCTTCAAAAAATTCTTGATTCTCTTCAAATAAATTTGCATTTTCTTTCTTCAATCAAACTCTAATTTTTTTCCTTCTTCAAAGTTCTCTTATATTTTTTTTTCCTTTTAAAATTTTTCTTCTGAAAAATTATTTTATGCTGCCTTAATATGCCATTTGAAACAAATTTCTGACTAATATTTATTTATTAAGCTTGGCTTGGAGGAAGCTATATTAATTCAAAATACAGAGGTCAAATTATTTATCAACCTTAATTAGGTCATCAGAATCAACTTGTGTTCTGGAGGTCTTAAATAAAGAATCAGTCATCCATGACGCAATAATTAATGTTATTGGCGTAAGGTGACGTGGCACAATCCGTTCACTCAAGAAAGGGTGTTGGAGGGTAGGTAGGGAGCAATTTATCAAGTGATTCTCGGTCCCAGGTTTCCAAAAAAAAAATACCTAAAACATAATAATATTACTATTTGCAAATAGACCGCAAACTAATAATGCTTTTGCATATAGACCCTTAATCAAAACTTTTCGCAGAATTGTTTAATTCTTAGAGTTCCTCCCCCACCCCCCAAGCATGTCGAGCCCCAACATAGTTCAACATGCTTCTTTTAGGTAGAATTCAAAAAAAAAAAAAAAATCTTAAACTCAATACAAAATACGAAATTACATATTTATAAGATTTTGTATTAATTACTTTTGCATATTTATAAGATCTTATATTAATGACTCTGTACGAAATTATGTTTTTTTATAAAACTACTATTGATGAGAGATTTTTCTTACATTTACCCTTTCATCATGTTTTTCAATATTAAAGGTTGTAATTGATGTTGTCAATACAAAGTTCTTATCAAAATATTGATGCTGTCAATATGAGAGTTCTTATACTAATAATTCATTTCTACTACTAGTTTTATTATCTTTGCAATATAAACTATGCCATTTTTTCCCCAAAAAAGTATTATTAGTACGTATTGAAGTGTTAGCATTAAAATTTTTATTTGAAAAAAATGTTTGACATTTCACACAAATTCTCATAATATATATCTAATGATAAATTTATTGAAATAATAGTCTCAGGAATAACAATATGCTCTTACCCATAAATAAGAAGGAAAAAAAATGGATCTTATATCATTTTAGGACCTTAATAAAAACAAATTTATATAAATAGGATCAATATACAATTTAAAAAGTTAAAAGGACTAAGACAGGTGAAAGTCCAGTCATGCTCCTGGTCCGCAATATACTGAATAATTTCCACCCCAAGAAAATGGACATGGTCATTTTGCTTGGAGTTAGGTGAGCCATTGATCCACGTCCCATCCTTGGTAGTAGGTAAGAATTGAACACCATCTCTGTTCGGACTTGATGTGAAATAAGCACCTTTAAGATATATTCTAATACAGTAATAAAAATCTTTAATATAAAAACGTGTAGATTTCTTGCTTGTTATAGAGATTGATATTTAGGTTCTTTTTCATAACATATCATTTAATTTAACTCCAATTATAGTGGAGTATAATTTTATAAAAATAATTATACCATACATTTATTGAGAAATGATAAAGATCACGAATTCATTTGGGATATATCTCTCCAAGGGGTTGGCAATGTTACGTGCCAATCACATTAAAATGTGTATGCCTTATTTCTTTATTTAATTTTTAAAAAGAGAGACGATATTCGCACTTTTATTTTTACGAATTGTACTCTACTTACTTTTTTCTTTTAAAAGAAATGACAAAAAGTCTTTAAATTAATTAATACATCATTCTTATTTTATAATATCACAACTATCCTCTATAAACTTAAACTTTTTTTTAACTTATTTATTTTTTATATTGCTTTTATTTATTTTTGGTTTTTGTCAAAAAAAAAAAAATTACCTTCTTTACTACTTTTTTTTTTCTCCTATCAGAAGATATAACTTTTTTTTAGATTTTTTTTTTTTTAAACTTGTCAAAAGAGATAATTTATTCAACAAATATTACCTTCTTTTTTGAACTTTTTTTTTCAGTCCTTCCAAAAGAGATCACTTCTTTTTTTAATCCTATAAAAAGAGATAATTTATTAAAAAAATATAACTTATTTTTGAGTCCTCTCAATGGAGATAATTTATTTAACAAGAATAAATTTTTTTCAAGTACTTTGTTTTTGGATCCGGTCAAAAGATATAATTTATTGAACATGATAACTTTTTTTTTTTGTACTTTTTAATTTTTGGTTCTTGCCAAAAAAGATAATTTATTTACACATATATATATATATATATATTTTTTTTTGTCTTGTCAAAAGATAATTTATTCAACATATATAACTTTTTTTGGGTCTAGAATCTTTTTTTTGTGTTATTTTTTTTGTATTTTTTGGTTTATTCTGTTAATAGAATCCAAAAAAATTAAAAATTGGAGACAAAAGAAAGGATATCTAAAAGAATAGTTTAGTATTTAAAAAAAAAAGTAACCATTCACATGTGAACTTAAAGTTAAAAGTGACATTTATTTTAAAATGAGAATGCAACTGAAGAAAAGAAAAGTGCGAATATCACCTCTCTTTAAAAAATAGCCAAATAGAGATATATATATGTATATATATATAATACCAAACAGAGAGATATCAGATTATTACTGGCAACTACCTTTACCAATCTACATGTGTGTTGTATGTATATACACTGTGTATCATGTATTGCAATGAACACTGCTGGAATTCAATCGTACTTAAATCCGGAAGCTGTCAGAAACTACCTTCTCCGGTTAACAAAATAATGGAATATTCAAAACGGTGCCGTAAGGGATGTGTATCACTAATTCATTGCTCTTGGGAAAAGTTTGACACAAATTTTTTTTTGAACTTATAATTTTGTAAAATTATGTAAATGCCCCATTAAAATTTTAAATATATTCTAGTATTTTACACCCATATTTAAATTATAGTAGTGACCACCGCCTTCGCATAAGTTTCTCTTCGTCACTATTTTGATCATGCATCTATATCGTTGCGTACATGAATTTGCTCTATTATTCTTTATTTTTGCTGGTTAACGGAAAAATATTTTCGTTATTATAATAGAAAGACAAAATTGTCTTTTCATACTTAAAATTATTCTGACTACTAAAAAATAGATTTAGAAAAGGTGGAAAAAATAAAAGACAAACGATCTATTCGGTAATTTGACCAAACTTCGAGAGAGGTGAGTGAATTTAATCCTATTTTTTTTATAATTCTTTTAATATATTGAAATTATATAAATATAAAATATAAATATATAATAGATAAACTAAAGAAAATGACGATTACAAATATAATATATAATTTATTAAAGAATAACACGATGAAAGTTGAATGCGGAATGATGTATCTACCCGGTAGACAGCATGTGAGAGCTACTCACCGAAAGAGGACACCAAAGAAGATTATTTCTTTTAACGCCGTCACAGCTAACGGAAGTTTATATGTCAAAACCATGCCCCCACTTGACAGTGGGCTAATTTTTTTCATTTATTAAGTTACATTTCTGGGAAAAAAAAAAATTCTCACTCTGTGTGCTACCAAATATGCCAAGTGGTGATGCATTTACGCACCATGCCTTTGGAAATACCAAACTCCAAAGTCGATTAATATAACTTAACTATTTGGTGTCAATTACCAAAAAGTTGAGATATAATAAAATTATTAGTTTAACAGAAGATTTGTTATATATAGTAATATGAAATTATTTTATTAAATAAACCAAACTACAAAATTATACAATATTCGGTGAGTACAGTATCCCTGCCTATGATTTTTTCTCATGACTCTCATCTCATATCTTGATCATCAAGAGTTTAAATTCCCTTAACCTATTCATTATTTAGACTCTGTTTGAGAGAGTTTTTACTTCAACTTTTATGCAGAAGAAAAAGAGAATTAAAAACTAAATACCCACTAACTTTCTTTAAACACACTTTTTTTAAACTCCAAAATTCTTTAACCTTACCAATTCAAACACTCTCTAAAACGATTTTTGAGTTTGAAAAATCGATAGTCTCACTTCAAAAATCAATCCAAATAAAACCTTAGTCTACCACATTTACTAACAAATTTAGTAACAAATCCATCCATAATTAGTCTACCACATCTACTAACAAATTTAGTGACAAATCCATCCATAATCTAACAAATTTAGTAACAAATCCATCCATAATAGGGTTGGCTCAAAAGTTTCATAATTTCATGTCATGTAGTGTAAGTGATCGAACGCTTACCAATAACTTAAAAATTAGGAAACATGGATACGGATACAGGACACGAGTACGACGCGATACGGGTACGGCGATATGACAAATCTTAAAAAAAAAGATACGACTACAGACATGATACGACAATATAAAGATAATAAATTATATTTTTATATAGGCAAAAAATGAGTTATTAACATTTCTTTATAAAGTATTATGATTAACAAATAAAATAAGAGTTAAGAGTCATTGTATAATTAACATGGATAAATTTTGCACTAAATCATAATATGTATCTCAACACTTTATTTTTAAATAAATTTTAATCTCTTTTTAACAATTATAATATGATATTATTAATGAAAAAATTACATTTTTATGTTCAAAACTTGTTAAAAATGTGTTTCGAAGTATTTGAAAAGTATTGAAAACATGTTAGACATAAAAAAATATATTTTAAAATTATGAATACTTTTAGGAAGTATCAGACAATTATTTGGGAGTATCGATATCGGATACAGACATGATACGAGTACGTTACTTTTATAGAAGCATCCATACTTCCTAACTTAAAAGTTTAAATTATTGGGTAGTGTTGTCTACCCGTCCACTTATATCTATTCTTTTTTTCATTCGAATCCGATGTGAGACAAGACCTTTTAACACTTAGTTTTTGCAAGGACAAAGTGGATATGTGGATATATTTTTGTCAGCGTGAAAAAAAAAAAAAAGAAAAAAGAAAAAAAAAAGAAAGTCTCTTAGTCAAGGTCTTCTAATAGCCATTGCAAATCATGAATATTGAAACTAGTGAAATAAATTCAGGATACTAAAATGGGTTTCTTTCAAATCAATATTGGGTGATGACTTAATATTGCACGTCAAAATTGAAAAGACTCAGAATTTGAACATAGCTAAGTTAGCCCCCTAGCATTAGTCTTCAAACATCAAATTAAGCAGTGTTGCAACCATTAAATCACGACTCAATTGATCCATTCCACCACGAAGACTAACATTTTAAGTAATAGTACCCCTTTAACTTATTGTACCTTAGTACTCTCCATCTAGAACTAGGAGTGCATCACTTAGGATCTCATGCCTTATCTCCATTAGAATCAAATTAATTTCACATATTTTATATCCCAAAAAAGAAAAAAAAAAAACAATTTAAACGTGGAAATAGACATTTGTACACTTTACTCCCTTCATTATTTAGATTTAATAATTAAAGTGATAGAAACCTTTTTTTTAGCCTTAATATCACAATTCTTTGAGCTTACAATTATATATATAAGACAATTGTAAAGAGTATATATATATATATATATATCTCATTTAGGATCTCAATTCCCAAAAAAATAGAAAACCCAATTACCAAGTTAGCCCACTGTAAAGAAATAATATAGAATTAAAAAAACACATTTCACATTTTTTTCCATCACATAAGTGTATAAAACTACTCCATTGTTTAATGAATCTGAGTTTTTTGGTACGTTGGAAAGGGGTAAAATGTATAAAACTTTTATCTAATTTGAAAGAAGTGTAAAAATATCGTTCATGTTCATGTTCATTTTCCTCTTCTGTAATTTATATGTGTTGCAAATAAATTTTTCTGTCATGCAAAATTACCTTTATACTTTAAAATATTGCAACACAAAAAATAATAATAAAATTTTTATTATGAATATACCAAAATACACCAAATGCATACTAATGCACTTTACCCTCATTAGAAAGGGCAATCATTCCATATTGGACCCCACCCGTTGGTTGATCAGTACTACTATGTAGAAAAGATCCTTCTCCTATATTGCCTCAAAGGTCCCGTTTAACAAAAGAACACGAATTTATATATGTTTTTATAATTTGGAATCCCTATGCAATTTTTTCTTTACAATTAGGCTAAAAAATTTAAAAATCCAAAACTAAATTATCATTGTTAGTAATTCTCAGAAAAATATGATTTCTTTTAAGTTTTCGAATTGATTTATAAAATGAAAATGAATCAGATGCAACTATGAACATGCCAATAACTTTTTCCACATAAGACAGTGTAGTTATCTTGCACAGCTTACAATGTATTCCTTTCGATTTGATGCTTGTGCTCACCAACCCCCTTTACCTACCCCCTCCGTCTGGTCCTTGGTTTTTTTTTTTTTTTCTTCTCCTGCCAATTAATCCGCCGTTAAATCTAACGCCATCAACCCCCAACCCCATCCACACCAACATCTGACACTCCCGTCAAACCCCGTTAACACCCGTTCCATTACTCCCACCACCTCACACACTCTATAAATGCTCCGCCATCACCCACTTCACCCACCAATATCCACCACCCACTGAACTCTTTCATACGCAACCATTTTCCTTCCTAATCTACGCCCCCCGCGTTCCGATGGATCTTCTCCTCCTAGAGAAGACCCTTTTGGCTCTCTTCGTCGCCGTTGTCCTCGCTATCACCGTCTCTAAACTGCGCGGTAAGCGATTTAAACTCCCACCAGGACCCATACCCGTGCCCGTATTCGGAAACTGGCTTCAAGTCGGTGATGACTTGAACCACCGAAACCTCACGGACCTAGCCAAAAAGTTCGGCCAAATTCTCCTTCTCCGAATGGGCCAACGTAACCTTGTGGTGGTCTCGTCTCCTGACTTGGCCAAAGAGGTGTTACACACCCAAGGGGTCGAGTTCGGGTCCCGAACCCGAAACGTGGTGTTCGATATCTTCACGGGTAAGGGTCAAGATATGGTGTTCACGGTCTACGGTGAGCACTGGAGGAAGATGAGGCGAATCATGACCGTCCCTTTCTTCACCAACAAGGTGGTCCAACAGTACCGGCACGGGTGGGAGGATGAGGCCGCACGTGTGGTCGAAGATGTGAGGAAGACATCGGAGGCATCGACGGTTGGGATCGTCTTGAGGAGGCGGTTGCAACTCATGATGTACAACAACATGTACCGGATCATGTTCGATAGGAGGTTCGAGAGCGAGGACGACCCTCTGTTTCAGAAGCTCAAGGCCTTGAATGGTGAGAGGAGTAGGTTGGCTCAGAGCTTTGACTACAATTATGGTGATTTTATTCCCATTTTGAGGCCTCTCTTGAGAGGCTATTTGAGGATCTGCAAGGAAGTGAAAGAGACAAGGTTGAACCTCTTCAAGGACTATTTTCTTGAAGAAAGGAAGTAAGTGTTTTACTCTTTCCTTTATATATAATTCTTTTAGTCTATATATATATATATATATTTGAGTAAATTTGGGTTTCAAATTTGAGTATGTATGTATGTTACAGGAAGCTTTCAAGCACCAAAGTGATGGACAACAATGGGCTAAAATGTGCCATAGATCATATTCTGGAGGCCCAGCAGAAGGGAGAGATTAATGAGGACAACGTTCTTTACATTGTTGAGAACATCAATGTTGCCGGTACGCTTTCTACTTCCATGTTAAGGATTTTCCATCTTTGTCCCGCGTTGACTCTTTGACCACTCTTAGACATTTGTAATTTTAAGGGTTATCTGCGTCCATAATTGTCAATATACACTCAGATACCTGTGACCGTCGCACTTCCGGGAAATGCAAATAACATGAGAAAGTATAAAATATCATGGATAGTGATGATGTGATTAGGGATGACAATTTGCCCGTCCCGTCGGGAACCCGCCCCGCTTCATCCCCCGTTTAAAACCCGTTTTTAAAACCCGTTTACGGAATTGTTTAAGGAAACGGAGTGGGGATGGGATTAGAGAAAATAACCCGCGTTTAAACGAGACGGAGACAGGAGTAAGACCCTATCCCGACGGGTACCCGTCTCGTTTAAGTATATATATATTTTTTGGTGTATATGTATCAAAATATCAAATTTATTATTATAAAAAATTTTGCATTAAAAAAAAAAGGTATAAACGGGATTGGGCGGGAAAAGTTAAACGGTTATGGGAATGGAGAAGTCAAAACCCGCCCCGTTTATACACGGTTGCGGGGCGGGGAAAGTTAAACGGTTTCGGTTATGGGGAAGGCAAAACCTGCCTCGACCCGTTGCCATCCCTAGATGTGATATCCCCAAAAGTATAAGCCCTTAATTTCTCCTTAATTATAGTAAAATTGATAGTTTTAAAAAAGATGGAGATGCCACATCACCAATACCCCTGCGGTATTGTATACTTTCTCGTATTATATTGTGAATACTCAACTAACACATTTATTCCCCTCTCACCATCCAATGGATGGATGTATAACTTTACTGTAATAATAAATTTTCATAATATATTCTTATTGATATCCAAATAGCTCTGTCTTCTAACTTTACCATAGAAATTATAAATTAATTAAAGTTATATTATTGTCTTACTCATAGATATAGAAATGAATATTTATATTTATATTAATATTAGTAGTTAGATACAAGTTGATGCCTTTATTTATTACATTAATATAAATGACATTAATTAGGTTAGGGATAAGATATTAGCACTCTTATTAAAAATACTTAAATATTTTAGCTAATCATTTAGATTCCTTATTAATTATTAACATTTCGTATTTTTTTCTCAATTAATTGCAGCTTTCCATTATCTATCTCAATTTCTCTTTTAATTTCTTTAAAAGATTGTACGTGGACATATAAGTTATATTATATAAGTTGTCTCTTTCACGTCAATTTATTTAAAGAGAAAAAACTACTTCTTTCTAATGGAGTTTACATTAGTTAAAAAAAATATAGGCCAGATCCAATGGTCACGAGAAATTATTAGGTAGTCTTGGAGCATGCCAATCATCGCTTGACACAATAATTTTGCTTACGTGTCAAGTGTTGATTGACCGGAACTAATGATCACGAGACTATCTAATAATTTCTCGAATAAAAAAGCCAAAATTTAGGTGAAGTACTATTGTGCAGGTGCTATATCATCATCATATTCTATTCCTTGTAAAGTTGTAAGTCAGCTTCTCCCACCCAATTCCACCATTGTAAACATAAAACCTATGCTCATAATTGAATGCCTTTCTAGACTGTGAGTGCTGATTTTGCTTTTAAAGGATGTCTTTTTATTGGTTGGTCCCTTTATGTGATTAATGGATATTTCCGGATGTTTATGACAGGATTAAGAAGTTACTAGAACTTTCTTGTATTATTAATTATCTATTTTATTGCTAGTAATACGTATTTATTTTCTTAGTTTGTAACTTTGAAATTTATAACATTATAAATATTGGGTTGGGGTTGTTAACTTTTTTTTTTTCCTAGTTGGGGTGGTTAACTTTTTTTTTTTTTCCTAGTTGGGGTTGTTGACTTTGGTTTAGCTGATTTAGGTGGAGGAAATAGTCAGTGTTGTGTTCTAGTGCCAAAACAAACATAATACATATAATTTCGTATTCATTCCTTTTTATGGATGATTTACTCTAGATTGAGCAATGCTATTAACATTCCAATTTTAGATGCAAAATAATTATGTGACAATAGACTATTTGAATGGGTTTCAATAGTTTCTTTAGCCTCACTCTTTTATAATGGGTCCGAGCATGCATCACCGAATAGGTCAAGTTTTGCTAATTGACTTTATATGCACTCTTGAGGGCTAATATGAAACCCTCTTTTCAAGGCCAATATAGTCCACAAATGGAACTTTGAAGGTGGAAGTGGGAGGTCCGAGAGGTTGTCAAATTAATGGAATCCCCACCAACCATGTTTGGTAGGCGCACCGAATGCTATGTTTCCTTCCCAGTGAGATTAGTAGGTATTTAGGTGCAGCGACATATGTGGAATAATCATTAGTGGGGTACTGCCAACCAAAACACCTAATTATACATTTAATTTAATTTATGTGGATCACCAATTACCATGGAGACATAATAGATTATTTCATCACGATTAAAGCATATGCATTAATATGTGCATTAATGTATTGGTGTGTTAGATTATTGGCCTCGTGTATATGCTAATGCATATCCCTCTTTGTATGAATATAGAAGTTTACATGTGTGTTTATTAATGTATTGGTGTGTTAGACTGCTGGCCTCGTGTTCCTGCTAATGAATATCCCTGTCTGTTTGCCCATGAAACAGCAATTGAAACCACACTATGGTCAATAGAATGGGGCATTGCAGAGCTTGTTAACCACCCTGAAATCCAGAAGAAGCTCCGTGATGAAATTGACACCGTGCTTGGCCCCGGAGTCCAAGTCACCGAGCCTGACACCTACAAGCTGCCCTATCTCCAAGCTGTGATCAAAGAGACCCTTCGCCTACGAATGGCCATTCCTCTTTTGGTTCCCCACATGAATCTCCATGACGCAAAGCTTGGCGGCTATGACATCCCTGCTGAGAGCAAAATCTTGGTGAACGCCTGGTGGCTTGCCAACAACCCAGCTCATTGGAGCAACCCAGAGGAGTTCAGGCCCGAGAGGTTCTTGGAAGAGGAGTCTAAGGTTGAGGCCAATGGCAATGACTTCAGGTACCTTCCATTTGGTGTTGGTAGAAGGAGCTGCCCTGGAATCATCCTTGCTCTGCCCATCCTTGGCATCACGTTGGGACGTTTGGTGCAGAATTTCGAACTCTCGCCACCTCCAGGACAATCAAAGATAGATACTACAGAGAAGGGTGGGCAGTTCAGTTTGCACATCTTGAAGCATTCAACAATTGTTGCAAAACCAAGAACATTTTGAACTTGAAATCTCTTACCATTTTGTGTTGTGAAAGTGGGATTGTCAAGGAAAGGTCTAAATATGATTATATTGTGTTTGTAAATCTATGAATTCGCAAGGATAATTTACAAATTTCCAATAAGTATTTACTCTGTATAATGATTGTGCGCGCGCACTAGAGCCTTTAATAGCTTAATTTTGTAGGGGCTAAGTGTGTCATTATCCTTGTCTTTACACCATATTAACATGATTAGTTATCATAAATACTCTTTTATTCATTCTTTTCTTTCACAAGCCACATCTCCTATTATATTTAATTTTTAAAAATTATTTCTAGTTAACATATGACTCTTTTCTTACCATTTCATTCATAGGTCTATGTTGAATGTTATCATACAACCTCTCTAACTTCTCTTATTTGACCATTAATAAGCATTACCCTTATTTTTATCTCACATGTTAATTATAATATTATCATTTCTTGTCAGTCCTATAATTTATTTTAACATTCTCATTTCACATAATTTTTTTTTAATTTCTATTTTAACGCCCACACTAGTTCATATAATATAGATAGTCTAATAATCATGCTAGAGAAAATTTCTTTCCACTCATTTGTATTTATTTGTCACATGAAATACCACTAGATTGTTTTCATTTTGTTCACCTTGTTCGAATTCTACTTATTATATTGTCATTTATCTAACCTATGGATTCTAAATATTAGAAATAACTATTTTGAATAACCCTTTAATCTTGAATTATAACATTTATAGTGGGTGGGTGAAGCGGACAAAACACTCTATGTAGTATAGATATTGTGCGTATAACACGTCTGTTGTTCCATTTGCCTACATTTATGAAAAATGTGAAACTTACCTGTAGCTCGCCGTGAAAAAAGTGCTGTTAAGTTAATCTGGTGACCAACATGTGAGGTGAACATTATGTATTAAGACGAAAATACCCCTTTGGCCATTCCCTTTTCTCTCTCTCTCTCTCTCTCTCTCTCTCTCTCTCGTGCTCTCTCTCCCTTATATTTCTCCTGCTATTTCACCATCTCTTACACACACACACTCACGTATATATAAACTTTATGTATTAAGACGAAAATACCCCTTTGGCCATACCCTTCTCACTCTCACATCTACTCTCTCTCCTATATTTATCCTGCGATTTCACCATCTCTTATGCACGCACCCACACATGTATATATATACATATATCATATATCTCTCACTATTCTCTAATAGAGGCCCCATCTCACCCTCTCTCTAGCATCAATTATCTATTCTTCTCTCTCTCGTGCCCAAAGATCACTCGATGTATACCATCAATATATATTTGGCATACAAAGGCCCCATATCTATAGACTCCGTGTCAATAGAGAGATTGATTTTGCCCTCATTTCAACCAAATAACTGATCATATACACCTTAAATTAATTAATGTATCACTCCATAACAATATCTTATCAAATCTCATCAAATTGAAAATCAATTGATTTTGCAATGGTACAGAAAATTGGCAACCGTGCCGTAATTGATATATCACATAGAGGATTGATGATGGAGTTGCGCTCATCAGTGAAACAGAAAATTTGAAGAGAGAGGAAAAAGAACATCAGCGTAATTGCCCTTTTTGCATGTGACTCGACCGATGAAGTGTTCTCCGGGGAGGGCACGATCAAGCATGACGATGAACCCAATATCAACCACCTTACACACTCCCTTCCCTTTGAAAGCTAGGGTTTCTCATACAAGCTCCAATGTCTGACCTCTTTTTGGGAATTGTTGGAACTAGCTTTAATCAAGTCATTTTAGTACCAAAATTTGAGTAGGGTTCATTGAAATTGTGGATGGTCCAGATTAGAATGTGTTTCTCTTTACAATCAAATGAACGTTGTATATTTACTTATTCAAATCCGTTTCTGAATGAATGAGAAAATAACTTCCCAAAATAAGGGATTGAAATTTTATTAAACAACGTATATTTATATAAAAGTGTGCTATAATGAGTCATAATACAAATAATGAAGTGGGTATGGACATGCTTTTTGTTGCCTTAACCAAACTACAAGTCCGCCCGTCCTAGACTAGTTCGGTCCTTGGTCCGGGTGCATGTTCGAGCATCGATTTCAGACGACTGGGTCTTGTTGGTGTTCTTGGAAAGGAATGTGATGTTGCTTACTTTCTATTTATTCGCTAATGTGGTGAATATTGGCTCCCTTGCTTGGGTTTTGACTTCGGCTTTTGGAGGTTTTTTTTTAATATGGGTATTTAGGTAATTATATCACTCCATTAACGGGAGATTAACATAATGAACCTATTCGAATAAAATCAATTGTTTTTAGATCAAGAGGGGTGCAATACACACAATATGCATACTATACAAGTATTTTGTGGACTTCATTCCAATTATATTATCGATAATTGAAAAAAGAATGAATATATACTCAAGATTTTCCTCTTATCTTTCCACCTAGCTAATAAAATTTCTAAATTGAGGGTTTAAAGTTAGGAAGCATAGACAAGGACATGAAACACAGGTATGACATAACACGGACACGATGGAACAAATTTTTTTAAAAAAAGGGACACGAACACGGGGATGATACAACTATAAAATAATAATATAATAAATTAATATATATTAATTATTTAACAAAAAAAAGACTACATTACAAAAATACTTCATTTCATCATCAAGTAATTAAGAACCAAACTTATAAATAAAAATAGACAAATAAATTAAAATAGATTAAAGAACCAAACTCATTTTAATCATTTACATATATTTAGTATAGATTTTTAATCATAACTTAGTCGTATATAATTTCCTTTCAAAATACTTGATATACATCACTGTTATGAAGTGTCTGAAATGTGTTCGAGAAATGTCTAAGAAGTGTCCCAGAACTGTTCTAAAAAGAAAAATTTTAAGACACTTCTACGAAGTGTTTGTCATGTGTCCCAAGATTGTCCGAGTGTCCGACATAGGTACGGCACCCTCGATGAAGTATCCATACTTTCTAAGTTTAAAGAAAATGTTTTTACTTTAATTTTAATTGAGAGAATAGAACGTTGAATACTTTAAAATTTACTTTCTGTTTTCTTTGTTTTTAATTAATTATCATTTTCTCTTTCGGACTTTGGTGATACAACGAGAATTAAGGTATACAACTGGACCCAAAACAAGCCTACTTGCCGTGACGAACCCAAAAAATTTTGTGAGGGGGGTGAGCTTTAATGAAAAAAATAAAATGAAACCATCGTAATAATTTTATTCAGTAAATTTATCATTGTTCATTGATAAATTTACTTTATTTATTAATAATTTTTGAAAAAAAATATTTACTTTATTATTTTTTTATTAATTTATTAAAAAATTGAATGAATTTATTATTTTAAAATTATTTTTATAAATATAGAGAGATAGAGAGAAAAAAAGAGGAGAGAGGGAAAATAGGGAGATTTTAAGAAAATATTAAAGGGGCTAGTGGGTTTTTTTTTTTTTTTTTTGTAATTTTAGGGGGGGCAATGTCTCATGTACAAGTATATAATACTAAAATAAATAAATTGGGTAGGGGTAGATCGCCTCACTGGCCCCAATGTGGGTCCGTCCTTGCCTACTTGGTCAAAACTATGCTTCAGCCTACCGGCACATTGTAAGTTTGACTCATTGACATCTCGACTCATGTTCGTTCATTTAATAATCAAATCAAAATCTTTAGGAAACAATTTAAGTTAATCACAAATTTCAATTTTGTGAGATCATCCCGAGTTTTGAGATGAATCTAAACCAAATTACTTAAAAACAAATAATTTGTGTTGCAAGGCTGACTTCTGAGATTTTTAAAATTTTGAGAGGTTCTAAGCAAATTTTCAAATGTGAGGTCCTTATATATAAGATATCACATTTTATAAAAGTGCAGAATTTTTATTAAAATAAGACAATAAACACATAAAATATATTTTTTTATATCGGAATTTTAATATAATAACAAATTAAAAATATAAAAGGCTGAAAAAAGAAAAACAACATAATCTACATGAGAAACAACAAATAACAAAAAACATACATTTAAATGGAAAAATGCTTCTTTTGACAAGTTTATGGTAATGCAGTAATCTATGAAGGCACAAGTCAACTAGCCGAGGCAATCCAGAACTGGAATGAGAGAATTATTTAATTAATATCAATCACGGTTAATGAATTAACCATTCATCTTAAAATAGCAATGTCAACACCATGTGTATTCCATCATTACAATTAATTTTAAGGTATTACTTAACTCATCTATTAGTGGTTTAAAATAACAAAAATGAAAGTTGTTTTAAATAAATAGTTTATGAATTAATTGTAATGCATGTCAGATGTCATATTATATAATCAACTTATTTATTGAGTTAAACTTTATAAATAATTTGTGAAAATTTCACCCGATTCGTACTCATAAACCACTCAACTCCAGAATGCAATTCCCTGTGTATTTGGAATTTTAGAGTAATACTTGACCCATTGGAAAAAGAATCTAAAAATACTCAATTTAAAAAAAAATCAGCTCAATTTCAATTTAAAACGAAGGAATTATGTCCGATTGAAGTTGGACCAATCTTGAGCTTACTCGTAATTACAAGGGCGATTTTGTCCATTAAAATCTAATACACAACCTCAATTACTAAATTAATGCAGAATCATAATTATCCACATAAATTTATCAACGCATAACTCAACTTTATTAATTTTTTGTGGGCCCACTATATGACATCCCTAAATTCTCCATCACTATCTCAGCAATCCACCAATCACACATTACGATGGGTCGCACAAGGTGCGTAACATCCTGCGAAACCTTTTAAAAAATGACCTAAATTCTCACCTATTTTACGATGAATCGCCAATGGGATTACGATGCGTGGTAATGGGTATTACGATGTATCGTAATCACTCTCCCTTTTACACTAACAAACTCATCAAGTGATTACAACAATCATTCTCCTCCCAATTCATTATTCTAAACTTACAATCATAGAACATAGTTATCATTTTACAAATCCCAAACATCCACAAAGTGATTATTCATCACAATTAGATTCCAACTCATACACTTAAAACACAAAAAATGATAAGTCATGTACGTCATACTCTTACTTCAAGAAAACATCAATTTTACATAATCTTCGAGAGTTATCAAACTTAACATACATAGATAGAGCAACACAATTTCAACATTTTCTTGAAACATGTTCTAAAAACATAAAAATAACATATTAAATGTTTAAGTTTTATACATATATCAATATGCACTAAGTTCACATCCCGAATGTGCCAAATAATAAAATTAATTAAAATAAGAGTTCAATGACTCCGTGTCCACCTCATGGATGATCACCCTCAATAACTTCCTTGCCATATGCTGAAAATATTAATGTAGGGGGATGAACAACCTCAACAGTTCAAAGTAATATGTTGTGCAATCCATTCAAGTCTACATTTCATATAATCGCATAAAGGCAATACCAATGCATGGTTTAGCTACGTGTCATACTTCTTAGCATTCTAGTCAAAGTTATACGTTAATTTTCATGTCATACTCATCAAATACCTTTGGCAACCAACATGCTTCATTGCACAATTTATCATATCTATAACATATGACATAACCAAATTTATCCACAATTTCACTTATTTCATATAAGTCACATTATTTCACATAATTCAACAAAAAATCACATTGCACTTGAAATTGAACTCACACTCACACCACACCCACAAGATATGTACTGAGATCCCACATCTTAATTTCTTTAGTTATTTCGAGCTACTAACCTTTCCGGTTACCTCCCACTTGCGCAAGGTAGGAATTTTCAACCCCAAGAGGATATTTTCTCTATTATTTTCTATGAGTCATTTTCGAGTATTCATCAAAAACACAAGGTATTTCACGTTTTTGCACGTACATTCGCACATTTGGATGTATTGCACTCAATATATGCCCTATGTCCATTCTAACATGTCATTCAACAATTTATAATGATACAAGTATACATTCTATTTCTAAAATTAAGCTTTTCAATTAATTCACTAAAATTCCACATATGCAATTCATGCCTCAATTTGCAAATTCAAGCAACTCATGTATTCATTAACATCTATCAATCATTTCCAATTCAAAAAAATATATATCATCAATTTAGTCCAATAATTTATCTACAAAATTTTATATAATCATATATAACATAACATATCAACTTTATGCTAGAAACATGAAATTAAGATTGAGATGTAAGACACAACACACACCTCCTACCTCAATAACTATAGTTTCAAGCTATTCCTTACTTCACTCAAAATTTTAACTTTTTTAAAAATTGATTCTGGACCTATCAAACTCAAGCCCTCAATGCGTAGACCATTTTTCTCTTTTTCGGTGAACTCTAATTATGAACCTAAGCCCATCAAAATCAATGGAGAAGGAAAGAAGAAGAAGTTGCTATATATAGATGTTTATCTAATGCTCCATTCGGATGAGCAAGAATGAGAATGAGGGCTGGGAATACTCTTTACTATATATAGAAAAATGACCTACACTTATTTACAAAAATGCAATAACCTTTTTTCTAAACCTTTTTGGGCTCGTTTTCGGAGTTCCGTAACTTCAATTGACACGAAATCGATTCCGTAGCACGTTAAATATTTTATTTAAGTTACCCTCCAAATTTGGAGTCATTCCAACAATTTTAAATTTTCTTGGCCTGCGGGGCCCGTATCCCTAGGTCAACAGACTTGAAAAAGTCAACTTTGGTCAAACACTTCAAAATTTTCTTCAAACCTTAAATAAATTATCTAAACATGTAATTTACTTTTAAAACACATATAACAACATTTAAAGCATTAATATGTTAATTAAATGAAAATGACAAAAAATTAGACAAAAGTGGTCACGGCTTTTACAGTATCACACTCTAACTGTCATTGTGAAAAAATTCTTCACCTGCTTGAATTCTAACTTTACCAACAAACCTTATTACCAAATCATCTCTTTATTAGCCTTTGTGACTATTATGTACTCTACCTCTGTTGTGGACAACGCTACAATGTTTTAACTGACTATAGTAGTACCAATTGTGAACACATACCTGGTCGTACTCCATCTGTGATCAGCTTTTTCAACAAAATCAGCATATACATAACCATGTAGTCACAAGTCGCTTCTTCCGAAGCACTTACATTTTTCTGTGGTATCACGTAAATATCGCAATATCCATTTCACTACTTCCTAGTGTAGCTTTCCCGAATTACTCATGAACCTACTCACAGCTCCCACTGCATAAGCAATGTCTTGTCTCATGCACACCATGATATACATTAAACTTTCAATGGCTGAAGCATACAGAACTTTAGCCATGAAGTTTTTCTTTTCTTTTGTCCTCGAACACTAATCCTTAGATAAGTGAAAGTGGCTCGCTAAAGGTGTGCTCACTGGATTAGCATTGCTCATGCTGAATCTCTTCAAGATGCGTTCAACATAATTGGCCTGATACAATTGCAAAAAACCTTTTTGCTTGTCCCTTTTAATCCTCATCCCAAGTATCTGCTTCGCTACACCAAGATCATTTATCTCGAACTCATTCGATAACTACTTCTTCAACTTGTCAATTTATTTAAAATCAGAACCTGCCACTAACATGTCATTAACATAAAGTAACAATATGATGTAACTCGCATCAAACCTTTTGAAGTAGCAGAAATGGTCAGCGTTGCATTTGTTGTAGCCATATCTCTCCATAAAATTGTTAAATTTTTTGTACCACTGCCTCGGAGTTTGCTTCAAGCCATACAAACTCTTCATCAATTTGCACACAAGTTTCTCTTTTCCTTTGACTGAAAAATCCTCTGGTTGTTGCATGTAAATCTCCTTCTCTAGGTTTCCATAAAAGAAAACAGTTTTCACATCTAATTGTTTAAGATAAAAATCATCAGATCCAACAATGCTCAAAACTAAACGAATGGTATTCAGTTTTACAAATGGGAAAAATATGTTAGTGTAGTCAATCCCTTCCTTCTGTTGAAAGCCTTTGACCACCAATCTAGTTTTGTATCTCTTGGAACTGCCATGTTTCTCTTTAACAATGTACACCCATTTATTGTGGAGAGTTTTCTTCCTAATGGGTAATTCGACTAGCTCCCATGTACGATTAGAGATAAGGGACTTCATCTCATCTCTTATCGCTAACTCCCACTTGCTCGAGTCCTCTACTCGACATGTTTTCATCATAGCATTCAGGTTCTCCACCATATGTCAGCAACAGAAAATTTATGTACTTCTAGTTGGTACATGTGGACGAGCGGACCTTCTGGATGCAGGTGTGGTAGTTGGGCTCTATGGTGCTTGTTGTTCTACAGGCTCTTCTAGATGAGGACCCTCATAAACCTGCTGTGCCACATTTCTCACTGGATCATTATCCAACTCGATATACTCTGGATTTTCTTGTACCAGGCTAGTAGGTTGTGCAATACCTCTATACTTGTACATCACTTTTTCATTAAAAATCACGTCTTTACTACGAATGATCTTCTTATTTTGGTAATCCGAGAGTCGATAACCAAATTTATCTCCTCCATATCCAATGAAGGTGCATTTTAATGACTTGGGGTCCAGATTTTCCCTAGCGTAGTCACTAATATGTGCATAAGCAATACAACCAAACACTTTCACCCATGAAAGATTTACCTCTTTGTCGCTTTAGACTTCTTCTGGCATTCGGTGCTCTAACGACACTGACAGTCCTTGATTAATAAAGTAGGCTGTTGTATTGACTGCCTCAGCCCAAAACTATTTGGTAGCTTTAATTGAATGCGCATATTTTTGGCTCTTTCTATCAGCGTTTGGTATAACCGTTCTGCCACCCCGTTTTGTTGTGAGGTTCTTTGCACAGTCTGTTCCAAACGAATCCCATTCTCAAAACAAAATTTCTTGAACTCAGTGTCTTCATACTCACCATCGTTGTGTGACCTCAATCTCTTGATCTTCAAGCCTATCTCATTTTTTACCATAGCCTTTCACTTCTTGAACACCCCAAATACCTCAAATTTGTGTGCTAAAAATAGACCCATACCTTCCATGTATGATCATTGATAAAAGTCATAAAGTAGAAATTTCTACCAATGGATGAGAACGGGGTTGGCCCCCAGACATCTGTGTGAACTAACTCAAGCTTTTCACTCTTGAGAATTCTGCCACTCTTCTTAAAACTAACCCTTTTCTATTTGCCGTACACACAATTCTCATAGAAATTGATATCGATCGATTTCAGACTTGGTAGTTTCCCCAACAAGTGCATGACTTTGAGCCCTTTTTCACTAATATAACCTAGTCTCTTGTGCCACAGGTTGTGATCTTCTTCACTTTCAACAATCGCTATTGATACTTTAACACTGACAGTTGTATAGAGAGAGCCATTCTTCTTACCACGTGCTATGATCATAGCGCCTTTGGAGACTTTCTATAAACCCCTAATGAAGTTTATAACATAACTTTCATTTGATAATTGATCAACATAAATCATATTCTTTCTCAAGTCTAGGATGTGTTTTACAACATTCAACTTCCAAATAGATTCAGTTAACTTGATCTATATATCACCCTTGCTGACTATGTCACATGGTTGATCATCACCGAGATACACCTTACCAAAGTTACCGCGTGAATAACTAGTAAATAGCTCTCTGTTTGAGGTAGCGTGAAACGAGGCCCCAGAATCAATCACCCATGACGCTACTTTGCTCTCCAAAGAGCATATTAGCATTTCATCTGAATCTTTCGAGTTAATGTTTGCTTTGGTCTTCTCTTTTTTTTTCCTTCGGGACTTTACATGAAGTCTGGTAATGACCCATCTTGCCACAATTCCAACACTCAATGTCTTTGAGATCTGGAGAATTGCCTTTGGGATTTCGAGACTTTGATATGCCATTATTTGACTTGGAACGACCATGCCCATTACCACCTTTCTTCTTGTTCAAACTTCTGCCTCTATTTTCAACGTTCAACGCTGAACCACTGGTAGAAATGTCATCTGATTACCTTCTGATTTATTTAGTCAGAATCATGTTTACAACGTCGTCGAACTCCAACTTTAATTTTCCTGGAGAACTACTGATTGCAGTTGTTCTGCCAATCCAACTCTTGGGTAACTGCCCTAGAATTAGAAGTGCGTGGACCTCATATTTGAAGTCGATTTGAACATATTCTAATTGTTCAACGATCTCATTGAACACATTGAGATACTCGTTGAATTTTCCACCTTCAGACATTTTTAAGTTAAACAACTTTTTTATAAGATATGCCTTATTCACTGCAGACGACTGTTCGTACATATCAGAAAGAGCTTCCATGAGAGACGACATCGTCTTCTCATTTTTGATGTTGAAGACGATCAATTTTGACAACGTCAATCTAATCATTGCAATAGCCTTCTGATCAAGCTTGATCCATTCATCTTCTTTCGTCTCTGCTGGCTTCTTTCTAAATGGTAGATCTAGATTTTTCTGGATTAGATAGTCTTCTATCTACATCTTCCAGAAATCGAAGTTTGTGCCATCAAACTTCTTAATCCTTGATGCTCTATCTTCTAACGCCATACTCCCACTCAAATGGACAGATATGTGGTGAAAAGCTTCGTCGGAATTTCGTCAACCACCTATCGTGCTCTTGATATGCAAACCAATGCTCTAATACCAGTTGTTAGGAATATATGCAGAAACACAATCAGAAGATAAAACAACACACAAAAAAATACAAGAGATTTACTTGGTTCACCCTAAAAATGTGTTATGTCCAAGGAGCACACCGGACAATTTCACTATAAAAAATATGATGGAGGATTACAATCACTCAAATTTTCCTCTTTTTTGCTCTCACCAATTTTACAAAATTGGATTTTACGGCTCACAATTGTTTTCACAATTTTAGGACTACACAAAATCCCTATTTATAAAGAGAGATATATTGGTCACCAAGTTGTTATGGTCACCAAATTTTTAGGTTTCAGAAGAAAAGTTCAATTAGAAATTAAATTCTTAAACAAATTCAATAATAATTGGAAACAAATCTTCCACTAGTCTACTTATCAAAAATCATTATCCGCACACTTCACAACCATAATAAAATAGACCCTAGTTGAATTAAATGAACCTTAGTTAATAAATGTTTTTTTTTAAAAACACGAGGCTCTCCAAATTCGGAGTGGCTAGACGGCGAACCTTGTCACATAGCCCAAATAAAATATAGAATTAAAGCCTGATTCATTTACAGTTGTATAACCAATCAGCTTTATTCAAGGAGCGGAACCAGTTAAATGTGAGTAAGCCAGGTTCCAATAATCAAATCAAAGCCGCCAATGGGGGTGTGAAACCAATGGCCTGCAAAATGTTGTTGGTTTGGCTTAAAGTTCTCTCAAACGTACGCACGCGGTTGGATTTTAGTGAAAAAAATGCATGCATATAGGTATATGTAACGGCACATGTGTTGCGCGCTAGTCTCTTCTACCATTGTCTGCTTCCCTAAAACCATTGGGATTGTGATTTGAACGGCCCTCACATGCACGCATCACACCACCTAGGCCACTGCTGTCCATTTAATTTGATTGCCAGATAATTACTCTACCAATCCACTTTATATATATATATATATATATATATATATATTCTTGTTTTTCTTGACCACATGTATATTTGGCAATGCTAGAGCAAGTGGTTGCATAAATATTTTGTATTAGTGAAAAAAAAAGAGTTGTTTTGTATTTTTATTATTCCATTGGAGCTTCTCATGGTTTCATGCACTTTGTGTTGCTTATCATCATTTGTTTTACCTAATTTGGTTGACATTATGCACTAGTCATGCATGAGAATATTGGTAACTGATAGTGACAGATCACCTTAATTGAATAATTGTTTTAAATGTTTTCTTATGGTATAGCTGGTTAATTTAGTAAATTCACACATCCATCACATGATCATTTAATTCTAGAATACAATGTAATTCAAATTGTGATACACTTACATTGTAAAGTGTTTATTTTTATACTTTAATTAGTTGCATTTGCAGTTGAGTATTGTCTACAGTTATAGAAGAAGAAAAAAAGTTTCTTCTTGTCTCATGTCAATATTTGAAGGTTGTGTAGATATTGGAATCTACACAAATTCGAAACTAAGTCGATTTAGAAAAATAAGTTAGATTGAGAGATCGAAGAGAATGGAGCTTTAAACTTGAATGGAGGACCAAAAAAAAAAAAATTATTTGGATCATTTAAATTGACAAAAATTCAAGGCATTGTTCAATCAAATGCTTTAATTGACCCCCAAAAGGTAACAAAAGGAAAAAGAAGTCCTATAATTTGACAACAATATTAGTACCATTTATTGTAATTTTGACTTTGATCTGAATTTAACCGACAACAAGTCATGGGAATCCACGAAACCTTTGGGTCACCTTATCAGTGTCCGAAAGTGGGCATAGAAGGAAAGGGTTAAGTGGGGAGACGACCTCGCGGTGTCGTCAAGTGTCGTGCATGCATTTTGCGCATCTCTGTTTGCTTTGCATGCACACATGCTTTCTCTCTCTTATTCCTCATCATCTTTCTTCTTCTTGTTCTTCTTCTCTCTCTCTCTCTCTCTCTACATTTATTCCCATAACCCCAACAACCTCCATCGTCGTCAAAATCTCACTGTCACTGAGTTGACCCACTTCTCTCTCACAGATTAACTCTGAGAGTTTGAAGTTTTTTGTATGATCAGGAGCTAACCACACCAAATACATGGGTTTTCTGTAATGTTTCTATACATGTGGATGTGGCATTTTATCGATTTGGACGAGGTTAGCTACTCTGTACTCTGTATCTCTCGTTTTCAAAATCTTCATTGCTCTTCTTTTTTCTGATTTTTTGGGTCGTCGAATGGTCAAAGGGGTTTTTTAGGGTTTTGATTTGGGTTTTTTGTTTGCGTAAAGATTGGTTTTAGGTTTAATTTGGGTTAATGGCAAAGATTTGCATGAACCTAGTGTGCCAGGCAAAGACGACCCACGAATGGAAGAAAGGTTGGGGATTGAAATCAGGTGGATTCGCCACTCTCTGTTACAACTGCGGGTAATTTGCCAATTCCAATTCTAGCCCTGCCTTCTCGGAAATTTCATGTATCAGCTGTATCTGGGTTGATTTTATGTTGCAAGGGCAGTTTGGGGTTGTGAGTTTTTTCAATCTCAATATAGTTCAGTTCGTGTTGGGAGTTATTGATTTAATGCGTATTTTTTCTTGGGGTTTCTTTGTGGTTTTGACATTTGATTTTTTCCATTATTTGGGATTATTCTGTTTATTGTCACATTTTCTCGTGCTCGGACTTTGGAACTTTTCCTATTATTGGTTTTCTCTTTACTTACAAAATTTTCTTTTCTTAAGTGGGTTTTTGCAAAATTTAAAACATGGGTTTGATCATGGGCAATGCTTTGATGATAAAGTTAAGTTTCATTTCCCATTTTTGTAGGAAGAAATTTGTATTAAAGAAGCGACCAGTGGATAAAGAAAATCTCAATTTAAATAAATAGCCTCAAAACATCGCCTTAGGTGGACTGAACTCAACTCAACAAAGCCTTATTCCAACTATTTGGGATTGGCTACATGAATCATCTTTTGCCACTCTGCACTCTGTCTATGACTATAACTTCAACTGAACAACACACTAATCGCAATCCATGTTATTTTAATGTTTCCCGAATGCTGATTACCCTAAATGTGGACCATCTCACTCTTTTCACTAGTGTAGTCATTAATTTTCGCTGTATGTGATCGAGCCATCTTAGTAGTCTTTTCTTTCATTCGTTACATTCAGTTGTAATACATTGAATTGCTTCACGAGTTGCAATAATTGTAACATTAGAAATATGTGTCAGATTATTTAAGCGATTCCTTTTTTTTCAATATTCATTTAAGATTTTCATACTGATTATAATTTCTGTTTGAATCTTGCTTGATGCGGCCTCATGTGATTGTTAGATTTGCCTATGAGAATTTAATTTACTGTGAGACATTCCACCTGGAGGAAACCGGTTGGAGAGAATGCAGATTCTGTGGAAAGGTAATACAAGCCCGGTTGTCCTCATGTTTTCCAAACACTCTGTTTTTGTTGTGCTTTCAAAGTCTTGTTCAATTTGGTATGGCAGCGTATTCATTGTGGATGCATCGCTTCAAAATATTTGCACGATTACCTGGATTTTGGAGGTGTAGGGTGTGTAACCTGTGCAAAGAGTTCGATAAGACCAATTCAGGTAATTAATTATCTAAAATCCAAAATACTACAATCAGCTATTTTAAATTCCTCAAAAACAATTGACTACATGTAGCCCATTTAGCATCAGCCTTGTTTTTAAATTATTAGGTGTTACATTTGTGCAAGGAGCATTTAATGTGCTACGATTTTTTTGCCAAAAAGTATATCAGTAATATATATTTTTTTAGTAATCTTAAGAGTGTTAATAATGGCACTTAGTTTTTTTTTCCTTCTCTTTTTTTGGATTTTAACTGCATCCACACTGCACCTATATGGGGAAGCGATGGGTGGTTTAAATTATTAGATTTGACATTCCCTGTCTATAACATTGGCATAATTCCAATATTTTGTTGGATCATGCTTGTTTGTACTAGAGCAGTTGGAAGTTGATAAAATCATAAAATAGTTGCGGGTAAACCTGGTGTTTGTTTGCAGAAAAAGACTTTGTCTTTTTGCTTGAGATGTAGCCAATTTTGGTCATGTCTTTTATGTTTTCTGGGCCTGAATGTTGTGAATACTATTAGCCATAGTATTTGATTAGTTTCCTGCATATGTAGGGTGTAGTGTGTAGTCCGTACTTCAAGAGTACAACTAAATATTTTACGTAATATCTTCAACAAACAAATGAGTATCTTAAATCCTTCTATAATTTATTTGTGCAGATTCTGGGTGATGATATTCCCAGTGGATTTGGCACATTGACAACAAATGATATCTGTGATCCACAATCCTCTGTTGTTGAAAATAAAATCAATGGAATTAGTGTTGATAAGAGGAGGGTTATGCAGTTGAGAACAACAGCAGAAGTGAATGAGACCAGCCACTTCCATCAAACTCGGAATGGTGACTCAAATGGATCTCTTCTTCAAAGGAAACGAGAAGACATCATATGTCCTATTGGGGAAGCCAGCCAAGGCTTTCCAAATCTGACTGAACATTCAGTTGGATCATCTATATTTGCCAAACCAGACAATAACATACTAATGCAAGGGGTTCAAGATATGTATGATTCACTCACTCAGCCATCCTTGAGTTTCTCTTTGAGCCCTCCTTTGGGTACTCCAAATTACGCATTACCTTTTCCTGGTGGGGTTGTGGAAGGAAGGGAACAGAATAAACTTCCTCCTTTTCAACAAGGGCAAAGGACACGCCATATTTTGCCTAAGCCCCCCAAAAGTGCCCTTACTATAGGCTTAGAGGCAAATAAGGAGATGGTTTCTCAGGTGCGCACTGCCCGGCCTCCTGCTGAAGGGCGGGGCCGGAACCAGTTACTTCCACGGTACTGGCCAAGAATTACTGACAAAGAATTGCAGCAGTTATCTGGAGAGTATCCATGATTGTCACTGTTTTCATCTTTAATTTGGTTCTTGAAATAAAGAAATCTGCTTTCCTGTTAATATGCATGATTTTCTCTATCCATTGATTGAAAGATAGTGTTTACCTTAAATTTGTTATCTTCAAGTTTGAATTCCACTATTGTGCCGTTGTTCGAGAAGGTTTTGAGTGCCAGTGATGCAGGTCGAATTGGTCGTTTAGTCCTCCCCAAAGCATGTGCTGAAGTAAGTTTATTTATTTATTTCTATTGCTTCTTCCTGCCTAGTAACTTTTTATTTTCTTTTGAAGTTTCTTTGTTTAAATTATTTTAATTTTTTTTTCCTTTCCTTTTTTCTGGTTGCAAATCACTACCTATAATAGAAATGGAAGTTGTGATCTCATTTTTTGTATTATTTTAATCTTTTGCCTCTAATGATACTATACAATTATATACGCCATTATATATGTAAAATATATTACATTTTCATCTTCAACTTATTCTTAAATTCTTACCATGTCCTACATCCCAAGCTACCATGTAACTGACTCTCTTGCCCCCAAGGCTATTATATGATGGTGCAGTAATAAATAATAAAAAGGCCATCACCCAGTTTGATCCCAATAATGAAGGATGTGGGAGCGTAAACTAAGTATAGACTGATCTTTGACATTATTTGCACAAAGTGATTGTCCCCAAACTTGGACAAGTTGGACTTGTTTTCTCAAGCTTGGCAGCCCAAGTTCATTAAACAATGACTCCTTATGTACTCATAATAGTGTCATTATAAATTTATACTACACTTTCTTCCTCTTATGAATTCTAAAATGCCTGTCTGGCCCTAAATCTCAAGGTTATTATACGATGACGCCTTTATTGTATGCTTATATTAATATTTTTTTGCCTTATGCCAGGGGATATTTTCCATAATTAAAAATAATAGAAATAAAATATCCTATTTTTATTCATTTCTTAACCTTCTCCTCCTTTTTCCATTTTCACCAAAATACAATTGATGTCCATAATTAACAGTAATAATGATCCTTTTTTCCCCTGAATGTAATAATGATGCTTTACAATATGGAAATTGTTGCAGGCCTATTTTCCACCTATTTATCAGTCAGAAGGTCTACCGGTAAGGATTCAGGATATAAAGGGTAAAGAGTGGATGTTTCAGTTCAGATTTTGGCCCAACAACAACAGCCGGATGTATGTGTTAGAGGGTGTAACCCCTTGCATACAGAATATGCAATTACAAGCTGGTGATACTGGTATTCTTCATGCCATTTTTGCTCCTAGAGCAATTTACAACATGTGTCTTTAATTATACATATTAGTTGTTGATTTAATTTTTATGTTTGCATAGAGTTGACATTTGAAATCCTTGTAATTGAATTTTTACTCTAACAACCTGTATATATAATTGCTGGGATTCATAGGAATTTAGCATTATTGTGCAGTGTTATTTGTATTGTTCCATATATTGTTTTAATATTCTGTAGCTAGTTGTTTGATTGATTTATTGCTTCTTTTGGCAATTTATCCTCCTGATATTTCGATGAAAGGCTTATAGCACTGCTTGTTTGTTCTGATATTCAAAGCATTCTCCTCAAATTGTTGGTGGTGTTCACTATCACTCCTGCATTATTCATATTTTGGGCGTGGTTTTTTCTAAAATGAGAACTGAGCATCCTCCACTTGCTTTATATTTATGAGTTTGCTAATGGAGCCTTTGATTTTATTATGGGAAGTTTTTCACATTTATACATTCCTAACATGCATATCTGAAATCTTTGTACTAAAGGCATCTTGATGCATACTTGGACAACATCTTTCAATAGTTCAGATAATAGTTTACATTTCTCATTTTATTTTTACTATAATTCTTCAATCGAGATTGATCCACTTCACATATTTTTAGTTTTTTTTGTTCTATTTTGAAATTTTAATTCATTAATTAACTTTTGTGCAGTGACTTTTAGTCGTATAGATCCTGGCGGTAAACTTGTCATGGGCTTTCGGAAGGCAGAAAACCCTGTTGATGTGCAGGTCAACCTTCGTATGCCTCATCCTCTTCTCCATTATTTAATTCTCTCTCTCTCTCTCTCTATCTGTCTATCTATCTCCCTTTTCTGGGAGTGTCAACGTGCTGACATAAATAATTTATATTGCTAAGAAACAGGACGGCCAAGTGTCTGCCCTACCTAATGGTGCTCCTTCTGGAGAAGCCTCCTTCTCTGGTGTTAATGGAAACCTGATTACGGTAAGTTGTCTATAGCCTTTCCCCGTTGCTGAACAGAAGCAAATGTCTCAATTTTATGCTCTGAATATTTGACTTTGCTCTTTTTTTTTGGTTGGCAAAAAAATGAGAAGAATGGAGGTAGGACAAATGACGACTCATTGCAGCAGTCAATTCTGATTCCAGAGAAGAAGAAGACTCGAAACATTGGGTTAAAAAGCAAGAGGCTACTCATGCATAGTGAAGATGCTATGGAGCTGAGACTCACATGGGAAGAAGCACAGGAGTTGCTTCGCCCACCCCCAAGTGCCAAGCCAACCGTTGTCATGATTGATGACCATGAATTTGAAGAATATGATGTAAATATGCCATTCGAACAAATACTTGTTTGTTTTAAACATATTTTGGTCAGGCTTTCTTGTTTTAAGTTAATATGAAGTCATCTATAGGGAAATGATACTCTAACTTCTAGTGAGCTTTGAACATCAATCCCCACCATGTTTTCCACGTCATCTGTGTTTGAACATCAATCCCTGCCATGTTTTCCACGTCATCTGTGTGACTAATGTTGTTCATGTTATTTAGGAACCGCCAGTTTTTGGAAAGAGGACTATATTCACTACGCGAGCATCTGGGTGAGTAACTTCTTAAGTTATTTTGTTATAATTGTTGCCAATATATGGAAGAGGAGGGGGTGGTAACAGACTTTTTGAGAAAAGTTTTGCTGTAATTTTTTGACATCTTTATTATGCTTCTGGTTTCACTTTGTCTTGACCGGAACATTTGTTCTAGGTCCTGTTTAGAGATCTATTTCTAATGTTTCAAATGGTAGAGGCATGGTGTAATGTGGTAGAACCTCTCCCTTTGCAAGATAGTGAAGCCTTATGACATGCCCTTTTATTTTGCTCCCATATTTTTAAAGAATCGGCAGATGAGGAATGAATGATGGAAAGAACCTGTGGCACTTTACTCATGGTCTTATTAGTCGTCCTCTAATTCTCTCTTTTAATATTTTTCTCATCCTCCCTGGCATTGAGGTCTAAGATATTTGAAGAAAATGCTATCCCAAGCTGGCCCCCATTACCACTTGTGATGCATGTAAAGGGCCACTCTCAATTCAGTTTCTCTGTTACAACCAAAAAAAAAAAAAAAGGAGAAAAAAAAAGGGAAAATAATATTATTGTTTCAGTTGGAACATCCATCAAAACTGAATAGACAGAGCATTATCATTATCCAGGAAACAGGAACAATGGGCTCAGTGCGATAGTTGCTCCAAGTGGCGAAAGTTGCCTGTGGATGTTCTTCTCCCTTCGAAGTGGACGTGTTCAGAAAATATTTGGGATCCAAGCAGGTCTGGAACAATTTTGATCTTTTTTCTTTATCTTTTCCCTAGAATGAAAATTTGGTTATTATTATATTCTCATATCAACGACAATGAGTTGTACGAGGTTGCAGCTAGTGTAACTCGTAAAGTCCCTTTGTGGTCTTACCAGAGTCGTGAGATCAAATACTGCTCCATCCTTTTATTATTATTATTATTATTATTTTTGGGGTGGGGGGGATTGATTGTTTCTGGCCGGTCCTTGTTTATGAGTTAGTAGTTTGAGTAAACTGAGATAGACAAGGGTTTAGTTAGATTACATGAATGTTTTAATGTTCTGATGCTTGTTTGTGGCAAAAAAGGAAGTACTTGCTCATACTTGTTGTGTTTATGATGTGCTTCCAGATGTTCATGTTCTGCACCTGATGATATGAGTCCAAAGGATCTGGAAAGTTTTTTCAAAGTTGGCAAGGGTATGAATAAGCTTCTGTTTCCTCCTTATTCTAACTAAATTTGTGAAGCATATTATTTTCAGAAATGGATTTGAGAATTAATAATCATAATGCTTGCAAGTCCTTATATGTGTGGTCATTTTCAAACAACGCCTATGTGTATCCACTAGCACATGCTGGCTGCACTGTGGATGTTTATGCATACATACTATCTAAAATGGAATTGGGTACATATGGACAACGTTAAATTGTTGAAGTTGTTCAATTGTTTTCTATGTGTTGGAGTAGTTAGTTTTACATGGAAGCTTCATTCATTTTTTGTCAAATAATTTATTTTGTATACTGATAATTTTGGGAAGCATTCTATGAAATTCTATTGGAGTAGGAAAAGTTTCATTCTTCTTTAGTTGGACACTCCTGTTGATTAAGTGTTCAATAGTATTTGTGTCCAACGCATTACTATATCCTTCCCCATTCACATTATACTTCACACAATTCAAGATGTCCATGAACATTAGTATGGATGATTTTGGGAAAACACTTCAGCTTTTAGATTTTGGCATGCTTTATGTGAGTTTGACTGTGTGTTGCAATTGTGAAAAATAGATGATTTGTATTCTTTGTATGTCTATGTTTATTGTGATAAGAGAAGTAAATAGAGGGATGCTTTCATTTAAGTCTATTTTTATTGTGGGGAGAGAAGTTATTAAGTTGGAGAATAGCTTTATGCGCGACAGTGGCGAATTTTAGATAAAAATGGGATCCAGTGGCCATTTGAGTTGATTCGGAGATCCCATCCACAAAGTATAGCCAGCCACAAAGTCTTAAACCATAACTAACAGTACTATATGTAAAACCCACTTTGCTATGTGCCGGACCATACAAGAGAAATTGTTGTATCAGTAGAAGTCGCTCGTCCATATTCTTACTCGTGTCTCCTGTTGGTTTTCTTCGTTCTATGATTTTTCTCATTGCAAATTGTTCTGTGAAGTTTGTCATATTGGTTGTATGATTTTTCCCTAATGAATCTCAAAATACCTGGCGATAGTTTTTTACACTCTTATCACTTCTCCAGATTTTAAGAATCAAAGAACCATAAAAAGCCACAATGTAGCCCAAGAACACGAGCCTTCTGGATTAGACACTTTGGCCACTGCAGCAGTCCTAGGAGACGATGTGGGTGAGCTGATAGTTGGAGCCACTACAAAACATCCTAGGCATCGTCCTGGATGCGCTTGCATTGTGTGCATTCAGCCCCCTAGTGGAAAGGGCAAGCACAAGCCCAATTGCATATGCAACGTGTGCATGACTGTGAAGCGCCGGTTTAAAACTCTCACGCTGCGCAGGAAGAAACGCCAATCAGAACATGAAGCAGAAATTGCCCGGGGGAAGGACCAGATTCTGGTTCCTCCACGGGATGAATCGGAGATGGCAGGCACATCTGTACATCCATTGCCGCGTATAAATCATTCAGATAATGAAAGAAGTGATCATGAGGGTAGAATCCAATCGGAGGTGGCTGAGACCAGTAAGGAACAACTAGACCTGAATTGCCATCCCAACCGGGAAGACGAGCTTCTAACAGAGGCAACAGGAGTGAGCATGACAAGCCTTGTTCATGCAGCTAGCCTTCCACTAGAGATGTACCTGAGGCAGAATGGGCTCTTAAGCTTGCGTCCCTGTTTGCTCTCACAATCCGCTGGTGAGAACGAGGGAAGCCCACCCCCACCTGATGAAGGGTGCCTTGCTTCTTTAGTACTAGAGCATGAGAACATGGGTGGTGAAGGTTAATTTCAGCCCCAAGCGAGGCTATTATTATTTTCTCTTTTCAGTATTTATCTGTTTAAAATTATATATGCCATCTGTTTTCTTTCCCAACGCATGTTGTTATACAACTTATACTATAATCACAATCAAAGAGTGCAATCTATTTTCGGCAGCTCCTCTTTATTTTATTTTTATTTTTTAAAGGAAAATCAATCTAAGAGCACTAAGATTTAGCCCTAGAAATTATTCATAGCTACTGCACTAAGTAGGCCAGTGATATGTGGGGCTTGATCTACAATACACAAGCCCAACCCTTCGGTTGAAGTGTTGGGCTTGTAGAGCATTTTCCTAAGATCTTTATTAATATTTGTTGGGTATATGGATATTCTCGGATCAAGATTCTCTCTCTCATTTTGTTCTGTATTGTCTTGCGCGTTTAAATTGAGAAATTTTGAATTGTTAATGCAACAACTTTTAATTCATAATGTAACAATTCCACAAAAAGTGTAATAAAGTTACCCATCTATGTTAATTAAATGTGATTTACCAAAGAAATTAACCCCGTCTTTAGTCTTACTTTTAAAAATTCAAATCTAATAAAGAAAAAATGTTGTAATCCTTGTTATAACAAACATACTAGTACTCTATTTATATATATCATCATCATCTTTGTCTTAATCTAATATGAATGAAATCGGACACATGAATTCTCTCTCTTTAATTTTTTCTATTACATGTCATTTTCTCTACTATGTTCAACTTTTTAAAGTCATTTCTAATAACCTCATCCCATATTATCTTTAGTCGCCCTCTCCGTCTCTTACTTTCTATTTTAACTAGTTTTCCTCTCTTCACTAGATATATGTGTCCAATTTTTTCTCTCATACTCTCGTTAGGAATCTTATCTCTTTTAGTCACTCCATTCATTCACCTTAACATTTTTAATTCCGCTACAAGAAGTCGTTATTGTTGTCCCTTTTTTTGGCCCCAATATTCCGTCCCATACAACATAATTAGTCTAATAACAATTCTATAAAACAATTCTTTTAGCTTATGTGTAATTCTTTTATCATATAATATCTCACTAGTTATGTCGCTATTTATCTCTCCATTATTTTGTATTATCGATCCTAAATACCAAAAGTGGTTGTTTTGAGAAGTCTTTTGGTTTTGAAGTTCTACCATTATATTATTAATGCCCGATTCTTTGTTAAAAATACACTCTATATACTTGGTTTTAGTTCAACTAATTCTCAATCCTTTCAATTTTGAAACATTTCTCCACCCTTCTAGTTTTATTGTTAAGTTCTTTTTAGCACCATAAAATCTCTAAAAAGTTGAACATACATAAATAATTTAAAGAGAAGAAAAAAATGCACCATGTAATCTCTATTTATATATATACATATATAAATTATTTGTTATGATTTAAAGAGGGAAGAAAAAAATACTCAACAATTTATGACAACATTTATGGTTGTTAACTATCTTCTCTCCATCTATTTTTCTCATATCATTTATTGATAAGCACTTCAATGTGTACATTAAATGCACCTAGCCGGAAATATCTTATTTTATTTTTATGGATGACTAGAATAGTGGAGAAGATTCGTTTCAATAAGAAAAAATTGATTTTTTTTAAAATATGAAACTTCAATTTGGTTGAAAGGCTCGTGAAGTTGAAGTAATTAACTACAACATTTAAACTTTAATTGGCTGATAAGATTATCAATAGGAAAATTTACTCATGGGAGTAGGTATTATTTAGAGGAGCACACGGTCTGGTTCAATCCAAGAAAAAAAATCGGACGAATTGTTTGATCCGGTTCGATTTGGTTTTTCAATTTAGACAACTTTTTGTGCACCCCTAGTATTATTGAAGTGATTCAATCTTATATTGACACATCAATTTTAATTATTAATAAAAAAAAGCTAAAAAGAAAAATAAATGGAAGTTAAATTGGCCCATTTCTTCTTGGTCAATATATATAGGACAATACTTGCTAAGAAGAAAGAGACAAGTATCCAAAAATAAAGAGACAAGTGTCCTAAAATTATAAAATAATAAAAAATAAAAGAGTTGAGATTTGAGAAGGATTTGGGTTAAACCCAATAAAATCCAAATCAAATTCTAAATGTGACTCTCTCTCTATCATTCTCTCTTTGTCACATGCACGAATGCCCTAATTTTGTTTGGCGACTGAACAGTGCTAGGAGCAGCACATGACCTATCAGAATTTGTAAAGAAACATCTGCCTTCAGTCATTTTAAGTAAGAACAGGTTAGCTTCTGAAGTTAAACATTAAAGAGGGGAAATAATACACACAACATAAGTCATTTCCTAAGGCCTGTTCGTGTGCTCCTCTCTTCAGTGAGGATGGCCTTAAAAAGAGTTTTGGTCACAAATCCTGGAAGAAAAGAGCACGACAAATCAAAGATACCAAGCCTACTGTAAGAGAATGCATTGAAGGAAAGAGAAAGAAGTCTTTTTAGCCAAAGTATAATCAAACAGAGTTTTTTCCTTTAAAAGCTAAGTTCCGAAAACTCATAAGTAACCAGACCGGCAAGGCTTCTATTAATTGTGTTCATCCAGAGGAAGGTATCACTTTTTCTAATACCTAAGTTGAGGTGGAGAAGGCCAACCTAAAATGGCCCCAACCTTCTCAATGAAGGTTATGGTGTGGAATTGTCAAAGTGTGGGGAACACCCGGACAATTTCCCAATTGAGGAGATTTGTTAATCTCCATTCCCCATTTATTATCTGTCTTTTGGAAACTAAAAATAAATGTGATAAATTGGAAAAATTTAGAAGATTTTTGGGTAATTATAATATGTTTCTTGTCCCCCCATGAGGTCTTGCAGTGGGGATTGCCCTTTTCTATTTGGCTGAATGTAATCTTAAAGTTGTTGATTTTACTGATTTTTCAAATTTCTTGTGAGATTTGTGATTCATGGATTTGTGGTAGTTGGTTCTTTACTAGAGTCTACGCCTCTTGTGATGAGGGAGTGAGAGCAAATCAATGAAATTATTTAAAGAATCTGCAAATCAGACTGGGTTAAAAGTGTCTCTTGATGGGGGATTTTAACACTATGCTGCACCCTTCTAAAAAAAAAGGGGGGTTCTCAATGACAAACATGGATGTTGAAAAGTTTCAAAGATTTAGTGGATTGCTGCCATCTTTCTGACATGGGCTTTAAAGGCTACCCCTTCACTTGGTGCAACAATATAGGTGGAGATGGTAATGTGAAGGTCAAACTTGATAGAGGGTTATGCTCTATCAACTGACTCCAATCTTTTCAAAGATATGGTCTTCATCACGTTGCGGGTATTGGTTCAGATCATTGAACTCTAATTCTTAACACAAATGAAATTGTGCTTCCTCAAAAAAGACAGTTTTTTTTCAATGCAAATTGGACCAAACATGAAGATTTTAAATTGGTGATCTCTCAGAACTGGAAAGTTAGGACCACTGGATCTCCTTTGGTTTCTCTAAAGAATAAGTTAAAGTGTTGTAAAATTAAGCTTAGATCCTGGAGTATGCAAACCTTCAAAAATGCTAGCGTTCGAATCAAAGAGATTTAGTCCAAGCTCAACAGACTCAAAGAATCGAACCATTGGGATAAACAGGAGATCTAGAGATTGGAAAGTGATCTGAGTAAAGTTTGGAGTGATGAAGAAATTTATTGGAAGCAAAAGTCTAGGGTTGCATGGCTCCTCCACGGAGACAAAAACACTAGCTTTTTCCATAGAAAAATGAAGATCAGAAGAAGGAAAAATGAGATCTCAGGGCTTGAAAACTCGATGGGGTAATGGAAAGACACAAAAGAAGAGATTAGACTTATTGTAAAAAACTATTATGGTGGCCTCTACTCTTCGATAGCTTCAATTGTAAATCTCGATCGATGGCCTGTTGTGATACCAAAAATGTCGGATGAAATGAACTGCACTTTGACTAGAGAAGGAATTGAAGAGGAACTTAGACATGCATTTAAAGGAATGAGGCCGTTTAAAGCTCCTGGGCCTGACGACTTCACTCTGTTTTTCCAATCCAATTGGGTGATCTTTAAAGAGGACCTTGTTGCAGGTTCTAATCATTTTTTGCATTCTGGTTTTATGATTCATAGTTTAAATCACACTAACCTTTCTCTTATCCCAAAGGTTAAACATCCTACTGACATTGCCCAATATAGACCAATTTCTCTTTATAATGTTTTGTATAAGCTGTTCTCAAAAGTGTTAGCCAATAGGTTCAAACCACTCGTGCAATCTCTCATCAGCCCTAATCAGAGTGCCTTTGTTCTAGGAAGGCTTATCCATGATAATATAATCCTTGCTTATGAACATAACCATTCTTTGAAATCAAAAAATAAGGATAAGACAGGTTTTTTAGCTCTTAAATTAGATATGTCTAAAGCATATGATAGAGTTAAATGGTACTTCCTTGAGACTATGCTGAGAAAGTTGGGTTTCTCAAAGAAATGGGTGGGGTCAGTGATGAGTTGTGTGACATCTGTTACCTTCTGTTCTTATTAATGGAGAAGTAGGCAAACTCATTTATCCCTCGAGAGGTCTCAGGCAAGGAGACCCCCTGTCTCCTTATTTATTTCTTTTCTGCACTGAAGGGCTTTCTTTGCTTCTTGATCAGACACCTGCTCAATCTAACATTAGTGGGGTTAAAATGGGGAGCTACGAACACCCCATCAATCATCTTCTTTTTGCTGATAATGCTCTCCTTTTTTGTAAGGTGAATGTTAATGAAACTTCAAATTTAAATCAGATTTTGAATATTTATGAAACCTTATCCGGCCAAGCAATCAATCTTTTCAAATCAAGTATTTTGTTTAGCCCAAATGTTAATGCTAGTGACAGAGAACAAATCAGAGGTATTTTGGGCATTACAAATGCAGAATGGATTAACAATTACCTGGGCCTTCCCTCAATCCTTAATAGATCAAAATGCATTTCCTTCAAATACCTTGTGGATAGAGTTGTGGGTAGAGTGAAACAAATGAAGGGTGAATTTCTTTCAAAGGCAGGCAGGGAAATTCTCATTAAATCTGTCCTAAGCTCAACTCTTAATTTTGCATTGTCTTGTTTCAAATTGCCTCCTAATGTCTGTAATCAACTGAGAAGTAATTTTTTAAATTTTTTCTGGAGCGGTAAAGAAGTAGCTCATAACTTGAAGTGGATTGGTTGGGACAAAATCTGTGATTTGAAAGATAATGGGGGCTTGGGAGTGAAAGATCTGGAAACTTTCAATCTCGCTATTTTGTCTAAAATGGCTTGGAGATTGGAAATAGAAGACAATTCCTTGTTTTACCACTCTATGAAGAATAAGTACTTCAACTCTTGTTCCTTTTTGAATGCCGATTGCCATAGCAATGCCTCTTGGATCTGGAAAAGCCTTATAGCAGCAAAACCCATCATTTGGGAAGAGAAACGTTGGAGTATTGGAAATGGTCTGAAGGTTAACTGTTGGAATGACAATTGGTTATTGGAAAAGAAATGTGCCTCGGTCTCTTCCATTCCATCTGTTAACTCGTCTGTCAAATGGGTGTGCTGATCTTATTATTCAAAGTTCTAGATGTTGGAATGAATTTGGTGAAGGCGTCTTTCAACCAAGAAGACTACAATAAGGTTTTGCAAACCCCATAAGCTGTTTTGAAAGGGATGATAAAATTGTTTGGGGGAAGACTTCAGATGGTGTCTTCTCGGTTAAATTTGCTTACAAGATTGCGTACTAGCTATTGCATAAGAGCCCTCAGTCTCAACCGCAACCCGAATGCAACATCTACCAAGAGTTTAATCCGAAATGGAAGAGCCTTTGGAATGTTAAAACTAAAAGAATATCTCATTCTTCCTTTGGCAGTGTTGTCATGGAAAACTCTCGGTTCTCACGCGTTTAAAGAAAATGAACATGGTAGAGAATTGTTTGTATTTTTTCTGCAGTGAGTATGAAGAATCGATTATTCATCTCCTTTTCTTCTACCCTGTGGCAATCATGGTTTGGAAGTTGAGCTGTCTAAGGCTTGATCTAAGCCATCATAATTGGGCCTCGTGGAAGCATTTTTGGCTGGGGATTACCTCTACTTTCTCAAGTTTAGAAGATGCAGAAAAGAAAATTAGTTTATGCTCCTTCATTGTTTGGCAAATTTTGGAAGGCAAGAAATGATTGGCACTTTGAAAAAATTCAATGGGATGCTCACCAAATTCTGGATTGTGCAATGGCAATTTTTTTTGAATTCTGTGAAATAACTGATAGGGATTGCTTTTTTTCTCCATCAATTGAGCCATCACATTCAGAGTTATGGTCCCCGCCAAAGGAAGGGTTTTTAAAGCTCAACATTGATGCTTCTTTCAACTTTCTTTCTAAGGAAGGTGGAAGGGGTGCTATTTTGAAAAATCACAAAGGTTTTCCGATCAAAGTTGCATTGTGACACTTCTCGGTGGTTGACAGTGCAAAAAATGCTGAAACACTTACTCTTAGAATGGGTTTGATGATTTTGGCTCAATGGGGATATCATAAGGTGTATGTGGAGGGAGACTGTAGAGCAGTTATGAGTTTAAAGCCTAGTAATGATCAGGTGGTTGTTGTAGTTGAAGATGTTAAACACCTATTGTGGTTTTATTCGGATTTCTCTTTGAGCTGGGCTCGTAAAAGTTGTAATCACGTTACCCATTTAATTAGTAGATGAGTTGTGAATTGTAGAACCTCTGATTTGCAGTGGTTCATTTGGCCAGTTTGGCTTTGTGCTGCTGTAGAAGAAGAAGTTAAAGGTGACCCCGTGGCTTTGTAATCTATTTCTTTTCAAGCCAGGAAAAAAAAAAAAAGATAAATTGAATATGTATAAAGATAAAAAAGTAGCAATGGAATGAAAATGAATCATGAGACTAGTTATCTTATTATTATTTTGTACATTTTAATTTGTTCTTTTTATATTGTTTTTTGTTTTATTTATTTTTCTTGTGAATACTAAGCTACCGTATGTATATATATATATATACAGAAATATATATATACAGAAGTTGGAAGTGTTGAAAAATAGTGTCTAATTCACACACACACAATATGCCATAGTTTTCTTTGGTTAATCGAGGCATATGAAATGAAACTAAATTGTTTGTCATTTCCTTTCTTCCTCACAAACTAGTTTTCATATCAATTAGTTTTCATAGCTTTCACTTCTCTCTCTGTGGGGACCAATTTAAATGTCAACAAGGTAACATATACATCATGGTATTAAATTATACGTCATTGGGACCATTATTTGTTCAATTAACCTTCCGCACATGTACCTTTCGAAAAGAAAAAAAAAAACCTTCTCCACAACATGTTGTGGGTTGAAAGTTAATGCATAACACTGACCCTGGCCTTCAGGTTAATTTGGTTCCGACACACAACATATAATAGACCCGTCTGGAAACAAAATGAAGCGAAACACTGAAATTGACGTAAGACTGATTTGAATCCTCTACTTGAATCTACATAGCCACATGAAAAACATGAGAAAAGGTTGAAGCCCTGGATCAATGCCATCTCCATTCCAAGGACCATCCATAAACCAACCTAAGAGAGAGTGATTTAACACTGTCTACGAACACATTTACGATAAGACCTATTATAAATTTATAATTTTATTTTCTATCACCATTATTTCGTAATGCAAGCCAGCGAAGTCCGAATTGGGACAATTCAGATGAAGGCATACATACATGATGTTTACGATATTAATACATGACAGACAAAGGATGGATGTACATATTGTGTGGTCTGGAATTGCGAAACCACAGATCCATTACGGGCATGTCTCTGCATTTGTTGTAAAAAAAAAAAAATTATCAAAAGAATAGCAAAAACCCTCATCCACAGAAAAATTTCTCTTACAGAAAATCTTTGCTACTCAACTACTTGAGGCTACATGTTGCATTTAGCTTTAAAAACAATTTTTTTCCCAGCACGTTGCTCAAACGTTGCCAATGAGCCGTACTCATATCACTCAATAATGAGAAAGCCCAAAATCACCGAACTTTGTTGAAAAATAGTGTCTAATTCACACACACAATAATAAAATTGGAAGAGAAAATGAAGGAAGAACTCTTTGAAAGATATTTTATTTCTCACATTTTTTTGATAGAAAACATTACATTATATAAGTTTCAAAACAAATTTGTAAGACCTATATGTATATACTATTACACGCATGTAACATTAACTCTCGTGTCTTCCATTAGCACAATAATAGTTTCACTAGTTAACACAACATTTTCATGTCTTCCACTAGCACAATAATAACTCCACTAACATAATTTTCTCATGTCTTTCACTAGTACAATAATAGCTCTACTAATAAAATAACAATCACTGACATAATAACAATTAATTTATTCAAAGGTAAATTTCTAACAAAAAGTTGGAGGAGGGTGAATTTATGAGTCAAGAATAACTTTCATTTTGGTGGACTTGCGTGAGACCCACTATTCTCACGAATTGTTTGCAGTGACTGCAAGATTATTGTGCAGTGATTGCAACTGCAGATCTTTTGTCCGCGAAGTCTCTTGTATCTTCAAGGTTTAGTCGTAGAAAAAGGTGTATAATATATTTATATATATATATATATATATATATATATATATATATATATATTTAGAAAGATCAAAAAGAAATGGGCTGATTCAACTTTTATTTCTTTTTTTTTTAAAATTTTTTTTATTACTCCCTCCGTCCCATAATTTTAGTCCACTATTCTTTTTTGGGATGTCCCAAAATACATGTCCATTTCCTAAAATGGATTATATGATTCCTAAACTACCCTTTCCAAACTCTACTATCCTAAAAGTGGGGCCTACTATATAATAATAATACTAACTTTTAAACAAGAACTAATATGTAAATTCATGCATTATTACACCAAAAAATGGGTCCCACCATGAAAAGTTAGAATTCCCAAACATGCCAAGAATTATGGGACGGAGATAGTAATAATTAAAAGTACGTAATGTGCCATTATAAGATTCCACCATTAAAAGTACCATATCAGTTGTAAGTAGATAGCTAGCATTTACTTATCAGTGAGTGAGTAGGTAAGTATGGAGGATAAAATATTTGTAATTCAAGTGATGATATGGGCAGTATGAGGAGTGATAATTTAATTGACAAGTTGGTCATTTTGTTGGCAAAAGATTATCCTTGACTCGTGGTCTCATGCAAAGGGAAGTTCTTAATTTGTCACAGACTTGGAAGTAGATAAATTAAGCACGGTGCATGTTAATTTATTAGAATCTCCACGACAAAACATGCAGTTAACATATTACATTACTTTCAAGGTGCGCTTAATTTTAAGGTGCAGGGTACAAGTTTTCTCCCAAACGAGGCTTTGCAAGTGCAAGCAGTGGTTTAGCGAGAAGGAGGCTATCCAGTGACTCAGTAAGGTCAATGGTAGACACATTGGGTGGCACACTCCATGTGAACCCTTGAAGAAGCCTAGCCAACAACATAGTAGTTATAGTAGAGCCCAGTGTGATTCCGGGGCATCCACGCCTCCCAGTGCTGAACGAAAACATATACAAGTCCGGTTCAGAGAGTAGCACATCCGATCCATCATCCTTTAGGTGACGCTCCGGCTTGAACTTGAGTGGGTCATCCCAGATTTTAGGGTTGCGACCGAGTCCCGGACGACTGAGCAGGACATGACTACCCTTGGGGATGAAATAGCCGGCCACAGTTGTGTCGGACACTGACACGTGAGGAAGGTTGAAGGGCGCGATTGGGTGGAGACGGAAGGCCTCTTTTGCACATGCCTTGATGTAGTTGAGGTGCGAGAGGTGGGATTCTTGGACAAGTCTCTCCTTCCCAACCACCCTGTCCAATTCCTCTATAGCTTTTTGAAGCATCTCGGATTGATTAAGCATCTCAGCAAGTGCCCATTCCACGCAATTTGATGGATTGTCCACTGTCGCTATCATTAGTTCCTGTGAATTAATTAAAACATCAATGTGTACATACTTGTATATGCATGGAATGAATTAAAATGGTTGCTTTTGGAGAATTTTGGATTAGCATAATCCATGTCAATAATATAAACTCCTACCATGCCACAAGCGGAAGAAATTAACATGAAAAGTAATAGTTCTATTTGATTTTTATAGCAAATATAACTAAACAAGTCTTCTATAGTAGTAATATTTGATTTTATATAGCAAATAAAACTAAACAAACCCAAAGGTTTATTTATGTGTGTGTGTGTGTGAGAGAGAGACTTACAAGGATTTGTGCTTTGATCTCTTCAGCAGACAGTAATGGGTTACCATTTGTATCCTTAAGCATAATTAGAACATCAAGCAAGTCCTCTTCCACTTTCTTTGCACCATTCCTCCACTGTTGCATCCTCTTATCAATTTCGGGATCTTGATACTTCCTCACACTTGCAATAGCTTTCCTCATGATCTTCTCATGACCATCTAAATCAACCCGCCCTCTCAACCATGGAATATAATCAGAAATACAGAATGAATACAGGTAACCGAGAATGGTGAAACAAGCTTCCACGTGCTCTTCTTCCTCACCACCCGGTCCTCCATCCGGCATTCCTTCCCCGAAAAACCTCTTGTTGAATATCATCTTCCTAATCACATTTCCACAATAGTGCTTCGCTGCGATTCTCACATTCACTACACCTCCTGTTAGGGTTGCACAAAAAATTGTTAGAACAAGACAAACTGAATCCTATGGTTTGATCCTGTTGGTTCAATTCCGATTCTAAAAATGTAAGAGGTTGAATTTCAGTTTGAGTTAAAAAAAATCGAACCAAACTGAATCTAACGAAACCATTTGTAATAAATATATATATATATATATATTATATGCTTGTTCAAAATATAATTCACCATATACTACAATATAACTTATTGTACACTACAATGAATAGGATCATCGTACATGTATTTTAAAATTTATTTTTTTATTTTATTGGTATGTATATATACAGAAATAATTTATTGCTCACTAGTGAGCAAGAAATCCCTACACACAATGCATAATAACCATTGAATATGATTGTTATGATTTTTAGTAACTATTTTTTCTAACTTAAATTATATCCAACTGTTACTATGGTTGGTGTGTAAAAAACTAAAAAATCGAATCGAAACCAAACCAACCGTTGCAGTTTGATTTCATTTGGTTCGACGGTTGGATTCAATTCGGTTCTAAAAATAAAATCGATTTGGTTTTGATTTATTTTATAACCGGACCAAATTGAACCATGCGCACCCTTACCTCCAGTCACTGAGTTCTTGCATTGGTTATAGACATATCGGACGAGGTGATCTGCTTCTTCAACTCTTTTATGGTGAAGCCATCGATGTCTTCCGAATGAAAGCACCTCAGAACTAACAACTCTCTTCATTTTTTTCCATTGTTCCCCCACAGGGACAAGAGCTGTGGTTAGGTATCCATCGCTGGCGATATGGGCTGCCAAGCAAATAGGCCTTGATGAGAAGGTTGCATCATGTTTTTTTAAGAACTCACATCCCATTTGTGGACAACTGACAGGAATGACATGAACATTTCCAAGATGGATACAAGCAATGTCGGTGTCCATGTCCTTCATGAGCTTGTGTATCCATCGGAATGTTGGCTTGTTCATGAGCATTTCTGGGAGGTTACCAACTATAGGCCATGGTTTTGGGCCAGGAGGCAGTGAGAGATCACCAGCCTTGGTCTTCTTGTTGCCCCGTGTTTGGTAATTGACCAGGAACAAGAAAATGAAGATAATGGGGAGAAAAAGATTAGTGGATGAAAAGCCATTGGAGGACAAATCAAGTATGCCATGGAAGAAGTTTAGGGTGTAGGAAGAGAGGGCTGAGGTGGAGTTCTTCATGGTCATTACTGTGATCAATATGTACATAATGCTCACCTTTATATAGAAATTTCTCCAACAAAAGTGGTTTATGACAATGCAGGGGTAATAGTGTGTTTTTTTTTATATTTATTTATTAGTATGTCCTTGCCTTACTATTTTTCTCCCTTTTTATAAACATGTACTGCTTAAGGATCAGAGAAATCCTAAACGTCATAATTTTATTTCATAAATTTTAACTCGAATCTATGTGGCAGGTGATAATACCATAGGGACTCCGTGTATGGGGGAATCCTACCAATAATAACTTACCATTTAATTTTATCTCTTAAAATAATGGATTATATCACCTGCCACATAGATTCGAGTTAAAATTCATGATATTTATTCGAGACGTGTAGCATTGCTCTAAGGATTAAGACAACATCTATTAAATTTTGAGAAATGTTAAACGTTATGAAATTATGTCATGAATTTGTATCATGAATGATGTGGGAAGTGATAGTTTCATGAGAGTCCGTGTATTGGAAAAAATCCCACCAATATTATCTATCCATGTTATCTGTCACATCATTCATGATATAAATTTATGAAATAATTTCATGACGTGTAGCATTGCTCTTAAATTTAACATTATTATAATTAATATTTCTTATTTTCTCTTTAGATTTCTTTCATTATCTTCTCTTTTTTTTCTCTTTAGATTTTTCTGAAAGTTTGTACACATGCACACTTTTACGGGATTTCGTAGATAAAAATCATCTTATAATGGGACTACGTCAAACAAAATCCATCTTTTTTTCCTTTTCTTTTTTTCCCATGTAGGGTTTTAGCCGACCACCTTAAAAGTTGTAAAAAAACGGAATGGGACTGAGCAAAATCATAGTAATCCAACTTGTTAAAAACAGGGGGGAAAAACTAGTTGAAAACAAAGATTATATTTAGAGTATGCTATCAAAACATCTCTCTCATGACAAGCGTGTGAGTTCTGTATTTATTAAGCATTGAATTGATTTTCATGAAGAGTATCTGGAAACTAAGTTTGACATGTGTCGTTTCCTAGAGAGAGACTCGAACTAGTTTTTTTTTTTTTTTTTGGACAAGTTAAAATTCATTAAAAGAGAAAGTGTACAAGAAAGGGCAAGGCCCAAAACAGAGGCACAACCAAACCAAGCCCAAAGGCTGAAACACTAAACGAAGCCCTAATTAACCAACAGAAATTTGAAGAATAACTGTTGCGGTAATGCTAAAAAAAAGATGCCATATATTCCGGTATTGTCGAAAATCGAACATGGGCGGTTGAAAGCTTGTGCAATTGCTTTCATACTTTTGCAATCACGAAGCTTGCATGTCAAAAGTACATTTGTGAAGCCCTTTCTTTGGATAACCACATATGATAAAGAGTAATGCTATACGTCATGAAAATATTTCATGAATTTTTATCTTGAATGATGTGCCAATTAAATGGTGAGTTAGTATTGGTGGGATTCCCCCATACACGAAATGTCAATAGTATTATCACATACCACATCATTCATGAAGGCAATTCATGATAAAATTTCATAAGGTTTAGCATTTCCCTATAATAAATACTTATAGAAGAAATATCACATGTTAATTTCCTGACAAAAATTTACCACATGATATGTCTTTATCTTTTTGTTACGTAAACAATGCATGCACCCACACAACTAGGGATGTCAACGAGACGGATTCTTAATCGGGCACCAATCCCAATCCTCACCTCGCATATTCGAGCACCCTTGCATACATTTTTTTTAAGAACAATTGAAACTTGAACAAATTAAAGATAAATTTAATAAAAAATAATAATTAACAATCATAAAAAAAAGTGTTGTTAAAATTAAAAATTATCATAAAAATGAAAGAAAAAGAAAAACTATAACTAATAAAGAATATTTGTCACTATATTTATTATTAATCGGAGTGGGTTCGGGGCTTAGCGAGTTTTAAACTCTCTCATGCTTGTCCCAAAACTTATTAGAATGGTTCCAAATTTATCTCAATATGAAGTAGGACGAGACGAGTTAAATTGACATCTCCACACACAATCTTTCAATTTTATTTTATTTTTAAAAAATATGAAATTCAAGTTGTTGGTTGGAGGATTAATCCTCCAAAATCACAGCTGCTTCAGAGATAACTTTTTCCATTAAAAAATGGTTCTTTTCTTTTTGTGGTAAGGCAATTAAACCAGTCTTATCCATCACATTAATGCCATGTTATCCTTAAAATATATGCTTTTTTTTTTTTTTTTAATAGGAAGAACTGGATCCTTCTAATTACCCTATCCGAAGGGAATCAGAGTTAGGTGATATAAGGTTGCTCAGTTCCAAATAACATTTATTATAATCTTAATCCCTACTGTACTAAATGCTAGCTTATCTCAGCAGTTTTGTAGATAATGCTATTATTCATATTTAGCCAAAATGCATTTAAACCATCCACCGGAAACCCTAATCCAGAGAAGCAAAATGACGAATGTCCTCATTAACTAAGGAAGGATGCAGATGAATTAAGATGTTCATGGCTAGTTTGGGCAGATTGTTTTAAAACTTGATGTTTTTGTTCATTAAGTAAACAAGTTGACTTCTAACTCGATTCATTTATTTAACGAGTCCACTCTAAACAAGGTTGAACAACTCATGCATGTAGGTTCATTTAGAGGTTCAGCTACCGAACATAGACAACTTTTATAGTTTTTTTTGTAATTTTGACAAGTTTCCGTGCCTATTTATTGTTAAAGAAACTAATAAAATATAAAAGTTAAGTGAAAAAGATAACATATTTGGTAACGTCAATCGTTTTAAAAATTTTGAAACATAAATATTGAAACACGTTTGATAATTTCAACTGTTAAAATTAGTAAGTTTTTTTAATATTTTTATAAAAAAATTGACCGAGTATTATTATAATTTTATAAAAATTTAGCTAAGTCTTGTTATATTTTTTTAAAAAATACGAGCTCTCCCACTAAGGAGAGAAGTGCTCTGTCCAACTTGAATTACCCACTATCTTACAAATTTGATATATTTGATTGACTACAGTCATGTTTTTCCCATAAACTAACCTTACACAAGTATAAAAAATATTGCAAATAACATTCCAGTGCCATAAACTTTCAAATAATATATTTAGGGTAAATTATATTAACCTTTCTTGAGGTTTGGCTTAATTACACCTAACATCAAACTAATGGATTTTGTTACAATGACCTCCCCTGAGGTTTGCTCCGTTAGACAAAGACCCCTCTCTGTCCAAAATTCTGTTAGTTTTGTCAAAAAAATTATGATAAATTACACTGACCTCCCCTGATATTTGGCCTAATTATACGCATCAAACTAATTAATTTTGTTACAATGACCTCCCTTGTAACAGAAATGAACTAATCGACATTAACTTTTGGATGAAATGTCTATTCTACCCTTAATATTATATTAATATAAAAATTAAAATATTTATATATACAAAATGACATTTTTGCACATATAATATAATAATATTTTCTATATTATATATATAGTAAATATTATTATATATGTGTGTGTGCGCGCTCGCACAACCCCAGCTGCCATCATCACCCCATCGATACCACACAGTTGCCATGCTGTGAACCACCACTAGCCGAGCCATAACCTTCGTGCAAAACCCCAGTTGCCATGGTCACCGCCATGCTCCCATCATGTAAATATTATTATATTAGAGGGGCAAAAGTGTCATTTTATATATATAAATATTTTAATTTTTATATCAATATAATATTAAGGTTAGAATACAATTCACCTAAAAGTTAACGTCGGTTAGTTCATTTATGTTACAAGGGAGGTCATTGTAGTAAAATCAATTAGTTTGATGTCGGGTGTAATTAGACCAAATCTTATGGGAGGTCAGTGTAACTTATTTCAAACCTAAAGGGAGGTCAGTGTAATTTATCATAATTTTTTTGACAAAATTAACGAAATTTTGGATAGAGGAGGTGTCTTTGTCTAACAGAGCAAATCTCAAGGGAGCTTATTATAACAAAATTTATTAATTTGATGCTGAGTATAATTAGGTCAAATCTCAAAAAAGGTAAATATAATTCACCCATATATTTATATCATCGACGAAAAATAAACGAATAATAAGAGATGTACTGGTTTGATTCAAACACTCATTCTCAAGCTACTTACTTCATCACGCGGTTAATATCACATGCTAATAAAATGTGGTCAGTTTAAAACATGACAAAGTGATTGTTGAAGTAGATTTTTCGGTAACATAACATGTGATTTGACATAGATTACACGTGTTCGGTCAAATATAGTTTGGTGAAGGTTGTTGTCGAATTATTTTTCAAACAGTGACAGTGGTGCATTAAAAATAGAAAATTTTCATTCGCAAGCTACTTAGTTCATCACACGATTTGATGGGATATTTATTCCGATAGTGACATATATAACATAAAAGTTGCAGACTACGTGACGTGAATAAAAAGTTTTGATCAGACTTCTTTCTCTTAGATAAATTTAAAAAATTGAAGAGTCAGTCTTTTATTAGGACACGTTCCTAATTGACCGCTATAAATATAGAAAACGGTCTATGTTCTGATTTCTTCTACAATTTTAAGAGTTTTTTTGATATCTAACTTGATCGTCAGAGCGTAATCGGCCGACACCGCGTCGGTGCCTTCTCGATTACTCTTTGTTTATCTCTTCACATGTTAGCGATTGACTAGTCCCTCTTTGTTTATCTCTTCACATGTTAGCGTTTGACTAATCCAAGCGTAAATCTGTGCTTCATCAACTGTTAATATCACATGCTAATAAAATGTGGTCAATTTAAAACATGACAAAGTGATTATTGAAGTAGCATTTTTCGGCAAAAACTATGAAACTATTAAGATATCATAACACGTTGTTTGACATAGTTACACATGTTGAGTCAAATATAGTTTGGTGAAGGTTGTTGTTGAGTTATTTTTCACACAGTAACAATGGTGCATTAAAAATAGGAAATTTTCATTAGCTGGAGTAGAGTACGCAGGGTTATTGAATATTTTTCTGAGAAAGTAAACAATAGAAGGCAAACTGATAACACTGCATAGATGCATCATTCCTACCAAAGGTTGAAAAACATTTACAATTTCAGATTGTTAAGGCTTCTCAAGAAGCTTTTAGGATTTTAAGATCACAAGAAAACAATAATATTTTGAAGAATTGAAACATTCAATTTGACAATGACCCTTCTTAGAGTTGCTATGACGAAGGAGGAACAAGAATCAAATGTCACGATGGAGAAAGAGAAGATCTCTACAATAAGAATCACATTACTAGAGACTGAAACAATAAAATGGCTCACATTACTAGAGACTGAAACAATGAAAACTTAGCCAATTATATTTAGAGTATTGTTGTTCTACTTTTACCGTCTTTATAATCAGAAATCAAACAACAATGTTAAATAAAACGAATATGTATAAATCCCTAAGGTAAAGAACAAATTTACATGTAGTTGAATATGTATCATATTAAATTATCACCATGAATGTGTATCATCATGGTTTTGATTATATTATGTAGGATAATCTGTGATTGTTTTTTTTTTTATTTTAATTCTTTTTTTATGGGAGGAAGGGAATATAATGATATCAGTTGCACATTGGAAGAATGGCACAACCCAACTAAATCAATGATTTTGCTCAAATTAAAAATTAAGAATGTTTAACAAATGGTTAAGAGTGACCAACAAAAATTGTTTGGCTCCGTGGAACCTATTAGATGTTTGGTCATGATATTCTTTAGATATTATGGTGTTAAAATATTGATCAAATTTGACATTAATATAACAGTTTTCAATGGAGTAGAGTTCAACTGGACCAACATTACAAAATTAAGATCACTTATGGAGTTTCTGGTTCTGTTTGAATGGAAGGTGAATGCATATATAAAGGTATCAGTGAACAATTTAGTAGACAACTAGAGAATATTGTAGAGAAGTGTAAGGTAGGGTAAAGATGATAAATATATTGGAGATAATTAATCTTAACCATTGAATGGAAAGTGAATGCATATATAAAGGCCCTGTTTGATAAAACTTTTGTTTCTGCTTTTACGCAGAAGAAAAAGAAAAGTAGAAGCTAAATCAGGAAGGCGGTACCCCTAACTTCCTTTAAATGCTCTTTTTGGACTCTGAAGCTCTTTCGCCTTACCAATCCAAACACTCTCCAAAACGGCTTTTGAACTTAAAAAGTTGAAAACTCTTTTTCAAAAGCCAATTCAAATAGGGCCAAAATATCAGTTATCAGCTTAGTAGAGAGTGGCAAATATTCTAGGAAAATGTAAGATAAGGTAAAGATAATAAATATCTAAGAGAGAATTTTAAATAATTAATCTTAGCCGTTCAATGGAAGGTAAATGCATATATAAAGGTATTAGTTAACAGAAGCGGGAAATATTCTAGAGAGGTGTAAGGTAGGTTAAAGATGATAAATATCTTGGAGAGAATTTTAGATAATTAATCTTAACCGTTGAATGGAAGGTGAATGCATATATAAAGGTATGACTATCACTTAATAGCTTAGTAGATAGCTAGCTGACTAGGTGGGTGTCGCGTGTTGGATCTCTTTCCTCCACTATGTTGTAATTTTTGTGAAACAACTTAAAAACACCAATATGGTGTTATGAGTTTTGGGCCATATATGTTGCCTGTTTTGACACTATTAGAAAAATAACAACTCCTACCAAACATGTTTGGGCCTATTTTTTAGAAACAAAACATAAAACCAATAACATAACACCCTTCCAAACAGGCCCATAGATCATCGATGATATGACAACTACTCTTAGCTTCTGATGTACCACATTTTCTTTGCACGACTTACCCACCTATTCATCCCTTCTTGAACGTCCTCAGCTCCGATGATATGACAACTACTCTTAGCTTCTGATGTACCACATTTTCTTTGCACGACTTACCCACCTATTCATCCCTTCTTGAACGTCCTCAGCTCCCTTCGCTCTTTTCTTCACTTTGCTGCTCGAAACCACCGAGAGATAAATCCTAGAAAGTGTGTGCGCCTTTAAGCTCGTGCCAAGTTATAAGTGTTGTCATAAATAAGATATAACAGTTTGTTTTTTTTTTCCTCTCGCTATCTGTACTCAACTTTTTAGTAGATAACACATTTTTACTTCTTGGACAATTGATTTTCAAAACCCTTAAAGTTGTACAAGTCTAATATTCAAAATAATAATGTGTAATTTTATCAAAAATTAAAGTGATCAGACATTTTTTTTCATCTGGTCAAAAAAAAGAAAAAGAAAAAGAAAAAAAGGACTAGCATAATCGTTGCAATATGAGAATTCCTAATTGTTTTTTTTTTACGAAAATTAAAGCAAATTGTATTAATTGGTAAATACGTATGGCATAAAATGTAAACAAGGCACAAAAGAAAAAAGGGACCATTTGAAGCCCTAAAGGCAATACAAGTTTAAGCCTGACAAGTCCCATGACTTGAATCATAAAAAACCAACACATATTTATCCAAAAGGGACCATCTCCTCTAATTCATAAGTTCTTCATCGAATACTAGATTTAATTGTGTTGAAGGTGTGAGATATATTATTGTCCTCTCTACCATAGTTTACAAAATATGGGCTGAACAGAATGAGAGAATCTTCAAAGGGAAAAGGAATTCGCAGTCCACGCTTCTGAAGAGTATCGTTCAATAGCAACTAAGGACTCTGTTTGGGCTAGAAAAGTGATGTTGGACTAGGATCTTCCATCTTCATTATCAAACCTCCGCCAGAGCCTCCAGACAATCCCTCCGAGGTCCTGCCACCCCAAATTTACATTGGAATGTAGTATATCGTTAGCGATTTGTTTGGAGTCTCAACGGCTCTATTTTGACTATTGGGCTTAGCCAACATCAGTGTTTGGATTAATCCTTAGACTGAATATGGCTTTGATCCATGTTTTGGCATAACCTTTTGGCCTAAATGGGCCATGGCTTTGCTGCTTGTTGAATGGCTTTTTGGTCTTTCTTTGTAACTTCTTTTCTTATATACAACTTCACCTTTCGATAAAATAAAAAAATCATGGAGATGAAGAACAAGTGCATGGACATTATTGATTAAGTAAGAACATCATATAGTTAAGGGAAGTGTGTGAGGACACTTTACATTTTATAGTTTGAAGTCTGATTTTGAAAACTAGGGTTTTAACTTAATTTTTTCATAGTTTTCAAAGTTGGACTGGTATACTTTTCCCTTGAACTGTCTAACATATCTCGGTATCTCAGAATTTGAAATCCAAACACTATGAATCGGTCTACTTTTCCCTTCAACTGGTCAAACTTTGTTAACAAGAGGTGAACTGTTCCAGTTTTCCCTTCAACTGGTCCAAACTTTGCTGATATATTCTTTTTCAATATGGAAATTCATGTTTTGTCTCAAATTGGTTTCTAATTTTTTTTGAGAATTTGAAAAACGTGCTAAAGTATTTTTAAACTTATTTTCCAAGTAAACTTAGGACTTCGATTATCATCTATAAATACTCTTTTATGATTTCTCTCCAATTATGCTTTTCGAAAAACATTATTTTATACAGAGAACATTAAGATATTTTTAGGGTAGAAAATTATTTATTGTTTTTCTGTTTATCTTTCTTTGAGAGTACTGACATATTCATTGAGTGATTTATGATGATGCTCTCTATTTGATCAATCGTGCAAAGAGCACTTCAGAGATTAATTTCTTTTTTATAAAGTCACTGGTTTATTTGATTTCTTCTCAACTGTTCGTTTGTGAAGAAGGGGAAGCCAATCACATTACGAAGAGGACATGATATTCGCGAAGTGTTTGTATTCTTTTAGGTACCATTTTGCAAGGATTGTGATGTTAGCTTGAATTCTGCAACAATTGAACATGGAGTTGCAAGATCAGTAAGCCTAAAGTGTTCACTATCATATTCTTGGTAGAGTGGAGTGGGTGTGAGTCTAGATTTTCACATAAACTGGGTGTTATTTCTACACTTTACTTTATTTCCTTACTTTGTGTGCAAGGGCGAATTCAGGAATTGTCAATGGGGTAGGCTAATATTAAACATAAATTTAATAACACAATTTCTTAAGAAAAAAAAAGTTTTATAACATAATCTAGATAAGTATTTGAATTTAAAGATTACCATACATCTATCTAAGTTGTGATCGACGAGTCTTTAAAGACTCGAATTCGTCGATAATAGACTCCAAGTCAATTTTCCAAACAAGGTCCTGTTCAAGGTTGATGGTCATGCGTTCAGCAAGAAATTCATCCCCCGTCGTGCTACGCGTCGCTGTTTTAACACGTCTCATGCCTGAAAATGCTCTCTTTGTAGTTTATGTAGAAACAGAAAAAGTCAACACAAGATAAATCAATTTGTCAACCAAAATGTAGTACTCGAACTTCCATCTTACAATTATTTCCTAACATAAATCAGTAATAGAATAAATATTCTGAAACTTGAGATCTCGAACTTCCATCTTATAACTATTTCCTGACATAAATCAGTAAGAGAATAAATATTCTGAAACTTGAGATCACTAGGTACATCAAGTTGATAATGCATCAACTGAAACGTCACTGTTTTAACATCTTGACCAGTAAAGTCCTAAGGATAGAATTTCTCAACAAGTTTGCAAATCTTTTCCATGTTAAAAGATTTAAAAGAATCACTAGGATCCAAAGTCAAGGTAAGAGTAAGAAGTTTCACTACTTCATTATTGAATCATCACTACTTCATTGTTGAATCTATGTTCTAACTCCATCAATTGTAAAATATCTATTGCAGAGTTGAAAATGTCAAAGTGATAATGGTGCTCAACCGTAATATGATCTTGTTGCTGACAATGACGACCTATACCATCTACATAACGAGAACTCAAATCATGTATATCAATGTTATGTCGATTGCAAAATGCATGACACCATATTTGCAAGGAAAATATCCCAATCATCTTGTTTGAATATTTGAAGGAGAGTTTTGGTTGTTAAAACTAATTTCAAAGCATTTAAAATGTCTTCAAATTTGCATTGCATGGCTTGGCAAAGTGTGTCAGTGAATCCCATAATGTTATCCATTAGGTGCAAGATAAATATGAATTTAAACTTTCTCATTGCCTTGTAAACACCTAAAGCTTGCCCACGTATCTATTGACTTTACCCACCCTTTCTAAGACTTAATTGTCAACTACTGTGCAGGATGCAATATACATATCAATCGAGTCCCTCAGAGAATCATAACGTGAGCCCTAACGAGTAGCTTCAACTTGATACAAGGTGTCAATCTGATTAGCCCCCTTACCAAATTGATGTTCACCTGTGCTCAACATATGTACAATTTCATCCATTTGAAAATATTTTAATTCACCAAGACGCTTGGGAGAGGTAGTTACAAGATTGACATTACAAGTCAGGTGAGAGAAGATTTGCCAAATATTCAGCTCATCTTTTGCTACTACAACTAATGCTAGTTGTAATCGATGAGCAAAACAATGGACATAATAAGTAAATGGGCAATATTTAAGAAATAATGTTTGTAGTTTATTCCATTCACCGCGCATATTACTAGCACCATCATACATTTGACCTCTGAAATTTTGAATTGAAAAATCAAACCGAACAAGAATATCATATATTGCATCCTTAAGTGTCACTACTGATGTGTTTTTAACTCACACAATGTCAAAAAATTAAACGTTCCATTAGCAAACCATCATGCTTGACATATCTTAAAACATGAGTCATTTGCTCCATTTTAGACTCATATTGTGTTTCATCAACCAGAATACAATATTTACCTCTTGTAACTTCATAATAAATCATTTTTCTTGCTTTGTTTGTAAGAATATGAATAATCTCTTTTTGAATCGATGGAGCAATGTATTGGGCATTTTGTGGAGCATTGTCTAAGATAACACTTGAGAGTTCATCATTTCCTTCTGCTTTGTACTTTAACACTTCAAAAAAAATTCCTCAATTTAATAAACTTGAACTTTTATCATGGCCTATAGAACCAATTCCTTGCAATGCTAGCAAGTGAATGGTTTCAATAGTTGCCTTAAACCGCATTTGATTCTTCAAAACATCTTCTCTTGATTGGGCATTCAACACTTTATCAATATGTTGTGCCGATTTCTTTAAATTTCCATAAAGCATGACACATTTTTTATGTACGTGGTAAAGATTGAAGTCCCATGCATGTGTTTAAAAAATACACAATTATCTCCATCATTAACTCTCTTCCAATTGTTAAATCCACCATCAATAAGTGAAGAACGACTCACCGCCACATTTCTCTTTTCAAAGAGAAAGCATGGAAAATAATATATTTTGTCTCTTGAAGGAGAATACTCTAGCCAAGAAATTATTTGAACCATTCATACTTAAATTGCTGATTCTACCTTCCATTCCAAGAGTTAGGATAATTAAAAAGTTTAGGTTGATAAGGCCCCAAATTGATATAAGCTCGTCTAACCTCATCCCTTTGATTCACCAGATATTTATGTATTTGAATATGTAACCTGGGATTTTTTTTAAATGAAGTAGAGTGAAGTTGCTTAGGTTCAACAACTTGAGGTAGGGCAGGAGGTTGTGAATCAAGATCATTGTCAATGTTAGATGCACTAGGTATATCCTTTTTCAATTGATCATCTTCACTCATTTTTTTTTTTATATATAGAATGAGAGAATAGACATATTTTTCACTTTCTTATTTGAAGGTTGACGTTAAACCATTATTATTTTTAACCTAATAAAATTAAAGAATAAGTTAAATTAAAAATACCTAAATCAAAATATATAATTTATATGATTTACAGTTCATACAAATACACAATTCATTTCAAGTTCACCAAATTAAATTAAGCCATGTAGTAATATCACCAAATTAACAATCAATCAAAAACAGTCACATAGTATATGTATTAACATATCAATTCAGTAGTCCTTTACCCCTAATTCAAACACGTATAAACTATAAAGAGATTAAATTTAAAATAGTACCTCTAATTTAGTGTACAGTAGTCCTTTACCCCAATTTTACCAATATATGTAAAATTCTGAATCTCTAATTGTCCCTGTTTTAGTTACGGTTTACACAAAAATAAATTTATTAGAAAATTAAAAGTTGAAAATTAGAAAGACAAATTACTAACAAACTAACAATTTGTACTCGGTAGTCAGTACTCAATTTTGATTTTATGAGTAACTTTTTTTGTTTTTTTGAGATTTTGCAACTTAGAATCTGAATCCAAGAATATTGTGAGTATATTAGACTATAACTTATACAAGGTAACAAGAGTACTGAAAATTAAAAAAAAAAAAATTAGGGCTTTGAAGTATGACAAAATGATTTTTTAATGAGAGAAAGAAAAAAAAACTTACATATTTAATTTCATTGTCTCTCTTTATTTTTCCTTAAGAGTTGAAGTCTTGAAGACCACATAAACAAGAATCTGAATCAGTGAAGGCAAAAGGCTGAAACTTTTTCTATTTTGACTTTTGTCAAAGGACAAATACAGTGGCAGTGGTAGCATATATCATATGACTATATGAGATACTTTTTTTTTTTTTTAACAAAACGGCGTATGAGATACACAAGGTAGGCACATGAAAGTTGTCAAGCATTGAATTGAGGAATTGGTATATATCTATTACTTCACCTTAATTATTATACCACATAAATTTTATGAATTAAAAGAATATTAATTGTAATATTAGAGTTTCACCAAATTTCATTTGATTTTATAAAGTGGAATCCTTTCATGAAAGAATTTGAATTCAAGTCCTTCACTGTTCACATTGAAATTGAAGTGTGTAGTTCAAATAGTTAAACAATTTAAAATCATCCAAAAAAAAAAAAAGTTTGGAACCCCAATCCAATGAGCCTTCTTTTTAATCCACACAATTCATGGAGTAAGATTGAAATTTAGTGGGAGTCAAAAAAAATATTTCTGATGTGACAGGAAAAAAATTCATCATTTTCCAATTTCGGGTAAGCCAATTTATATCATTAACCATACATCAGTCTATGGTATATGTAGCTCCTAAAAAACAAAGCCGTGAGAAAAAGACAAATTTTTTTTTTTTTTGGTTAGGCATCATTTTCGAATTTGGAGTGACCCAATTTATATCAGTAACCGACTACGATACATCAGTCCATTGTATATCAACTAAAAAACAAACCTGTGAGAAAAAGACAATTGACATGCAATGAGGACGTCATAAAATTTGGACAACGTTCATATGTGTCTTGGACTAATGGCATCGAGTCAAATTTTGCTGTCATGGCTTCATTTTTAAAATAAAATGTTTTAAGTTTTAGTATTAATAAGTTGATAAAAATTAAGATTTTATTTATCTTTGATTTAGAATAATTTGAGGAATTTTTTAGGCCAGTTTGGTTGCACCTTATATAATAGAGGCTGGACAAGACAACGTTCATGTCTTGGACTTATGGCTTTCTGTCGAGTTTTGTTGCCATGGCTTCCTTTACCTCTATTTTTGCTTGGTATCCTCTATCTGTTCCTTCTGAAGCACAAAAACAGAGAAGTGAAAAAAAGCAACCTTCCTCCAAGCCCTCCAAACCTTCCCATCATAGGCAACCTTCACCAACTTGGTAAAGCCCCTCATCGATCTCTATGGAAAATGTCCCAAAAATATGGCCCTATCATGCTCTTAAAACTTGGACAAGTCCCAACCCTTGTTGTCTCTTCCTCTGAAATGGCCAAAGAGGTCTTAAGAAGTCATGATCATGAATGTTGCTCTAGGCCTTCCATGGAAGGCTCTAGGAGACTTTCTTACAATTTCTTAGATGTCGCCTTCTCTCCCCACAATGATTACTGGAGTAAAATGCGTAAGATTTGTGTCAATGAGCTTTTTAGCCCCACGAGGGTGAGATCTTATGGGTTCGTGAGGAAACAAGAAATGAGTCGTTTCATAAATTTTATCTCAGAGGTTTCGCCAGATGCTATCAATCTCACTGAAAAGGTGTTTTCTTTGATAGATAGAATAGTATGCAGGATTGGTTGTGGTAGTACATACGAGGGGAAACAATTTGAAAGTGGTAAGGTTGAAGATGCAATTCAAGAAGCCATGACAATGTTGGCGAGTTTCTCAGCAGCAGATTTCTTTCCATCTTTTGGATGGATTGTAGATGTTTTGACGGGGTTTCATGCCAGGAGGGAGAAGTGCTTCCGTGAATTTGATCAGTTCTTCCAGAGGGTGCTCGACGAGCATCTTGATCCATCCCGGTCCAAGCCCGAGCATGAAGATATCGTTGATGTCATGATTCAATTATCAAAGGATCAAACCATTGCAGGAGGCTTAACTAAAGACCATATCAAGGCAGTCCTCATGGTAAGGGGCAAACTAATGCTGGTATATATGCTACTATATCTACATGCATTATATTAATTGTCCACGTACACTTTAGTTGTGATATAAATTAATTTGTTTCATATATATATATATATATATATATATATATATATATATATATTTCAGAACGTATTTATAGGTGGAATAGACACAAGTTCTATTACGATTGTGTGGGCAATGACAGAGCTATCGAAGAACCCCCGAGTGATGAAGAAACTACAAGCTGAAATCAGAAATTGTGTTGGAAGGAAGGGAATGGTGGAAGAAAGTGATATTGAAAAGCTTCACTACTTGAAAATGGTAGTGAAAGAGACAATGAGGCTACACCCACCGGTAGTGCTACTACTTCCACGCGAAACAATGTCGCACTGCAAGATTGGTGGTTACGATGTATACCCGAAAACAAGGATCCAAGTGAATGTGTGGGGAATCAGCAGAGACCCCGAGAATTGGAAGGAACCTGAAGAATTCATCCCAGAGAGATTTGAGAATAGTTGTGTTAATTTTAAAGGTCAGCATTTCGAGTTTGTGCCATTTGGAGCTGGTAGAAGGATCTGCCCAGGCTTACTAATGGGACAAACAAGTGTGGAGTTTGTGCTTGCAAATCTTCTCTACTGCTTTGACTGGCAACTGCCCAGTGGGATGAAGATTGAAGATATTAGCTTGGAAGAGGAATTTACTTTAACTGTCAATAGAAAATTACCTCTTTACCTTGTTCCCATCAAATATATAACTTGATGGACTAGACTTATAACAAGCTGTTTAGACTTTAGAATGTGCCCCGGCCCCGGCCTAGACACAGCGGGTTAGTTGCTACCACCTAATGGCCGGCATCCCGCCCTCTATCTCCGGAGGGGGCTCATTCAAGCTAGCTTGGATGAACAGACAGACTTTTCTGTCATCGCAGTTATTAATATATAAATTAATAAAAATAGACAATTAAGTTTCTATTTACATTTCTTCTTACAGCATTATTTAAACTTTTTAGTGTTCATATGGCCGGGCACCTCTTCCACACAATCAGGTCTCTACAATTGGTCTCCATCTCTCTATCTCTTTCTCTTACCATTCTCTCTCTCTCTCTCTCTCTCAACTGACAACAACCATTACACTCCGTTTGTTCTACTTCACCTACGTCTAAAATCAAAACCCAAGACCCAAGCTAAGTTATACACAGAGAGAGAATATACACATATTTATATACACAGAGAAAGAGAAAGCTCAATCATATTCTTTATCGGACGCAGTTATTAACCATAGATAACCCTAATCACAAGCTAAACCCCAAGGGAAGGACAAAGAAATAAATAAATAAGGGACGTATCTGTAATTAGCCAATACTTAAGGCAAGTTTGTGTAATTAACTCTAACCAGAAGGGAGGTAAGCATAATTTACCCTAAACTTAATTATTATGTCTTTTTCTTTTTGTTAGGTAAACAACACATTTACTTGCATAACTATGAATATCAACGGAGCAAGTTCTAGATGGAACACTTATTAACCTGTACCACAAATAAATAAAATGCAATGCTACACGTCTCGAATAAATATCACGAATTTTAACTCGAATTTATGTGGCAGGTGATATAGTCCATTATTTTAGGAGATAAAATTAAATGATAAGTTATTATTGGTGGGATTCCCCCCATACACGGAGTCCCTATGGTATTATCATCTATCACATAGATTCGAGTTAAAATTCGTAAAATAAAATTGTGACGTTTAGCATTTCTCATAAATAAATAAAACTCTTTCCAAACCTACCCCATCCCTCATTGAAGTCCGCGCGAGTTTAAGTACCCCAATATTCATATTTTTTTAGAACAATTTAAACTTTAACAAATTTAAGATAAATTTTGTAAAAACCTTAAGTATAGACAAATACTTAACAATCATAATAAAAAAAATATTGTTAAAATTACCATAAAAATGAAAAAAAAAAAAGAAAAGAAAAATTATAGCTCATAAATCAATTTTTGTTAATAAATTTATTATTAATTGAGACAAATTCGAGGCTTAGAGAGTTTTAAACTCTCTTTCCAAACTCGATCCTAACTTTATTAGAGTGATTCCAAACTTGTCACCATAGGGGGTGGGACGGATCAGGTTAAATGGTCACCCCTACATACAATTTCTCAAATTTATTTTATTTTATTTTTATTTTAAACATGAAATTCAAGTTGTTGGTTGGAAGACTAATCCTCCAAAATCACAGCTGTTTGAGGGATAACTTTTTGCCAATCAGAATTTTTTTCTCTTTCTTTTTGTGTTAAGGCAATTAAACCAGTCTTATCCACCACATTAATGTCATGTCATCCTAGCTTTAAAAGTTTTTTCTTTTTTTCTCTTTAGATGTTGGATTCTTTCAAATTATCCTATCTGAATGGAATCATACGTAGTTGGATGATATAAGGCTGCTCAATTCCAAATAACAATTATTATAATCTTAATCTCTACTGAAATAAATGCTAGCTTATCCTAGCAATTTTGTAGATAATGTTATTCTTCGTATTCGGCCAAAATACATTTAAACCATCTACCAGAAACCATAATCCAGGGTTGCAAATGAATTAAGATGTGCATGGCTATAGTTATTTGTATAAGGAGGCTTTTCCTCGGTTGTGATTTACTATAATTACTTTTTTGTCCTTGTTTAGTTCTTTGGCATTGATTGTAGGACAATACTTACCTACTCACCAGTGTGTAGGTGAACCCTCCTGACCACTGATGTGTCCCAATAAAAATTGAACACGTCAGTTTTAAAGTGTAATAAATAAGTATAATAAATGAGATTGACCTCATTTATTATACTTATTTATTACATTTTAAACCTCATTTATTATACTTATTTATTACATTTTAAATTTAATTTTGTAATTAAAGTTGATGTGTTGATTTTTTATTGGGACACATCAGGAGGGCTCAGCTACACACCGGTGAGTAAGTAGTTCTTTGGAATTGACCCTGCCCATACCAAAATAAACATATTATGCAGTGGATATGCCCAAGTCTCGTTTTATTAGAATATTAGGAAAACATGCATGCACTGAAGGTAGTGAGAAGGCATATATTAGGGATTAGAAGGACTTTTATGCGAAAATTCTGCAAAATAAGTTTAAAGCAGAAAATTTGTGCATCTTGAGTCATACAAATCTGTAGCATTAATTTTCAAATATTTTAATGTTTTACAACTCTAATATTCAAAACAATAGGTAATATTATCAAAAATTAAAGTGATCAAACTTGTTTTTTTTTTTTTTGAATGGTAAAGCAAATATATAAATATATAAAAAAATTATCTTATAATAAATTTTGAGTGGCTTAATACATAGTTGATCAAAACCATCACATACCAAAAACATGTTTTTATTAATTAATATTGAAACAAACAAAAGGCCACCAGAAGGACATCAATGCTCTGGTCTTATTTAGGTAGATTGAAGGTTTTGAGGAGTAACGCTGGACAGCTCCAAAATGTTCCAGATCGATACTCCGTCACGAAATTTTATTGTGGACTTACTTTACCTTGTTAATTTGAAGTTCCATGGTACAAGTTTTCTTCCAAACGAGGCTTTGCAAATGCAAGGAGTGGTTTAGCGAGAAAGAGACTATCCAGTGACTCAGTGAGGTCAATGCTAGACACATTGGGTGGCACACTCCATGTGAACCCTTGAAGAAGCCTAGCCAATAACATAGTAGTTATAGTAGAGCCCAGTGTGATTCCGGGGCATCCACGCCTCCCGGTGCTGAACGACAACATATACAAGTCCGGTTCAGAGAGTAGCACATCCGACCCATTATCCTTTAAGTGCCGCTCCGGCTTGAACTTGAGTGGGTCGTCCCAGACTTCAGGGTTACGGCCGAGTCCCAGACGGCTGAGCAGGACATGACTACCCTTGGGGATGAAATAGCCGGCCACAGTTGTGTCGGACACTGACACGTGAGGAATGTTGAACGGCGCGATTGGGTGGAGACGGAAGGCTTCTCTAGCACATGCCTTGACGTAGTTGAGCCGCGAGAGGTCGGATTCTTGGACAAGTCTATCCTTCCCAACCACCCTCTCCAATTCCTCTATAGCTTTTTGAATCATCTCAGGTTGATTTAGCATCTCAGCAAGTGCCCATTCCACGCAATTTGATGGATTGTCCACTGTAGCTAACATTAGTTCCTGCGAATTAATAATTAAAGCATCAATGGTACATATATATATATATATATATATATATATATATATATATATTCATGGAAAGAATTAAAATGGTTGCTTTTGGAGAGTTTTGGGTTAGCATGTCATGTATATATGTAACAAACAGAATCAATTCTTGGAATGGAAGTAGTCTTTCTTTTATGAAACAACATTAAATTAATAGGCTATTTATTTCAACTGGTTACAACTGGGCTATATTAATAACCCCCTGACATTGACTACGCCTTATAATTACTTGTACTCATTCTACTTTGTTAAGAAAATTATATAAAATAAATGTCTTATTATTAATCTTTTGGTGTACACGCTTGAAAGGTGATGACCTACTCGATCTGGAAAATTTTATCAAGTTACTTATTATATAGAGTATATGTATGTTCTTCATCAAAATAATTCTATGGTATTCATTTCCTCTAAAGACTGATATTATAATTATTTTTGTATTTTGTAAATAAATTACCATCAAAATATTAACTGAAATCACCCATCATTCTTCATAACCATGCATAAAAAACTGAACCAAACATATCCAAAGCTTATATATATAATTCCTTATTTAGTGTGTGTGAGAGAGAGAGTCTTACAAGGATTTGAGCTTTGATCTCTTGTGCTGACAGTAATGGGTTACCGTTTGCATCCTTAAGCATAATTAGAACATCAAGCAAGTCCTCTCCCACCTTCTCTGCACCATTCGTCCACTGTCGCATCCTTTTATCAACTTCGGGATCTTGATATTTTCTCACACTTGCAGTAGCTTTCCTTATGATCTTCTCATGACCATCTAAATCAACCCTCCCTCTCAACCATGGAATATAGTCAGAAACACAGAACGCATACAGGTACTCAAGAATGGTGAAACAAGCATCCATGTGCTCTTCTTCCTCACCACCCGGTCCTCCATCCGGCATTCCTTCCCCGAAAAACCTTTTGTTGAATATCATCTTCCTAATCACATTCCCACAATAGTGCCTCGCTGCGATTCTCACATTCACTTCACCTCCTGTTATAGGTACACCAAAAATTGTAAGAAATTCTGAATAGGACCGAAGCAAACTGAATCTTACATTTTGATCCATTATAGTTTTGTAATGGAATGGTTCAATTCCGGTTCTTAAATTTTAGAACCGTTGATTATAGTTAGATTTCGATTTGGCATTAAAAAAGACCATTAGTAATAAATATATTGATAAAATTTATATATATATATTATATAATAAGCTTGTTCAAAATATAATTTATCATATAATACAATATAACTTATTATACACTACAATATGTAGATCATCCTATATATATATATATTAAATTTTAGTTTTTTATTTTATTAGTATGTATATATATATATATATATATAAGAAAGTTCAAAACCACATAATTGAACTAAACTAGACCCATCATTGTTGTTGAGTGAAACTTCTAATGGTTCGGTTTACTTCGATTTCAATATTTTTGGAACTAGTGTAATCGATTTGACTATTATTTATTTCAAAACTAAGGAAACCAAACCGTGTGCATTCTTACCTGCTGAGTTATTACATTGGTTATAAACATATCTAATGAGGTGATCTGCTTCTTCAAGTCTCTTGTGGTGAAGCCATCGATGTCTTGCCGATGAAAGCACATCAGAAGTAACGACTCTTTTCATTTTTTTCCATTGTTCACCTAGAGGGACCAAAGCTGTTGTTAGGTATCCGTCGCTGGCGACATCGGCTGCCATGCAAATAGGCCTTGATGAGAAGGTTGCATCTTGTTTTTTCAAGAACTCACGACCAATTTGAGGACAAGTGATAGGAATGACATGAACATTTCCAAGACGGATACAAGCAATGTCGGTGTCCATGTCTTTCATGAGCTTGTGTATCCATCGGAATGTGGGCTTGTTGATGAGCATTTCTGGGAGGTTACCAACTATAGGCCATGGTTTTGGGCCAGGAGGCAGTGAGAGATGATTAGCTTTGGTGTTCTTGTTGCCTCGTGTTTGGAAATTGAGAAGGAAGAGGAAAATGAGTAACATGAGAAGAAAAAGATGATTAGTGGTTGAAAAGTTGAAAAGAGTGGATGAAAAGCCAATGCAGGACAGATGATGTGTTCGGCCATGGAAGGGGTTTAAGGTATAGGAAGAGATGTCTGAGGTGGAGTTATTCATGTTCATTAGTGATGAAAGAAAACTCATAACCACCACTACTAATAATCTATACTTTGTTGCTGTGATCAATATGTGCATGATGCTCACCTTTATATAGCAATTTCTGCAGCAGAAGTGGCTTATGACAATGTACGTGTTAAGAGTACGTTTTTTAAAAGTTTTTTAAAACGCTAAACGCGTGACAAAAATAAATGCATGTCCTCCCTCTCTCACTCTAGAAAACGTAGGTCTCCCTTCCCCCACCACACAAACCATCCCCCTACCACGGTTTCGTGGGGAATTCCACCACTATAATTAATAATGGTAAATGATGGTTTCATATTGTAGGATTACTCCTCTGTCATCGTCATGGACGTCATCATCATCCATGACGCTGCAGATGTAAAGTACAGATATATACTTCCATGACAGCCTGCAGATGTAGAGTACAGACATATACTTCGCCGGTGAGATCGCTTGGCTGATCAGCACCGAAAATCCCTTGTGAAATACAACATTATCCTCTGTTTTCGGAATGGAGTAAGAGATGGTGGAGGAGGAAAATTATGTTTTTAAAAAGCTATAACAATGTCAATATAAATGTTAAACATGTAATTTTGTTGGAGTACGTGTATGCAATTATGCATAATATGCTAGCTTTGTGCATAAACCAGCGATCTCACTAGCCAATAATAGTGTCGTAGTCATCTTGTTTATTTAGAATGTTCCTCATTAAGCTGAGATAGGGAAATCTTTTTTGTTTTAGTTTCACAAGACTGATCACTTAATGATTTAGAGGTGGAAAGAAATTAAGATTAAATTCTTGGCATATGCAATTTACAAGCGAATTAACGATGGAAAGAAATTAAGATTAAATTTGCTCCATACTTACCCAAAGATTTGTGCATGCCATCCCAATGCAGAGTTCTCTGAACCGTTGATTAATTGCTTACTACTTCCTAAGCGTATTAGATGCTACACTAGACGTAGACAAGGGATAGTCGGTGGTGGTCCAACCGATCCTACACTAGAAGTATTTGTCCAGCAAAATTACATGGACATACGAGCTATTCTATTTCTCTCACGCCTTTTGCGTTTATAAGGGAAAATGAGCAACCCTGTTTTTTCATGATAATAAGAAATACTGAAAAATAATGGCATCGTTTCATTAATTAAAAAAAAACATAACGGGCCCGCATGCGGACCCTCTTACAGGCCAGCGACATAAAAAAAAATAGCGGGCCGGCATTCGGACCCTATTGCAGGCCAGCAACATCTCAAAAAATGGTGGGTTCTCTGCAAAGAACCACCTATGACTCAAGTTTGTAAGTGCAACAAATATAACTTGCACGAGATGACACCAGAAAAAAAATAAATAAAATAAAATAAAAACACAAATTTTCTATAAAAAAAATAAAAAGTTGACAGCAAAATTATTTTTCTTAGAATTATTTTTTTATAAAATATTTGTCTTTTTTTTTATGTAAGAAGTACTCAATGTTACTCTGTAGTTTAATTCTAGAGTGTAATGTCAGTTTCTTTTTTTCTTCTCTCTCCACAAAACCGCTATAGTATTTTTTAGATACATCCTACTTAAAACACTTTAGCTATTTGATTTTCATGTGATTTTGTACACTCCAAAAATCACAAAACATGTTTAATCGATAGTTTTTAATTTTAGTTTTTAAATAAAATTTAAAGACTGAAATTGAATTCGCGTATGTTATTTTTTACACACTAAAAAACAATACTTACTTACAATAAGTTTGTATATAAGTTTGTCTGATGAATTGTGCTTCGTAACTTACATAAAATTTAAATCTACTATTTAGTACCATAGCAAAAACTCAGATAGCAATAGTAAATTAGCGTTGCAAACGGTACAAAATTCAAATAATTTGATTGGATCAGCTATTAATGCCTGATATGATTATCTAAAATGGGTGGCTCTACTTAATGGCTGATGGCCTAACTGTTGTACTTTTACATTCAGCGGGAAATATATGGCTCGTGTATATCATTCCAAAATTAATGACTTTACATCTACTTGTCACATCTTTTTTAGTACGAATTACGTAAAGAAATTGAATAGTGCTACTGAATACATGTGGCTCCTGTATTGCCAGAATGCTCCATGTTTAAATTTGTTCAGATTGACCGTTCAAGTTTTCTAGCAATCATAGAAGCTTAACCATGATCTATTCAGAGCCACAATTCAATTCAATTCAATCTTTTAAAAAAAAAAAAAAACAAGGATTTTTGTGGCCTGAAAAAATCCATATTTATTGTTTTCGACTCTTTAGAGGCCATGATTAAATTTGTTCAGATTGACCGTTCAAGTTTTCTACCAATCATAGAAGCTTAACCATGATCGATTCAGAGCCACAATTCAATTCAAATCAATCTTTAAAATAAATAAAAAAAACAAGGATTATTGTGGCCTGAAAAAATCCATATTTATTGTTTTTGACTCTTTAGAGGCCTATAAGTCATGCTTTGTATGACCCGAAAAAATAATCTTGTTTCACATGCCAAGATTGTACGTACGACAATGATTCACCAACCAGTTGAAGTATCCATACTTCGAATTCACATGTTTGTGATGATGCAGCAAGTTAAAAATTAACAGACATTGGGACGAAAATTTTGCACAAGATCATTGACAAAAATGGAAAAACAAAGGGATAAGAGAAGCATCTTGAACCAGTGTGTGTGTATATATATATATATACACACACTTAGTTTAAAGCACGTGAATAAAAAATAAATTAAAATTTTATAATAACACTTAAAACATTTAAAAATATTATAATACATCCAAACACATTAATTAAAATACTCAAAATCATTTCCACTATATAACCTTGGTAGGAGTGCACACGGTACGGTTCCCCACGGTTCTTGGTGGAACCGGAACCGGAACCGTTATCAAAAATCAGACATGAGTGTTTATTTTCTGTTTGATTTTCTAACTATTGATAGTGGATTAACTTCCACCATCCATGCCCTACCAGTCATGATGTTCTTTAAGTAAATAAATAATTAAAACCTGATGTAACTAAGAAGAAATAAATAACCAACCAATATCGTAATGCTTTGACTCTTTCAATTTTCATGTTAATTTGTAATATAAATCCCGGTTGTGTTTGAAGATCCAAACCTGAAATATAATATTATTTTTTATTTTATGTTCATTTAGATATAATAAAAATATATAAAATAAATAATCTCAATGTTGTGTCATAAGTTATTTTTGAATGCGTTGATTGATAAATGTGTAACTATGATAATAGTTCTTTTATTTATTAGTTTTATTATCAAATTCTATTTATTCTCAACAAGATCGTCCCACAATGTCAAAGTAATTGTTCTTGAACTGTTATAAAAAAAAAATTAGTTCAATAATGTATAATGGTAATTATGAGCATTTATGTAGTGTTGTAATAATGTACCTCATATCCATTATGATGATGTCTCGTATTTGATGTCCCTCTATTGTTCTTCTTAGCTATGTTGAATACAGAATATGTTTCAATAACAATTCTCAAAACATCTAGCGAGAATAAAAATTAAACTTATAGATTTATATATAAGAGAAAGTATATATAAGGAAAGTAAAGAGTTAAAAGAAAACAAACATATAGTTTTTTTTTTCATTAGGAATGAAATGTAAGTAAAAGAATAAATAGAATTGAAAATTTTATAAAAGTAAGATTTATAATTTTTTTTATTTTTTTGTGAAATAAAAAGAGTTTTTGTTAGAGATGAATATTTTCAATCACAATATTCTACTAAATTACAAAATCTAATCCACATCCAGATTTACATCAACTTTCATATATATGGCTAAAATTTTATACTCCCATAATTAATTTTTTTTCATTCTCAGTCATATCATATGATAAACGTATTCTGTCAAATCTTTTCAACCTATAATTTTTCCATGTTCAAATTTGAAAACCTAGTAAGAATACTTGCGCAAAAAATGGAAAAAATAAAAAAAACCAATTCCATTAAAATAATAGATTTTTTCACTTATGAATTTCATATCATCCTTATTTATCCACATCAATCTTTACTAATGAAATTACAAAAAAAAATTAATAGAGGACAATATTGATCTAATATAATGTGTGTGTATATATATATATAATTTAAATCCCCACTAAATTAATTTTATAACTACAAAATTCTTTACTTCTAGTAGTTGCATCAAATAGATAAAATTAATTCTGTAAAATCCAATCAAACAAATAGATAATTCCCTGCAACGGCGCCAAAAATTGATTCGGTTAGTAAGTGTCTCAATTAAAATTACCACACTTTGCAATAAAATGAATTCCTTGCAGAATAGGGTTATCGACAAGGATGTCGAACCTCAGGGATTATGGTCTGAATGACTTGGTGTATGGAATTAATTCTAATTAAATTTAGAAAGAATAGGTTGCTGATTTTTATATCTAATTAATTAAAGAAACAATTAAGATAAAACAAAAGGAAATAGAGAGTGTAGAAAATATGAGATACGTCTAGGGTTATTGACTTCACCACTAACTTGACAATCAATGGTCAATTGAATTAACTATGGGAAATTATACCATGCATAAGTAGTGTCGGTGGGTACAAGCTCACCTTCGTCCTTCAAAAAGATAGCATATGATTAAGGCTAAGTCATGGACTATATTCGATTGGCATGGGTCATCTGCTTAACTACTCTAATCTAGGGTGCAGTATGGTCCATCTTCTCTAGGCATACTTTATCAAAACTTTTAATGATATATTCAATGAAAACCATTATGTAATAATCACTCTCATAATCATAGAAAATAAGAGAGATTGAGTTCAATAATAACAACTAAATATTTAAGACAAGATAAGAAATCACTGAAACTGAATTTATAAGACTTTTATAACTCAATTCTATAATAAGAATCCTCAAAATTACACAATCTCTGCATGAATACAAAAATCTTCAATAATTAAAACAATCATACTTAGTTAGGGCTACATCAAAACCCTAGTGGATAAACTAGCCACTCATGGTAGAAGAAGAAGCTTCAACAGTTGAGAAAGAAAGCATCATCTTCGTGAAATACGCGCAAGACTTCGTTCTCCAATGGTTCTCCACTCCAAAGCTCTGCAAAATATGTCTTCAATACTGTTTAAAAGGTTCTCCAAAATAGTCCCTAATTCGCCACTTTATGGACCAAGAGATTACATCCAAGTCCTAGTCCAATTAGGAATTAATTAGATTTTTCTGCAGCACTAAATAGATGAATTTTTCTGCTGACGTTCGGTCCAACTTTTGACCCACTAGAAATCCGATTCACAAAATTTTTGTGAAATACAAAAGTGTCTAGAATTGAATTTCGTTTAACTCACATTAAAATTAAGTCGATTTAAGGCTCAAAAATATGACTTCTAGTCCGTTTTCCAAAACGGGATTAAAACTTTATTAAGCACAAAATTGGGCTTCAGGCCCAAAATCTCCTTAAACAGCTGTAATTCTCTTGGACTTCTTCCTTGGGCTGATTTGAGTTAAAATATGGAGTTAAATGGATCCCTTTGATGTAGGCTTCATCTAACCCTCTTAGATGTCATCTTTAAAAACCCAAAATTATGGTTTTAACTAAAATAATTATTAAGGTCCTGAAAATACAAAAAACACTAAACGAAGTAAAATCATAAAACAATATATCACTAAGAGAATAAAATAAGCAAGTTAAAAGGCTAAAATGCATAACATTCTACGTCGATCATCCGCACTGAGAGCCATATTGCTTGGGAAAAGGTTTTGCATGAGTAATTCTATTTTTGAAAAGCCGTAACCGAGAGGATGAGTGATTTTAGGTGTTTAGAGTTTTGCTTGGGAATGGGCTTTGCTTGGGTAATTTTATTTTTTTAATTTAAAAATAAAAAAGGAAAGGGAAGAGTGATTTTAGGTGTTTAGGGTTCTGCGGGTTATAATTCTATTTTTTTTAATTTAGAAATAAAAAGAAAGGGTTTTGCTTGAGAAAGAATTTTGTTTGGATAATTCTATTTTTTTAATTTAAAAATAAAAAAGGAAATGGTTTTGCTTTTTTAAATTTAGAAATAAAAAGAAATGATTTTGTTGAGAAAGAGTTTTACTTGAGTAATTCTATTTTTTTAATTTCAAAATAAAAAAAGAAAGGGTTGGGTAATTCTATTTTTTTAACTTCAAAATAAATAAGAAAAGAGTTTTGCTTAGGTAATTCTATTTTTTTAATTTAAAACTAAAAAAAAATAGTGTACTGAAACTAAAAAACTCTTTTGTAGATGTAAAAAATTGATGGAAAGAAAGTACAGTTTAGTCCAATTTCGCAAATCCAACTATTTTATAAGAAGTTACTTCTTTAACTTATGTCCATCAAAAATAATTGGCAAGAGTTGCATGATGATTAGAAAGTGTCATCTTTGTTTTGATATATATCTAAACGATACAAATAAGAATTAATCAGTAATTTTTATTTATGCTTTTACCTTTTTCTTCCATATCTTCAATAATATAAAGGGAGTGTCACAATTTTTCCCCTTTGGTAAATAAATTTCAGACTTGGATTGAAACAATGGTGATCCTTTAGTCTTGAAACATGTATTCTAGACAATTCGGTGATACTCACATCCAAGTAGCAACCTTAATTTTTGGATTTTAATTTGTGTGTATTCAGTGATAAATTTAGTACTTTTGGTAGACTTGGATTCTTAGGACATGTTTGGAATAGTTTTTCAAACGTCACTTTTGATTTTTTTGGAGCCCAAAAGTCATTTAGTGAGGTGTTTGTCTTGCTCAGGAGAAGAGCTTTAGCTTTTGAAAGCTCTTCTAACAGAATCTAGTACTCTCACTTTTTGAAAGAACGCTCTTTCTAGAAAACACAAGAAGCCGTTTCAACTTTTATAATGATATTTTTGTAATTCTCGTAATACTCTTTATTCTGAATAAATAATAGTTTGTTCCAAGTGTGTCCCAAATAAAAGTCCTACCATTTCCCATGTTTGTATCTTTTAGGACTTATTTTCTCATTCTTTTGTGATTTCTCTCAAATTTTAGCCTCCTAAGTTTCATGTTGACGACGACAGAGACACTCAGATTTTCGTGTCCGAAAATCTAGGAACGAAAATTAGTGACAAATAAACAATTTTTATTGATTCAAGAAAAAGGGTACAATCCTCTGTAAATCTTTACAAAAGAAAGATAACTTCCTCTGATTCGATCTCCTTGGTGATCCGGCTTCAAGGGCTGCAAGAGCTTGATCTTGAGTTGGATTGAAACTTTGGTGAAGAACGGCACGTGGATGATGTGCTTGTTGTTCTTCTCCTTCAGGGTTTAGATGCTTTGGAGTTTTGGACTTTGAGTGAAGAGTTCTGCAGAGCTTCAGCTTTTTCTGAGAATCTTCTGGTTTCCCTTCTCCCACCTCTGGACCTTTATTTATAGGCTCACCAGAGGGGTAGATTTGTAACTTTCTTTTTCTTTAATAATTATCCTATAATTATCTTTTATGATAATTTTGATAATTATCTAATATATATATATATATATATATATATATATATATATATTAGACCCATTTTCAAGTGGGCTTTGACTTCTTAGACAATTTAGACCAGCCCATAACTTATTTATTTGTGGTGGGTCTGGCTTCAAATTATCTAACTCATTGGACCATATTTTAAAGTGGGCTAAACTGAAAATAAACCCAAATTGTATTTTGGGTCTATCATGTAATTTTTTAATGTCTACAAATTGCCCCCACTTTAAGTCTCGCGCCATGTTGAGTTTGTCACGTATTTAAAGCGGGACTTGAAGTATTTAAATTTAGCTCTTTTTTTTTTTTTTGCAAAAATTCAACTGCAAAAAAGATGTCTTCTTTGTCAAGTTGAATCAAATACTTGAGGATCCTATTGTCAATAGGATTTTTTTTCCTGGTCCAAGTGAAATTGAAGACTTGAGAATCCTATTGCAAATAGAATTTTTTTTTCCTTATCCAATTTCAAATAGGATTTACTGTTTTCCATGTTCAAACGGAATTGGAGTCTTGAAAATCCTATGTCAAATAGGATTAACTCACCATTATATATATGTAGCCTACACTTCAGACTCTTCATATCAGAAATTCCAGCAACTGTAAGCTCTTTTTTTTTTTTTTTTCCTCCTCTTCCAGCGCCTGTTTTCTTTTTTTCCTTTTTTTTTTTTTTTTTTCTTCTTCTCTTCTTTCTCCAGCCACCACCTCTTCTTTTTTTCCTTTTCTTTTCTCTCTTTTTTTTTTTCTTCTTTATTTTCTTCTTCTCTTCTTTCTCCAGCCGTCACCTCCTCTCTTTTTTTTTTTTCTCTTTCTTTTCTTCTTCTCTCTTTTTTTTTTTTTTTCTTCTTCTCTCCTTTTCTCCTCTTCCTTTTTTTTTTCTTTTCTCTTTTTTTTTTCTTTCTTTTCTTTCTTCTTCTTTTCTTTTCTTTTTTTCTTTTTCTTTTTCTTTTTCTTCTTCTGCCCGCCACCTCTTCTTTTTTTTTTCTTTTCTTTTCTCTCTTTTTTTTCTTCTTTCTTTTCTTTCTTCTTCTTTTTTTTTTCTCTTCTTCTCCAGCCCGCCACCTCTTCTTTTTTTTTTTTCTTTTTCTTCTTTCTTTCTCTTCTTCTTCTTTTTTTTTCTTTTTCTTTTTCTTCTTTCTTTCTCTTCTTCTCTAGCCGCCACCTCCTCTTTTTTTTTTTTTTTTTTCTTCTCCTCCTTTGATGTGGGAGAGGATGTGTAAAAAAATAAAATTTCTTTTTTGTTACTTGGTAGATTTGAACACAAGACCTCATAAGAAGAGGTATAACACTATACCATCTCTGCTACACAACTTTTTGTATTATAAACCATTGGAATATAATATAACATAGGATTAAACTTTGAAAGAAACATTTTTTTTTCTTTTTTTTTTTTTTTAGTAGCAATTTTGTCTTTCATGACCGACATTAATCAAATCTGTTTTTTTTTTTTTTTTCACATCAAATTCCACTTGTGGGCCCTGCTCGAATTTTGTGCTGTCTCTGGACGACGAATAGATCTATTGAACTAATTGAGGAAGACAACATTACGTGAGTTACTCAACCCTTCTCTTGAAAGCTTCAATTTTTTTTTTTTTTTGTCAATTCTTGCAGGTCAAATTGCTTCTCTCAGAATATGGAGTTTCGTACGTCATTCATTAGTCCCTTCGGGGTCTCTTAGTGCACTTCGGTGTCACTCGTCCCTTCGGGGTCCCTTAGTGCACTTCGATGTCACTCTTTCGTCCCTTCGGGGTCCCTTAGTGCACTTCGGTGTCACTCGTCCCTTCGGGGTCCCTTAGTGCACTTCGGTGTCACTCTTTCGTCCCTTCGGGATCCCTTAGTGCACTTCGGTGTCACTCGTCCCTTCGGGGTCCCTTAGTGCACTTCGGTGTCCCTTCGGGGTCCCTTAGTGCACTTCGGTGTCACTCTTTCGTCCCTTCGGGGTCCATTAGTGCACTTCGGTGTCACTCTTTCGTCCCTTCGGGGTCCCTTAGTGCACTTCGGTGTCACTCTTTCGTCCCTTCGGGGTCCCTTAGTGCACTTCGGTGTCACTCTTATTGTCCCTTCGACGTCCCTTAGTGCACTTCAGTGTCACTCTTTCGTCCCTTCGGGGTCCCTTAGTGCACTTCGGTGTCACTCTTATTGTCCATTCGGGGTCAGGCCAAGTCACCACGATGCAGCAGACATCCGTCAATATCTCGGCGGTAGGTCAGGTCACCCAACTCTTCTCTTGCAAGCTTCAATTTTTTTGTAAAGATAGTTTATACTCATATCAAGGAGTGATTATATTTTTTTTTATGCAAACAGTTTATACTCATGTCATGAGTGTTTTTTTTTTTTTTTTTTGTAGACAATTTATACTCGTATCAAGGAGTTTTTTTTTTTTTTTGGTAGACAGTTTATACTCGTGTCAAGGAGTGTCATCTTTTTTTTTTTTTTTTTGGTAAACAGTTTATACTCGTGTCAAGGAGTATTTTTTTTTTTTTTGGTAGACAGTTTATACTCGTGTTAAGGAGTGTTTTTTTTTTGTAAACAGTTTATACTTGTGTCAAGGAGTGTTTTTTTTATTTTTTGGTAGACAGTTTATACTCGTGTTAAGGAGTGTTTTTTTTTTTTTTTGTAGACAGTTTATACTCGTGTCATAGAGTATCATCGACAGTTTAGGCTTATATCGGGGAGCACTTTTAGCTTTACTTAATCTTTAGCTTTGCAAGACTCATGAGACAATCCAAGCTTGTGTTGAAAGGTGTGAATCAGCTCAGCGTCAATTTGAAGATTTTCTTCTTGTTTTGTTTCTTCATTATACTCTTCTCGTACTTGAGAAGAAACATCTTCTTCAAACTCGTCTCCCCACCCAGAAGGAAAAGGTATTTCATTCGTCGTGGTCCATGTAGGAGGATTAAACCTCACCCAGTATGCTTTGATTCCACTGCGAGATTCGATCCAGACGGCATCTTCGGGCTTTGGTCCCCACATTTTTCCTTCCTCTAGTCTCTTGATTTTTCTAGCCTCTTGTTCCATCTGGGATTGTAGACGATTTTGTTCTTGTTCCTCACTTTCTTTTTCGAGACCTTCGTTTCGCTGATTGTTAGAAACAGTTCGAGAAAGTGGCTGTTGAGACATCACTCGTGTGTTTCTGGGCCATGATTCTTGCGAGATCTTTTTATAATCATTCCCTTCTTGAGCATTCTTCTTTGGCCTCCAAGCAAGCACAGTATTTTGAACTCTCCTACTTGAAGTTGTTTGAGTAAAATTTGGCGGATTATTCCGATACCGCATCTTTAACACAAATCCTTCAGATTCATCATTTTGGTTATGCTTTTGTTTTTCTTGTTTCCTTCTTGGGGCTTCTTTCTTATTTCTGGGGGTAGGCCTTTTTAAAAGACAGTCGTGAATCTTGCCCCCATGCCAAGGATATTTCATGTGAGAGAGTTGGGAATGAGTCTTGTATGGAAGGTTTGCCCCCTGTCTGTTCAGTCTTCTATCAAGGTTTTCTTGACTTAATGTCTTATTTAATCGAGAACTATCAGATGAAGTTACGGAAGGAACACGATGTGTTTTTTGATACAAGTTGTTAGAGACGATACTTGTAACATAAGATGTATTTATTTCATCGTCCGAGTTAGGAAGTATTTCGTCTTCCTCTTCCTTTTCAGACTCAACCTCTTCATCTTTAAGACAATTGTCAGACAGATTGGGAAAGGCAAAAGCCTTTGCACCATGACTTGTTATGCTGAGTTCCATATCATAGGCACGAGTAACCAATTCTTCAAATGTACGAGGCTTGATTCCTTGTAGAATGTAAAGAAGCTCCCAGTGCATACCTTGCATACACATTTCGACTGCTGATACTTCAGAAAGACGGTCTTTGCAATCAAGACTTAGAGCTCGTCAACGGTTGATATAGTCGACTACAAGTTCGTCCTTAATTTGTTTCGTGCTAGTGAGTTCTAGCATGCTTACTGTTCTACGAGTACTGTAGAAGCGATTAAGAAACTCTCGCTCCATCTGCTCCCAACAGTCAATACTTTTAGCTTTGAGGTCCGTGTACCAATCAAATGCATTCCCTTTGAGGGAACGAACAAATTGCTTGACCAAGAGATCCTCTTCGGTGCCAGCGTTATTGCAGGTCTCCACAAAGTGTGCAACATGTTGTTTGGGATTGCCTCTTCCATCAAATTGTTGGAACTTTGGCGGTTGATATCCCACTGGCGTCTTTAAGTTGTCAATTCTTTCGGTGTAGGGTTTTGAGTACACAAGAATGCTTTGAGGGGCGCCGCCATACTGTGCTCGGATTGTGTTCGTTATTATATCTTGCAACTGTTGGACAGACAACAAAGCGACTGGTGAAGCAGGGTTAGTTTCGTTAGCCATGTGTCTTGACGCAGATGTGTGATGACGCTCTTTTGATTGGACACCTTGAAGAGAGGAATTTGAAGTATTCGCAGGCAAGTGTGTTGACTTGTCAGGATTTCGGATTTCAAGCTCCTTATTAGCGCGGCGATCTGCAAGTCCTTCTCTTCGACAGTCTTTGTGAGGTTTTCGATTGCGCGCGCCATGACTGCCAGTTGGTCTTCCACCGAGGTTGTTCCAGTCATCATAGCTGCGACAACCATCGAATAGGAAAGTCCTTGAGGGCCAACATTCTTTGAAGGGACCGATTGCTCTGAAATCTCAAGTAACGACTCTGAGAGCGAACCGACGCTAGAGTTGGCGTCAGAGACGGAGTGGGGTGAATGTGGTGGCGCCGACTTTTCTGAAACTACGTCAGAGTTCTTTGCCCCCTGAGGACCAATGGTGTTAACATGTTTAGTTTTCACATTCATTGGTTTAGCAGGATTGGTTTTCACCAAATCTTGCTGATTCTTGAGCGAAGCAATTGCTTTGGTCTTGCTACGCGTCATAGGACCTGCTGACGTGCTGCTGACACTTGACAGCTTCCTACTATTTTTGTCACTGCTTGCGGCAACTTTGGTGTTAGCCATTGCAACAGCGGTTTCTTTTGAGTTTTTCTTGTTTGTCGTCTGAACCTTGGTAGGAGCCATAGATTCGGATGAACAGAGTTTTGGAGGTATGTTATAGGAGACAGAGATGAGAGGCAGAGGATGTCCCACCGGGCGTGCCAGAAATTTGTACACACAAATTTCGTGTCCGAAAATCTAGGAACGAAAATTAGTGACAAATAAACAATTTTTATTGATTCAAGAAAAAGGGTACAATCCTCTGTAAATCTTTACAAAAGAAAGATAACTTCCTCTGATTCGATCTCCTTGGTGATCCGGCTTCAAGGGCTGCAAGAGCTTGATCTTGAGTTGGATTGAAACTTTGGTGAAGAACGGCACGTGGATGATGTGCTTGTTGTTCTTCTCCTTCAGGGTTTAGATGCTTTGGAGTTTTGGACTTTGAGTGAAGAGTTCTGCAGAGCTTCAGCTTTTTCTGAGAATCTTCTGGTTTCCCTTCTCCCACCTCTGGACCTTTATTTATAGGCTCACCAGAGGGGTAGATTTGTAACTTTCTTTTTCTTTAATAATTATCCTATAATTATCTTTTATGATAATTTTGATAATTATCTAATATATATATATATATATATATATATATATATATATATATATATTAGACCCATTTTCAAGTGGGCTTTGACTTCTTAGACAATTTAGACCAGCCCATAACTTATTTATTTGTGGTGGATCTGGCTTCAAATTATCTAACTCATTGGGCCATATTTTAAAGTGGGCTAAACTGAAAATAAACCCAAATTGTATTTTGGGTCTATCATGTAATTTTTTAATATCTACAATATCAAACAAGATTATCTGATGAATTCATATACTCTCTTGTGGTGAAGTCATATCGATGTCTTGTCTATAAAAGCACCACACAAGTAACCACTCTCATTTTCTTCCGTTGCTCACCCAGAGGGACAATAGCTACGGTTAGGTATCCGTTGCTGACCATATCGACTGCCATGAAAATAGGATTTGATGAGAAGGTTTCATTTTTTTTTTCCGAAGGGTTAAACTAGTATATATAATAAGTACAATATACAAGGTGGGTCAGTGGCCATATAAGCAGAGCCCAAGAATAGCAATGCACAAAACAAAGGCCGAAGGCCCAAAGAAGAGGAAAGGTAAACTCAACTAAGCAAGTAAGCAACAAAACCCAGCAGGAGGCTCGGAAACACCAATTTAAACATGAATATCTGTTAGTAACGGACAGTTAATAAAGGATATGTAGCTTCCTCGTTTTTTTTCTTTTTTTTTTTATAAGCATGTACAGATTATCGACTGAAAAAAACATTTTTTAAGTTTAAGACAACATCAATTAAATTTAACATTAGCATAATTAATACTTCTAATTTTCTCTTTTATTTTTCTTTCATAATATATTTTATTTTTTCTTTCTATTTAGCTTTTTCTGAGAGTTTTATGCATATATGCACGTGATTTTTGAGATAAAAATCTATCTTATAACGGGATTACATCAAACAAAATCCCTCATCTGTTGTATATAATATATATATGTGGTCCACTTTAAAAGTGCAAATAGTCTTTATATGTGGTCCCGAAACATTGAGGCGGTGAATTGTAAATCATGATTGGGCTGGTTATGCGTGCATTGGGGTGTTGGTCAAATGACATGTACTCATGTAGCTACTGGTTTAGTGGAGCGTAAGGTCGTGATTGTTAGGTGAAAAGACAAGTAAAGAGCTGCATATGCATAGATGTTAAATCACTGTTACACAATTCTTTTAAAAGAGTGCTTCTCTCTAGGCACGTTATACAAACATAAAAAAAATTAAATTTTTCCATGAGTTTGTTGGGTTTGCAGCTTATTTATTGTTATATAAAGTAATAAAATAAAATAAAATAAATATATTTTTAAAGGTTATTAAGAAAACAGATTAATTTTTTTTAAAAGTAAAATGTTTTAAGAGAATATAAATCAGACCGAGTTGAACAGCTAAGTTTGCAAACAATCCAAATAAAGTCTGAACTCAGCATTTGTACACGTCAGGTCCGAGTTGAATGGCTAAACTTGATTCATTTACAGAAGTCCAATATATATATATATATATAACAATTTCTCCGTGGCCCCTTTCACAAGGTGGACTCAACTATTTAGTAGATAACACATTCTTACTAATTGTCAGTCCATTAATTTTCAAATATTTTAATGTTTTACAATTCTATTAATATTCAAAACAATAGGTAATAGTATCGAAATTAAAGTAATGAGACTTGTTTTTGTTTCATCTGACTAGCATAGTCGTTTCTTATAATAAATTTTGAGTCAGCTTAATTAATACATAGTTGATCAAATAAGAGTCTGACGCATGCAGCACATAGCAAAACCGGCCTGTTTCTATTAATTAATATTGAAACAAACAAAAGGCCACCAGAAGGACATCAATGCTCTGGTCTTATTTAGGTAGATCGAAGGTTTTGAAGAGTAACGCTGGACAGTTTTCCATGTGGCCGGACTTCTTTTAGCTTGTTAATTTCAAGGTCCATGGTACAAGTTTTCTTCCAAACGAGGCTTTGCAAATGCAAGCAGTGGTTTAGCGAGAAAGAGACTATCCACCGACTCAGTGAGGTCAATGGTAGACACATTGGGCGGCAAACTCCATGTGAACCCTTGAAAAAGCCTAGCAAACAACATGGTAGTTATTGTAGAGCCCAGTGTGATCCCGGGACATCCACGCCTCCCAGTGCTGAACGAAAACACAGACAAGTCCGGTTCATAGAGTAGCACATCCGAACCATTATCTGTTAGGTGGCGCTCCGGTTTGAACTTGAGTGGCTCATCCCAGACTTTAGGGTTCCGGCCAAGTCCTGGACGGCTGAGCAGGACATGACTGCCCTTGGGGATAAAGTATCCGGCCACGGTTGTGTCGGACACAGACACGTGTGGAACGTTGAAGGGCGCGACTGGGTGGAGACGGAAGGCCTCTCTAGCACATGCCTTGATGTAGTTGAGCCCCGAGAGGTCGGATTCTTGGACAAGTCTATCCTTCCCAACCACCCTGTCCAATTCCTCTACAGCTTTTTCAATCATCTCAGGTTGATTTAGCATCTCAGCAAGTGCCCATTCCACACAATTTGATGGATTGTCCACTGTTGCGATCATTAGTTCCTGTGAATCAATAATTAAAGCATCAATGGGTACATACTTATATATATATATATATATATATATATATATATATATATATATATTCATGGAAAGAATTAAAATGGTTGCTTTTGGAGAGTTTTGGAATAGCATGTCATGTATATAAACCCCCAAACATCCCACAAGAGGAACAAACTGAATCAATTCTTGGAATGGAAGTAGTCCTTTCTTTTCTGAAACAACATTAAATTAAGGAAAAATTATATTCAGTGACCAAAATTACAAAAGTAATTGCTTTCAAGTGGCCCCCTAAAGATATAAAATAAATAAATAATCATTAATCTTAAAACTAAATTACTCTTTAGTAACCATTTGAGGATAGTTTTGTAAGAGTGTTTTATGTAGTTACTAAAAATAATTAATTAATTAAACATATTAAACCAAATACTTATCACGTTCTATTATGCATCTGACTTAATATAAGATTAGAAATCGCGCATTGTCATAATAAAACCCAACTTTGCATTATATATATATATATAAAGTTAGGGTTTCGATTGTTTTTTATGGAAATAGACAGGTGAGGCCGATAGTTCAAAATTACAGAAATTTTCACTACTCAGGCAGAAGCATTAAATTAAATTACCGGATAATGCTACTCAGGTAGAAACATTAGTTAGAATTCATATGCAGAAACTTTTACAACCATTATATACATGTGGTGAGTGTATGTGATGGGGTCTACTACATACATCTAATGGTTCTAAAAGTTTCTGCTTATAAATTCTGTCTAAGAATTCTGTCTGAGTAGCATTACCCTAAATTACCCATCAAAATATTAATTCAAATTACCCATCATTCTTCAAAACCATGCATAAAAAACAACCTACCAGTGAGAGTAAGTTACAGTATTATCGACGAGATCCAAATTACATAAAACTGAACCAAACATATTCAAAGATTATATAATTCCATATTTAGTGTGTTTGAGAGAGTCTTACAAGGATTTGAGCTTTGATCTCTTGTGCTGACAGTAATGGGTTACCGTTTGCATCCTTAAGCATAATTAGAACATCAAGCAAGTCCTCTCCCACCTTCTCTGCACCATTCGTCCACTGTCGCATCCTTTTATCAACTTCGGGATCTTGATATTTTCTCACACTTGCAGTAGCTTTCCTCACGATCTTCTCATGACCATCTAAATCAACCCGCCCTCTCAACCATGGAATATAGTCAGAAATACAGAACGCATACAGGTACTCAAGAATGGTGAAACAAGCATCCATGTGCTCTTCTTCCTCACCACCCGGTCCTCCATCCGGCATTCCTTCCCCGAAAAACCTTTTGTTGAATATCATCTTCCTAATCACATTCCCACAATAGTGCCTCGCTGCGATTCTCACATTCACTTCACCCCCTGTTAAAGGTACACCAAAAATTGTAAGAAATTCTAAATCGGACCAAAGCAAACTGAATCTTACATTTTGATCCATTATAGTTCTGTAATGGAATGGTTCAATTCCGGTTCTTAAATTTTAGAACCGTTGATTATAGTTAGATTTCGATTTGGCATTAAAAAAGACCATTAGTAATAAATATATTGATAAATATTTTATATATATTATATAATAAGCTTGTTCAAAATAAAGTTTATCATATATATAATACAATATAACTTAGAAAAGTTATAAAAATAAGAATTATAATTTTTTTTTTTCTAAAATAGGAAGAATTTGTATTAGGGATAAAGTGTGAACTAAATTGTAATTCTAACCTAATTAAGCCACTCTAAATAGATTTAAAATTCTTTAGACATTTAAGAAGAAAAAAAAAGAATTCTAATTAAATTAAATGATTTGAAACTCCGTAAATTATTTTTTTTAATTAAATTATTTAAATTTTAAAAATAGGAAGATTTTGTGTTATGATTGAAGTATAAGAGAAAGAATAAATAGAACTAGATAAACATATACATATTAATATATAAAGATGGGTAAAATCCTTTTACAAATTAAAATATTTATTATATTAATAGTTTTAAAGTTCGTCTTACATGGATAATATATACTTAAGACCATTAAATAATACAAAACTACAAATGGGTTTTTTAGTTTCAGTACACTATTTTTTTATTTTTAAATTAAAAAATCGAATTATTCAAGAAAATTCTTTCCTTTTTTATTTTAAAAGTAAAAAAATAGAATTACCCAAGCAAAACCCTTTCTACTATTAAAAGTATAAAAGGGTTTTTTAGTTTTCTGTACACTATTTTTTATTTTTAAATTAAAAGTAGAATATGTAAGAAAAATCATTTCCTTTTTACACCCATATATATAGGAAACATCAAAACTGCATAATTGAACTAAATGAAACCAATCATTGTGGTTCAATTTGATTTAGTTTCACTAATTCTACGATTACCTCTTGGGTTCTTGCATTGGTTATAGACATATCTGACGAGGTGATCTGCTTCTTCAACTCTCTTGTGGTAAAGCCATCGATGTGTTATTGATGAAAGCACATCAGAAGTAACGACTCTTTTCATTTTTTTCCATTGTTCACCAAGAGGGACAAGAATTGTTGTTAGGTATCCGTTGGTGGCGATATCGGCTGCCATGCAAATAGGCCTTGTTGAGAAGGTTGCATCTTGTTTTTTCAAGAACTCACGTCCAATTTGAGGACAAGTGACGGGAATGACATGAACATTTCCAAGACGGATACAAATGATGTCGGTGTCCATGTCTTTCATGAGCTTGTGTATCCATCGGAATGTTGGCTTGTTCATGAGCATTTCTGGGAGGTTACCAACTATAGGCCATGGTTTTGGGCCAGGAGGCAGTGAGACATCACTACCTTTAGTGTTCTTGTTGCCCCGTTTTTGGTAATTGATAAGGAACAAGAAAATGAAGATGATGATGATAAGAAGAAAAAGATGAGTGGATAAAAAGCCAATGGAGGACAGATCAAGTGTGCCATGGAAGAGTTTTAGGGTATAGTAAGAGATGGCTGAGGTGGAGTTCTTCATGGTCTTTAGTGATCGAAGAACACTCATAACCACCACTACTATATACTTCGTTACTGTGATCAATATGTGCATGATGCTCACCTTTATATAGCAATTTCTGTAACAAAAGTGGCTTATGACAATGTACGTGTTAAAGAACGTTTTTTAAAACGCTAAACGCGTGACAAAAACTCTCTTCCCCACCTTCAATTGTCGTACGTACGGAATGGAGGAGGAAATTTATGTGTTGAAGCAGCTATAATAATGTCTATATAAATGTTAAGATGTACATTGACCGAGAGGACTGTATGCCAGTCCAATGCCTAGTTCTCCGAATAAACATGAGAATGGTGAAATTATCAGAACCGTTGAGTAATTGCTTACTACTCCCTAAGCATGTTAGATGGATTTGGAGACAATTGGATGTCTTCTTTTCATTCCTATCATGGGTTGATTAAGCTTTCATTTTCTTATCTAGCCTGTTTTAAGAAATAAAAATTATTAAAATGAGAGGACAATAACATACAGACCACACTCCCACAAATAAAAAGTCCTACTCGTATTAAAATAAAATGAGAGGACAAGTCAGTGGAGAGCAAAGTGAGGAGTGAGGACGTCTGATGATGACAAGGAATGAGAGACGGGGAGAGAGAAACACGTTTTCATTCGCTTGCTTCACGCAGCCCCGAGCCGCCTCGGGAATTCTCACGTATTTAGTGTTTAAAAGGCGTTTAAAAGACTAATAGAAGATTATTTAAGTTTTAAACGGACAAAGCCATCGTTGCGTGTTCAATCAGACAAATAAGAGTAAAATTTGTTAACATTTATCACATTCCAGCCAAGCAACAATAAAATTATATTTGCCTTTTACTTTTTTATGTTTTTAATTATTTTTTATTATTATAATAGTGTTTCCTACTATAATCAGCAAATCAAATAAAAAAAACATTTTCAATGATAATTTTATCAAACTCTTTTTTTATTTTTAAAATTTTTGTTTAGGAAAGATTATCTTCAATCAAATATTTAAGTTTGATGAAGATATGCTCTGGTAAAGTATATTGAGCTTTTGCAAAAAGACATACTCTCTTTATTCTTTCGAAAGTAGGAGAAGTAAAATCATTTTCAAGTTGTCTTGAAAGCTGAAGATACCATTCACACCTTTCAAGAGAAAGATCGGTTTCCCAATCAATTTGTAAAATCAGATTTTTGCAAATATCTTTAAAATAAAGAAAACCAGAATGTAGCTCGGCAACCTGTTTAGCCAGCGAGCTTAAGGAATTTCGAACACTAATAACTATACTAGTAGAGAAAGAGTATATATGTTAGTTATATTTTTATTTTAAAATTTTTTTTAATAAAGTTCTTTTACCCTTTTATTTTTTTATGCTTCTACACTTATTATTTAAAAATTTTATCTAACTATTTTTTTTTTTTTTTTGAATTTTAAAAAATATTATATTTATAAAGAGAAGAGCATAATGGTTATAGTAAAGCATATATATTTCATTATAATTTTGCCAGGTCAAGTTGTTCACTTTTGTAAGATGAGTAGCTCACTTGCTCCAAAAATAGTTCAGGGGGTATTTTTACACATAGAGAAAACTTCGGGGGAGATTTTTGCACTTGGCCTTAATAATTGTCCTACATAGATGGTATCCTCTTGATAATTACATAATAATAATTTTTCTACAATCAATAGCTCTTATTTTATATTATCTCTTATTATCATGGGAAACAACAAAAATGTATCGGGATGTAATTCTTACATTCCCGATACTTTCGACGATAACTTTTATTTTTCCTATCATTATTGTTAGGAGGGTGTAGTCAATTTGAATTTTAAAAGACATTTTTTAAATAACTGATTTTTGTGTATTCGTGAATTTTTATAAACTTCTATTACAGACTTTTATTAAATTATATACACTTCTATTTGAGAATTTGATAAATTTTTACAGACTTGTATTGATTTCTTCAACATATTTTATTTATTTGTATCTTTAAATTCTATTTTTGAATATAAGTAAACCAATGGCTCAAGAGGTAGTTAAAATGTAAAATAGATAATATATCATCTGATATATTGTCTAAAAATTATTGTGTAATGTAAATATCTTAGAAAAGAGCGGGAATAATAAAATAACTCACGCATTATGAAAAAAGAGAACAAAGAAGTACAGACTTTACTTATAGGGTCTAGGTTAAATCATTACATAGATAATTGGAGAACCTTAAACCTAAGTTGTATTGAATTATTAATTGAACTTCATGATCAATCCCTGTAGCTTAAGGGATTGATCTCTAACAAATAGTGTACAGGGATTAATCCCTTCCATAGTTGGAGAGATTGATCAACTTGTCTAAAAATTCGAGTTTTTCAAGTTTTTCTAATCCAATAGAAAAAGAGAGAATCTGAGAAGAGAGAAAAGAGAAAAATAAAAGAGGAGTGTACTTGAGATGGAGAAAGGCGCGTTGTTCGTATTCTACATAAATAAAAATAAAAATAAAGTCCACAAAAATCTATTGGGGAAAGGTTAGATTTGTTATGCGTTTCGGTATTTATACTTTCCATCCTCAAATCCACCACTTAATAAAATTCTTCAAAATCTATGACTTTTTAATATATCTAGACTTTTTTTGGTATTTATACTTTCCACCCTCAAATCCACCACTTAATGAAATCCTTCAAAATCTATGACTTTTTTAAAATCCTAATTGAATACATCTAAATTTGTATGAATTCTTTAAAAGTCTATATAAGTCTGGATTTAATACACATAGACTTTTAAAATCCTTTAAAATCCTAATTGAAAACACCGTCATTTAAAAGATTTTGAATGAGATTATGTGAGTGGGTCTCCTTTATCATATTACTTTTGTATTCACCTATTATGAATGTGTACGAAGTGCAACAAATAAAACTTGCAGAAGTAACATGTTGGGTTTGTGGCTCAAATTCAATTGCGGCATTTTGCTTTTCTGTTTTTAAAGCCTAAAGACTTGTGAAGGAAGGCTAAAAGACTTGGGGAGGAAGTTGTATATATTTATTTTAGAGTTGTGATTGATTTGATAACAATTTGTTAGACAATGTATGAGAATCCTTGTTCAAGAAGGAATTGGGTTTGAAAACTCTATAAATAGAGGTAAGGTTAAAGGGAAGAGAGAGAGGGGGGAAAGATATAAAAGGTTAGTGAGCGCTGTGAGGAGAGAAGAGGGTATATGTAATTCTGGGAGAATATGTCAAGAGGGACTGAAAGAGTGTGTAGTAGGCATACTTTTTGCGGATTGTATATTATATTCTCAATATAGTGAAAACTCTCTCTGTAGACGTAACCCTAAAGTTGGGTGAATTATGTAAAATATTGTGTTGTGCATGAATGTGTTTGATTATTATCTCCATATATACTTGTGTGATCTTAAATCCGATGTGCCGAACGAAGGCTTTTAATTCCCAACATAACAAAGTGTTTAAAAAATGTCATCTCATTTACTAATATAAATATAGAAAAAATTATTAGTTTCTATTTATTCTTTTTCTACTATCTCTACTGAGTTTGTGTGCATTGATTGGGTATCCAGCACCAATAATATAGCGCTCTCATTCAATAATTTTTTTTTTCTCATCTTACTTCTAATTTACAAGGTGAGCCCAGTATGATTCGACTAAAACCATGGGTATCGAATATAGAATTGATTCCATAAACAAGAGAAATAGTGAATATTTATGACCCAAAATACGCCTAGAATTTTCTTTGTTTTGTTTCACTTTTTTCCAATTATTTTTCTGTCAATTCTATAATTATATTATATAAGTTGAGTGTAATTTTCATTCAAGTAAATTAGTTTATAAAATATAAATTTTCATAACAATCTAAAGTTGATAAATTAGTGTATAAAATATTTGCAGCCATATACAGATATTTTTTATAAAAAAAATTATTTTTTGACTTTCGATTATGACCAACCAGGGCCTTAGGACTAGGGGTGGCAATTCATATTCTCGTGTCGTGTCGATTTATAAGTATTCTATTAAACAGCTCAACCCTAACCCGATCCATTTAATAATCGTGTCAGAAACTCTCAAAACTAACACAATCCGTTTATTAAACGTGTTACCCATATCGAGCCGTGTAACCCGTTTAATAAACATGTCCTATAATAGCAGGACTTGTTTAATAACTTTTTTAATCCATTTAACTTGTATCATATGAGTTTTTCTACCGTTAAAAATCTCTCTGAAGATCATATAAAAAATAAAGTACATATCAATACATAAATCCTAAAATCAAACTATATTATAAATTTTGTATTTGCAAATAAATTCAATAAAATATTAAGGTAATTCAATAACTGGAAAGACACTATAACAATCTCATCATTGCGTTTTATGGTTACGTCAATCCTGTAAACAAACAAATAGATTACAAACAATTGCAATATATATAACTATGTATATAAAAGTTTGTATAAAATCATAATATAAAAATAACTTGTGCTATAATCGTGTCACGGGTTAGACAGCTTAAACCCAAATTTAACTCAAATTTTGCGTCTCGTATTCGTGTCGACCCATTTATTAAACGTCTCGGCTTACCTCAAACTTAAACCCACTTAATTCATGTCGTGTTCGAATCGTGTTGTTGTATCGTATCCAATTTTATCACCCCTACTTAAGACCATTCAAACCAAACAACAACTGTTGCCACACGTTGGTCACGTGTGCGGACCCACTTGTTGGCCAGCGACCCTAGCTAGCGAGCCCACAATGGAACCTACCATTTTGGGCTCATCATCTCCAAAAATGGTGACCGAAGCAGATACTCCAAGTGCAAAAAATATAACTTGCAGCAGTAACAAAGTGTTAATTAGAAAGTGTCATGTCAGTTACTAATATAAATAATAATAATAATAATTGACTAGTTTCTATTTATATTTTTTCTACCATCTCTCTGAATTTGTGTGCATTAATTGGGTATTCGAATACTAATAATATAGAGCGTTGTCATCCATTAAAAAGTTTTTTTTCTTATTCAGGTAAGAAACTCACTTCTTCTTTACAGGTGAGTATTGGTATCCAATTTAAATTGATTATATCTTATCATGACATTAGAGTGTAATGTAAGAAAAGTGATTTGCCTCCCTGTATATACAGGCACACTACAATATTTTGAAATATATATATATATATGTGTGTTACTAGTGAGGCATCCGTATATAATGTGTTTTCGGCTATACATATATATAATAAGTTTGTATATAAAATTTATCTGAATTGTGCTCGTATCATGTAAGAAATTTAACCTACTATTTAGTACAATAGCAAAAACTCAGATATACAAATACGAATGTAAAGATGCTGACTTGAGTACGAGATGCTCAAATCTTGAGAGCTAAGAGCTGTTCTGCGAACAGAGTCCTAAACCTCATTTTCTCTGTCATCAAAGGAAACATATATTTAGCTCGTGTATATCATTCCAAAATCAATGACTTTACACGTGATTGTCACATCCTTTTGAACAAGAATTACGTAAAGAAATTGAACAGTGCTACTTAATACACGTGGCTCCTGTATTGCCTGAAAGTTCCACGTTTAAATTTGTTCAGATTGACCGTTGAAGTTTTCTATCAATCATAGAACTATAGAAGCTTTACCATGATATATCCATGAAAAAAACAAGATTGATTGTTTTCGACTGTTAGAGGCCTAAAATTCATGCTTTGTATGGCCTGAAAAAATAATCTTGTTTCACATGCCAATATGTATGTACCACAATGATTCACCAACCAGTTAAAGTATCAATACTTCGAATTCACACGCTTGTGATGATGCAGCATGTTAAAAATTAACGGACATTGGGACGAAAAATTTGGATAACATCCTCACAAAAAATGGAAAAACAAAGGGATAAGAGAAGCATCTTGAACCTGAATATATATATATATATATAGTGGCGGCTAGAGCCCATTCATGTCTATGGACTCATGGGTTTCCATCCACTATTTTTGCAGCAGTGGCTTCCTCTAGTTTTGTTGTTGCTTATAACTCTCTGTCTATGACTCTATTCAATATTCTTAAACAGAAAAACAGAGAAAAGAAAATCCCTAATCTTCCTCGAGTCTTCCCATCATAGGTCTAGATGTAAAAATTCATAGAAAGACTGTACACCTTAGTCCAATTTCATAGATCCAACTGTTTATAAGAACTTACTTCTTTAACTTGTGTCCATCAAATATAATTGGCAAGAGTTACATGATGATTAGAAAGTGCCATCTCTGTTTTGATATATAACTAACCGATACAAATAAGAATTAATCAGTAGTTTTTCTTTATGCCTATACCTTTTTCTTTCATATCTTCAATAATATATAGGGAGCTGTCACAATTTTTCACCCTTTGTAAATAAATTTCAGACTTGGATTGAAACAATGGTGAATCTTTAGGCTTGAAACATGTATTCTAGACAATTCTGTGATACTCACTTCCAAGTACCAACCTTAATTTTTGGATTTTAATTTGTGAGTATTCAGTGATAAATGTAGTACTTCTGGTAGATTTGAATTATTAGGACCTGTTTGGAACAGCTTTTCAAATGTCACTTTTAGCTTTTGGAGCCCAAAAGCCATTTAGCGTGGTATTTGACTTGCTTAGGAGAAGAGTTTTAGCTTTTGAAAGCTCTTCCAACCGGAAGCTAGTACCCCACCTTTTGAAAGAACGCTCTTCATAGAAAACACGGAAAGCCGTTTCAAGTTTTATAATGATATTTTTGTAATTCTCGTAATACTCTTTATTCTGAATAAACAATTGTTTGTTCCAAGCGTGTCCCAAATAAAAGCCCTACCATTTCACGTGTTTGCATCTTCTAGGGTTTCTATTCGCATTCTTTTGCGATTTCTCTTAAATTTCAACCTCCTAAGTTTCATGTTAGCGCCGGCAGGGACACTCAAATCATATGATATGGAGCCACCGATGGCCTTCAGATCAAAAATCATCCCATATTTGAGGGACTATGAATTTTTTTTCTTGGGTTGTATAGTTCTTCAATTTTTGGGTATAAACAAGGGAAGAACACAATATTATAAGTTGTAATATTTTACCTAATGATTTGTCCCAGAAGCAAATATGGTCGTAGATTTATGTTATTCCTTGTTCCATTTTTCTATGATTTTTTTTTCTTGGGTTGTATAGTTCTTCAATTTTTGGGTATAAACAAGTGAAGAACACAATATTATCAGTTTTTGTAATATTTTACCTAATGATTTGTCCCAGAAGCAAATATGGCCGTAGATTTATGTTATTCCTTGTTCCATTTTTTTCATTTTTCATTCACAACAGTTTTTAGATGATATACCTATTTCAGTATACCTAATGATTTGTCCTAGAAGCAAATATGACTGTAGTTTAGAACAAGTCACGCATATTTCATCTTATTATTCTCGGAGACTTTGTTACACTAAGGGGTCGAGTCTCCTCTTTATTTTTTCGGTTACTTCTATCATTTGCGATTTCGTTAGCAAGAAGAACCCCCTGAGCAAGAGGTTTTAGTGTTTGTTTTCGCACCTTTTAGGAAAGGCCCTCTAACGAGGTGCATGCCTTGTTTTAGTAAGGGGTTGAGTTGCATTTTTTTCGAGATCAATCTATCCCAGCCTTTAGGAAGAGCTTTCTAACGAGGTGTGCACTTGGCTTAGCAAGTAGTTTTACATTGATCTTGGGATTAATTCATTTTGCCCTTTTCAAGAAGAGCCATTCATGGAGGTGTGCATCTGGACGTAACAAGTAGTTTTTCATTAATCTCGAGCTTAATTCATCATACCCTATTTAGGTTACTTTGGTGCATAAGATATAGTCAAGGTAACTAGTTCAAAGTTAGACATCTGTTGAGTGGAGCTATATCCATTATAGTTGATGGAGCAATGGACCCTTGTCTGTGTGGTGCAATGGATATATATATATATATTATGAAGCGTAGAAAATCTCCACTTGTGATCTATCCGAACCCTTTCGGATTCCATGTCATTTAGAATCCCATTGAGATACAAAATCCTATATCAGTTGGCCCCATTTATGAGGGATTGTTTATTGAACTTAAGAAATGTTGAGTTGCTTCTGTTTTTTCGTGCTTTTGCAACATGATGTAACCTGCTTAACTCAAGCAATAATAATTATACATTTTTTATTTTACGAGAAATTTGTTAATATTTCAGAGTCCGAGGTTCAAAGCCTGAATCGCGATTAAAGTTGGCAGCCGAGTCCCCCCCTCCCCCCAAATTCATGAGGGACTGCCTGTGAAACCTCAAGAATGCTTCATTCGCTATTCATGTCTGAGGAAAGAACAATCATTAAAATATATCATGAACACACTAAATAAAATAGATACCCTCTAATTTTAATTATATGTTTCTCATGTCAATCACATATATCTTTGGCCTACTAATGATATTTTTCTATCAATTCTAAGTAATGGCAATGCCAATGATCTACTAGTGATTGTGCAATACATACACTGGGTTGCGACACCTTTAAAAGTGCCAATTGTCTGGGCTGGTGTAACGGGTCGGGCGCTTGCCCACTACCCAAAAGCCTAAACTGTTAGATAGTGTTACATACCCACCCATTTATACCCAATCACTTTTTCATTCGGATCCGATGTGGGACAAGACCCTCTAACAACAGCTGGCATGTTGGTGCCCAGCCTTTTAATTCAATGGGGACCGCGCCCTTTTGGCACAAGCTATTCTACTTATTTTATTTTATTGTTTTTATAAAAAATAGATTTTTCATAAAATATGGTTGTTTGAATAGGACAACCACAACCACTCTTTAGGGGAGGTCGTGGTCAGACCCATGCACATGGGTGGTTGAACTTTATATTAATGAATAATGATTTGGAGCCAGCTCCTTTTCTTCTTCTTTTTTATCCATTACCCCTCTCACACCGGTTCGGCTAGCCCACTCCTTTTTCTTTCATTTTCAATGTCCCTCCCACAGCACCTAGAATGGTGTATCAAATGTAAGGCATATCAAACTCTTTTTTAAAAAAATAAAATCTTCCACTCAAAACTAAATGGTTGTCAATGTATTCGGACTTTTTGAATGAAACAAATTTTAATACAAAGAAGACCACAAAACCTTCTACTTGAGTACTAATTTCACTAATTTTCAACTAAAGACGAAAAAAATTATAAATTTTTGAAGTTGAGTAACAAAAAACTTTGAAGAAAGTACATATGTCCACATGCATGTAAAGATAAAGTGCCTGAGATCAGGGTCTCAGTAATGAGGAGAGAGAAAGTGTGTCTTTACATGAGTGATTCATATGAAAAGCGAACCACATAGATACAATTAAGCTAATAATTGAGTGCTACAAATAGATTACAATAGATAACTTTACTTATCCGATCGAATATTATGTTCTGCCCTAGTTGGGGGCAGCTTGTTAGTTGGAACTGGTGGGTGTGTCATGGCGGTACAAGGCAAGGTGCGTCGTGCTGGTAAAAGGCAATGTGTGCCTCCTATGGATCAAGCTTTCAGTTGATTGGATCGAACTTTCGTAGGTGAGATTTTTGGCAGAATGTCAGAGGGACCTTGACATTGGAACCCCTTTTGTGGATTGGGTAGCGGGGGGACCTATAGATAAATCGATGCCCCAAATCGTCGACTCATAATAACTGATCTTTAATTGTGTCAAAACCATATCATATCGGAATGTTGGAAACTATTCGCTTCCCACAAATGGGGCCAACTAATGATATATAAATTTGTACGATTCACACGATCTAACTCAAAGGTTCACCCCTGCAAAATAGTGAAGTTAGAACCAGGGTCGACAGGTGATAAATGCACAAAACTTGTTATTTTATATCCCAAAATAAGTTTTTAATTACTTTTTTATTTTATTTAAATATTCTTATCTTTGCTGTAATACCCCGCTCCAACACATGGTATGATATTGTCCGCTTTGGGCCTGAGCCCGCACGGTTAGGGGGTGAATTGTAGTAACCCTTGTGGACGGGTGTGAGTGGGCGGGTGCATAGACAGACACTGGGCTGAGCTACCACACTGACAGGGTACAGGGTGCTCAATCCCACATCGCCTGGGTGTGGAAAAGGGGATGTGCTTATATGTAGTATGTTCTCTTCAAATGGTATGAGGCCTTTTGGGGTAAACCCAAGAGCAAAAACCGTGCGGGCTCAGGCCCAAAGCGGACAATATCATACCATGTGTTGGAGCGGGGTATTACAGTTTGGTATCAGAGCCTGAACCCAGCCGGAAGTAAGTGTGCCGACGAGAGCGTCGGGCCTCGTAGGGGGGTGGATTGTAGTAACCCTTGTGGACGGGTGTGAGTGGGCGGGTGCATAGACAGACACTGGGCTGAGCTACCACACTGACAGGGTACAGGGTGCTCAATCCCACATCGCCTGGGTGTGGAAAAGGGGATGTGCTTATATGTAGTATGTTCTCTTCAAATGGTATGAGGCCTTTTGGGGTAAACCCAAGAGCAAAAACAGTGCGGGCTCAGGCCCAAAGCGGACAATATCATACCATGTGTTGGAGCGGGGTATTACATTTGCCTTTTATGTTTTATAGGCGTTCATTTCCAAATTAGAAGAAAAATAGCAAAAAAATGCTGAAAATGATCTATATAGCCAAAAATGAAAATAAGAAGAATTGTAGGAGAGATGGTATTCTGCACAAACTACTCCATAAGAGGTCTCTCAAGTTCAAAACTTTGAAAAAACTTTTTTACACAACCACGTCAGCAGTCCAGAATTCAAATTGAAGATATGGAGATTAAATCTTAGAGATTCAAATTTAAAATTTGTATTCTGAATTTTATTTTTAAATTTTGTATTTAAATTTTTTTTTTTTCACCTAAATTTTGTATTTTGAATGAGTGAGAAATTGCAGAAAAAAATAAAGTGTAATAGGAAATATTTTCTTGTATTCATGTTCTTTTCTTATAAACACTCTTCTCAAAAGAATGATGAAGCCACCATGGTTGAAATATAAGTAAGTCTTTTACTTTCTTGTATAATTTTTCCTTTCAAGAGTATTATTTTACTCTGAATTTTTATTTTCAAAAGAAACTTAGACGAGAATTCTTCGTGTTTGCCAAATAATGCTAATTCGAAGAATGCCTACTTTTATTTATCTAACAAAGGTGCATCAAATTAAGTAAAAAAAAAATATTCTCTCATATATAATCAAGTTGTTGTTTTTTATTCCATATTTTCCTTCATCTTTCCAAGTTGTAATTGGATTGGTGAAGTGTATTGGTTATTGGAGGAAAAGTTATATAAGAATAGTAGAAAATTTATTTGTATGGATATGTGGTGGTGGATTTCCTTCCCTGAAAATTTATTTTATTAGTATTAGTTTTATTTATTTAATTATAATTCCAAAAAAAAAATTAAATTTTCATTTTTCATCTTCATAATAAAGGTTTTGAATTTGAGTTGATTCGGAATCTCACTTGAGAGTGGTTCGACCATGCTTATTACTATGCAATTTTTAGTGAAGTTTTTGTAGATTTATTTTTATACAAAATGTAGATAAATAATGACATTCATCCACTATTCTACACCCGTCAGCGGAGTGTCGGCCGGCTATTCTCTGACGGTCAAGTTAGTGATATATTCAACGTGGAGGCCATAAAACAACGAGAGAGCTTTTATTAGGGTATTTATGTCATACCTGGCTTCGTCAGTCTACCTCCCCTTTTATAGAGATCTGTCAAGCTCTGAATGTTGTATTAGGTTTATGAGACTGTACCTCCCAAGAAAGTTATTTGATAAGAGATAAAGTCTATCCCACCAACTTCCTTGTCCATCAAGTTTCTGTGGCAATCAAGTCACATATTATATCACGTCAGATCATCCTTGATTTCAGCTACCAACCAAAATTTCCCCATCAATACTAATCGGGTTAGGGGCAAGTTTGGAAAAAGAGTTTAAAACCCGTCATGCCCCGATTAATAATAATATATAAGTAAATATTCTTTTATTAGCTATAATTTTATTTTATTTCATTTTTTTATGATAATTTTAAATTTTAACAACATTTTTGTTATTACAATATTTAAGTATTTGTCTATACTCAATTTTTTTTTTTACAAAATTTATCATATATTCGTTCAAATTTACATTGTTAGGTAGCTGATTATTTAACAACTTTCTAGATTTTAGAAGTAATTATTTTGAGATAATTTAGACAAGGAAAGAGAGAAGAATTAGCAAAACTTTTAAATTTTCTACCTTTATCTTTCTTTGAAAGACCCTTTTTCCATTAGATATTTAAATAATTGAGACTAAAAACTACCAAAAAAAAATATTCATGATTTCTTCAACTTAAGATTTAGGAAACTTTCTTTTGAATAAGATCGAACCCTAACTTTCTCCACTATCTACATGTGTGAATAATTAGATAAATACATAATATACTTAAAGCTCTTATAATTGTATTTTGATTTGGTATTTTTGATCACAGTTGATTTTAAAAAAAGACCTAGTAAAGATGGAGAGAATTCTATAGAGAAGTTGATCAAGGAGTGCAAATGAGAATATATATATATATATATATATATATATATATAATAAAGAAAAAAGAAAATTAGAGAGGGAAACTCAGTTGTTTGCACTTCTCACTTCCTCCTTTAATGGCAATTTGTTTAGTTTGCTACAATATGAGAACTTATAAAACATGTCATATGCAATTCGTTTAGTTTGCTATAATATGAAAACTTACGAAAAGTGTAATATGTATCAAAGTATAAGATATTTATGTCATTTTAATATCGACACACCATATTCAAGATGTAGCACTACTCATTCAATATATTGGCAGAAATTCCAATGTTTAAATTTATTCGGATTGAGAGTTCAAGTTTTCTACTTGTTAGATTATATATTTTTCATTATAGATTATATATCTTTTCTTAATAGGCTTCTTACACATTCTTAAAACCATCTAGGATTAGGATTTCTTACCTCCTAAATTTACTTAGCCTCCAAGATTATATGCCTATAAATAGGCTTTTATGTATCAATCAATATAAACAATATCAATTCAATCAAATGTGTGAGTTACGCGGTGCGAAAATGGTTCAGTTAATTTAAAGTGTGCTGCTAATCCTTAGACCTAGATGGCGGTGCATAGGTCTCCTTACCCAATTTTTATGATTGATTAATTTCCCACATTGATTATAAATTAAGCATCCAAACCAATCATGAAATAAATAAAGGAATTAAGGAAAGTTAGAGATGACGCCAGGATTTTTACGTAGAAACCCTAAGAAGGGAAAAACCATGAGGGTGAGGCAGAAAATTACAGAAAAGCCAATCCACTATCTTGAAGCAAAGAACAATAAACTATGTCCTAGACTCACACCCTTTCCACTTTGACAAGAACTTCGATGCGGAACACGTCAAGCTTACAATTGTGACTCATTCGTCCAACTACTGCAAATTCCCAGCTAACGTCTTAATTCTTCCAGAAGGGTAGCTGAAAGAATACAAATACTCCACAAGTATTTTGTCCCTTTTGTAGTGATCATTTCTCCTCATCTTCAGATAAAATCAAGTAATATTAAGGAACCACCTCTGTTGCTCTGATCAAACTATGTAGACTGATAATGTCTTTGAGAATCCGGTTGATCAGATTGTGAAGAGTATCACAATTTAAACACACAGTGTGTGTGTGCTTTCAAAAATATAAACAAAGAATTTGGGAAAGAAAATTATTTATAGGAAAAATATCTCAATGCTTTCTCTGTCTAGAATATGAATTTTTGTTTCCTTGAAAGCTTAATTTTTCACCCCATAAGAGAGAAGTCATATGAGATTTTTATAGAGATTAAAAACTCTAATTTTGCTTGAAAAATAAGTTAAAATTTAATAGGAAACAAGTCCCCATGATTTTAGAAAGTTTCGGATCAAATCTGGGTCAAAACAGGCTTATTTTCACAGAACAGCCAAGTTGGATAGGTCCGAGCATCAGTTGGACCGATCCGTCTACTATAACAACCTCTTAAAGAGATGCTGAGACCCCTTGGATCTATCTAGCCTTCACTTGGACCGGTCAAACTATGTTGATACTCAATATTGAGGTCTTGAGAACTCTTGGACGGATCCGAAAAAGTCATGGACCGGTCCAACCTTGAAAATTGTGAAAATATGATTTTAAAACTCTATTTTTTAAGACCGAAAATGTATTTTAAAAAATTATGTGTTCTCACTAACTTTCCTAGACTAAATGATGTTCAAATCATGATCACCGACGCCCATACTCACTTGTAGTCACTTGAATGCTTCAATCAACCAACCTCTTTGTTGAGGCACTCTCTAGATGATGCATTGATGAAGAACACACTCCTTGCTCTTAGTCTTCAACCCCATGATCGATTACAAGAATATAAATGAACGCATACAACTTGATCAAACATAATTTTGACACTGAATATTGTCAATTACAAATTTATATGTCACAAAATAGCTCTCTTGTTATATTTCTAACATAGTATCAGAGCCTACCAATTCTTGGTTGGGGTGGCAATTCGGGTTCGCGGGTCGTATTCGGGGTGTGTCGAGACAGGGGTATTCTGATAAATAGGTCAATTCGAACACGACACGATTACTAATCGTGTCACATAACCCGTTTATAGATAGGTTGTGTAGCTTGAACACGACACGACCCGGCTGTTTACAACTTCTAAGATAATTAGATGCTTCTTCCACTAGTCCACCAATGACTTTTGATTACATATGCCACAACAATAATATTTAATCTACAATAATGAAAGTTTGAAACATTAATTAAATTACAATAATATTTTTCCCTCATTTTGAATATAACAAATAAACGTTATTAATCATATTAACTAATTAATTAAATCAAAATTACAATTTTCACTATCTTGAAATCAAATAAAAATATTAATATATACCACACAAATAATAAAGCATTTAGAACAAATATTAAGTATATTTCTCATTGAATTAACATATTTTTTTAATATATATTAATGTTGAAGTATTATTAACAAAAAATAAAAGAGTGGTCTATCTTATATTACTTTAATTTTTATATGTTATACTATATATCTCGAAATAATAAAGAAAACTTAACTTCATAAAACTAGATATTCATATTAAATGGTTTAAACTCATCAATTATTCTTATTGATTTTTTAGACATTTAACTAATTACTTAGAATTTGAGAAAATATAAGAAAATAGTTTAACTTATATTACTTATAACTGCTCTATTTTATACTATATATCTCGAGACACTAAAGAACAATTATGGCCATATATATATATATACACACACATATATAATTATATATTTATATACACACACATATATAATTATATATTTATATCTCCACCTATATATATATATATATATATATATATATATCCACCATATATTACCTGCACCCCAATAATCTGATGTACATCCACATCTCCTTCTCAAAATTAAATAATAAGGAATAAAAGAAAATATATTATTCTCTTCAGTAATCATCACTCTTATGATCAAATATGACACAATCAAGCCCATATCGATATAACATAAAAAAATTTGATTATCGTATGAATTTGATAAAGATGAATTTTTAGTAAATTTTAATTAATTTAGTGAATTTTATTGATTTTTTGGAAACCATTTAGCATATATAATTATTCATTTATAAATTTCATGCCCATGTTTTTATTAAAAAAGTTAGTAGTTGTTTTATTACTAAATGAATCAATGAATACTAATATATTTAAGAATGAAATAAATGAACATTTATACTATATATAACACATTAGAAGATAATATATATATATATATATATATATATATATATATATATATAATATGTCAGCACAAATAGTGTGAAAATATATGTTTACATGTTTTTAACATTCTAAAACAAATTTACAATATTAAACTTTATATTTTTTACATTTTAAAATAAATTAATAAATATTAATACTAAACGGGTTAAACGGGTCGATTCAACCCGCATTGACCCGACACGACCCGTTTAATTAAACGGGTTAGGCGGGTTAAGCAGGTTGAACCCGAACCCGACACATTTTTTTCGAGTCATAATCGTGTCAACCCGTTTATGACCCGAACTCGTTTAACCCAAACTCAAACCCGCTAACTTCGTGTCGATTTCGAGTCGTGTTGTCGGGTCGTGTTGAATTTTGCCACCCCTAATTCTTGGTAGTCTTCATTATCCATCGCCCTCACCGCCGGGGATAACACCATCAGCTTTATCCCTGGCGGTCCCGATAAATCGTAGAAAATAACTTCCGCCTTATATAGATATATAAAAAAATATGAAAAATCATCATTTAGGGCTCCCTAAAGCACTCCATTCTACCGGTAGCCCATCTCAAGTTTAATTGATCGGCTCCCACTAACATATATGTGTCAAAGTTGTTAATTTTAACGAGTCATTTATCTGATTTTCAAATCAGTTTTCACTCCAGTGAGTAGCTTTCGATCTTACCGTCGCTCTAACGAGTTTGCTTTTTTGCAGCTTCTTTGTATGTGTTTCGCAACCACTAGTAGTAGCATCACCAGATTGCTTTCACGAGCCATAACATTTGTGTGTTAAAGTCGCTGATTTCAACGAATTCCTTTTCTGATTATCAAATCAGTTTTCACTCTAATAAGCCATTTTCGGTCTTTTTGACTCTTTTGCAGCTTATTTGTATGTGTTCGCAGTCACAGTTGGTTAAATCATCAATTTACTTTCGCAAGCCGCATTCAAGATTTTGTCTCCAAACTCAAATTAGCTTCATATGACTCACCTTCAATTTGCGGGAGTGGTTAGATTATATATTTCCTATTGTAGATTATATATCTTTTCCTAATAGATTCTTACACATTCTCTTAAACCATCTAAAATTAAGATATCGTATCTCCTAAGTTTACTTAGCCTCCAAGATTATATACCTATAAATAGGTCTTTATGTATCAATCAATATAAATCATATCAATTCAATCAAATACAATTCTCTTTCTTTATTTCTAACACTACTGGTCATTGAAACTTGATCATAATATTAAGAGGCGCAAATCAAATCAAAATTAAAAAAGGAATTTTTAAGTGAGATTTGTTAAAGAGCTCCTTCACCCTGTACACGCCCAATAATGCTTCTGGATGCAACCCAGATTTCTTGCTTTCGACTCTTAGAGACCTAAAATTCATGCTTTGTGTGGCCTGAAAAATAAAAAATTCTTGTTTAGATGCCAATATGTTATGTACCACAATGGTTCACCAAGCAGTTGAAGTATCAATACTTCGAATTCACATGCTTGTGATGCAGCAAGTAAAAAAGGCCACCAGCAAGACATCCATGCTCGTCATATTTAATAGATTATCTTGAAATATGTCCAAGTCCATATTATATTTCCTACAAAGAACAATAATATAGATAAGACAATTGACACACGTTGGGACCAAAAATCTGAATAAGATCCTTACCAAAATGGAAAGGAAAAAAAAAAGGATTAGAGAAGCATCTTGAACCTGTATGTCTATGGACTCATGGCTTTCCATCCACTAGTGGCTTCCTCTATTTTTGTTGTTGCTTACAAGTCTTTGTCTATAACTCTATTCAATATTCTTATACAGAAAAACAGAGAGAAGAAAATCTCTAATCTTCCTCCAAGTCCTCCAAGTCTACCCATCATAGGCAATCTTCACCAACTTGGTAAATGCCCCTCATCACACTATGTGGAAATTGTCGCACAAATATGGACCTATCATGCTCTTAAAACTTGGCCAAGTCCCAACTCTTGTCATCTCTTGCTCTGAAATGGCCAAAGAGGTCCTAAAAACTCATGATGATGAATGTTGCACTAGGCCTCCCATGGAAGGTTTAGATATTTTAAATTTTTAATGAAGTGGGCTAAGCATTCTGTAATTGTCCATTATATATATACATATATATATATATATTTGAATTAGGCTGGGATTGGAAACTTTAACTTGGGTCCGCCAACTGTGCGGAGGACATCTATGCACTGAAATTACGTCATTTTAGTGCACAGCTCAACCTGAGTTGCCTGAAGCCCCAGCACGGGACTTTTTGTCTCTGCGTGCAATTTGGGTTGAGCAACCAAATTCAACCCGATATTTTATTAGTTTGGATAATTATTTTTATAATTAGAGTTAAATTTGAATTGAAAATTTTCAATTTGAACTCAATTAGATTGAATTTGAGTTGAGGTGCCAACAATTCGAGTTCAACTCGAACCCATATTATAATATTATTTTTATACATATTTTTTATTTTCAATATATTATATATAAGATTCAAATTATGATAACTTTTTTTTCTTTTCAACTTCCTTTAATTAAATCTTAATTTATTGTATATTAACACTTTAGATAATTAATTTTTTTAAAATCTGTTAAAACTTATTAAAGATTACTTTAAATTTTCAATGAAAAAATTGATGACATAGATAACTCGAATTAACCGAACTTTTTAATCTGAAATCTCAACCCGAGTTTAAAAATTTAAGAATGAATTGAGTAGTTAGGATTGAACATTTGATATGCAGAGTTGAGTCCGAATTGTACCTCTAATCCGCTGTCCGAGTTGTAATCGTACACAAAATCCACACGAGGGATCTTGATTCATGATAAATATCACGAACTCATTTCATTTTGTGATATACATCTCGAATCACTTAGTGAGTGACATGGCAGTCGTGTGTAAAACTTCAATTTTCAATCAACTTCAAGAACATTGTGTAATAGAGAAAATACAGTTCTAAACAGAGAGAGGATGCAAAGCAGTGGAATCGGATCCATAACTTTCATCAATCTTCATGTCTATGTTTGTGTGTGTGTGTGTGTATATATATATATATATATATATTGTATTTCAGATAAAGCACCTGGAATCCATTCAAACATGAAACTGAAAATTGTAGGAATACTACCATCTTCAAGTCTGGTAGTTATAGAGAGTGCAATTTGTTTGTTGGAAACCTAATCACATTGGGGCATATTTAATGTAACGGATTCTACAGCTTTCGTTCCTAACCTTATTATTGTTCTTTTATAAGAAATTTCTTGGCCTGATTTTACATACGTCTATTCTTCGATCAATGATACTCAGTTTTAAAGAGAAGCTTATATTTGTCGGTAATACTGAGTTCAGATCTCTTCCAATTGCACAGTTGTAATCTGGAAAAATACTATAAAATTTGATGCAAGAATTAACTGGATATTAAAAACAGTGCCGTATTGAAGAATTCGAGATGCACCACCACTCTAAATTTGTTTCCCTATAAAAGTATGTTAATGACATTTTAAAGATTCAATACACGTTGTATAGTTTTTTTTCAATTAAGAGGGAACCCCAAGAATCAATACCCGTGTCTTTTTTCAATTAATAGGGAACCCAATTGTACCGCATCATTCTCAATATCATGTGAAACAAGCAAATGGTAGAAGCCGAACGTGGTCAGGTTGATATGCCAAACTTTATAGCATGGTTAAAATTGATATGTATCAAAAGGTTTTCAAAAAATTTGGAGAAGCCATGTCCTCCCTTGGTCCTCATTACGGTCCGCCCTTGCTCCCTACCCTTGTACTTGCCCAATCAAGCCTGAAATAAACCTCCGGATTTTGTTATCACTTCGCCGTTTATTATAAAGTTTAAAAGAGTTTTCTACTGTAAACCCTTTGTTAGTGTTGATAGTAAATTTTTTGGTACACTCCATTAATGAACTATGTAAATTTGTGTGTCTTGTGTGATTACTTTTCTCTTGCTTGTGTTTTTAATTTCTGATTTATTCCAAACAAATGGTTCATGCACCAAGCATGAAGAATCAATACTTTGAATTCACATGCTTGTGATACACCAAGTGAAAAAAAGCCACCAGCAAGACATCAATGCTGGTCTTATATAGTTGATTGATCATTTTGAATTAGATAAATTTAGTAAACGTACCTAATTCCATAGTATATTTTAATTTGTAGTGGCTTCCTCTATTTTTGTTGCTGCTTCCTATTCTGTGTCTTTTCATTCTTAAGCAGAAAAACACAGAGAAGAAAATACTTAATCTTCCTCCAAGTCTTCCCATAATAGGCAATCTTCACCAACTTGGTAAAGCCCCTCATCACACACTGTGGAAATTGTCCCACAAATATGGCCCTGTCATGCTCTTAAAACTTGGACAAGTCCCAACTCTAGTCATATCTTCCTCTGAAATGGCCAAAGAGGTCTTAAAAACTCATGATCATGAATGTTGCACTAGGCCTCCCATGGAAGGCTTAAGGAGACTTTCTTACAATTTCTTAGATATTTCATTCTCTCCCTATACTGATTACTGGAGAGAAATTCGTAAGATTTGTGTCATTGAGCTTTTGAGCTCCAAAAGGGTGAGATCTTTAGGGTTTGTAAGGAAACAAGAAATGACTCGTTTCTTAAATTTTATCTCCAATACTTCACCAAATGCCATCAATCTCACTGAAAAATTGTTTTCTTCGATAGATGCAATAGCATGTAGGACTGGTTGTGGTAGGACATATGAGGGGAAACAATTTGATGTGGAAAGCTTGAAGATGCAATTCAAGGTCAGCATTTCGAGTTTTTGCCATTTGGGGCTGGTAGGAGGATCTGTCCAGGCATAGTAATGGGAACCACAACTGTAGAGTTTGTGCTTAATTGCAAATCTTCTCTACTGCTTTGATTGGCAACTCCCAAGTGGGATGAAGATTGAAGATATTAGCTTGGAAGAGGAAGGAACTTTAACTGTCTATAAGAAGTTACCTCTTTATCTTGTGCCCATCAAAAATAATTGGCAGGAGTAACATGATGATTACATAGTGTCATCTCTGTTTTCATATGCATCTAACCTTTATAAATAAGACTTCATCAGTAGTTTCTATTTATGCTCTTACCTTTTTTTCTGCCATATGTTCTTGCTTTCGGGTGTTCTATATAATGATCTCGTATGTCTTAGAAGTACGACTACAATACACTCTCTATAAATATATCGGGTGAATCTGGACTGTGAGTGTATGACACGCACAGTAAATTTTATTGCGCGTCTGTAACACGCACCATCCAAATTTATCAACAAGAACATTACAAAAAAGAAACAACAAGAACGTACCAACTAGCTGGTGACTTCTAGTTGGCATTAGGCCATGCAAGCTCATGAGAGTGTCTTCGTGTAGAATTACTCCAAATAATATTATATTATAACACATGAATAGTTAGACCTTTTAATAATTCAAACCCGTGATCCAATCCGAATTCGATAAGAAATATTATCTTATTCATAACCTTATGAATTATGAATTTGTAGTTTATGGATATCCAGTCTGACATCCCTTGTTAAAATTTCCTAAATAAATTTAAGGTGTGAGAGAGAGAGAAGGGCCAAAATATGAACAAAAAAAAAGATAATTAATAGGATATTTGATTCTTAGTTAAAGAAAAAAAAAACAATAAAGAGTAAAAAAATTCAATAAGAGGAAGAAAATAATTAAAAAAATGAAGAAAATTTGATATAACTAAATGTTCCAATACGTGATAAACACTATGTAAGCAACATTTTTTATTAATTTTCATCAACCGCATACCATACCAATTGAATGATAGATAATATATGTATAATATATTATGTATTATATTTGATTGGATCGGATTATTAACGGATTAGATTGACCATAATTCATATCCAATTTGTTAATTTAACGAATTATCGAATTCAATATTCAATTCATATCCAAGTTATTTGATCAGAGTCTGACTGAATTTGAATCAAAATCTGATCTATTAACAATTTTATGAATTGTACTTTATAGGACTGCATCGTGCACAAACGATTTGATTATATATATATATATATATATATATATATATATATATATATATACAAACAAAAAATTAAAATTTTAAACATATATTTGATGTGTAAGTTATGTTCCTTACAAATCAATCAGAATCAAACCATATGATTCAGTTTAATCCGCCCCTAATAGTATGTCTTTCGATTGCATGAATGGAAGCTGCTTCTTTCATTTTAAGCATTATTGTCTAATTGTCTTGTCCCCTCTTGGTAGAGCAAACGCGGTTAAGTTAAATTTATCTTAATATCTCCTAGATATTCATCGATTCTATCTACACAAATAAGACAAATAAATTGACCATCAAAATTAAAGTTTACTATTAATACTAATTAAATTGTCCGGCCAGACATTGTCCTATTCTAGCCGGATTGATACAATCCTCGTTTAATATAGAGCATTTTCAACGCACGTTAATCTTGATTATTGGCTAATCAAGATTAAGGCTAGGGTCACTTATTTCTATGAATTCTCGAATATGCCATGTCAAAGCTATGCTCTTGATGTTTGGATAGGGAGAAAAAAAACAATGTCTTTAATATCATTCTCGTGTTAATCTGAATTTATATGACCACTTTGTAGTTTGAATTTATGAATTATGTCGAATACAAGTTAGCGTTTGACCAATTCGGAGTGAATTTCTGTTTCATCATATATATATATATATATATATATGAGACTAATCGTTTTCATGAACACACGAACAAATCATGTGTACTGGACAAGTCCGAACAAGTGCAAAGCTCAACCTGACTACAACAATATTTGTATGGATACTCTTAGAAAAGTTGTTTACCCGTCATATTAAATATAACAAATTTCTATACAATTCCACGATCTTGGGTCAGCAATCAAAAGTTCAAAACTCAATGAAATCCATTGATGAAGGGACATATATATTCCGGGTAGGTTTGCCAATTCGGTATGATCATAATTTAGAGAATTTCATTTCAAATCACATAATTAATATGGTGTGCATGACAAGTTAAGATGAGTCCTAAATAAATTTTTAAAAAAATTACATATGATGCTAGCTAACATTATCCTAGGGTTATCTTCTACTGCAATTTTTTTATTTTTTTGGCTTTCATAGTATGACCGGCCGACCATGTTGGCCTTTTATGAACGTCTTTACTTCCTCTACATAATGATAAACGGCCCCTCTCCTTCTTTCAACAACACACTCTCTCTCTCTCTAGACTAGAGAAGGAATAGGTGCATCCCCTTTCTCTCTCTAGATCTCCTGAGGACTAATGGGGGACTTGGCTACGTTGGAAAAGGCAAGAAGAGAGCTAGAAGAATTGTATCTAGGAGTCCCAGATGAGTCAGTGAACCTCACGTTTCAAGACTTTGCTGATGTGAAACAACAACATGTGCTCTCATCAGAAAAGAAAAGGTCCCAGATGGACCCCATTTCAGAAATCAATTCAAAGAGTGAACGATCACCATCACCGTTAACCAAATTTTCTGGCCCCCACACCACCAGAGGCAGCTTAGAACAACGTACAAATCACCACCACCACCATGTTACCGACGACGACGCCAACCCACTTAGGGGTAACCATCACCACCACCACCACGAAGTCGTCGTTGACAATGGTTCGCAAGGCCATCGTTACACGCAGCATCGTAGTGATCATGCAAGTCCATATAGTCCCAGAAGGGACGTAGGGTTTGGACATGCAGTGGAAAGTAGCATGGCTTACAATGATGTTAGTGTCATGAGCAATGCTTCCATGAGCCCATTTCCGGAGAGAGGTGGAAGACGCCGGCAGGGGATTCCTCATTCCAACATATGCACCATCTGTAGTGTCTATATCTATATCTTCAGTCATCGGTGCCTGGTAATATACGTATATACGAATAATATCTAGCAATATATCTTCAATATATATATTTATATAATATTTTAACCATATGTTTAATTATTTGAGAATTTTTATGTTGATACTAATTGAGCTAGATTTATCTAAGAGCTACGACAATTCATAACGAAATTACCGCAATTTTTTTAAATGATGAAATAATTACAACTTTTCTCTGATAATTTGAGAGTGCAAATGTAATTTTAAATTAGGAAAATGTTATATGTTCCTAATAAATATTCTGAAATATATCTCCAATTTATGTGGCAAGTATACTAGACCATCGGAACTCCGTGTATAGAGGAATCCTACAAATACTAACTCACCATTTAATTTTATCTCTTAAAATAATACGTTATGTCACTTGCTACCTAAATTCGAGATATTTATTCAAGACGTATAATATTGCTCTTTAAATTAATTCGGTACTATGTGTATATATAGATATCGCTCTAATATTTTGGTTAAGAGATTAAAGCTGTACTTTGAGTTTAATTTACTTACTGAATCGTGACAAAGTCTTAAAAAATTAGACACTGTGAAAAAGACAGTATCATGACATTATTATAAGAGTAATGCTACACGTCATGAAATTATTTCATGAATTTGTATCATGAATGATGTGGCAGGTAACGTGGAGAGTTAGTATTAGTGGGATTCCCCCATACACAGAGTCCCGTGATATTATCACCGAATTTCACCAATACTAACTCTCCACCTTACCTGTCACATCATTCATGATACAAATTCATTAAATAATTTCATGACGTTTAGCATTTCTCTTGTTAGAATGACTAAAGTTATTTAACACTCGTATAAAACGGTGGGAGCATATAAAACGGTGGAATTAAACGTATTATTTATCTTTTAAGTCATTGGTTGTTTTATTTTTATTTTTTATATTTAAGAATTGTATTTTAGATCGATGAAGATCAGGAGATGATCACATAGGTCGATTTGACAATTACGTGTGCAGGTGTGTGGAAGAGTGTATTGCAGGACATGTGTAAACCTAGGCATGGGAGAGATGACGGAAGGAAGAAAGTGTATCGAGTGTTTAGGGAGAAGATTCAGTCAAAGGTAACCCATATATATCCCCCCAAATTTCCCTTGAATTTTCATTTGATAAAGTTGATTGTCTAATATTTTCATGCTACATTTTGCACGAAAAAGATAGTTTGGGTTGTTTGGGATGCATCAGATATATATATATATATATATATATATAAGACCAAAATCCAACTCCTTTTTCAGAATTTTGAAGCCAATCAAAACAGTTTCATCATGTTATCATTGTCTAAACAGTTTTAAACTATGAAACTGTTTCAAACGGAGCTGTTGTAATTACTCGTGATACCATACCATGTTAAACACTATCTATAATGGTGGTTGGAAAGTGATGTAACCTCTCAACACTTTCTTTTCGTTTCTTTCTTATAGGTCTTGAATTTCTCACAACGAAAATTGACATCTTGTCAACCAACTTGTATAGTGGATTGGACGATCCATGTAACTTTTAGTGTCCCAGTGCACGTGGCTGCTAAGGATATAATAATATGATTAAATTAACAATAGGCCGGCAAAAGCCGGCAATCATGATTCTTATACTGTAGTAAAGAAAATTATTTTTGAGTTACCGACCAAAACTAAAGAAAACGACTTCACATATATTTTACTGAGAAATAAAAAAAAATGAACAGGAAAAATATTAAATTTATCAATAAAAGCTCTCTTATTATTTAGCTTAAGCGACTTTTTTTTTTTTTTACACTCGTTCCTCCATCTTTTAAAAGTTAAAAAATCATTTTATCAATACCAAAGTTTTACTTGATGGTATAAATATAAATATTTTAAAATTACAAAGACATGTTAATTAATGAAAAAATAAAATATTTATTATATAAAAATAATTAATAATTAATTTTTATTTTTCACCAATCAATAAAACAAATGTAAAATGATAGTCGTTTAAGCCAGTACAAAAATGTTTCAAATTAATATGCATGGTTGTATCCAAGCATGCAGTTGATAAATATTAATATGGGCCGCTGGTTTTATTGTAAATTACTGAGACAGGTATATACAAAGAGCAGGACGCATAGGGTGTTGTACGAGGTATCCTAGCATGGTGAAGCAACAAGAGCTGAAGTGGGCGGAGAAGGGGCCGAGGAGGAGCGGCGAAAGAGGGTATAATGGCCGGAGCGCCGTCATGTCGAGGTCAAGAAGTCCGATAGCCCCAAGAACTTTAACCCCAACCAGGCCTCATCCTCACGCTACCGCCAATCCTCCATCTTTTGTTATGAATTCACCTTATTCTGATTATTCTCCTACTAACCATCCCATCCCTTTTTAAGAAATTAATACTTGTGTGCATCGAGGAGCTTCCGGACTCCTCGTTGATTTGTTCTTCTTCGTTTAATTTGGCCATTATTAATGTACGTTCCTCAGTTTTACTTGTTAAATTTTATCTTTATTATTAATTAATTAATGAGAAGAAATTAAGAACTCTCCATATAGGAGGAGTACGTACGAAGTTCAGTTCTGGTTAGTGAATGATTTATTGTTGTATACTTACTCAAGGAATGAACTTTAATTACTTGCTTCCTATTCAAAATATTAACAGAAAATTGGAAATTTAATCTTCTCTTCTTTGTTAAGATTAATGGCGTTCACTAGTTCTTTGCTTTTGTTTAATTTATTGCCATTTCACTTCTTTCACTTATCTTTTTGGAAAAAAAACATAACATAATTAACGTTCAAAAATACATATATATGTACCCTACAATTATTAGAAAATTAATCTTAGGAGTAATTTTGTAATAAAAAGAAGCTTTTAAATAGATTTGAAGGGATAATAATGTGATTTTTTTTTAATAGTACTTGTTTCAACTATTATATAGGTTAAAGTGTAGGAATTAAGCGCAGATACTTCTCCCAAGGTATTGGACACTCGCATACGTTTTGGACACGTGGACATGTATAGAATATGGCTAGAAATATCCTAGAATATTTTAGTTTTTAATTCGACAAGATTAAGATATGACAAGGATATGTTTTAGACACTTTCAGAATACGTCAAGGTAATTTATAATAATTTTTTTTTCAAAAGAATAGGATTCAATACAATTTAAAATATATTATAAATTAATTAAAAAATAATATAAAATTTAAGAAGAGAAAAATAACAATCATTTAACTCGACAGTTCAATTTAGTGATTTCATTTATGATTATACATATAAAATGATCAAAGTTATTATTTATATATACAACAATAATATATTATATTATTATTATTTAACGTATCCATGTCATATCATATTCTATTTTTAAAAAAAAAAATTGACGTATCACCGTTTTTTTATTGTGTCATAGCCGTGTACGTATTTGTACAGTCATGTATTGGGGATTTGATTAACTTGCACTTGAGGAATGGTCGTGCAACTTGGCCCTTGGGTGGGTTAATTTAATTTATGACTATTTTTGGTGGCTTAATTACAAATATGTCAAGTTTTAAATAATATATGGTCAAAAAGCAACTTATACAAAAGTATTTATGTATTTGACACTTTTCACTGTTCCTGAATAAACCAAATTACCCCTCAGCAACTCATTAATCATTCATTGCATAATATTTTGTACAGTAAAATTATAACACGATGCAGCTAAAGTATTACATAGATGTAGTAAAATCATTACAACGTACAATAAAAGTTTTACATTGTTGCCAAATCTTCAATGAATAATCATCTCAAGTATTAAAGGAATCAGATTTTAGCCTTTTCAAATATCATGTATGAGTACCAAAACTGATTAGAAGATTTGCATTGTATGATCTCGTTAATCAATCAATAATGAATGAAAAACCTTACAAAAATGATACACTACTTTATGTTTGTACAGTAAAATTATAACACTATACAGTTAAAGTATTACATAAATCAATAAAATTGTTACATTGTGTAATAAAAGTTTTGATAAACTGAAATGTGAAAGACATTTGTGTAGTGATCTAAAAAACTCTTAAAGATAATTTGAACTCAAATAATATAAATTATCGTATTTATAATTAATTTTTCACCGTATACAATTTAAAAGTTGTTGTACTTGTAATTAGTAGAGGTGACCACGGATCGGATCTGATCGGATTTTGCATAATCCTAATCCGATCTGCGGATTACGGATTAGAGAAAATTCAATCCGATCCGATCCGTGGCAATCCACCAATCTGATCCGATCCGATCCGTGATTGAACGGATCGGATCAGATAGGATGGACGGATTGACCTAGTACTCTTATTTAAATTTTTTTTTCCTATTTCAAAATTTTTTAAAAAAAAATTGATCAACAAACACAACACTTTTTAAATGAATACAATTGTTAAATAAACAAATATAATATATATTGAGTTTTTAGGTTTACCCATGTAAGTATGTAGCATATTATATTATTATACATATAATTACTAATTATATATATATAAATATTGCCACGAATCGGATCGAATTTCTGACCCTCCAATTCGCAATTCGATCCGTGGCTAACGAATTTTAATTTTTTAATCCGCCACCAATCCATTAGCTAACGGATCGAATTGAATTCGTCTGAATCCGATCGGATCGAATCGAATTCACGGATTCGCGAATTTTTTGTGCACCCCCAGTAATTAGGGCACGGGTCATATATTAAATTAACCCTATAATAAATAATAGTCTACTTGTTTGGTCCACTAGCGATCAATTTAGTCAGTCTGGATGAGACATCAGTGGGCCACCAATCTCCTTCGTAAAAAGACCGCATTCGTTAAGATATCATCAAGGTGTACCATTGCCCTTACATGCAAATATGCCATCAGCGCACCACGTGGCTGAGTACTACGGATAGCCGGATAGGGACAATGTAATGTGATGACACCTGTCGTTTTAAGCTGAGGACAGCCAAATCATATGTGTGCTCTGGTCAAAACTAGCAGTGGACTAATGACATTGGAGGCTTGGACTTAAGCGTGCAATTATGCACGACTGTCTTCTATCTCTAATTTGATTAAAATGGAGGGAGTTTGATTGGAGACCAGATTTGATTCAATGCATATTTTTAGCGAGTTTAGATTTTAATTTTGAATCCGAATTTTAAAAAGGGGTCGTATTTTTCTGTTCATCAACAAAAATAAATCTAAATAAATTTAAAATAGATAGAATTTTATCCAAAATTTGACTCAAATCAAGTACAATTTTTTATTTAGATCTTGTTTAAATTAAATGGGTTGGATATGAGTCTATATAGTAGGATCTAATATAGATTCGACCAAATTTGGATCTTGACACAAAAATATGGATTCAATTTTTCTAACCGTTCTAAAAATATTGAAACTGAACCGAATCATGAAATTAATAGAACCAAACCGCGAGAACACTTTTGTTCTACAATTTTGAACTAAAATGAAGTATATATTATATATAATATAGTATTCTATTAATTTTGCATTTTTTTAATATAGTAAACTATTATATATTTTATATTATATATTATATACCTTCTATATAATATACAAAAAATATGTATTTCATTTATATAACTATTGGATTTGGTCTCGTAGGATCCCAAACTAAAACCAAATCGATTATAAACGATTCTATGTTTTGGAACTAGGATCGAAGATAACCGTGAAAAAATTGAATCAAATTGACCTATCAAGCTTGGTCCGATTTGATTTATTAGTTCAACCGATTTTTTGTGATTTAGATTCACAAAATACCGCTCTATTTCGAGTCTAGTTTTATGTCACAATTCCATGCCATTTTATCAACTTGAATCGATGTCACATTTATCAACTTGAATCTGTAATGTGGCACAATCTCATTTGTTAGATGAATGTTCCGACCTCTCTTTAGAAGAGAGAGTTAAAGTCCTTCAAATTGATGCATTCATAAATATACTCTATAAATACAAGCAACTTCAATTTTTCATAATTTTATCCCGAGTGAAAATGCTTCATTTTAACTCATGTTTAATGAATTATTCTTCTAATACAAATTCGCAAAAAGTGTCAATTAAATAGCTTGCAAGTCATAGTTGTCAATGGTATAACCTTTCTTCCCTCAAAAATGAGGTGAGGAGTTCAAGCTCCATAATGGGCAATTTGTAAAATGTGTGTCAAAGTGACTCTGTACGTGAGTTGCGCAATGTGAAAAAAACTGCGATAGTTTGATTAAAACCTAGATGGGGTGAATAAGTTTATTCGTTCGTTTGCTTAATTTTTCAGATTATTTCAATTTCAAGTCCAATTAAAAATTTAAGCAATCCCACAAAGCAAGTAAATAAAATAAAGTGCGATAAAGTAAATAATGCACCAGATATACATGAAAAATTCAGAACGGAAAAAAATCACGTGGGTGAGACTTGTAACCCCGGAGAACTAAATTCACTATCGTTAAAGCAAAGTACAATAGACTATATCTCAAACTCACACTCAGTCCACTCTGATAAGAACTTGATATAGAACGCCTTAGGCTTACTCTTGCGACTCCCTCGTCTAATTGTTGCAGACTCCTGGCTAACGTCACAATTCTTTTAGAATGGTAACTCGAAGAATACGAAAACTTAGCAAGTATTATGTCCCTTTAGTAGTGCAATCTTCTTCTCCTTCCTCATCAATAAACAACTGTAGAATAAACTAAACGATCCAATAGCTTGATCAAGAAATCTTTAAAGCAGTCTTCGAACGATTGATCAAGCAAATAGAGAGACATAACCTAAATCACTCATCGTGTACATATGTGTGTGATCTCTCAAAGAAACATAAACAAATAATTAATGAAGAATTCTCTGTCCTAAAAATATTTCAATGATTTCTCTCTCTGAAAATATTAATTTTGATTTACATTGAAAGCTTGATGAGAGAGAAGACATATGAGGTTTTTATAGATGTTAAAACCTCTAATTTTTCTTCAAAAATAAGTTAAAAATCAATTGAAAACAAGTCCGGCCGTTTAAGGAAAGTTCAGAGTCCAATCCCAGTCGAAATAGAGATGCTGCATTGCAAAATCGCCAGACCAGGAAGCATGGACCGGTCCAGCCCATTCTTGGACCGATCTAGCTTTATAAAAATCTATGTTTGAGATCTTGAGGACTCATGGACCGGTTTGAAATATACATGTTCTCATCACTTTACCTGGACTACGTCTCATACTTGGCCAACGATGTTCACATGCAATTGAACTCATCTAGAAACTTCAATCAATCAAATCATTATTCAATGCATTGATGTCTTCTTCCAAATTATCAAGTTTCATGCCTTTGAAGATCATCTGCATGTTTGGGGTAGAACATTATGCTCAATCTAAGACTTAAATTACAAAAATATAAATAAAAGATTACAACTCGATCATATTTAGTTTTAACGAAAAATTGTCAATTACAAAAATATACGTCATATACTCTTATACTTCATGAATACGACTCATTTTCATATTCGAGTACCATTAATTAGGTAGGGATAGCTAACATTAAATTTAATTTTCCCATTTCCCATGAAAATGAATCTTTTGTATCAAAGGGCTTGTAACTAGAGGTGCATAAACAACTGGTGTAATTGGAACCAGGACTGTAAATAACGTAGTTAAACCGAATTGAACCATTCATTACGGTTCCGATTGCAAGTTCATGAAAATCGAATCGTTATACAACAGTTCCTTGGAACCGTAACTGATGAAAAAAAAAATTATATGTGTATATATATATATAACTAAGATTAAAATATACAATAATAGAGAATTATAAATTTTTAGTGTTAGCATGTAAAAACAGTACTTCAACTATGTTTAGAGTACTATTTAGTAACATGTATACTTTAAGTACTTCAAAAAATTTATACAAGCCAACAGTGCTTCAAAAATTTATATATGTTTAAAGTACTATTTGGTAACATTTATAGAACATAAGAGAATTAAATCGTTCCATAGATAATTTTATATACTATAATATGATGAATAACCTTGTTAATTGCCTATTTGTCAATTAAGAGGAACAAACAAGTGAGAGCATAAATGATCATTTGGTATCAAATATAAAAGATGGAATCGGAATCGAAATTATAAAGAACCGAACTTAGCCGTTCTAAACGGTTCCAGTTCCGGCTCCAAAATTAAGGAACCATTCGTATCGATCAGTTCCGATTCCTTCCAAAACTTTAAGAAATTGAACCGTGTGCATTCCTACATATAATCCAATGGTATAACATTCTCATCCTCAAAGAGGAGAAGAGGAATTCGAGTTCCGATGTGAAAAAAATGTGTGAATCTCCAAGGAGGGGAAAAAAATTGAATCCTTTTTTTTTATTTTATTTTTATTTGTTTTCTTTTTGTAGCTTAAGTCATACATGCCTATTTAAGGCTCAAAGCCTCAAACCTTGATATTTCATTGGAAAGGGGATAAACAAAATTGACATTAATGAAAAAGTTTCCAACTATTTATTGAAACCAAAATAAATTGATCAATTATTTAGCTTAGTTTTGTAACTTGCAAACAAAGATGGTTAAAAAGTAACTACAATAATTCCTATAGAGAGAGAGTATTCTTCACGTTGATGTAGATCGAAAGATGCAGCTTAGCACAAAATTACAATTCAATCACTTTCAACAGTATGAAAAATCATAGAACCCTAATATTTAATTACGGGTAGGATAAGATCATTTTTGGTAATTAATCAAAATACTATTGCACCAATATTTCAGCCACTACGGTGCGTTTCTCTATTTGAATACGTCATATGGCTAAAATAATTGAGAATTGAAAGCTCACCAAACTTACAAATCTTACTCTTAATAGTCCCCCAAATAAAATATCTACTTTGTCATATTGTGCATCTTCCCTTCTCTCTTGTATGTGCCACACAAGTCACTCTTTTTAAGTAATTATATGTGGATGACCACAAGAAGATTTTAGTCCCCGGGGACCTTGAACTTTAGCAATGGTGGAGCTCATAAGGTAAGAGAAAGTCTCTCTCTCTCTCTCTCTCTCTCTCTCTCTCTCTCTCTCTCTCTATATATATATATATATATATAAATATATATATCTTAAGGAATTCAATTTGGCAAAGAGAGGACCACTTTTTATATCAAGAGGTCGGTCGATCTGGTGTTCTATGGTCCCAAATGTTTATGATAACAGCAAATTTAAAGTAGTCTTTATTCATTCTCTTCTTTTATCTTTGTGACCAAGTAGATGCTTTTTTCATATTTCTATCTTGTTGGAATCCTTCCAACATTTTTTTTATTTTTTTTTATTTTGGCTTAAAGCCTCTCTCTTCCAATCCACTACTATATCCTCAAGATCTAAAGAAGAGCCAGCATTCCAAATAGTAATCTCTCTCTCCCACATATAGTCCAATATATATGCATCTTATATGTGTATATGACATATATACTTGTACATCTTGCTTCCATTACAACTTTCTTGATATATTAAAATCCATTATGTAGTCTGATTTCAGTTCCATAAATTCATATATACTTCCATTTTACAGTTCACACGCGGTGTGAAGAGAATTGAACCTATTGAATGGCAAGGATTGATCTGCAACAGTGGGATAAGAGAATCATCTAGTTAATTGGTTTGCAATTGAGTAAGGTCCAATCTGAAATTAGGTCAGTATTGGATTCCAATATTATTTGGCTTCAACATATATTTATATATATGTGTGTGCGTGTGTGTGTGTGTGTTGAATAGAACTGGACATGATGGTGCAACAGTACCACCTGCATCGGCTCCTCCTTGACTCTGAACTATCGACCATGCCAACCAACGGAAGCCGGACTGTCCAGCCATATGCCGGCAATGACAACTTCGACAACAACATGGTGATAATTCTAGCAGCCTTGCTATGTGCATTGATATGTGCCCTTGGGTTAAACTCAATTGTGCGTTGTGCTCTACGATGTAGCCAAAGGTTTGCATTTGAGACCCCAGATCAGGCTGTTGCGCGTTTAGCCTCGGTAGGCCTCAAGAAGGATGCAGTGGGTCAAATTCCGGTGGTGGTGTATAATTCCGGACTCAACATTCCGGCAACAGACTGCCCAATTTGCCTTGGAGAATTTGGTGAAGGAGAGAAGGTTAGGGTCCTACCCAAATGCAATCACAGTTTCCATGTAAAGTGTATAGACACATGGTTAGTGTCACACTCATCATGTCCAACATGTAGGCAATTGTTGTTTGAACATCCTTCGAGTTCTAACATAGAGGTGAGTATCAGAATTTAGTCATTGACGATTGTATCAAATGGTCTGTTTGGAGATGAGCTTGGCTTTGGAGGCCATAGTTGATTAGGTGAGTAAATTTATAGCTGATAGGAGATATGCAGAACCTGATCGAGGAGAGGGTAATTAAGTTCTGTTTATTCAAGATTTTGTGTATTGATAAAGAGATCCAAATAGATCATAGCATGTCACTTGTTTACTTGTATACTTTTTTTTTCCCCCTTCAATCCTTACTGTATACTCTCCTTTTTCCTTCTTCAATTCTCTATTAATGATAAGACTTTACTGTTTGATAAATAATCATAAGACAAAACAAAAAATTGCATTGATCCCCAGTACTTATAATAGGATATATCTCGGCCATTTGAATCGGACACAGGCTAACTCTGCTTCAGAATATTTCACGCAATCGAACAGTCAAATTTGTTCCAACTTTGAATGACCCATGCCTCCTAGCAAGGTTAAGTGATGCCAATTTGCCGAAGACCAAAGGATTTCATCGATGAGGTAGCATAATTCCATCGCGAATTAATGACCTCTCTGTGGCCTGTGGGTGAAGTCTTATACTGACTAAAATCTGTGGCCTGTGGGTGAAGTCTTATACTGACTAAAAGCTTGGACGTTTATGGTCCGCCAATTTGAATTTGATGTGCAACAACTTAACTCCTCTAACTTTTTTTTTTCATCCGAACTCGTAACACTCTTATTGTAGTCCGACCACCCTGCCTATCTGGGCAAACTCGGACTCCTCCCAACTGGACCAAAGACTGAATTTGTCTCTGATACTAAATATAACCGGTCGGGCGCTTGTTTGCTAACCCAAAAGTATAAGCTATTGGGTAATGCTGTATACGTTTCCATCCGAATCCGATGTTGGACAAATTAACCCCTCCAACATTCATCTAGTAAAAAAATTCATCATGTGTATCTTCAGAAGAGGAGTGTTAGGGACAGTCTTAAGCGACTGCCCCTCCACAGTGGCTTTTGTGATTGGTGGAAAACTAATCACAACAATTCAAGCATTTTGTATTTTATCAAGAAATATGTACTTCTAATTTCAATATATTTTCATTAGTGTCATCAACAAACAAATAAAACTAAAGCCGTTCTTCAATTTTAAAACAAAATATGTTCTTTAATTCAGTTCGGAACCAAGATTCATAAAGTATTTTTATATACTAATTAAATATAAATTTCAAAAAATTATGTAGGAAATGAATATAATAACTATATAGATTAATATAAAAAAAATATTATTAAAAATATTTTATAGTCACCATAATTTTATTTGATTGTTGATGGCAATAATGAAAATATAATAAAACTAGAAGGGCATATTTCTAAAGTATGAATACTTATTACACAAAAGGATTGAATTGTTGCGATTAATTCACCTGTTAAAATAAGAGGAAAAGAGAGAACTATCTCTGAATTATATTAATGAATTGTTTGTATACAATATACAGTAAGATAATATATATAGGAGAAAGTAAACAGGTAGGTAAGTGGGGAGCAAGTTACCCTATACATGATAAGTCCCCAATTATAAGAATCCTAACTTGATATGAAAACGATTAAATATATAATATACTAATATATTTCAACACTCCCACTCAAACTCAATGTGGGTTATACGACGTCATTTAGAGTTTGGAAACAAACTCTCGAAAGCGTCCTGGTGGAAGAGATTTAGTGAAAATATTAGCTATTTGATCATGTGAAGTGATTGACCGTAACTGCAAGATATTCTAAAGTAGATGATGACGAACAAAATGGCAATCTATCTCAATGTGTTTTGTCCGCTCATGAAAAACATTATTGTGTGCAATCTGAATAGCACTCTTGTTATCATAATAGATGGGAGTATCAGTTGACGAAGAAACACCCATATCTTGAAGAAATCATCATAACCATAAAATCTCATAAATAGCATCTGCAAGTGCTCTATACTCGGTCTTAATGCTAGACCAAGCATTAACGGACTGCTTCATACTACGCCAAAAGATCAGTGAGTCAACAAGAAAGAAGCAATACCCTATAGTGGAACAGCAATCTGTTAGGTCGTCAGCCCAATCTGCATCAGAATAAACACGAAGCACCAGTAAAGATTGATGAGAGAAAAATAGCCCACGAAATACAGTACCCTTAACATAGAAGAGAATACGAAGAACAGCAGCAAAGTGAACTAATCTCGATGAAACCATGAACTGACTGACGATATGAATAGCATGAGAAATATCTAGACGAATGACAATAAGATATATCAGACTACCAACCAACTGACGATACAGAATATCATCACGAAAAAGTTCACCATCATGTGGAGTGAGTCTCATATTAGGCTTAAACGGAGTATCAGTAATCTTGTTGTTTGTGATGCCAGCTTTGGAAAGAAGATCGGAACAATACTTTGCTTGAGTAAAGTAATAGCCATCAGTAGCTCTAGTAATTTCTAGGCCAAGAAAAAAACTAAGAGATCCAAGATCTTTCATTTCAAACTGATGATTGAGAAACTGCTTAAGTTCCTGAATACCCTAAGTATCATCCCTGGTGATGATCATATCATCAATATAAAGTAAGAGAAGAATAACACCATTTGTTGTACGCCGGATAAATAAAGCTGAATCATATGTACAAGTAGAATAGACAAAGCGAGAAATAGTAGAACTGAACTTGGCAAACCAAGCTCGAAGTGCCTATTTAAGATCATACTGAACATGCCTAAGCCGACAAACCTGATGAGGTGGATGATCAAAACCTAGAAGAGGCTTCATATAAACTTCCTCGAGCAATCACCATTGAAAAAGGCATTTTTGACATTCATCTGAAAAAGTTCTCAATGACGAGAAGCAGCCACAGCAAGAAGAGTACAAACAGAAGGAAGACGAGTAACAAGAGCAAAAGTATTCTTATAATCGATGTCATACTCCTATGTGAACCCCCTTGCCACAAGTCAGACTTTATAGCACTTAACAGACCCATCTGAACGAGTCTTAATTTGGTAAACCTATTTACATCTAATGGCAGACTTTTTTGGAGGCAATTCAACTAGATCCCATATCTGAGTCTCAGTAAGTGCATCTAACTATTCTTTATTGCTTGCTGCTATAAAGGATTAGACAAGGCCTCGCGAAAAGTGAGGTTCATAAAGGGTTGTAAGAGCATAATAATAATGATAATTATAAAGATGTGCATGAGAGGTTTTTCCCCAAGTGGATCGACGAGGATCCAAAATAATGGCAGCATCAGGGGCCTCAGGCGAGACAGATGATTGGAACTCAACTGCAGGAGGGTTAATCATATGTGATGAGCCAAAAGGGTCAACTATATCTGATGAGCTAGTAGGAGCAGAATCTGAAAAAAGATCTGCAAATGTATCTAAATGAGGAATAGGAAATTGCTGATCAGAAATACCAGTTAATTTAGATAAGGTATAAAATATTTTATGTTCTCAAAAAATAACATGACAAGAGACTTTAAGGCATCTCACAATTGGATCATAACACCTATATCCCTTTTGTTCAAGTTCATGCCCAATAAAACAATAGAGCTGAGCACGAGATTGTAATTTTGTTCGCTCATGAGGATGAAGAAGAACAATACAAGTACACCCAAAAATTTTAAGATTACTATAGTCAAGAACCTGCCTGTGAAAACGCTCATATGGTATTTCATTTTGTAAAAATAGTGTGGGTACACAATTCATGGTATAGACAGCAATGAGAGATGTTTCACCCCAAAAAGATGATGGCACAGAAGAAGAAATAACAAGTGATCAAGCCAAATCTAAAATATGTCAAAGTTTTCATTCAGCTCGACCATTTTGTTATGATGTACTAGGGCAAGAAGAGTGAAAAATAGTGTCATAGTGTTTCAAAATATTTTGAAAATCGTTTTGCCTGTATTCCGTAACATTTTCAAAACTTTGTAGAAATTGAGTTAAAACCATTTTGGTAAAATCACGAAAGATGTTGAGTAATACAGAATGATTTTTTATTAAAAGTATCTAAGTGAAACATGAAAAATCATCCAGAAATACAACAAAATATCGTGCCCCATCCATGGTGGCTACATGAGAAGGTCCCCAAACATTAGAATGAACAAGATCAAAAAAAGAATAAACAAATGACTCACTTTTATTAACTGATAAAGCAAGTTGTTTGCCTAATTGACAAGAAATACAATCAAAAGACTCGGTCTTAACTGATTCTCCCTTAGATACTAGACTTTTGACTTGAGATTGTGATGCATGACCCAAACAAGAATGCCACAACTCAATAGTAGGTATAATATTTCGTGTAGATACAGTTGTGATAGATGAAGTAGGTAGATGTAAGGAAGAAAGCTCAAATAATCGCCCTGTCCCAATTATCTGACCTGTCTGAAGATCCTATACAACATAACCATTAAAGAAAAATGTTATATTCAAACCTAACTCAGTCAATTTACCAACAGACAAAAGATTAAAAGAAAGATTGGAAACAAGATAAACATTGAGAACAAACAAATTTGACTAAAAGACAGTGCTTATGTGACTAATGATCATAGTGGAGTCATTAGCTGTGTGAATAACAGGTGCATGAGATGTAGAAGTCTGAGTAGTGATCAAAGTATGGTCAGGTGTCATATAATTGCAGCAAGCAAAGTCAAAAACCCATGAATTAAATTTACCTAGTGTGGTTGAGAAAGTAGTGTTAAATGAGCTTGAACCTGATTGCTTGGATACAAACTGGTTGAGAATTGCCTCTAGATCAGCAGCAGAAAATGTAAATGGGGACTCTTCAGAAGGAGTAGTAACTGGTGCAAAAGAAAAAGGATGAGATGACACTACTGCAGCATTCCAATGTCTAGTAAGTTTGAAGCACTCCTCAATTGTATGTCCTGATTTGCAACAGTATCTGCAGGAACGTTTATTAGGTTTGGGTATAAATGATTATACTTGTAGTTTGTTACCACCATTGCGACGAAAATAAGAAGAATATCTGTTGAGTGAATGTCCAGACTGAAAAGACTGTGATTGTTAAAACCGTGGGTGTTCAGAGTAAGAAAGAGTAGATGGTGTAACCAAGACAGAGAGATGAGTCTGAACCGTAGAATGAAGTGTCTACAGACGTGTCTCCTCTCGAACAAGCTCATTAAGAGCTTGATCTAGTGATGGGAGAGGTGAACCATGAAGAAGCTAGCCACGAACAGGCTCATAATTATCATGAAGATTCATCAAAAAAATTGATAAAGGCGTATCTGATCACGATACTCATAAAATTTCTTGCTCTCTGAGGTAATTGTCCATAATGGGTTTAACAAAGTTGTTAATCCTAAAGACACTTTATGCGAGAAAAAACTCATTAATCCTCTGATCGGACTATTGTTTAAGTTGACAAGCTGGACCATTAACTAATATTGACAAGCACCATTAGAGCCAGAATATCAATAAACAAACATGTCCCAAACCTCTTTGGCAGATAACTCCCAAATTCTATACTAATAGAAGAATTGGCTGTGTTGCAGAGCCATGTGATAATCTTATGATTAGTGTTATCCCAGTCCTCAACATGAAAAGCAAAGGCTTTATCTTTCTCATCGGTAACCTTAACAAGTGATTTTTGATCCCCTGTAATTAGGACCATAGCTTGCGTCCTTTAAGAAAGCTGCACATAGATGGACTCCAAAAAATATAGTTGTCCTCATCAAGTGTAACGAAAATGGGGTGAAAAATCTCATTTTGAGCCATTTAGAAATTCCCAATAACAAAACAGACTGAAAAATTGAAATCAGCGTAATATTAAAACAGGGTAAGCCCAATAAAAAAAATTTCAAGCTCTAATGTTGACGTGGTAGTACTACTGACGTGGCAGAAAAATGGATGACATGATAGTCAACGTGGTTGATGACGTGGCAAATATTATGTATGTTTGGTGCTAGCAGGGATGATGACATGGCACTAAAAGCTGAGTCAGCGCGTGTGTCACCAGAAAAAAAAAAACATAATATTATGGTGGCGTGTGGGAGTGCGTGAAGGGTTCGTTCGAGCTGATTTTTGTGATGACTTGATTGTCGGTCAAGGGCTTCGTTCTGATATGTTCAGAAGATCAAACGAAGTTCCAGAAGATAAATTTTTGGCACGAAAAAAAAAATAGTTTTCTTTAAATGATGAGAACAATTAAGCGGAAGAAGAAAATGAGATTTTTGAAAACCCTAACTCTAAGATCATGTTAAAATGAGAGGAAAAGATAGAGAATTATCTCTAAATTATATTAATGAATGGTATGTAAGCAATATACATTGAGATCATATTTATAGAAGAAAGAAAAGAGGTAGGTGAGTAAAGAATAAGTTATCCTATATATGGTAAGTTCTCAATCATAGGAATCCAATTTGATATGAAAAATGTTAAATATAAAATATAATAATATATTTCAACACCACCAATCACAAGAGGGATTGTGAAGACGGGTCGCTAGCACTCCTCTTGAGAAATATATCGACCTACTAATCTCATTTATTTTTCTCTTACTATGTTTTGGGAGTAAATCTATTTATTTTATTTTATTCATGGATAAATGATAAATGTTTATATGATTTTAATGTGTTTTACTACATAGCTGAATTTCAATAGTAAAATTGAGCGAACAAAATTGAAATCTAATACAATACTAATAAATGAATATCGTTTTATGAAATCAAATGAATATTGATGAGACCTTGATTTACGAATGTTTTTTAATACACAAAATACATGTAACACGATAAGTTTAAATGTACCCAAGTCAAATTCTAAATGTGCATTCAAAAAAAATATTCAAACATTTAATATTGCTCGCAAATAAACCTCTAAAGAAAGCGAATTTTGATTTGAATCCAATGAGATAACTCGAATATGCATTTAGCGATGTGAATCCAATGCTCCGTTAACTAACTAGATATGAATTATGGTCAATTCAGTCCAATTATAATCCAATTTAATATAATATACTATAAAAATATTATCTAATGTTATAATACATAATATTTACAAATTATTAAAATACTTTTTATCATTATTTTTTTCTTTTTCTTCTCTCTATTTTGTCTCTTTTTATTTTTATTTTCTTTAATAAAAACTCAAATACCTAATTTTCTACTCTCTTTTTTTATATATTTTACTATATTCTTCTTTCCCAACTTCTCCTGTTTTTTTTTTTTTTTTCTAATCATTCTTGTTAATCTGATTCGACATGAATTTTTTTCAACAAAAAGTTGCACCTTTAACTGGAGCTGGTTATTGAATCGGATATTAATTTAATTATAAATAATTTGTCAAGTTATGAGATCAAATTAAATATTTTCTTTTTTGAATTCGAATTGAATCGAACATAATCCACTTCAAATCCGATCCAATCCGTTTTGGTCGCAAATATATTTATATATACACCACACAATTTTTAAACTCCTATACTTCTACTTCTGTCTTGTACCAATGTGTAACATTAAGATGATGCATGATTATCTTTTTATCTATCTATTTGAAATCTTGAACACTTGTGCAAGCCCGTGGGTTGAGTACTCGGCCTAAAATCATTTTTCCTTTTTTAAAAAAAAAAATTGGGATTTACCCTGCATGTCCAATCAGGTATCATAACACTTGAATTTTTAACGTATCTTTCTACTACAATTTAGGCTGTGGCAACGGGAGGAAGGGGGGGGCCAAAATTTGCAATTCCGACCTTCCATTCCCTCTCCTTCTCTCTCTCTTTCTCCTCTCTGCAATGAGGGAAGGAAATCCTTTCTATCAGAAAACTAGAGATTGATTCTTTTTTTACCTTTACGCTGTGGAAACGGGAAGAAGCAGGGGGAAAAGAATTCGCAATTCCTTCCTCCATTGCTCTGTTTCATCACTGCAATGAGGAAGGAAAATCTTTTCTCCTAGAAAATAATGCACGTATGGGTTAGGGAATGTCGACGGAAATGCAAAACCCATCAAGCCCTAACCTCAATAACCCCAATTCCAATTCAAACTCTTCTCAACACGCTTCCAATTACCCATCACCAACTACAGCTACCGCACCCCCATTCCCGATCCACCATGCCGTCTTCAAAGGGTCCCTTCACCGGCGATCCCACCTCGACATGGATTTCCGGATTTCCGACGACGACATGGGTTTCTCCGGTCGACCCTATAATGGGTCGTCCTCTGCCAGCGTGGAGGAGGCCGGGTCGGTGGACGAGCTGTTTGCCACGTACATCGATGTCGAGAAGCTTGGGGAAACCGAAGGGAGTGGCAGCGGGAATTCGGCGGAGCAGAATGGCGGCGGTGGCAGTGGTTGTGGTGGTGAGGGAGAGAAGAATATGAGGAGTAGGCACGTGAAGCATAGCAATTCGGTGGATGGGTTGTTGAAAAAAGGACAGGGCGCGTTTGGTGAAATAAGGGAGTCCAGGAAGGCGATTCCTCCTGAGCAATTGGCTCAGCTTTGGGCAGTCGATCCTAAACGAGCAAAGAGGTGGGATTTTTTTTAACTTTCATTACATTCTTTGTTGTAGAGTGATATGTTTTTAACTTTTCATTTGGTTTGAAATTTTTGTGGAATTAACAAAAATTATTAACAATGGTAATGTTAAAATTGCATGTGACCAAACAAAAAAACATCATTAAAGTTCAAATGTAGGTGATATAACTATCCGAAACCCAATACTATGATCATGGTGTCCTTGACTTTGTTGATGATAAAAATAACTGGATTAGATAAGCCAAAAAATAGTTTATTGTTTAGGTATTTTGGTGTCAATTTCACGTGATTGTTTTTACAGTCTGAAAAGAGGTTGAGTGTTGTCTTTATTCCTAATCCCTGCTTGTCTATTTGCCAAAGAAAATAAAGAGAGAGAGAGAATTTATTAAATCTTCCTGAAGGCACTAATCATGATGTATAAACCAAGAAAAATAATGACTAAGAAACTAATAAATCCGCTAGTTGTGGTTTATAATAATATAAAAATATATATATTAGACTGAAATTTTACGAAATCCCTATTGGTGGGTCATATTGACATGCGCTATATAATTTAAGGTTGAATTTTTAATTTACTCTCTCTTATTTTTAATATTTTCTCTTATTAAATGGAAGTCATTTATTGATTAAGAAACACACATACTTATTGAATAGGGTTGTAGATATTTCTTGGGTACTCCAAATTGCGTGTGTCCTCCACAATGAGTTGCAACATTTATATAGTATTATAATAGAGTATTGTTGCTACAAATGACTTAATTAATACAGTTCCGAGTTACTATTTTTTAAGAGGAGAATGAGATATAATAAAGGGTAATTGTGTTGAATGTGCTCCCAAATGCTGTCTATCCAAGGCAAACCTCAGTCTTCCTGTGGGAAATAGAAACTTGTAATATTTCATAATGGAGCAATTACTTGTTTGTAAAATATGACCTACAAAGTGGAAGTTATTATCTTATGACTTGTGTTAGCTTGGAAGGAAGTTTTTGTTCTAAATCAGATGGAAGTAGTTTCTACTCCCATTGTCTACTTGTAAAACTAGCATACACAGGGTACAAAATTTTTAATTAGATGTTTGAATGGGAATAAGTTCTTTGTTTGCAGTCTATCGGCAAGCTTATACATTGATCTTTATACAAGCATATGTCTTTGCTTATATGGATATCATGCATTTTTGGAGTTTCTGCTCATGTATTCGTTGTTAAATTCAGAATTTTGGCAAATCGACAGTCAGCTGCCCGCTCAAAAGAGAGGAAGGCTCGTTATATTCTAGAACTTGAGAGGAAAGTTCAGAGCCTTCAAGAAGAAGCCACCACACTTTCTGCACAACTCACACTATTCCAGGTATGTCTTGATAGATACCTACTTGCATTTTTTAAGCTCAGTTCTGTTATTGACCCCCTATGTTGTTGTGCACCAGGAGACTAAAGCAGTTTTATATGAAGTTCTTTAAAAAAAAAAAAATTTGGTCAAACTGCTTGTCTGATTTTGTCCTGCTGAGACACCCTGTAACGATATAAGATAAAAACTTTTGTAGCTGACATGGTCTTTGATGCCAATAACACAAGTATTGTATAGTTTATCACTGATGTTCATTTGCAATCTTGTTAAAATTTTGTTTTGAACATGACATGAGATAAGATGGGGCACACCTCATATAGTAGTCAACTGAGATGAAACTTTGCAATATGCTCGTCTTTCTATCCTCCTTCCTTGACAAGGTCTTTTGCTTTGTTTGTCCAACATTGGTTTATAATTTTATGAAAATTGCAGTTTATTATGAATTTGTGAACCTTGATTTTATCATCAGTATGTTTTACATTCACACACCGACACGGCTGTTGATACTTGATACCCCCAAGCACACACGCACTAACACAATAAAAACGTTAGCTCTATATTGTTTCATAACTTCTTGCTTTCTTATTTAGAGAGACACAGCGGGTCTGACTACTGAAAACACAGAACTTAAGCTTCGGTTACAAGCCATGGAGCAACAAGCTCGGTTTCGTGATGGTAAGTGTCATGCAATCTTCATTAATATTTTGCAGATTCCAATAAGAAAAAATAATTGCTTCCTATTGCATTTTTTCTTGAATGTCTGTGTTGTGCTGTGCGGAGCATTTCGTTTTGTATGGAAAGTTAGTAACATTTTAATATGTTCTTGCCAGTGGTGAAGGTAACAATCTTTTCCATTGTGCACTTGTCAAAAAAATTATTTCTTCCATTGTGTGTATGTGCATGTTTAATGTTATGTTTATTTTATTATTACTTCCATTGTGACTTAAGTGGAACCAGTACTGCTGTTATGTCTATGAAAAGTGACATTCTAATTTGATTTTGTTTAATTTAGTGATTATATTGAAGTTAATTACCTTCTGGTCTTGCACGTGAAACTTATAAATGGCATCTCCGTATTCAAACCTTGTTTTATTTAGTGTCATTGCATGTATCAGTTGTGGACTGTCATCAGTTCTCTTTAATAATGGTAGATATTTGTATGTCTAATATATGTTGAGCAACTTCTTGAACATGAGTCCATGCAATTTTGTCCAGCAATTTGTTTCTTGGACAAACTTCATGAACATATGGATGTTTATATCATTTTCTTCTAAATAATTCTTTAGTGTATTTTAATTGATTTTACTATGAAATCTTTACTATGCCCCCATTATTGTTTGATCAGCGGGCACACAAAAAACTTCCAAAAAAAAACTAGAATCGTGCTTTTTTATGATGAATTGTTATGCATGCACACAGCTCTGAATGAAGCACTGAAGCAAGAAGTTGAACGTCTCAAGATGGCTACCGGGGAAATAGGAGGCCCCTCAGAATCATTGAACTTGGGGATGCACATGCAGTACAGCCCATCAGCCTCACCATCAACCCTTTTCATAATTCCACAACAACCAGCACCCGTTCTTTCCCAGTTGCTGCCATTCCATAGTGACCAGCAGCACGTCACAGTACCTCCTCACCACCTGCATCCAGAGAATTCCCAGACCCTCAAAATTTTGCAGAATGATCCTCTCAGCTGCTTAAAGGGGCTGGATATCAGTAACAGAGGATCACATCTCGTGGAGACGGAGAGTTCTTCACTTTCTGCTAGTGAAAGTAGCTCCACCACATAGTAAAGCCAACAATTGGTCCAGGAGGTGCCCTCACAATAAACTGTCTATAGACTTGCATCAATACAAATAGAGAAGGTACAATTCGTTTGTATCATTTTTAATTTTTTTTTTCTTTTTTGCTCCACAGGTATCTTGCTGGGGATCAATTCTTAATTCTTTTATTCTTAGGGTTTTTCAAAAGAAAGGAAAGCATCCTCAAGTTTTATTTGCGATGGACGCTCACCAGTTTGCTTCCTATTCAACATGGAATTTTGTTTTTCTGTGGTCTGATACTGATAGCATGGTGGGTTAGCGGAAGTCATTTACATGATGGCAGACCCAACATATGTTGGGTTCATACTGTGCAAACTTGCTGTATGTGTGTGTGTGTGTGTGTGTGTGTGTGTGTGTGTGTGTTGAACCATGATAGATCATTTCAACAATGACCTATATATTTCCACATTACGAAATTCTATTTTAGATTTGAATCTCAAGTATTATTATCAGCTGGTTAAACCACTTCTCAGTGCTACAACCATCGGTGTATCTAAACTGGGAAACTCTTCTGATGCAAATTTAAACCCCAATAGCAACTAATCTATCTAACCACGTATGAAAAGCTCACTTATATATCCCGAGGAGGTAACACGACCATTGTTGTGTTCAAGGAATCAAACTCTGTGCAGGCTGAGCCCAACTGTAACTTATTTCACAACACTGATTGATTGAACTTGCTCAATATCTTATTTAATTTTACATTCCTTACAAAATTAGACGTTAATAGCTTTCTAACAGCAATATTCACCACTCGCTTGCTCAATATCTTATTTAATTTTACAATCATTGCAAAATTAGACGTTAATAGCTTTATAAGAGCAATATTCATCACTCGCTCAATATCTTATTTTATTTTACGATCATTACAAAACCAGACGTTAATAGCTTTATAAGAGCAAGATTCATCACTCTAAAAGACTACTACTGATCATCTTTTATGGGGACTGTTTATTACGATCCTTTCTTAAACACCACATTTTATTCCAATGCTTTGAAGCAATGTTACATAAAACTTGGCCCGTCAACTTGCCCAGAAGCTTCTTTATCAGTAATGTCACCCCTAGTCCTACTACATAAAATGCAATTAGTATACAGTGAAAGTGCTTAACGTAGCCATGGAATGACAATAATATATACATCATGTTTACGGAAGGAAAATACTATAACAAGGGAGCACTTAAAGTGAGCTCGCACTCTAATCTATTGGATCCATTCAGTGCTACATTTAGAACCTACATATAAGGTGCAAGCCCAAATTGAGCCACCCTCATCATAATCTTACTCTCTCTTTACTAAATTTAAGTAGACAATATCATCTGTTGGTTGTACATAAATAGGACTGGAGGAGACAGAATACAAACTTATGAACAATCAATCCACCCTAAACAGAACAGACTTCTTCTATAGATTAGGTTAACTCATCAGAACATTGAGATCTATACAACATGATACAAAAGATATCCTACAGGAAAAAGAAAAGTTGCAAAAAGGATATTGCAAACAGACATTAGACAAAAATATACAACAAAAAAAAAAAAAGTGTTGAGACTGATTAAAAGAGTCAATACTCGGTCATGTTTCTCCATTTCTCTTTCAAATCAACCTGAACAAAATAACATTTTATATCAGTACAAGAAAAGGATATATTAAAGCAAATATAGAGATTCAGATGAGCATAAAACAATTTTTACCTCAGTCCTCCCTTCAAATACGTCAGCTAGGAATTTTCAGCAAAAAGGCATAGACAAAGATGTACAAAAAAGCTGCAGACTATGATTAGAAGAGTCAATAGCGAGTCATGTTCCTCCACTTGTCTTTCAAATCAACCTGAACAAAATAACGCACTGATATTACTACATGAAAAAAAAAAATATTTGTTGAAGCAAATATATAGATTTCAAATGACCATACACCATTTTTACCTGGGTCCTCTCTTCAAATACATCAGGATAAGATTTTAAGATGAGCTTCCAGTTTCCTACGCCATACCTTCAGAAAGAACATGCTCAAATGAGTGTCAAAATTAACATACTCATAAAACACATTACTATAATTTTATTTCTAAATTCGGTTGGTTGATACACGGAGCTCTTGAAGAAAAAGAAGACATAATCATGCTCTGGTGGTTAAGTCTAATCCCTTTGGGTGATAAACTGGGAGGGGTTCCAGGATCTAAACGGGTACCCAGGAAGTTAAAAACAAAAAATGGTACTACGGAAGTTTAAAAAAATGGTACTACCAAAGTTAATAAAAAAAATAACAGACATTACCTAGGGAAAACCTCCCATAAAAAGGAAATAATTAGATTTACAATACAAATATATCCTTTTTTTCCCATATTTAGATAAAATACTAGTAATGCTTTCCCAACATACAAGTAGTCACGTACTTCTGCACACCAGTCCTCAAGGTGTCTTCTTCTAGCAGACTCCATCTCTTAATTTTCCTCCTCGATATATTTGTCATTTTATACTTCTTTAAAGGAGAAACAATCCTTCTCTTTGGGCTAGGTAAGTGAAGATGTTCAGATGACCCTTCAGATATATTGTCAATAGAATCATTCCACTGCAAAGCCAAATAAAAATCATGTGTCTGTAAATATATATTTATTTCTAATATTGAAGAGAAAACCATCACATTTTTCTGTCAAAATGACTTTGCAAAATGCTTCACCTTGAATAATGTAAGCACTCTTTCTCAGATTTTGCGGTATAAATGACTAAATGTAGTTCATTAATCTTTTTACCCTTGCCATGCTTTAGAAATCAATATTGTAGGATTCAACAATTCCTCACAAATAATCAGTACTAGGAAGATCAGGGATGGGGGTGACTTTTACTGAGCTGGCTAGCCCTCCACATTTGACATTTTTGCTTGGTACACATTAGTAGATATTTCATGATGATTGTGCAACTCGTGTTCCAAGTGACATTAAAATAAATACATTGACAGATTACCTGTAAATTAACATAACTAGTGTTATACCTTGCATTGCTAGATCCTTAAAATTAAAGCTACATGAATTTAAGATCTGACAAAATTCCCAGCCAAGAAAGTGCAACACGACTAAAACTGTTTTTTTTTTCTTTTGGTGCATGTGCATGTCTCTGTGTGTGTCTAGCACACTTAGAAGATCATCTGAACGTTTAGTTTAAACAGCTACTGTTAAGTTTTTACCCAAGGGAACATGCACCGTATTGTCTTTTTATCCATAGATGTATGCAGTGTATTTCAATATAACTTCCTGAAAGCATTAGAAAATCAGAAAGCATATCAGATCAGATGTCAAGCATCAAAGATCATCAACTAAACCATTGGTACTTTAATTACCCTCATAGGCTTTGTTCCCCGTCAAGAGTTGTTCATATTTTGGTAAGTTATGCACAATTTTATAATCATTGTTGCACAAATGGCCATGAGAAATATAAAGCATGCCTAGTATTAAAAACAATCTAACAAAATACACCATAAACATTAGATGGAAAGGATCCTTATTTTTTTTTACAAGTCATCAGATGGAAAGGATCTTATCCACCAAGATCAGCATGTCCCTAATGACGTTGTCTTGATTAATAGCTACTAACCTTTTGATGTGGATCCGTTAGTGTGCTTGGTTAAGTGACTCCAGACTGAGTATAATGCTAGTTGTCGGCTATTGTGACAGACACATTTTGAAAATCTGTAGCGCTCATAACGAATGTCTTGAAAAATTGTAACATGAAGTACTTAGCTATTATGTGTCTTCGAATGGATGATAATGCTATAAGTAATGCTTAATGATTGGGAACATTCTCTCATTACTTTCGATAAAGAACCATGCTTGGTACAATAAGGAGTTCCCAATATTTCCCACGGTTATATCTATTCTCCAAACAATTGTTTATTAGAAAGTTATTGCATTCATGATATTGCTAGGGTTAGATTCATTACTACAAAGCTATATGCTCATCCCTACAATATCAGATTTCGAGAAAGAAATTCACATACAATCTACTTGTTGACCTTATAAGTGTGGAACCAACTATCTGTATGTGTAGCATAAAAACAAAGAGGGAACAACTTTTAACATAAGGAAATGGAAGCCCTTGGATGCCAAGTTTGATTTTGTGTAATAAAATAGGGAAGTGCAGCAAAGATAGTTTATGTATTTTTTTATAGAAATCAATGAAAAATCAGTATTTAGGAGAGAGACTCTTAGATATTAAGACGTTATCTTGTACTGATATTGGTAAGTCAGTATGGATGTGATAATAACCAGAAATAACTCCTACATATATTTAATAAGAACAAACAATACAATCCATCAAGTATCATTGTATAATATGACAAATCATATCAAATAATGGCCATCAAGAAAAGAAACTGATATGATTAAATGATTAAAAAATCAAGACGAGCCTTTTTTTTAGCCTGGATTAACAGTTTTATGCATGCTTGACTGGAAAAGACTATCCTAAAATAGCCTGAGGCATTTCAATTAAGCGTTTGCAAACCTGGGTCTTTTTGGTAAATATCTAAACCAGGGAAGATGGAGGCCAGATATAATATATCTCTTTACTGAGGGGAAAATGAATTTAGGAAAAAAAGTACACAAAACATGAAAACATTACCTCATACGTGCAGGCAGTACTATTCCGTGCCATTATGCTGGGCCTAGGCACCTTATTCTGATGGCTGCAATACTGATTCCCAATATTACCTTCATTGGCCTGAACAACTTCAGCACTCTTGTCAGCAAAAGTATTCACAGCATCTACATCACCCCTCCTATTCTGGTTTTCTACTGCAGGCTCGTGGTTCATATTTCCTCTTCGCATGCAAGATATTATAGCTTCGGCAAGCTTTAATGCATCAGGAAGAGGGTCTGTCACCATAGCTTGTAGCTGCACAGAACTGGATCTGAGTGCTTCTTGTACCTTATTAACTTCAGGGGTAGGTGGGCAATCATATTTGTTGTATGTTGCCCCTGAGTCTGATTCCACAGTATCACTTATATGAACACCTCTAGCAGTTTTTGAGATTGCTCCTCTAGAGCATTGAGCAGTGGCACGCTTGCGCTTATGCAGTGTGTTACCCTTCTGTATTTCTGAAAAATGAACAAGAACCCTCAATTCAGATATATAAATGCAAAATTCAAAAATTTTAGAAAGGAAGCCCTGTAAAATGAAACTGTACCACCACTCAATTAATCACAGGAGCAAAACAACTGTGGCCATTATCATGTTTTGTTAAGAAACAATTAACCGTACCATGCCAGGAAATTGATGGCTTTGACATGATAACAGATTGACGCGAGCATAAAACAGAAAAGCTTGACCTTCAAAGAACATAGCATTTTACTCTACTTCCTTGCAAAATATAGTGATCAATGAAAGAGTAAAACGCAAAGATGGTACTCAAATAACAAGAAAGAGCATAAGATATCCAACAGAGAATTGAAGTTCAAGAAGTTCTTAGATATCTATGACTATAACAAATTCAACCTATGCCATAACAGTCGCACATAATTTTAAACTACCCTAAATTTGAATTATTTATCAATAATCTTACATGTTGATGGTGTAAACACGCAAAATTAAAGATAATGTTGAAACTAACCCCTAACACAGTCACAATTTTGAATAAATAAGTTGATATAAGTGAGATTACCTTTCTCGCCATTACTCTTGTGAACTGCATCGGCCAAACTTGTCATTCTCTCCCTAACTTGATTGCACAATCCAACTTTGTCCAAGCCCAGCATTTCCTTCAGTGCATCATAACCCATTGCTTCGGCAATCAGTTCGAGAAATGAAGGACCCATGCTTTCCCAGACTTCTGCGACATAAACACGAACCGCCTCCACAGCATCGTTCCTCGTCCGCAGATTTTCACGAACACGCGCATCCCAAATCGCAGCCTCCATCTTATCCCTCCAATTCCAAAGTTCATCCGATATCAGCCCTGGTTTCTCACATTTGCCCATCTCCTGAAACCTATCCCTCCATAGTCTCTTGACCGCGTGAAAATACTTCCACTCATTGTCCTCGCTCTCGTCGAGAAGCCTCACTGTGCAGTCCACCGCCACCGCGCAGTATGCTGCTTTCATGGCCTCAGAAGCCGCAATTCCCGCTTCGTAGTCGAGCTGTTCGATGAGTTCGAGCAATTCGAGAATTTCTTCCGAAATCGGAACGATTTTAATCACCGAATCGATTCTTCGCACAAGCATTATCTTCTTCAAACTCGGATGATGATCAGAAAGAGGAAGGGCTCCAACGCAAGTGTTCAGTACCCAATCCTCGAGCGACTGCCGAAAGAGGAATTCGAGAACCCAACGAGCGATATCGATGTCCATCAACAATTCAAAAACTGAAACCCTGAAAACCCTATTGTGTACAAGAAGAAGAATGTCAAACGGAAACTAGGGTTTCATGCTTTCATCTTGCGTCTAATATAGAAAGAAGAGTACAACCCTAATCTTGAAATTGGGGAAACCTCGAGACTACAATGTACAATGTGTCCAATTCCGGCTGAATTGACTAATAAGTCTGAGAAGATGGACGTTTGAACTGATATTACTCAGACCTTGTATGATTGATGCGTTTCTGATTTTCAATTATGTTTGGATTAGAACTAAGTATGGTTACATTCTCACCATCTACTTCAATTTATTTCAATGCGAATGAATATCAAATAATTCCTTTCGGATTTAAATAAAAGTAATAAAAACTAGTGAAATACTTTCCAGCATATAATATTTGTTAGAATAAAAAAAATAGATAATTTAGAATTATTGTTCGTATACTTTAAAAGCAACGAGAAAAAATTAATTCTCAATTGTCATTGTTTATATTAAACTAAATAACATACATAGTTGGATTCATAACAAATCAATAATTTTTTTTGATAATTTAATAAATGTTGGTATGGGCCGTTCAGGCCATCCAGGGGCCACCACATATGTCCACGTGGCACAGTCTACTTTGACTTTTTCTCTATTTTCGAGTTCTCTCAGCAATTCTACGTGGCAATGGGTTTACTTTGACTTTTCCTCCATTTCGAGCTCCCTCAGCAATTCCACGTGGCAATGAGTCCATTTTTGTGATTTCCCCTTTTTATCGAGCTCCTCCGAGCAGAAAGAGTCTCCATCGAGCCCCTCCTCGGACAGAGCATTCCAATCGAGCTCCTTCTCGAATAGGAGATTTTAATCAAGCTTCTCCGAGGGGAGAGAGTCTCCATCGAGCCCCTCATCGGATAAAGGATTCCAATCGAGCTCCTCCAGTAAGAGAAGTTTATTTCCGAGCTCCTTCCTTCATACTGTAGAGCACGCCTCAGGGGTGTGATCGCTTTTCTTCGGCAAGTCCTTCTCTACTAATGAAACTTCGCGGAGGTCCTCTCTACTGATCAACCTCCATGTTGCAAGGAGACATTCCTCTCTACAGATAAAACCTTGCGAGGAGTTCCTCTCTACGGATAAACCTCAAACGGGCCTTTTTTTCTTTCATTTGGATAAGTCTCGGATGGTGATGAGTTTCTCTCTACGGATAAACATCATGGGAAATCCTCTCTACGAATCAATTTCCCCAAAGCGATGAGGCACTCCTCTCTACGGATAAAACCTTGCAGAGGTCCTCTCTACGAATCAACCTCTATTTTACTAAGAGTTCCTCTATATGGATAAACATCTATTTTACGAGGAGTTCCTCCTTACGGATAAATCTCGTGGCACTCCACGCTCCTATGGGGGGTAAGAGCTTCGATCACTGTCTTATGGGAACCAAGGGCTTAGGTTCGAAGGCTGGAGTCTAAGGTACGCTAAATCCATGATGGACCTCATTTCTAGCTAGGATGAGGACCTTGCATCATGGAATGGCCTGTCACAGAGCAAAGAAGATAACTAGGTGAGGTGAGTGAATCCCCTTTTTTGACAAGTACAATCTCAACCCTTGCTCCACATATATTTACTACATATATTTATCACCGCAAAACCTCGACCATTGGAAAAAAAGACATTTTTTGCCTATAAATAGTGAGAGGAAAGTAGAGAACCGGGATCGGGACAGAAAAACAGGACAAAAAGTACATTTTTCTCAAACAATCTGGAATAGACGCCAGATCTCCTTTTTTCCTACCAAATTCCTCCCATCTTCTTACAATCCACTTAGAACAGTGGGCTCATTTGTGAAAGCTTAGATTCCCACCGGGATCCACTCTCTGGTAACCATCAATGTAGAAAGTTTGACTTCAGTTTAACAGAACCTACTACAAACAATAAACAAAGTTAATGTGAAATTTTGAAATAAAATAATTTTTAGACACTCCACATATACGGAGTACCTATTATTTCCAAAATCCAAAATTCTATGCGTAAAACTCCTTTTTTTCTGTTTTAACTATCCAACTCCTAAAATAGTCATAAGAAATCATTTTATTCACTTTCCACTATTTTTTTTAAATCAAATAAATCATGTTGGATTTTGAAAAAAATAAATAAAAGAATTGAAAATATTTGAAGCAAAATCTCATTTTTATGTTTTGGATAAACTATAATTTAAAAAAAACAAAAATAAGAAAAATATTTTTTCCCGTTAAAACAAAAGGAAACGGTAAACAAAGTGAAGCCAGGAAGGGCACACTGTCAGTGCATATACTCATTTACTCAAATGGTAGAGTAAACTCTGGAAAGCAAGGCGATTTCATTTACGGGTGTTATGTTAGCGTGGGACACATTTTAAAAGTGTCTTTAAAATTATTGTTTTAAAGGGTAAAATCCTCCTCCATATTTCTATTTAATGTCTATATAGAATATTTGTCTCAAAATAGCCTATCAAAGTTAACATTTGTTAAAAACTAAAGGTTCAAAAAATTTTACCATTTTACCCTCTTATATTTAATCATTTTGTAATTGAACTTGTTAGCATCATTGATGTAGACCACTCCTATACAAAATGTCCTAAATACCATTGATATGGTGAGAGTATTTACAAAATGTCTTGAATACTCTTACTATACATATATCTCTCAACCACTACCAAGAAGATAACTCCACCTCTACCGTAAACAACACTACCCATCTTTTTCTTCCCTCAAACTCACGTCACAGCCACAGTCACAGCCACGCCGGTAACGTGTGTGGGCTTCGCTAAGCCTGAATCATCTTCAACCTTTATTCAACAATAAACACAAAATGTGAATTCCCCATTGCGACCACTGCTCATCCATCTTCTAACCTCCAAACACAACCTAACCTCCACTAATTTAATCTAAAACTCACTCAAATAACTACCCATATATTCCTTATGCACCTATCAGTAAACTATGATCAAAATTACAACCCATTCAAACCCCTTTCTCACCAACTTACTATTATTGATTTCGGCCACAGTTTGGCCATACAACTGCTCCCAAACTCCATCAATTCCCAATTTAAACCATTCAAATACTTGCCGCTTAGTCTACTAATTGGATTCAAGAATTTCCAAAAACATGCCCTATTTGCACAACTTGATTTTCCACGGTTCGGCCATTGAAATTGACCCATGAGGGGGTATTAGTGATCACCATTGCCACCGTAATAGTTGTCACCTTCACTCATCGAATGTAACAAAGCCACCACAACGAATACCTAACAACGCCGAGACTACACCAGAGAACCACCATGGTCGCCGAAACAAGTTTCACCAACCGAACAGTTACTGGCAACCCACCACCGAGCCACAACGAATACACAACCAGAACCAAACCATGTCAAAACACCTTCTGCCATGTTCGCTCGAAGCTCCACCATGCATAGACGACAACCATTCCAACAGAGGTTGCATCACCATCCTCTTCATCGTCTGAAGCATCGCAATGTCGCTATTCATATACCACCGTCACGGCGAGCCTCATGATAGTCATCACCACTGTTTAAGAAAACCCATTTCTGGTTGCCTACGCCAGCATGCTAAAAAATTGGCGCACTTGGGTGGGAATTGCATAAAAAAAAATTATCTTAAATAATTTGATTATCAGACCCGTAATCTGTGTTCAAGTTAATTCTCAAAGCTCTATATGTGTGACCTATGGTGAAGGAGATATATAAGACATATATGTGTATATCTATACATACATAATGTATGTAATAGGAGGATATTGGAGTGTCGCCGGTAAGAGGATATGGTGGTGTCGTTAGTGAGAGCAATGGTATCAGCAACAGAGGAAATTGTGTCAACAGTGGGAAGGAAAGATTTAAGGATTCTGTAATATAAGTATATATGTATATATGAAAGTGTGTATGTACTGTTACTTAGTTATTATAATGTGTAATAATTAATAAGCGTTCAAAATATGTGATTAGTTTTAATATATATATATATATATATTTCCAGTATACTGATTTATCAATAATTTATATATATAAAGTTATTGGATATAGTATATATGAAGTTATACATTTTTTTATTTTAAATTATGTTTTTAATTGATAAAATTTATTATGTATGATTATATAATTTGATTTTAATATTAATTAATGTATTTAGTATTAATTAAAAATATTAATTATTAGTAATTTGTAATCAAAGTGGTTAGAAGCTAGAGAGAGAGTAAACCGAGAGGGAGTAGAAAGAGAATGAAAGAGATGAAAAATGGGTCATCTTTAAGTAAGAAGTAACAAGGGTATAAATGTCCAACTAATTGAGGTTAAAATGTACTTTCAAACAGAAAAGGTAGTTTTGGCATTTTAACTTCTTAAATTAGTTGACTCCTAAGGTCCTTGACGGCCAACTAACATCAGGGGGTGTCAAGGCATGATTTACCAAACCTGGGGGAGGTTGACCATACTTGTTGAGACAAGTGTTCTTCGTGGGTATTAAACGGAAACCGGGAAGGGGGTGTTAGAGCATTTTACCCTTTTTTAAACATGTGGCAGACACAACGGGAACATGACGAGGACACGGATTAGATTAAAAGTGTATAAAAATTCCTAAACTTTTTAAAATTGCAAAAAGACCCCTGAACTATTCTTTTAGCATTTCAGTCTCTCGTCTTCTAAAAGTTGATAACTCGACCCCTGAAATAACTATAATGACATATATACCCTTTAATATGACCATTATACTATTTTCTCTATAAATATAGTGTTTTCTAGATAAAATTTTAGAATAATAAAAAAAATTGTTAGATAAAATTCCTAAATAATAAGTCAAGGAACAAAAAAAATACAAGACCAATAGAACTTTTTTTTTAATATAAAGCCATGTTATTTTGTTTGGTATTTTGTATTTAAATTTATTTGTTTGTTATTAGAAAAATGAGTAAAGTTTAAGGTTCTAATAGTGGGTTTGAACCCAATGACAACACCTTTTTTTTAAAAATACTTAAGTTTAGTGTTTATTATTTTATAAAAATAAATTTTTGGAATAAACATGTTTGATAATTTTAATTTTATTTGTAAATTGTCTAAACACTTTTAAAACAACATTGTAGTGGAAGTCTTTGAAACTTAAACACCAAAATAGTGTTTATGTTTATTTTAAAAATTGTTTTTTCTCTTTTTTTTTTTATCTAAAATGGTTATTATAGTTTTCTAATTAAAAACTGAAGCTAAAAGTGAGAAAATGAAAATTAAAAAAATTAAAAAGCTATTTTTTGATACAACGATAAAAATGTTAAAATTATCAAGTGTAGACAGAATTAAAAAGTGTCAGTTGCCTTGAGGAAACAAATATTAGGTACAATATAAATAATCACTATTTTACGTGATAATAAGAAATAGGGTTAAATTCATAAAATTCCCCTCTACTATAAAAATTTATTATAGAACTTCCCTGAATTTCAAAAACCCCTCTCTACTATCATTTATCTAGTATAATGATAGATTTAAACAGCTCCATTAGTTTAAATCTGAAAGTATCAAAATACCATTATTTTATTTTATAAAATAAATTCATAAAGAAAATCTATTTGTAAATGACGGATGTACCCTTTATGGAGGTGAAGGGGCAATTTGAGAAAATTAGAAAGTAGAGGGGGTTTCTTGATTTTTGCCCAAAGTGGGTCGTATTCTCCTTCAACTCGTGTTATGCTATTGTAAATTTCAAATTCAACCATTTTACAATTTTCAGCCTTTCTCTCTCCAAAATGAACTTATATAAAGCCACAAAACTAAAATTAAATTTAGGGTTATTATTAAATTACAAATTTTGAATCCTAATATTCAATATTTATTTAACTATTCATAGTTTATGAATTTTTTTTCATTATTCGTTGGGGTTCTTGTATATATATATACACACACACCTCATACAAACATTGCATGCTATTCAATTTTTAATATTATTGTAGCTACAAAAATTGCTTAGCTATTTTATGCTAATTAATTCAATGCACACTCCCAATAAAATTAAGAACACAATATTTTCAGTGAGAATTTCAAGAAAAGATTCAAGAATCTCTTTCATTCAGCCATTCTTGGATATTTATACAAGTTTGGAATTCTAATATTTGTATAATTCGAATTCCTTTATTTGTAATTATCTTTACTCCCAGGAATTCAAATTCCTATTTGAGTTTCGACTTTATGTATGGGCTGGTCCGTTTTGGCCTTTTAATGGGGTGACTAGGCCCTTTATTTTTCTCAAATCAATCATTTGGAAATTCTGCTGATACTTGGGCTTGGTCCGTTTGTGTACTAGTTAGGCCCATTGGACTGAGTAAGAAATTTTTCTCTACACATTATCCCCAATTCTCTTCAATTATAAGCTTTGTCATACTGGAGGGAATTGTATAGGTTTTGTAATGATTTCACTGCCTGTAATGAGGTCCCTCATTTAATGCTGGGGTGCCAGCGACGACACTGATCACGTAAGTGATCTATTCACATTACCTTTTGTATTTCATCTTGATACTTTGTCATTTTTAGGCACAAAACAAATTCTTGTCGTGACTTTAAGGCCACCTATTTCCCTTTATGTATGACGGAAAACGAGGACTTTTATTCGATGTGGGATTGTGCCCACTCGTATACTTTTCTTTTTTTTTAACAATAACCAACCAACGCGACTCTCATTCTATATAAAGTCTTTTCTAAAGAAGGTGTATTCATTTCTTTAGACAAAGTAAGACTGTATTGTCAAAGTTTAAACTCTACATTCTAACATATCGAGCTTTAAACATATGATTTTCCAAATGAAACTTGGGAGTAATGCTTGCAGAATTTACAATTGGTCGCCTTGATGACTAAATACATTTTGAAACAAAGGCAAAAAGAGGGCAAGACAGTGTCGATGTGTATGTATTATTGCATAACAACCATGTTTTGCCACGACTGTAGAGTTTTAATTCCACCCCCTATTTAGTATAGAATACTGATTTTTTTTTCCGATGTGAGACCAAGTTCTTTATCTTTTTTACAGTAAAGTACTTTCTTAAAAGATGCACTTTTTATTGTAAAACTTTTCTATTATTTGAAAAGTCATAAGATACACTACCAAAAAGGAATGATTTAATTATAGTATTCTATAATTTAAACATAATACCTTTATGCGTTATATTCTAAAGCTTGCGAATTGCTTCTGCGTCGCTAACTCTGTGAAGCTTGTATGCGTCTTTCCTAATCACTTTAGTGATTTTATATAGGTCTTCCTATTTTGCTACAAATTTTTTAACATTACGTTCTTTTGTGTTGTCTATGATTTTCCATAGTACCCAATCTCCCAGACTGAATGTTAGGTGTCTTACCTTCTTGTATAGCTATTTTTTATCATCCTTTGATAGGACATTGGCCTTATTTGAGCTGGCTCCCTTTTTATTCCAAAAGATCTAGATTTTGTTCTAACAGTTGGTCATTCTGCCCCTGTTAAGTATCTTTGTTCTGATTATGGAGGTGGACAGCTCAGTTGGTATTATTACTTTCGACCCATAGGCCAGGTATAATGGACTCTCACCGATCGAATGCCTAAGCGTCGTTCGGTAGGCCTAAAGAACTTTAGGTAACTCTTTCAGCCATTTACCCTTATGTTTCTTTAGTTTTTTTTAGGATACATTCAAAGATGGTTCGATTAGTTATTTTTGCTTGGCCATTTCCCTATGGATATGATATTGAGGAGAACTTTTGGTTGATTTCATATTTTATGAAGAACTTTTTTATCGACTGGTTATCAAAGTTTGTGACATTGTCCATGATAATGGATTCTAGTAAACCAAACTGACAGATGACATTGCTCCAGATAAACCTTTTTACTTGCATGTGGGTGATTGTTACGTATGCTTCAGCCTCAACCCATTTAGTGAAGTAATTTGTGGCTATCAGAACATACTTTTTGCCATTGGCAGCTTTCGGGAGCGGTCCGACTGAGTCTATCCCCCATTTTACAAAGGGCTAAGGACTGGCTATAATAGTCAAATCCTTTGGTGGTTGACGAGGTATTCTTGCACGTCGCTGACATTTGTCAAACTTTCTAGCATACTCTTCGGCCTCTCGAGCTATGTATGGCCAGAAGCACCCTTGGGTAATTACCTTATGGGCCAACGACTGTCATCGCGAATGGTTTCCATATACCCCTTCATGAATTCTGGAAATAATTTATTTCACTTCTGCAGGTGTCACACACCTCAAGTACGATCTTAAGAACGACCTCCTGTATAGATGTTCGCCGTTCATAGAATATTTGGAAAAATTCATTCTAATTTTTCTTGCCTCCTATTTTGAATCTGACAATACTCTGTTGACAAGATAGGCCTTGATAGGATCCATCCAGCTGGGTTGGTTCTATATGACCAGCACTTATTTTTAGATATGGATGTTAGGCATTTGCAAAGAGTCAATCAACGGTATTATGATCAGGTCTGGCTGAGCTGCCGAGGCTAAACACGGTAGTCTATCGTCTTCCAAGTTCAGATCTCTTGAAATTTGAGAAACCTTTATTAGGTTAAACTATTTGAGCTCTCTTTCCACCAAGTATTTGTAGGCTTTCATGCAATCATCTTTTGGCGAATAATCCCCACTGACCTGTTTCATGATTAATTGAGAATCACTAAAAACTTACAAATTTTTTACCTAGAGTGTTTGCGCTAGTCTTAGTCCTGTTAATAGGGCCTTATACTCGACTTCATTATTTGATACAGGGAACTCTAGATGGATTGTTTGCTGTAAAGTAGTTCCATCAGGAGTCTGGATTTCCACTCTATTGCCAATTTTGTTTGTGTCGACGATCCGTAAACATAGAGTTTCCACTCTAGTTGGGCTAAAAATTTTACTTCTTTATCGCTTTCTGGCACACACTTTAGTAAAAAATCTGTAATTGTCTGTCATTTTATTATAGTCCGAGGTTCATAGGTTATGTCATAGACTCCCAATTCAATCGCCCATTTAGTGACCCTTCCTGACTGATCAGGTTTATGAAGGATAGCTCTGATCGAGAATTTGGTCAGGACAATAATTGGGTGAGCCTTAAAATAGTGCCTAAATTTTCTCTTTGCTTAGACTAGGGCTAGCACGACCTTTTCAACTTTTGAATACCTCTGCTCTGCGTCGGTCATGGTCTTACTCGAGTAGAACGCTGGATATTATTTTTTGTCGAGCTCTCTAATCAAAACTGCATTGGTGGCTACTCGAGATATCACAAGGTATAAATACAAAGGCTCTCATACATTTAGTGCTGAAAGCCTTGGTAATTGAATTAAGTACTGCTTGAGTTTTGCTAGGGTGTTGCTCTGCTTAGCTCCCCATATTTATTTTCCTTTTACTTTGATAGTATCAAAAAAGGGTTTGTATTTATCTAAAAAATGATAGATGAATCTACTTAGAATAGCGATGCATCCTGTCAGAATCTGAAAGTACATGTGGGTCATTAGTTCTTCATTCTGAATAAGGGCCTTCACCTGAACTGGGCTTACTTCTATCCCTGTTCAGTTGACTATGTGCCTCAATAATTGCCTCGAATAAACTCAAAATAGCACTTTGATGGGTTCAGTTTCATGTTGTGGTTTCACAGAGTGTTAAATACCTATTACAGATGCTTCGGGTGATTCACCTTGTTAAGACTTTTTTACCACCATGTCATCTATGTATGCCTCAACTATTCGGCCTATCAGATTTTTAAAGACTTTGTTAATCAGCCACTGGTAAGTTACTCCAGCATTCTTTAGGCCGAACGACATTACTTTGTATTCAGAGTATGCCTTAAAGAATGTCAAACGCCCGTATCTAGTTGTGGCATCGACCATTTGATTGATTTTTGGTAGAGAAAAACTATATTTGGGGCAGGCCTTGTTTAGATTGGTAAAGTCTATGCAAATTCGTCATTTGTCATTCTTTTCTAGACTACTACCACATTTGAGAGCCAGTTCTGGAACTGAATTTCTCTGATAAAGTCTGCCTGGAGAAGGCGATATATCCTCGCTGTTATGATCTGGTTTTTCTCTGGAGCAAATCGTCTTTACCTCTGTTTCACATGTGGGTGGTTTGGGTTGACATTGAGTGCATGACATGATACTGTTGGATCAATGTTTGGCCTGTCAGTGTGATCCCAGGTGAAAACATCTGAATTTTCCCTCAATAAGTATATTAGTTGAGCTCTGTCTTCCTGGCATAGAGAATTCCTTAAGCTTATGGGATCCTTGCTTGAAACAATTTCTACTTTCTTAAGCAGTTTCTCGTTTGACTTTTCTCTTTCTTGCTATTGAAAAACGCCATTTAGTAGAAAGTTTTGTAATTGTTATTTGGTATGTTCTTCCTTTATCGCCTTTCCTTTCAATGTCATAGCATGACATTTTTTGGCGGCTATCTGGTCTCCCAAGATGTCGACTGTATCTTTCCCTTTCGGCGCTACACACCTCATTAGCTGATGGAGCGTCGAAAGGACTCATTGCATCCTGTGTTTCAAACCTCTTCCCATTATCATGTTGTATAAAGAGTTGCAATTGACAATGATGAAGGTTTCAATCAAGGTTCTAGTTGTTGCTGCTACTGGGAGTTCCACCACTAATTACTTGTTTGTTGTCAAACCCTATCAGCAACTCAGTAATGGGCTTGACGCATTCTGCCTCCAGGCCCATCTGTTGGAGGGCCAATACGATTATGATGTTCACACTACTTCCCGCATCGATAAACACTTGTTTGACCTCGTAGTTGGCTATGATGAGGTTGATCACGAGTGGATCTTCATGGGGCGTCTAAATTTTGCTCATGTCCTCATCTATGAAGATGATTGATACGTTGGGCGAGCGGTTATGCACCAAGTGAATTTCTCCATTCCTTTAAAATTTTTGAGCATTTCTGAGGTGTGACCACCTTTTGGACTTACTTTCTCGATCTGAGGCAGGTTAACCGTGAATAACATTTACAACACGAACAGGAGCAGGGTTCGGCTGTCTATTTGTTTTTTGTTGAGATTGATCGGAAGGTTTGGCTTGTTCTTTTCGAATGACATACTCTAACAAGTCACCCTTAGCGATTAAAGTCTCCACCTGTTGCCTCAAGTTTCTAAATTCATTGGTGGTATGGCTGAAGTCATCGTGGAAAAAATAATGTTTATTCTTATCCCTCTATTATGGGGGTTGTCTGATGGCCAGAGGTGAGTGAAAGATTCCCCTGTTCTTATTTTCATAATAAAGCCTGGCTAGAGATACCTTCAAATGCATGATATTCTCTTCAATTTTTTATTTTTTTGCAGACTCCGGTGTAGAGGAAGGAATAGCTCAAGATGGTTTTGCCTTAGCAACCTGGGTCTTTGTTTGTTGTGCTACAGTGATCAAGGTCGATCGTTATCTTCTAGCCGTTTCATTTTCTTCTATCCTTAGATATTTATGAGCTCGGAAGTTCAAGTCACCCATGTCTTTTGGGACGCTTTTCACTAGGGATCTGTGGAAGCCTTCCTTTGGCGAAACTGCTATCTTGAAATCCTCTACTGTCATTGCCGCAGTTTTATTACACTGATCTATCATTGACATCTTCAAATTAAAACGAGTTAGGAAATATTTTAACATCTCTCATTTAATTTGTCTCATGGTGAATAATGAGAAGATTATCCTATTCCATTTCTGGTTTCCAGCTTACTGGGCCACGAATAGTTCACATAACCTTGCAAAGTCCGGAATCGAACGAGGCGATTATTGCTTGAACTAGAGTAATGCGGGTCTAGCCAAACTGGATGGAAAGATTTTGCACATGAGCGCATCGTTTTTAATATCCAAAGTCATCTTTTGTTGATATTGGAAAATGTATTCCACCGAATCTGTCTTTCTATTCAAGGCGATGAATGTCGGTAGGGTGAACCTTATCTGCCTTTCAGTCCTGACTATGTTGTCTATGAAAGGAGATTCAGTTAGCCTGGTGGTGACGAGTGCTAGGTTAGCTGGGTAGCAGGATTAGTTGCGTTTAAGTTCGTCGATCTTCCGTTGCATCTGGACCTTCTATTCAGGGTAGAACTGCGCATGGTTGATTTGATTTTCACTGGGTTGGCCGAGATAGGGGTTTCTCATGCGGGTTGGTTGTGATACGAGGCACTCAACGAGTGGTTACTTAATCCTGCCCCTTCATTCCGCTGTCGTCTAGGGTTTCTCACACTTCCGACGCGTTTGACCCTTGCTTGGAAATCAGCGATCTACTGTCACAGAGCCCCGTTTTGCTGGGTTAACTACTAAACGTTTGGCTGTACCGGAGGATCCTGAATGTTTGGCTGCGCCAGAGGATCTTAGATGTTTGGTTGTATGGGCAGTACGCCCCTTTAATTCTTAAAGGGTTTGCCCATATCTGCCACATCGTAGGTATTCCTCCTCGTGTCCACCGTAATTGTAAATTCTTCTAATTTTTGTATGAAAAATGATTAAATGTTTTCCACAGATGACGCCAAAGTATAGGAACAAAAATTTGCTTAGCTATTTTATGCTAATTAATTTAATGTGCCTAATAAAATTAAGAACACAATATTTTAGTGAGAATTTTAAGAGAGGATTCGAGAAGCCCTTTCATTCATCCATTCGTGGATATTTATATAAGTTTGGAATTCGTAGGATTCAGATTCTTTTATTTGTAGCTATCTTTACTCTCAGTGATTCAAATTTCTATTTGAGTTTGGACTTTATATATGGGCTGGGCTGTTTTGGCTTTTTAATGGGGCGACTAGGCATTTTACTTTTTTTGAATCAATCATTTGGGACTTCTGTCGATACTTGGGTTCAAACTGACTTGGGCATGGTCCGTTTGTGTACCAGTTCGGTCCTTTGTAAGAATTTTCCCTCTACAATTATCAATTTATATAGTAACTTAATCTCACCTACACACACACATAACACATATAATTTGTGACCTATATATATATATTCTTAATGCATATTTTTATATACACTTCAACCATATCATTTATGTATAAAAATATGCATTAAGAATATATATATATATATATAATAGCAGTAAGTATGTATATAGGGTTAAAATTATAAGACCCCCCTTTACTAAAAAAAAATCTCATAAAACCCCCTTACTATGGGGGTATTTTAGTTCTTTTAATTTCAACAGATGCATTAAGGGTAATTTAGTTATTTACATACCACTTAACAACTCACGTGAGATGCACATGCAGTTTCTCCGTTTAATTCAACCGAAAACTAATGGGATGGGGCAATTTGGTTGATTTTTTAGTACAGGGGGGTTTTATGATAATTTTTTATAGTAGATGGGGGTTTTATGAATTTAACCCTAAGAAATAATTACTTCGCGGTACTCGTGCTAAAAAAAAATTATTATAAGGGAAAAAAAACAAAGAGGTCCCAATTATCTCCTTGTCAAATAAACAATAATGGTATTTTGTACTCTTATCATTCATTCATTTTCAGTGTTGAAAGATAAATAAAAACTAAAAAGTGAAAAAGAAAATAGAAGCAGAATAAGTTAAAGAACAAGAGCATGTCCTCCAAATTTCTCTCCTCACTCCATACAAGAAACTTTTAACTTTCATACAGGTATATATATCTTATCAACACTACCAATAATTTGTCATGTATAGATATATATGTAACATAATATTATTGGTTTATTTTTTTAGGTATATTTCTTGCCCTGTTGTTACGATATAGATTTTTTGTACCATGAGCCTAACTTTTTATGCAGTTTACTTTGTTGAAATTTTTAAAAATAATTTAAGGTTAACAAATATGTTGTTCTCTTTATGAGTTTTAAAATAAGCCAAACATTTTTGTATTATCTAATAATAGTCCTATTTATAGATAAACAAAAGCGTGACATAATACTGTTCATATAAATTATTAAATAATAAACACTAAACACAAATGGTTGTCAAACGGGCCCTTAGTTTTTTTTATTTTTTATTGTTAGATTTATGGTATTGTGGATATTGGTTAACTTATTGTATATATATTAATACATTATATAATTATTTAATAGTTGTATTCCCATCGCGTCTGTGTCAAATTATTTAAAAAAATTGGTGTATCGCTATGTCCGTATCGTATCATACCCGTGTCCAAGCATCTTAGACTGCGTTACAATCTACCTTTGCCTATGCTAGACAATTATCATCTTTCCAAAACAGAACAATCATAATGAAAATGTTGAGGTGAATAGTAGTAGTGACTTAAAAAAGATAGATTTACAAACTAAAGTGGGAGGGGATTAAAAATATCGTCTATAACAAAATAAGAGAAAATAGACTAAGATGATGTAGACACATAAAACATGATTTCTTGTTGTACTAGAAAAAAATGTAAGACACAACATAAAGTAGTTAAATAAATTAAATATTAGAAGAAATTCGACATGTAATAGAACATACCAGAAAAAAAGAAGATAATTAACCTCAATCAATTATTGAGTATTTTTTTTGAGTAAAATATAAATTAGTTAGGGAGATGATATTTGCACTCGACCAGTATCCTTAGGAGTATAATGAAATTGCAAAAGAGTCATAGTTTTCAATTTCATGTTTGTTCTTAATTATTAAAATTAGAAAAAATTATATTTTAGTAACCAAAATTAAAATAAATTGATTTAGAGTGACTTTTAGTGAAGAAATGATAATTAGTAAATAAATTTTAAAAATAATTGTTAATTAGTGACCATTTGAAGTTATTGTCCTAAATATCCTTCTACCACAATCCCCCTCCTCCCCCGCCACCACAACCTTATTCTCATCCGCCTAGGATAACTTCAGAAGGAATCAAAATGGTGAGAGGTAGGGAAATGAAGGCCGTTATAGAGCACAACTAAAGAAGAACTGTATATCATTCTATATAAGCATAGTAGGACTTCCTATATAGACACAATAGAGTTCAAGGATTCAGATCCTCTGTCACAAAAGGGAAAAAGGAAGTCACATATAGAGACTATACATATCCTTTTTTGATTGACAGATATGCATGCAAAATGATATTGACCCCTGTACACAGTTAATTCTAATTCATCTTAAGTAATTCGGACGAAGTGAGAACTCCATACGAACCATAACCCTTGGCCATGTTGATTTGGATTGAAAGGGCTACACGAGCCATATGAGAATTCACAACTGGGACTGAACTCTTTTTTGTCCATCTTTGCTAGTACCAACACACTGAAAAAAGATGGACATCACATGGAAGCAAGATAGGGCCTTCTGTTTTTCTTTTTGTCCTTTATCCTAAAAATTCCAAGATAGGGCCTTCAGTGTTGTATTTTTGGTGAAAATGAGAATGAGGTGGTGGTGGTGAGGATAGTGGGGTTGTGGTAGAAAGGTATTTAGGACATTAACTTTAAATGATTACTAATTATCAATTATTTTTTAAGTTCGATTACTATTTATATTTTCTTTAGATTAAGATCAATAAAATTAGGACTATCTCTCCTATTTATCTCTCTCAACAATAGAAACCATTACCAATTTTTGCACCATTACCAGTCATGACGCAAATTCAATTTTCTTCTCCTCCATCATTGCCATCTCTCCCCTTCCTTTGTCCAAACCATCAACATTTTTTGAACAATCATCACTACATAATCAATTCATGTACTCATAACAAGCTTAACCTTGCTAGACAGGGTACACAATTATTTTTTTTAATGAGAGCTAATCGAGGAACTTGAGTTATACAAACAAATGCTTTCTTCTTGTCCCAACAAGAACATAGTGGTAGGCTTTGTAACAAATATAGAAGATAATATTAGAGTTAAATAAAAATATAAATTATATGAAAAGATCTTTGGACAATTTACAATTGTTTGCTTATGAAGAAAATGATTTGATTGACACATCAATGCTTTGGTAATTATTGAAATATAATTTTTCTAGTTGACATTTGTGAGTGTCAATATAGGATTCAAGAAGACGGTTGACAAGTCAACCTATGCCAACATGGCAACCACGTCATAAACAAAGGAGGCCCATGACAAAAGGGCCCAAACACCATGGATCGAACTATTAGGCCCATCCATCGAGCCCAGATAGCAAAGCCTTGAGAGGTAGACCTACCTCTCAAGCGCAGGCAACAAAACCTCGAGCAGTCACTTAAGCCTCGAGACCTATCCCTCGAGCACAGTCACTCAAGTCTAGAGGACTAGCCCTCGAGCACAGTTACTTAAGCCTCGAGACCTATCCCTCGAGCACAGTCACTTAAGCCTCGAGACCTATCCCTCGAGCATAGTCACTCAAGCCTCGAGACCTATCCCTCGAGCACAGTCACTTAAGTCTCGAGACCTACCCCTCGAGTACAGTTACTTAAGCCTCGAGACCTAGCCCTCGAGCACAGTCACTTAAGCCTCGAGACCTATCCCTCGAGCACAATCACTCAAGTCTCGAGACCTATCCCTCGAGCACAGTCACTCAAGTCTCGAGGACTAGCCCTCGAGCACAGTTACTTAAGCCTCGAGACCTATCCCTCGAGCACAGTCACTTAAGCCTCGAGACCTATCCCTCGAGCACAGTCACTCAAGCCTCGAGACCTATCCCTCGAGCACAGTCACTTAAGTCTCCAGGACTAGCTCTCGAGCACAGTTATTGAAGCCTCGAGACCTATCCCTCGAGCACAGTCACTTAAGCCTCGAGACCTATCCCTCAAGCATAGTCACTCAAGTCTCCAGGACTAGCTCTCGAGCACGGTTACTTAAGCCTCGAGACCTAGCCCTCGAGCACAGTCACTCAAACCTCGAGACCTATCCCTCGAGCACAGTCACTCAAGTCTCGAGGACTAGCCCTTGAGCACAGTTACTTAAGCCTCGAGACCTATCCCTCGAGCACAGTCACTTAAGCCTCGAGACCTATCTCTCGAGCACAGTCACTCAAGTATCCAGGACTAGCTCTCGAGCATAGTTACTGAAGCCTCGAGACCTATCCCTCGAGCACAGTCACTTAAGCCTCGAGACCTATCCCTCGAGCACAGTCACTCAAGTCTCCAGGACTAGCTCTCGAGCACAGTTACTGAAGCCTCGAGACCTATCCCTCGAGCACAGTCACTTAAACCTCGAGACCTATCCCTCGAGCATAATCACTCAAGCCTCGAGACCTATCCCTCGAGCACAGTCACTCAAGTCTCGAGGACTAGCCCTCGAGCGCGGTCACTTAAGTCTTGAGACTTATCCCGAGCACAGTCGCTCAAGTCTCGAGACCTATCCCTCAAGCTCAGCCACTCAAGTCTCGAGGACTATCCCTCAAGCTCAGCCACTCAAGTCTCGAGGACTAGCCCTCGAGCGCAGTCACTTGAGTCTCGAGACCCATCCCTCGAGCATTGTTACTTAAGCCTCGAGACCTATCCCTCGAGCACAGTCACTTAAGCCTCGAGACCTATCTCTCGAACACAGACGACAAAGCCTCGAAACCTATCCCTCAGGCGTCAATCACAAACATAGACAAGAACCATTCTCACAAATGAGCAAATAAACCCTATAGCGCGACAAGGGTAGGGATTGGTAGGTCCCACCCCTTGTTGCCTCATAACAAGGTCCAAATGGGATACCAGGAGGGTTTTGAATTGGAGGAGGAACAATAGAGAAAGCCCAACTAGATCAAGGGGCCTAGTTAGTGGAACAGTGAGCGATGCTTTGCCGTAACAGAGACCCTTACCATCACCATTAATGCCCTGGCAAAGAGTAATTAATGCAGCCAACTACCGCCGCTAAAAGTGGTCTGAAGGCATTCAATGCAAAAGAAATGAGGTGACACCTTAGGTGTTTAGGTTACTCATAACCTAAGCACCTCGGACTTCGAAGAAAGGGGGATTTGGAACCAATGACTTTCTATAAATAAGGGGCTCTGTGATAACGGCAAGGCAGGACCTACCCTCACCAGGATTTCCCTTAACTAGCTCTAATTGTTTCCCCTCTGGTCTGGATATTCTCTGGCTCCCTCACAGTTGTGTTGATTATCCCGTTTCATACCGATTACATTGTAGTCACATAAAGAACCCCTACAACATTTAACACCTTTCGGTCACTCATGAGCATCACCAACAATGTATGTATAAAGATTATATATTCCCGTCCTTATTAAGTGACTGCTTTTCAATAGGAATATCGAAACTACTTTATTGTCATTTTGATTTTTTTCTATCTTTTTGTTGTTATAGCCTTATAGGTACATTAGTTGGTTATGTAGTAAGGATTGCATAAAAAATTGCTAATGGTTTTGTTGGGGGAATGTGGGTGATGGCGACAACGGAGGATGGAGAGGAAATTGAATTTGTGCTATGACAGTAATAGTGCAAAAATTAGTAATAGTTTCTCCTTAAAACATGAAAGAATAATGAAAAGAAATTATGAGAATTTTAATTTTAATAGATAAGGGTAAATCTGAAATTGTAAATATAAGAAGCAAATAATATGATTATATGTGGACTTTTTTTGTAATTTTATAATAAGAAACATACTGGTAGAGTTATTGTGTCTTTTATTTTAATCATCAGATTTCAATTTGCAGTGACATTTTGATTTTCTTATAACGTTTGAAGGCAATTCTAGGCTGCGACGATGAGAAATTGCAATCATCGGGAATGCCAATAGATGTTTGCCACGTCATCATAGACGTCGTATAATTATCACGCGACCCTGTGAATAAAAATATCACGTGCACACCACATGTCGTCTTGTAACGTGGTTATTTTATCGGATGGAGCCTCACTTAAAAACGGAACCGGTTATCTCTTGGGCAAGTCTAGGCCGCGACGTTTAGAAGTTGCAGCTATCCGGAAAGCAAATAATATTTGCCACGTCATAAATAGAGTCTGCGTAATTACCACGCGACCCTCTGAAGAAAAAGATCACGTGCACGCCACATGGCATCTTGTAACGTGGCGAATTTTTATTGGTTTTTTATACCGGATGCAGCCTCACATAAAATGGAACGGGTCCGTAGGGTTTACTTATATATAGGATGCCCCAGGTTAAAACTTAAAACTGAAAACACCCTAGTTCAAGACTTCCAAGTCCAACAAATACTTGGAGGAGAGAGAGCTTAGAGCAGGAGTCCGATTTTCTCCTTTTCTATTATCAATGGCGGTCGGTGGTTGCACTTTATCGTCGGACGATATCGTCGTGAAGTCACCGACCGATAGGCGATTATACAGATATATTCAATTGGAGAATGGTCTCTGCGCTTTGCTCGTTCACGATCCTGACATTTACCCTGATGGGCCTCCCGAATCTTCGAAAATTGCCGAACACAGTGAAGAAGAAGAAGACGAAGATGATAACGGAGAAGAAGACGAAGAAAGCGAGGGAGATGAAGAGGATGATGAAGAAGAAGATGAAGAAGACGATGAAAACGCTGATGAAATGAAAGAAAAGGGAAAGAAAGGTGCTTCTCAGACTAAGCAGGTTTCTTTCTTTCTTTCTGCATTTGAACTCCAATATTCGTATAACATCTATGGGTATAGAAAATTTGAAATTGTTTTGCAGTTGCAATCGGGATTGAAGTTTAAGTTATTGTTAATATGATGTGTTGATAATGGTACTTTTAATGTGTTTTGGATTGTTATTTTGTTGGATATAATCACATAGTGTTTTTATAGATCATCTCATTTCTTTCAGGCAGCAGCAGCAATGTGTGTCGGAATGGGAAGCTTCTCTGATCCTTTTGAGGCACAGGGTCTGGCCCATTTTCTAGGTTTGCTCCTTCAACTGTATCTCTGTATGCAAATACTCCAGTAAACAGCCAAATTTACGCATGTGTACGATATATATATATATATATATATCTATATATATATCTATCTTAGTTGGGGACTCACGCACACTTTTTTGCCCACACCGGGGCTCGAAACCCCTCCCCTCCTCTTCGAAGAAAGGGAGCTAGCTTATACCATTGGACTACAAGCCCTGGTGCATGTGTACATATACACCAATGCATATTAACTTGCATTTTCATGTCTTTTCTGCTGGTAGATGAGAAAGAAGGATAATCAATTGGATATGTTAGCCATATGAATGAACAAGTTTCTTTGTTCTGTTTCTGGTGTTTAGAGATGACATCATTAAGATATTTGTGATGTAAAAATTATTGTTTATCTAAATGCCTCAAATTGTTAGCTTAAGTGGTTTAGTCATTTTTTGTTTGAGAGGAATATTCAAGTTTTGATCACATGTGGGGATATGTGTTGTACTTTATCAGGAAAAGAAAGAATTGCAACCTACTTTTCCTGTGTATTGTTTATAAGGAAATCAAAATCATTTTACTTAAGGTGGTTATGACTGAAGTGAAATTTTTTAGGACAATGGGATGGCCAAAATTATTATGGATGTGGTGCTGAGAAAAGCTTTTGAAGTTTCAAAAATTTTCGGCCATATTTGAACAGATTGGTTGTTGGATGGATGTAGTCAGGCTGTGTTAAAAGTAGTTTTAATAGAAACTTGAGGACGGTTTTTAGCAGTGAAGAGAGAGGTACAGTGGTTTGAAGATACTTGAGAGGGATTTAGTTAGCAGTCTGTCCGTGTTCTAATTTAGTTTGCTTCATGGGTTCAGCCTTCTCTTTTTTTTTTGTTTTTTCCTTTTTCTTTTGTGTATTCATGTTTCTTCTTAATATATAAATTTTTCTCCTTCAAAGAACAAGAAATAGAATCTTTTAACAGTTTAACGAGTATAAAGACACGCTAGGGAAGAGTTTTACCTTATATGAAATTTAATCGTCAGATGCCACTCATTAATTATAGTTTTTTGCAGAACACATGCTCTTCATGGGGAGTACTGATTTTCCAGATGAGAATGAGGTATGTTGGTCTATTTTGTTTTTCTTTAAATTTTTATCTCGAAATCGAGTTGCAGATGCTTATTAGTTTTTATATTTCATTGCTAACAATCAGAAATGATAATATATTCTAATTAATCATGGAACTCTTTTCTATTAATTACCCGAAGCGTTATGTTTGTTTACGCTGTTATTTTGAAGTTATATCACTAATTGGAATAAGATATGGAGTCTGAATATTAACTTGATGGCAATTTGACCTCCCAAATTGACTCTTATCTTTGCTAGTATGATAGTTACTTGTCCAAGCATGGTGGCTCATCTAATGCATACACGGAAGCTGAGCATACTTGTTACCATTTTGAAGTTAAGCGGGAGTTTCTGAAGGGTGCCTTGAGAAGGTAAGCCTACAGATCTGCTTGCGTTAATGAAGCAAGGTTGAACTTTGAAGTATTTATGCTGCTTTTCAAATTGGCATTAAGTCTTGTTCTTGTCTTCCTGATTATGATCAATATATGGTTGATAGAATTGTTTAGTGGTTGTACAATTCTATATATGGATTAGAGGAAGTGCATGTTGGTGTACCGAAGGAACTAATTATTTTGTTTTTCATATGATTAGATAGTGTTGATGAAGATTTTTTTTTTTCTGATCTCATTACAAATGACAAAATGTTGAGGAGGCTTATATTTTTCTTGATTTTGTTTATTCGTATTGCTTTGGATTTAGTAATTTTGAATTTTTTTGGAACTAAAGGAAAAGCTCAACAAATTTAGGGGTCATTGTTTGGTTTAGAGGTAAATAGATAGTGCTATTAACTATTAAGTATCAGATTGTAGGTCAAGTTTTAGTGCAGTAATGTTGTGTTGATATTGCAATTTGCCGAAGCTTAGGTATGCACTTGTTCTATCTGTCCCAGCACCACAGACCAAGCGGTGGGCTTAAAAACAACTTCTATTTCACTCGACATTGACAATTAAGTTGTGGAACACAAACAGAATTCACTAGATACTTATGGAGATAAGGAACATTTGGTAGAGAAGTAGTGGAACAGACGTTTGAGACAATGAAATGGTAATATACAGTTCCCTCATGTAATTTGCAGCAGTATTTTGGCTCTTTAACTTTTGTCATTTCAATGAGAATCTGATTTACAGTTTACTTAGTATCTAATATGAATTTCAAGATGATTCTTATTCTTTACAAGTAAATAATCTGGTATTTTTATATGACTTAAACATGAACTCGAGAGTCTAGACTTGAGTGCCTTGAATGCTATAGTTTCCCCTTGATAAAGGCTAACTTAAACATGAATTCTATCAATTTGTAATATATTATAATGCTCAATATGCCGAAATAATATTTTTATATTTTTCCCTGAAAAACTAGCATTTTTTCTAATTTTTTTTTACATTTGAAGTCGCTCTTGTTTTAAATCATGATTCTATTAGTCATACTGTTTAGTTTAAGCAGTAAAATCTGAAATAGGTCTAAGAGAGAGTGAAATATTTAAAAGTTTATCAATATTTGTTCATATTTATATATTTGGCTCTGCCTAGAGCCTAAAACTTTTAATTTGTAACTGTTAATAAATAAACATATAATAGAGAACATCAATAATACAAGAAAATAAAATGCTAAAGGAAATGAATTTGAATTAAATTCCTTTATGCTATAAAGGTGGCACTGACAGAATTTTTCTAAGTAGAATAAACAGAGTCAAATAACACGAGAGTGTGTCTCAAGTAACGAATTTTAACATCCATTGCGAACAATTGAAACATGACAGCCACACTTACTAATTACTTTGTAGAAGCAATAAGGCAAACAAGGGATAGTCATACTAAACCTTTTACTTTTGATGATTTTTGGAATGCTAATAATTTCAAGTTCTTCAGTCCTTTTTCAAACCCCACAAGACTTGAAGTAGGGGATTTGAAAAATTAACACAGATGCATTTTGGGCTACCTTATGGATGTATGCAAAGGATGTTGGTAACTAGAAAAAGATAATGTAGTTCTCTGGTCAGTTATACGTATCCAGGGCTGTTATACTGCTGCGGATGGTGTCATCAGTGCTGCAATTGGATTTGAATTACCAATAACTTGATATTTGGCTTGAGAGGACCGTAATAAAATTCTAATTGTATAAACTAATTTTTTGTTTTTGTGATGGATATAATGTAAAACCTGATTTAAGTTTCGGGAGATATTTATTTTTGCTTTCTGTTTCACAGATTTTCTCAGTTCTTTATTTCACCTTTAGTGAAAGCTGAAGCCATGGAACGAGAGGTTCTAGCCGTCGATTCAGGTGTTTGTCAGTCTAATCTGAGTCTGCTGATTTTGATTGTTTGTCTTAACAAAAATAACCAGTCCTTGTATTATCTCTTCATTGTTCTGTTTTGTTGTTGACACTTCTCTAATTCTTGAATGGTATGCCATAATGCGAAACAAAATGGATCATAGAATTTAACCAAGTTTTGCAAAATGATTCTTGCCGCCTTCAACAACTACAATGTCATACATCAGCGCTTGGCCATCCCATTAACAAATTCTTTTGGGGTAAACTTGCTTATATTATTGGTTTCTTTCTTTTTATTTTTTTAGTTATTGGTTAATTTATGTTTGTTTTTCTTTCATTGCGTGGAAGGGAACAAGAAGAGTCTGGTTGATGCTATGGAGAAAGGAATCAATTTGCGTGAACAAATATTGAAATTATATGGTGACAATTACCATGGTGGGTTAATGAAGCTAGTCATTATCGGGGGAGGTACGACTCTTTTGCTTGATAGATATTGTGTTACCTACCCAAAAAAAAAAAAAAAATTAAATAATAATAATAATGTCATTGTGTTAGTGTATTGCTTTGGAGGAGACAAAACGGAATTGGATGAATTTACATGAGCTGGATTGATTATTTTGCAACTCTAGATTTTGTTCAGATAATTATTTTTGAGTCCAAAAAAATTGAAAGTGGTTGTGATGTATTGACTATTTTGCTGAAGAGGAGACAAATACCGTAAGTTGGTGATGATGTGGTGGTGGTGTAGTCATGTATGTGTTATAATGGAGTTTGTGGTGATGGTGAAAATAGTGTTGGTGGTGGAAGTAATATGGTGGTTCATGGTGTGACTTGAGGTGGTTGTGGAGAGACTTGTGGTGTCGATGTTGGTTGAGGCTTGTGATGATGGTGAATTTGGGGTATTCTAAGCAATTTACATGTGATAAAATAAAATTTATATCTTTCTCAATGGCACCTAAATGACGTTTTCAGGAATTATCTTCGATTGTTATATATATGATCAATTCCTCTTCCACCTGTTTATTTCAATTGATTGAATAAATTTAGTTTTGCATTCTAAATGTTTTTTCTTTGGAACTTCAGTTCATACTTACTTTTACTTTAGATGTGAATTTTATTTCTGGAGGTCACGGGCCTTGGCACAATGGTAATGTTGCTACATTGTGACCTAAAGATCATATGTTCAAAACAAGAAATGACCTCTCTGCATGTGGAGGTAAGGCTGCGGACATTTGACCCTTTCCAGACATTGCATGCAATGGCAAGAGCCTTCTGCATTGAGCTAGCCCCTTTAGATTTGAATCTTATTTCTGCAAAAATTTGTTCCCGTAGGAAAATTTTAAACTAGAAACCTTGCAGGAAAAGAACACTTTTTTTTCCCTCCTTATAAACTGAACCACATGAGTTTTTATTATTAGTTTTGTGACAATTATGACGTGAGAATTGAAATATGGTCTGTGTGAGAGAATTGATATATATATTCAGTGTAATGTTAATGGTTTTATTTTTAAATGCTCTGCAGAGACTCTAAATGTACTTGAAAGATGGGTTCTGGAATTATTTAGTAATGTCAGAAAAGGTTTTCCAGTAAAGCCGGAGGCTAATGTGGAAGTTCCCATTTGGAAAGCCGGTAAAATTTACAGGTTAGAGGCAGTTAAAGAAGTTCATATACTTAATTTGACATGGACATTACCATGTCTACGAAAGGAGTATCTGAAAAAATCAGAAGATTACCTGGCTCATCTCATCGGGCATGGTAAGATATACTATGGGATCAACTGTTTCAAGTTGTTTCATTCAAATAAAGCACTTCTTTTAATAGGAAAATATGGGATTATTGTTTTTTATGCTTATTATTTGTTTTTGGTATTATTTCGCACTAGATTCTGCCGTATAAGGCCTCTTATTTTGGCTTTCATTTTTGTGGAGTTTTGCAGTGTCTACCCATGCTTCTTGTTAGGAAGAAGATAAAATTATCATGCTTGTGTTCCTTTATTATATGATCCATTGCTATGAATACCTGTGTTCCTTAAAGAAATGGATTTTTATGGTGTTTTAGGGTCCAGACACATTTGATATGAGAAGTAATGTGTTGCTTAAATATTATCACTTTTGTTGTTCTTTATGTCAAAAGTTGGAGTTGATGGGATGCAGTGTAAATGTTGTTTGCTATTCCTTTAGTACATGTGTGTTTTGAAAGTTTGACATGTCAGTAATGCCCAAATTTAATGTTCTGGTTCATTTCAGAATGGATGAGGGACCAAGTTTTGAGTTTTCACTAATTGGTGGTGTGGTGAAGCGCTTTCCAAAGACATCTCCCCTCTTTTTCTTTGGCTATGTAGGGGTATCCTCGGTTTTTTTTTTTTGTCTGTGTCAATTTTGATCTTTCTTTTTGACACCCATTCACCTACTGATGGAAAGGGCTTCAATTACCACCATGTTCATAACTTTGTTGCTAAGTTGATGTATTGCTCAATGATGGATCCTGAAATGAAAGGGCCTCTTATCAAGCAGTTTTTTATTTAGAACCTTCGCTACTTTCTTAATACGTTTGATAAATTTTTTATGGGACTGGAACCCGAGGCTTTGATAGAGAGTTACCCTGTGATCTAGATCTAGAGGAGGGTGAATAAGTCTTGCTTTTAACTTTAAATAATTTTAATACCGAAAAGTGAGTGTATGTACGTTTCTTGTCTTTCTGTGAGTTAGTCAAGGGGGTGGAGAACTAGAATCGATAGGAGCAAAGGACTTTTTTGCCCCACGAGAAAGAAGGTTGGCTTTGGCTAGGTGGAAAAGCTCATCTGCATTGCCTTGCCCCGGTGTCTTCTACGCGAATACGCTATGCTATCATCAGTATCAAAGCTAAGCGCTCCTACCTAGGCTCGCAGGCAGGGGCGGTGGGGAAGAAAGCGCATTGCGTGATTCGTCAGGGTGAGTAGGATCACTGAAAGACTGACGTAAGTAAATTAAATCAATATAAAGCATGAATAATGAAGACCAAGTTTTTTTTACATAAAACCCCCAAACGGGAAAAAAAACTATTGAACCTAATCCAGTTAAAAAAATTCAATGTCAGAAATTCACTATCAGAGTTAGCCCGTGATCTAGATCTAGAGGAGGGTGAATAGGTCTTGCTTTTAACTTTAAATAATTTCAATAACTTTTACAATTTTTAACTAAATTACTAAAATTTCAAATTTAAATAAAAATTAATATTAAGTACCAATAAATTCATCATGCTAATCATAACAACCATTCAAACATGAGTAAATTAAAGCAATATAAAGCATGAATAATGAAGACCAAGTTTTTTACTTAAAACCCTCAAACGGAAAAAAACTACTGAATCTAATCCAGTTAAAAAAATTCACTATCAAAAAGAGAGATTGCATTAGGTTAAATTTCACATACCCTAGAACCCTTAGTTACCTCTTGACACAGTTTGATCCACCAAACTCACACGTAGTCTCCAGGCACATAGTTCGCTCCAGCAACAAGCTTTGCTTCTCATGAAACTGTTTCTTCAATAGGAAATCTGATCTTTAGACTAGTGGTCTACTCCAATCTTGATTGTTGATATTGAACTATTGAAATTAGTCCTAAAGCAGTTGTGTTGTTAACACACTTATATAACATTCACCAATCTAATGCAATGATGAATGCTAAAAGAAAAATATATGAGTTTACTCTAAATACGTTGCAAATCTCTCTTAACTTATGTAACTCCAAGTATATTCTATATCTTAGTGTTCATACTATGTAGAGTATTTATAGACAAATTAGAGTTGAAGGGAGAATAGGGTTTTAGTGTTTTAGTGTTTTAATCTGAAAAGGTTACTAAGTCCTTAGTCTTTAGAAATGCTTTTAATGTATATCAATTTAGGATTTTTTCAATCAGATCATGAATTCTCAAGAACTCTATACATGAGTGCATGACCTCGAATTTGGTGAGTCACGACTCATGAGTGTATAGAGTAATGTCAAATTACCTGTGTAACCTTGCTGTCAAAGATACGCTTTGCCCTTGGTTGAAGTTTGAATTTTATCGTTGACCATGACCAAGAGGTAACTAACTTGACACTACCTAGCTGAACTAAAAATAAAGACTAAATTACAGACTCTAGTTTTGATTCACGATATATGCCAATCAAAATTTTCTCTATTCACAACCTAAATTTGATTGAAAAACAAATATTGGAAATTTTTTTTAACCATATTTTGAATTTGTATTTGACCGAACATTTCAAATTTAATGCTGGATCTTTTGTGTTGAGCTTGTCTCCTATTCAAATTTGGACACGTAATTAGCAAAATTTAACCGAATTTCTGAATAATGTGTCAAAAGGGTAAAAAATTTTTTTAACCTCTTTCTTTTTTTCAAAATTTGGATTTGAATTTTCTTTAGCTTAATTGAATACTCCTATTTGATTGGTGATTTTTCTGTCTAATTTCATTCTACTCAGATTTGGATACCTAAAATTTGGTAAAATTTAGAACCATGAATCTCTCACACATCCTTAGATGGGTCCTTCCCCTTGTAAGAGATTGTGTGGGGTCTTGTTCCCTTCCACTGATATATATATATACTTTTTTGGTTTTGGAATTTCTATTGGATGGTATTGTCAAAGTTGATTTTTTTAGATCAAAGATGTAAGGCATTGGTTAATCTTTCTTGTGGCGCTTGGATACCTAGACGTTCAACCACTTTCTATTGTACTTTAAGAACATCGTCCTTTTGGGAGTCAAGTGTTTTTTGCATATTTTAGTCTAGCACTTTTTGATCTTTTCCTGCATCTTTTGTATAGTTTTGGGTAGATATGAAATACTAGAATCTTTGGAGGAAGACAACTAATGTCTCTATCCTTATTCAAAATTTTAAATAAACCTTTATTGTTTGGGTCATCATTAAATAAGGAAGTTGATGGGGGAATTGTGTTATTCCTAAGATGTGTGTGTTTTACTCGCTGACCTCTTATTTTTTGTGCTTGTACTTAGCCTCCTTCATCGAAGGTTAGGTCTATCTCTAGCTTTCCTGGCCAACAACTTATGTATCTAGGAGCAACACTGGTTTTAAGATTTTTCAATTATATATTTTAACTTTACTTCAGGGCTTCCTTTGCCTTTTTTTTGTTCTTGTTTCAGTCAGTCTCATTTGCACCCCCCATGCATAATACTAATCATTCCCGCTTGAACAATATGCTCGTCCCCTTGTCTCGCGCGTTGGGGGGGGGGGGGGGTGGGGTTTGCTTTATAAACCATCCTAAAAAGAGGAAGTATTGCAATCTTGAATATAAATTATAATTTATACAATATTCAATTATACAATTTCATCTTATCAAATGAAGGATAAATCTATAGACAATACAAAAAGTTATCTTGATTTCAATTGGATTTTGTGGAGAGGACTTTGCTTTTGGTGGCTAAAAATTATATATTCTTGATTGGTACCTAGTTACATACAAGTTGTAACTTAAAGTAAAAACCCAATAGATCACATGGCTATTGTTGAGAAACAAGCCTCCAATCTCGTACCACCAAATATTACGATGTGATGATAAGTAAACAAGCATAAAGAAATTTGCAAGAACACACCAAGAATTATACGTGGTTCGGCTAAACAAGCCTACGTCCACGGAGAGCCTGATTTCACTATATAGATTATAACAGTATAAGTTGAAATATTGTATCAAGAGTATGCTCAACTCTCAACCCTTGTACACCCAATCTCACTCAAAAGGAAATCACAAATTCTAAACAAGAATTCTCTCTCTAAGTGTCCTCTCAATAACAAAGAGTGTATTACCTCTATGCAAGAGTTGCCATCTCAAAACAATGAAATTGGCCTCTCAAATACAATGAGAGTATTGACTCTTTTCTTCTCACTCATCTGAACTTATAACATAGGTAACTATTTATAGAGCCCAAAATTCAATTCCTTGGTGGACAAAGATTACAATTCCTTAGAGCCCAAGATTTGCCTAACAAGAATTTTCTTTCCTTGAGACCAAAACTTGCCTACTAAGAAATTACCTAATAAGATACAACTCTATAATTGAACCTAATCATAATAGGAATTTGAGCCAATCCAACAAATCTCCCCCTTGGCAAAATTTTTGACAAGTCTTCAATACACAAGACTCTCGTCTGCAAATCCACAAACGATTCATCGGTCTTTCATACTTCAGCTACATAACCCGAATCAAGTATGAAACAATACTCCCCTTGATCCACATGACCAATGTATTTATACAGCTGTATCAAGTCAACACTACCAAGTGACTTTGGAAGGGGGCTTCGATGCAACCTTTCTCCAAGTAGGAACTTTCATCTCATCCCCGTCTGTCTGGAAACGTGCAACCCATGTCTTCAATAAATCAAATGAAACACGTCTCAAGATCTTGTTACCATGTGCACCCCGTTTCCTATCCACAATCGAAGTCTGCGTTCCATTGGCACTCCCCACCAGTGATACAAACCTCCAACCTGTTCTCCTCTCGTTAATACCATGCAACCCTTGGTGATCTTCATGACTCCCCCTGCAATGGCGCACTTGCAACCCATAGAGTCCAACCTGCTCAAGGAAATTAGATTACACCGCAACTTGGGTGCGCAAGCAACATCCCCCAAAGTGCGTTCCACCCTATCAAACATTTTGAACTTCACCGTTCCCATGGCCTCAATGACACATTTGTCGCCATTAGGCAATGTCAAAGAATTACAATCAAGTTCTTTAAACGAATCAAAACATTCTTTCACAGAGCAAATATGGTTCGATGAACCCGAATCTAAAAACCAGTCATGTTGAGTAAGAGTGTCACCTTTGAAAATTGTGAGAACATTCCCAATACAGAGTCGAATAAAGCTAACACACCTTGACTCTATATCCCGCGAATCATTAATTGGCATTTTTTCTAGTTTTCCATCCTTCCCTTTCAACGCCCGCGCTAAGCCTAGTTGAACTAGGATGTCCTTCACCTCCCTTGCCATAGGGTGAAGCTACCCTTACCATCAAATCTATCTACTTTGTATTGTGTAGCAATATTACCGGCCATGATTGTCACAAGTGCCTAAGACGAACAACACACGTTATGAAAAAAAAATCTAGATAAAACTTTTATCAAACACCTTGTGTGTACTTTGAAGCTTTGATACTAATTTGTTGAGAAACAAGCCTCCAATTACGTACCACCAAATATTACGATGTGATGATAAGTAAACAAGTACGGAGAAATTTCCAAGAACACACCAAGAATTATAAGTGATTTGGCTAAACATGCTTACGTCTACGGAGAGCCCGATTTCACTATATAGATTGTAACAGTATAAGTTGAAAGATTGTATCAAGAGTACACTCAATTCTCAACCCTTATATGCCCAATCTCACTTAAAAGGAAATCACAAATTCTGAACAAGAATTCTCTCTCTAAGTGTCCTCTCAATAACAATGAGTGTATTACCTCTATGCACGAGTTGCCCTCTCAAAATAATGAGAGTGACCTCTCAAATATAATGAGAGTATTGCCTCTTTTCTTCTCACTCGTCTCAACCTGTACATAGGTAACTATTTCTAGAGGCCAAAACCCAATTCCTTGGTGGACAAGGATTACAATTCCTTAAAGCCCAAGACTTGCCTAACAAGAACTTTCCTTCCTTGAGACCAAGACTTGCCTACTAAGAAATTACCTAATAAGATACAACTCTATAATAGAAACCTAATCACAATAGGAATTTGAGCCAACCCAACAACTGTGAATGTACAAATGGTCACATTAGGTTTGACACCTATTAGTGAGAAAATAAGAGAGTGGACTTAGATGGTATGAACACATACAACGAAGACCTATAAACGCGGTAGTAAGAAGAGGAAGATTAGTTTTAATAGAAGGTAAGATTATTTTCATGTTGCCATTCATATGGCATTAAGGTGAGGATGGTGTTGATGATGATAATACGGTAAGAAACAGAGAGGGAGACCAAGATTAACGAGGGATAAAATTATTAGAAATGATTTTATGATGTTAAATATAATAGGTGAGATGCATGTAATAGAAAAGAGTCCACATTCATATGGAATTAAGGCAAGGATGATGATAAGGACGATTAACTACATCTAGTACCAGCTCTTTGTGGTTGTGTTGACCTTCTCTTTCTCATGATTACCTTCCAAATCAAACCCGGTAGGTTAGAAACGGTGATATGTGGATGTGCAATGCTGGGCATTATGAATCCCCAAATATGGCATGGCTGTAGATGAACTTTATTGTAAATTTATCGTAGGTTGTGTTTTTGGGCATTCACTCAAATGTACCTTATGAACATATTATATGGTTTATATGGTGTGCTTGAGTTTGTACATTTATGTGGAAGACATTTTAAGGGTTGTTTTGATAATTTATTCCGAATGTATTACCATCATACTTATCAAAATAATAATAAAAATGATTTCTCAAGCAGTAATTTCCATAGAGTTTGAGTGAATAGAATAATGCCCACTTGTTAAATTAAGTATATAGGTTACATTTATATGAGTGTCTGTGCAGGGGTTGGACGGTTGGAGGGAGATGGCGTGTCATCAAGTTTTTGCCATGCCAGTAATTGATAGGGAGAAGTGTTCTACTTGGTATAGGGCTCTAAGAAGTTGATGAGGTGATCATGTTTTGTCTTTTAGTGTCCTGAGCAAATGGTTAACATTTTTTTTTGTAGAAAATATTTATAAATGATTTGTAGCATTTATTTTTTGTTTTTGTTTTTGTTTTTTCGCTTTGGTTTTATCCCTTATTGCATGCCATATAGGTAGAATAGTTCAAAAACTACTTTTCTTTGACTGTATCAATGTGGGCCAACAGGTTTCTATCAATTTTTAGTTTTTATTTTTTTTCCTTTGTCTGGTTTATGTTCATGTTAATCATTGGTTGACTGCATTTTCAATGCATGGGTTTCAATATTTAATCATGAAATTGTATTTTGTTCAGAGGGCAAAGGGAGCTTGCATTTCTTTTTAAGAGAGAGAGGGTGGGCAACTTCTATATCTGCTGGCGTTGGGGATGAAGGAATGCACCGATCTTCAATAGCTTATATTTTTGGCATGACTATACACCTCACTGACTCTGGCTTGGAGAAGGTAGTTAACCTTACCACAATCTTTTAGCTGAAGAAATTAGTTATATATTCTTTTATGTTTTCAGCTTTCCATATAGTGATATATTCATCTTTATACTTTTTGAGAAGCAGCTTATTAATTAGATTTTTTTTTTTATCTTTTAGGACATTAAAGGATGGATTTTATAAACCATAAACGGTTGCCTTATATTCGGTCCTCGTAAAAGATACCGAATTTTCGGTCCTCGTAAAAGATAAACACTTGCCTTATATTCGGTTGAATTTTCATAATATTTGGACTTCAAAAGTAAGGCTAAAAATGTTTAAGTTGAAATTTCTATGAGTTTTAAGGGGACACAAATTATATTTATTTTGAAACTCATTATTTTTGGAGCCAATAAAGAGTCTCTTGAAAAAAAAATTGGGGGACACTAAAGATGCGGATAGGTGGACCGCAAACGATTCCCACACCACACATCCATCTAGAAATTGACTCCCCTCCCACTCCTCACCTTAAAGCGGATGTGTTTGGAGAATTTGATCCTTCCCTTTCAAGATGGCCTTCCAAACACCCCAGCTGGCTGCCTCGCCTCGCCTCGCTTCATAAGAGCACCACCCATCCTTGCACTCCCCAAACTTGCTGACGATGACTCTTCTCCACAACTTGGATCCATTCACCCCAAACCTCCACAACCACTTCCCCCGAATATATTGATGAAGTGGTCAATCATGGTAGCAATCAAACATTGTGTGAAATAATTACTGCTTTAATTATTATTTTTTGATCAAGTAAGTACTCACACACACTTTGCCCTCGCTAGGGCTCGAACACCTCCCCTCCTCTTTGAGGGTGGGGAGATTATACCATTGGGCTAGAGGCCCTTTGGTATTAGTGCTTTAAAATTTTAATTGGCAGATGAGGATATTTTAGTTGAATTATTTGATCAATAGTGTATATATGTTGTATAACCAACTATAGTGATTTGTGAATAACTTCCCATTTAGTCAAACAACGTATTTGTTTTTCTATTGTTTCATCTTTCTAAATTGGTGTGCACTTTCTTTTGCCATGTAATTCTGATGTGGCAGATATGTGAGATCATTGGGTTTGTTTATCAATACATTAAGTTGCTACGTCAAGTTTCTCCCCAAGAATGGACATTTAAGGAACTCCAGGATATTGGGAATATGGAATTTAAATTTGCAGAAGAACAGCCTCAGGATGATTATGCTGCAGATCTTGCAGGTTCCCCCCTTTTGTTTTGGTTCCTTTCACCTTTTTGCATCTGCTTCTTTGTTGTATGTTGCTGATTTTTTATTTTATTTTATTTTATCAAATTTGCTCCATTGCTTTGAATTATGTGGAATATACCATGCAATGAAGCATGGACCCCGATACAAAATATGGATCAACACTATATAGATATGTATCAAAACTAAAATGGGATAGAAGTTTTTAGAAATGATTTAAAGAAGTAAAATACAATAAGAGAGAGGATTGTAACAGAAAAAAAATGGAAAAATAGAATTCATGCTGTTGACCCTATTCATATGGGATTAAGGTAAGGACAACGACGGCGACAAATTTTTAAAAAATAGGATAGGAGTATATATATATATATATATATATATATATATATATGTTGTGTTCTTGAGGAACAAGTTAATATTAAAAATCACTTGCATAGTCTTGTGGACTTTAGAGTTTGAATTTTGAACGGAATTAGGCACGATATATTCTTTATACATATCAGTCCTTCAATAAGAAGCTATTTGAAACTATTATTACACATTTTCTAACATTAATACTATGATAATTTACTAAAATGCTAGGACTAATGCTTGTTATAGTTATAGAAGTTTAGGCTTTTAGGAATTAGAAAGTGGGCTCAAATCTTGAGGACAACCATTTTCTGTAATTTTTGCCAAAGGTTAGGTCCGTACCTAGTTTGCCCCTTCCAGTATTCTTGGTTAATAACCCTTATTATACTAAAAAGACTGCATGTTAATGTTAGAGATGTTTCCAGGAGTATTACAGAGTACTAGACACGTGTTTGGTGTAGAAAGTTTTTTATAATATGAATAAGAAGTATTCAATACATATCCGTGAGTATCCAATGATAATATCTAATATGGATGCAGCTCTATTATTGACGTATCCGTTCTTCATAGTCAGTTCCTTTATCAATAAAGTTTGGAAATGAGATTAAGAACATGCGTTGGTATATTTCTCGAAAAATCATTATCAGAAAGATTATTTAAATAAAGGATTTTCCTGACTTATCCAAAAGAACAAAAGGACTTACCCCTTAATGAAAACATGACCTCATTTGTATATTTAAATCCATTTCACTAGAATGACACTACAGAAAATGGTGAAAGTTCTTAGAATTTCTCATAATTCCCTTGAACATAATATCTTTCACTTCCATTCTTCCCAACCCAGCAAATATCTGTGCTTGTGTTAAAAAAAGAGAAGAAAATCCTTCTTTTGCATTTTTCACACATTGAGGTATTTGTGTATTTATCTGAAATGATTGTCTCAGATAATTGTCCTCATTGAATGCGTTCGAGTTTGTTTATGATAGTGTTATCATATATGTTATTTATTCTTTCAGTTAAACTAGTGATGAAAATTGTTTTCTGCAGAGAACCTGCTTGTTTATCCACCTGAACACATTATTTATGGGGACTATGCATACAATTTGTGGGATGAGGAAATGATCAAATACGTTTTGAGTTTCTTCTCCCCAGGAAACATGAGGGTGGACGTAGTATCGAAGTCTTTTAATAAATCGCAAGGTAACTTTTTATGCATTTCTCGGTTATCACTATGCCCTTTAACATCATACTTAATTTTCAATTTACCCTTACACATGAGATATCTTTTTGGCTAAAAGGGAGTCAGGTTCATAGTTGTAGTGTACATGGGTATCAGGAAGTGCTCTTTTGTCCAAGTTTTGGTATTTCTTTTAGAAAAAGATCCTACCTAGAAGTCTCATTGAGGTGTGAAGACATGCACCACTTCATCTATTCTAGCTGCAAAGCTTGAATGAGATGTGCATTTATGTTTTTGGAAATTTCATTATTAGAGAACTATAAGTTATTCATTCTTTGTGCATGGATATGATTATATAAATTGTTAGACATTATGATTTGGAAGCTTATCATCATTGAAATGTGGGTTCCTTTGATGTTAAATATTTGAAAGTATAAAGAGAATGTGATTTGGTTTGATAATATGATTTGGCTAGTAATAACTTGGTATAACAAGAGCAAAGTGAAAGCTTTCGCCTCTTGCCCAAAGGTAGGGGTGGCAAATCGTGTCCGCGGGTCGTGTTGAGACATGAGTATTCGAATAAATGAGTGAACCCGAACACGGCACAATTACTAATCGTGTCACATAATTTGAACACCAACACGACCCACTTATTAAACGGGTGACACGACACGACCCGTTTAACCCGTTTAAAAGCGGGTCGTAAATGGGTGACACGACACGACCCACGACATGACCCGATTGGTGACACAACATGACACGATCCGTGTAACCTGAACTTTTTATCAAAAAGAATGTCATTGTAAAGAATTGAACCTGAGACCAAAGCTAAACCAGTCAAACACTCCTACCACTAATCCACCAATGTTTCTTGTTTATAAATGTCACAACAATAATATTTAATCTATAATAATGAAAATTTGAACTTAATAAATTTTGAAACATTAATTAAATTACAATAATATTTTCCCCTTATTTTTAATATAACAAACAAATGATATTAATTATATCAACTAAGTAATTAAATCAGTGACACAATTTTCACTATCTTGAAATCAAATAAAAACATTAATAAAGCATTTAGAACAAACATTAAATATATATCTAATTGAATTAATATATTTTTTTAATTTATATTAATGTTGAAGTATTATTGAAAAAAAATAAAGGAGTGGTTTAACTTATATTACTTTAACTATTATATGTTATACTATATATCTCGGGACAATAAAAAAAAACTTAATTTCATAAAACTAGATATTCAGATTAAATGGTTTAAACTAAATTATCAATTATTCTAATTGATTTTGTAGACACTTAACTAATTAATCAGAATTTGAGGAAATATAAGAGAATAGTTTAACTTATATTACTTATAACGATTACATGTTATACTATATATCTCGGGATACTAAGGAACAATTATGACCATCATTCATATATAATTATATTTATATATCCAACATATATATATATATATATATATATATATATGTCTCTTGTATTCCTATTCCAATTTTCACATGAACATTGGTATATCATAATGAAAATTTTATACTCAAAGTTTTCAAAACCAACCAATAAAAAACATTATTCTCTTCAATAATCATCACTCTCTTTCCATACATACATGGTGTTACACTCACAGCACCTAACTCACACCACTAGAGTCTAGCACAAACAGTATATATACTATATATAACATATTTGTAATAACCCAAATTTTTCATAAAGACCGAAATTTATTTAATTCAAACGAGGATTAGATTGTAGTGACCGGTTTATTTTGAGTGGTTATTATTATTTTTATGTAATGGTGGAGACACACACATACACATATATATAGTGGGTGGTTTAGTTGATGATGACTAACGTATTAGTTAGTTAATGCAGTAATGCACCCATTTGTAACTTGTAAGCCTTGGTACTTGACGGACATTAATAACTTTACATCAAATTTCTTATTATTTTGTATATGTTATTCTTATGATAATGTTGGTTAATGAACAACATGATTGATTAAAATAAAAGGGTTTTCTTTTATAAAACCGTGTCAAGTTTTTATGGAGTGTGTGTGCCATATTTCAAGCATTCTAGATATTTTATTTTATTTACATTATTTTATTTTAATTTTTTTATATTTATCACAAATTTTTTATATTTATTAAAAATATATATTTACATGTTTTTAACATGTTAAAACAAATTTACAATATTAAGCTTTATATTTTTTACATTTTAAAACAAATTAATAAATATTAATGGGTTATGCAGGTTAACGGATCGTGTTGACACGACACGACCCGTTAATTTAAACGGGTAAAATGACATGACACGAATATTTAATCAGGTCAACCGTGTCAGTTTCGTGTTAGCGGGTCAAACTCGAAAACGACACGATTTCTTATTGGGTCTATCGTGTAGACACGACAAGGACACGAACACGATAAGCCCAAACCCATACCCGTTTATTTCATGTCGTGTTAGCGTGTCGTGTCAAATATTGCCACCCCTACCCAAAGGTGTCATGTTTCCTATGTGCGTAGAATTGTCGCGTGTCTTATCATGGTTTCCAAGGGTTTCAATCCCTCTAGTTTTCTTCATATTGTGAGATGCAACTGGATAATATTTGTAATCTTATTGATTCACGTTAGATTGTTTGAATTATTTATTTAGGTGATGTTTGAATGTAGCAGGTACCCCAAATAGTTGGGGAAAGACTATGTTGAGTTGAGGTTCCCCGAATAGTTGAGAAAAGACTTTGTTGAATTGAGGTGAGGTGATACTTGAATGTGATGAAAGATTGGCAATGATGAACAATATAAAAGTATATCGTCGATCATGTTGTTTTCATGCAAGCAATTAAGGAAGCAGTTTGCAAAGCAAGCCAACTCTTCCAGTCCCATTGCACGCACCCACAAAGCTGTCACTGACAACTCTACCATAGCTTTTCCTTGACAAGGGGGATGATATTCTCACTCCACTTCCTTTTAAAAAAATAAAAATAAATAGGAAATATTATAATTGCCCTTCGAAACTACACTTAAAACTCCACAATTATTACAAAAATACTCTTACACTCCACTTTTGGAGGGTAATGTTGTCTGTTCATTTATGAAAAAATTCAGTGGAGTGCAAAAATCATCTCCCTTGACATAATTCTTGTTACATTGTATGGTTATCTCGCTTTAGCCTTTTTGGTATGTAAAACATTTTTGAAGTACTTTATACATTTTAATATATGATTCAGTTGATTGACCCAGTAGCACACCCTACAATCTGTTTCCTTTTCAACTATATTGTAGAATGCATAAAATGGCATCGATGGAGGCTCTTTGCTGTATTAAATAGTTAACCAGATGGTCATTTGTGTTTGAAATTATATTGTGTCAGAGAAAATGTCAGCTTAGTTGCCAGTAAAGTAATGTATCACTCTCGATAGAAAAAATTATGGAATTTTCTCTAGTAGTCCAAATATCCATGTTAACTTCTAATGGTCACTTTAAAGCCATTCTATGTTTCATGTATAATTTGGCTAAAATATTGTGCAACTCAAAAAACTGTGTGCATGACAAATTTGGAAGGCCTTAGTAAACTGCAAGTAATATGTTATCTGTGCAGGAACTTATGATAGTTATACATAGTCCAGTAGTTTTCCGTTAATAGTCTTTATCTACTCAACTCAACAATTGTAATTCAAACTACTAGCTGTTGGCAACATGGATCTGACATTGCCAGTCTAATGGACTCTTTCAAAACCATATCCTTGGCTAAATCTGGGTCGAAGTCAACTACGGCTAAAATGATGAAGAAATATGTTCTTTAATGGAAGCCTAAATAAATATATGAAAACAATAATAAATAAAAATGATTGAGCTACTTAACACTTACTCTCATGTCTTTCTTGTTTATTTCAGATTTACAATGTGAGCCATGGTTCAGATCACAATATACCGAGGAAGATATTTCTCCACATTTGATGGAGTTATGGAGGGATTCTCCTGATATTGTCACATCCTTGCATCTGCCTTCAAAGAATGAGTTCATTCCATGTGATTTCTCCATTCGTGCCGATAAGGTGTCCGCAGATCTTGCAAGTGTACTTTATCCAAAATGTATACTCGATGAACCTTTAATGAAGTGCTGGTTCAAACTTGACAAGACTTTCAAACTTCCTCGTGCGAATACGTATTTTCGCATTACATTAAAGGGCGGATACAATAATGTGAAGAATTCTCTGTTAACTGAATTATTTATTCACCTTCTGAAAGATGAGCTGAATGAGATTATATATCAGGTTAGTTACTTGTCTGTTTAAACAGATGATTTGATGTTCTTGTTGAACTGAGAAGTCTTTTTTTTTTTCTTTCCTCTAAAATGTTTTGTGAGGAAACATAAGATTTTATTTAGTTTTAAACTTATTTGCACCATAGTTTATTTTGTATCAGGTCCTGATGAACTTCAATGCTTACCGGCAAAATCAATGGATTTGATGCACCTAATTTGGACATATTTCTATACAAAGTAATTCAATAAATTAGAAATTAATGTGGTATTTTCCACATTTTCCAATGAAAACCTTTAGAATTATATTATAGTTTATACATTGTAAGACTCTGTTACAACTCTATAACCTTGTCAAAATTTATTTTTTAATTGGATATTGTCCTACTTGCCAAACCATTTGTGCAAATACTGCTACTTAAACCATTATTTCAGTTGAGTATAGGCCATCTGTCAAAAACTAACTTAACGCTTATAATGCCACATACTGGATTGTTTAAATAATTGTTCTGTGAGCCACACTTGATTTGTTTGTTTTCTTTTTCTTTCTTTCTTTTTTGTTTTTTTTTTTTAATAATAAAGATCATGCTATTTCTTTATCGGGTTCTAATTAGATGTATGGTATGAGAACACATGACATGAACCTTCATTTCTCGTTTGCAGGCCAGTGTTGCGAAGTTAGAAACTTCTGTATCACTTTTCAGTGACAAGCTGGAGCTAAAAGTCTATGGTTTTAATGACAAGCTTCCAGTTCTTTTGTCTAAAGTTTTGGAAATAGCCAAATCTTTTTCGCCAAGAGATGATCGCTTCAGTGTATGTCCAGATTAGCTTTTGCATATCCTGACTCTTTATTCTCTGCATTTTCTATCTTGTCTCTATTATGTCTACTTGACTGTCAATGAGTTGCACACTGTAAAAGCTTCCTTACATAATCTTGTCATCTTGACATGAATAGTATGTGACTTCATTGAAAAATGAAAGCAACATGTTTAGAACTGGCATATAGCAAACTAGGTGAATAACTTGTTATTGGGTCACTCAAGCACAGTTACAAAGTCTGATTGCGCTTTTTTATGCTTGTCATTGTTTAAGATGATTGAGTCAATGATGGTGAAGCTGCAGTGTACTTCTGTATTTCCAGAATCAATTGTATATCCTGTCTGAATTTCATCTTATATATCTGTAGACTCTGGAGATAATCTCACTTACTAAGACACTGTTTTTTTTCTGTCTCTGGCGCACTGGCGGTGATTTTGACAGGTTATTAAAGAGAATATGGAGAGAACCTTGAAAAACACAAACATGAAGCCACTAAATCATTCATCATATTTGAGACTGCAAGTCCTGTGCCAGAGTTTCTGGGATGTTGATGAGAAGCTGTGCTTGCTAAATAATGTATCTGTTAATGATGTAAAGGCTTTTATTCCAGAGCTTCTTTCCCAGGTGTGTGAATTGATCAGCATGCTAAATATGTTTTATCAGATAATATAAATAAAAATTGGCCCAGTTAACTTTAGGACTATACTGTTTCTGACCTCTCTTCAATCTGTTTTGCCCTCACTGTACTTTTCTTTACTAAGGTTTGCTTCGGGTACTAACATTCATATTAGATGCAAAATGGTAAGGTACACATATCGAAGACTATGCTGCTAACCACCTTTGCTTTATCTATTTCATGTGAAGTCCCTTTGAGCCTGCTCCTCACAACCAGTACATGGATATCAGGGTACTACGTTTTGTCTCAATGACCATTCATGATTAATAATATAAAAAAAATTTGATGGTTGGGTCATCTAATTGAACTTTTGAGCCTCCACAGGGTGCAACAGTAATGAACTGAAGGCCGACATTATTGAAGAATCATGGCTGAATTTATTCGGGGAATCTATGTTTTGGAACCCAAATTGCATCTTCTGCTTGATGCCTAAATCAAATTAAGGAAACATGAATGTCATTCTCAATCCAGTGGTATTTGGTCAAGTTTATGCTTAGAATTATGCAATAGTAAATTCGCCTACATCGCTGTTATTGTTGTAGAAAGGGAAAAAGGTAAAGAAGATGATTTTTTTTTTTTTTGGAGGGTGGGGGGTGGGGTGGGTGGGTAGAGAGAGGAGAGATTGTTGTGGCCTCCTCCCGTCGAACTTAGGGTATAATTATTTACAATAAGGTCCCAACACTTGTAATAATTAATACTAATTTGCAACTATTCCCCTCATGCTGGAACATTGATACTTATCATGCATAGCTTGTTAGTTTAGAGAAACGAGTCTTTCTCAATACAACAACCACCAAGACTTTTCCCAATTACTTGGGGTCGGGTACATAAATCCAATGTTTCCATTCCGCTCTATTTAAGGTCATCTCCTCATTTAATCCACATGCTATCATATCTTTCTTACCTCTACCCATGTTAGCTTTGGTCTTCCTCTTCCCCTAGCATTGCCCTCAATTTGGACTATGTCACTTTTTCTGACCGGCGCAATTAAATGTCTTCTTTGCACATGTCCAAACCATCTTAATCAATTTTCTCTCATTTGATCTCCAATTGGTGCTACACAAACGAGTCTTTCTCAATACTTTAGTAAAAATATCTAGCAATTGAGCTCTTGATTTGAATGCAAGAAGTGTATGTTTTTACTCATCACATGAATTCCTTACAAAATGACAGTTTACTTTGATGCATTTCATTCCCTCACAAAGCATTGTGTTACTAGTAATGTGCACAAACTACCTTATTATCAGAAGCAAATACATTCTCAAGTGCCTCATTAATATGATCCACTTCTTGTAAAAGACATTTCATTTACTTTTTTACAAGCTTTATTCGCAGCCTCAACACTTGAGTTTGTCACAACTTTTTTAGCTTCTTACTCTTCCATGTCACTAGATTACTTCCTGGAGATGTGTAATAACTTGATATAGATCTTCTGCCTATTTGGTTTATTGCCCAGTTAGCATATGTGAAACCAACAATATCCAAATTCTCAGAGGCTTTATGGATAATGTCCTCTATTTAGTACTCCTTTCAATAGTGTAGAATGGTATATACACGTTGAAATAAGGTTGTCCAGGTTGCTGCTTAAATTGACTTCCTACTCCAACTGTGAAGGTTATGTCATCATTGTATATATCAATATCCCTGCCCCTGTTGTAGTGGGTATGGGATATTCTTTGTAGGGTTTGGTCAGGGTATGGGAAAAGAATATTAAACCCTAGTCAGGGTTGGGTTACATACTCTCCTGCCCCCCCCGGCGGCGAATATACTATATTATGTTCTGCCATCTGCCATTAAACATCTCCCAAAATTATCACTGCCATTGTATAAATATACATACAATATCTCATACTGCAAACCCTAGCTTCAGTTTTCACGAGTACGCCTCAAGCAGCTTAACCTCTCCTTCACCCCTCCGGCTCTTGATCTACCTCACCATTCCACCACCTTTCTTCTTCTTTCTTTCCTCTTCCCTTTCTTCTTTAATTTTGTCAATAGATGTAGTTGAAGCTAATAGATTCCAGAATCAACCACCATCTTTGGAAGCACAACCAACGCCGCCGGAGGAGCTAATGTTGTGATCTACCCCACCATCTTCTCTGGTAGTTTTATCTCTCTAGTATTATGTGTGTATATATACACACAAAATCTTGTGCTTGGGCTCTAATATGGAAGTGGGTTTGGCAAGAAAATGGAAACAAGTCGGTGATGGGTTTGCTAAGTTTGTTGATGAATGGGGACGGGGTTGAAGGTAGAAACCCGGAACCATAGTTGTTAAAGGCTCAAGGTGCACTAAGGCGCTAAGGTCTCCTGGAGCCCGAGGCTTAAGTTAATTTTTTTTTTTAAATATAACATTTGTAGTGAGTGAGTGAAACAATATAGAACAACTACAATTGTGAGCAAATAAAAAGCATATTCATGGTAATTAATAACAAATGAAACAGAAAAACAGATTCCAGAGCAAGTGAAAAGTGAGAACTGAGGAGATGCTTGCAATTCAATTATCTGGACACAACAAACTATTTACATGGCAACCTCCCCATTATGAAAGTAGAATACTAAGCGCCGATTTTTTGATATGAAATTACTTCAAAGATTAAAAAAAATATAGAAAAAGAAGAAAAGGTTCTGCAGAAAAACAGATTAGAAAAACAAAAAAAACTGGGCATGCACAGGTTGTGCCTCGTGCCTTAGATGTGCCTCGCTATTTGCTTGAAGCACGCGCCTCTTTCAAAGCGCCTCACCTGGGCATACCCTAGGCGCAGAAGTTGCGCCTTGCTGCGCCTCGCGCCTTTGACAACTATGCTCGTAACGGGTATGTGATGTGGTATCCCTTTAGCGGGGCGGGGTAGGGTTAGGGTTCACCCGAACTCGCTCCATTGCCATCCCTATCTATATCATCCTGGATCATCAAGAAGTTCCCCTCATCTAGATTCAATTTGGGATTCAGGTCCATTGAAGAGTCTCACTTGATTTTGCTCCCACCATTATTAGTTCTTTAACTATTCTTAAATATACTTTTTAGAAGTAGGCAAGTTCCTATGTAAGTCTAGTGACCTCTATTTTGAAAAAATATTATCTAATCCAAGTATCAAGATGCTTGCTTTGGAACCCTTATGTTTGTCGATACCCCATTTATCACTTCCATTTGTAACAATATCATCTACATAAAAAGCTAGGATGATAGTACCTTTTCAAATTTATGCACAAAAACAAAAATGATTTGATGTTGTTCTCTATTGCCCATTTTTACCCTTAACAGCACTGAGCTTATCAAAGAAAGCCTTTAGAGACTTTACTAAAATAGACAAAGTTAAGTAAACAAAACTCAACAGCAGAAAGAGGGTAAGAAAAAAAAATTATCCACTAACTGAATAGATGACAGACCATCATATCAATCATTGATGAAAACAAAAAAGCATGGCAGAAGACTGAACTGATTTGGCAAGGATGACAACCGCATAATGTTTTCTTGCTATATTTGCAAAGATGTGGGAGACGATCAAAATGTGTTTTTGTGTGGGCCTTTAATTTGTGATAGGTAATGAGTTTGCATTTAGGGTTTTGGTTCGTCATAGAGAATACTGTTTCTGATGGGAATAAAGGCCTTAAGAAGGATGACAGAAGACTCCACTTGTTCTTTCCTGATGACGCGAGTGGGAGGAAGATGACTCGAGTGGTGTTGGTATTGTGAGAGAGAGAGAGAGGCCTCAAAAGGAATAGTTGGAACAGAAGAGGAAAGGGAACATTTTCCAATTAAGCCATGGTATTTTCCAGAGGGCAGAAATGGTGGCACAAACTGATACATAATTTTTTTCTTTTTCAACTTGAATATGTTAAATGATGCTATAAGCAAAAATCACCAGAAGTACCATTAAAGAATCTAGTTATTATTTAGGATATTTATTATTTTGTTTGGTACTGTTCTTCATTATATCCATATGTTTCTGTAAAAGTGGTCAGAGAGCCATTTTTACACACTTTTGACTGTCTTGATGCAGCTATATATTGAGGGCCTTTGCCATGGCAATTTGCTGGAAGAAGAAGCTATTAAAATATCAAATATATTTAAAAGTAACTTTTCAATACCACCGCTTCCAATTGAGATGAGGCATAAAGAGTATGTTGTGTGTCTTCCTTCAAGTGCTGACCTTGTTAGAGATGTCAAGGTGAAGAATAAGCTGGAAACAAACTCTGTGGTTGAGGTAAATGAATAGTGGGACAAGTTTGTAGACTATTTTATTTGGTTACTATTCAAGTTCTCAATGTTCTTACTGTTTCATATGTCATAATTGTTCTGTTTTCATTCTCTTGCAGCTTTATTATCAGATTGAACCAGAACTAGGGAATGACTCAACAAGATTGAAAGCACTTGTAGATCTTTTTGATGAAATTGTTGAAGAACCGCTTTTCAATAAGCTAAGGCATGATGAATCTGAAACTATTCAAAGTATCATAGTTTATTTTACAAATTTTGAGGTCCTAGTGCATATTTATCTCTTTATATACTTTGTTTTTCTTTCTTGGGGCGTGTGTGTACGGATATGTCTTGGAAGGAGGGTTGTTATTTGACTCTTGCCTCTGAGATTTCCTGCCTGAAAATCTGCCTGAATACATGACCACAGCTGTCACATAAATCTTCTCTCTCGCTCTGTGGTCATCCGTTACATTTATAGGTTACTTTTACGTAAATAGCTTCTATAGGGATCTTATTGAGTTAAATAAATTGTCTTGTTTGATTCATTCTTAAAACATTTCATTTATGTTTTAATATATAGGACAAAAGAGCAGCTGGGTTATGTTGTTGATTGTAGCCCACGAGTAACATACCGCATATTAGGGTTTTGTTTCCGCGTTCAATCTTCCGAGTACAACCCAGTATACTTGCAGGGAAGAATAGATAACTTCATAAATGGCCTAAAAGAGTTGTTGGTAAGCATCAAATTTAATATTTTTGATGCAATTTAGTTTTCATGGGTTTTTTTTATCTCTTTCTAATTGCTGTCAATTTTTAGTGTGCTTCTTCATGTTGTCTTTATAAGTATATGCATTTTTGTATTGTTTAGTAAGAAGGTTTGCAGTACCCATGGTTAGAACATGAGTGATCACTGCAGCAGCAAAATCCATGCATTTGCAACTGCATACTGGCAGCAAAATCCATGCATAGGTTACTGCATACTAGGATATGACTTATGAGTCATGAATTTAACTTAGTGATAATTCTTCCTTATGGGATATGATTTATGAGTCAGTTGGATAATCCTGAAATGGGTTTTGAATGAGAATGCAATGAAAATATTTTATCTAATTTTGGCAATCAGATATAATGGGGTTTATTTTTGCTGATTACTTTTTCACCCATTTGATGGTACCTCAAGTACACTCCGGTGAAGTATGCTAAAGCAACTAATCGGAAACCATTATTTTATTATGCTACTTGATACGGTACCTTGATTTCTCTTGTTCAACTTTTGTTTTTGGAGACCTTATAAATATTCCTGTATCACAGAAAAATGAAAGTGTGGGTGGAATCCGTTATCTTTCAAATTACTGCACTTTCTATATGATTAATTTTTGTCGCACAAGCATTTTATACAGGAACTTTGTTGGCATTGCAGGATGGACTTGATGATGAATCCTTTGAGAATTACAGAAGTGGGTTAATTGCAAAGCTTATGGAGAAAGATCCATCTCTCTCATATGAAACAAATCGATTTTGGGGTCAAATCATAGATAGAAGGTAGTATTTATGTGCTTTTTGTTGTTGTCTAGAAAGGAGTAGTTTTCCTAACTTTTAGTGATGACTTGGATAAAGCCAACAAATGAGCTATTACGGTTCCAGAGCTTTAATAAAGTGCCGGGGACTGTCACAAATCTAGTCTCTCGTCTTTTTTTTTAGGGTTATGAATGGGTTAATTATTTAGTTTTTGGCACTATGAAGGTGTTGGGAATTCCTATTAAATTGAAGAGACCCTCAGTTGGTGCCTTCCTTGAATAAAATAATTGAGGCACTTGGGATAATAATGACCAGAAAAATATAAAAACTTCCAATTTATTACACTGATGGTCATTTAACTTTCAACACTTTCTCAGGTACATGTTTGACTTGTCTGAGAAGGAGGTAGAGGAACTCAGGAATATCCAGAAGAGTGATGTTATTGATTGGTATAGTACTTATTTGATACAATCGTCTCCGAGGTGTCGGAGGCTTGCAGTTCGTGTTTGGGGTTGCAAAACTGACTGGAAAGAAGCCGACACACAAGTGACATCAGTGCAGGTCATTGAAGATCTTGCAGCCTTCAAGATGTCATCTAAGTTCTATCCAAGCATTTGTTGAAAGAATGCTGACCAGTATATGGACTAGAGTAGAGCTTCAGAACCATTGCAGGCCTGAGTTTCAATCCCAGGAAGTTGGTGGTAATTGTCTTCATAGAGGTTCACCAATGCTTCGAGGTGGTGCTTGCTAAATTGTTTGGCAAATAATATTATTTGCTTAGAAAGACCTTGTCCTCCGGGTGCAGATGCTCTCTATGAAGAAATAAGAAAGCCCGATTTTCTTCTGTCCAGAAATTAGAAGAGAAGAGGAAATTAATCCCCCACTTGCTCCAATATGCTGCAGCTGCTTCTCAGGTTTTACCTCATCTTATTTGTGAACTGCTATTGTAATTCTTTTTTACCACTACTCTTGTTTGTAGCAGTATCATTTTGTAATTGATTGATTTTATTGACACAATCTTAGACCTAAGTTTGACAGATAAATTAAGTCGGAGTTTTTTTCGCTATGATTTATTTCTTGGTGAGAGAGCTGTTTGGAAAAAGGAATATTATGCCTTTTTATATCTATCCTATGTTTTTTTGAAAAAAAATATTGAATATCACCGGGAGGGGGAATCCCACCACTAACAACTCTTTATTTCATATTATCTCTTAAAGTAGCGTGAAATAGAGGTTTACTATTGATGGGATTCTTATAAATATGGAATTTCCGGGATACTCAATAATTTACTATTAGTGGGATTCCTATAAATATGGAATTTTCGAGATACTCAATAATTACTCGTTTTTTTGGACTCAAGTATGAATCAAATGCAGGGGTGGTGCGAACAAGTCTCAGACCTCCCTGTATCTCAAAATCTTAAGATACAAATGGTTACTTTGTAAGGTGATGTTATTATTTAATGATGTACATTTAGAATTTAAAATAAATTTGACGTTTGTAATCTAAAATCTTTCCATCTATCTTAGAAATAGAAACCCCTCTTTGGTATCAACATTGAGCTTTTCCTTGTTTCATCATTGCATGCAGAGGATTGGGATCAATTTGACTTTTGCGTATATCCATTCCCATGTCATGTCAACACGAGTATAGAAAACCCTTCTTTGGTATCAACATTGAGCTTTTCCTAATCATTGGGGGGGGGGGGGGGGGGGGGGGGGGGTGCGAAATTTTAGTTTTGCGTGTTGGAAACAAACCAAATGTGTCAACTCATTTCGTGTCAACCCAGAGGAGTGGGAGTGGGAGTAGGGCTGCAAATGAACGTGTTTTAAAAAGTTAATGAACGTAAACATGGCTGAACGTGTTATTATTATTTTTGGACAACAGTACTTTTGCGCATGTGTTCCAGAATGGTTATTTTGCAATCTTTTTCTTAAAGCAATTTGATACATAAAAGAGTCGAGAGTGTAAGTTGAACCTTTTCAAACATATTTGGAAATTAGTATTGGGTTCATTGAATTTGGAACATTTGGGTTTCTCTGTAAAGCACATTAATTTCACAAGTAGCCTCATACACCGGACCATTGACACTTGAAAAGGAAAGTGTAGGGTTTACTCTTCAATAAGATGCACATGGAATGGTCTAAGGTTTATATAGTCTGGTCCATGTGATTTCAATTGCACGTTAATTTGGATTTGAGGTCCAACTTCACTATTGTTGCTTCTGTTTTTGTCATTTCAATCAGTTTCGGTGGCAAGCAGTAGCAACCATTAAATCTTTTGGTTATCTAGTCATCTTTATGATAGAGATTTTGGCGCAAATATGAGATATCGCCATCTCATTCCAAACAAATAACTATACCAAGTTGTCACATACAAGACCTTTCTTTTTTTACTTCTTTTCGTCTAACATTCAAGTGGTTTCTAAGTAAGTTGACATATAATGTAAGGATGTGTTTGTTGAACCTTATATATATATATATATATAAACCTCCAACCCAATTCAGCGTATTCCCTCTTGATCCATATCGACAAGAGGCAATTCTTTCTTACCTACTTGATGCGGAAAAAGATCCACCGTGTGTGTTTGATCAGAGTTCATTTACGGCTAGTGATCTGAAGATCGATAACATTTTTTGTCTATTTCGGAGTCATTTTCTGTTAAGATGTGTAGTTATTAAAAATTATCCGAGTTTCGGATGCTTCCGAAGTGGATGACTCATGAAGCATGAATATATATATATATATATATATAGAACCCCCAAAGCCGGAACTCCCATGTGCTGCTAACATGGTACGTGGGACCAAATTTAGCTTCAGCCTTAGCCTGAACTCTGAAGGACGGTGAGATCCTTTTGCTTACTGTTTCTTGATAGAAAAAGTTATTGTATTATTTAGTGTACTGACGTATAAAGTCATATAATGATTTCCTATAATTGTCATCTTCTCATGAACAAGAAGATTGTGATAATTTCTCATTATAATTAATTTTGAGAAAAAAAGAGTAACACGAACACATTTAAAAAAAATGATAGTGCACGTCGAATAATATTTTTTGGCCAAGTATAGCTACAAAGCAACTTCGTTTTGTCTTTGCAAATTTGAAGTAACTAATGGAAACAAACATGCGTCGGTGTGGCTACTTACATATGATGCTATATATATCATTATCAACCACACGTCTGCTTTTATATATATATATATATATGTTATTAATTTAAGTATATATAAATAGATATGAACAATAGAATGAGGACAGAGATATATCTCCAAACCATTCGTGGCTACTACACCTAACAAGAAATTTTTAAATCAAAACTACTGTTATTTAATTGATTCTTTAATTCAAGTGATATTAGTTCATCTTACAAGATTCAAAGTCGATCTTCTAAGTATGTGAATTGGGTTTATATATGAGCGTCTCATCTCCTAAAAGAATATTGTGACTTGTATATATATATATATATATCAACGTACCTTGCATGAAACTTTGGATAACTAATGAATCATAATATACCATACCATGATGTTAGTAACACGAACTCTAATTCATATATATTGACATGAAATATTATCTCGTATCCTCAATGATGACATGAATTATATATATATGTTTTGAAAGAAGGAGGTTTTTGTATACTATAAAAGCTTTTAAAAATGTATTCACACAAGAACATTCAGCACTAACCTAAAAATGTTATTTCAGCCTTTGCGAATTATTAATTGGGTAAAATCATCACACCTACCTAATAAGTAAATAACAGTAACAGTAACAGTAACAGATGGAAATGCGAGAATCAGGAATTTATAATTAAATGTGCCACGTCATTCCTGACACCTCTTACCGTATGCCTCGGAAACAGTGGACATCAGCCTCCAACTAATTTATGTAAAGTCGGTCATCCATGTGACCCAAACATCCAAAACATATCACCTTAATTCGGTGCCTGCCGTGCCCCATCTCAGACTCAGACTCAGACTCAGACCCTCCCAAAATCCAAATTTCTCATCACACTTCCAAACCAAATCTCGGAGGATGTGAATAGCAAACAAATCTGTTTCCAATCATCGGCATTTAATTCGGTGGAAAATGGAAATACATATACTCGTATAAATAGACTATAGTATTAAAAAAACATTGGTCAGTTGATATTGTATTAAAAATGTTTTACACACAAATATTTGTGCAAGCTTAACAAATAAGATAAGTTATGGTCCTTTTCATGTGTAAGGGATGTTGAAGATAAGAGCACCGTCCCAGGGGTAATCTTGTATTTTTTATTGAAAGGATTCCATTCCCCCGGCCCACACAGCAAATGCAAAGATACTAATATTTACAAGCCCTTCTCCCTTCATATATATATATATATATATATAGATACACTACTATATAATGTCAGAAAAAAAAGGTTGTATTAATTTAGTATAAAGTTACAAGAAGCGGTTGAGAAGTGCATGTGGAGTAGTCGGACCCACGGACTAAGCGGTTGGTAGCCAAACCAGAACAAATGCATGTGCACATGATTTGCTTTGCTTAAAACCCCCCTCGTGGGCTTTGGCCGGCTTTTATCCCAGCTTGTGTCACTGTGTGTGCGTGTGTGTTAGTTACACAGCTTCTCTATAAGTAGGGAGCTTCCTCTTCCTCTTCCTCACCCAAATCATCCTATTATACAAACCACACTTTCAATTGCCTCTGTTCTAAGCTCCTCTCTCTAATTCACTTCCAAAAGGCTCAAATCCTTGAAATGGCCACCAGAATTTTTTCTTCTGCTTGCCTACTTTTCTTCATTCTCTGCAAGCTACAGTACTTGCATGGTACTTTCGCTGATTCCGGAGGTTGGCAGAACGCTCACGCCACTTTCTATGGTGGCGGAGATGCATCAGGAACAATGGGTAAGTCCATATTGGCCGGTATAAATTGTAGCATATATATCCTCTACATTAATTGAACTCCATTGCTTGTGCTATGCAATTGCATGCGCATGCTATATATGTTTTTCTTAATTCGTTTAAGAAAAATATATGTTCTACTTACAGTGCCCAAAGAGTAATCAATTGTACAGGCTTGCTTATTGTAATTGTAGAGGATATGAACCTTAATTAATATATACCTTGTAATCCTACTTCTTACGTACTTTTCCTTTTTGCTTAATTTGATATGGGACTTGTCTTTTATAGAGGGTTTTTGGATTTAATTTGCAGGTGGAGCATGTGGGTATGGAAATTTGTACAGTCAAGGGTATGGAACAAACACTGCAGCACTAAGCACAGCCTTGTTCAACAGTGGCCTAAGCTGCGGGGCGTGTTACCAGATGCGCTGCAACAGCGATCCCAGATGGTGCCGGGGAGGCACCATCACCGTCACTGCCACAAACTTTTGCCCACCTAACTTTGCTTTGGCAAACAACAACGGTGGCTGGTGCAATCCTCCTCTCCAGCACTTTGACCTGGCAGAGCCTGCTTTCTTGCAAATTGCTCAATACCGTGCCGGAATCGTGCCCGTGGAGTTCAGAAGGTAGAATTATTTATAGTAGCGGTTGTAATAGTTTTGCTCCATCTGTTTAGCCAAAAGCAGCTCATGTCGTATATATGATTTCACTCAAAAAAACATATATATATATATATATATATAGATACATAATATATATATTATGACTAATGTGTCTGTATGGTTTTTGGCAGAGTGCCTTGTGTAAAGAAAGGAGGAATAAGATTCAGCATCAACGGGCACTCCTACTTCAACCTGATTCTGATCACCAATGTTGCAGGGGCAGGGGATGTCAATGCAGTGTCAATCAAGGGATCGAAAACAGGGTGGCAAACCATGTCAAGAAACTGGGGCCAGAACTGGCAGAGCAATTCATACCTGAATGGGCAAAGTCTGTCTTTTAAAGTAACAACCAGTGACGGTAGAACAGTTACAAGCAACAACGTGGTCCCTGCAAATTGGCAGTTTGGCCAGACATTCCAAGGGGGTCAGTTCTAGAGTAGTCATAGATTTAGATTTTCAATCCAAGGTTGTACGTGGTGTTGATCATTTTCATTTGAGAGAAAATATATATGTACATTTATTAGATTACATGTGAATTTTACACGCAGGAGTGAGTGGGTAGTAGAGAGAGAGAGAGAGAGAGAGAGAGAGAGAGAGGTCTGGGGATAAGTGGCCTTCTAGAGCCGAGGTGGCTGGCTAAGTAACACCCGCTGGGCCTTATTTTATCAAGTTTGTTAAGAAATAACGCTAGTCATTGCATGTATTATACTTTTTTTTATAATGAAAAAATGAAATGGCTTCTCTGTCAATGGGATCTTAATTACAGGATACAAGCATGTATATAATAGAAGGCGACAAAAGACGAAAAAGGTTCAGAAACATTGTCTAAATACCATCTTTTAAACTCCAAATTTTAAAATGTCACGCTCTAATGTCAACACTATTCTCACTGATTCTCGTGTTTTACTTGAGATACCATTTTTACTCCCCGTTCAAACCAGCGTACAACTTTACAAGAACATCTCCTTCTATTGCGTATTTCCACATCCAAAAATATCTAAAAGAGACATATTGATTGCTATATATATATATATATATATATATATACATATACAATAAATTAAAATTTTATTATAACACCCAAAACATTGAAAACTATTATAATACATCAAACACATTAATTAAAACACTCAAGATTATTTTCATTATGTAACTTTGGTAATATAAACTCACTTGTTGAAAAAAATAAAACTATAAGTTAATTATTATTCATATTTAAGGAATTAAGTATAAACTATAAGAAATCAAAAGGTATAATTCTAATCTTTCTTAAACAATCTATTACTATTATTTTAAAAATTCTCAACACTTTATACTTTTTATATTTTTGAGTTCTTCTTCAAATAAATCATTTTCAAATGAAACTTCTTTGATAGCTGTCACCACAAAATTATTTTTGACTACGTCATTTTTATTCTTGTTTATCTTGATCATAAAAAGAAATGATTTTTCTTTGCAACTTGTCACTTTATCGTAAAATTCATTCATTTTCTCGTCCTACAAAAATAACAAATTTATTTTAGTAATATTGATACATTTCAAATGAATTGTTTTATCCATAAATTTTATGAGTGAGAAAAAAAGTATTACCTGACTTTTTAACTGTATTAGCTCATCTAGTGAATAATTTATTAATGATTGAGAATTATTAAATATTGTTAGATATGTATTGTTATATCTTTGACTCGAAATTGCATCATAAATATGCATAAATGAGTATACTTCATTGATACATAATAATAAAGAATGACATATTTGTCATATTGTAATTTAAAAAAAAAAAATAGAATGTTTGAAGATATAATAATACTTTTGAATGCATTTAGCGTCTTTTGTTTTGCAATTAGTACAACTGAGTCCATCCTTTCATACTTCAACTTTCTTCTTGCATTGTTTACATGCATTGTACCATAAATCAGATGCATTTTTAATCTCTATAATTCTTGCTTCAAAAAGTAATGTATTTTTTGCAAGTTGAGTGATAAAATATATTTTTTTAATAGAGATTAATTATAATAATGTGATATAATAAATAAAAATTAAATGAATATATAAAAAATAATAATAATTTAATATCTTGAATGTCATTGTAGATTTTTCAATTATGTCTTCAAGTGGATATTTTGAACTTAAAATGAGAGCATCTATGTATTTGTCATTTACGTTTTCTTCAAACCTATCAAAGCATAATAAATTATTGAAACAATATATTGTTGATATGTACAAATACACTTCTGTTTGATTTTTTTAACTATTGATAGTGGATTAGCTTCCACCAACCATGCCCTACTAGTCATGATATTCTTTAAGTAAAATAAATAATTAAAATCTAATATAAGTAAGAAAAAATAAATAATCAACCAATAACTCTTTTAATTTTCATATTAATTTATAATGTAGATCCCGGTTGTGTTTGAAGATCCAAACCTGAAATATAATATATATATATTTTTTTATGTTCATTTAGATATAATCAAAAATACAAAGTGAATAATCTCAATATTGTATGACAAGTTACCTTTGAATGTGTTAATTGACAAGTGTGTAATTGTGATAGGTCTTTCGTTTATTAGCTTCATTATTAAATTTCCTTCATTGTCAACAAAATCGTCCCACAATATCAAAGTAATTGTTCTTGAACTGTTATAAAAAAATAATTAGTTTAATAATTTATAATGGTAATTATGATGATGTACTTCATATCAATTGATGTCTCGCAATTTGAATGTCCTTCCATTATTCTTCTTAGTTATGTTGAATGCAGAAGATGCTTTAATAACGATTCTCAAAACATCTAGCGAGAGTAAAAATTAAACTTATAGATTCATATATAAGAGAAAGTATATACAATGAGAGTAAAGAGTTAAAAGAAAACAACCTATAGTTTTTTTTTTTTATCAATGTACTTGTTCAAGTTCCTGAAGTCCACAAAATTATATTTTATTTTTTCTAAACTTACAACTTCAAGCTCCTCAACTTCAATTGTGGAATCGCTGTTAAACTTTATTTCATATTCCTTATGCATATTATTATATTTATGATTCACTCTACTCACATTTTCATTAAAAATTATGTAAGTCTTGTGAAGCGAGAGTGAATCATTAAATTTGGTGACGCTTTCATTGAATAAGATAGCCTGGATTTGTGTCTCCTAAAAGATTTAAAAATATTTATAAATAAATATAAGCATAGATGCATTTAACAAAATAATAGAAATAACATATGATTTACTTACATCATCATCCATTAAAATTACTTTCAATATACTTCTTGGTCCTTTGTCATTTTGGTATAATTGAATATTTCTTCTTTGAAGTACAACAAATTTTATTGTCTAATGTTTTCGCCAAATATCTAGTGAATCAATTAAGTCAGAGCTTTGGTGACGTTTCATCTTCAAGGTTGTTTCTGCATTATCAAAATAAAAATTTGACAACCTTAAAACATTTAATATGACACTCAAGTGAATCAGTAAACACACAAACTAATATCGTTAAGAGCAGAAATTTGTACATAAGTGAACAAACAACAATTTGATATATATAAAATGAAATGTGTTTTAAAAAAAAAAAAAACTTCAATATTAAATTAATTCAGAGTGAATATGCATATCTTTATAAAAGAATAAATTGGTCGAATGTAAAGATGTTAATATTGTAATAACTTATGGTAAATCTTAATACATGTTTACCTTTGGGATAAAAGAATCTCTTTATAGACAACATTTTTAGTATATGTACCACTTCCAATGATTTTATGATCCTTCTTTACAAATACTTTAGTAGTTGACATTGAAGTTCCTCTAGATAGGGCCACATATAATTGCCTATTAGAGAAAACATGTTCAGGTAGATAAATTCCAACGTACGGAATTATTTGACCCTGTGCTTTATTTATTGTCATAGCAAAGCTCAATCGTATTGGGAACTGTTTTCATGTAAAATGGAAAGGCAATCCTTCATTTTCTACGGCGCTTAAGAATATTCTTGGAATTAATACTTGTTTTCCAATATTTTCTCCATGACTAATTTTTGCATTGATCACATTGTTTTTTGTTCCACGACAAATAAGTCTGGTACCATTACACAAACCGTTTGCAGGATCCAAATTTCTTAGTAACATTATAGGACAACCAACCTTCAATGTTAGTTTATGTGGTGGAAGGCCATTTGGAGCCAATAAATTGAGAAAATCTTCTTGGTAATAGATTCCCGTATCATCGGTAGCTTTATCGAAGCTATAATATGAAGTGGATTCACTTGAGAATTATTCAATGAACTTCTCATATAATTTGTTAACAAAATTATTCTTAGTTGCTAAAATTGCTCGATTTGTAATATATTCCATCGAGTGAGCATTTTGAATGAGGCACGGAAAAATAAAATTTATTAACTCATTTTCTGAATTCATTTCATTTAGAGTTTATTACCATCTCGTCTGGTAACTGAATCATGTTATCTATCAAAGTTGGTTATTCTCCACTGCCAACACGTAATAGGAAGTCTCCAAACGAAAGATCATATCTTTCTCTCATGTTCTGTTTGAGTTGTATCTTTTTCATCTTTCTCCACAAGTAAGATTTTACCAAACTTACTCCGATGGTTTCAATCCGAGTTTCGCGAGGTACAACAAGCAATACTTGTCTAAAATCTGTCCCAAAGACTGCTACTTTTCTTTCAAATGGTATTGTGGTACTAAGAAGATCTTGGAGAGTCCTATCAACTGCCTCAATTGCATAACGTTTAGCCAATGGTGCTTCATCCCAAATAATGAGGTTTGTTTTACACATCAACTTTGCCATCGAACTTTGCTTTGAAATGTTATAAATAGTAGATTCATTTGCAACTATTGGAATTTTAAATCTTGAATGTGCATTCCTCCCACCAAGCAAAATTGAATCATCCACTCCTGATGTAACAGTTGCAAGAGCTATTTTTCGTTCAGATCTGACTTTTGCTAGTATTGCACGATATAGATATGTTTTTCTCATTCCACCTGGACCATCAATGAAGAAGATATCGAGTTTGTTTGAAAAAACACATTCCAGTATCATGTCATATGTATTCTTTTGTTGAGCGTTTAGAGTTGCCACCACATTAAGGAGACCAAAGAAAACACTGAATAGACTCATTACAGATGTAATTTTTATTGAAACTTATTAGGGAGATCAAATAAATTGGATCACACTAATCACCTTCTGATTTAATTTTATTGTTTAAGTGAATTGTCACCACTCATTAAAAATAAAATGATCAGACAGGTAGGTGCACGTACCGTAGACCAGATGAGAAGACTGGAAGGCATGGTGTTGGATGAAATCCAATTATCAGTGCCTCAAGATTGGGAAGAGGTAACAGTATACTTCATCAAAATAGAGTTTTAACTATGTTAGAAGAAATTTATTAATCTTAATCAAATAAACATAAATTATTCAATTGTATTTATGTTCAACTGATCTAGTTCTTGACCTCTATATCCTACCTTGCAGGGTTTAGTTTTTATCGAAAGCCTTAAATCACTTCTCTAAATTAGTCTCTTGATCTATGTTTCAGGTTCCTATATCAATTGCAGATTTAGGTGGACAGACGTAATTTTTTATTAAAAAATTTTGATTTCAAAAACTAATAGCAAACAATCAGTAGAAAAAAAAAATCAAAGAAAAAAACTCACATGGAAGCCGAGATGAAACCGAATCGAATGGTTGTTGATGAGATTCGTGTTCATAAGAGTTGAGAGGAAGAGTGATTTTATAGGTGTTTAGGATCTCATTGTATAATTTTTCTCAGGGGAAAGGGTTTTGCTTTTTTAAATTTAGAAATTAGAAGTAAGAAAAAGGAATAATAAAAAAGGAAAGGATTTTGCTTGGGAAATAATTTAAATAAAAAAGTAAATTTAGAAATCAGAAATAAAAGGAAAGGGTTTTGCTTGGGAAATAATTTAAATAAAAAAGTAAATTTAGAAATCAGAAATAAAAGGAAAGGGTTTTGCTTGGGAAATAATTTAAATAAAAAAGTAAATTTAGAAATCAGAAATAAAAGGAAAGGGTTAATAAAAAAGGAAAGAGTTTTGCTTGGGTAATTTTATTTTTTTAATTTAAAAAAGTAAATTTAGAAATTAGAAAAAAAAAAAAAAGAAAGGGTTAATAAAAAAGGAAAGGGTTTTGCTTGGATAATTCTATTTTTTTAATTTAAAAATAAAAAAATAGTGTACTGAAATTAAAAAAATCCTTTGTACTTTTAATAGTAGTATAGATGTAGGGATGACAACGGGGCGGGGCGGGTTTTGACTTCCCCGTCCCCGCAACCGTTTAACTTTTCCAGTCCCGTCCCTTCCCCGCCCCGCAAACGTGTATAAACGCGGCGGGGCAGGGCGGGTTTTGACTTTCCCATCCTCATAACCATTTAACTTTATCCGCCCCGCCCCGTTTATACTTTTTTTTTTTAATGCAAATTTTTTTATAGTAATAAATCTAATATTTCGATACATATACACAAAAAACACACATTTAGGTACATGCAACACAATGACTAATATTAAGTCATCCATTGCTGATATAATAAACTTGTATAGTTGTATGATATATATAATATTAATATTTTCTTTATATATTATTAATATTTCCTTTATTATTATATATATAAGTATAAATATATATATATATATACTTAAACGGGGCGGGTACCCTTTGGGGTAGGGTCTTACCCCTGTCCCCGCCCTGTTTAAGTGCGAGTTATTTTTCCTAACTCTATCCCCATCCCGTTTCCTTAAACGGTTCCATAAACGAGTTTTAAACTGAGCGGGGTGAGGCGGGACAAATTGCCATCCCTAAATAATTTAAATAAAAAAAGAAAGGGTTTTGCTTGGGTAATTTTATTTTTTAATTTAAAAATAAAAAAATAGTGTACTAAAACTAAAAAACCCCTTTATACTTTGATAGTAGTATAGATGGAAAATAATTTAAATAAAAAAGGGGTTTTGCTTAGGTAATTTTATTTTTTAATTTACAAATAAAAAAATAGTGTACTAAAACTAAAAATTCCCTTTGTACTTTTAATAATAGTATAGATAAAAAAGTAAATTTAGAAATTAGAAATAAAAATAAAGGGTTATTAAAAAAAAAGGGGTTTTGCTTGGGTATTCTATTTTTTTAATTTAAAAATAAAAAAATAGTGTATCGAAATTTAAAAAACCCTTTGTACTTTTAATAATAATATAGATGAGAAATAATTTAAATAAAATAATAGGGAAACTAAAAATCTCTTCGTAATTTTAATAATAGAATTGATATATGTGCATACAGACAAACCTATCAAAATTGTATAAAAAGAAAGATGACCCACATAAAGTAAAATTCACTAACACGCACAAATTTACATGAGCAATGCTACACGTCATGAAAATCTTTCATGAATTTTAATCTTGAATGATGTGGCAATTAAATGGTGAGTTAGTATTGGTGGGATTCCCCCTATACACGAAATCTCAATGGTATTATCACCTGCCATATCATTCATGATGACAATTCATAATAAAATTTCATCACGTTTAGTATTTCCCAATTTACATACACATAAGGATCAGATTCGATATCATAACCATCGAAATACCAATACTAACACAACTGTATATGTAATTATATCTATTTGTTAGATAACAGCAATGCTAAAGAGTTACTACAATGAAATTTATGAGAAAAAGCATTATACAATATGCGAGTTTATTTTTTGTTGGTTATAGAATGTGACTGTTACCGCCATCGAGACTCTCCGCCGTGGTTCCCAGCTTGACAAACGCTTCGAATTCCATTATTTGCCTTCCCTCTCTGAGTTTCCAAGGGAGTAAAATAGTAAATAGAGGTGAGAAAAATTTTGACAAGTCAGGAACAGTAGTGATATAGTATCCACGCATTGATTGAACATGGACACATCAATGATATGATTCATATAAATAGATGTATTTTTACTTAAAGTTGATATAATTAGTTGATGGGGTTTTGATAGAACAAAAAATTATTTTAAAAGAATGCTAAAATTCCCGAGTGATACTAAAAATTGAGTTTTTTATTATTACTTTTTAAAAAATTTAAGAGATGAGATATTATTACTTTTAATTTCATAATAAGCATCTAATTCATTCAAAATTGAGTGTTAGATTGAATTTTAAAATATTACCTTAACCTTTAAAGGAAATATGTATTCATGGAAAGAATTCAAAGTAAAGGCGTAATGTTTAATGAAACTTTCATAATTATTCTAAGAAAACAAAAAAAAAAGTTGCATACCAATGGGGGAAAGGTCCTTCCCTTTTGGTCCAATTGTGGGTGAGGAGGGATTCAAACCCCGACACTATGTTTTGTAGTCACGTGCTCTAATCCTTTGTGCTACATGCCACACCTCTGTTTTTATGAATTTGTTCCTGAATTATCCTTAAAAAAAATGAACATTTCTTTCTACAAGAAGAGTGGCGTGAAGTGAGAGAGAACTCAGAGAAGGGATGTCATAATTGGTGTTCAGTTTCCTCCTTTGTATACTCTTGGACTCGTAGCGGTATAGCTGTAATACATATTTGCATATATGTATATATACACAAAATTTAATAATAAATTTTTTTTAAAAAAAAAAAAAAAGAATAAAGGATGAGTAGATACTTTTCTAGTGAAATTATCAATTTGTAAACATTTATAGTTTAATAAGATGCAGTAATAGCAAAAACATAACTATAAAACATTTATAGTTTTATAAGTAAATTTCTTTCGTTTGATAGAGATAATACATGGAGAGAAGAGAAAAGATGATAGATGAACTATTTTTTATTTTTACTTTCACAAATTTTTATCCCTCCAAATTTGGATAGAAGACAAAATGGAAGAAAAACAAGACTATTATAAATATTTTAAATTGTAATTTTTTTCTTATTTCTCATCCTCTCTCTCTCAACAAATAAAGTAAGGTATTATCTTATTCTCTTCTCTTTCATCCAATCAAATAAAAAGATAAAAGAATACAATCTCTTCTATAAAAATGTCTCATTCATCCTTAATCTCTCCCTTCTATCCAATTTTTTTCTTTCTTAGCAAAGGAAACATAAATGTAAAAGTACAAAACAACAAATTTGTTAAGATACTTTCATTTCTTTTTTCTCCCCGCATGTGTTACTTATCCAATTACATTATCCTTTTTTTTCTTCCTTTTTTCTTATGAATTATAGCTAATGTTATATTTTTTTCGTTTTTCGTTTTTCTTTTCTCCCTTATTTATCCAAATAACTTTAGAGAGAGAAAGGAGGAAAAATAATTGAGAAGAGATAAAGGAAGGCAAATAATCGAGTAATTTGCAACTCTTTAGTTTTACTTGAAAAAGGAAAAGTAAGTGCTATGATCCGAACCCACACTGCTGCCCCCAGTGAATAAAGGGTGTTTTGGAACGAATCGTGACTCTGAATGTCTTAGGTTCGATTTTCACAAGTGCAATGCGCAAAAATATTGGAGCTTAAATGATATGTTTTGTTTGTGGGTGGTTGCATATATTTAGACTTTGCAAATCATCCGAGAGTCCAAAGTGGCTAGTGGATGAATTGATTATTTATTATACAAAAAAAAATTTACTATGATGAGTACTATAAAGTCTGGGTTCAATTTTCAATAATCTGATTTCAATAATTCATAAAACAAAATTTCATTTTCAGATAACTATAAAAGGTTATTATTTAAAAATGACATTTTTTACTGCATTGTCAAGTCATTTTTTATTGAATTTTTAGAATACAATTTTTTTTTTAAAAAAAGGAGCATGCAAATCATCCGAGAGTCGAAAGTAACTAGCGGGTGAATTGATGATTATTTATTACAATAAATAAATAATACTATGATGTCAAGTCATTTTTTATTGAATTTTTAGAATACAATTTAAAGAAAAAAGGAGCTTTCAAATCATCCGAGAGTTGAAAGTAGCTAGCAGGTGAATTGATTCTTTATTACAATAAATAAATAATACTATGATGAGTATTATTGAGTCTTGATTCAGTTTTCAATAAAAGAACTTATAAACAGATAGTTATTTTCAGAGTTATAAAATCTTATTATTTAAAAACAAGTATTTTTTTAACTGAGTTTTTATAATACAATTTTAAAAAGAGCAGTGATGGATATCATGAAATAGTTTTCATGATTTTTATTTTGAATTATAAAATGAAGTCGTATATTATGTTAATTTATTCTATTAAAAAATTAATTTCCTTAAATCAAGGGAACGGATCCACCATCACCTTAATTACTTGTTTACTTGAGTTACTTATTCATGATAAAAATCACAAAAACTATTTCATGATATTTATCATTTTTATTTTAAAAAATTGGAGTTTTTAAATTATCTGAGAGCGTGAGTTTTTAAAAATAAGTCTTTTTAACTGAATTTTTAGATACAATTTTAAAAAACTATGAATAAAACAAATTATTGTATCAAAAATGAAACACACTTGTACTTACTTACCTTTTAAAATAGAAGATCAATGGTTCAAGTCATCGCATCAGAGCTAATGTAAATGCACGAGTTTCTAGTCGAGTTAAAAAAAAAAAAAAAAAAGAGGTTTGTACAATTTTATAATTTTTAGTTATCTAAAAACAAAAAATTGTTACTAAAAAACTGGGTATGTTCATAAATTTTTCTCGATTTTTGTTTGGACTTTGGATTGAATACCTTAATGAATTTTTTAAGAAAGACCCAAGTCAAGTTTTAAAAGATTGGCAGCTGGAAAATGGGTTCAATTTCATCCAACCCCCAACTACGTACATGATAACAAAAGTTGTCCGACTTTTTTCAGATTAACCAATCGTATTCGAAAACGTGTCGCGCTAGCTGGGCTAGCGCCCATCTAATCATTCTTAATTTCTTATTATCTACACAATTTTTCTACAAAAGTTACCGTAGTATATTCATATATGGTCTGGTAAGTGGTAAGTGGTAACTGGTAACTGGTAAGAATAGGAAGATCTCACTTTAGAGCCATGTTATTCCGGTGATTTACAAGAAGCTAACAGAACAGACCACGACACAGTGCACTAAAAGGCCCTCCATTTCAAGATATTTTCATATATAACCACATTCGCCGGCATGAAATGAGCATGAAGCACCAGAAAGTCAAATTCTTTCATTAATTACCCTTCTACTCAATTTCAGTGATCCACTGTCCTTGACAAAGGATTTCAGTGATCTGAAGCTCCGTAGCTCTCTCTCTCTCTATATGTACATATATACACATCTCTCTTGCTTTATGTATATATTGTAGATGTATGCACTTGATATACACTGATTCTTCATCAAAAGTAGCAGATCTAGGGTTTTGGAATGCTGAACTTGTGCAAATCTTCTTCATTGTTTTGCCGTATCTAGTTTTCGTTTGAATGTTGTCTTCATTGTTTATCATATCTCGCTTTGGTTTTGATTGTGGTTTATCTTTGCAGTTGAGCTGGCTGGTGTCTTATTTCTCTCCAATTTTGGGTAAATTATATGAATGAGGTTTGATTTGTATACTTCTACGATTTATAAGTAACTTGATTATTACGAGAATTGTTGGAAGTGGCGGTCTGTGATGAGTAGAATTTGAGATCGAGACTGTAGGAGTGATTGAAGCGAAGTGAAGATGAGTGAGAGCCCGCGGTTTCAGCTGGGAACTCTCGGAGCATTGAGTTTGTCTGTGGTTTCGTCAGTGTCGATCGTGATTTGCAACAAGGCGCTTATTAGCACACTTGGTTTCACTTTTGGTGAGTGATCATTTTCTTCGGCTGTACAAATATTGCTATGATTCAGTTTCTCCTCTCCCTCTCTCTTTAAAAAAAAAAAAAGAAAAGAAAGAAATTCTTTAATGATTTGGTGCTTCAAATTGTTAACTTTTCTGTGATTTCGACATGATTGATTTGGTGTTGTTTATCTCACACTTTACAATTTACATCAATATACGACAATGTCTGCAAAAAGTTTAGGACCAATTGATTTTTCAATCTTTAGTTTAGTAGAATTTGGATTTCAATCTAAAATCAAATTAATTGTGATTATCGGATACATATGTTTATGCAACAAAGTAGTTTTATTATTCAAGTGTAAAAAGGTTTATGAGCAACTTCACTAGAAAGTGAGAAAAAGATTGGCATTTGTGGTCAACTTAATACACATCCAACTGTTTATGGTTGATGGTAAAAAGCAACTCTCATCTATGGGTTTTAATTCATATGTGCAGTGGTCAGGATAATTAATGCTTTGTTGACCTCAATGAGCTTGTTTTAATCATGTTAGAAATGCAAAAGTCCAATTACAGTTAATGTTTTTGATAGGTACTCAGCCCTGCAAAAACTAAGCCTTTGGATTCTTTAATTTGCAAGAAATGTGTTTGGTATTAATTTCCTTTTGAGTGTTATTCTGTTTTAATCACCTTGAGCTTGTTACTTAATACCCACTTACAGTATGACGTTGAAGCTTGAACGTTAGAACCTTCATTATGGCTGTCTCACATTGAAATGGTCTTTCGTTCCATGAATTTCTTTTCATTTTTCCATATGTGGTGCCTCATTTGCTTTGCTGTTTTTCTACTACTGTTGCAAATGCCAAGGTCTCATAGTTACAACAAGCCATGTTATGGGTATACTGTCAGTTCTATGCAAGAGGGTGGGTAATTTATATGTTTCTCAATTTACCTATATCTCTTTTTATGATGATGGTGCTTTTCTGTATAATGAAACAACACCCTCACTACAATGACAATTCATATCAATTCAAATAGCATCAACTACCAAGTGTCAACCTCAGGTGGTCCTTCCGCGCTTCTTCCTTAGAAGAAGGTACAAGACACCTAGTTGAGAGACATCAGTTGAGGGTTTTATAGGTAAGTTGTTGGTCATCCCCCACTATCAGGCCACACTGTTGGACAAGGGGAAAAAATGTGGCTGACCTCTCATTTGATATCATTCAGCATAGAGATTGGGAAGGAGAGGACCAATAACTATTCAATTCTCATTACATGGTTGATTTGATTACCTTTTCTGCATCGACGTGAAAAAATGATAGTGTTGCTCTCCTCCAGTAATATTGGGGTTTTCGGTCTAAATTTATTGGCTTGGGCAAGCTTAGTGGTATAATTTGTGGGCAAAAAGACAAGCATCGTGTTTCAAAATGGTCAGATGTGGTCGGCTGTGGCAACTGCAATGAACCTAGAGAGTTGGAGATATAAGTGTTTGATTTGACTTTATTAAACATATTTGTTTATTAAGTTTATATTTAAAAATCTGCTTACTTGCAGTTGCAGCAGAACCATAAATAGTAAATATGAAAATGATTACTGAATTTACTGTACAATAAGTTTCCTGACAAAAATGCATAATGCCTTTATCCAGGAAAATAAAGATGGACTCTTTCTACAAGTGATCAATAATGATTTGACTAGGCAGCATGAGTGTTGATCCACAAATGTCAGGAAATTATTTCTGTACAATAAGTTTCTTGACAAATATACGTAATATTCTTCATACTTTTGTACTCCTTTAAGAGAAATAAAGGTGGGTTTTTTTCTAAGCAATCAAACAATGTCAGACTCGGCAGAGAGAGGTGACGTATTCACAAGAGTCAAGCATGCTGATTTTCAATAGAGAGAGGTGGTCTACATGTCACTGACTAATGTTCATTAGCCATTGACCTTTGTCATGTGAGACCTGCATTGTACGTAGATACAAGTAGTCGAAACTAAAAACATTAAAGATCACATATTTAATAGTATATGTTTATTTTTGTGTTTTATAGATATGCTTATATTTAATATTTTTTAGATCAGTTTAAAAATGTCATTAATAATATTGTCAAACTAGAGTTAATTCTGAGATGTCCAAAATTTTAAAGCTGGATCACTTATTGTACCCCTCCCTACCGCAAAATATTTATAGCATTTATTGCATATATAATCTGTCTCAAGTTGTCGATTCAACCATAAAGTCTAAAAGATAAGAGGCAAAGAGAAGCTTATTGATTACAATGCAGTTGTGCCTTTGGAATTCCCATATAGCTAGAATTTGATACTGATTATTCACATGCATGGACCATTATTTTGTTTTAATGTTTGGTTTTTAGCACATTTTGGCAAATTGATTCAGACACACAACATTCCTACGTCTCTTTTGTGCGCCATGTGCATCCATATGACATATGCTTCATGATGCTTTCTAGTGAAAAGAATAAGATCACAAACTAAGGGTTCTTAGGTGATGTTTGATAGTATCGAAATTTAGTTGTAAAAAATTTTAGTGCTGAAAACTTTAAGCAGCTGAAATTTTTAGTTAAAAATTAAAGGATCAGTTAGTCAGTAAAGAATAAATTCTAAAACCACCTTTCATTGAACATATTCAGCATTCAGTTAAAATCAAGACCCTTTTTAAGGGATAGCTACTTGTCTGTTATCAAAACACACTTAAATTGAGGAACCACTGGAAGTTTTCAGTTTTTAACACTTAACAACATTATTAAACAATCCATTAATAATTTTAATTTAACCTAATCAATTAAGGAAATATATGATAAATTAATCAAAGGTCTTTCACTAGGATTTGGTAGTCTCACAGAAGTGCAAGCCCCTATCTACCCATTTGATAGAGCAAAGGCTGGCTATACACCGATACTTATGGCAAGAGATTGTTAAGGTAGTGGAGCGAGAACCCGGATCAAAAAACGGGTGGAAGTGAGAGCAGCAGATGTGATAGCAGTGGAAGTGCTAAAGCTTTTGAGGCCAAACAACTATTCAGCTACTAAATAATAGTCATATCCATATTGTTACTAAATATGTGCAATTACTTGGAGCTTTCTTAACTTAAAAGAAAAACTTAGTGAAATCTTCTGCAAAATGTGGTGGTGAGTCGAAACATGTAGTCGCTACTTGGTCAATAATATGGATCATCAACCATTGATTAAAACTAATAAATAGATACAAGTTTACATTACAAGGATCATTTACCAATTACCATTGGTTAAAAGTTAAAAAATAATAAATAGATATAAGTTTACATGACACACTGTCCTTATTATTATGCAAAAGAAAATTTTGAAGACATCCTATTTTCATTTGAAGAGGTTCTATTTTCTTGTGGATAAACTCATTTTAGTATGAAATGCTACAGATCATCATAGGGTATTTGATTGTCTAGAGCCATTGAAATATAAGTCTTCAGTTGGGAAATTATTGATTCATTTCTAAGTCATTGAGCACAACCTTATTCTTTATTTTGTTCTTTTCTTTATTCTGTAACTTTTTAGAGTGTTGGCATCTTTTCCTGACTATATGTATGTCGCTTTATGGTTGCTTTGTAATCATAGATCTGGATGACATGCCATAAACTAAACTTCCCATTGCTTGATATTGCTTAAACATTTTGTTCTGACTTCCCATCTTGGACGCCTCAGCTACAACCTTGACAAGCTGGCATCTTCTGGTCACATTCTGTTCTCTTCATGTGGCAGTATGGATGAAATTGTTTGAGCACAAGCCTTTTGATCCAAGAGCTGTAATGAGTTTTGGCATACTGAATGGGACATCTATTGGACTCTTGAATCTTAGCTTAGGTTTCAACTCTGTTGGTTTCTACCAGGTAAAGTTATTTTCTTCCCATTGTGAGTTATGGTTTAAGGTTATTATTTTAATCATTTTATTGCATAGGCAATTGGATGGTTTTACACGTTGAATTTAGTTTCTTTGATAAGCCCGATACTTTGCTCGATGGCAATGTTTTATAGGTGATTTGGCATTTCAATTGATTGGTGACTAGTGAGCATATGAAACTGCACACAATTAGAATTTGTGAAAGGCATCTTATGTGCTATGTGTTATTCTACATCACATTAAAAATTCATTTTTCCTATGAACTTGCCCTCCAGCAAAAGATAATTCATGTTAAAATATAGGGATGCAATATTCACAGTCCACTTTTGTACTCTTACACTCTAAATGATTTTAGTAAAGGAAATGATACAATTACCCCTCAAAATTGGAGTGTAAGATGGTAAGAGTGGTTTTTGGGATAATTGTGGAGTGTAAGAGTGCTTTTGAGGACAATTATGTCATTTTCTTTTTCTTAAGGAAAAAAAAAGGAAGTGGAGTGCAATATCATTTCCTAAAAAAGTGGAGTACGAATATCATTTCCGTAACATATATAGTGAAATTACAATGTCAAAACATCTAGCTGAGATTTTGCAAGTTGGTAATGATTTGAAATCTCCTTTGGTTTGGTGGTTCATAAAAGTTGTTTTGGACATGTTGTCATAAGATGCTCTCCTGTCTTGATTTTATAGACAACACGGAGTGAGAGCTAAACACAGTTAGGTTAACTATCATAATGAGTAGCCTTTTCTAAAAAACATGTTTGTCCATTTCTATTGAGGTCAATGTTAGAGAATGAAAAGAAACTGGTGTTTTGGATTTTCAAAAGTTTTAATTCAGGTTATCTATTTCTGATCTCTGATTTTGCATGTAGATGACAAAACTGGCAATCATCCCGTGTACAGTTCTTTTGGAGACTCTTTTCTTTAGGAAGATTTTCAGGTAAGTTTAATTTCACTCCCTCTTAACTGTGGCAGATTGCTGTTTTATCCACATTCTTCTTTCCGATCTTGAGAAGAATTCTCAGTCTACACAAGTGAAGCACTGTGCACCCTTATGTCATGCACTAGTTTTTTATTTTTCAGTCCAAAATCTTTAGCTTATTTAGGGGCACTGTCATGCACAGAGCAATATTTTGACCAAGTCAATTAATTAAATTGACATCAATAATATTCAACTGTGAAGCCCTTTTTATAGAATAAAGACCGTCATGGCTAACTAATGAGGAGACATTTTAGGGAGTGATTTCAATGGATTTAGGACTTGTGTTTTATGGCATTATGTTGTTCGCTTGTCCTCTTTTTTCAATATATCATGAATTAACTGTGTGTGTATGCACATGGCATCTGTAGAGTCCTTCTGTACAGTCTAGAACGAAGATGGGCACATGCATATATCACAGGCAAATTGAATGCTATATTCTAAGTGGCACAAAGACTTGTTTGACGTCTTTATCTCTAGTTCTCTTGAATGCTATATCATTGCTAAGCTTCACCTCTTTATCTCTAGTCTCTTGTCCTATTTTCTTTAGCATGCCATGCATGTTAAAACTGAATTTTTTAAGAGCTGGAGTTTTTAAGTGATAATTAAAAATTGATATTTTTTAATATAATATTTGAATTTTAAGTGTTGAACATTCAGTGATAAGTGAAGTTATTGTCACCTAAAATTTTAGTCCATTTTAAATTTACCTTTTTAAGTGATATTTTAATTGCGTTATCAAACACACTTAAATAAGCACTTAATCCGTTCAGATTAAGTTCTGTATTGGGTTATCAAACAGCACCTGTTGCATGAAATCCTTGTCTCATGTCAGTGATCATGCAATCTGAAACTGCTGACAAGAGATGCTTCTTTAGTCTCATCAGACTAATGCTTGAGATCAACGATTAATGTCAAGTCTGAGAAGTGAAATCAACTCGACTAAGTTAACGATCAATATAAGATGCTTCAGCTTCATTGCATTGGCAAACCAGAAGAACTGCAAGCACTGACAAAATAGAGATTAAATATCGTCATTCCCTTCAATCCAACAAAAAATCCTTTGAATAGATGAACACTCAAGCCTACAAAATGAGGCTACTATAATGTAAGCACATTCCACCTAGTTATAAGGAGAAATTATTAGAGATCTTTTACTTATCAAAAAAATAAAATTATTAGAGATCTTTTGGAGAAAAGTCTTTAGATAGATCGACGTAAGCCTCTAGCAGCATTGGTGGGGGTTATAGAGTTCACAGGGTTGTAAAATTTAACATCATCTACTCTGCCTAACATCCCAAGCTCTTGAGCCCAGCCCTATTTTTTCTGTTAATTTAACTTCATTTACTTATTAAGAGAGAATGGGGGAAGTTATTGGCAATCAAACTGCATCTGTCATTTCGTTGAGTTGTATAGTATGTGTAACTGCATATTTAAAATGAATATATATGTGATTTTGATAATCATTTTTGTTTCTCCACAAACGCAGCCACCCCCCCCCCCCCCCCCCCCCCCCAACAATTATATTGTGTTTGTTAGATTAGAAGCATGTGTGCTGATACTTCCTTAACCGCCATTCACAGTCGGAATGTTCAGATTTCGCTTACCGTCCTCCTTTTGGGTGTTGGAATTGCAACTGTGACTGATTTGCAGCTCAATGTCCTGGGTTCTGTCTTATCTCTGCTTGCAGTTGTTACAACATGTGTTGCGCAGATTGTATCCTCAGCTGAAGGGGCCTTTTGTTATTACTTTGTGTGCTTCCTTTCTCCCACATGGTTCCATGTTATATTAAAGCAAATAAAATAGTAATACTTTATCTTAAAACGAAAATCTTGTTTTTTATTTTCCTTTCTGGACTACTATACGAACATTAGTGAGGTGGTGTTATCCCATGTTTTTCCCTCTTTCCAGTAAAATTTCTCTTCTTTAGTTCTTTTAAGACCTTAATCAGTTACTCTCAGATGACCAATACCATCCAGAAGAAGTTCAAGGTTTCTTCAACCCAACTCCTGTATCAGTCTTGTCCCTATCAAGCAATCACTTTGTTCCTCACTGGACCTTTTGTAGACGGGCTGTTGACTAATCAGAATGTTTTTGCTTTCAATTATACACCTCAAGTGCTGGTGAGAATTGAAAGACTGATAAAATGCTGCCCTCCCCTAAATATATATAAGATGTTAAGTTAGTTTCTCACTATATTGTTTTGATTGCAGGCTTTCATTGTTCTGTCCTGCCTGATTTCAGTCTCAGTAAATTTCAGTACCTTTCTGGTAATTGGAAAGACATCTCCAGTTACGTATCAGGTCCTAGGACATCTAAAAACATGCCTAGTTTTGGCCTTCGGCTATGTTTTACTTCATGACCCGTTTAGTTGGCGAAACATTTTAGGAATCCTGATTGCTGTAGTTGGAATGGTACTCTATTCTTATTGTTGCACCATTGAGAGCCAGCAAAAGGCCAGTGAAGCATCAGTGCAATTATCCCAGGTATTTCACATTTCTTTTCTATTTCCCCTATCATGTACTCATATGAAGCACGGATACTTCTATAAGGAAGTCGTATTCATATAGGATATTGATATTCAGATACTTGGATATGTGTCCAATACTTCCTATACGTACACACAATTTGAGAATATTTTTTTCGTTTTTATATTGAACAAATTTATGATACTTCTTCGATACTTTAAGGTACATATTTGACAAGTCTTGAACATTAAATTGCAGCAACTTAGTACAGTGTCGTATCATAATTGTTAAAAAAAAAGCGAATAAGGGTTTCAAATAGGGACACTTTTTCCAAGAAGAAGAATTGAGATAGAGTAAGAATGTATCATGTCTAATTTAGTTGAGAATTCATATCCATTCAACACAACATAGTTTTTTACATGAGTTTTAATATTGTAAACTAGGATTAAAAAATATTTGATAGATTCATAAAGTACTCGTTTTTCATACATAGATACATCCTATATATTTTAATTTTTATACATATGTACATACAGTGTGTGTGTCATTGCAGTCTAGGCATATTTGTATCCTGTTTTTTTTAAAGTTTGTCATTTTACCTTTGTCCGTATCTTGTTGTACCCAATATCCCATATCCATGTCCTGGTTTCATAGATGTGCTATTTATGTATGTCATTCCTACAAAAGAATTTCAGTGAGAAATAGAATTAAAGGTGTATCTTTAGATTCTTGACTGCTTTTCTATTAATCTCTCTCTAAATTGAAATCCACGATATAATAGTTTAAAAAGAAATGATTTACTAATTTTCTCTTTTGGATGTTTCAAGGCCAAGGAAAGTGAATCTGAACCTCTAATTAGTGTGGAAAATGGAACTAGCATTTTAACTGATGGTGTTGTCTCAAAATCCCCTCCATGGAATTCAAACAAAGACTTTCAAGCTTGAAGCTTCCTCAAATCTCTATTTATTTGTTCAGCCTAGTTCAAATTATTAGACAAAAGTTTTCCAGCGATGAAGATTTCGCTGCATGGGACTCCATGAATTGCATAGCACAAGGTGGGATTTTCGTAGATCACTTCTATTCTTGTGGGGTCACCAGAGCTAAGAATGCGTCTTCTGATATAGCAGTTTCAGTTGTTAGCTTTGTTAGAGCTAGGTGTGCCGATAACATGCTTATATCCGACATGGGGTATTGTTTTTTAATACAGAAGATGTCTCCCTTGTTCTTACCTTGAGATTAGTTTGTTTCTGTGAAGAAAATGGAGACATGCAGTTTTGAAGATCAAACTTCATCAATTTTAACGGGATTTGGTCTCTCTTGAGATTGCTTATGTCTGTTATATATAGCCTCTTGAGATTGCTTATGGTCTGTGCTGATTACGTAAGAAATGTGTCCTTGAATGTAGTTCACAACTATAGCATCATCTCTATCTTTATCTTTGAGACTGCAAATTTGTGCAGAGATCAATAAATACTTGTTTTAAACAGGTTGTGATTGAGTTTCCAGCAGCAAGAGCAAAAGAGTTAGTTTTGATTAAGCTCCTTGATCCTGTCAAATTGTGCTTTCTGCGCATTGTTACTTTATAAGCTGGACTTTAGTGAAGTTCATGGAAGAACAGGTGAAACGGGAATGCTTCACTTTTTAGTCGTCGTGCTTCAGATAATAAAAAATAATAATAATAATCAGTTAGGTTCAGGGAAGAGTAACTAATCTCTGTTGCCTCCACTAAAATGCTTTTCTTACACACGCACACAAACTCTCTTTAAGACATTCAAGAAAAAGAAGTGTTATCTGAAAATGAATATTTTTTTAGTATGTTTTTAGAAAACTGTTACTAAAAAGATTGACAGCCAAATGACTCTTGAAACTATACTTACTTCCCTACTGTCCTCATAAAAGTTAACCAAATAGGTCTTAAGAAAATAAATAAATAACCAAATAGGTTTTTATTTTTTCATACTAAACTTTTTAGAATATAGTCAAACTAAATTAGGAAAATGAAAGTATCAGTGCTCTTTTGATGAGTAGACAAAAATACCTATTTGAGTGCTCAGATGCGCAAGTTTTCGTCGCACGATGACGATGAACGTGTGGACCCAGCTAACGTGGAGCGCGAGCTTTCATCACAGCTCTTTCTCTTATAGAGCACCAGCAGGGAGAATCAAACCCGGGTCTGTACCGTGGCAGGGTACTATTCTATCACTAGACCCTGGTGCTTTGTATCTGTTACAAGGAAAGATAAGTATATAATTATATACTCTAAGGCAAAATGATAAATCACTTAATTAGAGGTTTGTCTTAATTACCTTCAAATTAAACTTTTAAAAAAAGATAATGGTACTCAGGCAAAATTCATAGGCAGAAACTTTTAGAACCATTGGATGTATGTGGTGAGTGTATATGGTGGGGTCTACTACATACATCCAATGATTCTAAAAGTTTCTGCCAATGAATTCTCTCTAAGAATTTTGCGTGAGTAGCATTACCCTTTAAAAAAATAACTTCGCGATGTTAGACTTAAGACACTGTGAAATAGTTAATAATAGTAAATTTACTAAACTATTCTCATCTTTAATACAATGTTTGAATGCGTCATGTTGAGTCTTTTTATTTTTCCCACCTAAAGGGCTAAATATTCATGTATGTATGTATTCTTGACTATATATACACATGAAGAGAGATAAACTTACGAGATTCGAGATGGAGAAACCAGATCATTATGGTTCAAAAAATGAACTCTTGAATCGGATCAAATTGACGGATTAGACTTAATCTAAATAATTTAATATAATTATTTTTTAACCAGCATCCAATAACAATTTTTTAACTTAAAAGATATAAGATATTATAATTTTATTATTAAAAAAAATATAAATATATATATATATATATATATATATATATATATATATATATATTCATTTGTAAATTGTAAACATCAAGCAACAAACTTCAAAAGTGAGAGTAAGAATGAGAAGTTACAATAGTAGGGGAATCCGCCACCAAAAATTTAGGAAGGACATTCATTAACGTATTTTTGTTACATGGGTTGAACCAAATTTAAAGTATCCTATGCAACTAGTTAATTAAAACATAAAGGGTAATGCTACTCAGGCAGAATTCGTAGGCAGAATGTTTTATATCAATTGGATGCATGTGGAGAATTCTGCCTGAGTAGCATTACCCAAACATAAAAAAAAATTGAATTTCTGAAACTCAATTTTTTAGAATATTTTCTCCAACCACACATGAATTGATCAATCTTACACCACCTGCCAGTGGATTACATAAAAAATGAAAGGAAAATAAAGAAAATTCATTCGTTTAGACAAGTATCTTTTAATATGTAAATAAACAAATCATATAAATGATTTATATAGAAATGAAAGGAAAAGAAAAGAAATTCATTTTTTTATGCAAGTATCTTCTAATATGTAAATAAACAAATCATATAAATTAATTAATGATAATCACGTTGGAAAGGAAATCTATTCTTTTCTCCAAGTATATTCTAATATGTAAATAAACAAATCATATAAATTAATTAATGAAAATGACATTTATATGCATGTATGAAAAGGTACACCATAATCACTTGCCGCAGAGTAGGAGATTCTGAAATATATATTTGGTATTATATATTTCAAATAAAAAAAAATTTCAAATAAATAAATAAATAAATTGCTTTAAGAAAACTAATGTATCAGCTTCTTTGTATCTCACACGTGTTGTGCGGGAGCATGTCAGTGACTATGAACAGGGACTAATGAAGAAGACATTCACAAAATATAATAAAAAATAAACATATAAAAAAAGACAAGAATTCCCGTGGTTAGTCAAAATATTAACTTACGTCCGGAAACATCTCAACATCAATGCACTAATATCAAAATCCAGAAGAATTACAAAATGCTTACAAATACAAATCTCGCAACTATCTTCTTTGTTTCTTTTCTGTCATCTCCATCATCTGCATCATGCTTCAATTTATAGGCAAGTTTAGAGGAGAATTATGGATTAAACAAAGTGAATCCATTAAAAATGGAGCACTGAAGTTGTGGAAGAAAGTGGCTGAAGTCATGGAAGATAAAGCCATAACGGAGCACCAATTTGAGCCAGCAGTCAACAACCGCACAAAAGAATCCTATAAACCTATCAATCATGTATTAAAGCGGACCAATCAACCCAAAAAAAATATCCAATCAAATTATAATATATTCTTTGAACAAAAAAAGTTACTGTTTTAATTGACCTGATCTCTTATCCTAGAACTTTCACCATGTACCAATTCATGAGATTCTTTCTCGCCTTCAGTGTTTCTTTCTATCAAATCTTTTACCCATTAATTCCCTCGTGAGATCACTCTCTAAATTCAAAAGTCTTAACTCATTCGATAAATTACCTAAAGGTAAACTTCATTGACACATCCTAAGGTTTGAGGTATTGTCACACGGCTACAACTTTGTGGAATTTTGTCATCAACACCCCCTGTAGTTTGTGTCGTATATCACATATACCCCCTCCTGCCAAAAGTACAAAATGCCCATTTCATCAACCCTATATATATATATATATATATATATATATAATACTATAATGTATATAACATGTATATATAATTATTTATTTTCATAAACAATAATGTTAACATAAATTTAAAAAATAATTAATTTTTTTTCTTATACACACACACACACAAAAATAATCTAACATTTATTTATTACCATAAATACTAATGTTAACATAAAATAAAAAAAGGAACTAAAATTGTCTTTCTTTTCTCTATCTATCTATCTATGTATATATATATACACACTATAATATATAACCTATATATATAATTATTTATTTTCATAAATACTAATGTTAAAATAAAATTAAAAAAAATGAACTATTTTTTTTCTTTTTCTCTAGCTATATATATTTATAATATAATATATAACCTATATATTTAATTATTTGTTTCCATAAATATTAATGTTAACATATATATTTAATTATTTATCTCTATAAATATTAATGTTAACATATCTATAACATATATATTTAATTAGGTCTTAATTTCAGTCCTCAAATTAGGCAAAAAAATTAGGTCTTAATTTCAGTGGTTGGTGGCGGTGGTTGTGATTGGTGGTGGTTGTGGTTGGAGGAGGAGATAAAAAAGAAAGAAGCAGCGGCGGCGGCGGTGGCGGCGGCGGTGGTGGGTGGAGATTTGCCATGCTCTGACGATTTTCTTCCCTATCTAAAGGTCTCTCCTCCAATGCCCACTGTCTCTCCGTCCTTTTCCTCATCCTATGCCGCCACAAAATCCCCAAATCCCTCTTATCTCCTGCGCCTCCACCTACTTTGACCAGTACTTCGTCGATGTCAGCCTCGATTAGGTTGCAATTGGAGTGGTGGTAATGGTAGTGGTTGTGGTTGGTGGTAGTTGGCTTGTGTTAGGTTGCGATTGGAGTTTGATAGTGGTGGTGGTGATGGTGGTTGTGGTTAGTGGCAGTGGTGCTCGGTAGTTCTTCCCCCCTCTCTCTTTATATGTATAAATATATATGTATATGCATGTATGTATGTGTGTGTGTGTGTGTGTGTGTGTGTATATATATATATATTATGTAATAACAGTGAAATGGTTATGGTTGTGGTTGGTGGTGGTGGTGGTTAAAGGAGAAGATATGAGTGGCGGCTGTGGTGGAGGTGGCAGTTGTGGTTGGAGGAGGAGATGTGAGTGGCGGCTATGGTGGTGGTTATGGTTGGTGGCGGCTGTGGTTGGAGGAGGAGATGAGAATGGAGGTTGTGGTGGTGGTTAGGGTTTATGTAGTTGAAGAAGGTAGAGAGAGAAATGGTGGGCATATAATCATAAGGGCAGTTTTGTCATTTTCTAATTCTAATGTTTTTATATTAAAATTCATTTAAATAATTAGGAGCAATTAGGTACTTTCACTTATTAAAAAATTAAAAATTCTGATATGAGGTGTTGGTGACAAAAAATCACGAAGTTGTAGCTGCCTAATAATATATAAAACCTTAGGGGGTTGTCAATGAAGTTTACCCATAACCTAATATGGAAAAATTTAATTACAATAGAAATTTGAGGAACAATTCTTAACAACCTCCATCTTGGCTCAAATTCCATCACGTCAATTATCACTTCTCATAGCATTGAATAGAGTTGTTTAATCTTTCAAGCTACCAAGGCTCCACCTTGACTACTCGAGCTCCATGTCATATAACCTATTACAATTTTTTGACTATCAAACCAATTGATTGACTTCACCTGCAATTGAAACTAGTTGTGACACTTGTTGAGACTTCTCGAGTTTTGTGATCTCCTTCAAATAAAGACTAAACCTCCCCATATGAACTTGGATCTGATACCACTTGTTGGGACAATGAAAGCGATAGTAATAAAACTAATCAACGACAATCGTAAGGCTACATCTCTCTCATTTCGTAAGTCTCAACCCATATCCTAGACATCAATTTATAAAGTTCCAAACATAATTAATTGTTGGACAATGATTACAATTTTTCAAGGGTTACAAATTACCTAAAATACAACTCTCAAAATACACTTAATTGCAATAGGAATTTGAGATACACTTCTTAACAACTAAAGTTATGGCAATCTAATCTACATCCCGAAAAAGAGGAATGTGATACTACTCCTGTATGGGTTCAATTATACAGTGTACCTCTGGACTCCTCGGGGCTTGAGCTATATGTTTGTTGATACTCAAACTCAAAAGAGGAGCAAGATTGACTTTGTTAAATGCATTGAGCTCAATGCTTGCACCAACTTGATTGAATCATTAAAGTTAAGGACAAAGGGCACTGACCATGTTACAATCAATATGGTTTATTTATGGAAACAAAAAATATGTTATGTTTATTCTGTCATTATGAAGGTCACTGATGATAAAGTAACAATAATTCTGGAGAATTAGATGCGAAATGCCGTTTCGAGATCTTAATGAGCTGAGACGTGCAGTGACATTATTCACTCTGCATCTTTTTGTGAAGTGCAATGACATGTGCGAGAAAGTTCCCATCCTAAAAAATGATGACATTTTGAATTAATACACGTCTTGGAAAAGATTTCGAGATGTGAATCTCCAATTGAAAAATGCCATCGTTTTGACACGTACTTTTCTCATTAAAGACAAATATGTTCTTCATTTTATTCTTTAGGATCAATAAGTGTTATTTTTTATAGAATAATTATTATTTTTATACTAAAATCATGTATTCTGCACAAGTTTTGAATTGAATTTAAATTAGATTAATTATCATTTAAACTCATAATGCAATATGAAGTAACCAAAATTTTTAAAAATAGATTATATATCAATTCTTAAATAAATCTATAATTATAAAATTTTACTTCAATTTAGTAAGGGTATAAGTGGAAGGTGTAATGATTTAGGACTTAAATGAAAAAAGGGTAAAATGCTCTAAGCCCCCCCCTAGGTTTTCGTTTATTACCCACGGAGAATACTTGTGCCTTTAACTGAGGTCAACCTCCCCCAGGTTTGGTAAACTATGCCCTAACACCCCAAATGTTAGTTGACCGTCAAGTCAACTAATTTGAAAAGTTAAAATGTCAAAACTACCCTTCTAGTTTGAATGTACAATATTACTCTCAATTAGTTGAACATTTATACCCTTATTGCTATATATATATATATATATATATATATATAAATATATCTCACCCATTTTTCTCTCTACTTTATCTCTCTACCTTATGAAACGAAACATTCTCTCTCTACTCCCTCCATCTCTCTTCTCCTTCTCGGTTTCTCTTTCTACTCTCTCTCGGCTCTCTTTCTCGTTCTCTCTCTACTCTCTCTATCTCTCTCCTCCCTCTCGATTTTTCTCTCTACATTATCTCTCTACTCTCTCTATCTCTTTACTCCCTCTCGGCTTACTCTCTCTCTCTACTCCCTCTCGGCTTACTCTCTCTATGGCTTCCAACTCTCATTCTGGCAGCAATGATAACCTGAGGTTTAGGCAAACATATTGCAACTGTGGACTCAAAGCTGTGGTAAGAGTAACTGAATCGAATGAGTACAATAATAAATGAAGGTTGCATTATGGTTATCCACATCGAAATTGCCTCTACTGGAGGTGGTGCAAACCCCTATCTACTGATGATGAATATGCATCAACATCCTCACAAATCCAGCCCCAAGCAGAAGTAGCTATCCAAAGGGTTCAAGTCCTTGAAGTAAGCCTTGGCTCAATGAAGATTATTATAGTTGTTAGCATGATGTTGTCGAGTCTTGCTATTATTATTAGTGTTTTGGGTTTGCTAGCTAGGTGATAAATCATTTTGAAATGAACTTGAAGTTGCTTGTTCTGAGTTTTTTTTGGGTTTGCTTATTTGGTATCTGTTTTAAATCAGTTTGTAATGAAAATGTTGATTATGAGAATTTGTTTGTTTGGTTTATGTTTTAAACTAGTTTGTAATGAAAATGATAGTTAATTCCTATTTGCTCACTAAATTATTGCCCCATACATAACCAAATAATCCATTACACCATACATATTCAAATAAGTCAAACTCAAGCCAATTAACCTAATTATACATAACATGTTTAATATAACCTAAATAAAGTCATTACATACTATAATCTCATAATTGGAATAAAGTCATTATAATTAACCTGATTATACATAACAATGGTGTGTTATCCAAAACCTGAATAAAGTCATTACATTACAGACTGGTTCAAAACACAGATTCCAACACCATAAACACATAATTAACATCATCAACTGCAAAAAAAAAAAAAAAAAAAAAAAAAAAAATCATTTAAAGTGTTTCATCTCCATCTAGTTAGCTGCAAAAAGTTTTTCACTTGTACCTTCCAATGTGAAATGGAAGTATTAAAACATAACAAATGATGCAAAATAAAAGCTAGTAATAAGATTGTGCAAGTAAATACCTTTTCATATCCTACTAGCTTGAGTATAAAATAAGCAGCCTTGCTCGATTGTTACTTGCTAAACATAAACAATAAAAATGTGTAAATTAAATCATTATATAACAACCATATAAACTGATCCAATTTATAATGCTTAACTTACAAAGTTGTTGCAAGTTGCACCTCCTCCAGCTCTAACTCTTACAGATCTGTTTGATATGTTTGTTTGCTGACTTGTTCCCTGTTGAATACAAACCAAATTTTTTTGTAAATTACAACATTATATAACAACCAAATAACTAAATTATATTTCAAAGTATAACTTACAGAGTTTGTGCCTGCTCTACCTCCTATACCTGCTACACTTGTCGCACCTCTTCCAACACTATTTGAAAATAAGTTTTGATCACTTGTTCCTTCCTAAATACAAACCAAAAAAAAAAAAAAGTTACAACATTATATAAGAACTAAATTGAAAATAAAATAAATTCAAAAATAAATTTACAAATCTTCCTCTTCCTTTTCTAACTCCTCCTGTACCCATTGGAGTGCCCCCTTTAACACTACTGTTAGCCCCTTTTTCTTTTTTCCCACTGCCAATAGGTGCTCTCTTGCGTATTCTTTGATTGTGTCCATAGAAATCACATATGCTACATCTCAGAGTGCAAGATCTCTTAATTGGACCTTCCTCACCAGCTTCCCTTCTCTCAGTTTTTCTTGGTCTTCCTGGTGGCCTTCTAAGGGGTGGTGGAAGTATTGGATTACATTCTACCTCTGGCCATAGGCTCTCATCATGTAAAGGATGTATCATTTCCCCATATGCCCTCAAATACATGTCTCTCGTAAAGTACTCATCCACAAAGTCTTTAATGTTCAACCTTTTATAAGAAATGCAAGCTGCAACATGCTTACAAAGAATCCCATTTATCTCCCAAGCTTTACAACAACATTTCCAAGTCTCTAAATTCACTATATATTTTCTGTCGGGTTCTACCACCTCAAATTCTACACTTCCAGCATGGTAGGGATTGTAATACCTAGCCTCATCAATGGCCTTATTCAGTATTGAAAGTATCCTTGGAGTAATGTTGAACTTTTACATTGTTGCCTTCTAATACCTCTTTTGGATCTTCACCATCAACTTTGACCTAATAGTGTCCACCAAGGTAAAAACTGGTTGTTCCCTTAATTTTCCCAACCAACTGTTGAATGACTCAACAAAATTGCTAGTAACATGACCAACTATTGCATAACCATAGTATTTATATCTTGCCCATAGTTCCAAAGGGTGATTCAATAACCACCTATATGCTGACTTAGAAACCACTCAAAGTCTCTCTCAGTATATGCTCTAGCTGCAGCCCAAAATTGCTTCCTAAACTTCAACCCAGGATAGTTATACTTGTAATTGTTAAATATATGCCTACAACATCTATGAATGAAACCATTGAAGGTGTTTTGAAGTGCAGACTCTATTCCTTGAAATAGTTAAAAGCTTTACAGTTAGACTAGTTAGTGATGCATTTAAAATAGTTATCAAAATTGAAACAAAATTTATAAGATCACTTTAATACCTTTTGACCATCTGTCATAAAGGTCCACATTCTGTTTTAGTGATTCTCATAACCAATTACATCCTTTAGACATTCTAAAAATAATGTCTAACTCTCTTTGATCTCAGCCTTAACAACACTAACTGCAATGGGGAACACCCCATTGTTTCCATCAAGAAAAATAGTAAAAAATTGCATTCCATTAGCTGCACCCTTCAAATGGTAACCAACTAACCAATGAAGGGTCTACAACCAAGCTTAAACCCTTTTTGGCTGGCTGCAATTAACATAAAAAATCTCTTAAAACAGTTAACATGGGTGGGATTTGGTACCTTTCCAGCTTAGTCACACTACCTGAGTTAGTCAATCTCAATTCTTTAGCATACTAAGGAAGTTTTGCATATGACCCTACATGAGACCCCCAATTTTCTTTTGCAGTTTTTTTCTTAGCCCTATTAAGTATCCAATCTCCAACCTTGACTCCATATCCTTTTTTAACCTCTTCAAACATACTTTCCAATGTCATATTTGGATGAAGTCTAAGTTGTTCCTTCATTTTTTTACAAACCCAACTACACTTAGCCTTAACATTTTTGTCTTGCCTGGTGCATGTATGTTGAGGTACTTCATTTTTCACCATGTATGTGATTCTATCTGTAATAGGGGATGCACGAATCCTCCATGGATAGCCCTCAGCTCCACAATGTGCAGTGCACCTACAATTTTCATTTTTATCTCTCACTAACTTGAACCCCTCTTAAATGGCATAATCTTTTAGAATCTCTTTAAAATGATGGACATCATCAAACACAAAACCCTTCTTAAATTCTATTTTCACACCAGGTCTGCTTACAAATATCTCACCCCTAATACTCATATCTTTAACCTCCTGATCCATTACATCATTATCACTAACTTGGGTATACCCTCTACTGCCTTCAGAGTTGTAATTTGATAACTCTTTATCTTCATCATTACAAACCTCATTAAAAATTTGTACACTATAATCAGAATCACTACCCAAATGGAAATCATTAATTTTTTCCTTACACTGCTCATCATCACTAATACCATAGCCACTATAACACTCATCCTCACTCCAATCAGGATCATCACTATCATTTTCAAACTGCATACCATCAGTTGGTGGTGGTGTTGATACAGGCCTACTAATACCAGTTACATCACTAGCTCCACCAATTATATTAATTGGAGTCTCTAAATTTTTAACCTCTAAGATAACCACAATGTCCCTAGTCCCACTATACAATTCAAACACCCTCATCATATCTATATCATCACTGATTAGCATTCTATCATCTATCCCAAGGATAACACAATATACATTCATTGAGACATCAACAGGAACCCCAAGGAATGACAATGAATATGCAATTTCTAATAAATCCAATAGACAATACATGTCAGGGTCTACATCTGTTATTATTCCCACTTTCCTATTAAAGTTCACAAGAAATGCATGCATCTTTACACTTCCAATTGAAAACTGAAAAAAATATGCAATTAACATATCAACATTAAAACAAACCCTAACTTTCACCCATTTGAATAATTTCAAATACACAGAAGCAACTTAAAAGCACAGAAGTATAAAACTTTAATTTCATGATTCTAACTTTAATTTAACAAAATTAACTCAAACTGACAAAAAACTCCCAAATTTTCACAATTCAAACAAACCCTAACTTTCACCCAATTGAATAATTTCAAATACACAGAAGCAACTCAAACTCATAGAAGCATAAAACTTTAATTTAAAATTTCAATTTCATGATTCTAACTTTAATTTCACAAAAGTAACTCAAATAGACAAAAATTTTCCAATTTTCCACAAATCAAACAAATCCTAATTTCACCTATTTGAACAATCTCGAATACGTTGAAACATTTTAAATACACAGAAGTAGAAATTTTCAATTTAAAACTTCAATTGCATGATTTTAACTTCAATTTAACAAAAGAACTCAAAACAACAAAAAACCCCAACATCAGTCAAACCCTAAATTCATACATGGAAGGATAATTTCGTAATTTCAAGTTTCAAATAAAATAATAGTGTTATAACACATTTTCTATGTTGAAATCATGGGACATGCAAAAAACAATTAACCAATAAAACATGCATGGGTAGAGATGATACACATAGAAGCAAAGAAGGTGAAAATAGAGACACACACGATCAAACCCAGAGATGGTGATGTTAGAGACAACCAACCTTCTTAATCTTCACGGTCGAAAAGGATTTTAGATGATGGCTATTACGAAATGTCAAGATCGCACTTTGAACCCAAGGATTCAAAAACCTCACAATCGTACGCAAACTATTTAGACGATAACTGTTAAGGTTTTGAACATATATCAGAAACATAGGTGGTTTCGAACAAATGTGAAAACTATAACTTAGGGTTAGGGTTTCTAACGAAGGTGGTTTGTTGTAAGACTTTCTGAGATGAACGGATGTTGTTAGGGTTTCTAACGAAGGTGGTTTGTTGTAAGGCTTTCTGAGACGAAGGGATATTGTTAGGGTTTCTAACGAAGGTGGTTTGTTGTAAAGGTTTCTAAGATGAAGGGATGAAGATGCGAAAATGAAGAGTTTGGTGGTGTATTGGAATAGATCTGTATTGGAATGGATCTGAATAATCAAGAGCCTGGTGATTGTTGGTGTATATTGTGACGTTTGAGTGATAAATACAGAGAGAGAGAAAGAGATAATGTATTGAAGTTGGTGAAGTGTTTGCAGAGATATCATATCAAGGGTATTTAGGTCATTTTGTATAGGAGGGGTCTACGTCATCAATGACGCCAACAAGTTCAATTACAATATCATTAAATATAAGAGGGTAAATTGGTAAAAACACTTGAACCGTTAGTTTTTAACGTGGGTTATCTCTGATTTGGGGTGTCAGTGCATAGTTTACTAAACCTGGGGGGGGGTTAACCTCAGTCAAAGGCACAACTATTATCCCGTGGGTAATAAACGAAATCTGGAGGGGTGTTAGAGCATTTTACCCATAAAAAAAAAACTCAAAAGTAAAACTTATCGGTCATAAATAAAAATTTTAGAATTTATTTGTCTTTCAATGGAAAAAAAAGTAAGATTCGATGGTAATTTTTCCTTTATTTTAGGACAAAGCCATCAGTTTATATCAAATGAAAAAGGGAAATGCTAAATATCATGAAATTTTATCATGAATTGCCTTCATGAATAATGTGGCAAGTGATAATACCATTGACATTCCGTGTATGGGGGGAATCCCACCAATACTAACTCACCATTTAATTGCCACATCATTCAAGATAAAAATTCATAAAATATTTTCATGACGTGTAGGATTGCTCAATGAAAAACTCTTGTGGACTCATCACTAATATTACAAGTCCTCAATCTTTTGGTATAATAGACTTTGTTAATATCACGAGTGTAAGACTTTGTTATCTACAATTTTTTTTTTCTTCCAAAAGGTGAGATAGGTTGAAAAGTCAAAACCATAATCAAATGGGCCCTGAAGATTAGAGGATCTTGGGACTTGGATGATCTCTTTTAACAGACGAAATACACATCAAGTATTTGGGGTGTCAACAATTATAAGAGTAATTTTGTCACTCAAAATGGCCCGTTTGGCCTTGTGAAACTCGCGCTCTTTTTAACTGTTAAATTTTAACGATTAAATAGCGTTAGAGATCTCTTGCAACAATTCGAGAGTGCAAGGAAGTTTTAGGTTAAGGTCAAATTTTTTATTAATAAGGTTTGTGAAAATATTAGATAGTCCATGGAATTTTATGCAATTTGCTATGTTTATATTTTCATAGTATTTTTTTACTTTGAGAAGTGGATGACTACTGCTTTCGGTATTTGTATTTTCGTTCTGAAACTATTTTTGTAAATTATTTACATTTTATTTTATTGTGACTAAACATGTTTCCGGAGCACTCACCTCAAATTTTTTTTTTTCCAACAGCCATTAGTTTTACAAGATAGAATAATTTTGTGGTAAACAATTTCACAAAGCGACGTCACTTCTTCCAATATTTATTAAAAGAAAAAATAAAAATAAAGAAAAAGAGCTCTCTCTGGCCTGTTTAGTCTTTTACCAACCAGCCTCCATATTAGCAACCCTTTCTCTCTCCCCTATAAAAAACCCTAGAGAGAGTAGCGGCGAAACAGAAAGCAAGGGTTTCAGGAGGCTTTCTAGTCATCAATAAACATGGTGGGGCTCATATCTGAGTGTTGTTTCTCGCTCATCACCGGTCAATCAATTCACTGAATCTGTATGTATTTCTCTATTTGTGCAGACTTTCAAGCGAAGGAATGGTGGCCGCAACAAGCATGGCCGTGGCCATGTCAAGTTCATCCGCTGCTCCAACTGCGGCAAATGCTGCCCAAAGGTCCCCCACCTTTTCTCTCTCTGGATAATATATATATGTATGTATGTGTGTGTGTGAATTCATGGACATTACGCGTTTGTATATATAGATCTTTCAAGATTCGGTCGATTTTTGAGTTTTTCTAGTGAATGAGACCGCAATTGGTTTTCTTTTAATTTTGTATCTGAGAGGTTATGGAAGTATCTTTCGCTTCCCTGTTGAAGCTCATATATATTATTGTAGAAACGCATATAAGTACTTACTCGATTAATTCAATTGTTATGTCTGTCATTGGATTCCTGGTTGGTGGTTACTTTGTGCGCGCACACTCAAAACTCATAATTTTTAGAAATGGGTTAGCTGCTTGGAACATTTCTACGATTTGATCTGTACGGCTTGATATGCTGGTTAAATGGTGTTTCTTAAATTTTAGAAATGTCATGCATGTGTGCGCCCTGACATGGTGAAATAGTTTGGAATGTTTTATGATAACTGGCGATTGAAACTCGAGAAGCGAAATGATGTTTGATTAATTTTGGATCTGGTTATTAGGATAAAGCTATCAAGAGGTTTCTTGTGAGGAACATAGTTGAGCAAGCTGCTGTTAGGGATGTTCAAGAAGCCTGTGCTTTTGATGGTAGTTATTTTTTCTTCTTCTTCAATTTTTTTTAGTATTTTACATATTATTATTTTGTTGGATGATACAGTTAATGATTATTAATGACCAAAAAAGTGTTGATATTATTTTTATCAAGGATATGTTCTTCCCAAGCTGTACGTGAAGATGCAGTACTGTGTTTCATGTGCAATTCACTCCAAAGTTGTTAGGGTCCGCTCTCGTACTGATAGGAGGAATCGTGAGCCGCCTCAACGCTTTAGGCGAAGGGTAAGCTAACCTTGCTTTTTGCACTGCTATGGTGCCATCTGCTTTAGTTGGTTTTGCGTGTTTTCATATCATAATTGTTAATTTTTGTAGTCTGTCATGTTAATTTTCTAATTTCTCCATTACTACTGTTTGAGCTGGGTCCATTAAGTCTGGTTGGCTCGTTATCTTGTGCATGAGCCTTTGATTTGTATTGGTGTTCGCACTGCTATGGTGCCATCTTCTTTAGTTGGTTATGCTTATTTCTATATCATAATTGTTAATTTTTGTAGTCAGTCATGTTTAAGCAATTTTCTCCATTACTACTGTTTGAGATGGGTGCATTAAGGCTTATTGTCTCGTTATCTTGTGCATGAGCCTTTGACATGTATTGGTGTCTAAATTAGTTTTGAACATATCATTAAGCTATTTAACATATCGGATGTGTATGTTCTATTGGTGTTTCAATTTATTGGTCTTTTTTTCCCTAACGATTTCATGTACAAGAGAATAGACCATAGTTAGTAAAATAAAATATTAGAAAAAGACGGATTTGAGAACCTACAAGTATAATTTGTTTTTTTTAATGTTACAAAAATTCAGCAAAAAAAAAAAATGTAAAAATACAAATATGGATATGTACATGTACGAGAGAATAGACCATAGTTAGTAAAATTCAGGATGAGAAAAAGACGGATTTGAGAACCTACCAAGTATAATTTTTTTTTTAATGTTACAAAAATTCAGCAAAAAAAAATGTAAAAATACAAATATGGATCTGTATTCGGTTGTACACGTTATATATTTATGGGTTGTTTGGAACTTTGGAGAATTACAGTAGATTCTTATAGATTTATAAAAAAAAAATGGTAAACTTTGTTGACACCTCCTAAGGTTTAAGGTATTGTCACACGGTTACAACTTTGTGTAATTTTGTTACTAACACCCCCTGAGGTTTGTGTTGTATATCACATACACTCCCTCCTTCCAACAAATCGCTTTTTAATGGTGACAAGACCATGCTACTCTTTAACTTTTGACTTAACCTTTTTGAATACTAAAATTACCTATTTAACTCTGCCTAATGGACCAAAATGCCCCCAACTATACCTTATTATTACATACCCACTGTTATTACATTATATATATATATACACATATATATTTATACATATATAACCACAACCACCACTGCCACCAACCACCGCTACCACCACCAAGCCAACTGCCTCCAACCACAACCACCACAATTAAATTTCTTTTGTTTTCAAGCATTACATCTCCGTACGACCATGACGGAGACGAAGACGCCACCGTTGAATGACATGATCGATCGCGAGCATGGAGAGGTATCTGATCACCGAGTTGACTCCGAACAGCACGCCTCTGGCGAATCTTGTCCCCCAGATCTGGAAAGAGGCAATGTTGGAGTAGATGAGGGGTGCATCGATCGCCGTTTGCGTGGCGGCGACGGAGGGCTTGGTGTTGACCAAAAGGAACTGAAATTGTTGGCTGCGAGCTTCCATTTACCGGTAGAATCACTCAATCGATGAATCTGAGGCCTCGGAGAAAGGAATTGGAGGCGAGGGTGAAGGGAATTCTAGCAGGGTACGTTGGCGTTGGCGTTGGCGTTGGCGTTGGCGAATTGACCCGAGGCTGAAGGGTCTGTGGTTGGTAGTGGTTGTGGTTGGTGGCGGTGGTGGTGGTGAAGAGGAGCCCGATGATGGGTCTATTCGTGGTGGAAACGGAGGCGGTTTCAGTGATTGTGGCTGTGGTTGGTGGCGGTTGCAGTTGTGGTGGTGGTTGGTGGCGGTTGCAGTTGTGGTGGTGATTGTGGTTGTCGTTGGTGGCGGTTGTGGTTGTGGTTGTGGTTGGTGGCGGTTGTGGTTGTGGTCGTTTTGCTACTTGTGGTTGTGGTGGTTGTTGGCAGTGGTGGTTGTGGTTGCGATTGGAGTTTTATAGTGGTGGTGGTGGTGGTTGTGGTTGTGGTTGGTGGTGGTGGTGTTGGTTGGAGGAAGAGATGAGAGAGAAAGAAGTGATGGTGTTGGCTGTGGTTTTGGTGGTGGTTATGGTTGTGGCGGTGGATGGTGGCAGTGGTTGTGGTTGGTGGTGGTGTTTTGGTTAGGTTTCTAATTCTGGTTGAAGAAGGTAGAGATATAATCATGAGGGCATTTTTGTCATTTTTCAATTCTAATATTTTTATATGAAAATTCATTTAAATAATTAGGGGCAATTAGGACATTTTACTTATTAAAAAATTTAAAATTTTGACAGGAGGTGTTGATGACGAAAAATCACGAAGTTGTAGCCACCTGATAATACATAAAACCTAAGGGGTGTCAGTGATATTTACCCAAAAAAATTTGAAAGTTTGTACGCGTGTAATACGGGTTCAAAATTTGGCTGTACACATGTTATTTATTTTATTATATGTTATATCTCCGTAAGGAGTAAAGACAATAAAAGAAAATGTAACAAATAATAAAATAAATTCTCATTTCATGGTGATTGACATTGTCACAATAATCATGGAATATCACTAAAAGATTTATAAACTTTCAATTTTTTAATTTATAAATCTATAAGAATCTCTTGTCATTCTCCAAAGTTCCAAACAACTCATATATATATATATATATATATATATATTTGCTATACAGTTGTATGCCATTAAGTTTAAAGGGAAGAGGGTTGGGATATGCCAAATTAATCAATAACCTCGTGTATGATTCGCGAATTTGTTGACTATTTTTTTTGGATATTTATCTATTTTTTATTTTCTTTTTTTTGGTCTAAATGTTTTGCTTATCATGCACTTTCACCTCTGGTTCATTTATGAAATTTCAATCAGTCAATTGGGAATTAATGGTATGTAAATTTAGTAGTGTTATAGAGAATGATAATATAGTAAGAAAAATTCAAGACCAAAACATTACTTAAAGTAATTGTTTTCGTTATTTATGATTAATTGTGCAAAAAGTTGGCAAAATTGATAATGATGTAAGTAGTAGAATTGGAATAAGATGGACATAGTGGAGGAATGCTAGTGGTGTTTTTTGCGATAAACAAATATCAACTACGTTAAAGGGAAAAGTTTATAGAACAATCATTAGACCGGTTACTTTATATGGAATGAAGTGTTGGGCACTAAAAAAGAAACACGAGCAACACATTCATGTGGCTTAAATGCGAATGTTAAGCTGGATGTTAATAATAAATAAGAAATATAAGATTAATAATCAAAGGATCAAAGAGAAATTAGGTGTAGCACCTATAAGCAAGAAAATAAGAGAGAGTAGACTTAAGTGGTATGGACATATTCAACATCGGCAGGGAGAGGAAGATTGATTTGCATAAAAGGTAAAAGACAAAAAGGTTGACCAAAACTAACATGGAATGAAGTGATAAGTCATTATTTTAAAAAATTAAATCTAGTAGGAGAAATGATGTATGATTGAAAAGATTTGAAAAAGAGAATTCATGTGGCCAACCCCGTTGGTAAATGATAAATGCAAGCATGATGATGATGAATCAGTCCAAGAGCCAGGTTGCTGGCCTATATTTTGATTAATCGCCTTTAAAAATGTCCTTTACAAGGGTGGAGGCCCTAATGCTCAAATCATGTTGTGTTAATACACCTAATGCTCAAATCATGTTGTGTTAATACACCTAATGCTCAAATCATTGTGTTAATAGAATTATTTTGAACTAATAATTGTGAATGTTCTGTTTTGGACCTCCTATCACTTCCAAGTTTGGGATATTTTCTATGCTCGCATTTTCTGATTTTCATGTAGTTATGGAGATGAATTGGGCAATGTCAACCTGAACTGAAAGAATTTGTCTTTTATTAATTCATGCCTTTTATCTCCTTAGAAGTATGTTCCTGCAATGGTATATGACCTCACTTTGATACCGGGCCAAGAGATTTCTTCAGAAAGTGCAGTACATTAATGTGTTGGGGCATTATTGTGTACTCTGCTGAGATCCAATCACTCTTTAATGAGCATCAATATTCTATGTTAGATGGTCTCATTTATGTGTTAGATGATCTTGTTTGTGTGTGTGGGACGCGGATTTGAATATTTCTTGTCTGATTAAATCCCAGAACTCAAGAATACAAGATATGGCTAAATATTTATATTTTTAATATTGTTTGTTTATGTACTGGGTAAAATTTATCTATCATAGGCTTTTTACATGTAAACTGCACTTTTGAATTAATAATGTAGCAGAATGAACATATTAATCGAGCTTTATGTACAATTTTGTAATAAACTCGGGATGTGCATGCCCAACTATGAAGCACATATATGGACACCTGGACGCATGTATGGCATGATAGGAACACGATGATACAACAAATCTCATGAAATAGTACATTGCAGGGATATTTAAAATAAATAAATATATAAAAATAATAAATTGATTTGCTGATTTTATTCACATTAGCACTAATTTAACTACTGATTTGGAGTTTAGAGTGTCGTCATCGTCCTATAAAACTTCATATTGTTTTTCTATTGCCCATTAGTTGTTTTGAAATTCTATTTTGATTTTTTTTTTTGAAAAATAATTGAAAAATTACCCCCACCGTGTCCTGACATACTTGTTCGCGCAGTGTCCTGCAGTGTTTCAGTCGTGTGCAACTGCAACCTAAAAAAAGATTATTCAAGTTCTAGGACACTCCTAAAAGTGTTGGACAAGTGTCCGGCCGCTTCCCACATGTGTCCAACACTGCTTTGTAGATGTCCAACAAGATATGGACGCATATCACATCTATATCTAGGTGTTGTCTAATATGGATGGTTTACTTTTTTTTTTTATAAGAGTCCACCGACAGTCAATAGTCACACAAGGCATCTTTATAATTGTTCACACAAGTTGGCGCTTGCTAGGGTTATCAAACAAGGTATTGTTTTAAATTATAGTGGTTTATGGACTCTAAATGAAATGCACGTGCTTTCAAGCTGTGTTGTAAAATCTCTAAAAATCCCTTTCAGATACAGCAAAACTTTCATCTTACATGCGCACACGCAATATAATTGAACTTTTAAACTGGGTTAGAGATCATTAAGAGGCTGATTGTTTAATTGAATTACATGTTCAATGAGGCTGACTCAATATTATTTGCCTTGTTTAGCTGTCACACTTTTCTCTGTTAGTGGGGCTTAAGCTGACTGAGTGTTATATTCTGTTACAGTTTTGAAAATATGGCAGTACTGCCTTTTTACTCTTTCTTACATGTGTTTCTGGTTCTTTCTTTTCGGAATATCAGGAAGATCTGCCAAAGCCAGCTCCAGGACCACGCCCTGCTGGAGCACCGCCAATTCCTCCTCGTCCTTGAAAAAACCAACTGCTCATTACATTATGATGCTAGGCTTTGAACTTGGTTTTTGCGGTGATTTATTTTGGATTTTGTTATTTATGTTTTAGTTATGTGGCTTATTGTCATGATATCATGTCGAATTTTGTGGGACCAAATTATTGCATTTTATCAATGAAGTTTTTGACTTGGTTGCGACTATTTATATTTTTCTTTGGATGAGCATCATGCTGTCAACAAGACTATTTCACTCCGAAACTCTGGGATTGTGAACAAAAACCTTGGAAGCATAAATAATCAGGAGTTGAGCAAAGGTAATCATCATCTCTCCTATCAGAACACTTTTTTTTCCCTCCCTGGGTAATCCATTCAGTGATATTGCTTGTTATGAGATCTGTCGCGTTATATCAGCAACCTGGATTATCATTAATTTGTTTATTTCAATACCTGTGAATCTTGGACAAGGATCATCTCCTTAGCTCTCTCTCTTATTTTTATTTTTTCAAAATAGGATCTTACTTGATTAAAGATGAAGTTGGCACATTCTAAATCATAGGATCAACTATCATAGAATGTCATATTCAATAAATAATGGAGAGATCCAAATCCGTGACTTGTTCCTTCTATATGCCCAATTTATTATGAGGGCGGGTGTAAATGCCAAAAATAGATAATATAGGAGGGATAATACTTGGGTCCTCTCTGGCAGCACCAACTTCATCCTCCTGTTTATGTGGACTAATAGAATTTAACCATTTGTTCAATTTTTTTTTTTTTTAAGATGGACGTTACCATCTTCTTGCGGCTAAACCAGAACTCCAAGAAAAATTTTCAAGCTTGTCAGCTTCTTGTGTACTTTTTGAGAGGTTACCATAATGTGACTCCTATACTTATTGAAAAAATATAATTATGAGAAAGATAATATAAATAAATTTATGTCATTAATCTTTAACATTATCAATCATGTTGTTAGGGTGACATATTTACTTGAAGTAATTGAGTATAAGACATTTGGTACACAATTTGTGATTACTCCAAAATTTTCATCATCATGAGCTAGGGAAGGCATTTCTGTTCCAAGGCAAAAATGAGATTCCTGTCAAATATAAATTAGAGTTTAGTTAAACAATAATTACAAAGATCCAAAAGTAAATCATCACTTCATCTATTGAAACATACTAATTAATCTCAAGTGTTAAGGCTTGTCCGGTTCTAATTATAACTTCTAACATCAATTTGAGACCACCATTTAACAGAGAATGAAGAATTATCTGAACCAAAATACAGTATGTGGTCAGTAATTACACCTTGGATTAAAACACCAATAAATAAATTGCCCAAGGGATACCATTATGAACTCAGAAATTGGTACACATTTATAAAAATCAGCCATAAAAATTAGTATACATTTAAGTTGTAAGGGACACAGACATCAAAATTGGCCATAAAAACTAATTGCCGAGAGAGAGACAAAAAAAAATGTAGTAATAAAACAAATAAATGGAGAACACTCGAACAAAGGATAATTTGGTTCACTAACCTGACATATATACTTATACACACATTAGAAATATATCACAAATAATAATAAATTATTCGAGTAAAAAAATCAAATGTTTCAACTCATGTCTAACTTGTTGCTCTTGCGGGAAATATAAGGATAATAGGCTCCTATAGTATTTATTGAAAAGAAAAAAATAAGTACAATAATAATCACACTTTAATTAATTTATAAAGTTTCAAAACATACATTTGTGGCATTTTGTTGTCTTGTTGAAACTTTGGCAGTTTTGACATATAAGTTTTTTCTCCGTCTTTCAATAGGGGTGGCAAAATTGGACACGACACGACAACACGATTCGAATTCGACACGAATTAAGCGGGTTTGGGTTTGAGGTAAGTCGACACGTTTAATAAATGGGTCAACACGAACACGACACGCAAAAATTGGGTTGGGTTTGGGTTTAAGCTGTCTAACCCGTGACACGATTACGACATGAGTTATTCATATATTATAATTTTATATAAACTTATATATACATAGTTATATAGGGCACAAGTTATTCATATATACATGGTTTTATATTGTAATTATTTGTAATCTATTTGTTTGTTTATAGGACTGATGTAGCCATAAAATGCAAGGATGAAATTATTATGGTGCCTTCCAAGTTGTTGAATCACCTTAAAAGAGTTTATATATAGATACAAAATTTATAATATAGTTTGATTTTAGGATTTATGTATTGATATGTACTTTATTTTTTATATGATCTATAGAGAGATTTTTAGGGGTAGAGAAACTCAAATGATATAAGTTAAACGGATTAAAAAAGTTTTTGAATTAGTCGTGTCAATGTTTATTAAACGGGTTACACGGGTCGACACGACTAACACGTTTAATAAACGGGTTGGGTTAGTGTTGAAGGTCTCTGACACGATTATTAAATGGGTCGGGTTAGGGTTGAGCTGTTTAGTATAATACTTATAGATCGACACGACACGGGAACACGAATTGCCACCCCTATCTTTCAATCGACTACGTGGACGTCCAATTATGGCTTTTCTTTTAACCCCACAAACTTCTATTGGCACACAATTGTTTGGTGGAGCTATCATTTCAAATTATTAAGTAAAGTTTTTTCTTTATCTCCTTTAAGCCGTTATGCAACTTATGCTCATTTGCATATGCATATAATATCTCATGTTCCGATGCTAAAGATGAAATCTCACAAAAATTACGACACAAATGACTATAACGCTTTCCCACAGACACCCTAGGACTATCATTGGCTTTAATTCCACGATAATTATTGATAGTTCTTGCTTTTGCATCTCTTGTCCATCGTTTCATGATATATTGGAACAAAATCCTTTTTATATTCTTCTTATCCAGCACTTTCAATGTATGAGCACATAAAATCCTAATAAAAGTGAACTTCATACAACTACAAGTGATAATTGTGTCGAGGCTTCAAATTTAACCATATGCTCTTGAGATTTTCCAACACAAGATACTTTGTATTCAACTTTTGTCCATTCCTTAGCCACTTTATATGTACTGTAATCACCCAACCTCATGTAATCTTTCTGAAATAATTCAAAAACTTCCGGGGTATAGATTTCTGCACCATGACATAACATCTCCACACTAGTTAATATAGCACATGCATACTTTGCATCATCTTGACATCTGCAAATAGTTATTTATATCATCGATCATCCAAAACTCTCTCATAATGCTCAAAGAAATGCAAAAAATCATGCTTTGGCTTCAACTATTTCTTTAACACATTGTTCATGCTTTCACTACGTTAGGTAGTTTTCATGTATGCGGTGAAAGTGTGTCGTCCATAAACCATTGTCCAATTTTCTCTTACTTCATATAGCTCTGTCAACCATTTATTCTCTTTGAGACTATATTTTCGCAACATATAATATGCCAACAACCACTCATCTTCATCTTCATAATCATAAACACAATTACCAAAATCATGCGCAAATTGTTTTGATCCATGAAAAACATGACTCAAATGCTTGGTAGCATTTTGATAAATATGCCAAACACATAGTCGATGTTGAGATCCAAAAAAGACATCTGATATTACTTTTGCCATTGCAGCAGATTGATCTGTGAAAATCATCTTAGGCTATTTTCCAAACATTGCACCAAGAAAAGTCTCGAACAACCATTTAAATGATTCGGTGGTTTCATTACAAAGTAAAGTTGCACCAAACACGATTGTTGCTTATAATGATTCACTCCAATAAATGGTGCAAAAGGCCGACCATATCCATTTGTCCGATAAGTACTGTCAAAGCACACAGCATCTCCAAAGAGGCCATAGTCACTAATTGGGCGTGTATTGGCCCAAAAAATATTAGTGATCTTATCATCCTCATCAAGATGTAGTGAATAAAAATAAGATGAATCTTTCAACTGCATATTATGAAAATATTACAATATAGCTCCAACATCTCCCCTTTCTATTGCCATCTTTCGCTTTATATGTATGTAATTTCGGTAATCTTTATCTAGAAAACCAAGATGCTCTCTCACCCCCCCCCCAACTTATATGCTCATCAAGTCTATAATTGCTTTTATTGGTAATCCCGACTTGTCTGCATATTCAACATGTGATTTTTGAACCTTAGAAATACTTCGATTAACTCTTAGCATATGTTTTATGGGAGTTCTAATTAAGTCATGATTATGGCTTTTGTTCAAAGACACAACTTTGAATTTGCCATTAGCCATACAACCAACTCTTGTAATAGGTTGATGGTACAAAGGAGCTTGCTTTTGTTCTCTCTTTTTTTACCTTCTTTTGAACAACAAAAGGTAACCCTGGTGATGAGCCCCTTTGTATTTTTTTCTCCAATGATTTCTTCTGACATTGAAACCAAGTTTGCCACCATAGTTAAGGTAAAACTTATATGCTTTCTCATCAGAATTAAACTCCATTCCAAGTTCTGGTTTATCTTTTTTTTTAGGAACATTCATTAGTAGGAGAAAGACAATGATCGTCAACTTCCATATCTACTTCACAATTATTCGATGGCTCACTACTTAAGTTAACATAATCCATCTCCTCCATTAGCCTGCAATACAATCAAATAATCAGAATGATTTGTGACTATTAAGAGCCGACAATCAAATAGTAGGAAAAAACCAAATTAAGAATGAGAAAAAAAATTCATGAAATTTGATTATGGGTTAATTTGAGAGCTCATCTCATGTTTTGACCCATTAAGGTCTTTTTTTTATATGATCTTAAAAGTTGAAGCCCTTTTACTTTCAACAATGAGTTTGATTCCAACAATATGGATTAGCAATTAATTACAATTCATGACATGCATAAAACGATGGATAACACTCTTCCACTTTGAAAAATTGTCATGAAAATCTTTGTATTGTTTTTCAATTTTATTGTTTTTGTAGAAAAGTAAACATATTTCTTAAAAACCACAGAACCAATAATTCCAAACTAGATTGCATAAATACATTATTATCAATTAAATCTGAGAAATTTAGCTTTGAGGTACTACTTCTAGAGATAGTGAGTGGTAAAAAGAACATACAATATTCTTATCCAGATCACCATCATAACCTTCAAGGGCATGTGAGTACCTCTCTCTCTCTTTCTGATTACTAAAATTGTGATTTTTGCAATGAAATGGTGTCTTTACCTCAACAATGTCTTCAGTGGTAGATAAAAGTTTTATACATATCAAACTTAAATTACAGTAAGTGAACGTTGGTATGTATCTAAACACAGTATGTAATTTCTGAAATATAGAAAATTGAAATGCAAAACTTCTATTAATCTACTTAACATTATGGTAGGTTTTTCTAAAAAATAATAATCTAGTAACGATATAACAAATGAGCTTTGTTAAATAGAATCTAAATATTATTATAATAAAAAAACTAAAAAAATAGTGAAAAAACAAAGAACAAAAGGCAGAAATGAGAGAGACTTACAAATACTGAGCTTCAAAATCTTGAATTGTGAAACAAGATGAGGCTGTTGTGAAGAACAGAGAGAACATTTAGTGAAAAAGTTGTGGCATACTTGTAAATAAATGTAGGACATTTTGTTATAAATAGCAAAGGGAGGTCAGCCATTCCCATTCTCTTCTTCCGGCAGCCATGAGGGACACACACACACACATATATATACATACATATGTAACTTTATCTTCTTCTCTTCTTCATTAATTTAGAGGGACTTCGAGTAAGAATTTGAGTTCGCCGAAGAAGGAAGAAACAATATACGTGACAAGGGCTCGAGTTTGATCGGTCCGGAATTAATTTTCAAGAAAGTTAATTTTTTGAGTGAAGTAAAAAATAACTTCAAACTATAACTATTGAGGTAGGGGGTATTATGAGATATAAATTTGTAATTGGTATATTTCGGTGATCAAAACCTGATTGATCGAGTTGTAATTTTTGATTTATTCTTTGTATCGATCATCAACATCTTCAAGCTGACACTCAAGTGCATGGAAGCCGACCAATCAGTTAGAACACCATATAGTACATGTAAGTATGGTGAGGACACTCTGCACTTTTTAGTTTCGAGCCTATTTTGAAAAATCAGGGTTTAAATGCAAAATTTAAGATTTTTTCAAAGTAGGATCGGTCCCCAATATTTAGGACTGGTCCAACTTTTCTCGGCAGTTTAGTTTCTGCAGGTTTTCAAAAAGTCCCACCGGTCCTATTTATTTGGCACCGGTCCCACTTAGCCTATTCCAAATAGGAAATAAATTTTGACGAAAATTCTGATTCCTATTAGGTTTGAAACTTCTAGGAGAGTTCTGTTTTGGTATTCAACTTCTTTTCCAAGTAGAATTAGAACTTCCTTACCTATATATATGTATTTATATTTTCTCTACAAGTGTGTCCTGAAAAATTAATATTTTAGAGAGAGAAAGTATATACAGTATAATTAGAGCTATATATTTTTTAAGAATACACGTCCATACTTCACGAGTGATATTTAGGATGGTGTTTTACTTTTGATTAGCTGCTCAGAGACTGCATCAAATCTATTTGCTGATCAGAACATTAGATTGAAGGTTATTCGCTTGCTTACTTGCTGAGAAAGAAAGGTGACCAGATTGTACTACGAAGGGAACAAAATACTTGCTGAGTATTTTGGTTCTTCTAGCAACCTTTCTGTAAGGGTGGTGACGTTAGCCGGAAGTCTGCAGTAGTTGGACGTGTTGTCGCAATCATAAGCCTGAGGTGTTCCGCATCAGATCCTTGACAGAGTGAAGAGGGGTGAGAGACTGAGACAGAGTCTGTTGTACTTTGCTTCATCATAGTGAATTGGTTCCTTGAGGCGTATTGCCTCCCTTCGTGGTTTTTTCCACCTTGGGTTTCCACGTATATCTGATGCATTATTTTCTTTACTTGCACTTTATTTATTTACTTACTTTAATTATTTGGTTAATTGGATTTAAAATTGAATTAATTAAAAATTAAGCAAACGAGCAAGTGATCCTATTCACCTTCCTCTAGGTTCTAAAATACTTTTCACAATCGCTTCCGCACCGCGCAACTCACAGGTATGTGTTGTGTCTTACATTTAAAATTTAATTTCATATTTTTAGCATAAAATTGATGTATTTATGTTACATATGATAATAAGCGATTTTGTAGATTAATTGTTGGATTTAATTGATGATATATGCCTCATTGAATTGGAAATGGTTGATAGATATTATGAATGCATGAATTGCTTATATATGCAAGTTAAGATATAAATTGCATATGTGAAATTTTAGTGAATTTATTGTAAAGCTTCATTTTGGGAATTTAATGTATACTTGTGTCATTATAAATTGTTGAATGACATGCTAGAATGGACATAGGGTATATATTGAGTGCAATGCATTCAAATGTGCTAATGTGCGTGCAAAACGTGAAATATTTTGTATTTGTAATGAATACTCAGGAATGACTAAAAGAAAATAGAAGAGGAAAACATTCTCTTTGGGGTTGAAAGTCCTCTACCTTGCGTAAGTGGGCGGTGACTGGACGAGTTAGTAGCCCAAAATAACCAAAGGTAATTAAAATGTGGAACTTCGGTACATATCTTGGGTGTGTGGTGTGAGTGTTAGTTCAATTCCGAGTACAATATGATTTTGTGTTGAATTATGTGAAGTAATGTGACTAATGTGAAATAAGTGAAATTGTGGATAAATTTGAATGTATCATATGTTATAGAAATGATGAGTTGTGAAATGAAGTAAGTTGTGAATTGTGGTTGACAAAGGTATTTGATGTGTAAGTGATGGAAATGAACGTATAACTTTGATCAGAATGCTAGGAAGCATGACATGTAGCTAAACTGTGCATTGATATTACCTTTATGCAATTATATGAAATGTGGACTTAAATGGATTGCACAACATATTATTTTGAGCCATTGAACTTGCTCATCCTCCTACATTAACATTTTCAGGATATGACAAGGAAGTGATAGATGGTGAGCATCCATGATATGGATTCGGAGTCTTATAGCTCATTCTCTATTTATTTTTGTTATTTGGCACGTCTAGGATGTGGACTTAGTGCATATTGATATGTGTATGGAAACTTAGACTTTAATATGTTGTCTTTATAATTCAAAAACATGTTGTAGTTGAATTTAGGATTCTATACGCTATACGCACATTTAGAACATAATTAATGCTTGATGTTGCAAATGATGAACTCTCATTTATGTCTATTTTTTTTCATATGTATGAACTTGTAAGAATAGTTGTGTTGATGAATTAGTGAGGTAAGGACCAGGAATGATGGTTTACAGTTCCATTTATGTCCATTATGCATGAATGGTGTCCTTAAGATTTGATTTAGACACTATTATAGTTGTTGTTGAATATCCTCCAAGGACAGGTCACTTTGAGTAGGAATATGTCACTTTGAGCTTGCTGAAAGTCCACTTTGAACTTGCTAAAAGTGGCAGAATGAAATGAGTGTTTCTAGAGCACTCCTTTAGCCGATTAAAACAATAATTTCAACCTGCTGAAAGAAGCTGAACCTGAATACAACCCACAACTAATTGGAAAATAGGAGTGAGGTTGGTTATATGTATGTGTGGCCATGTATGGGTCCATTGAGATGAATGTTATAGGATTGTGTGTACGTAATAATGTGTACATGATAATTTTTTTTCCCCGACATTAAGTTGGATTATTGCTTAATCACCCTCGATTTTCGGGTATCGAAAATTAGAGCGTGACAGTTTGGTATCAGAGCATGATATCAAAGAGTGATTATGATTAGGAGTGTGGTTTATTACTTAATCACCTCGGTTTTAGGGAGTTAGGAATCAGGGCGTGACAACCAACTTGTCTGATCATTTTATTTCTAATGAGTGGTGACAATTCACTTAAAAAATAAAATTAAATCAGAAGGTGATAAATGTGATTCAATTTCTTTAGTCTCCCTAAAAGTTTAAGATTAGGAACTTTATGCATATATGATTGAGGCAAATTGTGGTTTTGTTTGTTATTCATAAAATTATGTATACAAAATTCTATCTTCACTATCTTAATGCTATTTATGGTCTGAAAATTATTTGCGAAGAATTATGTTCAGTTATTGTATGGTTGGTCTGATGAGACTAATACATTCAATTCATTGCTATCAAGCATTTGAAGCTAAAGTTAGAGATGATGTCTATATTCTTAGTCTTTTGACTTCCCTTTCAGTAAATTTGGTTTAGCTTTGAAAATATCATCTGCAGCTCTTATATCTGTTATTTTCCAATTTACATGGTTTATTTTGCTGTTTTAATTATGTATACCCATGTAGTTTGGTTTCATTGTCTGTATCGACTTACATGTGAATTTTACGACAAAATGACAAATTGCAAAGGAAGAAAACAATAAAAATGATGTAGTAAAAAATAATAGAAATATAAAAAGAATAAAGTGTTGAGAATTTTTAAAAGAATAATAATATATTGTTTAAGAATGGTTATAATTATACCTTTCGATTTCTAATGGTTGATTCCTTCCATGTGAATAATAATTAACTTATAGTTTTATTTTTTTCAACAAGTGAGTTTATATTACCAAGGTTACATAATGGAAATAGTTTTGAGTGTTTTAATTAATGTGTACTAGTTTTGAATATTTTGGGTGTTATAATAAAATTAATTTATTTTTTATTCACGTGCATTGCAAGTGCTTTAAACTAGTATATATATATATATATACTTTATTACTATTTAATAACAATGTTTTTTTTAAAATAATAATAATAATTTTATAATAAAAAATAAATTATAAATCATTAGAAGTAGTATCGGACAATAGCTGCTTGTAACATTTTGTAGTTATACTCAAGTCGACAAACTAGGCTGATTTAATATTATGCATGAGGATTAACCAACAGACATATTATGTGGGTTTCAAACGATCATTTTTAGAATTTTTTTTTTTTATAAGTAAAAAGACATGTGGTCCACAATAGATATGAGATTAGTCAAAAATAAGAGAGAGCTCAACTGCGACATAAAAATAAAAAATAAAATTACATGTGAGAATTGATTTTAAAAGTATATAGTTTTGTCTCAATCTTTAAAGATTCGTAATTAACTAGTTCATTTTTGGAATTTAAACTCTATTTAAATGTGAATAAAAAATTGGATTGGATATAGAATTTTGGGCTCAAATTTTAGATATAAATAGGCATTAAATGAATTTAATTTAACATAAGGCTGAATCCAATCCCATTATAAGGTAAGGATTTTATTTGTATTATTCATTATGGACTAAACGGGGTTGGATATGAATTGTATGCATAAGATCCAACTGGCTACCAATTTTGTTTTGTATACCCAACTTCACATTAATATTCAGGGAATAATATATATATATATATATATATATATATATATATTTGGGTAAGTTCAGGGAATAATAATAAACTTGACGTTAACATGTGATGCGTAAAATTTACGCGTATTCTCGTTTTGAAACGTGTCAAACGACGACGTTCGTATTTCCATAAACGTCATCGTCTTGTTCTGTTCCCATCCAAAATCTGTGTTCACATTTCAGTTCGCTTCGCTTGCGTTCTTTCCATCGCGTCGCGGCAGAGGCGAGAGAGAGGAAGACAGATTGAGAGAAGAGCAATACAGAGAGAGAAAGAAACCATCAATATATGTATACAGAGAGAGAGAGAGAGAGAGCAAGAGAGAGAGGGTTTTGGGTGGGTTTCTTTTCGCTGCGAAGGTTCAAGAAAACAGCAGAACGTTTCTCTTAAACCTCCATCACTCGGTTTCGTCTCAATCTCCGAATTTCACGTTGTTTTTTCTTTCAGATATAGAAATATAGATATAGATACATTTATACAAATTCCATGCACCTCCAAACCTTTCCTAATCAAACCGTTCACATAATACCTTCCAAACACAGTAATTCCCAACTCTAAACCCCTCTCTCTCAAGAATTCCACATGTTCGTAAAGCCCTTCCCTGCCAAAATCCTTTTAAAGTCACTGGGTCTCTGAAAGGTCTTCTGGGTTTTGTTATATAATCTTCTTGGGTATTGTATAATTTGTATCTATATCTTGATCACATGGGCGATCTTCAAGTTTGTTGTCGACAGCCAAACGGTGTCGTAATGGAAGATCGCCTGCTCCGATCGTCTTTCTCGCCGCCGCCATCGCCGTCATCCAACCCTGACCCATCGTCAGTTCAAGACGATAGTTGGGTGGTAGCTGAAAAGACGACCCAAGAAGTGGTGTGTTGTATTCAACCCACTGTAGCTTCTGAGAAGAAGAGGAAGGATGTCATTGAATATGTACAGAGACTAGTCGGATGTCGTCTTGGATGCGAGGTAAATACATTTTCCCTCAATGACTCTGTTTTAGTTTTTTGCAGTTTAGTGTGGTTTAATAGTTATCTGGGTTGTGTTCTGTTAGTTGGCTTCTGTTGTTTTTTGTCATTTTCATTCTATATTCGTTAGGTTCTTTACGCCATTCAGTTCTTCATTTAGTTCTTTACGCCATTCAGTTCTTCATTTAGTTTGCAGATTGTATGGTCTTTCCACAATTTCCCTTTCTTTTGTGAGGCATGCCCGATTGGAGTTAAAACTAGTCTTGTAATGCGTATAACAAGAATTTCATATCTGATAATTTTTCATTTTACACTTCTGGACCATGGTGTAGACAATTTACTTCATTCTATCTATGAAAATTTCGAAGTTGTATTGTTTTGTTTGAGGTGGAGGACGTGATGTTTCATTTCCATTTGAGTTGCACTGAATTATGTAGAAGTTTGGGAAAATTATTGCTCATGAATTTTGGTGTTTGGTATGTCATTTGCACAGTGAGTCTTAAAACCTATGCCTTCAAAAAGATCCACAAAATGGAAAGTCTGTAGTCTTAAAACCTATGCTTTCTATAGTGAGGTGTGGCTTCATTAATCTTATTTTGTCATTCTAAAGCATGCTGGCACACACATATATAATCTTTAAATTCTTTAGGTGTAGATTGAAAATGTTCTTTAGAATTTTGTTTCAGATCTTGAACTGTACTGCATGAGCTTCAATTTGTTGATTTCTGATTTTACTTTGTAAGGGTAAAATTCACCAATTATACACTGGATTATTTAGTTTGATACATACTTATTGATGTTAAAGACAATTAAGATGAGTCTATGCACAATTCTTTATAGGTTAGGGCTCCTTATGAGCAGGTGGGAGGATTTTTCAATATACTTTTGTGTCTTGGTTTGAGATGGTTGGTTAGGTAGCATGATATTTGGCAGAGAAAAGTTGTTTCAAAGGAAGAATTTTAATGTTTTATAGTATTGCCCTTAATAAAGGGGCAGGCATGACTGATTAAGTAAGGTTGTTTGAGGCTGGATTCCTGGAAGCTGCTTTCACTGGGTTTGTGCAGGATTGGGAGATCGAAGAGATGAGCGGCTTCTATGGGATGGAGGTTGGGAAAGATAGTGAAGACGCTTTGTGGTGGAAGCTGATTTGGAATGAATTTCTATTATAAGATTTTCGGGGTAGGGGTGCGATAATTTTCCCTTGATGAGGTTAAAGGCCTGAATGCAGAGTTCTTATTAGTTCAGATTTTTTTACTTCAGTATTTACTTGTAACCCTAAACTTCACCATTTCTAGCAGAAACAAGGACTATTCTCACAAAATAGGAACTATTTGGAACACCATGAGTAATGAACTGAGGTATCCTGTTACTAAGGCTGAGGGATTAAAGGCCTAAAAGCAGAGTTCATATTCATTCAATATTTTTGACTTTATCAACTACTAACAAACTTTTTACAACTTCTAGCAGATACAAGTACTGTTCTCCAGAAAAAAAAAAAAAAAAGAACTATATGGAGGACCACGTGGTAAAGAACTGAGGTATCTTATTACTTAGGCTGAGGGGTAATCCAACAAAGAGGATTAAATAAAAAGCTGAGGGATATTCCTTAATATGTAATCAATTTCAAGAATCACCTATCTGAACGTATAATTTTTTGTGCAATTTTGTTGTAGAACATCTTTATGGGAGCCAGCCATGTGGAAAATATTATTGTTCCATTTTGTTGGAGTTGTTGTAAGTCAAGTTTTTCTGATTCTGTATGCACATTTTGTAGGTCGTCCCATATGGATCAGTGCCACTAAAAACCTATCTTCCTGATGGAGACATCGATCTGACTGCTCTTAGTAGTCCTAATGTTGGGGATGCTTTAGCCAGGGATGTTATTGCTGTTCTGCAGGGAGAGGAGCAGAATAAAAATGCAGAGTATGAAGTGAAGGATACCCAATTCATCGATGCTGAGGTTTTCACCACTTTTGATGCTCCGTTGTAAATGTTTATTCAAATCAGTTGATATGTTCCACAATATGGTACAGTTTTTAAATATCTTGATCTGGATCCCGTGATTTCAGGATCCTTTGATCCAAAATACTGAAGTAATCTGAATCCCACAAAAATCTCACATGGGTAAAATCCTTGTAGAATCCTTACAGGGTTGTAGGAATCATGGGATCCCAAGCCGACTCCCTATTCTATCGATTCTACCATACAACGTTATAATTTTATTCTTGTATATCTTTTTTTTGTAAGTTACGGCCCAAGGCTCAAGTAACGTTATAGAATGAAGATTGAGACCCACTTACATGTCCTAAATATGAAATATGAAATTGTGTCAAGATTTACGTGTCATTTTGACTCTAATGACTCTTCTAATCCGCTTCAGACTAATGAACTGCTTTGGCATCTAGTTTAAGCCATTAAGTTTCCATTTTGATTAATATGCTTCAAATCCACTTTTTCTTTTTGGGTTGGTTATTTTGCTATGATATGAAATGAAGAAGGGGACAAACTTTTATTTTAAAATATTGCTTTAAGACATTAATTTTTACCTCATTCTCTCTTAAAAACTCCATGAGTCTGCTTCAAACCAGTTAGTCTATTATCTACTCAAAATTTTAATATTTGTTTTATTCCCCTTTAAAGTTTTGGTATGGAGTCTTTCATGGCTTGGTGGCGCGGGTATTTTAAATAGAATTTTCTTATCTAAACTGAATATTTTCAAGCAATATATGATGATTGATAAACAATGATTCGTGAACCATTTTCATCTTATCATTTTCATCTAATATTGTAATGTTTTTCGTACTAATGGAATTTTTATTTGCCGGAGGGTTAACATGTTTGCAAAATTATCAGGGAAAGCTTTTGGAAGTTAAGTGCTCCAAAATATTTATCTCAAGTTTTTTACATTTTCTATGAGTTTTAGGCTTGCCCATGATTTAATTTTGAGAATTACCAATATGTACATTTTTTTTATGTATTATCTTTCTCATTTTGTAGAATTTTACTGTTCAATTTGATCTTACAATCTGGTCCTGAACATCCCATCAATAGGATCCCCGATTTCAACAACCTTGATGGAAAGAGTTGAATTAAGTTGTTCTTGTGTTTGTTGATATTATATTTGCCCTTCCCCCAAGAATTGTGTTTGTATTTCTAGTTGACAACCCTTGGATATCATAACATTTTTCTGGTGTCATCTTCTGGACCACAAATTCTTCCTTTTGATAACACATATAGGATGATAGGATGTTGATACACAAGATCTGCACTGTTTGAGCGACTCTCCAGTCTCCACACGAAAGGTCATGTGCAAAATTGCTAATACCAGCTTGTTTTCCACTCATCAGCAATGACGGACCCAAAAAATTGTATGAGAGGGGGTGGCCTTGAACAACAAGAGTATATAATGGATTATTATCAAAAATTGAGTGGGGACTTTTTTAAGATTTTAACAAAAATTATAGACAATTTTGTAAATAAAAAAAATTCAGTGGGTGCGGCTGCCCCCACAGGTCCCTTAATAGGTCCGTCCCTGCTCATCAGGTTTGCTCTTTCTAGATTTTTGAAATTCTCTCTTTTCTCAGACATTTATGTGCTTACTGTTAGCAGGTTCTATCTATTCTTCGGATACAATAACCTCCACTTTCATTGCAAATTATAGCAATTAGTTCTTTCCCCAATTCTGCTATTTGCATAAATGACTTTGTACCTCTCTTTAGTCATATGAATGTATTTAATGTTCTCTCTATCCTTTTCTTTTCAGCTGTATGGTGTTCTGGAATTAGGAGTAATTGTGTTTCTAATGGCAGGTTAAACTTGTGAAAAGCCTTGTACATAACATTGTAATAGATATCTCCTTCAATCAGTTAGGAGGACTTTGTACACTATGTTTTCTGGAACAGGTACGGTTCAAGGCTTCTTGTCAAGATTTTTAATGCAGTGTACTTGCTTTCTTCCTGTTTTTTTATGTCTATCATGCCAAGGTATAAATTCATTGTATTTATTTTACTTAGCCTTATAAATGAGTTGATTTTTTTAAAAATACTTTTTAAATATCTGCAGTGCTGAATTTAAAATCTCTTGTAAAATCCCAAGAAGTGGCATTTTTTTGTTTCTTTCTTCTGATGGTTCCATTGGTACCAACACCTTCTCACTGTGGAGAACATAGCGTTTGTCTCCCTGAATTATTTTTTTCACTCCTTGTTTCACCATGCTAACAAATAAAAATTGTACTGTTTGCAATTCTTTTCAGTTTCCGTGTCAGCATATGTGTCCTGGACCTCTACTTCCCTAATCTGTTTGTCTACATTAGTAAGACTGCAAATCTGCGGTTCGATATGTACAGAATTACATCTGTTTGCCATTTTTCCATCGTGCACAAGTGTATTTTCGTACAGAATTACATCTGTTTTCCATTTTCCCATCGTGCACAGGTGTATTTTCTTGCTGTTTTCTATTATGTCAGCTTTTGTATGTTTTCTTTTCTTCTTTTTAGCATCACTATGAGCCTGAATGTTGTCTTCTGTCTGATGCTTATAGTATAATCTCAGTATAAGCTTGAACTAATTTGTAGTTCATGTTCTTAATTGAATTACATTTAATGCCTCAGAGTCCAATCACCTATTTGCTCTAGACAGATTTTGAAGCTTGTGGCTTTCTGAACCGCCATATTGTCCCTTTTGGGTTTTGACACTTTTTTTATTTTTCAATGCAGGTTGATCGCGTTGTTGGCAAAGATCATCTCTTTAAGCGTAGCATTATTCTGATAAAAGCTTGGTGCTACTATGAAAGCCGTATTCTAGGTGCTCATCATGGTCTAATTTCTACATATGCGTTGGAAACATTGGTCCTATATATCTTCCATGTGTTTCATTCGTCCTTAAATGGCCCTCTAGCGGTAACTATCTGTGGTCATCCAACTGGAGATTACATTGATACACTTAGTGTATGCATGAGTTTGATATGTGATACTCGTTTGCCTGTTTATAGGTTCTCTATAGATTTTTGGATTATTTTAGCAAATTTGATTGGGAGAACTATTGTATCAGTTTAAATGGTCCAGTTTGCAAAGCTTCCCTGCCTGATATAGTTGGTAAGTGATACTTCTTTTTCCTGTGAAGTTGGTACATGCATTTGTATGATCCTTCTCTCTCTCTCTCTCTCTGCAGTTGAGATACCAAAAAATGGGGGTAATAATTGGATGCTGAGTGAAGAATTTCTTAGAAACTGTATGGTCATGTTCTCAGTTCCATCGAGTGAGACAAACTTGCGAGCATTTCCCCAAAAGCATCTTAACATAATCGATCCATTGAGAAAAAATAACAACCTTGGACGTAGTGTCCACAGAGGTAAGGAGCATTTTCTATATTTTAGTTTATTTATAAAATGTGCCTCTAGCTGTTTCTTAAAAATATATTGAGGCTTATACTAAGACACTGTTGTTGCAAGAGTTTATTTTCAGTGATCATGAGTCTCATTCTTGAAAACTTTTCACTGACGTGGACAGGTTGTAGAAGAATTTTTCTTTTTATCTTTTTGGTGACTAAGAGAATTGAGCTTGTGTAAAGAAAATTGTAAATCTTATTTTCATGTTTTGGAGATCAACTTAGTTAAGACAATAATATTTAAGACCTAGTTGAGTGGAGTTCCTTGGTCCAGATTGAGGGTGATGCCGGGGAAGGGGAAGACAATAATTAATGTGGGTAAAGTTAATAAGGAAGGATATATGATAACATGTAATTTGACTGAGGCTATGGAAAAATATGATTTATGTAGCCGACCCCTAATAGTTGGGAAAATATTTGTTGTTGTTTCATTGGTAATGGACCTTTAGGAATTTTTTCATCGTATAATAACAAAATGTTGCTTTATATATATATATATATTTGGTAGGTAAGCATGCAGACCTACGAGGGAAGTCTTAACATATTTTTAATAAATTTTTGGTACTTCAAAACCCCTGAAGTGTATAAAATGAGAAGAGATGGAATTAGTTATATATAGCTTTTCTACGAGGGAAGTCTTACCATATTTTTAATAAATTTTTGGTACTTCATAATCCCTAAAGTGTATAAAATGAGAAGAGATGGAAATAGTTATATATAGCTTTTCTTTCTTTTACCTTTCCCTTAAAAAGTTTTTTACCTAAAAAAATACCTCTCTCTTAAAATGGAGACTCCCAAAAGTAGGGTAAAAAGGTTTTTCAAATTAAGGTTTCTTTTAGACTTTAAAAGGGCCATATGTTAAATCCTGTCCATTTGGAACTTACTATACAGTTTATTTGTCAGGGGGAATTGGCCCTTCTAGTTCCCATGTAGCCCATGCTTCTACGTGGGGGGAGGAGATACCACTTGATCTTTTGCCTTGATGGAAAAATTGTGTTTTAGTGAAAGCAGAAAATTGAAACAAGGAGCTATTTCATTTTAATACTGAGATTTGAAAGCAAATATATTACTATCATTTTCCTCATGTTCACACTATCTCCATAACAATCAAGATAAGCAATGACACCACCATACCACCTCCACAACTGATGTCACCGCTCCATTATAAACATTATTGCCACCATAAACATCATTGATCTCACCTCCGATACTGCTTGCAGTCATTCAGCAGAATAGTTGAATGAGGTTTTTACTTATGCTTCATTATATTGGCAAATATGAAAAGTAGAAAATGATTTGTTTTTATTACTTTTTTGCAATGCTTACTGAAAAGAATAAGCCGTAGTTACATTGTTTTTTTCTGGGATTGTACATGCTCTCTACATCTTGGTAAAATGACAGACTCTCTCCTTCTAGGCAATTTCTATAGAATATGTAGTGCTTTCAAGTATGGTGCTCAAAAGCTTGGTAAAATCCTTTTGTTACCAAGAGAGAGAATTGGAGATGAGATCAAGAAGTTCTTCGCACACACTCTGGCGAGGCATGGAAGTAAATATGGGGTTGATGTGCAAAATACTGTAGTAACTGCTGGTGCTAATGGATCTGCCACTCTGTCCTCATCATTTCATTCAGATACATTTTCTGAGAGTAAGATGCATTTAAAATCATCGAATGTTGATATTGGCAATAATATATCGGAGATGGAATATAAACATTCGGTGTTCAGAAATGACCAAGACATAAACTCTATGGATGTCACTTCTTCAGTGATGGTGTCAGAAACAGGATTTCTGACAGATGGAACTGCTGTTTTTTCAGGAGATTGTTTAGCTGGGGATGCCAGTTTGACAATTGCAAATGACACATTCGATTGCTCATCTCCATGTAGCAACTTTAGTAGTACTCTTTCTGAGCAATGTCACTGTGTACCTTGTTTCTATTTCTTTGGGTTGTCTGCAGAAAATGGGAAGTTCGGAAATGGGAACTTGTTCCTAGAACATACAACAGTTGGTGAGAAGATGCACTTTGATTCAAGGGTGGAACACAGAGAGAAAGATGTGGTGGCCAGCATTACAGTCTGTTCATGTAATAATAATCAAACGGATGTGATCTCCAGTAGTCCAGCAATCTCTCGTCCGGATGCCAATATCTCAGAAATTTCATCCTTTAATTTTAGGGAAAGGGGCTTAGTTGGCATTGCTGGAGGTGAAGAAACTTTGAATTCCTTGTCAGACCTCAATGGGGATTATGATAGTCACATAAAGAGCCTGCAGTATGGTCAGTGTTGCAATGGGTATGCTTTATCAGCACCTGAATTAACTCCTCCCACTTCGCCTTCTCAGTTGCAGAGAAAGAAGCCATGGGATACTGTCCGTCAATCCATGCCGCTTAAGCAGAATTCCTTTTCTCAAACGAACACAAATGGTGTGGTCTTGGGTCAGTCATTTTACCCCGTGAACCATCCCACAACATCTAGTCTTGCCTTTGATTCAAAAGGAAGACATAAAGCACGAGGAACTGGCACATTCATTCCCAACAAGGTAATGCATATGTAAATATTTTCGTGTTTAGAAAACCATATGGGTGCATGCAATTTGTATTTTTCACATTGGTCTTATTGTGGAAAATTTTCAGAACTGTTGTTGGTGCAGAGAGAGGCCTTCACAAGGGAGGAGAAGGACTCAGTCCCCAAGGAATCGTGGTCAGTTGCAGAGATGCACCTGTAATAATGGCTTAGCTCCCACTGTGTCTGAGAGAAACTCTGCTGAAGAAGTCGGTCATGGGAGCTTAAATTCACAGTCCCAGGCTCCAGGCCTTGTAAAGTCAGGATTATCCCGCGAATCTCACATGTTGGGTGATTCCCATGCCAATGATGGTGTCCTCCCCGTTTCATCTCAGAAATTTGAATTTGGGTCACTTGGGCATCTGGCAGAAGGAAACAGTAAGCAGGCTTCAGGCACTTCTCGTGATTGTGGCTCTACTCACAGCCTGGCACTAGAGAAATCAAAACCAGTGTCGGGTTATAATCAAGAAAAGTAAGGGGATTTTCTGAGCACATAAATACTTTCAGGCACATATTAGGATGTGGATGAAGTTATTCTTTCCTACTACTGAAATCTGTCTAAAGGTCTGTATATATGGTTTTGTTATTTCAGGGATGCAAAGCAGTTGTATCACCTTAAGAATGAAGATGATTTCCCCCCTTTGTCATCTGGATGCCATCGATAGCATCATCTTCCATGGCAACACTCTTGTGAGACAATAAACAACAAGATAGATGCGGACTGATACCATGAAGATGCTAACAAACCAATCCAAGCTGGAGTGGAATGTTTTCTTTTCTTTTTTACCAAATTTTCAGTTGTGGTTGGTATTATGTACAAAAAAAGTGGATATTCTGTACATTCTTCTGCCTTGTTTTCCCTTTCTGCATCACCATAACAGTGATCTTCTTCCCTTGTTCGACTCTTGCCGTTATTTGCTTGTAAGTTGTAACTGTTTTGAATAATAATAATACTTTACAAATTTTCCCTTTTTCTAAAAATGTATACATTTTTCCATTGCGAGAATATTCAAATTCTGAATGTTACATATCCTAACATATTATTTTTTTGGGAGTTGATATTTGTACTCCACGAATATGACAGTTTTACTCTCTTTTTCTTTTAAAATTAAGAGTCCTTGCATCATCGAATACTTGGTTCTTATATTTTTAATGACATAATTGCTTTTTTCTTTAACATTAGTAGTTACATAATATAGGATGCTTATCTTTAAGGATAAAAAAATATGTGATTAGGATACATTTTATTTCAATGTATTTGAGGGAAACATTAATTTCACATGTTTGGTAGAGCTTTTGTTTCGACTTTTATGCAGAAGAAAAAGAGAAGCAGAAGTTAAATCAGGAAGCTGGTACCCCCAGCTTCCTTTAAACGCTCTTTTTGAACTCCAAAACTCTTCCGCCTTGTCAATCCAAACACTCCCCAAAACGGCTTTTGAGCTTAAAAAGCCGAAAGCCGCTTTTCAAAAGCCAATCCAAACAAGGCCTAACTCGGTTCCATTTGAAAATAAAGTCAGTTTTCTACACGAGAGCCAGAGGGTACATGGAATCAAACATCAATGAAATTGGCTCCATATATCAATTTTAATTTACCCATTCACACAATTGACTATATGTTCGAGTTACTAGTGTTGTGTAATAAAGAAGAAGTAGGGTAGGTTGTGCATGGTATGATTTACTTTGTTTTTCTAATGGTAATGGTAATTGTAATTAGCAGCTTTAATAAATAGAATTTTTTTTTGTTTTTCTAATGGTAATTGTAATAAGCAGCTCTAATAAATAGAAATTTTGCTTTGTTTTTCTAATGGTAATGGTAATTGTAATTAGCAGCTCTAATAAATAGAAATTTTGCAGAGAAAGACTAGAGACTTACCTTAATTTTTATTCTATAAATCAAAGGTAAAATTAACAATAGGAGCCAAATTCAAAATTTTACTATTTCGTTAGTTCTCTAGATGAGAGCTGGTTGAATTCAATTGTGGTCCACGAGAAATTTTTTTAATATATCCACCACACATTGGGAGACGATATTCGCACTCTCTTTTTTTTCAGTTGTACTCTCATTTTAAAAGAAATGTCACTTTTAATCTTAATTTCACATGTAAATGATTACTTTTTTTTTCAAAATACTAAACTACCATTTTAGATATCATCTCTTTGTCTCAATCTTTAAATTTTTTTCATTCTTTTGATAAAATAAACCAAAAAATACAAAAAAATTACCCAAAAAAAAATGTTCTAGAACCAAAAAAAGTTATATATGTTGAATAAATTATCTTTTGGCAAGATAATATATATATATATATATAAATTATCTCTTTTGGTGAATCTCAAAAATTAAAAATTAAAAAGTACTCAAAAAAAAGTTATCTTGTTCAATAAATTATATCTTTTGACAGGACCCAAAAACGAAGTACCTAAAAAAAATTTATTCTTGTTAAATAAATTATCTGCATTTAGATGATCCAAAAATAAGTTATATTTTTTTAATAAAATAATTCTTTTGATAGGATTAAAAAAAGAAATGATCTCTTTTGGAAGGACCAAAAAAAGAGTTAAAAAAAAAGTAATATTTGTTGAATAAATCATCTCTTTTGACAAGTTAAAAAAAAAAAACCTAAAAAAAAGTTATCTCTTTTGACAGGAGCAAAAAATAATAAAGAACGTAAAAAAATTATTTTTTTCAATAGAAACCAAAAATAAATAAGAGTAACATAGAAAATAAAGATGTTAAAAAAAAGAGTTTAAGTTTATAGTATAAAAGGGTAGTTGTGGTATTATAAAATAAGGAATGATGTATTAATTAGATTAAAGATCTTTTTGTCATTTCTTCTAAAAAAAAAAAAGATAAGTGAAATGCAATCATTAAAAATGGGAGTGCGAATGTTGCCTCTCTCACACATACATTAAATTCATAATTAAAAGATGATTTGACCACACAAGTAGCCGTGGAATTTTTCCTTCATTGCTTAATCAGCACCACTAATTGTTTAAAACACCTCTTTATTTTATACTTGGTCAATTGTCAAATCATATATATCATGTTAAACTTAAAAAATTGTGTTGTTTTTCATATGAGTTCCCGATACCCACAAGCTGACGTGGCAATGGGTTTAACGTTTAGATAAAAATACATGTGTTTGTTCAAAATATGTCCCGGTAGTGGGCCCCAGATTGTTTCCTCACAATTGGAATAGAAACAAAACTAAGTTGTTTCTTGAAACAATTGGGCCAAGTCTACAACTCAACTCATGATGCGTTTGGGAGAGTTAAAACAAGAATAATTTTTAATTCCAATTTCAAGAGATAAAGATTTTATATCGCCACGGCGCCACCATAACATATTATCTCTCATTTTTCAAATTAGAAAATGTTTGTGTGTTATATATGATTTATTTTTAAAAAAATTAAAAAAAAAAGTATAAAGAGTAGAACAAAACAATAGTAAAGTTAGGAAATATAATAAGGTTTTCATTTTCCTTTCTGTTGATTAGATCCGTGAACCAAACTACTCCAAGACTGGGCTACGAAATGTCTTAGTTACCCATGCAATCCAATTCCAAACTTATGGTTTATCTTATAATTTGTTGCCTTGATGATATCAATAATCCATTAGGAAAAAGAAGAAAAAAAATCAAGCAATTATCCATAGATCGAGTTGTAGGACAAACAAAGGGCAATATAATAAATTATGAGGGTCCCACCCCCCGTTAATTGGAACAAAAGTAGACACATATATGTGTCTACGTGGCATGCAATAGGAAACACATAGCATTTTCTTTGTCGTGCTTCAACTTGGTGCCGTGATGCATAACACCACTCCTCACAGTGGACTTGTTCTTTTTGCATATCCATTAATCATTACCTTTATCAATAAATTCAAGCATAAATATGGTATCAATCAAAATACCATACATATATGCTATAAAAATGCATCGTTTACTTTTTCTAAACTCAACAATCCAATTCAGCTTTTGAGACCTTTATGTATTTTAACACTTGTAATAAAGAAAATAAATTACTGAAGAAAAAATGATTCTTCAAAGATAATAATTTAATTCTACTCCAAAAACATTCAACTTCACCGTTATATATATATATATATATATATATATATATATATATAACTTCTTTGTAATGAGTGGTTACAATAGTGGGGTTTAGGCATATATTGGAATGATGTAGCGGCTACTAACTAGTCAATTAAATAAGTTTATTTTTATTTATTTATTTATTTATTTTTCTAATATGGCTTATTATTTTGATCCAGTAGAGTCTTTTTAGGCCATAGAGTTAGCTAAGAACATAGATTAGTTTTGGAGTTATCAAGTCGGCTAATGGTATCTCCACATGTTGGAAGCTATCTGTGCCAGATCTTTCACATTTAGACGCAATCAAGCGGTTCCAATTGACAGGCCCACTAGTTCTTGTTAACTTGTGATGCTCAGCTTTTTTTATTGATTATGTCCATCGTTTTTTATTTGTACAATGTTGACTTTAAATTAGTAATTACTATATATAATTGTAATATATACAGTATATACATACATATATATATATATATATATATATATATATAACAAAGGTATTTGAGATTATTATTGGATTTGCTCAAGGAGTGGGTTGGAGACTTGCAGTGATCGTGACACAAATCAAGTAGGTGAAGATAATATGAAAATAAAATAAGTGGGGGGACCCTTTTAACATGCACAACATAAATGAGTGGGCAATGGGACGAAGAGGTACTAATACTATAGTGTTGAGCACCTTTTGTCTCTACTGAGGTACTAATACTACAGTGTTGAGCACCTTTTGTCTCTACTCTTAACCCAGTTCAGGTGGGCTGCGTTTTCCACTTGGCTTACCTTTTTATCATATTAAGCAACAAAGACCTAAGTCATGTTTAAAATTTGAATAAATTTTATCCATCCCTTCGGTAAATAGGTTAAAGAATAAATATTTTTTTTTATATTTTTAAAAAAAACACTAATCTCTCTTATTATTATATTTTTAGAATAAAATATACGACATTTTTTATGATTTGCCCTAATTACACACATGCGTTATATTTGTAAAAAAATTACACTCACCTTTCTCTTGTTCAAATATTGACTAAAATGCCCTCCAATCTATTAAAATAGTATATTTCAACGTATTGAAAGGGAGGTGAGTATAACTATTTTACAAACATAGCATCAGTGTGTAATTAGACCAAACTTGAAGGAAGGTCAGTATATTTTACCCATGTTTTTATAATATTAACTTTTCCAGTCAACTTTTCATATAAAAAAATTACCTGAAAATTTTAAAAATACCCTTAGAAGAGGTTATACCATTGGCTCTAGCTCAATGATAGATGCAACAAAATATATTCAATAAGGTATGAAATGAACCTGCAATTATCCGATTCAAAATAAATTTTATTTTGTTTGTTTGGAGTGTAATCTTTAAATTTTAATTTTATGATGGATTAGGTATGGATGTTTGTTTCGAATTAAAGTACAAGTCCAATGAGGTTTAACCCAAATTAATATTTTAAGACATTAATTTGTATTCATATGTACATGGAGAGGTTTCACATCTGCTCCATTTCATTACATAATCTTCGCTAAGAATTTTGGTTATCTATTGACAGGTAACTCTACACTTAAAGACATTTGGCCCTGTTTGGAGGAGCTTTCTGATTCTAAAATTCCTTCCATTTAGAAGGCCTTTGAAAATGCTTTCAATAAAAAGAATTTAAAAGAAAAAATTTGTTTGGTAGATGCATTTTTTGAAATTCCTTCCACAATTAACACAATTTTAACTTGACAAATTTATCCTTAATAATTACTCTCAATAGCCAAGTTTCACGAAATAAAATAAGGCAAAATTGTCAATAAATTTGTTACTTAAAATAATTCTGACTTTATTTCAAAAACAAATTTTTCTGGTTTCCTTTGAACGGACTTTTTAAAACTTTAACTTTCATTAGAAATCCATTTTCCTTATTTCATCAAACACTAACATTTTTTTAGAAGGACTTTTTGAGTTTGAAAGCTCGTTTCAATCTCCCAAAAAGCTCTCCCAAATGGCCTCAAAATCTAAGTAGTATCTTTTCCTCTCCTTTAACACAAAAGATGGACAGTCCTAAAAACATTATGGAAATTATTTGTCACACAAAAAAAAAAAAAAAAAAAAGAGACCAACTAACTCTGACCTTTGCAATCAAATCACCATCTCTAATTTAAGTGCATAAACAAATAGAAATAGACATGGCTTTAAAAGAAAGTTTGACCTCAATTTCATCTTTAAAATAAGTTGAAGATGAAACTAGTGCTTTAATTAGCGAAGAAGAAAAAAAATTGAAACTAGTGTTTAAAAGCAATTGGGATGATTTTTTTTTTAATTTTAATTTTATTCCCAACTCAGTTCAAAAAGAGGCTCTCAAGAACTAATTAGTCTACTCTATAAATGGAAAAAACTTAGTCTTTTTTCCCTTTTCTGAATTTATATACTCGGTAACTTTCTGAAAACCTTTTATGGTGAATTGTTGTCTTTTCCAAAACTGGTTAATCGGCAAATCTTAGTTGAAGAAAGAGGCAGTGACTTTGATTGATAACATATACTATGATATTATTTGATGTGTGGCAGTGGCATCATTCATACGTTATTGTATATACATGTCAACTGTAATTATTATAAAGTATTTAAGATGAAACCCATATATATAGCTTTCAAAAGACGGTGAAAGTGAAACCAACCAAAGAGTATGTGCGTGTTTTTAAAAAGTTGAACATAGATTCTAGGAAGCTATAATTATTTCAAATTTGTCATACGTGACCTTAATTATTTACAAGTGGCTTAACTACGAATTTAAAACCATAATTAAGTTACAGATTCTAGGAAGCGATAATTATTAATGCTAAATGACCAAACAAGCTTGGTCATATTTGAAGCAACCCTTCTCTTTATTTGCCAAAGAAAAGGTTGATCATATAAAGCCTCATCAATTATAGAAATATTACATATCATACCATGTAATAAATATTTTGCATATATTTACCTTGAACTCTCTCTCATTAAGTTAATTAATTAAATTCTAATTTATAAATTAAACTTAACATATGTTCTTACTTTTAGAAATGAAACAATCTGCATCTTTAATTCTAATTTATAAAAAAAAAAAAATGATATTCTTATATAAAACTTTTTTCTGGTATAAAAGTTTTGCGTATAATTTTATGTACTAAATTTTTAAGTATATATTTCCCGGAAAAAAAATTCATATCATATCTTCTTTCGATAAGATAGTGTTAAGAAATTAATTGAGACTAAATTTAAATCAAACATCAAAAAATAAGAAAAATTATTTTGTATGGAAAAAGTTTTTACACACATGTTTTACAACAAAAAGTTTTTTAACTTTTTATGTTGAAACACACGGGACATTTTAGAATTTAGAACCTTCAAAAGCTACATTAACTATGCTCTTTTATTAATTACATAGTTATTTTTCATCGATATTAATAAAATCTTAAATACCATTAATTTTATAGAGCCTATCACAGCCACGCGGAGGTTGAGACCTAAGCAGTTGAGTCATATTAATTCACTTACAAAATATTCAAGCTAGACCTCATCACTAATTCGAACGTCTCACAATATAACACCGTTCAACTATAACGTCATCAACGACAGTCCAATACGTATCTGACGGCATTGTGTTTGTGTTGAATACTGGCATTATATATATATATATATATTATAAATGCGTGTTCGATACAAACATTTTATGAATATGTGCACAGCCAAATTTATAATTTAAAAATAATTTTTATTATTTTGAATAATTTTATACTAATAATGCTCTTTGTTATATATAAATTAAATACATGAGAGTCTTAAAAATAATAGTATAAAGTTATGAATGTGCATTAAAGTGTCTAATTTTTTTTTTACATAACTAATAGGCTAATGGTACTTTCTCACCGATCAAAAATAGAAAAGTAATATAATATATATATTTTTGAAATTTAAATATCAGTCAATGAATTTATAAATGAAATTATAATTTGAAAATGTATTTGCATACGTATCCCGTATAGTATCGTGTCCATGCTTCTTACATCAATCCTCATACGGTGACGGAAGATGCCAGCCTCCGTTATGCAGGCCCCACACATACAGTTCCTTCTGCCGCTCGCTCTTATTTACCCTCCCCAGTCCGAAGATACTCCCACTCCCAACATTTCATTCACTCTCTCTCTCTCAACCAAATTGTATTCTCTCCCAAACTTTTCTCTTCAGATTCTTTCTATATTCTCTCTCTACAAATACAATCTTTCTCTATCATCTTTATCAACCACAAATGGAACCAGCAAAGCGTAGCCGGAGATTCTTCAAGTTCAGGTCCCTACCAATATCTCGATCCTTTTTCTAATTACCGATATTATCCCTGTCAACCACGATTTTTTTTCCTTTTTCTCCAAAAACCCTCGACAACAAAATTCATTTTCCAGGAAAACTCAAATTTCCAGGAAAATATCAACATCTTATAATACGGACATTTCACTCTCATTTCTGCTGTCAAATCCAACCCCACATTACTTTTGAATCAAATGTTTGCCAAAAACTACGACTTCTCACGCGCGGTTGTGGAGATGGCTTGGATTATGCTAAGGATTGATTACTCGAGACTCTTTTGGCTCCTCTTCGGCGTCTTCTCTTATGAAAATCACGAGGGAAAGCCTCGGATTTAGAAACTAATTATTTCTTTCAAACATCTAGTTATATACGTAACTCTATTTATAAGGTATCATCTTTTTTATCAAGTCAGCTCAAATTTTCCGGTCGTAACAACGGCTGTTTTTAGTAGCTCCTCAAAGCAGCAAACATGTACAAACGGTTAGGAGAGAGGAACAATGAAGCAGAGGCCGATCATGGATACGTTGAAACTGATCCATCTGGTCGCTATGCTCGTGTAAGTTCATTATACATATATGCATATATATATATATATATATTTTTTTATATTTATATATGCTTTCAACATGTTTGATATTTTTTCTATATGGATTTTTAATTGCCATATGTCAATTGTTAAACATGTTAATGTCAATGAACACACAAGTTTCATCTCCAGCATGATAAAGAGGGTCTCATAATTTATTGAGTTAGTATGCGTGCACATCCTAAGAGTCATAGCATAATAGAATATTAATTTAGAAATTATGAGCACTGCTATTCGGTTTTTTAATTTGCTTTTTTTTTTTTTTTTTTTTCCTTCAATGCTTTTTGTAGTCTGTGGAATTTTCATTTTGTGTTTTCATTGCTTCAAATGATTATAAAACACTACTTTTAGTTCGTCCTCCTAAAATTTTTTTGAAAGGAATATGATTCTCAAAATTACCACGATATAGCGACTTTATACAGTTGACATTAGTCTGGTCACCACAAATTGATGACACCTGTGAAGTAGTAGATAGCTTCATCGTCGTCATCATTGTCATCTATAATTTTGCTTAATTGAATTAAAAACGAAGGCCATGATGATTTTCAGATGTTCTTGAATGAAATATCCTTGTATTAAGACAATCATATGTTATGTCTAATTAAATAATTAAGTTGCTTAGTCAATTATGTTAAGATGGTGGTTATGTCCAAGTTCTGAATCTTTTTTCTTCTGTCTGAATTATTTAGTGGTTTTAGAATCCCGTCTATTTACTTTTTCCCACTACAATATCTATAAAGATCGATCTTTGTATTATTGTCAATTATTATATTAATTGACCAACTGGTTGATTGATTAATATGAGTGCCTTGTATGTATCATGGACAGTTTGAAGAAGTTCTTGGAAAAGGTGCAATGAAAACAGTATACAGGGCTATTGATGAGGTTGTTGGAATGGAAGTGGCATGGAGCCAGGTAAAACTCAATGACTTGCTCCGATCACCGGCGGATTTACAGCGGCTGTACTCGGAGGTTCACCTCCTCAGCACCCTCAATCATGACTCAATCATCAAATTCTACACATCTTGGATCGATGTTGATCGAAGAACATTCAATTTCATCACCGAGATGTTCACGTCCGGCACCCTCAGAGAGTAATCTTTTTCCTTCTCTTGTTACCAAAACTCCACTCTAACATGCATGCACGATTTGAAAACAGAGGCTCTTGAGTTGGCTTTGGAATGATCCTAAACATTATATTTGTTAATTAATTCCTAATATTGTTAGGTCAATTATGTTGTTGTTGAACTACATGTCCAACAAAATTGTTTTAATTTTTTCATCATTTAATTATTTTTGTATATGAACATACATCTAGATCAGATTCTCTTATGGCCGGAGGCAGGTATCATACATGAGATGGGATCTACCTGCAATTTTGTTTAATGATTATTATGATAACAAAAGGAATACTACTATTATATTACTAAAAAAATTGTAATAAAGGAACGATCTGAATCAAAAGTTATATAAATTTATCTTATTGTGTTGTCAAAGTGTAAAAGTATTTATTATCTATTTGATCCATGTGTTTGTTGAGGCGGCTTTGTTTAACTGACACATGGTGTATTTATTTATTTCTTTTCCTCCCACTTGGGCACTTTATAATCATATACAAGCCACCTATGCATCCATTGCAAGTGGATACAGAAAAGCTGAAAAGGGGGAAAAAAAAAACAAAAGACAACTCAAGTTTTCATTTAGGCAAGGAAGTATAATGTAATTGTGTGTTTATGCACCACTAGGTAATTGCGTATCTTATTTAAATTTTTTTACATGTACTACTAGATAATAGGATAACAACCAAATGATCGTGTTACAGATACAGGAAGAAATATAGGCGAGTGGACATTCGAGCCATTAAGATTTGGGCCCGCCAGATCCTAGCTGGCCTTGTTTATCTGCATGACCATGATCCTCAAGTTATCCATAGAGACCTCAAGTGCGACAACATCTTTGTCAACGGTCATCTTGGACAGGTGAAGATTGGTGATCTAGGCCTTGCAGCAATTCTTCATAGTTCCCGAACAGCGCACAGTGTTATAGGTACTCATCTCTTCACCATTTTTGATTTCTTGTATTAGACAACGTCCATTTCAATTTGACTGTCGCCATGAGGTTTATCCATCTATTCAAATCAGGGCGATGATCCTGTGCTTATGACTTTCTCACTGTAAGAAGTAAGATTGGTAAATTAGTTATATTACATTATCCAATTTAGACATGAGTCTTTAATTAATTGTTTATTAAAAATACTCAAGTCCAGTTCAAAACTAACTTAAACATTTCCACTATATGGATTCTGTTATTCAAGAATGGAAGTAACAATGAGTAGAAGTTTAATAATAACTGATCTTTTAACTTCAAATATCAGTAACTTACAGGATAAAGCTCAAAAAAACCTGCATGAATTTGTTATGTTGACTTAAATTTATTTAGGACAGAAAAAAAAAAAAGAACTTATTGTACTCTTCCATGGCCAGGAGGCCCAACAAAAGACATTACCCACATGTTTAGGGGTAGAAAAATGCAACCATAATTCAATAGATTCATAAAGTCTGGTGAAAATTCTCAATTTGAACCCTCAATAAGTACATGAAACTAATTCTAGATTCAAATTTTTTTTTTTTTGCTTATGTTTGTTTTGTTCCAAAACTATTTACTATAATTTTAAAATTTGAATCACCATGCTAGGCACACCAGAGTTCATGGCTCCAGAACTATATGAGGAAAATTACAATGAACTGGTTGATGTCTACTCATTTGGGATGTGTGTTCTAGAGATGCTAACTTCAGAATACCCCTACAGCGAATGCACCAACCCAGCACAAATTTACAAGAAAGTATCATCGGTAAGGTCAGGTTTCAATGTGGCAATAAATATAAATATCAATCAAAATCTGACCCACATGCCACTTTCTTCATTTAGGGCAAGCTACCAAGAGCATTCTACAAAATTCAGGACTTAAATGCACAGCGATTCATAGGACAATGCTTAGCGACTGCTTCAAAACGATTATCAGCAAAAGAGCTATTGATCGACCCTTTTCTTGCATGTGATGAAGATGCACTGTTGCATGCAACAAAGCTTGAAAGTCAGAAGCCATTTTTGAATGATAACTTAGGGCTTGAGGAACTGCAATTGAATGAAGATCCACCAAGGACCAACATGACTATAACAGGGAAATTGAATCCTGAAGATGACACCATCTTTCTTAAAGTGCAGATTGGTGATAAAGAAGGTATGACTTCAGAAACTTTAGTGTTTTTTCTTTGGTTGCACAAACTAATGCTTTAGGGTTATAATTCCAGATCAGTTGTTCACAAATAAGCAATATATAAAAAAGATTTACTTTGAGTATGATAGATAAAATAAACAATTAACAGCGGCTCTTGTCTGTAATTGTGGTGCAACGATTTGACTTGCATATGAGTCAAGCTTCGGCTCCACTTGCTGGGCCTGAGTCTGATCTAGAAGATAACCCTAGAATAGGCTTTTCAAAAGCTTATAGCTAACGTTGAAGACTGTTGCAAGAGAGGTCATGTGGTTGAGGTTTTCATATTTTCTTTCTTGCAGGTTCTGTTAGACATGTATACTTCCCATTTGACATTTTAAATGACACTTCAACGGATGTCGCAACTGAAATGGTGAAGGAGTTGGAGATCAGTGATTGGGAACCATTTGAAATAGCCGATATGATTGATGGAGAGATATCTGCTTTGGTACCAGATTGGAAGAAATGGTCCCAGCCTCAATTAGATGGTCACTGCAATATACTTAATTATCAAGAGAATGATGATGACGGGCACCACCATCCTTTCTACTCTCACTCTTCTTGTTCATCGTCTCAAGTGTCACACTTAGGCTTGATCACTTCTCATGGGGCCGATGGAAGGACTCGCAGTTGTGATTGGCTCCAAGGTATTAGCTCTCAAAATCTTATTTACTAGGGCAGTATAAGTTGTGACATAGGTCAAATAGTAAAGTGCTGCATAACACCGTTGGACAATACAATGTGGCACTAACATCACTTAGTAGCATAATTCTCTGGCTGGGACTTATTCATATCACATATATGTGATTCTTGCTCCTTTGCCTTCCATGATTTGCATAGAGAAAAAGTGAATTGCCTTTCTTGCACCTTTTCCAGAGGAATCATCTTTATTTCAAGTTCCTAAACAAATTCATGTAAGGTTAACATTTAAGAAATAGAGGGAAAACTTAAGGATGCCTATCCTAAACTAATTTGCTGAGATAGTGTATTATTGTGTATTCTCTCTAATTGTTCTCCATTTCATTTCGTTGATTATATAATGCTATATTTACATAGATTAAACACAGCTTAACAATCTATCTGTCTCCATAATAGTTGGTGAAAAAAAATTTGTTGCAGATGACTTTTTTGATGATACAAGCTCTGAAAGCTCTTTGCACTCAGGAAAATATTCCAACTTGAATTACTACTCTGTCGAGGAACACGGTTTTGATACGAGCCCTGTAAGAAAAAATCAGCATCCTACTGCAAACGCTCACAACACTACTCGGTTCTGTGCCGGGGAAAATTGTAGCACCAGGGTGGCTAGAAATTGTTACAAGCAATGCAAGGTTTTATTAGATTCACAAGGAGCTTCTACTTCTAAAGAGAATTGGACGATGGATAGCTATAGATTAACAAGGAACCGATCCTTGGTGGATATGCGTAGCCAGTTGTTGCACCGGTCATTGGTGGAGGAAGTGAACAAGAGACGGTTGTTCAAGACTGTTGGTGCTGTGGAAAATATTGGGTTTCAGACACCTGGTGAGGTCTCCAGCAAGGTATCACGGTTAGTTGGAGGTACGTTTTCTGTGAGGGCTAGAGGTGATGGTAAGAGGCAAGGACATAAAGGAAAAAGAGTTTAATTCTCAGTTCTGATGAATGTGAAAAGTTAACCAAAGGGACGCTAGTTCGAAAATATGCTAGTTAAGATGGTAAATATGCATGTGTGAGAATAAATGCTTGTACAGAACTCTTGGCTTATTAATGTGAGAGGTGATGTTTACCCTTTATCAGTGCCATCAACCATTTAAAAAAGAAAAAAAGGTGACATGTCTACAATTATTATTAGAGCAAGGCTCTCTGTAAAAGAGAAAAATATTCAATAGTCCGGGATGAAATCGTACAATTTGTGCCTCCAACCGATGAAAATTTTTAAATTTTAATTTTTTTATAATAGAAAATAACAATTCATCATTCATCCAGCGAGTAAAAGAGATTTTTTTATTAATCATTAGATTAAAACAATTTTGGAGGTCTATGAAAAGTCAAATGAATTTTTTAATATAATTTTCAATGCATCTGTTAACAAAACAAAGAGAGAGTTTTCTTGATAGTCTTATTTTTATTTATTACTATAATTGGTTTTTATGGCCAGCATGAAATTTTGCTATGCTATGTAATAAATATATGGTGAGGACTACACAGAGTGGAGACGAGTTCTGAGTTATAACCGAGTCATCACATAAAAAGCAACCCTGCCATTCATAGCCCACTCCATATCGCAAGGCCCATCTATTATCATGATCCATATAGCAAGGCCCATCTAATTAATTACCCATGGAATATATATAATTATATATATATATTGGCCCATCTCATCAAATCACATGAATTCACTAGATTGAAAGGAGACCCCCCCTCATACATCAAAATTCTAGAAAGTCTCAAATGAGTTATAAAGTGGAGCTTTTCATGACTAATAAACTAAAGTATATAGATGATGAATGTGGTTAAAAAGTCAAAAGAGTTAATTTTGTGCATGTTATGGTTATGTTTCATTCAAATCATTTTCTAAGGAACTGATCAGCAAGGTACAGTTGATGTGGTAGCTAGAACATGTTATGATTAAATTGCAGACATCCATAGGGCAGAGATTGATGCCCTATTTGCATGCTCAGTTGTTTATATAATATAAAAGGCTTTAGCATGAATTATGATGTTCCATCCACCTTTTACTAAAGCTGGCTTTACATTCCACTTATACGGATAAAGTATGATTTCATAACAAGGTGAGATGGGAATGGGACAGAGGAGCTTTGATTGTAACAATATATAAAGTCACTAATTGAGTAGTCTTTGAAAGTAACAAGTCCTATATATGGGGTATTTCATTTATTTTCTGTAGGGGAAAGAGACTATTCGAGTTTAGTGTAAGATGATGATGGGTGGGGTGGGGTGGCCGGGGTTCGATCAAAAAACAACATATATAGTGGCCTGGCTAGTTAGTTGCCTCTCCTCAATTAATCCTCGTGGTCCAGGTCCTCCTATATATACTCCTATTCCTTTATATCCAAAAAGATGCCCGCTTTGGGATATATATATATATATATATAATCTTGTCAAGAAATACACTCTCTCACACACTTTGTTCGAGAATTTAAACTCCAGAATTTCTATTTTGAAAAATGAGAAAGTACTATTACACTATAATTCTTAGTAATAATCTGTTCTACCCAAATATTTTGTGTTTTTTTTGACAGCGACACGCACGTGTTTTTAGTCTTACATCAAGAGGGTATGCAATATTGAATGTTCTTAGATTTCTAATCAAGTAATGCATGGAATTTCACAAGTGAGTCGTCCTTTAATTTGGGTGTGAAGCCGATCATATGGCATTATATATAGTACACAGGAACACACACATGTATATGTGACAAGGAGTGAAATGGATGGATTTGCTGTGTGATTGATTGAGTCCTGGACTCCTAGTTTAATGCATGTTTGGCCCTTAAAAGATTGAATTCACTCGTGCATGTGGTTTTCTTCTCTACAGGGACCCGTTTTGGGAAAAGATATATACGGAGATTTTGTTTTCTTACCTAACATAAAACTTTTTTTCTTTTTTCTTTTTTTGGTTACAATAATAGTGTCCTCATTTATGATCGAGTGTAGGTCAGGTGGTTGTTGCTTTACTAGTTTACTCTTCATATCTTACGAGCTCTTACACAACACGTAATAAAGTGAATGATAAAATGAAAATGATATTTCAAGAGATTTTTCGGCCAAGTTTTCATCCAGTGAAGAGAGATGTGATGGAAAAGAAAATTAATAATAATAATAATAATATAATGTGAACTCCATGTGATTTAAGTGGTTGGGTTATTATACGTACACCCAGTTGCTACAAAATTTTAGTTCTTGGATCAATAAGCAAACTCATGGCTCTCATGAAAATTATACAATTTTCAAGAAAAATGAAGAGTTGAGTGGAGAGGTACTCCCATAGTACTATAGACTTTTTTCCGTGAGTCAAACACATTACAATATTTATTTCTAAGAGCATATTATCTTAAGAAGTGAACTACAACATTACACTCTCTTAAGATAAAATCGAATAGAAATAAGTCTGGAGTGAGTTGAGCATTCTCTTGATATCTTCTAGTACCGCATCTCTCTCAAAAGACATGCAAAGTTTTGATTACGTTATGATCATCACCTTCAAAAATATGTAAATCACTAGTCCATCGAGATTATATCTGTAAAGCATTTCTCATGGATAGTAATTTTGCCATGGTTGCATCAACAACATTTGAAAAATAGAATAAAGCAGCCAACAGCACACAACCATCCCAATGATAACAAGCCCACCACCAGCTTCCCCTTTGTAGCACAAAAAGCAGCATCAACATTCCCCTTTAGGAAATTCTCCTTTGGTGCAACCCAGTTAACTGTGCAATATCTGTCATCATTATGTTAATAAAATTCTGTTAACAAAAAAAATTTAAATTCCAAGCAACCGAACACTCCCTTAGATACTCCATTATAACCATTTTCATTTTTGATAGGTTGAATTTTAGTATCCACCACTAACATTTTACTTCCCAAAATTTTATTTTCTGTGGTACATCTTTAAGCAAGTACAATCAATCATTAGGACTCATTTCATATTTGTATGATAAATTTTTAAATGGTGAGGACTAATTTTACTTCTCAAAATTTTATTTTCACATTAATTTTCTGTTTAGACCCAACATTTCTCAATTAAATTTAACTTTTTAGAATATTTTTTATTATTTCATTCACTTTATGACCACTATATATATATATATATATTAGATCAGATTATGTGATGCCAGCGTCGTATTCGCTACTCAAGCTATGTCAAATAAAAAACAGAGTTACTAACAAGACAAAGGCCACTGAGCTGGCTAACCTCAATTGGCTATGCCTATCATATGGTTGCGACTTTCCTCATATGTGAGCCAATTTGTCTGGTACAAGTCCCCTAACTACCTCTCTCTTTTCCATACTGTTTATGCATGTGTCGCCGTAGCTTACAATCAATCAATTCAATGCAGAATTTGCGGATTGTGTTAGGTTCACAATTGAGTTAGGGGCCGGTCTTGAAAATATTCTTGACATATAATATTGTATCAGTATATGTATATATACCTAAGCATATGTACATATATCTAAACACGATGAAAAAAAAAATACTTTTACTACATGATGACTGTTTGTAAGTGAATGAGCTCAGAAAACAAGATTATGGCCAATAATTAAAATTTTCCTACATAGGCTCTGCAACAAAATTATTCTCATTAAAATGAACATCCACATTGTAAAAGAGCTATGTTAATCGTCCACTGAATTTTAATATGGTTTTTTTTTTTACTTTTTATAGTCGACCTTTCACTTTAGACAGGAATGCAAACAACTCAAAAGGTGCTTTACACTGCTCATTTGCCTTTTCTCTGTATATTTGCAGTTTGTACTATATAACATGTGAATCTCTTTGATGGTACCATATATAATTATAATTATGCTTGTGACTTGGGGGTACAAATCATCATCTAAAATTAACCTGACTATTGAGCAATTCCAAGTAGGGTTCAATGACTATGGTACCAAGCTAACAAGTCATTCCAAGCTTGAGCTCCAATCAACCTTAATTAACCCTGTTCAGAATTAGCTTGTACATGCAGCTCTCTCACTTAAGTCTCATTAAACTTGTTCGCTCGCGCAGATAAAAGGTTGTGTGATTCACTGCAATTTTTTACGTGAGAGTAATGGTACAAGCCAATTCGACTTGTATAGCATTACTCTTTTTTTGTCGATGTATGTTCAAAGATTTCATTGCCACGAGTGAGTTCAAAGATTCCCTTGACCGAGTTAAGGATCAATACACTTGGTGCAACTGAAGAAGCTCTAGACCTGTGAGGCTATGACATAATGCAACAACTAGTTTCTTATGGGTGGAATATTAAGTGCTTAGTTTGCTGTAAGAAAAGCCTCTAAATTTTTAGGAAAATAGACAAGGGGTAAAAATTTTAATATCCTTTGGTCGACCCTAGACAGGTTATTTAATTTCTTTTGAAGAAAACATGAGTTGTGTAGAAGAATTTGTCAGTTGGTACTACTTTTGGATTTCTTTATCATATATACCAAGTGGTCGGGTGAGGCCTTTTAATCCAGAGAGTAAAACAAAGTAGTCTCATCTGATTTGGGCATGGCCCAGCACCATAGGAAAATAATACATACATACATATATACGTGTGTGTGTGTGTGTGTGTATATATATATATATAAATGTAGCTTAGATTAAATCCTATGCTTACGGACGAAAAGACAAACAAGAAATTTCACTTCACAAATGAAAATAATTCTCCTACAAAGATGGTTTAACCTTCCAGAGTGAATTCTTACTACCAAAACTCCAATTTTTACACTTCTATAGGTTTGTGATCAAAACAAAACCAAAACCAACCAATTAGGAGTAGTTCAATACAGGTCTTTGAATTAATTTCCATACTGGAATTCTCTTCTTGCCGGCTGCGGTATTTGTCACCGGATTGCACAAACTTTCAAGCACATGGATGAACTCTCTCTCTCTCTCCCTCGGACATTGGAGCTCAAAATTGAAGACACAGTCACATATGTTTACACTTTACCAGCTTCAGTTGCGTTTGTACTTTAAAAAAAAAAAAAAAACATACACAGATGATCTTTTTGGGAAAGAACATATATAAGCACTTGAAGATGATTGTTAATGACTTTGACCCAATAATCCACATTGCAGATTTCAAGTAGTGTTAAAGATTGAAAATCTTGCGAACTCTAAAGATAACAAGACATCCAAGAAATTCTAATTAGAAAAATAAATACCATGTTTAGAAAGGGGTGGCAATTCTTATAAGATTATACAAATATATATATACACAATGTAGAATATTTTTACATCCCGAGGGAATCATTCATGTCAAACCAGATTTGCTCAAACGCCTTAACAATGAGATCATGATACTCATTCGAATTCAATGAAAGGTAACAAGCAAGAAGCTCTTCCAAATCCTTAGACGCCCGGATATTATTTTCCACAATCATCTCCAACATTGAATCTCTGAAGTCTCTCTGAGGATCAACTGAGGACTTCACAATTGCAAAGCTCTGCGAAAAGCTTCTCCTCTGCGACTTTGAGCTCACACTTCTTCGGCCACAGGCTTGAATTTTCTTGCTGGCGAGTCGCGGAGAATTGGCTCTCAGCTTTACTCCGGCTGAGTAGGAATTGGGCTGCTTTCGGAGGACAGGACTAGCTCTAGTCTGTTTCTGAGTTTTAAAGCTATCTTCTTTGACAATCTCGACAGAGAGTGAACCGTTAGCTTCCAAGTCCTCCAACTTAGTAAATTTCAAGTTGGTGTTATTGAATTTTGCTGGCTTTGTCAGGATTGGAGGGAGTTCTAGCTCTGAAATTGAATCAAACGTGTTCTTAGTGAATGATTTCTCATTCATGTCGATTATGATATCCGTAGTTGAAGAACCAACTCTGCAACTGCAAGAACTGGACCACGAGGCAAGTCCATTGAATGGGTCAGGATCAGCATCAATTGTTTCAGACTCGAATTCGGATAACATATATTCATGGAAGTGATCAGTCTCGGGAGAACTATCTATAGAAGAGTGAAAGTAGTCCTGACACTGACAAATTAAATTATTCTTGGCGTGACAGCTACAATTGGCTGCTGAGATAGAGGGTGTGACAAGTCTGGGAGAGGGCTTATAGATGGTTTTTCTCTTGCTTCTTTTCTTGGATGATTTTCTTGGTGGATCAGGAAAATGGGTATCTGAGGATTTTGGGTTTGTGGGTGAATTATAGAATTTTTCAGTTGATCTGGTTGATTGATCTGTTGTGTAGTAGTAGGATTGTCTAGGCTGAGAAAGATGATGAGGTGGCTTCTGTGATATTGTAGTTGAAGGTAGTTTTTTCTTGACAGTGGGAGGTGTGTTTTGCTTTCTGGTTCTGCTCATATCTCTCAGCTTGTAAAACCAGGCATTGGGCATCATGTCTGACAATCTGAACTTGTAGTTGCCCATCAATGACTCCCTTTCTCTCTCTCTCTCTGTGTTGGTATGTGTTTCCCTCTATTTAATAACTGAGAATTGAAGATGAGAAAATAGAATTGGAGAGGTTTATACTTTATATAGAGTAATAGAGTGAAATATGATAGATATATATATATATATATATGGTTTGGACAAGTGGATGGATTGTTAAATGGCTTTCTTTCATCATCACCACCAGCACAGCTAAGTTATTTGATTTTTATACTAAATTAACATAAGAAGGATTACTAGTTAATGCATGCTGATCTAATGAGTTCAAGTTCATAGCAGTAAATGTGATGCTGAAAATCTCTATAAAAAAGGGGTGTAAGAAATTGATTAAAAGATGGAAGTCTTTGGTTTGATTCACCCAACTTTTCTGGTCCAATAGTCTGCTGCCACATCAAGAATTCACAACCCATGCATTGTCAGGTAGGATGCAATTCAATTATTTCGTAAAACAATTATAGCAAGCAAAGGATAGTGATAATTTTAATAACTAAGGCCCATATGTTCTTGCAGTGCTGTTTTCGAAATTTCCAATGCTCCACGAATGATGACATTCTTTCCCTTTTATAGCTATAGTCAATACAGGACTGCTAGACATTCAATAATGGGAAACGCTTTTAGTACGAGACATTTTTCCTTCAACTCCATATAATATATATATATACACACACACACTCACGCACTTACAAATTGGGTCTTGTTACCTTGTATATAATTATGCTATGTGTTTTAACTTTTGAGTGTAAATTCTACTGATTTCTCATTATATTCGGTTAATATACATTAAACTCTTTTTTTGTCTGTCATATTACATTATTCTTGTTTGAGATTTGAACACAAGATAATACAAATATCTCTTTCATTGGTGGTCAACACAGTCAATGACAAAAAATTATGATATCAGCAATTTATATATTTTAAATTTTAGTTTTACACCTGAAAAACATGTAAAAATGTAATTATCCTATGAAATCACATGAAATATTTAAATATCTTTTTTAACTGAATAAAGTTGACAAAATTATCCCCTTCTTCTTTTTATCATTTCAAAAAGTCAAAATTGATCTCTAACGAAAGTTGCCGGCAATAATTTCTTGTGACAACAGAAAGAAATGATAAGATATTTTTTTCTTTCTTCTTTTTTCTTTTCGTTATCACTATTTTCCTACTTTTTTTCTTTTCACTTAATTCAATCAAGAATTAGGATCTTGAAATTAGAAACTTCAATTTATGAAATAAAATTTTTATTTTTCTTTTTGAATTTTTTTTTACGTTTTTAAAAGTTACAGTACAAAAGTTTTGAACATAAAAATATAATTTTTTTCAACAATAATATCATATTATAATCGTTAAAAAAACTTACAATTCATTTAAAACATAAATGTTGAGATGTATAAAATTTATCCATACTAATTAAACAATAATTTTTAATTTTTATTTTGTTTGTTAGTGATAATATTTTATAAAGAAATATAAATAACTAATTTTTTGTATATATAAAAATATAATATTTTATCTTTATTGTCGTATTCTGTTTGTACTCGTATCTTTTTTTTTTAATTTTTTGTATCACCGTACCCGAATCCATATCCATATCCATATTTTCTAGTTTAAAATAATTAAGAAAAATGCCAAAAAAAAAAACTCTCTTGTTAGTACTTGATTTTATTTTAATTCCTTGTTTGGAGTAACCTTATTATTACTTTATCCATTATTTGGGAAGTAATGAAACTTTTCCAAGAAAAAAAAATAATTAAATTCTCTTTATAAATATACATGAATGTATATATCCGTACGTGTGCGTTTGCTATGCGTTTGTGGAAGCGGTAGTCATAAACTAGATTGAAGATGACAATTTTGAAATTATTATAACCAACCAAGTGAGCGCATTTTATTTGAATTGTAACGCATGAGCATACGTGTAGATCTGTTTATACAGCACTGTTGTTCATATATGGCCCTCCCAGACGCTCAATGAATGTATTGAGAGAGATTGCTTGGGACTTTAGCAAACTGCAGAGTATTGAATAGCTACTCAAACCATATTAGATATTACAAAGAGTGTAAATCAACAAGTGATGAATATTGGGTTGGCCCATGTGAGGTACTACCAAACATGTGACTGTACTGGGCTGTTGACCCATCAAATGAAAAGGGTAAACTGCATTAAACCCCTCAAAAATGTGTCAAAAAAAAATATCTCTCATGTTTATTTAATTTGTATTAGATGCAAAAAAATATTCTTTTTACCTATAAAATTACTTTTATGTCCATTTATTTTTATTTTTATTTTTTTCTCATTTTCTCTCTCCTCACTGTCTCTTCAATCTCACACACACCCCTACGTATATATTATTTTCTTCTTCCACTTTCTCTCTCTTCTTTTCTTTTTTTCTTTTTCTCCGTTCTCTCTCTTCTCTATCACCGTCTCTTCAATCTCTCACACACATATATATTATTTTCTTCCCTCCCCCCTCTCTCTCTCTTCAATCTCTCACACACACTCACACATATATATATTTTTTTTTTCTCATTTCTTTATTTCTTTTTCTTCCACTTTCTCTCTCTTCACCACTCTCCCTCTCCAACTGTGGGTCTTTTAAGTTCTAGTGGAGCTTATGGTTATTTGGTTAAGATGGAGGTTGGTGGGTCTTCATGGGAGGTGGAATTGGACGGTGGAGAGGAGCTCCGACCGTGGTGAAAACGGAGATGGGTCGGTGATGATGGTGCCGAGGTGAGGCTTTTCTCTCCTCTCATCGTGGCAGTTGGTTGATGATGATTTGATCGGCGGTAAAAAGCGGTGGTCGGCGAAGACAGCGCCGTGAGCTTGATCTTATTTTTAGAGATTTGACATATTAACAGACGACTATAACTTTGTGAATTTTTGTCACAGACACTCCCGGTCAATTTTTTCATTTTTTTAATAAGCAAAATGTCTTGATTGTTTTTTATTATTTAAATGTATTTTAATATAAAATTATTAGAATAGAAAAATGATCACAATATCTTTCATGATAATATGCATTGACAACTAATTTTTTATTTTATGTTCATATTATTATTTATGGAAATAAATAATTATATATATTAGGTTATATATATTATAGTGTATATATATAGATGAATAGAGAAAAAGAAAGAGAAATTTAATTATTTTTTTGTTTTATTTTAATATTATTATTTATGAAAATAAATAATTATATATATATATATATAGATAGAGAAAAAGAAAAAGAAATATAATTAATTTTTTATTTTATGTTAATATTATTATTTATGAAAATAAATAATTATATATAGATTATATATATTATAATATATATATAGGTATATTCAAAGGAGTATTTTAGTCTATTAAATAGAATTAAATAGATAAATTTAGTATTCAAATGGGTTAGATAATAAGTCAAAGAACAGTATAGTTATTTTACATTCAAAAAGTACTCATACTTTTGACAACCATAAAAGGTGTTGGAGACAAAAATTCATAAAATTGTAGTCGTGACTAATATTAACTTCTTCTTTTTTCTCTTGCATCGTTATTGTTTGTTTCAGAAGTTTTAGGGTCGCAAATCTGAGAAAGAATGGACCAACTTACTTGGTTAAAATAGAAGATAACAACGGGAAAGAACCAATTCACACAAATGAGACGTTAATTGCGTTGAGAGGCGTTCTTATTGGTTTAACGTTAGGAGAAGGATGGGCCCAACCAATTCTAACATTGGGCTGCCAAAGTCTTAACCAATGACTGGGCTAGAGGCTGAAGCCCAAGTACATTATTTTTTAATATTTTAGAAAATAATGATAAATAGAGTTACAAAATGGTATGATATTCAATAATTTTTTCAACTCTAAGTTGTTGAAATGTCATCACATACAATTGTTAGTTAACTCGTGTGAATGACTGCACCTCTAATGATTGCGGCCGAAAGAGGCCGCTCTTTTTGAGTGAGTGATTGAAGCATTTTTTGGATTCCCTTAACTACAAATTATTATTTTCAATTAGGTCCGACTAAACTGATTTAAAAGCAACATAATAAAATAATATAGCAGTTACATGAGTACCAACCAGCACTTTTCTAAAAAAAACAGTTGATCTAGAGAGAGAGAGAGAGGTTCATTTCATGGTATACCACTTTCTCTCGCAGACAGACGTGAACTCCACTAGCACCTAATTAGACTTCCACCCTACAAAAGACGTACAAGTCTCTCTCCCTCTCACTCATACAACAACCGTCATTTCAACAAATTTCTCAGAATATATATATATATATCCAACATCTCCTCTCAACGAAATTGAAAGCAACATATATATATATATATATATATAAGCCAAAAACTCTCACCAATATTGTTTTTCATTCCTTGATCAACACTCCGTCCCTAATCATTAAGAGATGAAAATGAAAGGTCCAGTTTCCTTCAAATGCAAGAAGCTTCTGAAGCCATGCAGAAAATTACTACAAATCTTCAAATTCAGATTCAAAAAGCCCCTCTTTATAAGAAGCCTTCAATTCCGCGGAAGCGAAACAGAAGCCAGAAAGAGTCCTAAGAAAAACGGAGTCCTCCTTGGATTTGTCTCAGTTTTGAGTTCACGTAAACAGTCAAGAAAGATGGACCGAGCTGGGATGGAGCTGATCAATAGCTTTTCAGATGCAGGACATCAGAAAGCTCCGTTCCCATCGCCTGTCACACCAGCTTATGTAAGAATCAGTGCTGGAGCTGGTAACAAGCAAGTAGTATCAGGTGATGATGATGATGTGGAAGATGCGTGCAGGAGTTTCGAGAACTATTTGGTGGAGATGATTGTGGAAGAGAGGAAAGTGAAGGATTTGTTGGACGTGGAAGAGTTTCTCTATTGCTGGAAGAACCTCAAATGCCCTGTCTTCATTCATCTGGTATGCAGCTTCTATGGAGAGCTATGCAAGGACTTGTTTTCCACTAATTAACCTCCAAACTACCTGATCCATGACCATGTTAGAATTGTTGTTGCCAACTGCATATCATCATTCTTCTTTTTAATTTCTTCTCATTTATTTTACCATTATAAAATGATAATTAGGATAAATAAAATAAAAATAAAAATAAAAATAAAACCATTTTCTTCATTCGATGTCCCACATGCAGTTTTGACTGTCACACAATTTGCGATGTGTGGAATTATAATCACTTTACCTGCTTATTTGTATCTATCTATGTGTATATATACATATTTTCCTAGTTAACAGATCTAAAAATGCCGACCATATTACTATTGTTACTAATAGTTACAAAGAAATATTTAGGGAGCAAGAGTATAAAATCAGCATCCCTATTGTTACCGATAGTTACAAAAGAATATTTAAGGGGGAAGAGTATAAAATCAAAATCCTATTGTTACCGATAGTTACAAAAGAATATTTAAGGGGGAAGAGTATAAAATCAATAATTTCTTTGTTTAATTTCAATAGGCTTGTAGTTACAAATCAAACTAGAATCCTATATATGGAAATCATCCACTCTGATGGCCAGAGGGATGATGCAATGCAATCAACGGTTAGATAACCAACCTTGAAAATACTATCACGTGTCATGCTAAAGAAATCAAGATTAGATAGCTTTTTCATGATCTTCTCAAGATGAATAGCATAATCCAGCATTTTCGTCTTCCTGGTTGATAATTTTAGTATACCACTAAAAAATTATTGGGGAAAATTAACAATGTCAAGAGAATGCCTACAATTGACAATAAACTAGAATCTTATTATGCCCCAACTTATTGTACGTCTATATACTGAGATCTTATAATATGTTAATTCTAATCCTGTCAACAAGAGGATCAATGAAATTGTCAGGCACTGTGATGTGTGATTTACAGAATTTATGCAGGGACTTGCAGTAAGTATTTATTTATTTTTAGTAGTTTAACAGGCACCAAATTTTTTATCTATAAAAATTTAAAGAAAATAAAAAATAAAAACAAATCAAGCAATGAAGTCTACTGGTTCATCTTCCTACTGCTCACACTCTAAGGTGGCAAGTTATATACAATAATCAGTTATCAACATGTAAATATGTAATGAATACGAGGGCATAAAAAACTAGAAATCTATTCAAAAAAATTTCCTGAATAAATATTAAAAATTCAGTTTGCATTGCAATAAACATTATCTTTCCTTTTGGTAAGTCAGAAAAGAAATATCCTTTCATCTTATAAGTAAGATATTCAAAAGACAGTCCCTAATAGTACAAGCAATTAGGCTTCTAGCTAGGTTCAATCCCAAAATAGTAAAGTAGTCCTACTTATCAAAAACAAAGTACCAATATTTGGGGGCAAAAAGTGAATCAACATTTGCATTCAGCTTGTAGGGTAGTGGACGAATCCAAAACAAAAAGGGTTCGGTTTTGTTATAATACCCAGTTAGTACGCAAGAGCACCTCCTCCAAGCGTTAATTGTTTGAGGATCTCGTGTTGGAGAGGTAAACCAGAGACCTGACCAATGTCTTCCCGAAACTAAATCCAGGCATGACCATAAACTCAACTTTCAATTTTGCTCTTCCTTCATCAAAGACAACCATATCTTCTTTAAACTCCTCCACACACTCCATGTAAACATCTGAGAATTTGCTTCCTCGCTTGACGCCAAACATTTCAGCTTTGGGATTAATTGAGGCTGCGATCCCTTGTAGAACCCAAATCCACCTGGCCATTTTGACGAATGCTAGGTAGAAGGGTGTCCTAGGATGCCTTCCACTAGACACAAACGTCCTATGGTCCAGGTTCCCAAAGAACGATGCTTCCATCTTTGGATGAACAACTAATAGGTACTTGGTTCTGCAGAATTTGGCAAAACTCGAATCTGGTTCTCTGATTAGAGAATCGATTGGGTCATCAAAATTCAATACGCCATCGACATTGTAGAATTGGTTTGAATTACCATAGAACATCCTCCGGCCAATGTAAGCTTCAAATATGTACTTCTTGTGGGACCTCTTGCAATAGACAACTGAGTCTTCAATCGAGTTAGCTGCCTTGTCTAAATCCCAGCCCGAAGCTTTCATCAAGCCAATTAACGGCTTGGCAAAATCATGAATGGCATTTGAAGCTGCTTTGGCGATCTCCTCAAATGAAAAAATATTTAAAACTTTAACATACTCCCTTTGTCTCTGCCTGAACTCCTGAACAAGTTTTTTGTTCTTCAAATCCAAATCCTCAAATTCTTGCCGCAAAGTGAATATCTCAATGTCTTTGACTTTGATTTGGGATTTCAGTTTCTTCAACAGCCTCTCATGAACTTGAACTTCTGCTAGCAGAAGAGCTGAGCAAACAGAAACTGCATTGGCTTCTTGAAATTGCTTCTCTTTATAGACACGCTTAATCTTGCATAGTGCTTGAAACTGATCCACAACCAATTCATCAGCAGCTTTGATTTTCTCAGGATCGTATGGAATGTGAGCTTCTTGGAGCCGAACATAAGCTGATTTGAGAGCTGAGATAGCGTCAAACAACTTCAATATCTCCACATTGGCACACTCAGTAGTTTCACTTAAAATCTCAGCCAGCTGAGGATGAACTTTCTCATCCTGGCATTCCGCCTCCTCAGTCACGTCGCTGCTGTTTTCAGTGAATGAGGCATTGTTGTTGCTGCGGTTGTTCTTGGGGAATTGGTCGTGGTTGGGGTTTTCAGTGGAGAAGACACCAATGGACCTAAATCTGCAGACTTTGGCTAGCTTAAGGACAATTTCGGATACATTTGAAGAAGATCTAGAAGATGGTTTAGTTGCATATTCCATTCCTAGACTCTGATCAAACCCTCCAAAAATGATTAATGAGATAAAGATCTATTACTAAATGATTTAAGCTTAATCTCTTTGCAGGATAAGGTAGAAAAGTTTTAGAGAAGTGATCTCAGAATGCATAAAGCGTTAAAGTAAAAGGAGAGAGAGAGAGAGAAACAAAAACCACAATTCCCGGTGAAATTGCTTTAAACAAATAACCTAGGGTTTAAGCTCTCTCTGGTTCTAATGATTCAAATCAATTGAACAATAATAGTTTACAACATAATAAAATATTTCGAGTTCGAATAAATCATTTGCAGTTGTGCTCAAAACTCAAAAAGTGAACACAAAATTTAGGGCTTTAATTGTTCTTCTTTTTGAAGTTAGAAGCTCCAAAACAGCTCAGGACAGAAGCTTTAGATTTGACAGAAAGTAAAGATTCAAATGCGATAATAACAGAGTAAAGAAAGTTCTGAAACCCAAAGAAGAAGAACCAGACGAGAACGTTGACTTTATCTGTGCAACAATACAATCTATGTTTCTCCACAACCTGAAAGCATCGAAGATCAAAATGAAACAGTGAGTGGACTATATATATTGTATAATTTGTATACAGAGTTTGATTTCGAATAACAGAGAAAGCAAGATTTGGTACTATTCAGCAAAGCAAGTAAATCGATCAGTCTCGCCTCCAGATTCGATTGACTTTACCTGTGCAACACTACAATGTATGTTTCTCCACAGCCTGAAAGCATCGAAGATCTAAACGAAACAGTGAGTGGAGCTATATATATTGTATAATTTGTATACAAAGTTTGATTTCGAATAAGAGAGAAAGCAAGATTTGGTAATTGGTACTATTCAGCAAAGCAAGTAAATCGATCACTCTCGCCTCTAGATTCGATTGATCTGATAGATTGATCAAAGGCTCTGCTCCTAAAACGACGCTGTTTCCACACTTTCCATATTGCCTGTATATATATATATAGATAGAGAGAGAGAGAGAGAGAGAGAGAGAGAGAGAGAGGGAACGGCTAGTATTCGTGTTTTGGGGAAAAGAGAGGGAATCTGTATCTGTGCATGTACTTGTACTCCCCACTTAAGACAAGCTGTGTCCCACTACCCTATGAGCCTGGATCCTCGAGCAGCAGAGAGCTGTCAAAGCCACGTTTTTATTTAATTGTAATGCAATTGTGACGGTGCTAAATGAATTTTGTTAAAGTTATTCAATGAAAGAAAATAATTAAAAAATATTATAATTCCTCCCAACACTAAACTAACATAACCCTTTTCAAAACAAAGAAAAGAAATATAATAATATTATAACTATTTAAAAAGAAAAGAAAAGTAATAAAATAATATTATAAATAAATTTTTTTATATATTTTAATTTTATCAATTTTCACTTAGGATTATCTATATAAATTCTAAAATTTATAAATATTTATTTAAACTTTTTAATCTCTCTAAATATATATATATATATATATATATATATATATTATTTTTAAAACATGTTTAAAATTTTAAATTGAGTTTTAGAGAGATAAATTAACTTAGTTAAAAATATAATTGGAGTTGTTGAAATATAAAACTATGTTATTTATTTATGAAATAAATGTGTTAATTTTAAATAAATTTATTTTAAAAAAAATTAAGTCGTAACATAGTGTAAGTGATACTCAAATTGAAGCTCTCGTGATTGTCTTTCTGACATAAATGATTTCATTAAAAAATTTAATTTATAATAAAAGTTGTTGAAATTTAAGTGAAGGAAAAACAAAAATATATTTAGAGAATTATATATAACCAAGGAAAGAAACTTAATACAAAAATATTATAACTCTTTCCAACACTAAACTACCGTAACTCTTCCCAACACAAAAAAGAAAAGTAATATAATAATATTTTAACTTTTTCAAAGAGAAAATAAAATTAATAAAATAATATTATAAATTTTTTTTTAATTTTCACTTTTATAAATTTCCACTCTAATCCTAAGTGTGTTAAATCAATATAAATTTTAAAATCGATAAATATTTATTTAAAGGAGACGATGTTACCACTCCTATTTTTTACATTTGCACTCTCATCTTAAAAGAAATAACATTTCCAACCTTAACTTCACAAGTGAATGATTATTGTTTTTCAAATTCACAACTACCCTTTATGGTATCCCTTTTATATTTCCAATCTTTAATATTTTCGGTATCTTTTGACAAGATCCAAAAAAAAAATACCCAAAAAAAAGAACTCAAAATATAGTTATCTCTTTCTCTTTAGACAGACCAAAAAAACAAGTTATCTATGTTGAAAAAATTCTCTTTTGACAGGACCAAAAGAGAAAAGTACCAAAAAATTTATTATCTTTATTGAATAAATTATCTTTTTTGATAGGAACTGAAAAAAATGATAAAAAAATAACTATCTCTATAGGACCCAAAAAAAAAGAGACCCAAAAAGAACGGTATCTTTGCTAAATAAATTTTCTTTTGACATGACAAAAAAAAAATACTCATAAAAAAAGTTATCTCTATCGAATAAATTATCTCCTTTGACAGGACCGGAAAAAAAAGTCTGATATGTAGTAGAAAAAAAAAGGACTCAAAAAAAAGTTATCTCTGTTGAATAAATTATCTCTTTTGACCGCACTGGAAAAGAAAGTATGGTACTAAAAAAAAAAAAATCTCTGTTGAATAAATTATCTCTTAATTTTGACATGATTAAAAAAAAGAGTACTCATTGTCTTTTTTGACAAGAACAAAAAAAAATTTATTTGAATAAATTATCTCTTTTTACAGGATAAAAAAAAATTTATTTTGGCCTGAATTAAAAAAAAAAAGGGTACTAAACGAAGTAAAAAGAGCTCAAGTTTATAGTATAAATGGTAGTTATGGTATTATAAAATAAAGAATGATGTATTAATGAGTTTAGGAACCTTCTTGTCATTTTATTTAAAAGAAAAAGATAAGTGGAGTACAACCGTCTTCCTTATTTAAACTTTCTTTATCTCTTTAAATATATATATACATTATTTCTAAAATATATTTGGAAATTTAAATTAAGTTTTAGAATAAATGAATTAACTTCGTTGGAAATAGAATTGGAGTTGTTGAAATAGGAAAATATGTTATTTATTTATGAAGTAATGTTAATTTTAAATAGATTTATTTTAAAAAAATTAAGTAAGAACATGGTTTAAGTGGTACTCAAATTAAAGCTCTCATAATTCTCTTTCCAACAAAAATGGTTTCATAAAAAAAATTCAACTTGAAGTAAAAGTTGTTGAAATTTAAGTGAAGAAAACACAAAAATATATAGAATTATATATACCAAAGTAAAGAAATTAATAAAAAAATATCAGGGTAAATTACACTGACCTCCCCTGATGTTTGACCTAATTACACTTAGCATCAAACTAATAAATTTTGCTACAATGACATCCCCTGTAACAAAAATACACTGACAAACGTTAATTTTTGGGTGAAATATCTATTATACCCTTAATATTATATTGATATAAAAACTAAAATATTTGTATATATATAATGACATTTTTGTCAATCTATATTATATATATTGTAAATATTATTATTATTATTATATGCAGATGTATATATGTGTGTGTGTGTACACGCGTGTGTGTGTGCACGGGAGCCGATAGAGCACCGGTCATCTTCTTCGGCCACACCACCACTGCCACCACTAATCGAACCACCCATGAGCCACCACCTACAACACCCTAACCTCCCGAACCACCCCGATATAGCCAAACTGAAACCCAACATAGCAGCCACCATCGTGCACAACCCCAGCTATCATGGCCACCACCATGCTCCGACCATCGGCTTCATCAACCTCATGGTTACCATGTCATAGACCCACCACTCCGGCCACCTAAACCCAACCGTGAACCACCACTAGCCGAGCCACCATAAGTCACCACAACCAACCATGGCTATGGAACAAAATTGCACCAGTGACGGAGCACCGATTATCTTCTTCGGCCACACCACCATCGTCAGCAATCATTCATCATCAACCACCAACTAACTGCTCCAATCACCCCCATCGACACCATACAAAGACCACCACCACCACTAACTGGACGGCCCATAAGCCACCACCTGCAACACCCGAACCACCATTGTACAACTAAGCCGAAACCCACAATAAAAGCCACCATCGTACACAACCCCAACTGTCATGGCCACCACCATGTTACCACATTCGGCTTCATTAACCTCGCAGCTGTCATGCCATAAACCCACCACTCCAGCCACCTAAACCCAGTCCTAAACCACCACTAGACAAGCTACCACGAACCACCCTCAACTTTCTTTCTTTTTTCTCTCTCTAATGTATCACTCTTATCTCTATCTTTTTTACAATTTTTTCTCTCTCTAATTTCTCACACCTTTGCTCTCTCCCTCTCTCTCTCTTCGAAAGTGGGTTGCATTTGGATGGTAGTGGGTTGAGTGAAGTAAGGTTGAGGTGGAGACAGTCGTGGGTGATTGGTTGTTGTGTTGAATATGAGGTTAAGCTCTGCAAAAGTGGTGGCTGCCATGGTGGTGGAGCTGAGGTGGTTGATGTAGGTGATGTGGGTGGTGATGGCTGTTGGTTGTGGCATTGGTGGGTCTGTGTGGTGAAATGGTTTTTATGGTGGTTGTTTGTTGAGGCTTAAATGGCAGCGGCTGTGGTTTGGCCATAAGAGGTGATGGGTCTTCAGGTATGGTGAGGTCGTGGTGATGGTGGTAGGTTGGTGGTGATGTATGGAGGCGCCGAGGAGGTAAAGAAAAAAAAAAGAAAAAGTTGGGGGAGAGAGGGGAGTGAAAGAACCTACATATATGTGTATATATATATATATAATCTAATTATAATATGAAATTAATACATGCGCATATATACATAAGTTGATGGGCATTTTGGTCATTTTAACTAATTTTTTTGACAAAACTAACAGAATTTTGGATGGAAGGAGTCTTTGTTATAACGGAGCAAACCTCATGAGAGGTCATTGTAACAATATTCATTAGTTTGATATTGGGTGTAATTAGGCCAAACCTTAGAGGAGGTTAGTGTAATTTACCCAAAATATTATAACTCTTCCCCACACTAAGTAATACAACTCTTCCCAACACAAAAATAATATTAATATAATAATATTATAACTATTTCAAAGATAAAAGAAAAGTAGTAAAATAATATTATAATTTTATATATATATATTTTCACTTTTATTAATCTCCACTTTCATCCTAAGTGTGTTAAATCAATATAAATTCTAAAATTTATAAATATTTATTTAACCTCTCTTTATATCTCTAAATATATATCAATCATTTTTTATCCAAGAAAACATATATATATATATATATATCAATTTAAAACAATAATTTCATCATAAAGTCTCATATATTCATATATACAGCATTGTTCAGTTGTTCCATGGTGTGTCCGCAACATACGCGAATTCAAATTCAATCGTTGGATTTTTTCCAATGACTGAAATTGAAAACTACCAATAAAACAAGTTTATGGTTTTAGAGTATCCAAAACCACCAAAAAATAGTGTTTTAAATATAATATAAAAAAAAAGTCACCTTACAAATAGGTAACAATTTTGGAAAGAAAAAATAAAAATAATCGGACGATAGATCATAACTCAAAATTTGTACAACAAAATAAAGTGAGAAAAAAAAAAGTCCTTGTTCCTCTCTCACTCTCTCTCTTGTTCTACTGGGTAAGATTTTTTTTATTTTATGGAATGGTTCATGTTATTTTGTTGTATAAATTTTGAGTAATGAGCTATCGTCCGATTATTTTTATTTTCTCTTTCCAAAACGATTACCTGTTTGTAGGAGTGGCAAAATTTGACACGACCGGCCAACACGACTCGAAATCGACACGAAATTAGCGGGTTTGGGTTTGGATTAAACGGGTTTGGGTCATAAATGAGTCGTAGACGACTACGACACGAAAAAAATATATCGGGTTCAGGTTCAATCCGCATAACCCATTTAATTTAACAATACGTGTCGGGTCAACACGGGTGGAATCGACCCGTTTAGTGTTAATATTTATTAATTTATTTTAAAATGTAAAAAGCATAAAACTTAATATTGTAAATTTGTTTTAGAATATTAAAAACATGTAAATATATATTTTCACACTATTTGTTCTGACGTGTATTATATATATATTTTTTATCTTCTAATATGTTATATATATATAGTATAAATGTTCATTTATTTCATTCTTAAATTTATTAGCATTCATTGATTTAGTAAAAAAACAACTACTCACTTTTTTAATAAAAATATGGACATGCAATTTATAAATGAATAATTACTTATACTAAATGGTCTCCAAGAAATCAATAAAATTCACTAAATTAATTAAAATTCATTAAAAACTCATCTCTATCAAATTCATGCGATAATCAAAATTTTTATGTTATACCGACGTGGGCGTGATTGTGTCATACTTGACCATGATGTTTGACTGCATTTAACTTTGGAGTGCTTGAGATACACTGTTTGTGCTAAACTCCAGTGATATGAGTTAAGTGTTTTGAGTGTAATGCCTTATATGTATGGAAAAAGAGAGTGATGATTACTGAAAAGAATAATATCTTTTCTTTTATTCTTTATTATTTAATTTCCGGAAGGATATGAGAATGTATATCAGATTATTGGGGTGTAGGTAATATTTGGTGGATATATATATATAATTATATATGAATGATGGTCATAGTTGTTCTTTAGTGTCCCGAAATATATAGTATAACATATAACAGTTATAAGTAATATAAGTTAAAATATTTTCTTATATTTCCTCAAATTCTGATTAATTATTTAAGTGTCTAAAAAATTGATTAGAATAATTGACAAATTTAAATTATTTAATCTGAATATCGAGTTTTATGAAATTAAGTTTTTCTTTATTGTCCCGAGATATATAGTATAACATATAATAGTTAAACTAATATAAGTTAAACCACTCTTTTATTTTTTGTCAATAATATTTCAATATTAATATATATTAAAAAAATATGTTAATTTAATGAGATATATATTTAATGATTGTTCTAAATGCTGTATTATTTGAATGAGATTAATGTTTTTATTTGATTTCAATATAGTGAAAATTGTGTTATTGATTTAATTATTTAGTTAATATAATTAATAACGTTTGTTTGTTATATTCAAAATGAGAGGGAAAATATTATTGTAAATTAATTAATGTTCCAGACTTTATTAAGTTCAAACTTTCATTATTATAGATTAAATATTATTGTTGTGGCATGTGTAAACAAAAGTCATTGTTAGATTAATAGTAGAAGTGTCCCACTAATTTAGAAGTGGTTTGGCTCAGGTTCAATTCCTCACAAAGACATCTTTTGTGATAAAAGACCCACCTATAAATGGGTTACACGGGACCCACCTATAAGTGGTTTGGCTCAGGTCGTGTTCAGATTGATCCATTTATCAGAATACCCCTGTCTCGACACAACTCGAACATAATCCGCGAACCCGAATTGCCACCCCTACTTATTTGTAAGGAGGGTTTTTTATTTATTTATTTATTTAAAACACTTTTTTACATAGTTTTGGACACTCTAAAACCATAAAAATTGTTTTATTGGTAATTTTCAATTGATGAAATCTAACAATTGAAATTGAATTCACAAATGTTGCTTCCTACACACTATGGAGCAACTGAACAACATTGTTCATATATAACACGAAAATATTAATTTTATACTAATAATATTAGATTTTACTTGTATTGAAAGAAACAATACACACCCCCTACCTCAAGAGATTAAATCTCAAGTTACACCTCAATTTTATCAATTCAAAATCTACCTAAACCTACGCTTTATTTTGTTCAAAATGATGCCCTCGCCATGTAGAATGAACTTTCTTTATTCGATACCTTCCGAATCAAACCTCAAGGTCTCCAAATCTTAGAGAGAAACTAGAGACTTAAAAGAGAAGAAAGAAGAGAGAAATACGGCTTTCTAGAGAGTGAGAGATGGATGAAATATCTAAGTTTTGATATTTATAAGTCCTAGGGCATAAAATGACCAAAATACCCCTAGTTCACTTAACGTACCTTCTTGACCTCCGTTTTTTAATCTAAAAGCGGTTATGGCCTTGAAATCAACTCTACGTCTTTTATAACATTCTAATTGGTCTAAAACTAGAAATTAAATTTTTCAAAAAATATCTGATTTTTCGGGCCCACTCGACCCCCTTCTCAGGTCCTAACAACTCAAAATTTCAAAATGAGCTGAAAAACTCTTCAAAACTCTAAACAAGTCATCACATATGCAAATTATATATTTAACACGTGCAAATCTATTTATAATCTCATTTCAGAAAATAAATAAAAAAATCGGATCTCTACATTGTTAATTTATAAAGTAAATGTGTTCATTTTAAATAAATTTATTTTATAATATATATATATATATATATATATATATATTTCAGAACATAACCTAAGTAGTACTCAAATTAAAATTCTCATAATTCTCTTTCTAGCATAAATGGTTTCATAAAAAAATTCAATTAGTAGTAAAAATTATTGTAGTTTAAGTGAAGGAAAGACAAAAATATATTTATATATATATATATATAGACATATATACGAGCAAAGAATTGGGAAAAACTTTTGATAAAAAATTTCAAGTATGATTTTTATCTATTATTAAATGTAACGATTAGTCAAAGTAATTGCTTAAAGCATCGCTTGGTTAATCGATTGTTTATGCCATTATAATTTTTATTTCAATCAAAATATGGAATGTCAAATTCAGTTAGTAAATTTAAAAAAAAAAATTAATGAATGAGCATTTCATTACTTTCTCACACTTAACCTTACCATAAATGTGTGATTTGTCGTTCAATGACTTCCTTCTCAATTTGAAAGATTAAGGCTTCGTTTGGATAAACATGAAATAAAAAAAAATGATAACATGTATTCATGCTTGGATAAATTATGAAAGAAAAGAAAAAAATGATAACATTCATGTTTGAAAAAGATAAAGGAGAGAAAAGAAAATAAACCACTTTAATCAATTTACTATCAGACCCTTTTCTGATTATATTATAAGATAGACCCAAATGTCTTTTAAATTTTGTTCTTTAAAATATTATGATTATTTTTGGTGAAGTATTTACTTATTCTTATAATTTATCTCCAAATCTTCTCACTTTTGGGAGGATAGCGAAAGAGAGATTTTGAAAAATAACTTATCCCTCCAAATATCTCCTCATCTTCTTTTTTTTTCTCTTACTAATGACAAACCAAACAAAAAAAATATTATCCTTTCCTTTAATTTCTTTTGTTTTCCTTCCAATTCCATCAATTCAAACTTGCCCCAAATAAATTAAATTTGTTTAGGAAAAAATGAAATATGGTGATTTGTGAACTAAATGAATTAAAACTTTTCAATTTTTTGCTTTTATAAATCCTCTCTATAATATTTTGTTTTGAATTTTCTCTATCTAATATTATATTTATTTTTTGATAAATTAATATTGAGTTTGTCGAATATGTATAAACTCTAAAACTCTATAAATATTTATATAAACCTTCTTTCTCTCTCTAGGTCCATATATATATATATATATATACACACACACACACACACACACTAGTGTTATTTCTAATCGAGATTTGAAAAGGTGAATTAATTACGTTGAAAAATCTAGATTGATTTGTTTATACTTGAATTACTAGTGTTGATTATTGATTCACTTCAAATTTTGTGTATTTTTTTTTCTTATTTGTAATTATTTATACTTTTTAAATGTAAAATTATTTTTTATAAAGGTTTTTTTACCTCACTCATCATACATTAATGAATATTCTTCAAACACTAAACTACTTCACTGGTTATAAACACAAATATAAGAATCAAATTTAATGTATATTTATTAATAAAAAATTTAAAATTGAAGACTTGAATTTTATATCTATTAATATTGATGCAAATAAAACTTTGAAATTTTAAATGAAAATTTTAAAAGTAATCCTAGTTCTCTGGCTGCCTACAAGGCCCACAACTTGGCCTACATTGCGTGATGTGATATAAATGTAGTAGATTTTTGGCTTGTACTGAATAATTTTGGGAGAAGATTTTCTATTTCAGCGCGCTGTGATACAAGTAATGAAATCAAAATCAAAGAAAGCATAGTGGCTGTATAATAACTAATTTTCTATTTAAGCAACAAGTTTAAAGATTATATTATCTAATATTAATTTAACTTCAATGTTAATTAATTGCTAAGATCGATGACAAGTGAAATTAATTATGAAATGTGTGCCTCATGGTTGAACTTGAGATGTGCATCAACTTGTTGTGTTATTATCACTTCAAAATTTTTCAATAATTCTAAGTCAAGTCATGCGTGGGACGTAATTGGGTCCAAAGCATTAAATTACTCTTTTTCCAAACTGAAGACTCTAAGTCAATCATATGTGGTACAAAACTATTAAAGAGAAGTTTCTTTTTCGACATCTCAGAACTTGTATGGTTGAATGACTTCAAGTCTCTTCTTTAACAACTCTTCAAATCAAAATGTAATTTTTTCAATTATATATAATTTTATACAGAGTAATATATATAATTGTTACCAAAAACTTATAAGTTTTTATAAAAGAGTTATTGTAATCAGAATATATTAAAGATATATTTCTTTATTTACACCACCTGACTTATAGGGTGGTATGACTTCGATTCTCATGTTTAATAAGTCTTGAAATCAAAATATAATTTTTTCAACTATAATATTATAATTGTTACCTAAAAATTATAATTTTTTATAAAGCAGTTATAGAGATGTAATGAGACCGTATAACAACTAATTTAGTACAAGTATGTGTTGGTGTCATTTTATATATATATATATATATATATATATACACACACACACACACACGTTACTTGTTAGTGATATATTGTAGCTGGATTACAACAATACTTTTTTTTTTCTCATATTTAGGCTAGTTTTCATCATTTAGACTTCATAAAATTCATTAATAGGTATAATCAAGGAAATTCAAGACTCCAAATTAACCCTAAATGTGGAGTTCTGTCATCTCTTAATAGTAAAAATAATTCTCACCTTTGCATTATACAATTGAGTTCAAATTGAGTTTAAATTAGGGATTTTAGTACCAGAATTTGATTTCGGCCAACGCTAAAAGTCTAAAGTAACCGAATCAAAGTTAAATTTTGAGGGCCTCTATATTAAATGAATTGAATTTCATGATGGAATTATCAGGTTTATAATTTAATGATGGCAATATGAAGATTTGAGAGTTAGAAAATCTATATCCATGATTGGAGGACTCTGGCGACCGAATTCGATCGAACGGTAAAAGTAGTCAGATTGAGAGGAAAACTTGGGGCTTTTAGGTAAAACAAACTTAATTTTAGCATCAAATGATCAATTTGGTGATGGGAAGATAGAGATTTGACTAATCAGGAATGTGCAATATGGATTAAAAGCCCTATTTTCATGATTTATAAAAATTGGCTCAATCGTGTGTATTAATTTGAAATCAAATAGTTCAATCAAATAGATGCTACCATCGTATCTTAGCATTAAAAATCATTCTACTGTTGGAATTTATAATTGAGTTCAAACTATGTTTAAATTAGGAATTTTAGTACCAAAATTTGATTTCGGCCAACACTAGAAGGTCATAATTCCTCATGAAGTTCAATCAAGTGGTTCAAACATTAATTTGGATCATAATCAAACCAATTGATTATTCTGTGGTAAAATTAAGTTTATTTTACCACAAAACTCTTAAATTTCTTTCTCAATCGGACTACTTCTACCGTTGGATCGAATTTGGGCTGCCATAGTCGTCTTATCATGGATACAAATTCTTTCACTCTCAATTTTTCATCTTACCATCATCAAATCATAAAATTGATGATTCTATCATTAAATTTAAGTCATTTTATGTAAAATCCCTCAAATTTTCACTTTGATTGAAAAAGCGCTTCCGACGCCTTATCTTGATCGGACAACCCAGATATCCTTTTTCCGGTCCAACACTAAAAGTAACCCAATCAGAGTGAAATTCTATGGAGATTCTATATTAAATGAATTAAATCGCATGATGGAATTATCAATTTTATAATTTGCCGATAACAATATGAAGATTTGAGAGTTAGGAAATCTATATTATGATCGGACGACTTTGGCGACCGAATTCGATCCAACGATAAAAGCAGTCCTATCGGGAGTGAAATTTGAGGGCTTTTAGATAAAACAAACTTAATTTTATCATAGAATAATCAATTTGAGTGTTTGGTGATGAGAAGATAGAGATTTGACTAATCGAGAATATGCAATGAGAACTAAAAGCCCTATTCTTGTGATTTCGCAAAATTAGCTCAATCATGTGTTCTAATTGAAATCAAATAGTTCAATCAAATAGAATCCACCATCTTATATTAACATTCTAATATATTAACATTTCATGTCAAAATTAAAAGATAATTTTTTTATTTTTTTTGCTTACCATACTTTTTTTCCGGTTCTGTGAAAAGAGATAACTTTTTTTTTGGTCTTTTTTTTTCATAGTAGATTTTTTTTTTCAATCCTATCAAAGAAGATAATTTATTCAATAGGGATAACTTTTTTATGGGTACTTTTTTTTTGTCATGTCAAAAGAGAATTTATTCAGCAGAAATAACATCCTTTTTGGATTTTTTTTTTTTTTGGGTTCTATAGAGATAATTATTATTTTTATCCTTTTTTCGGTTCCTATCAAAAGAGATAATTTATTCAATAAAGATAATATTTTTTTTGGTACTTTTCTTTTTTGCCCTTGTCAAAAGAGATTATTTTTTCAACATAAATAACTTTTTTTTGGGTACTGTCTAAAAAGAAAGAGATAACTATTTTTTGAGTTCTTTTTTTTGGATTTTTTTTTTGAGATCTTGTCAAAAGATACCGAAAACGTTAAAGATTGGAGACATGGAGGGGATATCAGAAAAGGGTAGTTGTGTAATTTGAAAAACAATAATCATTCAGGTGTGAAGTTAAGGTTAGAAATGTCATTTCCTTTAAGATAATTATGCAAATGTAGAAAATGGGAGTGCCAACATCATCTCCCTTAGATAAATATTTATAGATTTTTGAATTTATATTGATTTAACACACTTAGGATTAGGAGTGCATAAAGAACTAGTGGAACCAGAAGGAATCGTACCTGAACCGAATCGAACCATTCGATACAGATCTGATTCCGGTTCAAAGTCAAGAAATCGGAACTATTAGAATATATATATACATAATATAAATAAATAATAACAGCTTCTAAGTTCTAGTGTTATATATATATATATAAATAAATACTAATACCTTCTAAATTCTAATGTTCTATTTATATATAAAGTATAAAATATATAATATATAGATAAATATTAATAGCTTATAAGTTCTAATGTTATATATATTTATATAATATACGATATATAAATAAATGCTAATAACTTTTAATATATTGTTATAACTAGAGATGCAAAAGTATGAGTGTGTGTATCTTGCTAATGTTAAAAATAAAAATAAAAATTGTTGACAAGGAATCGTTGGAGAACCGAAACCGAACCGAACTCAACGGTTCTGGTTCCGGTTCCAAAATTAACGAACCGCTCCCAACGATTCGGGTTCCACCAAGAATAGTAAGGAATCGACTCGTGTGGACCTCTAATTAGGATTGGAGTGAAAATTTATAAAAGTGAAAATATATAAAAATAAATATTTTTATAATATTATTTTATTAATTTTCTTTTCTCTTTGAAAAAGTTAAAATATTATTATATTACTTTTCTTTTGTGTTGGAAAGAGTTACGGTACTTTAGTGTTAGGAAGAGTTATAATATTTTTTTATTAAGTTTCTTTTCTTGGCTGTATATATTTCTCTAAATATATTTTTGCGTTTCCTTCACTGAAACTTCAACAACTTTTACTATCAATTGAATTTTTTGATGAAATCATTTATGTTAGAAAGACAATTATGAGAGCTTTAATTTGAGTACCACTTAGATTATGTTACTACTTAATTTTTTTAAAAATAAATTTATTTAAAATCAACACATTTACTTCATAAATAAACAACAAATTTTTCTATTTCAGCAACTCTAATTATATTTTTAACTAAGTTAATTCATCTCTCTAAAACTCAATTTAAAATTTTAAACATATTTTAGAAATAATATATATATATATATATATATATATATATATATATATATATATATATGTAGATAGATAAAAAGAGTTTAAATAAATATTTATAAATTTTAGAATTTATAAAAGTAAAATATGTATAAAAAAATTATTTATAATATTATTTTAACACTTTTCTTTTCTTTTTAAAGAGCTATAATATTATTTTAAAATAAATTTATTTAAAATCAACACATTTACTTCATAAATAAACAACATATTTTCCTATTTTAGCAACTCCAATTCTATTTTTAACTAAGTTAATTGATCTGCCTAAAACTCAATTTAAATTTAAAATATATTTTAAAAATAATATATGTATATACAAATATTTAGAGAGATAAAAAGAGTTTAAAGAAATATTTAGAATTTTTAGAATTTATATAGATTTAACACACTTAGGATTAGAGTGAAAATATATAAAAGTAAAAATATAAAAAATAATTATTTATAATATTATTTTATTACTTTTCTTTTCTCATGGAAAGAGTTATAACATTATTATATTAATTTTTTTTTTTTTGTTGGGAAGAGTTAGGGTACTCTAGTGTTGGGAAGACTTAAAATATTAAGTTTCTTTACTTTTGGTAACTTTAGCAAAACCAATTTAATTAAACAAAAATGTGGTCGTTTACCATAACAATTGCTTTACAATTAAACAAAAACGTTGTCCTTTCGGCTGTATACAGGTTCTCTGCTGCTCACCGCAGATGATTTAGGAATATTGTATGGTTAAAATTCCGAAAACCTATGTTGTGATTGTCATATGAGGCCCAGAACATGATCAAGTTCCTGTGGAGTCTAGTGTTGGGCTTCTGTCCTAAACTATTCCAAGCATGAAAATCCAATGTTCCAATTTATGTCAAGAATGGGCTTGGTCTTGGGCTTGGGCTGGGCATCTGGTCTTTTTAGCAGGAAGTCCATCATTATTCAGTCAGAGGTTTTAAGTCTGATAAGACGGTCGTAGAAATAGTTAATAAACTCATTCTGTCTTTTTCTGGCCAACCCTCTAAAAAAAAGTCAATAAACTCGTTATATTTCATACCTAATTCAAAACATCTGTCTAGTATTAGTAGGTGACTTGTACAATTGTATATGTACGTGTGACATGAAAAAGAAAGTTCTATTTGATGCAACTAAAAGTCAATTGTTTAGGAGTTACTCTCACAACATTGAGATAAGTCATTATTTAACTATTGAAAATAAATTTCTTTTTATTAGTTTTGAATAATTGATAGCATATGTTAAATAATAAGTTATTTGATAAATCAAATCAAAATATCATTTTTTTTGCATGTAATGGCGTGACCTGTGAATGGTGTTGAAGCTGTTTATTCTTCTTCAAATTGGAGCAATATGAATAGCATTGCAGAAACATTTGGTTCGAGTTTTTTTTTTTCTCAAGTCCATGTAGAATGACTTTTCTTTTCCTCTTTGTTAGCGTAAAAATTGATAAGTAGTTCACTCCGAGTTTATAGCCTTAAAGTTTATACTTGTCATATATTGGTAACCTCAATTTTGTTCATTTCTATAAGATATTGCTTCTCAATTTCTACACTGAAGTAGTATGAATTGAATTCAAACAATGTTTAGGATATTTGTTTTGTTGATCTAATAAAAATTTTGATCTCTTTGCGAGGGATAAAAAAAAGAATTCTCATTTTTGGGTAGAAATTTAAGCAACTCTTAATGTGTCTCAAATTTGTTAGGTAACTTCTCATCCTTTCGGTTATGTAGTATGTTTTGAGACCATGACAGAGAGAATGATAAAAAAGACAAGGATGATAAAGAAATTCTATCTTTTTAATTAGTAGACTGACAAATTAAAAAGGCAAAAAACGAGTGATGAACGAGAAAGAGAGAGAGGATGACGAATTTAAGGGGTTATTTTTATATTGAATATAATTTCGTCATTTAAAAATTATTTTTAGAATGTTTAATAAATATAAAGTATTTTTTTACCAAATTAATCTCAAGAGGTTACTCATCAATTATTAAGTTTTAATATAGATGACTATTTATGGTCACTTTAAAATAATTTTGTTGATGAATGGTCACAAAAATCTAATTTTTTCTATTATTAATTGGGACAAATTTGAGTATCGATGAGTTATAAATTATCTTTTCAAATTCGTCCAACCTTATAAAAATGATGAGAAATCTCTCTCAATAGGAACGGACCAGATAAATTAAATTGTCATCCTGTAAATGCGGCACCTCTCATTACTATATTGACTCATTGGTTGGATGAAATAACTGACAGTGTACAATTCACCTAATTTGGAAGACATTAGGGGCGCATTGTAGACTTACTAAAATGTTATTCAACAAGAATCAGACGGTTGTGATGTGGCTGTGTTCTTATCGTTACAACGTTCAAAGAAATATTCTTTATTTGAATGCAAACTGATATTTCTTTGAATTGAAAATGATTGCTTTAAATAGCGAGAAGTTTCCAGGAACTATCCTCTTGCTTTATTTGAAAAGGGATCGGATATCCATTACGTACACTAACACACCAATACACCATTCACGGCCTTCATTTCCTAGTGTCCAGTCTCAAATCTAAATCCACTGTACGTCATGAATCCTTTTAATCTTCTGATATACATGTGATATATGTTCACGTACTGAACAAGCAGAGTTGTGGATCAATTTCTTTGAAGCTAAGTTTCATTAATGAACCTCACATGCATGGACAATAGCAAAAAGTTGGAGCGGGGCATAAGAAATGTGAATGTCACTAAATCTTATCTCAATTTACAGAGAGGTTATTTTCAAGTATTGAATTCGTGACCCATCGGTTTGAACGAAGACTTTTATTTAAAAAAATATTAAATAAAATTTAATTAATCTTTTATTTTATTTTTTTAAATTTATTATTTGAAACTTTTATCTAATTATTTTTTCAATTTTTATAAAACACTATATTTATATAGCATAATAATTATAGTAAAAGATATCTATGTTATTATAATTTTGTTAGAAGTCAAATTGTCAATTTTTACAAAATAATAGACTGATTTGTTTTGAAAAAATAGTTTAGTGAGTGATTTTATACATGGAAAAAGCTTCACGAAATTATTTCCACTTTTTTAGTATATTTATTCTATCGAGAATTTTGAAAGTAAGAGATTCAATGCATCTATAAATTTTGACACGTACATTACCGGTTTACATGCGTTTTGGGTTCAATTAGCATAAAAAAATCAAATTGTCAAAATTATTGTCAGTGACGGTAGTGCTTGTGTGACATTGATGAATATAATACATATATAGTGCTTGTGTGACATTGATGAATATAATACATATATAAAACATGTTAATTTCAGACAAATAATTAAAATAACGCTGGTGTGACATTGATAGAGAAAATACATATATAAAACATGTTAAATTTCAATTGAAGGATTAAAAATTTAGGTTATTTTAGCATAAAAATATTATAACTTGAGAGTATTTTTGTAATTGTATATTAGATGTGATTTTGTTTAACTGGTTGTTAGTTTGATAAGGATGCTAGAGTAATTTTGCAAAATTTTTAATTTGAGGGTAATTAGGCCAAACTTCAAGAGAAGTCGAAGTATTTTACTAGGAGTGACAATTTGTATTCCCGTGTCATATGTGTTCGTGTCATGTCGATATATGAGTATTCTATTAACAATATCAACCCTAATCTGACTCATTCTTAAGACTAACTCAACTTATTTATTAAACGTGTCGATCTGTGCAATCTGTTTAATAAACATGTATTACAATGGTACGACTTATTTAATAACTTTTTTAATCTATTTAACTTATATGATATGAGTTTCTTTACCTTAAAAATGTCTCTGAAGATCATATAAAAAATAAAATACATATTTATGTATAAAATTTTAAAATCAAACTATATTATAAATTCTGTATCTATGTTGTTAGAAATAAAGAGAATTGTATAATTGAAATTTTTGAATTGAATTGATAATGATATTATGAATAATACATAAAGTTATGATATTTTAATTTTGGAGGTTAAGTAAACATAGGAGACAAGTAATCCTAATTCTAGATGATTTAGAAGAAGGTGTAAGAAACTTATGTGGTTTATGAATATATATATAAAATCTAACCGCAGATATAATATGTAATATATAATCTAATATATATATATATATAAACTCAAAAACATACTAAGTTGATACAGCAACTGAAAGACATCATAACAATCTTATCCTTAGATTTTATGGCTATATCAGTCATGTAAACAACCAAATCAATTGTAATATATATAATTATGTATATAGAAGTTTGAATAAAAATAAAATATATGAATAACTTATGTCATAATCGTATTACGGGTTAGACCACTTAAACTCAAAATCAATTTAATTTTGTGTTTTGTATTCATATAGATCTACTTATTAAATATAACAGTTTACCTCAAATTCAAATTCAAATTCAAATTCAAATTCAGTGTCTGTGTTCAAAACTTATGATTCACCCTTCTTTTGCATCGTCATTGAAAAACAAATTCAACATTACATCATTTCATGCTTTAGGACAATAGATGACCAAGTTTCGTGAGTATTTTTTTTTCTTTTCCTTGTTTATGTATGCATGAGATTATTTTTTTATTTTATTTTTGTGTGTACGCGCGCGTGGAGGTAAATGTGAAATCAAATCAAATCTAACTTTCAAATGTGTATATATTTAATTTCTTAGTTTCATACATTGAACGAGGTCCATTCACACATGCATGAAGCCAACAACTAAAAGTCATCATTGCTCTTTAGTCTTTTGCATGTGATCCTCCTGTGCATTATACAGTTTGTATGTGTGTGTTCTATCCAGAATTTTGGGGGAAGCCGGTCAATTTGACCTTTTGTATAATTTTATATACAAAAAGTGACACATGTACTCAAATATATATAAAAGTAAAAATTAGATTTTTGTGACAGAAATTTTAAAAACTTGCAATAAATGGTCTTAAACTTAAAAATAATAATAGAGTAATCAAATCTAAAACAATAATTATGAGTGAGTCACCATTTAAAATTTATATCCTAAATATTCTCCTACACAATCTCACCGAACCTACAAAATTTATGTCATAATTATTTATCTTTGTACGAGTTTAAGGTCACTCTAAAGTAAATTTTTTTTTAAAATTTTGATCACCAAAATATAATTTTTTGAATATAAAACTTGTTAGTTGAAGTTTTATCATCACAACAAACAACTTCAATGTAAAAAATATTTATCATTTTATCCGTATAATTTGCATGAAAGTAGGAGATAAAGGTCACTAATTTGCATAGAAGCTAAAAGAAAAAAAGTACAACAAAATTAACATGGAATGCAACTATTAAAAATAATTTTAAAAGTTAAATATTTTAAGAAGGAGGTGACTTCTGATATAAAAATAAATAAATAAAAATGTGCTCATAAAATGATGAACCTTAAATTTAAACTTGTTTCACCAGTGATTTCTTTTCTATTGCATCGAATTTTATTTATTTATTTATACATTAGATCAATTTATGCCTTAAGACACTAGATCCATAAATTTCGGGATCACTCGGTGCTTAAGATCCATATGATTGTTGTCATACTTTTAACACATGTAGTTTAACAAAAGGCGGTCGAAGCAATCATACTTTTTTTTTTTTCTTTCTTTTGCTTATTATTGTAATAATTACTGTAATAAAAACGCGGCATCTTTTTCTCAGTAAATTACGAATGTATATGTTCCGTTCAGCAGATCTAGTCTATTGCTGTCTTACATTTAGGACTACTTTTGGCATGCAGGTATAAAATAGAATGTGATTGAAATAAAGCAGGAATGAAATGAGAATAAGAATAGAATGAAATGACTATTCTTATTTCAATTTTTAGCTAGAAGTAGAGAATGATGTAGGAATAAAATGGTAGTAAATTTCAACATATTATATTTTTATATAAAACATAATCAATTTTAAAAATGAAACATTTGACCAACTTTAATTTAATTATCATGTAAAAAAAAATTTTAATTACCCTTTTAATTAAAACTTTCTAAATCAAGATATAATCAGTGACATGTATATATATATATATAGGCGTGTGACGAGTATATAACATACATATTATATATATAGAGAGAAAAATTAACGCTAATTATCTATTATATATATATATATATATATATATTCATGAAATGAGTTATAAATTGCACAGAGTGAAATTAAGGCTAATTACTTATGTAGTAATATATATATATACACCAAACTAGCCCTTATAGTAGAACTCACGGCACGTGTAATACACCAATGACTCAAATGTGTCATGTGGATGTATGCAGAACATATCCAATATTTATTCGTAAATTACACCGTCACCCTTGTGGAGGAAAAACTACTAAATACAAAAGGGATTCCATGTATTAAAAAATTCCATCACTAGTATGACTTTATTTATTTTTATAAATAATGGTATTTTATTAGTAGTGAAATTCTTACATTTAAAATTTTTTTTAGAATATTTAAAAATTTCTCAGAGTACCGCATAACTACTGGGGTTTGTAACAAATGATGGCAAATCAATTTCCATTAAAAAAAAAAAAACATATTAAGGTCAAATGTTCAATTTATGATCAGACATTCAGACTTTATACAATTGTTCTCATTATTATATCACATCCAATAATTATTGCCACCTTGCCGGATTCAAGGATTAAATATTACTAATGAGTAGTGACCGACCGACCACCCACCCACCGCCACCTCCCACCGTCTGGCGACCTTAGGGACCATCAAGTAAGTACTCCACAACAAGTTTTGCAAATTTACCTTCCAACCTAAAAGTCCAGTCCTCATTTGAAAAAAGTAAAGAAATGTAGGTCCAGCTACCTTTTTACATTTAAGCTCAATGCTAAACAAGTAACACACTAGTTTGGGTTAGACAACGATCACTTTATATAAAATACTATAAATTCAGTTTGTTTAAATGCAAATCCACACTAGGTGATAACTTTTCCTTTTTTTTTTTTTTTTTTCCCTGGAAGAATCAATTTTTAGCAATGCTGATATTGCTTGATTGGAATTCAATGAATCTAAAATAAGACCTGCCAGTTATGCATCCCAATTGAGTTCATTTTAAAATATTCAAACATTTCCAAATTTTTTAAATATATTTGAAAATGTTTTGCACGCAAAATAACAAGCCTACTTGGTTTAATTTTTGAGAACTGAAAATTAAAAAAATTGTTTGAGAGTTCATTGTAAAATATCCAAACATTTTCAAATTTTTTAAATATATTTGAAAATGTTTTGTCCTCAAAATAACAAGCCCACATGGTTTAATTTTTGAGAACTGAAAATTAAAAAAATTGTATAAAAATTTGTTTGGGAGTTCATTGTAAAATATTCAAACATTTTTATTAAGTAATTGTTCATATTTAGTTTTTTTCTTTAGAAATTATTTCTGAATTTTTTTTTCTTCAGAAAAACTCTTTTTTATTTTTATATTAAGATAAAAAAAAACTTAATATGAAAAAACTCTATTTTTTTATTTTAGAGCCAAATCGAGTTTATAGCCACAAAAAGTACAGCAACGAGTAGTCAGCACTCAACACGCAACTAGAAACATTTAGAAGCCGTGTACCCTTTCCATCCCTCAATGAACTGCCACGTGGAAGCGTGTGTGTGTGGAGAATACCAAGGACCTCTCTCTCTCTCTCTCTCTCTCTCATGCGATAACCTATTATGTCTATGCCAGCTCTCCCATTCTTATAAGCCACACAAACTCCTGAAACTTCGCCAAAATCGCAATTCAGCTTTTTAGCAAAATCATTCCTATTTTCGAGCGCTTCCGTTCGCTCGGAAAAATTAATAACCCTCCTTTACCAACTCTTCTGATTGACGAAAAGTCCGTTCGATCTCTGGATCGATTCATGCCAGAGATCGGACATGTCCCGCCGCCTCCCGAACTTGCCGGCGTTTCTTCGGAAAACGCCTTGTTCGGCAAATACGAGCTCGGCAAGCTCCTAGGATGCGGTGCATTCGCCAAGGTGTACCACGCCAGGGACACGAGGACTGGACGGAGCGTAGCCGTCAAAATCATCAACAAGAAGAAGATCGTCGGAACCAGCTTGATGTCCAACGTCAAGCGCGAGATCTCTATCATGCGCCGGCTGCGCCACCCGCACATCGTCAAGCTCTACGAGGTCCTCGCCACCAAGACCAAGATCTACTTCGTCATGGAGTTCGTCAAAGGCGGTGAGCTCTTCGCGAAAGTTGCCAAGGGACGGTTCAGCGAAGATCTCAGCCGCAAATTCTTCCAACAGCTGATCTCCGCCGTCGGATACTGCCACATGCGTGGGGTCTACCACCGAGACCTGAAGCCGGAGAACCTCCTCGTCGACGAGAACGGAGATTTGAAGGTTTCGGATTTCGGACTCAGTGCGGTCACGGGGCAGATCCAACCCGACGGACTGTTACACACTTTGTGCGGCACGCCGGCGTATGTGGCGCCGGAGATTCTGACGAAGAAAGGCTACGATGGCGCGAAGGTGGATGTGTGGTCATGCGGAATCATCCTTTACGTGTTGACCGCCGGTTATCTTCCTTTCAACGATCCGAATCTCATGACGATGTATAAGAAGATCTACAAAGGTGAGTTCCGTTGCCCTAAATGGATGTCGCAAGATCTGAAACGGTTCTTGTCTCGGCTTCTCGACACGAATCCCGAGACGAGGATCACCGTTGATGAGATCACCCGTGACCCCTGGTTTAAGAAAGGCTACAAAGAGGTGAAGTTTCACGAAGAAGATATTGATGATCTCAAAGACGAGTTAAAAGTTACCTCACTCAACGCGTTCGATATCATCTCGTTCTCGTCTGGTTTGGATCTCTCCGGTTTGTTCGATGAGTCGAGTGACTCAATGAGCGACGGCGAGCGATTGGTGTCGGCCGGTTCACCGGAGAAGATAATCGAGAAAGTTGAAGAGGTAGCCAAGCGCGAGAACTTTAGGGTGGCGAGAAAGAAAGAATTCGGCTTGGACTTGGAAGGGCAGAATGGTAATTTTACTATTCGGCTCGAGGTTTACGCGTTGACCGATAGCTTGGTAGTTGTGGAAGTTAGGCGAAAAACTGGTAATGCAGATTTGTACCGGGAGCTGTGGAAGAAGAAAATCATGCCGGAACTAATTGGACAACCGGAAGCCCAGGTCGGTGGCAGCTAAGTTCGCCGCCGTGGGTGGGTGGTTGGTTGGCGATGGCTTTATTGTATCATGATTTGATTTTATTTTTTGGGACCGTGATTGCTATAATTTATTCTGGTAATAAACGTTGTGTTTGTAGATTAAATAAAATGATATTCCGTATTACCGGGAAAAACAAAATTAACATGGATTAGCCGGGTTTTTTGTTCTTGTTTACCCGGATGATTGTTAATTGTACTACGTGTCTCTGTATATACAACAGGCCCTTGTTCTTGTGTATATGAGGCAGGAAAATGAAAAATCGACTTCTTGTGTGTCTGGATTGCTTTAGTTTGTTGTTTGTGTTGGATTGTTCAAGTGTGTTAAATAAATTGCTTTTTAGTTCATTTATTTGTTCTGTATTTATACTTTTCTGACGATAAACACGTCCGTTCTGATTACGTGATTAAAATGTTGATATGTGTGTACATATATTAAAAAAAAAAAAAGAAAAAAGTGCACGTCAATCCTATGATTTGCAAGCGGGGTTGAAAAATGATGCATTGATTTCGTCGAGATATGTCCGATGAATCTGGACGGGGACATTGGTAATGGAAGTTCAGGTTGGCTCCAATTAATGGTCAAGTGGAAGACCAACAAAGAATGCGGGTTGGAGCTGGATGTCTCAAGTGTCATTATTGGAATGCATTCATACAACAAGGAAATAATTATACTATATTGTTTGGAAGCATTCAAGGCTATTATGGCAATAACAAGCATCAACCCCTTTTTTTTATATATAAAGTACCACTCTCTCTCCTCTATTTCAAATTAGAGTTTCTTTTTACATAGCGGCTCGGGTCACTTGAATTATTTTATTTTAGGATATGATGGTAATAATATAATTCTACAGAAATTGTGGCTGATATTTTTAATATAAATGAGTTTTTATATAAAGTTGTATTTTTAGTAGGTTATTCAAGTTGTCTTGCACTTAAAAAATTTGTAGAAGTAGAGGATTAGTGAGTGCTACGAGGAAAGAAAAAATATATGTAATTTCGAAGAGAAGACGCCAAGAAAAATAGTAAAAAAGTATATGTGGTAGACATATTTTTTATGTGTTATATATTCTATTCTCAATATAGTGAAATATCTTTCTTCATGATCGTAATCCAGAGTCAAGTGAACCATGTAAAATATTATGTTATTTGATTATTATTTTCGTATATGCTTATATGATTGTGTTATGATGATATGTTTTTATTGTGTCAAATGAAGAGGGATTAATTCTCAACAAGTTGTAAGTCAGAGCTTGTGGTTGGTTCTGAAGATCAAAACTGATTGGTGGTGTGTTAGAGTAGATTAATGTTGATCAGAGTAGATTAATGTTGATCGTGAAGAGTTGTGAATATATAATTAGAGTTGACGAAGTCACGAAAATGATGATAGTGTGAAGCCCATGAAGAACAAGTATTGGGACAAGTTGGATGATGTTCGTTTTCAAGATGAGACAAGACAATGGTATGAAGAATGGAGGTTTGCTGTTTTCGGCCTAGTAAAGAAACGAGAGGTTTTTGTTGCAACTAGAGGAGATTGATTGATTGGTGGGTTGCTATGCATAAGCATTGAACACCAATGGGAATGATTTGATGGAGTTTGGTTCGAGGTGAAGGAATTTAAGCCAATTTGGAGTTTGTTAGGAATCGTGACTCATATTTATCATATAATTAGGTTTCTATATAAACTTGTATTTTTAATAGGTAATTATTAGATGACAAGTTTTGGACTCTAATAAATTGTTATCTTTGTGCAACAATGAATGAGTTTGAAGACTCAATAAATAGAGGTAGGGTTAAAAAAAAAAGATAGAGAGAGAGGGGGGAAAGATGTAAAAAGGTTGGTGAGTGCTGTGATGAGATGAAAGAATATATGTAATTCCGAATGAAGATGTAAAGAAAAAGAGTGTGTGTGGTGATCGGCGTTGAATGTTACGCATTCTAGCCTCTTAATTTGCATATTTTATTCTTTTAGTGATAGGTTATATGTGATTTTACTCTGTTTTTGTATTTTCTGTCTTTTTCAGGGCCTTAATGATTATTTCAGATAAAACCATGATTTTGGGCTTTTAAAGATGATATCCAAGAAGGTTATATGAAGCCTACATCTAATGGGTCCATTCAACTCCATATTTCAACTCAAATCAGCCCAAGGAAGAGGTTCAAGAGAATTACAACTGCTTAAGAAGATTACGGGCCTGAAGCCCAATTCTACACTTAATCCAGTTTTAATCCCGTTTTGGAAAGTGGACTGAAAACCTTATTTTTGAGCGTCAATTCGACTTAATTCCCATGTAGGTTGAACGAAATTCGATTCTGGACACTTTTGTATTTCACGTAAATTTCGTGAATCGGACTTCTACTGGGTCAAAACTTGGGCCGAAAGTCAGCAGAAAAATCTACCTATTTAGGGCTGCGGGAAAACCCTAATTGTTTCCTAATTGGATTAGGACTTTATCTCCTAATTGGATTAGGACTTTATGTATTCTCTTGGGGTATAAAGAGGTGAATTGGAGGCTGTTTTGGGGGAGAAAAGAAGAGGAGGCCAGGGCAGAGAAGACAGACAATCCGGGTTTTATTTATTCATTATATCTTTTATTATTTTGTTATCTTCTTCTTCTTCTACCATGTGTAACTAAACTTCTCAACTAAGGTTGAGGAGGAAACCTCCATTAATGAAGTGAAGTTCTTTTGTTCATTAATTGATTCTCATGTGTATGATTTAAATTCTTATGATTTTCGCTTCTTGTGATTAATTATTTTATAATTCTTTCACCATCTATATCATGTATATGTGGTAGTTAGAAAGTATTATAATTAATCTAAGCTTGAGTTTGTATTTCTTAAAAGTGATAATCTTTGATCTTATGTTTTTCATTAAATTGGATACATAGGATGCTTAGAATTTTACACTAGTGAAGCGAAGGAAAATCTACCTTTTAATATATTTTTTATAGTGCTTTATTGTTAAATCTTGAGTAAGCAATAGATTGATTTCTTGATTGCTACTCTAACTTTGGGAATTAATAAATGAATATTAGAAACTTCATGGATTTAATGGTGGTGGAATCCAAAACCTTAGTTATTTTCTTTATTTGATTTCAATAGTGTTATTTTATTTTCATGTTAGTTTAATTTCTCTCAAATCAACTAAACTTGTGTTTAAACTAGATTAGTTTTAAATTAATTTGAATTTGTATTAGTTTTTCTTCTCAAAGCATTCCCTTGGGTTCGACCTCGTTCTTGCCGAACTATACTTTAATAGATTCGTACACTTGCGAGTTATTTAACAATTTTAAAACAAACACGATTTTCGCTTGTTGTATATTATATTTTGGTGAAATATCTCTCCATGGACATAATCCTAGAATTGGGTGAACCATGTAAAATATTGTGTTATGCATGTGTTTAATTGTTATCTTTTTATATGCTTGTATGATTATGATGTGATGATTATTTTCTCACAGTATCGAATGAATAATTCCCAACAATATTTTCATATGCTTTTGGCGGGGATTAATTAATTCTGTTGCCTGGAATCGTGATGGAAAAACATTTAGGTTTAAATCATTGATTCGTCTTTACTCATTTGTTACTTTGATGTTTTAGGTTGCTTACGATTTACTTTTTGCTATTGGTGACAGTTATTGTATGCAATTCCTTGATGAGTCACCTGCTGCTTATAATCTTCATAGAGATTTTGCTTTCTTTATTCTATTTGTTTTGCATTTTAAACAAAGTTTTCTGCTCTAAAATCAAATATTTTATTCCTAGCATGAAACTTCTTATCCAAATTATTTAGTTAAAAATCTTTGATTTCCTACTTTGGATCATCAAATCTCTTATAAATTTTTGTGCTATAGAAAACATGAACAATCATTGTTGCAAGAAGATGATACGGAGGGAGGGAAGGTTTAAAGATTGAGAAATTTGAACATCAATTTTGCAAAATCTGAAAAATTATTTGTAAATAAGAAAAATTGAAACTTGTAATTAATCTAAAAAAGTCAATGTAAATCTTGATATGAAAATTAAACTTATATATAATATAATGAAATGTAATGTAAAATGAAAATGAAAATGTAATATAAGTGTATAGCCTCATGGCATATTGCCATGGGGAAGGGTAGATCCTTTAGACTTCAGTGGGTCCTGAGTATAATTGTAGTTTTGTGAATTTCATAAGGGTGTTTTTGTCTTTTCATTCATGCGAAGTGCAAATCGGCTATTATTTGAGTGTAATTTACTCTAATATATTTCCTTTAGAAGTATTCTTCTTATACGGGCTTGAAGATCGGGGAACGTAGTCCATGGACTGGGCTTAGGTTAAGTTTATTAGGGTTGAAAATCGAACAAGCAAGCGTGAAGACATTCGTATCAAAGCCCAGGCCTCTTCAGCCCATAAAGCCCAAGCCTTTCTAACTCACTCATGGAATAACACCGAGCCAAATAGAATACAGAGAATCAGAGAGCGCAAGCCCAAAAAGAAAGAAAGAAAGAAAGAGCCCTATACGACGTCGTTCGCTAGCTGAGTGAATGTGAGCGAGTGAGTAGGGCAGAGAACACTGCAAAAACCAAACCAAATCAATGGCGGCAAAAGAAGCGACAACCAGAGAGTTCAAAAGTTGAAGAAAGAAGTATAAGAAGAAGAAAAACAAACGAAAAAGAAGTGTTAGAAGAGGTATTCTGCAGTATTTTATTGAAGGTTGATGTTTCACCGTTTTTTTCTGCAATATTTTTTTCATATGTAATATAATATCACTTCTTGATTAGTATCTCTGGCTATTGCGTTTTAGATTTTAATTTCAATAGTGTTACTTTGGTTTTTCATCTGTGTTCCAGATTGCGCTTTAAAGGCCAACGCCTGAAAGAAATGTATAATCAAGAAATACAAGTGAGTTATGTGGGGGTTGTAGTATATATGGATTTTGATATTTGAATCATTACTTCTAAAGAATGTCTGCCGAAACAAGCTCAAAGTCTAAGAAGCTCCATAGAAAAGTGAGACTTGCAATTGGAAAATCAAAGAGCCATAAGGATAATGTTGAAACCCTAGGTTCCAGGAAGAAGGGTTTTCAAGGATATAAAAAGTCTCAAATGACCATGGAAGATGTGGTTGATGTTTCTTATAACGATGGTAAGTTAAACAAGAGAGAGAACAATGGAAGGAGGAATATGAAATTGAGGTTTTTAAAAGATAAACAACTTCACACTGGTCAAGAAGGGTATAGTGCGAAAGTTGATAGGAATAGTGGGTTTAAACAGTTCAATTCTGATCGAAAGAGGAAGAGAATATACGCTGACCAGGGTAATGACAAGGAAGGAATGTTCAAGAAAAATGTGGAAAAATCCAATAGAAGAGATCCATCTAGAGAGAGGTGGAATGAGCCCAAAGATGACCCTTTTAAAGAGAAACGAACTGGGAAATCTCGTGATTTTGAGCAATCTAACAAGAGACATTTTAATTCTCGTCCCAATGAGTTTCTTGAAGGCGATGGTAGCAAGAAATTTAGGGCCAAGGTGACCAATAAATTGGTTTCTGACAAAACGGATGTTGCTGTGAATAGTTTTCTGAAGAAAGATGCCAAAAACCAATTGGGTCGATATCCAAACAAGCTTAAATCTGAATCTCTAAAGAATTCTGCCAAGAAAAAGTTTCATGACAAGAAAAGGTTGGATGATGAATCAGTGGTAACACATGATCCGCCAAAGAGAAAAAAGCGAGTGATTCGGATAGATCCACATGATATATCAAATAAGCGGTTAGATGATGGCATAATTACTGATGGTAAGTATCTTTTGTGAGTTGGTCTGATTTTCTTGTATGTGTTGCTTGTTCTCATCATTTAGCGTGTCTATTAATGGTCACTATTTTCATATATTAGCTCAGATTATTTCTCATATGTGGTCCACACTCATCTTCTTTGTTATCTTGACTTCTCTACAGAGATTCCTCACGACTCTGTTAACAACTATGTAACATGGAATTGGAAATTTCAAAAAATGAAATAAAATATAACTGTTTGATCTTTGAAATGTGTTAGTCTTGTTATTTTTTTCTAGTTTTTTTCTAGTGTGATTTAGGAAAATAAGCTTTTATGATATTGGTAGCATGTAATTTTAGGATAAGTGTTTTCAGCTACACGAGTTTCTTCCTGACAAACTCACTCACCACTTATGATACTCTTATCCTATACTGTTATTCTGCTACTATTTTAGTTATTCTGAACGGTCAATGGCAAGCAATTATGAATCATTGTTAATCAATCTGACCACTGACAAGAAATTTTAATCAATCTTCATTTCATCGGATAGTAACTTGGGTTGTAAAATTCATCTAAAAGAGGTGTGTACTATTGCTCACTCTATTCTTTGGGTTATGAGATAGAAAGGTATGGTGTTGAAGGGGGACACCTAGTGCACTGTTACAAAACCATTGGTTAGTAGAATACCTAAATTCTTAAAATTACTTTCTTCTAGGTGCATTTGTCTCTACTGTCCAAATCTGATAAATATTGTCGTAATTATCAAGTAAACCTATTATCTGGTACCAGATATAGCTTTAGTAATCCTTTCTCATGGGAGTTGTAAGATTGTTTGTTCTCTGGTTATATACTCTATTCAGTTCTCAGAATGAAAAGCTGAAAGCGAAGAAATATTACAAGTTGCTTCTTCTGTGAAGCATGCTAAAAGTCTAATGCTGTTTCCCCAATATTTTTCTGAGAACTGGAAGGGTTGGTGTAAGAGGGTGAGGTGTTGTGTAGCTTAACGAAACAAAGCTGTTGCTTCAACGGGTAGTTTTTATTTCTATTTTTCATCTCAATTTTTATTGGTTATTAATTGTTTGTCTTACTGTTAGGTCTTATATTGTTTACATAGGGTTATGTGCTTCCTTACTGTTAGGTCTTATATGGTTTACATAGGGTTACATAAGTTTTGTGGGACATGCTTCCTTCTAATGTGAGTTCTCTTTGTTCATGTTCTTGCCCCCCTTCTTCTTCTTCTTCTTTTTTTTGAATGGAGTTGATGGCTTCTATTTCTTGCATGCTTTCCAGAAAATACCAAGCAGAAGAAAGAAGATTTGAAGAAAAATGAAAGTGTTGAAATGTCGATGAATGCGCAGTTTCGTGCAATACAACCTACCCCCTCTATCCTTTCCTTCGTGGAAGAAAATGTAATTTGTCTTGAGAAAGCGCTTGAGTTGCTTCTTAAATTATAGATATTTCCTATATTTTCTTTTCTTGTTTTGTGATTCTTGGTAATTCCAATAACAGTTACTGGGTCGTAGGCGCTTGATTGATTTACGGAGGGCAGGCTACAACATTGACCTTTCTACTCCTTTAGATGATGCCCCCTTCTCTACAAGCTCAGAAAGAGAACGGATTGAAGAGACGGTATGTCAATTCGTTGTGCATGTTGGGACAGTATGCTTATGCTTTGTTCTTGGTGAATACTTCTTGCTCTTTATTGAATAGTAACTGACGTTGTGACAAGAATCATTGAATACTGTTAATTTGCTGAAAATTTGGAAATAACTCCCATTTTCAATAATACTATTTTGAGTAAGACACCCCGTGCTGTGTTAAAAAATTATTTTTTGTTCATTTCATGCCGCTATATTTTTCTCATTGGCTTTTTTGATTTGTAAATAGATAATATTATTCATGTGATACCTCCATTCTTCCGCCATATTTTTCTCATTGTCTTTGTTGATTTGAAAATACATAATATTATTCATGTGATACTTCCATTCTTTAGGCAATGGCCAAATATAAGCAAAACTGGAGGACCAATTGGTGAATGAGTTAAATGAGAGGGATAATTTTCCAATTATGTTGTTCTTGATGCTAGAATTTTATCTTCAAAATAATCATTGTCTAAGAAATGTTTCAATCAAGATCTTGCGACAATATGATATTGACTCTTTTCTGAAGGTTTACAAGTGGATTTTATTGATGTATACAGATCCACAAATTGAGTTCATGTTGGCCCTCGGCAACATGTTATTGTTTTTCATTTTTCTCAATAGGTCCAGTGAGAGTTTGTTTACTTGTATCTTTAATTGTTAAAATTCTGGAGGAAAGGGGATTTAGATTTAACAAGTGATTTTGTATATGGTTTGGCGGCCCATTGTCATTAATGTGTTGTTGAGATGAAGATTTCAGTTTTACAAACTGAAAATCAAAGCAAATTTCTTGCTTCCACTATATAATTGGCACAGCAGCATTTGAAAAGCTAGTGGCAATTAACAAAGTTCTGTCAACGTCCTCTGCAATTAGAAACACCTATTTTCCCCATGTGATGTAATGGTCATACTATCTTGAGCATGCAAGTAAAATTTTTACTGCAACTGCCTTTCTCATCTGCTGTTTATATTGTGATTTACTAACATATCTTTAGCAGATTTTTAGGAATAAATTAACATTTTTTGCTGCTGCAAAAATTTCTTCATCATTTCCACCTCCGGATCTTCCAGAGATTGCATTTGCAGGTATACATTTCCAATTTTACCTATGTACATCGATATTTTTTATTTATTTAAAAAAACTCTGTATTTGCTTGGTCACTTTTTTCTTTTTTTTTTCCTTTATATTTAGATTTAAGTTCCACTTAAATTTATGATTTCACTCATTGAAGAGCTTTCCTGATGCCAATAACCAGCGGTGTGAAGCCATGTTTTGGCTAGATTATAATAGCTAAAATGTCCTGTAAAGACGATTTTAAAATGGGAAAACATATGTGAGGAGTGTAGAATTTAAATAAGCTTCACACTAGTCAGGCTAATAGAAAAGCATTTATTTTATATACTTGGTATTTCATCCATTCAGGGAACTCCTCTGAAAGTGTCAGATGGTTCTTGTATATTCCTTGAAACATGCTTTATTGTTTCCTTTGCTTGCTTAGTGCCACATTTTGTTGGCATAAATCTGTCTATACTTTTCTTCTCTTCCTTTTTTTCATGTGTACATGATTTTCTTACTGTAGTTTCAAACTCAGAGAAATGAGATAACATGATCTAATCTATAAGTTGAATTGTTTCCCTTGTTAGGAAGGTCAAATGTTGGAAAGTCATCTTTACTAAATGCACTAACCAGACAATGGGGTGTTGTACGAACATCGGACAAGCCTGGCCTTACTCAGGTGCTATTGTTTTCCCGTGAACTGAAGCTTTAGTTTTTGCAGTGTATGCATGTTGATCACTAACAGTTCCTCTGCAGACTATTAATTTTTTCAAGCTCGGACCAAAGTTCTGCTTAGTTGATTTGCCTGGATATGGCTTTGCTTATGCAAAAGAAGAAGTTAAGGAAGCTTGGGAGGAGCTTGTGAGTATGCAATTGACCTTGATTTTTCTTTTTAGTTGTTTCTCTTGTTTAGTATGTAGATAAACAACCAAGATACCACGATACATTGTTGGCACATGATGCTGTGATCTATATATATACCATGGACTGACTACATGTCCTTTATTATTTATTGTTTATTTTTAATTTTCATACATGTTTAGATCATTATTTGGTCATTCTGCATTCTTGTACAGGTACCTTCAAGTAAGTGTTGACCATTGAAGCAGAAGGAAAGATTTTGATATATTATAATTTTGTTGATTTTATCTTGGAATATCTCCAAGCAATGGAAGTTTTATTCGATATATTCAATGGAGATATTAATTGATTTATTATTCTTTATTCTGTAAGCAATTCAAGACAGTGAAAGAAGTGTTATATTTAAGAAGTGCAACAAATATAGTGGTTTTGATGGCAAATGAATTAGACTAACCTTCAATATTTTCCTACTATTATTAATACTTAAGTGTCTTGATGCTTTCAGATCTATGAATTGGTTATGTTTCTATTGCTTCTGTTGGTCATTTATAAACTCGACTACAGTCATTTCAAAACGTCTCATTGTTGATTCCAGAACTTTCTGTTTATTTAGGTCAAGGAGTATGTCTCCACGCGAGTTGGTCTAAAGCAAGTATGCCTTCTTATAGACACAAAATGGGGTATGAAACCAAGGGATTACGAGCTGATCGATCTGATGGAAAGGTACAAATATACCTGCTTGTAGGTTCCATTTAGAACGCACTTGACTGTTGTGATGATGTAGATTGACATCACATGGGCTATATGCATGCACATAAATGATGGACACATTATTTGGGGCATTTTACCACCTTAGAAATGAAATCTTTGGAAATGAAATCATCTTACTTTTTCATTGCAAGATTTAAAGTCATCTATGTTGGACATTCCCAATTTTGCGTTGTTTGCCATGTCAGTTTGTTTGCAAAATATGTGATTTGGATGCCATTTGGTGCATGGGCAAGTGTTTCGAGGTTGATGTATCATAGTCTGGACTAACAACCTAGGCAAAGTTCTTGTCACATTAGGAGCTGCAAATTCATTATTAGAGAAGTTATTTACAATATGGCATCATCACTAAATCTTGCAATGAAATGCAAAGCCAAGGACCATGAGTGATAGTGTTGCATTATTTGCTTTTGTAATTGCTGCTTGAGGCATTACCATATCGGCTGTCTTTACATTTGTGATTTGTATTTTTTTTCACAGATCTCAAACAAAATACCAGATTTTACTAACCAAGACAGATTTGGTATTCCCAATTGACGTGGCACGTCGTGCAATGCAAATTGAAGAGGTAACTTTTGTGCAAATATAGTGACATATATATGAGATAATAGCATTGTCTCCTGTAAAACTAAGCTGGTTTATCTTCTTGTTTTGCAGAGCCTCAAGGCAAAGAAGTCTGCTATTCCACCTGTTGTATGAAAGAAATTCTTGATTAACTGATTTTATTTGATATTTTAGGTTGACTATTTTGGAAGCAATCTGAATAAATGGCTGTCTTTTTACTCCAGATGATGGTAAGCTCAAAATCTGGAGCTGGTGTCCGAAGCTTAAGAACTGTGCTTGCTAAGATTGCTCGGTTTGCAAAACCCTAGAAGGTACTTGGGTGACTTTTTCCTTGGAAGATGTTTCATGTTAAATATAATAATCATGTCAGTTTTACATATTAAATTCTCGGAGTGGACCTAACCCAGTCAGTGAAATTGATGTTCTTTTTTTTTTTTTTGTTCCTTTTAAACTGAAACTCCGAAGCTTGACCCGAACATGCAATTCATTGTGTACAATTTTGGGGCTGGCTTCTGAATGCATTTGACCAACTCTAATTACGGTTTTTTATATATATATATATATATATATTTATTGTACTTTAAAAAGTATACTGCTGTAGATGTTAATGTTGATTAATTTGAAGTTGGCATGTTGGGATGGTTTGGATTTCCATCTTGATTAATCTTCCCTCTACCCAATGAGTGTGGTTGATAGATTTGGACTCGGTTTTTTTCATTCCTTATTTCCTGGATGTTCCTACTGGCTATCACTGATGATGTTCGGGGTTTTGGTGCATTACTTTTAATTCCTTGAAATCATTATGGATTGGTGTGGTATGCAGTTGTGCAGATTTTAGGTTGAACGGTTACTGTCTTGCAAACTAGCCTGCTCATATCATCATAGCAGGATAACATTCCAAATGGATCAAACAGGACATTTACTTCGAAACAATGACCAAGTATTTGATCTCTTAACATTTATCCGACTTGAAAATTTCACGAAGAAATTCTTTGTTCCTCACATTTTCCCCTAAAACAAAGAGTTTGGATCAAATTTTTAATTAGGATTGCAAGAAATTTGCATTATTCGGGCAAATTGTTTTTTGGAAGGATTTGAAATGGGTAAGTAGGGGGTAACTTTTTGCCACAATTGTAAAACTTTGAGCTATCAAGTCCAAGGGTTCATAATTCGATTCTTAAGCGCAAACACTGTTAAAATAATGCGAAGACTAGGTCTCGATCTATTTCTTCTGTTACTCTTGATACACGAACATTAGGCAATATAATCCTTTCTGAGAAATTTATTTTGTACTTTGTGAAGAAACGAAGCAAATAATGTTGAATTGACTGAAGGTATGGTATTTGGGTCACTTCAGCAAATGCACTGTATCCTACTTAACTTTATTAAAGAAAATTACCAATTTACTGCAACAATTAGTCCAGATACTTACTATGTTATGCATCAGTTGTATATGCCATGAACATATCGTAAGAAATTACGCCCTTGTGTGTTAGCTATAGGATCCAATTACAAAAGAGTGAAGAGTTTACTTGCAAGAATGGATATTCAGTGCACACTGCGGTCGTGCACACCACATCGGCCACACTCGATATCTTCTCCAATTGCAGCGTCCATTTTTATTGTTTGAAAAAGGGAATCTTCACTTCATTGACAAAGATGTGTGGTTAACATGTCATCAACTAGGACTAGAATGGGTCCCAAGGCTGGGTGTCGAAATAGCCATACGCGTGGGCGCACAACTCCTCTCAATGTATTGTCGAAGGTATTGCTATGCAAGCTGTCACATGGGTCAAATTAATCACCAAATTTTTACCGTTGTGATGGTACTATGACAGTCCTTGTTTTTTTCTGTCTGGGTCTTCGCTAACACGCTTAATATTTAGAACACACACCAAGTCACTCTTCCGTGCACAAAAAGGTTATGTAGAAAGAAAAGGAACAAGACATGCAGTCTTTACAGCAGTCTTGTGACTTCCAACCTTATATTATTATATTCATAAGAACAATACAAAAAAATATGGCCAAGACCTGCAATAAATGAACAAAGGCACACCGATACCTTCTCTCCCAAAGTGTATAGCTCTCAACTATGTTTTCACTCCAAAATTTGTCTCCTCACTACAATGCCCAACAAGGTTATTTATAAGTACTATCAAAATTGCCTATACAGTCCACTAAGTTAGTGGATGACATTCCCATCCACCTAGGGTTGTGCTGAAACCTGTCAACACATGCCACCTTACCTTGGTGGTTGCTAGCACTATGCCATTCTCTCACATCTTTAGCATCATGTGGAGAATATGCTAGACTTCTGTGTGTTGGAAAGCCGAGAGGTTGCTATCTTGCCGAGTTGGTCACTAATCTTCCCCACTTTCCTACAATAAGCTATTTATATGGAAGGTGGGCAACAACACTTTAGCCCATTTGGATCTGCTGGATCCTTTTATTGCTTGCCAAGAATCAGAGTAATTGTCCACACTAAGTTATGTCTCACTATTTTCTGCAATATGGAAGAATAACCCTCAATGTATGCAACTGCCATATGTTGTCAGCTTTCAGAATATGTCACATGTCATGGGTGGTTGTAACACACCCCCACATTCCCACCATGTATGCACATGTTGTGGAAGGTGGTGCCAACCACTCCTATACAAAAGGAACTACCTGCTGACCATGTCTTTGCATGTCACCTGTTCGTCAAGTGTCAGTCAATACCCAGCCCAAGTTATGGTCCATGCTAGCCACATCTGATTTTAGCCAACCTGATTAGGGCTTAACCACTGTCAAGCCAAGCCCTTGCCACATGGTTAATGTCATTGCCCACATCTTGACCAAGTCCAAACCATGTTAATGAGTTTGCCACCGCCTTGATCTGTTGGTACATTAAGCCTACACCATAAGCCAATCTATGCCTACCGTGCCTTACCTAAAGGGGCTAACCAAGACACATATGAACGCCAACATTCCCCATGAGTTAGCCATGCTTTGATCTGTTAGTGCATGGTCTAAGCCATGCCCACCAATTTTATGTTCGTGTCCATTGCGTTATGCCTACGGGGGCTTGAGCCACTATCAAGAGACACCATGCATATATTTGAGCTACCACATTGTCCAAGGGCAAGTTTGCACACCTATGGGTCCATATGTACGTGACAAACCTTGCTACGTGCATGGCTTGGGGCGCACCAGATTGTGTCGCTCGCCCATGGGGTTCCCACCGCTGAACTGTCAAGTGCCACCACCTTTGGAGTGGAGCACAGTCATGCCAAAGGCATGTTTGGCGTGCTCCCAATGCTTGTCTCGTGTTAAGCGTCTAGTCAAGTGAGCTCAGGTGTCGGAGGGTGGAAGTGAGAACCCATACCCCCTATACATGCAAAACGAGCATTCAACATTCATATTTACAAGGATGTCATTGTTGTACGATATGACATGCTGATAGCCCTCAACGCCTACAAAATGCTGCTAAGGGTCTAATTACAAATATGTCATGACATGACTTGATGCGGGACATAATGTTAAGGTGTAACACAAGTCCTATAGTAAATTTTATTTATTTATTTTAGTTTTAGAAAATTTCAGAGGTAGCCCCAAGAAAGGAGAGTGGAGCCAGAGTTTTCTACCTCATGTGACATGTAACCATGAAGTTTTATCAACCTATTGCCATTCAATTCCGTGGCCTTAATTTATATCTATATTAGATGGTGGTGTCTATTTTTTTTTTATAAAAATAATAAGTCCTCATTATTTAAAAAATTAAAATTGCATTATCCCCGGTTAGAAGAAAATGATATGAAATAGTTGGTGATGTCGAACCCATTCACTTATTGGGCGTCGTCATTCGTCAACCATTTTATGATCATGAACGGTGACACATCTTACCTAACATTTTTGACAAATTCACAAAATTGTTTCAACTAATACCACTATTCATCCATCCCTTCCCCATTAACTAATCCATCTCTTTATCTCTCTTCATTCATTTGAGATTCTGGAAGTGGAAAGACTTTCTCTCTCTAAGACTCGAGAGAGAGAGAGAGAATGTGCCCGCTGAGATTGATTCTGATCTTCCTCTCGGCCACCGTCGCCGGCTTCTTCGTACTGAGGAACCTCAAATCTAAACCCCAAATCGACGAAGTAGATCCTCCCTCCGATTCCGTCAATCCTCCCTCCGATTCCTCCATTGATCAAAACAAATCCTCCTCCAAGGTTCCCAATTTACCTTCTCGTCGTTTCTAGGGTTTTCTTTTCTGTCAAGCGACTCTAATTCTTTGATTTGCTTTTCCTATTGCAGGTTTGGGCAGCAATGTCAACGGGGTTCTGGACCTGCGTGGACATGGCGAGCGGTCGCTATCTCTGGAGGAATTTGTGTTCGTCTCCTTCTTCTTCCAAGCGCTCTAGCTGACACGTGCGACTTATTTCTTCTTCTTCTTCTTCTTGATATGTTCCTTTTCTCTCTCCTCTTCTGTTTCCGTATTCTCAGGTTTTTATTTTGCTACTTAGATTGAAAGCTGAATATGGATCGCTTTTAATGCTGTTGTAATCATGATTTCAGAATTAAAATACACCAGGCTGTAGAATTGTATGTTACGTAAAATTTATCAATACCTGTATTGCGCAAACTTGTACCTGCCTGTAATGGTGCTCTTCAATCAACATCAGGTTCTGTGTAGCTGCTGGCTTTTGTTCTGGTTTCATTTTGTTACTTGTTTTTATGGTTGGAATTGTGTATATATGACATATTATCTACAATTTTTTATTTAATGGGTATGGGCTCGTGAAGAAAAAGGTAGGAACTTCTTGCAATTTTAATTCTTGAGGATGCTGCTGCAATTTTTATTCTTGTAGTAAATTTGCTTTGTGTTCCTGAACAAGAAGTTTTATTTGGTTTAGGATCTTGTCTGCGCCATTTTTATTTATTCTAGAAGTTTTTTGCCTCTTGAGCTTCAGATGATTTTCATTCATGTTTTTATATGTATACAGTGAAAATAGATGTGATTTCAGCAATGAATAGCTTTTTTTTTTTTTTTTTCTTTTCTGGATTTAGCTGAAGTAAAATAAAATAAGTGGCAAAGAATTGATTTAATGAAATATTATGGTGTGGATTTATCCTTTCCTTTTTGTTGGACAAGTTTGTGGGCTGAATTGGTGATGCTGGTTTGATCAACACTCAGAATACTAATTGAAAAAAGGAATAGGTGAACTAAGCAAACACGTAGAATAAGAATCAACAGAACGTTGTTGAATGGAATGGCAAAGAAATTGAAACCAACTAATAGTAATTGTGTTGTAAGTAATTGAAGTTGAGAGACAAGATATGTATGTGGGACAAAACTGTAATCTTTGATTTAATGCAGATGACAAGAAAGGAGAAAGTTGTGTATGACTTTTGGTGGTAATTAGCATTTGTTAGAACTCTTGTTAAATTAATGGCTTCTCATAGCTACATTGATTCGTTGAAGGATAGTTGACATATTATTCTCTCTTATTGTAATTGTGTTTTTTTGTTGTCCTGAAAGATCCAGATGAAAGTAGCAGTTTTGGTTGCATTGCTGTCAAGAATCTCAGGTTCAACATATGCATTGCTTGTGTTTCTAGAATTCCATTGTCTGCATGTTATCTCAAGTATCCAAAGTTTTCTCGGATTCGATATTTCCCTTATCAACAACTTGTTGTCAAGCAAGGTTCTTCTCATATTTTTGTCTGCTTCAACGGAGAACGTATCAAGTGGAAAAATGAGTGGGTTTCAAAAGAAAATTTGACAGAAATTTGTGTGGCAAGCAAGAAACTGCAAATTTTCACATAATAGTTGAGATGAGGAACTTTACAAGGAACTTACCTTTTTATGAGTTTGAATAATTATCAACTGTTTGGTAGGAGGAGAAACCCTACCTTAGAGATGGTAAAGCTACAAATACAAGAATGCCTTGATAATCATCATCACAAACAAGGTGGTAAGGAAAAGTAAACTATTTTTGATGTGCTTAACATGAAGTTGCTGATCCACAGTCCACACAAATAATAGAGATGGCTTTACTAAAATCGGCAATAAAGCACGGTATCTCAAAAATACCAAAAAATATTACCGAAAAAGAAAAAAAATTTTAATTTGCCAAAAAGTACAGATTTAATTTACCAAAAAAAAATTAGGAGGAGAAACCCTACCTTAGAGAGGTGAAGTGGACACTTCGATGCACAATGCAATGTCCACCACCATTATTTAGGAAAGCACATCCGCAAGGACCACAAGTTGTCTGCAACTACATTTAAATAAATAATTAAGCCAGTAAGTTGCTTCCAACCTAAGGGATTTGACACGACAAAGCTATACGTACAGGTGGGCATGGGTCTTGTCACTTGTGCTACCAGACTAGTTCTAGTTCTAGTTATAACCAGCATGGAGGTCTGTCTAATCCATCTTGGAAAGATAATCTGATCACATCAAAGATAATAATCCCACATACTAAATGTCATGTATACTAAACACTGTCACCATTCTGTAGCAAAAAAAACCTACTACTCTTGTTCGATTTGCCATGGACCTTCAACCTCTCATAAATATTGGATTAAATATGCATAAAAAAATAATTAATTAAAAAAAAAGAAAAAACTAGATCAAAGCACAGAAGCCACTAGCATAAAAATATTCAATATAAGAAGGTAGAGTGACATAGAGAAATCAAGTGACACTTGTTTGATACAATTTTCAAGTGCTGCTAGGCTATAAATATACTTCTAAAGCTTGGTTATTGAATCCGGAAACACAGTAGAAATAACTCGATCTATATAAGTTATATCCAAACCCTCCCCGTATAGTGGGTCGGATATTGCAGTTGCCCTTTCTTGTTCACTAACCATATGAAGAACTGTTAGAAAAATAATATTAATAATAATATTTTGGATTTTCTATTATTTAATTCAATATATCATAAATAAACAACACTCGATTGAAATAAAAAGTACAATTTATTTATTCAATACACAACAATAATATTAATAAATAGAACCTGATTGTAGACCGATGCTCGAATTAAATTCGATCTCCTTAAGACAATTATCGCCCCGCAATGGTGTTGAACGGACTCTTGGCGATTGTCTCCCAGGATACAACGATCTTCATCTCGATTAGTAGCAACACTTCAAACCAATTGAGCTTCTGCGAACCACCAATGTGTTAGTACTCTCTCTTTGACTTGACTCTCTTGAACTGTTGATTGAAACTAGACCACGAAAATTTGATATACGACCACTTGTGTTAGGCTATATAGAAAAGGAGAGTAGAGACGTAGAGAGAAGGAAAAGAAATCAGAAAACATATATATTTTACAAATGAGGCTAATCGGCCTATTTATAGACCACTAGGTGCCTTTTCACGTTTGTCTGAATAGGCATGGGACATGTTGTTTCACTCCAAGCGTTAAGAGTTGTGATCTTTCGCTGTAAGAGTTGTGATCTTGTGTTGTTTCACTCCAAGCGTTAAGAGTTGTGATCTTTCGCTGTAAGAGTTGTGATCTTGTGTTGTTTCACTCCAAGCGTTAAGAGTTGTGATCTTTCGCTGTAAGAGTTGTGATCTTTCGCTGGAAGTGTCTGTTCGTAATTCATATTTAAATGTTTGCTCATTACGAACTAACAATCTCGTGTCTTTTCATTACTTAACAGACATTCTACCACCATGTTATATCCCAACGATGTTATGACAGACATTCTGTCACTCATTCAATATCACTTACAACACATACATGTAATTTTCATTTAATTTTTCCAACAATCCCCCACATAAATGAAAATTAACCTCAAATGTAAAAAATACCCGATTGTTAGAAAATTTGAATGAAAATTAAATGTGAAACAGTGCAATTCACACTGAATAGACACCAAAAGTGTCTGTTAGTATCGAATAGACACAATTAGTATTGTTTAAAATTGAAACACTACGAGTTACAACCTTTTGCACCAAAAGACGTGTCCCATGCCTATTCGTGTACTTTTGAAAGGGGACGTGTCCCATGCCTATTCAGGTACTTTTGAAAGGGTACTAGTATGCCTATAAATAGGCCATTTACTTTCATTTGTAATATATGTTTTCAATACTACTTCTTCTCTCCACGTCTAAGTCTGAGTAGTTTGGTCTGAACCAACGGGTTAAGAAAGTCAGGTCCAAGAGAGTACAAACACACAGGTGGTTCGCAAAAGCTCAGTTGGTTTGTAGTGTTGCTACTGATTGAGATGAAGATCGTTGTATCCTGGGAGACAGTCGCCAAGAGTTCGTTCAACACCATTGCGGGGCGATAATTGTCTTAAGGACATAGAGTCTAACTCTAGCCTCGATCTACAGGTTCTTCAGTATTTATATATTTTAAGTTCGGTTATATTTCCTATGGTTTATATAACATGTGATATATGTACGAGTTCAGTAGTTTAGATTATTACATGTTATAATCTTACTTGATATATAAACTATTGTGAAATGGTAAGAGATTTTCTAATATGTTTATGTGATTTAACATGTTAGTATAATTGCTTTATATCTTAGATAGTAACATATACGCATATATTTTTTTCAACAATCTTAAGACAATTATCGTGCTTTGCTATTGTATATATGGTACTATTTAAGATACTGATTTTATACGAAATATAAAATATTGATGAGTTCAATATTGTTAAATCAATACTGTATAAAGTATTGTTTATTTTGTGAAATTCAATATTTGTGATATAATATTGGTCAAGTTTGTGATATGCCTTAATTCAATATTGGTGTGATATTGAATATGCATTTTATTCTTTTGTAAATTCAAATATATATAAATCATACGATTTGAGTTGAATTTGATATTACATAGTTGGTAGTTTTATGATGCTTATATTTTGGTGATAAGTTTAACTATGATATATGTTATTGAAATATTGATCTAATGTTACATTTAAGTTAGTGTTATATTTATCAATATTTTTATAATGTGAAGAATGACAAGTATAATAGAGATAATTATTCTTGTCGAGAATAAGGAGAAATTTTGAGACATTCTCTAAGGCACATGTTGTGTTAGACGAATAATGGGGTATATATGAAAGAGATATACACCATATAAGACCATTGAGGGTACACATGATAAATGGTGTTTATCATGATTTCTAAAATTAACCTGGTAGTCAAATCAGAGGGTGATGAGTCGATATTCGTTATCATATCTGCTCTGATAAGAGAATTGTATTATTTATCAAATATGAAGGTTAAATCTTATTAAGAAAATTTACTACCAAAATAAGGTTGTATTAGAAATAACCTTAGTGAGAGAACTCGTTCTTCAATGAGTTCATGTGTATTAAATCTAAGGGTGTGTAAACTTGGAATCAAGTTAATTTTTCTAATTGTGTGGATGTCCTAACTCTAATTTGGCACATGTGAAAGGAAATTAACTAGAGTTTATTTTCACTCGTACAAAAGAGTGTTGTACCTCAAGTATTAAATTACAATGATATATGTGACTTAATATATATGCACATGAGAGATGAAAAAGTATTTAATACTTTGATAGGAATTACACAAGATAATGTAAAGTTAATTTTTGAGAATGAGGTTGAGAGTCAATTTAGCAATTTAATTGAAATGATGTTGCTAAAATGCAAGCACCCTAAAGTACAAATGATTTGTAGATAAATTATGGATTATCCAGAAGTTGTGGGGGAAGCTCAACTATCCTCAAATTTAGTCTTATACCTCATTAAGAAAATTATTAAGACACCTGTTGAATGATATATAGAAAGACCTTATATCTTCTATAAATACTTCGAAATGTGGGGGTGTCTATATAATGTGATCCTAAAATTATTAGGATATTAATGGGACATATCTTGTGTATAATTCAAGAATATAGAGCAAGATTCTATTAACGGAAAATTGATTTGAAATAATCAATGAGGGTTCATAGTTTTAAATTATGAAAAGAGAGTGTGCAAACTTGGAAAATCTATGTGTAGATTGAAACAAATATTAAATCAATGACATAGGTTAGTTGGTTACATGTCAATGAGTATGATGCATGCTAAAGATACTCTAGATGGATATGTTTTCTAACTATGTTGTTGTGATCTAAATGACAAGTTGCACATAACTTGATATACAAGCAATCCGAGAAAATATTAACTGTATTGAAGTGGTTGAGATCCATCTTGAAATTAATGATTGTATTTATCAAGGATTGACATTGGTATTAAGGGATATAAAAGACTTTGATCCACAAATGGACATGTCTTTAATATTAAAGGTATTGTCATGCATGGAATATAAGTTAGTTGCTTTAAATAAAGCAAGAATGATTAAGAAGTGGTAAAAATTCTTAAAGGATATTCCAAACTGGCTAACACCTATACCACTGCTCTCAAATAAGAAAATCTCTATAGAGTGTATAGATCAAAGAACAACCTGGTGGCCACATATATGAAAGGTTGAATTAGAGAGCAAGTGATAATGTCATTGAGGGGAATAGGCTTAAAGCCTAAAACTAACGAGTCACCCTAATGGAAACCCTATCTAGCTGACTGGAGATCCCAAGATCTAGATTCAAAGGGACAACTGAAATTTTGAGTGACTCACCAGTAGCACTGGAAGATTTTATCTTCTACCTATTCCTATGATGACACAGTGCTGCCTGTCGTGGGTCTCAGGTTAAGTAAATGCTTTTAGTGATTCCTATATCTTGTAAATCCAAATGGAGTATGGCAGGATACTCTTAATAGAGAATCACCTATATGAGTGTGAAGTAGGCCGTTTCTATGAGAATGACAAGGCTAAGTTCTCTAGAGCACTCATGAATACCAGGATTTGTTCAGGGCCAAAATGAACACAACCGAAAGAACCAACTTTGTGCGGAAAGGTATTGTGTGTATACTATTGTCTGGTTTTACACAAACGGCTGAATAGTTCAAGATTTTATATCACTAGTTAGCCAAGTAAATCCGATAGTATTACACTAGGGAAGATTCAAGGCCAAAAGCTATCTATCTCGATGCAATAACTTTCCAACTGTACTCTCTTAGTGGAAGTCAAAGTCCGTTTTTTAAATTATATTAATTTTCATTCATGTGGGGGATTGTTAGAAAATTTGAATGAAAATTAAATGTGAAACAGTGCGATTCACACTGAATAGACACCAAAAGTGTCTGTTAGTATCGAATAGACACAATTAGTATTGTTTAAAATTGAAACAGTACGAGTTGCAACCTTTTGCACCAAAAGACGTGTCCCATGCCTATTCGTGTACTTTTGAAAGGGGACGTGTCCCATGCCTATTCAGGTACTTTTGAAAGGGTACTAGTATGCCTATAAATAGGCCATTTACTTTCATTTGTAATATATGTTTTCAATACTACTTCTTCTCTCCACGTCTAAGTCTGAGTAGTTTGGTCTGAACCAACGGGTTAAGAAAGTCAAGTCCAAGAGAGTACAAACACACAGGTGGTTCGCAAAAGCTCAGTTGGTTTGTAGTGTTGCTACTGATTGAGATGAAGATCGTTGTATCCTGGGAGACAGTCGCCAAGAGTTCGTTCAACACCATTGCGGGGCGATAATTGTCTTAAGGACATAGAGTCTAACTCTAGCCTCGATCTACAGGTTCTTCAGTATTTATATATTTTAAGTTCGGTTATATTTCCTATGGTTTATATAACATGTGATATATGTACGAGTTCAGTAGTTTAGATTATTACATGTTATAATCTTACTTGATATATAAACTATTGTGAAATGGTAAGAGATTTTCTAATATGTTTATGTGATTTAACATGTTAGTATAATTGCTTTATATCTTAGATAGTAACATATACGCATATATTTTTTCCAACAAGAACATCATCTCTCAGAAAGGAAAACTGTGACTGCTATCCTTGTGTTAGGGTGCATGAATCTCAATTTGGCTATCTGTGCGGAAGAACTTCCTTTTTTTACTTTCACTAAAACTAGTATGAACGGTGGGAGCGATCCAACCAATTGAGTTTGATGCTTATTAAGTCTCACATGAAAAAAGTATTCGGGATCCATTCCAAACAACACTAAAGTGAAGGGATACCTTTAATTTATTGAAGAACAATTTACAAGTTCCGATAAGGCTTTGGCTAGTACCTTAATAAAAGAATTGTCATCCATTAAATATAATAATGATTATGTAATATATACGATAATGATTACATACTATATAAGGCACTCGTTAAGAGATAGAAAATAACATTGTAATACATGAAAGAAGATACTTGTATATAAAGTATTTTCTACCATATTTCTTGCATTGACTACTCTTAATTGAGCATAGTAATGTTAACCAACTGAAATGAGTTATTTATGACCATATATAAGTGTTGGACGATTTTGTCAAAAATCGTTAGTATTGAATGAAGAATTGATTATTAAAATTCTCTAACCAAACATGGCTTTAGTGGTGGTTGTCTGAAGAATAGACATGTCTATTCTGGAATAGGTATGTCTCTTCACGAATAAACATGTCTATTCTGGAAAGGTATGTCTCTTCACGAACAAACATGTCTCTTCTGGAATAGGTATGACTCTTCACGAACAGACATGTCTGTTATGGAATAGGTATGACTCTTCACGAATAGACATGTCTGTTCACCATTGGCTCTATAAATAGCCAGACATGCATAACAAACGAATAATAATAATTTCATATCATCTATCTCTACATGTATATACAGTTCGAGTACTGCACAAGTTGTGTTCGAAGGATTCTAGAGATTGAAGTGCTGCCTCTTTAGAATCGTAAATCTGTTCTATCTTGGGAGATAATTGTTCATCAACTTGAGCACTATAAGGGAACAAATTTGTCTTAAGGAAATTGTGTTTACACAAGGCTCGGATTCAATTTAATTCATTTTCAATCATTCTGTAAGTTGGTTGATAATTGTTTATATTATTTAACTTCATATTTCTGTTTATTTTTTCTAAGTATAATTATACTTTGGTTTACCTGTTTGGCGTACAAAGAGAAATTTTTCTAACAATAAGTAATTTAAACACCCATTAGGTTTATTTTTTATATGGGCCAAATGAGAGAAAATATCTTCTAGCAAGACATATGTGGCTCATGTGCCAAGTGGGAGAATGGTAAACAATTTTTATTTGGTATGTGATCCATATGGCATGTTACATGGTGGTAATGAGTAGTTTATTAACTGTCCAATTACCGTCATTCTACATTGTGGTAATGAATGGTTTATTAACTGTCCCCTTTTCATGATTAACTTTCTCCTAGTTGACTTTCTCTTGATGTTTATCAGAGAGATTGTATTCCATCACTTAACCTCTGTATATTGAAGTTAAAGGGTTCCAGTATACTATCATCATATTTAGATCTCGTAGGACTATCACTCACTCACTTGCATTTGCATTTAGATGTTTCTGAAGGTATCGTCACTTAGTGTTTGTATATTGAAATTTGGATTTCGAAGGATTATCACTCACTCACTTGCATTTGCATTTAGGTGTTTTCGAAGGTATTGTCAAATTAAAAATTATGACTGAAAGTATGTTTCATCTTCTTCCGCGCCTAAGTTTCATCTGTCAAATACTATATCACTTGTACATTGTAGACCACATGGAAGCATAAATATAACCAAAAAGGAGTCAAGAAGGCATTCAGCACCAGACAGTTCTATGATCAAAATATCGGGAAGAATTTCATTTACTATTTGTGTGAACACCTAAAATATCCATACATCACCAAACATGAATAATATATATGACTAAATAGAATGCTCACTTGCACGTGGACTACATATAACTGCACAACTTTACTACAAACTGCCAATAGTTACTAGTCCATCACTGCACAGCAAAGGAAAACAATACTAGTCTATAAGTAAAACCAGTGCTTTTATATAATGCAAAAACTGTTTGCATCGAAGTGCAAAATTAAGAAACCCCAAATCTAACGGGACGGGTTCGGCACCTCGATACGCATATTTTTTAAGAAGATAATTTAAAACTTGAACAAATTTAACATAAATTTTATAAACAAAAAAATTAAAAAAGAAAAATACATACAATCATAATAACAAAAAAGTTGTTAAAATTTAAAATTATCATAAAAATGAAGAAAAAAGATAAATTATAAAAGTTGTTAAAATTTAAAATTATCATAAAAATGAAGAAAAAAGATAAATTATAGCTAATAAAAGTATATTTATTATTAATCGGAATTTGAAAAATTTTAAACTCTCTTCCTAAATCCGCCCCTAACCCTATAAGATGATCTCAAACCCGTCCCAATAGGACTGATAAGGCCTGCTGAAACAATCCCAAAAAACTAGGTCTCATTTTCTTCATTTCAATGTTTGGAACAAGAAGTCATGAAACTCTTGGTATTGATGCAAAGTCATAAGCAAACTCTTGTTTTTTCTCTGTTTTCTCTTCAATTGGGTTCGGCGAATAGAGACCAAATTTGATACTAAATATCCAAATTCATATCATCAAACTCTTGTTTTGTCTTTCTCTATAAGAAAATAAGGAAGTTTGAGTTTAATTAGGATTTTTTTCTCTCCTGCTCCGTTTGGATAGACACGAGAGAAAAGAAATAAGAGAATAACATTAGTTATAAGAGAAAAGAAAAGAGATGAGAAGATAACAGCAAACTTTATTCATGTTTGGATAAGATAGGGAAGAGAAAGGATAAGGACTAAATTACTTTCATATCTTTTTATATTTATAGGACATGAGTGAAATAAGAATTTTCTCTTTCTAATTGTTGAAGGCAGTTTCGAAATTATGAAAGTACTACTTAAACACTATCATTTTCCTCATAATCTTCTCATTTTTGAGAAGATGGGATATGAGGGATAACTATCCCTTCTTATCCCTCCTTATCATTTCTTTTCTTTTAATGAAATCTATCCAAACACAACATGATCTATTTTCTCCTTTCTTTTCTTTCCTTCTCCTTCCAAATTCCTCAATCCAAACGGAGCCTAAAGGGGATTTGAAGGCTTGTGCTTGTTCTTATATCTTGTTTACTTGTCTCACCACATCATCAGAAATACACCTCACTCGGTTATACAATGAGGCTAAACAAATCATCTTTTTTATCATTTTCCTTCCTAGAAAGCCCAAAACAATCACATTAATTAATAGAAAACTGACTTCTAAACCAATTTCTCACACCGATGTGGATAGCGGAAAGAGATTTATTCCTTTGATGTAGTGGATGAGACCCACACGGAGTTTATTCATTCTATCAAAGGGATAAAACTCCTTTAAGCTACACATATCGGCTTGATAAATAGGTCAAATAACATTGTTCTAATTAATAAGGGCAGAAAAATGCAATTTCTGTCTACATCTGTGGGGTCTGGCATTCAAACCCGTCAAGGTATGATATTTTTACATATATTACAAAAAAAATCACTTTAACTGCAGCAAAAGCAAAACATGGCAACACTGTTACGCATTAGGTCAAAGGATCAAATCTTCGAGGGCAAAAAATTATTTGGAGGCGGGTGTGCGTACCAACTAGGAAAAAAACTGATCACAAGAGGGCATAAGAGGATATCTTTCTAGGGTGACATATATCTGTAGATATGCAAAAACTTCAAGTTTATTCAACAAGGATATGATACACATAAGAAGATGAAAACAACACTTCAGAGAAAAGGCAGGATAGAAAAATGTACAAACATTAGATAGCTTGAGAAAATTGGCAATGTGTGAATATTCAAGGAAGCTGCTCCTGCCCCTGCAGTGGTGGTGGTGGTTGGTGCTGCTGCCGTTGTTCACCCTGCCAAACCCAAACGATATCTTGGAGAGCAGGTCTAATACCATCTTTCAATATTTTCTGATATTCCAGAGTACATCACATTTCTTCACCTCCACCAAATGAAAAGACAATGTGTGAATATTCAAGGAAGCTGCTCCTGCTCCTGCAGTGGTGGTGGTGGTAGTGGTGGTGGTGGTGGTTGGTGCTGCTGCTGCTGTTCACCCTGCCAAACCCAAACGATATCTTGGAGAGCAGGTCTAATACCATCTTTCAATATTTTCTGATATTCCAGAGTATCTCCGTCACATTTCTTCACCTCCACCAAATGAAAAGACGGTGTGACCTCAAAGATCTCTGCATCAATGGATAAGATCCCCTTTCTACCTTCCTCTGTTCCTTCCATTTTTAACAACCCTCCATCTTTTTTCCTCACCTTCAACCTCAGATGCTTAGCAATTTCTTCCAGCTTAGAGATGATGACAGATGCAGGTCTCTGAGAAGTAAATATTGCTTCTTTCTTTAGACAAGGTTGCTCAAACAAACCAGATAGGTCAAACCCAGCAGAACGGGAGATGATATCAAATGCATTCAAGCTAGTAGGCTTTCCTAGCTCTTGTTTTTCCTCAGCAGCAGCTGTACTGCTTGCTGTTTTGGCATTTTCACAGGGACTAGCCATATTTGGAGGTACCATCATCTCCTTGCTTTTTGTCTCATTTTGCATTGTTTTCGAGTTCAATCCCCTTTTGAACCAAGAATTTTCCTTAATTTTGATCATCGGAATTCTAGTACGTGGATTGGGGTCCAGCATCCTTGAGAGTAGCCTGCGTACTTGTGCTGGAAACCAACTTGGGTATTTAAACTCTGCTCTACCAATCTTCCTATACATCTCCATTAAATTTGAATCATTAAATGGGGGATAACTAGCCAATAGAATAAACAGAATCACCCCACATGACCAAATATCAGCTTTGGCCCCATCATAACCTTTCCTGCCAATCACCTCAGGGGCGACATAGGCAGGGGTACCGCAAGTTGTGTGAAGCAGCCCATCTTGTTGCCTTGATTCAGCAAGTGTACTTAACCCAAAATCAGAAACCTTCAGATTCTCATTTTCGTCTAACAGTAAGTTTTCTAGTTTCAAATCCCGGTGATAGACACCTCTACTGTGGCAGAAATCAACAGCGTTAATCAACTGTTGGAAATATTTTCGTGCAACACCTTCCTTTAATTTTCCTCTATACACCTTGTTAAAAAGCTCACCGCCTTTGGCAAATTCCATGATAAAATAAATCTTGGTTTTGGTGGCCATTACTTCATAAAGTTGCACAATATTAGGGTGTCTAACAAGTCTCATAATAGATATTTCTCGCTTTATCTGATCAATGAGACCAACACTCAGAACCTTCTCCTTGTCTATTACTTTGATGGCCACACCCTGGCCAGTCTTCAGACTCCTTGCATAGTAAACCTTAGCAAAGGTGCCTTGGCCAAGTAATCTCCCTAATTCATATCCTTGCATTAACACACTTCCTTTCTTATCCATTCTCTAAACCTACTACAGAATAATATGCTATAATTTCTCCTCCTGCTAATTCTATATGATATATGGAATTTATTGTGCAGGAGTACTAGTCAACATATAACCAGTTCAACCGTCTTCACACAGCAGCTCATGCATTAACACAACCACACCTTTATAAATCATTGGGACATGGGGAGAAAATGACCTACTCTGTACACTCCCAGTCTCATCAAGAATAAAGAAAGGCAACTCTTGTGAGGCCAAATTCTTGTGGACTTCAAACAAAGGATTCTGAGCACTCAAACACATCTTTCAGCATTCCCTGGTTTTTGTTTTTCAGAGATCTACTCGACTCACGGCCAAAGAATGCCTCACCTGAATACTCAATAATGAAACAGAGAAATTCTGGTAATTCAATTTGATAGCAAACACCTGATTTAGGCCTGAACACAAAGAAAAAACAAAAAGGAAAATGTTTAAACGGTAGCTGCCTACCATAATAACAATCATTCAGAAACTTTTATGCAGTTATTAAGTTGCGGTTGTTGGTGAATCCTAAACAGGGTACCAATAAATAAAAATGCTTCAACAAGAGGATGCAAAAAACAAAAAACAAAAAACATTATGCATATATGAAAAACAACTATCATGGTTGCTTTAGATTTTATGTCAACAAACTACTATGAACATAAATTTCAAGAAACAAGAATCACATATTTGTTTTTTTGAAATAATTTCTCACAATTCCAGCACATGAAGGTCAACTAAAAACGTTTTCATCTCATAAATCTGTATCTTCAAATACTACCCAAAAATTAAATGCTCACAATAAAAAGTGGAAAAAATATTCTGAAAAGAAAAGAAACCCCTTTTTGTGGTGAATTGGAACACACAACTACAACTCAGGGTCTAATTTTGAAAATCTTCCATACAAATCTATGCTAAACCTCACCGATATTGATGTCCGCTTAACACATGTCCATCATTAATTCCATTACTTCATGGACCTAATACAAAAAAAGAAAAAAAAAACATTTTGATAAAAAAAAAAAAAAAACTCTACTTGCTGATTACTTTGATCAGATTCTAGAGAAGTGATTCATTAAGATTAATTCAAAGATCATGTAAAACTTTACATGAAATAAAAGATCATGTACCTTAATCTTGCATAACTGATGGTCCTACGATCAGTAAAACATAAACAAATGCAACCCTACGAATATTCATAGAATCCATGATTACAGTTAAAAATCAACTTCGATAAAGTGGTGCGTAGTTCTACGAAACCCTATACGTAAACAATAGTCCCAAGAAATAGATCGGGTATGAACTCAGACAACAATTATAAAACAAGAGAAGGGCAATAAAGAGCCACATATGCGTAAAAGAATTCGAATTTTGATTACCTTTTTCTTCGAACTCAGAACTTCCAACCGACAACAAATTACATAGGAAAGAGAGATACTGAAATTCAGAACGAGCTCATTCATATGAGACTACGTCTCCGTCATATACATATATATATATATATATATATATTACCCCCATCGTTTTTTGAGTTAAGATACGTGGCGCACTTTGTCTCAATGTGATGGTAATGGGTAATAATTTCTTTTGGATTTTTTTACAATTTCATAATCATGTACACTCAACTGGTGATCAATTTGAGTATTCACTAGTCTTCAATCATTGAATGTTGTGTTTCAATAAGATCCGCACATGTACCATTCAACCACCAATAATCATAAACATAGTCGTTAGCATAATTCTTGTAAAAATTATTATTGTAAAAGTTTATTTATTTTTTAATAACTTCATTATACATTTAGAATAGAGAATCAATGGTTGCTGCAGAGGAATTGCATTAAAGCATTTCCATCAATATAAAAAAGGACTTTTATAATGCAGGTATGGATTCCAAAATGTCGGGAAAAAAAATTTTTAATTTGTACTAACCTTGGAACAATATCATAATACTATCACCGCCTAGCTTGAGGACTACAACATTGGCCTAATACGTCCTTATACGATAAATTTAGGTCCCGTTTGGAGAGCTTCTCAAGTTCAAAATGGACTTTTAGGTCCAAAAGTCCTTTTCACAAAAATAGCGTTCTTTGACAAATATCTTAAGATGTTTCTCCTTGAAATAGGCTTTTAGAAAAATCCAGCTGTCCAAAAGTCGGTTGAGTAAAAGCTAATAAAACTTGCTTTTCCAACAAATATGATACTTCCTATTTTATCCTTATGTTTTTTTACAAATTTACAAAGATTCCTTTATCATCCAATTTCTTTGGTTTCCAAGATTGATCAGACACTTGCAAAAGAATAGAGAAAGCCCGCTAAAGGTTCACTGTTACGTCAATGGCGGCTGGAGTTTTCTATTGAGATACTGGAATCTCTGTAATCTGTAATCTGCACAGAGAGTTGTAAGATTTCTGCACAGAATTCGTTGAAGAGTTGTAGGAAAAACTACCAATTGACTCCCATTTGATGTTAAAAGGAGCAAAAGAGTTATAATTAGTTTTATAATGCTGTGTTGCTAGAGAATAATTACATTTTGGGTGTCAAAAAAAATATCTTCGTATATTTTAATGTATAGTTTTCGGACAAAGTATACCAAACCTCCTCTCATTTCAAAGTGTTGCACAATACGTTTTTTTTTTTTACAAAAGTTTGCAATTTGCCCCTATTTTAATTAAGGAATGACTTAAAAGGGCATAAATACGTTCACAAATAAAAAAAAAACATTAATTTACCAAAAAAATACCAAAAAAAAGAACTTTAATTTTCTGAAAAATACCAAAAATTTATCCAAAAAATAACTTTAATTCCCATTTTTTTTTGGTAAACTTTTTTGGCATTTTTGGTAAATTAAATCGGTACTTTTTGGCAAATTAATTTTTTTTTCTTTTTCGGTAATATTTTTTGGTATTTTTGATAAACTAATGTTTTTTTTTTCTTTTTTCAAATTTTTATTTTTTAATTTTTTTATATATGAAGGTATTTATGTCATTTCTTAATCCAAATAGAAGTAAATTGTAGCCGTTTGTAAATTAAGGAAGAGTTTGTTGCATCCAAAAAAAAAGTATTGTGCAATATTTTGAAACTAGAGGGTATATAGTGCTCCTTAACTTGTAGTTTTATGTCATTATGATATATTGCTAATGTCTACAATAGTAAGAACCAACCATATGTAAAAAAAAAACTTAAATAGTAGCTGATCATTTTGTAGTAGCTCAAGTTATTATAATCAATCATATTTTGCTTCAATAGTGCGGCTAGTGCCTAGAAACAAAGAAACCAAGGAATTGGAAGATTAAAAAGCAATCATGAAACCTCATTCATTTTGATGTCCGCTTAACAAATGTCCAACGTTAAGAATCACAAGACTGGTAAATCAATACTCACACACAGCATTGCTTCCACTCTGAGGCTCTAACCTTCTATTTGAAAAGCTAAAACTTATACCGCTGAACTAATTAATTTTTATCTTCTAAAATGTCGAAAAAAAATATTAATTTTCATTTGTAACTTCCATAGAACAATATCATAATAGTATCACCATCTAGCTTAAGGATAACGGACTTTTAGGCCCAAAAAGTCCTTTCCACAAAAATAGAGTTGTTGTTTGGGAATAGGGTCTCAATTCGGGCAAGTTAGGCAGGTTAGAGGTATAACTCGAGTTCAACCCTATATATGAAATGTTCAATCCTAACCTTATTCCAACCTTAACTACTTAACCCTAAGCCAACCCATCCTTAAATTTTTAAACTCAGGTTTGTAACTTGGGTTGAAATTTTGAATTAAAAAGTCGGGTTAATTCAGGTTATCTATATCACTAATCTTCATGTTAAAATTTTGAAGTGTTATTTAATAAATTTCACATTAGATTACTCCTAAACACACACAAAATTAAAAACTTGATACAAATTTCTAAAAAATTACAAACACATTTTTAAGAAATTAATTATTTAAAGTGTTAATATACAATAAATTAAGATTTAAATAAAGGAAGTTGAAAAGAAAAAGTTATCATAATTTGAATATTATATATAATATATTTAAAATAAAAAATATATATATAAATAATATTACAATTTGAATTCGAGTTGGACTCGGGTTGTTGGCACCTCAACTCAATCACAATCCTAATTAAGTTCGAATTGAGGTTTTTCGACCCAAGCTTAATGCTAATTGTAAAAATAATTGCTCAAACTTATAAAAGATCGAGTTGAGTTTGAATTGTCCAACTCAAATTGTACCCTGTTTGGAAAGATCTTGAAATGACCTTTTAGAAAAATCCAACTGTCCAAAGTTCGTCCATTAAAAGCTAACAAAACTTGCTTTTCCAACAACTTTTCAGGGAGCAAGACCCATCTTAAAGTGATAAATATTATACTTCCTATTTTATCCTTCTGTATTTACAAATTTACAAAGATTCCTTCATCAACCCTTTTCTTTGGTTTTCAAGATTGACCACACACTTGCAGAGAAAAAAATAGGGAGAGAGAGCACTGAAGGTTCACTGCTAGGTCAATGGCGGTTGGAGTTTTTTATTGAGACAGTGGAATCTCTGTATGCAATAGGAGAGAGAGCAGGGCGGCTAAAGCTCCCGCTAATAGGCTTCATTTCTTAGATTTCTAAGAAATTCATCTTATTTTTATTGAATAAGTGATATTGAAAATTGGTAAAATTTTCCATTTACTTCTAATTTTTTTTTATTAAACTCTTATTTTTAATATTTTATTATTATTTCTTACGTTTTCTTTTCTGTTATCCTTCTTATAGACATTTTTTTCTCCTCTTCTCATTTCAGTCAATAGGAGTGTATTAATATTAGTACAGTCTCTCTATGAACCTATCTACTTCACTTCATCTTCTATATATATTATATATTTTATTCTCTTACATATTTTGTTACTTTTAGACTCTTTTATATTTGTTTCCTCACCAACAAGAAAGTATTGGATATCTATTTGAGTTGAATAATTTGATGGAGAGCTAAAAAATAGTAGTAAAAGTGAAGAATTTGTTGAAGTATTGAACAAGATTTTTATAACATTAGGTTTTATTATTATTTTTAACTTAATTTATTTTGTACTTTTATTATTATTTTTTATGATAGAAATTGTATATTTACTTTGTGGCCATTTTTATTTATATTAGTGATTATGTCTAATAGAAAATATGAATCACAATATGAAAAACTTAAAAAAAGAGAAAAATAAATAAAATAATTCAATCTAAAAAAGAGCTCCTGATAAATTTGTTATAACTAATAATCAAAATTTAACAAAAAAAAAATTAGGTAAAAAATTAACAATAAATAATCAAGTCATCTAATTAGTAACTTCGCATCTCAAAAAGTAAAAAGAATGATTTTTAAATAAAAATTATTAACTATTATTTGATTTTAATATTTTAAACATAAGTCCCTTTTCTATTTTTTGCGTAAGGCCTTAAATTTTACTGAGCCGCCCCTAACAGAGAGTTATAATTAAGATTTCTGCATAGAATTCGTTGAGGCAGGAAAAACTCCCTATTGACTCCCATTTGATCTTAAAAAGAGCAAATGAGTTATAATTAGTTTTATAATGCCATGTGGTGCTTGAATATTTTAGGTTTTGCTAGAGAATAATTCCATTTTGGGTGTCCAAAAAAAAATCTTTGTACATTTTAACATATAGTTTTCAGCCAAAGTGCATTAAATTCCCCTCTAGTTTCAAAACATTGCACAATACTCTCCTCTTTTTTTTTTTTTGGGTGTAACAAACCCCCCTCAATTTACAAATGGTTGCAATTTGTCCATAGTTAGGTTAAGAAATGACTTAAAATGACATACATACCCTCATAGATAAAAAAATTAAAAATAAAAAGAAAATGAAAAAAATATTAATTTACCAAAAAATGTCAAAAAAAAGAACTTTAATTTATTGAAAAATACCAAAAAAGAGAACTTTAATCCCCAAAAAAAAATTCGTAAACTTTTTTCGGTATTTTTTGGTAAATTAAATTGGTACTTTTCAGCAGATTAAAGTTTTTTTTTGGGTAATATTTTTTGGTATTTTTGATAAACTAATAATTTTTTTCTTTTTTCAAACTTTTTATTTTTAATTTTTATTATCTATGAGGGTATTTATGTCATTTTACGTCATTCCTTAATCCAAATAAGAACAAATTGTAGTAGTTTATAAATTGAGGAAGAGTTTGTTGCACCCAAAAGTGCAATGTTTTGAAACTAGAGAGGGTTTAGTGCACTTTGACTCGTAGTTTTATGTAATATCTACAATAGTATAAACCAACAATATATAAAAAAAATTAAGTAATAGCTAATCATTTTGTAGGAGCACAACTTATTAATGATTCATATTTTGCTTCAATAGTGCCTAGAATAAAGAAACCAAGGAATGGTATTGTGAAAATTCGAAATTCATGTCCATTGTAAGAAGAAGGGTAAATATCACTCACACCTCTTAAGGTTTGATATATTGAAATGCAGTTACAATTTTGTGAATTTTTGTCACCAACACTCTCTTTTGTAATATGTAAAATGTCTTGATTGCCCTGATTATTTAAATTTATTTTAATCTAAAAATATCATAATAGAAAAATGACCACAATACCCTTCATGATAATATGCATTGACAACTAATACTTTATTTTATATTAATATTATTATTTATGAAAATAAATAATTATATATATTAGGTTGTATATATTATATTAATTTTTTTATTTTATGTTAACATTATTATTTATGAAATCAAATAATTATATATATATATGAGTATATTCAAAGGGGTATTTTGGTTCATTAAACAGGGTTAAATGAGTAAATTTAATATTTAAATGAGTTAGGTCAGAAGTCAAAGGACAACATGGTCATTTCACTATCAAAAAGTGCTCTGACATTATGTACTTTTGGCAGGAATGAGTGCATGCACAAATCACAAGAGGCGTTGCTGACAAAAATTAACAAAGTTGTAGTCGCGTGTCAATACATCAAACTTCAAGGGGTGTCAGTAATATTTACCCTAAGAATAAAGTAAATGTGTGCATTATATGTTAAAAAATAATAATAATTAGGGTAAATAACACTGACTACCCCTGAGGTTCAATCAATATAAACTGACCTCCCCTCTTATTTGTCATATTATACTAACCTTTCTTGATAGTTGAATACGAGATAACACAAACCTCCTTTCCGTTAGTGGTCAACAGGGTCAATGAAACCTTAGAAAAACATGACTTAGATATATTTTTTAACTGAATAAAGTTGACAAAATTATCCCCTTATTCTTCTTATCATTTTAAAAAATCAAAAATTGATTTCTAGCGAAGGTTGCAGGCAATAATTTATGGTGGCAAGAAAGAGAAGTAATAAAATATTTTTTTTCTCTTCTTTTTTTCTTTTCATTATCACCATCTCCATACTTTCTCTCTCGTCACTTAATTCAATCAAGAGTTAGGATCTTAAAATTAGAGAGTTTAATTGTATGGTTTGGCTTCAATGAAACATTCATGTGGTTTTAGAATTGGGTTTAGAATAATTAATGTTAAATTATTTGAATTCGAGATTCTGGATTTAGTTTATGTAATAAAATTTTATTTTTTCTTATTGATTCTTTTTTTACGTTTTTAAAAGTCACAATACAAAAATTCGTTGTTTTGATTCTATACATAAATATATATACACACACACATTAGTATACAAATTAAAGAGTCCAACCCATATATGAAAGCCAGTAACCAGCTAAATCATTTATTCTTTTCAATTCACAGTCACATTAAAAAAAAATTACTGATGTTCTTTGGTTACATACATAAATACAAACTCATTTCAATTCATGAATTTGTTTGATAAATTTGTGAATATCAGACTATTCAATTATTTATTTAAATTACAATTGAATTTAAGTTATCAAAAATATTTTATTTTTCATCAATTTTAGATTTTGTTTTCTAAATTAACTGTTGAGTTCACCGGTGTCGTTAATGATAGTGGAGCGAAAGGAGAAAGATGAGTAGACGTTAGAATACAATTGAGTAATTTTGTCTTTTTACTTTGCTTTGTTTATAAACTAAAATAATATTTAAAAAATAAAGACAAAAAGATAATTTTGTTACTTCTGTTACCGACATTTATCTAATAATTCTAAAAGTGGAGGTCAATGTAATTTGATAAACAAAAAAGAAGGTCAGTGTAATTTGACGAAATCTTAGGAGATGTTAGTGTAATTTATTCTAATAATTAAAAAGAAGAAAAAAGAAAAAAGAAAACTCGCGCTCACGTGAAAACATCCACACAAGATTCTTCGTGGTAGTATAGAACTAGCATATAATATGAAATCCCACGTCTCCTAAGTCCTAAGCATAGATATAGAATACACACGCATGCGGTCCATCCAAGGGAAACCTATTTTTCTGGAACGGCAACGAGGTTAGCCGTTACTCTTGCTCAGAAAATTCAAAGATTGGCGGGAACGTCAAGAAGACCAAAGCCTACCCAAAAAAGTACTACAAGCTAACTATAAATTCAGTAAAAAAAGAAAATAGGAAAATGATGTTCTGAAGCTCGAACTGTTTGATCTTGATGTATTCGATTCCCAAAATTCTTCCATCTCTTATTGATTACATAACATCCACACTTCACCATAAATTCCTGAATCTCAGTCAATTACAACAAATCCACGCTCAAATCCTCACCAATGGATATATTCATTCCACGCCTCTCCTTACCAACTTCATCTCTTCTTGTTATCGATCTCACAAACCTCAATACGCATTTTTGTTCCTGCAAAATCTACCAAAACCTGACCCACTGCTATGGGATTCGATGATCCGTGTTTCGTTAGAATCCGATAATTGTCAAGATTTTGTGCGTTTATTTAATGGGTTGCGATATAATCATGTCATTCCCAGTAAAAGTACGTTATCTCTAATACTCCGTTCATGTGCTGGTCATTGTGCGACCCAACTGGGGGAATTGTTTCATTGTCATATAGTAAAAATGGGTTTTGTTTTTGATTTAGTTTTGCAAACTGGGTTGCTTGATTTTTATGCAAAGGTTGGAAATCTGGCGTTGGCAAAGCGGGTGTTTGTGGAAATGCCCGAAAGAGATGTTGTGGCAAATAATGCAATGATTTCAGCGTTGGGTAAGCACGGATTTGTTGAGGAGGCGCGAAATCTATTTGATGGTATGCTGGAGCGGAATTCTTGTTCTTGGAATTCCATGGTCAGTAGCTATTGTAAATTGGGTGACATTGATTCTGCTCGTTTGATCTTTGATCGGAATCCAGTCAAAGATGTGATCTCGTGGAACGCAATGATCGATGGATACTGTAAGTCAGGTCAACTGATGAATGCTGAAAGGTTGTTTGTTAGGATGGGATCGGCTAAAAATTCTGTCACCTGGAATACCATGATCTCGGGATATGTGCAATATAGGGAATTCAGGAGAGCTATGTATACTTTTCAACAGATGCAAGCTGAGAGAGTGAAGCCGACGGAAATAACAATGGTTGGTTTGTTATCTGCATGTGCTCACCTTGGTGCTTTAGATATGGGTGTATGGATTCATGCTTACATTAGAAGAAAAAACTTCAAAATGGATGTTGTTTTAGGTAATGCTCTTATAGACATGTACTGCAAGTGTGGGAGTATAGAAGCTGCATTTGATGTTTTTCATGACCTTCCTGTGAAGAACGTATTTTGCTGGAATTCTATCATTGTAGGACTAGGGATGCATGGTTATGGCAAGGAAGCTATAGATTTTTTCATGTCAATGGAGAAGGAGGGGATAAAACCAGATGGGGTCACCTTTGTTGGGCTGTTGTGTGGTTGCAGCCATTCGGGATTGATATCTGTTGCTAGAAGATATTTCTCCCAAATGCATGCCATTTATGGGGTTAAACCTGGAATTGAACATTATGGCTGCATGGTTGACCTTTTAGGGCGAGCAGGGTTTCTTGAAGAGGCGTTAAACCTCATATTGACCATGCCCATAAAACCAAATTCAGTGGTGTGGGGAAGCCTTCTCCGAGCATGTCAGATTCACAAGGATACCAAACTAAGTGAGCATGTCACAGAGAATCTATTGAAGTTGGATCCATGTGATGGAGGAAATTATGTGTTTTTGTCCAATATATATGCATCATTAAATCGCTGGGATGACGTGGATATATGCCGGAAATTAATGATTGAAAGGGGAGTGCGTAAAACACCTGGATGCAGTTCAATCGAGGTGGATAATATAATACATGAGTTTGTGGCTGGGGATTCTTCACATCCCCAATTCCCACAAATTAATGCGTTTCTGGACAAGATTGCAAAAGAATTGAGAGGGCACGGGCATGAGCCAGATACAGCTTCTGTGCTCCATGACATAGAGGATGAGGAGAAAGAGAGTGCAATTACATATCATAGTGAGAGAATTGCTGTTGCTTTTGGACTGATGAGCACGCCACCTGGAAAGACAATTCGGGTGGTGAAAAACCTTCGAACATGTAGTGATTGCCATACTGCCATGAAGCACATATCAAAATTATTTAAGAGAGAGATAATTGTGAGGGATCGAAATCGGTTTCATCATTTCAGGAATGGGGTCTGTTCCTGTAAGGATTACTGGTAATTGATGGTATGTTCTCATCTTTAATGCCATTTTGTTTTATTTCAATGATACATAAGATAGATGTTCTAACTGAATAAAGTTGTATCATATATGTTGAAGTGCACATTTAGTTACAACGCTCTTCCTTACTTGGGGCTTTTGAAGAGAAACATTTTGTTCATATGCTGGTATTACTTTACCTTCCCTTGTTGTTTCACATCTTAGCATTGAATTTGAAGGTTGTTGTTCTCTGACCAGTTATTGAATGCTTCAACCAATATGTGACCCTTTTTGGCTAACTGAAATTGATGCGGGTGGAAATTCTAGGAATATATGGTGCTGGATCTTTTGAATATGCTAGATGTAAATTTCAAATTTCTCACTACTGTGAGTTGCAATAACTAACTAAGTAGTTTCTCATGGGTGTATCTGCGTACCAATACATGCGTAAGAGATGTCAACTTCTAATTTTACACACTCTGAGTAACAATAACCAAAGACGTTCTTGATGTTTTCATGCACCGTTTGGTGCCTCATCATCACCATGAGGGGAACAGATTCTTTGGTTTTCTTCGGAAGACCTTTCGTTTTCGTTCTCTCAAGAGCATAAAAATCCGGCATCAAATCTAGTCAGCTGAGGGACATCAGAGATACTGTTTCAACTCTCAAGTTTAACATCTCAGAAGAAGGCTCAAGCTCGACCACTGTGGTAAACAAAAAATGGTATGATTTGCGAGGTGATGCACTCCTAGCACCAGAAGCGGAGCTTGTGGGCATCGACGAGCGCAAACAGGAGCTGATTGGTTTGAATATTTCGAGCATCAGATCAATGCATCTCAGAAATTTATTTTTTGTGAAAAGACAACAGTATAAAATTCTATGTTTACGATCCTTTTAAATACAAACAATACAAAATTCTGTAATTCATTTAAGCCCCAGCATTTGAAAGCTGCAAAGCTTACACTGATGCAGTAAATAATTTGTGTCTGGGATGGGCTATTTATGGTTGGTGCACTTGGGTCTTGTGACAGTGCTCAGGTGAATACAGAACTCTCAAGAGAAGAAAATTTTGGTTGGGGAAGAGGTGAAGGAAGGATATACAGAGTCTTGTTAATCTGGCATGAACTGTCTTTATTTGGCCCTGTTTAGCTGAAGATGGCCTTTTAGGAGAATGATTTTAGGTGTCCGATTCTCTGTACTGAGTGTTAAATCAGATGCTCCTATGGTGTCAGTGGCTCAATACCGTGATCAAATCAATCTGCAAATCAATTTCGTAATAGAAGCAATGCTCGAAAGCACCCCCTGGAACAAATATGCAGTGCAGCTGCCGCAGCAGTTGAATACTTCTTTCTTGGCATCTCTACCTTGATTGTCATATGATGAAGTAAGCCTACGATACCATATTTCTTCATCTACTGCATCTTCTGTTCTATTCTCGTGGTATTCTTCTTCGTTAGTTAAATGTACACATCTCCAGTTCAAGAGTAATCAACTTGTATCTCCTCTATCAAACTGTCGATTTATCTTTTAATCCATGTAGGAAATTAGCAAATTTTACTGAAAAAAGAGTTGCAAAACAGAAAGTACTAGTTCATTATGTATGTAATCTAAAGTGTCCAATTGATTGACTGTCATGTAGCATGTATGATGACATATTTCATTTGGGCATTTTGTAACCTTATTATTTTGGTTGGGCTACTGGATACATTCGATTGTCCATCCAAGAAGACTTTGATTCCTTTGTGACAGATAATAATCACTTATGGATGTTATTATAGTGTTCTAATTTGTCTTTCTTGTCCCTGGTACCATTCAACTGTCCATCTAAGAGGATAGATAATATTCATGTGTAGTTATTACATTTTTCTTTTTAATCGTCATGATAAATGCCTCTTCCCAAAGATGATGCATGCATGCTGACAACATTATTTAGAGAGGACTGGAAACATGAAATCTTCTACATGTTGATACTTTAGGTTGTTATAAAAAGTCCAATAAGAAGCTCTTCATCCTTGAAATAGCTTACAGCATCCCCTGAAAAAAACAAAAATGCTGGAAATGCCGCCTCAGGTAATTTGTTATCCAAGAGAACTTTGCCATGCCAAAGTCAAACTAGAAACCTCAATTTTTTGCATGATATACAGGAAGAACTATCTTTCTAAAACATTGGAGAAACGCACTGTTTCTTGGGCATTGAAATGCTCTATGCTTTTGATACCCTGTTTATTCTTTTTTAAACATTCTACTCAGATATTATACAAGTACACTGAAATCCTTTTATGTAATTTCACTTTCTGGTAATTTCCTTTAAATTATATTGAGTCTACAAGTTTAAGAAGTTCCATGTCTAATGTTTAGAACTTTCAAGCTCTTTCCGAGGCTCTGCTTGCATGATTTTACTCATTTACATGTTGAAAGAAATTGAAGTGAGGACACTGGATTTCCATTACTCTTACATGTATTTTTCTAAATATGCAGAAATTGGACTGACTTCACATGGCTGAGAAGAGGCTGAGGGAATATATTAATGTGTGAATTTTATTTATGTGTATTTCTAGTATGAATCTTTCAATGCATTTTCACATTCTGCTTTACTATGTATATAGCAAATGAGATACAGTAATTGAAAATTTTCAAATGCTAGAAGTTCATTCTTTATTTACATCACAAAGGACTTACCTTATTTTTCAGAGGTAAGCATGGTACTCATAAGACACTGTTAGCATAAATGAGAATCATATAAAAGGTGAAGTGCATCAGAACTGAGTTAATTGGTGGCTCCTTTCATTTCGGACAGTGGTCTTATCATCTTAGGATCATATTAGGTGGACTCAACCAAGTGGCTAAACTAGTGGTTTTGTAATTCTGTTTCGTATTTGGTTAAATTACTTTTGTATGCAAAACTGCAGGAGCATGCCATTAACAAGGATTGTAACCAAGTATAGGTAGACATACTAAAATACGAAAAGGCCCTTGTAACAGTTTCATGGTTTTGAAGATGATGTTAAATTTGTGTCAATTTGATTAGTAAAGGTTTCACAAAGTAAACAATGATGAGGATGATAGACAAACTGATTAGTGTAGGTTTTTAAAAAAATGGGTGCCCCCCTAGTTGTTTCTGCAAAAAAAAAGGGGCAGGCATTGGGATGGGACATGTGACCTGGGCTTCTGTATGGGTACCAGCATCATTAGCATTAGCCATTGTACTTTAGCCTAAATATCTCACCCGAGGCTACAGCTTCATTTTAAACTAAAAATTCTAGTTTGGCATTTGTAATATGTGGTCTGAGATAGACTTCTGAACTGTTTTACCAAACGTATTATTTCGTTATTTTCACTGAATGATGATAACAGTATTTAGCTGATTTTTGGTAATGAGGTTAGAAGATCTCAGCACTTCATTTTCTGATTTTACAGTCATTTGTTCAAGAACTTAGCTTTCCAAAATGCCAATATGTGATAAAATTGGCTGATTCTGACTTGGGGTTGCCAACCAGCTGTGCACCCGGGACTTAGTGTGGATTAGCGGGTTTAAATTGATGTCATGTTTAAAAGCATGGGATCGGCACCTTGGAATTGGAATTGTAATTGGAGGAAATTAGTTTATCCAATGCCTCCAAAAGCAACATGAGTATCGGATGGCATCTGGATGAGATTCATCAACCTATCACGTTCAAACCACTTCATCAGCAATTTTTACTATGTTTAATAATAATTTATTTTATTATTATTTTTTATATGTTTATTAAGTTCTAATAATTTGTTTGGCAGGTTGACCTTAGGGTTGTCTCTTTCTAACTTGGTCAAGTTCAAGTTGGACCATACTGGGTCCTTTATTTCCTTTGTAGTATGGAATTTGCAACATGGCATGAGTAATGGGTACATGGTACATCTACTATATTTTGGAATTTCAAATTTATATCTGCCATGGTGAGTTAAAGTAATTCTCAGAAGTAGTTGTGCATACACAGTGGGTGATATTAGTTATGGCTTGGTGGGGACATTTTGTGCGTTATTATCATTTAGAATGGGTTCCTCTTTAACGTCATAATTTTAATGTTAAAGCTCATAGTACGCTAAACTAGAATATGCTCATCCAATACAGTTGCACCCTACAGTTGGATAATTTAATGATACTATATACTAGAATGCTGGTCTCACACATGTGCTTCCTCCCTGATCTATATAAATACATCTGTGTTTGTAAATTCTTAAACAATATAGTCATTCAGCTAAGATTAGTGTGTTTACCAGGCTTCTTGAAGGGTGCATGTGAGTCAGATTTCACATGTAACATCCATGGTGATGCTTTTCAGCTTTTTTCCCTCTAATTATCAATTTAGTTGACTTTGGGAATTCTAACTATATGCAAGTAAACTGAGTGATGCCCATATGTTAGGAATTCATGTGCAGGAACTTAACCTAATTTTTCAAAATACCAAGAACCCACAAATGCTAGCCACTCTATTTAGCTGAACACTCCCGTCACCATTGTTATCTTCTCCCTCTTAGTTTTAGAAGCATTTCGAAGTGAAAATGCTTACAGGTAGCTCAGGTCTCCCTGAAAGGTCGGTCAAAATCAAGCAGGGTGACAAGTTCCCGTATGGGTCTTCATCTGGGGAGAAACCCAAGATCAACTCCTTTTTAGAAGTTTACTATGGAGGAGTATCTGTTGCTATTCCATTCATCTGGGAATCTCAACCAGGGACGCCTAAAGACAAGTTCTGTGAAGCCCCCCTTCCTCCTCTTACACCTCCACCTTCTTCCCATTTCAGTCCTGTGAAGAAACCCATAATAAAGCAGTCGAAGTCCAACCTTTTACATGCTGTTCTTCCTAAGCTCGTTCCAAGAAAAACCTATCTCCCTCAATCTCCTGCTCCGTCATCATCATCACCATGGTCATCATCACATTCAGTGCCAACTTCTCCATTTACTCCAAATTTAGAGAGACAATTCAAATTGTCAAACCGGAGATCTTTTGATTCTAGGATCCGTGAGGAAGATGAACATGGATCGCGTGCTTCGACTTTCTGTTTTGGCATTGGTCGTGGTGCAAGTGCTAAATCCCATGGCTGCTCTTCAAGCATAATAAAAGTATTGCTTGGAAATATTGCATGAAGCACTTTAATTTTTAGAATTTCTGGAGGCTCATGATTGCAGTTTAAGTTGCAATATGCTTTGTTAAAGATCGTATGATCATGAAATGATAAGGACATGCATGCATGATTGTAGTTGTTATTAATGTTATAAGAAACAATTAGATTCATGAAATGATAAGTTTCATGCTCCAATGTATGCTATCATCATTTATTTCTTGTGCATGAAAAGAGGCTACTGATTAGGGCACTCCTTTTTTCTTTCTGGCTTCTCCAGGTTGGTCAATGGTTGGTTGTTGGGTTTTAACAAGTAAAAATAGTGTCAACTTCCAAATTCAAGTATCTAAATATGCTGTCAAAAAGAGTGGGTACTAAAAATTTGGAAGTTTGCAAGGCACTGGTGATTTTCGTAAATGATAAAAGGAAGTTGCTATTAACTCGTAGCTGAAGGAAGAACTGTATTCACAGCTCTCGCGTATATACAATCAGAGCCACCTATATATGTGAGAGAGAGGATTGTGGATGTAGCTCTTTGAGTCGTTTAAGCTACAACAGATTTGTTTAATAAGTGAAGTTTCAGACCATGTCGATCCCATTTTTGTTTCCTCAAGGTGTAATATGGTGTATGATAGTTGACTACATTGTTTACATGATGAAAATCTCTCTCTCTCTCTCTATATATATATGTATGTCTCTCTCTCTCTCTCTCTCTCTCTCTCTATATATATATATATATATATATATATATATGCTAATGTTATGAAGAGCACATATGGATGGGTATTGGAATATTTTGTCTCCCGTAGGTATGTGGATGGTGAGAGAGCAAGAACAAAGTCAGAGTGGACGCTTCTTTATCTCACCAATAACCCTAATTTAATAGATATAGATGCACACACTCGTACTCACCAAATTGTAATGTGTACACACTGATACACCACTGCTTTCTCATTATCTCATGTGATATTTGAACCGTGGATGGTCGGCTCATCACCTCCCTTTAATGAGTCTGTCTGTCTGTTTAGAGCGTGAACATTTCAATATGAGAGTCCACCAGCCCCACTTCATTGATTGTAGTCCTAAATCTAGAATGGCAGCCACGTGCACCTCATGAAATCATATCAGTTTGGCAAGTCATCTGTTACTGCTCTGCACTATAAGATCATATTCATTTGGTAACTTTGCATTTATATATATATATATATATATATGGACACACACACACTACATTTCTACTTGTTTGAGGTTCTGAAGTAGTTCCATTGGGGAATAAGAAAAAACAAAAAAAAACTTCCATTAGGGTATAGTGCCAGTAAATGGCTTCGAACCAGACAGCTGGCATCTTATGTTGAAGCATAATTGCTATTTAATCCGAATTCATTCGACTTTACTGCCTGGATTCGAATCCAAGCTATTCAGATTTCAACACTTGGTAAGAATTATCAAATAGCGCTATGTACCCAAAAGAAAAATGAGAAGAAAAAGAAAATTAAAAAATCAAATAGCCCTACTTTGTACTTGAAAATTTCGTGCTATCGGTAAAAGGAGAGTTATCTTTCCATATTTCATTGCACACAAAGAAGTTACAAGAGAAACAAGAAAAATCGATTTTTCGTTTCAGATAACATTCATGATTACATTAATGTTGCATTTGGAAGTACTGAATTGGCGCTTTAGATTTGAAATTGAAAGAAAATGGAATTGAAATATTTTTGAAATTGGAGAAAATTTTATCTGGTACTCTCAAAAATTGGCATTTTAAAGGATACATATGGTAGGAGAAAAAAAAGGGGGGCATTTCTGTTTGAGTGGGAGTAGAATTTAAAAGGTGGGGGTGGTATTGCAGTACTTGGCCCTGGGCTGGTTCAAACCTAAAGAACCTTTACCAAGTCGAGAGTTGGTCTCATACCAGGGCCCAAATGTAATCAGCTTTTATCTCTTTGGGCCAGAGTATAATCAGGATGAAATATTTAGCCGACATCAGAAATCTAGTCCAAGTCTCCCCAGTAGCGCTGTGAGAGTTCTTGGTCGCAAAAAAAATAAAATAAAATGAGGACTATAAAGTTTTTTTTTTTTCGGTAAATAGGACTATAAAGTTGTTCCTTAGAGTAACATACATTGTTCGAATATTACTATAGATGTTCTGGACACATCATGTGGCTTAATCATATTTCTTTTTCTTTCAAAGTAAAATGTGAAAGGTAAAAAAATTGAATCTTTCTAAAAACACTGTGAAAGTTCTTTGCCAGAACCAAATAAATAAATGTTTTGGCCACAAATGGCGCGCATTAGTTTTTCATTTTGACCTCGTCCACAGTCCTTGACCATTAGATACAGGTAATGAATGTTTGTTGGGACTTTAGAAGTTGAAAACGTGCAGTGGCTTATAATAGCATTCAACATGAGAGGGTTTTCGCCACAGGTTTTGAAGGAATGATCATGTTGTTCAAATTTTATATGTCGATGATTTGAAAAGAACAAAAAGAAAAAAGAAAAATGAATATCATACACCGCTACGACAGGTTTAATTATACCAAAGACTCAATAATGAACACAAGCATACTTTTTAGCATTATTTTAGATAAAATAAATGTTCTGAAAATTGAATTCAAGTCTTGACACTTCACTATTGTATCAATAACTGCTAAGATGATAATTTAATATAGTGAGAAATTGATAAATGAATTGGCTAGGGACAGAGAACATGGTTGAACTTATATTTGTATCAATAACTTTTAAATGAGTGTTTGAACTTAACTTTTTACCCAAAAAAATAAAATAATAACTTTTAAATGGTTGATTTGAAATGGTGAAAATTTGAGAAATGAGTAGGCTAGGGAAGTGGACAAGGTTTAACTTTTAGCATTGTTGTATCAATGACTCTTTTAAGTGAATTGAAATGGTGAAATTAATTAAGATTGAGTCTAGGGTAGGGAAGGGAAGGGAAGGGAAAGGAAAGGAAGAGAACAAGAGTGCGGCATTTTAGGCTTAAGAAACGGGTCAAACAAATCTGATGGCTCCATTTGCTTGCATTTAAAGCAAGTCTAATGTTACTTAAATTACTTCTATCACTCCCAAGCTCCATATATACCCTTTTTAGGTTTCCCTCCTTTTCTCCACCTACCTTGATATCAACACCCTTAATAACATTTTTATTCTTATTATTTTTCATTTTTTTTATCACTGTCTTCGTTAAGCTCAATCAAATGCTTAATTCACCAGTACTTGGCATTAATAGCAGCTGATTTCATTGGACTTTGGCTATATTACCACTTAAATTAACTTCAGTTTAGAGTTTCTTCAAGTGGAGTTTATATATATATATATATGGAGGCTAAAGATTGTCCAATGTGTTTCAGGTCAACAAAGTTGGTAACCTAATGATAAAGAAATTGATGATACAAGCCCTGGTGATGAACAATAGCCATAACTATAATTGGTCCTTAATCTTTTGCATTAACATTATGGATTATAATTGGTCCTTAATCTTTTGCATTAACATTATGGATGAGACATAGTTTCATTGAACATGATTTTTGCCAATATCTGAAGTTGTCCAAAATAATATATATATATAGAAGCAAAATTTTGCAATATAATCAAGAATGTCATATCATTTAGATCCCTTGTCCTTGAGATGATGAAACTTGACGCCGGACAGAATAGCGATTATTCTGTACACTAGTGTCAATAGGCAATTCAAAGAGAAGAATGCAAGAGAATTGCCCAAAAAAACTCAGAGAAAAGCTTTTGATATTCAAATTATTATTAAAAATCAAAGTCATCTCAAAACCAGCCCACAAGTCGGGTTATATAGCTGAAATTCGTCAACATTACCAAAAATAGCAGGATCCCAATAATCAGACTAAAATAAAATATGAAATAAAAGAAAGAAGCTGCTAGAAATCTGGCCCAAATCGAGTCCAGAATCACTTCTTAAATGACAAAAGAAATATTACTAAAAAAAGAAAGGAATAACTAAAATTAAGAATTCAGAGGAGAAAACAGTGAATTTTGAGTTGGAAAAAATATCCACCTAGTTGTGGGCACCGAAACAAGCTTACCGAATTGTGGTCATAAAGGCGATTCCGATACCCGTAGCCAAAGTTATGGCTAAAATATCAAAACGCACCCAAAACTGTCTCAATTAGGGACAAGGTTAAGGCTTCTTGTCATCTTTACGCTGATCTGTCAACTCAAGGTATTTTAGTGTCATCAACGTGTCGTCTGACAGCTCAGTATCATCTGACTCGAATCTTCCTGCATCAAAACTCCTCTTAATTATTTAAAAGAACAGTACTAAGGGTTTATGTTATACTCTAAACGCTACAAAATATGAATTGATTCAAACTCGATGCCATTCTTCTTTCTGTAGATTATTAGGTTTTACATTGTAATTATTGGGTCGCATGAAGAGCATTTCAGCTCTCTCTCTCACGTGCTATCTAGACAAAGTGTGTCATATGTACCCTAAATGACTAATTAATTCATAAAAGAGTTGATAGATCCAGTGTATTAATTCTTTGTTAATTATTGAACATTTTGGGATATATATATATATATATATCGTGTATAGACCTAACTTTTGGTGTTAATAATTGTTCCTGTCAAAAATGACATATATCCATTGAGATCCTTACATCAGACAAATTCACATACAACACAAAATAGCTAGCTGCAGAAAAAAAAAATAATAAATATTTGCAATGTGCAAATTAAGACAAGATTCCAACTAAGACTTTATTACCAAAGAAAACATAAATAATGACTCCCAGACTAGTCTTAATAGAACATTAATTCTTTGTTTGGGCATATATATGATCAGGTGGGTGTGGGGCATTGATATGGACAAGAACTAACAAATTAATTCTGCAATATATACAAATTATAGTCCATAAATATATATATATATATCCTTAATTTGTATATTCCAATTCAGCTTTTTCTGATGCCTCCGCTTGAAGCCTTATAACTTTGGTGCACTCGTCAAACCCTCATTTTCCATTAACTTGAAAATGTTGATGTCTAAAAGTATGTGCCGAAGTTGTATATAGACTAGAAAATCCAGAGCCCCAGCAGCTATTATATATATTGTACGTGTGAAGCAATCCCAGTTGTTTGCTGTCAAAAGTCAATAGCTGCAACGAGTCACACGTGGGCTAGCTTTCACAGAGCTGGCATTCTCTCTCTCTCTCTGTGGCCAAAGGTGCAAACAATAGTAGTGTCTCTATCTCCATGACCTATATCTTCTATTCCAAGCAGCTATCTCCTCCTATAAGCCATTTCCAGTATCGACTCTAGCATATATATATATATATATATATATATATCACCATCTCATATATATACTATCCTTCTGTTTGTTTCTTATAAAAAATCATTGACCTACTTTCACTATATAGTTACCTTGCCTTTTAAGCACTCCTTTCCTTCCTTCCCATTCTTCTTTCCTCCTAGCTCCCTTTTCAACCCTCTCCGCCCCCTTCAACTCCATCTACCCCAGAGATCGAGCACAGTTGCATATATGCTTGGATGTCCAGAGAAAGGTAAACATCAACAGATTTAATTCAACTCTCTCTCCATTATAATAGCTAGAATCCAAATCTTTCCTTTTATGGATTGGATTTATGGACTTTCCAACTAAAGTGATCCTTATGAAATACATCTTAAAAGATATATATATATATATATATAGTAACTATAATACCTGTTCTGCTTATTGTTTGTTAGGGAGAGATTTGATGAGATAGGCAAGAAGATCAAGAGAGAGATCGATGCCTCTTCTCAAATGGGAAGGAGACACATGCTAGGTCCTCCAGGAACCTTGAACACCATCACACCTTGTGCTGCATGTAAACTCTTAAGAAGAAGGTGTGCTGAAGAATGCCCTTTCTCTCCTTATTTCTCTCCACATGAACCCCAAAAATTTGCAGCCGTTCACAAAGTCTTCGGTGCAAGCAACGTCTCCAAGATGCTCATGGTTCGTAAACCCTAATTCTTGATCTTATATTCACCCTCTAATTTATATCATCTTAGAAATTGAAAGTATCCTTTTAATTAATGGTTTTTGATGGGTAATAAATTTAGGAGGTGCCAGAAATCCAAAGAGCCGATGCTGCGAATAGTTTGGTTTATGAAGCAAATGTGCGGCTTCGAGATCCAGTATATGGATGCATGGGTGCAATTTCAGGTTTGCAACAACAGGTTCAATCTTTACAGGCTGAGCTTAATGCAGTGAGGGGTGAGATACTGAAACACAAATATAGAGAGGCTGCTTCTAATCTCATGGCCTCTACTCATGCTGCTTTAGTCTCTTCTGGGGCCGTGTCGGTTGCTGGCGTGCTGCCACCTGCTCCTTCTTCTCCCCCTCCACCTCCACCTCCTCCGCCGCCGCCACCTCCCCCTTCTATTATTGTTGTTTCTTCTTCTACTTCTTTGTACACACCGCCTTCCTCTACGGTGGGTTATAATTCTATTAGTCCCACTGATAGCGTTCCATATTTTGACTAATATATCAGCCGTACTTTGTTTTGTCTTCACTTTATTTTCAGAATCATGTTCGATATGGTAGAAATTTTATTATTCCATCAATTGGAATTGACCTGTTCCTGTTCTTTAGTTTGACAATCCATTTGATGGCTGAGAAGTCGTAGCAAAGAAAAAGAAAGCTAGCCTTTTTGGGTCTCGGAACAACTATTTCAAATTTTCTCATTCCCAACATGTTGTAGGATTCAAAGTATTCATTTTCTTGTACAATTTATCAGCAACCAAACGGTGCATATTGTAATGAAAAACTCATTTTTGATTCATTGGTTCTTCTTATTTTTGGTTGTTAATATCAGCCCCTTATGATTAAATAACTTCTTTTCCTGTCTTTTGCTTATGGAAGGCCATTAGCCAAAAAGAAACACAGTACCCTTTTAAGCCTAGCCCACACATAATACAAAATGTCTCACTTTTTTACAGCTTGTTTCATTGCTCAAGAATTTCCAGCCAGCCACTTGACCTATTTTCATTTTATATATATAGTCCAAAACCATCACAAACCAGCAGAAAGAAATGGGTGATTAATTCCAGTGGTTATAGTGGCATTACTGTAGCATTGATTTTACGGTGAGTCTTTGAAATTTCCGGTGAGATTCAGAGTCTTGCTGAGTGGCCGGGTGGTCATTGCATTTGCACGTGTGGGCCGGGGGTATATGCTTTGACTGGGACTTTAAAGTCTTTATCAGTACTGTACATGTTAGTCTGTGCCATTGATGGACGTCCTGCAAATTAATTAAAGGAGAGAGTACTTTGGGGAGACAAAAGGTATGGTGGTTGTGATTCTCCCAGTCTGATATATGCATGTTAGAAACTTTAATTGAAAGTCTGGTCATATATTATAAGACTCATAAGTACTACTACCGGAAAGCTGTAACAATATTACTGTACTTTTCTCTGCCCTTCTCTTTTTTGTTTTACCTGATTACCCTTGTATTGAAATTGTTGTTTTTGTACTTGGAATCAGTGATCAGTAATTTGCACTCATCATCTCATATTGGCTTTGTCTAATTTATGTTACTATGCAAGGCTTGTTTTAGCTATATATGTTTGAGACTGTATTGTCTTCTGACTTCTGAGTATTGTTTTGGAAGCAAATTTTACAATAGAGTAATATTCCATCACTGTCAATTAAAGTGGCTGATATGTGCCGGAAACCCTAGCTTGTAATGTTTTTGCTCTTCTGCAACCATATTTATGTGCTCTCATATATATATATATATATAGATACACACACTCATATATAGCTAGGAGGTCAATGATAATGTGAGCAAGGTTTGATATCACAAAGTTTGTCAAGCTTCCTTGGCGTGTGGAGCTATCTCATCTAGAGTAGGAGCGGTGATATATAGATAGACTCGGTACTGAATTATAATATATTATACATGAAAGCGAGGGGTTTGTATGTGTATATGTGCATGTGTGTGTATAGGTGGATCCTCCAAACACAAAGCCCAGAGAGTTAGCCCAATTCCATTCACTCGAAGTGTGGATCCTCCAAATACAAAACCCAAAGAGCTAGCTCAATCTCCCCCACTTGAAGTGGGCCAGCACAGAACAAACACAAACCCCACATCATAAGGCCCAACCCACCATACCAGGCAGCATGACACGGGCCGTCATCGAACGAGATAAGGCCAACCCGACAAACACAGGTCCGCCACTTGCCTGATGAGCCATCAGACACAATGATGAGAGCGGAGGAGGTCCCTGAAATATCCAAGCTGGAAGACAAGGACAGAAGGAATGAAGGTCTGTAAAAAGAGAGAAAGGAAGAGCAAGGGCTGGTTTTTTTTCCCTACAATCAAGAGAAGAAGAAAACAAACATATGTAGCAAACACATGTACTTTTCGAAATTCAATATATCAAAATTCAGTTATTGTCTATACAAGATTTGAGTGTAGTGTCTTGAAATTTCACATTCATCATTTTTTGCAGTATACCATATATATATATATATATATATATATTGGCAGCAAGCTATAGAGTTGTGAATTGTGATGGAATTTGGTCTGGAGTCGTGGTTGCTTGAAGTGGTCAGCATGTTAGATTCTCTATTCAACATGACCAATTAATCCACATTTCTTTATTGAACATATGCTCAAAATACTTAATTTGTCAACTTAATTCATTCATTCTTCCCTCCAAAGCCTCATTAATTATCACCACTTTTACACTACAACAAGGTATGGAAGGGACTCATGCTAGCTGGATTACTATTTTTCTACATCTCTACGTCAGATCAAGAAATTGTATTAACAATTAAAAAAGAAAAGTAAAATATAAATACTATACAATAATTAAGGGACCTTTACCCACCAACAACCAGAACAAAAATCATCCACACATGCATTTCTTAAACTCAATTTTAATAAAACAATCTTCACAAACTATCAACCAAACAAATTTTTGTACTCTTTTTTTTTTTTTTTTTCAGTTATAAAAAAACTGAAAAGTATTTTTAAAAAAAAGAATCAATGCAGGTGTCAAGTTATTAGGTTAAAAGGCAACCAAGCAACAATGATCTTTTCTGATCTTGTGTTGCCCTTAAGGCGTGTTTGGCAGCTTATAGTCTTAAACGTCGTATTTCTTATCTTTGGTTGTCTTTTATTCCCAATTTTCTCAAGTTGTTAAGGATTTTTCTTAAATATGTTGCCTGCTTCTAGGGATTGCCCTTAGTTCAGTTCGCCGTCTGTTGACTTTATTGTAAAATCCTAATTTTTTGGTAATAAAATTTTTGTTTGGTTGCTCAGGAAAAAGAAAAACAATGATCTTAACAAAAAACAAAAAAAATCATTTTCTTTTTGGACTACTTCACTTGTTGGATTGATTAAAACCATAATAGCTTTACAGAACATGAAAATATATATAATAGTTAGTGACTGGTTATGGTATCACTTTTATGTATGAGTGATAATTAATTTCTATTTGATACAGATGCCAAAAAGAAAATTTAGAAAATTTCCTGTGAGAGTATCGACAATTTTAATATATATAATTATAATTATTTATTGTAATTCATACTAATGATTTATATTATAAACAGTTTAAATCAGCAAAGAAACATATCTAGCTACCATAGATTCCATATTGACTTGAGTTAAAATAAAAATAGACTGCCATCATTAACTACTTGAATATTTGAATATATATATAATTTCTGCATAATGACAGGTTACAGCTTTCAACACTGTTAAAATTACAAAGTCATCACATGATCAATTAACTAGTTTCGATGCCGGTTTTGTTATATATGTCCTAGTTATAAAATAAATAATATAACAAGAAGTGCATATATGGAGTTTATAAGTAACTCGGAAAATAACATATCATTGAATATTTAGTGGAAACAGATTTAAGTATTATTTGGAAAATTCTTTAAAGCATTTATGCAGGCAATCATGTTGTTGTCCTAATTGTTTTTCTTCAATCTCAAGGTCTTCACTGTCAAATGAAAATGAAGAACATCGTTCCAATACCTAAGCATCAGTTGACTTTTCTGATATAAAATCTTCGTTGACAAGCCGAAGATGTTTTTATAAAACACTTTCAGTTTAGCTATATACATCGATCTTTGGTTCTTTATATATGTTGGTAGATCATTATAAAGATTGTGGTGGTCTTCCATACACCACCATCTGATAAGGTCTACACAAAAAAAATCTGTTAATCAAGTGGCACAAAGATAACCTTGAGATATGTTAATTGATGGGGGTCAAAAGTTGAATACACAATAAATCAAGCACATTAATAAGTTTTTGTTTCACTCAGAAAGAAAAAGAAAAATGATTTGTGGCTCAATAACTCTTGTTAGATTTCCTTTTTGTACTGTTAAGAACTTCAACTACAATGAGTCTAACCTAATGACAAAAATAGTTTATTTCTTTCTTTCTATTTTCCATCCACCTCTCTTCCTTCCTTCCAACCAAACAGACCATAAGTGAGACATGCATTATTTTACCTACTTGGGTGAAACTTGAAACCCTCCACCTTAAGAACGGAATTTCTATTCCACAACACTGTGCTATGAGGCCCGTGGTGGATAACTTTAAGAACGGAATTTCTATTTGACAACACTGTGCTATGAGGCCCATGGTGGATAACTAGTCAAATTGTTGTACAGAATTGGACTCGGTATTTGGATTGTGTGAGTGCTGTATTATAAAACCTGCCCAAAGGCCTAAATCTAGACTATCACCTAAACCAAATTTCGTATAAAGGAATTCTCAATGCAACAATATCATTCAAAGAGCTGACACCTGGAAAGGAAAGCACCAACATGGTATGACACCGATCCAGTGACACGATAAATTCGAAAGAAAAAAAAAACACAAAACACAGCGAAGATACGATTATTAAAAAATAATATAATATATATTGAACAAATTAAAGACTAAATTACACAAATATTTCAATTCATTATCACAAAACTAACGTATTTTGAAAAATGGGTGTTATCAATGGGTTCAAACCCACTACTAGAACCTTACACGTTACTTATTTTTCAAATAACAAACAAATAAATTTAAATATTAAATACTAAACAAAACAACAAGGATTTAAGTTAAATAAAGTTCTATCTACTCTTTTCTTTTCTTTTTTCTAAACTTAATATTTAAGAATTTTATCTAACTATTTTTTTATTTTCCTGAATTTTTATTTAGAAAACATTATATTTATAGAGAAAAGGGCAAAATGGTCATATTTAAGAGTATACAAGTCATTATAGTTATTTCAGAGGGTCCAGCTGTCAACTTCTAAAAGATGAGAGACTGAAATGCTCAAAAATATAGCTCAAGTGACTTTTTGCAGCTTCAAAAAAGTTCAAGAGTTTTTTTTGCATTTTTAAAAATTACAAAATATACCTTACCGTGTTCCTCGCATGTCCTTGTCAATTGTCATGTCCCTATCGTGTCCAAAAAAACAAAATTCTATAACACTTCTAAGGAGTATTTGACACGTGTCCAAAGAGTGTCCGAAGAGTTCACCACCACCACAGCATCCCAGATGAAGTGTCCGCACCCCCAGATGAAGTGCCGTGTTTTCTAGCTAACACCACTTTTTGATTGGTTTCTTCATATTATTATTTATCGGACGGATTAAACTCCCGTTAAGTGCTCCATATAAATATCACAAGCGATCAGACTTGTACATACAAATATAGAAATACAAGAAAACAAAATTTTCCCTTGGAAGGTGCAAAATAAGAATCAGTGCAATGATATATGCAGATAACTGTGTAATGCCCATAAATAAAAGTGTACACAGTTCATCCCTAGATGTGCTTCATGGGGAAAAATTAAAGCACCCAAATTTCAGGTAGTTACTCAAAGTATCCAATTCTTACACCCAACTCAGAGTCGTCATATTTTTTTCGAAGTCATCATTGGTTCACCAGGTAGCTAGATAGAGCTTGTAAACTGGCTATGTGGAGTATCAACATAAGCTGACTATTACCTCTCCTTTTGATACGCGTAAGAATTGAAGTATCCAGAGCAGAGCAAAGTAGTTCTGTTGAGATTTCTATATAACAAAGAACAAATCAAAGCTAAAGATAGAGGAAAGCTAGGAGGCACAAGTGTTCGTAACATGAATACCAAACTGTAGGATTTCATCTAATGATTAGCCACAATCAAGGTGAGGTCTTGCGAAGAAATCCAGTTTTTATTTGTCGAACTCCCAAATGACGCCCCCATCCTCTGCAATAGCAGCAAAGATATGTTTAGTCATAAGCCCTACCTCAAAATGTGCAAATACAATTAAGAGAGAGAGTGGCAGATGTTTGAACTTGTTTCCTACAACCAAAAGTTAGCTCCAAATTTATTTTGAGAAGAAAAAGATAAAAATCTCTGTTCAAACAAATTGCAAAATCTTCTACAAAGATGAGAAGAGTGCCTTCCTTAACACACACACACACACACACAGTTATTATACTACTCTATATAGATTGAAGAAACCAGTCTCACAATATAGGCTTCCATGCACCATTTACTTTAAAATCCTAAAAAAAAAATAATAATAATAATAATAATAATTTAAAAAATGAACAGTAAAATTTTCCTGAACTACAGATCGCTCTTCTCCATCTTTCTGTTGCCACCAAACTTGTTTTATTTCACTTTTCAATGTTCAGCTAACCAATAAACACAAAAGCCTCCTTTACTTAAATTCAATAAAAAGGATCTTGGATTTTGGCTTAAGTGTGATAAGAAAAATCCACTATGAGGAAAGAATTCCAAAGGTGTGACTCTTGTAATTTTTTAGCAGGAGAGTTGGTCTAATCTGCTCTCTCTCCAAATGTGATACAATATATATTTATATCTAATATGTGGTTCATCGCCTTTTAACCTCCAAAGCCATGATTTATCTGAAAAAATCTAACATATCTAATATCTGCTCCAAAATTCAGTTCTTGTTCAACAAACTATTTTAAATTTCATCCATATATCTAGGAAACAAACTGCTGAATGCTACAATAGCCATCCATCATAGGATCAACATTCCGGAGGAATCTGGTTTCAGCCAGATGTTATCTTGAAAGTGTGACCATGAAAAATAGATGATGTGGGTTCAATCCAACCTTATTACAGTAAAATTCAGAACATGAAGGACATACCTTTGACCTTCTTGTTTATCCAGATTTCTGCCAGCATTCCAGCACCAACTCCAGCAACAATCCATGTCCCGTAAAAGGCAATGGCCGACGGAATTGATCTTCGAGGAAGAAAATAATAATCTGGAATTTGCCTGATCTTTCTTGGAAGTCGCTTTTTTGTAACTGGTCCTGCGCTGGGCTCGTTTTGCACAGAACCACCAAAGTTTTTCCAGTCCATCCCTTTTAATGGGTCTTTTGGCTCTTCAGTCCCCATGACAGGATATTAGTTTCACTATGGTTTTGTTCTGCAAAACAAGGTAGAGACTGTGATTGCAACATGCACTTCTGATTAACAAAAATCACATTAAAAGTGGGGCCACAAATGTTCATATGAAAAGGGCAAAATGAATTTACTGGTCTTCGTTACGAACATGAATTTCAATCAGGTCACCTAGAGGAACTGGGTATTATATCTTTATGCCTTAATTTCTCAATTCTCATTGTATCAACAAGACTCACTAACCAACAAATGCCTACCAAATCACGAGTGAACCCCTCAAATATGATTTAAATAAAAAGTAGTAATAAAAACTAAGTCGCATTTCTCCCAACAATGGTGATGATCCTATTCTCCTTATTCCTAAAATAGAAATTCAAACACAAGCCCATGTATTAAATTGCCAGTTGGTTGCAAGAAAATCAAGGAAAAGAAAACAAAATAAATAATTGAATCTTAAGATCTTTATGACTTTTACTGAAATAATCTCTATGACTAATATTTTAAAAGTTGAAAACTTCATGCCAACAAAACCAAATAGTTATATTGGGCTAAGTGGAGTTGCAGTTTACTGTCTTCTAGATCCTAAGGAACCACACATTCAAAGCCCATGGAGCACCTAGACAAATTTAATGCTAATCTCTTATAAAATTTCCTTTGGTAATGGAAAACCATAATCGTCACTTAAATAGTTTGCCACATAACTTTACACCATGAAATTTTTTAATTGATTTCAACATGTAAACCTGAACATTCTAATTTCCTACTAACATTCTAATTTCCTCCTCATCAGGGTCATTATCAAATTTGTTTTTCTTTTAATTTTAATTTTGATTTTTTTTTTCTTTTCTTGGAGGAAGGAGGGGTGTTAGGGTGTGGATTATCAAATTGTTCCAGTTAACTAAAACAATAACTAGAACATGGTTTATTAGTAGCACAAAAGCTAAAAAATAATGCTAAGAACACTCAATGATTTGTAGATTTGGAGTTGGCAACTGGGTGTAGCTAGGTCTGACATAGAAATGAATTGGATTTATACACTTTTCATGTTCACATTCTGCACTGCTAATTTGTAATTCGGAAAAAGAGAACTCATTTCAGAAAGGTACAAAAATAGAGGCAAAAATCTGCAGATAAAATCCTTACATAACATACAAAAAGCAGCAACTTTCATATTGTCGGCTTAATTTATTATCAGTTCTGTTTCCAAAAGTCAAAGTGCTCGATGCAAAAGCAATGCAAACTTCGTTCCTATTTTTTTACACCATCTGACCTAGTGAAATTCACAAATGAAACTCCATTTACTGTAGGAAAAATGAAAAAACAAAATTCATTCCTATTTATTTTTACCTATGAATAAAATCAATTTATTTTCTTTTTCAATGAACAAACCACGGTTTATAGGAATGGTTTGTCACCAAATTTCATAGATTGAGTTCTTAGGAATTCTGGCAGGGCTGCACTAACACCAAATAACGCCATGACATACAAAATCTCAATATAGTAGCACAAAAACAACACGAATACACACACAAATACATATATTATACGTAGGATTGAGACCCACGAAAATCTCAAACATGTGCCGCCCCTATGACCTAACCCACATTTCGAAATTGGCATAGTCTAGAATTATCCAGTTTGAGAATTCAATGCATTCTTGTTCCTCCGAACACTGACCTTCATAACCTTGGAGTCTTTGATCTTTAAATTTTAATAGCCATTTTTCAACATTGCGATATCATATTCATTTTCAATCTTGATTTCAGCAATTTTATTGACAAAAGATTTGGGACTAAGAAGAAAGAGAATTGTGGTTAGGGTTTACCTGGTGGTGGCAATCACGGCACCAGAGATGCCAGCGAGTTTGGCGTCTTCAATTTTCGTCGTCGTCTTCTTTTCTGTGCTTTGTGCACGAAAACCCGTCTCTTCACTGCACTTAAACCCCCAAATCTCTGTTTGGACAGAGAGTGATGCTAGACGTGCTAATATTTTCTCAAATAATTTACAATGAGACAAATTTCAATTTTATAATAATATATTAATTTTGGGAATTAAAAAATGCTTAGTGAAAGGCGAAAGCTAAGTTTTATTTGATTTTATAGAGTGAAAATACTTTAAAATGATATAAAATTGATGCAAGAAACTTCATTTTGGTCTGAATGTAAGAATTACTGCCGTCTGTCATCATATTGCCTTTAAAGAATGAAATTTAAAGGATAAGTGCCTGTTTAAGAAAGCTTTTTGAGAATTCAAAAAGTCTTTTTAAGATCAAAAGTTCTTTTTTTTAAAAAAAATGTAACATATGTAAAGGCGTTTTTAAAGAAGTTGGTAGTCACGAAACCCATTTCATATAAATGAAAAAATGTTGCTTTTAGAACCTCATTTTAGAAATTCAAATTTTTTTTTGAAATAAATTTGTTATTTTACTAATTTGTCGATATACTTCTTATATATTAACAAAATTTGTACTATATTCTCTTTTGGTCCCTCATTCCTCCACCACCATCGCTACTGCCGCCTCTCACCACCACCACAACTGCCACCTCCACCACCATCACAGCCACCACCTCCACTGCCACCACCACCACCACCATCATTGCCATACCACCACCCCCACCACCATCAACATCGCTGCTTTGTACCACCATCACCATCTCTGTCGTCGCTACCACCACTACTGTTACCACCATCACTGCCATCACCTTCCACCACCACTGCCACCGCCACCGCCACCGCCACCACCACCATCACCGCTACCTCCACTTCCACCTCCACCACCACCTCCCACCACTGCCATGACCAGCATCGCCACCTCCACTTGCACCACCATAGCTTTCTTTTATTGTCGACTTTACGCTTTTTAAGAGTTGCAATCGTTGTTAAGGATAAGGGATAATATTGTGAAGAAAAAAATTATTTAAAAGTTAAAGTATATTTAAAAAATACAATAGCCAAACGTCTTTTTTTCCTAAATTCCTTTACGAAAGACTTATCAATGAAGTTCTTTTAATATTAGGAAGCTCCCCATCATTATCCTTGATGAATATGAATGGATACACAATCATATTAACTTTCTTTCTTTCCCTACCATGCAGGAGAAAGGATGATACAAAGTTGCATTTTTTTTCTATTACGATAAGATGAAGTTAAATACAATAAAAGTATATGATAGATATCATAAATATATATATATATATATATATATATTATGATCATTTTCAATTCTGATTAGTGAAATTAGGAGTGTAATTTGGGCCAACACCAAACTCGAATCCAGTCTGATTTTTCACGGACTTGGACAACTATTCTTACAATTAGGATTGGACTTGAATTGAAAATTTTTAACTCAAACTTATTTATGTTAGAGTTTGGACTAAGGTAACAGTAACTTGAACCCAACTAAAATCCAAATTATAAATTAATTTTATACATATTTTTATATTAAATATATTATATATAATATTCAAATTATGATCATCTTTTTCTTTTCAGTTTTCTTTGTTTAAATCTTAATTTTTTTGTGCTTAAGAGTAATTTAATCTGAAACTAACTAAAGATCACTTTAAATTTTCAATGTGGAGATTGATAATATGAATAATCTGAATTAACTTGACTTTCTAATTCAAAATCTCAACTTGAATTGCAAATTCAAGTTTAAATATTGAAGGATGGGTTGAGTTCGAATTGAATAGTTAGAATTAGAGGTCGGGTTAAAATTGAGTTAGAATTGAACACTTTATATGTCGAATTGAGTCTGAATTGTATCTTTAATCCGTCTAGCTAAGTGAAATAGTGTTTTAATTTTGCAACTTTTTTGATGGATGTAAACAGCCCTGCTTAGTATTACCGGACTCCATTCAAGCCCATACGGCTCAAGGCCTGTCCTAGGCCTAGGATCAGGCCTCAAACTTTGGACCAGGTTGGGGCCTTAAGCGGGCCTGATTTGGACATTTGAAAACAAATTTAAGCTTAATAAACTTAAACTTAAAACTTACTATGACATACAACTTAGCAACACTTGCATTAATAATTTATATAATACTTAAAATTAATTCAGCGTTATATAATAACTTTATAAAGTAATTAGTATTTTTTGTAATTAATTATATAATTATATGTAGCACATACATCACTTATACAATATATTATTTACAGTTTTGTTACCACTCCAGACCGTCCAAAAATATTATGATAATCATAGACCAAAATTTAAAGCATTCACCTTAAATTTAATCCTTGGCCATTATTTGGTGAAATGGTAGATAATTCGACTCAAAAAAATGGTTCAGAGCATGAAAAAAACCGACTGTAATCTTCGTTCAATATTGTTTATAACTCCCTCTCTGTCCTAACAAAAAGTCCCTTCTTGAGAACTTGAACTTTTTTAGAGTGTATTATTTAATATTTTTTTATTGCAAGAGAATGAGTGAATTCTCAAATTTACCATTCTAAAATTTTGACTTGAATTATTCATGTCAATTAGTCTACGGTGGATCCGCAATTGAAGGTAAATTAGGAATGTTAAAAAGATGGTGTATTGAATTTTGAAATGAGACAATTATTTTGACAATGTCAAAAATGAAAATATGGACAGTTATTTCGAGATGGAGGGAGTATTATTATTATTATTATTTTGCTAGGCTGTATTGTTTATTATTTGTATGACTTATTAAACAAAATTCAATTAATTTCAATTACAATAACAAGGGAAAAATTGCTTTGCTTTTGCTTGAGATGCTAGTATTGTCAAGAGAATAGTGCTGACTCAGTCAGCTCAAAGGCAGGCAAAAAGTAAAGAATAGAATTATTACAGTAAATCGATCATGCACTTCTTGATCATGAAAATTGAAAAAAGCTAAAGCCCATAAATTAAACACACTTGATCACTCTTAGTTGTTCTTAGCCCAAAAAAGAGAAAAACAAAATTCAAAGTTCCGAAAAAAAAGCAGCAGCAGCAGCAGCAACCTCCCTAGCTAGCTATTTGTTTGGCAATTAAACCAAAACTTGTTTTTATTGTAATGGAAAATTAGATACCCTCATGAATTGACCTTTCTGCAGTTCTTCCTGATCTCGCCGTTGGATCCGGTGAGTGGACTGATATCTCCCATCTTGATCATTGCAGCAGCAAAATCAGAAAAGAAAGCGTTGGGGTTTTTGTTGTAGGTTTCTACGAGTGAATCGGTTGATCCACCGTTGTGCAATTCTTGATCGGAGTGAAGGAGGCCCTTCTTGCCTATAAGGTTCTTGAAGTAGTTGTTGTCGAAAGCAGTAGGAGACTGAAGGTCTAGTGGTGCTAAGTTGTTGTCTCCAGACCCACTCTTGCTTGGGCAACTGCCTTGCCTTTTGGTAGCAAAGGAAGTGTCTATGTTGGTCTCGTTATATACGCGAGGTCTGAAAAGGACGCACCTTGCTTGCCCAATTGTGTGTGATCCTGCAGGTTCCATGCACCATTTTCATTATATATATATATATATATATAGAAAGAGCATATATATATATATATATATTATACCCGATAAAGCAACCATGTCCTTAGCGGAGAGACCAACAGCTTGGAACCTAGAGATGAGGTTGCTAAGGCTAGAAGTGGGAGGTGGGATACGACCACTGTTGGCAGCAGAAAGGCTTGCTGTTTTGGAGTCCCTTCTTCCAAGTTTGACATTCCAACTAGGCCCTCCAAGCTGCAATATATACATGCATATATATAATACTAACAACAATATTTTCATGAAGAAAGAAGGCTAATTGAATGAAAACTGAAACATTTCACACTGCATGTTTGATTGATCAGTTCTTCAAAAACCATTTTGAGAAATTATAAAAGTAGAAAACACTTTAAAGAAAAATCCAAAAAAAAACAATCTCTAGCTAACTCGTTTTTTTCGAACAAAAAATTGTTCTAAAAAGAATGAAGCAATGATTGAACAAAAGAATATTGTTGCAAATGGGTACTAGCACTTACAAGGGCAACGGAATCACGAGCAGCAATAGCTACGATATCGGCGCATGAGACGACGCCGGGGCAAGCTTGCTCCACTTTGGACTTTATATCATCGATCACATTGAATCCCCTAACGGAGTTACTGTTGGGACCGGCGGTTTTCTCCCCCTTGAAAGAGGAAGTGTCATCAAGGAGAATCGACCCATCACAACCCTGTTACCAAACATGAGACAACCCATAAAAATCAAACAACATTTGTTGAAATTGTTTGTAGTACCCGTAGCCAATACGCCGAAATGAATAGTTAATTTTATGTTTAAGTTAATGATGCGACTCTTATAATGCCTAGCCTGTTTCATGCTATTCCGAAGTCTAATCGACATGGACAGCTAATTAAAATAATAAATAATTTGCTCCACTAGCTAAAAATTATTGGATAAATAGGATACGATAGTAAGCCTATCTAATCATAGAAAGTCATTAGCAACTTTGGGAGAAACTTTTTCTAATGTATTATCAACCTTTTTTTTCCTTGCTGTATTATCAACTCACATTTCACTTTTTAGTTAATTGTTTGTCAAAATGACATTATTTCACAAGACAAATATACAAAACCTTACGACTTGGTACTAATAATTCGTACCGACTGAAGGAAGAACATTATATAGTTATATATATAGTACGTTATACACACACACACACACACGATGAATGATTATCCTTTGAATTTTGAAAAGTACTTGGTCATATATGTGGATGTACATATATATAAAGTAGATATACAGTATTAGTTAAGGGGTGGTTGTGATATAGAGAGAGAATAACATAAACATTACATTGACAAAGCAGTCATGGAAGTGGAGGCGAAGGAGAGAAGCACCCATGCGCTTTTCCTTAGACACAGCAGAGCTAACCACTGATTTGACTGCACTAAAAACTTTGGGACAAGTTTTAGAGTAGAAGCTAGTAGAGAGTTGAGCAGAAGAGCTTCCCGTTAACAGCAGAAGACAAGCTACTACTATAACGGTGACCATAGAATATGATGAAGCAGCCATTTCAATTATCTATTTGTTAGAAATATATATATATATGTATATAGCTGTTTATCATATATATATATTGCTACCTAGAGTGTAGTATGTTGAGAACATTGAAGTGTTATAGGAGTTATATATATAGAGGGCTAATGGGTATGTTTGGCACGGGCAGGTAACCTAATCCGTTTAGACTAATGCATGGCCAAACATATCTCCGTCTAGAAATTAAGAAAAAAGAAGGGAACATGGATATAGACGTGGATAAATTGTCAATTGTGGGCCATTTGAATCACTTTAGTTTAGTTATTGATGTCATTTTATAAGCCATGCAGATAGAATGCCAACAACTTCGATTAATCGATTGACCATTCAAAAGTACTTCACAATATATATATATATATATATATATATATATATATATATATATATATAGGTTCTATACACTAATGAAAAATTAAGAAAAAGTTTGATTTAATTCCCAAGTGGAAATAATTAAATAATTGATCTAGCTAGTTAGGTAACTCTGATCTCACCTACTTGAGTTCGAAGAACCTTTGAAAGTACTCCATGTATTTGACTCGGTTTGGCTCACGGTTTTAGAATTTTGTGCTTAGTTAGCTAAGTCAGAGCTAGCAAAGGGGCTGTGAATATCAATTTATAATATCAATATATATATATATATTATATATTTTATTCTCTTACATATTTTGTTATTTTTAGATTCTTTAATATTTATTTCTTTGCCAACAAGAAATTAGTGATTTTTTATTTGGGTTTAATAACTTGATGGAGAGTTACAAAATAGTAGTAAAATTGTTGAAAATTTTTATTGGAGCATGACAAGATTTTTATAACATTTGTTTTATTGTTAAAAAAGGTTGTACCCAGTGCACAAGGCTTCCGTTTAAGCGGAGTCTGGGAGAGGTAGATGTCGACTAGTCTTACCCCCATTTTTGAAGAGGCTGCTTCCAAATGTTTTATTGTTCTTTAACTTAATTTATTTTATACTTATATTATTATTTTTTATCATAAAAATTGTATATTTAGTTTGTGGCCATTTTTATTTATATTATTGATTATGTCTAATAGAAAATATGAATAACGATATAAAAAATATAAAAAAAGAGTAAAATATATAAAATAATTCAATCTAAAAAAAGAGGTCTTGAAAAATTTGTTATAACTAATAATCAAAATGTAATAATAAAAAATAGGTAAAAATTTAATAATAAATAATCAAGTCATCTAATTAGTAACTTTGTATCTTAAAAAATAAGAAGAATGATTTTTAAATAAAAATTATTAATTATTATTTAATATTAATATTTAAACATAGAACCACTTTTTTGTTTTCTATTTAAGAGCCTCAAATTTTATGAAGCCGCCCCCTACAGTTATGTCTTATGTTATGAATAATAATAACTGAGCATTCTTAGATTTGAAGTATTCGTGAGTCATTGTCTACTTTATTTCGGCCACTATATCCTATGGTGATATCTGAACGACTAAATGTTCAAATCAGATAGCATTTTACAAATAGATTTTGGCCACTATACCCTATGGTGATATCTCAACGACTAAAATTTAACGTATTTGTATTATACGTACAAATATTGGATGCCAGTAGTATAGATGACCCCTGTAAAATTCATATTTTGTTTTTACACTTTTAGATGATTCCTGTTTACCAAAAGCAGATAAAGCCAATATCAGTCACATCAGACCACAAATAATTGTAAAAACAGGGGAATGAATCAGAGTTACCCACACACACAGACGAAAAACAGTAAGTGAACGATATTTCGTGGATCATATGAAACTCTCCACAATAATCAATAATAACAGGCCAAACTGTCCCTGGATTATCAGACCAAGTGCATAAACTTTCATTTCAAGAAAAAGAAAAGTAGTAGTTGCCTCATTTCAGTATTCTTCTTTTCTTTTCTTTTTAATAATAGAAGTATTCAGAATTTTCTCTCGAATAATTTTCGAAATTCAAAAAGGGTGTCTATTTACTCTAAACTGAATAAATTGCAGAGACTGATTTCAAAAAATTATTTGCATTCAAAGAAAGTTGAATTACCAGGATCAAATAACTTTATCACTTGAGTCAACTCTCGGAGTTGTTTCAATTTTTTTTTATCCTGTCTATATATCTTAAAAGAAAGAAACATCAAACGTTCAAACTAAGGAGGTAAGAAAGAAAATAAAAATAAAGGACGAAAACAGTTGTAGAAAAAAGGTAGAATAATGTAGGTGGAATAGGTGGTAATTAAGTCAATGCATGTTTTATAAAGTTTTCATTGTTCACTACTATATTATACAAATCAAAGCAAAGCAAAGAATGCTGTGATTGAGGCTGGGGAATCTTTTTTTTTTTCTTTGTTTTTGATTATTTAGTCGGAGGAGTGATCAACAAGCAAACTAAAGTGGTTATATCCAGCACAGCAGTGGGTGGCCGGGGACGACTTTGGCATTCGCTATGCTTATACAACAAAAATTCATGTTCAAGATGGGTAATTAAACTAGCATGGCAAAGTCATTTTATATAATTAGGACTCATTTTAAGTGCAAAAAACGTATAATTAAAACCATACGTACTAACATATATGCCATAATATGTTTGCTGTTTGGGGTACTTAATTTCAAAATCATTGATAGGTGGTAAATACATTCAATTTGTAGATGAATGCATCACATCATCGTCTACAAATTGAGCAGCTAACCTTTTAATTAAAACCATATGTATAATTTCAGCCTAAAATATTATTATTCATTTTTTCAAAGTTAGGTACCACTTTGCTAAGCAATTCGTTAAGGGGTGATTTTCTGTCATTTTCTATCTATATATCCCAAACAATCAAAGTCCATGGACAGAAGAAGTGTTCTAAATTATGATACTATGCTACCAAATTCTACCTAAACTATGCATCCCATCGATTTTTCTATCTATCCTGAACTAGTCTTGTCGATCAACACCAAATATTCTTTCATATATTTCCTTATTGGATATTACATATATATTAATTAACTTTCAACCAGCACGATTTTGTTACTTTCCACATAGTAAAAAGATATATTTTCATGTTGTTAATTATATATATATATATATATATATATATATTGGTACGAGTAAGAATATATAGTTGAGAGTGACACAGTTCAACATGACAAATGAAAAATACTGGCGGCTTTGGTTATAAAACGTGCCAGTGGAAACCATATAAAGGTGTGGTCGTTGTCGAAGGCATTAATTTTGGTGGGAAAAATTGGACATGATTGAAAGTTAGATTCCTCTACAGTTACTAGCCAATAGCCATCCTCCAAAGAGATTTTTGTTATATATTTGAACCCTAATAAGCTAAAGTATATGTAATAATTAACCACAGCTGTCACGGTTAAGTGATCATGAAATATGGATTCAAATCTAACCGTCTACTATGTTCAGAAAGAATGAAATAATCGTGATCAGATTCAAATCAACCCCATTGTAGAATGAAAAAGAATAAAATAATATATAGACAGAAAGACGACCAACACAAACTTTGATTCAGTTTGTATATATATATATATTAGCGAAGAAAACAGATACGTACAGAAGCTTGTAGGAAATTCTGAATTTTATTAACCAAACCACAATTCAGTTAATTTTTCTTTTTTTATTACAAGGTTTATTTATAGATAGTAGAAAACTTAAGACACGGGAAACTATTTTTTCGAAAACATCTTAACATTTATGGTAATCTTGACGGCTCTTAGAGGCGTAATATATATATATATATATATATATATATATATATATATATATATATATATATATATATATATATATATTATCATTGCTAATATTTGCTTTTTCAACTGAGATTGAATGATACTTTGAATAAAGAACTAAATAATATATATATATTATCATTGCTAATATTTGCTTTTTCAACTGAGATGGAATGATACTTTGAATAAAGAACTAAATAATATATATATATATATATATATATATTATCATTGCTAATATTTGCTTTTTCAACTGAGATGGAATGATATTTTGAATAAAGAACTAAATAATGTTTGTATATTGTCTCCGGGGTTAGACTAGACTGAGAAATCCCTAAAAAAAAAAAAAAAATACTTGTACATCTAGTTTTTGTCCCGAACTAGTACTCCTGCTGTATAAAAATAATAAAAATTTGATATATCAATCTCACGCTCAAATTCATGCACATTTCGCTCCAAATAATTAAAGAACAATGATTTGGAAGATGATCGGATTAGTCCGATTTTATTTTATGTGAGTAGGGGTGGTGGACTCCATCACATGATGTCATAGTGATATCATGTGATGGGACCTCCCACTACACTCACATAAAACTATTATCTGCCTAATTCAATTCAGATTCTCTATCATTACTTATAATTAAATGATTTTGTGTACATAAATTTGATTGTTCAAAAGTTTTAAGTTACATAACCCAAAATTTATTCCAATTAAAATTCAATTGATTCATCATCATTATTATCATTCTTATCTTAATCTCATATAAATAGAGAATGATATAGCAGATATGCGAAGCATGGATAATCCCATACCTCTCCAGGCCAATCAAATAAAAAATGGTAGTACCTCATTTCTTCCGTTGAAATTTTATAGTAGAATTAACTACTCTTGGTCTTTGTTCTTCTAATATTTCTTCATAATCTAGGGCAGATTATTTAAACCAGCAAGTACTCGTTCATTATGCTCATATTTGTCTAAATAATACCGCACCTTCTGTAACATCAAAATAGGTAACCTTTAGCTCTAAATATGTTTCGTTACTTTTAGATACACTTAATTAAAATACGACTACTGATAAATGATTTTAAAAAGTTGAATATAATAGGTGAGAAGAAAAAAAAAAGAAAAATTTATGTGCCCGACCTTACAATTCTAAGGAATAGTCTAATGACAAGAATTTCATCTTACATTTTGGAGGTCGAGAGTTCAAATTCTCTTAAAGCCACTCCCAAGAGAATAGCTTAATGGCAAAAATCTTATCTTACACTTTGAAGGTTGAGAGTTCGAATTCCCTTGAAGTTTTTGGTAATTAACCACTACATGAGAAATAGATGATGATGATTAGGAATGCAACTCAAGTGAGTTGAAGAGTCTATGATGATGATTAGGAGTACAACTCGGAGGGGTTGAAGGGCAATCATAGTCCAACCCGTGCTTGAGCAATGCAACCTAAACTCAAGTTGAGCCAAACTTCAGACTAGAAAGAGCCACAAACATTTTATTTTTTGCAGTTAAATGACCGTACACTATTATACAATACGCGTGTGTGTACAGCGAAATTCATATTCAAATTTTAGTTTTGGGTTAAGGTTGAAAAAAAAATGAAGATTATAATTTGAAATATATAACACTTTTTAAATTAAAAAATTAAAATAAAATTAAAATTTTGATTCGAATTGACTCGGGTGACTGACGTCTAAATTTAAAGAGAAGATCTACGTTACGTCTGGTGTAAATACATCGGGTGAATTTGAATGGTATATTTACATGTTAAACACACAAGGACGAGATTTATCTGGTGCATTTACACCGGGTCTCCTCTAATTCAAGTCCTAACTTATTTAAGTTTGAATTAATATTTTTTAACTCAGGACCAAATTTAATTGTGAAAATAATTGTCGGATTCATGAAAAATTGTAACAATCAGTTAGACTCAAATTGAGTTCGGTTGGCCCGTACAAGTTGCACCACCGTTTTTATGGGCCTAATTCCTGATGCCATCCAGATTTTCTCGTTCATTTCTGGTGCGGTTGTTTCCGACCCGATTGGGAACTCATTCCGGCATGTACTCACCACAGCTTCCCCTGGCGCGTGGTCGCTCGTCGCCGTCGTCCTCCTCCGAGATGGATCTAAAAGCATCGTACGCAGAGTTTGGACGATTGGAAGCTTCGCTGCTTCAACTGATCAACGATCACCACCATAACTCTCTCAGACTCCGCCAACACAACGGTCACTTTCTCTCTCTAATTTACTGTCAACAATCCTTTTTTCCATTTCTTTTGTAAATTTGAGCTAGGGTTTGTATTCCTGACTGAAACCCTACGTTATGACTGTTCTTAAATATTCACATTTGGTGTGGGCACTGATTGAGATTTTTTTCTTTTCTCTTTGCGATTTGAAAGAACAGAGAAAGCGAAGAAAGATGCGATTAGAACAGCGGTGCGTGTTTCGGATCTTTTGGTGGATTCGGTGAATGGAGGTGTGCAAGAAGCTTTCATAAACGAGAAGCGAATCGAACTCGAAATTAGGGCATTGGCCTCCACAACAATGCGATTCGCCAAGCAGACCGATCACTGGCTTGCTGCTTCTCATGCTATCAACACTGCTATCAAGGTTTGATGCTCTCTTTTTCCTTCAATAGCTTTTATTTCTCTAGATTTCTATTCAATTATGGAGTGTGTAGTGTATAAAGTTCTTGATTGTGAGTTATTAGTATTAATGTTGGATCTTTTATGTAGAAAACTTTTCTTAACATTAGTTATTCATCAACAATACAAGTTGTTTAATAACGAATTGAAGTGTTAGAGATACTATTAATTTTGCACCGCACATGACTCTTTTGGAGAACTAGAGCTTCCTGTTTTAGGATTACACATGATACTATACATGGAAACTCAAAAAAATTGTAGAAGGTGGCTCTTACAGGAACTGAGGCTATTCAATATCATTGCCATTTGCAATTTTGTCGATGACTTAAACATGGCTGAAACGTTTGACAATGGAAAGAGCAGGGATTCAATATCTCTTTCTATTTCCAATCCCAATATCGTCATGGAGACCTAAGGAAAGATGAAGGAGAGGAACACCCCACTTCTCTACCTGCTATTGTGAAGGAAATGAGAGGTAGCTATTTTTACCGGTGGAAGTGCCGCCCTCCACCTTGGTGATTATTGGTTAATTTTGACACAACTGTTAGGCTAAATTATGCGAGGCAATGATTTAATAGAAACGACCGAAGAATGCATTGTGCTTGGGCCACAAACAATTAGTTTTAATTTTTGTGATTCCACCAGGAAGGAGCAAGAGCTGTTGAAAGCACAGTAGCTTCTGTTGCCTGCAAAGGTAAATACGTAGCTGATTGATTATTAAAGTTAACGTCTGTGCTCAATGATAGCAAATCCTCTCCTTGTTGGGCCAACTATCTTATCAACTGAAGATGCTAAAAGTTCTAGTTCTCCTCCAAGTGTAGTTTGAGCCAAATATATATATATATATATATATATATATATATATAGAGAGAGAGAGAGAGAGAGAGAGAGAGAGAGAGAGGTGTCCAGTTTGCTGATGAAGCAGCTCATGAGCTCGCTCCATTTGGGGCATTGCTGTTCTGCCTTCTTCCTTGCTGGATGCTTCTCGCTACCAGAAGCTTTTAATGGAGGCTGAGTCTCTGGTTTTGTGGATGGTGCTTTAGTCTTTGTCTTGTCAAGATCTTGTGTCTTGTCCTCTTCCCAAGAGGGATTCAATGGAATTCGAGTTTGCCGATTGTTTGTTAGTTGAATTTGAATGGACCTGATGTGCTTTTGATACCATTCAAATGAGCCTTGAATTTATGCGACACATGATTGATCATCATCGACACCAACATCATCCTTGCCTCAATCTCATATGAATGGGGTCGGCCACATGATTTCTCTCCCTCCATTCTTTTCTATTACATACTATTTTTCCTACCATGTTTAACTTTTTAAAATCATTTTTAATAACCTCCTCCCATGTTATTTTTGGTCGTCCCCTCTGTCTCTTACATTTTATTACAACTAGTCTTTCTCGCTTTACCGGTGCGTCTCTAGGTCTCCGATATATGTGTCCAAATAATTTTTGATACAAGTGCATTTTGGGATTCATTTGATTGACCTCATTTTTACTTTATTTTGGAGATCACTGTGATGACTTCATCACCAAAATGCATCTTCAAAGACCATGAGATGTTCTAGGTTGATTCATTCAGCGTTGGACATCCAAACAACCAGTAATTTTATGATTGCTAAAAGACAAGTTTAAAAATCTTCTGATACACTTGCTAAAAAATTGAGAATCATGGTTGGGTGGGTTATAAGTAGGAAAATCTCAGGCATTATGATGATGTTATAATACTAATTTGAATTTAGAATTGAGGGTTTTCAATCACATAAAATATTCGTGAAACTATTAGGCGGTTGTGTATCTTTTACAAGGAAATTTTGTTGTTATAACGCTATTATTGGCTTCCATTTTTGTTGGATTTCTTTGTGTTCCTTAATTCATCAGTTGACCTTGTTTTTTCAGGATCTCCTTGAGAATATCACTCTTTTCTTTTCTTCTTTCCTTTTATTTTATTTACCAAGCTTCGAGCTCAAGTGCTAACATAAGAGATTAAGGGTTCAAGTCTCCATAAGAGCAAGAGTGGGTGTGATTCTCATACCTACCAATGAAAAATAAAAAGTTAATAGGGGTAAAAGTGTGTCGGTGTGCGAAGGTTAAAAAAAAGGGATATAGATGTCTTATTTTATCTTTTCCCGATTTACTAATTGATGATTTTTGTTGAGGATAACTAAGTTCTTCTCTTCTTAACATATGAATTTGCTTGATCAGGAAATTGGAGATTTTGAGAACTGGATGAAGACCATGGAATTTGATTGTAAGAGCATCAATGCTGCAATCTGCAACATTCACCAATCATGACCTCACAGGTCATGCTCTTAAAACTATGTGTAATGTAATTCTGAACATTTTTGTAGAGGCTTTATCTTCCATGTACAGACTCATGAATCCACCACATCCCATCACGAATTTACCTGAACCTTACATGAAAAGTCTCTTGCTTCAAGGAGCGCAATATCACAATTCTTTTCACTGACACTACGATTCTGGCTTCCTAAATATATTGATTATGCACATTGCCGTTTTCCATATTTGGTGGATCTAGCATAAATGAAGCAGCAACCAAATTGAACACTGAACTGTTGTGACCTGTTCCACAAAACCAATTTTACAAGCTACAATGTTGACAATGTCTCAAAAAATTATAATAATCAACTATCATGTCACCAATGAACCATTCAAAATCAAATAGACAGAGAGTAGGCAGTTGAATTAGTTAAGAGGTTCTACCAAGGATTTGAAGTTTTAGAAGGTTTGACTTGTTACTTCTAGAGGTTTGAATTCTTAATATGATGATAAAGGACCGTCCATGACTAAAGAATGCAAATGTTGAGAAATGATGCTTAGTAGTTCTGTCATGCCAAATGCTATTTGCGTATGCCATGTTTTGAGATTGACTTTGCCCATTCATATGGTGTATATTTCTGTATTAATATGGATATTTCTATTCATCTGTCCCCATCTCTATATGAATGATCAGCAAGTTTAACATCCCAACACACAACTCTTAGCAAACAAGCGTAAGACAAACAGAGAGCAGGCAGTTTGACTTGTTAAGAGTAAATTTCAGATGTGTATGCAAGGCTTACAAGATATATCTATCTGTTCACCAACTTGTAATGATATATAGAAGGCCGAATTGACCCAGCCTAGGCTGCTAGCCATAATGTTTCATTGCATCTATTGGCTGGGATAAATCGTTTCTTCGGCTAGAAAAAGCATTTTCAAATGTAATTCATATTCATTTCCAAGAAAAAATCCAAATTACTTTTATATTGGCTTAACGGTAATTTATTAATTATTTTGTTTGAAACAATGCTTCACCATCAGTTGAGAATAACTTCCACTTTCCATTTCCTACTCCCACGTGTCATTTCCTTATTGTGAGCCATTGTTGGACCAGATGGCAGGCCCCAATGGCCTATGAATGAATTCCCCAATTGGCCCTAATGAGCAACGTGTCATATGCTGCTTGCTCCAATATATCATCAATAGGCTGTGCCGGTCTGCTTTGTTTCGACCCAAAGATGGGTCCAATATATGTTGAAACATCAGGATACACTGGACCATTGCAGTATCCAAGTATGGCCCAACTCCTTTTACTTTCTCCTCTTCCTGGCTGCGGATATGCTTATATAATTTATTACTATTTTTTGAAGGTTATATAATTCATTATTTCTAATGCTGTTTTATAAAAAATAATAATACCGTTTAATGAACATATGGTTATTTTTCAAGTGATTTTTCTTGTCATTAGTTATTGTTAATTTTATGACTCAAAACTTTCCAACGCAATAAGTTTCTCTTAATTTCTTCTATATATATATGTGTGTGTGTGTGTACTGTGTGCTGATTCAGTCCAGCTCCATGTTGTCTCTGTCCCTGATCTTTGTAGCCCCGACATATCTTTTCATGAAGCCGCATTTTCTGTACTATATTTTTTTTCCCTCCGGAAATTCAATTTTATTGTATAATTTTTACCAAGTAATTCATATGTACAATGGAAGGCTCAAAGACTTGGGCTTTGAATGCGAAGGCCCAAAACCTTGAAACAAAAGGCCACCTTTTAACTAATACATTCTTTTAACCACCTTTGTTTCTTCCAGTTGGTAGTTTGCCATGCATGATTTAATTGTGTTTTTTTGTGTTCGCCATCTCTTTCCTTTTCCAGTGCCAGGTGAGGAAGCTACGAAGCAGCATCTGAACCTCCCCTGCCCGGGAGGCCCCCATCAGTAGCTCCATATAGGCCCCATGGAACCATCCCATCTAAGTTTCGGTCAACTATTTGGTTATATAAACTGTGAGTTTATAAAATATGAATGTGTGCTTTACAAATGATATTCCGTTAAACAATCTCGTTTCTTTCTTTATTGTAAGTGGCAAAAATCTGAACACAAAGCACACTTTAAATTTGGTAGTAGTCTTTAGTATTAAAGAATAAATACTCAACAGATCTTGTCAATATATTTCTATTTTATTTCACTTCAAAGATTTTTTTTTTCTCTCTTTACAATGGGGTCTCTCTCCTTTTATACTACTTTCCCGAGCATGAGGTGGCAGGATCATGATGAACTTGTCTTTAACCATTATCTTCAATTATCTTTATCTTTGATGAGTAGATCAATCATGTCATTCGAAGCAGAAGGTGGTTTTGCCGGCGTTGTGTCGTATCGGTATTGGTCTGTATCTATTCTATTATTTTGGGCTTTACCTATTATGAGTATGTTTGGGGCCTGTTAGGGTCTATATTACTTTGGCCCACACTTATGAGTATGTTTGGGCCTATTAGGGCCTTTATAATTTTGGCCCTGTTAGGGCCTTTATAATTTTGGCCCACACTTTGCCCCTAAATTTCCTTCGTATTTGGAAGGTGAAATGGAAGGAAATTTATTTTAGGTACCGTCTGAGAAGTCGAACAGTCTAGACGGTTGGGTTTTTCAGGAGACCTTGAGACTCACGCTTGGTGGCATTATATAAAGGTAAGGATGGCAAAGCTTTAACTTTCCTTTCATTTGGCTAGAACGTTCTGCAAATCAAAGTCTGCACCCGTCGTCATCTGCAGAGGTCAGTGTGTGTTTTGACTTTTTATTAATCATTCAGGTTCAGATTGTGAGGGTACAACAAGAAATGGGGGAAGATGAGAGTTCCCGAAGTGGTAGTGAATCTACTAGTGGTAGTGATAGTGAATCTAGGTCAGTTTCTAGGGATGGGGGTGGAACTGGTACAATTTCTGAATTGGTAGGGCAGATGGGGACTGTAAGGCCTGAGGATCTTGATCCATCTGACTTGGAAGGTAGAAATGATCGGTTTAGCTTGGTGAAACTTCGTAGGGATAAGGAAATTCCAAGCAACGTGTCTGTACGCCATTACCCGAGCACATACAATTTTCGCTCGGGTGAAGGGGTGAATGAGGGGGAAATTCTTCTGTCGGTGGGTCATCTCCCAGCTATTCGTTTCCCTCTTCATCCATTTTACCATTTGGTATTGAACACGATCGGTCTTACACCTTTACAAGTAAACCCAAACTTTTTTAGGGTAGTATCCTACTTGTTGGCTTTAAATTGCACTTGTTCCTTAAACTTAGATTTTGATGATTTGATGGTATGTTATCGGGTAGTGCGGATAAAGGATGAACGGGATTGATACCATTTATTTCTTAAGTCTCGTAGGGCGATTTGCACTGACAAACCTTTTTCGGATAAGGGGTGAAAAGGGAAGTTAGTGGTGGTAGGGGGGAGTTGGAGCGTGCCCAGTTCAGAGAAGTTCCCCATTCCTAAGAAGTTTGGTCACTTAGGTATTATCTTTGTTTGTCTATAATTCATATGTTTTTGAATAGTGTGGTCAATGCAATATTAATCTTGTGATTTGGCTCGTGCAGATCACAATTTTGCTATACCCGCAGCAGAAGAAAGTAGTCGAGCGAAGACTTTGCAGTTTAAAGTTTGGTCTGACCATCCGAGCGCTAAAGATCTTGTAGTTTCTGCTATTTTAAAGTTAATTGCTCAACAGGAGAGTGAGGCAGCAGACATGAGTATTCTAATTACTATTAGGATGTCTAAGAATAAGAAGGCTACCGAACAAGATTGCAGTACTTTCGTTCCTACTGGTACATATCGAACAGATCTGACTTTGAAGCGAAAGGGATTATTGGGGGAAGCACCACATGTTAGTGAACCCTCAGAAGGACATGCTCAAAAGCGTCCTAGGGTGAGCGAAGTTATTACAAGAGTTATTTCTCGTTCGATCACTTAGGGAACGGGTAGTTCAATGCGCTTACCCATAGTCCCTTCTTCGGGTTCGGGCAGGTCTAATGCATCAGATCCATGGGTGTCGCATTTGACGAACTCAAACAGAGTTGTGCTAACTGTAAATGATTTCAGTTTTCAGGATATCCACACTTGTCGTTCGCTTACTCAGGGGATGTGGCCTCCCTTGGATTTGAAGGCTATGGATGACATTAGCCTGACTGAGCTTTTGGATATGGCACCTCTTCGGTCACTAAAGGTATTTGCGTAATTTTTGAACTTTGATTTGTGTGCTTTTTATTGTTACCTTTCTTTGACCATATTTTTTAATGTTGGTGTTGGATCTGTGTAGAGTCACTTTGCTACAATGACGCTATGCCGAAGATTAGAAATTACTTCCACCCAATTGGAGGGTGTTAAGGAAGAAAAGAAGAAGATAACTGAGGAAAATGTAAAACTGATCGAACGCTTGGGGACTGCCATGGGGGCCATTACGACCGAACAAGCTAAGCTCAAAGAGTCAGATGAGAAACTTAAGAGGTATTCCAATGCTTATGGTAAAGCAAAGAAAGAAAGAGAGGTGGCTGAAGCTCGAGTTGCTGAACTCACTACAGTCAACCAATCCCTTGTTGAAGCAAATCAAAAATTGGAAGTAGCTGTGCAAGCCCTTTTCTGAAGGATGTTTCGAGTTTGTCAAGTTAGGAATGCTTTGGCTTACCGAACTGGGTATGATGATCGAGTGGCTGACAATCCTGTTTACAAATGTGGTCCTTCAGAATATGATCAGGAGTCAGGTGTGGTGGGAGGTTGTTATGATGATCCTGAAATAACCGCTGATGAAGGGGTCATTGGTGATCTATTGAAGCCTATTCTAGCAGACTTATCCGCTGAAGCTGCTCAGGATGTTTTGAACGAAAGTACTGAATGTGTGATGCCGAGCTGCAGAGCAGAGGATGGGGTTTCTACCGATCATCCGGTTCCCGAAGACCAAACATGTACTGAAGAACAGGGGACAGTACCACCTCAGGCATGAAATATTGGGTGTGATTATGTGTTTGTTCAACTTTTTGTGTACTGGAATTTTGAAAATTTTGAAAACTGTTGAATGTTAACAATCTTTTTGTTCGAATTTGGAATACTATGATGGTTTTTGTATATCTGTGGTACGAGTGGCTGAGAACTTACTGATTTCTTTTTCTCTGTTTTGCTTGTGTTCGATACTGTTCTTTGTTCTGGATGAATGTGTTTTACGAGTAATAAGTTCAACCTTTCGAGTTATGAATTCGATCGGTTATCCCGTTAGTGTATCATGCCGTCGGGCAATTTTACTCTTTGATGTTCTATAAAGATGATAGTACATCATCAACATATGTTCATCTCTGATATACATGTTCATAATTTACATATAGTATCGTTTAATTTAGATGCGTTCCACAGGAGTTTAACATTTGCTCCGTCTTCGACTCGTCGTAAACGATATGCGCCTTTGCCAATTTCTTCTGTTACTTCGTATGGTCTTTCCTAATTGGATGCTAATTTTTCAGTATTTCGTTCTTTAGTATCTATCTATGTTTTTTTATGAGCACAAAGTCTCCTTCTGAAAATGATCGATGTTTGACCCTCTTGTTGTAACTATTGGTGATCATCTGGTGATATGCTGCCAATTAGATTAAAGATGTCTCTCTTCGTTCGTCCATCAAATCCAAATCCTACTCTAACGCTCGGTCATTGCAGTCATCTTGATAATTTTCCACACGAATTAAGTGTAGGTAGATTAACTTCGATCGGTATGACAGCTTCGGTTCTGTATGTAAGACTGAACGGGGTTGCCCCTGTGGGTCTTCTTGGGGTTGTTCGGTATGCCCATAAAACTTTGGGAAGCTCATCAAGCCATTGTCCCTTTCGATTTGTCAATTTTTTCTTGAGGCACTGGAATATAGTACGATTGGTTATTTCAGCTTGCCCGTTGCCTTGAGGGTAGGACCGGGAAGATTTCTTTTGATTGATTCCAGAACTTTTTATAAATGCTTGAATATCTGCCCCGGCTAGTTTGGTACCATTGTCGATCGTTATTGAGTCAGGAAGTCCAAATCTACAAATGATATGGGACCATATGAAGTTTTTCACTTCTTCTTGTGAAATGGTGACATAAGCCTTGCCTTCTACCCATTTGGTAAAATAATCTGTGGCCAACAACACGTACTTCTTATTTCCTGATGCTCGTGGCAGGGGCCCCACCACATCCATAGCCCACATGGCAAAAGGCCAAGGGCTAGTCATTAAGTTGAGTTCCTCAGGAGGTTGATGCGGAGTAGGAGCATGCTTTTGACATTTGTCACATCTCAAAACGTGGGTTTGTGCATCTTTGGCTAGATATGGCCAAAAATACCTTTGAAGAAGAATCTTGTGAGCTAGAGATCGAGCTCTTGAATGATTTTCACATTCACCATTATGAACTTCATTAAGTACTTGCTGAGCCTCAGAAGGGGTAATGCATCGTAAATGAGGTCCGAAATGTGAACGTCGATATAGTTGGTGACGGATTATTGCATATTTAGGAGCGGTGAGACGTATTCTTTTAGACTCTTCTTTGGACGTGGGTAATACACCTTCTTCGAGATATATCCGCATAGGATCCATCCAACATGGCTCGGTCGAGATGGATATCACTTGTACCAGAAGTGATGTGCTAGGTATATGGACAACTTCCAAAGGAATTGATCGGACGAGATCATAGTTGGCTTGAGAGGCTGCATAAACTAAACTATCAGCATGCAAATTGTCTGATCGAGGGACGTGGACTATGGTGAATGTCGGTATATGAGCTATGAATGACCGAGCCATTTCTTAATATGCACGCATTCGTTCATCTCTGATAGCATACTCTTCGATCAATTGCTTAACTACCAGTTGGGAATCACAGCTAACATGGAGGTTACGTATATGTAATTCTCGAGCGAGTTTCAGACCGTGGATAAGGGCTTTGTATTCCGCTTCATTATTCGATGCAGGGAAATTTAAACGAAGTGATTGTTGTAATATGGATCCCTCGGGAGCTTGCAGTTCAATTCCAATACCAGCACCTTTTTGATTGGTGGATCCATCAACGTGCATTTTCCACACTGGCTCTTGTGTTTCTTCTATAGGATTTTCAGCATCGTATTAAAGGAGAAAATCCGCTATGGCTTGTCCATTAACGACTGTTCGAGGAGCATAAGTGATGTCAAAGGAGCTAAGTTCGATGGCCCATCTAGACAAACGACCCGATATGTCCGGTCTGCTTAGTATATTGCGGATGGGGTAGGTAGTTACTACCGTAATGGGGTGTGACTCGAAGTAATGTCGCAATTTCTTTTTGGCTTGGACGAGAGCCAAAATAACTTTTTCAGTTGGATTATAGCGCTGTTCAGGGTCAGTCATGGACCTGCTGGAATAGTAAACTGGATATTGCTTGTGATCTTCTTCCCTTAAGAGTACAGCGCTGGTGGAGGACGAAGAGACTGCCAAGTAAAGATATAATCGCTCACTTTCAGACGCCATCGTCAAAATGGGTGGACTGATCATATATCTTTTGAGGTTGGCTAAAGCAATTCGTTGTTCATCCTGCCAAATGGTTTTTCCTTTGGATCGGATTGCGTCAAAGAAGGGTTTACATTTGTCTGATAAACCTGCTTAACGCGACGATTCTGCCTGTAAGGACTTATAAATCTCTGAAGGTTTTAGGTTCAGGATGTTCTACAAGTGTCTTGGTTTGTTCGGGATTGGTTGCTATCCCAGAACGGCTGACAATGTGACCCAGAAACTTGCCTTCAGTGACACCGAATGTACATTTGGTGGGATTCAACTTGATGCGATGCCTTCTGAGCACATCAAAGACTTCTTGCAAGTCTTTATTATGATCCACTTTCTTTAAACTTTTAACAACTATATCGTTAATATAAGCTTCGATGGTGTGCCCCAGTTGCTTGGAAAACACCTTATTGACCATACGTTGAAATGTTGCCCCAACATTCTTTAACCCAAATGACATTACCCTATAGCAATAGGTGCCTCGTTCGGTTATGAAGGATGTTTGTTCCTCGTCTTTGGGATTCATTGGAATTTGATTATATCCGGAGTAAACGTCCAGAAAACTTAATTTCTCGTAACCAGTAGTGGCATCTATCATTTGATTAATTTTTGGTAGGGGGTAACTATCCTTTGGACAGGCTTTGTTCAAGTTGGTAAAATCAATGCACACCCTCCATTTTCCATTTTTCTTCTGAACCACGACCACATTAGAGATCCATTCAGGATAGTATAATTCACGAATCAGGCCAGCATTAAGTAACTTTTGTACTTCTTCAGCAATGATACGATTGCGTTCAGGCGCAAATCATCGTTGGCGTTGCTTAACGGGTTGGATAGTTGGATTGACGTTTAAATTGTGACATGCTGTGTTGGGGTGAATTCCGATCATTCCCGAATGATCCCACGCAAAAACGTCCATATTGTAATGAAGCAATTGTACAAGTTCTTCTTTTTCTACGTTGGTAGCATGAGACCCCATCCGGGTCGTTCGAGTCACGTCGGTGGGATCTATCTGTACTACTTGCAGGACCTCTAAGGTGTGAATCTGATCGTCTTCCTCATTCTTCTTCTCCTCGGGGCAGGCTGTTAATTGCTATTGAAAAGGTTATTTGATCTCTGGGAGTACTTTGGTAGATTATGTGCCCTTTAATACAACAACATAACACATTCGGGCTGCCGCTTGATCGCCCCAAATATTTTTAGTGCTCTGTCCATTGACTGACAAACATTTCATCACCTGATGGAGTGTTGAGGGAACCCCCCTCATCCTATGAATCCAACCTCTGCCAATGATTACATTGTAAGGTGAATTTACTTCAATGATTACAAAGATTTCGTTCAGAGTTCTATGTGCCGCTATTATGGGTAAGATAACAGTTCCGATGGGGGTTACTCGAGTTCCGTCAAACCCAATAAGGGGATTATAGGTTTGATGGGCTTGATCTGCTGTAAAACCCAATTGTTCAAAGGTGGATCGGGTAATTACATTGGCACTCGATCCGGTATTAACAAGGATGCGTCGAACGAGGCAACCTGCTATTGTCAAAGTAAGGACTAGTGGATCTTCGTGCGGTGACTGTACTTTTAGCAGGTCCCATCGATGGAATGTTATGTCAGTTGAAACACGCTCTTCTAGAAAGTTACTTGTTGCGGCCGCTTTGGTTATGTTCATTCTTCGACACCCCTTAACTGTGTGAACATCAGATTTCCAATGCTGGGCGTGCCCGTGAATTATGTCTATGACTTTTGCTGGTGAAGCTTCACTTGTTTTTTGAGTGGATTGAAGGGTAGTTGTACGGGAGGGCGCATCAGATAATACATAATCTGACAATTCTCCTCTGGATATGAGGAGTTCCACTTGGTTGTGTAAATTTTGGCAATCATTAGTCGTGTGTCCCACATCTTTATAGAAAGAACAATGTTTTGTTCTGTCCCTGGATTCAATTGGGGCAGTTAAATGAGGGGGATTTCGAAATATGCCCCTATTAACAGTTTCTTGGAACAGACGACTCAAGGTTACCTTTAGGGGAGTCTCATTTTGGTCAACTCGGGGTCTTTTTTCAGAGGTAAGGTTGGAGGGATTCGATCGATTTTCGTTTGCTTGGTTGATCAGTGGCCTATTCCTGGGGGGGGGCTACGGTAATGAGAGAAGATGGTTGAACCTGTCGAGACTCGTCGTCCTCAATGGCAATATATCCTTGAGCTTTGTTGTTCAGCATTCCCATATTCTTAGGGGGTTTTCTCAATAGTGCTCGGTAAAATTCAGTGCCACTGTTCATAGCCACCCAGAAAGCTTCTACCGCCGTGGATTGATCGCATCCGTCGATCAAAGATATTTCGAGATTAAAACGAGCAAGAAAAGTTTTCAACGGCTCCCCATTGGCCTGCTTGAGAGTGAACAAAGAGGACACTGTCTTCTGGTCGTCGATTTCCCACGTATTGGGTTATGAATTGCTCACAAAGAGCTTGAAAGTTAGCAATCGTTCTTGGGGGTCGTTGTTTAAACCATATTAGTGTTATACCACTGAGGGTAGCTGAAAACATATGACACATAAGATTATCATCATCTACATTTAGAGCCATCCGTTGTTGGACGTGATAGATATGTTCGATGGGATCAGTTCGTCCATCAAAACTGGTGAATGATGGTATTTTGAACTTTGTAGGAATGTCAGATTACAGAATATGATTTGCAAAAGGTGACTGTAAAACACCTCTGACCGCATGAGCGGCAAGGTCTAATGGAGTTTCAGTTCAGAAATCACGCCTGATCATATCGACTTCTTTCTGGATTTGTTTTTGGATTGTCTTTCGTTCGTCCGATCGTGTCGGGTTAATATCAGAACTCGGCTCGGCGTGTGCAGGGTATCTGGTTGGCTCATCATTCATCATATCCTTATCAGAGCGTTTATGTGTTCGTGCTCGGTGTTCTATCTCTTCGTGCTGGTGGGTGGAATGATTGATAGACCCTGGTGGTAAATGTCTATCTCCTTGTACTTCATCACGTAGTCGTGCATTTTCTCGTTGTAACATCTCTACTTGATGTCTTAATGCTTCATTACTCCCACGTTCATCGTCACCCATAGTTGGTGGGGAATCGTCGGTGTAAATGGCTGCTCGGGTGGACCCTACCATTACAGTCTGGTAAGGGTGGTTCGACAATTATGTGGATCTTTTCGTAAGTTTCCCACAGACGGCGCCAAAGTGTAAGTGTCAAAAATCTGAAAACAAAGCACACTTTAAATTTGGTAGTAGTCTTTAGTATTAAAGAACAAATACTCAACAGATCTTGTCAATATATTTCTATTTTATTTCACTTCAAAGATTTTTTTTTTCTCTCTCTTTACAATGGGGTCTCTCTCCTTTTATACTACTTTCCCGAGCATGAGGTGAGAGGATCATGATGAACTTGTCTTTAACCATTATCTTCAATTGTCTTTATCTTTGATGAGTAGATCGATCATGTCATCCGAAGTAGGAGGTGGTTTTGTGGGCGTTGTGTCGTATTGGTATTGGTCCGTGTCTATTCTATTATTTTGGGCTTTACCTATTATGAGTATGTTTGGGCCTGTTAGGGTCTATATTACTTTGGCCCACACTTATGAGTATGTTTGGGCCTATTAGGGCCTTTATAATTTTGGCCCACATTTATAAACACACTCTCTCTCTCTCTCTCTCTCTCGTCTGGTCCTTCGTCCTAATCCTGAGTTCTCACGCAAAAAATGTACATTTCGGTAATTTTTTTGTGCCTGACATGGTAATTATTCAAAGGTAGCGCACTTTTTTTTGTCCGGTAATTAACGTATATACATATATATAACTCTCTTACGTTACCGGACAAAAAAAGTGATAAAGAAAACGTACAAACATAGTCAGCCCAAAAAGAGAGATCCCAACAGTAAGAGAGACTGAAAATATATACAAAAGCAAAGGAAAAAGGAAACGAAAAAAAAAAAAAAAAAACAATTCCAGAGCTGCAAGCCCTAAAGAACATATTCAAAGGCAATGCATTTTTTCAGTCATGGGTAAGAGATGATTAGAACTGTACAAACAAGGCCTTAAGCCACACAACAACATTGAACTGAGCAGAAAATGATCAAGAAAAGCCAATACAAGGCCTAACTAGCTAGAGGCATAACGTAAAGTTAGCCTATACAAAACAAACAGCTTGTACTATGGAGCAACAAAACAATATATATATATATATATATATATATATATATGTCAGATATATTAGCTTGTGACTATACAGAGCTATCAGCAACCAGGCTAAGCTGTATTAAGAAGCAACGTACACAAATTAGCCTCGCGCAATATTTTCATACATTGGCATATTTATTTTTTTTTTTAAAAAAACTACTCTATATTTTTGTTAGCTTATGGCATCCATCATGCATGTCACACAAAATTGACCATGTGTAGTTCAATTTCCACAAAATTGCTGCAGTCTTCTTCATTTCTTTTACTATACATATCTTCCTAAGAGTACTACATAGTTTTCAACAGTATATATTTTAATTAAGTGTAAATATTGTTATATTTTGCTAATACCACAATTCAAATTATGTTGTGACAAGGTACAAGATATATTGCAAATTAATTATTGAAGTTACAGCCAGAATAGACATACAATTTTAACATTATTTGTTTATATATTTTGTGAATGAAACACGAGAATATATACAATGCAATTAACCTAATATTGGATGTCCAGGATAATTGGTGATGATTGCTAATTCACATGTGACCATAACTTATTTGGAAGAGTAAGATTGTCCTTTGATATATAGGAAGCTTACAATATATATCCTAGGAAAAAGGAAGAGAAGAAGATATATAGCTAGGAGAAAAATAAGAAACATACATGCAAGTTTGATCGAGGTAAGAAGGTTTTCTTCATTATACTTGCTCACTGTTTTCTCTCCAGTTTTGAATTGCTTGTCGAACTGCTTGCTTCACTCCATGGGCAACTGCCTTCTCAGCTTGTCCTTGATTCTCCTTCTTTTTTTTGTTAAAAAAAAAAAAAAGAGTTTTGATTTAACTATTTTGTGCACAGTTTTATAAAAATATATATGAAACAAACATATCAAAGAAGAATTCATTTTCTTACATATCCTCCAACTACTGCTTCTAGATGAAAACTGTCTGAGCAAGAAACCCTAGCATGGAGCACTTCAAGGCCTAGCTCTTCAAAGGCTTCCAGTATAAAAACAAGCAGACCTGTGCAACTTCTTTCAGATAGCACATCAATTAGAAACCCTTTTTCTTGGGCTTCCAGTTTAACCTGCTCATGATGATACATAATATAGAGTTACATTACAGGGCACAAAAAAAAAAAAACACAGCAATGACTAAGCAATTATTAATAGAACTATATATATATATATATATATACACAAATAGAATTTTCAAATATCTACCACAGGCAATGGATCTTGGGCAGTGGAATTCTGTGCTGCTGCAATAATTTGGTCGTTTAGTCTTTCCACTTTCCGCTTCAGCTTTTCTATGTACTTGGTTGAGTCTAATGTAAGTAAGGATTTGTTCTGCTGCACAGATAGCTAGAGACACACAGAAGCACATTAACTTGAAGAAAAAGATATAACTCAAGGAATATTTAAGCTTGAAAAATAATTTCTAGGTTAATTTGAATCAGATCTCAACTCAATTAATTTTGCTCTCTTTTTTTTAAAACAAATTAAGTCTGTATATATACATAGAGATGGATTTAATTTAACATATGAATATATGTGAACAAGAATTTAGAATATAAATGAATATGAGAATCTTCAATGAAAGCCTTGAAGTAATATATATAAAAAGGAGAAATTTCTCTAATTGTTTAATTCCTAACTGATCATGCAAACTCAATACCATATTTTCCCTTCCATATGCTTAGCACTTGTTGAGAACTTCAAACCCACTATTCGATCAAGTATTCCTCCTAGCTAATTAGGAAAACCCACGCACATGCGCGCGTGCATATATATATACATATATATATGATAAATATACCAGTCAAATGATGAAAACTCGAAGAAAAATAAAAAGTTTCTGCCAAATGATCTGGTAAAATATTAAAAGTTGACAATAATCATCTCCGGCTTGGGATTGAATGAGGTAACAAGCTAGCTAGCTAGCAAGGGGAGTAAATTAACCAAAGGTTTCAGAAATTCAGAGAGAATTACTGCATGGGAGTTAGTACTCATGATGGAACGCAGCAGTTGTAGCTTTCTGTACATGGTTGATCTCTTGTGCTCCCTAGAAACCATTTTCTCTATCTCTCTCTCTCTCTCTCTCTCACACACACACACACAATCAACCTGTTGCTAACTAGCTGTTGTAAAGGGATGAGAACTCAGTCTCCTCATAACGAAATATAAGGGGGATTGAAGATTATTGAACTGCTCTAATTATTTGCCCTTTTTTTGTTTTTCTATTACTTTTTCCTTCTGCTTTATGAAAAAGAAACAATTTTTGCTCTTATTGGTCGCCTAGAGACAAGGATAAGAAGACAAACATCTCTGTTTCCAACATTTCAAATTTTATTTAACTCGTGAATCCGTGTGTGAGATATAATTTGAATTTTCATTTCACTTTACATCATAATATATAAGAACACTGTCCAACTCAATCACTATCATGACTATTCACGAGCGAGTTCTTAAATGTACAAGGAAAAATATTATATTATATATGTTAATCATAAATTTATATATCTATATATTCATTTAATTTTTGTTTGATCAACTCTGCAGCATATTTTCATGTTAATTAGGCATGCATTGACCTTACATGATTCTTGAATTATATTTTGAAATTAGGTCTGCCTTAACGGTCTGTCCTTCTGATCTCAACATCCTGCATAGGCGAGATCTTGACATTACTGTTAATTAAGAAGAACTTTTCTTAATGTAATTTAAATGTTTCTAATTTTCAGCTGCCAACGTATAATTGTGAAGTGAAGAAGATATTATATATATATAATATATATGATTAGAGATTATTTCCGTATATATATATATATATATATATATATTATCATCTTACCATAAAATGTAGAAAGCTGTTTAATATTTTTTTTCCCGGTCAAAAAAAAGCTATTTAATTTGTTCAAAATGAAAGAGATCTAGAGTCCAGAGATGGAATGTGCGTGTGAGATCAGGTGCGGTTAAGAGTGAGATGGAAGAATCTCAAACCTGGCTCGTGATTTGGGGTGCCATCGAAACTAGCAAATTAAGGAAGCGTCAAAGCATGTTCTGCGGGCTGTGATTCTGTGCAGTGAATACCTCCAACCCCTCTTCACGGGAAGAGAAAACTCTCTCTCTCTCTCTCTCTCGTTTGTTTCCTCCAAGTAGCTAGATCCCACTTCCCTCTAACTGCCATATACGGATTCATCCACTGGCTCAAAGGCACAATTGTACCAACATATATACTGTATATATATATATATATATATATATATATATATTAATCTCTCTCTATATATATGGCAGGCTGGCAGCCATTGGGGTGATGGCATGAAATGGGCTTCATCAAAGGATCCAAACTCTCTCTATGAGTTACACTTATGCTCAGGATAGTCTCTCCATCCACTGCAAATCTCTCTTTCACGCTTTGGTATTGATTTGTAATTTAATGTTAGTTAACTGGAATACATACTGGAAATTAATATTGCTTTGAATTAATATTGTTTTTTTTTTCTTTTATTTTTTTCCATAATGATATGACATCGGAGCTCTTAGAGTATCTCATTAACCACGTACAGTTACCCATTCGATCTCATGCATGTGCACCCAATAATTACCAGCAACATTGTCCTCTTTCAACATACACTAACAAACCTGGTACCTATTGACTCACATGATCAGTGTCCATTAATCATCACAACCAAACAACATTCCCAGTCCACATTTCCTGCTCCACCCTTGGCCTATTGCGGCTTTGCATGCCCCATTAAGGTACAACTCTTTCTAGCTCTCCATTTCGATCGGTCTTTATCATCAAACAAATTATTATTCCAAAATTGGTTACAAAAAGGCAAAAATAACAACAACAAAAAAAAACAAATTTTCAGTTTTATATTTTTCTAAGCTCTATTCAAACACCAAATTAATTTGTTATCTGATGACTCCACTCATGAATTTGAGTTCATAACTCTTGGGGAGTAGAGGTTGTTTAATTACAAGGAAATTAATGAAGATTGTTTTTATATTTTAAGGTTTCATTTTTGGAAGTTTGAATTTTTTTATATTTGCATTATATCAAATAATTTGTAGAAATCACATTTTAGATATTAATATCATATTTTGTCTAGTTATTACTGCACTTTCTTGGAATATAATGTGCGCACTAATAATGCTACAATACGGTTTAAATTTTTTTTTATAGCAAGAGTCATCAAATTTAACATCAAGGACGTACATTGTGTGGATGGAAGCCCGTCGGCTCTGCATTCGACTAGCCTTTTCAGCCAGCCTATCTAAACTCTTTTCATATAAACCAATACCAACATCATTCCAAGTTAATTAATAAATTGTCTATTTTATATTCCAAATCAGGCTAATTAGCAAGAAAAAAAAATTATATATATATAGTAAACATGTGAACTGAACTACCTAGTGCTTTGCTGACCTATACTAATATCTTATGTCAACAAATTGTGTTTAATTTACAAATACCAAAAATAATCAGATTTTCATCTAAGCAAACAGTGCAGAACTAATGCTAGACATGTCACTCGTCACAATATTCCATATATAGTATTTTTGTAGCATTCCTTCTTATATTGGACAAGTTGTGCCTAGAGTTCCAAAGTAGATTCTTATAGGTTCCTTCTCGTGAATGGCTTCGCAAATCATGCTTGCCGAAAAAAGGGCTTGTAAAATTTTATGTATATATATAGGGCGGCAAACGAATTGAGTTTTCTACAAGTAACTTGAATTCGGTTCGAGTTGGACTCGCTCCGTATTCGTTTATTTAATAAACAAATCGAGCTCAAACAAAATATATATGCTTGTACTCCACTCGTTAGTCTGTAAACGAGTTCGTGAACAATCGCGTTAAATAGGCTCGATTATAGTTCGTTGATATATCTATATAATATAGAAGTTAGTTGGTATAATAAGGACAAAAGATATCATCTAACAGTCAAAAGTGGTTAAAAAACCAATCTTGTGGTCCAAAATGTCTTTTGTTATTTACGATTTAAATCACTTTATTTAACGGTCATAGTTAAGGGTACACACAGTACGATTTTTGGTAGAACCAGAATCGAAACCGTTGAGTTCAGTTCGATTCCGGTTTTCCAACGGTTCTTTGTCAATTTTTTTTTTTTTTAACATTGGCAAGATACACACTCACACTTGTGCAACCCAAATTATAAAAATAGATTAGAAGCTATTAATATTTATTTATATGTCTTATATTATATAAATATATATACACTACAACAAATTAGGTCTTTTGCGACAAAATAGTTTATCGCTAAAAGTGTTTATTTTGTTGCAAAAAAGTTATTGCGACAAAAATAACTTTGTCGCAAGGTTGTCGCTATAAGCCCGTCACTAGATGTTTTTTGCCATAAAAAAATATTTGTCGCTAAAGGTGTGATATATTGCGACAAAGTTATTTTGTCATAAAAAGTCAAACAAATTGCGACAAAAACTTTGTCACGAAATACTCACTGATTTGTCGCCTTATACAATCCATCCTTAATGTCATTTGTCGCTATTCATCAATATTTAGCGACAAGTAGGTTTTTGTCGCGAGGTACATATCATTTTGCGACCATCACTTTGTCACTATATATGATTTTATTGTGACAAAATATTTTGTCGTGATATATTAACATTTTTGCGACAAATTTGTTGTCATTATAAGTTATTTTATTGCGACAATATAACTTTTGTCGTTTTATAGATAAAATTTTATGACAAACACTCTGTCACTATATGTTAATTTGTTGCGACAAGATCTCTTGTCTCTAAACATCAACATATGCGACAATTAAACTTGTCGCTATTATGCACTTTTGTCCCTAAATATACACCTTATACGACAAAATGTTTTTGCAAAATATCATGATTCTAGTTTTTTTTTTTAACAAAGAAAATTTGTCGCTAAATATCTATATTTTTACCCTAATGTTTTTTGTAATATAATATTTGTTTTCGACGTTATGAAACCTAGAATTTAGATCCCGGTACTTATATGAAAATAATAAAACTAAGAAATCTAAACTAATATCCAAGGATCTCACTCAAAATCAACATATGTAATAATCAAACTTAAAAGATAAAAACATATATGCCATTAAGAATCCAAATATTAAATTGTGCAAACATTTAGACATAACCACATCAAAATCACAAAATGCTAATCCCATAAACATATTAAATTGTCCAAATATTTAGACATAACTACGTCTAAATCGATCACAAAAGAAATCTAGGATCCGAATCCAAAAAAGAAGCCAAATTGCAAATCAATGTCGAACCTGCAAGAAAGAAAAGAAAAAAACAACATTAGTTAAAGAAGAGCAGTTGAAGCCAAATAATACTATTTTTATTTATTATTTTGAAAAGGTAATCGATTTTATACATCAAGCAAACATATATGTACCAAAACAGAAGGAGGTATATTCTTTAGTGGTCTTATTAATGGCTATACATTTCTTTTTAGCATACGAGAATTTCAATAGAAAATATACAATTAAATTGATTTATAAAGAATAGAGCCATTTAGCTAAATTTAAATGTAACTTACTAAGTGGGACGAGTAGCACCTATAGAAGAGTTTTGTGCTCCCAAAAATTGCTGCACCACTGAGGATAGATTGGCAATCTGAGACTACAAAGAAGTAATCAAACCATGTTGATCCTCCATCTCTACTTGGTGATTCTAAGATTGCTCTCATAATTGCTCCTCTAGTTGTGTAGACCTCTGTCTAGCCTCGATAATATCTGTCTGGCTACAATGTGACAATGCGGGGGGCATCTCACCATGACCAAGCCCATTAACGTATCCTGACCTACGACCAACTATATTATGGAAAACTTGATTCCGGATTGAATGTGTAGATCCCGATGGGGATGCCTCATCAGAAGGCTAACTCTCGAGCAGCTGAATCATATCCCTCTGCAAGTATAAAGTGTTGGAAGAATTATATATAAAAAAAACTGTGCAACTAAAACCTATTAATTATTCCATAACATACGTGGAGCTTTTCATATTGTGGTGCGACCCATGTTCCATTCTTTCTGCAATGTGTATGCTCATAAAAGATCACCATGTCGGGCTCCTCCTGAGTTTCTGGGTCTCGCTATTACATTTAACAAAAAATAAAAGATATAAGCGACGATAAAATAACATATATAATAATAATAAAAAACAAGCCTAAGATCTTAAAGTAATTTGTATTCTACAAGTGTTTCTAGCAGAAAAATCATGCTTATAAGGTTTCTATGATGCTTTTTTCAGTGGTTATTTAGGGTGTTTGGCAAGAGAGAAATATCGGACTTCATAGTGGTGTCATGAAATCTGCTGATATGCTTGCTAGAAGTATTCTTTTTTATGTCATTAGAGGGAAAAAAATGTGACCTTAACAAACTAAAATATCATGAAACTAAACATGAAAAGAACCCAAGCAAAAACATAGCAGGGGCTAAAGATCATGAAACTAAACAAGAACACCACCTACTAATCTTCAGATTAGCAATTTGAGAACATATAGACAAATACTTGTATCAGGAATTGCTACCACAAGCCTAGAACACATAAAAGAAAAAAATATATAATTCTTACAACCAATTTCATGATCCGAGAGGAAGTTGAGATAAAATCAGTAGCAGTAAAACCAAACTTTTCGTAAGGAGAAACTAAAAGAAAAAAAAAGTAAAAGAAGGAAGTAAAATAACTAAATTAAAAAAAAAATTAAAAGAAATAAAATAATTAAAAATTAAAAGTAAAACCTAACTTAATTCGAGGAAGAAAGCAATCAATTAAATAACTAAATTTAATAAAATTTAAATGCATGTAAAAAAACAAACCATCTCATATCGGATTGTGACAAAAGGCTTCGAGCCACCGCAATGATTAGTCAAATTCTTCGACCTATTTCCAATATTAATTCTGCTTATTTCCTGCATTCCAATTCAATGAATTGTTATTTAATAGTCTAAGTATCAAAAACCACAACATAACTGAAAAAATTTCACACCTTAAAAGCTGGATCCATGAAATTATCACATATGACATGCCAATCCTCCATTCTAACATTGTCATAAGGATGTCTTCGTGCTTCCTCTACATTATTCTCAAATGATTTAAAGTGTTTGTGCATGTGAAACTTATGTGTTCGAAAGGCCTTTGCTAGCCATTTATCAAGTCCAATTCGAACGTTAGTAGCATTCATGTCTACTTCATACTTATCCTGGATAAAATATATTATTTTCTAATCTTTCCAAGAGCCACTTAACTAAATCTTATCAAGGATTGGGTTAGCCAAAAACAAGTTTGAGTATTGGTTGTCTAGAATAGAAATGACCATTTGTGGAAGTATTTATGGAGAGGGTCAAGGAGAGGATTATACAATTGGTTAGTGACTTTATTTCTTATCATGAGCTCTATTAAATAGTGCAAGTTACTGATTTTTGACAATTATTATATAAAGACCGGAGGATAATTGCAATTGTCCTTGCCCTAGCCAATGGTTTGAAGGGCATATTTTATAAGATTAATGTCCTAACAAAATTTCAGATGTGCTAGAATTTATATATTCTAACTCATAGAAGACATCTTATTTGACACAATTACCTGTCTCATCACCCCATCGTTCGGGATAAGTATGGTTTCCTGAGAAAATTTTGGTGGACAGGATGGTTAGTTAATTTTAAGACAAGTAAATTCTTGAATCTCTTGATTTCAATTATATTGTTCTAGTGACCCTTTTGTAAGTTGTCTAAGGGTGGATCCAGAAATATTTTCTCGGGGAACCTAGTATTATGCATCTGGCCTATATGTTTCTAATTGATGGGGGCAAAGCTAAATGTATACATCTTGCTTAAATTCTTCCAGTCATGAGCCCTTAATTTAAAATTTTATTTTGAAATGGTAACCTGAAAAGATCAAAACCTCATACACAAAAATCTTGATTCTACAACCTTCAACAACCTGACCATTAATTTAACAGCAAAGGAAGATTGACTCAATAGTTTGTCTTTTATAATACACTTTCTACCGGTATAACTTAGTGACTTGGATGCTCATGCCTAACTGTTCCTGTGTAATGGCATCAACCTATGAGGGCTACTGTACTGATGTGTCAATATGAACAACATACAGGGAACATCATATCAAACACCAACCCTGGCAAGATCTAATGTTAATCAAAAGATAAAAAGATCCAGCTGATGCAAAATCTTATTAATTTATTAATGCTTTTCATTTTAGGAGATTAAACTTTCATGTTTTGTTAAGCTTCTTCAATTTATATTGATAAAAAATTTAGATTTTAATGAGATTAAACTTTAATTTTTTTTCAATTTACTGAGATGTTTTTATATTCTTTTTTAGTTTCATCAGTACTAGAAACAACTTAGAGAAGATTTATAACCCTCACTTGCATTCTTCACCAATCTAAGATGAATAACAGGACATGTAACATTACATGGTTTCCAAACCTTCTCTCACACAGCACGGACAGTGTACAGAGTATGTACCACATGCGATTTTAAAAGGTACAATCAATTGTTTTGAATCATAGGTTCAAATTTTAAGATATAGCATCAGGGACATCTGAGAAAATTTGACCACTTACAATTTTTTTTAATTATGAAAAATTATGTGAAAAAGATTGTCTTTGTCCTGCCTACAAGGTACATTCCTAGACCTAAACAATTACAGCCAATCTTACAAAAACTAGAAGAAGTTATTGGTAAGAATAATTACAACAAACCCTATTAGTCATAGATAGATAGATAGATAGATAGAGAAAGATACTAATTAAATCCAGTTTTGGGCCATTCATCATATACTTAGGTCTAAACCAATAAGGATATTATGTTGAAAGTCTAACAAAAACAATAAAAATTAACACAAAACTATGCAGTTCCTTTCTCAATATTATTTATTGTTTGCACAAATTCAATGTTTGTTCAACAGTTAGTAGGATTGATCTTGCACATCAGTGATATCATGAGGTATAATTTTTTTAGGAGACTGAAACCCTATATATGCAGAACTTTAAAAAAAATAGAAATATTTTGGAATACCAACCTTGTAATGAAGATTCAACTCAATTGAAATTATTTGTGCTTGACTTGCCCCAAAATCGCCTCTCTGATCGATCCTCTTTGTGTGTGATGTGTGAGAGAGGGAAAGAACCGCCTTTGAGAGTAATCCCTAATTAGGAGCGCGGCAAATCTTTTTTTGGGGCGGTAAATTTCGCTAATTAATTTATTGTGGCGCCTAAATAAATTTATATATCTATATTATAATTGTAAAGAAATCACAAATTAGAATATTTAAATTCTAAATCCATACCATTAGAAAAACCTCATCAATTTATATATCTATTATATAATTGTAGAGCAAACAATGAAATACATTTTTTAGTCTAAATCTATATATAACACTAGAAAAACCTCATCTAAAGTGATTCCTATAAAAAAAATCATCTCTAATTGAAGCAATAAATAATTCAATTTGTTGAATTGGCAAAAAGAAATAGTGTAATAAGTATAATTTTCTAAGTCCTTGGTACACATTAGTTATATATTATACAACCACAAACAATTATAATTAGCGCCAATGAGAGTGTGCTCTTAGATTAGTTAATTCATAGATAGATTTTCAATTGACTAATCTAGATACTAGTAAATTTAAATAAATAGATTTTTTCTAATTACATAAAATTTTTATGTGTACAATACATATACTTATAGATCAAGCAACAAAATTATATTTTAACTTTTAATTCTAACTTCAAATAATTATCACTTGAAGTAACTCTTATTAAAATCAACTAATATTAATTCAAGTATGTTGATAAATAACTTAAATCAGTAGTAGGGATGTAAATTTAACCTGCTATGCCCTGCCCCACCTCCATTGGGACGGGTTTGGGATCATCCTAAAAGGGTCAGGCGCGAATTTAGGAATAGAGTTTAAAACCTACCAGGCCTGAACCTGACCAAATTAATAATAAATATATAAATAAACATTATTTTATTAGCTATATAAATTTTCATTTTTCCTTTATATCTTATTATAATTTTAAATTTTAACAACATTTTTGTTATTATGATTGTTAAATACTTGACCATACTAAAAAATTACAAAATTTATCTTAATTTTTTTTAAGTTTGAATTGTTTTTTCTTTAAAACTATGTATATCAGGGAGCCCTAAACCCCGATATACATAAATAAATAGATTTCTTTAATTTAATGAAATTCTTATCTGTGCAATACATATACTTATTACTCAAACAACAAAACGTACTATATTTTAACTTCTAATTAACTTAAATTATTCTCACTTGAAGTAATTCCTATTAAAATTAACTCATATTAATTTGAGTAAGTTGATAATTAAGTAGCTTAAATCAGGAGTAGGGATGTCAATTTAAGCCGCCTCTAATGAGGACTACTTTGGGATCATCAATCATAATAGAGTTAGGGGTGGGTTTGGGAATAGATCGAGTTTAAAACCAACCAAGCCCCAAACCTGCCTTGATTAATAATAAATATGTAAATAAATATTAATTTTTTATCTATAATTTTTTTTCCTATATTTCTTATGATAATGTTAAATTCTTGGAACATTTTTGTTCTTATGATTGTTAAATTCATGCCTATACTAAAAAAAATTACAAAAATTATCTTAAAATTTTTAAGTTTTAATTGCAAGTTTTTCTTTAAATTATGTATATCGGGTTGCCTCGAACCTGTCCCGACTCTGATGTGAAAATGGGCAGGGCGGGTTTTAAAAAATATTTTTCTGCATGGCATGGGTTTGGGAAAGGGCTGGGGTGGCCTGTCTCAAACTCGTCTCGTTGACATCTCTAATAAGTATTTATGGATATATTCTAAAACAAAATCACTATATTTATTAACAATGGTTGAATTGGTTTATTACCAAACCACACGTACCCTATTGCCATAGATGTACATATAAGTATTTTGACAACACATACTTCTTATCAATTAATAATTTTTTATTTTTTATGAAAGTTCAAAGTAATTCACGCACACTCATAATATCAACGTCCCTTGAAGGGCTTGAACACTAAGCCTCCCCTTTGGGGAGGTGAGCTGCCATTTGAGGTAACACACGTTAGTAGTTTTTACTTTTACCTTACAATAAACTAGCACCAACTTTACTCCTATGGAGACTTGAACCCTCAACATTCTACGTACTTTAAAACCTTGATCTTAATAATAATGATTAACCAGAAATAAGGGTGGCATGGGGCCCACCAATGGAGTGGCCCCCATAACCCTTTGTCTCTAGTTCGACCTTCGATTAAAGATGCATATTTCTATTATTAAATGGTTGTGGGATCAAATTTTAATTAACTTTGTACGTAATTCTTTGACAAATTAATAATTAAGATGAAAAATGTGTATTATGTACTAAAAGATACTAATTAATATATTTTCTATTCCAAGTGTATGTGCATGTCAATTACTATTTCATCTCCATATATGTAATTACACAAATTAGTTGTTACTAAAATCCGTCAATGGCGACATAGGGGTTTTGTTGCTAGAATTAGCATTTTGCGACAAAAATTTGTTTGTCGCTAAACGTTAGCAATTAGCGACATCTTATTTGTCACTAGAATCAATCAATGGTGACAAAGACATTTTGTCGCTTGAATCAAGTATTTTGTGACAAATATACTCTTGTCACTAAACGCTAGTAACTAGTGACAAATATTTTGTCACTAGAATCCATTAATTGGCGATAAAGATTTTTTGTCGCTGGAATCAAGTATTTCGCGACCAAACAATATTTGTCCCTAAAAGCTAATATATAGCGACAAATAATTTGTCGCTAAATTCCATCAAATGGTGACAAAAGCGTATTTGTCACTAAAATTGAATTTAAAGTGACAAGAATGGATTTGTCGCTAAAATAGAATTACTAGCGACAAATATTTTTGTCAGTATTTATATTTTGTCGCTATATCCTTTTCTCGCCATATGGCGGGAAGGGGAAAATGGTGGGATGGGTTTTTGCGACAAGTTTTTGTGACAAAATTAGTTTTTGTTGCTTATAATATGAATAGGCGACAAGTTTTATTTTTGTCGCAAAAAACATCTTTGTTGCCACAAATTTCTTTTGTCGCAAAACACTTAATTTGTTGTAGTGATAACATTAGAACTTAGAACATTAGACAAATCCGTGCATATGTGTGTTTTTTGTGTGGAAAATGTGTGTGTGTTTAGATCTGTGTTACTGTGCATGTGTGTATTTTGTGTGTAATATGTGCATCACTATACGAGTTTCGAGCCGAGCTTAAAAAGCTCCTGAAAATGACCAAATCTAGCTCGAGCACTTTACTGCACTGCCAAGTCGAGCTCAAACATGTTACTACTCGGCTCTACTCGGATCAGCTCGGCTCGATTGCAGCCCTAAATAATATATATCATACTTTTTTTTCTGTAAATCAATATTTCATAAAACAAAACCAAAACCAAAAACACAGCCCAGCCTAAACACGGCACAGGCCCAATCCAACCCAAAGGCAAAAAGAAAAAATACAAAAGCCCCAAGGATATCCTAAAGACCTCTGAACCAACAACCTTATAAACAAGAAGTGGTGGTGCAGAGCTCTGATGTTGTTTTAAAATTGTTAATAACTCGCAAATGTACGAATCTATTGAAGTATAGATTGGCAAGAACGAGGTCGAACCCAAGGGAATGCTTTGAGAAGAAAAACTAATACAAATTCAAATTAATTTAAAACTAATCTAGTTTAAACACAACACAAGTTTAGTTGATTTGAGAGAAATTAAACTAACATGAAAATAAAATAACACTATTGAAATCAAATAAAGAAAATAACTAAGGTTTTGGATTCCACCACCATTAAATCCATAAAGTTTCTAATATTCATTTATTAATTCCCAAAGTTAGAGTAGCAATCAAGAAATCAATCTATTGCTTACTCAAGATTTAACAATAAAGCACTATGAAAAATATATTAAAAGGTAGATTATTCTTCGCTTCACTAGTGTAAAATTCTAAGCATCTTATGTATCCAATTTAATAAAAAATATAAGATCAAAGATTATCACTTTTAAGAAATACAAACCCAAGCTTAGATTAATTCTAATATTTTTTAACTACCACATATACATGATATAGATGGTGAAAGAACTATAAAATAATTAATCACAATAAGCGAAAATCATAAGAATTTAAATCATACATATTGGAATCAATTAATGAACAAAATAACTTCACTTCATTAATGGAGGTTTCCTCCTCAACCTTAGTTGAGGAGTTTAGTTACACATGGTAGAAAAAGAAGATAACAAATAAATAAAAGACATAATAAGTAAATAAAACCTGGATTGTCTCTGTCTTCTCTGCCCTGGCCTCCACTTCTTTTTTCTCTCAAAATAGCCTCCAATTCACCTCTTTATACCCCAAGAGAATACATAAAGTCCTAATCCAATTAGGAGATAAAGTCCTAATCCAATTAGGAGATAATTAGGGTTTTTCCGCCGCCCTAAATAGGTAAATTTTTCTGCTGACGTTCTGTCCAAGTTTTGACCCAGTAGAAGTCCGATTCACGAAATTTACGTGAAATACAAAAGTGTGCAGAATCGAATTTTGTTGAACCAATTTGGGAATTAAGTCGAATTAACGCTCGAAAATAAGCTTTTCAATCCACTTTCCAAAACGGGATTAAAACTGGATTAAGTGCAGAATTGGGCTTCAAGCCCGTAACCTCCTTAAGCAGTTATAATTCTCTTGAACCTCTTCATTGGGCTGTTTTGAGTTGAAATATGGAGTTGAATGGACTCATTAAATGTAAGCTTCATATAACCGTCTTGGATATCATCTTTAAAAGCCCAAAATCATGATTTTATCTGAAATAATCATTAAGGCACTGAAAAAGACAGAAAACACAAAAATAGAGTAAAATCACATATAAACTATCACTAAGAGAATAAAATATGTAAATTAAGAGGCTAGAATACGTAACATTCAACGCCAATCAAGCTCTAAAGGGCATCAAGGAGAAACAGGAGAAGGAAAAACAAACTTGGAAGATTGAACGCTGCAGCAATATTTCTTGCACTGCTACAGTTACGAAACTTGCAATACATGAGCCGATTGCGAACACTTGTGAAAACTTTCCTCTGCTCACCCAAATGTGAAACATGTTTTTCCAAGCACGTGCGTCTATTTCGTTCTCTCCACAAAAAATAGATACAGCTCGTCAAACAAAGCTTAAAGACAGAAGCTATAGTAGAAGTATCATCGTTGCTCCACATTTCTCCAATCCACTTAGCAATGGCATGGATATCCTAATGCCGAAATGAATACCACATTTATGCATGAAGAAATTCCAAACCTTAGTTGAGAAAGGGCAGCTAAAGAACAAGTGCGAGTGACTCTCTGCACTTGCCATACAAAGAGAGCAAAAGTTGAGGATATGTTTGTAGGCAACACTCTTACAGTCTCTAGTTTGGAGTTTATGACAAAAAGCAAGCCATGAGATAAAGGAATAACGAGGGATATGATTTTGAAACCAGATAGAGCATGCCCATACCTTGATAGGGGAAGAAGAAAGCAAAGCTCTATAGGTTGTGCCAAGGTTAAAAATACGTAAGTTCGACAAGATCCAAATTACAGCATTAGGAACAGAAGATCTAATGACAGAAAGTTGTTCAACATTTCCAATTGTAGGAAACATCTCCCTGAACCTACGAGGGAGCCTCCATTGATTGTTTCGGATAAAGGATCTAACCAGCACTCCATCACTCCACTGAGAGCTTGCAATGATATTCTGGTTTATTCTTTGGTCAAGAGGACCTAATGGCAGCCAAAAATCATGCCAAAGGGAGATGTCCTTACCATCGCTCACAATATGCTTGATGAAAGGCCTAGCAAGGTGCCACATATGCAGAATCATCTTCCAATTCCAAGACGTCAGTTGTGAAGGTTTGAGCATCCAAAAACATTTATTTTTAATAATGTTTTTCTTTACCCATTCAACCCATATAGAATTCCCTTTATTATTAAAGATATTTCAAATGTGCTTGATCATCAAAACTCTATTAATGGTAGCCAAATGGGGTAGCCCAATACCTCTCACATCTTTTGGCTTGCATACCTCTGCCCATGCAACCTTTGCTCCTATAGCTCTCAACTCCACTCCAGACCAAAGAAATTTTCGGAGCACACAGTCGATATGACTTATCACCATCTTAGGGAGGATGAGTATCCCACTCCAATAGCTCACCATGCTAAGCAGAATGCTCTTAATCAACTAGAGTTTGCCTGCATAGGACAGAAATCTTGAGGTCCAACATTTGATCCTAGCTGTAACCTTTTCTACCAAACATCTATCATACTTGTTCAGATTCCATTGAATATTGTAGAGCTGGCTAATGTTGATTAACATATTCCATTGTTGTTAAGCTCTTTATTGCCGAAAAAAGAAAAAAAAAAAGATTAATTATATATGTACCACAAAAGCTTATATATATCAAGACCATCCTCTCTTAGATGTATAACGATATTTTGTGAATTTTAAATGGAAGAAGCAACACACTACATCAACAATACAACATCTACACAATACCGATGCAAACACTGGTACAAAATATTTACTTCGAGAATGTAAAATTCTTACAACACTATTAAATCTGAGAATGAAACATCTTTATATATATATATATATATATATATATATATAGTTATTACATCCTCAATGTCCACTCTTATCATTCATGGCCTCAAGCTTTAAAAAGAAAAAGAAAAGAGATTTGGAAGAGTGGGAACGACTGAGTTTTTAACAAGCATTGGCCAAAGATAAGCATTGACCATGGTGGGATCCCAAAGATGTTCTGATTCAGACTTAAACCAGTTCTTTGAGTTCAATATCATTTCTGATCAAGATAAGCTTCTCAATCGCTACAAGCTTAACCTAGACGCTGTCTTTATGCAAGACTTGGAATTGGTTGGGGGAGGTCTTATATATACTCTGTGATTATCGTGGAAGATAGACTAGTGAGAGTTGCTACAATTCTTTTTCACCTCATATATATATATATATATATATATATGTGTGTGTGTGTGTGTGTGTGTGTGATCCAGAATTTGCAGGAGCCTCAGTTCTGCGTGCAGGTCTCAATCTTCTCCTTCAATGGGGCTATCACCTAGATGATATAGAGGGAGATTGCCAGAATGTTTATCTCCTTCCTCCTTCACTTATATTGTTGTTCATGACATCAAGAAGATTCTTAACTTAAGTGTAATTTTATAATATTCTAAAATATTGTACACGATAGGATCCACTACTCGTGCACTACACACGTAGCTAGATGTGCTCGGATACCATACTTAGTCGTATAATTTTCCCTCAACTTAGACCTATGTTGGAATCCAAGAGGCTACAACAAAATGGTCCATCAGTTGAGTCAATGGACTCTGAAGAACCAGTAGTGCTCTGATATTGAGTGATTTACCTGGCCCAAGTGGTTGATCCAAGCTATTGAAGCCCATTTGCCTTCTAGTCTTCCTTGTATTGTCAAGGAAAAAATAAAAAAAAGAAAATTGATATGTTTTTTATTTGGAAACGTTTGAATTCGAACTATGTATCACAGTTAAAAAAGAAATCCAACTCGATTTTCACATAACCAAATTGTCCTGCTCAAGTTTGGAGGATTAGATTTGAATTGACTGTGTTATGTTTAAGTTGAAGTTCAAGTATGTTGGATTATTAATATTTTAAACATTAATAATAAATATTGGTCTCAACCTAGATTGAAAATTTATTAAAAAATTCATATCTAATCCTAACCTAATTAATAATAATAATAATAAAGTTTATTCAATCCTCCTTCAAATATTTGGTTAGCATTTGGTTCATAGTGACTCTCAAATTACTTAAACCATCAGGCGTACTCTTTCAAATTCTAATTGAGGGTGTAATTTGGGCAAGCTGACGATATTTCATGCACTTGAACCAACATTTTGTTATCATTATAGTTGGATTTAAATTGAAAAAAATTAATCCAAACATAATTTAGGTTGGACTAGGGGTTAGGTGTCGACTAGCTGAGTCCGCTACCTAAATTCAACTTGAACCCAAATTTTTTATTTTTTATACATGCTTACAATTTAAAATGTGTTATATAGACTTGTAAATGATCAACCTTTTTTTAATTTATTTTATTCATATTTTATTTTGACAATTAACTCATAAACTCACTTTTTGTCTTTAATGAAACTTAAATTCTCAACCTTCTATTTAAGAAATAAATAATCAATAGGTTGTAGCCCTTATGTTGTATTTGATACGCGTGAATGATATGGAATGACCATTATCATTCTATTGTGTGGTTGCAAATATTAAATGAGGTGAGAATGAAATAAATTTTAAATCAAATTCTCCAAAATACCTCTCCTAGTGACAAATAAATTAAACCAACAAATATATAGTGGTAGAGGAAGGTGACGATGTGAAGGTGGTGGCAAAGTGTGGTGGTAGAGGTGGTGAAGGAAGTTGGTGATGTGGAGGTGGTGGTGAAAGAAGGTGGCGATGTGGAGGTGGTGGAGAGGTGTGGTGGGGGTGGGGGTGGCGATAGAGGAAGGTGATGATGTGGCGGTGGTGCGGTAGGGGTGGTGGCGACAATGTGGAGGTGGTGGAGTGGTATGGTGGGAGTGGCGATGGAGGTGGAGGAAAGTGGCAATGTGGTAGTGGTGCGGGAGGGTTGGTGGCAGTGGTATGGTGGGGGTGGCAGTAGAGGTGGTGGCGATGCGATGTAATAGTGGCGGATGTGGTGATGGAGGAAGGTGGTGATATGGAGGTTGTGGTGTGGTGGAGTAGGAAGGTGGCGATGTGAGGGTAGAGGTGGTAGTGGTGACGAAGGTGAAGGGTTTTCTGATCATATGAATTTTTTTTTAATCTTATTTAGAATGAAATGCCATTTTCATAGGTTTAACTATAGAATAAATTTTCATTCTAAGGAAATGATTATTCTTATTTTAAAATTCGTACCAAATAAATGAATGGTTGGATTGTGCATTCCATTCCATTTCTATCAAACATAGTTAGTGGTCAATTTTTTTTTAAAAAAAAACTCTATTTCTCGTATGTAACATTGTCGAAATAATTTCTTAAAAAATTATTTATAATATTTTATATGTTTACATTTTGGTGCATTGGTGTAGTCCAACTTCAAGTTAATCCGGGATTCATCCCATTAAATACGGGCTTGAGTTGAAAGTCAGTTCAAATTTGTTTATTTTCATTTTATTTTATTTTGAGTTTTGTAAAATTTTATCACCAAAAAGAAATCACGTGCAACAAGTTTCAGATGATTTGGGTTCACAATCAACCGACTCTCAGAGTATCCCCTCTGAGTTATATAATAAGCATTTGAATGCCTCGTTGTCAAAAATCAGAATTTGAGATCACAACCCCTTCACTCCTCTTCATGTCACTATGTGAGTGCATTCTAAAGCGGCAAAATTTAAATTATAACCCTAATTTGTTCTTCTAGGGTACTCATCAGCAATGTCTGATATCGCCGAAAGCTCCTCGATGCCTTCCAAGAACGACAAGCCAGTGATTGTTAGGGTTAAACGAAAAGCTACCCACTTGCCGCTTGAAGCTTTCTGTGAGTTCTAGGGTTTCTCTGGGTTCTTGCTCTTTCTTTTACTCCTTACTCGTTTTTTTATGACGATATATAACTTGGTTTATATTTATTTGATCCTTGTGCTTCGCAGGGCTAGAAATCAATGAAAGACCATTGAAGCGGCCGTTGCTGGACTTTGGGAAGCTATCGATATCTGATTCACGTGAGAAAGGTATGTCACCATTGCTCAATCTCTAAATATGCTGCGTGTCAGTATGATGTATATATATGTACGTAGACAACTTTGATATTCAAATAGCATATTCGTCGAGTATACATTGATGCATAAAATTGGGACTGCTAATACAGTGCCCCTGTTGAACCTTGTGCTTAAAAATCTCCTTATGAAAGAAACCACATTAGGAATTATTCATCTTCTTTTAGAGTAAGTTTTTTTCTGAGAATTGGCGAGAGCCAACAGGTCGTGAAATGATAATTATGAAGGTAATGTCAGTACTACGTATGAATTTTTTCAGTATTTATGTGTTTGAAATTCTCTCCATTAATGCAATTTTTTTTATAAAAAATTATGTAGAAGAACTGAAAGCCAAAAAGGTTTTCGTACAACACGTGGAGACAATAAGCAGTCCAGAGGACACGGTCGATATCTTGCAATCATTTGTGGTCAGTTTGTTGGTCCATTTGTTTCTTATATTTTAATTATATTGTTTTGAGCAATGTCTCCTCAAGTTGAATTGTGTTTCATTGTATGGGCATTTTCTCTGTCTCATCCTTCCGAGGACCGGTGGTATGTTTTCTAATTAGTTATTGTTTCTCAAGCAGCCTAATTTTGAGGAGGATGCATTTGCACCTAGCGCAAAAAATGAGGAACGAAGACGCAGTATTAAGATGGAGAAGGTAAGATCTCTCTTCTATCTCTGCCTGTCTCTCACTCCATAACTTACATATTAGATTATTAGCAGTAATAGTACTACATCCTGCAGTAGATAATTCATTGAATAAAGTTTGTGCCAATAGTCCTTGTCGGAGAATATATTATTGGAGTGATTTAACCCTTGATAGAAGATTGATAGGAGTGATTTAAGGGTTTGATTTTAGGAATCTTCCATTATTGTATTTTCCATGTTTATCATGTGTATTTTTTCACCTATAAATAGAGGTGGTCATTGTAAACAAAACTAAGAGAGAATACAATAAAAGTGATGTAACCCTTTGGGCTTTGTGTGTTGTGGATGTAGGCCGTAGTGGCCGAACCACGTTATATTCTTGTGTTCTTCTTGTTTAATCTCTCTCTTCAATTTTATTTTATTTTATCAACAGTCCTCTATCCTCCTCTAATTCTCTACTTGAGGCACTGAAAGGAGTGAGTTTGACTGCAAATTTGTGTGAGTACATCCTGGAGTGGAATCATATTAATGGGATTTAAAATGGATTTTCATGAGATATGGATTATGTATTTAATATTTGAACCAGATACTGGTTTCGTTTGGAATCTCTTGACGAATCCAATGGGTCTTTTCTTTTTTCGTTCTTTTTTTTTTCCCTTTTCTTTTTTGAATACTCTTGTACCTTACTAGAATGCTGCATATGCTATTTGCATTATGACCTTCAAGATAATATAGTCTACTGTTAATATCCAGAGATTATGGAGAATTCTAAGTGTAGCAAACTTAACCAACTAATCAATTAGCTTTGCCTAAATGCCAAAAAGAGACAAAGAAAGAAAATGCAAATGTTATGCAAATGTTGTCAAGATGAATAACTAAATATAATAAACCACAAGCACGAACAATACCAAAACGGTCCTTTAAACAAAATTCGATTATGAAAGCAAACTATAGGTAATATCTGTAAGCAATGGGAAAACAGCTGGTTAGACTCTGATGCTCGTGTTGCTTTTAGCTAAACCAACCAGTAAGTCAAAATTTTATGTATGTCCAGATATGAAATTATGAATCACAAATCTCCAGCCTTGTAAATTTGCTACAGTTTGATAGATTAAAAGGAGATGTAATGGTGAAGCGGACAGGTATGGGGAAAGCATGGAAGTGAGTTGAAAAACATTTCTCGATAACTCAGTGTCAGGCCTGATGAGTAAGGATGGAGCAACAAGCTGTGTGGACATAACTTTTGACCTTTATCAACCACCTGAGAGGAGAGATTAAAATGGGAGAAGAAGAATAAAGGGGAAAAAGAAGAATGTGAACTAGAGAGAGAGAGAGAGACCATTGTTAGAATTCTTCCAATTCAACCTCTCTGTTTCTAACGTGTTATATACAAATTGTCTAAGACCGTAACCCCTTGTATGCCCGAGCTTACATGTCAAATTTCTATCAAGTCCAAGTGACATGTCACTTATGTAGACAAGCGCTTTGCATGTGACCGTAAGTGGATGTGGACAACTCCCCACATCATATGCTATAATTTAAACTAACAAACATTCACTAATTACTTGAAATAATAAGTTAAACTTAAAAATTGAATACAACCTAATAATCTAAGCTATGTCACAGACCCACAGGTTCCGTATTGAAGATGTTATGACTTCTCTAGAGTTGGAGTCGCAAACAAAATTCTAGTCATGTGGGGCATAATTTAATTGGAGATTTTCAACTGCAAATGAGAGTGATGTATTGTATCACAATGACTATATATATAAGATACACTTAAATTTATCCTTTTACGTGATTACTTCCAAAATAATAAATTTGTTGAAAATTCTGTAGGTACATCAGTCTATAGTTAGAGGAGGGTTTAAGATTCACTTCTTCACTTAAAATTTAATTTGTGTGAAGATATTGCAACAGACAAAATGGAAGTCAGGGTATTTTGGAGGGAAATTACGAGCACACCAAAATGGTGGGCTCGACTACTACAATATTATTGTTATATATTGCTCTTGTTAGGAGAAATTTATTCTTGCATGTAGAGAAATTCTTCAATACATCCTGCCTGTATAATCTATGCAAAACTACTATTCTACCATGATTTAGAGTTCGTGGCATGTTGGCTTTGATTGGATTTTAAGAGAGAATTTATGCTTAGTTTACTGTGTCTAATATGGTTGAAGCTTTATCATACTTGTTGTAACTAACACTTCTGGAATTTTCAATTTAATAGCAGCAGAAACAAGATCAATTGCTGGTTAAAGCCAAACAAAAGCAAGAGGTACATTATGGTAACTTTTGGTGTCATTGATTACTTGCTAAGTTGTAGATTATTTCCTACATGTACACTGTCACATGTTAGGTCCCCCCCTCCTTTGTTTATTCAATTCTTCTATCAGGTTGTGCCTTCTTCTTTAGTTTATAATTGTGTGGTTCTTTACTGCCATTTGCAAGTTGTTTATTTATTTTTAATTTCTTTGAGCCGATAATAGTTCTTTTCTTTTTATGATTTTCCATGGCCTTTCCAAGTTGCATTTTTTTTTCATTAAAAATTTGCAATATTATTATTAATCTATTAGATTTATCTTCATGTAGAGAAGTTTGTTAGTTTTCTACTATGATGGGATGTGTTTACTTCACCATTCAGTTTCAACCTATCTCAACTATTTTTATTTTTTTTTCCAATTCAAAACCATGAACAAGGGCATTTGCTATAGAATAAGAGACTTTATAAACTAGATAAGAGATCATAACTCTGACGTGGTCAGTTTTACACACAACATAAATATGTGCTTTCATTCTTCATCTAAATTAACAAATTTTGATGCAGAAAAATAGTTCCTTGAGGTGTAATTGTCCATGTTTGGTCCAATGTTATTAGAACTGACCAACAAGGGGACTGGTTGGTTCTTTGTTTGATTCGTTTATGTTGATGACCCATAATGTACTCTGTTAAGTCATCCTAGACCTGACTAGTGTAATTCAAATTGGAGTTGATTGAATTGGTAATATTTGCTTTCATTATATAAAGTTGGGGATTGGCCTTTTGTTAAGATGTTAACATGGGAAAATACATGGCTTACGTTAAAGCCACCCAATCCATCACTCTTTCTGTGAGCTTTTTACCAGAATTTTTATGTATGTAAATATAGCTTCATGTATAAATAATTCTCCATAACAATTATTTAGAACTATTTAATCTAGGGTATTTGGATCCACAAGACCTGGAGGTGAATAGGTCACTTTGATTTATTTGTCAACAATTAAGATAGAATAATCAATTCGCATGCATGATGCAACAAGTATCAAAAGTTCGCGCAACCAAAGCAAACATATAATCAAGTCAAAGACATACAAGATTTTTTTGTGAAAACCTAAGGTAAAAATTGCAGGACCCTATCCACAATTAAGGTTAGTGTTATGTTGTAGCCTGGATTTTGTCTTGGCTTGGGTCGCAGACCTGAAAAATGGGCTTTGCAAGCGAAAAATTTTATGACCCGTTTTTTGCTTGCGGGTTTTGGACCTGGATTAGGACTCTCTTGTAGCGCGATATATAAGGGCATTTAAGAGTTTGGAGTGTGGACGAGAGAAAATATTGAAAACACAAAAAGAGAGTGAGAGAGAGAGAGAGCTAGGGTCTGGTGTTGAAACTTGTAATCTCCTGATTTTCGCATAGTGAACTTTCGCCAGATCTTCGCCGTCGACGTAGGCACATCGCCGAACTACGTAAATTCTTGTGTTTTGTGTGTTGTGCTTGTTTCGTTTTGTTTCGTGTTTCGTGATTGTGCTTGGTTCACGATAGTTTTTCACAACAGTTAGGATTAGAAGTAATGAACCAATAACATTTCTCACTGATAGCAAACTCAAGTTCTTAAATCTTTTCTACCAAACCATGTCCTTGCATCCTAACAAAACAGAAGCTCTGAAAGCTCACGAATGAACAAAAGCAACTTTGAATCCACAAAGTTAAAAGAAAATTGTAGAGCAATCTGATGTATTATTGATAAACGAATGAATTGATTGAATTCTACTCTCAGTAGTACATGTATTTATAATAAAGAAATCCTTAAACAAAAGGAATCCTAAAAATACTAGAATTTGAAATTCTCTCTAAAAATTCTGAAAAAAAATAAAGATAACATCCTAATCATTAAACTAAGATAACTTCCAAATTTTAGAAGAATCTGACTTCGTTTAGGCATCCAACAAAAATTCCGAAATATTCAGCAGTCTTCCTCTACAACTAAAAAACGTGATTTTGAGGCCCTAGACAATGGAATTCTGCTGAAAAACAACATGGGCCTATAGCTAAAGCTAGTGAGTTTTGCTTTTTTGGTCGTTTCCGATTGGGAATGGGTCTCCTCGAGTCAAAACAGGTTCGTCAAAATTCTGTCTTACATCACATCCTCGAGAACCAAATTCTCAATTCGCTATATCAGAACAACAATCTGACATACTAGAGTAATATGGACAGTTTCATCTTGATTGATCCAGTGCTTATTGGAGTAAACTGCCTACCCAAACTCTATCAGTCCAACTCCAAGGTGTACATGGATAGATCAATCTTCCAAAAGAAAGCTCAATCAGTTCACCTACTATTTTTCCCAGTAAGCTTCCTGGTCAATATTTATGCATGTTCATTCATTATCAATATCTATTCTGGATCCATTGGGCCATCCAAGCATGCATTAATCACCTAAAAGCCCAAGTATTGAAATCACTTTCCGGTCCTAGGATAATTCCCATACTGACTTAGTAACTTTGTTATTGGAAAATGCCATAATTAACTTCGATTATTGTTGAATTTTGGTTTGCTTAGGGAATCGTTTGAATTATATTGTGCTGGACCAATCATCAAAAAGAGTTTTGAGAACTTTAAATAGTGAAGGTGAATTCTTTTAAGGGTTAGGAAAATGATACTGTGTTAGATGTCAAATCAGTGCTCTTTCCCAAGGATTTGTTTTGCCATAATAGTGTGCAAGTGTGTAGCTGGCAGTATCTATCTCATGGGATTGCCCAGAACGTAGATAAACTCATCTTGCACGTTGTTTTCATTTAATGGGCATCAGATTTATTCCTATGCTGATAAATATTGGATGCCCTTTTTATCAGCTGTTACTTAATACTATGAGTGACACTCTTACCTATTTTGAAGGTTCATTCTCTGTTGTGAATGATGTGTGCATGCAAAGATATTTAGGATAGTGGTTTGTTGGTTCTTCCTTTTTGTTGATGCTCAAACTCGATCGTTATGGATCTTCTTCTTATTTATGCATGGACTTTAATATCATATTCTTGTATCAAATGATAATACCGTCCCAAGAACAATGTGTGTGAAAATAGGTATTTGATGATTGATTGTTACTTTTGCAAGTATCTTGCTTTTCTACAACAACAACAACAACCAAGCCTTTTCCCAATTACTTGGGGTCGGCTACATGAATTTGATGTTTCCATTCTGCTCTATTTAAGATTATTTCCTCAATTAATCTAAATGATATCATATCTTTCTTTACTAACTCTACCCATGTTAGTTTTGGTCTTCTTCTTCCCCTAGCATTGCCTTCAATTTGGACTATGTCACTTTTCCTGATCGGAGCAGTTAAAGGTCTTCTTTGCACATGTCCAAACCATCTTAACCGATTCTCTCTCATTTTATCTCCAATTGGTGCTACTACAACCATCCTCCGAATGTGTTCATTTATAATCCTATCCTTTCTAGTTTACCGGCACATCCATCTCAATATTCGCATTTTTACAACATTCACTTTATGGTGATGTTGTTGCCTAGCTGCCCAACATTCGGTACCATAAAGTATGGCTGGTCTAATAGTTGTTCGATAAAACTCTCCTTTCAATCGTAAGGGGATACGCGTATCACACAATATACTAGATGCACCCCTCCATTTAACCCATCCTGTCTTTATTCTATGATTAACGTCATCTTGAAAAACTGAGCCTAAATAGCAAAAAAGTTCGCTTTTTTGAACCTCTTGATTCTCAATCCTCACTACATCTTCATTTCTCCTTCTAGATTTACTAAAGTTACACTCCATATATTTAATTTTATTTCGATTTATCTTAAACCCTTTTAGTTCTAAAGCTTCTCTCCAAATCTCTAATTTGGCATTAACTACTTCTTTAGTCTCATCAACTAAGACAATATTATCGACAAACATCATACATCACAAAATATCATCTTGGATGTGTCTTGTCAGCTCATCCATCACTAGAGCAAAAAAGGAATGGACTTAAAGTTGACCCTTGGCGTAAGCTTACTTTGATTGGGAATTCGCTTGTTTCCCCTACAGGCGTTCTAACTATAGTTACACACCCATCATACATGTCCTTTATTGTGTCGATGTATCCCTTTGTGACTCCTTTCTTTTCTAAAACCCTCCATATTAGGTCTCTTGGTACCCTATCATAGGCTTTCTCCAAATCAATAAAAATAATATAGAGATTTCTCTTCTTCTCTCTATATCTCTTTCCATTAGTCTCCTCAACAAGTGAATAGCCTCCATCGTGGACCTACCCGGCATGAATCCAAATTGATTCTCCCGACACTTCCGTCTCTTGTCTTAGGCGTTGTTCAATCACTCTCTCTCATAGTTTCATAGTATGACTCATTAATTTAATACCACGATAATTATTACAACTTTGTACGTCCCCTTTATTTTTATATATAGGTACAAGAAAACTTTGGCACCACTCATCTGGCATCCTCTTCGTTGTTATAATTTTATTAAACAATTTTGTTAACCAAGACAAGCCAACTTCACCTAGACACTTCCACACCTCAATAGGAATTTAGGAATGCCATCGGGTGCTAAAGCCCTCCTCAATTTCATCTTCCTTAAGGCATTCCTAACCTCCCACTCCTTGACCCTACAGAAAAATATAATATCTCTAACATTTTCCTCTAAGCCTAAATTTCTTATATGGTTTTCATTTAGCAATTTCTCAAAATAGATTTTTCATCTTTCTTTAATTTCATCGTCTTTTACTAAAACCCATGAATCTTCACTCTTAATACATTTAATATGGCTAAAATCTCTAGTTTTTCTCTCCCTTAGCTTGGCAAGTTTATATATATTCTTCTCTCCATCTTTTGTACCTAATTTAGAATAAAAATCATCATATGTTCTATGTTTTGTCTCATTTACTATTTTTTTAACTTCTTTATTTACTTTTTTATATTTGTTAAAGGTTTCACTATTCCTAGTTTTTTGCCAAACTTTATAGCATTTCCGTTTTGTTTTAACGATTTTTTGAACTTCTTCATTCCACTACCAAGTTTCTTTAAATGACGGTCCCGTTCCTTTTGATTCTCCTAGAACTTCTTTTGCTACTCTTTTTATATATGTAGCCATCTTATTCCACATTAAGTTTGTTTCATCTTCTACATTCCATGTTGCTTCTTTTAGCATACTATTTTTAAATAAATTCATTTTCTCCCCTCTTAAATTTCACCACCTAGTTCTTGGGTTTATGGTTCTTTTTCTCCTTTTTGGTTGCCCTTTTATACATACATCTAAAACAAGGAACCTATGTTGTGAGGTTAAACTCTTTCCGGGAATAACCTTACAATCTTTGCTTGCTAGTCTATCTACCTTTCTAGTTATAAAGAAATCTTACTTTTCTAAGGGCCTTAATATTATATTCTTGTATAAAAATGGTAATACCATCCCAAGAATAATGTGTGTGAAAATAAATTTGTGTTGATCAACAGTTCAACAGTCTGAACGGTCTTTTGTTAGCATTTTGTTTCTTTATTGTATTTTTTATGGTTGTGAAGAGTGGAAGAATCAAAGTTATGGAATTTACTTCATCATTGTTCCGTGCTTTCGATGCATAAACTATCTCTCTATAAACTGCTTTATGTTCTTTCTATCAGCTTTTGTCAAAAAACGCTCGTTTTGAACAAATATGGAGAAGCAGAAAGGAGAAAGGGGGAGCATTGCATGATGAAGCACTACATGAAATGTGTCACCTCTATGATGTTGTCCGTGTTGATGCTGAAGAATCGACCAATCAGCTGAAAGCGCAGGAGTAAGTTTCATTACAACGTAATTTGTTTTGTAATTTTTTAGAGGTACATTGCCTTGATGAAAATGATTCTGTTCCTTCTATTTAAATGCAGAGATGCAGATTTGGAGGATCATAGGATTATGGCTAGTTATTTGCCTCTATTAAGGGAGTTCATTCCAAGTGCTGCTGCGGAGATCGAGTCTGATATTCATGATTACATGTCCAAACAAGGTCTTCCTCTTAAATCTGAATTAACCTCCCCCTGTTTGGTGTTATTTGCTTCCCCTGAGCTATGATAACCTGCTATGCCTTTATTTTTTCGGGTCAATAATTTGCTGTTTCATTTAAATTAATGAAAGTGGCATCCGGGTGCTAGCTTGAACAATGAGATTTTGGGGTTGAGGAAGATTTGGGAAGGGTATTTTTTGGGTTTTCTTGAGACATAATGGTCTGATCAGATTATGGTCATTTTAGGGTTGTCATTAGTATTAGATTCCTTTTTCATCCTTCGGATAATTTTTCAGATGGCCTATCCTTGTTTGTTGTGGTGCACTTTGTTTATGGGTTCTTGTAAGCATTATGCAGCATCGACGGATCACTATGTATATGACTTGTATGCTGTGAAGGACGACGTCAACATTACTGAAGAAGATGCTCTTAACCCATTTCCTCTGTAAGATCTCTTTCTGTATTTTTGGTGACTTGTGTTGTGCCTCTTCTTTTCATACTGTTATACTTAGATGCATGTTTCTGGTTTAGGGTACAAGTTGATGATGATGATGGTTTCTATGATGGCCCAGTTGAAACAGAATTTGAAAGTGATGATTCCAATGGTATCATCCATTATATTCCCATCAGCCTTCTACGTTGATTCAAGATGCTCTTACCACACCTTTATTTATATATTTGTTTTTTCAGCTGAAGGTAATCCGCTGAATGATTATCCCGATGAGGAGACATCTGAAGATGAGGATGAAGTTAAGAGCAGAACCTCTAATGATGAATCAGAAAAACTTGATGGTGCCAGTAGTAAATCTTCAGAACATGAGTATATAGTACAGCATGACCTGTATGGAGATGCAGACCCATTGTATGAAGGTGATATTTATGGTGATGATGATGGTGACTCCGGTACTTATGGTTATGACGACGACGACGATGGTGGTGGTGATGACTGGAGATGGTCCTATCGCTAGCTTTTGATAGTGAAAATTGCTCCTGGACTTGTATTTTGCTGATTGAAGGTAAGGTTGAGCAACTATTGAATGTGAAGGTTAACTTGCTGTAAATTTCCCCCCCTAGATAGGCTTTCTATTTCATAATTCATGGATAGATACTCATTCCTGAGGTGCAGTGATGAAGACATAGATATCATGGTAATATATATCACGATGTGCGAGGAAAATAGTAGTTTTCAAGTTGCTAATGAAACAATGTGGTGCACATACGAGACAATCAACGCAACAGGTGGCCTCTCCGGCTGCTTTCTTCTTAATTGTCAAAACTTGCAGATTGAACTGATGATATCTGATTCAAAAGTTACATCCTTAGTGTGAAAATTTAGCATATTTTTTGTTAGGTAATTTTGAATTGAATATGATAATTACTAGCCAAACTAGAGCTAATCCTCTCTCTCAATTTCTATATATATATATATCCAGCAATGATGTGTATGGGGGTAGGAAGCTAGCTACCAAGACTTGGGTAACAGTGGAACCAAGCAAATCCAACTAAGAATAAGCATTCAAAATGTATGGTTCCAAAACATCAAAATTCACCAGTGGTTTGGCTTAATTAGGTTTTGTTTTTTTGTCAAGTTTAATTAGGATTTTATTAGTTGTTTTGACAAGCAAGTTCGTTGGGATATTTTAGCTAAAGGTGGAAGCAGCTCGCTAACTGGCTATGTTTTCTTTTTGTAGTTTAATGATGTCGGTTGGAATGAACCAATCATAAAAGTATTTTAATGCAGTTAAACACTTTAAACGTTTTAAAGCCTACAAAAATGAAAAATTTTAAGAAACTGTTATTTAGAATCATTATACCAAATTTATACATAAACTAAGTTATAGGATGATTTTAAACGTTTTAAAGCCTACAAAAATGAAAAATTTTAAGAAACTGTTATTTAGAATCATTATACCAAATTTATACATAAACTAAGTTATAGGATGATTTCATGCGACTGCTTGAAATTTCTCTAAGTATACTTTGTGAAGTAGATTTACGGTACACCGTGTTATACGCACGACGTACGTGTTAATGTTTTATATTTGGATGCATGTGGTGAGTGTATGTGGTGGGGTCTACTACATGCATCCAATGGATATAAAACATTCTGATTATAAATTCTGTCTACGAATTCTGTTTATTAGCTTTTTTTCTATTTTTCGATAGGTCAGTCCGTCTCAATCAGAAGTAACATTCGGCACAGATTGCACGTGTTGCTTTGCTGTTGATACTCATCTTAATTACATTACTGAGCAAAACAAGAGAAAGGAACGTAACCAACTCAGACACGTGATCGAATCTCCGTCGCTCTCTCCACAGATATGATATTTTTATACTATAAAACTCTCCCCTTTCACTCTCCTGAGAGTGAGAGTGGAGGAGGAAGGAGAGTGTGTGAGAGTCTGTCTAGTCAAGATGCAGAGGATCTTCTCGAGGGCAGTATCTGAAACAGATTCTCTGGTGAGGCGTCGATGCCTCTCGAAGCTAGCCTATTCCGCCACGGCTCTGCAAGAAAATGACGAATTTCTTCCCAAAATGCCCTCTTTCGATTACACTCCGCCTCCATACACCGGACCTTCTGCCGAAGAGATCTTGAAGAAACGCCAACAATACCTCAGTCCTTCCATCTTTCACTTCTACAACAAGCCCGTAAGCCTTCACACTTCTCCTGATCTCGCCACGTCACCTTCTATATCGAACACAATGACGTGGCAAGATCACACGCCACTTATTTTCTTCAATCTACTATATATATATATATATATATATATGTTGTGTGTGTGCGCGCGCATGTATGTTATGTTATATCTGTGAGAAGTCGTGAATTAATTCTTCGATGTGGTCATGTATACACAAACTTACATAACCATGTTTAGAATTACCTACAATTTACTGGAGAGGAATGTTTTTATGATCTTTCAAGTTTACAGTGCGAAATTACATATATACACGCAAACATAGACATTTATGTATGTGTTTGCGTACACGAAACCTGATTTTATTGTTGTTTTACTGGACATCTCTGGAAGTCCTTAATTTATTCTTCGATGTGGTTGTCATGCATGTTTGTGTACCAACTACCATGTTTAAACTTATCTAAGATTTTTTTTTGGTACCATTATATTATATACGCATATGCACAAGTTGCAGGAACCCCCTTATATTTCATTTTTGCATATTGTACAACACCCACAATGAAACCCACCGCGAGTACAAAAGCACGATCCAGTCTATTTACACGGTGTATTGTACACGGAGCTGGAAAAGGATGGATAAGTGCAATTTTAGTTATGAAATCACTATTATGCCCCTTTTTATTGATTAAAATATTCTTGGATTTTTTTTTTTTTTTGATCCATGTAACATTGGACTCACCGTTTGTATACCCTCGTTATATCTGATATGTTCTATGTTGCAACAGATTTTCCCCATCTAAAAAAATGGGTTTCTCCCTAAAAAATACTATTTAATTCTTTTTTGTTATACAAGAATATAAATGTCATTTTACATGCCCATTAATGACTAGTTGGGGGTGGTTTGCTTCTATATTGGAGGTATCTGCAAAAAAGTTTTAAAAAAAAATTACAACTTCAGGCGGTAATCTGCAATTTGAACCTATACATATGCATGTATATGTATACTTGGACACATTACCACAGACATTCTTGTATTATGATATTATTGTTCTTTTTGGGGGCATCTATGAGAAGCCCTGAACTTTAGTGATTGGTCTTTGTTGTGGTTATGTATGGACAGTTGAACTTGGTAGATGGCAAGATGCAGTACTTGTTTGATGAGAATGGTCGCCGTTACCTCGATGCATTTGGAGGGATTGCCACTGTATGTTGTGGGCACAGTCACCCAGATGTGGTGGAGGCAATTGTTAATCAAACAAAGCGGTTGCAGCATTCGACTGTTCTATATTTGAATGCTGCCATTGCCGACTTTGCGGAGGCACTGGCGTCCAAGTTGCCTGGTGATCTCAAGGTGTCTTACTCGAATTCAGATAACCATTTTTTTGTGCTGTTTGTTCAATTTAACTTTGTTGATGTATTGAAATTTGATTGTAGGTTGTTTTCTTTACCAATTCTGGGACGGAAGCGAATGAGCTGGCTTTGATGATTGCTCGGTTGTACTCTGGCTGCCACGATATTGTTTCGCTTAGAAATGGTTATCATGGAAATGCAGCTGCAACGATGGGTTCTACTGCTCAATGTAACTACAAGTTCAATGTTGTACAGGTATATTTTTTAGTATGTCTAGTTATGATTCCTTGTACATTAGTGTTTAACAAAGCCTTGAAATGAGGATTGTGTGGTTTAGCGCTAGGTTGTCCGGTTTGAATCATCATCAAGGATCATGCAGGTCCAATATCAATCCTACAACACCTTGGCTAATTTATAAAACTCAATGGGTGGCATGTAGACAATAGATAGTGCATGTTCATATTTTCGTTCACTAGATTTCCACCAGTGTCTCGGTGACTCATTTACGTATGTTGTGACTTGTTCATTTGATGTTGTTGTTTAATGTTTGAGCTCTTTGATGGTTACACAGAGACTTGCCCGGTTATTAACGATAAGCATTATATTCGTTTGACTAATTAAAGATCAGATGTGCTCAAGCTTAGTGAGTTAGCTCATTTTCGAAGTTGATTACTTTGGAATTGGGATCAGCAAAAGTGAGTAGAGGGAAAGGTTGCAATTTTCACCATAAACTGGTCCTCTGTTTTCTGCCTCGGTGATAGTTGTCTTTTTCCTCTTTTAAGCCCTTCTTGTGTGTCTTTTTGATATACTTACTTTATTTGACAATGAGATGGAATGCTTAATTCAAATGTTGATAATATCTAGTCAGAGCAGTCTAGTGATTAAACTCCAGTATATTCCACATTTCTGCCTTCTACTCATTTAAGGTACCATTTTGTTGGTTCTTGCCAAAGTAAAATTTTGATTAGCTGAGGAAGCAACAAGGCAAAAATCAATCAAAAGTAAAATCAAGACGAAGAAATTTTTTTGTGGGGTTCCTGCTGGTAGTAATGATAATGTTGCTTGGAGATGGTGATGGCAATGGTACGAACAAAAAGCAAAATTTTCAATTCAAAGTTTGCTGTAGCTGATAGCATTAATCTTTTTGCCTGAACTAGAAAGAAAATTCTTTTGGCTTCTTTTGATATATTTTGTTTAAATTTAGGTTATGTTCAATATCTCGATTAATCTTTTGATTTTTTTTTAAATTTAGCTTTTGTTCATAAACTAAGTGTGTTTGATAATGTAGTTTGAATACCACTTAAAAGAATAAGTTCCACTTAAAATGGACAAATTTTTAAATGAGAGAGACTTCACTTATCACTAAACTTAAAATTTAAAAAGAAATATCTATGATATTCTTAATTTATAATTGGACTTGAAATTTCATCACTTAAAATTCAATTTTTAAATTTTTCAGTATTTGATTTTTAGATTTATCAAACATCACCTTACTTTTAGTGCTTATTAGGGAACCTATAGCTTCATTTTACTTATGACCTTCTATTTTTTTTTAGAAGCAATACAGGGACTGTCAGAATGATAACAAATGGTGCTTAAAGTTTCTTTGCTTTTCTTGTTTCCCTGACATTGATTTCTCAATTCATCGATTTCTTGATTTTTCCATTTAAAAGGTTGGTTTTAAAGGTTAATGTCTTTTCAGTTTTTGAACTACCATTGCTACTTTGATGACAAGTTTTAAACTTGGGAATAAGTTCTATAAGGGTGTGCTTTATTTATCAGGGTACTTCCAAATAATTTTCCAGAATCCTTGCCTTACTACTAAAATTCTATAAACCAAGTTCTGTAGCCCTTAAATTTGAGTTATATAATTTTTTTGTTTTGCTGGCTAATATGAACTTCCATAACCAAGAAAAATAACTATCAAATAAACTGTTAATACTACTTCTCTTCATCTTTTCCTGTCAACCCTCGACAGACTGGAGTTCACCATGCATTGAACCCAGACCAGTACAGAGGTGTCTTTGGTTCGGATGGACTAAAATACGCTAAAGATGTTGAAGAGATCATTGCCTATGGAACTTGTGGCCGTATTGCCGGCTTTATTGCGGAAGCCATACAGGTGGCCTTGTTAACTACTATATACAATATACTCATTTATGTAATAACTATTTATACATTTGTTAAATCCTTTGGATTCAAATCAAGTCATTATTTCATTTTCTTTTCTTTTATCACTTCTAAGTGGAAGTTTAATTCTTGACAGGGAGTGGGTGGAATTTTAGAGCTGGCCCCAGGTTACTTGCCTGCTGTATATAGCAGCATCAGAAATGCAGGAGGCCTTTGTATAGCTGATGAGGTCCAATCAGGTTTTGCTCGCACAGGGAGCCATTTTTGGGGTTTTGAGGCACACGGTGTTGTGCCTGATATTGTGACTATGGCAAAGGTGAATTCTCTCTCCCTCTCCCTCTCCCTCTCCCTCTCCCTCTCCCTCTCTATTTTTTTTCTTTTATCTGAATTTCCCAAGGGTACATGGACATCATTCTTCTTTGAAAGTTTTACTAAGCAAGTATGAATTGGTAAGTTCATTTTTTTTATGAGCCACATCATGTTGTGAGAGAAATAATTGGAGAAACTTACTAGAGGGAAAACAAGAAATAACCAGAGAAGAAAATAGACAACTTTCAGAGGAGCTTGCTTGTGATCGGCTGTAGATTACCAATTCACTTTGACAAGAGTAAACTAAACTCTTTTTCTTTTTATTTCTTTTTTCTTTTTCTTTTTGAATCATCAAACTATTTAAAAGTTGACTAACAATATGTATAAGAGGTTCACTTTATAATTAACTGGATCAATTTTAACCACTTGGAATGCTGGGGAAACTGTGCTTTCGAATTCTCAGGTTTTGAGATTTTCCCTTTTCTGTGGTTTCTCAGGGCATTGGAAATGGCGTTCCAATAGGTGCGGTGGTTACCACTCCCCAGATTGCAAGGGTCTTGACTCATCGCAGTTATTTTAATACCTTTGGAGGGAATCCTGTATGCACTGCTGGTGCGCATGCTAATCTGAGAGTGATAGAGAAAGAAAATCTTCAGCAGAATGCTTTCATTGTGGGATCATATCTGAAAGAGCGCCTGACTTCCCTCAAGGAAAAGCATGAGAGTAAGTTTCTTCTTTAGGATAAATCAGAATTATCCATCTGAAATTTTATATTTGTGATGCATAGTACAAGGAACAATGGTACATATATACAAACGTATGTATTTTGGATAAAATAAAAGCACGCATTGATGTATAAAAACTCCAGCTAAAGTTAGCTCACAATGTCTGAAAGATTGCTTGCTTTTGTTTGCAGTTATTGGGGATGTGAGGGGAAGAGGTTTGATGCTTGGTATCGAACTTGTAACTGACCGTCAGTTGAAAACTCCAGCTAAAGTTGAGACACTGCATATTATGGAGCAGATGAAAGGTATCTCTGTCTCGCTCTTGAATATTGATTTATTAAACCAACTCTTCTTAAATGTTAACTAAATTAAAATGTGGTGATTTTAGAAATGGGAGTGCTTTGAATATTGATTTATTAAACCAACTCTTCTTAAATGTTAACTAAATTAAAATGTGGTGATTTTAGAAATGGGAGTGCTGATAGGGAAAGGTGGGTTTCATGGGAACGTGTTCAGGATTACTCCGCCCCTATGCTTCACGAAGGAAGATGCTGGTTTGTCTTCGTCGTCTCTTCTTCTTCTTATTATTCTTCTTCTTTTTCGCAATTGATGAGTCATTTTTTCTTATATGGTTACAGATTTTCTTGTGGGTGCGATGGACTACACGATGTCGAAAATGTGAAGCCAATGCGGTAAATTGGATGAAGACGGCTGTTTAAATTTCAGCATATTGATGCAATAAAATTTTGTGCTGGAAGTGCCGGTTGTTAATGTATGTCCATATTTGTGTGAGAAATAAAATGTTGGAGCTGTCTAGCAAGGAGATGATGAGACATCACCTCGTTGTCTCTCTCTATTTTCTTGCTTCAAGAACTTGATGGCACTTGTTATACAATAACCATTGTAAAACAAGAAAATCAATGTAGAAATATTGATAATTACTACTTTCTACTTACTAGAGAGATGGTGATTTGGTTACAGTAACTTTGCCGCAATTAACAGAAAAATAAATCAAACACACAAACAAAGGTACGCATCTCCTGGGACTACAAAGATGATAGAATATATATATACCAACTTCTTCATATATATAGGTATCTCTTACGGTTAAAGAGATGATATATACCAATTTCTTAGGACGTGCAAGGAATACCAAAATATCTTTCAAAAAATTTCAGCAAGCTACACACTTCCTAACAGTAATCAATTGACAATTTGCCACGTCAAAGATTCCCTTCAAGCTCCCCCTCTCTTCAATTGACAATTTCCCTCATGGGGCTCTTTACAATGCAACACCCACTTCCCTCAAATCCCACTCTTTTTGTATCATCAAAAAATTTATGTTTTTTTTTTCACTTCAAGCTCCCCCAACACACTAACTACACCATATCTCTTATATAACGATGATATATATAATCATCTCTCTCCCTCTTAGATTATAAATATGTTTTTTGAGTCTTCATATTTTTTAAGTTTTCTATTGGGTGTTGTGGTTATGTAAAATTATTATATTTTTTTGTAAAGTTGAACAAAAGGATTTACTAAATTTTAGCTTAATTTGTGTTTACCATTTATGGGAGTAGGGGTGCACACGGTACGGTTCCTCACGGTTCTTGGTGGAACCGGAACCGGAACCGTTACCAACGGTTCCTGATTTTCGGAACCGGAACCGGAACCGTTGGGGGTTGGAACCGTGAGGAACCGTACCGCGGTTCTCGGTACGGTTCCGGTTCCGAACCGCGGTTCCTTAGGATTTTTTTATTTTTTATTTTTTTTTTTTTTTTTTTTTAATGAAGCTTGAAAATACAAAATATATATATATATTCATTAAATAAATGTGAGTCCTACAATCTAAAAATGGCACCCTATATATATATAATTATTATATTATATTATAGATATATATACATTACATATAATGTATATATATTATGTATAGTAATTATATTATAATATAATTATTATATATAATATATGATAATATAATTATTATACATAATATATATACATTATATATAATTATTATATGTAATGTATATATATATATATATATTATATATAGTTATTATATTATATATATATATACACATATTTAATATAAAACGGTTCCGGTTCCGGTTCCAAGGAACCGTTACCCCCAACGGTTCCGGTTCCGGTACGGTTCTACTGGTCCTGGAACCGGAACCAGAACCGTTGGTAACGGTTCCTAATTTTAGGAACCGGAACCGGAACCGTAGCCACGGTTCGGTACGGTTCCGGTACGGTTCCCCTCGGTTCCGGTTCCGGTTCCGACGGTTCTTTGTGCACCCCTATATGGGAGTGATATATTTGAGAATCCTCGTAAAAAAGCGTGGCATGTTAGAGCATCTTCAATATCATATGTGACATTTGCAACAGTTACTTTTGATATCAAAAACTTTTTCAATTGATACTTCAAATGCTTACTTGGCATACCATCAAATATGTCAAATCATACGTGACATTTACAACTATTTTTGACATCAAGAACTCTCTCAATTAATACTTCAAATGCCTACTTGACATTTGGTATACCATCAAATATTTCAAATCATACGTGATAGTTATTTTTAACATCAATAACTCTTCTATCCAATCATGTAAACAAGCCATCAAATATGTCAAATTTGATATAAAAAGTAGCATGTCAAATGAATTTTTATTATTATTTTAATTTATGAATTTTTATTATTATTTAAAATGTATTTTATAATTGCAATATATTATTATAGTTTAATTAAAAAATATATTTGAATAAATTTGACATGTGGGGGTCAACTGTCAAGTATAAGATGGAGTTGGAGATGCTCTTAGGCCTATGTTTATTAGGCATCTAACGAATCCGAATACTTTTCATTTACTGACAACACAATCACAAATGGCATGTTAGGTGTATCTTTATAATTGATTAATTATGTTTTGTCTTTATCACTCAAACACTTGGGATTGAAGTTGGTGCACCACACGCCAATTTATCAGTTTTGTACAGTAGTAGTATTAAATTAGATATTCAATTATTATAGCCTAGTGGGGCTATGGATCTGTTTTTGAAGTCACGTACAAGTGGTCATGACCACTTTTTAACCTGGCATTAATTTATTTTTGTCTCATGTTTTGCACCATTGAAGTGAAGTGATAAAAAATAGATTGGCATGAATCTTAGACACTAGAGATTAGTCTTGTGCAAAATCTGGAGTGCTTGGAAATAAGAAAAAAGAAGAGATGAAATTATATATCTATTGTTTCCACAAAAGAAGCAAATATTAATTTGACCATATAAACAACAATTAAAATAATCTCCCTCCTTATAAGAGACACTATTAAATCATTTCCTTGTATCAACATTACAAGATAATGATACTCTTGAAGATAATGATTAATGAGGTGCTCCAGGTTCAAAACCTTATTTTCATTCTGTAACTCTCTATGAGGAGGACGAAGATGCATATATAAGCTCACTCAATCGAGTGTTATCAAAAGTCTAAGGCGCGTTAAGAAAGGCCGTTCATTAACAAAAATATTTTTTTATTTTTTTGTTTCTGTCTCTTAAAAAGGTAAAAATAAAAGCAAAAAATATATTTAGTAAAATATTTATATTTTCTATAATAAAAAATATTTTTCATTTTTGTAAAAGGAGAAGGAAACAATAAAAAAAAAGATATTTCTTCTCTTTCTTTACTGTAGTAGGAAAATATTCTCTCTATTATTGCGGGACTCACTTAATTAAATAATATATAATATTAAACATAACTTTCACTATTCATGATTTTTTACACAATTATTTTCTTATTTACATATTGTAATCTTTTCTTGTCTACTTAGTTAAATAATATATAATAAATTAATATGATAATATATAACATGCATAAATTATCTATATTAAAATAAAAAAATACTTTGAAAATGCTTACTTTCATCTTCTTTAAAAGAAAAATCACTTATAAATAATAACTCTTTATGATATACATGTAATGTATATTAATATATTATTATCTTTTAATTTGTATCATATTTTTTAATTTAATTTTCTCATATATATGATATCAATTTCGATTTAATTTAATTTTCACATATATATGATATCATGCTTATGGGAAAACTAGTTATGATAAAAAGTTCTTTTGTACGGAGTATTCTCTAATAATTACAGGTTCAAATATGAAAAAAAGAAAAAAAAATGTGTAATAAATATGTTACTAAACACTTTTTTTTGTTTTTTGTTCTTAAAAATGTGAAAACAACAAGTTTAATGAAAGTTATTTATAATTTCGGTTTTCATTCAAAAAAACAAGAATATATTTTTATTTTTTTCTAAGGGTAAAAATAAAAAATGTTTTCATTAGTGAATCGCACTCTAAAAGTTGTTTGAAGTCTAGGCGTAAGCAAGGCGAGCCGAATGAGACGCTCAGTTGAAAAATTAAATACTATAACCAATATCTTAAAAAATAATATCAAACATACCAAAAATTTATCAACCATATCATCATTTAATAACAGAGCGTTAATGCAGGAAATATTATTGAGAACAATATCACTTGATTAAAAAATTAAAAGAACAAAGAAAACAGAGCACCAAAAACAATAAAGATAAGAAATAGAGAGAGGGACAGTATTTTCCAGAAAAGGTACAGATCACTAAAAAAAAAAAAAGTAAATAAAGACAATAGAAACGGACAGCACCAGAGGAAAAAAAAAAACTGGAAATAAAGACAATAGATACGGACAGCACCAGAAGAGAAAAAAGTGAAAGAGAGAGAAGAAGAACTAACCTTCACTGTTCACGTCGTCTGGTTTGGCTCTCTGCGATGACAAAGTAACCCTTTTCAGTCTTTTGCTTTGGTTAATGTTGCTCCGTCGGGAATGGATGGAAGAGAGAAAAGGAGAAGGAATGATGAATGACACTATGGAATAAATTGTATTCTTTCTCTATTGTAACATAATGAGATAATAAATTTGTTTGTCAGGAGAGGGTAAATAGAAATAAAGAATGTTTTGTAATTTAAAATATTTTATAATAGTTTTTTTTTTTTTTTATCTTTGTCCAAATTAAAAGGATAAAAATTTGTGAAAAAGGAAATATGACTAATCCATGCTCTTTCCCTCTTATATTTCCTCCAACTCCCTTCCCGCATTCCTACCAAATGAAGCATAAATGGAAATAGAAAGAAAATTAAAGTTTGGTTAGCAGAAAAATAAAAGTTTTGAGAAAAAATTACTTTCTCTAATCATCTAATATTTCATAAAACAATACTTACTGATGAAGCACAAATCTACTCCCGATCTGGTCAAACGCCAATCTGTAAAAGGACAAACAAGAGATAACTAAAAAGACATCGGCGTTGTGCCGACCGACTACACTCCGACGCTTAAGTCAAATATCGGAAAGACTTTGAAAACTGTAAGGGCACTTAGAGGGTATTAATTGCATACCTAGAACATGGATCGCCCTTGTATTTATAGCAGTCAAATAGGAACGTGCTCTAGTAGGAAATTGTCTTTTCAATCCCCCAATCTTTCTTGGAGATAAAAAAGTCCTGGTCAAAGTATATCTCTCATCTACGTAAGACGAATTACTATTACCCATGTCACCTAGCTTTGTAATTGGAGTCAAACACCCCATCAGATGCCCCTTGTTCATGAGGGCTGCTAGTTGGACTCTGGGAACACTTCGATTAGCCTGTTGGGCAGTGCAAATAAACCCTTGACCTATACCCAGCAAGAACTTGTCGAGCCTTAAACCCTGGACCTCATCTGAATTAGTCCTTGTGCCCAGTCTTAGCCAATTTTGGTGGCTGGCCTTTAAGGATCGGCCTAGGTGGCCGGTCTTGGCCAATTCCTTTGGTTTTCTTGGCCTTCCCAGCCTTGGCTGGTTTGTTTTTTGCTCTTTCTGCACATTTCTGACCGTTGGTTTAGTGAACGTTATATTCTGAATGTTGGGATCTAGCCGTTTGCAATTTGAACGTTACATGTGACTGTTGCCCCTTGCCCCATGCCTATAAAAGCATCTCACATTCTTCATTTGTATGGACACCGACAACTATCATCCTTTTATGCAAGAGTCTATCACTTTATCTCTTTCTCATTGCCTTTATTTCCTTCACCATAATTTCCAAAAGCTAGACCTAGAGTTTTTCGCTCCTTGGCAGGCCTTTGAGGACCGGCCACCAAAGTCGGTCCCCCAAGGCTGGCCAAAGCCGACCACCAAAATCGGCTAAAGTCGAGGCCTAAGGACTGATTCAGATGAGGTCCAGGGTTCTAAAGCTCGACAAATTCTAGCTGGGTATAGGTCAAAGGTTCATTTGCACGGCCCAACGGGCTAATTGAAGTGTTCCCAATGTCCAACAATCAACCCTTATGATTATGGGGCATCTTATGGGGTGTTTGATTCCAATTACCAAGCCAGGTGACATGGGCAATAGTGATTCGTCTGATGTGGATAAGAGATGTACTTTGACCAGGACTTTTCTATCTCCAGGAAAAACTAGGGGATTAAAGAGATAGTCTCCTACTAAGACACGTTCCCATCTGACTGCTATAAATACAAGAGCGATCCATATTCTAGGTATGCAATTAATACCCTTTAAGTGCTCTTACAGCTTTTAAATCCTTTATGATAAGTGACTTGAGCGTTGGAGTGTAGTCGGCCAGCACGACGCCAGTGTCTTTCAGGTTACCTTTTGTTTATCCTTTTATAAGTTGGTGTTTGACTAGATCGGGAGCGAATTTGTGTGTAATCACTTACCTATTAACCAATGACTAGTTGCTCTTACTACCCCGCTGATGTGGTCCAATCATAAATGCACACATCTCCTTTAATGTCACGCTATGATTTCTGACTCCCGGTTAAGAGTGAAGGAAACGAGGGTGAACGGTGATTATCCAACATCAACACTCCTAATCACAATAGTTCCTTGATACCATGCTCTGATACCAAGTTGTCACGCCCCGATTTCTGACTCCCGGTTAAGAGCGAGGGAAACGGGGGTGAACGGTGATTATCAAACATCAAACATACAATTGCGGAAGCTATCAATGCATACCTAATTATGTATGCGTATACTCATCATAATACGTCCCAATGGGTCCCGCATTGGTTTATGTGTCCATACATACTCGCTCAAATTCTAAGGTTTGAGGAATCCCAATTCTGTCTAGGTTTCGATCGGCTAGAACCTCTTTCGGTCAGCTGAAACTTGGGTTCAACTGACCTTCAAGTTTCTAATTCTGTCGGTCTGCTGAAAGATAGCTTCAGTAGGCCGAAAAAGAGCTTTCGGCTAGCTAAAACCCTCATTTAGTCGTCCAAAATAGGTACCCCATTTGCAAATGTTCGGTATCTCACAGTTTCGGTCGGCTGCTGCAGAGACTAGGCGACCGAAAGTCTAAAAATGTCTCAAAACATGATTTCCACAAGTAAATATGCATTCTCTATATTCATACATCCATTTACAATTCTAAACATAAACAATTCTTCACAAAAATCATACATTTGCACCTTATAGACACTATGTCCATGCATCTCACAACCTTACTCTAAAACATTCATTCCCTTAAATTATAAACATTTACAATATTTCATAAAGTGAGAAACTAGCTAAGGAATTATACAATCATTATTTCCAAACCATTCCCACAATCCCATACATGAAAGGATACAAAAAGTCCATTACTCGTACAATTCCCAAGGTCATACATGAAGAAGTTCATCAAACATATAATCTCATATTCTACATTCATTCGCACAATTTCCATGCATAAAATATCAAAAGGAACTATTATGCATGAATATCTCAAAAGTCATACATTTATGAGTTTATTGTATACATCTTTCTCAAAAGGTTCAACGTGCTTCAAGTGTGGCAATTACATTTGAAATTCGTGAACAAGTGGTGAACCAAATGTAAATGCAACACTCCTAGCTATAGTCGACATGCCACAAGTCGGCATGGACTTCTACATACATATATCTAACACAAATTCCCAAAAAAAGAAGCTCAACATCCGCTTTAGAGCTATATGCCTCGTCCTCCATGGGAGCTTTATCTGAAAAGAGTTTGAGGGAGAGGTGAGCATACAACTACGCCCAATAAGAATGATCCACCCGACTCTACCTTAACTCAGGTAACCATGCATGAATGCATATGAAATCTTTACATGACTACATGACAAATATCTATACCTTTTATACTTAAAACATACAAGTTTTAGAAATCATGAGTGATGCTCTATATTTCAATACATGACACTTTATATGAAGTCGCAACTCACAAGTAAACTCACACCTCGTATGACGTATAATCCAAAAATCAATTCAATTGAGGACTTCTGTTGTCACAATTTCATTAGAGCTGCACAAAAAATTCGTCAATCCAATCCAATCTATGCGAATTGGATCGGATTGGATGACTAACGGATTGGTTGTGAATTTAGAAAATAATAATCCGTAAGCCACAGATCGGATTACGGATTGGGGGGGTCAGAAGTTCGATCTGATCCATGGCAATCCATTAGAATTTATAATATTTATTATATATATATATAATAATATCTTATAAATTTTAATAATAGTATTATAATATCTTATATCTTTTGGGGTAAAAAAATCTATTGGGCCATAGTTAAAAAATAATTATATTAGGTTGTTTAAATTAAGCCCAATCCATTAATCAGATCCGATCCGATCCAATCCGTTATTTCAGGGATCGGATGGAGTCTTTTCTGCGGATCAGATCGGATTGCATATTCACCAATCCGTAAACCATGGATTGGATTAGGATTATGCCTAATCTGATCTGATCCGATCCGTGGTCACCTCTAAATTTCATAGTAAGGGTTTCTTTGAAACCACAAACTTTGCTTATGCTCTATAGATTGCTAATCTTGCACCCTAGGGGTCCGGGCCCTTCTTAATTCTCACACATGCGTCAGAAATCACATTTTTCACATAATGTACACTAATCACATAAATGCACAAAATTCATACAATGCTCACCAAATGCATAATCTATGTCAAGTTTATGCACACATAAAAATCACCCATTTCATAGGAATCACAACCAATGCATTTTCAAGAAAATATTTTTCATGTATAAATCTAACATTTGAAATTAAACTTCACAAAACTCCTCATATGCAATACATAAATTTCAACCAAGACATGTTAGACATTCCATATATATGCAATAAGATCATGTTTTCACAAAATTCTCAAAACAAAATTTAATGTCACAAGTATGTGACCTAAATAATAAAAAAAAGGAGAAATTTCACACCTTTACCTCAAATCTCAAGCTTATCCTAGCAAGTCCCAAATTTTCAGCACTTTTCACCTTGTCGAAAATAACTTTTGTTTGGTTCAAACCAAAGCCCTCATCGTGTAAAGCAAACCATTTGCCTTCGGCGATTCTCGATTCAAAGCCTAACACCTCCAAAATGTAGAAAGAATGGAGAGAGATGAAGTGGGAGAGTTAGAGAGAGAGAGAGAGAGAGAGCTGTAAAAATGAAATATCTCAGCCCCTCCCAGATATTTGTCTCCTTAGGGTGCGAAATGACTGAAACGCCCCCGAGTCACTTAATGAACCCTCCCGACCTCCATTTTCGATTTCAAAGGCGATTATGGCTCCAAAATCGCTTTCTTAACTCTCTAAAAATTTTGTCTGGTCTATAATCAAAAATAATATTTGCCATAAAATTTTCAAGTTCTCGGGCCCTGTTGACCAAAAAAGTTAAATTTCTTCAATTATTCTCAAAATTTTTCAAAACCTTAATACCACTCTCCAAACATGTTTTCCACAATTAAAACATGCTAAATACCATTTAAAATGCGATTATGGCAAAAATGATGCTAAAATGAAAATTGATCAAAATTGGACCCGGTCTATACATTTAATTACAAAATTAGAAAAGTATGATATACCATGGTCTTACCAAAATATTCTCTTTGTATACCACCTACTGCAATTTAGGTTTATTTTTCTTATTTATTACTTTTATGATTTTGTAATTAAAGAAGATGTGTTATTTTGTGATTGTACTATAACAACAGTCAGTAGAGAACACCTACTCACCAGTCAATAGGTAATTATTATCCTTGGCCGGCCTTTGAGGACCAGCCTTGGCCGGTCTTGGCCAGGTCTTTTGGTCTTCTTGGCCTTGACCTTGGTCGATTTGCTTTTTGCTCTTTCTGCGCATTTTTGACCATTGGTTTAGTGAACATTATATTCTGAACATTGGGATCTAGCCGTTTACAATTTGAACGTTACATGTGATCGTTACCCCTTGCTCCATGCCTATAAAGCTTCTCGCATTCTTCATTTGTATGCACACCAACAATTATCATCCTTTTATGCAATAATCTATCATTTTATCTCTTTCTCATTGCCTTCATTTCCTTTGCCACAAATTCCAGAAGCTAGACCCAAAGTCTTTCGCTCCTTGGCCGGCCTTTGAGGATCGACCACCAAGGCTGGTCCCCAAAGGCCGACTAAGGACGACCACCAAGGCTGGCTAAGGCCGGGGCCCAGGTACTGGTTTAAATGGGGTCCAGGGTTCTAAGGCTTGACAAGTTCTAGCTGGGTATAAGTCAAGGGTTCATTTGCACAGCCTAACGGGCTGATCGAATTGTTCCTAAGCTCCAACAATCAGCCCTCATGATTGGGGGGCATCTGATGGAGTGTTTGACTCCAATTACAAAGCCATACGACGTGGGCAATAGTGATTCGTTTGACGTGGATGAGAGATGTACTTTGACCATGACTTTTCTATCTCCAGGAAAAACTAGGGGACTGAAGAGATAGTCTTTTACTAGGACACGTTCCTATCTGACTACTATAAATACAGGGACGGTCCATGTTTCAGGTACGTAATTAATATCCTCTGAGTGCCCTTACAACCTTCAAAGTCTCTTTGATCTGTGACTTGAGCGACAGAGCGTAGTCAGCCAGCACCACGCTGATGTCTTTCCTGTTACCTTTTGTTTATCCTTTTACAGGTTGACGTTTGACTAGATTGGAAGTGAATTTGTGTTTCATCACCTACCTAGTGACCAATGACTAGTTGTTCTTACTAATCCGGTGATGTGGTCCAATCACAAATGCACACATCTCCTTTAATTACAAAATTAGAAAAGTATGATATAACATGGTTTTGCCAAAATATTCTCTTTTATATATTGCCTACTGCAATTCAGGTTTATTTTTCTTATTTATTACTTTTTTGATTTTGTAATTAAAGAAGATGTGCTCATTTGTGATTGTACCATATCAACGGTCAGTAGAGAGTACCTACTTACCATCAATAGGTAATTATTGTTTTTTACATAAAAAAAATTCTATAAAAATACATAGATTTTTCTATTTTATCTTTTTGGAAAAGTTTTATTAGTTTATCGATAATGTCCTTCGGTAAATTTCAAGCTATTCAAACTCTAAAATAACAAGGACAAAATCTAGTGTGAGGTTTCTGTCATTGCGGGATTGGAGAGCCTTCAAGGATTTCTTCGAGCCTTCTTGGTTAGCACATCAGGCAGGTTGGTTTCACCTAAGGATGGCAACAGGGCGGGTACGGCACGGGTTTGCCTAAACCCGTCCCCGCCCCGCCGCCTTCAATATAATTCCCAAACCCGCAGCGGGTTTAGAATGGGACGAAATTTCAAAACCCATCCCCGCCCCGTTGGAAGAAATCCCACTCCGTCCCCGCCCCGCCCCGTTTAAAATTTCAAAAGGGGCGGAATGAGACGGGGCAAGGCGAGGCCCCTCCCCACAAAATTGTAACCATATCAAACATTAACAAAAATTAATTTTTTCAAAAGATACGAGCCTAGTGGCTAGTACCAAGTTTGATACTATAAAATTCAAAGTAGTATAACCCTTGTTTAAGAAGTAAAATGACAAGATTACACAATTAAATAGCCTATTACAAAAAATACATTCCACAACTAAATAACTCAGTAACAAGTTTGATCCAACAATTAAAGAAGTCTTAATGCAACCAAAAGATAAAACGAAAACATAAGTCTTAATACAACCAAAAAATAAAATGAAAACATGGTTCAGATACAACAATTAAGAAGGCTTAATTTGTATGTATATATGTATATATATATATATATATATATATATATTTATAATAATAAAATATATAGGCGGGGCGGGGCGGGGTGGGTACGGGGCAGGTATTTATAGAGTCCCGTACCCGCGGCGGGTTTTGAATTTTTTTATCATACCCGCCCCTACGGAAAAAAATTGACTCCCATACCCGTCTTATACGGGGCGGAAACCCGGCGGGGCGGACAAAATTGTCATCCCTAATTTCACCAAGGTAAGCGGAACTAGTACCGGCCTAGGCTCACCTAAAACCGAAATTACAAGGCTCAAGTCCTTTATAACAAATTTTAACTCGATTTGGGCTGGGATTAGAGTATTAGACCACCTCAGGTCTGTTCATCTAATTCATGCAGAGTTTGGGGTAATTTAAATGGTGGCATAGTATTTCAATTCTTTTTTTTTTCCGGGAAAGTTATTTGAAGTCATTTTCTCTACAAGCTACTAAACTGACAAAGATTTTTCGTTATATTTTATTCTATTTTGAAAAAAGAAAAAGAAAAGTAAATTCATTACATTATTGTATACTATTTGTGAAATAAATTAGCCCGCATTTTGCCTGAATTTGCATGACATGGATCATTTCTGAACCCAGCTCAATCTTAAACCCATTTTTTTGCTGAGCTCAATAATGACTAAACCAGAACGAATTGATCGCAAATATTTATAAAACTCATGCTCATTATCAAAGGTTTGATTTGATCAACTCTTGAGGTTGGACCTAATTGCAACCCTGCCAGTGCATAATTCTAAACTTTTAAAACGTTAAAAAAATGGGGAGTTTTCAATACTAAGGTCAATCTTGGCATAAAATTTGCGCGTGTTGGTCATTTCATTTCAACTTTGTTGTACCCACTCCCACTTGAAGAAATGTCAAAAAAATATATATATAAAGGAGAAGGCCGGTGAACGCAACTGATCGGCTGATCCCATGGCCTAGCTATCTCCTCAAAGGACATTTTTATATTATTCTCTTGCCCTCACTTTACCCCTTCTTCTAACTTAGGAATATTATTATTCTCTCCCAATTCATATGAAATCGTTTCATTCTTGTGCCAAGCTGAGTCGGTGAAGTTTTTGCATAAATACGTACATATTATTATATATATATATATACACACACACACACACAAACACAAACACACACATTGATGGATACTTCAGCACCACCTGAATTCCCGTCGAATTTGAAAATCCCGGTCGATCTATTCGTGTCCAAGAAGCATCACGGTCTCAGATTCGCCGACTCCTCCGGTGATCTCGTCTTCAGTGTCGACCGTCAATCATACGAGTCAACTCAGCGCCGTCGCAAGCAAGTCCTCCTCGACGCCTCCGGAAATCCCCTCATTACCTTGTACCGTGATCATGTGAGTGACTTCTCAATCTATCTTTCGTAGAATTTTTTGTTTGCCACTCAAAAATTTCAAATTAAACACAAATTGGCTTCGTTTCCACGCGGATGTATATATACAGTACGTTTGAAATGGAGGAATTTGAAGGCAAAATTTAAGGATTTTATTAAGAAATGAACTTTGATTGCTTTTATATATATATATATATATATATATATATATATATATATATATGTATGTATGTATGTATGTATGTATGTTTATATATAATTATATATATTGGCGTAAGGAAGGGACTTTAGAACGGAATTTGTTTATGGTTGCTTTAAATCCAATTTTGATGTTTCTCTTATAAAATGGCTTGATTTGGGCAGAATAGTCTTTCCTTTAAGAGCACTCAGGTGAGGGGTGACAATTGACATTGATTTATAACGTGTAAGCTAAAAAGTGACTAAATTGCAGATCGCTTTTATTTAAAATTTACTTAATATTAAACACGAAACTATGGACCTTGAGATTTGGTCGCTTCTTGTGATTACCTTGAATTGTTTTTCTAAGAAAATAGTGATGGAAAAGGCTATAGAGAACCTCGATTGAGAGGAAGATAAGCACCTTCTAGCCAATAGCCATGCCCTGCACTAAACACCACAATATATTATAACAGTGCTCTATAACCGTGCAGGCTTCAGGATTGTTGCGTATGACTGTATTCATATGTTAGACTGCACGATTCACTTGGTTTATCAGAAAGGTTAAAACATCTCCATGATACACATAAGCCCACGTTTGGTGGAATTTTTACATCTTCTCCACTGGATTTTATGTTTTTGTTTTTTCCTTTACATTTAATTATATTTAGTTGAATTAATGTGTTAGTGGTGTATACAACTATGCCTTCATTTAGAATGACCGATTAAAGTTGTATTGCACCATCAAGATAATTGCACAAGCCAATTGCTTAGGTGATTAGATGCACATTATGTGATTAGTTGTCTCATATTGTGCAGTTCAATTACTTTATTGGAAAAACTACACTTAGATTGAGTTAGGAGTCCTAAATAACAAAGTGGTCTATTTTAAAAGTTTATTTTTCACTTTGGTTGAATTAAACAAAATAATTACATGTGCATGGAATAGCTTAATCAGCATTTTTTCTGAACCAAAAACGTAAGTTTGTATGATCATATATTCATTTATTACGAAATTAATAAAACTGTATTTATACCTCTGCTAGAAATATGACAGGGTTCTTATATAGCTCCTGGTGCACATATCATCAGCACTTCACATACCCAAAAATCCTATATCCAATGTAAATTTACTGGAAAAAAGTTATTTTTTTCGCGAGGAAAAAGAAATGTCATGTTCCAAAAATATGGCTAATCCTTTGATTCTCGTGTTAATATCTAATCTGCCTTAATTAATGCTTTACATTATTTCATTTGCAGACAATTCCACATGTCTACATTAATTTTTACAACCCAATCACTGAATGGTGAGATTGTAGAACATTCAGAAAATTAGAAAGAAAACAGAAACAAGACCACAACGACACGTTTAACAGATTAATGGAACTAATCAGTATCACCAATTCTAGAATTTCATTGGACAATTCTAGGAATTGCATGAACTGCATACTTGATTGCAACTAGAACCACTGGTTCAACCAGAACAAAGGAATGGAGTAAAATTTCTTCAAGTCAAAATGGGTATCATCTGTTCAAGAAAATCGTGGAAAAGAAGTTGTGATATAATTTATGCTTTACTTTTTCTTTTCATTAAAAAAAAAGCATAAAAAACCTCAGGTAATTAAAAAAAAAAAGGGAAATACAGACAGATGTGAAGTGAGAGAAATCCAATGGCTGGCCTAAGAAGATGTATAGTGTCTATTTTTTTTTACTTTATGGGTGTGCTCATTTATACTGGGTTTTTTTCTATAATTCCTACAATTTTCCGGGGATCAAATGAAGTTCCAAGGTGAGTTACATATTTTTATGATTTTTTTTTTATGGAAGTGGAATTATTTGATCTAAGAAGGATAATTTGATATTTTGAAATAAGAGCTTGGAGGGCATTTTGGACATGAACAATGATTTTCAATGCATAAGTAATTATTTTGTTTAATTCGATTAAAGTGAAAAATAAACTTTTAAAATAGATTACTTTGAGTTTGTTCTTTAGGACTCCTAACATAATATAAGTGTAGTTTTCCCTACTTTATTTCATGTGATAGACTGATAGTCATGTCTGAACGGTCTTGAATTGGGTTTCGGACTTTAGAAACTGTCATTGTATGAGTTCATTGGAAATGATTGGCTATATCTACTGGTTGCAGAATGGATCTTGGCAAGGCTTTAGGGGGGGCGATACAGAAGAGTACTTGATATTCGGAGTGGAGAGGACCCTGAATCCACTTTGCAGAACCGAGTTTGATGTGGTCCTTGTTGGTGAAAATTCAGAAGACTTGAAGTCTGATTTCAAGATGAAAGGTTGCCCCTTCCAGAGGTCCTGCACCATTTATAGAGGCAATTCAATAGCAGCCCAGGTATTATTTACAGTAATTAGCATTATGGAACATGGGAAAGTATTTTTTAAATCTTTATAAATGCCCTTTTGCTTGGTTACCCTTTCAGAGTGCCATTATCATCACAGAATAAGCTCCACCAATTTATCATAAAAAAAAAGACAGATCAAACTCCACTAGTCTATTTCTTCACAATCGGTGACTGATTGCTCTTATCAGCAGCATCCTGCTATGGGTGTTTGCCTTGTTACCCTGCACCTCTTCTCCCTACATGAGAAGAAAAGTAAATAATTATTTTAATGTTATTGGATAAACTTACCCACAAAATGTTATATAATATTATACCTCATAGAAGTGTTAAAATTATTTAACATATTTTTTTTTTCTTAAATTATAATGGTGTCCAAAGGGTAATCCTAGCGTCTGAACATTTTAAAGTTGCAGTTATTGAGTTGATATTTATTATGATTATGAAATGGATTTATGAGCTCGTACAGCCCAGAAATGAGGACTTTTTATTTTATGAATGACTGGAAAAATGCAACATATACACAAATCTTCTATAGTGCAACTTATTCATCTTATTTGGTTTGGCTGCACTAATTCCTTTGATCCATGTGAAGAGCATTTAGAACTTTGTCTGTTATTTTTCATTTTTAATTTCAATTCCCTCTCCCTCAAATAACCAGGTGAATATCTCTCAATTGTTTGTTCTCATTTATTAATTGACCTCACTTATAACTGTCATGAATTTATTTATTTATGATTTATGATTTATAATTCTGTTGCTCATCAAATTCAACTTTCAACTTAAATCAATTTTTGGATATGTTAAAAGGTCACTACTAGTGTGATTCCTTTTTGTCGAGGGTGATGGAAGGGATGAATTGGGTACAAACCTAACCTTCGACATTTTAGCATGAAATGGCTCTCCTCTTACTCAAACCTGTGTTCTTGCCTTATCAACTCAACCTTTTACCACAACGCCAAGAATATTGTTATCTGTATTAAATGTCCTTATTTTGGTTTGGATTCATCTTAATTTTTTTCATTGGTATTTATGAAGGATATCCATCAACTATGGGTGTCCAAAGTGCAAAATCAATCTGCTCGTGGTGATGATCTTTCCTTCTATTTGGAATCATATTTCGGAATTGAACTTGAGTGTCCTGCACTGGAGCATCTGATACAAATTTAAACAACTATTAGGGAATAAGTAGAATATCACTGTAACCTTTTCATGAGATGAGCTGTTTTTTTATGTAACCTGAATAACACTCCAATTTCTACTGTTAAAAGTTGGTCAAGTTTCTTGCTAAAATAGGAGTATTAATTTGTGCAGGGTACTGGCTACTACAGTATTATCATATGTTGTGTTTCTTATTATGAATGTCTTTTGAGATTTTCTTTTGTTATTTTTAATGCAGACTAGCCTCATGTACAAGCTCGGGATTCAAAAACTTTTTGTTTCAAGGCGTAGATTTCGACTAACCATCTTTCCTGAGTTTGTTGATCATGCTTTAGTTGTGGCTTTGATTGTAATATTTTTTGATGGACGAAAATTACGGATGTAAGAGAAAAAATGTGGATGTATTTTCTTTGGTTAAAAGTAAAAGCAATTTGTAATTTTGCATGGGATTTGGTTAAAGAGTTTTTATTCGTGGCCTGCACACTCTCCTTGCCAAGGTTACTTAGCATCATGGTGTAGGCATAACCTTGGTTAGAGGTTGGTTCTTACCGTTTGCTGAGAACAAATAAATAAATAAAGGGTAAAGTGCAAAAACCTCATGCAATTTCATATGTGCATTTAAATTTTTGTAATTTCAAAATTTAGAGCAAATTGCTCCTATTGTATTGCATATGATGATGTCAGAATTTTTTATAATTCCAAACTACTCATTTTGTCAATTCATGTTTTACCTTTTTGTACTTTAATAATTTTATTGTTCAATTTCTTACCGGTTGAAGATTTGTTCCTATTTGCACAAAGTAGAAAATGTAAAGAGTTTTGCAGATATAACATACTCATGTTTTATCTGAAAACCTAAAGGTGCGTTTAGTAATGTTTTTGTTTTTTATTTTTGCTGTCTCAAGAAAGTAAAATTTTAGTTTTGTTTTTTTGAGTGAAAATAGAAAATAGAAATGACATTTATTAATACTTATTGTTGTCACAATTTTGAAAGCAGGAAACAAATAAAAGTATTTAGTAACATTATTTTTCTTTTTTACAGTATTGATTTTTATTAATTTTTTATTTTATTTTTAATTCGTCTATTGATATAGAAAACCTTAAAATATATATAGTGTATACAATTCAAAAATTTTATAAATTTTAATAATATCTAATACATAATAATAAAATGAATAATGATAGACATGGTGAAAGTTATCACCGAATTGGAAAAGTGAATCACTTGGTGCAAGTGAGACCTACACTTTCATAATCCAATGGATGGACCTCTTCGTTACACATTCAGTGATACATTTTCACTCTACAAATCATTATCTTAATAAAATACAATATCTAATTTAAATCACGAACTCCATGTATATGCATTATGTATCACTTTAGTATGTGATGGATAATATATTTAACATATAATATATAATAAAAAATAAAAAATATTAAATAATATCTCATATGTAGTAATATTATAAATTAATTATAATATAATATTTACAATTATAATATAATATAAATTAATTATAATATAATATTTCATGTAGGAATGAACAGTGCCCATGTAGTAACAATACCAGAAACGTTTTTGAGTTACAGTACTAAAAACAAAAGAAACACTTTTTTTATGTTTTCTCTTTTCTTCACAAAAATGAAAAATATTTTCTACCATTGAAAAACAAAAACATATTACTAAACATATGTTTTGTTTTTGTTTCTACTTTTTGAGGGTTGACAACAAAAAACAAAAAACGTTTTCCGTTAGAATGAACAATGCCCATGTAGTAACAATACCAAAAACGTTTTTTAGTTACAGTACTAAAAACAAAAGAAACACATTTTTTATGTTTTCTCTTTTATTCACAAAAATGAAAAACATTTTCTACCATCGAAAAACAAAAACATATTACTAAACATATGTTTTGTTTTTGTTTCTACTTTTTGAGGGTCGACAACAAAAAATAAAAAATGTTTTCTGTTAGTGAAAGCACCTAGCGCCCCTAAATTTCTGAACAAACTACATACATGCGATTTTTCTATTTTATTTTTTTTACCTCTTTAATATATATAAAAAAGATCTATTTTATTTTTTTACCTATAGTGTTTTATTTTTAATTTTAATCTTTTGGACTCATAAGATCTCTATAATATACATATATATGTGTGTGTGTGTACATTTTTACCTAAAATACTTTAGTTTTAATTCTAGTCTTTTAATAGGAGTATATATTTTATTTTATTACATATACTACTTTATTTTTATTTCTAATCTTTATATATAAAGAAAGTTCTATTTTTTTTTTTTTTACCTATAATACTTTATTTTTAATTCTAATCTTTTGGACACTTAAGATTTCTTTAATATATATAAATAAAGTTTCAATACATTTTTATTTATATACAAATAGTTTAATTTTAATTATTTTGGACTCTTGGATCTCTTATATATGTGTGTGTGTGTTAGTTAATATAAAAAACATATTTACCTTTTTTTCTATACTCCTATTAGATGCACATAGAGTTCCGGATCATTCTTTATTTTTTATATTATTTTATTATGTATTATATTACATCCAATAGAATTTCAGATATTTTTTAATTTTTATATTATTTTATTATGTATTATATTATATTTTTTATCCCCAAAAAAAAAATATAAAAGAGTTTTCATTAAACATAAACTCTTGTATTTTATTTTATCAAACTACAAATACCATATTAAACACACATTCTTTGAGAAATTCGTTAATTGAAAAAGTAATTGAAATTAAAATCTATTAATCACATTATATATATAAAATTTAAATATATATCATTTCACTTTAATTAAGACTCTTTAACACAGAGACACTCATTAAATTCACTTTATATATATATATTCAAATATGTGTATACAGCCATGTGCAAATTATATATATGACAAACACTTTTATTTTATTTTATCAAACTTCAAATACCGTATTAAACACACGAGGGCTTTGAAAAATTATTTACTGAGAAAGTATTAAAATTAGGATAAATTACTCGCCTAATTACCCTTGAATTAAAATTCTTAATTTATATTGCTCAACTTCCCTGAAGTTTAGTTTGTTGTAAATTGACATTTAGCTCTATTAAAATTAGTTAACATAAAAAAAATCAAAATGTGTAAACTACTATTAGTAACGTTAATGTTGGTGTGACATTGACGAAGATATATATTTATATATATATATATATATATATATATCATGTTTATCTGAATCAAATGATTACAAATTAAAGTTATTTTTGCACAAAAATATTATAATTTGAGGATACTTTTGTAATTGTATATTAAATGTGATTTTATTTAAAGGATTATTAGTCTGATAGGAGTGTTAGAGTAATTTTATAAAAACTTTAATTTGAGAGTAATTAAGCTAAACCTCAAAGGAAGTCAAAATAATTTACCATTAAAATTAAGTTATATTAATCACATTATATATATAATATTAAATTATATTTATTTTCACTTTAATTAAGACTCTTAACACAAACAAACCCAATAATTCATGTTACATGTGTACTTTTTTTCAAATAGGTGTATGTATGTATGGGCACGTTATATATATCTCGTCTCCTAATCTTCTTTTGCATAGACTCCGTTGGTACCTAAAATTGCATTCTCAAACTTAGTTATTTACCAGTTAAATTTTTAAAAAAAGTTATAGATAAAAAATAATTCATTTAAATTTATCAACAGTATTAAGATAAAATTAGTCTTTTTGAAGGAAGAGGAACCGACAAATTTTATAACAAAGTGGCTCTTTCATCCAATATTTAATATATAGAAGGACAAAAGACTAATAATACATACATACATAGTATATGACTCAATAGTGTAAAATGATACGAATTATACAGAAAAATAAAGTATTTTTGTATATTTGTTTTTGGTTATTTATATATTTTATAATTGCTTTATATATAGTACAGGGGTCATAGTCGCTCTATTTAATTGGAGACCCTGTTGTAGTCCATATGGCCCAAATCCAATAGACACACCCCACGGGCTCGCTGCTTTCCCCCACCGGGCCGAATAAGGGTTTTTCGAAGCACTCTTCAGAAAGAGAGAAAGAGAAGGAAAATAGAAGAAAGAAGAAATCTTATTCTCTACGATCGTTGTTGTTTATGAGGGACGAGAGAAGACTCCACCTGGAACGACACTGAGAAAATCTCATACCAAACTCAACAAAAGAAAGAATCGCTGGTTTTCTTCTTTCTTATATAAAGAACATATCATATAAACATATATATATACATATATATAAAGTAATGGGGAGACAGAAAGGAGAAGCGGCCAGAAGTAAGGCTCGTCCCTCAAGCAGCAGGTAATTCATCAGTTTCTTGTTTTTGTTAGATTCTGTTTTCAAGATTGCGAAATTCGTATTAACGATTTCTTTGATATATATATATATATATATATATTAGTATGGCTGCTTCGCTCTTGCCGTCGGGTGTTACGGCCGTTGGATTCGGAGGCTATGTGGGTAGTTCTCGGCTGGACTCTTCTTTCCCAGGCGAAGACGCAACCAACCCACTTTTGGTATTATCTTCTCTCAGTTTCTTTGAATCTTTTATGTCTGCATCATGGGTGTATATTGGTAATTGAATGATATTTATATTTTTTGGATTTCATTCTATATTTCTATATCCATAAATAGAGATATTTCAGAGAAAGAGAAGAAGAAAGAGAGGGCTCGAGATAGAGAAAAAAACAACTATTGCCTTTGCAAGAAATCTTTGTCCAACTTTAAAACAGAAGCAACTGGAACTTGCTTTCTCAAAGAAGTAAAACAATTGAACTGAATTGCATCTTAAAAAACTTGAAGACGAAGAATGCATTCTTCACATGCCATTCTAACACACCTTTATTTAGAAAAATAAAGTTATAGCTAGGTTCATGCATTTGTTGTCAGACTTGAAAATTCAATGCGTTTGTTTCATTTTAGATATCTACAAAACAGATGTTTAAAATTGTTGAAATTTTCTTTATATAGCGTGAAAAATAGCTTGAAAGCATTACCATGCAATTCCCAACTCAACTTAATTTGTCTTTAATCTTTATTCAATGCGTTTCTTTCATTTTAGATATCTACAAAACAGATGTTTAAAATTGTTGAAATTTTCTTTATATAGCATGAAAAATAGCTTGAAAGCATTACCATGCAATTCCCAACTCAACTTAATTTGTCTTTAATCTTTATGATATCATCGTTCCAGTTAAAAGCTGTACCTTAATTGCAGGGTAAAAATGTTGTATTTTTCAAGTTCTTGGGTATATGCTTAGGCTGTGTTGGTCCCCAAAATCATTCTTTGGGGAAACAATATCATACTATATATGTAATGCTACCTTATATTTAATGTCTATGTTGATCTTCTGTGGTTTGGGTGTTGCAGGATATGGACGGTGAAGTGGCACAACACTTAAAGAGGCTTGCAAGGAAGGATCCAACCACCAAGGTAATGTTTTACGATTACTTGTAATGAACTCTTGAGTGCTGCTTTTAGCAAGAGCTTTGTCTGTTAAAAAAGAACGGTTTAGTCACTGGCTATGACTGTGATGTGTGTATGATGGATTTGTTAATGATAAGGAGCAAGATTAATTTTCTCAAGAGGCTGTTTGTGTATACGGGCTTTGCTATGTATTCCAATTTCGTCCGTATATTGTCTCACTTAGCATCTGGTGAGCAGTGACTCAGTGAGCTTAGTTATTGAGACTTAATTGATCTTTTATTTTAAACATATTAGTTTTTCTGGTTATTATGCGTATTTATATATAGCCTATGACGTGGGGGATGTCAGCATCCTTTTAAGTTCCACTTAATTAGTCACCTGCATATGGCAACTTAAGAGACACAAATGACAAATCACTGACATGAGTTAGAAATCAATTGTTTGGATCCAATGACTATAGGTGTATATAAGTACAGTGTTGCTTCTTTGCATGGGAAGTGAGTAATTTAGAAACACTCTATGATGGCTAGCTTTTCACTACTTTTATCGCACTATTCTATTTTTCTCTAGCTTTCCTACATCTCTCCTCTATTCTTCTTTTCTTCTCTCAAACTACTAATTATTATTGTTCTTCTCCTTCTCTACTTCTCCAGTCTCTTGTTTGTGCACCTTTATCTCCTACTCTGTTCTCTAGTTGGAGTTGGAGTGTTAGACTATTTGTTGGGAGCTTGGAATACTCTCTGGACATATTATTTGGAGATCATAAGCTACTTAATTGCATGGTTTTTTTAGACCCTGTTCAGGGAAGCTCTCCACAAGTCTTGTTGATAACATGTGGCTGCATCAAGTGGGTACCAGAGCTTTTCCTGCTTGGTTGGAGAGTATTTTGTCTCCTATAATTTTAGCTTATAATCGTTGCTCGTCTGTTTTTTTGGGTAAAATTCATGTGAAAGCATAACTACTTATTTCTTGGGGGGTGGTATTAGACACCCAATCGGTGGTTGTTCTCCTGCACTTATAAATTACAAATTTTTGGTTGTTTGCCCTAGTTGTTTCTTCGTTGCTGCCATGACCTTCTTTGCTGCCTAATTGGCTATTTTAAAATCCCTGCAAATAGTTTGCTGCTTTTGTTTGCAGAGTCTGCAGTATGGATTTTAGCTGTTCAGTTCAGTTATCAGTGCTCGAACCATATCATCTGGCTGAACTTGGCAGTTGCGTTTAATTGCCAATGAGTGGCAGTTGACCAGCTCTGAGCTCAACTTGAGCAGCTTACTTAAATGATCAGTGCATTGCAAGTGAATGCACATTCACAAAACTAAATTCAAGATGATAAGAGAATATTCAGCTAGCAACTTTTGGTCCAGCAGTTAGTACTGTTCTTACATTTTAAATTCACCTCATATATTTAATTGCTGCATCTCTGCTTGTTTGTGCATCTAGTTTTCTTATAATACTCCTCACTAGTTTTATCAGTTTATTCATCTCAATAGTATCAGATTTTGGAGCATGTCTGTCTTATAATTCAACCATATATTGTCCATCTGTTTTCTTTTTTCCCAAACTAAGAAGCTCTCTAAATTTTGCTTCTGCAGCTTAAAGCTTTATCATCTTTGTCTATGCTGCTCAAACAAAAATCTGGGAAGGAAATAGTACCTATCATTCCACAATGGGTATGCTTATTACCTCTTAACTCAAATGTTAGTCGATATATGCAGTTGGAAATCATGCTCTTTGTATTATATTTAAGTTAAATGGATAATGACTGTACATAAATGGTCTTTTGAAGCATCTGGTGCTCATCAAATATGATTGACAGGGATGACAACAGGTGTGGATTTGGGATGGGACATTACTTCACACCCTGATCCTGGAGATAGATTTACCTCTCCAAATTTGTTCCAAACCTGATATAGGGTTGGGCTGGGAAAACAAGACTTCCACACATGGGGTGGGGCTGGTAACCTGCCAGAATACTAACTTCCAACAATTTTGCCTGGAACTAGAACAAAATCCATAAATCCCTGGTAGCAAAGCCTATTTTCTTCGTGTCTACCTACTTTTAAGTAACTGATTCTTCAAACCACATATTTTGGATAGCGATAGCACTCCTATTCGTAGATCACTCCTTCAGCTACAAACTTTAAAACTCGTGTTGTATATGGCAGAAGATGCAGCATGGAATCTTACTCAGAAGTTAAATGAAACTACAATAATTTTTGGACTCAGACACTATGTGGTGTTCAATGCATAGTGTAATGGCCTACATGCGGATGCCGGATGATTAAAAGTAACTGTGCAGGAGGCCTTTTATGGGGCTTCGCTTTTCATCTCAGCACTAATTTTGAATATATGAAAGTGCATAATATAGTCAAGGCGGGTCAGGATGTTGACCCCTCAAGCAACCCCGTTCGGTAGCCTGTTAGGTTTCAGTACCTGTCTCCATAATTAGCCTTATTCTGATTTGTTCCTTCCTACCTTCCTATAGGTCAAGACGGGCCTTCTGTAATGTGATCAGTCTGTCTCTTCAAGTATTAAAGCAGTTATGATTAGGATGCTAATTTTGGAACTAAAGACGAATTAAGGGAAGGTGGTGTAAATTACAAAAACAAGATCATCTAAAGTGTCAAAAAACTATTAAACTTTAAGGGTTTCGATTTAATTTTTGGTAAATCCTCAACAGCCTGCCTCCTGGTTAGTCAAGTATTAATTTAGAATGGAGAAAAAAGATTGTGTTACTTACTTATAGGTCCAAAATGCCCACTTATCTTTGGGTCTGTACATCTACCCAATGGACAATCCAAAAGGTTTGAAATGGACTAGCTTAAAGCTCAATTGGCCTGGCCTCATGCGTCAACTTGAATTTGGGTAATTAAAATCTAGAATCCTGGAATTGTGCTTTTGGCCCAAATTGCATTAATGGTTGACTACCTTATTTTAAATAGTGATTGCTTAGATCAAGACTTTACAAATACTAATAAAATAAGGCTCGCTTGCAGCTACTCAAAAAAAGATATGCTTGGATGCTTTTGAGCCTGGCATTTCTAGAGAACACGAACCTTGAATATATGAAGTATGGTTCAAAGTATGGTAAGCTTTTTGTTTACTTTATGCCCAAGTTGTTGAAGGAAGGATATTGTTACGACAGACAGCCACAAACCAAGCACAATCACGAAACATGACGGAAAACGAAACAAGCACCACATAGAACACAAGTATTAACGTGGTTTGGCGATGAGCCGTCTACAGCAAAGATCTGACAAAAAATTTCACTATGCTAAAATCAAGAGATTGCAAGTTTCAACTCTAAACCCTAGCTCTCGCTCTCTCACCCTCTTTCTGCGTTTTCAGTGTTTTCTGTCTTCATCCACTCCAAACCCTAGATGCCCTTATATACTGGGCTACAAGAGAGTCTTAAACAGGGTCCAAAACCCGCAAGCGAAAAATGGGTCATAAGGCCACACAAAGCCCATTTTTTGGGTCAAACTAGGTCGCAACGCGACCTAGACCGAGAGAAAATTCGGGCCACAACATAACATATATGAATTGTCGAGAAAGATGTGTAAGAGGGATGAGGAGTTCATGAACCATCTTCTCTTGCATTGTCTAGCTGTCAGGGACGAGTGGAGTTTGATTCTATCCATCTATGGTGTTTGATTCTATCCATCTATGGTGTATAGTGGGTTATGCTGGGCTTTACAAAGAATGCTCTTGAAGTGTGGTGTGCATTCTCAGTAGGGTCTCATGCCCTAGAGGCATGGAGGGCTGCCCCTCTGTCTCTGGTGGAGTGTTTGGAGGGAGATAAATAGGAAATGCTTCTACGGCATGGAGGCTCTTGTTTGGGCGCTGAAATTCTATATTCTTAGTTCGTTATTTTTTTTGGGTATATGGGAATACTTGTAAATCTATGGGGGATTTAGTAGTTTTTGTTGATAGTCTATAGGTATAGCTTTTCCTGTGGATTTTGTGCAGTTGTTTCGGGATGCACTCCCTTTTGAGCACTCTTTTAATGATATTTACTTATAAAAGAAGCCACTTAAATTGAGAAATTTGAAGTTAAACACCATTTCACTTTAGATTAAACTTTTTAATGTGTCTTCGGATATGTTGGTTTTAAATGGGTTTGAGTCTTATTGTTAGCGCCATTGGTGGGCCCAATTGATTGGATGAACCAAGGCTGCTAGAAGCTGAGTGGCTTATGCTCGAGTTTGCATAGAGATCTTCATTGTTGATCCTCTCCCAAAATCCTTGAATGTGGATATTGATGAGTGGGTATGGTAGAAAACGGTTAAATACTTAAGGAATCCACATAAATGAAGACATGCAACATATCTATTCTCAACGAATATTGCAAGAAGGTACGCACAGGAGCGGAGAAAATAAGAGTAATGATACTTGGTAGGAGGTTCCAAGAAAAAAGAAGAATATCTATTTCTTCGGTTGAGTGTATAATGAATGAGCAAGACAAGTTCAACCTAATAAGAAGCTTGAGGAGAGTGGGAAGAATATTGTGGCCAAGGGTTTGGACTCCAAGAAGAATGGAAAGATGTTTGACCCTCTTTGATTTGGCAACCGAAGTGGATGAAGCTTGAGAATTGCCTTCCATTGGCAATGTGACTTCTTGACATCTCTCAAGAAGTTACATGCTAGCTCTAGTTCCTCAAATATTACTTCTTCCCTACTATGAACTCCTTTCTTTACTTATATGCTTCATATGCCTTTACCTTTCGTGGTAATAGGAAGATTCCTCCTACTTAAAAGAAGGAAGGACAGTAGTTACTCTAGTGTGGAAATATGTTAACAACACCTATCCTTTGCATTGTGAACAGGTTGCTTTGTTTCGTGCCCATTCTCTTGGTTAGTTGGTTGTCAGAGGTTTATTTTCATTGGTTGTTTTATGCTTGCAAGCTTGGTCTGTGGACTTGTTTGAGCTTGCATTTTGTATCCTTCTTTTTGTTATTCTAATTTTCAGCTTACCTATCAGATAAATTTCAAACAACATTTATTGTTGGGTCTTTATTCTGTAGTAAATTAACCTTTCAACCCCTGAGGTTTTAGCAAATAACTTTGATATGAAACTTTTGTGAAAATAACTCTGACACCCCTTGTCAGAAATTGCTGGAGAGACAGAGTTAAATTTCTAATGTGATTGACATCTTTACCCTTAATTTATCTTAAGCCGAAACTCTGTGGTATGGTTCAGCAACTATAAAGGGAATTCACCCGCAGGGTAGAGAAAGTGTTAAATTAACAAAAATGAAAAAAGACCATTTTACCCTATTTGAACCACCTAATTTTCATTTCATACCCATCTCCTTCTCTCTCTACATTTTACTCTATTCCTGCGTGATAGGAAGTTTCTCGTTGTATCTTTATATACTTTGTACGAAGAAATGAAAATCACCTGCTGGGAGCATAACTGGGTTCTCATATTCCCTTCATTGACTAGCACCACATCACCTCCATTAGCGGCTGTGACACCACCTTTATCAGTGACTTCGCTCTCTCTAACTAATCCAAACACCATCTGCAACATTTCTGAAGTATGCCCTCTACCTTTATATGCCTTATATACACATGTATGTATAAATGTCGAAGAATTTGATCCCCAAACCCATGCCCCAAAAACCCACAGCTCTCACAGCCCCAAAAAGCACAGAGAGAGAGAGAGAGAGAGAGAGAGAGAGTGGCTCTGGAGGGAAGGAACAAAGAAAGGAGGCTCGTTAGAAAATAGTGTTGGAAAATATTGTTGTTGCTTGAGGATGTCAGTTGAAAGAACATGATTTTGGAGATGTATTTTAATAACACCACTTTTGGTAAGGAAATTGATTGTATCCCTTTAGTTTAGTCTTTCATTGATTATATCACTAATTTAGGTTGATTCATTGTATCCCTAATTTTAGGTTGATTTATGATTGTATTTGTATCACTTTAGTTTAGCATTTGATTGATTATATCACTGATTTAGGTTGATTCATTGTATCCCTAATTTTAGGTTAATTGATTATAATCATTGTATTATATATTGACCTCCAAGAGAGATGAATAATATATACAATACATAAATTTATACTCTTTCAATAATTAACACATCTACTAATTATAATCAGTAAAAGTTCTTTTGTAAATTTACATGTAAAGGATTACATTGTCATTTCTGTAGAATGAATAAGGTCCAAATTTGGTATTCGATAAGAATTCCTTTAATATGGTCTCAACAGTCTGTTAACAACAGGGGATGCATAAGAAAGTCAACCAACCTTAGGGGAGGTTGACTGCAATTTTTACCAAGGTTTGTTCAGAAGTTATTTGCTAAGATCTCAGGGGAGATCATGATATATTTACCCTTATTCTTTTCAACTTAAAGCTTGACACAACAAATTGAAGTAAACAAAAAGGAGAATTTGATATTTAGAGAGATAATGCAGCACTTAGGACATATTGGAAATTATTTTTAACAAGATTTAGATTATTTGTCATTGAGAATTTTGTATTAAGTCAAGAGACATCAATTTAAGGTTCTTAAAATTAATTGTTTTATCGTTGCATCTATGAAAAAGTGTGGAAAGTGAAGACTTCTCTAATTTTCAACTGTTGTTAACCTAGTCCAGGATTAAAATTGTGCAATCTAGATATCGTTTTTGCATTGAAAGTTGAAAATTCTGATAGAGGCTCAATGGTACAAGGTCTGGATGTTTCAGTACACTGACTTACACCTTATTAGTTAATAAATAGGAAAAAGATAAAATAAAGTAAAATAAAATATGGTATTAATGTATACTCTATAAATTGAGCCCTGCTCTTATTTGGAATTATAATATAGCTATGACTATGAATCGTCTGCTATTGGTCTTGCTGTTATTTGGAATTATAATATAGCTATGACTATGAATTGTCTGCTATTGGTCTTAGCTGTGATATATAATTGAGTTCATGGGCAACAGAACCATGGTTAGCCTTTTGGTCTTCTTGCTTTTAGTCTATCTTTCCAACTTTAGTCAAATTTAATTTTCATTCCTAGCCACTTTTTTAGAAGTTGAGGCAAACAATTGTGAGAATGCAAGCTTGGTGGGGCCCTAAGTGGGCTCCTTTTCAGCCCTGTTGGACATGTGGTAAGATGATGTTAGAAAGCCGAAAATATAACATGCATCACAGACAAAAAAATAAAATGAAGTTTTGTGTTGTTTGTTGAATGTTATATATTGAGCATAGAATTTGTTAATGTACGCTCCCTTCATATATGTCATTCTTTTCCCTGAAGCCAGACTGGATCTTTACTTCTATATTAGTAAATAAAACAAATAGTTTCTAGTAGTATTGGGTTTTTGACTCACTCGTCATCACTTTTGCCTGGAAACATAGGCTGATAGCTACTTATGCATTGAATTCGTACAACACCTAAGTTTTTATGCCAACATACTGAGTTAAGACTTTTTTGATGTGGTACACTTTGATATAATGGTGACTCAAAGTTTTTTGCTTTTTATTGCTTAGGCATTTGAATACAGAAGGTTGTTGCTGGACTACAACAGAGACGTTCGGCGAGCTACTCAGGACACCATGACTAATCTCGTAACTGTTGTCGGGTTTGGACTTCTCTTATCTTGATTAGAACTATGCATACCTCTTTGACTTGCCTTTGTTTATGCTACTAACTGTTTAAAGATGTATAGAAATAGGGAAAGAGAATCCTTTGATTTGTTCGTTGTGTATTGATGTACTTATTAGCATGTTTTAGCTTGATAGTTGGTCTTCTATCATGGGGGTGAAGAATGTATTACGAAATAGTTCGTTTTTTCCAAAGTAAGTACAATATTTTTTTTTTTTTTGATAAGTAAGATTGTATTAGAAATCTTTCAAAAGGGGAACGCGTCCCGTAAAACTACACAAGGGCCAAAAAGACTCCTAAACTCTCAAAATGTCCAAAAAATCAACTATTTGCCCCATGGATTTACAATTTCTCCCAACTACCCAACAAAAAAGAGAACTAGTAATTGTGAATTTCAACTCCCCCATGGAAGACTCCCCACCATCAAAGGATCTCCTATTTCGTTCCTTCCAAAGGCACCACCATAAGCACAAGGGCGCTAGCCTTCTACTATCACGGGCTTGGGACCCAACTGAACAACCTCTCCACACCTGCACATGAAAATGTGAATGATTATTGCCAAATAAGAAAATAAGGACCATTTCCATATCTTAAAAACCTTAAATAAACTGGGAAGCTTGGCATTTAAATGCTGTTGTAGAGATTGTTGAAAGAAAATTATTCAACTGCCATTACTTATGACCTCATTGCTCGAATTTGTAGAAAGGACATCCACAAAATTTTGTCATAGGACAGAAGAGATTGTGTTCCCTTAGTGGAGGAATGAAAAATCTCTAGGTTGTTAATTGAAAAATATTTCTTAGCTATCTTTTACTTCTAGTCATAAGTGGTTTTAGTTTTGGCATGGTTGTCAAATGTATATCTTCCTGACTTTTGATAATCCGCCTTGCTATTTATTTATTTAGTTTATCATGTAGGCATGTTTGATTTATGGACTTGCAGTTATTCAGTGCTTTCTTCCCTTCTTGTTTTAGAAAGAATGAGTATAAAACGAAAATAATGTTGATCCCTTATTCTAGGTCCAGGGATTGTGGCATCTAGATGCCAGTGTAACATTCCAAGTTTCTTAGTGTTATGCTTAGTAGCTTGTTAATAAATTACTTTGTGAATCACTCCAAACAAATCAAGACTGTTCACACTATCACTACTTGAGTTTTTATATTTTAGTTTTTCATGGTAAGGAAAATTTATTTAATTGAATTGCAATTGGATAGAGCACTGATGAAAAGCTATGACCTGATAGTTGGAGCAGGAATATACATGCCCTGTTTGGAGGAGCTTCCTGATTCTAAAATTCCTTCCATTTAAAAGGCCTTTGAAGAATGCCTTTAATAAAAGGAATTTAAAAGAAAAAAGTTGTTTGGTGGATGCATTTTTTGAAATTCCTTCCACAATTAACACAGTTTTAACTTGACAAATTTATACTTAATTATTACTCTCAATAGGCAAGGTTTCACGAAATAAAAGGGGGCAAAATTGTCTATAAATTTGTTACTTAAAATAATTATGGCTTCCTTCCAAAAGCAAGTTTCCCCAGCTTCCTTTGAATGGACTTTTTAGGACTTCGACTTTCATTAGAAGTCCATTTTCCTTATTTCACCAAACACTTATATTTTTTTGGAAAGGACTTCTTGGGCTTGGAAGCCCATTTCAATCCCGCAGGAAGCTCCCCCAAACAGGCACACAATCTCTTGTATCTGCAGTAGGCGTCTCTTTCTCTATTTATTAATTAATTGTTGGCTCTTAAGTTTATGAATATTTACATATTACAGTTGCATTTGTGGCCTTCTCTGTTATTGATATTTTTGTTTTATAATGATTATATGTAGCATGCCACATTTCTTCTTTTTTATCGAATCTCTTGAGAACTTGTCTGTAGAATTTTTTTTTCCTTCCCTTCTATTTTTTCAGAAGAGACTTGGCTCCTCATCTCAAGTCTTTGATGGGACCGTGGTGGTTTTCTCAGTTTGATCCAGTTTCAGAAGTTTCTCAAGCTGCAAAGCAATCATTGCAGGTTTGCTCTTGTTTTGCCTAGCTATTGTAATAATCGCTGATTTATATTGCACTTTTTACTATCGGTTCAACATTATTCCATTTCCCCCAAGAGAGATGGCTTATTCTCGTGTGATTTCATTCTCTTATCTTTGTTGTAGAGGAGCTTAGTAGCATTTTGTCCAAAGCAGAAGTCGATGGCATGATTTGTGGGTTTCTAATGGGGCGAGTTGGAGTGGTATTATTCCACTTACTATTTGTATACACCATAGATATTCTGTGGACGGAGGAGCAGTTACACTACCTTAGATGTGCCTTTTGAAGCAGTTTCTGGTTGTGAAATGAACATCGAAAAGAGTAAGTAGATCCCGGTGTGGAAGGTGGAGTTAGGTAGTTATTGGCAGTGAGTATTTGTTCAAAGAGTAGGCACTTCAGAATGCAATAAGAGAGAGATTTGAGAAGTGATTGGCAGGGTGGAAGCGCTAATATTTGTTTAGGATGGCCAACTACCTTAAGATACCTTATCTAGTTTTCTGGATTATTTTATTTCAGTGTTTCTGTTCTGGCTCTGGTGGCAGAAAGGTTGGAAAAGCTGTAAAGTGGACTTGTCAGGAGGTTTACTGATGAGCTTATGTACCATTTTATATAGTTGGATAAGGTGTGCTCCCCGCTGAGAGAGCAGTGGACACTTTATATAACTTTTTGGATGGGATTAACCTTGGGAGGGTGAGAATATGATGTGTGACCAATATGATGAAATGGTCACACTCTCAGGAGTTCAAATTTGAGGTGAGCTCTTAGCATAGGGTCCTGATTAGGGTAGTATCCTCTCAATTTCCTTGGAAACCAATTTGGCAATTGGAATTCCCCTCTGAAGTGGCTTTTTGTGCTTGAACAGCTTGGTTAAGAAAAATTTGATGGTTGGCATATTAATCAAGACACATTAAATCCTTACTAATTGGTGGTCCATGTGCAGTGGAGCTGTGGTGTTGTGGTCACAGTAGAAATAAGAAAGCTAGTTCCAAGCAACTATTGTCATTGATAAACCAAATGGTACTTCTGATGCACAAATTGTACTAGGGGTGTATGCTGACTCGATGGTTAAGATAATTTGGCATTTAGGAATTTAAAAGGTTCTATTTGCTTTATTTATTATTATTATTATTTTTTGAAAGTTCTATTTTCTAAACTTGCTTTTTTTATTAAAATTTCAAAATTCTTTGAGTCCTAATTTAAGTTGGGTAATGAAACTTTTTAAGGTTCAAAACCAACTCATTCATAACTTGGAAACTTTCTATTTTTATTTAACAATAAAACTCCACTGAGCCGGCCTATTTCTCTTTTGTTACAAACGAGTAGGAATGACACAGAGAACAAGAGAGAATATCACATTCTGATACCGGTAACATTTTTCTTGTGTCCCACTCTTTCGCTTTTAAATGATAATATCATCATAGTCATTTTAGAGATATTCCAAGTTACTGTTGCCAAACAGAAAACCCCCATTTTGTTTTCTGGTAGTCAATAAACATCGATTAATGATATTGACCATCACCAGACCCTGTAGTAGCATGCTATGATCACCCACCCGTCAAGAACATGAGCTGGCAACAACCTTTTTATTGGGGTTGCATTCCAACTGATAACATTTGTTTTCATAGTTTAGCACTTAACAGTGTTAGTTTGTAAAATTTGTTTGTTGCTATATCCACATTGCTGAGAAAAATTGCTAATGCTGCACTTTGCTATATCCACCTTGCTCAGCACATGATAATTTGGGCTTGAGGTTAGACCAGCCCCAACCCAATCCTGACACTGAGTCACTTGGCTCAAATGTGGTGCAGATATTGTTTCAATTTGCATTAGCCCTAGTGTGCACACGCACACATACACACATTTTACAAGTAAAATATGTCAAATTTATTTGTTTATAAATGTATATGCAGTCCTATTTGGCCCTCGTGTTGTTCTTGGGATGCGCTCCCCTCTTGAGCGCTGTTTATAATACTTTACTTATAAAAAAAAATAAAATGTATATGCAGTCAAACTTTGATGTCTAGATATATTTTGTGTTTGTATAAAATATTTTATTTACATGGATATAATAGAAGTCAAGGAACACATACACTTGCTAAAAGGAGGAGTCGTCTCTGTGTTGAACAAGTGTTATAGACGCCGACACTTCTTGTACACTTTAGGAGATGTGTCCAACAGATTTTGAATGTGCTTATAATTTAAAAATAAAATTTCTTAATTTTGATAACGCAGTTGAATTCATGGACATACTCCAACATGTGGAAAGTGGATCTTTACATGGGATCATACTTTCTTTAAGTGTGAAAAAAAGGAAAGTAGTATGAAAAAGATCCAATTGAATGTTTATATAAAATTTATAAAAAAAATGATGATATTGAAAAACACCAGGTGTAGAAAGGTTTTATTTAAATTTAAAAGAGTGCTTACTAGACAATGAGTGGACAGAGGAGTCAACAGATTTTTTGCGCATATAAATATACATATCTATATATGTTCATGTCTATACACAAACAACAACACATATGTAGTCTACTCGTCTCTTATGTTACATGTACCCTTGAACAATGCTGGAAGTATTTGTGTGGGAAACACAACACTCCGTACATGGATGTGGGATATGTGCCTGACATGTATGTTTGGACATGCACCTAACGAGTATATTTAATAATTCAAGTGTATCATATAATTGTATATAAAACTCTTCTTATTATGTCGGTTTTGCTACATTATTACTTCAAAATGAGCAAAAAAAAACAATTTACTCTTGAAAATAGAAAAATATAAAAAAGAGTAAAATATTAAATATATTAATATTGAGCAAAAAAAATCAATTTACTCTTGAAAATAGAAAAATATAATAATATAAAAAGAGTGAAAGATATGAATATTGAGTAGTTTTACTAATAAAAAATATGAATATTGAGTAGTTTACCTGTGTCATTCGTTCTGGGATTTGATAAATTTGATGCTTAAACCTCAACCCAACACATGTACCAGAGGGTGAGTTTTTCTATATGACATGTGACTATAATAATGTTGTATTTTATTGTCGGCTTCTGTTTCTTACAGTCTCACTATTTTAAAGTTCATCACGTCGTGTATGTATCTTCTCTGTGTCCTTCTATTTATTTTTTATTTTTTGTAATTTTAGTAATTAGTACTAAAACAAATGAAAACAATTGTTTTAGACTTGTGCTTCAGTGCCGTTGTTGGATCAAACTCAGTCTTCGTTTGAATCTTGCTGAATGGCTTTAACTTGGCTGGGTCAACAAATCTTGCCCAAAGTGCAGTCCCAGATTAGATTTAAATAGTTCTGGATGCATTCCAAACTATCTTCACTTATCTTCCCCAAGCTAGACTGTATATTAGACATAAATAGGCAATGAGAAATTGCTAAATCTTTTGTTGAAATCCATGCTGATGGTTCCTTATCTAGTACTGTGCTCGTTATATGCATACATATAAATTAAGTTCAAGGTGTTTGAAGTCAACTGGTTCACATGACATGGAAAATATAGACCCAGGATAATGTAATTTATCTTTTATCTTATTTCTAATTTGTTGATTTTTTAAGTTTTATATGGATTTTGAAAAGTTTGCATTGGGGATGCCATTTGGTGCAATATTGTTACATTCCGATGTTAGCATTTGTATTGGTGCACATTTATCATATTTTCCAGCTTATTCTACATTCAAACATTCCAAGTATATCTCTAATTTTCAAATATGTGCATAATTTTTTCCCCATTTCTTTAAGCATTTATTATCTATTTATTTTTTTCCTTTCTGAAGAACAAACGAATAAGATGAAATTTAAGCGTAACTTGTCTGTAAATTGATTTTTTTGTCAGCTAAACATACCATATTGCTTGTCCATGCATCATATAACTTACTGATCAATTGAATGGGCAAAGCTGGGATCACATTCACTGTGGCTAATCCTATTGTTCAATCTTGTAACAGGCAGCCTTTCCAGCACCGGAAAAGAGACTAGATGCCTTAATTTTATGTACAGCTGAAATATTTATGTATTTGGAAGAGAATCTAAAGCTCACGCCAGATAATATGCCTGACAAAGCAGCTGCTTCTGACGAATTGGAAGATATTCACCGGCACGTATGCAATCAGGGCTTCTTTCTCATATATATATATATACACACTCTCCCTCTCCCAATTAGTTTCTGTCTTTCTTTTGGCATGTCCAAGAATAAGTGCCCACTTTTCTTTTTGGGACGTTCCAAATTATAACTTTCCTAAATTGTCCTTACTGTGTTTCATTCTCAATTACTGACATCTGTTTCCTGCATGGTGTTTTGTCATATTTTTGTTCTTGAATTTATGTTTCTGGTTTCCTGGGTTGCAGGCTATCTCCTCATCGTTGCTCGCATTGGCCACTCTTCTTGATATATTAGTGAACTTGCAATTTGAAAGACCTGGTTTTGAAAACGTAACTGCTGAACCAAAACATGCTTCAAAAGCCAGGGCTGCGGCTATTTCTTATGCAGAAAGTTTGTTCACTGCTCATAAATATTTTCTAGACTTTCTGAAGTCTCAAAGCCCTGCTATCCGTGCAGCTACATATTCGGTGCTTAGGAGTTTTATTAAGAACATTCCTCATGCCTTTAATGAAGGAAATATGAAAACTGTTGCCACTGCAATACTTGGCTCTTTCCAAGAAATGGATCCAGCTTGCCATTCATCAATGTGGGATACAATGTTACAATTTTCCATAAGATTTCCAAACAGTTGGACTACCTTGAATGTTCAGAAAACTGTGTTAAACCGGTTCTTGCATTTTCTTAGGAATGGGTGTTTTGGTTCTCAGCAAGTTTCTTATCCAGCTTTGGTTCTATTTTTAGATACTATGCCTCCTGAAGCAATTGTGGGAGAGAAGTTCTTTATTGAATTTTTTGAGAACCTTTGGGCTGGAAGAAACCCATCCCATTCTTTAACTGCAGATCGATTAACATTTTTCCTGGCATTTAGAGAATGTTTTCTCTGGGGATTACGAAATGCTTCAAGGTGGATTTCATTTCTCTCTTGAATTTTAATTATACTTCATATTCCATTGAGTTTCGTTTCTTGTTCAGTTTAACATGTAGATTTGGATATTGTCCTTATCCACTTCCATTTGCCATTAGATAATGTTTATTTCTCTTCAATCATTTCTATGGATTGTCATTCTGTTCCTCTTGTATATCAGATATTGTGATGGAGTAGATGCCATTCATCAATTCCAAGTTACTCTCATTGAGAAGATCCTTCTAAAGCTTATGTGGTATGACTACCTGGTGTTTGTCAGCTCGAAAGATCAGGATAGAGTCTTCTCGGGGCAGTCCAGGTATCCGTCTAAGGGTAGCATTCAACTTTCTCACAAGGAAACAATTAACACTCTCAACGTTAAGTACTCAATGGGTTATTTGCAAGATTTGGGGAAGTGCATTATTGAAATTCTTTCCGGCATTTATTCCCTTCAACATGATCTTCTCTTGCATTTTTGTACAACATTTCAAGAAAACTGCCTCGAGATAATTCAGCAAATGGATAACATGCAGAGTACTTCTGATAATATTGAACGGGTCATCAAGTTTCTGTTATTAGTGGAGCAGCACGCAGTGCATAAAGGTGAAACATGGCCCTTGATTCATTTAGTTGGACCAATGGTGGCAAAGTCTTTCCCACTGATTAGAACACTTGTAAGTTACTGTATTATAACTCTCATTATGGTTTGTGAGGCATATTTTTGGTATCAACCATTATGGAGTCATTTGTTAATATGTAAATGATAAGTGCTGTTTATGGGTCATTTTTTTGAGGAGCTGGCTAAATTAGGATCGAACTGAAATTTGAGTTTGAACTCATATCTGATAGGTATAAATAATAATATCCAACTTTGGGTTCTGTTATAAAATTGATCTACAAATTTGATTTGTATTCATAAAAGATTTTTTGTATGTTTTGTCTTTAGAGTTTGGAATCCAGAACATAATTACCCTGGTATTGGATGACATTTAAAAATTCTCCTTGTAACTATTATATATACTTAATGTGATAGAATTCTGTATTTGAGTAAATTCAGCTTGTATTGGAAATTTGTAGATGTTTGCATTTAAATTAATTGATCTAATATAGTTCCATGATTGGATCTTAATCAGTCAAATTCTGGTCAGTCTCGGATCCTAGTCTGACGTCTTGACCATTTGACTAAGCATTTTCAAGATGAAAATGCCATTGAAACTTCTTTGACTTCCCTGATATGAACCAGGTTACAGTGATAGCAATACACATGGTGATACACTGCTTTTCTGGCTTTCTTTATTCTGTTAAAAATTCATTCTTAGTTTTATATATTAATATTTTTGTCAAAGCTCTACTTCTATTAGCATAGAGCTTCTTTTTAAATATTGGGCTATGTTACATGGACTATTCAAAAGTAGTTGAAGTACCCGTGTCGGACACACAATATTTGGGTATGGGATATGTTTCCACACTTCTGGTCTGAAAAGCATATCCAATGATTTAATTATATAATATTTTTGCTTCACAATGAGTGAAATGCTTATATTAAACACTATGTAGCATAAAGAAATTATTAATTTTATTCTCTAAAATAAATTAGAAATTTTAGATAATATGGATATTTAACAGTGTCCCTGAGTCCTTTTGTTTGGGAATTTGATATGTCTAACGCTTGGATGCATACCTACACCCGACACACTTACCCTAGTCCAGGTAACATAGACATTGGGTTCATTTTTTACTGTGACAAATGTGCTTCTATGGGCATAGAGTTTCTTATATAATATTAGGTTTGTTGTGAAGGACTCAGTTAACATTTTATATTGTCTTCTTTCTGTTTGTAGATAAAACTCATCAAGTTTAGATGATGCCTAACGTAGAAAAAGTAAAAAGCAAGTGCACATTTTATATTGTCACAGTCCTTATATTTTGCATCTAATGGCCAGGCATTGTGTAAGGGTGCACTAAACTAGCGTACATAAGCTTCCTAGTGAAGATTTTCCTTTACCAAGGATAAAAATAAATAAATAAAACATTTTGTATATGTCTTCCATCTGTGCTCTTATTGTTTAATTTGATCTTTATGACATCAGGACTCACCGGATACTGTGAGGCTTATGTCGACTGCTGTTTCAGTATTTGGGCCACGCAAGATTATTGGAGAACTTGTCTTCAATGGAAGTGATTCCTACAGTTGCCTTTCTGATGAGAAGAACAGAGAAGTGGATTCTGAGCAGTTATTGCGAGTGTTGAAGGAAATATTTATCCCTTGGTGCTTGCAAGAAAGTAGTTCCTCAATCAGTGTTCGACTAGATCTCTTGCTAGCATTACTTGATAATGAATGTTTTTCAGAAAAGTGGAATAGTATTATTTCATATGCAATGAATTTTGAACACTTTGGGGCCAGGCCTGGTATTCCAGATGCCAACCACTTATGTGTTTTGGCGATGTTCTTGGAGAAAATAAGAGAGAAAATAAAAAAGGTGGGAGTAAATTTTGATCACCTGCAAGGCTCCCAACCAGATCACTGGCATCATGAGCTTCTAGATTCAGCTGCTGTTTCTATTGCTCGTGCTCTTCCTCCCTTTGGAACTTCTGATGCTCGGTTTATGCAGTATGTGAAATTTAGTAAAATATATATTTGAGTAATTTGTAACTTTGCATACATGAAATTACATGATTCATGGGGAGGTACACTGTTGTTTCTATATATATATATTTTTTGATAAATAGTGTTGTTTCTATACTTGTAAAACCCTGACAGCAGAGAGTGGCACTACTTGGGAAGCATTTAAATCGCAGACACACACACGCACACACACTATTTTGTATAAATAGTTGTATACATTGCTGAATTCATTCCTTTATTTGACCTGTTATTTAATCTATTATGCTTTGATTGTTGTTTCTAATTAAATTTGTTAATATTTTTAGTTGAGAAATATTTTTCTGATTAATCTTGAAATTGAGCTTCTATTTGATTTGTTTGATTTTTTTACATTTTATTATAGGTGAATTGTTATTTTTGTCTATTATATATAGTTTTAAAATATTTGATTTACTATGTACTTCTAGTTGTTTGTTTTCCTATGCACACACTGGCTACTTGAGAGATTGAAATGAACTATGAGATCATTGTTGTTAAGAGATCATAAATTTAGGTTATTTGACTCTCCCATTGCTGGTACCAAAGGCTGGGTTCGAAATGAGCTTGGTGTTAAGCAGATAATTGGCTAAAAATTATGTCGAGGCTTTATGATGTATTCTAATTCTAATAGAAAAAAATAATAAGGAACAGAAAATTAGAAAAACAACATGGAATATCGAGGCATCAACTGATACATGTACTAAACTTGTGAACACATTGAGAAGGAGGAAAATCAACATAACTTGTCTACAAGAAACTAAATAAATGGAGAAAATACTGGAGAGATTGGGTTATGAACTTATGATACACACAGTTTTGTTCAGGTGGTAATATATATATACATATATATATATATATATACATACATATATTTATATGTACATAGATGTATATATATTTTTGATAAGTATTCAAAAAAGAGCACCCAAACAGGAGACGCGGCCCAGAACAAATGCACAAACAAAAAACCTATAGCTTCATGCTATCCACAAAAATAACCAATTGGAATGGGTAGGTATAGTAGTAGACCATTACATGAGAGAAAGTTATAGAAATTAGAAGACTAGAAGTTAGATTAAAAATTAATGCAGTAGTGTTAAATATAATAAGTGGTTATGCAACATAAAGAGCATTAGATGAAAACATGAAAGATATTTTGGGAATTGCTTAATGAAAATATCATGAAATTATACAGAAATATAGCAAGTTATGAAAGCATAGTTATAGGAGGTGACTTGGATGGTAAGGTAGGAATTGAGTGAACAGGATACATATGGATTCATGTAGGACATCCTTTGGAAAGGAAATGATGCAGGGTAATTACTCTTAGATATTGCAAAAGCATATGATTAGCTATAGCAAATACCTCTCTTAAAAGAGAGTAAAACATTTGGTAATGTTTGGGAATGGTGTGAATAAGATGCAGATTGATTATTGTTATATAGAAGAAGAGAGTGAGCACATGTAAATATTGTACAGTGATCCTCGGAGAAATTCATTCGAACCAACGCCAATGACTTATATTTGATCTAGTATTAAATTAGTTAAATATGAAAGCACAAGAAATAGATATCAGAACATAAAATGGGAAGAATTGACATATACAGTGAGATTAAACCTAGAGATAAAATATGGAACTGGAATGACATCATAGATAATTTGTCGTCAAAACTAGCAGATCATAAGAAAAGTGGCTAGAGAAACTTCAGGAGAAACCAAGTGGAAGAAATCAATAAAGAAAGAAAACAGTGGTGGTGTGATGAAATACAACAAGTGATATAAAATAATAAAAATGTGTTTCAAAGAATGGCAAGGAAGTAGGAAATATAAAGATTTGGAGAGATGAAAAATTAAAAAGTGAAATTAAGATAATTGTAAATAAAGCTAAACTTGGATATGGGTATGTAGACGTCTTGCACACAAAAAAATATAATATGCTACATATAAAGATTTGGAGAGATGAAAAATTAAAAAGTGAAATTAAGGTAAATTTTAAATAAAGCTAAACTTAGAAACGGGTATGTACACGTCTTGCACACTAAAAAATATTATATGCTACATAAAAGTGTAATGTATGATGCTACTGTTCTTTAAAAATATACTCAATAATAATTGAAATTAAATGGATATGTTGAGAAGAAGAGGGATTCCACTTATTTCAGAAGTAGGAAACCTTTTTAACTATCAAATATGAGCTTTTCTTCTTCTGTTGTCAAAATTTGAACCCTGCTGTTAGATTTGGGTACGTGTGTTGGACATGTATCACATACTATACCCATATTGTGTTGTGTCAACGGGTACGTTAAGAAAATAGGAGAGTCCGTGTAATACAGGTGATTTGTGAACTGTGTAAGACTCTTGATGTGAATTCAGAATTATTCAAGCAGGCTAAATGAGTGTCAAGGCCCTTATTTCTATTGACAATAAGAATTGCATTCTGAAATTGAGTCGATCCTTTGATAAAGAAAAAGGTGCAAAATTGTTTATTTGAGTATTCATTCTGTTTGGTGTATACTGTAACCCTTTTACATATTCTTATACCGCCTTACATCCTTATCTATTGCTGCAGGGCTGTTCTTGGTGGCTCAACAGAAGATGATCAAACTTCTTTTGTATCCAGTAATGCAATGATCCTGATATTTGAGGAGGTTTTCAGAAAGTTGCTCACTTTCATAATGGATTCTACATTTTCTTGGGTTACAGATGCATGTTCTTTATTAACTGCTGCGGCAAATGATTCTGTTCCTAGATTTGAATCTTCTATCAATGTGCTTGAAATGGCTCATTTTGCACTTGAAGTACTTGCTGGTAGCTTCTTTTGCTTAAAGACATTCAGTGACGGAAGTGGTATGGTTCCAGGTATTTTAGCTGCAATTGTTGTGATTGACTGGGAATGTAGCATGGCAGCTTTGTCCAGTGATCGACTTGATAAAGATTGTACAAGAAAAATCAAGGCTAGGGCTGACTTTTATGAATTTGTGCATGATTTGCGTTGCAAGATAAGTAATCAGTTCTTTAAAAATCTCAGCATAAACAGTCGGAAGAGATTGGGAAATGTTTTGATTCAGTCGATCAGGTTTGCCATTCTCAAGGAAGAGAAATTAGATACTGATCAAATAACGTCTCTGTGCTGCCTTTGGATGCTCGAAGTTCTTGATAGTCTCTGTCAGGATCATTTTGAGGAACAAAAATTGTTGGACCAGTTTCTCAGCAAGGGTGATTTATGGCCTTCGTGGATCTTGCCAGATCTCAGTACTGGGGAAAGATCAGCAACCTTGAAAACAAAAAACATTTCTACTAATGTGAGTAGGATTTTTTGGGTAGTTACTCTTGTTGACATTGTGTGATTAGGATAGTTGTGGACTTCAGATTTTTTTTTTCTTTCTAATATTCAGAGGTACCTCTGATAATCTAGTGATTGCATCATTGGTCTCTTAACATCAGGACATGGCAGCATGCTTTAGTTGGTTCCTGCATATACGTCTATGAACCCACCCCGGTTTTCTGCATTCTGCAGTCTCTAATTTGCAACATTATTCATTCAAATGTCATCTTCTAAATCATGAATTAAGGTAGTGTGTTGCCTATCCATTCTATGTTTAATGTAAAGCCTTTATGTGGAGGGATGTGTAGTGTTGAAATATATTCCGGAAGTATTTTGAGCATATCTTAGAACTCCCTACTATAAACCAGCATGGGAGATCTTTCATGATAGGCCTATATACTGCAGGTGCAACCTGAACTGCTTTACCTGTTTGTGATTGGCCGTTCTTGCTGACTTTTCTACCTATGGTACATTCCCTGGCACAATTTGAAATTCGTAGTTGTCCACAGGAATTCTTGCCTTAAAAAAAATAATAATAATAAATTAACCTCTCTGCCTTAGGTGTCTGTTTGTGTAATTGACGATGTCACTAGTAGTGGGTGTAGCTTTACTTGCTTGACTCAAGCAGGCTACCAGATTTTATTAAACAATTGAACTCTTGTATTCTAAATTTCTTATATATTCATTAAAATATAATTTGGTAAGGAATTATCTGTACTCGAATCAAGAGCATGTTTCTTCGTATTCAAGGTTAGTCTGTAGAACTTGTTGACATACATAAGATTTGTCAATATGAAAATGCCTTTGATATATATATATGTGTGTGTGTGTGTATTCTCTAATAGATTTCAATATATTTCTTTGATCATTCTCCATTGTTGCAATTGGATGCAATGCAACCTTTAATTAGAAATTATGTGCATCAACAATTCAGTGTCACTATGGAAAATAAGTTGTTAAACTTCTTTTTCTTTGGTTGGTATATATATTTTACATTAGTTGGGGGACATCAGAGAGCTTCTGGCCTCTTTGTATCACCAGGAGATAGGAGGGATTGAGCCTGATATGTGGGTTTGGAAGGAGTCCAGGCATGGCACTTTCAATGTGCGCGGCATACCAAGGCACCACTTTGGATGGACGGCAGTTTTAGAGAGGATTTTGACTATAGACAATCTGAAAAGAAGAGGCGAAATTTATGTTAATTGATGCTGCATGTGTAAGAAAGATGGATAGTCTGTTAGTCATCTTCTCTTGCATTGCCTAGTGGCTCGTGATTGTTGGGATTTGTTTATGGCCCTTTTTGGCATCCCTTGGGTTATGTTGGAGTCCCCAAAAAGCACACTTGAGGCTTAGAGAGGTTGTGTAGTGAGGAGGCAAGTCCAAGATGCTTGGAGGGTGTTGCCTCTCTGCTAATGGTGGGGGCTTTGGTGTGAGCAGAACAAGTCAAGGCTCCAGATTGGGTGCTAAGTTCTCTATTCTTCATACTTTATTTTTTTGGGTTCAAGGATGGAATTTTTTTTTTTATAAGTAAAATTTTATAAAAGGCGCTTAAAAGGGGAGCGCGTTCCAAGAGAATACACAAAGCCTAAAAAAGGCTACCTAAGGCTTTAGGCTATCAACAAAATCCACAAATTCCCCCAACGATTTACAATTGCGCCTGTTCACCCAAAAGAATAAAGAACTCATAATGTCATATTTGAGAGATCAAACAGAAGACTCTTAGCCGTCAAATGATCTCCTATTTCTCTCTCTCCACAATCCCCACCACAAACAAAGCGGCGTGGCCCTCCAAGCATCCCTGGCTGGGCTATCCACAATCTCTCTCTCCACAAATCTCCTATTTCAGGGATGGAATTGTACATCAGTAGACAATCACTCTCCACAATCTCCTATTTCAGGGTTGGAATTGTACATCAGTAGGGGATATAGCATCTTTTATGGATACTTAGGTTGTATAGTAGACCAGCTTGGTCTAGCTTTGTTCTTGGGCCGCGCTTCCCTTTTGAGCGCTCTTTTATGAATTATTACTTATCAAAAAAAAGATTCAACAATAGTTTCAGGTGGAATAGGCAAAGATGGCTCAAACTGCAATTATATGATTTGTTGCTGTGGCTGGATACTGGGCTAACAGTTGATTATTAAGCTGGAATCAAGGAGAAGCTTGCTGATTTTGTGACATTTTATTGGTTAAATCGGCATAAAGCTGGTTGTGGTTAATTGCTGAAAATATGAGTTCTGGGACTAAAGTGACGAGGATGAACATTTCATTTATTCTTTAAGGTTTAATTGTCTAATGATGTCACCTAAGTGAACTGAACTGTCTAAAATGGGTCAAGCTTAATGGTGAAGTGGGAGCAGATTTTTGTTGAATCACAAATCGGAAATCACGGGAGCATGGATCACTATTCCTAGGCGTGAGGATCCTTGGTACACCCAAGAATTCAACTCTTAACAAGCCCCTTCAAAGGATTTTGATTAGCTTATAGTGGGCTTTAGGGCACCAAATTTGTTCATGCACGTTAAATCAGTCAAACTTTTGCTCTTAGCCCCACTGGATGGCAATAAATCTTATTGAAGTTTGCATCCATGGCCACTATATTACCTGGATTTAGGTATATGTTTATTGTGTGCAGATGTGTGTCACATGTTGGACCTTCCTAAATTTTAGAATACGTGAAAATGTGTCCAAAAGTTACCTGGTTACATAGACGGCTTGCACATTTAATTTCATTGTACAATTAGTTGTAGAGTGTATGATATATACTCAATCAGAAGTCAAATTAAATGTGATTTTGATGAAAAACAATGAAATTCGTATATTTCAAAAGTAGGAAACTATTCTCAGTTATTTAAATTGAGTTTTTTTTTTTTCCTTTTTCATGCATCATCACATGTATAGGATTGGAGTTTCAGATTTGAGTTCGCATGCAGACACATATACCCTACCCATGTATGTGTCCTGTCGATATGGGTACATACAGGGGAATAGGGGAGTCCATATAGCTCCAGCTTGAAAGCATGACCTGGTAAAGTAAAAGTTAACATAATTAATAATAAAAGGAGAATTAAGTTTGAGAGTAAAGTCTAATAATTATGTTTTACTTGCAAATTAAATCTTTATTTATTACTTAACATACAGAAATAGTAATAATTACAATCATAGTATCGTACTATATTTGTGTTCCATCATTAAAAATTAATATCTTTCCTATAAATTATATATGCATATATGTAGATACATTTATGTTTAGCAAGTATTGTGTAGAAGCATTGACTGTGATTTTGGACCAAATTATATTCAAATTGAATGTTCTTCTGCTTTGCTCCCACCTAGCTTGCTCTCTCTCTCTCTCTCTCCATATTTGGGCACATAGGATGTGACATCATATTAGTTTTAGCTGGAGTTTGAAGGTCATCGCTCCTTGCCATGTCATATCTAAGTTTCTTCTAGCCAAACTACATTGAACAAATTTTCTTCTTTGTGCATCCTAGTTGTTTGTGATTCATATATCAAATTATATCATATTTCTCAAATTGCATATTGTATCACAGTATGAATCATAGGATGCATTGACAATTTTGAACATAGATTGAAAATATTAGATTTAAAATCATAAGATGCATTCCCTTTTGCAGGGTACATTTCAATGTACTGTAAGGGAATTTTCTGAATATATAAAAACTATTAAGGGAATTTTCTGAATATATAAAAACTATGTACAAATTCTTTCATGTTACTAGATCCAAGATATGGAGGACTTATAAATTGCAAATGTTTACTGTGTGCAGGCATCTATGAATCACAGGTTTGTTGCTGTGATTGACAAGCTTATATCTAAAATCGGGATTGATAAGGTTGTTGCTGGTTCTGTTTCACATACTCTTCCATCTTCAACTATGGAAGCAACAAAAGAACTGATCGGTGCTCAAGCTAATAATTCTCGAGCCTGGCTTGCAGCTGAAATATTATGCACATGGAAGTGGCATGGTGGCAGTGCTTTGAGCTCCTTCTTACCTTTACTGAGTGCATATGCAAAGAGTGCAAAAAATTCTTCCGAAGGAAGCTTGTTAGATTCTGTTGTCCAAGTTTTGCTAGATGGTGCTCTTATCCAAGGAGCTAGTGATGACCTAAGTTTTCCCAATATATGGCCTGCTTCATATGATCAAATGGAGAGTATTGAAGAACCCTTCTTGAGAGCTCTTGTGTCATTACTGTTTACTATTTTTGAAGAAAAAATATGGGAAAAAGACAAAGCTATGTTACTTTTTAAATTGCTTGGAAGTAAACTTTACATTGGTGAAGCAGTAAACTCAAATTGTTTGAGGATTTTTCCTCTGATTATGAGTGTCCTTATTAGACCCTTGAGCTTTGGATCTGATGAATCTGATGTAGTTGTTGAACCTAATTCATATGAAGAGAATCAAATGCATGATGCTATCAAGGACTGGCTCCAAAGAACTCTATGCTTCCCACCTTTAACTGCATGGCAAACAGGAGAAGGTAAACAAAAATGCTTTTTTTTTTTTTTTCCTCGTTTTTTTGGTTGGTAACTTCGGTAAGTCACAGCCATTATTGTCTTGGTGGGGACTTGAACCCTTAACCTTCCATTTCGAAGGGTGGAATGAATACTACTTGGGCTAAGCCCATGGCAGTGGTGTAAACAAATATGCTTTCTTCAGTACAGTAAATGCATTTTTCATCTATGTTCTGCTAGATGCTTGTTATTGAGATAGCATTAAATTTCGCATACCACTGCTCGAGGCCCCGATGCATGGGGGCTGTAGTCCACCCAAGATCTTGCAAGCATTAAAACAGTCCATCTATCTATATTTTATTGATTTGCATGGTAGAAAATACAGGTAGAAATGGATACTGTATGTTTTCAGTGTTCCAATCATATTCTTTTAGGCTTGGGAATGTCCTTAGTTTGGAGCATCAAGAGGCACGGCCCACTTGCTTGCTGATTTCCTACCTGCAACAAAAAAGAAGGCATCAGCCTTCTATTTGTTGTCCCCTCTATTTTTTCCCTGATTTAGTGGTGGTGTTACAAACAGATTTTTTCCCTTGCAGATATGGAAGATTGGTTTCAGCTAGTGATATCTTGTTATCCCTTAAGTGCACGAGGAGGAATACAAGGATTAAAGGCTGAGAGAGGTATTGGCCATGAGGAGAGAGCACTTTTACTTGAATTATTTCGAAAGCAGAGACATGGTGCTGGTGGATCAGCTACAGCTAACAAGCTGCCAATGGTGCAGATGTTGTTGTCAAAGTTAATTGTTGTTTCAGTTGGGTATTGTTGGAAAGAATTTAATGAAGAAGACTGGGAGTTTGTATTGTATCGCTTGAGATGGTGGATTGAAAGTGCAGTTTTGATAATGGAGGAATTAGCTGAACACGTGAATGATGCTACAAAAGACAGTGCTACTTCTTCTAACATTGAAGTTACACTGAAAAAGATTGAGCATACTGTTTCTGTTTTAAAACCTTCTCCTATAAAGATTGCTAGGAATGCCCTTGCTGCATTTTCTCTGTTTCTTGGGCTTGTTGGACTCCACAAGGAAGAAGTTGCAGATGATTTGAACCTGTTGAGAAGTGAGAGATGGGGTGTTTTTATAGATCGGATTCTAGAAGGTATTCTTCGTTTGTTCTTTTCCACTGGTGCTGCTGAGGCTATTGCGAGTTCATGTTGTTATGAGGCTTCATCTATTATAGCATCTACCCGGCTTGATCATCCTCAGTTTTGGGAGTTAGTCGCCTCAAGTGTTGTTAAATCCTCATCACATGCTAGAGATAAAGCTGTTAGATCAGTTCAAATGTGGGGGCTAAGCAAAGGGCCCATAAGCTCTTTGTATGCCATCCTTTTCTCTTCCAAACCGGTTCCTTCTTTGCAGTTTGCTGCCTATGTTATTCTTTCAACTGAACCTGTTTCTCACTTGGCTATTGTTAGAGAAGACACTTCATGTTTCTTGGATGAGGGTACCACTGATGACCAGGATTTGTCTCGTCTTGATTTATCTTCAGAAAAAGATGTTCATTTGAGGGAGGAAATTTCTTGCATGCTTGAAAAATTACCATATGAGATTCTTGACATGGAGTTGGTGGCACCACAACGTGTGAGTATGCTTCAATCACTGGCAAAAATTACCATTTGTTATTTGCTTCGGTTTATCCCTCCTACACAGGGTGCTGGGAGTGGGAAGACTGGAGTAGACCCATCATATCATTATTTTTACACAAAGTGGCTCTCAGACTCAAATCTATGTCCTTCCGTTTTTTCAGATAGCTCCTACTTTCTTTGTATTCCTATTAAGCATATTTTTTTCTCACTGAATGTGACGATTGTTTTTATATACTGATTTTAATGTACAGGTGAATATCTTTCTTGCTTGGTCTTTGTTGTTATCACATCTGCTATCCTTATCATCATCGTCATCAGCAAGGGAGAGATTGGTTCAATATATACAAGAGTCTTCCAATTCAACAATACTGGATTGCCTTTTCCAGCATGTTCCATTGGAATTGTGCTTGACACATAGCCTAAAGAAGAAAGATGTACAACTTCCTGCTGAGTTATTGAATGTTGCAACTGCCGCAACACATGCCATCACTACCAGCTCAGCATTGTTATCTGTGGAATCACTTTGGCCTGTTGGACCTGAGAAAATGGCTTCACTTGCTGGTGCATTATTTGGTTTGATGCTTTGTATTCTTCCTGCATATGTTCGAGGCTGGTTTAGTAATATACGTGACCGTTCTACAACATCTGCGATTGAGTCTTTTACAAAAACATGGTGCAGCCCACCTCTAATCTCAAATGAATTATCTCAGGTGTGTATGGTTGACTTAGATATTTTGGTTTCTAGGTACAAAACTTTTATTTTATGCAAGCTCCAACTTCTACGGTCTACAAATTGAGATTCTTCCTAAAAGATTTCAATTTTAAAAAATCAAGTTTAACCTCCTTGTTCTCCCTTGGACTTGCTTCGGATGCTTGAGTCAGACTTGCTTCTTTAAAGTCTCTTAAGGGATGGAGACCTTGAGGAAAAATTTTGAAATTTAATAAGCTTCTTCATTTACAGCAAGACAGGGAGTTTTGTGTTTGTATTTTCTTCAAGACTTGGTGAGGAACTTATTAAGAAAATATAGTTGTCATTGAAGTTACTGCACACACACCTATATCTTCCATGTTTTTTCTCTAAAGAAACCCATCTTGGATGGCAGAACTAGAGTTATTTTATTTTTTTATTAAACTACCATGACACTGGATTATTCCTCCCCCTCCCCTCTTTAATGCAGATTAAGAAAGCTAGTTTTGCTGATGAGAATTTTTCAGTCACCGTGAGCAAATCTGCCTATGAGATTGTTGCTACTTATACAAAAGATGAAACTGGAATGGATTTAGTAATTCGTCTTCCTGCGTCTTACCCACTGCGGGCTGTAGACGTTGATTGTACAAGGAGCCTTGGTATTAGCGAAGTGAAGCAGAGAAAATGGTTAATGTCTATGCTGTTATTTGTTCGTAATCAGGTACTTCCGTGTATATTTTCTTTCCGCATTTTTTCTTTCTGCAGTAATTTATAAGACATGATTTCATCAAAGTGATGTAGATGGAAATCGAGCAATGCACATAGTAATTGGATAGTTTGGGTCACGTAAAAAGCATTGTTGCTTACTGTGTGCGCTCCCCAGTTTGCTAACATAAAGCAGTTTGTCATTTGATATATGTTTTGCACATCATTTTTTCGCATCTTTCCCTGCAATGCATTAGACTTACTTTTGGTGCTAATTATAGTTCGCATGGGTATTTGGCTTGCCATGAATATTGTAATGTATTACATTTGAGAGTTTATGCAGTTCTCTTCATTCAGTTAAACAGGTTATTCATGGGCTTAGTCATATTGGAGTTTATGCAGTTCTCTTCTTTCAATTAAACTGCAGGTTATTCATGGGCTTAGTTAGACTTTGAACCATTTTAGTATGAAGTCTAGAGGCAGATTAATTTTTTTGGCTTGGTTGATGCAGAATGGAGCTTTAGCTGAAGCAATACGAATATGGAAGAGCAATTTTGACAAGGAATTTGAAGGTGTTGAGGAGTGCCCTATTTGTTACAGTGTCATCCACACTGCCAACCACAGTCTCCCACGGCTTGCTTGCAAGACCTGTAAGCACAAGTTCCATTCAGCCTGTCTCTACAAATGGTTCTCAACTTCTCACAAATCAACTTGCCCATTGTGCCAATCTCCATTTTGATTTTAAATTTCCAAGCCATTTAGATCATGGGGAATGGTGACTCAGTCTTGAGTACTGGATTTTGTTGATTTTGATTGTTTGGCTGTAACTTGACACCTCTGTACAAAAGCAAGCATAGCTTGAACTAGTTGAAAGAGCTGGAGCATAAATTGAAGCCAGGAAATGAGGTTTTTTCTCTATCTCTCTCTCTCTTAAAAGTCCATTATTTCAATGGATTGACTGCTTGATGATAATATTTAAAGTTTGTTCAGTGGTTGACAATGAAGTTTCCTTGTAGCGCTTGAAGTCTGTCAGATGGTGAGCCTGCACCATTCTGTCTCACATGTTGAAATGATATAAGTCTTTTTCTGTGTTATGTTTCATATCTGACTAATGTGATTTAAGTAAGCTACAAAATCACATGACTTGCATAGCTGCGTTTCAGCATTTGCTTATTATTATCTTCACTCTTGGGAAATTTTAGCCATTTCAGATGAATTTGTGTTTCTGACATCAATTATCAAAATCAAATGTAATCCAGAAGTTCTAAATCTTCTCAATCTATGGATATACCGAAATTTTCAATTGTATTGATTTTTACTTGTCAAAATCTTTAATGTTGCGTATGGGACGCAACAATGGAATGGAATGAGCATTCCTTTTTGTTCTAGGCAATTAACCCAAACTGCTTGCTTTGCTATGGACTGAGAAGATGATTCCTTAGCCGTCCGATCTTCTGACAAACTTCTACGTGATTGACAACAATTCCACTTTATCTTAAATATCCCCAACCCATTACCCTTACCCCCCACTTTCTCTTAAATACCCCCAACCTATTCCCATTCTATTGTTTGGTTTCAAACATGAAATGATGCAGGAATGGAATGATGATTACCATTCCAGTGTTTGGTTAGACCATCTTAAAATCTGGAATGGAATGGTTTTTCTCCAAAATACCCCTCTCAATGAATGACCCACATTACTTTTTAGAAAATTAACCAGTAAAAAATAAATTTCTCCAAAATCTCTCACATCTTCTTATCTGATGACTTTCCATGAAAATTTGTTTGTCATTTCTTGTTTACATAAGAATCCATATTTTTCTTTCGGATATATTCATTAGATTAATTTATCCTCACCAAGTATTTACTTTATAAACGCACTTATTTATTAGCTTAAACAATGACATATGAATCAACCTTTACTGCTTATACAACAAAGTTACTAATACTACCATCATGTAACCATCAAGGAACTGATAACCTTCCTTCCCTGAAGTATGTTAGAAAATTAACATGCTGCACATGGACTAATCAGTAAAAGAGAAGGACCGAAAGAAAACTCAATTAAAATGTCACTTGCATCCAAATAAAATTCATAAACTTTGTATAGAACCAAAACATTCATAATAAAATCCATATCATCAAAGTAATTAAACAAAATACTTACGGGGAATAAAAATAATAAATCCAAACATTCATAATAAAATCCATAAACTCATTTTTAAATATCACTAAATTTAAAATAGATATTATCGAGCTCCGTAATATAAGATAAAGTGTCAGCTCCTTAAAATCTTCAAGAAATGACTGTCTTAACCAATTCTTCTTTCTCATCCTCATCAAGTGTGAAATAATTTGAATCAAGTCACGATCATAACCAATTTGAACCAAAGCTTTCGATCGCTCGGTTATATTGAAACCTAGTAGCCTTTTCAATTCAGTAGCTGAAGCATCTTCAATAGCTTGACTAAGGCGTTCAGTACTTGATTTTATATCTGAGCCAATCAAACTTGATGACTGTTTCACCACTTCACATAACGATTCAGTGACACTTTGAAATTTCCTCTTTCTTTTATTTTTGGAGCTCGTATCACCAGTTTTTCCGATTGTGGGAGATTGAAGAAATGACATCGATGCATCAATTTCATCTAACCCATCTTCAACATTGTCATTTTCCTTCTCTTTTTCCTTGTTCATCTATTCTTTATCCAATTTGTCCACAACAGTAGTTGTTTCAGCATCATTCCCTGTAGCACGGTCCTTTCCAAATATGGTGCATAGCTCCTTATAATATGAAAAAGGTTTGTCCTTAAATTTTGTAGCATTCTTGTGACTCTACCAAAAAAAGAAATTACTTTCAGCAACTACACACTGCTTCATATCATCGTAACCAAACCCACTAATATTAGGCCCATGTAGCATATCATACACGACATCAAAATGGGTTTTCTTTAATGTGGGGGTCTGCCGTTAAACTCGAATTCGATAAAGTAATTGCAAGTATTTTCTGCACAGCTGTAATATGGCATGGCTTGAATCCACGATTGGCATTATACATTCCTCTCTTGTATAAGTCAAGAAGAGCCTCAATAAGCTTCATTCATGTCTTCTTCATCTGACCACATCTGCTTAATTTTACCCGCTTATATATAGATCATATAATTTAAACAACTAATGAATGCATGTCTCACATGAAAATTTGAAATAGGAAAAAGACACCAATATATCAACTAAGCCATATAAAATTTTATCAATAATTGATTATAGATAGTATCCAATGCATAAAAAGTAACACATTGAAAAATAATTCTTAAATATAACTCATTATATAAATTTAAAAAGAAACATAAATGGCCTCCTCAAAAATATTTTCTCAATTCCTTATCTATTTTCCATTCATCACATTACATAAATTTAAGAAGAAACATAAATTGACATGAAAAAATATCATCTCCCTTGTCTATTTGCCATCCATTCATTGAACATAGTAGTTGCTAAATTATCTCTCCATGCACTCCATTCATTTGATGCTTCTAATATTGTTATTGGATCGCCGTGTACTTCGTTCGAAGCATGTTCTTCTTCTTCCAAAGTTTCCTCTAATGGGTTTACAGACATCTCTTGTCTTCTAAGATTATGCAATAGATAAAATGCCAAAATGATCTGATTCTGTGTTTTAACCGGATAAAAAGGACTCCTCAGAATTGCCCAACGCATCTTAAGCAGTTCAAAGCATCTCTCTATCACATTCCTTGCTGAAGAGTGCTTCATGTTTAAAAATTCATGAGTAGTAGGTTGGTGTCCATCCCTCCAATCCTTCAAGTGATATCTTTGTCCTCTATATGGTGCAAGAAATCCTTCCACCATTTGTGTATCTAGCATCAACAAGATAGTAATAACCTATATTTGTGATTTTTAATTTTGTAATAAGAAATTCTAGTTAAATTTTGGTTAAAGTGTAAAAATTATAAATAAAAAAGAAAAGTCTTACCCTGAGGAATTTTAAATCTATTTCTTCTCCTTTCCATTACTTCTCAAAGCACTCTACTACCAGTAGTTGACCCTTCCCAATTAGGTAATATGTAAATAAATTGCATTTCTTGTGAACACACCCCTAAAATATTTGCAGCAATTTCACCTTTGAATGTTCTATATCTAGGCTTATCTTTTACAGGTACCCTGACCTTAATGTGTGTCCCATCTAGAGCTCCAAGGCAATTCTAAAAATTTAAAAAAACAAAAAAGTCATTATGGTTATTAATAAATAATATATCAAATCTTCTAGAAAAGAATAAAAAATTAATTTACCTTGAACCATTTCCACCTCTCATCAGTTGAGTTTATAGGTACTGGTTCTGTTTTTTTAGTAAGACTCCTTCAAGTCACATGAGAGCATTCAACACATCTTTGAAGTGCCTACTGACAGTTTCTCCAGATCGCTCAAACTGGAATTTAATAACTCTATTCTTGACATGATGCGCAAGAACATGCAAAAACATTGCTACCTGTTCATCTACCAACATATTCTTGCTCTCCTTTAACCCACCTAAAGTTTTGGTAAATGTTTGCCTATTCATCCTAAGTAGTTCTATGCAAGTCACATCACTTGCATAAACTAGCCAGTATAGAATTACTCTATTTGCATAAAAGTTCATCACATATCTCGAATTTAATGAATGTCTTCGAGTATAAAATTCTATTAAGCAGTAAATTAGTTGAAACCACCAATTTACTGCATACAAAATATTTGATCTAAATAAACTTATTGCTGCTAATTTATTTTTTCTTATCATCTTCCTTGTCCATAGACTTAGACCAGCCATAACTGCATAAATGTAAATTTAATAATGAGATTCAATACTATAAACTTTAAACAGTAGTCAATTAAAGAACACACAAATTGTTACAAAATTTTACTAAACGTGACCAAACCAATTTAGCAAGATTAAATTTAAAAGATGTAGACAAAAATACAAACAAAATTTTAAAAAGTAATAGACAAATACAAACATGCATTGATATTACTATCAACTTTGGTAGATTTTTTGTCTCATTGCATCTATGATGCTCCAAAGAGGCACTGATAATATTTGGATTGGAAATGTATACTTGTATTGTTACAATGAAAGATAATACATGAAATGTCATAACCACCAAAAGTTATCAAGTAATTTAGTGACCTTTACAATATCAATTCATGACATATGGGTTTTCATCGCAAAAATATCAGAAGCAACAAGTGACAGATCTTTCCACCGAGATAGGGAAGAGAGAAAAAAAACTAGTGACAGACCAATGGCAAAAAAATCTCACCAAAACAAGTTAAAGGGATCAAACCTCACAGACATATCACATAGGTTAAGTCAACTATTACGTGGGTTAAATTATATGAATTTGCCTAACCATACATGTCAAATCATATATGTTTTTGATTATTTCCATTCATTTGGATTAATCAGTTTATTTTCTCATGTTGAAAAACATCTTCCAATGACTTTTGTGATTTCTTGGGACCGTGGACGTTTTTTTTTGTACAAAAGTGTGTGTGTATATATATATACTAGCTTGTCCCAACCAAAACTTGCCACTTCTATCTATCAATGCACACAAATATGCTTGCTTAGACAAACACAAAAATATGCTTGCCCCTACGTAACTAGAGCCCTATACACAAAGTTGTAAAACTTGTTGTTAATAGTAGAAAAATACCAGTGATATAGGTTAGAGAGATAAACACCTGCAACGAGTTGGAAATATAGAGCAACTGGGACTTTTTGTCAATGGCCGGACTACTGCTGAGGGAGAAGTGTAACAAACCCAGAAAATAAAACGTGACTATATTTTATTTGGTAACTATATTTTATTTTTTATTTTTCATTGGGAATGGAATGACCATTCCATAGGTTGAGTAGTGGAATGAATTTTCATTCTTTTTCATTCCAAAGGAATGACACGGAATGGTCATTCCCACTTTAGTTTTTCTTACCAAACAAAGGAATGGATCCAAAAAGGTAATATTGCCATTCCATTACACTACATATAAATGGTTTGTATTCTGGAAAAAAAATTCAAAATTTATCAGCATATCTTGCTTTCAAAACCATGGGATACCATAGTTGGTTCTGGTACCTACACTGTAAAATGGACATTCTTAATTTTGACTTCCTCAAGAAGGACCAGCCATCTTCCTGGGTTTTAGTGTTTTACCGATTGTCAATTGATGCAGAGTGGGCAGTGGTGCTACCCGTACCTGGTATTGATTGGAGGTCCCGGTAACCTGTCAGCAATGAAGGTTGAAAAAGAGAAAAAAGGATTGATTGCCTATGCTACATTCATTTTTCCTTTCCCCAGCTGTTTTAAACTACAACAGAAATTCTCTTTCAATCTACCTGCAATTTAGTTAGAAATCGAGACCTACTGAGATCTCTCCATGGGGTGGTGACAATTTTTTATGCTTGGTTGTAGGAGATTATGATAAGTCTTGCAGACTTGTACTCATTAGGCATTTGGTGTCTTACAGGCAGCATTCTGATGCATTGTTTTTTGTTTTGAACTCTTGAAAATAAAAAATTAGTAAGGGTAAGGGACGTTAGAAGAGGCCATTATTGCTTGGTGCATTGGTAGAAGCTTGAACTATCAAACATGAGAATGTGGGCTCAAATTTTGAGAGCAGCTACTTTGTGCAAGTAATGGCAAAGATTATCCAGTCTATTCCTCCAAAGACCCTCAATTGATGGGGACTGCTTTAGTCTTTGAACCTCTCATGACCCTTAGAGGGAGGAATAGAGTAGCAAGTTATGTTTAGGCCTATGCAACAAATCGTCGTCTTTTTCTGGACCTGTTTCTTCAAGTAGATTCTGGTTTTTTTTGTTTATCGTACGCCTAAAATTAAGCTTTTGATCCATTGCTATTATTCTTCTTTGTTTTTTTTGTTTCTTGGGTAGATTTCTTATTATTGTATTTAATAGTTGCGTCTTACTTTCTTGTATTATGCAGATGAGCTGATTATGCAGTCCAAACCAGGAAATGTTGTAAAGTTAATTTCGGATGTGACAAAAAAGATTGTAATTTTGGTGGTGTTTATTAATTTATTATTACGTTTTTTTCTGGATGTTGGTGAGCTGGTACTTTGAAAATCCAGAATGAGAGAAGTGCCCCTCTATATTGAAGTTTAACAGATTGTAATGTACAGTTCTTGTATATTATCTATTTGTATTGGTAGTTGGTTCACACCAGGCACTTCTATAAGAGGAACCAAGTAGAAAACAAAATATAGGAATTATTAAAAACCATAATTATTGAAGCCAGGATTTGTTTGGTCAGTATTTTGTGATATAATGCTATGGGTGCACTACTACATTTATTGATTAACCATTGAATGTTATATAATGCGTATATTGGTTAGGAAATGGATCTCCCCAAGTTTCTCTCTCTCCAAGCATCTCCAAGGCAAGAACCCACATGTTATATAATGCATATATCGGAGAGGATCCGAGTCCTTTTGGTTACTGCCCATTCTCATCAGCATTCAATGGTTTTTTCTTTTTTTTCTTTTGCCCAGATATTGAGAGAGAGAGAGAGAGAGAGACGGTTTTATTGTATTTTTGTGATGTTGTCCATTTTCTTCATGATCTAGTTTTGCTACATTTGCCCGAAGTCTTCCAACACTTTTTGACTGGGGAGAATACAATAACTTATGAAGGGGATCAAACTGGATTCGTACAACAGTTTGGAGACCATTCTGAAATCAATTTTCTATTTTTTTTAAAAGATAAATGAACAGTTGGAAAATTCTTTTGGTTAGTATTTTCGACACTATTTTATAAATAATGAATTTAAAAAAGCTCAGGCAACTGACAGATAATTTAACTAAATAAGTTCTTGTACTTTCTTATTTCATGAATTTCTACAATTATGCATTCTTTCACTTGTTAACTGGGAAGAAAATATCCCAAAAAATAAAATAAAATAAAATTATAACTTATCCAAATCGGACATCCTGAATAAAATAAAAAAGTCGAACTAGTACAATTTGGTTAGTTACGATTAAAGGAATTGAATTTAGATTCATAAATATCCTGGGGGATTTCCGGATTAATCAGATCAATTGATTCAATGGAGCATGTTTGAAGAAAGAGAAGTTTAAACTTAATCTAAGAGCTGTCACTTTGAACTTATGTCTATTTTCAGTTTTTTCTCTCGAGTATTCAATATTAAAACTTGGAAGGACCAACGCAGGTGAACCAGACTAAGTGGGCCTGGCGGAGCAACCGACTTTAGGTTCGTGGCCCACGGTTATATATAGATCAAAACATACCGAGTTTTGTATCAGGGCTTTTAGTCTTAATAAACTCCCATTCTCTCTCTCTCTCTCTCTCTCTCTCTCTCTCTGTAGCTAACAGATTCACAGAGGAGCTCAGCGATGATGCTCTCTGGTGATACACCGCCTAATCAAACTATATACATAAAGAACATCAACGAGAAGGTCAAGAAAGAAGGTGATTTATTTTTTATTTTTTATTTTGGAAAATATGAATCTCTAACCTCCATTGCAACACGAAACTTCATGTATCGCGTGTTCTGAATACAACTACCTCTGAGAAGAAAGACATCTACTTAACATTATTTTTCTTAGTGTATGTATACTTTTCTTTGCTTTCTTTTATAGAAGAAGCCATCGCTTCTTCAATGCTTCTAATCGTTTTGCACAATTAGGTTTGGATATTAAATTTTTACTCGCTTTTTAAAGTTTTAGAAATTTGATCGAGAAAGCTGAGAATGCTGTGTATGTATGTATATTCATTTTCCCTGATTGGTTGATAAGGGAGAGACTTTAGGAAAAGAAATGTATGATGTTGAATTTTTAATTTTCCATTATTCAGGACCTGAGAAAACGATTAAATTACCCAATGAAATCATCTAATTTCTCTCTTCTGATGTAGACCTTTCAACGGAAAGAAGAGAACAAATAGTCTAGTACAAGGCGTTTGGGATTTTCATTCAAAATTGCCCATTTTCATGTTGTTCTTACTTGTAAATGCTTAAATGTCGTAGTTTTTGTAAGTAATTCTTTATAACATGTGCGCGTCTTTTTGGTTGGCATACCTTTTATCATGCAAGATACTTAATGTACTTCACATGTGCTTTTCCATTTTTATGTGGTCCAATGGCGAGCCTGCAAGCATCATGCAAAATTTTATATTGTTTATGGTCCTATTTTGTAAGTTGTTATGATATGTTAAAATCTATTGCTAGTGGTAGACATTTCAGCTTAAATTTTGTTCCTCCATGAATATATATATATAGACACACACACACACATATACATATATATACATATATGACAACTTGTATTTTAAGGGTCAACTGACTATGGAGTTAATGCAATATTCAACTTTTTATTTTATTTTATTTTATTTTCTGGCAGAGTTGAAGAGATCTCTTTATGCCTTATTCTCACAGTATGGAAAGATTTTGGACCTTGTTACCTCGAAGACGGCCAAACTTCGAGGACAGGCATGGGTTGTGTTTAGTGAAGTGACAGCTGCCAGTAATGCAGTGCAACAGATGCAGAATTTTCCATTTTATGATAAACCTATGGTAAGTTTGAATAACATAACCTGGTAGTTCTTCATATATCTTGTTCATGGACTCATGTGGTGTGTGCACTTGTATTTGAACTTCAAACTTCTTGAAATTTGGTTAACATGGAGCTTGGCCTTAGTATCTCCTTTCTTTTGTTTTGGTTTATTGCTGTTGCTTTTGTAATTAACTTAGGGAAAATTGGAACTTGAACAGAATTAGTCCTTGTTATGACTTTGGAAAGAAAAAAAAAAGATCATGTCTTTGCTGAAAGCAGTGATTGAAGTGAAGTAAAATTATTTGTCATTGACTGATATTTTTGTGCTTGATCATGTTTTTCAGTTGCCTTGAAAATGGAATTTTTTTCCGTTTTAGAAATCTTCTGCTGGGATAATGTTCAGTCTTGTTGCGTAGTTTGTAGAGTATAAATGTGATAGATTATAGGTATACTTGAGAAATGGCACATACGAAGTTTTTTGCTCTGTACCCATTGTATCTCTTTTATTAACATCTATCCTGATTTTTTACTCCTTTTCCCTTCCAATACTTCCAGTTATCGCCATCCCTCTGTGTTGCCACAATAGATACAAACAGCTCCTTACTTCCAGGAATCATTTGATTCATAATACATATGCGCTAAAATGACCTTTTGAGTAAGTAATGTCTTAGTGATATTTTTTTTTTGGGAATACAGAGATTAGGGTTGTAAAGCCACTCAAACCTTGCTTGTGATCGGCTCAGTGAGAATGTCACTCGAGATTCTCTGGTAAACAAGCTGAGCTTGATAGCTATTCAAAGCTCATTAGTTTATTAAGCTCGATATGAACTCAGCTTGATTGATTGATGAACCTAAGATCATATAAAATTTTGAAGTACTCAAATTCAGGATCAGCTTGGTTAGACGCTTGCTAAAAATCAGCCCATGATATAAAGAAATCAGGCTTGATTGTGTTTTTGTTAATTTTTAGAGCCAAGTTTGAGCAACTCACTGTTAAGCTCGATTTGGCTGATTCACAACCCGAATAGAAGCTGCACCTGCTTATATTGGCTTTTACTTTATATGTGCATTGTCTGTTTGTTCAGTAACTTCATTTTTTCTTCAAAAAATTTTATATGCTATATGGTCGTATTTAACTGATTGAAATATATAATATGACAGTGTTTGATTCCGTGCAGCGGATACAATATGCAAAAGTGAAGTCAGATTCTATTGCTAAAGCAGATGGCACCTATGTCCCAAGAGATAAGAAAAGGAAGCAAGAGGAAAAAGGTAAAAGGAAATCATTTCTACAGTTTCTTCTCTTTTATTTTTCCCTCTGTTTATATAGTGTGTATATACATATATACTTGATCTCAAATTTTCAGATAACGATTGCTAAATTGTATTTATGGAAGTTATGTTTCTTTTGAGTGGCCTGATCTAATATAAATTTCCCAGCACAAAAAAAATGATTATCATTGACGAATATGAAGTTACCATGTGGTTATGAATGTAGAGCTGACAATATGAAATCAAACTAGAATATTGATGGGAGCATGTACTGTGATATTTAAAGGTAAAAAGCGTTAAAAAAAAAAAGGAAATTAGATCTTCTCTTTTATGAGCAGTACTGAGTGACTACTAGAACATGGGCCACATTTTTAATACAAATTTTATTAATCAAATGTGTAAGATTATTGAGAGAGGATCACGAGCAACAGACTATCTTGCATAAGGTAATGTAATCCATTATGTACAGTAATGCATTGTCCAACCCGATCTTTCAGCTGAAGTAATAATACAACATGTTAGATTGTAGGGATCATCACCCATGGTGCTATGTGTTAGAGTGTGAGCGGTGAATTAGACCTTAAGGGGGTCAATAGGTCTTACAGATATTAATTTTAAATTTCAATTAATTTTTTAGGTAGTTATGCTGATTGTGATTTGAATTTTAGTTTATATACATTAGTTTTCAGGTCCAACCATCACATATATAACGATGCATCCACAAAAAGTAAAGTAAGAGCAAAGACACCAAATTTTATGCGGAAAATCCTAAACAGGAAAAAACTATAGGTCCTAGTCCACTTCCACAAGAGCACTCCACTATATGAGAAAGAATTTGCAACTAAGTTAATAGTTCCCACACTGTAGAACTCCTAGTTACCTCTTGACACAGACTGATGCCAAACTTTCTACTAAAGTCTCCAGCCAGTTCCTCCGCTCTGTCAACAAATTTTGCTCCTCATGGATTTGCTTCCAATGGTTGTCCTTCCTTCTACTAAAAAATATGATTAGTTGAATTGGAACACCTTGATACATTGATGAAATGCTCCTTGATGATCACTCCATCACATATGATACAACTACAACAACCACCAAACCTTTTTTCCAACTACGTGATATCGTACAAGAAAATCCTAAATTTAGTAATTGGGGATTTTTCTCACAAGATTCTCTCTTTAGATGATTGGAGGCAAAAAATCATACCTAAGACTGAATATGATCCCCTATTTATTGCCAATATAGGTAACTTGTACGTTTTGATAAGTTGAATCCTCGTAGAGATATGTTTTGAGAGAGTTTTCAAAAATAACCTCTGCATGGTTCAATCGGTCAAGGCATCGATTGACACCTACTGTCAAGCTACTCAATCAGTTGATCAATCTATCAAACATACTGGATTGCAATAAAAGAATTCTGAAAAAAATTGATCAATCCACCTATCAATTGAGCCCTACAATAGATGTCTACTGGAGGGCACTCTATCTATCGTCTTGTTGATCGACACACTCTTTTTCAATAAAAATATGTTTTTAAACCTACGAAAAATTCAGTACTTTGAAAAACAATTTATCAAAAACAAGTTTAAAAAATATTTTCATCTTCTCCAAGATCAAAACTAGAGTATCCTAGGTCTTCCTCAAAACTAAATATCCAAGGTCTTCCTAAATCCATTTACATGTGCCCTAGATATGTGATTGAGCATGTGAATTTCTCGGTGCGTTCTTCACAAATCTATCTATGGTTGTAGTCATACTTAAGACACTTTGACACATTACAACCAAAGTTGAGTAGGTAATTGGAAACACATCTCATATATTCACCAACTTAAAAAATGAATCTATGTGACATATAAATTTGTAATTGGCATATTTCGATGATCAAAACCTGAATGATCGAGTTGTAAGTTTCATGATATTTTATGTAACCGATCATCGACATCTTCGAGCTGACACTCAAGTGCATAGAAGCCGACAAATCAGTTAGAACACCATATAGTACAGGTAAGTATGGTGAGGACACTCTGCACTTTTTAGTTCCGAGCCTATTTTGAAAAACCAGGGGTTAAATGAAAAGTTTAGGGTTTTTCAAAGTAGGACCGGTCCCCAATATTTAGGACCGGTCCAACTTTTCTCGGTAAGATAGGTTCTGCAGGTTTTCAAAAAGTCCCACCGGTCCTATTTATTTGGCACCGGTCCAACTTAGCCTATTCCAAATAGGAAATAAATTTTGACGAAAATTCTGATTCCTATTGGGTTTGAAACTTCTAGGAAAGTTCTATTTTGGTATTTAACTTCTTTTCCAAGTAGAATTAGGACTTCCTTGCCTATATATATGTATCCATATTTTCTCTACAAGTGTGTGAGAAAGAAGCCCTGAAATATTAGTTTTAAAGAGAGAAAGTATATACATAATAATTAGGGTTTATATATTTTTAAGAACACACATCCATACTACACGAGTGATTTTAGGATGGTGTTCTACTTCTGATTAGCTGCTCAGAGACTGCATCAAATCTATTTGCTGATCAGAACATTGGATTGAAGGTTCTTCGCTTGCTTGCTTGCTGAGGAAGAAAGGTGACCAGATTGCACTACGAAGGGAACAAAATACTTGCTGAGTATTTTGGTTCTTCCAGCAACCTTTCTGTAAGGGTGGTGACGTTAGCCGGAAGTCTGCAGCAGTTGGACGTGTTGTCGCAATCATAAGCCTGAGGTGTTCCGCATCAGATCCTTGACAGAGTGAAGAGGGGTGTGAGACTGAGACAGAGTCTGTTGTACTTTGCTTCATCATAGTGAATTGGTTCCCTGAGGCGTGCCGCCTCCCTCCGTGGTTTTTCCCGCCTTGGGTTTCCACGTATATCTGGTGCATTCTTTTCTTTACTTGCACTTTACTTATTTGCTTGCTTTAATTGTTTAATTAATTGGACTTAAAATTGAATTAATTAAAAATTAAGCAAACGAGCAAGTGATCCTATTCACCCCCCCTCTAGGTTCTAAAATACTTTTCGCAACCGCTTCCGCACCGCGCAACTCACAATCTAGTCTCGGATGATTAATGTGAGTAGTCAACACTTCACATGGTGTTTCCATTGGAGAAGCAAATGTGTTAGTCTGTTGTTGTATGTGGTACCATTTTTCGTTTTTAACCTTTATCCGCACTTCAATTGAAAGAAAGTTACTTTACTTGTTTGCTCATTTCATCTTTGACCTATATCTTCATTTCCAACGGAAAGAAAGAGATGTGCCAAGAATAATCAACCTAATATCAGATCACGTCCCTGGACTGGACAACACTTTTATATTAAGAAATAGGAAGAGTTAGATGCATAAAGGAAGAGTGAGATGGGCAAATTGATAAAGTATGAAGCTACTTCGAGGGTAGCCACCTCCTTAAGACTTTAAGTCTGATTGCATTTCTTATTCAGCGTGCAACCACTTAAATACTCCCTATCCCCAAGGAAACACGGCAATAAACTAGAAAGCACTACGTCCTATTTTCTAGATGGCACAACTTTAATAACTGACCAATTCAAAAGCAAAGAAAATAAGTAGACTAATTCAACTATAAGCCTATTATGCATGTAACATTTACACTTTACATGGTGTTACTTTTTATCTTCTAGTGTTTTTGGTTTGATGCCTCTGTTTTATTGTGTTTGACTTGTTAAAGCTATTCTAATGAGTTGACCGATCTTTTACGTGGTGTCATTTTTTTGTTTTAAATTTTGTTTTTAACCTATATTTTCATTTTCATCTGAAGGAAAGAGACGTGCTGAAGAAGCGCAACAATTTGCTACTGCTAATGGTACAAGAGCTGACAGTAATGGAGGCTCGGCTGTAAGTTTCCTGATTTATAGTGTTATTTTAGCTGCTACTCTCTCAATTTTAAGTTTATTTCTCTCTATCTCCCTCAGTTTGGTTTCGAGTTGGAGGGCAGTTAAAAGGATACAAGTTCCAAATTTCCTTTGGCTGAAATTGAAGCCATGATTTGGTGCAATGGTAGGTGCTCTTACAAACAAGCATGTCCACAAGTCTGACAGCAGCTAATTCTTGTAAATAACATCTGAGGTTAAATTTGTACCTGGTCTACCCCTTTTAACACCTTTACATTGGTGTGATGGTGTGACCAACAATAGATACTACTTAGTAGCCTTTTTATAATTGAAATTAGATAGTATCTGCATGGTAAATTCTAATAGAACATGAAATAGGTCTACTGAAAGATGAAGTGTTTGCATGATTTTGGGTCTGTTGACCTATAAAGGTCAAGGATGAGTTAGGTGGATCGTGGATCGCAATGTCAGCTCATCCACATATGCCATTTGATATTGTCTATATTCTCCCCACTATATGTGTACATTTGTTTAAAAATTTTAATGTTTTTCTCCATGTGTTTTTTGACCAATGTACCATGTAATGAATTGTTGGTACGTATTCATGCAGGCTTCCTTCCGCCAAGGAAAGCCGAGCACAGAAGAAGCAGCTGCAGATTCAAATAAGATACTTTTTATACAGAATTTACCATATGAGACGACGAGTATGATGATGCAAGTGCTGTTCAATCAATATCCTGGTTTTAAGGAAGTTCGAATGATTGAAGCAAAGCCCGGCATTGCCTTTGTGGAATTCGAAGATGATGTGCAGTCCTTGGTTGCCATGCAGGCTCTTCAGGGCTTCAAAATCACTCCTCGGCATCCAATGGCCATCACATATGCGAAGAAGTAGCCAATTCATTTTCGTAGCAAGTGTTTCATTTTTTCCCCTAGGTTGAGGAACTTAAATATTTGAAGAGTTTACTGTAATCATGTAGATCTTGGAAACTGCTGGTTTCAGAAACTGTTGTGTACTTCTGTCCGATTTCACATTGTAGTGACAAGAAGTTAGCTAATTCTATAAAATTAGAGTGCACTTCACTTCATTGTAGGAAATTCCATATTTTGTCGCAAATTGATTTGGTGACTGATGATTTGAGCTGCAAAATGAAAATCCTCAGTTTTGCTTCCAATTAAGTTGGGTGAAGTCCAGCCGCACCACCCTTGGACTTCAATTGGTGATGGAGAGTGAATCGGACTCCCAGACATTTTTAGTGGTAATTCTTGTTGGACTGGTGTTCTGTTTTTTTCTTTTTTTTTGGAAGATGACTGGTGTTTTGTTGGTTGTCACAATTCATTGCCTTAGCCTCAATGAGAAGTCTGTCTAATTACATGTGTAGGGAAGTTAAATGACATTGTGAGAGTGAGAGTCAAGTTCTTATGGGAATATGCTTTGATGATAAAAGTTTGAAGTTCCACCAACCAAGAATCGTCCATTATTTGGCATTTATATTTGTACATTTTTTTAAGTTGATTATCTGAGTTTTAAGCTTTGGACTATTAATAATACCAATAGTGAGGAAATTTTGTATGCTTTGTTATTAAGCTTCAGGGAAATATTACACTTTTACCCATGAAGTTATTACCCGAGTTTAGGCAAAAAGAAAGCAAGACTAATAATTTATTAGAAGGGAGAGGCTGACTAAGGCTCAAGTCTTGCATCGTTTGAACAAAATGACTCTACTCCTACCAAAAGGCAAGATCTCGTCTCAATCCAGTTATTATTCATCGTTATATTAGTAGACTAAATTTGAAGTCTGTGTATGTGTGATGTGTGTGTGTGAGAGAGAGAGAGAGAGATGAGAGAGAGAGTCAAGATACTGAATGGAAAGGCAGTTGGGTTGGATTATCTAACTAATTGGGTATGGCCCCCCTTTTGTATCCCCGTGGGATGCAGGGGAACTAAGCCAAGTTGGGGATTTTTTTTATTTTTTATATTGTGACAGAGTAGGAGATAGCATCAGGCTTAGCTCAACTTATTATAAAACTGGCATATATTTATTTAATGGGAAAAAATAATATATTCTTTGATATGTATTTAAGCAGACCGAAGAAATGGACGAAATTATTGTTTTTATCTGACCTTCTTTCTCTCTGATAAATTACTTACCTCTATGCAATTTACACTTGGGCTTCATCAGTTGGAGAACAACTTCAAACTATATAGTATTCTTCTATTGAATGGTTATTTCACCATGATCCTTAATTACACGCATCAGTAAATAATAATAATAATAATAATAGACAGAAAAGAAGAAAAAAAATTAATCAAAAAATGCGAACTTTGAAAAAGCCATGTTTACATTTTATGATTTTATAATTGATTAATTATGACTGTCCTTATCACTTGCGCCAAACCTTGTCTCAAACACCTGGGGTTAAACTTGGTTGACCGCATGCCATTTTATCAGTTTTTGTATACTATCAATTTAGACATTCAATTATTATAGTGGGGCTATCTGTTTTTGAAGTCACGCAACCCAAGTGATCCAGACCTTTTCTTTTTTTTTTAACTGAAGTTATTTTTGTCGTATTAAGCATGTTTTCTCTTCACCTAGTTCATACCCTGAACATATGGTGTGACCACGGTGACTCTGATATGTGTATATCTACAGAGAGAGAGAGATGTCTATATATATATATATATATATATATATATATATATATATATTCAATGTTGGTATATCCATGGTTTGATATAAATTTGATGTATTCTTAATTTAATTTGGGCTTGATGGTTGTTTTAATAGTTCACCATAAATTGTCGCCCTAATTTGTTTAATTGCTTTACTAGTTTGCTTTGATGCAAGTATTATTATGTTATTACACTAACATTGGTCGTGATGAGTACCTAATAATGAAAAGAGTTGGTTTCATTTAATCGGATTAAGAGGAAGTTTAAGAGTTAGAGTCAGAAATGCTCCGTTCAAATTTTAAAATATATATATAAATGAATATTTTATTATTTATTTTTTGATTCTTTTCATTTCTTTTCATGATATTAGATTAGTAATTATAGAGTTAGCAAATTTTGTGATTATAATTGTTAAATATATTATCAAATTAATTTTTTTTTCCTAAAAATGTCTAACTTGAATACGTTAAAGATTGTATTTAGTTATTTAATTTATACTTAGCAGGATACTTTAAACATGTCTCTAATTGATGCAAGACGGGTTTGGTAATTGTTTTTTCTTTGTGAAACAGGCTTGAGATAAGAGTAGGGGTGATCACGGATCGGATCGTATCGGATTATGCATAATTCTAATCCGATCCGCAGATTACGGATTGGCGAAAATTTAATCCGATCCAATCCATGGCAATCCACCAATCCGATCCGCAGATTACGGATTGGCGAAAATTTAATCCGATCCGATCCATGGCAATTCACCAATCCTATCCGATCCGTGATTGAATGGATCGGATTGACGGATTGGCCTAATACTCCTATTTGAATTTTTTTTTTCCTACTTCAAAATTTTCAAAAAAAAAATTGTCCAACAAACACAACACTTTTTTAATGAACACAATTGTTAAATAAATAAATATAATATATATTGAGTTTTTAGGTTTACCCATGTAAGTATGTAGCATATTATATTATTATTCATATAATTACTAATTATATATATAAATATATTGCCACGGATTGCCACGGATCGGATCGAATTTCTGACCCTTCAATCCGCAATCCGATCCGTGGCTAACGGATTTTAATTTTTTAATCCGCCACCAATCCATTAACTAACGGATCGGATTGGATTCGTCCGGATCGGATTCGCGAATTTTTTGTGCACCCCTAGATAGGAGTGCTCTTACTAATATGACATTTTTACGTAGTATTACAAATCAATCAAAACTCATTATATTAATATATAGACTCACATGATGAAACTAGTTGATTATAAAATATTTAATTTGAAGGTAATATATTATGCAGGTCTGGAACTCTTTCGGGACACATTGGAGTAGTTTTGAAATTATTTCTTTTAAAAAATAGGGTTTTAATATAATTTTAAAACATATTATGAGTTAATTAAAAAAAATAAAGTTTTATAAAACAAAAATAACATTCATTTAGGTCCAAGCTGTAAATTAGTTACTTCATTCATGATAATATTAAGGGTAAATATCACTTACACTCCCTCAGTTTAGTCAATATCCCGGCTAGAACCTCTCTAATTTTTATAATTTCGACTATACCCCCTCAATTTTGGATTCACTTCTCAATTCACTCCCTCCGTTAATGCAACGTCAGCAGACAAATGGAATCTGCTGACGTCAGCAAAAAAAAAAGTGTGTAAAATGGACACTTTTACCCTTCCCACGCATGAAATGTCATCTTTGACCCCCTCTTTTGTGTTTTTTAATTATTTCTCCTTATTTCTCCTCTCTCTCTCGATTCTCTCTCTCTTTCTAATATCACTCTCTCTCTCTACAATGTTCTGTTATATATATATATATATATATATATTTCTATACATACACACATTTATACACACGAGCTTCAAAACTCTCTCTCTTTTTCTTCTCTTTCTCACTTTCAACTTCAATCTCTCCCTACCGAGCACACCATTGTGATGCGAGAATGCTAACTCTCGATAATGGGTATGGCATGCGCCCATAAGGGAGACTTGCACTTATAAGGAGAGATATGCGAGAACGCTAACTCCCGATAGTGGGTATAGCCTGCGCCCATAAGGGAGACATCTAGGTATGGTTTGCGTTTATGAGGGAGACATCTGCGAGAACGCTGACTTCTGATAATGGGTATCACTTACGCCCATGAGGGAGATAGTGGTGTTGTGGATATGGCTTGTGCCTATGAGGAAACATATGAGAGAACTCTGACTCCCGATAGTGGGTATACCTTGCACCTATAAGGGAGATATTTGCATTATGGGTATGGTTTATGCCCATGAGGGAGACATTTGTAAGAACGTTGACTCCTGATAATGGGTATGGCTTGCGCCCATGAGGGAGACATCTGGGAGAACGTTGACTCTCGATAATAGGTATGGCTTGCGCCCATAAGGGAGATATCTGCGAGAATGCTGATTCCCAATAGTGGGTATGGCTTACGCCTATAAGGGAGACATCTATGTTGTGGGTATGGCTTCCCGATAGTGGGTATGGCTTGCACGCATGAGGGAGACATCTGCGTTGTGGGTATATCTTCCCAATAGTGGATATGGCTTGCGCCCATAAGGATGACTCCTGATAGTGGGTTTGACTCCTGATAGGAGGTATCCCACATCACCTGGGTATGGCTTGCGCCCACGAGGGAGACATCTGCGAGAACGCTGAATCCAGGTAGTGGGTATGGTTTACACCCATGAGAGAGAGACATTGCGAGAATGATGACTCTTGATAGTGGATATGGATTGCGCCCATTAGGGGAACATCTATAAGAATGTTGACTCCAGATAGTGGGTATGGCTTGCGGTCATAAGGGAGACATCTATGACAACGCTGACTCTCAATAGTGGGTTTGACTCCCGACAGGAGGTGTCCCACATCATCTGGGTATGACTTGAGCCAAAAAGGGAGACATCTATGAGAACGCTGATTCCCGATAGTGGGTATGGCTTGCGCTCATTAGGGAGACATTTGCGAGAATGTTGACTCCTAATAGTAGGTATGTGATGCAAGAGGATCCGAGTCATATGGTGCTGAGCTGTTAGATGACACATTGATGGCGCTAAGATACCTTGAGTTGGCAGATCAGCGCAAAGATGGCAGGAAGCCGCGATCTTGTCCCTAATTGGGGCAGTTTTGGGTACGTTTCGGTATTTTTTTCATAACTTTGGCTACGGGTATTAGAATCGCCTTTATGACCCCAATTCGGAAAGCTCTCTTTATGGAGTCACATCGTGGGCACTGAGCGAAGCTGGGTGCATATTTTTTCAAGCCCAAAATCCGCTGTTTTCCCTTCCGAATTCCCATTTTCAGTTTTTCTTTCCTTTTATAGTAATATTTTCTTTTGTCGTTTAAGCCATGATTCTGAATTCGATTTGGGCCAGATTTTTGGCAGTTTAATTATTTTATTTTGTATTTCATTTTGGCATAATTATTGGGATTTTGCTATTTTTGGTAAGATTCTGATATTTACGATTTTTTTAGCTATATAACCCGGCTTGTGGGCTGAATGAGGTGAACTTTGATTTTGAATAATAATTTGAATACTAGAGGTTTTTCTCTGAATTTTTGGGCGATTCTCTTGCTTTCTTTTCTGTGAATTGCCTGTTGATACTAGCCTACAGAATAATCACTATTCTGTCTGGCGTCAGTATGACTTGCGCCCATGAAGGAGACATCTGCGAGAACGTTGACTCCCACATCGCTTTGGTATGGCTTACTGACTCCCAATAGGGGATGATCAGGTCATTACAAAGAGTGTTGTAGTGAGAGAGTGTGTGTTAAGCATGTAATGTTGTAGTGTGGGAGAGAGTATTATGTATAGATCGAGTAAGGGCAAAATTGTCCACAAATAATATGTCAAATGAGGATATTTCAGTCCTTTCATACGTTCTAAGAGCATTTTGGGATTTTACTCAAACTGACGAGGTTAGTGTACCTTTTTTAGTCAATCTGATAGGGGAGGTCAGTGTTCCAAAAAGTTCACTGACAATCTGACAGGAAATGCAATGTTATTTTTGAAAATACGTGGGAAGTCCTTGTTATATCGCCTATTTACAAGAAGGTCAATGTAATTTATCTATTATTTTATTATATAATATATTATTATTTTTTCAAAATATTTATGCAATTTTACAAAAAATATATATATCATATCACCGTATCTGTATCATATTATATATTATCCGTATTCATGCTTTTTAGTATCTTACATGGGCAACTAGTGTCATAACTTATTCCTTCTTTTCACATTTTATTCATGAGTTGATGTTTATCACATGCACAATACAATACACATGTCAGAAATATAGGAAGAATATGTATATTGAATTGATATTGATGAAGAATACATAAAGGCATATTTATAGACACATAATCTTAGATGGATTAGGATAGAAAATAACATAATATTAAATATATTATCTAACAGCCACCCTAAAACTCATGGTGAGTTATATGAAACAAACTTGAGTTTGGATACATGAAAGCGATGACAGAGCTGTGAAGATCAGGTATGTTGAGGCGCATGGAAGCGCAATATGACTACTACTAGAGGCGCAATATGACTTTTGAAGGTGTATGGAAGCGTGTTTGGTGGTGCATAGAAGCGTGTTTAGAGGCGCATAGAAGCGCGTTGATATTTCTGGAGGCGCATGGAAGCGCAAAGGCTAATCAAATTCTGAAGGCACATGGAAGCGCGATAGTAGCACATAAAAGCGCAGAGGCTAATCAAATTCTGAATGCGTATGAAAGTGCAATAGTAGCACATGGAAGTGTAGAGACTAATCAAATTCTGAAAGCGCATAGAAGTGTGATAGTAGCCAATCAAGGATATGTGTGATTACCACATGAGACACATGCAAGTGTTATGATCAATCACGCTGGAGGGCGTAAGGAAGCGCAGTGGTCAATCACAAAAGCGTGTGATTACCACTGAATACGTGCAGAGACATGGTAATGGAACTGTGAAGATATAGACAATCACAAAAGCATATGATCACCATTGAAAGCGTTCAAATACGCGGTAACGGAACTGTGAAAAAATAGCATAATCACAAAAGCGTGTGATTACCATTGAAGGTGTACAAAGAAACGGTAACGGAACTGTGAAAAATAGCACAATCATAAAAGCATGTGATTACCACTGAAGGCGTGCAGAGATACGGTAACAGAAATTTTTGGATGAGAACTCAGTGAGCGAGGGAGTTGTGAAGACTCAGACAGTAATGTGAAGGCGTGCGGAGACATAGTAACAAAACTCTCTGGATGAGGACTCAGTGAGCGAGGGAGTTGTGGAGACTCAAACAATAATGTGAGGGCAGCAGTGATTGTGAGTCTTGGAGGTTGCCTCTAATTTGTCAACGAATTTGGATGAAGAACAATCTGAATCTCTTCGATAATCCAAGTCGAAAAAAATGAATTTCAGCGTAGAAATTCTTAGTCAGGACAGTAACTTTAAATACAGATTTGACCACCCTTTTCTACTCGTAATATAGATATATAATATATCAAATCGAAGCTCTTTGAATTTCATATCTTCTGGAATTCGTCTTAGGTCGTTCGGATCAGTAACGAAAAAGTTATGACCAAAATAGTTTTGTTATGCAGAAAAGTGTGAACCAAATTTTCAAATATTCGCAAACACGATTCGAACACCACAAATCTGATTTTCTCAACTAGAGAAGACGAAACTTCAAGTTACCTTTGAATTAGGGTAAATGAGAGAATTATTTGATAACTCTTACGCTCAATTATCTAACGACATTGGTTAGGTGTTGATTTGACGGAATCTATTTTCTATAATTGACAGCCGGGGATGAGGATGTCATCCCCGACGATGACGGTGATGGACAGTGATGATTACCAGGAATTGGTAGGCTCTGATACCATGTCAGAAATATAGAAAAAATATGTATATTGAATTGATATTGATGAATAATACATAAAGGCCTATTTATAAACACATAATCTTAGAGGCCAACTTTACTTAGGAGATAAGAAACCATAGTCCTAACTGAACTAGAAATCTTAGATGGATTAGGATAGAAAACAACATAATATTAAATATATTATCTAACACACATGTGTTGTAGTGCAACTTGTCTATTTAGCAAATACATCGAAGCCCATACTGAAAAGAAAAAAAATTGTGGAGCATATAAATGAGGAGGTGAGAAGTGAGAAGAGAGCTAAGATACTTTCTAGTTGTTAGTTAACTTGGTTGAAAAGTAACTTGTGATCACGGTAAAAAGGATATGAAGGGATCAGCTTTACCAGATATTTGTTTAGAAAGTTCATATACTCATTTTATTGGATTTGGAATGTAATTTTGTAATTAAATTAAATTGAGTTGGGTTTGATTCTTCTTTTAGAAGAATCACCATTGATGGTTGTAATTTTTTTTTATTTACATATATATATATGAGAAATTTTACATAATGTCCCCTCCCTAAATTTTTCAATTGCTAAAATTATTTCTTTTTTTATTTATTTTACTTTTCAAATTCTTTTAATTTACATTCTCCTTCTTCAATCAAAACCTAATTTTTTCCCCTTCAAAATTCTCTTATCTTTCTTTTGTTTTTTTTTTTCCACTTCTTTTCTTTTTTTCAAAATACGAAGACCTGTTAAGGACAAATGTAATTGTATTCAATAGAAATATTACCAATCAATATTTTGGTTCTTATATTTTTAAGTATTTATCTTTCTTAAACTACTCTTTGATTAGCATATTATTTTGCAATGATTTTTTTTTTTTTTGTCTTTTGATTTGAACAATCTATATTTGTTATTTTTTTTTTTATCAAGTACATTGGACTCCCCAAAACTTAAATTTTGACTCGTGAATATAACTATATGGAATGGAACATCCTTTACTGTTGAGATCCAAATTAAAAAATAAAAATGTCTAAAATGTATTAAAGTTTTGTTGATTTAGATAAAAGTCAGAATTATGTGTACGATATTTACAGTGTTTAACAACTTATTTCAAGATATTAATCCAATATTGTGAGACCGTACAATTATTTCAAAGGTATACAATACAATTAAATAGATATTGTAACATGTGCAACTTCAACGCAACTATTTAAAAATGTAACACAACTAAATCAAAGTTGCAATGTGTAACACCATTATTCGGATTAATTATTTTGCACTTCAAAATAGTTGTGTTGCAAGTTTTATGACGCACATGTGTACAACACAATACAGCATAAAAATATCTATCTACAACTTGTTAGGTTTGAGGCGCAGTGACCCACTGACACACGTCTTCGGCTGGTGGATCTTCTAGAATGCTTGTGACGAAAGTACTGAATTGTCCTTGTCCTTCTGTTTCTTAACGGAAGCAAATTTTGGTTGCAATTGCAAGTGACAGATGATGTTTGGCCTTTATTTAGAGCAGCATGACTGAACTCGAAGTGGCTCAAATTTTAAAATGACTAAACACACCCCGCTTAGGACTACGATCAAAGCATTCATATGGGTGGATTTGATTTATCATGATCCATGTGATCAACATACTGTGATTTATTATTATTATTTTTTTATTTTTCAGAAAATCGTTTTTTAAATTGTTAGGGTCCATGCCTATTTATATCTTCTTTATTAATTGTACGATTGATGCTTTATAGATAAGGTTATCTTATAAAAAAATGTTTTATCATTTAATACAAAGTTTGAGTACTCCCCTCCTTACAGCATGAAATGAAGATGATATAAATAGGACTCAGTTGGTATCTGAAATTTTATTTGAAAAAATTTCACATATGACTTTGTGCAATTATAAATTACTTGAAAATTTGTTAGGATTACTATGACCCCCCCTAGAGTTTTAGAATTTATTATTTTTGAAGTCTGAAATTCTAATTTGATTTAAGTAATATTTGTGATTTGATGTGATTGTGAATATGAAAAGATTATTTTATAGTGACTAGTCCAACGTGTTTGATTTAATAAAAGGAATCTCTAATTTTGATGAACGTTAAATCAAACCTAATTTATTTTATGTATCATTGATAACCTATTTGGTTAAAACAAAAATGACATAAAAATTAATCAAAATTTTAGCTATAAATTTCATATTTTATCATTTAACAATTGAAAATTTCCTTTTTAACTTCATTTGGTTATAAAATAAAGTACTTTAGAAATATAACAAAAGCCCAAACATGCACTCATATTTTTTTTATAAAAAAGAAAAAAGAAGTGTCAATTTCATTTCATATTTAAGACGCTCAAATCTTCCTGTGGTGTGGGACCCTGTAGAGAGAACAAGTGGCGTGTATCCTTAATCAGATTTAATGGGTTGAAACCCGACCTGGGCCCATTAAATATCTCACCAACAGCCGCCTCCGCCTAGCTAGCCAGCCAGTCAGTCAAACCCACGAGGTTTGACCAAAACATTTCATTTCATATCATATCATATTTGCATTGCCATAGTCAATTATGAACTATCTCTTCACCTTCTCAGAAGATACCTCCAACGAGCCAAACAAGAGAGAGAGAGAGAAACTTGTGCTATACGTGTATATCTTCACTTCTTTCTTCTTACCATCCTCCTGATTTCTCTCTCTCTCTCTCTCTCTCACTATTCTCTCTTTCTCTCTCTAATGGGTTCTTCTTCAGGGAGCTTGGAGACCTCAGCAAATTCATACCCACAAGCAACAACAACAACATCGACCTTCTCTTTCTCAACTCCATTCATGAACACCACCACCTCTTTCTCTGACCTACTAGCCTCCTCCGACGACTACCCCACCACCGCCGCTGCCGTTAGCCGTGGACTTGCCGATCGTATCGCCGAGCGGACGGGTTCGGGCATACCCAAATTCAAGTCAATTCCGCCTCCTTCACTGCCACTTTCTCCACCCGCTGTATCTCCTTCCTCCTACTTCGCTATCCCACCTGGCTTAAGCCCAGCTGAGCTCTTGGACTCCCCTGTTCTTCTATCCGCTTCTAGCGTATGTATCTCTCTTATTATTTGCATTTCATTTCGTGCGCTGTTTGGTTCCTGAGAAAAAAGTAAAGGAAATTAACGTCGTATTCTTGTGTTTTCTGCTGTTTAGATTCCAAAATAGTACTTAAATTGTACAAGACTAACCTTAGATGGGTTCATATTATTCATTTTTTTTTTTTTATCGTTTTCTTTTCCCTTTTTTTTTTCATCAACCAAACAGAGGAAAGCTAAAGTAATAAAATTTATATATGTATACATGCTGTTTGATTATTGGGTTCTTTTGTCGTTGTTTGTTCGATTGGATTTTGTCATGTGGATTTACTGAATTAAAGGTACTAATGTATGCTTATATATATATATATGCAGCTTCTACCATCTCCAACAACTGGGGCATTCCCTTTTCAGTCGGCCTTTAATTGGAAGAACAATTTAAACAACAACCAGCAGGGTTTGAAGCAAGAAGAGAAGAACTATTCTGATTTCTCTTTCCAACCCCAATCAAGGCCTCCCACTTCATCCACAGCAATCTTTCAGTCTCAAAACAACACAATTCCAACTGTAAGTCTAGAAATTTAGCTTGTATCAAGTTTTTTTTTTGTTTGTTTTGGGTGTTTTTCAATCTTTAACCTGCTTTGACATTATCTGAATTTGTACAATATTTTCAGGAAGAACAAGCATGGAATCTACAAGAACCCATGAAACAAGATGGTCAATCATCAGGGAAAAGCTTGGTAAAATCCGAATTCAATTCGATGCAAAGCTTCTCCCCTGAGATTGCAACCATTCAAACTAACCCTCAAAGCAACGGCAACTTCCAATCGGACCATAACCATTACAATCAATCATCAATAAGAGAGCAGAGAAGTTCAGATGATGGGTACAATTGGAGGAAATATGGGCAGAAACAAGTGAAAGGGAGCGAAAATCCGCGAAGTTATTACAAGTGCACATATCCCAATTGTCCAACTAAGAAAAAAGTTGAGAGGTCTTTAGATGGGCAGATTACTGAGATTGTTTACAAGGGTAGTCATAACCATCCCAAGCCTCAGTCTACTAGGAGATCATCATCAGCTTCTTCTCAAGCAATACAAGCTTACAATCGTCCAGCCACTGAAATCCCAGATCAGTCATATGCCTCGCATGGCACAGCACAAATGGACTCGGCTTTGACAACGGAGAATTCCTCCATCTCGATTGGGGATGATGATTTTGACCAGAGTTCTCAAAAGAGTAAATCTGGTGGAGATGATTTTGATGAAGATGAACCAGATTCCAAAAGATGGTAAATTTGCTTTTTTTATTATTTTTCCTGGAAATTATTGTAACTTGTTGTGTAATGTGCTGATTTGATTATGGGGAAATTTTAAAGAATCTGATTCATTTTTATCTAATTATTGCAGGAAAAGAGAGAGTGAAAACGAAGGTATATCAGCAGCTGGGAGTAGGACAGTTAGAGAACCTAGAGTTGTAGTTCAGACAACAAGTGATATTGATATTCTTGATGATGGCTATAGATGGAGAAAATATGGGCAGAAGGTGGTCAAGGGAAATCCAAATCCAAGGTAAAAAGCTTACTTTGATACAAGTTCATTTTTTTATTTGGAAAGGTGTGAACTTTGAGAGTTTTAGCAACTTACAATAACAAATATTTTGGTTTTCAGTATGTCTAACTGTCAAACGAAGATTCATATATATTAATTCAATATCTAGTTCCTTGAGCTCCTAAACCTTGTAAAGTGGGTTCTGTCCATTTGTTTGTCCTAAAAAGTTGCTTTAATGGGTGTAAATTAAAGTAGATGTATGAATCATCTACTTTTAGAGAATGGCTGAAAGAGAAGGTGTATGTACACAAATATATATAAAACTCTTCGTATCAATATATATATATATATATATATATATATATATATGCAATGGTGGGGGAGAAATTGCATTTAGCTTTGCAACTCTTCGCCTCTGATCAAAAAAAGTTTGAAACGATCGAGTCTCTTCGTTGTATTCTGCAATTGCGTTATAAATTCTCAATATTATACTTTGTAATGTGTTTCAATTAGCAGTATATATTTGGAGCTTGTCTAATCCTGTGACCTATTTATTTATTACTTGTAGGAGCTACTACAAGTGCACAAGTCCTGGATGTCCAGTAAGAAAGCACGTAGAGCGAGCATCACACGATCTAAGGGCAGTGATAACAACCTATGAGGGGAAGCACAACCATGATGTGCCTGCTGCACGCGGTAGCAGCAGCCACTCCATCAATAGGCCTCTGCCCATGGCCAACAACAGCAACCACAATGCTGCAGCAGCCATGGCCATAAGGCCTTCGGCTGTGAACCTTCACCCAAACAACAACTCCACAATCAACAACCCAATTCGCGGTGCAAGGCACGCCGAACCTGAAGGGCAAGCACCCTACACACTAGAGATGTTGCAAAGCCCCGGGAGTTTCGGATTCTCAGGATTTGGGAACTCCATGGGCTCTTACATGACTCAACCACAACACACAGACGTCAATGTGTTTTCTAGAACCAAGGAAGAGCCAAGGGATGACATGTTTCTGGAGTCCTTGCTATGCTAAGTTCATTGTTTACTGAACAAAAACAAGAATGAGGTGGTGGGTCACATTCATTTGTTTATTTTCCATTTTGTTTGTTTTGTATATGTTACAGGAATTTGGTTTTGTATATTGTAAATTGTATGGTATATATAGCAGTTCCTGAACTTGTTTTTTTAGATCCATTGTTTTTGAGGCATCTCTTTTCCTAGAGATATATAGCCCTAAATGTAGAAGAAAAGAATGTAGTCATTGTTTTTTCCTAATGAAATGAAAAATGAATATGTGATATATAAATGGGTTGCATGAGTTTGCATGTTCCACCTTTTTCTGGAAAGTGAAGCTGAGGCAAAATGTTTTACATGAAAAATGTAAAGCTTACAAATGTGAAAATTACTTGAATTTTTTTTTTCTGTAATTCATTTTTCAAATACTTGGTGAGCGCTCACATGCCTAAACAACAAATATTTATATACATATAGATGTGTATAAACATAAAAATGTATATGAATAATTATACATGTACATATATACATATACAAATTTATACATATGTAGAGTATGTGATCAAACACCGGCAATCTATATAATATATTGAAAATGAAACTGATGAAAATAAAAAAGAGGTGCTGAAGATAATAGTGATGAAAATGGATATGTACGGAGAGTGTAGTAAAAAACGATAGGAACTTTCCAAGCAATAATAGTGTTAGGAACTCAAAATGGGCTGATTAATAAACGTGGCCTCACATGAAACTCACTCACCGTCATGTTTATATTTATTTTTATTATATAGAAGTAGAATCATAGATGGGCATGGTGATTATACGTAATTAATGAAGCTTTGAACGAGTCAATGATTTGAAGCTGAGCAATACTTGGTGGCTTGGTGCACACGGTGGTCAAGGTCAACTTGTAATTTACCAAATGACCTGATGGATGATATAGAATAGAGAGACACAGAAAGTGAAAAGAACCTTCCTATGAACTGGACCCTTCTAGTTTGCTATACAGCTGAGCCCTAGTGGAGCCTTTTTATCTATACTGGAATTACTGAATCATCCTCTCTTCACAATCTCTTATACACGATATTTTTCCTAGAGAAAAGGGTGATTTTGTAATTTAAGGATTTCATTAGGCATTGCGTATTAGACACGACGCATTTAAACAAATTGGTGGCTAGTGGACCCACACAGTCACCCACCTAACACTGCCAATCTATTATTTCAACTACAGGGAGTCTACCACCTACCAGTCCTCATCATCTCTAGAATCTAGATTCAACATTTTACAATTACATAAATTACCTAGAATACTTTGATAATTAACATTTTTCTTTCTTCTTTTCCACCAATCATCATGATCGATCATGATCATGATCATCATTCATCCATCCATCCATCATAATCATAGTCATAATCATAATCATCAATATTATCTTAATCTCGTATAAATAGAATTGATCACATAAAATTTCTAGCAAATATTTTTTTTATTAGATGTCATTATTTTTTATTGTGTTTAACTTTTTAAAATTATTTTTAATAACTTCATCTCATATTATTTTTGGTCACTCTCCATTTATAACATCTATTATAACTAATATTTTTCGTTTTACCAACACATCTTTAAGTCTCCGATATATATTTTCAAACAATCTTAGTCTACTCTCTAATTTTCTCACAAATAGATGTTACACCTAATTTTTATCACACTCTCACTAGTAACTTTATCTCTTCTAGTTACTCCACTCATCCACCTTAGTATTCTCATTTCACCATATGAAGGTGTTGTTCTTGTCGCCCAACACTTCGTCTCATACAACGTAATTGGTCTAATAACGATCCTATAAAATTTTCTTTTTAGTTTAAGAGTTATTCATTTATCACACAATATCCCAAGTTATTTATATGTTATTATGTATAAGTATATTCAATACATACAAGAGTATTAGAAAAACAAATAAGAAAAATAGGATTAGGGTTTGAAGAATGAAAAATTAATTAATTTTTTTAATAAAATAAAAAAAGAGAAATAAGTGATAATGAACTTACATATGTAATATTTATTTCTCCCCACCATTGCAAGAATTCACACGCTGATACAAGCTTTTGGGTTATATTACACACACATATATATACTAGTAAAAGAGCATGTGCAATGCACATGGATAAAAAGTGAATTTATTTTTTGAATTAAATTATTTATATAAATAGTTAATTAGTAACTTTTAAAAAATGCTTATTAAATTAATATTAAAAAATAATTTATTGAGTTTTGTTGACCTTAAGGTTTTAACCAAAGGTTATTTGAATGATTTTGATGATAACAATCTATTGTAGTGTAGATCTAATAAGTTTACTTGAGTGTGCAATTTACAATGTATCAAATTATCTCAAGTATCTTAAAGGTTTTGGATTTCAAAGGGACTTACAAGAAGATATATGAAAGCACATGATCATAAAATTCAAAGATCAATAATCAAGATCAATAGCGATGTTGAAGTGAAGTTACATGATGAAGGAACCCAAGAGCTTAAAGATTTAAAGATCAATAGACTTGGGTAGGTTAGTCTTGGGTGAGTGCTTGTATTTATTGTAAAGTTACTTTGATATACTCACATGAAAGCTATAGGACTAATGCATATAATTCATATCATTCATAAGTCCTTAGAGTATAAGTAATAGGTCGTGAACTTCATTTATAACATCATGAGACATTTACTAAGGTTGAGTTAGTTCAAGCTTTCATAAGGTTTGGAAGAACTCAATTATTAAGTCATAACTAGGACCATGTATTTCAATCTTATTATTTGGAATGGTCTTTAGGAATTATAGTAATAAGACTTTGAACTTATATGTTTAAATCATAAAAAGTCCTATATAATATTGAGATGATTTCCAATTGAAAATATCTTTGATACTTAATATTTACATTCAGTCAATGAACTTCATGTCTAGTTTGAGCTTGCTGAAAATCAAGTTTGAGCTTGCTGAAAATACACTTTCAGGCGATTGAAAATAATAGTACGCTTTAATGTTTCTAGAGCACATTTTCAGCTGACTGAAACTTTATTTTCAGCTGACTGAAAGTTGTTGGATCTGAATCTAACGGCTAGTTTTGTGCATTTAATGCTTCCAACAACCCTCCAACAACTATAAAACGACTATATTTCGGATTAGGGCTATAAATACACCTTGTATGTGTATGTTTCATATGTGAGAGACCACTACACTTATAGTTGATCATCCATTGTTGGTTGACTCTATCCTTAAGCTTAGAATTCATATTCTATAGAGATAATCACCACACTTTACCAAAATTTTCCAATGATCAATTCATTTGTGGTATTTCATTCATCATTCTAGAGTTGAGCTTTCGTATTGATTCGTCAATTATAACTCTAGGTATGTGACCTATCATTTGTGTATCTATCCATTGAGGGATATTTTCTATTGTACTCAAACTCCTATTCATCCTATTTGAGAGGAAGTACAAGAGATGCTCTTGACAAAAAGGGATTGCTTCATGAAAACTTGTAAAGGTTCTCACTTGATCCGTCAAAAGTGAAAGGAAGCCCAAGTTGTGAGCTTGGCAATGAAGTCTTGATGAAGTGTTCACCGGAGCAAAGAAGACCAAGTGTTGGACTTGACAATTGTAAATGTTTGCTTTCCATCCTTAAGGGAAGCTTCATAGTAAAAACCTCAAGATGAGCTCTTGACGTATAGACGTAGACCGGAGTTGCCGAACCATGTAAATATCGTGGTGTTGCTTAGTTTGCATTTCTCTAACCCTTAACTCATTTACTTAATAACATTTTATATATTTAATTTCATTATGTTTTATATATGAATGTTTGGAGTATGTTGATTGATTGAGTACTTATTTGATTATTCATCTCCAATTAAGTTAAACACCATGTATTTGATAAAATGTCTTTATGAGCTTTAATTCCATTTTAGCATTGGTAGACATATACTCACTTAGCTCATTTTATGAATGAATGAGTAACACTCCAAGTACTTGATTAATTATCTATGTGAGTTTTACTTTTTACATCATATTCATAGATAATTGCTCAAGTACCCTTTTGATAGGTTTACTCCTTTATTTTGCTAGCATTTGTTTTATAATTGTTTATTTAATGAATGTTGTTTAAATGTTTCATATGAGGAGGATGTGATGTATGCTTGGAGTATATTGGTTGAGTTGTGAAATTGATTGTATTGTAAATTGATTGAGTAATTATTTGATCATATTTTTGCCAATCAATTTGCATATCATGGTTTTGATTAAACACACAATCAACATTTTCACACACTACAAGCATGATACGTTGCACTTTCATGAACACTTCATTTGTAATATCCACTTGATCATTTAAGTGCATGATAGGTAGAACATTTTCATTCCTACTTGTTGAATACATAAGTTTCTCAAGTGTTTGACAAAAGTCCAAACAAGCCTACTTTTGTCAAAGTGAGCTAAATCAAAAAAATTTCATCGTTTGCTTATTGTCCCTATTCACCCCCCTCCCCCCCTCTAGGAACAAATCTTGGGTAATAAGTTCAAATATAATTATTAGTAGTATATGACACTTATATAAGCACTTCTTTGTATATCATTCTATATCTTAACTAATATAAGATATTAATTTTGATATTTATGTACACATCCATAAATTTTTAATTTTAATTATTTTTTAGAAAATATATGAAGTTTAATAAAAATCTTTAAAAAATATAGAATAAGAATTTAAAATAGACACAACTCGTAGGATTGTAATCTTTAGGAATAAATAAATAACTATTAGTTATTTAGTTAAAATCAAAATTTTAAGAGTATATTAGTTAGAAAATAATATTAAATTAGTCATTATTAGTTATTTAATGTAGGAAATAAAAAAATGGTAAGATTGTTATCATCGCTTAAAAAATAATAAAGATTAGCTATTTAATTCAAATAGAATTCTTAAGAGTCTATTAGTTACAAAATAATATAAAATTAAAATTTATTAGCTATTTAGTATAAAAAAATTGGATATAAATTATAAATTTTTTTTGGTGAGATTAGATTGGATCAATAGATTAAATTAGATGAGGTAGATATCTATCGTAAAAAATGTATATGTATATTTGACTCCAAAAAAAGAAAAGGAAAAAAAAACTTTGATACATAAATTTCAAAGTAATTTGTATGCTTAGTATTTATGCTGATTTGGGAATACTCGAAATAACTAATATAAATAAATAAATAAATGCTATGAAAGTCTAGCATAGAATTAGAAAAACAAAATAAAATTATTATTTAGGAAGGAGTTTGAAATTGAATAGAATTAAAGAAAGTGTTTGAAATAGAATAGAATTACAAGAAAAAAGTAAATTATGAAGTACTATTTAAGGAAGAGTTAAAAATGCAATAGAATTAGGGAATAAGTTAAAAAAATGCGTTATAAATAATAGGTAAATAAATATATGCTAGTCGAACATGAGATCCTCTAATATAATTCGAAATGATTTAATAATATTGTATATAGAAGAATTAATTAATAATACTATGTATATTATTATGAATATGAAATATAGTATATAGATATAGATATACTTTTTGTCTCTTTAAACAATATCACATAAAAAATATAAAAAATATATAGAGAGAGAAGTGTTTGTCAATGTTATTTTTAAAATGAAATTTATTAGTAGTTGATATATTTATTGGAATAAATAATATTATAAAAAATTAAAAATGATGTGAAATTCTCTGTACTTTTAATAATAGTATAGATTTAGATTGAGATAGATATTATCATGAATAAAAATGTATAGAAAAGACAAGTATATAGATATAGATATACTTTTTGTCTCTTTAAACAATATCACATAAAATATATATATCTATATATATATATATAAATATATATATATATATAGAGAGAGAGAGAGAGAAAGAGAGAGAGAAGTGTTTGTTTTCAACTTTATCTTTTAAATTAAATTTTATTAGTAGTTGATATATTTATTGGAATAAATCATATATAAAAAAATAAATATAATTTGAAACTCTTTGTAAAAAGGATTGTACAATTTGTGTTGAAATGATCAAAATTATTATTATAATGGGAAGAGTTAGAAACAAAATATAATTAGAAAAAAGGTAAATTATTATTTAGGAAAGATATAGAAAGATAATAGAATTAGAAAAAAGGTAAATTTATATTATCAAAATGCATTAGAAAAAAATAATAGAGAAAATTATATTTCAGTGGCCAAAATTAGAAAGTAATTGCTTTAAAACGACTCTAAAGATATAAAAAGATGAATAGTCACTAATCTTAAAACTAAATTGCTCTATAGCGACCATTTAAGGGTATTTTTGTCATATTGTTTTATGTAGTTGTTAAAAATAATTAATTTATTAAGCATATTAAACCTAATACCATTCACAGTTATATTATGCATCTGACCTAACATAGGATTAGAAACTATAGTCATAATTAAACCCAACTTTGCATTCTAATCTATAGATATATATAAAGTTAAGGTTTTGATTGTATGGAAATACACAGTTGAGGTCGATAGTTCAAAATTGCATAAATCCTCAAAATATATTCATCATATTTAAAGTTTCAATTGAACACAAGAGAGTTAATAATGGATAATTACCATATGAGGGAAAGTTAACAAAATGTAATAATGTATAAGTATCATGTGAGGGAAAGTAAAAAAATGTAATAATGGATAAGTACCATGTGAGGGAAAGTTGAAAAAATAAATGATTTGGAGTCGTATATAGAATCTAAATTCACCATATTTATATTATTAGTATTTGATATACACAGTATATGCAAGATTGTGTATAAGCAATGTTTTCATTTGGGAGAGAGAAAGATGGGGGAGGAGTGTTTTTGTAATTGAGTCTAAAATAGTCACTAAAGAGTCATTAGAATTGGTAATTATTCATCTTTTTGTAACTTTATTGTCACTATAAAATCATTATTTTTAATTTTGGTCACTTAAATCTAATTTTTTTCAAAATAATAATAGACTGAAACTCTTTGTACGTTTAATAATAGGTAGTATTGAGTTTAATAAGTATCTAAAAAATATAAACCATATTGATGTATCTAAATAATTTAAAATTAACAAATAACCTTAAAGAAAAGAATAAAAATAAATAAAACTTAAGAGAGTTTCTATTAATTTAAATAAATCTATATTTAAAAAAAATAGATTTAACAAATTTGTTAAAATTTTAATTTTTTTCTTTATTAGTTATATGGTTTTATGCTTTTAATCTACGGTATCATAAATATTGAATATAAACATAAAAAAAAAACTATAAGATAAAGTAAAACTGAAAATTAGATAATAGTTTGAAGAAATATTTCATACCTTCTTTTTTTGCACAGTAAACTATTGAAACAAATCGAGTGAAAATATAAGGAGAATTTAGAATGAAAATTATTTAATCCTGCCAAGCAATTTAATAAAGAAAGAATTAACAAAAAGCACCACAAAAACCTATATCAATGACTACTCCACCATCTAGCTATGACTTGCAACAAATTTAAAGAAATAAATATAAAGTAAATTCGATTGGACAAACCCTATTCTTATTATCAAAAAAGTGAGAAACCAAGGATTTACTACTTTGTTGATGGCTTTGTGTTGCCAGACCACTATTATATGCATTAAAAGAATCGTACAAAATTTCAATCATTATTACTCCATATCTGTGGGGTATTAAGAACGTGTACTTGATATTTGCATATAGATTTATACCCATTAAAAACTTTTTAAAAATAGTTACTTCACTATACAATTAAAAATTAATGAGTGAATGTTCTAAATATGAGTCTTTTATAACGACAGAAAAATTAAGAGTCTTTATAATATATAAATGCATTAAAGCAATATATAAAACGTCCTTCAACCTATTCATTGCTCAAATAAAAGAAAATTAGACATAAATTTCAACAAATAAAAAAAAAATATATAAAATAAATTGGATTGGACAAACCTATTATTATCTTCTAAAATGAGAAAAACCAAGGACTTACTAATCTGTTGATGGCTCTTTGTACTTTTAATAGTAGTATAGATATATTATATCATATTGGGTAATTAGTATATTAGAAGACGTTGTTATTGGGTTGGACTTAAATAAACTAACTAAATGTTTTATTTAGTTGGGTTGGGCTTACATAAACTAACTAAATATTTTAGGACAAATCACACTTACCTCCTTTCTAGATTGACTTTATAACACTTACTTCCACTATATTTTGGCATATAACATTTACCCCCCTCTAATTTGCACATTGGTAACAAATATCCCCTTCTGTCAATCAAACTAACAATTATTGCTGATGACATCAAAATTTAATTTTAAAAGGACAATTATACCCCACCATGAGCCACCACTTTGAGTAGATCCACTTCGGACCTTTAGTCGTAGCAACATCACCTCCAGTTGAGCCACCACCCACCTCCGTCTCCACCAAGGTTCACAACCTGCGCCATCAACACTCACCATTGAAACCACTACCGAGAAGACCCAGCTCCAGCCAAACCATTAGCCACTACCATCCCAATGCCGGAGTTGTCATTAAAGCCGAGACCCACCACCTCCACTACCGTACCTAGAAGACCCATATCTCCACTGCCGTCATCACCTCGACCAAATAGACTCAATGCTCGTCAGACCTACCAAACCACCAACTCCACTACCATTATTCAAGCAACATCCAAACAGTCGTGTAGACCCACTTCCCCCACCATGAGCCACCACTGTGAGCAAACCCACTTTGGACCTTCAACCGTAGCAACATCACCTACAGCCGAGGCACCACCCACCTCCATCTTCACCATGCTTCAGCACCTACGCCATCAACACTCACAATTGAAATCACTACCGAGAAGACCTAGCTCCGGCCAACCACTAGCTACTACTATCCCAATATTGGAGCTGCCATTGAAATTGAGACCCGCCAACTTTAATCGCAACATTTTTAAGGGTATAATTATCCTTTTAAGATTAAATTTTGATGACATCAGTAATAATCGTTAGTTTGATTGATAAAAGGGGATATTTGTTACCGATGTGCAAACTAAAGGGGGGTAAGTATTATATGCCAAAACACAGGGGAGGTAAGTGTTATAAAATCAATCTAGAAGGAAGGTAAGTGTAGTTGGGAGGGGGGGGGGGGGGGGGAGGGGGCATATAGTAATAAAATTTTTTTTCAAACTTTTGGCCTTGGTCCACCTCTCCTTACGCCCCTACGTGTAGCTATCTATCTCTCCATCATTTTGCATTATCGATTTTAGGTACCAAAATTAGTTGTTTTGAATAACATTTTGGTTATGAAGTGTTATCCTTTTATTATATTATCAATGTCCGAATATTTATATTTACACTCCATATACTCGATTTTAGTTCAACTAATTCTCAATCCTTTTGATTATAAAGGATTTCCACATTTCTAGTTGTATCGTTAAGTTATCTTTAAAGGCATCCAAGAGTACGATATCACTGAAGTTTATCATTCACCGTAGAATTTCGTTTTAGAAGTCTTTTGTTATTTCATCATTATTGCAAATAGATATGGGTTTAACATCAATCTTGGTGCAATCATATGTTTAAGGATAACTCATTAATGTCACCACACGTGATACTAACTTTAATTTTTGTATTCATATGTATGTCTCAGATACTTTTATGATTGGTAAGAAAACTTGTTTTCTTTGTAAGACCCACCACATTATATTTTTTTGGATCCTATTATACACCTTTTTTAACTATATAAAAATCATATGTAATTTTTTTTGACTTACTCTACATGTTTCAACTAATTATGTAAGTAGGAGGTATATCGCTTTCAAGCCTTTCATTGTTAATCTCCTTGGTATGAATCTAAATTAGTTATTCATACCATGGACTCATTTCTTAATCTTTGTTCTATTACTTTTTTCATACTTTTATTGTATGACTTATAAATTTAATTTCTCTATAGTTGTTACAATTTTTTTTCCAATTAATGAAAATTTATTTTTCGTACCAGCATAGTATTATTAAAGAAAAATATTAATCGTAATAGAAAAAGAATGCTATAGACAGTTGTTGATGTACCATATTGCCTCGCATGCTGAGTCTTCTGCGAATCAAAATTTACTTTATCGATAGACTAAAACTTATTTTCTATTTTCTTTCAAATTCACAAGAACATACATACAGATACATATAATTTGATACAAGATTGTGGTTTGTCTGTTAAGACAAATTCATTTAATTTGATGAAAATTTTAATTTATTTGTATTTACGTATATTATATATTAAATTGAGTGTGTAATTTCAGTCTTTGAAATCTATGTTTTTTTCAAATTAGAATTTGAGGGCACAAAATTTTTAATAGACAAAGTTAGCCAAAAAGATATAACAACAAATAACGAGAGACATAAAATTAAAACAATATTGAAGTAATGAACATGTGCATAAACTATATCCTGTACCTTTTCCTTTGTCTCTGGAAAAACGAGGTGGTATGATGGGTGCCTAGAAGGATTGCCCCTATGTAATTCTCCCTTCGTCCTATTTATTGTGTCTTTTTAGAATTTTAATTTTTTAAATAGATAAATTTATTGTTTTAAAAAAAAAATCAAAACTACACATCTAAAATTTAAATATTTACATTATTAGTTTGTAAAGATTTTAAACTTTTTAAATTTTATTTGACCAAAGGTCTAATCACTCAGCGTTATATTATCTCCTTTCAAAATGATAGAGAAATGGTTCGATTCTCCTCGTAGGATTAGAAACTCACAAGATGATATACTTGGACTTGTCTGACGCACGTGACTTGTGAAAATACATGTTCATATGTAATTAGTCTCACCCGTAGGGTGCGTATACATCCTTTCGACAATTAAAAAAAAATTTATTTGCGTCTTTTTGTTGCGCTCGGGCTAAAACATAAGCATATGTTAATTCAAACTCACTTACTTGGATTAATTTATTTTATTTGGGCCCTGTCAACAGATGATAAAATTTTTCTAAAACAGTACAAGAACTAAGATTCTGAGGGCTTATATATATATATGGACTTGGCCATATATATTGTATCAGCAATGTTTTTAAAAAATAAAAATAAAAATAAAGAAATGGGCCAAAACTCGTTGGCCCACAGGCCTCATTTAAAAATCCCAAATTCTTTTGCTTATCTCATATTTCATCCGTCCAATTGCTATTTCTACTTTGAGAAATGCTAAACGTCACAATTTTATTTCATGAATTTTAATTCGAATCTATGTGGCAGGTGTTAATAGCATAGGGACTCCGTGTATGGAGGAAATTCCACCAATAATAACTTATCATTTAATTTTATCTCCTAAAATAATGGACTCTATCACCTGACACATAGATTCGAGTTAAAATTCATGATATTTATTCGAGACGTGTAGCATTGCTCTTCTACTTTTGGATGACCAACCAACTATTAAATGAAGAAATTAGTTTAAACTCAGGGTTAATCACTGAATATTTCTTTAGCTCAAACCAATAATGAATAATTATGATTTTTAACCAAAATAAGTTGCATTGTTGCATAGGAGCCACTGATGTTTCACTATTTTCTTTCTTACAAGACAAATTTAAATTCTGAGATTTGTGTAAAAAATGTTGGTCACATTTGGTGAAGCACGGGTTATCTATGCATTCACAACCTCAATATAAGGTTTCGTACGTTAAACCTGTTTTGAGATAACTAAGACCAAAACTTATCTATAATCAAACCATACGTACGTACCCATCAACCGACAAGCAACAGAGCTTTTAAAGAAAACCTCTGTACAATTTGAATAGCAAAAGCTTCAAGTCGTGGCAAGTGTAAAGCATATAACATGCATGGGATGGTTTGGATATATATATATATATATACACACACACACGTACAGAAACAAGTGTAACACACTAGATACACAGGAGAAAAGGTGGAAGATAATGATGACGATGAATCATATCAATAGTGAACCAAAGTGATATATGAGAATGGAATTAACTAGTTCCTCATTCATTGACAAATTATATGACTGGCTTTGGCTTGACTTATCAATATAGGACATGAACAAAAATGATGACAACAGCCTTGAAGATGACGAAGATGATAATGAAGTCTCAACATGTAATGTAATACAGAGCTGGCTGTTGGACACTTAAATTTTGTCGAAGCCCATTTTAATATTTTGGACTAAACCTACCTGCCTACCTACCGTTCCAAATCAATACCAATCCACAATTAATGGGGTTGTTTGACCTCTGCTAAACCAATTTCATTACCTTTCTATATTAATTTCACGAACCGGTTGAAGTCGGTTCAACTTTTTAGTTCTAACAATTCGATTTAATTCAAATATTTTTGAAATAATTAGAACTAATTTGGTTTTGTTCATTCTAGAACCGAATTGAAGTTTGTACACCCCTAAGTCCTAACACATGTGATTCACAATACAAATTTATTAAATTAAGAAGAAGAATGCAATTGTCAACTGTTACATAGTTGGAGTTATAGAGTGAAAGTGCAGCTCATTAAATGGATGAGGAACAACGGTTGTGAATCATGGGACTGTTGGTAACATAGGTTGTTAAACAATAGGTTAATTAGTTTCAAAACGTAGTGAAAATTAAGACTTCATTCAACTAAAGGTATTGAAACTTACTCCACAATATTGTAAGTCAAGCAGAGACTCTGGATGACTGAATCTTGATCTCTCTCTCTCCAATCTAGAGAGAGAGAGAGTCAAGCCAAGTTCTTCCCCGGGAATTGGTGACTGAACCCGTGAACTAAGCCCTGTGATCCCTTGGTCCCAACCACTGCTACACAAGGCTCAATGCTAAGTTCATGGGGATCTTCAAACACACTATTTTATTGGATTGCAATTGAGCAGAAATCTGTGCATGATATATACACACTAACAAACAAACATACATATATATATATATATATATATACATACTAATTAATAAAGCAATAGCTCAATGCCTCAAATGAATCCCAAAAAAATTGTAATGTCATGACCCTTCATTTTAACCCCCCCCCCCCCCCCCCCCCCATATATATATATATATACACACATACATACTAATTAATAAAGCAATAGCTCAATGCCTCAAATGAATCCCAAAAAAATTGTAATGTCATGACCCTTCATTTTAACCCCCCCCCCCCCCCCCCAAAAAAAAAAACCCCAAATGGGACATCATGAACTTATATATATATATATTACGATGTGGAGTTTGAGAAAGGGATGTGCAAGTATTGTCTAATATTTATGGGAGAGGGAGAAGAGGGAATCCATGTGAAGAGGGAGTTATATGAAATATGTTTAAGGGATTTGCCAGCTTGCATGTTTGCGTTCCTTTTGGTATAGCGTGTACATGTCGTTATTTGACTACTTTGGATTTATGTTATTAAGATAACCTAATTATTAATAGCTAACATTAATTGGAGCTTTTGTCCTTTCTCTCTCTCTCTCTTTCTCTCTCTCTCTCTCTCTCTCTGTGATACATACACAAATATTTATGTAGTTTTTCCTTAAAACACTAACTCAGATATGAAGAGCTAGACGGACGGTGAATTAATTCTCATAGAATTATTAACTTTAGTCCACCATGCGTGGAACATATTTGTTCATCATTAGCTGTGCGATTAAGTCAGATAAGTCACTATAATTTCTAATATTAGAGTTTGTTAATATATGCAAGCACCATTTATTATGAAGCTGTGAAGATGAATAGTTTGCAATAGTAAATTCATTTATTCAATAAACTATAATTTCTCCATGAGATTATAAACAATACTTCTCATTAAAATTAAATGTTAATAACTGGCATTGCTCATATAATAATTGGAAAATTGGCAATCATTACGCTTACATATAATATATTCATTTAAGTTTTGAAGTTAGTCACTGCCCCTATATTCCCTCTATTTGTTGGCTAACTAAATGGCTCATTTGGTTAACCATGTTGACTTCATTAAATGAAAATTATGGTGTGTGTGTGTATATATAGATATACACACACACACACACCCCAATTGATTTTACTTCCAAACCAACAATATTCAGAACCACTCATCACCATGACAGGAAATACAGTTGACCCTAAGATGATGAGTTGTGGTACCCTAATTTCTTTTGCCCTTCAATAGAAAATGAACCTCTTTTGTTGGACAATTATTGAAATTAAGGTGAAAGTCAAAATAAAGACTTGAGTACATGATGCTAAAATTCATAAGGTTAATCATTAGGGTGGATCTCAATTTCAACTAGCTGACAATTAAGTAACAAAATCACTAAATGAAACTTTAAAATAAAATAAAAAATAATTATTGTTTGTTTGGGAACTTGAAAACATGGAATTTTCCATTTCCTTTTTCCCACACTAAAATTAATAAAATCGTGTCAATTTTTAAATTCACGCCTTATTTTATATACTATGTAGTAGTAAATCAAAGAGCAACCATCAATTTCATTTTTTTTTTTTAAAGGTATCAATTTCATTTTCTTCCTTCCTTTATCGTGATATATTATTTTTTATTATCAAATACCTAAACCCGAGTTAAGCATACGAGTATAAAGCATCACAGGGTTGATTTTCTTGTCTATAATAAAAATTTATTTATTTTTCCTTAACCCAAGAAAGTTATAGAATAAATAGAGAAATGTGATCCCAAAAAGATTATTTGAAAGACGAAAAATATATACTCGTACTATTTTTTACTTACAACTTGAGGATGTTTCAAGTACAATTTTTTGGGTACAAACCTCTCATAATTTTCTTGGGACCAAACAGATCATCATCTCATGAAAAGCGAAAGTCCGATTCTGCCATTATTATATGCAGCCGGAAACAAACAAAAGAAAATAAAAATGTAAATTTATCCACAAAATTAATAACTCCACCATTCATGTCATCCCCCGGAAAGTCAGATTCCGGCACCCGAAAATTTCTTTTATTAGTCTTCTGAAATGCTTTCGAGATGAGGCCGCCACACTCCGACCCGACAGCCACCGCGGTCCCGCCGCGACGACTTCTTTTCCGACTTAATATACGTCAAATATCGGTCACAGTCGGCCACGTTTGCGTTGGAGTTCTTGCTCTTCTTGGAGGACTTCTTGGGGTTGTTGTGAACTCTCTTCTTCTCCGGCAACGACGAAGCTGGAATCAAGAAGTAGATGCTACCTCTCTTCAGCTCCGATTCCGGCGACAGTATCATAATTCTGCGGACAACGCCTTGACAGCAAGGCTTGCTCAATATATGGTTAGGATTTTCCTTGAGAATCTCGCCGGCGGTGACTGGACGGGTAATTTCTTCTACGTAGCCGTTCAAGTGGACTATACGGATCAAGTCTAGTGCTCCACAGGGGAGAACACAGGCCAAGCAGCACCTGAGACTGTTACCCATCTCCGTGAAAACTCTCTTTCTCACTCTGAACTCTCTGTGTGTCGCTCTCTTCTTCTTCTTCTTCTTCTTCTTGGGGAGGACAGTGTTATATAGGAACAGAGCCACGAACTATAGAATATAATATAAATATTATATTCGCTTTGGATTCTAAAATGACTAAAGTGCCCCGGTAATGATTTTCCGTTTGGGGTTGGGTACTTGGGTGCTACCGTACTTTAGTCTCTTCCATTTATACCCTTCCGTCTAAATGGATTTTACTTAAGCCACCTTGTATTGTATATAGCCACGATTAGAGTTGTAACCTTAAAGCACGTTGGTTATTTTCTTCTAATGTTATTCTTAATCCTCAACTATACCTCTCAATAAAGTAGGAGAAAAGAGAAATAAAATGATCATATTAATTTAAAAACAAAATGATGGTATTATGTTTGAATAACTAAGCAAACATTAAACAAAATGAAAGGTATTAATTTGGTTGCCAAAAGAGAAAAGGAACAAGAGAGGGAGAATCGACTAGAAATCTACAACATAAAATTATAAATAAGGAAGTGTGACAAGAATTCAACACGAAAAATTAAAAGGTACAAAATCAATGAGTGTTAAAACTCCTAGAATTGCTTTAGCAAAAACTGCTTTCGATATTAAAAATAGTTACATAAAAACAGTCAGAGTTATCCGATTATTGAATACTCCTATTAGCACTCTTATTACTTTTGTAGGCTATCAAAGGATGGAGAAAAACTTAAATGATTCTGGTGTAATAATGACATGGTATGACAAATTAGTTAAATATTACTGACACATAGTGATAGAACTCACTAAATTAGATACATTTTTACTTATGTATCAGAATTTAAGTCATATCTGATGTCATCTTATCACTACACTAAAATTATTTAAATTATTTTCCAAAACATGATGGAAGAGGTTGACAATCTCTCCTGTACTCATTGTTAAAGCATGCGCAAGATTAGTTCCTCCTCTTTCTACTTTTTTCTTTCTCAGTCCAATACAAAAGCTCACTTTAGGTTGACCAATAATAGTATTGTACCCCTGGAAAACAGACATGTTGCACTAAAACCATTGATCTAAGACATAATTCTTTGAAATAATTGCATCTAGTTAAGAATTTAAATACCAACACAAGAAGCCCTAGCAACCCATGACAAATACTCAATACCCCAAATCTTCTCTCTCCCAAATATACCCCCTTTGAAATAAGGCAAGCTAAGCAAAACAAGCCAAGGTGCCATGTGGGGGTGCTTTAGGGAATTAAGCTTAAGAGCTTCATTAATACTATAATCATTGAATTTACCATAACTTAGGTGCTAATCCTAGTGCATAAGTTGTATTTTCTGTGGGTTCCACCACATGAGGATTCATCGCGAATATAGGCACAACTGCGCCGATTGAGACGAATGAACTTCTCTTAAAATAATGGCTTAACACTGTATTAGTGATTAGGTACGGAATTGAATTACGAGAGTACGTGTTTGTGAATTGTAGCAGTACGCAGTGATTGTATCACCCTCAGTGACCCACCAGAGTAGCTCACAGCCATGTATCATTGGACCAGTGCAAATCAAACCATGACTCTGAGTTTTTAATGGCGTATGTTGTGTGATTCTTACGCTACAGGTGAGTGTTTCAATTTTGGACATCAACATTTGCTAAATTCCAAAGAGTCCAGCTGTCCATAAATTTTTTCTTCAAAACTTAATTTCAATTTCATTTACCTAAATATCCTCATGGAAACGTCATTATTACGAGATTTATGTTCATAGACTTTTACGGTTGCTACTAGCTACTATTAATATATATTACTGTATATAATATGCATGAAAGTTAAGTGTATATATACAATTATACCTATATGTGTGTATAATATATATATGTGTACTTAAACACGGTGATATAGCTGGCTAATGAATATTTAAAAAATGGTTACATTCATCCTGCTCATCTCCCAACAAACTGTTAATAGTATTATTTTTTTCAGTTGCATAGTAGTTTTCTGTTTGTCACCACGAATCGCGGGTCTGTTCCCAGTATCTTACAGTAGTAATATAATAATCAGCGATAAAATTTATACTTTGGAGTTCAAAATACACCTTCATATATATATATATATATATAGTTATATATAGATACATAATTTTACTTCAGTATCGATCATGCACCAAAACTGTCTTTACCTCTAAATTTACAAAATATATATATGTTGCTAAACGACAATTGGGACTGAAGCAATTATCGCTCCTTAATTTACTGGATTGTGTAAGTCTTATTATTCTTGTTGGACGGTGTAAGCACCATTATGGCATGGGGACTTACTCACAAGTCACAAGTCACACCATATATAATTCAAATATCAAATTTTGTTTGTCAAGTTTTTGGTTAATTGAACTTTTTTTCGATTAAATCCTGTTACAATGTGGTGATTAGTACTATTTTAATAATAATAATAAATAATAATGTATGTTTAATTTTTTTTTATTTATCCCAAGTATATTTTGTTTGAATTAGGCTGGAAAGTGACTGTTGAAATCTGTTTAAAGAATGGGTTGGACTCATGTTAAATTCAACTCCCATTTTGATAATATAGGTTGACATATTATAACCTTCAATATTTGTTTCAACGTCTTTTATATAAAAAAATTTCTTCCATAAAGTGTAAAACCTTTTGCATAACTGAAATAAAATTATTACAAACACATATAATTATATCTATATATATATATATATATAATTATTACAAACACATCAAACTTTAATGATCATTATAGGGATAAAATCTTATCTTGTTTCCTCGTGTGGGTGATTAATAATTGTAAGACATTATATAAGTAATACTAGACGACGAAGCTTCGTTGCACATAGGTTTCTGGCACCGACCTTGTTAGGTAATAGCTATAGTCTGTTAGTAATTAGGACGCACGAGGTTTGCTATTAAGATTCCTAATGTCAGATTGAATCTATATTCGCAGGAAAAGCTATGTATCCATTATTGAATAACGTGAGTTCGAGTCTGTCTTTACACCAAAGCCAAGGTGGAGAATGAATAATTTAAGTACGTACTATACATATATATATATACACACACACAATAACAGACAGTAGATGCATAAATACAAATCCATTGTATTTTTCTACTGTATAATGTTATTTTTGTTAGACAAAGAGATCATAACTTTTACTACATCATTTTTATACCGTACATTTGTCAGATTGGCGGCATCGGTATCTCAGTTCAAAATACTATTAGTTAGACATACACTTAAAAAGTTAAAAGTGTGTGCATATCTATATGCATGCAATAAAGTCAGTAAGTGGACTCATATATATATATATATATCATCACAAGAAAAAAAAAGTGAACCAGATTTAGATTTGTTGTTTGATTGAATCTTTCTAACTTGGAACCATATAAATATGCTTGTTGCAATGTAAAAAAGTCTGGATTGACAACATTCTATTCCATTACAGTACCATACATAACAATAATAATGCTTGTCATGTCTATGGATATAATTTCACACTTTGAACTCTAGAAGTGGGTACGTACGTAGTGATTTAACTTTAATTCTGGACCCGCAAACAAAATTTGGTGAACTGTCAAGCTCTATATATATATATCTAAAAATCTAGGTCTTAAATCTCCAAATAATGGATGTTTGGCGCACACACCCAAGATCATGCCAGAGACGGGACCCAACTATATATGGATCACTACCATATGCATGGCTCCTACTTTGTTCGGACCCATAGTAAGATTTGTGCCATAAGCAAAGTATCTTCAATGTTAGGATTTAGTCACCCATCGTTTAATAAATGATTTTCAATATATATATATATATATATGTCCACAGTGAGAGAGAGAAATATATAGAAGGACCAACACAAGTGGGAAAAAAACAGATTAAAAAAGCAGAACGACCAACACATTGATGGCCCAAGCTTGGAAAGCTATGCCTTAATTCAACAACCTAAAGTGGTTATGAGAGCTCCACGCACTCTTAGATGTTTTCTTCGCCTACCTTTCTCCAGAATTTTTTTTATTTATTTATAGATTATACTTAATTTTAAGTGTCAACTTGAAGTTGGCATATTTCATTTCAATGTTTCATTTTTTTTTTTTCCAAAAAAATAAAAAAGAGTCATGAATTTCAGCAAGAGTAATACTATACTTTTAGCAAGAGTACTACTACACTTATTGATCCGTTTTTTTGCACTCCGATCACTAGTGTCAAACAAAAACTCTTAAAAAGTAACGGATAAAGATAATGTCTCGAGCCGGTAATAATACCGATTCAGGTGTTTTATAATTTTTCATTTAAGCAATTATCATAAAGTTGTGTATTTATTCATGAACCTTTATTGGTTTTTAGGTATTGTACACCCATCATGTTTTCTTACTTTCCAAATACAAACAATTACCAACATTTTGATGATCTACACAAAGTTGTCGGTTAGTTCAAATTCTTTGAATGGTTGTTTTTTTAATTTGATCAAGAAATATAATTTAAATATTTTTCAGATCCTCAAGATTTACTGACAAATCTTTTGAAAATTTTCAGTGGGAAGAATATAGAGTTGGTGTGGTATATATATAAACTCATATTCATTATAAAAAAAAGATGGTTCTGCATGTTCCGTCGTAAATATTGAGATCGTATTATTCTAACTGGCTGTGGAAATCATATTTTATTAGTTTACTTCATGTTTCTGGACATCAAAGAGGATTATATATATATATATGAGAGATTTGCTAGAATAGAGATTTTTCATTAAAAAAAAACATTATTATCTTTCAAAATTTCCAAGAAAATAAAGTTTGGTGCTGGTCTAAAATGATCTTTAGAGGGGTTTGTTTAATGGTTGAGCACAACAACCAAATTGAGTGATGAATTACAATTTAAGAACATTTTCACTTTCAAATTGAGTAGATGATATGTGACTCATAAATACAAGATAATTACAGGCTAATTAGATGTTACATTCTCTGTTTATTCATAATATTCCTTTAACTTCTCTGGACTTGATTTGTATTTTATTTAAGCAAAGATATATTTATAGCTCCTAGATCCCCAATTGGTTGACAAATTTGAGTGTTTCCTATTGCTGGTTCACATAGTGTGTCTGTGTCTTTATAGCCCACTTGGACTGTCATTCATCAAAGATTAGACCTTCACATGCATCCCTCCTGCAGTAATAAACACTGTTTCTTCTTAAGGTTGATCGGCCAAGCAAATTATCGCACTCAAAAGCTTCTGTCATTAAAGGATTTGAGAATGGTCAATGCGTACCTACGCACTGACTTTCGAATTTGAGAATGGTCAAATATACATACGCACTGACATGGGTGTAGTAAAAAATTTATATAAGTGAGTACGAATGCAAAAGTTCAGACCATAATTTGTTTTTATAAAATTAAATGAGTACATCACTGGAGATTTAATAGATCATTTTAATTCTAAACCCTAAAAATTTATATTTATTATATATATAATTTTTTTTTTTATAGAATTAAGTGTCTCTGTTGCTACGCCCTTGTGCACTGACCTTAGAATATGCAACTTCAGGTGATGGTGAAATAATCTTATCATTAAACACCCCCACCCAACAAAAAAAACTCGTGCTCAATTTCCAGCCATTTTGCCTTTGGTACGTGATTCATTGGAGCCAACCGTAATCCATATGATCCAAAGCTATCTAAGGACGTACGACATGATCGGTATATGCTGCATTTGGAGTTATATCAGTTTGGAGTCAACCTGACTACTTCAAGAGTTAGGTAGAGGCTTTAAAGGGGTTGCAGGGGAAGAGAAGAGCCTAAAAAAATAATGAATGGTTCTAAAATGTTAGTCAGTTCAGGAACTACTGATTTTGCTTTTAACATCTATGACACATCGGGTACAAGGTTTTCAATACTTTATCTATGCAACAGAAACTTCAAGATTTTAGGGTATTGAATTAGAATTTTTAAAAAAATTAAAAGAATTTAAAATTTTAGGTATATTCAATTCAAATTTTTATAAATTTTCATGCAAATGTAGTGGTATTCAATTCAGATTTTTATAGGCTTTTAAAGAGTCGATACAAATTTGACAGTATTCAATTACAATTTTAAAAAAGTCTACAAATGTTTAGGTGTATTCAAAAAATCATAGATTTTGAAGGATTTTATTAAGTGGTGGATTTGAGGGTGAAAGTAATAAATACCAAATCCCATAACAAATTCAACCTTTCTTCCACAAATTTTGGTGGACTTTTTTTTTTTCCTGTAGAATACAAATAACTTTTTTCATTTTAAGGTACACTCATTTTTTTTCTCTCTTCTCAAATTATTTCTTTTTCTATTCAATTAAGATTTTAAAAAAAATCATAACACAAAAAAAACCAAACAAATTACACAAACAAAACAATCAACATATCAAAGATCATCAATGCCAAAACCTAGGTTGATAAAAAGCCTTCTTGTTCTGTCTAAATGGAAGCAAAGTTCAACTCTTCTTCTGTTCAAGCACAAATGAAAAGTCAAAGACATTTATATAACTATTGTTTCTTACCTTCCAGCATTTTCAAGTCTTATTAATTAGATGTAAGTCTAATTAGTTTTTAATAGCATTCTTATTAATTAGATGTAAGTCTAATTAGTTTTTAATAGCATTGGGGGACTGTTGAGATGAGTATCAAAATAATTAAATTGTTCCTTATCAGTATTGTTGTTTGTGTTCCATATCCTTATGCATGTGGCTTTGGTGGTGGCATACATGGGGTACCTGACCATGATTAGTGAAACTACATTTATGGAATGGTCTGCTTTTGTCTATTCAACGGGATGCATGTGGCTTTGAAATTGGTTTATTTTTAATTTGGGTACTTGATAATTTAAGATCTCTTTCTCATACGTTCAACTTTCATTTTGACATATATTGCTTAATTATTATTCGCACTGTTATGAAGAGGGATGTATGTAACTTTGTATAGGTTCTTAATAATTCTATTGAATAATTTCAAATAGCAGAAATCATAAATGATAACTTATCCATTTTGCATTATACATGCCTCTTGAACCATTGATTTCCTTGTATGCAAAAATATAATTCAAGGATACAAATAAATAAAATATATTAAAGAAATCATTACAAGTTTATAAAAATCTATCAAAGTCTGTAATAAAAGTCTATAGAAATTCATGAAAGTCTGTCACTTAAAAAATATCTTTCAGAATCCTTTAAAATCCTAATTGAATACGCGTAAGCTTTTTGGAATTACGCCTTTGGAATTGGAAGTGGCCAACCTAATTCCAAATTTGTTGTTCCATTCCACTAAATAGATGTCGAATTGGAATTCATAATTTAATTCCAATGATGGCGAAATTCAACCTCAATCATTTTCTCGACACTCTCGTGAGACCATAGTAAGAAAACTCTGATCACTCTTTTGACACTCACAAATCAAGCCCTAACTCCATATCAAAGTGAATCAACAAGTTTGGATAACTCTATATCAGATTGTGTCGATGGAGTCACGAGAGTGTCAAGAGAGTGATCGAATTCTTTTTACGTTTGAAATCGGCAGTGAATTGGAATTAAAATTATTAATTCCAAACTTGGAATTGTAAATTGTAATTGGGCCATGTGGAATTCAAAATGAATTCCAATTCTACATCTAATTTAGTGGAAGTGGAACTAAACAACAAATTTGGAATTGGGTGGTTACCCAATTCCATAGAGCCCGACAGACCCTTAATCAGGTGCTTGTGCTAAGGTATCATATTATATTAGTAATGCTCTCGCATACATTGCTGCAAGTTTTTATTGAATCAGTTGCCAATCTATACATAGCTGTAACATTACATTATTATTTCTGCCATGTTAATTTACAGGAATTGTACGATTTAAGTGCCTCGATATGGTTACAGCTGGACTTCCTCATATGGGTTGTGCACCAGTCCAAATGCCTGCAAAGAAAAAGATCAAGATTAATAAATAGTACATGTCTGAAAGATGACAAAGTCAAATGCTCAATCTTACAATCGCACACTTGAACCATTGCTACCTCAAATACAGACATGACTTCCGGGGAGAAAAATTGTCTATATATATATATATATATATACACACACTCCACTGATTGACATTGTCAACAACCCACAAAAATTGTGTAAAAAATAAATAAATAAACAACCCACAAAAATATGTATATAATCTGATATTCTGATTCCATTTTGTGAGATTCAATCGTCTTTAAACATATTTTCCAAACATTAAATAGTAGTCATGAAATTCAGTATTTTACCTCAAAGGGAAGATCCAGAAAGACCTTGAAAAATCATCCAGTAAACAAACATAATGGTAAAAAAAATTATTTGATTAACAAAAGCAGCCCCTCATAAATCTAAAATCAATAACTTTGAATAAAATCACTTCCACAGAATGATTTAGTTGACTAATATAAAAATAAAAAAATCTTATAGATTTTAAATGTTGACTTGCAAATTGAGCAATAAATCACTACTGTCCTTGTCCAGGAGTCCCTAAGGCGTAACCTTACAGACAAAGGGGAGCTATTTTGAATTATTTTTCAAGATCAAATAAAAGAAAACAGAAAGAAACCAACCCAACCCAAAATCCATAGCATTAAATTCATTAAAAGAAAAATAATTAAGCATTAAATTCAATGAAGCAACCATATCTACAAGCTTCAACGTTCTTAAAGCACAATAACTTCACAGCTAGGCCACATCTTTTTGTACCTATTAATGGCTCACTTGCAGGTTAAAATTGTACATGCTTTAATTATGCTCAACTCACAAATTACACCATAAATTTCAACCTCAGTGAAAGAATGAATGGATCTGTATCTTAACCATGGCACCAACTCTCTTCTTCTTCTTCTTCTTCTTCATCATCATCATCATCCTAATGCAACTACTGATTGACAACACATGCAATGGTGCGTCCATACCAAAATTCTCTGCTGTTCTCATATTTGGTGACTCCACAGTTGATACAGGCAATAACAACTACATCAATACATTATTCAAAGCCAACCATCCACCATATGGGCAAGACTTTCCTGACCACATTGCTACAGGGAGGTTCTCTAATGGAAAACTCGTCCCGGACTTCTTGGTCACAATACTAGGAATCAAACAAAGCCTTCCTCCATTCCTCGATCCAAATCTACCAGACGAAGAACTACTTACAGGTGTGAACTTTGCATCTGCTGCATCAGGATTTGATGATCTGACTACTCTTTTAACTGGTGCAATCCCGTTGTCAAAGCAACCTCAGTATTTCAAGAAGTACATTGAGAGACTGAATAGAATTGTCGGGGAAGACAAGGCTCGGACAATAATCAATGATTCTTTGGTTATCATCAGTGCAGGATCCAATGATTTTGTTTTCAATTTCTACGACATACCCATAAGAAGGCTTCAGTTCGACACTGATGGCTACCAAGATTTTGTGCTAAATAAGCTACAAATTTTTGTCAAGGTTCAAAATCTCTCTCTCTCTCTCTCTCTCTCTCTCTCCTTTTCTTTTATTTATGTAATGGCTATAAATTTGAAATGCTATGTTGTAAGTTTGATTTTATCAGTAGTATACTGATCTACTGCTATAACATTATATATATATATATATATATATATATATATAGGAACTCTACAATCTGGGGTGCCGTACAATGATCATAAGTGGGCTTCCACCAATGGGTTGTCTGCCAATCCAAATGACTGTAAAGTTAGAGCCTCCCATTTTAAGAAGTTGTTTACAACACCAGAACAGAGATGCTAAATCATATAATCGGAAGCTCGTAAATCTTTTACCTCAACTTCAGGAGTCACTTCCAGGAACCAGACTTGCCTATTCAGACATATATGAGCCACTCAACACCCTCATTAACAACCCAGAAAAATACGGTACGCTTATCTTAGCTTCCACATCAATTATGCAAATCATTAGCTAGCTTCCACTATGACTTAGCATATATGACACGTTTATATAGAGAATATATATATATGTGTGTGTGTGTGTGTAAATATATATATATTATAAGTATATGAGAATTTGTAGGTATTGGAAAGGGGAATGCATGTTAGTGATACTAGAATATTGTGTGACAGGAATAGTGGAAACTAGTAGAGGTTGCTGTGGGACTGGAACAGTGGAAGCAGCAGGGCTTTGTTCACCAATGACTCCAGTATGTGAAAATGATTCCCAGTACGTGTTCTGGGATAGCATTCATCCCACTGAATCAACATATCGGTTCATCACTCAAAATCTAATATTTAATTTCTTAGCCAATTATTCAGATATTGGCAGTCATTGATTATTCAGATATGCAACATCTACACAAGATCAAAATAACACATCAAGCAAGACCGTTTAATTTAGTGTGTACCACTGTAGGACAAAACATCAATGAATGATACAGTTTTGGAATAAAAAGATACCTTCTATATATAATTGTTGAGATTGCATCTTCTGAAATGAACTAAAATACTCTCCTCAATGAATATGGATGATACTCACTCTCCTCAATGTTCACTAGATGCAGAATTTATTTTATTTTATTTTATTTTATTAATCAAGTAAAGAAACATTTGCTATTCACTTTTGGCCCCGGAAGAGGGGCAAATGGGCAGGTTTGGATGGGTCAATAACCTATTATTAATTTGTCACATATGGATTGAGTGTTAAATGTTCGGATCAATGCGTACTGACTTATTAATTCGTTTACATTTTTAAAAAAATATTATCGAATTGGGTGTCACATGATCCGTTCAAAATATCTTATTTAATAATCGGAATTTAGATTTTTATAAAGAGAATTTTGACCAAATTTAAAAAAGGTAAAAAAAATCAACTGTTTAACCCTGTTAAGAAACGCCGAGCCTGTGATAGGGGAATGATGGGCAAACCATCATTGCCATATGCATTACACATGGATACAAATGGTGATATGTATAAATAATTCCAAACAATTTGATGACTTCAATCAAATCATGATTAGAGACCAATTAGTACTATCTTTAGTTCAATCTTTCAATGATGATGAGTCTTGAATTTAACATTTTCGTATAAATTAATTCTTCTTCATGCATGTTGATGAATGAAACCTCAATTATTTTTAGCTATTACTTATTAGTTGAGATTTGGAACAGAACCCTCAAAATATTTTTCCTTTTTTTATCAAAGGTTTAGAAATAATATTTGATTCAACTCTAATGGAAAACTATTTAGAGTACTTTTAATTTCTTCTTTCTTTTTTTCCCCGGAGTGCCATTATTCTAAGGCTTTAAATGAGTAAGAGGTCAATTGTTTATTACTTGGACTCTTAATCGCCCAGAATCTCCTTATTACCTGTTCATTGAAGAGAAATATTGAACCTCCCGCAATCTATAGTTTCTCATGTGACTTTATTGGTTTGGTTTGATTTGTAACACTGATTTTAAAACTGAAGTCTCAAAAGTGCGAAAGCGATGCGGAAGTTGATTAAAATTTAGAAAGAATGATTAGATTTTCTTTATCATTTACTTAATTTTTTAAATTAATTTAATTTTAAATTCAATTAAAATTAAAAAAAATTCACAAAACAAGTAAATAAAATAAAATGCAATAAAGTAAAGAGTGCATCAGATATACGTGAAAAATTCAGATAAAAAAAAATCACAGGTAAAGCTTGTAACCCAAGACACCTCAGTCGAGACTCCCTCGTCTAATTGTTGCAAACTCTCGACTAACGTTACAATTCTTTCATAAAATTAACTGGAACAACACGAACACTCAGCAAGTATTATGTCTCATTCGTAGTGCGATCTTCTTCTCACTCCTCACCAACAAACAATTGTAGAAGAAACCAAACGATCCAATAATTTGATCAATAAAAAATCTCTGAAGCAGTCTTCGAACTATTAATCAAGTAAAGAGAGAGATACAACCTAAATCACTCATCATGTATATATGTGTGTGATGAATTAATGAAGAATTCTCTGTTCTAAAAATATCTCTATGTTTTCTTTCTCTAAAATATGAATTTTAATGTGAATTGAAATTTTTTTGAGAGAGAAGACATATGAGGTTTTTATAGATGTTAGAAAACCTAATTTTCCTTGAAAAACACATTAAAAACCAATAGGAAATGAATTCCTAAGTTTTTGAAAACTTTAGAGTCAAATCTCAGTCGAAACAAGATACAACAAAGCAAAATAGCCTCATCAGAAGACTTGGACTAGTCTAGCTTTGTAAAAATAACTCAAGGCTGAGATCCCGAACCTTCATGGACCGATCCAGGATTTTCTTGTCCTGGTCCAACCTTGAAAAATGATAATTTTGTGTCTAAAAACTCTAGTTTTCAAGGTTGAAAATCATCTATATAAAAACTGTGTTCTGATCATCATTTTACTTGGACTACATGACTTTCACGCTTGATCAACGATATCTTCGTGCATTTGAAATCACTCGAAACCTTCAAAAGATCAAATCCTTATTCAATTCATTGATGCCTTCTATAGAAATTTCAAGCTTAATGTCTCTGAAGATCATTTGCATGTTTAGTGTAGAACTTCATGCTTGCTCTTTGTCTTTAATTATTATATTACAATTCGATCATATTTAATTTTGATACCAAAATTTGTCAATTACAAAAGTAAACGTCACATATTTTTTTTTTTTTTACAAACACCCTCAATTTACAAATGGTTGCAAAATTATCTTTCTTTTGACCGAGTCAGAACTAACTAGACTTTAGGGATGGTATAAAATTACACAACTATCTAAAGATAAATAAATAGAGAGAGAAAAAAAAGAAAAAAAAAGTAACAGTTGGAGAAGAAGAGAGAGGAAGAAGGGGAGAGAAGAAAAGAGAGATTACGTATGTTCTATTGTATTGAGGTTTGAGACCTCATGATGCTCCTTCATTTCATTTTGTATTTTGAATGGTGGAAGTGATGCTTTCTTGAATCAGTGAACAAAAACTTGCTTGAGCTGGTTATTTGGTAAAGTACGGATTTGTACAACATGTTATATCATGTATATCACGTATATAATATAAACTTTGCTTGTTATTTGTAATCCGCGAATAAAACAAACAATAAAAGGGGAAAGGAAAAGAGAAACGAGTCATTAGTCTCATTATAGTATTAATTAAAGTTTACAGTTGCAATTGTGCACGCGATGTAATAGAATTGGGTTCATATCAACGTTAAGTAACAAAATCGTTTCTACAATCGATAATTTTAACCTTTTACAACACAATTCAATATGAATGGATTTTTAGTAAATTTTATTGAATTTTTTAAATTAATTTAAAACAAATAGTGACTTGCTTGTGAATTTTAATAAATAGTAGTAATTAATAGCGTAAACCACATCAATAGACTTCATGTTAGGCTTTGTGGCATCAAAAGGCCAAACAGCAGTGAAGCATGACTGCACTAGAAGATTAGCACACCATATTGGCCCATTTGTATAATATTGGACTTTGTAACTCTTTACAGGTGGAAGATGTTGCATTAGTAAATGTAAGATTAGATTAGGACACACCGAACCATGGTATCAATAATCATGAGGTGCTATTATTTGTTTGAGTTCAATATAAAGGCAATGAAATAAAAATTGACAATATAATAGGGAAAGAAGCATTTGTGTTACGGTGTCACCCTCTTCTTCTTTCCCTCTCTCTTCTTCTCCAACTCTTACTTTTTTGGTTTTCTTTCTATTTCTTTATCTATGGTCACTTATATAATTTTATACCATCCCTTAATTCTAGTTAGTTCTTGGTCAACAAAAATGATAATTTGCAAGGTCTTTTGTTGCTTCCAAACGCAAAGTAGAGGAACATATTTTACAACTTTTTGAAACTACAAGCGGTTTAATGTACTTTAGCTTTTTACATATGTGATTTATCTTTCAAGATTGAATAACTCTAAAGAAGAGCATGATAGCATAATAATGAAAGATTGGATATTGTATTGAATTGATTTATGAATAATACATAAAGTTCTATTTATAGGCACATAATCTTGGAGGCTAAGTAAATTTAGGAGACAAGAAATTCTAATCCTAAATGGTTTAAGAAAAGGTATAATTAAGAAATCCTAGGTGGTTTAGGATAAAATCAAAATAATAAGAAAGTAACATAATATTAAATATATTATTTACCGCCTTCTTCAAATTCAAGGTAGGTTACATAAAACCAACTTGAATTTGGATACATAATTATGAAAGTGATGGCAGAGCTGTGAAGATCCGGCAATTTGAGACGCATGGAAGTGCAGTATGACTACTACTGGAGGTGCATGAAGTGCGATGATATCGCATAAAAGGGCGTGATGACTTCTAGATGCGTATGAAAACGCGTGAGAACTTCTAAAGACGCACGGAAGCGCGTTAGTGGAGCATGAAAGCGTGGAGGTTTGTGATTATTACCAGTAAGCGCGCGAAAGCGCTGTGGTCAATCAACATAGATATGCGATTATCACAGGAGGCACATGCAAGTGTTATGGTCAATCACGGATACGTGTACCAAATGAGACACTTGCAAGTGTTGTGGTCAATCACGAATACGTGTGATTACCACAGGAGACGCATAATCTTGAAGGCTAAGTAAACATAAGAGACAAGAAATCCTAGTACTAGATGGTTTAGGAAAGGGTATAAGAAATTCTAGGCAATTTAAAATAAAACCAAAATAGTAAGAAAGGAACATAATATTAAATACATTATCTAATATCATGGAATCAAATAAGAGACCCAAATGATGGTCTGTACATAGGTACGCATGAAGAAGAGTTGTTCGCCAGTGAAGAAGTTGACAGTGGAAGTTGCTTCAGCAGTGGACTCCTCTCGACAATTTGAGTGTCAGCGACTATTTGTAAATTAAGGGTATTTTGTTGCTCCAAAAAAAAAGTAGGATATATTTTGCAAGTTTTGAAATTACAAGAGGGTTTAGTGGTTTATCTTTCAAGATTGAATAACTCTAAAGAATACCATGATAGCATAACACTTCCCTAAACTAAGTGCAAAAGTAACATGTATGTGTGTGTATATATATATATAATTTGTGTATGACATATATATACACACACACACGTGTAAAATTTTCCAGTTGTGGAGAAATAATCGTTTAAAGGGAGATTTGTGTGAGTCATTTAGAGAGAATGTCACGGATTTGTCACAATTATGTTTGGACAACATTTTTAGAAAAGAGTTGTGTTTAAACAAGTTAGAAGTAGGTTGATGTAGGACAGTTTTAGTCCTTTTCATATTATATATATCTATATATATATTTAATATTTTTTTTAGAGAGTTTTATTTTGGGTACTAATTTTCTTTTATTTTAGTTTTCTTTTGAAAATAATTTTTTTTTCCTGTTAGGATTAGGATTTTTACAAGTTTCTTTTTATTTTTAGGTTTCCTAGAGATGTTAGGATTAGGATTTCTCTATTATAAATATATGTACTGCCATAGGATAGAAATCAATCAATCAATTTATCAATAATATATCAATTGTTTTTGCAAATTTCTTTTAATTTTGTGGATCAAAGTTGTCCTTATTCGTGTGCGAACAATTTTATATCTTTTGCTTCGTCAGTTGGTATCAGAGTTTCGACTGGCTTGAAAAAGTTGAAGAATTCTTTGAGTATTTTGATGTACTCGAAACAAGCAAGTTCCGCTTGTAACCTTCAAATTTAAAAGGATGTGCTTTAGCTTGGTAGGATCAGACACAAACTAACCGGATGTGGTAAGAAAAACAACGTGTGCGATCATGGTACAAGATGAAAAGGTTGATAAAAGCTAAATTCCTACCCCCAAATTATGAGCAGATGATGTAGAACAAATATCAGAATTGTAAGAAAGAAAGTTGGTCTATCAATGAGTGCACGAAGGAGTTTCATATTAATTTTGTAGAAGCAACCAGTGATTGTCAATATATTGATTATGAGTAACATTTTGTTGCTTCGCTTCTAGCAGTTGAAGATGATGAAGATGTTGATTCCTTAATCATAGCAGATGAGACTTCTAATAATATATCTTCAAATACCTACTTTGAAAACTTAGTTGATGGTGTGAGAAAAATAAACGTGTAATATTGCAATGAAGAGGAGTATAACGAGCTCTCAACAAAGATACAAGCCATAGCTTTAGTTACAATGTCGGATGTTGTGGTGCCCACTCCAGGACATAATGTGGGCCACTTGCGCTATTTGATAATTATAGATTTGGATGATCTTCCATTACCGACATATGATAAGGTGCACCATCAAGAGCTTCGTCTAGATGTGTGGCCTAATTCCACTAAGGATGACGTGAATATTCTTTCTGAAATGACAGAAACTATACTAGTAAAACTCATTAAGTGCTTGAGATCTATTAAGGAATATAGTTTTGCTACATCAAAAGTTAAAATCAAAGACATGGTGATTAGTTATTTTAAGTTACAAATTTCTGTCTCAGCTATTTAGAAATATGTGTTACAAATCTCTGTAAATCTTTACAAAAGAAAGATAAATTTCTCTGATTCGATCTCTTTGGTGATCCGACTTCAAGGGTTGCTAAAACTTGATCTTGAATTTGATTGAAACTTTAGTGAAGAACGGCACGTGGATGATGTGCTTGTTATTATTCTCCTTCAGGGTTTAGATGGTTTAGAGCTTTGAATTTTGAGTGAAGACTTCTATAGAGTTTCAGCTTTTTTTTAGAGTCTTTTGGTCTCATTTTTCTCCGGATTCAAGGGTTACTGGAGCTTGATCTTAAATCGGGTTGTTGATTCCTTTTCAAGTTTTTGTTGTTGAAGAAAGTTGGTGACATTTTCTAATCGAGGGTTGAAGAAAATCGGGTTGTTGATTCCTCTTTAAGTTTTTGTTGTTGAAGAAAGTCGGTGAGATTTTCTAATCGAGGGCTGAAGAAGTTTGATCTCGAATAGTATTGTTGATGATTCTTTGAATTGTTGAATCATGAAGGAAGAACGACACAACTTTGAATGTCATTGAGTCTTGTGTCAAATCATAAAGTTCTCTTCTTAGATTGTCCTTCACTGTCACTAGAAAGTACTTCTCAAATAAATGTATTTGAAACACGTCCCAATCCATCGTCTCGATGTCATGGTAGTTTTCAGTGAATTTTCACCAACGACTGGTATCATCTATTAGATAATGAATGGCCACCTTCACCCTCAAGTCTTCATTTATTTCAAGCACAGTAAGGAGCTTGACAATCTCATCCAGCCAGTTTTCTGCCACCATGGGATCGGATCCCCCTGAATAGGTTAGCGGATTATGCTTCTTGATATGCCTTAAAGTCATTATCATTCGGTTAGTAGGAACTGCTCTTGGCGGAGCTTGTGTCTCCTCTTGAGTTTTCCTTTGAGTTTTCCTTACAATTTGTTGCATGGTAGTGACCATGACGCACATGAATTGCCCTCTATTTGTGGGAGCTGCTAGTGGTACTTCCCCCCGAGCTCTATGTGGTGGCATATTGCTATATTGATAACAAAAAGACACTTTAAGTCCAAGGCATGAATATCATTATCCAATTCCATTCATGCACACTCACAACATACTTATTAACTTCAAAGTAGCATGTCACATCAAACAAGTAAATACATAAAATTTTTCATGTGATATGCACTTAGTCATAGATTACACTCAAAGATTTCCAAATCCAAGACAATAGTCTCAAGTTCACAATCCTAAGTTCGAAGTCATGATCCTATAAATCATCAAGTCCTTTCAATCCAACACGTGGCTTAACTCTTTCCATCGTTTTAAGGTATTCAAACCCAGTCAAGCCCTTATACCAAGTTATTGGTATCAGATACTTGATTTAATCCTCTCAAACTTACATGTGATATGACCATTCCCGTTATCCCTAGGTGTTCCAACCTAGAACTCAGATACCAAGTTGTCACACCCCGATTTTCGTTCTTCGGAGACCAAGGGTGACTCGAGCTAATCATATACACCAAATCATTTCACTAATCTCAAACTCAATGAGGAAGTTTTCAGACTTATGTCTTTACGTTAGCGTATACACATCAATACCCCTCACAATGGGACTATACGTAACTACCAAGTTCTGAAACTCAAATTTGTGTGAGAGCAAAATTTGAACTTAAAACCTACACCATTGAAAATAGGGTTTAAAAAGAATCAATTTCAAAAAAAGAATCACTTGATTTGGGTTTGAAACGACAAAGTTATAACTATTTCAAACTTTGAAAAAAAATCTGTATTAGTCGACTTATTCAACCTGGAAGTGAATCAGTTGACTTATTTAGTGAATCAGTCAACTAATTTGCTGCTCTATAAAGCTCTAAAATACACTGTCTAAATCAGTCAACTTATAGAAGGGAGTTAGTCGACTTATTCAACTTGGAAACTCCATTTTACACATTTTTGACCAAAATTTACCCCAATACTCATATCTAAATATTTCCAACACATAAAGCTCATCCATCAACATTCTAATAATCATTTAAAAGATAATTCAATCTAATAAAAATAAAACTTCATTCGATCACATCCATAAACACATGCAATGGGATTCAACCCAATATTTTCCATTAATACCTCAAAAATCATACATAAGTCAAGTGTCGCAGTCATATTTGAAATCCAAATACACCAACATAATTCAAATGTAATTAGAATGATTTCTACTTAGTCCACATGCCACAAGCTGGCATTGACATTTATCTACATATCAAAAGATCAAAAGTCCAAAAATAGAACTCAACAAGGTCCATTGAGCTATTCATGCTTCATCCTCTATTGGGGTCTTATCTGAAAAATAATTTGTAAATAGGGGGTGAGCTTATCCTCTCTCGCTCAGTAGGAATGATCCACCCAACTCTACTCTAACTCAGGCAGCCATGCATGGATGCATATGAAATCATTACAATCTATATGACAAATATCCATACTTTTTATCCTCAAAACAAGTAAGTTTTAGAAATCATGCATGATGCTTTACATTTTAAGCCATACATATATATATATATATCAACTTAAACAAGTCACATTTCATATATATAACTCACGTCACGTAAATTCGAAAATCAATTTAACTGAGGACTTCGCTTATCACAATCCGTAGTAAGGGTCGCTTTGGGACCACATACTCTGCTCATGCTTTTCGGACTACTAACCTGACGAAAGCGACACCCGCTTGGCCAAGTTTTGGGTCTTGCACCCTAGAGTACGAAACCCTTATTAATTCTCACACATGCCCCAAAAACCACTTTTCACATAATGTACACTTATCAAATAAATGCACAAAATCCACACAATGCAGTGCTTTTATCAAAATAATGCATTTTTCCTTCTCATCCCAAGCTTGTCACAATGCCAATACACTCATATCAAGAAAATCATCATGCTTATGCATTTTTCAAGAAAATTATATCTTTCATGCACAATTCTAAATAGAATTTCAGATTTTTCATGCTTTCACCAAATGAACACAATTTCATCAAAAGCATCTATAGTCTCAACTTCACATATGCAACATATATAAGTCCTAACTAACATGTTAGACATATCCTTGTGCATAAATCACATTTATATATATATATATATATATATATATATATATATATAAAGTATCTATAGTCTCAAATTCACATATGCAACATATATAAGTCCTAACTAACATGTTAAACATATCCATGTGCACACACACACACACACACACATATATAAATATATATACATATACACAAAACCCTAAACTCAAGAAATTTCAACCTATCTTTCATGTCACAAATATGTGACTTATAAAATCAAAGTAAAGATGAGTCTAGCACCTCTACCTCAAATCCTATGCTTTGAATCCGACTTTGAGAAATCTCAGCTTTCTCAACTTCACGAAATGGAGACTTTGATCGGTTTAAATCAAAGCCCTCAACGCCCTCTACATACTTTCCTTCTTCGGAATTTTACAAATCATACTTCAAGTGACCTAGAATCTAGAGATATGGGAGAGAGATGAAGTGAGAAAGTTTAGAGAGAGAGAGAGATCCGTAAAATGAAATATCTCAGACCCTTTTTGATATTTATCTCAACCTTAGGGGCGCGAAATGACCATTTTACCCCCGGGCCGCTTAATGTACTTTTTCGACCTCTGAATTAATTCTCGAAAACTCTGTTGGTCTCGAAATCACTCCATCAACACTCTAAATATTTCGTTTAAGCCATTTCCCAAAATAAATATTTTTGAAAATATTTCAAATTTTCGGGCCCACTTAAGTCGCTTCCCGGGCCCCGATTTGACCAAAAAGTCAAACTTCTCCAAATCTTTCAAAAATTTACCAAAATTTTAAAACACTTCCCAAACATGTTCTTCTCATTCAAGATATGTTAAATATCATTTAAAATGCATTTAAAGCAACAAATAATGAAAAATTAAAAAATCGACCAAAATTGGGCACGGTCTCTACACATACATTGAGAGTTTTAAGCCTATCTATGCATGCATGGAATTAATCAAATGAGAGAGAAAGAAGAAGAAATATAGGAGATTAAATTCTCTGTGAGATTAATTTCTTGGAAGAATTTTGTTTTGATGGATGTGTTCTTTGATTGATTATATTTAATTAACTATGCTAAAAGCTAAATTAAGTTTTGTCCTTTTTTTTTGTCGCTTGAGTTTTATCTGAAAGGGTTAGCGATTCTCAAGATTTTGTAGAAAAGTGGTACGTGTATACATTGAACATTTATATACTTTTAAATCCTCAATTTCTTTAAGTTATAGATTATATATGTTGTGTTAAAATTGGAGAAAAAAAGAGGTTAGTTTAATGCACATACTAATATAGTTTTTATTTATAGGGTCCTCCAGGTTTGACGAACTGTAACTAATTATTAGTGAAAGGGTTTTGGTTTTGATTCAAACTTTTAGGATGAATAGAACCAATTTGGTTGGTTGTTTGTATCATCTCTATATTTCGAAGATTATGTATCTCCTTATGTGTTCATCAATATATAATCCTAATGCAAAGTTAGAGGGTTTTACATTTATTTCTTTTAACTGTAAACATAAGTTTATAATGATTTTTTTTTTTGTTCTTTTCAAAGTAGTTAAATTTGTGTTACTACTTTTTATCATATGTTCTTGAAATTTTGAATTTGTGGCAAGACAATGAAGTTATATATAATATGCATCTCTTTGCCTTCTGTTTTTTGACTTTTGATGCAATTACTTAAAGTTTTTGTTTTATAATAATTTTCGTTTATATATAATATGCATCTCTTTGCTTTCTGTTTTTTGACTTTTGATGCAATTGTTAGAAGTTTTTATTTTTATAATAATTTTCGTTTAGACCTTATGCTTTTTAGAATTAGCGGATGATCATTTTGTTTTACAGTTGATACCTATATATCTACCATGTTATTGCACGAAATTTCATGGCTTTAATTATAGGCAAACTTAATTATTCTTTTGTCTTTTCAAATTTTAGATAGCCTATAATCTAATCATATTTGGTGTAGATTTTTTATGGCTAACTCGAAATATTAATTATAACAAAATATGATTGGATTTTATATGCATAATGCACTTAGAGATATATAATTGATAATGGATGTGTAATAAATAATATTATATTTTAAGACTTTGTGTTAGGGATAAAGTTAGAAAGTGAAGAAACAGAATTAGAAAAAAAAACTTATTTAAATAATATTATATTTTAGGAGTTTGTGTTAGGAATGAAGTTAGTGAGAGAATAAACAGAATTAGAAAAAATATCAATATACAAGAATTATAATATATATATTTTTTATTTTTTTGAATTTAAAAAATAAAAAGATGGTGTGTTAGGGATGAAGTGTGAGAGAAAGAATAAATAGAATTAGAAAATTTACAAAAATAAAAATAAGAATTATAATTTTATTTTCATTTTCATTTTTTCTGAAATAGGAAGAATTTGTGTTAGGAATGAAGTGTGAACTAAATTGAAATTCTAACCTAATTAAGCCACACTAAATGGATTTGAAATTCTTTAGACATTTAAAGAAAAAAAGAATTATAATTAAATTAAATGATTTGAAACTCCGTAAATTATTTTTTCTAATCAAATTATTTAAAATTTAAAAATAGAAAGATTTTGTGTTATGAATAATTAAATAGCAAGAAAGACAATAAATGAAGTATACTCACTTATGCAGATTTATGATGCAATTTCGAGTCAAAGATATAACAAATAATGCATATTTAACAATATTTGATAATTCTCAATCATTAATAAATTGTTCACTATATGACCTAATACAGTTAAAAAGTCAAGTAATACTTTTTTTCTCACTCATAGAATTTATGGATAAAATAATTCATTTGAAATGTATCAATATTACTTAAATAAATTTGTTCTTTTTGTAGAACGAGGAGATGAATGAATTTTACAATAAAATGACAAGTTGTAAAAGAATTTTTTATTTTTATTTTTATGATCAAAATAGACACCAGTAAAAATGACGTAGTCAAAAATAGTTTTGTGGTGACAATTATTAAAGAAGTATCATTTAAGATTATTTGAAGAAGAACTCAGAAATATAAAAATGATAAAATGTTGAGAATTTTCAAAAGAATAGTAATAGATTGTTTAAGAATGGTTAGAATTATACATTTTGATTTCTTATAGTTTATATTTAATTCATTTCATGTGAATAGTAATTAACTTATAGTTTTATTTTTTTCAACAAGTGAGTTTATATTACTAAAGTTACATACTGAAAATGGTTTTGAGTGTTTTAATTAATGTGTTTGTATGTGTTATAATAGTTTTGAATGTTTTGAGTATTATAATGAAATTTTAATTTATTTTTTATTTATATGCTCTTCAGAATGTCATGCTATTAATAGTATTATTTTTATATTCAGGAAAAAATAATAACAATTATTTTATTTTATTTTACTCTTTTGATTAGTTATGTAATGCTTCACACTCCCACAAATACTCAGTTTGAAGCTTAAACTCTTAGTACGTACCATTCAACAGTTTTTCAATTAACCCCTAACAAAATTTCATGCCAAATAACCTCCTCGTGCTATCTGAAAGTTAGTCCCAATCGTCTCTCTAAACTTTAGATTCCGAGGGTTATTTCAATTTCGCCTCTCATTCCCCTCCGTCTCCTTCGTATTCTCTACATAAAGCAAGCGAGTCAACATCGCCCCAATAAATAGCACCACCGACACAACCAATCATCACCGTCCATTACTACATCAACGGTTTTCAACATCCAAACTCAAATCAAAATTCTCTCTCTATTACACACAACATAACCCCTCAAAACCTCTCTTTAGCCTTTAACTCTTTATCTAACTCGCCCAGTTGGAAGTCCCCACTTCCCACTTCAGAGTCAACAATAAAAGACTCTCTCTCTCTCTCACCACGCTAAATTTCATCAAATCTCCCTAGCTTTTCTCCAAATTCCATCAATGTCCTCTCCTCCCACACTCCCGATCTCAAAGCCCAATCACGCACCGTCCCAACCGTCATCCATCGCCACCCCCGCCTTCCGCGCGTTCGTCGCACGCCTATCCAATTCTTTCGGACGCGCCTTCGCTCGCCGCCGCGCGTGGTACGAACTCGCCGACCGCACCGCCTTCTCCCGCCCGGACTCGCTCTCCGAGGCCGCCTCGCGCGTCCACAAGAACTTCTCCTACTTCCGCGTCAACTACCTCGCACTGCTCGCCGCCCTACTCGCCATCTCCCTCCTCTCCCACCCTTTCTCTCTCCTCACCCTCCTCTCTCTCCTCGCCGCCTGGCTCTTCCTATACCTCTTCCGCCCCTCCGATCAGCCTGTCATCGTCCTCGGCCGCACCTTCTCTGACCGCGAAACCCTAGGTATCTTGATCCTCCTGACAGTGGTCGTGATCTTCCTCACCAGCGTTGGATCGTTACTCATGTCCACTGCATTGGTTGGATTGGCGATTGTGTGCGTTCACGGTGCATTTAGGGTTCCTGAGGATCTGTTTCTTGATGATCAAGATCTAAATGCTTCCGGAGGACTCTTCTCCTTCATTGGTGGGGCCGCATCATCTGCCGCTGTCGCCGCGGCAGCACCTTCTGTAGTCTCGCGTGTATGATGGCATGGCTGGATCTAATGATCGAGAACTTACATTGATTTTTACGCTTCTCTATGCGAAATTCGTAGTGGTAAAAAAAGCAATTTCTAGTTTTTTTTTGTGTTGGACTTTGATTCCTATTTTTCTGAGCTTATATATGATGATACGTATAGATTTACTACTTTGTATCATACATGTAAATTTCAGAGTTTGCTATTTTAATTTTTTATTTTTTTGCACACTGGTCGTATTGCTTGGAATTTGTCATAAATGAAAAATGTAACAAAGGAACATATGGAGTTTCATCACATTTGAATGCCTGTTTTGCCCACCAAATAAAAGCATAGTCAGCAAGCCGCCACTGCCGAATAGCTGCTGGTGACAATAGTCCCAAACATTTAATGGATGTAAATGTTTCTGCCTACAAATTTTGCTTAAAAATTCTATCTACGTTACCCTAATCACATTATGACTTGCTATCATATCAAAAATAAATCAAGGAATCCAGTACCGGAAGCCCTTCAGTTACCAGTAGGAGTGAACTACAACACCAAAATTAAGAAGCAAGCGAAAAAAGCTAACATAATATATAAAAAAATGCAATGTTAAGTTTGAAAAGCTAACAAAGTGCTCTCTTATCTTTATTTTGATTGCGAATGTGCTGCTATTTTTAATAATAGTGCACATAAATAAAATATAAAGAAAAGAGGAAGGAAAAGCTAAAGATCCAAAATTTACAGTCATTCACAGTTCAACCGCTCTCTTTCGCATACCCACTAGTCTCCTCTGCAACTTTTTGCCATTCATTCCCAATTTTCTCTGCGTATGCCACCTGTTATTTCCACATATTAAGTAATAAACCCTAAATATATGGGGGCACACAAAAATAGTTAGAAGAAAAGGAAAAAAACATAAAAGAAAAGAGAACACTTCAGAGCTAAGTGTCACAATGGCTAAGTTCCACACGCAAAAGCACTACTAATCATTTGAGGTTCAACCCCGAAACCCACTCAGTATACACCCAATGTGGGACAGAACTACGCGTACATGACATAAGACTGGAGAACAACTTTCCACTACTGAGTTCTTTCTTTCATTAAACTTTCATATTTATTTAACATTCTAGACAATGAGAATAGATTCACTTTTTTCAGACGACCATTGTGATTCATATTTTAAAAGGCAATCATAAATTTGAGTGCATATTTCGCTATTCTCATTCAACCTTGGATGAAATTAATTGTAGCATTATCTAGTACAGACATGTCCAAATTTTTAATTTTTTATGCCATGTTGAACACTTAGAACCATTTGCTACTCCCCCAAGTAGAAACAAATCCAGGACTTTCCAACTGACATCAATCAAAGCTTTCAACCAAACCAAGGAGGCGATCCTAATTATTGAAGGCCAAACATACTCCACTAGACTGCAGGCTGAAAGCTAAAGCCTCAAGCTATCAAACAGAATATGGGGGTTTAACAGGTATAGTTGCAGCAAGGCATTTCTTGTATAAATTAAATGCTACCTAAGTTTCAGATTCCCCTGTCGTCAAATTCACTCTCCAGCTGTGGTTCATCGACTGAAATTTTATTTAAAAAACACCAAAGGAGGCACCACCTAAGTTCACACGATATCAATAAAACACACCCCCTCTATCTCAATAGAGGAAAAAAACCTACCTAGAACTTGTATCATATAGAAGTTCAATAAATGAACTGACACAAAAACAAAGCCCTTCGCCCTTCCCTGCAAGTCATTAATAAATATATATATACTAGCGTATCGCCCGTGCCTACGGCACTATAAAAAAAATTGTTGGACTGAATTATTTTAGGGGTGTGGGGGTAGGTGGATCTGTGTATGTGAATTTAGGTTTGAGTCATGACTGTTAGTTCGACGATAGAGAGAGTTATTTTAGACTGTAGATAGGCATAAATATTTTGCACCATAAGATTGGATTTTTAAGCATTTTGGACCGTTAGATTATGATTTATTTTTGGAGGGAGATTCAAACACAATACTTAAATGTAATATATATATATATATGGCATTTTTAAACACAAAATTCCTTTCCTTATTAGACAAAATCCGCATAGTTGTTTCCTTTTACACAAAATCCACCGTATACTGATAGGAGTCCCATCCCTTCTTGTTAGCCTAGCCTCCAGAAGTCCTCCAGCCCAACCATGTCTCCAGAACTTCCATCGCAAAGCTCCGCATGACCTAATAATGAAAACTGAACAAGGTAACAGGCCAAAGATCTTACGTTACCTAACAATCAACCACCAGATGATTAACCATCGTCCCAACTCCCCTGCATATTAGCAAATAAGAAGCACCTTGCACCATTTTGACAAGTCACTAGTGCTGAGGATTTGTTTGCGAAGTTGTGGTCCAGGTAAATTCTTGGAAGCCACCTCTAACCTTGCAAGCTCTTCCAAGCAAAACAGGCACCGTTGCCATCCCCCTAACACCATGGGAAATGAACTTGCATCAAATCTGCTTTTACTCAAAGTCTGCCAATGACAGCATCATCCTTATTGTTGATGCTGTCTGGATCCTCTGTTGTAGCGGGTTCTTTGTTGTAGTGTGCTGTAATTTTTCAACACAATTAAATCTGTTTTCAACACATTAAATCTGTTTGGAAGTAGGGAGATTTAATGTGTTGAAACTATATTTAATTGTGTTAAAAACTCTTTCTCAACACATTAAATCAATTTTTCAACCCATTAAATCTAGTTGGAAGTAGGTAGATCTAATGAGTTGAAAATAGATTTAATTGCGTTGAGCGCACCTACAGCATGGTGTAGTACACTGCAGAGGATCCTAACTCATTGTTGATGATACTGAAACCATATAGAAGATCAAAGAATAAATCAGCACTAAGCTTCCAATCCTACAGCACCTACACAATGTTTAATATCCTAAACCACTCTTAATTCAACATAATCATGCTCTCCCAACAAAGATATCTTTCTTACATGCAATCTGAAAAAGTTGAGAAGACCCTTTCCTTTAAAACTGCTTCCCACCATCATTCCATAAACTCACCTTATAACCAATCCTGAAATAAAACTAATATGCCTTGAGAAGTCCTCCCAACCTTGTGCCTAGTTGGAACACCAGAACTTCTAATTTCCAAGTCCCTTTCTTTCACCATAGTGCACGAAACATTCAAATCTACATGTGATATTTGAAATCTACTCCACACCTACCCGAATAAACCCCCTTCAAAACTTCTCTACCCACCTCACCACCACCAAATGGTGAAGATGGACATAAAGCACACCAGCAAGCTAGAGAGTACTTTTCATGAAAGTTAACTTCACCGCATCTCCCCGAAGAAAAAATGTGCCTCTTTTATCTTGCCAATCTCCTTTTGAACCTTAAACATGTTCACCGCTGAATCCCAAAAGGCCTTAAATTTGAAGGACAAACCCAACAAAAATCCAAGATAAGAGGTAAGGATAGTACCCACATTAGACACCTCAATTGACACCAAACCTACTATGTCTCCCACCTTCCCGATAGGAACTAACTCATGCAAACTCTAGAACAAGCAAAGCATCTGAAGATCAGTGAACTCCTTGTCTTGGAAACTAAATATGTTGAATCAAAAAGTATACCCACTAAACCATAAGCAAAATAATATATCCACAGGCTTCAGCCATATAATCAAAACATTCTTTAATAGCTTTAATCTTCTAATTTTAAATCACCAAAGTCTAAGAGAAAATCCAACATTTCAAAGCAATTTGTGTTATTGACTATCAGTTAATCAGGAAAGATGTGCCTCGAGGAAAGGTGTTACTAAAACATAATGCAAAACAATTTTTCATTATTTTATTTATTTGTTATTAATTTATTGATTTATTCTCTATACACCACCTCAAGATGGTTGGTGGTTTGGCATAAATCCTTACTCCTTTATTAAAAGATAAAAAACCGAATGCAAAATTTAAGGGGGACATATCCTAACCCCAAAGAGAGACAAAGGGCCTCACAACCTAACACTTCATACCCAAAGAAAACCCTACTTCCAAATATCATGAAGACTTGGTCTATTAATAAGAGTCTAATGGAACTTGAAATGTTATATTTATTAACTGAATGAGAACTGGCAAGTCATAACTTGTTTTCTAAGAGATGAAAAAAAGAATGCAAAACTGAGGGCATTTAAAGAACCTTATCTCAGAGACAAAGAAGGGCCTCGCAACCTAAAACTTCATATCCACAAAAAAAAAGAAAAAAACACTACTTCCAAATATCAGGAAGATTCACCCGGTTTATTAACAAGTCTTGGCAACTCATAGAAACTAAAGAAGTTTGAATTACCCTATCATCATAAGCCAAGTCCACAACTTTATTAGTTTCCCAATATGGATGAACAGAGAAAATTTGCCGTAAACCAAATATGTCAAAAACCAATTATGTTATTCCCCAAAGGACATAAACCACCTCAGTCAAGGTATCCACAAGGACCTTAGAGACATATATAATGATGAGATGTCAAATAACAAGTAAAACAGCCTTTAAATCATCTAACAAAGCTCCCCATTCAGCTACCAATTGGATGAGACCCCCTAGATATTAGAAATCTCACAGACCAGACTACTTATTGGATTGATCATTGTCTTACAAAGTCTTTCAAGATGATGCATCACTGATTAACACTAATCATGGAATTAGTGCTTTGAGAAAAATTTAATAAACATAAAAGAAAATATAAAGGAGTACTTATTGGCTTTAATTTTTCTGTCCCAATGTCTCTTCATGTTAATCTCATCCAGTTGAACCCGTGCTAAGGACGATATTTGTTTCCATACCAGAGCATTTATGATTAGATTGCTAGATGTATGTTCCATAATAGCTTCAAGCATCAGATAAAGCCAATTGCAGAAAGTACCTGATTAATGACAAATCCCTTCAACATATTAGCAGAGTCAGCCTTCCTTTCTCTGTCAAGCCTTTCAATCTCATTCCTATTATTTTCCTGCACTTACCATCAATCATTAAATCAAATATTACGTACATGGTGAAGGTAGTCAATAAATGCCATCCAGGAACATTTTTGCATCAACAACATAACATATACACGTGGACAGAACACCAGGCAGTAATCTTAAGCATGTGAGTGCTGCCAAGTTTCAGAGCACCTATATTAATTGCTAGGTAAATTGAGAATCTGTTTTGGAGCATAAAGGAACATTTGATGCAAACGGACGATTATAGGTGATCATTATTCATTTCTCTGCTCAATCTTCTCAAGAAAATATTGAAGTATCTGTTGCTCATAGATGTCGAGCAGATGGATGATGGAATGGAGGTGGAATGGAATGATCATTCCACCTTTATTCCCTTTCTCTTGTTTGTTGTGCTACATTATAAATGGAATGGTCATTCTTAGTCATTTCCTTGGAATGCTCATTCCAACAAAACCATTTCTCTTCTTGAACTATGGAATGGCTATTTCATTCCCACTTCTTATTATAATCATCCCCTCTCTCTTCATTAATTTCTCTCCCTTTTTTACAACTCACTCCAGAATATATATATATATATACACACATATAGATATTAGGTAATTAGCTTTAATTTTTCTCTCTATATATATAGTATGTATGTTATATATTTGCCACATGCCTATATATATATAAATGTCACGGTTTATATCTTGATTTAGAAAGTTTTAATTGAATGGGTAATTAATTTTTTTTTACATGATAATTAAATTAAAGTTGGCCAAATGTCCCATTTTTAAAATTGATTATGTTTCATGTTTTGTATAACATGTTGGAAGGTATTACCATTTCATTCCTACATATCATTCTCTATCCGCAGTCAAACATTGGAATGAGAATGGCTATTCCATTCTATTTTTATTCTCATTCCATTCCCAGCTTCATTTCATTCCTGCGTACCAAACTAGCCCTAAGAGTACTAACATATCATTGAACACCTGTCAAGTGTAAGGAGAAAGAGGAGAATCATGAAGATGGCTTTAAGAGGTGGAAATATAATCCTTTGTTAGTTTGACTGAATAAACGTTAAAGAGCGATTCTCAGTTTAAAACTCTCCATGGACAGAAGCTCTGGGGCAAATCATCCTTTAAGGGATAGTGTTTTAGCAATCAATAAATAACTGTATGAAAAATGAAATCAGCCAAAATGAGAAGTTGTCATGGAAAAGTTTTGATTTGGAAGGGTGAATGAGTGTATTAAAACCAATATGTAGCAATAATTGGGGGATAAAAGAGCAAAGTTGTCTAAGATGCTTAGCTATTTGCAACAAGAACAGATTCAAATTAAAGTAACTACGATATAGAGGAATACGAAGACAGCCAAACTGAGAAGAAAAAAGAAATACATAACTCAATTTGGTGAGGAAAGACATTATAACCTATAATTTAACTAAAAAAATTACTTTAGGAAGGGGTAACTGGCTGAAAAAACATTGTAACTGACTTTAATTGGTTCGAATTTGAGCTTTGTTGTTTCAGTTTATTAACTGTGAAGAGAAATTCTCACTTGGAAATTCTGAATTCTCATTCAGCAAGAAAGCAACAGGAAAACAGTCATGTAAGGTCTCTTAGTACACTTGAGACATAAACAGGACTCCCAAGGTTGTTGGAGAGCAAATCATTAATTTCTACAGGTAGATGAACCTCAATTTCAGGTGTTGACAAAGATCAAATGGAAAAAAAATAGTACCTTGATCCGTTCAAATTCTTTAATCGCACAGTTTTTAGCCTGCTCAGTTATCCTTATTGTTTCTTTCAACTCTTCAATCTTGCGAATCCTTGACTTGTCACCACCAAATGTTTTGGACGGTGCAGCTTCAAGTTTTGCAGCTCTGGAATGCAAAGAAGATAATTCCGACAGAAGAGTTTGTACCGTCAATAAAGCACTTGAACGATCTGTGAATGCGGTGTGAACTGCTAACATTAGCCCCATATATTCATGTAGTGTATCCTGCAATACATATACAGGTCTTATGATAATAGCAACTTCTTCGAGCATGACCATGACTGAAAAACTTTATGATTTAATACTTGAAGGTTAATGGGTGACTTAAATTTGTACAAGTTCTTAGAATGAACTTCAGTTTATCATACAGTCAATGAGGCCTTTATTCATTCCATCTGAGAGAATGTTTATCAATTCTCTAGTATGAATTGCTTATTATTAGGACGTCTATCGACAACCAAAAGTTCTAAATAGAAGTAAAATGAAAGGTGCAGCACATTACCAAATGCTTGACAATTTGTGCATTTAATTCTCGATACAATCTGCTTGCTTTGACAGTAGCAGTTGCCACATTTTTCATGTCAGCAGCCCGTATTCTTTGAGTGTTGAAGATCGCCTCCTCATTCTCAAATTTTGTCAACTTAATAAATGCTAGTCCTAACTCACCCATTGTTTCTCCCATATCTTGCTGAGCTTTGACAAGTGATTCCGCCTAAATTTGGATGGGAATAAAGATTGATTTTCCATGACAAAGATCCCAACAACCAATGCAAACTTAAATTGTGCCTCTATGAGTATAATATATATGTATATAAGAATGAAAGTAACTACAACCTGCTGAGATGAATTACAGAGTTGCTGCTCAAGATCATGCAGTTTCTCTTTCTTTTCTACAAACTCCTTATCCTCCTCCTCCACCGGTGGTCTCGAACCTCCCCAATCATTAGCCACTGACTGCTTCAACTCCTTGAAAATCCTCAACAAATCCCTGCCCCCCTTGGCAGGCTGCACAACTTCCTGCGTCCCAGCCACACTCACAGAATCCCCAAACAACTGCTTTGGAAGCTTGGCCGCCCCATCAAGCATTCTCGATGCCACGTCAGTGGTCGTTGGCAGCGGAAGCCTCCCCTGAACCTGTAAAAACACCCTCAACTCATCGCTCTTCTTGATCACCGGATGAGCGGCCAATCTCCGCAAGTACTTTTCCAATGCCACCCTTCTCTGCTCCACAAATTCTTGCTTCTGCATCACTTGACTCTCCACCACACTCTTATCCGGCCTCGCCGGAATGAAAAACCCTCTGTAAGCCTCACTCAACCGATCAGCCAACGTCACAACATCCCTAAACCGCCTCCGAACACTGAACTCCGATCCGCCAAACTCCGGTAGGTTAGTTATCGTCGTGATCAAATAGGTAATATAAGCGTTCCCTCCCGGAACGATCGAATTTGATGCTTCGAGCTCTTTCTGAGGATTCGACACCGTGATCTTCAAAACCTCCGAACCCGACGATGGCAATCTCGACAAGACCATCGATTTCTCCGAATCTTTGCTATGGCTTTCGACGCTGCTGGCTTCGACTCCGTTATCGCTGCCGAGCGGGCTAAAAACGACGTCGGCGTACGACGGTGGTTCTATATATGAATAATTCTTATGGGATTTGGGGCCTTTGAAATCTCTGTACGGCGGAGACAGCAGAGGATCAGCAACGGCCGGGGTGGCGATGACCGGCGGCGAGAGAGGGTGGTGGGTTTCAGAGAGAGTGGTCATGGCACTTCTGTAATTAGAGTATGATTTGGTGGTCAAAGAATCGTCGAGGACGAGGCTTTCCATCTCTTCTCTTGATGCGTAGAGATGGGCTTCGTCGAAACCCTCGTTCTCGGGACCCATCATCTTATTCACAAAATAATGATCTTTAAGCTTTAGCTTTCTTATATTACCAGAGCATTACATGCCATCGTTTTGAGTTTAAACTGAGACTAATTTGTGTTTGTTTGATAAAATAGTGATAAGAGAGAATATAGAAACCTGTTGGTTGGTTCATGTGGTTGTGGTGGAGGAAGCTATATTGCGCTGGGGTGACCCGTGCGCCTCCGCTGGCCTGAAGACGACGGAGTTGAAAGACCAGGTGATGTGGCACGTTGTCTGGGATTTGGAGTTTCCGATTGGAAGTTCTGTTGGAAAAGACTATACAGTCGCTTTTTCGAAAGTGAAATTCTACCGAGATCCTGAATATATATACTTTTTATATAAATTTCTATACCCCCACAGAAAAAAAAAAAAAAAAAAAGAATTATTTTCAATTTCTCACTTCTCGCATAATCTTTCCCTTGAATTGAATTATGAAAATTCTTTCTTTGACGATGTAGTCTGTTTCGACCACACTTCTATGTACAAAATAAATTTTAGAAATAACGTATTGTTGACTGTTAGTGTTAAGTAAATCAAATGTCAATTTAATTAGATTGTCAAAATATATATCTTCTGAAAACATGTTGATTCTTTATATTATTTTCGATCAAAAACTAATAAATTATGTGTCGCATACTTGCACAATTTAGTTTTATTGAATATTACTTGCAAAGTTAAGGATGACTTAAAATTTTATGAATTTACTTTATTACTATTGTTTAGAGTTAGACAATTTCCACAACCTTTTGAATGGGTGATTGGTTGGCCCTAAACGGAAGAGGAGATGAAAATGATTTTTTGATTTAAAACTCTGACTTGGGTTTGGAGCGAGACAGTTTTATAGTTAAACCCGACCCAACTAGATTCGCTAAATTGTTTAGGATATGAAAAGATGTTCATATTCGCTAAGTTTTTGACATAAGAAGCGGTTGAATTATTAAGTGAGATTTGTTTATCTGCTTTGAGTGCTTTTGAAGCCGAAGCTATTTTGCTTTCGCAAGGCGCTGTTGTGGGCAATTGATTTCTTATGGTTTTCGCACTTTTGCTTTGAGTGTGGTTCGCGCGCTCTCTCTCTCTCTATAAAGCTGTTGTTGGAGATGGCCCAGAGCCGGCAGAGCTGTGCCCTATCATTTTCAACATCAATTTGACGAAGCTTACTCTCTCCTCTGTTCGTTTTAGTCATGTTTCTAGACATGGCAATGAGGTGGCTGTTGCTCTTGCCAAGCTTTCTCTCATGCATCTGTCTAGGGATGCGGAATGGGATGGATTGTATCATTTCTCAATGCAAGTGGAATTCATTCAAACGCATCTTGAAATCGTCTTGTTGTCATCCTTGTTACCGTCTTTACAAATATAAAACTAGAAAAAATTGTAAATTGATTTAATTTTCAAAAAATATTCCTCATATATAAAGAATATCATATTGAAAAAAAATAATTTAAAAACACACTCAAATTAAGAAAACTTATTGATATGAGAATATATTTTAGACATATTAGTCTCAACATCTACACATAGGATTCAACTGTCTTTTGTTATCAAAAGGCAGCATTCGAATTATGTAATTCGACCATCATAATTCCAATGAAACAACAATAATTTTGAATCCAATTTTAAAATTTACGACAACATATAATATATATAATATAAATAGAGTAAAGTGCATTACCGCGCATAAAAAATGTGCAAAGAACCCACTTATTCATAAAATCTCTTACATTTTTCAAAATGGTAAATAAATATAAATATTTAATTTGAATAATGAAATGACTAAAGTATCTTTACTTTATTAATAAATAAATAATAATAATAATAATAATCCAAAATGTGAAATGACAAAAAATGTATTTTTGGTTTTTAAAAAAGTCCAACATCATCAATTTGTAACAGGGACAATTTGTTCCAAATTTTGAAATTATAAAAATTTATATGTACATACAAAATAGAAGAAGCCTTTCTTGCACATTTTATATACAGATAGGGTTTTTATGAACTTTACCCATAGTGAAATATTTTTCAATTCATTTATAGATGAATTTTAACAATAGTTATGACTATTAAGATATAATCAATCAACATGTATTTTGGGAAATGTCACTTTCGGTTATATTCTACAAACTAAATAATTATAATATTTCAACCTAAAATTTGAACAAGTCAAAATATATCAAAATTTTAAAATTTTTTTAATTACAATATAAAAATTTTAGCACTTCAAATTCAATTTTTAAAATTTCCGGTACTTATTTTTCACTTTTATTAAACAACACTTCACTCTTTAATCAATATTTTATTATGAACGAATTAAATATTTATTCAATTAATTGTATTTGATAACATAATTTAAATATCACTTAAAATGATAAAATTCACTTATTACTGAATGTTGGATACTTGACATTCAAAAAAATATATAAAAATTTCAAATTTTAATTACCACTTAAACAACTCAATAATTAAAATTTAGTTCTTAAAACTTGTTGTAATTTAATTTTCAAATTTATCAAGCACTAACTCAGTCTTTGTTTACTCTTATTGTCATTTATTTATCCTTTAAATTTTATGAATTTCTATAATATTTATCTAAATTTTTTAAAATGAAGATTAAACTACTTCCATAACAGGTCAACAACTAACAACTAATGAAGCAAAACCCAAAAGAGAACTTCGAATCTGAAAAATGGTAACTAAAGTCTAAAGAGCGTGTATTTACTGTGTGTAGTTCACAAGTTAGGCGAGTTAAAAGTACGATCACCCCGACTAGGGCTCCCGTTATCAGTGTAACCAAACAGAGTATAGGTTTCCCACATTTCAGTTCACATTCTCTTCAAGAAGCCGACACGCCCAAACTGGGAAAACCCGTTTCTTCCCTCTCTCTCCTCCCCCGTTTTGTTCTTTACAAATCATTTGCCCCCAACAGATTTTCGCAAATACAGAGAGAGAAAGAGTGTATACAGAGAGAGAAGAGAGAGAAAGAGTGTATACAGAGAAAGAAGAGAGAGAAAGAGTGTATCTCTCTAATGGCGCCGAATATAGGCACTGCCGGTGGCTTACCAGAGCGTCGTGTTCGACCGATATGGGAAGCCATCGAATCTCGTCAGTTCAAGAATGCTCTCAAGCTCTCCGTAACTTTGCTCACCAAATTCCCCAGCTCCGCATTCGCTTTCGTAAGTCTTTTATAGTTTATACTTTATACAAATATGTGTATATCTATGCTTTAGTACCTACAGGAAAGGAAGTGACATGTTTGATGAAAATTGTATGAGAGAGATTGATTAGAGTTTTTTTTTTTTTTTTTGCTTGTGAAAATAAAATCAGTTTGATAAATAGAAATACCTTTTTGATATCCAGCGACATTATTGATCAAGATTTCTAGTTCTTTATCCATACATATTTTCTTTCCAAATCAGATTGACAGATAAAATCACACATATGATGAAAATATTTTGTTCTTTATTTTTTAAGATCAAGATTTTCTAATCTTTTAAAGCATTGTTATGTCATTCGGATTCGGAGGTTGTAAGCTGCCACCAATTAAGTATATACTGCCTATTTCCGGCCGAGGTGGTAGCTGTGTTTATACGCATATATGTATACATGCACGTATATTGTATTTGTATATATAATAAATATATGTACATGCATATACATTATCTGTTTTTAATATTTTTCGTCACTGTAGATGTTAGTTGGTGGCTTGGTGTGTTGGTGCATAAAGTTTTCAAACTCAGGTTGCTGAGATTTGAACCTAGTCAGCAGGGAAAAGCCAACGGCCCAACACATACACATATTTGGGGATTTGTAATATCTTGAAGTTATTGTTTTGTGTTCCTTCCAAATAATGGCTTTTATTCTGTTTATTCTCCTATTCTTAATCTTTTTCCTCCTTCCTGAGGCTTGAAGCTACGGCTGTAGGATATTGCTGGTGGGCAATTTCAGAATCTTTGTCTATGTAGCGACTTTCAAAATGACTGACAATGACCAACCAAGTATCACTGGTTCCTTTTTCGGTTCTGTTGCTGTATATGTTTATTGGTGGATTAGGTTTCCAAGCTCTGGTCGTCTGTCTCGGGAAAATAGAAATCAGGCCACATGGGGCTAAGCCAAAAATACAATATATATATACACACACACATGCGCGCGTGTATATGTATTCTTAAAAGCTATTGTTTAAGGCAGAAACTAAACTTGAGGTTTATATCCATACATATTCTTAAAGCTGGTGTCAAAAGTTTCCAAACATAGGTAGCCTGGCCATGCAATTTGAAGTCTAACGCAAAAGTTGATTTAGAAAATCAGAAGCCTAGAAGAAAAGGCAACCTTACTTGTTATGAGAAGAAGTGTAGAAGAAGAGGAAAGTGTGAGAAAGAGTAAAGAAGCATACTGATGTAACCAGTGATGGAGCCATTTGGGGGGTGGGGGTGGCCTTGAACAAAGATATGATAAAAAAGTTTCAACTATATAATAAACAAAAGAACATTAACATTAATGGATTTTACCAAAAAATTAGTGGGGGTGGGTATATATATAGGGGTTTTACCAAAAATTTAGGTGACTTCTAAAATTTTAACAAATTTTTTTTTGATAAGTAAAATTTTAACAAAATCTTAGGTACAAAATATGAATAAAAAATTTTCAGTGGGGCATTGGCACAATGTAGCTCCACCCCTGGATGGAACATCTCACACAAGTTTTATGCTAAATTTTCTAGTGTGAGCTCATAGTAAAAAATAGGGTATTAGTTGGTATATGACAAATAATACATTAAACAAAGAAAACCTATAAAGAATATAGTTAGACCCACGTTCAAAAATTTTAAGGGGCTTTTTTCTCCACGCGGGTCCTTAGGTGACTGCCTTAATTGCCTAAAGGTGGAGCTGGTCCTGGCGGAATGCATCTTAAAGCTATTGTCTCACATTTTTATAGGAGTGGCCGAGTCGGTTTCTTCTTCACCTTCCTTCTCAATCTTTGAAGCCATAACTATAAGAATCACTAAATTGAGGATTAAAATCTTGTTAGATTGATTTTTTCTGATTTACTTGCATAATCTAATTTCTTAGAAGTGTTTTTGTCCATTTTTTTTGTTTTTTACTTTTTAGTTATATTGGAAAAGGAAAAAATGATGGAATAACAAACTTGTTACTAAACATTTGGTAATACTTGAATCAAGTAAAGCCATCTAGGATTCTTTGAAGTTTTTAAACTGCATGTATCTAGTTGTTATGTTATATTGGTTTACTTGATTGGATGTTTTCAAATATTAGCACGCTTTCATCCGTTATTATCTTTAAAAAAAGAATCTGACAGCATAGTTGTTCATAAACTTTTCTTTAATTTTTCTTTCTTTCTTGATGTCTCTCTCTTTTGATAGTAAAATGTACATTAAGTATCAAAATATTTTTGTACTATCACCAGATTTTCTGATTTATTACACTTTCGTACAACCATGATTCCATTTGACATATTGCTTGAGGTTCATTCTTCTTTTACTTTATGGGACATTTTTAGAGCGATCTTTTGCTGATCCAAGTTTAGAAATCCAACAAAACGATTTTGGTCTATTCATTTTTCAAATATCATTCAGGGTCTTCCATCGTAGGATGTCGGCTGGACTATTGGTTAGCTCATTTTCAAATTCGTTTTACCTTTACTTTAATTGAATGATATCTTAATATATACATATTTTAATAGGACAGAATGACATACTGAAGCTTAATTAAGTCATCAGTGGTACACTGAAATAGGACCGAATGGCAGAGGCCAAAGTGTAAATATTTTAGTTTTATGAGTGAGCCTGAGCTGGGATCATTGGAACTTATCAACTCTGGATGATCTGTCAGGCCTCAAGGATATTCTTCAGAGAGGGGCATTCACCCCCTCAGAAACGTAAGGTTCCTGTGAGTCCAGGCTGATGACCTTAAAAACCTGATGGCTGAATCTCTGTTGAATAGGCTAGTTGAGTAACTAATACCACATCACAGGACGTAATCAATTTGTTGATTCCAATATTCCTTTACTTTTTTTAATGCAGGTTGAATTTTGAAGGTACATGAGATTTTACATAGTCCTTGTTTGGTTTGCACAATGACATAATTATACAGAGAAAAACACAATGACTGCGTTTGTTTAAATGACGTGTTGCACATTGTATTCCTATCAGTTTAGATGCCAATTTTGGTTTAGTATTTCTCTATGATGAGTCAGGCTCTGTTCATATATGTGACTGTAATTTTGACATTTTATGAAGAAAGTACATTGGAATTTGTGGCCCAACAGCATTTAGATGATGCAATATATAATTTTATTTTCACTAGGATGGAGAACTAATCTTGATCGCCAAGTATAGGTGTATTAGTCATACATTTTTCAGTTGCACATCTTGAGCAGGGACGGAGGGAGTGTAGGACTGCCCCCCCTGAAATTTTTATTTTTTTTAATTTGTATATATATATTTTAAAAAATTACAAAGTGCCCCCCCTGAAATTTTTATTTTTTAGTTTGTATATATATATTTTTAAAAATTACAAAGTGCCCCCCCTGAATTTTATTTATTTTTGAATGAGAGGACATTTTTCTCACTGATAATTGCACTGCCATGACACACATATAATTTTTCTGAACATTCCAATTAGCTAATCATATAATCAGTTAACGCGTGCGCACACACATATATATTTACACACACACATATATAATCTGAATTTTTATTTATAATAATTAAAATACAACGAGTCTCTAAATAGGTTTATTTATTAAGGAAATCTAAGAATTATATAACTAAAAAACTAAACAATAATTGCTTTTGGACTTCGTTTAATTTTGGCAACCTTCTTCATAATTAATTTTTTAACAAATTTTAATTCCTTCCATTTTGATCTTTGGTTATCTGGATTTTTTTTCTCAATACTCTTAATCTCCTTTTTGTCTCATATTCCAAGTAAATGTATATATATGCAAGTCATTCTTGTTTATACCTTAAACAAAATTTAGCTTCTTTCAGATACGTTCTCTCTTTCTTCTCATATGGAACCATCCATTTGCTATTGGTTTTCAGAAAGAAAAGAAAAAATCACTTTCATTATTCTCTTCCCTCATTTTTCTTCTTCATCATCTTCACCTCCAATCATAATATCAATTCTTCATAATTCAAATGAGAGGGCATTATCTGCTATAAATATTGTAATATGATAACTCGTCGAGGATAGTTGTAATTGTATTTAATGAAAATACTATCAATCTATATTTTGGTTTTTATATTTGTCAAGTTTTTTTTTATTCTTTTTATTTGAGATTATATATAGATGAGATTATATATGAACAATTTATTTTTGTTAAGTATTTTTGGTTCTTTTTATTTGAGATTATATATATGATATGAGATTATATATAAACAATATATATTTCTTATCATAGCTGTTTTTTTTTTCTCTATCAAGTACATTGTGCCCCCCCTGAAACCAAATCCTGGCTCCATCCCTGATCTTGAGTGTCTCATTGGTTAACGATATATGACTATTTATGCTGAAAATAGTAACAAATTCAACATCATCTGTGCTACACTTTAAGCAGGGTTTCCCTTTTCTTTTCTTTTAAATATCATGCAGGCACTAAAGGCTCTCATTTTGGAAAGAATGGGTAAATATGATGAGGCACTGTCTGTTTGTGTCAATGCTAGAGAGCTATTGGATAAGGACAACTCCATTCTAATTGATGATATGACACTCAGTACCTTGCAGACTGTTTTCCAACGACTTGATCACTGTGAGTACATGTTTCACTGCTTGATCTCCTTTCCTATGTGTAAGATTTACTGTCAAGTTATGTCCGATGATTGTTTTATGTCATCAGTGGATATGGCTACTAGTTGTTATGAGCTAGCCTGTGGCAAGTATCCAAACAATTTGAATTTAATGATGGGCCTTTTCAACTGCCATGTTCGTGAGTACTCGTTTGTTAAGCAGCAACAGGTTGATGGTACCCGATAATCACTATTTTTCTTCATTTTGTTTTGTTTTTGTGGATATATAGATTGGGCAAGAATTTGCCTAAAATTTTGTTTGTTTCGGCTATTGTTTACTGGCAGGTAGCTATTAAAATGTACAAGATTGCTTATGAAGAAAGGTTTTTGCTCTGGGCTGTTTGTAGCATTCAGTTACAGGTTCCATCCATCTTTTTTCTCATTTTCTCCCTTTCAATTTTTATGTATTTCTTAGCATTTCCTTTAAAGATAAGATCTCTAGCAAGGGCTGTTTATATGGTCTGTTCGCATTTTCTTTGGGGACTGATTATCTCTACCAAGGGCTTGTAAAATCATGTGATGTGCCTAGAACTAAAATTGCAAAAAATGGAAGTGTTGAACAGTCAAGGTATATTTGGGTATTTTTTCAAAATAAAAATGCTGCTTCTGATATTATATGAACTATAATTTGTTAAGTTTTCCGGCAGTTGTAGTTCAAAGGGCACTGGATGGGGGGTTCTATCATAAAACTTCTTGGCCCAACCCGAACGCCCACAACAGAAAATACACATTGAATAACTTAGGGCCTGGGTAATGTTGTCGTTTTTCTTTTTCAAATTTCTGAAAAATGGAAACTGAAAACATAATGTGCTGCCATTTTTGTCAAAATCAGAATACGTTTGGTCAAGTCATCTGCTTTTGAATTTTTGAAAGTAGAAAACGGAAAACATGTTTGGTAATCCAAAAGAAAAGAAAAAAATTAGTAGGATCATTGACTAAAATAAAAAAAGTTGTAATAATTGAAAAAAACAACAAGCATCCATATACAAAATAGGATAATGCTAATATTACATGTTTGATCATATACAAAACCCGAAGATGTTCTAGTAAGTACCAGAATAAAATTATTACTTTGATCATTCTAGACTACCTAGTTCATTTTGTTATAACTATTATAAGAACAAAAAACATTACAATGATCAAAACAAAGAAAATGCTCATAATAGCACACCCATAGCAACCACAAAAAAGAATCTTTCCCTAAGTTGTGTTGCTAGTAAATTAGCAACCACATAATCTAACTCTTCATCCTCATAATCTTCAGTAGCATTCTGTTGATGTTGATGTTGATGTTGATGATTATCCAACCAATAAAAGGCATCGACATGATTCTACAAAAATAGAACATAATCATTATTAATTGGTTAATGAAAAAAAAATTCAAATAGTTAAAACATAGCATGTCTGAGACAGGGTACTTCACAAACTTTTAAATTATTCATGCAACAAGGAAGCTAATGAATATATACACAAGGGAATAGGTGGTTCACTTCAAGAATGGAAGCATAGTTCTACTAACTTTATGTTTTTAGACCGAAACCCATGCCTGAGCTTAAGAGTTCTGTAACTTTCAGTCTCATGACATTAAGAAGTACAAATTCAGTCTCATGACATCAATAAGTATAATTAATGGTTTGAATATTAACTGAGTTATGAGTAAAATTCAGACACTAGAAGTAATAAGCATTTCTTACAAACAAAGATGTCACTCTTTGAAAATTTAGGAATAAATTACAAATTCTGGCCAATTCAATATTTCAGGATATATTATATGATATATTTTATTTTGGAGAACAAAACTGACCAACAATTGAATTTTTTTGTCAAACTTAGGAAAATTCAAACTGAAAAGCCACCCTTATAATACTTTGGTTATGTGTTTATTTATATTTGCTAAAAATTCCATTTTACTATCTTCATTCATTTTATTTCTATGTTGCCAACTAAAGTGATACCTGCTTATTATGCAACTACCTCATGTGTATGTGCACATTTTTGGTTTGCATATACATATTAGAAGGAAACATGACCATAGAAAAATGTTTTCGTCAGTCATAAAATATAGGATCAAGATTTCTCTAAGATGGGATTGCAAAGGGCTTAAATTTGTTTTTTTCTTGCAGAACTATCATTCTAGCTAAAAGTTTAGCACATAAATTTCTTTTTCTCTAAGTAGGATTTGACTTTTGGGGACACTCATTGGAGTATAAGCAAACTACAATGATGAACATGATTGATGAGCCAGTGAGAGGATCCTACTATTTATGAGAAGAGAAACTGAAGAATTAAAGATAAATAAGATTATTAACAAGCCCAATATTCTCAACAGAAGATGATTGATGCAGAAAAGCTGATTGCAAGCTAGAAACTAAAAACCCAATTGAACTAACAAAGAAAAGTAGTCAAAAACCAAAGTTTCAGAATCATGTTAGAGATCCATTTTAAATCTTAAAACCTAATCCAAAATCAAAGGCATGTCATATCATACAACATCGATTTGGCAAGCCAAGAACCCTCAATTGATCACTGAATTAGAGTCAACCCAACATCTAAAATTGAGACTAAAACCACAAACCCAACTGGGACTATAGATAAAACAAACGAAATAAGAAGTGTTCACATACCCAATTCATTACATGAATAAAAAACCTAGAAATCTACCTCAAGGAAAACACTAAGATTAAAGCATGTGGAGTGTAAATTGAAAAAGAAGAACAAGAGCTTTCCACTCACCTGAATTAGTCAATAAAGCAATCAGAAAAGAAATGGTTCAACAACCTATTCAGCTTTCCACTCACCTGAATTAGTCAATAAAGCAATCAGAAAAGAAATGGCTCAACAACCAGATTTATGAATAGTAATCTGAAGGTGCTCTCTTGAACCTACTTAGACGAGGCAAAATCAAGATGGACCATAAGAAAACAACACTAATAGAGAACAAGATATATAGACAACGAAAAATTATTAAATCATCGAGAATATATATATCAGTGTTCCTTTGTGCATCTCTATGCTGGGTAAATCCCCATGAAAAAGGGGCAACTTTTGTGTAGTTTGTAATTGGATGAAAAAGGGGCTAGTAAATGTGTGTGTTTGTGTGTGTTGAGCGATTTACCTCAGGTGAGGCTCAGATCTGTATAAATTTTTTTTTTCAGAAAAAAAAAATTCACAGAACTATTGCACCGATTGAGAGAGCGAGATGAGAGATATTCCAAACACATACCTGCACTTGGGGCCTGAGATGAGACCAACAGCGTTGAAGTTGCAGAGCTTGGATGGTGGTGATCGGTTGAGACTTGAGAGAGATATGAGAGAGAGACTTTTATGTCGTTTAAGGCCGTTCAGCGTCAAACTTTAAGTGGGCACTGTAGCCGCTATAGTGCCCACTTGGTTGGCAATATTTTTTGAAAGCTTCCTTTTGAAGCTTTCAGAAATAGAAGGAAAGTGGCAGCCATGAAGTCATTTTTTTTGGCATGTCTGAATTGAAAACAATATTACCAAACACAATTTTGAAAATTACCAGCTGAAAATTGAAACGGCAACAGAAAATTGAAAACCACAAAGGTTACCAAACAGGCCCTTATACATTTTTTTTACTTGTTAGAGAAGTCTAAGATTTAATCTCATGTAATTTGAAAACATGTTCATAAAAAAAGTTTTTTATGCAAACAATTGCTGATTTGTTCAAGGGTCTGTGACTCTGTGGTGTTAAAAGCTTTAGATTTGGCCTAGTCGTTACTTGTTAGTTGCAACAGTTAAAATGTCCAATCCAGTGGAAACTATTTTCCTGAAAAGTATTTTATGCAAACAATTGCTGATTTGTTCATGGGTCTGTGACTCTGTGGTGTTAAAAGCTTTAGATTTGGCCTAGTTGTTACTTGTTAGTTGCAACAGTTAAAATGTCCAATCCAGTGAAAACTATTTTCCTGAAAAAAACTAATATTTCCAATCTGGTTTAAGTTTTTTAACCTCTTTATGTGGCAGGGGATATCAAATAGTTGTTATTACTGGGTATGATATGTTTGGGAAAAGTGCAAGATCTACGTGACATTGGTGGGACATGTGTCTGACATTCATATACATTATTTTTTGCTTATCTTAATTAATTGGAGTCTGTATAGCAATGTTGTTTCAACCGCTGAGGAATTAGAAAATTACATGCTTATTCACTGTCACTCTTGATCCATAGTTTTCTTTCATTTTGGGAGTAAGTTGCTTCTGGGGTTTTAACTTAAAATTCCAAGTGATTTTTAGGCCATTTACGATATGAAAAGAAAAAAATTTCTTTATGTAATTTAGATTTTGTGCTCAAAGCACTTGCAAACTGATAGAGGAGAGACAGAGCGGAGAGAAGAGTTTTTCAAAGAGTTTAGGTTCTAGTAGTAGGAGTGAAACAATACACATCTCTAAGGCCGCCATACTTGACTATTATCAAAAGTGTTTGTCCCATTGAGGGCACCAAACATTTCAATCTTTGAGGAGAAGTGACCAAATTGAGGATTTTTCTTCAAAAGGGCAGTGTTCCATATACTTAACGACACAAGATTCCAGATTCTTATTCTTGCTACAGTTCTGAAAAAACAATGGAATCAACCAAGAGAAGGTTATTTGGAAAGCTTGACTGCTGTACCTTCTTGCGTTGCAGTTACTTTGCCACTGTCATAGCTGAGTTTGAACATATTAAGTGAAAAGGACTCAGTTGACATTCTAACATTATTCAGCTACAATTTTTCAAAGAGCAAAGAAAATGAGAAAAAGATATAGGAAAGCAATATTGTTCTGTTCAAAATTAACTATTTTTTCACTCATCAAAATTAACTATTTTTCAGTTTGATTTCATTCCAGATCTAGGGTTTCCTCTCGGTGAGGATTTCCATGGCTAGGATTTTGTTTCTGGTTAGTGAATTGTAGCTTAGACTTTAGATGCTTCATGACATTTGCCAGTATTGTATGTGGTTGACCCAAATGCAGGTTTTAATTGTTAACACTTTATTCAAACTGAATCCCATCACGAACCAAACACATTATTAGCATTCTAGCTGGAACCAAAAGTGTTACTAGCACTAAATTGTACTATTTTTCCTTAGATTATATATCCTTGGATCTTTAATCTAATCTTGCCAAATCTTAACCAGCAAACAGAAGTTGTTGGTACTGGTTCTTCAAAAATAAATGAATTCTTAAATTTTGTATCTCTACATCTTTTTGTGGCTATGCTTTATCCATTGATTTTAACCTTTTTATTTAGGGTAAGAAAGCTTTTCTCAGCTGCCTTGTGGATTCTGTGCTTTTTTGGTATAGGTTTTTAGTGGCAATGGGGAGGAGAAGCTGTTGCTTTTAGCTGAAGGTTTGATTAAGAAGCACATTGCTTCTTATAGCTTGCATGAGCCGGAAGGTGCAGTTGGTCTTTCCTTCCCTGTTCCTAATAATTAATGAGGCAGAGATATAGTGTGTCATCTTTTGCAGTTGGTCTGTGTGCTGAAATATTGTGATCTTCTGCAGCTCTCACCGTCTACATTTCTGTACTGGAACATCAATCAAAGTATGGGGATGCTCTGGAAATTCTTTCCGGAAAATTAGGATCACTAATGATGATTGAAGTTGATAAGTTACGGATACAGGTATTTTCTGAAGCTTGTTTTTCTAATCTTTTTGCCATTTTACAATGATTCATAGACAATAGTGATACTTGCCTTTCTTTGCGCTATTGAACATGGACGTAAAAGAAAAGGAAAAGGAAAAACAAAAACAAAAATAGATTCAGTTTTCACTTGCTTTTGCGATTGCATTATATTTTAGAAACTTGATTTTGTTTCTTTTCTTATGAACTTGTACTCTTTAACTTCAAGTTGACAGGGGAGGCTTCTCGCTCGGGCAGGTGATTATGCTGCTGCCGCGGATGTATTCCAGAAAGTTTTAGAATTATGGTATGCTTGTGGAAGTGGGAACCAGATCAATCTTTTAAAGTTACTTGTTTTTTATTTTATATTTTATTTCATCATACTTGCCTTAGTCCCATATGAACGGGGTGGGTCACATGAATTCTCTTCTTCCATTCTTTTATATTACAAGCCGTCTCTCCTATAATATTTAACTTTTTAAAATTAATTTTAACCTTTTCATCTCATGTTAATTTTGATTGCTATCTCTGTCTCTTACCCTCTATATTAATTAGTCTTCCTTGTCTTATTGGTGTGTCCATAGGTTCTCATTGTATATGTCCACGTCACCTAACTCTACTTTCTCTCATTTTATCAATAATAGGCATCACTCCTAACTTTTCCCACACATTTTGATTAATAACTATTTCTTTTAGTCATGACAGCCTCATGTCAGTTATGCGAATTCATTGATCTTCTTTCTTTTTAAAGCTCAACACTTTGCCTCATATAAAATAGTTGGTCTAATAAATGAACTATAAAATTTTCATTTTAGCCTTATTTAAATAAAATTGGCCCATTACTTATGTTTTATTTGATTTTATTAAATCTTCCTTTGTAGTTCTCTAGCCTTGAAATCTTAAATAAAAAGAATTTATCTGCTGTAACTCAATTTGATGGGTTTACATTTCGCTGATTGGTATAATAGTTTCAGTGGCATATTCAAGATTATGTTGCTTAGTATATCCAGACTTGCATCAAGTAATCTCTAGAATAATCAACAATGCGTCTGGGTTTTGGTGGAGATGTCAAAGAAATGAAGGCAGACGCTGATCATGCTGTCATTTTCTAATATTGCTAGAAACTTGGGATTGCATAAATTATTATTACTTTTTTGATAGAGGGCCTTTGCCTAGTTCATAACCTTTTAGAAAAACATTTACAACTCTATCATCATATTTAGGATATTATATTAGAGAGCTTGTTTTGTTTCTTAAAAACAATTCCCGTTATAACATTAAGAAAATGGTTAAATACAATGACCTCCCTTGAGGTTTGGCCTAATTACACTCAGATGAAACTTTTTGAAAATCTTGCACTGATCTCCCCTCTGACCGAATCAGCTCACTTTTATATGTGATTTTACATTAATACCCTCATTTTTCGAATGTTAAAAAACTAAAATATCTGCTCCAATAAAATGACCAAATTGCCCAAATTAATAAAAATAAAATCCTACCATTTCTCTCTACGTACCAGTTCCAATCCCCTCTCTCTCTCTAGCTTCTTTTCAACGTCAAGTTCAGACTTCATGCCAATTGGTCGCCGTCGAAGCCGAGAGTAGCAACCCAGTAAAACACCGGTACACCAATTGGTTGTTGACAAAATTGGTGGTTAAATATTATAGGAATTTGAAGAAACATTTAAATTCGCAGAGGTGTGTAGAATCCATATATATTCTATATATGTATACGTTTGATAGTTGCCCAAATGGGGCTTCTCACAAATGACCAAATCGCCCAAATTAATAAAAACAAAATCCTACTATTTCTCTCTACGTACCAGTTCCAATCCCCTTTCTCTCTCTAGCTTATTTTCAACGTCAAGTTCAGACTTCATGCCAATTGGTCGCCGTCGCACCAATTGGTCGACTACGAAATTGGTGGTTAAATATTATAGGAATTTGAAGAAACATTTAAATTTGCAGAGGTGTGTACAATCCATATATATTATATATGCGTATACGTTTGATAGTTGCCCAAATGGGGTTTCTCACACTCAGTTTCTACACAATTCCACCATGGCTCCTTCACATAGACAAACACACAATACCTGATTCAATTGCGACCAAACTGATATTTTCCCAAATTGGATTCAAATTTCACAACAGTCAATCAAATACTGATTGTGAGCTTGGCAGAGATGATCACTTTGGTTATCCTTGTATGGTCGCTTTCACAAACAAGCTTGGAAGGCAACCAGTCCTACACGAAATTCAGAAAAAAAATAATACCAATGATCATATTTAATTGTTTACATGAACAGGGTGAAATTAGCGAGTAACGACACTTAGGCGACGATCAATTCACACACATTCATTAACAGAACAAAAACAACAAGAACACTACTATTTCAAAATTTAATTTCAGGTAACGAATCATTACAACACACAAACACACACACACACACACACACACATATCTGCAGAAGAAATCGAATGATATGAGAATTACATTTTGGGGACAACAACCTCCATCCAAGGCGAACTCGAGCTGGAGGGAGGGTGAGTGGTGGTGAGCTGAACTTTGGTGAGGCCGACCTCAATGGATTTGGAGGCTAACCATCCCGAATCCAGCTTCGTCTTCCCTATCTCCACCATTGTTGCGAACTGAGCCTGGAAAACCCTAGACCAGAGAGGCAAGGTAGCAGAAGCCGAGTGATGAGAAATTTTCTCTCCCTACACCACTTCTCGGCATTTCTTTCTCTATACACAACTATGTTAGTCAATGTTTATAAGCTTTATCGGTCAATCATACATCGTGAATGGAAGAACTCTTTCTGCAACCCAAATCCAACCCCTCTCTCTCTCTAAACTGGTAGTACATAAAAGACCCACTTTCACACCAGGGCAATTTAGTCCTAAAATTTTAGGCATTTTCGTAAATAAATGTTATTATATAGGTTAAAAAGTCATTTTACATTGACAGAGGGCATTTTGGTCAGATTATACATTTTTTTGGACGGAGGGGGGGTAATGGTAAAAAGTGTGTAAACTTCGGGGGAACACTATGTACGATTTTTGAAAAGTTTCATCTTATTGTAATTATGCCAAACCTCAGGAGAGGTCATTGTATTTAACCCTTGAGAAAATTTAGTTTTGGATGCATTCTTTGTTGTATTTATTTGACCCTAGGGTGGGCAAATATTCTCATTGTGGTAGTTCACAACTTATTTTCTTGCACCAAACTTGTTTTGCTCTTTTCATGGTATAGTGCTCATATTTTTCTCAATCATATTGGGACGCTAAAATGATGACCAGATTGAGCCTCAACTATAAGCGCCGGACTTTACTCTGACTTTATTAATCACGATCCTCTTGTAAGATGTGAATATGTGATAACTGATCAGCTGGTCTTTTCTTATCCAAGCTTTTATTCTTGCCTATTCAGTGGGATGATTTGCTTTTAACTGCAAGTATCATGTGGTAGATTGTTTCCCTCCCTCCTGCACCCTTTAATACATACATATATATATATATATATATATTGTGCTTTTAGCTTTGTTGTTGCACACTTGAACTAGTCACTCTTTGCTTTAATGGACCATTCCTTGTAAGCAGCCACCACGGTTTGGTCCTAAATGGTATAATAAGCTGACTATTCTATGTTATCCTTCCTTGGGGAGTACAATGAGTTGAGATACCTACAGCAACCAATTTTCTTCACATTCTTCTACCAAATACTGTTCTGATTTTATTAGCGCTCTTGATTGCTTCTCCGGTCAGCTGTTTCTGATACAATATATGGTGTTCTTGCACGATCTGAATTGTTAATTTTGTTTCTTTCATCTGTCAGCCCTGATGATTGGGAGTGTTTCATACATTACCTAGGCTGTTTGCTGGAGGATGATAGTTGCTGGTGCAAGGATGGCAGCAGTGATCTAATTCATGCACCCAGATCCGTGAATTGCAAAGTCTTGCACTTAACACATGATGTGGTGCTTTTTTACAACTCTTGCATCATGACTACAACTATTACGAGCGGGAATCTGTTAAAATTATTTATGCAGCATCTTATTTGTGTAACGTTGATGTGCAGTTTGATTCACGTATATCAAATGCATCGGCTTTTGTACATAAATTACTGACAGAAGCCAATAGCAATGCTATAAGATGTCCATACTTGGCAAATCTTGAAATTGAAAGGAGGAAGCTCTTATATGGAAAAGGGGAAGTGGACAAGTTAATAGAGGCTCTTTTGCAATATTTCTTCAGGTATTTACATCTATAGTGCCTTTGTATATAAACTTTCCAGTGAATGATCTATGACGGTTATCTCTTGGGTTCCTCAGCTTGATTATTCACAGTTTCCATTTCCAGGTTGCTTGATTTTTGCAATCTATTAATGCAACCTTCCGTAAGGTTGAACTTTCCCTTTGATGACTATAGTAGCTTTGTAAAGAGAATTGTCCTCTTGATGCATATAATAATTCTTTGTAGTTGTTAGTTGTGAATGAATCTACTTTAGTTTCTCTAATGTTTAGTGGAGTTTTTCATCTCTCCTGCTGTTTGTCCTTCTTTACAGTTGTTAGGTTGACCAAGTTGATGCATAGTATGCACTCGACCCCAATAGTGTTGATGTTTTAACCTTTCAGTCCTATAGATTTATCAATAATAGTCATGTGGATCATGCTGTGAATACTTCTTGATTCCTTATTTGATATTATGCTCAATAAGCAAATTGATGCAGCATGATTCCATCATTCAGAACTTTTGTTAACACAGGTTTGGTCACTTGGCTTGCTTCTCTTCTGATGTCGAGATGTTCCTTCATGATTTGACTCAAGAGAAAATGTCAAGTTTTTTGGAGAAGTTAATTGGAAGTCGTGAATCTCTTAGCACAGAGCCACCAAAAGCACTTGGGCATTTCATAACCATTTTTAAAATTCAAGAACTGGCCGGCAACATGTTCACTATCCCTGCTGGTGGTACAAATCCTGCCTTTTCACTTAATAGTTTGCATATTTTCTTTTATATTGTCAGGGATATTGCTGTCAAATGATTCAATACCCTTGATTTGTTGATAACATCTTTAATTGAAATGCTACAGTTAGTTTTTGAAAGTTCTATCACAATTTTTGGAAGTTATTATTTTTGGATCATTTGGGTGGTGTTGGGTTATATAATATTTTTTAATATCAATTATTTTTGCTGACCAAAATCTTTTCCTACCTCAAAATTGATCCGTTTTTTAACAAACCACACCATTTTGACTCTGATCATGTTTAGCTTTCACCATGTGTACTTAATTTAGTCATTCTCACCAAATATCTAAGCCATTTCCCCAATAATCAAAAGTTTTATCTTTGGATTGACTTGATTTCAAGCCCTCTGCTGACCTTTCTTGTTTTGGGTATCTCATTTATTTCTTCAACTTCTTTTTAACTCTAATTTGTTTCAGAAAGGCAATACCGTTTTCCCAACGACAATGTTGTTATTGAGTTATGTATTTGGCTCATAGAATATTGACATTAACTCTTCGTTCTCAGACCTTGAAGGCTTTGCTGTACAAATGGCTGAGATGTACTGTAAGAACCTTCCTCTTTCCAAGGACTTGGATGTGCAAGAGAATATGCACGGTGAAGAGCTTCTCTGTATGGCGTGCAATGTGTTGGTCCAGGTATCTCATGTTTCATTTGTAAATTCTGATTTTCTTTTTTTAAGTTATTACTATTTGCTTCATTTCTTTTGATAATTAACGTATTTAGGGGTCATTGTTTGTTGTGGTGGTTACGGCTCGGGTTTACAAACCTGAGAATGCAGGTTTGAGTCTTTGAGCAATATTTTATGCAAATAATGTCAATAGTTGACTCTATCTATGTTAGGATGTCAAGATATGTATATGAACACACAAACTAGAGTTCATATTATGTTGATGTGAAACTAGTGAGTTCTCTATAAATGTAGGATTGCACCAAGGATTGGTGTTAGGCCCATTCTTATTTGCAATAATTTTAGATGAAATAACAAAAGAATTCCAAGAAGACATTACATGGTGCATGATGTTTGCCGATGATAGTGTTAGTAGATACCTCTAAAGAAAACTTGGCAATAAAATTAGAAATATGAAGAAATGCTTTAGAATGAAACGGATTGAGAATTAGTTGAACTAAAATGGAATATATGGAATGTAAATTTAATAAAGACTCGATTCTTGAAAATATAATGATAACACTTGATAACCGAAAGATTACTCAAAATAATCACTTTTGTTATTTAGGATCAAAATACAAAAGGATGGAGAGAGAGATAGTGATATAACTAGTGGAATTGGATTGGGGTGGACAAAATGAAGAAAAGCTTGTGGCATCTTATGTGACAAAAGAATAACACATAGGTTAAAAGAAAATTTCTATAGGATCGTTATTAGGCTAATTATGCTTTATTGGGCGGAGTGTTGGGCTTTAACAAAGAAGCAAGAATGTCTTCATGTAGCGGAAATGAGAATGTTAAGATGGGTAGTTAGAGTGACTAGAAGAGATAGGGTCACAAAAGAAATGGTAAGAAAAAAATTAGGTGTGACACCCATCAACGAGAAAATAAGAGAGATTAGACTTGTATGGTTTGGGCATATGCACCGGAGACCTATAGATGCATGGGTGAGAAGAAGAAGTTTAATTTTCATAGAAGGTAAGAGATGGATAGGGAGACCAAAAATAATGTGGGATGAAGTTATTAGAAATGATTTTAAAAAAATTGAACATAGTAGGGGATATGGCGAGTAATTGAAAGGAATGGAGAGAAACAATTCATGTGGCTGACCCCCCATTCATATGAGATTCAGGCAAGGATGATGATATGTGTATATATATATATATAAGTTCTATTATAAGCTAGTATGTTTTTCTTTTCATTGTTTTTCATGATCATTTAAAATTTAACTACGAAGTTAAAACTTTTTTATTATGCTTTTCTGTAATTAGATTTTTCTAAGATATATCATACATTACTTAAGTTGGATTTTCCTCCCTAAAAGGAAGAATGCATAGTGGGGTGATCCCAACCCGGATCAACTCAGATGTGGGACATGGTGTGGGTTTGGGAATTAATTTTCCTTCGCGGGGCGGGTTTGGGAGAGGGTGACCCACACTGAACCTGATCCGTTGATATCCCTAATCTCAGCTCATTGCTCTTAACACCTTGTATTGGTAAGACCAACATCTGGGCGTTTCCTTTTCTTTTCTATTCTTTTAATGAAATACTCTGATAATAGAATAATGTGGGGGAAGGCACAACTATAAGCCTACAGACATGGTTTAATTGTTACATAAAAGACTTAGAAACTTAAATTCTCACATTTTGTCTAACAAAAGACTAGTAAACTGCTGGAGAGAATGCTCCCCAATTCATTATGCAGCATCTTTCTACTGACTCCCTAAACAATCTCATGGAGAATACTTAGTTACAACAACAACAACAACAACTAAGCCTTTTCCCAATTACTTGGGGTCGGCTACATGAATCCGATGTTTCCATTCTGCCCAAGGTCATCTCCTCAGTTAATCCACATGTTATCATATCTTTCTTTACTACCTCTACCCATGTTAGCTTTGGTCTTCCTCTTCCCCTAGTATTGCCCTCAATTTGGACTATGTCATTTTTCTTGACCGGCGCAATTAAAGGTCTTCTTTGCACATGTCCAAGCCATCTTAACCGATTTTCCCTCACTTTATCTCCAATTGGTGCTACACCAACCGTCTCCCGAATGTGTTCATTTCTAATTCTATCCTTTCTAGTCTTCTCGCACATCTATCTCAATATTTGCATTTTTGTGACACTTTATGCAAATGTTGTTACCTAGCTGCCCAACATTCAGTACCATAAAATATGGCTGGTCTAATAGCTATTCGATAAAACTCCCCTTTCAATCATAAGGGGATACACTTATCACACAATATACTAGATGCACCCTTCCATTTAACCCATCCTGCCTTGATTCTATGATTAATGTTATCTCCAATTTCTCCCTCATTTTGAATAATTGAGCCTAGATAGCGAAAATGTTCACTTTTTTTGTACCTCTTGATTCTCAATCCTCACTACATCCTCATTTGTCCTTCTAGACTTACTAAAGTTACCCATGTATTTAGTTTTATTTTGATTTATCTTAAACCCTTTTAGTTCTAAAGCTTATCTCCAAACCTCCAATTTGGCATTAACTCCTCTAGTCTCATCAACTACGACAATATCATCTACAAACAACATACACTATGGAATATCATCTTGGATGTGTCTTGTCAGCTCATCCATCACTAAAGCAAATAGGTATGGACTTAGTGATGACCCTTGGTGTAAGCCTACCATGATTGGGAATTCGCTTATTTCCCCTACAGGCGTTCTCACTATAGTTACACACCCATCATATATGTCCTTAATTGTGTCGATGTATCCCTTTGTGACTCATTTCTTTTCTAAAACCCTCCATATTTGGTCTCTAGGTACCCTATTATTGGCTTTCTCCAAATCAATAAAAATAATATGGAGATCTCTCTTCTTCTCTCTGTATTTTTCCATTAGTCTCCTCAACAAGTGAATAGCCTTCATCGTTGACCTACCCGGCATGAATCCAAATTGATTCTCTAACACTTCCGTCTCTCGTCTTAGGCGTTGTTCAATCAGTCTCTCCCAGAATTTCATAGTGTGACTCATTAATTTAATACTGCGATAATTATTGCAACTTTGCACGTCCCCTTTATTTTTATATATAGGTACAAGAAAACTTTGGCGCCACTCATCTGACATCCTCTTAGTTGTTATAATTTTATTAAACAATTTTGTTAACCAAGACAAGCCAACTTCTCCTAGACACTTCCACACCTCGATAGGAATATCATCGGGTCTTAAAGCCCTTCTCTATTTGATCTTCCTTAGGGCATTCATAACCTCCCACTCCTTGATCCCACGGAAAAATATAATATCTCTATCATTTTCCTCCACGCCTAAACTTCTTATATGGTTTTCATTTAGCAATTTCTCAAAATAGCTTTTCTATCTTTCTTTAATTTCATCGTCCTTTACTAAAACCCGTGAATCTTCACTCTTAATACATTTAATATGACTAAAATCTCTAGCTTTCCTCTCCCTTAGCGTGGCAAGTTTATATATATTCTTCTCTCCTTCTTTTGTACCTCATTTAGAATAGAAATCGTCATATGCTTTATGTTTTGCCTCACTTACAACTTTCTTAACTTCTTTATTTGCTTCTTTATATTTGTTAAAGGTTTCACTAGTCCTAGTTTTTTCCATCTCGTGTGATTCCAACTATCACTCAATATCTCTGCAGTCCTTTCTGCCCAAAGGCCTAATATGACAGCAAGGTAGAAATGTCCCATGCTATATTTTCATTTAGCCTGACTGTATTGTATTTCAGTCGGAAAATAGAATTCTAAAAGGGTGAAAATCTGCTGAGAGCAAATGAGTGTCCATATCCTCCCAGTGAAGATATTATTAATGAATTGATGATAAGGAGTGACCATATCCTCCCAGTGGAGATATTATTAATGAATAGATGATAATGCACTCCAGAAGTGGTACGTGTATTTCAATTCGTTTCCTCAGATCCTCTTAATTGAATCTCTTATATAACAAATCTTTGGTTTCTTCAAAAAAGTTTGCTCTTGTTTTAAGAAATGTGAATGTATAGTGCTTTAAGTTGACGACCACAAGTGATTATATCCACCCCCCCCCCCCCCCCCCCTCTCTATCTCTCTCTCTCTCACACACACACACAAATGCACATGCATATGGACCATTGATGCTTGGACGCTCATTGTTTCTTTTCTTTTTCTTTACAATTTTACGATTATATAATTAATCGTGGACCCATAAAACACATTCAAAAAATTTAGATCATTCCAGTCCAGTTTTGACCTTGCAAGTTACAATATTCAAGTAGAATTGTGTTGTCATACAATTCTATTTTAGGTCTTACACCATATAATTGCAAACTTGACATCCTGTGGTACTTTTCAGATATTCTTTTTGTATTTAGCATTTGATACTTTTCAGTATTACCATGTGTTTAAAGTTTGCATGCACATGCTATATGTGCCTCATTATCTTTTTGTTGCTCTGTTATTTATCTAGTTTTATGATTTGGATTATATAAATTGAGGAGTCAGATTTTTTAGTATAGATATGTCTATGTAACAATTATGTTCTTATAATTGAGTGTTCTGTTGATGGCTTTTAATGCTTTCTGCTTGTAGTTATTCTGGCGTACTAGGAATCTCGGTTATCTGCTGGAGTCGATACTGATTCTGGAGTTTGGTTTGACTATCCGAAGGTTGGAAATTATTATTTATGTTTTTGCTTCTTATTTACTTTATTATCATTCATTTAGTTATTTAACTATCCTTATATTAAACATAACCATGCTATATAATCATGCCATATAGATAATATATATTTAAACTAGAGAGAAGTGGTTTGAAAAAAATATGTAGATTTATTTAACTGTACTTGTTCGTTAGCAATGTCAGATCGATTTTTTACTATTAGAAATGGTCTGTGGAAAAATATCCATTCTTTTTAAAATTTTAATGTATTGCAATGTAGAAAGGGCCCTATGCACATTGAAAAGACTGTTACTATGTCAAACTCAAGTGACGATTTTTTTTAAAAAAAATTGGGAACAATGGCACATTTAGAAGACTGTCACTATGCATTGGATCTGTATAGGGGGCTACACAATTTTAGGCTACATAAGGCTTACAGAATTCAAATAAATCATAAATTGTAGAACTGGCATAATGGATCCAGAAAATAGTAAAAAAGTACATATTCTGATGCATGCTTTTTCTAAAAGGTCAGTGCAGGTGCTATCACACTACAACACTATAATATACTTAACAGTAAAGCGTAGGGCTTTTTGATGTTTCTTGGTGTCTTCGATGGAGAAAAGTAGTAGTAGTCTGAAGCTGAAAGGAGGAGTTAGTTTTGGGTTTGGGAGGCTGTTGAGTGCTATGTATTGCATATGACTTGAGTTGTCTTGCAAGGCTCACAATTGTGTCATGGCTTCTTCATGCAGGAAATTTTTTGTTTGAAAATGTATTTATTTAATCTCCCCTCATTTAGCTGCTCCTGTTTTTTCCCTCTTTTTCTATTTCATTGGCCCACTTTGTTTAAAATGCTGGCTGTCAACATCTGATCTGTAAATGATTGTATGTACTTTATACATGTCCATTTCATAATCAATTGCTCAGATAACATCACATACCAACCATCACAATCTCATTGCAAAGACTTGGAATGTATTATCCAATATTTTAATTCCAGTGGAAATAAATGAAGGATAAAGAATAACAGCCCAGTGTTATTCCTGCATATGTAGGGTGGTTGGAGTGGTAGGCTTGATACCTAATTTTTGGCACTATTTTTGTACAAAGTGGCTTCTCTCGGATATGAAGCTGCTTTCCATACTCGCTACCCATGCTTTTACCATTTTACCAAGCTATGGCTTCTCAGATATATTTATTTAATCTTTTTGGTGGCGTGTTGTGACAGTATTATATTGGTATATTTCAATCGAAGTTGTATATGTTATTGTGATTGGATTGGTCTAATGTTACAAATAAAAAGATGGGGATGGTGCATAGATAATTTACATTTCCCATAGTGGTTTTATTCATTTATTGTTAACTAAGTTAGGAAGTTACCCTCTTTTTGGTATATAACATGTCTGTATGGTCATGTTTGGCAGATATGTATGGCAGTACAAGATTTTGTTGGTGCATTTATATTCGTACTGGGGCGCCCTTTCATTGGCATATGAACGGTAAAGTTGATCTGTTTAGCGACAACTAAATTTCTAGTTGATGGAAACATTTCACTAATCTATTATTGCTGTTTATTATCATTTATGTTTTAGCAGTCTTTATTTTAGGACATTTTTTCTTCTGTTTAAGTATAAAAGCTACTCTTCTTTGTAGGTATAAATCTTTGGAGGTGAAGAATATCTTGCTGGAGACTGTTTCACACCACATTTTACCCCAGATGATTGTATCTCCACTTTGGAATGATTTAAATGATTTTTTAAGGGATTATCTAAAATTCATGGACGACCACTTAAGAGAATCTGCGGATCTTACATATCTTGCATATCGCCATCGAAGTTACTCGAAAGTATGTAAGACATTTCTTGTGAGATAATACAACTTGATTAAAAAACTAACTTTACTGAGCTTGAGGAGAATACAAAGTTTGCTCTTGTTGTGGTTTGGTTGCAAATAAGACTGTTGTCCACACCATTTTAATTCTTGCTACCTTACTTGCCTTAAAAAAGAATTAGAAATCTCTAGTGAAAGATGGTAATACATCCTAGGATCCATAGAGTAAGCTTTTGTCCTTGACGTGACTATGAGAACTCAGTTGTTGTCTTGGCATTGCTAGTCAACAGGACGAATATATTGAACAGTCCCAAACCATTAGCAGGAAGGAAAGAGAATTTTATCCTGTGCACAGCATGGTGCTGTGCACAGGTAAATGGTGGAGATCACCCCATGTGGGGTGTGGTATCCATAGATTGTGTGGACCCCACCCTATGTGGGGTGATCTCCACCCTCCATAGCGCACAGCACCATGCTCTACGCAGGAAAAGATCTGGGTCCGGGCAGGAAGCTGTCTCAATGTAGCCGTACGGCTACTCAACCAAGATGATAGCATCTTGTGGCTGCAAGAACTCATTTGGGATGACCTTGTCTTGCTTATGAAACATTCATAATTCAATAAATGTAGTTGGTTCTTCTCCTTACACTTGTCTCACTTAGTCAATTGCTTTCCCTACCAATCAAGCTCTAGCCATTAGTCTTTTATCCCTTGAAGTTATATACACTAAGTCTATGCATTCCAACCATCAAAAACCAATTAATTGTTTCTTGGCTGATACTTAGTTTTTTTTAGTGAAAGATAGTAGATATGGTTTTCGCTTATTTTCAAATTATTTATGTGATTGTGTTTATATTTCAAATATGTTCAGAAAAATTTCAGGAGCTAAATCCTCATTGTTCATCTGTTTTGTAGTCAGGTAGTATAGTAGTTCAGTAGTGCTTGTGCTCACAAGTTAGATTGTTGTTATAAGTGATGGTGTATATTATTTGATGAATCAATTTTTTTCTTGTTTTATTTCCCAAGTTCTTCATTATCTTTTCGAAAATTTTGAGTCTTATACACTTAATTTTGGCCCATCTTTATTTATTGCCAGATACTGATCTGCAATGCCTCGATCAAATCGTCTAGGGGCCACCCAAGTTTTAACTGATACGACTACTTTGGACCATGCTCTCTGCACACACAATAGAAGATATCTCATAGCACCCTTTTGTCGAATTCATGAGAAAGCGCCAACTTAAATGGTGTCATTAATTTTTTTTTTATTCCCTCTTTTTTGGGTAGAGACTAATGTCATTTACACCCTAAGGATTTTCGAATTCCCAACCTCTATCAACCAACGTTTATAAGCACCTTTTCCAGAGTTGAGCTTGACGTGGCATTAAGAAGGAGTCACCCTCACTGAATAATCATTGAATTGGCTGAAGATTAGCAAATTGTAACCTAATGCTTCAATAACAATAATGAATACTTTCTTGATGCCTTTGTGGCGGGAGTCCTTAGTGATGCTTCAACTTTCACCTGTTTCTAAATGGAGTCGAGAGTTTATAAACTTCTCTTCTTCATCTACTCCCATCCCTCCCTCCCTCTCTGTTTTTTCCTCTCTTATGTGCTGTTTCTTTTGCTCTAGAGGTTGTTTAACTGCTGGAAATGCACAAATAATTGAATGCTTCATTGATCTCTTCCAAAATCTCGTCTGCAAGGATGATTTTAAGAGGCTTGAATTTAACAATGGCACTCCCTACTAGTTGCAGCCACAGCCATTCCCTTCAAAAGATGCAATTAAGCGTTGACCTTGATGGGTCTTTGTCCTAGCTAAAACTGTCACTTTAAAGGGTATGCAGATGAGTTGTTCTTTGTTTTCTTTTTTTTTCAATTTAAATGTTTACTACACTAAATTTTGTAGGTTTGGTGTGTGGATCATATAGTATTTAAATCCTTGTTGGATGGATGGAGAAAGACACAATTCTTTGATGGATTTAGGTGAAGAGTGAAATTGAAGTTCTAATACTTGTCAGAATGGGAATAAATCAAAGACAAAAACTGAAAGAATTTGGGGATTTGTATTGATGGTAACTAAGGGTAAAGCAACAGAAGGGTTTAAATTGTGCTCTGCCTATTAGAGGTCCTCATTGAAGTGCATGTTACCACCATTACTAATTTTTTTATTTTATTAAATCATTTATAAGGAGAAGAAAAATTGTGTTACTTTTACCTACAGATACGGGATAGGGAATGCATTTTCTGCAACTGATACTATCGGATTGAAAAAAGGCTATGAAGGTGAAATTTGCTGAAGCCATGTATGATCAAAGCTATAATGGTTTTCAGAACTTAGTGGAGGTGTTATTTCGTTGTGGATCATCCTTGTGTCAAAAACCCCCTTCCCCTCCCAAAGAAGAGGGAGTTCTATGAAAGATAGTAGCTGCTTGTGAAGGATTATAGTCTGCTTCATTTAAACTCCTATGTGACTAAGATTGGCCCTCACAGGAGCATTGTCCCTTCCACAATGGAATTCTCTTTTTTTCAGAGTTGTTTTAAATAAAAAATTTGTGCCCCCACTATACAGGATTACTTTTTCATTTTGGAAAAATCTTTGAATTAAGAAAGGAAGCAAAGGAAATGAAAGATGGAAAGAGCTTTACCTCACCTAAGATGAAAATTATGGTGAATAATATACTAATTGGTCTAAAATGATGGAGGAGCATTCTTTTTTCCTTCTTCAGTGTAAGCTCTGTGTCAAGTTTTTACGATGATGTCCTTCATTTATGTATTTTTTTTCCTATTTGACACTCACACCCCCACTTTGCCCCTATGGGGACTTGAACTCTCGACCCCTTCATTTTATATATTGTTTCATCTTACTGCTCAAAATAATTAAAATGTATGTTTTTCACATTAATAAAGGCATAAAGCCACTATAAAGTGAACTGGGACTAGTTTGAAACCATGATACCTCTAATATACATTCATTTCAGGTGACTGAGTTCGTTCAATTCAAAGAACGATTGCAGCGCTCGAGTCAATATTTGATTGCAAAGATTGAAGCACCCATTCTACAGCTAAAGCAGAATGCAGATAACATCAAAGAAGAAGTGGTATTTTTATCTTTCTCAACTCTAGTTTTAGCTGCCTTTGCTGTTTATGTAATTCAATTTATATTTTTAGAAAATATAACATTTATCTAGCATGTTCTTGAAAGCAATTTAAATATAACATATATTCATTTCTTTTAGCGTGTTCTTGAAAGCTTGGAATGCGGAATGGGCTTTCTTGAACTTTCAAGTGAGATTCGAAGCAAATCTCTGAACTTCAATGAAGATTTGCAGCTACGACCTTGGTGGACGCCAACTTACAATAAAAATTATCTTTTAGGTCAGTATGACATGCACCTTGGTCCAATTGTAGTTGTAACTTGTAACCATAAATCTTTAATATGAAGAATTGTTGGGTAGCAGAAATTTTTGCTAGGCTAATAACTTTGTAAAATGTACTGGGAAAGTGTTGGATGTACCTCATAAAGGTGTTTATATGCTTAATTGTTGTCTCTGAAAATTAAAATGATGACAGTTTTGGGAACTTGTTTTTGATCATTTATTTTTCTAATGGACTTGGGTATTAGAAAATGCGGAAAACATCTGTTTAGTAGTTTACTGAAGATGGGCAGTTTTCCGGAATTTTTATCAAAAATAGTTTTCAATGCTCCACCAAACACATTTTCCATATAGCTTTCATTTCTTTCAGTTCCCATTTCACAAGAATGGAGAAGCTATCAACAACACTACTAAACATGCCTTAATTTTTTTGTTTACTTTCTAAAGAAAGTCTGTATATTCTGTTATATATTGGAAATCTTGTGGTTTAGATTTTCTTATAAATTTTTTTATTACTTAAAAACTAATTTGTGTTTCATTCAATCAGTGTAATGATTGTTGAGCCTAAATTGGCAGCTGTTAACCTTGTTTACAGGACCATTTGAAGGAGCATCCTACTGCCTTAGGGAAAACTTGGTATGGAAAATCAACCCTTAATTTCTCCTTGATTTTTAAGAGGTGATTTTGATATATTTATCTAACTGTTCTATAAAGGAATACTACTTTCTTTAAAGATCACTCATCAAGCTTGTATTTGGGCCTTTTTTTGGAGATGATGATTTTGGTTTCTTCTTAAGAAAACATTCTATGCCAAGAACACTTTTCAAGAGAAAAGCATTTCACTACAATTAGCTGCAATCAAATTAGAAGATAGTAAAGGTTATATTTTGACTTTAACTTTTGGCAGTGAGCATCGTCCTTCAAGTTGCTCATATATAGCTCGAGTTCTGTTTAGTTAGAGCTCATTGAAGCTTGCTTCTATGCTTAGATGGCTTGTGCACTTTCTGACCGCTCTAAGAATCTTGTGTATCAAATTAGTTTGGAGAAGTGCTATTGTTACCGTGCTTAGTCTGGCCCAGCAGTTCCAGTGTGTAATCTTTTCTTAATCATTTTCTCTGCATTTACTCAAAGTATGTCTTGCAGAACTGATTAAGCTTGCATATATTCCCAATTGTTTAAAATGAGTGTGATTTGTGTTATTGACATTTTTGAGGATATTTATACGTGCTGCCGTATTGTCTGCCAAAACCTAAAAACTTATTAGAACATATCTGGATTTATTGAACAATGGATCTTATCTAGATTTATTTGATCAATGATCAATTCTTACATGTTGGAACTTTACAACTAGCAGCCTTTGATATTGGGGTTACACAGACTTCCCTTTCTGTAATTGTTGCTTGACCTTGATATGTTTGTCATATTCTCTCCTTGGAATAATTTTTTCTTGTGTCTATATGACTGTTCCATATGTTTTATTTTATTTTTCTGTTGCCACCTTAATGTCTAAAGGAAATTCAAATTACTGCATTTTCATTCATCATCTGTCTTGGCAGCAACATCATATTAAACAAATGGAAGCAAGTGTACCAAAAGCCATTGAGCGAAGATCTCTACTTCCTCGAATGATCTATCTGTCTATTCAGTGTGCTTCGTGGTCACTCAAAGAAAATATTGAAGCCAGTGGTTCTATATTTGATCCCAAGGTCTCCTTAGAGCTGAAGATTTTGCTTGAGTGTTATGCAAAGATGTTGGGATATCCTTTTCAAGATGCAATAGAATTGGTTTTTGGGGTTTCAAGTGGCCAGAAGTCTTCAGAGGTATGGTTTCATGCAGTTCGACTCTATGCTTGAATTGCTACTTTTTTGATAATTATATATTTACTCTTATTTTTGCTAACCCCCTTATGGATGTACATATAGAACTATGAAACTTTTTTTTTCCTTCACTTTTCCTGTGTTGAACTATGCTACATGGACTCGGGTACGTGTATTGGATAGGGGTATGTTTCCACGCGTCAAATAGCAAACAAAAAGACACGTGTGCACTGCTATATTCATATTATTTTATTTTTTATAGTAAAATAATGTCTTTATGTAACAGTGTTCAATCTAGGCATTTCACTCATTTTGAAGCAATAATATAATAAAATTGAATTATTGGACATGTTTTTTAGGTGCCTCTCTAACCAAAAGTGTTGGACACATATCCTGGACACATGTCTGAGCAATGCATGCACTTCACCTACTTTTGAAGAGTCCATGTAACATAGGTGTTGAAGACAAAATGGTAACTTAATTGAGGTCTATCCTCTTTTGTGTAATCTACTCTTGCCTTTGGACAAAAGAGAGAAAAAAAAAATCAGTAACTTTATACAATCCAAAACTTCATGACATTATCCATCATTTTTACAAGTTAACTTCCTTTAACCTCAATCCTCATAAAATTTGAACATATGGGAAGAGGGAAAATGATTTGAGGTGACGAACACATAGGCATGCAATGTATCAAGGAAAAGCTCTCCATACCGGGAGGTGTGCCATTACTTATTGGGAAGGATAATGAAAGATGTAGGATTCTTAATTCACAAGTCAGGAAGACTGATTTCCTGTGGCCTCACGTTTAAGGTGAAGAAATCAAGCTTTATTTCCTATTGCTTGCATTAGTTGGAAAGTTGATCATTAGATAGAGAATCATTTTTTCTCCTCAGGTTCCTCTGGGCATGTTCACTATTGTGTTCATGTTCGTCTGTTTCTCTGATTCATGGACACTCGCAAATGGTTGGAATTTTTTGTTGAACTTGTTTTGTAAGTTCAATAACTCTTTTTTACTTGGATTTGTAAGAAGAAATTCTGGATACATCGAAATTTAGCTGTCACTCTGTACTTGGATATTGGGGCTAGTCAATACTCGGCACCTTGGCATACAGCTGCATCTGAGCGAACGCAGGCTTTTAGGTGACAATTTGTGGACCTTTATTTGTTTTTATCTTTAGACATGAACAAAATAATACCTGTGAGGTTGTTACAAAAGAAGTAGCAAACTGTGAAGTATGCTACCTTCATAAATTGTTAAAATTTCTCTTTATACAATGCTATGTAAATGCAAAAGTTTTCTGAGTATATTATTTTGTTTCTAGAGTAATTTCATGTGAAAAAACATTTCCAACTGGACAGGTTTTCAATTCGGAACTGATCGACTGGATGAATTTTGCTGTGTTTTATAATGCATGGAACCTGACTTCTCATGAGCTGGGACCGCCTGATAGTGATAATGCATGTAGGCGTGGTACCTGGCACGATGTGAATTCTTTGCTTGAGAAGTATATCTTGGAGAAGGTCCGGTCCACAGGACTTTTAGTTTCTTCTCCTGGCAGTGATCTTTCTATTCAGGTGCAACTGGTTACAGAACCATTGGCTTGGCATGTTCTCATAATCCAGTCTTGTCTCCGGTCTTCTCTTACACCAGGAAAGAAGAAGAAAAAAGGTGGACCTGCAGAACAGTCAAACTCTGAACTGTCTAAAGAAATTTGGGACTCGATCCAGACTCTGTGGGGTATACTGGAAGAGGTTACAAAATGGTTGAGAGAACAAATTAACAGGCCAGTGGATGGAGATTTGGAGATTATTCTTTCCTCTATCAAGATAAATGGACAGGATGAAGGACCGGGTAAGGTTCTCCAAGTTTTAGAAACTCTGGTTTCATCCACGAATGATATAGAACTTGGTGATCGGATTTATCAAGCAGTGATTTCTTGGAATCCTGCTGATATTGCGAGGAAGATTGTAACTGGGCAGCATACGGTACTGTCTGAATTTCTCAGGATTTGCGATTTAAAAATGAAATCATTGGAAGCATTGAAACTGCATGTACAGCGCTAAGTTTCAAAGATAACATTCTTGGCAACACAGTTTTGCACAATTGATTGATGGGTTATTTGCTGAAACCTCCGGGATGTGAAATCTGGACCAAATTTTTTGGCTACAGAATCCACTAAAAGGATCTGAGAGAGCACATGATGTTCTGTTCTTAATCTCCTTTTGGAGAAAAAAAACTCATTCTAGGTTGGGTTAGAGCAATGGCTAGTGTTTGTGCTGCACTTCTTGCCATTCTGTTATCTTTTCCTGTAGAAGCAGTCTTGTCTGTTTAGAAGTGTACACTAAACAAACTTGACAGAATACATTCGTTGAGCATGTATAAACTTTCAATTCTTTGAGATTCTTTTTTTTTCAGATGTATAATTCATTTTATTGGCACTTTGCTGTTACTATAAATTTGTTTGAATTACTTGGTCAACAAAATTTTGAGGATGTTGAAAATCAGATTAGACTAAATTGCAATGTTGTTGAAACTTGTGCTTTAGTTGTGTCTGTACACAGTTGGAAATAGTTATCCTTACTCTGCCTGGAGGATTCTCATAGTTGAAAGGGTATTCTGAGTGTTCCAAATTGCTGTTTTGGTAGAAAATGCTTGGGTGACGACATTTCTGACAGATGCATATACTGTTATTTGACTTCTTACTTGGCTTATGAGGGTGAACTGCTTGTTTTGAATAATGATTGTTCGTTTTCCATCCATTCCATGAATCTGGAGAAAATCTACTGTACCCCGGGGTATTTATGACACATGGTACCCCTCTCCAATGAGTGCTCTCTATTATTCTTGATAATATAAAATGTACAATTTCTAAGAAAAATGGGGAGCATTCATTGTGGGTGGAGGTGGTCTTTCTTCTTTTTGGAGATGGGGTGGTGAATATGAACAAGAACAAAGATCATTAGGAGATTTGAAGAAAACTTAATTTCTAAATGTAATTGTTGAGCTATTCTTTGAGATGGTTTGATTGAAAATAATACCAAATAGTTTTGTTTCACCGTACAAGTAAAGTTCCTACACTTGCCTTTCTTTCATTATGGTTTAATCTCAGATGAGTATTGGGCAATAGAAATAATAAAACTCTCCATAGAAATAATAAAAACTTGGGTGCCATTAGCAATTGCCTTTGCTTCTTTTTTAAAAATGAGGGTAAGACTTGCCTAAGGCACTGGGTACGAATTTTTTTTTTTTTTTAAAACAAAGTGTCTTGTGTGGGATGCAATAGAAAATTTTGTTTAACATTTTGTTTACTTGGATGTTGAAATGAAAAATATAGAATTTTGTCACCTCTACAACCATATTCAGAATACACATTGGCTTTACAAAATACTCGAACCACAGTTTAGTGAAAATTCACTGAAATTGTTGTTTGCTTGGATGTTGTAATGAAAAGTATAGGATTTTGTCACCTCTACAACTCTCTTTTCATTAGGTAGGATTTTATTGGCCCAAACACTTATTTGTTGAAGAGAAATTAATCCAATTCGAAATTGTTGATGTTTATACATACTGACCATATAAGAAAATTTTTGATTCATTCCAACTAAGCTTCCTTTTTATTAATTTATAAGTTCGATTCAAATAAATTAGAGAGCACTGAAGTCACATTTGCACTAGAGAGGATCTTGATTTCATTGACCATGGAAATTAGGGGTGGCAAATTGGGTGTCAACCCGCCAACCCATATCCGCCCAGTTAAAAATAGATATGGGTGACTTATTTTCTTATACGGGTCATAAACGGGTTGGATAAATATAAACCAATTAATTAGCGGGTTAGATGGGTTGATTATGGGTTGAATATGGGTACCCATATTCAACCCATCTTCCACCCATAAAACAAAATGTGAATTAAAGTTTCTTTCTTCGATCCCACCTCTCTCTCTCTCTTCCCCTTTCTCTCTCTATACTTGGACAATTTTTTTTTTTTAAAAAATATATATTTTAGTAAGAATTCAATTTTTTAAAAAATAATATTTTTCCTTTTAGTAATTATTGTTGGATTTTACCATTGTAATTTCTTAATTAAAAATAAGAAGAATATATAATTTAGACACAAACTTTATAGTGCAACAACAATTTTCATTGGAGCATTGTCTATATATATATATATATATATATATATATATTCATCATTCTTTAGATTTTTTTTATTAATTCCAAAAAAAAAATGACTCATTGAAAGGTCACGTATTTTATTTTCTCAACGGTATTTTTATTTTTATTGATTAGTTCCAAAAGACTCAGACTCATCCAAAAGTCGCATTCTCTCCCCCTATGCACAGAGTTCATTTTGTATTAAAAAACAAGAATAATTGAATTTTCAAAAGTCACATTTCTCTATCTATAGAGTCCATTTTTGTGTTTGAGTACCTTTCTCATTGTTTTAATTTTAATTATATTCCATGTGTTTCTGTGATTTGGTAGGTCATTTTTAAAATTGCCCAATTATGAAGATATAATTGAGTTAGTGTTGAAGACCTTTTTCAATTGAAATACTTATTATAATTGTTTGCTTATGTTTTGGTGTTTTTTAAAGAAAATTTATGCTGACTAAGTTACTCGAGACTCTATACTCTTTTTTCTCTTTTGCTATAGATTCATAAATGTAATTAGACACTAGATTGCAATTAAATTCTTATATTCTTTTACGCAATCAGCTCTTGGATAAAAAAAAAATTGCTAACACTCAAAAATAAACAAACCATATAAATAATATCAGTATGATTATCAAATTATAGTTTTTTTGTTTGGTTATAGACCTTGTGCATTTCATTTTTGTGTTTGACGCCTACCTACTGTCGTGTCTAGTTGGGTCAAATATGGATTGACAGGTTGACCCGACCCATATTCAACCCGCCCATATTTGACCCGCAACAAACGGGTTGAATATGGGTCACAACCCATATTCAACCCGCTCATATTTGACCCGCCCCAAACCTGCCCAACCCGCCCAATTTGCCACCCTAATGGAAATGAAAAAGTTGCCAATCCACTAGTAATGAGAGAAATTCTGATTTATTTATTTATTTATTTTTACTATTTCCTAGTGACTCATACACCAACTTTACCTCTATAGCTCCTGGTAGCAAAAATATTTGATAATCTGAAATTTCAAGGGGGTCTAAAAAGCATCAGAAGTTTGCAAATGTTAGCTGTGGGCACAAATTCATATAAGGGCCTTTTTTTTTTTTTCTTCTCTTAAAATGCCTCAATTGTTCTCCTGGTGGGTTACCTAACTCATTATAATTTAGTATATTCTTAATCAAATTCTAAAATTAGTATAAAGTCATAAGATTTGAGAATATTTTTAGCTATAAAGAAAGTTTTGGGAGCAAACTAATCGAACCTTCCTCATTTTAGTAATACAACTACCGTATTAGTTAGTGCCTTGATTGAAGCTATTCCTTAAACGCAACTACCTACTATGAAATCGAAAACCACCTTGTTTGCACTTCAATGTAGATATCATGGAGTAGATGTTTATACATTAAAGCATACTCAGCTCCACCTAGCAATATTATTTTTAACATTTACTCTTGCCTACATCAACTTTATCCTTGATATTTTTTTTAGGGTAAATTACTTTTGTCTCCCTGAAAATTTTGCCTAATTATTTTCATATTAAAGTTTTAAATATATGATAGTCAATCTCTGATTGATTTTATTCTGAATACCCTTATCCTTAATTGAGAGTCAGTTTCATTAAAGTCAATTAACATAAAAAAAAATTGAAATGTCAAACTACTCTAGGTGGTGGTAGTGTTGGTGTGAAATTGATAGAGAAAATATGTATAAAAAATATGTTAATCTCAATCAAATAATTACAAATTGAAATTATTTTTGTACAAAACGCATTATAACTTGAGAATATATTAAATGTAATTTTGATTAACAGATCGTTAATGTAGTAGGGGTGTCAAAGTAATTTTGTAAAATTTTTAATCTGAGGATTTTATAATTTTGTAACACTCTATCCTATACAACATAATTGGTCTAATGACGATTCTATAAAATTTTTCTTTTAGCCTATATATTATTCTTTTATCACATAATATCCTACTAGCTTGTCTCCATTTTGCTCATCCTACACCTAATTATTCTAAATACCGAAATTAATTATTTTGAATAACCTTTCAATTTTATAATTCTATCCTTAATCATATGCACATGCGTGATGTGACTCCAAACGCATATAATTCACACATTTAGAGGAATCCATATAACATTGTTGTCTAATTTGGTTAATAATAGTCCATCATGACTATAACTTAATCCTTCTAGTTTTGACCTAATGGGGTTGCTTGATTGAGTTGAAGGTTTTGAGTTTTGAAATTGATAGGTTAACATGCGTTGGATTTATTTGACTGGTAACTAAACCAACAATTCCTTTTGAGCATAAAAAAAAAAAAAAGGTACAAAATTCAAAGAAGTAGATTGAAATAAAAAGACCCAATCATATATAACATTAGTTGAACCCCCTCTTGGATTTATTTATATGTTGTATATGATGCAGATGCTATGAACTTTTGTAGTGGTTTTCAAGCATAAATGAAGAGAAAAGCAAGTCAACTAAAGCAAAAGAAACACACACCTTCTCTAAATTAAAATTAGAAGTCCACCAACCCTTAACCAAAATTCAACAGATAAACTCACTTTCAGTCTAAATCATTCCCTTTACTTCAACGTTTTAAGTAAAATAAGACTACCAGTTCCTATGAAATTATAAACTATTACATTCTGTCCTTCACTGTTTACTCACAATAACAAGTGCTAGTTCCAAGTGGCAGGTTTTTATATTGGTGTGGAATGTTCGGCTAACGAACTGCCCCGTTTACAATTTAATAAGCACTATAAGATTTTATTATTATAGTAATTGTACTGTTAAATAAAATATATATATTAAGACTATATATATATATATATATATATATATATAGTAATAAACACTTCAAGTAGTCAACACTTCAACTAGTCAACAAAAGCAACAATTATGAACTACAATTACCTAGCAAAATATATGATCCCCCATGAAGATACATACATGGCCTACAAGGACAATACAAAGTACTACTTGTTTATACTGTGTATAACCGGAACATGGAGGTCATGTGTGTACCCAAAGGGACCCAGAAGAGAACTTCATTTGTTAAATGATTGCAGAGCTAGTGGGTGCACCAAATCCTCATTGTGGTTCGACTTAGTTACCTAAGATTTTGATATCCCTGTAGACTGAACCTAATTAGGCCTTAACTCTACTGACTGCTCTCTCTCTCTCTGGCTTTCTCTATAATTTTTTTATTCCCTCCAGTCAAGTATAAATAACTGCTACTTCATACATTCCAAGTCACATTTCCACTTAATACTTCATTAACAAAGGCAGAGAGAGAAGAGAGATGGAGGCTTGTAACATTTTTGTCAAGCCATTCTGCAAGGGCCTCCTCCTCAGTCTTCTAGTTACATTTGCTTTCATGGTTTTGATTGCAAACGCAGAAACTCACTACCATGATTTTGTTGTACGTTGTCTTCTTTTACTTTCTTCTTATTCTTCATCTTCTTCTTAGTGATCTTGAGTTGGTTGTTAACGACACATTTTTACTGAAACAGGTTCAAGCAACACCAGTGAAGAGGCTGTGCAGAACCCATAACACAATTACTGTTAATGGGCAATTTCCGGGGCCAACTTTGGCAGTCCGAGATGGAGACACTCTTGTCATCAAAGTTAAAAATGCTGCTCGTTACAACGTCACCCTCCATTGGTAATTATAGATATAGAACTACCTGCAAGTGTTCTGCTGCCATACTTGTATATAATATAGAGTATGTGCATCTACTCATGCATGCAATGAGTTCTCTATCCATGACTAGCCTGGGGCTTAGCTTCTATTGATTTACAGCCTTTAGATGGTGTATTGAGTACATACATTCAGTCCTGGGCATGAACTCAAGAAGGCATAGACACCTGACATGCACCAGCCTGCTAACACTTCTTACTACATTCTTGCCTGCATTGCATGTTTCTAACTTCACCAGTGACTGTTAATTTGATTTTACTGTTACTATCCACCAGGCATGGAATTCGTCAAATGCGAACACCATGGGCAGATGGTCCTGCATATGTGACCCAGTGTCCAATCCAGCCAGGAGGGACCTACACATATCGGTTCACAATTGAAAATCAGGAGGGAACATTCTGGTGGCATGCTCATAGCAGATGGCTTAGAGCTACTGTTTATGGAGCACTCATCATCTACCCTAAATTGGGTTCTTCATATCCCTTCCCAAAGCCCAAGCAAGAAATCCCTGTTCTCCTAGGTAATGAACAACAATTTTTTCACACTTTCTACAGCTTATCTCCAGCCAAACATATGTTGCTCTTACTAATCATCTGTAAGACTCTAACTAATGCTACAATTATAATGATGATGATGAACAGGTGAATGGTGGAACAGGGACCCCATTGATGTTCTAAGACAAGCAACTTTCACAGGGGCAGCTCCAAACCTGTCCGATGCATACACCATTAATGGTCAACCTGGCGACCTATACAGATGCTCTAGCAAGGGTTTGCCACTAGTCTCCAACACTTTTTAATATGATTAGTAACCTCAATTGTTCTATCTGAGCTTTGAATGAGATTGAGGTTAATTGGCAATTATAATGGAACAGAGGACACAACTTCTGTTTCATCAAATAGTAATAACATCAGATGTGTTTTATGACCCAAAATTTATAATGCAGGTACTGTGAAATTCCCAGTGAACTCTGGTGATACAGTTCTCCTCAGAATAATCAATGCTGCACTCAATCAACAACTCTTCTTTACGATAGCCAACCACAAACTCACTGTTGTTGCTGCGGATGCTAGCTACGACAAGCCTTTCACAACCGCAGTCCTCATGCTGGGACCTGGTCAGACAACTGATGTCCTCCTCACAGCCGATCAGGCCCCAGGACGCTACTATATGGCGGCACTTGCCTATGCCAGTGGCCAAAATGTGCCATTTGACAATACCACCACCACAGCAATCCTTCAATACAAATCTGCTCCTAAATCCTCAAAACCAACCTTACCACGTTTACCAGCCAACAATGACACAGCCACTGTAACTGCATTCACCAGTCAACTTAAAAGTCCTTCCAAGGTCAATGTCCCCATCAAGATCGATGAGAACCTATTTTTCACAGTGGGGCTCGGGTTTCTCAACTGCAATCCTGGACCCCGATGTCAGGGGCCAAATAATACTCGCTTTGCTGCCAGCATGAACAATGTGTCCTTTGTGCTCCCAAGCAAGACTTCCTTACTCCAAGCCTACTACGAAAATATACCTGGCATCTTCACAACTGATTTCCCTGCTGTTCCTCCAGTGAAATTTGATTACACAGGCAACGTGAGCCGCGCACTTTGGCGACCAGTTTTTGCAACCAAGCTCTACAAGCTGAAGTTTGGTTCCACAGTACAGATTGTGTTACAAGATACGGCTATCTTCTCGACAGAGGACCACCCTATTCATCTACATGGATACCATTTCTATGTCGTTGGACAAGGTTTTGGCAACTTCAACCCCAAAATAGATACTGCAAGATTTAATCTCATTGACCCACCACAGAGGAATACTATTGATGTACCTGTTGGTGGATGGGCAGTCATCCGATTTGTGGCTGATAATCCAGGTAATGAGATGATAATCTGTAGTTAATTCCTACATGTTCTATTAACAAAGATTCACTAACCATATATTCTATAATCATTTATTTTGCACAGGAGTTTGGCTGATGCACTGTCACATAGATTCTCATTTAACCTGGGGTTTGGCCATGTCTTTCTTGGTTGAGAATGGGGTTGGAGAATCACAGTCCATAGAGCCTCCTCCAGCAGATCTGCCCCAATGTTAAGATCATCAGTAGAGCACATCAGTTGCTACAAGAAGAGATGGAGTTTCCACTAGTTCTCAATTTAATGTCTTGTGTCTGCATGCATTTAGTGTCTTGTTTTTCTGTTTCATTTACTTTCTAGATGCAAGTTCAGCTCTTAGCTTTGCTTGATTACGTAGAACTCGCAGGCTTGAGTTTAATTGCTTATTTTTCCAAGCCAAGAAAGAGTAGGTTTTCAACTTCATAATTGGTCCAATCTATTTATTTCCAGCGTTATGTCAGTCAGCTGATAAGGAATAAGAAAAGGTGTGAGATTATCACTTGTTCCTGTTCATTTTCTTCCTTCTTTTTTATTAAATTAGTATAACAACAACAACAACAACCATGCCTTTCCCCAATTACTTGGGGTCGGCTACATGAATCCGATGTTTCCATTCCGCTCTATTTAAGATCATCTCCTCAGTTAATCTACATGCTATCATATTTTTTTATATTAAATTAGTGTGGAGCAAATACCAAAAGCTCGGAGACAAATATGAAGGGCCACTAAAACTCGTAACTATGAGAAAAAAAAAGTTTAAAAGCTAAAAAGAAGAGGACTCTATTCTAAAGATGAATAATGAACTCAAAGCAGAAGGGATGTAACAAGGACATTTTGATCTTGAAATGAATCACTGAAATAGATTTATACAGACCAGCCAAGTCAAGCAACTAAGCAAGTATTATGTAAATTCAAACCTTCCATGAAAATCGAGCTTAGCTAGTCTTTGACTTAATTCTCCCTCTACAAGCTTGGTTCAGGTAGTATCAACTAAAGCTCAAGAATTTTCACTAAACCCAACTCACCTTGTTCAAGAACCTAGTCCAATATTCATATGTGAGTAAAATTTTTGACACGTACATTTCCATTATTATATGCTCCAAAAGCTCGCCCTTCATACCTCCTACAGTCCTACTACATGCTAGAAGAACTCGCCCGATTCCCATATAAGTCCCTGTAAGCTTCATAGAAAGTTCTTTTCTTTGATAAGTTTTACAAGGAACCTACATTTTCTATTACGACCCTACTACAGTTATATCCTGGTATTCATCATGGTGCTAATTGGAGATAGAAATCAACCTTGAATTTGCTTCATGCAAGCTTATGTAAAAGGTCAAATGGATTGTACTATGTGTTAAGCTCCAATTATGAGCAGGCCCGTTCAGCATTACTACTTAAGAATGGTTGAACATCACCATTTACTAGAAGCTTCATTTGCTTTGGTGCAAAAAATATTAAAGATATATGATACCTACGAGGACCTCTTAAATAGCCAGCCGCCTTTTGCAGGCACCATGTGGCATGGGTAGGAGATGTGAATTCCTGACAACAAGAGGAAGATTAAGGAGGTATTTCCAGCATTACTTGAGTTGATTCTGACTGATTGATTTATCCTCATTTACATGCGCGCGCAAACATATAGATGGCCAGAACCATGATTTACATGGAAGCTAGAACATGAAAAATAGTAAGAGTCTTCATATTATGTAGAAAAATGACAGCTCTGATATAGTACAAGTTGATTGCAAGGCATAATAAATTTGCAAATTTGGGATAGCCCAAACCTGTCACTAGTCAAGCAACGAATTTAAGACAGCGAGTATCGTTGTGTATATTCTGGCACCGGATTGCACAGAAGCGCACCCCACACCTTACACATGTATACTTCGCAGCGAATCCACAAACAGTGCAGAAATGACGGCGAGAGGTGGAGCTTGGAGGCCCCACTGCTGCTCTCAGATAGGAGGGCACATGAGGTGGCAAGGATTCCAGGTTTGCCTGTTTTCATAAGAGTAAAGATAAATACTGTATATTCATATAACTATGAAAAGAACCAGAAGCCAGAAAGAGAAAAGCAGCATTTTCATTCTTACCTCATGCAAGAGCTCCAGGAATGTCTTTGGGGCCCTCTTGGCATTCTCAAGTGCTTTTGCCTGACGAGTTTTACGTTTTGTGCTTTTTGATTGCCTCTTCTGATATACTACAAAAGAAGTCAAAAGAAAAGTTTAAAAAAAATGAAAAATGAAAAGGCAAAAAAGAAAAATTAACACCAAAGAGATAAAAGATAAAGCTGATCTCAATAGAGCATTGCCAGAGGAAGTCAACAGACTATTTAGAAACAAAAAAAAAAACACAATGAAGAACAAGAATCATGTCAACAACTTAACAAATCCTACTACTTCTCAAAGATGAATACTAACATCAGGTTGCAAGGTAAGAAGAGGACAGTCCCAGAAAATGGGAGTCAAAAGAAGGATTTTTAGTGGGAGTATGCAAATTTAGTTCCAGATGAAGAGCATTTCAGGTGCACATTTTGTGAGCAAGCAATGAGGTGATTACACATCAATGCCTTAGGGCTTATATCTCACTTAATGAGAGGTGTAGAGTGGCTGGCCTTACAGTTTTGCATATTAAAACACTAGTTGCTGAATACCCAAAAACTGAATCGAAACATCCTACTCAACCTGCATCAACAATTTCTAAAAGAAAGGAAACAGCGAAGTTTCATACAAGGTGGTTGGTTTGGTGAAAACTTCATTGCAATACTACCTTTCAGACTATACGTCTACCGATTAGTTTGCAAGAAAGAGTAATTTCAACATTAGTATGACAAATTGCAATGCTGTCTGGCCAAGGATACAAAAAAACTTTTTGCTAGAGTCACAATTTTCTGAACATAATACTTCTGCAAACTCTCCATCTCATTTGTGAAAAATTTAGAACTACCGGACAGCAATTTATAGAGAAATGCGAACACTACATTATCAACCCACACAACATCTTATTAGCTGAAAAAAGCTACTCATACCATCAAACAATCACTTGTAGCTCAATCAAATATTTAGAATAATCTGATGATTAGGGCAGCTGCATTTTCCTTTTTGATGAGTAATTAGTTCAGAAACATGGAACATTGATAAGTAGTATTCTCTACTATGCTTACTCATTGCCAAATGAATATAAATACACTGTAAAAGACCTAAGGAACTAAGATTAATAACCCATTGATGTAATTGAGTTAACTTAATGATCAATTAAATTCAGTTTTGAAACAACAATATAGATGCCAAAACAAATCAGAATTTAACTCATATTTACAACAAAAGGAAAAAAAAATGACCCAAAAGATTGAACAAAGAACAAGAAAAATGATGAAGTCAAAGAGACCTTGATCATCATCATCATCAAGAGAAGCGTCTTCGTCATCGTTAATCTCTATCATTTCTGTTCCCACGTAGTCACTCTCCAAAGCTTCTAGACGAGCCAGAGCTGCCTAAAAGAACGAATTTTAAAAACACTCAGTAAAACTCCCAATTGAATTGATTGGTCGGTACAATGTCGTTCAAATTCACTGAAAAGCTTCAAGGGAAGGAATTCGACAGAACCTGGGTTCGATTGTCGCTGCTGGCGAGAGCAGCGACCATTTTTGAAGCAACCTTACGAGTTCGGCTCGACATGCGACGAAGCGAATTGGACACATCGTCGTCCATTGCTGCGAAAACGTAACTCGAATTAGATGAAAAAAAAAAAAGAAGAAGAAGAGAAATTGTAAGTCTTTCTAACACCATGAAGACAACGACAAGAAACTAAAATTGTTGCAGGAATGAAACCCTAACATTTTACTAGCGAAACCCTATTTTCACACAAATTTTAATATGTACACGCATACATATATATAATTTATATATTTATTCCGGAGGTAAAGATTACGGAAAGAGAGGGAAAGAGACGAACCGAGTTATCAATGGCCGTCAACGCAGAAGCACTGAAGCAGCTAGAGGGGTTCTGGTCCGACTGTCCCTGTTTCGGCGAGCAGAGAGGAGTGACTGAGGCTCGCCGAGTACTGATGTGGCAACTGACAAAGTGACAAGTTATGTCAGCGCGGGGTTCATTGACACGTGGAATAAGATATAATAGATGAAACAAGTGAGTGGATGAAACAAGCGAGTCTCAATTTAGGGTAAATTGACTGACCTTTCGTATGCTCTGCCTTTATATTTGTAAAACAGTAATTCACCTTCCACTTTTTCAAATATTAATTAAAATATCTTTATTTTATAAATAGTAAAGAATTATCATTTTCAAATAATGAAGACAAAATCACCATTTCAAGGTATTGAAAGAATATAAGTGTAATATGAAAGTGAGAGTATTTATTTTACAAACATAATATCCGTATGAAATTATATCAAACTTAAAGAAAAGTCACAGTATTTATACCTTAAATTGAAAAAAAAAAAACCTTCAACTATTTAATTTTGGCAAATTAACTCCTCAACTAAAATGTTCCATGTAGAAAGAAAACCCTAATTACCCAGAACTCAAAATCACACCCCTTCAGTTAATTAATCGATATTATTGGTTATGTGAAATTGTTAGAACTACTTTAATTTTTTTTCATTTTATCATTCAAATAATATAAAATATAATAATAAAAAAGGATGAGAGTCATATTTTGCAAAAGGCAATTGATAGTTAGGTAGAATTATCAAACATTTTTTTCAAAAAAATTTTAATTAAATGAATTAAAATAAGTTTGCAAAAGTTGAAGAGTATGTGGAGCTTTTGCAATTAGTCCTTTATATTATTTAGATAGAAATAAATGACAACGTCTATAAATTCTAATTTTGTATTATGTATTGTTGATTGAGGTGATGATCTAATAATATACGAGAGAATTAAATGTGTTGATCAAATAAAGTGTTGTTACCTCTCTAAGTCTCAACAAAGAGAAAAGGCAGGTTTTACAACTCTAAGCGTCCACAAGGCATATAGGCTATAATAGTCTATAGATAACCATAATTGTACGCAAACTCATATTCCAAACATATCTTGGTTTCATACAGCCCCCACAAGATTCCATGTCTTACGATATACATATACTATTACTACATGTATGCCTCAAGTGCTAGGCCCAAGTCCATGTGGACTTTCTCCACATGGGGGCTATACCCACTTGAGAAACAACTCACATGACCCAATATCAACCTTTCTAGTTTAGTCTACTCTAAGTCTAGCAATCCTTTTCAAATACAAATTTTATGCCCATCTTCGATCTCTTCTCTTCTCTTCTCTCCTCTTCTCTGAATGTGTTTCTGTAATAGTAAATCTTGACCATACACGAAAACTTGATAAGCTGAAGAAGAGTTGTCCCTGTAGTCTGTACTAAAGAGGATTTAAAGTGGTGCAGCTAGGTTTCAGCCGCCATGTCTGAGAGCTCAGGATACAAAATAAAGAGATCGCATGCAGGACCTGACATATATGTTGAACTCATCATATATGCATTTTTATGGTTGTCATGCTTGGTGTTGGACCACAATCAATATATATATATATATATATTCATTGAAGTTGATAATAATACCCGCCTTATTAAAGTTTTCATATGAATTTTCAGACATTGGGCAGCACCCATGCACTACCTTGTACAGATGGCCCAGCAAGCAATAATGGGAAATTAATTGCTATGTTGCTGGTAATGCCATAATGGATCTTTGCTGGAATTCAGCAAGAGAATAACTCATTTTCATTTATTTTTTCCATTTCGCACTTGATCATATATGCAAATAGCTAGTGTTCTCTTTTTCTAAGGCAAGATGACCCTTTATATATAGCATTGAATAAATACTACTATATATATATATAGTAGGAAAACACAAATGTAATGTGTAAATTTATATACCCTGTATATATAATATCAAAATGTACCTCATTACACTACATACACTACATTTCTGAAATACAGGCCTATTGTCTTCCCTAATAAAGAAACTAGTACTCTTCCGAAAATCAAAGCATTTTCCAACGAGAAGCTAGCAAGGGTCTCATTAGCAACATTCCGTCTCGCTACAATAGGTCCCGGAGACAGGAGGATTGACTTGGTATTTCACAAAGTTACTAGCTAGACAATGGCCCTTTAAGATATATATATATATATATCTTCAAATTAAGTAGCTAGTGAAGGTGGGAATGGATGTCATGGATTATGGACACGAGGATGCTGTTTTAGCTAGGAGATCTGACTTTGATATTCTATATATATATATATATTTATATACATGGTACTCTTCTGGAATTTGCTTTCATACATTATATGCTACTCAATGTTGTTTGTATTTTTCTCTGCACAAAAAAGTAATGGCAGACCAAGGAGAGCAAGCACCAGCAAATTAATGGAGCAACTTTAAGAGAATGACTTAAAATTAGTGGCTATTTGGAGCGCACGTCCATGCATGGTGTACTTCAAAAATATTTTGTGATCATAAATCATACTAACCCACACACACATAAATGGCACACAACGCAACTGGGGTAAGGTGCCACCCCCAATAGGGGATGATGGTACGTACATCAACTAGCCCTGACTCGACCTTTAATTGTACAGGTTGACTCATCTAGACTGGATCCATCATGTTTGAAAAGTATATACTCAAACATGTACATATCAGATCGATCACATATATATATATATATCAACCCCAATACAAAATTCAAAAACCATAGAAATAACAAGTCAACTTCTTAAAACTCATCACTAATTAATTGATTGATAAATAGTGAGCAGTCTTTCTAATTAAAGACTAGTCTAAAAGGCTACTATTCAGTGTCACTCCTATTTCTTTCGAGTCCTTTCTCCTCCTTATTTCGTAATACCTATATATATATAGATATTAAAAATGAACTATCTTTAGCTTTCCTCTTTACAGTCCAAGAGTAAACATGCAGATCGAGTCAGGTTATAGAGGGTGGCATACAGACTATGAAGCCAAAAACCACAAATATATAGCCGATCGATACAAACACACATGGAGTGCGTTTTCTTAAGTGAAGTATATATAAAAGGTATCGTTATTAATTGTTGGAAGTAATTTGTTTGCCAATATGTATGTTAATTAGTTCTTTGCTGATATATATATATATATGTGTGTGTGTGTGTGAGCAATCATAGAAAATAAAAAATTGTAAAAAGAAGAAGCTAGAAAGAGAATAGTAGTAGTTGACTAGTATTCCATGGTCAAGATATATGAATCAAAGATTAGCCTTTGAAGTAAAGCAAAGGTGTCGAATTACAATTTTAAATTCAACCTAGAGAGTGGTGGGTGTTTCTGTTCAAGCACATTGCGCACTCCTTTCAAAATATGAACACCTTATAGTATATGGAGTAATATCAGAAGGATGAGGATCCGTTACAGGTAAGCTGGTTTCTTTGTCGCCATATAGTAAGACACCCATTGTACCCTAAAGTGATATCAAACTTCTAAATACTTGCAATCAGTAACACAACCGTGCATCCTAGCCTTACACGTGGCACATAATGGCCAACCACATATCCCATATATATTACATCTCTCAACAGAAGATAGATAAGTATCTAAACATTCAAAAAGCTTTACTTATATATATATATATATATATATATATATATCCCAGGTCAAACTTTGGCATTATTTTGTTTGTGAATTGAATACTATGGCAATCTTTCTCATGATGTGCACGAGGGAATGAGCTAATATAGAGTGTGTGAATTGAAAAATATGAAGGCTAGCTAGCTAGAGAGAAATTAGATTGAGATTACATCAGTTTTTAGCTTTAAATAGAGTGATAATGAAGGGGATAGTAAATAGTTATAGAAAGGGACAAAGACGTGACCTAAACGAAGTTGGAAAGGAGTCAACATCCACCGTTATTAATTCCATTATTCAAAAGCCTGCAACAAATTTAAGTCAAAAGCTTTAAAAAAAACCCTAGCTCTCTCAAAAAGGTTTCTTCTGGAAAACACTACGGTTTCAGACTGAAATCCATCAGTTACCATTAATACTTCTCCCACGCACAGCCCTCAACATATATATATATATACACACACACACGCACACATATACATGTTATCAAAATATAAATATAAATTCAGGAAATAAAATAAAAATATAAGGATATCAGAGCGGCACATCTTTTCAAAAGTAAAAAAAATACAATTTCACTAAAAGAAAATGGAATCAAAGGCTTGGAATTGAGAGTTCCCTGAAAAATGAGAACCAGTTGTCTTCCTCAACATGAACAAGCAAATTAATCCATGTCAGTACAAGAAGAAGAATAACAGAATATATCTACATATATCATATTTATAGATATCATGCTCTGATTTAGTCAGTAAAAATAAATGAAGAACAAGTATAGCATGGGAATGAAATCAATGGTTTTGCTGAAAAGAAGAATAGTATATCTTCGAACAATTTTTCAAATGAAATCAAACTTCGAATGAGAAACTAGCTAGTGAGAAGATCCTTTATTTTGTCTTTACAAAAACCATGTATACATGTGTGTGTGCCTGTTACTTTGGTTTAACTAATAACTAGTGAAATCAAACCAAGAACACGAGTAAAGTACTTCAGAAGAACCAGATTTGGATGAAAGATGGATCATGTAATTATATATTTTGTCATAAATATCATAGGGTAATAAGACCTAGACATGAATATTACATCCACAAAGGAAGGAAAAAAAAAGGGATATATAAAGAACGTATATAAACTAGAACTGAATAACGTGAAAATTTCTTGATTTTTCCTGAGAAGAAAGATCGAATTGTATATATATTTGGTGAAATAAATCAAAACTAAGAAGAAGAGGAACGTAAGAAGACCATAATTTTGATGAAAGAAAAAAATCATATTATACATATAAATATATATATTCCCATGGTTATAGCAGTGAAATCAAACATAGAACAAAAGTAGCCTGCATAATATTTGATTTGCTTTGTTATTTAAAGTGAAATCAAACCAATCACAAAAGTAACGTTAGAAAACACCGTTATCTTTCTGAAAGAAGATCATACCATATGACTTGCAAAATCAAAACCAAACACATGAGTAAATGAGGAGAATACCCTTGATATTGAATAAAAAGATAAGAAAATGACATATGTGTATATATATAGTAGTACATACCCAGATGAGAATTGTTGTCCTTGAAGCTGTAACAGTGCCAAAGAAAGTAAGAAGGACCCGTGAAACTCAGGATAGATAGCGCCACTGATCACGAGATATATAACACACGTACACCCTGCTGACAAATTGATTAAGTCTTACATATTTATACACCAACTATATATCTTCATCATCATTTTAGATCCATGGCGCTATCCCTCCTGAGCTTTACAGATCCACCTATACTGTATATATTGAAGATCATGATGATCTCTAGAGATTCAGAAACTGTATCAGCTGAGCAAAGCAAAACAAAACAAAACCCTTGATCAATATTATATATATGTATATATATATGTGTGTATATATATATATATATTGATCTCAGATCATGAGCTGAGCTCACATGGTGGGGAAGGAAAGGGAAGGGGTGAGAGTGTATTTATAGGAGGCAGGGGACGTATGGGAGGACACAAATGACTCGCTCCTATTGGGGCATGAAAGAGCTTATAAGACCAAGTAAAATGGGGTGGTTGTGTGGAGGGACGGATTTTACATTTATTAAATATAATATAATACAAGCGGGGGATTGCTATTTTCACAAATAGCTAGCCCTTTATCTTGAAATTATTAGGTAGCGGACTATGTGGTCTACGACGATCAGACTCAAATATGCAACATAAATTCAATAAAGCTGACTCATTTGATTACAAGTTTCACTATGTTTGTAAAATTATTCAATAATTTCTTTTCTTTTATTTTTGATTTATTTATCATTTTAATTTGAAAAATGTTTTGACCACGAAACTCTATATCCAAAAAACGAAGAGGCTCTTGAAACCTCTACCTTAAGAATTTTGGTTAGTCTATCACAATTCTTTTAATTTTCATGACACAAAACACGGATTTGTAAAATTTTAATTAGTTGGGTAAATAGAATTACATTGAGTACCAATTGGTATCTTTTAATTTTCATGACATAAACACGGGAAATTACATTGAATACCAATTGATATTTAAAAGAAGAGTAATGCTACACGTCACGAAATTATTTCATGAATTTGTATCATGAATGATGTGGCAGGTAACGTGGAGAGTTAGTATTGGTGGAATTCCTCCATACACAAAGTCCCATGATATTATCACCGAATTCCACCAATACTAACTCTCCACGTTACCTGTCACATCATTCATGATAAAATTCATGAAATAATTTCATGACGTTTAGCATTTCTCTTAAAAGAAAGAGCAATGCTACACGTAACGAAATTATTTCATGAATTTATATCATGAATGATGTAACAGATAACGTGGAGAGTTAGTATTGGTGGGATTCCCCCATACACAAAGTCTCATGATATTATCATCGAATTCCACTAATACTAACTCTCCATGTTACCTGTCACATCATTCATGATAAAATTCATGAAATAATTTAATGACGTTTAGCATTCTTCTTAAAAGAAAGAGCAATGTTATTAAAGTAGTATCCTTGTTTATTGGATTTGTGATAGACCTCTAACATTTCCTATTCGGTTAGGTGTGGCCCCAAATTAAGAATTGAATCTGATATCAATTGTAACTGGTCAGGCGTTTACTAATGACCCAAAAATCTAAACTATTGGGTAAGGTTGCCTAGTCGTTCATTTATAATTATTCTCTTTTTTATTCGGATCCGAGTTGGAACAAAGAAGATCCCTCTAACATTAGTCTAATGGTATTTCTCTTCTCTCTCAAAGTGGAACGCTAATAGCTCAAGTTCTAACAAATAAGTATGTTTGGTTGATTGTTTCTGAAAATTCAATTAAAAAAAAATCTATGCTATCTTTTGTAGTTATCTGACAATAATTTTCTATTTTTTTATCGAGTTCTTGAAAACAATTTTCTAAGTGACAAACCAAGCAGACCTTAAGGCCTAGTTTGGTTGAAAAGAAATAAAAAAAAAAGAAACAAAAGGTATTAACAGAGGGATATGATTTTTTTTTTGTTAGGTATAAAATTTTGGAAAGAAGGGATATGATTTTTTTTATGTTAGGTATAAAATTTTGGAAAGAAAATAAAGATAATGGATGAATTTGGAGAGACAACATCAAGCATGAGGAGTAATTATACGAAGAGCAATGCTACACGTCATGAAAATATTTCATGAATTTTTATCTTGAATGATGTGGCAATTAAATGGTGAGTTAGTATTGGTGGAATTCCCCCCATACACGGAATGTCAATAATATTATCACTTGCCACATCATTCATGAAGGCAATTCATGATAAAATTTCATGACGTTTAGCATTTCCCTTATACGAAGAGTAATACTACACGTCATGAAAATAACTAATGTTATCTTTTCTTTTTTTTGTCATTTATAGTTTTTCTTGAAATTGAATAACACTCTATTTGTCACGTGTCATGATATCAATGCATCATTTAAAAAGCGTAAAAATAAAATAAAAACAATAATATTAGAAATAATAATAATAGTCCGTTAACTCATTTTTATTTAGGGGTGGCAATTCGTGTTCGTGTGTCGATCCATCAGTATTCTACTAAACAATTCAACTCTAACTCGATTTATTTAATAATCGTGTCAGAGACCTTCAACACTAACCTAACACGTTTATTAAACGTGTTATCCTTGTCGACCTCTGTAACCCGTTTAATAAACATGTCCTATAATAACACAATTTATTTAACAATCTTTTTTTTAATCCGTTTAACTTATATCATATGTGTTTCTTGACCCCTAAATATGAGTTTCTCCACTTCTAAAAATCTCTCTGAAGATCATATAAAAAATAAAGTACATATCAATACATAAATCATAAAATCAAATTATATTATAAATTTTGTATTTATATATAAATTCAAAAATATTCTAAGGTGATTCAACAATTATGAAGATATCATAACAATCTCATCCTTTCATTTTATGATTACATTAGTCCTGTAAATAAACAAATAGATTACAAACAATTGCAATATATATAATTATGTATATATCATTTTGTATAAAACCATAATATATGAATAACTAATGTCATAATCGTGTTGTGATGGTTAAACAATTTAAACTCAAATTCAATTTAATTTTTATGTGTTGTGTTCGTGTCAACTCATTTATTAAACGTGTCGAATTACCTCAAATTCAAACCTACAAGATTACACGCATGCATACGTACAAGATTACGTGGTTTGTAAATTTAAAAAAAAAAAATTATCACAACTTTGCATTATGTTTCCTTGCTTGTTACGCTGCTTGAATGCCGACTAATTAGTTTCCTCTCTTGGGATACGGTAACGTGATACAAAATAAAGGTAATTATCTCCACTGACGCAGCTTTGCTGGGAGAGATCGAGCCCTAATTTCCTCAACTTTGTTTTTGGATTCGGAGAAAGATTACAATGAGAGAACCCTCAATTTATGGTTCGTGAGCTCTTAATTAATGAGAGGGTAACCTCTTCTTAATTAATATTGTTTCAGAAATTTTGAAAATTAGTATGAAATTAATTAAAGAGATTACTTTATTCTTAATTAAGGTTTGGCCACTAAATCATGGCTCCATTGGCTATCCTTCACCCTCTCAATGTCACTTTTGAGTCCAGTCATTACTTTAGTTTCAATTTTGTCAAAGTAATGATAACAAGGGCGCAGTGTTTCCATTTCAGAGTCGGCAATGTGAATCCTATGGTTCTCTTCTCTTGTGATTCACTCGACTCGATCTCAAGTCTATTCGTGATAAAGTAAATGCTTCGCTCTCAACAAAACACTCAAATCTAAGTGCTTGAATGTCTTGGTGATTCATACTGTGTCGTTTAATTATTGTAATCGTCATAATTATCACCATCGTTATCTATATACTATTTTTTGCATCTTCGCAAGGAATTACAATGCCAAAGGAAACCACCTAAATCTGAAAAAGGACCCAGCAGCATTAAAAAGTGAAGAGTTAATTTCTAGTATATATACATAAATCATGTGTTATCACACTTTTTAAGAGTACTGATTTCAACTTTTTAGTGCTGGTTTTTTAAAAAAGTAAAGTACTTTTCTTACAGAAATTATAATTACTAAATAAGGGATCTGATTTCACTGAAAATGTCTGTCAGTGTCATAAAAAAGCAAGGCCTGAAACCAAACTTTTGTGAAGCTTTCTTTTTTAACCTCCCTCGCTCGCTCACCCATTCATCAGCTCTTGTCCCTTAAAAGTGAAAGTGGCAAAAAAATAATGCAAGGTATGACAGGTTTCATTAAAAAGGAAAAAGGAGATAACCTTTACATGACCTACATGTCATTATAATACCATTACTGGAAAATGAAAAAAAATAAATAAACACTGAAGAGATTATAGATTTTTTAGTGTATTTTTGGAAGTTAGCTTAATATATAGAAAAAGTTACATCTTATGACAGAAATTGAAGAACAGACCAACAAAAAGAAAGAATACTATTCAGACAACAGATAGGGTCGCCCATTGATGTTGTATAATAGAAGAAATTATTATTATATACACCACAGTCACACTTTCTCATTCACTTGATGCTATGTGGTGAGTGCAGCATCAAATGCATTTAATAGATGTAAAAATTTATATCTAGCAATTCTGGTTAAGTAATATAATATGTTTTATTTAATATTCTGATGATGTGGCTGTGTGTGATTGACCGGAATCATCTATAATAGAATTGAGAATGACAAATATAAGAATATGAAAAGTCAAATTGGGTCCGTCATTAGTCACATGATATATGTAGGAAAAAAAGTTTAGAATAAACAGACACAAAACAGACTTTTTTTACTTGTGTGTCACCTTGTAATTGTCTCGCAATTACTTAATTATTTCTCCTCATAATTTTGCATATGTAGTAATAGACTCCCTTTTCATTTATTTATTTTTGATTATTTTCTAGTGGGACAATATAGAATGATCAAGTCCAAAAAAACATCAGCAGTACTGTGGCAATTCTATTGACATCATTATTGTTACCAAAAACAAATTATGATTAGGCTTCACTCTTCAATTAAGTTGTGCACTTTTGCTGTATGGAAAGTATACTGCAATAGGAAATGATTATGCAACAAACTTTTTGTTCTTGAAGCTTCAACATGACATTCCAAACAATTTTTACAGCATTAACACATCTCAATCATTTATTGTAGTGAATCAACAATTTTTTTTTTATTTTTTTTTATCAATGAGCTAGGTTATTGCCATTTCAACATCCAAGATGATCCACAAAACCTAAGAAGGTATAGGAATGTTCACGAATAAACAAGATAATAATTTTGAATTCGCAAAGTTAAGAGAAACTAATTAATTTTGATATTTTATGAATGAATGAGCAATGAATAAATTTGCTCTTATAGTACATGTATTTAAACCAGTGAAAGAAATTTTAAAACAGAAGGAATCTAATTTGACACTGTCTCTGAATATTACAAAATGAAAAAAATAAAAAAAGAGATAGAAAAAACTTATTCACTAAAAACTACTGAATACCAAAACTGAATGTTCTCCAATCGGGTTACTAACAAAAATCTGTAAACCTTCAATTGTCTTTCTATAGGATTGAAAAATGCACTTTTGGAACTTTAAACAATGAAATTTGGTATAAAATAAAAATAAATATTCTCAAGTCAAAGCGATCTAATATAAAGAAAAAATTAAAAACATGTCCAACATCACATAACTTCATGATTTTTGAGAATGTCAAAGTTGTTTTATGTTTACAAACATGAAATTAGGACAAGCATATTCAAATATGATAGTAGCAACTTTGTATGAAATTAGGATAATGATTTAAATCAAAGTTATCATTCAACGAATAATCGAATAAGCTGTCTATTTATTGGATTGTAAAAGTGTAATAAATATTTGGGTCCTGCTAGTACTATTTAAAGAAGTAGAGTGACTCAATTCTCAATTCGTGATAACTTTTACTGTATATATTGTTAATCATGATGTTAAATTGTGTTTATATCTTGGATAAACATAATTATGATATTTTATTTTATGATTCCTGTCGGCAACAGAATTAGGACTCGATCATCACTTTTTGACCAATGCCAATACAGTACATGCTATCTAGATGTAGTATCATGAAAAGTTGATGTTGAGTTTTTAATTAATTAGAAAAAAATACTGTGTAGAAGAAATGAGCACGATACCAAACATAGATTAATGAGAATAGGCATGCGCACTGATATTTCCTTTTATAACATTATTTCAGTTTCCAAATATAGAGAGCCATCTAAGAGTTTTGTAGCTTCAGCTTCAGGTTCAGGACAACAAGAATAATCCAATTTTCTTGTAAATTTTACTACACATTTCCTATTAATTCTCGATACATTGCACTATAAATGGATTGTAAGTGGTGGATTTTGATATCACCAAGACTCAAAAAAAAAGAAAAAATTCTTAAATTTTCTATGCGGGACAAACTCATTTTCACCTATTGAAATCACGATCAAATGCCTCATTTTGGATCTAATTTCTCATTTACCAGGAAATAATATACTACCCTCATCTACTCTTGCATAATGGAGCCAGAGATATTTATTTGAGGGAGTCAAATTAGTAATATAAAATTAAATTTTAAAAATAACATAATTGTAACAATTTTTCTTTCAATGCATTTTTAATGTTTATTTTTTAGGGGCATGTCTATAAATTAATAATGCAAAGAAGAAAAAATAGAGAAGAAAAGTTGATAGCAGATAAATGAAATTGTCAATATCCAACATTTTTTCTTATACGTAAATAGAGTACTTATATGTTGTAGTGATTTGAATTATAAAAAAAAAAAAAAAGACTAAAAAGGTTTATTGGACTTTGATTAGTATAGATAAATAACCATAAATAGAATTTTTAAATTTTTTGGAAGGGCTGCTTTAATTTTTCTATATAAAATCACAATTACGAACCATATATAAGCACTAGTAATAGAGATTTGAAAAAAAAAATTAGGGTGGGGGGATTGGTCAAAAAGCATCGTCTGTGTCTCGGATAGTAATTAACTTACGAAAATGAAGCGATAGAATACACCATTGTGGTAGCCAAAATAGTAAATTTCCTGCTACATTACAATATCTCACTCCTTATACAGGAGCTGTTTTGGTTGAATATTTTATGTACAATGAACGACACACTTCAATCATTTATGATGATCTCTCCAAACAAACGCAGGATGTACTCTAGCATAATAATGCATTCTAATGTGAATGTATTTCAAAAGCTTAGCAAAACTCACTTCAAGTAAAGAACTTATTTTTATTTAAAAAAGTATTAGGATACGTATCATGATTAATTTAATTCAAATTTTATTCATTCAATATAACTAGTAGTTGTATGTCATAAATTTTTATAAGTTAATATATAAAATAATTAATTATTATTTTTATATAATATATCTTTTTAAACATTATATATAAAGGGAGGCGATATTCGCACTCCCCTTTTATACATTTGCACTCTTATCTTAAATGAAATGACACTATAATCCTACTTTACAAGAGAATGATTATTATTTTTATCAAATTACACAATTACCATATAAGATATCCCCTCTTTGTTTTTCATCTTTAATATTTTAGGTTTCTTTTGAGAGAATCTAAAAAAAAAAGTTATCTCTTCTAAATATGTTCTCTTTTGACATGACAAAAAAAGAAAAAGTTATTTATACTAAATAAATTATTTATTTTTACTGGATTAAAAAAAAAAAGTTATCTATGTTGAGTAAAAAAATCTCTTTTGACAAGAACCGAAAACAAAAATATCCAAAAAAAAAGTAACTTAATTACTCCCTCCGTCCCATAATTCTTGCCATGTTTGGGGATTCTAACTTTTTACGGTGGGATCCACTTTTTAGTGTAATAATGCGTGAATTTACATATTAGTCCTTGTTTAAAAGTTAGTATTATTATTATATGGTGGGCCCAACTTTTAGGATAGTAGAGTTTGGAAAGGGTAGTTTAGGAATTATATAATCCATTTTAGGAAATGGACATATATTTTGGGACATCCCAAAAAGGAACAGTGGACTAAAATTATGGGACGGAGGGAGTATTTCTTTTGACATGACCCAAAAAAAGTTATTATATGTAGAATAAATAATTTCATTTGAGGAAAAATATATATATAATACACAAAAAAGGACCCAAAAAAAAAAACAGATACTAAAGAAGGTGAAAAGAGTTAAAGTTTATAGAATAAATGGTAGTTATCGTATTATAAAATAAAAGATGATGCATTAATGAATTTATGAATTTTTTTGTAATTTCTTTTAAAAGAAAAAGACAAGTGGAGTGCAATAAAAGAAAATGAAAGTGCGAATATGACTTCCTTATATAAATGGTCATATTTTTGCTCTATTTGTATTCGATTTTTTAAAAATTCACCACGTATCTTGTCATGTCCATATGTAGATAGCTTGATTCATGAATTATATAAAGTGAGTAACCTAAAAGTCAGGGGCATTAGCTTCGTTTGGATTGAGGGATTTGGAAGGATAAGGAGAGAAAAGAAAGGAGAGGATAGGGGATGTTGTGTTTGGGTGAGTATTTTTAAAAGAAAAGAAAGGATAAGGAGGGATAAGGAGGGATAGCAATCCCTCCTTATCCCTCAATTGCAATCCTCCCAAAAATGAGAAGATTGGGAGGGAAAGGATTGAAACTTAAGTATAAGTTTTATAATACCAAAATTGACCTCAATATTTTAACACATAAAATTCTTATACTCTTCCATAAACTTAAGTAAAAGGGTATGTTAGTAATTTGATTGTTATCCTTTCTTTTCTTTTCTCTATCCAAACAAAATTACTATATTTTCCTTTCTTTTCTCTCCTGTTTATCCAAACATGAATAGAAGTTATTGCTATCCTCTCCTCTCCTCTCCTTTCTCTCATAACTAATGTTATCCTCTCCTTTCTTTTCTCTCCACTTTATCCAAACGGACCCTAAGTCTCCATCTTAGACTTGCCACATACCCCTAATTTTAGGATGGGTATGAGTATTAAAAAAAAATTAGTCTACACCCACCCTTACCCTTACCAAGAAAAGAAAAGAAAAAAATTAGAGGATTAATTAAATCAATTGCTTTAAAACAAGTAACGGTTATTACAATTTAAACAGTGTCAACTTAGGTTTTTTGAAAAAGAAAAAGACGATTAACAATATAATACATTTTATTTATTTAAGTGATTGGCAGATACTCACGTCATTAAGTTTAAAGATGAGCTTTTCTTGTCTGGTGACTCGTTATAATGGTGCCCTAATCGTTGAAAACTTTTTTGATTAATGAAGAATTTCATGATTAAACATTCTAACCTCCAACATGTATATTCATTGTGGGGTTAGTTAGAATTTGCATATAGTGAAGTCTAGTCTGCCGATAAGTGGGTCCACTGAGAATCACGAAATCTAACATGTAACGGCAGTTCCCACAATAATTTATTTTATTGTCATATGTAAACATAATTTATTTTTGGCATTTGGTTACTGTCTTATTGATCCAATTTATAATTCTATAAAATTTATAGGAGAAAATCTTAAAAATAAATATTCAAAGAACACAAATTTAATGATACGGTTCCTCAATAAAAGAAAAGAAAAGAAAGTATACATTAAATACTCTAAATAAAAATGAATCCAGCTCAACAGCTTGTTTTAAAGTTTGACATAGCTCATTCGTTAAACAAATAAATTGAGCTTGAACTCGATTTATGTTGGACTCGGCTTGTATAGGATTAGTGTAAACACATTTATAAATATTGGCTTATATACATAAACGTAAACTCGTGAACACGTTCATTAACATAAGTTTGTATAAGTTCATAAACAAGTTAAAATGATTTTGAACACGAGTTCAAATCGACCTCGAATGAATTTTCTTGTTAAATGAGTCGAATCCGACTTTTTCAAAATATTGACGAATTGAGTTCAAACTCAATTTTTCGAGCTTGTCACAATCCCGAACCAAGCCCAAACCGACTCGACTCCGTTCCTTTGCAACCCTAAATATGAATATACTTTTGTTTGTAAGAGACATAAATGAACAGACTCACATAAATGAAGTTTAAAAATATTCTCATACATGTCATATTTTAACTATTGAAATTATAGAAGAATTTAGTTGATTTCCACGTCTCACTAATATTTTAGTTGAAATTAATAAGAGTGTTTTAGCTTAGTAGCAAAGTGGAAGGTGATAGTTCAAATTTTTATAAAAATATTTAGTTAAAATTAATTTAGAGATTATTATGATTTTTTTTCTTATATCTAATAGACATTGGTGTTGAAAAGTTGATTTGGGAAGTTCAATTAATAAATTTTTTTTTTAGTCGGTCAAGAAATTCACACATCCACATGCCTTATACTTTGAAGAGTGACCTTGATATAATTAATTAATTAAAAGAAAAAGTTACTATATCTCATGCACCTTATAAAATAAATAAATAAATAAATAAATAAAATTATTGAAGAACTAATTGAACTAGAAATGTTGAATTATCATAGGCTTGAAAATTGGCAAAGCTAGAGGGCGAGAGGCCAAAGTTTGCCGGCAAACCCCATTATTCTATGTGGGTATTTTATGTCAAATCAAATGTTTCGATCTATTTTCACAACTTGGTACGACGACTTCACCGTGGGGGGCAGAGGCCCCCCCTCCCAACCCAACACCAAATAATAGTTTCGACCTAGCTGGTTATCACAACTGGCCCCCTCCCATTCAATTTCATTGCATAATTGATTTCTCCTATGCAATCATTATAATTTTTGTACATAAATAAATAACCTATAACCACATCGCTTCTCAATTCTCACTCTCCCTCTCCCTCGTGATACTTGCACTCTTCCACTATTATATCTTTATATACTGACATACGGTTTTGACTTTAGATTGCTTTTAAGGATAAATTACAATATCTTTTCTGTAGTTTTCGCACTCTTTGTAAAATTATACTTATCGTGTTAATTTATAATTATTTTACTAAATAGTTTAATTTTATTTTAACTCATTTAATAATCATGTCATAAATTTTTAATATTAACCTAACTCATTTATTAAACGTATTATTCGTGTCGACCAGTGTAACCCGTTTAATAAGTATATCTTATATCATATGAGTTTTTACCCGTTTAATAAGTATATTTTATATCATATGAGTTTTTTCACCCTTAAAAATCTCTGAAGATCATATAAAAAATAAAGTGCATATCAATATATAAAATTTAAAATCAAATTATATTATAAATTTTATATTTATATATAAAGTCAAAAATATACTAAGATGATTCAATAAATGAAAGACACCATAACAATCTCCACCTTGCGTTTTATGTTTACATCAATTTTGTAAATAAACAAATAGATTACAAACAATTGTAATATATATAACTATGTATATATAAGTTTATATAAAATTATAATATATGAAGAACTCATGTTGTAATCGTGTCACATGTTAGATAGTTTAAATCCAAACTCAATTCAATTTTTGCGTGTCATGTTCGTGTCGATCTGTTTATTAAACGTGTCGGTTTACCTCAAACCCAAACTCGCTTAACTCGTGTGCAATTGAGAGGATGTTGTTAACAATGCTTGTGCAATTATATTTCTATCCTTACAATATCATACAAATTAATAATTTTTGTGTACACATTGACTATGATGGTCATCAACGGAAAAAAATACGGTGTTACAAAAATACAAATCTCAAAGAAAGTTAGTGTAATTTTTCAAATAAGAGAAGAGGTCAGTGCTAAAATACAAATCTCAAGAGAGATGATTGTAATTTTATAAATAAGAGAAAAAGTAAGTATATATTAACGTAATCTTAAAAGAGGTCAACGTAAATTACCCTAATTTTTATTATTATCGAATTCTCAGGCAAATCTTCTGATCCCATTCTTAGTCTTTATTTTAACATAGAGAAATTCTGAAACAGAGAGAGAAAGAAGCGTGCACTGAGGATAGGGTCTGAGAGATTTGCAAATATATATCCTTTCTTTACTAGTGAAATTTTTTCGTTGATTCGACCGTGACAAATATCTTTTTGTTTCTATTAGATATTTGTTGTTTAATTTTGTTCTTTGTCGTGTTAGTCATAACATATGTTCATGTATATATATGTGTGGGTATATATTTATTGAAGTATTGAGATTTGAGTCACAAAAAAGAATGACACTATACAAACATTTTGATGTTTCGATATAATTAATTAATTGATCAACTTTATTATCAGGCATGAAATTTATTATCTATTAGACTAATTCTGAAATTTTGCAAAATTATAAATAATAAGAGAGGTTGCATCTCCACCCCCCCCCCCCCCCCCCAAGATCTTGCAACATTTTCAATAGTTAAGGGAGACAAATTGAAACAAGGGCATTTCATAATTTCATAAGCTTGGATTTGGTACATCAAATGCACCTACCTTGTGTATATACTTAGTATAATAAGACCAAAAAAAAATTTCAACGACCAAAAGTTATTAAAAAATTAATTCTGAAAGTCAAAATGCATTTATCTATTTATAATTTAAATGAATTTGTTTAACAGTCATAATTAAACGTGGATCATAGAACCTTATCTAACAATTATTATTAAAGATAAATAATAGTGGAGACTTAAGGGGTAGGTGGGTGTGTTTATGTGTATTTAAGAAGAAACTTGAATCCTATCTTCTATTTTAAAACATACTGTAAAAGAGATGCCATTTCACTAGAGCATGTCAGCATATATTATGTTTATATACCTTATCATCTTTGCAGTAGTCTATGATGATGAGTATGTACTGTGTGCGCGAGCGCGCGCATATATATATATATATATATATAATATGTATGCGTGTTTATGGTAATCAGCTTTTTTGGGTCGAGGCAGGGAAGAAGGTAGACTAGTATAATGAATGGATCTTTAAAGCGCCGGGTGGGTGGACCCACACCGACAGCTCTTGGTATTTGCTCTCTTGCTTGTCTCCCAACTCTTCCAATACACAATGCGCCAGACCCGGATCAGGCTTCTGGCCCTTGCTTCTGCTTCTCTCAATTTGATGCTAAGGTAAAGTACTAGAGCTTTTCCACCTTAACTCCATTGACCTTTACCATCATAAATTCATAATATATATATATATATATATAGAATGAGAATGCAAAACACTCCCCTTAGAACTCAATCTATAATAGATTCGAAGTAATTGGTCAAAACTTAATTATGAGAATGAAAATGATTAGAAAAAAGACAAGTAATTTGATTTGTGGAAGATTTGGCTCACAAAGTCAGTAAAGATTTAGTTGGAAAAGTCCAAAGAGAGATGGATAATTGCTTTATAGACATTAGTAAATGTATAGTGTTTCATGGCTCAAGTACTTCAAAATAGTCAAGTGTCTCTTAGGTGATGATATATGTTCTTTACTATACAAAATATATAATGATCTCAATAATCCATTTTCATCGTGAATATCATGCATATTAATTGTTCAAGTATAATAAATATTGTTTTTGTCATTAGATTTTGATGTGAATATATATGCTTCCATATTCACAGCCATGTTGTCAAAGAAAGAAAATAGAATAGGTGTATAATTTAATTATGATCAAAAAGTTTTAATCACTGTATCCTTACGTGTGACTGTACGTGTGAAGTCGGCAGAAACAAAGCCACCAGCTAATTAAACTAAACTATATATATATTTGTACTTCAACAATCTGTAGACTAATGGCACGTTTAGCTTTGATGCCCCACCACCTCCCCACCATACAAGAGCAGCCGCCCGGTGATGACTTGCTTTTTAATTTTCACACATGTTATGTTATGTACGTACCCTATATATATATATATATATATGTATATATATATATATGTATGTATGTATGTATATATATGTATGTATGAATTGGGACATCATATGTAGATAAGTAGTTGGTCGACAGAGACAATGGGTCAGAATTAATGCAGACCCCTTTCAATTTAATTCATTCTACTTGAACAGTAGAACTTAGCCTGATTACATGTATTAATTCGCATAAATCATTTTCTATCAGAATTGGTTAAACAAGTATATATACGCAGAATAATGTACATATAGTATCTTATCTCTACATATCTTAAAAATTTATTTATTGCCTTAATTAACCAGCCTAACTAAAACATAATTATAAAGAAAAGAGCCTAGCTCGTCACTTGCAAAACCAGTGAGTGAGATTTACTGCAGAAATTCTTGAATGTTCTGAGAACAATATGGTTTAATTTAAATAAAATTCAGAAAATGGAGCACATGAGAATGTGATTCACTTTTGTTCTCATGTCATCTACGATTTTATTTTTAAAGCTTACGACTTACGAGGGTACATTTCTGTGCATCGTCATACCTCTTCCCATTAAAAGGACAAAGGACAAAGGACAAAAATAAAAATAAAAAGATATCCACATGTATTTCTTGAAAATTAATATTTTTCCCTTGTGGTCTTATTAAAAAGTTATATATGGACCATAGGAGAGGAAGAATAAAAATAAGAAAAATTAACAGCTAGTCCCACTTTATGATCCAAAAACAAATTATTTTCATAAAATAAAAAAGTTCTAGTTTGAACAAATATTTTTAAATAAGTTTAAAATCTATAAATAATGAATCATTTTTTAGTATTGCTCTTTATTACTAAATTATTATTAGTACATTTCATCACTAAAATACAAATTTGCTCTCTACTTCCAATTTTTGTAATTAATACCTATTTAGAAAAAAAAATATAACTATTATCAAAATTAATAATCGTAGACCATTTAAAAAAATTATTTCAAATTCACTTTCCGTCGTACTCTACTCACAATATGTTAAAATACAATGAATACTTTTCATCCATTACAAATATGAATAATAAATAAATTGTTTACATTATTTTTTAATTTTTTACTTCATATTTCTTTTATAAAAAAATCTCAAAAAAAAATTAAAAAATCTCTATAAATTTGAGACGATATTATCTAGAAAAAAATTCATCAAATTATCTTAATGGATTAAATATAAATTGAATTTGGAATATATTTTTTTCTTAAATTCTTTATATTCAATCAAAGTTTTAGTACAATTGTTTGGAAAAAATTAGTTAAGCATATGGAAAGGATAAAAGAAGAATTGTATTAGTTATAGAACTAATGCAGAGCATCCGAGTTAGATGATGCTGAGCTCTCAGACGACACGTTGATGGCGCTGAAATATCTTGAGTTGGCAGATGAGCGTAAAGATGGCAGGAAGTCGTGACCTTGTCCCTAATTGGAGCAGTTTTGGGTGCGTTTCGGTATTTTGGCCATAACTTTGGTTACGGGTATCGGAATTGCCTTTATGACCACAATTCGGAAAGCTTATTTCAGCGCGCACGTCGTGGGCACCAAGTTATGCTAGGTGCATTTTTTTTCGAGCCCAAAATCCACTATTTTTCCCTTTGAATCCCCAATTTTAGTTATTTCTTTCTTTTTTTAGTAATATTTTTTTTGTTGATTAGGAAGTGATTCTAGACTTGATTTGGGCCAGATTTCTAGCAGTTTCCTTCTTTTATTTCGTATTTTATTTTAGCATGATTATTGAATCCTGCTATTTTTGGTAATGTTGACGAGTTTCAACTATATAGCCCGACTTGTAGGTTGATTCTGGGATAACTTTGATTTTGAATATTGAATAGAAATTTAAGAAGTTTTTCTCTGAGTTTTTGGGCGATTCTCTTGCATTCGTTCTATGAATTACCTGTTGCTATTAGTCTACAGAATAATCACTATTCTGTTCGAGGTCAAGAACTTTGTTAAAAGTATTTATGAATAGAATTTCATTATCATATCAAATGTTTATACGACTTATTTGTGTTTATGGTGCTAAAGTGACAGTAATTTGTAATTTTTTAACAAAATATATTTTTTTAAATAATTTCTTTTGAGTGTCACAGGTTATATAATTCACAATATACCAAACTACTTCCTCAGATGTTTTATGTTCTCTTCGGCCTAGGGGTGCACAAAAATCTGTCCAAACCGAAAATCCAAACCGAACCGGACCGGACCGGACAATTCGGTCCGATTTTTTCGCGGCCCGGTTCGGTCACGGTTCCAATTTTGTGGAACCGTATAGTAACGGTCCGGTTACGGTTTTCGGTCCCTTAGGACCGAACCGAACCGGACCGAACCATTTCTATATATATAAATATAAAATATGTTATATCTAATATTTAAATATTCTACTTATTGTATACTTATAGTATTATAATTATACTATAATTATAATATAATTGCAATCTTTGTTTTTGAAATATTATACTTATAATATTATAATTATAAGTATTATAATTTTAGGTTGGTGAACCGTGGAACCGAACCGGACCAAACCGGTTCTTCGCGGTTCGGTTCGGTCCGGTTCCATACGGTTAAACGGTTCGGTCCGGTTCCATTTTTAGTGGAATCGGACTATACGGTTTGGTTCCAAAAATTGCCAGAACCGGACCAATCCGGTCCATGTGCACCCCTACTTCGGCCAGTAGCTAAATTATTTCGAAGAAAATCATACGAGTATATTTTTTATAAATAAAAAAAAACTCACAAAAAAAAAATGATAGAAAAGTGTCAACAAGATAGGCAAGTACGAAAATTCCTCAAAGTGGACCCTTTCTGATATATAGATATATATAGTATATAATACCTAGGGCAATTAATTGAGAGGTTTTGAATTGAATTGAAGGTGATTGAACTTTGGCAGGCTTTGGTATTGTATTTTTCTGGACGCACGTACAAGCCATTTGTAAGTAAGTTTCAAAGCTGGCAGGCCACTCAAATCACATGTACGTCTTTCTTCCCTACCCATTAGCCGAACCATGATTTCTCGTAACAGATACAATCAATTTCTTACCCAAAAGAATAAAAAAAGATAAGTAGAATTCAGATGAAATTGACCTATCCATGTCTCAACATTTTTATACCATGTATAATTTCTGCATTGGACTGGACAAGACGGTAGCATATTTTTAAGCCTTTATTTGTACTTTGAAACTTTCTTTCTCTCGTCTCAATTCAGTCATCATGCTGGCTCCTTTCCTCCTAAGTTGAAAAATGAAAACTGCTCTCTCTCTCTCTCTCTCTCTCTCTCTCTCTATATATATATATATATATATATATAGTTTTTTTATATAAATATATATGAAAGGCTTATAGATGTAGGCAACACATTCAAGTGCAGTTTGTGTAGTAAAGATACGAGCTCACAATAAAATGTTGTACTTAATTGATCTAATACCCGTTGTAAAAATAAATAAATAAATTATTCAATCAAAATATTATAGGACTTGAAATAAAACAGACATGTGGCAGATTCATGTGAATTCAGACTAGATATGTATTTTAATGATAGGATCTGTATTAGGTCTGAATTTAAGTCAAATCTTACCCATATAGTTTAAATAAGATCTATGTACTGTAAAGTACACTTGATTTAAGTCGGATCAGAGTCATAACTCAATTTATATCCACTTGAATCAAAAGTGATTCTTTCAAAAAAAATCCAAACCCCATCCGTTTATAAATTGAGATTCAAAAGTGAGATTTAAATCCATTAAAATGAACTTTTAATTAGATTATATTATGGATCAAAATCTGGTCTGTTTCAAGCCCCCAATTATGTACCATCTAAGATGCATGCCCTTCGTTTTACCCAATTTCAAGATGATACATGCACAATGCGGCCATGTATGTGGCATCTTTTTGAGTTATAGGAATATATAGGGGGAACCCATGTATATTTTGATGTGTATGTGATTTGAATTGGCTTGAGGCTACCTGCATTAGTAGGGGATACTCGAGTCGAGAGATTTTATTCCAACTACCCATTTTACGTTTCATATTTATAAGAATTCCACTAATATAAAACTTCAATTTCATATTATTTTAAAAGATAATATGAAATAGAGATTACTAGTAGTGAAATTTTCTCTATACATGAAATTCCGGTGATGTTCAATAATTTTTCTTCATACTAGTTGGTGTCCGTACAAGTTAATTCAAACCAAGTGTATTAACAGAATTTTCATTTTAGCAGTTGGAGTAGCCACTGCCCAAATGGGCTTGTTGATCATCAAATGTCTACGCTCCCTCCACATGCCAATAAAGTTCCACACTAAAACTGGCTAAATGGGCCTGTTGTTTAAGAAAGGGCTCCCTATTGGACTAGTCCTATAAATTCTCACCAGAATCTTCATCCATTATTTTGGGCCATTTTTTTTATTTTTTTTTATGTAACACACTCACAATTCCCTCTTTTAGGTACCCTTTTTATCCTCTTCAAGTCTCTTAAGTAGAGCAAACAAGACTACAGCTGATGTGCATGTATTCAAATTGATTTAGTCCCTAAATCACGTGCATGTGAATGTAGGCCCCGCTACCTTTCACCCCACTGTGAAGAGTTGATGCATGCAATTGAGAATTGTGCACGTTGATATAGGGTCCGTTTAGCAGAGTTTTTGGTTCGACTTTTACGCAGAAAAAAAAGAGAAGCAGAAGCTAAATCAGGAAGCTGGTACCCCCAGCTTCCTTTAAACGCTCTTTTTGAACTCCGAAGTTCTTCCGCCTTGTCAATCTAAACACTCTTCAAAACGGCTTTTGAGCTTAAAAAGCCGAAAACCGCTTTTCAAAAGTCAATCCAAACAGGGCCATAATATATATATATGATCAATTTCACGTGTCTTTGTTAATGTAAATTCAGGAATATAAACAGAAAATCTATGAAAGGCAATAAAAAAAAAAAACCACTAACAGAAAATCTATGAAAGGCAATAGAGAAAAACCCCACTAATTCCATGTTACATGCTGTATGAATTACCTAATCTAACAACATGCTAAATAGCAAATATATATATATATATATATAGTATCTACCATACACACTGGATTCTAGATAGAATATCACTAATGAGAACCTGAGACATGTGCCTATAAGCCTCCTGAGTAAGATGCACACCATCCCAATGTATATGTTGAGCTGGGTTAGCGCAAACCGGCACGCCCGGAGAACCACACATCCTACTCCCATCATAGTTATACAACCCTCCAATTCCACAGCAAGCTCTCAACAACCATCTCCTATCAAATCCCAGATACGGCGCACGACGAAGAACGGACTGGAAGGCCACGTAATAGTCCGCGTAGATTATCACAACATTAGGAAATTCAGTTCTGAGCAAGACCAGAGCTTGCTGAAGATAGTTATTGTGAAACAAGGCAAACTCATTTAGGCCTCTCAAGCAACCCATATCATCATAAGCTCTCGGGTCACTACTAGGAAAAGAAGTCAAGTATATAGGAATGCAACCAACCGGGAAGTTTCCGGGTACCACAACCCGAACGGCACCAAGGCGTATCACTTCTCTGATTGCATTCATGATGGCGTTGACCACGTGTGGGACGTAGGTTCGAATCTCCGGAATGGATTTGCGTTGGAAAAATGCATAGTTATAGTCATTGCCTCCTATCTCTCCCATTAGGATGAGTGACCTCCTAAGCCTTGTTGCACATTCTTGTGGTGTGTGACATATAGAATTGAGATGCGTTCGGAACCAGTTTAGCTGAACACTCAGAGGACTATCCGAAGGTGGAGTGTGGATGTTTCTTGCGGCGAAGAAAGAGCCGTCGAGGGCTGTGCTTCCTGCTACTGCAAAGTTGACACCGTGATTGAATGACACGTTTAGGTTCCTTTCGAGATAAGGATTGAGCAGTGGGAGGCGAAGAGCGGTGGCGATATAGTCTATCATGAGGAGGCCGTCGGAGCAGCGTCCGGTGGGTCCGTGGTAGGTTACGCCATACGGGGGACGGGCAGCGTAGGATCTTGCGCTGAGGGGGCCTTCGCGGATGAGGTTGCCGGTGTCGGAGATTGAATCGCCGAACTGGTATATGGATTGGAAGGGGCATATGGTGTCTTGGGCAGCACAAGTGAGCAGGAAAAGAGAGAGAGTTATGAGAAAGAGGAGGGATGTTGAAGAAGCCATGGTTGAAATGCAAAGTTTGTGTTGTGTCTAGAAATTCTTGGAATGTTGAAGGCGAGCGTTGTATATATATATATACACACACACACAGAGGGGAGAGAGAGAGTTATGTATATGTAAGGCTGACTCCTATCAGAAAAGAGCAATGCTATATGTCATGAAAATATTTCATGAATTTTTATCTTGAATGATGTGGCAATTAAATGGTGAGTTAGTATTGGTGGGATTCCCCCCATACACGAAATGTCAATGGTATTATCACTTGCCACATCATTCATGAAGGCAATTCATGATAAAATTTCATGACGTTTAGCATTTCCCATCAGAAAAAGGTGTTTAGGAATTCTAGTTCAACTTTGACATTAATTTAGTGGGTCCAAATCTTTGTGCGGTCAGATTTGGTAAGTAGAGATCTAAGGAAACTGCTTGGAAAAGTCCATCACTTCCAACTGCTTGCGGTAAAGGATAAAAAACAAAAAGAAAATAAAAAATTAGTGATAAGTCTTGTTTTTTATTCTTAATGACTTACAACTCGTATGAAATTTTAGTACGACCACTAAATCTTACTTTTTCATCAATATTTCTATATTAAGTCTAAAGCTATTAAATTTTCAATTTTACTGTTTATAAATTATAATAATAAATTTTTCCGTCACTTGTAATAATAAATCTCTTTCTAAATCTATTTAATAACTACAGTAATAAAATTTTCTCACAATTATTGTAATCATAAATTTTGTTAATTTTATTTACAGCTATAAAAGATTATTAAAAATAATCGAAAGAAGAAAAAGCAAAAATAGCAACAAAAATCCAATTAAAACAAGTTGAGTTTTGACTCTCATTTTTAAATTCATGTCAAATTCGATAAGAATGTAGTTCTTTTTTTTTACTTTGATAAGAATATATTCAAATCCTTGTAAAAAGATTAAGATCATCTAACGGCCTGAGTGTGTTTGTTTGAATTTTTAAAAAAAGAAAAATTATATTTTGGTGGCCAAAATTAATTTTTTTTGCTTTAGAGTGACGTTAAGTTCAATAAATGTTAAACAGTGACCAAACTTAAAAAATAATGTCCAAAATATCCGTAGGAGATTTTCCATCCCTTCTTCATCTTCTCCAATTAACCCTACCCCCAAATATCAAAACCTTCGAAAGCCATAATATTAATTTAAGTGGTTATTATGATGCAATTTAATCAAAATTAAGGAAATTAATATTGATTTTGTTCATTGATTGAATCAAAGTACAAATAGATTTATCTGTTAGAAATTTTTTCTTTACAAATGCAAATGTCTGTTTAAGGTTGAGTTTGAGACCCTAATGGAAAATGAATATATTGGCCTCTTTTATTTGATGTTTTATCTTGGTTTGGACCTTGTAATCACATGTGTACATGTAATTCTTTACTCCTTTCTACATCATATTAGAAGTTTGGATGTACTAATAGTGTAGATTGCCAATTCCATGGAATTTCTTCACCTTGCTTCTCGGAAAATCGTATTCTAGAAAATAAAGTAAATATATATATATATATGAAGTTTTTCTTTATGTTGTTTGTCTGTGATGGAAAATTGTTAAACCTCTATTCTATCAAGTATGGAAAATTGTTGACCAGAATTTTATTATAGAAATAGAATATATATACATATTTAGAAGATAAAGAAATAATTGGTGATCTATGGAGAGAAGAAAGGGAATTATGACGTGACATTAAAGCTAAATAGTCACTCAAAATACAGTAACACCTATTTTTTAAGTTTTGTCACTATTTACTTTTTATTGAGTTTAAATTTGTCATTGAAAAGTAATTTTTTTTATAATTTTAGTCACTAAAATCTAATTTTGCTTTTAAAAAAAAAATTTGATCTTCTAAATGGGTCAAATTAACATTCCTACCCTTATCAAAAGACTACCACGGCTCGTGGCAACTGGCCGGTATCGCCGGTTTATTTTCATATCAAGCATCCAACGTCTCTATTTGTGCTTCAAAGAATCAAAGCTTTGTAAGCTCTGCTAATTTTGGCAGGCACTATGCATATATATGTATATGTATATATATATAATGCATGCCTCTTTCACCAACCTCTCATACTTTTCAATCGCCATTGGTCACTCGCTATATATATATATATCCTCTGATTCCATCTCCACAATGAGTTCTTCACTACTTCTGCCTTCGATTTCTCTAAAGAAGTTCGCCTTCACCACTCCACAGGCCTCGAGAATTGTGTTTCAACCATTCACCTCACAAAGTTTGATAATTCTAGAGTTTTCATGAGCGACTCATTTGGATCTCACTCCGCAGTTGATGATGCCTTTCTATTTCCTGGTCAGAGGTTAATCTTCTTTTATTGTGATTTTAAATGCTTTTCTATATAAATTTGTGGAGCCTCACACCATTAAATAGCATTATGTGCATCTTTTTTGCATTATCAGCATCACATCTGACATCACTGTTTAGCATTTAACAATTCCTTTTTCGATGGGGAGTTGAGAATGGGTTCTCCCACATGCATATAACCTCCCCCACCCACAAAAATCCTGATGAATCCAGCATTTGAAATCCTGTCTGTAATGGTACCACCTGAAATTTTTACTATCAGGCCATTAGCATTCAATCTTCACCAACTTATCATGACCATGCCGTAATTGTTGCCAAAGTCATTTCATTGTGTAATTAATATTATGATCATGACTGTGAATCCAATATAACAGTTTGACAATCTTCATTATGATGGCATGTAAAAGAAAATATTGGAGGGAGAATTCATGTGGCCGACCCATTCATATGAGAATAAGGCAAGGATGATGATGATGATATTGTCAGAGCCTCCTCCTCCACTGCCAAATTAGTATCATCAACTTGACCCATTATCATTTTAATATCACACTAATTGTTGTCCCCATTGTTTTTTGTTCTAGTGGTGGTACTGGTGAGAGATGGGGATTTTGTTAGTTTTATTGCTTATGATGAAGCAAGCATTGCACCGTCAAACGTGCATAATTATGAGTAAATGAGCTTCACTCCGTACTTAAGTTTCAAATTCTCATTGATCCCAACATTTATTCTGTGAGCCAAAGATACCACAGAAATTGTAATTGGGACATTGTCTGGGTGATGTCTGGGATTGTACCATCAAAAGTAACCCATTGATTGATACATCTAGATGCATCAGCTTCCATGTTTGATACATTGGGCAGAGGAGGCATCATCTTGAACATTCATCCGATACATAAATTTTCTATTCCGTGTCAAGAATTGGTGATTAATCTGTATAGTCTAAATGTCACAAGATGTTTTTTTTTTTTTTCTTCTTTTCTTTCCCTAATATTTCCAATATTCTATTTTTGTCTGAATGTCCATGTTTTGATATCTTCCTCTTTTTCTTTTGGAATTTGATTCCATTTATTAGCTTTGAAGATGGACTAAAGATCGTCAAACTTAGGGGCGAAGCCATGCAGGTAAACATCAATAATCATCTGATGGTTAAGTGTATGTCCTTGCCCTTGGCAAATGTAATTGTTTTGGTAACTATTTTTCTGTTGCCTGCAGCCTACAGGTGCCAACCGTGCCATGGCCAGTGTCATCGGACTGGATTCAGAGAAGGTCCAACTGCTGTGTGATGCAGCCAATGAAGAAGTTGATGAATCTAATAAAGTCCAGATTGCAAATATCCCGTCTCCTGTAAGGCTATTATACTTAGTGATATCCTTTCTCAATTTATATTTGACTTTTACATGAAAATTTGTTTTCTACTTTTTTAGGGAAATTACACGGTGTCTGAGGTGTGAAAGGAGTAGAAGCAGTACAAGGGAAGGCAAAGTCATTCAAGGATCCAATGACGGTATTCTTCTATTTAATTTTCAGTTCAGTCTGATGCCGTGCCATGGTTCCACCATTTTATGCATCCTTTTCATTTCTCAGCCGTTGCTAGTATTGGCAGCAACAGATATCAGAACTCCAATAACACCAGTTATATCCAATATCGATGCACAACCACATGCAGAACTAGACAATATTAAGAAAATATTGGCTAGTCAAGTAAGCTACTCAGAACTTTTGTTTCCCATCATAAGCAGGAAATGTTGATTGAAACTATTACTTTATAATCACAGGTGATTTCTCCTATTCAATGGGAGACAACAGTGAAGTCGCTCTTTACCAATTTATGTTGACTTCGCTAATATTTGGATATTTTCTTTATACTTGAAACGGAAATAGGGAGAGTTAATTCAAGCCTCTCTAACCTATATTCTTAAAGATTTCTCATCCATCCTGAAGTTGTATTTTTTCTCAGGTTATAGATGCCATTGCCAAGAAAATGGACAAAGGTGAGACAAAATATCGGTCTGGTCGGTCGCTCCAACAGTGCATTCCAAATTATCATGTGTTAACACGAAGTAGAATGGTGGACATATCAGTTCCTTGTTCGAACCAAACCAAAGATAAAAATACACTAATGGAACATGAGTCATGGAGTAAAATGACAAGTTAAAGATTTGTTAAGCTAGAATGCAAAAACTTCAATGTTGTATTTGTTACTGTCTTTACTCTTGAGATTGAGGAGTATCATCTGTATCAGAGTTCAGATTATCATTTACCATTTGGTGTAAACATTTTTATGGCTGCATTGTGCGAAGACTGAAGACTGAGGTGTGATCATCAATTCCATGAGAGATTGGTTTGGTCATCTTTGAATTTCGATTCGGTAGCACTCAGTATACAAAATTGCATGAATTAAAACTCTTTTCAACTAAACATCCGTTAATCCTCTTCACGTACTATATAGCGAATTAATACACACACAAAGACCCTCCCAAACTGCAAAAACTTAGGCATGATGAACAAAAGTTTATACATCACAATAACGTTTGATGACATTCAAATCAAGCCAAAAATAGAAGCGTAATTCAGTGATGGGATATCGAAAAAGCTCTTCTCTCACTCTCTCTCCAAAATTGATTTTGATTTTGATTTGTTTTGCTCAATCTTGAATATTGGTTGCTGGTCGTCTCAATCTTCTCAGCTGAGTGATCCACTGATTCTCTGGAACTTGATCCGCCCAATCTGGAGCCAATCCACCGAAAGAAATCCCACGCATCGCCTCCATGACTCTCATCGCATTCTCAGGCGGCAGCGGAGCATTTCGGCGGTTCTCATCCTCTCTGAATGCTCTCAGCATCGCCGAATCAGACGCCTCTCTCATCCTCTCCTCTTCTTCTTCTTCATTGCCTTCTGATTCTTCTTTGTCGCTCAGATCAAGAGAGGACATCCTGTTCTCTACACAACGAGCATAACCGTTCGGCAGCCGATGCAAATCAGAATCTTCATCTGAGTTCTGATCAGAGTTTATTTGATCAGAAAGTTCTTCGTCATCGCCGATTGAGATTGGCTGGTAGTATTCCGGCGATTCCTCGTGGTTCGAGTCCGAATCGCTTCCACCGGCGTCCTCTGCAATACATAAAATTCATCGACATATATATATAAATAAACACACGCATATACAGACACTAGATTTGTGGGAAAGAAACATTATTAATCAAAAAAAGCGTACAACTTCAATCTAATAAATTACCTTCGATGAAATCGGTTGCAGAATTCGACACAGCGTTCATCGTTTGAGATCGAGACAAATCGAAATCGAGAAGAAATTCTATTTCTAGGCGTTCGTTAGGCATATGCCACTGTAATTTCGGAAAATTACACGAAACCCAGTTTAGTAATTTTGGAGAGAGAAAGGGATAGAAGGGGCAAATAGCAAAATGGAAAAACTTTGCACCAGCCGGGAATCGAACCCGGGTCTGTACCGTGGCAGGGTACTATTCTACCACTAGACCACTGGTGCTTGATGCCAACTCTTTGCGAGAATATTTATATATATCAATTATTATATGGACACTGTATAAGCCACTCTGTTCCGACGTGGCCCAATTCTCCAACAGAACAGCAAACCAGCTAACATCCAACGAAACTGTTGGCGTGTCGTGTGTGTGTAGAGAGAGTGGAAGCGGGAAATGGCGATTCCCATTTTCAGGCCTTCCATTTCTCACTCTCACCGACTCTCCAATTCCTTTTTCTCTCCCAATTTTCCAAACAAAGGGTCAATTACAAAGAGGACATATCTTTGTTCTGTTCCATCGGAATTCAATTCACTTAGGTAAGTCTGAATTCTCAGATTTTATTGCCTTCTTTTGCTTTGAAGTTGTTGTAGGTATTCATTTCATATACAGACACCAAATTGACATAAAAGGGTATTTAAGAAAAATATAATCTTGGTAACCAATCAGTGGTTCTTCTTTCCACACTAATTTGGTATTACTAGATTATTATTTGTGAAGGCATTTGGATTGATATGTAGTTGATTTATTTTGCTTTGGTCCCAGACTAGAAGTGTCATTTTGTGTTGGAACTCACCTCATTCCACACCCCAAAAAGGTATTTCATTCTTGCAAATCACTGGTTAAAATATGATTTATATGCGATTATGTCTGCCTTCTCATTTCTAGAATTGAAATCTGCTGCTTATATCTATATTTGGATAATTAAGTTTAGTGCTTCTACGGGTTTGCCAAATGTCAATTTTTAGTTTTGAATTCACCACATTCTCTAACTCTTTCTTTTTTAAAAGGTTGATAAAGGTGGGGAAGATGCTTTCTTTGTGAGCAGCTACAATGGAGGAGTCATTGCTGTTGCTGATGGCGTTTCTGGGTACGTGGCTTTTATTGAAAGAAGTATCTGCACTATTTGTGTTATAAAAAAGAAGTTCAAAATTTAAAGTCTCTCTCTTTCAATAGTGGAAATGGAAAGCAAAATATATATATACAAAAAAAAAAAAAAAAACGAAGAAGTTATAGAGATATTTACAATATTTGTTTACAATTGTTAACTCAGATTCAAGGCAATGATTCACTTATTTTCCTTCTTGGCAATTTGCAAGAGTTTGTAGATTATTTTACTAGGCACAAGAGTTAACAACTCCAAAATATAATTTACTAGTTCATGAATAATTCATTATGTGAATTGTAAATCACTGAAGTACCAAATACTTCCTGACTAAGTTTATACATCACAGTTGGGCAGAACAGAATGTGAATCCTGCATTATTCCCTCAGGAACTGATGGCTAATGCTTCATGTTTGGTTGGAGAAGAAGAGGTATATCTACAAGTTTACCAATTTACACATATATTTATTTTTACCGTGGTGGTGGTTGTGGGGGTCTACAATCTTCACCTGAGAGTTGGGTTTAAACAATTTGTCCCTGTAATTTGACTGTTTGAGCAATCATTTTTAGCTTGACTGGCAGTCTTATCTGCATATGTAAGCTGATTGAGGAATGTTACATTGTTTGACAGGTTAACTATGATCCTCAAATTCTATTAAGGAAAGCACATGCCGCTACCTCTTCAATAGGTTCAGCTACTGTGTAGGTTTATATTTTCCTGTAACCTTCTGGATAGTTGTCAACAGCACATTTGCGCACAAGGAGACACTCCCACAGACATCTTGAATTATTTGTGATCTTATTTTCCTTGAATTTTCATTTGACCTTGTAGAATTGTTGCCATGCTGGAGAGGAATGGAACTCTGAAGATCGCCAATGTTGGAGATTGTGGGATAAGAGTTATTCGTAAAGGTAACCAGAGACTTTTCATACATCGAACTTTTTAGTTTTACTTGGATGGTTTCCTTTTTCTTTCTCCTCCTCCTTGGAATTAACTAATTAAGTAGTGACATTTTTTTGATTACTGAGATTTTAGGTCAAATAATCTTTTCCTCGTCTCCACAAGAACATTACTTTGACTGTCCATACCAGTTGAGCTCTGAGGTGGTTGGTCAGACATACCTTGATGCCACGGTATGATGGTTCATAATCTAGCATCCTTTACATGAGAATGAAGTTCTCTATGTTATTTACAAATCAAATGTCACACACTCTTCGTCTTATATAAAACTAATGCATACCAGTCCCAGAAACAACATTATGAATATACATCGAAGTGTCCAACCTCTTTTTCTTTAAAAAATTGACATTAAATACGTGTCATAGTATGAAATGAACAAAAAAAATAACTATAATAACAAGATAGGATGGTAATATCATATATAATATATGATATTCTTTTTGATATCCGAATAGCTTCATCTTCTAATTTATTTAACTTTAGTATAGAAATTATAAATTAATTAAAGTTCTGTAATTGTCTTACTCAATAGATATATAAATGAAAATTTATATTTTTATTTGCCGTGTCCACACCGTGTTTGTATCGCCCTTTTTTAGAATTTGACGTGTCGGCGTATTCGTGTTGTATCGTGTCCGTATCCATGTTTCTTAGGCTATAAGTGTCTTAGTGGATGTAAGCAACCATGTTATGCCTTGCCTGTGGTGAACAATATCTCTAATCTTCTATAAAACATTAAGGGTAAATTACATTGACCTCTCTTGAATTTGACCTAATTACACTCGGCATCAAACTAATGAATTTTGTTACAATGACCTCCCCTAAGGTTTGCTCTGTTGGACAAAGATCCCCTCCGTTCAAAATTTCGTTAGTTTTGTTAAAAAAATTAGGGTAAATTACACTGACCTCCCCTGAGGTTTGGCCTAATTACACCCGACATCAAACTAATTGATTTTGTTACAATGATCTCATCTATAACAGAAATGAACTAACCGACGTTAACTTTTGTGTGAAATGTCTATTATACCCTTAATATTATATTGGTATAAAAATTAAAATATTTATATATATATAATGACACTTTTGTCGTCTAATATAATAATATTTACTATATTATATATATAGTAAATATTATTATATATATATGTAAATATATATATATGTGTGTGTGTGTGCGCGCGCGCACAACCCCAACTGTCATCATCACCCTATCGACACCACACCAAGACCACCATCATGCCACAGACCAGACACACCACTCATGGTTGTCATGCCATGAACCACCACTAGCCGAGCCACAATGAGCCACCACAACCATCATACACAACCCCAGTTGCCATGGCCACCACCGTGCTCCCACCTTCGGCTTCATCAACCTCACCATGGTGGTGCCCATGGCAGCTGGGGTTGTGCACAATGGTTGTAGTGGCTCATGGTAGCTCGACTAGTGGTGGTTCACAGCATGGCAGCTGTGAGTGATGGGTCTGGTCTGTGGTATGGTAGTGGTCTTAGTGTGGTGTCGATGGGGGTGATGATAGTAGTTAGGGTTGTGCGCGCGCGCGCGCGCGCACACACACGTATATATAATAATATTTACTATATATATAATAGGGTAAATTACACTGACCTCCCCTGAGGTTTGCCCTAATTACAGCCAGCATTAAACTAAAGAAATTTATTACAATGACCTCCCCTCTAACAGAAATGGACTAACAGTGGTTAATTTTTGGGTGAAATGTCTATTATACCCTTATTAATATTATATTGATATATTTTATTTTATTAATATCACAACACTTGGATGTTAAATCTGACAAATAGAAGCTGAATTCTAAAAAACAGACTTCACAGTTGCGTCCGGAATGGTCCATTTAGCTAGGAACCAGTTTGAGTTGGTAAAAAATGGCCAAAATTGACTTCCCGGAAAGTTCGCCGGAAAAATGAAGGTGGCCGGAAATTCGCCGGAGAAGATGACCGGAACAGTGCATCTCGCCGGAAATTCGCCGGAGAAGATGATCGGAACAGAACAGCTCGCCGGAGAAGATGACCGGAACAGAGCAGCTCGCCGGAATTCGCCGGAGAAGATGACCGGAATCTTGCAGCTTGCCGGAAATTCGCCGGAGAAGATGACCGGAACCCGTGAAAGTCGCCGGAAATTCGTCGGAGAAGATGACCGGAATAGTGCACATCGCCGGAGAAGATGACCGGAATAGTGTATATATATGTATATATATTATAATCTGAAATATATATATGTGCATATATATATATATATATAAGTTGATGGGCATTTTGGTCTTTTCAACTAAAATTTTTGACCAAATTAACGGAATTTTGGACGGAGGGGGTCTGTGTTATAACGGAGCAAACCTCAAGGGAGGTCATTGTAACAAAATTCAATAGTTTGATGCTGGGTGTAATTAGATCAAACCTCAGGGGAGGTCAGAGTAATTTACCCTATATAATATAGTAAATATTATTATATTAGATGGGCAAAAGTGTCATTATATATATATATTTTAATTTTTATATCAATATAATATTAAGGGTATAACAGATATTTCACCCAAAAGTTAACGTTGGTTAGTTCATTTCTATTACAGCGGAGGTCATTGTAAAAAAATCAATTAGTTTGATGCCGGGTATAATTAGGCCAAATCTAAGGGGAGGTCAATGTAATTTACCCTAAATTTTTTTGATAAAACTAACGGAATTTTGGACGAAGAGAGTCCTTGTCTAACGGAGCAAACCTCAGAGGAGGTCATTGTAACAAAATCCATTAGTTTGATGCCGGATGTAATTAGTCCAAACCTTAGGGGAGGACAATGTGATTTACCCAAATATTAATGTAACTTATAAAGTCTGCCTGAAAATGCCACACATGTGAAGCATATAACTCATATTTGTTCCACTATGTGATACTATCTTAGGACTATTGATAGCAAGATTTGTCTTCAGTACTCTAATTTAAAACTCTCCACCCTCCCTTAAAAAGATGCCGAACGTTGCAAGGCAGCATGCCAATTTTCAAGGACCATTTAATGCCTTCAATAGTGGTAGCGATCTAGTAGATACACACCATGTAGAATAGTAGGTGAAGATGGCATTATGGTGTTGGTTGGTTAGCACTGAGGCAATTGATGTGGATTCTTTAGTTAAGATATTAGTGCCGAATGTCAAAGCATGTTTCATATGCAAAACTGTGGGAAAAAATCATTTTGGAAATTTGAATTTGACTGCAAAATGCATCCTCTGGTCATATTAATGATTGCAGGCTAATTTCTCTCCAAACACAGGTTAGCAGTATAGAGTTAATGGCGGAAGATTCTGTTGTGATGGGCTCAGATGGGCTTTTCGATAATGTTTTTGACCATGAAATTGTTTCAACATTGGCTAGATACAGTGATGTTGTCGAAACTGGTAACTATTAATATTACTATTACCTGACTATTACAGTTTGTATAATTTTCTAACTGAGATTTGGTTTGAATGCTAGCAAAGGTATTAGCTAATCTGGCTCACAATCACTCTATGGATTCCAACTTTGATTCCCCCTATTCATTGGAGGCCAGAACCAGGGTAAGATCAATTCAGACATTAATAAACTCCCTGTACAATGCAATACGCTGGCAATGGAATTGACATGCTTCCTGTTTTGCTGAGCAGGGTTTTGATGTTCCTCTGTGGAAGAAAATTATAGGGATGAAGTTAACAGGCATGGCTTACTTTTTCCATATATGATGCCCATTTTTGTCTTTTGATGGGAAGGCTAACCAGTGTCTATTGTTGGGCAGGTGGAAAGCTTGATGATATTACTGTGATTGTTGGTCAGGTGATTAGTCATGAAACATTTGGATCTCTTAAATGAAGTTGGACCTAAAATGGTTAAGTTGAAGGGCAGGCAACTGGATATGCTGATTCTTTTTCCTTCGTGATGCTATATACTGTAAATTAAAGATCTCTTTTCACTAATGTGGATTTCCATTCTCAATTCTGTTTTTTCCTCAGTAGACAACTAAACTAATGAACATGCTCATCTGAATGGTCTGGTGTATGCATTTTTGGGTGAAAATGCTGCCAGAAAGTTTGTGAATCTTTCATCTTCAAGTAATGAGACTACAATAGTTTTGAACACTTCGTTGTTAGTGATAAAATTGGAAAAACAGATCTTGCCCCATGATACATTTTAATGATTGGAGAACATGAATAGCTCTCAAGTTAATTTTCCTCCTCAGGCATGCCTCGAGAATCCTCAAATTCAACAGTGTCTGTCATTGCAGTTTGCAGCCACTAAGATGCATCTTTTAACATTCCCAGCCTTCTCTCTCAACCTCCAAAGTGGAACCACCACTCCCCCCAAGGACATTTCACCATTTGAAACATAGCACTCTACACAAGCTGTGACCTAGCAACGTCTAACCACAAAATACTAGTGTCTGTTCAGCCCATGCTGGTATTGAGAGGGAACCAAAAGATAAGCTGTGAAAAAGAAATGTCCTTCCTACCACAAAATCAAGAAGTGATACAAATAATAAGATTTAAATTTGGCAGCAAGAAGCCAAATGTTGGACTATAGTTGCATCACCGATGCTGAAAAAGCCCTCTCTCCCAGGGCATACATATATAATGGACAATCTTGATAGTATTCCTCTACTTCGCTAGTAATTCGATCCAAAAATTCCCTTGAAGACTTCATTATTTTTTAGATGTCCCAGCTACAAACAGAAACATTTACACAACTCAGAACCCCCAAAATTTTCATAGTTTGAGAAGGGGTATAGGAATTTTGCCAAAAACAGTCCAGCAAAGAAGCAACTTTCAGTAAAACGATCATTAAAATTGACAACAATTTAAAGAGTAAAAAATAAACTGAAAAAAATATTGAAAGTAGACATTATTCCCAATCCTCATATCCAATAAACTAATCAAAATTCCCAACCCTATATCATCATGAAACCCCAATATGAATGAGGACAATATTAAAGAAGTTTCATAAAACACGATCGAGAAAGTAATAAAAAAAAAAAAAGGGAGGTGTGAAGTCACTACAAGCCTTGGAAGAAGGACATCATGAAACGCCAATATGAATGAGGAAAAATTTAAAGAGGTTTCATAAAACACAATCGAGGTATGAAGTCACTACAAGCGTTTATCAATAAAATTCATAAACCTGACAACTGGTACAATACATCAACTTAACTCTTTGCCTATGTACAAACTACAAAGCCATGGTTGCCATCTGAAAGATGCTTGTTTGTATCCTTCACTGATCCCAATCACATTAATAAACTTCTCTTTGTCAGTCATACACACGTATCCGTGAACAGAACAGCAGAAACTTGAGGATCCTTAATCTTCATAGCCTCTCAGGTCACTGTGCTATTTTTACAGCCCCTATTTAGTTCTTGGAAGAAGGATTTTGCAGCTTCATATGCAGACCAACATATTGCAGCAGCAGGAGCATGGAAGAGCATCCTTGGCATCCATCCCCTCATGAGCCCCCTGTATCCATCTTTTTTCACTATAATTTGAATAACGTCCCTAATCGAACCACTTACAAATCTGTCACATCCACATACACCCTGCAAAGCCAATAAATTAAGGATATATGACTCAGTGACACAGCTACATATATGAAACAGATCCACTGTAGATAAAAATTTCTTTAACTTGAAGAATACAAACAAAATGATACCTATACATATGACTACCGAATGAATATTATTGTTCGCATCACTGCCTATAAAATTAATTTAAACATTATATTAGCTTGTATCATGTAGATTAAGGTGTTGCTGGAACGGAAAAGCACTATTGCATTTATGTTCACCGATACAACAGCACATTGACAACACACATCACACTAAATCAATTCCCCGTAAAAAAAAGCTCCCCATTAGATGAATAACGTAACACTTATGAAAACAATTAATAAATAATGATAAAAATACCAAAGATTTGGTTGTTTCCTCGAGCACATTAAGATATTTGTATTTCATGAGGTTTCAAACAAAATCCCACAAGCATCCTTAAGGCTCCGTTTGGATAGACAGGAGAGAAAAGAAAAGAGTGGATATCATTAGTTATGAGAGAAAAGAAAACCTCTATTCATGTTTGGATAATCGGGAGAGAAAAGAATGGAAAAGCTAGTATTCTTGTTTGGGTAAGATAGAGAGAAAAGAAAATAAAGGATAATAACCAAATTACTATCATACTCTTTTGTATTTAATCTATTAAATTAAGGTAGGCAAGTAATTTATTAACATTTTGTTAATTTTCATTCCTAGATTTTCAGTCATTTTTTGTTTTGTGATAATAGGGCCAAATGATAACCCATATAAGATGAACAATATGTATCCACTAGTCTATGCAAGAAGTACAGAACTACCCGGTAAAATAAAAAATGCAAATATATGAAAACTTAAAATACATGTGATAACTACAAGGTTGTCATACAAGTCATGACTCATGTGCGTGATTAATTACTATGATAGTGATAATTAAAAATATATGAAAACATTTGGGTTTGACATTGCAGAGAGCATATACATATAACACGTACATCAAGTTAGTTAAGCATTTAGCTAGAAGTGAAGGACAATTTTGTCATGTTATGTTTATATAAAGCAGAGAGCATATGCATATAACATATTTGTACATATAGATATTAGTAGAATTAACATGTGAGACATGAGTGGAATAACAATTTCCTCTTTCTAATTATTTAGGACAGTTTCGGAATTATGAAAATACTACTTAAGTTACTTAACCCACTATCCTTTCCCTCCCAATCTTCTCATTTTTGGGAGGATAGGATATGACAGCCATCCATAACAATGCTTAAATTGTCATCAACTCCATGCTACCTCTAAGGACAAGTTTCTAGCACTAAATGTAGATAACTCAATTATCTTCACAGTTCACACCAACAAATCAGGATAATGTACTAGAATATCAGTCATGTGATGTAGGACAGTTTTAGTAGGTACTGACGTAGGACAATTTTAGTAGGTTTCATATTATATATATCTATATATATATTTAATATTTTTTTAGAAAAAGTTTAATTTTGAGTACTAATTTTCTTTTATTTTAGTTTTCTTTTGGAAATAGATTTCCTTTTCCTGTTAGGATTAGGATTTCTACAAATTTTCTTTTGTTTTTAGGTTTCCTAGTACTGTTAGGATTAGAATTTCTCTATTATAAATATATGTACTGCCATAGGGCAGAAATTAATCAATCAATCTATCAAGGAAGTCTTGGATTGACTTGAAGAAGTTGAAGAATTTTTTGAGTTGTACCTGAAAACAAGAGAGTTCCACTTGTAGCCTTCAATTTTAAAAGATGTGCTTTAGCTTGGTGGGACCAGACACAAACTAACTGGATGTGGCAAGAAAACAACGTGTGCGATCGTAGTGCAAGATGGAAAGGTTGATAAAAGTTAAATTCCTACCCCCAGATTATGAGCAGATGATGTCCAAGAAATATCATAATTGCAAGAAAGAAAGTTGGTTTGTCAATAAGTGCACGAAGGAGTTTGATGGTAATTTTGTTGAAGTAACGAGTGATTTTATTGAGATGGATCAGAAGCAAAATTCTGTTGTTTCACCTCTTGTAATTGAAGAGAATGAAATTGCCCATGCTTTTGCAGTAAAAGATGCATCTGAAATGGATTCCAACAATATAAATTCAGAGACCCACTTTGAAGGTATCACTGATGATTTGAGAAATCTAGACACGGAATATTGCGATGAAGAGAATCATGGGCTAGAAGATGGATTAGATAAAATTTCCAAATTAAAAGTCCAAGACGACATGAAAGAGTTCGATCCTCGGGTTGGTGACACGGTAGATAGGGATAATACAATTGTTATGAATAGTACTAAGGTTACCCTTATGCTATCGGTAGTCTCGTCACAACAGGCCCCATCAACAATTCCAAATCAAGTGCTTGGGTTTCTTCCAAAATTACGTGTTTCGCCTCAATTTTTATACACCGGCAGCTTTCATCAGGTGATAAATATAATTGGCCTATGGGTGACCAATTCGGTTCCAACTTCTCATATATTCATAATATGATAATTATCTTGAACAATTCAATGTCTATAGATTTAGATAACCTTTCAATTTTGCTCATTGGAGAGGCACAACAAAAGCATACCATGTTATTTTTAAAGTGTGAATTTTTCCTTATCATGACTAAAGAAGTTTACAAAGTATCAAGGTTAATTATATGATGAATATCTGCAGCCGAACTCGAGGATGGGTCCCACTTCAAAAGAACTCGTCCTCGAGTTTGGCTGCAGATACTCATCATATACGAGAATGAATAATATTTCAATCCATTGAGGAATTAACCTTGATACTTTGTAAACTTCTTCAATCATGATATGAAAAAATCCACACTTTAAAAATAACATGGTATGCTTTTGTTTTGCCTCCCCAATGAGCAAAATTGAAATGTTATCCAAATCTATAGACATTGAATTGTCCAAGATAACTATCATATTATGAATAAATATATGAGAAGTTGGAACCCACTTGATCACCCATATGCCAATTATATTTATCACCTGAGCTAATGATTGCTTAACTTGTTTTTATCATGGTTGTTAAAATCGCAAGTCAGATCGTAAAATCATACGATTCTACGATCCGAAATACCAAAAACGATCCAGATCGTAACTAAATCGCTAATACCATGAAATCAAGATTGAATCGTAAGAATCGCAAAAGGGATCGTAGAATCATACGATTCTATACGATTCTACCAATTCTAAAAATATATCACTGTTCCTTCTTTTTTATTCAGGCCTTTGGGTTTTTGAAGCATATTGGGCTTTCCCAAAGAGCCCACTTTGCTAATACAGTGATAAAGAGACTAAGAGAGGGAAAAAAAAAAAAAAAAGCCCAAACAACCCATTTGCTAATAAAGTGATAAAGCTCTATTCTCGAAGTCGAAGAACGGAAGAAGCCCTAGAAATTATAAATAGAATACTCAAAGCTAATGGATTGAGGAGAACTGATGAATTTTTTTTCATGTTTAGCCCTCCCAAAAGGGGGAACAATGATGACAGAACACAAGGTGATTTATGAACATATCAAAAAATTTGGTACTGCTAGAAGAACCTGTTACCTATGAACAATTTTTAGTCACTCACAAGTGATAAAGGCTAGAATAGAAGAGTCGAAGTTTCAAACTTTCAGACTTTCGCGAAGTGTCGACGGTTGACAACTCGACTGTCGATTCGAAGACTCGAAGTCTCATCTCCACTCTCCAGCAGCTCCGACAACTCCACTTCTCTCTTCGACGAGACCCACTTCTTTCTTCTCTCTTTACAGATCAATGTGTATCACCTCCTACCAAGCCCAAGACCACTTCTCTCTTCTCTCTTTACAGATCGGTGTGTAGCACCTCCTACCCGGCCCAAGACCACCTCTCGGCTATATATATATATATATATATATACACACACACACACACACACACAGTCAGACTCGAAAGGTTGATCATTTTTATTTCCTCCACACATTATTTTATGCAAATGATATACACTAATTTATCCTTCATGGTCACTGCCAAAAAATGGTTGTCCCCACACGAACTTTATCCGTAAATCATGCATATGATAATATATAAATACATCGACCACCTATATATATTATTATATTATATATATATACATATATATATAATTTAATCCAAGGCCTATCAAATTAATTAAATGGCTTTATGAAAATTTTGGGTTATTACAATATATGTTTGGAGTGATATTTTTTATATATTTTTGTGTTTTGTGTTTATTGTAGCATATTTTAGAGGTATAATTGTTTAAAAAGTTAGTTTGAATTGTTTTTATACTAGTTTTGTAGAATCTTACGATTCACGATCCGATTCTATGGAACCCAAATCGATTCTACGTAGAATCCCGATCCTGACAACCTTGGTTTTTATAAATCTTTCGTGGTGCGTATATCCAAGACAAGTTCAGATTCATAGATTTTCTGGGTTTCCTACTGAAAAATTACAGCTTTACTGTTTAAACTTCCCTCTTCCGTTATCAAGCTGTTTGAGATCGCGGGGGTTGACTATCTGTTATTTGCCATTTGTGTTATCATGATGAGGACTCTTTAGATCATCTCTTCATTGATTGTCAGTTTGCGAGGCACATTTGGGCTTCGTTTGACGATTTATTGCATTGGAATATGCCTCCACATAACTCTTTGCATCAGCGTGCTGCTTGGTTCATGTCTCAATTTGGTGGTAAAAACATCAGGCATAGAGTTTAGAGTTTACAGAAGAATCTTCACCACTGCCATATGGTTTATATGGAATGAGAGGACCGCTAGAGTTCATAATGACACAACTCGATCTCCAAAGCTTGTTGCTATCATGATTTGGTGGGAGGTGCTGGACTTGTCCGGACTCACTGCTGAATCATTTTTGTAATTGAAGTTGAGGTTGTGTTGATTTATTGGCTTTGTTAGTCATGGTTCTTCTTAGATTTTTTTCTTGTACATCAAGGGTATGCCCTTTTTTTTAGCCTTGTACAGTATTTGTTTATCTATAAAAAATTCCACTTACCTAGGAAAAAATTACAGCTTTACAACTCAGTGCATTGGCAGAAGGAGCAAAACTAAATGTTACAACTGAAGTTCGATGATGCTCACTCAGATGTTACTATGAATAATATTTAAAAAGATTATATGTTTTCCATTATATATGTATCGTAACAGAACATATTGGGGTAATGTATTGGCAGTTTCTTACTCTCAACAAATATTACATTAAATTAAAAAATAATAATAATAATAAACTTGAAAAAATGTAGGTAGTATTTTATTTTTAATAGTTTTTGGAGACATAACTTCGTACAATGGTAAAAGCTTGGACTTCCAACCTAAGACATGGGTTTGAATTGTAGACTGGCACTTCCAGCAATCTTAATTGACAGGGACCAGCACTAGGTAATGGATTCAATACTTCCTTTGAATATACTGTAGTGGAAATTTGTACAGAAATTTCCCAATTAGCTAGGGACCAACTTAAGAAGGCAATCCAGGTAATTTTATTATAATTTTTGGGTCCCATCAAATAATTGCATTAAGTTAGATATCTTTTAAAATATTATAAAACGCAAACTAGGGTCATTAAGAAGACAAAACTAATTTCAGTCGAGGAAGAAAGCCAACACCACATCACTACTCTCTCTCTCTCCTGCCTGAATAGCCCTAGTAACATCTCAAAGTCTAATCAATTGATTTCATTACTATCAACATAATTATCATTTGATATTTTAGAAGTTTATCTACCTTTCTAGTGAAAAAAATATTCAAAATTTTACGGGAAATCCAAATTCAATCCTCTCATTTTTAACTGTACTCTGCCGTTTAACTAAGGTATACCAAAGGATAACATGAATACATGATTATCAGAATTGCAAAAAGCACCATCATCTTATCAAGTGAGTTCGAAATCCTGATGAAAAAATTCACTCAATCTAAGACTTATGATTTAGGAATCCAACCTGTCTACAGTTTCCAAGTGCTCTATGTTACATATTGTAAGCAAGCATGTATGTGTGTGTGTGTGTGTGTGTGTGTGTGTGTGAATATCTTACCTGACACTGCAACTGAGTCTTCACCACATCAAGCGGCGTCGTCACTGCAGCTGCCAATGCCCCGGCAGCAGCACCAGCGGTGGCATGAACCGCTAACCGCTCGTCATTGGCATTGTCCGGCAAAAACTCCTTTAAACCCTTTTTCACCGCCTCATAAGTTGCAAAATGCACCGCCGTGAACGGCGCATTCATCAACACCGTGGTTGGATAAGACGCATAAAAAACCCTAAACCCCTCTTCCTTCATCACCCTCCTCACGCAATCCCACACCCCCTTGTACGGACTGTTACTCAATTGCAGCCTCTGCTTCACCATATCCATCGGCGTGAACACGGCGTCGCTCGCCACCGTCGCGCACACCCCCGACGCTGCATGTGCGGCGGGATTATTAGGGTTTCCGCCGGAAAACGCCTTCTTACAAAACTCGTAAACGGAGAAGTAAACGGCGTGGGCCGGACCGGCTCCGAGGCCCATCGCGCCGATGCCGCGGTAAAACCCGGCCAGTCCTTCGGTTTCGAGGATTGAGCGAAGGGCTTGTCGGAGGCCCACGGTCTTGATGGGGCAGGATACTAGGGCTTGCATTCGGGTCTTGACGGTGTCGACCGGGAACATGGCCATGTGCTCGACCGAACCGGCTATCGAACCGGCGATCATGAATTGCCAGAAGTGTAGGCCGTCGTGCGACGGCGACACAACTATGGCCGGGTTATAATCGGGGGGTTGTGGAACCGGCAATAGATCGGAGTTTTGGAATTTGGGGGTTGCGTTGGTGGCCATTGAGAGAGAGCAAAGTTAGGGTTTGGTGATGGTGTTCCGGTTGAGTTGAAACGGGTTGCCATGAATTATGAGGTGATATATATATATATATATATAAGAGTATTTTATATTTAGAGAGAGAGAGAGAGGGGGTTCCGTTGAATTGAAGCTGTTAAGTTTTAACAAGTCGAGTTTGAAGTTTTTTCTGATGAAGTTCTGGGCTTGGAACAAGCTAGAAGCTATAAGAACCAGCAGTTATGCTAATTACCATTTTGTTATTCCACGGCTGAAAATCAGGAAAATAAAAGAATGGAGAGAAAAATAAATATTTATAAAAAAAATCCATTTATTATTTTAAATTTCATTTTATTTATTTACTATAAACCCTCTGAATTATCACCCGACTGCAAGAAACTCCTATACTACAAACTGATCTCCTAAACTGTAAAGAATACACACTTAAAGGATAAAGGGTAAATATCGTTGACACCCTGTGAGGTTTAGACTTATTTCACACGGAGACAAAGTTTGTTTTTAATGACATATAAACTCAAACGTTTTGCACCGTCTATCAGAAAGACCCTAAATCGTGTATAGACAGGTCTGTCACCATACGAAAAGACTTGTATACGCTTTGACTTTGTCAAATGCCCCATTTAATGTTAGGTAAATTACACTGACCTCTCATTTTATTTGTCAAATTATACTAACCTCTCCTCTTATTTGTCAAATTACACCGATCTCCCTTATCAGAGTTATTAAGTAGATATCGTTAACGGAAGTAACAAAATTACATTTTTGTCATTTTTTTTAATATTATTTTAGTTCATAAATAAAGCAAAGCAAAAAGACAAAATTACCCAATTAGTGTGTGTGTGTCTATATATTTATGTATGTAATCAAAATAACGAACTTTTGTACTGTGACTTTTAAAAACGTAAAAAAAAATATCTAAAAACAAAAAGGAAATTTTATTACATAAATTGAACCCAGAATTTTTAATTCAAATAATTTAACCCTAATTCAAATAATTTAACCCTAATTCTTCTAATTCCAATTCTAAAACCACATATATGTTCCATTGAAGCCAAGCCACAATTAAACTCTCTAATTTTAAGATCCTAACTCTTGATTGAATTAATGTTGCATTTGGTACACAACAATGGAATGAAATGAACATTCCATTAAAGTGAGAATAAAATAAGAATGGTAATGGAATGGAATGGTCATTCCCATTCTATTGTTTGGTTTCAAACATTAAATGATGTAGGAATGGAATGATTATTACATTATTTTTGATAACTAGATCTTATTTTTTAATGTTTATTGGTAATGGAATGACCATTCCATATTTTAAATAGTAGAATAAATTTTCATTTCAAAGAAATGACGCGAAATGGTCATTCTCACTTTAGTTTTTCTTACCAAACAAATGAATGGATCCAATAAAGTAATATTGACATTCTATTTCATTACATTGTTGTGTATCAAATGTAGCATAAGTTAAAAGAGAGAAAGTAAGGAGAGGGTGATAATGAAAAGAAAAAATAAGAGGAAAAAAAATATCTTATCACTTCTCTCTCTTGCCACGAGAAATTATCGCCGACAACTTTCGATGGATATCAATTTTTGACTTTTTGAAATGATAAGAAGAATGGGATAATTTTGTCAACTTTATTAAATTAAAAAGGTATCTAAGTATTTCATGTGATTTCATAGGAATAATTACATTTTTACATGTTTTTCAATAGTAGAACTGAAATTTAAAATATACAAATTGCTGACATTATAATTTTATGTCATTGACTGTTGACCACTAAAGGAAGGGAGGTTTGTGTTATATTGTATTCAAATCTCAAGGGAGGTTAGTGTAATATGACAAACAAGAGGGGATATCAGTGTATATTGATTAAACCTTAGGGGAAGTCAGTGTAACTTACCCTTTAATCTTTAAAATGACATAAAAATACCAAAATACCCTAACTCTATTTTCTTTTATTTCTCTCTCTTTCTTCTCTCCCGATGTTTTCTCACTCTCTCTTATCTCTTTGTGATAGGGCTCAGTGACAAAAGGTGATAATGGGTCTTTAAAAATGACCACAAAACCAGTTTGTTTTCACAAGTTTCATTGCTAACAAGGCAAACAGACACCCCAAATGTGCACAATGGTTGCTAGTAACACAGTTCTTTATGAAATAAACATTAATCACAGTCACACAACTTATATTCAATTATTAAATGCTTTATTAACTTATCTCTATTTCTTTACTACCCCATACTTTGTAACTATAATCAAACAATAAGAATGAAAAAGAAAAAATTAAAACAAAACTGATGACCAAGGAATAGGGGTGGCAAAATTGGACACGACACGAGTTAAGCGGGTTAGGTTTGAGGTAAGCCAACACGTTTAATAAATGGGTCGACACGAACGCGACACGCAAAAATTGGGTTAGGTTTGGGTTTAAGCTCTCTAACCAATAATACGATTACAACACGGTTATGACATGAGTTATTTATATATTATTATTTTATACAAACTTATATATACATAGTTATATATATATTACAATGATGAGATTGTTATTGTGGCTTCCAAGTTGTTAAATCACCTTAGTATATTTTTGAGTTTATATATATATATAAATTTTATAATATAGTTTGATTTTAGGATTTATGTATGGATATGTACTTTATTTTTTATATGATATTTAGAGAGATTTTTAGAGGTGGAGAAACTTATATGATATAAGTTAAATAGATTAAAAAGGTTATTACACAAGTCGTGCCATTATAGGACGTGTTTATTAAATGGGTTACATGGGTCGACACAGGTCACACGTTTAATAAACGAGTTGGCTTAGTGTTAATGGTCTCTAACACGATTATTAAATAGGTTGGGTTAGAGTTGAGCTGTTTAGTAGAATACTCATAGATCGACACAACACGGGAACACGAATTGCCACCCCTACCTAGGAAGCATGGATATAGGACACATGTACGATACTACATGAACACAGCGATATGAAAAATTCTAAAAAAATAGGACACAGACACGTTGAGAATACGGCTATAAAATAATAATATATTATATTAATTATTCAACAAAAAAAATTACATTACATAAATACATTAATTCATCATCAAGCAATTAAAAACCAAATAAACTTATAAATAAAAGTAGACAAATAAATTAAATTAGATTAAAGAACCAGATTTATTTACTCATCTACATATATTTAGCTTAGATTTTTAATCATAACTTAGTCGCATATAATTTTCTTTCGAAATACTTGAAGATACATCACTGCTACGAAGTGTCCGACACATGTTCGAGGAGTGTACAAGAAGTGTCCGAGAAGTGTTCAAGGAATTTTCTAAAAAGAAAAATGTCAGAACACTTCTACGAAATGTCCAACATGGATACGGCACCCCCAGTGAAGTGTCTGTGCTTTATAGATGATAACCATAGGACTTTTAACAAAGTGGATTCCTTCACTCCAAGCATACCACCCGAATGAATACCGATCATTGTCAATCACGCTGAGCTTCTCACTTTCTGTTTTTACGGTTATGGTGAAGCTCTTCTTTTGGCTAACATGCTTAAAGGATAAGTTAGGTAGAAAGAGTTTAACTAAAAATTCAATAGGTGATTTGACACTAGAGAAGTACTTCTAACGACTCGCTTCACCACATGGTATGATATTGTTCGCTTTAGACCTAACCCGCACGATTTTGTTCTTTTATTTTATCCCAAAATGCCTCATACCATTTGAAGAAAACATAATACATGCACATCCTCTTTTCATACCAAGGTGATGTGGGATCCTTGGGGATAAGAAGAGATAAACACACCTCTTTCACACAACCAAAATCTCTACAATCCACTCCCTTTGGAGGCCCAACATCCTTGTTAGCACACTTTCAGCTGGGTCCGACTCTGATGCCATCTGTAATGACCCGCTCCACCACATGGTATGATATTGTCCGCTTTGGGCCTAGCCCGCACGATTTTATTCTTGGGTTTTATCCCAAAAGGCCTCATACTATTTGGAGAGAACACACTACATATAAGCACATCCTCTTTTCACACCTAGGTGATGTGGGATCCTTGGGGACAAAAGGGAACAAACACACCTCTTCCACACAACCAATGTCTCTACAAGTACACCTCACACTAGTTCACTTAACTCTCACATATGAATACACATACTACTGATAAGCGTACAAAACTTGCTATTTTATATCATAAAATAAGTTTTTAATTAATCTTTTAATTTATTTAAATATTCTTATCTTTACATTTTATGTTTTATAGGGGTTGATTTTCAAATAAGAAGAAAAACAGCAAAAGAGGGCTAAAAAGGATATATATAGCCAAAGATGAACATAAGAAGAATTGTAGAAAATATGGTATTCTATGCAATCTACTTCACAAGAGGTCTCAAGTTCAAAACTTTGCAAAATATTTTTTACATGGCCACGTCTGCAGTCTAGAATTCAAATTAAAGATATGAAAATCAAATATTAGATATTTAAATTCAAAATTCCTAGGAAGTTGAGGTCACGATAGTCTGGTCCATACTATGTCCACCAAGTTGCTAGTCATGGTGCTATTGAGGATCAAGATCCCAAAAATGAAAAGTTATTCAAAGTTAATGCTCAACGTCTAAAGCATTTTCTTAAGTTGGAGGCTCGTGAAATTGAAGATGTTCTTCTCGTCGATCCGGTCTATCCAGATTGATTTCTTTGGGGTATTATCTCCTTTGTGTTTGGCTGAAAACGTTAAACTTAGCACTCTTGGGAGGCAACCCTACCGATTGATTTTAGAGTTATGTAGCTGTTTGGTTGTATTGCTACTTAGTTTAGGATTTTTGTAAACTCTATTTGGATATGTTTATATTCTATTTTGGGGGTACAGTCTTTGATTAATATGGTTCTAAATCATTTAATCTATATTATTCTGCACTACATATTTGCAGGGACTATACTTCTACCACTCTAGAACAATTGAGGTAATTTGTTCCAATATTTTTCTATCTGTCTCCAGCATTACATTGTTTCTTTTGTTACTGTCCTTTTAACACTAAGGACAGTGTTGTATTTTGTTTGGGGGTGGGGTATATTTATCAAAATGCACGCTTCTTTTGAAAATCTTTTGATTCAAAATAGAGTCATTTTTCCAATTTATTCAAAAAAAAAAAATTTGTTTGGCAATATAGTACATTTACAATGATAAGATTGGATTAACTTATGATCTGTTTCATGAAATCCAAGAGATGTTAATGCTTAGATCTAAATTGAACTTGTTATTAGGGTAATATAATGATAGACATTATTGCATCACGAGCATTTAGAAGCAGAAATATTTTTTGCACAAAAGTCGCACTTGGCAATTCAAAATTGAACAGTGAGTAACCTCCTGATAATCTGGAAGATCTAATAGTGGAGACTTAGACCTTGTGAGCTTTCGTGCCTTTCACCCTTTTTAGAGAGTTTTTATGCTAGATGACTCAATTTTCTTGGATACCGTATTAAAAATTGTTGTTATTCTCATTATCTTTCATTTTGGTTGATCACTAAGAATGAAATCACTTCGAGTTAAGAGAAACATAAGTCTTGTAATTTATTTTCCTACTATCATACATAACATAACCCTTGTTTTTATTGTTAGTTTCTGAAAAGTGATACGGATGTTCTTATGGAAAAAAAAAAGAGAGAGAAAAAAAAAGAAAAAAGAAAAAAAGAAGAGAATAAAAGAATAAAAGAAAAGAAAAAGAAAAGAAGAAGACAAGTCTTCCCTTTGAGATATTTTGAAGACTCATTAATCTCTAAACCATTCACCTACAACCTCATCCTAATCACCACCTGTAGGATTTATGAAAAGATTGATAGTGAGTAATAAGTGAGAAGATGCTATTGTAATACCCCGCTCCAACACATGGTATGATATTGTTCGCTTTGGGTCTGAGCCCGCACGATTTTGCTCTTGGGTTTTACCCCAAAAGGCCTCATACCATTTGAAGAGAACATACTACATATAAGCACATTCCCTTTTTCACACCCAAGTGATGTGAGATTAAGCACCATGTACCTTGTCAGTGTGGTAGCTCAGCCCAATGTCTGTCTTTGCACCCGCCCACTCACACCCGTCCACAAGGGTTACTACAATCCACCCCCCTACGAGACCCGACGTCCTCGTCGGCACAGTTCCAGCTGGGTTCAGGCTCTGTACAAAACTTGTTATTTTATATTATAAAATAAGTTTTTAATTAATCTTTTATTTTATTTAAATGTTCTTATCTTTGCATTTTATGTTTTATAGGGGTTGATTTCTAAATAAAAAGAAAAGCAGCAAAAGACGGCTAAAAAGGATATATATAGCCAAAGATAAACATAAGAAAAATTGTAGAAGAGATAGTATTCTGTGCAATCTACTTCACAAGAGGTATTAAGTTCAAAACTTTACAAAATATTTTTTACACGACCACGTCTGCATTCCAGAATTCAAATTAAAGATATGAAGATCAAATATTAGATATTTAAATTCAAAATTTTGTATTCTGAATTTTTGTTTTTAAATTTTGTATTTTGAATTTTTGTTTTTGAATTTTGTATTTTAATTTTGCCTACCTAAACCATTCCCCTCTAACTCTATAAATAGGGGATCTTAGGGGATGGTGAAGGGAATTAGAAATTGTAGAAAAAAATAAAGTGTAGTTGTAAATATTTTTTTGTATTTTTTTTTTCTTATAAGCACAATTCTCAAGAGAGTGATGAAGCTATTATGATGAAATATAAGTAAGTTATTTTATTTTCTTATCTAATTTTTCCTCCCAAGAGCATTATTCTACTCTTCTATTCTGAATTTTTATTTTCTAAAATTAGAGGGAGGATTCTTCATATTTGCCAAATAATGGTAATTCGAAGAATGTCTACCTCTGTTTACCTAACCAATGTGCATTAAATTAAGTAAAGAAATATCTCTCTCATATATAATCAAGTCATTCTTTTTTATTCCATATTTTATTTCATCTTTTCAAGTTCTAATTGGATTGGTGAAGTCTATTGATTATTGGAGGAAAAACTAGATAAGAATATTACAAAATTTATTTATGTGGATTCGTGGTGGTGGATTCCCTTCCCTTGAGATTTATTTTATTATTATAGTTTTATTTATTTATTATAATTCTAAAATAAAAAATATTTTTTAAAAAAATAATTTTCATTTCATAAATTAGTGTGTGAATTTGAGCTCATTCGAAATCTCACTTGAGAGTGGTTCGACCCTGCTTACTACTATAAAGTTTTTAGTAAAGTTTTTACAGGTTTTATTATTTTTTGTACGAAGTGTAGAGAAGTAACGACAAACATCCATTATTTTACACTCGTCAACTACACACATATATATACTCAAATACATCCACTATTCTCTAAAAACTTTTAAACAAAATTAAGAAATGATAATTTGAAAATTAATAATCAACGATAGCAAAAAGAAGAGCTGATTGCATAACGTTTGTATACATATATATATATACACATATCACATAGTTGCAAACATGACCATTGCTAGTGCTCATCGAGACAATTTTATCTGACTCATCCTCCAAAGCCATATCAAGCCTTTTCCTCGCACTACCACTCTGAGTCCCTCTTTGGCCCAAAACCATTGGATCATCACCACAAACATCTCAATTCGCACTCGCACTATCAACAAATTGACTCAAACTTTGCCCAAACTGAACGCTCCTTAACTTTAAACCGCCTCTGGATTCACAAACACTCACGCCGCTGTTAGTTGGAAACAGCCACATATTCGCTATATTATACAACGGCGCATTTGCTGAATGAAACAAACCGTTCTTGATAAGAGCCAGGGATCCATTTCCATAACGAGACCCGATTCAAATCCGAACTCGAATAATGATCTGAAATTTTTATCTCATTTATTTAAGTTGATTTGAAGTTACCAACACTAGCATGGCTTTATTGGTTAGTTTGGAAATATGCATTTGAAGGTTGATATGAATAGGAAGAGTCCTCGAAAGTGAGGGGTGTAGAAAGAGAAAGTTAAATGAGAGAGAGGGGGGGGGGGATGAGGGAACATGAGCAGAAACAACAGAACTAAAGCTCTCTGATCTCCTTTGACAGTGGAGGTTGTTGGTGCGCATTGTACCCACTAGCGTCTTTCCCTACCACCACCATTCACTTTAAAGAGAGATATATATAGGTTACGCAGGTTTATATGTATATTCATGTGTGGAGTTTCAAGGGAGTATAGAGAGGATATATTAGACATTTTGGGTTTAAATGATTTTTATTAAATTTTAATAAAAAATGAGGGTGTATTAGACATTTCTCACGTAAACTAACGGCGTTAGGGATAGAATTATCATTTGGGGTCTATATGATAGTTATAAGCAAAAAGTATTTTCGTGTGAAATAAGTTCAAACCACTGGGTGTGTCATTGTAATTTACCCAAGGACAAATCATCAATCAACTTTTAATGGAAATATTAAATTACCCTTTTGCCCTTAAGTTGAACGACAACATTTCTTCAATTTCAGTCACTTGATAAGCTGACGTGGCAAGTAAATTCCGTTACCCAATAGAAAATCGACATCACAACAACCTAATTTCAGTCCCTTCATATGCTCGTTCGTTTATCCATTTTTGTCAAGTCTCGCGCCAAATGCATATTTCTCTCTCATCGTAATCTAACCCCATATATACATTCCAAGTTATAACCCACTTGTCTTTTTTATTACAATCTAAACCATCAATCTCTCTATACATATACATATATATATATGTATGTATGTATCTCCTAATTCCAGTGATATATATATATATATATATATATATATATATAGGTACCCTCTTTTCTTATATGATCCTCATTGGGTTTGCCTTTCTCAAGTTGTAGCTTTGGATCAAGTTTGAACTTAATTCGACTTCCTTTTGTTGATATTTTTTTGTGCTCCATTATAATTTCCAGTTTCATGACAATTTTTGAAAGCTAGGGCACAACAAGTCAATGGGAACAAATAACGATAGATGGTTAGGGTTTGTTGTTCAACAAAATAAGGGTAACTAGTGTTAAAGCCCGAGGTTTTGTATAAGTCGGTGTTTGGAGGGGCATTGATTGAAAATGAGAATATAAATCTTGCATTTAGGTACCGTGAATTGTTAAAATGAGATCGATTTTGCAGAAATGGTTCATCAGCTTCATTCTCTGATAGTTAACGAAGGTGGAGGATGAATTGGGTGTTAAAACGTGTTAACCCATTAAATATGGGTAAAGTGCATAAATCCCCCAATAGTTTGAAAAATGTGCACAAAAAACTCCCCTTGTGTTCACTTTCCTCCCCTATAGTTTATCTTTTGTGCAAATAAACCCCTTTGACCGGTAAAATTACTTCTATATCCCAAAATATTTCAGCTCAAATTGTAAAAAATACTAAAATGTCCACATCTTTCTCCTCACCAACCGATGCACTTTCTCTTTTCTTACTCATCATTATTTTTTCTCTTCTTTATTTTTTCTTTTTTTATTCTTTATCTACAACTGATGCACTCTCTCTCTCTTCCCACTCAGCATCATTCTCTCTTCTTTATTTTTTTTCTTTTTTCTCTTCTATTCTCTACAACGATGCACTATTTCTCTCCCTCTCCCCACTCAGAATACTTTTTAAGTATGACTCGATTCTAATATGTATTATGTAATCAAATTGATTCCTACTTCAAGCATTAGATTTATTGTCTCAATTAAGAGGGCTCATGGAAAGAACATGTTCAAAATCATGATCAATTCCTTTTTCAAATCATGTTGTAGCTGCACGAGCCCTTCCTGCATGCCACAAATGACCTACGAAGAAGAAGAATCCCAAAACAAAATGAGATGTAGTTAACCAAATTATAGGAAAGAAATTGTTGGAAAATAAACTTGATTTTATTATTTAATCATTTCAAGTATTTGGTATACATGATGCATGTGTACATTTATTATGTTAGTGGAAGACATGAGAGTTTAGTTGTGTTAATGGAGTTTTAAATTTTATGTTAGTGGGTGTGATGGCATTTACATATATATAGGTGTTACATATTTGTTTTGAAGCCTATATAATGTTATGTTTTTTACCCAAAAAAAGATGATGCAATAAAAGTATCTTCCTAGTGTTCCTCCCTTCATTTCTCTTCCAATTTTATTGTTTTGTGTGTGTAATCAGCCACCATTTTCTAACAAAGTGGTATCAAAGTCTGAATGATCCTCAAGGCACGAACACATTAGAGCAAAATTGATCCTAGAAGGTTCAAGATTTTGAGAAGAATATGTTTTTCCTTGATAATGATGAAGAGGAGAAAATGTATTTTTTTAGTGAAAAATTGATGTTAGCTAATTATAAGAGAATGAAGATCATCATGACTTCATACCTCAAAGCATGTGATTTGTGGGATATTGTCAGAAAAGAGCCAAAGCATGAACAAATTTCGTGAAAAGAAAGAAAAGAAGGCATTTGCAGTTTTGCAAAAGGCAATACACCAAGAAATTTGGGAGTATTTAATTTGGTGAGGCCAAAACTCTAAGTTGTGTTTGAAAAATGCTCGAGGCCATCACTTCCAATCATAGTGGTGAGTTACTACACATAGAGTATTGGGTACAATGTTTTGAGGAAGATGAGTTTACAAAAGGATAATTATGAGAGTATTGAAGACAACTTTGTGATAAATGAAGAGGTGTGTTATGCAAATGAAGTCAAAGAAATTGAAGATCAACTTAAAATGGAGAATAAGATAAAGATAAAGAAATGTGATGTTGAAGAGATTGAAAAGATAGAGGAGAATGAAGTGAAAATAGGAGTTATTGAAAATGAAAAGGAAGAAGAAAATGTTGAAGAGAAGGTAAAAATTGATCAAATTGAAGTATTAAAATATTCAGGTATGTTTACAGACTATACCTTGAGAGAAGAATTTATATTTAACTTATTTTATGAGAATATAAATTCTTCATATTCATCCCATTTGAAAGAATAAATCAAAGATCAATTATGATAATATTGCTTATGTTGTGGAGAATGATAAACTTGTCTTAAAGAATGTTGTTCCAATTAATAAGTGTGAGATTGCAACTTAAGGTGATAGGAATTTCTTGAATTATTTTTTCCAAAATGACTTAGATAATTTTGTAATTGACATGGGTTGAGTGAATATGGAGTTGTTTTTTATTCTAAAGAAAAAGCATATGTGAAGGTCATGAAGCATCGAAAATTCAAAAAGAAAGAAGACAAGTGGAGTGCTCATGTAAAGAAAATAATGTTATACAATCATGTGAAGCCATCATACAAGCATTTTAAAACTTTTCACGAGCCCTACACATCAATGGAAATGGCCAAGAAGACTATAACTATGGAAGGAGGTGGAACGCAAAACCAATTGATGAAGTTTTGATCAAGCCCCCAAGATCAATAAGAATTTTTTTTTTCGAAGTTACAAAATCAAGTTTAAAGGGGGGTGATGGAAAATAAATTTAATTATAATATTTAATCATTTCAAGTATTTGGTATACATGATGCATGTGTACATTTATTATGTTAGTGGAAGATATGGGAGTTAAGTTGTGTTAGTGGAATTATTATTGTGTTAGTGGAAGACATGGGAGTTAAGTCGTGTTAGACATGGGAGTTAAGTTGTGTTAGTGAAGTTTTAAATGTTATATTAGTGGGTGTAATGGCATTTACATATAGGTGTTACATATTTGTTTTGAATCCTATACAAGGTTATATTTTCTATCAAAAAAAGGATGATGAAATAAAAGTATTTTCATACTGTTCCTCCCTTCATTTCTCTTCCAATATTATTATTGTGTGTGTAATCAACCACTATTTGTTGAAGTCAACACATACTCTCTCTCTCTAGAAAGTTCCACCATCTACTCTCCATCTCTCCCTCTCTTTAGATATTTCTATTTCTAGATATTTCTCTCTCTAGAATTTTTCTTCTCTCCATATATCTCTCTATCTCTAGAAAGTTCAAAAGATAAAGAGCCAAACCTTGTAAGTCAGTGGAGAACCAATATAAATAGCTATCTTGGGTTCATTTTGTATATGTGAGTAATGACACCAAGTCTTGGTGTGAGTGACCAAACAGCAAGTGTGATATGCTGTATAAAGTGTGAGTGAGTGTCTTGTGTGTAAGACTTGTATACAAAGTATTGAATGTGAGTGAGTTGTACTAGTGTCCAAATACTTGTGTACCTAAGATATATATTAATAAAACTTTGTTTTGTATTCAAGTCTTGCAATTTAAATTCAACAATTTGGTATCAGAGTAGGACGATCAGGGACCACGGCGTAGAAGAAGTACTGCCCAAAGCCAGATTGTAAGGGACAGTCTAGACGAAGTGCTGCAGGAAGATTGGAAGTGGTCAGGGACCGCTTAGACGAAGTGTTGCTAGTGGATCATAAGTACACGTAGTTTGGGATTGCGCGAAGCCAATTGGTCTGGGACCAACCTCGATAAAGTACGTGATCAGTATGGCAGACTTGACTAATGTAGCTGGTGGGATTACAAAGCTAAATCACACCAATTATGAAATATAGAGCACTTGTCTAATGTCCTATTTTGAAGGACAAGATCTGTGGGAGATAGTTGGTGGCAGCGACACTACACCACCTCCCAGTGAAAATGCTGAGGCACTGCGAAAATGGAAAATCAAATCGGGAAAGGCGATGTACACACTCAAGATATCAGTGGATCCTGAATTATTGGGATACATTGAGGATGCAAGGACACTAAAGGAAGCGTGGGACACTCTCGCCTCACTCTTCTCAAAGACGAATGATGCTCGCCTTCATATGCTGGAGAATGACTTAATGACCACCACACAACAAGGTATGTCAATTACTCAATATTTTAAGAAAATAAAAGATTTATGCCGTGAAATATCGTTATTAGATTCTGAATCAAAAATTAGCGAGCAAAGGATGAGAAGGATAATTATTTGAGGCCTAAAGCCCGAATATAATGGATTTATTATGGCGATACATGGGTGGCCAACTCAACCCACTCTCGTTGAGTTGGAAAACTTGTTGGCCAACCAGGCCGAAGACCCTAAACAAATAGATAAGTGGGGTCTTGAAAAAGGATGACGAGGAATCACTCTTTAGCAATAATACAAGAGGGAGAGCCAGATGACAGAATGAAGCAAAAAGCTCACATGAAGAGAAGAGAAACTTTCGCGCAGGGGGAGCTCAACTGAATAGACAAAAAGATGGGCAATGCTATGAAGATTCCAGACGGTGTAACGTCGAGTGCTTCAACTGTGGCAAGAAGGGTCATTTTGCTCGAGATTGCTGGCATAAGAAGAAGTCAGTAGTAGAAGGAAACCTGGTGACATCTAATAGCCAGGAAATTAATTATGAAGAAGAATGGGACTTCGAAGCATCTTTCTCGGTGTTTGAATCCATAGAAGAAGAGTACAATTTTGAAGCAGCTTTTTTAATGACATCCAATAGCCAAGAAATTAACAGTGAAGATGAGTGGGACTTTGAAGAATCTTGCTTGGTATTTGAGCACACTGAAGCCGATTCTTGGGAAGAATGGACTCAAGAGATGAAGGCCAAACTTCTTGTTGAGGAAATCAAAGAAGTAACACAAGAAGAAGAGGTAGTGGTTGTATTATCGACCATAGAAACGGTGATTGAAGAACCAAAGGAAGCAGCAACTGAGCGTGTAGCTGCTAATGAACTGATCACTCTTGAAGTCGAAGCTCGAGGCCGTATTAAGACTAAAGAAGCTAAATTAGAGAATGAAGAGCCAATAATAATAAAGGCAAAAAAAGAAATTGAAGTACTAACAGAAAATCAGATATGGGATTTTGTAGCAACATTGTTGGATACCAAGGACTTCGAAGATAAGAAGATGGGGGAGCAGCTCAGAGAACGGGAATCACTACCAAGTCCAAAAGTTGTTGATAAGTCGACAGGAGATGAAGAATTGGAGCAAAGTCCATCAAGGACACCAAGCCCATGGAAGATTGTTATACATCATAGATCACCATAGGAAACGTATGCTAATGAAGAAAAAGTAGAAGAAGCTAACCGAAAATCACAACTTAGAAGCTTGACCAGGCAACGAAAGCCCGACCCAAAATATTCAAATGTTGCATTTGTTGAGAACGTCGGACGAGAAGCACCAACATCTGAAGAAGTTTTTCAGCTCACAAAAGTTCAATAGCTTTGAGATCAATTTGGCACGATTACCTAAGAAAGCATTTAAAGAGAGAGTCAGTGTTGAGGGGGAGTGTTGAAGTCAACACATACTCTCTCTCTCTCTAGAAAGTTCCACCATTTACTCTCCATCTCTCTAGATATTTCTATTTCTAGATATTTCTCTCTCTAGAATTTTCTTTCTCTTCATAAATCTCTCTATCTCTAGAAAGTTCAAAAGATAAAGAGCCAGACCTTGTAAGTCGGTGGAGAACCAATATAAATAGCTATCTTGGGTTCATTTTGTATATGTGAGTAATGACACCAAGTCTTGGTGTGAGTGACCAAACAGCAAGTGTGATATGCTGTATAAAGTGTGAGTGAGTGTCTTGTGTGTAAGACTTGTATACAAGGTATTGAATGTGAGTGAGTTGTACTAGTGTCCAAATACTTGTGTACCTAAGTTATATATTAATAAAACTTTGTTTTGTATCCAAGTCTTGCAATTTAAATTCAACACTATTGTCCAACATCAGCATCATTCTCTCTTCTTTACTTTTTTTTTCTTCTCTCTCTACAATGGTGGATGGTGCATGGGGCGGTGGTCTGACATGGTGGTGAGGAAGGTTGAAGATGGTTAGGTGATGATTTCGATTTGGCGGTGGTGGTTGGTTGTGAAACACTTGTGGGTGTTGGGCAGTGACAGAGGTGCTCGGTTCTGGTGTGGGTCTTCACGGGACAGTGATGATCGGTGTTAACAGCAGGTTGCGTTTGTGTAACTTAAGATGGAGCTGACTGGGCAGCAGGTTGTTTCTGGACATGGAGCTCCGACAGGGGCAATGATTTCGACAATTATTCGGCAGTGAGGAGGTGAGCTTTGGCATTTTACGACATGGCTTCAATGGTGAGGCTCGGGAATGGCCATGGAGCTTAGCTTGTGCTTGGTTTTCTTCGGCAGTGGGTCTTCTTTGTGCTTTTAAATATATATATATATATAGAAACAAAGGGATAGAGATTGAAATTGAAGAGAGAAGAGAGAGAAAGTGAGATTAAAGAGAGAGAGCCTCCATGGGAAGAGAGAAAGTGAGAAGAGAGAATGAAAAATGAAAAGAAGAAAAGTAAAAAAATTATTATGATTATATATATGTGTGTGTGTGTGTGTGTGAGAGAGAGAGAGATTGAAGAGTGAGTGAGTTTTCCGTGAGAGAGAGAGAGAAAGATGGAGAGAGAAAAAAGGAAATAAAAAAATAAATAAAAAGGTAATTTGGACATTTTGGTCTTTTCCATGAAGAATTTTTTTTGGTATTTTTGTGCCGAAATATTTTGGGGTATAAAGGTAATTTTATAGGTCAAAAGAGTTTATTTGCACAAAAGATAAACTACAAGGAGGGAATGTGAACGTGAAGATTGTTTTTTTGCACATTTTTTAAATTATAGAGGGGTTTTATGCACTTTACCCATTAAATATGGGTATGCCTAAGGGTCAAAGGGCAATAATGTATTTTTCAAAAAGTGAGTTTATCACGTGACTTGTAGAAGGGTATTTCCATTATTTTATCAACAGAACAGAAGTTTAACGATTTGGAGTTTTTTTTTTTAATTAAAAATATTATAGTTAAAGGGTTAAGTGTCAGTAGTTCACAAGATTTTTTTGAGAGTGAGAAAAAAGTTTAGGGTTTAATGGACAGTATGTATGCACTTAACCCATTTATTAATATGTCGTGAGAAAGTAAAACACAACATTTATGTTAGTAGAGATAGAATGCATTACTGAATAATGATGTTATTACTCATTCACATAAAATAGTGAGGGCTACATTTCATTTTTCTTTATGTATTTATTTTATTTTGTTTGATTTTCAGTCTCCATTGTACTAAAGTGAATGTTACAGTCATAAGTACATAAAGAAAAGAAGTAAATAATTAGAACATGTTTAAGTCAATTATTTAAATTTTTTTTTTAAGAATTGTGGAATATTTTTCTATAGAAAATCAGAGAAAATAGAAGTTTACTAGTGGTGGGATTCCTTAATAGACGAAATTCCCGCAGTAGAAAAAGATTATTTTCTGAAATTCAGTTTTTAACTCTTTTTTACCGAATTTAGAACTCATGAAAGTTTCGTGAACATAAAACTTGATTATTATTTTTTAATATGCATAACCCTGAATGAAATGTAAGACATCAATTAAGGGTGGATATTTTGTGCATGAAAATAACAAGCGGTGGGATGACACTTCGATGCTATAACTAAATGTCAAAAAAAATGAATAAAGAAAATTTTATAATTTTGTTTTCCATTTTCTTTTCTTGGCTTTTTTGTTCTTCCATTTTCATTATTTTTTACATTTTATTTAATTTATTTATTATTTCTTCTGGCAAACAAGAGATATCTCCTACATCAGGTAAGTAAAAGAGAGAAGTTTTTAAATTCATCCTTCTACCGAATATATCTTTTTTACTTCCTCCTTTTTAATTAAGGGACATCAATAGTGAGAATATATCTTTTTACTTCCTCCTTTTTCAGGGACATCAATAGTCATGTGAAAAACCAAAGTCATGCTCGCTCAGTGGGGGGGTTTCTACTTTCTAATGCACAGACAATACTGAATTTGTTCCCAATGAACTGAGTTAAATTCCAAAAGAACATCTTTTAATTTTGACCACCCACTGAATATTTAAAGAAGAAACAACAACTCTATCATATAAAATCTTGTTTTCAAACATAAACTTGCATGTTTCTGTTCTTCCACATATTCAAACATAAAATGAACAACAATGCACAACAAAATTAACCTCGATCCCTAGCTAGCTATCCTATGCTTTGTCCACCACACAAGCATCAAATTAAAAGAATAAAGTAGAATAGGAGGAGTACTTGTACATCAATTTTGATATATAGGGCTTAATTTAGTTTCCAAACTGATACCCTGGCCTACAACGTACGTACACATTTCAACACGTACTAATTAACCCTTATTAGGAGAATTTAAAGAGAGAACATATAATATTGTTGTCTGTAAAAGATTCTAACTTCTAAAATTTCTGAGCATATATAGGAGTAAATCTAACGCAAGCCTAACTCGAGATTAATCCGTCTTGAGTTAGGTTAGTTTTGGGTAGAAAGTTTTAGGGTTGGGCTGATGATATAGGTTAACCTTTCAACTTTGTCCTATATATCGACAGATCGAAGTTGGACTCTTAATTTAGATTATAAACTAAACATACATGTGCTTTCATTTTCATTTATTTGTACTTCCAGATCCCAAGAATCCAAACGCAGTCTTAAAAGAGATCGATAATTATGAAGTTAATTACAAGTTTGCGGTACAAATGGTGGAGCATTAATCAATCAATTATCATCCACTACCCACAGTGTCTTTGTAAACAAAAATTGAGAGTATAAACAATTTTGTTCAGAGTGGTCACGATGGGCATTGGAGTGTAAGTGGTCCATCGTGAATTCGCAGTGTCTCTGTCGGTTGTCCATTATATATTTAGAAGATACAACCACTGCGTATTGTTCATAGTCAGGGACTCTCAGAGAGAGAGAGAGCAAAATTATCATAATATGGGTGACCATCTCGCTTGCACAGGTAAACTTTTTATACGTACATATATATATACTTTTTATACTTCTTAAATTTCTTATGCTCATGTATATATATATATATATATATATATATATATATATATGTTATGCTAAAAGTATCCTTGACTAAGGATAGATGCATTTCACATAAATCATAATCAAGTTCGCTAGCTCCATAATGGATTCCAAGTGAACACCACTTGATGTAAAATTGCCCACTGCAAGTCCCATCCCTTTTCAGAGGACCACTTATATATTTTAGACACAAATTTTGAAAGGAAACACAAGGCCAAAAGGGAAAAGCAACAGAGCCTCGCTCACAGAGTATCTACTAAACTTGCCAAAACTTTGGAAATGCAAGTGCATGGTGGGTACCCTCTCTAGCATATTAAATATATCATGGATTGGTACTGAAGCTTCTTGCCTTCTATAATATATATATATATATATATATATATACACTGCGATAAATCAATAACAACACGTTCGATTTTCATGCATGGGTATGGGTCGTTATCTTGATCCTCTTGGAAAGAAAAAAAAGAAAAGTAATTGATCTGAATTGTTCGATCAAGGTCAACCTTTTGAAATGTACTTTAGGCATCGGCGCTAGGCCCTTGACTTTTCAAATAATGATGTATCAAATTGCTTGTTTTCATGCCCAAGTGTCAAAGGAATATTATTTGTTTAACTGTTTGAAATAAGTAGCACAATTCTTTATGATACACGATGTATAAATAAAAAACGTTGGAATAATTTAATTTTTGTCTTGTTATGGAACGAATACAATAAATACATCAAATATTAAAAACTATTGTAACAATTTTTAACTTAACAAAAAGTAATTACAAATATATCAATATATACAATTTTAGTCCAAAATGCCCCCCAACACATTTTTGGTACAAAATGCCATCAACCACCACAGTCCCCACCCACCACCACCACCACCACAGTGCCCACCACTGCAACCACCACCATCCCCACCAGTGATGTTGTCTCCGCCGTCGTTGCCGCCACCACCATCCCCACACCACGACCACATCCTCCACCACCATCCCCACAACACAACCACATCTACTAGCGGCGACAGTAACCACCACCCCACCCCACTACCACTAGTGGTGCTGCCACTAACAGAATTAGTGTATACCCATTAACACAGCCACCACCGTCATCACCACCTCCTCCCGCCGCCACCCCTACAACCACCACCACAGTCCTCAGCACCACCACAGTCCCTAACACCACCACACAATCGTCACCACCTTCTCTGCCGCCACCCCTACAACCACCACCACAGTCCCCACAACCACAGTGCCCACCACCACAATACCCAAATGTTTCACACAAACCAGCTATAATCTCAAATTGAAGACCCAAATGTATCACACAAATAAGCTATGTTGTTACATATATATATATATATATATGAAATCAATCGTAACTGTGAATCCGAGGCCTTTGCAGAGCAAACCAATCGAATTGGAGCTTGAACGATTGTGTTGGTTGTCAAGGGTTTGTGCAATTTCTGTAAATCCACTCACAATTTATCGATGACGAAGATCAAAGTGAAGTTTGTTAGTGTATATACATATATACACAGATTTAAAACCAGAGATGCGAAGTCAGGGCGACGATGATGAATTTTTGAGTTGTGTGAATCTATTCAACGCACCAAAACCATGAGGGTCCATATTGTCGACGGCTGCGACGACCTTTTCAATCGAAATCAGTTGCTTCGATGGTTAGCCTCTAAGCACTTTGTCTGTGTATCTTTGTGTGTATAGATAGAGAAGGAATTAGAGTTTGGATTCTCAAAGATCTGTGGAGAGAGAGAGTGGTGGTGGCAGATGTGGTTGTGGTGTGGGATGGTAGTGGCGGATGTGGTCGTGGTGTGGGGATGGCGGCGATGACGATGACAACGACAGCACTGGTGGGGATGGTGGTGGCTGTAGGGTGGGCACTATGGCGGTGGTGGTGGTTGTAGGGGTGGGTGAGGACTGTGGTGGTGGTGGGGGCATTTTGGACAAAAAGGTGTTGGGGGCATTTTGGACCAAAATAATACATATTGATGTATTTGTAATTACTTTTTGTTAAGTTAAAAAATGTTGCAATAGTTTTTAGTATTTGATATATTTGTAGTATTGGTTCCATAACTAGACAAAAATCAAATTATCCCAAAAAAGTTTTCCCTTGAAGTAGTACATTTAAATTCTAAACATAATTTAGTACTTATAGAATAGAATTGACACAAATTTTAAATACATGTAATTTGGAGCGCAAATTTTAAATGCATGTAGTCAAAGTCAATAATTTTTAAAATCATGTATTTGACATAGAATAACACCTTTTTTTATTTTAACGACCTGTAATAAAAAAATGAACTAAATTTTGATTGCCCGTCGATAATCAAAATTGTGTGCACAAAAATTGGTATTTGCATTCATATAAAGTTGCACCTAGATGCACACATATAGTACCTTATTACATAAAATTGCTACTTGTAACAACAAGCTTTTAAACTTTTTGGGAACATGTTAAAAGTAGTAATATAAAATTTGTATGAAAAAATTAAAAATAATTTGGCCTTATCTCAAAGAAAATATATCACCTTCATATCTTATTAGAACATCAAGTATTTACTTCCAAAATGTAAAAAAAAAAAAAAAGGACATCAAAATGCTCGAAAGGAGAAAAAAAGACAAGAGAAAGTATGTGAGGCAAGAACTTGTTATATAATTATTAGTTTGTTGATTCTTCTACGCACACAAACTCGAATAAAGATAACATCCGCAAGTTTAAAAGTTTTTTTGGACCAGTTATCAGTTTTTTGCAATAAGGTACTATATTTGTATACTTGGATACCACTTTTTGTGGATAATGTACTAGTTTTTGTGCACACCATTTTGATTACCGGTGATCAAGATTTAGTTCTTTTTTATTTATTTCCTGTAGTCAAAATAAAAAGGACTATTTGAGAAAGTGAACAATTTTTTCTATGTCCATATCAACTTTTGAGTCAAATACATGATTTTAAAAATTATTGACTTTGACTACATGTATTTGTAATTTCTGCTCTAAAAGTACATGTATTTGTATTTCTCCCTTAATTTTTCTCTCAAAATTCTATTTTATTCATGAAGTGAACTTGATATTGTTAATAAAAACAAAGTCAATTTTCATACAAATATAAGAGCATTTAGGTTCAATATTTTAGAGTTACATTATTTCCAAACAAATTAATAAATGGTAAAATACACTGACATCTCCTCAGGTTTGGTCTAATTACACACGTGTGTTATGTTTATAAAATAGTTACACTCATCTCACTTCAACACGTTAAAATGACCATTATGTCACCATTATTTGGAAGTGGTTGTTTCTTACCATTTCAATAGATTGGAGGGCATTTTAGTCAATATTTGGACAAGAAGGAGGTGAGTGTAACTTTTTTACAAACACAACATTTGAATTTTACCCATTATTAATAGAATGGTACTTTTAACATGGCTTTAAAAATTGTATCTTCAAACACTATTTCATTAAAATTAAATTCTTTTGACACCTGTGACACGTAGATGCTTTGTTAAAAAATATTGCTGATAAATATCGGACACACAAGGGATTGATAATGTAAGCTCGGATTTGGATCATTCTTAAAATAAAATTATTTCATGTCGATGTAATTTGTTAAATAGTGTTGCAATTAATAATGTTGCATGATGTTACATCTCAAAGTAATTGTACTGTATTATATTATATTCTGATGTAAATATAGAACAAAATACAGTACAAATATTTATTTTGGAGAGAATTCTGATTCATGGAGGCTCTCGTGAGTCCGTACATACATGGGATATAAAAAATTAAAAAAAAAAAAAAGCCAAGAATTAGGAGTATGAAAATTGAGGGAGACAGGACCACCATAATTAATGGACCCCCCGGCAGTTTAATGCACCATATATAATTCACTGGAAAATGGCCTTTAGATGATCCTATACGACGCAGACCACCACGTACAGCCAAGGATTGACCATACGATCGATATGACGGAATGGAGGTGGTAGGGTCATTTGAAAGTGATGGACATCGCGTCCATAACATAAAATGCTCCATTATTAATGTGTCAAAAGTAGAGAGCGAATTAGATATTTTCCATTGAGACAAACACAATGCATATGCATGGAAAAGTTGACATAAAGATAGATACTTTTTTTCAGATATTTTTTGAGAGTACTGCTCATTTAAGTATCTTCTCTGGAACCTTCTTCACAAATCGACCCTGCAACAAAAAAAACAATACACTTGAATTTTAATTCAATCCAAAAAAACCCATTATATATCTGTGTACATAGATAAAAACATATATATATATATATAGAGAGAGAGAGAGAGAGAGAGAGAGAGAGAAATAACCTTGAGCCTAGGTCTCTTATCTGCATTGAGTTTGCGAACTTGATATCTTATCTTCTTAGAGAACAATCTGGACTGTCGCTTCTCCTTGTATCTAAGTACACTAGCTTCCCTTCTTGTTCTCTCTTCTTCCATCACAGGCACCTCTCCCATCTTCAAAACATTAATTTAGACTAAATTGTTAACCTTATTAACATGGGAAGAAAAATAAAAAATCATTAAATTAAACATGCACATCTCTCTCCATGAAGAATCCAAATTTAGTTACCAACAAAAAGACTTTTAAAATGCAATTAATCAACTTACCTCAGCATATATTAGTCCTAACCTTGATTGGGTGGATGATATTCAAATGTTACAAATAACAAAATTCAATCATGATAGCTTCTATGAAAGAAATGAGAGTTATGTTAGTAATATTAATTGTTTACTTCAAAATATATATCAAATGAAATAATAAAAAATGGAAAAAATTAAGCAATATATATATATATAATAAGAATTAAAATGAAGGATAACAATAATAATAAGCTAGCTAGTTATTAATTGTGGATAGTACTGACATAGCTGTTATTCGCCATTGAAAGAGAGTAACCATCTGCCCAAAGAGAGCCGCGACCGGACCACGCATCCAAGACCTCTTGATAATTCAAACTCAAGTTCAAAGACACCCTCTTTTGATCATCAATATCATCCCAAAACCCATAGTTCTCTCTTTTTATACTACTATAGTAGTAGTAGTGGCTCTCTTCTTGGAAAGGTATGTTTATGTTCGTGACCTTCTGGTCTCCTTCTTCTTCCTCTTCTTCTCCAACTGTAAACCCTTCCCAATCCAACAAGTCCCAATTCAGATGGCCATACATGCAATTACCTTCGGATGATAAGTTTTCTTCGTCGTCAATGCCCAAAATGCCCTCCAACTCATCCATAGTATCGTTCTTCTTGTCGGCATAAACATGGTCAGTTTCACATAATTTGGGAACAATTGAGTCTGGCACTTCTTGTTCTTCCTTCTTAGGGCTTCTCAACAAATAGCTATGTCCCATTCCTATCTCTCCCTATTTCTCTCTCTCTCTCTCTCTGTTTATTTCTACTTCTATCTATCTATGTATATGAAGGTGTAGCTATATATATGTAAGATATATATGAATAGAGGAAATTAATAATGGGTAATATCATTTTGATCTTTGGCTGATGTGGCACCCTATCCTCTTGTCATTGGTCAATATATGGCCTACATATTGTTGTGATAAGCTGAAAAAGCTCCAGTATGGAGGGTGCTGGTGGGGTTTGTAATGCATATACATATTGCTCAATTGAATTTGTTAAAACTTTGATTATATGATCAAAAAGCACGTGATAAAAATTGGATCCGTCTTCAAAACTCAACAGTAAAGACAATATTCCACTACCTCACGCAAAGCGATGAGGTGATAGAATATATTTGACTTTCAAATATTGTTACTATTTACAAATGTATTTTTAAAGATTTTAATTGTATCCACATATATTGAACATTCAAAGATATTGTGCAAAGGGGGTGACAAGCAACCCAACCAAACTCCTCCAATTTATTTTATTTTCTATTGTGCGAGTCCAGATAAGTTGGATAAAAATAAACTCAAGTTGTTTAAGAATATCTTAAAATAAGGCACAATGTCAAATGAGTGGAGAAAAACTACAATAGTTTCAATCTACAAAAATAAAGGAAATACACAATATTGTGGTTATTATAAATGAATTAAATTAATGAGTCATACAATAAAAATATAAAAAAGGGGCAATAAAATAAAGACTAAGGGAGGAATCCACAGTAACGGACAATCAACTCGGATTCATGTCAGGAAGATGAACCATGGATGTCATATACCTACTTCAACAATTAGTTAAAGAATGTATGAGCAATCAACAACTTATATATGGTTTGTATAGACTTAGAAAAAGCACATGATAGAGTCCTAAGGGATATAATTTAATGAGTCCTACAAAGAAAACAAATTTTCTTACAAATTATAAAAGTATCCAATATGTGTATATGAATATACAAACTAAAGTTTGTACCAGATGTAATGACACTAGTTTTGTTTTCCATATATAAATGTAAGATTGCACTGACGATCGGTGCTAAGCCCGTATCTATTTGCAATAATCTCAAGTAAAATAATAAAATAATTCTAAATTAAACAAGATTTCTTTGTTCATGATGTTTATATTAGGAATTGTGTCTCAAATTCCTATTATAATTAAGTTTATATTTGAGAGTTATATTTTAGGTAATTTTTTGTTAGGCAAGTCTTTGGACTCCAAGGAATTGTAATCCTTATCTAGCAAGTAATTATGTTTGAGACTTTATAAATAGTTTTGTAAGGTATAAATTTAGACTTATGAGATTGAAAGAGATATAGCGAAGTTAATGGATAGAGAGATCGAGTTTATTCGTTGGTAGAGAGGAAAAAACACTGATGGCAAGCAGGGGTTTTATGGAGTGGTACACGGTGAAAAACTCTCGAACAAGAGTTTGTATACACGATTTGGAGTTTTGTGGTGTGGTACACAATGAAAAGCTCACAGACAAGAGTTTGTGTACATGATCTGGTGTTGGGTATATTCTACCATTGTAATATCTTTAAGGAATTATAGTGAATTTGCACGTAGGCCGGTTTGTACTGAACCACGCATATCTCATGTTTTGTGTATGATTGTTTCTTTATTATTTTCACTAAATCTCTATATTCTTGCGTTTCCGCTATCTTGACAAGTGGTATCAAAACCAACAGTTCGTCTTAGGATGTTGAACCTTTATTCAAAGAAGATTCTGAAAACACAAAGAGACTCATGTATGTAATGTTGAAAGAGAAGTGGAGATGGAAGAACACTTGTAAATGTTTTTATTCCACTTTTGGTGAATCTGGACGTAGCCCAATTTGTACCGAACCACGTATATCTCATGTTTTGCGTATGATTGTTTCTTTATTATTTTCACTAGATCTCTATGTTCTTGCGCTTCCGATGTCCTAACAAGTGGTATCAGAACCAATGATTCGTCTTAGGATGTTGAACTTTTATTCAAAGAAATTCTGAAAATATAGAGTCTCACGTATGTAATGTTGGAAGAGAACTTGAGAGGGAAGAACACTTGTAAATATTTTTATTCCACTTCTACTATTTCACATTGATTCACTTATAACATTTGGGTAAAGTAAATGTTTATAGAGGCTTCAAAACCCATGTCTAACATTTACATATAAATGCCCAGTTAGTCTCACTTATAACATAACATTTAGTATGCTTAACTCCAACTAACATAACTTTTATAGACTTAACTCTTATGCCAATGGTTTCAGTTCCAGGTGAGTTAATCAATTGGCTTGTTTGATCACCATAACTTGAAAATCATAATGGTTTACACGACATAGAGCTCAAGTAGTCAAGGTGGAGCCTTGGAGGTTTGACTAAGCGGCAGTTCAACATAATTTGAGGCCTTAGTAAGAATGTTTATTTAAAAATTATTCTTCTTGCTTTTTGATGTGCAAAATTACTAATTGAATACGATTTTAGATTAACATCTTCATTTTTCTTACTTGTTTCACTCCCAAAAAATTTTTATGTTCTTCATAAAGAATTTTATTTTCGCACATTTGACTATTATCATGAATCAAGTTATTCATATATTTTTCTTTCATTATTGTACAATCTTCTAATTTTTTTAGATGACTTTGTTGTTCTTTTGTAGAATTTTCACTTTTTCTTTGTTTGATTATTAGGGTTAACAAATTTACAAGAACTTCTTTTAGATTGAATTAGTTTATCTATTATTCTTTTCTTTTTAAGTTTTTCATAACCTATTTCATACAATCTAGTAGACATATTCTTATATTCAATAATATAAATAACAATAATTACAAACAAAATATACAATTTTATGATAACAAAAAATAATAAGACTACAAAATAATTTAAGCTAAAGAACGTACAATAAACCTGATGTTAGAAAAATCCGGTCTAATGGTCCAAAAAATTTCAAATATTTTATGGCTAGTAGCTTAAAAACTTCCAATAAATATATCGCCGTAATGAGTGGTGAAGAAAATAAGTTACAATGAGAGAGAAATGAAGATTGGAGAGTTTGTGAGATAATAGAAAAGATAAACGATACAATGACCGAGGAGGAACAAAGTAAAAAACGTGGAGAAAAAAAATATATAAAAGTTAATAGGAGATGGAAAGTTTTACAATTTTCAATTTCCTAAAATTATCTGGTATTATAACATTAAGAGTTAGTAAATACAATATTTCGGCTAGTGTAATGAAGAGAGAGAATTTTTTTAGGAAATTGTCAAATTGGTTGGGTCTAATAATAAAAGGAAAAAATAATAAGAAGTCTAATAATAGTAGATTATTATTTTTTTGGAAGTTTCATAATAGGAAGAAAAATATTTTTTGGGTCTTATATGTCTGACCGCCTAAGGGCTCCGGTCAGGCTTGACAACATACCATGAGACAATGATAGATGTGCGAGATTGAAGTCGCATGAGATGTTTGTTAGTTTAAAAATTAAAATTTCATAAAATAACAAAATTTCATAAAAGAGTATAAAGTTAAAATAATTCTTAAAAAAAAATTACACAACATATATAGATAGAATATTTTAAAAAGAATTTAGTAAATAAAGATAGTATTAGTTTTTCTATTTACGGGGTTTACCCAACACATTTAATTTGCTTGTAACATTTTGACCCGGTACAATCATCTGTTGGCCAGCAATCTTCCATCTTTATCTAAATTAAATTCACCTCACTCATATGTGTTTGACATGTGTATTTGATACGTGCAACTTGTACTCATTCTTGAAATTTCTCGCCACCATTAATTCTTGTTATCCTTTCCATTAACTTCTTTCATTCTTAAAATCTCACCCTTTTATTCTTTCCACACTCTTGTTATCTCTTCCAACCCTGCTTCTTCAAGTTTATTGTTACAATTGTGACTCCTATCCATATATAAGTATTCTCATTTCTAATAGATGACTAGAATGGATTATAATATAAATATTTACCAACTCTCTACTCGATCTTCTACCATTTTTCTCTAATCTACCTTTTTGTCCAAAACCTTCAATGTTCTTAGAATCTTCTATCTCTTCACAACATTTCATACTTTCTTATTATTTATAGTCTTCTATATTATTGAAATGAAAACATACAAGGCATAAGAAAAGAAAATTAGTATGTGTGAACGGTTTTTTTTTTTTTTTAAAAGTATTATGTCTGAACATATCCGTATTCATATTCTTTCACTTTTGTTTTTTTTTTTACATAGGATTTTTTTAACATTTTTTAAATAAGAAAAGCAAATTATATCCGTTCCTTTACCAGCACATACTTTTCCACCATATTTTACTATGTCTGCACCTATATATTTTAATTTAATTTCACTTTAGAGGAACTCCTTTTTCTTTTGAAATCACTTGTTTATAGAATGAAAATGATAAGAAATAATTTCAAAAAGTTAAATCTAGTAGGACATATAACATATGATAGAAAAGAGTGAAAAAAGAGAATTCACGTGACAAATCTCATTTGTACAAAATAAAGACAACGTTCATATGTCTCTCTCTTTCAGACTTTTTCTATCTATACGTACATATTCTATCTTGTTATTATTAGACTTTGTTTCACCAACAATTTTAATTTATGAATAATTTTGGTTTGACAAATCTAATAACAGTAGTCAAATACTACCCCAAAACATTCCTTTTTTGAAAAAAAAAATGTTTCCCGTAAGGGGAGTGGTACTTTCTATTCATTTAAAGTAGAAGGTCGAAGATTCATAGAACAAAGTGAGTGTGTGAGGTTTTTTTCTCTTTGGCAACTAAAAAAAATTTACAGTTACTCTTTTAACTACAGGAATTGTGCAATGTGCATTGAGAATTTCCTTCTAGTTTTTGTAAGATATATTTTTTATCATTAATTTGATTGAGATGGATGAAGTGCGAAAGGGTTTTACAATAGCATGGGCCTGATGGCCCTATGGTAGGATTATTTTTTGAAATTCAACAAAAACATTAAATTTTTTTTTTTTTTTAAAAAAAAAGGGGTGTTGCTGATCAATGAATGGCCTATATAATCCAGGAATAATTTTGTAAGCCAATTGATTCCCCCTGCAAAGAGCAACCTTTTTTTATTTTTCTAATGATGGGCCTTTATTGGTGTGAATCAACGATAAGTTGTATTTTATTATTTTTAATTTGTGCGTGAAATCATTATTTTTCTCTTACCATGAGTCCATGACAAGAAACTCACACTCATATTTCGTCTTTAATGAATCTTAATCCTCATTTTAAAAGGTAGATATCACTGGAATTGAATTAAAATAAAGTGAATTTGAAGTGGATTCAAGTGAATTTAGGTCCAAATCTGAATTTGAATCGGATCTATGGGCAGGATCCACATCCGATGAATAGAATTCAAACATGATTCAAATAGAGTAAGAAAAATAAAATTTTGGATAAAATATATCTTTCAATGACAATTCATATCCAATCTATTTCTTATTTCGAATTCAAAATTTTTAAGATCCAATTTCATTAAAGTAAACTTCAAATCCAATCTCCAATCAAATCGGCTCCGATTTGAGCCTACCACTAAGAACAGGTTAGTTAGCTAGGTTGGGGTTACAACTTGAAGACCTGGAGGAGAAGGTATTGAGCACTCCAAGAGTACCGTACAAATAAGGATTCCACCTATACAAAGTTTACATTTTTTATTTTTTTCTATTATCACAAATAAAACTGTGTTTGTATTGGGTAGGATTCCACAATTCATTGGTGGTATAATGCTTAGGGTTTGAAAAGTTTGTTAACTGTAATCCCATGAAACATTGCTATGCTTTGCGGAATCTTTGTCGTTTTGTTTTTTTTTTTTATAAATTTTCTTTTGAGTCTTTTTACATGGGGGTGTACAAAGAATCGTCGGAATCGAAATCGAAACTGTATAAAATCGTACCTGAACTGAATCGAACTGTCGTTATTGTTCCGATTCCGATTCCGATTCCAATAGAACCGAACCAAACTAGAACCGTGAGATATATATATATATATATATGTATATATAATTTAAATACCTAAATAACATTGCTTCACACAACATAATTTATTGGGAGTGAATTGGTTCCTCAATTTTGATATGTGAATCAATTTAAATTATTAGACATGAAAAGAGATATCCATCTTCATTTGAACTTTTCAATTGTTTTCCAATTAGTTTCTCCCAAATCTGGACAACTTCTGTCTTTTACTTCTAACTTTTCATATTTTTATCATTAGCTTGACTAATTATTGTTGTTGTGGGTGTGTAGTTTGTGGAGTTGTTGGTGTTGTAGACCTGTGGTTCTGTTATGATTTCAAGCTGCTGTTTGGTTGGATTAAAAGAATTTTCTATGTTATTACACAATTCATAATAATGTTCTTGTGATTTTTTTGGTTACTTAGTTCTGTAGTTTATCTAGTTTGTTGTTTTTAATTTTATGTAATTATGGAGATTCTTTAGTTTGTTGCCTCGGAAATTTTATTATGTAAAATAATAGTAATTAGAAAAGTTATTTTAATTTTTAAGTTGTATGGAGGCTTGACAAATGTTCAGTTGAATCATTTAAAATTAAATTAGAAGAACCGCGGTTTGGAACCGAACCGAACTGTTCACTACGGTTCGGTTCGGTTCGGTTCGGTTCTACCTCCCAACAGTTTCGGTTCCAGTTCCAAAAACAAAAAATCGTTGGGAACAGTTCCGGTTCTGCCAAGAATTGTAAAGAACTGAACCGTGTGCACGTCTACTTTTACATATGCTCTTGTTAGGAGTGCAACTTGGGGTGGGCAACACGAATCCAACTCGAGCCCAGCCCGATTTTTTACGGGCTTGGGAAATTATTTTTACAATTAGGGTTAAACTTCGATTAAAAAGCCTCAACCTGAACTTAATTAGGATTGAGCTTGAATTGAGATGCCAACAATTTGAGCCCAATTCGAATCCAAATTGTAATATTATTTTTATACATATTTTTTATTTTAACTATATTATGTATGTTAACACTTTGGATAATTAATTTTCTAAAAATTTGATTGTAATTTTTTTATAAATTTGCATTAAGTTCTTAAATTTTGTTATGTTTAGGAGTAATCTAATGTGAAATTTATTAAAGATCACTTTAAATTTTAAACGTGGAGATTGGTGATATAAATAATCTGAATTAACCTAACTTTTTAATCCGAAATATCAACTTGAGTTGACAACCCGAGTTTAAAAATTTAAGAATGTGTTGGGCTATGGTTGGTAGTGGTGTTAGAGTTGGGTTAGGGTTGAACATTTCATATGTAGAGTTGAACCCAAGTTGTACTTCTAACCTGTCCAACAGTCCGAATTGCAGCACTAGCTCTTGTTCTTTTGGGCCCAATAATTGTAGCCCCAATGAAAATGGGCCAGAATACCTGGTCCTTATAACCCCGGAACCGCCCTCATCTAGCTTGAATTTGTTCTCATAAATCCTACTTTGGGTCAGGCCCAGTCCTTATTTACAGAGCTTCACAATTTCGTCGGGGCTAGATTTTTTTAGTCGGCCAAATTTCAAGCACGTGTCACCGTTTCTTGTAGCAGATTTGAGATTTGTGTGTGTCTCAACGCTGATATTCGATCACATTGATATCAAAGCTAAGCCTGGCCTGGCTATCAATACTTTCTTGATCAAATTTATTTAATTCTAATCCATTTTAAGCTAGAAAACAACTTCTAAACTTGCTTCAGGAGGGCACAATAGACAATGATAAAAGATTTTTTTTTTAATGGTGCAGTAGGACAACAAATCCAAAGATATAAGTGTAATAACACTACATAATCAAAATTCATATAGTATGTAATAATTTTTTAAAAAAAATTGTTAAAAAAATTCAAAAAAAAAATACGGACATTAAAAGTCTTTTTGGCAACAATTTCTATTTTGCATTTTCGACTTCATATGATGCAGAAACATTAATTTTTTTTTCTCACCAATTTGGCAAAAAAAACACAAAATAAAAAATGATTGTCAAACAAGTCTTTAAGTGTGTGAAATTCAAGTATAAATTTGAAGAACAAGAGAATAAAAAAAGAATAAGAAGAGAGAAAGGAAGATTATTGTACATACATTATACATGAATGCAAAAAGAAGAAAATAAATAAATAAATAAATAATATATATATATATATATATATATATGTGAGAGAATTTTGAAGATGAAAAAAGGGAATGCAAATTTTTTGTCCAGAATAAAAAAAAATTTTGAAGGAGAAGAAGAGTAGGAAGGAAAAGAAAGAAATAGTTAGAGAGATTTAGAAAAAAAGAAAATTTAGGAGGGGCATTTGTAAAATTTTAAAAAAGTTATATAGAAGTATGTAAAAGAAAATTTAATGAATAATATTAATTTCTTAAACTAGTATAGTATATATTTGTTTTCACTTCTGTTTTTTTGGGTGATGGTTGGGGGTGAGAGGGGAGGGGTCGGGGATTGACTACACGCATATGCTTGGATGTGTAACGGCATTCACGTGGACTTTGTAGGGATATCATATGAAGTTGAAAAAATTAACACCGTTACAAGGGACACTCTTTCTCTACGGATATATATATATATACACATGTGTGGTAAATCTATATTTTTAGCTGTCTTGTTTGAGTGCTCGAGGTAATGGTTTCCAAACAAAATGGTAGAAATTCTACCGTAGAATCTATATTCCAACTATTTTTACCATATACTGGAATGGCTTAATTAATTATATATAGGACATAACCTTGCATGGAAGCTGAGGGACAGACATGACTAGTGAAGTGAAATTTTTGTAACTAGCTGGTCCAAAGAAAGTTGCAAGTGTTGAACATATTAATCAATAGAGGTTGAACTTTTCAAACAAAGAAATACTTTATGTAAATCATAATTCACATTATCAATCATTTGTACTGCATGAAGAATCAAGTAATCTTGACGGTTGTGGTAGTGCCTTGAAATGCTCATTCCTTTAAGCTTAAATGCATGTGATCGATGACCATATAAATCAAAATGGTCACATGCTCAAATCAAGATCTAATATCAAAGTCTTTAAGTTTGACTTAAAATTTAGCCCCACGTTAATCAAAAGTATCTTTTAATGATGTTAATTAGCTCCTTAAACATTACACTGATGACTGACGCAAGACTTTTTAGCTGTCTATATATATATATATATAGAGAGAGAGAGAGAGAGAGAGAGACCAATGGATCCCAACTTTATATATAATTATGATATCAATTTCAGTCTTAGATTAATTCTTCCAAAAGAGGAACAGATTAATTTGCTAAGGTATCTCTCTCTTACACACACGTACGCACACGTGTGAGATCGATCTCATATTTAACTTATTACCCCACGAAGTAATAGCCAAATTTTAACTCGATCTCTACTACCTTTTGCAGAGGGGAGTATTTCACTCATGAAAAATGACGTACAAAACCCTTCGCTCTGGTTATCATTTTCTATTTTGCAATTTTTAACCCTCTAATCTTTCAGCATAAGGGCCTAAAAAGTAGCACTATTTGATATAAAGTCTCATTATTTGATGGAAATACATTTTGAAGATTTTGAGGATGCAAAGTTATGATTTTGCACTATCTTCGAAAGGTAATCAAGTTAAAATTCCTAAATTGAGACAAGACGTGACGGTCAATGACAACGTTAAATAGTCTAAAAGCATTTGCGGATGTCTTGAATAAAGTTATTTTTTTTCGTTCAACGGTCTATCTACCCTGAAAACCGCTGAGACATGAAAATTTGTGAAGAGAGAGAAAGTAGAGAGGAATCCTGCTTGGTGTAAATCAAGAAATTAAGAAGCAATTAAGGATATATAAACACTAGTTTACTAAAAAAAGACATACACTACTATTATGCAATATTATTTCATTTGGGAATTGAATTGAATAGCAAGTTATGTCCAAAGAGACTCTCTCTTGAGAGGGTCTTGGATTACATTGGTAGAAGAAGCAAAGCTGAGATATTGTGGAAGGTTATTATTATTAGTGGACAAAAGAAATGATCTGTCATGATGATGATGATGATGATGATGATCTGCAGCAGCAGCAGAAGCAGGGTCATGAATCTGTACGTGTGTGGGCAAGGTAGGCTCCTGCTGCATCTGAATGCAAAGTATCTCAGCTTGAGCCACTGCAAGCTGCATTTGCAGCTCAGACACTTGATTCTGTAGGTAGGAAATCGCCCCAACGCATCCATACACCGGGTCTCGTACTCTCGCATTTGCTTCATACACTAAACTGCTCACTGCATCTGCTCTCTGATCAACTGGAAGCTCCTGCAGCCAAGTCAAATAAAGATATATAGTTACACAAACATGAACCTAGCTCATGTCATGTGTATATATATAATCTGAGATGCATACATATGTGCAAAGTTATAAGTAATACATGTGTCTATATATATATATATATATATATATATATAGAGAGAGAGAGAGAGAGAGAGAGAGACCTGTAACATCTTGCTGATATTGCTGGCACCAAAGACCTTGTGAACAATGGCGAACTTATGAGGGTCATCGGGAGGGAAGAAAGGTGCAAAGATGCAGTCCTTGGCGCAGCGACGTCTCAGCAGCTTGCAGGAAGCACAGGGTGAACTTCCTCCGGCCATTTCCTTTCAGGAACAACCTGTAAAAAAGGTAATTTTCTTTCGGTGCAAGAGGAGAGGAAGATAAAGGAGACCTTATTAAAGAGAGTAGTGTTGGTGAGAATGAGCTTGGACGGCCTATTTATAGTAGCTAATGGGGGCGTTTGGATTCTCGTATTTCAATTTAACAAATAAAAAGGGGAAAAATTACTAATCAGCCCTACTTTTAAACTTTAAACACAAATAAGTCCCTTACAATTTTCACAAACACAAATAAGTCTTTTCAAATAAATTCAAATTCTATAAATAATCAATATTTTCCAATTAACGAAAATACAAATTTTCTCTCTACTTTGAATATTTTGTAACTAATACCTATTTTAAAAAATATTAATTGTTACCAAATTTAATAATCCTAATATATTTAACAAATTGTTTCAAATTCACTTTGCATAAATACTCACATGTTAAAATACAGTGAAATACTTTAGATGCATTACATCTATGAATACTAAATGAATTATTTCCAATATTTTTTAATTTTCTACTTCATATTTCTTTTAAAAAACATCTCAAGAATAAAAAATAAATCTATATAAATTTGAGACTGTTATCTAAAAATGTATTTAAGTTATCTTAATAAATCAAATATAACGTGAATTTGAAACAAAACTTTTTTTCTTAAATTATTTATTTTTAATAAAAAAAAATTAGTAAAATTGTTTAGAGAAAATTAGTTAAGCAACATACATGATATCTAAAGGATAAAAAAGGAATTATATTAGTTATAGAACTTTGTTTGAAATTTTTATGAAAAGTAGGAATAATTATCCTATAAAGACTTCTTTGTCTTTTGAGTGCAAAAGTACATTACATCAAACTTTCATTACTAAGAGCCTTTAGGAGGATTGGATGTATAGAGAAATCTTACCTTCTCATGCAAAAAGTTTTTATTTTGAACATGTGACCTCCAAATTACATGGAGGAACTTTAGTATTGCACAAGGACATGAAATGTGGCTCTCAAGCTAGGAAGCACGACTTCCCAATACTTAACAATACATTTCTAACAAGTTTTGAACATTAAAATGTACAATAATATCATAGTATAATTGTTAAGAAAAGTTTAAATTTATTTAAAAAAGAAGTGTTGAAATATATATCATAATTTAATATAAAATTTATCTATACAAATTATGCAGTATAATTCTTAACTCTTATTTTGTTTGTTAATCAATATATTTTATAAAGAAATGTTAATAATTCTATTTTTTGTATATATAAAAATATAATTTGTTATTTTTATATTGTCGTATCCTACCGTACCCATATCCTATTTTTTTGAGATTTGTCGTATCATCGTACCCGTATCGTATCGTACCTGTGTTTGTATCTATGCTTCCTAGCTCTCAAGGGTAATTTAGTAATTACATCCCGTGGACAGATGGCATAAAGAATAAAAGTTCAGGGTTGACCACCGGCAAGGCGTGTGATCGAGTTTCACGTTATCGTTTGGACTCTTTTATTTAATTCCATACTCGTATGAGTTACAGTAGAAAAAGTATAGCGAATGTTATGATTATTTAAAGACTAGTTTAGAGTAAGAGCAATAAATTCTAAAGAAAATAAAGTAGAGTAGGGTTGATTGAATGGCAAACTGGTGTGAAACGATGCAAAAACCTAACCCGGGCCGAGACAGGTGGGCTCAACATGGATGTTTGTTGGTGGACAATACATGGAAATATAAATTTATACAAAACACATTTAACTCTCTCGTCATTTGATCAACCGTCACACGACACAGCCTAGCTAAGCAAACAAAAATCCAAGACAAACAAAATTCAACCCTTCATGCTCGCTTTTCTAATTCAAACAAATATTTAAAAAGCGGCCGCCCCTCCCCAACCCCATCTAAATTAAATTAAATTGTTTCATGATTCAGCTTAAAGAACTCAGCTTGAATCAAACTCTTTTTCAATTTTCTTTCAAAAAAAGGAATTTATTAAATATCAATTAAAGATCTCGATAAACCTCCTACTTAACATTGTTATAGAGGTTCAAACATAAATTATCACCAAAGATTATAATCTAATAGTATTTCTTTTATTTTTAAAGTGAAAGGTCAATGATTCAGGTCTCATTAAAATATCTTATATTCTATAAGTCGACATGATCAATTTCTATACCATCATTATGTTTCTTACGATTCAAACTGTCAGGATATTCTGATTTTGCATCAATGTTTTTCATGAGTTGAAACAGTGCTATTTTTTATTAATATGAACTTTACAGCAAGTCCATTTCTTTGTGGTCATCTATAAATAATTTGAAATGCAAATTATTAAAGGATATATTGACTTACAAGATGTACAGTTTAGTCATAATATATGTAGATGTGAAAGTTGAACAAACAAGCGAAACCCAAACCAAAATCCGAGCCCCATTTTCAATCTGATTTTGTCAACCAGAGATTACCTTGGATTGAAATTAAAACTATGTTGAAGACGGATTATTGGTTTGCTCCAATGGGTCATCCAAATTGCATCCGCCCACAGGGATCGGATAGTGGTAATCTGAGCCTATGGATAACTTGCTGATGAGCACCTAACACCCTCGCATTTCTAAAACATAGATCTGGCTGATTATTTGATTTTCGTACTTCAAGGATCATAATTTAGCCTCCAAGCGCATGCGTTACCAAGGTCAAGGGGAATGTATTTGCCATCTGTCATTTTCTTTGTCAGCTTTGTTTCTATCCGTTGGGGTTAAACATCAAATACATAAATAAATACCTTTCTCAAATGCTTTGTCAAACCTTCTACTTTTTTTTTTTTTTTCTCTTTACAATTATTTACTTAAGACATAGTGCACAACTCAAAGGTAGGTGATTCTTAAAAATAATAACTAAAGTAAATTTGATTACCGATCCAGCGGATTTTCATCAAGACATAATTTTCTTTTCTTTTTTTTCCATTTTGACACGCGCAACACAATTTTACCATTTCTACATTTATTTTCAAAGGTAGTTGATCCTTTCACATTGAAAGGAGGGCCACAAGCTTTGGTATCATTTCCTCCATTATCCGTTTAGTTTTAAGAACAGTTTATATAATTTAACCTTAAATTGGAAATTGAACAAGAGCAGCAATTTTAAGTTCAATAGGAAGTGGAGAAAAAAAAGAGTCGGGGTATGGTTTGGTTGCTATATAAAAGTGAATTTTCAATCCCAGACTCCTGTAGAATGGCTCGACCCATCTACTGCACCAATGGACCTCTAATGCAGCAAAAATTCTGAATCCTATCACCTTATTTTAGCATAAAATAATAATGTTAAAAAAGTTGATAGAATAAAACAACAATGCTTCAACATAAAAATAATACTCTTAAAAAATTTTAAAGATTAGAATAATACTAATAACTACCCACAAAGAAATTAATGCAAACCACAAAGTGTTCGGAAACTTCTAGATCTAAGAAATAATAATAATAATAATAAATAAATAAGGAAAACTCATTTCAGAAGATCAAAATTTTGTGCTAGCTGGGTCATTCAATGAAGTGGGAATCACAATGGGACCCATACAATCATAACCGTCTACTAGCAGCCCTCAAGATAAAAACAAAATGTAGGGCTATAATACAATAACTCAATCACGGTCCTCATTATATTATAGTATTTTTCTAAATTAAATGAAGCTACTAATTTCACCTAAAACATTGTGTTTGCATGTCATGTGATAAATGCGACACCGACAGACAATCGCTATCGCTCGTACTTATCTATAACAATAGATTTCTGAATCAATCCCATTAAATTAGTACGAGTTGTAGAACCCTAAGACCGATTCCTTTCTTGCATTTAATGCTCCCACATGATTCCAAGCTTCTAATCTTCCATTCCGAGGGAAAACAGCTCTCTTTCCCAAGTTGTCATGACAATCGTATATAGGTGTGTTTTTTATTTGCACTTGTCTTGTAAACCAAGTCTTCGCCTTATTTCTCTTGGACTCTCATCTTATTTTTTAAGAATAATGAAACCTTTCTGTTGAATTTCCAAGTATATTACCTCACAAAACGCGTAGTTTCTGTTTCTGTTTCAGTTTGAAGTTTCAAACTCCTAGGCTCTAGGAAGAAGAGACTGTGTAGACAGGATGAGAACCTTGTAAACTTTTTTAAACTATGTTTTCTAAATTAATGAATAGAGTAAGAGAAAAACAGACATCTTTCCTTATCTTGGAGAAAATAAAAAATGAGAACTCCAACGCAAACATTAAATGCTCTTGGTGAGATGGAAGATTCGATTTTTGAGATGTGCATGGTTTTCAAATTCTAAAATGGTGGAGATTTGAAGCCATTTTAGACAATAATCTCTTGTATGAGGTTTGAAGGGCAACTTACCTGGGGTACAATTACTCGAACAGACTGGCGTTGGATTTTCAATGCAGAGATTTCTATCCAAAATGCAAGTCTAGACTCCATTAGGGAAGAAAAGAGGAATGCTAGGTCAAGCATCACGTGGGGACTGTCTGCTGTTAGGTGAAGTGAACCCTAGTATGAAACTCATCTAATGAGACGAACAGGCTCCACGTGGCGCACTGGCACGTCCGTGGCATTGGCTGGGAAGATGATTAGGGTAAGCATGCACATGCAATAGGCATGTGATTGCATGGATGAGGGTTATGCTAATTTGTTGCTGCAGATGTAACATTTTTTATTATATTTTTTTACTTCAAATTAAATACAGATTACCTACGACTCCTGTAGCATTCAGCATTGAAGTACATAAAGCACATGTAGGACTGAGTCATAGTTGCAGTTGGGTATGTCCTTAGGTTAGTGGCTTGGACTAAATCTGGACGCTAGATATTCAGGCCAACCAGCCAGCCAGATAATGCTTGATCAATAGTAATGCAAGTTATCTTAAAGGGGGTAGGATCAGAGTGGACCAACACAGCACCACCAAATTCAGTGCTCAAGCCCAGTCCAAGGCAACCTTTCTATTATCTGTGCCCACCTAGAAGAACACCATTCCCTTCGAAGACTCACTAAATACATTCATTTAGTGACCTATATAAAACTTCTGAGAAAATTTAATACCAAAACCCAAGTAGGTTTCTGGCATGGAGTCCAATCTAAAAGGAAGACCCCAACCCTGTGTATGAGCAACATACAAATGTATTGGACATGTGATGTATGATTACCATCTAGGTTGTCACTGTTAAAAATCTTCACCAGAAGCTAACCTTGTGAGAAACTCTTACAACGTCTGCATAGCACCATCCATTCCAACACCACAACACTTTGCATGGACCAATTATTCCTGCAATAGATAGCAAGTCATGTAAATTTAGTGAAGTATGCCAAGAACACAAGTAGTAGTAAGGACCTCAATATTTTGTGGCATTTGGTTCACTTGTAATCTGCGGCATGAGTTGGTGTTCTTGCAATTTTCGTATATTACGCATCTTAACTCCATTTCTGAACAGAGTGCTTGCTGACCATGGTGTGTCTTTACTAATCAAGGAATGTTTTGTGCTCTTCTCCACTGTTTTCTTCTCCAAGTACTCTGCTGCTTGCGCCTGAACTGTTTTATCACCAAGGACCAATTGCAATGACAGATTAAAATGTGATCATAAATTTATAATTTAACATTGCAAACAAAACTTCATTGCCTAATATTATCCACCCAAATCAATAAAGGTCATACTAGGTCGCCAAGGAGACACTAAAATAAACTGAATGAAATTATGCTATGGGATTAATCCAGTGGTAAAATTTGTAGATCCATCCCAACTGTAACATAATTTGGTGCACAGTAACAATAGTACCTGTAAGTTGTGGGTTTTGATCATCTAATACTGTAAACAGCTGTAGACGGTGGATTCTCACTTTGCTCCACTGCAGTGCAATTTTTTAACAGTCAGCCTGAACTGTCCCAACTTTTCGGAGACTAAATGCCATGTCAAACAGTTTATGTTGCACAGATGCTTTTTCATGAAACACAATCTCCAGTGTGTTGCGCTAAAACCATCCACAAAATCCCAGAAGGTGACATTCATTTCTTCAACTAGTTTGTTCATCACTGATTAATTCATCTTCCACATAAAACCAAATCAACTCAAAAGCCCATCAGAACCAATAAGCTTCGCCTTCTTCCCATTCACTAGAATTACCAATATGCAACCCATCAATGCTGACCCTCAACATGTATTCTTAAATGGGCATGGTGGTTGGTGAGCACATCTATGTTACATGGACTCTCCTATTTCCCCTCACATACCCGTATTGACACGACAAGACATTGGTATGTCACTACAAGTCCGACACACAAACCTAAACTGGACACTCCAATCCTTGATATGGCATGATTGGAGAAGAACAAAAAAAAACTCAAAATTAATACCAGAAATAAGTTTCTCAACTATGAGATGAATGGAAACCTTTTCTTTTACCACATCCCTGAAACCTTTTAATTCACCACATCTCATTTAATTTGAGTAATAATTGAATAAATTTTTGTAAAAGAAAATCATTAAACATTACAATATAATAAAACATATAATGCATTTACATGCGTAGTACGTGTTTATGTACCCGTATCCAACTTTTGAACACATATCCCCACATCTTAAGATTTGGGATTTGAGGAGGTCCAACACTTAGATACAGACCCACACCTGTTACTCTTTTCTGACTTATCTTGTACATATATGAAGCAGTTCTAAAATGTAATGTTTGATGATAAAACTTTCATATAAATTAATTTCTTTAAATAGAGTATTGCATCCACCTATGTCAGATTCCTAATACTAATGTCAATGCAACCAAATTATTCTATACTGATTTTATATTACTAGCCCATGGAGATTGAAGGATTCATAACAAGGGGAGAAATTTAAACCTTGCAGGGGTTATGCCAAAATAATTTGCTGTCAAGGGTATAAGAGCAAGCTGTAGCTATCTTGCAGGGAATGCACCATCAGTAGTTTGGCAACAATACTAGGTTTGGTCTGTAGAATTGATGGAGAGCACCTAAGACTGCCTCATCAAGGCCTCACTGGTACTGGCTGAAATAATTTGATGGTAGATTTTTTATCCCGATGACTGAAGGGTTACCCAAGCTATCAGTTTCAAGTAGAGCTGACAACCGATTAAGTAAATTTAAGGTTTTCATAATCAATTACAGTTGCAGATAGCACAAAATGTGGGCTATTCAAACCAAAACCTCAAAAATAACATAATAAGGCTGGCAGCTAGGTCAAGGCAGCTCTAGTTAATAGACCATGAAAACAAAATAAAACATACCAAATTCATTGATTAGTAGATAACCATCAGACAAGCCACAAAAGAAAGAACTTGAAATTGGTTGTCCTCTCACACATATGACATATCTCTACTCTAGGCTATTGGTAGAAATTGACCCAATATCTAGTCAAGTCTCACATTCCCAAAATGACTCAGCTGGCCGGGAACATCATCATTGCTAAATGAATAAAGAGCCAAATTTTTCAAGAATTAACACCATGAGTAAGACGTACCAGATCGTGAAGCAGCAGATGCCACAGAAAAATCCTTTAGACTCTTAATTCTGTCAATAACTTGATCATGTTCAAAGAAGTCTTCTGTTCCGGGGTAAATCGTACCATTCATCTGGACGCATAAGAGTGCATTTTCACATGCCTAAAAAAAATAGAAGTCAAAAATTGAAGGCTAAAGCTAGTGAAGTGGACAACTTCCCCACCATAATAAATTCCAAGTATTCAGAAAAATTAAGGCTAGTCATGTTAAGCCAAAAAATATTTATGAAAAACAACTAGGTTAAATAATTTATTTGTACTGGCAATAGATATAAGAGGGGTACCAGAATAAATCAAAAAATCATGTTTCACACATTGACTTCAGTTCTCAATGCAAGGAATTGGTTAATTCAAAATCAAAGGCATACAAACCATCCCCGATGTGAATAAAATCTGCAGAGAAGACAAATTCCAGGAAAATGCAACTGGAAATAGATATAAGAGGGGTACCAGAATAAATCAAAAAAATCAAGGCTAGTCATGTTTCACACATTGACTTCAGTTCTCAATGCAAGGAATTGGTTCATTCAAAATCCAAGACATACAAACCATCCCCGATGACAATAAAATCTGCAGATAAGACATATTCCAGGAAAATGCAAATGTGGATAAGTCAAATAGATAATCAAGAAAAAAAAGTGATGCAATGAATCCAACAAAATCACTGAAATTATTTTAGACATAAAATCAAATTATGAACACAAAAATAATCTAATTGCTATTGAAGTTCATTAACTCTAGCCTCTAGCACATCTAACTTACAACTAGCTTCAGATAATGTATTTGAAGCTTTCATTAACCCAGAATTTGAATTATTATGTAACTGATATTTTTATGTGTAATTCTATTCAAACCAGATAGTTTTACAATTAGTTCTTTTAACTGCTGACATGGCTCCTTCTCTCCTAGATGTCGAAAAAACTAGACATATCAATGTTCCATGAATTTCAAAGGAACCTTTACAACATCAGCCTGTATAACTCCTAACTAAGCATAGCATGTCCCGTGTTAAATGCAGCTAATTGGCATTGGTAAACACCATTCTTCAGTTTTGATGGTCAACAATGTGACCTTACAGAAATACACTTGTCATAACAAACATAATGTGTAATGACCTAATACCTTTCATGGAAATTGCAATATCATTAAAAATTTACCTTTCTAGCAATGGAATAGTAACCATTATCTAGCGAATGTTCAGCAAAGGTCATCCATTCTCTGTATGAAACTTGTAGCCACTGAGTAGTTGTAGACTTAAGGTCCCGCAGAATTAAGGCCTCGTATCTCAAAGCCAAGCAACTCTGGAAGCATTCAATATGCATAGAACATCAACCACTCAGTATAGTTTTCATTGCACAAAATTTGACAAGAACCTAGTTAATTGTGATACATGGAGCAAAGAAAGATGTAAATTATACAGTACAGAATTAACGGACTTACAATAACCTTTTTTTTTCTTTTTTTTTTTTTTTTGTTGCATGAAAAGGAAGTAAACTTTATAATTTTGACATGTTCAAGTTTTAGTGATGAGTCCTTTGAGGGAGCCCGAGCTTGAATCCGTAACGACGTGGTGGAGTCAATTTGATCAATCAACCACTAGAGCAGAAGGGGGCAGGATTTCGCAAGCTAATCTCTTGACTTATTTGAAAAATCAACCTTTAAAACGATGAACATAAAGCTAAAAAGAAGTACACAAAAAAGGAAAAAACAATAATAATAATAATGATTTGAAAGGCTATTCGTGTACCTGATTTTGATAAACTGATTAAACAGTAAGCATTCTAAGCTCAGCTAATTCAAGTAACAATTTTATATAAGTGACTTTTCAGTTCAACACTACACCACTAAGGTATGACCACAATTCATGAAGATTAATGCTCATATTACTTTCAAGTTACAGAAATATGTGATCAAGGCAAATCTAAACTGCCAGAACATATTGATCTACCCAAAGTCGATGAAGTAAAAAACAAATACAATCGATGAAGAATATGAAAATTATAAAATAAGCAGACTGCAAAATGGATAGAATAATTGCCTCAACATCACCGGAGAGAGCGAAAGCGCGAACGAAAAAATCGAGAATCTGAAGCTTATGCTCAACAGTTTTCTCTGTGATTTCGTGAAGAATGCGGAGAGATTCGTGTCTCATGAAATCTCTCAAGCTCGATCGGACTTCCAGTAACGATTTCACATCTTTGGAAACCAGAATCGATTCGAGAATTCGTAGAGTTCCATCACCAAATCTGCTCAAAAGTGAGAAAATTTTAGTCCGATGACGAGAAAAACGATTGGAGACAAGAAATAAATTAGAGTTAGGTTAGAGGATGAGAAAGAAAATTAACCTTCTGTGTTCGATTTGGGAGCGAAAGAGGGAAATTTGCTGTGCGAATCTATCAGACATTTTGAGAGAGAATTGGCGGTTGATGTTTCAAATTGGTCTGCTTTATGTACGCTTAGTTGGGGAAATTTGATTCATTTCTTTTTCTTTTTTTAGTATTAGTAGTTAATAATGGGATTATGTTACTATTAGTAGTAATTAGTAATTAATGAGTTATAAGATCTTGTCATGTTCAATTCTTGCAATACCAAATTTATGTAACCTGGATTTGTCCCTTTTTTTTATCACAAAAATGCTAAGTGAATGATTTTTTAAAATTTCAATTTTTGGACAAATTTCAAAAAAATTTAATAATAGACAAATTTGAATGGATTTCTAACTAGATGTGATATTTTGGTCCGAGCTCAAATGCACCTTTTGTTTTCGATTTGATTGAATAATTTAAGGTTTCATTGGATTGAAAGATTTCAAATTAATGAATTGTGACTCAATTATTTGACAAGTATAATTCAAATTTATATTTAATAACTTCTATTTAAGTCTTAACATCACGAATGAATTAATTTGAGACAATTTTATGTTTGAACTTTAAACCATAAAGCAAATGATGAAATTTGGAAAGAAATGTTAAAAAAAAAATGGCAAATTATTTTTACCTCTTTTAGAGTTTGCCTTTATTACACACAAATTAAATTTTTTTTTTAAAATATTAGTCAACCTCCCTTAAAGTTTTATTGACTTAACTCTGACCACCCTTACCAATAATTTAAAAATTACACTTCCTATAATAAACATTACTCATTTTGTACCGTTTATTAATTAAATGATGTATTTTAAGATAGTATTTTAATATCTTAAGATTTGCGAAATCATTGAATTACTTACACTAAATTCTTTTTATACTAATAAATGAATTAAAAATATATAAAAAATAAAAAAATTTAAGATGACGAAGAAAGAAAAGCAATTTGTTATCTATTATATGCCTTCAAGTGTTAATAATTATCATTTCTACTTTTGAAAAAAATAAAATAAAATTTTTGTGCTAGCAGTGGGATGAGGAGTTTCGGTGTTGGTGGTGGGATGAGGGGTTTTGGTGTCAACAGTGGAAGAGATGGTGGTGTCGGCGGCAACAGGAAGAGTTAGGGGTTGCACATGTATATATGTAATAATAATTGTATATATATGGAAGTTATATGTATATGTTTAAAGATGGCGTTAATTTTAATTAAATATTAATAAACTGTGCAAAATGAGTAATGTTTATTAGAAGAAGGGTAATTTTGAAATTTCAATTTATAAATTAATGGTATGGTTGGTCAAAGTTAAGTCAATAAAATTTCAAGGGAGATTAACTGAATTTTTTTAAAAAGTTTAATTTGTGGGTAATAAAGACAAACTTCATAGGAGGTTAGGGTAATTTGTCAAAAAAAAAGGAGTCGAAAGTACCTAAATGATATAACATAAGATGTATTTTAGTCAAAATTGTAAGGGCAAATTACACTTGCCTTCCTTCTAGTTTGGTATATTACACTTACCTCCCTCTCACTAATAGATTTTAACGGTTGTTAATGAAAAATGTAAAATTAGTCTTATGCCATTTACACTTACTTCCCTTCTAGATTGGCTTATTACACTCACTATTCCTGTGTTTTGGAATATTATACTTACCCCCCTCTAATTTGGATGTTTGTAACAAATACTCTCTTATCGTCAGCAACACTAATTGTCAACGATGGTTAATATTGGTGTAGCCAAATTTGAAGATTTATATGACAAAAATACTCTTCAAATATTTGTAGGAAAACTTTTGTCCTATGTTGTTTGTGCAAAAAGACAAATCTAACCCGAACTAAAGAAAATACATAGATCATTTTCTTTTACATAATTTGCCTTTTATCTTCTCTTTTTCTCTCTAAATCTATTGCCAATTTTATATCTATATACCTTTCAATATATTCTTTAGTTTTAGTCTTTGTTCACTTTCGATTATATCGATTATTGATTCAGATAATGACTTCGTAATGCTAATGATGAAAACTAATAAATTTTGGAGTTTATCTTTATTTCAAGTGTTTAACAGACACTTCGAACAAAATGTAATGAGTTTTGATCCTTTAAAACGTTTCAGCCTTTAGAATTTATGAAAATATGTGCGATGGTACATATAATGTAATTGTGACAAAATAGTTTTTAGTTAAAATTATTTATATAATAATAAGGGCACAATTATAATTTTACATTTTTGTCATATAAATCTTTAAATTGGGTCATACTAGCATTGACTATCTCTGACAGTTAGTATTGTCGACGATAAAGGAGTATTTGCTACAAACGTCCAAATTAGAGAGGTGTAAGTGTAATATTCCAAAACACATGGGTGATGAATGTAATAAGTCAATCTAGAGGGGAGGTAAGTGTAAATGGTATAAGGATAATTTTACATTTTTCGTTAATAACCATTAAAATCTATTAGTAAGAGAGGATAAGTGTAATATGCCAAACTAGAGGAAAGGTATTATAATAAAGTCAATCTAGAGGGGAGGTAAGTGTAATTTGCCCAAATTGTAATAGGTATTTTATAAGTCACCGCAAACAACTATTTTCAATATTTTAAGGGTTAAAATTATTGACTTCCCCTGAGATTTGGTTAAATTACACTCAAAAGACCATTGGATCTTTATTTCTTTCACCTCCCCTAAATCAATTTTTTCGATAATCGGAATAAATTTTAAGAGTGAAAAAATAATTTGTCCTTGCATTATATTTCAAATATGATAAAATATAATGATGTCCCCTGAAATTTGCCATAATTGCACTGATCTCCCATATTATGATTTGAGATAATATTTTAAAATGATTTTACCATTATACCCCAAAATAATTTAACAATAATAAAATTTTGTTTTCTAATATGATATTTACCTTTTCACGCACACGACACCACTAGCCTGATTGTTTTTGTCAACCCGTATCCGTGACTCACGACAAAATCTAACAACTCGGTCCATATATTCGATCCTATATACATGTTTGTATATATATCACCATAATCGAAGATCTTTAAAAAGAATTTGTGTGATAGAATTTTTGGCAATTGATTAGATATGTTATGAGCAAGATTGAAGATCAATGGTAGTCATGGGTGGTGATGGTGGTGGTGTAACATGTGTACAAAAGAATACTAAACAGAGCGAAAGTATAATGTGGGCAAAAATGTTATTTTAGAAATTAATTTTTTTTAAGATGAGGTCATTGTATTTTACCCTATTTGAAATATAATGTTATATTATAATGTAAGGGCAAAATTATCTTTTCACACTTAAAATTTATTCCGACTACTAAAAAATGAATTTAAAAGAGATGAAAGAAATAAATGTCAAACGATATCTTCGAATGTAATTTGACCAAACCTTAGGGAGGTCAACGAATTTAACCCAAATTTCAATGTAGATTGACCATAATTTTAACTAAAGTTTTACCCAAGAGTAAAAAAGAAAAAAGTGATACCACCCTAACAAATTATTTTGTAAAAAAATCCAATTACTAATAGAAAAGTTACGTGTTTAAATAAACGAATAGAAAATTTTGACTTCCATATCAATTATTAAATAGAAATTATAATTGAAAATTTTTAAATCTAATTTTGCAAGTCATATTTTTTCAAGAATTTATTTGTGGGAAGTTGTAAACCCCACTCGTTAACCGTGCAAGAAAGGGTCTAATGAACAATTTGTGGTTGCGTGGAGTAATCACACTAGCAAAGCAATTTTATAACATATGAGATTTTTTCTATTTATTTTAATAATAAAATTATATTTTATGAAACACTTCATATACAGCCGTTAAGCAAGCCTGTCAGCCCGACTCAATTTTCTGTCGAGAGCTCAATTAAAAAATCAGATCAGATTGAAATTGACTTGAAGAATCTGGTCTCATTCCTTAACCGGCTCTAATTACATTCTTACCTTTTCAAATCTCGGCCATTCCCATATCTTAAATGGCGATATCAAACAAAGGAGAAACTTTTTTTTTTTTTGACATTTGGAATTTTAGATTAGTTCACTTGAATATTCAAGAGATTTAATGGTCACAAATCCACAATACCATTCTGTGAAAGTTCTTTTGCAACACAAAAATAAATAGACAATATACATATTTGATTCTTATATTTGACCACCTCCAATGCATTTAAACAAACATTGGACCCAAATATCTCAAGTTAACTTTAGACACATAAATTTACTCTAGCAGGAGCACCAATTATAAACAATAATAAAAAATGGACCACCAGTAAAACACCACCTTCTAAAACCTTTGGAGTAAAAAAATATAATCATAATAAGACCCCCAGTAGAAGAAAATTATCATCATAAATGACTAAGGACTAAAACTACAATTACACAATAGAAAAATTCAATAGAAATAATTTTTCTTACATTCACAATAGACGAGTTTTGTCATTTGTATGAATGCAGATCTACTACACACAAATGCGGGTATTAATGGCTTGTTAAACATCCAGAATTGTCACAGCCTATTCTTGAAAATAAAGGATTGATGACAAACAAAAATTCGAGTACCAAAAGATAACGGGACTAACTCAACAGTATCCCCATCTGCCTACCAAAAATGCATCGTAAAACAAATAGCATGGTTCACCGGAAATAACAGAGCCTTTACAATGATGGCCTAAAGCCTTAAAACAATTAATCCTGAATATGACCACCAGTCCTGAGAACCGAAAATACTTGCACTGGCGTAGGGTATAAAATTTCCCAGTAAAACGAACAAAGGCCATTACAATTTTCCTCGCATATAAATTATTTTATTAAACTAATTATGTCCAATGCCTTTACCGGTGCTCTTAAAAGTTAAAAAGGTAGGGGGGATAAACCATGCAAAACCATCTAAAGATTCATTGGCACCACCACAAAAGCAAATAACCATGGATCCTTTTAAATTGGAAACTCCAAATTCACAGAGAGCAATTATAAGTCAAGCACATTGAGAGTTCAACATGCCGCATTCTTCCCCGGAGAGAATATTTGGTTATCCATTATGCAGATTGCTAGCGAGCATGATCTGTAGCTCCTATTTGATTGATTGAGGTGAAGCAATAGCCAAAAAGAACACTGTAGCACTGCCCGCCGAGGCATTTGCTGTAAGGAAAAATGAAGAAAGAAAAAGGATTTTGACATTCGCGGTCAACATCAAAAACTTATAATACAATCGACACATAAAACTAACGATTATGAATATATGAATAATAATATTAATGCTTCATAATTTTATTTTATTTTTAAAAAAATAGTAGTAAAAATTAAATTCAGATACCTTGCCACTTCAGCCACCCAAGCAACGTGGTAAAAAAATATAATACCACAAAAATAAAGATTAAAAAAATAGGAGATATTAAAGGAAAGACAACAAAATAAATTAGATCAAATCATCGAGCACATATTGAGCAAAAAATTGCTACTGCTGGATCCTGGAAGTGAAGAGAAGGGAAGGGAAAAATTCACCATCTGGATTGGGAGGAGATAAAAGAAGGGTGGAAAAGAGGATTTGGATCCCCTCGTGCACTAGGAGGTCCAGTGCACAGGGATAAGGTAGAGATCACATCATAGGGGGTTGTGAACCCCACAGATAGAGAGTGGACCCCACCCCCTGTGGGGATGATCTCAACACTCACAAGTGCACTGGAAAGGATCCGGGTACAGACAAAAGGGAGAAAAGGTTAAGGGTGGGGGGGATGGGGATGGGGATGGGGATGGGAGCCACATCATACAAAATGGTCTCTGACTAGGTAGTCAAAAAAAAGGGAGCCACGTCATACAAAATGGCCACAAACCAGAGGTGGGATTTGGTAGTCAGAACTAGTTAAAAGTAAATACATAAACAGCACATTCATGCGGTATATAAAAAATCATATGAAGAGCATTTGGCTTACTAGCAAATGTGCAATTTCAAAGAGCAACACTCACCTGAAAATTTCAACCTACCTTAGCACCAATTTGGAGAATATCCACTTGCCTCTATAAGAACATTCACACAATTCAAATCAATCCTAAGCTCTAAAACGAAAAACCCCTCCAGGTAGAAGAAGATAAAAGAGGAGAAAAGGGGTGTTTGCTCAAAGTGAGTGAACCTACCTTTTAGTCTCCAGTTCGAGAACAACCTCGCAATTGGAATATAATTAAATCTCTCCTACCACAGTTTTTAGTACATAAATTGCTCAGCTGAAGTTCAGTATGGGCGTGAACGGTTTCCGCCACGATAATTCCTATCTGGACCAGAAGCTCCACCATCTCTGTCTCTGCGTCTGTCTCCACCGCCCCCATAGCCACCTCTACCACCGCCCCTGCTGCACGAAGTAATCAATTATACAACAGCTAAAGCATTTAATATTTACATAGCACAATATTAATCTTCTAATCTTGCACTATACTGACATAATGTACACATGCTGTAGTGGTTACAGTACTAGCCCATCTCTAGATGCATGTTCAAATCAATGTTCAAATCCATAACTACAACGAAACATCATATACACATTGTGTTCATTGCTCACCAACTAATTTGTGCACACACAGTATATTGTATTACCACACGATCTTGACCTGATAGAAGTGAACAATGTACTTGCATAAATGAACTAATCTCCATTGAAGTTTAGCAATGAAATTTCCATACTGCACTAGTGAGTAGAAGCCATATGTCTATAATCAGACAACACGGCAGAAATCTCCAGTAATAGGTGAAAATAAATATTTTAGATGGCAATATCTTGTTACAACATAACCTAGGGGCTAGGGCTGTAACTCAATAAGACTCAACCCTAGCCCACCCAAACCTTCTGCCTTGGTCAGCCTTTCTTAAGGTCCGGTTGGGCTTGCACAGGGATCTCAGACAACCCGACACAATCCTCATGCGTTGATGTGCACAACCCAGAATATGCTCACACATGCATACATAAATAAATGCGAGTGTATAACTGACACAATCCGCATGCGTTGATGTGTACAAGTTACAATTATCTTACAGATATACAAACATATATAAAGGCGAGTGTGTAACTAGTCTAAGTGTGGCTGACAAGTAATAAGATCTTTTACAAGCGATGAAAACACTGCCTCTTTCCTATGCAAAAACCAATTTAAGTTTTAAAATCTTACTGACGTCATGCATTTTTGTTGTATTGACTAGGAAGTCAAAAAAAGAAGGGTAAAATACAGACATCCCCTGAGGTTTAGTGAAATTACACACGTGGAAACTTTTTTTAAAAAGTTACACTTAACCCCTTTTAAAGGTTTAAAACTAACTGACATCAAAAATTAGAATGAATTTACCATTATGCCCCTAGTATTTTATTAATAAAAAGATAGAATATCTTGTACTGTACAATCACTATTTTGCCCTCCACAATGCAAGACTCTCTCCCTCCATTTTACAGTATCTGCCATGGCAGAAAACTCTATGCCCCCTCTCTTTATTTTTACACTGTTCTCTCTCCTCTCAACCTCCTACCACCACCGTCGCCTCGTTCCATCAATATGATCTGAACTCGTCATCAAGACGAAACATCACCTGTTGGAGCATATCATTGGGTCTTCATTGATTAACTTCTCTGAGAGTTTCAATCTCAACCTGCCATCGAAATTGGAGAAAATCTGGAGCATGTCATCGGACAATTTGTTCTCAGTGTTTTGCGCCCCATAACATTTGTAAAAGAACTAATTTCAGTTTTGACTTTTTGATTCTAAGTAGTGATATTTAAACTTTTATCAAGCTCATTTATTTCTCACCAGGTTGAGTACAAATTGCACCATCAGAAGTATAAAGAGAAACCTGTGATAGATTTTGTAAGATATCCAAAAGTCATTATTTCTCACAATTAGAATGGAACTAACCTTCAGTTTTTATGGTTCTCTTTTTAGTTCTTTGCCATGGAAGATTCAAAGGTCAATGGTTTGATAGCTTGATTTTTGTTCTTTTGTCTAGGACAATAAAGACTTTGAAGGTATTGTACAATTACAAGTGGATGGGGGTCTGTGTGTGTGTGTAAGGGTTTGTTTTGAGATTGGTTGTAAATGATCGATCTACCTTCCCTGAATATTCAACTTCTTGTAGTATATTAAGTCGACTTAGCCATCGATGGGATGTCCAAAAAGAGAGGTGGTGATGGTGGTGGTGGGGCGGTGGAAGTGATGGGAGGAGGTAATAGTGGTAAGATGTAGCGGTGGTAGAAAGAGGTAGGGGAAGAAACAAAGGAGAGAGAAGGTAAATTTGTTCATAAAAATAAAGTTTTTCTTTCTTTTTTTTGGTTGTAATTTCATAGCATTTTAAGGATAATAAGGTCATTTCAAATGGGTTAAAGGGCATTTTGGTCAGCACACTCAACTTTTAAGACAAGCTTAAGAGATATTTGGACGGAGGGAGGTTGTTATCACAAACCAAAGCTAAGGGGAGCAGGGTGTAACTTTTTTCAAACTAAGCCACCATGTGTAATTCACCAAACCTCAAGGGAGGTTAAGTGTACCGTTGGAATGGTTACTGCTGACAATCAACGCCACAAGAACCATTTCATCAATTATCACTAGGGCTGCAAATGAACTGCGTTGTTCATGAACAGCTCAGGCTCAGCTCGGCTCATTAAAAGTTCGTTCACTTAGTAAATGAGCCAAGCTTGAACTCAATTTTCAAGCTTGTTTGCTAAACGAGTCAAGTCTGAAGTGAACAACGTTGAGCTCGGCTCATGAGCAAGCTCTTAACTCATAGGCCCATTTACATTTCAAATATTACATTTAAAACATTTAACCCATATGATATAAGTTTGGCCCAACTAACTTTTTTCGACAAGGCCCAAAGAGTTCATTAGCCCAATAGCCCACCATCCATATAAAGATTCAATCTCATCTATTGGATTTAAATCTATCTTAACCATTGGATCTTAAGTCAAGCTACAATGGACGATATCTAAGATTTGATTTCCTTCTTGAAAGTTTGTTATTTATTCGTTCTTTTTCTTCTTGTCGGAGATCGAGATTGAATTTGATGAAGGAGATATGTTGATTTCTTGCATCAGTGATTCGTTGGGTATATATCCCAGCTCGAGCCAAGCCGATCCCGAGCTTGTCGAAACTCTACCGAGCCAAGCTCGCCCGAACGCGTCTCTGGAAGTGACAAGTCGAGCCCGAACAACCCAAAGCTCAACTCAATTCATTTGCAACCTCAATTAGTAATTATCACCACTAGTGTGTAGATACCACATCAACTTTGTCGACAACCGTTTGCTGACCAAGACTCACAATCACCATCACCACAGAAAATAACATACTGCTAACAAGACTCTTTCTCAACTAATTGCCTTATGTAGTTTACCTTCTAAATTATATAAATATACATCAGTCACGAATATGCTAGATGTACACCTCCATTTAAACCATCCTGCTTTTCTTTTATAAACAAGATCATCTCTAATCTCTCCCTCTCTGTGGATAACTGAGCATATGAAACGGATTAGTTCATGTCTCTAGAACCTTAGTTTTTGAACTAAATCCCAACTTATATCTTTAATTTTATTGAAGTTTCGTTCTATATGTTCAATTTTAATCCTACTTATCTTATATCAAATCGACTCTAGAACTCCTCTACAAACCCTTAATTTAACACCTATATCTCATTCATCAATTAAACCAATATCATCAACAAATGGCATATGTCTTGGACCCTCATCCTATACAAAGTAATAAGGGTTTAATGCTAATTCAGCGTAAGACTAAAATAATTTTAAACCATTATTTCTCCTACAAATGTTATTAGGAAAGAAACTGAAGGGACAAAAAAAGCTAGCGGCAAGTCGGATATCAAACATGAGGTACAAAACTTAGGAATGAACAATAAATATACACAACTAAGAGATACAATAAGTACACTAGTATTCACCAAATAACAGCCTGAATTTTGGCATTGCATAACTAAAGAAGAATACAGTTACACACATCCACACCCTCCTCCAGCCGTCACTAAATTCCAAAAACAAAATGCAGAAAACCATTCAACACAATGACACATATCTTACCATAAGAAACGAAAAATACATAAATACCATATGAGGAAATAAAGGAGGCCTTACCCAAATGCAGGAGGAGCCCTTGGAGCGGACTTCTCGGCCATTGCAACATTGATTTTAAAACCCCTCATGTCATGATCTGTTGAACAGAATCCATTATAAGTATTTAAGGGAAAAAGTACATAATAGTTTCAACTTAATTAGAGAGAAGTTTGAACAGCGAATGTACTGTTATAAAAGCCGCCAGCAGAATGTGCCGCAGATGGATCCTCATAAGATAAAACTGCATCTCCTTTGTTGTTCCCCTGCTCGTCTGTGTATATTTTTATACTCCAGGGCCATTGGTCCTTATAACCCCGCTTTTGCTTGATTCTTCCAATCTAAATAATAAGAACAGAACTTGAAACAATTTTACCAGGATCGATTCATTTATCCTGTCATCTAATATTGCCTCGAAATGTGAGGGTTCAGGCAATAACTCTAGATAAAAGATGCTCAATTATAATCTCCAACTGATATATTACAAAATAAATCTTGAATGTAAGCAACTGTAAGAAAACAACAGAAGGAATTGCATATTACTTGTCCAATGCCTCCAAAAAGTTCTCTCAGTTCCTCAGTAGTCACATCTGGAGGTAAATTTGATATATAAATTCTTGAGTTATCACATAATTCCCCACAGTTCTCATCACATTGCTTCAAGTTTACTGGAACCTCAGCAGGAGCATGACCGAAACCACCACCACCAGGGTTTCGTGGACCAGCACCAAATCCACCAGGTGGGCCACCCCGACCACCAATACGGGCATCACCCAGAGCATCACCGGCATATCCAACAGGGGCACCATATGATGGGGGTAATGAAGTAGGTCCACCAGTATAGCTTGCAGGTGGAGGAACAGCATCTGTTCCATAATTAGGATTCCCGCCGTAAGTGTTTGGAGGTGATATGTAATTGCCACTGGACCCATCATAAGATGTAGGTCCAAATGTAGGAACCTGACCATAACCAGCAGTATCTCTTCCTTGATTCCCACCATAAGAACCACCTCTGCTACCTCCACCACTTCCACCATCATAATTACCACCTCTACCCCCTCGATTGCCACCATATCCCCCGCCACTTCCTCCTCTGTTATAACTGCCACCGCCGCCGCCGCCGCGATCACCAGCAGGAGAGGGTGCACCACATTTGTTACACTCGACTCTTTTGGCAAAGTTCAGATTCCCGCAGCTACATATACATATACCAGTTTCCATATAATATATCTACACGAGTAACAACTAGAGGGAAGCAGTAAATTCTGTAACCTTCTTTTCTTTCTTCCTTCTTTTAGAGCTCAAATTGAAAAGATTCAGAAGCAAAAATCTTCAGCATGGAGAAAATCAATTTCGGGTGGAAAGTGATGGAATTTCATAAAACAAAGTGAAAAACAAAAAAAATCCACAAAATTGATAATAAATGCCCATTTTGGATATGGAGGCTAAAATGATCTTCTAGAATATTTTACAATAATTATTTTCCTCTAAACAAAGAGATCGCAGGGAAATGTTTAATAAAATGATACCAACTCAACAAAGTGGCTAACAGAACGACAAAACAGAAACGACATCGAATAGCAGATCTGCAAAAAAAAAAGAGTAAGTACCTGGGTTCAGGGCAACGCCAATCACCTTCCCTGCCGCTTCCACCACCGCGACCACCTCCACCTCCACCTCGACCGCCACGATCTCCACCACGATCTCCTCCCTGATATCCGCCGCCTGCAAATCAAGTCCATTAAAAAGAAGAAAATACACATACGCGCGCACATATGTACACGAATACATAAATATATATGTACGTATATATGAGCACCTCGACTCTGTGAATTACCACCATATCCTCCACTTCCTCCCCCTCCCCTCACACCACCTCCACCTCGACCGCCAAAGCCTCCACCTCTGCCGCCACCGTATCCTCCATCGCCACTGCCTCTATATCCCCCAGCACCGCCACCGCTACCTCCATAACCACCTCCACCGTCATCGCCATATCCTCCGCCGCCATAACTTCCGTCACTGCCGCCGGAAGGCGGAGGAGCAGATCTGTCGCCTTCGTAACCGTACATACCAGACATGTTCTAGGTCTAGGGTTTTTGCGGACAAACAGGAAATATGTAGTATGTGGGAGCGAAAGCGGTAGCTCTATCTTTTATATTAGCAAATAAAAATATCTTATATTAGCCGACTTGACTAGGCAGTACTATAGTAGTAGGTAGCTACAATAGACATCCCATAGCCAGAAGGGTGTGCGACGGAAATGTTTTTTTGATTCATATAGTTGAAATGTGATAATCACAACCATAAATGTTATGATATAACATGAGGAACTAAAGTTTTTCTTTGTGACACGAACTCAAAAAAAATCAGATTTATATCGTTGAATTGTAATTAGAATCAAATTTAAAAGTTTTTCTTTGTGACACGAACTCAAAAAAAAATCAGATTTATATCGTTGAATTGTAATTAGAATCAAATTTAAATTTTGAGTCAAATTTAAATAAAATTTACTGAACTATAAGAAATTTTTTATAATTTTTATATTTTAAAGTTATATAAAATAAAATTAAAATTGAATGTTTTACTTTTGGGAGCTGATATTCGCTCTCCAAAATCATACCAAGGCACTCCACTTTTATTTATTTATAAATTGATCATTAAAATAGCACTCAATTGTTCCTTCTCATTTTTCTCTCTCATCTCTTATTGGATCTCTTTTCTCTCTCTTTTATTTCATTCTTAAATAGAACTCCAAACCAACACATCTCTTTTTTACTTTCTCCTTATTTCACTCTTTTCTTTCTCTAGCACTCCATCTCACGCCTCTCTCTCTACCATCTTCCCTCTCTTACTAGAATCTAGATTGTCCTCAAACACCATCAGCGATACTTCTAATTGATAAGACACTAATTAATTAGAGTGTTTTTATTATTATTATTTTTTTATTTTTATTTTTTTTACTTTTTACGTGAGTAAGGAAGAAGACTCATTAAGTTAAGATGTTTCCTCTTGATATATTTTAAACTTTTTATTAAACTCTTGCCTTGTTTGTATATCTTGCTTGGGATTGGTCAAAAAAATTTTGTGTTTATCTTGAACTTGGATACATAAGATGTACAACTTCTATCTAACTACTTTACCGCTCTTCAACGTGAGAGGTGCAAAATGCAAGAAATATGCATGGTGAATCAAAGTATAATAGATGAAAGAGGTGCAAAATGCAAGAAATATGCATGGTGAATCAAAGTATAATAGATGAAGCAGACAAATGTCAATTGGACATAAAAAAAAGAAAAAGAAAAAAGATGTGACGCCTCAAGTTCTTAAATATTTTGCATTGAAACCTAAAATTTGGGCATGGATTTTTTGGAATTATATAATAATAATTAAGAAAAAAATTTTGAGAGGCAGATTTACAATAATAATAATTCGTACCTTTTACTGATCCGTAAATAATAATTGATAAATAGGTATTTGTAAATGGAATGATGAAAATTAGTGTGAATGTATTAATCGATAGATGTTGTGACTGATGGACAAATGATTTGTTAAAGTAAAAAATAAAGCATATAGAGTAAACAAGAAACGAGAGAGAGAGAGAGAGAGAGAGAGAGAGAGAGAGAGAAAAAGATGAAAAAGATAGTGAGTTGTGAGAGCTTAAGTTGGAAAGAGAGGAGAGAACAAATTGGAGAAAAAATAGGAGAACGTTGGGATAATTCAGGGTTACTTTTGTCAATCCATTTATGAACAAATAGAAGTGGAGCGCTTCGGTATATTTTTGGAACGCCAATATTAGCTTCCTTACTTTTTAGTGGTATAATATTATTGGTGGTCATTAACATAATTTGTGACATAATTACTTTAAAAGTTTGAAGTATAATTAAATGTAAATATAAAATATAATAAAACATAAACTTTTAAATCGTTTTCAAATTTTAATATGAATGAACGTTATTCTCTCCAACAAATTTCAATGACTTTATTAAATATATAGTTTAAGTAGTATTTAATACATATAAAGGATGTCAATTGAGTGGACAAAAAACACACAATAATACCAATTTATAAAATAAAAGAGATATACAAAATTGTGGAAATTATAAATGAATTAAATTAATGAGCCATACAATGAATTTGTGAAAAAAAATAATAAAGGAGAGATTAAGGAAACACACATCAATATCTTATAACTAAGTAGATCCAAGATACGACATGGAGACGGATATGGTGACGCGTCAAATCTTAAAAACAAAACACGAATACGGCAGGGACACATAAATATTTATAAATTATCATTTATAATTTTATTAGAATATACAGTTAGAACATTTTACATGATTTAGAGGAATTTTACATGAATATCCTAATATTATATATGTTATTATTCTCTTATCTTGTCAATATAATTATAGTTTTGTCATATTAAGAATTGTCATTACATGTTATAAATGTATATAGTGTCAAACTGTCAGTTTTCTTTTAAAATAAAAAGAGGTTTAAACTTTTGAACTATATATATTTGCATCATTTTCAAAATTATTATATGTTTATATAAGACTTGTATTTGAGAGTGTATGATGTGTTAGTTAAGTGTTCGAAATATGTCAGCAAAGTCTCTAGAATGTATTGGCAAAGTGTTCGAATTAATAAAAACTATTTCTAAATTATGTGACAGCAAAGTGAGCGTTTTGGTTTCACCTCAAGCTCATGTGACTCAACTCTTTTCATTCGTAAGTCTGATTGAGGAATTTGTCTTCTCCTACTTTTTGTGGATGACATGATTATCACAAGCAATGATCTCTCTGGAATCTTAGATCTTAAGTAGTTTCTTAGCCAACACTTTGAGATGAAAGATCTTGGCTATCAGTTATTTTCTGGGTTTCGAAGTCTCTTTTACTTCTGATGGTTATTTTCTCTCTCAGGCCAAGTATGCTTCTAATATCTTATCTCGCGCCGGCCCAACTGATAGTAAGACTGCATCTACTCCTCTAGAATCTAATCTTCGACTTACCCCGCTAGATGGTACACCACTTTGTGATGCTACTCTTTATCACCAACTAGTTGGCAGTTTGGTTTATCTTACAATTATGCACCTATGTTATTCACTTAGTTGGTCAGTTTATGTTGGTTCCTCGTTCTTCTCATTTCTCTGCAGTTCTTTACATTCTTCGTTATATCAAGGGCACTTTATTTCATGGTCTTTACTTCTCAAGTCATTCTTACATTGAGCTTCATGTTTATTATGATGTTGATTGGGCTGGAGACCCGACTGATCGTCGTTCTATCACTGGCTACTATTTATTCTCAGGAGATTCCCTTATCTCCTGGTGTAGCAAAAAGTAAATCGTTGCTGCAAGGTTTAGTACTGAGGCTGAGTATTGAGCGCTTGTTGACACTATATCTGAACTTCTTTGGTTACGTTGGTTGGGGTGTTACACATTATTCTGCTACCACTCTTTATCATGACAGTTGCAATGCAATCCAGATTGCTCATAATAATGTTTTTCAAAATGTACCAAACACATTGAGATTGATTGTCATTTTGTGCTTCATCATCTACTCCAAGGTATTATGCGATTACTTTTTGTTAAAAATATACATCCATGATCCATTGGTAAGTGTATCAATTAAATTACCACACTTCGCAATAGAACGAATTTCTTACAAAATAGGGTTATCAAAAGGGGTGTTGAACCTCTGGGACTGTGGTTTGACTGAGTTGGATATTCAGTAGATTAATTATAATTAAATTTAAGAGAAAAAATTTGTTGATTTTTATATCTAAATTAACTAATGAAACAATTAAACAAAAGCAAGAGAAACTAAAGAGTGTAGAAAATATGAGATGAATCTAAGGTTATTGATTTAATCACTAACTTCATAATCAATGGTCAATTGAACTAATTATAGGGCATTATATCATGCATAAGTGGTGTTGGTGGCTACAAACTCACCTTTATCCATCAAGAAGATAATATCTGATTAAGGCTAAGTTATGGGCTATCTTCGATTGGTATGGGGCATCTACTTAACTACTCTACTCTATGGTACAGTATGGTCCATCTTCTCTAGGCATAATCCATCAAAGCTTTTAATGATATATTTAATGATTGCCATTGTGTAATAATCACTCTTATAATCACAGAAAATAAGAGAGATTGAATTTAATAACAATAATCAAGTATCTAATACAAGATAAGAAATCATCTCTTTCTCACCCCTTCCCTTTTGACACGAACACTCAATGCTTACTGAGACAAGAGGCCCGATTACTCATGAAAATGATTAAATTGATTTGTTATACATCAGATATATATATTTTTTTTCATTGAAATCAAGTAAAACACATCATCGGTACTCATTCTCAAGGGATACCAATTACTATTAAACATATGTAAACTAACAATCCAGAGCCAAAGTTTATACCCTGCAAGATTATATTAGTGTGTCTGTGGATGTAAGGAAACTAAAACTAATCACTCCAAAGCATGTCAAATGCAAATAATGATTAAAACCACTAATTCAACCCACAGTTTCTCAAAATTATAAACATATTTAAGATTCAAGTCAAGCACCTACATAAAGTATTAAACTTTTGAATAATGTAAAAAAATCCTATTGAAGAATGTAAAAACATCCTATCTAAAAAAAAAACTAAGAAAATAATGTAACCAAAAACTCCTAAAAACAAGAAGAATTTCATAAAAAAATTTCCCGAAACTCATAAAAAGGCATCGCCTCACCCCCAAACTTAAAATGTACATTGTCTTCAATGTACATCCAATAGAAACATAAATAAGGGTTAGAACGATATTATCATGATTGTAGATGAGTGGTAAGAAAACATAGCAAACCAATAGCATGAAGGCAATGCAAGCACTCCCCCAAACTTGGATGCTACAACTTGTCAAAACAAACCACTATATCCCAACAAATAAGTGAAAATAAACATAAAATAAAAAAAAACAAGAATTTTTTTTTAAACTGAATAAAATACAAAAGATAAAATAAAGAAAAAAAATATATATAAAAAAACCTAAAAATACAAAAGATAGTTACCTCCGAAAAATCAAGGATAAAATGGTGTTGAAGTGTCTGTGTCGAGTCCAGAATGGAGCATCAAAATCAACCAAATAATCCACAATCAATGCATAATGTCCTCTCCCAAACTTGTAGCACAAAACTCCTCAAAGAAATCACTCCACCTCTATAATTAATTCACACCTCTTGTGAAGAAGGAAGTATGAAAAAGTTAAAACTTTAATGATAATGGAGAAGAATAAGTTGGAATGGATGATGATGGTGATGAATGATGATGATCAAGTATTATTATGAAAGATTTTAGAGTGTATATTGAAGTAGGAGGGGCAACAAAAGGCACCAAAGCTCAAATTTTCAAGTGGGAGCAAGTAGGTTATGAGAGGTTATTAAAATAGAACAAAACAAATCACTTGGGTCATGAGGGGCTGGGTGATCGATCGATCGCCCAACTGTTTATTGTGCCTACATGAAAAATTATTAGGCCGATCGATCCCCCTCAAAAGGGGCGATCGATCGCCCTTCCTGATGCTCATTGGGCGTCTATCGCCCAAGGTCGATCGAGACCTCTCTTTTTCACTTGTTTTGAGTCCGAATACTCCTATCCACCTCCCTGCATCCCCCGAAAGCAACTGAGACATCAAAAATTGTATCCCCCGAAAGCAACTAAAACATCAAAAACTCAAAGAAAATAAATTAAAACACAACTAATAATGGAAGAAAATTAAAGAAAAACATGAAAGAAAAATACAAAAACTCAAAGATTAAAAATACAAAATATCCCACAGTTAACGTGTGTAGGCGACGTTCAAACCGACTTTAATCCAAGGTTCACCCAATACCATATTGCTCGAAGAGATTTAACTTTGCCCTCTTTTATGATCCTCACCTTCTTGTGTGAAACTCAAAATAACCGGAAAGGTCCCATTGGCTTCTAAAAATATATACCCCAGCCTTGAATTTAATTTAAACCATGGAAGAGACTCCAATGATGGCACCAGAGGAGTGCTAGAAAGAGAAGAAAGTGGCTCAATCGGAATCCTCTAAGGTGGCTTATCTTTCATGGGCACTACATCAAATATAACATTCACCCCCTCAATGAACTTCTTAACATCTTGAGACAGAGCAACCAGAGCAATTTCTTCCACACAATCATCAATGTCATTCATGAAGAAACACTCACTCTCCTCTGGAGAATGTTCAATGGCATTAAAAATATTCAATTTCACTTTCATGTTGCTAAATGATATATCCATGACCCCCGATCTGTAATTAATGCAAACATCAGTAGTGGCTAGAAACAGATGGCCAAGGATGACTGGCAATGTGTCTTTTTGGATTATGAACTGGCTCGGTATTTAGAACAATGAAATCCACTAGAAAATAAAATTTACCCACCTTGATGATGACATCTTCATTGATCCCACGAGGTCGTTTAGTTGATCTATCCGCAAACTACAACACCACCGTGGTAGGCTTCAATTCTTCCAAACCTAACTGTAGGTAGACTGAGTAGGGTAACAAATTCACACTTGCACCCAAATCAAGAAGAGTTTTATCCACATGGTGCTCCCCAATTATGCATGAGATAGTTGGAGCTCCTGAATATTTGTACTTTAGAGGAGCGCAATGCTGGATTATAGAGCTCACTTGGTGTGGAAGCATGACTCTTTTTGGAACATGGCTCATTGATCTATATTTTTGAGTGCACAAGTCCTTAAAAAAGTTAGCATAAAGAGGGATTTGTTTGATTACGTCGAGGAGTGACAAATTAATCTTTACTTGTTGAAACACATCCATCGTGTCATACAACTTGTCCCCTTGCTTCCCCAACTTAGATGTTTATTGAAAACGTTGTGGGAAATGAGCCTTGGGTTCATATGAATTTTCAACACTTGGACTCTTGAGTACCGCTTCTTGATCATTCTTTTTCTCTCCCACCTTATTATCAATCACTTTCCCACTTCTCAAAGTGGTGATGGCTTGAACCACCTCATGATGTGAGTTGCTCGAAGAAGAAATATTATCGAGGACATGAACCCCTCTTGGGTTGGTGACTGTTCGGCTTGGTAGTTTCCCCTCCTCTCTTTTACTCAAGGCATTAGCAAGTTGTCCAAACTGAAATTCCAGTTTGACAATCTACTGAGTGTGAGAATGAACAAGTTAAGTAATGGATTGAATTACTTCAGCAATAGAGTCAAGCTTTCAAGTTTTACTAGAGCAATCTTCATCTTGTCCTCAAGAGTTGAATTCTTTGGTGGCATAGAAACTTGTGATTGATATGGCTGTGGAGGCACATAATTCTGAGGCTATAAAATGGGCTGAATTGCTGAAGATGGATTAGAAACTTGACCAGCCACCATGAGTTGCACCACTCTCTGTGTCATAACATCCACAATAGTAGACATAACATCTATAGAACCAATCTTAAAAATACCATTTGTCCTCCTTTTATTGGATGGTTTGCTCAAATAAGATGAAGACACACGTTGTAAAGAATTGTCACTGAGGTTCTCGAACAAAGTCCATGCTCCATCTTCGTTTTTCAACATGAAAGTGCCCCCACATGATGCATACACCATCCGTTTAGTACCTTCTATCAGCCCCTCATAGAAACACTGCACTAACTGCCACTTTGAAACTTGATGATGAGGACACTTCCTAAGAAAGTCCTTGAATCTCTCCCATGTTTCATAAAATTATTCCTCCTCAAATTGAGAGAAACCAGTGATAGCTCGTCTGAATTAATTGGTCCTCCCTATCAAAAAATATTTCTTTAATAACTCATTTTGCATTTGAGTCCATGTAGTGATAGAGGCCACCGGTAGAGATCTGAACCAATATTTGGCCTTCTCCTTCAGAGAGAATGGAAAGAGTCACATTTAGAAAACATCTTCAAAGAAGTTGTGAATTTTTGTTAATGAGCAAACTTCTATTAATTCATCCAAATGCTTGTACGGATCCTCATGAGTCAGCCCAAAATAAGATGGCAACATCTGAATCATACTATACTTGATCTCATAGTTTTGTGTTGTGACATTAGGCAGTTGAAATCTAACTGGGCGAATTGTATGTCTCTGGGACATAGTAATCTCTAAGTAAGCGCACCCTCTCCACAACAGCATTAGGCACAATATTGTTATCCTCATTATTATCACGCAGACTAGCCATGACGTTGATAATCTCTTTCTCTTGCTTAATGGTATGGTGATTGAAGTCCCTAAAAAGAAAACAAAAATAAAATAATACAAATTAGTAGCAAATATAAAAATTCTAAAAAAAAAAATAGTATCTGAAAAAAAAATAAAAAATAAATAAATTAAAAGCAAAATAAAAAAGAAATTTCTAAACTAAAAATCCAATTAGAACTAATTCTAAAAATTCAAACAATCAAATAGACAGTCCTCGACAACGATGCAAAAAATTGATCCGTTGGTAAGTGTATCAATTAAATTACCACACTTTGTAATAGAACGAATTCCTTGCAGAATAGGGTTATTGAAAGAGGTGTTGAACCTCTGGGACTGTCGTCTGACTAAGTTGGATATTCGAAATTAATTCTAATTAAATTTAAGAGAAAAGAGTTGCTGACTTTTTTTTATCTAAATTAACTAATGGAGCAATTAAACAAAAAACAAGAGAAACTAAAGAGTGTAGAAAATATGACATAAATTTAGGGTTATTGATTTCACCTCTAACTTCATAATCAATGGTCAATTAAACTAATTATGGGACATTATATCATGGATAAGTGATGTTGGTGGTTACAAGCTCACCTCCATTCGTCAAAAAAGATAATATATAATCAAGGCTAAGTCATGAACTATCTTCGATTGACATGGATGATTTGCCTAACCACTCTATTCTTATAGGTACAGTAAAAACTAAACTTATAATCACTTACGCGGAGGTCAGTGTTGCCCTAGATTCTCATCCTATGTAAAATTTACTAAATTTCTTCAAACTGGTTATATGTTGAATAATTAAATGTAGTGTTGACAAGTTGAAGGTTTCTGAGTAAGTGTTATGCCAAGTAACAATTAAACAATAATTTTCGTTTGTTGTTTAATCTTTATTTTCTTCAATAGATTAGTTTGAATAATTAAATTAATGCAGTGTTGAGGAGTTGAAGGTTTCACAGTAAGTGTTATGCCAAGTAATAAGTAAACAAAAAGTGAGGTAGAGTAATTTTCAAACCCCTGGAGAGTTTCCAATAATTTTCGTTTGTTGTTTAATCTTTATTTTATTTACTAGGTATTGGAGTGTATTAGTGTTTTTCTTTGGGTTTAGAATGCATATATCATGCAACCTATAAAGGTTATTTTTTTTTTCTTTGGTATTTCTAATGTTGGTTTTGCTTACAGTGGGGGCCCGTCAATGCAACAGGCTTCGTCTTCGGCATCAACTGAGGTATTCTTGTTTTTTTTAAATGCTTTTAGAACAAGTCTGTAATCAAATTATATTTCAGTGAAGGTAATTTAAACTATTTTGCTCTTTACTGTTCCTGTTTATCTTGTATCACAGACGTGCGCGCATTATTCTTCATATTTTTATTTATTTATTGATAAGTACATTATTCTTCATATTTTGGGTTGAATACATGATTTGTTTGTTTGGTAACAAAAAAAAAATTGTTTATCCTTGGTTTAGATGAGAATTGAATTCTGTATTGTCTAATTAATTTTTTTATTTTTATGCATTGTATGTTGTTCTATAACAGTGGTAGAGGATCCATCTTGTTAGCCATGACTATGAATCCTCTCTCTCTCTCTCTCTCTCTCTCTGATAGGTAAGACACAGTCACACATCCACTTTTATTTCTTTTGGAACTTGAACTCTCAATCTCTTCTTTCGGAGGCGGAGGGAACACCACTCAAACTAATGCTTGGTGGTGGCAGGGCCAGTCCTGAGATTCCAAAAAATTTGAGAGGCCCTAGGCGGACTTTCAAATGGGGGCCCTTTATACATAAAGTTTCATATGCGCATAAATTTTATAGGAGTGCAAAATTTTTATCAAAATGAGATAATAAGCACATAAAATATATTAATGTTGAAAATAAAAAAACTCCTGGTCTTGGTACTTTATAAATAGCACGATCCAATTCACATAAAAAAAATTAAAAGAAAATATTCAACACAACTTAATCACAAAAATCAAATTTGAACTTCATATCAAAGTAAATGTGATCTTCTTGCATTTTGAGTTGCAAAATTATCAATTAAAATGAAGAAAGAAGAGGAAAAATGAGAGAAAACAAGTTAATTGATACTAGCGTGAAGAAATAAGAAGAAAAATGAGAGAAAAATGTTGCTGCTGAGTGCTGGCACAAAGAAAGAAGAAGAAACGAGTTGTGACTTATGAGGAAAAAATAAGAAACAAAAAAAAAAAAAGGAAGAAGAAAATGTGCATAGAGTAATTGAACCAGTAAAATTTGTTTTAAAAAAAATGAGACCCAGTACCCTCTATCAGCAATAGTTAGTAAACATATTTTTTTTAAAAATGAGGCCTAGTAATTTTAAATGAGGCCCACTAGTATTTTTTTTAAATGAGGCCCACCAGTATTTCTTTTAAAAGAGGCCCCATTAGTATTTCTTTTAAAAGAGGTCCAATAGTATTTTTTTTAAATAAGGCCTAGTACTATAAGTTGGGTAAAAATTGGGCCCTCCAAATTTGGGGGCCCTAGGCGACCGCCTGGGCCACCTAGGCCCAAGGCCGGCTCTGGGTGGTGGTTCCTCTTTTTTCCTTTTAAATACCAGTTGTACAAAACCAGTTAAATCCTCCTTTTTTAGTAGGTAAAATTAGTCAGGTCTTGCAAGTAATTTAGAGAAGGAATTTGAATGTATGTTGTTTGGTTGAGATAGTTGGGGTTTAAATTAGTACCCAAATTGTTTTGTTGTATTTGTTTGTTTTTGTGTCCAATCCACCCCTTCCAGCACACCGTATTGGCGAACCAATACTGGGTAATATAGCCTTCAAATAGAGAGTACTGGATCTTGCAGAGTTGGACCTTCTGCTATCTTACACTTGTTCAATATTGTTTCTTCAATCAAGCTTACATGAAATATATGGACTGAAAATTATTTTTCTCTCATCTCACTGACCATCTATTCTTGATGCTAAAATATTCTTGCATTGCGCTTGGACGTGCTTTCTTTCATTTGCTTCAACTTTATGGTTTTCATCTTTGAAAATACCCTCAGTTATAATATTCTTTCAAGCAGAAAAAGCAAGACATTGCTAACCAACTGGGTAGAGACTGCTTCAAAGGCTTAAGAAGAAGGTGTCATATTCATAGAAGACGTGCAAGAACTTGTTTTCCAATGGTTCGTCACTCCAACACTATGTAAGTTACCTGTTCAAAATTTCTCCCATTACAGTCTTCAATTTGCCACATTAACTTCTAATGCTACGTTTGGTACGTAACAATGGAATGGAATGAAATGTCAATATTACATTTTTTGATCCATTCCTTTGTTTGGTAAGAAAAATAAAAGTGGGAATGATCATTCCACGTCATTCCTTTGGAATGAAAAAAAATGAAAATTATTTCACTACTCAACTTATGGAATGGTCATTTCATTCCCAATAAATATTAAAAAAAAATTAGTTACCAAAAATAGTATAATCATCATTCCATTTCTGCATTATTTCATGTTTGAAACCAAACAATAGAATGAGAATGATCATTCCATTCCATTCTCATTCTCATTCTCATTCAATTCTCACTTTAATGGAATGTTCATTCCATTACATTTGTTGCGTACCAAACGTAACATAAGAAAATATGAAGAGTCCCCACCTAATTAGGAAACAATTAGAGTTTTCTCGTAAGTCCTAATCCGGTGAATTTTTCTGCTGACTTTTGGTACAAAGTTTTACCCACTAGAAGTCCGATTTACGAAATTTACATAAAATACAAAAATGTTCTCGAATTTTGTTCAACCCATTTTGGAATTGAGTCAATTTGAGGCTTGCAAATAAGAGTTATGAGCTGTTTTTCAAAACGGGATTAAAACTGTATTACGCACAGAATTGGACTTCATCCCGTAATACTTTTCAGTAGTTATAATTCTCTTGGGCCACTTCGTTGGACTGTTTTGAGTTGAAATATAAAGTTTAATTGATCCATTTGATGTTGGCTTGATATAACCTTATTGGATGTCATTTTTAAAAGTCCAAAATCATAGTTTTAACTGAAATAATCATTAAAATCCTGAAAATACAAAAAACACTAAAACGAAGTAAAATCACAAATAATTTATCACTCAGAGAATAAAATATGCAAATTAAGAGGTTAGAATGCGCAACATTCAATGCCGATCAATCCCAGGAAGATTTCAAGATTTAATTTCCAAACTCAAGTTAGTATCAGCTCTACCACCTTGAGTTTGAAAAGGGATGTTAGTGTATATTATATATTAGTTCTTAATCCATCTAGAACTCCTAATCCATTTAAGACTAGGATTTCTTATCTCCTAAATAAACTTGATCTCCAAGACTGTATGCTAATAAATAAGTCTTGTGTGTATTGCATATTTTATAGATTATATGCAGTGAAATACATACATTTTTCAATTTCTTATTTTAAGAAAATAAAAACTGACTCATTCTTCATCTATCAAATAGAGTATAAAGATCCAAACATTTATTTTACTTTCACCATTCAATGGACACAGAGACATTCAATTACTCGGTACATAATACATATATTTGAACCTCTTTTGTTTTATGTAATATTCTATTTATTAACACATAAATAATATTTTGATCAATCTGAAACAGGAGAATGAATGTGGCGGACCCCATCCATTTGATATAAGGGCAAGGAGGAGGAGGAACAATGAGAAGGAAGTATTTAAAACATATATTTTGACCTCTTTTGTTTTATGTAATATTCTATTTATTAACACGTTATTAATATTTTGATCAACCTGAAACTCGTAAAGTGTTATGTGGGTTGAAATATAATGGGTTCCTTGGACTTGACTTGCAATAAACCCAAAAAAGTAATGATCTGTTTCGACAACATAGATAACAGGAATGCCTACAGAATGATCAAAGCTACGAGAGATCATAATTTTTAGTATGTCCAAGTTTTGGTGAGATGACAGCCGACTCAAACCATTTTAATATTTCAGAAATGAACAACCAATTTCAGTGACAAACAATGAACAAAATTTCCACTATTTCTAACATAAAACTAACAAAAAATGAGTCCAAATTTAAAAAAAAAAAAAAAATTCACAACAACAACAGGCACAGGCATGCATCCACTCAAAAAGGTAACCAATGCACTTATATGAGATGTTTGGACTATGTTTCACCGAGTAAAAACATTGAAATTGTAGCTGTCAGCAAGACCATCAAACGGACAAGATTGGACACCTGATAGGAAACTGAAAGAGAGGTCTGTAGATCAACAAAAAACCTGCAATTATTTACTGAGGGATTAACCGTAGTAATCAAACCCAAACCCCGAAAATCACAGCTATTCGCCCTTTGATCATGCTGCTGGTAGTAGCTGTTAAATGCGTAAGAAATATTTCCGGGCCAACTAATGTTAAAACAAGAACCACCAGGAGACAGTGCACTGCAGTCAGCAGCAGAACATGCCTCCAAAGCACTTGCAGTCGCATTTGACAAGTCCCTGTTATTGTTTACAACACACCATCTGGAAGGAAGGTATTCGACATTCTGGGCATTCACCAGAGTTCTTAAGCCCTGGCCAAAATCAGCACGGTATTTGGCTTGGCCATCAAAAGTAAACACACCCCAGTGTCTTTCAAAACTTCCAGTGGTGGTGTTTCTTTGATCCTCATCTAAAAGGCTGAAAACGTAAGTTTCAATTGGAAAATTTCGAGGTCTGAGTGGGGTCCCTGATTTGCTATGAAGGTGATCCATCAGGGATTTCATGAATTTCTCAGCAATGGATGAAGTGGCATTGGCCGCTCCATCTGTAGGCCAACCAATCTGCCCGACGACGATATCCATTTCGGGAAACCCAGCAGTATATAACGCAGTGACGAGGCTATCATAACTCAAGTCAAAGCTATTTTTGTAGGTTTTATGGCTGTCATTACGAGGGTGTGCAGTTTCTTCAAACAGCGCAAATCGAAGGGAAATGTTCCTGTTTTGGTGGTAACTTAGGAAAGGGGAAATGTTAACAAAGAAAGGAGAACGATGCTTGCTAAGAAATGCAAGGAGTTGGATCATAGTTCTGTTGACATCAGACCTGAAATGTCCTTTTGAGGGCAGGCCAGATTCTGACTGAAAGGTGTCTGAACTGCAAGGAACCACAACTTTCACATTGTTTGCCAATTTAGCTCTAATAAGAGCTGCTTGAATGTTGGTCGCTGCACCAACAACAAAGGGATAGAATTGCTCGCCATAACTTCGGAGGAATGGCTCATTTCCAACAGCAATGTACCTGTGAAATATGCCAGTTAGCAGTAAGACAGGATGGAGAAATACTATGGTGCATAAGATATAGTTGGCCACCAATTATTTAAATAAAAATAATGAAATTATAACAAAGAAAAGAACAGTAATCATTCTCATAACTTGAGAGGACAATACAGTATCTCTACAGAAAATTCATGATTGAATAAGTGATTTTTTTTTTCCATCTTAAGCGCATGATGATCAATCCAAAAACAAAGGAGTGTAAGGCATCTTTACATCCCACATGAAATTCATGCACTACTGGTTAAAAAAATTGTCCTTATTTGTGCTTTAGCTAGCAGATAATTTCCATTTTGGTCCGTCCTAATGCAGTCAGCTCAAATTATTTTCTTGCGAATAAAGATAAAAAAAATGGCTCAACTATATACTTGATCTTGGGATGTTCTGCTAGTATCAATCTAACTCACAAGTGGGGTAAAAAAAGTTATTCTGTTATCAATCTAATTTACCACTAAACAAAAAACTTGTCCCCCTCAAAGATAATACTTCCACAGGTCCAACCCAGACATACCCATGGGCCAGGCAACCTTAAAAGTGCCATTCATAAATTAAGTAAAAATCTGCACTTTCAGAACTACAGCCTCAAAGCTACACAACACCAAACTAAAATCTAGAAACTGCCCCACCAAACACACATTAGATTGTCCACAATATTTTGCAGGAAAAAAAATCTCAAAACATATAAATTCATTTCATCAGAAGATTGAGCCTACTAGTCATAAAATACCTACCCTGTATGCTCAGTTGCTCACCATAAACCCCTAAAAGATGGAATCATTAGATGCATATGATCATTGTTATAAGTAGCATGAAGGAATATATAAGCATTGCATTATTCTCCTAAGGGATCCTTGGTGCCATAAACAAGTAATGCAAGATTACAGCAGTTCGTAGACAATATTTCATCAGAAGATGTTGACATGGATTGATTTAAACGTGTTATTGAAGTGAGAGAGAAAATAGAGAAGTGAGTTCAATATTTCATCAGAAGATGTTCACATGTATTGGTTTTACATGTTTATGGTGAAAGAGAAAAATAGGAAAGTGAGTTCAGTCAGGTTGCAGTAACAAGCATACCCCTTCTTCATTTTTCTACAATCATTGTTCGATGGGATCTTAAGAAAGAGATTAGATATTCTTCAATTCTTAAAAGATCTGCTTTCTTGTTCTTTTCAAGTGTTTCACATAACTGCTTTTGTTGCATCCTGGACCTAGAGGCAGCATATCCACATCTACTCCAATGATACTACCATCAAAGCATGATACTAGAAAAAGGATTGCATAATCCACATATTGCATGGGTTCAACCATAAAATCAGTATTATTTCTCTCTCCTTGGCCATCATCGTAAAAAAAAAAAAAAGGGCAAACCCAATGCACGAGGCTCCCGCCATTGTAGGGTTTAGGGAGGATTAGATGTACGCAGTCTTACCTCCGCATGCGAAAAAACTATTTTCGAGTTTCGAATCCGTGACTTCCAAGTCACAATGGAGCAACCTCATCGTTGCGCCGAGGCTCGCCCTCCCTTGCCCATCATCATCTTAAAGAATAAGTGATGTACTATTTAAATCATAACCATCATCATCATCTCCCTTGGCCATTTCTGACCAATAATGCATTGAATTCATAATTTTATTCAGTTTTGTATTGCTTTAGAGGATGAAGCAACCGTCGTTTTATGCTGTTAAGAATGTAGAGGCATACATTGTATAAGGTTATTATAAAAACCATATTCCATACTGGAACAGCTTAATAGTGGAATGGTTATCTAAAGATTTGACAATCTTTTGTTTACTACACATGAAAAAATTAAAATAAAAAAAGAAAGAAAAGGAAAAAAACTTATTAATTACATGCAGAGTTGTTTTGGGTAACTTTCAGTGACAACAACATCAAGCCCTCATTCTGCGGCTAAAATAGAGGAGCGAAAACTATATGACAGAATCTTACAAATAGAATCTTGTTTGGCAAAATTACAAGAAGGTTATAATATAACATTCTAAGGAAAAAATGCACTTGAATAATAAAAAATGGAGTGGCACTATGGCTGCACTTCATGGATACTCCTACTTTCCTCAATGTACCCTTGTCAACATGGCACAACCTAGTATGGGTATGGGATATGTGTAGACACCCAAACCCCAAATCAAACAATCCGATCCCCTGTATACAATGATAGAAAGAAGAAAAGGCTCACATTTGATAAAGAGAAGGATTTTCTACTTTGGACATAGATGAAAACCTCTTTTCTTTTTGCCACATCCAATATAACCTAAAGTCTAATTGGGTATATCCTTAAAAAAGATAGCATCATAGATTACACTATTATATAGCATATATTATATATAAATGTGCATAACGACTCTATGCACCCATACCCATTTTTTAGATAGATTTCAAGTCCAGTCCTCTGTCCAAAGCTTTGAGATTCAAGGAGGTCAAAACTTAGATGATACACAAACCCCAGTCCATGTAAAGTAGCATTAAAGGACAAAATTATGTCCTTTCATAACTGAAAAGCAATATGTTATGTTAGCATGGAGACAGCTAGTAGTTCCAAGTATGATCATATATGACATTCCTTAAGCCCTTTTGCTAGTGCTACTCTTCATTGTTCACTGCTAAGCGGATTAGAGGCAGGTGGTTTCCAAAGCAAGTTTGTGTCATCAAAACTCGCATACATTACCAACCAAAATGCATATGCAAGTGCACATAAGCCTTGCCATCAGGGTGGAGAGAGGACCTTTTTTTTGGAGGGGGCCACGTTAATAATTTTCAAGGAAATGCCATAAGTCTAAAGCATAATAGAATGAACTTTAAAATCCTTAGGGGGCCTTAGGGAATATGTATCTTTGGCCAGCTTGTCATTAATGGGAAATGAAACCTCAACATTTTCCATATACATGGACATATTTCACAAAAACCAACAGAAGGTCCACTTCTCACGTTCATTTTACACAATACTCCAGTTACTTACCCCCAGTCCATCCCAACATTAATAGGCCTTTTATTTTGCATAAAGTAATATTATATAGTCAAAAGTAGAGGAATGGGTGAATCTTATGTATACAAGGGAAATATACATATAATACAAAAGCATGAAGGGGACAAGCAATAAGAAGACAGAATCCAAATAGATAAGGAAGGACATCCATATAAATTTGCTCAAACTTAATATCCATACGAAGGGTCTGAAAACTCTTTTAGCATTGAAGTATAAATCTATTTTCAAACATTCTCTAGTTAGAATTCTACCTCATACTAGATGATAAGTAAAGCTTCTCTCCATAATAGGATGCTTAGAGCCTTAAACTATTTGGTGCACCACAACACCAGCCACTAGAAAGGTCAGCCATGAACTGGCATCACTCAACACTCCTTAAAGAATGTGAACAAGGAGATTTCACAACTTACAAGCAACAGAGCAATGAATGAGAAAGTGACCCATTGATTTGGGTCATTGCTTTTTAATATGCAACATCTAAGAATAGCCAGCTCTGTGTTGAACATGTGATGGCTCATCAATTTTTTCCAGAAAATCTGCCATCTAAGCCCCCGGGCCGGCCCTGAGATTACAAAAATTTTGAGAGGCCCTAGGTGGGCTTTCATATGGGGGCCCTTTATACAAAAACTTTTACACGCGGATAAATTTTATAGGAGTGCAAAATTTGTATTAAAATTAGACGATAAGCACATTGAAAAAAAAAAAAACCCTGGTCTTGGTGCTTTATAAATAGCACGATTCAGTTCACATAAAAAAACTAAAAGAAAATATTCAGCACATCTTAGTCGCAAAAATCAAAATTGAACTTCATATCAAAGTAAATGTGATCGTCTTGCATTTTGAGCTGCAAAATTATCAATGAAATAATCTTGCAAGTTGCCTGCTCAGTGCTTGCCGCAAGGAAAGAAGAAGAAAAGGAACAATTTTGTGTCTGTGAGGAAAGAAGCAAAATTGATAAATCGGTGAACCTAATAAGCTAATACTTGTATTTTTTATTAAAAAAAAATTGAGGCCCAAATGCTATTGGGCTTGTTCAATAAATTTTATCTTTTAAATGAGGCCCTCTAGCCCAGTCGGTATAGTTAACAATTTTTTTTAAAAAAAATGAAATTCAGTAATAGTATTGGGCCTGGCACAATTGGGGGCCCTTCAAAAATTGAAAATTTTGGGGGCCCTAGGCGGTTGCCTGGGCCGCCTAGGCCCAGGGCCGGCCCTGATCCCCCCCCATAAAAAAACAAAAAAAAGGAAAACAAAAACAAAAAATAAATAAACATCCCAACTATAGGCATATTTTGAGAATTTCTGTCAGTTTATGTTTAAAGTACATTGCGATATTAACTGAGGATTCTACGAGGGATAGACCAGGTAAAATCCTTACCTTTGGCTTTATTTGAAAGTGGATGTCCTCAAACTGAAACATGCATTTTCACACTTGACATTCCATTTTTACCACTACACCAAACAATGGAATAAATTCCTTGAATATAAAATAAATAAAATTACAATATGAGGCTACAAACAAATCCATGAAGCCGGTCCCAAATAGTTGGGGTGAGGGCTTCTAAAGTATAGGACCAAAATAATAACTTAACAAGGCATCCATTAAAAAAAACAATGGTTCTTTCTTTTCATTAGTGCTTTTTTAATTGAGATAACTCACACTTCATTGCAATTAGTACCCAAAACAAAATGCAATATCAAAATCAAAATCTCTTCTATATCATCCAACAACTAATCATACCCTTCAAGCTTTAATGCCATCCATTTCATTTTAAACAGAGTGACATTGTGCCAAATCAATTACTTCTGCCGATACTTATCAGAATCACTAGAATACACCATCATCATCATCCTTGCCTTAAATCCTATATGAATGGGGGTCAGCCACATGAAGTCTCTCTCTCCAATCTTTTCTATTATATGCCATTTCACCTACTACATTTAACTTTTTAAAGACATTTTTAATAACTTCATCCTATGTTACTTTTTTTCGCCAGTCGCTGTCTCTTATCTTCTATTACAACTAGTTTTCCTCTCTTGACCGGCGCATCTCTAGGTCTCCGATGTACATGTCCAAATCATCTAAGTCTACTCTCTCTAATTTTCTCACCAATGGGTGCCACCATTAATTTAAATCAACTGGAAGGTTTAATATTCATTGTCATTAACTTTTAGTTATATAGAGGACTCCTAAAAGGATTTCATCTTTGATATTTATTGTTGGCATACTTAGAACCTCTTTGGATGTCTTCTGGATGTTCAACACCATCATTCACTTACCAGTTCAAAAGTCTATCTACAGTTGAAATACTTGAGAAAATAACAGTTATCACAAAAATAATGTTAATACTTTTGTATTTCTCGTTTTAAGGGATCCTAGTAATGATTACATAAAAAGAAATATGGTGAAGTACTGAAGTCCCCTGTTATCCTTTTGGAAAAAATAAAAATAAAAAGTCCCCTGTTATCCTTAATATTGAAAGGGGGCATCCACATAGGCCCTTGTTTGCTTGTAAGATTCTTCAGTTTTACAAAAAAGTGACACTACCATATGGTACTAACAAACATGCTAGAGAAGATTTTAGACTTTTAGTGGCATGTTAGAATATAAAGTTGACTCTAATTATTGATTTACTGAAACTAAATAATAATAATGATAATGAGTTGGTAGCATTTTTTTCTATGGTTATTTGGGCACAGCTCATTCAAAAACCACCAGGTAGGTTAGATAATGTGTTGGTGTGATAAAAAACCCTCCATCCCGATAAGCCAAATGATAAGACCAACAAAGCACCAATCCACATTTTAAATCCCAAAGCTTACCTCATGAGAAATTTTCTTTTTCTTTCTTGATAACTTGGTCGATGAGAATAAAGCCCAGAATCCAAGAAAAGCAACAAAACAACAGGGCACCATATGTGTAGAGTTGAAAGAAATCAAAGCAAGCCGAACCAAGAAAAAAACAATCCAAGAATGAAAGTAAACAACAAGCCCAAAAAGATATAGATCATAGAACTAATATAAAAAAGAAAGAAATAAAAACCCAAGAACTCCTCTGTTCAACATCCACATTTATACATGTACATTTATACTAATCACACAATGTCTAACTGCACACAATATCATAAGAGAAAAAAGAAAGGAAAAGCACATACTCTATTCGAACTCCACCGCCGGCATTAGACGAATAGCGGGTGAGATTATCATGTACCCAGCTTTCGGCGGCCTTCTTGGAAGAGTTCAAGATTCGGAGCATCGAATTGGGAATGCCGACGGTAACGTAAATGTTGGAACCGGAGAGAGATTGGAGGACGAAAGGGTCGGCATCGAAGAGCTTGACTTTGTTGATGTTGTTGGACTTCAAGAGCTCTACTACCTTTGGTGGTGGCAGTGGGTGCGAGTCGGTGGTGCCCCAGTTCACGCCTATGGCTTGAACCCTAGAGGAAAGCGAGGTCGAAATGGCTAACAATAGAGCCAGAGCCAGAGCCAGAGTCGGATGGAGATTTAAGGCCATTGCTGAAAGCTCTGTTACTGCTATTTCTTCTTCATGCTATATATATTCTTGAACTCTCGAGCGAGTGAGTGAGTGAGTGCGTGTGTTTGGGAATAAAGCTGCAGAGAAGTAAAATAAACCCAGAATTTGGTCGGGGTTGGCAATTATTCTGAATTGGAGATCTAATATTCTAAATGATATATACTAATGTGAGCAGGTGTGCGTGCTGCACATACCCTATTTCGATTTTCGCAAAAAATATAGGGCAGAGTGATAAAAATCATGCTTAGACATTCAAATACCAAAAGAAAAAATAAAAAAACTTATTAATATATATATATATCATAAAAAAGTTATTAATATCATTGAACAATTTTAGTTGGAATAAACATTTGGGTTAAAACTGTTGATTTAACTGGTTCTGCTTCATGCGCGTAGGTGAGCCTAAGGTTTTAGCGGTATAAACATTCAAATGTGCTTAAACTTATAAAACAAGTTTAATCTCAACTATTTTAACTTTAATTACAAATGAAATGAAAAAAGAGATTGTTTAACCAAAAATAAATAAAATTAATAATACTTGTCAAGAGGTTTTTGTAACTAATTAATCGGTCAAACACACTAATATAATAATATTGTGTTTGGCATGATATTGATGCTTTGCAATTGGAATGGAAGAAAACCAATTTAAAATTTAAACTAACATGAGCCACAATTCAATTCGAGGCATGGATTCCATGCAAAGCAATCTATTGTGTTTTTTTTTATTTGATAAAACTAAAAATAAAATTTTAGAAGTTGAATTTTAAATTTTAATTATAAATTGAATTTTTATTTAATATTTTTTTTAAATTGTAAGTATTTCATTGATAAGTAAAGTCGCTTTACTTAAAAATATTTCCTATTTTAAGTGAGCCCTTATTTCAAGTGTTGTTCATATTAAAGTCATCAAACTCACTTAATTAAAATTCAAACTTGTCTTTGACAATATTGTTGATACTTTGAGTCGTTTTGATTCTTTTTTTTTTTTTTTGTTTCTCGAAAAGTTGACAAATGACAAACTTTTTAATTTACAAAAAAAAAAAAAGTCCAATGTAAATAGGATTGCTTAGCCATGCTTCATAATTGAAAAAACGAGCACCGTAAAAATACATGTCACTCAGCCACAAAAAGATGATGGAGAGTTGACCAAAATGAGCACTAAATACCTTTCAAGAGATCTCCTCCAAGTACTTTAGCCAGTGTTCTCGAGAAAATTCTTAGTAAATCTAAATTATTGTAACTCAGGTTATACTCATGCACCTTCAGAAGCAACAGAGCATCAAGGTCCTTGGGAGCAATTTGGCATCTCCCATGCTCTTCCATTCAACCACTTAGGAAGCCTATATCTATCTGTATTACAGTCTAAATCACTTCAGCTTTGGATGCTGATATTATTTTTCTCTGTTGCTTTGTTTCATACACTTGATAGTTATTGTAAATGTGGGATAGCTCTAGCCTTGTTGCTCTTTGGAGCTTTGATTGTAAGTTTGCAACATCCATTTCTTATTTATACTACTGACCTTTCCCAATAGAAAAGATTAATTTCATTACTGTGATAAAAGAAATGCATTTTAGCACTTTGGTAATTTTGTTGAAGAGAATCCCGGCTCAAATCCTTGAAGTGGAATAACTTTTTTATTTTGAATCTCTGGGCCCAATTGAAATTAATCCATATGATTATAGCTCAACAAAACGGTAATCGTATCACTTTTTTAACATTGCATTCTCTTGTGGGCCTTGGCCCAAGTCGATTTTTTTTTTTTGTGGTAACAAGTAAAGATATTAAATAAGATTAATTTCATTCACTTAATAAAGGAATTCATTGTAGCAATTTGGCAATTATGTTAGGCCGAATTGAATTCAGCCATACGATTTTAGGCCAACAAAACGACTCTTGTCACTTTTATAGCATTGCATTCTGGATTTAATGACGGGCTGTCGTGGGCCATGGCCCGACTCGATCATTTGTGGTAGTAAATAAAGATATTAAATAAGATTAATTTCATTTACTTAGCAAAAGAAATTACTAGCAATATGGCAATTCTCTAGTAAAGAATCCGGGATCAAGTCTTAGTAGTGGAATAATTTTTCTTATTTTATATATCTCGCATTCTAGAATTACTGACGGACTGTCGTGGGCCTTGGCCCAAGTCGATCTTTTGTTGTAGTAAACAAATATATTAAATAAGATTAATTTAATTCACTTAACAAAAAATTCCACTGTAGCAATTTGGCAATTCTCTTGAAAAGAATTCGAGTTCAAGTCCTGGCAGTGGAATAAATTTTTTATTTTTTATATCTCGCATTCTGAAATTAATGACGGGCTGTCGTGGGCCTTGGCCCAACTTGATCTTTTGTTGTAGTAAACAAAGATATTAAATAAGATTAATTTCAATCACTTAATGAAAGAATCCACTGTAGCAATTTGGCAATTCTCTTGGAAAGAATCCAGGTTGAAGTCCTGGCAGTCGAATAATTGTTTTTATTTTTTAAATCTCGCATTCTGAAATTAATGACGGGCTGTAGTGGGTCTTGGCCAACAAAGATATTAAATAAGATTAATTTCAATCACATAATTAAAGAATCCACTGTAGCAATTTAGCAATTCTAGTGAAAAGAATCCGGGTTCAAGTCCTGGCAGTGGAATAATTGTTTTTATTTTTTATATCTTGCATTCTGGAATTAATGACTGGCCGCCGTGGGCCTTGGCCCAACTCGATCTTTTGTTGTAGTAAACAAAGATATTAAATAAGATTAATTTCAATCACTCAATGAAATAATCCACTGTAGCAATTTGGCAATTCTAGTGAAAAGAATCCGGGTTCAAGTCCTGGCAGTGGAATAATTGTTTTTATTTTTTATATCTTGCATTCTGGAATTAATGACGGGCCGCCGTGGGCCTTGGCCCAACTCAATCTTTTGTTGTAGTAAACAAAGATATTAAATAAGATTAATTTCAATCGCCCAATGAAATAATCCACTGCAGCAATTTGGCAATTCTAGTGAAAAGAATCCGGGTTCAAGTCCTGGCAGTGGAATAATTGTTTTATTTTTTATATCTTGCATTTTGGAATTAATGACGGGCCGCCGGGGCCTTGGCCCAACTCGATCTTTTGTTGTAGTAAACAAAGATATTAAATAAGATTAATTTCAATCACTCAATGTAATAATCCACTGTAGCAATTTGGCAATTCTAGTGAAAAGAATCCGGGTTCAAGTCCTGGCAGTGGAATAATTGTTTTTATTTTTTATATCTCGCATTCTGAAATTAATGACGGGCTGTCGTGGGCCTTGGCCCAACTTGATCTTTTGTTGTAGTAAACAAATATATTAAATAAGATTAATTTCATTAACTTAACATAAGAATTCACTGTAACAATTTGGTAATTTTGTTGAAAAGTATCTCAAGTCCCGGCATTGGAATATAAGATTAATTTCATTTACTTAACAACCAAAGAATCCACTGTAGCAATTTTGCAATTCTCTTTCATAGAACCTGGTGCAAGTCCTGCCAGTGAAATTATTGTATTTTTTTCTTATATCTCGCATTCAAGGAATTAATGACGGGTTGTCGTGGGCCTTGCCCCAACCCAATTTTATGTGGTAGTAAATATAAATATTAAATAATATTAATTTCATTCTCTTAACAAAAGAATCCAATGTAGCAATTCTTTTGAAAAGAATCCGGTTGAATTCCTGACAGTAGAATACTTTTATTTTTATTTTTTTTGTCTCGTATTCTGAAATTAATGACATGCTGTTTTTGGGCCAAGGCCCAACTCGATTTTTTGTGGTAGTAAATAAAGGTATTTAATAGCAATTTGGCAATTCTTTTGAAAGGAATCCGGAATCAAGTCCTGACAGTGAAATATTTTGTTTTCAAGAATCCACTGTATCAATTTGGCAATTTTGTTGAAAAGAATCATCTTTCATATCTCTAGGCCGAATTGAATTCAGCCATATGATTTTAGTCCAACAAAATGACTCTTATCACTTATAAAACATTGCATTCTAGATGGAATTAAGAACGGTCTGTCGTGGGCTTGGCCCAACTCGATTTTTTTTAGTAGTAAATAAAGATATTAAATAAGATTAATTTCATTTACTAAATATAAATTCACTGTAGCACTTTGGCAGTTCACTTGAAAAGAATCCGTGTTCAAGTCTTGGCAGTGGAATAACCTTATTTATTATTTATTTTTTATATCCCAGTTGAATTCAGCCATATGATTTTAGTTCAATAAGCAAATATGTTAAATAGTACCAGTTACAATAGTTGCAAGGGCGGCATACACATACATGGAATAGGTTTACACAACATTGGCAGTGGAATAAACAACTGTACAGGATTGGAAGTAACACGAAGCTGCTTGGCATTTACATTGAAGCTGCCATGTAAACCCGGCGAATCCATGATGTTATGACTGATCTCATTCGTGATAATATTGACTTTGCTGTTTCTTCAGTGTAACACACTGGAAGGATAGAGTTCGCTTTCTCCTTTGGAATGGTTTTAAAGGACAAGCTGCTGCAGGCGCGCGGCACCTTGGTGCTTTTATAAGCTTTACAAATATAGCTTATAAAGTTTCTATAGTCCTACAACAGGAGAAATCTATCAATTCTTTTTTTAAGATCCCATTTTTTTTCTTTTAAGGTTTTATTAATATCCAAAGGATGTGTAATATCTAATTTACATAAATATCAATTATGTAATCCAGGAAATTTCTTTCTCCTAACATTGATTTCCTTTTTTTCCTTGAATATCACTACTCCCCACTTAAATTCACAATAAAGTTTATAATTATAAGAAACCAATGAATTCCATGAAGTATAACTTTAGGATTAATGCTTAGCGGTGAAAGGAATGAAATTGTGTATCAATGAACATTTTAAATCCTACTGAAAAGAGACTAACCTCACCGAGTGGTTCTCCATCAACAACTACCCACGGCACAAACTTGTGGCGGGGTTTGAGGGTGTCTGTTTCTTCTGCATATTGTAGTTCAAGCTGCATAAAAAGTATAAATTCAAGCAACCGAAGAACTTGTAAAGAAGAAAAGTTCGCACTCGCAAATAAAAAAGATGACACAAGGAAAGGAGATGGCACAAACTAAGCATATGCAATGCAATGAAAATGAGGCAATGTCTAAGAACGCGTAACAGTGTTAGTTTTACCATTTTTCACACATGCTTCTAAGCATCCAATCGTTTTCTGTTCACACTACTGTTCATATTCAAACACACTCTTGTATTATCAGCCAACTTTGGTGGTCTTCGCATTGCAAAGAGACACACACTCAAGAGACTGAAAATAATAGTTGACATGAACAACTCTCTTTAGCCAACCCCAAATTCCTTTCTAATCTATGTTTCCACCATCAGTTGGGGATGCACATAGTCAGCAGGCATTGTTACGTACTCTGACTAGTTATTCAAAAGAAGAAAGAAAAAAGAAACATTTCTGTTATCAGGAAAAACTTTCAGGCAGAGAGAATCATTGCAACATTTGAAAGCTCAACCTAGAATCTCCCTCATCATAATCATTTGAAATGGTTTCACCGATTGGGGCTTGAAGTAACTCAAAATGCCATGAAAAAATTGCGGATAATATGGACACTAAGAAAAACTGTTATATGATAAACCTTGATTCTTGATTGGAGGAAATCAGAAATAAGTTAACCCTATGCCCATTTTCTGTAACAAGGGTGTGATTTCATAACTAGTACAATACAACTTGAAAGAACAATATAAAATGCTAACGTGAACTGAGAAAACTAACCTCCTTCCCACGTCCGCTAATATAGCAATTGGTAATTGGTGTTTGATCAAGACCCAATTTCTCAAAACACGATTCCCACTGGGGGTACTTGCCCTCATAAACCAGAGACTCAATACAATAGATAAAAGGAAAGTGCTCATTCTGCATCAGAGTTTCATGTTGTAAGTAGAAATATGAGAGCAAGTGGATAAACACATTAATTCCATACAACATTGTGCAGAACTAACAACAGTGAGAAGAATATTCTACATAGAGGTTTTTAATTTTCTAAGCTGAAGTACATAGACAGCTTTGTAACTGCAACAAATTTTAACATACAAAACAACTTTTTTTCTCCCTATAAAAATCTGAATAAGATGTGAACAGTGGCATAAAGTGTCAAGAAGACACTACTAAAGTACTAATTCTCCCATTCTGATATTAGTTACTTTTTCGTATATATTTCATGCCATGAAAAGTTCAAGCAGGTCTCACCAGGTCAGGCCAGACATAGATTGCACATGCCTCAATAGTGTTCAGTAAGCATTCTGATGGGCCATGCTGTAACAATTTAGTCCATTATAAAAAAGAATTGTTAATCACCAATTCTCAAAATTTATATATATAATTGATACAAAGCAACTTATTAGCAGGTATGCTTGTGCAAATGATTATTAAGTAATTCGAACCAAAAAAAAAAAAGATTAAAAGGACCAGGAAATCAAAGTTAGGCCATGCTGCAACAATTCAGTTCATTATAAAAAAGAATTTTTAATCACCAATTGTCAAAACTTATATATATATATATATATAAAGCAACTTTAAATGTCAATTTGCAGGTATGATTGTAAATTATGCTTGCAAGTTGTAGGCATGCTTGTAAATTATTAAAAGCGATTCAGTCCATTTTCTAACTTTTAATCTCTCATGCAATAGACAAGAATACCAACAATATTCATGCTCTATCTAATGAATATGGGGAGTCTTCTATATATAGTTCTAATAATCTGATTGAAAGACTTCGTCAATCTGGAGATACCTAGATAACAAATCATATATAATTTAAACTTCCAATTCCGATTTGAACATGAAAACAATGAACTGCGAACAATTAAATTCATATATGTAAGTATCCAGTAGATAAAAATAAATTGAAAATTTTATATGATATAACCTGGCAAGTGATAGTGTGATTGGATCCAATCTTGGCGTTGCCATAGGGGACGAACTTGAGATCGACTATGGAGATGAGACCGGTATCGAAGAGGTTGATCAGGTAGTTGACGATGAAATTGGAGCAGTAAGGGCAGAGAGTCTCGTAGTAGAAAGCAAGCGTCACTTTCTCGTTCTGATCTGAAGAGGGAACAGAGATTTCTCTGGAAGCTGAACAAGAATTGGCGGTCACTAGGGAGGTGACGAGCAAGAATATGAGATGACGAGAGAGAAGAGAAAGGGACGAGGAGGCTCTTCCGTGACAATCCATAGGGACGGACCAAACTACCAGTCCACTCCACTGCAGACCACACAGTCACAGATCGGTTGTTCGTTTTGAACTTAGAAGGTCGATGACCTTAAAATTCGCTGATTTTACATTGAGCACCTGTGTGTCACGTGCTTTCAACCCAAATTCTGCCACGCAAGTAAAGAAAAAAAAAATCTCTGACACTTTTTCTTTCACTTGAATTGAATTTTTTTAAATAGAAAAGATAAAAAGCTATCAATGAATTTTAGACGATCACATATAAGTTTTTTAAACTCAATATTAATAATTATTAAGCCTATAAACAAGGTTTTTCAAATATTTTGGAGGATTTTTTTTTTCAAACTCACCGTTAATAACTATTAAAAGAAATCTATAGATAAAAATATTCAAATAATAGTTAGGAGAGCCATAAGAATTTTCAATGGCACATAAGGAGTTAAGTATATAGTTTAAGTAATGATTTTCTAAACACATAAAGAGTTAAGTCTTTCACTTCGTCGTGTTGTGAAAGGATTTTATAGTTATACCACAATGATGGTGATTGAGAGCATTAATGGCACATTACAGAATATTAATGGTGATATTAAGGATCTCTATCCCATTATTAGATACGTTAGGCTTCTTTTACTTCTCATTCACCAATCCAAATTTTTTCTAAAGTATTTCAAAGAGAAGAGTAACATTAGTGTAATGAGATCCTACCACATTTCACTCGACATTATATGAACTTTGAAAAGATTCGAGAGGGGTGCCCTCGTGATTAAGTCTCGACCTTTTAGTGGTGCTCGAGAGATGGTTTTGAGGCTTAGATGGTCTGGCATGGTGTCAGGGCTTTCACTGGTGCTTGAGAAATAATTTTGAGACTTAGAGAGCTTTCAGTGATGCTTGAGAGATGATCTTGAGAATTAGATGATTTGACATGGTGTCAAGGCTTTCAATGGTACTCGAGAAATGCTTTCAATGCTTAGGTGGCCTATTGTGATTTTAGTAGTGCTCAAAAAGTGTTCTCGAGACTTTACATGACCTACTATGACGTTAGATCTAATGTTAGGTCTTTCGATAGCACTTGAGATGGACTCTCAAAGTTTTGCTCATCTGCTTTGGTGACGTAGCAGGTTACCAAAATTTAGTTTTGACTTTTCAACGGATTACATGGTTCTCAACATTCTAGAACTTTATTCTGAGTTTAAGTTACGAGAAAGAGGGAATCTTTAAGGAAAAAAAAATTAATGTTAGGAGCAAGAAGGAATCATTCAATTTCCTGGATTACATAATCTGTATTTATGTAAATTAGATGTTGCACATCCTTTCACTACTAATTAAACCTTGAAAGGAAAGAAAAAAGATCTTTAAAAAAATTGGGGAAAAGAAAAAAGATGTTCAAAAACTTTGATTGGTTTCTTTTGTTGTAGGACAAACTTTATAAGCTACATTCGTAAAGCTTATAAAAGCACCAAAGTGTCGCATGCCTGCAGCAGCTTATCCTTCATAACCATTCCAAAGGAGAAGGCAGACTCTATCCTTCCAGTCTCTTACACTGAAGAAACAACAAAGTCAATATTATCACAAATGAAATCAATCATAACATCGCCAGGTTTACATTGTAGCTTCAATGTAAATGCCAAGCAACTTCGCGTTACTTCCAAATTTCTTATTCTGTGCAGTTGTTTTTTCCACTGGCATCATATATATAATAGTTGTGTAACTTGTTAATATATGTATTTCCTATTTATCACAATTGTGGTGTATTAATTTGGCTGTTAAATAAAGATATTTGTATAATAGAATATCATCTTATTTCGATATGAAGCATATCGAATGTTTTCTGTACATTCCTGAAATTTATGATAGAAATTGTAAATTGAATGAAGATTTCAAAACAAGTCATACACCAAAAGAAACTCAAGGGGTGAAAATTTTATTATTTTTTCATAAATTAATTGTGAGTGGCTGCTTCTGCTTGTTAAAGCATACTAGCACATATAAGTCAGCAAAGAGAGCATGGCCCAAATAAAAAAATAAAATTTCAATTGCCAGGATTTGAACCAGATTCTTTTTAAGAGAATTGACGAAGTGCTACATAACATTTTAAATTATTTTCATAAATATTCAAAAAAAAAATTTTCCACTGCCGAGAATTGAACTCGGATTCTTTTCAACAGAATTGCCAAGGTGCTACAGTGGACTTTTTTGTTTTGTTGATGCAATTAATCTTATTTAACATGTTTAAATATTAACACCACAGAAAGACCTTTTTACTTTTTACCACAAATAGAGATATAATTCTAGAGAATTATATCAATTCTAGAGATATAAATAAAAATCATAGAAATATCACTGCTAGGATTTGAATCCGGATTCATTTTAACATAATTGACAATATACTACGATGGATTTTATTGTTTGATTATGAAATAAATCTTATTTAATATATTTACTCACATCAAATATTTGACTTTGGGCAAGGCCCAGACCAGACCATTACTGAATTCATAATGCTATGTTATATAAGTTATAAGAGTGCCGTTTTGTTGGTTCTGAAAATCATATGGTTGAATTCTATTGGGCTTAGAGATATTACAAAAAAATATTCCACTGCGGGGATTATTTGAATCCAGATTCTTTTCAACAGAATTGTCCCAAGTACCACTGTGCATTTTATTGTCTAACTAGTAAAATTAAGAGAAAATTAGATTTTAGTCACCAAAATTGAAAAAAACAATTGTTTTTTTGTGACCTTAAACTTAATAAAAGCTAGATAGTGACTAAACTTAAAAATTAATTGCTAATGAGTAACTATTTAATTTTAATGCTCAAAATACTCTTCATTTTTTTCATAAATTCTCATCATTTCTTCAGTTTACTCTAACCCCAAATATCATAAACTTTAAAAAATCTGATGACTTGTGTAGAACATATATATATATATATATATTATAAAGAAGATATAATAATATATATAAATGTATTCCTATATATTAATATATCATTAACCAAAAAAAATATTAATTTGGGTTCAATTAATTACAAACCTCACATTTAGTATTAATAACCCAACCTCTTGAACACCCAAGATATATTGAAAAAGGTACTATTCATTTTTTAAATTGAAATTAGGATTAAGTTGCTAAACCTAGACATACATGGAACAAATTGAAAAATACTCATACATTAATTGTAAGACTAACATATATGTCTAAATATATATAAAAATAGAGAGATATAGATAAACTCCTCTTCAAAGATACAGATGTTCTCTCTTTCCTGAATGTGACCTTTAGATTTAATCTAATGGTCATTATATTTGGTATGGATAAAATCTCTTACTCACCAGTGATTGAAGAAGACAAAAAATGAATAAAAGAGAGTATTTTAGACATTAAAGTTAAATGATCACTCATTGACAATTATTTTTTAAGATTGGTCTCTATTTACCTTTTATTGAATTTAAGGTCACTGTAAATCAATTTCTTTTTTTTAATTTAAGTTACCAAAATTTAATTTTTCCAAAAATTAATCTTATTTAACAGTTTTAGTTATTACCACCCCATTACTATTATTCTATTAAAAATATAAAATTATTCCACGGCCAAGATTCTTTTCAACAGAATTGCTAAAATGCCACAGTGGATTCCCACTCCCAATCGGTCAATTTGAATTAATTAAAAAAAAAATTTAATTTAGTCATTACTACATTAAGTTTCACTGTATTAGTTCAGAATAAAAACAGTTATTGATTATTAAATGAACATATTTCTGTGTTTAAAAATCTCGAGTAGTCTGAGGAAGTTCGATATATGTATAGTAGGCTTTTGAGGCAAATAAATAAATAAATAAAAGACAGGACTATTTTGTTACCCAAATCCAGTTGTTGTTCGACAAATGAATAACATAGCTTTAATTTCGGATTGTCTATTTTGTTAGTCAAATTCAGTTGTTGTTCGAGCGATGAATAACATAACTTTAATTTCGGATTGTCCATTCTTCGTGCTTAGTCGTTTCCTCGGTAGAAGACGTTACCGAGAACTCAGCCTCACATTTTTTGCAAACCATGAATTGTTCATCAACTAATATCGCAATGTTTGAATTCAAAATGAAATAAAAGTCTTCTAGCTTGACTATAATTCTGGATTTATTATGAAACGGGTGCCAAACTATATTGAGTTGAAAAAACAAAAAGAATAAAAGTTCAAAACCGATTAATACAGAGTTTGATTGTCAAATTTTACTTTTAAAAAAAAAAGTGTCTTTCCATTCCATTTTATAAGGGATTCATTATTTATACTCTTATCAAACAAACTCCTATAAGAACGATTAATTTGGATATTTTGTTTCTTTATATATATACACACACACTAATGTATGTTTGGTGCTTACGGCACTATCAGTGTAGAAAAAATTACGACCGTCACTAGAAGAGCCAGTGTGTGCCCGATGGCACATGCCCACTTGAAATAAAAAAAATTACTAATATATGCATGTTTTTTGTAAATTTCAAAAATGCACCCCTCAATTTTTTTTACTCTAATAGATTAGTGATGGTAAAGATCTAAGAGAAGTTAGTGGTCATTTGGTCTTTTAATGTGTTAAAAGGGAAAGGTAGTACTAATTATAAAAATACAATTAACAAGTAATGAATTTTTCTTTGCAGGTAATATAACATGTATATATGAATATTTGAATTTTTTTTATATTTCAATAATTTGTGACATTTTTGTCCTAGGTCAAAATATAGTGAAAGTAGTACTCAAATGAAAGCTCTCAAAATTCTCTATTCAATGGATTACGTTCATTAAAAGATTTTATTTATAGTGGGAGTTATGAGACTTGAAATAAGATGAAGGAAGAAAAATATATATATACATTCACTTGTGTGTTATACGTTGAGGAAGAGTGGAAAAATGGACGTATTGTGTGTTGCAAGCATACATATTTTTGTGTATATATTTTCTTAAATTTGTTTTATATACCCTTTTTAAACTTGAAAATTGATAACTAATTGGCAAAACTTGAGTCTAAATTGAGTATTTCGAAGTCGTCTTTTCAATGAAAATAATTTTCATAACAAATTCTAAGTGCACAGAACCTAGTTATTTAAATCTTGACAAAAATGAATTTCTTTTATTTGAAGGAGAAAAAAGAATCTGACTAAGTTTCAAAGGCATTGACAATTGAGTTTCGACTTTTAATTTAATTTCTTTTTATCACACTAGGTTTGAAAATTTGGGACATGACAACGTAGTATCAGAGCGCAGTTATACTTTTTATTTCTGAAGGAAAAAAAAAACCCCCCCAAAGTTAACAATAACTCATTTTCTCTCTATTCGTGGCTTCACTCCAGCGGCCTCTTCATAACTGAGCTTTAGCTTCCTCTCTGAGTTTGCGAAGGAGAGATAGAAAAAGCAAATTAACATTCTGTAATTCTGTTTCTCTATCACCAACTCATTGCAAGCTTGATTATTCATTTCTTTTACCGTAAAATACATTTATTTTTCATAGATTATGAAAATCCTAGATGTAAATCTTTCTTTACATTTAAATTTTTTTTAAGCTTTGATACTCTAGCTATCTAAAGATTCTATTTCTAATTTTCTTTAATAACGTCAAATTGTGTTGCCCCTATTCCATTATTTTGGTTTTCTTTTTTTCATTAATAATCATTATCTCTAACAAAGAAACAAAATTGACTAAATTCACATTTTTAGATAAATTGAGAGTCAAGACAAACAATTTTTGCATCTTTTAGTTCATTAAAATTGTTTTATATTGTGAAAATTTGTTAATCTGACAAATGGTTTGGACATAATAGATTAAGAATACTATAATAATCATTGAAAAAATAGTGATTTTGTTATATTTTTCATTTTTTATGTCTTTTAATGTGAAAATTTTATATTTGTCTGTTTTTTCTCCCACCAAAATACATTACACTTTTCTAAACTGAAATTCTGGTCCTGACGACTAAGTAGATTAATTTTAGACCTTAGTAGACAAAGACATTTTGGATCAAACTTAAAATGTAATATTCGCCATGTAAAAGTAGTCTAAGCCTAACCAAGAATGCTTGCTGGCTTCACAATTCTATGGTTAGTAGTACGGATTACTTCATGTTGACAGCTTTTCAATGAATGTGGCTTCAAATCCGACTGAAGGAGCAAACCGTGGAGTTTGTGGAATATGATTCAATGATGAAACAGAGAGTCCTTCCTACGCAATAAAAGGAACACTGGAACAGAGATTAGCTTGTTTTTTGGGTTGAAATTTGAAAATGATTGATCAGAAATGAAAACAAACGAATGAATCGTGAGCGGCAGGATTCGAACCTGCGCGGGCAGAGCCCACATGATTTCTAGTCATGCCCGATAACCACTCCGGCACGCTCACCTGATTGAGAAAATTAGTTCAACTTTTAGTTAACTTTACAGAATATTCTGTTTTTCATTACGTAAATCTGAAGATCGCCAATTACCTTAGAAAAAATAATCTAAAGACTGCAAAAAACACAAAGAAAATAATAATATAAATGGAAAAAATAAAAACATATCAGAAATTGAGGAAGATCGGGATAGAAATCTTATGCTTACAACCGAAACTCTGTCTTTACTTACCAAAAATACAAACTCTTTCTTTACTTCCCAAAAAAAAAAAAACTCCTGTCTTTATCTAGAATTTGCTTCCTTAAGAAAGTAAAAATTGATTTAATTGTAGTTAAAAAATAAAAACACTAATAAGGCCATCTAACAACGATCAGCAAGACTTATTGAAAGAACCTTTTTTTTTTCCTTTTGTTTTTTAGTAGTAGGAATGCATATTTAGTAAGTTCCACTTTGAGTATCAAAAAGGGAAGAATGGACAAAGATTTTTTTGAGTATTTAGGGTTTAATTAAAGTGCATTTTACTTTGCACACTGAATACCAAGTCTTCAAAGTAAGATGATTTTTACATGAAATTTTGTCTTATTAAGTAATAACTAATTTTACATCATGAATTCACACTTGATTATCAGATGCCCTACACTGAAATAACTAACTTTTTATCAATCATAATAAAAATTACACTCAATAATAATTTATCTTAAGTCATTGTATATTAGATTCCATAAGATGAAACTTCTGATAGGAGAATTGGGCCAAATTGTCCTATACCTTCCGAACTATTCAAATTTTTTTGAAAAAACACCCTTGAATTATTTTTTGTGCCAAATAATGTCAACTTTGTAAAACTTTCCAAAAACCCCTCAGTTTTGTAAAACTGTGTTTTTTTTTTTAAATGAATAATTAAGGAGGGTTTAATGCAATTTGGACCGGAGAATTGTGATAGTAAACAAATTATGAAGTTAATTGTAAGCAAAGAATAACACATGGGGGTAAAAGAAAATTTTAGACTGTTATTAGACCAACTAAATGTTGGGCCCTAAATAAGAAATGAGAACAACGCATTCATGTAGTAGAAATGAGAATACTAAAATGAATGATTGAAGTGAGTAGAAAAAACTAATGAAAGTGTAAAAGAAAAATTAAGTGTAACACTCATTGGTATGAATTTGAACACATACTTCAGAGTTCTAGAGAAGCATCGGTCAAACAAAAAATGCTACTTGTAATAGAAGGTAAGAGACTAAGAGGGTACCAAAATTAATATGGGACGAAGTTATTAAAAATAATTTTAAAAAATTAAGTTTAGCAAGTGAAATGACATGTAATAAGAAAGATTGAAGAGAGAAAATTCACGTGGCTAACTCCATTCATCCGAGTCTCACTAATTTTATAAGACTAACTTTTGGAAATTGAAAAGTAAGGTTAGGTTTGATCAAATTTATATGCATTATGGCAGTCTTAATTGGTTTTTAAACCGTAATAGACCAATTCCCTTGTTTTATAAGTTGAATTAGGGGTGCACACAGTTCGGTTTGATTTCAAAATACCTCAAACCATACGGATCGAAACCGAACCAAACTGTTTCAAATATAAAACCTAACTAAACCAAATGTGATGAAATGGTTCGGTTCGGTTCGGTTCTAACCACGATTCTATCATCAAATTTTATTTTATTTTTTTATAAAAAAACATCATAGTTTAGATTTTTTTAAAAACTGCTATTAGCCTACTGTTATAAAAATTACTCCTAGCTTACTATTAAAAGATAAAAATATATATTTTACTCTATAAGGTTTTTAGGGTCACTTTGAAATTTAATAAATTTTATAAATTTAGATGTATATAACACTAAACAGTTTGATTTGGTCCGGTTCCGATAAACACAAAATCGTAACCGAACCAAAAAATTACGTATTGAAAATTTTGACACCGTGATCGAACTGAACTTTAAAAAATTGAACCATTTTGACCAATTTGGTTTGGTCCAAATCAATTTTGACGGATTTTTGTGCACCATAGGTTGAATAGCCACCTAATAGCAACTAAAGCATGTCAAGCTCACTTTTGAATCTTAGTAGCTTATAAGGATGAATTGTTGAAGGCCCAAATGATCTTGAGTCTTGACATACTCGTGAGCTATGCATTTCCAGTCATTTCATTTTCATTAGGTTAGATGGGAGTTTGAATAAAGTTTAGTTATTTGATTAACAAAGTCTATTTGAAGTGAAATACTTAGACAAGTATACCAACAATATTTATGCTCTATCTAATGAATATGGGGAGTCTTAGCTAACAAATCAATCATATGTGTATGTATCAGTAGATCGATAAAAATGAATTGAAAAATTTATATAATATAATCTGGCAAGTGATGGTGTGATTGGATCCAATCTTGGTGCTGGCATAGGGGACAAGCTTGAGATCGACTATGGAAATGAGTCCGGTATCGAAGAGTGTTGGAAAGTCAAACTTGTGTATCTTTCATAGATAATCTGTACATGTTATCTTTCCGATTGTAATGCCTGACTTATAGCTAGACAACCTGTAATGTAGTAACAGATTCCTGAATTGTAGGAATGATTAGAAATCTCCCTGTACAAATACATGATTCAGTATCAATAATATCTATCAAGCAAATTCTATCTTTCTTTCATCTTTTCATGGTATCAGAGCACAATAAGATCCTGATTGCTACATTCTACTCTCTCGTGTAGCATCTTCTTTTATTTAGCCATCATGGTCAATGATGAAGTACCACCAATGCCTTCTGTCACTGGCAAGGAAATTGCCGTTCCTAACACAGATCCTTCAAAGGCGAATATCTCAAATCCCTATTTCACTCATCATTCAGATCATCCGGGTTTAGTTTTGATTTCCAAACCTTTGAATGGAGACAATTATTCTACTTGGAAAAGGGCTATGATTCTGGCCTTAAATTCCAAAAATAAGCTAGGCTTTGTCAATGGCTCAATCAAAGCCCCTTCAGAAGAAGCTGATCCTGAAGGTTATGCGGCTTGGTCTCAGTGTAATGATATGGTCCACTCCTGGATCGTTAACACTCTCAGTTCAAAAATTTCAGATAGTGTGATCTATTACTCTACTGCTCATGAAGTTTGGGAAGATCTTCGTGAGCAATTCTCTCTAAGCAATGCACCTCGCATCTTTGAGATTCAGCGAGATATTGCCTATCTTCGACAAGAACAACTCTCTGTCTCTGCTTATTACAAAAAATTGAAGAGCCTATGGGATGAACTAGCTTCCTACAATGATGCAGTACATGGGGCACAGCAAGATCAACAAAAATTGATGCAATTTCTAATGGGATTGAATGATTCTTATAGTGCTATTCGCGGACAAATCCTCATGATGAATCCCCTTCCTTCGGTTCGCCAAGCATATTCCTCCGTCTCCCAAGAAGAAAAGCATCGTCTCCTTAGCTCAACGCACGTTGCAAGTGATTCTGGCAGTAGCGCCGCCATGGCAGTTCGAAACAACAACAACAAACCCACTTCAGTGAAGTCCGAGCGATCCGACTGCCCATATGAGTCACAGGATTTTCGATCGCAAGAAAAGTCGCTAGAGAATTTCAGTGGAGGACGCCGATTTGATCAAGATAAGCGCTGTTCTGGTTCTGGAAGGGGACGCCCTCATTGTTCTCACTGTGAAGGAATGGGCCATTGGGTCCAAACCTGCTATAAGCTACATGGGTATCCAGCGGGCCATCCAAAGGCAAAGTATAATTCAGGCCCAAAACGTTTCAGCAACAATAACAAGCCTGCAGCTAATCATGTGTCCGAGGGCTTTTCTAAAGAAGACGAAAACCAAGTTGTTGGGATTTCGGAGGCTCAATTGAAACAACTCTTATCGCTTCTTGACAACAAAAAGGAAGGATCTAGCTCTCAAGCAAATGTCGTAACCAAGCCAGGTTTGTCTAAAGTCGCTTCTCGTAGTTGGATCATTGAAAGCGGGGCGACAGATCATATTTCGTCATCATCTAAATTATTTTTTCGCAAAGATACAAATTGTTTGTTGCCTCCCGTACTACTGCCTAATGGAGAAAAAGCTAATATTACTGCAAAAGGATCATTGCCTCTGAATTTCGTCTATTATTTGCATGATGTGCTATGTGTACCTACATTCAAAGTTGATTTAATGCCAGTTAGTCGTCTGACGAGAGGTCTGAATTGTTCAATAATTTTTTTTCCTCATTGGTGTATTTTGCAGGATCTGGCTACGAGGAGGATGATTGGTTTGGGTAAACAACGTGACGGACTATATTATTTGGTGGCACTAGCAACGAAGAAATTCGTGACCAACTCTTCCTCACCCACAAAACGACCAGCCTGCAATCTCATCCTCTCATCCACCGATCTCTGGCATAACCGCTTAGGCCATGCATCGCCTCCTCGTTTAAGTTTCATTGCCAAGAATTTTTAAAATTTTTCTGTTCAGTCCAATAATGGTTGCCTATATGTCCTTTGGCTAAGCAGAGTCGTTTACCTTTCAATCCTAGTGTAATTTCTTCTATTAAACCTTTTGCAATAATTCATTGTGACATTTGGGGTCGTTATCGACACCCTTCTCTTTTTGGTGCTCATTACTTTCTTACTATTGTTGATGATTATACACGTTTCACATGGATTTTTTTGATGCGACATAAAGATGAAGCACGATCACTTTTAAAACGATTCTTCAGTTATGTTCTCACTCAATTTGAGTCTCATATTAAAATTTTTTGAAGTGACAATGGTGAGGAATTCATCTCACTTTGTTCTTTTTTTCAAGATAACGGTGTCATTTTTCAGCATTCTTGTGTTTACACACCTCAACAAAACACACCTCAACAAAATGGGGTTGTGGAACACAAGCATCGTCACATCTTACAAGTAGCTCGAGCTTTGAAATTTCAAGCTCAACTCCCTACCAAATTTTGGGGGGAGTGTGCTCTTACTGCTGTACACATCATCAATCGACTTTCTTCTACGGTCCTCTCTTTCAAAACACCTTTTGAACTTCTCTATTCAAAACTATCTTCTTTTTCTCATCTCCGTGTCTTTGGTTGTTTAGCCTATGCTACTAATGTCCATACTTCTCACAAATTTGACCATCGTTCTATACCCTCAATTTTTATTGGCTATCCCATCGGTCAAAAGGCATACAAATTATTCGATTTGTCGACCAAAAAGGTTTTCACTAGCCGCGATGTAAAATTTCATGAAAATATTTTTCTTTATGCATCTGTCAAGCCCAATTCTGATCTTTTTCCTTCAGCCACAAATTCAGGCCCAATTCCTCTTGTGGCCCACGACATCCCTTATCCTTTTAATTCCAATCCAAACATTTCTCACCCAAACACATCATCACACGATCACACAGTCACTCCAAGTCCAAACACATCGCCTCCTTCTTCTTCAGGTCCACTACCTGCGTCTGTCTCATCTCCTCCTCCGAAACCACCATCACCCCATCGTCCAGCCATCCTACGCACCCACTCCAACCCGCTTTATCGTTCTGACCCATCCTCTCTCATCGTCTCTGACAGTCCCTCACCACCATCCACTTCACCCTCTCCAGCGCCGGAATCCTCATCCAAACTGCTTCCCAATCCGTCTCCACCATCACCTCTCTTCTCATCTGAACTCGAACCCGACCCCACTCCACTTCGTCGCTCCAGCCGCCACATCGGTCCGCCGGTCAAGCTCAACGATTATGTCTGCTCCAACATTTGCTCCGACCAATCTGCCTCCTTACTGCCAGGTCCGAACAAAGGTACACGCTATCCACTAGCCCATTATGTTTCATACCGAAGATATACGCATGCATATCGATCTTTTGTTTCTCAACTCAGTAATATCACGGAACCTAGGTCTTATTCGGAAGCCGCCACTCATCCTGAGTGGCAAGAAGCAATGCGATCCGAATTGCAGGCTCTCCAAGCCAACGACACTTGGTCTCTCACTCCACTCCCGATTGGCAATACACTAATTGGTTGCAGATGGGTGTATAAAATTAAACACCGTTCAGATGGATCTATTGAGCGGTACAAAGCCCGATTGGTCGCCAAGATCATATCTGTTCGCTGTTTGCTCGCGTTAACCGTCGCTTGTGGCTGGTCCCTTCATCAAATGGACATCCACAATGCATTTATTCACGGTAATTTAGCTGAAGAAATTTATATATCTCCGCCACCAGGGCTTCGGCGACAGGGGGAGGAAAACTTGGTGTGTCACCTTCATAAGTCATTGTACGGTTTGAAACAAGCATCTCGTCAGTGGTTCGCCAAGTTCTCAGAAGCTATTCGCTCCGCTGGTTATGTACAATCTCGAGCCGATTATTCTCTATTCACCAGAAAACAAGGCAAGTCCTTTACTGCTCTCTTGATATATGTTGATGATATTTTGATTACTGGAAATGACCCTGTTAACATTGTTACAACTAAAAAATTTCTGCATAGTCACTTTAATCTCAAAGATCTTGGTGATTTGAAATACTTTCTTGGTATTGAGGTTTCTGCTTCTAAGAACAGGATTTTTATTTCTCAACGTAAGTATGCATTAGAAATAATTGAGGATGCAGGGCTGTTGGGCGCAGCCCCTATTGATACTCCTATGGAACGAGGCTTGAAATTATCGGACAAAAGTGATTTGCTCAAAGATCTGGGTCAGTATAGAAGATTAGTCGGTACATTAATTTACTTGACTGTTTCGAGGCCAGATATAACATATGCAGTACATGTCTTGAGTAGATTTATACATCAACCCCGAAAACTTCATATGGAGTCAGCTCTTCGGGTTGTTCGATATTTAAAAGGTGCACCTGGCCAAGGCCTATTCTTTTATTCAAATAGTGATTTCAAGTTGAGGGCTTACTGTGACTCGGATTGGGCAGGTTGCCCACTCACTAGGAGATCTACTACGGGATATTGTGTCTTTTTTGGACCTTCATTGATATCTTGGAGGTCGAAGCGACAAAAAATAGTTTCTCTCTCTTTCGCCGAGGCGGAATACCGTGCAATGACAGGAGCCTGCTGTGAGTTGACATGGCTCCGATATCTATTGAAGGACTTGGGACTTTCACATCATGAATCTACCTTACTATATTGCGACAACAAGGTTGCCTTACACATTGCGGCCAACCCAATTTTTCATGAGCGAACTAGGCACATTGAGATGGATTGCCATTACATCAGAGACAAAATTCAAGATGGTTCTGTGACTACAAGATATGTACATTCTGCACATCAGCTAGCAGACGTCTTGACCAAGCCTTTGGGGAAAGAGATTTTTGTTCCTATGATTCGCAAGTTGGGAGTGCAGGATATCCACTTTCCAACTTAAGGGGGAATGTTGGGAAGTCAAACTTGTGTATCTTTCATAGATAATCTGTACATGTTATCTTTCCGATTGTAATGCCTGACTTATAGCTAGACAACCTGTAATGTAGTAACAGATTTCTGACTTGTAGGAATGATTAGAAATCTCCCTGTACAAATACATGATTCAGTATCAATAATATCTATCAAACAAATTCTATCTTTCTTTCATCTTTTCAAAGAGGTCGATCAGATGGTTGACGATGAAATTGGAGCAGTAAGGACAGAGAGTCTCGTAGTAGAAAGCAAGCGTAACTTTCTCGTTCTAATCAGAAGAGGGAACAGAGATTTCTCTGGAAGCTGAACAATATTTGGCGGTCAATAGGGAGGTGATGAGCAAGGGTAAGAGAAAAATGAGAGAGAAGAGAAAGGGACGAGGAGGCTATTCGGTGACAGTCCATAGGGAAGGACCAAAATAGGTACCAACTATTAACTTCCAGTCCACTCCACCGCAGACCACACAGTCAAAGATTGGTTGTTTGTTTTGAACTTAATTTTAAAATTAGAAGGTAAATGACCTTCAAATTGGCTGATTTTACATTGATCACCTATGCGTCACGTGCTTCCAATTCAAATTCTGCCCGGTATTTAAAGAAAAAATAAAAGGATAAATATTACTAACACCCTTTGTGATTACATTGACACAAATTTTGCTATTAACTATCATATAAACTAAATTGATATTGTCGTCCCTAACTTCGTTAGTTTAAGTGTTCAATGTCTAATATACTCTCAATTTTATATTTTTTTTATTTCATAATATTAGTTATTCAAAAAAATCATTTTACTCATCATTATTTGAGCTTTGAGCTTTCACTTTCTATCTACTCCCTCTCCCCAGAACTGAATCCACCAACAACACCACACCCTCAACACCATATTCTTGCCACCGCTGACGCCACCACTACTACTATTGACACTACTTTCTCCACTAATGAAATTTTGTCGAACACCAAAAGGGCCCCTTACATGGTTTATCCTCAATTTGTTCTCTCGGTCAGAGGAAGAGAAGGAGACCCAAAAAGTACGGGACGCATGAGCAAGCGACGGTTCCCTCGACCGGAGGAAAAGAAGGAGACACATGAGCAAATGGCGGTGGCGAAGAGTGTCATCGTCGTCAATGGCACCGCCGCCTTTTAGTGTGGATCTCAAATTTTTGGTATTTTCCATGAAATAAATAGTGGTTATGTGCCTATATATTTATGTATATATGTAATATATAGATATATGTATATGAACAAGGAAAAGTCAAAATGGATCTATGAGGAATTGTAAGCCGATGTGGTTTTCTTTGTAAATTAATTGTTTAATTATGTCGTCCAAGTGCATCATGGTATTGAGTTGTGTCTGGTTAGTTTGATTAAGGTATTTTTGCAGTGAGTTGAAAGAATTACAGAATGGTTGGTAATAGAGTCCTAAATATTTTTTTCCCTAGCTCGGAACAATCATAATTTTGGATTTTTATAGATTAGTTGATAGACAGTAGATTAGTATGATTTTGGAGTGATTTGATGAGGTTTAATGTTCAAATGGATGCTGCAAGTGCCTGCTCGTGAAACAAAAAAGAATGGGCTACTGTGCATGAGTTTGGAGGATGATGAAGCTTGCTAGCGTTGATGTAGTGGTGATTGGCGATGGGCAGTGGGTTATCGAAAATAGTTATATATATATATACACTTAATACAATAAATTGTAAAATATTTATATATATTAGTCTGTTTTTTTATATATATGTAAGGTAATTATAAAAGGAAAAATTACACTTAAATAATGTTAGGAGGCCTAAATTACGATAAAAAAAATGCAATTACCAAAAAAATCTAGTAATCACATTTAACGGTTACTATGTTTGATGCGGATGAAATTCTTGCTCACTAATGAGCAAGAGATCATTATTCTATATATACATATGTGTGTGTGTGTTAAAATATATAATGAGTTAATGTGTAACAATTGCATGAAATTTATGATTAATTTTAATTATATATTAATATATTAATAAACTGTATATATATTTATGACATTATATATATGTTTATTTTCAAAATATGTTTTTAATAATATAAATTTTATTAGCTATATTTTATATAATTTGATTAATTATACATATTCAATGATAAATTATTATATTTAATATTAAAATAAAAAATATTAATTATTAGTTATTTGTAATCAAAAGTGATAAAAAGGTAATGTTATTTTTTTTTCTAAAATTTCATGGTTAAAGTGGTTATTTCATATGATTAATAATAAAGATAATTTTGTCATTTTACATCATATAAGGGCATTTTTGACATTTCAATTTATATATTTAACTGACGTTTAACATTACTAACAGTCAATTAATGGCAGAGGTGGTTATAGTAAAGTCAACTAAACTTGTGGGAGGTTGACCAAAATTTTTTTATTACTTTAATCTGAAAGTAATTAAGTCAAACCTAAAAAAATGTGAGAGTAATTTACTCTAATAATTATTAAAACGAATTATAGATAAAAAATTTAAAGAAATAGTAGGGGAAGCCATGGCCCCCTCCCAACTGGCATCATATATATTTATGACAATATTATAAAAACAAATTCCACTGCCAGGATTTGAATCCGGATTCTTTTCACCAGAACTGCCAAAGTGCTACAGTGGATTTTCATATCAAGTTACTGAACATTTATACTTATTAAGATAAATATTTGACTGGGGTAAGGCCGAAACCAGACCGAAATGTTATATAGAGTGCGGTTTTGTTGGGCTTGAAATCATATGGCTGGATTCTATTGGGCCTAGAGATATAAAAATAAAAGTTTATTCCACCGTCGGGACTTGAATGAGATTCCTTTAAACAATGAATGCTTTTGTTAAGTTATTGCAATTAATATTACTTAACATGTTTAATTATCATACCACAGAAAAACTATTTTACTTGTTACTAGAAATATTCCAATTTGAGCAGGCCCACAACAGCCCATTATTGAATTGGCTAGATATATAAAAAAATAAAAAAGGTATTCCGTTGCCGGGATTTGAATCCGGATTCTTAAACAAGAGAATTGCCAATGTTCTACAGCGGATTTTATTGTTTAACTGATGAAACTAATTTGTTTTAATATATTTACTTTGGGCAAGGGCCACACCAGTCCATTATTGAATTGAATGCAATGTTTAGAAGTCATAGATGTGCCTTTTTGTTGGATTTGAAACCATACTCTATTGGGCCTAGAGATCTAAAAAAAATATTCCACGGATTATTTGAATACAGATTCTTCTCAACAGAATTGTTTAAGTGTTACAGGCTATGAAGCACGGATACGGATACGGGATACGGATACGACACGATACGGATACGGCGATACGGTAAATCTCAAAAAAATAGGATACGGGTACGGCGGGATACGGCAAATATATATATATATATATTTTTTATATATTATACAAAAAAATTAATAGAACACAAATTAAGATTTAAGTTTTAACTTAAATGATCTTTTTTTTTTCAACATTAAAGATCTTTTGATTTATTACAAATTAAACCCTACATTTTAACTAAGCTTTTTAAATTTTAATATTACAATATGGCTACCATCTTTAAAAAAAAATTAACAAAAAAAAATTAAAAAAATCAAACGTATCCGAGAAGTATCCTGGCCGTATCCGTGCCGTATCCTTGCCGTATCCGTGCCGTATCCTGTCGTATCTTTGCCGTATCCTGCCGTATCCGAAAATAAAAAAATTATTTAAAAAAAACGGATACTTCCCGGGAGTATCCAATACGTGTCCGGCCGTATCCTGGCCGTATCCGTATCGGATACGTATCCGATACGGCCACGACGCCTCCGGGGAAGTATCCGTGCTTCATAGGTTACAGGAGTTTTATTGTCTAGCAAATAAAATTAATCTTATTTAACATTTTTAGTTATTACTAACCCATTACTATTAAAATAAAAAATTATTCCACTGCTAAGATTCTTTTCAACAGAATTGCCTACAGGGAATTCCCTTACTCAATTGGTCAAATTGAATTAATTTATTTGTAACTATAGTGAGTTTCACACTAGCCCTAAGATAGACTATAATTGAAGACTGCTCGATTCATTTACAGTTCTAACTTAAAATTGAGAATCAGCTTCTTCTACACCCACCCCTCATATCTATATTCTCATTCTATTGTTGGGTTCATTTATCAGTTGTGATGACCCAAAGAGTGGTCTCGTTCTATGTTAGAACAATTAGATCAGCAATCGAAAATTCACAATTTTAACTCCAAATGAGTTAGCGAAGGTTCAAAAAAATTTAACCATGGAGTAATTGATCCAACAACATAATCAAGTTTTGACAAAATACACCTTCATTTTGAATGGTCTCCAAAACAGATCACAACATTTTTGCAAACCAAATGAATTGAATTGTTCATCAACTAATATCACAATCTTTGAATTCAAAATGAAATAATAGTCTCCTTGACTATAATTTTGGAATTATTATGAAACGGGTGCCAAGGTTCAAATCGCACCTAATATATTGAATTGAAAAATAAAGAGAAGAAAAGTTCAAAACCGATTAATACAGAGTTTGATCTTTAAAAAAAAAAGTCCTTCCATTCTATAAGGGATTTATTATTTATACTCTTATTATTTGTTTCTCTTTCTATTAATTTGGATATTTTGTTTCTTTATATATATATATATTTGTGTGTGTGGTGTGTAGCAATTGCAAGCGTTAGACCTAATACTTAGGTAAGTAGGGTATATATTTTCATGAGTGCCGCAGCACTCACTTTTATCTCTATCTTGACCGTGTAAAAGTAGTGTGAGCTCAACCATGTAAAATGTTCCTAAGCAGGAATAAGAGGAACAGGAGCAAACGTGTGAAAAAGACGAAAACGTGAGCGGCAGGATTCGAACCTGCGCGGGCAGAGCCCACATGATTTCTAGTCATGCCCGATAACCACTCCGGCACGCTCACTTCTATGAGAGAAATAAGTTCAATTTTTATTCAAGTTTAAAGAATACCGAAAATCACAGTATAATTTCATGTACGTAAATCTGAATACCGCTACTTACCGTTGGAAAAATAATCTGAAGACTGCTAAAAACACAAAGAAAATAATAATATAAATGGAAAAAATAAAAACAACCTTTACTTACCAAAAATAGAAAACTCTGTCTTTACTGGGCCAAAAAAAAAAAAAATGTCTTTATCTACAATTTTTTTTTTTGAAAGAAAGTAAAATTTGATTTAATTGTAGTTAAAAAAAAAAACACTATTAATACCATCTAACAACAATCAGCAAGACTCCAATCTCACCCTCACTTGTTTTATTGAAAGAAATTTCCTCTTTTCTTTTGAAGGAGTGCTAGGACACTTTTCTCTTCTTTTTTTTTTTTTTTTTTTTGTTTTATCAATCAATGTGTCTTCCTAATTTTAAGATATATACTAAAGTAACTATTAAATATTTTTAATAATATTTTTTTTATATTAATCTATGTACTTATTATAATCATTTCCTACATAATAATTTGTCTTAGTCACTGTACATTAGATTCCAAAAGATGAAACTTTTGATATGAGAATTGGGCCAAATTGCACTAAATTCTCTTCAACTATTCAAAATTTTAAGGGTGAATATCACAGACACCTATTATTTCATACGAAGACAAACTTTACTTATAACTATCATATAAATTCAAGTGTTAAATCATCAATTTTATAATTTTTATTCTAAAATGTCAGTAATATAAATTTACCAATTTACCCCTCGCACTCTCTTTCTCTCTAACAAACTCATTTCTTTCTCTATCTTTTCTCTCTCTCTCTCTCTCTCAACCACTCTAACCCTTCTCTCTTCTCTCCCAAAACTAGTACCCATGTATATATATATATTTATACCACACATGATATTCCCCCAATTCCATGTTTTAGCCATTAGAAATAACCCGTAAGTTTTCAAATTCATATATATATATACACACACATACCATATGTTCTTGAGTTATAAACTCTAAATTAACCATTGATAACTCAAGAACATACGGTATGTGTGTGTGTGTGTCTATATATATATATATACACACACACACTCATATGCCTGCACCCACACCCACACATGTATACATAACCACCCAATCAACTCATTTATCTCTCTAACCCCTAAGGTTTTCCATATACGTTGCCATAGCTTCGCCGACTTTGTAATGGTTGGCAATGGATGTCTGATCAGCATTGAATGTTACGCATTCTAGCCTCTTAACTTATGTATTTTGTTCTCTTAGTGATAGATTATTTTGTGATTTTACTTCGTTTTAGTGTTTTCTGTATTTTCAGGGCCTTAATGATTATTTCAGTTAAAACCATGATTTTAGGCTTTTAAAGATGACATGCAAGAAGGTTAAATGAAGCCTACATCAAAGGGATCCATTCAACTCCATATTTAACTCAAATCAGCCCATGGAAGAGATTCAAGATAATTACAGCTGCTTAAGAATGTTACGGGCCTGAAGCCCAATTCTGCGCTTAATACAGTCTTAATCCCGTTTTGAAAAATGGACTAGAAGTGTTATTTTCGAGTCTCAAATCGACTTAATTTTGAATGGGTTGAACGAAATTTGATTCTGCACACTTTTATATCTCACGTAAATTTCGTAAATCGGACTTCTACTGGGTCAAAAGTTGGGCTGAACATCAGCAGGAAAAACCCACTTAATTAGTGCTGCGGGAAAATCTAATTAATTCCTAATTGGATTAGGATTTTGATGTATTCTCTTGGTGCATAAAGTGACGAATTAGAGAGAGTTCCTAGGAGGTAGAGAGAGCTTTTGGATTGAATTGATGACATACTTTGCAAAGCTTTGGAGTGGAAAACCATTGGAGAACGAAGTCTTACGCACAATTCATGAAGATGATGTATTCTTCCTCAACCGTTGAAGCTTCTTCTTCTACCATGAGCGGCTAGTTCATCCATAAGGGTTTTGATGTAACCCTAACTAAACATTAATGGTTTGATTGTTTTAATTATTGGGGACCTTTATATACATGCATAGATTGTGTAATTTAGAGGATTCTTATTATAGAATTGAGCAGTAAAAGTCTTATAAATTCAGTTTCTATGATTTATTATCTTGTCTTAGATATTTAGTTGTTGTTATTGAACTCAATCTCTCTCATTTTTTGTGATCATGAGAGCGATTATTACACAATGGTAATCACTGAATATATCATTATACGCTTTGATGGAGTATACCTAGAGAATATGTACCATACTGTACCTTAGAGTAGAGTAGTTAGGCAGGTGACCCATGCCAATCGAAGATAATCCATGACTTAGCCTTAATCATATGTTATCTTCTTGACGGATGAAAGTGAGCTTGTAGCCACCGATACTACTTATGCATGATGTAATTCCCCATAGTTAATTCAATTGACCATTGATTGTGGTGAAGTCGAATACCCTAGATTTATCTCATACTATCTTCACTCTCTATTTCCTTTGTTTTATTTTATTTTACTTTTTAGTTAGTTTAAATATTAAAATCAGATTTCTTCTCTTTCTAAATTTAATTAGAATCAATTCCGTATTCCAACTCATTCAGACCATAATCCCTGAGGTTCGACACCCCTTTTGATAGCCCTATTCTGCAAGAAATTCATTCTATTGTGAAGTGTGGTAATTTTAATTGAGACGCACTCACACACGAATCAATGCCATGAAACATTGGTGTTTAACTATAGGCAATGGGGTTTTTTTGTTGGAAATGGTGGCAGAGACTTCGCAATTTGTTGGTGGATGAAGTAGATCCGGTTGTGGACGATGGTGACAGTGGAGGCATGCTGATGTTGATGCTCTACCGTGGAACTTCGACACTCAAGTTGAGATGCTACAATAAGAGCTTCTGATTTCGACAGTGTAGAGATGAAGATGGAGATGTTTGGCGAAGAAGGAATTCTGGTAATGGAATGTACATAGGTAATAGAGTTTCAGTTGCTTCAATGGAGTTTGGTGGTGGCCGAAATAGTTGTGATGGTGGAGCTGGTGGCTCTTGTGGCAGTGGTTTTTCACACTATTCGAAACTTAAGCTTCACCATGGCCACCACAGTCCTCCACCTCTACCGTAACAGACCCACTGCCGCAGAACCACTCCTAAGAGACCCACTTCGATCACCAGTAACAATGAAATTCTAACCCAAATGAAAAAAAAAAATCAATAATTTTGAACAAATAGATTAAAAGTTTTAATTGTTAATAACCAGCTAATTTTGAAAATATCAACTTGGCTTCAAGGAAAAACAATGAGATGGCGTAAAAAAGAAAATTTGGAGCTAAAGTTAGGGTATTTTGGTATTTTTATATTATTTTAAAGATTAAATAAATTATTTTGACAAAGTCAAATGACATACAAGTCTTTTTGCATTGTGTCAAACTTGCCTATACACGGTTTGTGGTCTATTTAATATACAGTGCAAAATGTTTGAGTTTATTTGACACTATAAGAAAAGTTTGTCTCCATGTGAAATAAGTCTAAACTATAGGAGATGTCAATGATATTTACCCAAATTTTAAAAAACACTATTGAATTATTTTTTGTTCCAAATAACCCCTCAACTTTGTAAAACCTCCCAAATTACACCCCTCAACTTTGTAAAACCTCCCAAATTACACCCCTCAACTTTGTAAAATTTGTAGTCACCCGCAGGGGTGGATTTTAGTGACCCTTATGGGCAGGTGTGATGTGGACGGGTGCAAGAAGAGACATTAGGCTGAGCTACCATACTGGCAGACTACAAGGTACTCAATCCCACATCGTCTGGGTGTGGAGAAATGGATGTGCTTATATGTAATGTGTTTTCTCCAAATGGTATGAGACATTTTGGAGTAAAATCCAATAGAAAAATCGTGCGGGCTTAGGCCTAAAGCGAACAATATCATACCATCAGGTGGAACGGGGTATTACAGTTGTTGTAGTCACCCGAGTTACCACACTGGCAGGCTACAGGGTGCTCAATCCCACATCGCATGGGTGTGGAGAATTGGATGTGCTTATATGTAGTGTGTTCTCTCCAAATGGTATGAGACCTTTTGGGATAAAACCTAAGAACAAAACCGTGTAGACTTTGGCCCAAAGCGGATAATATCATACTATCAGGTGTTGCGGGGTATTACAGTATCGAAGGTTTTTTTTTTTTTTAAATGAATAGTCCAGGAGGTTAATGCAATTTGGCTTAGAGAATTGTGATAATAAACAAATTATGAAGTTGATTGTAAGAAGAAAAAAAATAACACATAGGTTAAATTTTTTTTTTATAAGACTGCTACTCGACCAATTATGTTATATGGAGCAAAATGTTAGGTCTTAAAGAAGAAACAAGAACAACACATTTATGTAGCGAAAATGAAAATGATAAGATAGATGATCGAAATGAGGGTCAGTAGTTAGAGAAAAATTAGGTGTAGCAACACTCATTGGTGAGAAAATTAAAGATAATAGAGTTAGATAATTTGGACACATACATTTGCAGTCTTGGTTTTTAAACCGAATTAAACTAATTCCCCTTGGTTTATAGGTTGAATAGCCACCTAATAGCAACTAGAGCAGGTGAAACTCACTCTTGAATCTTAAATCTCAACAGCTTATAAGGATGAATTGTTGAAGGCCCAAATGATCTTGACACAATTTTGTTACTTAAAATAATTCTGACTTCTTTTCAAAAGTAAGTTTTTTCGGTTTCTTTTGAACGGATTTTGACTTTCATTAGAAATCCATTTTTCTTATTTCACCAAACACTATACAAATCAAAATATTAATAGATAGTGTAATAAATAAAATAGAATCATCATGTAATCTCTCTCAGATACATTTACTATTAATGATTTTAAATCATATGTCATTGAGCTATAAGCACCGATGCCCATATATGCATGATAGGGCTGCAACTCGGGCGGGTTGAGCTGGTTAGAGGTACAACTCGGCTCAACCCTACATATAAAATGTTCAATCCTAACTACTTAACCCTAATCCAACCCATCCTTAAATTTTTAAACTCGGGCTTGCAACTTGGGTTGATATTTTGGGTTAGAAAGTCAGGTTAATTCGGGTTATCTATATCACCAATTTTCATGTTGAAAATTTAAAGTGATCTTTAATATGTTTCATATTATATTACTCCTAAACAAAAAAAAAAAATTAAGAACTTAATGCAAATTTTTAAAAAATTATAAACAAATTTTAAGAAATTAACTATCCAAAATGTTAATATACAATAAATCAAGATTTAAATAACAGAAGTTGAAAAGAAAAATGTTATCACAATTTGAATATTATATATAATATATTTAAAAAAATATATATATATAAAAATAATATTACAATTCGGGTTCGGGTAGGACTCGGGTTGCTATCACCTTAACCCTAGTCCAACCCTAATTAAGTTCGGATTGAAATTTTCAATTAAAGCTCAACCCTAATTGTAAAAATAATTGCCCAAATTCGTAAAAAATCGGACTGAACTCGGATTGAATTCGGATTGCCAAACCCATGTTGCACCTTTAATGCATGAGTCGGTTACATTAGCATTACTAGCTATCGCGACGACATCGTTCCAGAACTATTCCTTGTGCATTGTTCTTGTTGGCTTTGTGTCAATGGTGTATCGCGATGGCCCTCTCTAGTCCATACAAAGCCGACAGCCAAGCCGGTCGCGCTGACTTGTCCTCTCTTTCTTCACTCTCTCTCTCCATATATCTAAACGATGAGAAATGTTTGCACCGACTTCAATCTCAGAGGGACAGGCGACCGCAATAGCACTTGTCAGCCCAAAACCCTAGAAAATGCAAATCCATAAATACCCCTCCCTTTCATCTCTCTCTCTCTCACTCTACAAAGTACAAATGAAATGAAAAATTCTACTCTAGAAAAATATCAGAAATCAACCAAACACGCTTAAAAGCAAAAAAATCTCTGATCGCCTTTAATCCTTCTCAGATTCCTTTCTTTCCCGCTCCAGAGCTCTAATCCGGTACGTTCTTTCCCTTCTCCCCAATCTTTCTCTCCCTCTTTAGATTAATCTTCTTGTCTTCGCATCTCTTCTTTCGAATCTATCACAAATGACGCTTTTATTAACAAGGTTAGGGTTAGGGTTTATAGCTTTAGCACCGATCGTTTTTTTATTGTTGTATGAGAGATCTTCCGATCTTAATTTCTCCCATATATTTCTGGTACTGATCGTATCCATGGGGTTTTGTGGCGTTTTCAGCAGTTTGTTGCACTATATGCTTCCTAGAAAGAGACCGGTCGAAGGAGAGGTTGTAGACGGCGACGACAGTAGTGACAGAGAAACCTTGCTCAAGAAACATCGATCTGGTTGTTTGATTTCTTCATCCACCAAAACTACCACCATGGCCAACGACAACAAGAAGAAGGGCAGCGAAGTCAATAACAGCACCAGCAGCATCATCGGTAGCAGCAACACCGGCAACCACACTGGCGGCAGTAGCGTGCCTTTCGAGGATGGCAATCCGCAGGACATCGATGAGGATCTGCACAGCCGGCAGCTTGCTGTCTACGGCCGTGAGACGATGAGGCGGCTTTTCGCATCAAACATTCTTATCTCAGGGATGCAAGGTCTTGGCGCAGAAATCGGTATGAAGATCTGTTACTTAACATAGTTATTGTTTGTAATTTTGGTGTATAAGCTACGCTTAATTCTGTGATTTTGATAGTAGATTAAATTTCAGTTATATTGTGTCTTGATAGAGTTGTGAATCTAAATCCATGCATCATTTTTTTAATATATATATTGGAGTTACGTTTTACTCTTATGTTTCTTTGTTTTTGAATATTGTCATATTGCTTGCTTGCTTTTGTTATGTCTTGAATCCTAAGAGCTTGTGGATTCGTATCTTATTGTTATTAGAGTTTCCTGATAGATCCTGCTATTTTGGAACAACTTGCAGCAAAAAACCTCGTGCTTGCTGGTGTCAAGTCCGTGACATTGCATGATGAAGGAACAGTGGAGTTGATGGATTTGTCCAGCAATTTCCTCTTTTCAGAGAGTGATGTTGGGAAGAACAGGGCACTTGCTTCTGTACAAAAACTGCAAGAGCTTAACAATGCTGTGGTCATTTCTACCTTGCCTACAATATCGACGAAAGAACAACTTTCTGGTTTCCAGGTGTTTTATTCTCTTTATGTTATTACCTTGCTGATTAATGAATTGCTTGCTTAGTTTTCATTTTTCAGTTTATTACATATCTTTGTTCCTTCAATGTTTGCTTAGTTTCTGTTAGATCAGTGATCAGGGTTATCTTTGAAATGTTGAAAGCCAGTTGCTCTAATTGGGACCTGTAAATAATGAATGAAGTGTCATTCATATATTTCAATAACAAGAGACATATCAAATGGTGTTTGAGTGAGGACCACAATCCACGATGTCTCTAGATGTATAGTGGCCTTGATATACAGATTTTATTGTTCTCTGGAGAGCCTCCTTGGTTTGTATATTCATAATACCATCAGCTTCTCAGTTTGGCTCGGGCATGTGAAGAGTGGTCAGATAACTAGAGTCAATTCGAAGCCAACCTCTATTAGTACACATACTATGACTGTTGATTTTGATCGAATAGTTGCGCAAAATACTCTAGTAATACAAAACCAAGTTATTAACCTATTTGTGTCTTTTGATAACTCAAGGGTACCAAGAGAGAGTAAATTAGAAGCAATTACAGCTGTCGAAGAACTCATAACAAATACAGAGATATTGAGATCCCTTCCTAAGCCTCTAACCTCTCTCTCTCTCTCTATATATATATATATATATTTGTATTTGTATGTGTGTGGTTCAAATGAGTGAAATGGAGAAGCCATTGAGATGGCTTGCCACATTCAGGGCTATAAACGAGTTGAGCCGAGCTGAGTAGTGGTCTGTTTGAGCTCAGCTCAGCAATGGAGCAAGGTGTTTGAGCTTGGCTCGAAAATGTTTGCGACAAATTCAAACTGAGTTCGTTAGCAGAGATGTTCATGATACATCATGCGTCAAATATATGTGGGCTCAAGGCTTTATTTATTGTGTGAGAGAGACGTTGGTGAGTGGTGTGTGAGAGAGACACTAGTGTGTGGGAACTGTGCAGTGTGAGAGCGGCAATTTGAGAGAAGAGAAGATGGGATTAAATTAAGGTTAGGGTTTGTGTGTGTGTGTATATATATATATGTGTGTGTGTGTGTGTGTGTGTGTGGGCTCATGGTTTTATTTATTTATGAATCTTAGTTGGGCTAAGGGCTATATGGGTTCATTGTATTTTTTTGGGCCTTATGGCCCTTATATAATAATTGGATTTCAGGTATAATCTATATGGGTTCATTGTATTTTTTGGGCCTTATATATAAATGGATCTCAGGTATAAATTGAATGGATTCTCAGTATATATTAATGTATAGGTAGTTTCTCACTATTAGGTATATATTAATATGTATATGTATATGTATATATAATTATATATGTTCGCGAACACTTTCACGAACTTTGTTCATGAACAAACGAGCTGAGCAATGAGTTGTTTGAGCTCGGCTCGCTTAATAATTGAGCTCGAAAATTATGTTTGAGCTCGGTTAGTGTGCGAAACGAATGAACACAAATTGAGCTCTTAGCGAGCCAAGCCCAAGCCCGTTCGCTAACGCTTGGTTCATTTACAGCCCTAGCCGCATTGTTCTAATGTATGAGATTAGATACACTTGATCATATACATAAAATTTGAGATCAAGTCCCTTTATATGTCAACAAGGTTGGCCCTCCACAATCCCAAATGTAGACTCTTTCCTCATTTAATGTATTTTTATCTAACTTATAGTATACATATACATTGTTACTTATCTCTTGAACTAAATCTAAATAATTTATGGGACTTTGATGCTTTTTAGATTACACTGCGTTGGATTAGTTTTTTTGCATCTAATTTTATGTGTTTGATAGAAATTACACAAAAAATGTAATAATTGATTTGCATAAAAGCTTAGGTAAAAGAGGGTGAAAGACTGATTTACAAGTAGTGAAAATAGGGTGACTGGGGATATGGATCAAGTTAGATGCATTAAGGGCACAACTCAAACACTATGAGTAAATGAGTTGAATATGTGGAATAATTATCTTCAACAATTATTGAATTAGGAATATGTAAACGGCGAACCTAACATTTGAATGATAAATAAATCAATAATAAAGAAGTAGAGGATAAAGTGATAAACATAGAATGATGGTGAATAATAAAGCAATAAAGCCTCATAACGTTCATACAGAGGCATGGAAAACTTTATGAGAAGTAGAAATTGAATGGCTAACCTATTCATTCAATAAAATTTTAAGAGAGGTGATGAAAATAAATGGAGAAAAAGTTTTATAATACCAATTTAGAAAAGTAAAGGTGACATAAAAATTATGGTGAAGAAGTAATGAAAATTAATGACTTTTATAATGAAACTATGATCATGGAACAAAGATCAATGAAGTAATCCATTGTACCGATATCCAAATCCAATTTAAATTTATGCCAAGAAGATCTACTATGGGGCTATTTTCTTGAGACAATTAGTAGAATAGTGTAGAAGTAAACAAAAAATCCATGGTTTTCGTATATTTAGAGAACACATGATAGAGAACTGAGAACTCTAGCTATTGTATCATCTACAACGACTAGAGTTCTTAGTGTATGTGTGGTGGTGTTGGTTATCCTGTTACGGAAGCAACACCATTGGCTTTCGCTTTTGTGTCTCTCTAAAATTGTAGTCACGGTAAAATTTTGGTATATTTACAGAAACAACACCGGACTTGTGTTTTCTTATAGAAATATGATTACACCAAAGATCAGTGATAAGCCCATATGTATTAAATAATAATTTCATATGAAATAGCAAAAGATACCCAAGGAGATATTTTAGGTTTTTTTGTTGTACATGGATGACATATTGCTTTTAGATACCTCTAAGCATAGTTGTTAAAGGCTCAAGGTGGGCCTCCTGGAGCCTGATTCGCAAGGCGAGGCGCGGTCCTAATTGAAGTGAGGCATAAGTTGAAAATAAAATAGAATTTGTAGCCAATATATAAAGCTAGCAACAATAGTTGCTCAAAATGAGAATAAATAATATTCCAATTTCATGATTTCAATGTTTTTTGTGATAATATGCTTTAAAACTGTTATACGCATTAGAAAAACAAACTACATACGCATTAGAAAAACAAACTACAAAACATAAACAAATTAAGAGTTCATTAAATTTTTTTTTTTAAAAAAGGATTAAAAAAAAAGAAACAAAAAACAAAGATGAAGAAGAAGTTGCCGTAGAACTCGTCCCCCAATGTGTGTGTATTAACTTCCAAATGGCCCTAAATTGATTGATTGTATTGAATCTATTGATCGACCCTTTTTATTTCTTTTACCGCTAGGGATTGTATTATATGGTTAGAGTCCACCATCACATGCTAATAGGTAGGGGAAAAAAGTGTTTTATGTTAGGCGTAAGTCGCGCCTAGGGCCACAGATGCAAAGGCGTGCACCTTATTGAAGGGGCCTGGCCTGGCCTGGGTCCAGGCGCAACAACTAAGCCTTGAGGAGCCTTGAGCCTGGGGCACACCTTTGACAACTATGCCTCTAAGAAAGCCTGAGTAATAGATTTTGAAACATGAAGAAAATACATTAGAGGCAAAAGCAGATGGAGATCGTGTATGACTTGCACACATGAGCCATATGTGATAGCCTTTACTTTTGGGAAAGGGGAAAAATTGATAAAATTAGGGATTTAATAAATTACTGATTTTGATATTTAGAATAAAAAAATTACAGAGAAATTGATGTTGTAATTAGTAGGATTGGAATAGAGGTATTTAATGTGATAAAATAAACCCAAATAAGTCGAAAGAAAAATTCTACAGAACGGCCTTTCAGCTAGCTATTGTATGTAGCTAGTGTTGGCCATTAAGGAATAAAGAAGAACATCACAATCATGTAGCTGGAATGAAAACGTTGAGATGGATGATAGGAATTATGATGATGAATGAGGATTAATTAAGCCCACTATTTTTGGTTTTATCCTTGATATACCAAGGATACAACTAAGAAATACTTATTGTTTGTGCTGTTGATTATGGAAAACAAAAAAAAAAAACTTATTTCCTTTGGAAATCACTTAATACTGAAAAATGATGTTTGATTCAAACCATGTCTTGTTATTTGTTAAGATAGAGGATAGATTATTATTACTATTATTTTTAAATGTCTAGCAGTGCTTTTTCACTATTGTTCAGTACAAAGAGAAGTTTATTCATTACAATGTTGCTGTTTGAAGCCACTGTTTTGTCATTTCTTTTCTTTGCAATAGAAAGGGGCCAAAGCAGTATTAGATGACGTTTCTTGTGTACCAGGAATCAATAGCTTCCTACATATATGAGTTCTGTTTAATATTTTGCCATATTCTTGTCTTGAATCAAAGTGCAACAATGGTATCCAAAATTGTCTTGATGGCACTTCTTTAAAAAAAAATAAAAAATTCTGTGATTTGATTTCTTATGTCTTAGTTTTACTTGTTTTCTGGACATTCGTTTGTTTCTTATGACATTGATTTTGCTCCTTATCATTCGTTTCTGACAGATTTTTGCTCTCACAAAATTACATCATCACAAAAGTAGTTGTTCTTAGGTTATGCTACTCAATAATACTTGGCTTACTCAATTGTAGTAGTATTCTCTTTATAGAGAACAATCCTGGCAATTTCTTGCAATCTGTTTGTCTGTAATTGGTTCAAACTTTTGGTGGTTGACTTCTTTGCTCTCATAATTATTAATGATTAATGTATATTAACAAGCTGCTGAGGGCGAAGTTGGCTGTAGTGGTGTGGCCTCGACCTCAATGTGCTAGTAACCCATTATCAGGTTCAGTGATTTATTAAACAATGGGAAGGATTTGAATTTTCTTTTTTCATATAATAATCCAATCCTCTTATGCATCGCCAAGAGTCCACGACTTTTAGCAAATTGCTACTGTTGCCTTTGCAGTGGATATTGGTATCAAAATATTGTACATTCTTTTATGCGCTGTGTTATTATAAATATCTGCATTTGTCACTACTGCTATCAGTATTAGGCATCATCATGAAGGTTTTTCCAACCAATTGGTTATTGTTTCCATCTGAGATGATTGTTGCTTACTATGTACTGTTCACATATATAGAATCTCCAGCTTGAGCCTTGCTTGGAAGATTGTGCATCTTAAGTTTTTTAATTCCCTGAATTAGTCATATTTGTTAGTTTAAGCGAGGGATGGCTGTTACCTGCATCCATGCTGTATGCTATTGTAGATTTTCCTGTACAAACATGATTAGAAAATTACGTGCATTAATAAGTTCCAAAAGTTATTTGTACTGTTATGCAAAAGTACCATTCTAGTTGAGTTGCTCACTCATTTTTTTTTCCCGCAACTATCACTCTCTTGTATATATGTATACAATTTGTTTTTGCTGCATGCAGTTATTTACTCGATGGCTTGTATATCACTAAAGCATAAACCTTTTATTATTTCTGGTTTTTAGGCTGTGGTTTTTACTGATATCAACTTAAAGAGAGCCATTGAGTTCAATGATTACTGTCATAGTCATCAGCCTCCTATTGCATTCATCAAGACTGAAGTTAGAGGCCTTTTTGGTAGTGTGTTTTGTGATTTTGGTCCCGAGTTTACAGTATTTGATGTTGATGGTGAGGAACCACACACGGGTATTATCGCCTCTGTCAGTAACGACAACCCTGCTCTTGTATCCTGTGTTGATGACGAAAGGCTGGAGTTTCAGGATGGAGATCTTGTTGTGTTCTCTGAAATCCATGGAATGACAGAACTTAATGATGGAAAGCCAAGAAAGATCATTAGTGCGAGGCCCTACTCTTTCACTCTTGATGAGGACGCTACAAATTTTGGCATGTATGAGAAAGGTGGCATTGTCACACAGGTCAAACAGCCCAAAGTTATGAACTTTAAGCCATTGAGAGAAGCACTCAACGATCCTGGCGATTTTCTTCTGAGTGATTTCTCTAAGTTTGACCGGCCACCTCTCTTGCACATGGCATTTCAAGCACTGGATAAGTTTATTTCTGAATTGGGACGCTACCCTGTTGCTGGTTCAGAAGATGATGCTCAGAAGTTGATATCTATAGCAAATAACATTAATGAGAGCTTGGGAGATGGGAAACTGGAAGACATTAACCCTAAAATTTTGCGGCACTTTGCCTTTGGTTCCCGGGCAGTTCTGAATCCCATGGCTGCAATGTTTGGTGGTATTGTAGGGCAGGAGGTTGTGAAGGCATGCTCTGGAAAGTTTCATCCACTCTTTCAGGTTATCTACACATTTTATTAGATTGTTTGATTCATGGTTGGAAATTTAATACCCTTGTGATTTGGCCTAGAAAGTATATGCTCTCTCTTCATTGCATAAAATTAATCATTTTCCCGGAAATTGTTGTCCTACTGCCCTCATATTTTATTATATTGTTTGATTTGTAGTTGGAAATTTTACTATTGTGATTTAGCCTAGATAATATGCCTTCTCTTCACTTGTCAAAAAAAATAATATGCCTTCTCTTCAGTGCATAAAATTAACCATTTTCTGGGTAATCGGTGTCCTACTGTCCTCCTGAGTGAGGCGGCATTTTAGGTGGTTCGATTTGAGTGCTTGTGATGGCAAGTTAATATTATTTTCGTCCATGGTTTTGCAGTTCTTCTACTTCGATTCAGTTGAGTCACTTCCTACGGAGCCACTGGAACCCAATGAGTTCAGACCATTGAATAGCCGCTATGATGCACAAATTTCAGTTTTTGGGTCCAAACTCCAGAAGAAACTGGAGGATGCTCAAGTGTTTGTTGTTGGTTCTGGTGCACTAGGCTGTGAGTTTTTGAAGAATTTAGCTTTGATGGGAGTTTCATGTAATGGCCAGGGGAAGCTAACAATCACCGATGATGATGTTATTGAGAAGAGTAACCTCAGTAGGCAGTTCCTCTTTCGTGATTGGAACATTGGGCAGGCCAAATCCACGGTTGCTGCTTCTGCTGCTGCAGGTATAAATCCTGGTCTCCATATCGAAGCTTTGCAGAATCGTGTTGGCCCTGAGACTGAAAATGTGTTTGACGACGCCTTCTGGGAGAATCTGAGTGTTGTTGTAAATGCCCTGGACAATGTTAATGCCAGGCTGTATGTTGATCAGAGATGCTTATATTTTCAGAAGCCACTTCTTGAGTCAGGAACCCTGGGTGCCAAGTGCAACACTCAAATGGTCATTCCTCATCTGACAGAGAACTATGGTGCCTCAAGAGATCCACCCGAGAAACAAGCACCCATGTGCACTGTGCACTCATTTCCTCACAACATTGACCACTGCTTGACATGGGCTCGATCAGAATTTGAGGGCTTGCTTGAAAAAGTACCAGCTGAAGTGAATGCATATCTTTCCAATCCAAGTGAATATACATCAGCAATGAGGAATGCTGGTGATGCTCAGGCCAGGGATAATTTGGAACGTGTTATCGAGTGCCTTGACAAAGAAAGATGTGAAACATTCCAGGACTGCATTACATGGGCTCGTCTAAAGTACTTCCCTTGATCGATCTTATTTTGTATTTGTTCTTCCATTTACATGATTGACTGAGATTATATATCTTTTATCTTCAGGTTTGAAGACTACTTTTCCAACCGTGTGAAACAGTTGATTTTTACATTTCCTGAAGATGCTGCAACCAGTACCGGGGCTCCATTTTGGTCAGCTCCTAAACGCTTCCCCCGTCCATTGCAATTCACTACAGGTGATCCCAGTCATCTCCATTTTATTATGGCAACTTCCATACTTAGGGCAGAGACATTTGGCATCCCAATTCCTGAATGGGTCAAGAACCCTAAGATTTCGGCTGAAGCTGTCGATAAAGTGATTATCCCTGAATTTCAACCAAAGGAAGGCGTTAAAATTGTGACTGATGAAAAGGCTACCAGCCTATCGACTGCATCTATAGATGATGCAGCGGTCATCAAAGAACTCATCATGAAGCTAGAGCAATGTCGGAAGAATCTGCCATCAGGATTCAGGATGAAGCCAATTCAGTTTGAGAAGGTTACTCTCTTATAATCTCTTTTTAAATATCAAGTATGTAGATCTTTTGGACCATCAAACCCCCTTGATGATATTTTGGTTGGTGTTCTACCTCATTTTTGTTCCATGCTTTGTAGTCAATTGTTTAGTTGGAAAAGATTTAGTTTGTGGGCTGAATCAACGAGTGGGATAATTGAGGAATTCCCATTTGTTATTAAATGTACTTGGTTTCTCAATCTAAAAACATAGAATAAGAGTCCTTGTTGACATTGAAATCCTAAATTGTAGGCGAGTTTTCTTAACACAGTCAACTGAATGTGCAGGATGATGATACAAACTATCATATGGACGTGATAGCTGGGCTTGCTAACATGAGGGCCAGGAATTATAGTATTCCTGAAGTAGACAAGCTGAAAGCCAAATTTATTGCTGGAAGGATTATCCCTGCCATTGCAACAGCTACAGCAATGGCCACAGGTCTCGTCTGCCTGGAGTTGTACAAGGCTTTGAGTGGGGGTCACAAACTGGAGGACTACCGAAACACATTTGCCAACCTGGCACTTCCTCTGTTCTCCATGGCTGAGCCAGTTCCGCCCAAAGTTATCAAGCACCGGGATATGAGCTGGACTGTGTGGGATAGATGGATTCTTAAAGACAATCCTACATTGAAAGAACTTCTCAAATGGCTTCAAGAGAAGGGGTTAAATGCCTATAGTATTTCATGCGGAAGTTGCCTGCTCTACAATAGCATGTTCCCTCGGCACAGAGAGCGGATGGACAAGAAGCTGGTGGATTTAGCTAGGGAAGTGGCTAAAGTGGAACTGCCACCTTACCGTCACCACTTGGATCTCGTGGTGGCATGTGAGGATGATGAAGATAATGACATTGACATCCCTCAGATATCCATTTACTTCCGTTAACTTTTATTGAACATCTTTATATAGCATGTTAGCTAGAGGCTCTTTGTTCACATGGTCTGATGATGCCGCTGTTCTGTTCAGTTCAGTTCAATGATGAGCACACAAATGGATATTTTTCATAACAATTTTATATTTCACATATATTTTACTTTTATTCGATAACAATGATAATCTTCTTTTTTTATTTTATTTATCGTGTACAATGTGTATTACTACCTTATTTGATAGAAGTACCATGTTTGAACTTGCATCTCTCCGGAATTTGTAGATAAAACCTATTTGTAACTTATCTTGGCTGGAATTGTCAATCTTCGGCAAGAAGTTTTGGGATCAGGCTGGGCATTTGGCTCTCTAGTGCTAACAAGGCATTTTTAAATTCCCCAAGTGAAACCAGCATGGCTTTTACTGGGTTAATTTTGGAGGCCTCTTGAATTTCTTACTTAATGGTGGCTTAACTTGCGCCGAGCAGTTGATAGCAGGCACGAATAACAAAAATGGAGCATTTCGTGCCATTCATGAGGAGCTTGCCTTGTCTAATGCCAAGCTAAAAGCCAGATACCTAGTTATAGCAGGTATTACTGAATAAGGGTTAGAACTACTTTGACCAAATCCTGCATTTCTTGTAAGAGCATTCCAAATCCTGAAACCTAATGTGACTCCAATGATTAATCTCTCATGTAATTTCTAACCTCTTAGTTGCTAACGAGTTCAACTGGAACCAGTTACCTAAAGCTCTAGACAAGTCATGTTCTTCTCTCAGGGTGGTTCTCATGCTCAACATCATGCATCAACTTTTAACAGCGGATGTAAGGAAATTATAAACATCTGTTGCACCTGTTTGATAGTAAAAACTTCCGACCACTTGAATTAATTCCTCATACAGATGATACTATTAACATCCATACATTCTGTAAACCAGTTGACTCAATTGACTATAGTTTTAAAATGCTCGGTGGGTGCTGCCCAATGACAATTTACTTGGTTCATCAGAAAAATGTAGAACAAGTCTTGCTACTTTGTTCAACTAGCATCTGTAATTGTCACCTTTTATCAGCGCCTTCATCAAATGCAGCAGACCCACCAACTCGAAAATCCAGTTGCTTCTGATGTTTTAACTGGCGACGCTCATCAAAATCTTCCCACCCTTCAAACTGTCAATAAGGATGTTGATGTTGTGATCTTTGATTTACTTATCAAAAGAAAACAAAAACAAAAACAGAAAAAAAAAAAAAAAAAAAAACTACATTCAAATAAAAACATAGCAAATTTCGCCCAGTCGATGAATGTGGGATGATTAGTAGATACCTGGCGGAGAAGATCCACTGTGATTTCAGTGCAGTGGATATCCAGGGTTGAGAGCTGGGTGCACATTTTAAATAGTGTAGAAGGAAGAGATTTGAGCCCATTATTACCGAGATACAATGCCTGCACAACAATAAATAAAGGGCAGTAGAGCAGCAGTATTCTTTTTTGTGGTCCATCCCATAACTCATTCCAAACAACCTAATTTTGCATTTTGCTCATGAAATAAGCCATTTACAATATCCTAACAATCTTAAAGCAATTATAGTCAAATCTATGGTCTAGAAGAAAAGAAGCCAGAAGTGCAACAATAACTCCCCCTTAATTTAATTAAGTCTTTCCCATGTGTTTTTAATATTTTATTCTTCTTCTTGTATCAGAAATCCTATGTAGAAATGCCGCAAAAGAAGTTGGTTAAGAGAAATGAATGAAATTTTAATAATCTCCAGAGAGAAGTTGTCATCGGATCATAAATAAATAAAATGGATGAGAAAATGTCTGTGTTCCAGCAAAACAGAGAACATAGCTCTAACTCTGCCGCAATATAATGAAGAAAAGAAAAAAAGGAGAACAGAACAAAACATTAAGTTTTTGCACAGGGTACAAAATATGGAGAGAAGCTCAACTGTTGGGTAACTTTCAGATGTAGGGCGGTCTTATGACTTGGAGAAGAAGAGAACAAACATATAAATGACCTATTGAAGCCAAGCCTTAAATTGTCAGAATCTGTACAGTTATTTTTCCTGCAGGAAAGCTTTGATTCATGAATCCCATAATTTCAATTAAGAAAAAAATTAAAATAATGGTCCATATTAGAGGGTAGATATCATGTGTATAGAGTGACTTCCGGAAATGTAGACTGAAATAAAAGCCACCACCTCATGAGATGCAGGAAAATCCTGTAAGCTGGGTGCAGGAAATCATCATCCTAGATGTATCATTAGATGTAATGGTGTTTATAGCAAAGTTTGTATTCTTCTGTTTTCAACTAAATATTTGAGATGAGTTAGTGCCCAATTGCCCATTAATGCTAAATTCTTTGACAAAATGTTAATCAGGTAGAAGTGAGTCAAACTGTACAAGCTATAGAAAAGTGCAGACAGCTAAAAGAGCTGTTCAACATTTTGAATGGTTGTCATGTTCAAGAGTAATTAGAGGTTAACATAAGAAAATAAAGTAAAATCGAGAGAGAAGAAGACGCCACTACAGCAAGGGAAAGAAGATGAACCTTCAAATCTTTTAAATTGCCAATTGTCTCTGGCAACTCTGCAAGAAGATTCGATGAGATATCAACCTACAACACATAAAAAACGATTTCGACCACATTATTAGAACTAAAAAATACAGGGGAAAAAAAACACTTTAGTTCCTCTAACCCGGACAGCAAAATCTGGATCATTCAGTATTTCAGTTCATACTTCAAAGATTTCAAGAATGATTTTTTTTTTGACAAAAGAACCAGAATCCTACCTCGATAAGAGAAGAACAGCTCCCTATACATGTGGGAATGGTGCTTATCCTGTGCAGAGAAAGAAAAACATCAATTGGGAATTTAAGAAAAGATGTAAATTGCAAAAAGAAACCCCAGAACCATCAAATTGTTGCAAATACCCTCTGACAGAACAAAAAAACCCTCTCAACTATCAAAATCTTGCAAATGAGGACAACCCGTCAATCTACCGTCTGATTGCCACCAGTTGGATGTTAAATTACGATCATGAGTCCGCTCCCATCGATCCTCTTTGACAACTCATAATTTAAAGACAAAAGTGAAAGAAATTTGTCAAATGTCACGATCTTTTGTTTTGATGGATTTCTAATATTTTTAATCTCTCCACCTTCGTCTACAGCATTCTAGTCCCAGATACGAGCATTCCATCTTCTACTACTTGGTCTGCTACCCCCTCTATCTAAAGAAATGCTTCCTCTCTCCAAACAGCGATAATGGAAAAACTAATATGGGTTGCGTCAGTGAATAACAAAGATACAAGTGCCTGTCGCAAATTTGAGTGGCCTATACACACACACACATATAAATATATATACCCACCTCCACAATCTATACATATTTATATATCCAACAGCATGGTTACTGTTCAACCCAAAATACCTTGTTCTAGTGTTGAATTAATTCTCAAGGATCTTATCAGTTGAAACACAAAACTCCAAGGAGATAATTACCATGCACAACTAACAGGAGACCGGCAATGACAAGCAACAGGTGGCTGGTCAACGACGATGACGAGATGATTAGTCGGGTTAACAACCGGGTCTCTCACATCCTCTCTTTTTCTGGCCTCTGTTCTCACACAAATTTCCTATGATTTCCATGACAAGATCAGTGGGTGGATGACAACCATTCCCTTTTATAACACAAAATCCCTATAATATCTTCTCTATCTCTCTCTGTCTCTCTCTAACAATACCATGGTGATGGAGAATCGGAGATATAAAGAGTGAATGAGAAGGGTTTCAGAGAGAGAAGAGTGCTAGAGAGCTCGTGGGCTTGAAATTCTTTGCAAAGGTAGATCTCAATCTATTAGATAGAGATATCATTGATGGTGATAGAGACACCAGCGATGGCCGCTGAGGGAAGCGACGATGATGAAGAAGGGACGTCCGTTCAGTTCTTTCCTTCTTGGCTAAAAAGGAAAAAATGATCTTTTACACCCATATTTCAAAGAGTCATCATATGGATCCAAGCATGTAAACCTAGGTTTTTCCTCCAAGGACATTTTTGTCAATTAAAGACAATTTCGTGATTTCACTTTTAGTACTATCACATGCTGTGTCTTCTGTTAGTTTGCTAACAAAACACGGCAAGGGGGTATTTGCAACATTTTTGAATAGTTCAAGGTTTCGGTAGTTCAAGAGGAATTCTTGCAAAAATTTAAGTTCGAGGGTTTTTTGCAATTTATCCAAAAAAAAATGGTGGGATAATTGTTATGGAATTCCCATGGTATATCATCATCAAACATGGAAACAAGAAACTAAAAGGTCATTGACTCATTGTTAGTTTTTCATACTAGCAGCAAACAATAAAATCTAAGAACTTCTATATGAGACTTAAAAATGCCAATCAAACAGGAATGTACAAATCTTGCAATCATTGGTGCCTCCATGTCAAGATACAAAACACACACAAAAAGTAACTCGAGTGGTACCACAGTTATTTATGCCAATGGAAAGAACAGTTGGAAAATTGAGAAATGAAACAGGGAAAAAAGCCCAATAAGTAAGAGAAATCATACGCCCATCGTAGAGTAATTACATTCTACCCATACATGTTACCTATTATTATTGGCTTTCAAAATTTGAAGCTGAGTTAGAAGTCCTATTTCTTCTGGGAGGCATGTCAACTTGTTGTTTGCAATAAGAAGTTGCCTCAGAGAAGTTACAGCACCCAATGCAGGAGGCAAAGTTGTTAAACTGCATAAATCATATAATCAAATTTAGCCATTACAACAGAAAAAAGGATATTAAAATTTCAGTAATCAAATCTGGTACCATAATATATTTTTGTGATCCAACTAGATTATGCATATGTCACTAGAAGCAATGTATGCACATGCACACACACACAAGAATATCAAAAACACACATCATGGCTGCATTGCATGGTGCATGAAACTTGATATAAAAATCAACAATCTTTGAAACAGGAAAACAAGAGTGAGGAGTTTCACGTCGCAAGAAGCCAAAGATTCCTTGCATCTAGAAATTCATAAAACACACACAGTATGGGACATATATCCATTTGTAAAAGATAAATTTATATAATAGAAAATATGTTTATCGACCAGTATGAAGAAAAATAATGGTGAACCAAAACAAGTTTCTAATTCTTTTATGCAAGTTATTTATAGTAAAAACTATTTAAAAAAAAAACATTGACTAGGCTAAAGAAAAATGAAAACTGTTGTCAATTTTGAATTTCTTCTTCTCTTCTTTTTCTTGTGGTAGGTTGGCTGCTCAATAGATTCATATAAATGCCCCATGAATGCCTACTCTCAGGTGTAAGTATGGCATTTTTATGACTCGATGGTAATTTATAGCTTTGAGGGGGAAGTGCTTTATGGTACCAACAACAATGGTATTTAAAAAAAATAGAAAAAAGAATATGGAGGTTGAGATGGGACAATATGATAATCTTATTCTTACTAGCTTTTGGTATTTTTTATTGAACCTTTATTATAATAATATGGAGGGTAAAATAGTAAAAGAACATGTAAAAAAATTTTATCTTAGGGTTGAGAGGGGGTATCAGAATTGTTTTCACGAAAAGTATAACACAAGGGTGAAAAGTTAAACCGGGGGAAGGTTGGGGTATATTTATTTATTTATTTTTATAAGTAGAGGTTGTCGTAATTTACCCTATTAAATATTATACAAGAAACTGGAAAGACCTTGGAGTCATGGACGGATTGTTTCACAAGTGCTATATCAGATCATCTACACAACTTTGCGCGCGCGCGCACACACACACGCAGAGCAAGTCATTTGCAAGTTGAATCAACAAAAATGGAGATCTTTTATGTTTTAAGTGCTAGTAAGCAGCATACTCAACTCTGTATTATAAAATTTCTTTTCATATTCTTAAACATGAACAGTAGGAATAGATGTTCAGTGCAAAAACACGAAATACTCTTTGGAAGGGATGAAGCCAAGAATTTGTTTCTGGCATAGGAGAAATAGTAAAAAAAAATATTTCAATTAACAATGCTACGAGACAACAAGCTGAAAGATAGAAGTGTAATAATTGTCTACATACATCATACATGAGCGCAAGAAGAAGAATTTTTTTAAGAAAAAAGAAGAAATTAAAAATATATGTGTGTATGATAGAACTTTGAAGATGAAAAAAGAGAATAAAAGAAAATTGAAGAAGAAGAAGATGAGTAAGAAGGAAAAGAAAGAAAGAATAAGAAATTTTTTAGAAAAAAGATAATTTTAGAGGGGTGTTTATAAAATTTTATAAGTTACATACAAGTACAACAACAACAACAACTAAGCCTTTTCCCAATTACTTGGGGTCGGCTACATGAATCCGATGTTTCCATTCCGCTCTATTTAATGTCATCTCCTCAGTTAATCCACATGCTATCATATCTTTCTTTAATACTTTTTCCCATGTTAGCTTTGGTCTTCCTCTTCCCATAGCATTACCCTTAATTTGGACTATGTCACTTTTCTTGACCGGCGCAATTAAAGGTCTTCTTTGCACATATCCAAACCATCTTAACCGATTTTTTCTCATTTTATCTCCAATTGGTGCTACACCAACCATCTCCCAAATGTGTTCATTTCTAATTCTATCCTTTCTAGTCTTCCCGTACATCCATCTCAACATTCGCATTTCTGCGACACTCACTTTATGCAAATGTTGTTGTCTAGCTGCTCAACATTCGGTACCATAAAGTATGGCTGGTCTAATAGTTGTTCGATAAAACTCCCCTTTCAATCATAAGGGGATACGCCTATCACACAATATACTAGATGCACCCCTCCCTTTAACCCATCCTGCCTTGATTCTATGATTAACATCATCTCCAATTTCTCCCTCATTTTGAATAATTGAGCCGAAATAGCGAAAATGTTCATTTTTTTGTACCTCTTGATTCTCAATCCTCACTACATCCTCATTTGTCCTTCTAGATTTACTAAAGTTACACTCCATGTATTCAGTTTTATTTTGACTTATCTTAAATCCTTTTAGTTCTAAAGCTTCTCTCCAAACCTCCAATTTGGCATTAACTCTTTCTCTAGTCTCATCAACTAAAACAATATAATCGGCAAACAACATACACCACGAAATATCATCTTGGATGTGTCTTGTCAGCTCATCCATCACTAAAGCAAAGAGGTATGGACTTAATGTTGACCCTTGGTGTAAGCCTACAATGATTGAAAATTCACTTGTTTTCCTTGCAGGCGTTCTCACTATAGTTACACACCCATCATACATGTCCTTAATTGTGTCGATGTATCCCTTTGTGACTCCTTTCTTTTCTAAAACCCTTCATATTAGGTCTCTAGGTACCCTATTATAGGCTTTCTCCAAATCAATAAAAATAATATGGAGATCTTTCTTCTCCTCTCTATATCTTTCCATTAGTCTCCTCAACAAGTGAATAGCCTCCATCGTTGACCTACCCGGCATGAATCCAAATTGATTTTCCGACACTTCCATCTCTCGTCTTAGGCGTTGTTCAATCACTCTCTCTCAGAGTTTCATAGTGTGACTCATTAATTTAATACCACGATAATTATTACAACTTTGAATGTCCCATTTATTTTTATATATAGGTACAAGAAAACTTTGGCGCCACTCATCTGGCATCCTCTTAGTTGTTATAATTTTATTAAACAATTTTGTTAACCAAGACAAGCCAACTTGTATAAGTTATATACAAGTATGTACAAAAAATTTAATGGGGCTACTATAGGCTTAGGGGAAAAAAAGATAACTTTAGGGGGGGGCATTTATAATTTTTTATAAGTACATACTAGTATATAAATTTTTTTTAAAGGGGCCAGCATGGGCCGGGGGTGCACATGGCCACCCATGCTAGCTCCATCCCTTCTCTATGGTTTATCCTGAGGATGACAATTATGACAAAGACCAAACCAATGACTTACTGATTTTGGCTCAATGACAGAACTGTTAGAGACTTCAGAGATGCTAGTCCTTCCCAGTTAATGTGTTCATCCAATATATGATTTGAATTCAGGAGCAGTTTCTACAGCATAAGAGAAAAACTCAGTGTTAAAAGTTGCTAAAGTGTAACAATTGAATGAGAAATAAAGGGATCTGCTTACCTGCATAGAACGCAGACAGCCAATTGCAGCCGGTACATCATATAAGAAGTTGTGGCTGAGATCAAGTACTCTTGCAGAAGATCCACAAGTCCACACTTCATTAGGTATGGTCTTTCATGTTCCAATAAAAAGAAATTATCATGTCATCTATCTCAGCCACAACGTAAAAGATTAACCAAAGAAGCGAACTCCCAAATTTGGTTCATGGACATAACTGAAAGAAGAAATGTGCATTGGATTTTTTTTTTTATAAAAAAAAGACTATATTAGAGAAATTATATAATTTCAATAAAAGGGTAGTAGAAAGAAATAAATAATATGGACAAAAACTGATTTTTAATTTTTCTTTTCTTTTTTACTTGGAGACCAAATCTCATGATACTTGCACAAAAATCTTTGTTTAGGAAAACATATCCGTATAGCATCTTAATTTTGTTAGTTTCTGATATTTTTATATACAGTGGATTTTGTCATATTAATAAAAAACAAACACAAACACAAACACAAACACAAACACAAACACAAACACAAACACAAACACAAACACAAACGGCGTGTGCTTGAACCACCAGTTAAAAAGTGTCATTATCCAGTGTGGTCTCTGTTAATTGAGTGTTCTGGCCAACAGGTATAAAATCTGACATTATTTGCATAAAATTCAAGCAAGCTATTTCTAAGACTCGAAAAAACAGAACAAAAAGACCCTCAATAGCATTTCTAAACAACAACAATGGCACAGATACTGATAAGAACCTGCACAGAGTAACAGGCAATTCACAGCATGTTTGTTACTCAATAGTGGCACCCAGTAAGCATCCCAAGTATCACAATATCCAATTTATCAACTTCATTTCTAATTGGATTGAGAAGTTATATTCAAGTGCAACAGAACCCACGATCACTCACTCTGACTCCAACATCAACAAGCAAATGCAATTATGCAAACCATGTCAAAATTTTCTTATTTGGGCCTTTGCATTCAAGAAACCTGTATTAAAACAAAAGGCATCCATTACATTAAGATTAGTTTTTTATACCTTCAACTTGCATTCAGACAATGCTATGATGCCGGTAGCCTTCCAACGTTCAAGCTGGCCCTTTTCAACAGAAATATCCTTCTTCTCGTTTCCCTCTCGATTACTGTTGGTCGTCCTCCTCAAATCTGATAAGGCTGGAGCTCCCTTTCCGATAGGGCCATCCTATTTAAAGAATCCGCAACAATTATTGAATTTACATTAATTAAAAATCTTCAATTATCACTGAATTTGAAATCTTGATGCATTACAACAATTGGCCCTTTCTTGAATATACTATATGTATGTGTGTCTATGTATTGTGTTGTAATTAGGAGAACAATACCCCTTGGTGTAAACCCTGAGAAGCCAGAAGCATGATCTTGTCCCCATCGGTCACCATCGACGACCTCAATGTCATTTCGTCGACCAGAAGTTTGCCTGTATATAGAAGAATCAACAATTAGGGGTTTCTTGTTAGGGTTTCGACATTATTTCTAGAGAGAGAGAGAGAGAGAAAGGGTGTGTGTGTGTGTGAGGGAGAGAGAGAGAGAGAGAGAGAGGGGACCTTTGAAAATGAGCTTTTGTCCGCGAGGAAGGACATCGGTAATTGGTTGAAGGAGAGACTTAAGGTGTTTGACGGTGGAGTCTAGAGAGAGAGAGAGTGGTATGGTTCGTCCCTTGAATTTGACATTGATGTTGATGGTGGTCGGTGGATCAGTTGTGTCGCCTGTGTTGTTACTGCTTTCCATTCCTTCTTTCTTTCTTTGTTTCTGCAACTGTTGCTTTTGTTCTATGGCTTCTTCTTCCTTTCTGTGAGAGTGAGACGATCGTGTAAGAGATGACTGGGGTGTGATATATCCCGAGCCTCTGGTTGACGAACAAAAAATATTCTGGAGTACCAAGATGACGATATATGTGTATATTTATATATTATTCTGTCGTAAGGGGTTTTTCTAAATATTTGGGCGTTTGGGGTTTGTTACATGAATTATATTAGTTTTGGTCATTTTTTTTTTATGGATGGGACACGGTACAAAAAATTCACAAAAACAACTGTAAAATGATAATATAATATGTTAATATATATTAATTATGTAATAAAAGAAATTACAGAAATACTTTAATTTTTTATCGAGTAATTAAAAATCAAACAAACTTATAAACAAAAATAGACAAATAAATTAAAATAGATTAAAGAACCAAATTTATTTAGTCCACTACTTATATTTAACTTAGATTTTTAATCATAACTTAATTATATTTAATTTTCTTTTGAAATACTTTAATACACATCACTGCTACAAAATGTCCGATATGTGTTCGAGAAATATCTAAAGAGTGTCCTAAAAAAGACAAATGTCAGTGACATTTCTGCAAAATATCCGACACGTGTATAAATATATCATGTCCCCTTTCATAACCATATGTGGCTCTAAAAAAACAAATAATTGCCGCCCCCCTCCCCACACACACACACACACACACACACACACACACAACTAAAATGAAAAATGGGTGGACAAATATGTTCATAGCATAACGTTTCAGGTACATTTGATGCCATTTAAATAATGTGCTACTTTTCTTTTTCTTTTTTTTTTTTATCTCAGCTTCTGCTTTCAAAGGTAAGTAAATACTATTAGGCTAAAGCTACAAATTGTGCAGTGATGTATCATTTAAAATGAAATAAAATAAAATTTTAAATAAATGAGATTTAACTTATTATCACTTAAAATGATAATTAGTAACTCAACTCTATACACATTATTCAATAATTATGAAAGAAATTCTCAATTTATCAATCAAATTTTATTCTTTAACCTCTTACTAAGTCCCAACACAACTAGAAAGTATACAAGTTGAGTCTGAGCAAGTTTAATTCAATATACGTATGTCTAAAATCTATAGATGCATTGATATTCACACATTAAAAGTCTTTATATAGTAATTTTTTTTTTCCAATCTCCCAACCATTTTTCACATTTTTTATTCTTCAATTTTCGTTAATCTTCGTTTGGTTGTTGAGGCGATATGAGAAATGAACAAAAAGAAAGAAAAAGAAAATAAAAAAGAAAACTAATTGAATTTTACATGTCCAATTCATATGGAAATCAAAACAACTTTAGTAAGATAAATTTAAATATTAAATGTTTTTCCTTTATATCTCGTCAATCAGACAAGCACAATGACTGGGGTGTATTATTAACTAAATTGTTCTCTTTGCTGTACCAAAAAAACAAAAAGACAACCAAAAAAAAAAAAACAAAAAACAAAAGAGGACTATTTTTTTTTTTTGTTATAAATCTTTTTCTTTTTTTTTTTTCCTTCTTTTTGAAATTTTCAAAACCCATATACTTTGGTCTCCCCTGGCCATAATTTCTGGATCCACCTTTTGGAGAAAGAAAAGAGAGAGGAAAGACTGAGAAGGGAAAAATGAAAGAGGTGTTTAATAGGGAAAGGAAAATAATTATTGCTTTTGTTTGGTTGATGACTGAAAGTGAAAGAAAAACAAAAAGAAGAGAAAAGGAAGGAAAAATAAAGAAGATAAAAGGATTAGAAGAAAAAGGAAAAAAATGAAATGATTAATTTTTATTTTCCCCAGACGTGATTGTTCAAATTTTAAACAAGAGAAAAGGATAAATTGGTATGAATTTGGAGATGCTATTGATTAGGAAATGAGATTTTGGTCTCACTTTAAAATCAATCAAGAAAAAAGAATTAGATATCAATAGATCAATTAAAAAGTTTTAGACATTATCTTTTAGAGATTTTTTTATTGGTAGAGAAAGTATTATTAATTTAATTTGTAATTTACTTGAAATAAATGAACCAATAGTATAATTTTATTAATAATGGAGTTCAAATCTTTAATCCCATTTCTTCGTGCTATGCCCTACATAAGCTTCAGCCTACTCATGGACACATTAGTCTTAGTTGATTTAACCTCTTATCTCTTAAAAGGGGGAGGTGAAGAGTTTAAACCGCATGATTTTACGTATGTGTGTGTAAATGCCTAACAAAAAAAAAAAAAAAAAAAAAAAGACTTTTACTTCTCGTCTAGAAGCATGTATACAAATATGAGACAGGAAGCCAAGCACATCAATGCCACAAATCTCATAAAAATAGAATAAGGGTACGGTAGAATATAAAAATGAAAAAATAATAAATTATATTTTTATACATATAAAAAAATTAATTTTTTTAAATATTATGATTAACAAACAAAATAAGAGTTATGAGTCATACCGTATAATTTGCATTAATAAAATTTGTACTAAAACATGATATGTATGTCTTAATACTTCTTTTAAAATAAATTTTAAACTTTTCTTAATAATTATACAATAATATAATTGTTCAAAAAAATATCCGATGAGTATCAGTTTCCGATATGGACATGATACAAGTAGGTCACTCTTGTAGAAGTATCTGTACTTTCTAGCCTATCATAGTTCTAAAATAATGCGTAAAATGCTCTGACACACCATTAGGTTTTCTTTTATTGCTCGTAGATTAAATATTTTGCAAAATTGGCTTTGACACCCTTAAGGTTTGGTTAACATCACCATAATACCCCCTGACTAGGGATGACAACGGGGCAGGTATGGGGCGGGTATGTCAAAACCCTACCCCGCCCCATCAAGAAAATACAAATTCATCTCCCGTTAAGAACCCTAACGGATTTGTGGTAAGCATACTACCACTGCCCCATTTAGAGAAAGAGAGGAATAACAAAATTCTTATAATGCTTTGCTTTATTTGCTTTGAATTTGATGTTTGGACTAAATGTATCTAAATGATGATACAACACTCCTACAGTCAAATCTCAATATATAAGACCAAAGAAAATGACACAAACATACATACATATGTAGATGGAGATAGAAACAATTTTGGTCTTCAAGAATTTTTTTTATTATAAATCTATTATGTACACAAGATAGAATTCTCTTTTAACCATAAGATAAAGAGAGGAATAGAGCATAACAAGGTAACCTAGTGGTTGCCGTATATCTAGTATACTATATTTATATAAGTAATATAATAATAAAAGAAATGACACATTTCATACAATTATGTCACTATATATATATATGTATGTATGTATATAATCGGGGCGGGGCGGGTACTAGGTGGGTTTTTTAAAAAAAATCATACCTGCCCTTACTCCTATTAGGGGCGGACCAAATCCCCTCCATTAGGAGCGTAGCGGGGCGGAGGAAATTGCCACCCCTAACCCTGACCGTTATAATCATTAGAAATCAGCTAATTTATGCTAAAACTACATTTCATGTTTGAAAGTACAATTATAGCATTAATTAGTTGGATTTTTATGCTCCCGCAACATAAAAAAATGATAAATTGCGACCTTATTCTCTAAACCCTTTTTTGTTTTTTTTTTTTAAATATTGACCAATTGATATATAAAAGTTTGTTTGGTCATTGTTTTAAAACTTTGAACAATTGATATATAAAAACTTGTTTGATCAATGTCTTAAACCATTTTGTAATGAACTTTCATATTATTATTATTATTTTTTTATAAAGAAAAGTGTTATTTTATTTATATCAAAATGGCAAAAACCAGTTTCTATTTTATTTTATTCAAAGCAAGCATTATTTTATACTTAGTAAAATACACATCCACAAAATGGTTGAAGACAGTGACCAAACAAGCTTCTATATATCAATTGGTCAAAATTTTAAAACAATGACCAAACAAGCTTTTATATATCAATTGGTCAATTTTTATTTTTATTTAAAAAAAGAACCTATTCAAGGAATAAGGGTGCAATTTATCATTTTTTTTATGTGTTGCGGGGATATAAATGTCCAACTAATTAAGGTTATAATTTTACTTTCAAGAATGAAAGATAGTTTTGGCATAAATTAGTTGACTTCTAATAGCTCTAACGGACGATAGGTGTTCGAGTTATATTAACCAAACCTCACGGGATGTCAGAGCTAATATTGCAAAATGTTTAACTTATGAGCAATAAAAGAAAATTTCGGATGTGTCAGAGCATTTTACCTTAAAATAATATATCAAAATAATTGAAAAAATATGCACATTTTTTTTTCACAAGTCACAATCAACCGTGACTCAAAAATGAAAATACTAGTAAATAAAATATAAAATGAACCGAAATATCAAAATAATAAACCAACGGAAGAAAAAAAATTGGGTTCAGAAGCCCAACCCAATGCATTTAGGTTGAGCCCACCAGATGGCCCAGCTCAGGTCCCAGGATATATAAATGTCAATCCACACTAGAAAATATTCGGGTTATTTCATCTTTAAGAATTAGAAACCACAATGTGAATCCACACTAGAGAATATTCGAGTTATTTGATCTTTAAGAATTGGCATGTGAGTTCAGTTCAGACACCCCACTTCCTTTTCCACTTTGACACATGTAGCTTTTCAGAACGCACCCACTTCGGTTGAATTATTTAACCTTTATCTTTTAGCAACAACTTATGCAGCAGTACCACACACAACCACCTTGTCTCCTGTGCAGTAATTATATCAATATATATACATGTATATGTGTGTATAATATATATATTTATATACATACATGGTCCCCGGTTGCCTCTTTCATTAGTTCTTTTATCGTGCTCTAGGCTTCTAGCACCCTATTCTTGGATCCTTAGTTGATGCTTTGTGTAACATTAGGAAAAAAATAGTACGGCTTGGAAATATATTAATATATCCCATGTAATTAATTAAATGGGTCTTAAGAAAGAATAAATAAATGGAATTTTTAGAATGACTCTTATGGTTCAACATTGACTTCGGATTCCAATTTTTTAAGTTGGGATGGAGAGCTCATATTAAACTAATAAGTTTTAGCATTTTGCACTTTTGTCCCTGAAGCAAGACTCCTACTTTTCAATTAAAATTTTAGGGTTCAAGTTGTGAATGGAACAAATGAATGTGTGTGATTTTTTATTTATTTTGTATGTGTTATGTAAGAAGAAAAAAAAATGGAAAAACTTTAATACACCAATAAAAATCATGATGCACATTTTTGGATCCCAACCTATTAAATTTTAAAATTTAATCACATGGCCTACAGGTTTGTATTAAATGTCACATAATTAGATAGTTTATATATATATATATATATATATATATATATATATATATATATAGCACATAATTAGATAGTTAAATTAAGTGAATTCCATCTGCTTGTATATTGACCTAGTACATGCATTACTACGCCAGCTGACTTGCTAATTAGGACCTCTCATCTCTAATATCTCCTCAATCTCTTAAACCTCATTAAAGCAAAGCATAACCACCAGCTCAACTAACTTAACCAACCGCCTAACCTTCCCGTCCCTACCCTCCATGATCCAACCCAACCCAACCCAACCCTTTTCTCCTGAATTTTAATTTAATTTCATTTCATTTCACTCTCCCTCTCTCTATCCCTCTCCCTCTCTTTCTCTCTCTAGAAGAGAAAAAAGGCTGACCCCTCACTATCCCCCGCCCAAACCCTGCACCTCCCCGCTTTTGCAGCTCCTCCTTCATTCCACCAACAGCTCCCCTTTAAGCAAATCAAACCTAAAAAACACACACAACCCACATTCCCGTTTCTTTCTCTATCTCTCTCTATATATCTATCTATCTCTGAATCTATAGCCCCCGCCTCTGAATCTTGAATCTTCAACCTCATGTGGCGGCCGCGGGCGAAATCAACGGTTCGGATTCACAAAGCCCATTCCAACTTTTCATGCTCTTCCTTCAAAGACATCGAAAACCTCTGCTCAGACGATTCCGAACAACACTACCACCACCACCACCAACCCTCTTCTCCCAGGAAACCCTCCATCTTCCACCGAGTCCGATTCGCCAGCTCAGTCCTCCGCGCCTGGTCAAACATCCCCTCCCACAACCCAATCCAACCCATCAACGTTCTCGCCGAACCCAATAGTGTTCCAAGCCAACCCAATAACGCTCTCGCCGAACCAAATAGCGCTCCAAGCGAACCCAATAAAGCTCTCGCCGAACCCATTAGCGCTCCGCCCGAACTCAATAACTCTCCGGCTGAACCCAATGCCACGCCGTCATCATCAGAAGAGGCGGCGGCGCAATATTCGATCTCTTTCCCGGGTGCCGAGAGGCGCATAGTGGTGTATTTCACGAGCCTCCGCGTAGTCCGGTCAACGTTCGAGGACTGCCGGGCCGTCCAGTCGATCCTGCGGGGCTTCCGGGTATCGATTGACGAGCGAGATCTGGCGATGGACTCTGCTTTCTTAGAGGAGCTACAGGGGATATTGGGTCAGCCAAACAAGTCCAGATTGACCCTGCCTAGGGTTTTTATAGGTGGAAGGTACATGGGTGGGGCGGAAGAGATCAGACAGCTTCACGAGGCCGGCGAGCTCAAGAAGTACGTCGAGGGCTTGCCCGCGGCCGAGCCCGGCGTGTGCGAGGTCTGCGGCGGTTACCGATTTATCCTCTGCGACGAGTGTAGCGGAAGCCACAAGTGCTATTCAGAGAAGGGTGGATTCAGGAGCTGTACGGTGTGCAATGAGAACGGTCTGATCAGGTGCCCTTCTTGTCTTGTGCACCACTTTGAACCGTCTGATTATCAGAATAAAAGAACTGAGAATGAGAAATGCTGAGATGAAAAAAGGTCTTTTTTATTTCTTTCAGTTCTGTAATTTTTGTAGCTTTGTGACTGTATTTTCTAGGATCAGCGGACAGGACAGGGTAACTATGTTTCAATTTTCTGTCTTGTAAAGTGGTTACACATTGGAATTGAGGGCCATAATATGCTCTTGGTTTTTTTTTTTTTTTTTGTGGTGGTCTTGTCAATGAAGAATCTAACTAGTTATGACATGACATTTATTAATTTTCTCGACTCTCGACTGATAAATTGCTTATTTTCTTTTCTTTTTCCTCTTCTCTTTACATTTTGTTTTGGTTAAATGCCAATGCTAGAAACAGATTTTTATTTTTTACAGACTGATTGTCCTCAGAATTGAACCCACATCTTCATCTTTATCAACCAAGACTTTCACCACACCAACCAATGGTCCCCATATTTTCTCTCTTTGTGTATGATCTCTTTTTATGTTAGATCTCTCCTTGAGAACTTTGACATGGTGTAAGCAAAGTATTATCTACACAATTTTGTAAGGATAAATCTCATCCAAAGTAACATGACAGTGACACTTTTTTGCTTAAGATAATAGACATTTTTCAGTCGCTAACTCAAAATATAGGAAATTAATGACCATTTAGCTGAATTTTAGTTGTTGAAAATCATTATTATCGGGTGCTTTTTTTTAAAAAATGCTTTGCTTATAATTTTTTTTACCAAGAACTTCCATACAAGATGATGTGTTAGTGTTTTTTTTTTTTGGTTTTGAAAAATATAGTAGATAATGAAAGGCCTTTTATGGAAAATTGATAAGAAACTAAAAGTGACATCATTCTCCATGCAAAACTCTGATTTGGAATTCTATTTGGTGTACTATCACTCTATTTTTAAATAGTAGAAATAGATTAATAGAATTTATATACAAAATCTCTTGTATCGACCTGGTGTTTTTATTTAGTGATAACTTGGGTGGCTGCTAAGGAGCTGACTTTAGTATTGAAACACTCTCTCCTGAGAAATAAAATTATGTGACTCTTTGGGATATAAAGTTGGGTAGTATATAGTCTAGACATGGATAATGATGCGGGTAACTTCCATTTTTCTCTCCACTCGTCTCCACAGCTGAAGAATCCTCTGAACCTTCCAATTCAATCCAGTATAACTCTTATGAGTCTCATAGTTACCTTGCTTATGGTATGGATGTGCAGTTCTGTCCACCATGAGAACTGTTTACTAAATTTGGAGGAGTCTAGTATAACTCCAAATAGAGCTATCAGTCGATGATTCAAGGATATTTATGAGTGGATAAAAGTAAGAGTCAGCCTTCACAAGAATTCTGTATTGAAGAAGAGAATGAAGGCCCAAGTCCTATCAGTTGAACTGTTGCTGGTTTTACCTAACAAAGTTATGGAACTTGATAGCCAATTGTGCATTCATCTACTTGAGGCTTACGGAGAGTCCATGGGGAATGAAGAGAGAGCTTTCCTAAGAAATAATGAGGCAATTATGAGAAAAACTTGTCCAACCGGTTCAACCATCCAACTTCTTTAATACTAACATTCATCATTGGACCATGTAATTGAGACTACCTGAGACAAGAATCAAGAATTATGAAGCAGCATTCAGTGACTTTTATAAAATTTTCCCTAACGAGAGATATGCTCACTTCATGGCTAATTTGGTAATACTACGAAGATGACTACATTTGTGTGCCTTCTCTGAAGTGTTTTGAGCAGACTAGATGTGTTCTATAAAAATGCACATTTGTCTGTCTGAAATTGAAGGTGGAGGAGAGGACAAAGGACAAGGACAAGGACAAGAAAGGGTTAGAGTGAGATGAAGAGAAGGGGTGGAGCAGATGAATGATTAACCTTCAATTGCATGGCGAGTCTCCCACATATGGGAAGAGTAAGGCATATTGGGTATATTATATAGTTTCCAGAGGTAGCCAAGGATTTGTAAATGTTACTAGTATAAAATGTAACGGAAGTAGTGAAAAGGTAGAGTAAGATTTTGCCATGGACATGATGTGGATGAAGAAATAAGAGACTGCTGTGAATTCAGATCTCTCTCTGAATGGCAGTTGGCCTATTTTTATGCCTTGCTTGAATTGATGAAACCGTGCTTTCCTCTCCTTGCAGAAGCAAGAACAACCATGGAGTATCTATTTGTGGCACTCTTTTTTCTTCTTCTCTTGCTTGCATTCACGAGTGGGAGGGAGAACACATGGGGTTTGGTGTTCTCTCAGAGATCAAATTGGAGGGTAAGAGGATGAAAAAAAGAGGCTAATGAACTAGAGAGAGAAGTGGTGAGTCTTTATTGGGTGAGAATTGGAGGAGGGAATGATCAAATGATCTTGGGTTGTTAAAAACACCATTTGTCTGAGTTTCTAGTTAGAAAGGAATGAGGTTAGAAAATATAGAGATTACATAATCATATGCAGTATGCCTGTAAAGAGTTAATTTCTGGGTACTATACAAGATGCAGACTGAATACAAAAATAGATAATTTCCTGGCTCTGTTACTTGCCTTGACAGGAATTTCTCTGTTTACAGTGGACTTTGTACTCAAATAATGATTTATCTAGGTGATAGGGATCTCTTAGACTTACGATTGTAGGGCAGAAGAATGAGCGGGGATTACTTTGTGCGGGCTATAATGCCAGGGATGGGAGAGAAAATGGAGTCTATTAGGTGAGAATGTGGGGAGAAAAAGGGAAGATGTATTAACACAGCTCTTCCGCTCACTCTGGCCTATATCAACTGGTCATGTTTACAGCTCAACACATCAATTTTAGCTTCTTGGTATATCATGAATTTTTTTAGCATTCCTGTTGTTTTAAATTGAATGCATCACTTCAAAATTCTGGAGGTCACATTGCACTTGTATAAAGATTGGGGACAAGTGATAGTCCATAGAAGTGAAGGCTAGTAATAGATTTTGTGATGCATTGTCAGATTTGCTAATTTGGCCTTGAGAAGTTATATGTAAATGTAATGGGTATTTTTATTACTTATGTATGTGTATGCCTGGAAGCTTTGCACCTGAGCTATTAATCTAGGGCAGAGTCACTCCTAGCTGTGATTTTTATACTTCTGGAAGTGGCCTTTGAGGGGAAGCAAAACCTAGTTGAAAATTGTTTCTCAATGATTTCTGATAATTGTTTCTGTAGTTATGCGAAACTGTTTCGTCTTTTTCTGAGAACCAAATTAAACAGCCCTATGTATCTGGAGAGAATTGATTTTGAAGCTTGTCTCCGTTGCTTAAGATTTGAGGCAAAACTTGGATCTTTAATGAGACAAGTTGTGCAGAATCTCAATGGTGGGAAAAGCCTGGTTTAGCCAGTTGTGTTGTACATTTGCAGCTGCATTTATTATTGCTCTTCTAGGTAACCTGAGGTGATTGGTGAATATAATAGTTGATGCATAGTGCTAAAACTATATTTTTAGTTTGGTGCATAAATGATAATCTTAGTCATAGGCTCAAGCCAGATGATCTACACATGATCTTAAGAATGTGATAGTAATTTGCGTTTGGCAACTCATAGTAAGTGAGGCTGAAAGCTGTATGAGAGGAAGACAAAAAATATGATCATTCAATCTTACTGTCCTAATTCATATGTGGAACAAATACGAAGTGCAGGCAAATCTGAATGCCTAACAATACACCTGGTGCACCGTGGATTGGGTGAATCTGGACCATACGTGTATAACATGCATAGTGAGCTTTATCGGACATGTACAACATTTACGATTCAGATTCACCCGATATATTTACACCGGATGTATCGTAGATCTTCTCGATACTCTCGTCACTTAATTTTGGTTAGCCCTTTCCTAGATAAAATAAACTAGGTACATGGTTCATTCAAAGTCTTCAAAATGAATAGGGCAGGATCAGAGCCCCATCTAAATCTGCAATCCTGTTTTCATTAGAAAAGCATATATTTAGCTAAAGGTTATGGCAATGCAGTAGCTTAAGCTCATCACACCCTAACTTACATTTGCATTTTTTATCGTACAAGTTTTCATAACACAGATCAAATGTCAACTCTCCATGAGACTATACATATATCATTCTCATAAATATCTCTATTTTTTTTCTTCTATTTTTATGATCATATTTATTGGCGTTTGGTAAAAAATTTTAATACTAAATTTTTTATTTTTCTTGATAATAAAAAATAGTGATTTACTATAGGCCGAATATTATATTGTATATACGCGGACTACCAAATACTTGTTCCTGGTAAGTTTGACATCATTTTGCATGCATCTAAATTTTTTTTTTGAAAAATTTGCTTATATATAGGCTATTTTTCAAAATTATTTATGGTAAATTTTAAAAAACTTTACATCAGCCCTTCCTAATTTATAAAAAAAATTACATTAAGCCCCACTGCAGTATTTCTGGCTCATGCCCTGCTTGTTACGAGAATCTTGAATTAATCCATGTCAATTTCATTTGTTATTATTCAATCACATAGTTTAATGTAATTTATGTTACAATTGCTTCACGTGGATCACAGCTGTGAAGTGTGTGTGTGTGTGTATATATATACACAAGCACACATAACGAGTACTTGGGGACTGAGGACAAACGAACAGAGGAACTGGTCAAGATAGGAAGGGTTCCGGAGAAAATCCAAGTTCCTGATTGTAGGCTTACGCCAACTGCCTAACAACTGGGCCCAACCTCATTTAATGAGTATTTACTAACTTCTAATGAATCAAAATTGTATTTTTCCCCCCTATATTAACTCCTATTAATTTATTTTTTTATATTTTTGGCTACATTATCATCTTCACCATGATCTTCTGTCCTAATTTCATATAAATAGGACTGGGAGATACTTGATTTCTCTCTTATTTCTGGGCACATATGAGCCCCCCAAAAAAAAAATCTGCCGGGGAGGTTGAGTCTGTGACTGAAGAGATATATATATATATATATATATATATATTTCTTTCTTTCTTTCATAAGACATATCCAAAAAATTGAAACGAATACTTTGATGCATATTGTTTCCTCACCTAAGCTTTAAAGACTCCATTTACAACTAAGAGACCATGAAAAGAAAATCTGAATCCTTCTTAAATAAGAAAGAGACATTTGGATAAAAACACAGTTGTTTGACAAATCAATTAACTTATTCAGTAGACCTTAAAATCAACTGTTTGTTATTTTATCTTGTAAAATGAATATTTCATCAATTTCTGTTTGGTTGTGTTAGAAACAAAGATAAGAAAAAAAACGGGAAGTCTTGAACCCTCACACTCTATTTTATGAGGGAGAGCAAATACCACTAAACTACTCTACTTTAGTGATTTTTACGAACATACTTTACAATGTTAAAAGAGTTTACAAGAATGAATTTGAAATGTTTAAACTCGACTTGTTTACTTGTTCAAATTAGGAACATGAATTAAATTAGCTCTAATATAACCGAGTTCAATTTATTCATCAAAGTTCAATTGATTTTTGCAAATGTAACGACATGAAAGTTAATTAGAATTTTTGTTTGTTTGTAAAATAGCACTCCATACTGCGAGATTTTTGGAAGAAGAGTTCAAGAAACCAAAAGAATGAGGCAAAATAAGAAAAAACCATTATAATTAGAAAATTGAAAAGATGCATAGACAATGAAAGAGTTGAAAAATTGTAGCAAGAAGCAATGTGAGCATGGCACCGTAGGTTGCCAACTCTATATCATAAATAATAATAAATTGAATAGGTCATACAACATTTTCTATAGCTTTAGGAGGTTAAGTTGTTCTTTTGATATGATAGTAACAACACCTAGAAAGATTTAAAAGCAAGTTAAAGTTTAGATTGTGGTCCAGACTTGACCAGCCTCGGGTGCAGCTAGCGGGGGTGGTCTGGTCATGGGTCCGTCTGACCTCTGTATATGGCAATGGCATACCTGAACTCTAATGACACTTTAACGCACAAAATGACATGTTATATATATATATATATATATATATATATATATATATATATATATATGGTCGCCATTACCATACTTACAAATTACAATACAAACATATATATGAAAACAAAGTTTCTTTTATCTTATCTTATATATATTACGGTGGACCGTACGTCAACTTCTTGGCCCCTCTAGTGTCGTACAATGGGTGCATGAAGTGGCTCCTTACCATATATATATTATAATAATTCTCCAAGAAAAAGGAAATGATCGAATGCTAAAATTCAGAAAATAGAAACCCATGTAATTAAGCGTACGTATTGTTTCTTCGTTTTTTAACTTTTTCTATTTTATTAAACGCAAGCACTTTAAAATTGTACAGAACAACTAACTAACAACAGAATTCATAATTTACAACTCTTTACTACGATATTTATTCTTACAAGAAAGCGTAAAGTATGGCACAACTAATACAACCACAAAAATGATTTCAACGCTTTGTTCGATGGATCATCGACCACTTATCCATTCCTTGTGCTAGTGCTTTTATATATATATATATATATATATAACTGTAGTGTCTTTGAAGCATGTCCGTGGCATGAACGCTATCAAGTAGGTATGTGTTAAATATTTCACAAATATTTTTATGATATTTTTGAAAAATTAAATGACATCATCTTCTGCAGGCCGAAAATCATAATTTCTAATGTTCAAGTCACACACTATGTGTTATTTATTAATTATAGGAAAAGAAAGGTTCTGTACCGTGTTTGGACGTGTTCAAATACACCGGGCAAAAATAAAATTGATTAGACATTAACATGAATCATTAGATTATTAAGAATCATGCATTTTCAGCTAAGTTTAACCTCGGATGTTGGAAAGTAGAATATATAGATACAACCTCAGATAAGAATTTGGTCTCTATTTGAAGGTATGATTTATCATTTAAGTGCCTATACTAAAGGAAGTCAATAAAGGTGGTTAAGACCATGCAATTTATTATGAAATTAAACTGAACGTGTAACAATTCCTTATATATATATATATATATATATATTGCTAGGCTGCTAACTATAATTTAGAAATTTGAATAGTAGATAGAAAGGACCAATCCGAAGACGGCAAGAAGCATATAGATCCCAGTCATATATACACTAATTAATATTCCTCCTACACATGTATAAATAATTTTCAAGGCTACGGATACAAAATATGTATATATATATATATATATATATATATATATATCGATGAGCATATTATTTAGGCAGTTGTGCATCTCTGACTCAGTACGCTCACTTGACACATGAATCATGATAAATTTTCAAAAAGAAGAATAGGGGATGTCAAATAAGTGATCGATTTAGCTAAAATGGATTGAGAATCTTAGCTAGTGAAATTAATCTAAATGAATAAAACCACTAAATTGATTGATTGTATCATTGTATGCCACACCATAGGTCTTTTGCTTTAGTGGAAACTACCTATCATGGCAACAATAGTTAATATTAGGGATCAATTATGATATTAGAGACTTGTATCGAATAGGGGTTTAAAAGGGATCGTGGAGGATTATCTACACATGGGCATTATTATATAGCTCACCATTGTTTTATGAACAATATATGTTTCTCTCTTCATGGGTGAGGAGAATCTCCTTATTACTGTTAATGTAGCACAATGATGCTTTAAATTTAAAATATAAGAGAGGACAAATTACTTTCTTTTTTTTATTTACATATTTTAAATTTAAATATTATTGTGCTATATTATTTTCAAAGGATTAATAAAAATAAAAAGATTAATTATATTTGTGATGTGATTAAAGTAGTTTGATAGATCAACAATTGTCTTAATGAAAAGAATGACATTATGTTACTTTGCATGGAATTGAAATGAGTGAAATTGAAAAAATTTTTGTTAATAAATGATATAAAATTATTAAAACAACTAATATGAACACATCATATTTTGTGACACGAGAGGGCATCCAGATTCATGTATATATATGACTTTATATAGAAAGCAGTGTCAAAATTAATAATAGTTCAAAATTGACGAAACAAAATTCAAAATAATCATAAAATAAATCTTGACTTGAGTTGGGTGGATGTTTTAGATATAAAGTCACATTAATGTTTACATGTCTTTTAATTAGTTTTTTTTTTCCTTTTTTATGAGTAATTCAAGCATTAGAAATTTTCAGAAATCCAAAAAAGCAATAATGAATGCGTTTTTTATTTTTTTGTTATAAAGGAAATATAATAATGATAAGGAAAAAGAAAGATGAACAAAAGGAAAATTAAACAGCACGTGGCTTCGATAACCAGAGGAGGGCGCCACCATTATAAAAGAGAGAGAGAATCGCCGATGGCAATGATACAGCGAAATTCAACGTCCTAAATCCCCGCGTTTTATCACGAAGAAAACATTCGGACCGGTTTATCGGCATTTCGGATCACCTGTTTTCCGGTCTTTGTGTCTGTAAGTTTCAGGTTCGGATATTTTTAATTCAAAAAATCACCGATTCAATTCACGCGTTTTCTTCTCTCCTCGTCGAAATTAGCTTGCACTTGCAGAGACGCCACCAAGCTCTCTCTCTCTCTCTCTACATCTTTATATATATATATCTATGTTCATACCGATTTCTCTTTCTCTACCTATTCTGCTCTCTATGTATATTTAGTATACATACAGAAATACATACAAACATATAGTCTGTCTAATCATTAGATTCATTACTGATTGAACCAAGTTTGATTGGTCTACAGAGACGAATTGTTCTAAAAGAATTGGGTTTCTTCTACTATTTGAAATGAATGAGAGATGGAGATTCAATGGGCTCAAGCTTCGAATAGCACTGATATTGGTGATGTTATCTATGTTTAATCACAATCTGAGTCTATGTTGGTCTCTCAAGAGCGAAGGTACGACCTTTACACTTCAGTACCATTTGAAATCTCTTTTTTTCCCTTTTCTTTCTTCTTCTTTTTTTTTTTTTTTGGAAAATTGGCGGAGATGATGCGATTGGGAATGAGGACTACTAAACTTGAATGCAGGGTTGGCGTTGTTGAGGTTTCGAGAGAGAGTGGTGAGAGATCCATTCGGTGCTCTCTCGAACTGGGATGGTCGTGACGGATATATTGATCCATGTTCTTGGTTTGGAGTCGAGTGCTCAGACGGGAAAGTTGTAATCTTGTGAGTGATTCTTTTGCCAAGTCCCAATCTTACATGATTCGTTTCAATTTTGCGTATATGCTAATATTGTTTTATGTATTTATATGTATTGATCGAACAGAATACATTTGTTGTTGAGATCTAAAAAATTGGAATCTTTATTTGATTATAGCCAAATGTATTTTGCTCCCTGTAAAATGTGAATTTGAGATTTATTAGATTTTTTATTATATCATTATTATTATTATTATTTTCATATCATTGCTATATGAAAAAAATTCAGCATGTGGCAATCTTAAGTTGTCAATACCATTCATGGAAAACAAAATTACGCTTGCATTTATCTGATGACTACTTTGCATTTATAGGACAAATTGAAATGGTATACAACTTAGTTCAATTTTTTCTTTTTAAAAAAGCAATGTCTACTTGCTTCAGATTTTAAGTTGGAGATGCGATTTGCTTGCAGAATTGAGTACTATTGTTCAACAAATCCCACCCTCGTCGACTTTTTCCGCGAAGTCTTTTTAATCTATCACTTCCTCTCTTTATTTCTACTTTCTTCTGTCCCTGTATTTAATTTCTCTCTTTATTTATATGTAAAATATGAAAAAGAGTTCTAATGTTATTTAAAACCTGTGCACTCTACAATAACTCTGTTCACAGCGTAAGTGTTATGCTACCGTAATTTTGGCTGATATGTAAAATCGAAAATGTTTTAGCTTTGCTGCAGTTCTATTCCATAAGCAAAGCATAAATATGGTGTGTGGAATGGAACTGCTTAATCCTAGTTATTTATGATTCGACATAGTCCTTGAAGTGATAAGTTTGCAAATAATTAAGTGGTGCATGCATGATGATCATGTCGCGGCTGTTCAGAATTAATCTAGGTGTTTGAGTAGTCCTTTTATTTATTTATTTAACGATTCCTTACATATTGTAGGTATATTCCTTGTTTTTGGCAATATTTTTATATCATCCTTGAAGTCCTATTTGTTCAAATTGCAGAAATTTGAAAGATCTTTGTCTCGGAGGAACGCTGGCACCCGAACTTGGGAAGCTAACTTACATAAAATCTATGTAAGCACATATCTATGTAGTTTGTTTTTTCTTCTGCATTTATGCTTGTCTAATCTTATTTTACTTTGCTGCAGCATTTTACGGAACAATTCTTTCTCTGGAAAGATTCCTGAAGAGATTGGAGAATTGAAGGAGTTGGAGGTGTTGGACTTGGGATACAATAACTTCAGTGGACCATTTCCATCTGATCTTGGCATTAACCTGTCTCTGTCAATTCTGTGAGTTGATCCCTACAAGTCTCAAGCTGTTATCTTCAGTACTCTCACCTGAGCTTGTGTTGACTAAAATTTTATGGTCGTTATTGCAGTTTATTGGACAACAACAACTTTTTTGGCAGAGTATCTCCTGAAATTTATAAGCTTATGATGTTTTCCGAAATTCAAGTGGATGTGGGCCAGCTAACTAGTGCTTCTTTAGGGTATAGTTGCAATAGCAGATCTAGTACATGGTACCCTTTTTTCCTTCCAGTTTTTCTAATATGCATTTTGTTTATTTGAGAAGCAAGTTCAGTGATGCATTTAGTAAAAGCAATTTTAAGATTATATGAATAAAATAAAGTAAAACACTATTATGAGAATGCATGAAAGGAAGATGTTTATGGAATTAATTAGAAGGCCCCTTAGTACATTAACCCATGAGAAGAAATCCTCAATTTCTGTTTATTACAACCTTGGGTTGCGAATAACACCCAAATCGTGGACGAGAAACAGACACCAATGGCAGATGAGAGAGAGAGAGAGATTGGAAAACAGGTTGAAGGTAAGGCGACATAGCGCTCCCACATCTTCTATGAGGTCAGTCACGATTCTGTAGAACCAACTCCTGAGACATGTGATACTAAACTTGGAAACAAACACAACTTGTGGAAAGAAAAGTTAACCGCATTGGGGAGTAAAGGATTAAAAGTAGTTGAAAAAGAACACTAAGACATTTTTTTAATCAACATTGTTGAAAGTTAGGTATTGGAAATTATTCAGGATTTTCATTTAATTTCTATTTATTAATGATAATAATGGATTACTGAATTATACATGATATGGTAGGTTACATAATCTTGATAGAAAAATATTGAGTTTCAGAATTAAAAGGCTAGTTATGACTATGAGTTTCTTGCTGAGGCTGATAGACTGGTACTTCACCATATTTGCATTTGGTCTGTGGTACTAGTGAGGAGTTCTATGTCAAGCTCTCATGCCACAAAATTTTTGCCTCAAAATTGACTTGTTCACAGAGCATAAAATCAGTTAGTACTTATTGTCTGTGCCTGCTTTATGATGACTGCTATTATTTCTGTCAGGAACACTGCTCAACTTGGAGACGCAGCTCAGCGGAGGCTGCTGCAGGTGAAAGACGCCCCAAATCCACCTAGAGTTGAAACGAACAGAGATAATAAAAGGAATTCCGAGTCACCAATGTCTTTTTTCTCTCCATCACCATCGCCTTCTTTGACATTGTCACCCTCAGATTCACCAATATCATCTCTACCATTTCCCCCATCAACATCTATATCATCTCCACCACAATCTACATTTCCTTCCCCATCAGACTCTTTGCCCCCTTCACCTTCACCTATACTACCACCAAGTCCAGCTTCAGAATCCCCAGCATTTCCATCAATTGTTGTTTCTAAACAACCAGTATACCATCCTGCTCTATTCCCGTCCCCTGCTTCAACTCCTAGCGCAAGCACAGAAAAGAGTTCCAAGTCGAATCGTCATAAAATTATGATTTGGTCTGGGATTTTAGGGGGTTCTTTGTTCATTTGGATTTCAGCCCTTGGTATTCTCTTCTGTCGAAGTAGTAAAGTGGTTACTGTGAAACCATGGGCAACAGGGTTAAGTGGTCAGCTGCAGAAAGCATTTGTAACAGGTTATTCCTCTCTTTATCATGAGATTGAAGATTGTATTCCAGGTCTAAACTTCCTCAAAGACAAATGAGGACAGTTTGTAACTGTGTAACCAAATGCATACTAGGCATGCAGCCTGGTAGGACTGATATCCATGGGTTAGATCCTGGAGCAATTATTATCTTATGATAGCCTCAAAACTATTCCAGTTTGGAGGAGAAATTCTATATCTAAACAACCAGCTAAAACATTATATTTATGCTCATGGGTTCAAATATTTTTATTAGATTATCTCCTTAACGAGTACTATGGAGAAAGAGTCCCACTCTCCCTGCATGTGTGGCTCGCACACAGTGCAGTTTTTTTACTTTCCAGTCATTAAATTTGGGACAATCATTGCTTCTTCTGCTACTTCTGTTATCCGTTTATACATATAACATATTCATATTTGGGAATCTGCATTCCAGGTGTACCAAAGCTGCAGCTATCAGAACTTCAAACAGCTTGTGAAGATTTCAGTAACATAATTGGTTCTTTATCAGATGGCACAGTGTACAAAGGGACTCTTTCAAGTGGAGTTGAAATAGCAGTGACATCTACAGCAGTGAAGTCAGCTGAAGACTGGTCAAAGAATTTAGAAACCCAGTTCAGAAATAAGGCAAGTCAAACACAAACTCACCAAACTTTATGCATGTAGCTTTCATTAATTCTCACACTCACTAAATGTTACTTTTGGTCATTTTTCAGATAGACACATTATCAAAAGTTAACCACAAGAACTTTGTTAACCTTATTGGATTTTGTGAAGAAGAAAAGCCTTTCACAAGAATGATGGTTTTCGAGTATGCTCCGAACGGGACACTGTTTGAGCATCTACACAGTGAGTTCCTTCTACTTAATAGAATTTAATAAACATCTTCACATATTTAAGCTTAAATGAGAAAAGGAATTTTCTCGTGAAGAAGCTTTCTTCTATCTTCCATACATTCACTGACACTGGTGGATATGCGAGGGAGCTGCTATATAATGGTTTCCACAATATATTTTTCACACTGAGTTCCATTCTCTTGGTACATTGATTTGATATTAGTTCTTACATAATTAAGACAACACCATCTTCATCAACAGTGTTCTGTTCCCTCCAATTTGACAGTGTATATCTTATATGGAATTTGCATCTTAGATATTCCTTGTTCCATTTTTTTAGAACTTATTTTTTGTGTAAATCGATTTTTTAAATCTATCAATGCATCCACCATTATGTGTGACAATGGTAGGGAACTCACTCGTACTGAGTTACACCTGCAATAGTTTTTAGATGCCATGACATATTTTTGAAAATTGATTTGCAGTTTTGGGTGTCTAGTTTTATCAATGTTGAATTATAACTTACACCTACATTAGTATTTGATGTGGAATTAATTGCCTATGATTCTGGATACCCTGCAGTAAAAGAAGCAGAACACTTGGATTGGGGGATGCGACTTAGAATTGCTATGGGCATGGCATACTGTCTCGAGCATATGCACCAGCTCACCCCATCCATAGCCCACAGAAATCTGCAATCATCCTCCATACATCTGACTGAAGACTATGCAGCCAAAATATCAGATTTTAGTTTCTGGAATGAGGTAACTGCAGCAAAGATGGGATCAGCTACCATGGAGCTCTTGGAGACTCAATCAGCAGATCCAGAAAGCAACGTGTACAGCTTCGGGGTAATTTTGTTTGAAATGATAACGGGTAGATTTCCATACTCTGTGGATAATGGCTCTCTCGTGGACTGGGCATCCCAGTACTTGAGGGTGGAACAACCCTCAAGAGAAATGGTAGACCCAACTTTAAAATCTTTACAGGAGGAAGAGTTCGATAAATTGTTTGAAGTGATAAAAGATTGTGTCAATCCTGACCCGAAACACAGACCAACAATGAGAGAGGTCACAGCTAGGCTGAAAGAGATTACTTCAATGGGGCCTGATGGAGCAACACCAAAATTATCTCCTCTCTGGTGGGCTGAACTTGAGATTTTGTCAACAGAAGCAAACTAAAGAGATACTCGATGCAAAATTGGTCACATCTTTTTATTTTTTTATTTTTCTGGGATTTTCCCTTTTCTCTTATTACAATTCCTATTTCTTTTTCCTTTTTTTAATCTGATTCTGTTGGCTCAAAGTCAGTAGCGTGGTTAACATAGATGCTTATATATATATATATATATATATATTTATATTTTTTTGGGGTTGGAAGCTGCTTGTATCTAATTAGAGGTTTTTGGAATGATTTTTTGTATATAACTGAAAAGGAAGTGCTACTGAATATACACACACACACACACACACACACATATATATATATTTTGTTTTGTTTTGTTGTGCCAAGGATTTGAAATTTGGCATTTGAGAACACACTAGTGAAATCAATAAATATTGAGTTTGTTTTTATTTAATAAATTTCCCTGTCATTCATTTTGTTGGTTCTCTTATTGAAACAGAGCACTTGTATTTGAGGCAACAATAATGACTTTAGCTTTTGTTTTTATTGTACCATAGATTTTGAAATTCGGCACATGAGAATACACTTGCAGAATCAATAAACATTTGAGTTTTAAATAATTTTGCAGACTATTCTTTTTGTTACTTAATTAGTATCTGTTTGAGGCAGCCCTCCTGTCTATGAGTCAGTATTCAATAATGACTGCTTTATCTTCTAGAGCCCCATGTTTTTCTCTTTTGACTTGGCTTGTGTTAACCCTCCTCGTTCAACAGTATAAAGATGAACTAAAATTCATACTTGGATTCCTTGGGAAGCCACCCAAAACCACTCTTATTGCTTAAATGATTATCTATTTCAGAATTTCATTGATAGACAACTTGGAAACAATAAGTTTTACTTATTAAGGTGCAACAAGGGAGAGGATTTTTATTTTCTTTACGAATTTGGAAGAACAAATACTCCTCCTAACAAGGCAAAATGTATGGAGCTTATGCCATGCTCAGGAAACAATGATATAGAACTTGCAACATCATAAACTTAACTAACCGTTCATCTGGAGGAACATTTCACCTTCTGAACATCTCGACTTTGTTTTGCTGTGAAGTGGTCTGATGGCTGCTTACACAGTCTGTTTTTCCATCATCATTATCAAGATCATCATCAGCTCCATAATAACATATATACATACAACTCCAATGTTCCTTTGCTTTTGACATTTTCCTTCATTCTCATGCCCATCACCAATTTCCCTCTCGATGCTCTCAAGGATGTTTCTTGAAGAAAATTGCATAAAAAAATTTCATGCAATTTTTTTTTCTTTCCTCCAAGACCGAACAGCATTGCCCAAACTATAACTTCATTTAGTTAAGCATATTGACTCTCGTATTCAAAAGGACAGCTTGGCTTCGTGTTCGATTATATAGATCGAGGGTGTCCTTGTGGTTGGGATCCATGCAGAGAGCTGCCTCACAATCTCGGATAGCAGAAACAAAGTCACCCATTGATTCATGGAATGCTGCTCGAAGATGGAGAATTTGCAACTCGGGCTTGAAACCTATGGCTTTCGTAAGCTCTTCCACCGCTTCAATCTCTCTTTGGTCATCCATCAGCACTGGTAGAATGTAATTTCATATGTTAGTACAAACAAAACAGTATAAGATAGATCTACAATAAGTTTACAAAATCCATTTAGTGATGCCTGCCAGAAGTTATCCCTCCAAGCTCAAGGAACTAAAAAAAATGAAAAAAAGAACAATTTGATCTGCGGAAGAGGAGCCAGCTGGTTGTTGGACCAACCTATGGTGTTGCAATAGGAAGAGTAACACCTGGAAGCACATATACTAGAGGTCCTTCCTCATTCTCCTTTCAGCATTATAAGTTAGCACAATCTCTGACAAAGCTTCTTATTTTATTTTTTCCTATTTATACCTTCTTCTTTTTTTTCCTAGTTTCTATTTTTACCTTTTCTTCTGATTCTTACTTGGATTAATCTTAGTGCAGTCATATCCTAACCTGAAATATATGACATCAGAAGAAGATCCTATTCTTAAGTGGAAGGAGGAAAGCAAGTTTGCAGCTGATCTATCTTACGAAATAGAGAAATAATATAGTCTTATTATTTTCACTTGCTTATCCACAGTAAACAAGTGATCCATGAGCAAGGATAAATTTCCAATTTAGTTCCCTCTGTTTGATCAAGCTTTTCAAAAGACTCAGTCACTCTGAAGACAAGGTGAAGAAGCAGAGTAAATAATTGCCACCTAGAAGCAAATACAACTTTAGCCATGCCATGGGGCAGAAGCAAAAAGTTCCGTGGTTACTCAACTTGAGAACTATCTTTCATTCCAAGTAAGAAGTCATACAAGCACAATAATTTTTCAAAACCGAGAAAGAAAAAGGAAATTTTTACTAGTTTTACGAACATTTGAGGAATGCTGATCCAATGCACCACGAAAGGCATAACAACTACCAAGTACCTAACAGGATTGAGATACTACTAAGAGGTCAGTACTGGGAACACAATAGATTTTGGAGAGCACTACCAGTAGAAAGTCCACTCAAAGCCAAACCAAGGCATTGGCAATATAGTAGAGTCACAAGAATTTGGATACTGCCGATTGCCTCAAGAATCAGTAGCATCCTATTTCATTGATGATACTTAAGAATCTGTGTCTAAACATTATGGGACTACATATTAGTGGTTGCTTAAAGCAGGATGATGAACAAGAATTTTGATGATCCCTCCAGCCCCAACAAAGAAAAAATTCTCTTGATTGATCGCTAGACCAAATAATTATGAGGCTAAATGACCAGAAAAAAAAAAAAAACTCCAATTTTAAACTCAATGTTGACATTTAGAGCAAAAATTTGTTACTAGACTAAAATTAGCTTCAAACGAAATAGTATAATGCATGTATTAAGGAATCAGAAAAACACAAGTCTTGAAATTGATTGTTACTTTCTGTGGAATTAATTGATAGAAAGAGACTAAAGCTGAAAGGGCATAAGAAATACCTGCTGCTCTATATCTGTATGGATAAGTTCTTAGAGGATCCAATTGTGTTGCCATACTGAGATCATCATTTGCCATGTCACGGTCACAGTACTCTGATCGTTTCTCATAAGCTGATGCATTGTTTTGTGCCTTCTCTATCAGTTTTGTCATTTCATCATAAGCAGTTTTCCTTTCATTTCTAAGATGATATACACGGGCCAACCCTTGATGAGCCCTTGTATGCTTGATGTCAAGGGCCTTCAAGTAACAGTCTGCAGCAAGAGCCAGCTCACCACAATTTACATAAATACTCCCAAGGTTATTTAATGCCTGCAAAATATCACAACACATAATTAACAAAAACATTTTGGCACATAGGACCAAGAAATAAGGACTTGCCACTAGATTATACTACCTGTCCTTTCCGAAGACTATCTGAAGGACATTTAAGAGCTTCCTCCAAAAGTAGGACAACGTGAGATGAAGATTCAGGATCCAGAGTTGTATCTGCCATTATGTATGCTTTAAGGAATAAGGCCTCAAATGACCTCTGAATTGAAATGGACTTCTCAGCTTTAGAGAGTCCTTCTTCACGATGGTCAGTATCATACAAAATCCATCCTTCATACACAAGCCTTTCATGCTCAGAACTAGAATGATTTTGAGCCAAACGCAAACTGCGCATTGCAGCCTTTTGACAGTTTAACCTACAATGTTTAACCATATCAGGGCTTTATGCTTTTGAGATACAATAAATGTTCTTACATGATCAAACACATTCTTTAAGGCTCCTGAGATCTCAGGTAGAGAACAATATATTCATAATTTATCAACGCGCAATACAATTGAACTGAAAGTTACAGGACAAGTGGGTTTCTTTAAAGTCCAGAATCACAAAATCAGATTACTGTATGTTTGAAGCATGACATAGAAGACATGAATCCATACAAGTTATGGTATTTCCCAGAGTTCAATTCTAAAACAGAGGGGAGAATTGTAATGTCCTTTTAACTTGTCAAGCTGTCCAGAGGTGCAATTCCAATCATACCAGACATACGAAGAGTGTGATTTCCACCACTGAAAACCTATAAAAAAAAGTCTTTATATCTTGATTCAAAAAACCTCAATAGCTTTTGAAATGAATGACTGGATGAACACATTTAAAGTTTGTAATGACTGCGAGTGCACTACATGAAGATTGTGGCGAAAAGATACAGCTCACAGGAAGATCTGCAATGAAACTTACCGTAAAAGAAGTAGAGATTGCCGAAACCTTAAAAGGCTATTTCCAGGGTCGAAAAGCAGCATCTGATGTATGACAGCCAGAGAGCCAATATCATCAACAGAAGACCATCTATCGTAGAGTTGTAACCAGCAATCAGCCAGATTCCACTGTTTAACACGTTCACTGAGAAGCTCAATCAAGTGATCCCCTCTCATTTTCCCATTAAACACCATGTAACTGGGCTGCAAAGTTAGCAATGCTCCAATATCTCCTAAAGCAGCTTCATAATCCTGAAGTGCAATGAAGAACCAAGCCCGCAGATCAAGGCAGTTCGGAGAGACCTTAAACCTAATAATTTTGTTAATCTCAGAGATAGCTGCTCCAATCTGGTTCTCCTCAACCATTGCAACAGCTCTGTATTCATACGGAAATGAAAGGGTGGGATCCATTCTAGTAGCGGTGTTCAAATCAGAAATCTTCTTCCCCCCCATATTATACAAAGACCGCTCCTGGTACATCCACCCAACTGGTTTGTACTCTGAAATGAGAGAGTTAATCAGCTTGTAGGCTGAAAACCTCTGCTGTTGCTTGCACCTAGCTCTTGCAACACCTGCCATAGAATAAACATGACCGGCCTCAACTGCTGCCTCAAAGCAACACTGGGCATCCTTGTACTCCTTCCTGTCGAGCAACACACAACCCAACTGATGCAATGCCAGTGCCTTCTGCCACCTCTCAGTTGCACATTCCTTCAATCTCTCCAACAACATTAGTGTTGTGTTTGATGTCACCCTCTCTTCCAAAGCTACATGGCTTAGGAAATAATACAAGAAGAAAGAGGCATGCCCTACCATGGACAATTTCTCCCTAGCCTCATAGGTACAAAATATTTTTGTGAACATGGGATTATATAAAGAACTCGGAAGCTCTCTTAGCAACACCTGCAAGCAAGAGGCTACAAGAAGATTCGCTCTCTCCTCCAAACCATAATCAATAAGAGTTAATGCATCCTCTATACTACAAACCAATGATGATAAATGACTGTCACAGGCAATCTTCATCTCCTCACAACAAAACCTGTTTGCAAAAGAGAGGAGCTCCAAGATTACATTGGGTGAAAACGAGTCTAATCTTCCTATCCTACTAAAAACTTCTACAGCCCTCATTCCTTTTGCTGATATCCCAATTTGGGAAAAACTGATTTTGTCCCTCTTCGACTCCATAAAATTACCATATAGCATTGCCTTCAAAGGGCTCGAAAGAATTGAAATGTTATATCTAGCACAACAAATCTCCTCACTACCAATGCAGAAACAAACCTTACTGTCCTCTTCTGAAATAAAGCAGTCATCCCCAATTGAGACATCAATGTTGGCTGCCTCTGGAGGGCCTTCGCGACATTGACAACGATCAAAGACCGAATTGGGATCATACCCATATGACAAAGCAGCTCTAGGACATTCAAGAATTTGACCAGCACAGTCCAAAGACGATATACCCACGAGCTCATCTTCTCTCCTCTCATATCGCAACCACGCCGATAGCACAACCTTGGAGTGTACATCAAGGGCGTGTTGACGCGCAGCTTGGAGGCACCGGCGAAGCAGCTTTGGATCACCAAGGCTGCACAAGAGCGAGTACTGCTCAAGGTACATCAATGATTTTCCGGACACAGGACAGCCCTCAAGACGGCGATAGAGGTCAGCTAGATTTTCTATGAAATAGACGGATTTGAGGTGAAGATCTATGGGTGGCTCAAGAAGGTCAGTTGTGGGGAGTCCATAAGGGAGAAGAGGTTCAGCCACTGACACTGAATTGGTGTCATTGGAATTCGATAAGATGGAATTGATGGTAAGGTTGTCTTGCTGGTGGTGGTGGTGGTTGAGCTTGCCGGCACGGGCACTGCCTGTGGTATTACCGGCGGAGCTATCTGGGGGGCTTAAAGCGTGGACTTGGTTGGTCTTACAACGGTCTCTGAGATTGAGACCACGCATGGTATCAACTAAAGGTAGCGTGTACTGTCGGATGAGATTCGCAAACCTTGATTTGGAAATGGGTCGTTTCGATTGAACTCCATTATCAGTTGAAAAAGACATGAATCAACTGGGAAGTAAATGAAACGGTTGATTGATTAGCTCCGGCTTGCTAACACCACCATTACAGAGAGAGAGAGAGATAAACTGGCTAAAGACTGCTGCTGTGGTTTTCTTTCTTTTATCAGGAATAAAAAAGCAGACTTGTTTTGTCACGATATGTGTGTGAATATTATGAATATATATATATATATATATATATATATGTAATATTATATTCTTCTTCTTCTCTTTGTGAAAGTGTGGCGTTCACCCACACATACATACATACATATATATAGGACTATACCAGATACCCCTTTTCTAAAGCCTGCGGATCCGGCCACCGGAAAGTATGGTTGGCAGTTGGCACTGCCAAATTTGATGTGGGATTTGGGTATAAGGTATAAATCAAGTCGAATGCATAGAAATTTGAGAAGAATCTGATACCCACTTAGACCCTGCCTCTCATCTAAAGAAAGCACAAGTACCCACTGACAATTGGCTCCGATTCAAGAAGATTCGGGCCTCGTCTTTAGTAGTAGAGATGAATTCATGATCACCATAAGTTAACTGAATTTCAATAATTAAAAAAAAAACAATCATTATAAATTATTGATTAGCAAATGATTAATCCTACAGTGAAACTCACTTCATCTTTTTTAAGAGTAAAATATTTTTGCTAATAATTTGAAGAAACACCTGCAAACTCTGATTATTGAATCTTTGTGGTTTACAGTGACCACAAGTATCATAATAGCTAGACAAAACTCATTTTGTTTACTACTTTGAACTTTCTTTTTCTATTTTCAACCACAAAAGTTCAAATTAATGGTAAACTCCTAAGTAATAATTGAATGCAGATGCTGACTAGAAAGAGTGTATCTTCGTTTCGTTTTGTGCCTATCAGTCTTGTATCTAAGAGACAACGAAGTCCTTATCTCAGATCTTGACTTCACTGGATATCAGTTGAAGGTGGAACATGGAGCGGTTTATCAACTGTCTAATTAATTGAATGGTGCTCTCATCGTCAAAAATAGAATCTTGCAGACGTGTATGAGTAAAATCATTGTCAATCATGTCCATCGTTAATAATGATACCACACTATGCTAAAATTGAAACCATGACCAATCACATTGTCTTGTATTGTTCACTGCATTCTAACTTGAGAAAGATAGGATTATTTTACACAAAAATGACTGCTCTTTTTTCAAGTAGCATAAATTTTTATTAGGAAATTGATATATAGTCCCCATAACATTGTACACCTTTTCATTTTGTTGATCTTTATTTTGGTAGACAGCGGAAGCGAAAATAATAAAAGCAATCATTCACAAATCACAAAACAAACAAAACTCCTTTTTAATGTTGGTCGGTCTACAATCGCTTCACTAATTGGTGAAAATTATTTCTCAAAATTAAATGCTTTCCTACGATAAATGTCCTACTTTTTTATCAATCAATATACCCATCTAGTTTTAAAGTATTTACAGTGGTGCCATCAACAAACAAATAAAATTATAAACATAAAGTATTAAAATATTAATAAAAATAAAATTATAAACACAAAGTATATAGATGAATTGAATAAGTATATAGATTATTTTAATTAATTGAATAAGTATATAAAAAAAATATTCATAAAAATATTTTAATACTTTAAAAATATGTTCTTTAATTCAATTAACCATAATTACAAAATTTTAAAAATTATATAGGAAATGATTATAATAAGTATATAGATTATTAAAAATATTTAAAAGTAGGGTAATATAAAAAAAATATTAATAAAAATATTCTAATACTTTATGTTTATAATTTTATTTGTTTGTTGATGACACCACGGTAAATACTTTAGAACTGGGAGGGTATATTGATTGATGAAAAAGTAGGACATTTATTGTAGGAATTGATTTTCACCCATCAGTGAAGCAACTGTGCAAAGGACACTTACTTGAGCGATTGCCGCTAGCACTCCTCATAATGAAATCAATCATACACAAATCAACTCCGTACACGAATTAGTGCTCTCAAGACAAATCCTTTCCCAATTTACGAATTTAATTTTGTCAATCCTCGAATTCATAATAATTTCTCATTCTTTACATTATAAAGAATTACTTGTGACATTTATTATGGATGGCAATGACCAAAATGTACCTAATGTTGAATTAAAACAATTAGAATTATGCAAAATTAAAAATGAACCTAATCGGTGAGAAATGTGCAAAATATAAAATGAAACTACAATATTAAGAAAGAATAACAAATCCTTGCTATATTGTCGTCCGCTTCATATTAATCACTTTTGTTCGTTATTTATTTAATAAATTTTCAAATATAAAACATATTCAAATTAGTTCAAATATGTAATATAAAAATATTAAATGTGTATACACACATACATATTTGCAAACAAATTATACACACTTTTTAATTTAATTAAATGCTTATTATTTTATAATTCTTTAAAATAATCATTTTATGTATGAAAACCTAAGAAGCATGGACACGGACACGGGTACGACACAACACGGGCACGGCGACACGACAAATTTCAAAAAAATAGGACAAGACACGGCGGAGATACAGTTATAAAATAATATATTAATATATATTCAACAAGTTAACCAATATCACAGTACCATAAATCTAACAATAAAAAAAGAAGAAATTACACAAATACTTGAATTTATTATCAAACAATTAATGTATTTTCAAAAAGGGTGTTCATTATATTCAAACTCATTACTAGAATCTTGCACATTACTTATTTTTCTAATAACAAACAAATAAATTTAAATACAAAATACCAAATAAACCAATATGGCTTTATGTTAAATAAAGTTCTATTGGCTTTTTTATTTTTTTGTTTCTAAATTTATTATTTAGGAATTTTATCTAACTATTTTTTATTTTTAAAATTTTTTATTTTAGAAAATACTATATTTATAGAGAAAATGGCATAATAGTCGTATTAAATGGTATATATGTCGTTATAGTTATTTCAAGGGGTCAAGATGTCAACTTTTAGAAGACGAGGGGCTAAAATGTTAAAAAAAAAAAAATCAAAAGGGTCTTTTTGTAACTTTAAAAAAGTTCAGGGATTTTTTTGTACTTTTAAAAATTACAAAATGTACCCCGTCGTGTCCCCCACGTGTCCTATCCGTGTCCTTGCCGTGTCCCAGCCGTGTCTAAAAAAAAAAATTTCCAGGACACTTCTAAGGAGTGTCCGAGTGTTCGAGAAGTGTCCAAGTGTCCGACACGGGCACGACACCCCTATACGAAGTGTCCGTGCTTTCTAGATGAAAACTTAAGCATTCTCTCTTTAAGAATTTAGAATAGATGTATAGATTTGGATTTCTTTAAAAATTAAAAATATACTATAATTTTTTTTAAGGTTAAATACAATCACCTCCCCTAAGGTTTGGCCTAATTACACTCAGCTGAAACTTTTTAAAATTTTTGCATTGACCTCCCCTGTAATGGACATTAAATTTTGTGGTGATTTTACCTTAATACCCCTAATATTTTAATGTTAGAAAAACTAAAATATATGCTCTATTGAAATGACCAAATTACCCCACTCTTCTTTCTCGTTCAAACCCAAAAAAATCTCAACCATCTGCAAATCTACAAATCTCCATCTGCAAATCTTTGAATCCCCATTTGAAAATCTCAACCATCAAACCACCACAGACATCCGTATCAAGCTTTTCCTCACAATTATCAAACCACCACAGAATCCAGTTAGCCATCACCGTTGATGATGATGTGTCCGACATCCATGTGCTCGGAAAAGGCGGCGATGGTTTGGTCGATGGGTGAGTTAACCTTGACAAAAATGATGACCCCGGCCATGGTCGTAGCCTCCTCTGCCCTCTCTTGCTCAATCTAGGTTTCGTCACCATGGACAAAGATGATGCCTTTACGGTGGGCTCTAATTTAGGGTTTCGTCGACCTTGGAGATGGTCCTGTTGTAGATGGAAATATACACACACACACACACACGATGTATGCATATATTAGTTTATTTATGGTGATTAATTGAGATATGATTAGAGTGGCGGTGGCGAAAATGGAGGTGTTGGGTTTAGGGTTGGTTGGCGATAGTGGTGGTTGGCGGTGGATCTGGTGGTGGCGAAAATGGAGGAGGTGCTGGGTTTAGGGTTGGCTAGCAATGATGGTGGTTGGCGATAGATCTGGTGGTGGCAAAAATGGAGGAGGTGCTGGGTTTGGGGTTGGTTGGTGATGGTAGTGGTTGGCGGTGGTTATGACAGAGCGCTTCCACTTTTTCTTTCCCAAATCCTAACCCTAACCCTAAAATTAAAATATAATTTATTTAAATTAATTAATCTAAATAATAATTATCAATTCATTATTCATTTATTTTTGAGGTATAAATTATTCTTAATTATAACCCACATATTTAATTGAAATGTAATAAAGTCATTTATTCACAGAAATACCTCATATTTTATGCCAAATTTACCTTAAATGAAATTTAATCAAAATAAACATTAAATGCATAAGAACTCAATCTGTAGGGCTTTATATATATATATATATATATATATATATATATAATGCGCATTTAGGTCTTCCATATAGAGTGAGGGTATTTCGGTCAGTTCATGCATTTTTTTGGATAGATTTGACAGAAATTTGGACGGAGGGGTGCACTTGTAAAACGTCCGCAAACCTCAGGGGAGGAGAGTGCAAGAGTTTTAAAAAGTTTTACCCGAGTGTAATTAGGCCAAACCTCAGGGAAGGCCATTATACTTAACCATTTTTTTTATTTTAATTATTAGAAATATTATATATATATATAAGATTGCTTATAGAACAAATACATTTCTTCACGCTTATGAAATTACATTTTTATTATTCCACAAAGTATATAATAAACTTTAGTATGTATAAATATTGAAAATATTACACACACGTATATATATAATAACATATAAGTGTACAGGCGCTCTAGAGGCATTCTTACTCTGACCAAAATTTTGATTTTGCTGCTCTCGTGCTTGCTTCCGGCCTCGTTGCCGCTCTGTGTGAGTTAGGGCCTACGTCCGTAAAGAATAGACAACACTGGACAGTTTTGTCTATTCTTTACCATTGTAATATCTCTACATGATTATAATGAAATCCCTTCTTATTCGTGGACGTAGGCCCTAAGTCACATAAAGCTCTTTAACTTGTACCACTTCATGAGACTCCTTCTCACCAATAGTGCTTACTCTACCAAACACGTAATTACCTTACCTATCAAGCCCTTCATGAGGCTACATCTCTCTTAACTCATAAGTCTCAATTCAAAATCTAGGTATGTATTTATAAAGCTCAAAACTCAATTACTTGTTGGACAAGAATTACAATTGCTTGGAGCTGAAGACTTGCCTCACAAGAATTTACCAAATACAATACAACTCTATAATGAAAATTAACGTAATCAAACATGAAATATGAGCCGTAATTCCCAACATGTTCCACCTTTTGGTAACACCTATTGAGAAAATTTTGATAGTTTCATACTTGTTCATGAATGTTCTTATTAAGCCTGTAAAAATTACTCAACTTTTTTTCTTCATCTGTTTTGGTCTTTGAATTTAATTTTAACTTCAAAATTAGTTAAACAAGTCAACCGCATGTCTCAAAAAATAAAGTGCAAGTCAAAAAGTAAAAGGTCATCACCCAGTCCACAATACTAACGCTTGAGCGGAGTCTAGAAGAGGTAGATATTAGTAAATCTTACCTTTATTTTTAAAGAGGTTGTTCCCAAGTCTCAAACCCGAAACATACCGCTTTGAACAAGAGCACTTGTCATCGCACCAAGGTGCGACATGTAAATAAATGTTAACATAGATAATTCACTGCTAAATATAATGGCTGACCAATTTAAATATTTTCTTTTTCTATCTTTTGGGCATGATGGTTTTGAGCCTATTAGAGCAACAATCCATAATCCACCAAGCAATTATTGAAAAATTCTCTAAAAATTGTCCCAAGAAAATTTAAAGTGGAGTAGAGACCTTATCATTAGGCTGTTTCTTTGAAGTTAACAATTTAAAATCTTGACTTAATTTTATTAAAAAAAAATTAAAAGAGATGTTATCCATGTAACTTATGCTTGGAAGAGAATAAATATTTTTGCAGGTTCTTCGTTGAATTTAGATTTGGAGAGAGGAAAAGAACAAAAATGAGGTAACATGTCAACATGCCAATAGTCTTCAATATGGTGTCAAATTAACTCGCAGAATATCTTCAGAGAAGGTTTCTCATTCACAAAAAACTCACACTAATTTATCTTCAGAGAAGGTTTCTCTTTCACCTTTCACGTTACAGCTCTCACTAGAAGAATATAAATGAGTTTCATATATGCTTGCACTAATATAACTATGAATGCATGAATAGGTATCATTTCTACAGCGTGCTAACATGATTGACTCACCCCATCCTGGGAGATTATTGATGCCAAATTAGCATAATTAAAAATCATTAACATGATATCATTTTCGCCGCATTGAATTTCGGTATTCATGTCACCGGAAAAAAGTCCATGCGATTGGACTAATATTTTGATATATGATAATTTTAAAAATTATTTATGCGAGTAAGATAATGAACTCTCTCACATGACGTGAGATTCATCGCGTGCTTCCAAAACACAAAATAGAAAGAAAGGAAAATTATTGTCCATGAAACAAAGGTGTCATTATAATTTCAGTAACTTTACTCATGTTTAGGCTTTGATATATCACACGAAACGCGACTCACCTTCTAATTGGTTACACTAGTCTTGTATCGGTAAAAGCAGATAAACTCGACACGTGTGTATGAATGAATGCATGTGATAATTATTGGATAAATAATAAAAAAATAAGTGAAAGACAAATAATTGATGTTTGGGTAGAGATTAGATCTAAGTGTAGCTGTTCATGATTCGTAGTATTATAATATAATATATGGTGAGGGTTCTTCCACGATCAACCTCGTCCATGATTGGTGCACTCAATTATTAAATGGTTAGGTCACCATCTCCACACTTGTAGACCCCAAATTATTAATAATAATAATAATAATAATAATAATACAACTAATCTGGAAGAAGGAAAGAGCCAAAAAAAAAAAAAAAAAAGGTTGTTCAGCTCATAACACCCACACAAGGAATCTCCTTGCCTGAACCTCCCTCCTCTATTTAGTAAGAATTGAAAGCAAATAAATTGCAAAAATAAAATAAGACTTAAACATACTGTAAGAATAAGAAATATGACAATGTTTTCCAGGGAAAAGTTTTTCGAAACCCACTCTTGTGGCTGCTCTTACATTCAAGGAATAAAAATAAAAATAAAATTTAAGGAAGCTAATATTGACACTCCATATTTAATTTTAGGTAATTTACTGTATAAATTTAGCAATTGAAATGACTGTGTTTGTTTTTTTTTTTTCTTATGTCTTTTCAAATAAGTCATATACTTTGTTTGATGAGATAGAAATAGTAAGAAAGGAAAAAAAATAAAATATATTTGAACATTTTATGAGTTTACATTGCACGAAAGAAAAATTTTGTGAATTTTTTTTTTTCATAACTACCTGATTTTCTCTTAAATTTTTCCTACAAAAACAGTGAAAATCTTTACTTTGTTGAGAAAGTTATGTGAACTTAATCTTATGTCTCCTTTTTATTTCTTTCAAATAAAACATTTTTATTTAGATTCTTATATTACTTTAAGATGAACTATTCTATTTTCTTGTAACTTTCATCTTGTTCAATCAAAGCATGAAATGATAGTTCCCACAACTTTCTTAAAAAAAAAAAAATCATGCAAATCAAATGCATGTTATAAAATTAATTTTCCTTTCATTTACAAGAAAAAAATTAATTTTTCTTTCCTTCACTCCAATTTTTTTCACTTTCTGCTATTAATTTCCATCTAACCAAACGGACCCTATGACTTTATTTAAGAGATGAAGGGTAAAGTGTCATTTCATTTATTAAAATTAAAAGTTGGAATGTAGAGTGCTAATATTCGCTCCTTCTTGAAAATAGAAAGTATAAAATATGTAAGTTAACCCAAATGATTAGAGTCCACTGGGCCTAATCATTTAGGCCCAATTTTAAGCACCTTGTATGTGAGTTTGTGTTGGGTGATGATGGGCTTTAGGCCCAATATTAAGCACCTTGTACTTACGGGTGCACGGTTCGATTTTTGGTGAATCGGAACTGAAATCGTTCAGTTTGATTCGATTCGATACAATTTCCCTTATCAAATTTATGCATTTAGATTGATTTATACTATATACTTGCAAATTTTTCTTGTGAGTTTTGTTTCAATTTCATATGTAGTCACAATGCCGTCTTGTCTCTCTTTCTCTTAAAAGGAATATTGTTTGGCAAATCAAAGAGAGTAGGACTACGCCATCGAAATGTTAGTACTTTTCTTGCAGGATTCACTATATTTCATTAAAGTCTTTTTTTAAAAAATAAAATAAAAACAAGCTATCCACTTATCAAAAGCTAGTAATCCTTTGTGCAAACTGATATTGATACTGATCATGTTCTATATTTTAATAGTATTGATACTCTTCTGGTATTAGTATATATATATATATAGAACGTAAATAAATATTAATAGCTTCTAAGTTAATATTAATAGCTTTTAAATTCTATTGTTCTATATATATATATATATTTCAACAGTTCCGATTTCTTCGGTTCTGTTCTAATAGACCTAGAATAGAAACTGTAGTGAACGATTTTTAAATTTTAAAACCAAAATTGTAACAAACAGTTCTATTATTCTTTATGATTCCGGTTCTACCGATTTCTTATACACCCTACTTCTCCGTGGTTTTGTGTTGGATAATGACTGCTTGTAAAATGATATCATCCCAACAAGCCCAGAATGCGAACTCTCACACACAAATAGGTGTCGGATCAGTGGGTTTAATCTCTACGAGATGGGCCTGGGCCTTATATTCTTGGTGAAAAAATTATAATATTTGCACTGGGAGCCTAAAAAGGTAATGCTTCTCAGGACCAACTCTTCAACCGTCCCAGCAAATTCAGCAATGCATGTAAATTGGCCCAAGCCTGAGTAGCATTTTTTTCCCTATGTTTGGGCCTAAGTAGCATTGCTCTTGGGTAAATTGCATGCTCTGTTATTTACGGCCCAACCCAATCCATTCATAATCAAACACTTTAATGCTACTACTGTACTACAAACACAAGTAGATAAAATTGACGTAGGAGTCATTTTTCACTCGCATGAATTACGTCTTTGTAAACAATACTTATCTTAACTTCTTTAACTACGTACCGTAACAAATTTCAAGTAATAATTATTTTTCTTAAACAAAATATGTATTGATCATGTCAAGTAGGAAAATAAATAATAAATATATGTATCAAACATGTGCAAATAAAAAATTAAATATTTATCCAAAAAAATAACAAATAAATAATAAATATAAATAAACTATATGAAAGAAGACGTTATATATTTATTGTTATCTTAATTTAGACATGCCCAATCTTATATAGATTTGAAATATAAGCAAAATTAATTAACAAATAACTACCAAGATTAGATTCATTCTTTGAATGCAGTTTTTTTTTTTTTTTTTTAAGACAATATGGTAGGTTTAAATAGCCAAAATAAGCATGAGACATTATCGTAGATTATTTCTTTTTGAAGACATCAAGAGTATATATTATATTTTACTTAATACACGGTTGTCGTTTAATGATCGAACCCATGGTTAGACACTTTATGCAGTTAATGCCAACAACTCCTCCAACACTCTTGATTCTTGATTAATAGATTGACATCATTCAGCATGTATAATTCAATTATTTTTTTGAATTCTTTATAGATTCATATAATTAAAATAACGCAGACAATTACTATTGATAAAGGAAAGGTAGAGTATAAATTCTCAACAAGGAGAGAACAATTTTTCTTTCTCGTCATATATTTGTCTAAAATGGATCATATTTAGAAACTCACGGTGAGTACTTATCATGTTCTAACCATCAATCACAATTGGACACATCTTTTAAGTTTTCTTTCTTTCTTTTGGCCACATCTTTAAGTTGTAGCGAGAGAAAAGATAAATGAGTCTTTTAGAAACACAGTGAACAATAAATTTGAAATTTTATTGTATGCAACTAAAAGTAATATATGTCCAATTGTGATTGGTGGTAAAAGTGCTACTCATCCCTTCTATCCTAATTAAACTCCCTCCTTATAATGGTGAAATCATACAACATTACTTATTGTATAGCTTTTTTTATTTTTCTTTAAAATTGCAAAAGATATTTTGTGGAATTTAATGCCTTAAACTCTTCATAATACTTTCTTAACTAAACTAAAGAATTTTTCAATTTAGTCATACTAGTTGTTAGACTGACTGAATAATAATTTGATTGATTTTCTTTATAGGCTGAATAAGTTGATTTGGGGTGGTAATTAAACAATCCCGTTTCCATTTAGGTTATTATTATTATTGTCAGAAAAAAAAAATTTAATTATTTTAGTATTTTTAAGATTTTGAGTATTTGTCAATGAATCTATTTCAACTGTATAGGATTACTTGTTATTCTACTTTTGCTCGTGCCAGCTTATTGTCACTAATCTGAAGTTTTATTGATGATGGGTTTAACTTATAAATGATGTCGTGAGAATGACATCATCTTCCATGCATGGTGACAAAATTGGACACGACACGACAACAAATCGACACGAACTAGATTTTAATTTAAACTGTCTAATCTGTGACACAATTACGATATAAGTTATTTATATATTATGATTTTATAAAAACTTATATATACATAGTTATATATATCCCAATTATTTATAATCTATTTTTTTGTTTACAGGATTGATGTAGCTATAAAATGTAAGGATGAGATTGTTATTTTGTTAATTAGTATGTTTTTGACTTTATATATAGATACAAAATTTATAATATAGTTTGATTTTAAGGTTTATATATTGATATCTACTTTATTTTTTATATGATTTTTAGAGAGATTTTTAGGAGTGAAAAAACTTATATGATATAAGTTAAACATATTAAAAAGATTCTTAAACAAGTCGTGCCATTATAGTTAATGTTTATTAAATGAATTACACGGGTCGACATGGGTAACACGTTTAAAAAACGGGTTGGGTTAGTGTTGAGGGTATTTGACACGATTATTAAATGAGTCGGGTTAGAGTTGAGCTATTTAGTAGAATACGTACTCATACCATAAAAACACGAATTGTTATCCCTGATTCATATAAACGCAGTCTAACTTTTGAATGTTGCAATCCCTGATTCATACAATTGTATGACTATCGTTTTTCAAAATGGATAATTACAAATCAGTACCGCTTTTAAACTTTAAATACAAATAAGTTATATAAACTTTTCACAAAAACAAAATAAATTTAATTTTAAAAAATATTTTTAAATAAATTCGGATTCTATAAATAATAAATATTTTTTCAATATTTTCCTTTATTACTAACTTTTCATTAATGCCTTTTTCACTAAAATATAAATTTTCTATGTACTTCTAATATTATTTAACTAATATCTATTTTAAAAAATATTAACTATTATAAAAATTAATAATACTAAAATATTTAACAAATTATTTCAAATTCACTTTCCGTAAATACTCACATGTTAAAATACAATGAAATACTTTTTATGCATTACATTTATGAATAATAAATGAATTATTTTCATTATTTTTGAAATTTCTACTTAATATTTCTTTAAAAAAAACTCAAAAATTAAAAATAAATCTCTATAAATTTGAAACAATGTTATCTAAAAAAGTTATTAAATTATCTTAATAATTCAAATATAATATGAATTTGAAATAAAACTTTGTTTTCTTAAATTATTTATTTTCAATAAAATTTTTAGCAAAATTAGTTAAGCAACCCACACCTCATTATATATGAAAAGGGTAAAAGAGTAATTGTAGTAGTTATAGAATTTTGTTGATTTTTTTTTGTGAAAAGTAGGACTTTATTGTCCTATAAAAAATTTTTAGGACTTGTTTAATTGTCTTTATATATAATGCAGAAGTAGGACTAACTCGTAAAAGAGTAATTGTATTAGTTATAGAATTGTGTTGGAATTTTTTAGGTCAAATTGCACTAAACTCCCTGTACTATAAAAAAAGTTGCAAAGTACTCCTTTACTATTTTTTGACAACAAACTCTCTAAATTTAGCAAAAGTTGCAAAAGGCACGAAAATTGAATTTATTTTTTCAAGTGGTCATGTGCAACGCATGTCATAAATGGACTAACTTTAATTTTTATTTTTACAAAAATGCCCTTACGCATGCAACAAACACTCTTAACTTCTCATTTGTAAAAAGTAAAACAATCATGTTTAAGTAGAGGTGCACAAAGAACCAATAAAACCAGAACTATAAGGAATCGTAACTGAATCGAACCGAATCTCACTACAATTTCGATTCGAAGTCAAGGAAACGGAACCGAATCGTTATATATATATATATATAGTATAAAATATATAATATATAAATAAATACTATTACCTTCTAAATTTTAGTGTTCTATTTATATATAAAGTATAAAATATATAATAGATAGATAAATATTAATATCTTCTAAGTTCCAATGTTCTATATATTTATATAATATAAAGATATATAAATAGATACTAATAGCTTATAATCTATTGTTATAACTAGGGGTGTACAAGTATGGGTGTATCTTACTAATGTTAAAAAAATTAGTTAACAAAGAACGGTTGGAGAACCGAAATCGGAGCTGAACCGAACTTAACGATTCCAATTCCGGTTTCAAAATTAAGAAACCGTTAAGAATAGTTTTGGTTCTAGTTCCACCAAGAATCGTTAAGAGTCAAACCGTGTGTACCCCTATGTCTAAGAGTTTTTTTGTAAAAAAAAATAAAAAATCAATGTGTTACGGTTTGTGTTCGTAATAATTTGATTATTTTTTTTAATTTTTGAATTTGGTGGAGGTAATTTGAAACTTTTGATAAATTAAAGGGCTTGGTTATAAAAAGATATAGTAAAAAGGAGTATGTTGCAACTTTTTGATATGTGGGTCGTACTTGAACTGTCCAGCATTGCCCAAAAACTTCCTAAACCGGAAAGACCCTATTTATGCTAGTGATTTGTCTGTATTCCACGTCTAACTCTGTCCACGGCACATGGTTATAGATCCATCACTTGACATCTCACAAAGATTGTCAATGAAAACTGCATATTATACACACACACACACACACACAGAAAATTACCTCATTTTTCTTCACTTACAATCTATCTCCTTTTTTGAAAAAAGAAAATTAAAAACATTATCACTCTTCAAAAATTACACTCGTATTCCATAATTATTTCAAAATGTATTATTGCATGTACTCTGCTTTTGAAATTAACTTTGTCATTTTATTTATCAAAAAAATTAAGTGTAGTATTATCCCAGAAAACTGAACAGTGAAGTATACATACACAGACATTAAATTATTGGGTCTCTTCATCTAGAAAACAATGGTAAAGCACGAACAGTTTTCTCCATAAATTTATCATACACAAACATGACCAGTTCACAAAATGATACTAACATACATGCATACAGTCTAAAACCCTAGAGGGACAACAGAGATCGATAGATCATAGGTAGACAGGAACAAGGACAAACCACTCTATGAACAAAGCAAATTGAGTGATCAATTAGGCTTCACATCAGGCTCTTGGGTGGATCAATGGTCAAGGAGTTGAAATTCAGGAATGGGTCCAACCCATCCTGGTTTGGGTTCATGCCCATCACCGGCTGTGGCCCAACCGGTTGATACAAGCCCAGAACCGCAGTCTGCTCTAACCCATCAGGCTTCCAACCAATCATCATTGCCTCTTCTTGCTTCTGCATCTCTTGTTGAATCATCAGAAAATATTCCTTGAGCCTTTTCACTTCTGCTTGGCGCTCTACCATTTCCACTGCATATACAAAGAAACAATATTCATGATATATATATATATAGAAAGAAAGAGAGAGAGAGAGAGAATGGGGTAGTGGATATATATACCATATGATTGTTTGGATCTCTCTTCGCAATCATCTAATTTTTGTTGCAACGCACCCTTCTCCATGCGTAACACTTTATACTGGTGTTGTTGATATGCTATACGAGGAGAGAGCATGGAAATTTCAGCCTGCATATATACATATATGTATATACATGAGAAATAGACGCAGTGTTTGATAATTATAGAGCTAGCTAGAGATCGATCGATCATGCCATTGTTAATTACCTGAAGATCTTTGGCCTTCTTTTCCATATCATTAATGTATTGAATCTTTTTCATTCTGGATTTCTGCGCCGAGATACGATTGGATAAAACCCTACAACAAAGTACAAAACACATTTTTGGATATGTTCATACACACAAACTTTGTGATGTTATGCACATGCACAGGCAAAAATTTAAATGGACTAAGAGAAAAATAAAAGAAAATAAAAGCAGGTGTGTGTGTGTGTGTGTGTGTGTGTATATATATATATATACACACATCAATCATAGAAAAAAAAAATTAAAAGAATTAAGTTGGATCCACCGTTTGATTTTCTTTTGGTTCATGTCAGGGTCTATGCTACGACCCCATTTCATTTCAAGATGAATGGCAGCTGGTTTAGTTTTGACAGAGATAGCACCATTAGTAGCAGATTCTACTGCAACACCATTGCTTTGATTCTTATCAGACGGTGGCGATGGAATCTCGGTTTTCATGATTAAATCGTCCGGACAGCTCTCGCCGTTGTCAAACGAGTCCAGATAAGGCAAGTAGGGTTTCTTCCACACTTGATGTGAAGCAGTGGGCAAAGGAAGGTTTGATGGAGAGATGATGGTGAAGTGTTTAGCAACATTGGGTTGGTTTTTAGGGTACAAAGGCAAACCCAAGGCATTGTTTTTGTCGAGGTCCTCCATTTCTTCAACACCTGCAAAAACAATCAAACAAAACACATTTTTAATTTTATCAGAATGGAAATGATTACCCTAATAAGGAAAAGAACTTTCTGAGCTGTACAGCCTGTACAATACTAACCCTAAGAGGTTGTATGTATAGATTGTGTGACTTTGTGAAACCCACCAACCCATATTTATACCAAAGAAATACAGATAATTAATTTACCACATATCATCCCTATTTGTGCCACCGCCTATTCCCGGTTTTTTCTTGTCTTAATTCAATATATATATATATATATATATATATATATATATAATACCCACTTCATTTCTTTCTTGTTTAAGAATTTGAAATTATGTGGTGAATTTAAGAGCTCATTGAAGCACCACTTGTCTATATTGCCCTCCATTATAATTAATGTGTCTTGTCCAGAATTTCAAAAAAACCTCCATATTGTAAGAAGAATGTGTTATGATTATTCTTTGTTGGGTTGGGTCGTCATGTAAATTCACCAATCCTCTTTAAACTATTGATGCAGGAACTATGTTTTACCATATATTCCATCGTATCGTTAACTAGGCTGTTATTAAAGGTAATAAAGACAATCTATATATTGTGTGAATAATATGATATATATATATATATATATATAAAATTAATTAAAGTGGAGTGCATGCAGAAAGTAGTTTCCTGCCTCAAAAACCGAAAGAGTAGAAGAGTTGTGATACGGTTCCCAAGTCCAATATAGATGGGTGTGGGCCTCACATTTCTTCTCTCTGAGTCCGAATCTTTATTCAAAACAAAATAGAAGCCAATTAAGTACGGAAGCGTATATAATTTTGATACTATTGGCCAATCATCTTATGCCATTTGGCCGCATTCAGAGGCTGAGTCAAGGAGGGCCCTGCCCCCTACCCACACACACTCACGCACACGTACAATTTTTAAACTTTTTTTTTATAGGTCCTTTTTTATATAATTATTACTGGTGGATTTCAAAGAAATTACATTGCCCCTCTCCAAATTTTGAAAAAATTTGTTTATAGGTCTAGTTTTAAAAACTTACTTGTAATCCCTCAAAAAATCATTACCTTTTTATTCTTACTTAAAAGTTTAAATCTGGTGAAAGAAAAAAAAAATCCGTTATAATGGTAGTACTTATTATAACATATATATCAATGATACATTCAAATATTTATGTACAGAATACCTATTATTCATATGAATTTAATAGAAAAAATTAATTTTTTTTTGGCCTTTCCATATTAGTTTCTTCATCTAATTTTAATAAGATGTTTTATTCTTACTTTTTTAGGTTACAAGTTGCTCATTATTTAGATTATGTAAAAAACAGGGAAAAGCTATGATGTGGGTTCTCCTACTAAAGTTGCGGACTTTGATTATTGAGAAACTTGCACACTTTGATTATTAAGCTACAAGGTCATAAAACATTTGCTAAACTCCTCTATTAGAGTTTTATGTCTAAATAGTATTGTCGTTTTTTTTCCACCTACGTAATGCACTCAGAATATGTTTGGACATTCGAGCTAAAAGGTTGTATTTTGTTACTAGAATTGTTCAATTTGATTAAAAATGTTCTGCATCTTTTATAATTAAAACAATTCACTTTAAAGTCAAGCAAAATGATACTTATCATGAACATTTTTCATTATGCATATATTAAATATTTTTAAGCCTCACTTAGCCTCATATTATCACATAAACCATGTGAATTTAAAAAAAGAATTATTGGATTAAAGTTCCACCAATTTTCATATAATTTTAAAGTATTTGAACATTAATTTTCGCGTACGTAAATTTTGAAGATCACACTAAATGGTTGAAAATGAAGTCCATTGACAGACAACCCCACATTAATTATGAAATAAAATAAATGCGGTTAAAAAAAAAAAAAGTCGTTGGAGGAGGTAATATTACGCCCACCATTGAAGCAGCATGGGGTGAATTTTCCAAGAGCTTTAGAATTGATTTTTATCGGCGGAAGTGAGGACAGTCGATCTAAATTATATGCAGCCGTCGTTTGTGAATGTTGGTTGCACAATTGTATATATAATGGTAAATATTTTTTTTAGAGGTGGGCTTTAGCCCAAAGCAAACGGGCCATTTGACTTGAACCCTACAATACAATACTTAATTTCAATTTTATGGCCCACAACCACCGATTGAAATTCAATTTAGTTGTATAATTTTGTACTCTCTGTTTTGTTTTGTTTTGTTTTGTATAATTATAGGTATAAGATAAATACTGGTAACTTTGTTCTTGTCTCTCGGTTTAAAATTGGTAATATTTTAATGATGCCATATCTTCATTTTTGTCAAGATAAAACGTCCTAACTCAAAAACAAAATATTTCTAACACGACATTGAAATATGATTAATGACTTAACAGCCATGTTAGCTCTATCATCTATGTCTCTGCAGGACCATGGGCCCAGCAAATCTGCAATGAGCCCAAAGTCAGGAATCAAGAAATAGACAGAACTAGATCACATGTTGTTACTTATTGTAACAAGATGGCCAATTACTTCAACAACTGCTTCTTCAATCAAGTCAGTTCCCAGTCGCAGTCCGACCTAGTTGAATCTAAGCTGACGAATCATAGACCCAACTCAGATCTCGGCCTATATCTCCGTGTCTCCGGTCCTCAGATTACTACTACTCCTAATTCCTATTTTTTTTCAACCGGTATCGTTACTTGTACCGGTCTCGGTGTCAGATTCCGGCCGCCCAAATCCCCAATTGCTCGCCGCCGCGATCTGACTGCGGCATCCATGTTCGCGGGAAACACGGTCGCCGCCGATATCTGCGCCACCGCGTTGTCCGGCGGCATCGCTTTATCCTTACTTCGATTTTGGGAGGAAACCGTCAAACGAGGGCTCTTAGACCAGGTCAGTTTCATTGTTTATTCAAAACCATTTTCTCTCTCTAGTTCTTTGTCCTTTTTCCGTTCAGTAAAAAGTTTTACGCATGTGAGAAAAGAAAGCAATCAAGGAATTTTCTTTTCAAAGAAAAGGAAAGAGAAAATAAATAAGAAAGCAATCTCATTCAAAGAATAGGACATAAATACTGAAATATACATAGTTTTGATCATAGCACGTATTATAGCAATTATATGTGGATAAGATGCTAGTTTTGATCTAATGATTTGATTTACTGCTACGATTTTAAGTTTTACGAAAAATTCAGTCTTTAATGGATCATAGCACGTATTATAGCAATTATATGTGGATGGATTTTACGGGTTAGATTGCAGATTCAAGAAGATTTTGTTGTTGGTCTGTCATTAGAGAAATCTCAAGAATAATAAATTCATGAGTCTGAAAGGAAAAAAAAGCAGTACTTCGCAAGTTTCTGCATCATTTAAAGGAAGGAGGATGATAAAGCTATATTTGTATGTTCCTTTTGTTTGGGGAAATTAATATCTTGCAAAGTCATAAGAAATAAGACCTAATAACCAAATTTATCGTTTCAGTATTGCAAGCTAAAGAAACAACAATGGTCAGGGTGTCTAATTCTATAAAGGGTAAAGTGCGAAAAACCCCAATGCATATAGTGCATATACCCCTCTGTGTATTAAAAAACACCCTCCAGGTTATAAAATTGTGCAAATGAGGACCTCTGCATGCCAAAAGACTAAAATAACCTTGTATTAGTATAATAAAATAATATTAAAAAATTAACTTCAAGTGAAATGACTGTTTGGGACAAGAGAATCCGTTATAAGATCTTCCCTTTAGAAAGATATCAAAAGAGTAAGCAGCAATGGGACTAATCCAGCTCCAAGGATCCTCCAATGGTTGTCAGGGTACATTAGGAGCCCAAAAATCGCAACCAATGCGTCTTCCTCTGCTCCAACCGCGAGCTTGCCAACGAGAAAATTGACTACCATTTTCATGGCTGCTTCAGCTGCTGGACTACCCAGAATAGCTGTTCTTGTTATGTCCAGGTTTCTACCACCGGATTCACCATCGGAATGCCATTACCGGAGCAATATTCCACAATTAGCCGCTTCAGTGCCGAATTGGGGACTAGCTTTGTGCTTGTGAGCTTTTCACCTGTCTTGGGACATGTTGCATTTCCAGCTCTGAACCATTTTAGGATTAATGGCTGATAATGCGTGGCCTATCTCTATTGTCACTGGCTCAGTCCTGAACTCTAGTGAGATTGGGCACCTGAAGTCATTTGGGTTGAGGCCACTGACCAGGTTGGAGCCACTCCGTCGGCTACCGGATCTTCGACCGGCAATGTTGTCGTCGACGGCGAATGACACGGCACAAGAGTAGGTCATGAATTGTCACGCCCCAAAATTTCCACACCCAGAAGGGCATGGGAAATGAAGGTGATTAAATAAAACCTCAACACCTTACAACTACAAACAAACTTTGATATTAAGCTGTCACCTCGACTTCCGACACCGAAACAAATATAGAACATTAGGTGTGAATATGGGATGAAATTCCCAGAATATCCCTCTTAAGACCACCCTCATCCAAACAGAGTTTCAATACCACAGAAGCGACTTTTAAAACACATTTACATCATTAAAGCCAAAATATAACCGAGTTACATACACACATCAAAATGTAACTTGTCCAATCATATCCCGATATACACAATTGTCCAACATAGAGAAGACTAATGGGACCACTGCTTAACAATATAAAAGTACCCATGTCTAGAATGCTAATACATCCGTTCCACATACAAAATATATAGTTCTTCTCAAAATACCCACACATGGCATATATATATACCATAAAAACATTCAAAGCCCAAAAGAAGGCCCGAGGCAACATCCTTTCCGTCACTTTTTCCTGAAAAATGTGATACATCTGTAGGGTGAGCAACGATGGCTCAGTAGAGACATCCAAACCCCCTATGCACCGACTCGATGCAACCTACATGAAATGCAGTCATAGCATTTCTATACACTACATGACATATTTTCAATGCTCATAACATCGACAATATAGTGCACAAATCATGCTCCAATATATATATATATATCATATCCAACATGCTTAATTTACCATAAGTAAACACAAAGCATTTCACAAACTATACAAGTTAGACAATAACCATGAATATCACAATTCATAACAAAGCTTGAAACATAAAGTCAAATAAGCTCAAAATCAATCCATGAGTAGGGAGTATTCGTAGTAACCAGATAAGTACCCTTGGGTTAAATATCTATCTTCCTATCTTTACGGGTTGCTAACCCGATGGTCTAGAAGAAACCACTTGGCCAAGGTTGAAGTCTTGCACCCCCGCGCATTGAGCCCATCTTACTTTATTCCGACCTTTCCCCAAAATCATCAAACAACACATAGTTTCAAATAAGTGCATCATAAGCCACTTAAATCACATTCAATATAAGTACATCATAAGCTACTCATATTAAAGCATGCATATACAATGCAACAACCTTCCTTTCACAAGAAATCATACAAATACAAATATGACGATATTGTCCTTTATATGCTTTTAATTAATACATAGCGTGCAACACGTACCTTGCTATTCCAATAACTCATACATAATTCTAAATGGATATCATGCATTTCCAAACTAACACATAAGACATACATGCTCAAAATATAATTCTAGTGCAAGAATCACATACTTTTAACATACTTTAATTACCGAGATCAACAATATACACATACAATGCATATATAATTTAAGGACATCATATAGAACATATGAAAACCACTTTTAACACATGCTTATTCCAAAAAAAGAAAGAAAGAAAGAAATCAAAACAGAATTCTTTTAGTCTTTTCTAGCATGTTAACCCACTAAAATCCACCCGAAACTCTAAGGAATCGATAATAAGAAAGAGAGAACACCCCTACCTCGAATTCAAGCTCAAAAACCAAGAGAGCTCCAAGCCCTAGAATCTGCCCTAACCCAAAAACACTTGAAAATTTGCTGAAAAGAATTTCCAATTGGTGTAGAACGTAGGCAATCCCGAGGGGAACAACTATCGTGTAAAGTATCGAGGCCCGAATCACACTTCTAAGCCTCCAAAACTAAGATCAACCAAAAATATGAAAGAGGGGAGAAGGAAGAGCTCTAGAGCTGATTTCTAGAGAGAGAAATCTGATTTGAGTTATGACCAAGTCAACCATTTTGGGATATTTATAGAAAAAGTTTCTCATAATTGCACATTAGCCCCTTATCTCTTTAGTTTTGCTCCTCTACCCTTTTCTACTTCCATTTAATCACAAAATGGCACTCCCTCATTTCAACAAACTTCACTAAAGCCCCTCAAAGTTCATTCATACCCCTACGTCACTTAAGTGATCCGTAATTATTTTTTCGAAAAACCCGAACCATGAATTGTAACTTTTCGTAAAAATTTCAAAAAATTACCCGAACCTTGGTTCCATCCCACTATGGTCCTAAGGTACTTTAAAACCCTTTTTAGAACTTTTAAAGTAGTCCTGAAACCCGCACACATAAGCATGCAATTACTATATAATCATGCTTAACAATTAATTAACCACGTAATTAAATATAAGAAAAAATCCGAGGTTTTACATGAACCCCATTAAACTACTGAGAAATCCCAATTCTCTCTTTTCTGGAGTTGAGTACTCCAACCCAATTTCATTGTCCAAGAACTTGATCTCTCTGTAACTTGGTTTGGGAACAATTTGATTCTCAATTTGCCCCAAAATCGAAACAACATTCTTCAAAGCTGATTCATCATCTAGTACGACTTCAAACCTCAATTTTCGAGCTTGTCTCATCGCCAATTCAATTGATTCTCTCACTTCAACCGAAACATCGATCGAACCTAGAGGAAGAACATCCAGAGCTGTCGCCGTCAATCCAATCAGCACCCGAAACTAACCCGACACTCGCTCAGACTTCATTAGCATCCATAGACGAGCATCGTCGCACATGCAATCTTCCAACAAGTATTGAATCTTCTGGAAGATGAAATGGAGCTCAACACAACTGAATCCGAGAGACCCAGTTGCCAGAATCTGAGTTCTTCCAAAAAAATCAACAGAATCCCGATTAATTGGATCGATTGTCTTGCGTTTCCCTTATTGCTAGCGAAAAAACTCAACTTGTAATCGATGATTTTTCGGGCAAGATCGATCAAGGAATTGAGAAGGGTCCCCAGAGAGACGGCTTCGCAGGGGCGAATCATGGGTTCTCTCCCTGTTATTGCTTCCGCCTCTGTTTGTTCTTGTTTTTTTTTCTATAATCCAATCCAAAATATGCAAGAATTAGAAAATGACAAGGTAGTATCAGTAGTGTGTATATATATATATGTGTGTGTGTGTGTGTGTATAATACAAGCAACAAATTTTGAAGATTTCTGAGAAGTAGAGTGAGAAGTATAAAGGCATTGGTAATTTAAGAGCTTTTTCCCACATTTTCTAGGCAACCAAGTAGAGGGGGTTAGGGAGAGAGAGAGAGAGAGGGATGAGAATGTGTTATTTAAAATTTTTTTTGCAAGAGGGGTATTTTGGGTATGTTAAAAGGGTAAAATCAGAAAAAAATATTACTTTATGTCAAAATGTGGTCAGAGGGGGGTACACGCACCTTTTTGTAAAAATAGGGACTAACACAGCTCTTTTTAAAAAGTAAGGGGTGCTTTTGCACAAGTGGTATGTCACGGGTTTTTTTTGCACTTTACCCTTTTATAAACTTGCCTTTCTTAAAGGACTATAAGGGCCTAAGAGGATCTTATAAAAAATAAGGCGCTAATATGGATTTTTTAATATTTGAATGGACCTTTTTGATCTTATCATTTATCAGCCCATGAATCCTACTATTTTTTCTGTAACTTTGTATGTCAGAGAAGTTGTACTTTCTGGGAAATTAGTAGTTTATAAAATTAGGCTAGAAGTATAAAACTGTAACATATTAAAAAAAAGTGAAAAAATGTACATGGTGTATTGTTGAATGCATGACTATTGTTACAATAAAAAGAAAGCCTGGGTTCCATGAAAATTTGTAGTGGAATGTTGTTTAGAGAGGATACAAAATCACATATATGAAATCAGTTTCAAATCCGCTTCCATACTCTTAATTGCTCTCCTATTCCTTTCCAAATCTACAATAAACTGCTGAGAAACCCATCTTCCTTGATCAACATTCACTTGACTATCCTTGCACAGTAATTTTTTTTTTTCAACCAATCGTTTCCCTGTTTTATATGTTTCTTCTTACTGGTAGCTAAGCTTTTCTGTTGACTGCTACATTCTAGAGATTTGGATAAGCAACCCAGAGGGTTGTTGGATTGAACCATGGATCATCTTAAAACTGCACATCTTTTAGGCACCACCTGACTTCATACTTATCAAAAGAGTAAATATAAAGAGAAAAAGGTTAAAAAAAAAAAAAAAGAAGAAGAAGGAAAAACCTAGTTCATTTTTTATTGATTCCATATTTTGCTATTAAGAATTTAGGATTTCACTTTAAAGCCTGTCTACTTCATTACCAGGCAAATGTCTTTCCTGGATCACACACGTCTATTTCATTACTGGCCTGTCTTTCCTGGATTATATACTTTTTCCCCATTCACCCGGTGAAAATTTAGTTACGTTTCCCCGCCCCAAATAAAGATAAATTCAGTTTGGTTTTCTTTCACCAAAGTGAGTGAGTTGTGCTAATGTATGATGAAAGATTTGTCATTACATGCTTGTGTTGCAGAAAATAGACATTTCTTTTTGAAGGATCGACATTACATGTATGATGGACTAAATTTTCTGCGTCAGTCTATGTTTATGCTAAATTTCATTGCTCTCAAATTGCTAATGGTTTGAATTTGTGGATGTGTTTACCTTGTGAAAGTGAGATTAGGGCAATTTGATGAGCATTTATCTTCATTGTATTCTCCTGCCTGATGGATGACAAAAAAATTTATAAAAATTTCTCTGGTTCGAATTTAATCGTCCTATTCATCCAGTAGAAATGGGATAATCTGCCGCATCTGTATAACATAACAAAACTTGTTCTCCTTTAATTCCATGCATTTAAACATCTCTTATGCCTAGTTCATATACAAAGGCCTATTATCCTATATCTTTTCGTCTTCAGAAACTAAATAGGAAGCTTGTGCATATAAGCATTGGACTAGTTTTCATGCTTTGCTGGCCACTCTTCAGGTAATTTCACATGACTTAAGAAGTTTTCCATTCTATCTTATATATGCTTGATAATTTGGCTATTGATGATTATTGCAGTTCTGGTCGTCAGGGAGCGATTCTAGCAGCTCTTATTCCAGGCATCAATATAATAAAAATGCTTCTTTTGGGACTTGGAATATGGAAAGATGAGGCCGCTGTCAAGTCAATGAGCAGATTTGGAGACTACAGGTGACAACTCCAAATGAAAGATTAATTTGTCATCCCCTGATAAAATTTATGTTTTAACCACTTGCTACTTATCACTGGCTGTTCGTTAGGCTCTTTGTGGTAGAAGGGATGGAAAATTGATAAGAAGGTAAGGTTTGAGAATCGGGAAATGTCTTTTACCTCCATCTCTATTTGGTTGAGCACGAATGAAATGAGTAATAAAGGGTGTTTACTTTATTTTTTTATTTACTTATTGTTTTTATTTCATTTGACAACATGGTTCATGATCTTGGTTCAATCAGTCCACAATAGCAGGTTTCTCTCTTTTTGCCCACTTAAGCTGAAGGGAAATGATGGGTGTTGGGTGAACTCTTTCCCTCTTTTCCAATCCTTACCCCTTTCTTTTAGAAGTTTGCTTTTTCTTTTTCACTCCTCTTTTCTCTTCTCAGAAATTCTCCTTTGAAGCTAAGAGAGATTGGGAGAGAGATCATATTCTTTCTTAATTTCTTGATTGCTTAACAAGTCAAGCTTGCATAATGACAAGCTTGGTTTGATAGGTGTGAATAGTTGGCATAGGTGCCATTCTGTTGTAAGTAATGAATTAGTCCTTAGGAAAATACTTTTTTTTTCCTAGTTGGGGGGACTAACACACTTTTTTGCCCACACTGGGCTCGAACCCCTCCCCTCCTCTTTGAGGATAGGGAGGTTATACCATTGGGCTACAAGCCCTTTGGTCTTAGGAAAATACTTTTAAGAGTAGATGTTTAGCAAGTATATGTCATTAATGAGTTTGTGAAGAAAATCCAATTTCTACCTTTTGCTTTTCCAGTGTATTGAGAACCTGTAATTATTAATTTATATTAGTCTATTTAGGAGCATTTTATTTTTAAGAAGCTCCAAATGATTGCTAAAAACTCTGGTCTTGGCAAAATACACATACCAGGCTCATATAGGTCAGTTAAGCTCTAGCATGGCTCAAGCTAGCCCAAATCTATTGACCCAAGCTTGACAACTAAACAGTCGGTTCTGCTTGTTTCATTTTCAGCTCTACCTAATTGGAAAGTCATACTTCTGTTAGCTTCTCATGTTACAAGTCTGAATGGAGACCAATCATATGAACCAATACTTATCTTCTTTGAATGATTGTTATGTTTCTTTACATGGATTCTGTTTGTCCTTGGCTTACTCCATGCTTCAGGGAACTTCTCAAGGGACCACTTTACTACGCTTTCACTATCACTTTGGCTTGTGTTATCTTTTGGAGAACCTCCCCTATCGCAATTGCAGCAATTTGCAACCTCTGTGCTGGAGATGGTACTGTTCTTAGAGACAATTAGTTTGTGAGTTTTGACCTGAGTTTGCTGGAATTTTTAACTGTTTAACTAGTGAATTTTGTTTCTCACACTAGTGATAAAACCATAGAAAGTACTTGCTTGGATTCCGTACTTTAATACCATGACTGGTGCTAAGAATAATTCTTTCTACATGCCTCCCAATTCAGGTTTAGCTGACGTCGTGGGAAGGCAGTTTGGCAGTGTGAAAATTCCCTACAACACAAACAAATCCATTGCTGGTAGCATTGCAATGGCAGGTGCAGGTTTCATCACGTCTATCGGGTAACTTTTGCTTGGCTTCTCATGAGTATCTGGAAACTTGGTTGATTGTCAACTGATAAATATTGTTGTTACAGGTACATGCACTATTTCTCCATGTTTGGCTACATTCAGGATAGTTGGGAAATGGTCTTGGGTTTCTTGCTCGTGTCTCTTGCCGCCACACTGGTTGAATCCCATCCTATAAGCACTGAGTTTGATGACAACCTGACAGTTCCCATTGCTTCTATGTTGGTGGGTAGTTTTGTATTCTGATGTCAGGCATTTTCATATATTGTGGCCAAAGGTGGAGCATCATAACAGGGATAAAGTTGCCGTGGTGACCTTTTGACCAACTCAGAGGTGGGTTACGCCTCCACTTTGTGCATTAAAATTATGTAATTGATGAACAATAATTTCCTTGTAGCAAAAATGTTAAGTTCTCATAATGTTAAATCTGGTATATATAAACACGAGGGTTGAATTTAAATGCAACATGTTTACATGCATCATTCAATGAGCCTCAATCAGCTGCTGATGTTTGTATCCCGAATTATATCCTGCTTTGAAATTATCCAAATTACAGTATTCCAGTAATTTTACACAAACACGACACGATTAGCTAATCGAGTTATTTATAAAACGACCACTTTGGAGAAATGGGTGATCGGGTTGTAAACAGATTTGTAGGTCAAATACGAATATGACACGATTAGTTAGCGGTGGATCCAAACACAATTAACTCAAACTCACTTATTATGTGTCCTTGTTCGGAGCACTCTAAGGTGAGTAGAGTTGTTTGTACCCTCAGCTGTTTGATAGTGAGTCTGTGGATGCGTCGCTTGATCCTACCGCTGAGGGTCTATCGCATGCCAATAGGTTTTGTTTGGACATTGATTTAGATATTGGGAGTATGAAGGTGAACCACGAAACTGGAATTGGCTGTTAAAAAAAGGGGAGAGTAGATATTTCTGGCAACATGTGATAGTCGGGTGTGGGGCCCCTCGTCACACCCCCTCTCTCTTAAACGTTGGTAGGCGCAGGTAGCATCGGTGGAAAAGCTAATACATCTTATCTCCTCTCTCTTAAACGTTGGTAGGCGCAGGTAGCATCGGTGGAAAAGCTAATACATCTTATCTTCAAATTTGACTTCTGAAATATGAGGAACAGGAAAATGAACAGACGATGAAAATCGCAAAGAGGAACAGGAAAATGAAAACCGCAAAGAGGAACAGGAAAATGAACAGACAATTCAACTGTTATATGAGCATCCCATCATTTTAATGAAATAGGAAGCCTGATTGATCTCTTGGTGTTCCAACTCACAAATAGGCGATAAACCCACAACTATTATATTTAGTTCTTGGCTGTGTGTGACCCACCGCACCAAGAATTCAACAATCCAACAGCAACCAACTCTATATATATATATAGGCAATCAACCTAGTGCGTGGACTGGTTGGTGAAATTAAGGAAAACATGGCCGTTGTGCTCCAGGCTAAAGACTCTGATATTAATTCTTCTTACCCAACCCACAGAAAACCTTTTCAAGATATCCCAGACAACCATTTACGCGTATCCATTCTCCGCTTATTTATAGAATTTTCATACAGCATATATGTATTACAACAAATTTCTCAATTCAATTCATGGATTAATAAATATATGTACATCAAGTAGCAGCAGCAGCAAACTTACATGGAACACGCATACAAGTACGAATTAATTAATCGATCCGGATATATGGGACACTTGAAATCTCACAGCCTCAAAAGCACTTCTGCAAATCGCACCAAAAGAACGTACACCAATCCCTTCATCATGTTGGTGATAGATATATCACACCTAAAATTATAGTGGTGATAGCAACAAAAGCAATTCCTATATATATATATATATATATATATATATATTAGCAGTAGTTTCTTCTAGCTGAACTCATCCTTCAATTGCAGTGGTGTCTCCGGCACCGGCAGAGTAGTCCTTTGTTCCCTTCGCATTGGCAGGCGAAACTTCCAGGGCATGCCAGTGGCGCGGCTGAGACATGGGATGAGAACCAGGAAAAGAATGAAGAGAGAGAAAATAAGGATGACGATGAAGGCCATGATCTTGCCATGCAGAGAGTAGAGCTTGTCATGCAAGAAGTGAAGCTCACCTTCATCTTGTTGTTGTGGATAACTAGTGTAAGGAGCAGTGGCTGGTGAAATTTCAAGTTTGGCAGCAATAACCCTTAAGCTTCTTGTGGTTGAGGTCAGGGTCACCACCTCTTCTAATTTCTTGATCATATCTTTTGAGTATATATATATATATATATATATATAGCTAGCTTTTGTGATATATATGAAAACAAACATGCACTTGGCAATTTGAATATCACAACAACTCCTTAATTTGATGTTTCCTTCTCACCAAAGTCACACTCAATCAGCTTCCCTTTCTTGGTTTATTACTTACTTAACCTTTCTTCTCCGATCATGTTAGTAGTACTGTACCGGATTCGGATGGAAATAAAATCCAATACTGTCGTTTGTTTTTCTTACTGTGATGGGCTGGTGTTCACCCACTGCGTGACTCTATCACACGTTGGTTAATCTATCCCCTCCAACCTCACGGCACTAGAGTCCCAGTAGTTATTGCTCCGTATAATGACAGCTTGCTGCCATACAGCCAATCAATTAAATCTTAACACGTGGTGTCTGGATTCATCCACACATGCATTACGCGTATTTAATGATTACACCAACTCCATACATATCATCTTCTTTGCCTGTGTCTTGTGTACTACTGGGAAATGAATTATCTTTTCTATTTTTTCTCAATACAAGTCTATGTCTCTTCCCATACTTTGTTTTTTACATTTATCATATATTCCCTCCGTCCTAAGATATAAGGTACTTTAAAAACTGTACTGTACAATTTTTGAAGCGCTCTTATATTTTAGAACGGAGGTAAAAAAAATTTAATCTATTTCTTTATCGCTTATGTTTTAAGCAAATAATCTTTTCTTTCTTAAGGGGTTCATCTTCCTCTCTATATTGTATATCTAAACTTGCTTTTCTTAATTTTATCAAGAGTCCAATATTATTTATTTTTAAAACTAATATTATATTAATAAGAATAATATAAAATTATACTAATTTATTGATATATTTAAAAATTAATAATATGAAGATATATATATTTAGTAAAAATAATGGTAGTATTTATTTTGTCATTAAAACAAGGGTCAACTACATGCATAACTACATACATATAGTAATGGATGGATTTGAACGGAAACTTATCCGAAAGCCATCTATAATTGACAGTGATTTAAGATGTCATAATTAGATTTTTACGCGTCCACAGTTGCAGATCGGCTCTGTGAAGAAGAAAAGAGATCCAGAGGGAAGTTGCTGACGAGTCGCTTTCATATTGGCCCTTCTTTCTTTCTTTTTTCGAAGGTCATTTGGGCCCGCCTTCTTTGGTCGCTTTCTATGTGGTTGGCATCCAAACGTGTCCTATCAATAGAAGCCACCTGAATGCGATGCACCTGATTATGGGACACACACATGGCGGTGGTAAATGCCGTCCATCGAATTGTGATGACGCACATCTTGATGATAGCTTTGATGTCACCAAACTGGCCCCACAGATACTAGTAGATCAACGGCAGAAGATGAATGGTGCTCAAATAGTTTACCCATATGCATCAACTTGCGAGATGCTACCACAACCACGGTCGTTTATCCTTTTCTACAAGAGTAGATGAGAGGGATTGGTCGTGGGACTCATAAATTGAAATTATTAATCGATTGGTTCACACCGCCGTGGATTCTTCTTCAGATATTATTAAGGGAGGAGGACTAACAGTGACTGTCGACTGTAGTTAGCCACTCATATTATTGTGATGGGTTGAATAATCTTTCAATCGATCACACGTATAGTTTTGACTTTAATTTTGTTTAAAAAAGAAACAATTAATAATAATAAAAAAAATAGACAAAAGTTAATACAAAATAATAAAAAGAAATGTCACTTGCAAAATTATTTCATCTATACTTGTTATTTTAATGTCCTTACAAAATAAAAATAAAAATAAAAATAAAAAACGTGACTTGCAAAAATTTGATGTTGGCCCATATAACTTTATCACATTATATAAATTTGTGAATTGGTTGCGTTTACTTTCATTTAATTTCAACTGCTCAATCTTATCACTGAAATTCAAGTGTGTATATAAAAAGTTGATGAAACTGTAATTTCATTAGCCTCTCCTTTTAATCCATGTAATTCATGTGATAATATAAAAATAAATAGAACTACTATAAACTTTTTTGAGATGGGTATGTTGAATATTTTTATGATGACTGACGATCCTCTCCTTCACCTACAAAAACCGCAATTGTATAATGGCATGCATCATGTCACATTACCAACTCACGCCTAATAAATGGTATTAAATACTCGGAGTTGGACTGTTGGAAGCAAAGTTGGAAGGAAAAGATTCTCAAGTTTTTGACAATTGTAGCTATTAATTAATACAGATCCAAAAAAATAAGTCCAAGAAGCGGCCCATCCAAGTGGGCCCAATAAGGTAGCCAATTTTAAATAAGACTGCCATGTATTAAATAATTAATGCTTCTCGTTTTTCTAGGTCACGTGGGACGGATAACTCTTTAATCCGGAACCCAACCTCAACACTGAAAATTAAATAAATTTTACATGTATGGTCTAAATTTATTCGATATATTTAATTAAATTACAACATTAAAAATTAAATAAATTTTATGTGCAGCGCACGCGCAATTTAAATTTATCTTATATATTTACATTAGACGTATCATAAATCTTTTGGCAGGAACTCAGAACTTCAACACTGAAAATCAACAAACCTTATCCGAATGGGTCGGTTTGATTTAGTTACACGGATTGATCAACTAGGAGTCTAGGTCTAGCTAAAGAAAATGCCCAAACTACGCATTCTAGACTAGACACAAAAATTGGGCCTTAAACAAAATCCAGCCAAGCCCACTGGTATAGACTAGGTTTTGAACAATAAGTTTTGCACCATTGCGAGGTGTATGACTGTTGTTTTGGATGCTGTCCTCAGTAGTCAGTACTCTTTATCCCCCATATTATACTACTTTGTAGTTATGATTAACAAATCTCCATTTAGTGGAGCTATGCTGTTCTGTTTGAGACGATTTAAACTCCCATTTGAGAATTTGGCTACTCAAACTCAAGTTGGTGACTTTTAGAATTTGAATCAGCTTTGCATTCAAGGTTGGTACATTTACTTTCAGTTACTCAAACTCAAGTTGCGATTGTTGAAACTCGAGTTGAGCTTTGTATTCAAATTTGATACATTTAACGTCTCTCTCTCTCTATATATATGTATGTATTATATCAGCAATTATTATCATTTGAGAAGTATAAATAAATAATCACGGGGCAAATCAAATTCAATTGTTGATTAAATACTATAAATTTTGCTTGTTCTATCTGATGAATGCTGATTTATACAGTAGATATAGAGCTATATATCAGGACAGCCCCATTGGGATCAATTTGATAACCTTTGAAATTATAGTCAGTGCATCTATAGTTACACTGATGTAATGCCCTTCCTTTATATGAATATGTGACTGTGAGAATGGTGGAGGATAAATTCGCCATTGAATTGCTGTTTGAGAATCCAATTATGCATTTGCTGCTCTAATATCTCTTGCTAGTCGGTAGATTCGCAGGTCATTGTCACATTCCAATGAAACAAGTTAGCAATACGGTGATTGCTATAGGATGGAAATGAAATTATAAAGTTGGCGTATGATGTTGCATGGCATGGAAAGAGTTGACATATTGGCCTTTGAAGATGCAGGTATCATCTCTACTTTTTTTTTTTTTTTTTTTAATTTCAAAAATAGAAAGTTTCTATTTGTTTGGATTATATTTTGCAAGGATGACATAAGATTGGGTTACATCATATGCAGGAAGGTTATTGTTTAAAAGAATATAGATAAAATCATAGTAACCTTTTTTTTTATAATTGGAAGAACAGCTAATTAAGTGAGAGAGATTTTTTATCATGATAAACCAGTGCTTAGATTTACCTTCAATATCATATCTGCGGTGAATTTCTCAATTTAATAACTGTTTTAATGGACTCTGATCCTCTTTGTTGTTTTTCCTGTTCAAGTTTACATATGCGGTGTCATGTCACCAACTGTTATTGTGTGTGTGCTATCACAAAAAAGTAAGGCACTGCTCATTTCAGCTCGAAAGTTGCAACTATAAATGCTCAGTTTAAAAAATCTCACATATCACAGATTGAAGTACAGAGTTAGGAAAGAATAAAAGTTTGTTTGCTTTCCATTTTCCAATCATTGTCCCCTTCATGTTACTTTTATTCCACAGAAAGAACCATCAGCCATGCATGACAAACCCCATAGAAGGCCACCTTTGAGATTCTGATCCCCCAACACACACACAGAAAACCACCAAAAGTCAAAGATCCCTTCTGCGTCTGATCAGCTCAGCTCTCTCTTCTCCTAACAATTTTTTATTTATTTATATTTTATTCCTTAGCCTTATCATTGCCCTCTAATAAATTATTCTGATGACCACATCAAAAGTCATTATATAACCTCTCAAAGCCTTCAAACAATATTAGCAGCTCATAAATAAACAGTGAGGAAAAAAAATTGCATTAGAGGGCTGACCTACCAATTTCATCAAGCAATAGAGGGTCTGCAATCTAATATCAACTATATTCAAAAGCAATTCTTGAATTCATGGAAATAAGCTGACTTTTAGTATACTAAATGATCTAATCAGAGTGTGTGATTTTAACCTTATCAATTTTAATAGATCACACTCTGCATCATGCCACTTTGATTTATTATTTGTTCTATTTTTTTCCTTAAAGTTAGCAAAGACTGTACCTAACCAAAAAAAGTCAACCGAGCCTCCAAGGATTCGCCTAGTTTGTAAATAAACCTTCAGGCATCCCCTCCATGGCTCCACAACCTGAAGGCTACCTGAAAAAAATTGAAGAGAGAATGGCAGAGAGTGCAGTAACCTATCTGCTCAACCAATTGACACTTTTGCTTTGTAAAGAGGCAAAGCTCTTGGGAGGAGGAATACGGGAAGAAGTTGAGTGCATCAGAGATGAATTGGAACGCGTGAGGGCCTTCCTGAGAGTTGCTGATGCAAAGGAAGAGACTGACCCAGAACTCCAAGTATGGGTTAAGCAAGTGCGGGAAGTTGCTTATGACACTGAAGCTGTTCACGATGAATTCAAATTCATGCTCCGCCTCGCTCATCATCATGAGGATGGATTCTATGGTTTTCTCTTTAAGATTTCTTGCTCTATTAGGAACTTGAAAGCTCGTAATCGAATTGCTTATCAGATACGAAGGATAAAGTACAGAGTCAGCAATATTGCTGAGGGACATCAGAGATACCGTTACAAATTTAGTATCTCAGAGCAAGGATCAAACTCCAGTATTATCAACAATGCATGGTACAATCGTCGAGGTGATGCCCTTCTACTAGATGAAGCTGAACTTGTGGGCTTTGACAAGCCTAGGAAACAGCTGATTGAGTGGATTGTTGAAGACAATCAAAAACTCAAAGTTGTTTCAGTGGTGGGAATGGGGGGGTTAGGAAAAACTACCCTGGTAAAGAGAGTTTATGAGGATGTAAAGGTGAAGAGACTTTTCCAGAGCCATGCTTGGATCACCGTTTCTCAATCGTAGCTCAGGGAGCTCCTAGAAGACTTAATTCAACAACTCTTTGACGAAATTAGGCAGCCGGTCCCTCAAAGAGTTGAAACCATGGACAGCAACAAGCTGAAGGCACTAATCAAAGATTTCCTCCACGAGAGCAGGTATGTACTTGTTCTCGATGATGTATGGAGTATAAATGCATGGGATGTTTTCAAATATGCATTGCCTAATAACAATCGTGGCAGCCATGTGCTGCTCACAACGCGCATTGTTAATGTCGCTTCTACCTCTTGTGTAGAATCTCATGGTAACATCTATACTATGAATGCATTGTCTCCGGAAGACTGTTGGACTCTGTTTTGTAGGAAGACATTCCAAGAGAACTATTGTCCTCAACATTTAGACAAACTCTCACGAAGTATCTTAGGAAAATGTGAGGGTTTGCCACTTGCAATAGTGGCAATTAGTGGTGTTTTGGCCACGAAAGACATGACTGGAATGCATGAATGGGAAATGGTTCACCGCAGCCTTTGTGATGAACTAGAAGACAACGGCAAATTTGAGAGTATGAAAAGAATATTGTCTCTCAGTTACAATGATCTACCTTACTATCTGAAAATTTGTTTCTTATACCTTTGTATATTCCCCGAGGATTATCATATAAAGAGCATGAACCTAGTTCGACTGTGGAGTGCGGAAGGATTTGTGGAAATTAGAGCTGGCAAAACAACAGAAGAAGTTGCCGAGGGCTACCTCAATGAGCTTGTCAACAGAAGTTTGGTCCAAGTGGCAGATACAACTGAAGATGGAAGGCCTAAAATTATACGTATTCATGACCTTTTGCGTGAGATTACTATTTTGAAGTCAAGAGAACAAAACATTGTAACAATAGCTAGTGAAGGAAACACATGGTGGCCGGAAAAAGTTCGATGCCTGTCAATCCACTATACCTTGGGGAATGTACAGGAAAGTAAAAGTTTTTCTCAACTTCGTTCATTGCTCATGTTTGGTGTGGCAGAACATCTTTCCAAGTCAACGATGCCTATATTATTCAATGGTGCTGTGAGGTTGTTGAAGGTTTTAGATCTCAGAGGTGCTTCTTTGGAGACACTTCCAGATGAAGTTGTCAAATTATTTCATCTCAGGTATTTAAGCTTGAGGAGAACGAAGATTAAAATGCTTCCGAACTCCATTGGAAAGCTTGAAAACCTTGAAACTTTGGATATTAAACACGCCTATGTAACTGAGTTGCCTATTCAACTCCTAAATCTCCGACAACTTCGCCATCTCCTGGTGTATCGTTACAACATAGAAGAAGGTTATTTGCACTTCATAGATGGTTTTAAAATGTTAGCAAGGATAGGAGGATTGTCATCTCTGCAGAAATTATGTTACATTGAGGCAAACCATGGTGATGGTGGCATTATAGCGGGAGAGTTAGGAAGGCTAACCCAACTGAGGAGATTAGGGATTGTTAAGTTAAGACGTGAAGATGGACTCGCTTTGTGTTCCTCCATTGATAAGCTGAGCAACCTTCGCTCATTGACTGTAGGTTCGGTTGAGGAGGATGAGATCATTAATATTCAATCTTTATCTTCACCTCCTCAGTTTCTTGAACGACTTTATCTGGATGGACGTTTAGATAAGCCACCACATTGGGTTTCTTCTCTTCATAACCTGGTGAAAGTAAAACTAAGATGGAGCAAATTAAGAGATGATCCACTGCCCTACCTTCAAGATTTGCCCAACCTGGTAGAGATTGAACTGTTTAAAGCTTATGAAGGGGAGGGATTGTGCTTCAAGGATAGAGGGTTTCAGAAGCTTAAGATATTGTGGCTTTTAAGCTTAAAATGTTTAAGTTGGGTGAGAGTGGAGGAGGGTGCAATTTGATATCTTGAACAGCTTTATTTCCGAGAATGTAAGTTGGTGGAGGAGGTGCCCTCAGGTATTGAACATCTAACCAACCTTAAAATCCTTGAGCTTGTTGATATGCCTCAGAAATTAGTTATGTCATTGAATCAAGACAAGCTAGGTGGGGATTATTGGAAAATTGCGCACATCCCCAAAGTTTGGATTGGAGCTTTACAAGATGGTCGTTGGGAAGGACATTTTCTATAGAGTAGAGGTATGAGAGACAGACAAAGAAAATCTCCTCAGGTTGGGATTATCGTTTCCATTGTTGTATTTATTATTATTGTTATGTTTTATTGTATCGTAACTGATTTTTAAAAAGTCTGCCACACTTTACTCTCTGTTATCATAAAAGAGATTAACAAATATACCCTCTCCATTTTTTTTTTTTTTTCATTTTTTCTTTGTTTAAATACTATTTTTATTTATATATAAACAGGGTGTATTTGCACTTACTTTTATCAGAACAGAGAGTCAGTGCCGGAGGAGGCAAATCTTGTATAGTAGAATGCTCAGTCAATTTTTTTAACAGGTAAGTTGGTAGGGACGACAGTGAACTTGGCCTTTTCTTAATCGTTTTCATTTCATAATACTTATCTTGCAATGATCTCTAGACCCTTGAGCCTATTAAAATTTTAAGTTATCGAGTATGGATCATTTAAATAATAGAATGAGTTTAATTTTTAGTATACTAATTCAACATTAAATCTCAAATTGCTTGAACAAATTGGTTCCCAGAAATTCCAGCTAAAGCGAACTGAAAAAAAATAACAATATCAACTTATATATTTAGTACCATTCCTGACAGATTTTCATAATTTCATTTAGAATTCAGGTTTTTTAAATTAAAGTTAGCAACTATATAATTTTCATAAGCTTCCATTGTGGCAAATAATGGCCATCAATCCCCAATGTGGAAACTCCTTTCATACTGTGTTCATCAACTATATTTGCAGCTTTCCTCACCTTTTTAGTGACCTTCTTGATTCTATTATTGTTGATGTTGCATCTGAATGTCACCGTATAGTGAGGCTAGGCCTTGATTGTCATTTGGATGAAGAGGAAGAAGATTTAAGGTTGTCAGCACAAGCCCGAGCTATGGTAGCTGATCCTAATGGTAGCGAAGAAAATAGCAAATGTGTGGTTGATATATTTGGATAAACTCATCCTCCTGTAGCCAACGAAACATTTGAGTGCATGAATTGTGAGCTATCTATTGTGGCTGGAAGGTTTGCCACTCATTTGGAGAAGGGCATGGAAAAGGTAATTCTCTTCCCCCGTAATATCCTTCTTAATACCCTGGACTCAATTCAACTGAACAGAAGTTTAATCACAACTAGTCATTTCTTGCAACCCCTGTTAGTAAGTGCCATTTTGTTCAGTTAAAAATAGATATAGCGATCAAATGATGGATATTTTGGTTCCTGTTGTCTGTAAGATCCCATTTCATGTAAATCTGTACCATATGCATGGAACTGTGGAAGTTGTATTGAAGGGCTTCCCTACTTGGTTGCAGGGTAGAAAGGCTCGTCGAAGGCAACAAGAGGTAGCACAAGTGCACAAAACCGGTACTCACGAGGGAGCTCTGGTTCCAGCTACTCTTATTCAAATTCCACCAGCATGAACCGGTTGCCAAACGGAATATCCAGTGTTGCAGTTGACAAATACTCAGATGGCACCTTAGAAGAACCTTGAGACATTTCTAAAGAGTGTAATGCTAAAAGATTCAATTCAAGTCAAAGGCTAGCCAACCCAAACCAAAGACCTGTTTGGTGAATCATGATTTATGTTTTCTTTTTTCTCTTTTCCTGTTCTATCTTTTTCTTTGAAGGAATGTTAACAGGGTTATGTATGTCCTTTTTTTACCCCATAAAATTAAAGCAGAATGATCACAAACAACTCTTCAATGTAATTATATTTTAAGTCATTATATAAGTTGCTTGAACATGTTTCGCTTTACCATTCAGCATTACATGAATTGGAAACTTCAGATCTTGTAATTGGTGAGGGACGGAATGATTATCTCTGGTTGGAATCAGGGATTGTATTTGAGATCTTTTTTTTTTCCGGTCAGGAGATCCTAATATAGTTTTTTTTTTTCTTCATAATTTTGTTTTTCTACAAATATAAATTTTTAGAGTCAATTTGTCAGAATCAGAGAACTGTCAGAGCTGCTTTTCATTTCCTCCTCTGTAAGGAACCTTCCTAAGATATAATATATAAATATATATATTCTCTTTCTGTTTATCACCCTTGAACATATTTATCCTCGTTATGTTTTTGTGTTTAAATAGATAAATGTTAGTGCAACATTAATTTATTTCTGTTTTTTTTAAAGTCAAAACAAAAGCACCACACAAAACATATGACATGTCTATTTAAAGAAAAGAGATAATCTCAAACGAACTAGGAATAAAAAGTCTTTTACTGTCATGACATTCTTTTATAAAGTTAATGTTTCACGTGAACAAAGATAGATTTGGATATCTAAAGTCTCATGTAATGTCTCGTTTCTGGATTGCAAAACGTTTTCCATCCTCGGAATAGATTTGGGAAAACGATTTCTCCTCCTCTTGTTGACATTTTGTTTTTTTTTTATAATGTGGGTCAGTTTCGTCACATGGCTTGTACTCAATTAATACCAAAAACAGGGACTCCTGGGCTGAGTGAAAAAATTGACCAGATTTCAAGGTGGACCCATATTTCCCCAGGCCATCAAATTTTGGCGCTCGCTTGTATCCAGCTATGAGTTCGGCTTGAGCCTTAATTGAAACCCAAATTAAAAGGGAGAAAATAACAGGAATTCTATATGTAAATAAGTCCTAAAATAAATTTCATATGATAATAAAGTCCTATTTTTCATAATAAAAAAAATTAACAAAGTTCTATGACTAATGCAATTCCTCTCTTACCCTTCTCATGTAATATATGTATGTTGCTTAATTAATTTTCTTCCAACAATTTTGCTAAAAAAATTTATTCAAGATAAATAATTTAAAAAAAAAAATTTAATTCAAATTCACGTTATATTTGATATATTAAGATAATTTGATAACTTTTTTAAATAACAGAATTTTTTTAAGAATAAATATGAAGTATAAAATTTAAAATTAATAGAAATCATTTATTTATTATTCATAAATTTTAACGTCTTATTCTAAATGTATTAGGTGACTCTATTGTCCCCATCCCATTACCAAAGGTATCAATGTTGACACAATCCCATTACCAAAGGTATCAATGTTGACACAACGTGATATGGCATGACGGGTGTGATGTGGATATGTGTTGGATGGCGAATTGAAATTGAACACTTAATCCTGTACTTGTCATTGAAGAAGAAGCTCAAATAAGAATACTTTTCTATTTTTTATCTGAAAAAGGTGGATAGAAACATATTTTTTTTACTCATTACATCCCAATTAATTTAAATTCCATTAGTTCATTTGTAAAAAAATACTAATTATGATATTATACATCACAATATTATATAAAATATAATGCATTTGTATTGCATGAAAAGTATTTCATTGTATTTTAATGTGTTATGAGTATTTACGAAAAGTGAATTAAAAATAATTTGTTAAATATTTTAGGGAGGCAATATCCGCACTCCCCTTTTTTAGTTTGCACTCCCATATTAAAATAAATAATACTTTTAACCTTAACTTTACAAGTTAATGATTATGTTTTTTCAAATTACACGACTACCCCTTCAATATCCTCATCTTTGTCTCTTATCTTTAATGTTTTTGGCTTCTTTTGACAGGATAAAAAATACCAAAAGAGAAATTCAAAAGGTTATCTTTTTGACATAACCAAACAAAAAAAATTATTTATGTTGAATAAATTATCACTTTTGACAGGACCAAAATCTTTTTTATCACTATTGAATAACATGAACAAAAATATATATATACTACGCAAAAAAAAATGACAAAAAATAAATGTTATCTCTGTTGAATAAATTATCTTTTTTGACAAGACCAAATTAAAAAATAAAGTTATCTCTGTTGAATAAAATATCTCCTTTGACAGGATCGGAAAAAATAAATGGTAAGCAAAAAATAAAAAAGGAGAGATCCATAAATTTTTTACAAAAAAAAAAAATTATGTCTGTTGAATAAATTATCTCTTTTGAAAAGATAAAAAAAAATTAAAAAAAATAACAACTCAAGAAAAAAGTTATTGGTAACAAAGGTAAAAAGAGTTGAAATTTATAATATAAAGGGTATTTATGGTATTAAAAAATAAGAGATGATGCATTAATGAGTTTATGGTCCTTCTCGTCATTTCACTTAAAAGAAAAAGGCAAGTGGAGTGTAAACGTAAAAAAGTGGTGTATGAATATTTACTTACACTAATGAAAAAATGTACTAATGGAAATTTAGTAATAAAGGGCAATCTTGGGAAAAAGTTTATTATTTATAGAATCTGAATTGATTTGGAAATATTTCTCAAAAGTAGGACTTCTTTGTCTTTATGAAAATTTTATAGGATTTATTTATTTTTAGAGTTTAAAAGTAGGACTAATTGTATAAGTCAAAAAATATAAACTACATATGCAAATACGAAACAAATCAATACAATAAATCTCTAAAAAATATACCAAATACAATAATAAAATAATAATATATTATACTTTTATATATAAAAAATTAATTTTTGATTAGTTTTTCATAACATTATGAATGTAAATATAATCTCCAATATGTTCATAAATAAAGAAGCAATTATACGAAACACAAAGAAAAATTCTAACCTTATAACTCGAATGACCCAAAATGATACATTTCTTAGTAGAGGTCAGATCTCCCTTTTTCTTTTTCTTCTCCTTCTTCATTTTGTTGATGAGTGTCAATGAACCATGCTATTTAGGCAGAATTGCTATACCTAAACTTTTACATTCGTTGGATGCATGTGAGAAGTTCCACCACATGTACTCATCACATGCATTCTATGGATGAGAAAGTGTAGGCTTTGACAATTTTACCGAACAATTCTGTCTAACTATCATTTTCCAGTGTCAATTAGTATCGATTGGGCTTTTAGGCACTTTTTGTTTAATTTTCTTTTAAACAATAAGCTTTTTATTATTAAAATTAAACTCTCATTTTTATAAAAATAGTTACAATTTTGCCTAATTGTATTCCAGAAGTATTATGTCATATCTCAGCTAGGGGTGGGACTTGGACATGTTCGGCAGGCCAAGAGATTAGCCCATGCCAAATCCAAGCTAGGTTCTAACACCTCAGCCTACACCAAGCCTAGGTATCGAGAAATCCATTGCATCTCAGTCCATGCCATACCGCAAGAGTTTTTCGGGTTCCTTGAATCATACAAAATTTTAATAACCTACTAATAAATAAACATTACAAAAGATAAAATATTAAATGTATACAAGTATATACACTTGACATGAATTAAAACCACTCATATCATGTGACGATTAGAATTTTCTTTCGAACTTTGAGTGATTAAAACTTGTAGAACTTAATAATATTCTTTCCTATTAAGATTTGATTCTTTATTGTTTTGTTTTTCTTAACTAAAATTCAATTATTATAATTTTTTTACGTTAAAATTTTAAAGTAAACATGTCAAAGTTAGGTTAATGTCAATGATACTATAAATCATTTTATTTTAACTTTATTTTAAATAAATAACAAATAGTCTTACAAATATAAAAATTACAAACTTTTATTTTATTTAGGGTTACTCCAATTAGTAAAACCTTTGTCCAAAACCTACCCAAAATAAATTTGGACTTCAAAGTTTAAACTAGTCTCAAGTACTCTAACCTTTTTTCTAAAATCAAATATTTCCCAGTTGTATCAAACATGTATCTTGTCATATACGGCAGGTATTCGGGTTGGATACGTATTTGATACACTCACAATGATCTTGGAGAAGGTCGCAAATATGAGACTTCTTGGTGACAGCTTGTCAACTGCAACGCTCGTTGTTCATCCCAGGTGCTGAGGAACCGAACCCATGTCTATATATACACATACGTATGTATTTTCTGATTGAATTACCTTTTTTCTTGGAAACATACTGAAGTTTGTATTTTGTAGATAACATTTTTGTGGGTCTCTCCAATAGGAAAAGGTTAGAAAATTTTCAGATGCACAGAACCATCCTTGGCCTTAGTAACCAACAAGAGATATGTAAGAAGATTCTGCATGCCCGGCCACAACTACCAGGAACATATATACATGTAATGCTTCCAATAGTTTCAATTATGGAAATAACAAAAAAATTAAAAATTTAAAAAAACTAAAAGCATTTCAAAGTATGTGGGGGCAGGTGGGACAAGTAGGATGAAATTGAGGAGTTAGTTCATACTTAAATATGCAATATGAAATCTTCAATCCCAACCCGAGTTCACTGTACACTCAAATCTTCTATATTGAGTTGAGTTCACCTTAGAAAGTTCAGATATAAATAGTATTAAAAATCAAGTTGACAAACAATTAAAAATTACGAAGTGAATTCAACCATCAAGACAAACAAATAAAATGTACCTCATGGATCATTACCTACTGATACATAAAAAAAATATTCATAAGCATAATATATATACACAAAAACACTTTAGTTCAACCTATGTTACTACCCAACTCGGTTAAAAAAAAAAACTTGAATCTAGTTTAAGTCGTTCAAGTTGATCCTTACTTTGATGTGTTGCATTAAAATGTGAGCCTAACATGGCAGTTTATATATATAAGTTATATGTATATATTCTTTAGAACTGATGCTAACTTCTTTTTCATCAGTCTGTAAAGATTTAGGCTACGTTAATTATCTTGGTTGGTTGAAGTACATTTGGTTCAAGTGTCATCATGTAATCTAAATGCATAGATTAGTAGTATCGATAAACAAATTCAAAACCAAATGTCACAATTTGGTAACGTACACTACTACTTTGAGACACATTAAACTGAGTTTTGAATGCCAGACATGCATAAACGGTACTGTCCTGGGGACTTAGTGGAAGGGTGAGATCTATTGCATTATATATATGTGGTACCCTAATATATATAGATGACCAATTAATGGTCCCCCCATTATCTTCTCTTTCATCCAAGTGTCAATGCTCTATCTCTAGCTTCCACTCGGAATCCATACCGATCGAAGTTAATTTGTACATGAGAGAGAGAGAGTGGAGAGTAATGGATAGGGATGATTAAAAAGGAGACTCTTCTGGAAGATAATAAGAAGTAACATTTTCACACCTATATAATTACAATCATATATATATATATATATATATATATGAAAGATGAAGAAGAAGCATGGAAGCCAAAATAGCTGGCCCAATAAATGAACCCCCGAAACAGCCAAATTTCCCCAACCCACCAAAGTGTTTTTGGAGTGGGACCCATCTCCCTCCCCCCAACAAAAAAATTTGGGGTCCCACTACTCATGGACACATTATAAATGGCTCAAAAGTATCATCGAGTAAAAGCATGCAGACAACATAATGCATGCAAAGAAAAACAGAGAGAAAACAGATTGTACATTTCTTGGAGCACTTGGGGAGGTTGAATCATGAATCAAGGGGCCCACTTTAGTAAAGATTGTCTAGAAAAGATCTCATCCTTGTTGCTAATGGTGGGGCCAACCTGATTTCACGAGTGAGAGAGTGTTTAGACACGTGTACGCTTTCTGATTGGTTTCTGCCTCTATAGTGTACGTGTCTTTTTCTTTGCAATAATGGGGAGTCCATTTGATTAATGAATAATAAGTGTGAGGTAGTTGAGAACTTTAAGTAGGTTAAAGTGCAATGGAAAAGAGGAGATGGAGACAGTTAGGGTTTCTAGGGCCATTTTTTGTGTGCGAGTGAGATCATGAAATGCCTGTCGTATAGTGCCAATATTGCTATAAGCAACTAGCTAGCCTTCTGTTTGTAGGCTGGCTCAATTCGATGACAAATGATCGATGTGCCTCTTTCACCTATATTTTCTTGTCTTTCGCTTGCTTCCCCTCTCTCTCTCTCTCTCTCTCTCTCTCCATCAAATTGCTCACTCTAACTCTCTCAATAAAATAAATATTGCGGTGTCTGAATAGGGTTAAATATACACGTACAATTTTATTTTTGCATATTACAAGAGTCGAATTAAATATGCATGTTTGCGTATTCGGGTTAAATATAAATGTCAGTTTTAGCTTTGCATATTCTGCTTTCAATCATTTACCTCCAAATCATAATGAAACAAATTTATTGTACAAATTTTATATATTACATAATGGATTATACTGGTTTTCAATTCATTGCTCTTGTCGAATCATAACTTCTTTCTGTTAAACTAAATCATTATAGAGAGGACGTGAAACTAATATATATATATATATATGTGTATATATATATATGTACATATAAGCTCAATTCAATTGGCCTCAACTACAAATATGATTTATTTATATTATTTATAAGGCAATAAATTAATTAGGTAAGGTTGTGGTAAGTTTGGTACCCTCTTGTGCACGTGCTTAAAGCACGTGAGTCTGGCATATATGATAATTATTATTAATTCTTGCTCATACATCTAATTTAGCTGAAAGCGAGACATGGTTGTAGTGGGGTTTTCACTTTCGCTTCCGAATCTAAGTGTTTAAGATGAGGGACCACCCAATGGCACATAGCCTACAGACAACGAATCATAAAATACAATTAATAGTACAAATGAATAGATCAGTGTGGCAAGAAAAGGACGTCCCCTCTTAAAAAAAAGCTTAATTAAAAATAAAATCTGACTCCACTTAATTATAATGTTTCTACCTTAATCTGTATGTCGTACACGTGGCCCTCCGACAAAATCAAGACTCTTAATTAATTTACTTCAATAGTATCTCTCAACGTTACCATTCGTTAAGTAGTTGATAGTTGATACTCTTATGTATTATAATTTTTAATTAATTCTGATAATAACGATCTCAGAAAGAGCGACCTACAATTAGATTCTAAGAAATTTTTGGTGTTGCCGACCCTATATGTGGTACGGATTAATGTGGTTGGTTGATGTATATCACCGTCAAGAGGGTGTAATTTAATTTTTTAATCTTTTGTATAATGGTTTAATACATTTGTTTATATATATATATATATATATATATCGAATATATGAGAGTCGAGTCGACCAACAACCCATATGATATGCTTAGGCGTGCACGGTGTCGTGAGGCTGAGGTTATCCTAACGTGGATGGGCTAATTAAGTTAATAATGATAAGACCAGAGACAAAATACACATTCTATAATTAATCACCTTTTGTCTGCTATCATTGTTGAGGCCTAGGTTGATGTTGATCCTTACAAAGAACATTCCTCACCTTAGGTATAGTCCACTACTCAATGTCCTTCCAATAAAGGGAGTTGGATAAAATAGAGTGATCGAATACGGACCTACATTTCGATATTATTTATATTAAGTGATTGTATGTACGTAGCTATTAACATGTGTGTGTGTGTGTGTGTGTATATATATATATATATAGTCGAGGATCACTATGAATTTCAAACTTGTGTCCTTAGCGGTATCTAGCTAGCTAACCGCAGAAGCTGGAGCTTTCATTTCTCTCTTGAATGAAACCCTTCTTTTTTGTTTCACTCGGATCTCTTTGAAGTAACTTAAGAGCTAGCTAGGTAGAAACCATTTGTAGTGTTCTATATATAGTGTGATGGTTGTATACATATGTTTATAGTAAAATGGCAATTGAGAAGATTAAGATACGAAGCTACGACGAGCAAATCGACAGAGCTAGAGTGGAGGATCTGGAGAGAAGATGTGAGGTAGGGCCAGCCGAGCATGTGTTTCTCTTCACAGATACCATGGGTGACCCCATCTGTAGAATCCGTAACAGTCCGATGTACAGCATGCTGGTACCACTAATTAATTTTCATATATGTGTATATATAGTATATATTTTATCATCATCATCTTCATTTCCTTGATGTATTCATATTGATGTCTTATCGGGAAAAAAAAATAAAAAATAATAATAATAACTTATAATTTTACTTTTGTTAGGTAGCCGAGTTGGACAAGGAGATTGTTGGAGTCATTCAAGGCTCTATAAAGGTGGTCACAATTCATAAGCCCCCTAAGGATCTAGCCAAGGTGGGATACATCTTAGGCCTAAGGGTCTCACCCCTTCACCGGCGAAAAGGGATTGGTTTAAGCCTAGTGCGCCATTTGGAAGAATGGTTCATCACCAACCAGGTTGATTATGCTTACATGGCCACCGAGAAAGACAATGAAGCCTCGGTGAGGCTCTTCGTGGACAAGCTCGGGTTTGTCAAGTTCAGAACTCCAGCAATTCTCGTCCACCCAGTGAACAATCGATTCTATTGCGTTTCACCAAGCGTTGAGATATTGAAGCTCAAGAAAGATGAAGCTGAACTTCTATATCGAAAATTCATGGGTTCAAACGAATTTTTCCCACAGGACATAGACAGAGTGTTAGCAAACGAGCTGAGCTTGGGCACATGGGTGGCCTATCCGCGAGGCGAGTCATGGCCGTGGGGACCCCAAGAGGGAAGCCGAAGCCGGCTTCCGAGCAGTTGGGCCATGTTGAGTGTTTGGAACAGTGGAGAGCTTTTCAAGCTGAGGATAGGGAAAGCACCCTTATCTTGTTTTCTTTATGCAAAGAGCTCTAGATTGATTGATAGGGTGTTTCCTTGCTTCAAAGTGCCTGCAGTACCGGATTTTTTCCGTCCATTTGGGTTCTACTTCATGTACGGTGTGCACCGGGAGGGTCCATCATCTGGGAAGCTGGTTCGGACCCTGTGCCAATTTGTGCACAACATGGCCAGAAATAAGTCTAAAGACTGTAAGGTGATTGTAACAGAAGTTGGAGGTTGTGACACCCTGAAAGTTCACATCCCACATTGGAAGTTACTGTCATGCCCTGAAGATTTGTGGTGCATAAAAGCCATGAAGAATGAAGCTGAGAGAAACCCCCTTCATGAATTGACAAAAAAACCACCAACAACAAGGGCTCTGTTTGTAGACCCAAGAGAGGTATGAATTTTTTTTTAATAAATATCAAGTACTTGGCTTGATATATTGAGCAAACTTTAAAACCCAACCTCTCATGTGTTGTTTGATAAGTCCATATCTATCTATCCATCTCTATTGATTTCTGGCTGATGGCCGGGGCTTTCTCTAGCTCTTGTTGCTTTCACATCTGTGACAGTACTTACAATATCTCTAAAAGATTTCCTCAATTGGGTGCCCCCCATCGTGTCTTTGTTATATATATATATATATGTGTGTGTGTGTGTGTGTATATATGTATATATATGCTGTAATTGACACCATCCTTTCATTTGCATGCCCTTGTGAGTTGGACTAATCAAGCTTGGTAAGTGGTCCATCTTTGTCCCATCAACTTAGGAACGATAGAGATTTGTACCGTCGTCGTGTCGTGTACACTCTTAACGTGCTCATGTAAAACACTATCATGAAATTAATTCATTAATTGGAAGTGAAAGAAATTTGAAAACAAAGTTGTTGAATAATTCTAGCTATGCGAATTAGGCCTCCTAATTTTTGCTAAACTTCTAGTGCTACAACATGCATTTTGGTGCGCTTCTCTTCACTCCTAGTGTGTGTTCAATCTGATAAGGAAGATGCCAATCTCGCTAGGCCATGGTGGAACAAAAATACAAAGCTGGTTATTCATATATATATATATATATATATGGGGTTTCAAGTGACTTGTAGTCGAGGTCGGTATCAATTAATTTTAGGTTAAGAAGGATGGGTTAGGCTTTTTTATATATTCTCTCATGGCGCTCTCTCTCTCTCTCTCTCTCTCTCTCTCTCTCTCTCTTTCTATTCACTATCTTTTTCTTTTTGTTGAAACGCATGTGTACCAATAAGGACTTTTCAACTCTTGTTAATGATGATTAACATGATGGTAACACTATCTGTAGCTGGTGGAATTGGTGTTATTCTTCATTGGATAGACTAGACATTGGAAGTTAATTGGCAAAAGGCAGAAATCATATTATAATGGACTTCATTTTGATTCTTCGAGGAGCTTGCCTTTTGTCCTTGCTATAAATTTTTCATAGTGGGTCATCCAAACCCATCAATCAATCCATAGTGAAAAAGTTATTTATCTAATTTAGAGCCTTTAATTATTTTTCAGCTGTTTCATGCGCGCATTTTCTTTTCACAATTTATTTATAAATTAGTTTTTTTTTTTACACACAAGAATGAACGAGTATTATCTGTTATAAAGAATGAAGAAATCTACAAGTTATATATATATATATATATATATATATATATATTGATCCGACTAACAGGATTCATCTGATAACATGCAAAAACTTAAAAAATATATAAAAAATAAATAGTTCATATTGTATTCATATTTATAAACTATATTTTAAGGAAAATAAGAAAGTACTTCATCATGTAAACTCATGAAGGCCAGGGCCTTCTTAATATCAACTGTACTTCCAGTAATTAGGAATAAAGAGGATGAAATATTCTCACAATTAGCTAATAACTAAGCTTCCATGCCTACACTTTGCATATATATATATATATATAGTTTAGAGAGAGAGAGAGTGCAATAGTTGTGGGATATTCTTCATATTGAAGGATTGTCGATCAAAACATTTATGTTTAGTATTAATCCGGACTTCCAGGTGTGAGGGCCCCAGATCTTTACTTGCACCAACCAAACAAATTTCGCCTCTTTATAAATTAAACTATAGGTTAGATACTAGTAGTTCTTCTGGTTTAAAATTCCTCAAACAACCCCTACCTGAGTCGTGCTTATTAGGGTATGATCAGGAGTTCGCTAGTGGGATAGAATCAAGTAGATTATCTATTATATATATATATTTGTTAGTGGTTAATTTTAATTTCAACCCATTTTTGAAAGATGATATATATTTTCCCTTCTTGATTAATTGCTGCATCACTCGGTGTTGAACATATATGCTCTAGAGATCGATCTTTATGCATTTCCATGTAATTTATTGCTTCTCTTATCAGTACTATACTAGTTACTTTAATTCTAGACATCCTTCATGATCGATCTCTTGGTGTTAATATTTTTTATTAATATTCATGATCACATGCACTTGACTTCTCAAAATCACCATATATATATATATATATATATATATATATATATATATATATATATGATTTCTTATTTACTTCCTTGTCTTTGCTAATTGCACGAGTATATTAGGATTTTTTTGTATATTCACAACAGCTTGGTATTCAAGATAATGAGTAATTAATTGCATGTCATCAAGTGGTTACCATATAATACTCGTAGAGCTGTATTATCAAAGGTTTAAGGAGAAGTTTTATTGTTTACGTAGCACATGGGGGCAAATGAGGAAGGATAGGAATGCCTTTTAGAGAAAGATGCGCTTTATATCAGTAGCATTAATATATATATATATATATATATATATATATATATCATTAATTATCAGCTACAAAGGAACTTTGATTATCTCTCTTCTATATATCTATATTACATTTAAGTTTAGTTCAAAATATTTTTGTCTATGATCTAAAATTTTAGTGTCATAGACATACACTAGTGCAGGACGTAGCCATTAAGGCACTAGTGGGTATATTAATACCCACTTAACTCTATAATTTTTTTTTTATATATATAGTAAATGCATTTTTTTGAGATTTAGAATTGTAATGACCTATTATTAAATCTTAAGTGATGTACCCATTTAGTTTTATAAAAAATAAATTATAATCCAAATTTTTGCGTTCGTACCCACTTGCACAAATTTCTATCTACGCCCCTACTCTAGTGTATATATATATATACACTAGAGCAGGGGCGTAGATAGAAATTTGTGCAAGTGGGTACGAATATATATATATATATATATATATATATATATATATATATATATGTGGCTAACTCTGATGTTGTGCTCCATATTTATATATGCAAGTTAAATACTTGGTGGAAGGGGAATAAAACCTGCTAAATTTAGAGATTTCTTACTAGATCAATATTGGCCTCTCTGCATAATGAGGGCTTATTAAGAGTTTACTCAGAAGTAGCTGTGTTGTAAATTTTACACACACACATATATATATATATATATATATATATATAATCATTTAACTTCAGTTTTTGAATCCCTTGTTAATTAGATGGAAATATATATATAAAAAGAATCCCTTGTAGAAAAACTGAAGTTTCTGAAACTAAAGTAGATCAGATTAGTAATTTAAAAAGTGATGACATATATATATATATAAAGGAATGCGGTACTTAGGGATGACAATTTAACCCGTTCTAGCTGAAACCGTTTTGTCCTATCCGGTGTAAACGAATTATAGAGGAGATTAAATGATTTTAGAGCGATTACGAGAATGAGAAGGAAAAACCCACAAAGTTGCAGGACGGGAATGGAGATAGACACTCCCGCCCGTCCCGCTTATATATTTTATATGTACTGTGTTACCTTTATATATATAATACATATACAAAATTATAGTGTACATATAAATTATCAAGAATTTTATCATATAATATATAAGATTTATTAGTTCAAATTTTATTGGCAATGTACATATAAATTATCAAGGATTTTATCACGTAAAATTGTAAATACTAAAAATAGTATAATTATAAAAATAATTTACTTAAAAAATATTCTTAAAAAAAGATAAAAAAAAAAACTCACCCTTCCCCGTTTACATCTCTCCATCCCGCCTCGTTTATATCTCTCCTGTTTCGTCTCAATTGATTAAATAGAGTGTGACAAAAATGAAGCAACTTTTTTTAAACGGAACTGAGATTGGAAAGGGCACCCCGCCCCTTCTTAGTTTGGTCACTTTGTTGGCACTTGTCAGTTATCAGAACAGTTGGAAAGTAGTGATCTCCGTTCGTACGTAAAGGATAAATAATCTCAAACGATATCTACTAAATTATGAGTAGAATTATTAAGCATATTTTTTAATATTTGTGTACTATATATGCATGGGACATTGTCACCTAAAATATCGGCCCACTAGTGCTTACAAGCAACTGGCTTTATTGTACCCTTTCTATTCTAGCCTCCGCTCCCAAGAAATAAATTTTTTTTTTCTATAATTAGGAAACAAGAAAATTGAACTTTAGAGCTTAAATATTGTGCTCATGAGAAGATCTGTGATACACCTTGACCCAGTATAAATACACTAAATAATCTGTGAAAGAGCCTTAGACTCGCAGTTTAATATTATTAATCGCTCTGCCTTTTAAATTTAGTAACTAAAATGACTATTTTGCTTCTTTTTTTTTAAATGTCTTTTCAAATTGTTTAGATAAAAATAGTAAGAAAGGAAAAGAAAGTCACGTGAATTTACTATTATGCCTCCATTTTTATCTCTCTAAAATAAAACTGTTTTATGCATATATTTTTAAAATAATAGTATAATAGTTTATATCTCTATCAATGTCCTACAAAACTTATTTATGTAGATTCTTATATTGCTTTTAGGTGAAGCATTATATATATATATATATATATATATATATATATATATATATATCTTATCCAAACCATCAAATGGCAGATTCCACAACTTTGTTAAAAAAAATCATGCTAATCAAACACAAGCTAGAAAATTAATTTTGTTTTCCTTCACTTCAATTTCTTTCATTTTCCGCTATTAATTTTCATCTAACCAAACCGATCCTATGACTTCATTTAGAAGATGAAGGATAAATTTGTCATTTCTATTATTAAAATTAAAAATTGAAGTACATGAGATCAAATTTAGAGTGCTAATATCAGTTCCATTTCTTTAATTATGTAAAAAAATTTAAAAAGCTTGTCCCATTTAGTTCGGCCCAACATCAAAGCCCAGCTTTGAATCCTTTCCTTACCCATAAACTCCCTGAGTCCCTGATCTCTGTAATAAGGTGGACTTAGATGGTTGGGCCGATCAAGAGCTCAGCCCAAACCAAAATCCAAGATACTAATTAACTCAGCTCGCATCAAATTCAAGAAGTTCAAGAAACTCATTCATCTCAACTCTCATCACTATACTGTACCGTTTTTATGAATTTTTGGGATTTTTGAGTTGTTTAAATTTTTTAATAATCATTTAATAAATAGATCGTTATAAAGAAAGAAAATAGTAAAGGCTAAAACATACATTTGGTTTGAAATAAGGTTGCTAATATCATGAGACAAAAAATAATTATAAAATCAACTAAACTATGTGTCATAATATTAATCTTCTGCTATATAAAAAAAGGAATAACATAATATTCAAACATGCGATCTTTCAAAAAATAATACTAATATTCAAACATGTGAAATTTATTAATGTGCCTCCGTATTAGAATTTCGGAAGGATTGAGAAGCTTAGGCCTGGCTTGGTTTGTAATTTTTAAAATAGTTTTCAAGAACAATTTTCAAAGAATTAGAAAAGAAAATAATTTTTACTTTTTTCAGTTTGAAAATCCGCTTGACTAAAAATCTACAAAACAGTTTTCAAAAAATAAAAATTCACGAATATGCTTGGTTACATATTTGTTTTGTTTTTCCCTTAAATCTACTATTCGGAAATTTCACATGAAGCTTTTATAAAAGAAATACAAAATGTTATAAGATAAATCGCCTTAGAAGTCATTGGCTATAATAATCTTTTCTGGTACAACTAATCAAAAGTGGTGTAACCTTACACTATTAAGTTGATTAATGAACAATTAACAATAAATTTTAATTGTTATAAATGTATATGAATTCAAGTGATTCACTCTCCAATTTTAAAACGATGCAACCAACCAAGCAAATAATCCAAACAATGAAGATCTACCGTTCGGTGATCAAGCAAATAAACCAAATCATGAACAACTACCGTGACCCAACCATGAAGATCAAACAAACAAGCCTGAAGAAACAACCTGAAGAAATTGTGGAGATTTGCAAACCACAAGAAGTTGAACATTAAATTGCAACCTGATTCAATATATTAAATTCAACGATTCAAAACTTAATTCATCAAATTGCAACCTAATTCAAAGTTGCAGATTAAATTGCAACCTGATTCAAAAATTCAAAACCTAATTCAAAGTTTCGTGAAAATTAAATTGCAACCTGAAGAAGCATCAACGATTCAACAAGAAGTTGAACAAAGAATCAATTGTTCAACAAGAACACCCAATCTTGAGCTTTGAAAGCTTAGAAAGAGAAGGAGCAAAAATGGTTGTGAGCTCTGATCTGCGACCTGAAGAAGCCTCGTGAGGAGATTTGCAAACCACAAGAGAGAGCCCAATGTTCAATCGACATTGCCACATCTCTCTTTTATAGGGTTGGCGTCTATTTTACCTTTCAACTGATGTAGCACAAATATATATAGCAAAAACTCTCTTTTTTTTATCTTCAATCGAGGATGTTGATGCAGGAGGATGCGAGTCAGATGATGCTGAGTTGTCAGATGGCACGTTGATGGCGTTGAGATACCTTGAGTTGGCAGATTAACGCAAAGATGGCAGGAAGTCGTGATCTTGTCCCTAATTGAGGCAGTTTTGGGTGCGTTTCGATATTTTGGCCATAACTTTGGCTACGAGTATCAGAATCGCTCATATGACCCCAATTCGGAAAGCTCTCTCCGGCGTGCACATCTTTCTTTTATACACTAATCTACGCTGAGTGCATACTTTTTCGAGGCCAAAAATTACTGTTTTTTCCTCCGAATCCCTATTTTTAGTTATTTCTTTCCTTTTATAGTAATATTTCTTTTGTCGTTTAGGAAGTGATTCTGAACTCGATTTGGGTCAGATTTTTGGCAGCTTCTTTCTTTTATTTCGTATTATATTTTGGCATGATTATTGGAATTTTTCTATTTTGATAAAATTCTGATATTTACGATTTTTTCAGCTATATAGCCTGGTTTGTGGGCTGATTTTGAATGAGAGTTGAATTTTGTATATTAATTTTAATACCAGAGGATTTTCTCTGTGTTTTGGGCGATTCTCTTGCGTTCTTCCTTGTAAATTACCTGTTGACACTAGCGTACAGAATAATCACTATTCTGTTCGACGTCAGATGTTATTTGATTATCTACCACTGAAAGAAAAAAGAGATCGAGATGTTGTGAAATTAGCAGAAAAGAAGATCAAAACATGCAAGCAAAGACACATAGATTTACAAGGTTCACCCAAAATCTAGGGCTACGTCCTTGGTGTTGCAGGGTTTTACTATGATGAGAAAAATATGATACAAATACAGAAAGTTTAGATTGTATACATAGGCACATTTTAGGACTACATAACAATTGTGAAAATACCAAAATACCCCTCTAAAAATTTGAGTAAAAGTGTATAATATAATCAGGTTCCATACTTCCTATCAATCTCCCACTTAGAGATTGATAATATCAATCTATAAACTCCCTCATACCCCAAACCATAGCAAAACACCGCAGCAACTATCTTCTTTATCCTCAAGCTCGAACGCCAACTGAAACTAAACACAGCTTCAGTTTCTCAATAGTCACTGCCTTGGTTAACATATCTGCTGGATTTTGACTTCCATGGATCTTCTCAAGTGATAACACCTTGTTATCCAAAAGTGAACAAATGAAGTGGTACCTCAACTGTATATGCTTCGTTCTGAAATGATACGCCAGATTCTTAGCAAGATGAATAGCACTCTGACTGTCACTGTATAGAATATTGTTCTCTCGCTTCTTATCCAACTCTTTCAAGAACCTCTATAGCCAAATCATCTTCTTGCTCGCCCAGTAGCTGCAACATATTCAACTTCTGTGGTTGCAATATATTCAACTTCTGTGGTTGAAAGAGCCACAATCTTCTGCAACTGAGAGACCAACTCACTGTCGTACCACCCAAAGTATATATATATCCAGTAGTACTTTTCCTATTATCCACATCACCTGCGAAGTATAAATTAACATAACCCTACAACGCAATACCCGACCCAGTGAAACATAATGATGTATTTATAATATCCTTCAAGTATCTATGGATCCATTTTACTACCTCCCAATGTTGTTTGTCTGGATTACTCATGTACCTGCTCACAACTCCCACTGCATGTGCTATGTTTGGCCTGGTACAAACCATGACACACATCAAGCTGCCAATAGCTAAAGCATATGGAACATTTTTCATGTGTGCTCCTTCTTCTTCTATCTTGGGTGATTGCTTTTTAATTAGTCTAAAATGACTAGCTAATGAGTGTTCACTGGTTTAGCATCTTGCATACTAAATCGATTAAGAACATTTTTAACATATTCTGCTTGTGACAACTTTAGAGTACCACCCACTCTGTCCCTACAAATCCTCATGCCAAGAATCTATTTTGCATTACTCAAATCTTTCATTGCAAAGTGCTCAACAACTGTTTCCTCAAATTATTAATCTCATTAAGGCTTGAAATTGCAATTAACATATCATTCACATACAAAAAAATAATAATATAACTGCTATCAAACATCTTCACATAATAACAGTGATCTGCCTGGTACCTCTTGTAGCCACTACTATACATGAATCCATCGAACTTTTTGTACCACTGTCTCGGACCTTGCTTCAAACCATACAAGCTCTTTTTCAGCTTGCATATCAAACCCTCCTTACCAGTTACTACGAATCCCTTTGGTTGTCTCATGTAGATGTTCTCCTCCAAATCACCATCAAGGAAAGCAGTCTTCACATTTAACTGCTCAAGATGTCAGTCTTCTGCAGCCACGATTCCTAGTCTGATTGTAGTCAGTTTCACAACCGGAGAAAAAAATCTTAGTATAATCAACACATTTCTTCTATTAAAATCCCTTAACAACCAATCTGCCTTTGTAGTACTTGTTACCATCATGTTCTTCTTTAATCCGGTAAACCCACTTGTTATGTAAAGTATTTTTGCCTTTAGGTAACTCAGTTAGCTCTTGTGTTTGACTTGATATGAGTGAGTCCATCTCATACTGCACAACTGACTTCCAATTGGTTAAATCATCAATCTGCACTACTTCATCATAACACTCTGACTCACCACCATCAGATAATTAAAAATAGTGTAAAGAGGATGAATATCGCTGTGTAGCTCTAGAGATTCTAAAGGATTGTCTCATCGCAGTCGTAGGTGTGTCTTGTTCCACCTGTGGAACTATATTTTTAGCATTATTCTGAATTCTCCTTTGCACATCATCCTCAGTGATTTCCTCCAACTCAACAAACCCATCACTTTTAGCATAAGAATCTGCATCAATAGATTTTGTTGTTAATATGTCTTTATACATTACTTTCTCATTGAATATGACATCTCTGCTTTTAATAATCTTTCAATTTTGATCATCCCAAAATCAATAACCAAACTCATCAGTGTTATACCCAATAAAAGTACACTTTCTAGATTTTGGATCAAGCTTGCTTATAGCATCAAAAATTATGTGCGTATACGAAATACAACCAAACACTTTCAGGTGTGAAAGGTTTACCTCTTTTTCGCTCTAAGCCTCATCTGGTAAGTCTCTATTTAAAGGAACAGAAGGTCCCCGGTTGATCAAGTATGTTGCAGTATTAACTGCATCAGCTCAAAATATCTTAGACAACCTAGCATGTATCCTCATACTCTGAGCACGCTCATTCAATGTTCTGTTCATACACTCTGCGACACCATTTTGATGCGGTATTCCAACAACAGTCTTTTCCATTCTGATCCCACTAGTAACACAAAACTCTTTGAAGCCTCTATCGTCATACTCACCCCCATTATCATACCTCAAACACTTTATCTTCAATCCTGTTTCATTATCCACCATGGCATTCTACTTCTTAAAGTGTCAAATACATCATATTTATTTTTAAAAAAATAAACCCATACCTTTCTTGTTGAATCATTGATGAAGGTAACATAATATGATGAGCTACCAAGAAATAAAATTGGAGAAGGTCCTTACACGTCTGTATGAACCAACTCTAATTTTCATGTCTTAAGTTCCCTACCAGCCTTTAAAAAACTGACCATTTTCTGTTTTCCAAAGATACAATCCTTGCACAATCCAATTTCCACTGATTTAATTCCCAACAATTTTTCCTTTGACAGAAATGTCTCCATTCCCTTCTCACTCATATGACCCAACCTATGATGCCACAGGTTTAAATCAACACCTAAATCAGCAACTGCAACGACATTCCTAGTGTTTGTCGTCATATAGAGAGTACCAGTCTTACTCCCACCAGCCACAACCATAGCTCATTTGGTGATTTTTCACAAACCACCCACGAAGTGTACTACATGCTCTTCGTCATCAAATTGTCCCATATAAATCAAATTTCTCTTTAAATCGGGAACATGTCTCCTATTCTGAATATTCCAAACAGTCCCATTAGATTGCTTAATCCGAACATCTTCCTTACCCACAATATTCAAAGGTTCATCATCAACCAAATACACCTTCTCGAAATTACCACTAGCATAGTTCTCCATAATTTCACGATGTGGAGTGGAGTGAAACGATGCACCCAATTCAAGAACCCATGACTCAATTGGACTATCCACAGCAATATCCTCTGTGGCTGTGTTTACAGATTCCTGCTCCCATTTGTCATTATTCTTTAGTGCCTAACAGTCTTTCTTTGAATGTCCTTTCTTTTTGCAATTCCAACAATTGCTAGGAAATTTTCTAATACTCGACTTGCCTTTACTTTTGGATTTCAATTTACTGCGATTCACACCTGTTCTTTTAGAAGTTCTTCCTCTACTATTTGTATTTAGAGTAGATGCAGATGGTTCGTCTATTCCCTTTAACGAATTTATTCACTGAGAATTAAGTCCTGAACATCATCAAACTTCAACTTCCCTTTCCAGAAAAACTGCTTACGGTCGTAACACTATCATTCCAGCTTTTTGGTAAAGAGGATAATAGAATCAACGCCCTGATCTCATCATCAAAATCGATTTCCACAGAGCTCAACTGAGTTGTAACTGTGTTGAACTCGTTCAGATGGTTTGCCACTGATACACCTTCTGACATCCTCAGATTGAATAAACGCCGTATCAAATATATCTTGTTGGACGTAGAGGGTTTCTCGTACATATCTGCAAAGGATGCCATCAAACCTGCTGTTGTCTTCTCTTTCACTATATTAAAGGCGACGTTGCGAGATAGTGTCAATCGAATAACTTCTAGAGCATGCCGATCAAGTCAGCATCTTTTATGTCTTCTGATTTTGTTCCTGAAAGAGGCTAATACAGATTTTTTTAATACAAATAGTCTTCAATCTTCATTTTTCAAAACCTAAAATTTGTTCCATTGAACTTTCTTTCGATCTTGATTTTTCCTTCTTCTGTACCCATTGCTCCCACTCAAACTTGAGGCTTTGATACCTGTTGTTGCAAAAATTAACAGACAAGAAGATCAAAAAATGCAAGCAAAGACACACAGATTTACAAGGTTCACCCAAAATCCAAGGCTACGTCCTTGGTGTTGCAGAGTTTTCACTATGATGAGAAAACGGGATACAAATACAGAGAATTTAGACTGTATATATAGGCACCTCTTAGGGCTACATAACAAGTGTGAAAATACCAAAATACCCCTCTAAAAATACCAAACACTCCATGTACAGTATAATCAGGCTCCACACTTCCTATCAAGAGATAGGATTAAAGAAGAGATAAAGTTAGATTTAAATGCTAGCTTATAAACGAGAGAAATTCCACCGTTCACTTAGCGTCATTTAAATGAGTGAAAGGTTCTCCGTGTTTTCATTCAGAAGAGAACAGTTTTGAGAAAACTCCCAAAACTTATTTTTATTGTTCTTTAAAATCCTATACTAATGTAACTCAATTATTTAAAAACTGTTCTTAAAAAATAGTTCCAAGTAGGTCAAAATTTTGTTTTATGAGTTTTTGTCACTCCCAAAATAAAAAATTATTTTGAGAGTTACAAACCAAGTAAGGCCTTATATTTTTTATTATTATTTTAACATTTAAAGTAATTGTGCCACAAGTTAAATGGTTATTGACTATCAAAAATATTATGCCAGAATATATCCAGCAACCATTGTCTTATTTGATATAAGTTAAGTTAAATGGTTATTGACTATCAATAACATTATGTCAACAAAGAATAAATCATGCAACCCTTATCTTATTTGATATAAGTAACATGTAAGTTTAAAAATATATTGTAATAATTATGAACTCTTCTAGTATTTTGGATTTTTTGAGTTATTTGGGTTGGTAGAACCCAAGAAAGCACGGACACGGAATACGAGTACGACACAATACGGATACGATGATACGAAAAATTTCAAAAAAAAATAGGAGACAGTCACAGCAAGGATACGTTAAATAAATAAATAAAAATATAATATTATACATAAAATATTAAGTTTTATTTTTCAACCATACAATAAATATAATTAAAGCAATTATACAAAATATAAGAAGTTAAAATCTAGAAATCTCTTATCTTTTCTAATATTCTTTGCAATGACTCACTTGCTTAGGGGTTTTAAAAATATTTTTGTTTTATTATAAAATGACCTTTATTTTTTAACCTATAAAGTTTTTAATATTACAATCTCAACCCCACTTTATAGAATAAAAAATTACAAATTTGTCCCGAAAAGTATCCTAAACATATCCCAAACGTATCCAAAACGTATCCTGGCATTTCCAGACGTATCCAAAACGTATCCTAAAACGTATCCTCGCATATCCCACACGTATCCGACCTTTAAAAAAATAATTTAAAAAATTAGATACTTTTTCGAAGTATCGAACACGTATCCGGCCGTATCCATATCAGATACATGTCCGATATGACCACGGAGGTTTTTTAGAGTGTCCGTGCTTCTTAGGTGGAACTTTTTCCAAATTTCACTCAAAATAAATTCGAATTTAAAATTTTTCAGGCAATATAAGAATTTTGGGCTAGACTCAGGTTAGGCCCACCAAAGTTTCACCCCTGTAACACATTTGGGCCAAACTTCAGTTTTATATTGCTTGGCACCATATTGGTAAAACCTTTGAAGTTGAAAACAAAATGCTTAAACGTGACAAGGGATTGAATCCAATGTTATGAAAACCAAACCTAGTTGTGCATATAGCACGTTTGGGCCGTTGGTGGTTTTTATTTGGGTATCATTCACATGACATTTTTTATGGTCCAAGATTGCCCCGGGCACTTCTAATATTTGAGGCTCGGACTTTAAAAATTTTCTATTGTAGTTTATTTAAGAGATGGCGAGTCTTAGCTTAATGATTAGGTTGCTACCTATGCAACACAGGCATGATACAATACTCATACAACAACACGTCAAATTTAAAAAAATTATGACACGTACACGTGGATACAACTAATATAAGTATAAATTATTATTTATAATTTTATTAAACAAGACAATTAGAACATTTTACATAATTTAGATATAAGAGTTATGTGAATATCCTAATATTATATATGTTATTACTCTTCCATCATGTCATTACAATTATATTTTTATAACGCATACCGTTATGCTGTTTATGCATATAGTTATGTTGTCTATACATATCATTACATTGTCTATACATGCATTATTTTATTTTTTTCATACATACAATAAAAGTCTTAGAAGAGACTATTGCCGGTAGTCTTGCTTAGGAGTCACATCCATCCAGTCTAAGGTTATTCAAAACCCTAAGACAACTCTCTACATATACCCTAATCATGTCGGAGGAATGTCTGTTCACTTTGGAAGGTGTCTTTACATGTTATGACATATATATAGTGTCAATTTTCTTTTGATAAAAGAAGAAGAAGAGGTTAAACAATTTGAATTGTATTTGTACTATTTTAAAGATTGTTATATATTTATATTCTATAAAATTTGCACTTGAGAGTATAGGGTGTGTTAATCAAGTGTTCACAATGTGTTAGTCAAGTGTTTGAAATGTATTGACCAAGTATCCGAACTAATAAAAGTGATTCCTAAATGATAGACATGTTTATGAAGTGTCCATGGAGTGTCGTGTTTGACACGGACATGACACCTTCGTAAAAGTGTCTGTGCTTCTTAAGTTGCTACATTGTGACTAGAAAAAACAAAACAAAAATCTCTCTGTGTATAAAGCTAACGCTATATACTTATAATGGCGGGACACTCATGCACTGCGTTATCCCTTTTAATTCATTTAAGAATCTAAATTGTATAATGAACTTTGAATTTAAATCCTCTCTAATATTTTAGTATCCTACAGTATGCAAATTCAATGACATACAAAAGCCTCATTGTCTTATCAAAACAATGACGTTTGAACTTTAAAGTCAAAAACACTTTTCAAAAGCCATTCCACACAAGAGTGCCTTAAAGTCAACTCATGCTAAGTAACAATTAATTTGTGAAAACTTAACCCTATTACTCATCGCATAACAATTCATTCTTGTATGTAGCGCATGAGGCCATGAGTGTCAAATGGTTATGCCAAATTCGTTTAATCATTAGTACAACTAGCTCTCCATCTCGAATGCATAGTTAGGGAGAAATAGTTGGATGCAGTGACTGGGGTGCACACAATTCGATTCTTTGCAGTTTCTGGTGGAATCGAAACCTGTTACCAACGGTTCCTCAATTTTGGAACCGGAATCAAAATCGTTGAGGAATGTAACTGAACTTAACCAACCGTAGTGAATGGTTCGGTTACGAACCACGATTCTTTATTTTTATTTTTATTTTTTATTCAACTAAACCTAAATCTACTCTATTAAGTGACCAAAGCAAAACAAGAAGAAAATCTGTCATGTTATGTCACCACAAGAAGAAAATCTACTCTGTTATGTCACCAATCATTACAACAAAACAATAATTTGGTATACTCTAACTTGTTAGAATCTTAGCCATCAAAACAAACTGCAAATTCAAACTTACAGAGTCTTGTTTTCTTTGTGGAGTGAGAAATTGAGTAGAGTAATCACGACATGTTCTTGCATCCATGGATTGGTACATGATGTTGTTTTAAAATTGTTAAATAACTCGCAAGTGTACGAATCTATTAAAGTATAGTTCGGCAAGAACGAGGTCGAACCCAAGGGAATGCTTTGAGAAGAAAAACTAATACAAATTCAAATTAATTTAAAACTAATCTAGTTTAAACAAAAGTTGAGTGATTTGAGATAAATTAAACTAACATATAAATAAAATAACACTATTGAAATCAAATAAAGAAAATAACTAAGGTTTTGAATTCCACCACCATTAAATCCATGAAGCTTCTTATATTCATTTATTAATTCCCAAATTTAGAGTAACAATCAAGAAATCAATCTATTGCTAACTCAAGATTTATCAATAAAGCACTATGAATAATATATCAAAAAGGTAGATTTTCCTTCGCTTTACTAGTGTAGAATTCTAAGCATCCTATGTATCCAATTTAATGAAAAACATAAGATCAAAGATTATCACTTTTAAGAAATACAAACTCAAGCTTAGATTAATTATAATACTTTCTAACTACCATATATACATGATATAGATGGTGAAAGAATTATAAAATAATTAATCACAAGAAGCGAAAATCATAAGAATTTAAATCATACACATGAGAATCAATTAATGAACAAAAGAACTTCACTTCATTAATGGAGGTTTCCTCCTCAACCTTAGTTGAGAAGTTTAGTTACACATGGTAGAAGAAGAAGAAGATAACAAAATAATAAAAGACATAATGAATAAATAAAACCCGGATTGTCTCTGTCTTCTCTGCCCTGGCCTCCTCTTCTTTTCTCCCAAAACAGCCTCCAATTCACCTCTTTATACCCCAAGAGAATACATAAAGTTCTAATCCAATTAGGAGATAAAGTCCTAATCCAATTAGGAGAAAATTAGGGTTTTCCCGCAGCCCAAAATAGGTATATTTTTCTGCTGACATTCGGTCCAAGTTTTGACCTAGTAGAAGTCCGATTCACGAAATTTACGTGAAATACAAAAGTGTTCAGAATCGAATTTCCTTCAACCCACGCGGGAATTAAGTCAAATTGACGCTTGGAAATAAGATTTTCAGTCTACTTTCCAACACGGGATTAAAACTGGATTCAGTGTAGAATTGGACTTCAGGCCCGTAATCTTCTTAAGCAGTTATAATTCTCTTGAACCTCTTCCTTGGGCTGATTTGAGTTAAAATATGGAGTTGAATGGACCCATTAGATGTAGGCTTCATATAACCTTCTTGGATATCATCTTTAAAAACCCAAAATCATGGTTTTATCTGAAATAATCATTAAGGCCCTGAAAAAGACAGAAAATACACAAAACAGAGTAAAATCACATATAACCTATCACTAAGAGAATAAAATATGTAAATTAAGAGGCTAGAATGCGTAACATTCAACGCCGATCACACCCCCAAACTTACATATTGCTAGTCCCTTAGCAATAGAACAAAATAAAATTAAAACAAAGAAAACTAACTAAACACAAACTAAACTACCCAACTCCTCTTTCGTGGGAGAAACGATTGCATTTAGCATATGCAACAAGCCTTTGAACCGCTAGGTTCCCCCTAGTGGACGAGTTATAGTCTCGTGAGGGTTTCCAGAAATGTTACCCACAAACATTCAAAATTTCTGTTTAAACATTAATCAAAAAGAAGATTACAATATATAGTTACAAACTTGCATTCAAGAATAATTTCAAATTTTCAAATTCCATAATTCAAAGTAATGGTCTCCACACATAATTCACATCAACATATCTCAAAGTAACCAATTCTAGCTCTCTCGTGAAAAGTGAACTAGCAATCCTCTCATGTGGCATTACCTAGCTCCGAATATATTAAGACACATACCCCTTCAACTCACTAGCTCCCCTTATTGAAATCATACTTCCAGACATGAATACATGACTTTTTCATATATATTTTTTTTTCATTGCTTTATTGGTTGTGCAATGTCTTGATCTATTAAGCTTTCTGAAAGACCCATGTAGCAAGCTTTCAGTCAGTGACTCCCAAACCAGATGGCTTTAGGGCACTAGGCGTTAAGACACCCCGAAGAACCTAATTACTCGAATCAGTCAGGCTACAAATCAAGACAACCAATACTCATCTTTTCTTACCCTTTCACTTTTGACGCGAACACTCCGTGCTTCCTGAGGCATAGAGGCCCGGTTACTCATGAAAAGGATCAAATTGATTTTCTATTCATCACATATTCTTTTTTTTTTTTTTTTTTGAAGTCATGTAAAACACATCATCGGTACTCATTCTCAAGGGATACCAATTAATATCAAGTATATGTAACTCAACAACTCAAAGCCAAAGTTTATACCCCATAAGATTATGCTAGTGTGCCTGTGCATGTGAGGAAACTAAAACCAATCACCCCAAGGCATGTTAATTCAAACAATGATTTAAACCACTAATTCAAACCATAGTTTCTAAAAATTTAAAACATATTCAAAAATTGCAAGTTAAGCACCTACATAGAGTATTAATCCCTTGAATAATGTAAAAAAATGCTATCTAAAAACAAAACAAAAGAAAATAAAAAACAAACTATGAAAATAATGTAACCAAAAAGTCCTAAAAACAAGAAAATTTTCATAAAAATCTCCCCCCCATTGCAATAAAGCACATAAGGCATCGCGTCACCCCCAAAATTAAACTGTACATTGTCCTCAATGTACACCCAATCAAAGCATAGAGAAGGGGTAGAACGATATTACCAGAAAACGAGAGTAGCGGTAAGAAAATAGAGCAAATCAGTAGCATGAAGGTAATGAAGTCACTCCCCCAAACTTGGATGCTACATCATGTCAAAATAACGACTACACTCCAACGACCAAGTGAAATAACATGGGTGAAGATAAATATGAAACAGAAAGGAAAAACAAAAAGGTTTTTTTTTTTTTTTTTTTTTTTTAAAACCTAATCTTTACGTGAAAATCACGGGTACTACTTTGCTCCCCATTCTCTGAACTGGTGGGTCCCAATTTTTCAAGATGTATATGTGATAAGATATTGATTATCCAGATACGCTAACGTATAGAGTGTAAAGGGGTTGCCTTTCTTTATTAAAGCCATACTGTGTTGAAGCAATCTCGACAGTATTGGGTATTGAAACCAGACTTTAATAAACGGAAATCATCAACTTTATCAATCATATCACAAATTGTAGAATTGGTACTACATACATAGTCAGAGAATTGGCGGCTATACCGGATCATGATGAATTTTTTTTTTTTGTTAAAGAAAAATTGAAAATAAAATACACAAACTAAAAATAAAAAGACGCAAGAGCTATAAATCCTAAAACTAATAATGTACAATGATGACCAAATAGGTCTATAACTCAACCTATACCTAGGCTTTCCATCTTGACTTTCCATTTTTTGGTGTCTATAAAATGGACTGAATTTAAGAAAACATTCACATCCACTAAAGCATTCGCATTTTTACAGGCACTATCAGTATCAAAATCACAGCCAAAATTAGTTAGGTTTGCCTCTAAAGGGTCCTTATAACCAGCATGAATAAAAGTATTCTGACCTAGACTCTCTATTAAATTTAACTCACAAATATCCTCAGAGTCTGGTGATTGTTGATTTACGTTAAAAACATTAAGCTCAACTGACATATTTCCAAAAGAGAGTTTCACAACACCATTCCTACAGTTGATTAAAGCATTTGAAGTGGCTAGGAATGGACGACCTAAGATGACAGGAATCTGGTTATTAGGATTAACTACAGGTTGAGTGTCTAAGACAATAAAGTCTACAGGGAAAAAGAATTTATCAACCTGAATAAGCACATCCTCAATAACACCACGAGGTACCTTAACTGAGCGATCTGCTAATTGGAGTACCACCTTCGTGGGTTTCAACTCACCAAGACCTAGTTGCTCGTAAACAGAATAAGGTAACAAGTTGACACTCGCACCCAAGTCAAGCAAAGCTTGCTCAATTTTTTGATCACCTATGGTACATGAAATTGTAGGACATCCAGGATCCTTAAATTTAGGTGGAGTGCGATGTTGGATGATTGAGCTAACTTGTTCAGTGAGGAAGGCTTTCTTATGCACATTCAAGCCACGTTTGACCGTACACAAGTCCTTTAAGAATTTTGCATAAGAGGGAATCTGTTGAATTGCATCAAGAAATGGAATATTAATTTTGACTTGTTTAAACACTTCCATAATCTCATTATAGTGATTCCCCTTCTTAGGCTTTTGAAGTCTTTGAGGATATGGTGCAGTAGGAACAAAGTTTCTAACTGGTGGACTTATTGGAGATGGTGGGTCAAGACTAGGGACTTGAATTTCTGACTCAACTTCAGATGTAGTTTTGTCCTCTCTTCCTAAATCGCTAACATGGTCCTTTTCAATTTTCTCATTATATATAGACATTTGGACTCCATTATCAACTTGTTTACCTGATCTTAGGGTTGTGATAGAGTGAACCTGCTCATGTGAACCAGAAGTGGATTGGTCACTAATATGAAACTGGCCCTTTGGGTTAGGCACAGGTTGACTAGGAAACTTTTCTTTCTCCCTCTCTCCTACAACAATGGCTAATTGACCTATTTGAGTTTCTAACTTAGAAATTGACTGACTGGTCTGTTGCATGAACTGTTGGAGAGTATCCTCTAAAGTTGGTCTTTGTTGAGGTGGGGGAACATACGGAGGGGCATTTTGGGACATGGAAGGATATGAAAATTGTGGTTGCCCTTGGGGTTGCATAGGTTGCACCCCTTGGTTGTTCCGAGGTTGGTCTTGCCTCCAAGAAAAATTAGGGTGGTTCCTCCAATTAGGATTGTATGTGTCAGAATAGGAGCTGCCAAATGGTTTCTTATATGAATTAAGTGCATTGGCTTGTTCGGCTATACACTCATGAAAAGATGCAATAGATGGACAAGTTTGTGCCGTATGAGAAGAACTTCCACACAATTGACACATCTCATTAACTGCACGAACAGAAGAATTACTTCCTTTACTCATCTCTATAGCCTCTACTTTCCTAGTTAGACTAGCTATCCTCGCACTCAAATCGGTCTCCTCTCGGAACTCGTAAATTCCTCCCTTTTTGGGTTTTGAGAGCACTGATAGATCACTCCTTTCAACCCTCCCTGAGTACTCCCATTGTTGAGAGTTCTCTGACAACGTATCAAGAAATTTCCATGTTTCATCCTCATTCTTAGACATAAATTCTACCCCACCTCGTGACTCAATTAGTTGACGATTATAGGGTGACAATCCCTCATAAAAGAATTGAACTAATTGCCACTTGGCAAAACCATGATGTGGACACTTAAGGAGAATATCATTAAATTTCTCCCAACATATGTAAAACTCTTCACCCTCTTTTTGAGTAAATTGCATGATATTTCGACGAAGGGAGTTAGTTTTGTGCATGGGAAAGAACTTGGTAAGGAATTTAGTGCATAACCCATCCCATGAATTGACAGACGCGGGTTCGAGTGAGTATAACCAAGATTTTGCTTTCTCTTTCAAAGAGAATGGAAATAACCGCAATTTAATTGACTCCTCAGAAATATTTTGAAATTGTAGTGTGGAGCAAATCTCTAAAAATTCTTTGACATGGAGGTATGGATCATCAGAGTTAAGACCTCTAAAAGTGGGCAGTAAATTAATTACCGCCGCCCGTATCTCAAAATGTCCCTGTTGGGTAGCAGGTAACACAATGCAAGATGGGTTTGTAATATGCACGGGAGTGTAATAGTCCTTAAGGGATTTAGTTTCAACAGGATCTGCCATCTTGGGCAAAGAAGGATCTCTAACACTAGAATTTTTCACACCCTTTTGAAAGGTTCTCTCAATCTCAAAATCTAATGGAAACAACTCTGGATTCAGTGATTGACAACCTAACATACACTAAAATGACTCACAAAAATACCAACCAAATAAACAAGCAAATTTTTTTTTTTTTTTTTTTTTTCAAATTTAATTCAAGGTTAGTGATTTCTATTTTAATTTTTTTTTATTTTCCTAAAGAATTATCTGGACTAGTTCCAAAATAATTCTTACTTAGTTAGACAGCTTCTACTCCCTTTCAGAGGAACTAGAGGATTACCAGTTAAGCCCCACCAACAATACAACCAGGAAAGTTTCTAAGATAGATTGGAGGGGTCACAAACGGTCCCACTTAAAAACCAATCTCCTCAGAACTTTCCTAGACATTGTGAAGTTGGAAGGTGCTCACTGGAGTTACCAAAAGTTAACTCTGTCCAAGAGGGTCCTATAAGCTATGTGAATCCCTATGGCCAATGTCTACTTGATTTTAGATTTAAACTAAATTTGGTTTGGGATAGACAAATGCAAAGAGATTTTTAACCTAGTTGGGCAAGGAATTGGTGATGAAATCCAATCCTTATCTTGTTGGGGGTTCATGCCCTTACTAAAATTTTAATGCAAGAATGCTAAATTAAAATGCACAAACAAAACACACCATAAAAACAAAAATAAAATAAAAAAATAAAAAGTGAGTGAGTGTGTGATCTTTCTTCTTTTTTTTTTTTTTTTTTTTTTTTAAATAGAGAGAAAAAAATAAAATAAAATAAAAAAATAAACTTGAAGAAAGTGTGACCCTAAGGCTATTTCTAAGTTATTCTATCCTAAAGTTTTCATGCAAAAATTATCAACCTAAAACAAAAATCTATGTTTTCCTAATCTAAGAAAATAAAAATATAAATATAAATGAACGAAAAGAAAAAAAAATGTACTTACTTGGATTCCAAAGTAGTGCCCAAGAACATGCGAAAAAGGCAATTTTCAACAATACCACCTATAGAATTCAAAAAGTATCAGGTAAAACAATAACAATAAAATAAAACTAAAACTAAACTAAGAAAAATAATAATAAAAATAAAATAACTAAAACTAAAACTAAAACTAAACTATAATAATAAAGAAAAAGTTTTTTTTTTTTTTAAAAAAAAACCTAGAACAAATAATTAAAATTGGAAAGATTTTTTTTTTCTTTTTAATAATAATAAAACAAAAGAAAGAAAAAAAAACTAAATTATAACTAGTAGAAGAATTAAATCAATTGAAATTTGATTAGTTTTCTTGTTTGCAATTCCCCGGCAACGGCGCCAAAAACTTGATGTTGTTTTAAAATTGTTAAATAACTCGCAAGTGTACGAATCTATTAAAGTATAGTTCGGCAAGAACGAGGTCGAACCCAAGGGAATGCTTTGAGAAGAAAAACTAATACAAATTCAAATTAATTTAAAACTAATCTAGTTTAAACAAAAGTTGAGTGATTTGAGATAAATTAAACTAACATATAAATAAAATAACACTATTGAAATCAAATAAAGAAAATAACTAAGGTTTTGAATTCCACCACCATTAAATCCATGAAGCTTCTTATATTCATTTATTAATTCCCAAATTTAGAGTAACAATCAAGAAATCAATCTATTGCTAACTCAAGATTTATCAATAAAGCACTATGAATAATATATCAAAAAGGTAGATTTTCCTTCGCTTTACTAGTGTAGAATTCTAAGCATCCTATGTATCCAATTTAATGAAAAACATAAGATCAAAGATTATCACTTTTAAGAAATACAAACTCAAGCTTAGATTAATTATAATACTTTCTAACTACCATATATACATGATATAGATGGTGAAAGAATTATAAAATAATTAATCACAAGAAGCGAAAATCATAAGAATTTAAATCATACACATGAGAATCAATTAATGAACAAAAGAACTTCACTTCATTAATGGAGGTTTCCTCCTCAACCTTAGTTGAGAAGTTTAGTTACACATGGTAGAAGAAGAAGAAGATAACAAAATAATAAAAGACATAATGAATAAATAAAACCCGGATTGTCTCTGTCTTCTCTGCCCTGGCCTCCTCTTCTTTTCTCCCAAAACAGCCTCCAATTCACCTCTTTATACCCCAAGAGAATACATAAAGTTCTAATCCAATTAGGAGATAAAGTCCTAATCCAATTAGGAGAAAATTAGGGTTTTCCCGCAGCCCAAAATAGGTATATTTTTCTGCTGACATTCGGTCCAAGTTTTGACCTAGTAGAAGTCCGATTCACGAAATTTACGTGAAATACAAAAGTGTTCAGAATCGAATTTCCTTCAACCCACGCGGGAATTAAGTCAAATTGACGCTTGGAAATAAGATTTTCAGTCTACTTTCCAACACGGGATTAAAACTGGATTCAGTGTAGAATTGGACTTCAGGCCCGTAATCTTCTTAAGCAGTTATAATTCTCTTGAACCTCTTCCTTGGGCTGATTTGAGTTAAAATATGGAGTTGAATGGACCCATTAGATGTAGGCTTCATATAACCTTCTTGGATATCATCTTTAAAAGCCCAAAATCATGGTTTTATCTGAAATAATCATTAAGGCCCTGAAAAAGACAGAAAATACACAAAACAGAGTAAAATCACATATAACCTATCACTAAGAGAATAAAATATGTAAATTAAGAGGCTAGAATGCGTAACATTCAACGCCGATCAGTACACCAGAGAAGTAGAATCAATGTCGAAATCGCACTGAATTCACCGATCAGAGCTTGATTGACGGTGATTGGAGTCTGTCTATGCAAATCTTGACTGTATGTTGGAGGCCCTCCGATGATATGCTCTTGATTATGCTCATGAGTGAAATTGTATATTTCTGTCTGATTGTGATATAACGTAAGTAACTCAGTGCTCTCTCTTTAATTTGAAATGAAAGAAAAAAAGCAAATGTTCGAATCCTCCCACATTTTCCATCTTATTTTCACATCACGCATTTTCCATCTTATCATATTGATGATAATTTTCATATTATTTTTCTTTTCCACCAAGTTGTATGTGCCTAATTCACGTTTTCACCTGTTCACCTTCGGAAAAATTGTTCCATCAAGTTCGATTTGGTTTAGACTGTTTCAGCACTCACCAAAATTGTGAAAAGGCGTTCAATTGGTAGACTTTTCAAATGCAGATTTTTCAAAGACATCCATTTATTTGTCCATAAATCAATGGTGAAAGTGACATTAAATGACACAGTGTGTGTGTATATATATATATATGCGTTTTAATTATAAATTTATGACTAAACTTGGTGTTTGACATATATAACAGACATGATAAGTGTATAATTGCATAGTTGAATTGTTAAAAAATTTCTTTTGATAAAAATTTAATATAAAGTGTAATATTAGTGAGACAGTTTTGGCCATACCATTCCAACATGCTCTTTCAAACTTTCTAGTCCAAATCAAGAATGGATGATGAAAGAGAATTAATTTCCTCATACAAATCGAATGAGTTGGAGGAACTTAAAAGGAAATAAATAAAAAAATTAAAGAAAAGATGTTGCAGTTCCTTTCCAATGAGGAACAGTGGAAGACAAAATGGCTAATCCTTTCAATTCACCAATAAAATTTGATTATATTTTATTTCGAGGTGGCTTCGATCACTCTTCTTAAAGAGTCAGACCACATCATTCAAGAGTTTACCATACTTATTGATATCAAGGTTCAAAAGGAATCATTATGGTTGAACCAAGCTTGATGGTGTCGCATTGAAGATGTTCAAGAAGCTTGTAAAGACATTAATTAGATGATTAAAAAGGTTATTGACAAATTTAAAATTCTCTTATTCATGTATCAACTATAATCTTCTTCTTTTTTTGTAATATATATATATATATATATATTTCCGCTCGAAATGTAAATCGTGTAGATCATTGCACGGCCCATATGTAATTGTAGTAGTGGCTTAGAAAGCGTGGGATTAAAATTTAAAAGTGAAAACCCTGCAATTTGTTGTGTATTAAAATTCATTATGGAATAATGGAAGTCACACACATCACACTATGTCTCGTGACCATATGCTATCCGTCCTTTATTGAATCTTGATTGTGAAAGTGAAATACACAAGACAGATGCCTTGCCATCACCAATGTAGCATGGGCCCAATGGGCCCGCCCTATTTAAAAACCTATCTAACAGTCCAGCGTCTTAGTGGACTTCGCACCACTACCATCCCAAAAGTCACTCTCCCGAGTTAATAGCAGACTACGAGAGCCGCAACAGTAGTCGTAGCAGCGAGAGAATACAAACAACATTTTCTCTCTCTAAAACAGAATTTCACTCTCTCCCTCTTTCTCTCTCTCTCTCTCTCTCCCTAAATTTCTACTTCTGCTACCGAGTCATGGCGGTGTGCGTGACCGACACAGCTCGAGAACAGGCGTGCAGAGACGGCCAAGCCGCGACGAACCTTAAGCTCGTATCCATCTTCGTCATCTTCTCCACGAGCGTCGTCGGAATATCGTTGCCGGTGATGCTCGCGCGCGTTTTCCACGGGAAGCCAGTGTATGACAAGGCAATCCTGATAATCAAGTGCTTCGCGGCCGGTGTGATTCTCTCCACCTCACTGGTCCACGTACTTCCCGACGCATTCAATGCTCTCTCCGACTGCCAGGTGGCATCACACCATCCCTGGAAGGACTTCCCCTTCTCCGGCCTCATCACGTTGATCGGAGTACTCACGGCACTGTTAGTTGACTTAACGGCGACTTCACACGTGGACAGCCACGGTCATGGTCAGAAGACGTACACGCCGATCACAGAGGAATTAACGGAGGATTTTAAGAAATCGAAATCGGTGGAATCGGGCGAGTTGGCTCGGAGTTTGGATACAGGGGAGGAGTTGGTGAAGATGAAGCAGAGATTGGTGTCGCAAGTGTTAGAGATAGGGATTATATTTCATTCGGTGATCATAGGGGTGACGATGGGGATGTCTCAGAATCAGTGCACCATTAGGCCTCTTGTTGCTGCACTCTCCTTCCACCAGATCTTCGAAGGGATGGGCCTCGGGGGTTGTATTGCTCAGGTCTGACTCCTTCCTACTACTATTTAACAAAATTATACTAATATATTTACTTAAATTTAGTACGAGTAGTATTATATTACTTTTTTAATATATATTTTATATTATGAACAATGCTACATGTCATAAAAATATTTCATGAATTTTTATCTTGAATGATGTGACAGTTAAATGGTGAGTTAGTATTTGTGGGATTCCCCCATACACGGAATGTCAATGATATTATCACTTGTCACATCATTCATGAAGGCAATTCATGATAAAATTTCATGACGTTTAACATTTCCCTTATAATATATAAAGAAATGCTAAACGTCACAATTTTTTTTCACGAATTTTAACTCGAATCTATGTGGCAGGTGATAATACCATAGGGAGTCCGTGTATGGAGGGAATCCCACCAATAATAATTTACTATTTAATTTTATTTTAATGGACTATATCACCTGCCACATAAATTTGAGTTAAAATTCATGATATTTATTCGAGATGTGTAGCATTGCTCTAATATATATATATATATATATATATATATATATCATAGTTTTCGGGAGTGCTGTTTGCCTGGTATACCCCTTATTCCCTTCGTTCAAAGGAATGGACGGTTCCAGCGCACTTGTTTGTCTTTTGGAGTAACAGTCCATAGATGGATGTCGTGGATATCTTAGTTAGCTTTCGTTCAAGAAGAAAAGTCACGGGTCTTTAATTGTGACGGTTGGCCTCGAATAGACCTTAAGATTGGCCAACTGTGATATGGAACCAGTGATGCTAGACAATTCAATATATATATATAACTAAACAAAAAATAAATAACTAATTTAAATTTCCTTCACGCAACAATTACAAACACGATTGGGTGATTTGATTTAAAAGTAAGCGATGTTACACATTATGAAATTATAAATTTTTATTATAAATGATGTGTCAATTAAATGATAAGTTAGTATTGATAAATTTTTTTTCACACACAAAATTTTAATGATATTATCAATTGTCACATCATTCATAATAAAAATTCATAAAATAATTTCATGAAATTTAGAATTTCCTTTAAAAGTGATACAGAATTACAGATATACTGTAGTAGAAAGGTATTTGGAAATTTTAGCCAAACGTTTGTGTAAACATTTTAATTTCTTGAATACAGTATTTAGTTATTTATCTACTTACTTGGCCATTATATATATATATATATATATATGCAGGCGGGTTTCAGCTTGGGAACGACAGCATACATGTGCTTCATGTTTTCGGTGACAACACCCATGGGGATAGTATTGGGAATGATCGTGTTCTCCTTGACAGGGTACGATGACAGTAGCCCAAATGCCTTAATTCTGGAAGGGCTTTTGGGGTCCCTATCTTCAGGTATACTCATATACATGGCACTGGTGGATCTCATAGCTCTTGACTTCTTCCACAACAAGTTGATGGCTTCTCAATCATGGTTGAAAAAGGCATCTTTCATTGCCCTTCTTCTTGGCTCTACTTCAATGTCTATCCTTGCCCTTTGGGCATGAAATTTTGTACTAATTAAATTACCAATACAAATTAAAACTATGTCCTCCCTCATGTTCAACTTTAATTTCTTAATCAAGTAATCAGTCCTGTCAATATATATATATATATCATCACACACCAATTTACCATTTTCTGCACTCCAAAATATATATACTAACCAAAGTGCACACGCATTAAGCACATTACTCGTAAAGATGGGAAGGGATTTGGCTGGACGTACTCAGTGGACAATGTGTTGGAAAGTCGATCTTCTTCAAGTGTCTTTATCAATTATTGTTTCTTTATACGGAGTAACTTTTTCATTTTCTTGTGTGACCAGCCTTTTTCCTTTTGGGGACTGAGCATGAACATTGTTGAAGTCTACAAACAATCCACCAGCCCAACACTGGATATATTATTTTGTTCATGTGTGTGTATATAACAGGAGCTTTAACTGGTAATATCTATCTCTGGATTTACATGAATTTGAGTTTTTTACTAGTGAATGCTTAATATGTATGGTATGATCATGAAAACTTATTCAATCTGTTGAGTCCCCTTTCTGTTCTATGATCAGATTCCAAACCTGAAAAAACACTAAATTGAAGAATGCTCAATAAAGCAATTATATACTAATACGTGCAACTTCAATTAAGCTTAGTATATAGTCCGACATCGCTAGCTCCACACTAGAAAATTTACTCAAATATATTATTGGATTGTATTAAAGCTTAGCCTTGGTTATAAATTAGGGGTGGCAAAATGGGTGCTGATCCGTACAAATTCGTCTACTAATAAATGAATTTGGGTGACTTGTTTATTTATACGGGTCATAAACGGGTTGAATAATAATTTATCCATTAATTCAAGGATTATGTGGGTTGAATATGAATACCCATAGTTCACCCATTATTATATAAAAGACTCAAATGTATAAATGTTAGCCTCATTTCATACAATCTCATACTGTCTCACCCTTTCTCTCTCTAAATTATCACCCTCTCTCTAAATTAATTAACATGACTGGTAATAAATTCTCATTAGTATAATATCAAATTAATTATAAGACATTTAAAAATTGAAACAAATATAATATTTGCGCTGATCTAACTTGACTTTGTTTACAATAATTGTTATATTTTAGTATTATTTATCATTAAGTTATATTGATTAAATTTGTGAATAGTTGATTTAATTCAAGATTATATGCATGTGAAGTATGGGTTGTAGATACGTGACTAGATAGAAGGAAGGATTCTGTCCAGAGTATTAGAATTAGCTTTTGAACCGAAATTTGGATAAAATCATGAAAAACCAGTACATGCAGCAAGATGTGTGTGTGTGTGTATATATATACACACACAGAGAACATATAATCTAGGTGACACTTGGGAAATCCCTGTTTGGTTTTGTGCGTAGGAGAATTAATTGTTCAGTTTGGTTGTTTTAATGGGTTTTGTGGTGGTTACTGTCTAGTAAAAGAGAAAAAAAAACTGAACGAAAGTCGTAAAAGAAAACTGTTTGTTCTTATTTATATATGTGTGTGTGTGTGTGAAAATAGGTATAGGTCGGGTCTTTTATACTGGTCGGGTCCTATAAATGGGTCGGACCGTATTCGGGTCCGGATAATTTTTGATATCTTAAAGTCTGTACAAAAATAAAAATAAAAAGTCATCTTTAAAAGAGCAAATAAAAATTTATTGACTCAATCATTTATGAAAATGTGTTAGGCTCTGTAAACAGGTCGAGTATTATAAACGGGTCGAATTTGACCCAATTTAACTAATTTGTGTCACAAATTTATTTATTATATTATTCATTAAATTTTTTAAAACATAATTAATAAATGTCAAAAGAGCAAGGTAACAAAGTTTGTTACAAATTTTTTATCGGGCCGGGTTTGACCCGTTTGTAAAATTAGATTGACCCGTTTTATTTAAGCTTGGGGTGGTTTGGCTAATCTGAGTCAAGTTAGCCCATTTATTTGGGATGGCGAACCAATTCAGTTGGGTTAGATCAAATATGAGTTGGTGGGTTGACCCGACCCGTATTTGAACCGCCCATATTTAACCCGTTACAAACGAATTGAATATGAATCACAACCTATATTTGACCCGTCTATATTCAACTCGGTCCAAACCCGCCCAATTTGTCACGTTTAGCTATTGTCGTGTCTAGGCAAGTCAAATATGAGTTGACGGATTGGCCCGACCCATATTTAACTCACCTATAATTGACCCGCCACAAACGAGTTGAATATGGGTCACAACTCATATTCAACCCGTCCATATTTGTCCCGGTTCAAACCCGTCCAACTCGCCCAGTTTGCCACCCCTAGTTATAATCAAATAAAATAAACATTTGAAAAAGAAAAAGAAAGAAGATCCATTTCTTGTATACATTCTCATCTTTTGACATGGAATTAGTAGTCACAAAAAATAAATAAATAAGATATAATTATTGGACTTCTTCCTGAGCGATTCCATTTATAGTTACTAAGCCTAAACCATTATTATTAATTAGGGTACATATCATTAACATCTTTTGAGGATTGATGTATTAATATGCGACTACAACTTTGTAAATCAGCTTTTTCATTTTTTTAATATGTAAAATGTCTTGATTGCCCCTGATTATTTAAATATATTTTAATATAAAAATATCATAATAAAAAAATGACCACAATACCCTTCATAATAATATGCATTGGCAACTAAATTTTTATTTTATGTTAATATTATTATTTATGAAAATAAATAATTATATATATTAGGTTATATATATTATAGTGTATATATAGATGAATAGAGAAAAAGAAAGAAATTTAATTACTTTTTTATTTTATGTTAACATTATTATTTATGAAAATAAATAATTATATATAGGGAGGCGATTTTCATACTCCCTTTTTGAACGATTGCACTCCAATATTAAAGGAAAAGTCTCCTCTAACCCTAACTTTATAAATAAATAATTATTTTTTTTCAAATACCACAACTACCCTTTCATTTATGGTATGATTTTTTCATTCCATCTCTTTCTAATTAAGGTTTTTGGTCTCCCGCTTCCGTAACGTCTCCTTTTCCATTGGGCTTCCAACCTCTCAAAACTCTCTTTCTCTGTTTTGTATCTATTATCTATTTTATGGCTTATTGAATTTTTTTAAGTAACAATGAAAGATCTCACAAATGAAGAAATGTTCGAGTTGAGTAAAGTAATTGATCTTGTTAGTACAAGAAGTATTGAAGAACTATCAAATCTTCGTCAGACATTCAACTCATTCGATGCTAATGGTGATGGTAACTTTTTCTTTTATTTTTCTTTTTCTGTTGTATACTTTGAGTTTAACTTTAGATTTTCTTTCCTTTTTGTTTTTTAAGAATTAATTTGGAATGTCTTTGAATCTTGAAATTTAGCTTTTTGATTATAAGAACCCTAACTGTTTTGACAATAAAATCAAAATAACAGTGAACTTATGAAAATAACAATAAATAAATAAAAAAAGATGAGTATAATATACAACTATGACATAAAAAATTTCTAGGCCTCTGCACACATCACATTAGTGTGGTAATTGTTTGTTAGTTTAATGAAAGTAGATTTAGGAGAAAAAGAAAATTACGGACATACTTCATTAGTGAAAATGGTAGTTATGGTATTATAAGATAAAAGAGAATGGATTAATGAGCTTAGAGACTTTCTTGTCATTACTTTAAAAGCAAAAAGAGGGTGGAATGCAATCATTCAAAAGATGAGTGCAAATATGGCCTCCTTTATATATATATATATATATATATATATATATATATATATATATATAAAACAATGTTTGGCTAGTTTTTATAGAAAAGTTTCGTCTCTTAGAAGAAATTTTGAAAGCCCAACTTCGCTCTTTTTTTTTTCAAGACACAGAGAATTGTTTATGGTTTAATGAAACTTTCAAAATACCTAGTGTATAATTGGGCATTAGTCAACCAAACAGGTCGTAGTTTAATGCAAGTGTCATTTCATCTAAGGACAAAATAAGTATTTTAGTACTAGAAGTGATTCAGCAAATATTTTGCTAAACAGACAAAAACTCTCGACATTAAAAGTTGTTCAAGAATACAGTTTTCAAACACTTATACATAAGCTAAATTGAAGTGATAACTTCTGCTTCTCTTTTTTTTTTTAGTGTAAAATCAGAAACAAAAATTATGTCAAATAGGACCTATATATATATATATATATATATATATATATATATATCGAGAGAGAGAGAGAGAGAAAAGGAAAGAGAAATTTAATTATTTTTTTATTTTATGCTAACATTATTATTTGTGAAAATAAATAATTATATACAAATTATATATATTATAATATATATAGGTATATTCAAAGAGATATTTTGATCCATTAGATAAGGTTAAATATATAAATTTAGTATTCAAATGAGTTATGTTAAAAGTCAAAAGTCAGCCTAGTCAATTTATCATCAAAAAATGCTAGTGTACTTTTGGTACTAGGGTGTGTATATGATATAAGACACAAACCACAAGGAGGTTTTGATGACGAAAATTCACAAAGTTATACCTGTATCAATACATCAAACATCAAGGTGTCAATAATATTTATTCTATTAATTACTACCACATCTTCGGCTGTTCTATTTCTCTACAAATTTTTACATCAACTTTATACGTACCTGTGGGTGCCTGCCCATGTCCACTTGCATTGCTCGTTTCGGCATGGACTTCTAATCTCTCTCAGGTGAGGCTCAAAGTCTTCTTCCCAGGCTTTGGTGTGTTTTCTTCAAACCAGTGCTAAAGCCTGAAAATTGGTAGTTAATGTACTTTTTGTGTATAAAAAAAAACAATCTTTTTAGATAAGCTAGGATCAAATTCAGAGTCTAATGAACAAATAGCTAGATACAGTAATCAATGGTTAATTAGTTTGGTAATGACTCAACGTATGAACTTTTCATTATATTTAAACCTTAAATCAAGTGGTATAAAAGAATTTGTATTGCGAATTCTGAATCTAGCTATATTGCAATTATATCATACAAAAATTAATTCAAATAAGAAATACTGAAAAAGATCACAATGAGGTCCCGTAGCTCAGTTGGTTAGAGCGTTGGTCTTATGAGCCGAAGGTCGCGGGTTCGAGCCCCGCCGGGACCAATTTAAAATTTTGTTTTCATCTATTTTTAGATGGGCTGGTGGGCCCAGTCCAATGTGATTTATGAAACAGATCATTATGAGGTCCCGTAGCTCAGTTGGTTAGAGCATCGGTCTTATGAGCCGAAGGTCGCGGGTTCGAGCCCCGCCGGGACCAATTTTCTTTTTAGCGTTGCATGGCTGTCGGGCACAGCCATTTTCAAGGAAAAAATAATATTATTCAAAGGCCAGTGTCCAACCTGAACCTGATTTGTGTAGAATTGTAGGTCCGACTTTACAACTAAAAAACAGACCATTTAATGTGTGATCAGCTTGGGCCAGTTGGAAAATGAATCCACTTTAGTCCAATTGTTGTAAAATATTTTGGTGTTCGTAAAATATTTTTACACCAAAATATTTGAATTGATGTAACTAATTCATAAAATATTGAATAATTAACTTGGTTGATACTTTCGAACACCAAAAATTTTTTAAAATATTTTTTTCATAAAATATTTTTTGTCGAAACAAACAGAGCATAAGTGCGCATTTATTTGCGGAGTTCTTCATGTAGTAAAAACTCTAAAATTGGAAGAGAAAAAAAAACCTGTCATCATTTTTGCCTTTATTCGATACAAATGGGATCGTCCACATGAATTCTTTTTTTTTTTTTATTTTTACAATTATGTCTTATCACTTCATTCCATGTTAGTTTTGATCGACAACTTTGTCTTTTACATTATATACAAATCAATCTTTCTCTTTGCATGTGCCCATACCACCTAATTATATTACTTTATTTTATTTTATCGCTAATAGATGCCACACCTAGTCTCTCCCTAGTTATTTGATTATTAATCTTATATTTCCTAATTACTCCTACCTAATATCTATCTTAATATTCGCATGTTAGTTATTTGATTATTAATCTTATCTTTCCTGATTACTCCTAACATCCATCTTAATATTCACATTTATGACACATGCATGCGTTGTTCATGTTTCTTTTTTAGAGACCAACATTCCGTCTCGTATAGTATAGCCGGTCTAATCATTGTTCCTTTTAGTTTATTTGACATTCGTTTATCACAAAAAACTCCATTAACGTTCCTCCACTTTGTCCAACCTATCCCAATTTTACTCCTTACATCATCATCAATAATCTCTCCATTCTTTTGTACAATTGATCCTAAGTATCGAAAGTGATTACTTTGAGTAATGCATTAGTCTTGAAGTTTTATTACTATATTATTATTTTTTATGTCACTACAAAATTTACACTCTATTATGTTTTAGTTTTACTCATTTTTAGGCCTTTTGATTTAAAAGTCGTTTTCAAGCTTCTAATTTTATTTCTAAGCCACCAAATCATGTCTTTTCGAACTCTATCATATGCTTTCTCTAAGTCTATAAAAATTTTGCTTACTTCTTGTTTGTAGTAGGTTCTGTTGAACTGAAGTCAAATTTTTCACGATGATGGTCGCCAGAGAGTGTGGATCCCGGTGGGAGTATAAGCTATCATGGAGGGGTCCACTGTTCTATGTGAATTTTTAGAAGAAGGGAGGAAAAAGGAAGAGAAGAGAGGAGATCTTCGATGTGATGAAGATTGCTTAAAAAAAGGTTCTTTTTGTCATGTTCTCTCCAATCCATGTTTTATACTTTTCTCTTTTTATTTATAGGTAAAAATGTCTCTCTCACCAATGGTAGAGGTTTTGCTTCGATAAATATCTACTCAGGAAGGGTTGAGATTATACCATAAAAAAAAGGGATTCACTCACCTCACCTGGTTCTTTTATTTCCTCTGTGACAGGCCAACCAAAGATGTAATGACCTCATCTTAGCTAGAGATGGGTTATTTAGCGTACCTTGGACTCCAGCCACCGAACCCAAATCCTTGGTTCCCATAAGGCAGTGATCTGAGCTATTACCCCCCATAAGAGCTCGGAATGCCACAAGGTTTAGCTGTAGAGAGGAAACTCCTTGTAAGGTTTATCCGTAGAAAGAAGTGCCTCCTTGCAAAATGAAGGTTGATCCGTAGAGAGGATCTCCGCGAGGTTTTATCCGTAGGGAGGAGTGCCTCCTCGCTTTAGAGAAGTTGATCCGTATAGAGGACGTCCCATGATGTTTACATGTAGAAAATAACTCATCACTATCTGAGACTTATTCAAATGAAAGGGAAGAGGCTCATTTGAGGTTTATCTGTAGAGAGGAAACTCCTCGCAAGGTTTTATCCTTAGAGATGAGTGATTCCTTGCCATATGGAGGTTGATCCGTAAAGAAGACCTTCACGAAGTTTTATCAGTAGAGGATGACTCGTGAAAAAGGGCAATTATACCCCCAAGGCGTGCCATATAGGATGAGGGAAGGAGCTCGATGAAAAACTTCTCTCCCTGGAGGAACTCGATTGGAATCCTCTACCCGAGAAAGAGCTCGATGGAGACCCTCTTTCCTCGAAAAAGATCGATTAGAATCCTCTACCTGAGAAAGAGCTCGATTTGATGAAAAAGTCAAAGTGGGCTTATTGCCACATGGACATGCTGAGGTAACTCCAAATGGTGAAAAAGTCAAAGTGGGCTCATTGCTACGTGGACATATGTGACAAACTTTGAATGGCCCATACCAACACTTCTCAACACTCCTTCATTGTTGTCTTAATAGGTAAATGACCTTTATAGTGGATCTTTCCGGCATAAATCCAAATTGATTTTCTGACACAGTACATTATTTCCTTAGTCTTCATTCTATTTAGTCTTTCCATAATTTCATAGTATGACTCATACTATAAATAGAGTGTGTGTCTATGTGTGTGTATATATATATATATATAAAAGTAATGCTACAATGATTTAAATGCAAAAAATAATAATCACGTAGTCATTACTAAAATATCCTTACATAAAAAAATAAACTCAAAATATCATAAATTGATTTTATAAGAGACGGTCAAAATTTGAGTTAAAACAATGTATAGGAAATAGGATGTAAAACTTTGACAGTCTCCTATAAATTCAATTTATGATATTTTGAGTTTTTTTTTTTTTGTGTAAGAATATTTTTTGTAATGGCTACGTGATTATTTATTTTAGTTTTTTATGTTTAAAAATATTTATTTTGAGTAAGAGCTAATAATAAGAGACATGAGAGTCCCCTCATTGTAGCATTACTCTCTCTCTCTATATATGTGTGTGTGTGTGTGTGTGTTACGTATGTGCATTGCATGAAATTATAGGACAAAAGGAGTGGAGAAAAAAAATGTAAAAGAAATTACAACGGATATGGATGGAGGTGATTTTTTTTTTTTTAGTATTCCAACTCAATTAAATTTGGAGGGTACTAGGAAACCAAGAATTGTATTGGCTAGACCCGTGGTAGCCAATACCTACTCCCAAAACAACTAGTCAAAACAAAGACTCAGCAACTTGTATAAAATATAAATGTCACAATGTAAGTCGTGTTGTTACTGTAATTGTACAATCACTGTACATACATCTTAAGGACCATGTGAACAAATTAAACAGAAAAATAGAATTAAAGACCATGTGAAAAAATTACACAGAAAAATAGAATTAAAAAATCAGCACGTAACTGAGAACAATAAACAGAAAAATAGAATTAAAGACCATGTGAAAAAATTACACAAAAATAGAATTAAAAAGTGAGCACGTAACTGAGAAAAAGATGAACTAAGGTAGATTATGGAATCTCAAAGAAAAATAAAGAAATATCTTGACCATCTTATATTTCATCACTTTGATTCGACAACTACAACACCTAACTGAGACTGAAAATCAATTCCAATTCCAATTCCATATAAGGCTCAAACAAGTCTTTTGAAGAATTTCATTTACATACTCTTTATACTATAAATAAACAATAAATCCCATAAATAATTTTCTCACACATTATAAATTCAGGTTAGGTTGAAATTAACAACTCCAATTTGGATTCATAGTGCCAAATAGCTTATTAATCTGGACCCAACCTTAATATTCTTTTTATTGATTTTTTAAAAATCAAATTCTAAACTCTAAAAAGTTTTGTTCGAACACTTGCATGATTAATTCCAGCTTTCATCTTATAGAGATCTAAATCAAAAACAAACATTCACATGAAAAGCTTAAAATTTTATGAAAAGTTCAAATTTTTGTAATAAGTTTTGACGATGTTTTAAACAAAATAAAATTCTCGCTCTCCTTAGTCATTTTCTTTTTGCTTTTTAAAAAAGAAATAGTGTGACTTCGTAATCCAAATATCAGTTCATTACCAAATAATCATTCAACCCTATCCAAAACAATTATCCAAATTCCAACCTAATTCATTACTTTTGGATGCTTCCTATACATTATTTAATAATATGTTTGGTAGAAAGGAAGAAAAGAAACGAAGGAGAAATGGATGAGACATTTCTAGAAAAGAGATTGTATTCTTCCCTCTTTTTGTTTGGTTGGAGGGAAAGAAAAGAGAATGAGATAATACCTTATTTTGTTTGTTAGGAGAGAAGGAAAGAGAAATAAAAAAAGTTTTGTAATTTAAAACATGTATAACAATAGCCTTGTATTTTTTTCTTCTCGTCTTCCGTCCAAATTCGGTGGAATGAAAATTTGTGAAAGATGAGAGATGACTCTTCTCTCCTGACATTCTCTCTACTAAACAAAAGAAATTTGCTCATTTCCTTCTATGTTCCTTCCATCCATCTTCTTTCATTCCTACTAAACGAAGCATAAAGGAAAACGTACATACATCATCACCAAAGAATATCATTAAAAATAAATACGTCATTATCTTTAAAAGACAGTATTACCCCTGCAGCCTTTTGGTAATCATTAATTTCGCATTGCAATTGCAAAACTATCTTTGAAGTGAGACTAGACATAACTAATTCCTTCAATCCAGAGCGAGAGAGAGAGAGAGAGACCTAATTCTTCAATCCAGAGAGAGAGAGGAAGGAGGCAGACACTTATTAAAAGTAAGTTGGCAATTGGCTTTATGTACAGAAATGGTAACCAGGTAGCTCACAACTTAGGTGAATCAAAGCTGTATGTGTGCTTTATTTACAATAATGGCAACCAAGTCGCTCACAACTTAGGTGAAGCAAAGCTGTATCTGTGCAACTACTAGTATAGTAGCATGCAAAGCCCATATATATATATAGAAGTGTGTGCAGCTACTAGTATAGTAGCATGCAAATCCCGTACACACATATATATAGATACATTCACAATCACTTCATTTTCATTTCCATCTCATTCAACTCCAAATTGCAACACCACCACCACCACCACCACTAAACATAATAACAAAACTCTGATATGGCCTTTCCAGACTTTGAACCGCCATTTCACTGGGAGTTAACTCATGATATCCACTACACCTTCCAAGTCCACGTCCAAAGCATCCTCCTAATATTTATTTTCTTCATCTTTATCGTCCTCGTTACCTCCCTCTACATATATTATTACCATTCCTTGTCTCGCCACACCCATATTTCATCTGCAGCTGCTAACACGGCCACATCGCATGCCATTGTAATAAGTAGTAGTCAGTCAGCTGGGCTCGACGCTGCCATCATCAACAACTTTCCCATTTACATGCACAGAGATTTGGGCACTTTCAACATGCCCAACACTACTAGTAGTAGTAGTAGTAGTAGTAGTGTCGAGTGCTCGATATGTCTGGGGGTGTTTGAAGATGAAGAGATGGTTAAGGTCTTGCCTAAATGTCGCCATGCTTACCATTCTGTGTGTGTTGATAAGTGGCTCACCACTCACTCTACTTGTCCCCTCTGTAGAGCATCCCTCCAAGCTCACACTCTCACTGAACCCATAGTTATTGATATTCTAGCTTAGCTAGCTACAACAACAAATTAAGAACCGGCCCCAAAAGGATCAGAAGAAAATGGACCAAACAAATTTTCATTTTCATTTTTTTTTCTCTCTACATTTATAATCTTCTTATTATTTCTAATCTAGTTAATTTCTATATGTACAATTTTGTAGATAAATTAATAATCTGACAAATTATTTACTCTCACACGCAAATTGTCGAACTGACAGTTACACATATATTGGTTATTATTTAATGATGCAGAATTAGCAGTATCTTAGCAATTAATCCACATCTTTTGTACTTGAATTATTCTCAAGTTTTATAATTTCTGAATTTTTATTGAAATTTTTTAGAAGGTTTGCAATTTTTACTTTTTGTGGGGTTTGTCAATAAATCAAAAAATTGATTAATTAGTTTACTCAATAATTACTTCTCAATTTATCCAATTTTCATCATGGATTTAAAGGTAAGTGTAGGTTGATTTTCAAAAAATAGTTTAGGTGCATAAGACATGAGCACACCCAACTTACACTCTTACGTGGGAGGAGAGATCAAATTAAGTACTCTTCAGTACGGGTATTTCGTGATGCAATATTTTTTCCGGTAAGGTTAAGGAATGTATTAATTATGGTAAGACTAAGGATAGTCTCGGTAAAAATTATTACCGAATTGAAAAGTGAAATTGTGAGTCTCACTTGCATTTCTCATCCATTAGATTGTAAAATTGTGAGTTTTACTTAAACTAATCTAAGAAATGAGAGTAATTTATTTTTTTAATTTAGTAATAATTTTTAGTGTGAGTCATTACTGTAATTGTAAATGTATAATAGTCCAAAGAATGGACCAAGCCTCTAGGCCAAACCAACAAAGAAAAACATGGCACTTGGGCCATGGAAACTAAAAGCAATTTACAAATCAGCAGCAACTAAAGCATGCCCATCAGAAGCCCAACAAAACAAGCCCAAGGCAATCAAATAGCCGGTAAAGCTACTAAGTAAATCTTCCCCGCTGATGCAAATTCAATGCCAATCATAACTCACTTATCCAAATGGCATCATTTTATATTTTAAATTTCACCATGGTAATGATCAATTTCACCATTATAACTGGTGAAGAACTTGTCATTGTGGACCATCTTCATCCAATATGTGTAAATGGTGAGATTTGAGTTCAAAATTTTGCTTCTTTTGATATCATTTTAACAATTATTAACTCAAAAGATTTATAATATTAGAAACTATTTAACTTTAATATTTTTATCTTTTTAATAATCATATGCAGAGGAAGAGTATATATGCCATTTCAATACTTGTTTGACCAAACTTGTCACGTAACATCTCATATCTAAGATATTTCCGAGAATACACATATATATACTACTCGAATAAAACAACGTGAAACATAATTAAAAACTATTTGATAACAAGTAATAATGTACGTTTATATTATGAATACTAGACTTTGATATACTCATTGGCAAATTACTTAGGAAACACGGACACTTCACCGAGGGTGTCGTATTCGTGTCGGATACTCCTCGGACATGTGTTGGACAAAGTGTCCTGACATTTTCATCATTGTTTGGTTCTTAATTGTTTAATAATGAATTGAAGTATTTCGGTAATATAATTTTTTTTGTTAAAATAATTAATACATATTAATATATTATATCATTATTTTATAGTCATATTCTCGATGTGTGCGTGTCCTCTTTTTTTATAGAATTTCTCGAATCGCCGTGTTCATATCGTGCCGTACCTGTATTCCGTGTCTGAATTTCCTAGCAATTCAAAATATATTTACTAGAACAATCGGGAGATTAAAGCAAAACGATAGTTTTATGATTTGCAGGAATTACTTGCTTTTTGTTTCCTAGAAATTCCATATGTATTATTAGCTCCTCTCTTTCTTGGACTTCACTGCAACTGAAGGGATCAATGTAAGCACATAAATAGATAGATATTGAACATAGAAAACTCTTGTCTATTGCTATATATAGCAAGGATATAGGTCTTGACAACAATTACGTGCCATATAATGCGGGTTGTTGACATGCGGAATGCATAAATTAATCAACCCAGATATCATGCAAGTATATATAATAATGCTACAGACATCAAATAAATCAAGGTGCCTACGTACGTAATAGAGCAAGCGAAATAACAAAATAAGAGAGAGATTACTCGGAATGTGATGCTTTGTAGGTAATGAGACTGAGCTTCATATGAGAATGAGAAGAAGGTTACGATAGCAAGATTAGTAGAATAAGAAACTGAAATATATGGTATTGGGAAGGTCACTTGGTGTGTGGGCACTTTGAAAAATAAGTGAAAACTAAATATGGTATGGGAAGGTCACTTAATGTGGCTTCTTCAAATTTGATACTTTGATAAACAAAAAAAAATTGAATGAAAGAAGTATATAAAAATAAAACAAAATTTCTGAGCTTTCATAAGTTAGTATAGATATAGATATAAGGCTGTGCAAGGTCATAGTTATCAGTACCAAAAGTTCACCTAATTTGATTTTGTTCAACTAGTGTTCTTGTGATACTCATCCGTTGCTTACGAGGAACATGATATACAAGGGGATGTGATGGCTGGTTGTCAGAGAGGTTAACTTGTCCACAATCAAATTTGAATGAAAAAGATTTGAGCATATAAAAGTGAATATGTAACACTATTCAATAATTTAGATTTTTGAATTAGATGACAAACACCTAACCCGTTATATTTGGTATTAGAACCAAATTCGGTCTTTAATCCAGTGTCAAGCCAAGTGTCCCTCCAATAAGAGTTTGGGACACCCTATCCAACTGCAACGAGGGTGGTGTAATAATTTTATTAAATCAATTTACATAAATTCCCCTTAATTTAGGGAAATTTTGGTCAAATATTAAGAATTTGTTTTTGCAACATTCCTCCATGAAATAAAGAATCTTTTTTTCTTCTCAAAGAAAAAACTTATTAAAAAACAAAAAAGAAAATGAAAATTTTAAACTAATGAAAAACAGAAGAAGTAGTACTTATGACCCGTATAACAAACAGGCTTAATCGGTTTTTGGAGTCGAGGGCCGGGCTATTCGGGCCGACATATATGAAATGGGAAATAATAGGCCTAATCACTGCCCGGCCCAACTATTTAATAATAGGCTCATTCCATTTAATAATAAGGCTTTAAGCTCGTCATTTTGATGGCTGATAACCTCTCATTTCCGTATATATATGTCTATACATATAAGTATATAACTTGCTCCAGTATTTCAAATTGTTATACATTTAGAAGTTTCAAATCTTCCCGCCAACAGAGATCTGAGAGAGAAATGAGAGAGAATCATCTTCAAACTCCACAGAAGGAACATCAACTAGCAAATCGCAGATCGAATTCCATCTCCGAACAGGCTAAGAAGACTCAAAAAGTACATTCGAAACCCTAACTTCTTGATCTATCTCTGTACTGTATTCAAATTCAAATATCTCATTCGCTTATCTACTGTTGCAGATAAGCAAAAAATGCTTGAATTCTGTATTTACGTCGGTTTCAGAAGGTGTCTCGCTCGAATCACCAAAGGACTCGATCGATTTCTCTTCAATCTCGGAGGTTTCCGATGAAAATCAATTCAGTGATTCCGCAGAGGTAATTTTAAAATTGAATTCGCAATTCAATGTTACCAGCTCTTGAGTAAATAATTAGTTATGATTTTGGAAATCACTTCTCTAGCTCAAAAATAAAACGCATATTAGTATTCAGTGGTGGTTGTTGCTTATCGTTGGATTATTGCGTGTTTTTTTGGTATTTATGAAGTACTTTTCTTACTTTTGAAGTTAAAATTCCAATATTTCCTATTTTCAATTAGCAATGTAATGTTGCATAAGCACTGGTTTTATTAGTATTTGGACTAGCTATCAAGAGCGAATATTAATTTGTTTCTGTTTCAGAGCTTCATTGCGTCAATAAATCCAACACTTTCTCCTTCATCAGAAACTGTTTCTCTGTCTGATCCCATTCGGTTGTCATCCCCCATCACTGTCGACAAGTATGAGACCGGCAGTGTCTCACTCAACCGTTGCCGATCTGCTGAATCAAACACTGTGAAGATTGGTTCCATAGAGGCAGAGATGGTAATGAATCATCTCAGACAAGCTAGAACTCAGATAATGAATTCAGCGGATGCTAATCTTCAGTCTAAGAAGCTGTTGGATGAGTTGATCAAGGTAGTGATTGATGAGTTCTGTGGTTTGCCTGAGGAGAAGGACCAGTTTGCGAAACTCCTTTCAACAAAAACTCACCTTGTGTTTCTGAGTTTCTTTCTGTGGATTCTTGCTGTTTTAGCGATTTTCTTCTTCAGTTGTGGTGTCCAAAGCTCTTTCAATGGACCTCCACCAACATGAATCTTGTTTTGTGTGGTGTTTGTCTGCTGATCAGTGGTTAAATGGTAAGAACGCTCTCAATTCAGCTTATTTGTGCTCTTTGTGGTATTCCACAAAATGCTTATCCTCCACTGAGAATTGCTAAACTTGAATTGATCTGACAATACTTGTTCAGTGGGCTTTTGCTCAACATTTTGCATCTATATGTTAGAAATGTATAGATATATAATTCGAGTTCATCTGATTGGGTTGGATAGAAGCACAATTAGATTTCTGAAAGAAAATATGTTTTGCGAGGGTTGAAGTTGAGTACGCTGGCAACAATTTAACAATTATACATATCAAGGTTTTAAACTAAAATACCTTGACATTTATATGATCAAACATGTTTGTTAATGACTGAGGCTTTGTACAATACAACTATATAATGTGGTGCTTCCATTAATTAGTTCTTTTGTAAAGAAATTTTTTTCTTTGCATGTGATGAGTGCACTTTTGGGCATCCATGATAACAGTAATTCAATTTTAAATCTATGACATTTCTTTATTTTATTTTATTTTATTTTTATTTGTCTATTTTTACAGAATTCATAGAATTTGGTGGAACAATTTATCTCCTTGTCTTAAACAACTAAACCTACTATAGACTATAGAGACACGACATAAAATGGATCTGAGAGAGACCTGAATTATATTCCCTGGTATCCGAATTTTCCAGAAGACATGGTGCTCACCTTGAATTGAAGGATTGAGAGCACATACTTCTCTAATTCTCATTCAATAAAGTTACAAATGTAGATTCAAGGCATATAAACCATGTTCATGCACAACAACACATATTTGTACATATATCCGTGCTCAAACTTTGAATGCTGAAGTTGATCCATTCTGTGCTAAGGCGTGCTGGAAAATTCAATACATTTCATGATTAAGATGCTGATTTATAATTTCTTTCCTTCAAGGCTTTAACCTATAGCCAATTGCAATGCTCTAGTTTGAGTTTTATAAGATTACATCATCTGGTGCTTATATTAAAAGATTAAATATATTATAATTGTCACTGAAAGTCGGATGTGACTAAATGTGGGCCTCTTTATATTGCCATTAAAACAAAAAGCTAAATGTTCTGTCTGTCCATATTATGGGTATACCGGTATAGTGCTAGGCAATGAGACTACTAGTGCCTCTTTACTATTAAAACTCATGGTTGCCCTTGTTTACATTAAACTGGTTCATATTCGTTCATGATTTGTTATATATTTTCCATTTTGAGAAGTTTCCTGTATAATTAAATTAGTACATCATTGCTAAGTCTTGATATAAATGCTACCTTTAGCAGATAGAGTCAGTTGATTCTGCTTTCATTGTTCTTCAGTCATTTGAGGGAGTTTATCAGCATTAATGAATAAGTGTTGGGCTGTAATTATTCTCCGCTTAACTTTAAGATATATGTGACTCCTTGGACTAGATATTTCTGCCTTTCTTGGGAACTTAAAGTCGAGCTTGATCTAATGTAACGTTGTCCTGGTTATTTATGCATGGGAGAGAGATGTGAATTGAAACTGATATAGAGTGGAATGAGGTGCTATTGGGGTTAGTCCCACAATATATGTTAATATATTCAAATGCTACTCATAGATGATTTAGTTGTTTGCAGAAACTACCTATGATTCGAATATCAACTCATATGCGATCTTCACTTGCAGTATTTCCCACGTGTGTAACCTTTGAGTAGATTACTGGAAACCTGTTTTGCTTCAGTTGTCAAGTTTGTCTATGAATCCAAAACCTTCATCTAGCTGAATGATTCAGAATTGGCTACTCTTTGGCCTTGTTGAGTTATGCTGTCAGGTTAGGAGAGAAAAGTCATATCCAGAATGTCTCCATTTGTTTTTATATATATTGACATTTCAAAAATTGATCATCTTACTAATGGTCTGAATGAAGAGGCCAAATTATATACATGGTAGGCAATGGTTTCTGAATAAAAGCCAGTTTTGTGAATCATATATAAATACCATTAATTAGACATGTTCTGAGAAAATCCAGCTTGTTATTTAAGTTTCTGCTGACTGGATTGATTCTGAAACAGATTTAAACACTTTAGACAGCTTAAGGGGTTATTCAAGAATGAACTAGTTTGAAGATTATACTACTTGTACAATGCCACCTTAGTGGTCCATGCATATGCAGCATATTTATGGATGGAAACCAGATCAAACTTGAATCATTTTCCATCAGAGACCCATATGTTATAAAGAGTAACTCCTACTCTCCTGTTCAGCTCTCTCTCTCTCTCATCATTGTTTTGTGGTGTCTCGTGAAAGGGGGGCAGTAGCTACGGCACATAATAACGCCCGGTACTTCCTGTTAATTTTTATAGAACTTGTTTAAGGTTTCTTGTTACAAGGGATAGGTATATTTTATTAACATACACATGGTACCAGGATTTTGGTGAGAATATGGATTAGGCTCATGATTTCCTTGAATTAAAATATAAACAACTCATCATTATGTAGGTATTGTTAACATTCTTATACCATAATTCAAGTTAGCAAATCCCTGTTAATTAAGATTGTTTTGTGGGAGGGATACATCAGGTACAACTCTACCATATGATGTATTTGCACATTGAATGTACTAAAAAATTTGAATTTTCACCCCTTCAGATAGCAACCCATTCAGTATTATGAACCAAGATCTTCATATGTGTCACTTTCATTTTGTACATGTTCTGTGCCTAATTCAACAACTTTATATCGTGAATACAACAACTTTAAATTGACAATGCAATAACTACGGAAATATGTTAAATTCTTGATTTAATGGTGTTATAACGCTGTTGCTTGAGTGTTGTATCTTTAATATAGATGTGTCGCATAACTTTTTTTAAAGTTGTTGCATGGGTGTTGTATTTTGTGATGTAGCTGTGTTGCATTGTGATTTAGCTGTGTTGCCTCCTCTTTCTCCTAGTTTTGTATTGTTAAGGTTTTTCTTTTTAACTTTTTTTTTGTTGGGAACTTTCCAAATGGTGTTTTCATAATCATATTTGATTTAATACGTTTTGGTGGATTCAGCTTATTGTATAAATTTGTTTTGAAATTTGTGGTTGTTTGTTAGATCTGATTTACACTGTCAATGCAACTTTGGGTCTGGAAGCATGCAATTGATGTCTTAGAATTGAAAATTATAATAGAGGAAAGTTAAAATTAATCCTTTATTGGATAGTGGTTGCATCCATTGATTTTTGTTGCTAAACTGATGGTGCATTTATTTTAATGAATTGTAGAGTCAGGGAGGGATTGGATTATTTGCCAGTAAAAGATATCTAGCCTTTATGCTGCTGCTCTTGAGTTGATATGTGCCTCAACCCAATTTCTAAGATAAGTGCTTTAAAAAAGTCGAGCTTTTAACTGAAAAAAACATGGGAGTAACTGGAATATCCACCAGATAGGTGTATAGTTTATACATATATTGAATACTATGTATACAGATACTAGTAACTAGGGACATTAAACAGCTTCCTTAGTCATTCAACTGTTTGCATCTTATCTGCATCAAAGCCTCTTTATCTTTTTCCCTTTCTTGCAGTTTTCTTTTCCCATGAAATCCTCCTGTATTCACTTTCTTGCAGTTTTCTTTTTCCCTTATCTTTTTACTTAAATAGTTACAATCAGAATTAATGTTTTTAGTATGCTAAGTAATTGGCTGTGTCATGAACATCCCACAAATGAGGTCATTGTTAGCACATCCATTCAGTTCTAATCAAGAAACCCCATCCTAAATTGAATCTAGAGAATTTTTTACTGAGGGTTCGGGGGACGGTTATTGGACGAAGAAATTCTAGATCCCCATTCAAGCAGCTCTTTGCTTGTATCATTCTTGTGAACTATAACTTCAATGAAGCACAGACAATTCTTCTTCTCCCCCGTTGCCATTGCAATTGCTTCCATAAGCTCCTGTTCACAGTGTACCTACAAAGGAAGGGGGGAAAGTGTGACTGTCACATATTGCATTTCAACAACTACGCATTAATAGCCTTTGCAAAATCTTGAATTACAACTAGCATTCAACTCTCTAACCTTCGCTGTCCAGCAGTTGCCTTCACCGTTGTGAATAGCACCCACTAGCCCTGTGTAGTTCCAATTCTTAATTACATTGTATGGCCCATCGTGGATTACAGCCTCTATGGTGATACACCATTGTTGATCAAGAAAATGATAGTCTTTTGCCCATAACGAATCATTGTTGACACATCTTGCGCAGTCACCTGCCCGCCAAAGTCTTAAATCAACTATGGAACCAAACAACTCTATTGACATGCATTAAACTAGTTTCAGCCATAATCTTGATGATATCATAAAATTCAATATCAGTTTCCCAATTCAAAGCATGAAAAGATTATAAAAATGGCTTGATTATTATTTTTTCCGTCAAAATTTTGGTTCAAAGTGAAGAAGGAATAGTGCTCACTTGGAAGCTCCCATCACCAATGCAAGAAATGACTCGCCTGTCTGGTACAGATTGTGCATAGCCGAGAGTAGCACCTACAGACCACCCAATCGAACTGTACTGCATTTGGAATTCATACCTGCAACACCAACTTTTTTTTCCTTCTCTGTTCATAAATAATTTGTTGCAAGATTGATAAGGATTTTGTTACTTACCCACATCCTTCTGGTAATTTGAGTTTCTGGCAGTTGAACCAGGAATCCCCCGTCTCAGCAATTACAGCAGTGTCATGTGAAAGCATCTTCTGAATGTGCTGGAAGAGAACATTAACCCTCAAAGGCTCATTAGGCTTGCATTTCAGAGGAAGTCCATCAGGGACATAGATTCGGTGGTAGTTGTCATAAGCAGTAGTGTTGCGTTTAAGCCTCATTGCCAGTGCACTGAGGAAGTCCTTCATCAAAACACATCCAAAAGCAGGCCCATCAGCAACCACCACTCGATCAGGCTGCACAATGATTGCCTTCTCCTTCTTGAGGAGGAGGGAGTACCCGACTGAACTGTTGTCGCTAAAAACAGGCCCGGCAAACAAATAAGCATCAGCAGACTCCACAATCTCGGCACAGAAGGCAGTGCCCACAGAACCCCAGTATGTCCCAATGAAGTGGGGGTGGTGCTCTGGCACCAACCCTTTTGCTGATGGCATCACGGCTACTGCATAACCACAAGCATTGGCTAGTTCAACAAACGCATCACAAGCCTTTGCAACTCTCAGTTCAGGCCCACCCACCATGACTGGCTTCACTGCTTTGTTTAAGAAGACTGCTGTTGCCTCTACAGCAGCTTCAAGCCTCATCTTATTGCTCAATCTGTATCAAGACATCCCAATAAAACCCAAAATCAGATTTCTTATGATCGTCAACTAACTTTTGAAAAAACAAGAAGCCACATGAAAAATATATATATATATATATATATATATATATATATATATATATATATATAAATTACCGGGGCGAAATTGAAAGTGGAATAGGGTCTCCCATGAAAGTTGAGCAAGGGATGGCATACAAATTGCAGCTAATGCTAATGTAGACAGGTTTGCTTTCTTTCAGAGCGGTAGAAATTGCGGCATCAATTTGTTCATGTGCATCTTCCATCTTATTGACAACAGCCTATATATATATATAAAAGAACAATACGAATTGTGACAAGTTATATGCCAAAAACCAACTATATATCTTAAACTAATCAACAGAGCAAATCAAACATCTATCTCAGGTTCATGATCGCCATTAACCATTTTTCCACTTGAAGAAATTCACATGCATTTACATACCAAACAGAGCTTACCTGATAGCAGGTTACAGTCTGGAAGCATCGGAGTTCTTGGCTGAAATCCGGTAATCCAATGGTGTGGTGCACAATCCTAGTAGAGCCATAGTCATTGGAATTGGGACTACCCACAACACAAATGACAGGTAGATTCTCACTATAAGCACCAGCAATGGCATTGAGCACACTAAGCCCACCAACAGTGAACGTGACAACGCATGCGCCCACGCCACGCGACCTTGCATACCCGTCGGCAGCATAGCCGGCATTGAGCTCATTGCAGCAGCCAATGTTGTTAAGCCCAGGCTCGGCAATGAGTTGATCAAGAAGCGCGAGGTTGAAGTCACCAGGCACTGTGAAGACGTCATTGACGCCAATCTGGACAAGCCGGTGAGCGATGTGGCGGCCTAGGGTGGCGTCCGCAGAGGAAGTGTGGGACTCTTGGACGGTAAAGGTACCATTTTGAGGTCTGTTGTTGGTAGGCTTCCATGAGTCTAGTGTTCCTATCATACTATCCATATATATTTGTATAGATATATATATATGATCAAAATAGTGACAGAATGTGAAGGTTTGAAGCAAGAATATATGAGTTCTAGCAAATGCGTCAAAGAGAGAGAGTTGAGGGAAGAACTGGAGAATCGAGCTGGAATATATATAGGAGGGTGGGAGAGTGTGGAGCTGGATTTGGAAAAGTACGAAGACCTAATGTTCGGAAAAGTAGGAAGGCAGGCCTAATGTTCGGAACAGTACGTAGGAAGTTTAGTCTAGTGTTCCAATCGTGTCCTGATTTATACGGTAATTCCTTGGAGAACTGGTACTCGTTTAGGCTCCGTTTGGGTGTCATTTGAGAAGAAGATAGTCGAGAAAGTTCATTTTTGTCCACCTTTCTTGTCGACCAAACGTGTCTTAGGCAAGGAATTTATTCAAACAATAATTAGTTGCAAGCTAACCAGCACGGATTTCTATCACGTTTCCGTATCGGATGTCTAAGAGTGCAAAAATGGCCCGCGGCCCATTGGGCAGCCCGGGCCAATCCGAGCCTATGGAGGGCTAGCCCGGCGCAGCCCTCTAAGAGGATAGGATGGGCCTGGGTACAGGTCTAAGCCCGCTGCCCGGCCTGTAAGCCCACCAAACTGCTTACTGGCTTGCCCAGGTGGGCACTACTTTTTTTTTTTTTAAATGTTATTTATATATTTAAAGTTTCAGTATCCACATATGCGAAAGAACAAATAATAGAAATTCAAACTGATTAGTGCATACTGTTGTTTAGTCATTTTACCATATATTGTGCCTTTTTATATGCACTGGTGGTCAAAATGATATATTGTATACTGAAAGTTATTATCACATAACTATTATAATATTTATAGACTTATAAAATTCTATTATACCGCACTTCACTTTTCACAGTTGCACTCCACTAGCATTTTTCTTTAAAATAAAATGACAAGAAAGTTTTTAAACTCATTAATGCATCATTCCTTATTTTATAATACCATAGTTACCCTTTATACAAATAAATTTTAATTCTTTTTATTTCGTTTACTAATTTCTTTTGGGTTCCAACCAAAAAGAACTTTTTTCTTGAGTACTTTTTTTTATACAGTTAAAAGTGATAATTTATTCAATAGAGATATCGAGTCAAAAGTGATAAAAGAGATAATGTGTACTTATTTTTTTGGTATTTTTTTTTTTGAGTCTTGTCAAAATTAAAAGAATTTATTCAACATGAAGAACTTTTTTTTTGTGCATCATATATATATATATATATATATATATATATATATATATTTTAGTAATGTCTTATGAGATAATTTATTCAATAGATAATTTTTTTTGAGTCTTTTTCTTTTTTACGTACCATACTTCTTTTTTCTCGGTCATATCAAATGAAATAGTTTATTCATCAAAGATAAAAAAAAAAAAAAATTGGGTCTTTTTTATCTTTGTGTAGTAAACTCTTTTTTGGAGTCCTATAGAGAACTTTTTTTTTATCCCTTTTTTCAGTTCTTGTCAAAAGAAATATAACATTTTTTTTGATACTTAGATAATTTTTATTTATTTTTAGATCTGTCAAAAGAAAAAGAGATAACTATTTTTTGAGTCATTTTTTGTGAAATTTTTTTTGAAACCTGTTAAAAGAGATTAAAAATATTAAATATTGGAGATAAGGAGAGAATATCAGAAGGGGTAGTTGTGTAATTTTTCTTAAAAATAATCATTTACTTACAAAATTAAAGTTAGAAATATCATTTTCTTTAAAATAGGAGTGTAAACTTAAAAAAAAGAGTGCCGAAAATCGCCTCCCTAACATAATTAAATTGAATAATTTTTGTTCACTTTTAGCTTCTACAATTTCACATTATACGTGCATGGAAATTTTATGTATACTTAAAGAGTTAAATTGCAGAAAACTAAGGCGGAGTCATGAGAGCTATCCTTTCAGAGAGCAAAGGAATCATTTGATGTTGCATAACAGTTTTTGAATTTGTTGTGTTATATGGAAATCTTAAATGAAATGAGAAAACCACTGTTAGTTTTGTTATGTTTCATAGGAAGTTTTTTTTCCTGCCAGCGTATTGATTGTTTTACTAATTACTATTATAATAGTTATATAATTATCAAATTTTTTTATTAAAAAAAACAGCCCCTAGCCATGCCCGGGCCAAGCCCACAGCCCACCATCCCAAAGCCCAAGGGACGAGCTTGGGATTCTTAAAATGTCTTTGGGCCCGGCCCGTTGATAAGTCAAATTCCGCCGGCTCAAAACAACGGCTAGGGCCCGCCCATTATGCAACCTGATACCGATACTCCTCAAATACTCACAAATACGTGTCCGATACCTTTTAAGCCTATTCATAATTTTAAAATACATTTTTTTATTTCTAACACTTATCCGACATTTCTCACAAATTTTGAATATTAAAATGTAGTTTTTTCAACAATAATATCATAGTATAATTGTTAAAAAAAATTTAAATTTATTTAAAAAATAAGTGTCGAAAATATATCTTAATTTAATAAAAAATTTATCCATACAAATTATGCAATGCGATTCTTAACTCTTATTTTATTTGTTAATCATAATATTTTATAAAGAAATGTTAATAATTTTATTTTTGGTATCTATAAAAATGTAATTTGTTATTTTTATATTGTTGTATTCGTATTATGTTTTTTTTTTAAAACTTATCGTATCGCTATATCCGTATCATATTGGTATTCCGTATTCGTGTTTTGTAAGGTTACAAGTCTTAAATAGTGTTAGGTTTTCTTTTTTCATTGGCTAGAAACTCAAATACTGATTTGCTCATACAAGTGGGACTTTGAACTTTCACCTCTTAGTTAGTATATAGAGCTAGACCACCGTGTTTGGTGATTTAACTAGTTATACCGAAATTGCAGTTCCCAATTATGTCAATACTTTGATCACATGATTCATTCCGTTAAATACATTAATCTTCCTACCTACCTTCAAGGAAGAGAAAGGAGTTCGAGCCCTGGGTGGGTAATAGATGACGAAATGAAAATATATCTTATTTTATTCTCTGTGTTTGTGATTCTTCGGAATTGAAATCCTGCTGTATAGGCAAGGACAAGGACAAGGACAAGGACAACGACAAGGACAACGAACATCTCACAAATAAGGTAAAATTATTAGCAGTATGTGAAAGTGACTCTTGGGCGTTCTGATTGTACGGGCAATAAGGAAGATTAAATTCAAAATCTTAAATGAGTATCAACCACAGCATAATAGTCCATGAACATCCCACAAATGAAATCATTAGCCGAGAGAGCAAGTGAAAGGGACTCTTAGGTGGTGGTGTGAAACTAGTCAGATTTGCAGACAATGTAAGCATGAAATAAGCTTGTGAAGAACCAGATTTTTAACAAAGCTACTGCTAATTAAATGCAAATGCAAATGCAAATGCAGGAATCTTGTACTGACGATCAATTGATCAACTCAGGTAAACCTAGGAATCCATACGTCACTTATCTGAAAATTGAATGTTTTGTAAATGTTGAGAATGATATACAAGTTCACAATGCACCTTTGTAGCCTCATTGGGTTGCAGCTAGTTTTAGCAATCCACCTTTTGATACATACACATGGTGCTTAGCATTCACTACCATTCTATAACATTGAGAAAATTGGCAATTTTCAAACAAAAACTTCTATTTTTCCTTATAATCAATCATCATCCTTTCCAACTAAAATTGAATATCCAAAGCTCATTCCAAATCACCACAATATGTAAGATGTTGAACACAGAAATAAAGCCCAAAAAAAAACTCCTTTTTTAATAAAATTTGGGAAAACAAGAAAATTAAAATAAATAAAAAAAGCACATCCATCTGATCCGGTACCAATCAAGACAGTCCATCTTAAATTTGAAACTAGTGAAGTTTTTACTGAGGATTCGGGGGGCGGCTATTGGCAGAAGAAACTCTAGATCCCCATTCAAGCAGCTCTTTGCTTGTATCATCCTTGTGAACTATCACATCAATGAAGCACAGACAATCCTTCTTCTCCCCTGTTGCCATTGCAATTGCTTCCATAAGCTCCTCTTCACAGTGGACCTGCAATTGATAAAATAAAATAAAATAAAAAAGAGTGACCGTCACATATTCCATTTCCCCAACTAGACATTAATACAGCCATTGCAAAATTTTGAATTACAACTAGCGTTCAACTCTCTAACCTTCGCTGTCCAGCAGTTGCCTTCACCGTTGTGAATAGCATCAACCAGCCCTGTGTAGTTCCAATTCTTAATTACATTGTATGGCCCATCATGGATTTCAACCTCTATGGTATATCCACCATTGTTGATCAAGAAGATGATACTCTTTTGCCCACAACGAATCATTGTTGACACATCTTGTGCAGTCACCTGCCAACCAGAGTCTTAAATCAGCTATGGAACCAAACAACTCTATTGACTTGCATTAACCAATTTCAGCAATACTCTTAATAATATAAAAAATAATAATATCAATATCAGTTTAAACTCAAAACATTATAAAAAATGGGGGCTTGAAAATATTTCCAAAATTTTGGTTCAAAGTGAAGAAGGAATGGTGCTCACTTGGAAGCTCCCATCACCAATGCAAGCAATGACTCGCTTGTCTGGTACAGATTGTGCATAGCCGAGAGTAGCACCTACAGACCACCCAATCGAACCGTACTGCATTTGGAATTCATACCTGCAAAACCAACTTTTGTTCATAAATAAATTTTCATAGCATTGAAAAGGATTTTGTTACTTACCCACACCCTTCTGGTAATTTGAGTTTCTGGCAGTTGAACCAGGAATCCCCCGTCTCAGCAATTACAGCAGTGTCATGTGAAAGCATCTTCTGAATGTGCTGGAAGAGAATATTAACCCTCAAAGGCTCATTGGGCTTGCATTTCAGAGGAAGTCCATCAGGGACATAGATTCGGTGGTAGTTATCATAAGCAGTAGTGTTGCGTTTAAGCCTCTTCGCCAGTGCACTGAGGAAGTCCTTCATCAAAACACATCCAAAAGCAGGCCCATTAGCAACTACCACACGATCAGGCTGCACAATGATTGCCTTCTCCTTCTTGAGGAGGAGGGAGTACCCGACAGAACTGTAGTCATTAAAAATAGGCCCCACAAACAAATAAGCATCAGCAGACTCCACAATCTCGGCACAGAAGGCAGTGCCCACTGCACCCCAGTATGTCCCAATGAAGTGGGGATGGTGTTCTGGCACCAACCCTTTTGCAGATGGCATCACAGCAACTGCATAACCACAAGCATCTGCCAGTTCAACAAACGCATCACAAGCCTTTGCAACTCTCAGTTTTGGCCCACCCACCATGACTGGTTTCACTGCTTTGTTCAAGAAAGCTACCGTTGCCTCCACAGCAGCTTCTAGCCCCATCTTATTACTCAATCTATATCAAGGTATCCCAATTAAACCCTAAATCATTTTTCTTATGATCATCAACTAAATTTTGAAAAACCAAGAAGGCACATGAAAAATATATAAAACAAATGAATTACCGGGGCGAAAGTGCAAACGGAATAGGGTCTCTGCTGAAAGTTGGGTGAGGGATGGCAGGCAAATTGCAGCTAATGCTAATGTAGACAGGCTTGCTTTCTTTCAGAGCGGTAGATATTGCAGTATCAATTTGTTCATGTGCATCTTCCAAGTTATTGACAACAGCCTATGTATAACAGAACAATACGAATAGTAATACCAATCAAATTTACTTGTCAAAAACCAATTATCTAACTTAAACTAATCAACAGACCAAATCGAAACAACATCTCAGTTCAGCATGGCTAAATTTGTGAAAAGGAAAATGAAAAACCATGAACGCAAACATTTGATACAGACACAGTAAATAATATACAATATTTACATAAATTTAAGCCATCAGAACTAAAATTTGAATCAATTATCACCAAACTTGCAAGTACAATTCATATTATTTGAATCATTTAGCAATTTCGCATTGCTTAATTTACTTAAACACCACTAGAAGTTTAGTTTTTAGAAGAACTCAAGAGTACAACAATAAAAGTCGACTGAATCTGTCAGAAAAATTTACAATAATTGAACAGTTCACTACATGACATATTGCCAAGAAGATATTTAATCAAACAATTTAGAGCAAAATTGCCAAATTTCACAAACAGCCAAAAAAAATTTTTGTATCGATCAAAGAAGCACACTAAATACTATCCAGTTCTGAATAAAATTAAAGATACAAGAAAAAAATAATAAAATTGAAACACCAAGTTAAATATCAAATGAATCTGAGATAGACATAAACAGTAACATGCAACATCCATGATAACACCACCTACGATTCATCCATTACCCATTTGAAGAAACTCACACGCATTTACATACTAAACAGAGCTTACCTGATAGCAGGTTACAGTCTGAAAGCACCGGAGTTCTTGGCTGAAATCTGGTACTCCAATAGTGTGGTGCAAAATCCTGTTAGTCCCATAGTCATTGGAATTGGGACCACCCACAACACAAATGACAGGAAGATTTTCACTATAAGCACCGGCTATGGCATTGAGCACACTAAGCCCACCAACAGTGAACGTGACAACGCATGCGCCGACACCACGCGACCTTGCATACCCATCGGCAGCATAGCCGGCATTGAGCTCATTGCAGCAGCCAATGTTGTTAAGCCCAGGCTCGGCAATGAGGTGATCAAGAAGTGTGAGGTTGAAGTCACCAGGCACGGAGAAGATGTCACTGACGCCAATCTGGACAAGCCGGTGAGCGAGGTGGCGGCCGAGGGTGGCGTCCGGGGTGGTGATGGCTGAGGGAGGGTGGGAGTCTTGGACGGTAGAGGTACCATTTTGGGGTGGATACCCAACGTTGTTGTTGGTAGGCTTGCATGAGTCTAGTGTTCCTATCGTGGTGTCCATATGTATTATATATATATGTGTGATCAAAATAATGACAAAATGTGAAGGTTTGAAGCAAGAATGAGTTCTAGCAAATGGGTCAGAGAGAGAGAGTTGTGGGAAGAAATGAAAATTTGGATTGGAATATATACAGGAGGGTGGGGGTTGATTCGGAAAAGTAGGAAGACCAAGGCGGTGTTGTTCTTTGTATGGTAATTTCTTGGAGACGACGTCTTTGTCTAGGCTGTCATTTGCGAAGATACATACATTCGATGGAATTAGGGTAAATGAGAAATTAAATGATATAATTTACCGATAAAAAGAACAGCAATAAAAGGATATAATTATTGACGAGATTTTTATTGTTTTTCCTTTTACGGAACCAATCTTTTTTTTATATTTTTCTAAATTTTATCAGGATTATAGAAAGGGAGTGCAACTTGGATAGGTTAATAAAAGTCCAACCCACTCTTTTGACGAGTTTCAACAACTCTTTGTACTCTTTGTTGTTCGGTTAAAAATTTTGAGTCCCGTCTCAATTTGAGTAGGCTTGGGCACTTGTATCAAAAACCCAAGCCCAACCCAAATCCAACCTAGGTGATGGGAGGAGAAGATTCCTCTTCTTGTCCAGCTTCTAAAATAAATAAAACAACAACTAATTCACCTCTTCCACACTCATTATCAGTTCTGTATAAACTATAAACAAACCGCTGAATTGTTTTTTTTTTCCTTTTCAATGTTACATCTAAAGAGCTGTGGTATGCAAACCTGAAGCCCATTGACTTTATCTGGATAATTTCACAAAGCAGTTACATAGGTTCATTCTTTAACTTGTCGGTGTCAATGCCTAGCTACTCCTTTCTTCTTGAGGGCAGGACAGAGTGTCTTCTGATAAGTACAATATGCACATTTCTGTGAATGTCAGACATAGTAAATCATACCAACTTCTAGCAAAGAAGTGTGTGGCACATTTAGAACAACATCAGGTCCCCTACAATTCTTGCTGAGAAAAGCATAGACAATATCGATAGCGAATTTCTTGAAAATCGAAGATGATTTGCTTGCCTTCGCATAAGAATGCCCAAGGATATAAGCAATGCCAGACTCCTTAGCTTTCAGTATCTGAACAGATTCATCTTTGAGACAATAGCCTTCCAGATTCCAAATCTCTGATTTCAAAACATCGATGTCGTGGATAGAATGCACCATTTTCTCTTCATGACCAGGGTATGTGAAAGTGCATTCAGAAGTGGCAGGGCCTCGAGCATCTGAGCTTCCGAACACCGTAAATGATTCTGTCATTGGTTTAAGCTCACCTCCTTCTGTTTCTACAAATTGTATGATTGCCGAAACCAATCTATTCTCAAAATTATAATTCTCTTGTTGCAGATCCTTGTAACCATATCTCACAATGCACCGGAACATGCCATACTCTTTTGGACCCACTCTGCCTATGAGGAATCGTTCCTTGTCTCTAACATAAGGAACTTGAACAGATTTGATGCATATGAAAACTACCACCTGATGGAATGCAGGCAAGTTTGTCACAAAGTGTCCAAAGACAGCCGGGATGCCAGTCACCAGATTAGTGTAAACAACCCCAATTCCAGGAACCCGAACCATGCCAAGGCTCGGCCCCAGAGACAGTATCCTATTCATTGAGACCTTGTTCTCCACATCAAACTGGTGTTTCTTTAACGTACCATAGTTCCATAAAAACATTATGGCCATAAAAATCAAGGACAAAGTAAGTGGGATCCAGCCACCTTCTGGGACCTTAAAAATGGCAGCTGAGAGGTAGAGGAGTTCCACTGATCCAAAAAACACTAGAAATGCGATGGCCATAACTATCTTTTGCTTCCACACAATTGTCATCACCATTGCCATTAAGCAAGTTGTGACAAACATAACAGTAGTGACTGCCAGCCCTATGAACTCAACAACACAATGCAATTAAATATGAGTACCCATGAATGGCCTTGAAGATGTAGTTAATTTGGACAAAAAGTCAACAGTTCAGATTTTATACCATAAGCGTGTCCAATCATGTTTGTGTCCCTTAATCCAATTGTCACGGCTAAACAGAGGCACATCAGCATCCAGTTGACCTCTGGAATGTATATCTGCCCATATATTTTACTTGAAGTATGAACGATTTTGACACGGGGAAAACAATTCAATGCACAGCACTGGCTAATAATGGAGAAGGTAGCTGATATTACAGCCTGACTTCCTACCACAGATGCAAAAGTAGCCACTATGAACACTGGCCAAAAGACAGGCTCTGCACATGAGATCTGACATTAATACAATGAATAAACTAGGAATAACTTTGACTTTTGGGTACTTCAGTATGTTATTGCCTGGTATGGCTTTATAGAAACTTCTTTGGATATCTTCATGGTTCCTAGAGAGGAATGCAGCCTCACCCAAGTATGCAAGAACCAAAGAAGGATACACCAGAAATGTGAAGGCTATCTGGGATAATCATTATATTAGCAAGATTATATATAAAATAAAATAAAATTAACCAATTAAAGCAGTTTCCCTTTTAATATATGTAAGGCACAAAATGTAGATTACCTTAATTGACAGTGTGGAGAAGTGCCCTATATCAGCAAACATCGTCTCGACGCCTGACAGTAATCCAACGAAAACATGGTTCCAGTGGCTTCATTCATCAGCAAGTATACCACTGTGACTATATCAGAAGGGTGAAAAAGGTACCTGTGATTGAAAGAACCACTCCTCCTAACGACACCCAACCTTCCCTGCCTGTGCTTCTGAGGAACTTCAACATATAAATTGGAGAAAGTGCACGAAATATATGCGGATTCCATTTGATTATGTTATGTATTCCAATGCCACTAATACACAGAAGCCAGGCTGTGACAATTGGTGCAAACATGAAAGCAACTCTGTGCGTTCCATGATGCTGAAGAGAGAAAAGCCCCACTAAGATGACACATGATATGATAACGATATAATCTGGAATAGAAAAAATAATTAGAAGTTTCTCAGATATTGATGGTATTCAATGGTTAAATAATTTGTAATTGTAGTAAATGAAACTGAACTTACTCTCATGAAGTCCTGTGAACTTTAGTTTAACACCTGAAACTGCTGAAAGAACTGAAAAGGAAATCCATGCAAAGATCTCAATGTTATTCATGAACTCTTATCCCAGAAACATTACTTTTCCAAAGATGAATCAAATCAAAAGGTTTGTGTAGGAGAAATTGAAAAAGAAAAAAAAAATATATAAACTAATATAGTGTCACTTATACTTTCACACCTAGAAAATAATTTTTTGGAATTCAAGGTATAAGAACCACAGCAAAATCTAATTAATGCAACTGTCTCTAACACAAAATTTAGTTGAAAATCTTCAATTAAGTGTCTTTGTTCTAACTTAACACTTCACTTTATGCCACAAATATTTTAACCATTATTGCAGATTCAGTTGGACCATTTTTATAAGAATAACTTCAAGTATTAAAAAAACCTTGGCTGTATCCAAATCTAGATGTGCTTTTGAAAAAGAACATATAGACCATCTACTTCACAGAATTTTGCACAAATCTTCAATTTCTAGATCAGAGTTGAGAAATTATCATATTTAATATAAAATCTGCTCAAACTCATCCATGACCAAGACCAACAATCCTTCCTTCATTATCATTTCTGGAAAACTAACCACATTTCCTTCTTTCAAAAATGTTGAAACTAGGTGAGTGATAGATTTTCAGAAGTAGAACTCAATTATTTACCTTACATATATGCTACAGTATGTATGTTCTGGTGTAGGTATGTATTAGGAAGATGGGTTCACTCGAGTACAAGTTTTTGGGCACTTCATTTAATAAGTATGAGAAGTATGATTTTCATGTAAGCAACAGAACTAAATTGATCATTGACATCCAGCAGACCCTAAGTAGTAGGAATTAAGGCTTTGTTAAGCAGTTTAAAACATTAAATCCTCCGTTGATTGTAATTAAAGATGCTATGGAACTGTAAGAGATACAACAAGAAACTTGTCCAAGAAATGACTACAAATTTAGTTGCTACAGTTGCTAGTTATCTAGTCAATGGATCTGCAGAACAATCAGATACAAATTTTATGCCTATATCATACCCTGTTGAGTTGACACAAGTAAGGTCAGGAATCTGCTGGATCCAGGTGAAAACGGCATATATGACTCGCAAAGTAAACAGTATTATAATATTAGCGGTGTTGCTGTAGATCCAGCTACCTGATATCGCAGGAGTAAATACACCATCCCCAATTGCCATGCAGGTTCCCAGTAGAACAAAGACCAACAGTCCCTTACGGCATTTTGGGTGCTTTCCAAAGACTGACTTAAGTGCAGAACTCTGCCACGTATTCGATGTTCCTTCTATAGCATATGCAGACAACTTTTCATCTGTTTCCTGTTGATTGGGAAGAATGCCAAGTCTTGCACGACGGCAGAGTAGAGAATATAATGCAAATGTACCACCTGCACTATAAGTGAAAAGTTGGCATTGATAAACCTTCTTTCTACTTTCTCCAATCTTGTACATGAAATTACATACTTTACAGTTACACTCACTGAGTGAAGTGTCTAATTTACGACGAGAGAGTATTTCAGCATAATTTCATATAACAAATAAAAAGAAGCCATCTCCGGCGTACCAACTTAACAGTTCAACATGATTGTTTTTCCAAGGATATGGAAAGAGCTAGAACGTTTGGCCCTGTGTGGATGCACCATAAAAACACTTTTTTGCTGCATTTGGAAGAAAAAGGAAGTATGAAAAATTAAAGAAAGAGAGAAAAACTAAAGAAATTCTATGGCCTGTTCAAGTTTTACAAAATGAAAAGAAATTAAGAAACAAGAAGAAAAAAAAGCATTTTTGAATTAGTAAATTAAAAGGGCAAAACGCTACCAAACAGGCCCACTTGCTTTATTTATTTAGTGAACCATCAAATTTGCTTGTAATGGTTCATAGTGATTTGGGAACCAAAAATGACTCTTGCCCAAGTAGGTATATATGCCAGCATCTCTCTGTTTACTTCCTCATCAACGAACTACTCTAATATTGAATGTTTATTAATAAATAACATGAAAAAAGGGACCCTGAGGTTGAGGCACATTGCATAATTTTTCAAGCCTCAAACTCATCTTTCTTTAAGTAGCCAAAAAATAAAGCCAGTGAACGACGAAGCTGTACCTTCACCATTGTCATCAGCTGACATCACTATGAAGATATATTTGAAGAGAGGAATAAGAGTAAATGTCCAGAAAATAAAGGAAAGCACCCCATAGATCTCCTCATCATCCTCATGGAGGCTCAGCTTTCCAGAGAAGGTGGTCTTGTAAACATAGAGTGGAGAGGTACTGAGATCCCCATACACCACCCCAAGACTCTGATAAGCCAAAATGAACATGGCCGAACAGGACGTCCTCTTCATATTCTGATTTAGCAAACCAAATTTAGTACCATTAAACAAATAAATAGAAGGAATGTAAATGAAAAGAAATTAAGGGCATTACTTCACATTGGGATTGAACCTTGTGCACTTCTCTGTTACCATTTTCCCAAACAGGAGGCTTCATGTCTTTTATTCTATTAATGTCAGCCCATTATAAATTGTGCTTCAGTGACCTAGTTTTTTTTGCAAATTCTATGCATATTTCTTCTATCAGAACTCCATAATAAGTTAATTCCAACTGATATGTACTATACACAAACATACAACTATTGATTTTACAAATTAATTACTAACAATTTAATTAGATACTAAAAATACAGTAAATCCCTGCATTGAGTCCATTAAAACTCAATCTACCCCATAGTTATCCTCCTCCTATGTAAAACCACTCTAAATTAAATATTTCTAGAAAACCAATAATCAGGCTAACAGAACATATTTCATCCAAAACTTCCAAGAAAAAAAAAACCCAAAACCACAAAGAACATGTAAATGGCATCTCCCTTGGATTTGTGTAATTCATTTCACTATCTGCACATTATAGCTATACATTTTCTCAGGTGCCCATTTTATCTTAAAGCATTCTTCAAACCATTATCAAGAAAGAAAAAAGAAAAAAAAAAAAAGACTTCTGTTTACAAGCCTATTCAACACCAACCCATTAATCAAAAACAAAATAATGGAGACAAAATGATGTTAAGAACTCAAAAGAAGACAATATAAGGAGAGAAAAGAAAGGAAAATTAAAAACATAACGAAAAGAAAGACAATTAGCAAGGACCAGTACCTGTTGGGAAGTTCCATTTTCTACAGATTCTACTGATGGTTTTGGGTTCATGGCTGAAAAGGTTGGTTGAGAACTTGAGATTTGAGAAGCAGATGAGAAGAGTCAAACAAGTGATTGGTAGGGAAGAAAAATTATGAGGCAATATAAAGAGTGAGGAACTAGAGAATGAAGGAAGTAAACAGCAGTAAGTAGTAAAGAGGCAAATGCTGTGTGTGTGTTCAAAGAAGTTGCAGATTGCGTTCATGCACTTTCTCTCTCTTGAATATATATATTGTATATTTAATGAAATTTTTACTTTTGGTACGTTATTAATTAATTACTCCTTTATTAAGACTTACATTCTATGGTCCCTCTCCTCCTTACTTGCTAGTAGGGGTTTCTACTCTAGGCTGCGCTTGGATGGAACAAGGGTGAAAATGAGATTTCATTTCCAATTCATCAAATTCGACCCTTCTATTATTAAATACATAATTCAAATCCTATTCTTCTAAGATAATTAAAATATTGTTTAAAAATCATAAATAGTTTAAATAATTTATTATATTTAATAAATAATGTTATTACTAGCATTAAAAATTAAATATTTTAAAATTATAAAATAAAACATAGGAGGTTAATAAACAATTTGAGATAATGAGAATTTGAACATTCTCAATATTAATACACTCATACGATTTGCTCACGCACCGAAGATCCTTTCTTTCATCCAATTACACTACGCTTGCAGGGCAAAATTCTATTGAGCAACTTGTCTTACGTGGAGATCTTGGTTCAAATTAGTCTAAAAAATTATGATTACAAGTTTAAAGTTACAATTGATTTAAAACCAAAAAGCACATTACTTTTTATTATTCAAATGTAAAGTAATTTAGTTTTTGTACGTGTGTGTGTGTGTGATGAAATTAAAAAAACAAGGATACATATGAAACATATAAGAGTATATTTTATAGTGGTAATGTCATTGAAATTCTCTTGGTAAATTGAGCAGTCTAATTATAAAGAAAATATAAATTTAATAACACAAATTAAAAGCATAATCCTTCTAGAACTTGCCCTATTACTAAACATCCTATTTTCAAAAATGAGATTTAATTCCAATATCAACCAATTGTCTCCACAAGAAGCATTTTTTCTTTTTAGAAAATATAAGGATGCTTTTTTCCTCCATCCGATTATTATAAGTTCACTTGAGCCCCCCATGCCAAATTGCCAATCCAAATTCAACTATATATGTGGAATTCAAACCTACACAATGGACAAACAACTATATACTTGGATTAATCCTTAACCAACTCATAACTACTCCTTTGTCATATAAATCTCATGTTTGGACTTTGGAGTCAAGTATGGCTTAGTTAAATGAGGAAACTTAGCATCATTACATTACATATAGTGTGTAGTTTTATGCTTCGTTTGGTAGGAATGATGGAATAGGGCGAAGGGAAGATATGATGGAATGAGTAAATTTTCTTTGTTTGGTAGAGATAATGGAATGAGAGAATAGAAAAGAGGATGGATGAGTTATCATTTCTCTTTCACAAATTTTTATTCCTCTAAATTTGGTGAGAATACAGGAAAGAATAAATGCAAGACTATTATAAATGTTTTAAATTACAAAACTTTTCTTATCTTTTTTATTATTATTATTATATTCTCATAAAAATAAAGTAAAATATTATCTCATTCTCTTCTCTTTCATCCAACCAAACAAAAAGAGAAAATAATACAATTACTTTTCTAAAAATGTCTTATTCATCTTTCATTCTCTCTCTTCCATCCAATTTTCTTCTTTCCTACCAAACAAATCATTAGACTAAGATTTGGTTCGGTAATAAAGCATACATCACTCAAGGAAAGTTTTCTTATTGTCATTTTTCTTCATAACTTCTATCACATGGGCTTTTTTTATAAAAGCATGCTTTAGGGTTCAAATCACATAACATTAATAATAATAATAATAAATTAAAAGAAAATGAAAATTCCTAATACGGTGGGTGTGTGAATAGGGCCATTACCCATAGGGCCTATAGGCAAATGTGATTTAAAAAAATGGATAAAATATATTGACTTTTTTTAAAATTTGGTCTAATTATACACGGGTATTATGTTTGTAAAATAATTACACTCACATTTCTTCAACACGTTAAAATAATAATTATGTCCACATTATTTGAAAATGCTTGTTTCTTACCATTTCAATGAATTGGAGGGTATTTTAATCAATTTTTGGACAAGAGTCCTAAAAGAGAAGTGAATGTAATTTTTTTACAAGGGTAATGCTAATCAGACAGAATTTTTAAACATAATTCGTAGGCAGAAACATTTACATTCATTGGATGCATGTGGTGAGTGTATGTGGTGGAGCCTACCACATGCATCTAATGGATATAAATGTTTCTGTCTACGAATTCTGCCTAAATATTCTGTCTGAGTAGTATTACCCTTTTTACAAATATAATACTCTGTAACTAATTAAAGCAAATTAGTGGAAATGTAACTCTATTTTATCCTTTAAAAATTGCATCGGAGAAAAAAGTTGATAGCCCCAATTAAAGAAGCATTAAGTGTCATAAAGAAGTTGTAGGCCCATGTATCAAGTAGGAGGACGTAACTGTCATTTCCAATTGGGGATGTACAACATACACGGATTGGCTGTCTTAGGCCCTGTTTGGCAGAGCTTTTGCTTCGGCTTTTACGCAGAAGAAAAAGAGAAGCAGAAGCTAAATCAGGAAGCTGGTACCCCCAGCTTCCTTTAAACGCTCTTTTTTTACTCCGAAACTCTTCTGCCTTGTCAATCCAAACACTCTCCAAAACGGCTTCTGAGCTTAAAAAGCCGAAAGCCACTTTTCAAAAGCCAATCCAAACAGGGCCTTAATCCCACGATCTTTAGAGATGGGCTACAAGCCTACAATAAAGGTATATTTGGACCACAGAGGTATTTGTACTTGAAACTGAGTGAGACCCGTAAAACCCAATTATACCCCTTATCATAAAGTATCCAATTGGGAACTGAAGGGTATTTATGTATTTAGGCTGAAAGGAGAGAGAGGTGTCTCATTTGTTTCTCAAGTAATATATATATGTATATAAGTTATATATAAGTAAGGGTATCCATATCAGTCTGCCCATTGTTTATCCATCTATTTGAACAAGTAGCAGGTGAGCATAAGTCAGAAAGTGTTGCTTTTACTCGTTCCTTTTCCAACTGGGGCTCTTTTAAGTATCTCTCCTTCTGAGAAATTTAACACAATTGTAATAACAATAATACAGTATTACCGACTAATTAAATATTTACAAATGTTTTTTTTCTTTTTTTCCATAACCAAAATATCTTAGGCTTTGCTCCCAACATATATATATATATATATATATATATATATATATATGTGCATTTTTACTTAAAAAAGATATAATTTATTAGTAATATCAATTGACATCATTTGATCGTTGTTAAGGCTGCAAATGAACCGAGCAGCTCAGACTCAGACTCGAGCTCATTAAGAGCTACATTTGGGCTCGTTTGTTAAGCAAACGAGCCGAACTCGTTTTCTAAACTCGTTTAATAAACTAGCCGAGCTTGAACAATGTTGGACTCGGCTCGTGTAGGCTTGTGAACATGAGCCCATTTATGTTCGCGAACAAAACTTATTTAGAGCTTGTTTAGGGCTCGTAAACATAGACTTGTGTAGGCTCATTTACGTTCATGAACAAGCTAAAACAATAGTCGGAATAAATTTTTTTTATTAAACTAGTCGAGCTCGAATTTCTCAAAATAATGACCAGCAACCCGTGCTTAGCTTTTCGAGCTAGTCACGAACTAGAACCAAGCTCAAGCGAGCTCACAAACAAACGAGCCTAGGCCTGAACAGAGTCAAGCTCGGCTTGACTCCTTTCATTAGCAACCCTAATCGTTGCACCGAATACTATCTTTTAAAACAACATGAACCCTTGCTCTATTAGTTGGATTAAGAGCTTTATTTGCTCAATTCAATAACAATGAGTATATACTCATCACCACCTTTTTTTTTTTTTTTTGTTAATATATCACATGTAAAGACTTAAATTTATATTTAAACTCATATAGGCTCACCTTTGTGAGAACACCTTTTCTTATCTGTCCCTGAAAAGATGTGGCGGGTTACACAAATAGAAAAAGATTAAGAAATTATGGTTGATCACTAATCGATTGATAAAAACAAAAAAGTATTTATGAATCGCAGTTATAAAATCTGGATACATGTTAATGTTACAACTTAAATTTTAGTATATATAATGTTTTTTTTTTTTTTTTTTTTTGAAAACAAAAACTCTTTCAACCACTAATTCTTTAAACTTATAATTGTAATCAGAGATGGGTGTAATAATCCGTAAATCACACATATAAGTGTTTTCGCGTCTTAAAAGAATCAAATCCAAAATATCCGAATTTATGACTCTGTCTACTCCTAATTCATTGGGTTATCTGTAAGGATTCATGTAATCCTTTTTTGCTGCAGCAATGAAAGAAAAAATCTTAATTTTTTAATTACCATTTAACAACTATTCAAATATATGTACAACCTTTCAAGATACATCTACTCATCTAAGTAATAAAGTACATTAAACACACCTCTCTCTCTCTCTCTCTCTCTCTCTCACACACACACACGCATCAACTATTGCGTTTCATGCTCATTAGTGCCACTTCGAAAGTACATGTCATGGGTTTTGGGTTTCAAACCTATCAGACATCAAACTGCTGAATTTTGTTTTTAAACATCCAAGATGGCTGAATTATTGTTCAAGAGTGTTGACTACGAAATACAAGTAATAGAATTAATAAGATATGTATTGTAACAAGTAACGACCATGAAATAATAGAATAAATAAAAAAATAGTCCTCTTTATTTCTTTTCTCTTATTTATTTATTGTCTTAAATCATTGGATTCCAACCGTACAAAATGAATAATTGTTAGTGGTACATTGCATAGAAATATGATGGATGAAAAGAAGCCATAAAAGAGAGAGCGGTGGATGTGTCTGGTGTGCTTTCTGTATCAAACATTCAATGCCTAAATATTTTCCATTGAATATATATATATATATATATGGCCATTGAAATGGACATATATGCATGTATGTAACCCTTCTCACACTTGAAATAGTCAAAGTGAGGATAAGGCAGCATTTGCTTTTACACGTGCATCCATCCAAGGGTACCCCTTGACCTTCAGTCCCCTTAAAGCTTAAGCTGAAAGCAAACTGGTATACCACTAATGGAAAGATGCTCAGTATTAGATAAATCAGTGAGAGTGATATTCACATGAGATTCCAATTGATGACCATATAAAAAAAAATCAAGCAAACACCCGTTAGAAAAGTTGAACCGGTTGTGGAAGCCACTCACATGAGTGCGCTATATAGTCATGTGTAGTGCTGTTCAATTGCTCCTTAGTGTGTAGGGAGCAACATAGGCGATGTCAATTTTTGAATTTCATCTAATGACTGAAATTAAATACTACCAATTAAACACAAATTCTAGATTTTTAAGTACAAAACCACCTAAAAAAGTATTTTAAATAAAAAAAACTCTCTAAAACAAATAAGAGAAATTATTATATATCACAGAATTCCGTGTATTGGGAGAATCCCACCATTAATAAAATTCCATCTTGTTCCTCTAATAATAGAAAAGAGAGTTTTATTATTGGTCCTATTTGTTTTGGATTGTTTTTTTTATTTGAAATTCTTTTTAGGTGGTTTTGTACGGTCAAAAAACTAGAATTTATGTTTAATTGGTAGTATTCAATTTCAGTCATTGGATGAAATCCAACAACTGAAGTTGAATTCGCGTATATTGCTCCCTACACACCGGGGAGCAAATGAACAGCCCTCTAGTCATGTGTATATTATATATATAGTAACAGTAACGGATTGGGAAGTTCACTGTAGACGGGTGACTTTGCTTGATAAAAAATAAAAAATAAAATAAAAACATACTTTGAACTACAAAAAAATATACAAACTTAAATACAAACGAATTATATCATATGTTCATTTAATACCATTTACAAATTTTCTTAATTACGTTTTCTGTACCATACCATAACTACGATGTTTTTTAATTTGTGCTCACTTTCATTATACTTGAATGAACAACCATCAAAGTCAGCAAAATGCAATATTCAATGCAACAGTGACTTCGCTTGCTACAAATCAATCATTATTGATTCTTGTTACCAAATACTACTTACTAACTTGATCTCTCCTCAATCATTTCTCCATGTAAAACATAATATTTAAATTACAAGATTTAATTAATCTATGACACTCTTTATCAATGAAATGACAGTTTTAGACTCAAAACCATACAGGGTACAAATAGTCTTAACCTGCCATCCTGAGAAGACGACCTGATTGATAATATGATTCTCTCACAAAAGCTAAGCTATATAAACTTTGAAATCACTAGCATGTACCCAAACAAACAAAATAACAGAGGAGAAGAACAATGAGACAGAATTCTTCAAGCCACAAATCTATATTCGCATCACAACTCAAAAAGGCACTCAGTGGTCAGTACACCCCGCACACCCTCAAAAGCACAATCGCGTTGGTTGGTAGGTACCTTAACCCAACCAGGTCAATAAGGATACATTACCTAGTAATAACCTGTGACACCCAAAATAGACGCACAAAAAATTGACATGAAACATGACCCCAACTCGATCATATGTTGGCCATTGTTGTGTGTCAAGAATGAGTTGGGAGGGCTTAAAATTAAAAAAACAAAAAAGCAAACCTAAAATAAAAAGATAACAGAACAAGAAAAACAATGTGCTAAGCCGCAAATCAAAAAACAGATTTCAACAATAACTGTTTCTAACATGTGCTTTTGGTGTTCTGCACCCTCAGAAGTGCAACTTGACCAGTACCTTACACCAGGTGAATAAGAAGTATTCAAGAAACCCAGCAATACCTCTAATAATACAAGAAATAGACACACACAACCTCGATATGAAACAGGACCAACGTAAGATCAAAAATTAACCAAGACTCCAAAGATGAACCAACAAAACCAAACCAATCCCACCCGTAAAAATACAATCCATTGCATCTAACCAGACTGAATAAACCAAAAAACGGGTAGCAGATGAGCTCAGAAAATCAACCTTGTTAAGTTGATAGGGATGTGTGGTCTATTGATATGGTATCAAAATGCATCCTCCCCCAAGGAAACAGGCTCTCCTCTTCCTCACGCTGCATCTGCTTTTACAGCCACACTTTCAGATTCCTTATTCTCCTTGGCAGCAACAGGCACCTCTTCCTCGGCATTGTCATCAGATTTCTTATCTTCAACACTTAACTTATCAAGCAGACCAGCAGCAGCAGATGCATCTTTGTTTTCCTCCTTTGTATGCTGGGATTCAGCAACCTCTTGAAACATCTCCATGAAGGTTTTGCAATCTTAAAAAAAGACGCATGAAAATAGACAGAACCATTCAGAAACCCAAGAACAAACAAGATATATGAACCTTTTAACACCATCAGATATTGTAATGTACAGTAAGGTCAGGAAGACAATGTTAGACATAACCATTCACAATCTGCAGGCTACTTTTCACCACAACAAAATGCCTTAGAAAGCTGAGACAAAAATGTGACTTAAATGACGACCTTCAAATGAACATAGGTTTTTTAGTCATCATTTATTAGCACCAAGTTGATAATTTGAAGTTCCCTCTATTAGAACTGCACGTCTGCTGAACTCTGAGCAGTCCCTTAATAATGAAATAGATACCACAAAACACATATCATAACATATCATGCATATCTCAGGATGCAAGATGCGAGTCTGGGATCTGTTTCAGATTTATCCATGTAGCAGAAGCAATTATGGAGACCATATCTGTGATAATCAAATGAAACTGAAAAGCTGAAATGCACTCACAGCTGAATCTGAATTCAAATTATGAAACATGAATACAAATAACAGAAATACAAGATATTGAGATGATACACTATAGAAATGGCAATATGGAAGATTCTTAAAAACATTATATAGATACGACAATGATGTGACAGATATGTACACAACGTATGTATATATTCATGGAAAAATCACAATATATAAGTATTAATTGTTAGTCATGATATATACAAATGTTTTTCTTTGTTAGGCAAATACTAGACACACACACACAAATGGCCCAGTGATATTATATACATATGTTATGAACAACATTCCTTTATACTTTTTTATAGGGTGAATTGCTCTGACACCCCCCTCTGGTTTACTTTTATTGCTCACAGGTAAAACTTATTCAAATATTGCTCTAACAGGCCCTGTTAGAGTAACTGCTGGATTTTTTTAACAAAAAAATGTGTTTTTACCGTTCTACCCTTGTTTTATTTATCCAAATAAATACCTCATTTATTTTCTCACCGTCTCTCTCTCCTCTTCTCACCTCTCACCGTCTCTCTCTCTCTTGATTGAACATGATGGTGATTCAATGGTGGAGACACATTTTGGCACAATGGTGGTTCGGTTAGAGCTTGGTGATGTGGGACTTGCTTGACGGGACGATGGTGCTGATGGGTTGGTGATGATGGTGGCCAGAATTAGGTGGGCCATGATGAGTCTGTCAGTGGAACTGTTCTCAGCTAAAGGTGACCGACAATGGCAATAGGCTCGGTTTTGGACAGTGGCCGGCATCGGAGAAGATGGTGTTCCGGCCTATAACACAATGAAAACCCAAATGAGCAATCACCCGTTGTGTGCTTCTTTTGTTGGAGTTCGATCACCCCAAATGACCCAAAATGATTGTTTCACCAAATTCTCAAAGTTAGTGCTTGACGGGATGATGGTGGTGATGGGTCAGTGATAATGGTGGCCGAAATTGGGTGGGCCATGATGGGTCTTTGTCGGTGGAACTGTTCTCAACTGAAGGTAACCAGTGATGGCAGTAGGCTCGATTTTGGACAGTAGCCGACATCGGACAAGATGGTGTTCCGGCCTATAACACAATGAAAACCCAAATGAGCAATCACCCGTTGTGTGCTTCTTTTGTTGGAGTTCGATCACCCCAAATGACCCAAAATGATTGTTTCACCAAATTCTCAAAGTTAGTATGAATTAATTGAGTTTCTATCACCATATATGTATATGGGTCAGTTTGTATATATATATGGGTCTGTTGTTTGTGTGTGTGTGTGTGGGGGGGTCTATTTGTATATATATATGTATGTACATGTATATTGATCGATAGAATGGGTGTGTTTGGAATTGTCTATTTGTATTGGTATATTGAAATATGTAGAGAGAGAGAGAGAGAGAGAAGGGTGAGAGAGAGAAATATGAAGGAAGGGTAGTTTTTGCATTTTCAATTTTCAATTTCATTGAACTCTGATTTTGTTAACAATCAACTAAAAACAGGGGATGTCATGGCAAGGTCAACCAAACCTCAGGAGAGGTTGGTATTGTTTTTTAATTAAGTTCTACTCGTGAGTAATAAAGGTAAACTTAGGGGGTGTCAGACAATTCAGCCTTTTTTTATAAGTACCGACATTCCTTTACATACATATGTTATGACTAAAATTCCTATATAAAAAGACAAATTATGACAAGCAAGTATTTTTTATGAATCTATAGTAGATGCATGGATTGACATCGACGGGGTATTGGCTTAGTTGGCTTAGAATTTCTCTAAGTCACATCACCCAAGAATCTCGAGAAAAGTATAAAGTTCTAATCAGAGGATAATATTTATACAAGGACCCTGGCCTTCTCTACAGGCAACTTCATACAGTTCACATTTAATGTGTGGCCAACATAATTTAACCTGAATAATCTCAGAGCCTTTTTCACAGGCACACTTCACTCAGAGGACTCATTGATGGATAAGCCTCATAGCTACATCTATAGGCACCTGCCACACCTCACCTCAAGAACTCCCAAGGAGTCTTATAGCCTTTCTCTATAGGCATGTCTCACATCACTAACTTGGTTCTATACCTCAAGTTGGGAGCAAGTCTTGGGAATGGTGTCTAATAAGTAAATGATGTGCAACAGGATCCTAGGGTATTTGTGGAATGGAGATTAGAACTCATATTTTGTCAAGAAGCCCCACTTGATAAAAGGGTAACTCTATGGGGTGCAGGAGATGGAGGACAAGCTCTCTAGAGACCGGAACCACCTGTTTATCGATTTTTTTATCATTTTCGCTATAAATGCGTTTCGAATGATGTTATGGATGTTTCGAGAGTGAGAAACATGTTTGGAAACATATTATAAGGGTTTTGGAAGCTTTCAAAAAAATTGGAGAAGTTTGACTTTTTGGTCAAACAGGGCCCCGGAAAGTGGTCCGGGTGGGCCCGAGAAATCCGAAAAATAATTATTTTTGGTTTTGGCTTAGATGAAATGTTTAAAGACTTAAGGAAGTGATTTCGAGGCCGTAGGAGCTTTCGAAATTGAAAACGGAGCTTGGAAAGGTACGTTAAGTGGCTTAGGAGCATTTGAGTCATTTTGGTAATTTCATCCGATATTCACACTAGTTTCCTGTATCTGTTTTGGTGTCGAAAATCGGGGTGACAGCTTGGTATCAAAGCTTGTTTATAGTTGCAAGGTGTTGAGTTTTATTTAATCACCTCCATTTTCCATGCCCCTTCCGGGTGTTGGAATTTGGGGCGTGACAAGCTCATGGTTCTTATAAGAGAAAATTGAATTTCTCAACCCATCTTACCACATTTAATGAGCCCAACCACCACACTCTAAATTGTATCGCATCACATTTAATAAACATTCCAAAAGTGGTAATTGGTACCATCTATGTAGCCTTAGGAAACCATGCCCAACCCTGGACTTTGACCCAGAAATAAGCCTTCTTACATAGGAAAGTCAAAGTACTTGGAAAGCCTTGTCATGCTTCTCCTATAAATTATAGTACTAGAAAATGTTGCATTTTGATGTTCAAAATGTGTCAGACATGGGCTCAAAGTAACTAAGAAGTTAGATCATGCTTAAAATAAAAATCTTATTTACAATTTATGGATTTTTTTTGAATAATCAGACACATACTCCAAGTTTCCGAGGAAAATCGATATATGATACTAGTATAGGGAGTATCCGTGTTTCATAAAATTCAAATCAAATAATAATTTACAATCAAATTCCTAAAATCTCTTCAAACATAAAAATTATGAAGAAAAAGATCGAGTCAAATAATCAATTTTGAAGCAACTCCACGTCAGTAATACCCCGTCATTTTGAAACAAATTATGTTTTTTAGAATACGATAGATCGTAATGTGACATATGATCAATCATAATATGCATTATGAGCGATCATAACATGCAATATGATCGATCGTAATATGCAATTCGATCAATTATAATATGATACGATTGATCGTAAATATGACTGGAATTCTATTTTACAAATCTGTTTTAAGTGAATTTCCTATTTTGATTTCGGTTTATATAAAACTCTATTATGCAGAACTTATATGTGTGTATTGATAGAGAGAGAGAGGGAGAAGAGCAAAAAACCCTAATCATTGGTCTTGCGCATACAAGATCGCGAAAGACAAATTGAGACGAACACACGATGAGATACGTGTCATTGCTCCGCGAATCGTAAGACAAGCTTCTTTCTTCTCTTCCCCTTTGGACCCATAAACGTATCAACTCTGATACATATTAGGTATATATTATAGGTTTGGTTGGGTGTATTGATGTTACGTATATAAACGTGAGATTTGTATACATATATACAAGTATATTTGTGTATATATAATCTGGACTAGGTGTTTTATATGCTGTCATAACTATTAGATTAGTTCAAGAAACATAAGCAATAAGGTTTGCCTGAGATTAGGTTGGTTGTGAGTGTTCGATTTGCTATATATATATATATATATTGTTATGGACATACAATGATGCTAATATGTTCATTTTGACTATATAATCTATTTTATGCATGTATAGATAGGTATAATTCTTGCTTGTATGTATTCATGTTTATAATCTGATATATAAATGTATATGTTGCTGCGTTTTTTGTTCTGGTGTTCTTTATGTTATAATTTGTGGTATTTATGCAATGTTATTCACATGCTACTACTTAGATTATATATATGTTTGATTCTTTTCTAAATTTTGTAAACTAGTATGATAGGATTAAAGTTGTTTAGTGCATTGATTGGTTTGGTTTTCAAAACATGGTGGTGTTTGGGCACAATGTTTGGTTTGGGAATATGTTGACTATACTTAGGACATGGGAAGCTTTTCATTAGATAGACGCAAAAATTGCCTAAATAAATTGATAGATATGTTTATATTGACTTTTTATCATATTGTGAATTGTGTATGTGTAATAAAATTATTGTGGGCTGGCTAATAAGTCGGACTCACTAGTACCAATTAGCATGGTTGAGTTGTCGGGTACGTGATTATTTGCAGACATGGTTGAGTTGTCTATCTTTATTCTTATATATATTTGCAGGCATGGTTGAGTTGCCTATTTTTATTCTTATATATATTTGCAGGCATGGTTGAGTTGTCTATCTTTATTTTTATATATATTTGCAGGCATGGTTGATTTGTATATCTTTATTTTTATATATATTTGCAGGCTTGGTTGAGTGGCTTATACTTTCATTATTGATCACTTATGTATATTTAATATGTACGGATGATATTGTGGGGTATTTTTTTTTTTTTGTATTTATAGAGATGGTGGAATTGTCAGTACTCTGTTGGGTTGTAATAGAGAGACTTGCTCGTGAATTCAACCCATTCTTTTATTGACAAACTTCCAGGTCTCAGACATTTCCAGCTACAAGTTTTTTTTTTTTTTTTGTATTTATGGATTAATTAACTAGAGTTTTATGAAAATTTGTGGTATTGGAATTTATTATTTATTACTTTTTCTTCTCTGCTATTTAATTATTTCTTTATTGCATCTTATATTCTATGCTTGTTTATTGTCAATTGCCTAACACCTCCCTGTTTTAGTGTGTGAGCATGGCCAATTCATGCGTGGAAATTGGGGGGTGTCACAAGAATGATTTGAATCCCATAAAACAAACAATAGAGACATCTATTTATTATTTTACAAGAGGAGATCATCATCATGTCTCTTTAAAGAGAGAGAGAGAGAGAGGATGAGGAGAAGAAGAAGAAGAAAGAGGAGCATCATTCGAAAACAATACTTCCAAAATCACTCAATTGTTGATTGTCAAATCTTCAATACAAAATCTACATCAACTATCATCAACAATTGGATAACTATTATTACTTAATTCCAAGAAAGGATTCAAGGCCAAGCTATTATTAAAATAAAAAGTCAATGTTACCTGGACCCGGGTACATGTGTTAGTAACGGTTATATATCCACGTGTCAGATGTGTCAAATTCCCAAATAAGACACATGGACACTGCTAAAAGTTCCTATTATTTAATATTTTTATTTTATTTTCTAGAATAAAATAAATATGTTTGTGTAACATAGTCTTAGTATAGGCATTTGAATCATTTTGACATAATAATATAAAAAATTTTAATTATTGGATGTGTCTTTTAGACGTATGTCCAACCAAAAGTGTCAGTCATATATTATCACATACCGATGTCCGGAAATTGTGTTTCGACATGAGTACTTTATTTACTTTCAAAGAGTTCATGTAACACAGAAAAAAATATTAAAAAAATAAAAAATAAAGGAGTAATTTGCTAGCAGGTGGGTGGCTTCCTCAATGAAAATCATAATTGAAACAACCCCCTCCCCCCAACAACCGGCCACCCCAACAAACACACGCACGCACACAAAGTACAATGTGATCATAAATTCATCCATTATATTGTTGGCAGTGCTGCCTTGTATGTTAAAGGCAATCCCAATAGAGAAATGCAAGATCAAAGAGGGAGGGTCAGTAGCAGACTCACAAAAGGCAGTGATGATTATAAAGCTTTGACCATACAAAGCTCAGTGGATAGTTATAGACAGTTTAATAGATCCAGTCCTTAGGCATTGCGGTGAATAATAATGTCATATCTCAACTGGGCATGTACAATTCTAGGTTTCATGATTTTGGTTTATCACATCTCTTTTCCATTTCACATCTCACATAGATGCACCAATTTAAATTCATCATTGCATCATCTGAAAATAATGATTAGATTACCATAAGTTCCAATCATAACATGCCAAGTATACCATCAAAACAAGCAAATTCAACCACACATAACAACTCATTAAATATCATCATACTCCCAGCATAGCACATAATATCATATAACTAAGATCCTACTACCATCATTAACTGAGAATATGATAGTAAGCAACACCCATTACATCAATTTTATATGACAACAAGGAAATTTTGACACAGAAAAAGATAATGAATTCATTGGAGGTAAACTTACTCTCAACTGATCCGAATCGAATGCAAAAGAGCTCATCCTTCAATTCACCATCAGCAAAATCAGTGGCATGCCAGACACAAGACTTGTCGTTTCCGGCATGTTCCTGAACCGACATGGTAGGAAGAACTGCAAAAATAATAGTTACACACATATAACAGTAAGTTTAAGATCAAAAAGAAAGACAAGACTGTAATACAAAAATACCGAGATGGTTGGCGCAGATCTTGAGCGTCTTTGATTGCCGCATAACGAGCCGAACCTTGCCCGATTCTTTGTGCTTCAAGAGTTTCACAGTACCGGCGCCTCTCTCCTTCCATTGATTGCCTTCTTTGTCGAATCGATAAAGCTTCGCTTTCCTGAAAAATTCTCAAAAGAGAAACAAGTCAGTTCATAAACCCTAGAATTTAAGGATATTAAAGCTGATCGCACTGAAACCCTAGGAATCGATCTGAGATACAGGAGATTTAAAGAAATAGAAAGTACAGATCAAGGATGGCGTCCTCGTCTTCTTCTCCGGTGGTGACGGAGACCTCTTCGAGCTTGATGATCGGGGTCACTGGCGCTCCGGTGTCTTCGTCTTCGCCGGCTGCGGCTTCTTCAGCTTCTCTGTGCTCGCGCTCCGGTTCGGCCATTGTATGGTGTATATGTTTGTTAGAGAGTGAGTGCTGAGTAGTGCGCCTTCAAGATTTGTAGTGTGTGAGACTGTTTAGAGAGCGAGCAGTGATGAGATTTGTACGTGACTTGGAAAGTTCTAGTACGTATTATACTATATTATATTAATAGAAGTGAGAGAAGGAGCCAGGATTTGAGAGCTGAGTCGGCAAATTGAGGATTACAGACGATGCGTCTTTAATAGGGTGCAAATTGGGCTGGATAACTCCATTCGAGTCCCATTTTCTACGGAACAAGGATCATTTTTAGTCAAATGTCTCTCTAAATTTCACATCACACAATTACTATTTTATTAAATTTAAATATAAAATTTTTATTACAATTGAATTGTAAATGTTTAAATTGAACAAAATGATGAGATAGTTGAATCTAAATCTTAAAATTAAAATTTACAAAATTCAAGAAAGAAATTTAATTGAAAATGATACTTTTTCTTTTTAATGAGTTTGAACAACTATTTTTATAATTAGGAATGTGATTACGTTGAAAAATTACAACCCAAGCTTAATTACTAATAGAGTTGAGTCGAGGTGCCAACAATTCAAGTGCAACCAAACTCGAATTGTACAATTATTTTTATACATATTTTTTATTTTTAATATATTATATATAATATTCAAATTATAATCACTTTTTTCTTGTCAACTTTTTTATTTATTCTTAATTTATTGTATGTTAATACTTTAGAAAACTAATTTTTAAAAAATTTGTTTGTATTTTTTTAAAAATTTGCATTAAGTTTTAAAAAAATTCATGTTTAAAGTAATATAATCTGAAACTAAGTATTGAAATTGGTCATATGGATAAACCAAATTAATCCAACTTTCTAACCTAAAATTTCAATCCAAGTTTAAAAATTCATGTGTTAGGCAGAGTTAATGGTGAATTGAAAGGACCAAACAATCTTTGCAATTGAGGGGGCATTGTGAAAAGATGGAAAGTTCAAGAGAGTTTTTATGCAATTTGCCCTAAAAATTGTAAAAAAATGGGATTTGCGAAGCACTTTAATACTCATGGACTCATGGACAAAACTATGTCATAAATTATTTTTCTGTGATAAGATTAAAATTAATCGAAATAACTCATTTGGCATAGTATTGTTAACAATTATTTCTGAAAAATAAATTTAAATGGATTATATTTGTATATAAAAAAATTATTAGATGCATCATAAGAAAATAAAGATATCTTGAAACAATTTTTATAATTTTCTTAAATTTCTATTTTTTAAAAACTAAAAAGGAAAAAAAAGTCTAAAATAAAAATTATTTTAAATAAAACCTAAATTTTCTTAAATTTATATCAAGAGGCATTTTTGTCATTATAACATCACTTTAATGGTGTGTAATTTTCAAAAAAATCTTAAATTTCTATTTTTTAAAATTAAATAAGAAAAGAAAACCTAAAATAAAAATCAATTTAAAGAAATTCTTTAAGGGGCATTTTCATTATTATAACATAACTTTAAGTGTGAAAAGAATAAAAAAAAAAAAAAGAGAATTAATGTGGTCGACCCCATACATATGTGACGAAGGCAAGGATAATGATTTAAGAACGTGTGAAATTCACACACATTTTAGCTGTTAAATTCTAATTGCTAACTGACGCAGGGGGTTGTTACAACAATTAAATATTTCATAGGGCTTTTAGTTAAAAAAAAAAAAAAGGGAGTTATTGTGCCAAAAATTGAAAATGGAATAGAGTTTGATGGAATTTGCACAATAACTTTAAAATTCATTTATTACTAGAGGATCTCACAATTGAAATTTCTCTCCATGCCTTTACATTTCTTTCCTAATAAAAGATTTTACCTTTTCATTTGCATTCGTTTGGACTCTTTTAAATTTATTTTCAAATCCAATAATTGATTTTATTAATACTCATAAATTTTGACATATTATTTCGATCCTTCAAACTTGTATACTAATGAGTGATTTCATCACTAGTATATTCCGGCAATTTTTCTTAAATTTGTTTGGATGGATGTTCAAATTGAAGAATAATATATATATATTTTTTCTCTTGAGACATTTGCTCCATATAAAGTTGTCTTGGTGTCGTGTACTTTTCGGCATCATGCTATAATTGTTATTTATTTCCCTAGTGGCTTGTTTTCTATATATGTTTCCTTTAGCTACGGAATCCAGTTGTATTTGTTTGTCTGCATGGAATGAAAGTAAATAAAAAAAAAATTCTTGTAAAATCTGCTACACCTATGTTACTAACCTTTTCTATAAATAGGTGAAATAACATATACATTTCTTGTGTTTTTAAAAATAACACTGCATTTTTTTGTCAATGTACTTTTTGTAACACTAATCTCTCTTGTCAGCTTTGCAAATACGAAAATTACTGATGTAATGATATTTTTTACTTGCGAATGAAAACAGGTAAAATGACTAAAATACTAAAATGACTAAAATACCCTCTTTTTAACATAAATTTTATGAATAATTTTGCCCTTTACTCAAGCTTGAACACACACTCTCTCAAACCCTCAAATCCCACACCACCACCACCTCCCTCCTCGACCCCACCAAATCCATCACTAATCAAAATCTGACATTCCTAATACTCCTGTCTCAACAATCAACCCATCACAAGGACGCCGACACTTGCAAAAACATATGGTCAGGAGTTTTTTCTCAGCCAAGGCGGTGGTAGTGATCAGCAAGGATGTGACAGTGATGGCATTTAGGGTTGTGCTGGTGGTGGCAGCGGAGTAATATCCAATAGAAAATTGCTTGCCACTCATACCGACACCTTTCTTGCAGATGCAAAAGGCATGGAAGTTCTCGACGACCTACGAAGTGGTGTCGTCGTAGAGGTGGCAAGTTTGCTCGCCGAAAGTTCTCTGAGTCTGAATTTTGTGTAAGATATATATGTGTGTGTGTGTGTGTGTGTGTGTGTGTGTGTGTGTGTATATAATAGCTTGCCGATGCCTTTCTTGCAAATGCAAAAGGCATGGAAGTTCTCAATGGCCTACAAAGTGGTGTCGTCATATAGGTGGCGACTTTGCTTGCCGAAACTTTTCTGGGTCCGGGTTTTGTGTAAGATATATATATATATATATATATATATATATATATTGCCCTTGTGTTATAAGAGATGGAAAAGAGGAACTATATGCAATGTGTTTTATAAGAGAGAGAGAAGAGGAACTGTGTATATTTGCTTCGTGTGTTTGCTATGAGAAATGTAGATGATGAATAGTGAGTTAATGTGATAAGGTTAGTTTGATAATTTAATATGACAAAACTTTTTCAAATAAAAAATATTAAATCGTATACGAATATATTTCTCATTTAAATATTCATTCTCTAACAGGGACATCAGAGTAATTTTTCTTTTTAAATAAAACACTTTATTACATTTGGCCTAAATCCAAAAAATGTTTTTTGAAAAAAGAAATATTTTATTTTTAACAATTCAATTAATTTTATAAAAAAAAATCATACATTAAAGCAAAAATCTCAGAAAGATTATCTTCTATTTGTCTCTAGTTTTCTAATCGAAAAATAATAACTGAAATAACCCTATGTTTTTTCAATCACCTGTTACTTTATAAGATGAAAAAAAATGACAAGTTATGGTTTTTGGAATGATGTTATATTTGAGGATAATTGAATGAGAGAAATAACATTTTCATATTTATAGGTTAGTTTTTCTATGTTTATGATTCCGTTCTCTCTAGAATAGGTTAGCATCACTCAATTTTTATACATACCTAATGCAAGGAATAGTCTAAAATAAAGTCAACCAATAACAATGCAACAGGATATAAAAAATTAAAAATTAAAACACAATTAATTACACTATCAGTGATAATCACGCGTGTAAACTTGAGAACCCAACCCAACACCATGAATGATAATCACGCGTGTGCAAAGGCACTCTCTCAAGAGATCCATTTTAAAGCACAAAGGGGTTTTGTCATTTACAACTATCATGTTTAAATTTAGTTAAATGATTTTTTTACTTCTTATTTAATTACATGCCTATAATCAGACCTTTATGTATCAAAACAATATCAATTCGTAATTTATGTAAATGTAGTTCCCCAACGTCCAAATGAACCATAAGAGGTATCACCGGATGGCGAGAGGAACCATTTATCTAGCTTTACTCTAAAAATTGCCACACAATGAAAAATTGTAAACCAATTGAAATATATTAGTTAAGAAAGCAAAGCATTCAAATTATAGAGAATATTGGAATATTACATGATTAAAACGATTAGAAGAGGAAAATTCCAATTTTATATTTGTAAGAGGGAGTACCATAACAATAAAACTCAGTCCCTTAGATGTTCATATCATTTTCGCAAATCATAACAGGTCTGATTCGCTCATCACTGTTTTTAAAATAGACTCCCTAAACACATCATAAAACAAAATAAATATATATTTGTATAGATAAGAGAAATATAGTTGCCCAATGTGTTCTCCTAACACAAAAAAAAAAAAAAAAGTGTTACGGAGAGATATAAAAATGCGCAACACAATCACTTTTGCTTCAAGGGAACGAGTCGATCGCAAACCAAATTAATCCCGTCGACCAGATAGAGAAGCCTTCATTCATATATATATATATATATATATATATATATATATACACACACACACACACACCGAAATATACGGTGTTGTAATTTGTTGGATCTAAAAATATAGATTAAAACATAGAACCAAAAAAAAAAAGCGAGATTGGCAGTGGAGAATAGCGAGTAAATCTGTAAAAGAACTTAAGATGATATTTTGAAGATGAGAATCAATTAAGCTTTAATCTGCTTGCAGCAATTAGAAAACTAAACGCCAGATAGAAACCCTAACCTTAATTCCTAAGACAATAGAACGAACGAGCGAAAAACTGAAAATTAGAACCTGAAGTTAGAACCTGAAGCTTGCGTTATAAAGAGAAGGGCAAGCTGTATCAGACGGTTTGGATGCGGCTTTTGAAAATGAACGACTGATATATTACCTATTGAATTTGGGTAATGCTACTTGGGCAGAATTCTTAGACAGAATTCACAGGTAAAAACTTTTAGATCCATTAGATGCATATAGTAGACCCCACCACATACACTCACCACATGCACTACATCCAATGGATATAAATGTTTCTGTCTAAATAGCATTATCCATCGAATTTAGTCATTGATTTTCGACGAACTTGCTAGGGCTAGGGCTAGGCCCTTTTGGATTTGGGCCGGGGATTTAGTCAGCGCAAAAGCGGATTTGATGAGACAAAATTAGCTATTTTAACATTCGCATCCCCGTAAAAACCAAAGGAATTTTCAAAATGGGATGAAAATCTCCGTCCCATAATTAGTACTGTATACCTACACTTATATATCCAAATCTTATACAGCCAAATCTTTTCACATCCTAATTCGAGAGACAAATATCTTTAAAAACTTTAAAACACCATCTTTTCACATAATATTTGTAAACAATTTTGCCCTTCCCTCTTAACAACGCTCTCTCTCCCTCTCCACCATATAATTAACCTCTTAATTGGTTTTTAATTTATTTGATTTACTAGACTGCCCATAGAAATAGGCTTAATCAATTACGGAGCAAAAATAATAAGTCCCCGCATATTATTGCCACTAGACTAACCATAGAAATTGGCTTAGTCAAATATTGTGCAAGGTCCACCAATTTATTTTTATTTTGGTTCAATATTTAAAATTCTCAAAACTATAAAGTTGCGCTCTCAAAATTTTCAATTACATTTGAGTTTTTTTTATAATAATTATCCATAAAAAGCACACTCACTCCACAAATCTATTAATATATATATATATAATTAAAATCTTTATGAATTCTATTTTTTTCTGAAATCTCTTCAATTCTTTATGAATTCTAACTTTAAAAAAATCTATTATTGTATGATTAAAGGCAAGGATGAATAAAAAGTAACATAATAATAAAAAAAGGACAAAAATTATTAACTCTCAATGAGTTGGCTTAAACCTTGTCCAACCTAGACAAAGTTTGTTTGTAATTGTTAGATTATATATTTTCAAACTGTATATCTTCCTATATTTCTAACAAAATAAAAAAAAAAAGCTTTCCCAATCATTTAACTGAAAAATAATATATACAGCATCATTGAAAAAAATGGGATTGAACAAAAAACTGTGAAATTTAACCATCATTTCTAAAAATAATATAGACGGCTGAATAAATATGACACAAGTTATTTGAAATGATGTTATATTTTAAGATAATTGAAAAAGAAAAATAGGATTTAGTCAAAAACTTTAGAGTTTCAATAAAATATGAATTATATTAATGATGTAATAATTTAAATGTAGTACCCCAACGTCCAAATGAACCATAGGAGATATCACTGGATAGCGAGAGGAACAATTATCTAGCTTCACTCATAAAAATTGCCAAACAATAAAAAATTGTAAGACAAATGTAAAATATTATTTAAGAAAGCGAAGCTATAATTCAAATTAGAGAGAATATTGGAATACTACATAATTAAAACGATTAAAAATAATAAAAAATACAAATTTACATTTGTTAGAGGGAGTACCATAACAATAAAACAACTCAGTCCCTTAGATGTTCATAAAGAATTGCGATCATTTTCGCAAATCATTACAGGTCTGATTGGCTCATCACTGTTTTAAAAGACTCCCAAAACACATTATCAAAACAAAAGAAAATATATATATATTTGTGTAGAAAGAGAAATATAGTTGCCCAAAGTGTTCTCCTAACACATAAAAAAAACGGCGTCACGGAGAGATATAAAAATGCGCAACACAATCACTTTTGCTTCAAGGGAACGAGTCGATCGGAAACCGAATTAATCCCGTCGACCAGATAGAGAAGCCTTCATTCATATATATATATATATATACAAACACACACACACAGAGATATACGGTGTTGTGATTTGTTGGATCTAAAAATTTAGATTAAAACATAGAACCAAAAAGAAAAGCGAGATTGAAAGTGGAGAATAGCGAGTAGATCTCTAAAAAGAACTCAAGATGATATTTTGAAGATGAGAATCAATCCAGCTTTAATCTGCTTGCAGCAATTAGAAATCGAAACGCCACAATAAAACCCTAACCCTAATTCCTAAGACAATAGACCGAACAAACAAAAGCTGAAAATAAAGAGCCTGAAGATGAGAGACTGAAGCTTGCATTATAAAGAGGAGGCCGGGCTGTATCGGACGGTTTGGATGTGGCTTTCGAAAATGAACGACTGAGATTCAACCTAATGAATTTAGTCATTGATTTTCGGCGAACTTGGTAGGGCTAGGGCTAGGGCTAGGGCTAGGCGCTCTTGGATATGGGGACTTAGTCAGCGTAAAGGCTTACCTAATAGCCCACCTTTAAGCTTCGTCCTAGCATAGTTAGAATAGGGCTAATGAAGTTGGGGCATTTGGGCTTATTCTGTAGGCCCATGCATGTTTTGTGAGAATGTGTTCAAATTGATCCATTTTTGGAAGTTGCATATAACTGCAAGCCCATCCGCACATCATATAGAAGAAAAAAAATCACTATGACACTCCTTAAGTTTTTTTATGAAAGCACCATACTACCCTCAATTTTGAGAAAAAAAATTGCTTACATACTGCTTTGATATCATAATAAAAAATTTATAAATTTACCTTTTTACCCTTTTAACCCGAAAAGTCTAGTCACCCTCTTACGGTTTTTCCACCCACCCATTTTTCTCTCTATATCCCTCTCTCACAACAAATCTCCCACACAAAATCTCTCTCTCTAGAAACTGTAACTCTTATCGACGGATTTAAGAACGTCGTATCCCTCATCGAATTAGAACAATAGCGAAGGCGTGAATTGGAATGGACTAATTTTGTACCTAAAAAATAAAAGACTAATTTTATACAAATTTTACAATTACATAATGTACATTTTATTAAAATTTTCAAACTTGAAAATGAAATCTATATTTTTTATACACATTTAATAAATATATTTTTATATAATATGTAATAAATGTATAAAATTGATAATAAATCTCTATTATAAATTAAGCAAGGGCATTTTTTATTAATTAATCAATGACTTTGGATAATAAAATTGTTAGAAATATTAACCTAATATTATTTTAAGATTAAATAAATTATATTAATACTATTAAAAATATTAATTAGATTATATATGTACATTATATAGTTTATAAACAAGGGTATCTTTGTCCATTTAAAGTTGGGTCAAATGTTATTTGGTATAAGTTAATGGAAACATTTAAGTCATTTTGCTTCATATAAGGGTATTATTGGAATTTTGAAATTACTCAACTAACGAATTTAACCCTTGATTGACACAGGAGTGGTTAGAATGATTATGCAAAACCTTAATGTTGCGTTTGGTACGCAAAAATGAAATAGAGTGTCTATTCTAATCATTCATTTGTTTAGTATGAATTTTAAGGTTGGGATGGCTATTCCCTTGAAATGGAAATCCGTTCATAGTTAAACCTATTAAATGTAAGGTTACAAAAAAAAAAAAATTGATGTTCCTAATAAGCCCTTCACCACATTGCCACCTCCACCTCATCTCCACTACCTTCCATCATCACCGCCTTTCGCCACTTCCACCATCGTCTTCCATCACCACCATCGCCACCTTCACCACCACATTCTTCCACCAACACCACTATTTATTTTTAAAAAATGGTAAATTACACTCACCTCCCATGTAAGTAGGCTTTATGATTATTTATTTTTTACATAATCATATTTTTTTTAGATTTTGACATAGAGTATACCCCTTGTAATAATGTAACTTTGCTTCTTTAATCTATTCTAATCTTACTTATCCAAAAAATAATAATAATAATTAAAAAAATAATTTGTATAGGGATATAATTGTAAAAAAAAATGTACATGGGAGATCAGTGTTATTTTAAAAAATACAATAGAGATCTCTGTTATTTAGCCTATTTACAAGAGAAGTGAGTGTAATTGTCCCTTAAAAAAATTATAAAAGAATATTATTTTGAATAATTCAATTTGAACTTTATTCTATTCCTACGTATTTTCATTTTTACAACCAAGCACGTAGTCTAAAGGAGGTTGACCAGATTTTTTCAAAAGATTTAAACCGTGAGTAATTTAGCCAAATCCTACGAGAGTTCAAAAAATTTTACCTTATTATTTATAAGCAATATCAATTCCAATAAGTTGATTCAAGTAAATAAAAAAGTTGACTCTATAGTCTAGCAAGGACCAAGTCTTCTTAAGAAATTATTTGGGAGTGATGGGTAGGTGTGATATGGTTGGATCAAAATAGCCTCTATGAAATGGGCATCTGTCAGACCCTTGTCCTCTGGGCAACCTCATTGAAAAAGGTCCCTTAAATAGCTATTTCTAATAATAGAATTCTTATTTTATCCTTTTTACTCATACAACAAATACCATATTTTATTTTGTTCTTTTCTAGGTAATAATGCTTCCATTTTTTTATATACCGAAAAAATGTTTATGATTGCCTTGCGATTTCTTCCTACTTGTCGAGTATAAAAATGGGGATCAAATCCATGCTACCGGGACCCATACCTTGGGAGGAGAAGCCCCAATAGCTTTTGAACCACCACCCATACCTTCTTCCCATACCTTGGGAGGAGAGCTTTTGAACTTCCGGTTCTCTACTATTTACTTATTTTCGTTACGCATTGTGCAAGTGGAGTGTTAGGTGATACTACATTACGTCATTCATACTCTTTCCAACGCATGCGAATTTTTGACCATTTATTATGACTTTAAATATAGTAAGTGTGGATATGAATATAACACCATACATACAAAAAAATAATAATAATAATAGAAAATATTATTATATATATATATATATATAAATAATAATTTTTTATTATTTTATCTGTATAATCATAAATTAAATTACTAATTTAAAGTGTTAAGTTAAATGTTTGTTATTTTTGTTTTCTTAAATTTTATATTACTTTTTTAATTAGCCCATAATGTATTTTAAATTGTATTAAATCTGATTCTTCTAAATAAAAATATATTATAAAATCATCTACCGTTTTATAAAAATGTCCAAAGCACATCATTGTCATGTCTAATTAAAAAATTAAATATTCAAAATATTCGAGCGATTGCATTAAAACTTTGAAACAAACGTAACAATCACATGAGTTGTAATATAGGAGTTTGTTTTCCAAAAGCAATATATAATACATATACATATTATAAGCGACGGTAATGGTTTAGCTATATCTTCCCAATTATTGTCAACTCTCACAGTGTCAAAGCCTATCTTGCATTATCGAATCACAATTTATTTATTTTGAATGGCAAACCAAATCATATACATATACCAAGATAAACAAATAATGGCATTATGGCAAGACTGTGTTTGGAAGTTTATTCGAGAGTGGAGTGGACCCAACTCTTGCCAAATGGGGGGACCACTGATAGGCTGATAGCATAGCACTTAGCCTGTCAATGTGCCATTTCTTGTTAGCATTTCAGTACTAATAATGTGTTTGAATGGGTTTGGTTTGGATTGGATGTGTGTGCGTGTCTCTCTGATTTGAATAAATGAAAAACTTTGATTTGGCCTATTTGGTTGGAGGGTCGTATTGGGTATTGTATTGATTAATTATTACACCGACTTTTATTTCTTGTTTGTTTGTTTTGTTTTATTGAGGTCCATGGCAGTGAAAATTGAATAATATCACAATAATTTTTAATCAATCACAAAAATGTGACGCTCCAAATAATTATCACAATGTCACAGTTCCGGTAGTGTGCAAGTAACTTTGTCCGTCTCATGACACGCCAAGGCCCAAGACTAGACTGGTAGAGTAGTTGCTCCAATTATTTATAACCGGGGGTTTCCATTCTATTGGAGCTTTTCTACCAAACCAAAACTAAATTATTTTTGGCACTCACAATCTCTCTATCTCTATAGCTAAAGTAGATTAGTTTTGTCGAACTATAAGAACCCACCATTTTAACATATATATATATATATATATATATATATATAGCAGAGTCTTTTCAACTGTATCATCACATCTCCATCGCCACGTCATTCTATGCCAATTTTAACTTAATTTAACATTATTGCAATATCATATTAAAGTCACTAGCTAGATCATGGTAATTTTCGTGGCTAATCTAATCTAATCTCATCTCTACCCATTACTTTTTTTTTTTTAAATTATTATTATTAATAAATCACACACTTATTTGTCTCTTGGAAACTCCAACTCTCAACTTTCATTACCTAAATCCAATTCTATTTATTTAGACTGAGAGAAGTAGATGAATAATGTGAAACTGAAAAACAAAACAAAAAGTATACAATTCATGAATAGTTCTGTCAAATTCAATCTAGGAATTGGACAAAGTTATTCACCGACAGAAAAAACAGTAAAGTCTATTATAAGGTGAAAAATGACAAAATAATCCAAAATATAGGAATTGGGTAAAGTTATTCACTGACCAAAAAAAACAGTAAAGTCTATTATCAGGTGATAAATGACAAAAAAAAAAAAAAAAAACCGTGAAAAGGACTTTTTTGGGTGTCAATATAACAAATAATTGTAATGTCAAAGCAGAACAAGAAAATATAAAATTAAGGAGCTCTGTCCTATATATAAAAGGCTTTGTGTCACCTTAGTATATGTATCATATGAAACTGTTCGCCTAATAAATCGGGTTGTCCAGCGGATTTAGTTAATTTTTGTCACAAGCATGTTAGAATTGTATACTCGATTATGTAGATTATATATATTTTATTATAATATTATTAGATTGTTTTCACGAGCCGTATTCAAAATTTTATCTTCAAATTCAAATTGACTTCATATAATTCACTTTAAATTTGTGAGAGCGGTTAGATTATATATTTTCTATTATATCTGTTGTTAGATTATATATATATTTTTTAAAAAAAGTAAATAAATCGCTCACAAATGCCTTTTTTGGAGAATTTGATAAATTAGGTGAGTGCTAACTCGCTTGTAAATTTTTTTTTTGTCTCGATTGAGAGAACTTTTAAGAATTATGAGGTAAGAAATAAAATATGAGGTGAGAAAATAAACAAAGTCCGTAAATGAATTCAAATTTTAGGATGAGAAACATAATATAGGATTAGGGAAGAGCAATTGAAATATGGGATGAGAAAATAAGTTTTTATGCTAGGATAATTACAAATATTTTGTTAATGGTAAGGATAAATGTAAAGTGTTTTGTTGATGGTGGACCATTTGCCCGACCATACAAATAAATTATTTATAAAATACATACTAAAAAGACTATCCTAAAATCCCTTTGAATTGGTCTTTAGAATTCCACGTACCCACCAAGACTCACATCCACTTTATATTCAATAATTCAAATTTGCTGTGTATCTCTCTAAAATCAGACTTCAAATCAATGGCTAACTAATTCCTTTTATTTCTAACCACCACGTAATAAATAATGAATTTTTCTTTAAAGTACGTTGTAAAAGCAAATAATCACATAATTTGATGTATATTATTTTTTAAGCGGTAATTTGTGAAATGTAATATAGATAGCTGAAACGTGTATATCAATAATGAATTCAACTTTATTGAACAAATTAATGTGATCTTAATTCATGTGGTAGCCATGTTGTATTGTCTTGGACGCTTCAGACTCTTTATATACCTCCCATACCAATATATATATATATATATATAGCACCATTATTGGCGGAGTGACAGAGATAAGGATAGATATTTGGAAGATGTTGGGTACGTGGAGGATTGTGATAACACAAATTAAAATTAAAACCTGGTGTGTGTATGGTATGGGTCCATGTACAGTCCCTGACTAGCCCATCTTGTCTTCCTTCTCGTACGCCTGGGCAACTGATTGGGTACGATGACTGAGTTGTCATGTTTACCCAATGCTGGAAGTAGATATGCATGACAACGTGGGTGAACATGTGTCAGTTTATGAATCCATTAACGTTTATCGAATGAATAGATAAGACCCCCAGTGCTAGTGGTGTATATATATGTATGCATATCTATCTATATCACAACTCCGATCATGGTAGCGACGGTGCATGGAGGATATGATATATTCCTGGTCCTTCTCGGTGAGCTCGTGTCTGTCTATGTACGTTGAATGTATAGTCACGTTTTACTTTATGCATTTGAAGGAACAAATTAAGACTACCATTTTTTTTTTTTTATCGTCGATCAGAATGGCGCTACTTTGCTCATAAAATATTTGGACTCCAAAATCGAGTGAGAGGGTGTGGCTCTCACCACTGTGTAGTGATGGGGCTCACACCCCATTCTTTTCGTTCGGATTTTGAACTTTGGAACTCTATTATACTGTTTTTTCGGAGAATTGAAAAATCAAAAAGTTTTACAAAAATATATGGTTAAATTACACTGATTTTTCGTGAGATTTCATTAATATACACTTACCTCCTACAAAATTATATTGACCTCCCTTGTCAAAGTTATCGAGAGGATGCAGTCAACGATTCTTGTATAATTACGTTTCTATCCTTACAGCATCACACAAATAAATATTTTTGTGTACACGTTGCTCACACTCACTCTTAATAGCCCTTAACGAAAAGGAACAGTGTTACAAAAACACAAACCTTAATGGAGGTCAGTGTAATTTTGCAAACAAGATGAGACGTGTTACAAAAATACAAACCTTAAGGGAGGTCAATGTAATTTTGCAAACAAGATGGGACGTGAGTGTTACAAAAATACAAACCTCAAAGAAGGTCAATATAATTTTACAAATAAGAAGGGACGCAAGTGTATATTGGCGAAACCTCAATGGAGGTCAGTGTAATTTACCTAAAATATATTTGATTCTAACTTTTTTAAAATTCAATTATATTAATATTAATATTAATATGACAAAGTCTAGCAGGAAAAACACCAATCAAAAGGACACTTGCTTCGTTTAGTATGTTAAAAATTAATGTTTCGTTTGGTAAGAATGAAGGAAAAGGGGTAGAAGGAATATGGGAGAAAATGAACAAATTTTCTTTTTTTGGTGGAGAGAATGTAAGGAGAGAAGAGAAAAGAGGATGAATGAGTCATCCTTCCTCTTTCACAAATTTTCATCCCTCCAAATTTGGATGGAAAACAAAAAAGAAGAAATGCAAAACTATTATACATGTTTTAAATTACAAAACTTTTCTTATTTCTCATTCATTATCTACTAACAAACAAAACAAAGTATTATCTCATTCTCTTCTCTTCCATTCAACCAAACAAAAAGAGGGAAGAACACATTCTCTTCTTTAGGAATGTCTCATATATCGTTCCTTCTCTCATTTCTATTTAATTTTCTTCCTTCTTACCAAACGGAGCATAAAGGTAAAGCGCAAGAGGATAAAAGAAAACAAAAAAATAACTTCATCATTTGTTTGTGTGTGTGTATGTTTCGAAATATGATTTTGGTGACATAATACAAATATTCATAAACTCTACAATCTTTACGTAATGAAAAATAGAGAAAAGTACATAATTATATTCAATGTGTTAATGAGGAATAATTACTTTAAAAAATAAATTTCACTCGCTAAAATTAAATTGTAAATTATACAAACTTCCATTGAATGCCAGAGGATGGTTTAGTAATTAGTATTTAAATTTATTATAGGAAAGGAACTCAAATTTGAAGAAGGAGACTACAAACTTTTATATAAACACTCTCAAATTCTGGTATTTTATTTTTCCTCACTTCTTGATTACAAAATGATTTAGCAACATATATTTGTAGATAACAATAGAGAAATCTAGAATTACACAAATTATAAGATAATAAATTAAACATTATTTTCAATACTAGTCTTTTCATTCTCCAACAAGTTGTTTTACGTACATTTTCCACACATTCTTGATAGTCTTCCAATAATTGTTTAGTCTTCCAACAATGCCTCCAGTAAACCAAATATACTTTTCATTCCCAATCTTGCAAGGTTTCTCTCCAAATTATTTTCACCAAGAGGCTTTGTGAATAAATCTGCCAATTGATCATTTGTTTTACAATATTCAACTTGAATAATTCCTTCATTAACAAACTCCCTTAAAAAATGATAACGGATACAAATATGTTTTGTCCTTCCATGTAAGACCGGATCCTTTGAAATGGAAATTGTTGAACTATTGTCACAAAATAATGTAGTTGGCCCTTCTTGCTTGTGCTTGAGACTTTCCAAAATGCCTTGTAACCATATGAGTTGACACCCAACTGAAGTAGCAGTGAATTCCGACTCTGTTGTTAAAAGAGCCACAACAGCTTGCTTTTTCGAACTCCATGAAATTGCACCACTTACAAGATTAAAAACATAGCCGGATGTGCTCTTACTATCATCAATGCTTCCTGCCAAGTCATTATTCGTATAGCCAACAAGTTTAATCGGAACATATGCTTAATAAAAAAATACCATAATCAATTGTGCCTTTGACATACCTGAAAATTCTTTTGACATTTTTTCAATGACTTGAATATGGTTTTCCATAAATCGACTAACCAAACTTACCGCAAACATTATATATCTAGCTTTGTAGCCGTTAAATACATCAAATTTCCTATCAAACTTCGAAACATGGTGGAATTAACAAGCTTTCCTTTACATTTTTTGCTCAACTTGATTACAGTGATGCATGGTGTTAAAATCGAATTGGCATACTCTATTTTGAATTTTTCCAAAATTTTTTTGCATAACTTTCTTGAGAAATAAAAATTCCCTCTTTAAATTGATGAACTTCAACGCCCAAAAAATGATATAGTTTCCCCAAGTCAATCATCTCAAAAATTTTCATCATTTAAATCTTAAAATCATCCAATAGCTTCAATTTATTTTTGGTAAAAATTAAGTCATCAACATAAAGACTGACCATGAAGCCTCCATGCAAATCATTCTAAATGTAAAGTGTGTATTCATAAGGATGCTTTTGAAAATCATTGTTTTCAAAAAATGAATTGATGCAACTATACCATGCTCGTGGGGACTGTTGTAAGCCATATAAAGCCTTTTTGAGTTTATAAACCTTGTGTTCCTCCCCAACTATCACAAATCCCATTGGTTGTTCAACATAAATTTATTCCTCAAGGGACCCATTCAAAAAAGTGGATTGAACATCCATTTGAAACAACCTCTAATCATTTTGGGCAATTAGAGAAATACTTAAACGAATCGTATCAAGTCGAGAGACCAGAGCAAATACTCATTATAATCCTCCCATTCTGTTGGTTTGTAACCTTTTGCAACAAGCCTTGCTTTGTATTTGTTGATGGAGCCATTGGGATTCACCTTTGTCTTGAAGACCTATTTCACTTCAATAGGACTTTTGTTTGGTGGTAAATAAGCCAACTCCCATGTACCATTCTTTTTAATAGCATAGATTTCTTCACTCATAACTTTCTTCCACTTTTATTTTTTGCATGCCTCTTCATAGGAAATTGGGTCTTCCCTAGCAAAGAAAGCAAAATAAATAGTGCTTTCTTGATCAACTTGGTTGGAAGATTACAAATATCTTGGAAGCTTCTTGTCTTCTTTCCATTTGAAGATGGAGCGGATTGAGAGGATCCTTCACTTGATGAAGGAGTTGGGAAAAAAGATCATCAATTTTCACACATGAATCATTTTCTTCATCAAGAATGGTTTTATTTGAAGAAGTACCTGCTTTTGAATCAATAAAAGAAGATTTTTCATCAAAATTTACATCTCTATTAATCACAATTTTCTTTGTTTCTGGATTGTATAGCTTATAGGCTTTGGACCTTTCATAATACCCAATGAAAATGCATTTTTCGGCTTTGTCATCCAGCTTATTTATCATTACATCCTGAATATGTGCATAAGCAATACTTCCGAAAACTCTCAAATGTTGAACACTAGGCTTTCTTCCATACCATGCCTCATGAGGTGTACAATTCTTTAAGATTTTTGTGGGAGGTCTATTGATCAAATAAACAGCACAAGAGACTGTTTCCGCTCGAAAAACGGATGACAATTTTTTCCTTTCAAGCATGCATCTTGCCATTTCCATATTGTTCGATTTTTTCTTTCACTCACATCATTTTGTTGTGGTGTGCATCTAACCGTTAATTCACGCCTTATGCCAAGCTCTTTACACACTTTTTCAAATTCAGTAGAAAGATATTCACGCTCTTGATCACTTCTTAATGTTTTGATTTGAAAACCTGAAAATATTTCAACTTGGACTTTAAAATCTTTGAAAACTTGAAATGCTTCAGATTTTTCGTTCAGAATATATACTCAATTTTTTCTAGTGAAGTCATCAATAAATTAAAGAAAATATCTATTACCTCCAAGAGATAGGATTGGCAGTGGACCACATAAATTCGTAGGAACACGTTCCAACGGATTCTTAGCTTGCCACAAGGATTAAAAAGGAAATGGATCTCTGTGTTTTTTCCTGAGCATGCAATCTTCACAAATTCCATCTATGCTTTCAATTTGAGGGAGTCCATCCACCAATTTCTTTGAAGACAAAAATTTAAAGCTTTCAAAATTTAAGTGCCCAAACCTGTCATGATGCATGCATTATCATAGAAATTAATATCATATCCTTTCCGCAAAAGATGGCCAGTGCTAAGTAAATTTCCTTTCAAACCAGGCACATAATAAACTTCCGATATTTTCTCAATTTTGCCAGAATTTGTTTTGAATGCAACTTCTCCAACACCTCAAATTTTGTAAGTTCTGGCATCTCCAATTGTTACTTGGCCATGATCCACTACATCCAATTTTAAAAACAAATTTTTGTTGCATGTCATGTGCTTGCTAGCACCATTGTCTAAGTACTATATATCATAAAAATTATCACCATGATATGCAATCAACAAATTTTCATGAGAATCGTCCTTGTTTTCATGTATAAAACCAGCAATTTCATTTTTCTCAGCTTGCTTGTACCAACATTCATTGATTTTGTGACCTGGTTTATGACAATAAAAAAATTTGATATAACCTCTTCGTCTTTGGAAAGAGCTACGACCTCTTCTTCTATGTGAAAAATTTAGGGGCTGCTTGGTTTGTATCTTCCAAAATAGTTTTCTGTTTTGGGAGTGCTAAAAACATAGAAACTGATTTTTGTATTACTTGGAATTATTTTTCAAAAACTGTTGTCAAAGAACTGAGTTACTTGAGTATAGGATTTCAGAGAACAAAAAAAAGTTGTTTTCACAGTTTTGAATATTAAAGGGAGAACAAACGAAAACATGGAGCTATTAAAATACTGTAAGTGATACTCGTTTATAACACCCATGGCCATCATTAAAGCTTTTGCTACCTCTCTCTCTCTCTCACTTGTTTCCTCTCTCACCACTCTTTAATTAAGCCAACTGCCACCACCACCGGAGCACCGTCTTTGCCGACAGTGACTTAACCCAACTGAACCACCATCTTTTTCAACCGAGCACTGCCGTACTGACCAAACCCACCACCAAACTGAGCCAACACAGTCGCAATAGCAAATCAGACCACACCCACGCCAGAACAAGATCCAATCAAATCACACCCGCACCTGCGCCAGAACAATTTGTGAAATGATTTTGTGTATTGATTTTGTGGAATGATTCATTAATTTTGTGTATTGACTTTTTGGGTATTGATTTTGTGGAATGATTCATTTATGTAGTTTGTGAATATGATGTTTGAATTAGGTAAGAGACAGATGCTTATTGGTGACAAGTTTGGAGATGAATTTGAGAAGGATATAGGGTTGTTGCTCCGCGAACAACGACGACAAAAGGCCGATGATGGTGAAAAGGAGCTGAATTTGTATAGAAGTGGGTCAGCTCCACCTACTGTTGAGGGTTCATTGAGTGCAGTTGGTGGGTTGTTTAATTGTAATTGGGCTTGATATACAATTTGATTAATTTTCACAAAAAAAAAATTTGTATTCGTTTCATTTGTTTGATATAATTTGAGAATTATTTTAATTGGTGAAAATTATTTTTTATTATAGTAGTGCGCAATTTTTGTTATTTTGTTTGTTCAAAAAATTATTTTTAGTACCCTTAGATTTATTAAGTTAAAAAGACTCGCTTAAATGTAATGCACCTCTAACACTTGTTAATAAAAATTACATTATTATATTTAAGAATAATAAAGTAAAAATTATTCTCTGAAAACTAGTCAGTAGATATAACCAAGTAGATTTATGAGTTTTTGTTTTCTAAAAACTGTTTTGTAGTTTTACCAACCAAACGGATTTATAAACTGAAAAAATTGGAAACTATTTACTGTTTTGATTATCTAAAAAAAACTGAAAATACAAAACTATTTTCAAAGTTGCAAACCAAGCAAGCCCTTATATTTTGATTTTTCTCATCTTACTTGAAAATTATTTCATTTTTTGAAAACATTCTTCCTCTCCCACGAAAATTAAAACTGTTAGATGATTTTGTCAAAAAATCATTAGTTATTGAATGAAAAATTAATTGTTAATATTCTCCAACCAAACATGGCCTTAAGTGGTGGTTGTTTGAAGAATAGACGTGACTATTCTGGAAGAGTTATGATTCTTCACGAACAAACATGTCTGTTCTGGAATAGGTATGGCTCTTCATGACCAAACATGTCTGTTCAGGAATAGGTAAACAGACATGTCTATTCTGGAATAGGTATGACTCTTCACGAATAGACATGTCTGTTATATAGCCAGTCATGCATAACCAAACGAATAATAATTTCATATCATCTATCTCTACATATATATACAGTTCGAGTACTACACAAGTTGTGTTCGAAGGATTATAGAGATTGAAGTGCTGCCTCTTTAGAATCGTAAATCCGTTCTATCTTGGAGACAATTGTTCATCACTTTGAGCACTATAAGGGAACAAATTTGTCTTAAGGAAATTGTGTTTACACAAGGCTCGGATTCAATTCAATTTATTTTCAATCATTCTGTAAGTTGGTTGATAATTGTTTATTTTATTTAACTTCCTACTTTTGTTTATTTTTTTTTCTAAGTATAACTATATTTTGGTTTGCCTATTTGGCATACAAAACAGATATTTTCCTACAAAAACCTCTTCCACGAAAATTTTCACCTCTTCCACAACCTCAGCCACAACTACTACCACGGTCTCCCATAATTGAAACTTGTGATTTAAGAGATTGGTCAAGAGAAATAAGAGGATTCCTTTGATTAATTCGAATTTCATGAGCCTTCAAAATTTCCAATAAATTATCTAGAGAAAGAGAAGTGAGATCCCTAGATTCTTCAATGGCAACTACAACATAATCAAAAATTTGTGGCAAGCTACGAAGAATTTTTTCAACCACTATTTCATATCCCAAATTTTCTCCATTAAAAATCATTTGATTTGCTATAGAAGTCACTTTTGTAAAATACTCAGAAATAGATTCATTCTCCTTCATTTCTAACTTTTCAAAATTTTCTCTTAATGTTTGAAGATCGAAGTACCTTTTTTTACTTTTTTCCTTTCCCATGTAAGCTACTTGTATAATCTCCCAAGCTTGCTTGGCACTTCTGCCTTTTGCAATTCTTTCCTAGACGAGCATATCGATTGTTTGATAGATTTGAAAAAGTGCCTTGCTATCTTTTTTCCGCTTCTCATTCAAAGTATTCTTTTGGGCTTGAGATATATCATCATCATTTTCAGGCTCAACAAAGCCATATTCAATAACATTCCATAGCTCCATTGATTTAAGCAACACCTTTACATTGTTGCTCCAATAATCATATTTTTCACCATTGAAACAAGGAATAAGAGAAGCTCAATTATTTATATTTTCCATGAGAAAAAGTTGTAAAAATTTTTCTACAATCTTCTTTGATAAAGATGGCTCTGATACTAATTTGTCAGAAAGGTACTCAATTTGAAGAAGGAGACTACAAACTTTTATATAAACACTCTCAAATTATGATATTTTATTTTTCCTCACTTCTTGATTACAAAATGATTCAGCAACATATATTTATAGGTAGCAATAGAGAAATCTAAAATTACACATATTATAAGATAATAAATTAAACATTATTTCCAATACTAGTCTTTTAATTCTCCAACAAGTTGTTTACACTCTCCACACATTCTTGAAGTCTTCCATAAATTTGGTTTAGTCTTCCAACATCTATCGAATTAAAATTTGTTTCTAATAAACATTTCCTAGTCATAAAATATAATATCGCACTTTCATATGTGCATCGTTATTTAGTCTCCAGGCACTGACGCTTACTTACGGTCGCATGTTCATTAACTTCCCTCAAGGTAGGTCATGCCTTTTTTGAGTTAACTTCATTCACAAATATAAATAAACAATTGACTTAAAAATATATATTTGAAAAAAAAATGCCCAAAATTAAGTTCAAACCCTATGATATACTGTTGAAATAATTCGATCAATTTTCCTATTTGAGTAAAAAAAATGGTTCCCTCCGTATAAAGTTTTTGTTTGAAATACGGATAAGATTGTATATTGCATTGATGTTAAGATTACACAAGACTTGTATAGGAGGAGAATAAGGTTAGGTGAGTGATGGAGAAGTCACTCATATATAGTAACTTCTTAGATTGGTGAGGACTAAACCAAATGGTAATTAAGGAATATAATATTAAATATATTATCTAACGGTCCTCGCAAATTCAAGATAAGTTATATGAAGTATCTTGAGTTTTGGATGCAAAATCTTAAATGCAGCTTGACGAAAGCGATCTAATGATGTGTGCAGATGTGGCCGCTGACATTGTCAATGACGTGGTAACTAACCAGAAACATGACTGCTGACATAATCAATGATGTGGTAACCAACTGGAGATTTGGCTACATAACATGGCAACCCGATGTCAGACCATGGCTATTGACAATAATCAAATTACATGACATTCAGATGTGTCAAACGTGACTATCAACCATTGCACGCTCTGATACTATGTTAACTACCTATGTACTTCAAAAGCTTAAACTCTTAGAAATGGTGTAACTTGAATATTTAAAGCTCTAACACGCTCCATCAAATGCGACTTGGTCAATTACTTGTATGGGCCCAATGAGTGATAATTTTTAATTATTGGGATAGGGTGATGACGAAATTCAAACCGAGGACATGCTTCTTCTTCCTGAGGCTCTGATGCCGTATTAGAAATACTTAAGATTGTATATTGCATTGATTTTGAGATTACACAAAATCTAAATAAGAGGAGAATAGGGTCAGGTGAGCGATGAACAAATCACTAGTGTATAGTAGTGGCTTCCTAGGCTGGTGAGGACTAAACTAGATTGGTAACTAAGAAATATAATATTAAATATATTATCTAACAGTATTATCTAAGAGTAATTTTATATATTACTTGATTAAAATATAAGATAAATATGACTTTTTTTTACATCTATTTTTTAATTGAAATAAATAGCAAAAGTTAGTTTACATGTTTTTACAAAAGTATATGGCTTATTTTTAAAATTTGGTTGTTAGGATATTATTTGAAAAATTCTAAGGGAATTTTTTGCATTTTGTCCTATATACGGGGTTTTTTTTTTTGACAAATAACTTTCATAATGTTTTTGGGATAGAGATATTGCTAGGACTTCCCTCCTGTAAGTCCTAGCAAAATCAATAGAGAGAGAGAGGGGGGATGCGTTAAGGTAGTCTAGAGATCGAGACCTGTTAACCCGAATAAAAATGAATTTAATCTCTTTTTAATTTTGCAATATTGTAGAACTTTTTTAAACATGTATTAAATAATTATTCGTCCACGTCAGCTACCAGGACCAAGCATTGTCCATTCCAAAAAGTAATTTTTGTAGTGTTTTTGATAGGAAGGACTAATAGATGGAAGGAAGAGGTGCAAAGGAAAGGAGAAATGAATGGAATGTTTTTCCTCATTCGATGGATCGAGAGAGAAAAAGGAATGGATGATATGACTAAAAAGGAGGTTTTCCATGTGAATAATGCAAGGCCGACTCCTTATGGCTGATGTGTTGTTGTTACATGACACGTATTTTTTTATAATAAATATTAGGTCAAAGTGTACTAAAACTTTCTCTAATTTTAAAATATTGCATAGTATCTCACTCTTCTTTTCAAGTGCAACCAACCTCATTAATTTACAAACGGTTACAATTTGCTTCTATTTTAATTAATGAATGATGTACAATAATATAAATATCCTTAGTTAAAAAAAATTAATTTACCGAAAAAAACTAAAAAAAAATACCAAAACAAAGAATTTTAATTTGCCAAAAATAGTACCAATTTAATTTATCGGAAAAAAAATTTGGTGAATTAAAGTTTTTGTTTTAGATAAATTTTTTTTGGTATTATTCAGTATTTTTGGTAAATTAAAATTGATTAACACATTTAACATGATTTAATCATGTAATGACATATCAGTTATTAAGAAACAAAATGAGCGTTGTACTTTTTTAGCCCTCATTATAATACTTCTTAAATTGATTTCCTTTCTTTCCCTTATTCTTTTCCCCCCTTCCTGGTATGATGATGTACATTTGCTTGTTGGAGGGCGAGATTGCGAGAACAATGGGAATTCAAGTTTAAGAACCACCACTGGGTGAAATAATACCAGTAGTGTGAAAAAAAAAAAGATTAGACTCCAGCTATTATGGAATGAAAAAAAGTCTGATAATGGAGCAGAAGAACAATAACAACTTTGAATTCACAAGTTAAAATAATTGCAAACACAAGTTGTGGAAAATCTGAAATCTAATATTTTATTGATAATTAAATGAGTTAATTATTCTATTCTTAACGCACATCTAAAGAAAAAACTTAACATTACAAGAAAAATTAATAACAAAAGAAAACTAACACTAGAAATAATTTAGAAATTCAACTTATTCCAAAACTTCTTAAAAATACTACTAAACATAAAACAGCATGTCCTACATCATCATCATATACGTAATCTTATCTCCAAATATTAAATATTAATAGTGTAAACACATTCTTAATATTTCTATTAAAAAACACATTTTTCATTCTTAATAATTCTATAAAAAAGACACATTCTTAATCATCAACGTAAGAGAAAATCTTCTCAAATGACCATTACTCCATTGACAAAACCAACATTGGGTAAGAAAATTTATCATGTGCAACTACCTTTGTTTAGTTGCGTTCCAACTACTGGAGGAGTTTTTTAATTTAAAAATTTCTTTCATTTAAAAAATCTTTGAAGAATGTCTTCAATGAAAAGAATTTTTTTTTTAAAAAAAAAAGTTGTTTGGTGGATACATTTTTTGAAATTCATTCATCAATTAACACAGTTTTTAACTTGACAAATTTATTCGTAATAATTACTCTCAATAGACAAGTTTCACGAAATAAAATGAGGCAAATTTTTTTATAAAATTTGTTATTTAAAATAATTCTGACTTCCTTCTAAAAACAAGTTTTTCCAGTTTTTTTTTTAACGGACTTTTTAGGATTTCGACTTTCATTAGAAATTTATTTTTCTTATTTCACCAAATACTAACATTTTTTTAAAATGACTTCTTGGACTTAGAAGTCCGTTTCAATCCCTCAGAAAATTTTTCCAAATGGACACTAATGTTGCGTTTGGTACGCAACAATGGAAGGGAATGGGCATTCCATTAAAGTGAGAATTAAATGAGAATGATAATAGAATGGAATGATCATTCTCATTCTATTATTTGGTTTCAAATATGAAAGATGTATGAATGAAATGATAATTACATTATTTTTGGTAACTAATTTTTTTTAAAATGTTTATTGGGAATGGAATGACTATTTCATAGGTTGAGTAATGGAATGAATTTTCATTCTTTTTTATTCCAAATGAATGACGCGGAATGATTATTCCCATTTTTATTTTTCTTACAAAATAAAGGAATGAATCAAAAAAAGGTAATATTAGCATTCCATTGTATTCTATTGTTGCGTATCAACCGTAGCATAAATCTCTTCCTACAAGGCAAAGTTTACTTACTATTCATTTTGGTATTTTTTTTTTTTTTAAAAAAAGAAAACATAGAAAAGGAAAGGAAGATAATACCAAATAAAATGCGACAAATTTTAAAGCACAACTTGTTTAATATAATATTTATAATACCCTACTATAAATATTGTACCACTTTTATAATGGCTATTACCTATTTACCTCATCTACTCTTTTGTAAAAGACAATGAGAATATAAACCCTCCACCTCGAGCATTATGGACTTATTTCCCTGTTTAAATAAGTTATTGAAATAACACTATTTTCTCAAGGGAGATAATCCATCTGAAGACGACAAAGAGTACCCCACCAGGGATAAGAGATGGGGACTAAAAAGAAAAAAGAAAATACCTATATATATATATATATATATATATATATATAGTGTATGTCCGTGCTTACGGCTCTATCGTGCACGCGCAATTGTGACCGTTAGATGAATTAAATTTAAACTGTTGATAGCTTGAAATATTTGCTAAGCTTAAATGTAATATATATATATATATATATATGTGTGTGTGTAAAAAGTAAAAACTACCGTAAAAGTTCATTTACACACACATATATGGTAGTTTTCACTTTTTACCCAGACTCAATTTTATTTTCTACGTTTCTTGTCTATGAGTCAAAAATTTTCACTCATAGTAGCATCTTCCCTCCACTATTTGAAGTATATATATGTGTGTATATATATATATAAGTATATTATACTATTATATAGAGAGTTGATATTGGCACTCCACCAATATCCTCTCGTACTCCACTCCCCTTTTTTTATAAAATAAAATTATAAAAGTGGTCATATGTTATACCATCATAGATTCTTATATTTTTAGTACCCTAATTGCCTTTCTAAATCAAGACTCAATTATAATTCTATTTTATTTTCTTTAAAAAAATATTTTTCAACTGCATCCTTGTTATCCCAAATAATTTGTGATTGATTTTGTTTTTCCTTTATGTTTATAATATAACAATTCATTTATTACCACCAAGATACTATAGTTTAGACATTTTTCAATTGAAATTTGTTGTTCGTATCACTGTCTTATATAATTCAAAATTTGAAATATTGTCTTTTTACTCACCAATCGTGTAATTTATTTTCTATGTGTCTTATTTATAAAATATCATAAATTAAAAATTAGAAACATACTATTTTTTGAAATTTTGGTGGAAAGGTTTCTTAGCTAAATTAAGACAACTACAATTGAAAAATGATTTCATAGAGTCGTGTTTTTCTCTTTTCATCTTTTAATTTTTAAAAGTTCTCTATTAAAATAAAAAAAAACTTTTCTTAGATTCTTAAATAACAAGATACCATAATTTTTATTTAAGTGAAATTAAACTTTATTTTGATTTTAAATATAAATAATTTTTTTCCAAATAGGTTTTATTCATTGATATAATGTTTGTTTCCAACTCAAATGCATTTTTAATATTTCTCTAGATGATTATTATCAACTTCTTCCCAACTTAGATCTAATCACGTAACTTTTATTATCCTAATCATATGCATTTGATTGATACCCTCTAAATCATTATATTGAATCCTAAACTTTTCAACTTCTAAAATAAATATTGATAAATTGATTCAACAAAAAGAAATAATATTTTTAAAATCAACGAAGTATTTTCATGTCAAAAAAGAGAGGAAACATGAGAGAGAAGTTGTAATTTGGAGACACGAATTCTAACCTTATCAAATAAGAGCAATTAGGGTATTAAAAATATAAGAATCAAATATTGTATAGTTGAGGGACACCTTTGTAATTTTACTTTACAAAAAGATAGGAGTGAAGTGCCAGAGAATATTGGTGGAGTACCAATATCAGCTCCCATTATATATACATTAGTTATTAAGTTTTCTTTTATTGTAGGATTAATATCAACTGAGGTGGTTTGTGCCGTGTATCACATATACCCCTCATACCAAAAGTATACCGCATTAAAGCATTTTTTTTCGATGAAATGACCATGCTGTCATTTAACTTCTAATCTAACTCATTTGAATACTAAATTTGCTCATTTAACCATGTCTAATGTACCAAAATACCCATTTGGATATACCTATATATATATATATACTACAATATATGTAATCTATATATAATTATTTATTTCCATAAATAATAATGTTAACATAAAATAAAAAAGTAATTAAATTTCTCTTTCTTTTTCTTTATCTATCTATATATATAATTATTTATTTTCTTAAATAATAATGTTAACATAAAATAAAATAAAAAAATAATTAAATTTTTAACCGACATCTACCTCTCTCATACTCTGCTCAAGCACCTTATGTACTTTACAAAAATAGATCCTCATTAATGATTTTCCTCTCCAAATCTAAAAGGCAACATCCAACACTAAAGAACGTGTTATGACATCAATTATTCACAATGTATGTTTTCGTGCACAATTTAATCCTAACAATGTTGTAAAGAAAAATTATTAAAGAGGATAGTTTGAGATGAAAATTATTGGAAAGGATCATTTTAAGGACTTTCCAAACTTGATTATTAAAATGCAAATCAAATCTTCTACCATGAACAGATAGATAATAAACTAAAAAATTTTCGTCTAAATATATGAACTAATAGACAATATTTATTTTTTATTTTTTAATTTTGATCTCACAGTTGAGTTATAATTTTAATTGTATAAAATTTTCAAACTCTCAAAAGGAATTTGGGTTGGCTCTTGGGTCAGTTTGGTAGGAAAGAAACAGAGCAAAAGAAAAGAAAGGTGATGAAGGGATTAAGTTTTGTGTGTTTGGTATGTAATTTTTAATGAAAAGGAAAGGAAATGAAAGGATTTGGAGGGGATAAATTAAGGATGAATAGTAGCTTTTATTATCATTCCAAAAATGAAAAGAAATGAAAGGAAAGGGAAAGAAAATTTACATTTTTTTATGAAACTTTGTTAATACCAACTTTGCCCTTATTTTGATAAAAGCTAAAAAAAATTCTTTTAAATATAAAAGGGTATGATGATAAAATTTTTAAATTGTTTCATTTCCTTTTTTTCCCCAAACATGTCAACTATCTTTTCCTTTACTAATTAACCAAACACAATAAAAGTTTAACACTATTATTTTCTTTCCTTTCTTTTCTTTTTTCTCATTAATAATGTTATCATTTTTTTTTCACTTTACCAAACATAGCCTTAACACGTTGTCCTTAAGGTCACACTTAACACTCTTTTACATTTGATTAAAGAAAAATAAATGTAAATATAGTTGCCTCAATCCAAAAACTCATTATTGTTTGAACGCAAGACTTCTTAGAATTAATATTCTAGTGTTATATTATCTATCAACAGCTCCGTTCCCAAAAAGTTTTGAAAGTGTTGGCATAAGGCATCTTAATTTATGCCCAAAAATTAATGAATAGGTCCACTGTTTGTTTATTATATATATATATATATATATAGGAAAAAAAAATGAAAGAAATGCATGTGCTGTTGGTGGATGAGAAGATAAGATCAAATTGCACGAGGGAAATGCACAAAAATGTAAACCAACAACAGCTATCTTGAAGAAACTATATATATATATATATAAATATTGTGTTCCAAGTGAGACTCAAGTCATCAACCTCCTCTTACATGATTGAATAGAATATTAATCAAGGTAATTTTTTATATAACCATGATTACACTTCATGTTTTTTTGAACTCTTAAGAAGGTTGTATCTGTATTTTTATATAACCGTAAATTTAAATAAATGAACTAATATCTAATCCAAGTCTTAATTTGCATTAAAAGAAAAAAAAATTTTAAATGGAATTTGTAGTTTGTACCTATCTGTTAGTCACGATTACCCTCATTAACAATTGATTCTCTAAAACGAGAATTTTGAAGTTTTTTTTTTTTTAATATTAATATAGGTAATATTAATTAAATCTAGATTATAGAGGACTTTTTTAAAAGGTAACATAGAGGATTTAGAGGAGTTTAAAAAGGAAATAAATAGGTACTCTTATTATTTTTCTTTAGAAAAAATAAAAATAAAAATCTGAAAAAAAAATAATAGTAAACGAGACAAATTTTAGAAAAATAAGAAAATGTGTGACAAAAAAGAAAAGCAAACAAAAGTAGTAGTGTTTATCACATAACTCAATACAATTCAAAAAAATTGAGAGAATGCATGACTAAATTTAGTCAAATTTTACGATAACGTATCTATGTGGAACCTTAGAAAATGCACCTTATCTGCAATGAATTAAGTTGACATATTATATAATATATATATACATATATATATAAATTTGTCATATATTGATCATATGGGCCAATATATATATATATTCTCCTAGCGAGAAACTCTCAACTAACCAAAGCCACATCAGCGTAGTGTGACGTTCTATGCTTCCTATATCCTGGTAGTTACACGTTTACAGTAGAAAAATCTGTCATTTCATTTTGACTTCTTTTAATGTAGTAAAAAATATTTATGCAGACAAGTAATGCTGACTCAGCATATTAACTTTGATTGGATAATCTACCAGATTTTCTTTTTGAATGGATAAACCCTGGCGTGCTAAAGTGAGAGCTTTGAAAGCAAAAACAAAGCTGGTAAAATCAAACATGGAATGGAATGACACCACGTGTCAATAATTCAGATTGTGGTCCCGGAAATTACCGGACAATCAATTATTAACCGGTGACCGGTAATTTAAGCGACGATAGGTCGCCGCTTGTTAGTCCTCCTCGACCACTATAAATACGTGGCGAATGAAACGGGTATCCAATACTCATTCCACATCAACTGCTATAGCTACGTGTTGTTCTCACCAATAATACTACACCAGCTCTCTCTCTCCTCTCCTGCATTATAGTTCGTTCTTCTTTTCCCCCATTTGTCTTCTTTATCTGTATTTTTATCTTGTTGTACGTCTATGTTTATCATTCGATAAAAAAAATTGAACAACCATGTGCGGAATACTAGCAGTTCTGGGTTGCTCTGATGATTCTCAGGCCAAGAGGGTTCGAGTTCTCGAGCTCTCTCGCAGGCAATTTCTCTTTTCCTTTCACATTTTCTGTACCATTATTTACATTTTGTTTCTTTCTTGTCATGAATCTATTCTTTCACTTCTTTCCCCCATATATATATATATATATGTTTTGTCACGATAATTAGTAGTACCATGTCTAGATAATTTTTTGTGTTATTGGACGTTTCTTTGATTGAGCAAAACCCTTTGGTATTTTTTCTGGGGTTTACTGATTTTTACTATCTGGTATAATTTTCTCTATCTATATAGAAGAGTTCGGATTAATCTTGAGTTCTTGAAGAGAAGTGAGAATGATTACAATCATCTAGTATTCCTGGTCATCGAGTTTGGAAGCGGGACCTAATTTGATTTAGACATTGGGCACAAAAACTGTCAATTGCCACAAAAAATGTCAATAAATGGACCTTTTGAATAATCATTTCCATCATTTTCTGTCATTAATGTAATATATATATGTGTGTGTGTGTGTGTGGGACCTTCTTGTACCTACCAATTAAAAAAAAAAAAAAGTAATATATGTGGGAACCATTATTCAAAAATCACTTGTTGGGGGCAAAATTTTGTTAAATTATGAGGCGATACGTGTTGGATTTCTTCAGATAATTTGTTGATCAGTTTTATTTAGAATTGTCGCATCCAGAGGTCACATAATTGGAACTACTCTTATGTTTGTTAAAAATAAAGTGGACGAAAAGAGAACCAGTTGTTTGATATATATATATATATATATATATATATATGGTCATATGGCACCAAGAACATGCAATTGAATTGTCATTGTGATATGATGTATGCATCAGATTGAAGCATCGTGGCCCCGACTGGAGTGGCCTGTACCAGCATGGTGACTGTTATTTGGCTCATCAACGGCTAGCAATCATCGACCCTGCTTCCGGTGATCAACCACTTTTTAATGAAGACAAGACCGTCGCTGTCACGGTAGGCCAAGTCCTCATTTTCTTCCCTTTCTCTTGGTTTATTTTGATCGAATTGACGGTGAATATCATTTCTTGAGAGCAGGTAAATGGAGAGATTTATAACCATGAGGAACTGAGGAAGCGTTTGTCTAATCACAAGTTTCACACTGGAAGTGATTGTGATGTTATTGCCCATTTGGTAAGCAAGCAGTTTCTTTAGCATAATACTGATACTGCTGCCAAGTTGTAACAGCGAGCTCTCATAGAAATTTATAAAAAAAAAAAATTCATACAATTCAACAACTTTAAAAAGATAGATATATATGGAACACTTTATTGAATATGAAGTTATTGGTTGGACTAACATTTGCCTTTATTTAACTAACTTTTCATTAGTACGAAGAATATGGAGAGGATTTTGTGGACATGTTAGATGGGATGTTTTCTTTTGTGTTAATTGACACCCGCGATAACACCTTCCTTGTTGCTCGTGATGCCATCGGGATCACTTCCCTCTATATTGGTTGGGGACTTGATGGTAATTAATGTTTCATTAGATCATCTTAATTATGAGTTGAGTTGAGTTTGTTACTTTTTTTTTTTTTTTGTTTAGGACTTATTAAATTCAAACATGGTTTATACTTGTCCTGTTTTTATCTTTAGGCTCGGTTTGGATTTCGTCAGAACTGAAAGGTTTGAATGACGACTGTGAACACTTCGAGACCTTTCCTCCTGGTCACTTATACTCCAGCAAACAAGGAGGTCTTCGCCGATGGTACAACCCTCCTTGGTTCTCTGAGGCTATTCCATCAACCCCATATGATCCACTTGTTCTGAGGCGTGCTTTTGAAAATGTTAGATTCCTCAATTTTTTTTTACCATTACTGATGAGAATTATGAGTCATATCAAACACAAGACCACCATAAAATAAAGAGGTTTTGTAATTATAGCTTACATATTTGTTTCAAATTTGCAATATATATATATTATATTATATACAGGCTGTAATTAAAAGACTTATGACTGATGTTCCCTTTGGCGTCCTGCTATCCGGAGGCCTAGATTCATCTTTGGTTGCCTCTATTACTGCTCGCCACTTGGCAGGCACAAAGGCTGCCAAGCATTGGGGAACACAACTCCATTCCTTCTGTGTTGGCCTAGAGGTGAGTCCTGAATGTTTCATGAGAGTAATGTATTACAGTATGGCTTCCAAGGAGCTAGCTTAGTTGTCTTTGTCATACAATCTGTTTCTGTTGAGCAGGGTTCACCGGATCTGAAGGCTGCAAAAGAAGTTGCTGATTATTTGGGGACTGTTCACCATGAGTTTCATTTTACTGTCCAGGTATATATTGTCATATTGATACAAGGTAACCTTCACAATTTCATAATTTAGGCTCTTTCTTTCTAATTTCTAATTTATTATCTATGGCATGTGACAGGATGGTATCGATGCCATTGAAGATGTTATTTACCATATTGAAACATACGATGTGACAACAATTAGAGCAAGCACCCCTATGTTCCTTATGTCCCGTAAGATTAAGTCACTAGGAGTGAAGATGGTCATTTCTGGTGAAGGCTCTGATGAAATTTTTGGTGGGTACTTGTACTTCCACAAGGCACCTAACAAGGAAGAGCTCCACCGTGAGACATGTCACAAGGTAATACATCTTGTATTGGGAATTGCTTTTCTGTCCCGGTGTTGGAAGCAGTAGCAAAACAGCAAGTTGTTCTGAAATGTATTCCTTTTCCTTTTTCTTTTTCTTTTTCTTTTTTTTTGGCAGATAAAGGCCCTCCATCAATATGATTGCTTGAGGGCTAACAAATCCACATCTGCTTGGGGGTTGGAGGCTCGTGTCCCCTTCTTGGATAAGGAATTCATTAATGTTGCTATGAGCATTGACCCAGAGTGGAAGATGGTAAGGAAACTAGAATTGGTTATCAATTACAATTGTTTGTTTATGTTTCACTACTCAAAATCTCTAAAATTTATCATACTGGTTTCAGATTAAGCCAGAACAAGGCCGTATTGAAAAGTGGGTTCTGAGGAGGGCCTTTGATGATGAAGAGAATCCCTATCTGCCAAAGGTTTATAACGCTAATCTGTCGCTATTCATTATCTATTATTCACATCAACTACTTGAAACTAAGATGCCCTGTTTGATGCACTGCAGCATATTCTCTATAGGCAGAAAGAGCAATTCAGTGATGGTGTAGGCTACAGTTGGATTGATGGCCTCAAAGCCCATGCCGCAAAACATGTACATATCTAATTCTGTTTTCTTTTTCTCCTCTCCAGTTTGATAATGGCTTATTATTGATCCCTTTTATCTTCATAGAGTCCTGTTATGATTTGTATGCTCAACTTTCATTTCCAGGTGACGAACAAAATGATGCTTAATGCTGCACATATCTTTCCACATAACACCCCGACCACAAAGGAAGCTTACTACTACAGAATGATCTTTGAGAGGTTCTTCCCTCAGGTGATCCAATGGAATAAATCATAAACCAGTACACGGGTTTAGTATGTTTAATTATGCAATGGAGAGCTAACTCGGTTCTGTTTTTCTGTAAATGGTTCTGCAGAACCCGGCCAGGTTGACTGTCCCAGGAGGAGCAAGTATAGCATGCAGCACTGCCAAAGCTATTGAGTGGGATGCTTCGTGGTCAAATAACCTTGATCCTTCCGGGAGGGCTGCGCTGGGAGTCCATCTTTCAGCTTATGACAATCAGCTGCCCTCTGTGGCAAACGGGAATTTGGCAACAAAAGTTATTGACAATGTGCCTCGGATGATGGAAATGCGTACTCCGGGACTTGCAATCCTAAGCTAACATCCATTGTGCAACACAATGGAGTTTTATGTGCGAGTTCGAGGGCAGAACTTGCACAGCGTATACAGAAATTTAGATGCCCCTGATATGTAAGCGAATTAGGTGATGTGTACAAGTGAAATAATGTTTGTTGTTGTGGTTGAAATTCCTTGATCCATATGTATTAGTGGTTCGGATGCAAGGCTTTCAAGTGTGCTTATGTGTAGAATGTTGTAATTCTCCTAAAATGAAGGGTTTGAGCTACCATCTTATCTTCTTCTCTACACTACTATGCTCGTGATAGTTTAATGGGTTGTTCAACCAGTCCAGCTTGTTAAATCAGGCCATCCTTAATATTGTTGGGCCTTTGTTGACCCAGGCTCTGCGAGCCCAAAGGTGGCCAACAGTCTAAAATTAACCTAGATTCTGCAAACTATACTGTGGGCTCTGCCCTGTCATGAGTCACTTTCCCTCATTTGTCACCCCCCAGAGGGTCGTACCAGCCTACCAGGCAAGGACTTTAAATATAACCAACAGGAAGCTTTACAGCATATCATTATGTTTCTATACTTTCAAGGAAAAAAAGAAATATATATATATACACGCAATTGTGACAATTCTGTGAGTATTGTCGGTGCTATTTCCCTCTTGGATTTAACACATGTAAGTGTATAAATAAGAGAGAGTTTATCACCGAATCAACAGTGAATAAACTTTTTACTAGATCTATCATTACCCTTAAACTACTGTTGCAGCTATAATTCAATTAAGAATTGCATGAAAATGTTATATATAATGGAAGAAGAGCTGTGTAATTTGAAACCCAAAAAACAGAAAGGGGAAAAAGAAAAGGAAGGAAAAAAATTGTAGCTAAAGAGTTTGTTTATATATAAACTTGATAAGAAAATATACCTTATTTCTCATCAGATAACAAACAATACACATATCCCAAATGCATTGATTTACAAAGATACGGAGAGATCTAAAGGTGCAATTTTCACCCTGTCCTTCCTTCCTCCTAGCTAGGATGTACCAATAACAGTATAGAATTAATTATAAAATGGGAATTAGAGAGTAGTAGTAACTTAACACATGAGTGAGTAAAATGAAAGTTTTAATTAATTAGAAGAACAAAGCAGTATAGAAGAGTTGGTTCCAGGTATCAGGCAAGCCAGGAAGGCACCAATGGCTACAATCAGCAGAATGGTCAGGATTGGCTCTCTGCTCCGGGCTCAGGTCACCGCTATAGATGGAGGGATGTGCATCTTTTCTCATTGCCGACAGCATTGTTATGTCCAGCAGATAGGCCGGGTTGTTCATCTCACTTAGCACCCCCTCAACCACCTTCATCTGATCCGTGTATGCCCCCGGCCCTGGCCCTGGCCCCGGATAGGTTGTGCCACTCGGAGCTGTCTCACCGTAGCAGCTTTTCGTTGTTGTTATGGCCCCCCCGCCACTCCAATCAGTAGGGCTGCGCAATGCAATGTCATTCAGTCGCACCACATCATTGATTAATTTCCAATTTCCATACAAAATCAAATTAAGAGCAAGCAATACTTGGTTACAGGACTAAGGTAAGCTAAAATTAAGCAATCTGTATTTGAATTCAATATTCAATTACAATATATATATATCATTTTTGAGAAGGGATTACTATAATTCTTATACATAATCGGATAAAAATCATGCTTACAAGGTAAATCCGGACACAGTCTTGAAGGCAAGACTTTTGGTTCCGGCCCCATACATACATAGTGTGAACAGTTGTCATAATTGTGTTTACATATAATTCTTATAGTAAGCAATAACTAACTGCATGTGTGTGTGTGTGAACAGCTTTCATGAACAATTATAGACACAGTAATGAAAACTGATGAGTGAATTAATTTATGTGCTTTTATTTGGTGGCATTAACAATTAGAGTAATTAACATTAAGCGCGATTTGTTCCCACCGACGAAACCAATGTTTTGAAAAGAAGCGAAACACCATCTCCTCATGTTCCTACATGGATGGCCCACCACCCGACCCCTTTGTCTTCTTTAATAATCATAAGAATTGAAAATGACAAACACTAATGTTGACTGATTGCTTCCACCATCGCTTTTGCTTTCAAGAGTTGGGTTCCTCTCCTCCCCCTTCCCTCCGTCTGTTACAGCCAGCAACAATGCATGTAACAGTCGGACGGTCCAGATCGCAGCTACACGTGTGAGTGATTAAAACCATCCACAGCAACAACAATGCCATGTAACAGTCGGACGGTCCAGATCACAGCTACACGTGTGAGTGATTAAAACCATCCACTGCTGTGGTGTGGTGTACTGTAGAGGACCCCGACTCTTGGTGACACGAGTAATGATTTGGACAGTCACCAGTGTACAAGACCCGAGAATCTACCATGACATTCATCTCTTGAATCATTTGATGGGACCAAGTGCGAGTCTCGTCCAATGCATCCATCCTGGGATGATAATCCCACCAGCTTAACGTTCTGGATTCCAATTTTCGATTTTAAAATTATAATTGATCTAAAAATGGCACTGAGTATATATGAGAATCAAATCAATAGCGCTCGTTAGTGCAAGTTTATTAGTACAAGGGTATAATCAATTTATAGCGATGATAGATAGCTTTTGATCCGTGCCCTATGTCATGACTCATGCCAATCACAAACTCTTAGTTCCATGCCACTTCACAATCTGGGCCTACCTGAGTCCTGAACTAACCTAACCTAACCTAACCTAACCTAACCTTCCTTTTAAAACATATTTTGCAAAGGAAACCAGTGAGTAAAATCGAGGTCAGTTTGAAAAGGATATATGGTTCAGCGAATTGGGCCCATCCTGGTCCAAGTTGCACACCCGATTAGTGAATACAGCTATTATGGGGGCAGCAGAGTGATTCTTTTCGGTTTTCATTCACATGTATAAACAAAAGCAATTGCACTTAAAAGCCTAGAGCTGGCACTCAACAAATAATAATTGCATCTTTATATTTATATATATATATATATATAGACACAGAGAAACATACTTGTAGTGTGTTGGAGAGATGGACTGGAATAAAACTCTGGTTCGACTTCTGTCGATTTTTGTGTCAATCCATCTGGCCCAAGTTCTCAGGCCTCTATCAAGAGCGTCCAGACGATTCATGTCTTGATACAATGTTCCTCCGTATTCTATATAGTCCCACCTACATATGATTATCACCCCCTCAATAATTTAATGACAAAACTTTACCCCCAATAATTTTGCAGAGAATAATTACTCGAACAACAGAAAAAAAAAATGAAGGTTAAACTTAAACTAGTACTAAATGACAACTAACCCTTGGAGAGATCCTTTGTGAGTCCACCAGTGACCGGTGTTAAATAACAGCACATCCACGTTCCGCCACGCGTTCCCATTCTCAGAAATCTCATCCAATCTCAAAACTCTCCTCCCTTGCATTGCATCAATGTCCACCAAATACGGAGCTCTGTAATACGACACGGCCACACCGTATTCCTGCATTTCATCATAACGAAACTCAATCATACATGACCCTGATCAATCCACAACAGCAACAGCCGTCTGATTGCAAGAAATCACAAGCTCACCAAGTACTTGAAGGTTGAGAGAGGATCTCCTCTCATCATCTGGGTGGGCGATCGAGACACCCCAGCTGAAATCATACAAATCAACGACTCCCATTGATTCCTTACGAGCGAGTCACCCACAAACATCACAGTCTTGCCACGCATTCTCATCAGAAAATCAAGCCCATTAAACCTATTAACACCCAAATTACTTAGACTATAGTATTTATTTTCTCCTCATTTACCAATATATATATATATATATATATATATATATATGCCAAGAGAGGGTTTTCGGAAATTAATTAATAGTACCTGGGCAGCTCACAATTGGCAGGTCTCCAACGATATTTGAGGTAATCGGAGTCGGGTCGACCGTACATTTGACAGTTGAATTCGGCGTCGATGATTGGACAGGCAGAGGACTGATAGATAGGATAAGTGTCGTCACGAACCCAACTGCCCATGAAGAGAGCACATGTAGTTTGATTGGCATGGAGCATTGGTCTTCTATGGTGGGGTGTGTTTTGGTGGTTCCTCAAACTCGCTAGTAAAACTGATGAAGCTATGTGGGATTCTACCAAAACTAGTAGACATATTGTAATGCAAGAAGATTTAAAAGAAGGAAGAGCCATTACCAGAAGGTTCAACTTCAAGGGAAGAGAGAAAGAGAGAGAGAAAAGTAGAAAAGAAAAAAGAGAGAGAGAGAGAGAGAGAAGTATTCTATGTTTATGTTGGTGGTGTTTTATAAAAGATCAGTGGGGGTGGTTTTTGTTGTGTTGTGGGGATTTTGTTCTCGTGTATGTGCATGTGAAGGTAGATGAAATGGTTCACGTGATGGTTATATATATATATATATATATAGATCGGTGACGGTTGGTTTGTGACTTTGTGTGGTCTGATTTGAGGCATTTATTTATTTATTGGAATGGAGAGTTTAATTGAGTTCAATTTTTCCGTGTTGGAGAGTCTGTGCCTCAAACTTTTTTTTGTCCCACTCGTTAAAGCCTAAGGGGGTCTACTACAATCTTGTAGGAGTCCTAATTAGTGACTTCTTTGGGCCTCCCATTCTTAAATTCGTCATCCAATCATTTATTATACCAACATATGTAAATAAAATCATATGTTTTCCGATAACTACGCGTATGATCAGTTTTATGTCTATTTACTATTTAGTCATGTCTCTTTTAATTTAGTTATTTTTCATTTCTCAACTTCATGTCTTTTCTTATACTTTTTAAAACGGAAAATGAGTGAAGTGATCGAAAATCGAATTATCCAGCCAGACACAAAACCGTAAAATTTACTATTAACATAATAATAGATAAGATGGTCTGGCCTCTCAAATTATTTATGACAATACATGAGTACATGACACATTACTCCTTAACAACAACCCATTGGATTTCTATCATTTTCATAATCTACAATCCAATGAATATAGCAATTTTCTACATCACTGTACAAAAAAAAGTGAATATCACTGTGTAAAAAAAAAAAAAAAAAGGAAAAGGAAAAGGTCATACATACATATATACATATATATATATATATATATATATGTGGAAAGCGGAAGCCAGTTGGGGGTTGGGGGCCATCGGCATTCAGGGATTGTTTTTTTTTTTTTAACTTTAGATAAAGGGAGACAGGCAAAAGGCAAGGTGGGTGAGGTCAGCCGTCATCCCCACTTGGTGGTATGGGCCCTATTGGTGTTGTGTTGGGTTGGGTAGCGCCTCCAAAATTGATTCCCATCTAATCTCACTACCCTTTTTTTGTTTTGTTTTCCATATCAAGAAAATGGGACAAAAGAATACTTGCTATATCAACAAAAGCCAAGTATCACCCCCCAAAAATAAAAAAAAATAAAAAAAAAATAAAAAAAAAAGAGTTGGCAAATTCTGAAAGCAAATGTTCTTTACTTTCCTTCACCTATATTCACAAAACATCATTCTCTTCTGGTATTACAAAACATCATTGAGTGTCACTAACGCTATATGAAGAAAAGTTGTTAAGACTTGTATATATAAACACATACTAACCATGCATTTTGAGATATATATATATATATATGTACAGCTTTTGTTCTCCATTTCTAATGCACTTGAGTCTAAGTCAATTACGGCATTCAAGAGCTACCATTACAAATCATGTAGTAATTGCTATTCAAATAGTTCAACTATATATATTTATTAGGGGTGGCAAATTGGGTGTCAACCCGCCAATTCGCCGATATCCGCCCAGTTAAAAATGGATATAGGTGACTTATTTTCTTATACGGGTCATAAACGGATTGGATAAATATAAACCAATAAATTAGCGGGTTAGATGGGTTGAATATGGATACCCATATTCAACCCATCTTCCACCCATAAAACAAAATGTGAATTAAAGTTTCTCATTTCTATCCAACCTCTCTCTCTCTTTGATCTCACTTCTCTCTCTTCCATCCCACCTCTCTCTCTCTTCCCTCTCTCTCTCTTCGATCCCACCTCTCTCTCTCTTCCCCTTTCTCTCTCTATACTTGGACAATATTTTTTTAAAAATATATATATATTTTAGTAAGAATTCAATTTTTTAAAAAATAATATTTTTTCTTTTTAGTAATTATTGTTGGATTTTACCATTGTAATTTCTTAATTAAAAATAAGAAGAATATATAATTTAGACACAAACTTTATAGTACAACAACAATTTTCATTGAAGCATTGTCTATATATATTCATCATTCTTTAGATCTTTTTTATTAATTCCAAAAAAAAAAAATGACTTATCGAAAGGTCACATATTTTATTTTCTCAACGGTATTTTTATTTTTATTGATTAATTCCAAAAGACTCGGACTCATCTAAAAGTCACATTCTCTCCCCCAATGCACAGAGTTCATTTTGTATTAAAAAACAAGAATAATTGAATTTTCAAAAGTCACCTTTCTCTATTTACAGAGTCCATTTTTGTGTTTGAGTACATTTCTCAATGTTTTAATTTTAATTATATTCCATGTGTTTATGTGATTTGGTAGGTCATTTTTAAAATTGCCCAATTATGAAGATATAATTGAGTTAGTGTTGAAGACCTTTTTCAATTGAAATACTTGTTATAATTGTTTGCTTATGTTTTGGTGTTTTTTAAAGAAAATTTATGCTGACTAAGTTACTCGAGACTCTATACTCTTTTTTCTCTTTTGCTATAGATTCATAAATGTAATTAAACACTAGATTGCAATGAAATCCTTATATTCTTTTACGCAATCAGCTCTTGGATAAAAAAAATAAAAAAATTTTGCTAACACCCAAAAATAAACAAACCATATAAATAATACCAGTATGATTAGCAAATTATAATTTTTTTGTTTGGTTATAGACCTTGTGCATTCTATTTTTGTGTTTGACGCCTATCTACTGTCGTGTCTAGTCGGGTCAAATATGAGTTGACGGGTTGACCCGACCCATATTCAATCTGCTCATATTTGACCCGCAACAAACGGGTTGAATATGGGTTACAACCCATATTCAACCCGCCCATATTTGACCCGGCCCAAACCCGCCCAACCCGCCCAATTTGCCACCCCTAATATTTATATATATTAACTGGTTTCGGATACTACAAATAATTACCATTCGCATTGTAATCATCTCTTATTATTGTTTGAGTCAAGGCTGTCATTAACAAGTCAGGCCACTATTATTCAGATAATGCAACCAATCGGAATGGATTATCAAGAAAAGAAAGAGAAGCAACAAGTGCAAAATCAATCATTAAAGGAATTCTTATTAGAGTTTGTCTAATTAACTTTTTGAATTTAATTTTGAAGGTACGCTAGCTGCCTAATTTTGCTTATATAATGATCAATAATGGTATTACTTTCATATTTTTTACATTTTTTATTTTACATATTTACCAACAGACTCTAACTTAGAAAACATCTATTTGAATGAAAGATTGAATGTTCAAATCCGTTGGAGACAAAATACTGTGAGTGTGGAAGTTTTACCATTCAAAATATACAATGACGGAACACAAATTTTCAAAGGCATTCAATATCTTCTAAATATACCTTTAGAAAATCTTAATGAGGTTTTCAATATTTTCTAATAATACTTTTAAGAGATTTTTTTTTACAAAAGAAAAAGAAAAAGAAAAAGAAAGAAACACTATGCAGCTGCCTTTTTATCAGGGTAAGAAAGTGATGTCTCTCTTCTTAAAAGGATAATTTTTCCAGATTTTGCTGTTTGGTTAGCAAAAAAAAAGATAGAAAAAGATTTAAAAGTAAAGGTTCTCTTTTAAGTTAAAGGCATCAATGTAATTGAATTTCTGGCGCGAGCCTTGAGCATAATAAGTAATATATCCAAATCTATTTCATGTATGATCAGGGGCAAAAAAATAATTTCTTTACCTATTTATGTATAATTTTTATTTAGTTAGATGGGCTATTTCATCGTTTTATCTTTTGGGGTAATACATTTCTTTTAAATAGAAAACATCAATTCTCTTGAAGTTCAATATGTTTTAGGAAATAGAAAAAAAAAAAAAATGAGAACAATATATAACGCAACAAGCTCTTACTCTTTTGACACAAACATTCTTCTTTTGCAAAAGTGTGTATCAAATCATCTCCTCTCTCTTCTCTCCTAACCCAAAGTTTTTATCTTTTAATCTTCTCTTTTCTTCTCTCTTAAGCCAAATCTGAAACTCATGCGATTGTTAATTTCTCTATTTTTTTTTCTTTCTTAGGCCAAATGTAATGATATTTTGATATTAATATCTTATTCTGCTTCTGACTTAAAAAGTTAATCAGTAATGAATTTTGACTTTCAAGTTTCAATTGGATATTTCTTAAATATTCTTAATGCTTGAGAAGTAAATCTCATACGAGGACCTTTAATTTACTGAATTTGGTAAAACTCTGATTACAAAACCAATGATGGTATTCTACAGAGATTCATACGTTGATGGCCAAATTGTTTCACTCACTTTGATATGGGTTGAAGCATTGGATCTTAAATCAAACATCGGGTTGGAAAGCAAGTAACAAGAGAGATGTCTATGTTAGTTAGGAAAGAGAGTATGATTACTTTAACATAACTCATAATTCAACTAGTATTTAGGTAAATTTTTGTTCCACTTCAAATGAGTATTGATATAGAATTATATTAAGAATACTATAGTACCTATTGAAATATAGTGATTTTGTTATATTTTTTGTTTCTTATTTGCATTTCTATGTGAAAAAATTATATTTGTCACACTAGTTTTTTTTCTTAACAAATACACTATGCCCTTGAACTAAAATTCTAGATCCGCCCCTGTGTATCACGCTACTTTCCTAAACACACATGTGAGCTTGAACTTTTTAAATTTTATAAATAAAAAAAAAAACCATATATAATAATTGAGATCCTTGTGTAGTGACCGATAGAAGTCATATATTCTTAATTGCAAATGATGTACAATATATTAAAATTTGATGTGACTCTACTTCATATATACACCGAGGTGAACCCAAGATTTTAGTTCGGGGGCATAGTGTATTTGGTGAGGAAAAAAAAAACTAGCATAACAAATATAATTTTTTCACATTAAAATGCAAACAAGAAACAAAAAAAATAGCAAAATAACTATATTTCAATGGGTAGTGTAGTATTCTTAATCTAATTTCATATCAATACTCATTTAAAGTTGAACAAAAATTATCTAAATAGTAGTTAAACTATAAGCCATGTCAAAGCAATCATACTCTCTCTCCAAGCGCTTAACTAAAAGAGGCATCTCTATTGTTACTTACTATCCAATCCGATGTCTCGTTGAAGATCCAATGTTTCAACCCACATCAAAGTGAGTGAAACAATTTAACTATCAACGTATGAATCTTTGTAAAACACCGTATTTGATTTCATAATGAAACAATTCAAAATCAAAATTAACTATCCCCGAATGACCTAATTTTATAAATAATCAGAGCTTTACTAAATTCAGTAAATTAAATATCCTAGTTTGAGATGTACTTCTCAAACATTAAGAATATGTAAGAAATACCCAATTAAAACTTAAAAGTCAAAACCCATAACTGATTAACTTTTTAAGTCAGAAGCAGAATAAGATATCAATATCAAAATATCATTACATTTGGCAAAAAGATAGAATAAAAGAAAAAAATAGAGAAATTAATAATCGCATGAGGTTTAGATTTGGGTTAAAAGAGAAAAAAGAAAAGATCAAAAGATAAGAAATTTGGGTTAGGAAACAAGAGAGGAGAGAGGATTTGATACACACCTTTGCCAAAGAGGAATGTTTGTGTCACTGCAACAGAGCAATGGCTTGTTGCGTCACATCTTCCCCCCCCCCCCCCACCCTCTTTTTTTTCTTTTTCTTGTTTTCTAAAACGTATTGGGCTCCAAGAGAATTGGGCATTTCTATTAACCCAATAGATAAAATGTATTGGATTCCAATAGAATTGAGTCTTTCTATTTATAAGAACTGTATTAAGAATAGTGGATTCGACTTCTGGTTCACCGTCGGTGTTTTTGTCAACACTGTGAATCTATGTTTCATCACCCTTAAACCTATCATCACTATCCTTAAATCCACATTTCAACACCCTTACATCTTGAAAAAATCATGAAGTTGAATTTTTTCAACAAACTTAATATTGAATTTAACATTCTTAAACTTACATTCACCACTCATAAATTAAAATTTCACCACCATTAAATCTTGAAAATTTTAAAATATTTCAATTTAATTTTTTGACAACATAGTTAATCTAGGTTTTACCAACCTGAAAACTACATTCAGAATCCTTAAATCCACATTTAATCACCCTTAAATATTAAAAAACATAAAATATTCATATTAATTTTTTTTGTCAGCACTGTTAGTCTATGTTTCACCACCCTTAAATCTTGAAAAACTTAATATATTTTAAGTCATTTTTTTTCAACACAATTAATCTATGATCCAAAATTCTCGTGACTCTTTTTTAATAATATTTATTTTTTTAATTATTATTTTTACTGATAAAAATAATATTAAGTTAAGATTAAATTATTCCACAAATTTAATACCTTAAATATTGAAACATTTAAAATATTTCAAGTTAATATTTTTATTAACATAGTTAATCTAGGTTTCACCAACCTTAAACCTATCATCACCACCCTTCTTGAATCCACATTTCACCAAACCATAAATCTTGAAAAACATAAAATATTCAACTTAATTTTATTGTCGACATTTTTAATCTATGTTTCACCATCCTTAAACCTACCATCACTTACCTTAAATTCACATTTCACCACTTTTAAATCGTGAAAAACTTAAAATATTTCAAGTTAAATTTTGTCAACACAATTAATATAGAGTTCACCACCCTTAATCACAATTAATCTAGATTTTACCACTCATAAACATACATTCATCACCCTTAAATCAACATTTCACCATGCCTTAAGGTTGGTGAAACCTAGATTAATTGTGTTAACAAAAAACTAACAAGAAATATTTCAAGTTTTTCAAGATGTAAGGGTGTTTAAATGTGAATTTAAGGATGGTGATGGTAGATTTAAGGGTGATAAAACATAGATTAACCACAAAAAATTAATATAAATATTTTATGTTTTTCAATATTTAAGGGTGATTAAATATGAATTTAAGGACTGTGAATGTAGTTTTAAGGTTGGTAAAACCTAGATTAACTATGAAATATTTTAAGTTTTTCAAAATTTAATGGTGGTGAAATGTGAATTTATGAGTGGTGAATATAAATGTTAGAGTGTTGAATTCGAGATTAAGTTTGTTGAAAAAATTCAACTTCGTGATTTTTTCAAGATGTAAGGGTGTTGAAATGTGGATTTAAGAATGGTGATGGTAGGTTTCAGGGTGATGAAACATAGATTTACAATGTTGACAAAAAATTAATATGAATATTTTATGTTTTTCAATATTTAAGGGTGATTAAATGTGAATTTAATGATTGTGAATGTAGTTTTAAGGTTGGTAAAACCTAGATTAACTATGTTATCAAAAAATTAAATTGAAATATTTTTAGTTTTTCAAGATTTAATGGTGGTGAAATTTTAATTTATGAGTGATGAATGTAAATTTAAGAATGTTGAATTCGAGATTATGTTTGTTGAAAAAAATTAACTTCATGATTTTTTCAAGATGTAAGGATGTTGAAATGTGGATTTAAGGATGATGATAGTAGGTTTAAGGGTGATGAAACATATATTTACAGTGTTGACAAAAAAAATTAATATGAATATTTTATGTTTTTTAATAGTTAAGAGTGATTAAACGTGAATTTAATGATTGTGAATGTAGTTTTAAGGTTGGTAAAACCTAAATTAACTACGTTTTCAAAAAATTAAATTAAAATATTTCAAGTTTTTCAAAATTTAATGGTGATAAAAGGTAAATTTATAAATGATGAATGTAAGTTTAAAGATGTTGAATTGGAGATTAAGTTTGATGAATGTAAGTTTAAAGATGTTGAATTGGAGATTAAGTTTGCTGAAAAAATTTAATTTTATAATTTTACAGTCCACTCACTCACATAATAGTAATTTTAGCAGGACAAAGATAAAACAGACACGGATCCCAACTTCTTGAAAAAGTACCATAATGATTAATGTGTGCGAATACACATGAAAACGGTGTACTAGTCAAAGCCAAGTAACCAGAAAGTCTTGGATTCCCTTAATTTCTTTGAAAAAATGGCTTCTATTTTAGTTTACATTCATACAAAGTAAATGAAGCCATCATGATATATTTGTTGATATTTAATTATTAAAGAATTTGACGGAGTTAATTTACTGATTCCAAACCATTTTTACTCCACATGTACATGTATGCTTGCCTAATGTAGATATATTTAAGGCCACATTGAATTAGCTTTTTCAATTTTGAAGATTTATTCAAGTACACAGACAGCAACACTTGTGTGTGTGTATATAGAGAGAGAGAGAGAGGAACTCCCAATAAAATCTTATGTAAATACATGAGCATTTTATGTGTAATATTGTGTGATTGAAAGAGAAATTCTTATGTGTAATATTGTGTGATTAAATTCTTATGAAAATTTTGGATAATTATTCTTCCTCTTCTGGACAGAGAATTAATTTCTCAAAATTCAGGGTTTTCTTTAGTCCAAGTACAGAGCATGTCAAGTGAACCCATCTCAGAAGCCTGCTTCAAGTTCATAACTCCAATTGGGCTACTAGATATCTGGGGCTCCCCTCTATGCTTCAACGATCAAAAACAAAATCTTTCAAATTTTTGTTAGACAAGATTGCTTCCAAAGTCAAATGTATTAAAGGTGACTACTTGTCTCGAGCTGGTCGAGAAGTTCTGCTCAAATCTCTCCTTGCTGCTCTTCCTACCTTTTCCCTTCAATGTTTTCGAATCCCAACTTCTTTAGCGAAAGAAATCTCAAGCAAATTCTGTCTTTTTTGGTGGAGCGTTAAGGGTGAATGAAGCACTGTTAACTGGGTGAAGTGAGAGTCTATTTGTGAACCTAAAGAGTGAGGAGGGCTTGGATTCAAATTTGTGGAAGATTTTAACCTGACTCTTCTGGCCAAGTTCAGTTGGCGAATGGTGCAAGGTCAAGCTACTTATGATTACTCATTATTTTTTTCTATCTTTAAGAAGAAATACTTCCCAGACTCCTCTTTCTTGGAGTCCTGTTGCCCTGTTAATGCTTCTTGGGGGTGGCGAAGTATCTCAGCTACAAAGGACCTAATTAAAAAAGGTCTAAATTGGGTGGTTGGTGATGGCTCTTCTATTAACGCATGGACAAACAATTGGCTCCTTGACGTGGTTAACCTCTCTATCACTTCTGTTAGGTCTGACCCTTCGTTCCAGAAGGTTAAAGCGCTCATTGATCAGGCTACATTCTCTTAGAATGGTGCCCTGATCCGTCAGCAATTCAATCTCAGGGGTTCTCATCTCATCATGCAAATCCCGATAAGAAGGTCCAGGGAGGTTGATCGCATTTCTTAGGGGCAGTCATCTAATGGTAAATTCTCTGTGAAATCAGCCTATAAACTTGCTCGGTTGATAAAGAGCTCAGGCATTTCTCCTTCGCTTCCATCATCCAACTATGTTCAAGAAATAAATGGTCTATGGAAAGAAATTTGGTGTATTAAAGCTCCTCGAAAAATTCTTTTCTTTCTTTGGCAGTGTTGTCATAATCGCATCCCCGTCCTTTCCAACCTTTTTTCAAGACGCCTTTCAACTGGATTGTTATGCCTTATTTGTGAGGTGGAGGAAGAAACAGTGGCCCATTGTCTCTTTTCTTGTCCTTTAGCTCAGAGGGTGTGGAAAGTTTCTCCTTTTTGCATCGAAGCTTTTGATTGTCAATTCCGAAAATGGAGTCAAATGTGGGCTTTCTTGATCGATCAATGGTCAAAAAGTTCTTGTAAAGAATTTTGTTGTAGTTTGGGGGTTATCCTTTGCTGAAATGTGTGGGAGGCTAAGAATGACTGGGTTTTTTCGCAAATTCGGAGATCAGAAATCGAAGTTATCTCGCAAGCCAACTCGGAGTATTCAGAATTCATGAAAATTTCCAAACATAAAACCTTGTTCTGCTTCCATGGCTTCCTCTCCTCGCCCATCGAAATGGTGTCCCCCAACGGAAGGATTCTTCAAGCTCAATTTGGATGCTTCATTTTCTTGTCGCTGTTGGAAGAAGGGGGAGGAATTATTATCCGGGATTAGCAAGGTAGACCGATTAAGGTGGCCTCGTTGTTCTTTCAAAATGTAGGATTCGCTAGGATGTCCGAGGCTCTTGTGTTGCGTGAGAGCATCCTCTTGGCCAAAGCTTGAGGTTATTCGGCAGTTATTTTTGAAGGGGACTGCAAGTCCGTGATGACTCTCAAGTCTCAAAATCCCATGGTTTCAGTGTTTTTGGAGGACTGTGATTCGATTTTACGATCTTTGAAGAAGTGCAGTCTTTCTTGGGTGCCTCGCTCTTGTAATGGTGTTGCCTATTGTATGGTTCATGAGGCTGCTAAATCTAAGTCTTTTGATCTATTCTGAAATGTTTGACTTTCTTGACTTATTCAAGCTCTCCGTAAGGATCACCCCCACCTATTTGGTGATTAGGGTTTTGGTGGGGGCTTGTGTTCTTTGTTTGTTCTCGGTTTGTAATGTAAATAAAAAAATAAAAGAAAAAGGAGGAATGGGTTTTCATGATGGGAATATATATATATATATATATACAGTGATGCATGGTTGACACAGTGGACCAGAAACAGGTGATGTTGACAGGAAAGTATCCTTCATCAGAGCCACCCTTAGTCCAATTACATTCATTTCTCTCTTAGCTCTCTCTCAACATCTCCATCCAAGTAAAGGATGTGGACTCTCCACCAACTATTCTGTCTATTTATTGCTTATTTAAAAACATATGACACACCCAATTTTTTACTAGTATATATAAATTCAAGAAGTGACGTATTTCGGTTTTTTTTTTTTTAAAAAAAGTTGTTTGTATCAATTTTCTTTTTCTTACTACACTATCCTATTTTTTTATTTTTTTTTTAAACCTGACTTTGAAGAAAACAAGCTACAGAGCAAAAGGGCCAAGAGGGCCTTTAGCCAACTATAACTATATTCAATCAAATAATGTAACAATAACCTAAAATAAAATAATAAAAACCATGTAAAACAATATAATCCCATGACATAATAATGATGACCTGCGATAAAATTCATCACTGTATATATATATATATGTTCTATTGGATTTTTATGGTTGACCCACAATGTAAAAAATAATTTTCAAGGTTAGCAGACAAGCAAAAGACATGAGCATAATGGTGTTATTTTCAAGTCCATTTCCTGTACCTAATGCAGCAGATAGAGCGGTGAATCAATATGGTACAGTTTCTCTCACTGTGGTTTAATTCAACAGCCACACAATAGTTGAATACAGATGCATGAATTGCACATCAAAGTTTATTAATAATAGCACATCTTTTTTGGCATTCTGATGAGCACAACTATAAAATGATGTCGTTCATGGTCACCAAAACAGGTATGTCTAAATTTCCCAGGATGAAACTAGGATCAAGCAATAGCAAATATTCATTGCTACACAGATGGATAGCAAATTCAACCAACATTTGACAATGAGCAAGTAAAATTAGCCATCAGAAGATTCAATACAGCAGTCTTGTAGAAAGCTTCCAACGTTTAATTATCCACCAGAAACTTATTTATCGGAGGAAAAAAGCAATCAAGAAGCTGAGACGCATGAAATGGTAAAACAACTCACTTCCTATTCTAACAGTTGGAGCTGAAATGGGAAGGCATGGCATCTCATAGGCATCGATAAATCTCATTTAGATACATAAAAGTAAAGAGAGAATGCCATATTGATGATCAGATTACATTTCTACTCTCGGCTCATGTGCACAAAAGGAAATCCAGAAGGAGCTTTGTGTGTATCTGCAACTATACAAGGATAAATTGAGACCCAAAATCCTGCAGCTTCCTCCTACTATACGCTTTACAAAGGAGGAACCTGCACTTTATCAAGCAAAATTTGAGTTCCCATGTCCAAGAAACAACTGACTCAACAGATACTCACAGCTCACAAGCACAATTGGCTATTTTCATCTCACCATCAGATTAATCACATTTACATGGTCAGTTTTAGAACTAATAATGTGGCAAGGGCTCATCATCCATCTCTAGCAGGCTGATATCCTCCTCCGCTTGTAAAACTTGAAATGTCCACTTCCGTTGTTGACGCTTTCCTTGTGAATGGCATCTTCAACAGAGCATTCTAAACTGCTTTCACTTTGGCAAGGTACGGATTCAAGAGAAGTTGATTGACTCACCTGTGGATTTGGAAACAGGCACACAATTTACTAAAAGAAACAAACATAAATGAAAATGAAAGAATGAAAGTAAAACATGGTGCAGGAGATGTGCAAGTACCACAACCACCATAGGAGCAGCGTCATTGCCATCATTACTGCCATTGCCTCCAGCAATACTGGCCAAAGCAACAATGGTAAATTAAGTTAATCAGCATTTTTAGTATATACTGCAATTTATTATTATTATTATTATTTTTGCATTTATAACATTTTGTAATTTGATAAAGGAAGTGCAGTTGTTCTTTGCAATTGGGGTTAGAACTTAGAAGCTCAAATCAGGTTAATATATTAATTTAGCAGCCCCAACCCCAACCCCAAAAATAATATAAAACCAATAATTTGAAGACAGTTTGTAATTAACTACAGTATATAACAAGTAGAAATAGTTATTTACAACTATCTTAGAACTCCACCATTTACAAAAAGGAGGTCCAATGTCTGTTCATGCATTCTATTACAGGTGGATTCCTTCCAGCACCTTCTCGATTAACTAAGAACATACAGTTTTACTTCTTAATATCTAAAACTGCCTGAGAGAGAGAGAGAGTCACTAACTCCAATTGAGGAACTGAATTTTAGCACTGGATTTATTCATGTGCTACATTATTCCTTATCCCAATGGTTAAATTTAAAAAAAAGGAAGTCCAAAAAAAAAATTTGCGCACAAAGAAGAGTGTAACCTTTTCAACCAGCCATTAACTCAATTACGATAAACAAAGAATGCTTTAATTGAGTTCTAGGCAGGTTGAATGGTTTGTATTCTTCACCTAGGCATTAGTATGGTTAGTGTAAAAAATGTCTGGTAGGATATGCACTGAGCAAGCATATATGAGAATACAACTTTACTATATAATTATAAATAAGACTAAAATAGCATGCTTATCTTGTTAAATGATTTACTTCAAAACGATTGGACTACACACGTTGCATACTCAGATACTCTGTTACGTAAAAATGTCTTCTTATACTATAGTTGAAAAAAAAGAAAGATTTTTACGAAATATGAATATTTAACTGTATACTAATGTCCTTGCATTAGGGTATTCGATCATTCGACACGTATACCCACACATACCTAGTCCATGTAACCTAGATCTTCAATCTTTAACAAACCAAAATCGATATTGTTCAGAAGGGGTATCAAAGTAAATGAAAGGAGGGCAGGAATTGTCATGATTTGCTTCAAGGTACCAACTCTTTTTCTCTCAAATGAAGAATGTGAACTCATAACTTTTTAACTGCGGTTGGACAATTTAATCAAGTGTGAAAACTTAATTTAATTAAGCTTGTTTAACTGCAGAGTGCAAATATTTAATTTACTAAATAAAGTATACTAGAAAACAGCTTACAATTTCAAGTAAATGGGAACCTAATTATAACGTATTACAATATGTGATCAGCAGTAAGGGTTTTAAAAAGGTGAAACTGGCAAATACACCCTTCATGCTAACTTACTAAAGACAGGTTTTTCAAGTGGAATCAAAGCCCTAAATTGAGTCCCCCTTCCTCTCCATGCTCAAGCTGCTGCAAAGACTTCCAGCCCTCATCAGCGAAGATGGCACCTATACCACCCATCCATCTCCCAACAAGGTCTCTCTCACTCACTCTCTCACACCAAAAAAGGGTAGACACAGGCAACATTTTTTGTTTATAATCTCGTTGTAGAGTCCAGGGCTCCATGAATAAGACGATGTGCCGAGACATAATAGAATTGGAGGATTGGAGTCACTGGTACAACACTCTTTAAATTGAGCGCGGAAACATTTGGCAACAAGACTAATTGAGCACATGGACTCAGGTTCGCATGTCAGGTGCTCGTGTGTGCCCAAGTGTCGGATGTATTTAATATCCAAACTTAAGGACAACAGTATGCCAAATATTCATATTATTCAATATGTTTATTTAATTTTATGTAATATAATCATATTTCTGTGTAACATATTCTTAAGGATAGGCATTTCACTCCTTTTCAAGCAATAATGTAATAACTTTATGGCTTGAGTTGTAAACCACAGGTCAGAGAGAGAGATAGTAATAACATTTGAATTAATGAAAATGTTTATTAGGTGCATGTCCAATCATATGTGTCTAACACAAATTTCATACTCACATCTAAGTGTTGTGTCTGATATGAGTAAGTTAGTAACTCGTGTATTTTTAGGAGTCCATGTAATATGAGGTATTCGACCAATGAAATTATTATAAGATAGATCTAAGGTGTGACGATGTTCAAGATGGGGTTGAACCAATGAATGTTTTATGCTTGAGAAAAAAGTTTTCGAGGTCGATAAGGCCATAAACATCAAGAATAGGTCTATGCAAACTAAGTACTCTTGACTGATCAAGACAAGATAATTTGTTGGGACTTGAAACGCTACCAAGATTCAACCATCGAGGACAACTTAGACAACTTGGAGGCATTTCATTCTTTGCCATTTGCAGTAACAGACATTGGTGTTGAGAGTGAATCAAAGTTTGTCACCTAAATCAACTTGTATTTGACTGATAATAGAGCTAAAAAGCATCATATATTGATATTGAAACGGTAAGTTAACGGAAGATGAATTTGTAGGGTGGATAAGTGATGACAGCCACTAAGTTGTACAAAAATAGCAAAACAAATGCATGGCCATGGAGGAGATGAATCACCATGACTGACATCACAAGCTTCAGACTGAACTAACCCAGTTGAAGATATTGGGTTTAAAAGAAAAATAAATAAATAAACAAATAACTCAGGTAACTGCACGGGATCAGAATGGATTGGATCCTCTATATAGAGTGGACCCATGAAGGGATTCAAGGGAATCAGATTGATTACATGGGTATGGTGTGGTTTGTTTTCAGTGAGTTAGGATTGATGATGAAGACGAGTCGAGTGGCGGTGTGTGATTTGTTGGACATGGTTACTTGAAAGTAGTGAAGATTCTTGAGGCAGATTACCAAAAGAAATTTGAAAAAGACATGCCACGGAGAAGGATGAACTCCAATTCTGTAGTAACAGAGGACACTCAATACTAATGGTAATCTGTCGATTAGGGATGGTTTGGAGGGTCACACCCTAAAACCATCACTTAACATAACTGTTATAGAACTTATAGGTTCCTTAACTGTTACAAATGAGTCGTGGTACAACACAGGCATTTAAAGGGAGTCTCGGGATCAGCAAATGGTAGAAATTTGGTGAGCTGCACCATATTAGGTTATTGGCTGCAAGACTACAAAATAGGGCATCTGCCTGCAAGAAAACTTGTCATGTTTGATGTCTCGACATTCACCAACCCACTTTTAGTATCTGCAGTTTGGAATTTAAGTAGCAAAAATGAGACTTTTATCCCCATGGAAGAATGAACTACAGACCTTCAGTTTACAAGATTGGCACACTATGGCTGATGATAGTATTATTGTTAATTAGACAGTTTTCACACTTGGGAATTTTTTGGTTTATCAAATAGTTTTTAATTTTTTTTCTCTCTCAAACTTCAAACAGCACCAATTAGTCTCCAAAATTTAAAAATTCATCACTTAAAATTCAGCTCTAAAATTTTCAAAACTTATTTTTCAGTTTTTGTCAAACACCACCACCTAAGTACATAAATCACTAATTATTTGTTTGATAATATGGTATGGTTCTATAATTTTTTTTTCAAAAAACTAGCAACGATGACTGATGTCAATATAAGTACACATGGCTTCATTACATAAACAACGTCCCTACTAATTTTTATATTCTCCGAGGAATTTATAGTTCTTATACCAGAAAATGTGGTGCTAAAGTTTCTTAATATCTTTATATATAAAAGAATAATTTGGCGAATCACTTTTACAAACTCGCTGTCATCAACAAATTCCAATATATGATACTGAGTCCATAGGGTGTCTAATCCATATGTTTTGTTAACACAATTGCACAACCAGTTGTTGCTTGATGGATTCAGCATTTAATAATATTTAAGAGATCAGAAACAAGGTTCTTCTCCAAGTCCTGTGAAATAGATAGTCTGCGCTAATATAATTTCACAGGCAACATACTATCTCCCGAGCCTTTTTTGGGCAATAGATATACTATAGAATAATTTTCCTTGTACCCTTTAAGTTGTCATATTTCTCTACAATAATTTAATAACTACATCCAACTGACTATGTCACAATCGTCTGCATTATCATGTCAATTAAGTGAACCAATAACTGCAAATCCCAAAAAGACTTTCTTCTTCTTTCTAACCTGACTCAAATCAAGTACCTTGGTACTGAGTGCTTGAGTGTCACTTTCTGGGTGAGTGTTTCTTCCTGGTTTTACAAATACCATGTTTGAGCCCACGTATATTCTTTCTTGTTAATTTTAACAAAATTGAGGAAACAAGAGGAGAGACATACTCAGCCAGTCCTTGGTCCACAATTCCATTCGTCTCAATTTGATCTGCTTGAAATACTTCAGAAACAGCACTATTTCCGTCCAAATCAATTTTATCACTTCCATTGATATCATCACAAAGTTTTTGCTGGGTTCCTGCATAAAGAAATATAAGACTATGAAAGAGATTTTATAAAATGGTTATAGCCTTTCTACAATTTAAATGGAAGAGACATGAAATATACCTCTTAGTACACTCAATTTTGTGTAACATGGCTTAATTAAGAGTTTCTGACACATGATAGTACCCTGGAAATTGAGGAAAGTGTAACCCAGAAAGTATAATGTCTCAGATTCTGTCATTTTTGAAAACCCAAATGAAGTAGTCCAAGTGTGTAGCAGACTAGGAACAGCGGGCAAAACTAGCCTCTCCACTCCCAATTCCATGAGCTTCTGAAAACAAAAGTGGAATACAATAGTGAGTTATTGACAAGGTACATGTTATATTTTTTTTTTGTATATATAACAAATTGATGGAACATCACCCCTCCTTGCTTGTTTCAAGCCCTTGTATGTTGTTTACAAGTTTTCCTTACTCTCTGCCTTGTTAGATTAGGCTATTGTTTATTGATAAACAATTAAACAAATTATAGAGAAACCATTGACTTTTCAATCTACCATAGAATGACTAATCTCTCCACTTAGATTTCACTTCATAAAGCTTTGTACTGCAAAAAACGCAGAGCTTAAAGAAGCAGGCATCTAAAATTACACTAAGCCTCGTGTGGCTAAATTACAGAGGATACGTAAACAGTAATGATGATACAACCTCAATAGTTTTATACTAAAGGTTCCTATCTAATGTACTGGTGATGTGAACCCTCTAGTTTATAACATTTCCAAGAATATTACTAATCCTACTTCAGTTGCCAAGCATAGAACTATGACAGTTAATAAAATGCACTCTATTACATATGGAAACCATATCAACTAAATTGGAGATCTTTTATCTTGGATTTCATAACTCCCAGAAAATCACATAATTTTTTAAAAAAATGATAAGTATACCTAATCATGAAAGCACTTCTATCATAAAACTCCTCTACCACAGAAATTGGTGAATATATAACTAGATAAGAAATAAGGATACAAACTAGTCACTCCAAGGAAAAGTACAACTATAAGAATTCATCACTACAAAAAAAAGATTAGCAAGTCAAGTGATGAATATAGAAATGACGGGCAATACCCCAGAAAAGGAAAAGAAAAAAATAATATCCCCCACCCAACTTCAAAAAACCAAAAACCAAAATTCCAGAAAGGTGAAACGGAACAAATCTCCTTGGACCATCATGAGTATCAAAAGTTTGACGTCCTTTTGGACAGCAGCTTACTGCTCTGATAGTTAACATAAAGTGATCAGACTAGTCACATTTTTAATTGGGGTATTAAATCTCAGAGTCAGTCTGCATCATTTCAAATTTGGAAGGCCACTACTCAAATCAATTCAGATTTTAATAACAATTAATATCAAGGAGTTGTTTAGAAAATAAAAAATAATAATATCAAAGACTCCCACAACCCACCCAAATCCACATATGCACAAACACATAAAGAAGGTTTACCCTTTCAAGCTCATTCATCAAGATTCGGCACATTCCAAGTCGGCGATATTGAAACCGTGTACCAACAAGCGGTACTTCTGCCACCTTTTCTCCATAAATCCTTAAGAGAAAAGAACAACAAGAAGAAGAGCAATTCAGGTTACCATAAAATCTAAAAAAGTCAAGACAATTCATCTTGGATCTGTAATTGGATAGTACCGTACAGTAGCCACCGTAATCAATTCATCATCTCTCTCCAAAATGATTGTATAAAACCCTTGGAAGTTCAAACGATTTAGTTCTGACCTGAGAAATTCCCATTCATTACCATCAATCTCGGAGCAATAAGATGTGATGTCTTCCGGGTAATAAATAAAAATATAATCCAAGGACATGGACAAACACACCAACTTTATATAACAACAATGCAAGGAAAACATCACAGGTTTAAAATGAGATGGACTCAAGTAAAGTAGTGATCTAAAATCCAGCTAACAGCAAATACCCGTGAGATGCCAATTGAGCGAAAGAATTCACCAAATATATCTTTCATCGAGACCAATATAGTACAGGCGAGTTTTCCAGTCATTCAGAAAGAGTTATTTCTCTTGGCAATAGGGGAAATCATTAGGACTTGAAAACATGTAGTTCAATAAAACGTGCCACCAAGAACCATTCTACAGTCATAATAGGCCACACATCTTAAGAGCATTGTATATCTGGGAACCTTGTACATGTAGATGACATTGTTGAAGGTAATCCGGTATCTTAGAGAAGGGGCTTGAACGGAAAGTTAAATTGATAGGTACCGGTAGAAGAAAGAAGAATGAGGGAGGAATTTATGTGTCATGAGTGACATCAGTTTAATAGTCAAAATTAGAAGAGAAGACCAACAACGTAGTGACCTCGATATTTTTTAATGAAAAAGACTCCAATCGAAGACAGGAAGGAAACATAAGAAAGAGGAAAGGCTTCCTAAAGGATATACTGACAGAGATATACAAGGGAAGTAACATGCAGTAAAAGAAAATTATAGCCACTATAGAGCAGCCATCGCTGGTTAAAATCAGGTGTCCTGTCCCAGTGATAACTTATCTCTACTAACGAGCAAACAACATAGGTTTTGTTCTACTTGATCAAACAATAAAAAGGAAAAATAAAGAAGAAAAAAGTCCAAGTGCAGCTAAGAAAAAAGATGCAGTAAGCAATCAACTCCTGCTAAGTAGGCAACATCAATGCAGTCACAAACCACTCAAAAAAGATACAGCAGAACAGAAAAAATATCTATGGAACAACAAGCACAGATAACTTAAATACAAGATATAGGTGGAATATCAATAGCTCATATATGAACTGAAATCAGAAAATATAGAATAACTTTCTAGTTCAAACAATTGAACAAAATGTACACATATATATACACACACACACACTAGTGTATGCCCGTGCCTACGGCACTATAATGAAAATAGAATCGTGACCGTTAGATAGGGTTATTTTGAACCGTAGATACGCAAAGACATTTCAACCCACAAGATCGGTTTTTTAACCACCTTTGACTGTTAGATTGGATTTTTTGTCTTATTATACCAAGCTTAAATGTCATATAGATATGAGGTTAAGTGGCTAAAAGATGAAATTTGCACAAGTCTCTAATATGTTCACTGAGTAATAATATAAACAATGTCATTCCCTAAGCGCACACACACAAATACACACATACATAAAACACAAAAAATGTGAAGATAACTGAATTGGAAATGAGATTATCTCACCATCTACTGAAGATAACATCTTCAGCAAGATCTCTCCTTGTGCGAGGTTCCTTAACAGGCTCAAAACACTCATGCATCACACAAAGAGCAACATTGAGCTTGCTGTAAGTCTCTGTCAAGGCCTCATTGTCAGAGGAATCATGATCACTGTCACATTTCATGTATTTCAATAGAGTCCAAGTTAAATCATCTTTACCCACTGGAACTGGTTTTCCCAAAAGCTTGCGGAGGCCAAAAAATATCTGCAGAATGACACAAAAGCTTCAAAACATACACCAATCATAATATATTTTGTTTCTCGTGCATTTAAAGCTTCATATATTACTAACAATCACAATCAAGCATGCAGATTTCCACATATGCTTTCTGAACTTAAGTTTTATTACACTGTAATTCATTAAAGACTCAAAATGTCCATGTACCATCAGCTAATAATACGTGTGTACTCCTTCACAACCATCATCTTAACCTTTTAAATCACAGACCAAACGGAGAACTTTCACATGCGTCTGACATAATACTAAAATTAAAATCATATAATAATTGACATATAAAATTACGAACATGCAATCGCAATGGGCTGAAAGCCTTCAACTTCAAATAATTTCTTTTCCAATGAAATACGCTAAAAAAAGGCTATGCTGGATCATAAACATATAAGGATTGACACCTTCCAGAAAAAAGATATACTAACAGAGTTTCTTTGCAAAGTCTTGACATCTTTAAAAGTTGAATTGTTTGAGGACTTATAGTGGATACAGTGTAACACCCACCCTTTCCCGACACAATATTGTCCGCTTTTGGCTACCATGAACTAGAGACTTCTCAGGGGTCACCCATCCAGTACTACTCCCAGCTAAGCACACTTAATTACGGAGTTCTGGTGGGTTCACGGCCATCATGGCTTTAAAACGCATTGTGTCATAGAAAGGTGATGAACATACATATAACACTTCACCAGACCTAGGCGATGTGGGATCGTGACACCCGTAACCTGCCAATGTTCGGCCCACAAAGGTCGTCACAATCCACCCCCCTTGGAGGCCCGACATCCCCGACGGCACACTTCCGAGTGGGCTCTGGCTCTGATACCATTTGTAACGCCCCACTATTTTTCGACACAATATTGTCCGCTTTTGGCTCCCCCGATTCAGAGACTTCCCAAGGGGTCACCCATCCTGGTACTACTCCCAACTAAGCACGCTTAACTGCGGAGTTCTGGTGGGTTCACGGCCATCACGACTTTAAAATGTGTTGTGTCACAAAAAGGTGATGACATACATATAACACTTCACCAGGCCCAGGCGATGTGGGATCGTGACACCCGTAGCCTGCCAATGTTCGCCCACACCACACCCGCCCAAAAAGGTCGTCACATACAGACTGAAAGATTACTCGAGTGCTTATTTCCCAGTTCCAACTGACCTCTCCTCAAAGAGGTCAAAAACCTGTTACTATCGTTTCATTCTTTGCTTCTTTCATTTGCATATCTGACCTAAACCTGAGAGGTACTTCCATAGAATTAGACTAGTGAAATGGAAAGGAAATGCACTCAAGCCAGCAGTCGTTAGTATTAGGGCTAATATCAGCTGGACTTCAAAATTTAAACCCTTGTATCTGAAGAAAAACCAAATCACAATATATATATATATATATATATATATAATTGTGTGTGTGTTCGTGGTAAACAAATATTATAAACTAGATTAGTTTCTGCTATTCTTTCATTCGCATAAAAAGCTGGAGGCTGCAAAGTGCAAACTGGCATTCTTGTAAGAAACCAGGGAAAAAAATAGAGAGACATGACAGAACAGAAAATGAAAGAAAAAGCTTAGCATTATCAATTTTAGCAAGATTATTGTCCAAATTGATTCAAATCAAATATAACTGAAGCAAATGTAGAAAAGGTTATTCACATGGTTCTAATTTTTTAATTGCATGAAGATTAAAAAAAAAAGTGATTCTTCTGAAGAAGACAACATGAAAATTAGTTATATGTCGGTCAATGCGAAATACTTTTTAAGAGTATTAAACCAGACTTCTATCTAGAAAGGGAAGAGAGGTTTGATATACCTGTTGACATCTTCTATTGCAAAACCAACTTCCTTTAGGATATCTCTCCAGCTTTATGAGACCTCTTTTTCTCAAGCATCCAACGTGATCTGCATCAAATTGATTAATTTAACAGAAACATATTAAATATGGATGTACTTGCACAAGTAGAGATTATGTTTTACACATGTTAGCGTGATATAACACGGACAGAAAGTTTATAGTTAACGCACACTGATGCTCGCACTGATCACAATTGAGAACACTATTATCCAGAAATTGTTCAGTGTCTTTATTGAATTTGCCTTGACCACAAATTCCACAACAGCATGATGGGCAGAACCAGTCGCCATCTGGTACATCCTAAAAAAATAACAAAATAAAGTCCAACATCAGAACCCAAAATAGTAATTCATATTTGTTCTTTAAAAAGAAAATATAAACCAAGAAGAAGAAGAAAAATGCAATGCAAGAATCAAAGCCTCTACCTTCAAACCAAGGCAATTTGCATGAAATGAGGATGGACATTGATCACATAAAATTAATTCACCCCCAAAGTGACAGACAGAACATATGTAGTCATTTGTGCTGTGATGACGCTTACCCTTTTTCACATGAGGTTCTATCGTGAAGCTTTTTTTACAATTTTCACGTTTCAATTGCATCTGACATTCTAACAAAGACCTTCCATCCTCTAAAAAAATATTGGCAGATGGTCGGTGATTAGTGCTGCCAGCATGAGCTTCAAATTTCTTAAGAGAGAAAACTTTTTGGCAACAACTGCACTTGATCCCATCACGAGTTATTCGCCCTTCTGCCATTGGAGAATGATCGTTTCTGCTACCATAATGTACTTTTGCCCTAGGCAACACCACATTGTTTTCTATTAACCAAGACAATACTGTTCGAGGGTTGTGGTGAGAGGAAGTAGGAACCACCACCTGCCGGGCTCTTTTGCTAGATCGCAGCACACGGTTTGGACAATCAACACCAACATCATCTCTTAATTTGATCAAAAACTTAGATTTCTTTCCTTTCTTCTTCAGCATTGGAGCATTTTGACCCTTCATTTCAAGCAAGTGAGATGGAAAATGCAGGTTGTAATTCTCTCTGTGTCTTCGAAGTTTTCTAATCCCTCGGACTTTTAATTTACCAAATGTGACAAGTTCCCTTGAAAATGATATACCAGAAGAATGCTTCGACCACCTTTCAGACAACACATTCTGTGGTAACAAATCTCCACGAAACTCAATATCAATTAACTGGCCCTCAGTTTCCTCGCTGGCATTTGTATTTTGCCTTGGTCTACAGGTAGAAGCACCAAAATCTGAGACACCTCCTTCATCTATGCAGGCTTTGCAGGCCATTCGAAGAGAATAGTAACACTTCCCTTTTGGCGATCTGTACCGCAATTCCATTTTAGTTCTCTTCCTAATGTACCAAACCGACCACCCAACAGCTGAAAGGTGCTTCTTTGCATTGAATTGCAACTCTTTAATTGCACCTTTCCGCCATATGTGGTGATGATTCTTATCCTTGAATGCAAGTGAACAATAGTCCACTACAGCTTGAGGGCAATATTCAGGTTCAACAACAGCTACATCAGAACTAGAATGAACAATAGGTTCTCCCTTGCTCACTTGTAGCTGTTCAGTAAGCATAGATGAGAAGGGACAATTAGGTGCAGAAGAAGAAATTGCCTTGTCGTCACGAGAATTTAGAGAAAGAACCTCCAAAGAAGATTCTCTCAACTCCTGGCACAGCTTACGAAGTGAATAGCAACATTTCCCATCAGGTGAGGTGTAACGAAATCTAGAAATTCCTTTCTCTCTTGTAAACTCGATTTTCCAGCCCAGATATGCAAGATGCTTCCTAAGATTTAGTGTTAAGGCAGTTGAAGGCCTTTTATTACAATTAGATAAAAGTTTGTATTCAGCAACTGTATCTGGGCAATATTCAGCTTCAGCAACCAAGTCATGGCCAGCAGGTAGCCATTTATTACAGCTTTTTCGTGTAGAAGATGTGAGCATCCTTTTGGGCATTTTAGAACTGGTACTAAAGAATCCCTCGCTGTTGGTATTGGAGCTGATCACAACAGCAAGAGAGTTACACAAATCTGCTTGAGGATTCGGTATAACATCGCAAGCAGATTCAGATAATTCCATTGCTTGCTGGGATTCCTCTACCAAGTCTTCTGAAGAGTCCAATTTAAGAAAAAATTGGTTTAGGGTTAGCTTTAAATTATCAATAATAACTTGAGTCACCAAATCTTTCCAGATATTTCTCGCGGAAGAAGTCCACTCCTTAAGCTTATTAAAACCTTTTTTTCCCCGCATGTCATACCAAATTTGCCTTGCAGAAACTTGAAGGGGCCACTCTTGCTGGATTTCCTCAATCACCTCAAGAAATAGCCAATTCCCACGAGGCTTCCAGTCGTCAGTATACTCATCCCAATCCTGCGTAATCCGTAACATCTCAATTTCAAACGTCATCACATCACCAATATCTGGAAAGAAAATCTGCCGGTGCTCAAAATCATCTTCGTGATCAAAAATCACACCTTCCCACCAAGCCTCCTGGTAATACACATCAACACATTGTCCATAGTGGGGACACCATTTCCCAAAATGAAGTGGAGGCGGCAATGACCTTATCAAGGCACGATGGTTAGACGGTGTCCTATTGGCAGCGACGATCCCATCAACTATGGAAGGAACTCTTATACATTCAGTGAGATTTTCTGAACCATCATCACATAAAAGATGGTCGTATTGGACTTGACGTGCATGATATTGGCAGGCAATCACAGTTGCAGAGTGCCAAGACCCCTGAAACCCCTCTTCAACACTCCTTACCTGCACAAATTTCACATTTTTTATGGAAAAAATCCTTAAAACAAAAATTAAAGAATAGCTTTAAGAAGAAAATATTGACAGAACCCATACATGTGTTTTTTTGCCTTATAAAATAAGCATTACATGAACTCTATAGATCATAAAAAAGAAAGCATTAATCAAACACATAACCTTGCACAGTAAAATCTATGTAATCCCATAGTAAAGAAAAATCAAATCCATAACTATATTTGCATGTACACTACTATTAGAAAGATTGTTTAAAACCCAAAAAACTTACTACATCTGTATAATCCCATATTAATCACTGCATACAGAACTATCAATCAACCAAAGATAAACTATAACAGGAGAGGTAATTTGACAATCATGAAAGTATCAACCCCCTTCCTGGATTCTAGCCTTTCTCTAGGAGTTGGCTCAGCCATGGCTAGTGCCGTCGAAGATGCTCGACGGGAGCGGACTCGTGATCGTGTGGATCGCCTTGTTACACAACTGAAGGGACAGATTTCGAGCGAGCGGTTGCTTCTCTGGAGAAAGATGGGCTGGTTAGGCGGACCATGATGGAAGGCCAAGGACAGGGATTGTGGAAGTGTTTCGAGCATGACTAATATATAGGGGTGGCAAGCTTTAGAGAGTAGGGGCGAGGTCACCATACTAAAGAAGGCCGTAAGCAGTGACTCGACGTAGACGGTTCGAATCAAGCGAAACCAAAAGCATTCGTTGGCACTCGATATGCTAAGGATCGAAGACTTTTGGGATATGGAGCGGCTTGTCGGACTACGCCGGAGGAGGCGTCGGTGAATACGGCTGCCCTGTATCTTGATGGTTCAGCCAAGTTCTGGTGGCGGACGCAAAGACGTAAAGAACGCGGAGCGTGAAGTGCAATTAGATACATTTTGGGGACTGAGTTTAAGGCAGAATGGAGGGTTCCTGCCCGGTTGTGGTCCGCTATGTCGATGAACCTGAAGCAAACAGGCCCCATACGCGAGACTGTGAAAGAACACAATGCATGTAAAATCAAAGAAAGACGAAGTCTTGGAAACTTCACAATCGATTTATAGGCAGGAAAAGAGGGACAGAAAGACAGTAATTATTGTAAACAAACATATTAAGGAAAAACAAAATTAAAGGAAACAAAAGCTTAAATATGACACAAAATTGCAGAAACCACAACCCATTGAAATCGAAACAAAAAGGGTTCCATTCTGGGACGTGAAAATAATGATTTTCTTGAATATATAACACAAAAATAAAGCTTAAATAAGGACATTACTTCAACTTTTTCATCAACAAGAAGTTTTGGGTGATCGTTCCATCTTCGTTTTCTTTTGCTTCCTGAACCAGCCGAGTTCTCAATCTCAATTTCAGCCGCCATTGGAGAGTCCGAGTGGTTTGTTTGGGTTTAGAACAAATTGGAAAGCCAATTCCGAAATGGGTTTCCTTTGTCATCTGTTATTTTGGTAAGTCTCCTCAGTTAGCACATTACTCTCTGTATATAACATATATACATACGGTTTCACGGTTTCAAGAAAAATTAATAAAATAATAAGGAATTTCAAAAGGAAAATTGTGGAACCCGCCCAACCCGAAAATTTTGGGACTTGGGCATTATACATTGAATCTAGGGCCGGGCCTGGGTTACTATATAAGAACCCGAATTTGTTTCAGGCCGGCCCCAATTTGATGTGTAGGAAACATAATGCCAATGCCTTCTTTACGTTAACGTGATACCAATAAATATATTTAATGAATTTCTTTAAGAAAGTTAAGCAGTCTAGTCAAATTACAAAAATACTAATATAATCCTATAAGCTTTTTATTTTCACTTATAATACTTTAGCATTAATATTTACTAGTATTAATTTATTTTAAAATGTAAAAAATACAAAACTTAATATTGTAAATTTGTTTTAAAATGTTAAAAACATATAAATATATATGAGAAGAGTTCTTCTATCACTTTTTAACACTATTTGTTCTGATGTATACTAAATATAAATTTTTTATGTTCTAATATGTTATATATAGTATAAATTTTCATTTATTTCATTCTTAAATCTATTAGTATTCGTTGATTTAGTAAAAAAACTAGTCACTTTTTTAATAAAGACATGGACATGCAATTTATAAATGAATCATTACTTATGATAAATGGTCTCCAATAATAAATTTCACTAAATTAATTAAAATTCACAAAAACTTATTTCTATCAAATTCATGCGATAATCAATTCTGTTATGTTACACCAATGTGGGCTTGATTATGTCATACTTGACCATGACCTTGCTTGCATGTGATTGGTGAGCCAGTTATATATTATTATTCTATTTTGTCACAATTTGATTAATTAGTCAACTGTCTAAAAAATAAATTAGATTAATTGATGAGTTTAAACCATTTAATCTAGATATCTAATTTTTGATACTGAGTTGTTATTTAGTGTCTCGAGATATAAGTATAACAGATAACTTTTATAAGTAATATAAGTTAAACAATTTTATTATATTTTGTCAAATTTGGTTAATTAGTCAAGTATTTAAAAAATCAATTAGAATAATTGATGATTTTAAACCATTTAATATGAACATCTAGTTTTATGAAATTAAGTTGTTCTTTAGTGTCCCTAAATATATAGTATAACATATAACAATTATAAGTAATATAAGTTAAACCATTTTCTTATATTTCCTCAAATTCCGATTAATTAGTCAAGTGTTTAAAAACTCAATTAGATTAATTGATGAGTTTAAACAATTTAATTTGAACATATAATTTTATAAAATTAAGTTTTTATTTAGTGTCCCAAGATATATAGTAACATATAACAATTATAAGTAATATAAATTGGACCATTTTATTATATTTTGTCAAAATTTGATTAATTAGTCAAATGCTTAAAAACTCAATTAGATTAATTGATGAGTTTAAATCATTTAATCTGAATATTTAGTTTTATGAAATTAAGTTTTTATTTATTATCCCAAGATATATAATAACATATAACAATTATAAGTAATATAAATTGGACCATTTTCTTCAATTTTGCCAAATTTTGATTAATTAGTCGAGTGTCTAAAAAATTAATTAGAATAATTGATGAGTTTAAATCATTTAATCTGAATATCTAGTTTTATAAAATTAAGTTTTTCTTTATTGTCCCAAGATATATAGCATAACAGTTAAAGTAATATAAGTTAGACCACTCATTTATTTTTTGTCAATATTACTTTAACATTAATATATATTAAAAAATATGTTAATTCAATGAGATATATACTTAATGTTTGTTCTGAATGCTATATTATTTGAGTGAAATTAATGTTTTTATTTGATTTTAAGATAGTGAAATTTGTGTTATTGATTTAATTACGTAATTAATATAATTAATAATGTTTATTTGTTATATTTAAAATGAGGGGAGAAATATTATTGTAATTTAATTAATGTTTCAAACTTATTTTAATAAATGGTTCAAACTTTCGTTATTATAGATTAAATATTATTATTGTGGCAAGAGTGTTCAACTAACTTAGAGGTGTGCGGGCGCTCATGTTCAACTCCTCACAACACCATTATTTTTAATAAAGGATCCACCGTTCGTATCTAGCCTGTTCAACCCGAATTACAAACCCAAGATCAACCCGAATTGTGGCCCGAATTGCAAACCCGAGCTTCAGAAATAAATAACGGGTTGGACATGGATTCATTAGTTTGGACTCATGACCGGGTTCGGTCCAAGCTAAGGTTGACAATATATATTTCGGGCTGAGCCCGAATTAAGTCTTCAACCCGCCCAAGTTGCAACCCTAGTGTCGGCTACTCCGAAACCCAACCCGATTCAGCTCGAATCACAAAACCCAAACAAACCCAAATATTAACCTGATTTATATAAAATTTTGGGACTTGGGAATTATATATTGAATCTCGGGCCAAGCCTGGGTTGCTATATAAAAACTCAAATTTGGTTAAAGCCAGTCCCGAATTGATGTGTCAGTTAGTCCGAAACCCAACCCGATTCGGCCAGAATCACAAAGAACAACCCAAATATTAACCCGATTTATATATTTAAAATGATTGTTGCAGGAAGAGTTGAACTCTAGCTAACAAGTTCTAATAGTAGCACTCACTCCTAATGACTCATTTGGTGTTATAGTTTGACCAATAATTATATTTAATGGGTAGTATAACTGAAACTAGTACAAACTTTATTTTTAAAAAAAATTTGTTAATAATACTTCAACATTAATATTTATTTGCAAAGCATTAGAAGGATTCTTCTACCATTTTTTCACAATATTTTCTTTAACGTGTATTATATATATTTTATTTTATCTTCTAACGTGTTATATATAGTATAAATGTTCATTTATTTTATTCTTAAATCTATTAGTATTCATTGATTTAGTAAAAAAATATTTTTTTCCAATAGTAAAATAATAATAATTAACCTTTTTTAATAAAGATACGAACTTACAATTTACACTTATCATAAAAAATATATGGTCTTCCAACTTATAAACAAATCATTATTTATGCTAAATACTTGCATGTGATCGATGAACCAACTATATATTATTATGCTACGAAAATAATAAATAATATAAATTTAACTTAAGCTACTCGCCTACTCACCTCCTTTTGTTCGCAAAATCTCTTACATTTTTCAATTTGTGCAAATAAGGACAAATGTATGTGAATACTATAAGTTATACCACTTTCTTCTATTTTGTCAAATTTCTAGTAATTAGTCAAGTGTCAAAAATGTCAATTAGATTAATTGATGAATTTAAATTATTTAATATGAACATTTAGTTTTATGGTAATAAGTTGTTCTTTACTGGTCTAAGATATCTAGTATAACAAATAACACTTATAAATAATATAAGTTAGATCACTTTATTATATTTTGTCAATTTTTGATTAATTAGTTAAATATCTAAAATATCAATTGGATTAATTGATGAGTTTAAACCATTTAATTTGAACATCTAGTTTTATAAAATTAAGTTTTTCTTTAGTGTCCCAAGATATATAGTATAACATATAACACTTATAAGTTAAACCATTTTTTTTTTATTTTGTCAAATTCTGATTAATTAGTCAAGTGTCTAAAATAATTAGATTAATTAATAAGTTTAAACCATCTAATCCAAATATATATTTTTATGAAATTAATTTTTTTTTTAGTATCCCAAGATATACAATATTACACGTAACATTTATAAGTAATATGGGTTAGACCACTCATTTTATTTTTTGTTAATAATACTTCAACATTAATATATATTAGAATGTTAAAAATATGCAAAACATGAAGAAATTTAACCAATCGTATAAAGCTTAATTTATATTAATGTTGAGAGATATTGATGATGATAAAGTTAACCAATCATATAAAGCTTAATTTATATTAATGTTGAGAGAAATCGATGATGATAAAGTTAAATCATATAAAGCTTAATATTGTATTAATGTAAAGAGACATTGATGATGATCTAAAAATATGTTAATTCAATGAGATGTAGATTGCCTATTTGTTCTGAATGCTCTATTATTTGAGTGAGATTAATATTTTTATTTGATTTCAAGATAGTAAAAGTTTTGTTATTAGTTTAATTACTTAGTTAATATAATTAATAACTTTAATTTGTTATATTCAAAATGAGAGAAAAAAATTATTGTAATTTAATTAATGTTTCAAACTTATTTAAAAAAATGGTTCAAACTTTCAATATATTAGAGTAAATAGATAAAAGTGAGAGTTTGACCAGCCGTAGGAGTGGTTAAGTTGCTACGCCTTCAGTTTAATTCCTCCCAACTGATTTTTTTTTTTATAAAAGGCCCACCATTCAGACACAGAACATGGCGATAGGAAAAATTCTAAAAAAAAACAGGACACAAAGATGGTGTGCAAGTGTCCGACACAGATATAGCGATACGAAAAATTCTAAAAAAATGACACGAAGATGGTGTCCGAGTGTCCGACACAAATACGGCACCCTTTGTGAAGTGTTCATGCTTTCTAGCTTTCAATAAACCTTTCTTGAGATTTTTTTTTAGGGCAAAAAATTCCCTCCAACTAAAAGGAGAGGCACTGAAGATAAAAAAAATAACTAAAATACCCATCATTTTTATTTGAACAAGTGTTTTATGCAATCTTATATATATATATAGTAATGATCTAAAATTAATGTGAACTTAAACTCCGTTACTACAATTAATACAATGTGTCGTGATTAAATATGGAATAGAAGGAAAAGTTTTTTTTTTTCGACGTTTCATACAATCCATATTAATTGATTCTTGTCTTATTTGATAAACTAAAACATCTTCTTGAATAGAAACGAACCATTAGAAAATAAAAAATAAAAAAGATCTGTTTAAGTATTATTTGCGAACCATATGCTTATATGATATAGACAGACCTCTATAATGACATGGCATAGTAATAATATGTATAATGTGATAAATTTCATATTTTTTCTATATTCATAATGTTTCATCTTCTAATTTATTTAACTTTACTATAGAAATTATAAATTAATTAAAGTTTTATAATCTTCCTACTCAAATGGCTATAAAAAATTTATATTTAGTTTAATTGTGTTCATGTTCTACTTTTTTTTAGAACTTGTCATGTCAGCATATTCTTATTGTATCATGTTTGTTCGTGTGTCAATGTCTATGCTACTTTGATTGGATTTCAATGTTGACAGACTCTCAACATCCTACCAATAGATGGAGAAAGTTATTTATTAGTAAGAGATCTCGTCTTCATCCGTGTACACATAAATTTCATGTTTGAAAACCTAGGTACAAGAATACAGAAAAAACATTCAATATTTTTATTTTAATGAAAGATGTACAATTCGTTGTGTCGATTCTTGTACAATAAAAAATCTTAATTTAATTCAATCTCCATGAAATATCTAATTGCAAGGGCTTCGCAAACAACCAGTTGTAATTAATGTTTTTCAAATATTCGAGATTGGAAAAGACTTGACTGGATTTTTTATCAAGGGCAGACGAAACTTGATCTCGAATGGTGGCATTTGTTGTTATTCAAAGGTTGGAAGAGTTAGTGATTCAACAGAGTTTCAATAGTCTTTTCCTGTCAAATGTTTAAAGAGTTAAAGATTCAAGAGAGTTTCAATAGTCTCTCTGTGTAGAATGGCATTGTATTTATAGTAAAGGTTAAGTTGTTTAATTTAAAAACTCTCAAATAATTGTGCTAATTTAAATAAACAAAGGATATTTGTCTCCTTTTATCATCAAGATCATCCTTGCCCTTATCCCAAATGGATGAAATCTGTTACATAATTTTTTTTCCACTATTTTTTATTATATGCTTAAATCTTAATTTTTTAAGGGTAAAATACTCTAACACCTCCTGAGATTTGCTTTAATTGCTCATAGATTAAACTTGTGTCAAAAAATGATCTCACCCCCTTTCGGTTTGGTTTAACTAATTTTAACACGCCCTCTATAAAGGAAATCATGTAGTTGGAACCATCTGGATTTCTTTGGCCGAGTCTATTATATTTTATCTCCTGTAAATCTGTTATCCGATAGTTTAGAAACTTCTTGTTACGTTATTTTGAATATTTTCGATAACATTGTATATTTGAATCTGTAACTACAAAATCATGTATAATCCGTATATAAGGATTTCTTCGTATCAATGAAAATGAGTTCTGCATCTTCTTTATGGCATCAAAGTACGTTCTCTAGCGAGTTTTTTTTTTCTTCCTCATGGCCATATCCCCTGAGTCTATGGTTGTCAATAACTCTGAGCTTACTAGCAGTGGTGACCCTCATCTTGTTGCCATCAACTCCGGCTCCCAGCTTATTCTGAAGCTCTCCCCTTCCAACTTCACTTCATGGCGTGCCCAGCTAATGTCTTTACTTATTGGCTACGATCTCCAAGGATATCTTAACGATACCACTATTTGTCCGTCACCAACACTCCCCACCAGCACTTCTTCTACAGAATCTTCTGCAGTTGTCCCTAATCTGGCCTTCTAGCGTTGGTTCAGGCAAGATAAGCTGCTCCTTTATGCCATCTTTGTGTCTATCTCTGAACCAGTGATGCCACTCATTGTTGCTTCGTCCACTGCTCGTGATGTATGGTCCAAGCTGCAACAATTGTATGCCAATCGTTCCCATACTCATGTTATGAAGCTTAAGGATGAGTTGTCTCTCATTCAGAGAGAGTCCCGTTCGGTCTTGGAGTACCTATATGCCATTAAGGTTCTTGTTGATGAACTTGCGGTGATTGACTCTCCCGTCTCAGTGGACAACATCACTCTGTATGTCTTCAATGGCCTCAGTCCTGAATTCAGTGATATTGCAGCACCTATTCGGGCACATGAGACTTCCCTTACGTTTGAAGAACTTCGTGACATGTTAGTTGGCCATGAAAGTTACTTGAAACATGTTGAAGCTTCCAACTCAATTCTGGTTGCAACTGCAAACACCACACAACGTCGCATTGCCGCTTCCAAACGCAACCAACGCAACCAACGTTCCAGCACAGGTTCTTATCGCACTAACTCTGGTCACAATGATCGTAAAGAACGGTTTGGTAAGCCTCACATTGTTTGCCAACTATGTGACAAAGTGGGACATTCAACCAAGACTTGCCGCTTTGCTTCTAATGCAAAGTCTGTAAATTGTGCCTCTACCAGCGGGTCCAACGACAAAAAGTGGCTTCTGGATTCAGCTGCTTCCCACAATATTACCTCTGATCTTGTAAATTTATCTGTGCACTCGGAGTATGATGGCATAGATGAGGTCGTCATTGGCGATGGTTCAGGTTTGCGAGTTACACATGTTGGCTCTATGACTCTTCCTTCTTCCTCAAAGCACTTTACCTTAACCAATATTCTTTGTGTTCCTAATATTCACAAAAACTTGATTTCTGTTTATAACTTCACTCGTTCCAATAATGTTTATCTTAAGTTTCACCCATTTCATTTTTTTGTGAAGGATCGGAGCACGGGGGCAACTCTTCTTCGCGGTAAATGTCAGGATGGTATCTATCCAATACCGATGGCCTCTCCAGCTATCAAATCCTCTGTTTTAGCACTAGTTGGTGAATGAACAACATATGACATTTGTCACAGACGACTTGGGCATTCGTCGAATAAAATTGTTGATTTGGTCATTCGTAAATTTTCTCTTCCCGTTAAAGTGTCTCATACCTCTTTAAAATCTCTTTGTACTGCTTGTCAATGCAATAAAAGTCATAAATTGCCTTCTTTTTTTTACTTCTCTTATTAGTACTCATCCTCTTGAATATATCTACACTGATCTTTGGGGGCCTCCGTCCTCCACTTCTATTGATGGGTTTCATTTTTATACATTATTTGTTGATCACTTTACCAAATATTACTGGTTGTTTCCAATCCGTAGAAAAATTGATGTTCACTCCATTTTTTGTCAGTTAAAAGGGCTACTTGAAAAATAATTTGGCTTTCAAATAAAGCACTTATATTCGAATAATGGAGGGGAATATCATGCTCTTCGACAATATCTGTCGTCTACTTCCATTAGTTGGCTAACCACTGCTCCTCATACACCTTAACAGAATGGTACAAGTGAACGTCAACATCGTCACATGCGATATTTGATGAGTGCATCTTTCCTTTTTCTACCAATGCCCATGTAGTTGTGCCTTCTCTGTCAGTTTCAGGTGCTAACACACAAAATCTTGCTATACCGGCGGTGTCTTCCATTGGACTGATACCCTCCTCTTATGCCACCGTGGTAGACAGCGCTCCTGCAGCTCCAGCTCCATTTTCCCAACTATCTTCTTCCCCTGCATAATCTCAGCCAATAGAAATAACTCTCCCCACCCCATTAGCAGCTCCAACCCAATCTACCCGTACCCATTTCCATGGCTACTAGATTTATGAATAATATTTATAAACCCAAACGTCTTTACCTAGCCACAAAACATCCTCTTCCTTAACTTTTAGAGCCCAAATGTGTGTCTCAGACCTTGAAGGATCCCAAGTGGCGGCATGCTATGTCAGAGGAGTTCACTGCTTTGGTTAAACATGGCACATGGGAGCTTGTTCCACCAAACTCAATTATCAAACCCGTTGGATGCAAATGAGTTTTTCGAATTAAACGAAATCTTGATGGTAGTATTTCTCGCTATAAAGCAAGGTTGGTGGCCAAAGGATTTCATCAACAACATAGTTCTGATTATAATAAGACGTTCAGTCCTGTTGTGAAGCCAATAACTATTTGAGCTGTCCTCTCTATTGTTGTTCAAAAAAATTGGCCCCTTCAACAGCTGGATGTTAATAATGCTTTTTTGCATAGACAACTTCAGGAGGATGTTTTCATGGTTCAACTCTTTATCCTCTACCCCAAAACTACCCTTCCTCTCCATCTCCACTCTCTCTCTCTCTCTCTCTCTCTCTCTCTCTCTATGTTTCTCTCTTCCTCAAATAGCCAGATGGAATCGATCGAGAAAGAGAGAGAGTAAAGTTAAAGAGAGTGTGTGGAGATGGATTTAAGGAGAGAGAGGAATGGTAGTTTTGGCATAGAGGGGGTGTTAGAACTAGTTAAACAAAACATTTTTTTTTTGGGGGGGGGGGGTGGTGTGACAGCATTTTTTGATACAAGTTTAATCAGTGAGCAATTAAAGCAAACCTCAGGGAGTCTTAGAGCATTTTACTCTATTTTTAATTACATGTTTGTCTTCTTTTATATGAAATAAATTCAAATATTAATTTTAACTATCACACTTTCTATAAAGGTATGAGCCGTTGGAATTTGACACATGTCCATTGAATTGGCAAAAAAAAATGTCTTATTGATCAATTGGGACGATGGGACCATCCCAAAATTTAAGTGTCTACATATTTTCATTCAAATTCCGGAATCAATGATTGACAACACACTCTACATGTTAAGAGTTGTTCACTATGAATCTTAATCCTCTTGGTACTTTTTTTTCGACTCGTGGTGTAACTTCATCACATTTACTTTGAAATTTACACCATTTTAAATGGTGAAATTTCACCAACTTAAACTCATCAATAAATCTAGTGAAGTTGCATCGCAAAATAAGGCAAGAAAAAGTGTTCCGAATAGAATTTTGATTCGTTGATCATGACATTAATCACATATTGATTTACTGTGACAGATGTGCTTTGAACTTTGAATGAGCATATACATTATTAGTTAAAAGAGAATAAAAATTAAACTTATATTTTAAAAATAATATATTACTCAGGAAGAGGGGAAAAAAAGAAAATTATAGTTTCATCTGTTACTTTCATATGAATAACTAAGAAAAGTAAATTAAAAGACAGCGATAATATAAAAGAAAGTATTTTTTTTATATAAAAAAAACTATCACTGTGGCAAGCTTATACACTATCACTCTCAACAAAAAGTTAAAGCACACATGATACGAATAAAGCAATAGGCCGGACATGATTCAGGAAAAAGCAAAACACAAATAGGGGAAGGACGTGTTAATAATAGCCCCTTTCACTAAAGTTTTTTCATATTTTTTAAATATAAATGAAAAAAAAGGGAGACATTCTTTTAAAAAGAATAAATAATACGAAGACAAAATCATCTAGAGTGTTAATTTGGGACTGTTTGAATCGTCAAAAGGCCAAACAAACGGATTGACATAATTTCGATCAAATTTTGATTCAAAAAGATTAAAAATGATAGAACTAGCTACTCTATTTCTCAGCCAAATTCATTCATCCATCATCTTGAAATTATATTTTTTTTCATTTTTAGCAAATTTCAAAAATTTTGTTAAATATTTAAACAAATTCGGATTGTTTTGAATGTTGATAATCAGTCATTTTTATTGATTATAATTCTTACTTTATTTAGATTTATTTGTTATAAATATATCTAATGGAGGCAGATCATCCATTCCTTTATCAACAGTATTATCACATTTGCTTTGCAACTTTAAAATAATCTTGAGATAACAAAATCAAACAAATTAATAACCGTACACAATCAGTAAGTATATGATGCCTTTCTTATCGTACTCATTCATACCAAAATCCAGTAAGTATGATGTCTTTCTTATCGTACTCATTCATACCAAAATGCAAAAAAGAATAAGTTGGTTAGTGAGGGACGAATCTTTTGGAGAGTTTGGTGGGAGAAGAACTTTTTTAGAATTTTTTCTTTTAACGAAAAGATTATGATTTTTGTACGAAAAGATTATGAGTAATACTATTATGAAGTTGACCTCATGGCAATTATCATGAACTCTTCTTTAAATTAGAACATTTTATTCATAAAATTAATACACAAATTACATCACCGTGTAGCCAATTAAAGTGATTTAACTGTAAAATATATATATATAATTTAAAATACCATAAAACAAAATTATACAAGACAATCAAAGATGATTGTTGTTAATGAATTTTGGTCTAAAATAGTATAATCTTGGTAGCAAAAAGATAGCCTTACTCAAAGATTATTACGTGGAAGGTTGAAAAGGTTTTGATAAAAGGAAAAGTTACACTTAAATAAAGTTAGGAGACCTAAATTACAAAGTGATCTATTTTAAAAGTTTATTTTTCACTTTAGTTTAATTAAACAAAATAATCACATATACATTAAAAATTATTATTCAAGTCAAAAATGTCCTTCAATCTCTTATTCCAACCGACACCAAACTATGTTTGGTTTCTATGCGACCGAAGGAGTGTTATGCGTGACTAAATGAAATTCTACAAATTATCGTCTTTTGTCTCATTAGAAAAAATTTTGAATTCATTGCAAAGCACTATTACCTGAAAAAATTATTGGTTGTTGATCTCTCTCATCACAAAAATATGGTCTCTTATTTTACTTTAGTGAACTGCTTTTTTTATTTTTTCAAAAAATTGTATGGCAAATTCATGTGTCAATGGTTCTTAATTTTGAGAATGTTTAAATGTGATGAACGGTTTCACTAGTCACTTTTTTAAGTTGTCATTATCAACTATCTAATTTATATCTGCTTGTTTAAATATGTTTTTAATTTGATTTTGTAAGCATACATATTTTATGTATAATGACTCATAACTCATTTGCTGATAAAACTCAAATTTTGTTTGCATTTACAGGCATACTAGAAATTTATAGGAATTTACTTGTGAAATTTGAATTTTCCTTATATTTGTGCCTCATGTTTTGATATAATATCTATTCTTGATGCTCATTAAGTATACTAGACTGAAAAGTTACCAAATACATTTGAAAAATATAATTCATTCTCATCTAAATATAGTTGATGTGTTATGATACCACAAGTGTTTCCACTTGTATTAATCTAAGAGGTAAAAAAAGTTGATTATCATTCAATGTTATATGAGGCGGTCTAATTTTGACTACTTTGCGACATAATAACATACTCACAAGTGTTTGTATAAGATATATTTTGCTTTACTTTATAGATTTGTTCACTTTTATTGGATTACTTTTATATTTCTGCAATTTTTCAGAAGCCAAACAATGTTTAAGATATTTTCTTAATTTATTGAGTGAATGAATTATTTGATTTAAGAAGAATAATTTTATATTTTGTAATAGGAGATTGAATGGTATTTTGGACCTGAATAATAATTTTCAATACATATTTAATTATTTTGCTTAATTTAATCAAAGTGAAAAATAAACTTTTAAAATAAACCACTTTATAATTTATGCCTCTTAACTTTATTTAAGTGTAGTTTTCCCTTAATTAAATATGATATATCTTAATCACAAAAACATAGCATAAAATTCATAGTGATGTCTTAATAATAAAAACATAAGTAGACATGATCAAGATAAATTTAAGTGTAACAAAAGGTAATAAAAATTATAATATTGTAACCAAACATAGATATAATTTTTATACAATGTAATTAATAGAAATCATAGGAGATGATAATCATATTCATTGTCGTACGACCACCACAATCACTCAACTATCTCAAAATTTGGTCCATAAAATTATAATTTTCTATAAAGGAAGGTATTGATAATTACAGCTAAAAAACAAACAAATAAATACAAAAATATAATTGTGTCCTCAATCCATTCTTATCAATCTTTTTAAAAGTCTTCTTATTCTATCACGGGATCTTCCGGATTTTGGCCTTACTACATCTATTTAAATATACCGGTAAAAGAGCTCGTGCATTGATAAAAAGTGAATTTATATTTTGAATTAAACTATTTATATAAATAGTTAACTAGTAACTTTAAAATTTTTTTTATTAAATTAATATTAAAAATTAATTTATTTAGTTCAAATATAATTATTAATAGTATATGACATTTATATAAACACTCATTTGTATATCATTCTATATCTTAGCTAATATAAGATATTCATTTTGATATTTATATACACATCCATAAATTATTAATTTTTATTAATTTTTTAGAACATATATTAATTTTAATAATAATCTTCAAAAAATATATATCAAAGGAATTTGAGATAGACACAACTCGTAGGATTGTTATCTTTAGGAATAAATAAATAACTATTAATTATTTAGTTAAAATCAAAAATTTAAGACTATATTAGTTAAAAAATAATATAAAAGTAGTCATTATTAGTTATTTAATGTAGGAAATAAAAAAATGGTAGGATTGTTATCTTCACTTAAAAAATAATAAAGATTAGCTATTTAATTCAAATAGAATTCTTAAGAGTCTATTAGTTGCAAAATAATATAAAATTATTATTTATTAGTTAATATAAGAAATTTTGGATATAATTTATAAAAATAAAAATAAAAATAAAGAGGTGATATTAGATTATATCAATATATTAAATTAGATTAGGTAGGTATATACCGTGAAAAATGTATATGTATATTTGACTCCAAAAAAAGAAAAGGAAAAAAAAACTTTGATACATAATTTTCAAAGTAATTTGCATGCTTAGTATTTATGTTGATTTGGGAATACTTGAAATAACTAATATAAATAAATAAATAAATGCTATAAAACTCTAGCAAAGAATTAGAAGAATTATTTTTTTTATTATTTAGGAAAGAGTTTGAAATTGAATAGAATTAAAAAAAAATGTTTGAAATAGAATAGAATTACAAGATAAAGTAAATTACATAGTATCGTTTAAGAAAGAGTTAGAAATACAATAGAATTAGGGAATAAGTTAAAAAATGTGTTATAAATAATAAATAAATAAATGCTAGATGGACATGAGATCCTCTAATATAATTGGAAATGATTTAATAATATTGTATATAGAAGAATTAATTAATAATACTATGGATATTATTATGAATATGAAATATGGTATATTGATATACATATAGTTTTTGTCTCTTTAAAAAATATCACATAAATATATATATATAGAGAGAGAGAAGTGCTTGTCAATGTCATTTTAAAAATTAAATTTATTAATAGTTGATATATTTATTGGAATAAATAATATTATAAAAAATAAAAAATGATATGAAATTCTCCGTACTTTTAATAATAGTATAAATTTAGATTGAGATAAATATTATTATGAATAAAAAATGTATAGAAAAGACAAGATAGATATACTTTTTGTCTCTTTAAACAATATCCATATATAGAGAAGTGTTTGTGTTCAACTTTATTTTTAAGTTAAATTTTATTAGTAGTTGATATATTTATTGAAATAAATAATATATAAAAAATTAAAAATAATTTGAAACTCTTTGTAAAAAGGACTTTGTCCAATTTGTATTGAAATGATCAAAATTATTATTATAATGGAAAGAGTTAGAAACATAATATAATTAAAAAAAAGGTAAATTATTATTTAGGAAAGAGTTATAAAGAGAATAGAATTAGAAAAAAGGTAAATTTATATTATCAAAATGCATTATAAAAAAAATAGGGAGCTGATATTGGCACTCCACCAATATCCTCTGACACTCCACTCTTATATTTTTGTAAAGTAAAATTACAAAAGTGGTCATATGTTATAATATTTTAGATTCTTATATTTTTAGTACCTTAATTACCCTTCTAATTCAAGACTCAATTTTAATTTTATTTTATTTTTCTTAAAAAAAAGTTTTTTCAACTTTTTTACTTTAGATTTACAATATAACAATCTATTTATTACCACCCAAATACTATAGTTTAGACATTTTTCAATTGAAACTTGTTGTTCGTGTTTCTATCCTATACAACTCAAAGAATCAAAATTTTGAAATATTTTATTTTTACTCACCAAACGTGTTATTTATTTTTCACGTGTCTTATTTATAAAATAACATAAATTAAATTTTGAAACGTACCATCAATTTGTGAACAAACAAAATAAAAAGGAAGGAGGAGAAAATAAAAAGCAAACGAAGAAAAATATCATATTAATTTTTTTATTTTTATCTTTTGAAATTTTAGTGCAAAGGCTCCTTAGTTAAATTAAGACAACTACAATTGAAAAAATATTTCATAGAGTCATGTTTTTCTCTTTTCATCTTTTAATTTCTAAAAGTTCTCTATTAAAATAAAAAAGATTTCCTTAGTTTTCTTAAAGAACTATATATCATAATTTTTATTCAAGTAAAATTAAACTTTCTTTTGATTTTAAATATAATTAATTTTTTTCAAATAAGTTTTAATTGATATAATGTTTGTTTCCAACTCAAATACATTTTTAATATTTCTCTAGGTAATCTATTATTAACAACTTCTTCTTAACTTATCTAATCATGTAACTTTTATTATCCGAATCACATACATTTGATTGATACATTCTAAATCATTATATTGAATCCTAAATTTTTTTACTTCTAAAATAAATATTGATAAATTGATTCAACATGAAAAAATAATATTTTTAAAATCAACGAAGAAGTATTTTCACACCAAAAAAGAACGTGAGAGAGAAATTGTAATTTGGAGTTAAGAATTCTAACATTATCAAATAAGGGCAATTAGGGTATTAAAAATATAAGAATCAAATATTGTAAAGTAGAGGGACACCTTTGTAATTGTACTTTACAAAAAGGTGAAAGTGGAGTGTCAGAGGATATTGGTGGAGTGCCAATATCAGCTCCCAAAAAATAATAAGATATTGAAACTCTTTGTACGTTTAATAATAGGTAGTATTGAGTTTAATAAGTTTCTAAAAAAATATAAAACATATTGATGTATCTAAATAATTTAAAATTAACAAATAACCTTGAATAAAAATAAATAAAACTTAAGAGAGTTTCTATTAATCTAAATAAATTTATATTTTAAAAAATAAAAAAATAGATTTAACAAATTTGTTAAAAAAATTTTTTTAAAATTTATTGGTTATATGATTTTATGCTTTTAATCTATGGTATCATAAATATTGAATATAAACATAAGAAACTATAACATAAAGTAAAAGTGAAAAATAAATAACAGTTTAAACAAACATTTCATACTTTTTTCGCACAATAAATTATTGAAACAAAACCGAGTGAAAATATAAGGAGAACTTGGGATGAAAATTATTTAATCCCGCCAAAACAATTTAATAAAGGAAAAATTAATCAAAAAGCACGGCATAAACCTACATCAATGACTACTCCGCCATCTAGCTATGACTTCTAAAAAATTTAAAGAAAATTCGATTGGACAAACCCTATTATTATTTTCTAAAAAGTGAGAAACCAATGATTTATTACTCTATTCATGGCTCTGTGTTATACTACTCTGTTGATAGCTCTGTGTTGCAAAAAAAGAATCGTATACATTATCAATCACTATTACTCTACATCTGTTGGCTATTAAAAATGTATACTTGATATTTGCATATAGATTTATACCCATTAATTTTTTTTTTACAAACAATTACTTCACTATGCAATTAAAAGTCAAAACATGTGAACTCTCAAGCAAATACACATTTTTATTTGAGTAAGAAATCAATGACTGAATGTTCTAAATATGAATCTTTTATAACACCATAAAAATTAAGAGTCTTTATAATATATAAATGTATTGAAGCAATATATAAAACGTCCTTCAACCTATTTAATTGTTTTCCATGTGAAAGTCAAATCGTAAGAGTCAAAAGATTAAAGTAATCAATTTCAAAAAGAAAGAAAGAAAAATACACCTTTCATTTCCCATAGCAGCAATGGACCATTAAATAAATAAAAAATAGATCTAAATTCCAACAAAATTAAAGAAATAAATGTAAAGTAAATTCGATTGGACAAACCCTATTATTATCTTCTAAAAAGAGAGAGAAACCAAGGACTTACCACTCTGTTGATGGATTTGTATTATACTATTCTGTCTCTGTGTTGCCTAATCTAAGAAGTTATTTGAGAAAATGAAATGGGTATGGTGGATATTCTGTCGCAAGTAATATTAGGGTTAGATATAATGAAAACTCTTTTTAATATAATATTATAATTTTTTTTAATTAAAAAATAATTAAAAACTCTTTGTACTTTTAATAGTAGTATAGATTTTGTTTTTAAAAAATCTAATCGCGGAGAGTACAAAATTAGATTATTCTTTATTCATAAACCCTCCATTATGTGAAAGCTAATTTTGTTTTTCAAAATTTGACAATACCGAGTTAGTCGGTTCTCTCAGATAGGTGTGGGCTCCCATCACAGCTGCTCTGGTTGATTAAACAACAAACCATAAAAATTCAAATTTTGAATTTCCTATTTTTTTATTTATATTTTGGAACTTCTTGGAGCCACAGTTGAGGATAAAATTTGGCTCAAGACTTTAAGAAACAACTTGGTGTCCTCAAAAATTAAGCTCCATCATAAATTATTTGAAACCGTGTCTGTACATGCACATACTTGGCAAACAGACACATAACCTCTATATTAAACCTATCTTCAAGGTGGTTTGGGCTCCAAGTGCTCTCAACAGGCCGGCCCACCTACTTAGCAAATGGGCTAGATCCAATTCTGTTTCGGACTTGGAATTGAATTTTTAGCCTTCTTGACTTCTTAAAGTCATTGAGAATGAATGGTAGGCATAATGAAAGTTATCACTGAATTAAAAAAGTGAACTACTCTCATCCTTAAACAGTGCAAGTGTGATCCACACTTTAACAATCCAATGAACATCTTCTTCGCTACACATTCGGTGATAACTTTTCACTCATACAAATCATTATCCTTTTCTTTCTTAGCTCTCTCTTGTATTGTCAAGGAAAATAAACACAACTAATTTACCAAATAAAGTACAGTACTATTAATAATACATAACAAAGTCTTTCTTTTCTTTCAAAAAAAAAAAAAAAGAAAGAAAAAAAGGAAAAAGAAGAACAAAAAGAAGAGGGCCATGCCCGGCCCGGCCCAATGAAGTGAATAGGCCTAAGTAAGCTTGAACCTCTGGAGCCCAACCTTAAACCCGAGGGTGTTCAAATCTTGTTGCACTCGTGCTCGAAAATCAGAATAAGTAAATGGCTTGTATTTTGAGCTTTGAATCACAAAGTCCTCGGCAGGGAACACAAAGTAGCCTATTGATATTCGCTCCTGATGTTTGTTCGCCTTCACCCTATGTTTCACACTCTTGTACTCATCATCACTCATAGCCTAATTAATTCAAAATATTCATCCATTAAAAATAAAATAAAATTATTCAATAAGTATATATATATATGTATATATATATATATATATAGAGAGAGAGAGAGAGAGAGAGAGAGATGAAGATGAAAATTACTAAATCAAGATAATACAGACAGACCTGCATTATATCTCCAAGATTGATAACTAGAGTGTTGGGAATGGGTTGTACATCGAACCACTTATCATCCTTGTGAAATTGAAGTCCTCCTACTTTGTCTTGGTTCAATATGGAAAGCACTGAGCTATCTGTGTGGATGTCCATGCCCCATGCTCGGTTAGGGTCAGAACAACATGGGTAGCGATAGACTCGTGCGAGTCCCGTGGACGGTGAGAGATTAGACTCGGATTCTTTTAGACCCAGTTTGAGGTTCTCTGCCATGGCTTCGAAAATTGTTGTAGCTACTCTGGATTGGTGCCTTCCATATTCTTCTAACAGAACCCTAATAGTAATTAATTAGACCCATTCATACAATATATGAAAGATAAAGTTAGTTAATTAATTGCTTTAGCTAATTAATTCACTAAATTAATGGTATGATTAGATGGACATGGAAAATAAAACAACATGGTATGTATCTACACACAAATACATACCTTTAAATTTATGATGATCCAGACTCCAACTAACTAAACATATATATATATATGTGTGTGTGTGTGTACAGACGTCTATTATCTAGGGTGCTATTCTAAATTGATGCCCTCACTTGTCCAATCAACCAATTAACATGTTGTCACATATGTAATTATTATATGTTCGTGGACCCAACATGTGGTATGCTTGTTTAATTAACAAAATTAATTTTATTAAGTTGTGAAATATAGTAGTTTAACAAAATTAATGACATCATATTATGGATGCAAAATGTCATTGTGTCTGAAGTCTTTTTCTAAACTTTTGTATCATATCATATCTAGAGGTCACTTCCAACCGATTCACTAGTCTCGATTGGCAGAACAGGCAAATTCACGTGAAATCACATGAAACCATCATCTTATATGGAGAATTTATTACATGGTAGTATATGTATGCAGAAAAAATATATATATAAATATAGGAAGTGGCGGCCATTGATGATTAAACTAATATACAGATACACACACAATTATTGCTGATGATGCTGGAAAGGAGGTACAAAGTCAAATATGTCCTCTACGATGCATGTATATATGATCTGGCCAGATCACTTTTTTACCGCAGTAATCTGTTGTGCATATTCTTTCATTCTATTTCTATACATGTTAAAATTGCAGTAATTGCAAATGATAAAATTCAAAGTTGAAATTGAAATTTTGTTTTGAAAAATGAGTGATGTGTCGAGTTGTGTTCACCACTTGGATTTATACAGCAAATACTGTGTCGGAAAGGATTTTGAGCTAGCTAGCTAGCTAGCTCGCTCCGTTAAAAGGGGCATACACACACACATATATATATATATATATGATATATACATACAGAGCTAGAGAAAAAGGCATACCCGAAAGAATCAAGCATTGGATCATCTTCATCTTGAAGATGTGACAGTTCACGGAGAGGAATATTGAAACCTTCCATCCAGTTGACGTTTTGGGCCTGTGGACCTTTCTGCAGGGCAACCCCAGATGGGGTAAGGGCAGGGGTGCCCCAAAAGTAGGCTATGGGATTGGTGAAGAGGGCTTGTTTGGATTCAAAGGAGAGATAAAAGAGCTTCTTGGCATGTTGATGAAGTTGGTTCAATAGGGTCACTGGAATACCGTGGTTGACCAAACGAAACACCCCCCAATCTTTACAGGCCTCACTCAGCTTGTCATGGTCTATGCACTGGAGGTCGATTACAGGTAAAGGGTCTGTTGTATCTAGGGTTTGTTTGGTGGGTTTGTCTAAGTCAAAGCCCTCATCGACTCGGGTACTCGGTGTGCGAAACAATGGTGGGTAGGACTCAAACAAGGATTTCGACATTTTTTCCATTCATTTGCACAATGATGATACTAGTTGTTGGTTTATAAACTACTACGGAGTACTATATATATATAGCTATATTATTTATGTGTTTGTAATATTATATATATATATATATATATATATATATATTTCTTTATTATATTAAAAGTTGTGCTTGTGGTTACTCAGTTAATTCGACGTGGACCACCATTTCTATATGTTGACACGTTGTCCATGCACACATGGTCCCTTCCACCTGTCGTTCTCTACCTTCCTCTATGCTTACGTGGTCCCTCTCAAACCAATCCCATTGAGAACATAAAGTTTGTTAGTATTAGGCACTCGCTTCCCAAAGAACCGAATCTTTGCTTTACAAGGACAAGTCGAATATTTTGCCTGCATTAAAATAGCGTGTATTTGATGCAATACATGCAACACTATTATATTATATTAAAATATAATTGATGCAATATCATTATAATGAGATAAAATCAGTGTAATATCATTTCATCGACAACAACGTAATATACTACAAAACATTGATGCAACGAAGAACCCAGCATTTTAGAGATACAACATGTGCAACATTTTCAATATAACAATGTTTTGTATGTTGTGACTTGATATAACAAGTGTTGTATTTTGCTGTATGATATGCTCACAAAAAATATCAATCTTTCAGTTGAGTTGGCTTAAATTCATGTTACTTGTGTGCATGAATAAAGAAAGAAAAAGATATTGCATGCAATAAATATGTTGGCGGAAAGAGTGTGACTGTGTCTGTTCATTTAATATGAAATTGGTGTGAAAGCTGAAGTGGGTGTAAAAGTTTCTGTGACCCACCCATAACGCAAACGCTGACTAGGATATTATTTATCATCTGCAACACATGATGGTAAAATATTCTATATACTTACTGTATCCTAGCGGAGTAAAATTCTAGAAGTGAGAAGTTATAAGTGTGAGAGTGAGCCTTTGTAAACACTTCATGTACTAATACAAGTAGTTTCCTCTTGCCAACAATCAATTGCACCAATGCCTAACAATGCCTCGGAGAAACTCTAATCCCCTCATAGTTGGTATCAGAGGCAGGTTTGGGGCATGGCATTGGGACATGAAGTTTCGGCGAGTGGAGAGTATTAGGAGGGCAATTTCAGCAACGGGAGAGTATTGGGAGTGCATTGGGAGTACAACGCGAGGTGACTCCAGGTATTCAACGAAGGACGTTATCCGTTGGGTGAGTGCATTGAGGAGTTGCACGAGAAAGTAGCGTATGCCAGAATGCGCCAATGCCCCGTAACCGTAATCGTTGGTATCAGAGGCAGGTTTCGTGCATAGCTTTGGGACATGAAGTTTCAGTAAGTGGAGAGCGTTAGGACATAAAGTTTCAGCAAGCGGAGGGCATTGGGGGACGACGCGAGGTGACTCGAGGTGTTGCACGAAGGAAACTTATTCGTTGGGTGAGTGCATTGAGGAGTTGCACAAGAAAACCGCGGGATCGCACTAGCAAGAGGTTGAACTTGGTTCAATTAAAGACACCGTGACAAGGGTGTCACGAGCACGGGTGGGGAGAATGTCACGTCCCGCCAAAATTAATTACAAGAGAAGGTTTCACCACACAAGCAGAACGCGATCACTGAGTTAAAATGTCTACAGAAGTGTAGATGTCTACAGAAGTGTAGAGAGAACTGTAGAGTATTTTAGGGAGATGTGAAATATTCTAAAGTGTTGTAGAACATTTTAGATATTAAAAAATATAATGAAGGAGTTGTAGATATAAAGGTGTAGATATTCATTTGTAAAATAACAAGTTCCAAAAATGGGTGAAGCTCCAAGTGTGAGAGGGAGTCTTGTAAACACAGTAGTGTGCTGGCCAAGTGGGGTGAGACCCATTACACTACACACGTGATTGAGTGAGCGACAGAGTTAGGATGACCAATTCCTGTGTGAGGAATGTGATTGAGTGAGCGGTGGAGTTAGGCTGACCAACTCCTGTGTGAGGAGTAATGACAAGTGTAGAATAATGGGGATGTCGTTACTTCTCTACACTTCGTACAAAAATAAAACCTGCAAAAACTCTACTAAAAATTGTATAATAATGAGTATGGTTGAACCACTCTCAAGTGAGATTCCGAATGAGCTCAAATTCAGACATTAATTTATAGAATCAAAATAATTTTTTTTTATTTTGGAATTATAATGAATAAATAAAACTATACTAATAAAATAAATCTCAAGGGAAGGGAATCCACCACCAAGAATCTACATAAATAAATTTTCTAATATTCTTATATGATTTTTCCTCCAATAAATAATACACTTTACCAATTCAATTACAACTTGAAAAAATGAAGAAAAATATGACATAAACTTGATTATATATGAGAGTAATTTTTTACTTAATCTGTTGCACCTTTGCTAGGTAAATAGAGGTAGGTATTCTTCGAATTACCATTATTTGACAAACACGAAGTATCCTTTCTCTAATTTTCTTTTGAAAATAAAAACTCATAATAGAAAAAATAAAAGAATACTCTTGGGAGGAAAAAATATATAAGAATATAAAAGAACTTACTTATATTTTATCATAGTGACTTCATCACTCCTTTGAGAGGTGTGTTTGCAAGAAAAGAAAATAAATACAAGAAAATATTTTCAATTACACTTTATTTTTTTCTACAATTTCTAACCCACTTCACTATCCCCTAAGACCCCCTGTTTATAGAGTGAGGGGAAAATTAAAAACAAAAATTCAAAATACAAAATTTTGAATCTAAATATCTCCAATTTGAGTTTTGAACTTAAGACCTCTTATGGAGTAAATTATACAGAATACCATATCTACTAAAATTCTTCTTATGTTCATCTTTGATTATACATATCATTTTCAGACATTTTTTACTACTTTTCTTCTCATTTGAAAATCAACTTCTATAAACATAAAATGCAAAGATAAGAACATTTAAATAAAGTAAAATAGTAATTAAATACTTATTTTGCGATATAAAATAGCAAGTTTTGTACACTTATCAATTATTCTCAAACGAGCTTTTGCTAGTCCTCTATCAAATACAAACAAAAGAGATTAGTGCACAAAACTGCTACTTTTATTTAACTCCTAACTAAAGATGTGCCACTTTGACAGACTGTTCTCGATTGCATTTATCATATACAATAAGACCTTAATCCCCTAGGTTACCCCTATTAGGCGAGTTATAGCCTCGTGAGGGTTTCAATGATGATACCCATAAACATCAAAAAATGGTAATTAACACCCAAAGATTTTTTCTCTATTAATGTTTATAAATAAAAAATAACTTAATCATTCCACTTTAGTGCGTAATAAAAATTAAAAGAAAAGACTAAATATTATTCAAAAGTTAAACATTTTTATTACTATTTTTGACTCAGAGTGTGTGTGTGAATAACCACCATTAATATAATCCTCAATTTTAAAGCAACTACATTTCGAATTTTCTTAGAAAATTAGCTTTGATTAAATCTCACTTATGATATTTCACTCAAAATTGAACACTAAAAGATTGGCTAATTTTGCATTCAAGTATATGTGAGTAGAATAATGTAGAACTGAGGTATGGAAGTGCTCGCTCAAGGTTTTTTCACTACCCAAAAGAATCTTTCAATTTGTTTTCACAAATGAAAAGGACTTACAGAGAGTGGCCTCTAGCAGCCCTTGGTTTTTTAAGGGACAACTTATGATCTTGGTTGAATGGGAGGAAAATAGAGCAATTGATGATGATATGTTCTCTGTGGCCATGATGTGGATTCAATTGAAAAACACCCCTCTGGAATGTCTCACCTTAAATATGGGGATAAAAATTGCAAAGAGTTTTGAGAAACACAGTCGGGTCGAAATAAGAGATAAAGGAGAGGATGGAGGTCAGTATCTAAGAATCCGTGTAGGGGTGGACGTTACAAAACCTTTGAGAAGAGGTGTTCCCTTGAAAGTGGTTGATCGTGACATTTGGATCCCCTTTTGCTATGAACGACTTCCAAATTTTTGCTACAATTGCGGATGTCTCGGCCACACTTTGAAGGGGTGTTGTTTGACAGAAGTCCCCAATGGCTCAGAACATGAATATGGACCTTGGTTGAGAATGGAGATGACGATCGGAAGGCTCATCCAAAGCTCCAAAACCAAAAAAAAAAAAAAGGAAGATCAAAGTCATCTTGGTCCAAGAATGATTCTCAATTAGACTCCGGTGAAGGGCAACTTAATAACTTATTAAACAACCATGAAGACAATTTGTCCACGCATGGGGACAGTGCTTGGCATGGTGAAATGATTCCTATTACCAGAGCTAGTGAGCACGCAAACAGGCCTGCTATCCCTTCAGAAACTTTCTCTCAACTGAAAAATCCATGCAGTAGTTCGCACCAAACAAACCTCTCCAAATCCTCCTTTTTTAGAGAGAAGCGATCCAAAAGGTTTTATCCCAGACCCTGGCCCTTCCTCTCTTATCCAATCTGTCGAGCCCATCCAAACTCACAAAATCGCCCATACAAACACACCAACCTCCCTCTCCAAGTTCCCCACACCTGACCAACCTTCTCCTTTCAAACTCTTCTCAAACAGCCCTCCAAATATCCAACCCGGATCACACATCTCCTTCCTATGACCCAATGCTACAAAACCCAGTAAGTCCAACAAATCATAAAGCATCAGAAATCTTACTGGCCTGTGTTTCGCCCCATTCCTTAGTCCCAAGCACTGACCAAAACATGAACTTTGCACCTCCACCCCAAAAATCATGGAACGACTTGCTAGAGCAAACTCCAAGAACAATAGTAACCAGGCCCCCGCCTTCTAGCTCCCATGCAAGCGTGTTAGTACCCCTCTAAATGAGAATTCTACTGATCAAAAGAAATTGAAAGGAATCTCTCGTCCTGAAATCCAAACAACAAAAAAGGTGGAGGTAGCCAGCCTTAATCGATCCCAACCCCCCCAATGAAGGTCCTGGTGTGGAATTGTCAGGGAGTGGGGAACCCCCGGACAATTTCCCAGTTGAGGAGGCTAATCCACCTCCATTCTCCACCCATTTTCTGTCTTCTAGAAACAAAAAATTCTGAAGCCCATTTGGAAAAGTTAAAACGATCCTTTAATTCATACGACATGTTCGTTGTTCCCTCTGTGGGAAGATCAGGAGGAATAGCTATGTTTTACTCTAATGTTTGGTCAATCAAGATTATCGACTTTACAGACTTTCAGATAACATGTGAAGTTTCCAGTAATCCAGGCGACGATAAATGGTTCTTGACAGGAGTGTATGCTTCTTGCTCAGCGAGTGAAAGAGCCACCCAATGGCGCTATTTGCATAGTCTCCAATTTCAGCTCGGGGCAAACTGGATTCTCGTAGGAGATTTCAACTCTATCCTCTACTCAGATGAAAAAAGATGAGGTGCGATAAAACAGAGCTGGATGATGAAAGAATTTTGGAATCTCATTACTGATTGTGGAATTTCTGATCTTGGATTCAATGGTTTTCCCTTTACATGGGCAAATAACAGAGGAGAAGATGATTTCATCATGGCTCGCCTCGACCGGGCCCTCAGTACCCCCTCTTGGCGAACAAAATTTCCTTACTACTCTCTATCCCACCTTACAGTGTCCGGTTCTGATCATCATGCTCTTTTTCTGTGCCTGAATGATTCTATGTTAACTTCCAAGAAACAATGGCATTTTGATGCTCGGTGGCTCAAAAAAGAGGATTTTAAACATATTGTCACAGAGGCTTGGAACTCTCCAGTTTTCAGCTCAAAACAATTTTGTCTAAAGCAAAAGCTCTCCCAGTGTAAGCAGTCCCTCAAACTCTGGAGCTCCCAATCTATCCCAAATTCTCATTTACAAATTCGACTTCTCCAAAGTCGTCTGTCAGAGCTTAAGAATCAAGGCATTGGATCAAATAGAGACGAGATCAATCAACTTGAACAAGAATTTGAGAGAGCATGGAGAAACGAAGAGCTTTTTTGGCTTCAAAAGTCCCGCATCAATTGGCTCAAGCAAGGCGACCGAAACACAAAAATTTTTCATAGAAAGGCCCAGCTCAGACGTAGCAAAAATACCATTATGGGTCTGGAAGATGACTATGGGAGATGGTGCGACTCAAAAATAGGGGTTCGAAACATTGCTGAAAACTTTTTTAAAAATGTGTTTTCGTCTCAGGGTATGGTGCAAGATGAGGATTTCTGGTCTCCAATCCCATCAAAAATCAGTCCAGAAATGAATACTGATCTCATGAGAGAAGGTACAGAAGATGAACTTTTCTCTGCTATCTCTTCCATGAAGCCTTTCAAAGCTCCGGGACCAGATGGCCTAACCCCACTTTTCTTTCAATCAAATTGGAGTATCTTAAAAGATGATCTTCTCTCTGGTTTCAACTCTTTCATCACCGGAGGCTTCCTTTTCAAATCCCTCAATGTTACAAACATTGTTCTGATTCCAAAAATCAGAAATCCAACAAAAATCTCCCAATTTCGCCCTATCTCCCTTTGCAACGTGATTTACAAAATTTTCTCAAAGGTTATTGCCAACAGACTCAAGACACTCCTTCCCACCATCATCAGTGAAAATCAAACAGCCTTTGTCCCCGGTCGATTAATCCACGATAATGCCATTTTAGCCCACGAGCTTCTTCATTCCATGAAAACCAAAAAACAGAAGACTAAATTCTTTGCTCTAAAACTTGACATGTCAAAAGCTTTTGACAGAGTTGAGTGGCCATTTTTGGAAGGGCTTCTGCATCGACTAGGCTTCGCTAACCAATGGACCAAGCTCATCATGGAATGCCTTACCACAGTTTCCTATTCTCTGGTGATTAACGGTGAGAGCGGCGGCCTCTTCAGTCCTCAACGGGGGCTTCGACAGGGGGATCCGCTATCGCCTTACCTTTTCATCCTTTGCATGGAAGGTCTTAGTTTTCTCCTTCAAGAAGCAAAGAGAAACAACTTCATTCAAGGAATGCCCATTGGCAATGGGTGCGAGCCAATTAACCACCTATTCTTTGCTGATAACGCTCTGCTTTTCTGTGAAGCATCTCTTTCTCAAGCCAGACACCTTAAAGAGGCCCTCCACAGGTTCAACTCTCTCTCTGGTCAAATTATTAACTTTGACAAATCCAGTCTTTTCTTCAGTGCAGACACAAACATTCACATCAGAGACCAAATTCGTGAAATTCTGGAAATTCAAAATGTGGACTGGATCAACAATTACTTAGGCCTGCCCTCTATTCTTGGTCGATCTAAGAGATCCACTTTTAATTACTTGACCCACCAAACATCCTCCCGAATTAAAACTATTAAAGGAGAATTTCTCTCTAAAGCAGGTAGAGAAGTACTTCTCAAGTCAGTCATCTCCTCGCTTCCCAACCATTCGATGCAAAGCTTCAAAATTCTGAAATCCACCCTCAATAGCATCAAAAGCAACATGTTAAACTTCTGGTGGAGCGGAAAGACTCGCTCAAACAAGATCAAATGGATTTGCTGGAAAAAGCTTTGTGACCCAAAGGATAGTGGAGGCTTGGGCTTCAGGGAGCTTGAAGCCTTCAACATTGCTTTGTTAGCAAAAATAGCTTGGAGGTTGGAAAAAACTCCCTTCTTATCAGAACTTTAAAACAAAGATACTTGCAGAATTGTTGCTTCTTGAACTGTTCTTTCACTCCCGGTGACTCCTGGATATGGAAAAGTCTTCAAGAAACTAAAGAGGTCATCAAGGTAGGTCTAAAATGGCGTATTGGAGATGGAAAAAGTGTGGATTGCTGGGTTGACCCGTGGCTTCCAGGAAGCACAAATTTTCGAGTCTCTTCAGCCTATCCTGGAAACAACATCCACACAGTTTCGATCTCATTGATTAATCCAGTCACTCCTGGAATTCTTCTATTGTGAGTTCAATTTTTAACTCTTCAGATTGCAGCCGAATTCTTCATATCCCCTTAAATTCTTCCCCCCACGCTGATACAAAGATCTGGGGGCCCTCTCCTCATGACAATTTCACTGTCAAAAGTGCATACTATATTGCCCTCATTCTCTTGAATCCCAAGCCTTTCCTTCCACAAGGCATCGAGTGTAGTTATTCCGCAGACCTGAAAGTTGTTTGGAAAAACATCTGGAAGGTTATTGCCCCAAGAAAGTTACAATTCTTCCTTTGGCAGTCCATCCATGGTAGACTCCCCACCAATCTAGCCCTTAAAGCAAGAGATGTCCCAATTCACACCACTTGTCCAGTCTGTGGCTGCGAAGATGAATCTATTGATCATCTCCTTTGGAAATGCCCCCCCAGCCAAATCGTTTGGAAACTAAGCCCCCTCCAGGTTGATCCCTCAAATGGTCCTTCCATGGAATGGCACCGGTGGTGGATAGATCTCTCTGTAAATTGGAAAAAGGAAAATTGCTTCCCACTGTGTGCCGGTCTTGCCATCTTCATCTGCTGGAATTTATGGAAAAATCGAAATGATTTGGTCTTTAATGACAAACGCTTGGACCCCCCCTCTCTAGCAATCAAAGCTCTAAAAGATTTCTCTGAATTCTCAGCCTTCCAGCGCCAAGACAAACATCCGGACCTGCATAGCCCAGCTCCCCCACCTCCTCCCCTTTCTTGGGCCCCTCCTCCCACAGGCTTGGTCAAAATGAATTTTGATGCTTCTTTTGATGCCTCTCTTCACACAGCTGGAGGTGGTCTCATCCTTCGAAATCATGATGGCCATCTTCTGAAGTCGTTGGGTCTAAAATTTCATCATGTTGCTTCAGCAATCTCTGCCGAAGCTCTTACTCTCCGCTCAGCTCTCCATCTTTGCCTCAGTTGGGGTTTTTCAAAAGTTGTCATTGAAGGAGATTGCAAATCAGTTATCAACTTGCAAATCACAGAAGAATGTTTATCCATCATTATCTCAGATATCAAGAGCCATCTTCAGATGGGCGCTGAGCTCTCTCTTTGTTGGGTTCCCAAATCAAGTAATAGAGCAGCTCACGAGACCAGCAGATTCGCTCTCCAATCTTCTTATTCTCCTCCTGCTTTTTGCTTGGAGGATGCTCTTCCCCCTCGTGTGAGGGAAGCCCTCTTTTCTGACTCTTGTTTTGTTCGCTAATATCTGCCTTTCTTTGCTATGCAAAAAAATAAAAAAAATAAAGAACGATTTTTTTAAGAAAATATATATGGTCTCATAAAAGGAATATCAAATATTAAGAATTTATACCACACAACAATATAACTTAGTCATGTCCATATCCAAGCTATACTATCTTTCTGATAAAAAAGGTTTTTTATTAGGATGTAACTTTAGGTAGAAGGAAGATAAAAAAGAAAGAAAGTGATATCAATAATGAAAAGGTATATTCGAGAATGCTTGAGAAGAACTAACTCACTTAGAGCATATTACTTTTAACTTTTTCTTCCAAAATTTTGTCATTTAAGCGCTTTCCATTTCACTTCCTTTTATATACACTTCTCAAAATCTTATCAACAATTATGCTCCCTCTTTTTTTCTTTTCCTTTTTTTTTTACCCGCTTGTATATTAATCACATCCATTCTCGAAAAACCTAAAAATGGTTATAAAAGAAAGGTTGGACCAAAAAGCTTCATTGATTATCACATCCATTCTCGAAAAATCGTAAAAAATATGGTAATAAAAGAAAGAATGGGCAAAAAATTTAACTGGTTAACAAGTGGTAATTCATAACTAAGAAAGAAAGAAAAAAAAAATGAAAGGCTCAAACAATGAAAGATGGCCTAAAATCATTTCTCAAGGATAGCTATAGTTCTTCAGCATACATGAGCTCAAAAAAAAAAATTATGTGGCATAACATGATGAATTCTTAATATTTGACCAAAAGAACAAAATGATGAGACTAATCAACAAAATTATGTGAATTTCAAGAAAAAAAAGAGTAATTAGCATATGACCCTCAAAATAAAAAGAATGGTACAATACCTCACTGGGTTAAACCTCCACTCTTATTCGTCGGATCTTTAACATGCAGTCACTTATCAATTTCAAATCATATTACGGTCCTTTAGTGAAATTTTTTTTTATGAGTTTTAGAAATTCATGAAATTGTTCTAACTGAAAGAAAGGATAAAATCTTAACTTTTATCAACTTATAAATACGCAAAAGCTTAAAGATTTTATTTTAAAATTTTATACACATTTAATATAAAAAAAAATCAAATCATAGTGTGAGATTACTATTATCCCAAAACATTTTCTAAAAAATTGCAAATTCAACACTTTTCTGAAAATTTAAAAATTTAATGTCATACCCCAAACCTAAACTCAACATTGTCCTCAATGTTGGACAAAATAATAATTAAGCACAAAAAGAAGGTTGGAAGAATATCACCTTAATCACAATGGGTTTATTTGCTTTAACTTTCCATAAAACAAAAATAAAGTGTTAGTAATCAAATGAAAAGTTCAATACTACGTACAAAAAAATGCAATTTTTGTTTCTTTTTTTTTTTAAAAAAAAAAAAAATACAACTCCTACAACTTTACATAAATATATCAAGTTTATCACAGGAATCCCTGCTTTCGCCATTAATCCCTTGAACTAGACTATTCCTCCTCCTCCTTCATCCATATCATCCATCTTTAGATCTCTCATAGTTGTGTTTGATATTTCATTTATTGTGTACTTTTACTGTGTTCCAATAACGAACCCCTACAATAACTTAATTCAACGCTTAAAATTGGACATATTCATTGATTCTTAAATAAGTGTTTTTTGATAAAGTATTTAAGGTATTATTTAAATTCCCGCTTAACGATCAATGATCTGGATTCTCTCAAATACACTATTCATGTTTTCTCTTTTGGATTATGTTCGATTATTTTCAAGAAGCAGATTTTGTCACAAAACTAAAAAATGAGTTATTATTTTTGAAAATTTCTTTTAATTTTTCATGTTTAGATGTCTAATTATAGATCGGTGCAAATATATTATGTTCTGGATTAGTAATTTGATTGACATAATATATTTTTGGGTAATTTCAAGTATTGTCATGGTGATTTTAAGTTTAATTTCTAGTTTACCTTATTTTCATGTAATTGCCTAGAATGACACACTTGGGCATGTTAATAATAAAGTTTAGATAGCTTTTAGCAAATACAATTATTAATTTTATAGTGTATTGCATGTTTGAAGCTCATTAATTGGAAGGACCCGAAATTACATATTTTTTTTTTTAGATTTGTGCCTTGATAAAGCAAATAAATGAGGGAGGGAATTGTGGTGAGAGACTTAAAAAAAATCATGCTACAAAATAAAAAAATTTGTTGGTTGAGAAAAAACTGTAGAGCTTAATGAAAGTAAAATAAAATATTAATGGGACAATATGAAGAGAAAGTACTCGACACGGCAAAGCTGATGAGATGATTGAGTGGCTGACACCAAGAACTGAAGCGTACAAAAATGAGATGATTACATAAAGGTAACATTATGTACCATTTTAAATTTTGCTCTATGCCGGTGAGATAATGACATTATTTCATGGCATAACAGCAAGAGCAAGCGTGGGTCTATATGATGTCCAAAACTCGTCAACTTCTCAACCAGAAATACGAGTTTCACAAACACAAAATTGAGATACGATCTGAGTATCTTACTATGCCTTCTGCTCCAAAGAAAAATTAATACTAGTTTTGACATTAATATCCATGGTAAAATTGGTATATTTGTTTGAGTGAAACTGAAAGGTTTCTACTTTTTATATTGTATATATATATGGTATTTTTGTTAAAATATTATTATTACATGTCATCTAGGATAATAGCGTAATGCGGCCAATTTATAGATTTTATATTTATCAAACAATGTTAATGAATTCAACACTTAAAATTCATATAGTGATTAATAAATTCAATACTTAAAATCTAGTGCTTAAATTTCAAGTTTATCAAACATAACCGTAATCTCGTATAAATCAGTGGATGTGTGGGGTAGAGATGATGAGCAAATGAGTAGAATATCAATGACGAGCAAGGGTCGGGTAGAATGGTAAATCATGAAAGGATCGGATATCCGACACCATATCATTTGTAATGAGTGTGTGTGCACGGTCTAATATTTAAAGTCTCTATAGATGTAAGGGTTAGTTTGATTCGCTGGAATTAAATGAAGTGAGTCAGGAATGAAATAAGAATGAGAATAGAATGGAATGACCATTCTCATTCCAATGTTTGGTTACAGGTAGAGAATAATGTAAGAATGAAATGATATTACCTTCCAACATGTTTTATTTTTCTATATAAAATAGAATCAGTTTTAAACATAGGACATTTGGCTAATTTAATTTAATTACCATGTGAAAAAAAAATTAATTACCCATTCAATTAAAACTTTATAAATCAAAATATAATCCGTCTTTTTCTTCTAGTCAAGATTAATATAATCTTTTATATGAAAAAATAATAATATTTTATTAAAAACTGAAAGTGATAAAAATTAATATTTTATTAAATATTTTAATAGGTGTATATATATATATTCTAGAGTAAGTTGTAAAAGAGAGAGATGTATTAATGAAAAGAGAGATGATGATTTTAATACTAAGTGGAAATGGAATGGTCATTTCATAACTCAAGAAGTGGAATAGTTTTGTTGGAATGAGCATTCCAAGGAAATGACTTGGAATGATTATTTCATTTCTAATGTAACACAACAAATGAGAGAAAGATAATTAAAGGTGGAATGATCATTCCATTCCTGTGTACCAAACTAATTCTAATTTCTTATGTGGCAATGATTGTGTATGATTTACCGTTGTAATAACTCTTCTTCATTAATATACAGTGGAATCTCTTCTCTTTAGTTAATAACTCTTCTTCATTATTGTTTGGTGTTCGAAGTTTCAAGAAAGAATAATGATAGACAAGCCGATCGGACTTAGTCCAATTTTTGTTTTATGTGAGTGGGGTGGTAGGCCCCACACATGACATCATGTGATGGGACCCACCCCCACTCACATAAAAAAAATATCGGACTAAGTCCGATCGGACATAATATCATTATTTTTCAAGAAAAGGAATTAATTCCTAACGCTTTCTTCGACTTAAAACTAACAAAAGGAGAATATCGGGATTTGCAAAGACCTTTATAACTCGGAAATTAGGGCATGAGACGCATAATTGGGCTTTATTGGGCCTAAACTATCATGTAAGTGTGATGTTTAATTGTTAAGAAAGTATGGGCCCGCCGCAGTACATAAATGTAAACCCACCTCAAATGAAGTCTCGAGTCTAAAACACGCGTAATTGGGCTTGAATTGGGGCTCAAGTAACTTCCCGCCGGCTTGAATTGGGGCTCCAAGTAACTTCCTTTGACTTCTCTTTCGCGGCTTCAACTTTTTTCTCCCGCAGAGTATCATTGCATTTTTTCCACTCGGCACAAGTTAGGGCATTCAAGAAGCTAAAACACAAACCTTCGTTGCAGGTTAGTCTCTCTGTTTGGAGCTATTTTCTTTGAGATTGTTCGGATCTGTACTTTATCCAGAGTTTATTTTTCAGGTGTTCCTTTTATTCTATTTTTATTTAATTTTATGGTAAGCTAAAATTATTAGATGCAGTAAACGAATTTATCTGATGGAACTCTGTAAGATTTAAATTATTGAATTGCGATAAAAAATAAATCCATGTGACATATACAAGACATGCAAGATCAAGCTTGGGGATGGTGAGTTAGCATTTCTGAAGAAGTGCATTATGTCGATATTATGTAAATGGAAATAACAGGAATATAACTTAGAAGGAAACTTGGCAATCTAGGGGTTTGGATTTGTGTAGATAAAATTATTATTGATTGGTGGAACATTCAATTTAAGGTAAAATGAAGTGTCGTTACAGAGTGCTATGTAGGGATTTATGATATTTGCTTCTTTTTTTTTCCTTTCTCTCTTTGTTTTGGATATGAATTGCTGTGTTACATGAAAAGCTATTTACTCTGGATTTTGTTATGATGTGGTAATATTTATTTACCAGAAAGGAAATAATGGGGTAAGAGCCTTTAAAATTTAGTTGCGGTAAACTAGTTTAATCTACATAAGAGCATAAAATATAGGTTTTAAAATGCAAAAGTACTACAAAGTTTTTTTTTTATAATGTGAAATTGGTAGATTTTACAGAATTAGAAAGCTATGAATGCAGTTCTGAGCTGTTAAAAGTAATCAAGGAAAGAAGAAGAAGACAAAAAGTGAGTGAGGAAATTAGGGATCAATTTTATATTTTGAGCTGTTAAAGGTTATGCGAAAGTACTACCAAGTCTTGCCCGAATCCCCAGATACTCAGCTAGGAATGGCAACGGAGCAAGTTTGGGGTAAGGGCTCTTTCACCATTCCTGTCCCCATTTAGCATAGATTCTTTCATCCCTGCCCAAAACCGTTTAGTGAGGGACCCTCATCTCCCATGCCTGTCTCTAGTTAAATTGTCCACCTATCCCCGTCGCAACCCGCCCCGTCCCTCCTCACTTAATAATTTTTTCTTTAATTTTTTTTCAATGTTCTATTAAATTATAAATGAGAGGAAATCCAACATTGGAAAAAAAATGGGAAACCAACATAGAGAATCAAAAACTCAATTAGTATATTTTTTTCAATAAAGTAAAGGGGTATCACAATAATTTTGCAACATAAAACAGGGCGGGGCGAGGGTACCTTTTCCCATCCCCGCCCAAAATCCGCACAGTTTTTTGCTCCCTCGCTTTATACCCACCCAAACCATATTAGGCGTTCTCCAAAACCATCCCAAAAGAGCGGAGCTGGGCAGGTCATTCTGCTATCTCTATACTCAGTTGGGTATGCACATCAGATGATGTGCAAGGTCAATAAAATTTCTCGACCAAGTTAATCAATCCGTTACGTTACGACCGATACAACCTACATCTGTTACATCACGTCCGCATCTGTGTCGGCTATTGTATGTTAAACAACGGTAACTATATACACAGTATTTTTTATTGTTTCAAAATTTATGTAACATTATCTGCACACGTGTCTGGACACGATTAACTTGCATACAAATGCTTTCAAACTAGATCACCATATGTTAGGAATTTTTGGTTTTCAAAATATAGTGATCTCAATTTTTTTGAGAAATAGGTCAAGCATTATATGCACAATTGAGATTCGGAATTCATTTGTATCTCTTTTTATTGTTTTGATGCTAGTAACTACTTCATCGTTCATATCTTTAGGGACTCTGGTTAGGCACAAACATGCTTAGGTCTTTCTTGTACTCTTTGAACTTTTCCGCTGTTCCACATCCAGACAGAAAGGGTAGGTCGCATAGCAAAGTTGAAGAATCTAAAAATAAAGTTCTTAATTTTGGATATTTAGTTGATATTTTGGACATATGCTAATGAGAGTTTTTTCAAAGATGGAAGAAAACTATAATTTTAAGAATATGTAAAATTTGAATAAAGTTTTATCACATTTGAAGGGTAAAGCTACCCTCCTCACCTTTGAGGGGAGGATTAGTGTATCCCCATTTATTAAGAGAATGAAATATCCTTAATTGCAACTTATAAGCCTTTTGGAGAGGCTATTGAAGTCATTTTACATTCTAAAAATCATCCATTTTCATTCAATGTCTTTGTCTTCCCTTCTCCTGTCCTTCATGTGTGATGTGCCTGCGTTAGCATCTTTCGTTTAGTGGCTTTTCCATTTTGCTATCTTCTGCCATTGGAACCATGGTTTGTTGAACCGGCCGGTTCGTAACGGTAACGGTCCATGTCGATACCGAGTCCCACCGATATATCGGTGAGATTCGAATTACACAACAAAACCAGCTGGTTCGGAGTGAACTGGCCTTTTTTTATTGCATAACAGCCGGTACGTCCAAAAACCAGTCGGTTGTCATTTAGAACCGGTCAATCCAACTTATTGTTTTAACTTTTGGTTAAAGTCCCAAACACAATGAAGTATTCTTTTATATCCAATCATTGTTTACTCGTGTATTCATAGGATTCATGTTCATATTGGTCATGACATAGTTTTATGCCGGCTGTCAAGTTACTTGACGCAACCCTCCTTCTTTATCTGGGCTTAGGTCCGGCTGTGTAAAAAAAACACACCCGGCGTAAATTGGAGGTTTGGAGAGAAGCTTTAGAACTAAAAAGGTTTAAGATAAGTCGAAATAAAACTGAATACATGGAGTGTAACTTTAGTAAATCTAGAAGGACAAATGAGGAAGTAGTGAGGATTGAGAATCAAGAGATATAAAAAAATGAACATTTTCGCTATTTAGGCTCAATTATTCAAAATGAGGGAAAAATTGGAGATGAGGTTAATCATAGAATCAAGGCAGGATGGGTTAAATGGAGGGGTGTATTTAGTATATTGTGTGATTGGTGGATCCCCTTATGATTGAAAGGGGAGTTTTATCGAACAGCTATTAGACCAGTCATACTTTATGGTACCGAATGTTGGGCAGTTAGGCAACAACATTTGCATAAAGTGAGTGTCGTAGAAATGTGAATGTTGAGATGGATGTGCGGGAAGACTAGAAAGGATAGAATTAGAAATGAACACCTTTGGGAGATGGTTGGTGTAGCACCAATTGGAGATAAAGTGAGGGAAAATCGGTTAAGATGGTTTGGACATGTGCAAAGAAGACCTTTAATTGTGCCGGTTAGAAAAAGTGACATACTCCAAATTGAGGGCAATGTTAGGGGAAGAGGAAGACCAAAGCTAACATGAGTAGAGGTAGTAAAGAAATATATGATAACATGTGGATTAACTGAGTAGATGACCTTAAATAAAGCGAAATGAAACTATCGGATTCATGTAGCCGACCCCAAGTAATTGAAAAAAGGCTTAGTTGTTGTTGTATATCCAATCATTGTTTACCTACTTTTCATAGGTTATCAATGTGGGATTACTTACACACGGTAAGATTCTTTCACTCTATATGTTGGCTTTTATAACCAAGCCTTTCACACGTGCTTTTTCTAAAGTTCCGTTGTGGGATGACAAGAACATAGAGTAGAAGAAAGGTAGCTGAGCGAGGGTGATAACTTCTCTCATTTGGGTGAGGCTTGGCTAAGCCAGCTTTGTTTGGCAGAATTATATTATAATTCTCTGTTACGATACACATTTTCTATTTGTTTGGCAGCTCATTATGTTTTTTTGGTTAAATTGTTTGGCAACTCATTGAGTATCACATCGTTTCCTTGCTTTCGTTCATATCACTTTAACCGTTCAAAACATGGTTCGTTGAACGGGCTGGCTCGTAACGGTTTTAGAAGGCTCCGATACCGATACTAACCTGTATACCAGTGAGACTCAAAATGCACAAAAGAACCGGCCGATACTTAGCAGAACCGGATGCTACTGCCTTAAACCAGCTAGTTCTCTGAAAGAACTGGTCAGTTTGTTTGTTAATTAAAAATTAATACTTGAACGGCCAAACAAACCCTTTATAATGGGCCTGTTCAGCTCTTTTGGCTTAAAACCAACCTATCTCATGCCAGTTGTTATCAATTTGCCAACTATGCTTTATTTTATAGTCATCGGTACTTACTTTTTGTAAGCTTCCGATGTGGGACAACTATCACAGTATCCCTACAACTTCATCGGTTAGTTTAATTAGTACTCCTTCAGCACCAATTTTTGCATACTTTCCGTGTGGGAACAAGGTCCATTCTATACATCATTGAACAATCGTCTCTCTCTCTATTAAATATAGATGAAGGCACCTTCAAGTAGACAAAACTATATATAATTCTAATCTATTTTAATTTTCAAATTTGTTTTTATTTTTACAATTTGTTTTAAAATTCTTACATGTTATATTTATCTATTTCATAATTGAGTTTATTTTTATTCATTAATTTCGTAAAAGTATAACATTAAGCATATTTAATAAAAATAACGACTACGTCACTACTTGTGTTAAATGATCTTTACAAATTCAATAAAACTCACCAAAATTTACCAAGAACCCATCTTAATTAAATTATGTTGTAAAAAATTATGTATTAGTGCATTTTAGACCTTTCGTACGAGTTCAAAAACAATTCACGACTGCGGTAACTGCTTCTGTTATGTAACACCGATACGGACTCGATTCCATTACATCACTGCCATAGTTGTCACGTGCGCCTGAGGCACGAGGCGCAGAAGCTGCGTCTGGTAAGGACTGGGGCGAGGCCCCTTTACTAAGGCACGCGCCTATTGTGGTGAGGCGCAAGGCCCAGCGAGGCGCGACTGGCTTAATTACTTTACTTTTTCTATTTTTTTTTATAGTTGTTGACTTGTTGCCATAGTGTATAATTGCAAAATAAACACCCAAAACAAACAAACACCCAAACAAAGTCTATGACTAGGGCAGCAAACAGATACTCTCTTTCGAAGAAGGTCACGGCAAGCTCTCTGTGCCACGAGGCCCACGACTTACTCCAACAAGTTGAGAATCGATCTACTCTGGCAAGCTCTCTCGCAACCTACTCTGGCAAGTGGCCACAAGTTCTTCAAACTTCAGGTAATCTCTTCTTCTTTTTCTTCTTCTTCTTCTCTCTCCCCCCTCTTATGCTCTGTTACTGTCCTTTTTTTTTTCTCTCTCTGAGTCTCTCCCTTTTTCTCTGTTTCCTCATCTTCTTCAGTTGGGTTTGTTACTCTGTTTCTTTTTCTTCAGACCTCAGTTCTGTAACTTCTTCTTCTCTTCCCCCCCCCCCCCCCCCCCCCTCTCTTATGCTCTGTTACTGTCCTTTTTTTTTTCTCTCTCTCTGAGTCTCTCCCTTTTTCTCTGTTTCCTCATCTTCTTCAGTTGGGTCTGTTACTCTGTTTCTTTGTCTTCAGACCTCAGTTCTGTAACTTCTTCTTCTCGCCCCCCCCTCTCTTATGCTCTGTTACTGTCTCTGAGTCTCTCTTCTCTGTTTCCTCGTCTTCTTCAGTTGGGTCTATTACTCTGTTTCTTCTTCTTCAGTTGGGTCTGTTACTCTGTTTCTTCTTCTTCAGACTTTAGTTTGGTAACTTCTTCTCCTCTTTCCTTCTCTTCATCTTCTTCAGTACTGTACTTCTGTTGCTTCTATAACTTCTCTAATAAGAAATGAGCTGCTGTCATGCTAATATGCTAATAATATCTCGGTCCAATTGGAATTTTTTTTTTTTCTTCAGTCTAATATGAAATTGTGCAGTTGTCATGCTCTCTCTCGGTCTCTCCCTGCATCTTTTCTTTTTTTCCCAATTTTGGTTTTCGTTTGGGTATACTGCTTTGACTGAAATTGAGCTTATGTGACTGAAATTGGGCAGCTGTGTTCTTTTTTTTTAAAAAAAATATTTGCTATTTTGCTGATAAATTCATTTGTTATGCTAAATAATTGGAATTGAGCTGTGATATTGAATCCATTTTTTTATATATTCTGTTTTTTTGAATTCATTAAAACAAATGGTATTGCTTGGAAATTGACATGTTTGCTTTGTATTGCTAGATGTTGGCTACAAATGTTATTTTTAAAATATAAAAAAATCAACTTGCGCCTAGCTTCAGTTAGGTGCGCGTCTTGCGCCTCAGGCTCCAGGAGGTCTTAGCGCCTTGAGCCTTTAACAACTATGATCGCTACCATGCCCGTTACTGCAGCCGCAACCGTGACTGTGAACCATGGTTCAAAAACAAAAATAAAAGTCCAAAAGGGCCAAAAACATAGGCTCCCAAAGGAAAGAGATCTACCATTTGGATAACTTATCTTATATTCAAATTCTCTTTTTACAATACAAAGGGGAAAAACAAAATTCAATAAAAATTACTAAAATTCACTAAAAAATCATCTTAATCGAATTATGTTGTAAAACATCACATATCGGTGCACTTTGGGCACTATGTGCGATGTTGAGAAAAATTCATAACTGTGAACCGATTTCGCTACGTTACGTCAATATAGACCTGATTCCGTTACACCGCGTCCGCAACTGCAAACCTTGATTGGAACAGTAGAAAGTGTTGACCTAAGAGCAATCTAGAAATTTTGATGATTACAAACCATTAATCGTGTTTTAGCGCTAATATCTACATTGAATTATTGTGCTAGTTGATCAAATTCAAAGATAAGACTAATGGAACAAAGTCAAATTCCAAACATTTCAAGCTCAAATGTTTATCACAAGCATATACAAGTGTATTGAAATACAATATTGCCAAAATAGAAGCATTCAAGCTATCAAAGATTATCAAGCTCTAGAAAGCAAAACAAGGAGCAAGTTTCATCTTCAAAAGCTCAACCAATCAATCCATATTTGAAGAATGGGGTAGATAGGTTGGTGAGTGCTTAGGACTTACTGTCAAAGTATTTTTGAATTCCTTTGAAGCTCAAATCTTTTAAAGATTATGCATAAAAATGATTTTCAACCTTATAGGTCTTGAACATCACTCATACTTTGTCATGGACCTATAAATGTGTTTAAACACTTAAAACCCTCAAAAATGACAAATTCATTCATCTGGAGAGTTTCGGTCGCCTAGTGAAGTTCATCAGCTGACTTGCTGACGTTAGAATGAATTCCAGTGAGTTATGCAAAACAGGGGAAGTTAAATCATAGTTTCAGCTGGCCGAAGCATAGTTTCGACCGTCCGAAACAATGTCATCAGCTGCCTGATGAGAACCATCAACTGGCTAGTAGAAACTGGAATTGAATCCGGTAGGATGTGCAAAACAGGGGAAGCTGAAACATTGTTTTTGTCGGCTCTTCAGCCGACCGAAACAATGTCATTAGCCGGCTAATACTACGGATTTTGAATCCAACGGCAATTTTCTGCATTTAATGCTTCCCAACTACCCTAACAACCATATTTTTGCAACCTCTCTTTTATATAATGCCTTGATTCATTGAAGAGTTGAGTTACACACGCTTTGAGCATTCAATACATTCATCTACTCTCTTTCAAAATCATTCAATAGACTTGAACTTCAACTTGTGATTTCATTTATACTCTAGTCTTGTGAGCTTAAACTTGTGTATTCATCTATATTGAGAGATATCTATTGTGAGCTTCATATTGTATATATCTTTTTGAGAGATAAGCTTGTAAACACTTCTTTCATTCACAAGGATCGGTTTGATCTAAAGGAAGTCTAAAGAAGGTTGTTTCTTTAGCAACAGTTGGTATGACCCAAGGAAGATTAAGAGAAGGTGTTTCTCTTAGCAAGAATGTTTGCTCTCCACCTATAAGGAGATGTTATATTGGATTCGGGAAGTCTCAAGAGAGGTCTTGAGCTGAGGAGTAGGAATTCCAAACCTTGCAAAAACTACAGTGTCAATTGCGTTATTCTCTATCTCTAACTCTCTATATTATGCTTAAGATCTTTAATTTCTTATCTCTCATTCATTGCATAATTAAATTGTCTAATTTGCTCATAGAATTTATTTTGAATTGAAAATTATATATCATTTGCCATAGACCCTATTCACCACCCCCTCTAGGGTCAATACTTGGGTAACAATAAGAAAGCATTTGCACTTCTCCCTTTTTGCTGCAACCAATGTTGGCTTGACCTTCACATATCCCTCACCATCCTAGTTTGAGCAACACTCCAATCCAAAACAAGAACATGCCTTCCTAAACTTGGGATTTAGGAATTACATCTAGAATGAATAATGATTTATGTCATTAGATGATCGTTGCATTGTTGTCCTGAGCAGTTGCTGGTATTCAATGCATTTCTGATTCAATGCATAATATATCTGTTATGCTTTGAAGTGTTTGATTTTCATCTATTATGATTATTTTTGTACTTGATTCTTCTTATTTGATGGCCCACTTCCGATTTGATATTTGCTATTTTATTCGGATTGGTAATTCTATTACTGATTAATTTGTCGGAATTGAAAATGGATTGGAACTGAATGCAGGTTGCTATAAGATTTGGGATCTAGGAGCTTGTTGCTGAAACCATGGCTAAACATCACCCTGATTTGATTATGTGCAGGAAGCAGCCAGGAATCGCTATTGGAAGACTCTGTGAGAAATGTGATGGGAAGTGTGTCGTCTGTGACTCCTTAGTGCGTCCTTGCACACTTGTGAGAGTTTGCGATGAATGCAACTATGGATCATTCCAAAGTCGTTGCGTTGTCTGTGGAGGAGTAGGAATTTCTGATGCCTACTACTGCAAAGAGTGCACCCAACAGGAGAGAGATAGGGATGGGTGTCCAAAAATTGTCAATTTGGGGAGTGCCAAAACAGATCTGTTCTATGAACGCAAAAAATATGGTTTTAAGAAACGATGACGGTCAATGGGTAATTTAACCTTGTTATACATGGAGATGACAGATTTCAAAATGTTGGAACAACATTCAATGTCACGTGTTTGCATTATGATGACATTTTAAGGTTTTTGTTGCCTCTTGATAAAAGAAGGTATTTTGTTTCCTGAAAATGAACAGAGGAAGTAGACAAGTTGGACTAATTCCCATCTGAATGGGAAACATTACGGATTTAGAATTCGTATTAATCATCTTGTCCTGCTGCTTAATGCAAGTAATTCTTGCTTGGTATTATGTATACATTATGGTTGGTGCAAATCTTGTTGGCTGAGTGTTGTTAATCACGGCAGTCGGTCAGTGGAGAGTTATTGTTATTCTTGTTTTCTAGTGTGCAACCCATCAGATTTGTGTATTGAGTTCTTGCTAGAAACTTTGGTGATCTTTATTCTTGTAAGATTTAGAAAGATTATTTCAAATATTAATCTAATTGATTATTCATTGTGTGTGTCATCGAATCATTGGATTTCAATTTGCAGTCATCTTTGTCTTCATCCAATATGAATGTAATCGGCAATATGAATTCTGTTGGATTTAGTAATTGTTTGGCATCATTTTTCTGGAGTATTGTCACTGATGATATGGTTTGACCGGAAGCTAAATGGCATCATTCATTGAGAGTACTTGCAATGTTGCAACTGCTTTTTGTACTAGTAGTAGTACTTACGCAGAGAAACTAAAAGGGGCGAGTAGTCATCTCCCTCGTGGCAAAGCATTGGATAAGTCTTCTCTCTCTCTCTCTCTCATGGTGCCATGCCCAAGCATGCACCCAAATGTCAGTGTGCGCGTTACAGTGGCTGCACCATTATCGTGCCACACAGATACAGTTGCCTTGTTAGTGGAGATGGAAGGAAAAGAATTTTATACCGACATCTCTGACTTTGATACAGTAACAGATCGTCATTCGACGGTAGCTATGATATGATATGATAGCTCAATTTAGCAAGTATTTGACATATACACTTCAGGGAGACAATTACTAACCAGTTTCATTACATTACATGGGTACAGACAAAGCAGACATTATACTTTGTTCTGTTTTTGGGTGAAGGATACGTAAGTGTACTCATTCTTTAGTTGCACCCATTGAGATTTGAGACCTATGGTATGGCCAATTCTAAGAGGTCTCACGTTAGTGTGAAGACGGGTGTTCTCATCCAAAGTGATGTGTCGCGGGTTCAAGACTTGAAAATAATTTTCTTAAAAAATAAAAGTAAGATTTGTCGATATCCATTTTTTCCTAACCTCGCTCAAACAAGAATTTTATACACTACATACAACAATTGGTATGGCCAAATCTTGTAATTTTTCTTCTCCATTACATGGACTCTATTGTGGCTAACGTGCCCTCCCTCTATGTAATCAATTTGAGGTGAAGTTTTAAATTTTGAATTAAAATGATTTGATAATCAAACTTTATAACGATGCAGAGAAAATATATATATGGAATTTTAGAAAATTACAATGAAATTTTGACAAAGAGTTTGAGCCTACAATTGAATTTGGATAAACAAAAATTGGTTCAATAAGAGAAAGGGAGAGAGAAAAACAGAAATGAGAAGAAAGAAGATTGACTTCTAATTCTAAATGATATTTGAATCTGAAGCGAGAAGCAAGAAGATTGACTTTTAATTAAAAATGATACTGGAATATGTAAGTTTATAAATTCCATAAACATTAGGAATTGACCAATGGGAAGCTTAATGTAATGTCAAGAAAATTGAATAAGACCATGTAAATTGCCGTAGAACACTAGAAAACCCCTCACTTAATGTATAGAAAACCTGATTTGGTAGATGCTATCCTTCTTCAGTTTACACTTGAACCTTAAATATTTTTTTCACAAAATGGCTATTGATTAACTCAATTTTCTTTTTAACTCGTTCTGTTTTATATGTCTTCTCATTGTCATGAACGTTTCAAGATTGATAGATAAGTAGATAACCCATCTATGATCTATCAATCTACTCTACTCGTATATGAAAATATGATTGCCACTTTAGACTACTACCAAAAGAAGGCTTTTTTTTTAAGCCTTTTATCCTTTTCGGGAAAAAGAAGCGATAGCAACACGTTGACCCTAAATCAACGGCGCAGATGCAATGCAACGAATATTGGCCCACGTTTTCCAAACGTCAACTCCATGTCGCAGTAATACTCCGCCACTTGTGTCCCCCACAAAAACCATTAAATAGTTCACAACGGTATCCCAGCCATTCGATCGATATATATATATATATATATATTCATGAGAACTCCCATCCCAACATATATATATATATAGAGAGAGAGAGAGAGCGAGAGAGAGAGAAATCGATGATGGCGGCAGGACTTCGACTATGCTGGTGTCTCTTATTCGCATTTGCGATCATATGTTCTGCTCGGAACACCATTTCACTCTCAGGTATGTATGTATGGATGTATTTCATTTTCGACCTCTTATGCATATACTACACACACACATATATATATAAATACAGAAAAAATACATATACGTACGTATAACAAATTAATATCAATATAGATAGAGCTAGGTTTTGAGTTTGGAGGAGGAGGAGGAGGTGGTTTGTTTCCAATATACAACAAATTAGTATCAATATGTGGATGGTGATGCGGTGCAGCGCCGGAATACCGTGAATTTTTGCACCGTCGGACATTAGACGGTGGTCGTACGTGCTCTGTTAGGTCCCGGTAATTAATTAATGAGCGATGAAAAAAAAAAAAAAAAAAGGGGCGCGGCGATCACCGTCAGATGGCCATACGGTTCGAATCACTTACTTGAAACGTGATAGCATTGTGGTGCGTGCACTGTGCCAGCTGTATCAACCGGGTAGTAGTAAAAGACATACTACAAGTACTACCCTTTCTGTATCACTTTGATCCAACGGTGAAGAATCGATGGGCTGTGGGAAAGGACTCGATTAATTGGGATCCAAACTTTGTTACTGAATATTGAATAAATATATATCAATGCTTTACAGTATATATCACCGTCTTAGTTGTACGTAGCATGTAGAGCTAGCTTTGTGGACTAAGAACACTCGTGATAGTTCAATCTCATATATACATCCAATGAAATGTTTTTGTAGTTAGTTGAAACAACGGGTCTCAAAATATTTGAAATTTTCCAAAGACTCGCACTGTAAACTTTACAAGTATATACTGATGATGTGGATTTCAGGAGACGAGACGATGGGGATGGCCATGACCATTGGGGGAAGGTCTCTAATGGTGAAGCTTGACGATTACAACGAAGCATCAGCCAACCATGGACACGACCCCAGGAACAGAGTTGGCAGTGGCAATGGTGGTGGTGGTCGGAAGACCAGCCTTGATAGCAGCCCCTAATGCTCTTCCATATATATATATATATATATATATAACCAGTTCCCTCCTAATGCAGACGGTACTACAGATGGCGCGTAGCTAGTTTGATACCATGATCGATCTATTATATTTGCAATAATGATATGGCTATTTGAGTGCGGATATGTATCCCTAGCTTGTTTAATTGTGACATAAAGCAAACAGCAGTGTGCACCTACTATTGTTATTATAGAGAGATAGTTGAGTAACATCTTACTCCTAGTTAAGTCATTTACTTTTCAACGCTCAGTTTTATGCTAAAGAGGGCGTATGTATACATATTAGCAGTATTGTTTGATGTTCTGGTCATCAAGTGGAGGATTTGTGATCTCCTACTCTAGGATTATTAATCTTATATATATGTATAATAATAGCAGCTATTACCTTAAACTTCTCTCTCTCTCTCTCTCTCTCACACACACACACACACGAACTCTATGTATAATTAGTCCAATAAAATTAATTTAATTAAATTCCATTATCATATATATATATATATATATATAGGAGAACCCCCTCAATGAGTTTGGCTCGTCTAAGTTAAATGGTTGAAAAATGCGAGCGTGCTGGTTCTAATGGAGACCTAACTTGACTCAAGTGAAAATTGGAGAGTAGAAATGACCTCTCCTTAAAGTTGCTATTGTCTTTAATTTTTTTTTTTAAAAGTTCTTTTATTATGATTCTCAAGCAATGTAAATGAACAACAGTTATACCTGAGTCTGTAATTTTATTTTATTGATCTTTTGAAGTAATTTCAATGATGAACAAATTATAAACTTTAATTGAAAGAAAATGATTAAATGTTAGTGATAAAATTGAAGTTAGAGTAGTAATGAAAACTAATTAAGGTTGAGAACTAGAAAAGAAACTAAAAAGTTTAACGCTAAGAAGCAAAATAAATAGTAGACTAAAAGTGAAAACTAAGGAGCGAAATGAAGTTCAAGGATGTTATTAATTTGATGATGGAATATTACGGTGTTGCGGTACAAACAAACAGGAATTAATTACAGGTGAATAATACTGGGATTTATAAATTTATTAGGTAATCATAAGTTCATTAAGACTGATACAATGGAGATGATGATATAACTTCACAAAAATTCATTCCAACAACAAATACTGTAATGTAAGCATATCCATATATATAAGGTAAACTGAGCAGTTGAATAAGGTTTGTGAAGTAATATTCCAATGGTTGAATTTCGTTGAACGTCTGAGAAACACGTGGCAGAGCAAAGGCAAAACTTACTTGAGACTTAATCAGTTAGCCTATATTTGTCTCTGTCTTTGTCTTTCCTCTGCATGCTCTGTTTTTTTCTAACTTGAAAAGATAATGATGAGGCGTTGTCATGAGCCATGGCCATGCGCACGCACAAAATTAATTGAAAATTACACTTTCTAATATACCAGTTCTTCGAGCACAATTATTATTATTAGGCTGACCTCATGAAAATAAGTGTACTTTTTTATCTTTGACTTTCATTTAAATTATTAGTGGAACTTGACCCAATTGACAAATTCAAATTCAAATCCAAATTCAAATCAATTTTCATCATTCTAATGTGTCCCATCCAAGCTCGAGCTTATTTTCATGAAATTCAAAGTTGATTAGATTATTAGTTAAGTAGTTGTGTTAGAGTTCAATTTACTTATATTTTAAATTTTTAATGCATCGAGCAAGAGTTGTTCAATTTTTTTAAAACCTAAAGCGACTCCACCAGCTTTATCACTTGTGTTGAATTATGTGCGATGTGCAAGTGGAGCCCAAATTTCAATCCGAAACTAATCAGAACAACAAAAGGAATCTTTCAAATCCATTTAAAGACCAGATTGACTTGACCCGTTTCCAATTGACCCACCCAAACAGCATAAGGGCTATGGAAATGAGTTCATGGAAACCGAGCCGTCCATTTCTTGTAGCGGTGGACCCGAGACCAGAATAGTATACCACTCAAGTTTCAGTGAAAAAGACAAAACAATACCAAAAAAAAAAAGCAGACGTGGCAATATACGGATTTACTTAAAAATCCTTACCGTTATGGCACGCTGGCCACGAGAACAGAACAGAACCACGACGCCAACTGTAGACCACAAAAGCTGCCACCACCTACTCTTCGACACCCTCTGATTTGCTGAGTCACCCGATCTCCGCCGAGTCAAGCACCAAACTGAGCTCAGTTCCTGCTAAATTAGCAGAAACTCCTTCCCCTTCTCTTCTTCTTACTCTCACAACATGACTTGGTTCAGAAACCTCATCCAACTCTCCAACTTCATACGATCACCGCATCTAAACCCTAAATTCACCGCCACGCCTCCGCTAACCCTAATCGCCTCGTTATCGCAGTTCAGTACGGGGACAGAGGCAGCATCTCCGTGCGCCGGATTGGGCCCGACGAAGCCTGACGAGAAGCCCAGGGTGGTGGTGTTGGGCTCGGGGTGGGCCGGTTGTCGGCTCATGAAAGGGATCGACACGAACCTCTACGACGTAGTGTGCGTGTCGCCGAGGAACCACATGGTCTTCACTCCTCTCTTGGCTTCCACCTGTGTGGGGACTCTCGAGTTCCGCTCCGTCGCCGAACCGATCGGGCGAATCCAACCGGCGATTTCTCGGGAACCCGGTTCTTACTTCTTCCTTTCTAATTGCACTGGTGTCGATCTCAATAACCATGTGGTATGTCGATTTTATCCTCATTAATACTTTTTTTCATTTCGAAGAAAAGTTGTTTGGTTGCCGAGAAAACGTTAAACATTGGATAGATTTAGAGAACGATCATAGGAAGTAATAGAAAGAGTTCCCACAACATAAGAAGAGGGTTCCAAACCTGGAGCATAAAAGAAACCAAAGTATCGATCTTGAATATTTGATTGACTTACGGACTCGAGAATACATAAAATTCTAATCAACTTGGTCTAATGTAAGTAATTGGCGTAGTACTCTGTGGTGGGGAATTTGGAAGTACTTAATTCTGAGAGCGAAAATTTAAAATCCTTACTGTTAGAAATGTCATAAATACATTTAAGAAGTCCTGAAATTGTGGATTTAATTCTTTGACTTATTGGTTTCAGGTAATAAAATCAACAGGAGAGAAAGGATTTGGATTTTCTTCAATTTCTTTTCTTCTCTTTAACCTATGGGAGGTAAAATAGAGGTTTTGGGGAACTTTATGGGCGACATTGATGGAAAGTCAAATTGAAATATTTACATAATAATTTTATGGGCGACACAGGTGGGATCAAAGTTTTCCTTCTCAATTTGTGAGTCAATGTGAGGAAGTGATGGTAAAGTGGGAAAACGTTATAGTGAAGGTGACCTATGTACTTTCCATGAGCTCTCTATCTTTTAAGGATGATGATTGAAGTTTGAAATTTCATATTAAAATTCATCTAATATAGATCGTCAATCCTGTTCAAGCTTTTGTTTTCTTTTTGACTATATTTGATCAAACTGAGTTGTCAATTTTGACGACCAAGTATTATTATTGTTTCTTTTTTTTTTTTTTTTTTTGATAAGCACGTGCGAGTATGATATTATTTGGAGGTATTTATATTTTATAGTTGAACCGTTTTAAAATAAAATATGGGCTTTATAGTGATGTGGTGCGTGCACAACATTTTGTGCTCCAAGTATGATAATATAGAAGACAACCTATAATATGAATCATAACAACTGCCTCATAATGATCTCGTTTTAAAAGGTTTTAATTTTGAGCTAATGCATCCACATATCTCACCTTGTATTGTATTGGGAAAACTATCACTGAGGTGCTTGGTCACCAGCCTTGGATCAAAAGTATGCTACAATATACTTCTTGTCTAACAGTTGAATGCTCTGGCTTACAGTGAAGGTCCCCTAATAATAGAATTGCTCTTCTTGTAATTGTTTCTTTTTTTTTCAGAAAATTTATTTTGGCTAAAAGTACGGGGACATAGATAAAAGTTTTAAAGGATCAAATTTGTTTATTATATAGTAAGTGGTAGTATGGGAAAATGAACATATTAGTACTTTGAATTTTTAATAGGTGAGTTATATTATGGGGAAAACATTACCGAGAAGGAAGACGTTCATTTTGATGGATGGATTAATTGCTTCCATTGCAATAATTTGCTGAATTTATGATTAGAAATAGTAATTAGTTTATTTTATTTGACTTTATGTAAGAGATTTATGCCAGCTAACATACCAAAAATTCATAACAAAATAATTGAAATCGTGGAATCTTATGTCCTTTTGGTACTTATTTAAAAAATAAAAAAAATCTTATGGTTTTATGATCCATGGAAAGAGTGAAATGAATGAAAGAGGGAAAAGAAAATGGGAGGGGAAGTAATGTTCCCATAGTTTGTTGGGAGGAAAAGGTGAAAGGAAGGCAATAGAGGAGGGAGAGCCTTTCCCTCCTGGCTAACCATATTATTTCTTACAACAAGTGATCCTCCTCTTTTTCAACAATTTTGCGAATAAAAACTATTCCTTTCATATGTTCAGGTTGAGAGTAAAACCACGTCATGCTCTCTTTCCTACTACATCCTTACCTTCTTCTTCAACCAAACATATTTAATGAAAGGCAGCTTTCCTTAGAATTCTTTTGCAACCCCCATCCAAAAGGTAGGTAGACTTAAGTCGGGTTCCTTGAATGAAGTTTTTGGGATTTCAATTCCCTTTCTATAATTTCTAGGCAATTAAGCACAGTTAAATGGCAGTCTCATAGATTTGAAATATGGGTGACCATAAGCAATTTAATTTTGTTACACTAGGTGCACTGTCAAACTGTTACTAATGGAGCAGATACATTGGATCCATGGAAATTCAAAATCTCATATGACAAGCTAGTTATTGCATCTGGAGCAGAGGCCTCTACTTTTGGAATTAAGGGTGTGAAAGAGCACGCAATTTTTCTCCGTGAAGTTCATCATGCTCAAGAAATCAGGAGGAAGTTGCTCCTAAACTTGATGCTGTCTGATGTCCCTGGTACGCTTCTTTAGAAGATATTTATTTTATTGGGTGTTGAGACACCGATTCATGATATGAACTCTCGTTGTGAATATTTCTCTTGGGTATGGGATGAGGCAGGAATCACAGAAGAAGAGAGGAGAAGACTCTTACATTGCGTTGTTGTTGGAGGTGGTCCTACTGGAGTTGAGTTTAGTGGTGAACTTAGTGACTTTATCCTCAGGGATGTTCATCAAAGATATGCTCATGTGAAAGACTATATCAACGTTACTTTGATCGAGGTTTGTCCATTGGTATATTTTCATTAGATATGATTGAGCTGAATTTTCTTGCTAGCTTCAGCAGAGTTCATGCCATCTATGCAAACACCTAGGCTTTGCTGAAGTATTCCACTTGACTTTAGAGCTCATTTATTGAATTTGATTGCAATAAGATCTCATTTTAACTTGATCAATATTTGATTAAAGACTTATTTACCAAAAACAAAAAAATGTGATTAAAAGGTTATGATTTACATGTCTTAACAGGCAAACGAGATATTGTCTTCCTTTGATGATCGCCTTCGCCGATATGCAACTAACCAGTTAACTAAGGTGAGAGATTATCAATTGATATAATGATCTTGTCAGCACCACTCTTAAATATGTTTTCATGTTTATTTGGTACTGCTCATTTTCTTTTTGCAAGGTCTGCTCTTGGAACAAAGCCCATAATTAAAATATCCTTTTTTGCAAGGTCTACTCTTAAATATCCCATATAAAAATATATCCTTTTTTTGTCAAAATATATAGTAAATTTATACTTCTGTTTCTATAGAAGGAATCAGGAAGACAGGTTAAGAAGGGGTGGTAAGTCTAAGTGCAATTTATTCTTTCCCAGACATGGATTTGGAACAAGGCCCATAATTAAGGTTTTTTAGAGTAATTTGCTTTCAATGATGTGTTGGATCTATGCAATGTATATATGCCAATTTTTTTTTCCCCCCTAGTTGGTACACACACCTACCCCCAAAGAATTGTTTGCACCCAAGAGGACTTGATCCTTACATCTAAAGCTTGCTAGGCACTAGGGCCAAGTTAGCCAACCCCTTGGGGTTATAAATGCCAATGTTGATAAACCCAAGTACTGTTGTGAAATAATGAGTTATAGAGCTATCCAAACTTTTCTTCATATGCATGTAAATTTCCTTCTCACTGGAGCTGGTTCATGGGTCTGTGCAGTGGAATGGATGAATTACCAAATATCACTAGAAGTAAAGAATTAGAGAAAGGAAGGTTGATCAAAACCTTGCTTCCTTGTTCTACCTAATTTCCACAAACCTTCCGGTTCCAACTATAAAAAAATAAAAAGAAAATGAAAAGAAAAAGAAAAAAAGATTTGGTATTTATTTAATGAAAAAAAAAAGAATCCATGAAGTACTTCATTAATAAGTAGAAAATTATAAAGTTATAATTCTGCATGTGTCAGTATATATGTCTCCACATAGCATATGAAAAAACGTGGTGTTGGCTTCAGTTCCAGTAATGTTCACTTATATCTGAAGGAAGTTGACGAGGAACAAGGTTTATTTGTACACAGTAATAGTTCTGTAATTAGCCAAAAAGTTTTAGTTATTGTAGTGCATTGATTCATTTCTTTGTGATGCTTCTTTGATGGATTTTCCTGTTTTGCTGAAGTTCAATTTTCAATGTTTTATTTCTTCTACCTAAACTGTAAAATCCATATGAATAATATTTCTGTCCTTCAAATGTCATAGCATGTTAAGAAATTTTTATTCCATTTCAGTTCTGTTTTGTTTCATTTTGATTCTAATACTCTCTCAGTCAGGAGTCCGTCTTGTCCGTGGGATTGTCAAGGATGTTCAACCTCAGAAAATTATTCTTACTGATGGAACTGATGTTCCATATGGGCTTCTAGTATGGTCTACTGGTGTTGGTCCTTCACCATTTGTGAGCTCCATGGAACTTCCAAAAGCTCCAGGTGGAAGGTAAGTTACGAATTATGTTTTCGTTTTCCAAAGTTTGTATGTATGGATGATTTAAGCGTATTTTCTGGAAACTCCTTTCTGAAAGTGGTTACTCCTTTCCTGGTAGATATTTTCCGAAAGTCCATAGAGAAGTTCCTAAAAAATTAAATCAGTTGAAAGTTGAGACACCATTAAAGTTCCATAGAGAGGTTTCTAAAAGATTAAAACAGTTGAAAGTTGAGACACCATTAAAGTTTTTCTTAGAAAAGTCCATCTTGAGCTAATTATTAAGATACTTTTTACTTCTTTGCTTAATGCCATACTGCATTCCACTACCATTCTTGCTATCTTTGGGTCCCTTTGTTCTCATTTCTGTATCCCTATTTTCACTTCTTTGTTTCCAAAGTAGAACCTATGCTCAAGTAAAAACGTTTCCATACTAAACTCAGTCTTATATGACTATTTGTCTGTGTTTAGCAGATTGAGATTCATGTGTGTTTTACAGGATTGGTGTTGATGAGTGGCTACGCGTTCCTTCTGTGCAGGACGTGTTCTCAATTGGTGACTGCAGTGGGTTTCTTGAAAGCACTGGAAAACCAACCCTTCCAGCTTTGGCCCAGGTTATGAACAAATTCCTCTCTTTCAAACTTGCACTTCTTGTTCAATTTCCAAAGTTTTAGTGACTCATGCTAGATGTTTATGGTCAGAGTTATGTCTACTATTTACTCTCTCTCAGAAGTAGCTGACAGGTTAGTTGCCTAATTGGGCCTTGGAGATATAAAGTAGTAATCCAGGATAAGGAATGCATGATGCTACTGAAATTTGCAATTAGTTATGCTTAACGCTGTGTGCCATTTTACTTTTCTGCCAGTGCCTGCTATAAAAGAGATTGTAATGTCTTTTGATGCATCTGTTTATCCTTTATAGTTCATGAGCGCAAGCTCTGATTATAGTCGATTTGTAGCACCCTACATTACAGAATAGCAATATTACAAAACTTTTTTTCCTTTAGGTCCTTTCCCTTTGCGAAGACAAATCAAACTTTTCTATGCTCTTGATTGTGGGAGTTTCGCTACAAATCAGTTCCTTCTTTTTATTGATCTTTTGTGTCAAGACCCGTCCTGCTGTGTAAATATTGTCCGCTTTGCACTCTCTTTGTATTCGTAGTTTTTAGAACGTATCTACACAGTTAGGAGACATCCACACATATAATTGCCAATAACTTCTCCCCCAGGCGATGTGGGACGTCACAATCACCCCCTTTCGGGACTAGTGTCCTTGCTTACCTGAATCTCATGGGCTTGTGCACGCTCTCCCATTTCCGGTTGGGAATTAATTCTAATACCACCTGTCAAGACCCTCCCCGCTATGTAGACATTGTCTGTTTTGCATGCTCTCCGTGTTCACGGTTTTCAAAACACATCTATTTAGTAGGCATTCCCGGCAAGTGGATTGAGTTCCATTAATCAATTATTTTGGTTGCATAACATGCAAGTCAAAATGTGTTGAATTCATCTGGTTTTCCACAGTGGTCATGGTTATTCTCCACAGCACTAATACAGTTGCGTAAGAGTTTCTGTTTTCAAAGCATTTTCTTTCTGGTTATTTAATGTACGAGTTTGAAACAGGTTGCTGAGAGACAAGGGAAATATTTAGCAAATCTACTGAACAGCATTGGCAAATCTGGTGGAGGGCATTCAAATAGTGCAAAAGAAATGGAATTAGGAAAGCCTTTTGTCTACAAGCATTTGGGGAGCATGGCAACTGTGGGCAGATACAAGGCTCTTGTGGACCTTAGGCAGAGCAAGGTGAATTTATTGCCACATCATTGTCTCTCCCTTAAGCTATTAACATTTAAAACCGTGTAGCTCACTCGTGGAGCATCTTCTATAGGAGGCGAAAGGGTTATCTCTGGCAGGATTTGCTAGTTGGTTTATTTGGCGGTCAGCTTATCTCACACGTGTCGTAAGCTGGAGGAACAGATTCTATGTGGCAATCAATTGGGCTACTACCTTTGTGTTTGGCCGTGATATAAGCCGAATATAGATTCATGTAAAAGGTGCCATCTCTTGTTCACCCAAAACCTGCCTTGCAGTCCATAAATTTTTTGACTACAAAGTGTTACTGGGTCTGGACCACTGTCATCTTCTTCTTCTTTTCTCGTTTTTACTTGACCTTTCCAAACCTCATTCCTGCTTTTGTTGCAGATATGGGTAATTTGCTCATTTACGGCCGAGGTATGTTACCTAATGGAATTCTATATTTTTCTTCAGTCAAGATGGGAGTTTCTGCTGAACTGTAACAAGGTAAAAAAAGAAAAATTTGAGTGTATGGGCTTAAAATGAAAGCAGTTAGCACCCTTTTGCGGCACAGAGATATGTTATTATTTTTTATTTTCTCACCCTCTATAGCCACCTATCTTGTCATTGCGAATCTTCTGTTAATATTTCTGAAGTAATTTCTTTTCTTTTCCTTTTTTTTTTTGGGGGGGGGGGGGGGCGGGGGGGTGTTATTTTGAATTCTATGTGAATCGGAATGCATTTATTCCAGAGCATTACCATGTATCCATTTTTTTTTTTTCTGGAAAGGCTATGATGTATCCTTTTTTTTTTTTTTTTTCTTTTCTGAAAGGCTATGATGCATCCATATTGCATAGGTTGAGCCTTGGGGCACAATTTAGTAGAGTAACTTCTGAGATGTGGACGTTTGTTCTTGTTACATAATAATCTATAATTTTCATTTAGTTTTGGCTTGGACACTTTACAATTTCCTGAAATTTATAATCTTAGATGTTCGTAGAGGATTTGGTACTTGTGGTTTTCTGGGTGGAAAGTATTTTCTATGGGGGGAAGGGAAATTTTTTTTTTTTCCAAAACACATTTTTTCTGTTTGAAAATTTGTCTGATTGTTAGTCTTCTGAAAGCTGTCATTGGAGGAGGTTAAAGAAAGTGTGAGAGGTCTTTTTTTATTTAGAAGATTTGTCTGATATGACGATTTTCTAAAACCTGTTATAACACACGGTATAATGGTCTTGTTCTTTTACTTAACGCTTCACCTAATAGTTTTTCTGTTTCCAAAGTTTTTGAAAATAAAATCTGGAGACGAAAATGGAATTTTAACAAGATTTGCTTCCCCAAACAGGGTAAGATATTTTATTATGCCGTTTAAGGATGGCACGAGTAATTTGTATGACCGGCATGCTAGTCTGGTTTGTCTACTGGCAGGTATGAGCTGATAGATTTATGCTCAGTTCCGTGAGAAAGAAGAAAATTGAATAAAAGGGAGAAAAGAAGGGATAAATGAGACATTTTTACAGAAAAGATAGTGTTTTATTTCTCTTTTTGTTTGAATGAATAGAAGAGAGGGGAATGAGGTAACCCCTTACTTTGTTGGTTAGGAGGGAAGGGAAGAGAGATTGTTAATAAGAGCTTTATTTAATAATTATAAAGGATAGTATTGTAATTTAAAATTTTTGTAACAGTTTTAACGTTTCTTCCTTCCTCTCAAAATTTGTAAAGTATAAAAGATGATTTATCCATTCTCTTCTCTTTCGTGTTTTTGTCTCCTTTTTACCAAAGGAAGGAAGTTTATATTTATCTTTTATCAACCCCTCTTCCTTCCTTTCTTCTTAACAAGTTGCATATGGTTACCCAATAGAAGAATTAAGGGTGTGGTTGTCAGTTGCTGTCTATTTTGCATTTTGAATCCAAGTACAAATGTGTTTAAAAATATTTAAGCCCGAAGGACTAGGTTTCTACCACAACGAGGTCTAGGCGAAGGTACTCTACTATTATATGCAGAGAGATTTTTTCATATTTTGAACCTGAGCCTGTTAGTCCGTATTGTTGCAAATGGGCTCACCTTCTCACATGACATAAAGAAAAGGTAATAAAAACATAAATAGTCTTCAAAAGTACAAATCAATACTTGGAATAATTTTGTTAAGAGTAATGATACGACGGGCCAATCTTGTGAGAATACCCACGATCTCTCCCTTTTTAGACATGGGTTCTAAAATAAAGAGTGGTCTTTGCAAATTATTTTAAGAAAAGATGGTTTTGAAGAGAGAGAGAGAGAGAGAGAGATAAGGCTTTTCTGTTGAGAGAGAGGGGGACAGAGGATAGAGAAGGTTTTTATTTGATTCCTAAATGACATTTAATTGGGTGAGGTGTTTTCATTTCAAATCCCCATTTAGATTTTGCTTCTTAAAAAGGGAAGCTTGAGTATTCTCTGTGAGAGGACCCTGTTGTGTAGCCTTACTCTTTTGTCAAAACATCTAGCTAGTTACTTTAGTGGTGTTATCTTATTCTTCAATAAAATAAAAAAAAGTCTTGTAAGAAACTAAGAATCCAATGAAAACCTAACCTGCACCTTCTCCCAAGAGATTGAAAATGGCATAGAAATTGTAGAGAGAGAGAAGATGAATTAGAAACTTGTAAGAAACTAAGAATCTTATGAAAACCTAACCTGCATCTTCTCCCAAGAAGAGATTGAAAATGGTAGACATTGTAGAGAGAGAGAGATTAATTAGAAACCTAAAAAGAAAAATGAACTATGAAGATTTATGGTTTGATCTCCGGATCAACTTGTGCACCAAGTCACATAATTATTTTAAATGTTCTATAAATAAAATAAAAAAATCTAAATAGATGTTGCTCTCACCATGGGTAAAATTTGTCATTTTCACATTATGAGGACATAAGGCCCTAAATTTACTACTATTAATTGCATTCTGAGGACATACGTCAAAACTAACATTTATAAATTGCATGCAATGCCATATGCCAAGAGTTGAAATGTGTGGTTACCAAAATTTACTACTATTATTGTGTACTACTAGTAGTATTTTGAATCAGTAGTTACCAAAAATCAAAGAATTCCAATTCTTGAGACAAATATAATTGATGGTTTTTTCCTCAATCAGCTTTCCAAGCTTACCTACCAAACTCTTCGTATTTCTCTACTCTACATCATATGGAATCAAATCCCAATTTTACATCATGCACATGAATCCTTTACCCATTTTCAGCATATATATATATATATATATATATATATATATATATATATATGAGAGCTGAGAACAAGACCTCAAGACAGAAGGGTACGTATATCGATTTCAAGACCATTTCTTGGTAGTATACCAAAAGTGTCTTCCAAATTCACCAAACTTGAAATGTGTTGGCATAGGGTCGCAACTTGCAAGTAAAATCAGTCAACATCACTCTTTATTGTAATTAACTCAATCTAATAATCTATCGTTCCCTATAAATAAAGGTCAGATCACGTCTCATGAAAAGACCCTTTCTTTTGTGTATTGGAGTTAAGAAACCAAGCCATTAAAGCTAAGCTACTTTTTACCTTTTATTGTTCTTCTCCTCTTTAATTTTCACTTCACTGCACTACTTTCGAGTTTTGAAGCAAAAGAAACATTAAAAAAAAAAAGAGTTTTATATGTGATTATATACGAGTAATAAATTTGCACCGTTGAATGTGCTTGTAAACTGAATTTTCACAATGAATATTACAATAAACACAAATCTATGCGATCTCATTCCCATGTATATATAACAATTGATATTGATTTGATGGGCTTTAACAAGCTGTGCTCAAAAAATCTGTCTAATCCTAATCGAAATCAAAATTTATATTGTATTTCAATTGAATTGAATTGTCTATTATAATTTTAATTTTGAATTCAAATTTAAGAAATTGAAATCATTAAAAATATATATATAAATAAATAATAATAGATTTCAACTTTTAGTATTCTATATAAATATATATATATAACATGTAAATAAATACTAATACTTTTTAAATTCTAGTGTTTTATTTATTTATAAAATATATAATATATAGATAAAGACTAATAGTTTCCAAATTCTAATATTTTATATATTTATATAATATAAGATCTATAAATCAATAGTAATAACTTTTAATATATTGTTATAATTAGGGATACACAAATATTAGTGTGTATCTTGCCAATGTTTAAAAATAAATAAATAAAAGGTTGACAAGGAACCGTTGAAGAACTGGAACCGAACAAAATTTAAACAAACTCAACGGGTTCCAAAATTAAGAAATCGTTGAGAATGGTTCCGGTTTCAAAATTAAGAAACTGTTGAGAATGGTTCCGGTTTCAAAATTAAGAAACTGTTGAGAATGGTTTTAGGTTCCGGTTTCACCAAGAACTGTAAAAAAATCGAACTGTGTGCACCCCTAACTTTAATAATTATGTTATAAGTTATCGTTAGAGCTGGGCCTTGAACTCAGAGGATATATCAATAACTACCAAGTTCGGTTATATGTGACATGATGAAATATATGCATAGGGTAGCCCCAATACTAAAGGTCCCGTTTAGGGATGTCGATTTAACCCGTCTTCTATAGTTTATTTTATATATATATATATATATATATAACAATAAGTAAATCTTTTTTTCAACTATTTGGAATCGACTACATAAATTTTTATGTTTTTATTCCACTTTATTTAGGATCATAACCTTCGACAATTCACATGTTATTATATCATTTATTACTAATTTTACTTGTGATTTTTTGCTCTTGTTAGTTTTGATATTTTACTTGTTTATTGCAGAGAAATATATATGTGTATATAAAAAAGTTAAAGAGGGTGAAAAATTCAAAACATATGATTATATTAGCATTAAAATAATGTGATTCGTAAGAACAAAAAAATAAATTACTTAATAAGAACCTGAACAAATAGAAATGTTCCTAATTAAGTTGTTGTCAAGTCGTTACACAACCAATCAATTCTGAATGGAATAGATTCGACCCTTGGACATAATAATCCATTGAACATGGATCGTTTGTGGGAAGTTCACGACACAATCTTAAAAATTATAGTTAGGCGGTGCCATTTTTGTTTGATAAAGGTTGTCTTCATCATTGTCACCATCTATTGAATGAAACACGAGCTTTGCTTAGGAAAATAATAAGATACACGAGGTGTCTAAAATTAGTAACAACCTCCCATGTGTTTAATGTTCATATCCTTCTACTTAAATTTAGTTTTATAATAATTCTCAAATGACTTACCAAAAAATAACTCAATAAATAAATATTTGAGCGAACACTAAATTTTTTTTTAATAATTTTATATCCAATGATCAAATGATGCATGCATTGTAAACATCGAGAGAGTATACAATACTCTAATTATGATTAAAAAAAAATTTATTTTTTATAATAAAAAAAATACACTTGTCGGAGAGCTGTATCCAAAGTATTGTATTCTTTTTGTGGAAAAAAAATGTGATAGTAAAGTTTTACGTGTATATGCAACAAGAGTCAACAATTAAAAGGGGAATGAATGAAATTAATGCAGTGTAATACGAAATGGGATGGAAGTGCCCAAAGACTTTGAAATAAGGAGTAAGAAAATGAAAGCTAAATTGATTGCGATGTGACTGTAGTGTAATCATAAAATCGTGCATAAATTTTCAAACATAGTTTTCAAGTGTACGTGTACGAATTTGACTCTTTATTTATTTTTATTTTTTTATGATGATAGCATCGGTGCTTTTATGTACTCTATAATGTCCATCACCAAACACATTATTAATTCAATTTTTATTTTGATAATATATATTATTTTAGTTAATTTTGCTATATTTGAACCATAACAAAAGGTTTATCTCTTTGCCCACCTTAAACATCTAGTATTAGGCTACTACAGCATAATAATATTGTGGTTGCTATCATCCAATTTGTGTTTTTGAAATTGTAAGGAAAAGAAAATTTAGTTTAGAGTTTGAATTACTTTACTATACAACTCCAATTAAATAATAATAAAAAAAACTCTAATTTCAAAAAGCGAATTTCATGTAGTTTAAACGTGTATGGTGGTCTACAATGAGCTTATCTTGGAATTAGGGTAAGAGTTTTGAAAGTTTGATGGCGTGCAAGCAACTAGAAGTGCATAATTATTCAATTTTTCCTAACTTTAGGTCTCTTTTCATGCTTTTGGTAGATGGGAAAATGGGATACTCAACATTTTCAGTTCCAACTTATTAGAAACTCACTTATTTCTTTCTCATGATTTCAGGTGCAATAATTTTCACCTATTGCCCAAGAGGAGAAATTATAGGGTATTCCGATATCTAGAATGTATAAGACGTGTAGTGGGATTATCTCGGATACTGCATCCAAATAATATATCTATATTACATTTAAGCTTGAATCTGACGGTCCAAAATGTCTTTCGCTATCAACGGCTCACAATCACTTCATCTAACGGTTACGGTGGCGAGTGCGCGATAGTGCCGTAGGCACGGGCATACACTAGTATATATATATATTTGGAGATATGATGCCTGATTAAATAATTTGATTGTACAAAAATAGTTGAACAACATGAATCATCTGTCTATGCAAAGGTAGATACAACTTAGGGTCATGCCATTGGTATACCTCACCCAGCTGATTTCCTTACCATGTTATACTTTTGTTTTCTACATACCATAATCATTAATTGCTCATTTCATCTCATTTGTTCAATAAATTAATTACAAATTTAATTATACAACCATGCTTTGTACTTAATTATTAATTAACCATTTTGAAACCAATAAAATCTGTCAAAAGAAGCAATACTTGAAATTGTCAATAGTTAAAAGAAATAGAGCTAGACCAGCATAATGCCATCATTACTGTTATAAGCTACATTTATGTTCTGTTTGGTTGGAGAGATGGAAATATCAATGGAAGGAAGGATAGGGATAGATGAATGAGGCATAATTGGGAAAGGAAAGGTGTCGCCCTCACTTTTTGTTTTGTTTCAACTAAACATAATATTAAAGTTAGGCTTTGAACTTAGAGCATATACCAGTAACTGTGGCTACAATTCAGGCGGGTTAAAGATAACTGGACATATAAAATATTTAATCCTAACTCAATCCTAATCCGACCTCCAACCCTAACTATTCAATCCTACCAATAACTAAGAAACTACTGATCCATCAACTTCCTCGTGTGTGGCATCAATATACACAAAGAAGCACAGCCTTCTCTAGGGCTGCATAGATATTATAAAAATACATTTTATTTTATTTTCTTTTCTTGTGGACAAAAAACACACACCCATTTGTCCCCAAGACCTTTTGCTTTGAAGGATAGAGCAGATATCACCAGACCAGGGTACTTTGTTATAGACAAATTGATTGTATTCTTTTTTCTCCCATCAACCTCTATACTTTATTTTATATTTTATACATACATATATATTTATACGTACATGCATACATAAACACACACATATATATGTGTATATAACAACAAGAAGTAAGTCTTTTTTTTCAATTACTTGGATCCATTACATAGATTTCTATATTTTCATTCCGCTCTATTTAAAGTCATAACTTTAGTCAATTCACGTGTTATCATATTCTTCATTACTAATTTTATCTATGTTAATTTTGATCTTTCTCTTCTCTCAGTATACATATGTATATATATTACTTCTGATCACATAATCTAAACTTGATTATGATTTTTGCTCTTGTTGATTTTGATATTTTACTTGTTTATTGAACAGAAATATATATGTATATGAAAATTTCCAAACATATGACTACATGATCATTAAAATAATGTGATTTATAAGACCAAAATAAATAAATTACTCAATAAAAACCTGAACAAATAGAAATGTTCCTAATTAAAGTAGTTATCAAGTCCCTACAGGACCAATCAATTCTGAATGGAATGGATTGGACCCTTACATCGACATAATTCATGAACAAATAGAAACGTTCCTAATTAAAGTACTTATCAAGTCCCTACAGGACCAATCAATTCTGAATGTAATAGATTCGACCCTTACATCGACATAATTCACATAACATGGATAGTTTGTGAGATAAGAAATACAAATATTTTTACAAGAGTAATGTATTTGTATCGTATTCGTATTTGATATCGATATTATTCAAATACTCTCGAATATTTCTTAAAAGTATTCATAAAAATATATATATATTTTTATTTCTAACAAGTATTAGATATTTCTCAAATATTTCAAAATACGTTTTTAACAAGTTTTGAACATGAAAATGTAGTTTTTCCATCAATAAAATTATATTATAATTGTTAAGAAAAATTTAAAATTCATTTAAAACAGAAGTGTTGAGATATATATCATAATTTAGTACAAAATTTATTCATGATAATTATAAAATAAATCTTTAACTCTTATTTTGTTTGTTAATGATAATATTTTATAAAGAATTGTTAATAACTCATTTTTTGCATATATAAAAATATAATTTATTATCTTTATATTGTCGTATCCTACTCGTGCTCGTATCTTTTTTTAAAAAAATTATTATATCACCGTGCTCGTATCATGTTGTACTCGTGTTCTGTTTTTGTATCCATGCTTCCTTAGTTTGTGGGACATTCACGACACAATCTGTAGACACATAAATTTTATGATGGTTTAATCGCAGTCCGATTGGTCAATAAGTCAAACACTTTTGATCAATTTAATTCTACGATTTTGGGTCCCAGCAACAGACACGTGTCAAAATCATGAAGGTTTAGGCCTTTAAAAAAACATGTGTTCTAATTCAAATTTAAATTTGATTTATTTTCATATAAAAGGAGGCAAAATCTCTTTTTATGGAAGTTGACACAATTAATGGGGAGTTACCAAATTAAACCTCCACCCCTTTTGCTTATAAATACAAGGTCACCCTACACATTCAAAAGACAGACAGACAGAAGGAGAGGAAGACACACAGAGAAGAGGACAGACACAAGAAAACACAAAAGCTCTGCCTCAACGAAGACTCGAAGTTCACACAAGTGTCGTTCTAAGAAGAACAACAACAAGCACGTCACATAAGTGTCGTTCTTCATCTAAGACCTTCAACCATTGAAGAATCTGAAGACGAAGAACAACAAGCACGCCACACAAGTGCCATTCTTCTTCTAAGACTTTCAACCATCAAATAATCTGAAGACAAAGAACAACAAGCGCGCCACACAAGTGCCGTTCTTCTTCTAAGACCTTCAACCATCGAAGAATCTGAAGACGAAGAATATGAAGACGAAGAATAACAAGCACGCCACACAAGTGTCGTTCTTCTTCGAAGATTTTCAATCCATCGTTCGAGATCAAGCTCTATCGGCCCTCGATCGAAAATCCCTTCAAACCTTTCCTCAATCTTGAAGATTTGAAGAAAGCTCATCACAACGGGTTCAAGAACAAGCTTTTGAAGCACTTGTACCAAACATCAAGGAGATTAAATCAACGGAAGATTTTTTGTTATAAAAGAATCAATTGTACCCCTTTTTCTGAAGTTAATAAAATTAATTGTTTGTTACTAAATTTCGTTCTTAGATTCTCGGACACGAAATTTGTGTGTACACAATCTTAAAAATTTTCAATCCAACATAGATTATAGTTAGACGGTGCCATTTTTGTTTGATAAAAGGTGTCTTCATCATTGTCACTATGTATTGAATGAAACACGAGCCTTGTTTGGGAAAATGAAAAGAAATACGAGGTTTTTCAAATTAGTAACAACGACCCATGTGTCCAATGTTAATATTCTTCTAATTAAATTTTAGTTTTATAAGAATTTTGAAAGGATTTATCAAAAAAATAAATTCAAAAATAAATTGATAGTTTTTAAAAGAAATTAAAAACTTATACTTGTCAGATACTTACATCATCAGTATCAGTATGCGGAATATCATTTATTTTCTCTCAAAAAAAGTGATAGTATAATTTTACATGTTTATGCAATCAGTATACGGAATATCATTTATTTTCTCTCAAAAAAAGTGATAGTATAGTTTTATGCGTTTATACAATACAACCACATCATAAAAAGTACGCAGAATATGATGTATTTTCTTTCAAAAAAAAAAGTGATAAACTAATTTTACGCGTTTATGGAACGAGAGACACATGGTGTTGTGATACTAAAAAGTGATAGTACAATTTTATGTGTTTATTCAACGCAACGAGACTCAAATGATGTTGTGATACTAAAAAGTCATAGTACGATTTTACGTGTTTATGATGCAATGCAACGAGAGGCACATGGTGTTGTAATACTTAGTCAAGTAGCTAAAAGCTAGGGGAGTCTGTGATTGTAGCTTAATTGTTGAATAGCCTATTATTCAATGCATGTTTTTGATGGAAAAAAATCAAAATGGAAATGAATTTAATATAGACTATGACTTCTCCCAAGCTTGACGCGTAATATGAAATGGGATGGAAGTGCCCAAAAGACTTTGAAAGGGATGTAACAAGGAGTTGAGAAAATCAAAGCTAAATTTATTTTGCTCTGTACCATTGATTGCAATGGTACTGTAATGTAATAATTAAATCATATCTATATTTTCAAGCATAGTTGTTAGAAGTCTCTGTGTTCGAATTTGATCCCTTTCAAATACATTTAATTTAATTTTTATTTTGATATACTATATTATTTTAGTTTATTTTGCTATATTTGAACCATAACAAAAGGTTTATTATCTCTTTGCCCAACTTAAACATCTAGTATTAGGCTACTACGGCACAATAAAATTGTGGTTGTTATCATAAAATTTGTGTTTTGAAATTGTAAGGGGAAAAAATATTAGTTTAGAGTTTGAATTAGTTTACTCTTCAACTCCAATTTTATGCACTTTAAACGTGTATCGGTCTATTTCTATTTTATATTTATATTATGATTCTAAGTGAGAAAGATTTAAAAAAAAAATAATAGTTAAACTATTCTTGCAAAAACTAATATTTAGACAATTGAATTGGGTGTAGTGGTACTTTTTGGAGTAACTTAATTTTTTTTTTTTTTTACGAAACATTCCAATTCCTAATGGACCCCAATTCCCTAAATACTACACAGAATCATGTTCTTTTTTAGTCTTAAACCACCACCGAAAAAGTAGAGATGCAAGTATACAATTACTACGTGTGTTGGATATGGTTAAAAGTATACTTCAAATATTTTATTTTTTGATTGGGCTCCACAATGACACGTGTAAGATACTTTTAAGACATGAAAGGATAGTTTTGTTATTATTTTTTTTACAATAACGAAATTTGATGTAATTTAAAATATATTATGAATTAAATAAAAAAATAATATAAATTTTTAAAAAATAAAAACAACAAACATTTAACTCTGAACTTTAAATTAGTGATTTTATTTGAAATTTTATGAATAAAATGAGCAAAATTTGTTATTTATATATATAATATTTTTTGACATATCTTTGTTGTTGTGTTTATACAGCGTTCAATATTTGTGCTTCTAGACCACCGCCAATTGATAACAATGAAACATATATATATCCAAAAATTATGTCCCAGACCCACATATGTAACATGGCTGCAACACGTTTAAATACAGATATAACATGAGGTGGCATGAATACTAAATACCGGTGAGCTGTGTTTATATTGTATTGTACCGGTGTTTAGTATTCATGTCCCCTCATCTTATATCTGTGTTTAAAAGTATTGCAGCCGTGTTACATATGTGGGTCTGGGACATAATTTTTGGATATATATATATATATATATATAGATATAGATAGAGGGAGAGAGAGGTGGTGGCCGGTGGTGGTCGCACCTGTAATTTATTATGACACGACAGATGACTGGCTCTCCCATTCAATTCTTGCAAGAGCAGAGCACTCCAACAAACGCAATAAATGGTTGATTTTGATTTCAGCAATGAATGAGTTAGCCAAACTAATAATTCTTTGTTCAATAAATTTTCTAACCAGTCGTAGCAGACCAATTAATATTTGCTGACATTTAAATCTTTTCTCATTTTTAATAAATTATATGGATCTTTTCTTAAATTTAGTAAATAAATATTTATATTTTTTTTATTTATCAAATTATATGAACTTTTTTTTATTAAAATTATTAGGTAAATGTCGTTAACAAAAGTAACAAAATTATTTTTTTAACATATTTTTTTAATTTATAAATAAAACAAAGTAAAGCGAAAATACAAAATTACTCAATTGTATTTCAACATCTACTCACATTTCTCATTTCGCTCCACTGCCATTAACGACACCAGTAAGCTAAACGTTTCATTTAAAAAACAAAATCTAAAATTGATGGAAAAAAAAAATTTGACAGCTTAAACCCAATTGTAATTTAAATAAATAAGTGAAGAGTCTATTATTTACAAATTTAACAAACAAATCCATGAATTGAAATGAATTTGTATTTATGTATGTAATCAAGGAACAACAATAATTTATTAGAGATGTGGTCATGACTTGAAAAGCATAAATGGGTCGATTGACTGCTAACTGTTATATATGGATTGACTACTTGGCTATGTAATTTTGTATACTAGTGTGTGTGTATATATGTATTTATGTATGTAATCAAAATAATGAACTTTTGTATTGTGACTTTTAAAAACGTAAAAAAAAAAATCAAAAAAAAAAATTATTACATAAACTGAACCCATAATTTTCAATTCAAATTATTTAATCATAATTTTTTTAAACTCAATTCCGAAATCACATATATCTTTCATTGAAGTCAAATCACACAATCAAACTCTCTAATTTCAGGATTCGAACTCTTGATTGAATTAAGTGAAAAGTGTAAAAGTAGAGAGGGTGATAAATTGATAATGAAAAGAAAAAAGAAGAGATAAAAAACTATCTTATCACTTCTCTTTTTTTTATACCAGAAATTATTGCCGACAAGCTTTGCTGGAAATTAATTTTTGACTTTTTGAAATGATAAGAAGAAGAAGAAGATAATTTTGTCAATTTTATTCAGTTAAAAAATGTATTTAAGTATTTCATCTGATTTCACAGAGATAGTTACATCTTTACATATTTTTCAAGGTTATAACTGAAATTTAAAATATAAAAATTGTTGACATCATAATTTTCGTGTATTGACCACTAATAAAAAGGAGATTTGTATTATATAGTATTCAAATCTCAATGAAAGTTAGTGTAATATGACAAATAAGAAGAGAAGTCGGTGTATATTAACTAAACCTCAGGGGAGGTCATTGTAATTTACCCTATATTTTTTTTATAAATTAAATTATTTCAAGAACCTTTTAACCATGATGGTATAAATTTTAAATAAAAGAAGATTAAAATATTCATGATAGATTAAAATAAACGCAATTCATGATATTTGCAATATGTAACTATTCAAATTATCAATATATATTTTTATCGTGCTATTTGCATAGAATAATCTCACTTTTTTTTTTTCTTTTCTGTTACTTAAATATTTGCACACACCAAACTAGTGGTGGCTGGTTTATACTGTATGACTGTACAAGTAGTAAAAGAATAGAATACAATTCCTAAAAGCAGCACTTGAATAGTCCAAAAGTAAAAAGTGAAGGAAAAATTGGTCCCCCGTGCATTTTGGTATTGTAAAGAGAGAGAATAAGGAGGTCAGAACCGTGCTCACTTTGGGCACCGAAGCAGCAAAGAAATAAAGCTTTGAAATGAAATGAAAACAGAAACAACGATGCCGAAAGAGAGAGAGAGAGAGGGAGAGAGAGAAAGGGCGCGCGCGTGCAAAAGCTATGAAAAGAAGAGAGAGAAAGTGATGGGAAGCTTTAATGCGTTTTAAAGTAATCTCCATTGTGGTGTAGGATGGCAACCGGTGGATATATTCATGCATGTGAAGAAAAAACACTTTCGGTCATCTATGGATACTTCCTGGACAGATAGATATATCCCACAATTCAAGTACATATATATATATATATATATATGTTACATTAATACTTAGTATAATAAGATAAAAAAAAGTAAATGTAACTGTTCAAAGTTATTAAAAAATTAATTCTGTAAATCAATTTTATTTTAACTATTTATAATTCAAAATAACTCTATTTAAGAATTATGATTAAAAAAGCATGAAAGTGTGACAAAGACTAATGTGTATATATATTATATATATAAAAGATCATAATTTTAAAATAAATTTAACTACTCCTATTTTGAACATTTCGCCCGACACTTGCTAACTTACTTTCTGGACATCCTAAAGCAAATCTGATACTATAACACAATCACATCAAAATTGCCTTTGTAACACAAGTGGTAGCATACATTAATCATACCTATTCATAAAGAAGAAAACATCAATGTGATGACAAAAAGTAGTGGAACAGTAGTATATATGTGTCTATATAAAATATTTTATGACTAATACTATATATGTGTGTGTGTCGATATATATATATAAATATTTTATAACTAAGAGGGAAGTTCCCAATGATGATGATATATATATATATATATATATATTTAACTCTCCTACACAAAGCTGTCTCTCTTCTGATTAAAATATATCCAACCCGATTTAATACAGCGAGTCAAAGTGGGCATCCACAAGATTGTTTGCGATCCCTGGTTGCGTGGTGTGGGTAAATATTCGAATAGATTATATAAAATTAATTGGTGTATAATCTTAGATTCTTAATTGATACTCCTACTATCACAATTGATATTGCATGGCTTCAAACTGTCCGGTACTTAAAAACTGTCCAGTACTTAATTTTTTAAGTACGGAACAATTTATAGTTTATCATTTACAAAGAAACTTGTCATCAAATGTCACCCGGGTCGATTAATCTAGGTCCGTGACACTAAATCACCACATGTAGACAGTATTGGATTGTAATAGTCATTTAGACCCGATAAATCGTTCAACCTGTCAAATCAAACAATTTTATTGCCTTTTCTATTTTTTTTTTTACCATGCAAAGATAAAAATTCTTAAATCAAAGTGGATGAATGAGTGTATTTATTGGCAAGGTAAAATACACACACTAGGGTATTGGCCATGAATTGTTGGGGATGAATCATCATCGCTAGATTGACGATAGAAAAAGTTATTTTGAATCGTAAGATTAGGTTTTAAAGCATTTTTTACCGTTACATTATGATTTTTTTTAGAGAGATTCAAATACAATGCTTAAATATAATAGAGATATATTTAATCTAATAATCAAATTCCAATTATTTCCTTTTTAAAAACCACCTCCTCATAACATCCAGATGTTTTCAAACTTCAGTGTGTTAAATCACTAATTCTACATTTTTGCCAAACTAATTTAAAATTTAAAATTTTCAAGCTTTCACAAAATATTATCCTCCTTAGTCTTTGTTTTTTAAGATAATCAATAATTTAGGCTTGCAATTAGGAACTCTCCAAACACTATTTGACAGATGAACAGTGAATTGGCCGACTCGTAAGGAGATGGGTGAGTTCCAATTTCAAGTGGTTGTTTTGGTAGCTTGTTGATAATTTAAATTTTTTTTTTATAAACATTAAATCATAATCAAATGTATACATACAAAAGAATTAATTTTCAATCAGAATACTTTACTTTCATTTGCTAACACTATATTCCAACTACTATATCATTTTTTAAAGGAATAAAAATATGAATTCGAAAATTTATAAAGACAATATTTTTTTAGTAATTACCTTATTTAACAATGGCTAATGATTTGGTAACATTAATTTAGGAAATATAAAATAGGGAGGAGTGGTTTTGTGATTTTTGAAAAGAGTGATTTTGTGATTTTTAAAAAGGAAATGAGTGAATTTGAAATGTGACTGTTAGATTAAATCTAACAATCATTATAAAAGGCGTGGATAAAATGTCTTCTTCACCGGTGAACAAAAAATCAGTACTATATATATATTTACTTACACACCCACACACACACAGAAACTTTTAGACTATTATATTTTTCTAAGAATGTGTTGGAAAATCTCTTATAATTTGGATATTTATTAAGTAAATAATAGAAACAAAAAATGATTAAATATGAAACGGGCGGCAACATAGCAAGGATTTGTTATTCTTGGTTAATATTGTAGGTTCATTCTTAATTGTTCACTCTCCTATCAGTTTTTATTTTGTATTGATACATTTTGATTCATTGTTGTTTATAATAAATATCACATGTAGTTGTTTACCATTAGAGGAATGAAAATTTGTTATGAATTAGGTTATTCACAAATTGAATTCTAGAATTGATAAAATAGAATTCGTAAATTGAGTAGGAATTCATTTTCAAAGTGGTATTTTGATCACGAAATGTGAAAACTCATTGAGAAAATATTATGTGACTTGAGTCCAAACACCCTTAATCTTGTCTCAAGGATTTAAACCCTAATTTCTCTCGGTTGAGCCCTTCTGAGTCCCCATACCATTTAATCAACATATCATTAGTATAGCTTGTAGATTAAGAGCTTCATTGTATGTACATGTATACACAAAAATTTATATATATATATATATATATATATATATATATATATATATTCAGTGGTGATTTTACCAAAGTTATAGTCCAATCATATTTCTGTTATTAATACAATTAAAGATTGAGATAGCGACAAATGAATGCGTGCAGTTGAAATTTTGTATTTTTGTAGTTTTTTTTTCTCGAGTATTTTTGTAGTTTTATGGGCTTTTACTGTCATACAACTTTTGCAGATTTACACAAAATTGGTGGGGTGCATGAGAAAAAAAAATAGAACCACAATGCCATGAAAAGTAATGCTTTGACGTAGAAGTTAGAACACTCATTTCATTGGATGGTTATTGTACCACCGTACAATACTGTGGTACAATAGTTTTAAAATGCATAATAAACATTTATATAAGCAAGCAAATATTTAGATGCGAAATAAGCATTTTATATTAGTTTACATATGGGTTGATATACGCTAATATATTATAGTGTATGTCCGTGCAAACATTAATATCATGCACTTTTAATCATATGTGTTAAATATGATTATTTTAAGTAGGTTGACTCATATTTTTTAACAAATTTTTATTGTTAATTTGACTTTTTTGTTTTATTATATCAAGTTTAAATGTAATATAGATATAAGTAAATTGTAGGATAAAATATACTAACTAGTCTCAAGTTTGGTCTAATTAAACGTGAGTGTTATGTTTGTAAAATAATTATACTCGCATTTCTTCAACACGTAAAAAAGGTCAATGTATTTTACTGTAATTGGATTTGTACATAAATATGTAGATACATATAACTGAATTGGTGGACTGAGTCCAATAATCCCATTCAAGATCGGAGTCCCAAACAAGTGATAGCCAATGACTGACTTGGTGGACTACTTTATTGGAACACTGGGCGTTCAAAGTTTCAAACTAGTGGAAGCCATCGCGAACTCGTAGAAAATGTTAGCCAATTGAGGAGAGCTAGTTCGTCGGTGAAAGTTTGATGGCGTGAAAGCATCACTTTCAATCTCCACGTATTCGTAACCGAATTGAACAAGAAGGTCAATTTTAAGAGCGACAATTTTGACAACCTCTCGCATGTTAAATCCTAGAAAGCAGACACTCATTATTTCAGTTTGGTTAGATTCCAAAATATATATATATATATATATATATTGGATTGAATTATAAAAAGTCTAAAATTGTAGAATTGAATTTTTTTTTTATAGATTGGTTCCATTGATTTCACCTTTCAATTTTAATTTTTATAGAATCGTTAGGAGTGGTCCAAACCATATGCACGTCTATTTTTTGCTAAACTCTTCGTGTTTTGAGCTTGCATCTTGTAACTAAACATTTGTAACCTGTCTGAGGACTCTAAATTTTTTGCGTTTTTATTTTTATTTGAAATAAAAATAATATTTTTTTTGTAGAGTATATTCAATAATGATTGGAAGCATTGCAAGATTTTTGGAAACAAAAATATAAGAACATATTTAATAAAAAAAGTGTTGTACGATTGAAAAACAAAATAATTAGTTAAAAAAGGTTACTTAATTTTTTTTTATATTTTGGCAACCATTACATGCTATCGTGCGAAAACATTTAAAAATACTAATTTTTTGTTTTTGATTTGGGTCTCTTTTCAGCAACAAATGCAGTACCATTCAAATTTCAACAAAAAGTTATCAAATGTGTTTCAATATTTTGTTTCGTTACTGCACATTACCTGAAATAAAATAAAAAAAGGCGAAAAAAAAAGGCCAAGTAAAAACAATTCCAAACGGGCCCTTGATGAACTTATACTTAATTATAACATACAAAAACATATTAAATATTCATACTTGAGTGAACCTGCGTTAAAATTTCATTTTAGAGTTTAAGATATCATTAAAATAATACTCGGTAGATAATTAATTTGAAACATATCTCTGTCATCACAAACAAACAGAAACCTAAATGCTGAATTAAAAAAAAGTAAGTACGAGTTAAGCTTACGCACTCACTATAGATATTTTGGGAAGAAAATGAGACCCAGTCGATGTCACGTGCTATGTCCATGTGACACAGCCCGACTTCTGGTGTATTTATGCATAGATGTCAGGAATTGTTTAATTACACGTCAATTTGAGTGGGGAAGCTGCCCAAGATTGAGAGGCGGAGCCAAATGCCCTAATCATGTTTGGTACCGAGTATCCAAACTTTATAAAGCAGGGGCGTTAGATACACATATGTAGAGAGAGAGAGAGACAGAGAGAGAAAGAGGAAATGTTGATGGGATCCAAAGAACTGCAAGAAGGGTCCTCATGGAGTACTAGTAACTTTGAGATGAGTCAAGGTATGCATCTTTTCAGCTCACTAATAGAACATGTTCATTGAAATTGATTGATTGTCAATGCCATTGTTTCTGTGAAAGAATGACCATTCTTCAGTCACCGTTTATTTTAATGGGCTCCTCCGTGTATATTGGGTTTGTCATTTAAACTTCCATTTTGCATCTATAAATTAAGCGTGAAATGTTGTGTCCAAAATGGGTAATGACAATGATAAACTGTGTGTATAGATGTAAGCCTTCACAACAACAATTCATGCTTTTCTTGATGTAAGACGACGTTGCGTTTTGAACACAAATTTCTTGAACATGCTCTTTACCTGAGCTTATCAGCCCAAAATTAAAGAAACCCAACATATATAATTTATGCCTTTGGCGTGTGCAAAATGTACTACTACTAATGGGTGTATATGTGTTCTAGAAATTCAATTTACGATAGTATTATTCTCTAAAATATAACAAGCAATCTTGGCCATGACAGATTTTAGCCGTCCTCCTGTCTTCTTGTCGAATTGGTCTGGAGACGAAGATGGTGAACTTAGTAGGGAAGTTTCGTCTTTAATGGCACAGTCTATTAATGGAGAGAAGAGAGAAGGAATGGCCATTAATGGAGGTAATAAGGCCAGCAATGAAGGAGAATTCGACGCAAGTGCGCTGCCTCCATTCAAGATAGCTGATATTCGAGCTGCAATTCCTAAGCATTGCTGGGTCAAGAACCCTTGGCGGTCTCTGAGCTATGTTGTAAGAGATGTTATTGTAGTTTTTGGTCTGGTGGAAATGGCAATTTACTTGGACAGTTGGGTTTTTTGGCCTCTGTATTGGGCTGCTCAGGGGACTATGTTTTGGGCATTGTTTGTTCTTGGTCATGATTGGTAAATCCTAATTCCCTAATCAACACAATCTGATGGCTTTACTTTTGTTTGGTATTGAGTATAGACACTCATTCTGATGATAATTTGTTATTTGGATTTGGATTTTACAGTGGGCATGGAAGCTTTTCCGATAATCCCAAGCTGAACAATGTTGTGGGACATATCTTGCATTCTTCGATTCTCGTTCCTTATCATGGATGGTACGTTTCTGATAAAGCTTTTGTTCAGTCTGTCCCTAAAACTAGTCCCAACTTGATACTTGCCTATGATATTTTTTTTTTAGTTTATTGAGACCTGATTTTGAGGTATACTGTTGATAAATACTACAGGAGAATCAGCCATAGAACTCACCATCAGAACCATGGACATGTTGAAAATGACGAATCATGGGTGCCGGTAATGGTTCTTTCCATGCTCTTACATCTACTTGATCCTTTAGCTTTCCATTTGTCAATCTAGCCCTTTTCCTTATTAGTTTCTTGAAAATTCCTCTATTAATATTAATGTTGATATAGTACAATGTTTTATGCCTTATTAGTTAATAACTTAATTGTATTGTTCCAGATACCTGAGAAAGTATACAAAAATTTGGATGATGCTACCAAAACCCTGAGATTCACTATTCCATTTCCCATGTTTGCATACCCTTTATATCTGGTGAGAAAATTCATCTGTTTCTTGGGTCATCATTCTTTAAAAGTTGCAGTGCTAGTAGTTGAACTAAGAAGCTTCTCTCTTCTTCTTCTTCTTCCTTTTCTCTCTTTCCTGCCAACGACTTGCATTACAGTGGTCCAGGGGTCCAGGGAAGAATGGTTCTCACTTCAACCCTTACAGCAACTTGTTCCAACCCAGTGAGAGGAACTATGTGACCACTTCAACTATATGTTGGTCTCTAATGCTTGCTCTGCTCGTCTGCCTATCCACAATAATAGGGCCAGTTCAATTGATGATGTTCTATGGCATTCCCTACTTGGTTAGTTTACTTTTTATTTCTCAATGAATTTCTAGAATATTCCAATTTGTTCTCATTTTCTTAGCTTTTAATCTACTTATGTGAACCTACATCTATTTACAGATTTTTGTAATGTGGTTGGATTTTGTTACTTACCTGCATCACCACGGCCACGAGCAGAAACTTCCTTGGTACCGTGGCAAGGTACTTATAATTCTAGCTTTGTATCTCACGGAGGATTTCATGTTTGAAAAAAATATGTATACTTACCTATATATTGAACAGGAATGGAGTTATCTAAGGGGAGGGCTTACAACAGTTGACCGTGATTACGGAATGTTCAATAACATACACCATGACATTGGAACTCATGTTATACATCATCTATTCCCTCAAATCCCACACTATCACTTAATAGAAGCGGTATTTTCTTTGTTTACCTTAAACATGATTTTCACAAGCATGTTTCAATAAATATACTCAAAACTGTTCTAACAATTTGGTATTCTCATGGCGCAGACAAAAGCAGCTAGGCCAGTGCTTGGAAACTACTACCGAGAGCCCAAAAAATCCGGGCTTATTCCATTTCACTTAATCAATAATCTAGTAAGAAGCATCAAGCAAGATCACTACGTCAGCGACACTGGAGACATTGTGTATTATCAGACTGATCCTCAATTGTATGGTTCTTCACAGAGCAAGAGAGAGTGATTTTTGAAATTTTGATCGAAAGCAGGGGAAGTAGTCCAGCAATTGTGACACCATTTGCCTAACTAGAAAAATTATTATAGATTATGTTGCTGTCCGTTATGTAGGTTGTTTCTATGCCTGCAAAATAATGTCCTCTCTTCTCTCTGGGATAAAGAACTATAGTAGTTTATAGTCATGTTCTTATGATATCTTAAGCTTTATGTGTTTGCTGAGGACACAGATTATCCTTCAGCAAAGCTATTATTGTCTATTGTTTTCAATGGAAGTCTTTATAGAATAAAAATTTTTGCCAAAAGTTTACAAATCTATTGAAGAATATGCTCTCAGTACCTCATGGTTTATTATAGATTTAAATGCACCATATACATTTTGATCTTATATTAACTTAGCTTCTACTCATACAAAGCAAACACTTGAGAAGAAAAGGCAATTATCCAATATTGGTACTGGGAGGTGAAAACCATATGCGCATTTTGCATAAAGTGACACTCTCACACTTGAACCTGAGTTCTCATACTCGTCATACCAATTTTTACCATTGCATCCAGCAAAGTGACACAACTGTAGAGAGTGCAAAATGTGTTGTTGTATGAAGAACTTTGGCAATTGTCCAGTCTTGTTTATGTAAGATGTTGAAAAGAAAGACATGCTAGAGAGGATCCGATTTGTGCATAACACGATGTTGTGCACAAGTAAAGGGTGGAGATGGAGATCACTCCACAGACAGTTTATACGCTTATACTCATCTCAATTTTTGTACACGCACAGACAAAACACTCCACAGACAGCTATACCTGTAAAGTGATTTACACCCACATGAGAGGATCCTGGTTCAAGATTTGAGACCCATCTAAGTACATTCACAGGTGATCTTGTGAGTGAGAAAGTTCACAAATTGGGAAATGTCACAAGTACGTAAAATTTCTTACCCAACACACACATATTATTTTTTAATCTTCCCTCCCAAGTGGTTAGAGGGAATTTATGGCCATACCACCAGCATGGCCCAAGGATGAACCAGAATTGAAGCCCACATGCTCCGTAATAAATACAATCAACATGCTGGCATTGTCGACGCTTTTGAAACTCTGAATGTTTTACCCACGACATCTAGCCGTTGATGCGACCACCTCCCTTTATTTTTCTTCGTTGTCTCGTTAATTGGAAAAGCTACTCCACTGTGCTTGACATGTATAGTCATCGACTCATTCATACTTTTTTTTTTCTTTTATAAGCATTTGATTTTTGCATATTTAATTCCGCATTCGTTGCTGATAATAGTACTATAGTTACTTATTTTATTACTTCACAGAGCATGTGACTCGTATGGTTTGATTTGGATCCTCCTCTGTTGTCCAGCACGATGCAACAAAGCAAAGCAGTGAATCCTAACTCGTATTCTACGTGTTGTCATAGATGACAATATTATTTAACCCTTTAAGTATACAATAGTCCAGCAATCTAACAATATTATTGTAGTCTTGGGTAAAAACAAAACAAACAAAAAGAAAATATATTATCGTTAGAAGCAAATCTCTTTGTTGTTAACACTCACACAGTGACCAAAATTACGATAACACGTGATCAAAATTTTTGAGGTCTAAATTTTAGATCAGTTGATGGTTGTGGCTATAAACTCTCGACCGTAGAGCCAAAAATGAATTTCAATTATGATAGTTGAGATTAATCTGATTTTCAATCAAGGAGTGACTGAGAATGGAAATCTCAAATTATCATAACCAAGACAAAGGTTGAGCCTACGACCAACTTATGGTCATGATTCTCAATCCTATTGGTTGAAAATCAGTGGTCAAGATGAAAATTTCGAATCATAGTCAGGAGTCTCGACCAATCATGGCCTACAATCTTGACCATGATCGAAAAGAAACTTTATTTCTATCCATGGCCTAGATTCTCGACCAACCATGGCCTAGATTCTCGACCATGATAAAAAAAAGGAACTTTATTTCTATCCATGGCCTAGGAGTCTAGGCCAACTATGGCCTAAGAGTCTTGACCAATCATGGTCATGAATCTCGGTCATGTCCAAAAAGAAACTTTATTACTAACCATGGCCTAGAGTCTCAACTAACCATGGTCCAGAGTCTCGACCATGTTCAAGAATAAATTTTATTTCTAACCATGGCCTGAGAGTCTCAACTAACCATGGTCTAAAGTCCCGACCAACCATGACCTAAAAGTCTCGACCATGATTGAGAAAGGACTTTATTTTCGACCATAATTATTAAAATCAAATCTTAATCAAGATGAACGGAATCTCTCTATCACAAATGAACCCAACAGTTAGAAGACGTGATTGAATAATGAGTGACCAATGATGGAGATCTAAAGTCACTGTGATCAGATAAAGGTTTAAGCCAAAAGCCAGCTCATGGTCAAGAATGACATGTTGAAAATGGTGATCGAGAGTCTAAGCCAAACCATTGGACAAGTTGGGTCCAAGATATATTCATATCTTCTTAGATCATGGGCACTTGAAGAAGATTTGGTTAGAGTCAAATCAACGATTAGCTACAAATTCCAAGATTACCAGAACCCAGGAGTCAGGTCTGAAAATTCAACAGACAGCCTAACCATGTTTAAGGTTCTAAAACCCAAAGCTACAAAGAAAAATATTTCACTATCTCTGATGTAAAGAATCCAATGGCTCATGAATTGTCACTTTCAATTTGAACCTATCCCCCACTTAAAGGAATGTGAGTTGAAGAACACCAAGCCAAGACCTCTATAAATACTTAACCAAGCCTCAAAAGCAAGAGGGCTGAGACTTCTATAAATACTTAACCAAGCCTCACAAACAAGAGGTCCAACACCATCATTTAACATGCCCTTTGTTATCTATCTTTCTTAGCTTATCTTATCTTGGCTTTATACTGTAGCTTTTAGCTTCACACATTTATCTTTTATGTCTATTTAGATCTTTAGTTCCTTAGCTACTTTAGCTCCTTAGCTTTAGTTCAATAATTTTAGCTAGTTGTAATCTAGTTGCTTAGCACTTTAATTCTATGATATTTAAATCATGTAACTTCTTTACATCATTAATGAAATGCCATTCTTCACGAAAGTGTTGAATCTTGTTATCAAACTCTCATTTTTAAGACTAAAATCCTCATTGTCAAGGCATTGATATACTCGTTGTCTCTTAATGTCAACCTAATAATTAAAATAATACCTAATAATTAGAATAATACATGTGTTGGAAAAAGAAGACCACACATGAAGGTTGCGTGTTAAAGTAAATAAATATTCAAATTACACCATCTCTAACACTTGGAAGATTAGGTGTATTACATTGATTAGGTGTATTTGATCAAGTTTATTTCACATTATATTTTTACTGAACTCGGTTCACTAAATTTAGGTTGAAGAAATGCAGTAGAAAAGCAAATGAGTTGTTTTAATTTTTAAGTTGACAAATGTTTAGTTCATTTGAATTTTTAAAAAAAAAAGAAGAAGAAGAAGAACCGGGTTCGAAACCGAAAGGTTCGGTTCCTCTTCCTAACGGCTCTGGTTCTAAAAATCAGGAACCGTTGGAAACAATTTTAGTTCTCTCAGGAACCGAACCGTGTGCACCCCTACCTCCAACTATCTAAAAGTTGCAACCTACCCCCATTCTGTTAAGGTGCATTCAATTTACCATTTTACCCCTAAAAAAATTAAAATAAAAAATGATTTTTCAAATTACACAAGTACCCTTAAAATAAAATAGCCTTATTCGGGACTGGTTCGTATAGGCTGCCCAAAACAACGTCATTTGGCTAAAGAAAGAAGGAAAAATACTCATGGGAAGGTATCCTCTTTCATATTCCAAACAAAAGTCTGAAATCCATTGTGAATATGTGGTTGTTGAAGCTGCGGGTATCCATTTTATTGACAGTCTTGGTGTGTTGTGAAGCCGTAAAGGTATTGTAGGTTTTTGTTTTATGTTTTAAAAATATTTAGGGTTTTTCAATTTCAACTCTAATAAACCTCTTTATTGTTAATTATAAATGGAGAATTTGATACAAATTGCAACTCTAATAAACCTTTTTAATGTTAATAAACAGTGGGATTTGAAACAAATTTGTTTTTCCCACTGCTGAGGTTGGAGTGATTTCTCTGTATAAATATAATAGTGTATTGCCAGTGCCTACGATACTATAAAAAATATATAACGTTATTTTAGGTGTGAGGATAGGTGGATGTGTATATGTGAAGGTTGTAACTCGGGTGGGTCCAACCTGACCTAGCCAAAAAAAATTTAGGTTTGGGCTGGAGAAATTGAGTATCTGGAAGGGCTCGGGCTGGGATTAGCAAACTCGATTTTTTTTTGGGCCGGTCCCAAATTAGTAGGTTTGATAACCCGAACTCAACCCAAGCCCGACCCGTTATAGGAACCCAACCAACTCGCCCTCTAAAATCAATTGATAAGTCTAATATGTATAAAAAATAAATACTACCAAGAAATGTCAAACCTGCTCACCCTTCTTGCCACTCCAACCTCACTTCCAAGTTTCCGACCGAATCTTTTTGTTAATATAGCCCCGATAATTATTAATTATATATAATAGGTTTCTTTTGGAAACCTACCATCAAATAAAATAAAAGGGAATGAAACGTCACGTGTTATTTGAAAACAAGAACTATAACCAAATTACAAAAATACTACTGTAAGTTTACAAGCTGCTTCTTTTTAATAATACTTTAAAATTAATTACTCTTCTTTATACATATTTAAAACTAGGAGTTCTTCTACCATTTTTTCATATGGGTCGCTTTGACGTGTATTATATTTTTTATTTTTATTTTATCTTCCAACATATTATATATAGTATAAATGTTCATTTATTTTATTGATTTTGTAAAAAATAATTACTCAATTTTTAATAAATAATAATAATAATTACTTATGCTAAGTGGTCTCCAAGAATTCAATAAATTTCACAAAAATAAGTAAAATTCACTAAAAACTTGTCTATATTAAATTCATGCGATAATTTTGTTTTAAGAAAATGGCAATCAAAATTTATATTGTCAATGTTGATTATTCTTATAGTACAATTTTATCAAGAAAATGACACTATTAGCAAATTTTGAATTACCAAATTATTCTCATTTGACCGGCAACCTTTTAAAAATACGAATGCATATAATTCTTACTTTTAAAATATTATTTTTAAAAAGTATGTATAACTTTATAGTTGAATGAAAAATGGGTAAGCATATATAACTAGTAGTTAAATCTGTTGTTAATTGATAGTTAACTTCGTTAAAGTCAACTAACATAAAAATCAAAATTCTCTCAGTGGCGGTAGTGCTGGTATGACATTGAGAGTAATTAAACTAAATCTTATTATAATTTGAGTATTTTATCAAGAAAATAACAGTATTAGTAATTTTTGAATTACCAAATTATTCTTATTTGGCCAATAACCTTTTTAAAATAAGAATGTGTTGACCTAAAGGTTTTAACCAAAGGGCAATCTTGTAATTTTGATGACAATAAGCCATTAATGGTGTTAAGTTCTAACATTTACTTTGAGTGATTGTTTAGAATAATGATCTATTCAAGATAGCATTCACAATGAGGATAAATCATTAAAGATGATATAAGCAAAAGAATTCATCCTATGGAAATGAAGTCGGCACAACAAGCTTGAAAAATCATGCCAATCAAAGAAGATTTGTGGTAGTTAGGAAATGGTGAGAATTTAGGTAATCTTGTAAAGCTTATTTGAATATCTTGCTAGAAGCTCAAATTCTCTAAAACAAGTTTTTAAGACTATGTGCATATCATTCTTACATTTCATTTTGATCTTTAGCCTCTTCAGAATAGGACTTGATCACATTGAATCACATCTTTTGAGTCCTTGTTGATTTATGATTTGTTTGGATGTCAAAACTCTATTTTTCAATGTTCAGCATGTATCAGTCTATTTATACAATCCTATCAATCGACTTATAGAGACTGTGAGTTATTGACATTCCCAGAGGGACAGACTAGTTGACTTATGAAAATGCATCAGTCGACTTATACCTTGAAATAATTTTTTAAGATTCATCAGTCGATTAAGCATCGTATAACCTTGACAAAACTTTTTAGCCATTTGTAGAGGGGCAAATTAGTCGACTTATATAATTCCATTAGTCGACTTATATTGGTTCAAAACTCATTTTTGTCTTGAAAATCTCATCAGTCGACTAACCTTACGAGAACAGATCTGAAACGGCTAGTTAACTGCATTTAATGTTGCCCAACCACCTCCAACAGCCATATTTTTGAAATAGACGTTATATATGAGTCTTGATCTGTAATTATATATATGAGACATCAAGCATTCACTCCTTGATCATCGTTTACTCATCTCACCCATTTGAAACAAAGATTTGAGCTTCAAACTTGAGATTCATTTATTGCTATAGTTGTGAGCTGAAACTTGAGCATTTATTCTTGAGAGATATTATTTATTGTACTCCAATCTTTCTCTCATTCATTGTAAATGATTGATTTAAACCCTAGAAAACTAGGTGAAGGACTTCACTTAGCAAGAGAAGGAAAGAACTTGTAAGCTTCATTGTAAATGTTTGCTCTCCATTCGAAAGGAGAGCCCTTAGTGGATTTGGGGAAATCTCAAGAGGGATCTTGAGTCGTGGAGTAGGAGATTCCGAACCACGCTACATCTTGCGTTACTTGTATTTGATTATCTCTAACTCTCTATCTTATCTTTGTGTATCAAGTTTATTTTAACCATTTCACTATTGCTTTCATTTAAATTTGTTTTTGCAATTTATAGTAGTGAAAAGTTGTCATTGTTTGCCATTGACCCTATTCACCCCCCTCTAGGGTCAATTATTGGGTAACAAAATGCATAGAATTCTTACTTTTAAAATATAGTTTTTAAAAAAGTGTGTATAACTTCATAGTTGAATGAAAAATGGGTAAGGCCCTGTTTGGATTGGCTTTTGAAAAGCGGCTTTCGACTTTTCAAGCTCAAAAGCTGTTTTGGAGAGTGTTTGGATTGGTAAGGCGGAAGAGTTTCGGAGTCCAAAAAGAGCATTTAAAGGAAACTGGGGGGTACCAGCTTCCTGATTTAGCTTCTGCTTCTCTTTTTCTTCTGCTTAAAAACTGAAACAAAAATTCTGTCAAACAGGGCCTAAGTATATATAGTAGCTAATACTAAACCTGATGTTACTTGTTAATTGATAGTTAGTTTCGTTAAAATTAATTAACATAAAAATCAAAATTCTCCCAATGACGACAGTGCTGGTGTGATATTAAGAGTAATTAAACTAAATCTTATTATAGTCGGAGTATTTTACCCTATAATTAATTCATTTATTTCATCACAACATTGAAAAATAAATAAATATGTGCGATGTAGGATTGTATAAATTATAATTTTTGGTATGACTCACAAGATATAACACTATGAAGTATTAACTTTTCTATAAAACTCTAATGATAGGATATCGCATTAATTCATTACATTGGATTGCAAATATTTCACTTTATTGTTAGGTAAATACTAATAAATGTCAACTATGAGACTCGAATACCTCGCCTCCTATTTTAGTCTTTGAGGGAAAATAGGTTATAATTAGTTAATTAGATATACTCTTCTGATAAAAAAATATGATATGCATAGTTTTTAAGACATGGTAATAATAATACAAACATATACTTAATATTATAAAATGTCAAATTATTTACGTTTCACTTTAAAAATAAAAGAGAACGAGACATCACTACGTTGTTGATAATTAATTACAATAAAATATAAAGGATTTAATAAATTATATTTTTTATATGAACATGATATTACAGATCTTATATATACAAGTTTTACTACTATTAACTTATTAGATATTATTGTATTAACACGTAATGAATATAAGATTATTAGTTAAAATTATGAGTTTACTTTTTATGGCATTCTTTGTAAATACTAATAGTTAAGTCCACTAACCCTTAGGGCTTGTTTGGATAATCAGGAGAGAAAAGAAAAGAAAGGATAACTTAAGTTATGAGAGAAAAGAAAAGAAAAGAAAGGAGATGATTAACATGTATTTGTGTTTGGATAAATTATGGCAGAAAAGAAAAAAAATAATAACATTGTTGTTTGGATAAGCTAAATGAGAGAAAAGAAAAGAAACTATTCTAACCAATTTACTCATATGCCCTATTGTCTTAAGTTAGGATTCAGATGTCATAAAAAGTTTTATTCTAAAATGTTGTGGGCAATTTCGGTATTATGAAAGTATCACTTATCAGTTATCATTTCTCTCCAAATCTTCTCATTTTTGGAGGAATAAGAAATGAGAGATTTGGAGGGATAAGCTATCTCTCCAAATCTCTCCCAATCCTTTCTTTTCTCTCTACATTAGTTATCCAAACACAAAAACCATTATCCTTTCTTTTCTTTTCTCTCCTAATCCTTTCAAATCCATCAATCCAAACGAAGCCTTAATCCCTTGTTCAAATTTCAGATCTATCAAATTATCACTCTCAGTCTCTCTATCTCAAGTCTCGTCTCAACCCTCATCTCACCTGGCGGCGGACGGCACTACGGCAGTGACGATGACAACCCATCTTCGCTACAACTGATCTCTCACTCTCAGACTCTGATCTCTTACTCTCACAGTCTCATTGATATCTCATTCAAGAAAAAAAGGTTAGTTAACAGTTAACACTAAACTGAAGTTTGTAACGTTTGTTGTCATGTGTTTTTTTTTTTTTTTTTTTTTTTGGGATTTTAGTAGCTTATTTTTTGGGGGGTTTTTGTGGCTTTCGTGTGGTAACTGGTAACCATTTTTTTTTTTTGAGATTTTGTATGTTATTTGTAAATTTTGTTGAATTAGGGTTAAAGCTCAACGTACGGCGTAAAGCTCGTTTATATGGTTCTTATGTTTTTTTGGGGTTTTTGTAGCTTTTGTGTGGTATCCAACTTTTTGGGATTTTGTATGTTATATGTTAAAATCAGTTACTTGGAGATGAAAAAAAATATATATCTAATGGCCTCAAACCTTAGAAACAAAAATTTACTGAGTGAGGTTGGTTACTTGGTTTGTTCTTCTTCTACATATTTTTAACCATCTGCTTATTTGCTTAAACGTATGATAGTTCATTGGATATATGTATGATTAATTTGATTTTGATAACTTAGGATTTAGGTTTAGAATTATATAGGACATGCATTTGTTTCATTTATAGGTACAACTGTTGCCAACCTGACATGTTTCCATGATAGTTTGATTGTGAGTTTTTTTTTTTTTTTTTTAAAATAAAAAATTTAATTCTACTTGGATGAGCCCTGTGATTCAAGTTATATTATTTAGGAAAATCCAAAAAATTACAGAATCAAAATGAGCCATTTTTTCTCCCCCCACCCCCCTAAAGTCTATATTTGTCACAAAAAAATTGGTGGAGAGATTTGTGTTAAAGACAATCTGTTTGTTTGAAATACATCCTATATTGACCTCATATATCAAGCTCTAATTGTAAATAGTTTCAAAAGGTCTACTGGTTCTTTCTTACTAAATGTCATTTTGAATGCATTATATGTAGTCAGAAAATGGTGAAATCTTAGCTTAGGAGAAAATTGTGGATTTGGTTTAGATTTTGATTTGAATTGAATTTTAAAGCTTTATCTTTTAGTGAAACATAATCCCTCCCACCAACATCTTTCCTTTATGTATGTTGTTATGATTCAATGTGATTTGAGAAGTGAGATGGCATATTAATGTGGGTGCTCAATTTTAGGGGAGATGAAAATTTTGGGGGTTGTGTTGCGCTCTGTTAATGCTGGCTTGTTAAACCAACTTCAGCGGGCTCAAGTGGTCAGAGCTTTTTCTACAAATCCGAGTTCAGGTATTTTACATATATTCTATCTAATGGCACTAGGCCATTCAAATGTGCTGTTTAGTTGCATCTTTGGAGACATATATTAATTGGAGGCTCAACCTCTGTGGTACAGAATTCGTTATAGAACTTGCAATGAGTAGATTTATCTGAATATAATACTTGAAACTGCACTAGATCACATTGATGATCTATCGTGTACTGATTTTTAGTTTTCCTAACTTGTAAAATCATGCAAAAAAACTGAATTGTGCAGATTGATTTACTGCTTTTGTTTTATATTGTAGCTTTCCTAGTAAGTGTATATTGATGGGCATGCATTCAGATGTGGCTCGTGTTGAAGCTAGCATCATACTCAAGCTGTATTTTGTTTATGTATTCCTTTTTACCCTAGTTGTATGTACCATACGCCTCTTTCTAATTTTAAAATTCTTTTCCTGTTTATTATGAAACTTTGGGAGTTGCATTTTGTAAGTATCTGAAAGAGAGATACTCAAAAATCAAATTCTCTGAACCTTATATATTTGTAGTCAATATTTTTTTCCATCAATATCATTATCTGGGGTTGTGACTGTTGCTCTGGGCTTATTTTTTTCAGCCTTGATATTTCATAATATGTAAGAAAATAGTTTCTTGTAATTGTTTAACCATATCCCAAGTGTTTGGGTTCTATTCAATCACAACACTGTCCTTTGTGCCATTTTTCCAGTTCAATTTATGAGTAATTTCCTTACTGCCATTTTTTTCAGTTCAATTTATGAGTAATTTGGTCTTCTCTCACTGATACGTAAAAACGGGGGCACAACCCTAAAAAATTAGAAGTTATGGGTGAGCTCAAACTCCTCTTAGTATATGCACTGCTTTGACATGATCAAACTCCTCTTCTTCAATTTGTGGCCAAACTCTCCAAGACCTCTTCGCTACCTTCAATGACATGGATTATTACATCCTAAGAAGCACAGAAAAGGAAACGGGACACGGATACGACACGGACATGGCGACACGACAAATCCTAAAAAATTAGGACACGTACATTGCGGGGACATGACAAATAATAAATATATATTTATGTATAATATATGACGTTGTACTTTAAAAAATTAAGAATAATATTATTTTTCATCAACCTAACAAAGAAAAACTCACAAATCATAAGTCACAAGTACACAATTGAATCTATTGTACAACAACAATAATTATAAGAGGACGATGTATCAAAGTCATAAAACCAAATAAAAACGAGACATTAATAAAAACTAGTCTTATCATTTAATCATTGTTCCAGCTTACGCCAAATACAAAACTATCATCAGAAAGTCAAATGTAAAAGATTATAGTTGTACATCAAGAGAAAGAAGAGGGATAAAAGAACAAGGATGAAGAGATGGGATGGGCTGTAGTTGAATGTTAAAACAACCTTTTGTGGAACTTGTGTTTTGCTGGGGAAAAAGAAAGAGAAAAAAGCAAAGAAACAAAGAAAATTAGGGTTTTGTTAGAAAAAGAATTAGGGATTAGTGAAAAATAAAGTAAAAATTTATGGAAAAGAAAAGATTCATGGAAACAAGTGAAAAAAAAAAAATGGAGTGTCCGACATGTGTCAGAAACTCATGGTGTGTCGGACGTGGGTCCTCTGCGTGTCCGCAAATTAAAAAAAAAATAAAAATTTAGACACATTTGTTGGCGTGTCCGACACGTGTCGGGGTGTGTCCAATGCATGTCCGTGTCCGCCATACATGAACCTCAGGCTGCTACAATTATACACACACACCAAATAATCTGATGCTTCTGATAGTGCGCATACATGAACCTCAGGCTGTTACAATTATACAATTTTGGTTTATCTTGTTTCCTTTTATGCTGTAGTATTTGCTAAGTTTTACCATGCAGCCTTTTACTCTTTTCTATTCCAAATGTATTTGATGAAACTGAAAATATTGACAAAAGGTAAATTTTTTGTAACTTGATGAAATTTATTACTTGGTGCATAAAAAGATTAAAAAACAATTAAATGCATCAATGCAGCATCAAGGTTCCCAAATATCCCATTATATTAGTTGATGAGGTGGTGGAATTCTGGCATCTGCACCTGGGATGAGAGCATGCCTTCTACTTGAGAGGACCTTCAAACTATTTGGAGTTATATCGTTGTTCAGCCGCAAGTCTTCTGGCTCCAGTCCCATTAGAACCCAAGTATCACATAACAAGAATTAGATACTGACATGCATTTGCCTGGTTATATTATGATATCACATTTGAAGTTTTACATATCACCTGTGGGTCAACAGTTGTTATCATTTTTTAGGTGTTACGAGTCACCTCTAGCTTACAATTTGGTCATGCCGTGTGTCTTGTGACAACCTTTAAAGAACTTCATTGGTCCATTTTTTGTTGTTTCTAAACAGGCACCGGTGACAGCCAAAGTAGTGACTTATCTGAGACAGCTGATGACTTTGAGCATCGGATTTTTGGTCATATGTCTGGGAGTGGTCCAACTTCTAGTTCTTTTTACCAAAAGCTTGATAGGATTGAAAAGGCTTATGACAGGACTGGTTTTGGTTCAAAACTCAATGCTGGAAATAAGTCTGAGTTTTTGGATGGTTTGAATGAGAGTTTCAATACGTTGTCAGACGGGATGGATGGGAAGTTGAAGGAAGCAGCTACATATTTTGAATTTGATCCTGACGAAATAGTGAAAGAGGACTATCAGTTCAGACCAGATGTGATTTTTCGGACTGGGGAAACTTACGAACCCAAGGTATTGAGTACAGTTTCTAGGACATATATTTCTGCTGTGACATTTTCTGTCCATTACTGTTTTAATATACTTTAAACGTATGTACCTTTTTTTACTAGCTTTTGTTTTTACACATGCATCATATATTTCATGATGATAGGATGCAGTGTGGACCCTTCATTTATCTTTGTCTGGGAAGTTGCAGAACTTGCTCATAGATAATGGTTAAATTTAGTTTATGTGTAGCATTGAAAAACGTTTCAGCTATTGAATTACAAGTCCAGGGATGGGCATGGGCCAGACTTGGATTTGCTGTATTTCAAATTATTAATAGGCGTAACCTGGCTGAACAACAACCAAGCCTTTTTCCCAACTACTTGGGGTTGGCTACATGAATCCTATGTTTCCATTCCTCTCTGTCTAAGAGCATAGCCTCAGTCAAACCAGATGCTATAATATCCTTCTTTACTAACTCTGCCTATGCTAACTTTGGTCTTCTTCTTTCCCTAGTATTACCCTCAATGTTGACTATTTCACTCTTCCTAACTGGCGCATGGCTACAATCCAACTCATAACCAACAAGTACTGAATTAGTGAAATTATTTTCAGTGTATATAATTTTGATTTTTGCACTATATATCTAGTCATTTATCTCTGGAAAGAAAGTGATAGGCTTCTTGGACAAGAAGGGGCAGGTATTGCAGTTCAGGTTACATTTGTCACAAGTAGTACCAATTCTTTGGAGAAGAAGGGGTAACTTCTGTGGTGGATTTGAACATTAATATCTGTTACTAAATGTGTGCTTCTGTTCATAGCAGATGAAAGCAACGAAAACGAGTTACATGTGAATTTTTAAGATGAACTTCCTATAAGATTAGCACAAACATGACAATTTGATTTTTTTTCTTTCTCTGAAACGAATTTTAGATTTCATTCGGTGAACATGCAACTATTGTTCTGGCCATATGCTTTGTGAATTAAGTTATATGCTTATCAATTTTGTCTTGATACCTGTTTTAGGTCACATTTTAATATCAGGCACATGTGAATTGCATCAGTAATTAATCATATTGTAAGATGAATCATGATTTGTGGTTCAGCATATTTTTAAAGTTTTCTTTAATCTACATATACCCAACACTGTTATTCATAGAAGATAGTAACTATTTTGCGGGATCTATAAAACTCAAGGCAGATGTCTAATCTGTAAGGATATGTAGGACTAAAGTATCAGTTCAGTAACGAATCATAGAATGAACCCATATATAAACAAAAATACTATGTGATCATCTCTAAAACTTCTTTCCTGCACCCAAATTGAGTTTAAGATCTTCCTACTTTATTATGCTGTTATTTGTGCTGACTGTTCTTCGTCCACCAACTCTTTCTTTTTGCGGTGCTCCCTTTTTCCTCTCATGTATTTGGTGCGGTTCTATGCAGGATCTTGATCTTAGAAAACCATATGTGAATAAATTTAATAAAAGGCAAGAGTTTGAGGTGACGTCAGAGGAAGTTCTGAGAAAAGCTGATTTCAGGGTAAGCATATCTGGATCTAGCATAGTAATAATTTTTCTAGCCCATATTTTTGGTGAGCATCACAAGAATTGTTTTCTTTGGAATGTACTTGTAGACTTAGGATCACTGTTGCTATTGTGCATTTGGTCTAGGAACAAAGGAAGATGCTTGTTATCCCCAAGCGGAAAATTTCCGTATTTTAAAGTTGCTTTATCGTCCTTCTTTCTAGCCTCCTTTCGATATTTTTTTTCTCCTTTGCATATACCCAAGTGGAAAATTTCCCTATTTAAAGTTGCTTTATTGTCCTTTCTAGCCTCCTTTCGCTACCTTTTCTCCCTTGCATAAACTATGTGCAGGATGTGGATTTGAGTTTTGTTTTGGCCCGAGTGGTTTTCGCACAAATGTATGTGCTATGCTGTTTGTTGGTATCTCTGCATTGTAACTTGTATTTAAGACCCCCTCTCTGACATCTGAAAATGCTTTCTCGCAGAATGTGAGATTCCTTGCCAATTTTATAACAGAGGCTGGAATTATCAACAAGAGGAGCATGGTAAACAAAGTGCAAATTGAATATTCCCATCTTAATTGAACCATGGTTGAATATGACAAATTTTCTTTTTCATTATTTGCTGTTTGTTTTGCAGACTCGAATTAGTGCCAAAGCTCAGAGGAAGGTTGCTAGGGAGATTAAGACAGCCCGAGCATTTGGTTTAATGCCTTTCACCACGATGGGAACAAAGCATTTTATTTTTGGCAAAACAATGGAGAATCTTGATGAGGATTATCGACATGAAATTTACAATTTTGTTGACAGAAATACAGATCCTCTTGATTCTTAGAGACCTGTGGCTGTTTGTCTTGGCTCCTTATTTACTCTTCTTGAAATAAGTTTTGTTGGCAATACAAATATAATTTGGCATGTAGAATTCTACCAACTTTGCTTGAGACATCATTTCTGCAAGTAATAGTTGCTGGTTTTTGTACCCTGTGCTGTTGGTTGGTTTTAGGTGACAGAGGGGTTTTTGCTTGGTGCTTTAAATTCCTTGTCCATTGTTCTCCAAATCCTTGAACGGGGTGATGACTATGAATAATCTGTATTTTGCAGGACTTGTACTTCCATTGTTCGCCAAATCTCCATTTTAGGCTCCTATAATGTGTTAACTCCTCATCTTTTAGGGCAATTCGGAAAGGTAATTATACAAATTTACATACAATTGGATTATTGTTCTGTGCAATCGTAAAACTCGGACTAAGAAACACAGTTCAGTCAAAGAGAGCACAGTTTTTTTAGCCTCTTATAACGTGTCAACTCCTCTCCCTGTTAAGAGTTGTAAGACTAGTAGTGGAGTTGACACTTTACGCCTTTACGGTATAAGAAGGAAAACACTTGTAGAAAGAAAGCAATGATCAGGTGCAAATAGCATAATATGCATATTTTTTAATTTTACATGACTTGATGCAAGTCATTTGGGTTTCTCTCACATGGGCAATATCTCCATCTTGCTAGTGTAAAAATTCACATCAACATGTATCAAGGGCATAATAAGACTGATATATATATATATATATATATATATATATATATATATCAGTCTTATTATTAATATTTGTCAAATTCTTGCATAATGTATATATTATTAACAGAAGTAAAGGGAGAGAAGTATGAATTAGCATGCTATAATATAGTACAACACAGCAACAACATAAAGATGAGCTATACACAAACAAGTGGTAATATAATATCACACAAATTCGAAACCCATAAGCAGCCTAACAGATTTGTATTTTTCTCCTCTCCGATCATGTAGTGAAACTGATCGGATTCCGCACCTCAACTCAGACACAGGCAGACATGTTTGGCCTCCGAAATCATTTTTTCCGGATGTGTCATACTCCATGACTTCAATTCGAAGCAAAGCCAATTCAGGAACAGTCAGGGGGAATTGGAACTCCTCATTCCATACTGGTGCCCACTCATCCTCAATTGCTCTTGTTCTCTTCATTATCGTATCAACCGGTACTCCAGCAATTCCAACCTGCAAAATACATTAATTTGATTTCAACAAGAAATTCCAAACAGTATCATCCATAGATTCTAGACACTAAGAGAGAGAGAGAGAGAGAGAGAGTACATCTAGCCAAAGGAAAAAAACAAGAAATGAATCAAATTAACTTACAGTACTCAAAAAGTACTTATTCATCCCGCTTCAAAAAAAAAAAAAAACTGTTACTACATTATTGGTAGAGCAGGCTTGAAATCTTTTCATGAGCATGCAAGGTTTCACTTGCTATATAAATATACCAGTCATTGCACTACATGTATACATATATAGCATATCAAGAGAAAGAAAGAAATTGGAAATTTTCATCATCATCATCTTATTCTTACCCTTGTGTAGAAGTCTGGTGGGGAATATAGATCAAAGTGTGTGTGACTGAAATCTGAATGCCATCCTTCTCCCATATACACCTTAACCTGTGTTATTGACATAAAGTGAAATAGGATGTGCAATTCAACAAAAAGCAAAGAAATCTTGTACAGTTACATTATTACTGTTACCTTCAAAATTTTCTTAACTGGTGAAAACCCACTGGGATCAAAGACTTCATCATTTGGACCATTGTTCAAAAGGAAATCTGGTTTTTTCACATAACCACAGCCACCATTTGCCCTGAACATTCCTTGCATAGTCCAAAGGTACTTTCCATATCCCTGTTAGGCATAGACACACAGACACAGGCTCAGGCTCAGGCTCACATAACAAATAGCATGGGCAAATGTTCTGACATTATTCAACTTAGTGTGACATATTAGATGTTGTATATCTATCTATATCCCAAAAGAAGTGTGACCTGCATGTTAAATGCAACCATTTGAGCTCCATGCATCCACCCAATCAAAGGATTGTAATTAGATGAGTCAAAGCGTATACCCTTTGGGTATATCCTCAGCAAATTCCTCCGGGTAAACCTGGGGAAAATAAATCACTAAATCAATACTAAAGAGGGTGAATTATAAAAGATATAAAGGTGAAACACTGATGTTAAAACACGTGACGCAATGAGTGAAAATCTAAAGTATCTCTACTTGTTAGAACAAAATGTCACCAGACTGGCAACCTAACCTAATAGCACATATTGTGTATGAACCTTACCTTATATATGTTAAATCCCTATAATCTACAGGCTCAAATAACTAACTATTTTTCCAATATCTAAACTTCATTGAACCATGAACCCTATCATAACTCAAGTTATCATGATCAATCAAACAGTTGCACTACCCTTTCAGAAAACTCTTGATAGGTTAACGCGGGTGGGTCTCTTGAATTTGTGGGTACATCTTTAATTTAGTCACCATGTATATTATTAAGGAATACCACTGATTCTGAAAACTCCCTCTGGATCAACCGAGGTGATTCTTCAATTTCCTCAAAGAATAGAGGTTTCTATGAAGTAATGCATGACATTCTTGTACAAATATCCACAAATGAAATATCTAGATGGTTGAAATAGAATTCATCAAGCTAAATGCTATAAACAAGTGGAGAAGGATCCTCTCCTCTCCTCTCCTATGCACTAGACGGTACGGTGGTACAGTGCACAGGGAGGGTGGAGATCACCCCCACCAATGCCAAGTCCATAAAGACGTACACGTACACGTACACGTACACGTACACGTACATATGACTGTGACTGCATAGATAGATACAGGAACAAGACACTGATTAATCTTTGGTTAGTCAAGAAAAAAGGAGGGAGGGGGAGAACACCTTGCATAAATGTATTATGCTGAATATATTATATACCGGATAATATCGGTTCCATGTGTTTTGGTAGCATCTTCAAGCTCTTGCTCACTCAAGCTAAGACGTCTGACCTTAGGATCATCACTTAGCCAGTTTCCTGTTCCACCTTTCAGCTTCCCAGCATGGATGGCTATTAAACGCCTATATTCAGGAACTGCATTTTTCACGTCTTCATCCTCAATGTCTTCTCCCTCATCTGATTCATCCTGTTGAAAAATGGTTAATCTTAAATTGAGAAGACTACAACACTATTCTTGTGCACTAAGAATAGAATAGTAGAGCACAATAAATTTACCTTATCGTCCATTTCAATTTCGTCTTTGACAACTTGATTTTCATTTTCCAAAGGTTCATTCTGTACATGCCCTTTTTCCTTCATATCAGATTCTAGGTATTCTTTTGGTGGTTTGGTCGATATAATAATTCTTCTCTTCAGAAAGTCTGGCGAAGGGAACACCTCCAAATCTGTGTCAGGGCAATACAGTGTGCCTTCAAATGTTCCAGTGACCATCTACAGAAATATTTGCAGTCACAATGATGGTAAATTCAAAACCATAAGAAGAGTAAAAATCCAAGGTATGTGTTTATACAAACATTGGCCACTTTAGCTTGAAGCTTGGCTGTAAGGTGGTCTTCAAATGTTATTATGACAGGATAGTCTGATGCAATAAAGGCATGATCTTTAATGGCTTTTAAACATTTGATGAGTTCTACTGGAGTAGTCAGTGTCCTACAATCAATCACAAACAAAATGATCACTCAAAATATTATTGTAGTTTCTTTGAAGTTCAGAGGAGCTTCAAAGAAGTTACTTGAACAAAAGCACTATAGTAATTCTCTCTTCTTCTCTCTTTCTTTTCCTTTTTCACGTCTTTCATCACTTTCATTTGGTATCACCAAAATAAATTAAGAAGAGAAATACGAAATTGAAAGATCACTTGTTCATCACTTAGGTGGATGATTAGAAACACCATATTAGAGCTAAAATTTGGAAATAAACTGCAGAAATTAACTTCATACCCTCCATGACGAACATCCACATCATTATTTGTTGAATTTGGCCACAAATCCAATTCAATTACTCTTACATTTCTCTTTAGTGCCTTTATGATAGGGTCAACACTGCAGTCACTGCTAAGTTGATTCCCTGTTAAGTAAGAGTTGTGGCCTGTATATAAGAAATAATGAGCCAATGGAGCTTTCATGTCATGATGCACCTGGATCCAAAGACATTTTTCACAAAAATGAATATATATATATATATATATATATAGAGAGAGAGAGAGAGAGAGAGAATACGATAGTAAGATAAATCAAGTTTGTTAGGTTGGTATGATGATTTAATGAGTCCCACGGATATATAATTTCTTTCATAGTAATACAAATGAGCAAAGAAGATCCTTAGTGAACAATCATATATATGAGGGTATTTCCTGCAATGCATTATATGCAGCATATACAAGACCTCAGAAGAAACGTAAGTGAATACAATTCAAAACATGTTCACCTGAAAAGAGGGCCATTTCCTAGTGTTGGTCCTATCAATTCAAAACATGTCCAAATTATAAAATCAAGATGTATATAATAATATTTGTAATATTTAGAATTCAAAATCTAAATGTTGATATTTGGTTGGCCAGCATAAAACATGATGCCAGCCAAAAAAAAAATTGATTGCAGAATATTAGAGTGAAATTAAATTTCAGAATGGGTGCATCAGAATCTGCAAGCTTTAAAAGAAAACAACTAGTTTAGTCATATAGAATGTGATTGAAACAGCCAAATATGCTTAAAACAAGAACAGAAACATAATTTTTTTATAGAATCATAGATTGAAAGCACAACAAAGAAAAGTAAAGATTACCTCCGGTGATGGAGAGAGAGGAGGATTATGGTCACTGAGGAGATACCGAAAGAAGGCTTCGAGATGGAGGCCCTTACGTTGGAAGATATTGAGATGCTTCAGACTATTGAAGATGTTCTGAGCATCCTCTTTTGTTGCATTACTCTCTCCTTGGAACTCTCTCAAAAACGAATGCAGTTGATCAATACTCATGGTGCCATTATCTGAGTAATCTTCAAATACTCGCTTAATATCATCCGGAGGATCTGAAACCTTCAGCTTGAATATCCGCCTGAAACAGAAACACACCTTGAAAGATTGCTTGGGCATCTGTTTCAGATCTTCCGGAGGTTCTGAAGCCTTCAGCTTGGATATCCGACTGAAACAGAAACACATCTTGAAAGATTGCTTGGACATCAGTTTCAGAGCGAGAGAGAGAGATATGCCTTGTTTATACTTTAAATACTACAGGGAGTAAGATAGAAAGAGATTGCTTGTACAAATAAAGGAAGAATGATCTCATGAAGGTGGTAGGACTGAGGCACCAAGTTTCTTAATTGTTCATTCTCAGGAATTGCGTCTAATCAAAGGAAGAATTTGTTCAAAGTGTACAGGGAAGCTGTATTAATGTTCACATTTCCTTGTTAATCCAAGAAGAAAGTGATACATATATATAACACACACACATATATATATATAGTAATCCAAGGGGATCGAAAAGAGATTGCTTATGTTGGTCTGAAACTTTATTAAAGTGAAGAAAAGAGAATAAGGGATGGAATTGTGGGGGCAGGAGAATGGTCCCCCAGTCTCCCAATTCCCACCCAGACCGTCTTTTTTGTTACTGAAGTTTCGGTCATGAATGTCATTAAATATTCAGTTATTGCCCTGTGATACTAAGTTTTATTTACAGGACATTAAATATTCAGCCAGATCACACTTGCAGACAAGGTCAGAGTGCATACACAAGGGGGGGGGGGGGGGGGGGGGGAGGTCTTTCACCAAGGGAATGTGATTATAGATGTAGTTTCCAAGTGAAAAATTTCAATAAACTGCATTTTGTGGCTTTTGAAGCAGTTAAAAAAGGTTCGAATACCAGTCATCTTACAGGAAATGTCTACTGCACCATGCCATGCGCATGAAGCAGAAATGACCAAAACCCTGTTTGATATTTCCAGCCTAATGCATAAATGTGTACCACCAGAGTTTGCAGTATTTGATGCATTATGACACTCTTTTAACTCTTTTACAAAATATTAACAGGATTTTGTTAGGCTGTCCTCCAATGTTGAGAATCTACCTAATTGACGTATTGGTTCTTTCAATACAATCATATTAAATGTTTAAACTTAAAACCATCTGATCTATTCGATTTAATAAGAAGCTTGTTATGCGTCAACACAAAACACAGTCGAGGAAAACTAGATTAGGAGAAATATATTGAATAAAGAGCATAGCGCTCCAATTTTGAGCACGGATCCTTTCTCTCAGTTCAGAAACGCCAGGCATACAAGTATGGCCAGCAAAATCATCCTTCTCAGAAATGTCACTCATAAACTTGGATTCAAAGCAAAGTCAATTCAGGAACATCAGAGGATATATGAACTCCTTTTCCTTAACTTGTTTCTTCATTGTCTCATTAAAGCATATGCTCCAGCTATGCTGACCTACCCCACAAATTGATCACCTGTAAAAACATACAACCAGTACTTGGAGTAAATTATTGATCATTGAAATGTGGGCTTTGGCTGTTAAATCCTGCAATAAGATTTGCGCCGTATTTTTTGAAAATATATATATGCACATGCACATGCACATATATTTGTAATATTTCACAATAAAGGTATCATATGTAAATGTTAGATTTGAAGGGGAAAAAGAAAAACTATGTGACAACATTACAAAGCTTATAAATGGTCAAACAAATACAAAACTTGTAAAAGTAGCTTCCATTAATAGCCATTACACTTTTCCTCGGTTTATATTGCTGCCAATATAATTTGGTCATGAATGTTGATTCACACACTTTATTCATTTGCAATATGTGCTTACAGAGTGCGTGTCCAGTGCAATATGCTACTTGTATTGTGTGTAGCAAGTTCCTTGATGCCATGATCCTGCAAAGGATTAAGTGCCCACACGAACAACATGATTTATTTTGGCATACATTTGATTCAACAAATTTATACCTTTTTTTTATCTCATAGTTTACATTTTCAATGCTACAATGTTGGTATTCCTACAGCCTTTTGGTTACAACAGCACAATATAGATGTTTTCTCAAGGTATTGGTGCAAACTAAGCAATAAGCATGTATGGGAATACTTGTCCTAAGGTAACATGGAATTCATTTGTTTAAACATTTGGCATCTTAGGAAATGAGGATATAAAGTTGGGAATCTTCAGTTATAACGAATAACTAAGGAAGGGCTTCCATAAATATTAGCAATGTTGTGTTTGGAATTATGAAATTGAAGAATATGAGTTCAAATTTTAGAGTAGTCATCCTCAAATTTCAATTCCAAGGCATAGATTGATTCCATGCTACCAAACTCAGCATTGGAGTAAGTTGTGGATGAGTTCATAATTTAAGCTGGTTTATGAACCTCTCAAGTGAATCAAAGACTAAATGATAACAAACAAACAAACAAACAAACTCATTCTCACTCTTGTTCTCTAACTGCTATAGTCACTCACAATCCTTTCAACTTTTAAAGAAATGTTAAATTGTACGCATTGTAGATCATCACCAGTCACTACTTCCTTTGAACAAAAATTCCAAAGATTCAATTCAACCGCTCCAGATTGAAACTTGGTGTTCGTGATCAGGAGATTCAGGACCCAGCACCACCACCAGCAGTAGTAGATCCTACAGAGATTCCAAACTTATAACAGTTTCAAACTTGTTATAAGAGAGTCGGGTTCCTCTAGCCAGTGAAGGGAAAAAAACACTAGTATGATGCTCATGTATTCTATTTATGTATATATAGAAGCAATACATGCGATCCGATGGGGGATCGGAATCAACATACAACTTCGCAGCTCCGGCGTTGCCCTGGACCTCATACCAAGAACCGGCGGAGTTGCTCTACCGTCATGTGGGGTCCCACATATCAAGAAATCCATGGAGACCATCTCTCTTGTAGATGAGTAGATTAACTTAACATAACATAGTGAAGAGACAAGTTTCAAAAGTTTAGCGGCTTCTTGCAATCGTTATATATTAATTGGCCAATGCATAAATGTAAGCGTAGCCTTTACGCGTCTCGCTTAGTAGCTTCTAATGCAATCGTTATACAAACTTTATGGTTCGCTCGCTGGGTTTTTTATTGTATAAATTTATCAAGTTACCGTTAAAAGTATTTGATTCTTTTGAAAATCCAAATTTACCCTTTCTGATTACTTCATGTTTCAAAAAAAGTATATTATGCTTTCCTTTTTGGATCGTATTTTCCTTTCCAAAAATGGGAGTGAGGATTTTCCAATTGCACTTCAAGTTCAGCAATTTCTCTCTCTTAAATGTAAGAGGGGGGCATTGGCAAGTTTATAAAGCAATCTTCTTTCCCTTTCTCCTTTTCTTCCTTCATGACAGAAAACAAAGGTCATATATATATATATATAATATCTTTTTTATCTTTATTACTTTTCCTTCATTAATTTCATAAACAAAATTAGAGAAATAAGATTTATGGGACCAACACATTCATATGAAATTAAAACAAGAATTATGATAATGATGACCACGACTTTTCCTTAATTAGTTCAATTTTTAGTTGCTCGCATCAAATGGACAATAAAGATTTGACATGGGAGAACTAAACATGTGTATTGTGATACAATAAAAATATATATGTGACATACTTGAATTAAATATCTGCCAAACATTAACAGACTAACTTTAATGTCTTTAAATATTTACAACATTATTACTTAACTTCATAATCTTTGTATATTGCATCACCGATGATTCCTATTATTTTATTTTATTAAATTTAATGCACAAAGCTCTCACTATTGCAACAAATTTATTCCACGAACAACGAGGTTGCTCCAACCATTTGGAAATTCTGATCACATAGATGGTCATAGGACTGACAATCAATGTCCTTTCATTCAGATTTCTAAGTTGGCTCAAAAGTACATCAAGCCATGCAGTTAGCAGGGCTAAGATGAGCTCATCATTGCATATAAAAATACTCTAGTATTTAAAAATAAAATAAAAAAGTAAAAAGAATCCCACAAAACTGCTACTACTACTACTACATCATCAATTGTTATGTTTGTTCCTGTGGGTAGAAGGTTGTGTCAACCAACTATTTCCAGAGGTGATTGGCAAGTATGATGCTATTAATCCTACAAAACAACTTCATATAATACTATCCAGAAATAACATAATAGGATGCAAAATCTATGCTCCAGAAACTGGAAAAAGATCTCAACATTCAGTTCAAATAAGGAACCATTTAATAAAGCTAATATTAATCAAATATTAAGCCCAGAAAAATACAAAACCCAAGGTGTCAAGACGACAGGAAGAGGGAGGGTTGGAAGACAAAAAGGCTATCAAACCAGTTAGATTCTAACTGAGTTCTGCAATCTAAATAAAGGGATTCTAGCATTGTTTAACTAGGCAATATAAGAGCAAAAAGACAAGGATTAGTGAAGTTGGAAGATTAATGCACAACTTGATTCTAAACCAAAAGCACACTCCACAGTAAGAAATCTGACGCTTCAACTGCATTTAAACTAAACATGTTATAAAAGTGGCATGAAATGTACATCAAGCAAAATATCATCTGTACAATGTAGCTATCTAGTCCATTACACATAAATGCATCATTAACTCTGTAATCATTTCACATAAAATAAAACAAGAAAAGAAAAAAAAAAACAATTAGCAATGGCAAAAACTAAAACATTACACAATGAATACAATGGTGTTTCCAAGAACCACGTTCCAGGAGTACAACAGTTCTTGAGGACCTGTGGTCAGGTCACCCTGAGCCAACTACAACTATCATGTACACAAATCCAACTGTTACAGACCTCTTGTAGCTTTTCTTCAGAAGCACAAGGTCAAGAGGGTTTAGTACATACAGCACATTCATCTGTAAGACAAATGCATGATTGCTCATCTGTTTTAAAGAATAATTTTGAGAACCAAAAGGTTCCATAACTGAACATGAAGTGGCAGAGAGATTAAAAAAAGAAAGAAAAGGATCATTCTCTCAAATGAAGATCTCAAATTTTCCTCAAAGTTGTCGGTGGGAACCATAATGGAGACATGTATCTTTTGATAAGAAACTTTCAAGAGTTTTTTTTAAGGACAAAATTTAATACTCATTCAATCAATATAGAAACCGGAGATAGCAAAAATAGCAGTAACTAAATTCTAGATAACACACTAGAAGGTCAAATAGCAAAAATAGCAGTAACTAAATTCTAGCCAACACACTAGAAGGTCACATAGATAACACAATAAGAATACAATTTAGTGTTTATTGAAACAAGGAAAATGATATGGTCTCCGATTCGGAGAGAGTGAACAAGGCACAAGGGAGGGTGTGGGACCCACACCCCCCTTGCCTCTTCTTCGGACTCTCCGAATCGAAAAGCATATCATTGCTCTTGAAACAATATCAAAACAGGATATAACAAAAATGGAGACATGTATCTTTTGATAAGAAACTTTCAAGAGTTTTTTTTAAGGACAAAATTTAATACTCATTCAATCAATATAGAAACCGGAGATAGCAAAAATAGCAGTAACTAAATTCTAGATAACACACTAGAAGGTCAAATAGCAAAAATAGCAGTAACTAAATTCTAGCCAACACACTAGAAGGTCACATAGATAACACAATAAGAATACAATTTAGTGTTTATTGAAACAAGGAAAATGATATGGTCTCCGATTCGGAGAGAGTGAACAAGGCACAAGGGAGGGTGTGGGACCCACACCCCCCTTGCCTCTTCTTCGGACTCTCCGAATCGAAAAGCATATCATTGCTCTTGAAACAATATCAAAACAGGATATAACAAAAATAGCAGTAATTGAATTCCAGCTAACACACTGCTCCAGTATTTCCTGAGGCTTCGGGAAACAGTAAAAACCAACAAAGAAGTTGATATAGATAATACATTAAGAACAAAGGCACAAATAAAGAAGAAGATGATGAATGAAATTTAGTATTTCATTGAATCAATATCAAAACTAGAGATAGCACAAAAATAGCAAGGGCAAATCTTAGCGCAACGGTAAGGTTATCACCATTGTGATCTGGAGGCCATGGGTTTGAAACAAGATACAGTCTCACTAGTAAGGCTACGAACATCTTACTCTCCAAAATCCCGCAGTGATGGGAGCCTCGTGCACTATGATAACCCTTTAGATAGCAAAATAGTAGTAACTAAATTCTAGCTATCACACAACTCCCAAGTATCTCGCTAAGACTTGGGAAACAATGAATACTAACAGAGAGAGAAACAAGAGTAAATCAAATAAGAAAATCATCAAATTTGAACATCCAAATAGCACTGTTTCATCCAAATTTCTCCTACCTTTTCTATTTCAAAAACCACCCACAATCCAGGTACATATTAGAACATAAGCAATGCCCTAAATATATAGAGATACTCCACTGTATTAAAGCAAACTTTATTCAGGAATGAAATATATTTGATAACCTTTGCGAGGTTTTTAACAAAGAGACAAAAGCAGAAAACTTTTAATTAGAAGTATCCAAAATCTGAAAAGACAACTAATAAAACAAAATTATAACATGGGCAAATACATTGGTCCAACAGGGACCCAAGGGCTTCACCCATAGTTATTAAAGACGCTAAGGCATCCCGGAGCCTGAGGCGCAAAGCGAGGCACGGGCCTAACTGAAGTGAGGCGCAAGTTGGAAAAAAAAAATTTGTAGCTTATAATACAAAGCCAACAGCAACATTTGCTCAACAGTATTACTATTTAGACAAAAGCATAAGAGCATCAAACCACAAAATGAGTATAAATAATATCCCAATTTCATGATTTTCAGTGTTTTTTGTGAAAATATGTTTTAGCAAGTGATAGCAACTATTACACGCATTAGAGAAACAAACTACAAAACATAAACAAATTTAGAGTTCATAAAAAAAATTTAAAAAAAGGAGGAAGAAAAGAATGGAAAGACCATAAAAAGAAAAAGAAAAAAAAGGTGAAAGAATAAAAATAGAGCAGCAAGGAGGAAAAAAAAAACAAAAAACAGAGAAGAAGTTGTCATAAAAGAGCTCGACGTCCAAAAAGTCCAAATTGCACAGATTGTCGTCCAGCTGTGTATCGACTTTCAGCACCACAAACTAACAAGTAGGGGAAAAAGTAAGTGTTTTTATATTAGGCGCGCCTAAGGCACGACTTGAGCCTGGCGCCTCAGATGCAAAGGCGCGTGCCTTATTGAAGGAGCTTGGTTTGGCCTTGCTCCAGGCACAATTGCAGAGCCTTGAGCCTAAAGCTCGCCTCAGATGCGCCTTTGACAACTATGGCCTCACCTAGAAGCATGAGAAAGCAAACCTTGTGGCCTCCATTACTTCGACGGATTCGTGTACCTCTTGACCTTATCATCATTAAGATTTAATTGCATGATTTACTTGTATGTTTAAATAATAATTTTGAGAACCAAAAGCTTTGATGATTGAACATTTTTCCTCATTTTTTGGGCGCCAAGCATACTAGTTAGTCAGTCTCTCATCTGATGATCAAAACCTAATTCTCAAACCAATACACTTCAATCAATGGGAAGATCCTCTTGCCAGGATCATAGAAAATTCATCACTCCATTAATGCTTGTGCAACTCTTTTGACAATAGCCAGTGTTCCATTTTGTCTGTGTGTATATATGATATATAGATATATTCTTGAATTAAACAAACAGTGAGGAAGGGGTGGGAGCAGCACTATTGCGCCAAGTATTTGGCGGTCATGAGTCATGACATTTGGCTTATGAGGGTACAAGGGTCAATTAATTTTCTGTTGATGACATCAGCATAAACATAAGCTTCTCAGAAAAAAAAAATTCCTGAGAGGAGGGTGTCAGAGTTATTTAGCCAAAAGTTTCATCCATGGGTAAATTGGACAAACCTCAAGAGAATTCACACAAAAAATTAATATTCACTGAATCAATATAAAAACCAGATATAGAAAAAATAGCAGTAAATAAATTCTAGCTAACACACTGCTACGAGTATCTCCCGAAGCCTTGGGAAACAATGAATACCAACAGAGAAGTTGACATTGATAATACATTATGAGTACAAATCTAGTATTAATTGAAACAATAGTAAAAAATAGCAGTGATTAAATTCTAGTTAACATACTACTGCTCCTAGTATATATCCGGAAGCCTCAGAGAACAATGACTACCAACAGAGAAGTTGTTGTCAAACATAATACAAAACAATATCAAAACCAGAGATAGCAAAAATATCTTTAATTAAATTCTAGCAAACATATTGCTCCCAGTATAACGAAATGGATAAATACCACAGAGAAGTAGACATTGAAAAATAGCAGCAACTAAATTCTAACTATCACACAGCTCCAAATATATCCCGAGACAATGTATATCGACGGAGCCACATAAGAGTAAGAACCGAATAAGAAAATCATCAGTTCAAAAAGTTCCAAATATCACTGTTTCATCCAAATTATTCCCACCTTTTCTATTTCAAACACCACCCACCATCCAAGTACATATTATTAGCACATAAGAAATGCCCAAAATTTAGAGATACGCGATTGTATAAAAACCGAACTTTATATAGGAAACGAAACACATTTCATAACCTCGCTTTATATAGGAAAAGAAACACATTTGATAACCTTTGCGAGGTTTTTAAAAGAGACAAAAGCAGTTCCACAAACTTCCAATTAGAAGTATTCAAAAACTAAAAAGAAAACTAATAAAACAAATTTATAATAAGGGCGAATATAATGGTAAAAGAGAGGCCTAAGGGCCTCACCTAGAACTAGAAGCATCAGAAATCAAACCCTTTGGCCTCCATTACTCCGACCGACTTGCATACCTCTCCACCTTCTCATCATTGAGATTAATTCCCACCATAGCCTCGCCCAAGCCACAACTCACCTCAGCAAGAATATCCGGGTCACTGTAATGAGTCACGGCCTGAACAATAGCCCGAGCACGCCTCGCCGGGTCACCACTCTTGAACACACCCGACCCGACAAACACCCCATCGCATCCCAATTGCATCATCAGCGCCGCATCAGCCGGCGTCGCGACACCGCCGGCGGCGAAGTGGACCACCGGGAGCCTCCCCAGCTGCTTCGTCTGCATCACCAGGTCGTACGGAGCCGCAATTTTCTTTGCGAAAGAGAAGACCTCGTCGTCATCCATATTGCGAAGAACCCTAATGTCGCCCATCACGGACCTCACATGACGAACGGCCTCGATGATATTTCCGGTACCGGCTTCTCCCTTAGTCCGAATCATCGCCGCCCCCTCTCGAATCCGGCGAAGTGCCTCGCCGAGGTTCCGGCAGCCGCAGACGAAGGGGATGCGGAAGTTGTGTTTGTTGATGTGGTTCTCGTCGTCGGCAAGAGTGAGGACTTCGCTCTCGTCGACGTAGTCGATGCCGAGAGCTTCGAGAATTTGGGCCTCGACGAAGTGGCCGATCCGAGCCTTGGCCATGACGGGGATGGTCACGGCCTGTTTGATCTCTTTGATGAGTTGTGGGTCACTCATGCGTGCGACGCCGCCCTGGGCACGGATGTCAGCGGGGACACGCTCGAGGGCCATGACGGCGCAAGCGCCGGCCTCCTCGGCGATGCGGGCCTGGTCAGCGTTGATGACGTCCATGATGACGCCGCCACGGAGCATCTGTGCAAGGCCGACCTTGACGGAGAAGGGAGATTTCTTGGTGGTTTCGGTGATTGCGCCGTTGCCGTAGACTGTGACGACACCACTTCCGGCCATGTTGATGGAAATTGATGGGAGAGAGAGGGGAAAATGTGATCTTCCGGAGGGGAGACAGAAACACAAACCCTAAATTTAGAGAAAGGGTGGGGAGAGAAGGTTTTATGGGAAATGAGGAACAAATGCAGAGAGAGGCAAGGTGGTGGGAGGATAATGGATGCAAGTGGCTTGCGACTCAATTTATAGGGATTTTTTTTTGTTAAGACAATTCGAAATATTTAAAAGTACTGTTATGGAACATTTATAAAATTAAATAATTGAAATATATTAATAAATTTTTTATATGATTACCTACCCAAAAAAGTTGATAGGACTACTTTTTAAAAAAAAAAAGAGAAAATATGAAAAATAAAGTATTTTTTATGTGGCTAAAATAGTAATTTCATATATCTATATATTTTATTATTTTTAACAATAAAAATAAAGGTTAAGAAGGTAAAATCACCTTATTTTTTAACATCCGTTTTGTCATTTGTGCATGAAAATACATCAACTTAATGTCATGTATAATAAGACCAAATTTCAAAAAAGGCTGTGTAATTTATTCAACAAAAAAATTAATAGAATTCATGAATTATTATAAGAAAAAATAAAATTTTACTGAAAGATAAATGAATTTTTATTTCCTTGATAAGACTATGACGAGTAAGCACCTCGTTTGATTAACAAAGTGATTATGATGGTATTTTATTTTATTTTTTTACTTTTATTGGAAGTGATAATGAAATACAATTATATTGTTTAATAGAATTAGAGACGAAAGGAAAAGAATGATATTATTGAAAAGAAAATTTGAAAGCACATTATTGTTCCTATTTTGAGGAGTACAGACGTAAAGAGATATTCAAAAGAGAAAATTACTGTCAAGTAAAATTACTACGAACTCATACTTTTCACAATAAAAAACATATAAGTCTTATAAATTTATTTTAGGATTAATAAATTCTAATTTTAATTTTTTTTCCATTTAAGTTATAAAGTACTAAATCTTTTATTTATACCCTTACTATATACAAATAGGCTCAAACTTTCATTTATAATTTTACTAGATCAAATTTTCCATTTAAAGTTACAATTTTTACTTCTATCTCATAAGGGTATAAAAGAAAGATTCAACAATTTAGAATTAAATGATTTTTTTTAAAAAAAATAAACTTATTAGTCCTTACAAAAAATAAATATAAGACTTGTTTATAATTTAATGAAAAAAATAGGACTAATAGTTGGTAATAATATTTGTTGTCTAAAACATTCTCTCTTTCATTATCTTGTATATTGACCTTAGGCTGGCTTGGTCAAAAGTGGTTCTCTAAATTCAAATTTTACCAATCACATCAGCATGCAAGGATTTTCAAATTTTGACTCTACAACCGCTTCTCTGGATTTTCACTACCCATCTAAAATTTTAGGACAAAATACACTCACACCCTCTAAGATTTGTTCTAATTACACATATATTTATAATTTGACAAAACCTACACTCACACCCCCTAAGGTTTGACATATGATTATACTTAACCCCAATACTATATGTGCTGTCTGTTTTACTCCCTCCATTTACTGAAAAGACATTTTTGACCTCATTTTTTTTTTTCAATTAAACAAAGCTACCATTACTTCCTTTTTAACCTCAAGTCACACACACACATATATATTGTTGCAACACTAAAAATATATTGCAATTTTTAATATATGTTATATTAGGTATCTTACTAAAAAATAAATTTAAATTTAAATTTAAATAAAATTTAATATATGTTACCTATAATTGCTTTAATCTCTTTTTTTTTTTAATTAAACTATTTTGATTTTACATCACACACCATCATTGTGAGTAAAAGGAACCAAAATTTCCTATTTCCTCGTGTGCTGATTGTACATCGAAATAGTGTCATTTCGGTGTATAAATCAGAGTCAAATATGAGATTCCAAGTTAAACCAGTTATTTTCCTAATAGTTAATTAAAAACTTTTGATGATACAAAAACTGATATCAAAGGACTTGTAGATGTTGGAGTTATAAAGATTCCACCAATATTTATCAATCAGAAACATCATAACAACCTTGGTGATGACTTAAAAATGTATTGCAAATTTTATTAAATATATTTTTAATATATTATATTACGTATTTACTATAAAAAAATAAGAATTACAATATATTAAAATTTTATTTATTTTAGTAAAATTTGTAATATATGTAATATAACATATATTAAATTGAAAATTTTCCTTTTCAATTTGTAATATACGTAATTTTAGTAAATTTATTTATTTATTAAAATACGTAATATAACATTTATTAGAAATATATTTAATAAAATTTGCAATATAATTTTAGTGTTGCAATAATATATATATATATATGTGTGTGTGTGACTTAAGATTAAAAAGGAAGTAATGCTAGTTTTGTCTAATTGAAAAAGGAAAATGAGGTCAAGAATGTCCTTTCAGTCAATGAAGGGGGTAAAACAGATAATACATATACTGTTGGGTTGAGTGTAATCATGCGCCAAACCTCAGGGGGTGTGAGTATATGTTTTGTTAATAAATACGTGTAGTTAAAGCAAATCTCAGGAGGTGTGAGTGTATTTTGTCCAAAATTTTATGTGTATATATATCTATAGAGAGAGAGAAATACTAAACGTCATGAAATTATTTCATGAATTTTAACTTGAATTTATGTGACAGGTGATAATATTATGGGACTCCGTGTATGAGAGAAATTCCACCAATACTAACTCTCCATTTAATTTGATCTCCTAAAATAATGTAAAATTATTTCCTACCACATCATTTATGATACAAATTTATGAAATAATTTTATGACGTGTAGCATTGTCTCTGTCTATATATATATGTTAAAGTTTTTTTATATTTTTTTAACTTGAAAAATACATACCTTTTTCGTCTTAATCCAAAAAATAGTCCAAGTCATATTCAAATTAAAGTTCTCGAAATTATCTTTTTAATAGAAATAATTTGATAAAAATATTCAATTTATAGTAAAAGTTATTGAGTTTTAATTAAATAATACATACATATACATGGCACAAAGGCCGATGTAAGACAACAACAAAAAATATAATATAAAATTTTGTGCTTCGCTGTCTTAGCCAAGCTCTTGTAGGACTCTCAAATTTGGGCAAGCCAATATATGACATATTGGCATTTTGCTTGGCCAAACATGCCTGGAAGTCATTGCTGATGGCCTTAGCCTTGTTTGTTACAGAGCTATTGAATGAAGTGGCGTTGGAACCATCCTTTTTTTAACGTCATATTAAAGAAAAATTATTCAGCATGATAGTACTTAGAGTATCAATTTGATCTCACATGGGACGAGAGAGAATTGTGATAGATGAGTTTGGCTCGCCAAAACTGTACACCTTTTCTTCCACAGAGATGTCTTCGTGATATAAAATAATACATACATGCATTATAGTTATTATTAGAAATTAATGTTGCGTTTAGTACGTAACAATGGACTGAAATATTAATATTTTTTTTTTATCTATTTATTTGTTTGGTAAAAAAAATTAAAGTAAAAATGATCATTTCACGTCAGTCATTTAGAATGAAAATACATTCAACTACTCAACCTATAGAATGGTCATTCTATTTCAAATAAATATTAAAAAGTAAAATCTGCTTACCAAAAATAATGTAATTATCATTTCATTCCTACATCATTTTATGTTTGAAACCAAACAATAGAATCAGAATGATCATTTCATTCTATTCTCATTCTTATTCTTATTCTATTCTCACTTTAATAAAATATTCATTTCATTTTATTGTTGTGTACCAAACGCAGCATAAAGATAATAGCATACAAAATCTCTATTCAACTTGAACGTGACACATCCATATAAAATAAATAAATAAATAAAAACAAATGAGGATTGAATGGTGACCAAGCTGAATCGTGGCATTTGGCAAAGACTTGCAAAACTTATTGTTTATTCTGTTTTTTTTTGGCTAAGGTATCATCTCAAATTCATGTGACGGGCAAAAGAGCAACAAGGAAAGCCGCTCTTATCCAATCTTTTCCGCCCTCCACACAAATATACATGCATGTATGCAAATGTGTGCATATATATATATATATATATATATATATAAACAACTTTTTGTCTAGAGCTTCGACAGGTCACTTGCCTCTCCTTTTCCAGCTACCAGCCATTTCTAGGAAACCAGCAATAAATAAATAAATATATATATATCCTTCCATTCGAACAATTTTGACCCGTTCTCTTATTCTCACTTGCCAATTGCCAGTTGCCAGTTTGCCACACTCCATCTCTGAGAGTGATGTTAATTAGTGAGTCAATTTTTTTCTACCTGCTTTTCTCTTTCTTTTTAATTTGTCTCTCTATCTTCATTCTCTCTTTTCTTTCCCTCTCTCTTCCTTTTGAGTCCCAACGAGTCCAATAAGATTGTTGAATGCATCATTATGGACGATCTCTGACGTCAACAATTCCAATCACATTCATGAACTAAAACTGATTCTGCAGACATTGAGTGATCGAAGAGTCCAACAATTCTGGTAAACTCTTTACTCATAATAGAAGAAATTGAGTCAAAAAATTAAATCATGAAGAAAAAGAAAAAATGGTAAATATCATTTACACCCCTTAGTTTAGGTAATATTTAGATTAGACCATTTCTAGTTTTGATATTCTCAACTACACCTCCTAAATTTTGAGTTTATGTATCAATTTTTCTCTTCCATTAGTGTTACATCAGCAAATAAACGGAATTTACTAGCATCACTAAGTGAAAAAAATTGACGGACGTTACTGACAGGAGATGTATTCTAAAATATTGAAACTAGAGGGAGTCTAATCGGAATATTACCTAATATGAGAAAATGTAAATAATATTTATCCAAGAAAAAAAGTAAAAAAGAATAGAGGAGAGAGAACCCAATTTCTCTCGGTAAAGATTTTGTACTATATTTTCATTACATTTGCAACAACGTTATTTTAGTAGACAACATTCTTATTTTAAAAGTGTAGTAACATTATTTCAAATGAGCGTGTGAGATAAAAATTAGACAAATTATTTGGTTGAGACCTAAAAAAGCACCGGTGAAACAAAGAAGATTAGTGGTAATAAAAGGTAAGAAACATGAAGGTCGACCAAAAATAACATAAGATAAGATTATTTAAAATGACTTAAAAAAGTTAATCATCTTAGGGAAGAAATGGCTTGTAATTGAAAAGATTGGAGAGAAAAATTCATATGACTGACCTAATTCACATGAGATTAAGAAAAAAATGATGATGTTAAATAACATTACTTCAAATATATAATACTTTCGAAAACAGGTGCCGGGAATTCAAATTAGAAGTGTTGTACCGTTGTTTTGAAAGAACACCATTATTTTGAACCGATAACACTGTTATTTTAAAAGTGCGACATAATTTTGAAATAAATATGTTGTACATTTTAAATACTAATTTAAAGTAATGATGTCAAAGTTGTAGCTTAGTGATACCGTTTCACCTTACAATGTGATGATGATTCAAGTCTTTACAAAGTAACCCTTTGTGAAACTAAGTAAAAAAAAATGATTTAATCAATGCAGTGAAAAATACTTGTATCGGAGACTATCTTCTTTCACAGAGGTAGGAGTGACAAAATTGGACACGATCCGACAACACGACACGAGTTAAACGAATTTGAGTTTAAAGTAAGCCGACACGTTTATAAAATGTGTCAACAAGAACACAAGACGCAAAAATTAAGTTGGGTTTGAATTTAGGCTGTTTAACTCGTGACATGATTACAATATGAGTTATTCATATATTATGATCTTATACAAACTTATATATACACAGTTATATATATTGTAATTGTTTGTAATATATTTGTTTATTTAACAGACTGATGTAGTCATAAAATGTAAGAATGAGATTGTTATGGTGTTTTTTCAGTTGTTGAATCACTTTAGTATATTTTTGAATTTATATATAGATACAAAATTTATAATATAGTTTAATTTTATGATTTATGTATTGATATACACTTTATTTTTTATATGATCTTTAGAGAAATTTTGAAGAGTCGAGAAACTCATATGATATAAGTTAAACGGATTAAAAGGGTTATTAAAGAAGTTGTGTCATTATAAGACATGTTTATTAAATAAGTTACATGTATTAACACGGGTAACACGTTTAATAAACGAGTTGGGTTAGTATTAAGGATCTCTAACACAGTTATTAAATAGATCAAATTAAAATTTAACTGTTTAATAGAATACTTATAAATTAACACGATAGGGGACGAAAACACGAATTGTCCCACCTACACATACGGATGAAACCCAACTTACCACATACGTTTCCGGTGCCAAATTCATTTAAAGTGGGAAGTGGGATGAAGTAAAAAGTATACGTGTATAACAACACACGGACATATACATACACATACGAAAACCTCGTAAATGGCCCAAAATAAAGTTAATTTTGTCCAACAAGTGTGTGGACTATAATCTCCTCCCATGTATGTCCAAAAAGTTGTCAGGGTGAGTGTATAATATACAGTATTAATGGGTTAGACATGTTATTTGTTGTAAGTTATTTTTGAAGGAGAGATAATTATAAGAAATCAAGAGATATTTTCAAGGAATAATTGTGGTGGTGGAAGGAATTTCTAGGTAATTATTTTCTCTTTTATCTTTTTTATTTTTTTTATTTTATGTTTTCAGTTAAAATTTATAAGGCTATAGATATCATTTATTAGGATTAGAAATTAAACAAAGATCAAGTTGGATCTCTCTTTCACACCCAAAATTTATGCCAGTTTTTCAAACTTGTAAGGGAATGAAACATCATTCTATGTTTGGAATGATAGAAGAGAAGAGGAGAGAGAATTTAAAAATATCGCAATTTCTCTTTAAAAAATTATCTTTTTATTTTTTATTTTTTTATCTTCTATAATTTCTACTTTTTATTTTCTCTTTTCTCCTACTAAACAAATGAAGAGAATATTTTTAAGAATTGTTTCATTTTCTCTTCCTCCCTTTTCTACTCTCAATGAAACAAAACAAAAGAATTATTCCCTCTTCCCTTCCCTTTTCTCCTTAATTTTTATCTTCCCTCTTCCCTTCCCTTCCAAGCACACCATCAAGTTCATTTTGTTTTAAAAAATTAAAATTCCTATCATATCATTGACCGAAGAAAAAATATAAAAACTTCCCACAAAACAAATGATTTTTTAATGGTTTCATTTTCTCTTCCTCCCTTTTCTCTTCTCAATGAAACAAAACAAAAGAATTATTCTCTCTCCCCTTTTTTTTCTCCTTAATTTTTATCATCTCCTCTCCCCTTCCAAGCACACCATCAAGTTCATTTTGTTTTAAAAAATTAAAATTCCTATTATATCATTGACCGATGAAAAAATATAAAAACTTCCTGCAAAACAAATGATTTTTTAAAGTACAAGAAAATTTCAGCATACCAATAGAGTATGGGCCTTTATAATAGTATATATGCAAGATAAATTACCTCTACAGAGAGAGACACTGAATTATGCCAATCATTTAAGATGAGTTCATTAGTTCCTATTTAGCTTTACTTATATTAAGATGGAGAAATTATTACATGATTTCGGCCTATCATTGAAAGACACAATCAATGTGTTAGTTTTTTTTAATTTTTTGATCGTCTTTTTACGAAAAAAAACTTGGTTGCTTCCGTTACACCTTGCACCAGAATAATCATAATCCTATATGTAATGATGGATTGTGATTATCCCGATGTATGGTACATCGGGAGTAATAAAATTTTTCTCCTTTTTATTATTAGCCAAAACTATGTAATCCTAGACCTTTTTTCACAAGTTCCAATCTCCTTCTTTTAAGGTGTTGGGCAACATGGAAAAGGAGAGAGAAGGAAAAAGAAAAAAAGTTTACTATTTCGTCTCTTTTGGTGGATAAAGAAAACAAAATGATTTTGTTTCCATGAACATTATGAGACATCTACAAGTGACTTTTAAATCACCTACCTTGAATTAATAGGCAATTCATTTGTTTTGTTTTATAACTTCATGGAGATATTTTATTTTATTTGACTTGGTATTTAGTTTCGTTAGACATTGACGTATATTAAAGTTGCATCTCTCCCCAGCAGAAAAAGTGTGAAAAAATCTTTCATTCTTTCTGCTACTGCAATTATTTCTGATACATTTTACCTATTTTATATTTATAAATATTTTGGGTAATTCGACACAAGGCCGGATGAACTGTCTTTTTCGAACGTGACCGAAGAAGTTCATTGGTAGATTAGGATGGTATATTTGAGTTGCAAAAGACCACTCATCCCTGCACGTAAGATGCTTTGCAGCTTTAGGACAATGCTTTGCGTGCCTTTCCATTCCAGCCAGTACTTCCAATTTTCTATTTACTTGTTTGATATTCATTGTTATATTGTGTTTCTAACATTTGTTATTTTCATGTATTACCCCCTTGAATTACTAAAAATGTTCTTGTTATAATTCTCGATATTATATATATATTTTTGGTCTCCATTGATATACATATACTATTAATTATGACAATTTAAAGCTACAAAGTCTATATATATATATATATATATATATATATATATATATATTTAATGAAGTTTACTGTTTTGACTTTGTACTATATGAAGTTTACTATTTTTTTTATATGAACTATGTTTTATACATTGGCGTATATAAATATGTGTTGTGACGTTTTAGTTATTTCAATAATCAGTACTGGTAAATAGGATATAATGGAAAAACTCCACCCTTTATCTAAAAATAAAAATTTATCATATCATTCTCTTGTGTATGAAATTTATGGTTTCCATTGGTGCAAATCCAATCACTTCAATTTAAAATGAGAAGGAATTTCTCATTGGTAACAAATGATTATCCATTAAGCGGGGGAAAACCTATTTAAAAAACAGGAAAATTAGATTCTCACCTAAGAATAGACTAACAATACTAGCTACGCAGGTCAATCAAAAAATTTAAATTAGTGAACATGACTAGTTATGATGAGCCGGGTTGTATAAAACTCAAAAAATTTACCACTTCTAATCAAATCGTGCTCCATACCCACCTGATCACTTATATGATATGTCCACTACTCCTGATCAAACCTCATCCTCCACGCTCACCTAATCACTTATATGATGTCTATCATACAACTTTTAGTGCTAGAGAGTGTCCACTACTCATGATCAAACCTCATCCTCCACACTCACCTATATAATGTCTATCATACAACTTCCGGTGCTATAAAGTTGTAGAAAGTCTTAGAAATTGAATACGGAATAGTTGATGCTGGAATAGAAGGGTTTTTGTATCAAATTTTAATTGTTACATAGTAGAAAACAAATCTCATGAGTTCTATGAACTGTTAAGAAATGTGTAGAGTAATGGCACTAAACTAGGGGAAGAATTTAAAGTGTCATGCATAATAGAAAAACTACCTCTTAGTTGGTTAGATTTTGGTATGTGACTTCGACATAAATAAGGAGAATCGACCTTGACCCAAGTTATCGACTCTTTTAGGATTGAAGAAAAACATAGCTCAAGTGTTAAGATTGTTGGTCATAATTCAACTAAGATAAACCTAATAGAGAACTCTAGAAATAACGATAATAGGAATTTAAATCTAAGATTTAGAAAATTTAAAAGATCTTCCAACAATTGTACTAATCAAACCTAAAACTTTAATCATCAAAATAATAATCATAACCAAAATAATTTCAATGACAAATGTGACAAAACATGATATATTTGTGGGAGGAGCAATCATGTGGCGAGAGATTGCTAAAGTAAGAAGATTGAGCCATACAAGCTGAAAACAAATTTGAATGAACGAGGTGTAAGAGATCATGTAAATATGTTGATGGACCATGAAAACTCATGCGAACCCTTTTTTTCCTCAAATAAATCATGAATTTTCTAGGATAATATTAAAGATCTCATCGAAAACTTACAGCGGCTTGCCAAACAAAGGCTAAGAGAAAGAAGAGCACAAGTATAACTGGCATAAAAATTCATGATTGGATTAAAAAAAGCATAGGCTTCGGGCAATTTTGCGATGAAAAAACTACTCGAATAAAGGGTATAATTAAGACAGATACAAATCAAACTAAAGATATTAAGCATAACAGACATTTTGTTCTTGGATATAATTGCATTTTGATTGCATTATTGATATAAGGAAAAATAAAATAAAGTAAGGTAGACCAAAAAATAGTATCCTACATATAATGATGATTGGTGACCAAAGGTGCTAGTGTGCATGTTTGTTTTAACTGTACTTGTTTTAAATCTTATCTTATCAAAACTCAAGTGGAGGAGGTGTAACTCTAGGGAGTGATACAGTCGCACAAGTACACGGTATTGGAGAAATGGAGTGGAAGAAGACATTCGAGAAGATCTTAACTTTAAAGGGAGTGCGACATTTCCTGAAGTTAGGAGAATTCTAGTTAATGGGTCATGCTTAGTTCAACAAGGATATAAAGTTGTATTGGAGTCTAATAAGGTCATTATTGCAAAAAATAATGTATTTAGGATATATTTGTAAAGGTTTAATCAATTTGAATGTGATTTTGAAAGTCAATAAAAATTCTCATGTTTTTGTGATATATAACATATGAGTTTATGATATGTAAACTTGAAGAAAATTAAAAAGTGATGGATCTAGTATCCAAATTCAATGATTGATTTTAAACATAAGAGTGAGATCTCTGCTAAGCAACCTAGTTAAGAATACTCAACTCTTAAAGTTTATACACAGGGTGATGTGTAGGGGTGCACAAAAATCCGTCCAAACCGGGAATCCAAACCGAACCGGACCGGACCGGACAATTCGGTCGGGTTTTTTTACGGTTCGGTTCGGTCACGGTTCCAATTTTGTGGAACCGTATAGTAACGGTCCGGTTACGATTTTCGGTCCCTTAGGACCGAACCGAACCGGACCGAACCGTTTCTATATATATAAATATAAAATATGTTATATCTAATATTTAAATATTCTACTTATTATATACTTATAGTATTATAATTATACGATAATTATAATATAATTGCAATATTTGTTTTTGAAATATTATACTTATAATATATTTATAATATTATAATTATAAGTATTATAATTATAGGTTGGTGAACCGTGGAACCGAACCGAACCAAACCGGTTCTTCGCGGTTCGGTTCGGTCCGGTTCCATACGGTTAAACGGTTCGGTCCGGTTCCATTTTTAGTGGAACCGGACCATACGGTTTGGTTCCAAAAAATGCCAGAACCGGACCAATCCGGACCGTGTGCACCCCTAGTGATGTGTGTGATTCTAATAGGCTTCTAACTAGAGGTGGAAATAAATTATTGCGACGTTTATTGATGATTGTTCTAAGTGTTACTATCTATTCTTGATCAAAACTAAAGATAAGGTCTTTGAGAAACATATAGTGTGCAAAAGTAAGGTTGAAATCAACTAGATAAGAAAATCAAATGACTTAGATTCCATAGAGGTGTTGAATATGACCTTAATGAGTTTTTGAGGAATGTGGAACCATACATGAAGTAACTCTTCCCTTTTTCCCCATAATAAGGTAGCTGATAAGAAGATTAAAATACTTCTTGATATGATTAACTTAATACTTTTGAGTTATAGCGCATTCGAGAACTTTGGGAGGAAGCAATGCTCACTGCATGTTTTATAATCAATCGAGTAACTGTGAGTGATAATAATAGAACTCCATATGAGATATGAAAATATAGAGCTACTAGTTTCAAAATTCTAAAAGTGTGGGGGTGTTAACCAAAAATGTAATACTTGAACCTATCAGAGAAAAGATAGATTCTAAAACCATTGACACCAGAAATATTTTTAGAGTATACCCAAACTAATTCAACTTTTTTTGATGTGACATAAATATAAAATTGTAAAATTTGTGGGATGGGTGAACATTCATTTAATTTTTTCTTATCATTCTTGAATACACTTGTGAATGTATCTATTATAAAAATTTAATTGCCTCTACTATATGCATTACATGATTTTGCATAGGTGTTAAATGACACGTGGAGGCATCGAAGTTATAATATAAATACAAAGAAGACAAATATAAGGAGGCATGTAAATGAACCGACAATCCTTGAATTTCTAGGAGTATAGTCCTAGATATGTCAAGGGGGATGGTGTAAGATTTTTATGACCCACATGATTTGGACATGTGATATATTTTCACTAGGTGGTGGTTTAATAAGTAGATATTAGATTGATTTCTTATATGATTTAGTCAACTTTATTATTATGGTAAATTTGACAAATTAATAAGAAAAGTGTTTCCTATTATTCTCTTACTTTGATAGAAAAGGGAATTAAATTATTAATGAAAATTGGTGCTCTCGTTACTTATAAAAGTACATATATCCCATCAATTATGTACGCTAACGAAACAACACATCTGAGATTTTTACGTGTGCAATTAAGTTAAAGGAAAGAAATTGGTTTTTGTCTTTTGGCTAGTTTTTTCTGCAGATTGGAAAAAAGACGAAATGGTTTTTTTTGCAGGTTGGAGAAAAGACGAAGTGGATTCGATAGGATTGGCGAGTTTGCACAAGCAGTAGGCTGAGAAAGGAACCAATCAGGATGTTATGATGGAATCAATCAGAATCATCATTTGGAAGTAGTCTCACTTTAATATGTTATTAAGAATGATTCCAGGTATATATATTTATTTATGCATTAGTGATATGTGAAGATGATGAAGTTCAATTTCTTGGAATTATGGATCATGTTTATTTGTGTTTAATGTTTTACACGAATATATTATAGTTTCACAGAAGGGCCTAAGCCCATAAGGGAGTCACCTACGGAGATAATTTGTCCTTTGTGATTGGAGATTGGAGATCCTATGAAGAAGGTTCAACGAGTAGAAATAATTCGCACTATATGACTTTTATATAACACTGTTTTATTAGGAAGTTTCTCGTGAAGATTCTTTCCTATCCATCCATATCGCATAGTGCTGTGTCATATAACGTTAGAAAGGACATTGCCCTGAATGAATCCGAGGCGAGCATACTCTCGTAGAGTATAGGTCACATATATCCTTGGAGGATTCACCTAAGTGAGAGCTGTCGTAGGGTCGCGACTATAAGAATTGGATTGTTCTTTAAAAACTCTCATGAGAAGCAAGATACACGCACAAGACCATTATTAGCGCTACCCAGCACACCTAACCTGACATATTGAATTTTGGCTCAAAGGGGTCGAGTTTAAGACATAGTCTCTCAAATCCCTCAAATGAAAATTGTCAACACTAAGTGCAAGTTCAAGTCCGTGTGACATATTGAAGTTTGGCTCAAAGGTCGAGTTTAAGACCTAGTCTCTCAAATAAAAATTGTCAACACTGAGTGCAAGTTCAAGTCATGAAGACTTTTGCAACTATTGCATGATATTATAATTTTATTTATTTATTTGAAGAATTTTTTAAAAAAACTTGTGGGGGACTGTTAGGTTAGTTTTAAAACTTCATTGACATACTTTATTTTATTTGACTTGGTATTTAGTTTTGTGGGTTACATGATCGTGTGATCGTAGCTATAAAAAGTAGCCAATGGCATTAGACAATGACGTGTATAAAAGTTGGGTCTCTCCAACATATGAAGTGTGGGAAAATCTTTCATTCTACCTATTTTATATTTATATATAGGGTAAAGTGCAAGCTCCTATTTGGTATGTGCATATAAATCCCTATAATTTCAAAATTTAGAGCAAACTGCCCTTTATTGTATATGATGATGTCAGAATTCTTTAAAAAACCCAAAAGTACCCTTTTTGTTATTTCACTTTTTAACTTTTTTTAAAGGGTAAAGTACTAAATGTGCAAAAAAAATCCTTGCAGTGCAAAAAAATTCCCTCACTGTTTACAAAATGTGCAAATAAAGACATTTTGTCAATTTAACAACTAAAATGTCTAAAACACCCTTACATTCTAGTGCTATGTTTGGATGTCCGAAAATGGATCATTCGAATATTAATTTCTTATTTATTTAAAATATGTGCGAACTAAAAATAAGAAAAATAGGAAATATTGCATCCAAACATGACACAAGGGTTTTAAAGGCTGTGAGGGACATTTTGATCATTTTAAAAGAATTTTTTGACCAAGGGGGTGTTTGCACAGATTATAAAAATGCAGGGGGTTATATGCACATAATAAACTGCAGGAGAGTTTTCTGCACATTTTGTATATAGCGGGAGTGTTTTTTTGCACTTTACCCTTTTTTAAATAAAAAAATTCATAAAGTAAGGGTACTTAGTTATTTCATTGTTCAATTTCTCCCAAATTGAAGAGTTATCCTTATTTGCACAAATTGAAAAATGTATTGCACACAACGGGAGAGTATTTGCACATTTTCCATATTACGGGACTTTTTGTGCTTTACCCCTGTATAAGGTGGATTAGAGTTGTATCTTGAAAATGCATAAGACCACTAGTCCTTTCTAATTTTCTACTTTCCTTGTTTGATATTTATTGTTATATTCTTTTCTAAAATTTGTTGTTTTCATGTATTACCACTAAAATGTACTTGTTATAATTCTGGATACTCGTATTATATATATATATTTTGGTCTCCATTATATACATATTCTCATTGTTATAACTAACATTTGCATGATCAACACAATTATAATTGTCATTACAGCCACCATCTCCAATATTGCCACCATCATCACCACTAAAGCAAGATCACCATCATCATTGAAATATTACGAAGGGCATACCACATGAACATTGGAATCCATCATCCAAGTAAACCCTACTTCAGTTTATACACACACAAACTGTACATAATCTCATTTTAGCAACCAGCGTACAATGATAGATGGAGGTAGACCAATTTAGCACCTAGAAAGGCAAAAAAAGATGCATTGGGGGTGACAACCAGCACAAAACCTCTGGCAAACTCTATGAAGTTGATGTCCAAAATGTGCAAAAAATCTGGTGTGGGTATTAAAATTTCCACCAGTAAACAATCAAGAGCTGCTCAACCAAGGAGTGCCTGCGCAAACAGAATTTACATAAGCTGCTCAAACCGTAAATATCTTCCTCACCTTCTTCATTGTCCTGCAACAAACTGGACAAATACCAGCCTCTTCCGCAATCCTGCAGTCATAAATCAAGACAAGCCTCAGACCATTGATTTCTTGTTGAATTGAAATGGATGGCCCAAAAAAAGTTTAAAAAAAGAAAGAACGAAAATTGAAGAGAACACATGGAAAAATTGACTTGGCCAGGGTGAGTGATTGCCAACTTTTGAACATGGTGAAGCATCAGACCATGGAGTTAGAAACTGAGGTACAATATTTAGATACTAAAAGTCCAACGTCCCAGGCCAAATCCCAAAGGCCAGACATGCCAAGTTTCAAGTCCACAATATTTTATACCCAAGTGTCACTGGAGAGAGAGAGTGGAGTCTACAGACCTTGCTCCACATGTGAAACAGGCAGCACAATGCCCACATGGAAGAAAAAAGCAGTCCCTTGGGGAATCAAAGCATATAATGCAAAGACGGCGGCAATTGCTATTGCTTTCCCCTTCCTTTAGTGGCTTTCCATTAAGGGAAGCGACTGCAAGGCACTCATCTGGTTCCTCCTCATCATGTGAGATAGAATCATAAGATGAACCCCAACTTGAGAGATCATCATCTTTGGGCGAAAGCAGTGGAGCTCTTTCAGATCCCATCTCCCCTGCTTGAAATCCTGTTCTGTCATGCCTGATAATTCGGAACATGTTACAGATTCTGAAGAACAAGATAACGAGAACAGTCGCTGCACCTACAAGCAGGAACAGTGGCAAATGTAAACAGGAAATGGTGTCATCAGAAGGATATCAAGGCAGGACATGAAGACAAACGATATTAACCTGATCCAACAATATATGTAATCCATCGTGGCCCATAAGACAGTTTGACATATCCATCATCATATGATACACCCTGAGAGAAGCGAAACAGTTTGAAATCATGGATGAAAAATGAAGTCTTAATGAATGGGATTGAAATAAAGTAACCTCCTTGCTTTTTGAACACATCCCTAGTGTAAGAAGCAACTTGATCAGGCCAGACAGAGTTGTTTTCAACATCTACAATTAACTGACTAGTGGTACTAGCTATCAAATCCTTAAGAGATTTGTAGCTAAAAACAATGAAGAACCAATAGCACTCTATAGGTTGGAATGTCAAATTACGAAGACTAAATTTAATAACCTACAAACTGCAATTGAACCAATCAAGGTTCTCAGCTATATTAAACATCGAATCCACAAGCACATTATAAGGAAACAGCCAACGGTCGTATGTTTAAATGTTGATTTATAGTAATAAAAGCTGTAAATTCTAGACTTTACTGATAATAGAAAGTCAGGACACATCAAGGACAACTATAATCAAAGGAATTAGTTCAAGGACATCTCCTTCAAAAAGAAATTCTAACTGAAGAAGTTGACAGACAGTCTTTTACCTGTTCAGGACCAGGGGAAGTTAGCACAGCAGCATTTTCCTTTAAAAGAAAAAGCTTCAAACTACATGACTGGTGACTCAAGTAGCACTTGTAGTGCGCCTGGGTTATATTATAGAGAAACCCCGTTATTGTGAAATTTAGTTGAACCTAGTCAAAGCAGAATTGTGTAAAATAAGTCAAATCGAGGACACCAGCATTTATGTATTATATAGATTATTGGATACAACAATAGAAATCTAAAAATATCAATATTTTAAATAGAAAATGCATATGTTACTTGATCATATTTAATATGCAGAATATTACAAAAATACAATCTTTCTGGCATTAAAAAGCTGTTAATCTGTGGATTATGGCAGTGATCAGATCCTTCATCTCTTACCAAATCTATACTGCAAAAAGTTAATCATTCTGACACTTATGTGGGTTTTACCAATGCAATCAACTAAAAAGCAAAAAAGAAATGAAAAAAAATAAAATCAAATGAGTGGTACATTTTTTCAAGGACCAAAGAGCTCCTAACACAATTCATAAGAAAGTGATGATCAGTGGCGGAGCTAGGAATTTAATTTAGTGGGGGCAACGTTAAACAAAGTTAAGATAGATATATATATATATATTACCAAAATAAAAGGACGAAAATTAGATCAATTTTTTTTTTTCAGTTTGGAAGTATTTTTTTATCATATAACTAATTTAATTGAAAATAATAATTATAATAATAAACATTGGCCAGAGCTCACTGCAGACATTTGTGCTAGAGGTTGATAAATTCAAAGTTTTTAAAATTATCAATATTATCGTAAAACAATTTAAATCACAGATAAAAAAATATTTTTTGTCTGACCATTCTATGTTGACAAATGAAGAAAATAAAGAGTCCCTACAATTGAAGAAGATTCCCGCTAATGATTCTCCTATTCTGGTAGAATAGGGATTTTTTTAGCAGTGTAACTACAATGGAAAAAAATATTAAACGTCATTCTGTCCAATTGACATGCAAATTCCAAAAATTGACACCTTCAGGATGCAAACTAAAATTTCAATAGACAAACATTCTTGAATCTTTTGAATTTGCTACAACTTAAGCGTGACTAAATTTTCATAAGAAGCACTACAAGAATCCACCCTTAGAATTCTCATAAGCTCTGGTCTCACCCTTTCAAACAATTTCACAAGTTCAAACAAAGTGCAAGAACATCCCAAATTAACAAAATCAGAGAGTGTAAACATTTTCATTGTTACCTCCACCTCCTCAGAATTCAAGTTACCAACTGCAATATAATATGTTCTAGAACTTGAAATTTCTTGGTGGAGTATACCGTCTCCTATTAAAGGAAGCAGACAATATTAGAAACCTATTTTATAGTGATAACAGTAGTAGTAACTAATAGATCCCTTATTACCATGGATAATGTTCCAAGACAAAGTCGTATTAGGATATGATGGGTCCTCTATCCACTCAACAAGATTTTCTTTATCTGCATAGAAGTGAAGAAAATAAACAAAGTGTTTTGGAATGTCGAAATTATATGTATTTACTAGTACATAGTAATTATAAACAATAGATTCTTTAGCCATAATGAAAGATGTTACAGTTGAAGCTGTCAGAGACATACACAGTTCAAGTGCAGAAGCAGATAAGAGGTTTGAAATTACAAGCAGGATCAGGAACAAAATTACAAGGCAATTGAACGGGTTTTTGACTGCTCTCATATTCGAACTCGTGATCTCACAATTGTGAGTCTGAGCTTTTACCATTGCCTTACTTCCTTTTCTTGCTATATCCCATGTCCTATCACCTATCTGCTTGCCTCCATATACATCACAGAATTTATACTGGGAAGGGTGACTCCAGAAGTGGTCCCTGAGGAATATGTGAAAATAGCTGGCCTCTCTAAACATTTTTCAAAGTTTTCCAGTATCTACAATTTGGTAATTGTATAGTTTATAGACTAATAATTTAGTAGGCACATATAAGTTTAATCCTTGACATGAATATACAAATGAGATTGCTAGGTTTTTTTATTGAGAAGTCCAAATTTACCTTGGGCTATCACAAGGGACAAAGGGGCAGAAGTTGGGGATTTTACACTGTATGAAATATCAACTTTAGACCCTTTGTTAAGAAAGTATTGCCACTCCTGCAACAGAAGAGCATATTCAGTTCCAACCATTAATCAGACATCTGAACACTTCCAAGTAACTGAAACTTTGTGAGACTTGGAAGAACAAAACCAGGCAGTTTGAGAAACTTTGCCTTGTGAAAACTGGATTCTATAAATGCATTATGCGTCTCTGACCAAGTGATTTCGACATCCAGGGGGGGAGGTTCATAAAATCCAAATAGCATCAGTCCATCTTTTGTGTCGTATGTTTCCTGCACCTGGTTATAAGCCAAACACAAAAACAACACATTAAAAGCTGAGAAAGAAGCAACAGCAAATTCAAATGAAAATAAGATAACTATAACCTTAATTGACCGCACGAACAAGGCGTTAACTTGTATTAGGCGTGAGCAATTCGGTCCCAACGTTAAATTCACAGATCCATAAAAGCCAAGAATGAGAGTCATCGAAGCTGCTGGTAAGGAATTTCGGAATTTCACAACCAAACAAATTTATCAAGCCATACTCAACTCAATTCTATCTTTAATAAACTAAACTTTGATTATCAAGTCATAACTAATTAAGAAAATCACAAAAACTTATCAAAAAATAAAGAAACCCACAAAAGAAGGAAGGCAACTAAAGAGTGTACTCCGTTTGGTCACCAAGAAAACGTAAGAAAACAAAAGAAATCAATATGAAAGTATGAATCTTAGAACCTCCATTTATTGACCATCCCTAGGATAGCTATATGTCTTAATTTAATCCAATTATTTCATTTTCTTTGAAAACCAAACCATAAAATTCAAATTATTTAATCATTTGTCAGATACCACTGGACCATTAGCCCAGCTGGTACTCTCCTCCCCCATGGCGGGCATTTGAGGGTGTGCATGAGTATACCTAACAAAAATAAATAAAAATTTGCCAGATTTCTTGGCAACCAAACAGAGGTCATTTAAAAAAAACATACAAAAAGGTGCTAACTGCTAAATATGAAACTAATAGCAAGAAAGAGAAGAACTTAAAAAAGAAAAAGAAAAAAGAGAAGAACTTGAGAGATGATTGAGAACAGACCGAAGAACCAAAATGTGACAAGCACGATGACGCAGGACCACATATCGTTGGACACGATATCAGAACTAATCGGAATGCGTAGGCGATAAGGTACAGTCGTCGTCTCTTCTTGGTGTTCGTCATGGACCTGTGAAGAAGAAGACGATGGACCCTCGATGGAGTTCGAATTCGAGCTCGATTCGATTGGCACGGTTCGGGAGTTGTCTGGTTGTTCTCGTTCCATTCTGAACATAAAATTCGATTAGATTCGAGATATCGTTATGACAGTTGAAAAGAGCTGAAAGGGTCGATTAAAAAAGAAAATCAAACCCTAATCGAGAACTTGGGTGTCTCACCTTGGAGATTGTAATTTGAACCTGCCATTGGTATGATCCAAGAGAGGGTGGTGGAGGAAGACGCTCTGAGAGGGTTCACCAAGCAGTCCTCTCTCTGTGTCAGTGTCACCTCCCTCTTCCTTGGAACGGTAGTTGGGTGCGCCATCGACGACGGTTAGTTGAAATATTTCTTCCTCTCTTTCACACAATAATAGAATGAAATTTGGTCCCTCAATGGTCTCAAGTCTCCTCAAAGTGGAATATTATCACACTATACACATTTGCCACACTTTCCAGACACAGACAAATAGTTTTATAATTTTTTTTTTCCTGAATTATAGTATAAACTATATTTATAAGTTTTTAAAAACAAAAACAAGTTTTATTCATTCATAAATTGATAATATGAATCAAATGTGTATTATTTTTTTATATAATAATATATTATATTACTATTTTAAATATATTTATGTTTCTGTATGTATTTTTTTTTATTTTTATACATTTACAGTATCATGTTATACACAGTCCCTCTGCTACCTAGATCTAAAGTCTAACCATCACATGCACAAAAGAACATGGAGTGTATTGTCATGTAAATACACACAACTAAAGAATTTTAAGTTCATCAAACAAGTTGATTTGAACTCTATAACTATGTTGACATCTATATCTCTATTAGAATGGGCCTTACACATAAAATTTCTATTAAAGACAAATTACAAATCATTTTTTTTAATCCATACAAAAACACGATCCACCAAATTTAAATTCTAAACCATTATTGGGAGATGTCTCTTTTCTGTTAGCAATCCATTAAGCTTTTGCATGGTAATGTTTAATTTGCAATTGAAAACCCAATGTGGTCAACTGCTCCAGATATGACAAAGATGTGGAAATGTCCTTTTTCCATGGTAGTTGTATGCACGTCTAAGGGTTTTACAATGGGAATGTCAAAACTCGGGTCGGTTTTTAAAAATAATTTGAAATTTCCATTAATGCTATGTTCGGGTGATATAGAATTTGTGGATTGCAAACAGAAATTAAAGCAACGTCAACCACTTATAGCATATAGAAGACCATTTTACATATTCTCAAACAATACAGTTAATGGTCTATTTTGTCTCAAGGGTATTAAAAATAAATAAAAAATACCAATACAGTTGAATCGTTTAAACCTACCTTTAATGTAAGAGTGCACAAAAAATCAGTAAAATCAGAATCATAGCTAAATTGAACTGAACCGAACTGTTTACTACATTTCTGATTTCAGCTCCGGCTCAAATTTGGATAGGTCCATGAAGTCTCGGCACTTCATAAACCTACAGGGCAAGCCCTGGGCTAGTCCAAAGCTTCTGGTGACGGATTTTTGCCTTCCAGTGTCTTATTTAGACTCGGATTTGGCTCTGAAATTTTCTTAAACTTTGAAACTTGTTTCTTATTGATTTTTAACTTGTTTTTTAAAAAAAGAAATTAGAGTTTTTAACATCTATAAAAACCTCATATGATTTCTCTCTCTGTATGCTTTCACAGAGCTTTCAATACGCATCAAACAAATGTTTTTAGAGAGAGAAAAGATAGATATATTTTTCAAGAGAGAATTTTTTTTTCTGTTTATATTTTTGAGAGCGCACACATATTCATTGAGTGATTTAAGTTGGCTCTCTTTGCTTAATCAATCGTTCGAGAACTGCTTTAAAGATTTCTTACTCAGTGATTTAGGTTAGCTTTCTTTGCTTAATCAATCGTTCGAGAACTGCTTTAAAGATTTCTTATTGATCAAGTTACTGGATTGATTTTTTCTACAACTGTTCGTTAGTGAGAAATGAGAAGAATATCGCACTACGAAGAGAATATAATACTTGTTGAGTGTTCGTGTTCTTCGTCTGTAACAATTGGACAAGGAGTCTCAATAGTAAGCTTGTAGTGTTCCGCATCAAGTGGAGTGGGTGTGAGACTGTTGTACTTTGCTTCAAAGATAGTGGACCTGGTTTTCCTAGACTACAGAGCCTCACTTGTGATTTTTTTTCGATTTGAATTTTCACGTATATCTGGTGTATTAGTTTACTTTATTACACTTTATTTTATTTACTTGCTTTGTGGAATTGTTTAGATTTTAATTGGACTTAAAATTTGAATAATCTAAAAGATTAAGTAAAAAACGAGTAAACTTAAGCACTCCTTCTAAATTTTAAAACAAATTTTTTGCAGACGCTTTCGCACCGCGCAACTCACACCAATTTCTTGGCATTAATTATTTGTTGGCGGAATGATATTTATGCTTCCTGATTAGTACTTACATTTGAATTATAATGTTTACTTAGTACTTACCTTTGAATATATAATTCAAATGCTTAGCTACAAACAGGATGCAAATCTTGCAGTACCTTCAAAGGTGGTAAATGTAGGAGAAGCTTTGTGGTGGCGCCACTGCCTTAATTTGTAATGCCCCCAAAATAATAATAATAATCATAATAAGCAAAAATTGCTTTGAAAAGTTAACTGCATTTATCTTTTTTATAAGCAGAATCACCCTTTACTCCAATGCCTGTTTGTGAAACGGCTCCGAGTCTCTGATCATGCATCATTTTTGAGTATCACATTTGCGTGCCATTATTAATTGGGCTCTTTCGGACAAAGATCGATAGTGCTTAAAATATGTCACCAAATATTTAATGGCCCACGATTGATTGGGTTGCTTCGGATGTCCTCATTGCTAACATGGGCCGTTGACGACCAAGCGACAACAGTCGAACTGTCCTATAAGCCCATAACCCTACAACCAATGGGCTTTCCCCAGCAGTCAAACTTACGTGTCACACGTCCATTGGTTCATCTTACAGAAGTAAGGCCTTATAGTAGTACCAATAAGATCGATCAAAGTTATAGGATATCCTCAGTCGATCCTCTGTACTGTACTTGACGGCGAAACCAGAAGTGGAGAATTAAAAGGGCAGAGACGATGGCCAGAACGATGTCGTTTTCTGTCAGGCTGCTCTGGACTATAGTCCTCTTCGCAACCCTAGCTCTGAGTCAGGTATGATCTTCTCTAACAAAATCCTAGTACTAAAATGGTAGATCACATCTTCTAGGGTTTCAAATTTGTGTACATATATGTATATACCATTGAACGATCGTTTCTCATCTTATCTTCATTTTTATAAGTTAATACAATTGCGATCAGAAAAATGAAGATACTTTTAATCGCAATTGATTTTGTGAATCTTTGATATTACCGAAGTTTGTAGATCTCCTCACATGTATGTATATATGTACGCGAATACACACACACATTCTCATTCTAAATCTCAACAGCGTGTGATTTATTGATTAATGTTAAATGATGATTTTATTTTCAGGCTAAGAAGTCCAAGGAGGATCTGAAGGAAGTGACTCACAAAGTCTACTTTGATGTTGAGATTGCGGGAAAACCTGCGGGTATGTGCAATGCAATTTTATGGAAAACTCTTATGTTTGTGTGTTATGTCGAAATTCGCCAAATGACATTTCCATAGAAAATATCTGAACATCTGTGCGATTTTTGTTTTCAGGTCGTATCGTGATGGGTCTCTTTGGGAAGGCGGTTCCTAAAACTGCAGGTACTTAGCGTGTATTAACTATTGAGTGATAGTCAATAGATTTATATACGGATCATACCCACAGTATCAATTTGTTTCTGTACATTTTGTGGATGGTAAACAAATTATCTCTTCAAATTTGTTATACAATGTAACTATTAATTTTAACCTACCTTTTATTTTTTTTTATTTTTGCAGAAAACTTTCGGGCGCTGTGCACAGGTAAACCAGTAATGTCAACTTGTTTGGGTTAAAATCTCTCGTGTTTCATTTCATCACATCGCATTTCTTTCTGTTGGTGATCATATATGTGACTCTTTAATACTGTTCTTAACCTGAAAATGGGATTTTTAGTTTTGCTTCTTTTAAGTTCATCATCCTTTAAGCCAGCCCCTTACAGCTGAGTGTGGAAAAGAGTTAAATTTTTGTGAAGATCTGGTAGGATTACAAAAAGAATGATTCTTAGGTATATATTTACATGGAGAGGAGATTTGTTTGGGATTGAGATGGCCTCCTTCAAACCCTTCATATTGTTCCCATTAATCCAATCACTTCTAGTTTTATATATAGTATCTATATTGCTTCAGGGGAGAAAGGTGTTGGAAAGAGTGGGAAGCCCCTCCATTACAAGGGGAGTGCATTTCATAGAATTATTCCCAGCTTTATGCTCCAGGGTGGTGATTTTACACTTGGTGATGGACGAGGTGGTGAATCAATTTACGGAGAGAAGTTTGCTGACGAGAATTTCAAGCTGAAGCATACTGGACCAGGTAGGATGATTTCTGTAGACCACTGAGGAACTCATTTAATTGTTTCAACATTGTAAGATCCATCTGAACAAACTGCAAATGAAATGTATAAAGACATACGTACATATGTATATACACAAATATATATATTGATGGATGAACTGCAAATAAAATATTTAGTGAGACAGATCAAGATTCGTTACTTATATTTTTGTACTAAGTGGAAATCGCTATTTTTTATTGTGTACAGGGCTTCTTTCAATGGCAAATGCTGGCCCAGACACCAATGGTTCACAGTTCTTCATTACAACTGTAACAACTAGCTGGTAATTTCACATGCACTCATGATAACAAAAAAGAAAAGTCGTTGGAAAATTTATCTGCTCTACTTCACATTTTGAGTTTTTGTAGTTGAATTTTGTATTTGAACCTTTAGCATATGCTGGAACAAATGATCATTCTGTAGTTGATCAATTGGCAGAGTAGATCAAATGATAATGACCCACAATGTTCTTGTGCAGACCCTTTTTTTATTTTGCCCTATTTGAAGATGTAAATAGTTGGTCCATTTTGTAGCAATCAGGATACTCTAACATGGACCTTGACATGGGAGGGTGTCACCCATCACAGTTATGTCCTAAATTTACAACTTTATTGACTTAGTTTGAATCTATATACAGGTTGGATGGCAGACATGTGGTGTTTGGAAAGGTGCTATCTGGTATGGATGTGGTTTACAAGGTTGAAGCTGAGGGAAGGCAGAGTGGCACTCCCAAAAGCAAAGTCATGATTGCAGACAGTGGTGAACTTCCTTTGTAGTTAAACTCATTAAATGTTATCTTTGGCTGTTCTAAGTTGTGTCACACTCTGAAGACGTAGCGTACCATTAAGTCCCTTAATTTGAAGTGACTTTTTTTTAAACTTTAGTTGTGAGGAAGTAATTATCTTATTGAACCATTGCGAGTTGGACAACAGGGTCCTATGCTCACCTTGAAAAAACCACAAGATTTACTCTTTATTGTACTTGGTGTGCACAAGTATCTGCTTTGATAGCTTGAGATTTTGATTCCAAAACACTGATTGAACTAAGACAGAGAAGAAAGCTTATTCATAGCATTAGTAACACTAAATTAAACGGACACAGATAGGGTGATTAAAAATTACTGAAACCGATTGATTAGCTGATAAATACAAGAATTCTTACTCTCCATCTTATTGGCTGATGAATTCAAGAATTCATATTGGCTGATGAATTCAAGAATTCATACTCCCCATCTTGTGGTTGTTGTTGTTATTTGAAGCCATGATCGCGGTGATGAACCATATTCGAGTAGTTGATGGAGAGATCGAAATAGAGCAACACTATTTTTAGAGACATTTGAGCTGAGTTAGTCTCTCGAATTAAATTGATAATCTCTTGAATTAAGTTGACATTCTTGACAAGATTATGAGGATTCTTGGACTCATGATTCTATTTAACCAGTTGAGTAATCACTGATTTTGATCCAAAACCGACTGAATCTGCTTAAAACTCTTGCTTAATGGCTCCCAATTCTCTGCTTAAAACTCTTGTTAATGTCTCCCAAATCTCCACTTGACACTTCGTCTTTTCATTCTTCATTGTCGTCTTCATAGTGGTTGATGTTTTTGCTATTGCTATTGCTATTGCTGTTGAAATTGCTAGGTTTGGTTATGGACGGGTCATCTCTCTCTAGCTTTCTACAGAATAGAACACAAAAGATTATGAGGATTCTTGGACTCATGATTCTATCTAACCAGTTGAGTCATCACTGATTTTGATCCAAAACCGACTGAATCTGCTTAAAACTCTTGCTTAATGGCTCCCAATTCTCTGCTTAAAACTCTTGTTAATGTCTCCCAAATCTCCACTTGACACTTCGTCTTTTCATTCTTCATCGTCGTCTTCATAGTGGTTGATGTTTTTGCTTTTGCTATTGCTGTTGAAATTGCTAGGTTTGGTTATGGACGGGTCATCTCTCTCTAGCTTTCTACAGAATAGAACACGCAATGAAGAAACGAGATTTTACACAATAAGAATCCACCAGTCGACTGGTTCCATAGCGGTTTTAACTTTATAAAACAAATTGTAGTTTAGAATCAATTTCATTATTCTTTCACGTCCATAATTCCTGAATAATTTTGCTTTAGTACAAAATTCAAAGGAAAACGGAAAATTTGGAGCAATTCAGGTTAGAGTACACCTAGTTAAGACAAGAAACGAAGGAAAATAGTACAAGGAAAGCAAATTCATGTTTTCTCTTTTATTAAAATAAAATTTAAAATTGGGAATTCAAAAACATTTTGGATTTAAGGGGAAAAATGACATGTAAATTAAAAAAATTACTCCCTCCCTTCAAAATTATTTATTTATTTTTTGCACCCATTAGAACAAAAATATTCTTGTTAGTGTTTTCTCAAAAATTAGGGTTTGTCATGGTCCACCGGAGCTTTGATGAGGCATGGGCAAGCCTGGCCGAGTGTGGAGTCACAATATTATGAGCTTGTGTTAATTGTATGAGCTTGTGTTAATTGTATGGTTTGTTTCGGTTATGTTATAAAACAGTTGAATTCTTATTTTTAAATTAAAAGAATTATTGATTACAATTACTGTTTAATTCTCGGTTTAAAGTCCAAATGACAGAACTACTTTTACTAATAAATGAATATATATATATATTACATGTTGAATTTTGATTGATAGAGAATATAAATTACCATACACCACATTACATGGGATCATTATATATATATATATATAAAGTTCCAAAATGGGACAACTCAACCGATCATCTCAATTCAGTCTGCTTCAATTCTATTGATTCCAACAATTTGATTCAGCTTGGGATGTAATTCTTCCATGCACTTGGGATATATAATTAAATTGAAAGCGTAGAATTAAGAAAACCTCAAGAAGATTGAATTGAGAGTATATATAATTTTGGGCAGTTGACAAAGAATCACATATCTACTATGACAAGCATTTCCCTTAATAGATTACACAGCGCCAAACAAGTAAAAACACCTCATACACAACAAACCAAAACATTATCAAATATCCTCGATCTCAAATAACCATTAATTGAAAGGTGTAGTGTTCAAATCTTAGCATCATCTTTTGGCTTCTTGCTTTCAGCTATGTTTTCCCTCTGTGGTAACATTGGGGTGGCTCACGCAATCGTTCGATGGGCCCTTCATCACGAGGGTGCTCCTCTTTCTTAATGGTTTTGGCCTCACTGGCTGCTTGTTCATGCTTTAGATAAAAGAAACTCGTACAAGGACAAAGTATATGCTTCAAGTCTTGTCGGCCCTAAACAAAAACACAAGAAGATAAAAGTTCATTTCTCTCCCTAAATCCAATAAATTGTTAATGAATTAAAATGTTCTAGAAACTAAAGCTACCTACCTATTAAACTTAATCAAAAAGTTATGACTTTAAGGCTATCATCTCTCAATCACTTAATAGTTGGTTTGAGAGATGTCTTATAAATCTCACTGTTAAAAATGCATATCCTTCGCTCGGGGCAATAAATCACACTTAAAACGACTTATATGACTAGACTTTTTCACACGGGAGAATCAGAATTTTGTAAGGTCCAAATAAGTACAATAGGATGGGGGGTATATATATATATATATATATATATATATATATGCTTGATATTCCCATTCAAGGAAAAAAATAAAAATAAAAATAAAAAAAGTAGTTACTGGATCCAATCCAACCCAACCATATATAGACAGGCCCAACCAGAAGTTTGTAAGTTGCAGTACTAATTGGTTTGGATATGTCATCTTCCAAGCAATTGTTCTAACATGGCTGTATGTATTATGATATATAGTGATACGAGTATGAGGAAACTTCCTCCAACTTTCTTACTATCATCGACTCAGACCAATCAACTGTTTCTGCTCTTGTCCACTTTTTTTCACTGATTAAAATCAAATTATATGACAACCGTCTGATCTCCATCTCCAATGAGTCCTTGAAAATTCTAGGAAGCTTCTTATTTTATAGTACATAACTCTTCTTTTACTATTCCTCCTCCACATCTGATTTTCATCCCCTATTTCTCCATATGATCAAAAGGGCCTAGCAGTATATATTAACAAACGTGAAAAACAAGTTCAAATATGAGAATATGTACTTTATGCCCACAATCTACACTATTGTCAAAAATTATATCTATATCCAAAATTGGCTTTCACTATTTCTAGGGTTTAATCTGGATGATTAAATTCAAGCTGATTTTTTTTAACTTGAACTCGCACAATTTGAATTGGGTTTGAACGAAGGTGTTGGCCAACTTGTGACCAATACAAATCCAACTTACATTAAAATTACTAATAAAATTCTTTTTAGAATATTAGGAATTCGAGTTTGACCTAAGTCTAATCTGACTAATCCAATTAACTTGAACCTAACTCAATCAACCTGACTATAATTGGAGTATAAAAAACATATGTTTAGGTTGGGCTTGGAAATATTAGGCTCGATCATTGGGATGGAGGTTGGATTGGGCTTGGCTTCAAGTGCTATCCCACCTTTTTCTTTGAAATGGATAAATATACAACCCTTGTCAATATTATTAAGATGCATTAATGCACATTTGAGCGTGAAAATTCACTATCTAATTAATTGGGAAAAAAAAATCAATCAACTATTTTCTCTCCCCCATTCCAAGCATTTCTGAATCAATCTCTACAAAGCTCGGATGTCATCACTTTCTTGAACTTATCCCTCACCTGGATATAAATTGGAATTAACTGCAGTTGCATTGTCTAATTTCAATAACAACCTCCATTATCATTTAATTAAGTGCATATATATATATATATATATATATATATATAGATATATATATGATATATCTATATATTTATGCACATGTACCCATAGGAGAATCTTTACAAGTAATTGCAAAGTTGTTGTTGTAACTTGTAAGTCATTCTCAGTGATTGCTACGGCATATCAGCGTATATGAACCTCTGATTAATGTTGCCTTCATCGAAACGAAACCGCGTCTTATCAGTTTTGCTTGCAACGCAAGGCATTTTCCCTGAGAGTAGAGCAATTGCCATTAATTGCAAATGTAGAGATAGTGAGATTTTTTTTTGGAGGCAATATTGGACTCATTTTTTCTACGTTTGTACTCCCATTTTTGAAAAAATTGACATTTTTAACCTTAACTTCATCAATGAATGATTATTATTTTTCAAACTGCACAACTATCATTTCTGATATCATCATGTCTTCAATTTTTAATGTTTTCGGTCTTTTTGATGAGATCAAAAATAAATAAATAATCAAAAATAGTTATCTCTTTCTCTTTTGACAAGACTCAAAAATAAGGTATCTAGGTTTAATAAATTATCTTGAGAGGACTGAAAAAAAAATAGTACAAAAAAAATATTATCTTTATTAAATAAATTATCTCTTTTGACATGAATTAGAAAATTTTATTACGATAGGACCCCAAAAAAAAGTATACTACGCCAAAAAAAAAATAGAGTTCCATTATTTCTTTTGACAGGACCCAAAAAAAAAAATTTATATATATATATATATATATATTCAAGAAAAAAGTTCTCTTTTGGCCTAACCCCAAAAAAAAAGTACTAAATGAAGTAAAAGGAAGGTAAAAGAGTTAGAATTTATAGTAAAGGGTAGTTGTGGTATTATAAATTAAAAAATTATACATTAATGAGTTGAGAAACTTTTTTGTCATTTTATTTAAAAGAGAAAGGAAAGTAGAGTGTAATCGTACAAAAGTAGAGTGCGAATATCGCCTCTTTTTTATTTATATTAATTTTTTATGTCTATTGTAAAACTAAAAATAGATCTTTTTTTACCCGCTAGTAATTTGTTGCCCAAAGTTCAAAACCCACAACCAGCTAAATCTATTTTTTTAATTATTATTATTATTTATCTGTTTCTCTTCTAACATTAATTTTCATGGTCATCTCATCTATGTAATATCATTTCCATGTAATATTCCAAAGCAATGCTATACGTCATGAAATTATTTCATAAATTTGTAAAATGAATAATATGACAGGTAACGTGGAGAGTTAGTATTGATGGGATTCCCCCGTATACAAAGTCCCATGATATTATCACCGAATCTTACCAATACTAACTTTCCACGTTACCTACCATATCCTTCATGATACAAATTCATGAAATAATTTCATGACGTTTATGATTTCTCTTTCTCAATCTTCCATTATGTACTCATTCATGGTGAAAATACTACCAGTAATATAGAAGCTTAATTTTGTGACATACTTGATTAATAAGAGTGAAAGCCCCATTAAAACTGTGAATTGTTTAAGTACACAATAAACTCTGAATGATACTTAAAATGAATGGTCCTGATTAGGCTGTCAGCTAATTTCACATGATCACCAGCACGTACAGTACGTATAATCGTGATATTTGTGAAATTTTGGTTATTCCATGCAAAATACGCAAAAGGGCACCTGTACAATATTCCTGTTGCATTGTACGTGTTCTCCATGCAGAACAAGAAACAAAGATTGCGAAAATTCCAGGAAAGTTCAACCTAAACAGGCCTTGTCCTATATATATATACACATACTCTTACACTATCAACACTTACATATATTTATAGAGAGAGAGAGAGAGTAGAGATAAAACTAGTGTGTGCTTCAATTTCCCTTAGCCCCTTAGCTACTTAATTAATTTGTAGAGAGAATTAAGTGCTATCATGAGTTCACAGGAGTACTGGAACTTGGAAAATGTTGGGGTTTCAAAGGACTTGAGCAAGGACCAACTGACCGGCCGGACGGCGCAAACCTTGTCGTCGTCATTGTTGCGTAAGAAGTCGGATCCGGCGTTGGTGTCCAAGGTTCGCTTCCGATTGGTTAGACAATTTCTGATCAACCTTCAAGAGGTGATACTTGGAACCAAGCTGTGTGTGCTCTTCCCAGCTATTCCTTTGGCTATAATAGCTGAGTATTGCAATTTTGGAAGAGTAAGTGTTACAGCCTTAGGTTCAATTAGGCCTTTAGATATTTCTCTCTCTCTCTCTATAGTTTTGGATTCCAGGATTGATCTTGAATTTATTAGATGGTATATATAGTTGCAACATTTTTCCTAATGAAATATATATATTTTTTTATGACCAATTAATCAGCCTTGGATATTTGCTCTGAGTTTACTAGGGCTTGCTCCACTTGCTGAACGTCTCAGCTTTTTAACTGAGTAAGATCCCATTTTTAATTTACGTGCTTAATTAGTTGGATATATATACATATATATATATATTTTTTTTTCTAACTTTTTTCCTTTTTCCTCTTTTTCTCTAATATCCCCTACCAAAAGACAAATTTCATACTACACTGGTCCAACAGGTATATTTCTTATCACTTACTAGTTCCTACTCTTTAAGACACATACACGTGTACAATTAGAGTAATAATATATATATATATATATATATATATATATATATATATATGGAATTTGCAGTTGGAGGGCTGCTTAATGCAACATGTGGTAATGCAACAGAGTTGATAATAGCAATATTTGCTCTTCACCAAAAGAAAATACATGTGGTGAAGTACTCTCTTTTGGGTTCCATTCTCTCAAACCTTCTTCTTGTTCTTGGGAGCTCTCTCTTTTGTGGAGGATTGGCCAACCTCAAAAGGGAGCAAAGATTTGACAGAGTAAGACATTAATTAATTGTACACAAATTATATATATACTGCAAACCCATAGCTAAAGTATTCTTGTAAATTATCACCCACTTCATAACTATATATATATATATATATATATATGATCATTTCATTAATTCACCTTCTTTGCTTTAACAGAAACAGGCTGATGTGAACTCGCTCCTTCTATTGCTTGGGTTGCTTTGCCTAATGCTGCCATTGATGTTCAGATATGCTGTTGAATCCGCAGCAGCCACTTTCACAGCCACTTCGGTTCTTCAATTGTCGAGAGTTGGCAGCATTTTGATGCTTGTGGCATATGTTGCTTATCTTTTATTTCAGTTAAAAACCCACCGCCAATTGTTTGAATCCCAAGAGGTGAATAACACTAAAAACCAAAAATATAAAAAAATGACAATTAACAATTAATTAATGCTTGATGACAGAGCACCATCTCTTACAAACAAACAAAAGAACAAAAACATTGGCTTGTATACCCTATGTGCTAGCCAACTCATCATTTTGGTTGAATATTGAGCAGGAAGGTGAAGAAGATGATGATTATGATCTTTCAGAAGAGAACGCTGTGATAGGATTTTGGAGTGCATTTATCTGGTTGATTGGTATGACCATTATCATAGCTTTGTTGTCCGAATATGTTGTGGGTACAATAGAGGTACATCATTAACGAAATCTTCATATCAAAATCTATTATGTATCCATAAGCAGAAGCATGCATTTCTATTGATTATGTATAATATATATATATGTATATATTTATATTTTCCCTCAATTAGGCTGCTTCAGATTCTTGGGGCATTTCTGTTAGCTTTATCAGCATTATACTACTGCCGATTGTGGGGAATGCTGCAGAGCATGCTGGATCTGTCATATTTGCTTTTAAGAACAAATTGGTAGGATACTAATTAATTAGCTATATATATATATATATATATCTTACCTTCATTATTTTGTCACTCTAAATATATATGAGCATTAAATTTTGTTGGTACCATGCAGGATATATCTTTGGGTGTTGCTTTGGGTTCTGCTGCTCAGATATCCATGTTTGTGGTGAGATTTGATATAAATATATAGTAGAATAATGACAGAAAAAATAAAAAGTAAAAAGTGAAGAGCAATGCTACACGTCATGAAAATATTTCATGAATTTTTATCTTGAATGATGTGGCAATTAAATAATGAGTTAGCATTGGTGGGATTCCCCCCATACACGGAATGTCAATGGTATTATCACTTGTCACATCAGTCATGAAGGCAATTCATGATAAAATTTCATGACGTTTAGTATTTCCCAAAAGTGAAACGCATACATGAGGCTTCACAATTGTCAGTGGTGGCCCAACAAAGTCTCGTCGGCTTTCACTTTTCACTTTGGTATCAGAACTCTTGGACAAAAGCCCATTTCACAAAATATTACCAAATAAAGAAGTCCTATATGATATATAACCGGCCCTATTGTTGCATGGTTTCACAGGTTCCTTTATGTGTGATTGTTGCCTGGATAATGGGCATCCCTATGGATCTTAATTTCAATCTCCTAGAAACTGGTTCTCTTGCTTTCGCAATTATCGTCACAGCCTTCACCTTGCAGGTTTAGCTCCTAATGTTTATGTTGACACACACACACACTGCTACACACACATATATATCTTAGAATGATGATTAATTATATATATATATACTTGACACTTTTTCTGATTTTGCAGGATGGAACTTCACATTACATGAAAGGAGTGATCCTCTGTCTATCCTATGCTGTCATTGCCGCATGTTTCTTTGTTCATAAAATTTCAAAAGATGATTATCCAAAGCTTTAAGCTGCATATATATATATATATATATATATATATGCATGACTCCAAAATCTTTCATTATGTTAATAACCTGCATGCAAGCATGCATGCATGTACACTAAGTACGTATTAATTTTTATGGCGGATAAAAAAATGGTAGACAGATGGATCATCATCCTCGATCTGGTGTGTGCGCATCAGCAGCGCATTCATTAGCAGCATTTGTTCATTCAAACAGACATCTCGTATGTTGATGAAGCACTTGCGAATTAACTCTTATCAATTTTTAAGTTTATTTTGAGGCCTTTGTTGTGAATAAAAAGGAACTTCCCATTGAAGATGTTTGTTTGTACGTACATATTTCCTTGTTTCCTCGAGGTCAGGTTTTGTTTTTGATTCTAGTACTGTAAAAAGTGGTGGCAAAGGGCATTTCAACACATGCAGTGTGAGAGGTAGAAAAAAAAATGCTATTGCTTCCTGTTTTGTAATAATCGATATTCCATGAATAAAATTTCTCAACTTCGGTATTTAAAACCCTTATATATATAATTCTGAATTACACTTGATTTTACGTTTCACTGCTCCCAAAGTGAATGTTGAACATGGTTTCCATAGATTTGTTTCCCATATCTAACTTCTCCCACACAAGCAACATAAGCAACACTTGGTATTTTTATATATATATATATATATATAGATTCTGTTAGGATTTTCTTTTAAAAAGCGACTTTTAGATTTTCAAGTTTAAAAGTCAATTTGAAGAATATTTGGATTGGTAAGGCTAAAGAGTTTCGGAGTTTAAAAAGAACGTTCAAAGTAAATTAGAAGCTAGTGGGTATCAGTTTTCTCAATTAATTTTTTTTTTTCTGTGTAAAAACTGAAAAAAAACTCACTCAAACAGAACCATAGTAGAGTAAACCTAAAAGAACTAAAGCAAGTGATGTGGTGTGTTGACTATAAACCTAGTCATGGGTCTAACCAAACCAATCTTCACGTCGTCCCCTCCCTCCCCCGAAGGGCCAAAAAACACAAATCAAGTAACATTGATTTAATTTATTTATTTATGCTAGTTTTTCTTATTTCAGTGACACTCAATACTTTTCTATAACAAGAGAGATGAGACAATTGAAAACCAGCAGCTTCTCAAAGTTTGAGAGGACAGATTTTCAAGGTCCAAGGGAATTAGGTTACTAAAGACATAAAGCAACTCCAAACATGGGGAGGAACAAGAAAAAAGGTTTCCAATCTTAGCAAGCGTTTATTTAACTAAAAAAGTTTTCAAGTGAATTCACTCTAAACAAGCGTTCATTTATATCCATTATTTATTTTTTTTGTAATGCTACTCAGGCAGAATTCGTAGACAGAATGTTTTATATCCATTAAATGCATGTGGTGGGCTCCCCCACATACACTCACCACATGCATCCAATGGATGTAAAACATTCTGCCTATAAATTCCGCCTAAATAGTATTACCTTGTTTTTTTTAGGACAAAAAAGTCCCCTTTGACACAAGTCCACTTGATGCATGCGTATTAAAATTGAATACATCAAACCAGAAAAGATCCGCACGCTATTACGCTTCTTTCGAACCAGTGCTATCTGTACATGTGCAAGCTTTACACCTTAAAGGTCGTTCGGGCTTTCTTGGTACGAGTAACCTAACCAATTTGGTATCATCATTGATTCACCTTTTTCATTGTGATGTCACTTATATCTACCATAATCATATTTAGTTGGGAAGAGCTGTTGAAATAGAGAGAGAAAAGCTGCCAAAAATATTCATATAAGATGCCCGCCGGCACACGTAATCCTAAAATATGAAAATAACAGTTTACAGAAGAACTCTCTCACTCCATAAGATTTATACAAGAACTCTGGAAATTAATTAAACGACAATCATAGCTTTAGCTTATTAGGCCACTCCAGACAGATGTATCTAACATTTCGTTCGCATGCAACAATATCTAATCTTCTAGGGCACAAATGACAGTTCTCAGACTAGAACTTTTTAGCATTGAATCAAAAGATCACTAATGGAAGAGTAGGTAAAATAAATTAAAAAAATATATATATAGGCCTACAACCCAACCATCATAAAAGGTTTCCATTGATCAAAAAATATACATAAAATGACTTTCATGGTAGTGTAATCTGCATCCATGAATGCCAATTTTATAAAAATGTGCAATGCATAATAATACAACAACAATACAAGTCTACAAAAAGCAAATACAATCCAAGAAACTGCGCTAAGCGCCCTAATAGCCAAAAGAAGACATCCAAATTATTAGATCAGATAGGAAAAGTAAAAGAAAAGAGAACGCCTGTGAAATGTTACAAAGCTGCACATCCTTTTCAATACTGTATCATCAGTTTGCAGCCAAAAAGGGGGAAAAAGAGGTTATAAGTTAGCTACCTATACAAGGTTGGCAGATGAAACCATCAAATACCAGCTCCAAAAATTAGGTAGGACTGTATGTACTACCAGAATGTCTTGTGTTTGCCCTTAAGATTACATCGAGTTGATTTTGGTCCGGGCTTCTTAGGCTTAGAGTTCTTACCCTTCATGCTGTATATATCATCACCAGAATCATCACTTTCACCCTCAAACTTCTTGTTAGGTTTCTTCTCAGGCCTCCCACAAAGTACAATCTTCTTTTCATCCGGTTGCACAATCTCAGACTTCTCCTTAGGCCTCCAAACGAAAAGAGATCTGGAAGAGTAACAAGATTAGACTAAAAGTGCATTCGCACATCAACAATGAGAAGTAACAATTATCAAATAGAGGAATCAGAAACGACTTAAAAAAATCTTATGGAATATTGACTTCCATCCTTCTCTGCAAACCTAATAATATCAATGACCTAATACTCCAAAACCTTACTTGTGCATTTCGAAGGATTGAAGTAAAACGCAACTGGCCAAAATTCTTAAACTCAGATAGGTGCAAATAAAATCCTGAAGCCAGAACATCAATGAACTTATAACTTTCATGGAGTCATTGGCGAACAAAATTACCCAGGTTTTATTTTAACGGATTTTTATTTGTTTCCGAAAACTATTACATTTTCCACAATGAGGTTAATCATTTGGAAAGAATAACATTAAGAAAGACATCTACAAATGATGCAGTGTGCTTCAAAAGTAGTGGTCTAGGTTGGTGTGTAATTGAACCTTTAAGATCCATAACATCTTAGAAGTTAAATATATGTACAAATACTTATTTGTAGATTTTGTGTGCGCATTTGTGCATCGATATTAGCAGATATTAAAAAAAATTACAATATTTTTGACTTCTATCATTTTAGGCCATTTAAATTTATTTTCTTAGTTTTAACACGGAATCTGAACCAAAAAAAAATACTAACATTAAAGTTCCAATATCCACTCTCGATTCAGGCAAATAAAGTATCCAAGATCATAAACATCCACTAGTTATCAATTTTCAGTGATTTTTGCACCCTCCCGACAAAAGAACTTTGAATAAGATCATAGAAAATTTAGGCTCCATTTGTTTCAACGTAAAATATTTCTGAAAATTTCCGGTGTCGGGTAGCATCAACCAAGCTAGCTATTCAATATTTTACGGATTGGTTGCATCAATCCTAATATTTTGGTGTGAGGGTATAACATTTTTCCTTTTAAAATTTGCAATCAAACACCAAAGTTTTTTAGAAATATTTTCCAGAAAATATTTTACATTGAAACAAACAGAGCCTTATTTACCAAAAAATATCATGGGAAATTTTCTGTTATCTTATTCAGATCTTATCAGTTTAGACCAAAATAATTTGTCGGACAACTAGGACACCTGATACTTATTCACATATTATTACAATTGGAAAAGAATGGAGAGGAATTTCTTAACTCAACAAATGTTTATAACAACAAAATAATGTCAGATCACTCTACATAAGTAAATGAGGAATGACTGATAAGGCATGCAACAAAAAATAGCAAGGCAGGAACTGGCAGAAAACTGTAGTGGTCTACTTGCTAAATTGGTAACAGAAAGTGGAAACACAACCATCAATCTTCAAACAAAAATCTAATAACCACTGAATAAAGAATCAATGATGCATAGAGAGTACAAACCTTGAACTACCAGAAGCCAAAACATCATCTCGTGGATGTAGCTTATTCACTGGACTGATGGTCGTAATGTTTGGATCAATGACCTCAGCAACTAATTGACCAGTGCTTATGTCTATAAAGTCAATGGGGTGCAAGGCAGCTTCATTATAATTTTCACTTATGTAGCGCCCAATAACAACAAGGGACTCTGACGGGTCCTGCATAAAAAACCAACTTCAAATATTTGAATTTTCTTTAAAGGCATTTAGTGCAGATAAATATTTTTCATGCTACAAATTGGGGAATAGCATAAGATCACCTTCGGATCCCATTCAGCTCGAAAAGGAGTCAAATGCCGATTGAAATCATGACTATGTACAATTTCTCGACTTGGGGAATCCAAATTGCCAAATACAGAATCCCATACACGAAGTCTGTTGTCCTGAGATGTAGTAAGTATTTTGCTGCCACTTTGTGGAGAAAAATACGCAGAATTAACAACACGTCTATGTGCAAGAGCACAAAGAGAAGATCCAGCTTCCAACCGACGCATGTCCCATATACGAGCCTGGGGTGAAAAAACCATTTCATATTGAGGACCATTACAACAATAAACAGAACAAGACATAAAGTCATGCTACTCAGGAGATAAAAATGTCTTCTCAAAATATTTTGATTCTCTACAAGCCCATAATAATAAAAATTCAAGATCATGGAAGCTTACAAAATGATCATTTCCACAACTCAAAAGAAGTTCTGGCTGAACAGGATTGCAGTGCAGACCAACAACTTTGCTTCGTTTCTTATGAATCAAAATAGCCTCCCCTGTTTTGTTGTTAGAGCGGCTATCCACCCTACACATGTAAATAACAGAAAACAACCCAAGGTTATGAATACTTTCTGTTCAATAAAAAACAAGACAAAAATATTTGGAAAATATGAGCTTAAAATCTATGCAGTGATGCAACACCTCCCAGTTTCCCCCCCTAAGCCAAGATGCAATTACAGTACGGTCTTTTATTTCAAGATCTCAGTCTTATTTATTTCTTTTTTCCAAAAGTTCAACTTTCTTCATCACACAACCATTTATGGTGATAATGAACTTTGGAATTCTAAACAAGAAACTACTGTGACATTACGCATCCATAAATCTCAAAAAAAGTTTAAACACATCATCATTTTAATTTAATATGGTCCTGACTAATGTAACACGCTTTCAGATAAGTCCATCTGGATCTTTACAAAGTTACAAGGTTTAGTCTGTGCCAATTGTCTCATCATCACCCATGTTAAGGGAAGTCCAAATAGATAAACAAGATCATCTTCATTTAAATATCCCATTGATCAAGTCTAGGAAATTTTTGGCCAAGAAATCATACATATAAAATCACACACTCTTGAGAGTACGGTTCATTCCAAATGCTGCCCACTGGTTGCATCATTTTAATGGCATTCATTCCCATTGGAAAATTAATAAATTGATACCATTTAATTATACCATAAGAATAATCTGATTATTTCCAATAGAAAACATATCAGTAATGGGACACCAGAAAACGACTTCTTAAATAATTGATAAGTAGAAGTGATGCGTACAAGTAAAGAAATCCAAAGTTATCTGCAACAAGCACAAGACCTTTCTCTGAGTTCACATCCAACCCGTAAAGCATCCTCCAACTGCTTGGGCCCTACAAGAAGACAATCTATAACTCAAACTTGATCAGATAATGAAATCAGATCACCTATAGTTGTTAAACCTTTAAGTGACCAATCACACAACTAATAGAAGAGAACATTGAATGATATCAAATATTTAAGTATGACGAGCACGAAAAATTGCTTCATGCAATGGTAAAAATTTTAAAACTCAGGCTGCAAAGTGGGGGTTAGATTTGCACTCATTCCACCTCTTTGAAAAGCTTTGATTTATGAAGACCAACAATGGTAATGACCTTCATTTCAAAATATTCAAGAATACAGGAATTCAATAAGAACTATATGCTTTGACAGTATAAATATTAAATCAGATTATAAATTATTAAAATGATTCAAATACTTGATGAATATAGTTAAGTGCCAGGATGGGTGCACAAGCCATGTGTCCAAAGAAACAAAAAATCATTCAAGTAAGAAGATGGATATTGTATGATGGATTACATATAAGGTGGAATGCTATTCGCTTTCATCTCATTCTCAATCCTAACAATATATTACAACATCAGATAAAAAATACATGTTTCAATTTGAGGAAGCTGTTCAAAAAAGAAAGGAAAGGAACCAAAAGATAAAAAGATTTAAAAGTTTGAGGATGATCAGAAGCATTAACAAGAATATCCTACCGATTTTAAATAGTTGAACAATCAAATTACAACAGTCATATACAGCACTAAATTTGTAGATTCAGACACTTGATCATGAGTCAGATTGGTCAAGAAAAACATTTGATGAAATACCTGCCACCCATTAGGATTAAGGTTCATTAACGATAATGAAATTCCAGTCTCCAAGTCAGAATAACTGATGGTTCCATCTGATGATGCAGCATATACCATTACATCATTTGTTGGGTTGAACCTGAAGATAATTGGAATGTTTCGGATAAATCAGCCCTCTTATAAACAGAGATGCATGCCAGAAAATAAATACAAATAAGGGAGTCAGATAAAGAGATAACTCACTTCATGTTGTTAAGTATGCAACCATGTATATTTTCGTAAACCGTCTTTTCATGTACTTTACCATAATCCCAAACTCCAAGTTGTCCTTTCTTTTACATTGAACCAGAAAAGGAGAAGACACATCAATTATTATAAAAGAAATCTCATCCTCAGTTAACATATAACTCAACAAAATGCTAGTGTATTCAAAATTTTAACCTTATCTCCAGATAAAAGAATGTTATTGTTTGTTGGATGGAACTCCAAGCATGTAACTCTTCTACTGTGGTATCTTATAACTGCACAATTCACTTGATCTGGGATCTCAAATGCCGGTTTGATCTATTACAGATGAAGGGGGAAAAAAAAGTAAGGGAAGATACATTTGGTAAAGATCACATATAACTACACAGAAAAATAATGATTATTCTGAAAACTGAAGACCAAAAAGTTCCAAGAACATAACAAAACACATAATAAAACAATTCAGCTTCAATATTCACAGCTAGTTGTGTATCTTAGTCACCGACTGATTTATGTATATAGACTGAATGCTAGGAATACTGATTTAGGCCTAGGCAATGAACCCACTGTTCATAGTTTTTTAAGTGATAAAAACCATTAAGCAACCTATAAAAGTTAAAAAAAGTAACAGAAAAAATAAATAAATAAATTTCAGGAAATAAAGTTAAAAAAGTTGATTTTCTATTGAGTTCAGTTCTCATCATGAATAATTTCAAGAGAATTCTATAATTTTAATCTACTTTAGCTAAGAAAATATGTGCTGTTGTCCAAGTATTTGGATCCATGTGTTAACTCTAACATAAATCATACTTGGCCATAAAAATAAATGGCTATGCAGAAATGGGCTTAACCAAAGATGTAACAACTCAATAATAATGTCCCCAGTAACTAGAGTCGGTAAATTTACTAAAACAGCACAGTATAATGGTATGGAGAAAATTCTCTCCAGTGCACTAGGGAGGGTAGAGATCACCCTCATTGCCATATATATTGTATCATTTCGAATTCCAATTTTCCGGTATCGTATATTGTACAGAGTATCATAAGATTTGGGATATTTAGAACTCAGACAAAAACAAAGAAAGAAAAGGTATACTTGCACAAACACATATACCTTGGAAGAACAGACCATTAGGTAATGAATAAAAATGACATGATATAAATTTTGACTCAAAGAGGTAAAGACATGATGCATTCATCAATATCTAGTACATTAAAATTAAGGAATAAAAAATTGCATTTCATTGCATTATTATATTCCAAGATCCCCAAAATAACTTCATAAGGTTTGGCTCATATCTTTAACTTCAATAATTCAACTAGTCAGCTATAAAGTAAGACATAAATTAGTAATCGCCAAGTAACAATTCAAAATTTTCAATCTTCAAGCTCCAACCAGTCGCCTATCAATATACTTAAAAGATATACAATAAAAAAAATAAAAGAACCATTGGGTATGCATGTACAAGTATATCCACAAATCCATATAGCCTAGCTCATCCCAGGGAAAAAAAAACAAATAGCCTACACTTACATGTGTATAACTATATACCCCCAGTTCCAAAGTTCATCCCCAGAAAGAAGAGACACTATAGCTATATAAACAAAATAAAAGGGAAAAGGACTCAAATAAAAAAAGAAGACAAAATCTGTCAAGCCGTAGTATTCTATCTTCATGCTTCAGAAACAATGTACATTTAACAGCAATTGAACCAGAGAATAAAGGATTATAAGCAGAGTCATTGTCCATAGACTTACTGTAGGGATGTTGGGTCTAAGCTGGCGCTCAAAAACATAATTCAACGAGTTACGAGTGTTTCTACGGAGTGCAGGAGTGACCCCGTGCTCAGTAGCCACTCGATGCGGACAATTCATCGTAGTGTGGCCTACCATCCCCAATACACAATAAAACGGATAATTAGATAATATTATAATAAATAAAATGTGCAACTCCAATGACCTATACAGAAATGAAATCATCAAATATACAGATCAATCATTCAACATTTCTAGTGAACAGACTGTAAATAAATAAATAAATTAAAAAAAAAAAGCATTCCATAAATGGTCATGGATGGAGCTACCGAGCTAGAATGTTCTTACTAGGGGGCAGAAGCCAGAAGATATGGACCGTGAGTAATAATATTAAAATAACTATTTTCAGTGACAAAAGTGACAAATCTAATAGACAAAACAAATTATTAAGTGCATAGAATTTGGTATAAATTGTGATGGACAAATTTGATGAATCAAAAACAATGAAGAATCATCTTGTAACTCTAATTTCTTGCTTAAGTGATAAAGCAAAAAAGAAAAAATCAGATGTTAAGATGTTTAACAAGTGAATAATCGTGAGACTTTTGACTCCCGGGAATTATTAAATTCCCCATTGTTAGCTAAAATCTAAAAAAGACCAAGTATTCTAACAAGCTACTTGTATTAGACTTTTATAGCTTTGTGCAACTATTTGAAGTATAAAACGACACACATGATAAGTAAATGAAAAATGAATTGAAGTATGCCGAGAGAGAGAGAGAGAGAGAGAGAGAGATGGCATAAAAGGTTGGTTCTCCATTATATCCTCCCTCACTATCTCTGAACTAGAACTCTAGAAGTAGTTGCGACAACTATCCTAGCTTACATACAATGTTGAAAATGTTAAAAAGTTTAAAAAAAGATATTTCATTTTCATTACTAGGTTGCGTATTTCATACAAACTATTGCACATGCCATCTGCTATATATATATATATAATCAGAGAATTTAAGTGGATTACGGATGTCAAAAGTAAAATCAAATTGTCCAACATGTTCACCGCGGCATGTTAATCCAAGGTTGCAATGCAATATAAAGAAAGCCAGACGTTGAAACACTAAGTCAAATAGAGATGAGGCTATTTGCACGCGAGTTAAACAAAGATCATGTACCTTATAAACACTATTTCAAAACAAAGAAAACCTAGAGTAGAAACACAGTGGAACAATTCAAATCCCAGCATTAGGATATTATGGAACAATTCAAATCCCAGTATCCCATTAGGATATTACACCACTACTATAAGCAAAAGAATACTGAATTCAACTGGTACTGAAGTGCAAATTTGTACCAGGCATCTTGCAAAGAAAACAGGGTTTCATTGGGCAATCAATGTAAGTAGCCCCTTTGAATCCTGCTTCATGACCAGTTCGCTTGCAAACCTAAAAACAACATCGCATATTACAATATAATACTGAAATGTTGATTTATATGTGTGTGTGTATATATATATATAAAGAGTTTGAAACCCTGATATACAAGCAAGGGGTAGAGAGTACGGCTCACTTTGCAGACTTTCTTGAGACTGATGGTAATCGGCGCTCTCTCTCCCTTCTTCGCCGGCGTAATATCTCCGACTGGCTCTCCATTTTCGCGCTCTTCTACTGCGTCATCCTCTTCTGATTCTTCTATACCATTGTCTTCTTCTTCTTCTTCGTCGGACGAACTTTCTTCAGAGTCGGTGTCTCTCTCGATGACCACTTTAGGGAAAGTCGATCTTCTGGTTTGCGGTGGCATTTTGGGGAATTAAGAAATTACAGAAATGGAGTTATTAGGATTGAAGAAAATCAATAAACAGAGATGTGTTGAATTGAATTGGGGGGCGGAAGCAAGGAAAAGGCAACCGGCTTTGACGACATCCAAATATGAAATTACTAAATTATTCTTTAAGTAGTGAACTAGTTGTGCTCTGTTGTGAATGTTGAACTCTGGGGTTATTTCCGACATTGTGGTCTGTGGAAATGGCGGGAGATGGCGTGGCTTGTTGTCCGCCACCGTTCGGCTTCTGTGCCGCTCGTGTCTCTCACGAGCGTTACATGTAGTAGTTGTTCAAAACATTTCGAGATAGAAACGACGTCGGTGTTTGTTGTCCATGACCAGTGTCTATGCTAGGATAGTGTGTGTTGAACAATGATTTTTTTATTTTTTATTTTAAGTTAAAGCAATACTCACACACATTATTTTTACTGAGACTTGAACTTAGATCTTTCATCTGAAAAATCAGAACTTGTACCGTTGGATCAATTGATCTTTGATAATTGTTGTTTTGACCGGATAGAATATTAACAGTAATCCAAAATACTTTAATAACTTAACTTATGAAGGGTATGAAGGCCTCCAGCATCAGGAAACCTGTAATTCATGTCCAAGTACAGGACAGTTCCAATACTACTATTGCATACGGTGATTGGTGAATGGGTTGTCATCTACCATTTAACTAGTACATATATGCACTAAAATCAGGGGCGGACCTCGGAAGAAATATTTGTGTCCTCAATAACAATAAACTAAAGCTACGCAAAGGTTGGCTATGCATCATCTTAGTATCTTACACCATTAAAAACAAGTTTGAGAACTCCTCTCTCATTAATACTAATCACTGTTATATATATGTGTATTATATGCAAGTATGTAACCAATAAGCAGAGCATACCAACATTCTGAAAGTACCTTCTCACTTTTAAAAGCAAACTTTTACATTTAACTTCACTCCTAAAGTCACATGATGAGACAAGTTCGAAAAAATTATTAATCCGTTTGTTTTGACTTCTGAGATCAGCTCTTATTTCAATCTACAAAAATCCAAACACCTAAAAGAACTGTAAATTTTTCTTTTTTTTTTCCTGGATAAACCAAACCTAACTCTAAATGATTATGAAAATTTCATAATAGCTTCCACTTTGATGAGCAATATCAATACCATCACCAATCTCAATACTAGATAATATCCAGTGTCAAAGCTAGAAATGAATAATATTTTCTTATTCCAATGATGGATAAGAAGTGGATAAAGTGTCATTTCATTCCCGGTCCCAAACACTCAAAACCACGGCCAATTGGGGCCTTGGGGGCGGCGCCAGCAGGTTTTCGGCTTTTGTCCACTTGCTCCCACAGTAACTCTTTCTATTCACCAATAATAGACTGCCACATCATGACATGGGACGCTGTCACATTCCCAAGTCCTACCGCAATACTTCCAAATTGCCATATGGCTAAATTTGATTGCCTACTCTAGAAAAACCAAGATAAGATTGACCGGATACAATCCAACTTCATTAGGTACATGAACTTCATTCTAGACTTTCTACTTTCCTCCGGTTCTTTCTATGAGTAATCGAAGAAGACTCGGAACGGTTCAGTGTCTCTATATGGGATAATGGGAATGCTTGTGTATGGTTTGTCCCAACGAAATATTGCGGTGAAACGACCATCAATTTTTTATGGGAAGACTGGATACTTCTATATATATGTATTTTTTCCTAGTTACTTCTATATATATTATATACATATAGTTGAAGAATTTCTAGGGTTTTTCTGTTGTTGGATGGGAATTATTTTTCCGAAAAAATCGTGGCTATGAGAAAGTCGTTCAAGGATTCTCTTAAAGCTCTCGAAGCAGATATTCAGCATGCCAATACTATGTAACTTTCTCTTTCTCTCCCTCATGCGTGTGTGTGTATATATGTGTTTTTGTATCTTTGATTTCTCTCATCTGATTTTATATGCTTTCAGTCATAAAAAGTCGTGAGTGTTTTTTTTTTTTGGTGTTTGGACTGAGAATTATGTGAAAACTGTTGGCTTGGCATGCCAAATTGTTAGTTTTAGCTCGTTTGAGTTGGATGTATATGTGTATGTATTTCTATTAATTGAGCTAGCAATCTTTCCTGATTTTCCATCAGACCATTTTTTATCCAGGTGAGTGTCTATCAGTTGTCTTTTTGCTGAATTACTACGGGATATGGGAGAGACGTGTGTGATATGTGAGTGTTAGAAATATAGGAAGATTGAATATTAAATTGCTTTGTCTTGATATTAATTGAATAATAGCCTATAGGCACGAAATCTTGGAGGGCTAAGTAAACTTAGAAGACAAGAAATCTTAGTCTTAGATAGTTTAGACTAAGATGGTTTAAGAGAAGGTGTAAGAAACTTATTAAAATAATATATATAATCTCTAATAGGAAACATAGAATCTAACATTTCCGTAAACTCAAGGTGAGTCATATGAAGTCAACTTGAGTTTGGAGACAAAATCTTGAATGCGACTCGCGAAAGCAAACTAGTGATGTAACCAACTGTGGCTGTGAACACATACAAAAGAAGTTGCAAAAGAACTGGAAAGACCAAAAGCGGCTCGTTGGAGCGAAAACTGATTTGAAAATCAAAAAAGGAACTCGTTGAAATCAGCGATTTTGACACATAGATGTTATGACTCGTGAAAGCAATCTAGTGATGTTACCAACAGTGGCTACGAAACACATACAAAGAAGTTGCAAAAGAGCGAACTCATTGGAGTAACGGTAAGACCGAAATTTGCTTGTTGGAGTGAAAACTGATTTGAGATAAAGGGCTCATTGAAATCAGCAGCTGTGTATGACACATAGATGTTAGTAGGAGCCAATGAATTAAACTTGAGCTAGTTTTTCTTTTTTTATTATCTGCATTATATATATATATATATATATATATTCTACGATTGATTGTAGGGGATGAAGTAGATGGTGTTATCCCGACGGTGAGGGTGATCGACAATGAAAACTATCAAAAATTGATAAACTCTGATACCATGTTAGAAATAAAGAAGAAAAATTGTATTTAATTGAATTGATTTGTCTTAATATTAATGAAAAATACATAAAAGCCTATTTATAGGCACATAATTTTGGAGGCTAAGTAAAATTAGGAGAAAAGAAATCCTAGTCCTAGATGGTTTAGGAGAAGGTGTAAGAAACCTATTAGGAAATGATATATAATCTATAATAGGAAATATATAATCCAACAGTGAGATTTCCAATGTCAAACTCGAAAGTTTTTTTCTACCTAAGAATATGAAAATGTTATGCATATTTTGAATGGCATTATAAACGACTTAATAATGCTTTTGAGGGAAAATTTTGCCTTGTTTATAGGTCTTAAAAATGTGTTTTTTTTTCGATGTTGGTGATGTCGGGCCTTTTAGAACTTCCCATAGTTCACCACTGAACACATGCAATTTCTCTTCTCACATGCATTGAGCATTAACCGAGAAATTTGCTGGGTGGTCTCAAGGAGATTCAAACTCTCAACCTTTGTGAGGTGAGAGTCTTGCTATTAAAAGCGAGATATATACTTGCAAACATCAAGTAAATTTGTTCATAAGACTCTATTACTCATAGAGAGGGGATTGGGAATGATGTTACTAGAAGAATAGCTTAAGTGAAATGTTTAAGGAATATTGTGGGTCAACTTATATTTCTAAATTTAGGGTTAAATACACTGACCTCCCCTTAAGTTTGATCTAATTACACACGGATGCTATGTTTGTAAAATAGTTACACTCACCTCCCTTCAACACGTTGAAAAGACCATTATGCCCCCATTATTTGAAAATGGTTGTTCCTTACCATTTATAAAATGGAGGGCATTTTAGTTAATATTTGGATGAGGGAGGTGAATGTAACTTTATACAAACATAACACCTGTGTGTAATTAGGGCAAACTACAGAGGAGGTCAGTGTATTTAACCCCTAAATTTATTGGTAAATTTTATAAATATCTAACAATTATGTTGGGTAGTCAAGGAGCATGTTCATAAATTGATGATTGACCATGCTAATCTGAGAAATTTATTAGTGGTCTTAGTGTCTTACATATTGTGGAAAGGTTAAAAAGATAAATTGAGACTAAAGAATTGTTTCGGCGCACCAAGTTAAGAAGTCATATTTGTTGCACTCTTTGGGCAGAGGCAAATCCAGAATTCAAATTGTATCTGTATCAGTGAATGTGTTTTGTCATGTCAATCATACTGGCTTGGGAATTTTTCATGGGCAATAGGTCTGAGACTTTTAGGTGAAAATCTGAACAAGTCAAGTTTCAACCCTATAAAGTTTCTTTCCCCTAATCAAAAATATTAATTAATGTTTACAATCCCATGATATGTTCATCTTTCTCTCTTTTTTTTTTTTTTTTTTTTATAAGACTGCGTATGTCTGACCCTCTCTAAACCCCGTAATGCAGGAGCCTCATCCACTAGGTTTACCTTTTTTTTTTTTTTGTCCTTATGCAATGTTTCAATTCTTTCACCTGCACCTTTTAACATAATGTCAAAAGTGGAAAATTGAATCTTAACAAAAAAAAAAAAAAAATTAATCTTTGGGTTTGGCCTTCTTCTTTTTTTGCCGTACTCAATGTTTCAATTCTTTCATCTGCACATTTTAACATAATATGTCAAAAGGGGAAAAATGAATCTTAACATCCTTTTTTTTTTCTTTTTCTTTTTATCTTTTGTTCTGCCCTTATTATTCACCCTCATTGCTACAGGGCTTTAGGTCTTCCAAGGGAGTATGATGGAGCATGCCTTCAGATGAGACTGTCTTACAGTCCAGTTGCTCATCTGTTCCTTTTTTTTGTCCAGTGGGCTGATTGTCATCTTGCTGGTGCCCTTGGGTTGCTTCGAATTCTTATTTATATGGTAAGTTCCTTTCTCTCCTTTATACATGTCTGCCTTGTTTGTCTTTGCCCTTACATTTGTTTGTTTAGCCATTGAAGCCCAACTCCTTTCTTTTTATAAATCTTGTTTTTACTTTTGTTAATATAATTATTTGAGTCCCCTCCTCTTCAGCAATAAAGTAATTCCAATATTATTATTATTAAAAATTTTTTTGTGTTGGGCTGTGACAAAATGGTGGTCTGATGCAGACGTATGCAGATGGCAAAACTACAATGTCCATTCATGAAAGAAAAGCAAGCATCAAAGAATTCTATGGTGAGTAAGAGTTGAGGATGTGAAAGTTGGATTACAATGTTGAAAATTTTACTGTTGATATTTTTTCCTTAAATGTTATACAACTGATTCTTACAAGTACAACTCTTTATAAACAGCTGTGATATTTCCTTCTTTATTGCAACTTCAAAGTGGGATAACTGATTTGGAGGACAGAAAGCAGAAAGAGTTGAGTTCACTCAGGTACTCAAGGAAGGATGATTTGAACAGGGGAAAACTCTCTGAAGCTGATAAAGAGAGAGAGGAAGAATGTGGGATTTGCATGGAAATGAACAACAAGATTGTGTTGCCTAATTGCAGCCATTCATTGTGCTTGAAGTGTTATCGGGATTGGTGAGCTCTTGTTTCTTGTTTTGTCTGAAAAACATCTTTAATATTTTATGATTTCTACATATACCTAGTTATCTTAAGGAAATGGAAGCTACTGCCTCTTGAATCCTGTTAGACTGACTTGCTAGTAGCCGGATCTTCACCGCCATTGGTTTTATCTTTCTAGTTAGTCCTCTTTTCCCCGAATTCAAAATATGAAAAAACATATGAGACGGGGGGAGTTGGGAAAAGTATGAAGCGTCTCCATTTTATCATGGTAACTGGATTTTGGGGTATTTTCTCTATGGATCCCTTCATCCAGTGTGCTTTAATCACTGTTGAGAGTATTAGGCCATCCCTTGAATAATTGATATTAGCTGTTCATAGTGTGGAACTGACAAACAATCCTTGTGAAGCATGTGATGGTGGATTTTTTTCATTTAATTATGGGATCTTATTTACCTTTCAAACATCTATTTGGACCTGATGACTATATTGTGTGCTGTTTGCCTCAGGCATGGGAGATCCCAGTCATGCCCGTTTTGTCGAAATAGCCTCAAACGAGTGAACTCAGGTGATCTTTGGATTTGCATAAACAACAATGAAGTTATTGATTTATCCATAATCCTGAGAAGTAACTTACAAAGGCTGTTCATCTACATGGAAAAGTTGCCTCTTATTAATCCAGAACCTGTGTTCATTACCTATGATTCTCATATGAAGTGATGGATTACTTTGACACTGGAAGCAGTCTGCATATTATGCTTGGTTGTATATAATTTAGACACATGCACATCTGCATATGTAAATCCCTGCCGGTTTTGGTTTTCTGGAGATCAACATGGTGTTGATCTCTAATTGTACATATCAACTATAATTACATTATATACTCTGTTTAAGTTGTCATTTGACTTGATGAGCATATTGATTCTAGTTTCTCACATAGGACAAATTGTTGCATAAGTTATCCATGGATGTATTATATGAGGCTATGTAAGGCCACCTCTCATTATTCCAATTTTACAGAACCAACATAGAATTTATAGTATCATCTCCATTTTAGGGATTTGCATTAGGTCCAAGAATTCCCTTTGCCATGCTAACATTGCATTGAAACAACTAAAAACAGGTTAAAGTTTTACCATGTAATGAATTTCATTCTTTAGACAGGCTATGGTGAAATAAAAGTTGATCGATGGCGTTTGAACGATCTCTATATGATGTTTGATAAAAGTAGTTGTAGAGCGGTGTTTAGAATTTTAAAGAAATGGATGCTTGTAATCGTAAGATCAAAATAAAGTATTGTTGCTTGATCTGTTAAGGAGCACTTATCATAAGGTGGCTTATTTTTCTGTGTTAAAAATAAAAAAGTAGCTAGGAGTATCATTCTAGTATGAAAACCTTGGCATGACCAACATGCTTGTCACTTGTAAACTTGAAGGTTGTTGCTTCAACATACGAGGATTGTTCATGTATCTATCTTCATTATGAATATTTAGGGTATTTGCATTATTCTTTGTTTATATCTTCTACTAGAAAAAGAGAAACGTGTTTGCAGTTGTACTTGGAAGGCAGGATGGATACATTCCGAATATTTCTGGGTGAAAGAGAGTAGAAAATTTAAAAACACTGTTAATTATGATCAGGTAACATCGGCACAATAAAAATATTAGGTCTTCTCTCTCTCTCAAGTATTCAACTCAACAAATTTTTCTTTCAACTATTTGGTTATATAAATCTTGTTTCATCATTCCATTTTGATAGAGGATGGCCAGTGTTCATAGGGTTTTGATTAGGAATAAGGGGTTTGAGTCTTGTATGTATGATTGTACCTTTTTCTATTTAAATAATAATAATTAAATGAAGTTCTTACAAATCTTTCATAAAAAAGGAAAAAGATTAATTGAAGTTCTTACAAATTCTTGGTAAAATAGAAAGAATATTGTAAAAAAAGAAAAAGAAAATGTCCATTGGAAATAAGATGGGTTTTTAAGACAGAGAGAGTCAGAGAGATATGGCCAATGAAGAATTATGATTGATCTTGCAGGCGCCTGTACTCGCCATAAAAGCGGGGAGCGGCGTCCTCTGCATGAGCAGTGTAAGCGTAGCCTCCATGGCTGGAGATATCAAGACCTGCAATTTCCTCCTCAACTGATATCCTCAAAATTCTTAGCTTATGAAGTGCATAGAACAGAGGCCCCATTGTTACACTAACCCAGCCCACAATCACCAAAACCTCAACTACTTGGGCTCCAACCAAAGCCCAACCCCCACCCAAGAATAGCCCATACGGTCTCGTCACTCCACTCTCCCCTGAGTCATAGGCTTGAACCACAAATTCCTCTTTCGCAAACAAGCCCGTGAAGATCAAACCCCAAGCTCCACATCCCCCGTGCAATTGGGTAGCTTCTAAGGGGTCGTCAAATTTCAATTTTAGTGCCAACACATTGAGCCCAATCAAGACCCAAGCCGCACAGAATCCGCACACGATGGCGGCCCAAGGCTCCACCACCGAGCAGCCTGACGTGATCGCCACGAACCCCCCAAGCACGCCGTTGCACACATCTAAAGCATCCCAGTGGCCCACTAGTAACCGTCTGCCGAATAGGGTGACAATTCCAGCAGTTGAACCGGCCAATGTGGTCGTGACCGCCGTCCTGCCCACCCCGGTCCAGTTACCTTGATCGGTCGTGTCAGGGTACGCCACAAGGATTTTATCGAAAGAACCTGGGTTGAATCCAAACCACCCAAACCATAGCAAAAATGTGCCAAGAACCACTAAAGTAGCATTATGACCTCGCAATGGCACGGGCTTTCCAAAAGCATCGAACCGGCCCACCCTTGGGCCTTCTATCAATGAGCCCCAAAGCCCAGCAATTCCACCTACCAAATGCACCACACCACTCCCAGCAAAGTCAATTGCACCAGAGCCGAACAACAAGTCACTTGAACTAGGACTCAGCCAACCACTGGATGACCAAACCCAGTGAGCCACAATGGGGTAAACAAAGCCAGTTAGGAAAAAGGAGAAAACAAGGTAGGCACTGAACTGGGTTCGCTCAGCTATGGAGCCACTAGTGATACCGGCAACGGCGATAGCGAAAGCCCATTGATAAAGAAAAAAACTGTAGTCATACGAGCTACTGGGAATGTCTTTGAGAGCAAAGAATTGGGTGCCAATAAATGGGTTTGAATTGGAACCATCACCAAAGGCGAAAGCAAAGCCAAAGAGGTAGTAAGAGATGCTACCAACAACGGCATCGACCACGTTGGTGAGCATAATGTTCATGGCATTCTTGGCTCGGACAGAGCCAGCACATAGCATAGCAAAGCCAAGCTGCATTACAAATACTAGGTAAGCTGAAAAGAGAAGGTAAATGGTGTTTATTGAATCTGTGACACTGGTTTCCCATGAGACCTCCATTGCAGGCAAGAGAGAGAGAGAGAGAGAGAGAGAGAGATGGTTGGTGTTGAAAGAAGAGGGAAGATAAAAGGATATCAAACGACTACGTTGAAGGGTAGCTCAGTGTGTGTTGTGGCCCTCCAGTACGTATTCAAGTAGTTGACAACTTGTGCATTATGGTCCAATGACCTATACGGTATGGATAGACATGAAGTCGGGCTTTTCAACCCAATTAACTCGGGTTGGATTTTTATGAATGAAATACCCGGAAGACGACAAGGGTATGACAATGCTTCAAATCTATTAAAAAAAAAAAAGAATATGAGTATATTAACATTTTTTTATAAAATATTATGATTAGTAATATATTTGAATAAATAAATTTTGTACTGAATCATGATATATATCTCAACATTTTATTTTTTAAATAAATTTTAAGTTTTTCTTAACAATTATATTACGATATTATTGTTAGAAAAATTACATTTTAATGTTCAAAACTTATTAGAGCTGTGTATTGAGAAGTATCCAATACGTGTTTGAAATAAAAAATATATATATTTTAAAATTATGAATACGTTTAGGAAGTATCCTAACATGTAACCGACGAATTATCCGTATTTAATACGGGTACGTTACACTTTTGTAGAAGTATCAATGCGAATATAAATAGAACAGGAAGAAATTTACAAAAGAGAGGAGCAGAGGATTGGTCCAAGAAGAGAAGAACTTCTCTGCCCTGACTTGAGGACTTGAAAACCAGTAACAGAGAAAATAAATACTCCTAGATACCATACAGATTCATTGTATAAAGCATTTGTGTTTACGATGATTAAAATGATGTTATTAAACATACCTATAGATTGATCAACCGACACTTAATGTGTTACATTTCTTCTGGGTATTATATATATATATATGATTTTTCATAGAGGAACTTCTAAGCAGAATCTCAGTTAGTTGGAGAATGATGGCTGGCCATGTTACTAGATTTTGCTCCTTGAGATTTACGTAAATGATCATCCACGTTCCACCTAACATTAGTTTGTTAACTATTTTTTCTTCTTCTTTTCTTTTGGGTACCGTATTAATAATATTTTACTGTAATATACAATCAATACATGCAAATCAGATGTCTCATGTCTCGATAACTGATGTTTTAACAATTATAATTTTGGCCTGGAAATTGCAATTTTTTAGTATAATGTGGGCTAGCTGTCAGTAACAGAAGAAGCCTAACATCTGAAATAATCAAGCTTAGAATATGGTTTGGAGTTGAGATGAAGCATGTAACAGACTAGATTTAGGTCTCACATACCCTGTGATAAACAGTGCTAATTGAGAAGAAAGATCAGGTTAACCCTAAAGATAAAAGGAGTTGGTTGGTCAATACAGTTTCACTTGGCTTCAAGTCCAGTATAGCATGCATGCCCTAGAAAAAAAAAGAAAAAAAAAAAAAAAAGAGAAAGTATACAGTATCCCGGGTTACTAATGATTTGGTATCCCCGGCCAATGTAAACTATCAATTTCTCTATTATCAAGGAAAAATGGACTAATGGAGGGCTTACACTGCTCGAGGGTACCACATCTTCAGCTTCTTCGGACTCCATCTTGGAAGAAGGTAAAAACTGTGAAAGCCTCTTTTCGACATTCCAAATTTCTCTTGGAACTCTTCATCGGATAAAAATTCATAGAATAACCACCTGAAAGTGAAGATATATATCCTTCATTAATCGATTGAACTAGAGACTGTTTTTAGCATCAATGGTAAAAGCCACGTGTCTAACAATATCACACTTCAATCTTTGGATGCATACTGTGAAAATTATCATTGACAAACAAAATCAATGGAAGTAATAAATTTGGTTACCACACTAATTAAGAGTAACTAGTGTTCCCAAGGTTTAACTTTGGCTTACCATGCCACTTTAGGACCTAGTCAAAAACAATATAAATTTAGTAAATTACTAAAGTTTGTTGATAAAAATCGAAAAAGACTGAAACTTTCTCTGTAAAAAATCACCCAAGTTAATCGTGACTCGTGAGTCCTTATCCCATGGTTGTAAGCAGAAACAAAAATGTCAAATTTCTCTAATTTTAATAACTTTGATGTTTTAATTTGTTGAATTAAGAAAGTGTGTTTTAAACCCTGGACGGGGTAGGTTTATCTAGATGAATATGAAAGGGAGGTCATCTGACACCACTTTTCATATATATGGATTGATAAAAAGTTTACATCAGCTTGACTTTGATCATCCTGATAATTAACTGCCTCTACAGAAGGGGTGCTTGGCACTTTTTCTACTGACCCGTATGATCCATCTACAATGAAAAAGCTTAGAAACAACTTAGCCAAGCCAAAAGAACCAGCAAAACTCATGCAGGCTAGAAAAAAAAAAATAGAGGAAGAAAGAAACATTAAATGTTTATTACTAGTGAAGATAGCAAAAGATGCAACCCAGCAACCCCACCCACACCCACGGGTTTTAAACTTGGCAAGCACGCAGCACTTAATTATATTAACCTTAGAGGTTTCAACATTTCCACTTAGGACTCCCTGGATGAAAAATTATAAAATTGGATGACCCAAGCAATATTAATTAAATTAATTTACAGATAATTCTTTCAGCTTTCGTGGTCATGATAAATCAATATTATCTCGTGTCCAAATCAAAAGCATGCAATTTATCAGATGGTTTAAAGTAAACCATCTGATTTGTTCAAATGACGGGAACACAGTTGAATTTTCGTATAGTTTTTCTTGTTTTATAATTATCCTTGGGGTTTCATCTGAAAATATTTTTCTGACCAATTCTAACGTTATATATGCAACTTGCAGCATTAAGCTGTCCTGTACTTTTCAGTGTGGGATCATTTCACCTAATTTGCCACGAATCCTTAGTTGCATCAGAATCATGTATGTCATGTATGACTGAATAACAAGTCTTTATTTCTTTTTTATGTGGAGGATGCTGGTTCGATTACTAGTTCACACTTTTTTCTTTTTCCTTCGGCAGAAGGACTAAACTACTGCCATTCTTGATAAGGCATACTGTATATATTTAGTTCCAACATGGAGCTGATCACATTTCGTAAGGTCAACATTTGAGTCCATGGAATTAGTCCTAGTTTTGGATTATGGAGGAAGATGATGACATGGCCCCAATCCCAGAACCCTTGACCTTGTCACCAAGATTACAATAATCTGTTTCTTTTTTATTTTGTTAAGATTGACAAATCAGAGTTAAGTAAACCAAACCAATGTCCGCAGGGAGGCCTGATAAGTTCAATCATTATAATAGCAGCCAGCAATTATTTGCAACATTACTAATACTGAAGGGAAGCATTCATTTGGTTCTACTTATTTTCTGGAGGCTTATCTACATACTCAGGTGTTGAAATGCATGCTGTTACAGCAAATACAATAGCATGATGTTGTAGTGAGCAATGAGCATGCACTGGTGCAAGATCCCCACAATGCACCAACTAAACAAAATATTGTTCCCATACCAATAATGTGGTATTGGAAGATCAGCCATGTAAGGATAGATTTTCCCACATTTCCACAAAATTAGCGATAAAAGAATACTAAAATAAAATTATATACCAAATTAAAGCCACACTTACCATTTTTTTTAAATCTTTTGCATGAGTTGTTGTGTGTTTGTGCGTGTGTCATGCGTATCACAAACTCACCTCACTGGACACTGATTGAACTTGACTGGAACGCCCACTTGCCACCTTGCATCATGATATATTATCAAAATGTTCTGCATCTAACTTTGATTTACGCTTTCTTCCAATGATAGACTTGACTGTGTAAAATCTGGAATGCAACTGATTAACGGATATGTTACCTTGAGAAGGTATGAGTTTGGGCATTTGGGTCAATTGGCTCGTGAAAGCATTTCCTGTTAAAAAAGTCGTTAAGTTAGTTGCCTATATAAGGTATTCATTAAGATCATAACTGCCAAACTGGCTTCTCTTAGCAACAACCACTTACTCTCTCAGAAATGGAGCCTCCAGTTGTGAGTTTAAGCCTATCATTCATGCTAGTCATCCATGTCATCCTCCTGAGCTTGAAATTGTCAACTATGAATCCTGCTTTGGCTGCCTCAACAGGAAATGACACTGATAAAGTTGCACTCCTCGAGTTCAAGTCTCAAATAGTTGACAATTCTCTTGGAGTCTTGGCCTCTTGGAATGATTCTCTCCATTTCTGCCAGTGGAGTGGAGTCTCATGTGGCCAAAAACACCAAAGAGTCACCAGCTTAGACCTTGATGGGCAGAAGTTGACTGGAACCATATCACCACACATTGGAAATCTCTCCTTCCTTCAATTGCTCAACCTTGCAAGCAACAGCTTCCATGCTGGAATCCCCTTTGAAATCGGTCGCTTGTTTAGGCTTAGAAGTTTGAACTTGAGCCATAATTCCTTCGGTGGAGGCATTCCATCCAATCTGTCCCATTGTTCCAACCTCTTTACTCTTGATCTCCAGTACAATGATCTTGTACAGCACATTCCCTCTGAACTCGGCTCCTTGTCAAACCTTGCAATGTTGTTCCTCAATAACAACAATCTTAAAGGAGGGTTGCCAGCTTCTATCGGAAACCTTTCATCTCTGCAGCAGCTTTCACTACTATATAATAATTTGGAGGGAGAAATTCCAAATGCAATAGCTGGAATGAAAAGTCTGAAAGTTTTCAAAGTGGGACAAAATAACTTTTCTGGTGTGTTCCCTCCTCAACTTTACAATCTTTCTTCTCTGCAAATCATAGGTTTGACTGATTGTAAGTTTTCTGGTAATCTCAGTCCCAACATGGGACTTGTTCTTCCAAATCTCCAGAAACTGGCTCTTGGAGGAAATCAATTCACAGGGCCAATTCCAGTTTCGTTGTCCAACGCTTCAGAATTCCGAGACCTTGATATCCCTTCAAACAATTTCACAGGAAGCATACCTATGACTTTCGGCAACCTACAAAATTTATTGGGGCTCAATGTTTTTGGCAATCTTCTTGGAAGTAATTCGGTTGGTGATTTGAGTTTTATCACTTATTTGATCAATTGCAGCAAGTTACAGATGCTGGACTTAACCTACAACCATTTCGGAGGTGAGTTGCCCAATTCAATGACAAATCTCTCGATCCAATTGACATGGTTACAGATAGCAGGAAACAATATTGGCGGAAGCATTCCTACAGAGATCGCGAGACTTGTTAGCTTAAGTAATCTTAACTTACAGCAAAACTTATTGACAGGAAATATTCCTGACTCAATTGGGAAGCTTTCAAAATTGAGTACACTATACTTGGGTGCAAACAGATTGAAGGGGGCGATCCCTTCTTCCTTTGGCAACATCAGTCAGCTGTTAAAACTTAATTTGTACAATAACAGCTTAGAAGGAAGCATACCATCAAGTCTTGGAAACTGCAAATACTTGCAAACTGTACATCTTTGTCATAATAAATTCAGTGGTACCATACCCATGCCACTCATTGGTCTTTCAGCCTTGGTAGACCTTAACATGTCTCATAACTCCTTCAATGGTTCCCTGGCACCAGAAATTGGAAACTTGAGATATCTTGTTTATCTAGATGTCTCATACAACAAATTTTCAGGCGATATTCAAAGCACAATAGGGAATTGTTTGGCATTGGAACAACTTTATATGCAAGCCAACTTCTTTCAAGGGACCATTCCTGATTTAAGTGGATTGAAAGGTATTCGATATTTAGATCTCTCCAACAACAATTTGTCTGGCCAAATTCCAATATACATGGTGAACTTCTCCTCATACTTGCAAAATTTGAATCTGTCTTTCAACAATCTTGAGGGTGAGGTACCCATACAAGGAGTTTTCAAAAATTCAAGTGCAATTCAAATCCTAGGCAACAGCAAGCTTTGTGGGGGGATTGAAGAGCTGCATTTGCGCCTGTGCACTATAAAAGAGCTTAAGAAACCCAGCAAGCATATTGCTCTCAAAATGATAGCACTGATTCTCATTGTTGCTTTTGCCTTAGCTCTGACACTGTCACTGACTTTTGTTTGCTGGACAAGAAAGTTGCAGAAGAAACCTCTTTACACATCTTCATTTGGGAGAATTTACCAAAGGATTTCCTATCAAGAGCTCCTCAATGCGACTGGAGGATTCTCTCTGGGCAACTTGATTGGTTCAGGGAATTTTGGCACTGTCTATAAAGGGATTCTAGGTCCAGAAGAAACAATCGTTGCAGTTAAAGTACTTAAACTTCAGCAGCGAGGAGCTTTCAAAAGCTTCATGGCTGAATGCCAAACCTTGAGCAACGTTTGGCACAGAAATCTTGTCAAGGTTCTTACTGCTTGCTCAAGTATTGATTTTGAGGGAAATGATTTCAAAGCTTTAGTATATGAGTTCATGCCAAATGGGAGCTTGGAGAAATGGCTGCATCCTGAAGATGGACAAATACAACAGAGGAGTTTAAACCTTCTCGAGAGGATAAACATTGCAATAGACGTGGCTTCTGCACTGCATTATCTTCACCATTTCTCCCAGATGCCTGTGGTTCATTGCGATCTAAAGCCAAGCAATGTTCTTCTTGATAACGAACTAACCGCTCATGTAAGTGATTTTGGTTTGGCAAGGCTCCTATCAAGATCCAGTAAGAATGCTAATTCAAATCAATCCAGTTCACTTGCGGTCAAGGGAACCATTGGGTATACTGCTCCAGGTAACTCTTTCAAGTTCCTCTTGTTTAAAAAAGTTCCCATTCTTTAAAACATCTGTTGCTAAAAGAAAATTCTTCTTAATTTTACAAGGGCTGCTGCATTTATTAAACATGGGGAAAATATATATTGGAAATCTGTAAAGAATAACTATCATTGTAAGATCACTTTAGGTTCTCCAAATCCAAAGCTTATATTTGCATGAAAAGTATATCTTGACACAAGTACTGTTTAATGGGAGTTCTATGAGTTTTGCAGAATATGGCATGGGTAGTCAGGTATCAACTCAAGGAGATGTGTACAGCTATGGTATTCTCTTGTTGGAGATGTTCACGGGAAGAAGACCCACTGACGAACTATTTAAAGATAATTTAAACCTTCACAACCTTGTGAAGCTGGCATTGCCCGAGCATGTAATGGAGATTGTCGACCAATCTGCTTTAGAGGTAGGAAAAGAAACAAACAGGACTGAGGGTTGGAGCAACTGGAGAAGTGAACAGACTGAGTGCTTGATCTGTGTTTTACGGATTGGGGTTGCATGTTCAATGGAATCTCCACTACACAGAATGAATATGACACAAGTTTCCAGGGAACTGGTTTTGATCAGAGAAAAATATCTTGGACTGGAATGCATGGATGGAAAAGCTCACACCTATAAAACAGGTGAAACTTCTGATGTAGTTTCTTTGCCATCAGCAGTCACTACTTAGGATCTAATATGGAATGAATCTGATCTTTAGGATATAATATGGAATGAATCTGATTTGTGTCCTACTTGCAGTAGTATAGAACTTGTTGAAGCCATATGAAAGAGGAAGATCATTGTGATGAAGCCACTCAAGCCAGTATGTTTATACAATCATGTGGAAGCTACCAATTGGGTAAGGGTTTTGCTGCATCTGTACCATATCATGAAATAAGATGCTATGCTGATGTAAATACGTTTCCTACATGCTCCTTGTTTGTATTTAAGCTTTTAAGTTATGTTTCCCTATATATATATATAATGTATGCATGTATGTGTTTTGTTTTTTGAGTTATGACAAATAAAGCTTAAAATTTCATGTAAAAATCCTTTGGTGATTTCACTGTAGTGAAAATATTTATGTTTATCATGAAAGTTATGTTTCCTCAAATTGAAAGAGATGTTATTTGCTTTTCTAGTAAAATATTTCTACTTCATTTTTCTGCAAGCTTTAAATGAGATTTGCGTGTGCTATGAAATAGCATGAACTAATTCTCATTAACATTGTAAGGCAGAAACAAAGAGAGTTCGATATTATTCTATAATAATCAATATGTGTCACAAAAAGGGATTTCATGCCAAGACCACATTAACAATATTGGCTCTCAGAGTTCCAAATGAGTTTGGGCTCAACAGACAAAAACTGGTGCATAGATGGAACTTGCGTAGAGACAAATAGCTTAACTCACCAAAAAGTTACTTTGTGCTCCTTAAGCTACATCAGTTCTAGCTGAGGCATCAGAAACAATGAATTTACCAATTTCTTCAGGAAATGCTTCACCAGCAGAGGTCTCTTGCAGTGGAATCAGGCCAGGTACCAGAACAGAACCTTCTTCATTGGTAAACAAAGTCTCTTGATCACCTTCCACGCTTATTGCTTTCCTGTCAGTCGTACTCCATATGTTTGTGCCTTTGGTTTCTCTTTTGTAACCTACTCTGTCTGCTATGTTAAGCTCCGAGAACCCCTCTTTTGGAACACTCATTTCCTCTGCAGTTATGAATTCTTTGTTTCTGCTAACCATTGGTTTATATTTTGCATTCGCATTAGGCATGAGTTCCTCTCTTAGGTGAGAGGGAGTCACATTCCCACCAATGATCGTCTTGTTTTCAATATTAAAAGTCAGTTCCTCATTTGGATCCTCAATTATTTTCTGAAGTTCAGCATTTTCCCAATCTTCGTCCACAACTATTGTGTTCTCGGTTTGCCAAGTGTGGAAAATACGGTCAGGGCCAGGTTGCCACAAAATATCCCCTGTTTCTTGTTTCAGTATGTACTTGAACTGGATTGACCTTCCACTGGGTAAATCCTAGAATATAGAAACAGTATCAGAAATCAACTTCTGTTCTAGTAGATCATATGTACAAGGAGTTCCTGCTCACCAGTTTAGCTGTCCAAATGTGTCCATCTGACCAGCTTAGTGGTATGGCATTTGAGGTATTCCATGAGCCTAACATAGGGTCATTCCCAACCAAGAAAAAGTGCTCACCGAACAGGCACTTTTTCTCTAACTGGAATTTCACAAGAACAGTCTCTGATGGCTCTGGACAGGATAGAACCCACATATCAACAAACAAGAAGTCACTGCAAGATATGCTGTGGAAATATATGAAAAGCAATAGAACTTACGTATTGTTTGAATCCTGGTATTTGCAGCATCCAAGCTTGTCCACACCTGTGTAATTCACATAAGATTACGCAGAAACTTTAAGATGAGCGTGATAAATCATCCATAATGCCGCTATTTGGAGCAGTCAGCATGCTCTCTTTTGCTAGTTTTCTCTATCTAAAACGACATAAATCACCACAGAAAACAAACCAGGAATTCCATTCATTCTTGGGCAGGAATCCGCATTAGACTCTTATTCAGTTGAACTAACATTAAATGCAATAGTGGAACAATATATTAATGCATAATATCTTTTTATTATAATTTTTCAAAATCATCATTCCATAATCCTAAACCAACTGGACTTCATAAAGATTCAAATTTTTAACAACATTTTATTATGCTTTGGTGTGGGTGTCAGCCTATTGAGTGAGCTAAAAATATCTTTTTTCATATCTGCACAAATTCTTTAGTGAAGAGCCCCATTAGTTAGATCTGTATGGGATGAAATCACTGAAATGTATATCACCATGTTTCACTTTTCAGAACCATAAGTGTTCCCTACAACGTGTATTGACGAACCCACATAGACTGAGGAGGCCACCCCTTTTACTACTTTATTATCCAAACAAATTCATAGGTGCTCTCATATCAACCAGACTTTACATGATTTCAGCATTCTTCAATTACTTTTTTTGAGAGCTCCATTTTAAGTAACAAAGGCATGTTGATAATGGTTGATCCGAAGATGCACCGGTCATGAGAAGAGTTGTTTGCCTAGAATGTAAGCTACAAAGAGCCCGACCAAAACTAAAAACTTACTTGGAAAGAAACAATTAAAAATGAAAAAAAGAGAATTCATGTAACCGACTCCATCCATATGGGACAAAGACAAGGATAATGAGGATAGTAGATTTTTGCCTTCAAATGCAATAAAAACCAAGATACTTAAGCAGCAACATAGAATGTAATCAACATGTAAACCAGCATACTATAAATCGCCATTGTTTATGCCTTAAAAGGTTGGTCAAAGTTTTTGTATGTGGCTTCTTAGAAGCCCAAAGCAAAATGGCTGCAAATAGAAAAACAAACCCTTGCAGTCTCTTGGGGTGTCACTGCAAGAAAAGAATCTCAAGAACAAATCAAGGGAAAAAAATAAAATCAAACCAATGGGAACTATCTATTATGTACAAATAGATGGAATTGAATCACAATATAAGGAATCTGAAAGATCACAATAACCCTTTTCGTAAAAGAAAACATAAGAAACTAAAAATTGGGGGGAAGAGAGAGAGAGAGAGAGGTACCCCTGTTTCTGATGGAAAATGAGATGAAGAAGTGACACATTGAATTGTTCTGTGTCGAAGTAAAATGGGTTGAGAGACAGTAGTAACACCAAAATGCCGAGGTCGGAACAAGTTGATATCAGATTTACTGAGAAGGGCTCTTGATATTGGTAAAGTTTCGTTTGTAAAGATCTTGGTGGATGATCTTATAAGACTATCCATCTTCCAAACCGATGCAGGTTCAGTGAGAGAGAGAGAGAGAGAGAGAGAGAGAATGGTGATGGCTACGAGGATCTGTACGTGTATGTGTGTATATATATAGGAGGAGAACTGTAAGAACAAGGCAACAGGTGAGATCTAATGTGGCAACATCTCAGTGATTCTGTTATTTTATTCTTTAGAATATTATGTTCAGGTCGTTTTGGAATTCTAAATGTATCTCAACTAACTCAGAATTTTAAGGTCTTCTGTGTTTTACCAGATCTTGTTTTTGTCCCTATTCGTCTGTTTGATAAGGTATGTCTTACAACAGATTCATGTATAAAAAATTATTCTCATTTATGTTGTTAGTTGTTATTATGTCTTAAGAAGATTTTATTTGTACGCGAATTCAGTAAATGAATAACAGTCACTGTACAAATAAAAATGAACCTAATAACAACTCAAATTTGACTTTATTAAAATTAAGCTTTTATAATAAACTTTGTCTCGAATAACCCACCATTCAGTAATACATTTATGAATAACAGGCTTGGAACATCTACGTTAGAGTCTTCACATTTGATTTTTCATAATTTGTCATGTGACAAATTATGAGAGTCACGTCAGCGTTTTAAAATCTTCATATTTTGCTTATTGGAAGAAAAGCTTCACATTCTACTTTTTAAAATTTTTTCTAACCAAAAATAATAATATTTTAATAAATTTTTAACTTTGTAACTTCAAAGAAGAGAGAATATAAATATTTGGATGTAAAATAAATTAGGAGTTCATGAATGTATAGAGGTGAAAAGAGAAGGGAAAAAAATTCAAAATAAATTAATTTATTTCACTTTTTTTTGGCCAATATAGCCATTTTAGTCACAATTTGTGTTAGCCAAACAGTACCTAACGTCTGTATTGGCTTTGAAATAATTTGGGAAAAAAAAAAAAACAAACAGGCCTTAAAGGCCTGCTCGGCCACATGGCGTGCTCAATTGGGCACGCAGTACACCACATTATATATTTTTAAAATCATTAATTAAAATGACGTCATTTCAGTTAGGGATTTTTTTTTAAAAAGCAGGCCAATCATCGGGACTCACACTGAGCCCACGATCGCCAGACAAATTGATAAATTAGGCAATTTGTCGAGCGATCCCATCGTGGGGCCTACTTTTTAACTGACCCAATGCAGACTATTTTTCTGTTTAGGTTTGCCAGACCCAGCCAACCCAATGGTCATGCTCTTAAAACATGTGAACATGACTCATTTAAAATAACTTGTTTAGATTTATAACCAATTTTCTGCTTGCCAATCTTGATCTCAAGCTTAATTTGGAGCTCGAAATTAGCTAACCAAGTCAAATGAGTGAAGTTGGAGCTCGGTGAGCAATCTTGGAGCCAATGTGAGAATTAAGCAAGGATGGACCGAAAGTCTGGAACACCCAGTATTTTGGTTTCCCATTAAACTTTATGAGAGTACAGTTCAATAAAGAATTCTGTATTGGTAGATTTTATTGAAATAGAATTACATCTAACGAATAATTTTTTGTACCAGAAACTAAACAACTACTTTGCAGCTCTTCATGTCAAACCAGATTATAGATCTTTATCTAATCTGGTTTGAAGAAATTAAAGTCCAAGCAGTTACGAATTCAGAGAACAAATTAAAAAAATTGTTTTGTCAAAGTCAACCCTTGCGGAAGCATGATTCCTAATGGCATAATCTTAAGAAAAGCATGAATCCTCTTGTTTAATTCAGGTGTCATTACTTATTAATTATCAAAACTAGTCTCAAACAAAAATTCGGAAATAATCAACAATTTTTGAAAACGCTATTTCGAAGCCTTAAACAATGGAATTCAGCCAAAAAGCAGCGAAGTTGCTGATTTCTACGAGTTGACTTATTTCCAATCAAGAATAAGTTTTTGGGTCAAAACTGTTCCAAAAAAATATGTCAATCAGTCCATTTGGCTTTCCAGCGATTCAAACGGTCTCCATAATTATTAGCAACCCATTCTACAGCACGTCTTTACATTAATTTAATGTAGACTGGTGACTCCAGAAAATACCTCCCTGTTATCAAATTGAGAGAGAGAGAATATGCATTTATCTAGTCCTCATTTACATAGTCAAATACAAATTCATAAGAAAATATGGATAAGTGCCTGTGCTTTTTGTTAATGTTTCTTCTAGCTAGAGTCTTATTCATTGTGTTACCATCTTAGATGTGACCATTCACACGCCTTGTTTTTGTCAATTAACTTGAAGAGGTAGTACCCGGCAACCAATATAAGTACTTGATAATGTTGTAGCCTACACCTACATATGAATATGAATATGATCAGCACTGCCCATCACTGGCTTCATTTTTCATCCCAAATGGAGATTCCCCTTATGAATATGAGGCCTTCTTTTTCACTGACCATCCAAGCTATCCTTTTCATGTTTCTCAGTTTGTCCTCTATCAAATATGCTTTAGCAGCTATACTTGGAAATGAGACAGATAAACTTGCATTGCTAGTGTTCAAGTCCCACATAACCGATGATCCTCAAGAAATATTCACTTTTTGGAATGATTCTCTCCATTTCTGCCAGTGGACTGGAGTAGAATGTGGCCGCAAACACCAAAGGGTCACTAGTTTGGATCTTAGAGGGCGGAGATTGTCTGGAACCATCCCACCCCATGTTGGAAATCTTTCTTTTCTTCAAATTTTCGACCTTTCATACAACTCCTTTCATGGTGAAATCCCCTCACAACTTGGTTGCTTGATCAGACTTCAATCTTTGAACTTGAGCTATAATTCTCTAGAAGGGGAAATCCCAGTTAACCTATCTCGCTGTTCCAACCTCATGAATCTTGTACTAGACCATAACTACCTCATATGGCATATTCCTCCTGAACTTGGGTTGCTGTCAAAGCTTGTGAAACTGTATCTCAATAGCAACAACCTTACCGGAAGGTTTCCAGCTTCTATCGGAAATCTTACATTGCTCCAGGAGATATATTTACTATATAACAATTTAGGAGGAGAAGTTCCAGATGCAATTTCCCAAATGAGAAACTTGGCTCTACTTGAATTGTCAGTAAACAGTCTTTCTGGGGAGTTTCCTCCTGCACTCTACAATCTGTCCTCACTCAAAGTCATAGGTCTGTCTTTGAACAACTTTACTGGTTATTTGAGATCCAACATAGGCTTTGCTTTTCCAAATCTCCAGAAACTCTATTTGGCAGTGAATTCCTTCATTGGACGAATCCCAGCTTCACTGTCCAATGCTTCGGAACTCCTACGGCTTGATATCTCACACAACCATTTCATTGGAAGCATACCTATGAGTTACAGCAAGCTACAGAATATGTGGTGGTTCAATGTCGGTTGGAATCACCTTGGAAGTGATGCCATTGATGATCTGAACATCATAACTTCTTTGACCAATTGCAGCCAGCTACAGGTCCTGGATTTCTCCGTCAACCAGTTTAGAGGTATGTTGCCTCACTCAATAACCAATTTATCAACCCAACTGACGCGGCTACTTCTTGGAGGAAATAGAATTGGTGGAAGCATACCTACAGAGATTGCAAACCTCTTCAACTTAAACATTCTGGACTTTGATCTGAACTTCCTAACAGGTAAAATTCCAGCTTCTATTGGAAAGCTTTCAAACTTGAAATATCTGGCTTTGGTATCAAATCGATTGATTGGGGCGATCCCTTCTTCAATTGGCAACATCACACAACTGCTGCATCTTTATTTGAAGAATAACATCTTAGAAGGAAGCATTCCTTCCAGTTTCAGTAACTTCAAATGCCTACTAACCCTTGACCTTTCTCAGAATAAATTGAACAGCACCTTACCTGAAGAACTTATGTGTCTTTCATCCCTTTCAATAGTCCTTAATGTGTCTCATAACTCCTTGACTGGTCCCTTACCAGAGGAAGTTGGAAACTTGACAAATCTTGTTGCGCTTGATGTTTCAAACAACAAATTTTCTGGTGAGATTCCAGGCACCCTAGGGAGTTGTTTGTCCATGGAAGAAATTTATATGCAAGGAAACTCCTTCCAAGGAGCGATTCCTTATTTAAGTGATCTGAAAACCATTCAACATTTAGACCTTTCTAGCAACAACTTGTCAGGAAAAATTCCAGGATATATGGTGAATCTTTCCTTCCTACTATATTTGAATGTGTCATTTAACAATCTTGAGGGTGAAGTACCTGTCCAAGGAGTCTTCCAGAATGCAAGTGCATTTGAAGCCTTTGGAAATATTAAGCTTTGTGGGGGAATCCAAAAGCTGCATCTGCAACCTTGCCCTGTGCAAGAACCTGAGCATCACAGAAAGCATATTGCTTTGAATTCAATATTGGTGATTGTCAGTGTTGCTTCATGCTCAGCCCTGTTGCTGGCATTGCTAGCACTTCACTGGATGAAAAAGTTGAAGAGAGAGCCTCATTCTGAATTTACCTTTGGGCAATTCTATCCAAAGATATCTTATAACGAGCTCCTCAATGCAACTGGAGGATTCTCTTCACGTAATCTGATAGGCTCGGGTAATTTTGGTGCTGTGTATAAAGGAAATCTCACGCAATATGATGCAGCAGTTGCAGTTAAGGTACTCAACCTTCAACATCAAGGAGCTTTTAAAAGCTTCATGGCTGAGTGCCAAGCCTTGAGAAACATCCGGCACCGGAACCTTGTCAAGGTCCTAACTGCTTGCTCGAGTACTGATTTTGAGGGCAATGATTTCAAAGCTCTTGTATATCAGTATATGCCAAATGGGAGCTTGGAGGAGTGGCTGCATCCAGAAGAAAGCGGATTGCAATGGAAAATTTTAAACATACTACAAAGAATCAACATTGCAACAGACATAGCTTCAGTGTTGCATTATCTTCATCATCAGTCCCAAACCCCTGTGGTGCACTGCGATCTAAAGCCAAGCAATGTTCTCCTCGACAATGATTTGACTGCTCATGTAAGTGATTTTGGTTTAGCGAGGCTACTTTCAAAATTCAGTAAAGAAGCTAATCAGGATCAGTTCAGCTCACTCGGGATTAAGGGAACCATTGGATATGCTGCTCCAGGTAATTTTTCTTCCATCATACATTTTAGAGAAGTCTTAGTTTTACTCGTGGCTATAAAGGTGCATTTTCTTAATTTGACCAATCTACATACATATAGTAGAAGGAGGACACTTGTGTCACTAGTACAGAAAAACAATACAGAGCTTAGGAAAATATATATATATATATATATATATATATACAGATTATTCACTATCACTGTAAGTCTCACCTCTATGTCCATCAAATTTCAAGCTTCATATATTGCATGAAAATCCAAAGCCCTCATTCCCAATTAGAAATACCAACTATAAATAGCTTTAGCATCTCTTGATAAGGAAAGGGGTCATCTAAGCATTACAGTAATAATAGAATATAATGAACTATGCAGAGTATGGCATGGGTAGCGAGGTGTCAACTCAAGGAGATGTGTACAGTTATGGAATTCTCTTGCTGGAGATGTTTACTGGAAGAAGACCTACTGATGAACTATTTAAAGATGATCTTAACTTACACAACTTTGTCAAACTTTCATTGCCGGGCCGGGTAATGGATATTGTGGACAAATCAGCTTTTTACAATGTAGAGCTACAAGTACATACAAATGGAGCTGAATGTGAATGGACAGATTGGGATGCGACTGCCGAAGTAGACAGACAGTGTTTGATTTCCATTTTTCAAATTGGAGTTGCATGTTCAGCTGAATCACCACAGGAGAGAATGAACATGAGACAAGTTTCCATTGAACTGCTTTCAATCAGAGAGAAATTTCTTGGAACAGGAATGCATGAAGATTGAAGAGCCAAGATAGCAAGTGAAATTCTTTATACTATTTCAACCACTGTTACTCATTAGTTACAATTCCAGAGGGTAGGAATCTGATCTGTGTCATTTGCAGGAGCATAGAGTCTAGGTCATGCATGTGCAAGTGAGTTCATGGAATAATGTTTCCTATATTTACATATTTATCATTTCAGAAACTTAGGTTATGTTTTTCTAGATAATGAGACCCTTTGGCATTAAAATGAGCAAAGCTAATAATGTAATGTAAAAAATCATCCTTTTATTTTGCAACCCCATTTTGAGTTTGTAAATGTTTTAAGTATAGAAATTTATCCTCTTGAAAATTGAACAATTTAAATATATATATATATATATATATATATATATGGATCTTAATAATATTCGTTCTTACATGGTCATATTTAGAATTTTTTTGAAATGACGAATTTCAATTACTTTTTTGAGCTCCCATGTAAATCCAAATGAATCCATTCAAGATTATAAATTTTCACATTAAAATGCTATGTAAGAAGTGAACGTAGACCTTGCTCAATTCAGGTGAACTAATCTTGTTTTGCAGTCACCAAATCTTACCATGCTGTCTTGCTCTACTGGTTCATTTGTCTGTGTTAAACTGCGGTCGCTTTCTGGTTCAATATAATATATTTTTTTTTCTTCTTCTGGACTTCATTGTATAGAATTTTTGGCAATGTAACCACTATTAATAAATAAATAAAAATAGCAGCAATTGGACTTCTTTTCTGTTAAATTTAAAGAAAATTTTGCAGAGATGGTGAACAGCAACTGGAGTCTGTAAATGCAAGGCTTTGTCTATAGCACAAACAATGGTACACCAATTCAGTAAGACATCACATTTTTTTTTCATATTCTGCAAAACAGTAAGATATTACGTAGATTGTCATATTCTGCAAATCAGGAAATACGTATCATGCTGGAAGGGGCTGGCTTTTTAGTTTTTTTGCTATTCCAGCGACATACTTACCCTGATGAAAGGCTTGTTGGAGTTCTAGCTCAGTGGGCTGGCGAGATCCATCCGCTGCATAAGTTCCAGCACCATATGGAGATCCACCCTTAACCTCATTCATCTCAAACATTCCGCTTCCAAACGTGTATCCGATAGGGACATATATCATGCCGTGATGTGCTAACTGTGTTATGGCTGTAAAGCTGCAACTCAAAATTAAAGAGTGGAATCAAATACCAAAAGTTAACCGAATATTCCATCACAGAGGAACAAAGAAAAGAAAATAGTCAAATAATAGTTCATAATCTCACCATTCAAGAAAAGGGTTCATAATTTTAGAATACTTTCTACCAACAAAAATTTTGAAGTCTTACTATCACTGAAGTTAACCAGTGACCATCTGATATAAACATTTGCCAATTTGGATACAGTTTGTGCAAAGAGATTGGTGGTGCAAGATCAGTTCCATTACAACAAATTTGTAGTTTTATCTGTTTAGTGATTAATGATTCTAGCATTACAAATTTTCATTTCGCGACCCACTCTTCCCATCAAGAGAGTTGTTGCCAAGGGTAGTGCAACAATCTGCAGGAGAACTGGCAGATCATGGGGTTATCATATAGTCATCATCAGAAACAGTAAGCTATTGTTGCTCATGCAATTACACAAATTGATATCCTTTTATTGTTGCTCATGCAGTTACACAAATTGATATCCTTTTTTTTTAACAAATTCAACAAATCTTTCAAAGGGAAAGCTGAAGATATAAAACTCAACAAACTGACTGGCGTAAAGTCTCAACTATCTGGAATCTGCTAAAGCTAATGGTGTGGAACGCAGTATATATATATGCCAAATATATCAATTAATTTGATCGGGTTCCTTATCGGTCGAACATTTTGGGATACTGACACATATTGAGCCTAGTAGTTTTATCTAGATAGTGAAAACAAGTTCTTATAATGCGAACTATTTTCAACAGATTCAAAAGCTTTATCAGCCAGCCAATGAACTTATAGACCCAGGATCGAACCAGCAATACTTTGGAAATAAACATCGCTTGTGATACCTAGAAGGCCAAATCAGACCAATTATTATTTTGAGTTGTTTTGCAAATATATATTATAACCAAATTTGGAAAATTCCTTAGAAAGTTCTTGAGAAAGGGAGTTGAGGTATGTGCTGCTCCTTCCTTCCATGAATCATGAATGACTATCTTAACTTGAAGATCAAATATATATATATATAATAAGAACTAACTTTATGGAGCAATCAAAGAGTGGCTCATCCAAAATTGGGAGTATATTGATCTGGACTCAGAATAGATGTAATTGGTAAGGCTGATCTTCCAAAATCAAATTTTAAAAGAGGGGTGGACATTTTAGGAAAGCTGTAGACCAAAAATCAAACCTATTACAAAGATGAATTAGAGTACATGTTTCACCCAAGCAGAGTAGGTCCAGTGTATCAAAATTGAAGGGAAAACTTTGGATGCATCAGGCCAGTAGCATGATGCAGGAGGTCCTGATCCTATGGTCTAATTCCTATAGGTTTACTTTCAACCATTCAGACCATCCACTTAAGGGCCAAAAACCCTATAACATCATTATTTTAGCGGGGGAAAAAGCATCAATGATTGTACCTCGATGACTGAGCAAAGATCAAATTATTTGGACGGGGACACCCTACCTTAAGATCACCTACACTTTTATATTAATTTTCAAGATACAAATTCAGGGCCAATAAATTAAGCCTTTAAACTATGCCTACAAAAGGTCACCCGTTTTGTCTCTGCAAAATAATAACAAGCATGAAACATTCTGTGTGCCCGCAAAATGATAGCAAGCATGAAACATTCTGCTAGTTGTTATATATCCGCACATAATTTAGTGCTGAGAACAACCAAAAACAATGGTATAGTCCAGCAAGTCTACAAATAGTCAACAGAATAATAAACTGAATGAGGTTCATCAATTCAAAGGATAACAGACTACAAAACTTTCAATCCTCAGAGCTGGCAAATGTAGTGAAACCAGTAGTTCAAGCTTTCTATGTAATAATATATATGAGATGTAAATCATGTAACTAAAAATAGGAGTGTGATAAAGAATTTCAAATGTAAATTGAATTTAAAAAAAAACAAAAAATATACTTTTGCTATTTAACCAAACACAATTTTGACAGGTAAATTAGAACTATATTGCTATACTACTGATTATGTTCCATTATAATTCAATATTTATCTGAAATTCTATTGCATTATTTTCTATATTTATATTGATTATTAATAGATTTCAATAGTTAAGTAAATTCTTCTGTGTAAAAGTTTATGAATACTCATCAATAGTCCTCTCATATTCACTTTGATGCTAATTTGAGATAATATGGAATGAAGAAATCATAAAACACGGCAGGTATTCAATAGAAGGGCAATATCATCATCAAATGAGTTTAAGTAAAGAAATTACAATGACATGTGTGCATTGCTACCTATAACTAAAAGAAGACTCCATAAAGGATGAAGCAGTGGACGATGAGAACTCACGCAGTATTCTCTTGGCCTCCACCATGGAAACCCGTACTCCAGAAGATTCCAGCAGGTTTGCCAGCAAGTGCTTGGCTCTCCCATAACTCATGGGTGGCATCAAAGAAGGCCTTACATTGAGCCGCCATCATGCCGAAACGAGAAGGGAAGCCAAAGATAAAACCATCCGCCTCTACAAGTTGTTCAGGACTGATCTCTGCTATGTCACTCGCTTTAAGAGGGGCCTTCATCTTTTCCAATACCAGGTCAGGGAGTGTTTCAGGTACCTATTTCATTCCAATCATATTAAATTCAATCTACACCGAGAGCATTTATTGTTATTAATAAATATACACATTTAACATTCTCAGTTGCTTTTTTGCCGAGGCATAATATAAGAACTAAGAAGTCATACCTGCCAAAGTGTGGCTTCAACACCTTGAACTGTATTAGCTCCTCGCTGCACTTCCCGTGCCATGATCTCCACATGTCCGTACAAGGAATAGAAACTGAACAACATTGTGATTTTAACATCCATAGCGATTCAGGGTAGGGTCGATATATCGAATACGTGCATTCAAGTGTGTGTAAGAGAGACAGAGAGGGGGTGGAGGTACTCACATTATGTAAACCTTGGTGGTGGCCATTGTTGCAGTTTGAAGGAAGACTTTTGACACCAACCCAACCACTGACTATTTACGAAAAATACACTATCACAACTACTGCAGCACTCACCCTAATAATCAAATGCAATCCGCAGAATGCATAAATTAACATGTTTGTATCACAATTCAGTTTGAAATTGATAGAAGTTCAAAATAAAACAGACAATCCCAAATATCATAGAAGCGTCAACAACAATACCCAAATCACAAAAAAAAAAAAAAATTTACATTGTCATCATCACTGATGATTTCTGCAAAAAAAAAAAAAAAAAGGAAGGCTTAGTAACAACTATTTTTGTAGACTTTATATCAGAACGAAAGAGTGTGTGCAATCTAATGAAAAAGGACTAGAGGAGCTCACCTCACCTGCTCAATCTTGCTTCCAAAATGCAAACCTGAGAAAACGACTAATGAAGCGTTAAGAATGAGGGCGGTCGTGAACTAAACAGTCATATTAGTAGGTTTATCATTATGACTCTCGTTGTTATTTATATTCTTGTCCGTATCTATCCACTAAATCACCAACATGATCCAAGAAGAGAACAGTAAACATACACCACAAAAGTTTTTTGTGGCCTTGGTCCACAAAGTCAAGTAACCAGTACTTTTCACGTTTTTCCACCTCATCAGCCTACTGATGATAAAGATAAAAGGTTGGTGACGTGGGCTGAGTTGGCCGTTTTGGGCTCATTGTATATAAATAGAAGGCTTTAATGCTAAATAATCAATAATTAATATTTTATGAGATTCTTTGCCCGACAATTTAACCGCTATTTATGAGCAAATTGCAAAAAACTCCTTCAACTATTATATTTATACAAATAACCAAACTCCTAAATAATCATTTAAGTAAGAGACCCTTCACCTTTACTAAAATTCTGCAAATTACCCCCTACTCAGCTGACCGTTAAAATAACCCATCATACAGGAGGATGACAGTCATTTCATATGACTTTCACTTTTGATTAGAAGCTCGTCAAATTTGTTGCAACAAATTTTTCTCAGAACAATTTTTAGAACAACATAAAATAACTACTAGACCAACCTATTTTATGGGACAGAACAATTTATAACATGTTGAGATGTACCTTAGTGATAAGTAGCGAAAATAGCGAAAATATAAGTTGTAGATGATCACATATTATAAAATGGTTAAAGTAACAGTCGTTGAAATATCAAGCAAAGAGGCAATATGACAAATCCCGTTTATCTCAGTTAATTTACAGTCCCATTTTTCCCTTTCCCAAGGAAAAATCATCCACACTAGCCTCTTGCAAGCTCCGGTGGATAAATTCTTTATCATTTCTCGATAAATGATGACTCTGCAAGGTCAATAGCACAGGCAAGAGCCGCAGCTTTGTTCTCACATTCTCTCTGTTCCTCACCAGGATCACTGTCAGCCACAATGCCTGCCCCGGCTTGAAGATGGGCAACCCAATCTTTCCGCCTGTTCACGTCTTTGTACGAGTACATTGTGTCGAAACGCAATCCAGTTGGAAATACAATGGTTCTCAAAGCTAAGGCAATATCCATATCACCAGAAAAGGAAATGCCTCCAAATCCACCGCTGTACGGCCCACGCCTCGTGACTTCCAGCTGGTCGATTAATTCCATCGCTTTCACCTATATTGCAGCACAGCCATCAGTAAGTTAAGCGTTGCAAGGTAAAAAAGTTAAACAAAATCACTAGTATATGTAGTTATACACTGTGTCAAAAAAGTTCTGTTGGACCGTTAATAAATATCAAAATATATGGTCAACTGATATGAGGTTCTGTTGGAAGCAACATCAAGGATGGATTCCTTCCAATGGTTTATCACAAATAGCCTTGGAAATGTAACTACCAAAAGAGCACTTGAAATTGCAAAAAGTGCTTGGCATAGCAAGGATGGTTTTGGGAGGGTGGCCTCCACTCAATCACAACCCAATTAAGTTCATCTTTATCTTGAACCTGTTCAGATTATCGATCATCATACACCTACACATACCCCACGTCCACAAACCCACCAAAAACACAACTTAGGTATGAAACCCAAGCATGACATTCCCTGAACTCAATCATGTTCATACCAAAACCATCCTAATACTGGAGTAGCAGTTAATCTGATTAACCACCCCATAGCCATCAGCAGGAAAGGAAGGATGCTTTTCTTTGTAACACTAAAACAAGCCTTCTTTTTTCATTTATCCAAAAATCTAGTGGACACAGACCAAAACTATTCATGGACAGCTCGAGTTAGCTCATCTAAAAATTCCGGGTTAGCTAGTTTAAAAGTTTGGCTTTGTATTGGTTCATTAAGCCAACAAGTCAAACTCGGTGGGTAGGGTCGTGAAATTCGGGTTGTATATGCTCGTAAACACATGATACATATGTTCAGCTCATGAACACATTTTTTTTCCTCGTAATTTTGAAAAGTTCTTTTACCTATTTATTAATAAAAAGTAATAAAAGAATCATGATATAAAACATTAAAAAATAATATGTTTCACAAGCTCTCACGAGCCAAACCTACTCGTGAACAACCTGAACCAAGCTTTTGGAACGAGCTCAAGCCAAGCCCTAGCCTGAACCCAAGAACCAACAAGCTAGCCTGAACAGTCTTCTCAAGCTCATTTTAATTCATTAGCAGCATTACTGTCAACTGTTGGAATATGTTTTCATGTTCTGCATAACTAGAGAATGATCCAGAAACTTATATAACAGTTACACTACAACAGAATTTCATTTGAAAATATTTTCCCCACAAGCAGTTACATGAACCACTAGAATAAACCAACCAACTAAACTGGGTAACAGTTATCCAAATCATACTCATATAAGGATCATCTCATACTTCTTAAAAATCCGACAAAATCAGTAGATCGGAAGGTTCAAGAGTTCATCCAAGAGGAGTTCTGTTGAGGATAAGACCAAAGAAATGGGGACATTAACATTAACGCAAGCATATTGCATGTACCAAACAAGTGCTAAAGAAGTCCATCACCTTAGAAATTAGGTATAGTATGCTTCTGCAACTTCCAGTTGTACTTGCGAGATAAGTATAGCTTTGAGAAAACTGCACTAATGCTCTGCTTGGTACAAGGGATGAAAATTTGAAAGAAATGGAAGGTATGAGGCATGAAGAAGGTATCATCAGGGAAAGGAAGGGATTTATTTGTTCTTTTGTATGGTTAAGATGGAAGGAGAGGAGGAATGAAGGAAAAGTTTGTTTCATGATTTTACAAATATACCTTTACATTTTAAGAAAATATGGTATATAAGAAAGAAAAATTGAAAAAGCTTTTCCCCTCCTCCTTTCCTCCATCTTTTGGAACATGGTGAAACCAAAGGGAATTGCTTTCCTCCTCTATTCCTTTCTTTTCGCTTCCCCCTCCCCCTTCTTCCAAACCCACCCCCCACCCCACCCCCCAACCAAGAAAAGACCATATATCGCTCACTTTACCCCATTTCTTCTCTCTTTGCTCACTTTACCCCATTTCTTTTCTCTCTCTTCCCTGCTACCAAAAAGAATGAGTATTGGAATGACTAGTGACTTCGCCTATTCAGGAGCATAAATAATCAATAGTGTAAACAAATTGACTATTATTTGTAAAAGAAGACAGGTGAATGGAGACCTTTGGTGCTCCGCTAACAGTTCCAACAGGCAATGCAGCACGCAGAGCATCCCAGCTAGTTAAATGATCCAATAACTCTCCAGTGACCTGTAAAGCCAATATCAGCTGCCACTAAATGTGTGCAATTGTTAAAAGCACAGCAAAAAGATACAGTACTATTATATTGCTTCAAATCTTTTCTAAGCCTATGATAAAAAATAGCTACAAGTCTATAACAAATTGGTGGGGAAAATGTCACAATGAACTTAGGGAAAAAAGTTATAAAAAAAAAACAAAATATTTTTCTAATTCCATGCTTCATATGCATAAGCAACATCCTTAGATTTTCATTTCCCTTGAAAAATATATATATGTGTGTGTGTGTGTGTGTGTGTGTGTGTGTGATGGGTCTTTCATTGATCAACTTCCACACAATATAAGCAACATGTTAATAATTATCTATATCCTCCTCCATTCACATATGAATACAGCACACCATGTAAACGGCAATGAATAAACACTTACTGTGGAGCTGATGTGCATGATATGAGAATACCGCTCAATGTTCATAAGCTTTTCCACTTTCACAGAACCAGATTTCGAGACCTGCCCAAAGAGCCCCGTTAGTTACAGGATAAAAGCAATGATATATAAGCTCATCAAGAAATTCAATTAGCTGGAAGAAATAAAAAAACCATGTTTTTTTTTTTCGATGAATAATCTAAGTATCATGTTGGTTACAGGATAAAGGCAAAAATATAAGATCTAAAGCAATTGAGTCAGTTGTGAGAATTAAAGACAAGACATGATTAATATAAAATGGGGTAAATTACACTTCCCTAAGGTTAGCTATTATTACAAGACCTAATATGTCAAACATAGTTTTGTGACGAATTCCCCCCTCCATTATTGGTCAACACCAATCAACAATGGATTTATCCTTTTTCTGTCTCATGAAATGTTTTAAATACCCTCATTTTAACTAAAATAAATTGACAAAATGCACTTACTTTATGTACAGATCATTCATCTCTCCTTCCTCACTTCTTTCTTTCAAAAGCCCTAATATATACGCTATATGTTATACACACACACACACACACACACACATAAATATATGACTCTGCTTGTGGAGCTAAGGCCGGACTCGGAGGATGGGTGGAGGTGGGTGAGGTTGAGATTGCAATTGGTTGAAGGCCTAACGAGCGGAAACTAACACATGGTGGTGGTTAGTTTAGCAATTGTTTGGACTTTGGAGAGAAGGAAAATAGGTGGGAAAGTGAGGGAAATTTTGGTGGGTTTAAATTGGGTGGAGTGAGTGAGGGAAAGTAAAGGTCAGGGTTCTACAGAACATGCAAGACAGTTATGGCAGCATAAGCAAGGGTGGCTGCGTTTGCTATGGATTTTTTCAAGGCTTTTACTCCACATTATCAAAGCAACCCAATGCTTAAAACCTGATATGAGAGGAACGAGAGAGAGAGAGAGAGAGAGAGCATGTGCCTTTGCTTTACATACAAATGTACGGAGTAACTCTTCTTTAATATACAAATTGGGAATGGCACAATGTTCTCAATTGATGGGCTAGAGTATAGTCATCTTTGGCTCCCTACACCAGCAAGTGAGAGAGAAAGAGAGACAAATTTTAAGGTTGGATGGGTTGGGCTTTGATTTCCCTCTGTTGCAAAAATGGAGGTTAGCTTTGTATTTGTCTTGGGTGGTGAACTGGTGATCAATGATCAAAAACTATAGGTCAAAAGTGAATGTTTCCTGCCCTGTTTGTGAGATGCACACACACAAACACACATATCTAGCCATATTCATAAAGACGAGAGAGTTTTAAAGAGAGAAAAATAGACCGGTACAAAAGGCAAATGATGAATCAGATAGAGGACAGAATAGCCCTTTTAAGTTATATTGACTTCTGTTTTTTTTTTTTAAAGAAGTATTGAAATAAATGGATAAAAAAAGTCATTTTACAGGATGTTAACAATGTCTAACAAAGTTGGCTAAAAGGGAGGTCAGTGTTATTTTTTAAACTAGAGGGGAGATCCTTGTAATTATGACAAACTTCAGGAGCCATCAGTCCAATTTACCCTAATAGAAGTATAGGAGCGGTCAGTGGAATTTACCCTAAAGTATAGGCAAATAATTACCAAAAATGCACAAAAAAATGTGTTGAATGGCAGAATGTATCGCCAGGTAACATCATATCATCTTGTCTCCCATAATAGAAGTTAAACCAAGATGCACAAGAACTAAATCATGTAAATCCAATACAAAGTACCAATGATGAGCAAATATTAAACATGTTATATCAAACTCCCTCTCAAGGATGATTCTAATTAGCAGCACCTTCGGATGGCATAGCCTTAAAGTAAGTTAAGGGCAATGTTCAAACAAGGAAAGGCTTACAGTGGATACCTAGGGACCCAGAGACAAGGAAGGGTGTATTAAGCGACAAAATGCTTCGAGTAATTAGGAACCATTTTTGGCAGCATATGCATTTATTATCAAAACAACATTGTCCAAGCTACGACAAGAGAGAGGATTAATTTTCTGTGGTGATAAAATTACATATTCATCCTCAAAAAGTATTTAATAGATATTTTAATTTATCAAAAATACAAGCAGATAGCACAAACCTAGGGATCTATCATATTCACTTAGTGAGATACTTCATTCATTTAAGAGTAAACACAAACTCAGCAAAAACGAAGTATGATAAATTATGTAATGACTTTAGCACCATGAATAATTTATATTAATATTTTGAAGACATAGGAGTACAAACCTTTCCAACATCATTTCTTCCCAAATCAACCAGCATAATGTGCTCTGCACATTGCTTTTCATCATTCAAAAGCTGTTTTTCCAGCATATAATCTTCCTTGGGCGTCTTCCCTCTCCTAATAGTCCCAGCAAGGGGTCGATTGGTGACCTTCCTCTGTCAACAAGAGTGGAATACGCATATTCATGCTTTAAATTAAAATTAAACTGTTGCAGAGATGCTTATGAAAAACGCAATCATTCTGCAGCGAGTACAGGTAGAAATTGGAATTTTAATGTACAACATTTTGTGTTATCAATGACAGAATATCAGGAAACACCAATCGCTTGATTCCTCCTTTTGAAAATGAATTTGTTTACCTTTTTCACACAAGCAAGAATTTCTGGACTTGAAGCAACTAAAATACATCCTCTAGCCTGTTCACGAGAAAAGTTCTAAAAAGAATCAGAATTAAAAACTAAAATGAATGCCTCAGCAAAAAGTTTCAGGGAAGAGCAAGCAAACTTGTAAATAAGTCATATATGGACTTGGATTAACAATTCTCAATGCCCTGTAGATTTCAAACGGATCTGCAAAAGTTCGTCTTTCAAATCGTTGACTTAATACAATCTGGAAAATATCCCCAGCCAGGATATGTTCTTTAGCTTGAAGCACTGCCTCCTTGTATGCTTCACTTGTCATGGTTGACTCCTTCAATGAAGAACCAAAGAGGGTAGTATTTAATTTAATTGAACCTGCAGCCAGCCTTGGGCTGAAATTAACAGTCAAATTAAGCATACTAGCAATGAATATAAAAACAACATAATGAAAGGTGTGCATCATTAAGAATAAAAATGATTACTCACGGAACTATATCATGCACTCTAGACACTAAAGTTTCCAACCGTTTCATTCCATCATTATAGGCCTCCTCAACGGAAGAAAAACGATCCAATTGCACCCAGTGAATCACAGATGCTTTCTGAAGTTGAACAAATTACCATGGAAAAAAGGAACTCAATCATATCTAATGAAGAAATCACCCAATCTACTAAAAAACAGAAGTCACAATTTGAAGCTGTTAGTTACCACTCAATCATCAGATCCATTTAAAAAAAAAAAATTAAAAATGTCACAAGTGAAGCTATTAGTTATTACTTCATCATAAATCAAATTCATAGATTGGAAAGATATCACTTGATTCTTGACATAACTTCACCATATATGTTACTAGTAAAATAACTTGAGAACAAATAAAACATTAATAATTGTTAGATTGGCTCAAATTCCTATTGTGATTAGGTTTCTATTATAGAGTTGTATCTTATTAGGTAATTTCTTAGTAGGCAAGTCTTGGTCTCAAGGAAGGAAAATACTAGTTAGGCAAGTCTTGGGCTCTAAGGAATTGTAATCCTTGTCCATCAAGGAATTGGGTTTTGGGCTCTATAAATAGTTAACTATGTTTATAGGTTGAGAAAAGTGAGAAGAGAAGAGGCAATACTGTCATTGTTATTGAGAGGACACTTAGAGAGAGAATTCTTGTTTAGAATTTGTAATTTCCTTTTCAGTGAAATTGGGTGTATAAGGGTTAAGGGTTGAGAGTTGAACGTACTCTTGATACAATTCTTCTACTTGTATTGTTACAATCTATATAGTGAAATCGGGCTCTCCGTGGACGTAGGCTTGTTTAGCCAAACCACGTATAATCCTTGATGTGTTCTTGCAAATTTCTTCATGCTTGTTTACTTATTATCACATCGTAATAATTGGTGGTTAGTGATTGGGGGCTTGTTTCTCAACAATAATATTAAACATGAAAAGGAATGAATGAGACCGTAAAGAAATCAAATTTTAAGAATATTCTAAGGATTTGAGTCAATATCTTAACCTATGTCATCTTTTATTCCTTCATTTAGATAAAGTGCATTCTTTTTACAGGCAAAAAAAAAAATCATCACAAGAATTTCAATTAAAAAAAAAAACTAGAAATAATTCAATTCCAATCCTACCTACATGGAATGTTGGGAAGGGTATAGGGCATGAAATGGAGTGAATCCACGTTTATCCTACTCCAAACTCATATTTTAGCATCAGCATATAGATTCAGATCCTCGTTTGGCTTGGATATTATGAACGAAATCCATGTGTTACAACCATACAATTCATGAATAACCCAACAAATCCAAAAACAATGATCAAGCCTAAACATTGGGTGAGGCTTATGTGGACTATGTAATGCAAGGTTTTGATATACATTTATACACACACTATACACTAATTTATGGTTGCTAATTAGGTTAGAAGGGAGTCAGAACTGTTTGCATCATCGGCCAAATACTTGTTACCTCATTCTGCTTTCCCTAACAATTACACCATAAGGTATACTTAGAAAAGTTGCATTTTAATGTTCAAAACATGTCAGGCATGTGTCTCAAATTAACTGAAAAGTCTCAGATACATGACTAAAGTATATGACTGTGTGTTCAATATAATAGAGCTTATTTTCAAATTATAGATACCTTTGGCACACATGTGTGTATCGATCCAAATATGACTTTCATAGCTGGCGGCAAACATTAAACCAGCAGCAACAGAGAAGAGGTTGGAGAGTGAGAGTTGGCTAGAGGGAAAGGGGGATTGCGGAGTGAGAGGATATAGATCTAGCTGAGCTTGTTGTCTCCACCAGTCATTCAAGGATATGTAGGGCTTCTCGGAGGTGGGGGTTGAGCCAAGGTGGTTCAAGGAAAAAGTTCCCATCTAGGAAGCACGGACACGCCTAAAAAGGCAAAGAATCCTTGTCGGGCAAGGATACGCATCGGACACGCCCCCGACACATGTTGGACACGCCAAAAACGTGTTTGATTTTTTTTTTTTTGAATTTTCGGACACGGAGTGGACACACATCCGACAAGGCTTGAATTTTCAGACACAGCACGGACACGGTGCAAACACATGTTGGACACGCCAATTTTTTTTTTTCCTCTTGTTTTCATGAATCTTCTCTCTTCCATGGATTCTTACTTTATTTTTCACTAATCCCTAATTATTTTTCTAACAAAACCCTAATTGTTTTTGCTTTTTTCTCCTTTTTTAGCCTCATTCTTTCTTTTTTCTAGCAAAACACAAGTTCTAGAAAGGTTGTTTTAACAATTCAACTATAGCCCATCTTATCTCTTCATCTTTGTTCCTTTTTACTCTTCTTTCTCTTACTGTACACCTGCTATCTTTTACATGTGACTTTCTGATGATGCATTTGTATTTGAAGTAAGCTAGAATGATGATGTTTAAATGATAAGACTAGTTTTTATTCTAATGTCTCGTTTTGATTTGGTTTTATGATTTTGTGACATCGTTCTCTTATAATTATTTTTGTTGTGAAGTAGATTCAATTGTGTATTTGTGATTTATGATTTGTGAATTTTTTCTTTGTTAGGTTGATGAAAAATAATATTACTCTTAATTATTTAAAGTACGACATCAAATATTATATAAAAATAAATATTTATTATTTGCCGTGTCCCCGCCGTGTCCTAATTTTTTAGGATTTGCCGTGTCGCCGTGTCGGGTCGTATCCGTGTCCCGTATCCGTTTCTGTGCTTCTTAGGTTCCCATCTAGTAGGTGCCCCCAAAGATAGAGATGGTGCGGCATCGCTACAGTTCATCCCATTGAACCATTGTCTCATTGTTGGGTTTCACTACATACTTGTGTTTTAAAGAGTGAAAAGAGAGAGTAGACTTTTAAATTTAGATGGGCTCACCAAATCTCAAAAGAAGAGAGAGGTGAATTCAATTTACTAATAAAATAAACATTTCTTACTAAGGGTAGTTTTGAAATTTAATTCATTATTAAATGCTTATGAAGAAATAAACAGCCAAGGCTGTTCTACTGGAGAATAATTATATCTGACCAAATTTTTTATTCAAAATCACAGATCAAGTCCTATAAATTGGTTCTTAAATCAATTCAAATCTCATATAAAACCTACTCAATTTCATGTCCAAGAGTGAAGATTAGGGACAAACTTAACTTTTAGCATTATTTAGCACAACATAGTTGCTCTCAGACTCGAACAAGGACCCTGTTGCCACACTTGTTATCCTGAGCTTTTACAATTTCACCAAGCAACCAAGCAATGCCCCTTAATTTCCTTTAAAATAAAGTGATATAAGAATGAGTATGGCACAGGGAACATGCAACTAAAACCTAAATGTATACAAAATGAAAAGCGAATACATGGAAAAGCAACAAATTCTAAGTTCCACATTTTGAAGAACTAAACGTTCAAGGGCCAAAGTCAAAGAACCTTCTCAACATGATCAAACACAATCACGTCATCATAAAGACCTAGATGAACGTCAGGAAGGTTTCGGTCATCCATTGGAGCATTTGAGAATGGGAGCTTTTTCTTCTCTACATAACGCATTGTATCATATGAGAAATAACCAACCCACCCACCTGGTCAAGAAAGAAGTACATTGCTAGATATAGTCAAGTAAATTTATAATAAAACCTCCATTTTCTTAAGACTAAACAGATTAATAATTTAAACTACATCACTCTTCTAATTTGTGATGGTGACTAAGGAAAATTCTGGGCGAGAATCTACTAAACCAAGCAAGATATATGAACTTCTCAACAGAGAAAATCAACTACAATTAAATAAAGGCACGTACTGCAAATATATAGTTGAAATGCACATTTCTAACTTCCAAAAACTAACAATGACAACAAAGTGCATGTCTTAACCTATATATGTGTGTGTGTGTATATATATAATTAGGTAATTATGTCTTAACCAAACTTTTCTCTTCTTGTTTGGATCTTATATTCAAATAGAAAAGAAAAAAAAAAAAGAAATCTAAGAGAAACATATATGAGTAGCATATCTATATCATATCAATTCTACCTATCAAAAAATTGATATTAATTCTTTTCTTAGAACTGCCTGAGATCTTGTATGGATCTGATAGTAAACTCAGTATAATTTTCATTTCTAAAGAATATAATTAGATGCATAAAATCATCATCATCATCATCCTTGCCTTTATTCCATATGCATGGGGTTGACCACATGAGTTCTCTTTTTCCATTCTTTCCTATTTACACACCATGTCTTCTCTTAAATTTAAGTTTTTTAAGTCGTTTTTAATTACTTCATCCTGCGTAAGCTTTGGTTAGCCTCTTCGTTGCTTACCTTCTAAACAAACAACTCTTCCTCTTTTAATAAGTGCATCATTGAGTCTACGTTGAATATGACCACACCACCTAAGTCTACTTTTCCTAACTTTATCATTTACAAGCATTATACCCAAGGTTCACACACGCGGTGTAACAAACTCGAGCCAATATTGGTGTAACATAACTGAATCGGTTATCGCAGTTGTGAATTTTAATTAAACTTGCACATAGTGACCAAAATGCACTGATATACAACTTTTTACAACCTAATTCGATAAAGATAGATTTTTAGTGAGTTTTATTGATTTTTTTAAGATCACTTATCATAAGCAATGATCTATTAATGAATTCTAAGTCACTGTCGTTATTAAAAATGCTTCTATTATATTTTTACGAAACTAATGAATATAAACAAAATTATGAAATAAATGGATACTCATATCAGAACATTAAATAAAATTCACATCACATCGAGAGAAAATAAAATTAAAAATATATATAATACAAGTCAAAAGTAGCATTTTTTTTAAGAAGGATAAATAAATATGTTAGTGTATACTTATAACAAAAATAGAATGAATTTTTAAAGAAAAATTTATGATTTTTATTTTAAGCAAATACCATTTTTAAATATCGTACATATATATTTGTTGGAGTATTATGTACAACAACAAAACTTGGCCTGGTGGATGGTGAACCTCGTTCAAAAAGTACAGGCATGGGTTCAATTCTCCTTGGCCTCTTCTTTTTAATTAAAACACGCAGCATTTGGTTGTACCAGCCCGCCTCAGAGAGAGATGCCCATTTCGTGGAGAAATCGTCTAAGCGCAGCGAACCAGCCGATTCATCTGTGAATGGAGGCACCACCCACTATAGCAGTCAAAACCGGTATATATGAATAGGGGTGTACACGGTACGGTTCTTGGCGGAACCGGAACCATTCTCAACGGTTCCTTAATTTTGGAACTAGAACCGAAACCAGAACCATTGAGTTCGATTCGGCTCGGTTAGGTTCCAGTTCCCCAACGGTTCTTTGTCAACTTTTTTTTTTTAAAACATTGGCAAGATACACACTCAAACTTGTGCACCCCTAGTTATAACAATAGAAGCTACTAGTATTTATTTATATATTCTATATTCTATATTATATATATATATAATATAGAACATTTGAACTTAGAAGCTATTAGTATTTTATCTATATATTATATATTATATATTTTATACCTTATATATAAATAGAACACTAGAATTTAGAATGTATTAGTATTTATTTATATATTACATATTTTATACTTTATATATATATTTATATAGAACACTAGAATTTAGAAGCTATTATTATTCATTTATATATTAGATATTATATTATATATATATATATATATATATATATATTTTTTTTTTTCTAACTGTTCGGAACCGAAGCCTTAGTGAATGGTTCGATTCGATTCAGCTACGGTTCCTTACGATTCCAGTTCCTGTTCTTTGTACATATATGAATGCATTGTATGTGTGTCTTTTTCAACGACGACCGCTCCATACAATATTGTCGGCCTAATAACCAATTAATAGAATTTTTCTTTTAATTTATCTCGCATTCGTTTGTCACAAAGGATATAGTGGCTTGCCTCAATTTTGTCCACCCAACTCCAATCCTACTTGCTACATCACCATCTATCTATCTCCCCTTTTTTTTTGTAGTATTGATCCTAGGTAATGAAAATAGTTCTTTTGAGTAACTTTTTGGTCTTGAAGGTTGATAGTATGATATTTATATTGTCGTCGTTTTCTACTTTATCAAATTTACATATCATATATTTTGTTTTAGTTTTACTCTAGGAAGCACGGGACACGGGTACAACACGATAGGGACACGGCGATACGAAAAATTCTAAAAAAATAGGACACGGACACGGCGAGGATACGGCTATAAAATAATAATATAATATATTAATTATTCAACAAAAAAAACTACATTAAAGAAATACTTCAATTCATCATCAAGCAATTAAGATTCAAACAAACTTCTAAACAAAAATAAACAAATAAATTAAAATAGATTAAAGAACCAGACTTATTTAGTCCTCTACATATATTTAGCTTAGATTTTTAATCATAACTTAGTCGCATATAATTTTCTTTCAAAATACTTGAATATACATCACTGCTACGAAGTGTCCGACACGTGTTCAAGGAGTGTCAAAGGAGTGTCCAAGAAGTGTCCTAGAAAGAAAAATGTCAACGAAATGTCTGACACGTGTCCGAGGAGTGTCCGACACGGTGTCCGAGTGTCCGACACGGGTACGGCACCCTCGGTGAAGTGTCCGTGCTTTCTAGGTTTTACTAATTCTTAGGCCCCTTGATTCTAATATCTTTCTCCATATTTCTAATTTTGTTGCTAACGCTTCCTTAGAAGTATCTATTAAAACTATGTCATCCGCAAATAACATACACCATAAGATGTTTTCTTTAATATTTTTTTATACTCCGTCTAGTATTATCGCAAATGGGTATAAACTCAACTCCGATCCTTGATGTAATCCGACCTTTATCGGAAAGTCAAATGATACCCATAATATCAACATTACATGTAACAGCAAAGCAAATCTCTCAATAAAAGTTTTATCTGGACAAGAAAATCAAAAACTCAAACTGAAGTCACACCGTCAAAGAGAAACTTATAACCAACAGGGAAACCACACCCAAAAGAAAAAAACACGTTAAATAAAAGTAAAGGAAACTTATGATTAAAGATCTAACCAAACCTCAAACTGCGTGCACACAATCAGAGATATACCATATCTTTTACACTAATCACCTAACTGTTAACATTTATCTTTGGTAGGTAACAATTATCAAAATTATGAAATTGTGCTAGATCATAAAAGCAAATATGGCCCAAATCAAACCTTTGAAACCCATCATTGTTCTAATGTTGACCACAAAATGAACAATTATTTGGTTATATGGGCATCTAAGCATTGAATTACTCCGTCTTTCTCTTTTTCTTCTTTTTTAAGACAGAGCAAATGGCAGACTAGAACTTGTGTGGTAGATCCCAAATAGTCAACATAAGGTTTAAGAGAGTTGAATTTACTTCTCTTTGCATTATGCTATATATGTCTGTGTGTGCGCGTGTGCCACTGATCAACAGAGGCTTCTTTCATTCTCATTAACAGAATATGTGATGGTTCAGCATCAAATTCACAAACTTTCATCAATCCAAATGTCCTACCACAAAATGCTTCAGGGAGCTCATCTACTCGTTGAGGTTTCCATTTCTCCATAATCCTCCGAGGTACTATCATAGGATCCTCTACAATCTCCTCTGTTTTCCTCCCTTCCTCGTGATCCATAACCGTCACCATATTCTCCTTCGCAATAATTTCCATCGTCGGCTGAGCTCCAATGACACTATACCGCCCCTAACACAATAACACAACAATGGAAGGTAAATGAGATAGGGGAAAACAAAAACAAAAAATAAAATAGAAGACTACGAACTTCATATAATAAAAAGAACAAAAAAATTGAAGTAAAAGAAAATATGTCCGGTTCTCAAGAAAATGTTGGAAATAGAAAACTAATTGAAATTTGAAATCTTATAATTTTCATTACATTTGATCCCCGAGAAAACTAAAACCCACATTCAAGTAAGCCTAAATCAAAGTGCTTAAATTAGTGGATGTAGCCTCATTTCAATAGCATTTTCAAAACAGTAAGATTGCTTTCCAATGAAGAAATTTCTTTGATATCGCCTACTGAAAAAAAGAAGAAAGAAATAGCATGCTTTGATTTTTGGAAAAATATAAAGAACACTTTCAGGTTACTATACTAACACTTTCATTGTTTCCAGATCACCGGTTCTCCTTTTCTTTCTTTCAGCAACTCAATCAAGAAGAAGAACAAAATAATAAGATACAGAAATTTTCTTTTAGACTATATATTTTCTTTCCTTTTCCTACATTCTCTCACCAAGCAAACAAGACTCAAGAGGGGGTACAAGAAGGGGCTTACAACACTTGAAGCCTGTAGACCAGGTTCCACTGCCTCGAATAAAAAGCTGGGGGCGTCTCTTTCATCTTCCCTAACCAAACACCGGTAAGCGAGCACCGGAGTCAAGTGATCGGAGAATACAGACCGGTACAGCGGAATCAAATTCCCATGCTCCGCAGCTTCCTTGAATTTCGCAGACTGGTCGACTGTACGAACGGAATCATATCAATTGTGTATTCACACAAAAAATCAAAATAATTGAAAAATCAACAGATCATTATGATCAAGAGTGGGAAGGAAATGAGAGAGATTAGTACCTACTGATTGAGATGATAGAGCGGAGCATTTGAGTATACGGACACGCGAGTTTGGGGTATTGAAGAGAGAAAAAGAAGTTGATATTGGTCTGTGACAGGAGGGAAATGACAGTCGGAGGTCGGAGGGAAGTGGAATTTGAGAGAGGATTAGGGTTTCCATTTGGTCCGGGTAGCATTTGAGAGCGAGATGGGCTTGCTCTGTCTGATTTAAGGACAGATTAATAATTCAGGTTTTGCACTTTATTAAAACGTGTCAATTTTTCTTCAATTTAGGCGGCTGTGTTTGTAATTTGTATCATGAATCATGGTCTTCCTCTCCTGAGTGTTCATTTAGCATGGGGTAAAGTGAAAAAAAATGGCTAAATTATATCCAAATTTACAAATAATTTATTAAACTATATTTTTTTTACATAAAAAAACCTTGAATTATAACATTTTGTTGCTCTCAAACCTAGTTATTTTTTCATTAAATAAACATAATGTCATTTTTTATTGAATTACACTTAACCCATTTTTCTTATTAAAATAAATTATGAAAAAAAATCATACTATTTTAATGACATGTTCTCTATAAAATTTGCATAAATTTACTTTTAATTCTTAAAATTAAATTTTTTTAATTAAAATTTTAAATAAATTTTTAAAAATAATTTAAGTAATTGCTTAATTTTTAATGAATATACTGCATGAAAAATAATGTACTTTTTTATTTAAGTAATTTTTTAATTTTTTTATGAATATATTGTATGAAAAAAAAAAAGTATGTGTTAAGATTAAAAAAAAAATTTAATTGAGTATAATAAGTTTTATTATAAATAGTAATTTTAATAATAAGTTAATCATTTTAGGAAATGGCTAAATTTGGTGGTAACTACAACTTTGTGTTTTTTTTTTATGATAAATTGATATCAATAATAAAATTAAAGTAAATGGTATAATTAATACTTGTATAAGAGAAAATATAATAAAGATAATTCAATACTAAAAAACAAATTTAATAAGAATGGGTAAAATTATCTTTTATGATGGATATGTCCTTAATTATAACATATCAATAGTTTAGTGAGGGCAATTTGTAGTTCGGAAGTTATTTGCAAAAGAGCAATAATTTGGAAGTTTTACACTTTACCATTTAATCTTTGAATACGATTCGTCCAATCCATACTATTCGATTAATTTTTAGTCCACCAATTTGACCTGACTCGATCTTTTTACCTATATATATATATAATAATAATCTTTTAACCCTAGACTAATCGCATCCCTTTTTACTCAAATGCACTTCACATTTAGCAGATACCGACGATATTATGCTGTTAAAATGAATTATTTCATTTCAATTTCACATTTAGATTAAAAAATTTTAAAAACTATTTATTGTTTATAAAAGTTCTGTTCCTAAAACCAATCCAATATTTCACGTGTTAGATCAAATCGATTGATGGCTCTTATTAAATTAGATTGGTTTCAAATTTTATGAATCCGTTGTGATTGAATTAGTTTTGGTTTTATGTCTACTCAAAACTAATTTGATTTATGTGCACCGTTACTCATCCCTTCTGCATTTTTTTTCTTCACAATAGTTGTGTTCTCCCTTATCTCCTAATAGGAGATGGATGTGACCCAACTTGTCTTAAAAATTATAAATTATTTAAAAATATATAAAAAATTGAATTAGACCCGTTTTTTAACGAGTTAATCAAGTAAACCCATATAAAAAGAAATCCCCTCTCTGGCAAACCCTAATAGTTGTAGCTCCCCATCATTCGCCACGCCCTCTCTCCACTACCCTTATCTCCACCACAGCTCTCCTCTCCCAACCACCCCCTCTTATTATCCATGTCTATCTAGGTTTCTTATTCTCTCCCTCACCTCTAAAAACCTAAACATTCAATCCATTCCTCTCCAAATCCAAGCAAAATACCTTACAACTGAAACTCATACGCGGTTTTTTGTCGGAATCATAAATGATTTAGAGAGTAAGAGCCATGGAGTGTGACTATGGAAAAAGAGAGTATACAAATAGGAGTGAGAGAGGAAAAAAAGTACGATCCAATTTTTTATTGGACCATGTATTACGAACAATATTGGACTCGACTCACGAGACTTGCATATATTCCTTAACATAGGCTCATTTAGGGCTCGTATAAAATCATGAACACATTCATAAACATAGGTTTATGTAAGTTTATTTATAAACATAAGTTTCATTAACACAAGCTTGTGTAAGCTAGTATAAGTTCGTGAACAAACCAAAATGATATTGAACATGAGATTAAATTGAACTTGAACGATTTTTGTTATTAAACGAGTCGAGCCTGAACTTAACTTTTTGAGCTCCTTAACATCTCAAGCCAAGCCTGAACAAATTCAAGTTTGACTCGGCTTAGTTCATTTGCAGCTCTACTTAGAACTGGCATGGTATGACGTGATTTAACTATATTAGGAGATTTGGTATTAGTTTGACCAACCAAAAAAAGTATGTTATTATTATTATTATATTTTTTATTTTTAATATTATAAAAGGATACATTATTTGATGATATTATGACACATCAGTTGTAAAGAGGAGGTTATTCTTTATAGGTAAAGAGGGAAGTATTTTTCCATCATCATGTAACATATTACATCGTGTTGCAATAGCAACACCATTAAATCAATAATTAAACACCTTTACGTAATTTTTGCGTTGTCAATTTAAAATTGTTTCATTCTCAATTTAAACACACTAAACGATAAAAGACCTAAATTGTACATGATGAGATCAATCAGGATCAGTTGTATTTGATAAATATAAATATATATCTTATGAATCTCAAGTTGGATGTGTTATTGACAAAACCAAAAATGAAAAAATGTCAGCATATATTGTTACCAACCACGTATTAGCTCCTCATTATTATTATTCTTATCTTTATTTCACATGAGCATTATCAACTAAATAAATTCTTCTTTTATATTCTTTTCTATTATACTCATGTTTTACCAAATACTTAATTTTTTTAATTATCTTTTGGTCAGCCTCATTCTCACTTGCATTTTAGACAAAAAAGAATTTGTAAAAAAATTGAACAAAGAGACCCATGTAAATATGCTATATGACCACCTTATTACCAAATACTTAATTACTCATTTTTCAAATACAAGTTCATCAAAAGGATTTGTTCCAAAGAAAGCCTCTGACCACCTTATTACTAGTGGTGCAGAAAGAACAGGTGAAATTGAAATCGGAACCGTACCTGAACCGAACCGTTCACTACGGTTCTGGTTCTAAATTTTAGGAACCTTTCACTACGGTTCCAATTCCGATTCCAAGTCAAGGAACCGGATTGGAACTGAAACCGGAACCGTTAGAAAAAAATATATGTAATATATAAATGAATAATAATAGCTTATAAGTTCTAGTATTTTATATAAATATATAGGAAGACGATATTCGCACTCTCATTTTTTACGTTTGCACTCCCATTTTAGGAGAAATGTCACTTCTAACATTCACTTCACATGTGAATGATTAACTTTTTTCAAAATATTAAACTACCATTTCAAATATCCTATTTGTCTCTTATCTTTAGGCATCATTTGGATTGAAGGATTTGGAGGGATAAGGAGAGAAAAGAAAGGGGAGGATAGTGTGTTTTGTGTTTGGGTACTTTAAATGAAGAGAAATGAGAGGATTGAGAGGGATTTGGAGGGATAGTTATCCCTCCTAATCCCTCATATCCTATCCTCCCAAAAATGAGAAGATTGGAAGAGAAAGGATAGGGATTTAAGTAGTATTTTCATAATTTCAAGACTGCCCTCAACAATTAGAAAGAGAAAATTGTTATTCCACACATGTCCCATTAAACATAAAAGGGTATGATAGTAATTTGATTGTTATCCCTTTTTTTTTTTTCTCTTTCCTATCTTATCCAAACAAAAATATTATCCTTTCTTTTCTTTTCTCTCATGTTTATCCAAACATATATAGAGGTTATTGCTATCTTCTTCTTTCTTTTCTTTTCTCTCATAATTAAAGTTATCCTCTCCTTTCTTTTCTCTCTTGTCTATCCAAACGGAGCCTTAATGTTTTTGGTCTTTTTTAATCAAATCCAAAAAAAATTAATAATAAAAAAAATTCTCTCTTTTTACAAGACCCAAAAAAAGTTATAAATAAATTATTTCTTTTGACAAGACCAAAATATATATAAATATATATTTGTTAAAAAAATTATATCTTTTGGTATGAGATAAAAAAAATATCTCTGTTGAATAAATTATTTCTTTTGGTATGAATTAAAAATTAAAAAATACCCAAAAAATAGTTATTCTTGTTGAATAAATTTTCTTAGGACCCAAAAAAAAAACTACATAAAAAAATTTATTCTTGTTGAATAAACGATTTACATTGAGAGTACAAAAAAAAAAAGTTATTGTATTTAATAAATTATATCTTTTGATAGGTTAAAAAAAGAAATTATCTTTATTGAATAAATTATCTATATTGGAAGAAGCAAAAAAAAAATATATATTTTTGTTGAATAAATTATCCATTTTGACAAGATAAAAAAAAAGTACTAAAGAAAGTTAAAAAATTATTTTTGTTAAATAAATTATCTATTTTGACAAGACCAAAAAAAAAGTACTAAAGAAAGTTAAAAAGGTAAAAAAAATTATTTATTTTGATAGGACCCAAAAAAAAACAAAATAAAGAAACTAAAGAAGGTAAAAAAAGTTTAACTTGATTGTATAAAGGGTAAATTACACTGACCTCCCCTGAGATTTGCCCTAATTACAACCAGCATTAAACTAAAGAAATTTGTTACAATGACCTCCCCTTTAACAGAAATTGACTAACATAGGTTAATTTTTGGGTGAAATGTCTATTATACCCTTATTAATATTATATTAATATATTTTATTAATATCACGACACTTGGATGCTAAATCTGACAAATCGAAGTTGAATTCTAAAAAACAGACTTCACAGTTGCGTCCGGAATGGTCCATTTAGCTAGGAACCAGTTTGAGTTGGTAAAAAATGACCAAAATTGACTTCCCGAAAAATTCGCGCGGAAAAATGAAGGTGGCCGGAAATTCGCCGGAGAAGATGACTGGAACAGTGCATCTCGCCGGAAATTCGCTGGAGAAGATGACCGGAACAGAGCAACTCGTCGAAAATTCCCCGGAGAAGATGACCGGAACAGTGCATCTCGCCGAAAGTGCGCCGGAGAAGATGACCGGAACCGTGCAGCTCGCCGGAGAAGATGACTGGAACCCGTGAAAGTCGTCGAAAATTCGTCGGAGAAGATGACCGGAATAGTGCACATCGCCGGAGAAGATGACCGGAATAGTGCATATATGTGTATATATATTATAATCTAAAATATATATATATGTGCATATATATATATATATATATATATATATATAAGTTGATGGGTATTTTGGTATTTTCAACTAAAATTTTTGACCAAATTAACGGAATTTTGGACGGAGGGGGTCTGTGTCATAACGGAGCAAACCTCAAAGGAGGTCATTGTAACAAAATTCAATAGTTTGATGCTGGGTGTAATTAGATCAAACCTCAGGGGAGATCAGAGTAATTTACCCTTGTATAAATGGTAGTTGTGGTATTATAAAATAAGAGGTGATATATTAATTAGTTTCTGAACTATCTTGTCATTTTCTTTAAAAAAAAAAAAAAAGGTAGGTGGAGTGTAATTGTAGAAAAGAGGAGTACGAATATCGCCTTCCAAATATATAATATATAAAGTATAAAATATATAATATATAAATAAATACTAATATTTTTGAAATTTTAGTATTCTATTTATATATAAAGTATAAAATATATAATATATAGATAAATACATTTAGTCGTTCAAATATTTTATATATTTATATAATATAAGATATGTAAATAAATACTAATAATTTATAATTTATTATTATAATTAGAGATGCACAAAGTATAAGTATGAATTTTGTCAATATTTTGAAAGAAAAAAAAGTTGATAAAAAAATGTTGAGGAACTGAAATCAAATCGGTAAAGAAATCAATGATTTGAAATTCAAAATTAAGAAACCGTTAAAGAACGATTTAGGTTCTGATTTTACGAAAAATTATAAAAAACCGCACCGAGTGCCCTCTACTTTATTAGCGCAATTCAGATAAATCTCTTTTGTCTTTATTACCTATACCTACTCCATGTACATATATAGGTACGTACATGCTCACACTAGTCACGTCTTTTCTCTCTTCAGCAACCCTTACCATTTTCCGGTCTCTCTTCGCAAAAGCTGCCGTGGAAGACAGACCCCCAGCAGGTTCTCTCTCTCTCTCTCTCTCTCTCTATATATATATATATTTATACGCGTATAATTATATATATATGTGTGTGTGTATACATATAGACACAGTAATGTAGGGTTTTCTTGACTACTTCTCTCAGAAACAAAAACCCTTAGAACTAGCTAGCTCTCTCAACAATGGCGGTGAAAACTTCAAGGATGGAGAAGAAAACCATGTACGACCAGAAGCTGTGCAAGCTTCTTAGCATTTACTCTCAAATCCTGATCGTGCACGCAGACAACGTTGGATCAAACCAGCTTCAGAAAATACGCAAGGGCTTGCGTTGTGACTCAGTGGTGTTGATGGGTAAGAACACTATGATGAAGCGTTCCGTCAAAATGCATGCTGAGAAGACCGGTAACACCGAGTACCTCAGTCTCATACCTCTTCTCGTGGTACGTACGTTTTGATGTAAACTTTCTACATGCTTTATGGTTTCTTCCTCGTCTTTGGTCTGTTTGGTTGGCGAGAAAGTGTGGGAAACAAAAGAAAAGTAAATCCCCCCTTCCTTTTTGGTTACTTAGGACTTGAGAAAAAAAAATATTTTACTTGGTTAATATATTATGGCATTGCTTGATTTTTATATTTTCTCGCTCTTTTAAAATATTTTACTGGGTTAATGTACTATGTTACGGCTTGATTTTTCTTCTGATCGATCTCTTTTAGACTGAGTTGTTATATATATATGGCCCTCTGAACTATGAAATGGGTTTTGGTTTCTAAAGACGAGTTTAATTCGTTTATAGAAAGTGAAATGTTTTATTTTATTATTATTTTTTTTTGGTCAACAGCAGAGAACTGCCTGAAAAAGTTTCTTAAAAAAAAAAAATTCAGGAAGTGTTTCCAATTTTCTTTCAAGAAAATTATTTGAAACATCCTACCAAATGTTTTGTTCAAAAATAGAAGGCAATTCTGTGCTGGATTCATCTGTTCTCTCAGCAATCAATTGGAGGATATTAGTTTGATCAATTGTTCTTTTCTCAAATTTTCTATGCTATGCGATGGATTTATATATATATATATATATATATGCTCACCTGCTCCTGTTGATGCCTAGTGAATATTTTTCTCCTTTTGAATTAGGGTAATGTGGGATTGATCTTTACCAAGGGTGATTTGAAGGAAGTAAGCGATGAGGTTGAGAAGTATAAGGTATGGTTATCAGTGCTACCACTCTGGTTAACATTGTTAATATATTTGGATTTTTGTTTTGGATACAGTTGCTGTTTGTCATTAGAATCTGATAATGTTCACTTTAGACTTTTGTGTCTTACAAGTGTAGCTACTTGATCTATTATTGTTTTTCTTTATTCAATCTGTTCTTCCTTCTAATTGCAAATTATGCATTTCAAGAATCTGTATCTTGGTCATGTCTGTCACTCTGTCCTTATTCCTAACCATAGACCGAGGCTCGCTATACGTGCAACTTGAAATTACTTTGTACGTAATGCTTGTATATATGTATGTATGATAGTGAAATGCATTAATATAGTGTACTGTGACAATATATATGCATATGCAGAACTCAAATGGTTAAAGAGCAAACAATTAATCAGATGATCAAAAGGTTTAAACGAATTTTTTTAAGAATGGGTATTTCATGTTGTCATGCTCTGGCACATGCTTGACTCCCAATTTCCCTAATTTCAGCTAACATGAACATATAGGTGGGAGCTTAATCAAAATTCCATGTATTCATGTTTTCGACTTTGTGGGAGCAGGAATTGAAGACAGTGGCACTTAATTGTACTAATTGTGGATTGAGAGCCGAAGCAACACTATCTTTATATTTGGTTTTAACCACAATAATGTTTATTTCATTGCGGCACTTGTTGATATAATCAGTTATGATTAATCCCATGCTTATGTGAAAACTGAGGAAGTCCAAGTTCTTGCTTTGTTCTTAACTAGCAAATGAACTATTTGTGCTTGAGAAAGATGTTTCTGTTTGAGGACATTCAGTTTACTTATAATAAATAACATGTCAGTTTTGGCTGCAATTTGTAAGAGTTTTCAGTGGTAGTTCTTCATTAGGCTGGTCTATGATGAACTCTGATGTATATACCTTAATCAGCTCTCCTTGGTAGTAATTAGTATTGTTAATTTCACAAGTCGAGTTTACAAATTGGGATGTGCCTTTATTTGATCTGGCTGTCACAAGTAAAGTTGGTCACATTATTTTGTCAATTCTGTAATTTGATAAGAGGTAGCTCATTAATTTCATGGCTAGTTGAGTATGTAATATTTCTTATGAGATCGATCATATAGTTGTAATATTTTCTTGAACAGGTTGGAGCTCCTGCACGTGTTGGCCTGGTTGCTCCAATTGATGTTGTTGTCCCACCTGGGAACACTGGACTCGATCCTTCCCAGACTTCCTTCTTTCAGGTCATATATATATATATGCATGTGAACTTCTAAGTTGTAACACCACTGAATTTCTGCTATAATCTAATCCTTCCACTTTTAAGGTGCTTAACATCCCAACCAAGATTAACAAAGGAACAGTTGAAATCGTCACTGCTGTGGAGCTCATCAAGAAGGGTGACAAGGTGGGCTCGTCTGAAGCCGCCCTTCTTTCGAAGCTAGGGATAAGGCCATTCTCCTATGGTCTCATAGTCCTGTCTGTCTATGACAATGGTTCTGTATTCAGTCCTGAGGTGCTTAACCTCACAGAAGACGACCTTACTGAGAAATTTGCTGCTGGGGTGTCCATGGTTACCTCTCTGTCAATGGCCGTCACATACCCAACACTTGCTGCTGCACCTCACATGTTCATTAATGCCTACAAAAATGTTCTGGCCATTGCAGTGACAGCAGAATATTCCTTCCCACAGGCTGAGCAAGTGAAAGAATACTTAAAGGTTGGCATTTGACTCTGAAAATTCTATCTTTGTTTCCTTTTCTCACAGCACTATTACTCATTTAAACAACAAAATTGCAGGACCCAAGCAAATTCGTAGTTCTGGCTCCAGTTGCTGCTGTTGATTCTGGGACTGCTCCAGCGCCTGCTTCTAAAGAGGATGCAAAGAAGGATGATGTAGAGGAATGTTGTGAGGATGAAGGCTTATTTGGTTTGTTTGATTGAGACTCCTTGATGGATCGACAAGGGTAGCAGACAATGTTTTACTTATATTTTGCTATTGTTCAGGATCTTTATCTCTGATGTTTACACGACTTCTAGGAAGCACGGGATTTAATTAGAAACAACTTTTCTAGCTTCCGTTATTTCATATTCTAATCATATGCTTTTTGTGTGATAGTTCTATTTTAACGCCATTGCAAATTTGTGGTTGAACCAAAATCTAGAGCGTAGCGATTTGTTCCCACTTTTAATTCTATTTTGGGATTAAACTTTTGCCATCATTTTTTTTTAACCTTTTATTTTAGGTAACTTCACAATTAACACAACACCATAGTAATAGTAGTTGTAGTTCCTTCAACTTTAATGTTATTATGCAGGAATGGAATGAAAATGATCATTCCAATAATTCCTTTGTTTGATATGAATTTTAAGGTGAGAATGGTCATTCTTTTGAAATGAAAATTTATTTGCAAGAATAAAAATTCATTCCATATATAAACCTATGGAATGGACATTCCCAGTAAGATTAAAAAAAAATCATATGACCAAAAAAACCTTTTACCTCCATCACCACCACCACCACGCCGGCTTTACCACCACCACCACCACTATCACCGGCTCTATCACCACTGCCTCCACCACCTCCACTCCCACATTGCCGCCACCATACTCCACCACACCACCACCTCCATATCGCCACCTTCCTCTACCGCTGCCGCTACCACATCGCATCGCCACTACCTTCTTCCACCACAACACCACTACCGCCACCCCCACCACCTCCACATCGCCGCCACCACTCCTACTGCACCACCACCACATCGCCACCTTCCTCCATTGTCCCCCCACCACACTACTCTACCACCTCCACATCGCTGCCACCACCTCTACCACACCACCGCCACATCACCACCTTCTTCCACCGCCACCCCAATCACACCACTCCACCACCTTCACATCACCACCTTCTCCACCACCACGTCACCACCTTCCTCCTCCGCCACCACCTCCACATCACCACCTCCACCACCACACCTCGCTACCACCTTCACATTGCCACCTTCTTCTATCACCACATATTTGTTGGTTTAATTTATTTGTCACTATGAGGGGTATTTTGGATAATTTGATTTAAAATTAATTTCATTCCCACCCCATTTCATATTTGTAACCAAACAATGGAATGAGAATGATTATTTCATTCCATTTCTATTCTCATTTCATTCCCAACTTCATTCCATTCCATTCATGCGTACCAAACGCAGCATAAGAGCAACATCATCCGGTTGGCTAGCAGCCTGATTTATAACTCTTTCGCTAGCCCAGCATCACATTGGGCTTGCTTAAATGGTGGGCCTCATTTGGGACTCGCGGTTGGGCTAGGGGGAATTCCTCGATTAGTAAAATTCGCGAGCCCGACCTTATTTTTTATGCAGTGCTTGTATTGCAGGCTTTGTTTTTTTTTTTTTTAATCAAGCACATGACTGTTGGTTAAGGACCTGTTTGGTTCCGAAAATGGCCAAAACTGCTTTAAAGCAGTTTTTTTGCTACTTTTCTTTTTTCTTTTTAAATTTTTTTTGAAGATAAATCTCTAGCAATATAGCCGTTGGGGGCTGTTTGGCAGATATTTGAACAATGTTTAAACTTTAGGAGTGTTTATTAAACATCAAGGAGCCAAACAACCCCCCACATTTATATTGGTCAATCAATGGACCAAAAAAATTATATTTTTTTGAAAAAAGTGATTTTTATTTAATTTCCTTCTTCTTTTCCCTTATTTTCACCTCTATAAATACATCAACCACACCACAATTCTCCTCACATCCAATTTATCTATCTTCTCTATTCCTTCAAGTTACAAATCTTTTTTATTTTTTTCATACTCATCAATCCAATTCCATGGATAATCAATCATCACACTACTCTCAACTCAACGAATCAAACGATGAGTTTCCGGTATTCAATGAAAATAGTACCGATTTTGCATCTTACTCACACCAATCGTTCAACATGAATGTTGAATTCTTCTATGAAGAATCACAATTTCTATCTCATCAACCATCCCAATTTGGTGCTCCTAAAATGCCACACTCTAGTTGCTCCCAACCTCTCAGAAGCTAACCTGTTTCTCAAAATTCCAATTAGTCCACGGATGAAGATGAAGCTTTGTATCATGCCTGGTTGAACGTTAACTCTAACGCGATAATCAGTACAGACCAAAGGAGGCCGAAGTTATGGATTCGAATTCTCAAAATTTGGCAAGAGCATCTTGGTGTTCCATCTTGTTGAACTCACATTGCTTTGATGAATCGTTGGTCGACCATCCAAACAAAAATTAACAAATTCTCTGAATACTTGACTACGATCGAAATGAATCGTGTCAGTGACTACAATAATGATGATACGGTAATTTCTTTATTGTGTGAAATTTACCTCTTAAATATTTTAAACATTCAGTTTCTAATTATTGTTAATTTTAAACATGTGGATAGATGTAGCAAAACATCTATGTGCTAGTCAAAATGAGAACGAAAAATATATGTTGGATAACTATCGACTAATTCTGTGGCACAACAATAAATGGCTTATACATTGTGACGAGGCAAATAAGAGAAACAAGAAACAAAAACCGAAGAAGGGTGGAATCCAAATTGATGTTAGTGAGCTTGTTGCTTACTCATACCAATATACTCCATCAACTAATGCAGCAACCACCCCAAGTTCAGTTGAAGGATACTCACACAGTAGTGAGTAGTGAAGATGATTCACCTGTTGTTGAAGAATGTCAACCATTACAACGACCACTGGGACGAAAAGCGGCGAAGCAGAGGAAAAATAAGAACAAATCTCAAACTTTTGAAAAATTACAACATCAATTCGTTAACAATTTTGATAATGTAAAAGTTCAATTTGATTATCAAAAAACGCATCTTGAACCACCCAATTAGCACAAGAGACATGCAAAGCAAAAAAAGCAAAGATGATACAAAAAGTCAAAGAATTCGAGATGATGAAAATATTTTCAGAATCGATGCCAACACTTGAAGCGAACGAATCGGTTATTGAACAACAAAAAGAGATACCGAAGAATATAGATTCGCGCGGTGGCTCAACTTCTTAAAGTGCTATTTTCATTTTTAGGGAATATTGTTTCTTCTTAATTTGCATTGTTTAAACTTATGTTGTAAATGTTTTGATTTATTTCAAATTTGTATTGTTTAAACCTATGTTGTGTTTATTTTTATTTATATTGTATGTGGAAAATATAGCCATTTGAATTATAGCCGTATGAAATATAGCTGTTGCAAAAATATAAAACAAAAAAATAAAATAAATTAAAAATATTAAATTATTATTATTTTTTGGCTAGCGAAAATTTTAAAGAGACCAATGTGAGCCAAAATCTGGAGAGCTGAAAACGCCGACGTGGCTATGGACAAACACTATCATGACTCTTGGAAAATTTGAAGTAGTAAATTTAGAGAGCCAAATTTTGGAGAGGCCAATGCAAATGCTATAAGAGTTCCTACTCAAATTACTTGTTAGATCGCAGACTCATCCTATACGCTCTTATTACACTCACATATTTTCATCTCTCCCTCCGCATATTTGTACAAGTTGACGCATCATAGCTTTCACCCTCGTCTAGCCAAACAACTCTTAAATTAAAAATATAATTATAAACACTAACGCATAACAGTTACACAGACATACAAACAATTAGACTAGGGTTGCAACTTGGGCGAGTTAGAGGTACAACTCAGGCTCAACACTACATATGAAATGTTCAACCTTAACCCGACTTCCAACCCTAAGTACTTAACCCTATCCCAACCTATTCTTAAATTTTTAAACTCGGGTTGAGATTTCAAGTTAGAAAGTTCAGTCAATTCGGGTTATTTATATCACCAATTTTCATGTTGAAAATTTAAAGTGATCTTTAATAAGTTTCATATTAGATTACTCTTAAACATAAAAAAAATTAAGAACTTAATGCAAATTTCTAAAACATTACAAACAAATTTTTAGAAAATTAATTATCCAAAGTGTTAACATACAATAAATTAAGATTTAAATAAAGGAAGTTGAAAAGAAAAATGTTATCATAATTTGAATATTATATATAATATATTTAAAATAAATTATATGTTTAAAAATAATATTACAATTCGGGTTCGGCTTAGACTCGGATTGTTGGCACCTCAACCCAAGTCCAACCCTAATTAAGTTTGGGTTGAGGTTTTTCAATCCAAGCTCAACCCTAATTGTAAAAATAGTTGTCCAAGCCCGTAAAAAATTGGGTTGGGCTCGGGTTACCCAACCCAAGTTGCACCACTAAATTAGACTAACACAAATGATACATCACACTCATCAACTACTTATCATATATCACACAACTATCAATTTTGTATTAAAACTATTTTTTACATTTTTAAAGATAATGGAAAGTATTTGAAATTATCTCAATAACGAGTATGATAATAGAATTTTTTTTTGGGGTCAAAAGTAAGGTATATGAGAAAAACAACCATTTGTTTTAAGTCTGGTAATTGCATCTTCATATTTTTGGTGATTAAAAAAAGGCTGTACCCAATGCACAAGGCTAGCATTTGAGTGGCGTGGGAGAGGTGGATGTGGGCAAGCCTTTTGGTGATTATAATGGTATTTTTGTTATATGTCTCGAAACAAAGTTAAATATGAGAATTTACGTTTTTCAAATAAAATAAGATAGATAAATTCATAACTCTAGTTATTAAGTAAGAATTTTTTTACATGAATAGATTTTTTTTTTTGAGAAAAGTAATAGAAACCGTCTCTTTCTATTATCAAAATTATATAAAAGATGTAGTTCAATATATTATTACATTATATTTGTTTAAAAGAAAACTTGTTACAAAATAAAAGTCACTTGAAAAAAGAAAAAAAAATGGATAAGGAGGTTAAGAATTGATGCACTATTCCAAAAATTTTTAGAGGAAGAAAACTTGACTGAGACCAGTAAATTTTATATAGATATTTTTATTTAGTGACATGTGAAAAATATGTGTATAAATATCTAAAAAAGTGAAACTACTAGAAATTGTAACTTTAGAATTTCTGCACTATTGTACACATCTATTAATCACAATGTACACAACTATTAATCACAATGTTAATCATGTTTTGTTGTTTACTTGAGAAATGTTGGAGTTAAATAAATAAAGTAGTCTTTTTTTGGTTGTATCACCTGGTTGATAGGGTTATTTGGTTAAAGGAGATGAGACTACAAGTTTGTCACTGGACACACTAGTGTTGCACATGCTCTTCAATTTAATCATTTTTATCAAATTATAAAAACTAAACGGACATTTGTGACCCTTTGTTTTAACTTTTAAACGATAAATCTGGAACTTGTAAAATGAATCTCTACCTTTAAGTTGTATAGCACTAAAAATCTCTCAAGCTATATTTCATCCAATTGATAAGAAAACAACTACATTCATTGTCAACACCAGTTCCCCATTAGCTCTTTTTCTCTTACATAACTCTTATACCCTCGAACATGCTTGTCATTTTCCTAAAAGATTTGTTGTATGAAGAATGAATTACCTAAAGGGCTACTAAATGAAAACAAAAATTCTATCAGCCTTTACACTCAGACTGCTGCATGGGGAGTGCCACCACTCCCTATGCCTTCTTACTCAACAATATATATACATATAGATTATTGACAGTGAGAAACTCTTCCATCATTAGATGAAGGGGGTTCTCTTAAAGTCATGTCATGTGCAACTCATCCAAAATCCAAATGTTGTCCAAGAGACTGACATATTTGAAATGAATCAAAATTACTTTATTGTTAAAATATATGTAATATCTCTTCTATCAATGAATTCTGTTACATGTAACATAATTTGTCTATTAACACATTTCAGTTTTTTTTTGAAAAATGAATATATATTTCATTGGACCAAAGATGATAGAAATGTCAGCACTGCAACTCTTTGCTGGCAACTGGAAAAAACATCTTCAAGTCTACTAGCTATTCTCTCCATCACTTTACATCTGATGAAACTAGACTGAAGCATATGTCATTAGGCTTGCCAAAACACATCTGTATTTACAAAATGAAAATGTAGCCTTTCAGAACATGGCAAACCTGTAAAGCAAGAAAGAGAAGAGAAAAGCAGACATTAACATGCATTTGATGTCACAGAATGTCCTAACTCCTGATTCAATATCTAAAAGGTCCCCCAAAGCTTTCATGGGAGTCATGCAGAAATTACCTCGTGTCTTAGATATAAACAAGAATGGAGTGAAAACCAAACACAGAAAGCTTTTGAAACTAGTATGCTTCACCAGAATGCTTAATTTCACCCCCTCCCGGTCCTCCCCCAGGGAAAAAAACACAAATAAATATATAAGTGCTCGTGCAGCCATCCTTAGAAAACGACCAGCAATGATAATTTTGGTCAAATCTCAATGGCAGTGTTACAAGTATTTTCCAATTTAAAAATATTTCGTGTCAGATTCCTTCCTGCACCAATACCCCATGTCACAAGTATATGGTCTTGTGACATTGAACATCATTAGTGACAGTGTAACTGTGTTCATTCTGATCATCTTGAAGAATGAGGTGTGAAGAATCTAGGGTTGCCAGTGGCTATTTTTGCCAAGGAAGAAAACATGTTTGTTCTTAATGTTAAGATATGAATGAACCCAAGAAGCAGAGCGATATCAGCTGCCATAAGAAAGAACTCTAAAAGCAATACCTTCTAACCTTCAAATTCAGAGCAAGGGAAGCGAAAATGGAACAATAACCACGAGTCCATGTACTTGTGTCCTGAACTACAGAAGGCAATTTCGAAATACGCGAATTCCCTGTTCCAGAACAATTATATTAGTGAGCCAAAAAATAAATAGTCCTCAACAAGAAGCTATCTCAGAACAGAACTTCGTAAGATTTTGGCAAGTTTAAGTCTAGGAAGCTTAGATTTATCTCTCTATACCTGCAAGGCAAAAGCAATATCTGCTTCATCTACTTTTAATGTTACTCTTCTTAATTTATCTTCTCGAGATTGACCAAGTTTGAGAAGCCCCTGTAATTTGAACAATGTCCCATTTCATTAATTTTTTTTTCCAGTTAGTAAGCTGGTGTTAGATCCTGAAATGAAGTTTATGTGCTCTGATCTAAATTTTGTGAAGATGATTGTCAAAGGAAATGAACCTAATCAGCACATGTAATGTCTTTTGCTCACCTGATCACCTAGCACTCTGCACATGCTCGAAAGTTCCATGATTCCAACTGCTGGGATTAATATTGACTTGCAAATATCCATGTAAGATTTACTGAGCTGCATCCATACAGAAAACTCACAAATCAGTCAACTATTATTTTATTCTAAAGTCTTTTATTGTCGATACTGGTGGGAAATATACCTCCCCTATGGTTGTATCCTTCTTTCCCCTGCCGAAGAGTTTCACAGCGGAACAAAGTATAATCTGCAGCATGAACACATAATTAAAAATGTTTGAAGACATATAATAACAAAGCATTCAAAGATTGATGAAGCTAGAGCGCATACAAACTAAAAGGCCCCAATTATATGGCATATATTGTTCTGGGATTAACATGAGTTCAAACCAAAGGGCTAAATAGGAATTATGTTGTCAAACTCCAGCTCATGCAGATCAGGTTGGCTGCAATAAGTATTATGCGCTCAATTACCTTATGATGTATCTAAAACTTCTCATGATGACCATCAATTACAAACACCACAAGGCATGCCAAAATTAAAGAGAAGAAATAGAGCTTAAAGAAAAACATTTGCAGACATATATCAAAATGCAACACATTTTAAATCAATGTTATAACTTATAAAACATATATATATGTTATTAGCAAAAACTTGCCTGTTGATGTTGTGGAAGAGATTGTATAGTATCCACTATTGGTGATCTATATGTCTTTGACAAAGCAGTTGCCATGTGATCAACCCTCACCTGAAACAGGCTCCAAACCTTGTAAGAATAAAGAAGACAATAATTGACACACACATAAATCTAATAAAATATTCCAATAGAACATTGAGAATAAATAGGGCAGCCAAAAAAATATATGGAAAATGCATAAAAGTTATGGCTGAAGGTGATCGCTTTTAGCTTCTTTGGTAAACAAATTGCTCACGATTTTGATATTGGTACAATGAGCCTGACAGTTACTCAGAGACAAGATTTTATATTATTTTGACAAGTCTATGCTTGGAATGGATAAGGAGTGCTTACAATATCAATTTCTTGCTTTGTCAAGCTTTCTCGAGCTGGAGTTGTATGTTGATCAAAAAGCTCGTTTTCCACTGATGGCACAATTAGATTGCAGGAAGATTCTCTCAGCTCTGCTTCTAGTATCTCAATGGCGCTCCTGGTACAGAATTAAAACAGTTAATATTCCAGTTTCTACTTCATCTGAGCAAGATAAGTGCCTTCACCAGATCTATATTTTATACTATCTAGGTCCTTGGTTTTAGTCTTTTCTTGCATTGGATTTAGACCTTTATCCCAGAGCTGGTTGACTACATTGTGGTTAAAAAAATTGATTACAGGCATGCAAAGATCGGTAGTCCTATATTTCCTGTCAATTTCTTTTTTTTCAATAGGAGCAAGGAAGTTTATCATAGATGTACTTCTAGTTCCATGCAAATAAAAGAAGAAAATGTAGCAAATTGGTACAACCTACTTGCTCCTTGCACTACCTTCCTAAGTTTTCTCATTTAATCTGTGCAAAAAATTAATTAAACTCCACCACAAAATACGCACTTTTCATATTTATAGATCATTGTTCCACTTGTTATACAGATGTGGATGTAATCAGTAAGATGCAGTGTCATGAATCCAAACAGAACAAATTTAATTGTGTTTTTAATTACAAAGTCATCTCCTTAAAATTATAATTTATAAGTAGAGTTTGTCCTACATTCTAATTCCAACTCTTATGATTACAAATTCGATATAGGTTACAACCAATTGCAAATCAAACACCAACCTGCAAATGCATAAAGCTTTCCTCATGTCTCCAGAAGCAGCTGCAACTTTCTGCCATGTTTCACCCATTGTCAGTTTCTAAACTTGCACATGAGATAATTTACAATACTGTGTTTCGGTGCCACAATTTAATAGGTAACTTATAATAAAGTTCAGAAATAGTGATGCTTCATTCTTAATGTCAGGAGAAAATAGTTTTTCGTAAGATGATGTTCAATCAAACAATAGTACACAGAAAGTTGATGGCAAAATGTCAAGTGAGGAGAAGCAAACATGATTTGTCAGAAGGCAACTAATAATCAATGGCGGTGACTTACTCTGGCACAGAGCTCCAAGGATTGCGGTTGAAAGACAGTGTAAGGAAGTGCCTGTCAGAGCATAATAGTAGTCATTCTTAAGTCAATAATGAGAACATTTTGTTATTTTTCAGAATTTACAAATTCCGAAAGAACTCTGTTCATATAAATGATAGCTAGAACACAGGTACTTCAACTTGTTGAATCTTGAGATGTTTCAATAATAAATAAAGAAAAATCCAAGAGAACTTTACTGGATTCCTAGTGAAAATTTATTAAGATTATTTAGCTGCATCTTGTTCAATTATCATTTAACTTGTATTTGGGACTGCTAGACTTTGTTCACTATTTGTGGCTTCAAACCTTACGTTTTTTATTCAGAAAAAATAAGAATTCTTTAGCCAGCCTCAATGGGATGAGTGAAACATGTTAAGGCAAACTGAGAATATTTACAGCCAACCTGGATGAAATATACTCTTCATTTTTTTTATAAGTAAATGAAATATTCTCATTTGTTCCAAGTTCTGTATGATTTAAGTAACATACTTAATTCAACAATAAGGCATGAAATTTCATTTGCATCATTGAGAAATCTGGGGGCATATTTCTCTTTGAGCTGAAGTAACTGTCTAAAAGTGTTTTGCCTTTTCTTCAAAGAAAATAATGTTACATTTGGTCTTCCTACAAACCTGGTTTAAAAGAATAAAAGGATATTGCATGGACTAAAGAAAAGTGCTTGCACTTGTTCATGGAAATTAAAAGAGGGAGCACAACAATTACCGTTAGCCTCTGTTGAAGAATTGTGATGATCTGATCCTTGTAGTAGGCCCGGAAAGTTATAACCCTAGGCTTGCCTAGCACAAGAAATCAGTAGAATTAAACAGTAAGTATTATCCCTAAACAGCAGAGCAAACATCAATAGAACCAGTAATGCACAATGCCTCCTAAGGTTGCTTAATGGGGGATAAGAAAAAAAGCAATAAATATCTAGGAGATTTAGAATCCAGACAACTATAGAATCATCATTCATAGTTGCTGACCTGCGACTTGACATGAGACACCACAACAATTTATCCTCACTGATGGAATCCAGGAAGATAATTGGGTGACAATTTGAGGTTACATAAATTGAAAAGATTTCTACAACTTTTAATAGACTACACAAGGGTAGCCCTTCCCCTACCCGAATACCAACCAAAACCGGGATTGAAGATATGATTTGATACCAAGTCTCTAATACAATTACCAAGACTTTACCAACTAGGCTGGCTGGCAAATTGACTATAAATCAACTTTTGAAGAATATAATCAATTCAAAAACAAGGTCTGGCATCATAAAGAAGTTCTTGAAAAAAGAAACTTTGTCCAACAACCCAGTCAGATAATAAGTAAAGTCAATAAAGATTTAACTGATAAAAGCAAGTAATGAACTCACAATTCAATGACTGAAGTCTTGGAAGAAATCGATCTGCTAGGTCTATGGAATTAGCTACTCCTATAAAAGCAAAGGCATTGTAAGATCTTGCACAATATAGCAAACAGTTGTTTTACTTGGAAAACCTGAAATTCTTGGAACTCTAAAGAACAGTGACACAAAAGAGCAGGAAACTTGTAACAATAATTGGCAATATAATACCTATCAATATGCATCTGGAGAATGGCAAAGTTGTAAGCATGAAAAGATCATGAAGCACAGCTCGGTCTCTAGTTATCAAATAATCCAACTCGTCAGCAATAATCAGCCTGTGAATAATGAAATCTACTTAGGGACAATAAGTTTGATGACAAACTATACAAACAAGAAACACTATGATTTGTAAATTCAAAGAGGTCTTGATCAGATCATATTTGATTCAACATGTACACCAAAGGTTATATGAAGAGAATAGAGTATGCACGGTGGGATCTATGAACACACATGGCTGAGCGTATGCAACTTACATCATCTTCATGCCAGTTAATTGCTGCTTTTGAGAATACAAATTCTGAAGATGCTGCAAGGGTGAATTAAAACCATTGGTTTTCTTCCGCAGTTGGTTCTTTTCGAGTATCTGCCAAAGTAGACGGAACATAAGCATTTGTGCCATTGCAGTGTTGATGCATTTAAGGGAATATGCTATATATTTCAGTACCTTGCTGAAAATTTCGGAAGTGTATGTAAGAGAAGTACAATTTATGTCTAAAACATCTGGTGGCTGAAAGCCTTCCTGATAGCACGAACAATGATTCAATTAGTATACAGAAAGTAAACAATCACACATCAAGATTATAAAGAAATTCGCATGCATGTACAGAACCAACAACTTCCTTCTTGACAAACCTGAGCAAGCATGTAAAGCATGTGTAGGGTTGAGATCATTAAGGGACCATCAATTATGTTTCTCCATCCAAGGAAATGGTAAAAATCAACAGAAGATATACATAGCTGGAGCTAAAAATCAGTGACTTATTGCCAGTAAATAAAGTGGGATTTGCCAACAAAATAAACTTTACATCAACTAACCAACATCGTTGGCATAAAGGCATATAGAGGAGAGAAAAATCAGTCTTTGTGGACTAAAATGAAGGATTTTGGACTACCTTAATAACTGACATCTATCCGTAGCACATTGACACATTCTGAACTATTACCTTGATAACTGACATAAGAGGTATTGATATAAATGACAATCATAAATGTTAACGATAATTAGTTCTCTATGTAGAAAAAAGATGAGCAATATCACCAATTTGAAGCCCCTAATTTTACACTAAATTGTGAATCTCATTACGAAGAATGCAACAACTATGACTAATAAGAAACATATGTGCAAAATGATTTAACTATTCCGATTTTGCACTTAATTTAGCTGACATAATAATTGAAACAGTGCAAATTTGACAAAAGAATCAATAAAGGGCCATTAGCGCACCTCCTTTGCCCAATCAAGCAAATAGTCTTTAACTCTTTCCATCGACAGTGATTTCCCGGTCCCCGGGCATCCACACACATACATACTTCCAGCTTTCTCTTGTTCTATGCATTGCTTACAGAACTCCAAAACTCTTCTCTGCTCATCTTCTCTGCAGACAACCATAGACGGGACACTCGATACATGCAATGTCTCCTTCACTGCACTCATCTGCTCCGGATCTGCGTACAAATCAAATGGAACACATATCACCCCCATATATACACCTATATGAAGTAAAAATAAATCAAATTAAGATCTCCAACATAATTACAGTTTAGAATTAAACTTGCCTCTCGGATTCCATTTCGGTTTATCAAGAAAACTATCAGACAATCTTTTCACCGGCAATTTGAGTGATTTCTCGCAACATTCTTCCTCAATTCCCTGCAAATTTATGTACAACACTCGTAAAAATTACTAAATTGAATCATGATATTGTTAGATAATGAGTGGAAATGAGAATTTAAGTCGAAGTACTGGACTCACGTTTGATGGGGTGTTTGGGCTTTGATTGATGCATCGGCGAGGCGATTTCCACTTCACCGGAGAACAATACTTCGGCGGATTTCTTGAAGAGATCGGACTGTTTTGCACTGCCGAATCGGATCTCAATCTTCGTTTCTGAGTGGTGTCAGCTTTGGATCGACTGTCGCATTTCTCAACTTTGAGTTGTAAAGTTCCATTCAATTCGTTCCTGTCATTGAACGGAGATGAGCCATGTCCAGCGATGGTTGGCATGCTTAAACTAATTGGAAAATGAAGACAGCCACGATCTTCAGAAACAGCTATTTCGTTCGTCAAGAGAATAGGTACAAGATGATATATATGTATATATATAAATATACAGTATATTTTTGGTAAGGAATATATATATATATATAATGCCGACGAGCAGTTTTAGCGGGAAATGCATGTCCGTAACAAGTGTGTTTTCCCGCCATATAATTTTGTGTTTGGGGTGGCCTTGTATAGGTTGGGGTTGATGTTAGAAAATGTGTAGTCCCATTTTGATTGTACTTGGGCCAATTATGAATTGGTCCAACAACCTGAATTGAAAAGCAGGTCTCTTTATAAAATACATAAGCCAGCCTGATTCTTAAGACTTCCAGTTCCATAGTTTTGGGCTTGCAAAAACTACAATTTCCACAAGGACGAAAATATAATTTTCATAAAATCCACTCGTACGAAATAATAAAAATTAAAAAATAGTAACAAAAATTTAAAAATAATTGTCAATTAGTGACCTAATGTCCTAATACCTTTTTATTTCAAAAATTAAAAAAAAATTTTTTTAAAGCAATAACAAGGTGCTATTTATAATAAGTTTCTGATGAAATTATGCCCTTAGACAAATAAATGGACAGATCAAGAATTCAAAGATTAATATTAAAATTGACAATACTTCTGCACAAATGAAAACTAATTACTCGGATTGTGAAGCTATTATTTGGTCCGTAAAAACGCCATTAAGGATTCTTGAAAAGCTTCTTTTATTCTGCAGATACGGACTCTCTTGAGAGACATTGTAAGCCTTTGATATCCAGGGATGAGGATGAGGATGAGGATGAGCTGGTCTTGTTGTCTCTTTTCTATTGCTCTCCTCCAATGCCTGAATGAACAAAACAGAGCAATCTTATTAATATTATGATGGTTTAATCATATACATATGTACATATTATTTTGAAATCGAAGAAACCCTACCGTAAGATTCTTCTTCACTGCTTGAATAGCCCCAAACCAGAGGCATAGAAGACATTATTTTTACAATGTTTAATAAGAAAGTGTTTTTGACCAAAATTCCTTAATTGGTTTTTAATTAGTAATTAACTTTTAAGTTTGGTTACTATTTTTTATTTTTTGTTTTAGTTTAAGGTCGTTGTAAAACAAATCTTTTTAATTTTCATCACCAAAATTTAATTTTTTCTAAAAATAAAGATGTTCGTGCCTCTAATTTTGGTAACAATGACCAAATCGACAACAAACAACAAAATGATTTAAAGCATGGGCCGCACTAAACTAGATTATTCTGTTCTATAAAATGAAGAATTATGTTACATAAGTGAGTATTTTAACGGAAATGTTTGGCCTAATTCGTCTGAGACTTAGAATGCAGCAAAATGAGACCTGCAACAGAGTTTGACTCTACATAGGTCACATTCTGTTGCATTCTAATACTAAGATCACTTCAGTCGAGCATTTTGGTTAAAATGCCCGGTCAGACAATCATTTCTCCAAAATGAATTAATCTCCTCAAGTTTGATTCCCGATTGGTTTCGATCAAGGCTCATTCAAAATTTACTGAAATATATGAGATAAGCTTGATAATTTTTTTGAAGCTTATTGATTTATTTAGTTTAAAACTCTAGAATTATATGAAAGCCAATTTAGTTTAGTCTTTGCACACCATGAAACTTTCAAGATCATAACAACAATCTAGGGACTATTTATATTCACAAATAATGTGCAGGGACGAGGGACTTTATTGGTGGGCTGTGTCTTGTGTGGTAGTGTGTTAAAGTATATGCTGAAGATAAACATGATGAACAACCCAAGTCATTATCTCAATAATAGAAACCATCTGTTATCATTTAATCGATTGTATTTATCCTTATCACTTAGCTGTTATACGTATTTATTCATTGTATTTTAATCTAATCAGGTTGTTAAGTTGTACAATCTGATCTGTATATGATGTACTCTATTTAAATCACAATAGAATACAAGGTTTGGAAACTTGCCAACTATTGTTTTCGGCTCTTTATTTTCATAGTGGACCTCATTTTGCAGTCCCTAAACTGTTCAAATTTTGTCATTGCCAATTGCAACTCTAGTTGGTTATGATTCTAGGTTTGTATATATGGATTATGGAGTTATGGTTTTATCCTAGGGAGCATGGATACGGATGCGGGATACGGGTACGACGATACGACAAATCTAAAAAAAATAGAATACTGGTACAAACGAGATACAACAATATAAAGATAATAAATTATATTTTTATATATGCAAAAATGAGTTCTTAACATTTCTTTATAAAAATATTATCATTAACAAACAAACAAAATACAATAAGAGTTAAGGGTCATTGTATAATTAGCATGGATGAATTTTGTACTAAATCATAACACTTTTTTTTAGATGAATTTAAAAATTTTCTTAACAATTATAATATGATATAATTGTTGAAAAAACTACATTTTCATGTTCAAAACTCGTTAAAAATGTGTTTTGAAGTATTCGACAAGTATCGGATACGTGATCGAAGTATCTAAGAAGTATCGAAAATGTGTTAGAAATAAAAAAATATATTTTAAAATTATGGATAAGTTTAGGAAGTATCCGACACGTATACAATACGAATACGTTATTCTTATAGAAGTATTCGTGCTTTCTCTGTTTTTTTCAATCTTCTCCTAGATTCCAAAATGTCAATTGGTCATTGCTTGGGTCAACCCTAGAGAGTTGCCACTAATTACACAAGTGAATCAATCAAAGAATTAATAATAATAATAATAATAATAATAATAAGATGGTACACAGTCTTGTTATTACATAGAAATGGTAATTAAGCATTTAATTAGTAGTCACCCAAGCAATTAACACCAGGCTGAAAATTCTCCCCATTTGCCTCTCCTTCATAATTACTATTTAGTCTCAAAAATAATGGGCGCCCATAATTAATATCTTTCTCAGTGGTATCTCCCTTGTAAATAAAATTATACCTTAAATGCCCTTATTTCACACATTCTCTTACATGGTCTAAAAAAGTTCAGCATAAGCGTGACCCAGGCGGTGAGTTGAAACACAAAACAAAATTTCCATATATTAACCAGTAATAGTAATTTCATATAGAAAAATGACTAATAACTAATAATTACTGTGGGTTTAATAAGGAACCCTCTAATTTCTCCACCCCTCTTTCTACTTTTGTCTATAGAGGAAGCTCAGGAGTTACAGCCCACCTTTGATTCTTATCCGTTGGATGGACTTTGAGATCAAAGGTTTTGGGCAGCTCATCACAAATATAACCTCTTTGTCCAAACTATTCTATTCTTATGGAGTTTTTCTTACAAGTAGGGAGAAGAAAAAACACAAAAAGAAAAACCTTCCCTTAATCAAAGCTGAGTCTTGAAGCAAATTTTCTTGCTTAAAATCAGTTGTTTCTCTTCTTGTTTTGCTCCTCCTTCGAGCCCTAGCCTTTTTCATGGAAGGTGGAGGAGGTGGTGGTTTTGAGTTCGTGAATTTACAGAACAACCCTCTTTATCGACCCAGTCCTCCATTAACTGCCATAGATAGGTTCTTGTGGGGTCAGGGCCATTTCTTGCAGCAACAAACTCAAAAAGATGTAAAGAACAAAGAAACACTCATTTCTGCAAATGAGTTTTGTGATTTTCCTTTTTATAGTGGTGCAACTGGTAGCTATGGAGGTGGGGTTTCGTGGTTGAGCCAACCGGAGGCAAGTTTCGTTGATGGGCTTTTTCTAGATATTGGAGAGAGTACTCCTAACGCTGGTTTGAAAGAAGAAGCTAAATTGGCACAAAAAAATTCTAGAGAGGCAAGAAAGAGAGGGAAAGGTGGCTTTTCTACAACTTTGATCAAAGGGCAATGGACAGATGAAGAAGACAGGTGATATAGATGACATTTTTTATGTTTTTTTATTTAAGTAATAGTAAATATATATATATATATATATATAGGACCTTTTGAATTTGTTTATCCATGTATATTTCTTATTTTGATTATTTCTCTTCTTAATTAGTTGATCTTCCACCCATAGTATAAATTGAGTTGATACTAAAGTATTGAATTTGTTATTACAAATTAAGAAAACTGGTTGGGTTAGTGAAGCAATATGGAGTGAGGAAATGGGCTCAGATAGCTGAAAAGATGATCGGTAGAGCCGGAAAACAGTGCCGCGAGAGATGGCATAACCATTTGCGCCCTGATATCAAGGTTCTTTCTCCTTATAATCATTTGCTTTTTTCTGGAGTTTTGCAAAGACACTTTTATCTTTTCTGTCGTGATTTCGGTCAACTTTACTATCTCTCTCTCTCTCTATATCTCTCTCTCTCTCTCTATATATATCTAAGTTATCTAGCTTCTTTGTATATATAACATCTTCACACTTATCTTATATATATATATGGTTGTTAATTAATTAGATTTCTAATATATTCCTATTCTGGCATGAGTATCTAAGAACTGAGATTTAGTTTTGTTTTGTTATAATATATAATCTGGGTTGCCTTTTATTCCAAACAATTTCCTACATATTAAATGTTGAAGATATTAGATTTAAATTAGGTGATGTATGTGTTCATCTCTAAGGTTTTCTTTCAATATATACTTATTTTATTTTTGTTGATCAATTAAACTTCCACTACTCTTAAAATAGGCTAGCCAGTTAGCTAGGGTTTTGTTTTATATATCACGAATTTGACATGCAATCCTAAGGTGAGTTTCGTGTCCGTTCACACCATCTCACATCCTTCCTTCCGTTATTCCATATATATATATATATATATATACATGAGATCTATTTGTTCATCTGTATATATATAGTATTCTTTTTCTTGGCAATTAATATATATATATATATAAACTCCTTTAGGGTTTTGTCTTCCATATATATCACTTTGACATGCAAACCTAGGGTCATGAATTCATTAATTGTCTGTTTACACCCTTTCACATCGATCCCTTCTTCCATTCTTGTTTCAATGTTCATTTCCATGTGATTTGGGAAACTTTTTCCGACAAAGCATTTTGATTGTTATAAAAGGTCTCCACCTTTAATATTAATTTCCACGGTAAAAGTTCTTCTTGGAGCTACATTACTTGTTCTTTTCTTTTCTCTTTGTTTGATTAATTTTACTTAAATTGTGTGCATATCTATCTCTTACAACACATGCAATATTATTATATTGCACCCAACTTGTTGCATGCATGTTAACCGATGAATTTGTTTCGATCAGAAAGATAGTTGGAGTGAAGAAGAAGAGAGGCTGTTGATTGAAGCTCATGAGAAGGTTGGGAACAGATGGGCTGAAATCGCCAAGCGAATTCCCGGAAGGACTGAAAATTCAATAAAGAACCATTGGAATGCCACAAGAAGAAAGCAGAATTCAAGAAGATTAAAGAGTAACAAAAAAGCACAGTTAGGCCAAAATGGAGAGACTCAACAATCATCCATATTACAAGACTACATCAGAAGCAAGACTCTGAATGATATCAATACTTCCAGTACCACCATTAATGTACAAAGCACCAACATCAACAGTACTACCCCCACTCGCTTGTCAAACCAATTCACTCTTTCTTCTCTCCCAGAACTATCTGAATCCCCCATCCATGACTCCCCATCATTCATGAGTACTCGTACATATGATGATGAACTCAACTTCATGATCAATTTTTTTAATAATGATAACAAAAAAGTCATGGGTACAATGGAAGTGAAGACATCCAATGATGATGATCATCATCATGGTGGTGTTAAGAATTCTTCGGCCTTAAACCCCCTCGAGTTAGGTCTATACAGTGGTGATCATCTGCTCAATGACATGGTTCAATGTGGCTTCTCCTCTTCAGATCATAATGTATATACTCAAAAGATAGATCAAGAGATGACTACTCCCAAAACCCATCTGTATTCTGACCTTTGTCTCTCCTATCTGCTAGATGGAACCACTTCTTTGCCTAATTCCATAGATTACTACTGTGATACTATGAAGATGGACTCAGGACTGCAAGCTTGTTCAAGTGGAAAGAAAGAGATGGATCTGATAGAGATGATTTCTTCTTCTCAATTCTCCCAAGGTAATTATAATATTGCTTTGTGATCCAACTATGGTCTCTTTAGTCCCTCCCTTTTTTAGAGTTATGTTGCTTAAAACTATTTTTTATTATGGTTATCATCAACAACTATACAAGTTCTAAAAATTTTGGTTGTAGAAAACTAAATTATTTGGCTCATTTTTAATTTAGAAAAATGCTTGAAGAGATATTTTGTTGGTTTAGGAGTTAATGCGACAGACTGTTACTTAATGTTCGGGAGCACCGAATCAATGGCATATTTTGAACTAAATTTTCTCTGATTTTAAATCTAACGCATCTGTGCTCCCAAACACATATTAAGAATTTTCTGATGGAGTTATATTTGTTCTAATGTGTGAATGGTTCTTATTTTGTGCTTGATTGGTTCATGTAGTGGATATTCCTTTAACAAATATACAGTGCAGTTAGTTAATTTTTTGTTTTTTAGTTGCATTAATTGTAGTAATTTCTTTTTCTTTCAAATTCTCAACGGCTTCCTATGATTGTCAGTTTTTTTTATTTATTTATTTAGGGTTTAGGAAGAAAACCTACCAACTGACCCACTATCTTTGCACTATGCGACGTTGTTGGAGAAGACTGATGAATTGATTGATTAATGCATTAAATGGAATATAAAGATAGGAATGTAATTAATTAATTGTGCATTTGAGTTCCGTTATCTCCACGTCATATCACCTTCAATTTGGAATCTTCATTTTGATTCTTACAAAAGTAACGTGGGCTATTATTTGTTTTAGGGGGACAAAAAGAAACTCCAAATAATAAGAAGAAATGCAATAATCCGGAAAAGAAAAAAAGGAAATCAGACAAATTGAGATCAATAAACAAGGGTTCTAGTTGTTTGAGTGTGTGTGTATATATATATATATATATATATATATTTCTGTATTCTTCTATTTTGTAGGCTTCTGAATCATTTGATTTTGGATCTTTAGTTGCCTTTTGGGCTTGTGGTCCTTTCTTTCTGTTGTTGGGCCCATGGGGTATGCTCCACGTACAGTTGTATAGTTTTTCGCTTCCTCTCTTTTATACACAAATTTTCATCCAAAATAAAATAAAAATAAGAGTAAATTATTCTGAAATTTGTCTTAATTACTTTTAGATTAAATTTTTTAAAAAAATCTCTCACATTCTGCAAGAGTAAGAGATATCAAAATAGTTAACAACAATAGATTTACCAAACTATCTCCAATTTTTAGTATATCATTTGGATACTTTCATGCTATCCTCATTGTTGATGTAAGCATAACATATTGATTTTACTAATTTACCATCACCCATGTTCTTCGTCTCACTCTCCCACTGTCGATGCAACACCCTCTTTCCTCCTCTTTCTCTATCTTTCGATTCTCTTCAACAGCTAAAAATCTCAGTGCCCATACCACACTTGACACAAAAACAACGTGTTGCTGATGCCCAAACATCTTCAATTGCATATTTGTCAAAACTCACCTTCAAAATCCAGAAACCTTGCCTCCATTGCCCTATTTGTCAATTCCTTAAAGAAATCACCCAAAATCTTAACTCCAAACTCAAATCCTTGAAAACACACACACATAAATATTTATATATTATGTGTGTATATATACATGGGTGAACTAATCCAATCACATTTATATAGATAAATAATGAAATTGGGTGGTAGTAGGAGGAAGTATAAAATAAAGTGGAATCTCTAATGGAGCCATTAAGGTGAGTGTTACCAATTCATGTCTCTTTCCATGTTCTTGCTATTTTTTCATCATATTTTTGTTCAATAATCAACACTCTATATGAAGTTGAGAGTAATTTTAATATACTTCAAGAGAGCTTGACCAAAGTTTTTTTTTTAAAACTTTCATCTAAGAGTAATAAGTTCAAACCTTAGGGAGGAGAGAGTAATTTATCCTACAAATAAACAACAAATTTGCTAGGTTTATATGGCCTTGTTCGTTCCCCATGATATGTGGTTTAGAAAATAATTGTGGATGGAATAGCATATATATTAAATACAAGAACAGATAAAAAAAGAAAAAAAAAATCAGATGGTTTACATGTGTTTGTGTGTGTACACATACATGTCCCATAAATTGCTACATGCGTGATCGGGTCAAAAATGTTTGTTTCAAATAATAATTTACTCCAATCCTATTAAGAGTGGGTGCTTTTTTTTGGGGGTTAATAAAAAAGAGAACTAATATAATAACATTTTAATTGGTATTTTCATAATTTTTTCAAAAGAAATAAAAATATCTTTGTTTTTTAAGAGGTTCAACTGTTCAACGCATTTCTGAATAACCCAAACCATATATTCTACTCTATTTCTCTCATTTTTGTCACACTCTCTCTCTCTCATTTTTTTGTTCTCCCATCCTTTTATTCATTTATGTTTTTAAATTTAGGGTTGGATTACTGTCTTATTTGTTTAATCTGGCCGAAAATATGCCACGTGTCAGTTCTTTCCATGCCAAGAATTTATATTGTCAGATATATAGAAGAAAAAGAGGAAAAAAGATTATTAAAAAAAAAAAAAAGAGTGATGAGGATAAGACGCTTGTGGAGCGCTCGTGGTAAAGACACTTCATTTAACTCCCAACACAACCTTCACCTCCGTCCAACGGCTCATATTCACCCAATAGGTCCCCCAAAACGATATATTATCTCACCCACGTTGCTTCTCTCCTCTATTATTCCCTCCACCACACTTTTTGACTGTGAATCAAAAGATAATTGAGCTAAGCAGAGATGGCTTCTCTGAACATGTTCTTTTCTCCGGCAGCCACCACCAGAAGAGTATATACGGCATCGGCGGCAAAGAGCTCCGGCGGAAGCAGTGAGGAGAAAGGGCCCTTGGACTGGATCATTGGGGGCTTACAGAAGGAAGACCAGCTGCTGGAGACTGACCCAATCCTCAAGAAGGTGGAGGAGAAGAGTGGCAGCACCACCACCGGCCAGAAGAGTTCCGTGGTGGTTCCGCCCAAGAAGGATGGCGGCTTCGGTGGTTTTGGAGGCCTCTTCGCCAAGAAATGATCACTCTGTCTCTTGTCAGCCAGTCTCTGTTGTATTGTTGCTTGAATCTTTGATAATTCTCCAACATCACTAGTATGGTGTTTCATTCTTTGCACTTGACATACTCTTCTCCAACCTACTCTGCATTATAATTTATATCTAACTATTCTTAGACATGTTGAATCTGCAACTGGGTAAAGCAAAGTTATCTATTGCCTTGAATTATTTGGTTACTTGATGCGTTGTTGGCTCATAACAGAACAGGGTTTTACAGCAGTAGTACTAAAACAAATGCAGTTTGCTTCATTTCAGTAGATGAGCGTTTAGTAATTATGCTCAAAGCCACAAAATTTGTCACTCAAGTTCAAGCTAAAAATTTGTAATATGATGGAACTACTTTTTTTTTTCCTTTAAATGAATCGATACATTAAAGATGGCTAAAGTTCACATTAAAATTCCAAACAGACAGTAACGAAATTGTGATGAGTCATCTAATTTATCATTCAAATTCAGACTCAGGAAAATGTAGTATGCAAAAAGAATACTACAAGAACCATAAGGGTAACAGATTCTCTCCCAAGAGTAGTTATTGCCTACCCGGAAATTCCGTGCGTAGAAACTCTTTTTTCCACATTATTTCCTATAATAATGAGAAATATAGTTATATTATTGGTGAAATTCCACCATACACAGAATTCTCCGGGTAAAACAACAACACTTTGCTAATAATTAATTACAACTGCCTTCACTAGTCCTAGTTCAGCGAACCCAAGCTAACCACAGGAAAAAGAAGAATAAGATGAAGCTTTCCCTCTGCAGAATCTCTGCCAACTCAAGGATAGGGAGACAGATCCAATAAAAAAGGATAACCCTCCTGAAAGCATTAGGAACAAGAAGCAACTGTAAATAATTAATCCGTGATCTAAGATTTCCCTATCAATTGAAAATCGAAAAACAAACTAGCTACATAGGGCAATTTGTCTTGAAGATCTTTTATATAAGAATAACTTGTTGCCTTCTTTGCATTTCAACTCTGCTTCCAAGGGCGGAGGAAGCAGGTGATTGAGAGCTCAAACATCAACTAATTCACCCAATTCCCATCTCAACTTCAATAGATAACCTCATCGACTCAGGAATGTAGCAGGCATCACAATTGATTTTAAGAATCATAGATGAGGGTGGAATCTGGTAAAACACGGGAGGATATTGGGTTGCAGAAATTATTAAGAAAAAAAAACCGCCGCCGCCGCCGCCACCACCACCAGCTCTTGGCAGTCATGTTGGTTTAGGTACCTGAAAAGCACTACTCAAATATAACCTGATAAACACACTGCATCAGATTACCGTGATAATTTCGGACCCCTCTTTCAGTTGAATGCTTCTGCAAGAGAAGCACTACTCAATATAATTTGATAAACAGATTTCAGACAAACAGATAAAAACCATGTGGTTTCTTGCATATCCAACCCTTATTCATTTCTGTCTACCATACCAAACATATCAAGTCTAGGAGAGGCGTTAACAACTAAAATCTTTTAACAGATTCGGATCCAACAAGGCACACCAGAACAAGGAACCTAATTTCTTTGAACAAGTTTAACTTTTGTCACTAAAAGCCAGACACAAGAACTCATCTCACTATAGGAAAACATTAATTTCTCAAACCAATCCTTCAAAAATCTTTGATAATGATTGGGGAGGAACTGAAAATTTCTTCAGAAAAGTCTCCTGCAGAACCTCTCCAATACTTTTACCAAAAGGAAACTTTATAGTACCCTCTCCTTCATCTTACTAGAGCAGAGAGCATTACTTTCAGCAGTGAACTAGCTTGCTCAATCCCTAATTTATAAAAATAAAAATAAAAATGTTTGGTACACGATGCATGAATAATATTGGGCATGGCAGGAAATCAACTACCCTCCTGAACCAGAAGAACTCTACCATCTGAACCTACTTCAAGAAATCATATGCCCTGCAGAAGACTGCTCAAGGACTAGAAAGGAAACTTTCTTTCTTTGCTCACACGAGATCACCTGAATTTATTCCATTTATCCATAACTACCAACAATGCTTTGCTCAGTTTTAGAAACCGTTTCCCATCATGACCCATGGCACCACCTCTTCATGATGCCTGATTTTGTTGCTTATATGGGACCTGGCTATCCTATATGATAATAGATGTCCTTGCAACATCATAAGCTAGAGAGGAACTCCTAAATAAGGAAAAATGGCGAGAATACAGTATTGCTTAATAGTTTTACACAACCAGTCTCAAAGCCACCAAAAGAAGGTTGCATAATGTTTCACAATGTATAGCTTTTAGTCCAAACTCCAAACATTAAGCACGTCTTTCTGAATGAAATTACAAAGAACATGCCCTCATTTCAACTTCTGTAAAGAAAAGAGAAACTGAGAGAAGATGAGAGCAAAACAGCTCCATATAATCCTGCAAGGTTAGAGGACTCTTTAAGCACTATAGAGTCTATATAGCTACAACAAAATTTATAAGAATTTACTGCAGAAAAGCATGTAAGATAGAAATACACAATAAGGCAATATCAAGGGAGCCAGAGGTTCTTGCACAAGGTGCGAGCACATCTCTAAGGTTTCCTGCACTCGGTACTGTACAAGGAGGGGTCACAACTTCAAAGGCTTTGTATAGAAAAGTGAGCTCATTATCAGGCATTGGTCAATGCAGTGATTATGACCTGTTGGTACTGTACACTTTATATGTAACAATTGGACCATTAGCTCATTCTAGTGAATGGATCTGTCTAATTGGATTTTAATAAGAAAAGGGTACAAAAATGGAAAGTTTTGAATTTAGGATTTAGATCATTACACTTCTAAAAAAACAAAAAAAACAAATGACAAGGGTCAAGATGTCTTTTGAGCTAAAGCAATCAAAAAAGTACAAGACCATGCAACACAACAATTTCTAATTTTGCATATGCTGCTCTTTCAGCATCCCAGAATTATGGTCAATCAGCAATTAGCCTGCAATGAAACATCTCTTATTTTTCAAATCATCAGAAATCATGACTTACAAAATTCAGATACTAGTCAAATTCCTATTCGTGAGAGCTTCATCTGATAGTTTAATTGAATTATACTCACCATAAACTGTAATCAAGTCAGACTGACAGCTCAAAACCAGCATCCATAATCACCAACTGAAAATATATATACAACTCTCTCTTTTCATGTCTTCCTCATTAACATTGTCAATTCAACTCTTTTTAGTCTAATAAGAGAAAGAGAATGCCATCACTCACCTTGAAAAGAAATCTGCTTCTAAAATTGGTATGATACAATTGCTTGCTAGCTTGGAAACATGCACATCTGGAAGTCCTAATGAAGCCACAACCCAGAAAAGAAGCCTCACTCTTCATCATTCATGACAAGCAAAACCTCTGCACCACCCGAAATGATGCAGTCCAAGAACTCCCTAACTTCTTCGGTATCTTTAAAAGAGTAAGGAGCAGCAAAATCACTATCCAAATTATACCAAACCCCATTGATCCTTCTCAAAGCAACCCAATGCCTACTTCTCCAAACCCCACCATACTTTTTTACTCGAATGTTCAGCACAATACCCATTAGCTTATCATTAGGCCCGTCAAGATCAATTCCAGAAGCTCCATTACGCCGATCATGCCACACTACCCTTTTACCTTTTCCTTCAAGTGCCGCAATTAGAACATTTATATCATAGTTCCCTGTAAGTGCATTATGATGCGGCTTAAAGATAACAGATAAAGGTGTCCAGTTTCCCTGGTTTGGATCACCAGTAACGAGTCTTTCGGCAATGGCATTCAAAATTTCACGAGTGAATGCGTCCTTTTCCTAAATTACAAAGAACTTGTCATTACAAATTTATAGAAATTTCTTGAAACAGAAATACAAAGAAATTTGAAGAAACATATTTTACTTGAACAAAGTCCATAAATAGTATAATTCAATGCCAGCAAACGAAATCTTTAAAGCCTATGTTTATGTGGTTGTGTTCCTTAGCGAAATAAAAAATTAACCTCAGCTGGGTGAGAGATACAACAAGGTAACCGTTTGTGTTTTCTTGGACAAATTTCAGAAAGACCTAGAGATTCTTTTCACTCCTTTTCCAAAATTTTCTCAGCAACCAAACGGACGACTCGGAAACTTTAATAAGAATTTTAGCAATTAATGGAAATCGGGATCCGGAGTAAATTCAAGGAAAGTTAATAAGTAAAAGAAAAGGAAAAGGGTATTAAGATTGATTGATTGATTGATTTATGAAATAATATAAACAATAGGTTGCAAAACACAAGTAAAAGAGAGATATATATATATATTGTGTGTGTGTACACATGGGAAAGGTATAGGTACCTGGAAAAGATTGTTAAGTGAGTGTAAGAGGCAGAATTGCAATCTTTGCCTCTCGTGATATATCTGCGTCTTCTCCTCCTCCATTTTCACTAACTCCACTCACTACCTCTTTATAATTGGATTGAAACGAGTTCTTTGAAATCTCGGGCTTTGTTACGGATGATATAACAGACAGAGAGAGAGAGAGATCGCGACAAGTGAACAAGGTGTGTCGTGACTCGTGAGTCTGTTGAGTCGGTGACTGAGTGGCGCAAGTTTTGGTTGTCGTCATCCCTGCTTTTCTGACACCTACAAGAACCTTCTCTAAAATTTCTTAAATTGCGATTAAGTACCTCTTCTTTGTTTCACTTTCAAATGCGACCCCTTCACTCATTTCCCCCAACTCACATGCTACTATTGACCTGTGTAGACATTTCCCCCAACTCACATGCTACTATTGACCTGTGGTGTACACAGTTTGGTCGTGACTCGTGAGTCTGTTGAGTCGGTTGAAACTTTTTAGTATTTGAAGTATGATGTCGAATTTAAGAAATGTGTATTTTTCTAATACTTTGTTGACATTTTATGTGATCTTATTGCATGGTTACATGAAATTTCGCTTGTTGTAACAATCATTATTATATGTTATTATTTTATGAGAGTTTTTATTAGTATATTATATGTTAGAAGCTTAGAGGATATTTTTTACTCCTTAAAATTATTCTTTTTGCACTGTATGTTTTGTAACTTTTTTTCCCCTCTTCTTTCTTATTTAAGTTTAGTATTGTAATTTTAAGAACTCAATGTGTGTATTTTATATTTTTGAATTTTGTTTATTGTATTTTTTTGAAAATAATGGCATACCATTTAAATCTTAATTGATGCAAAAGCACTTCTATTTTTTGAATTACTATCTTGCTACACTGTTAGTCGTAATGTTAGCTGGAAAAAAAAATTACTTTATCATGTTTAATATGTCCTCCCAAAATAGATTTAAGGCTCCGTCATTATTTTTATTAACTATCATATATCACTAAATTGATTGAGGCTAATTAAATCAATGAAAAATGTAGAACAAATGCCCAATGTGACATAGGCTATCATGCATCGCTTTCAAATACGAAGATCCACCGAGAACAATTGTAATTGTTTTTAATGAAAATATTACCATGCAATATTTTGGTTCTTATACTTGTATTATTTTGCAATAATTTTTTTCTTTTCTTATTTGTCTTTTGATTTGAACAACTTATATTTGTCATGTTAGTTATTTTTTTTTAATCAAGTACATTGCAATGAAATCCCGGTCTCTGACGACGGAATCTTGTGCACCGAATTTATCCTATCTGGCAAGATGGTTTGGTGTTGGCATTTTTTTGCATAATCTGCCGTTCCTTCCCTGATGATGGGGTCTCGTGCACCGAATTTGCCCTTATCGCTCGAGCATGACAATACTAATTTTTTTTCGAAAGGTATGAAAATACTATTTCGTTATGCACTCTCTCTTCCTACACTCGCTTCCCTCTGCATGGTACGTACTCGATCCTGTGTCAATTTGTGTAGCATCTCTCTTGTAATTTACTGTAGGTGCAAGTGAGTGTTTTGTTATTTATTATATTGGTTCTTTTCATTAGGAATTTAGGACTAACCCTATTAAACCTACTATTTGACAAGTGTTAAACTTTTCATGATCTTTTGCATCTTTTATCTCTGCTTGATTCTCTCTCAAGGGAAATAATTTGATTCGTGTCGATTGCAGTAGTTGGCTGTTGATGCAAATACAGGTTCAGTATTTTTACAGTGTATTGGTACTATGCTTTATAAATCACACTTTTAATACGTACAACATTTGTAAAAAGAGAGAAGAAAAAAAAAACGAGAATGTATTTTATGAATGCTAAAAAAAATAGACTATTTATTGACTGTGCATCACCAAGTGAATATTTTTGGCCTGTGTGTGTCGTGATCTTTGTGTGATTTGCACCCCCACCCTGTTATTTTGACCATGATGACCAGAAAGAGAGAGAACTTCTAAGATGGTACATTAATGTTTACCAGAGTATGGAACGAGGGTAGTTTTCACAGCAGACAAGGCTAGGTTCAGTGAGAGAGAACAAGTGGCTATATATTATGCCAAATATAATTTCTCTATCACAAATAATCGGATAGGATGACCATCCTCACGTGAGCTATTTTGATTATTTTGACTATCATTTGTTTCACATCAGCACAACAGAATGAATTCAGCACCCATCAAGTGGCTATAGCACATGACTACTAAAATTTTAACAGCTCCTAGAAGGTGGCGTCACAGATTTGATATTACTAAATTATAAAATACTTTAAACTGAATTTCATGGTGCTCATGGCATACCTTACCCATGGCACGATAGAGTATAGATCAATAGATGGATGTCCATGTTGGGTGTCAAATTATTGAAGAACATTTTTAACAAACCATCAACTTGGTGTTTAGAACAATAACATTCGGGCTTATCAGGCAGGAAGCCCCAAAGTTCAGAAAATTGCATAAACAAGCATACCATCACAAACAAGATGAAAAAGCAAGAATGCATCTCCGCATCTTCTGAATAAAAGGTTTAATCAACTAGGCCGAAGAGAACCCTCTATCCCTGTCCACCAAAACATAAAAGTAGAAAGTCTTCTTTAGAACACAACATCAATTGAAATATCAAGGTTAGCACTGATATATATATCTATATATAAATCAAGTTTTCCCACCTTTGAACCATCCAGGAAGAAGAAAACGGAACAACTTCAAATTAAAAAATCTCAAATATGCATATGCAGCCACTTCCCGTCAATGCAAATAATGGGATGGAGAACATGAAAGTAAGCAGACTTGAGGAACTTTCAGCTCTCTCAATTAAGTTATTTGCCATTTTTTATCTGGCCCAGTTTTGCAGAGAGAATAAATTTCTCAAATCACAAGTTTTATTTGCAGATGGAAAATGCTAGATAAGATAACAAATTTGTACCAGAGAGTTTTAAACACACTGCTGGTAATTTTTAAGATTTAAATTAACAACTTTGGGAGTTATAAATGACATTTAATGATAAGGCTTCCCCAGGCATGGTAGTGTAAGAAAATTAGGTTTTACCTTGCTAGAGATTTCAATAAATTCTAACCAGCCAAGAATAAATTATGATAAAAGCATGAGAAAAAAAGAAGAAAGAAAATTGTCAGTTTCAGTACTTCCCGGCCATATCAGATATATAAGCCTGACCATTATGCTGAACCAGCCCCACATGGATAAGCTAGCCCAAACCATAGATGGAAGCTCCCTCCCTGTGAAAGCACAGAAAACAATGGGAAAGAAACTGCACACTCCCTACGCAGGAATTATCCTGTTCAGGTTCAAAGGGACTCTCTCAGCCTGACCTGCCCGCAAACTAGCCATACAGCTAGTGCTGAAGCAGATACGGACACCCCCGGTGCATTTCTTATGTCAATGGGAGAGCAAAACAAACATAAATGGACAGAACATGCTGAAAGATTATTATTACTGAGGTGCTCCAAAACGAGCAGATTAAAGACATACTAGTCTCAAGATATTAAATAAGCTAAAACTCAGTACTTACAAAATGAAGATTCCGGATCTGCATTCTTGACTAGCCAATCATGTGCCAACAGTCCAAGAAGTTCTAAACTCATTCCCCATATTCATATATTCTGCAAAAAAATCCAATAAGATAACCCAATTGGATAGATGGAAGAAAATCATGACAAGGTGATAAATGAGAAAATTGAGAGACCTAGATGCCTTTAGCTGGACAAAGATAACAAAATGCATTACCGTGTCATAGAATTCTGGCCACTGGGCCTTCTTGTTCACCATTTATATACCAAAGGATTTATGAAATGCAAATAAGATTTCTTTTTAGGTACCACAGAAGTAGCAGTGCCTATCATTGTCAGTCTTACGAATATAGAAATAGAATCTTTATGCTCAAAGAAAAATGTGTCTAAGATACAAGGGATTATGCATGCACTGACAACTAATCCCCATTGCTCAGATCAATTAATTGAGACTTATGCTCCATTTGGTCGGAGGGATTGAAGGGAGAGGAGGGGGGATGGATGAGGCATCCCTAGAGAAGGGATGGTGTCTTCCACGCTTTTTGTTTGGTTGAATGGAAGGGGTAGTAAAAAGGATGGATGGGGTGACACCCTTTTTTTTGTTTGGTTTTTATATTTTTTTTACCAATATACCCTTATTATATAGATTTATAAAAAGTAAATATACATTCCAAATTATTCAACAGCATTGAAATCCCCAAAACCAGCAATTATCATGAATCTTCATAGTGAAATCACGATTGGGTTTATTCAGCCTTTCGTGTTTTTGCTTTTTTCTTAACTATTACATTTATTTTTCTAGGAAGGTTTGGAGGATCAAGATTTCAAAGTTTCTGAATTAGAGAATTGTTTCGTTTAGTTCCAAGGAAAAACGATGAAAAAAAAAGAAGAAAAATTAAACCCATAGAATTTCATTAGGGTTTAACAAGTGATTTTGTAAATAATAAAGGTTAAAATTGGTATTTTATATTTGTAGCTTAGTTATTCATTCTTTCCCTCCTCTCTTCCGCCCAATTTTGGATGGATAAAAAAACAATAGGCCATGAGGGATGCTTCATCCCTCTCTTCCCTTCCTTCCAACCAAACGAGGGAAGGTTCTTCTATCCCTCCACTCTTCATCCTTCCTCAATCCGTCCATCCAACCAAACGAGGGAAGGTTCTTCTATCCCTCCACTCTTCATCCTTCCTCAATCCGTCCATCCAACCAAACATAACATATTAAAAGCAAAACTCTTGAGGTTCTTCGCCAAATTTTCACATTTCCAGCTTAGTTTTCAACAATGTAAGGAATTTAGAAATGCCACTCCTTTAAGTATAAAAAAAAAACCCTGCCCCTCCTTCCCTCTCTCTTACTATAGACATGTCACCAAATTAATTGGGTGAATTTGTTTCTTAGACACATAGGTGACTTGGCTAATGGAAGTCAGGACACTGGCATTCCAGAAGAGGAAATCAACTAATACTGACCTTTAACTCTTCAAGGATTTATTTAATTTGCTGGCAAGTAGATTTCTCCACCAATCTCGCCATGTTGTTCCCCACTGACAGTTTTCTTTGCAGCCAGAAATTCAGCACTCATAGCATCCATCCCATGCTGCACAGCTTCCTCAGCACTACCATAACCATGCTCCTCAGCATACTTCCGCACATCTTCTGTTATCTTCATAGAACAGAACTTAGGCCCGCACATAGAGCAAAAGTGTGCCACTTTGGCACCATCTGATGGCAAGGTTTCATCGTGGAAGGACATGGCAGTCATGGGGTCCAACGCCAGAGCAAATTGGTCCATCCATCGGAACTCAAATCTTGCCTTGCTTAGTGCATCATCCCAGGCTTGAGCATGTGGGTGACCTTTCGCCAAGTCAGCTGCATGAGCAGCTATCTTATATGCGATAACCCCAGTTTTCACATCATCTCGATTAGGCAAACCAAGGTGTTCTTTTGGTGTTACATAACAGAGGAGTGCAGTACCAAGGGCCCCAATATTAGCAGCACCAATGGCTGAGGTGATATGATCATACCCAGGAGCAATATCAGTTGTTAAAGGTCCAAGAGTGTAGAAAGGCGCTTCATTACACCACTCCAGCTGTTTTTGCATGTTTTCAGGAATCTTATGCATAGGTATATGTCCAGGTCCTTCATTCATCACCTGAAAATGCATAAACAGCATATTGCATGTCATAATGGTAATTCAAATGCAAGCTAGGTCGAAGTGAAATTTTAAGTAAGGAAGGTGACACAGAAAAGGTGCAACAATGATGCTAAAATGCCCAATAGTACATACGTTTTATATTTTCTATAGTGAAATACAATATCCATATTTTCTATTTGACAAAGAAAAGAGTAATCTACCATATCATAAAGTATCAACATCCTACTTACTGTGGGAGGAAAAAAGATGTATCAACATCCTAAGGTATTGCCCGAATGGGTATGCAACTGGGTCAGCAGTTAATAAAGTTACTGTGCATATAGGTTAATTATCATATCATTACAGACCAATGATTGATGTCCAACTTCTTATATAATGCTCTTCTGAAAAATCAGAAAGAAAACAGTAAAAAACAAGGTTTGAATTCTATAGACAAGAGACTGATCATTCTTTAGGATTGGAGGGCCATTTTTTTAATTTAAGATTAGTCAAAATAAAATCTATAACTTGCCATATACACAGTCCTTCCCCCATTTCGTGAAACAAGGATAAAAATAAATAAATTCACTGAGTATGTTTGCTAGGTTGAACAAGGAAGAGACTGCAGACCAATTTCTTAGACATATTATATATTTATATGGTCCAACATATTCCATTATGTCAATACCTGCACATCCTTTTCCCAAGCTCTACGTGTCAGTTCCCCTTGAGTTAATAGCTCCGCAAACTGAGCAGTATCATTGGCATCATATATTGACCCAGGTCTCAACCCATCACCTATTGACAGTGCTACATCGTATTGATTACAGATGTCTAGTATGTCATCCCAGTGATCATAAGCAAAGTTCTCCTTGTGATAAGCTAAGCACCACTTCGCATGAATTGATCCTCCACGTGAAACAATTCCAGTCATACGCTTTGCTGTTAATGGGATGTATCTAAGCAGAACTCCAGCATGGATTGTGAAGTAATCTACACCCTGCTCAGCTTGTTCAATCAGGGTGTCTCTGAAGACTTCCCAGGTCAGATCCTCTGCAATTCCATTTACCTTTTCAAGTGCTTGATAGATGGGCACAGTCCCCACAGGTACAGCAGAGTTTCGTAGGATCCACTCACGGGTTTCATGGATGTGGCGACCAGTCGAGAGATCCATAATAGTGTCAGCACCCCACATTGTTGCCCACTGAAGCTTGTGAACTTCTTCCTCAATGGAGCTCACAACAGCAGAATTTCCAATATTTGCATTAACTTTCACCAAAAAGTTTCTTCCAACTATCATTGGCTCCAACTCTAGGTGCTTCTTGTTGGAAGGGATAATTGCACGCCCACGGGCAACCTCTGATCTCACAAACTCTGGGTCAAGCTTCTCACGAGCAGCGCAGAACACCATTTCCTCAGTTATAATTCCCTGCTTAGCATAGAACATTTGAGTGTATCTTGGTCCACCTAACTTCTCCCGCCTGTCAATCCAGTCTTTGCGCAATTTAGGGAGTCCTGTTCACAACAGCATTTGTTTTGAAATCATGGCAGTCAAATGTCAGCTAAAATGTACTGTTAAGTCGAGAATAAGCCATAGAGGACACTTAAGAGGGCATACAACTATTACAAAACTGAACTACTTTATCATGTATCCAACTTATTGTCTTTCAATGTAAGAATATGTCCCAAAAAATAAAATACAACTTTGAAAGAAAATATATATATATATATATATATATATATATATATATATATATGCCTCAGTCTTGCCAGATAGGTTTTGATTTTAAGGATAGGAGTTACAATTTATTCGATGTACACGAATCACGATTATGAAGTAGAAACGTGGAATATCATAGGATACTAAGGGAAAATTTAGACTCATAATTGAGATCCTTACAACAACTAGTAATATTTGTAACTTGTTATAGCAGTGAACGTGTGCATACTCAATTGCAGATAGATTATAAGTATAAATATGCAAGACATCAAACATAAATCATCATAGTGAAGCAGTACAAAATCAAGTTGCCAAGAGAATAAAGACTCTTAGAGATGAAAAATTATGTAAAAGCAGCACTTGAGTGCATACCAATGCTTGGGCTAATGTTTTGGGGACCACTAGTGTCATAGGTGTCAAAATGTGGTTCATCCCCAGCTAGGTGTACCCTTCGAAATGGAACATTGAGTACATGGCCAGATTCTTCATGAATAACATCCCTGCAAGGCAGATCCATGCATCAACCCTATGCAAACTGATGTATCTAAGAGCATGCATGTGCATAAGCATGTGAGTATATGCACACAAGCATGTGCAAAACTATTTTTGTAACCATGAAAAATGTCACCAAGCTGCATATCTAGAAATGGGAACTATAAAATTATATAAGGAATAGAAGCAAATACACACCTGTACTCTTTTGAGCTCTTTGGGAAACATTGTTCAAAGGATGGAAGTGGGAGAAAATCAGGGGCAGCAGGATCGACTGTGTGTTTCCTTTGTTTAGTTTTCTCTGTATTGGTTGTCGAGGGTTCAACGGTTAATGTGGCTTTAGGGCCCAAAAAGGAAGTGAGACATATGTCCTTCTTCCTCATACTAGCAACATTCCCAACCACATCAAACCCAGGCAAGAAGGTAGTATTTGGCAATTTTGAGGCAGCAGAATGGTTGCCATTCTTGCATACAACTGATGTCAAAGTAGTGTTCACCAATGCCATGTTTGAAATGAACTGAAAAAAGAATGACACAATGACAAGGTTAAAATCCATTAATAAACAATTTATTGACATGGATAGCATACAAAAATAATAGAAATTCAAAAGAAGAGGAACATAAATGAAAAGGGACTGTCTCCTCACAAAAATGATACGAATAAGAGACCTCATAGAACAGTTACAAATCAAGTTGCACAATCACTTCTAGGTTAATTTATTTGACCTATTAGATATAATTAGACACTGAGGAGTGCAGGGACAGAGCCACCATAGGCTCAGGGGTGCAGCTGTGCCCCCTGAGCAGGTCGGCCCCATCAATTTATTAATATTAATTTTTTACTTTTTGTATGTAATTTTACAAAGTGCCTCTCCTAAAAATTTTCTTTTCTAAAAATCTCTCTAATTCTTCCTTATTTTTCTCTTTTACACTTCTTTTTGAAATATCTTTGATTCCCTTTAAAAAATTTGCATTCCCCCTCTTCAATCAAACCCAAATTTTTTCTCTAAAGTTCTCTCATTTTGCTTTTCTTTTTATTCATTCTTTTTCTTCTTTTTTTCTTTTCTTAAAATTTCTTCTTCTCGCACTCATGTTTGATGCATGTGTAGTAACTTCTTTTTTTCTCTTGTTCTTTTTAAATTTATTACTGCAAATTTATGAACTTAATGTCCATATTTTATGTTTTTGAATATTTCTTTACTGCAGGTTTTTGCGAATAACGACATACTATTGAATCTTGATTATTGCATTTCTATTTTTAGGCTTGCCTTGTTGTTAGTTGGGAAAAAAAAATTTATTTTATCATTTTCAATGTGCCCCCTAAAATAAATTACTGGCTCCATCACTGGATGAGTGATGACCAGATATGAAGCCTACAAATTAGATAGCAGAAATATAGTAAAAACCATGGCAGAACATGCTGGTGAAAGAGAGATCTCATAGCAAGCATGACCAAGGCGCTTCCACATTCCCTATCCTACCCATATTACATTCACATAAAACATGCTAAGAAAGTTTGTTTTAAATCCTTATAATTCACACAAAAGCTGCAAAAAGCAGATGAAAGATTGCAAATTTTAGGCTGTCTAATGCACATATACACCTCTCTCTAATTTAAAATTACAGGAACAATAACAGAATGAAACTCGCAACAAAAATAAAAATCAGATCATAATCTAACTAAGTGCTATTATAGCATCAAGATCTACACAATTAGCTCGTAAATGGTAATGCCAGAAATGAGGAAACGAAACAAGAAAAAGATCACGATTTCACATAATAAGCTTCACTAGACGCCTTAGGGTTACAATAGAGAATGAAATTGATCAGTAGCAAAGTAAAAGTCGAGACAGAGAAAAGCCATTAAGCTACTATACTTGAAATTATTCGAATTCAGAACTCGATTTTGCATTATATGCATCTGTTTATATATATATGTACACGTAGATGTATATAAATCATATAATTGCAGAAGAGAGAGAACACGAACCTCTAGTCTGGTCTTATCTCTTCTTCACTCACTATGAGAGCAATGACTGAACACGTCGGCCAGTGGCTTAGGGTTAGGGCGTTATATAGAGTACTTACATAAAGGTTACCAAATGTTCACGTGGATATCGAATGAGTCCATACTCCATAGACGACTTATAATGGAGTACGTGATAAGATCACCCAACTCACGTGCAAGAACATGACAATTTTTACTAATGAGTTATGTTTCAGGAGAAAGCTTTCAGGTCTTTTGTCACGAATCTCCCATAAAATAAATATTTTTAAACATAAAATATATATATATATATAATCACGTCTTCAATATTAAAATATTCTTATATAAAAAATAAAAAAAATTCAGAATATCGTAAATTAAATTTATAAAGGCGGTCAAAATTTTACCTCACTTATAAATTTAATTTATGATATTTTGAGTTAGTTTTTTTTTTGTGTGATATAATTTTAGTATTAACTAGATAATTATATATTTTTAAATTTTATTTTATGTTTAAAAATATTTATTTTAAAGGAGAGCTGTTGGCAAAGCCATAAGAACTCTCGGGACAGTCCAATCAACACTGCTTGAAATTGAGTGACAGCTATGAGAATTCGTCATTGTACAAGGACCATTCAATCAACAGTACTTCTTGAGATTGACTGACTCCATTGAAATCGAAACTGACCAAAAAACACAAAATATAGATATTTACATGAATCAGTCTATTTATCACACATAAGAACCTTTTGAAGTACCATCTATAATTGGGTTAACTCGTTGTCACTGAGTCATATAAATTTGTTGCTATCAGATCCAATATAATATTTGGACAGGATATAAATTTGTTGCTATCAAATGCAATATATAATATTTGAATAAAATAACACTGTCTGTTTTGTAATAAATGGAAAGTATTGCACAATATGATAATTTGTCTTGATATAATTGGTTGTCACTGAGTTCTATAAATTTGTTGCTTCTCCAATATAATATTTGAATAAGATATATATTTGTTGCTGTCAAATCCAATATAGTATTTGAATAAAATAACACTGTCTGTTTTGTAATAAATTGTAAGTATTGCACAATTCTGATAAATTGTTTTGAGAGAATTGTGATGTGTTGTGATTAGGGGTGCACAAAGAACCGTTAGAACCGGAATCGGAATCGAGCGGAACCGTACCTGAATCGTACTAAACCGTTGGCTACGGTTCCGGTTCCTAATTTTAGGAACCGTTGCCAACGGTTCCGGTTCCATGGCCAGTGGAACCGAACGGAACCGGAACCGTTATATATATATATAATAATAATAATAATAATAATTATTATTATTATTTAAGTTATAAAATATATCTTTAAGTTTTTAACCCTAAAATTTTCTTAACTGTTAACACGCAGCAAAAGAGATGGCCGCACGACGCAAGACGCACAACCTCAAAAACTATTCTCATTGCTTCGGAATCTTACTCTTCACAGGTGGTGCTACTAAAAGCTGGGGAAGTCTCTCAATGTGCAACCTTACTTTGCCGCTTTTGACCGGATCTGGTAAAGAAAGGAAGGCTCCTCAATGACCAATCCATGGAGAAAGACTATGATTCTACTTCTGTCTGATCGTACTAGCCATTCAATGTTTCATTGCTTTCATGGTATGTTCAATTTCTAGTGTCTTTTCCTTCCTTCCCTCACATCTGAACCTTGTCCTCTCTCCTTTCTGTAGCTTTTATCTTCTAGACTTTTACTTTGTTGATTATCACCTTTTTTTCTTAACTTTTATCATTAAAATTTTTGTGTAGATGGAATTAATTCCATGAGATATCTGTTGAGCATGTTGATTTTCTTTTCGAGTCTTTCAGATAAAAATTATGACTTTGGTTACAGAAAGATTGAAATCTATTTCCTCACCCAAAATTACACAAATTTTTGTTTTAAGTAGTAAAAATTTGTTCATTGAATCATTAAAAAAATAAAATTTGAAGAACCGCGGTTCGGAACCTAACCGAATCGAGAACTGCGGTTCGGTTCCTCACGGTTCTAAACCCCAACGGTTGGGAACGGTTCCGGTTCCGGTTCCACCAAAAATCGTGAGGAACCGTACCGTGTGCACCCCTAGTTGTGATGTGATCCGAAAGTTTTGTCCAGCTGATTAATATAGGGATCAAACAAATAAATGAAATAATATGTCAATTATTCACCACCACTTGTTAAAAGGAGACGCACATACGGACAACCAGAAAAAAATAATATTAATAATTCAGATGAGGAAAGGTTTACTTAATAGACATCTACGTGCCAAGCCACGAATGCTTTCAAGAGTCGAAAATAATAACTATGATAATAGTACTTTCATAACTCAATAAATCATTAATTCTCTTACTATTTTAAATAATTATTCAATTAAGTCCGTTTACACATACAATTTGGATATAACTTAAAATGAGACCAATGTTGTGAGAACTCAACACTAATGTTTCGTTTGACACAAAGAAAAAAAGTTAGATGGAAGGGAGAGAAGGATGAAATATTTCAAGGGAAGAGATTATTATTATTATTTTTTTTTGGTTAGATGTAAGAGAAGAAAATGAGATAATATCTTACATTGTTTGTTATGAGAGAAGAAGAGAGAAATATAAAAAGTTTTAAAATTTAAAACATTTATAACAGTCTTCTCTTTCTTTTTTCTTGTCTTCTGTCTAAATTTGGAGGGATACATCTCTTTTTTCACTTCTCTTCCTTCTTTTCTACTTACCTAAACGAAGCATAAAATTCAAAAAAATATGGAGAAAATTTTAATTTACAATTAACAATCAATATTCAACTTTTAGAGCTTTTAGTTTTATAAAATAACCCCATCTTTAGTGCATTTAAGACAAACTGGTAATTTATCATTGAAATATTGTATGACTGTCATGTCTATTTAGTCTGCCATTTTTCACATGATTTTTCTTCGGTTCATGTAATATTGCAAGGTGCTCATTGAAAAAAAAAAATTTTATTGGGTGCAAAGAGAAGTTTAGACATGAGAGAAGAATAATGATCAGTTTTTTAAAGTTTGTCTTTTTATAGAAGTAGCATGGAAGTTTAATCAAACAAGATAATCTTAGGCTATGTTTGGTAGAATGGAAAATAAAAGAAATGATAATATTACTAATGAGAGAAAAGAAATGATAGTGTTAAACTTTTATCGTATTTGGTTGATTAGTAAAAAAAAAAGAAATGAAAAGATAGTTAACATGTTTGGGAAAAGAAAGGAAATGAAACAATTTAATAATTTTATCATTATACTATTTTATATTTAAAAGAACAAATTTTAACTTTTATCAAAATATGCACAAAGTTTCATTAAAAAATTGTAGTATTTTCCTTTCCTTTTCTTTTATTTTTGAAAGGATAACAAAAGCTAATATTCATCCTTAATTTATCTCTCTAAATCCTTCCATTTCATTTCTTTTCTATTAAAAATTTTATACCAAACACAAAAAATCATATCTCTCCGTCACTTTTTCTTTCATTTCTTTTCTACCAAACTAACCCTCAGTAAAAGCCTTACGAACATGACTGGAATAACTAGAGCACACTAGTCTTGCCTCGAATTTTATTTTTTTGTCTTTTACTCTTCTTGAAAAACTATCATTTTTCTCATTAGTCATAAAACTCATAATGAGTCTATGTATCCTTTTTACAACTTTTATTACTCTTGAATTAAGAAAAACATAATTTGGTTTAGCTATCGGGTTACCTACACTAGTACTCTCACGGTCTCATTAGTTCGAGACTTATTCAAAATAATGTTTGAACTTAAATGTTGCACATAATACGGTATTCGAATCATTTGAGAGTTCAAAGTAGTTAGTGGGTGATTAATTGCTCGTTACTTAAAAAAGAAGAAAAGAAATTAATATAACTGAAAAAAAAAATACAATCATTATATAACATTCTTTTTCAGCTCGCCTATTATAACATAGTTTTTCAGTTGAATGGTTCACTTGGGAATGTTTGAAATATGATTGTTGAAAAGAAACTGTTGTATATAACTTCAATTTTATGTTTCATGCTCTATTCCGTCTAATTTGTACCGGATCATAATCGAATTCTCAAAAAAAAAAAAATCTAACTGTATGATTTTGTTTTTGTTTTTGTAGTTTCCTTACCTTAAAACAGAATGAGACAGCTTCCAGTGCCATTACTAGAATGAAATTTCAAGAAAGCAAAAAAAAATATATAAAAAAATCTGGAAGAAGCGAAACTGCTTTTGTGCATGCGCTGTGCATGATGCCAAAAAAGCTAAACCTGCTTTTGTGCATGCCAAGTCTTGAGGCATGAGTCCAGCTGACGCGCATCTGTACCACCTGATTCAAAAATACAAATGGACTTCTATAGCAGTCTTTTATAAACCTATGGTTAAATGCTTTGAAAAATAAACCATTGTACAGTAAAAAAAATCCTTATAAAATCATTTTAGGTTGTTCAAAAACAACAGTTTGTCGATTACACCCCATTCTCAAGTCATACTTGTAAAGCTGACAAGGAAAATGGAATCAGTCAATTGATTGGTAGGAGTTTAAAAACATGTGAACTGTGTTATATATATTTTCTTATTATACCCCAAGAAGAAGGTATTGTATTCGGCAAGTGGCAATCTTGGATGTCTTTCTACCCAGAATAAATAAACTAGGACCACAATAACATTGATTTCATTAAGCTCATGACCTTTTATAAACATCAAAAAAGAAACATACCGTTTTTCATTGTTCTATCTTGTAGTTGAGCAGGTGTGTGTTTCATTGTTCTATCTTGTAGTCGGGCAATATAATGGCATAACATGTTAGCAAGAAGTCTTCTGAATCAACATGTGGATACTTACATAATTAAAGGAATAATGTATACAACAAGATAGAAATTACAATTGCATAAAACAATACCGCATCACAGAAATAATTTCCAGATGTACAACAGAATGCAAAGATCAACCCAAAAGTACTAAATACAAGTCCTTTCTTTCTTTTGTTCCGAAGATGGTGAAACACAAAATCCTCTTACATTTAGGATCTTCAACCGCTTCCCAACATCATCTTTTCCATGTGCCTTTTGAGATGGTTTATGATGTAAGTCAAAGAACAGATGTGTATGTGTTAAGACACAACCAAAGTTAACTAACTAACATATACAAACAAAGTTGCAGGAGTGAGCGAGTAGGAGCCAATCATGAGGTCTGTTCAATGAAGTGACAGCAACATGAACAGGTATAAATTGAGTTTTGCTAGAAAGGTTAGGCCATATATGAAATAGGAATTTATAAACCCAAGATCTCACTCGATGTCAACAAATCAAGTTGCAAAAACTGTTATCATGAACCTGTCTGCAGTGGAAGAAGAGACTCTTGCTTGCCTTTGACGAAGAATGCAAGTTCAGCTGGTGCAACTACCAATTTCAACCACTCTTGAAGCTCTTCACCTTCTACTTTCTCTTTTTCTGAACAAAAAGCATTGTTGGAACACCACTTGACAGTCAGACTAATTTGTAGATAAGGAGTGCTTATATCATATCTCATAGAGATTTAAGCCATTTAACATATGATGTTTGTTTTATATGACTTTCTCAAGCGGGTGGGCAATTTTTTAATTTTACTTAACATAGCATCATGGACATGTTAGTTTGGTTGGAGAGAAATGGAAGGAAAAGAAAAGAAAGATGATGGAAGAAAATAGTATATTGCGTTTGGTAGAAATTTTTGGAAGGAGAAGAAAGGAAATAGAAGGATTTAGAAGGATAAAAATTAGGTATGATGAGTAGTTTTGTTACACTCCCAAAAATGGGAGGAAATGGAAAAAAATTGGAAGGAAAAAGATATAAAGTTTAATGAAACTTTTTTAATACCAAATTTGCCTTTATTTTTATAAAAGACAAAATCAAAATACCATATGAGTCCTAAGGCATCTTTTTATTCTCATTAACCCTTTCTTTGTGTTCAAATTGCCACTTTGGTTTGAATGATATTGAGCATAAGCTTTAGATGAGAGGTTGACATTATCCTTTCTTTTATGTTATACCAAACATAGCCTAAATATATTATCCATAACCTAAATCAAGCAATGTGACATATTACCTTCTAGATGGGCACCAAGCCCCTCCAAAACAGTAGGATTAGCACGAACAACAGAGAGTGCTGCATCAAGTGCAGATTGCAGTAGTGCTTTGACCTCGCTTTGAACCAGATCAACAAGACGCCCCTGTTATGTTCAGTATAAGGTCAGTATTTGTTACACAACTAAAGTAGTAAAAAGAAAACATCCACCAGCAAAATCAAAGAGACAACCTGATCCCTTCCCCAAGGAACTGAACCCCCAGACTCATCAATCCCACCACCAGAAAGTGTTGCCAGCGATACGGGACCTATTGTCTCATTAAGACCATACTCAGCCACTGCCTTGTATGCCATGTCAGTTGCACGCCGTATATCATCAAGTGCACCGGTTGAAACACGGCCTGAATAAACAACTTCTTCTGCTGCACGCCCTCCAAGAAGAGTAACCAAGCGTCCACGTAACTCATCAACAAAGAGCAAATATCTGTCCTCATTTGTGGTAGCGTAAGTAAAACCCAATGCCCCTCCTGATCTTGGCAATATGCTCAATTTCTGATAAAACAAAAAAAAATGATTGTAACAGTTGCATCACTGTGATGCAGTGCAAACTTTTGTAAGGGTAACCTGCAGGCATGTGCTGACCTTCAATATAAATTTACTGGTGCAAACAATTCAAAATTTCCTTCTTGATTTGCATACTGTATTAGTTATTAAGATGCACATGCACTATAATCTGGAAATATTTTGTTCTTAAAATTACACATTAATTATTCTCACAAAAACTCAAAATACCCTCAGGACAAATATGAGGCAAAACATGGTTCTTCGAAAGAGAGAAAAGATTTTTGTCAAGGCTACAGTATCTAACCATAAAGAAGACTACAAAATCACTTGAAAAAAAATAAAATGCAAACAAATAGACTGCCCCAAGTAACAAACTTTATCAGAAGCCGGATAGAAGTGACATCTTAGATGCTCGAGAATCGCCGACTCTTATCTTAGGCTGCTATATTGGAGATTTCAAAACTCAATAACAAATAACTAAGAAGGGTAATACAACTTATGACTGTCTATGAAAATGAGCAAATCTATGGACCAGTAATAGTCGCTTTGGTAATCACAACAACAAAATACTCCCCAATCATCACTTAGCTCCACTCAGGGCTATCCACTTCCAAGAGCTCCCAAGTTCTAGGAAACTGAAAATCATAGCAATGGTAAAATATTCATAACATTTGCAAATTTAGAGTCAGAAGATCACATCCCTATCATGGTATCTAAAGATAACACCTCCAAGATGCACCACATTTCCAACAGAGCACCCACAGAATTTCAACTTTAACAAACCTTCTAGGATAGTCTTTCTTTAAATTTTCAGCTATGACCCAGCAGAAGAAGGCCACAATCAAGTATGCATAAAGAAGCCACGAACTAGAATTTCACTTTGATATGCCATTTTAATCAGCTAAATATGGAAAACATTTTGGAAACAAAAACACAATGGAGATGGCGAAAAGAATTAAAAACACTAGGAAAAATGAAGTAAAATTTATAAGAGCAAAGGGTATCCAAATTATTGATTAATTGCATGTGTTTCAGACCTATGCATCCATCAATATAAAAGAACAGTCAGAGGGTTACTATTTAGGAGCTAAACATATGTGAGCAAGCCATTAAACAATGTCAAACAATTCTTTACTCATAAAGAAAGAAGTATAACAATTTAAAAATAGATTTCATGTATTGTTGAGTTATTGTAATCATATATGACAGAATAAGCATGGACTACAGAATCTACGCAAAGTAGAAAATTTAACACAAGTAAGAACAACAATCTAGACAAGACAATTAGTAGACTAGGCTGTACTAATGAAAAATCAGTACTACAATAAGCTTTTCTCCAAGCTCCTCTATTGCACTTCTTTCACTTTGTCTCCTTATATGCAATTCACACAGAAATTAGATATATTTTGTTGTGTTTTTGTTTCATATCTTAATTCTCCATTTTTATTGAAGGAAAATGATTAATCACAAAACTATAGCCCTAGCTCAGATAGCGAGTAGTGCAAGGTTTGTGATCTAGACCTAAAGGGAGGGGGGTGCATAGGTTTTGCTTGTTGGATTAATGGATTTTAATAACTTTTTGAATTTAACTGAAAAACAGATTTTAAATTCAAAATAAAACTAAAGACCTTGACTCTATTCAATCCATCAAGCCCCAATCATGCAATAACAATTTAAAGCAGTAAAACAATAAAAAGATGGAGATAGAGATTTTTTATGTGACACCCCAACTGGATAAAAACCAAGGGACATACCTCAGGCAAACCAAATCCACTATGAGAAAAACATATTACAACCTTAACAGTTTTCCAAACCCTAGAAAACCCCTAGTTACCTCTTGAAGAAGATTGATCCACTAAACACTCCACGAGTCTCCAGGCACACAATCTGCTCGTCAATAGACTTCGCTCCATGAATCTGCTTCTCCAACCAGCGATTTAATCTCAGCCACTAATCATCCAAACCAATCTCTAATGAATACATTGATGAAGATTTTGAACTAGCTTGTTGTAGTGATCGTTATCAACACACTTGAATTACAGTCACCAACTAATGCAGATGATGAATGTCAAAAAAGAAGAAGAAGTATACTCATCATCATTTGTGCCTTTATCCTCGCTCCATGAATCTGCTTCTCCAACCAGCGATTCAATCTCAGCCACTAATCATCCAAACCAATCTCTAATGAATACATTGATGAAGATTTTGAACTAGCTTGTTGTAGCGATCGTTATCAACACACTTGAATTACACTCACCAACTAATGCAGATGATGAATGTCAAAAAAGAAGAAGTATACTCATCATCATTTGTGCCTTTATCTCGTACAAACAGGGCCAGCCATATGGATTCTCTTTTTCCAAACTTTTCTATCATAAGCCATTTCTCCTGCCAGATTTAATTTTTTAAAATCATTTCTTATTGCGTCATTTCATATTAATTTTGGTAGGTCTCTGTCTTTTACCTTCAATGTAAATCAATCTTCCTCTCCTCACCAGCGCATCTATCGGTCGGTGTTGAATATGTCCATACCACCTAAGTCTACTTTCTCTTATTTTCTCGCTAATAGGTGCCACACCTAATTTCTCCCTAATTCTTTGATTATTAATCTTATCTTTCTTAGTTATTCCTAATATCCATCTTAACACTTGCATTTCTGCCACATGGATACTAGATTTCACAAATATGTTCTCTGCATATGCTCTATGTTGTGCATTCAGTCTCTATAATCTGCCCTAGAGTAGTGTATATATAGGCAAATTAGTAGTATTGAGAGAATAAGGCTTTCGGTGTTTTATTTAAAAAAGGAAGCTGAAATTCTGAACAACTTGATTGATCGAACCAAATCTAGAGAACTTCGGTCGATCAAACTACTCTGCAGATTTTATACCTAGAAAATTTTCGATGTAGCAAGTTTCCAAAACACTTACATACGTATCAAAATGGATTTTATGAATCAAATCAGTTAATGAAATATTTGAAACCCTAATGTATGTATGCATGAACCCTAATATGGTGAGTGCATTCAAGTGTCAAATCACTTTTTACCCTTGGTGTAGAACATGTTTTTACCCTTGAATGGAGCTTTAATTCCATCTTCACCCATGAGCAAGAGTTAACAACTAACACTAACTACCATTTGAAATTTCTAACTAAAATAGAAATAAAAAACAAAAGATATAAGACTCTAGTTTTGATCTATGAAATTTTCCAACATATGTCCTGTTGACTAGACAGGGAAAACAAAAAAGCAAACTGACTTTCGTTTGTTTTTGTGATTGTTTACGTGGACAAAATTTTCAATTGTATAAGTATTATCCAGCCATTTCTGGATATGCTGAGACAACTTTGTTTTTCATTAAAAATAAAAATGTGAATTTCAATTTTCACTCATCTTTCATTGTGGATCACTAGGAAATGGAACAACACGGCTGTATCAATTGAAACAATATGAGATTTGGTCCTTAAAAGAATCATTAATGGTATACATTAAAACTTTTTATTCAATGAATCCCACAAAATAGCCAAAAAGTAAGAAAATTAAACATTTCTTAGATGCTCTTATATTCTATTCCAACCAAACAATCCTAATATCAACACTGAAAGAACATAACCAAAACCATATGCCTCTCTCTTACAAAGGCCAGACAAAGGTATCAAATCCCGCAACCCCAACCCCACCAAAGCACTTTGGGTCACTTCAGTTTCTTTGCGTAATTTATGCAAATCCTTTGTGGCTGAGCAAAAGATGCAAAAAGTGAAGTTATCAAATTTCATGGCATGGGGTTGGCAAGTACTTTGAATCTAGGAAGCTATTGAAAACCCCACATGCTCCCGGCCCCCTTATAGAAAGGGAGGAGTAAGAGATAGAGAAGAATATTTTCAAATACATTAGATAATGGTCCTATTGTTTACCTCAACACGTGGCTGACCAGGAAGAAGATTTGCAACAGCAGTACCCACTACGGCATGTCCAGCTTCATGCCGTGCAACAACAGCTTTCTCACTTCCCTGCAACTTGGCAGTCTTCTTTTCTATTCCCTGTAACAAGTGAACTGATTAGATTCTAACCAGTTACACCAAGAGTTGAAAGTACACTATTTGAAAATTTTTGTCGAGCTGAAATTTTTCTTTGGTAGGTAAGACACACACACACCCACAATTGTCTCTTATGTGGCTTGAACTCTCAACCTTCCACTTGGAAAGTAGAGGAAATACCACTAGAGCTAAGCTCTTGATGTTAAAAGCAAAATCACTTGAGCAATAATATTATGAGAACATGTGAAAAATCAGTAAAAATCATGCAGAGTTTGCAACAAATAAAAAGAAAACACTCAATTAAAGAAGAACAGCCTAATTAGTAGAAACAAAGGATTTTTAGAGATGATTACTGAAAATATAAACGGCAAGAAAACAATTTTGTGATATTAAGTATGCAGAAGGTTTCTGAAGCACTATGACCTGGACTAGTGACACATTATCACGACTTGACAACTAAATCATAATATATTGGGGTAAAAGTAAAAACCAGAAAAAATGTGATATAAAATGAGAAAAATCAATAAACTTAGCAAGTCACTAACACATCCACCAACACATGCATGTGCAGCGTACACAGATGGAAAGAGAGACAGAGAGAGTTACAGCTATTGATCGTTCCACTGCTTGAATAAAATCAATTTTCTCCACCACAACTTTATTCTGTCTTCCTGCCAACAAGGCAGCTTCATTAACCAAATTTGCAAGGTCTGCCCTGTGCAGAATCCAAAATCAACATATTACTTTCAATGTGTTAGCAAGAATCACAATAGGACAAATTAGGAAGACCTAGCCACTTCAATGTATCAGAAAAGGTGATTACCCAGTGAAACCAGTGGTCATAGCAGCGATATCACCAAGATTGACATCTTCTCCCAGAGGAAGTTCTTTCTTAGAAACATGTACTTTCACAATGGCTTCTCTTCCAATCTTATCAGGTGTTTCCACCTAAAAACCCCATATGATACAGATTGTTTCTGAGAAAACTGAGAACTGGAAGCAACTTGTTTTGATGTCAAATTTCAACACTCTAAGAAGTAATATCAAACAAAACAACAATACAAACCATAACCACACGATCGAATCTCCCTGGTCGGCGAAGTGCAGGGTCTAAGACATCTGAGCGATTAGTTGCTCCAAGAACTATCACAGCAGAGTTGCTGTCAAAACCATCCATCTCCTGCAGTGTTATTTCAACACATGAATCTCACCTAAAATACCTAAAACATTCTGGAAGCAGAAATACAAATTGCAGGAATCTTACAGTGAGCAACTGATTCAAGGTTTGCTCTCGTTCATCATTGCTGACAATGCGAAATTTACCATCACGGCTTTTTGCCACTGCATCTATCTGCACGGAAGGAAAAAAATGACTTACAATTCACAAAGAATATCTAAAAGTTAAACATGAAAAAAAAAAAATTATCGTAACCTCATCGATGAATATAATTGATGGTGCTTCCTTCTTTGCCCGTGCAAATAGATCTCTGACACGGGACGCTCCCATGCCAATGTATAATTCCACAAACTCACTTGCAGAACAACTTATGAAGGGAACCTCAGCTTCCCCAGCAACAGCCTTTGCAAGGAGAGTCTTACCTGTCCCAGGAAGACCCACCTGTAATATAACCAAAGTCATGCTTACAGATCATGCTTGAAACTCACATTTAAAAAGCAATTATATCTGAAGCTAGAATGTTCTACCAACAATGTCATACAAGTTGCACATAGAGACCCTTACTGGATTGAACTCAGAAGGCCATAAATGCAAAAGAGCATTCAGCCAAACATATAAACATTGCTATCATAGTTTAGCAGTCATCAGTAGAATGGGAAATAGGAAAAGGATAATTCAATAGATTGGAATAGTGTAGCCAATATATTCACATGACATCTGGTTTAGGAAGTTTCTCCAGGAAAAAAGGCTTAGAAAATAAGTTAGGAGATGTGACTCCATGAATTATGCAATCTCAGGAAGTAAGCCTTATCACTCAAATAATTTACAAGGTAGCATTTATTCCTTTTTACTCATCCAAATGAAAAATTAATTCATTCTTATTCTGGTCAAAACTCACCAGGAGAACACCTCGAGGTGGACGAGCACCAAGACGTGTATACTTGTCTGGATTCCTCAGAAATTCCTGGACAGTAAACATCAACACATAAACACTTCACGAATTACGAGTCTTCAAGGATAACACAACTTATAATCCATCAGCGTTAAAAAATAAAGATGAGGATTCTCTAACATACCACAATTTCTTCTAGCTCCTCCTTGGCCTCATCAACACCAGCAACATCAGCAAATGTAATAGTGTCCCCTTGTTCAGACACTTTTGCTCCACCAGAACTGCCAGACTTACGGTTCCTAAGCTGGCCAGTTGTATGCTGTAAACATATTGCAGGAAATCAGTAAATATTATTTGCTGAGTAGCATCATGTTTCAAGGAACAGGGAAAAGTGGTAAGCTGTTCACACCTGAGAAAAGCTTACAGGAAAGCGGTGAAGAAGTCCTGCAAGCACAGCAACATAGAACAAAGCTATCTGCAAGAATCAAGTAAGGTCAAAATGCACTGATCTTTGATCTCACATAAAAAATTGTGAACTCCGAACACAACAAAATATTCCATTTAAAGCAAACAATAACGGTTAATTGAAAGTATAACTCAACTCAACAAAGTTCCTTTTTCCAACTACTTGGGGGACAGCCACATGAATCATATTTTTCCATTTTGCTCTGTCTATGGCCATAGCTTCAAACCATATATTATTATATCTTTCTTATTAACTCTACTCATGTTAATTTTGGTATTCCCCTCACATTACCCTCCATATGAAACATTTTAGGGGCAGTTTCAACGAGCCCGTTTTACTGTGCTGACACATTTTTAGGGGCAGTTTCAACAAGCCCATTTTGACCCGCTGAGACCCATTCCTGATCCGAAACAGCCTAACGATCAATACTAACAAGCTATGCTAGTGACATGTGCTGTTTTTTGGCCGAATTCCATTGTTTAGAGCCCTGAAATCACATTTTCATTCCTATGGGAAGGCTGTTGAATATTTTAGAATTTTAGTTAGAGGTTTAAACGGACTTGAATCTTCTGATTTTTGGTATTTAGGTTTTCCCTATTATATATACATGTGCAAAAAATAAAACAAACATTGACTAATAATATTTTCAGAGTTCTCTTAGCTTATACGTTGTGAATTCAAAGTTGATTTATTGTTCATTCTTGAAGGTTCATAGTTTCCGCTCCGTCAGTACATTAAAAAAGTAAAAGAAAATACAAAAGGATATGTGTTCTATAGATAGTGGCTCCTAAAGATTCTAAGTTTCATCATCCATACTTTATGCATTTTCCTTCTGTTTCTGGTTTTGTTTTTATGTTTTTGGATTTAACTTTCTACCATAAGCCCTCTCAGGAAACAATGATAAGTAGCACTGACCCTAATATGTTTTAGCGACAACAAACATATACTTTTAAGTATCAAAGATATTGTGATAATAAAGAATAAAGAATATGAACCAGGTATGAGCTTCTCTTTGCAACACATATTGTTAATTGGTTCCTTTTTATTTATTTATTTATTATTATTATCCATTCTCTTTGGCAAATGGATGGTTGCATATAATTGGTAGTTTAAAAGGAGTAAATTTAGTATAAGGAGAGGTTTAATAACCCCATCAACAGTCAAAAACTGAAAGAATTCATCAATTTCCCACTAAATCTATTCCCCAATGCACGTTTAGTACCACATAAAAATAAAATCTGCATAAGTCAGGATTTTAGGCTAGAGGGGTCTAACTTCTCAGTTTTAAATGAATGTTGAACATGCTCTACTGCTTATAGTTTTCAGCACTAAGAGCTTACCAATGCAGAGTTCATGAATCCGCCTGACCGCTTATCCGGAGAACCAAACTCGACATCATTTTCAAGCATCTTCTCATAAGGAGTCTTAATATCAGTTGGTCTTGTCGTCGTGTAAATAACTCGTTTCGTAGGAGTTACGCTCCGAAGCAACAATTCAGAATCCTGTAACTTACTAGCACTTCCTACTTCACTTTCTTGACTACCCTGCTCCGACTTCAATCTAAACATAATGTGGACTCCATCAACTTCAACCTTCTGCACCTGATTACTACTAATTTTACTCAAGAAGTCACTATACGGAACGCTCACGAACGTGGTCGGAGTCCTTGGCTCCGACCCCGGCAACGGAATCCCTGGCCGGAGCAACCTCATCACAAACATAACAATACCTAATTGTAACAACAATATACCGATCTCTTGCGCCTGAATTATCGGCTGCCACCGCCACTTCCCACCCTTCCACCACCCGCCTTTCCTTTGCTTCTCTTTCCTCGACGACGGTGACGACGAGGGCGAAGAATTCGACCTTGGCGGACTCTGACTCGCTCCTTTGCTTTCGCTGGCCTTTGCTTCACTCTTCTCACCCTTCGAATCACTGTCTTGCTCGCAAGAACTATTGGCTCTAATTCTACTCTCTCTCCAACCTCGATTCCTCAAAAAGCCTCCCCAAAGGTCAAATCCTTCTGACCTCGTCGAAACCCTAGCTTTTCTGTACATGTTGATCGGCCGGAACGACATAGAATTAGTGATAAAAGCATTCGACTTTTCATGTAGAACCCTAAATCGATTACAAAATAACCTATAGCTATACAAATCTTTGGGATTATTGTTCGAATATACATAGATATTTCTATGAATTACTGGTTGCAGAGATTCCATGACTGCCATTTTTGAAACCCTAGAATTGTAGGAAACAGAAATCGAAAATTTTAAGTCTGTTTGTCTGAAGATTTGAGAGCATCGATTCTGCTAACATGAGAGAGAAGGGTTCAAGGAGAGATGTACGCCGTTAGATCCAGAGGTCTGGCGTTTCTGACCGTTAATTTACGTCTTTGTGTTTTTTATGTTTTCGCGTTATCCGATAATGAAATGGTTCACCATTGGATTACCATCGAAGATAGAGGAGGAAATTCTCTGCATCACAGCTCACGTGTATAAATATTCTGGAGGTGGTGTTAGTGGCCACGTGTGATCAAGATGGAAGAAGAGACAGGAGAAATTATCGCTAGTACACCTGACAACACACATTCGGTGGTGGGCTCCGGCTGAAATTTGGACACGTTGGTGTTGGGCGTGGAAGAGTGTGACTCACAATGTGCAACTAATACCTATCACTTTGCAATCGTATCTTTTGAATATAAAAAAATAGTTTCCAAATCAAATTATCACGTTACGCGTATTAAATTGGCGGTGTTCTAAGAAATCGAAAAAAAGTGTTAAAATAATTTAAAATAAAATAAACAAAATATGAAAGATAAGTAGTATAATGTTTATATTGTTTTCTTTCAAAAGTTTAGGTTCTTTTAACAAAAATTAACATAAAATAGATAATTTGTTACGGCTAAGTGTGCTTCATTTTGACTTTTCTCTTTTGTTGTATTAATCTACAAAAATTTTGCTTTTGACTCATAATTCAACTCATTTAATAATTATATCAGACACACTCTTAATACTAACTCAATCTATTTATTAAACATGTTACACGTACAAATATATGTAACCCATTTAATAAACATATATTATAATAACACGACTTCTTTAATAACTTTTTTAATTCGGTTAACTTATATGATATGAATTTCTTTATTTTTAAAAATATTTTAGAAGATCAAATAATAAATAAAGTACATAACTATACATAAAATTTAAAATCAAATTATATTATAAATTTTGTATCTATATATAAACTCTAAAAACATGTTAAGGTGATTTAATAACTTGTAAGGCGCTATAACAATCTCATTTTTGCATCTTATAAACACAATTGCAATATATGTATAACTATATATATATAAGTTTAAATAAAATGAGAATATATGAATAATTCATATCATAATTGTGTTGAAATTGTATCACGACTTAAACAACTTAGATCCAAACTTAATTCAAATTTTTTTTATTATATTAACACAGTTTACGTTAAATATGTTCATATTGAATCGTTAATTAATTTGTGGTATGTTCAATTTTGCCACCACTATTGATAAACTTGTTTCATTCTTTAATTAACTTTCCTCTCGGCCCATAGAACGTGTTGGTTATTAAAGTTATTATCTAAAGAGAAAAAAAAATCCAAAATACTCCAATAAATAATAGGTCACGATAATAGTTAAGGTGTTTGTGTGTGTGTGTGTGTATATATATATATATATATGTTGCATGTAATCAGGATTCCCTCCAATTATATTAAAGTAAAGGTTAAAAAGGCTGTAGAGGAAAAGGATAGCATTTGAGAATATATGCATTATATATTTGATTATTGACTGTCAACAACAGGGTCAAATGGCGGACTCCTTTGCTGTTTTGTTATTTTATCCACAATTCGTGTAATAATAGCTACGGCAGTTTGTCATTGTTTCCATCTCTAGGCTGTTTATCCCATGGAAACAGGAAAGAAATTGGTGGGCAAGTCCTAAATTAAAGGATCTAACAATGTTGTCAGCCAAACAAAGATTTCTAAAATTAACAAAATCCAGAAAGAACTTGTTTCAAAAATAAAAGGAAAAACGGCCATTTGATTGGTCTTCTATCCTCTGTAAATTTCAATCAATAGTTTCACTTATGGTTTTTTTGATTTCTTTTCATACTACCCACTTTGCTCTCCCACCAAAACTCTATTTTGAGTGATTCCAATATGTGGATTTTTGTTCCTTTTTTTTTTCCTTTGCATTAATTTAGTTTCTTAGTGTTGTTCCAAAATCAAATGGAGGGGAGATGGTAATCTCTTTTGAGTTTCACATGACTTGCTTTTCAGTTTATAATTATAATTCTAGTGGTTACTATATATTCACCTTATTTTGATTCTATCATATTCTTGTGAAAAGTAACAACAATACATGAAAAGTAGAATTCAAAGACATAGATATGGCTCTTGATGCAAAGAATATTCAAGTTTGTTTATGGAGAATTCTTAAATGTTCCATGAAATTTTGTTATAGCTGTGTAAAGAAGTATCCACTTGTTGTTGGTATCTTGTTATCTTCCATCTTTCTGTATGTATTTCTTCCCACACTCTTTAGTTTTTTGGTTTACTCTTCACCTGTTCTTGTCCTCGTTGCCGTTGTTGTTAAAGTCATTCTCAGTCGCCGCCAGAACATAAAAAATATCAAAGAAGATGAGAAGAGGAATGATGGCATATCTTCTCAGAAACTTGGGTTTGTTGAAGGTGATGGCATTATCTATAAACACGAGAACTCTTCCATACAAAGCCAAACAGCTGTACGAAGAAATGTCAAAGAGAAAAACAAAGAAGTTTGCGAGCAGGGTGGTGTTGTGGAAAAAGGCATGGTTTCTTCAACAATCTGTAATGATGACCTGGTTGATAAAACTGCTCTTATTGAGGAAAGCCCAAAAGATATTCGAGAGGTGAAAGTGGATTTTGTAGTTGATAGAGGTGAGAGTTCGTCTGCTTCCAAACATCCAAAACCAGAGAATTGTGGTGGCTCTGTTGAAAGGTCACAGAGATTTAATGGTGGTGGAAGTGAGGTAGAGGCAGAAAGTTCAGAAGATGATGATGAAGAAGGGACACAAGAAGATAGAAATAAGGTTGTAGAATGGACAGAGGATGATCAAAAGAATCTTATGGATCTTGGGCTTTCTGAGATAGAAAGGAACAGAAGGCTGGAGAGTCTAATTGCAAAACGTAGAGCGAGGAAGTTATTGAGCCTGCAGATCAGGAGGACACTGATGAACTTGGGCAACAATGACCCTCGTGATCAAATTGCTTCCATTTTGATTCCAAAACATAACCCTCTTTATTCCAATGATTTGAGTGATGCTCATGTTTCACCCGTGCCAGGTTCAGCTCCTTCAGTATTGTTACCAATGCATAACCCTTTTGACCTTCCTTATGAGCCACATGAGGAAAAGCCCAATCTCATGGGGGACAGTTTCCATCAAGAGTTTATGGCAGCACAGCAGAAGGAAATTATGTTCTGCAGGCATGAGAGCTTCAGTCTGGGGGCATTTTTCCCAGGGGAACTCAAACAAAATAGATACGAAACATTTTGGAGTTCTAACTTTGCTACCAAGCAGAGAGCTCCAGAGATACCTGGATACTCCGGATTAAAAAATCAATCAGGTAAGATGAAGTCTTTGTGATTAAGGTTTTTACTGAATTAAATAAATTAATATATGAGGGCAGGTCTTGGTGCAACGGTAAATGGGAAACAACCTCTCTGCAGAGGTAAAGCTGTCTGACCTTTCCCAGTCCCCGCAATGGCGGAACCTGGTGTATTGGGCTAGACCTTTATATAGATATATATGGCTGTTTCTGTGAAGGTAAAGAAAATACTGACAAGCTATTTGAAACAGATTCCTCTCAAGGTGAGACCTTTTTGCATGTTGGCAGTGGTCGCGATATTGCCAGACTAGAAGGCCAAACCTCTGAACAGGTATCCAATTTGGTTGACACTGACCATGAAGAGGACAGAAATGAAGTTCAGACAAAGCGAAGACTAGTCAAAGATGTCAATGGTGGCTCAAGCTCATCATCTTCATCAGAAGCAAATGAACCATTCTTTAATGCAAATAATGAAGTTTTGAAGTCCCTTTCTTTTTCAAATCCGAGGAACATACCTGCACATAGAGAGGATAATAGTCGAACAGATGAGCTTTTATTTGATTCCAGTCCATCTGCTTTCGAGAGGATAAGAATGGAGGGACGCTTCTTTCATTCAGATAAGGGAGCACATCATACCCCCACCCATTCGATTGCTTCTGACTTGCAGGTTGAGGTCTCAGAAGTTAGTTCACCTATGTTGATGACTGATGGAACCAATTCACCTGCAGATAGAGAATCTCTGATAGAGGAACTGGAAAAGGAGACCACTTCTGGCAGTGAAAAATTGTGGGTTGCCTCATCTTACCTATCTGGGGTAGAAGAAAACGATCCAAGATCGAGAGAAGTACATGAGGTCAGTGAGCAAGATATTATTGATGTAGGTTTCTCAAAAATCAATCAGAAATCCAATGATCCCATTACGTCACACAAGCTGTCAGAAAAAGTAGTCCCACAAGATGCCACTGACAAAAGTCCACTGTCGTCTTCAAAAATTGAACCACCTGAGTGCAGTAAAGCCCATTCAATGGATTCCAACCCCAAAATTCATGATGTTGTCCAACCACCCAGAACTTCTAACTCTTCAGATACACTGTCATCTGAAATTTTGACTTTTCCGGTACTTGAAAAAGCACAGCAATCCACGGAGAAATCCTTGATTCACCCATCTTATGATGGTGATTCTGAAAGAAAACCAGAGGTCAGTTTATCTACCACAATCATAGAGTCTAGCACATTTATAGAGCAATCTATCTAGTGAATAGAGTTAAATAGCATATCATTTTTGAGCTTTCAAATTCATAAAAGTCCCAACCATCAATCTGGAAGAAAAGGTATTACCTACTGCTTAGGCATGAGGTTGTTTCCCTCAATTATTGGCTAGCAAATGCATTGCCTTGCCTAGGCTCGCTTGCGGTTCTTTTGCTTTTTCAAATGAACATTCATTTGGCCTTTCCTTAATGTTACTGCATATATGCTTAAATTTACTGAAGATACTGTGCATGCAAAGAAAAGAATAAAATACCTTTCAAAAAAAGAAAAGACTAAAATAAAATAAGCAGAAGAATGTTATTTAGAGTAATAGTTGCACCTTTTGTGACATTGAACAGGAACCACCTTACCCTCCTGAGAAGTCGGCGAAGGAGGTGAATACCATATGCAGCATGAAATATCCAGTAGTCTCTGTGAACGATAGAACGGAAACCTTAGGGTCCATCAAAGATGTAGATTGTGAAGTTCCCATCTTGATCAAGCAAGCGGCTGCCAGTGACCTGTCAGTTCCTGCCCAGGAACATGATTCAATATCTGTTAAGATTGTTGAAGGAGAATCTGAAGGACCAGAAAATCATCATTCAAAGTCTACTGCTGAGTATTCTGGAGTATCTGAAAAGCAAACTGAACACTGTCACATTGCAGAGAAGTCAGTATTGATTGAGAATAAAAACATTCAACATAGAGGAGATGCACAAAGTGTTGTAGAGATTGGATCTTCTGGGGCTAACCAGAATTCTAATGACCCTGTTGCATTAGCTGTGCAGCCGGAAGTGATGGTTGCATGCGGTCCTATTGACTCAAGTTCTTCGTCTCCTGAGTCTGTATTACAGAAAAAGATCCCCACAAATCAAGTGTCCTCAACAAGTTCTGATCAAACAATACAAGTAAATGTCCAACAATTTGGTGCGGATATGGCAGATAAAAATTTGTTGGATGAACTGTCAGCTGAAAATTTTAAACCAACTGTGTCTCAAAATGCACTGCATTTGACAGAGGGTTCAACGGTTTATCCTTCTGATAGTACAGTTCCTGAAAAATCACAGGTTAGTTGGCGGCACATGACTATATAGTTAATAATAAAAAACTTGATAAGAAATCAGTCATGAAGACTTTGAAAGCCTTTTTCTCTGGCAAGTATAACAATAATAGAAAAACCACTAATATTATGTACAATAGTATGTTCCTTTATTGCTTTGATATTGACACTGTTTTGCATAGATCTTTTTAAATAGTCAACAGTCAGTAATTACCATTTAAACTTCACAATTATTATTAAAGAAGATAAGGTTACTTGGCATAAGGGAGGTTTCCCTCAATTCTTAGATTACAAATGCACTGTTTTTGCTCACTTGTTCCAATTTTCTTGACCAAGTTAAAATTAATTTTTATTTATCTCTTCTTGAATTTTTATTGAATACAATTGTTTATAAAATTCTTTCTTCTCTCTGCGTGAGTTTGTATGAAATATAATAAAAAATAAAACTGTATTTGGACTCACCGTTGCACCTATTGTCGTATTGAATAGGAACCATCTAACCCTCCTGGGAACAGGGAGGCTAACATCACTCGCAATGTGAATGATTCAGAAGTTGAATTGTCTGGAGTTAGTCATAGTCTTAATGATCCCATTGCATTGGCCATGCTACCAGAATTGGTGGTTGAACAAGTTCCTGTTGCTTCAAGTTCGTCCTCATCTCCCACGTCTGTGTTACAGAAAAAGTTCTCAATGGATCAAACCTCCTCATTGAGTTTTGATCAAGATATACATATAGAGGACCAACAACATGAAACAGAGATGGTAGAAAATAATTATTTGGTTGAATTGCCATCTGAAAATTTAGCTCCAACTGCTCCTCAAAATGTACTGCATTTGGAGGGGGATTCAACAGCTCAACCTCCTAACAGTAGAGATACTGAAAAACTGCAGGTTAGTATTCTATTGTAATCAATGAATATGAAAAGCATAGGAATTGATAAAAGCAAATCAATTTTTGAGGCTTAAGAAGCCCAAGTGTATAACTATAGAAGAGAAAATAGTATGCTACTTATCATTATATTTCCTATAATTTCATAGGTTCTACTATATTTTCTTTGGCACAGAGGTTTTAAATTTGTGAATGGTAATTAATTCTCGCTAAAGCAACTATAAGTTGATCTCTCTTCTCTCTCTCATGTGTCATCATCATAACAATCTTCTCCACATCTGATAAATACATATTGGAATTTGTATAGACGACTAGAAATATGTTGGAGATGAAATAATTGACCTTATAGTTGCACCTCATTTTGAACAGGAATCATCTAATATTTCAGCAGAGTCCATGGAGGAACCTAATACCATCTACATTGTGAATGAATCTGTTGTCATTCACAACAAAGGCAAGGAGAACTCAAAATCCATTGAAGAGTTTGAAGGTGGATCAGAAACATTAAGCAGTCACAATGCTACTGCTGAACTCTCAAAAACAGCTGAAAGAACCGAATCCAGATCTAACACAGATATTGAAGGCAATTCTGAAAAGCTGACTGTATGTGAAGCATCTATTGCCCCATCAAAAGCAGTAAAGCAAAGCGATAATTCAAATATCCATGTAATTAAAGAAGAGGTAAAATTATGTTGGACAGTTTTGTATGTCTTGGTTAATTGCTGTTCATTTAATCAACTCCAGAATAACTTCAAAATTTCTTTATTATATACTTTCTGTTATTTTTCTGTATTTGTTGCTTGCTTGAGAACCTTTTTTTAGTGTTAATATATGCAAGATAGGGTTGGAAATTATCGTTAAAGATTAAGGTGACTAACATTTTATATTTTGGAGCAATGAATATAGAACCACCTAACCCTTCAGGGAAACCCATTGAAGAACCCAATGTCAATTATAATGTAGATTAGTCGGTGATTGGTGAGAAGGTGAAATAAATAAAGTAAAAATCTGTTGAAGTTTATTAAACTGGTTCAAATTGGTAATGAAGCCAGTGGTCGTTCTGGACTCAGTGAAACCAATAGATAAAACCATATCAATATCCATTGAAGTAATGAAGTTAGAAGGTGAACTCAAGAAATTGGCCAAAGATGATGCCTCATTGGTCCATTAATACCAATATAAGAAAATGGCAATTCAGATATCATTAAAGATAATGAAGAGTGAAAAATCAATAGAACCTGAGGATGATATCCGTCCACCGAAGCCAGCCCACATCAATGATAACTTAGAAGCTGTTTAAGTTGTCGAAAGTGAATACAAAAACTTGACCACACACAAAACTTTGTTGACCTATCAAAACCAGCAATCATTCCAGCATCCTGCAATTTCCACAGAGAGGGAAGTAATATAATGTTGTAAATATTAATTATAAATTTTGTTATTCAATTAAAAAATATATATCATTTTTTCTCATGCTCCTTTTTTGGCAGAGAAGTCAAAGAATCTTAGGAGGGAAAAAAAAAAGATATTTGGAACTTAAAAAAATACCCAAAGCCAGACAGTTTTACTTTCAAATTTTGTTTCCGTCCATCTTATGGAGAACCAAATGAATCATGAATTGTTAAATATTAAAGCATTACCTTATTCTTATTTTCTCTTCTTTCCACGACTCATCAACTAAGCTTTTGTTTCTCCTAAATTAGATATTTTTCTTTCTTTTTCTTTATTCCGTTAATAAATTTTATATTTCTGTATTTGTTGGCTTTTGTTTAATAAATATTCTTTTGCATGAATTATAACTGCAAAAATGTTATAATATATTTTAATAAAAAGAGAAGGATAATGATCTAACATTTGCAACAATTTGACACTGGATAGGAACCATTTCATCCTCCAATAGGGTCCATTGAAGAACCCAAAATCATATCTAACATGAATGAATCAGTAGCCAGTGAAACAGATGACAAGGACTTGAAATCTGTTGTTGGAGATACTGAAGGTAAAATCCAACGATCAGTCAGACCAGCAACAGTTGTCAAATCATCAGAAAATGCTGAGATAACAGATTCAAGATCTACAGATGATATCAAAGGCAATTCCAAGAATCTGACTGAAGTTAAGGCTGTTGTTGATCCATCAAAGCTAGCAGAGACAAATGGTGACTCAAGCAATCCTATGACTTCTATAAAAAAAGAGGTAATATAATGTTGTCAATTTTTGTTAATCAATAAAAAAATATCATCTTTTCTCAAGCTTCTGCAGAAAAGTGAGAGAAGTTACATGGAATCTTAAGATTACCCCCGACTCGTATAGTTCTAATTTCTAACTTCAAATTTTATTTTATTTTCAACCATATTATGGAGAACCAAATGGAGCATAAATTTTTTTATATTAATGCATTACCTTTATGCTTACTCTCTCTTCTTTCCATGACATGTGGTGAGCTTCTTACTTTTCAGTTAGTTCTTTCTTACTTTGCTATTAAGTTTTACTATACTTTTGTACATATATTTAATTTTTTATAATAAAAGATAAAAATGTATGTAGTTGATGGAAAAGGATAATGGGCTTTCATTGCAACCATTTGTGATGGACAGGAACCATCTAATCCTTTGCCGAGGCAGCCCATTGAAGAAGCCAGTATCATTTCCAGTGTGAATGAACTGGTTGTCAGTGAAATGGATGACAAGGGCTTAAAATCTGGTGTTGGTAACATTGAAGGTGAATATAAAAAATCAATCAGACCAGAAACTGTAGTCAAACCATTAGAAAGTACTGAGGTAGCAAAGTCAAGAAATATGGAAGTTACTAAAGACAAATTGACCGAAGTTGGAGCTATGGTAGGTTCATCAGATCCAGCAGGGGAGAATGATAATTTGAAAAACATAAAAGATACTGAAGAGTTTGGAAACTTAACTGATCATGAGAATGTTACAAAACCTGCAAAGCCTGGTCAGGGCAATGATAGCTTACAAGACAAAGGCAGAAATGGTGAATCCATATATTTGATTAAACACAGTGTTGAGTCGGATAAATCTGTCGACCACAATGTTGTCATGGAATCATCAAAACCAACAGAATCTGGAGGGAATGTTCCTAATGCAGAGATAAATAAAGGCCATACAAAGCCTGGTATGGTCAATGATAGCTTAGAAGATGTGGAAGATAGGAAAGGTGAATCCAAAGATTCAATTAAAGACAATGACGGTGTTATGGATATCAGAGGCAGGTCCAAGAATCTGATTGAAGTTAAGGCTGTTGTTGATCCATCAAAGGTAGCAGAGGAAAATGGTGACTCAAACAATCCTATGAAGTCTATAGAAAGAGAGGTATGTAATGTTGTCAATTTTTGTTAATCAATAAAAAAATAGTATCTTTTCTCATGCTACTACTTTGTCCTCCACCAACACCCCCCCAACGGGCTTACATTGCAACCATTTGTGATGGACAGGAACCATCTAATCCTTTGCCAAGACAGCCCATTGAAGAAGCCAGTATCATTTCTAGTGTGAATGAACTGGTTGTCAGTGAAATGGATAACAAGGGCTTAAAACCTGTTGTTGGAGATGTTGAAGTTGAATCTCAAAAGTCAATCAGACCAGAAAATGTAGTCAAACCATTAGAAAGCACTGAGGTAGCAAAGTCGAGAAATATGGAAGACACTAAAGGCAAATTGACCGAAGTTGGAGCTATGGTAGGCTCATCAGATCCAGCAGGGGAGAATGATAATTTAAGAAACAAAAAAGATACTGAAGAGTTTGGAAAATTAACCGATCATGAGAATGTTACAAAACCCGCAAAGCCTGATCAGGGATATGACAGCTTACAAGAAAAAGGCAGGAATGGAGAATCCATATATTTAATTAAAGACAGTGTTGAGTCGGATAAATCTGTCAACCACAATATTGTTGTGGAATCATCAAAACCAACGGAATCTGGAGTGAAGCTTCCTAATGCAGAGGTAAATAAAGGCCATACAAAGCCTGATATGGTCAGTGATAGCTTAGGAGACATGGAAGATAGGAAAGGTGAATCCAAAGATTTGATTAAAGACAATGTTGAGTTGGGTAACTCTGTCGACCACAAGGGTGTTATGGAATCGTCAAAACCACCAGAATCTGGAGGAAAGGTGCCCAATGCAGAGGTAAATAAAGGCCATACAAAGCCTGATATGGTCAGTGATAGCTTAGGAGACATGGAAGATAGGAAAGGTGAATCCAAAGATTCGATTAAAGACAATGTTGAGTTGGGTAACTCTGTCAACCACAAGGGTGTTATGGAATCGTCAAAACCACCAGAATCTGGAGGAAAGGTGAATGCAGAGGTAAATAAAGGCCATACAAAGCCTGATATGGTCAGTGATAGCTTAGGAGACATGGAAGATAGGAAAGGTGAATCCAAAGATTCGATTAAAGACAATGTTGAGTTGGGTAACTCTGTCAACCACAAGGGTGTTATGGAATCGTCAAAACCACCAGAATCTGGAGGAAAGGTGCCCAATGCAGAGGTAAATAAAGGCCATACAAAGCCTGATATGGTCAGTGATAGCTTAGGAGACATGGAAGATAGGAAAGGTGAATCCAAAGATTCGATTAAAGACAATGTTGAGTTAGGTAACTCTGTCAACCACAAGGGTGTTATGGAATTGTCAAAACCACCAGAATCTGGAGGAAAGGTGCCCAATGCAGAGTTAAATAAAGACCATACAAAACCTGCATGAAGTGGTTTGCATGTGCACATCTTTAAACTGATTTTCAGCTTTTGCGAGCAACTTGGTAGAACAGAACAGAAAGCTAAAAGTCTTTCTGATTCAGGTTGATGATTAACTAAACAGATTGAACGTGCCAAATTCAAGGATACCTATCTGGATTTGCAATGTTAGCATAGTTACCTTGAAGGGTAAGTTGCTATTAGTTTTGCTGCTCCAGATAAGACTGTTCTTCTAGGCATAACGGACTAATGGAGACTTCATTTTCAATTGACATTGGGATTTGGAACATGAACAATTTTGGTTCTTTAAGGGTAACCAAAACTCTGTTACTGACCGGTTTCGAAAGAAAGCTTGTCGTCTCTCTTTCTGTTGTTTTTCTTTTGTTTTTATCAAAATTCCTCTGAAATAGCATGTATTTTATATTGAGAAAGAATGTAGACAGCTTTGCAGCAAGTTTTGTAACTTGGACAGACAAAGGAAGGATGTGGAAGCTGTTAGACATCCTATGTATGTGTGTGTGTGTGTCTATATATATATATATAAATATATATATATATTTTCTTTTGGGAGCTGATATTGGCACTCCACCAATATCCTTTGACACTCCACTCTCATTTTTTTGTAAAATAAAATTACAAAAGTGGTCCTATGTTATACCACATTTGATTCTTATATTTTTAGTACCATAATTGTCCTTCTAAATCAAAACTCAATTCTAATTCTATTTTATCTTTCTTAAAAAAAAAAAAAATTTAACTGCATCCTTGTTATCTCGAGTAATTTGTGATTGATTTTGTTTTTGCTTTAGATTTAAAATATAACAATCCATTTATTATCACCCAGATACTATAGTTTAAACATTTTTTTAATAAAAACTTGTTGTTCTTGTCCCTATCCAATATAACAAAAAGAATACAAAAATTGAAATATTATCTTTTTACTCACCAAACATGTAATTTATTTTTCATGTGTCTTATTTATAAAATAACATAAATTAAAAATTAGAAACATACCATCAATTTGTGAACAAAAAACAGAAAAGAAAAGGGAAAAAATAAAAAGCAAAGGAAGAAAAATATCATATTACTTTTTATTTTATTTTAAATTTTGGTGCAAAAGCTCCTTAGCTTAATTAAAACAACTACAATTGGAAATGAATTTCATAGAGTTATGTTTTTCTCTTTTCATCTTTTAATTTCTAAAAGTTCCCTATTAAAATAAAAAAAGATTTCCTTAGTTTCCTTAAAGAACTATATATCATAATTTTTATTTAAGTTAAATTAAACTTTCTTTTGATTTTAAATACAATTAATTTTTTTTTCAAATACGTTTTATTCATTGAAATAATGTTTGTTTCCAACTCAAATACTTTTTTTAATATTTCTCTAGGTAATCTATTATTAACAACTTCTTTCCAACCTATCTAATGACTTAATTTTTATTATCATAATCACATGCATTTGATTGATACTTTCTAAATCATTATATTGAATCCTAAACTTTTTTACTTGTAAAATAAATATTGATAAATTGATTCAACGAGAAGAAATAATATTTTTAAAATCAATAAAATTAGGATTGCGTGATTCATAGATTTCTAAAATCTTTTTACGCCAAAAAAGAGAGGAAAAGTGAGTAACATTATCAAATAAGGGCAATTAGGGTATTAAAAATATAAGAATCAAATATTGTATAACAAAATGATACTTTTGTAATTTTTCTTTACAAAAATATGAAAGTGGAGTGTCAGAGGATATTAGTGGAGTGCCAATATCAGCTCCCTTTCTTTTTTGTAATTGTGATGTCAGTGTAAGATGTAACTAGAGTATTACTATAAAGAAATGAATCCGAGGTGTTGAACCCGCTACTAATTATAATTTTATAAAGCATCCCTCAAATTAGAAGCAGGAATGTGTTTTCTTCCTCTTTAGAGGATTATAGTTGTTTGATTAACAAAGTGTTACGTAGGTTGAACTTTCTTGTACAAGTTATGGCAATGCATAAAAGAATAATGATTCTCTGACCTAGTAATTTAACAAAAAAGACTAGTCGAGAATTTCTTATTCATCAAACAGATTAGACATATTCATGGTATGAGTTGGATAAGATCAAAATTTTGTCCAATGCATAACAAACCCTCCGTTAGGATTTGGGTTAGAGTTTAAATAACATTATCAACCCAATAGATGTGTGAGTTTTTTTGTCAACATAAAAATAAAATAAAATTTAATTAAAATTGTATGGATAATCCTGGCTCGGCGCCCAGGCAGCCGAAAAGCTGACGGTTTGCCAGCTGTCACACAATGCAGGTCAAGCGTACAATACGGGAAAAATTACAAAGTTGAATTACTAAAATGTCACTATATTTTTGTAGAATTACAAGAGCACCCTTTCATCACTCTCTTAAAGACTTGCAGCAGTATTCAGTATTTGAATTACTAAGAATCCTTCCTTTTTGTCTCTTATCCAGTATTCCCTATCGATCTGGTAAAAGTTGGGATAGGGACGTTTTGTTAGAGATTTTAGGAAACAGAAACATATCAAAACTGACTAATTTACATGCAGATAATATTTTAAGGATAAGGAATTTCGGATAATGTCAATATATGAATTAAAAACAAATTTCATATCAGAAAAGATTACTTTCAAATGTATAACTCGAGTCTCTCTCTCTTTTATGTCACCTCTTAAAATATATATATGTGTGTGTATATTGATCTTCTTTCTGAGAGTTGCTTTGTGAAGGAGAGAGCTGTTAATAGCAACCATGCCTGCTCAAATTATGTCCCTCGAAAAAGGGGGCACAGAGTTTCCAGCCAAGCTCACGAAACAGGTTTTTGTTTGTTCAATTATCGCAGCCTTTGGTGGTCTCATGTTCGGCTATGATATTGGTATTTCAGGTACATATCATATATATATATATATATATATATATATATATATATATATATATATATGTTTTCCAAGGCTTTCAAACATTATAGATGTTTTCTTCACCATCTCGGTTGCCAAAATTTTTAATTTCTTCACAAGGGTCGATTTTTAATCAATCTTCTTAAGTTTAGACACACACATGTATATATATATATATATATAAGAATTAATTTTATGTTATGATGTGGTTGATATATATATATATATATATATGTTGTTATAGGAGGAGTGACATCAATGGATGATTTTTTGCTGAAGTTCTTTCCAACTGTTTACGTTAAGAAGCACAATGCAAACGAGAATAACTACTGCAAGTATGATAGTCAGATCCTCCAACTCTTCACCTCTTCTCTCTACCTCGCCGCCATTGTTTTTAGCTTCTTTGCATCCATATCTTGCAAGAAACTTGGAAGGAAGCCCACCATGCAACTTGCCTCTCTGTTCTTCTTCATTGGCGTCATTTTCAACACCGCGGCCATAAACCTAGCTATGTTGATTGTAGGAAGGCTTTGTCTTGGTGCTGGAGTTGGATTTGGCAATCAGGTAACTTTTTTTATTAACTCTAAACTCTGTGATCTTCTTAAGAATTCTGTTTTGTAAAGTATTTACCAAGCCAATTTAATTACTCATGATCAGGACTTTTTTTTCTTTAGTTAATTATTTTGTAAACTAGTTTCATCTGAACTAATGTAACAGTTAGATCTTCTCATGAATATCAATCAATTTGTGGGAGCATATCATTCACCTTGTCATGCAAAGAGTATACTATACTTTCAAATGTTTTTAGGACATTCTCTCCCCAATTTCAATGTAAAGACTTTAATTACATGATCAAACTTTATATTAAGTTTAATGAATGATAATGGGGAATTTATCACCAACGCCCCTCACTTTAGGCAATACTCCGACCAGACCCTATAGTTTTAATATTTCCTACTACACTTCCGGTCAATGATATCCATCATATTTATTGACTTTTTGGTGATTTTACGAATTATTATGTCGAGGTCAAAGATGTCATTTCATGCATGCAAAAATGACTATTTTTACATTTGTTTGCCCTTGATGCAGAGGGGGAAATCAATACCTGAACCCAAAATTCAGAAGGTGTAATCGAAAATAATGAACCTAAAAGAGTTTAGTTGAAATATTACCTAAAGTGAGGGAGTGTAAGTGGTAATTAATTACCCCACATAATGTATAGATGTGATAGGCTCTAAGTTGGGTTGTGTTAAACAAATGCAATTAAGTTCTTTAAATAATCATTATATAGGCAATTTGAAATTTATCTTAGAAGGAATTAACATTATTGACTGCTTGCAGGCAGTGCCGTTGTTCATCTCAGAGATTGCTCCAGCACAGTACAGAGGAGGCCTTAACATTTGCTTTCAGTTGCTGATCACAATAGGCATTTTGTTTGCAAATGTGGTTAACTATTTCACATCCCACTTGCACCCGTGGGGTTGGAGGGTTTCACTAGGCGGCGCAGCATTGCCAGCCATTTTTCTTGGATTAGGCTCCCTCATAATCGTGGAGACCCCCACGAGCCTGATAGAGCGCGAGAGGACACAGGAAGGCATTGAGACTCTCAAGAAGATTAGGGGAGTAGATGATGTGAGCAAAGAGTACGAAGAAATCATACATGCCACAGAGTTGGCTAAACAAATTAAACACCCCTTCAAGAACCTCATGAAACGCTCTAGTAGGCCTCAACTTGTTTGTGGCACCATTCTTCAAGTTTTTCAGCAGTTCACTGGCATCAATGTGATCATGTTCTACGCTCCGGTCCTCTTTCAGACAATGGGGTTCAAGGGAGACGCATCCCTACTATCAGCTGTAGTCACTGGTGGTGTTAATGTATTATGCACATTGGTTGCAAATTTTTGTGTTGATAGACTTGGAAGAAGATTTTTGCTTATTCAAGCTGCTGTTCAGATGCTCATTGCTCAGGTTTGCAGAATTATTAGGAGATATATATAATGCTGGTTATCATTTTATATATAGGTAGGTAGAGTGCATAAAACCTCCCGCTATACAAAAAAAAATGTGCAAAAAACACTCTTATTACTTGGTATGTGCATATAAATTTATATAATTTCAAAATTCGAACCAAATTACCCCCTATTGTAAATTGATGATGTTAGAATTTTTTGAAAGCCCAAAAGTACTCTTTTAACTTCTTTTATTTATTTATAAAGTAACGGTAATTTAGTTATTTTATTGTTCAAATTGAAGATTTGTCTTTATTTGACCAAATTGAAAAATGCAAGGGGTTTTCGAGATAACTGATATCTTTGTACATTTTATTTTCTATATAGCGTGAGGTTTATGGACTTTACCCTTCTATATATTGTGTTAATTTTTAGGCAGCATTTGAAAATACAAATACATATATGCAAGTAGATTTGAAATGCAAAGGTATATAGCTGTTCCATTAGGCAATAAGCCCCAAAAGGAAAAAGGCCCCATTATATTTCTTATGTTTGCAACTATATTAGTTTAACAATGTTTGTTTGTTTGTTTGTTTGTTGTAGAGTGCTATGGGAGGAATTCTTGCAGTGTATTTGAAAACTACAAACTCTATACCATCAACATATGCAAAACTTGTGCTTGTCTTGATATGCGTTTTTGTGGGTGGCTTTGCATGGTCATGGGGTCCCTTGGGGTGGTTGATTCCGAGTGAAATATACCCACTGGAGACTCGACCTGCCGGCTTTTTCTTTGCAGTCAGCACCAACATGGTCTTCACCTTCATCATTGCTCAAGCATTCCTCACCATGCTATGCCACCTGCGAGCCGGGACGTTCTTCTTCTTCGCTGTATGGATTGTTATAATGGGCACTTATGCAAAATTCTTGCTGCCAGAAACAAAGGGAGTCCCTATTGATGAAATGAATGAAAGAGTATGGAAGAAGCACTGGTTTTGGAAGAGGTTTTTTAGTGATGATCAGGGAGATGGGAAAGCTGCAGCAGATTAAAGTAGGAAATGTTTTTTTTTTTAATTTTTTTTTTTACTTTTTATATTTAAGTTGGTACTATATTAAATCTAGCTAGAGTGAAGTGTAATACGGTTAAGAAATGTTCATTCTATAGAATGATTGCAAATTTGATTGGTCGTTTATGTTTTTTTTGTGGAAATTCTTAATGGTTATTTAACATTAATTAAATATGGTTGCAATTTTGATTGCAAATTAATTTCTGTCTTGAATTTGTATTCATTATTGGAAGTTGAAATGCTAAGATATAGTCACAGTCTCTTTTTATTAGATGTATGGTTGTAGTTGGAACACAACTTAATAAAATATTTAAGATTATTCAGATTTTATTTTTATGACTTACATGACACATTTTGGGCTTTATTTGTTTCTTTATTATTATTATTATTTTTTTCCTATATTTTTGGTATGTCACACCACACACGTGTGAGAATTGAAATGCACAACTAGTCATCTACAAAACATAATTTCAAACATAAAGTTAGGTAAGAAAAATAATTGAGTGGAAGGTCGGTTAGCCTCATCGTCCCCCAACCCCCCCTTAAAAAGTGGGTCCCACTCTTCTTCAACTACCTAATTTTCCCGCTATATAACAGATCCACAGTCACTGACCTTTCGACTGGCGAAGATCAACAAACCCAAACCCAAACCCTAAAAAATTCGAATTTTGTTAGCCCGTGTGAGAAAGCTAAAAATGAGCAAAATAGAAGACATGAATTGCATATACAAGAACCCTAACGAACCAATAGAAGCAAGAATTAAAGATCTTCTATCTCGAATGACTCTCAAAGAAAAGATCGGTCAGATGACTCAAATTGAGAGACGCGTCGTCACTCCTTCCGCCATTAAAGACCTCTGCATAGGTCTCTCTCTATATATGTGTGTGTGTAAATATCTATAGGTGCCCTGTGTGTAAATATCTATATGTGCCCTATATATATATATAATCTCTCTTGTGCATTTATTTCATTTAACAGAGGTGTATTTTGCAGGAAGTATACTCAGCTCAGGTGGAAGTGGGCCATTCGAGAATGCTTTGTCGTCCGATTGGGCTGACATGATCGACGGGTTTCAAAAGTCTGCATTGGATTCGCGGCTCGGCATTCCACTTCTCTATGGAATTGACGCAGTTCATGGAAACAACAGTGTCTATGGCGCTACCATATTTCCTCATAATGTTGGTCTTGGAGCCACCAGGTCAGTTCTACTTTTACATTAAATCTATATCTATATTTATATTTATATATGCACGGATATATTTGTGTTTATGTTCTTGTAGTAGTCTTTAGTGATTAGAAGTCAAATTGACATCTTGAAACGCCTACTGTTCAAAATGTGTTGTAGAGATCCAGATTTGGCACAAAGGATTGGGGTTGCAACAGCTCTTGAAGTTAGGGCGAGTGGCATTCAATACACTTTTGCCCCCTCTGTCGCTGTAAGTAGTCACAGATTCCGTCAATCACTCTTTTATCTCTATATTTTTTCATGCTATATTTGTTTCAATTTGGTTACACTCATTGAATTGATTAGTCATCACTTGGCACAATGCAATTCAAGTAATGAGAGTAAATATTAGCTTGATGGGGAAAGAGAAATGTGTAGTAAATATTAGCTTGAATGTTAATGGCTGAAACTACCATTAGCTTTCACACCTTTTATACTTAGAATTTTAAACTTCAACGTTAGCTTGTAAAGTTTGTCATTCATGGAAATCGATGAGATTGTGCAGGATAAACACAAAAGCAAGTTTGGTCCAAAATGTAGAGTTGTTGCCATGATTTTTTATACTTCAACTTTTGGTGGAACATTGGTTGCTGGTGGAAAACTTTAAGGAGTTTCAATTTTCTCTTTTTAAAGTTCACAGAAGTTCAAAATCAAGTTTGCCACTACCATAGAGTTGAACTAAGTGACTCCCAAGGCAGAGGCAGCAATTAGTCAATTAATCAACTTATCTTTGTCCATCAAATTCAAGTGCTTTAATAAACACCTTTCGAGCTTTATTCTAGCAGCAGTCATCAATTATTTATCTTCATTGCTGATCAATGAGCTGGCATGTAGCTTTTTAGTTTGCCTTAGGAATGACTCACCTTCCTTTTAGTAAGTACAAAAGGTCTCTTCATTCCCACTAGGACTTGAACCCTGCACATCGTCCATGAGGTGGCAGGAGATACCATTCAAGCTATGTGCCTTTCAAGTAACTTTCCCCACATTCATTTCATTGTATCACTGTGTAAAAGCGATGCTAGTTTGTCTGAAAGTGTGATCATTGTCAACCTGAAAGAACTTGCGGTAGCAACTATTTGATGGGTACATATACCTCAGTCAAACAGAGAAGGTTATGATTCAATGGGGAAATTTGGAAACTGAAATTTGATGGCCCAAGTATGGTTGCATCAAGCTAGTATACTGTATATCTCGAGAGATGTTCTGACAAAATACCTCTTTGTTGCTTTTTCATGGACTCGAAAATCAACTTTACCAGCTAGTATATTAACATACAATGGGTTATTATTGGCTTCATTTATTTATCTTGGGATTCAATGTCATGTCCTGCATATGTGTGTTCAATGCAAACCAAATCAATCATTTCATATAATCATATCTTGGTGCTGATGCAGTTCATAATCACTTCCAACATGGAGACTTCATTTGAGCTAAATTGTAGGATTTAATTTTGATTCAATATTCAAATTGTCAGATTTGACATGGAATTCAAGGATTTATCTCAAGGAGGATTTATGCAATTATGCTTGGGATATTTTGGGGGCTAAATTATTATGCTTTTCTTGTTGTCCTCTCTTTCAAACTTTTCTATTGTCTTGAACAATATTTTGTCATGTTAATTGTTTAAATTTATCTTGACAGGTATGTAGAGATCCCAGGTGGGGAAGATGCTATGAGAGTTACTGTGAAGACACTGAAATCGTTAGAAAGATGACTTCCATTATATCAGGCTTGCAGGGGAATCCACCCCAAGGACACCCAAAGGGCTACCCCTTTTTAGCTGGAAGGTAAGAGATAAATCATCATTAAATATTTTCCTATTCACACTGATCTCACGATTAAAATTTATTGCATTTGTAATCAATTATAATAATTCAAGCAATTCATTTTCATCATTATTTCAAATCTTATTATGACAAGAATTCTTAACAAGAAAGTCATACTGTTTGGGGAAAATGCAAAGAACTGACATCAAATTCTAAAACCTTCTCTGATGCATAATTTTTCTCTAATAAAAACTTGTTGGAGTGTGATTTATCCTTTTGGGAGATTCTGACCACAAATTATGTTTCACCTGCTTTTGTATAATCTGATTTTTGGACATTTATCATTTAACATTTCATCTTTCACATTCCAGCTTTTGCACCCACTGATTGTGTTGTTTTACTACACATAATGTTGAATTAACCTTTGCTCTTTCTACATTTCTAAATTGAAAAATAAATTTCTTACTCTTAATCCATGATAAATGGATGCAGAAATAATCTAGTTGCATGTGCCAAGCATTTCGTTGGAGACGGGGGTACTGACAAAGGTATAAATGAGGGGAACACTATATCATCATATGATGATTTAGAGAGAATCCATATGGCACCTTATTTGGACTGTATTTCTCAGGGAGTGTGCACTGTTATGGCATCCTACTCTAGCTGGAATGGAAACAAACTGCACTCTAACCATTTTCTCTTAACACAAGTTTTGAAAGATAAACTGGGATTCAAGGTAAGTACATTGATTTATTCGTATGCAATAATATCTTGACTCAATTCTTCTTTTTCTGTCCAAAGACGCTATATGAATTTGGCATACAAATGTAATGTATAATTTCATACCTCATGGTTGATTAGTTGCCATGATAAATCTCCAAGTTTGTTTCTTATTGTTTCAGTTAGATACAACTATTTTAAACTCAGAATGATATGGCTGATTTCTGATTGTTTCCTTTCTTTGTTTTTGGTTGATATATTAAGACAATGAACTACAGTTGACCATATTCTTCTCTTGTTTTTTAAACTTTCGTGGGTGCCATAGCTGCAAGATTAAGTGCATTACATCTAGATTAATCTCACGGCAAACTTTTGCTGCAGGGTTTTTTGATTTCAGACTGGGAGGGACTTGACAAACTTTCTGATCCTTATGGCTCAAATTATCGTGATTGCATTTCATCTTCCGTCAATGCAGGAATTGACATGGTAAGATAAAACAATATAAGTAAAGTTTCCTTCATATAGTTCATATTTCTTAATTCTTACCTCACTGAGAAAATTTGCAGGTGATGGTGCCTTTAAAATATGAATTATTTCTGAAGGATTTGTTGGATCTGGTGGAATCAGGAGAGATACCGATGGCCAGGATTGATGAGGCTGTTGAAAGAATATTGAGAGTGAAATTTGTTGCTGGACTTTTTGAATACCCCCTGACTGATAGATCTTTGCTAGGTACAGTTGGCTGTAAGGTAAGCTTCCAGAAATCATTATGTGGCTTATTGACTGCATTTATTTTTGTCACTAGAAACATAATAACCCTCATTTCTCACCAAGCTGAATCACTTTGCCCATATTGTAGGATCTTAAAAGTGTTTATTTGTAATTTCACTTTTTCCGGTTTTCTCTTTTCCCCAACATTTTAAATAAATTGTTTTACGTTACTTATTATAGATATGAGAATGCTGTTTTGAGTATGAGAGTAGCTACTTTTAGAAAATAATTCTGGAGGTTAGTCTTAGACCTAGTCCACCCCTGAAGATTACGTGCATGTATGTTTTGTATATCATGCCAACTTTAAGGAGGGAGGGTAGTAGATTCCCATGTGAATGCACATGAGTAACTTCTCTTTTGTAAATTATAAAAAATCTTAATGGATTATGTAGGGATCTGTTTGTCTTTTAACTTCAATTAAATCTTTTTTTGTTTGTTTTTATCATGTTTTAGTTTCCAAATGAACCAACTCTCTCTCTCTCTCTCTCACACACGTTAAGGACTGTCACAAATCAAGTCCCATGTAGTGATTAAAAGAATTTTCAACAAGGAATAAGAAAATAAAAAAGAACAAGAAGATAAAAATGAGTTATCAGGACATTTCGATTTCAATTCTAATCTTCTTTTTTTTCCCTACCTTACTTAGAGCTGTAGGATTAGCAAGAACCAGTAGCTGAAAAACTAGCAACATCAGTATATCTGTCTCTTCTGATCAACTACTTATTCCCCTCATTTTAATCACAAGAAAACATTTAGGGATAAGAGGGGGCTGTTCACATGAAAGAAGAGAACTATCCATTGAGCTGTTGTCAAAAATCTCCAACTAGTTATAGTGCTATGCTCCTATTCATCAGCATCACCAGGAATCTGATCTGGGATGTTATCTGATCTCCCATTGCTGCTAAAATGAAAAATTATTATTTTCTTGTTTTTGGCTAGTTTTTGGCGATGTCAGGAACCATTTGTTGAGTGCATGAAAAATGAGCCTCCTTAAAGTGCTGGAAGATCATTCAAATATGGGGATGAGGAACCAAATTAAAAGTTGAAATAGATTTTAATACTTTTTTGGGGTTACGAATACTGTTTTAAGTGTTTCCTTATTACTACTTGTGCTATTGCTTGGCATCCTCGTAGACAGTCAATTGCTTTTGATCTGCTGGGTGAAACTGTTATTAGTTGATAGCCAATTAGAGTTATCACTTGAGACAAAGTTTTGCATTCATTATAAAATTTTCAGCTGCATAGAGAACTAGCACGTGAAGCAGTTCGCAAGTCCTTGGTTCTGTTGAAGAATGGAAAGGATCCAACAAAACCATTTCTTCCATTAGATAGGAATGCTAAAAAGATCCTTGTTGCTGGAACACATGCTGATGATCTTGGATATCAGTGCGGCGGGTGGACAGGTACTTGGCATGGAACCAGTGGGAGAATTACAATTGGTACGTGATTGTGTAACGATATACCCAAATGTCGCTATTAGTAATGTGTTGATTCTTAAAATTTCACTTAATGCTGATGATGGTCATGAATTCCTTTTTCAATATAAAAATAAATGCATCTTTAAAACCCCCACACGCGAACACACAAGCACACATGACACATAGGATCTTGCACATGTAGTGTATAGTAGAAGAGAACTTCTCTTCCTTACATGAATGATTACAAAAATGTATCAAATAGTTTGTTAGTCAATAAGAAGAAGGAGAATCCTTTTCTATGAAACTCAAGTTTTATATAAAAAATATATATATATATTCTAGTCCAGTATTGTAGAAGAGCTATGTTGGGATAAAAAATGGTAGACAAAAAATTTGCTCATTAATACTTGTTACTTTATATGATGGATGCATTTGAGCATTTAAATTCATGAGATCACTTGCATTTTAGGCACGACCATATTGGACGCGATCAAAGAAACAATGGGAGAAAAAACAGAAGTGATATATGAGCAAAATCCATCACCAGACACTTTTGTTGGTCAAGATTTCTCTTTTGCCATTGTAGCTGTGGGTGAAGGTCCATATGCAGAATTCACTGGAGACAATTCAGAGCTCACAATTCCCTTTAATGGAGCTGACATTATAAGCTCAGTTGCTGAGAGAGTTCCCACAGTGGTGATCCTAATTTCTGGGAGGCCCTTGGTTTTGGAGCCATGGCTCTTGGAAAAAATGGATGCTCTGGTTGCTGCTTGGTTGCCTGGCAGCGAAGGATTAGGAATCACAGATGTTCTCTTTGGAGATTATGAGTTCCAAGGACGACTCCCCGTGACATGGTTTAAAAGGGTTGAACAACTCCCCATGCATGCTGGGGAGAATTCATGTGACCCTCTTTTCCCCTTTGGCTTTGGGTTAACAAGCCATATGGAGGAGCCTCTAAACTAATTAGTTTCGACTTCATCAACCAGGAAAGGCAGAAGTGGCAGTTTTTTTATAAAAAAAAAAAAAGATTCTGGTTGGCAATAAACATCAGTCTATATTCTTTTTTTGCACTTGTGATTTCCTCCCATCATGCACTTCATCTACCATTGCTCCACCACCTATTCCTAGTTGCAACTGGTGTGGGCAATTTATGGTGGTTAATTAGTGTTAGGCTTTCCCAGAAGGTTGTTGATGAATATTTGAAAAAGGGTAATCAGTGTGAAGATTTATTAGCTTTTCTATTTATGGAATTTGGCTTTTGATGGATATGAAAAGCGCAAGTCCTAGCATGCCCAAGCAAATCCATAGATCCTAGCTTACCAGTTACCATTTTCCCTTCTCCGAAGGCTTGTGAGGATTGTTGTATGAATTGGTAATTTGGTGGTATGAGAACTTGCGACATAATGCATCTTCTGCTTTCCGTCCTCGTGTATTATTTTCTCTGATAGATATGTAACAAGGCCCCCCATAAGACATTATTCGAATATCTTTGTGGACCGGAAGGAGTGTAGAGAATCAAACTTGCTTCTATACACAGCCCCTCACTAACCTTCTTTTCCTCCCATCTCTTTCTGGATATGAATTAAAGCATCAAATTATTAGATGGGCTTAGGATTCATTAGAAGCATTTCATTTGTAAGAGGAATCAGAATATATATGGTCTAAAGAAGGAGAGGAAAAACAAGTTGAACCGAAAGTGTGAAATCATTGTATGTTGTGTATGTGGCTGTAACTGGTTAAGCAGTAGATTGAAATTAGAATAAAGTGGCCAAGGGTGCTTTAGAATGCAACTTGCAGAAAGGCTTCTCCTTTTGAAAAAGAAAGTGGTTAATTTTGTCATTTACTGTACAACACTAGTTGTAATCCACACATTGCTCATGTTGCCTAAAATTCTTTACTTATTGGGTGGGACTGAATATACTATGTACAAGTGACATTGACGGTTTATTAGGCTTTTCATGATAGTTATTGCAGGGACAACAATACAATGCTAACAGTAATAGAAAAGCAATAACAACAAAAGAGAGATGGGAGTGAGAGATGGAAACAGCATACTTGCAAATTGAAATTTGTTCCTACCATTTGTCATCTTTCTAAGTGGATACCTACTCCTGAGACAGTGATAAACTGATCACCATAATGAGCCAAGTGAACTGGTTCAATTCATCACCAATAAATTTTGTAAGAAAAAAATTGTTGCATCTAGCAATTGGAGATGGTGGAGGAATTCTCATGTCTTTGTGTGTGAGTGTATATATATATATAGAGAGAGAGAGATTCAAAACCTAACTTGATGATTGAGCAAAGGAGTGTTACATGGCTACTTGATCAAACACTGTGGTATTATTAATAATTTATTATTGTCACATTGTCTAGTACTTAAAATAAGAAGAGGAAGAATCGGTTAAGGATATTTTAATTAAAATCATTATTTTTATTTCATACTTTATTGCCCATTCTTTTAGCATTATCAATTCCTATAATTATTTGACCTTTAACATATGATCCTCTTTCATTTGTTGTCACTTCTTGTCAAAAAAATTTCCCTTACAATCCCATCTCCATCTATCATACTTTGTTTACTTTCACTAATTTATGTGATTATGGTAATAAGATAGGACTTGGTTACTTTGTCTTCCTTTGAACCTGCTCCGGAGGAGAAAAGGCCGTGAGTTGTATCTAAGAGTCATTATTCTCTTCAATACTTGAGTTACTAAGAAAGAATCGACTTAAGGAGGGTGTCTGACGTTCATCCCAATCTCAAAAAACTAGTTTCTTATTTTTTTTTCTTTTTTTTTTTCTTTGAATATAATCATAATTGAATATTTATTCAATTTAACTGTTCATATTGTTGTATCATTCTAATGAATTGAATTCTTTTTTAGTACTATCTTTGAGTTCGTATTGTAGGATTTGTATTTTGAACATGTCCGTTTATAAAATGGCAAGTTTTGTTTGTATTATTATAATTGTTTATGAATAAAATATACAAAAAGTTTCCCACTAGAATCTTCCATAGAATTGCAGAAAATTAAATATGAATTGAGATTTCCACCACTAAAAAGAAGATATTAGAGCCCCTTTGTGAAATTGTGATCCATGCTGATTATAAAATTGTAAAGGAGTATATATATGCCTAATGAAAAGATAGCCCGGTATCTTTTGTCTCTGTTCTCAGAATCACAAATTAAGCTTCAGATTTAGAGAACATAAACCTTTTTGGACTTTATTAGTGGTTGTTGGTACGGTACTCTTAGAAATCACAGTTGTATCTTATAGAGAGAAAACATAATTGAAAATCAACGGTATTACCACCATTGAGAACTGAATCTAAGAGAGAAACATCTCAGATAAGTTAGTCCTAAACACATATATTAAAGGTGTAATCTAGTATGAATCTTACTTTGTACTACATAATCCTCTTAGTTTAACGCTTAATCAATGTTCCTATAAGTAGTAGTAGTATCTTCTTCGATTCTTAGACAATAAAAAAATAATAATAATAATAAAAAAAAAAAAAAAGCTCAGAAGATTGAATTTGAGCATATGATGCTTGAATTAGTGGAATGTAGAGTCAGCGTCGACTAAGTTTTGCAGGTCAAGCATGGTCAACTAGGCCATTTTCAGTGAAAGAATTTCAAATAACCAGCCATGGTATGGTCTGAAGGGGCAATGGAAGAAAAGCATGCAATAAGATACAAAGGAATTCCAAAAAAAGTGGCCTGTGACTCAGCCATTTTTATAATCAGCATCCAATTGAATGGTCCCTTTGTTCAAGTTCAAGTTCAAATTCATTGGTTCAGCTTTAGTTCAAGTTCAACAAGAGCATGATGTGCACAAACTGACTCTGGAACTGCTTGGCCTAACAGAAATAGACAGACTTTCCTTCTCAAACTTAATGAATTGCCAAGCAAACCAATCATTATATCCCCATTTCATTCTGAATTTAGCCAGCCACATAATTAGAATTTAGTTGTACATCATTCTGAATAAGATATTTTGATTATATAATTCAGAGTAAGAGCAATGACTCTTAAGAAAACAAAAGTGATAATTTCAAATGTTTTACATATCACTGACATCCCCATAAGATATTTTTACTTGTATGCCTTCTTCCCCTTACCAACTATGTTAGCTTTCAACTCTGCGAGGGCGGGTGGGTGGGCGGTTCAATATGCATTCAAATTGTTGATGATGATAGTCTTTGTATCTCATTCGGAATTGGCATAACATTTGCTTTCTGCATAGAAATCTTCATCAGGTCTACTCTTTTGCCTTATAGCTCATCTGATTATTTACCCCTAAAAGAAGCACATTTATAACAGACATGTCTGAAAACGCTCCATGGATATCCGATACAAGAAGAGAGAGCGAGCCTATAATTTGAGAATGAGCTGTTTCGGTTTTAATCTTTCTGAACATGAAGTTCCAAGAAACACAACACAACACATGACCCTGTCTGTCTCCCTCAATTGGACTACTAAGGGCTAACTAAAAATGCCAGATAACATATATTCACATAAACACCGGAGAAGAGAAAGAAGCACAAACGCAGCTAAACTACTGAACTGAAATAAGGTAAGGTAAGGTATGGCATTTTCAATAACACGGGTGCATGCTATTTATCATCCGTGAGGGTAGTGTTGCACGGGTTGCATCTGAAAAACCATATTTTGAGATCCAACATAAGATTCATGCATACCACTCTTGTGCAGATTTTGACCCTGCTGCTGCATCTTAAGCCCATACGAGTTCATCCCGTAAGGATCAGACATGAACATATTTCCATGTGTTGAGTTGAAAGCCATTGCTCCTCCTCCTCCTCCTCCTCCTCCGTTGTTATTCGACTGATTCTGATTCCATTGAAATTGTGTTCTGGGCATAGAACCACAATTTGGCCTCTGAGTAGACTGCTCCATTGAATGACCTCTTTTATTGTCCGGTGAGGGAGTTTGATTGTCGTTGAGATTCACAGTGGTTATATCATGGATACTGGCTCTTCTCTTATCTTTCCCTCCAGAAAGCTGCCTGATGAAGTATTTCTGAGCATGGCTAGCCACTTGAGTCGGCGTTCTAGAGGTCACGAAATTCCGGGATATGTTTCTCCAATCACCTTTTCCATACTTTTGAAGCCCCAACAAGAACAATCTGTGGTGAATCATCCAAAAACCCATGTCAAAAATTAAGTGAGTGTTTAAAAACTGAGCTTGCTGCAAAACCAGAAAATTATGCAAAGAAAATAACCCACTCAAAATACTTGTAACCTAAAGTCACCACAATTAAATGCTTCTTACAAGTACATCTATGTTTTCTTCATCCACTTGTCAATTAATCAGAAGAACTATATCCAACTTGTGTCAATAATATAAGTGGTCCTCACAACATCTTGAAGAAAAAAAACATACTCATCACATTGAATCTGCCAATTAAAGCACACACTAAAATTAGAAAGAACAATAATTTGAAGAAAAAAAAAAAAAACTTACCTATGCTCTTCTTCTGTCCATGGCACACCCTTCTTCCTCTCCTGTTCTGAAGGCCGAGCCGACGAGGATCTCTTTCCGGCAGGACCATAGGACTGCTTGAACCCATCAAAGGCATGACTGTTACCCCAATCCAATGTGAAAGGGGAAGTACTAGTACTAGTGCTAGTACTATAGCCAGGAATTGGAAACAACCCTGCTTCTATACTACTCACATCATCCTCCAATTCCTTATACTGCTTAATCACATCCTCCACAGTCTTCCCTGGGATCGAATCAGCCACTTTCTGCCATCGATCCGGCGTGTCCTTATCGTAGACTGCAAGAGCATTCTCAAACATTTTGTTCTCTGCAGGGGTCCATTTTGTGCTCCTGCTCTCTTCGGGAAACCAATTCAAGTTCGAAAGGTAGGACGCAGGCGAAAGAATTTCCATTCCCCACCTCATAACATCAAATTACGTTGAAACTCAACTCTCTTATGATTCGCAATTTTCTACCAAGGACTACTCGGGTAGTCGAGGTGTCGGATTTTATTGTGAAAACACAGGAAAAACAGAGCAAGAGTGGGAGAGAACTAATACACACAGGAAATGGTGAGAGGTGGAGATTTTACAATGACAATATCAGTGTTAAATCAACAAGCATTTGCAAGGAATCAGAATACCTTTTTTTCTATAGCCACCCCCCCTCTTGAAGAATCTTAAAAAGACCCACCTTTTTCAAATCAAAGAAAAACTACCAAAACCAATTATATATATATATATATATATATATATATATATATATAACTATCTTCTCCAAGAGGAAACCCTAGAAACCCCCACCAAGATCTGAACCCATTGAACTTCCAGGGATAACAAAAGGGAAAGGAAAAAAAAAAGCAAGACCCAGAACCAACTTCAAGAAAATGAACAGAAACTAATTAGAATTTGAACAAAGGAAAGCTCATAAGTGAGAGTTAACACTTGTTTTCTTCAGCATCAAACTCTTGACGAGCCAATCAGGAAAGAGAGAAGCTGAGAATACATGAAAGAGGACAGTATATGTAGTAGAATCTGGAAGGTATAGGGACCCCCAAGAGCTGGAAAACGAAAACCACCTGGGATTCTGAATTCTCAGGAATTGGGGTTTGTGAGAAAGGTTTGTGCCTTGTTCCTTTTTCCTTGGGGTGAGAGCAAAAGAGAAAACAGAAGAAAGCAATAAAAGAAGAAGAGAAATGGAAAAGCAACTAGCAAGCTTCAAGGAATGAATCTAAATTTGCTAAAAATCTGTGAAGAGAGAGAGAGAGAGAGAGAGATCTACAGAGCAGAAAGAGAAGAGAGAGAGAGATGAAGGTGGTGGGATGTGATTGGATGGTATGATGTTTGTGGATACTGCAACTTACGAAAAAGTTCCTTCTTATTATAATGCACTCTCTCCGTTCTGTTTTTCTGTATTAAAAAATAAAAATAAAAATAAAAACATTTTCTTTCTCAACTTTTTACATTGTCAAATAAGCATGGTTGGCACCCCATGATACCCAATGGAAGCACACTAATATAGTAATATATATCACTAGCAAATGAACCTAATGCACACGATGTAAATACCAAAATAATATATAATCCGACTTTTTAAATTCACTGAAGAGATAAATAATTTTGCTCTCGTCTCTCTTATCTACCTGTCGCTGTCTTACTTCCAATTTTCTTTATTGGAAGAATTTTTACAGTAAAAAGTTGTTTGTCCATACATATAGAATAATTTTATTTCATACCTTGCTTATCAACTTATGTTTTGCTCCACTTATCCGGAAAAAAAAAATTATCTCTAGTTATATAATTTTTTTTAAATTAGTGTAATCATCAAATTTTGTGCACGCTTTTGCTCTAATCTACTTTTTCTATATGGTATAAAATTTATTATTTTTATTGCAGTCTCAGTCTTGTGCGACTTAGTTTCAAAGTTGAGAGTATAAATAATGCATATTTGACATAAAACTGCATTTTGAAACGGTGAATTATGAGATGAAAATATTAAAAAAAAATGTCTACTTATTTTGTCTTGTGAATGTAGGTGGCACAATAGAGAGGTTAAGAGTTCTGGTTCTGCTAAAAACAATACAGTATTACGGTGTATATGGGTGCTTGAACTTTCCGGGAAAAAAAAAAGTATATGACACACGATATTGGGCAATCTAACGGCTAGGATAATTAGACATTTACGATCTCTGAGTTATATGGGCAGATCGAAGAGGTGGCAGCCAAACTTACGGTCCAGATCAAAGGTAAAGTACAACTGCAACTTAATGTGGTGGGGGCCACCACACGGTTATAAACACCTCCCATTGGTCATCTTCCAACTTAATTGCAAAGGGCGTCGTGATCCCCTGCGTTGGCCCCTCATGGCGGATGATGGTTCAATATATAATAATGAATTCATTGGTTAGCGAAAAGCTGAATAATGTGGTCCAAGACGCAAGAACCAAATCATGTTCTATTTACAACTGTATATTGCCACGTAATAAGACAAGCCTAAACGATTTCATGAGATCAAGCACAGGTAATCATAGCTATTCAACCTCAAGCCAGCCAGCCAGCCAACCACCGCCTCTTGCAACACCCGTCACTTTCTAACATTGTTGGTTAGTGGAATCGAGCAAAGGACTGCTATTATCCAATGAGCACCCAAAAACGCGTGTAACACACGCATTAAAATCAAATGGTTCAAACAATTCATCCGTCATTCTTGCTCTAATCTCATTTAAATGGGTGCAGAATACTTGCGATGTGGATCAATAAACACTTAGAGTTTAAAATAAATAAATAAAAGTAAACTCATCTTCTACTGCTATCCGATTTGAATCATCCCAAAATCTTAATATTCATCTTTACTATGCAACCACCCGCCACCACTCTCGTCTCTCCACCACCCCTCTTCCCACCACCACTATTGTTCTTCACTGTCTCCTCTTTTCTTCTTACTTTATGTGTAATTTATATTGCATATATATATATGTATGTATTATATATACAAATAAATTTATGTAACAAATCAAAATCAGCAATTTTTGTTGTTACAACAATAAATAATCTTGAGAGATGAATCTGAGTTTAATAAAGTGCTGAAATTCAAATAAAGTTATCTGAATTTTCAAATTGAAATCGAAACCCTAGGATGTTGATTGGAACTTTGGCCCGAAACAAAGAATTTTGTTCTTTGCGAAATTTGGTTGAGGGCTTTGAGAGAGATAGAGCCTCTGTTAGTCTTTGCAAAACTTGATTGAGTCTTCACTGGAGAGAGTCATTTTTTTGTGAGAGAGAGACCACATATTTAGAAAAAGAGAGACGATTTCTTTTCAAATGGGTTAACCCGTTTTTAACCTAGCTAATTTATTTTTTATTTAGGACATGTATTGACTTTTGATTGAACCACATTTCCTATAGGAAGTTCCTTCTTATAAGGCTTGAGGCAAGTATTGTCTTAAATGGGATCGGTCACATGAATCATTTCTCTAATTTTTTCTATTACTTGTCATTTTCACTATCATATTTAACTTTTTAAAGTCATTTTTAATCACTTCATCTCATGTTATTTTTTATTACTCTCTCTGTCTCTTATTACAACTAGTTTTATTGGCCTCACCGACGTGTATGTGTCCAAACTATCTAAATCTACTCTTTTTAATTTTTTAACCAATGAGTGTTACACCTAATTTTTTTCTCACACTCTCATTTGTGACCTTATCTATTTTAGTCACTTCACTCATCTACCTTAACATTTTCATTTCAACTACATGAAAAAATTGTTCTTCTTTTTTAAGACCTAACACTTCGCCACATATAACATAGGTTGGTCTACTAAGAATTTTATTAAAAAAATCCTTTGAACTTCAATTTTTTTATTATATAATATTCTACTGGCTCTATTTTGTTATATTAGTTATACTAATTCTACTGGTTATATTATTATTTATCTACACTCCAAACAATTCGAATTCAAAAATCATCAAATGCTATGTATGATTTAGGAGCGTGCTTTTCAAACGTAGCATAGATCGAGTGAGATGTAACACTTCTCTCTCTACCCTTCAACCAATACAACCAAGCGGTCCCCTTCAGATGTGACCAACTGCTCCACTGCTTTTGTCTTTGTCCTCTCTCTCTCTCTCTCTCTCTCTCTTTCTCTCTCTACCCTCCCATCGGAAATCTAACGACACGTCTAGGGCTCACCACAACCGGGTTCAACAGTCATTGCAAGTTTCTACAGTACCCCTAAGATCTTTTTTCATACCTATCTATCCCTCATGTATGTGCTCAAAGCATTTCATCTGGCAAGGGGATTGTTGGTATTTAACTATTCGACTACCCCAGTTGCATGCATGCCCAAATTCTAGTTGGATTCACATGGGACAGGTTTACTAAAGGTAAGAATGGAGCCAAGCTCTTCTGTTATGTTGGGCTTTGGCGGGCTCACACCTGGGCCCACTACTATTCTTGGCTAAGAGGTGAATTGAAGTCTAAAGATTCTTTTCTTTTTCTTTTTCTTTTCCCTTTTTATTTTTATTTTTTCTTTTGGGCTATGGTTCGGCACCTTTTAAAACTGTCCCTCGTATTAACAATTTCGCTTTAACCGCTTTAATTAAAAATGGGCATCTCTATGTGACAAATACGTTTACATATTTTTCAGTCAATCGTGAGTTAAGACACAAGAAACATGTGGAGTAGTTCAATTGGTCAAATTTTGAGTTTGCTCTTTAATGATCATCGGTTCAAATTTTCTCAAAGTCACTGAAAGCTTGCTCGACTGTTAATTTCAGGATCTCATGAGATTAGTCGAGGTAGCGTAAGTTGACCCAGACACTAATAATTGAAAAACAAAAATAAATAAATAAGTGAAGACGTAAGTAAAAAGTTAAAAAAAATTAACACAAAGCTGACACATTTACTTATATGTCTACTTGTGATTGGTCTGAAATCAATACTCTTGAAATTCTCAGTGTATCTCATCTATATGTGCTTAATATGTGTAGACACATAAATTTTGTGATGGTTTAATCACCGTTCGATTGGTCAACAAGTCAAACACTCTTAGTCAATTAAATTCTACGATTACAGGTCCCGTCAACGGACACGTGTTAAAATCCTGATGGTTCAACCCATTAAAAAAATGTGTGACATTTCAAATTTAAATTTGAATTTATTTTCATATAAAAATAGGCAAAATCTCTTTATTCATTGAAATTGACATAATTAATGAAGAATTACCAAATTAAACCCCCACCCTTTCGCCTATAAATACAAGATCATCCTACACATACGAAGATAGATAAAGAGATCAAGAGAACATAACAGCTCTGCTGAACATTTGCCTCGACCAACAATCGAAGTTCGGAAGACGAAGAACATTAAGCACGCCACACAAGTGCCATTCTACTTCTAAGACCTTCAACCATCGAAGTTTTGAATACGAATAACATCAACCACGTTACACGAGTATCGTTCTACTTCTAAGACCTTCAACCATCAAAGTTCTGAAGACGAAGAACATCAAGAACGTCACACGAGTGTCGTTCTACTTCTAAGACCCTCTACCATTGAAGAATCAGAAAACGAAAAACATCAAACACGCCACACAAGTGTCATTCTACTTCAAAGACCTTAAATCATCGAAAAATCTGAGGACGAAGAACAAAAACGCGCCACACAAGTGTCGTTCTTCTTCAAAGACCTTCAACCCACCGTTCGAGATCAAGCTCTATCGACCCTCAATCAAAAATTCAGTCAAGCCTTCCTCAATTTTGAAGTTTTAAAAAAAGCTCGTCACAACCGGTTCAAGAACAAGCTTTTATAGCCCTTGTACCGAACATCAATGAGACTGAATCAGAGAAAGATTATTTGTTGTAAAATAATCGATCATGGAGAATTGTACCCTTTTTTTTTAAAATTAATAAAATTAATTATTTGTTACTCATTTTCGTTCCTAGATTTTTAGACACGAAATTTGTGTGTACAAATTTCTGGCACTCCCAGTGGGACATCTCTGTCTCTCATCTTTATCTTCTTATTTAATTTATCAACGATTTACCTTACTTGCATCGATGACCCCCAAGAAGGTTCAACTCGGTCAAGGCTCAAAGAATGTTGTCAAAAACGTTGTCGTTGCAACAATCAACAACTCTCTCATTAAGAAGAACATTAAAAATGTCATGGCTCCATCAAGTGGTAGAAACATCTCTACTGGACCAACAAGTCATAGCAAAACAAAGGCAACTGCTTCTCTAGCACAAAAATAAAGCATGGTGAATGTCAACTTGACCAATCCTACAAGTGCAAAAGCTCATCTGACATTTATCACTCTCAAGTCCTTGAGGACGATGAACTTCAACAACACAAATCTTGAAAAAGCTCCTCCAGTTTCTGAAGGCTCTCTTCTGAAAGACATGTCACTACGCTCATCTCGCTCTATGTTAGATTTTAATTTGAGTACGGGATCGCGTACAATTTCCTCCCCTGGATCTCCAAGAGAGTTGATTTATCCAAAGTACTTAGATTCCCAGATGCAATCACAATCAACCAACATGTAAGTTATAATGACCGATACAGCATCGGTAGAGGAACAACTTGCGACCATGGCTCGTGCTATTGAAAAGTTCACCAAAATCATTGAAGAAAAAGACTTGCAGATTCCTTCCCTAATGAATAGGTTGGAAGCTCAGAAATCTAAGGAGTCAAGTCAATAACTCTCACACCCTCCCGATTTCACACCATAAGGGGCCACAGTAAACAAGGCTCGTCATGTAAGCACGTCCGAGCAAAGGACAAATCATCCCAGTTTTGCTCCCTTTTATCGCTTCGTTGTCTGTTCAACAACTTCAATACATGATCACTAATACGATCAGGTCACAGTATGGCGGTGTTTCTCAAAGTTCACTAATGTATTCGAAGCCTTACACAAGACGAATTGACAACATGAGGATGCCAGCTGGGTATCAACCTCCCAAGTTTCAACAATTCGATGGAAAGGGCAACCCTAAACGACACGTCGCTTATTTTGTGGAGACCTGCAATAACGCTGGCACCAAAGGGGACCTCTTAGTCAAGCAATTTGTTCGTTCCCTCAAAGGGAATGCATTTGATTGATACACAGACCTCAAAGCTGGGATTATTGATTGTTAGGAGCAAATGAAGCAAGAGTTTCTCAATCGATTCTATAGTACTCGCAGAATAGTAAACATGCCAGAACTCACTAACACTAAATAAATGAAGGACGAGCTTATGGTCAACTATATCAACTGTTGGCGAGCTCTAAGTCTTGATTGCAAAGATCATTTTTCTGAAGTCTCATCAGTCGAAATGTGTATGCAAGGCATGCACTAGGAGCTTATCTACATTTTACAAGAATCAGGTCTCGTATATTTGAAGAATTGGTTATTCGTGCCCATGATATGGAGCTCAGCATAACAAGTAGTGGTGCAAAGGCTCTTATTTTTCCCAATATGTCTAACAATTATCTTAAAGGTGAAGAGGTTGAGTCTGAAGAGGAAGACAAAATACTTATTAACTTGGACGATGAAATAGATACATCTTATGTTACAAGTATCGTCTCTAATGTATCAAGAAACATATCATGTTGTTTCGGTGATTTCATCTGAAGGTTCTCAGTTACATAAGGCATTGAGTCAAGAAAACCTTGGTATAAGACTGGACAGACATGGGTCAAACCCTCTATACAAAACTCATTCTCAGCTCTCTTATATGAAATACTCTTAGCAATGGAGTAAGATTCACGCATTTTCTTAAACCTCAAAATAAAAAATAGGTCTCAAAAAAAGAACAAGAAAAATCAAGGCATAACCAAAGTGACAAATCACAAGGATTTGCATCAAAGAAACATTATAAAGGTAATTTTTCAAGTTCTCCTTAAACAACTTCAAATAAAAAGGATCAAAGAATTGTGCTTACTGGGAGGCAAAAGAAGAATACTCAAGAAGAGAATGGTTCTAAAAATATCTCATAAGAATCAGTGATTGAAAATATTCAAATGACAGCTCAAGTAATTCCTTCCCAACATGTCGCCGACAAGCACTAAAGTTAGAGTCTGAAACTACAAAATGAGGAATAAGAACAAAATCATCTACAACCGCAGATGGAATAAGAGGCTCAAAAAATTAAAAGACTAAAGGAAGGAAAAGTGTGGGGACCGAAGCCCAAAGATGCTATTTGGATTGAATCTTGTAGCAGAATGAAAGCATACTGGGTGAGATTCAATCCGCCTACATGGATCATGACGAATGAAATACCTCTCCCTTTTGAGTGGGAGATGAGTTCGAATGAGATGTTTTTTTAAGTACAAGAGGAGTACAATGAAGAAATAAAGTAAAAAGGAAATCTTCAAATTGACGTCGAGCTGGTTCACACTTTTTAACGCAAGTTTGGGCTGTCTTCTGAATCTTGCAGAGTTGAAGAATAATCAAAGCTAAAGTACTCTCCGATATGAGCCTAAACTATTAATGACACGAGTATAAACTATCTACAGAAAAAAAAACTCTTTAACACGAGTATAAATTATCTACCAAAATAAAATCAAACACTTCCTGACATGTGTACAAACTGTCTGGAAAAAAAAAAGGGGTAGGGGTAACATGTGTGAAATTAAAGTATAATTTTGTCTCCATGCTTCAAACAAACACATAAACAAACTTGCATGAAATATGGTTTTAAGATAATGGTGGTGGTTCTGGCCAAGCATACTTTGAAGACTGGGGCCCAAGAGCGCAATTGTGCACACAGTCGGATTCCGCTCCAAGACTAGCGCACAAGAGCACAATTGTGCACAAAGCCAGATTTGCCTCCAAGATTGGCGCACAAGAATGCAATTATGCACACAGCTGGATTCGCGTCCAAGACTGGTGCATAAGAGCATAATTATGCACACAGCTGGATTCACTTCTAAGATTGGAGCATAAGAGCGAAGTTGTGCACACAGCTGGATTTCGCCTCCAAGACTTGTGCACACAGCAAAATTTCGCCTTCAAGACTAGTGCACAAGAGTGCAATTGTGCACACAGCTGGATTTTGCCTCCAAGTTTTGTGCACAAGAGCGCAATTATGCACATAATTGAATTTTGCCTCCAAAACTAGTGCACAAGAGCGCAATTGGGCACACAATCGAATTCACCTTCGTAATTGGTGCAAAAGAGCGCAATTGCACACACAGTCGGATTCGCTTCGTGACTGGTGCACAAGAGTGCAATTGCGCACACAATCGAAATCTTCAAAATACAAAAGAACAAGCACATTTGCGCAAACTGTAAAATCACGCCTATGAAAGTGGTGCACAAGAGCACAATTGTACACACATTCAGAAACTTCAAAGATAGTCATACATATGCACTTGTGCAAGTAACTTTCCAAAAGGGGTTCTCAAAAAAAAAAAAAAAGTTGGCGTAGAAAGAAAAAAAAAAGAAAAGAGAAAGAAGGAAAAAAAAAAAAAAGAGAAGGCCAGTGGGGCGGCAGTAGAAAGAAGAGAAAGAAAGAAAGAAGAAAAAAAAAGGGAGAAAAAAAAAGAGAGAGAGAAGGTAGGGGGCGGCAGTAGAAGGAAGAAAGAAAGAAATAAATAAATAAATAAATAAAAAGAAAAAAAAAAGAAAAAGAAAAGGGAAAGAAGGAAAAAAAAAAGAAGAGAAGGTAGGGGGCAGTAGAAGGAAGAGAAAGAAGGAAAGAAGAAAAAAAAAAGGGAAAGAAGGAAAAAAAAAAAGGCAGGGGGCGGCAGTAGAAGGAAGAGAAAGAAAGAAAAAAAAAAGAAAAAGGAAAATAATAATAATAATAAAGAAAGGAGAGATTACAGTTGCTAGAGTTCGTGGGATTTCTCTTAGTTATTCCCTGATGTGAAAGGTCTGAGACGTAGGCTACATATATATATTGGTGAATTAATCCTATTTGACATAGAATTCTCAAGTCTTCAATTCTGTTTGGATAAAGAAAAAAATCTTATTTATAACAGGATTATCAAGTCTCCAAATCTGTTTGGATAAGGAAAAAAAATTATATTTGTAATAGGATTCTTAAGACTCCAATTCTGTTTGGACAAGAAAAAAAAATCATATTTTTAGTAGGATTTTCGGGACTTCAATTATGTTTGGACAAAAAAAAAATCCTATTTGTAATAGGATTCTCAAGACTCCACTTCAACTTGATAAAGAAGACATCTTCTTTGCAATTGGATTTTCGCAAAAAAAAAAAAAAAAATTGCGAAAATTAAATACTTCAAGTCCCGCTTTAGATACGTGACAAGTTCGATGTAACGCGAGAGTTGAAGTGGGGGCAATTTGTAGACACATAAATTTTGTGATGGTTTAATCACCGTCTAATTGATCAACAAGTCAAACACTCTTGGTCAATTAAATTATATGATTGCAGGTCCCGTCAACAGATACATGTCAAAATCCCGAAGGTTTGAGCTTTTAAAAAAATGTGTGACAATTTAAATTTAAATTTAAATTTGAATTTATTTTCATATAAAAGGAGGCAAAATCTCATTATTCATTGAAGTTGACACAATTAATGGGGAGTTACCAAATTAAACCCCCACCATTTCGCCTATAAATACAAGGTCATCCTACACATTCGGGGATAGACAGAGAGATTAAGAGAACACAAAAGCTCTGTCGAACCTCTGGCTTGACCAACAGTTGAAGTTCTGAAGATGAAGAACATCAAGCACGCCACGCGAGTGTCGTTCTACTTCTAAGACCTTCAACCATCGAAGTTCTGAAAATGAAGAACAACAAGCACGACACACGAGTGTCGTTCTACTTCTAAAACCTTCAACCATCGAAAAATTTAAAAAAGAAGAACATCAAGCACACCACACAAGTGTCGTTCTACTTCAAAGATCTTAAATCATCGAAGAATTTGAAGATGAAGAACAAAAGCACGCCACACAAGTGTCGTTCTTCTTCGAAGACCTTCAACCCACCGTTCGAGATCAAGTTCTATCGGCCCTTGATCAAAAATTCAGTCAAGCCTTCCTCAATCTTGAAGTTTTAAAGAAAGTTCGTCACAACTAGTTCAAAAACAAGCTTTCAAAGCACTTGAACCGAACATCAAGGAGATTGAATCAGAAAAAGATTCTTTGTCGTAAAAGAATCGACCACAGAGAATTGTACCATTTTTTCTGAAATTAATAAAATTAATTATTTGTTACTCATTTTCGTTCCTAGATTTTCGGACACGAAATTTGTGTGTACAATATGTATTGTTACTTATATGTCTACTTGTGATTGGTCCGAAACCAATACTCTCGAAATTCTCAGTGTATCTCATTTATATGTGTTTAATATGTATTGTAAGATTCACTACACGTGTACAACATGTATGATTCTAATTCTTCTAATTTATTTTCACCGAACATAACATATATCTTCTCCTAATAATATTTAGTGTTGAGTGAGGAATGCACATTCATGATGATAATGTTAAGAGGTCAAGGTCAAATGACTACTCAGAGTTGATCGAAATAAATGACTATATGCTTGGAAATTGAAGCACACCAACAACTTATTTTTTAATGATAATTATGAGATCGGAAATGTTATTTCCTACTCTTACTCACACTAAAGTTATGTACCAGAACATTCTTCAACCATTTGATTCACTAAGATGGAACTCACATGGGTCCCATCTTAGTGAATCAAACAAATGGTATAAATTATTTCGGTACATTACTTGGGCGGGATTTGGGAGAGGTAAATGTCGGCTAGTCTTACCTCCATTTTTGAAGAGGCTATTTTCAAGTCTCGAATCCAAGACCTATCGCTTTTAGGCGAAGGCACTTGCCATCGCACCATGGTACGACCTCCTTGGCAAATTGGAAAACACAAATTTTGATTATAATCTTTCTTTCTTTATCACGTGTATCATTTTTCTATTCAAATGACTATCAATCTCATCATATAACTATATAAGCACACGAGATTAGACCTAGATTTCTTTAGTGAAAATCAGAGCATGCCAGAGATTATAGGATTTTGACAATGTAATACTTTCAACAAGTATAAATTCTCTATTTTTCTTAAAAATTGATGATTTCTATATTATCAAGAGGATTGTGACGTCCAATGTCGCATAAAAAGAGAAGTCAAGAATTGTAACGTTCTAAAAATTGTGATAATCAATAGAATAGTGTGAAAAATGAATAATATCTATATAGTGTGGACTGATCGTAACAAATAATTTTAAAAATCGTGAGAACCAAAAAAAAAAAAAAAATTGTGCAAAACAAACAATGAACGAGAATGATTTCAATTTATTTATTTATTTTTGTTTTCATTTAGTATGTCTCCTATCAATGCTTTTGCAGCGTTATAAGTACAGTTCATTATTTGTAATAACAAATTGAAGTGACTATTTAGGGTCCTTTTGATTTGAGGCTAAGGAAATTTTTTTTCTTTTTCTTTAAAGCCTTTAGCCAACCAATAGTAATATTGATATTATTATATTCACTGATGTCATACCTGTTTATTACAAACTCAGGCCGAATATAGTGATATATATATAAAGCCCATAAACATAATTGGGAGCCCAAGCCATGAGGAGAACGAGAAGGAGAAGATGAAGATGAAGATGGAGAAGAAGAATTGAAGATGCTTTAAGGTCACATGTTACATGTTCTCTTGTTGACTGATGACTAGGTCTAGGCCACCACTCCACTCCTCTTTATTGGGCACCTCGAATCTCGCATCCCTTATTCAATAGGACAACGTGTCCATTAATTAGCTGTGGAGAGGTTTGGGTGTCCCAATCAATCGACCCCTCTCACCTCCATACTCCATACCGCAGGTGTCCTTTGGTGTGAAGAATCAGACTGGTAGAAGACAAGTTCCATTGTGGTGAATTATTGAACATGCATCCAATTCAATTTTGTTTAGTGTAGGGTACCACTTACCACATTCCAAACCCCCTTTCATTTTTCTATTTCTCCCCCCTCATTTATATAGCTTTTGTATATATTTAAATGCATATAAACACACACTAGTGTATCAAATATTTTTATTCATGATAGTTAGATAAAGCTATTTTAAAACATAAATAAACAAAAATATTTTAATCACATGATTAATTTTTTAATTACTTTAATTGTTAAATTAATTTTTTTGTTTTATTATGTCACGCTTAAATATAATATAGATATACATGTGTGTTATATATGAATTTTAGTGCATTAATTTTTTTTTTAAATTAGACTAAAAGAGTATTCAATAGTCATGTATGACATCTTTATTGGAATATAAGGTGTGATGCAACATATTATTTTTATTCTTTTAGTAAGGTTTATCAATTTTCTCTTATATTATGAAAATTTAAATCTCATATGTATATATAAAAATATACGCTCATATATAACTCAAGTGTGAAATGGATGGTGACATTTTTACACAATAATATAGGTTCGTAATTTATAAATGCTTGTAATAAGCATCATCATTATCTTTATATTAATCATATGAATGTGATTGATCTTGATTGGGCATAGAATTACAATAAATTCTTTTGAAAGTTGTACATTATTACTTTTTATTTGTTATTTATTTTATCTCAATTTCATATGAACATGATCAATCGCTTATATAATAAAAAAATAAAAAAATTATAGTTCGATTTTTTTTTTTCAAAAAAAAAAAAAAAAACTAGTGGGACAATTATCATCACTGCATCAGAAAAAGTTGTTTTGAAAGTGGCACGTGTTGTCACTGTCTTCTTCTTAATTAGCTACTACCAGACTATATAAGCTAGCGTGATGGACTAGGAGCAAGGAGATTAGGTTAATTTGAGAGCTCCAATTATCTTGGAAATTATGAATAATCTGTAATTAACTTTGAGATTAAAAGAAGGTTCATCATTGTACTTCCAAGACAACTTGAGGCCTAAAGGTACAAATAATATGATTGTTGTTAAGGTCATTCCAGTGCGGCTCACGTGTGACCCCACTTTGTATGTATGTGTATCTTTTCTTTTTCTTTTTTTCTTTTTCTAAAAATAGAATAATTCATCCATATTTAATTCATACAAGTGTTCATTTTTAATTGTTAAAATATAAAGTTGTTGCTATTTGTATTATTTTCTCCGCGTATATATATGTGTTCAGTATTTAAATCTGCAACATAATACAGATGGAATAGAAAAATAAATAAAACAGCTGTTTTAGGATTCTAGCTATTAAAATGAATTTTTTAATGTGATAAAACTATCCAAATGCTTGCACCAAGTGGTTGGCTACAGGAGTGCAGTTATCAATGCACACGTAAATTTTTTTACAATTCTCGGTAAAATTGAGATTAGAGTCGTTTTTAACGGTTTTTTAATTTTAAGATTACAGTTATCGATGCATATGGTATGATTTTTTTATAATTATTGGTGTAACCGAAATTAAAACCGTTTCTAACGATTTCTTAATTTTGTAACCAGAATCATTTAGTTCAATTCAGTTTTCATTTTTTTGCGGTTCTGATTTTTTAACAGTTCTTTGTCAAATTTTTTTTAAATATTGATAAGATATACACTCATACTTATTGCACCCCTAGTTATAATAATAGATTAGAAGTTATTAATATTTATTTATATATCTTATAATCTATAAATATATATGACATTATAACTTAGAAGTTAAATGTATTTATTCTTAAAATTTTGAATCGGAATCAAAACCGTAATAAACGGTTCGATTCAATTACAATTTTTTATTATTTCGATAACATCAATTCTTTGTGGATCCTAGTTGGCTTTGTAATTTGGTCTAACTATTCTCTATATATAATAACAACTAAGCACATTTATACTAGCAATAATGAAATTAAATAGTCTATAGTCAAAAGCCAAAATGAAATATAGGTTTGTCAAATTAGCTTATATTAAAAATATCAAAACATAGAAAATTTCAGACATACGATCAAAACTAAGCAAATTCAAACCGACATAAATTAATCTTGTAACTTACTATCCAATTGCCACTATTATCAAAATTTTAAAAAGGATAAGGATTCTCTCCGGCCAAATTTTTCTTCTGAACTTTACAATCTTAATCACGTGATTCAGATTTAGTTACATCATCATCTTGTTAAATTCAAATTTAAAAATTTTATTACAACTAAATTAGTAAGTACTAAAATTTAACAAAATAATAATGTGGTTGAATTTAAATCACAAAATTAAAGTTTGCGAAATTCAAAAAAAAAATTTGGCTAAAAATAATCCTTCTCCTCCTAAAAAAAACACCATGCATTACAAATACAATCTTCTTGTAAATATTTTAAAATTCATAATATGGAATGAGAGATTACTTTTGCTAATTTGAATAAAATATTTGTATTTTTAAAGCAAATTATATGTTTTTATTTTAACAAAAATATTATTTAATTTTATATAAAATGTAGAGTTTTTCTTTGGTTTGATCATTTGACCTTTGATGTATTAAAGGGGGCAAGGCTTGTGTTGTTGTTGGAAATGATGGTGACTGCACACTAATAAAAAAGTATAGTATATGTAGTGGACAGCGTCACCAATTTGTTTCCATTAAAGGAAAGATTCCTTTTTTATTTATTTTTTTCTTCAAAAAAGTCTGACCATGTGATGGAGAGTTGATGCCACTCCGGTAAGCGTGTGCATCAACTCATGTGCGCGCGTGCAACTTGCAATAACTTGCAGTCACGAGCAGGATTTATTATATATCTCTTGTAAAAATAGATTATTATATTTTACCTTTTTCTGGGCCAAAAATAAATTAATAATATGCCTGAATATATTCTTAACCTCAATGTTTAAAATATTATAGTAGAATGGGAAACAAATAAGATTAAGAAATTTATTTTAATTTCAGTCCTCTTCATTATTAATTTTAAAAGAAAATTAATACCACAACCAATCAATATAAAAAGAAATTATTCTTAAAGCGAAGAAGTAAGCCAACTAATCAATAAAAATAAAAAAATGACTAGTAGATAGATGATACCAAAACTCATATGAATATGTTATTTGATAATTCTTCTCTCATACTATTTACTAGGGGTTTTTTTGTTTGTTTTGTTTTATAATTTGAATAGCATTACTCCTATAAGAAAATATAAATACATATTTCATCATTGAAATTTGAAATAATAAAATTTCTTTTCAAAATGAAAATTTTAACTAATAACTTAATACGAATGGAATGTGAACTTCACATAAAGTATATTATTTATTGATTTATAGTCGTATCGTATTACTTAGTCAACTTAAATTTTGGATCAGTATAACAAGAAATTATAAAATATTTTGAGAGTATTATACTCATTACACATTCGAGAGATGAAAACTCTACATTTCTCTTAATAATTAACATAAAAAAACAAAAATCCTAATCAAACAGAAGCCAAAAGGGAGACTTTGAGCTGCTTCAGAAGAGCTGTGATTGGGATGGGCAGAATTGGGTCGAGCTTGCTGAAGCTGGAACTAAATAAAATTTCCTAAATTTAGGCCCAATTTAAGCCTGATTGAAGCTCGTTTCTATAGGCAAGGGCTAAGCCAATTCTATTCGATGTGATCCAGACTTATTTCGGGTCAACACGAATTGAATGGATATGTGAACAATCCATTTAAAAAGTGAGATTGATAAATATAATATCTTTAAAAAGTGAGAATGAGTTCATTTTTGCTAAGCCCTGGTTTGAACTCAAAACCTCGTAAATACATCTTCATCTTGAAAGTTCAAACAATATGATACTTTCTTGGTCAAAAGAGAAAGAGTTAACTATTTTTTGAATTTTTTTTTTTTAGATCATGTCAAAAGAGACCGAAAACATTAAAAATTAGAGACAGAAGATATAAGAAATGATAGTTGTGTAATTTGAAAAAAAATAATCATGTTAGTTGCAAGTGTGACACAGGATAATGCAAGGAAATAAGTAAGTTCTTATTGCTCGGATTCAGAAGTCCAGGTTTGGATCATCAAAGCTCAACATTAAACAATTGGATTGCTATTTAGAAAGATTCTTTGGAACTTTAATTATATATCAATATATGAATAATTAGATACACTAAAAACATATAGCCCAAGAAAAAATACAACCAAAACCAAAAGAATTGGGCTGGTTCATTCAACTCTGAGCAGCTCATTTTGCTTGCCCAAAAGAAGTCTATTCATTCGCTCTGACTGCATTTAATCTCTTCCTCTCCCATTTGCTTTCTTCGAGATTGGAAGCTTTAGATATGCGAGTACGGAACCTTGGAAATTCAATATTAACACTTGGGAAGGTCACTAGGAGGCGGTAGAAGAGATTCATTGGGGCCTTTGCCATTGTCCACAACAAATGCCATTTTCAGTCCCCATGTTGTATGCACTTCAAGGTGGCAATGCATAAACCAAACCCCTACAAACACATGAAAAAAGTAAATGCTATAGATATATCATATGATATATCATTATTCAACTAAAAGTGACATTTTTTATTTTATTTCAAGAAATCCCAATTTATATATATATATATATGCTTGGTTTACCTGGATTATCTGCTCTGAATCTGATAGCAGTCCACCCACCAGATGGTACTCCAACTGTGTTCCTCTCAACAGGATCAACAAGATTGAATTTTTTTGAATCCTTGTTTGAATTGAAATTCCCTAATCCTCTTCCAACGATGAAGAAATTGAAGCCATGAAGATGGACTGGATGGTTCTCGGGGGCTATCATTCCAGTGTCTTGTAAGACTAGTTGTACAGTAGAATTGTAGGGAAGTCTATAAAGCCTTGTACCCTTCGTGGTCTGGAAGTTTGTTGGCTGTGTGCCGGTAAAGTTATATGTCATCAGTGGATTTCCAGGAAAATCATCAGTGAAAACCCCACTTATGTTGAAGAAATGTGCTTGAAGGAGAGAGATTTCTGGCATCACAAAAGTGACATTATTGATATCAGCCACCACCCGACTACCATTGACACAAGTAGCACAAGGGTTAACACCAAGTCCAATGGTGAAAAGAAGAGAGTGGTCAACATTTAATGGGACTTTGGCAGGGTACTTCTTTGAATTCAAGCTTCTGAGTGAGTTTGTGAAGGTTGTTGCTACTGGAGTGGCATTTTGAGGAGGCGGCGCAGTCAGAGTTGTGGTGGTGGAGGTGAGGCTACCGGAATAATGTAAGGTGGCCGTGGCTGTCATGTTATCAACCGCAATGGGCGCGTCCATGAAAGGCGACGCTGCAACCAAATACTTGCCAGTTCCAAGGTTAGCTGTCAAGAGGACATTCGTGGTCTGGCCAGGTGCAACCAGAATGGTGTCAATTTTGAATGGTTTTACATAAGTGGCATCAACCTCCACAACACTCAGCTGATGGCCTGCAATCTTGAAGAAGAGCTCTTCATTCAGTGCAGCATTGATGATTCGCAACATGTATGTCTTGCCAGGATCCACTGCCAAATTGAACCCTCCTGTAAATGATAGAAATTGAGTAGTCAATGTAATTTTTTTTTTTTTTTTTGTTTCCATCAACGAATTACAGTATTTATTTGATCAATTAGTGATATCATGTCATCAATATAACACACGGTTAGTTGTTAATAAAATGTTGGAGTCGGTATAGGTTCTGACCCTGTGATAGGCAGTTAGAGATAGGTCCTGGATGGCCATTAATGGTGTGAGCATCAGAAACATTTGGGGCCAACCCTGATTTTGTCGCTTCATTGATAACAGCTTCAACATCTGATTTCCACCATTCACCTACAAATTGATCAAATAAAAAATAACTATATATACAACTCATTGTTCCAATTAGTGATTAATTCGACCAGAGAGAAGAAATTAACAACCATTTAGTGCTCACCTAATATGACAACCACTTCCTTTTGGGGTTTGGGAAATGGATATGGAACGCCTAGCTTGGGCAAGATGACAAGGGCACCATGGACAGTAGCCCTGAGCCAAAGAATGTGGGCATGCCACCACAGAGTGCCCCTTTGCCCAGTGATGGTGAAGTTGTACACATAGCTTTGTCCAGGTTGAATTGGGCATTGTGTAATGTATGCAGGCCCATCCGCCCAACCAGTACGCAGTTGTCTAATTCCATGCCTATATATACACACAAATATGTATTTATAATCAAACAACATATATATATGTTTGTATAAATCAAAATTTTATAAGGATAGGATGTGAAATAGTTCACAGAGAAATTCTGATTCTATGAAAGATTACTTTGTAAAAGATATGCTCACCAGTGAACGCTGACATTGTACTTGACATGGTTGACAACTTTCACAAGCACTGTGTCATCTTCCCTGGCATAAATGGTGGGACCAGGGAAATGCCCATTTACTGTAACTATGGGCTTACTTGAACATAATTTTGTTGTGTTCCTCGTTACCACCTGTGTATATATATATATATATTAGCCAACAGAAATCACAACTCAGCAGTCAGCATTTTAATTTAAAGGTTATTATCAGTACTTGGCTAGGACAGTCTTCATAATGCTCAAGCTTGACAAGTCAAGATTTTACTATTAATTTATTTTTTTGAACTCGGTATAGAATTTGACTTTAGATGGCTCGACACTTCGAATCATCTAAATAGTGATTTGTTTGGTTTTTTTTTTCGTATTATTTCTTTTGATTATTTGATTTCCACATACTGTCTTGAATAAAGCAAATAAATTATCAACTTAAAATGACTTCTAAGTTAAGATAGTGTAGTTAATTGGAGGCTTTATTTTTTAAGTTTTTGACCTCGTACGATGATAATTTCTAACAAAGCTTTTTAAACAAAGAAGACCAGTTAATTGCTTTTACATGTCCATTATATATATTTTTGAACAATTGCATGTGCTATATATAGCTTATATATATATATAAAATGCACAATGCAAGAAAGTATTACTATTGATCAATGTACTTACATTGAACTTGTACTGACGAATCCTGCACTCCACCAATAAAGGAAGCAGACAAACCACCAGGGCTAGGACACGATTCCATGGTGCCATCTCTCTCTCTCTCTCTCTCTCTCTCTAATCTTTTGCTGTACTTTCTGGCTGTACGTACTCAGGTGTGATGGACCAACACAAGCTTATAAAGAGAGCATATCTGCTGCAATGTCGTTGTAATTGGTTAAATGGGTGTAAAGGATACTTGAAATCTACTTATAAAATTAATCCAGAAGCTCGATCTTGTGCTTTCTTGTGTATTACATAAAGTAGTTTTCTATCAACTAAGATACTTTTTGAAGCAAAGCTATATGAGCTTTTGGTACCGCTTTTAATTGACCTAATGTTGTTGCTCAGACCTTGGTGGTCCAAACCATACAGTGGTTTAATTTAATTACAACAAATCCCAGCTAACATCACCAATTAATGAAGTACAAACCATCCACACACACACACACACAGTGGTAAAGGATTGATGACATGCCAATGGGCCATTAACCAATGGCATAGCCTCCTGATTTTCAAACAGGAGGGGATGGGTTCGACCCCACGTGAACAATAAAGTTGTGAGTATTTTTTTTTTGATAAAAAAAAAAAGATAAATTACACTAATTTTTCTTACCAACAAAATATATGAAGTGAAACATTACCAACTTAAAATGTTCATTTTTCTTACATATATTTTGTTGAAGTGGGTTCAAATAAAATTAAAAACTTGAGTGGCATTGGTTAATGGTTATAACAGAAAGCTCACTATAACCAGCAGTACAGAAATATATAATTTATATATGCCCTCGGGAAAATAGTTGTTAATCAAATCCTAGTTTGCTGGTAAAAGTTTTATTTTAAGTTTTTGTTTACATATGCTTATAAAAGAAGCCATGGTTAACAGATAAACTATCAATGATTCACATATTCTGATTTACTCTATTAAAATAAAGAACACAATAGGCTTGTAGTAAACCTTTTTTAATGGCAAAATCCCTTCAATTGGACGTTTTAACTACAATCATATGATGAACTCAAAGTATTCAAAACTAATATCATGTGCCATAATTAAAATATACAAAAAAGGGCAAAAATTAATGTAGGAAACAGAGTGGCCTTATGAATGAAAATTAAGATTCAACTAGTATCTTATTTTATGACCTCGCGTACTGAAAAATAAATTTGAACAAGAGAAGTGTTAGTGACAATCACTAATACAACTACATTTTGAAAAATCAATCAAAAACTTCACAACTGTTGTGACTAATTCTCCGACCAATCACAACAACGAGAGTCATTAACACTCCTTTTTGGACAATCCTTCTAATAACACAAACACGACGAATTCTATTGAAGTTGTTAGATAAATTTAACTAAATACATTACTAGTGTACTCTTCACTTTCTACCTATAGGCATCCAAGTTTCAACAATACAACATGATCAATGGGCAACTGAACTTGTGAACTATTAGGTCATGATTTGAAATAGAATTCACTTTCTACTTCTGTTGAAGTCTTGGAGTACAACAAATCAGCAAGATAGCAACTACTTTCACCAACCAACAAACTTACATGGTTAGATGAGGCAGCTAGCTAAACAGGGGAAACTAATTAAGTTGAATTAGAATAAAAAAATTAGTTAAGAAACTAAGAGTAACACCATTCATCTTTAATTTTTTAAGTCTGACACCGTGTAACATGTACTTAGAAGATGCTAAAGGGGTAATGTATAGTCTAATATGGTTTGTCCATCCTTATTACATGATAACAATTTTTGGCTATATAATTCTCCTACAATTATTTTTCAAATGATTAGATGTGCTCCAACATTTGTATGATTATGATAAAAAGAAAGAGTTTTGATGATAACGGTGACGACATCGACCTCCCGATAACGTTACTCATAAGGCAAATATTATCTTTTTGATATGTGTGTACGTACGGATAAAAGATATATAGGGTAATTATCACTTATACCTTCTCAGTTTATGCAATATTTTTACTAGATCCTCTAAGGTTTCATTATTTTTGATTATATCCTCTGAAACTTGGGTTCACATGTTAATTTTTTTCTTTTCGTTAGTGCGACGTCATTGGACAAACGGAATTTGACTGCAAAAAAGTGTGAAAAATGTTATTTTTGCCCTTCTTATGCATGAAATGACATATTTGAACTCAATATAATACTAATGGGTAAAACCTTAAAATCACAAAAAAAAAAAAAATGCTAGTAAATCTGACAGATGTCATTGATAGAAAGTGTAATTATAAAAATTTAGTCCAAATATTGTTTAAACCGAAAATGTGTAAGTGGTAATTAATTACCAAAACCCTCACGAACCACTAGACTTTTTGTTTGGGGGGTGTAGAAACTGGATAGCTCGATATTGCTTAATTATAAGAATCTCACCAATATTATCATTGTTTTTGGCTTGGACTGGGCTTGTAAAAGGAAAGTAGGGACCACCAGAGCACGCCTTGTGCAACTTGACAAGGACCGCCAGGCCAATTGGAAAGAATGGTAAACTATTGCAAATTTTGCTAGCTATTGCACAACTATAAGTTCGATATTATCATGCCAAATTTGTCCTTGCACTCATTTTCCTTCTTGTCCCTAAAATAAAATTGTTACAACTTTAATTATCAACAATTTTTGAAAATCATATACAACTCATTTTTCGAGATTAATCCCTGTAAAAAGCATACCATCATTTATACATACTAAGTAAAGTTTCATGTGTTGGCACGTCGTATAACGTTTTTATGTAAATAAGTTTTTAATAATATGTATAAGATAATATTAACATATTTCAAATTTGGTCTATAATATAATTAATAAGTAAATGGTATTCCTTTTTTCATGGAGTTGAGTATGAAGTGAAAAGGATTTTTGTCTAAAAAATTATTCTTTATGTTGTTAATACATGAATATATTTAGAAATATATATATATATTCCTGTTCTTTAAAAAAAAATTGTGAATCCGTTCAATTTATGTATTTTACTAGAGTCTAGAGAGAATTCCAAAAACAAAAAAAAACATTATGTATATATATATAGTTTTAACTCTTTGTTGAACTCAAAATTGAGTATTTCTATATAAGTATAATTTTTTTAAAAGATTTATATAAAGAAAAAATCATTTACATTGTAGATAGAAAGAGACCTAGTAAAAAATCAATGTGTAATACATTTTATTGGTTGCGTATTTAAAGTTTTAGTATGAGGAAAAGTCTAAAAGACAAAGTCACAATAAATAAAATAGCAGTAAAAATGATTTACCTAAGTATAATAATTAAAAATCCATAAAAATGAAAATCAACAAATTTTAATAGTAGTATAGATATTCTCCCTTGGACTAAGAGGATATATATATATATATAGATGATTATAGGGATTAATGTAGCCATGTTTTGGAATCAAATTAATTCCAAATGTTGCAAGTTGTCTTGAAAGAGATGGGGTGGAGTAGGACGGACAAGCCCTTCCAAACATCAAGCATTTCTCTGTCAAATAGGACACATTAAGAAATAAATTAAAAACCGAATAAGCAACTTAATAAAAGAGTATACATACAGGTCCATTTTTAACGCTGTCAAATTTGATATATATAGATATATATAATATTCCTTTCGGGGGAGAATTCAACGTGCATTAGCCGGCATATCATCTTCTTTCTTCGCAACGTCCACATTAGAGCTAGCTGTGCGTCTCTCTCTCTCTCTCTCTCTCTACACTCTCCCGCCATATGAATCAGAGATGAGTGGGTGCAACAAAAGTCTTCCTACTTAATAGTTTCAACACAAAATCATCATCTAATTGTTGTCTGATCAAGTTTAATGCTTTAGGATAAATTTCCAACGGATGACCTAGCGATTATATATATTTGCTGACAATTATGCCCTTCTCCTCTTTATTGTGCCTGTTGCTATACTGATTGATTTCGACCGAATCTATCCAGGTAAACCTCATATTTATCAACTTTTTATTATTCGTCTTTTCCATTGTGATGATCATCTTTTGATTAACAATACAAGATAACCTCAAATTAAGTAGTGGAAATTATATTTTAAGAAGCGAAGATCACTCCATGGAATTCTTATATATATATATGTGTGTGTGTGTGTGTGTGTGTGGCTGTTTGTATCTACTTGTTGATAAAATTATTTGAATTTGGTAATAATAATAATTATTGTAAATATAAGTGTGCTCTTCTCATGTTCAAATTTGTAATGAGGACATACACATGTATATCCTATATCATATTATGACTATTTAAAGGACATACACATACTCTACCCATGTATATCCTATATCATGTTATGACTATTTAGTATAATTTATGGCTTATTTTAGATTTTTATCAATTTAAGTTAATGATTTATTAATCTTTATTTTTCATATAAAATAAATGCCAAACACGCAAGTGAACCAATGTAAAGCTTGAACTCGTGTGAAGTTTAATCGAATTGTTAAAAAAAATAAGATTAAACTCCACTCGCTTGGGTCAACAAGGCCAATTGGGAATTTGGGATAGGATGACGCCGAATTCAAAACCACCAAAGCATCACACCGAAGACCTTTCATTCTGACGCAATCTCGCTCGTCATTTTTAGTCAAGCTGGAAACGTTGACTTGACAATTTTTGTTCAAAGCCCACTTTTGTCTTTGTAATATATACATACATATATATATATATATATTAATTATGTATATTTTTTTGGTCTGTCAGAACAATCTATAATTCACTATTGAATACATGTAAAGTCTCTCGTCAAGTTAATGAATTTTTTTTAAGAGTAAATCCAAAGAGATTCAAAATGCCGTTAGGGTATTTGTTGAGATTATTGACTCACGCTACAAATAAGTATCTTACAGTATTATATAACTGTGGGACTAACTCGAGTTTCATCCAAAAACTATACCAGTGTTGATGAGTTATTTGAAACCATAACACTGAAATTGGGTTTAAATCTTAGAATTCTAATTTATTTTGGACATGAATTGAACAAAAGTTTTACTAACTTAAACAACTCAAATAACCCGAAATATAAGTTGATTCTTTGATTCCATATTATTATTTGTAGTTAGTTTATATTTTTTATTGCTACATATAAATAAGGTTAACATTGGGTGATTTATTCTTCAATCCAATATTATTATTTATAGTTATTAACCTAACTTTTGAGACAGTTGCTTTAAAATTGACAATTTTTTTTAACTTTTTGTTTCTTGGTAGGTTATTAAAATTTTGGACAATTATACCAATCTAAAATACTACTTGTATAGGCTTGAGATGTAATGAATTTCTTGGAATTTGAATTTGATGCGAGCTCAAATATTAATATATATTGAATATGACATAGGTTTCTCCTGACCATACAACTTGTCCGAATTCAAATATTACATGATCCTGGATAACTGACACTTGATAGTCAAATCCAATTTAAACTTCAATTATAAAATAAACACACAAAAGTGTATTAATATATTACCAAAAAAAAAAGAAAAAACAAAACTAATCAATAATAATAGTTTCGATTGGACTGAATCATCAAATAATTTATTTTCGCTTTCCAGTTACACACTAGTATTATGAGTATTACAGGAGAAATTAGTAGGTAGGAGCTTACTCGTCTCCGGCCAACAGTAACAAGTCACTAGAATTGAGATAAGGGCGCATGTGCCGTGTGACTATTGGTTGGTTTCGCATTGCCCGATGATCTCCTAATAGATTCAATGACTAAATAAGATTCCTCGCATAGAATCGAAAGGTCAACAACACTCCACGACACGTGCTTGCGACGACTCAAGCCCAACAACAACCCGTCAATCACTCACTAGCTGGAGAAAGATATCCAGTGTAACCATCCGCTCTGTGGAGTTTAAAATTATAGTTTTCGATTCAATGATTTTGCGATGAAATAGGCCACCCTTATGTCGTGTCAAAATCCGGCTTACAATTTATATGATTAGTGATAGATGGTCGTTTTATAGTAGTATTGCCCTATACTCTCCCACTCTCCCCTGTTTCTGTGCGTTCACATTTCACAAATTTGGTGCTCCATGATTCTTTTGACTTTGATGACGCACCAAACTAGCCAAGTATCTCTCTCGATCTATATCTCTATCTCTCACTTGTATTGTAATTTGTATGCTATATAGAAAAATGTTCAGAACATCAAAATAATATACACACACACGCATGCGCACAAATAGGAAAGCAGAGAACAAAAAATCATCTTATTTGAGCTTCAGAAGCCAGTGGGTTGTCTTTGAAGTCGTGAGATCTACGATCAGCCAAAACTGCTTTCTGGGTTAAAGCTCGAAGTATGTATCAAATTCATATTATTTCATTCCACCTTCTATTTCTTTCTTTCTTTATTTATCTACTTAATTTTTCATTGTGCTTTCTAGTTGAGTGAAATGCAAAAACAAAAACTTTTCATGTGAAATGTTTTATTTTGCCTGTTAATATTGTTCATTCATTTTGTTATAATTAATATTATTTTAAATCGTTCCTTTCATTTATTCAAAGATCTCTTACCAGAATTTTTTTTTTTTCTGAATTTTTGAGCCTCAGAGATGATGGTGAGACCTCTGAATTATCTGTCTATGTATATTTTTATATTTATATTCTATATTGTTCTGTACTTGTACCTTCAATTTGTGTTTCAATTATATATATCTAATATCTCGTGATTGAACCTACATGGTTGCCAAAAGAGAGAAGAAAGGAAAACTGGGAATCAAAAATTCCTAATCTGCCAAAACTTTCTTTTTTCCTCTCTCTTCTTATCAAATCATATAGCAGAGGAATCAAATATTTCTCCCAATTTTTCATGTTGCCTCCTCCATGAAATGAATTTTCGTCGTTTGAGCCCAATGTCTAGCTATATATATCGTTGATAAATTGTGGGTTATGTTTCTCATGTACTGTCTGTGATAGTTGATTAAGCTGTTGCATTATTGCCTTTATGAAGATTTCATGCCATATTGTTATACATTTGCTGCAGTTTTAGCACATATTCGAGTTCTACTATCATTCGGTCTTTGAGTAAATTTCCCAAACAAATAGAATACTAAATCAAGCATAGACCAGTTTCTAGGCTTCCATGGCAGAAGACGATATCTATACTAAAGATGGGACGGATGATATCTATACTAAAGATGGGACGGTGGATTACAAAAAAAATCCTGCTAATAAGAAGAAAACAGGAACATGGAAGGCATGTCCCTATATCCTAGGTATGTATCTGATTCATCAGTTAACAGAATTTGGAATTTGTGTCAAAGTTTTTAGTGAGTTTTATGTTCATCGGCAGGAAATGAATGCTGCGAAAGGTTGGCATACTATGGAATGAGCACCAATCTGGTGCGTTATTTCAAGCATCATCTAAACCAGCACAGTGCTACCGCTTCTAAGAATGTCTCGAATTGGTCTGGAACCTGCTACATCACACCACTGATAGGAGCATTTCTGGCTGATGCATATCTAGGAAGATATTGGACAATTGCCTGCTTCTCAATCATCTATGTCATTGTAAGTTATGTTTGTGAAACTTTATCAACTTCTATCCATATGGAGCATCTAAAATGACATCGGATTTGTATCCTTCTATAGCAATAGATGCAGAAATTTGTATGATTGTATCACCACAAACACACATATGCATACATATATACATGAATCTTATTGGAAAATGATGTGTAAAAGAAGAGCACATTTTTGTTGAAATTGATAACTTTGTCTTAGATACATGAAGAAAAATCCAGGCTCATACAAAATTGGTTTTTGAAATTGACATAGACTAACTTGATGTACCAAAAACAAAGTAGAATGGCTATGGGCAGTTAAAAGAAATGAAGTGATTATTTGCAAATGCCTCCTTACTTCATCAGCTCAATTCAGCCTTGCGGATTATATTCAATGAAGAAATCTTTGCTGAGTTTTAAAAACATACATTGTTTTGAATAGTACATTCTTGCTAGATTACACTGAAAAGAACCCAATTTCATGTAGGGAATGACACTGTTGACATCGTCAGCATCCATCCATGGCATAAAGCCAACATGTTATGATAATGATGTTTGCGACCCCACATTTAGACAAAGTGCAGTGTGCTTCCTGGCACTCTATCTTATAGCTCTGGGGACAGGAGGAATAAAGCCTTGTGTCTCATCCTTTGGAGCAGATCAGTTTGACGATGCTGATGAGGTTGAGAAAAAACACAAGAGTTCTTTCTTCAACTGGTTCTATTTTTCGATAAATGTTGGAGCACTCATTGCCTCTTCTCTTCTGGTTTGGATTCAAGATAATGTGGGTTATGGCTGGGGTTTCGGCATTCCAGCTGTGGCAATGGCAATTGCTGTAGTGAGCTTCTTTTCAGGTACTCGGTTGTATCGGAACCAGAAACCTGGAGGCAGCCCTCTGACACGCATCTCTCAGGTGCTGGTGGCATCCTTGAGGAAATACCAAGTTGAAGTGCCTGCAGACAAGTCTCTTTTGTATGAGACTACAGATACAGAATCTTCTATCACAGGAAGCCGCAAGCTTGATCACACAAACGATCTTGGGTAAGTGTACCAACACCAGTTGATTTCAGTCGAAATGCATGGACATGGAAAATCTTTCCTCTGTTTGGTTTAACAATTTTAAATTCAGGATTAATTTACTAGCTCAAATTGAATTGCTCAATAAGTGACTGCTCCACGAGATAAATTTTCAGAGATCTATAATGGCTTAAAAGTTAGTAGCAATCAAAATTAGTGCAATGATTTATTATTTCATGTTAGTGTATGGAATTGATATTTAGTTGCAATGAAACTTATCTGAAAAATATGATAAAATTTTGAAAAAGTATCATTGTTTTAATGGAAAAAAGTGCTTGTATCCAGACTAAGCATGCTTAAGGACTATACCATGAATGGAAACTAGACTCATCCAAAATCAGTTATATGATTACCGAATCCCCTACCAATTCATATACATGATTTCCATATTACTTTCTGAATAAACTCATCTCAAACTCTATAATCTACACTGATATTACTACATAGATTTTTCATATTCTCTGTCCCTTTCTCCATTTGTCTAAAGCCTTTGTCTTGCTACCATAGTGAAATCGTAGTCTGTCTCTTATGAAATCTTGTAAATGCAGTTTCTTTGATAAGGCAGCAGTGGAAATACAATCAGATCATATAAAGGACTCGATAAACCCGTGGAAACTTAGCACAGTGACCCAAGTTGAGGAGCTGAAAGCCATCATAAGACTGCTTCCTATATGGGCCACCGGTATTATCTTTGCCACCGTGTACGGTCAAATGAGCACCTTATTTGTGTTGCAAGGCGAAAGAATGGATACTCGTGTTGGCAACTCTACCTTCCATATCCCACCAGCAGCACTCAGCATTTTTGACACACTCAGTGTCTTATTCTGGGTACCAGTTTATGATCGAATCATTGTCCCATTTGCCAGAAAATTCACGGGTCACAAGCATGGCTTCACTCAACTCCAGCGAATGGGCATTGGCCTCTTCATATCCATCTTTTCCATGCTATGTGCCGGGATTTTGGAGCTCATTAGACTTCGAATGGTGAGAAGGCACAACTACTATGAACTCAAGGAAATGCCCATGTCGATATTTTGGCAAGTTCCACAGTACTTTCTCATAGGGTGTGCGGAGGTTTTCACATTCATTGGGCAGTTGGAGTTCTTCTATGAGCAAGCGCCTGATGCCATGAGAAGTTTGTGTTCTGCTCTCTCTCTCACCACTGTTGCGCTTGGAAACTACACGAGCTCTTTACTAGTAACCATTGTTACAAAAATTAGTACTAGAAATGGGAAGCTTGGTTGGATACCAGACAATTTGAATTATGGTCACGTCCATTACTTCTTCTGGCTCTTGGTTGTGCTGAGTGTGCTGAATTTAGGAGCTTTTCTCTTGGTAGCAAAGTGGTACACATATAAAAGGGCGGTGGGTACACTTCGTTAATGGCCACTTGAGGCGACACCATATAAGCAAGTTGTTTCTTCACTTGTGTCTGAATTTCTTCGTTTCTGCTAATGGTGGTTCAAGAACTTGTATATTCAGCCCTTTTAGAATGTCATTTGCTTTACTGTATATGAATAATACGTAGAGAGAATAATGCAAATGACAAAAAAACTCTTCATGTTCATGCTATTTCAGAACAACTATATATTGTCAAAATGAAGTTGAGCTCCATGGCTGCTTTCTTGTGAGACTTCAAATCTGTTGATAACAACGCTGCAAAGTGCCGAGACACTGCAACTAGTTGTTCGTTTACAATACATTGTTGTTATACATTGCATTTCAAGGCATAATTCATTTGTGACCAATGCAGAACAAAAATGAATAGCAATTGGAAGTGGTTAAATTCAGATTTGCTAGAACGTGGGAAGCACGGCTCTCAAAAAATAAGAGTTTGGAGCATTAAATAGCTTGTATCCATAGAACATCTGACGTGACATAGATAATGAATAAATAGGAGTTAATATCATTCCAATTGCCATAACTAATTGATTGGGCAGACCACCTAAAATGGATTATTTATTATTTGATCCATATCTTGACATAAGAAGTCCAACAGGAGCAATACTTGAAATGGCGATCCATAAAAAAACATCGATACTCAGATCGGCTAGAACAAGGCGATAGCCAAAAGGAATTACTAAATAACTTAGCAAAATTGATATAACTGCTATGGATGGTCCGATGACACACCGGCATAGGTCAATTCTAAAAAGAGTAGGATACAGGTACGGATACACCAAATAATATTATATATATAAATAATAAGTTTTGATCATTTTACCCGAATAATCATAAATGATATTAGTAATTTGAAGGGTCGAAGTAAATGTTTATATATTTGTGTTTTCTTAAATTTTATATTATTTTTCTAATTAACTCGGGTCGAAGTAAATGTTTATATATTTGTGTTTTCTTAAATTTTATATTATTTTTCTAATTAACTCATAATATGTAACACTATACATAGAAATTAGGAGACACCAAACACGACACATAATACAAGATGCAATAAATAAATAAATAACAGAAGGAAAATTAATAAATAATAATTCTCAACTCCATACAACTTTATAAATCCCCACTTATATAAATCCAAAATCATAACAATTAAGTTTGAAATTCATAATAATTTAAACAAAGTAATAAATAACGATAAACCAAGTAATCAACCCTACCGCTAGAACTGTCTGGGACCGTAAATATCAACAAAAAGATAGGTTAATCTCACGAGCAAATCCGCTCTACTACATCCGTAGAGATAACCAATAAACTCATCATCTCTAACCTAACTAAAGAGACATCTAACTCAATACCCATAAGTATGTAATCAAATATTATAAATATAAAATGATATGTAACTCAATCATGAAATCAACTATGTATCTATAGACAACTCAACCATGACTTCGCAAGTCAACTATACCCATAGATACTCATGAGACTCCATTAATAGTCAGTTCACGGCGGTTTCATATCCCATTTCATATCCACAAGATAATAATCTATTATTTCTAGTGCACATAATATGAACACAAATTTTTCTATTCACGTTCATAAAATCTCAGCAATACGCAATTCCTTACGCGAACTATTCTAACGTCGAGTCTGGGGTCTAGGTGGGTGGTGGAAAATAGCCTAAAATTGCTATGTCAAAATTGTTATATCTCAGGAAAAAAAATATAAAAATGCACTACGCAATTTAGGTCCATGACATACTGACTTTTAGTGATTCCAAATATAGCATGCGAAACAAAAATAATTACGTATATAGATACATATACTACAACTAGAGCATGCAAAACAATACAAACTCGTATACAAAATTACAGCATAGCAGATTAACAGAACCAACAAATCCAGAAATCGAATCATTAATAATCTAATCATCATTATCACATATAGTTCTGTTTTACAGAGAGCATTCAGATTAATCATAAAATTTTAGAATTTAGAGCCCTAGTTATGTTAACATATAAACATTCTAGATTCAAAACCCTAGTGATACTTGACTCCTCATGTGCAAAATCAGAAATCACCCCCCCCCCCCCAAGGTTGCAGTCCTTCCTGACACGAATCGTACGCCTAGGGTTCGTTTTGGGCTCTACAGAGAGAGAGAGCCCAAAACGAACCCTAGGCATTTGTAATCATGCAAATAATATTAGCCTCATTATAAAGGCATTAAAATAGCGGGGTATTATATAATATATTTTAAATTGCATTGAATCCCATTTTTCTGAAAAATATATTATAAAAAAATATTCCAACATGTTCTTGAAGTGTCCAAAACATATTCTTGTTGTGTCCAATTAGAAAATAAAATATTCAAAATTTAGGATACTTCTAGCCGTATTCGAGACATATTCGGGCCATATTTGCGTGTTCAAAACGTACGTAAGTATTCGATACCACCACGGCACTTTTAAAAAGTGCAGGTGGGGATATGTTTTTCTTAAAAGTGGTTAGTACAGGACAGTAAACAATTGTGAGACACTGTTTGCTGATTATCCAAACAAAAGTTATTGATTCAGATTATTGACCTCTTGTACCTTTTTCTGCAGGCAAGATTGAAGGACCTATTTTCTTGTGCTGTTTTATATGAGATCAAATAGCATAGAGTTGAACAATTGACTCTTTTTTTTTTTTTTTCGGCCTCAAGGGACATGAATTCTTTATCAAAATTGGTATACTTTAGCACCCAATTTGCATTATCGTTGAACCCTGGGCTTCCTAACTCTATTTGTTGTCACTTGTCACCCAATACGCCTGTGAATTAACAATCATTGCTTATGCAATGACAAAAGAGGAGGTTGCTAAGTGTAAAACTAGTCACCCTCCATTACCACAGAAACACTATTTGATGAGTTTTTTTTTTTTAATGTTATTTCAGCTTTATCACTATCTTCTAAAACAAATTCTCACTTCTATTTTTATATTTATTAGTATTACAACAAGGAATTCGGTCATGCTGAGCACAAAATTAAGATGTTGATGTCAATATATTATTTGAGATATAGACAAGCTATTTTGACTCTTGAGAGTCAGCATATTAAATTGGATCTAAAAATAATGTATTATGTAGAAAATGCTAAACATCGTGAATATAATTCATAAATTAGTATATCGCATTAGGTGACTGATAATTTGACAATTTTTTATATTTTAAAAATAATTAATTTAAAAGAATACAGGAAGGAAAAAAAATATATCAAAACTTATCATTATAGAATCTAAATCCTAATATAACTCAATAACAAAAAATTTAAATTAAATTTTATGCTCTTGTCTTCCTTTGAAAGATCTTTTCTATTAAATTTTCAAATAATTGCGACAAGAAATTATAAATTTTTTTCTATAATTTTTTTAACATAAGCTTGGAACTATTTCTCTTGAATAAAAATTCTAATTTTCTTCATTATCTATATGTGTGAATAATTAAACAAACACATAATATACTTAAAGTTTCTTATAATTTTATTTTGATTTGTTATTTTCGATCACCAAGTTGAATTATAAAAAAAGATCAAAAGAAGTGGAGGGAGTGCAAAAGAGTATATATGTATATATAATAAAATATATATAAATTTAAAAAAATTAAAGACAGAAGCCCAATTTGATTACGGTTATTACTTCCTCCTTTAATGAAATTCATTTAGGGCCCGTTTGGTAACGTTTATGTTTAGTATTTTTTGTTTATAAAAACAAAATTTTAAGCATGTTTGATAATTTTTGTTGTGTTTATAAATTGTCAAAACACTTTTTAAACAAAATTGTAGCTAAGCCTTCAAATCCTAGACACCCCAAATGATGTTTTAGTGTTTATGTTTATCATAAAAAAAAAAAAATTTATTTCTTTTTTATCTAAAATGGTGATTATATTATTTTAATTAAAAATTAAAACTAAAAGTGAAAAAATGAAAAGAAAAAAATTATAAAAGGATATTGCTTAATGCAACGATAAAAATATTAAAATTATCAAGTGTAGACAGAATTAAAGAACATCAATTGCCTTAAGAAAAAAAAAATTGGATACAATATGAATAATTACTAAAATACTTGATAATAAAAATTAGTTACTTAGGAGTATGCTAAAAGAAACCTTATTTGTGAAAAAAAAACAAAGAAGTCACAGCCATCTCCTTATCAAAAAAACAAAAATAATATTGTGTACTCATATCATTCATTAATTTTGTGTTAAAAGGGAAATAGTAATCAAAAAAATAAAAAGGAAAGTAGTAGTAAAAGAAATTCAAGAGCAAGAGTATGACCTTCAAATCCCTCTTCTTACTCCATTCAGATTGAAAAACTTTCAACTTTCTCATAGTAATATATATATTTTTCTTATTAGTAAGGGATGTACAAAGAATCGGGGGAATCGGAACCATAGCTAAATCGAACCGAATCGTTGGGAACAGTTCCGGATCTCTCAAGAATCATAAGGAATCGAACTGTGTACACCCCTACTTGTTGGGGTCTGCGTTGTGGGTCATTCTAATTTTACAGTACATTTTGCAGTGCAGATATATATGTAACCCAATATTATTAATTTTTTTATATATATATTTCTTATTTTGTTATTATACATAGATTTGTTGCAACATGAATTTGATTTTTTATTCAATTTATTATATTAAATTTTTTTAAAAATAATAATAATTTAAAGTTAACAAATATATTTTTGTAAAACTATTTATATAAATACTTAAACAATAAACATAAATGATTACCCGAGGCATGTATTTTGATAAAATATTAAAAATTATAAAATCAAAATAGATGATATTTTAGATGTGTGGCGTATAGTAGTAGGGTCGACGAGTTTTCTTTGTGAACTAATGTAGTTTTGAAGGTTCAGCAATCCACTGTTGACACGTCCTCACTTTTACTTGAAGAAGAGTTCTTCTACCATATCACACATGCATATATATATATATACACACATACATATAAAGTATTGCATACAATTACAGTATAAGCATGGTTCGGAGTTTACTCACTGCTCGATGATTCGGAAACCATATCAGGCAGCCAAAACAGGTAAACTCTCGAAATTCAAAGTTTTCATAGCAATGAAATTAGACATAAAAGATATAGGGTTTTGTGTTTAATTTATAATAATGAATCAGTAAAATGTAAAATTATAGGGGTTTTAGCCAAATGTTTATGAGTGATTATAAATTTATAACCGACAATTTTGAATTTGAATTATGTTCAATATTTCAATCAAGCCCTATAATTCTTCAATTTAGAAGCAATCCCATTTTATAGAGATTTGCCTTTACACTGTTCGACGAAAAGACTGAACCACACACACCAAACACAAACATATACGATATATGCTCCAATATGTGTGAGTATACAAGTCTTTTGCAGAGCTTCAATTGGTTAAATCTTTCAATGCCCAGAAGTACCTGAAGAAGATAGGTTTGGGAAAAGAAGACTACCACTTCTGGAAACAAGTAGGCAAGGCATTGCCATGCACATACACACTGTTTGGGGTTGCCTGGTTGTACAACGAAACTTCACCACTTGGTTGGTGGACACTGAAGCCACGGCCCAAGGAAGAGAGAGAGTTGGCTCACCTCTACGAACGACGGAAGTTTCCGTACCTGGGGGACGAGGAGTCAATGAAGGAGTTCGTTGAGAAGGGTGGCATGATCGGCACTACTATAGGCCCAAAAGGGATCATTGAAACCGATAAAGACTGGTATAAGTATCAGAAGAAGTTGCAGGACAAGAAGTTCGAACAAGAAGCTTTGAAGCTGTGGACAAGGATGAGGAATGAAGTCATTTCAGAGCTCCAAGAGAAAGGGTTTGATGTTGAGTGATGGTTGCAGTGACTTCTTCTATATGGTGAAGAATTTGATGAATGCTGTGCCATATTTTCAGAGTCTAGGAGGTGTGTGTAAGCTTTGAGCCTTTTGTTTGATCCAAAGTGTCGACTGTCGATTCACATTTGGCTTTCCACTTGTGATGGATACTAAACATATCTATTTTGGTTTTTATGTTGTTAAGGAAGTGATTTCAAGTGCATCAATGATTCATGTAATCAAATTAGATAAATTTCTGATAAATAAAAAAATTTAGATAAAATTGAACCATACTTATATTTAGTTATTACATTCACCCATTCCAATTCCTAGAATAATATTGTAATGTATATGGTAAGGTTCGCTTCTTTTCTTTTCTACTTTTCTGTTTTTGAGACATGCTTAAATTTTGCTATTGTTTTACATAAAACATATCACTAACCAAACAATGGTTCCTCAATCATAACCTCAACGTTTGCCATATTAATTTGGGAAAATTAGATTTCAGTGACCAAAATTGAAAAAATACTACTTTTAGTGACTTTATACTCAATAAAAGGTGAATAGTAACCAAATTTTAAAAATAATTGCTAATGAGTGACCATTTAATCTTAAAGTCCAAAATACCCTTCCTTCTCTTCATAGATCTCCATCATTTTTTTTTTCAAACCCAAATATCATAAACTTCAAAGAATCCAATGACTTGTATACAATAGATGAACATATATACATTCTAAAGAAGATAATATATATATATTCTTGTATATTAATATCTCATTAACAAAAAAAATAAACCTAATTTGAGTGCAATTAATTATTAATAAGAAATATTGGAAAAAAGGAATAGACTTGGCTAATAAACCTATTCACTATTGCCTATGACTGGCCCCATGACGGTTGATTATCAACTTCTCCTCTTAATCTTTCTTTTCTTATATTAGGTCTCAACTAGTTAATTTATTCCAAGCTATAACTCTTGTCGCATCTTTGGAGCCCTAAAATTCACCAAAGAAAAAAAAATCCAGATATGCACATGCATTAATTGTAAGAAAAACATATATATATATATATATATATAGTCTCTCTCTCTCTATATATATATATATATATATTTTTCTAGAATCCTTTTATACCTTTTGAAGTTTTGATATTTAGGGTTGAGCTTGGAGAAGACGAAGAAAGGATTGGGAATTTTTAAATAAAATGAGGGTATTTTGGACATTAAAGTTAAATGGTCACTCATTGGCAATTATTTCTTAAGATTGGTCATGATTTACTTTTTATTGAGTTTAAGGTCACTGTAAAGCATATTTTTAAAATTTTGGCCACCAAAATCTAATTTTTCTTATTAATTATTTACTTATTAAATTATAGATGATTAGAGCATTTTAAGGCAAGCAGAAATTAACTCCATTTGATTTGAGGAGCAGAAAAGAGATCAAGATCCCCAATTAAGTATAGATAATTAATGGATAAGATTCTCTCCAACCAAATCTCTCTCTTGAACTCCACAGACCTCAATTTCGTGGTTCAGATTCAGTCACATCATCATCTTATTAAATTCAAATTTGAAATTTCTTTTACAACTAAATCGATAAGTGCTAAAATTAAACAAGATAATGAGGCAGCTGAATCTGAAGTTCTGAACGGCAGGATTGAGGACAATTTTACCCATTCTTATTAAATTTGTCATTTCTTATTAAAGTATCTTTATTATTTTTTATCTTATCTAAATATTAATTATACCATTTGCCTTAATTTTATTATAGGTATCAATTTATCATAGCAATAGAAAAAAATACACAGAGTTGTAACTACCACCAAATTCAATCATTTTCTAAAATGATTAACCTACTATTAAAACTTTACTATTTATAATAAAACTTAACATTTTTTCATATAATATATTCATGAAAAATTAAGAAATTACTCAAATAAAAAAATACCTTATTTTTTATACAGTATATCCATGAAAAATTAAGAAATTACTTAAATTGTTTTAAACATTTATACTTAAGATTTTTATTAAAACAATTAATTTCAAGAAGGTAAATTTATGCAAAATTGGTGGAGAATGTGTCACAAAAATAGTATGAATTTTTTTCATAATTTATTTTAATAAGAAAAATAGATTAAGTGTAATTCAATAAGAAAGGATATTATGATAATTTAATAATATAAAAAAATAGCCCATCACATGACATGCATAGGGGGCATTTGTAATAAATTGCTATAGTTCAGGGATATTGTTGTACAAAATATGGTTCAAGAGAATTATTTGCAAATTTGTACATAGTGTAGGGGAATTTTTTGCACTTTACCCTCATTACTAAAGAATTAAGGCTCCATTTTGGATTGAAGGATTCTAAATGAATGGATTTATGTTTAAATTAAGGCCAAAGGGCAATAAACCGAGATTTGAATTTTTCTTTTATTTAATTAATTTCTAAAATAGGATTTTAAATAGTTTTAAATGTGAAATACATGTTTGGGACTTATATGAAAGTCCGAGGAAGTTTTGGGAGTATTTGGCAAAAGTTGACTTTTTCGAGTTAAGTGGACCGGGAACGCGGGTCACGTGGGCCCCAAAAATCTGAAAGTATCAGAATGACACCAAATTTGGATAGTAGCTTAAATAAAATATTTAACGCACTACAGAATCAATTTCGGGTCCGTAAGAGTTACCGAAAGTAAAAACAGAGCGTAAGAAGGTTTAGTGAGAGACTAGTAACATTTTTGTAAATATGACAGCTAGGTCTATAAATAGCAAAGTAGAGAATTCATTAATTTATTCTCTCATTCTCCAGTAGCCGTGAGAGAGCATTATACATATAGATATATCTCTACAACTTCCTTCTCTATTGAATTTGAGGGACTTGGGTCCAAATTGGAATACGCTAAAGAAGAACAAATTAATCTACGCATTGAGAGCTCGAGTTTAATCCATCCAGAATCGAATTTGAAATTTTTTAATTTTTTTGGTGAAAGTGAGGGATAGCTTAAGACTATAGCTATTGAAGTAGAGGGTGTGTGTTGTGTCTTTCGTTTCAAATTGAATTTTATATTTTAGGCATAAAATTGACGATTTCATGTTATATATGATTATATGAGATTTTAGGATGAAATTATTGATTTAATTGATATATGTATGTTTCATTGGATTAGAAATGATTGGTATGTGATATAGAATGCTTAAATTGCTAATATATGCCTTTTATGAAGAATATTGCATATGTGAAAATTTTGGAGAATTGTCAAAAATCTAGTTTTAGAAATTGAATGTAAACATGTGTCATTATGAACTCTTACATGACATGCTAGAATGAACATATGACATAAATTGAGTGCAATTTATCGAGACGTGCGAATGTATATGCAAAACGTGACTTGTTTTGTGTGTGCGTGGAGTGTTATCTTAGAAGTGACTCATGACAAAGTAGACGGGGAACATATCCCCAGGGGTGAGGTTGAAAAACTACGAACTTACACAAAAAGGTTGGTTACCGGTGGGTTAGTAGCCCAAAAATAAGTAGAATATAGGGTATGGGACTTTGGCACATATCCGGATTGTGTGTGTGAGTGTAATTCCAATTCTGAGAGCGTGTTGAGTCTTAAGTGTAACAATATGACTTATGTGACTTGTGTGGATTTTATTTACGAATTCGGTTATGTCATATGTTATAGATATGATGAAATGTGCATAGAATCATGATTATGAACATTGTAGCTGTCAAGTTTTTTTTATGTATATACTATGTGAATGAAGGATTTGGTTTTGACTAGAATGCTAGGAAGCATGACACATAGTTAGGATATGCATGTTGAATTACATTTATGTGATGATGTGAAATGTGAACTTGAACAGATTGCACAACGTATTATTTTGAACCGTTAAACTTGTTCATCCTCCTGCATTAACACTTTAAAGGCATGATAAGGAGGTGGTTGATAGTGAGCAATCATGAGTTAAGTTGGAGTCAGAAGAACTCTTTTTTGGGTTGTCTTTGATTTTATGCACGTCCGAGATGTGGACATAGTGCATTTAGTAATGTATAAGGAGACTTAAACTTTTGAAACATTGTGTATGAATGACGTCTTTATGATTTAATTGTTATTTATACATGCTATGAATGTTGTGGAAATGATGATTAAGCTTTAAGAATGCACGAATATGATGATATGTGAGATTAGTACAAAAATGAACACTTAGAGATTTCTGCAGATTTTTCAATCGAATGATTTCGATGCATCGTAACCCTCATTAAGATGCATTATAATTCGGCGATGCATCGAAGTACCTAAGACGATGTATCGTAATTTTGGTGAGAATTGGGTTGAAAAATAGTACTTTTTGCAGGATGTTACGCAATTTCTACAATGCATCGAAACCAACATTACGATGTATCGTAATACATGACAAATTAGGACATTATAGATATGTTGGGTATGTGTGTGCATGGCTAATATGTGAGCCCATTGAGACGAGTGTTGTAGAATTGTGCATATGTAATAATGTGTACTTGATGATTTTTTCGCAATATTAATGTGAGGTGATGACATGTAACCTAATCACTCTCGATTTCCGGGAGTCGGCAATTGGGGCATAACAATTTTATCAATCATGATATCAAATGGGTAATTGTGATTAGGAGTGTGGGTTTATGACTTAATCACCCTTGAGTTCTTGTATCGTTAAGAGTACGAGAATTCGGGGCATGCCACTTGTGGTTTCAAAATGGTGCACAATACCTTCCTCTCTTTTTTTTTTAGTGCAGCAAGCGCCCTCCAATGAATTGAAGTAAAATGATAAAAATACCCTCACAGATCAAAAAATAAAAACAAAAAAGTGATTACCAAAAAATAACTCTAATTCACCAAATTTTTTTCTCGGTATTTTTTAGCAAATTAAAGTTCTTTTTTCCTTTTCTTTTTGGTAATTTTCGGTAAATTACTCACTTTTTTTTCTTTCTTTTTAACATTTTTTAATTTTTTTATCTGAGAGTATTTGTGTCATTTTACGTCAATTTTTAACTCAAATAATGTAAAATATGAACAAATTGCACTAATTTGTAAGTTGGAGAGTGTTTGTTGCACCCAAAAAAAAGAGAGGAGGGTATTGTGCACCATTTTAAAATCAGAGGGGTATTTATTATACTTTGACCTTAAATTAATAATGTATATTTTGAAACCCTTTCTTTGTTGGTCGAGTATAAGTTAACATATTTTGATTTATCCATTTATTGCTCTAAATAAATCAAAAGATTATTGGAGATGACAAGCAAAACACTGTGGATGTTATCAATTTCCTTCTACTATAAGGCAGGTAGTCAAAAAATTAATAATGCAAAAAAAAAAATGATAATAACAATAATAATAAGGTATGTCACGTTGTTGCATTATTAGACATGATCAAGTTTTAAATTTCAAAGGAAATAAAATATTAAAACAAAAAGTCTGAGAGCAACTAATTTCTGTAAAACAATTTTTGGTAATGAAAAGGATGAATAAGAGATCTTAGAAATTGAACGACCACAGCGGGCTGATCCACTGCACTACGCAGTCCTGTTGCCTATTACTCCTGTTATTACCAAATTGAGATTTGAAAAAAAAAATGTAATAAAGGAAATTCAACTGAAATTAATCAATTATTGTCTTATGGTAAAACGATGAAATAGGATTTATGAATCTCACTCCATATATTTAGGGAGCTAATATTGGCACTCCACCAATATCCTCTGGCGCTCCACTTTAACCTTTTTGTAAAGTAAAATTACAAAGGTATCCCTCTACTATATAATCTTTGATTCTTATATTTTTAATACTCTAATTGGTCTTATTTGATAAGGTCAGAATTGTTGACTTCAAATTGCAACTTCTCTCTCACGTTCTTTTTTGGTGTGAAAATACTTTTTCGTTGATTTTAAAAATATTATTTCTTCGTGTTGAATCAATTTATCAATATTTATTTTAGAAGTAAAAAAGTTTAGAATTCAATATAATGATTTAGAGAGTATCAATCAATAGTATGTGATTAGGATAATAAAAGTTACGTGATTAGATAAGTTGGGAAGAAGTTGTTAATAATAGATTACCTAGAGAAATATTAAAAAAGTATTTGAGTTGGAAACAAACATTATATCAATGAATAAAACCTATTTGAAAAAAAATTAATTATATTTAAAATCAAAAGAAAGTTTAATTTCACTTCAATAAAAATTATGATATATAGTTCTTTAAGAAAACTAAGAAATTTTTTTTTATTTTAATTGAGAACTTTTAGAAATTAAAAGATGAAAAGAGAAAAATATGACTCTATGAAATCTTTTTCCAATTGTAGTTGTCTTAATTTAACTAAGGAGCATTTGCACCAAAATTTCAAAAGATAAAAATAAAAAAATTAATATGATATTTTTCTTTGTTTGCCCTCCCCCCCTTCCTTTCTGTTTTTTTGTTCATAAATTGATGGTATGTTTCTAATTTTTAATTTATTTTATTTTATAAATAAGACACATGGAAAATAAATTACACATTTGGTGAGTAAAAATATAATATTTCAAATTTTGGATTCTTTGAGTTATATAGGATAGAGACACAAACAACAAGTTTCAATTGAAAAATGTCTAAACTATAGTATTTGGGTGGTAATAAATGGATTGTTATATTGTAAACCTAAAGTAAAAAAAGTTGAAATTTTTTTTTTCTTCAGAAAAATAAAATAAAATTAAAATTGAGTCTTGATTTAGAAGGACAATTAGGATACTAAAAATATAAGAATCTAAGATGGTATAACATATTACCACTTTTGTAATTTTACTTTACAAAAATATAGGAGTGGAGTGCCAGAGGATATTGGTGGAGTGCCAATATCAGTTCCCATAATTTATATAAGATTTTGTAGAGTTAAATTTTGTTGGAGATAGCTCAAGAGATTTTGCTTGTTATAATTGGGTTTTTGTTAACCTCAACCCAATCCAAACTTTATTTGATTTTTAACCTTTATTTGAATCTATACCTAACTCATTTTAGGGATGGCTCAATATAATTTGAAGTCTTAGACAAAAAAATATAAAATTAGTTTTTTAATATATAATATATTAATATCAAATAATAATTAATAATTTTTATTTAAAAATCATTCTTCTTATTGAATTTTTACCTAATTTTTTTGTTATTTAATTATCAATTGTAACAAATTTATCAAGAGCTTATTTTTTTAGATAGAATTAGTTTATCTATTCTTCTCTTATTTTTTAATACTTTTAGTAGACATGTTCAATAATATAAATAACAATGATCACAAATAAAATATACAATTTTATTATAATAAAAAATAATAAAATTACAAAATAATTTAAGTTAAAGAACAATGGATACTAATGTTAGAAAAATTCGGTCCAATGCTTCAACAAATTCTTTAATTGTTTTATAACTTCCAATAAATTTATGGCACCCAAATAAAAAATTGTCACCTTCAAATCATTAAAATGTCCCAAAATGCAAAAATATGTGAGAATATAAGTGAATTCAGTTGGAGTGAAATAGTGTGATTGTAACAAGTGAAGAGAAGATAAAACGTTGTAATGAGAGAGGAGGAGGAGGAAGAAGATGTAGAGTCTATAATGAGATTATGATTAGAGGATAGAAAAATAAATAAATGTTGTAATTAATGGGAGAGGAGGAAAAAAGTGAGGAATAAGGGAAAAAAAAGATAAAAGTTAATAGAAAAGATGAAAAGTTTTATAATCCCCGATTTTTCAGAATTATCACTTAGGTATAGATTCAGTCATTCATACAATTGTTGTAATGAGGAAAAAAAACATGAAATGAGGAGAGAAAAAAAAAAGAGGCGATGAAGGAAAAATTAGATTTTGGTGACCAATCCTAAACAAAATTATTCTAAAGTGACCATAAAGTCTAACAAATATGAATAATCACCAAAATTGAAACTTAATTGCTGATGAGTGACCATTTGAGATTAATTTGGTAAAAACACTTCATATTTATTAAAAATTTTAAAAATAATTTTTAGACAACAAACTTAAGTGTTTGAGAGAACGAAAAAATGAGAGCAACTAATTTTTGTTAAACAATATTCCAATTACACCCAGTATTTTTTTTTTGGTAATGAAAAGGATAAATAGATCTTATAGAAATTGAACAACCACAATGGGAGTTGAACCTATGACTTTTTAATCCAAAATCAAACGCGCTAATCCACTGCGCTATGCAGTCCTATTTCCAATTACACCTATTATTACCAAATAAAATAGCTCAATTGAGTTGAGATTGAAAAGAAAAATGTAATAAAGAAAAATTCAACTGAAATTATTACCTTCTAATAAAACGATGAAATAGGATTTATGAATTTGACTCCACATAACTTATATAAGAATTTGTTGAGTTAAATTTTGTTGGAGAAAACTCATGAGATTTTGCTTGTGAAGTAGAGTATAATTGGGTGGGTTTTGTCAACCTCGACCCAATTCAAACTTTATTTGATTTTTAACGTTAACTTCCAATATAGAAATTTGAGCCTGAGTTGAGCTTAAATTAAGGAGTCTGAGTAGAATGGTAGGTTGGATTCAACTTGTGTTGAAAATTTCATACTCGAGTTAAGCTTAGTCTTTTGACTAAGCTAACGCACATGAGTTGTTAATAGATACTCACTTAGGAATCACAGATACTTCACTAAGGGGGTGTCGTGGCGGTGTTGGTCACTCAAACACATGTCAGACACTTTTTAAAATTTTTATTTTTTGGACATTCCTCGAACACTATGTAACACTCCTCGAACACGTGTAACAATGATGTATATTCAAGTGTTTAGAAATAAATTTATATGTGACCGAGTTATGATGAACAATCTGAGCTAAATATATGTAGAAGACTAAAAAATGAACAAAAAATGAAACATCATAACTAAATAAGTCTGGTTCTTTAATCTATTTGTCTATTTTTGTTTACAAGTTTGTTTGATTCTTAATTGCTTGATGATGAATTGAAATATTTCTAAAATGTAGTATTTTTTTGTTGAATAATGAATATATATTAACATATTATATTATTATTTTATAGCCATATCCGTGTCCTTTTTTATAATTTTTCATGTCATCGTGTCATGTCGTACTCATATCCCGTGTTCGTGCTACCTATTCATCCTATTTGAAAAGTCAATATGAGATAATTGTATCACCATTAGTTTTGGAAATTTTTTCAACTTGACCAATATATATTAACATTTGAAAAGATAATTTAGAAATTTCAAAAAGAGACTTAAAATTTTGGAATTCTGAAAACATTATGGAAACAAACAATTAAATTAAAATTGAGGGAGTAAAAAGGGACAAAAGTTGATGTGAGATGTGTACTTTCTTCAAAGCAGTGAATATTCAACTAAAATGGTTTGATTTTTTCGTGTAATATACTCTCTCCGTCTGATTTTATTAGTCCATTTTTGAAAATTTTTTTTTAACTTCACAATGGGAAAGGGGATGAGGAGTCGAACCTTTTTTTTAAGAAGGTTGTTTTTTATTTTTTATTTTTTTTGTATTGATGGTAAATGAATTACCAATTCTACCCATAAGATCAATAGTTACCAAAATTGAAACTTAATTGCTGATAAGTGACAATTTGAGGTTAGTTTGGTAAAAAAAACACCTCATATTTATTAAACATTCTAAAAAAAAATTTTAGATGATGAAATTACCATTCAATATAATTATAACTCCTTGAATTCATCATTAGAGCTCTCTTCCTCGTCCATCACTCTCATTTTTCCTTTTTAATTTGCCAGTCTATCAATTAAAAATATATAATTTCTTTATCATCCTTGTCTCTTTTCCCATTCTCTCTATTATGGTCTCAAAATATACTACATAACTGAGAGGATAAGAAGTTATATAACAAATTTGAGACACATTAAAAGTTGCTTAAATTTACTTAAGAAGTGTTTGAGAGAACGGAGTCTTTTTTTTTTTCTCACTAAGAGATCAAAATTTTTATTAGATCAACAAAACAAATATCATAAACATCATTTGTATTCAATTCATACTAATTTTGTGTAGAAATTGAGAAGCAATATATATATATATATATATATGGTATATAGAAATGGGCAAAATTGAGGTTACCAATATATGACAAGTATAAATTTTAATGCTATAAACTCAAAATGTATTACTTCTCAATTTCTATGCTAAGGAGGAGGAAAAGAAAAGTCATTCTACTTGGACTTGAGAAAAAAATGCAAAAAAACTCAAATCAAATGCTTCTGCAATGCTATTTATATTGCTCCAATTTGAAGAAGATTAAACAACCTCAACACCATTCATGAGCCATGCCATTATGTACAAAAAAATTGGTATTTTCGATTTGCTTTATCAAATAATTTATTTTTTAACATATACTATCAATTATCCAAAACCAATAAAAGAAATTCATTTTCAATAGTTAAACAAGACCACCATGAAAAAGAAAGAAAAACACTACAAGATCCAACTGTATGAAAAAAGGATATTAATTGTTGCTGCCTAAATTATTATTTCTTATTCTAATTGTTACTCCAGTATTCTAGTTGTTATTACCATATAACAACTTCTAGCATCACCTGCAAATAAACAATACAAACCAAGAATTATATAAGAATATAAATAATACATTATATGAAAATAAAAATAAATAATTATTAGTTAAAAGTTATTTCTAAATATTTATTAGACAACTTGAAAGAGCCGCTCTTATTAGGCGACTTGAAGCAAAATGTTTAATTGAGATTAATGTAAAGGGTAAATTTGTCCAATTATAAATAATTTCTTAGAGGAAGGATATTTAATGGAGATTAATGTAAAGGGTAAATTTGTCAAATTATAAATAATTTATTAGAGGAAGGATATTTAATGGAGATTAATGTAAAGGGTAAATTTGTCCAATTATAAATAATTTATTAGAAGAAGGATATTTAATTGAGATTAATGTAAAGGGTAAATTTGTCCAATTATAAATACTTTATCAGAAGAAGAATATTTATGTAATAAGTGATCAAATGGTCAATTATCAACAATTAAGTTTCAATTTTGGTGACTATTCATCTTTTTTAGATTTTATGGTCACTTTAAAGTAATTTTGTTTAGGATTGGTCACCAAAATCTAATTTTTTCAAGATAAAAATTAGAAGTTTTAGAATTAATTAAATTATTTGGGCTCACTATTAAATCTTTACTATTAGTTGGGGTCTAATAATATAAGGAAACAAAAATTTTAGAAAATCTAATAATATAAGGAAACAAAATTTTAGAGGCCTTTCTATTGGTTGGGGCCATAATGTCGCCTTAGGCTCCATCCAACCTTGGACTAATTTCACTGAAAATCAATTTGGTAAATGAACCAATTGGCCTTCAAAATAGTATCAATATGTGCAAATCGAATTAGTTCGAATTGGATCGCGATTTGAACTAGATCCGTATGCACCCCTGGATTTGGACAGTTCTTCTTAAAAACAATATGGTTACATTTCTTTTTAGAGACAATATGGTTAGTTATTAATTTTCATTTTCAACCAGTTTTTGACTATATTTGATCACTAAATGATACTCATCATAGGATACATTTTTTTCTACTTATTGATGTGACATGATGTGAGGACAGGTCTTGGCGCAACGATAGGGTTGATTTATTGTGACTTGAAAATTACGAATTCAAAATAAAAAATAATCTCTCTACACGTATATCTGACTTTTTTCAAATTGTTTCAAATTCCAAAATCACATAAAACTCTTGTTTTGAAGTAGTGCATTAATGTGTCATGATATGTTAAGACCAAACAATTTGTATAAGCTCAACCACATGCAAGTCAACCCTCTACTTGAAAAGGGAGTTGTCATGCTAGAAGGCCATCACTTTGGAGACTCAAAACCCACAAAGAGAATTGAGGTTGGTGTAGTGTTGGGAGCTCTTCTAGTGAAGTGCCTCCAACTTTTTATTTTTATTCTATCTTAAGTAAAAAAAGAGATAAATTATCAAAAACATAAATGTAACTTTATTTTTTCTTTTCCTTTTCATCTTTCCTTGCCTTTTTTTATCATTTTAAACAGGTTGCCTGCATAGGAGAAAAAGTTGAGGAGATAAAAGAGGTGATTATTTCTGGTATGCTTGATAATATATAGTTATTTATTTACATACTTTAGTTTATATTTCAGAATTATTGCTTCAAATTTTTTTTATTATAATTGTACAACTTATTGTCACATCTTATGAACATAATTTTAGAAATCTTAAAATATTTAGTGCAATGAATAAATTAAAAATCAACTATAAATTAAAAGATTCTATTTTTTTTTTCCTTTTGATATATGATAATTTTATTCTCCTTACATTCTCCCTTTTCTTCTATTCTATTCTTCTGAATGTTCCCCATGGATTCTCTTCTTCATACAACTATGGATTGCCAAATTGCAATTCGATTCTAGGATTAGGGTTTCATTTTTAGAAGGCCAAGCCTTGATATTGATATGACGTGCACTTTGAAACCATTGCGCTCGGTTGCAATCTAAACCCTAAAATTCAATTACGAATTAAACTTTTACAGAATCTAAAATATCGACTTCCTACATATAAACTGAGAATCTGAAATTAAAGGCAGTGGCTTTCTTGGAGAGAGAAGGAAGGTGGCAGTTGCACCTGCGTTTTAGAGAGAGAAAGTGTGGCCATTTTCGGTTCAGAGAGAGAGAGGAGACAGGGTGCAGTGGCGTCCCATTGTCCAACGATGTTGAGAGGTATGGAGTAGATGGAGACTTAATCTTCCACATCAGTTGAAGTAGTTTAAATTAACGATGATAATGAAACTGATTGTGAAGGCCTCGGAAAAGATTTGGTTTTCAATTGATTCAATTGTTTGGATATTATGATAAAGTTTGTTTGGAGATTGAGAGAGATGGTTTTCGTTTGGAGATATGAGAGAGAAATCTGCTAATCAGAAAATTAAGGTTCGTCCATTGAAGAGGGACTGTTTTTTTTGGTTGAATTAAATACTCGCACACACCCACAAATGTCCACTATGGGGCTCGATCCTCTCACCTCTCTTTCGAGGTTTGACCGTAGATGAGGTTATACCTTTAAAACAATGAACGTATGAATATGTATAAAAGAAATTTAGGTGGGTGATTATGTAATCGGAAATGAATATTTAAGAGAAATTCAATCTTTGTGTGTTAATTTTGTTACAGTATCAAACTGCAGCAGTCACAATATAGTGATATACACAGACATGCATATATGCTGAAACAGGTTCTTTGGATTTATATGTTTATCAAGTTTTTGGTTAGGCTTGTTAGAGTATATCTTCTCTTGATTGTTTATGATAGTAGGTAAATATTGTTCAACTTTTTGACATAAAAGAGGTGGGAGATACTTATTTTTTAAATCAACGAACTTCAACATGACATTTTCTCAACTATTTGGAGCATACTACATGAATTCATTTTCTCATTCCGCTCTTTATCTCAACTACATTGGTTTTTTGGTCTTATCTAGCTTTACCCTCAATTCAGGCTTCAAACCATCTTAATCAATTTGTTCTCGTTTTATCTCCAATAGATGTTACTCCAATCATGTACCACCAATGTGTTCATTTCGAAGTCTATCATTTCTTGTCTTGTCGCATGTCAATCTCAACATTTACATTTGATCATCTCATTTTATGAATGACTAATCTAGTAATTGTTTTTAGAACTTACCATTAGATTTTAGTTTTATATAAAGTATGTTGTTCTATAGAAAGTCTTAATTGTGAATTACTTATTGTTTATTATAAGAAGTAAAAAGGAAATTGTGAGTAATGAATGCACTGATAGTTTTCTTTTTCCCTTTCTTACAATCAGAATCTGGTGCTATGGGGAGTCGTCAATTCTGTCTATTATTGTATTAGCTAAGAATCTGATTCGTGGTCAAAGTTATTAATTGCTCTTTTTCTATGTTTGATTTGCATATTGTGTTTATATTTTTTAAAAAAATCCATAAAATAGCAATTGAGTAAATAACTAGTAAAACTCTAATTATTTAGATCTTTTACTTGAATTCTATATCAGCCTATAGACCACTGACGGTTTTTAGATGTGGGTGTTGCGCATATGTTTCTTAGATTATTTCACCACAGTATGATCTATCAGACAATCTAAAAAATCAATATCAAAAAGATAAATTTAAATCACATAGAAAAATTATCTTTTGTGTGATTTTCCCTAAAGTTAAGAAGAACGAAATTTCCTACACCGTATTATTTGTATTTGGAACCCTTCATCTAGTACATTTGTAATCTTTCAAATAAATTCTCGACCTTTTTAAGAAGTTATCTAATATCCATGATACTAATATCCATATCATGTCATCTCCAATACATTCCCTTCCAATTCCACCCTTCACTAATACCATGTCTAATTATTCATTATTTACTGTTTTTCCAGAAAATAAAATATGAACTTCATCAATTTGCCTGTGGCATATCTACCAAAATATTTGGGTTGGACGAGGAGGTATTAAGTATCATTGAGCTAACCAGCGTCATTTAGCATACTCAAGCTTAATGTTATGATCAGTATATCTTAAGACACTGACTTCTTAGCATTCATTCTGATAAACTAATCAAAGGTACAAACTCTGAAGTAGTGGTCATTCAGGTACCATCTTTACTCTGTTTCTACGAATTGGTCAAGAATCCAAAATCGTCAAATATGCAGAAGCTGAAGCAACTGAAGCTTCAGAAACTTCAGAGAAGGAAGAGCAATGATGATCATCTCAGACTGGCAGTTCCCGTTGGACCCCGTTTTCAAGCTGACATTCCAGATTGGATTGGTCCACCTCGCAAGGAGTGTCTTCATGGTGATGAAAGTGAATCAAGTACTTCAAGATGGTTGGGCACCCAAGTTTGGCCAATTAAAGGCAGAAGCACAGAAACCAAAGGTGATGTGATTGGTAAAGGGAGGCCTGACTTTTGTCTCTGCGAGTCCCCTGGATCTGTAGAATGCGTTAAACGTCACATTACTGATAGAAGGATCCAGTTACAGTATGAACTAGGTCCTGCCTTCTGGAAATGGAAATTTGATGAGATGGGAGAAGAGGTTTCCAGGTTATGGAATTTGGAGGAGCAGAAGAAATTTGATTCTCTTGTGAAAATGAATCCCATTTCAAAGGGTAAAAGTTTCGTGAAGCCTGCCTTGGAGTGTTTGCAATGCCAATGCAAAAAAGGCATAGTTGGTTACTACTTTAATGTATATGTCCCTAAACGCATAAGCATGAAGACCAGGTCGGGATGCAAAATCATTGACACTGATGATGATGAGGCTGGAGAGGCTTCTTATTCCAAAGGTCCTCAAAAAAGGTCTCGAGCTGATGACATTACCAACATTACCTCATACAGTTCCAAGTATGTGAAGACCCGGTACCTGACTGGACGAAGATGATGCTTGCCAACTCGGTACTATTTTGAAGTCTTTTTAGTCTCTGGTTGAGCTTAAAAGGCCTTGTTTTGTATTCTATTGTAAATTTTTAACGCGCATAAAGTTTTTTGGGTTTGACTGAGAACAAGGGCCAGCCTGCTTGATCATGTTTTTGTAGACAATTGGTTAGTTTTCTGTGTACCAGTTGAGCTCTGAAGCCATTTTATAAACTGCTCATTTAATTGTTTTTACTTGAAAGACGTTTCTTATGTGCATATCTTCATATGTAAACAATTCTTGAAACTGTTACTGTAAGTCTCAATTAAGAGAGAAGGAGAGAAACTTACATGAATTTCTGGAGGTGTGTGAAAAGCCACAATTTCAATGTGTAGATTACATGTCTGTCAATATCATACCTGTTAAAGTATGCGAGTTATTCATTGTATAAATCGTTCCTTTATGACATTCTCGCGTTTGTATTTGGCCTTTAGCATGTGGAAGGAGTTCTGGGATCCTTTAAATAAAAAGATTGTAGCTGATTCCATGTCAGCACTTTGTTGTGCAACATTTTTACTTAAAAAATACAACACCTTTATTTCCAAATAATGAGTGTTGTCAACTCAAAGTAATGCTGTTATAACTTCAAAGCAATAGGTGTGTGTGATTCTCAAAGTAATGGTATTGCGTATACACTAAAAAGTAAGTGTACCAGACACAACAACAGGTGTTGTTGCGTTCTTTTGTTGTGGTTATATGGTGTTATGCTATGCAATGCTATAAATTTGCTCAGTCCACCTGTAACCTCGTAAGAAGTTACATGCTTAACTTTAGCCTCCTAAAATTAAGTGGATAAGCAATTGTCCTTCCACGCAGGAGGAGGAGATACCCTACCCGACTCATTTTCTGAGTACACCTACTCTTATACGATGATAAACTCATAGATAGAACTCATCTTTAAAAATCGGCATACAAGAAAATGGTGCCTATGTGTGTATACACTGCACATCTTTGAGTTACCTAGGTGATATGGGACTATGCTAAAAATGATGAAATAATTAGATCCAGTTAGAAGGAAGTTTGAAAGGTTCAATCACCCCGGAAGATTCAATTCTTCTTATGGTAATCTCTTCAAGGAAAAGCCTCCAGTTCGTTTTAACCTTCATTCCAAGCACATTGTGGATCATGCTGTGTGTACATCACGTGGTTCAGATATTGAAACGGTGGACTATCTCATATGTATGTGTCCTTTTGCTCTGGTTTTTTTGGAAGATGAGTCCTCTTTGTTTGGATTTTTCTACTTCTAGTCGTATGTTGTGGCAAAGGTGTTGGACACAGTTGTCAAGTCAATGGAGAAATAGTGGTAGCTATTTCGAAAGTATGAGCCTTGCAGCTTTCGTTTGCTGGCATATATGGAAACGGAGGAATAGAAAAAAAATTGAATCAGAAAAATATATATGTCCTCAGCTGGTGGTGGAAAATGCTCACGGAGACCATTTTTATTTTATAGAAGGGGCAAAGCAGAATATATATATATAGTTTGGTAGAATGTCTTGTTGTTGAAGTTTCTTCACCTCGTCAGATTTGGGTTCCTCCCCCTACTACTGGGTTTTTTAAAGGTAAATTTTGATGATATTGTGGAGGTGGATTTGTGTTTCGTGATGATATTGGGCGTGTGCGATGGATAGCTTCAGCTTTCTACCCGAATGTTTGTTTTGCAGTTGTGGCCGAAGGAATTATTCTAAGGGCTGAAGGAATTGTTCTAAGGGATGCTCTTCAATTCTTGATGCATGCAAAGGGAGTTTTGTAATGTTGTCATTGAAGGGGACTGCAAATCTGCCTTGAGCCTTATTGTCTCTGAGGCGGCGTTGGCTGTTGTTATCTTGCTTGATGTTAAGAAGTTACTGTGTGTGATTGGTGGTTATTGTTGCACTGGGTGTCTCGACCATGCTATTCTGTTGCTCATGAAGTGAGCAGAATGGGCTAGAGCCTCAAAGTTGTTTGGGCATATTGTACCTAGTTGTGTCAGTGCTGCAGGGAGCCTCAAAGTTGTTTGGGCATATTGTACCTAGTTGTGTCAGTGCCGCTAACTGATTTTTGTGGGGGTTCTGATTATAGAGTTTTTCAATCTTTCTATGAGTAAAATGAATTTTTTAGTTCCAGTTTTTACCTTCTCTCCACACGGCAAAAATAAAGAGCTTCTGGTAGCAGAATTCATTCCGGCCATAAACAAAATTTTCTCCAATTCTACCAATTCTGATTTCAAGGCTCCAATTTCATGCAACTGAACATAGCCCCCACTAATTTTTACACATTCCTCATCCCACCTCCTTTCCATTGATACCCATATATGGATCTAGTGGTATCCTCAAACAATATGTGATATTTGTATCAATGAATTAGGCACCTCCAAAAAAACATCTTGTTCTTGAGCCTTGAGATTTGCATTAGAATTCAATTTGTTCTTACTTGTATGACCAATTTTACGAGCCCTGTTTTTAAAATGTTATCATGGATTACAGGCTAAAGAAGTTCATTGGGTGGATTCAGCAGATATGAGGTCTGACCCTGAAATATGCACTGCCGATACTTGGTAAGCATTGCACTATGCGTTCAAGCAGTCCCCGAGAACATAAACGGTTCAGGGACTATGCACTGTACATTTCTCAGTGCATACACTAAGAATGACAAATCCCTTATGCCTGTGTTCCTTTCTTCGAAGAGAATTAATGAAGGAACTCGGTTACAGAAAGGTTTATCAGTAAGTCATTCGTCAGTCCAGAAATAACAATGTTGGTCTAACCAGTTCAGGTTGCTGAGAGTGACTATTGTTTGTTACAACTGTAAAATATTCAGAGAACACAATTCCAGTCTAAAATCGGCACCTATGCAAAAAATGCCAAAAATTCTCTTTCAAGTCTATTCCTCCCAACATCCCGCATTTGTGCAACCAACACTGAGCAATGCATGCATTGCTGACTCTCCACTTCAAACCAGATTTTAGCAGATCAAGCAGATTTATTGGCAACCAGTTTTCAACGAAAAAACTAATATACCTCTAATAATGAAGTATTAACCACCAAAATTCAGCTAACTGTCAGCAATTTACACCGGATGAGATCCATGTTCAGCTGCTAATAGAAGAAATTACCATCTGGAAATAAATTGCTTCAATTGCAGTATAGCAGCCCAATGTTAAAATAAGGATGTTGGAAGAGTTGAACACTCTAGCTATAATTCCGTTCCACGTTGCAAACCCCAGAATATCTGACATCTAACACTGCTAGTGACTGCTGTACACGAACAGAATTGTATAATCTCCTTGAAGACTGATAGTAAATGAAGATAAAACATTCATTGGTTGGTATTTGATCCGAGCAGGACAGAGACTAGTTCAAAGTTCAGTTGAAAGAGAATAACATTTATGATTCCAGCTCTCAACTCTCCAGCAAAGATTTAAAGAATTATAAATAAATAAATAAACATAATAACCGAATTTATGAACCACTCACTGATTTTCGTCATATTCAATTGTAAAAGAAACAAAACCATAATTTATCTCTTTCTATAATTCCAAAGTTATTCCCCAATATCCTAAATATTGTCAATAATGCCTACATTATCCACAGGACAAGGGTTTGCAAAACAATAAAAAAAAATTACTTACAAATCCTTTCTTTGATATGCCCTGGATTTTCCAATATTTCCCTTACCAAAAAGACAAAAACTAAAACTTAGATTACTCTTAATGCTAAAAGATTTCATATTCTAAATTTTCAAGATGCTAAAAAAGAAAAGAAAAGGAACTCCCATTCAAGTTGATACTTTGTAACAGTGCACTTATTATCCAATTCTACAAGTATCATTGAAGAAACATCTCTGCGAACTGTATACTCATGTTTTTAGTTTATCCAGATGAAAAACACTGTGAATCAACCCGTCAGCAATTTCATATTAAAACAATAGCTAAAATGCAAGTCCTAAGAGAAACTGATCCCCTAGCCATATGACCCCGATAACGAACCTTTTCCAACGTTGGGGACTTTTCCTTAAAAACTACAGGCAGTTCATATAGACACGTTAAATTGGACAAAACATAAAATTTTCATATTAACAGCACAGTGTCAATTGTGTATGGGTAGAGTTGTAGTAAATTAATAAGGAAGAAGAACTTTTTGTTAAAATTCAAGTACTAAGAAGATCAAGAATACCTTTTATACAATTTGCTACTTGTAAAGACAAAGGAGAACTAAATTAAGCAGATTCACAACTTTTTAACCAGCAAAGTTGAAGAGAAGTGCACAAACCATCAATGAACCCCCTTCAAAGAAATGCTAAACTATGACAAAGTCTTACTTAAATCTCACTTCAAGAGGAAAAAAGAAAAATCCCATTGTTGGTCCAACCAATGTCGGATGCTGAAAGGGATTGATATGATAAACAACTAACTTCTGCCATTATTTGCAAGCCTCAAAACTCAAAGTAACATTCTCAGGCTTAACTATATGAACTTTTACCATTTTACCAAGCAATGAATCCTATTAAAATCTCATTTCAACATCCAACAGATTTACCCAAACTTTTTGCAACTTATTGTAGCCTAATTAGCTATTCTAAGGCAAAATTCTATATTCACATTCCACTTCAACATGCAAAAACAAGACCTGCCAAAGATTTTTAAAGCCACCACAAACCCACATTTTGATCACTGTGTCACAAAATTTACATCCATAAAAAAAAAATAGCAGAGAGAGAGAGATTGAGCTAATTGGAAATCATCTTTGAACTAATCTGCAAAATTATTATTTAAATTACTCCATTTTCCGCATACAGTAAGCTACACTGGTATAACAGTTCTCATTGACAACGATAAAGAAGAAATAGAACTTCTGTATTGAAAAAGCATGTTAAGCACAGAAAACTAACAATATGGCGTGCTGTTGCCCAAATAACAAAGAAGAAACACATTACCATCTTTACAGAGCTATATTTCACTGAAGAACAATCCTTTGCACCATCAATTCAGTTCAACCGTAACACACTACTGGCCATAGGTTTGTGAATTCTTTAACCTACTTTTTCCAGATTTGCTCTTACAGCTCCTCGATGGTGTCAAATAAAACCGTAATAGACCATTATCAAAGTTGCTCGGAGAATACCTGGCACTCTGGTTTTTATCCAGCGCAAAATGTTCCTTACTCTTCGTAGCACAGCCACTAGTCTCTGTAACACTCCTCATACTTCCATGTGATCCAATCATTTGATCGGAACTCCTAGAATTAACACAGCTACTGCTTCGGATGAGCTTCTTACCATGAGCTCCGTTCTCTACTCCATCAGCCTCCCCAGCCTGCTTTTGGTAAATCACATTTTCTCTAACATCTTCATATTTGTTGTCAATGAGCCCTTGCCTAAAACCCCAAAAGCTCCACACTTTTGGCCACCTACTGTGCTTCTTGACCACTTTTGGGTTACCACCACTTGCCGCAGAAGTTGCTTTCTTCGAAGCAGATTCAATGCTCTCCAACTGATCATCTTTGAAAGAATTCGAATTCAAATTCCCCATATCTCTCTCTGTAATTAACAACTTTGTCCCGTGAAAGATATCAATTGTTGCAGGAGACACCTTGGGATTCAATGCGGGTTTCATCTCATCAACCTCTAATGCTGCAGTTTTCTTATTGGAACTCTTGATAGAACTCGAACCATCAAAACTACTTCGCCTCTGTGAAGACGAAGAGTCCCAGTAGTAATCTCTAGTCTGAGCTGATCCACCGGAGGTAGTCTCATCTTCGTTTATCGAATTCATCATCTGCTCTTCAACCCACCTCCGATTATCAGATCTGTTCACCGGTGCCATCATCGCATTTTCAACAACAGAAAGCATCGGTGTAAGCCGTGGAATTGTCCTTGCAATCAGATAACCATCCCAAGAAGCCCTATGTTCATCAAACGAAAATCTCGGATCATCTAAAGACATTCGACCACCATCAACTGAAAACCTCGGATCCACATCGTAAGACCTCCGCCCAAATCCATAATCCCCAACCTCCGACTGTGTCTCCCTCAACTGCCACCCATTTGGCTTCTCAACTCGCATTGTCAACAAATCACCACCGCCATTGCCACCGTTGCCTCCGGTGTAATGCTTCTTCACCTTCTGCTTCCGCTTCCATTTTCGCAATTTCTTGCTGAAAACCGACGCCGCCGCCCGAAAACTTCCCGCAATGTCCTTCAAATCCATCCCCATCTGCTTCTTTCTCTGCCATTCGAGATCTATGAGTTCTTTGACCGTCTTGAGTTCTTCTTCAACATCTCCAGCTTTCTGGTCATCGACATTTTGTCCCAACAAATCCTCAGAAACCCTAACTCTTTCTTCATTTTCATCCTCTCCAGCCAACTCTAACACAGGACCATTGAGGGCTGAAAACCCTAAGTTCTTCGATTCAACCTCGGGCTCTCTGTCGAGTCTTTTCCTTTTATCATCAAGGATGAAGAGATTTAGCAGACTATTCGGAACCCTAGCTTCGCATGACTTCCTGCGAGGTTCGGATAATCTGGGGGAAGCTTCGCACTTTTGGATGGCGACGGATTTGCTGCGGTGGAGCTCCGGCGACAAGGAAGAGGAGGCTATGTTCCGGTGACCGGTTCTATCAGCTCGGCCGCCACCAGAGTTGCTGAGGACCGATTTGAGAGATGTGGTGGCGGTGACGATGGTGGAGGAGGTGGAGGAAGAGGATTCCGGGAGACCTGAAGGGTCGATTCCGGCGAGGCGTTCGCGTAAGCATGAGGCACAGAAGCCGGTGACTGGTTCGGCCGGGTGACGGTAACAGTTGGATAGACGACGAGTGTAGGGTTCGAGAGTCATAACCGGAGGTGCGCAGTGCACACTCGGATCATGATAGAAGCGAGCGATAAAGGGGAGAGCGAAGGAGCAGAGTGTGAAATACTGAAATGTAGTTGCAACAGATTGTGAACAGTGAACAAGGAAGTAAAATAGGAGGTTAACAGATTACGAGAAAAACGGGGATTTTTTACCCCATAATAAGAACCCCTGATAAACCCCCCTCTTTCCCCCCACACGCTTATATTTATCTTATCTTCTCGCCATTGTTTATTTATATATGGTATATAAAGGAAAAAAATACTTTTAAACAATTATTTAGACGGAAAGTTTTAATAAATGATAAAAAAATAAATCACATTGCGAGGAGTTATATGAATTTATCTTTGTTTTAGTTTCTGTATATTTAGGAGGCTTGTTTATTATTATAAGCTGGGAAAAAAAAGTATATTATTATTTGCACATAATATAATATACAAGCCTTCTAAATACGATAAATATTAGAGAAAATTATTGTTAAGTCTTACTTTTTCTATTGAAAAATAACTAAGTTTTACAAAAAAAAATTTTGCACTAATAAGTTCTACTTTTTTTATTAAAAGATAAATAAGTCCTAAAAATTTTTTTAAGACCAATAAGTCCTACTTTTCTTATTGAAAGATAAATAAGCCTACTTTTAAATATATTTTTTTCATTTAAGTCCCAAATCACTAAATCTTTAATTTATATCCTTAATAAATTATATATACTATTTGTTATATTAGATATAAAATTTCGACTCAAATTTTCCTTACAAAAGTAGGCATAAATTTTGAATAAAAAGGTAAAAAATACATGTTATTAATTTTTTATAGAATAATTAATTTTTTTTGTACTAAAATCGTCTATTCTACAAGAGTTTTTTGAATTGAATTTAAATTAAACTAATTATTATTCAAAATTATAATTCAATATTATTAACTAACTAATTAAAACTTAAAGAAATATATAAAAAATAGATTATATATAAATATATAATTGTAAAATTTTACTTCTATTTAGTTAGGGTGTGAATGAAATATGTAATGATTTAGGACTTAAATGAAAGAGATAAAAAATTAAAAGTATGACTTATTGATCCTAAAAGAAATTTTTTAGCACTTATTTGTCTTTCAAAAAAAAAGGTGGACTTATTTGTCTTTCAATAAACAAAAAAGTATGACTTAATAGTCCTAAAGAAAAAAAAAATTAAGACTTATTTATTTTTTAATAAAAGAAAGTAGGACTTAAAACTAATTTTTCCTAAATATTATCATGTATGCACAAAGAAATATCTCAAACGTCTTGCAAGTCCCAAATATATTTGTACTCAGGCTCTTATGTCTTATGCCGTGTTACCTTATAGTCTGATACTCAGATTGCGTTTATCACACAAGTTTCATAAATATATACCAAATAATAATTACAGAAGAAACTACTTGAAAATGATGTGGTTATATTTGTTTTGAATCAAATTATATTATGTTTTAAAAATCAAACCAATAAAGTGGGAAGAGAAAAATTAATGTTCTGTTTGGAACAAAAGAATCGAATAGAAAAAATTATCACATTTTACCTTGATTTTTAGTTTCTAGCCCGAAGCTAATAATGGAGAAAAATATATTATTTTGAAAAAAAAATTATTGAATGGAGAATCATAAAGTTCTTTCACTTTCTCTTTCCAAACCAAATAGGTATACATAAGTTTGTCATATTTTTTTTTCCTTCTATTTTCTCACCCACAAAGAAAAGAAGTGAAATTTCCCCAAATTATTTTTTTCCAGCTATTCAAAACCATTTTACTTTTTCTTTTCTTCTTCTCTCCTTTTCTCATTTCTTCTCTTCACTTGATTTGTTCCTCCATAAAACCAAATCAGAGAAAGTTTAATCATCATTCCCCTCCTACAAAGATGAGGAAAAATACTTATGCTGTATTTGGTAAGTATAGAATTGATGTTTTGAAATTGAAATTGAAATTAAAAGAAATTAACTCAAATTTTAAACTAATTTTTTTCTAATTCTAATTTCGAAACATCAATTTCATGTCACTGAACATCTTTTAAAGCAGAGGTCGAGAGTTCAAGTTTTCATAAGTACAAAATGTGTATGTGTGAGTGTGTTTCATGTCGAGGTAAAAACAAAAACAAAAAATATAGTATATGTCGCTGACTCGTTTACATGATTTAACAAAAAAAAAAAGAAATAATTTGGCTTCTTAATTATATTTTTAAAAATTACATTATTTAAATACGCTCCCAAACTATACAACTGTCTGGATTTTTCCTTTGAAAATCCAGGTAAAAAATGATGAACGGAATTGGGCCCAGTACGCCTCTCATGATTTCATTTTCCTGGCACGGGCAACAAAGTGCACACGTATGATTAATGCTTTTATGATGTATTCCAATTTAAGAGCATAATGTCCCAATTGAACAGTTGCTTAATTAACGAAAGTGGATGTTTTTGAAGTAATGAAAAGCACAAAACTATAGGAAAAACCAAAATTATAGAGGTGCACATTTAAACCGCGTAACTGTTAATCTGATTCAATTTGTGGGGATGATTTGATTTCTTAAGTAATTGATTTGATTAAAAATTTAAAATTGAGAAATTGTGATGATTGATTCGGTTCACATACTATTAATTATCTACGTAAGTTTACTATTTTCACTTACCACTTTATTGGTTTGATTTAATTACAAACAGGTACTATATTTATAAAATAGTTATACTTACCTCCATTTAACACGTTAAAATGACCATTATATTCTCATTATTTGAAAATGATTGTTCTTTATCATTTTAATAGAATATAAGGTATTTTAGTCAATATTTAAACAAAAGGGAGATGAGTGTAATTTTTTTACAAATATAACACCAAATATAACACCGGTGTGTAATTAGGACAAATCATAAGAGAGTTCAGTCTATTTTATCCTAAAACCCCAATTCCATATCCATCCGCACATCATCCAATTCTATTGTTGGATTATGGGATAAACGTCCATAGCAAAATAAAAATATTTCCGGTTCGGCAAGAAAAAAAATACAGATTATAGTAATTTTTATGAGAGTAGGTATAAGAAAACTTATCACTAAATGCTAAAAGACTGCATCTGAACCATATTGTTACACCCGATGAGGCCGAATTGGGTTTGGTTTTAATAAAAGAATTTAATGTTGAAATCGGATTGTTTTAAAATATTACTAAACCAAGTCAATCTCATTCATGTTCACTCCTGCTAATTTTCTAATTGCAACAGATGACAAATTAAGGTTTGAGAGGAGGGAAAGATGGATTTTTTTTTCCTTCTAAAGGTAAAAGGTGGACATGCCAATGAGTTTTCCGTGAGAAGAAAGTCTTAACACTATGTTTTGGTATTCCTTAAACACATTAATTTTTCCTTTCTTAGCATGAGAATGAGACGGTTAAATTTGAACCGTTGACTTAGTTTCAGTAGATGGACGATCTTGGTTGCTTCCTGGGAAGACGACAAATGTAGAAGCATATAGTACATGATATATTTTTCAAGGTAGTATGGACCCCAGCTTAAACACCAGTTATTAGCCAGCACAGTTGATTTAAGTTTACTCGTAATTATTACAGTCCGTTGGAGCATTACTTGTAAATACGTCAAAAATCGCGATCCGAATTGTAGGATCTTACAATCTTAAAGAGTTGAATCCGATAATTACCGAAAAAAAAGTGTTGAATTGGTCCGAATTACATAAAAATAGTGTTGAATTCATCTGAGTTAAATCAGCGAAAATGCTAATTTCTTTCGTTGATTTCATAAAAAAAATATTATTAGTGAACTATTTTAGTGACAATAAAAATGTCGTATAAACTCCCAGTTAAGCTATTTTAAGGATTATCATCTCCTCCTTCACTTGTCTTAATACAAACGCATAAAAATAAATAAAATGTTTTTAAATATCTTTTACACTTCAGTCTAAAAGGATAGTGACGAAACAGAGGTACATAATTATATACTCTATACTAGATAGTTACAACTCATTTAATATGACCAAGCTTTTGTTGGTCCAATTCAAATTAAGTTTAGTTTTATAAAATTTTAACATTAATCTAATTTAAATAACAAAAAATAGACCGTTCAAAATTAGACTGGTACTCCTAATTTACACTCCTAACAAATGAAAATCTGTTAATTTTTTGATTTTTTTATGAACTTACTGTCTCTACAGAATAACTCACTCAATCGTGCCTGTATGACAAGTAAAATAAATTTTTTTACATGTCTAAAACACGAAGGCTGAGATTCAACCGATACAATGGAGATATGATAAACCTTCTCATACTATCACAGCTAACCCGTGGAGAAGAAAACACTTTTTATTGGATCCCCACATCTCTCTCGTGGTGCGCGCTTTTTTCTATTTAACACACCCACGTGTTCTCCCTTACTTCAATATGGAGCACCCATTCCCAATCTCAACATGCCACGTCGACGCCCTCTCTCTCTCTCTCTCTCTCTCTCCCTAACTGAACTCACTGAGTCTCACTCCTCTCCGTTCCCATGTGACGACATCCTCCAATCACTTCATAAAAACTCTTCCGTCTTCTTCTCCTCTCTTTCTCTGTCCTCTGATATTTCGCTCTGTGTGTGTATATATATCTATCATCAACACCATTCTCCACCGCATACTAATCAAACACCTTTTTCTCCATCCCTTGTCCTTTTCCCCTTCTCTAAAATCATTTACTGTATCGCATATTCCGTAGTCTCTTTCTCTCTCTTTTGGAATATATATATATATATATATATATAATCTCTAAATATCTTCGTACCTTACCTCTCGTTTATATGCAGTATTAGTTTAACAAGCTATTCCACTTCCCAATTTTCAAAACTGACTTTCGATTTTTCTGCAAGTTGGTTAGTTAAAACGACCTATCTCTCTCTCTCTATATATGCGTGTGTGTGTAAATCCCTCTCTCATTCACGTGATTCCCTTTCTTATATAACTTAATGACTTGCTTCACAGAAATCTTGAGGAGGATTGGAGCTTGAAGAGTACGGTTCATACATCCCAACCTGAACAACTGAGCAAAAGCGTTTCACGCAAAGTAATTCTCTTCTCTAGTTTACCTTTCTGTTATCTTTAATCTTGTTCAAACACTTCTTCCATAATTGCACAGTTTTGCATTCGTTAAATTTTTATTCTATTTAGTGTCATATTGTATAAATTGTCGATTGATATATAAGTTCAATTCAGAATTGATGTACGGTTCACATTCTTTCATAGCAAATTTGAATGTCAATTTCTCATTTTTCTATTCTCTTGCTAACATATACATATGTATACACACACAAATGTAAAGAATCTGATTTTTATAATAATATTAACATTTTTTATTTTGTTTGTTGAAGATTTTTCTGCGAATTTTCGGCTCATATATAAAGTAATTAACAGTCTCCTTATTTTTCTCTCTCTCTAGCTGTGAACAATTTTAATTTTTGGTTGTTTGATGATTGATTTTTCATTATATGAGTTATATTTATAGAAGTACCAGGGATGACGAGTACAAAAAAATCCAATGGTACTACTGGATATGGCGTTTCTGCAAAGATTCCAGCCGCTGCAAATCCAACGGCCGACGAGCCCACAGCGATTGCTTCCAATATCAATTACCATGCTCAGTACAGTCCTCATTTTTCTCCTTTCAAGTTTGAGCCCGAGCAAGTGTACTATGCAACAGCAGATAGCGTTCGTGATCGCCTGATACAAGTAAGAATAAATAAGCCATGAAACCAACCTATTGATATTTGAAGAATACTCTCTAGCACCGTTGATCTGTTTGTCCCTTCTTTCTGATTTATTTCTCTGTATTATGATATTTATTCGTTGTGATCTATCAAAGCACGTAATCAATATCCTAAATTGCTTTATTTTGAATCTGTTCTTTGAGGCATGGCTTCCCTCTCGGTTCAAAAGCCGGGTTTTGAGTTTTGAGAATCACGAATATCCATAATATTCATGATTGCTCACAGGGCTTAACATTACTATTTCTTGTCAAATCTTGTGTGGGATTATGCTAATAAAAGAAAACACTTTGATTATAAATATATCACATATTTTGCATAGAAAATTACATCCGTTGATTACGGAAAAGTAAAAGCATTTGTTACAGGAGAAAAGTAAAAGCATTTACGTGCAGGAGATATCATACTAAGCAGAGTATATGTTTGATTTCAGACACTTATTATGTCACTTCCTTTAAGAACATTTGTACATCTCATGGTATATCAATTTGCACCGTTGGAATTATGTCCTACTGCTAGTATACAAAGTGCTGTCCAATCTTATTGTATCTCAATCTACACAAATTAGAGAAAGAAGAAAACTCTGCCTGGCACCATTCTTTGCCCAAAATCAATGATTTTATATAAAACTAATTGAAAATAGGGAAAAAGAATGATGTAGTATCTTCTTGACTTCATATGGTTGTGTAAAAAATGGGCCAAAATGCTTCTATTTATAAGTTGATATGGGCGAAAATTAAATCAGGTACATGGCCAAAACTGATGCCCAAAATTAACAACTTAAAGTCTAGAAATGACTCATAAACCTAATAAATTGGTCCATTATATACTTGGCTAAAATTAATCATTTGTAAGATACCAATTAATTATCCCATTGTTAAATAAAAAGACATTTCATGTCAAGGCATGTCAATACATATACAAGTGTGTTTTTCACACTTCAACTTAAGTTTTGGAGAGGCAAAAACAAAGTCCATATTAGATCACATAATTTGGATTCTATTAACCCTTAAACCCAATAAAATTAGCTGATTTCTACAATGCGGATTTTATATCATTTTCCTTCATGGTTTTATATCAAATTATAGAGTTGTTAGAAGGCTAAGATGCTTTAACCAGTATATGGCTTAAAATTCTCTAGACATAGTTAGGTCTACAATGCCATAGGGTAATAAGAGGGGAGAAAAGTAAAGAAAGCAGACATCTGATTTTTGATTTCATACTGTTACATACATTCCTAGCTCTAATTTAATTAGAGATAAATTATAGGCATATGCATTTGCTTGCTTGTAAAATTGCAGCTAAATTAATGGAGCTTCTATTCTTTTTTTTTGTTGATTGGTTCTGCAGCAATGGAATGAGACCTATCTTCATTATCACAAGGTTGATCCAAAGCAAACATACTATCTATCAATGGAGTATCTCCAAGGACGAGCTTTGACTAATGCAATTGGAAACCTAAACATTCAAAATGCATATGCTGATGCTTTGAATAAGTTAGGTCATGAACTCGAGGAAATTGTTGAGCAGGTAGTCCAATTTTTTGCAACCCTTCACACGTCACATTGTTGTCCAAAGGCTATGGCCGTTTCATAATTATGTAAGGCACTGTACCATGGAGGTCTTCTCATTTAGAATTTGTACCATTTGTAATTACTTGCTTCAATTGAATTTCTTAAGACTTCTGCAACTGGTCATATTATGAAATAAGATTTGGCTCAAGGAACTTTAGGGATATGCATTCCTGTTTGTGTTTCTCTCTTGTAAAAGCTGGGTTCGAATTATTCCGCACAATTTTTTCCATTCTTTTAGTAATGCACTGAGGTTCTACATCCTCATGGGTATGTTGACATTAATCAACCAAAAGTGTCCCACCCACATATATTGGATAGGTGACATTAACCTATTTCAGCTTCTGATATTGGGTTCTAGTTCATTTTGAACATACCTTATTGTGTCTATATTCTATACCTTCACGCAGCATATTGATGTTCCTTGAATAATTTGTAGGAGAAAGATGCAGCACTAGGGAATGGTGGTCTGGGAAGGCTTGCATCATGCTTTCTAGACTCTATGGCAACTTTGAATTTGCCTGCATGGGGCTATGGTTTGAGGTACAGATATGGGCTGTTCAAGCAGCAGATCACCAAGGAGGGCCAAGAAGAAAGTGCTGAAGATTGGCTTGAGGTTTGATTTACCTGAAAATTCTGTAAAATATTGCTTATATAGTTGGAGTTCAACTAAGCCTAAGTTTTGTGGGGTGCTATGCAGAAATTTAGTCCATGGGAAGTTGTGAGGCATGATGTTGTGTACCCTGTCAGATTCTTTGGTCAGGTTGATGTCCAGCCCTCTGGATTGTAAGTTTGAACTCTAAGCATCTTGTGTCGTTAACTAGAGTATTTTTCGCACATTTTGATTAAAGAATATTATTGCAACTTTAGATTGCTGTATTGATTTTAAATTCACAATACTAGTTAGTTACTCCAAACTTCTGCACATTATTTATGTGATGCTTTTTGAATATATTACAGTCGAAAATGGGTTGGTGGAGAGGTTGTTCAAGCTCTTGCCTATGACGTGCCTATTCCAGGATACAAAACCAAGAACACCATCAGTCTTCGGCTCTGGGAAGCCAAAGCTAGTGCTGAGGACTTTAACCTGTTTCAATTTAATGACGGACAGTATGAATCTGCTGCACAGCTGCATTCTAGAGCTCAGCAGGTTGATCTATCTTACTCTTCACAAAAGGCAGTGTGGCAAAGATGGACCCCCCTTTTGTTAATAATACAATTTAGTTGTTAGTATTAGATGCTACTCCGATTCCTTGTTGCCTGTTGTATAAAATGTTAGTCTCTTGTACCAAAAACTTCTAGTTATTACTCTAAAATTGTAATTAATTAATGGGTGAATTCTAGTTTAGGGTTCATCCTAAGCTGTAACTATGAAAAGGGGCATTGCCAATATAAAATTAGTTTGTGGCTAGTCAAACTGGTAAATTTTCCTTGTACATAGTTACTGCTCAGACTGAACGCTGAACTGTAAGTTCCCTTCTAGAAAGATGCTTCTCATTCAAAAAAATTGTGTGCTCGCCTATGTGTTGCAACTAGTTCTGTATAGCTTACACTTATACCATTGTGCATTTACAGATTTGTGCTATTCTATACCCTGGGGATGCTACAGAAGATGGCAAACTTTTACGGCTGAAGCAACAGTTTTTCCTGTGCAGTGCATCACTTCAGGTTGGTTGACTCTCTCTCTCTGTTTACAGGCCCTATCATTCTCTAGTGCCACATTTGTGATTCTGTACTTTTCTTGTTAAAATCTATTGACATTGTACCAAAGTTGACAAGTATCATATTGATGCATCTGCAAGAAACACATGCTTCTCAAAGAATATTGGTTCCCTTCAAAGTTTGCCTTACAAATTTCAACCTGAAACTGAATATTGCAAAGGGAGCCTCATTGTTTTTATCCTTGTTTTTCAAGATGGATGTCATACTTGTCTTTGACAATGGTTCTACTGGATCTCCTCTCCTGCACATTTATCTACTTTGTTGGTGTAATGGGTTGTATAACATTTAGGCACCAATATCAATTGAAAAAGTGTACCCCAAACTTAGTTATTAGAATTTAATTTTAAAGGAGGCGTTCTTGCTCCAACAATGCTAATTTAGCCCCAGGGTGACTTTTTTCCCACATTATGAAGTCTATTCAATCAGAATGCCTTAGGTTGAGCATAATGGGTTTATTCATCAAGAATGCCTTAATTTTTAATTTAAGGGAGATTTTTACGGCAGGTTTTTTGTGTGATTTTTTAAGAAAGGCACATGGAGTTGTTAATGTGTCTTTTCATTCCCTAATTTTGGGGTCAATTTCAGGATATTATCTTCACATTCAAAGGGAGAAAAGTTGGGAAAGGCTCATGGCAATGGTCTGAATTTCCCAGCAAGGTTGCAGTACAACTGAATGACACACATCCTACTCTTGCAATTCCAGAGCTGATGCGATTACTTATGGATGATGAAGGACTTGGATGGGATGAAGCTTGGGATGTGACGACAAGGTGAAGTTATGTTTTTTGTTTGGTAGAAATAGAATACTTAGTAATTTGGGTTTTCCCTGAACAATTTTCTTCTTGCTGCTGCTGTTTGATGTTTGTGTTCATATACATTTTTCTGATGGGAGCTAATGAAATAACAAAAGAATTATTGAACCAGGACAATTGCTTATACAAATCATACAGTCCTTCCTGAAGCACTTGAGAAATGGTCACAAGCTGTAATGCGGAAGCTTCTTCCTCGCCACATGGAAATCATAGAAGAGATTGACAAGCGGGTATCTTGTTCCTCCCCTTCCTATTTTTTCTATCTATCTATCTATCTATCTATCTACCTATATATATATATGTGAGAGAGAGAGAGAGATAACATATTTAATTTTATGTTCTTTGAGTACTATCTTGACTTATTGCAGTTTATGGAAATGATACATTCTACACGACCTGACCTTGAGAGTAAGCTTCCCAGCATGCGCATCTTGGACAAAAATCCCGAAAAGCCAGTTGTGCGGATGGCAAATTTATGTGTGGTGTCTGCACATACGGTATGAGGTCCACTCTTTAGAAATCAACAAGCAAAATGTATTTTGTACTCGCTTCGTTAAACTCTCCTGAAAGTTATTAAGGTTTTCAGATTTGATTTATTAGAAAGGTGAATAGTTTATGAAAATATGACATCATTTTCTTGATTCAATACATAAAAGTTTTATATTGGTTCCAAACTATGAGGCTTATTTGCCACTCCAGAAAAACAATACTAATATATTGTAGTCACTTATTGGACCATCACCTACACTATATATTAAATTTTATTCTTACTGTTAAGTTGCAATATTAATGTTGCTTGAGGTCATTCTTAAAATTTTATATAGTTTCCTGTGACATTGACCATATACCAAAAGCAGCATATTTTTTTCTGATGGAGTCGTCCTGCCCAGTGAACTACCATTATTGTCATGTATATGTTGCCTTTTACCTTCTACTTCCCCAAACCCTTAATCCATCTCCTTCTTTTGGTCCTTTATTCATGGAACCCTTGTTCCTCCATTGAGCTTTTGATTAATATATCTAGGAAATCATAAAGAGACTCTTTGTTGCCATCTCTCTGCAGGTGAATGGTGTTGCCCAGTTACACAGTGACATCTTAAAGGCTGAGTTATTTGCAGACTATGTGTCTATATGGCCCACCAAATTCCAGAATAAAACCAATGGTATAACTCCGCGTCGTTGGCTCCGTTTTTGCAGTCCTGAGCTCAGTAATATAATCACCAAATGGTTAAAAACCGATCAATGGGTGACCAACCTTGACCTACTTGCAGATCTTCGGCAAGTACGTATAGTGTTCGTATTCAAAGCATATCTATTCATTTTGTTCTATTAATGAATGCTTCCTGTGACTGCAATTATATATATGCTGACACCTCCTTCGCCAATAGTTTGCTGACAATGCAGACCTCCAGACTGAATGGGAATCAGCCAAGATGGCTAACAAGAAGCGTTTAGCACAGTACATACAGAGAGTGACAGGTGTGATCATCGATCCAAATAGCCTTTTCGACATACAAGTCAAGCGCATCCACGAATATAAAAGACAGCTACTAAATATTCTGGGTGCAGTCTATATGTACAAGAAGTTAAAGGTACAACAGACTTCCTAGTATTTCAATTATTTACTTGTGCAATATTCATTCCTAAATAGATTGACTATCGTAATCAGAATTTGAAAAAAAAAAACCTAGACACCTGCTACCCAAGTACCCATGCACATATAGGGAATCTTTTTTGTTTGTCCCATTTATTCTCCAATAGAGAGAGAGAGAGAGAGTTTACCTGTTTGTTCATGTCAACATAATTGAAAGTTTGTTAATGTCAGATAATAAATCCGTTATTATCCACTGGTTCATGTCAACACACCCTCCAATGACGTGTTCTTCATGTTCATATATTTTACTTGCTTCATAGATTTTTTGTAAATCTAATTCTACTGCTGAAATTTTCTAGTATAACAACTTCTATCGCATAGTTGATTCTTTGGTCTGAACTCTGAAATCTTCAATATCTTTTTATGATAAAATCTTGAAATAATCAAAATGCTCAACAAAGTTCAGCTCCAGTCTTTGGAGTACATATTTCCAGTTAGCAAATTTTAATAGCTATAGTCATGAACTTTCTTCAAGTATAACAACTACTATTAAATCTATCACACAGTTGATTCTTTGGTCTGAACTCTAAAGTCTTCGTGATCTTTTCATGATAAAATATTGAAATGATCAAAATGCCTCTACAACCATTCAGTTCAACAAAGTTCAGCTCGAGTCTTTGGAGTACATATTTTCAGGTAGCAAATTTTAGTAGCTACTCATAAACTTTCTTCAAATTGATTATGACAGGAGATGAGCCCTGAAGACCGGAAAAGTACAACATCACGTACCATCATGATCGGTGGGAAAGCATTTGCAACATACACAAATGCTAAAAGGATTGTCAAGCTTGTGAATGATGTTGGTGCTGTTGTCAACAATGATCCTGAAGTCAATGGCTATTTGAAGGTAAATTAATTTGTATAGATTTTCCTGATGATGCAAATGTACCTCTATTTGCTTGTGCAGTGGACTACATCTAACATGTTTCTGTAGCATTCAAAATTTTCGTTCTCCTTTTCTGTCAACTTCTTGATCCTGTTCTATACATGAGACTGAAATTCACACTCATGTGACAGCCCCGCATCGGCCCTTACAAACCCTTACAACACTTAAATTTGATGTGACCTTAAAAGCACTTCTAAACCTCATTCTTCTTATAATTTTAACCTACTCACCCATTGAAATGAACTCAAACTCTATATTAGAACTACACTTCTAGAGATAAATGTAGCAAACTAACAATACATAAGCTCAAGTCTTTAAAGCAAAAAACAAAAAACAAAAACAGAACAAAACAAAACAAAGCAAAATTTGCACATCTGTGAGACAGACACAAGTCATAATCTGTTGCACTATCAAAGGTTTTGTTTGATTAAGTTGTTTGATTATATCTATGATTTCACAATTTTAGTTGTGATTAATCATGGAATCTAGTATGGAGGAAATTAATGAAAAGTAATTTTTACTAACATTGACTAAGGAACCAACTAGTGAAAAGGCCAATAGTAGAAAGTAATATTTATTGACACCGACTTGTAAACCGATATAAGTTTCAATACTTGCGACCAACCATATTCGTATATGTCATGAAAATCACTGGGAACACAAAGTATAACAAATCAGGGTTTTGATACTCATATCAATTAAATATTAGGGATTATCTTCATCCTTGGCCACATGAAATCTCTTTTTTTCATTCACTTCTGTTACTAGTCATGTCTCCTATATATATATATATATATATATATTTGATAAATGTCTCCTATTATATTTAATTTTTTAAAAATCTTTCTAATTCCTTGATCTCATGTTAGTTTTGGTCAACCTATTTGTGGCTCTTTTTTCTATGCAAACAAATCTTTCTCTACATGTGCATCTACAGCTCTATATGGCTAATAAAATATAATAAATTGATTGTTTCAGTGATCAATTCGTGTTATGAGTTGAGGAATACGCCCTATACCGTTACACCAAGTCTCTGGCTAATACTGTTATCAGTTCATTGATTTAGAACCATGGTTCTAAATGTTGTGGTTTAGCTGACATTGCTGTCATGGAAATTATGTGCAGTATTTCTGATACTGGATACTCATGTACAACTGTGGGCAGATATGCTTACCCTTTTATTGTTTCTCAGTCAGATATGTGTTTTCTGGTTTCTAATACAGGTTTCCACAGTGTTTCACATGTGTGCAATTTTCAAATTTTATTTAAACGATATGCAAGAAATTAATGAACAATGTTTCCCTTAGACATGTAGGACATCTTGAGGCCTAAAATAATAGACCTTTGGCATGACAGGCTCCTCAGATAGTTTCATTGCTCAACTGTGTTGCAATATAACAGGCATTATGTTTTTCACATGTTGGCATTCTATAAATTATTGTTATATTTGTGCTATATGTTATGCTTGATATAAGGTTAATTTAGACTGATCTTTTTTTTGTTTCCCAAACTTTTCAGGTTGTTTTTGTTCCAAATTATAATGTATCTGTAGCAGAGATACTTATACCAGGAAGTGAGCTATCACAACATATCAGCACTGCAGGCATGGAGGCAAGTGGCACAAGCAACATGAAATTTTCACTCAACGGTTGCCTCATTATAGGTACACTAGATGGGGCTAATGTGGAAATCAGAGAGGAAATTGGGGAGAAAAATTTCTTTCTCTTTGGTGCAACAGCAGATGAAGTCCCTCAGCTGCGCAAGGACAGAGAAAATGGACTGGTATTAAGCTGCAGTTTCTCAATGTTTAGTTAACAGATACGATTTTTATTTTAAATCCCCATCATCATCATCATCATTGCCTTAATCCATATGAATGGGGTCGGCTACATGAATTCTCTCTCTAATCATTCCTATTACATGCCATTTCACCTACTAAATTTAACCGTTTTAAGTAATTTTTAATAACCTCGTCCCATGTTAATTTTGGTCACCCTCTCCGTCTCTTACCTTCTATTACAACTAGCTTTCCTCGTTTGACCGGTGCATCACTAGGTCTCCAATGTATGCTGCCACTGTCTGCTGCCACCATGATAAAGATTGTTTTAGAGATTAGGTAAAATTAATTTATATCTGCAACAAACTTGTCAATTTTCTTCCTTTCCTTTGTCATCATTATCACCATCTCAGTTTGAATATTCATAAGATCATCAGTCTTGCATGTTACTTTGCATCATGGCGAGTTGGGTTAGAGATATCAATCAGGCATGTAAGCCTGGCATTGGTATGGGACAAGGTGGAGGCTCCTTCTTGTCATCCCTAGTCCTGAATCTAATTCATTCGCACTGAGAGTTATTAAGAATCTAATGTATTCACTTTGTTACTATGGAGCTAGTACGTAACATGAACCAACCAAGTTTTTTTCTGTAGTGGCATTTTACCATATGCAAATGGCATTTAATTATCCTCTCCCGACCCTCCCACTCCTAACCCCCACCCTTCCAAACGAGAGGAGGGGAAGAGAGGGAGAAGAAAGGGTAGAGATAAAGGCGTGGTTGTACTTTTTTGTTACAGTAATTTGCATACTTGTGAGCCACTATTTTGTTTATTATTATACAGTTCAAGCCAGATCCTCGGTTTGAAGAGGCCAAGCAATTTATAAGAACTGGAGCATTTGGAAGCTATGATTACAACCCACTCCTAGAGTCTTTGGAGGGAAACTCTGGTTATGGCCGTGGTGATTATTTTCTTGTTGGTCACGACTTTCCAAGCTACATTGATGCTCAAGCCAGAGTAGATAAAGCTTACAAGTAAGAAATTCAAGCTCTCACTTAAATTTGATGCATGTATGCAGGTTTCATACGTTGTTATTCCAGGCTTTGAAACATACATATGTGAACCCTTTCAGATGAATTCCTTTTCTGTTGCACATGAAATAATTCTAACGTTTTTATCGTCAAGTCCACTTCACATATCAATACTAGGAGCCACATCTAGCACTATTTTTTTGGTTGACCATGAATTTGGACCCTGACATCTGCCCGTTATAGCCCCAAGTCTAAGCCAGGATATTAACTTTTATAGGATTATTTAAAAGAAGATACTGCTGAACATCTCTAATCAACCTTGTCCTGATCATCTGCACTAAATAAGCTGACCTTAAGCTTGGTTAACACACATCATTGTTGTCACTGCAACATACGAAATTTGCTAGTTGTTGCTTGCTTGGACTTGTGTGGTGTTCTTGTAATAACTCGTATACTCTGTAACCTGGCATCAGCACAGCAACAGGCTTAAAGTCAAGTTCACCAACTGCCAAGGGTGTCCTGATAGGAAGTAAAATAGCATCTGTTAGGTCCTCATTTCAAGATATCAGTTCTTAAGGCCTTTTATCTATCTATCTTGATAAATGTTTCCTGCTTGCAGGGATAGGAAAAGCTGGATAAAGATGTCAATATTAAGCACTGCTGGGAGTGGCAAATTCAGTAGTGACCGGACAATTTCTCAGTACGCGAAGGAGATCTGGAACATAGAGGAGTGCCGCGTACCATAACCATACAACACCATCATTACCTGTCTTGTGTAATTTATTTTATTTTATCAGAATTTTTGCTGGAAACATAAAAGAAAATCAAATTAGAAAAGTCCCATCACTAATAAGCAGAATGCTTTGCATTTTAAGTGTGTTGTGAGCTTGTCTCAAATGATTTCTTTCACTTGGATTTTATTGTAATTTTTATTAAAGAAAGCACCTAGTTGCTACCAGTTCTATGTGTCTTGGACAGTTGTGTGTTTCCAGTCTCCTACATGACTCTTCCATTACTCTTTTTAAGAGTTAATTCAGTAGCATGTTGTGAAACTTATAATGTATTTGTCTAGTACCACTTGAGTGAAACTGTTAATCATCTTAATTACATGCTTTCCAAATTTATGGTTTTTATTAACATTGCTCCTACTCAAACGATGATTATCAGGCAGTCATCATGGCGTGCACGAGTGAACATCGGGGCCTATTTGACTGTATCATGCACGAGCATGCACTAGGCTGCATCATAATTAATCCCGCAGTGAGAGCAAAACCAACATGGGACAAAACAATCATAATCAAGCAAACCAACATGGGACAAAACAAAGCACAAAATGCACGAGTGTGCACTAGGCTGCATCATAATCAATCCCGCCGTGAGAGCAAACCAACATGGTACAAAACAAAGCACAAAATGCACGAGTACGCACTAGGCTGCATCATAATCGATCCCGCAATGCGAGCAAACCAACATGCACTTGGCAACGTTGTCGTCCCAAGTGTTCGTACCGTCTCTCTCTCTTCCCTCTAGAGATTTAGGGAGAACATGAGTGGAGTCATCCCGCGTGGGGCTAATCCGCCCTAAACATAGATGCCTGTCCCGATAAACGAAAGCAGTCCTGGAATGTCATAATGTCACTCAAAAGAGAGAGAAGAGAGACCTGGCTGTCCGTCCACCACAAACACCAGTGACATGACCAGCTTATCTGTGCTATTGACTCGGCCACATTCACTCCTCCAACCACATTAATGTAAACTATGTACGTCTCCACTCAAAAATTAGAAAATACGAAACAATTCGCTTAAGATAACACTTCCAATATATAATACAAGCTATTCCGATACAGCAACTTAAAAATAGTTGAACAAGAGATGAGTCAAAACCAGATTGATAAATGAGATACCCTAGCGCGCATGATCTTAAACCACAATCCTTACAATCAGAGACCCTACTACTAAAACCCTTCAATGTGAAGGTGAACCAGAACTAGGAGTCACAGATCTGGAACTTAGGCTGCCACTTGGACTCCTAGAAGAATAGCTGCCCCTAGAATACTCATGCCTGCGTGAAGAGTTACGGTAAATACTCCTCCTCGAGCTGCTCCTAATTCTAGGGGAAATGCTTCGAGAGTAGCTTCTCCTCGAGCTCCTCCGCCTGGGAGAAATGCTACGAGAGTAACTCCTTGATCGCCCTGGAGAAACACTGCATGAGTAGCTCCTATAATTCCTCCTCGGGGACACACTGCCTGAGTAGCTCCTCCTCAATCTCCTCGCCACAGGTGAGGTGCTTCGTGAGAGAGAGCGATATCGGCCTCTTCTATAGTGGTGGTCATCTGGTGAATAGTGCCTATAGTAGTAAGGAGTGTAGGATCCATCACGCCTGCTAACAGGTGACCTGCTGTACGGGGAACGAGATACTCGGCTGTAGTAAGGGGAGTATGATCTGCGCCGCCTGTAGTAAGGGGAGCGTGACCCACTCCTATCGAATTCGGACGAATAACGAGGAGAGCGGCTCCTGTAATAGGGAGAATAACTAGGAGAGCGACGACGCACTACATCAACAAAGGAAAGGATATCAACAAACTTAAAAGCAAACACTACATAAACTAATTACAACATTAATCAAATCTTACCACGGATTGTTCTCAGCCCAAGGTACCTTCCAGGGGTGGGTGTCCGACCTCTTCGCCTCCTAGCCTGGAAATATTGAATAAAGATTACAGACAAAGCATGAGACCACAAAATCAAATTGATCCAATAAAGTACCCAAAAAAAAAGCCAACTTATATGAACAACAGAATTAGATGGCCAGAATAAGAAGTTAATAACAACTAAAAGTGCTCAAGGCTAAATTGCTAGAGAAAAAGAGAAATGTCGGGCATACAACCCTCTGATTAAATAGTCTGATATTTGCTTGATGAGTTTGATTGATTTGTTAGTTGTAATTTGGTGAAGAGCTGCTACACACAGCTACCCTGCTGCCAAAAAGCTTCAGGCGAAGAGAAGCAAACAACTTTCAAACACAAATAACTAATAGCAAACTGTGTATGATCTTGATACAAGAATGAATTCAAACAATGGGGAGGATGCATGAACGCGCGGGGGGAAGTAGAAATTAGATAGAAAAACAGGTAGGAAATAGGCACATTTTACCTTCTCCACCGTGATGACTCGGCCTTCAAGTACAGAGCGGTTCAGATACTTGATGCAGCGATTAGCATCCTCAACAGTGCACATAGTTACAAACCCAAATCCACGAGATTCTCTAGTCCATGGATCAGCCACAAGATGAACATCCTCAACCTAGAAAGTCAATAAAGTTAAATTCATGTTAGCTGACACCATCTGTGCAACACACATCATCAATGACCCATAAAACTAAAAGAAACTATCAGTTGTTTAGCTAGCTACCCTCAACCACTCCTGTACTACGTTTAACAGTTCAACCAGTAATCCTAACATCAAGGGAATGAAGAAATTAAGTATACCAGCCAAAACAAACAGTGAGGAGAAGTTGTTGAACAGTTTTGACCATGAAATTAGACAATTGAGGGTTCCCGAGATATATTAGATACACGCACACATTTACTTGCATGTAAATCGATGCCCTAGAAAAGGGGGGTGGGATTTTTTTGTGTGATGTGTGTGGGGGGGCGCACTTCACATGTACCTTTCCCTCAGTTGAAAAATGCTTTTCAAGGTCTCTTTTCGTGATTCGCGATGATAATCCCGTTACATATAGGTTATTCCCGGGGTTTTCAACATCAGTGGAATCATAGCTCCTGCCGAACAAATAAAATAGTTAAAGGAGAAAACCTTAATGTAAGATAATTACAAAAAGGTATTGAAAGAGAGAGAGAGAGAGATAAATCAACTTGACTCAGTACCTTGACCGGCTTCTAGATAATGACATTGACAAGGACCTCGAAACTGACCTACTGTACCGCTTGTGTGGGGAAGGAGAGAGAGAATACCTACAAATAAATGCCACATATAAGCAGTTAGCAACAGGTTTAACCAGTGCCAATACTGGATCCAAATCCAAAAACCATAATCAAAAGAAATGAGCATCAAACATAAACCCACCTTGATCTTTTGGAGTATGACATCTGGAAACATTAAACACAAAAAGAAAAAAATTAGAACCAATTCAGAAGCACAAGAATCTTTAAGTAATGAAATACTGAGGCAAAAAAAGTGACATACACCACTAGAGCATTTCAAGTAATGGACCAGGCCAAAACAACCAACACTGAAAACCACAGAATAAGCTCCACCTGTTGCTTTGAGGTTTTAGAAATCATCCTACACCCACCCTGCCCCAACCCATAAGACAAATACATAAAAGAAAAAGAAAGTGAACCAATTTAAACAAGCCAAGATCTCTTCAACCCTGCCCCAACCCCATAAGACAAATACATAAAATAAAAAGAAGAACCAATTTAAACAAGCCAATATCTCTTCAAATTTTTAGCTGGACATGGGCAGGCAGATTAAAGCAATTATACGGGTAGCAATTATTTGTTATCTCGAAATAATAAAAAGAACTAAAAGTTTTGCCATCAAAAAGGGGTGGAAGAAGAAAATATCTGGGAACCAGAAGGATACACACAATCTTACCGGCTCAGACAAGCACCAACAAAAAATCCCAGAATTGGAGACTGTTGGAAATAATGGAAGGTACATCTTATTTCAGGTTCTTTTTAAACCAAAATAAAAAGTGATTCTTCTCCTCAAGCTCAAAGACCAAAAGAAATGCCCTTGAATACTTGGTTACTTTACAAAGCTAAAATGCAGTTTTATCTAAGATAAAGGTATTATGAATACCATCAGAACTCTAGAAAAGAAGAATAAGTCTACCTTTTATATAACATATGATTTGACTCTGATACCACCACCAAAGTAACAAAAGACAGAAAGACAATTGAACACATTGATACACAATAAGAAGGCCTATACCAATTTTGGTGCCATCTATACCAAATACTACTGTGGGAAACTATCTCATGCCACCGAGACACACACACACACACACACACAAAAACATACAGCTTATCAAAAAATACTTGTAACAAAAAAGCAAATGCAAAAAAGAAAATGGGAAAAAAAGGAACAAAACTAAAAACAAAATCAGCTACCTCTTGTCACTAACAGAAGAAAGATGTACCAGAATAGGAAGAATAAAATAGAATCAACCTCCAAGCCATCACAATGAACATTCTCTTTTCTTTTCCTTCTTTCTTATTTTCATCCTTTTCTTGAATAACAAACATCAGAGATAATTAAATGAAAAAAAAGTGCTATATAAATAATACAATATATGAATAACCCTCCATTAAATTGATCCAAGGTCATTTTGATCAATAACATGATATTATACAGATTTCAAATCCAAAAATGTCAACGGTCCACAAACAACAGTGGTATCTGCATTTTTTTGGAATAGTACAAGGGAGTTTCGTGCAAAAATGAAAGTTCAGAGTTTTTCTATGAAATCATGAAAATTTGAGGTAGTTTTTTTGCAGTTTCCCTAAAATTAGATATAAAAAAAAAGAAAAAAAAAAGTAGTGAATCGAAGTCCAAATATCACAATCGTATAAAATCACCATTCTTGTGTTTAGTTTTAATCCCACCGTACCATTGTACACCCTCTGAGGCTCCGAAATATTTTAACCACAAAAAAAAAGTCAAAATTAACAACAAAAAAAAGGGAGAGTGCAAAAACGATTAGCAATAGACCATAATTCTAGTCTTTTTCCTAAATCAAATAATTCATAAAAAAAATACAAAGATAATATAACGGGAAAAAAAAATCTGCCAAAAATCTAGGTCGAATCACAAGAAACATGACGTCGTAATACATTTATTGAAAGAGCAGCGTTCAGACTCCTTATCAATTTCCCTATCGAAATCAATATCAACGGGAAAAAAATCATTGCCTTTCCAATCAAAAAAGATTTGCAATCATGAAGTCATATAACAAATCGAGAGACTCAGAAATATATTTTCAATCAAGAAAGACTTGCAAAAAAAGACTTACAAATCATCAAATAATCATATGCTAATATAACAAATCCAGAGATCCATAAATTTGATGCTTAATCAAGAACGTAAAGACTTACCGTAACGAGTTTTAACGAACACCAAATCACGCTGATGATAGGTCGATAATTCACTTTTCCCCTCTCTCTCTCGCGTAGAGAAAATGACGCAACGGTCTCAAGATCTCTCTAGAAACGATAACCACTGGTTTATATAGTGAGAGACGAAAAAGAAGTTTCTGGAGAAGCGGACGCGAAAATAAATTAAAATCCGCTTGAATTTGTCGTGGCTTGTCGTTTTACATTTTGCTCTCTTTTTAATCTCTCTGCGGTTCGTCCGGTGACTATAAAAATACGCCACGTCACCAGAAGTAGGGGTTCTTTTTGTAAAATGACCCAAAGGGGTTGTGAAATCTGACACGACTCAAAAGAACGGTGGTGGGTGGATTTTGTACGAAAGTAACGAAAACGTTTTTTTGTGGTCGCACTCAGAAAAATTTTTATATATTTTTTTTAGCGCAAACAAAAGGGCAGAAGTAGTAATTATTAAAATTTGTTGTTTCTATATTTCTTTTAGAATAAAAAATAAAATTAGTTTTTTGTAATTAATTTTAAACAAAATTATTCTAAAGTAATTATAAAATTTAAAAAAAATGAATAGTCACAAAAATTGAAACTTAATTGCTGATGAGTGATCATTTAATCACTTATTACGTAAGTATCCTTCCTCTAATAAATTATTTATAATTGAACAAATTTATCATTTACATTAATCTCAATTAAACATTTTGTTTCAAGTTGTCTAATAATTAGCTGCTCTTTCAAGTTACTTAATAAATATTTTGAAATAAATTTTAACTAATTTACTTTTATTTTCATATATTGTATTATTTATATTATTATATAATTCCTAATTTTTATTGTTTATTTGCGAGTGATACTAAAAGTTGTTATTTGGTAATGACAATCAGAATGCTGGAGTAACAACTATAATAAGAAAACAATAATTTAGAGTGACAACAATTAAAATCATTTTATTTTACAGTTGGATCTTGTATTAATTTTGTTTCTTTTTTATGGTGGTTTTGTTTAGCTGTTGAAAATAATTTCTTTTTATTGATTTTGGATAATTGATATCATATGTTAAAAAATAAATTATTTGATAAAGCAAATCGAAATACCAATTTTTTTCACCTAACGGTGTGGCATGTGAATGATGTTAAGGTTTGTGTTCAAATCTTGAAAATTTATATAAAGGCATATATGAACAATTGAATAGTCTAAAAGATAAGTTACGATGAAAAAATATTAGTATATGATTAATAGAGAGTTAACAGTAATAAGGAGCAAATTAAGAGAAAGAGAGGGACTTAGTTGTAAATATAAATAAATTTATGACATTTATTCTTTCAAAAAAATTGAATTTTTTTTCTCTTTCTATAATTTCACTTTAACATCTCTCTAGATTATGAAGGACTTAAGGTGAGAATTAAATATTATTCCAAGAGAAGAGTTTGTTCTCCTCATCATTCTCTTTGATTTAATCGGTTCAAAATTCGATTTGGTAAAGTTTGAAGAAATGAGTAAACCTAGGTTTGGATTTGGGGATAACTCGAGAAGAGAAAATTGTTCTCCTTTCTACGATTTACATTTCTACAGTTCAAAATTTGAATTCAGAACAATTTGAAGATTTGAAACTTTTTAAAATTAAAGCTTGGGGTTGAGGTAACAGTATTCTCTCCACCTTACCATCGATTTATTGGGAATTGATATTGTTATCAAATTGTGTAGCGTGTTTAGAAGTATTATGAAGTGGAAATTATGAGTCTTGCATATTTTCTTGTACAATTATATGTTAATCGAGTCTTCAAGTGATAATTATGATGATAGTAATACACATTGATATTGTATATGTGTTTTGATGAATTCGTTGATTGAAAGTATGTTTAATCATGCGTTAATGTGGCTTTACATATGAATTGTGACGTACCATGCAAGCTAGCAATTGAGAATACATGTTGTTCATTAGAATGATGTATAATTGTGGAGACTATGTTATATATGTTGCATGCCACGTGTTTGATAAAATGCATGAAGATGTTCTTTTTTAAAAAAATCACGTTTTGTAAATGCTTTGTGAAAGAATTGATATTGCATTGTTATATGCATGAAAAATACATGTTTTAGCATTGAACTAAGCGACTTGTGATGCGTTTGAAAATGTGTGATGCATTTAGAATTGTATGTGTTATCATACTTGAAATCTATGTGATTGGTTGTTAATTTTTGGAGGAGGTCGAAAAAGAAAAAAGGGCCTAAAGCCCTAAGGTACAAATCCTGAAACTTGACCAATGTTATTTTGTCTAAACTCTCGGGTTAGTAACCCGTAAAGTATAATATTTTGAATTGGAGGTTATCCGGTGGATCTAAGAATACTCCCACTTTTGTTTGATTTTGAAATTTATGTGACTTGGTGTTTAAGTCTTGTTATTGAATTGTAATATTCATGTTAATGCTTGTGTGGTTTCTTTGATTAAATGTTGTTGGGCATATAATTCATGCATGTACTATTTTGAGATTCATGGACATAAATTTTGAAAGCATGTCATGTATTATATAGGAATGTCATGATTGCATTTCATGTAAGTCGTATTGAGTCAATACATAAATTAGTTTGAGTATCTCTACTGGGCATGCTAACACTCACCCCCTCCTCTAAAACATTTTTTACAGATAAGGCATCGATGAACGATGAAGCTTAGAAGTGCTATAATTGAAGTACTCAATTTATTATTTGAGATTATCCATGTTATATTTTCATATACCATATTGCATTTATTGAAGCTTTGTAATTTGAACACATATTTTTGGATAAGTGTTTGACACTTTGGTTATGTTGACTGTCAATTTGGGAACTTGGACGCTTTGTGTATTATTCCCAATGTGATATGATTCAAATAATGGAATTGAGTTCTGATTATGGTTTTTCATGTTTTATACATATATTTTTTTGTTGTATTAGACGCGTATTGATGTATGTTAAATGTATGCATAATGGTATACGAGTATTGGATGTCCAAACGTACCATTGTGACTAAATAGATTTTTATTGTCGAGAGCCTATGATTAATCGTAATCTCCATTACGATGGATCATAGCTCTACGATGGGTTGTAGGCAAGGAAGCACAGATATGGCTCTACAAGAGCCGTGGCCATATCGGACACGTATCCGATACGGATACGGTCCGAATACGGTCGGATACGTGTCTAATACAGTTAAGAAGTATTCAATTTTTTAAAATTATTTTTTGAATATCGGATATGGCTGGGATACGGGAGGGATACGCGGGATATGCCAGGATACGGCTGGGATACAGGAAGGATACGTTTAGGATACTTTTCAGGGCAAATTTGTAATTTTTTGTTATATAAAATGGGGTTGAGATGTAATATTAAAAACTTTATAGGCTAGAAAATAAGAATTATTTTATAATAAATCAAAAATAATTTTAAGTATATTTATTTTATGGTTGAAGAATAACACTTAATATTTTATGTATAATATTATATTTTTATTTATTTATTTATTTGACGTATCTTTGCCATGTCCATATCCTACTTTTTTTAGATTTCCCGTATCGCCCTATCTGTATCGTGTCATACCCGTATCTCGTGTCCGTGTCTGTGCTTCTTAGGTTGTAGGACATTTTACGATGGATCATAAAATGAATTAATATTGAGTTGGGAAAACTAGTATGCTTTAATGGATCCAATGATACTACACATACGATGCATCGTTACTACGATTGATCATAACCTCAATTACGATTGATCGTAATGAGGATTATGATAGATCGTAACTCAAGGTACGATTGATTGTACTGAGCAGTTAAATATGAAATTGAGGTTGTGGCTTAAGTATGCATATGCCCTAACGAGGGACCCACTTGTATGAGTTGACGTAAATAAGTAAATATATATATACATATACACATTATATGTATGATTATGACTATGCTTCTGCAATTATGAGATTTCAAATTGATTAAGGGTTTGAGTGACAGGTCAGGTCACATTCAATTATCACGACCTCATTTCTCTCGCTCTTAACCGGGTGTTGAAATTCAAGGCATGACATATTCTATACTGTTGTAATATCTCTATGAAATTATAGTGAATCTCTTATTATCTGTGGATGTAGGCCAATTGTGCCTAATCACATATATTTTGTGTTTGATTGTTTGTGATTGATTTTAAATTTGCTTCTACTGCTCCTAACAATTATATTGTTGGCGTATTCGGTTAAGATTCAAATAGTAGTTTTATAAAACAACTATTAGACTTGTTCTTTATTTGCTAAAGTATTAGACAACTGAAAAATGACATATATATAAAGCGAATGTGATAGAATTGCGAATGTTGAGACGATTGTGTTACAATACTAAAAATTATATAATTTAAAACAAGTATGTTAGCATAAAGAGACTTAGGCACAGGTGAACTTAGGGTCAACTGGAGCCTTAGGTGGTTGTCTAAGGTCTTAATCTTTTTTCTTCCTTGTATTATAAAGCTTTCTAAAAAAATTTTAATCTACTATCATTAGACTTTTTTTTTTTCCTTTTATTATTAGACCCCAACCAATTTGACAATTTCCTAAAAACAAATTTTCTCTCTCCTCATTACACCAGCGGAAATGTTGTATTTAATATATACTAACTCTTAATCTTGAAATACTCATTATAAAAAATTGAAAATTGTAAAACTTTTCATCTCCTATTGAATTTATCTTTTCTTTTCCCTTTACTCCACACCTTTTTGACTTTTTTCTCCTCTATCATTGTAACCTTTATCTTTTCTATTATCTCATAGAGTCTTCAATCTTTATCTTCAATCTCTCATTGTAACGTATTTTTCTTTTCCACTCATTATAGACATAAATTTATTAAAAGTTTTCAAAATACTAGCTACAAAATAATTAAAGAATTTTTGGAGCATTGGACTAGATTTTTTTGACATTAGATTCTGTTGCTCTTTAACTTAAATTATTTTATAGTCTTATTATTTTTTGTTATTATAAAATTGTATATTTTGTTAGCAATCATTGTTATTTATATTATTGAATATCAGAATATGTTTATATAAAGTATGAATCATAATATGAAAAAACTTAAAAAGGAAAAAAGAATAGATAAACTAATTTAGTCTTAAAAATGAGATATTGATAAATTTGTTAATCCTAATAATAATATATGTGAAAAATTTACTAAAGAATAATATATTAAATATTAAAAGGTCATTTTTATAATTTTCGCAAAACTTAAATAAAATAATCTAATTACTAAATTTGCATTAAAAAATAAGAAGAATAGTTTTTAAAGAAAAATTATTAATTATTAATTAATATTTGATATTAGTATCTTAAATATTAAAACACTACTTTTATAATTTTTGTCCAAGACTTACGGACAAAAATTAATGGTGACTTCCGTTTAAAGTTGTCTTCGATTGTATTGAATAGTCACCTGCCCTGCTATCGTACCCCAATTAAACTAATATTTGCTTTACAAGATCAACAAATCAAATTAATTTGCTAAAAACTTGTCTTTGCTCTACACCAAGTTTGGGGCAAATTCATCATTTACATGATAAAAGAGAGAAAAAGAAAGAAAAAACTCAACCACACCTTTCATTATGGAGGTTTATTTGATATTGTTCATTGTTACAATATTTTTACTACAACAATATTAGAAAACATTAATTTTTTGTTTTTGATTTGTGTCAATTTTCGACAACAAATACGGGACAACAAAAGTTACCAAAAGTATTTTGGTGTTTCCCTTACAATATTCATGCATGTGGATTGACATTGTAAAAACAACACTCATGCATTTATATGAGATAAAAGTAAAGAGAAGGATAATTACATAAAGCATGCATAAATAGAGCTAAAAAAAGTTTTTTTTTTTTTTGTGACATAAAAAAAGTAGAATTTAAAAATTCAACACAAAATCCACTTTTATATTTTAAAAGCAAATATTTATGAGATTGATTTAAAAGTTATGTTTATGTATATAACGGTGACTGATTTTTCTCAAGATTTTACTACGGCACAAATTTGTTTTGCTGAACTTCACATATAATATCTACATGCAATTATATACATGATATTAAATATTATTTGGATAAATATCACTGACCGGTTTGACCTTATTATACACGGTTAAATCACATATATATATATATATATATATATATATATATATATACATACATACATATACGGGATGTCCATGTCTCATTATCATGCTGGTTAAATAAATGGATTTTATATTATAGATAACAAAAATATTTCGAATCACATAATTATATATATATATATATATTTTTCCGTTTATAATGGCTTTTGTCCTTATTATAACATACTTCTATGTAATATAGATTTTATATTATATAGGTATACAGAGACACATATATATTGATTGTATGGTCGATTTCAATTCAAACTTTTTTCTTTCAATCTGATTTAGAAACCTACCACTAATAATCTTCAACAACAATATATCAAAACGAAAGAAATCAGTTTTAATACTCAAATTATCAGAGTCACATACCCTGGATCAAGGTACCCAATTGTGCCAGCAGGTTGAGTCGATCAAAGCTAGTAATCATCAACACCGGCATCGAAGCGCCAACCCGAAATCACCCAACCGGGCTTCGAAATTCCAGTCAACCGACACATTTGCCGACTTTATATAACATAGCATTCCTTGTCTGGATAATGGATCCAACATGAGAGGTCTCCGGGTTGCATTGCCAATTGGGGCATTTACCATTAAACTTTGAATAATACAACAAAAGTTAGCTTTTTCACTCAAATCTACCAGGTACCTAATTAAACATGTCATTATTTTATCATAAATACGAAGATAATCTCTCTCTCTCTATATATGTATGTATGTATGTGTACAAATCTAGCCCCTCTGTTGGAGAATCAGAGAGGAACCCAAATGCAAAGAAGGGCGAGTTACCATTTGGTACTCTTTCCACTGCCATTACAAGGTACTTCACTTCAAGTTATTTTTTATAATTGATCATGGGAATGATGTGGATGGTTTTATTTTAGACGGTGATAGCGATCAATAATGAAGATTATAAGAATTTGATATGTTTTGATATCATGTTAAGTAAACTTATGAGACAAAAAATCCATTGCTTTCACGAGCCGTAACATTTGTGTGTTAAAGTCGCTGATTTCAACTTATTTCAAGATTTCGTTACAATGAATCGCTTTCGGTTTTACCGTCGCTCCAACGAGTTCTATCTAAGATTAAAATTTCTTGTCTTCATTTCGCGAGAGTGTTAAATTATACAATGGATCCAACATGAGAGGTCTCCGGATTGCATTGCCAATTGGGCCATTTATCATTAAACTTTGAGTAGTACAACAAAGTTAGCTTTTTCACTCAAATCTACCGGGTATCTGATTAAACATGTCATTATTTTATCATAAACATGAAGATAATCTCTCTCTCTCTATATATATATATGTATGTATGTATGTAAGTATACAAATCTAGCCCCTCAGTTGGAGAATCAGAGAGGAACTCTTTCTAGTGCCATTACAAGGTAATTCACTTCAAAAGCTGAAGTTATTTTCTATAATTGATGGTTGGGAATGAAGTAGATGGTTTCATTTTTGACGGTGAGAGCGATCAACAATTAAGATTATAAGAATTGATATGTTCTGATATTAAACTTAGGAGACAAAAAATATATTGCTTTCATGAGCCATAGCATTTGTGTGTCAAAGTCGCTGATTTCAACAATTTTTTTTTTTTTTTTTCAAATTAGATTTCGCTCCAACGAATTGATTTCGGTTTTACCATCGCTTCAACGAGTTCTATCTAAGATTATGATTTTTTGTCTTCATTTTGCGGGAGTGTTAAATTATATATTTCCTATTATATCTATTGTTAGATTATAAATTTTCTAAACCATATAAATTTATTACACCTTCTCCTAAATCATTTACGAGTAGAATTTTTTATTTCCTAAATTTACTTAATTTCTAAAATTATGTATCTAGCCTTTATGTATGATTCATAATATAATAATATATTAATTAACAAATCAATTTAATAAATACAATTCTCTCTCAATATTTCTAACAATCATTCACATAAGACCATGAGATGGTAGAGAGTTGTGATAGGAGGGTATTTTGGTCAATTCACTGGTTTTATATTTTAACCTAAAAAAATGTTTAAATAATAAAAGAGAATCAAGACATTTAACATATTTCTCTTAGTAACAAAAAAATTCAAGAAATTGTACTCAAAAGTGTCGTCTTATTTACCCATTTTGTTCTTACGAGATGACATACTTGTTCCCTAATTTTATCAAGATTTAAGAGAGGCACACGATTTTTAACTGAACTACAGACAGGGAAAAAAACCCTACACTATATACATCTACCGTGCGTTTATACACAGGACATCAAATATTCTTGTCACTCCTAGTACGGTGTCCCTGTACGAGAGTTTAATTGTGGTTCAAGTTAAGAAGTTTGCTTAGAATTCGCACATCGCAACGGTTCGGTTTTCTTTGTCATTCTTCTCAAAACCCGCGAAAACACACATTCGGATCGTAAGCAAACAAAGTCGGCCGAGAAAGTGAAAGGGCAATTGCCGGAAAAGGGACCGGAAGATTTCAAGGCGCAGCAAAAAATGGATCGGATCGCCGCAGCGAACGAACTTTCTTTCCGGGTCGGATTCTCCGGCCACAGCGGTCACCTCAGAGTCGAGCCCCTCCCGCCTGTAGACCGCTCCAACCCCGTCAAGTCGCTCCCTGACTTTATACTTGTCAGTCTCTCTCTCTCTCTCTCTAATATATATATATATATATATATATATATATATTATTTATATGCTCATATATAAAACTCACTCACATTTCTCAACTGCACACACTATAGAAACTAAACTTCATTCTTTTTGAATGCTGAGAGTGATTCATTATTTAGGGTTACAGGTATCATTTTGTTGAATTCAATTACGGGCGTTTTTACTTTTTAGGTTTTAATATTTGAGCTTAAAGTTGGACTTGATTAGTGGTGTTTTTAATTCTTTGTTTTTTTGTTTTTTGTTTTTGATAAGTATTAATTCTAAGGGTTTTTTTATATGTGAGATAAGATTTACCTCTCTTTGGGGTGGGGAGGTTGTTGCAATATTTACACGATGTTTGGATGGAAGGAAGTGGAACGGAATGGGGGTGAAAAGAATGGAAAATGAGGGAAAGATAATATTCTTTGGGAGTTTTAACTCTGTTGAGAGTTTTGGAGAGAAACGAAGGGAAGGTGATAACCTCTTGATGTTGCCTTACCAAGAGGGGACGATCAAATCATGTCACAACAATATTGAAATGAAACAATGAATGATGCAAGAGAATGGAGAATTGAAAAGCAAACTTTGAATGGCTGGGAAATTATCCCTTCAACTAATAATCAAACCCTATCAATTTGTTTGGCTTTACTACCAAATATAAATTAAAACCAAAAACAGAAAAGTTGCTGAAAATAAAGGAAAATTGCTGCAAATCATAAATCAATCAACACTTGCAGTAAATCAATGCCAACGCCTGAAGCATCACAATCTATCTCAAATACCTCTTCAAAATCCGGCAAGACAAGAACCAGTGCTTCCGTTAGTTTCTTCTTGAGTGCTTTAAAGCTCTTCTCCATCGATCTGTTGGGTCAAAAGATTTCTTTCCAATGCAATCAGTAAGTGGAGCAACAATGGTGCAGAAATTGCGAATAAAACAGCATGGAAACTCCTCACTTCACGCACTTTGATAGGTGTGGACCACTCAAGAATTGCTTTCACATTGTCATTATCTACCGTAATACCCGTATAAGAGACCACATAACCCAAAAGTGTCTGTTGCAAAACTGCACTTATTCAGTTAGCATATTAGTGTTCTCTCATCAATATATCAAAAATGAACGACGAAGGTGCTGTAAGTGCTCGTCAATGCTGCAACAATATACCAAAATATCATCAAAATAAACAACTACGCACATGTTAATAAGTGGTTTCAACACTTGAGTCATTACGCTCATTAAAGTGATGGGTACATTTTATAAGCCAAATGACATCACCAACCACTCGTACAACCCATTCTTTGTTTTAAAAGCCGTCTTCCACTCATCACCCACCTAATCTGGATTTGATGGTAGGCACTCTTCAAGTCAATTTTTGAAAAGACTGAAGAACCCGCAAGCATATCTAGCATGTCATCAAGGTGAGGAATCGAAAATCAAAATTTGATGGTTGTTTTGTTGATGGCTCGGCTATCCACGCAATACGTCAAGAATCGTTTTGTTGATAACAACATGTACTCGTGCTCTCAAAAATAAGTCCCTTGTTCAATAATTCCATAACCTATTGGTTCAACTCCTCATGCTCCTTTGGACTCATTTGGTAAGCTTCTTTATTAGGAAGACTTGCACCAGGCACTAGGTTAATATAGTGTTGAATATCCCTTATCGGTGGTAATTCTGATGGCAGGTCAATAGGAAATACATCCGTATATTCTATCATCAACGTCTCCACAATAGTAGGAATATAGATGGGGGTGCAACTTTTTTTTTTTTTTTGCAATCAAAACATAGAGCTGCTCACCTTCCTCAACCTTTTTCATTAAGCCACTCATGGTAAGAAAATTTGTTTTCTCCCCTAATTTAGGTTTGGGACCAAATTTCTCACGCATAAGACTTAAAGTAACCTTTGCGTTATCTTTCCAAAAAGTGTAAGTATTCTTTCTACCATGATGTAAAATATCTTTGTTAAATTATCAAGACCTCTCTAACAATATATGACAAGCATCCATCGGTATTACATTATACCAAATATTGTGAAAGTACTTGTTTTCGATAGAAAAAGTGACAAAGCAACGTTGTGAAACAGTTTTCTCATTCCCTTTGCGAAACCAAGAGAGTTTGTAAGGCCTCAAATGATTCTCAACTTTGAGTTTCAAGTTCTCCACAACTTCTTGGGATACCATGTTCTCACAACTACCGCCATCGATAATCATGTTGCACACCTTTTCACCATTAGTACAAGTGGTATGAAAGAAATTAGTGTGCAATTAGTCTTCTTCGTCCTTATGTTTTGGAAGCAATAGTGATTTTTGCATGATTAAGATTTAGTCTATATCACCATATAAGATATCATCATCCTCTACTTTCGGAGATTCATCATATTTTGGCTTGACCTCCGAGGTTACATCGTCTTCCTCGATCAAAAATTTTTTTTCCACCGTTAAAATGTTTCTGGCACTCCGCTAATCTATGCTTGGGCTCTCCACACTTAACACCTCATCCCAAGGTCTCCACTTCAATTTTGGCATGCTGTCATTCCATAATTTTGGCAGTTTCTGGCATTGGCAGCCTGCTTTTTAACTACATCAACATGTGGCAATTGTCAACTATTGTCCCACATTTTGGGTCCCGTTTCGCATTATTGTAGGGGGTTGATTCTCCCTTAAAAGTGGGCTGCAACCTAGTGGAACTGCTGCTAGAACGGAAAATTGGCTTGTTTTGTAACTTGCGTCTCTACCACCCATAGTTGTCAAAGGCGCACGAGGCGTGCACCTGAGGCGCGGGGCGCAGCGAGGCGCAGCCTCTGCACCTAGGGTATGCCCAGGCGAGGCCCCTTCAAAGAGGCGCGCGCCTCAGGCACAGAGGAGCGCCTGAGGCGCGAGGCGCAAGGCGCACTTGCAGATGCTGTTTCACTCACTCCGAAATCTGTTTTTCTGTATCATTTGTTGTTAATTGCCATGAATATGCTTTTTATTTGCTCTCAATTGTAGTTGTTCTACATTGTTTCACTCACTCACTACAAAATGTAATATTTTTTTTAAAAAAATTCAACTTGAGCCTCACTTCAGTCAGGCTCGCGCTTCGCCTCGCCTCGCGCCTCAGGCTCTAGGAAGCCTTAGCGCCTTAGTGCGCCTTGAGCCTTTAACAACTATGCTACCACCAAAGTGCTTTGATAAGCTTCTGAAACGGACCAAAATGAATGCAAAAGTAGAACCTTTTGTATACTAGGCTTCAATCCACTTATATAACGTGCCACCAGCTGTTCATCACTCTCCGATAAATCATTGCGTGCAATTAGTTGATAGAATTCTTCAATATAATCTTCCACGCTGCGATTCCCTTGCCTAAAATTATGCAATCACTGATACATCGTTTGGACATAATTAAAAGGCAAAAATTGTTCCTTCAAAATTTTCTCCATCTTCTCCCATTCTACGCTCTTTGGTTACCTCTACGCTCCTAGGTAATTCGTAATTACTCCCACCATGCCGATGCCCTTCCTTATAGAGGAATGATTATGAGCTCAACCTTCTTGCGAACATGTATCTCATGGTATTAAAAAATATGTTCAATGGTATTTAGCCAATTGATGAACTCCTCGGCCTTGAGATTTTCGTGAAACTTAGGAATCTCAATTTTGATATTTGCCTGCTAATAATAGTTAGTCCGTTTGTCGGATGATCTATGGCGACATGGAACATAGAATGGATTTTCTGTGATAGCTTAGTGCTTGATACATCGTCATCCACTGGAATATTGTCATTAATGGGCATGTTGATAACATGTTGACCCAATTGTTGAGTGAACATCTCAACTTGCCTCTGCAAAAGCTCTATCTTGTTTTGGTGTTGCTGGGGTAAAGGTTCAGCTGGAATCTGCATTCTACGATTTCCTCCTCTCAGTTGTTGTCGTGGAGGCATGATTGAGCAGTCGGAAAGCCAAAACCAAAGCTCTGATACCAAAGTGATGCTGCCTTACCTAGAGGGGATGATCAAATCGTTGTCACAACAATAGTGAATCGAAACAAGGAACAATGCAAGAGAAAGGAGAATTGAAAAGCCAACTTTGAGTTGCTGTAAAATTCTCTCTTCCACTAATTATCAAACCCTAGCAATTACAAGGCTTTATATAGAGTTTCTTCCTCCTCAATCTTAATAAAGGAAAATTGATTAAAATTAGAAATCAATCAAAACTTGCTAGAAATTTCTGGTTCTCTTGCCCTTCCTCCACTTTTTTTTTTTTTTTCTTTTTTCAGTCTCCCAATTTTGTAAGAAATCTTCTACGAGGTCCACTGTTACATCAAGAGTTTACAGATCAGAGAATAGAAAGGAAAAGTATGCTTTGTTTTGTTAATAGCAAGCATAAACAGGAAATTACTTCTTTAAATAAACAAGGAACACTCCGAAAAATGGCATTACTCAGTGTATGTCCCGTGAGTTAGTCCCCCCCCTTCCTTTTTTTTTTTTTGGATCAAAGGTTTCTCGTGAATTCAAGTAGAATGACATTACTCAGTGTATGCTCTGTTTATGTTTGATTTTGGTAGATGAAGACTGAAAACTAATCTGACCTTCGACATTATTTTGTACGAGGGGGCTGCTCTCAAGCCTTGAGATCATATTCTCTCAATTCCCCGCCTCTTTTTCTAAAGTTTGAAACTATTCCTTCCTTAACATGCTTACTGCAGTGATAAAATTTCCCCTGCTCATGCAAATCTATTTAGTATTTTACACACATACACCTGGATTTTTACAAATCTCAAACATAGCTGTCAAAACACCAAGGAAACCATAGGTGATTGATCTAGTTTCTCTAGTCTATTGCCAAGACGGTCACCTAGGCGATCGACCAGACAACTGACATTATAAAAGCATTAAATTATCCTTTCACTAACCTACCTCAATCGTATTTTCAAATTTTATACTGTTCTTAATAATTTAATACATTGGCGTGCCTTAACGTATACAACAATGAACACTATAAAACATAGTTGTTAAAGGCTCAAGGCGCACTAAGGCTTCTTGGAGCCTGAGGCGCGGGCCTGACTGAAGTGAGGCGCAAGTTGAATTTTTTTTTTTTAAATATTACATTTTGTAGTGAGTGAGTGAAACAATGTAGAACAACTACAATTGAGAGCAAATAAAAAGCATATTCATGGCAATTAACAACAAATGACACAGAAAAACAGATTTTGGAGTGAGTGAAACAGCATCTGCAGGTGCGCCTCGCGCCTAAGGCGCGCGCCTCTTTGAAGGGGCCTCGCCTGGGCATACCCTAGGCGCAGAGGCTGCGCCTTGCTGCGCCCCACGCGCCTTTGACAACTGTGCTATAAAATGAATAGTCATTACATCAAGAGCAATGTTAAATGTATCTTGAGTTTTAAATATTCATATTCATTTGACTAACTTCATTTTTCTTATTTCTCTCTTTATATCAGCCGCCTGCATTTGCTAGAGAAACACCTACCTCAATAAAGGAGTATATAGAGGAGAAATATCTACTGCCGAGATTGGACCCTGACGAGTTTTCTCCAGAAAAAGCAGGAAGGCAATGGGAATTTGACTGGTTTGATAAAGCGAAAATTAACCTAGAGCCTTCATTGCCCAGGTCTGTTGTGGTTCCTAAATGGGAATTACCTTTCAGACGCCCAAAGAGGGGTCCAGAGAGAGAAATATGGGAACCGATCTCAGTGCAGGTATGAAATGATTTTTATCCAATGTATGTATTTTTTATTTTTTATCCAATGTATGTGTTTTCCCTCGCAAATGTTCAAATTAGCTAACATGAGAGCTCAAATGTTCATTGTAGCTTATACTGAGAATATAAGTTCACAGAACCACTATTGTTTATATTATCTTTTATTTTCCTTGAGGACAACTGTCAAAAGGTTTTTTGGGTTTGGTAGTACTTTTTGTTGTTGTCATTATTATTGTTATTATTATTATTACTATTATTATTGTTAACTCCCCTTTTCTGAATTTGTTCTGTGGAGTTGATTTGTTATAATACTTTAGGTGGATGTATCAGAACTTATGGGTGGAGCTGAGGATTCTGGTGCTCTGCCACGCATTGCTGGACCTGCAAAAGATTTTGTAAAAGGAAGCCTCAATAACCGTCCTTTTCGTCCCGGGGGTTTGGATGGTTCTCAATCTTTAGAAAGGATTCTTCCTGATGGTGCGTCAAATGGTGAATGGGTGCGGGAGGTGCTTAATGGTGGCCCTGCTCAGGCGATTCCTCCTAGCTTTAAACAAGGATTGGATCTTGGAGATATTAAGGTAAAAGTACTTGATTTATCCTGTAATCAGGAACTCTTAACAATATACCATGTTCTTAGTTTTTGTTTAACTTGATATTTTTTTGACACTTTTGTTTGTATGGATACTTTTTGAAGGCATATTCATCTTCATGGAATGTGTGCATGGATCAAATTGCGCTCAACCACACACCAGATGTAAAGGAGGTCAGTTGTTGCAGTGCAGATATGTTTCTTTTCCACATTAGTTAGTTAAAAGATATTTCCAAATCTGGGCTATTATGGTTGCATATTAAATCTGGAAGTTAGGATTTGGTAGTTTCATGAAGCATGTGGTTACGTATGCAGGGTACTATGCTTGTGTATTTTTTTTTTTAAAGAAACAAATCTTAATACTTGCCTTGCACCTTTATGCGATCAATGCTTATGTGTTTATACTGTCTGCAGACTGAGCTTTCTGTGCAGTTTGATGACTTATTTAAGAAAGCTTGGGAAGAGGATGCCACAGAATTTTCGGGAGATGGTCTGTATGATGTACACTCCACTCTGTAATTCTGTTTCTTTATGTTCCTGTTTATTTTAAGCAAGAATGCTGAGCTAGCATTGCTCAAAAAATTTACGCAAGACCAATTCTAGCTTCAGGACTATTATTCTTTGTTTGGCATAGGCTTGGCTAGATTCATCTAGGTTCATCTAGCATTGCATTAAATTCTTTTTTGACTAGGATGGTTGAGACTGCCACTTGTTATGGTCTTGATATCAGACAAAAGGGCCAATAAATTAATCTGACATGATTCACGTGAGCAACTGGGATTTTTGTGCTGGATTTCAACTTTCAATGCTGATATGGTATGAATAATAGCTTATATTTTGAGGATACAGCAGAAATATGGATTTTGGAAGCATTCACTGTTGGAATGTTGGGACCAGTTTAAATTTTTTGAGTTAGTAGCGATATCATTTTGAACAGTGACAGATTAGGAGAAACTCTAGAATGAATATGTTTTAATTGGAGAAAACTATGCACACAATAAAGAATACCATGTGCTGTTATGTAAGTTTTTGAACTAGTTTGGAATTTGAAACTTATGCGGTTTGTTTATGAATAATTACTGAGACTCTGTTTTATAGTAAATGATATTTACATATGATTGATGAAGAATTTTGGTGTAATTCAAGACTTTTCTTGAAATTCTTCGAATTTTGGCACAGATAAAACTATTGGAATCAAGTATTTTAGTTTTAAACCCAAAAATAGAACTATGTAACTTGGTTTATTATATTTTTGGACCTTTCTTAGTAACATTTTGGAGATGTATTAATCTTGTGTTTCGGGTGCTGGAGGTAGTAGAGGAAATGGAAAGGAAGGAGGCGGGGGGAGGGGCTTGGAGGGCTTGCACATGTTGTTGAAAAACAATAGTTTCGATTCACCTTTAAATCACAGTTTCCAACTTTGAAGTTAGTTTTGCAGTCCTCATATTGTTGCTAAATTTATTGTAAAATGCATTAGGAAGTTAGCACTGAACTTATTCAAGAATGACAGTTATTTTAACTGCTTAAATAACAACCTTCTCTTCCGTGCATCATTGTGGAAAACGGGTTAGGGGGAGGAAATGTGTACTTCACTACTTCCATTTAGTCATGTTGCATTGTTTATTGAGGTTTTCTTTGAAGTTTATTTGTTCAAACAGCGAAGTAAATCTTGGTCATCTGAAAAAGTAACTGCCACTAGATGATAAAATTGATCATTGCCATCTCATTCACATAGTTGTCCACGTTCTTCCTTACTTCCTGTTTTTCTTTGGGGGGTGGTTGGTGGTGGAGGCTAATGCTGATGCTGTTTGTGAAGGTCACATGTTATTATTGGAAGCTGAAGTGAATGATGTGGAGCTAGTGAAGTCAGAATCTCTACCCTTGGATGCTGAAGTGAATAAGGTGGATGTGGCTGGTGGTGTTTTTGATACTCAATCATCCGTGTTGGATGAGATTTTATCAGTTGAATCATCTTCAAGATTGGATGGAAGTAGTGATGGTGGTGGACAGCAGCAGAAAGAGGTAGCTATCTGAAAGCAGTGGTCTATGCAAGATTCTGACATTTAAATACCATCTTTTTCATCTGTTTGTAGTTTGTTTCTCGCAGTGCTTTTGGTTAATGGGGCTTTTATCTGCAGGCCTGGGCTGTTAGTGGAGGTAGTGAAGGGATTGCACATCGCTTTCATGAGCTTGTTCCTGACATGGCACTGGACTTTCCTTTTGAATTGGATTCATTCCAAAGGGAGGTATTAATTATGTTTAAAAGTTTTCCATTTCCTTTCCTTTCTTTTTATTTCCATCTAATCAAACAGAGCTTTATATTGAGTTAGGCAGAATAATTTCAAATGTTTGGGGAATCTCTGTTCACTCTTCTTCCATTTGCAAAATGTCCTCCCACTTTAATTTTGAAATTACCAAACCAACCTTTGTTAAAGTGTTTTAAAAGTGCTAATAGTACATTTTCGTACTATAAGCAATACCTTAGAGCTTTGTACTAGTGCAAAATAATTTTCTAAAGGTGAATAAGCTGTGCCAATGAGGAATCCATGCTCTTTCAACCTCCAACCATCATGATAATGCAGCTGGCACCTCTTTCTGGTTTGCCGAGCTACATGGATGAACACGCCAATCCCAGGAACTTCACAGTGGCAAAACTGCTGCACGCCCTTGAGTACCTCCGTTGCTGCAACTTGTCTGCTGAAGAGGAGGCTGCACACTGTCATCAGCATGACTGTGAAATGATGAGGATGGCTGCTCCCCTCTTCTCTCTACTAAGATCAAACCTTTCGGCCTTGAGAAGGAACCTTTCATGGCTTGAGATGCCTTATAAACATGTATGCAAAGTGTGGCCAAGCCCATGAGAGTCTCCACTTTTTGTACGCAGATGTACCACTATAGTGCAGTAAGGTATCACTTTTAGCACACTAATTAACTAAGGTTAGTTTGGTAACCTTAGTTAATTATAACCTTAGTCTGGTAACCAAAGTGAAAAGTCCACGATTTGGTTATTTGAGGCCCTTAATTCCACTTTTGTATTGTTTTACCAAACTTTAATTATAATTTGGGAAGGGTGTAAGTAGGAGTTTAAGAGGCTAAGATTTTATGTGGAAGATGTCCCAAAAGTGTGACTTAATAGTCTTATTGAAACTTGATAGGATTATTGGTCTTGAGGAGGAAAAAGTAGTACTTATCTGTACTTTTTTCCCCCTTTCATTGTGATGACATTCAATAAGCTTGACGAAGCCTTGCCCAAACTGTTAGGAGCTGATTACATGATTTTAGTTTCACCATTCTGCTCTATTTATAGTTTTATATTAAGTTAAGGGTAAAGTGCAAAAAACCCCCTCTAACTATCACCTGTTTTCCTGAACTACAAACTGCGCCGCCCCCCCCCCCCCCCCCCCCCCGCGAACTAACCAAAATAAACACTTACGGCCACGCCGTAAAATAGCCTTTAACGGAAATTTGAAATTACGCTTTTACCCATTATCAAAGCGACATTGTTTTGAAAGTTTATTACAAGAGAGTTGGTGACATGGCAAATGTAATTTCAAAGCCCAATAAGAATTCGACACCTCACCTTATCCTTATCTCAGTACAATATGTTTTAAGTAACTATTCGGTAAATCAGTTACCAATCTTATTCCATTCACGCGACAGAAAAACCAACCCCAAACTGAACTATTCCTCCTCTACCATTAACTTTGTAAAAACGCTTTTAACAATTGTGGGTTCTCTTCATTTTCCAAAACCTAGTATGTGTTGAGATGGCTATTCCTAACCCTCATTTTGTTGGGTCTGACAAATCAACATGGGTATACAAGATCCGTGGTCTAGCATCTTACATGCCTCTGTTCAACTATATATATATATATATTGTGACAGCGATGGCCGACCAAGAAATTCGAAAGTTCCCTCTTGAAATGGGTTTTTAAGAGAGATGAAACAAATATGAGATTTGAATATTGATAATAGACATCTATTAAAAAATTATATTAATGCAGAGAGGAGAGAGAGAGAGAGAGAGAGAGAGTATGAGGATGATTGTTGAGTGGTGAGGGAGGCAAAAACTTTAACTCTTTGGTAAATCTTAGTCATCAGTTGCATTAGTCAGATCCGAGTTGACTCGAGTTTGAGTTATAGCGTCGAGTATGAATTGACAAGTCATTTGTGCTTTAAAAAGTTGTTTCTTTTATTTTTTCTTTTTTTCTTTTATTTAATATAGTTCTTCAAATTGTAGATGATAAATGGAGTTAAAGATTTTAGAGTACGTAAAACTTGGTTATAAAGTTTTAGTCGGATCCGGGTTGACCCGGATTCAGCTCATCGGGTTGGATATGAACAGATCTGCACATTCAGTGCCTGGGTTATTTGTGCTTTAAAAGTATTTGGGTCATCGGGCCAGACACGGGTTTACCCGCCCATTTAGTACCCGTCACAAATGGGTTGTTAATGGGTTATGACCCGCCTACTTGCCACCTCTAGTTGTCATTCGTTCTCCATTTTCATTCCTCATTGTACAAAAGCTTACTTATTATAAAAACTTTTGATTGCAAGATCTTCTCTTTAATCTCGTAATTTTCCATTTACTCTTACTTTAGATTAATCAATTGAAGGAATGTTATCACTGAATATAGACATCAACAAACCTCATCTTGAACTTGTCTTGTCAATTCATCCATTAGTAAATATTACTGTTGAGCTAATGATATTTCTCTAATCACACACGCAAAAAAAAAAAAAAAAAAAAAATGAAAAGAAAAGAAAAAGATGAGGCAGTGAAAATATTTAAGGAGCAGTGACTAATGTAAGAAGAATTGTAGGTAAATCCAAATTAAATCCCAAAAATGGCAGGCTTACATAAGTTCAACTTCCTTTTCTTTTTTCCCTTCTATTTTTTTATTTTATTTTTAACTCATGTTAGTGCATCTATTTATGGTTATATTCTAAAACCTACCATATTAGATCTCTAAGAACCTCACAATTAGTTTTCATGTAGGGATTAGGGATACATACGAATGTCTTTATTTTTGACTCCACCTTTACCTAGTAAGTCGATACCTTTGATTGTTGACTTTTGCGTCATATATCTTACATATTTTCTTGACACTTATTGTCTTAATTTTTTTCTTCTTTTCGCAAAGTATCTTTTCAAATTTTACTTACCTTAACAGTGTGTGAAACTTTGAGTATATCTTAATGCTTGTTAGGTATTAAATTAATCTTGTCAATCAGTCAGTATTTAGTTGTCATGATCTTTTTAAACAACTTTGTTAGCCTGGACACATTATCATTAACTATATATTATTTTGAGCATGCTACTCTAAAATTTTTGTATTTGTGGAATGTAGCTTAAATGAATAATTGGTTTCTTTATGGTGATAATTACAGGCTATCTATTATCTTGAAAAGGGGGAGTCTGTTTTTGTGGCAGCTCATACGTCAGCTGGAAAAACAGTTGTTGCGGAGTATGCATTTGCTCTGGCATCAAAAGTACGCTTCTATTTGAATCCTTAAATGTATGGTCATGTCTTTGTGTGTTCAAGTTTGTATATGTACAATTGTACGTTGTTTCTGTGCTGAAGATTTTGCGTTGATATTTGTGTCATGCAGCACTGTACTAGAGCAGTATATACTGCTCCCATTAAAACCATCAGCAACCAAAAGTACAGGGATTTTTGTGGGAAATTTGACGTTGGCCTTCTCACTGGAGATGTTAGCTTGAGGCCAGAGGCTTCTTGTCTCATCATGACTACTGAGATACTTAGGTCAATGCTCTATAAGGGTGCTGACATCATTCGTGACATTGAATGGGTAAAGGGGTTTGTTTTGTATGATATTCCTTTTCAGCAGTATATGTTCTCCATGTTTCTGTTGATTTAGTTCTTTCATGACCTTACCAGTTTCATTCTTTTCTTTTCTTTTACTCATATCAGAGTTCTGACATATTTGTGGTCACTTGGTTTCTGTGTATATGTTGGAATAGGTTATATTTGATGAAGTGCATTATGTGAATGATGTTGAACGAGGGGTTGTTTGGGAAGAAGTTATTATCATGCTACCGAGGCATATTAATATTATCCTCCTTTCAGCCACGGTACCTACTTCCTTGTTTATATATATATATATATATAATGATCTTACACTTCTTTTGGGATTTTTGTGTTAGGTTAAGTTGATAATTTGTTTTGCATAGCTTGTTTTTGAGGTACCTGAGAAAGGCACCTCCCCACCCCCCCCCCCCCCCCGGGGGTGGAGTGGGGGGCAAGACAAGTGATACTGTAGCACCAATAATGTTACCACAGATAGCATTCGATAGTTAACTAGTCAAATTTCAATATATAAACTAATCTTACCATTTTCACCTTTTCTTTTTCCCAACTCTACTTACTAATTTGGACCTACAAATTTAGGTTCCAATTCCTTGAACCGTTTGAGAAAAATCCTGTCTTTGTACCTATATCTTACTATTTTCAAGAAAAAGTTCTTGGAACTGAAACTAACAAAGTAGATTAGAACTTGAGAAGAAAAATAATATATATAAATAAAAGAACCAAATGGTAGACAAATAATTGGAATGCATTTCCACATGAAACCTATATTGTGATTTTGACTTCCCAATGATGTTGTTCTGAAAATTGCTAACTTATTCTTAGAAATTTGAGAAGTATGGTTCATCATCGTCATCCTTTCCTTAAACCCAATTGAGTGGATCGTCCACATTTTTTTGCTTTAAATTTTAGAAATTGCTAATTTAATTTATAGAAAGTAGAGAAGCATGATTGGGTGCCTCAATTGTATTAAAGTAAAATTTATGAGGGAACATATTTAAGGAACTTAGGTCTATGCCTAATGTTTATCAAAACAACATTTTGGAAGGAGTATTATTTTGGTAAAATGATCTATTTCTAAATTGTATTACACTGACATTTTGGGAGGATCAATATTTGGGGAATTGTGGTCCATTTCCTCAAGTATTTGGACAAACTCCATAGAACTAGGCTGGGAATATTCTGGATATGCCCCTGGTTTCAAGTTTATTGTTTTCATGAATGACAAAGTTGTTAGCTTGGTCATTTGAATTTTATGAATACGTGCCTATAGGTTCATCTTGCGTGATACTGAGATACGCAAAACTGATTAGTGATTATTGATTAGGCTATTATAATTGAGCACGGTTCAGATTTTGTAGCCAGTGGAGAGGACTAACTCACTTCCTTGGTTACATATCTGTCATAACCTAGATGGCGGGTTTCTGTCAATTATGAAGTGATGGTGTTTTAACTTTAAGCGCTTCCAAATATAACTTCCTGCAAAAGTTGGAAGCCAGCAGTATGAGGTGGCTTTTAAAGTAACATCTTTTGGGTACTTGGTAAGTTGATGCAATTGGCAGGAGTCTTTATTCATCAAAAAAAGGGGAAAAAGATTGCGAATGGTCTGCTCCATCCTGTACTTGTTTGGTTATCATCTGTTTTTGTGGAATGCCATGTGTCCTTACTTTTAATCTCTCTCTCTCTCTCTCTCTATATATATATATATATCTCACTCTCAATCTCCTCTCTCGGGGGTGGGTGGGGGTGGGGATTATTGTTTGCTATGATAACTTTATTTCTAATAGAAAGTCTCATTTGGGGCAAAGATATTCATACATTTCGCACGTTGGGTTTCAGGTGCCAAATACAATTGAATTTGCTGATTGGATTGGTCGAACGAAGCAAAAGAAAATTCGTGTAACCGGGTGAGTAACATGTTGTGGTAACCAAATTCCATTTTTCTTTCAGTCATGAAAGTATTGAATGTACTGAAATTACTTTTTTTCTTTCTTTTTTTTCCATTTTATTTTATTTATGTAAAAGGCTGAAGCCAAAAGCAACTTATATATGTGTGTGTGTGTGTGTGTATTTGGTCAACTTCTTGAGAAGCACTTGTTATGTTTTTATTATCAGGACGACAAAAAGACCAGTCCCGTTGGAGCACTGCCTTTTTTATTCTGGAGAGCTCTACAAAATCTGTGAGAGCGAAACCTTTATGTCTCAGGGATTGAAAGCGGCCAAAGATGTGTACAGGAAAAAGAATTTGAGTACAGTTGGTCGTGGTACTGGAATGTATCAGGGGTCTTCAGCAGCTCATGATGGGGCTCGAGCTCAAAAACATGATAATTCTATCCGTGGTAAACAGAACAAGCATTCTGGATCCCAGAATTTGGGGAACTTTTCTGGGGCTGGTTGGGGGAAGCAATACAATGGTGGTAACCAGAGCAAATGGGGGTCAAGGAGATCAGAAGCTTCATTGTGGTTGTTGCTTATTAATAAGCTTTCAAAGATGTCACTATTACCTGTACGTAGGAATACTTTATTTTGAAATCTAGGTTTCTTAATAAAAAGTTCCAAAATAAAATATCTGAAACAACCTGTAATGTATCAAATCATCTATCAAATATAGCATGGCGAATGGAAAATTGCAACTTTGCATGGTTGAAAGAGTTTAGCTATTCTCAGTGGGTTTCTCCTTTAGCCTTAAAAAATTACCTTAAAGTTAAAAAAAAAAAAAAGGATCCGGTTATGGCAAACATTTAGTTAGAATCATTGTGCAATCTGACCTTAAGCACAGGAGTTTAATCATTTTTATGGCTGCATTAGCATAGAATATCTCATAATATTTCTTTGTGTTTCATATTTCAACTTTATATAGTGATCAAAGTACAACCCAGGAGCTTTTTGTTGTCTTTTTATAATTTATACATTTCTATCTTGACTTGTGACTTCAGGTGGTTATATTTTGTTTCTCAAAGAACCGTTGTGACAAATCAGCTGATAATATGACTGGGACTGACCTCACAAATAGTTCTGAGAAAAGTGAAATTCGTGTCTTCTGTGACAAAGCATTTTCACGGTTGAAGGGATCTGACAGGAACCTACCACAGGTTCTGCAGTACTCATTTTTTCTCTCTTTTTTATTTGGACCAGTTTGGGGCATCAGATGTATGATGTATATGCAATTTACAGGTTGTCAGAGTTCAAAACCTTCTTCGTAGAGGAATTGGGGTGCATCATGCGGGACTGCTTCCAATTGTCAAAGAAGTTGTTGAAATGCTTTTTTGCCGTGGTGTGATTAAGGTAAAGTTGTTTACCTCTTCAATGTCCTAAATGTTGCATGACATTCATGTTTGGTTTTTCAGAATGATGCCAAAGTTACTGATGGATCCTCGAGAGCTTTAAGTAGTTGCAATCAAAGTTTTTATTCGGTGTATTATTATTGAAGTTCTATTAATGTTTCTTGGAATTTTGATATGCCAGTGATCGAGAGGCTTTTGTTGGTTCCTTCTTATCTTTGTTCTTTCTGTAGGTATTATTTTCAACAGAAACATTTGCAATGGGAGTTAATGCGCCAGCTAGGACGGTGAGTCTTCTTTAATGTACTGCCGTTACTGGAAGTGTACTTCTACTTGTGGTCGAAATTTTTGGCTGGTTTAGAATTTACAGTATCTTCTATTGGCTAGGTTTTTGGTCATCATTTTTTGAGAAAAAGTCCTGTTGTAATGCCAACATCGATCGCCCTTTGGATCAAGCAAAGCGGTTGGTTCTGTGATTGATTTTGGATAATATTAATTTTCTTTTTCTTTTGGCTTTGAGGCAGGCATCATTCAACATTGGCCATCCCTTTTCTATATCACCGTTTGTCCCCGGTATTGGTGGTATTTCTAGTATTTCTTAGCATAGCTGGTATTATGTTGTAGCTGGAAGAGTTTTTAATCATTTTGTGGTGAGATTTTTGATTACGGAAATTTTATCCTCCTTTCGCTTTTCCTTCAGGTTTTTTGGATTAACTTCCAGATCTGTAAAGCTCATCTAGGGTAGGATAAATGATATATATTGATGGGAAGAAAATGTCAGAGCATACTGGTCAAGCATGATAGTATTTGTCTTGTACATGAAGTATTTTAGGTCTTAATGCTGAAGTAAATTGATGACCTTGACGATGTTTGTAATGTAAATGTAAGCCGGAACGCATGGGTACCATATTAGCTTACTTTGAAATTGAATGTGAATCATTTTCAAATTAGAAAGCCCCTTTATATAATGTATGATGCCCGTTTCTTTTGGTATGTATCATGTGTAGTTTAGGTGTCCATAGGTTGGAATACTGGAAATCAGTAGAGTTAATTGGAATTTTCTTTTAAAAATAATAGAAAGAGATAGATTATTAATTGTGCTCTCTCTCGATTTAATAATAATTAGTTTCTTATTGAAGCATATGTGCTAGCCTCTGCCTACAGGCATTGCAATTTTTTTGATTGGTGCTTTCTTACACCTGACCCTAGTCATCACAAGTTCAGTAGCTGTCTGATTAACGAGTTGGTCTCCAGGCAATATGCCTTTCTCCATATTGAATGACAGCAACCAGCTCGTTATATTACGTCTCTTTTGTAGGCAACGAGTCCACTCGCTCTACTACAAACCCCTTCATAGGCAACGAGAAACACCAAGGTCTTCAGTTTCTGAACTTGCAAAGTGTTATCTTTCTTCAAGCAATCATTAGGCCAAGCTCCAAGAACAACCTTGAATGCACACACAAGTTACAAGGTTATCACAAATATCTCAAACTATGTATACGTAAAGCTCTCACAAAAATCTATTTGTATAACCAAATTCTCTAGGTATCTTAAGTGTATGTCTAAGAGAAGGCCCTCTAGCCTTTATGTAATGTTTTAAGAATCCTGGTCCAAGTTGGGAACTCTTTATTTACGCAACTGAACAACTTCGATCGGGCCCAGACCTTACAGGGATTGATTCTTAAATTTCTGATTATACATGGATGGGTTCTCAATAGACATGGATAGATCTTTCTTATTCTGTCCGGACATGGATATATCCTTAAGAGGCAACAATCGATCCTTGACTCTACATGGATCTGTCTAAAGGGTTTAAATTCAGTAAAAATCATGTTTTGCACTTGAAAACACTTTCTAATACTAGTTCATGTGGTTAAAGTACATTAGGGTCTAACCTAATTTATTTTACTCCAATTCAGTCCTATTGTCCATCTAGTTGAACTTAGCTTTACTTAAATATATGTCAGTCACGTTGATCAGACTGTCGGATCAAATTGTCTTCTCAAAACTCATTCAGTTTTCAATCTTTAGTCTTCAATCAGGTCTTCTAGGCAAATCAAGTAAACCAATGCTGAATGACTGACTCATCTAATGTTTGACTTACTCAATTAAAATTATCGTTTTGATCACAAAATTTGGCAACACATAAACACTAAGTCCTAGCATTCATAAAGACAATTATCAGTATTTTTTATCATCAATGTTATTCTTCATTATGTTGCAAATATTACACTTTAATATCTCTTTTTTATTTTAATTTTCAGTAATTTTCTGGCAGGTTGTTTTTGACACGCTTAGGAAGTTTGATGGCAAGGAATTTAGACAGCTACTTCCTGGAGAATACACTCAAATGGCTGGTCGTGCTGGCAGGAGAGGACTTGATAAAATTGGTACAGTTATTGTAATGTGTCGTGATGAAATCCCAGAAGAGAGGGATATGAGGAATACTATAGTTGGTAGTGCAACCAGGCTTGAATCCCAATTTCGACTGACCTATACCATGATCCTGCATCTCCTCCGTGTTGAAGAATTGAAGGTATCTGTACCACAGTTTTGAAATTTGTTTGACTGCATGGATGTTACATAATTTGTGAACATATAACAATAATGTAATATCCACCAAATAAAGAAATCGTTGCCTGTTTCTTCCATTTGGATTGCATGGAAATTTTTGTTTTACTTTGGCAAGTATCAAGCTGTCATAATGTGGGTTGTCTCGTTATGGCTTCCTGGGACCTTTTAATTTTACATGGTTCATTTTGCAGTGTTCTTAATTTCAATTTCCATTAGATTTGGGGTATTATCAACCATATTGACTTTGTGGATTCCTAGTTAGGTAGTGGGCTAAGAATTGCTCTCATTCCACAAAAATTGAGGATGAATGCTCAATACGAAGTCCATACAGCTAATTATTTTGCCATATTCTTTCTTGTAAAGAAATGGAATAATAAAATTCAGAGACTTCCCAACTTGAAGCTTATGTAACCAGAATTGTTGATATAAATTAGGTGGCCATACAGATGCTCAACTTCAAATATTTGGGACTAGGCTTAGCTGAGTTGAGTTTGGCTGTCCACACTGCTGTATCTGCCCTTTTTCTTCTTTGGGCGGTCCCCCTAATAAATTGATACCGTATTATGTTTAATGAAGTCAACAGTCTGTTTTCTGCATTCTAGTATCAAAACAATTACTTAACTAACACGCTTTCGGGAAATATTTTAGTGATTTTCCCTCCCCCCAAAGAGTTCATTTCAGTTTCTCAGTTGAAGGTTTGAGGTGGTGTTACCGCCTATTTTGATCTAGATCGCCAATATGGAAGTGGTACTCTTTCGTTCCACAACACTGTTGGTCGACCTCGATCGCTTCATTTGTTCTCTCTGTGTAGCAATATCAAATAATCAATTGAAATTTACCATGATGTAAAATTTAGGGGTTGAACGGGCAAAGACCATAACACATCAAGATACCAACACAAATAAGAAATACGTAACAATGTGCCCTTAAGTGGTTAATTCATATGTGAGATGCTTACTAAACTACCTTATCACAGTTTGATTTCTGATTAAGCAATCTATATAAGATATATATATCTATCTCCATTACATAATTTGAGGTGTCAATGTATTGGTTCAGCAAACTATAGCAGTCCATGTGCTTAACATTGATTTTGGGTTCTCTCAGAAATTATAGTCATCCTAGAAGTCCATTTTTCCAATGTTGATTAGGAACCTTTACTGCAGGTGGAGGACATGTTGAAAAGAAGTTTTGCAGAATTTCATGCTCAGAAGAATCTTCCAGAAAAACAGCAACTTCTGATGCGAAAGCTTGCTCTGCCTACAAAAGCTATTGAGTAAGTGCAGAATTACGGTTTTCAACTTGTCTGCTAAAGATTTTGCGTTGCTTATTAAATAACATTTTTTCCTTCTATATGTCAGGACATAACTTTTATGCCATTTGGTTTGATATTGTATGATTTTGTGCTAATAGCATAGACATGGACAAACATACGGACAGCAAAAAATCTAGAAAAAGTCAGATAGAATCACCGCGAGGACATGACAATATGTAAATATAATTTTTCTAATGCATACATCGTCTATTATTTAAGATGAATACATAACATTGATTTAAAATTTAAATTTCTGTACTAAGAATTACATGATCTTGAAGATAAAAAGCTTGACAAATACCATAAAGAAATATTTTCATTTTAAGGTTATGACTATCTTAGTTTCAATAGTGTCAAGTCTTGACTCCTTTTAAGATGTTTTTGTGCTGCATAAGTCACATGCTAGGGAGTGTCGAAAATTTTCATCTTAGTGTCCAAATAATAAAATTCATTTTGAAATTATGGACACATCCGCAAGGTGGCAGCCATGTGTTTGTGAGTGTCTATGAAGTAGAGCTATTCGACATGGATAAAACACCTTCATAGAAGTGTCGGTGCTTCTTAGATTGTGTACTTTGTAGGTTGTTTAGTTTGCAAGTTCTAACTTTTATTTGTATTAACTAGTGCCTTAGGGATATGGTGTCAATTTGTGTTGATGGTTTTGTTTATGTTGTGCCGAAATATTGGTATTTTGTTATATAGGTCAACCCAAAGATGACCCCTTTGTTAAATGTCTTGCACCCTTGAAACGGACACGACCCGTTATTAAATTGGTAAAACGGCAAGACCTGTGTGACTTGGTTAATAAATGGGTTGTATAATCTGTAACAAGACAACTTGTTTAACAATCTATTTACTATTTTTTCTTAATTATAAAATGCAAATATATAAAAAAAATTAAATATTGAATAAAAAATTATGGAGTGACTATTTTTTCCATTTTATCTCAATAAATCACATTATTAACCTAGGGTTTCACTGTAGTATCATACTAATTAAAATATATTGCTTATTATACTGGTTGAAACAGGTTACAACGATTGAGATTGATATGATCAATTTGACACGATTAATTAAATTAGTCAAATCGAGTTAAATGAGTTGAGTCTCCAAACTTGAACATGACCAAAATTTATTTATTTTCCTTAGTTGGGGGACTCACACTTTTTTGCCCACACCGGGGCTCAAACCCCTCCCCTCCTCTTTGAGGATGGGGAGGTTATACCATTGGGCTACAAGCCCTCTGGTAACATGACAATTAATTAAGCAGGTTAATCGGGTTGACACAATTAATGTCAACTCAAATCTGTTAATTTCTTGTTTGGTTGGAGTCATGTTGATGGGTCATGTCAACTTTTATCACCCCTACTTAGGGATATAGTTAGGGCTGCAAATGAGCTGAGTTGTTCATGAACAACTTAGGCCTGGCTTGATTAAAGCTAAACTCAAGCTCCTTTGTTAAGCAAACGAGCCGAGCTTGAACTCGTTTTTTAAGCTTGTTTGATAAGAGAGTCAAGCTTGAACAATCTATGGCTATTCTTGTTAGGCTCATGAACATGTTCACGAGGTGTTCGTGAACAAGCTCGCTAAAGGCTCATGATCATGACTCTTTTATTAGGGATTGTTTGGATTTATAATTATTTTTTCTCCTTCACAATGTTGATCTCAAGCTCGATTTTGAGCTTGGGCTCAAGATTAGGATCAAAATTGATTAAACGAGCCAAGCTCAAGCTCAAAGAGCAATGTCTGAGTCGAGCTCGAATAATTGTATGGGCTCGACTCTAGCTCGACAACCAAACTCAAGAGCGAGCTCGTACAACTAAAAGCTCGGCTCAACTCTTTTGCAGCCCTAGATATAGTGTTTTCATGCCTTGCTAAGAATATTGATGCTTTAGTTCATTAAACTTTTGTTTGCAAAGTGATATGTGAAAATGTTTTATTTATATAAATGTGATGATCAAGATAGGCCTTAAATAAATATTTAATTGTTGCAAAACTTGCAGCTCTTGAATACTGTGTGTTTGACAAATTCTTCTTTGGCAGCTTAGATTTCTTGGTCTTGGGATTTCATAATGTGTATTCTGTGTTTATTTGAAGACTTGGACACCCTTCCCCCATTCCATGGTCCGAGATTTCTAAATCCAGATTTTAAAAAGTATTCATGAGGTCATACCCATACATGAGTGACAGTGGCCAACAATAAAAAATTTCACTGGGGAGAAGGGGTAGCATACTGCAGTAATAATCTGAGTTTGGGATGTGGCACTTGTGGAATTGTAATAACAAGCTGTTCCTGTTTTATAAAATGTGACTGTATTGAGGTCACTTTAGTTGTACACTTCTATCATATATAATTGAGAGGACATAGGAATTGGTTCTGTTTTTTGCTTGCAGGATATTATTATTCTTGAAACAATAATAAAAATATTATGGTTGTCTTTGTACCAAAAATTTAGAAATTCGTACTCCACAATCATATTTTAGTCGACTATCATCTTAACTATTATATTAGCATATGGGAACCTATTTATCTTTAATTTGGAAGGTACTCTCCTATGGAACTACAATTTGTTCATTTTGTTCGTATAGTTCATGAAGCATGTTTTTTTTGCTCCTAGATGTATAAAGGGTGAACCAACAATTGAGGAATATTATGAGATGTACCAGGAGGCTGAGAAATTTAGCCACAATGTAACGGAGGAGGTCATGCAGTCCTCTGCTTCCCAACGATTTCTTACACCTGGAAGAGTAGTAGTCGTGAAGTCACAGTCAGTGAGTTCTTATTTATACAGTTATTTTTATTGGTTCACTTTTATATCAAATTATCAATATGATTGCAATATGGTTTTTTACTTTTATTTTCTTTTTCTTTCCTCGTGGTCATTATCATTATTATTCCTTTTCTTTCATGGGGAGCTGCGCAGGGGGTGGGGTTTAGGGGTCTTGATTGCCAGTATTTGTATCCTGAAGTGCTGCTAGTTTTTGTTGCTGTGATTATTGCTCATCATTTTTGGCATGGATCAGGAACCAGCTCAAGGGGCTTTACATTATTATATCACCTGATTTTTTTGGTGTTTCTTCGCAGAGATTGAGAATTTACCTGGCTTAGTATTCTATTTCTGTCCCTTTGTCAGTTGAATTCTAGCATTATTTTCTTATATACACATGGTACAGCAGCAACTTATGTAATGGTGACTTGTGGTTTATTATATTTTCTCTTTTGTTAGAGTTAAGTTCATAACTTGTATTGAAACTATGTAGAAATTAATTGACGATTTGCTTCTTACTTAGATTAACTTCAACTTTGCAGTTATAGAGAAGCACATTTTCCCCTGATGCATAATAACATGTGATACATTTAGCATTTATTTGACTTTTCTAGAATTTGATGGGCTGCATTTCGAGACATCTAATATCATGGAAAACTGTTCTTTTACTTAACTGGTTCCAGTGTTGCCATTCTATTAGAGATCCTGGAGAGAGCGACAGGTGCATCCTTGCAATTCTCCTTGCAGTCATTTTTCATCCTATGCATTTGGTGCTTTAATCTACTATTATTTGAGGTTGCCTGGTTTATTTGGTAATCTAATTAGGAGTTTTCTTAGGTATCATTAGATTGCTTATCTCATGATGAACCAATACTATATACTGTTCTTTGTCCTGCCTACTAAAGATAGAACAATTTAACCATCCTGTTAAGTTATACGTCACCAAAAGAAAGATCACTGCTCAAAAATCTGAAGTCTACCATAAAAATGAGGAAGTAGCTGTACGTCTTCAGCTCTAAGAGGTCGTAAGTTTCAGGTGGATTTAGTATGTTCCCCTTGGCACTTACTTTGCCAGTCCTATGATCGGCCCTACATTCACCTGTTGAATAGGTTTCAGTAGTGAAGCTGTAGACTTGGGCTAACCACTGTTTCTCCTGCCCAGTTCCACCACTTAAAGAAGTAAGGTCCAACAGCAAAGTAGCAAACCTGGTGGAGCTGGATGATTAGTTTTGCAATTTCTATAATGGTTTCTTTCTGATTCAATTATTAACTCGAGGAAACCCTTGGCCTTGCCCAATATTCAATATGAGATTTGTTTCTCACGTTCCTACTCTCTTGGGAGTCTTTATATGCATCATTTTCTGGATTCATGCATTGATCAAAGCTCACATGCTAACTTTTTTGGTTAAGTTCACATTCATTGATTATCTTGGTTTCTGGTCCTGTGTTATATGTGCCACTAGTGCAGTGTCATACCTTTTCCTGTGTACCAAAAATTTGCATAAAAGTTTGTATGGGTATATTAAAAGATGAAATGTATAATTGTTGCTGAAATTTGTTCACAATTGACAGGCCCAGGACCACTTGCTTGGAGTCGTTTTGAAAGCTCCTTCTAGTAATATTAAACAATATATAGTTTTAGTGCTGACTCCTGAATTACCATCAACATTGCAAACTCCTTTGCCGAGTGGAATTACCCAAGATAAAGAAAGTGTCAATTACCAGATATTGGTACCAAAAGCGAAACGTGGTTTTGATGATGATTATTATTCTTCTGGCACTTCTCGCAAAGGCTCAAGTAATATCAACATAGAATTACCTCACCGTGGTAGTGCTACTGGGGTGAATTATGAGGTTCGAGGAATCGATAATAAGGAGTTCCTATCTATATGCAAATGCCAAATAAAGATTGACCAATTTCGGCTTCTTGAAGACGTGAGCAGTGGTGCTTATTCCAAAACTGTACAAGAGCTATTGGGTTTGAAATCTGATGGAAATAAATACCCTCCCGCATTAGATCCATTGAAAGGTTTGTGTTCCTTCCCACATTGAATTGCCAGTTTTACCAATTTGGCCTATATTGAATATGTTGAAAAGGAAGCTGTCATTTTGAATGGGACTCTCTCTCTCTCTCTCTCTCTCTCTATATATATATATATATATATATATGTATGTATGTATATATCAATGCCTATGTGCACATGCGCACACATAAACATATATATAGAGAGAGTTACAGGATTGTGGTGTGTTTGGATATTATGTTTGTATTATATGTATATTTTTATCTTCTATTCGAAGTTTTACTTTTCCAAGGGTGAGTTTTTATGGAGATTGTATATCAGATCTGAAGCTGAACAATGTGGATCTTGTGGATTCTTACAACAAGTGGAATATTCTGTTGCAAAAAATGGCACAAAATAAGTGTCACGGCTGTGTTAAACTGGAGGAGCACATTAAGTTAGCGAAAGAGGTAAAGAAGCACAAAGAAGAAGTTAATGCTCTTAAGTTTCAAATGTCAGATAAAGCACTTCAGCAGATGCCGGACTTTCTGGGTCGGGTATGTGTCAATGATTAGTAATTTTCTTTTGTAATTGTTCTGTTCCACAACAGTTAGATTTTTGGTGCAAGTTATCTTAGGACCGCATAAAAAGTCCCTTAACATCTTAGGTGTGGCTTTGCAGATAAACGTTTTGAAGGAAATTGGCTGTGTAGATGCTGACCTTGTAGTTCAGATCAAGGGGCGTGTTGCTTGTGAGATGAATTCTGGGGAGGAGTTGATATGCTCAGAGTGCTTGTTTGAGAATCAACTGGACGACCTGGAACCAGAAGAAGCGGTTGCAATAATGTCTGCCCTTGTGTTTCAGCAGAAGAACACTTCACAACCTTCTTTTACTCCCAAACTATCTGAGGCTAAACAGAGGTTATTTTTCTTTTTTATCACTCTTTTTTTCTTTTCTGCATCTATGAGACCTAATTGTATGATTTCTTATTGAAGTCTTTTGAAGCAGGAAGCCTCAAACCTGAATTGTGATTCTTAATCTCTATGACAGTTTTGGTACATTCACCATTTGGTTAATGTTCTCAATACATGATCCTCACTTAGGAGGCATCATAATACTCTACACTTCTACCCATAAAACCTTTTGAATTGTGAGATCTGATTGTCTCCTTCAAAGCTGTGCTACATGGGCTCTCTTATATGCATGCTTTTCAACACCACATGAGATGGGTGTGGGATATATGGGATATGTCCCATAACGAACCCAAATAGGAAAATACCAACCTTTTTCATGTGCAAAATACCACATCCCCTTATGTAACCTATAATGTATCTATATATGCAGAATGTGTATACGTCTCCATACAAGTTTTACACATTTCAAGTCAAGTTCCCATGTCTTAAGTTTTGGAATTTTGGGAGGTATGAAACTTAGATACATAACCACACCCAACTTAGGCATCCAACTTCTTATTCAGGAATGTTTTCCCCGATTATTAACCTTCAATTTGAACCTTGTATTTCTGCTGGTCACTCAAGGAACATGTTGTAATTGACATAACAAGTTCTCTCTCTGCCCCTAGAAGAAAAGTGGTAACTAATTAGTTTAATACAGTCAAACCTATATATATTGCAAAAAAAGATGAAAAAAATGAAAGAGATGTTGCAGAGACGTGATTTGAACCGGTGACTTGTGCTCTCTCTCTCTCTCTCTCTCTCTGTGAAAGAAATTGTCTTAGCATCTTCCCAGATTTAATGTAATTCATTTTTTTCCATGCGCTTAGATTGTACAGCACAGCCATAAGACTTGGGCAGCTTCAAGCACAATTCAAACTACAGATTGACCCTGTAGAGTATGCTCAAGACAATCTTAAGTTTGGTCTTGTTGAAGTGGTGTATGAATGGGCAAAGGTTTTGATCTTTTCCCTGTTAGAGTACGAATTAATTACACTTGTCACCTGTTCCTTGAATGGCTCATTTATGCTGATTGTATTTCCTATGGCAGGGAACTCCATTTGCAGATATATGTGACCTTACAGATGTTCCTGAAGGTCTGATAGTGAGGACCATTGTCAGACTGGATGAGACCTGCCGTGAATTTAAAAATGCTGCAGCAATTATGGGTAATACTGCACTGTACAAGAAGATGGAATCCGCCTCTAATGCGATAAAGCGTGATATTGTTTTTGCAGCTAGCTTGTACATTACTGGGGTGTAGTCTGTCATAGCCTGGAGGCATTTGCGTGCCTTTTCTTCTTGACGTAAAGTGAGGGTTTCGGAGTAGAAGAGAGAACTACTTTTTTGTATGTCAATCTATGGCCTGCTCTTCAACCAAGGTCTCTTGGCTGATCTGTATATTATACAATGACTATTCACTGGTTCATTTTTATCTGAGAAATGGGAAAGATGTACATTAACCATGGCAGCAAATGCCTCACATTCCTGTTTTTAGGTAAAAAGCTAACTTGATTACGACTTTAACAAGGTCACAGCTCCAAGGTCATGACCACCGACTTTTATACACTCTGCATTATGAAAATACAGTGTAATTATTTTTGAATTATCTTATTTTGATGCTTTTCATGGATGTTGTTCGCCTGTTCCTGTTTACGACTGGCCATTGCTATGACTCTTGCCCGAAAAGGTGTCTTCATTCCGCTAATGATACTTTTATGCTGCAGGTTTAAAACGTCAGCCAGACCAACATCAATCCACACACCCCCTAAGGGCTAGTTTGGTACGATGAATGAAGCTGTGAATGGAATGAGAATGGAAATAGAATAGAATGATCATTCTCATTCCAATGTTTGACTGCGGATAGAGAATGATGTAGGAATAAAATGGTAATACTTTCTAGTATGTTGTACTTTTCCATTAAACATGATCAGTTTTAAAAATGGGAGATTTGACCGACTTTAATTTAGTTGTCATGTAAAAAATATATTTAATTACCCATTCAATTAAAACTTTCATCAAGATATAATCCAACTTTTTATTCTAGTCAAGAGATTAATACGAAAAAAATTAATATTTTATTAAAAATTGAAAGTGATAAAACAAGAACATTCATTTTCTTTCACAAGATTTGGGCATGTGACATGTATATATATATATATTAGGTAATTAACCTTAATTTCACTATGTGCAATTTACAACTCACCCTATATATATATATACATATATACATATATATATATATATATACATATGTGCAATTTACAACTCACCCTAATACAGTATATATGTATATATTAGGGAGTGAGTTGTAAAAGAGGGGGAGAAATTAATGAAGAGAGAATATTTTAATAAGAAGTGAGAATGGAATGGTCATTCCATATCTTAAGAAGAGGAATGATTTTGTTGGAATGACTATTACAATGAAATGATTAGGAATGATCATTTCATTTCTAATGTAGCACAACAAACAAGAGAAATGGAATCAGAGGTGGAATGGCCATTCCATTCTACCTCCATTTCTGCATACCAAACTAGCCCTAAATATATACATTTATCCTACTTTTGGTACGCAACAAAAGAATGGAATGGAATGTCAATATTACATTTTTTGATCCATTCCTTTGTTTGGTAAGAAAAATAAAAGTGGGAATGACCATTTCGCGTCATTCCTTTGGAATAAAAATTCATTCCACTACTCAACTTATGGAATGGTTATTCCCAATAAACATTAAAAAAGAAATTAGTTACCAAAAATAATGTAATCATCATTCCAATCCTGCATCTTTAATGGAATGCTCATTCCATTCCATTGTTGAGTACCAAATGTAGCATTAGGAGAATAAGTTCCTGTGCAGATGGAGCATATTTTATTATTATTATTATTAATAATATTATTATTATTATTATTATATTAGTGGTAAGGTTTGGTAAGTGAGAATTAGTCAGACTGAAATTGAGTATATGAAATGTAAATTTAACGATGATTCAGAGATTAAAAATATAATGTTAGCATTTCAAGGCAAAATGGTTACTCAAACTAACCAATTTAGGTATCTAGGATCAAAAATATAAAATGATGGATTGATATATAATGACAAAACTAGTAGAATAGTTGTGTGTTGGACAACATAGAGGTAAGCTAGTGGGATATTGTGTGATAAGACGATAACATGTAAGCTAAAAGGAGAATTTTATGATATCGTCATTAGACCAATTATGTTGTATTGGCCGTAGTGTTGAGTCCTAAAAAAGGTACAAGAACAATGCATTAGAGGTACAAGAAGAACACATTTATGTAGCAGAAATGCGAATACTAAGGTGGATGATTCAATTGACTAGTAGAGATAGGGACGCTTTGGACATATATATTAGAGACCTAGAGACGCGTCGGTGAAGCAAAAAAGAGTAGTTGTGATAGAGGCTAAGAGATAGAGAGAATAATATGTAATAGAAAATATTAGAGGATAAAATAATGTGGCCAACTCCATTTATATCAAACAAAGGCAAAAATGATGATGAAGTAGTGATTTGGCGACTGAATTTAGGTGTAATTCTCAATTATTCTACAAAAATAATAATTTATATGCAATAATTTACTTGAGAGTGTCACTCGTGAATCCGTTTGGAAGGACAATATTTGATTGACAATTTTTTTATTAGTTTGTCATTTTAATCACATTACGGTAAATCAGAATAATCCACTACTTTTTTTTGGGTTAAGTTCAAAAAAACACCTCTAATATATACTCTAAGGCCCTGTTTGGATTGGCTTTTGAAAAACGACTTTTGACTTTTCAAGCTCAAAAGTCGTTTTGGAGAGTGTTTGAATTGATAAGGCGTAAGAATTTTGGAATTCAAAAAGAGCATTTAAAGGAAGCTGGGGGTATCAGCTTCTTGATTTAGCTTATACTTCTCTTTTTCTTCTGCGTAAAAGCCGAAGAAAAAACTCTACCAAACAAGTAGAACTTTGACTTCCTACTTTTTAAAATTTGCAAGTACCCGCTCATACCATGACTTTTTGGTGACAAGTGACATAAAGTAAATCTGTAATTCCGTTTGTCTCCTCCTCTTTCTCTCAAACATGACATAATATTAAAATAAAAATTAAATTTTGTAACTATAATTCTAAGCAAAAATTGATTTGTAATCCAATTTCTTGTTTAACTATTTAAAGATATTTAAATTTTATTGTCAACAATTGCATCTTGAAATAATTAGTTTTTTTTAAATGAGATAAATAGTCAAGTTTTTTAAATGAAAAGAAATAATAATGTTTTATTTAATTTTATGGTATGTATAGTTTTTGGGGAATTTTTTTTAAGTTACAATGTAATTTTTGTGCAAGAAGTTGACTAACTTGAATTTGAAAGAATTAGTTAACTATAATTTAAATTTATAATTTCATATTCATTATTTCGTTTAAACTAAAAAATAAGACAAAATAATTTTAAATTTAGAAAAATTATTGATGAACTAAAAATCAAATCTAATAAAATTATAATTATAAATTATAAAGAGTAAAACTTGAAATTTGAGATATTACAAATTAGTACGAAAATATTTACCGAAAGTAAAACTTACTATTTTTATTGAGATTTGATAGAATATATTCGTGATCAAAAATAAAATATAGAATTTATAAATACTTTATTTATTTATTGTTACTGAAAATATTTTATTAAATTTAAAAGGTAAAGAAATAACATAAATAAAAAATATTTTTTTGGAGATATGTTTTATTAGATAAAGAAGGGAGGCTGTTGCTAAGGGTATTCAGGTCTTTCCACAAAATTAATATGTAAGGAGGTCTTTATATTTTAAACACTTTTTTTTTTATTACTCACATTACTTTAATGTTCCTTTCATTTTCAATAAAATCAAAAGTGTACCCACGCTCAGTGCTCCTGATTTTGCCGCGTGGCCCATTGCTCTTGACGTGATGCCTTCAGTTGCCGATTGTGGATGAACTACCCTCATGAGTCATGGCGGTTACAAATTTGAATTTGTTGCTATTCATTTAGTTCATCCTTAGCCACTTTCGAATCTGCATTTACTTCCCACCTTGTAACCATCTAGTGTTCTTGAGCATAAATTAGGTTTTCTCGTGTTCTCCGCTTCGTTCTAGTCTCTGTTTCTTGAAGATCATTTCAGTGAAAGGTTCGATAGCAGTCATGAGTAGTACTAACGGATGGAACAATCGAGTAATGTGAGTTTCATCCATCTTCAGCACTACTGTATGTTCGTGTTTATATGTCATATACACATGTGTTTTTTGTTGATCTTTCTGTTTCCTTCTAATCTGAACAGTTGTTTGGTCTATTTTTGTAGGTTTGAGCGTTATGTTTATGATTATTTCAGAAAAAATGATATGCCTGAAACTGCAGAGATTTTTCGTAGAGAGACAGATCTAACCATCGATCCTAACATTCCTTCATGTAATGGCATGATAGGTTTATTTCCTGTCTTCGTATCAATTTTTGTACTTCTTTTGCTTTGGTTTTTTGTGACGACTGGTTCTTGATTATATGTTTGCGATATCTTTGATTTAGCTTGAGGTTTTCCTTTTCTTTTTATTTTTATTTTCCCTTTTCTTAACTTCTCAATGGATATGAATCATGATCAATAATAAATTGGGGCACTTTATTTTTATAGAAATAATCTTGGCGTTTCTGATGTTGAATAATCTCTTCCACATGCAAACTGGAATTTCTTGACGAAGAATGGACACACACACACACGTGACACACCAATTTATTTTATTTTATTTTTCGTAGGTTTACTCACACAAGAATGTCCTATCTTTAAAGTTTTGTGTTTTTCTTATTTTTCTGATCCTTGTCTCTCTTTTTTTCAAACCCACAGACACACTCGGATTTTCATATATAAAAACTATATATGTTTGTGTTCGTATGTGTGTGTGCTTATATATATCTATTGAATTGTATATGTATATTCACATATGTAAGTATATATTTCATCATGGTTAGAGAAGAATATGTTTGCTTACATTGCTTGATTCTGCAGCTTTAGTTATCATAATGTTTCTTTGAGTGTAAAACATGAATAAGCATCAAAACCACTTTCTTGTGTTATTTTGAACATCATGCTGTGTTAATTTGCTCCAAATGATCCATACTCATATCTGAGTTTTTATTTTTATTTTTTTGAGTTTCAGCAATAGATGTTCCTGATGGTTTTCTACATGAATGGTGGTTGATATTGTATGATATGTTAAAAGCACAGCAACCAAAAAATCCTGAGCATAATGGGGGTCCTTCCTACATGGTGATTGTTTAATTAATTAGTTCATTTGTTTCTTATTGCAATTACTGATTTGTTTGTAATCACATTATTATTGCTATTGTTATCTAAATCTAATCACATTATTGCTTTATCTTGTTCTATTTTTAGGGTGAACAAGTGATCATGGAGCAAAAAGGTGATCCTTCTGCATTGGGACAAAACAAGATGAATGAACAAATGATCAGGGAGTTGATTGTTAGAGCAGATTTTGGTATGATTGCTCAACATCCTTGTTTGGGATGTCACTTACAAAGTTGGTCCTATCAGTTAAATGAATATTCAATTTTCTCCATCGAATCCATGGAGGCAGTTTGGATGAATGAGTAAAGGATTGGCAATTGGTTGCTAATATTTCTAATCGAACTAAAATTGGAAATGATGCTTGGTTTTAAATTTGCTGTCACCTTTTTGTATGAGTTTGGTTATTGAGAGATGCAACAAAAGTAAAACAATGTGTAATGGTGATACAATTTTTTTCTCTACTTACTAGAGTATCTTTATGTAGCTTTTTTAAAGTTATGCAGTACCTTCTGTTTATACATGCAGGTTTCACCGCAAGGTGCAATTCAGTGCCATTAACAAGGTGCCCTTTAACGGTAAGAAACATAGTAAAATCATGTATTTTTATCTTGTATTGATCTTGGATATGTAGCTATTAACCTAAACCTTCATATATTTTTATCTTGTGCTGAGCAAATTTTTGCAAAGTTTTTCATCATCTTGACCTCAACAAAATTACTGGCACCCACACGGGAGATATCTAGTCCTCCAGGCAATCTTGGTTATATAGTTAATCAAGGGATAGGTTGTTCATTTCATGTAGCATTAAGAATAGAACATATTGCACCTAATAAGATAGTTACCTCCATGATGTATCAAACTGCAATCATTTTATGTGAATTTATGTTAGACTTGCACACTTAAATTATATAAATATTTTTTAATCTATCTAATGCGTTGACAGGGAGCAGATCTAATACATCCAGGGCTTGAGAATGATGTAGGAGATTCATTATGTGTTATGGAACAGCACCAAAAGAAGATTCTGGACAGACCACCATCACTTGAGAGTTGTTCACATGTACGACATTTAATATTGCATTCATTTCAGTGCACTTTACTTTCTCTTGGGTATCTTCTCCCCTTTCTAAATTTTATTCTTTAGTTGCATCGCTAATAGTGAAGAAGAAGAGACTTTGTTATTTTTAAAGAAAAAAAGTGTTTTGCAACCTGAAATAATTGCATATCTTGGGCTTTTTTACTTGCCAAGAATATGATATCCATCATGTTAAATACTATTTCTTTTTCATTGGCTTGGAAAACTGAATATGATTTTTCCTTTTGTTTGGAAACTGGGGTATGCATAAGAAAGTGATTTATGGCCTTCCCACATCCTTAAGATTTAGATTTTTTGCCTTTTAGTCTTCTTATTACATTCTTCTTAAAGCCAAAAGATCTTAGTTAATAGTGGAACATGTGAAATTTCTATGTTCATGTTGATAAAAAGTATCACTCTCGATGTTTATCTTGTATTATTTTAATTATTTTGTTTCCAAATCTTTCTAGATTACTTGCTTCTTAGTATTTCATTTCTTTATTTCAAAGATGATGAGCATAACAATAGCACAATTTTGGGAATGCCGAACAACTTTTGCTTTATGTTATAGACAGGATCCTGTGTTACTTGACAGAGTATCATAACCTACATTTTTATAAGGTGACAATAGTTTTGTAATTTCTGTGAACAGAGTGGAAGGAGGTATTCTGAGGACGGAAGCAATGTTCTGCCAATAGCCGCTGATTGTCCTTCGGAAACCTCTTCATCGATTCCCAAATCCTTCGATGATATTGTTAAACTATCTTCTTCACTTTCTGATGATAATAAAGATGAGGAATTCTTTCAGTAATTCGCAAACACATTATGCAACTTCTGATACAAATGCTGCGAAAGGTAAATTTTTGTAGGTTTGAGAAAGACATATTTTAGAGTTATGTGATGCAGTTGTTTTGTGATTTTTATAGTTATATTGCAAATATAGTAATATTAGCATGAACTGTGCAGAACCTTTTCATATTAATCCTTGGTTGAAAAGAAGAAAAAAAGATACGGTGGTTGGAAAATATGTAACTATGAGAGTGTACTAAGCATTATCTTTTGTACTATATGTTTATATCTCTTGCATCACCTTCCATTAAAACAATTTCTCAAGTCTCAACTTTGTAATAGATTAAAATATTTTTCCTTCTTTTTGTCCACATAGTTTTTCTTCCTTTAGTGGGATGAGAATTTCTTTTCCATGTGAATATGTTATTTAATTCAATCTTTTTCAACTTAATGACCATGCCAACTTTGTTTGTTCCATAACATGTGATATATCTTTGATGATTTCAACTATACTTTTTTTCTTATTATTATTATTTTAATTTTGTGGGAACATAAAATGTAAATAAATCCTCAGTGTATGTGGATTAATTATAAGTTTGTGTATCTTATTGAGTATCGGGTTTTGTATTCTTTGTATCATTTCTTGTCAAATATACCTATGATTTCTTTAAAATTTAATGAAAGAAGAAATCTAATTGCTGAAAAAAAAAAGAGATAATAGGAAATATTCATTTGCATGATATAATGATTGTCAGATACTTATTTCTTTATATTTTCTTTATATTGAACTGTTGAACGTGGGGCTTAGATAAAATATGTTTCCAGGATACGATATTTGATTACATGCTTTGATTGAAATGCACTCAAACTTTATGATATCAAAATAGTTGATTCGACAATGTAAGTATATTTTATGATCACTAATATATTATGTTAAACCTACCAATGTATATTTCATAATCACTAATATATTGTGTTAAACCTACCAATATATATATATATGTATGTATGTATGTATGTATGTATGTATGTAAACTGTGTTTGATTTATTAACACATCTATAGGTCCTAACCAAAACTTCATGGTTTGGAAGTTCGATAGTTTGCTTTGAATGCAAAAATCTACACATGCGTTTGTTCATCTAAGAAAATGTTTCATGTTAGGCTTCTCTAATGCTAAACTCAACTCATCAGGCCCTAATGCTAACTAGTTTTGGTTGATTTCTTGGATTTCTCCCATTTAATAGGCTCTTTAAGGCCTTATCCTCTGTTAAATCCAAGGCAATTATGTACTTTCTCAAGGAAGAAGAGATGTAAATTGAGTTAAGGTTATATGCAGATCAAATATATATGTGTGCGTGTGTGTGGAATTGAGGCAAAAGGAAATAAATTAATCCCAAAATATGACTTTTTTGTGTGAGAGCTTGATATTTGTGTCTGTGTGTATATATTGTTGAGGTCATTCCCCTCTACAATGTATGTGGTTGGATGCAAATTTTCGAACATGGTATTAGAGCTTTGATTTTGGGAGTTCTTTCGATTCAAGTCTCTATTTTGATTTATTTTTCTTTCTATATCTGTTTTTGTTTAAATTCGTTCTCTGAGGAATTTGAGGAGGTTGCATGTCATGGAGTGTACGAGACCTTGATATACATTGTTGGGCATATTTCTTAAAAGTTTAAACGTCTTTGAAGCAAGTGGTTGTCTCCCAAATTTGAAGAATCTTTGAAACAATAGAAATTATATTTTCAAAGGTAAAAGTTCAATTTTTTTTTAGAAAACTGGGAAACAAAATTCAAGTGAACATGTTTCACTTGTATCTTAAACTTAACGGCGGTCATCTGCAAAATTATTTTGCAGACAAACTATGTTATATCGCTTATCATAAGTTCTACAATTTCTAATGACTAGGATTATGAATTAACCACCAAAGAGTTAAATACTGAATAATAATTATTGAGATTCACAAGATGGATTGTTTCTGTTGGGCATCAGAATAATCAGTTTAAAAGGAACCTATTATGTGATGATGTTTTTTCTTAATTTATTTATTGCACTTGCAATAACTCAAAAATTGATCCTTGCCTTTAGACTTTCAGCCCCATTTTGATGAGTTAATGTGCTGTAGGGATGATCTTATATGTAATACCCCGCTCCAACACATGGTATGATATTGTCCGCTTTGGGCCATAGCCCGCACGGTTTTGCTATTGGGTTTACCCCAAAAGGCCTCATACCATTTGAAGAGAACATACTACATATAAGCACATCTCCTTTTCCACACCCAGGCAATGTTGGATTGAGCACCCTGTCAGTGTGGTAGCTCAGCCCAGTGTCTGTCTATGCACCCGCCCACTCACACCCGTCCACAAGGGTTACTACAATCCACCCCCCTACGAGGCCCGATGCCGTCGTCGGCACACTTACTTCCGGCTGGGTTCAGGCTCTGATACCAATTGTAATACCCCGCTCCAACACATGGTATGATATTGTCCGCTTTGGGCCATAGCCCGCACGGTTTTGCTATTGGGTTTACCCCAAAAGGCCTCATACCATTTGAAGAGAACATACTACATATAAGCACATCCCCTTTTCCACACCCAGGCGATGTGGGATTGAGCACCCTGTACCCTGTCAGTGTGGTAGCTCAGCCCAGTGTCTGTCTATGCACCCGCCCACTCACACCCGTCCACAAGGGTTACTACATTATATGCCACTTGAAATCTGTGCTTGTTTAGTTCTTCCGTTTATAGAACACATATTTTTGGTATTTTGTGGACTCTTGTTTGTTGAGGTCTAATTATTGAAATTTTGCTTGCAGTCAAACCAGTTGAGGAATCCCTTAGCAAATGGTAAATTAATTATGGTTCCAGCACAGGCTAATTATTCATTAACAGATTGTTTGTGTTGAGAGAAGGTTTCCTCGGCAGTCAAGACTCCGTGTGAAGCTATGGAAATGAGTCTCTGTTTCCCACCCCTCCACATATTTCACTTCCTTTCTGTAAGGACAATCCATTGCATGTTGATAGCCATTGCTCCGTATACATTGCAGCCTGACAGGGCATGGATGGGAGGTTTATTCTTGGACTCCTGGTCAGTGGCAAGAACTTTAGCAAATCTTCTGATGAGAGGCAAGAGTTGGAACATACACATTACAGAACTTTTCATGCTATATATTCTGAGGAAAGAAATATGTAAGTGAATTATTCAGGAAGAGAATTAAGTTTAACCATCTTAGCTTTGCTCATATATATTAATTTTCCATTAGTGACGGAAACAATGGGAAATGAATCTTGTTTTCTGACTAAATAGCTATGGTCCCATCCTGAAAAATCATCCATGCTACCTTCACCAGAAAGCATTCATTAACTTTGTCTTGAAGTGAAAATTTGAGTTCAGTCTTTTTCTGTTTTGTCTGTCTATGTCTTGTTCATACTAGGATCCCCAATTTAATTTTATCAAAGGTGACTCTTATGTCTAACTCATCGTTTTGTTCACGGCTTGCTAAATGTAAGACAATCCTTGTCTTGGGGAAAAATGGAGTTTTAATGCTTCATTTTAAGGTTTCTTTTGGAAGTCACATCCTTTTTGCCTATCTATTATAAATCTTCAATTAGAAACTCGGTAATTTTGTTTGGGAGGCGATATTCGCATTCCCCTTTTCTACAATTGCACTCCACTTACCCTTTTCTTTTAAAGAAAATGACAAAAAGGCCCCTAAACTAATTAATACATCATCCCTTATTTTATAATACCACAACTACCCTTTATACTATAAAGTTAAACTCTTTTTTACCTTCTTTAGTTTATTTATTATGTTTTTTTTGGGTCCTATCAAAAGAGATAATTTTTTTTACCTTTTTTAGTTTCTTTAGTACTTTTTTTTTTAATCTTGTCAAAATAGATAACTTGTTCATAGGTCTTTTTTTTTTTTTTTTGTCTTGTCAAAATGGATAATTTATTCAACAAAAATAAGATTTTTTTTTGCTTCTTCCAGATAATTTATTCAATAGATAATTTCTTTTTTTGAACCTATCAAAAGATGTAATTTATTCAATAACGATAACTCTTTTTTTTTTTTTGGGGTACTCTCAATGTAGATAGTTTATTCAACAAGAATAAATTTTTTTACGTACTTTTTTTTGGGGTCCTATCAAGAGAGAATTTATTCAACAATGATAACTATTTTTTGGGTACCTTTTAATTTTTAATTCCTACCAAAAGAAATGATTTATTCAACAGAGATATTTTTTTTATCTCATGCCAAAAGATATAATTTATGCAACAGATATATATCTATATATATGTTGGTCTTGTCAAAAGAAATAATTTATTCAACATAGATAACTTTTTTTTGGATTATTTTTTTCCGAGTTTTTTTTTTTTTGGATCCGATCAAAAGAGACCAAAAACATTAAAGATAAGAGACAAAGAGGATGTCTGAAAGGGTAGTTTAGTATTTTGAAAAAAGTTAATCATTCACATGTAAAGTGAAGGTTAGAAGTGACATTTCTCCTAAGATGGGAGTGCAAACGTAGAAAATGGGAATGCGAATATCGCCTCCCTTTTGTTTTTGTTGTCAAAATTTGGTGCATAACTTATTGTTCAAAGTTGAGATGCATCTCTTTCTTATACTTCTGTTATTTGATTTTTTTACCACCAATGGTCATTATTTCCCTTTTGTTCTTATCCCATTTAGTCACTTGAAGAGAAGTGCTTATTATAATTTATTGCGTACTGTGCCCTTCTTGTCTTGGTTGAGCATTATTGAAACTTGGAATGGTGCCTCTTTTGGACACGAGTCAAACACACATTGCTCCGACACACTAGGAAATGTGTTGGTCCCACATCGAATAATTTCATATGTGGATACACAGCCAACACATGACAAAGATAAGTGGACATATGTTGGACATATCAGGGGTAGATATGTATATACACAAAAATATATAGAAATTTGGAAGAAAAAAATACTTAGTATCTGTATATCAAATATAGTTTTACATTTGGAAGGGAAAAGAAAGGTACTTTCTGATGATGGAAGTAAAGATACGTGGCTTAGCTGTTATCCAGAGGGTTAAGTGACCTCGGGGTTAGAGGTTTAGAATTCGAGCCAGACGAGGTTGATATGATTTAAATATGTAAAGAAAGCTGTAGTTTTTGTATATGTTTGCTAGCTGTCTATTATAAGTACATAACAAGTAATAGTCTAGGAGGATGCCAATGGAGGAGAAGAAGAAGTTGTTGGAGCAAGACCTATTATTTTTGCATTATACTAAATATGTATTTACATGCTCATGTCTTTTTACCGTGTCCATATTGGCCTGTATATCCATATTTTTTAAAATATAAGTTGTGTCAATGGAGAACTAACATTTACATAAAGTGAGTGTGGCGTTAATGCAAATGTTAAGATAAGTGTGTGGTAAGTCAAAAAAGGATAGAATTAGAAAAGAACACATTTGTGAGATGGTTAAAGTAACACCAATTGGAGATAAAATGAGAAAAAATTGATTAAGATGGTGTGGACATATGCAAAGAAGACCACTAAATACGCCAGTTAGGAAGAGAGATATGGTCCACATTGAGAGTAATGTTAGGAGAAGGTGAAGGCCAAAATTAATATAGTTAGAGTTAGTAAGGGTACAAAGGGTGGATATGAGAACATGTGGTTTGACTGAGCAGAATAAACAAATATGATTCATGTAGCCGACCTCAAGTAGTTAAAAAAATGCTTTGTTGAGTTGAGAGTATAAATCATGCCAATGTCCATACAACATAGATTCCAGTTTGAACAACACAACCACTTCATCAATGGGTTAGCTTCACAGCCTTCCTGTCTAGCATGAAAGTTCTCATGTTAACCATTGTATATCACACAAGTAAACCATTTGTATACCATAGTTTGAACTTGTATATTTATTGGGCAATATTTATGTTGATTTCCATCTTTGGCTTGTACTGGTGACGCTTTAATTGATATTCTGAATATTCCAGTGAAAATCTTAAATTATAAGAATCATTAATCTTGAAACCACAACCATTCTCTTCCCGACTCTGAAAGATTTATCCCAGCCACTTTGTATCCACTATATGAATCCTTCTCCATTTTGTTTTATACGGATTCGTTCAATCAACCACTTTTTGTGAACTTACTATCCATTTGTTTAAAGATATTAACATAATGAGTTTATAATTCAGAAATATTTTTAGAACCGTATAATACATAATGGTGTAGGTGTACAAAAATTTGTGAAGGAACTTGTCTCCCTTATTGTATCGCATTGTATGACAATGAAAGTGTTATAAATCAATTCAATTTAGGTACTTTAAGCAATGATAAATAGATATTTATATGGAAACTGATATTAAATATTTTAGTAATAAGCTGAAGAGATAGAACAAGAAATGAATGCTTTCATAATAATCTAGTGACAACAATAGAGGATGTTGTGATGACAAAAGGTCGTTTATAAAGGTTTAACCGTGTGGTTGCATACAACGAAGTCCAATGCATGCATGAGTAAGGACTAGGCGTGTTTTGGTCAAGTATAATCCACTACAAGGATAAAAAGGAAACTAGAAATAACATAGAAAAGTGAGAAAAAAGATATCATTGCATATAGTTTTTTTTGGGATTTAAGGCTTTGTCGTGTAGGATGTGTCTTTATTGAATACTAGTGTAGAAGCATTTTTGTTTAGAAGATTTTAGTCGTTTCATAGACACTAAACCTGTTTGAAAAGGTATTTATATAAATTTAAGAAATCCAAAGTATATAAAGTTTACTGAACATGCTTTCTCAATGACAAAATTGACCAACACATTACTAAAAAGGAAGGAATGTTATGGCCTATAATAGGAACATCGGCAACTTTCCATCTTAAAACAATCACAAATACCTAGTTGTATACACATAATTGACAAACGTATATGCACAATCCTTAACCAAGCACTTGTTGTTGGCAAAATGAATCCTCCTTCCCCAATTCATTTATGTAATTGATGACTCGGTTAAATGTATCATAATCATGTCCTTTATAGCATCCACATTTTTTCCTCTTGTTGTCTTCAATTGAATCACATCACTCCTTATGGTTGCATTAATTGGTCTATGAAATATGTAGCTAAACCATCTTAAATATTTTCCTCTCATATAATCTTCAATAATTTTCCATAAAAGTCTTCTTTCTTGTTATAAAGCATAGCTGGCCTTGTAACCAAGGTTTTTTTACTAGGTAGGGTTCAAGTTTGTTAAGATCGGGATTCCATGTATGATCGATGGAGGAATCCCTAGGATTGGATTGAGGATCATAGAATCCTTACTCAAACTAACTCTCTGAACAAATATCTCTATAAAATAAATGTAAAGCACAATAAACATATAAAAATACTAATTCAAACATATGTAACATACATCTAAGGAGTTGGAGAATGTAGCTCGAGAAGTAGAGCTCTCACACCATAAGCATAAAAGGAATAAGTTTAATACTATATTTCTTTATCTAGAATGGGTGTTGGCGTCAGTGGGATCCTATGATCCTATACGATTCTACGATCCTATTTTCATCTTGCCTTCAATCCTATACGATTCTATGATCCAAAAAGTCAGTACAAAGAAGTTTACCTATTAGCTTACCCCATTTTAATCCATTTAGAGAGTGCTCACCCTTTTTTCCCTGTCAATTTTTCCATATTTCTGTTTTTGGTGCAAAGTTCAGTAATATCATGATCACATCTCAAATGGACTAAGGTACATCTGAACCTTACATCTGCTACTCTTTACCCCTTAAATTGTAGGGAAACCTTACATACCTCAAACTCGTAACTGACATATGGAGCTTAAAGGTTGACCTTGGTGAGAGTATTCAAGTTTACCTAGTGTTAAGGTTAATGAAAATCAGAAAATACAGGAACAATGCTTTGGGGAACATTTTGAGAGTTTTGATCTGGCTTACCCTGCCCCATTTCTACAAGTGAACGACTGAACGTGCATTTATATGTGTGTGCGGGTGTGTACTGTGATAAATTAATAACCATTTTTTATTTATCAAAGTCAAATCTTTAAATACTCTGCTTATAAAAAAATTGTGAAATTTTTAAACCTTTCATATATTAAGGCTATCATACTTATTCTGTCATGTTTATATTTTTGCATTCATTCATGTTAAATATCATTTGGATAGGAAATACAATAACTATTCATAATAGTTTATGGCGGCATCTCAATTCTATTCTATCATATTCTTTTATTTCTGTATTGTGTATTTGGTAATATGAATTCCATGTTATTATTTAACATGTTTGCTAGGAAATATTAAGCATAATAGTTTGTGGCTCCAAGCCTCAATCTTAAATGTAATAATACACAACTGGTTGGAATGCGCATGTCGGGAGGGGTAGAAGGGGAGTCATGACCTTTCAAGGAGATGGTAATAGTGGTAGAACTTTAAAGTCTTTTATGGTGCCACGGCAATGGACCAAATATTATCCTATAGTGTCAGTAAAAATTCTTATGGGGTAATAGAAAAGAATGGAGAGGGAGAATTCCTCTGGCCGGCCCCATTCATATGGGATTAATGCAAGGATGATGACGGGTGTCAGTAAAAATTCAGATAGCTCACCTTGTTCCAATTTGCTACAAGGCATAACATTCCACTGGAGATCCAAATAAGTCACAGTTGATTTCTTTGGGTTAACCACATCTTATTCTCTATAAAACAAGCAGATTTGTTTTTCCTTTTTACAACATCACTTTTATACTTTGATCAAAGCAATCATACAGGAAATGAGTAGCAGGCGAGATGAGTGGGAAAAAAACTTCTACAGTTACTTATTCTGCACAAAGGAGTCAAATGAAGTTTTAGTTACACGATTCTTAAATTGGTAATATATTGTTGTGGCTCCCAAATAAGATTGGTTGATGTGATATATTTGCCATTGTTTGTTTGCCATGATAATAGTTTTCTGATTGTTTTTGTCTAGTTTTCATTTTATGCATACTATTTTTATATGAATGTGCTTCTTGTATATCTTTCAGAGTTTAAACAAACAATAATTCTTATTATTGTAATGATTTAGTTCCCAGATTTGGTTCATCCATCACGGTGTTGTTTTTCCAATTCTATTTTAAATTCCATCACATGCTTAGGTCATTAAGAGAACTAATTTTATTGCTTACAAACTTATCTTTCTTCTCATTACTTCAGTGACATTTTTAAGGTGCTACAAGGATAGAAGGCCTAAAAGAAGGGTTGAAGATATTAGAAAAAGACACGACTGCTTATGTTTAATCTTTTAATGCAGAAGTTACCATATTGGAACTGTAGTTCGTTACCACTATCTACAGAACCCACAACTAAACAGATTCTTGAATCAAGTGTTTTGGGAGTTGAAGATTGTCTTTGCAAGGTGCTGAAATAAATCTTCTACTCATCTTTATCATCACGAGATTTGAGATTAGAATCCAGGACATATGAATTGGTTATGAAGCTTCTAAAGGAAAACTAGTAATATCTGGAACAGTCATGCTTCCATCTTTAGAATATAATGGGTTCTTACACTTCCCGTTGATCTCAATTGTGATTTGACCTGAAGCATTATCTGATTGTCAACCAAAGTGAACTAGTGCAGTTCTCAATGTTGCATGAACTGATGAACCTATTCCTTAAAAAAACTATATCATCTGATGATGGCAAATCTTGAGGGAATTTGCTCAGTTATATTAAAGACCTTCCTGTTGGTGGTGCTGGCTTTCCTCATGTGATCAACTGAATTTCACACTGATTGTATGGTGCCTAATCATTTGTTCATTCATCACATGTTGTGCCATTGGAGAAGGATCTCATTATTGCCTCTCATTCCAGCTACGTAAGAAGAAACACTATTATGCTTAGAGTTCATTGATGATGACAATGCATATCTCATAAACTTTAACAATCTCTTGTTCAGAATTGTATCGGAGACATCCATTGCTGGAGGAGCCATTGGATCAAATATGGGATTTGTCTGTCCTAAAGATCTTTGCAGTTTCATGCGTATCTTCTAGAATAATCGTAAACATAACGCTCAAAGATTGCTCGATTTCGCATCTGATAGTACTGCTCATGACTGCTATTGAGCTTCTCACTCGCGTCTGCGATCTTTAAGAATGTAACCAACACAGAGTTGAAAGGTTTGATGGATGGATCACTGGCATATCAAAGGTTGATGTCTCAACTATTACTTTGAGATTATAATCTTATTGTTTTGACCTAGAATTGAGATAGCATTCCTGCAACCACATTCTGGAACCTTGTTGGTTGTTATGGTGTCACAGTCCTGATTTATGTGGGTGGACAGTTTTTATATGCTTTTTCCTATTTGAAACTCACACCCCACTTTTTCCTTATGGGACTGGAACCTTTGATCTTCTACTTTGGAAGGTGAAGAAGTTTCACTAGACTACAGCCCTTGTTGGTTAGACAACATATTATTCTCTATGCTTTCATATTAATCAAATCATTTCAAGAGTTTTGGACACTCACTAATGTGCATTTCCCATGGTATTCAATATTGATCTTAATGTTTGTATTTCCTGAATTAGGTGCATAACTGCAAACATCATCACATGGTTCACTTACATTAATTGCCTCCAATTATCAGCCTTGCACCATTTTTTAGTTATGTTGCCTTGTCTCTAACCTCAGAATCAGGTGCATGTGGGCTATGAATTGGTTCTTGCACAATCACATTGTACCAGTACCGAGTAAGTTTCTTCCTCTCCACATTACTATTGGTATCGTAGCTGACAGAAGAGGTAATTATCATGGTAAAGTGGAAGTTGTTGCTTATTATTCTGACTTCTTTTTTTCCCTGATCAGGGGATATCTGTTCATTTCTTCAATTTGCTAATGCTTTAGCTGTTTAGGCAGGTTGTTTAAAACGTTGGGTCAATTCATGTTGTGTTTACAGTTGGATGATATAAATGTATCTGTAAAACTAAATGATGTTGCCTGTAGAAACAATACAGAAAACAAATCTATTATTAGATGATCGATTTGCAGCATATTGTTATAAGGAAGCCCAATTATTTTATGCAAGTAATAATAATTTTATTAGCCTTATGTGTGTATGAATTAGATTATTTCAATGTGCTCTTCCAGTTAATTAACTGCAGGAGGAACACAATCCCTATAAGCATCGAAGCATGGTAGGACATTGTCAATTGCAAGGAAAAATGACTAGCTGTAGCCTGTCTTTGTGAAGATATACCTTTGGTGGAAGCTGAACAGGCTACAATCTTCACATTTGATTCTTGGTAGATCTCAAAGCCCAATATTACTCCAATCACCATTCAAATTTTATGTCCATCTGCCAATGTCTTGATCTAGTTGGAGTTCACAAGTTACTGATGCAAGTGTCTTCTCAACTGAGTACTAATTTGTATCCAGTTTATTTTATTCTCTTGCCTAACTTGTGACATCTGATGTGTCAGGAATTCTATAATAAACCGACGTGCTCCTACAGCTCCAAACCTTCAGTATGGAGTTGTTTATACAGCAGTAAATATTCTCTGGTTTGGAGGAATCTGCTGGAAGTAAGTGAGGATGCCATTCCTAATTTTCAGTTCAAAATAGGGGATGGTCAATCAACTAAACTGTTTTTGGGTCCTTGGTGGAAGGGCAAAACACTGATTGAAGCTTTTGGCCATAGAATTGTGAGATGGTTTGACCTGTGAAAAAATGCTAATGTTGGTGATATTATTCAAGATGACAGATGGCTTAAACCCAGGTTTTTAGTAATGACACAGGACAAATATGGAATCATTTGTCAGAAACTAAGATTTACCAAGGCTTGAACCAAATCCTTTGGAATGATGATACCTTTTCTTTTAAATCAGTTTGGAAGGAACTGAAAGGCCATCAGCCCCAAATTAGGGTAGATGTTTGAATCTAATAGCGGTCATTCTGTGTATGTGTGTGAAATTATGTGTCTTCCCATCCCAACAACTTCCCATAGCCAGGAAATATATGTGACTGCCGACTTGAATTGTTGTTTCACATCCTGATTCATTCTTTTTTGTGATTTTCAGTTAAAATTTCCAGAAGAGATAATAGCAATTGTGGGTCAAAAAGAAAAGGCGAACATGCAATCCTACAAGGTGACTGGATTTTGGAGTATAGAGATCTGCACAGATGTATTGCGACAGTTGTACTAGAAGGTATCAAAATGGTCGTACAGTATTCCAAAACTGTACAAGAGCTATTGCGTTTGAAAACTGATGGAATTAAATGCCCTCCATCATTAGATCCATTGAATGGTTTGTGTTCCTTCCCACATCGAATTGCAAGTTTTATCAATTTGGCCTATATTGAATATGTTGAAAATGAAGCTGTCATTTTTAGTGGGATTCTCTCTCTCTCTCTCTATATATATATATATATATATATATATATATTTCAATACCTATGTGCACATGTGCACACATAAACATATATATAGAGAGATTTACAGGATTGTGGGTGTTTTTGGATATTATGTTTGTATTATATGTATACTTCTATCTTCTCTTCAAAGTTTTACTTTTCCAAGGGTGAGTTTTTATGGAGATTGTATATCAGATCTGAATCTGAATGACGTGGATCTTGTGGATCAGTGGAATATTCTATTGCAAAAGATGGCATGAAGTGTGTGTCACGGCTGTGTTAAACTGGAGGAGCACATTAAGTTAGCGGAAGAGGTAAAGAAGCACAAAGAAGTTAATGCTCTTAAGTTTCAAATGTGAGATACAGCACTTCAGCAGATGCCGGACTTTCTGGGTCAGGTATGTGTCAATGATTGGTAATATTGTTTTGTAATTGTTCTGTTCCACAACAGTTAGATTTTTGGTGCAAGTTGTCTTAGGGTCGCATACAAGAAGTCCTTCAACATCTTAGGTGTGGCTTTGCAGATAAACGTTTTGAAGGAAATTGGCTGTGTAGATGCTGACCTTGTAGTTCAGATCAAGGGGTGCGTAGCTTGTGAGATGAATTCTGGGGAGGAGTTGATATGCTCAGAGTGCTTTTTGAAAATCAACTGGACGACCTGGAACAAGAAGCAGCGGTTGCAATAATGTCTGACCTTGTGTTTCAGCTGAACACTTCTTCAGAACCTTCTTTTACTCCCAAACTATCTGAGGCTAAACAGAGGTTATTTTTCTTTTTTATCACTCTTTTTTTCTTTTTTCTTTTCTGTATCTATGAGATCTAATTGTTTGATTTCTTATTATTCTTGGTGAATATTTGCGTTTAGTGTATCTAAAAATTTAAGTCTTTTGAAGCAGGAAGCCTCAAACCTGAATCATTATATTTAATCTCTACGACAGTTTAGGCGCATTTACCATTTAATTAAGACTCTCAGTACGAGCCTCACTTAGGAGGCATCATAACACTTCACATTTCTACCCATAGAACCTTTGAGTGAGATCTGATTGTCTCCTTAAAAGCTGTGCTACATGAGCTCTCTTATATGTATGCTTTTCAATATGACATGACATGGGTCTGGGGTATGGGATATGTCCCACGACGAACCCGAATAGGACAATACCAACCTTTTAGATGTGATGGTAGAAGAAGAAGAGAAGCTCAAATTTGATAGCCAGATGCCACGTCCCCTTTAATTTAAATAAAGAGTATATCTTTAAGGAACAACAATATCATACACTGAACTATTACGTAACCTATAATGAATCTATGCAAAACGCGTAGGCGTTTCATATAAATTTTACACATTTCAAGTCAAGTTAAGGTCGTAAAGAGGTTGTACCTAGTGCACAAAGCTCTTGCCTGAGTGGGGTCTGGGAGAGGTAAATGTCGGCAGGCCTTACCCCCATTTTTGAAGAGGCTGCTCCCAAGTCTCGAATCTACAACACATCGCTTTGGGTGAGGGCACTTGCCATCGCACCATGGTCAGACATTTGAAGTCAGGTTCTCATGTCTTAAGTTTTGAAATTTTGGGAGGTATGAAACTTAGATACGTAACCACACCCAACGTAGGCATCCAACTTCATGTAATATAGTGTGAAAGTGACAATAGAAGAGATAGGGTGCTTAGAGTTCCAACTTCTTATACAGGAATGTTTTCTCTGATTATTAACTCCAATTTGAACCATGTATTTCTGCTGGTCACTCAAGGAACATGTTATAATTGACATCACAAGCTCTCTCTCTCTCCCTAGAAGGAAAGGTGGTAACTAATTACTGTTTAATACTGTCAAACCTCATCTTCTGTCAAGTTAGCATCTGCCTTCCCGGGAATTAATCCCTTTTGGAATTGGGTGAGGCTCAACTATTAACTGGCAAGGGTCCAGGTCCAATAGCGCTTCCTGTCTTTTAAAAAATCTCCCCTGTAGCAGCAGCAGCAGCAGCAGCAGCACTCGAGTTCTTGGTGCAATAAGTACGCCGTTTCCAATCCTTGTGAAGCGTGCATCATCTCTTGTTTGAATTGAAGGCATCTCAATTACTACCTAAGGCCTCTCCGACCTTGGTTTAGTCTGATTTCACACGAACTGCTAATGCGGCTGTGGGTGGTTGAGGTGCTGCTCTACTTTCTGATGCGGGAGCCTCTTTTTCCATATGTGAGAACACTAGCACCGTCCAGCCCTCTGCGGTGGATTTCATAGCAATCTCACCTCTAAGGAGAGGAGGAAAAACTAAAAGCGAGTGATCCAAAGCTCTCTCTTGTCAGCCCTTCACCGATCATTACGTTCCCTGCATTTCAATACCGAACATAGGAAGGTAATTGTAAACACCTTGTAGAGAGAATAGCCTTGGGCCACAGGGTACCATCACAAAACCGTGCTCATATAATGTTCAGAATAGGTCGAAGGTTGAAGTGAGACTGAAGGCTGAGGCGCAAAAGGAGATGCGATGTTTGGTTACGTTCACGTGGCTATGAATTTATCAACGATGAGAGGTGAACTTGAGAGAATCAAAGAGCAAATCCAGAGATAGCCGATTCCTTTCCTCTTTGTTATCCAGAAAGATATTCAAGCCCAGCACTATCTCTCGAAAGCAATAAATGGTAGAAGACAAAAATCTCGCATCAATTGCTTTTTTTCACCACTAAGTACAAGCTATAAGGGCCAGTACGATAAACACATTAAAATATGCGTAGGAAACTCATTTTCTGATCACAAAAACATGAAAAATGTCTTATTGTTCAGTATATATGTATTGCAAAAAAAGATGAAAAAAATAAAAGAGATGTTGCAGAGACGTAATTTGAACGGGTGACTTTCAAGCATTTGCTCTCTCTCTCAAAAAAAAATTTTTTTTTGTCTTAGCATCTTCCCAGATTTGATGTAATTCATTTTTTCCATGCGCTTAGATTGTACAGCACAGCCGTAGGACTTGGGGAGCTTCAAGCACATTTCAAACTACGAATGGCTCAAGGTTTTGATATTTTCCCTGTTAGAGAGTACAAATTAATTACACTTGTCACTTGTTCGTTGAATGGCTCATTAATGCTAATTGTATTTCCTATGGCAGGGAACTCATTTGCAGATATATGTGAGCTTACAGATTTTCCTGAAGGTCTGATAGTGAAGACCATTATCAGACTGGATGAGACCTGCCGTGAATTTAAAAATGCTGCAGCAATTTTGGGTAATACTGCAGAAGAAGACAATCCAACGTGATAAAGCGTGAAATTGTTTTTATAGCTAGCTTGTACATTACTGGCGTGTAGTCTTTCCTTCTTGACATGGCAGTGAGGGATTCGGAGGCAGAAAAGATTAAATACTTTTTGTATATGTCAATCAATAGCCTGCTCTTCAGCAAGGTCTCTTGGCTGATCTGTATACCATGCACTGTCAAATGATGATGCAACAACCACGTCATTAGTCAGTCTCCAAGTTATCGGATCCAAATGCTTCTGATGTATTTGATCTCCAGGAAAGAGCTGCTCTGCTACAATCAACAATCTCACCAATGCATAAATTAACTTGCACACTCCATTGATTTCTTCTCTAATGCATTAATCTATAATTTTGTATCACCCAAATCTTTTAATAAAATAGGTCCCATTTTCATCTCCCAACCCACCCCAGTTTCTAAAACTTCAGGAATAATAATGGAATTCGGTATTGGTGAACGGTTAATTGATTCAACAATGCTGAATTATTTGCACGAAAGGGGGAGAGATTTTATTTTCTTTTCAATTAACCGTACAATTTTGTCATTTCACCTCAATAATAAGTGAAACACAGTAATTTTCTAAACTTGTCAATTAACCAATTAACCCTTAGATGATCTCCCAAGACTCTTATTAAATTTGTGTATAATTGGTAACCGGAAACAATTATAAATATTAAGAAAAAAAAAAAAAGTGGAAATTGTGTTAAGGTTCAGCTCCATCTGTAATTCGAAACAACTGGGTGGAGATTTTACTTGTTTAGAAAAAATTTATCTAAAAAAATAATTTTTCTCTGGACAAAATATCCTTAAATATGTCTAATAGTTTTGTGCAGATGTAACAGATTTAATTCAAATTTTATTATTATATTAGTGGTAAGATTTGGCAACTAAATGAGTTGCAATGCTTAATTATTTTATAAAATAATAATTTATATGCAAATATTTATGAAAATTTTGAAAGTTATTTATGTAATATTTATAAAAAATTTAAAAAATATTTATGTCAACTTTATCCCATCGTGATCACAAAACACACATTCGGAATATGTGGTAAATCAGAATAACCCACTATATATGTTTTTTTAAATAGAATAACTCACATTACTTTAATTCACTTGAAAACAAATTAATATTCCTTTCATTTTCAATAAAATCAAAAGTGTATCCACGGTCACGTGAGTGCCAGTTGCCGAGTGTACATGAAACCCTCGTGGCGGTTACGAATTTGAATTTGTTGCTATTCATTTAGTTCATCCTTGGCCACTGTGGAATCTGCATTCACTTCCCACCTTCTAACCATCTGGTGTTTCTCGAGCATAAAATAGGTTTCCTTGTTCCATTCTTGTGTTGATTTTCAATCTCGTGTTCTCCGCCTAGTTCTAGTCTCTGTTTCTTGAAGATCATTTCAGTGAAAGGTTCGATAGCAGTCATGAGTAGTACTAACGGATGGAGCAATCGAGTAATGTGAGTTTCATCCATCTTCAGCACTACTGTTTGTTCGTGTTTACATGTCATATACATATGTGTTTGTATGTATATGTATATTTTGTATTTTTGTTTGATATTTCTGTTTACTGCTAATCTGAACAGTTGTTTGGTATATTTTTTGTAGGTTTGAGCGTTATGTTTATGACTATTTCAGAAAAAATGATATGCATGAAACTGCAGAGATTTTTTGTAGAGAGACAGATCTAACCATCGATCCTAACATTCCTTCTGGTAATGGCATGTCCTGTCTTTGTATCAAATTTTGTACTTCTTTTGCTTCGGTTTTTGTGATGACTGGTTCTTGGTTATATGTTTCTATATCTTTGATTTAGCTTGAGGTTTTCTTTTTCTTTTTTTCCCTCTCTTAACTTCTTAATGGATACGAGTCATGATCAATAAAAAATTGTGGTAATTTATTTTGTTAGAAATAATCTGGGCGTTTCTAATGTTGAATAATCGCCTCCACATGCAAACTGAAATTTCTTAACGAAGAATGGACACACCAATTTATTTTATTTTATTTTCAAACCCACATACAGTTGGATTTTCATATATAAAAGCTATATATGTTTGTGTTCGTGTGTTTGTGCTTATATATATATATATATATATGTATGTATGTATATATATGTATGTATGTATATATTTCTTCATGATTAGAGAAGAATATGTTTGCTTACATTTCTTGATTCTGCTGCTTTAGTTATCATGATGTTTCTTTGAGTAGAAAACATGAATAAGCATCAAAACCTCTTTCTTGTGATATTTGATCATCATGCCATGATAATTTGCTCCAAATGATCCATACTCATATCTGAGTTTTTATTTTTATTTTTTTGAGTTTCAGCAATAGATGTTCCTGATGGTTTTCTATATGAATGGTGGTTGATATTGTATGATATGTTAAAAGCACGGCCACCGAAAAATCCGGACCATAATGGGGGTCCTTCCTACATGGTGATTGTTTAATTAATTTGTTCATTTGTTTGTTATTGCAATTACTGATTCTTTTGTATGTAATCACATTATTATTGTTATTGTTACATAAATCTAATCACATTATTACTTTATCTTGTTCTACTTTTAGAGTGAACAAATGATCATGGCGCAAAAAGGTGATCCTTCTCCATTGGGACAAAACAAGATGAATGAACAAATGATCAGGGAGTTGATTGTTAGAACAGATTTTGGTATGATTGCTCAACATCCTTGTTCGGGATGTCACTTCCAAAGTTGGTCCTATTAGTTAAATGAATATTCAATTTTCTCCATCGAATCCATGGAGGTAGTTTGGATGAATGAGTCAAGGATTGGCAATTGGCTACTAATATTGATTTTAATACAGTGCCTGATCTTGAAATTTCTTCGATAGTTCTAATGGGATAATATTAAATAATTAAGCAAGGTTGGATAGTCAATTGGCAACTATGAAGCACATATACTTTTACAAGGGAGTCATCTGTATCGGATACCAATACTCCTTGAATACACGCGGATACATGTCTAGTACATCCTAAATGTATCCATAAATCAAAATTAAATTTCACTATTTTGAATTGCAAAATTTCTAATAATAATATAGGAAAAGCGTAACTAGGATTTCTAATACTCGAACTATGATGTCTAATTTAGTACAGAGGTTATGTCGATGCAACATAAGTACATAACTCTATGATTTTTCATGTGATTTTTATTTTCATAAGCTATATATACTGTTGTTGGATACCACTCTCATGTTTGTTGTTGGTTCACGTGGCACTCTTAACAGGATGCGTGTTAGCCCGTAAAAGATTAAAAGTTTGCCCTCCTTAATATCAATTGGTTTTAGTTAAGATGATGGCTTGAAATCTGACAAGTGGTATCAGAGCTAGAGGTCACGGGTTTGACTCGCGTGAGTGCCATCTTGCTGGGGAGTGTTGTTGGATACCACTTTCATGTTTGTTGTTGGTTCACGTGGCACTCTTAACAGGATGCATGTTAGCCTGTAAAAGATTATAAGTTTGCCTTCCTTAACACCAAATGATTTTAGGTGAGATGACGGCTTGAGATCCAACAAGTTATACAAAATGGTTTCAAACCTCACCCTTGATAAAAACATATTTAAGCTGCTTTATAGATTTATGTGACAACATCATGGTTATAACAACCGGTGCTTCAATTTAATAGATAATAAAAGTGTTTGTCCTAATTTTTTATAAGGGAATTTGAGTCATAATATATGTATACAAGACGGAAAATTGTTATTTAAAATCTATACATAGATGCACATATATTTTAATTTATCCGAACAATATGTGTATATATACATACATACATTTTAGTATCCTTGTTGTATTCATGTGTTGTTTTGTAAGAATTTATTATATTGTATCGTCGTATTTGTGTTATGTTGTGTTCATATCCCATATATGAATTTGCGTTTCATAGATTGTCAACATTGAATTTGGAATGATGTTTGAACCATAAAAAATCATCATTATTCTATACACTGGGATAGTCTTTAAGAAATTGTTCCTGTGTGGACTTGCATTACTAAATCAATAATGCTTGAATGATTTGATCTTAGTATAATTGAATTCCATTTTAGTGTGGTGAGTATTTGTGCAAGTTAGGACATCATACCCATTTGTTCTATTATGATATTGACCAACAGTGTTGGAGGCCAAGTATATCAAATTCCTTAATTACTATCAATAGAAAAGCGTCATAATTCAACAAATTCTTTGTAACTATCGTTGTAGATATGATAAAACATGGTATAGATTCTTCTAGAATATATATGCTAAATCAACATTCATGATGGTACGGTGGTACCTTTGCATGCTTTTGTTGTTAGCTAGACTTGCACATAGGATTGGAGCCAACCACATGAGAATCAATGCTCAAAGCACTTGAAGAAATATGTTGCCATTAATTGCCCTGTTTTATTGTGTTCAAGGCAATATACTGGTAATGTTTGGCCTAATAAATTAGCTGGATATTAATGTTAAACTTGATCATTCTAATAAATTAGTTATTGGGTAATGACCTATATGTGAAAAATCAAGACGCTGTAGTTACAATCAAAATGAACATTTCGTTGCCAAAGAAGATATTTTTCAAGAAATAACAGGCAAAAAATGTGCAAGAAGATGTTTTTCCAGAACAAACAGACAAGAAATCTGGTGGAAAGTTAATTTGGGAATATTTCAAAAATACCTAACTCATTCTTTTGAATTTTGTGGTGCTACATTGTGAAGGATAAAAAAGTTTTGGTATCTTTTTTCTTTCTTTCTTTTTCTTGTTTGAAACTCAAGCACCATTTGCCTTTTAGGGGACTTGAACCCTTGACCTTATACTTGGAAGGTGAAGAAGTACCACCAGACTACAACCCTCGGTGGTAGTTGTGGTATCTTTTCATTTGACAATATTCTAAGAAACATTAACCTGGCACCATAGATATTGTATATTAAGTTCTATTCTAATCGAACTAAAATTGGAAATGATGCTTGGTTATAAATTTGTTGTCACCTTCTTGCATGAGTTTGGTTATTGAGAGATGCAACAAAAGTAAAACAATGTGTAATGGTGATACAATTTTTTTCTCCACTTGCTGAAGTATCTTTATGTAGCTTTATTTAAGTTATTCAGTAGCTTATGTTTATAAATGCAGGTTTCACCGCAGGGTGCAATCTAGTTCCATTAACAAGGTTCCCTTTAACGGTAAGAAACATAGTAAATTCATGTTTTTATATCTTGTATTGATCTTGGATATGTAGCTATTAACCTAAACCTTCTGTTGAAGGATTTATATATTTAAGTTACACTCTCTAATAGCTTAAGTTTTTGGAGTAGATGGTTGTTAACAGCTTCATATATTTTTATCTTGTACTGAGCAAATTTTTCAAAGTTTTTCATCATCTTGACCTTAACAAAAATTACAGGCACCCACACCAGAGATGTCCAGTCCTGTGTTCCTTGACAGATTATCACATTTTAATGATTTATTCTGCCAACTCACTTTAAATTATTCTTGACTTTTTCCTCCCATTGCCCAATTCTAGTCTGTTAAGTCATTCATCTTGGTACAAGCTATAAATTAATACTAAATTTTGCAAATCTAGTTGACGTTTTTATAAGCTGACAATACTTTTGTAATTTTTGTGAACAGAGTGGAAAGAGGGAGAACTCAACATCTTCTGAGGATGGAAGCAATGTTGTGCCAATAGCCGTTGATTGCCCTTCGGAAACCTCTTCATCGATTCCCAAGTCATTGGATGATATTGTTAAACTATCTTCTTCACTTTTTGATGATAATAAAGATGAGGGAAGGAGTTCTTTTAGTAATTCGCAAACACATTATGCAACTTCTGACACAAATGCTTCAAAAGGTACATTTTTGTAGGTTTGAGAAAGAAATATTTTAGAGTTATGTGATGCAGTTGTTTCGTGATTTTTATAGTTTTATTGCAAATATAGTAATATTAGCATGAACTATGCAGAACCACCTTTTGTACTATATATTTCTCTCTCTTGCACCACCTTCCATTAAAACAATTTCTCAAGTCTCAACTTTGTAATAGATTAAATTTTTTCCTTCTTTTTGCCTACATAGTTTTCTTCCATTTAGTGGGATGAGAATTTCTTTTCCATGTGAATATGTTATTTAATTCATTTTTCGACTTAATGACCATGCCAACTTGATTTGTTCCATAACATGTGATATATCTTTGATGCTTTCAACTTTACTTTTTTTCTTATTATGATTTTTTTATTTTGTGGGAACACAAAATGTAAATGAATCCTCAGTGCGTATCTTATTGAGGATCGGGTTTTGTATACTTTGTATCATTTGTTGTCAAATACACCTATGCTTGTTAAAATTAATGAAAAAATAAATCAATTCCTTAAAAAAAATGAGATAATAGAAAATATTCATTTGCATGACATAATGATTGTCGGATACTTATTTCTTTATACTGAATTGTTGAACATGGGGCTCAGATAAAATATGTTTCCAGGATATGATATTTGATTACATGTTTTGATTGGAATGTACTCAAGCTTTATGATATCAAAATAGTTGATTCTACAATATATGTATATTTTATAATCACTAATAGACTATGTTAAACCTACGACTGTATATTTTATAATCACTAATATATTTCGTCAAACCTACCAATATATATTTTATAATCACTAATATATTATGTTAAACACACCTATATATATATATGTATGTATGTATGTATGTTGGATTTGATTTATTAATACATCTATAGGTCCTAATCGAAAATTCATGGTTTGGAAGTTCAATATTTCGCTTTGAATGCAAAAATCTACACATGCTTTGTTTATCTAAGAAAATGTATCATGTTAGGCTTCTGTAATGCTAAACTCAGCTCATCAGGCCCTAATCCTAACTAGTTATGGTTGATTTCATGGATTTCTCCCATTTAATAGGCTCTTTAAGGCCTTATCCACTGATAAATCCAAGGCAATTGTGACTTACTCAAGGAAGAAAAGATGTAAAAGAATGATAATGTTAACCTCGCATATTTGCAGAGCAATTGTGTACTTTCTCAAGGAAGAAGGGATGTAAATTGAGTTAAGACTACATTAAAACCTCTATAAATTAATAATTGATAAATTAATAATCTCTTTTAAATAATAAATTACATTAGTCCCGACTTGGACCAAGGTACTAAATTAATAATTTCGTTAAATTTATAAGATGATACATTTTAGAAATTCCCTTATAGGTTTCTATAGGTTTAACTTATTACATAAATTAATAATTTGATAAGAAGTATATATAGGACTGACTATGATGTTTTCTTGAAATATGAATCTAGTATTGCTTGTCTTTTCTTGACAAGATAAATTTAACAAGGTTAATAATAAATTTTGAAAAAAAAAAAATTATGTATATAAAATATCTTGTTAAATTGATAAATTAATATCTTGTTTAATTAATAGAATTTATGTGGTCCCAATGCAAAGCAAATATGTGTGTGTGTGTGTGTGTGTGTGAGTGAATGATGCAACAGGAAATAAATGACTCCTAAAATATGACCTTTTGTGTGGGAGTTTGATATTTGTGTCTTGTGTGTATATTGTTGAGGTCATTTCTCTACAGTGTAAGTGGTTGGATGCAAGTTGTTGAACTTGGTATTAGAGCTTTGATTTTGGAAAGTCTTCCGATTAAAGTCTCTATTTTGTTTTGTTCCCTTTTCATTTTTTTTTGTTTAAATTAAGTCTCTGAGGATTGTTTAGCAATATGGATTGTTTCAGTTGTGCATCAGAATAATCAGTTTAAAAGGAACCTATTATGTGATGATGTTTTTTCTTAATTTATTTATTGCATTTGCAATAACTCAAAAATTGATCCTTGCCTTTAGACTTTCAGCCCCATTTTGATGAGTTAATGTGTTGTAGGGATGATCTTAATGCCAATTGAAATCTGTACTTGTTTAGTTCTTCTGTTTATAGAACACATGTTTTTGGGGTTTCGTGAACTCGTCTATTGAGGTCTAATTATTGAAATTTTGCTCGCAGTCAAACCAGTTGAGGAATCCCTTAGCAAATGGTAAATTAATTATGGTTCCAGCACAAGCTAGTTAGTCTTTAACAGATTGTTTGTGTTGAGAGAAGGTTTCCTCGACAGTCAAGACCAACGTGTGAAGCTATGGAAATGAGTCTTTGTTTCCCACCCCTTCACATATTTCACTTCCCTTCTATAAGGACAATCCATTGCATGTGTATACATTGCAACCTGACAGGGTATGGATGGGAGGTCCATTCTTAGACTTCTGTTTAGTAGCATGAACTTTAGCAAACCTTCTAATGAAAGGCAAGAGTTGGAACATAAACATAACAGAACTTTTCATGTTATATTTTCTGAGGAAAGAAATATGTAAGTGAATTATTCAGAAAGAGAATTAAGTTTAAGCATCTTAGCTTTGGTCATGGGTAAATCTCACTGACACCCCCTGAGATTTGACTTTATTTCACACAGCTACAACTTCTTGTAATTTTGTCACAAACAGCCCCTTTTAGATTTTTCTTTTTTTTAATATGTGAAATGTCCTAATTGACCTGATTATTTAAATGGATTTTAATATAAAAATATCAGAATACGAAAATGACATAATTGCCCCTCATGATTATATGCAACTGTTCTTTCTCTCATCTCCTCCAACCACCACTCCCACCAACCAAAACCACAACCCCCAACCATCACCTTCTAACCGCAGCCACCACCCCTAATCACAAAAAAATTAGGGAAAAAGAGATTAAATCTCCAAAATTTTCTCAAACTTCCACACCCATTTTCCTTCAATTCAAATAAGAAACCCAACTCTTTAGGAGAATGCTCTGTAAGGATGTTTCCTAGTTGGACCTAGCCAGAAACCGTAAATTAGCGCGAAGCACAGGCTCAAAGATCTTCGCCGCCGAATCGTCGTAAAAAGGAGAAATTGCGGATGCACCACCACCATCTACCAGCATCGATCGATAGCCAACAAATCACCCATGATACTCAAAACCACCACCGATTTGGAAAGAGATTTGGTTTGTATCAGACCTAGATTTGATCCCAAATCAAGATCCACTCAACACAAAATAAGAACATAAAGAGGCCTTCATCGCCGTCGGCATCTTCATCAATCATCACTTGATTCTTCATCAGAGTGGCACCATTGTCAGAGCAGTCCTGTTGTCAGTCGATCTCGTTGTTGTCTTCATCGTCCTCATTTGCCAATAGCCAACGTTGCCCCGCTGTATTCACCGTCGTCCATTGCCTTCGCCATCTCTTTAGTTCTCGCAGTTGCTGGTCTTCTCTTGTTAATCGTTTGTCCAGTGTGAGATTACAGAGAGAGAAAAAACTTAAAGAAGATAGAGCCAATGGGCTGCTGACACGTTGTAATTCTTGTTCAACGGTAATATTGATATAGCAGCTCTAAATGAAGGTAATTTATTCAATTATTATTGATTATTGATGAACTAAGTAATATAATCAGTAGTCTTTTATTTTCATTAAGATCATTATTATTTTTAGTAATAGTCTAATTTGGAATGACATAGTAAGACGTCAATATTATTTTATGTTAATATTATTATTTATTGAAATAAATAATTAAATATATATTGGTTATTTATATTATAGTAGATATATACTTATATATAGATAGATAGATAGATAGATAGAGAAAAAGAAAAAGAAAAAGAAATTTAATTACTTTTTTATTTTATGTTAGCATTATTATTTATAGAAATAAATAATTATATATATAGGTTATATATTATAGTATACATATAGGGGTATTTTGGTCCATTAGACATGGTTAAATGGATAGATTTAGTATTCAAAAGGGTTAGGTTAGAAGTCAAAGGGCAGTAAGGTCATTTCACCGTGAAAAAGTGCTCTGACATGTACAGCAAGAGGGGGTGTTTGTGATATACAGAACAAACCACAGGGGGTGTTTGTGACGAAATTTCACGAAGTTGTGGCCGCGTGAAATAATTTGCCATTAGTAATGGAAACAATAGAAAATGAATCTTGTTTTTTGACTATAAATAGCTATGGTCCCACCCTGAATAATAATCGATGTTACCTTCATCGTTTTTTGTTCAAGGCTCACTAATGAAAAACAAACATTGGGCGAAAATGGAGTTTTAATGCTTCATTTTAATGTTTCTTTTGGAAGCCACATCCTTTTTGCCTATCTATTATAAATCTTCAATTTGATACACAATAATTTTGTTTTTGTTGTCAAAATTTGGTACATAACTTATTGTTCAAAGTTGAGATGCATCTTTGTTATACTTATGTTATTTGATTTTTTTCACCACCAATGGTCATTATTTCCCTTTTGTTCTTACCCCATTTAGTCATGTGAAGAGAAGTGCTCATTATAATTTATTGTGTAATGTGCCCTTCTTGTCTTGGTTGAGCATTACAAAAACTTGAAATGGTGCCTCTTTTGGACACGAGTCAAACACACATTGATCCGACACACTAGGAATTGTGTTGGTCCCACATTGAATAAGTTCATACATGGATACATGGCCAACACATGACAAAGATAAGTGGACATAGGTTGGACATATCAAGGGTAAATATGTATATACACAAATATATATAGATATATATCCAAATTTGGAAGAAAAGAAAATACTTGGTATCTTTATATCAAATATAGTTTTACATTTGGAACTTGGAAGGGGAAAAAGGGTACTTTTTGATGATGGAAGCAATTATATGTGGCTTAGCTGGTATCCAGAGGGTTAAGTGACATCGGGGTTAGAGGTTGAGAATTCGATCGAGATGAGGTTGATATGATTTAAATATGTAAAGAAAGTTGTAATTTTGTATGTGTTTACTAGTTGTCTATTTTAAGTACATAACAAGTTATATAAGAGGATGTCAATGGAGGAGGAAGAGAAGTTGTTGGAGTAAGACCTATTATTTTCTGATTTATATTAAATATGTATGTATTTTATTTGCTCGTCGCGTCTTTTTATTGTGTTTATATCCTTTTTTTTTTAGGATTTTTGGCCTATATATCCTTCTTTTTTTAAATATTTGTGTCAATGGAGAAATATCATATACGTAAAGTGTGAGTGGTGGAAATGCAAATGTTAAAATAAATATGTTGTTAAAGTCAAGAAAGGATAGAATTAGAAAAGAACATATTCGTGAGATGGTTAAAGTAACACCAATTGGAGATAAAATGAGAAAAATCGATTAAAATGGTTTGGATATGTGGAAAGAAGGTCACTATATACGCCAGTTAGGAAAAGTGATATGGTCGACATTGAGGGTAATGTTATGAGAAGGGGAAGACCAAAATTAATGTTAGTAGACTTAATAAGGGTACTAAGGGAGGATATGATAACATGTGGTTTGACTAAGGTTATGGCCATGGACAGAGCAGAATGAAAAAATAGGATTCATGCTGACCCCAAGTAGTTGAAAAATGCTTTGTTGAGTTGAGAGTATAATATAAGTCATGTCAATGTCTATACAACATAGATTCCAGTTTGAACAACAAAATCACTTCATCAATGGGTTAGTTTTACTGCCTACCTGTCTAGCATGAAAGTTCTCATGTCAACCATTGTATATCACACAACTAAACCATTTTTATACCATAGTTTGAACTTGTATGTTTGTTGGGCAATATTTATGTTGATTTCCATCTTTTGGCTTGTAGTTGTGACGTATTAATCGTCAGTGAAATCTTAAATTATAAGAATAATTAAACTTGAAACCACACCCATTCTCTTCCCAACTCCAAAAGATTTATTGCAATCACTTTGTATGCAATATTTCAATCCTTCTCCATTTTGTTGTATATTTTGCACATGGCTAAAGTAGGTTATAGAATACTTTCCTTATTTTATCCTCTATTAATTTAAGAATATATTGATTTTAGTTCTACCTTTTCATTTATTAATCCATCTTGACATTTAATTTGGCTACCTTCATTTGAATAATTAGATATCGCTTTGAGAACATTGGAAAGATCTTGTTTCACTATTAATAAGGGAGTAATGACAATGACCATTACTTAATGCCATTGAACTTACTATCCATTTGTTTAAAGATATTAACATAATGCGTTTACAATTCAGAAATATATTTAGAACTGTATGATACATAATGGCGTAGGTGTACAAAAATTTGTCAAGGAATTTGTCTCCCTTATTATATAGTATTGTATGAACTCTTTTAACTTTATAGTTTAGAGACAATGACAATGAAAGTGTTTTTAATCAATTCCATTTAGGTACTTTAACCAATGATAAATAGATATTTATATGGAAATTGATATTTAATATTTTAGTAATAAGCTGAAGAGATAAAACAAGAAATGAATGCTTTCATAATAATCTAGTGATAACAATAGATGTTGTGATGACAAAAGGTCGTTTATAAAGGTTTAGTTGTATGGTTGCGTACAACAAAGTCAAATGCATGCATGAGCAAGGACTAATGAGTGTTTTGGTCAAATATAATCCACCACAAGGATAAAAAGGAAACTAGCAATAACATGGACAAGTGAGAAAAAGATATCATTGCATATAGTTTGTTGGGATTTAACGCTTTGTCGTATAGGATGTGAGTCGTTATTGAATAACTTGCATAGAAGCATTTTTGTTTAGAAGATTTTAGTCTTGTTATAGACACTAAATTTGTTTGGAAATGTATTTAATATAAATTTAAGAAATCCCAAGTATATAAGTTATATAAAGTTTACCGGACATGCTTTCTCAGTGACAAATTTGACCAACACATTGCTAAAAAGGATGGATGCTTTGGCCTATAATAGGAATGTCAGCAACTTGTCATCTTATAACAATCACAATAGGAAAATTGTACACACACAATTGACAAATATATATATGCACAATCCTTAACCAAGCACTTGTTAGCAAAGTGAATCCTTCTTCCCCAATTCATTTATGTAATTGACGACTTTGTTAAATCTATCATAATATTGTCCTTTCTAGCCTCCACATTTTTCCTATATAACAATCACAAATACCTATTTGTATACACACAATTGACAAACATATATGCACAATCCTTAACCAAGCACTTGTTGGCAACATGAATCCTTCTTCCCCAATTCATTTATGAAATTGATTACTCTTTTAAATCTATCATAATCTTGTCCTTTATAGCATCCACATTTTTTCTTACTCTTGTTGTTTTGTTATCTTCAATTGAATCATATCACTCACGGTTGCATTAATTGGTCTTTGAGACACATTAAATATTTTATCTCATATAGTCTTCAATAATTTTCCATAAAAGCCTTCTTTCTTGTTATAAAGCATAGTTGGCCTTGTAACCAAGGTCTTTTTACTAGGTAGGGTTCAAGGTCGTTAGGATCAGAATTTAATGTATGATCGATGGAGGGATCCCTAGGATTGGATTGAGGATCATAAAATCTATACCATAGTTGTCAAAGGCGCGCGCCTGGGGTGCGAGGCGCAAGTGTAGCGCTTGAGACAGCCTCAAGTGAGACGCCTTCAATCAGGCGCGCGCCTATTGGCTAGTTGCACCAAGCGCAAGCCGCAGATGGGGCGCACCTTATTGAAGCCTTTCTTTTTTAGTTGGTTTCTCATAGATTTATTGTATTTTGATTTACTTTAAGTTATTCAATGTAAATAAGTAAAGTACCCCTCATTTGAATTCAATAAAAATAGTTTCAAAATCAAATTCCAAATGAATCAAAATTTAATTTTTCAGTTTTAGTACAAAATGGAATTTCTCAGCTTTGAGTTAAAAAATCATCTTGCAATTTGAATGACCAAATCAAGTCATTTAGGGCTGAGAAAATTCATATGATCATGAAAAATCATGGGGTACAATTACTGGGACTTTTGATTTCATAATTCATTAAAAATGCATATTTATGATTTTGCCCCTAGAATCCAACACTTAACCAAATTTCTTAGCCAAGTCCCTGAAACAGTAACTATGCATGACAAAGCTTTATAAAGTGAGTCAATTGGGTTCAAAGCCTAAGTCAAAGTTTATAAGGACCATTGATCTTGATTTTTGAGGTCAACAATTAGATTTTCTAAAATTTTTTTAACTTGCGCCTTGCTTCAGTCAGGCCCGCGCTCGCCTCGCGCCTCAGACTCTAGGAGGCATTAGCGCCTTAGTGCGCCTTGAGCCTTTAACAACTATGATCTATACTTAAACTAATTCTCTAAACAAATATCTCTATAAAATAAATAGAAAATATATGTAAAACACAATAAACATATAAAAATACTACTTCAAACATATGTAACATACATCTAAGGAGTTGGAAAATGTAGCTCGAGAAGTAGAGCTCTCGCACCATAATATAAAAAGAATAAGGAAAATGAGAGTTCAATTTGATCCACAATTCCAAATTAGAAACTAGAAATTACACCATAAGTTCATAAATCCCAATCCCAATAGATCCCTCTCACCATAGCTGGTTTGTGTCCATTGGAAGTCCAGATCGTCTGACCAGCAAGTCGGAAGTCCACATCGTGCAAGCAAAGTTCATAAGTTCTTATTTTTAATGCGATTAGAAGCTTCGTTGGAGCTCTCCATGATGAACACCCTCATGCAGGGGCAGACCATAGGGAGGACCAAGGCCCCCCCAAAATTTTCGAAAACCTTTAATACATATGAAAATAAAATATTAATTTAAAAGCATATATGATAAACTTGACATTTGGCCACCCCTGCCCTCAGGCTAGCTGGAGGCCGTCCGATGTTGCTGGAGGTTGTCGGAAGTTGCCAAAATTCCAAATTACAGCTTCGTAAGGCACGGAGAGACGTTGGAGCCCTAGAATCTAATTTTTGACTTTTAACAATATTTTTGTTCTTTTATTTTGTTTAATTGCAATTAGGCTAAAAGAGTTAAGTTTAATACTATATTTCTTTATCTAGAATGGTCGGTTGGAGATCAGTGGGATCCTACGATCCTATTGTGATCTTGCCTTCAATCGAAATAAAGTTTCCAAAAAAGTCAGCACAAGGAAGTTTACCTATTAGCTTACCCCATTTTAATCCATTTAGAGAGTACTCTCCCATTTTTTTCCTGTTAATTTTTCCATATTTCTGTTTTTGGTAAATTTCAGTAATATCACGATCACATCTCAAATGGTCTAAGGTGCATCGGAGCCTTGCATCTGCTCCCCCAACCCCCAAACCCAATGCTTTGGGGAATAGCAATAAAGGGCTTGATTAGCTAGTCCCTGCTCCGTTCCAAATGGTAAAAAGATTTAACCTGAGATGATAGTGTTTGAGATGGTTCTAATATAATATTAGAGGTGGTAATCACTTTTAAAGCAGTATTTTATCACTATTTTGGAAATCTTGATTTTTAGAGTTGTGATCTGGCTTGCCTTACCCCATTTCTACAAGTGAACACCTGAACGTAAGGCTATCAAAGTCAATCTTTAAATACTCTGCTTATCAAAAAATTGTGAATTTTTTAAACCTTTCATACATTAAGTCTATCATACTTATTCTGTCATGTTTATGTCTTTGCATGGATTCATATTAAATATCATTTGGATAGGAAATATAATAACTATCCATAATAGTTTATGGCGTCGTCTCCATGCTATTCTATCATATTCTGTTATTTCTGTATTGTGTATTTGGAATATGAATTCCATGTTATTATTTAACATGTTTGCTAGGAACTATTATGCATAATAGTTTATTGTCTCCAAGCCTCAAGTTTAAATGTAATAAAAACAACAGGATGGAATGCACATGTCAGGAGGGGTAGGAGGGGAGTCATGACCTTTTAAGGAGATGGTAATAGTACCATAGTGGTGGAACTTCAAAGTCTTTTATTGTGCTGTGGCAATGATGGACCAAATATTATCCCATAGTGTCAGTAAAAATTCCGATAGCTTACCTTGTTCCAATTTGCTATAAGGCATAACATTCCACTGGAGACCCAAATAAGTCAGTTGATTTCTTTGGGTTGACCACATCTTATTTTCTATAAAATAAGCAGATTTGTTTTTCCTTTTCCCAACGTCACTTTTATACTTTTGGTCAAAGCAATCATTAGGAAATGAATAGTAGGTGAGGTGAGTGGGAAAAAAACTTCTACTGCTACTTATTCTGCAGGAAGGAATCAAATGGAGTTTTAGTTGGTAATATATTGTTGTGGCTCCCAAATAAGATTGGTTGATGTGATATATTTGCCATTGTTTGTTTGCCATGATAATAGTTTTCTGATTGTTTTGTCTAGTTTTGATTTTATGCATACTATTTTTATACTTGTGTGCTGCTTTCTTGTATATCTTTCAGGGTTTAAAACAAGCAATAATTCTTATTATTGTAATGATTGAGTTCCCAGATTGGTTTCATCCATCATGGTGTTGTTTTACCAATTCTATTTTAATTCCATTACATACTTAAGTCATTAAGAGAACTTACTTTATTGCATACAAACTTATCTTGCTTCTCATTACTTCAGAGACATTTTTCAGGTGCTACAAGGATGGAAGGCCTAAAAGAAGGGTCGAAGATGTTTGAAAAAGACACGACTGCCCATGTTTAAATCTTTTAATGCAGAAATTACCATATTGGAACAGTAGTTCGTTACCACTATCTACAAATCCCCACAACTAAACAGACTCTTGAATCAAGTGTTTTGGGAGTTGAAGATCGTCTTTGCAAGGTGTTGAAAGAAATCTTCTACTCATCTTTGTCATCACGTGATTTGAGATTAGCATCCAGGACATATGAATTGGTTATGAAGCTTCTAAAGGAAAACTAGTAATATCTGGAACAGTCATGCTTCCATCTTTAGAATTAATAGGTTCTTATACTTCCTGTTGATCTCAATTGTGATTCGACTTGAACCATTATCTGATTGTCAACCAAAGTGAACTAGTGCATGGTTCTGGATGATGCATGAACTGATGAACCTATTCCTTAAAAAAAACTATATCATCAGAGCTCTTTGGAGGACAAAGTATTTCTGAAGCAGATCCAAGCGGTTCTTGTTGGATTTTAGATGATGGCAAATCTTGAGGGAATTTGGTCAGTTATATCAAAGACCTTCCTGTTGGTGGTGCTGGCTCTCCTCATGTGGTCAACTGAATTTCACACTTTTGGTATAGTGCCTAATCATTTGTTCATTCATCACATGTTGTCCCATTGGAGAAAGAATCTCGTTATTGCCTCTCATTCCAGCTACATAAGAAGAAACGCTGTTATGCTTAGAGTTCATCGTTTGTCATGGAATACATATCTCATAACACCAACAATCTCTTGTTCAGAATTGTATCGGAGACATCCATTTCTGGAGGAGCCATTGGATCAATTATGGGATTTGTCTCTTTCCTAAAGATCTTTGCAGTTTCATGCGTATCTTCAAGAATAATCATAAACATAATGCTCAAAGATTGCTGGATTTCGCATCTGATAGTACTGCTCATGACTGCTATTGAGCTTCTCACTTTGCATCTGCGATCTTTAAGAATGTAATCAACACAGAGTTGAAAGGTTTCACGGTTGGATCACTGGCATAACAAAGGTTGATGTCTCAACTATTACTTTGAGATTATAATCTTAATATTTTGACCTAGAATCAAGATAGCATTCCTGCAACCACAATCTGGAACCTTGGTGGTTGTTATGATGTCACAGTCCTGATTTATGTGGATTGGACAATTTTTATATATTTTTTCCTATTTGAAACTGACACACCCACTTTGTCCCAATGGGACTAGAACCCTCAACCTTCTACTTTGGAAGGTGAAGAAGTATCACTAGACTACAGCCCTTGTTGGTTAGACAACATATTATTCGCTATGCTTTCATATTAATTAAATGATTTCAAAAGTTTTGGACACTCACTAATGTGCGATTTCCCATGGTATTCAATATTGATCTTAATGTTTGTATGTCATGAATTAGGTGCAGAGCTGCAAACATCACCACATGGTTCTCTTACATTAATTGCCTCTAATTATCAGCTTTGCACCATTTTTTTTAGTTATGTTACCTTGTCTCTAACCTCAGAATCAGGTGCATGTGGGTTATGAATAGGCTCTTGCACAATCACATTGTACCAGTACCAAGTAAGTTTCTTCCTCTCCGCATTACAATGTACCATATTTGGAATGAGAATTGTTTTTACAGTAATTTTAAAGAAGCAGAACACATCAACAATTGGTATTATAGCTGACAGAAGAGGTAACTATCATTTGGTAATGCGGAAGTTGTTGCTTGTTATATTATTCTGACCTTTTTCTTTTTTTGTACTAATCGGGGGATATCTGTTTACTACTTCAATTTGCCAATGCTTTAGCAGTTTAGGCAGGTTGTTTAAAACCTTGGGTCAATTCACGTTGCCTGTAGAAACAATACAGAAAACAAATATTATTAGATGAGCTATTCGCAGCTTATTGTTACAAGGAGGCCCAATTATTTTATGCAAGTAATAATAATTTTATGAGCCTTATATGTGTATGAAATAGATTACTTCAATGTTCTTTTCCAGGTAATAAACTGCAGGAGGAGCACATAAGCACCAAAGAATGGTAGGACATCATCAATTGCAAGGAAAAATGACTAGCTGTAGCCTGTCTTTGTGAAGATAATATACCTTTGGTGGAGCTGTACCGGCTATAATCTTCACATTTGATTCCTTGGTAGATCTCAAAGCCCAATATTACTCCAATCACCATTCAAATTTTATGTCCATCTGCCAATGTCTTGATCTAGTTGGAGTTCGCAAGTTACTGATGCAAGTGTCTTCTCAACTGAGTACTAATTTGTATCCAGTTTATTTTATTCTCTTGCCTAACTTGTGAAATCTGATATGTCAGGAGTTCTATAATAAACCGACGTGCTCCTACAGCTCCAAACCTTCAGTTGTTTTTACAGCAGTAAGTATTCTCTGTTTTGGAGGAATCTGCTGGAAGTAAGGGAGGATCTCATTCCTAATATTCAGTTCAAAACAGGGGATGGTCCATCAACTAAACTGTTTTTGGATCTTTGGTGGAAGGGCAAAACACTGATTGAAGCTTTTGGCCATAGAATTTGGTTAAACCCAGGTTTTTAGCAACTGATGCAGAACAAATGTGGAATCAATTGTCAGAAACTAAGATTTACCAAGGGTTGGACCAAATCCTTTGGAATCACGGTACCTTTTCTTTTAAATCGGTTTAGGGTGCATATTTGAATCTAATAGCAGTCGTTTTGTGTACGTGTGTAAAATAATGTCTTCCCGACCCCCCAACTTCCCGTAGCCAGGACATACCATGAGTAATAGTACGTGACCTGCCTACTTGAATTGTCATATCACATCTTGATTCATTCTTTTTTGTGATTTTCAGTTAAATTTTGAAGAAGATATAATAGCAATTGTGGGCAAAAAGAAAAGGCGAACATGCAATCCTACACAGTGACTGTAATTGGGGGTATTGAGCTCTGCACAGATGTATGGGGGCAGCTGTACTAGAAGGTATCAAAATGGTCTCCAAGAAGAGATTATTCTTCGTTCTACATGTTAATGGTATGCAATGCTCATCAGTCATAATTTCTATATAATGGAGAAAAAAGAGAAGAAAAGGAAGCCATAAATATCATTCAAAATCATAAAACATTACAGAGTACCAAATACAGTGAACTCCCTAAGACAGCCATACTTGAGAGGAAACACAATGAACTCAACTGCAAATGCTTATAAAATTCAGTGGAAATACAACATCCAGCTACTAATATTAAGATAAAGACACCCATCCTTAATTTCAGTTGTCGCTTCTGTTCGGCTTGTCAGAAACATAATTGACCTGAAACAAACAAATTGTGTAAAAAGTGAGACCTGTTTGGAGCTCCTGCCAGAAAAAAAAAAAAAAAAAAAAAAGATTAATGTCAATGCGTAATGAAGAGAGCATTCTAGTGTACCGTATCAGCATTGGCCGGAATCCAGTCATTAGTTGCTGGGTTCCCCTTGCAAGTGGTGTGACAGTCGGTTACAGAATCGGGAGATAAGCTAAAGCATGTTTCTTTCATGTTCTCCACTTTGATGAACCCAGTTCCTGTCTGCAATGTAATATAATAACAAATGTTATTTTAGATGTAACAGCACTTCACACCATTTGTATATATGATAGGAAGTTGTTCTTATTATATGCAGATATTGATTTCAGTTGGGTAGATAATTGGGACTATCTAACATGCATATATGACTTACTTGCTTTCTTTCTGTTAGATAGATGTGATTTTTATTAGTAAATGTTAACATTTGTGAAGCAATTGATGATGCTGATCAAAATGTGCCAAAGTAAACACAATATCAGGTAAATACCGTGTGGTGTTGCTTGTCAATGCAATTAAGATCTTTGTAATATTCTGTTTCTACGAAATCTTCTGTCACTTCGGTTCCATTGTAAATCAGTTTCTGCAACACAGGAAAATAATAATATTAGGAATATCATAAATCAGACAACGGAACCAGTGGATCCCAATTCTATCGCCAAATCAACTCATTCAATTTAAATCAACTGACTTTTGAGGTGAATCAATCTTTGAAAATGTTTATCCATATCAAATAGCAGACATAAATAACGTAGTTAATCAAGATAAACACAATTTTTGTTTTCCTTCACAGAGCCCAACATATGAGAAGACACCGTCAAAATTTAAAGTAAAAGTCACACGCTTGTTCTGATTGGCTCATCAAAACCAATAGTTGAGGAAGTATATACAGTAATAATTTCTTGGTGGGCATGCATTACAAAAAGCACAAGTACTTTAGGAACCTTGAGGACATGTGATCAAGTTGATGACTTTTAATATTTGGAAAATGATATGTGGACTTAAGCGCCGGTCCACATGGCTTGCCGAGACCCTTAACTCGGGTAGGAAAATTATTTTGGGCAGTCTTTTACAGCCTTAGTGGGCCCATCGTTGGTGCAGGATCCCAAGAGGAGGATGTAGCCCACTGACAAGAAAAGAATTTTTCTTTCTGTTTGGATGAAATTGATTCCAAATCAACCAATATAAATCAATAATAATATCACAAAACGTCAATGGGAAGGAGGTTCCCTTATTTGTCACTATCATGCACTAAAAAGAAGGTGAAGATAATAGTTGAAAACTACCACGGATATATTAAGGCATTGTATTTGAATTCCAAAAATCACAATACGGTGAAAAATACTTTTAAAAAAAAATTAATTTTATGATTCAAAATATCTATAGATATAGATATTTTGACTATATTCTCACCTAAATCGACACACATCCACCTACCTGCACCCGCATTAATGCCGTAACTGTGTGTATATATATATATATATATATATATATATAAAAGAAAGATGATGATGATGAATAAAAGAGAAAAAGAAAACAAACCTGAGAATCATTTTCAAGTCGTTGAAACTGAACAAATTCTGGAATGGGAGCAATACTAGTAGTACCATTGTGGTGGTCGTGTTCATGAGCATTATTAGTAGAGAGAGCGTCTACGTAATGAGAGGAGTAGTCGCTGCGCTGAGGCTTAGTGTGGCGTTTGGGTGCTAAGCCATCGAAGTAGTCTCTCGTCTCCTCCTCTATCTTTGCCTCTTCTTCCTTGGACAAGTGAATGTCGCTGCGATTTGGCCTCTTATCCATTTCTCTGTCTGATCTTTCCAATTACTCACTCACAAATGATGACCAAAAACTGGTGGTTTAATTTATACACAATGAGTGACAACTGGTCAAACTTCTTTTTGATTTTTTTGGTAGATATTTATTTGTGCTCAGCTGCACTTTTGTGACTGTGGAAAGGAGAAAATATCTGAATTGCCTTATCCTAATTCCTTGATGATGAGCGTGTGAAGACAAGCCTTTTCTCTATTTTTTTTTTTTTTTTTTTAAAGTGAAGGGAGAGTACAAATGATATTAAACACAGATTTAAATTCGACATATGGGCAGTGCCCACCACTGCAGAGTGCAGTCCCACAACCACTGTTCACTTTTAATTGCTAACATTGAATTTGGAACCCTAACAAATTGTTAGGTATAAGTCATCTGGTAACCATCACGGTGTCAAAATCGTTTTCGCGACCTAAATTTAATATAATGTAAAATTAATAAGTTTGAGTTGACTTTAATCGTGTTTGCATTAACTCAATTTACTCAAAAATTAACTAATTTCATTCCATGTTTATTCTAGCTGATAAGTTAAGCCTAAAATCCTAGTTGAAATGTGAGAAAATTAAGGAATATTAAAGAAGTGAGGGAAGCATTTTTTGAAGCGCAAATCTTCATGAAAGTTTATCATAAAAAATTATTATTTTTTTCCTAATTAGTACACTACTAACCTACCCCCAAAGAGTTATTTGTATGGGAGAGAACTTAATCCTTGAATTTAGTGTATATCAAATTTGATTTTTCTTTTAAAGGTTAGTAGTCTAACTTAAAACTTATAAATTTTTGGCGTTAACGGTGAAAGAAGGCCAAATTGAATATGATTCATTCGAGAAAATGTATAGCAAGTGATTGGAGCAATGTTTCTCAAGTTAAATGAACAGTTAGTGATTACATTGCAAAAGAGTTTTAAAAGGAAAATATCTCATAAAGGAGCTAAGAAGCATGGATGCTTTTTTTAGACTTTGGTCATGTGGATATGTCTTTGATACGATTGGAATACCGCACCATGCTTTTTGGGATAGTACTGGACAAAATTATAAATATTTTATAAAAAAATGAAGGTCTTATTGTAATAATAAATTTTTTTATTATTTAAAAGAAAATAAAACAAAAAAGGACTTACAATCCTAAATTGACAGTGAGAGAGAAATAAAAAAATTAAAAAAAGAGGAGAGAATGAAGTATGGAAATGCAATGTCTAAGTAAGAATTTGGATCATTCATGTTCTATATAATTAAAGTTTTTCTTTTTGATTTTCATGTAATTGACTCTTTAATTAAGAATACAGTTGTGATTAGATATGCATTCATAATGTTACGAAAAATTAATTTTTTATATAAAAAAATATAATATAATTTTATTTTTTTTGATGTATTCACAACATGTTTGTATTCTTTCTTTTTTAAATTTGTCGAAATATTCATATTATATAATTTTATTTTTTTTGATGTATTCACAACATGTTTGTATTCTTTCTTTTTTAAATTTGTCGAAATATTCATATTAGGATAATACTTGGGTCCTGTCATGGCAGCACCAACTTCATCCTCTCTGCTTATGTGAATCAATAGAATTAAAACAGTTGTCCAAAAATTTTTTTCTTTTAAAATGGACATTACCCATCTTTTTGTGGGTTAAACCGGAAGTTCATCGTTTATTGCTATTACCCATCATTTATATACATGGACTTTATGTACATACATATAGATATAAAAGGCAGTTAATAGCTACAAAATAAAATAAATAATAAAAGAGAAAATCTAAAAAGATTAATTGCACATAACCTCCTTATATTTTCAATTTGTTGCTTTTACCCCTGTACTATATTTTTGATAGATCATTCTCTTGATCTAAAAAAATTGCACATTGTCCAGTTACTATCACATGGCTCTTGGCACAAAAAATGATTATATCACCCTTACATAAAGAAATATTTTTTATTTAAATTTCAATCGAAAATTATAAAAGTACAAAATTGTTCAAATGTTTACGAAATATTAAAGTCAGTTTGGCTACGGTTAGATCAAAACTGATAACCAAAAATAAAAGTGAAGCGAATAAAAAGGAAAATAAATTTTTTAACATTCATTTGATTGGAATGAAAATTTCACAACAAAGTTATGAAAAATAACTATTTTATGATTTGGAAGGTATGAAACTTAAAAAAAAAAAAAAAGGATATTTTTAGAATTTCATAAAAAAATTCAAGAAATTAATTTTTTTTTTGTATTATTTATTTATTTTTTCTTTCCTTTCCTTGCTATATTTCTATCTCAGTGAAATGGCCTCAGGAATCAAAAACTTAGGACACTGTTTTTTTTTTGTGTGTGCGCGTAAAATGTCTTTCATTTTCCGCAAACAATGACATTTTATTTAAAATATTTGATATCACTCTTTGTTTTTTATATTGCAATAAACTGATAATAGGGGAATTATGTACCATTAACACAATCTAATATGTGTAGCCTCCAAGAAATCTATGAAGTACAAAAAAATTGAAAACAAATAAATTATGTGCAATTAACCAATTCTAAAACGTAACCTCCAAGAATTTAAATTCTTATATATGTGGAGTTTTGGTTTAATCCACAATAAAATGGGTAATGTCATCTTAAAACAAAAAAAAGTTTTGGACAATTATTTTAATTTTATTGATCCACATAAATAGGGAATGAAATTGGTGTTCTCAGACATAACTCAAGCATTACCGTTCACATTAAGTTGTACCCGTGTCCAACCTACAGAGCTTCCTAACAAAGGAGATTTTAGACAAGCGCAAAAAATCATTTTTCCCAAGGTTTTAGAGCCACATAATAACTATCTTCTTGTCGAGCCGAGCCGAGCACCATCAAAATCAGATGCACACATCCAAACACTACTTGGGAAAAATTGCAAATAGATCCCTTGTTTTGTTTTATAGTTCACGACCCTATATTAATTATTTAATTGGATGAATCATATGATTACGCGTTGCACTTGTCGGGGCAGTTAAAACCAAGCCAGATTAAATTAGGCAATTTCTTAAAAGGATCTATAAGTATAACATTTTAAAAAAATAATAATCTACATCATCATTTTTATTTTACTTTTTGTGTGAAATCATTAACATTTATCTCACTGAAAGGAAATTTCATACAATAGAATTCTACTTGACCTTTTTTCTTATTTATAAAAATCTTTAAAAGAAAAAAATCAATCATTTGAATAATAAGTTTTGAAGAAAGTATTGAATAGAGTAAGTCCTTGTCATATGGTACTCTGACCAATAAAAAAATTTCATTTTCTTTAGTAATAAAAAATAAAAGAAATTAAAAAAAAAAATGGGTAACTCTGATCGGAGATACCACATAACAAGTATTCTCAAAATATTCAATATTCTCTAGTTGATTATAAAAAGTCTTAATTGTGTATTCAGATTTCAGGCAGTCTCACAATAAACATGATTAAACTTAAAATGTAAAATCATGTTAAATGAGCAAAATAAATTGATACGACTTCTCACCAACTCAAGTTCATCATCCAATTCAATTTACACTTTTTTTAAAAAAAAAATTCATAACAAAATCAATACATACATTGAATATGAATACTTGAAAAGTATATATATATATATTATATACCATTTAGACTTCCCACATTCTTCCAAGCTTTGAAATCCACACGATTTTCGAGCCAACTTCCATTACGATCAAAAGATTGTGATTTATCATGAAAGTAAAAACCAAGCCACTGTGAAGATGGTGCATGTGTTGGATGGAGATGCCAAATCAGCCATATGACATGGTGTCACTGTTGTAATGTATAATTTTTCATCAATGAAGGTCTAAACATGACATGTGGCTTGGGTACTTATGCTGGTTCGACTGTATCCAATTAGGCCATTTCTTAAGAAATTAGGATCAGCCTTCTCTCTTAATTTTGTATTTGTGATTTACGCAACACAATATATTATTTATGATATAATACATCAATTACGAATTAACAATGTAAAATTGTCGCGCAAGCCGTCTAAGATAGTTGTTGCATAAATAATGTAAAATTGTTGTGTTGGCTCACACGGGAGAGGATCCGAGTTCATTTCTTAAGACCATGTGTTGAGTACCAAAGAATTTCTTTCATATATATATATATATCATGATTTTTTTATGTGAATTTATTAAAATTCTCTCTCTGAATGAATCCAATGGATTGAGGAAACCTAATATCTAATAATAGCCCTTTTATCTATAGATTTTCGATCGAATTGTTCAGTACATCCATTAAAAATGAAAGATCGGTATAGTAACCTGTAGTCTGTAGAGCCTAAGACATTCAAGCCATCAACAAGGCTAAACAAGTCAAGTCATATCTGTTGCATAACAGCTAACTATACTTAATTCACAGAATTATTTCTATGTTTATCTGTAACTGTTTTTATTTATGATATATCCTGTTTTGATTCACATTGATTGTGTAAAGACTGTAAACATGTATATATATTACATCACAAAGAAAAATGAAAAGAAAGTTTTTTTATTCAAAACAATGTTTAGATTCTTTATGGTATCAAAGCTCTATCATCTTTCACGAGAATTTCAATTCCTCTCCCATGGTTACCCAAGAATCCACTGTTGTAACTCCCACTGTGTCGATCTCGGTTTATCCTAATTCAAACGCAACATTAATCGTCATTGCTAACATTCAACTTTCTCTCAAACTTACGCCTATGAACTACCCAACATGGCGTGCACAGTTTGACTCTCTCTTGATTGGCTATGACTTAATCGGATACATCAACGGCTCACACCCATGCCTTTCTGATAACACAGCGACAACAAGTTTTTAGAAGTGCCAAGATCAACTCATATCGCCATTCGTATCTCAGTCTCTAATTCAATGGCCTCACCCTCATTCATCATGTTAGACAAAAATTCTTTAGTGAAAATCATCACCTAAAATCACAGAATTGTTCATGTCGGATTACCAAGTATGAATTAACAAATAAGCGGAAACGTACCTAAATTCATATCCACCAATTGCTCTGTAGAGTCGTGCGGTTGGCCTTCTAGATCAACACGTTTCCCTTAGAGAGCCTTTTAGTTTTCTCTCTGTATTTTTCTCTCTCTGATGATGGGATGTCAGAAAGAATAAAACTCTAAAGGCCCACACCCTATCAGATACATTAAAGCCTAAATTACCGAAAATTTAACAGATCACTTTTATTTAGGCTTAAACTTATTTGACAGTCTGCACCACATAATTATTCACATATATGCCTAACGTTGGATTAATGATCCAACACATCACTCCTCTTTACCCCTTTCTTTTTGGTTTCATGCCTTTCTTGCCGCAACTTACTTAATCAACCGCCTACCACACTACCAGCTTCTCCTTCCCAGCCATCTTCCCACCAACCCGCTTCACCTAGCTCTTTGACTGTGCATCACGTTCCACCACTTGAACCCAAGCCTAACCCACTTCCCTCATCATCCCTCCGGTGGCTAAGTCATTTGATATTTTACCTTACATTCATTCCATGACCACCCGAGCTTAAAATAATATTTTAAAACCAAACCCTAAGTATCTGAATATTACTACCAAACGCAGCCTCCCAATTTCCCTTAAGCCAACCTATGTCACACAGGCCTTGCGTGATCCTAAATGGCGTAATGCCATGTCGAAAGAGTTTAATGTTTTGCTCTATGATGGTACGTGGGATCTTGTTCCCTCTCACTCCTCACAAAATCTAATTGGTTGCAAATGGGTGTTCCATGAACGAAAATCGAATGGTACAATTGAACGCTACAAAGTGCGACTAATTGCTAAAGGTTTTCATCAATGTCTAAGCATTAACTATACTGAAACATTTAGTCTGGTTGTCAAATCTACCACAAAAACTTGATGTTGTTTTAAAATTGTTAAATAAGTCGCAAGTGTACGAATCTATTAAAGTATAGTTCGGCAAGAACGAGGTCGAACCCAAGGGAATGCTTTGAGAAAAAAAACTAATACAAATTCAAATTAATTTAAAACTAATCTAGTTTAAACACAAGTTTAGTTGATTTGGGAGAAATTAAACTAACATGAAAATAAAATAACACTATTGAAATCAAATAAAGAAAATAACTAAGGTTTTGGATTCTACCACCATTAAATCCATGAAGTTTCTAATATTCATTTATTAATTCCCAAAGTTAGAGTAGCAATCAAGAAATCAATCTATTGCTTACTCAAGATTTAACAATAAAACACTATGAAAAATATATTAAAAGGTAGATTTTCCTTTGCTTCACTTGTGTAAAATTCTAAGCATCCTATGTATCCAATTTAATGAAAAACATAAGATCAAAGATTATCACTTTTGAGAAATACAAACTCAAGCTTAGATTAATTATAATACTTTCTAACTACCACATATACATGATATAGATGGTGAAAGAATTATAAAATAATTAATCACAAGAAGCGAAAATCATAAGCAATTAAATCACACACATAAGAATCAATTAATAAACAAAAGAACTTCACTTTATTAATGGAGGTTTTCTCCTCAACCCTAGTTGAGAAGTTTAGTTACACATGGTAGAAGAAGAAGATAACAATATAATAAAAGACATAATGAATAAATAAAACCCGGATTGTCTCTATCTTCTCTGCCCTGGCCTCCACTTCTTTTTCTCCCTCAAAACAGCCTCCAATTCACCTCTTTATACCCCAAGAGAATACATAAAGTCCTAATCCAATTAGGAGAAAATTAGGGTTTTCCCGCAGCCCAAAATAGGTATATTTTTCTACTGACATTTGGCCCAAGTTTTGACCCAGTAGAAGTCCGATTCACGAAATTTACGTGAAATACAAAAGTGTCCAGAATCGAATTTCGTTCAACCTAAGCGAGAATTAAGTCGAATTGATGCTCGAAAATAAGACTTTAGGTCGACTTTCCAAAACGGGATTAAAACTGGATTAAATGCAAAATTGGGCTTTAGGCCCGTAACCTTCTTAAGCAGTTGTAATTCTCTTGAACCTCTTCCTTGGGCTGATTTGAGTTGAAATATGGAGTTGAATGGACCCATTAGATGTAGGCTTCATATAATCTTCTTGAATATCATCTTTAAAAGCCCAAAATCATGGTTTTATCTGAAATAATCATTAAGGCCTTGAAAAAGACAGAAAATACAAAAACAGAGTAAAATCACATATAACCTATCACTAAGAGAATAAAATATGCAAATCAAGAGGCTAGAATACGTAACATTCAACGCCGATCACACCCCCAAACTTACATATTGCTAGTCCCTTAGCAATAGAATAAAATAAAACTAAAACAAAGGAAACTCACTAAACACAAACTAAACTACCCAACTCCTCTTTCGTGGGAGAAACGATTGCATTTAGCATATGCAACAAGCCTTTGAACCCCTAGGTTCCCCCTAGTGGACGAGTTATAGTCTCGTGAGGGTTTCCAGAAATGTTACCCACAAACATTCAAAATTTCTGTTTAAACATTAATAAAAAAAAAAAAAGATTACAATATATAGTTACAAACTTGCATTCAAGAATAATTTCAAATTTTCAAATTCCATAATTCAAAGTAATGGTCCCCATGCATAATTCACCTCAACATATCTCAAAGTAACCAATTCTAGCTCCCTCGTGAAAAGTGAACTAGCAATCATCTCATGTAGCATAACTCAGCTCTGAATATATTAAGTCACATACCCCTTCAACTCACTAGCTCCCCTTATTGAAATCATACTTCCAGACATGAATATATGACTTTTTCAGATATATATTTTTTTTTTATTTTTTTTTCATTGCTTTATTGGTTGTGCAATGTCTTGATCTATTAAGCTTTCTGAAAGACCCATGTAGCAAGCTTTTAGTCAGTGACTCCCAAACCAGATGGCTTTAGGGCACTAAGCGTTAAGACACCCCGAAGAACCTAATTACTCGAATCAGTCAGGCTACAAATCAAGACAACCAATGCTCATCTTTTCTCACCCTTTCACTTTTGACGCGAACACTCCGTGCTTCCTGAGGCATAGAGGTCCGGTTACTCATGAAAAGGATCAAATTGACTTTCTATTAATCACATATTCTTTTTTTCTCTTTTTTTTTTTCTTTTTTTTCATTGAAGTCATGTAAATCACATCATCGGTACTCATTCTCAAGGGATACCAATTAATATCAAGTATATGTAACCCAACAACTCAAAGCCAAAGTTTATACCCCATAAGATTATGCTAGTGTGCCTGTGCATGTGAGGAAACTAAAACCAATCACCTCAAGGCATGTCAATGCAAACAATAATTTAAACCACTAATTCAAACCATAGTTTCTAAAAATTTAAAACATATTCGAAAATTGCAAGTTAAGAACCTACATAGAGTATTAATCCCTTGAATAATGTAAAAACATCCTATCTCCAAACAAAACAAAATAAAATAAAAAACAAACTATGAAAATAATGTAACCAAAAAGTCCTAAAAACAAGAAAATTTTCATAAAAATCTCCCCCCATTGCAATAAAGAACATAAGGCATCGCGTCACCCCCAAACTTAAACTATACATTGTCATCAATGTACACCCAATCAAAGCATAGAGAAGGGGTAGAACGATATTACCAGAAAATGAGAGTAGCGGCAAGAAAATAGAGCAAATCAGTAGCATGAAGGTAATGAAGTCACTCCCCCAAACTTGGATGCTACATCCTGTCAAAATAACGACTACACTCCAACGACCAAGTGAAATAACATGGGTGAAGATAAATATGAAACAGAAAGGAAAAACAAAAAGGTTTTTTTTTTTTTTTTTTTTTTTAAAACCTAATCTTTAGGTGAAAACCACGGGTACTACTTTGCTCCCCATTCTCTGAACTGGTGGGTCCCAATTTTTTAAGATGTATATGTGATAAGATATTGATTATCCAGACACCCTAACGTATAGAGTGTAAAGGGGTTGCATTTCTTTATTAAAGTCACACTGTGTTGAAGCAATCTCGACAGTATTGGGTATCGAAACCAGACTTTAATAAACGAAAATCATCAACTTTATCAATCATATCACAACTTGTAGAATTGGTACTACATACATAGTCAGAGAATGGGTGGCTATACCGGACCATTATGAATATTTTTTTTCTCTTTTTTTTTTTTAAAAAAACAAAAATTAAATACACAAAATGAAAGAATTTTTTTTTTTTGACACAAACTAAAAATAAAAAAGACTCAAGAACTATAAATTCTAAAACTAATAATGTACACTAATGATAAAAAGGGACTATAACTCAACCGATACCTTGGCTTTCCTTTTTGACTTTCCACTTTTTAGTGTTGATAAAATGGACTGAATTCAATGAAACATTCACATCCAATAAAGCATTCACATCTTTACAAGCACTATCAATATCAAAATTACAGCCAAAATTAGTTAGGCTTGCCTCTAAAGGGTCCTTATAACTAACATGAATAAAAGTATCCTGATCTAGACTCTCTATTAAATTTACCTCACAAATATCCTCAGAGTCTGGTGGTTGTCGGTTTACGTTAAAAATATTAAGCTCAACCGACATATTTCCAAAAGAGAGTTTCACAACACCATTCCTACAGTTGATTAAAGCATTTGAAGTGGCTAGGAATGGACGACCTAAGATGACAGGAATCTGGCTAGTAGGATTAGTTACAGGTTGAGTGTCTAAGATAATAAAGTCTACAGGGAAGAAGAATTTATCGACCTGAAGGAGCACATCCTCAATAACACCACGAGGTACCTTAACTGAACAATCTGCTAATTGGAGTACCACATTCGTGGGTTTCAACTCACCAAGACCTAGTTGCTCGTAAACAGAGTAAGGTAACAAGTTGACACTCACACCCAAGTCAAGCAAAGTTTGCTCAATTTTTTGATCACCTATGGTACATGAAATTGTAGGACATCCAGGATCCTTAAATTTAGGTGGAGTGCGATGTTGGATGATTGAGCTAACTTGCTCAGTGAGGAAGGCTTTCTTGTGCACATGCAAGCCACGTTTGACCGTACACAAGTCCTTTAAGAATTTTGCATAAGAGGGGACCTGTTGAATCGCATCGAGAAATGGAATATTAATTTTGACTTGCTTAAACACTTCCATAATCTCATTATAGCGATTCCCCTTCTTAGGCTTTTGAAGTCTTTGAGGATATGGTACAGTAGGAACAAAGTTTCTAACTGGTGGACTTATTGGAGATGGTGGGTCAAGACTAGGAACTTGAATTTCTGACTCAACTTCAGATGTAGTTTTTTTCCTCTCTTCCTAAATTGCTAACATGGTCCTCTTCAATTTTCTCATTATGTATAGGCATTTGGACTCCATTATCAACTTGTTTACCTGATCTTAGGGTTGTGATAGAGTGAACCTGCTCATGTGAACCAGAAGTGGATTGGTCACTAATATGAAACTGGCCCTTCGGTTAGGCACAGGTTGACTAGGAAACTTTCCCTTGTCCCTCTCTCCTACAACAGTGGCTAATTGACCTATTTGCATTTCTAACTTAGAAATTGATTGACTGGTCTGTTGCATGAACTGTTGGAGAGTATCCTCTAAAGTTGGTCTCTGTTGAGGTGGGGGAACATACAGAGGGGCCTTTTGGGACATAGAAGGATATGAAAATTATGGTTGCCCTTGGGGTTGCATAGGTTGCACCCCTTGGTTGTTCCGAGGTTGGTCTTGCCTCCAAGAAAAATTAGGATGGTTCCTCCAATTAGGATTGTATGTGTCAGAATAGGGGCTGTTAAATGGTTTCTCATAGGAATTGAGTGCATTGGCTTGTTCGGCTATACACTCATGAAAAGATGCAATAGATGGACAAGTTTGTGCCGTATGAGAAGAACTTTCACACAATTGACACACCTCACTAACTGTACGAATAGAAGAGTTATTTCCTTTACTCATCTCTATAGCCTCTACTTTCCTAGTTAGACTAGCTATCCTCGCACTCAAATCGGTATCCTCTCGGAGTTCATAGATTCCTCCCTTTTTGGGTTCTGAGAGCACTGATAGACCACTCCTTTCAACCCTCCCTGAGTACTCCCATTGTTGAGAGTTCTCTGACAACGCATCAAGAAATTTTCATGCTTCATCCTCATTCTTAGAGATGAATTCTACCCCACCTCGTGACTCAATTAGTTAACGATTATAGGGTGACAACCCCTCATAAAAGAATTGAACTAATTGCCACTTGGCAAAACCATGATGTGGACACTTAAGGAGAATATCATTAAATTTCTCCCAACATATGTAAAACTCTTCACCCTCTTTTTGAGTAAATTGCATGATATTTCGACGAAGGGAGTTAGTTTTGTGCATGGGAAAGAACTTGGTAAGAAATTTAGTGCATAACCCATCCCATGAATTGACAGACGCGGGTTCCAGTAAGTATAACCAAGATTTTGCTTTCTCTTTCAAAGAGAATGGAAATAACCGCAATTTAATTGACTCCTCAGAAATATGTTGAAATTGTAGTGTGGAACAAATCTTTAAAAATTCCTTAACATGGAGGTATGGGTCATCAGAACTAAGACCTCTAAAAGTGGGCAGTAAATTAATTACCGCCGCCCGTATCTCAAAATGTCCCTGTTGGGTAGCAGGTAACACAATGTAAGACGGGTTTGTAATATGCACGGGAGTGTAATAGTCCTTAAGGGATTTAGTTTCAACAGGATCTACCATCTTGGGCAAAGAAGGATCTCTAACACTAAAATTTTTCACACCCTTTTGAAAGGTTCTCTCAATCTCAAGATCTAAAGGAAACAACTTTGGATTCAATGATCGACGACCTAACATACACTAAAATGACTCACAAAAACACCAACCAAATAAACAAGCAAAATTATTTTATTTTTTTTTCAAATTTAATTCAAGGTTAGTGATTTCTAATTTAATTTTTTTTTATTTTCCTAAAGAATTATCTGGACTAGTTCCAAAATAATTCTTACCTAGTTAGACAGCTTCTACTCCCTTTCAGAGGAACTAGAGGATTACCAGTTAAGCCCCACCAAGAATACAACCAGGAAAGTTTCTAAGATAGATTGGAGGGGTCACAAACGGTCCCACTTAAAAACCAATCTTCTCAGAACTTTCCTAGACATTGTGAAGTTGGAAGGTGCTCACTGGAGTTACCAAAAGTTAACTCTGTCCAAGAGGGTCCTATAAGCTATATGAATTCCTATGGCCAATGTCTACTTGATTTTAAATTTAAACTAAATTTGGCTTGAGATAGACAAATGTAAGGAGATTTTTAACCTAGTTGGGCAAGGAATTGGTGATGAAATCCAATCCTTATCTTGTTGGGGGTTTGTGCCCTTACTAAAATTTTAATGCAAGAATGCTAAATTAAAATGCACAAACAAAACACACCATAAAAAAAATAAATAAATAAAAAGTGAGTAAGTGTGTAGTCTTTCTTCTTCTTTTTTTTTTTTTTCTAAATAGAGAAAAAATAATAATAATAAAAAAAATAAAATATAAAATAAACTTGAAGAAAGTGTGACCCTAAGGCTATTTCTAAGTTATTCTATCCTAAAGTTCTCATGCAAAAAGTTATCAACCTAAAACAAAAATCTATGTTTTCCTAATCTAAGAAAATAAAAATATAAATAAACGAAAAGAAAAACAAAATGTACTTACTTGGATTCCAAAGTAGTGCCCAAGAATATGCGAAAAAGGCAATTTTCAACAATACCACCTATAGAATTCAAGAAGTATCAGGTAAAACAATAACAATAAAATAAAACTAAAACTAAACTAAGAAAAATAATAATAAAATAAAATTAATAAAACTAAAACTAAACTATAATAATAAAGAAATTTTTTTTTTTTTAAATGAAACCTAGAACAAATAATTAAAATTGGAAAGATTTTTTTTTCTTTTTGATAATAATAAAACAAAAGAAAGAAAGAAAAAACTAAATTATAACTAGTAGAAGAATTAAATCAATTGAAATTTGATTAGTTTTCTTGTTTGCAATTCCCCGGCAACGGCGCCAAAAACTTGATGTTGTTTTAAAATTGTTAAATAAGTCGCAAGTGTACGAATCTATTAAAGTATAGTTCGGCAAGAACGAGGTCGAACCCAAGGGAATGCTTTGAGAAAAAAAACTAATACAAATTCAAATTAATTTAAAACTAATCTAGTTTAAACACAAGTTTAGTTGATTTGGGAGAAATTAAACTAACATGAAAATAAAATAACACTATTGAAATCAAATAAAGAAAATAACTAAGGTTTTGGATTCTACCACCATTAAATCCATGAAGTTTCTAATATTCATTTATTAATTCCCAAAGTTAGAGTAGCAATCAAGAAATCAATCTATTGCTTACTCAAGATTTAACAATAAAACACTATGAAAAATATATTAAAAGGTAGATTTTCCTTTGCTTCACTTGTGTAAAATTCTAAGCATCCTATGTATCCAATTTAATGAAAAACATAAGATCAAAGATTATCACTTTTGAGAAATACAAACTCAAGCTTAGATTAATTATAATACTTTCTAACTACCACATATACATGATATAGATGGTGAAAGAATTATAAAATAATTAATCACAAGAAGCGAAAATCATAAGCAATTAAATCACACACATAAGAATCAATTAATAAACAAAAGAACTTCACTTTATTAATGGAGGTTTTCTCCTCAACCCTAGTTGAGGAGTTTAGTTACACATGGTAGAAGAAGAAGATAACAATATAATAAAAGACATAATGAATAAATAAAACCCGGATTGTCTCTATCTTCTCTGCCCTGGCCTCCACTTCTTTTTCTCCCTCAAAACAGCCTCCAATTCACCTCTTTATACCCCAAGAGAATACATAAAGTCCTAATCCAATTAGGAGAAAATTAGGGTTTTCCCGCAGCCCAAAATAGGTATATTTTTCTACTGACATTTGGCCCAAGTTTTGACCCAGTAGAAGTCCGATTCACGAAATTTACGTGAAATACAAAAGTGTCCAGAATCGAATTTCGTTCAACCTAAGCCAGAATTAAGTCGAATTGATGCTCGAAAATAAGACTTTAGGTCGACTTTCCAAAATGGGATTAAAACTGGATTAAATGCAAAATTGGGCTTTAGGCCCGTAACCTTCTTAAGCAGTTGTAATTCTCTTGAACCTCTTCCTTGGGCTGATTTGAGTTGAAATATGAAGTTGAATGGACCCATTAGATGTAGGCTTCATATAATCTTCTTGAATATCATCTTTAAAAGCCCAAAATCATGGTTTTATCTGAAATAATCATTAAGGCCCTGAAAAAGACAGAAAATACAAAAACAGAGTAAAATCACATATAACCTATCACTAAGAGAATAAAATATGCAAATTAAGAGGCTAGAATGCGTAACATTCAACGCCGATCAGCTACAAAGTGCGACTAGTTGCTAAAGGTTTTCATCAATGTCTAAGCATTAACTATACTGAAACATTTAGTCTGGTTGTCAAATCTACCACAATTTAGACTGTGCTTAGCCTCGTTCTCCAAAAAAATTGGCAAATTCATTAACTTGACGTAAACAATGCTTTCCTCCATAGCACACTTTCGGAAGAGGAATATGTCTCAATCGTCAAGGTTCAATGATTCGATGTTTTCTTTTCATGTCTGCAAGCTTTGGCGAGCACTTTATGGCCTTAAACAGGCACCCCGTGCCTGATACCACGATCTTAGTTCCTTTTCGCTCTCCTCTAGGTTTATTAATGCCAAATCCGACACATCACTCTTTATTTATACATGCAATGGTGTTGTTATCTACTTCCTCGTATATGTTGATGGCCTTATTATTACTGGAAGTCATAATAACCAAATATCTCGTTTCATTAGTGCTCTTTAACAGTGGTTCTTTGTCAAAAACTTGGGATTCCTTTGCTACTTCCTTAATGTTGAAGTCATTCCCTATTTCTTATTTAACAAAATACATTCATGATTTTCTCGTTCGGACTCACATGGATGGTGCCAAGGAGGTTTAAGACTCCACTTTCCACCGATGGCTCTCTTGTCCTTCACGATGGTTCTGCTCCAACCGATGCAACCGAGTATCGCAATGTAATTGGTGTCTTACAGTATCTTAATCTCACATGTCTAGGCATCTTTTTTGTTGTGAATAAACTATCCCAATTTATGCACACTCCTACTAAAATACATTGGACAACCACCAACGCTTAATTCGCTATCTCAAAAGTACCATTTTTCATGGTTTATATATTCGGCGGAATATGCCATCATTACTCTATGCCTATTCCGATGCTAATTGGGCCGGTAATCTTGATGACCACACATCTACAATTGCCTATATTGTGTATCTTAGTGGCAATCCCATCTCTTGGATTTCCCATATACAACATTCAGTTGCTCGCTCCTCAACTAAAGTTGATTATTGTGCAATTGCCTCCACAGCCGTTGAACTCTCTTGGATTCAATCCTTACTCTATAAGTTTGGTGTTCATTCTTCTCAACCTCCAGTGATCTACTATGACAATGTTGGAGCTAATTATGTGTGTGCAAATCTTGTTTTTCATTCTCGTATGAAACACATCACCATCGATTTTCATTTTGTATGTGACAAAGTCTCTCAAGGCATATTTCGTATCGCCCATGTTGTCACTGCAGATCACGTTGCAGATGCACTCACCAAGTCTCTCTCTCGCCAGAGGTTATCTCTTATTTGTCACAAAATTGGTGTCTCCGACAGGAGCACCATCTTGCGAGGGCATGTAAAGCCTAAGCCATTCAAGCCATTAACACAGGCTAAACAAGTCAACTCATATCCGTTGGATAACTGCTAGTTATACAAGCTAGTTATGCTTAATTAACATAATTATTTCTATGCTTATCTGTAACTATTTTTAGTTAGGATATATTATGTTTTGATTCACATTGATTGTGTAAAAGTTATAAACATGTATATATATTACATCACAAAGAAAAATAAAAAGAAAGTTTTTTATTCAAAATAATATTCAGATTTTTTCTAATCGATCTTGGTTGATTGAACTTATTAAAAAAGTTGTTATAGATTGTCGAGAGAAGTATCATTTCTTTTTTGTTTAGTCGTGCATAAATATGATCATCTAAACATAAATCTTTTTGATGCAAATAATTCTTTGAAGGTGAGCTTATATAGCTACTAAAAAAAATAAAAATTCCTTAATTAAAGTCTGAGATGGTATCTATCACTCCATCCTTTAAGATGATACATGCGACAATAACATATATACAAAACTCAGGGTCCCACAAGGTGTATTTGTGGGCACAATCAAACGCCAAATTATATTGGTTTTACATGTTTTAGGAATTATCCTACATGTGCATCATCACTTTGTTTCTGTGCATTCATTGTGTAATATATGTCCTGTTTCTAGACATTTGAAACTTCTAAATTTTTTATCACGGTGATCAAAATAGTCAAGTAAAAAAGTATTTTTCAAAAGATAGTGGTCAAGTTTTCAGTATATATATATATATATATATATATATATATAGAGGACTTTTTTTTTTTTTGACTTTATAAAGCATGTATTTTGAGGGGTCTAGGTCTTAGGGACAAATCTCACATCAATAATTACCCAAATTTGGCCACTTTGTGATGGCTGGTAGCTAAATAATAAAACTCATAATGCGTGGAAGATCAGGTGGTCCTGGATTTACCTCTCAATAATTCAAGTATCTTATATGTTTATTTAAAATAAAAATTAAAAAAAGAAAAGAAAGAAGAAGCTTCGAAGATCTATAAATATAGGTGTCTGTGAGCTACTGAGTATCATTTCATTCACACACATCTCTCTCTCTCTCTAACTTGTTGTCGCAGCCTGAATCAATGTTGCCTAACATGTTGCTTCGGTCGTTCCGATCAGACAGCTCGAGGTAATTTAACATTATCAACTTATAATGGTCTGTAATTCTCTGATCAATTGAAGAAAAAATTCTTTTTGGTGTACATTTGAATTCAATACTTTCCGGTGTATTTAAATTGATGTAATAACATTACATCGAGAATGTGTATTCTTAGCTCGATGTAATATATTATATAGGATTCATTTTTGATGTAAACATATGTATTAAGTGTTACACTGTTATTTTATGAGTGTTATATTATCGATATAGCGTGTTGTAACATTAATTTAAAATACATTATATGATACAGAAACTCTAACGCATGCATAAAAATGGCCTCCAAAGTGTACATAAAAAATCGAGATTTGAATAGTTTTCTTGAATTACCATTACCAAAGATTTCTCTCCTTAAATTCATAGAGATCATCATAATCATTTTTGCCTTATTCACGTATGAACGAGGTTGGCTGCATAAATTATATCTCCATTCTTTTTATTATTCGTCTTTTTAAAATTATTTATAATAACTCTATGAATAGAGATTGTGAAAATAAATCACTTTTATATATAGAATTGGAAATAAGGCATGCAAATTTTGTTTCATATCCGTTCATAAGCACGTTATTTTATCAAGACCCGAAAAGTACTGTATAGTGGAACTTCTCATTTTTCTTGTTTCATGCACTTAATAAATTATGAAATAATTTTGATTTACAAATAATCTTTTTATATCTTCTTAATGTTAAATCTATTGTAAAAAACTAATCAGAGTTTATAATTTAAGAATTTTATATTCATACTTAACTAGATTCCTGGAATAAGAAATTCCGATATCGTTGCATCGTGTGTGTCCTCCATGTGTTGGAAAACATCTTAATTTTAGTTTCACCTGCCCCAACTCAAATCCCCCACAGTCCCACCCCCAACCCATTCCCCCACCCCAAAAAATAAAAATATCATACCCATATATATATATATATATATATATATATATAATGCATTAGTAAGTAACAAGGACCGAATTCTCTCCAAGGATCTCTTGCGATTCTATGGTGTTAGTGAATTTCATCAGTGTTACATTTGTCGAGTATCACATCATCAATACTTTAAGTATTGTATACTTTGTCATCAAGACAGTAAAAAATTAGTAGATATTCAATTCGACATATCACAACATTAATATATCTAATCAATAAAAAAACACTATTTTAATTTATTGAAGACAATTTTTTTTTTAATGTAAGTGGAACCATTTTTCTTGAATAACGCATTTTCATTAATCGGGTATATCACTCATTAGTATAACCGATTCATTGAATATCTACTTAAGTAAAAAACACAGCTATTTGAAAGTTTTTTTTTGGTTCGATTTTCCAGAAGAAAGAAAACCAGCCGGGTCAGCGCTGAACCGGAAAAGGACCTACATCTGCAATATTCGAGAGATCCACTTGGAACACAGTCGAATAAATTCTCTTTGCGAGCGGACACCGTCAACTACAGGTCAGACCACTCCCCCTGGTTATGTATGTCTCTATTTTGTTTTCTTACTCTTGTAATGCAATTGATGATTTTAACAAAGAAATACTAGCACAATTATTATTCAAAAATTAAATAAAATGTAATAGTGCTTCACCAGATAACACTAATATCGAAGACGGAGAGGACATCCTTTAATCATGAAAAAGGAAAATAATTCAGTCTAAGGACACTGTTACAGTGAACTACTTCATCTTTTCATGCATTGTATGATTAAACTGACATCTTCAATCACAATCCAAGGAATAAGAGCATAAGCTCTTAAGGACGAATTAGAATCATCTCCGTTTAAATTTTTATGCTATACTTACACGATAAAGTTTTACTGTTTTATACAAGTGAGAATGACATCATTATAATATTATCCAATAAAATTATCATCCTCCACGCACATAAATTATCAGACACCACAAATAATGAATCTCTACTCCCTTCAAACAATTCCTCCCATCTTGGTTAAGCGAGTCACCCATGGTTGGTTGGAGTTGGATGGTTCCATTTTTCGCTGATGTAGGCCGATTGGAATTAAGAGTGGCAAAATTGAACACAACACGATAACACGACTCGAACACGACACGAATTTAGCGGGTTTGAATTTGAGGTAAGCCGACACATTTAATAAATGGGTCGACACGAACACGACACGCAAAAATTAAGTTGAATTTGGGTTTTAGCTATCTAACCCGTGACACGATTACAACACGATTATGATATGAGTTATTCATATATTATGGTTTTATACAAATTTATATATACATAGTTATATATATTCCAATTATTTGTAATCTATTTGTTTGTTTACAGGACTGATGTAGCCATAAAACACAAGGATGAGATTGTTATAGTGTTTTCCCAGTTGATGAATTACCTTAGTATGTTTTTGAGTTTATATATAGATACAAAATTTATAATATAATTTGATTTTAGGATTTATGTATTGATATGTACTTTATTTTTATATGATCTTCAGAGAGATTTTTAGAGGTGGAGAAACTCATATGATATAAGTTAAACGGATTAAAAAAGATTATTAAACAAGTAGTGCCATTATAGGATAAGTTTATTAAATGGGTTACACGAGTCGACACGGATAACACGTTTAATAAACGGATTGAGTTAGTGTTGAAGGACTCTGACACGATTAGTAAATGGGTCGGGTTAGAATTGAGTTGTTTAGTAGAATACTTATAAATCGACACAACACGAATACGACACGGAAACACGAATTGCCACCCCTAATTGAAATCCTAACCGTCAAACCAGCGTATTCATTCCTCACCCTTCGTCTTCCAATTGAATCTATTTTAAGGTGTCGAGAAGATCTTTATATTGTGATTTACTGCACACTTGCATCAAAGATCAACACAATTATGTATATAAAAAATACAACGTATCATGCAACACATACAACTTTACTGTGATAAATGAAACACAATTATTGTAACTTGTGTAATTGCACAAAAAAATACAATAAAATTATGTTTGAAAGCACGAATTCCGAAATTAAAATTGGATACAATTTACTTCAAATTTTGTATTAAATTTTTTTAGAATTCTAATTTTAATACTAAAATGTCAACGCTTTTTTAAATAAGAAAATACTAGTAGGATATAATAGCACTAGCAGATGTGTAGTTATGGGTAAATTGATATTCGTAGTTATCTAAAAGATTAAAACCCATCGCGGCGCCATTAATATTTTAGCACTCCTCCTGTTCCCTTTCTCATTCTTAATTGCTATCTTCCGGTCTTCGTTCACACCATCAACAGAATATTGCAGTCCCAGTACTAGTCTAGTCTAGTCTAGTGGAGCAAGTAAATAAAGGCGAAAATCGACTCGCATCACTGTTGGTTTCTTTACCACTACTACTACTCACTGTAATTTACAGAAACGGAGGGTGGATCAAGACAAGGAAGATGGCGAACAAGGTCTCAAATTTCTCCGATCTGATCCAACGAGTCACCGCTTCCTGCTTGTTGCACCCAATCACCGCCGCCGGCAGGCACGAGCCCGATGAAATCTCAGAGAATCGAGCCGGAGACGAGTCCGAAGACGAATACTACAAGACGGAGGAGGAAGAAGAAGAAGAAAGAGAAAATGTTAGGGTTTGCGAGGGGGCGAAGGAGGAGGTGAGAACGGAGAGGGTGATAGAGATGGAGATGATGATGGGCGAAGTGTTCGAGGCTGTGTCTGCGATGAAGAGGGCGTACGTTAGCCTGCAGGAGGCGCATTGTCCCTGGGATCCGGATAAGATGACCGTGGCTGACGTGGCGGTGGTGGCCGAGCTCAGGAGACTGGCGGTCTTGAGGGAGAGGTTTCGGAGGAGTTTTGGGAGGGAACGTGGTGGTGGTGGTGGCAGAGGGAGGAGGGTTGGGACGACGGCGGCGACGCTCAGGGAGGTGGTCTTGCCGTATGAGGCGGCGCTGGAGGAGCTGAAGAGAGAGGTGAAGGCCAAGGAAGTTGAGGTCGACAACTTGAGGGAGAAGCTCAAAACCGCCACCAATCTCAACGGCAGTAGTGGTCGGAAGGGGAGGTCTCATCAGTCAAAGAGAAAAGTCAGCTGCAATCAAGCTCAAGGTACTCTCTGTCCCTAACTTGAAGTGACTGTTATAGCCTCAACTGATCGGTAGACACTCAGTCTGAAGCTATGTTAGTACTAGTACTGGTTGTTGGAAGAGTTGTTGGAAAAGGGTATTCTGGTAAATATATTGTGATAACGGAAATCTGACTCACCGTTTACTGATGGCAGTTGTGGCAGCGCCGGCGCCGGACCTATTCGAAGCCACAATGAGTCTGGTGAAAGATGCATCGAAGTCCTTCACAGCGCTTCTCCTCTCACTCATGCGCTCCGCCCACTGGGACATCGGGGCCGCCGTCAGATCCATCGAAGCGGCCATCGCCAACACCACCACTACCACCGTCACGATCGACAGCTCCGTCGCCGGAGCCAACCACGCCAAGTACGCACTGGAGTCCTACGTGAACCGCAAGATCTTCCAAGGCTTCGACCACGAGACCTTCTACATGGACGGAAGCCTCTCCTCTCTCCTCCACCCGGACCAGTTCCGCCGCAACTGCTTCACACAGTACCGCGACATGAAGGCCATGGACCCCATCGAGCTGCTCGGAATCTTACCCACATGCGACTTCGGAAAGTTCTGCTCCAAGAAGTACCTATCCATTATCCACCCCAAGATGGAGGAGTCACTGTTCGGGGACCTGGAGCAGCGCCGCCAGGTGTTGGCCGGAGACCACCCAAGGAGTCAGTTTTACGGGGAGTTCTTGGGGATAGCAAAGGCGGTTTGGCTGCTCCACTTGCTGGCGTTCTCTTTGGACCCGCCACCGAGTCACTTTGAGGCGAGTAAGGGGGCGGAGTTTCATCCTCAGTATATGGAGAGTGTCGTCAGGTTTTCCGGTGGCCGGTTGACTGTGGGTCAGGTGGTGGGGTTCCCGGTCAGTCCTGGATTCAAGCTTGCAAATGGGTCCCTTATTAAGGCTAGGGTTTATCTTGTACCCAGGACATGAGTTATTGCCGGATAAGGTGGTTCTATGATGGTTATGGGACATTAGAATTTAGTAGTAAATTAGTAATGTTCTGAGATTAGGATTTGTGTGGATGTAATATTTGCACGAGCTTGAAATGCTTTGGACTTGTGTTATGGAGTAATGAACATTTTAAATAGAGCTTTTTTCTTCTCTTTTTTATCTTCCCCAAAGAGCATTTTGGCTGAGCAAAGCAGGATATTCCATAATGCCTAGAAACGAAAGGAAGATGAAATCATAAAGAGCACTTTGGGTATCAATCTTTTAGTCAACAATACATTTTTCTCTGTTAACTTTGCAATTCACACTAATAAGTCAACAACACATGGGCGGTTAGAAATGTATCCTCAGACCTCGAGTGGGATTCTTGGCCCAACTGGCTTCCTTCAAGTCCTGCTTTTGTTGTTGATTTTCTTCCTCAAGTCTTTGTTAACAGTTATCTGAATACAACATCATCTAAAGAAAGAAAACATCTATAAAAAATGAAAAATAGAAATAAAAACCTTCCCATATCATTTTCTAACGTATGTAACAATCTTAACCATTCAATAAAAACTTAAAAGTGCCTGCAATGGTCAAAATATTGAATTGACACGATCAAGTTTTTTCGACCATGTGTATCTTCACAAGGCCAAAGCAATGAGACAACATAATCAAGTATTATTAGCATCAACCATAGATATTAGCACTACTCCATTAATGTCTCTTCGCCTGTCTTTCTTTACACAGATAAAACTCTGTTATGACTAATATGAACATAAATTCTACGAGAATGGAAACATTTCCTCAAATGAAATCAATGTTTATAAAGATGGCCAATAGCCATTATACAATTGTTCAATGCCATGATATCAAAAAGTGTATGGTGAGATCATGACCTCTAATTCTTAGTGGTAGAAAGAATAAATATTGTTGATGCTATTCAATAAATCGAGCTGGCATATTTGTTCAAGGATCTTACTCTTTTATACATTAATCTAATGAAAAAGAACACTGGCAGAGGAACCTAATTCCTCTCTCCGAATAATCTTTCAACTATTGTACAGGCAAATTCCAAATAAAAGCTGTTGTCTTCTTGCTTTCATCAACTCCATGTACAGGAAAAGTAGTCTTACACTTCCCTCATCAAGAATTTTTTCGCCTGTAATGTAAATGGGGAAAATGATGAGATCAAGTCTTAACAACAAGTCTAATAACAAATGGGTCCAAAGATAAGCTTTTTCGCCTGTATATATATAAGCTTTGCAAGCCCACGTAAAGATTAACAACAAAAGCTACTTTATTTTTTATTGTCCTGGGACTCATTGATCCAATTCAGCATCACTACATCAAATGATAAGATGCCACTATTGCGTTTACAGTCTAAAATGATGTCATTTGCTCGACACTAGGTTTCCTGGCAACCGCAGCCTTGCATCCAAATTTTAGTAGGCACTCCCATTCAATCCTTCCTCTACTATTTCCTTTCTTTTTTCTGCATCCGTCATTTATCTATTATTTCATTATATTCAGTATATAGGTCCTCTTCATCTCATTATTCTTCCTTTGGTTATTCTTCTCTGAAACTAAAACCTGCATTAGGGGTTTTTCCCCTAGAATATTCTTTTCCCAATAAGATTTAGTAGCCACATTGGGCTTTTTTCTCCTTGGATAAGAAATCATCTCTTGCGAGATTTAGTCAATTTTAGGATTCCTTAAATACAATCATTAGAATTTTTCCCTCTCACCACTAAATAAATTAGTGTTCGTGTATTCCCAAGTCTACTCAGTTTTTTGAAGTTCAAGGTGTGCATAGGGTTTAAAGTGTTTAACACCCACCAAGGTACTGGTTCGAGTCAGCACAGGTCATCCTCGTTCGGATTGTGAAAGGGTTGAAAGATTGACTTCAACCCATTCTAAACTATTACTGTTGCCATCCCTGACCCTACCAAACAGGCAAATGTGAAATTTCAGCCAATAATATTACTTTTTTAAACATCAGTTCATATGCTTGCCATGTTCAAAAGAGACCAAAAATACCCTTACTAAGATTTATCTAAGGGAGGGTAAGCAGTTGTTAGTTTGTTACGTTGTAGAAGAAGTTAAGACCCCAACATAACATAAACCAAATAATAATAATAACAATTTCTTCTTTTGTTTAGTGAACAAAAGAAAACTAAGCCGGTGTCCATTCCTTTTAAGTAAAAAATGAGCTAGAACCAGTAATTTTGAGATCATTTAACAGATGCAAGTTTAACATGCATTTTCAGACTTGTCAGCCCGGATTTTTACCAATAAATGCATGAATATTGTTTCTAAATTTTACCTGCTCTAGAATCAGAAACATGATCACGTTCCAAGATCCTATCCGGCCAAAATTTGGGAGGAACCCCTTATAAAAGGCAAAAGGTCCCTGCAAAAATTTATCAAACATGAGTCAGATATTCCTGTGATTGAGTTGATGGCTTCTTTACCAAAATTCCTCCTCAAATAACAAGTTCATACATCAAATCCATCAAATATCAAATTAAGGCACCCAGAAGGAGAGAAAAAAGAAGAAAAAAAGCAAGGCCAGAACTAGCAGAGCGTATGGGGATCTTAATTTTATATTTGAGAGTTGAAAATTGATGGAGCATGTGAACAGTAAAACCAGATGCAATAAGATGCAAGTACAGGTACACAGAATTATAAAGTGTCCAAATCAAGATTGAATTTTTAGGAGTAAAGTAAAATCCACAGAGTAATGAATGAGTACGAGGAGAGGTACACTGACAAATGATTCCTTGAACAGGCCCACCTCTCGTTCTCACCACCTACCACAAAAATGATATACAGCTCCTTCCATTTTACCTTTTTGTTCCTCCCTTTAACCAACATAAGAAGCAAGGGTTGCCTTCTCTTATCCATGGATATTTTTATAGATGGTCTGGTCTTAAGTGAGAGAGAGAATATGTAAAACAAACAGGGTTAACCTATAAGTACAAGAGAGAGGGATTATTAGACTGCAATGAAATGTACTCGTCCAAAAAGATAAATAAGAGTGCAATGGAAGTTGTGTCCAAACTATCTATTCGAATGTATTGCCTGTACATAAATGTGCACCAAAAGGAAGTAACACTAAGAAGAATCAGCTAGTCCACTTACGTTCCCATATTGTTCATACTTAAGAAGCACAGATACGGATGCGGGACATGGACACAGCGACACGACAAATCGTAAATGTTAATAAAATAAAATAAAATTGAAGAGAGAAATTAACAAGAACACAAGGATATAACGTGGTTCGGCCACTACGGTTACATCCACGGCACACAGAGCCCAAAGGGCTACATCATTTTTATTGTATTCTCGTTTCGTTTTGTTTACAATAAACACCTCTAGTTATAGGTGAAAGAACACACGTGATAAATATCAAAAATACATTAATGGAAGATTCCTAAAATCAATCCCATAAATCACTTCAATAATATATTCTCCAACACCCCCCCTCAAGTTGGTACACGGAGATTAGAACTCAAGTGTCCAACTTGAAACTAAATATGAAATTTCGGAGGATCCGAGTCGAGTTGATTCTGAGATCCGAGACTAGTTGATTTGGAGATCCAAAACGAGTTGATTCAAAGATCCAAAACGAGTTGATTCAAAGATCCGAGACGAGTTGATCCTGAGATCCGAGACGAATCTAGAATAGGATATGATAACCTGCTTTGATACTATGTTAATAAAATAAAATAAAATTGAAGATAGAAATTAACAAGAACACAAGGATATAACGTGGTTCGGCCACTACGGCCTAGATCCACAGCACACAAAGCCCAAAGGGCTACATCACTTGTATTCTCTCTTCGTCTTGTTTACAATGACCACCTCTATTTATAGGTGAAAGAACACACGTGATAAATATGAAAAATACATTAATGGAAGATTCCTAAAATCAATCCCATAAATCACTCCAATAATATATTCTCCAACAATAAGAAAAATAGGATACAGACATGGCGAAGACACGACGACTAATAAATATATCTTTTTATATATATGATCCTATATTTTAAGAGTAATACTATTTTTCATCAACCTAAAAATGTAAGATTCACAAATCATAATAATTAATAAGCTATAAAAATAATTATTTTATTGTTTAAATAACTACACAATTGAATCTACTCCATAACAATACTAATAATAGTTTTTTAAACAAAAAAACTTGAAAATTAAAAAAATCTAGACACGTATTTTGGTGTGTCCTAACATTAAAAAAACCCAGACGTATTTTGGTGTGTCCGGCACGGATTCTTCGACCTTTTAGGCGTGTCCAGTACTTCCTAGGTTCATACCATGATACTAAGTAGAGAACAACAAAACTATTCTTTGAGAAGAATGAAGCTGACTTCCTCGGCAATAAATTATAACAACTGCACCCAGTGAAATATAAAACATCCTAACATCAGAGACAATTTTCCATTTTGTAATCCCACAGCTAACATATTATCACGTGATTGACTAAAATTATTAAGTCAGCAACATGGAACTATATCACAATTGAATGTTAAATGACAAACTGGAAAAGGAGATCAACTTGCCTCATTTTTCAAAGTTTTGATGAAACAGTCAAAACCGTTAATGTATATTGATGATTCTCCCATCATTCTAGATTTCACCTGGTACATAACAAACAAAGCATCAAAACTGACATTGACTGACAAGGGCATTCATTAGAAACTATAATAAAGTAATGCTTTTGTATCACAAAAGGACAACCTTGCATCACAACGCTAGCAGAACCTCGTTACAGCTTGCAGTGATTTACTACTATGTAGATTATGATACAATTATAGAATGAGTCAATAATTAGTAAGAAGTAGAACACAGTGGAGATTAATTATGCATGATTCATCTATGCTTAATACATTGTACATTAAATACATTATGCTACTTAAGGTTATCATGATCAACTGTCTAAAGAAACTTGATGAGATTCACCTGTGCTAGCTAGGACATCCTCAAATGCTGCATTCAAATGACAAATCATACTATTTTACAATAATATTCGATTAATTGGGTTAAATTAATTGTTCGAGCATGGCAAATTCTTCATAATTAATTGAAAACAACTTAGAATGTTCTATTGCCTTTAGTAACAGAAGACATATCTTTTTAAAGCAAATAACAATAGAACTTATTACCTAACTTTCTTAAGCTGCAAGCAAGTACAAAGAATATATTTGGAGAGAAGAAGCAAGATGAATAGCTTTCATCTACAACTTAATGCCCCTATGCTGTTCTGATCCATTTTTGTACAAAGGGTTAAAAAAGCCAAGCTGTTACTAGGGGTGGCAATTCGTGTTCCCGTGTCGTGTTTGTGTCGAGTTTATCTATAAGTATTCTACTAAACAGCTCAACCCTAACCCAACCCATTTAATAATCGTGCTAGAGAACCTTAACACTAACCCAACCCGTTTATTATACGTGTTACTCGTGTCGACCAGTGTAACCCGTTTAATAAACATGTCTTATAATGACACAACTTGTTTAATAACCTTTTTAATTCATTTAACTTATATTATATGAGTTTCTCCACCTCTAAAAATCTCTCTGAAGATCATATAAAAAATATAGTACATATTAGTACATAAATCCTAAAATCAAACTATATTATAAATTTTGTATCTATATATAAACTCAAAAATATATTAAGGTAATTCAACAACTGGAAAGACACCATAACAATTTCATCCTTGCGTTTTATAGTTACATCAGTCATGTAAACAAACAAATAGATTACAAACAATTGTAATATATATAACTATGTATATATAAGTTTCTATAATACTATAATATATGAATAACTAATGTAGTAATCGTGTCACGGGTTAGACAGCTTAAACCCAATCCCAACCCAATTTTTGCGTGTCATGTTCGTGTCGACCCATTTATTAAACGTGTCGGCTTACCTCAAACCCAAACCCGCTTAATTCGTGTCGTGTTGTTGTGTCGTGTCCAATTTTGCCACCCCTAGTTGTTACCAAGCTTGACTATTGTGCAACATTTAAGGTGAGATAAATCGAATGTTAAGGTGTCTTCATGCAGCTTGGTTGCATAATGTGTAAATTCATGAAACCAAAGAGGGGGTCAATGCAATAATAAATTATTATTCTTATAAGTAATGCAATAATAAATTATCAATGATTCCTTGATATCTACAAGTAGTAGATAAGTAAAACTGAACATAGAAAATGCGGGAAATGCAAATTCACTATGACAAAAAATCAAGGCAGCCAACTAGATAAGTTGTTGAAAAGGATGTCTGGCAAAGCAATGCTTTAAGAGCCTCACCCTGTCCATCCATCAAATTAAAGTCTTGGTCAAATCACAGTTACATGAATCATTCAACTGAATAACCTGTGCCAAAAAAAACTATACACCAGTTCTTCAGAAAATGTAGAAACAGCATAGTTGAGAAAATGCAAATTTATATATATATATATATAAATGAACTATTATTATATTAATTAATTAATACTTATAATAAAGTAAATTTAGTACAAATAAATCAATGCAAACTGGGTATATCTTCAAGATAGTGGTTCTAACAACTCAAAAGTCAAAACCGGACATGGTGAGAGATTCCATGGATCAACACATCGAGTAGATGCAGCTGCTAAAGAATCAGTTCGTCTAATATGATCATCCATAAGGAGGGAGAGAGTGAGTATTCTACCCTTAACACTAGACCTAGAGGATTAGCATTAAGATGTATTGAGGAATGTTGTGTGATCTTATCATGAAAATCAGATCCAAAGAAAGTTTGTAAAAACAATAAACCAAAATATGTTTAATATTGACCACCACATAGCACAAATGTTCAAATTATTAAAAAGCATTAACCAAGATCTTAAGGCAGTCACAATTTATCAAAATCATTAAAACTTAAAAAAGACATCTGAGCAAGCCTCATTAGGTGGTAATATGATAGAATAGCAGTAGAGGTGGTTAAATTATAGTTAAAGGAAGCCAGAGATAAATTAAGCGGTTCTAAATGAAGTAAGAAGATATAAACCCAGAAAAAAAAAGTATGGATAAAATAAATAAGACACGCATAGGCTTAAAAGAAAAAAACAAAAATAAGACATAGGCTTAAAAGAAAAAAACAAAAATAAGAATGGATAAAATAAATAAGGCTATAGTCTCAGACTCTCATGATTTATCTGAAGATTTTGCTTCTAACTATATTATTATGATACTTTTTCCTATGCTAGCTTCTTATTTAAATAAATTATGTAATTTGGAATTCATAGATTGTCTCATGTAACATTTCTTTCATCAATTTGCAGTTTGGTTCTTTTCCTCAACAGTAAGCTCCAGAACTGGCCCAGACATCTTGAGAACTATGGCTGATGTTACTCAGATATCAAGTAGTAGAAAATGGCGAAGAAACCTTACCACATCAACAGGAGAACCAACACAGACTGCAAAGAAGCCTGCACCTAAACCAGCTAATAGATGAGTTAAAACATTGTCTGTGAACCCTGAAATTTTCAATATGGCCTGCCCATGTAGAAACCAATTAAAACAGCTATAAACATATTAGATATGACAATAATCTACAAGTTACAAAATACTACTCATGAGACTTGATATGTCATATAACCTGTTTCACATGATCATAACTAGCTAGTTCGGCAGCATTTATAATAGCATTTCGTGCAATATTGGGCCCAATCCCAGTCCACAATGCCCCCAATCCTTCCTGATTGAAAATAAATAATAATGATCGGTAATCTGAGAGATAAAATTAAGTTTAGATGAAGTTTCTGTAAAAAAATTGACCTGTCTCACTATGGTGTAATAAGCATCCAAAGCTCCAAAATAACGCCTAGGTACACCTGGAGGCAACTTCCCTTCAGCTTGAAGTCGAACCTTCACAAGATCAGTCGGATTAGCCACTGAAATTGCTATTGCACCTGTTTAATGTAAAAGTTACTTGCCTAAGATATATATTAAGCACAGAATAGAATAAAATAGTTTATTTGGGCATCTTTCAATGGTATAAACAAGAGTTTAATGTAAGTTGTAAACTAGAGTCAGAATAAATGAAATAAAATTCCAATTCTAGAAAAAGATAGTGCAGCAGGACAGTCATCATTAGTACTCACCGGTTATCAAAGCAGCAAGTATCTTCTGGAACAAAGAAACATCTCCAACATATTCACTGCCAACAAAAAATACCTTGACCTGCACAAGATACAATTAGACTGATGCACCAATGAATCACCAAGAAACCATAAAGCTCAATCAAATTGATGGACGGAAATTTTTTGAAATGTACAGGCTCATATAACCCGATCCTCAAGCCTCCATATATACACTGGCGATGCAAACCAGGTATGATGCCTTTCCAAAGTGCTAAAAAACCTTCTTCCCTAGCAATAGTAGCAACAGTGCCCAACACACCCCTGTATTTTGGTACACCCACTCCTTCCCCTATTGCTGCTTTCTTTTGGAGCTGAAGCCTAACTTTAGCGGTATCTAAAGGAATAGTACAGAGCTGCACAAAATCCAGATGCATGAAATGAAAGGACTTCATTAATTTTACCATGTAAAAAAATGCAATAGCAAGATTAAATCAATTTCATTCCCATGGTTGAGAAGGAAATCAACAGACACTAAGGCCCTGTTTGGCAGAGCTTTTGCTTCGGCTTTTACGCAGAAGAAAAAGAGAAGCAGAAGCTAAATCAGGAAGTCGGTACCCCCCAACTTCCTTTAAACGCTCTTTTTGGACTCCGAAGCTCTTCCGCTTTACCAATCCAAACACTCTCCAAAACAGCTTTTGAGCTTGAAAAGCCGAAAGCAGCTTTTCAAAAGCCAATCCAAACAGGGCCTAAGCCTAGTTAGTTTTACCCGAACATCATAGCACTGAAGGACCCAACATATTAAAAAGGTTTAATCTCCTGACTGGGGCTATAATGTATCTGATTGGCAAGTTTGGATCTAATTCAGCTTCTAGACTTCATTAACTCATTCGTTTAGCTTTGAAAATAACATATATAGCAAGTAATGGATCTAAAAATCCAGATCGACACGATGATGATTAATAGATATGATCATATTGCCACTTAGGCTCGGAAGTATGTAACTGATGATAGTACAACCAAGTTGTCTACAAGACCATCAAGACCAAGAATTTGCCATAATACGGGAAAGGTGCTCTTCTTATCAAGAATATAGTGGGAAAACAAATATAAAACACTTCACTACAACAGCCAACCTTGCCAAATAACCTTTCAGCTATCTAGTTGGGATGGAGAGAGGTAATTTCACACGAGGACATCTACTAAATCCAACTAATTTAACTTTTGGCTACAAGAATACGTACATTACGCCTGTTACTGTTCTTTTTCAAACATCATGTGAACCATTAGGGAGTCCATATACTATAAAATACTTCCATACGATACATACAAGTGAATGTATTGTGTGTGATTTCAAATGCGATCAATCAATAGACAAAGAGAACTATCAATGTTACAAAACAGAATCATAAACTATAAGAAATATGGCATTTGAATCATCTCATCAGAATGTAGACCGCTACATATGATTCTCGAGCTTAGAACATAGACAGACGTGAAAATCACCCGCTAAACCAGTGATCCACTGAAATAGATCTCAATTCAATCAAATGAAAGAAATAACTCTAAAATGTGCAGCAGTTTCAATATATATGTATATATAACCGACGAAGATGATTGATACCTCGGCGACGCAAGCAGCGAAGGCACTGATCGCAAACGTTTCGAGGAATGAAAGTTCAGTCCCGGACTTGAGATCTGCCATCGAAATCCGCGAATTATCGCCGAGACGAAGCAATGTGAAGCGATTTGAGTGAAGTAAACAGTGAATAGGTTGATGATTTGTTATAAGAGTGATTTAGAAGAAATGACACATGAAAAGGACGGCCTTCACTGCCGACCATTGAATGTTTGGTGCAATTTGGATCTGCACAATTGTAGTGCCCTGTGGTGTGCTACACTTACTAGTATTATCCTGTTAATCTTTTCGTCATCATCATAAAAGTGGTACTCCATTTTTTTAGGGTTTAGCTAAGCCTGCGTCAACCGGTCAGAAGCGCGTGTGATACACGTCCTTGTAGAAGCTAGCAGCTTAGCACTAATCGTGATGGTTAAGAAAAAATTTCAATAACCATGGCACCTACAGTGTGGAACACAAGACAAGACTCTCATTCTCATATATATATTTTTTTTTTAGGTATATTACTAACACCCTTAAGTTTAATGTATTGACACATGATTATATTTTTGGAATTGTTGTCATTAACACGATATTAGTTTTTTTAATTTTTTTATGTGTAAAATGTTTTTATTGCTCTGATTATTTAAATATTATTTAATATAAAAATATCATAATAGATTAATTACCACAATACCCTTCATGATAATATGCTTTGGAACCTATTAATAAAGATAATTTTATTTACTTTTTTATTTTTTGTTAACATTATTATTTATGAAAATAAATAATAATACATATAAGTTATATATATTATAATATATTGTATATATATAGATATAGAAGAAGAAAGAGAAATTTAATTATTTTTTATTAATGTTAATATTATTATTTATGAAAATAAATAATTATATATATTTAATTATATTCAAATGGACATTTTGGTCCATTAGACAAGGTTAAGTGGGTAAATTTAGTATTTAAATTAGTTAGATCAGAAGTCGAACAACAGTATGATCATTTTATCGTAAAAAAATACTCTGACATGGTGTATTTTTGACATAATGGAATGTATATAATATACGTCACGAATTACAGTAAGTATTGGTGACGAAAATTCACAAAAATATAGTCACATGTCAATATATCAAATTTCAGGAGTGTTAGTAATATTTATCTTCTTTATATATATATATATAAATTTATATTCTCATATTCAGCTAAAAACTTATTCACTTTTTTGTTTTGGAAAATTCAAACAATGAAAATTTAATCATTATATATTCTCAAATTCAGCTCAAAAATTCAATCAAATCATGTATGTTACACTGGATGTTTGTATGTTAAAGTGCTACTCCAATAGTCTGATTTTAAACTCTAAACTCAATGACATACTCCCCACTGCGGAAAGAGTCGCGTGAGAGTGTTAAGCTCAAAAGAAAGTGGAGTATTTACAACGTTTAAAAGAGAGAGATTAAAATATAAAACATGGATGTTTCTTGCATTGTATAGAACAGACTGCTAAACTATACGATTCTAACAACTTAGTTTTACAAAATAAAAAATGCCAAATCTTCCCCCATTTAAAAATTATAGGCTCCTACATCTCTATCACGACTCTTTAAAAGGAGATGAATAATTTTTATAATATTTGTATCAAAATATGAAGAAGAGATCATGTTAGAGAATATATATAATTAACACTTATTAGTAATTTAGTTTGTTGTATATTCTTTGTATTTTTTCTTTTCCATGTAAATAACCATAACTTAAATATATAAAAAAAAAAAAGATTTCCAACAATAGTCCCCCTAAATTTTCTGTGAAAAATAAAATAAGTGACATCATTTGAATTGGTAAACTAGCAATATAAAGTTACTTAATATGAGATTATCTATCAAAATCAGTAAGGATGGGACTGGCAATGTGAAGGTAACTTGCGTGATTGTATATATTGGAAATTTACCATGCAGCCAAGTCCAAAAAGGCATGTAGTCTCCATTTATTTTTATTTTTTTAATAAAAAAGTGAAGGTAATTTTTAATAGATGATTGCTTCTTTAATTGAATATGTGTTTCATAGGTTCTTCGGAAAAAACTAAAAATACTAAAAAAGTTACTATCATTTAAAAAATACACATGGAAAAAAAAAAAAGGGTTTCGTTGACTATATAATTTGACAGGCTTTCTTTTGCTTTATATAACATAGATTTAATGTTCTCATGAAAGACTAATTTGAAAATAAAAATAAATAAAATAATTGAAGATGTAATCAGTGGCCCAATTTTTCTTTGGTGCTGGCCGTCCAAGATTAAATATAGGTGCAATACTTTATGGGCCAGGTCCAATCCAGACCCAAATCTCCAAAATCGTGGCGGGAATTAAGTTATTTTCTAGTCCCGCCAATACAGCCCCTAGCTTGAGAAATTTTTTTCAGACCCCGCCACTATATAAAAACTGAACTTACATACATCGCCTCAATTTTCCCACCCTTTCCTTTCAAACCCATCACAGTCCACAAACCCTAACCCTAACTTCTTTTCCCGGAAAATAGAAAGCCAGGCGAGAAAATGTTGGAGCTGAGGCTTGTGCAAGGTAGTCTGTTGAAGAAGGTTATGGAAGCAATCAAGGATCTGGTGAACGATGCCAATTTCGATTGCTCGTCCACTGGTTTCTCTCTCCAGGCCATGGACTCGAGCCATGTGGCGCTGGTGGCTCTCCTCCTCAGATCGGAGGGTTTTGAGCACTACCGGTGCGACCGGAACATCTCGATGGGCATGAATCTCAATAATATGGCCAAGATGCTAAAGTGCGCCGGTAACGATGATATCATCACCATCAAGGCCGACGATGGCAGTGACACTGTCACTTTCATGTTTGAGAGTCCCAGTAAGCTTCACTCAGTTGTTTTCTCTCTTCAGATTTAAATTTTTTTTGCGTACTAAAATTCGGTGGAAATGTTAGGGTTTTTCTGTTAGTTCGCTTGTGATATTTTGTTTTGCTCTCTCTGTTTCTCATAAATGATTATTATGGGTGGAAATAATTGATTTGTTTGGTTGTTTAGAAAGTATATGAAGACTAAAACAGATTAAAGCATTGAATCCTTACATTTTTAATTTTTGTTTTTGTTTTTCATTATATCTGACCCGATAAAGTTGAAACAACTTATTTATTTACACTTCTTAATTGTACTATTCATTTATTTATAATATAAAAAATAATTCACAAAGTATGATTTTTCATTATTGGCTTAGGGTTCATTTTCCTTTTCATTCATGCAATTTTCTCTATAACAAAATGCGTGTTAACTGTAGAGGGTTTTATTGGTTAACGGTCATTCATTTGGGAATGTGTTCTCTATTTTCCCTTTGTTTTGGGTTCAAAGATTAACAACTCTATATATGTGTTATGATGATTTTCTTCAATTGGTACTTCAATTTTGTTGATGTGGATTTGTTTTATATTGTGTTATGGGTAATGGATTAAAGCTCAAGACAAGATTGCTGATTTCGAGATGAAATTGATGGACATTGATAGTGAGCACCTTGGGATACCAGAAGCAGAGTACCATGCTATTGTTCGGATGCCTTCCACTGAATTTGCTAGGATCTGTAAAGATCTCAGCAGTATTGGTGATACTGGTAATGTGTTGATGTGTTATTATTATGATTAATGGTCTGTTGACATTCTGTATTTGGTTAACTTGAGAAATGGTTGTAACATTGAATCTTTCCTTGAGGTGTGCAGTTGTGATCTCTGTGACAAAGGAAGGTGTGAAGTTCTCTACAAGAGGTGATATTGGGACTGCAAACATTGTTTGCAGGCAGAATACCACAGTAGACAAGGTATGCCTTGTAGATTGCAAAGCTTTTATACCATTGCTTTAAGATCTAATTAGAGAATCTTCACTAGGTGCCAAAATTCATAATGAATTTTATGGAATTTCAGACATAGATATGCTGTGATTTGAGTGTAATATGTGACATGGATACATTATTTTCTAATTTACAGCCAGAGGAAGCTACAATTATAGAGATGAATGAACCAGTATCACTAACATTTGCACTGAGGTACATGAACTCCTTTACAAAGGCAACCCCATTGTCCAACACTGTCACAATAAGCTTGTCTTCAGAGTTGCCTGTTGTTGTTGAGTACAAAATCGCTGAGATGGGTTATATCAGGTTCTATTTGGCTCCTAAAATAGAAGAAGATGACGAAGAGACTAAGCCTTAAATTAGGGGTCCAAATGTCATATTAGCTATGATCCAATGTCCCTTTTCTTCAAGCAAGTCTATGTGCTGAAGTTTTCAAAGGGTTTTTCTCATAAATTTTTACTTTCTGTGCCTTTCACCCTTGCAGAAAATAGTCGGTAGTTTAGATGTTCAAGTGTCCTTGTGCTGTGTGTTTTTATGTTTTTTAGAGGTATTTTAATTTTAACGAGTGAAAACAATGCTTAATTTTTAGATGTCTGTTCATTGCTTCTTTCAGTTCATAGATTTACTGCACTGTCTTCTTCCCTTTTGCTTTGCCTGCTCACATCTTAACTCTACATTTATGTTTGTTTTATATTTATTTTTAAAGATGCAGAAAGATGGTCATGTTTTGAAATAATTTTTCCTAGGCAAGATTTGGCCCAAAATTTTCAACTTAAAGAAATTTGACTCAATAGAAGAGAGTAACATTGTACAAACAAGACATAAAAAGATAACTTTCATACAAAACTATGTGTTTGATTGGAATTGAATTGCTTCAAATCTAAAGACTAATAATGGTGCAGATTTAAGAATTTCCAATTTCTGATTTGGATATAAAATTGTGCCTGAAATGAAAGGATTTGTATTAAGCTCTCAGACCTGACAACTCAAATCTTAATTCGATTAGTTTAGGTACTTGTTAAAGGTGTGTTGTGCCTGTGCGGCTGTCCTTGTGCGCATTAAATTTCTCTAACATAGATTTGTTGCAATTCTCATACTAAATGATTTCCTTTTTGCCCAAAATTAACATTGTTGCCCACATTAAATTGCAACCAGTTGGTTATGGCATGGGAGATGAGATCTGTTCAAGGTAACAGGTAACAGTTGCTTATTCTCGGGATGAATGGCATAGGTATACATCTGCATGCAATGATGGTCTGAAGGATGCATAGTAGACAATAGCCATTTCTAGTCCTGCGAAACATTGATATAATGAAAACATCAAGATATAACCAGAACACAAATGACTAAAGTATGTGTTTTACGAAAGTGTTGAGTAATAACATTCTTTAATGCTATACATTAAGAACATATATACCTTTATAAGATGGAGGCCATGATATAAGAAGAATGAGCATCAGTTTGCACAAATTACCGCATGAACAACTGACTGAATGCAAGTCAAAGGCCTTGGTAAGAGAAATGACATGTAATAAAAACGAATGAAGAAATAATTCAAGTGACTGACTTTATTCATATGAGATTAAGGCAAGGACGATAACGATGAGTAAATGTAGTTACCATGCTCATAGAATTTGTGTTGTCAATTTGTCTTGGAATGGATATCCATTGAAGATCTGTGCCCCACCTGGGGAGCAGTAGGATCGTGAACCCCACCAATCCAGTTCAATTGGATTCTCTGCAGTCTCTCGAATTTGTTCTCGTGCTCGTTTTAATCATTGATTACCAATTATTCACATCATGTAAGAGTTAGGCTTGCAATAGGATTGTAGGGTTATCTTCTATCAAAAGAAATAACTACAGCTGGGTTTCTTCTCTCAGAGAGGATGCTTTTGCTTGGTTGCTACAGCTGGCTCATAACCAATCAACCATCCCCTCCATTTCTTTTTTTGCAATTCTTTATGCTTCTTCATGGTTCCAACAGCACAGTCTCCGAAACCAACACAACCAATTCATTTATTCGAAAAACAGAAACAAAAAATGGAAGTGATTGCCAAAGGAGTCTTCATTTAAAAGAATTTCAACTACGAAGATGAAGTTCCTTCACAACCAGGAGGCTAAACCCATTTTAGTTTCAACCGCAGCCACTTGGGCTCCAAGCGCCAGAAACTCTTGCATCTCTTTTATCAATGCAATCGTTGAAAAATTAACAATTACAGTGCCCTTCATCTGTCTGTGTGCCCCAGTGGAGTGTGGTGACTCCTTATTGCTAAAGAAGTTAATATTTCATCACTCACTTGTTTCAACAATTCACCTCCCTTCCTAAACTTCAATTTTTGAAGAAAAATATTAAAAAACTAATTTTCCATTTTATTTATCTATTTACCTGTTCTAGTGTTCCACTGGAACCAAAACTAGCTGCTTCTCTGTTGCAATTTATTGAAGGCTTTAGGCATTTTACTTGTAATTTGGTCAGCAGTACATACCATTTTCACAAATTCTGTTATACGTTCCTGATATTTCAAAACGAAGAGAAATACAATACCACCCATCAAAAGAAAGAAAAAAATGCAACTATCATCACCCAAAAATGGAACCTTGCTATGCACTTCAAGTCCCCTCTACAATCAGATGAAACACTCGCGATAAAGAGTCTTCGTGCAGAATATCACAGCTTCATCATGACTTAGTAGCTTCATATACCAAGAAGCAATTAAGAAGAAAAATGGGAGAACCAAAAACTGAAGAATATGATCAGGACATCCTCCAGTCATCGCCAGCATACACTGCCTGATCGCCAAGCTCTTCTTCAATTCGAAGTAACTGCAAAAACATTTTGACCATTACTTCGGTATTCCTTTCATTTTCAAGGAAAGAGCAGAGCAAAAATCAGAAGCTTAAGAATAGAAAATTGACAGAATCCATTCCATCTATGTTTCCCCACTGTCATAACCAGTTCTGGTTAATTTATTATGTTTAGAAGTAATCCATTTGGGCAATGCATGGGGCCTGATATGAAGGTTTACCATTTCACTGACTTTATTTGGAAATGAAAACATCCAATTAAATGAACGAATAAACAATCAATTGAACGGAGAAAAAGGGTTGGTTCATATAAATGGCTATTGCACCAAATAGTGGTCCCAAGTTTTTGTGCTTGTCAGTAGGAGCGTTCTAAGAGTGATGGTAAAGTATCAACCAAATAGGAAATAAGGTCATGCAAAGCAGAAAAAAAGCACCCACCAGAAGCGATTTTAGTTTCATTTCAGTAAACAAGAAATCTTGAAAGTAGTAGCCTAGATGTTATTTTTGTACTCATCCAATGTGCAGCTTATACAAGAGTTAGAAGTACATTTTTCCCAAGTTGCAGCAATTCAACACTGCTGCCCTCAAATTACTGCAAGGGTAGTAAATCTAATCATATCAGTATTTTAACATAAACATTTAATAATGAAGAAGTGACAGGGAAGAGCTGGAAACACCATAATGCCATTGGGGATATTGATCATGATGATACCTTTTATACCTTATCATGCAAAAGCATTCATAGTTTGTTACAAGGTCTTGATACATCTAGATGTCAATTTTAAATAAAGCTAGTTGCTGATAAAATCCATGTCCTCCCAACATAAATAAAGCTGTTAGAAAGAAGTTGATGGTTATGCCAAAATATTTTATTAGCTATTGCTCAAAAGTGCATATGGAGGAAAGAGAAGTATAAAAGAGAAGTGGACCTGGTTGTACTTTGCCAGCCGCTCTCCTCGGCAAGGTGCACCTGCTTTGATCTGACCTGTGGCAAGGCCAACAGATAAATCGGCTATGAAAGAATCTTCAGTTTCCCCACATCTATGAGCAATCACAAGTCCCCACTGGGCATCTTTTGCCATCTTCACTACTTCAATGGCCTCTGTCACAGTCCCAATCTGATTTACCTGAATTCCACTCAGGAATAATATCATATTATACTTGCCAAGTAAAAATATTAACAGAATTCAAAGTATGCTGAGTAATTTCGCACCATCAGTTCTATATTCTATTGGTAACATCCACAAGATTTATGTTACAAGTTATAACATAAAAGTTACCATCTCTGATTAGAGCAACAGATTGAATACAAGAGTAAAACTGAATATGAGAAATGTAACTATAACAAAACTACGTATACAAGGATGTAGTGAAGATTAGCAATCAAGAAATACCAAAAAGAACAAATTTGTTACATAGGCTTCATAATTCACAAGAACCAATGCATTAAAGATATTATTCATATAATTAAAGCAAGATGGATCAAGCAGAAACTGTTTCTAGCATATTGTGCAATCTAAGTATCTATCTAGAACTAAAAGATAGGTTTTATAAAATAGTTATTCAACCAATCACAATTCATGAGACATAATATTAAGCAGCTAAATTTTAAATGAGAAGTAGCACTCATTGGAGATAAAATAAGAGAAAATTGTAAGATGGCTTGATCATGTGTAGCAAAGACCAGTAATATAGCAACAAGTAAAAGTGACATAGTTTGTGTTAAGGGTAACGTTAGGATGGTCGTTGCTCCTGTTGCTTGGCAGGTGTCAGGCCCTATACATGGTCTTACAACGCCTATACACGGTCTTACAACTTTCGCAGATCAGAGCCTGGTCATTGCAACCAATTCTTTGAGGGGGCATCCCTTCTCTCAAAGTTACATGGCAATTTTACCGAGTTCCTTATAAAGAGTTGTCTTGCGCCCCTAGGTATTTCTGCCAACCCACCTGTCTCGGTTTCAGGTAGGAGTTCCCTTCTGTTGAAGGTCATTCGACCTTTTCCTGGGAGTATGGCATGGGTTGCTTTAGCAGTATACAACTTGGTACTTGAACATTGACTCGAGGCATTTTCTTAATCCCTTCTTACCTGAAAAAATCAAGGTCACCTTGCATCCTTAAATCGATTACTATCTTTCAGCTAAACTAGCCTCCTCCGTCCCTTGAAACCAACAAGGGATACCACAAGAATTTTCACCTGTTATCCATTGACTATATCTTTCATCCTAGTCTTAGGCCCGGACTTACTATCCACGGACAAATCTTGTGGAGGAACCCTTAGATTTTTAGAACATTGGATTCTCACCAGTTTTTTAGGACGAGCCTTGATGCAACGGTAAGGTTGCTCCATTGTGACCTGAAGGTCACAGGTTCGAAACAAGGAAACAGCCTCTCCGCATGCGGAGGTAAGGTAGCATTCATCTGACCCTCCCCAGACCCCGCAATGGCGGGAGTCTTGTGCACTGGATTTGCCCTTCTTTCACTTTTTTTATTCTCACCAGTTTTTGCTTTACTCAAGCTGACATTCTTGCTTCCGCTTTGTCTACTGCTGCTTTCGCGAATGCTTCCCTCTAAGGCAAAATGCTCCCCTACCTATGTATTTTTCCATCCCACAGCTTTTGCATATCGGTCAGCCACCAGAGAGCGAGTGGTGCAACTAGTTAGGCCCTCAGGCTTATTTAAATAAATATTCCAGCTGGGCCGTTCATCTTTGGCACAAATATGGTAACATATGGTGTAATTAAATTTATTATCTTATGCATAAGAAAATGACAAAACAAGATTCATATAATCAAAGCCAAATAATGGGTGACAAGAAAGCTCTAAAGTCAAACCCAGGACAACTGATCATTACAATATGAGGATCACTTTGACAAGGAAGCCTCAAAATTCATTCATGGATCAGCATGATACCTTGAGGAGAAGAGCATTGCAAGAGGACTCTTGAATGGCTCTCTCAATGCGCTTTGGATTTGACATCAACAAGTCATCCCCCACAACCTGGAACAAAAAAGTCTCCCCTGAATAAAAATTTGGCAGAATATAAAGAGAGATGTGGAAAAAAAAAGGGGTTGAGGATCCTTATGAATCCAAGGAACCAACAGAACATTTGGACAGGGATGGGCACAGACCCAATGCTACACAGGCAATTGAATCAAACATACCCAAGCAGCCAATCCTTTAATGTGTAAGAGGGACCAAATCCAATTCAAAAAATTAAAAGGTGCAAGAAACTCTCCCCCTTTTTGACCATTTTGTTCTAGAAACCATATTTGTTTTTCTGTTACATGTAATATTTACCAAAAAAAAAAATTAGAGTTCTTGTATGGCATAGAGAAGCTCTAGGATGGGGTACATCTTTCCAGGAGTTTGTAACTTTTACGCACAGACAACATCATCATTCAGCAAGCTTTGGATTTTTGTCATAAAATGAAAACACTGGCTTTTTATATGAATAGTACATGTAACCGACAACATAATATCCAAGTATACTGAAGAGGTAGTGTTCCCATTGAAAACTAACTGACCACTGTAACCATTTATATGTTCAGAGCTTCGTTGAAGACATATCTGGATATGAGGCTACACAGAGACATGGAGTATAATTGGGGGCTGGACTAGGTCCTGATTTTTGATCTACACATGTCTTTAACTATAAACCCATCCCAGTAGGAGAGGATGGGGAAAGGTTATCTGCTTAGTTCATGTCAATGTTCCATATAGGAAACAAAATGATGGTACCTAATCCCTCAGCACAATGCCTTCTAGGGTGCAAATGGGCCCAACTAGCAATTTCATGCAAATGACCTGAGTGGAAACTAGTTAACATTGAAGGAGAATTGTACAAACCTGGCATATTTCAAGACTAGAAAGATGCTTGACATGTTCCCAATCCTCCTTGTCAAATGGATCTTCAATCGATACAATTGGGTAGTCTACGATCCCAATAAAATTCAACAAAATGGAAAAAGAAAAAGAAAAAGAAGAAAGAGGCATCATTATCAAAGGCCTGCTACCAAATTTTGTGCAGTTTTCAAGTGAAGAGGTAGGAAAAACAACCAGAGATATCTAGTAGAAGTTGATATACCTGTACAAAGTTCCTTATACATTGCAATCATATCCTCTCCTGACTTGAAATTTTTCCCTGATCTATTTGGCGATTTAAAATCCAAATCATACTTTGTACCTAAATCAGGGAAAAACTAGATCAGTTTTCTTATAAGCAAGAATATAAATGCACATAGCAAAACCCAGGAAAATGACCTAAGTTGGACATGCATGATTGATTGGCAGCCTATGATAATTCATAATAAAGATGTCTCTCAACAAGTGATACCAAAATGAATTTTTGTATTCAAATTTACCATCACTGTGGGACCATCTTGGAGGAAAGAATACACTACCTATGCAGAAATCAGTGGCAGAAACATCAATTGTTATCTTTATTCTCTCACTATAGCCTGTTCTACCAATGGCCTCCTTGACAAGATCCAAGGCTTCTCTTAAGCTGTAAATGCAAATAACCAAGATCACTAAAAAGACATTCAATAAGAACTCACAATTTGAAGAAAAACTTGCCTGGAAATGTTTGGAGCGAAACCACCGTCTTCACCAACATTACATTCATGTGCACCATTTTTTTCTGTAATAACAGCCTGCACTTTTTGTGAACAGAAATGAAAATAAATGAATGAACCAGAAGCATGGGCATCTCAGTACAATAATCAGTATGGCAATTGTGAAAAAATATTGGGTACGTTACGCATTGAGATCATGTGTATATTGACAAGATGAAACATACTGGACAAAATGGCATAGATCATCCGCAACTGTTTCAAAGAAAACGAAAAGTTCTCCACTTGGAAGACTGAATTAAACAGCCAGTTGTGTGTTACCATTGATAGTGGGTTTGAACTCATCAATATGCAAGGAAGCAAATGAAAGAAAATGAAACTTTTGCATTTGTTTCCTAGATTGCCATAACAATTTTTTGATGTCACATTTTCAGAAAACTGCAAAATCACAATTAGGAGCAAATGATCTGCAAAACTAGTTCCTGCTCCATCTTCAATACTGTGATTTAAATTTCCAGTAAAGAATGGCAGTTCATGATATAGAAGGAAGATGTAACTTTCAATAGAAGGAAGTTACCTTTAAGTGATGGTAGGTCTCAGAGCCCATTTGCAATGCCTCCTCAAATTTTTTTGCTCCAACTGGGAGAATCATAATATCCTGATAACATTTCAAGTTCTATTTAGATTATGGTAAGAGAAACAACATTAATATGTTAAATACTTGAAGAAGCCAAATCACTATTGATACACATACAACTAGAACAGACAGAAATTCCTTTGTATAGAAAGTCAAATCACTTTTTTTTTCCTAAAGAAAAAAAGAAAAAAGAAGAAGAAATGCAAGGAAATGACTAAATAATGCATTTGCAGACCATAGTATTTGGTTATTGGGGAAAATTGGAAAAATAAAATTTAATTCTAATGTCAAATCATTTTTTTAGTACATGTCAAATAAAGAAGGTAATGAAGTAGAATCTTCACCAACTATGGAACATATTTGTTATGATCAGAAGCAACTCATGCTTTTGGTACATCAAATTCACCACAGCCACGTCGCCTGACCCCATAACTCAAGATGACAGAAGTAACCTTTCTATCACAAATCAATCAGTCACCCACAGCATTGACAACGCATAAGCATGAGAATAGAGGGCAGCGATCTTAAGGTGATTATGCTTGAGCTTTCTTTCATCAGCACAGAAAAATAGAGCTGAACTTGGGGGACAATCCCAGTTGTTGACTAGGTCAGTATTAGGCTGCATGACACATGATACTAGCAACGTCTTAAATGACATAAAATGACCTTGCACCACTTGAAGACAAATAATTCGATAGTTATTATCCTAGGCAATTCGAATGTTGTCGAGCACCATGTTGGACTGCACATTAATTTGGAAGATTCAGAAACAAACACCAGTGGCAACAGTATGTGTGGCAGTACACCTCCATTACTGAGAGAATTATAAGAAAAACTAGTTATTGACACCTTACAAAGCTATTTACTTGAGTAGAAACCTATAAACAGGGCTCCTCTCTTTATCTGCAAAAGCAGAATCCTGTCCTTGCAGAAGCTTTCAGTGGAAGTGTTCTAGATCTATACCCCTCCTTGCTGTAGTCACACCTTCAGCCTTAATGTGCTCAGACCTTCCTGCATCCTGCCAGAAGAAATCCCATTGCTCTGGGATCAGAAATTTCAGACACCCAGTAAGCATCCTCCTACCAGCTAACAGCCTACCACCACTCGAACCAAACTCCAATAGTTGTCATTTGACTCAAAAGCGTGTCAAGATGCGTTGCAGAAAGGTGTACATTCCACCAACATAAACTTAAATTTTAATAAATTTTCACAATTTAGAGTAAGAAAACAACTAGAGAAACAAGAAGATGGTTTACTGAGAACTGGCCTCCACGAAAAGAAACAAAAAAATGTCCAGGGTGGAGTGCTTTCTAGCATTAATTAACAAAGCATGTTTCTTTAATTTGTCATACTACTTGTATGGGATGGTATAACACTCTATTGAAATGCTATGCTAGGATATATGTTGTTCACTATTGAATAAGTGTCACTAAGATGAGATCATATAGAGCTTCAAGTAAAGGCTATCAGGAGTCTCCTAAGAACATTGAGCAAGAGAAAGAAAACTAAACACCCAAGCAGAGAGCTTTACTAGGACCTCAACAAAGCATACCTGAATAGGAAGATTGTTCCCAGCATGTTTTCCTCCACTTATAAGAGAGAAGGCGGGGACAGGAAGAATTAAGCTGCTTCTGCCAGAAAGATCAGCTATGTGTTTGTAAAGTGGAACCTGAATATAATTTTACTCAAAAATTTATAAAGGAAAAAAAAGTATTAAAAATCAATTGCAGTTAATGAACTATAAAATGCAAGCGCAACAAAATTACATGCCTCTTTTTCAGCAGCTCCAGCTTTGCAAGCAGCAATTGACACGGCTAAAATCGCATTTGCACCAAGTTCACCCTGCAAAACAGCATGAAACAAGAAAAATAATTCCAAAAGAAAGAATGGAAAACAAATGCAGTTTTAAATCTTCAATAGAAGGACAAAAATCTCTTCCAAAAAGCAAACAATCACCTTAAAATAGGATGCTGAGGTGTGTAATTTTCAGATGAAGACAGATGCAAGATAGCAAAGGCCATCAAGCTACATCTACAGAAGTGCCTCTAACAAAATATAAAATGAGCAAGTTGATGAAAGCATGATGTAATTAAAAAAAGAGGGGTATATACAACTCATAACTGGCTAGTCTGAGACAAAAAGGAGAGCTTGGGTAAAAATTTGCGTGCAAAAAACAACCCTTAACAAATCCCAAGTTTGATATATTTAGGAGATGTATGTCCCCAGAGAACTATGCACATAAAAATTCTGATTCTATGATATGTACAATTTCATCCATAATCAGGTTTCATTTGGAACTACATTTGAGTTTCAAGAAAGAGCACATCAATCTAAATGTTGTTCAAAAGATTACATTTTTCACTCAACCCGGAATTGAATCCATCCAAAACCGTTTAGATTCACAACTGATACTGCATACATCAAGATTCATATGACTGATCCTCAACAAAATCAATGCAGCTTGCCTCGGATTAAACTGACTGTCGCCCATGGCTTCAAACTTTCAGGTAGCAATATTTGAATTGTGAACCACCAAGCATTGGCTTGAGCAGTATCCCCTCTACCTCCTCAAAGAACAGGTTGAGGGTTCAAGTCCTCATTTGGGTAAAGTGGGCGTGTGTCTTACCTATCACACGAATAATAATAATAATAATTGTTATTATTGTAATTAACTACAATGTGTTGTTTCCACGGTAGTCATCGAGATCTTCCAGGCATTTAGGAAACTCAATCTGAATGCTTTCTTTCAGAAAAATGACGTCCTCCCAATTTCACCGTATATAATGTAGAGAATTGGTATTTGCACATAGAACAATTAGATTTACTTCACATTATAATAACAAAAGGTTAAAAATACCTTCTTCTCTGTCTTGTCCAAGTCTATCATGGCCTGATCAATTTGAAACTGAAGAGTTGGATCCATTCCAATCAAAGCTTCAGATATTTTCTCATTGATATTACTAACAGCTCTATTGACACCATTTCCAAGATATGCTCCTTTGTCTCCATCACGTAATTCAATAGCCTCATACCTGGAGTCAATTCATAAAAAAATTGTGACATGGTATTTGATGCAGAGAATGTTGACAATGAAGAAGCAAAGTGAAGATTTCATATTCAACGCATTCTTCACATTCCATAGTCAAATTTGAAATTAAAATCAAGTGTTTATTTATGTTTATTTTAAGTTAGTATGCAGCTGGTCAGATTTATTTATTTTATTTAAGAGTTGAGGATATTTTAGTGGTGTTTAAATTTGCTGGAAAAGGGTTGCAGTAGTCGTCAATGGGTCAACTTTGGATGAAATAATGTTGCAAGGTTTTCATATGGAGTAGTAGGTGGTCTAGAATAGTCTTTAGGAGTCAGCTTCAAAACTTCTTATCTTTTGAGTCATAGTCCTAGTTGACTTCGAATAGCCCAACAACCAATAAATCCAATAAATATTTATATAATAATTCTATTCAATGAGTTGAGTTTCAAATATTGAAATTTGATTGTTGTGAGGTGCAACCTTACCATAAAGGGTAATTCTAAAGGAATTCTCGGTGATATTCTTAAATTCTTTTTCTTTTCAATCTCTTCTTTATTAAAAATCACTATTACTTAGGGGCAAAAAAATTACTATTCTCGGATTATTGTTCACAGCCCCTATTTTCATCACAAAAACCTTACGATATGTAGCTCTAATCAACAAAAACCCTTTTCATTACCTTTTTCCCTTCAATTTGAACACCCAAACAGCATATTCTGTTACCATAGTCATCAAATGGGCATTAAGGCATCAAAGACTCCTAGAGCCTAAACACAGGCACAACGCAATGACTAAGTGAATTAAGGCCATGTGGGATAGAAGTGCATATTAAAATATAGTTTTTTTTTCTTGAATCATATTAAAATATAGTTATAATAGAAAATTCTATAATATGCAACACATATAATTCAAGATCAAAATGAGGTAAATTTTCAGCATATCAATTCAGTGGCTTCACAAAATCAATGTACATGTATCGTTTTAATATACAATGCATTCAGTTATATCAACACAATTGTAACAATTCAAAAAATGCAATATAAAACTAATAAAAAAAATCAATATAAATATTTACAATCAAGCACAAAATCTCTAATATAACTTTGGCATGTACAGGAAATGTCAAGTAACAACCATTTAAAAAAAAGACATGCTTGAATAGTTCAAAGAAAAAAAGTTAGCTTTCTTTTTTTGGCCTAGAACCAGCTAAAAAGGGGTGTGCATGAGGGCTTTATGAGAGCCTAACTAAAAAGCCACACATTGAGATGATTCAACTGAGCCGTGATAAGTCAGAGGTTTTTTCAGCTTAACAGCTATGTTTGTTACTGTCCACAATTTCCAATCAATATTACGAAATTCCAGCAACGTATCACTTTTTAGATCAGGTAACCCTTTCTGTCTCCAAAACCTACATTGTTTCTTCTACCCTTTTAACTCCTCACCCCAAAAGCTTTCCGCAACCAACAAAGACCATAAAATTGATTGAACACTACTCCAAGTGATGCAGGACGAGTTATGATTTATGGGGATGAGCCGAATATGTTATGCCTCTACTTTTGGAGAAGGAGCAGAGACAAGTGAAATTAGGGATTTAATTCAATTTAGGGTTAATTTATTATTGTCATTGTTTTAGTTTTAAGGGGTATTTTAATATTTTAATATTTTAAGGTTTCTTAGGGTTTAATTATGATTTGCCTATATAAAGGCTTCTATGTAACTAAACAATTCAGTTTTTGATGATTAAATATATTTTGTGAGTTTGTGAACTCCTCTGTATCTCTTCTTCTCCCTCTTGTGCTTGCTCTTCTCAATCCCTCAGTCTCTCTAGCCTCTCTCCTTCAGTCTATTTTCTTATCCCCTTCGTCTGTCTTCTCACCCCCTTCTTCTAGCCTCATCTCATCTCATCTTTTGTCTTCTCATCCCCTTCTTTTTATCTGGTTCGTTGTCTATTTGATAGCTAAGTATTACTAGTTGTTGGTTCCACATCAATTGATATCAGAGTGAACGATTCAAGTTTAGTTGAGAGAGAAGATCCAAGTTTATTCATTCCATAGTGTTCTTCACTGTTCACGGCAATCTTCCCATTGGCTACTGTTCATCAACCAAAACCGATGGCTCTTTCCAAAACCATACCACCAAAGTCTGTCGCCACTGTCCAACAATCTTGCAAAACCCTAACCCTAGTCAAAACCCAAGCAAACCCTAGCCGCTACCATCCATCAAAACCCAAACCTTAAACAAACAGTATACCCTCTCACAAACCTTACCACACCATCGTCACAAATAAACCAAACCCAAAATAACCCTCCTGTTCATATTGTACCCAAGCCACAACCCGTTGTCGTCCACCCCCAAACCATCACTATCAATCACCTTCACGGTCTCACCAAACAGAAAACCCCTTCAGCCCTAAAACCTTCAGTTATTGTTCACCAACTCATCTATTGTTTCCACCACCCCATCTACTATTCATACACAACCACAAATCCCAAACCCTTCCAACCCAAATTGACCACCGTACACAACCATAAATCCGAATCAACAACCAATCGGACTTAACCCCACTGTCGTAAAATCCATAACTGCTGCAATTTTAAAACCCAAGCCACAAACCACCATTGATCACCTTCACAGCCATCATCAACCCATAACACAATCCACGACTGGCTTCACCAAAACCCCTTACACAATTCACACTAAGCCAAAAGTTAAACTTAACCAAAATTAGTAGCAAATCACCATCCAAAAGTAGAGGCGTAACGCATTCGGCTCATCCTTATAAATCATAACTCATCCTGCATTCATTGAAAGAGATTGTGTTCTAACTCGTGTGACATTGCAAGCCCAAGTCACTATACATTTCCCCACCATTCATACATACGGACCTAATGCATATTTATTTGACCTGCCATCAAATAATAGTATTAGTTCAACTTTTCATGTGGAATATTTGTCACCTAACCGACGCACCTCTAAGCTTCTTGTATTGTTAGCTTGTGTTCCTACAGGTGGAGTTACATTTTCTCTAACACAGACCCTTGTTCTCCCACCATTTACGCCATGGTATACGGATTGGATCGAAGATAACCTTGGCCATCACAATGATGTTTCTCTTATTGCAAATATTCAGTACTATCTTGTTCGATAGAAAGGTTATCCAGATTTTGATATCACATGGAGTACTAATGATGAGTTTTGCCCTGATAACTCAGATTTTTTTGAGCAATATATATGCATTTCCTCTTCGGAGAAGAGTTCTTCTTAGCCGGGGAGAATTGATGCAGTTATGATTTATGGGGATGAGTCGAATGTGTTACGCCTCTACTTTTGGAGAAGGGGAAGAGACAAGTGAAATTAGGGATTTAATTTAATTTAGGGTTAATTTTATTATTGTCATTGTTTTAGTTTTAAGGGGTATTTTAGTATTCTAATATTTTAGGGGTTTTTAGGGTTTAATTATGTTTTGCTTATATAAAGGCTTCTGTCTAACTAAACAATTCAGTTTTTAATGATTGAATATATTTTGTGAGTTTGTGAACACCTCTGTGCCTCTTCTTGTCCCTCTTGTGCTTGCTCTTCTCAATCCCTCAGTCTCTCTAGCCTCCCTCCTTTAGTCTATTTTCTCATCCCCTTCGTCTATTTTCTCACCCCCTTCTTCTAGCCTCATCTCATCTTCTATCTTCTCATCCCCTTCTTTCTCTCTAGTTCGTTATCTATTTGATAGCTAAGTATTACTAGTTGTTGGTTCTGTATCACCAAGTTTTGTAGAAGTTAGCCTACGTCAGTTTGTATTGAAACTCATAAGAAAGTTTTCCGACGCTTATCTTATACTAGTTTGGTGTCAGAGGAAAAGAATTTTAATGCTACATATAGGTATTCTTCTATTGCAATGATGACAAACACTAAACTGAATTCCAAATTTGAAGTTTTATTTGAAGATTATAAGGCACCATGAATACTTCAGATAAAATCAACGACAAAGATGAATACAATTTTATATCTTTGCTAAAGACTACTTTGGAGTCCCATTGATAAGATGGTGCATTGGGTTGCTTTGTCTAAATGAGTGCTTGAGGTTCACTAATGTATGTTATTGGATGCACTAGTTTAGTACTTGTGTCATGTTGTAGTAAAAAATTCTTGTTTACTTGGGATTTTTCTGAACTGATTCAACAGATCGGGGAAAGGGTGCACTGTGTCTGCCAAGTCTTTCACTTGCAAGAGAAAAAGAGGGAGAGGGAGAGAGGATACAATGTGAAAGAAGAAGAGAAGAGATAGAAGAAAGAGGATGCATTCCAAGAGTTCACAAGACAGGAAGGATAAGAGAGAGAAAAGAAGAGAAGAGAAATAGAGGGAGGGCACAACAAACAACTCCCATGCCTCATTTACAATAGAAAAGTGATATAAATAAAGAGAGATAAGGGAAGGGAAAAGGGAGAAGCGTGGGAGAGAGGCCGACATTGCTCCTTCAAATATTTTCCATTATTTATCATCTCAAAAGCTCCCCCGCCCTTCCCCATAGAAGCCTATTTAGAGGCTTTGCAAACCCTAAAAACACAAAACTCCCTTCTAAAATTAACCCTACCCATGTAGAAACACTTTAGGTCAAATTCTATTACTAAAACCCTTTCACTTTCTAAAAAAATAATTACATAACAATATTCTAATTAGAAAATCCTAACAAGCTAAAATATGTAAATTGCCATACATCTTCTCATGGACCACATTCCAAAGTCTTCAAATATATACTAATACTATGGAGCATGTTATAGGCCTACTTATTAAGGTGCACCAACTGCCCTTTATGCTCTATGAAGAAAGCTATAGAAAACTCTTTTGCCTAGAACTACAATGGACATAACTCTTCGAATCATTTACAACACATGGGTACTAACAAGGAATACAAAACTCTTCTGGCTATATTACCATTAGCGTAATCATTTAAATCTTTTCCAGATGATAGGTAACATATGGGCATCAGGTATTGAAAAACGTCATTTATGATTGAGATGGCTTTTAAAGTATTTCGTTCAAGTGTTGTCCTCTTTCAGCCATTTTTTTTTTTAACAAAATCACTGCATAAATGCATATGCATAAGTGTGCTTGCTAGGAAACACAGAAGCACATGCGTACACACACACAAGAATGAGAGAGAGTCAGCGACCAGACAAATGTAAGGTATGTGAGCTACAGAGAGATTGATTCATTATCAGCTATTTTATACATGTGTGGTGTGTTTATGCACGTATATCTACTATACAACAATGCATTCAAAATTACAGAATGAAGATGACCCTTTTACGAAAAGTGGACCACAAAAATCATCGTAGAAAGGAGCATTACTGTATTTCGCAGGCACAATGAAACTATTTTTTATTGCAGAACCTCTTTGCAAAACTTTTCCCATCGCATTTATGGGATGCCACACTCAATATGCGTGGATTAATTAACTGCCAATCCCAAATTAAGCAAACTAATGCATCTTATCAACAAAACAGTTATATTCATGTAGGCCTCACTTGTCATTATGAACTCACTTCAATTGCAAGTTTCTTCTGCCAAGACAACCAGAGACGATAATGGATTTGCAATGGCTCTTTAATTTTGAGACAATAAACAATAAAGACTCTAAAAGAAAAAGAAACTGAGAAAGCTAACATTAACATACATTCCAGAAGAAGCGCCGCTAGGAGCCGAAGCACGGAACATGCCTTTATTGGTGTATAAATCGACTTCAACAGTAGGAATTCCTCTGCTATCCAGGATTTGCCTGGCTTTCACCTTCGTGATCACCGAAGGAACCGCCTTCCTCATGTGGTTTGACTGTACATATAAAAGTATATACAGAAATCATTATATATGATACGTATATGTGTGTGTGTGTGTGTGTGTGTGTGTGTGTATCAGAGAATCAGAGAAATACTAGACATTCTTTTTCAAATCAAGAAAAATAAATTAGAAAGAGAGAGAGAGAGAGTTGATTACGATAAAAAGAACGGGATCTGGAGTTTTGGCCCTAACGGCCGCATTGACTGCATCTTCGATTTTCCGAGAGAGCATGTGTTTGTCCAGATATTCTTGCACCGACATTTCCTTCTTCTTCTTCTTCTTCTTCTTCTTCTTCTGCTTCTAATACCACTCTCTTAGCTTACTCTTTTTATAGACAAGAGAGACTGATTTAACTGTTTCCTGAGCTTTACGCAGTCGATAGTTTTTGGGGATATCTATGTATATGTATATATTAAATTGAAGTGATTTGATGAAAATATTTTGCTAATTTCAGAGATAGCAATGTACTCGAACTCGAAGAGACTCTGGAGTCTTTGGTTCAGCCTCTTGAAAGTTGTCCATGCTTCACTGTTAACGCTCCGCTGAAAATTGGAAGCCTTCACATTTCACACAATCAGAGAGCGTGTGATCTACAGTCTACACTCGACAGAGATTTAATCCCCAACAAATGCATTTCTACGATGTCGTATGGATATACTCTCTTTTCTTTTCTTTTCTTACTCTTTCCCCTTAAGATTGATTGAAAGGAAATGGATATAATCTGTTTTCTTTTCTTTCCCCTTAAGATTGATCGAAAGGAAATGGATATACTCTCTTTACTTTTCTTTCCCCTCAAGTTTGATCGAAAGGAAATGGATATAATTTTTTTTCTTTTTTTGAGATTAAGGCTTTGTTTGGAGGAAAAAAAATATAACATTAGTTGTGAGATAAAATAAAAGAAACTATAACACTAGTTATGAGAGCAAATAAAAGAAAAAAAATATAACAATATATTATATTCATATTTGGATGAATTATGAAAGAAAAGTAAGGAAATGATAACAATATTCCTGAGATAAAAGAAATAAAACATTCTAACCAATTTATTATCATATCCTTTTAAATTTGCTATCATGTCCCTTTGTCTTTTAAAATGTTAGGATTAGTTTGGATATTAAAAAAGTTTTACTTAAACCTTATCATTTTTCTCTAATTTTTTTCACTTTTTGGAGGATAGTATATGAGGAATTTTGAGGGATAAGTTATCTTTCAAATCACACCTAATCATTTATTTTTTCTCCTTTTTAACAAACCAAACATAATCATTCCCTTTCATTTCATTTCTTTTTTTTTCAATTCCATCAATCCGAACTAGCCCCCGATCGAGAGGAAAATTTTATCCAACCCTTGGGCTGTGAAAATGATAGATATGCGTAAATAAAAATAATAAAATTAACAATGATTTGGAGTAGCACAAATTGAAGATAAAATAAAGAGAATGTCAAAGTTAAAGTGGATAGAATTTGTAAAGAATGATATGATAACATGTGATTTAACTGAGAATGTGACATTAAATAGAGCATAATGAAAATATAAAATTAATGTAACGGATCTTTAAGTAGTTGGAAGAAAAGACGTGATTGATGTTGTTATTTATACAACTCATAAAGTTAAAGAAGTCGTCACTATTTGTGACATTCAATTTATTTATCATAATGGAAAAAAAAAATTATTTATCATAACTTGGGAAAAATTTTATTTATCATAACTTGCTACACTAGAATAAAATACAAACATAGCAAATTATACAGTATTTATAACAAACTTCCAAGGTGATTTTGAAGCAAATCCAATATGGTTGAAATTCAATTATAACATCATTTATATCCTTGATTTGAACCAAAACCAATTTAAGGTATTTGCTTGTAATCAAGTCGAACTTGAATTACCAATAGGTCATTAGCTCAATAGAATAACATCTACTCCCTCAAACTGTGCGAGTATTTTAATTGGCATATTGTATCGACAGTTTTCTGTTTGATTTATGAATTTTTTTAAACAACATGAAGAAAAGTTATGCTCTCCTTCCATATTCTCTTTGTATTCTTCACGTCCACACTCAAATTATCTAGCTCTCTAAAATATCTCCCTTCAACATCCACCCCTTTATCATCCCCATCATGAATTAAATTAAAACAAAAAAAGAAGTATGCGAGAAATAATTATTTTCTTTGCTTACTCTCATTTTTGATCCATTATTATCCTATGCACCCGTCCATTAACTTTGACAATTCTTGGCTTCTTCATCTCAAAAGATCTTGATACAAATGCAAATTGAAGTTGAGAGAAATAAATAGGAATGAGAGTATGCGTTGAAAAGAGAAAAGAAATCAACACAAAATTTATGCGCGTGTGAAACTTTATGTATAATCATTTAAAAGTTTGCTTAGGGCCTCTTAAAATTTTGAAATCTCAGGGCTGCCCTGACTCGATAACTCAAAAGTATCAAATCTGTATTGCAAATGCAACAAAAAATCATTGCAAGAATCGATTTACACACTTTTCATGAATGTATGGAAGAATTTAGTGTTATATGGTTCAATGGAACCTGCAGCCAACATAATTGTATTACAGAGATTATTTTTTTGCAGGCAGCACGAGATTAAAGATACAAATCCAAAATTTCAGCACATTTGCTAACTACTCGTATAGTTTATATATACACACCACACGCGATAATAGCTAGCATTCTCATGTTACAACAAACGCATTAGATGAACCAGTAAAATGGTTAATCGACCCCAAAAGACTTTTGGAGGCACCAAAATGCCTTATTCTGTACACACCTGGAGCTGTGGATTCAGGGATCCTCCATTCAATGGTTGCCTGACTCCGCGGACTGAATTTAGCAGGTCTTGACCACTTGAAGCGAAGGCAGAAATCATCGTCATCGTAAGCAGGGACCCAAGTGTCCTTTCCATGGAGAATCTCGACAAGAGCGAATGTACCTTCAGTCATGAGGTCATTTCTAGGGCAAGCTGACCAGAAAACTACTGTCACCATATCACCTCTCTTGAATGTGGAGTTCTTGGGGATATTAGTGCTGACATCCCCGAATTTTACACCAGGAGGGGTCGAGTCCACAACAACTGGTGTGAGCAAGCTTATTTGCTTATCCAGGAGATCTGGGGGTTGTGGACCTGGTTCAACAGATTGGCCTCTGATCAGAGCCACTGCCAGCTTCTTGAACTCTTGAATGTAAGCAGTGAGCGTGTGGGGACCAAACAGAGTGGAGGCACCCTGAGAAATATGATACCAGTCACCAAAAAAAAAATTACAACAATCCTAAAGCAGGAAGACACCCACCGCTGTTTATCTTTTTGTGTTAATTTGACCATCATACTGCTTTGACCCAAAACAGTGATAGCATAGTAAGGATATTTGAATTTTGAGGCCACATTAATTCATTCCACGGTCCATATTATTGGAATGTTGGTAGAGCAGGTTTGAGGTTTAAAGCCTTAAAGTAAGAAATTTGACTCAATGTAGAGTGTGCAAATGATATACTCCAGTTAAAGAAACTCTCCAGTAGGCTACCTAAGAAGAAATACTCCACGAACAGATGACCCCACAAATCAAGAATATTTTCTGATTACTGACCTCATATCTTTGGACCTTGTACTCCTCAAAGGTAGTCACGTATTGTGAATATGTGTTAGTCAACCCAGCTACTACAACAGAAACATTGCCACTGAATTCTCCATGTCCTCCACTTCTGAGCACCGTCTTTACAGCATCTCGGAGACGCCTCCCGGCCATTGTTGTGAATTCTGTCGGAAACAAAAAGATGAAAGAATAGAAATTTCATGAGCTATGAGAAACATAATAGTCATGAATTACCCCAAGGGGTTGGCTCAAGTGGATAAAGAACTTGGCCCTAGTGCCTAGCAAGCATTAGGTCTAAGGATCAAGTCCTCTTGGGTGCAAATAATTCTTTGGGGGTGGGTGTGTGTACCAACTAGGAAAAAATAATAATAATAATAATAGTCATGAATTGTCTTTTGGCTCTACTGGAAAAACATAAATAATACTCCAAAATCGCTCTACTGGAAAATAATAAATAATACTCCAAAATCAGGTTTTATGGTACAAAATTGGGGAAGTCAACAATGTCAGTACAAAAAAACTGCCAGAGGTTTGAATTAGTCAGCGTGAATCGATAGCCAAGCTCGCTAAGCAGGGAAAGGGAGGAAAATCAAAACCAAAGATGCAAATATTGCACTTGGGATGAGCATACAGTCTAGGTAAAATTGGTTTCCTAACAACTTTTTCATGGTACGCCAGCTCGGTTTGGTTTCTTAAAGCCCCTACATTGATACCTAGCATTTACTTCCTTCATTATGCATCTTCTTTTGAAAAGATAAAATAACACCTCCAGACACTTTTTTTTGATAAATACCTCCAGACACTTGCAAGCTAAAATTGGTTTTACAGCCTCTTTCTGTTAGGCAAGCAAGAATTGGTTTCTCACAGCCTCTAAAATGATTTCTAGATTCTAATTTCTGCATAATGCATCTTCTTTAGAAAGATAAAAGAACATGAAAACCCAACACCTGGGCACACAACTAAAATAGAATATTAGACTCTTACAATTCAAATTGTTTTGACACAGATAATACAGAAAAATTACTCATCATTATTAAACTAGGATATAATCCAGAAAACTTGGAAAAAAAAATCACAAACCATTTGGTAGGAGAGGAAGGGGGAAGAAATAAAAGCAGTATTGATGAAAATGGTTCTCTCTCTCTCTCTCTATCTTCTTCTTTTTTTTTTTGAGTGGAGGGGAGAGAGCGTGTGGCCACCCTTTATTATTTTCAATCCATCTTCTCAGATTTTGATCCCTCCTACCAAACAAAGTATGACCATAGAAGTCATGCAGATAAGGTCATCCTAATAAGCTGCTTAAGAACAACCCAATAGTGTGGCAACTAAGGGTACAAATTGAGTAGGGTACACCTCAACCTCAACCCATGACCTGGCTTTAGATAGAAATTTGGAATGACTAGGAGAGAAAATTAAGGATAAAATGTTTTTCATATTATAAAATGGTTGTGTTTCTGATAAATATAATTCAGTTCAGTTCAGTCTGCTAATTTTTTTTTTTTTGAGTTTCTCATTTTCAAGTTCAAGTAGGCTTCAAGCATTTTAGATTAATGCATTTCCTTAACTAAAATCAAACTTATAGTGGCATTTAGGTCAGCCAAACTCGACGTCTTGACCATTGCTGCAGGTTGACCTCAACGAAGTCCAACAGAAACAATTTGAATCCATGGCAATCAGAAACAAAACCACTCATCAATGTTATCATCGTATTGATTGAATATCTAATATGAATGTGGGTCTCACAATGGACACGTGTCAAGATCTCATGGCTAAACCCTTTATGGGAAATCTTGACAAATCAAATTTAAATTCAAACTCATTTCAAATAAATAAAGATAAATTTCTTTCATTTCGTTTTTTTGGGGTATCGAGGGACTGTTTTAATTAGGCACCCTTTGGACTCGTCATCAACCTCAATGACTTGAAGAAGACTCTACATAACCCGATTCAAGATCAACCTCTTGCAGTCCTTATTAAGACTAGTAAAGGAGATGAAACCGAAGGAATATACTTTATGTAAATAATATACAACAGAGGATTGCTCCATTTTTATCAAATCATAAAAATTAAATATCTGTTCCACTTTTTTTAGTCTTTGATTTTTGTACTCAGAAGTTGTCTGTGAAGCAAAAACTTTGATTGTGCAGACAAAAAAAAAAACACAAAAAATAAAATGAAACAAAAAACAAATATAGGCAATCCACATACCTCCAGGTACACTGAGAATGACTAGCTGCCCTATCCGGAGGATTTGAATTGGAAGTATTGAAGGCTGCAGAAAATAAATTTTTACAATTGAATTTGCAAGTAAAACCATCAATACACTTATAGTAAAATCAATAGATTCGTGTTCACAGTTATCTGCACTATGTGTTTCACTTTCACAGACACAAATAAATGTGATTATGTGCATGTAGGCAAAGGAGTCAGACTTGTTCTTCAATACACAAGGGGAGATAATCAGTTTTATTTATTAAAAGCACAAGATAGACATGATTAGCCATAAAAGAAGGAAGACAAAAAAATTGATTTGACCTCCTTTGCCAATAATCAAATAAATACTAGAACAACAAGAAATGGCAGTATTTATACTTTGGAGAAGGATTCACTAGATGAAAATAATTAGTATCCTCCACTCAGCCATCCCTCTTCTTTAGGATATCCCCAAGGACCCCAACAATGTCCCATTCCATTTGTTCCTTGACACGAATGCCACAATATGGAAATATCAGTAAGCCTTATTCCTACAAAATGATGAAGATAGACATTCTCTACAGCTTTGAGAATTTAATAAACCTGAATAATCACCAAATCCCTAGAAGAAACCTTAGTTTTCACTACTAACTTATCCCAGACCTATCTCGGACAGAATGTAAATGTTAATCTCTTCTATGCAGACATAAAAGCTAAAGGCTTTCAGAAATAAATCTCAGGAATGCAGTAAAGAATTTCACTTGTAGAATTCAATTATCAATACTCAACAAAGTCCTTTCCCAAATATTTGGGGTCGGCTACGTCAATCCTATTTTTCCATAGAATTCGATTATCATTGCAGCTATAAAATTACTCTTAGTGAAATTCAGATTGTTTGACACGGGATATACACTAGCTCGATACTGTCTTTAAAATCTCTAGCCATACATAAAATTGGCTAAACACTATAAGATTACTCTGAGTGAAATTCCAGTGTATATAGGATTACATATAATATATTATAAAAATTGAAGTACCTATACAGTTACCCATATCGAGTTTTAGAGAACACAATTGTTGAACCTTTCATATTTGAAACTCTATAAATCAACTATAGTTTAAGAAAAAGTCCGAACAGGCTTGCAACTCACCGCCCAATCATAAGGCTGCTTCATTTCACCAGTATCAAGCAAAATAGGCTTTGGGTGTTGACAATCAATTTGTTCCTTGTTAGGTGTTTTAAGCAAGTTGCGAACCAACCTCCAAAATGGATTTCCCTGAAGTGACATGAATAAACATTACAACCACAGAAGTATGCAGGAATTCTGAGGTACCAAGTTCTCCATTACCTTGTCATCTCCTTGCTTAAAGTCAAAAGCTCCAGGTCCATCGGTTGTACCTGCAGCAAATGCAAACCCCATTGCAGCAGGACATGTTTTAACAACCTCAACACCTCCTCCCTGTATAGGAAGTCCAACCTCAAGCTTGGAGAAGTCCAAATAAATGTGACGATAGTCAATTTTCCCCTTCAACTGTTCAGATGCTTTATTGAAAAGATCCACAGCCTTTTTGAATTGCCTATCTCCAATGATACGTGTACTCTCAAACTCATCTGGGTAACTGCCACATAAGCCAGTGATGAGATTGGTTTCACATAAGGTCAGAAAATATTAACAAGAAAAGCAAAATATACCCTGGTCCTCGACCATAGCACAACTCGTTCTTTCCACCACAAGTACTGTGATTGGAGTCACAAGGTAGCCTGGTATCTATACAGAATGCACCAAGAACATTTGGGCTAACATCACCGCAGTTTGATTGACAAAATGCTGATACAAATCTAGGCTTATCAGGCGACCTGAGAGCACTCCTGACACGTCTTGCAACACTCGAAAGCCTAGTTGATGGTTTACCGGAAGAAGATTGGAAAGAGGCAGCAACCTCCAGGAACTTGTGGTCTGCATTAAAAAGATCTTAAATATTTAAAAGGAAGTAAAGGAAAGCAAACTTTCTTCCCTTTCTTCTCATTTCAACAGATGATAAAGTCGTGCACTTGATGCTACAATCACATTGCCTGAGCCTTCAAATCTATCCTTTACCTACATCGACTCAAACATGACATTACTGTGGGTATGAAATCCAGACTAGAACAATCTATACCACACTTCCCCGATTGTTCAAGGCTTCAGGCTAGCAACATTTTGTGTCTCAAGATACAAGTGCTGTTAACAGATAACTACATATTTTTATAAATTTTTTAACATGTATTTTTTTAAAACTATTTTAATCACAAGTACTGTAATACTTTTTTTTTTTTTTTTAATTCAGGTAGCTCTAAGTCTGACATTTTGCATCTCAAATTTAAAATCGTCAATGCTATCATTTAGTGTCAACAAAGGTATGCTTCGGTTTCTAGAAAGGTCCTGATATGATTTGTTTTAAAGCCATGTGCAATGCCGAGCAACAGTAGAGCATAGAAAATATAATTCTCGTTTCTCTGGCATGATGTGCAGCCAATTGCTTCAATAGTATTTCATTCATTTTATTCGTTCTGCTTTAATGTACTGTAATTGACTGGGAAGAGCTATTAGCTTACGATTTTCATGAACGACAGAAATTATGTTTGAGACTCTTCGATGGATTTCATCCGCTTCTGATTTATCAGAATATACATTTTCAGCACTATTCCAATCAAACCAGTCTTCCATAAATCGTGCAGCAGCTCCTTTGTTGTCCCCACTTATCAACGAGTTTGTACGACTCATAGAAGTTCCATGAGTTGCAAACCAGTTAAAGCTACCAATTGGACCCCATTCATCATCCACAAACTTCAAAAGGGTCATCTCCTTGTCAACATCATACTTATATTTACCGCGTTCAGCTGCAGGATTATTGAGATAAGAACTAGGACTGCGGTTAACACCAGCATCTAAAAGCTCTCCTGTAAGTTGAAATCCCAAAAATCATGATCAGTAACAATAAGCACCAAGGTAGATATAAAACAATGGCAAATTTCAAGATTAAAAGAGTATTGATGCAGCCCAGTCCATGGAAAAATTACACGGAACCGGTGTTTTTATATCAGAAAGTATCTTCAGGTTATAGATTGAATTCTACAAAGAAAAACCGTGTGACCTTTCAAGTATCCAAGCCAATCTATAAGTCCAAAAGAGAGCATAAAACCAGAAGATTGGACGTGTAACAATTTAAAGCAACCAATTATTACCCTGCTGCTATGGATGTACGAAAGTTATCTAATAGTTACATTCAGAAACTATAGCCTTAGCTCTGATTCCTTTTAATGCAATGAAACAGATCTAGCCATGTGGTGACTGGTAAGTCAAGTTAAATAAATGAATGAATAATAAAAATAAATAAGAAACATGCAACGCACAACAATAGAAATTCATCCAGGTAATGCATGGGGATGGCCCTCAAGATGGGGCATAGTACCTTCTTTTTAAGTTACAAATTCAGTTTTCCTTTTTCGCTGTTGAAATATAAAATAAAGTCATGACTGAGAAATGCAAACAATGGTAGCAAGGAGATCATAAAACTATATTGCAGAACAATAACACGAATCCTTAAGCATCACCCAGAAAAAAATTAATGTGAACAAGAGGTTGCAACAGATATTAAAGAATCTGTTTGTGTTAGAAAATCAAATTAAATTTTAGTCAAAAGAGGAGAGAGAGACTAGAAACTAAAGAATGAAATCATTGTATTATTATGTTCAAGAAGCCCCAAGGAAAAAATTTGTCACCCAGATTGGGTGTTTCAGACTAACATATGAAGCACATGTCTCACTTACAAGGCCAAGTTGAAAAAAAATGGATACAATACACAGCACAGAAAGTTTTGTTTTGAAACATAAACCTCATGGTCGAATCCTGTTTTGAAAATTGGCAATTTGACACTTACTGAGGCAAGCCTAACATTCAACAATCATACACTTTTACTGGTAATATTTCAGTTATCTCATGGAGTCCATATTCTACCAAATAAATCTTCAGGCTATTTTTTTATGTGGGCCACATCTGGCAAATAAGGGTCTCAAAAAAATCGTTAAAGAACTTCCATAGACTGGTCACTGCGGAGGAAAGGAAGAGGAAAACAAAGACACCATAGAAGATTTAAGGGTCCATAATTATCGCGTGCTTCAAACTTATTCCACTCCTCGAAATAATTGAATACCACGAAAAACCAAAAACAAATGATCCTCTTTCTTCTTTACCATTTTGTTTATCATAAATATGCAAATCTATACTTTTTTTTATCATGTAAATTCACCTTAGATATCAAGAACGCTTGGTCATGTGAACAATTAAAAAACAAGAGAAAGTAAAGGCTACTTCGCATTACCTTTATTCACAAAAATTGATCCTGGCCGGAGGTTATTATGAGCTTGTATGATGCTTTGCTCAATGCCATCAACAATAACATCAAATGACTGGCGCACAAATCCAAGAGATGTTACAATATACACAACATATTGTAGATAACCCCCAGGGCCAGCATGGGTGTGAATACCACTTATAGCAACATTCTTTTCAGTATACAGGTTCCCATACCTGCAAAAATAACAGTGCCATGTTATTTCAGTTATAGCTAGAACATATAGGACTAGGGGTGGCAATTCGTGTTCCCGTGTCGTGTTCGTGTCGTGTCGATGTATAAGTATTCTACAAAACAGCTCAACCCTAACCCGACCCATTTACTAATCGTGTCAGAAACCAACACTAACCCAACCCGTTTATTAAACGTGTTATTCGTGTCGACTCGTGTAACCCGTTTAATAAACATGTCTTATAATGGCACGACTTGTTTAATAACTTTTTTAATCCGTTTAACTTATATTATATAAGTTTATCCACCCCTAAAAATCTCTCTAAAGATCATATAAAAATAAATTACATATCAATACATAAATCCTAAAATCAAACTATATATATTATAAATTTTGTATCTATATATATATCTTAAAAACATACTAAGGTGATTCAACAACTAGGAAGACATCATAACAATCTCATCCTTGTGTTTTATGGTTACATTAGTCCTGTAAATAAACAAATAGATTACAAACAATTGCAATATATATGACTATGTATATATATGTTTGTATCAAACCATAATATATGAATAACTCATGTCGTAACCGTGTTATAATCGTGTCGTAATCGTGTCACGGGTTAGACAGCTTAAACCCAAACCTAACCCAATTTTTGCGTGTCGTGTTCATGTCGACCCATTTATTAAACGTGTCGGCTTACCTCAAACCCAAACTCGCTTAATTCGTGTCGTGTTATTGTGTCGTGTCCAATTTTGCCACCCCTATATAGGACACTCTGACAAAAAGAGGCTAACTATATAAGGGCGGTAGCATTGGAAGTGGAGAAGAAAGAGGGTGAAGAATGTCAGTAATGGCGAATTTTTTTCCTGGGACCTTCCAAATTCATTCATTTTACAGGCCTTCGTACCAACTGCTATGAGACTTGTATAGCATTAACACAATTTTAATAGCAAACTGCAAAAGGGTTGATGCATCAATTAATGCAGTTTCTCTATAATTCATGGTGTAATTGGCTATATGTTAGGAACTAACTAGATAATAATTACCTTGCCTTTAACCTCTCGAGCACTTTAACTGTCACAAGTTGTGAGGCCATGCAAGCATCGAGATTCACAAATACTACACGGTTGCCCTGTGGCTCTGCGACAATAAATGCGCGAGCTCGCAACCTGAAGTGAACACCAGAAGTGGTCTGCTGCATGTTAGCATATCCCATCATATTAACATCAGCCGCAGGTCCTGTAATGTCATAGCTTCCGAGCCCAACTAAGTAATTGGAAGCTGAGAGTATTCCTATACCATTCTGTAGCAAGAATAGCAGTGAAATCCAAAACGATAATATTGCACAAGGTCTCTGAACATTGAGATTCAAAGTAGAAAATAACTCCATCACTGCTCCACAGGACAGGCTCGGATGAGCTCTATCGGTTCTTATTCTCCTTTATGAAAGACACCCGGTGTTAGTATAAATTCCAACAGAAAATATAAATAAATAAATAATAGTACCAGGGTCTTAAAACACATCTTAGATGAGGTATGTGATGTGAGTTGCAACAATGTGTCGCGATAAATGGTTTACAAAATTGTTGACTATAAATCTCTCTGTTTGCACAAGTTACACACACACTATAACAGTGCACAAGCAATTAATAAAATATCTCTGAAGGATCCATCAAACTTTAAAAATAAATTTGATAAAAACCAAAACTTTTACTTCCTTTATACAAGACATAAGAATGATTTTGCTATTTTCCGTAATTTAGGAACCACATTGCCGGGGGGGGGGGGGGGGGGGGGACGACATCAAACAGTACTAGAAAAGGTAATTTGAACTTTATGATCAGTTATAAACACACGTCTTCACCTTTCATTTCAGTAAGATGTGTATATACTTAGTGTTTCACATTCTTTTTCTATTCAAATATGCTCTCTTTTAACAATTTGACCATGTGAATATAGCAACTTATGTCCACAGACACACTACCAAAAAATTGGGGGCAACAAATTATGCTCTGCTGACTCTAAATCATGTAACGGTTGCTTTTCTACATTACTTTTTTAGCGGCTGAACAGCATAAACTTTGTAAGTAGAGAGAGCTATTTCAGTGATTACAAGTAATCATGGGGTAATCCCGATACAAGTGGAATGGAATACCAAAACATATGTTGGCCTCTTCATATAGATAGATCAAACCCTATCATAAAGTACTATATATCACCAACGAGAAATTCAGTGGGGGTCTCATACCTTCAACTCGGTGATACATGGGACTCCATGTATATACAATCGGATCGCAGCTCCTGCTAATTCAATTCATTTTGAAATAAGTTGTGATAGTATGTGTGTGTATATATAGAGAGAGAGAGGGGGAGGGGGTGGGGGCGCTTAACTGCCTTTTTGAACGGAGTCAGGAGGAAGCAATCGAATTAGTTTGCTGATATAGCTTGGAAGCTTTCACTTCCAATGCTGAGGAGCGAGGGCACCGTCAGAAACTTTATCATAGTTTTTAAGATAGTTTTTTTTTTTTTTTTTCTGGTTAAGAATAATAATAAGAACCCCGAAGCATTATCCCAGAAATCGTCATGAACCTGACGTGATCATCCGTGTTAATTTCATGTAACATTGTTCATTCTTTAAATAGGAGTGAGAGAATAAAATATCTTCTCTTTTTGTCACGCGATAAAATAAAATAAAATAAAAATATACTAAAAAATCGTAAAAAAAAATTTCTTGAAAATTATAAAAAGAATGTGTAAATATGCTAGAGGTACACATTCGTGCATATATATATATATATATATATATATATATATATATATATATATATATATATATTATAAATATAATATAAAAGTTCTCATTACAACATCACAATCTTTGTGATTTGTGATGATAATGAAACAGAAATACTGAGTAAATCAATGTACAACAAATATGCAAAATTTGTATTAGACGGAGAAAATTATCGACACAAAATAAAATCATTCAACCTTAAGATCAAATTATTACAGACGAAACAGATCCATCACAATGTTAACACTTGGCATCTAAGCAACATATACATACGTGTATAAATATACAGATACAAACATATATAACTTAATGAACATGTCTATAACAAATATGAAAAAAAAAGAATTCACGAATGAAAATTGATAAATTTATGGAAAAAAAAATTTACAAATCCAAAATTTGCATATTTTAGACATTCAACATCAATCATAATTTTTTTTTTCTCACTACCGCGGGGAAAATTAATCATATTTTTCATATTTTGCTTTGGAGGGAGAAATTAGTCTTAGCTTTGGCACCGCGAAACTCCTAGAGGTGACTTCCTATGCCTTCTACCTCCGCTGTATAAAAGATCATCAACCACACGCGGCTGTGTTAATTTTCAAGTAATTTTTATTTTATTTTATTTTATTTTTTCATATTTAGCACTTGTGAGAGACGCTTGAAATTTTTAAAATCGACCGTGTTCAAGCCATGTCATCTTGGTAGCTTGTTCGGGCATTACCTTTGGTGCTTCTATCAGTACTCTTTTTCTAATTAAATGGTTATTTTATTTAAGCCAGTAAAGAATATAGATTGCTGCAACTTGGGCACACAAAGGTCCTCCATCCCCCTCGACTCCGAGTAGATATTGGATAAGTTGAACATCTCCATTGTTGGTATTTCGAATTAATAAAAATGTTTCATTAAATGAAATACACGTGCATATAAAATGTTCTCAACAAATTAAAATGTGCATTTTCATTGGATTAGTCTGGCTTAACAAATTAAAATGGTATCTTCTATTTTTAAGTGAAAAGTAGAGGATTTGAGTCTTCAAATGTATTGTGAAAGTTAATGTTTCTGCGACAAAAAAAAAAAAGTGCATTTTCATTGGATTTTAGTGTCTTTTAAGTGGATTGGCGCAGAGCTCAATGCAATGCCACCAAAAAAAAAAAAAAAAAAGTGCATTTTCATTGAATTTTAGTGTCGTTTAGGTGGACAAGAGCAGAGCTCAATGCAACAGCACAAAGCCGAACACGGAACCGCATTAGGCTCCATATCTGGTCACCCAAACGGGGTGCACCAGATGCACCACTTAATTTTCATAGAAATGTTATTTATACAATTATGGCTAAATTTAGGTTAAAAAAATCAATGTGGAATTTTTTTACCATTAGGAATATATTTGGGATGAAAATTTCAAGCCGAATTAATTTTGAGTTGAACTCATTTTGATGTGCAAGCAATGTCCGAAACTTGGAGAGTTTAACCCAAGCAAAGCAAGTAAGGTAATTGATACAATGGGCTGAGATTGGCCCAATGGGTTTGAGTCTAAGAGCTTTAATTTATTTTGGCTGTGATGGACAAAGGTTCTACTAATCCAACCAAGAAAAACCTAGACATAGAATTAAAGTTCATGGTTTTTTATAGTTTTAGGACTACATGTTATTTATATAAAATAAGATTAAGGTTGTATAATTTATTCCTTGGTGCCCTTATATTGTTGACAGTCATTAACCATATATCTTGCTTGTTTTAAAAGTTTGTAAAAATATGATAATTACCACTATTGGCCCAACCACCAACCTCCCTTCCACTCTACTCAACCCATATGCCCAGTACTGCTCCGACAAGGACAATTTCTACAGTTGTCTCAACTCAAATCCCTGCAATGTCGGTTCGAGTTGATCGATATAGATTGTAATTTTTTTTTCCCGGAAAATCAAGCAATATATATCAATATAAATGATGGGGTTTCCATTAAAGCACAAATCAGTAGTATTTTTCAGCTTTAAAGACAATTACTTGACAAACAAGCTATAGTTTAAAATTTTATTTTTAAATAAGTTCTAAATTATACATGAGTGTCTTTTATCTTCTTACTATTAACTGTAATGCAATTGGAGGAGACAAATTTCAAAAACAAGAACAATATTTAAATACTTCTCCACAGAAAATATACAATTTAGCACACTTAGTAATTTAAATTAGCACAGCTTGGTAAGATATATATGTATATAATATTAATGACTTTTCCGTTCGAATGGACACCATCTTCTTCGATCTTCTTTCTTTCTTTTCCTTTTTTTGTTTTGTTTTTGTCGGTGGTATTGTTTAAATAGATACACATTTTTCACAAATAATCATTATCCGAGTAAGGAATTTAAAAAATTACGTAGGTGGAGGTAAAATTAAGTACACATACAATTGTTGGAATCACTTAAACCAATAAGCAATGATTTTTGACTACGGACATAGTAATATAGCAGTGAAAAAACTCTTGGATTGTGAATTGTAATAAGTGGGTAAAGGACCAAGACTATAGTTAAGAGGGAGAAGAATTAGGGGAGCAGTTGGATAAAAGGTGCCTCGGTAAAAAGCAAGTATGCAACCTTCAATAGTTTATTGTAAGGTAAATTACACTAAACTCTTATTAGATTTTATTAATATATATTTATCTCTTCACTTGTTTGTAAAATTAAATTGATCTTTTTTAAAGTTTGTATTTTTGCTACACTGACATTTCATCTTGTTTACAAAATTATATTAACTTTCTTTGAGGTTTATATTTTTGTAACATTGTATTTTCTTTCGTTATTAGTCAACGTGTACATAAGAATCATTAATTTGTGTGATGTTGTAAGGATAAAAATGTAATTATGCAATAATCGTTAACAACATTATCTCGATAGCTCTAACAGAAGAGGTTAGTGTAATTTTGCAAACAAGAGGGGAAGTAAGTGTATTTTGAAGAAATCTCATAGGAGGTTACTGTAATTTACCTTTTATTTTATACTATTAATGTTTTTAAATAAAATTATTTTTAATCATTTCAATCAATAAATACTACATTCGTTAGTATGTTGTTTATTTTTATGCTATTTATTATTTTAAATTATATTACATTCAAGTAATAACCCTTAATCATTACAGTAAATAAATATGAAACATTTACTCATCTTGAAAAAATCTTTCACTAATATTACATATTTATCGATAGTAAATGCTTTAGCCCTTAGCAATACCATTCAAATTTTTTATTTTATTTTTTTTGTTAACATAAGTTCTCCAAATCACATATGAGTAATGACTCTGGATTGACCCAAGGAGTATTCAATATTTACACATGAAAGATAGTAGGGTAGTGGACCCTATCGCATAACATGTGACATTATGTCATGAGCCCACCATTCCACTCACATAATACCTGTTTGGAGTAGTCTGAATATTATATTAATGGCAAAAGCTTAAACACTCTAAAGGGCTCGTTTGAGATTGCTTCTCAACCGTTGAGAAATACTTTTAATAAAAAAAAAAAATGCATTAAGAAGTGTTTGGTGATTAAAAGAAATGCGTTTATGGAGTAAAGTTTGAATCCAAAATGCGCTTTTTGATAGAGCTCAAAATTAGAGTTTTTGAAATTGAGTTGGCTATAGTTGTTTGATATTTTAGGTCACTTTTTTTTTTTTTACAATATAATTCAGGTTTATTTTTTAAAAATACAATATTATCTCTTATATAGTATATTTAATATTAAAAAATATAGAAAAATAAATTTATGTTGAGATTTTTCAACTTAGACCCAATCCTAATTTTAAAAATAATTGCTAAAACTTATGAAAATTTTAATTGGACTTGGGTTGGTTTGAGTTGATCCTCAAGTTACACTTCTAGACTAATGTACATCTTATTATTGTATGAGTAAAATAGTAAAATTAATAATAAAAGTGTTTTAAGCAGTACTGTTATCAAACAATTTTAAGTATAAAAAGTATTTTATAAAATAAATCATCAAACGTCTAACATGCTTTTTACTCACTGCACTTTTATAACAGTTAGTATCAATAAAAGCATTTCCACCTTTACTAAGAATGAACATGAAATGCTTCTTGAATGAACATGAATCATTTCTTGGATATTGAAATGAGAAACACGTTGCAGTAATTTTTTTCATTTTTCACATCCAAGCCACACTAAACAAAAATGAATTGGATATTAAAAAGATGTAATTTTTGTTAATTGAACGAGCTGACTAATATCATGTACACTAAATATTTCGCTAAATTTTTCACATGCAAGGCTATAAAATGACGACTCTCCTAATCTCTCTCCCTGTCGCTATTCACTTTAATTAGTTACGTGAGCCTTTTTTCAACAAAATGCTTGTGCTAAATAACAAAAAACTAAAAATAAATAAATAACAAAAAAATGTAAATAATACACACTCGCGAAAAATAAAAGCTAATTAAATTGAGGATGGACTGGCTCTGACGTCAGAGTAATTAATACGATGGAGTTGGGAATAACTAATTAATGCAATTAAGATAGAGATTGTTAAGCAAGGCCTGCGACAAAGTTTGTTAGGCTCCGCAATTAATGAGAGTTGTCCAATTCTCTATTATGTCATTGTATCAAATGAATGGGTGTGAATGCATTAATTTAAGGGCAAAATGGGAAAGAAAATAACCATAACTCTGGTGTTTTTTTTTGTTTGTTTTTGCGATAAATCCCTTAATTTACTCAAACATTGCGACTATCATTCTTGTTGTTCTATTTCTACTAACTCGATAATAGTTTTATACGAGTGAAATGATAAACCTCATCACATGACATTATGTGATGGGATCTATCATTCCAATCACATAAACATAAAATCGAATTAATTCGATGTACCTCCAAATCTTTATTCTTAACCCAAAAGTGTGATGTAAAAATGTCGAACACACGTGCTAATGTGTTTGTTTATTTTTGTTCATTATAGCTCTTAGTCCATTTATGATGACCCAGTGTTTAAGAACTGACCCATTATCCATTTTTACCCTAAAGTAAAAAAAAAAAAAATCAATTTTACTCGAAAAACAATGGTTGAAGATTTCAACAACATTTTGTTATTTCATCAAATACTACTTAGAGAATATTGGGAATGCTTTTTGTTGATTATACAAATAATTAACATAATTTTTTTCATCTCATAAAGTAAAATATTAAAATTAACTAAACTTGACTAATGATATTCTTTCCAATAAATTAACAAACATGAACTCTGAAAATACCAAAATGTTTCATTAATTAGTTTTTGGAAAATATGAAATTTTAATAATGCATATCAATCAAAGACCACGAGACTTGTGGTCCATTGGTATTTTCTCGCATTTCAAAGTGAAAGGTTGAGGGTTGGAGTCTCTCCAAATTTACTGTGGGGGTTAATCTTGCCAGAAAAAAAAATCAATAAAAAACTATTGAAATTATTTTGTGTTTTTGTTGTAATGGCAAAAATTTGAGAGAAATTTAATGCCAGCATAATTGTGGAACTATCATATTTGTTATATAAAAATGTTTTTGAGCAATATAGAATTTAATAATGTAAATTCTAAAATGATTGTTGATATTATTTTTCTTTTCATTGAAATGGCAACAAATCCATGTAAATATTTTAAGGATGGGATTGTTTAATTTTCATATTTAATTACTATAAACATGAGATCATGCTAGACGTTTCAAGCGACAATTCACTCTGATTACGATCAATTTAAAAGATCGTTAAGTCATTGACAAACTTTTTACTCGACATTCCATTACAAAATTTGATATTTTGTGATTCGACTGCTCAACGACAAATTTTGATATTTCATTATTATTCGATCGCTTAATGACAAAATTTTGATATTCCATTATTATTCTTCGCTTAATGACAAATTTTGACATTCTATTATGATTCGATTGCTTAATGACAATTGACAAATTTTGATGTTTTATTGCGATTTGATCACTTAATGATAAATTTTTTAAAAATAATTGAGCTATAAAGCTGTTAAAGATCAACTCGCGTAAAAATTTGAAAAGTAGTCAAGTTACTACCAACTTTACATGACATTTAGTTGTGATTTGATCACTTAACGACAATTTTTTTTTAAAATAGTTAACCTATAAAGTTGATAACGGTTAGGTTGTGCGAAAATTTGAGAAGTAATTAAAGTTACAACGGACTTTATACAACATCCCACTGTGATTCTATCGATTAACAACAAAAATTGATATTTCGCGATTCGATTGCTTAACAACAAATTTTGACATTCCATTGTTAGTCAATCGCTTAATGACAAATTTTGACATTCTATTGTTATTCAATCGCTTAATGACAAATTTTGGCATTTTGTTGTGATTTAATCGCTTAACGACAAAATTTGATGTTCCATTATTATTTGATCACAAATTTTGACATTTTATTGTGATTCGATTGCTTAATGACAAATTTTGATATTTTATTGTGATTTGATCACTTAACGACAAAAAAAATAAAAAAAATTGAGCTATAAAGCTGTTAAAGATCGGCTCGTGTGAAAGCTTGAAAAATAATTAAGTTACGACTAACTTTACATGACATTTAATTGTAATTTGATCACTTAACGACAAAATTTCAAAAATTAGTTAACCTATAAAGTTGATAATGGTCAACTCGCACAAAAATTTGAAAAGTAATTAAAGTTACAACTGACTTTATACAACATTCCATTGTGATCCTATCGATTAATGACAAATTTTGATATTTTGCGATTCAACCGCTTAATGACAAATTTTGACATTCCATTATTATTCGATCACTTAACGACAAACTTTGATATTTTATTGTGATTTGATCGCTTAACGACAAAATTTTGAAAAATAAATGAGTTATAATGTTATTAACGGTTGACTTGGACTAAAACTTGAAAAGTAGTTAAAAAATTACAACTGACTTTACATGACATTTCATTATGATTCGATCACTTAACGACAATTTTTTTTTATTATAAATGATTGCACTATAAAGTTGTCAACGGTCAACTCATGCGAAAATTTGAAAAGTAATTAGAGTTGGAACGGATTTTCCATGACATTCTACTATAATTTAACTGCTTAACGATAAAATTTTGAAAAATAGTTGAGTTATAAAGTTATTCGCAATCGACTCGCGCAAAAAATTGAAAAGTAGTTAATGTTATGACGGATTTTATACGACAGTTTCATTGTGATTCGATCGCTTAATGACACAATTTAAAAAAATAGTTGAGTTATAAAGTTGTCGGAAGTTGATTAGTGAAAATTTAAAAAGTAGTTATAAGTTACTCATAGAAGTTCATCTTCTCTTTTAGTGTCTATTTAATTAAAAATTAAAGTATAATTAAAATTAAACTGATTAAAATTCATTTCACCATTCACACACCGAACATGAAAATATAGTAGTTGGAATTATAAAAAAAAAAAGAAAAAAAAAGAAGAAGAGAGAAGTCGAGAAGAATGGTACTCTAGAGATTTCGGATATCTGAGTCAGGTTATCTAAATTTCACATCCATAGGCGTTAGGGTTAACGCCGTCACCTCTCTGTCTTAAGGAATCTGAACGCACTAGTGGCCTTCGTCTCTTTATAAGCACCAATGTGCTCGCCACTTCCACTCTATCTCGCTTTCTCCGCCCAATACCTATTCTAGACACACTCGAGATCTTCGAAAACCCAAATATTTTACATTTCTTTATCAGTCACATCAAAACCTTTGATCGAATTTCGAGTCTGATCGTTGTATCAGCAAATTCAGGTGCCAAATCTTTGTATACAGTCGCAGATTGATATCACCTCACTTACCAAAAAAGAAAAAGAAAAAGAGATTGATATGTATATTATATACTAGTACATATACACACACACATATATGTACATTTCTCGATGATTTTTTTATTTGTTTCCGTTGATTTAGTATAGATACGAGTCTTTTGTGCGTGTCGTATCATCTGTAAAGGTCTTTGGATATGCATCGTTCATTTCTCTGTTTGTTCCAAGATTTCTTGTGTCTGATTCTGATCGTTCTTGTGGTTTATTTTATGTTACTTTTAGAGTGAGTTGCCACTTCCTCAAGCGCGGGTCGATATCAGAATTTTTATTTTTTTAATATGACCCGAAGAAGAATCACGTGAAATTCCCACAATTTTTTTTAGAGTGGGGCCTTTATTATTATTATTATTTTTTAAAATTTTTCCTTATTTTTATTTTATTTATTTAATTTTGTCCAAATCCAAAATAATCTTCATTTTCAGACTTGAATCTTGGCTACCCACGAAGGTTCTGTGCTCATCGAAATACATGCATGTGCCCGTCCCACACCCTAATTGTTAAATTTGGTCGGTCGGAGCGAGATCGATTACCTCTCTTATGTGAGCAAAAAGTTCACCTGAGAAGCACAATTTCACACTACCATTAATAGGTAAAAACATATCAACATAAAATCAGTATTAATCTTAAACTACCAGATTATTGTAACTATTCTTTCTAAATAGTAAATTTGGAATTCATATCACAACTCAAGGCAAATCAACAAAGATTCCGTGTAGGCATGCAAGTAAGCTTTCTTGATTAATGGATATATGATCAGCTTCTTTCAAGTTCATATCTGCTATATATGTGCATATAATATCTTTTTAAGTTTTACAGTGTGTTTATACTTTATACTACACATGCTGTGTGTGTTAAGTATCTGCGTTATTACTTGGAATATGATTTTTTTTTTCCTTGACACGTCAAAAGGCTCATTTGGTTTAAGATTTTATTTTAATTTATTTTATGCAGGCAAACGAGACAATAAATTTGGCAATTCATGAATTCTTTCAATATCAGGTGCAGTTTTCTATTGTTGTTTGTTGTGCTAATAATCATTGTTTTGTATATGATAATGCGTACACATATACATACATGCATACGTACACACACACGTATATATTTATGTAAATTTCTTGATGATTGTTTATTTGTTTCTGGTGATTTTAATTTTATGTAAATATGGATCGATCTTCTATTAGTTTTTCATCATCTGTAAAGGTTTTTGGACGTGCTATCATTCATGTCTCTGGTTATTTTGTTCCTGAGATTTCTTGTATTATTTTATGTTCCCAAAATTTTTAGTGTTTTCGATATGACCGGAGGAAGAATCATGTGAATATAGAGTAAAATTTTCTGGGTGAGACCTCTTTCTTTTAGTCAATTGCTATCTAGTCTGGTATGAGATTGTGTTCTTTTATATGAACAAATCCTAAAATGTTCACACACTACATTAACAGGTAAGAACATATAAACATAAATCAGTATTAATCTCACTTCCAGATTATAAATAGTAATTTGGAATTCATATCACAACTGAAGCCAAATTCTATAAGATTCTCTGTGGGCAACCATTCCATGCGACAAGTGAGTTTTCTTGATGGTCATTTTTATCAATTTTACGTTGATGGGCTGTGCACCATCATTTTTTTTAATGGATGACGAGCCTTTCTTTAAGTTCACATCAATCTCTATTGCTCTCTCTATATATATATATATATATGCACATATAACATCTATTTTAAGCTTTAAGTTATACGCGCTTTGTGCGTAAAGTCTTTGTGCTATTAGTTGGAATTTGATCTTTCTTCTCAAACCAGATGGTTCAATTGGTTTAATATTTTATTTAATTTTTAATTTTATGCAGGTAAACGAGACAATGAAATTATCAATTCATGAATTATTTTATTTTATTTTTTGATAAAAAAATTACATTTATAGAAAATGACAACAAATCATTTATTTGTTGTGAGAAAGTGTAGGCAGAAAAAAATCAAGTGGGGAATATGAGGTTTGTTTTGATACCCACCAGCTTCCTTTGACGCCAAAGTTCTTCAATCTTACCGATCCAAACAATCTCCAAAACGACATTTAAGCTTGAAAAGCCGAAAGCTGCTTTTCAAAAGTCAATTCAAACAAGACCTTCCAGTGAGATTCAGCTCATGGCATTAGTTCATGGCTGCCGGATTCACCCTAGCATTATATGTGCCGGAATGAACAATGGCCAGTCTGACAGCTATTGGTTTGAGTTTGTTTAAGCATGAGCTGTATTAGTTGTCATCCTTTCATGTTTCTTTGTTGGTTGGCACTAATACTAGTTGAAATTTAGTTTTAGCTGGAAAATTATTTATTGATACAGGGATTTCTAATTTGTATTTTTATTTGTTTTCATTACATGCTCAGGTGGTGGTTGTCCAAATGGTCCAGTGTGCTGATATCATCCATCAATTTTTAGAACCATAGCATTGATGTATGGTAGGAGATAAGGCTTAAATCTAAGCCAACATGGGTTTCGATACTGACTGCATATTGGACATTCAATCTCTTGCTGGGGAGTACTTCTGCCCTGTCTGTCGCCTGCTTGCCTACCCAAATGAAGCACTTCAGTCACGGTGCACTCATCTATATTGCAAACCTTGTTTGAAATACATTGTGGGAACTACTTGGGCTTGTCCATACGATGGATACTTGGTGGCAGAAGCGGATTCTAAGGTTAAATTTCACCTATCATTGTTTTTACTGTGCCTATCTAAGTTTCTTGTCATCTTATTTTTTTCATAAGTTTGTTTAGTAACACTTTTCTGCAGCCGCTTATAGAATCAAACAATGCACTGGCTGAAACCATAGGCAGGATAGCTGTTCATTGTCTCTATCACAGGAGTGGATGCACATGGCAGGGTCCTTTATCTGAGTGCACTTCCCATAGTTCTGGGTGTGCCTTCGGAAATTCTCCAGTTGTATGCAACAGGTGTGGAGTCCAAATTGTGCATTGTCAAGTACAGGAGCATACACAAAACTGTCCTGTGAGTGCAATAAGGCATAGACATACCTATACATATAACGCATACACTTACCTTGTTTTCTTGATGAATTCATTCTTGTATAATTGAACAATAGGGTGTGCAGCCTCGAGCACAGCAGGCACAGGGTGTCCAGGGCACTGTGGCTGCTGTTGCTGACCAGAGTCAGACTGCTACTCAATCTGGAGCACCAACTTCTCAGTCCCAGACTTTACAAGCTACCGCTGCACCACCACTTGGATTTGGTCCCAATCCGCAAATTGGTACAAATTCAGAAGCTCAAGCTATAGCTCCAGCTGGTGTGCCAGCTCCAGAAAAGTGGTTTCAGCAACAATATCAGCAGTACCCTGGATGTGACTCTTACCAGCAGACTTGTCAACATTACAACCCCTACCAACAGCAGGCCATCCGGCACTACCAGCAGCATCCACAACGTGTTCAATGGCAAAATCAGCCTCAGGATTACATTCAGCCCCAACAGGGCCAACACCAGCCTCAGCCTCATCTTCAGCCTCAAGCACAGTTCCAGCCTCAGGCCCAATCCCAATCCCTACCCCAACCTCAACCTCAGCCTCATGCTCAGCCTCAGCTGCAAGTTCAGCCTCAACCACATCAGCTTGTCCAGCCTCTGGTGTCTGCCCAAAATTTTAACCAGGCGGGGCATCCTAATACTCAAATGCGATCACAGATTCATCCACCCCTGCCTGGCTACCCACATCTTCAGCCCCAGCCTCAGCTATACCCCCAAGCCCATCCTCATCCCGTTCAGGCTCATCCACAACATATGCAGATACCTCAATATCAGCAGCCTCATTCTCAGATGCAACATCTACAACAACAAATCCATCCTCAGCCTCAGCCTCAGCCTCAGCCTCGGGTTCAACCCCAGGCTGATGCTGTCACCCAACCCCAACAAGAAGCTCAGCTTCAACATCATCCCCATCCCCAACTTCAGGCTCCTCAGCCTCACCAGCTACCAAATCCAAATGCCCAGTCTCAGACACAGCATCCCCCAACCCATGCAGTGATTGGCCATTACTCACATACGCAACCCCAGGCTATCCAGCAAATGCAGTTGGGAGCCCCACAACAACACCCTATGCATATGCATCTCCAGAATGGGCCTCTGCCTCCACATCCTGCCCAAATGCATGGTCAGTTCCCTTTACAGCCTCTACAGCCTCCTCAGATGCCTCCTCAGATGCATCGACCACAACCTCATCCTCCAATGTCAAGTCAGCAACAGCCAGCTTTGTTGCCATCACAAGGGCAAGTCTCAATCATCCCTTCTTCACAACAGCAGCCAATTTACCCACATGCTCAGCAACCTGGTCACTCAGTTAACCATCATCCTGTTATGGAGCCAATTCAACAACCAGTGCCTCAGCAATATGTGCAGCGGCAGCAGCAGCAGGGTCAAGCATTGGGTCCGGTTCAGAGTCAATCACAACAGCAGGACTGTGTTGTAAAGCATCAGCAGCAGCCTATGCAGCCCCACTTACATCCTCAGGGTCCGCCAAATGTTTTGCAGCAAAATTATAATGCCTATTTGCATTCACAACATTTTACAGAAGGCGTGCAAGTTAAAGAGTCTCAAAATTATGCGGGAAAGCCTATGATGCCAAATCATGGGGCACAACTGCAGCAAACCACTGGTGGATTGGCTGGTGCTCAAGCGAGGCCAATGCAGTTTCGTGCTAGCCAACCATCTTCCAATCAGAATTATCCTCTCAGGGGTAGCAACCAACTGCTAACGTCTTCTGAACAACTAATCGTCCAATCTGGGTTGACCTTAAATCATGTGGAGCTTGAGAAGCAAGGTGATCATATGCTTGAGAAGTGTATAGTCAAGCGAGAAGCTAGATCACCCTTTGAGAGAACAAATGCAAATAGTTTGGTCCTGACGTCTGTTCTAGCTGCTGATTCAGTTGAAGTAAGAACTCTGAAATCTAAAACAGACGTGAATTTTGTGATTGATAGAGAAAGGCCTATAGGTGGAGATGAAGGTAATACTAGCAAGGTTGTTACACTTGGCAAGGATCCAGATTCTCAGTTTCATACTGCTGAAAGTGATTCTGCAGAGGCTGCAATCAAGCCTATGGCTAAGAAAGAGAGAACTGAGCGTTCATTAGAGCCTTTGCCTGGTGGCAGGTCTGTTAAAATTGTAGCCGAGCAGCAAAAAGAGGCTATTAATGTCCATATTCAAGTGGAACATTTCTCGGTCGATGATGCTTCACTACAAGAAGCAAAATCTCTCAAGGAACAAAGCAGAAAGTTTCTAAAAGATGCAGTGGATGCAGGCATGCTGGTTTCTACTGGGGCTGATAAGGGATCACAAGCTGTTCCTCTGGCATCTGCTCATAAATCTGATAGTTCCATCCAGAATCTTGCCCCCCAAGGCAATTCTGTCACTCCTCTTAATGGTAGAGATCCTTTGCAACATGACCAGGAAAGAAAGTTGAGCCAATCCCATCTTACTCAAGGTCCTGGAGTTGATGAATTTAGGCGCTTCCCTCCACGTGTTCAGGTGAAAGGCAAGGGTTTAATGTACCCTGCTCATCCTGTTCCACTCACTGATCGGGGAAGGCATCAGCAGCCGCCGATGTATTATGGGCCTTCCTCTCATCAACAAGGGCCTGTTGCACCTTCATTGTTACAAGCAGGTCCTCCAACTGCATCCCCAAATCATGCACAAGTTCCGGGGCAACCCCCAACCCTATTAAAGCCTCAAGGACATAGTCATCTGCCTGGCAACCCACCAGAGCATTTCCGGCAACCTGTGAAGCAGCTTGATGGTTCTTTTCATCCTGAAATACCTATAGGTAGATTCCAAGGTCCAGGCTCTACATCGTCTTTAAGGAGGGGACCTAGTCATATTGGTCTTCACCAGAAAAGCTTTGAAGTGCAATCTGGTGCTCCTCTAGAGCAATGCAATCAATATCATATGCCTCTACGTGATGAACTCTGTAGGATATCTGAAGGTGGACGTCCTATAGTAGGTCTGCCGCAGGTTGAGGTGCGTAGTGGATCATTTGATTCATGTGGTGGGATAATGGGAAAAGAACCACCACATGGTCCTGAAGGTCAGGTTGGTCAGCAGAAACATATTAATCCAATGGAGACTGAATTTTTTTCCAATCAGAGGTCTTGTCACTTTTATGGCAGACAGCCTAATTCCCATTTACATGAGACTTTGGAAAGTGGTACAATTGGGCAGCTATCTGGTATTAAATCAAATGTGTCGAGAAGTTGGAGGGAGTTTGATTTGGGTGAGTTTGGACCAGTTGCTGGATTTGGTCGGCATCACAATCGAACGCGTGGATTTGGAAATCTTTTGGGTGTCCCACTTAACCAGTCAGCGTTGGATGATATTGATGGTTATGAATCACACTCGTTTGGTGAAGGTAGGTTCCCCCTTCTACCCAGCCACATGCGAAGAGGTGAGCTTGAAGGTCCAGGGACTCTGCGGGGAGGTGACTTGATAGCGCAAAGTACTTTGCCTAGCCATTTAAGGAGGGGTGAACATCTGGGTCCTCGGGACTTGTCGAGTCATTTACGTCTGGGTAAGCCGGCTGGTTTTGGTGTCCTTCCTGGACAAGCACGTATAGGGGAATTGACTGGGTCTGGAAACTTATCTCAACATCTGCCTCATGGTGGATCATTTGGAGGCAACAAGTTGAGTCATCCTCGTCTTGGCGAGCCTGGATTTGGAAGCAGTTATTTTCTCCAGGGATATCCAAATGATGGTGGTTTTTACACAGTTAGTATTGATGTCTTGCTGGTCATTGCTCATTTTGTCTTTCTCTGTTTCCTACTGATAATGCAACTGTTGACTGATATAGTTTGAATATGGTATGCAAATAGAGTGCGCGTAAGTTTTAGGTTAGTCCATCTGTATTTGTTATGTATCTTTTTGATTGCATGGATCCTCAGGGCAGTCTGAATTCCTATGATAACTCAAGAAAAAGAAAGTCAGCAAGCATGGGATGGTGTCGCATTTGTAAAGTTCATTGTGAAACGGTGGAAGGATTAGACCTGCATTCACAAACAAGGGAACACCAAAATATGGCTATGGATATGGTTCTAAGCATAAAGCAGCAGAATGCAAAGAAACGGAAGTAGGTTATCATTATTTTATGAAATAAAAGTTGCTAATATTTGGGTCAGAAATATCCAACGCCTTTTGTGGCTTCTCTTGTAGAACTTCCAATGATCATCCTTCACTTAAGGGGGCAAGCACATCGAAAAGCTCCGGTTACCATGGTTGTGGCATTAAGTCTTGAGTCATGGTGCTATGCTAGATGGTGGACTACACTGATCTCATTCCCAACTTGGAATTAAAGTTGTCTTTGGTAATTTCACATTTAGCAATATATAGTTGATTCACCCTTATATATCTCTTTACTGTTTTCAGGGTTTGTTTATGCTAGTTTTGTCATTTCAGGTTGCAGCCTTGTTATTGGAGATGGTTTTGGAACTGAAGTTTCAGTGGCAGTTAGGTTTGTTTTGTTTATGATTTTGACAGTTTTATGTCAAGTTAGCATTTTTAATTAAAAGTTAAACAGAATTTGCGCTATCAGTTTATTAGTCAATGATGTTCTTTTTGGAAAAATGTGGTACTTGCTCATAGGGAACAGGATGGCTATCTAGTTTTGTGGTTTGAAATGTGTTATGTCTACATTACCAGTGTGTTGAATTGAATATGGCGCATGTATGGGATCTAGGTTGATCTTAATCTATTTATATCCTGTATTTGTTCAAAATTTTCTTTTGGACTTGGCTGTATTTATTGGCTTGTCACTTGTGTGAGCTATGCTGAGGGCTTTGTTAATGGTATATTTCTGGTGCCAATGCTGGTTGTTGTCGTCTTTTCTCATTCTTTGGTTTCAGCATGCTAATTGAGAAATTGGGATATTTGTCTGTCTGAAGATAAAAAATTTAATGAAACAAATAGTACTCCAACCAAGCTCTAATGTTTTCTTCTGTTCAATCTTTTTACTTCAACAACAGACTCTTCAAGAATCCATATCTAATTATTGTCCTTCTCGGCTGTACAACCTTAGTTTTACATTGGCCATCAGTGTTGACCAGCTTGCTCTTTTTTCTGTTTGGCCTACTTCTCTTTCCTATTCATTAAGACTTTGAGCTATATCTTTAATAGTAAAAATGAAAACTCTGGTCCGTGGGTTTAATTTATGGAGTAAAATGATAATGATGTTATGATTGTTGGAAAGGAAGATGGTACAGTTAAAAGGATGATACAGTTGGAGATGATAGACCGATTCTGATCAAGAGGAAAATTTCCTCAATGTGCATTCTCTCTTTTGGAATTAATAAGGGCATCCGTTATTTTATGTGATTCGTAGCAAATAAGTAGTTTTGTTAATGGTTTTCATGCTTCCACCACATAGAATCATTTTGTAGCACTGAAGTTCTAATTTGTTGATAAATTATTCCCTTGATATATCTGAAAAGCTGAGAAGCCCTATCTGTATGGGACATTTGTCGAACATGAGCTCAACACTAACATTTCTTGAATACTTCTAAACACGTGTGACTGATGAAGCTTGAACGTTGAATAAGACTTTCTTTTAACATGGAAACAAAGTGTGACTGATGAAGCTTGAACATTGAATAAGACTTTCTTTTAACATGGAAACAAAGTATAATTGTAAGGAATATAGAATTAGTGGTTTATATAAAATTTATATAAAGTTTTATCATATTTAGGAACCAAAAGAAATATTTTATTGAAGGAGTAGGATAAATCATCAAATTATGTTCATTTTTGCATCTGCTTATCTTAGGCTGACCACGTATATACATGGTGTTTTGTTATGTCTTTCTCTATGCGACAAGTGATTATAAATTTATAATTATATGAGTAATAAATTACAAAGTTCATGGTACAAGCATAAAATGTTTATTTAACATATATAATACGAGTACAATTTTTAATTTGAAGTGTCATATTCGTATCTCGTGTCCATATCCATCCTTTTTAGCTGAAAAAGACACGATCTGTCCATTTAGCGTCAGTATCATAATTTATCATTTATTTTGCTTTTTTAGTGAATGATTAAATTAGTTACCTCTACATATTGTTTGCGACTAAATTTACCCTGCTGCTACAATCTTGAGTGTCATTTTAAACAAGGGCATGAGGAAATTGTCCAATGCTAGTCAGTTATTGGAGGGATTTCATTCTAGAAATTACTTTGCAATGTGTTAGCATTCTCTGTTACGCTTTTAGGGGGTGGTAAAGGGGCAGAGAAATCAACAATTGCCATTATTCAAAGCAGGACCGTCTGGATTAAAGATTGGAATGAAATTATATACATTACCCTTATGATACTGTACAGTCAGATTCTCGTAATTAAGTAAGCATTCAGTACTGAGTGTGGAACACTTGTTGTCCCTTTGATCTGCATAATTTTTCTAAAGGGGTTAAATTTCTTATACTGTAGGTTCTAACAGTTTTATGATCAATCACACTTACTAAGCATTTGAAAACGCTTCTTTAGAAAACTGAGAATGGACACTGACCTACCCAAAACGCAAGGGAAGCATGATCAAAAATACAATTGAAAGATTACTAGATATCCTGGATAGGAAACCGAGTGATAGAAAAGATGATTTTGGTTAGAACTTTTCAGAAAACAATATGATGAGTGGTTGGTTGTTAAAAACAAATATATTATTGAACACATTTGAATTTTCTTGTTCAAAAGGACTAGAGAGGAAGAACTGATGTTAATGAGGAGAAATAGGTTGGTGTGATTCAGGATTGGTTTTGCCTGAACATATTTGCGATTGCAAGTTATCAATGATCTCAGTATGTACCTTTTGTAGACAGCTAGATTTGACAGACCTTGTCTATTTCTGATCTTCATGGCTGTAATTAGGTATGAGGCCACCAATCGTCTAGTACTCATACAGCACCAAGGACTTGAATAATTTTTCATTCAACTCTTTTGATTCTAGGTTAGTTTAAAAGGACGTGTGCATTTTAGTTGGTACACAGGGATTTAAAAATCTGCCCTCTGCAGTTATGTGTGGGACTGTGGCTTTCTGGAAGTTGAACAACTATTTCCAGGAAATCCTCTGTTGCATGTGATTCTAAATGGTTCAACACTAAAAAACAATAAATGGTTGGACTGATGCTTGACTGACAAAGCCTCTGTGAACTGTGTCAACACTCAATAATGCTTTTAACACTAAAAAACAATGCCTATTGGTGGTAACTGCAAACAATGCCTATTGGAAATTTAGACTGGAACAAATGGTTGGACTGATGCGTGACTGACAAATTATGGCTATTTTTGTCATGGTTCTATTTGGCCTTGGAATGGCCTGATATTTGCTGTAAAATTTGGTATAGACTAAAAATTATGCCATACATCTAACATAAGGCAAGCTGCAAGCGAATATTCCAGCGTATGGAAATCATAAACTGAAATAGTGAAAAATTGAAATAGACAGTTTCATATATGTGAAGTGAATTGCTACCCTAACTTGTACTGCCCCTAAATTATATGTGGAGAAATTCAAAAGAAACTATAAATGTTTTCTGATGCATGAGTTTGGTTCCCCTACGGGCAGAGTGGTTTCCTTCTATTCTGATGGACTTCTAGTCGTCAAGGAGAATAACTTTTTTTTTTTTTCTCTATATCAAAATTTATAGAAAAACAGAAAATAGCGAGTCATGAAATTTGAAGTTAATGGATATATCAACAGTGGCAATATTGGAATACAGGCAAACTAATGGCTGCATGGCTCAAATCTGACTGGTAGTTAACTTTTTGTATCTATTTGAGAAAATTCCAGAAATATGTTATTGGATTTCCAGAGCCCTTTCTTTGAAGCAGGTTTTCTTGTGGGATTAAATTCTTAAAAGTTGAGAATATGTTGTTTTGTAAAATATTTTGAACTTTATGAAAAAATGGAATTATGAATTTAGCGTAAGATTGCTGGATATTGTATAAAAATAAAAATAAAAAAAGGAGTGAAAGAAGAAGAAGAGATGGGGAATAAGCGAAGGAGACTGCTACTAGACTATACTTGGTTGCAAGATCATGTGGAACAGCTGTTAGGTGATGTTGAATTGTATCAGTACATTATGTTTTGTATTGAATACAGTTGAGTAATTTATGACTGCTAAGTAGTTTCATTATGATACTTAATGGAGAATATTCAATTAATTCCAGGAGAGCATAAACTACATGAAACCCCTATGTTAAATAAAACTGACACTTTAAACTAAAATACTAGAATGTTCTTGTCAACTTATGTCATTGCGTGCTATGTGAGTCATGTTTTTGTTATCCATAATTTGACATCTGTCTGATCATTTTAAAAGCCTTCTAGCTTTACCTCAATTCACTATTGAGTTATGTGATGTTGAATTGTGTCGGTGCATTATGTTGTGCACTGAAAACAGTTGAGTAATTTATGACTGCTAAGTAGCTTCATTATGATACTTATTGGAGAATATTCAATTAATTCCAGGAGAGCATAAACTACACGAAGGTCCTAAGTTAAATCAAACTGACACCTTAAACTAAAATACAGGAATGTTCTTGTCAACTTATGTCATTGCGTGCTACGTGAGTCATCAAACAGAGACCACAATAGGATGTTTCTGTTACCCATTATTTGATATCTGTCTGATCATTCTAAAAGCCTTCTACCTTTAATTCAATTCACTATTTAATTCTGAATATTATCCGATTAAATATATTTGATTACAAATCTGTAATATCACTTAAAATAATAAGTTAAATGGGGCAAAATTTTAAGTGATAGAGACTTCATTTTTCACCAAACAGTGAACGCTTAAAGTTCTAAAAATGTATCACAGAAATTCTCGAATTCAAATTAGCACTTAAACCTCAGGACTTATAATTCAGTAATTGACATTTTTGGCACATAATTTTCAATTTTATCAAATAGCACCTTAATGTCCCAGTTTTTTTGGCTGGTGACCTGGAGAGATTATTCAGTTTGTATTTTTATGGTAAATAAAGTGCAAAAGTTGCTTAGCTGTTTCTTAAGTAAACTGTTTTTTCCCCTTACCATAGTTGTACGAAATTGAGTTATAATCCATAATCTATCGACAATTAATTTAAATTCTCGAGGTTAGTTTTTAAGTTAACTTTTTGGTTGATTTTTTTTTCTTTTTTCCCTATAGATCTTTTCAATTCAAGCTGTGTGTTATATCGGGGAAGCAGATGACTAAAAGTCTTAAAGTTCAGCAGAAAGGTTTACTCACAAATCTTTTATATGGTAAGGATATGTTCAGTGTATAAATTTTGTTTCCTGCCAAATGCTTTGAAGTTTTGTGCTTGTGAAATTAGTGATTTATTGGGGAATTGTTATAATTTTTTGCATCTACAATCCTCTGAAAATCTTTGACCGATTTATTACATTTTGATAAGTAAGTCGAATGTTAAAATTTCTAGGGTATTTTTCATGGTATTAGTAGGTTAGAAAAATTATTTTCCTTTGTGGATCAGAATCAAATTTATATATATATATATATAATTTTTGCGAAACAATATGTTGATTGTGTCTGCCTCTATATGGAGTATATTGGTCACTTCAGGTTTCCCCCTTAAATTCATTGACTGTTTGAAGACTGAATGGTATTAATCTGTACCATCTTTGTATTTTTTGGTTGGCAATCACTAGTTTCTTGTTGCTGCTTAATGTCCAGGCACTCAAATAAAATTTATCTTTGTCAAAATTTTCTTATATTTTAGGATGATCTCTGAATAATTGATGGTGGACTCCACACACCCCTCACTCTTTAGTCAGTATCGTAAGGTCTCAATTCATCACTTTCTTTATAAGGATTGTGAACAAGAACTGTAACGATGTACACACAAGATTTCTTGTCCCGATCCTCTTCTATTTTCCACAATGCTCCTGGCTTTGTGCATGCCATTATAGTATATAACAGGTTGGAGATGCTTCTTAAAAATGTAGGCATATGTGGAATTTTCAGACAGTTTTAGCTGTTGAGTATTAAACTTAAGAAACTATTCACATTTATAGATAACTGTGTGATGCTACCTAACATAAGAAGAAAATTGAAAATTTTGGTACATGGTTCAACTTATTTTTTAATAATTGCAAGAATTTTGTCTAAGTTCAATTTATAGACTTGGATACCAGAGTAGCAAGTATTTTGGAACGCTACTTGATTTTGATTTTGGAGTTGTTTATTAACTCGGGAAAAAAAACAGATATTACTATCCGAAAGGCGAAATGGGTGTGCAGTTGGGTTGGCAAAAATTAAGTTCTGATCAGCTTTGGGTAAGACAAAGATGGGGCATTACACATCTGTATAATGTGGAACTAAATATGATTGTTCATTTCTTTGCTAGATGAATGGTGAGATTTCATCAATACCACTCTGACATGGTTTCAATATTATATGGCCCATAAGACAAGTATATTCTGCTAGAAATACATCAACTGAAGTTAAATTGTGTTCGTTGTTGATGCAAGCTCAATGATTCTAGTTCTTGCAGGTGTCATTGCTTGAGTCAAGCGCAATTTGAATGGAACTTTAATGGTGAGGACATTTTGGTTGGATGTGTTACGTAACCAGGGGGTTTATGCATCATTGTCATTCATAAATAGAATGAGAACACATACCCTAGAAACTTCTAGAATCATGGGAGATACAAGATTCATAAATAAATTTAAATATTATAATTCAGTTACTTCTGATGCCCTGAAAAATATCTTGAAGGAACACTACTCGTGTAAAGTGTTCTTTGACTTTTGATGTATAAGAAACTTCTAATGTCCATTTAAACAAGAGCAGTTTATGGTTGTTTCTTTCTTTTTTCCTTTTTTTAGTATTATGCCGTAATGATCATCTTTACTTCCAGTAATAAAAGATTAATTATTTGTGGAAACATTTGGCTCTGGGCTCCAACTTATACTTAATGGAATGCATTGCAACAAACAAAAGAAGTGAGAATGCTAAAATAGATTATAGGAATTAGAGATGGCAACCGGGTTGTGGTGTGGGGGGCATTGGGCGCAGAGGATAGTTTCCCAAAACACTACCCCGTTCAGTTAAGTGTTACACTGTCCTAAATTCGGGACGGGTTTCATCTTACCATCCCATCCCCGTTTATGAGCACAACACATAGTCCCAATCCCGCCCCATCCTATCCCGGCCGTTTATGAACAAAAAAGCACATACATAGATCATGAATAAACCAAACTATGATTTTTCCTTCTGATTGGATGATCACCATCAGCAAGTGTCAGTGTGTGGCACTGCGACTTTGGAAATGGGGATGAGACAGATGAGGTTTTAGAGATGTGAAGGCTTTGAAATGGAAAAAAGAGTGCCAATTGGAGATAATATTTTTGAGAGTTGTGAAGGTTTGATAGTGTTAATCGGACAAAAGAGGCTTGCAAGAAGGCTTTAGATCGTGGGCAAATCACCGATCGGAAAGTGAGGAGGTATTGCGGTAGTGGAATGCTGGTCTTTGGGAGTGGGAGGTGAGGTGTGGAGTTCGAGAGATCAGAGATGTTAGATACCATACTAAGTTTTTAATGTATATAAGGGTAATTTGAGTAATTTAAAATAGGAATAAGGTATATGCATAGTTTTACTATAGAATCGGTCCTGCCCTGAACACAACTCGAGTTCTAATCTCTTAACCCATACCCTTTCTTTTTTTCAAAAAAGGGTTACAATACCAGTCCTATTAGGGGCGGAAAACCACCTGGTCCGAAGAAATTGCCATCCCTATTAGGAGTGACCAGAATAGATGTGATTAATAATTAACTTCCGAGGGAGAAATTAGGAATATCGCCTATTAGTGATAAAATAAGAGGAAAAAAACTTAGTTAGTAGGTGGTGTGGACCTGTACAATGTAGACATGTAAACGCACCAACAAATAAAGGAAGGTTAGTTTACATAGAATTTAAGAGACAAGAGAGAAAGAGGATGACTAGAACTAATATGGGATGAAGTAATTAGAAAAAAAAATTAGAAATGAAATATAGTAGGAGAAATGACTTGTTATAGCAAAGAAGGAAAAAAAAAGAATTAATTTAGTCGACCCCATTCATATGGAATAAAGACAAATAAGACTATGATTGTAGTAAATAATTCATGTTACTTCACTGGTATATCATCATTGTTTGTTATTTTACTGAGATAACATCATCTATTGTGTAGGCAGTTCTTCATGCAGTGATCTTTGATAAACAATTTCTCATTTTTCGGTTGATCAAGCGATTTTGATATCTTGAACCCAAGCTTTTGAGAAAGCTTAGGAACCCCAATAGCAGGTCCTTTATTTGTCTTGGGTTGGAATAGAGTTGTTAGGAGTTATTATTTAGGGTAAAGTGCAAGAAACCCCCCCGCTATATACAAAATGTGGGAATAACCCCCCGACATTTAATTAATCCCCTCCATTTTAAAAATTGTGCAAATAGATCCATTCTGTCAATTTATTGTTAACACAAGGCTTAAATGTCTAAAATACCCTTATTAAAAAAAAATAAAAAATTGAGATAATGTAGAAAGACGAAAATGGACGTTTCCTTTCCTCTCTCTCTCTCAATCCACCATCTGCCCTCTCTCTCTCTCTCTTACTCAATTCATAGGGAAATCTCGTGTCTTACCTGTTAGTCCTATATATATATATATATATCAATGGAGTGAAGTAATTTTAAGTAAACAAGAATATTTCCAGTAATTTAGAGTGATACTGTAATATATAATATATAAAAATAACAATTTTTGGAAACACAAATACAACGATAAATGTCAAACTAGTAAAGCTAGAGAGTTGGAAAAGACTGGCCTATAATAGTGGAGAGGCACACAATACGTTGTCCTAAAGCCGCAAAGCCTCCCTACATGCAGATATAAGTGGTCTTTTGCTACTCCAAGATACAACCCTAATCCACTAGTGGTTTTCTTTAGGCACGTCCGAAGAAGACAAAGATGTACCCGAGTCCCGACTTGTGTCAAATTACCCAAGAACGTATATATATAAAATAGGTAAAAAATTGTAAAGCGTAGCAGGAGAAATTGTAGTAGCAGAATGAGAGTAAAATCTTTCATATATATGTATATATATAAAACTCCTAGAAAGACCCAACTTTTTTATAGACCTCTTGAGAGAGTGTCTAACGTTCACATAATTTGTCCAATAACCACTTAGGCTATTTTAAAGCAACGTTCATATGTGACATGCCTATTTAATTGCCAGCGTAAACCCAACAGTTACAAATGATAAGATCAAATCAGATAAATATCAAATCAAATAAAATTATCCCCTTGAAAAATAACATGTGGAAGAAGTTTTAAAAACTTCTTAAAAATAAACAGCAAATAAACAAAAAAAATAAATTATATAAGGGCAACATTATACTATGCAATAAGTGCAGGAGTCTTTTGGACTTGAACTTGCACTTAGTGTTGACAACTTCCATTCGAGGGATCTGAGAAACTGGGTCTTGAACTCGACCCCTTAAGCCAAACTTCAATATGTCACACACATAGTATTGACTATAGCTAGTTGCGCGGGGTAGCGCTAATAATGGCCATGCGCTCGTATCTTGCTTCTCATCGAGAGTTTCTAAAGAACAACTCAGTTCTTATAGTCGCGGCCTCATGACATCTCCCACTTGGGTAAATCCTCCAAGGATCTATGTGACCCATACATGGGTCTACTAAGTTCTTGTGCTTGGATATGGTTGGCAATGGCGGATACAATGGCATTGGGTAATTTATTAGAGTTTTATGGTAATTTGGGGACTGTGTTTTTAAGAATTGGAGTGGGTTTGGGTTGCCATGAAGAGGAATCGAATGGTTGTAATACAATTCTTCTTTATGGTGTCTCTCTCAACAATCAAATACATGGGTCTGCTAAGTTCTTGTGCTTGTAATACAAACTACCGTTGTATGAAGCAGGAAGAAGAGGAGTAGCTGAGGGTAAATTGAGAGAGAGAGAGGTGAGAGATGTCCTAGAGAGAGAGAGATAGAGAAGAGGTGAGAGATATCCTAGAGAGAGAGAGAGAAGGTGTTGGGTTTGTGACTTATATTCCTGTGAGGAAGTTACACTGGACTCTGGGTCATAAGGGAGGGCGTGGAGGCCCATGGCGGAGCCCGACTTGTTGCGGACGAACTAATATAGTGGGGGGTGCGTAGCCCCCTACAGTACGGTATGTTCATATTGGGGATTTATTTTATGTACTAGGGTTGGGAGATATATAAGTTGTAACCCGGATTCATTGTTCATAGTGGCTTACTTCTTTGGCTCTCCTGTGGAGTAGGCACAACGCTGAACCACGTTAAATCTGTGTGTTCTTTATCTTTCTGTTATTCTGTGTTATTGTTGCGTTTGTGTGATCAACAGAAGGCTATTGCAGAGAGGTGGGAGAAAAAGATACTATTAGGAACATTTTGGTCACTCAAAAGGGTAGTTTCAGATTTTCAGGTAAACTAACGGCCACTTTGTCATGGACATCTGACGGAAGGATCAATATGCACATATTTATCAAATCATAAGAGGTTATATGCACATACTAAACACTAGGAGTGTTTTGTGCACATCTTTTATATAACTAGGTTTTTTTTTTTTTTTGCACTTTACCCTATTATTTATCCACCTATTATCCAAGTTGGTTCACTGATATGATTTTTGGTAGTTGGTAATACCAATTAAACAGTAATTATTATAGGGTTCATTATTGATGCATTTCATGTGCCTCCTGTCATCATCCTATGTAATTTAATTTGTTTGTTGTGTTTGTTACTATAATAAACGAGGAGAGATGTATACTTGAGGGCCTGCCTACAGTACAAAAGGGAGAACCATCCACAACCAACAATAGAAACAAAAACTCCAAAGAACAACCTAAGCCTACATTTGGTAGGGGGGAAGGAAGGAGGGATGAAGCAAGCTTCCATTGCTTGTAGGAGGGAGAGGAATAAGGGAAGGTTGGGACGATGGAGAAGGCATATCTCCGGGCCCACCATTTTACTTCCATCCAAAAGTGGGTGGAAGGGGGAGAGAATTATATTTGTTAAATAAAATTGGAATAACTTTACTGATCTCATTTAATTGTACTAATTTATATATTCAAGGGTCTAATAGTAAAATGATAATATTATCCATTTCCTTCCCTCCCACCCTACCAAACAAAAGGAGGGATGGATACTTTCCCTTCCTGAGAGATGTCCAATCCATCCTTCATTCTCTTCCTTCCATCCAATTTTTCATCCCTCTATCAAACGAAGCATAAACGTCCTTAACATCCCCTCCCCACAACACAAACGTGCACACACGCACCCTGAAAAGTTAAGAGAAGGAAGGGATCACTGTAGCAACTGTACACTAACCACCTGATTTTGTTGCTTGCATAAAAGCAAAAGCATTTGTAAATATATCGATCTTTTCTTGATAAGAAGAAAAATTTGCAAGTGTTTTTATCTGTCTAATTGGTTGCTTGTTTGTCTTCTTTTGGCCTCAAATTTAGGGAATTCTTGGAACTTTTCTGAGATGGAATCCTTATATTTTATTGTGAACTCTTAAGTATAGTACATAATTTTTTAAGTTCTGTTTATTATTAAATGGGTTTACTTTAAATTTACTATTTCACAAAAGTTTAAGTAGTTGACAATAAAAGTTTTCCGGCATGCAGTCTCCTCTTTGATCCATTTGCATGAACAAGCTGCTTCAGTGAATTCATTGCTGTGCTAAATGCTTAGTCAACCTTTTTTTTTTAATTTTCGACCTTACCGAAAAGATCAAGAAAAATGCGCTTTCTAGCATGTTATACAATACAGTTCCCCTTTTTACCTGCATAAATGTAAAATGGAGGCAGAAAGTGGAAATATTAATTAAATAAAAAAAATGATATAGTTGGGGTTGAAGGGCAACAATTACTATCACATTCTGGGATAAGGCATTGAATGATGTGAATGTATTGATGTGGTGGCATCTAGATGCTTCCTCTTGCAAAAACCTAGAGCATTGCTAATATTTTAGAAGATTCACTGGTAAATAAAATTGCTTGTTTTAGTGTAGAAATTTTTGGAATTTGTTAGATTGTAGACCACTCATTGAAGTTCACTGTTGAAGGGGAAATGACGGAAGTTATCTGGATTTATAGGTTTCTTGTTACAGTTGGTATATAGCTCTAATTGTTGATCATTGAGGAGCTTTCAAAATTTGTTTGCTTCTCTCTTTAATAATTTTGCTGGTTGACCTTCAGATATCTTAGACAGATTCATTTCTCTCGATTTGAATTCGTCTTCATCGAATATTTATGTACCATCTTCCTTGGGATGATGGTTGTTTCTGTTTTAACCTCTCTTAGTCCTATATACTTTTAGGGGGAGACTATCCTTTGATTTTAAATTAAAAAATTGCATCACCAAGTGCTGGCCCTGCCTACGTGGGCGTTGGGAGAAGACTACGGGAGACGAAATTAGCCTTTGAAAATATTTATCCAGACGCATCTGCATCCTCATGCTTGTCAGCTTGAGTTTTTACCTTTGTGCCAAATAACGACCCTTTGTTCTTTGATTTTAATTGGATATTGAATAAGCTTTTAGTAGGATTTATAGTGGAACATAACTGAAACTGCTGTAGATGAGCCACAGTAAAGAACTTTAATATGCAAATGTCTAGGACATAGTTTTTAAACGATACAAGTCTTGGTAAAAAATTTATGTGGGGTGCTACTAAAAGTATATTATCTAATCCCTTTTGCTTAACTGTAGTTCAACCGCAAGACTAGCATAGAAATTATTATTATTTTTATTTCTTTGGGTTTGTATTAAGGTTAATTGCCTATGCTATCTAGATTGATTACTGATTGAATCGTGTTTGAACCTCTGAGGGATTTCTTATATTATGCTTCTATAACTGATCTGCTTCATTTCTTTTGTTGTAATGTTGGGGCTTAATTGAAGCTACGGCGTAGACCTTCCTCTGTTGGATGAGAATCTTGGACTTCAAGCACTCCGATTCTTTGTGGTTTTACCAGGTTTGCTGTATTTTCTGCGTTCTGAACTCAGTTGCATCACTCATTCATTGCAATGTTTTTTTGGCTGCAAGCTTTAGTTAAATTTCTTATGCAATTGTTTGATATATTTTGTTATTTAAATTCTTCTTTGTAAAAAGCTTTTATGTCACCTATCTTTGATATCTTGTTAAGCCAACTCTCCTTTAGATGTATACTGTGAAGCACTAAACCCTAGGCTGCGAATTAATGGACTTAGTCCTTCATATTCGTATTCACGAAGAAGTCATACCTTTAGGAGTCTTACCCAACTCATCACCTAACTTCCAAGAAAAGAGTGACAACCTCAGTATATCCTGCATTAACAATGTGGCCATACTGGAGGAAGGTTCACTTTCATCTCTTTTTCAGGAAGAGCTAATACTTGTTAGGTTTTTCTGGTTTGGCTTTTTTTCATGGTGGAACGTTGGAGCATTTCTATTGATCAGTCATGCCATATAGGCCCGATTCAGAAAATCCAATGCCTTTATTTCAATTATCAAGTGGATGCCTCAAATATATCAAAAGATGGACGAGCAAACCTAATTAATAGAAGTTCAAAGAGGTATTAGGGTCCGAAGTAACGTGAGATATGTAAAATCAGGTCCGATTATGCCTGTTCATAGTCCTAAATGGAATTGAGTGGTGTAGGAACCCATACATAAACACAGTATCTATCTTGAATTCTTGATACGCTTGAATGACCCTTTATCATTATGAAAATGTAAGATGAATCTATTCAAAATTTGCCAATGACTGCACCACCTAAAGCAAATAATTCATGCTATTCTGCCTATAGATAGTAATAATTGATGGGGGTAGAGGAAATATAATGTGCAGAGAGGAAAAAAATAGTGTGGTGTATGCATGTGCACGTGTCCACTGATGCTGTAATCTAATTTTTTGTTTTGGTTTTGACCAATTGATACCATTTTTTTCTTTTTCTTTTTTTCCGATCCGTGGTTATACCATTGGGCTAGAGGCCCTTTGGTAGCAATTGATATTCTTGATTGTCTGAATGTAGAGACTTATTTCTTATATTGGAGTAATTAGTTCATAGTTTACTTAATGTCCTCTTTCCTCTTCATTGAAAATATTCATAGGCGTTATACGCAAGAGATCAGTGCATTTTCGGTATACTTGACATGGGTGTTATATGTTTGTACTTTGAGTTGTTATTGCAGCCATTTTTTTTTAACCATATATGATTCTTGATGCTACCTTCTCTTCTATGATAGATTATCAGCTGAGTTTTGAAAAACTGGATGAGAAAAATACAGTATGTTCTAGCACTTGTGTTAATATGATTCTTGACAAGTATGTTGAAGAAGTCAGTATAACAAAAAAGAGCGGCAAAAATACTGGTCCAGATTTGTATGGGTGCAATACATTATTTTAAGAATTCGGGAACAAAAATATGGCAGCATTTATATGTTGTTTTTTCATGCATAACGCATCGATCATTACTTCTATCTTGTTTTTTGTAATTTTCTAGAACATGTTGTTGAATCAAGTAAATTAAGAGAGTAAATAAGCAAATGCATGTTTTATAAATGTATTTTATCAGGCTTTGACACTAAAGGGGCAGATGACTCCTTTTTGGCCCCAATTCTTTAATATGAATATTACTTCATAATTTTACCAAAGCTTGTTCATTCATCATGCTGAATTAACCCATGGCCAAATTTTATAAATATTAGTTGGAAAAAATACCTGATGATGCCATCCATGTTTGTGTTGCATATAACTTCTAGTTTCGTTGTTGGTGGCAAGAATGAGATAGTTAGGACGATCACTTTCATAACTATTTAGATAATATATAATTTATTTAAATACGGTTACAGTTAGTGAAACCCTTGTTCGTTTTTTTTTTAACTATGTTAGTATTTTATATCAAGTGCGAAATGGTTCAACTCAAAAAACGAGTATTTTTTTTTTTCAATTAGATTTTGAATATGTATGGCATTAACAAAAGAAAAATTAGTTGTGGTATAAATGTGATCCCCCGATCTTGAATTTTTCCCTCCTCAAGTGGTTGTTGACTTGCCAATTACGAGTGTTTCAAAGGTGACATGAAGTTGCACAAATTGACTCTGCATTTGTTATAGTCAATAAGTTGGACCTTATACGAAGTAATTATTATGATTTTCTGTTCTCATCGTTGACCAGTAACATCTCAAGTGAGCTGAAAGATGACCATTATGATTCGCCAATCGTGATTATTGTTCCCAAGGTGTTACAAAAGGCTAAATATGCATAATATATTCTGTTTAATTATTCACAGTTTGCAGCTTTCTTCAACTAGGAGTCTGAAGGGAGTATTTATATATATGCTAATTCTTCCCAGTGAGTAAGTAATGAGTTTTGTGACACACTGACTCTTGTCCTTCCTCGTGTTAGTTTGCCTATTTCTACTGTAATTGTTGAATTACTCTTCTTTTTTAAGCTATATCTTGGCACAGATCTATCAATGTGGGGAAGCAGATTGGATTACTTGGTTTTGTGCCCGAGTTCGGCATTGGACACGTGGACTCATATGTAACTGGTCCAGATGTTTTGTGCCCGAGATCGGCATTGGACATGTGGACTCACATGTAACTGGTCCAGATGTTTTTTGGGTATTGGGGCTATACATTTTATATCTTTTGTAATTTTGTACCTTTTTTTTTCTTCCTGATAAAGTTGTATCGTTAAATGTTATCACTATGCAAGTTTATACTTGGAATAATATATATTTCGTACCGGATCTATTAGAGAATAAAATGTTTTACCTTTCACTATGCAAGTTTATACTCCCTGTGTGGGATGCTGATGACAGGAAATCCTTTCTTGTCCAAAAATTTAAATTGCTGGGAGCTCTCTAAATTCACTGAACACTCCTTGTGAGCTATTGATTCCTTCAATTCTTATATGCTTATTACTACTATTAATTCATTACTAAAATTCTTGTCCAAAATTATCAATTTTATGTTTTTACTGCTGTTATTATTTATTTCGAACATGAAAGTTTGAACGATTAGTGTTCTTGTAAAAAAGTTAATCCAAAAAAAATAATATTGACATTTTGTTGTTGTGTTTGTGCCTCTTACCACACGGACGGACAAAAACCACAACTACATAATAAAAGTGCTATACTAAGGATGGGAGTAAAATGGTGCTAGTATAGTTTGATTGGTAAGGTGTTCGGCGATAAAGATTCAAGTTTTAACCATAAGTATCAGCCACCATTATTGAGGTTAAACGGTGAATATAAAAACTGTGCTCCAGAATTCTTGGTGCATCAAATTTTTGGAAAATCTTATAATATTTTTTACTTGATATGTTATTTAATACTCGGTTGTATTATTTATTTTTAAAAAAGCATGGGGGGTCATTCTGTAACGTTCAAGTGCACAATGCAACTGGTTGATCGTATTTGGACCAATTTTTGAAGGCTTCTCTCATTTTTGGGTCATTCTTATTCTATAATAGATTGTGCGTACGAAAAAATGAACAAAACTTCTCTGGGAAAAAAAAAAAGAAACGGAGATTTTTAGATTTAAATTATGCAACTGAGTAGCGCTGTCATGTGGATGCTATTAGGATACAAACTCATATGAAAGGGCTCTCGTCATATCATTTTTCAAAATAATATTTTGAAAATACTCTCCCTGAGGGAATTCTTCAGAATTGTTTTTTCAAAGAAAAGATAATATATAGGCATAATTTGCCCCTACAGTCCTAGACCTTCCAAACATGCCCCTTACCAAACATGAAGGTCAAATTTAATTTTGAGGTCAACTTTGCTTATAGGCACCGGGGTTCAAATTCTTTTCCCCATCCGCCAAAATAATCTTCTATATATATATATATATAACACAAGAGAGAACACTCACGTTAAGTCAGGTTAGAGTGCGACCAAAAAACAGTTCAAACGTTGTTATGCTCTCCAGTGTCATTTTCTATTGATTTCCACGCTTATTTTACTCTATATAAACACACCCTCCCTCATAATCCTCCATCAAACAATCATTCCAAAGTCTTAAACGAAGTCCCAAGATTTTTTCGAAACCACAAAGCTTCTTCACAGAAATGGCATTGATCCTCTTCTTTGCTTTCTCTCTCTTCCTCCAAGGAGCTCTCGGTACCCCCACTAGAACTTCTCCCCTATTTCTCTCTCTCTAATACTTCATATGCAATACTAACGTTATTAATATATATTTTTTTCTCTGATGTACTATGTAGGTGAAATTATATGTGAGCAATTGCCCGTTGGAATGTGCTCCTTCGCGGTTGCATCTTCTGGAAAGCGATGCTTGTTAGAGACTTATGAGTCAAGTGATGGAACCATTGCATACCAATGCAAGAGCTCAGAGGTGGTGGTGAGAACTATGCCTGAATGGGTTGAGAGTGACAAGTGTGTGAGTGCATGTGGCGTTGATAGACACTCTGTTGGGATCTCCTCAGATTCACTTCTCGAGCCTCGATTCACCGCCAACCTCTGCTCTTCGGCTTGTTATCAGAACTGCCCCAACATTGTTGACCTCTACTACAGTTTGGCTCTAGGAGAAGGTGATGATTTGCCTTGAAACTTTTATCACCAATACTTGCATATTTTTCCTAGTTAATTTCAAATGATCAATTGGTTACACACTATAGTTATCAATTGTCAAGGGCACTAATGAAGCACATGCTTATACATATATGTCCACTGGCATTTTTGTATTTCTAAGAACAAAACGAGGTAATTAACTTACAAGGTGTGTAACGTCTGCAGGAGTGTTTTTGCCAGACTTGTGCAAGGCACAGCAAACCAATCCACGGCGTGCAATGGCTGAGCTTCTAAGTTCTGGCGCAGCTTCTGGTCCCGTCTCCGCAGCTTCTGGTCCGGCCTCCGCAGCTTGGGGTCCCGCTGCCGGTCCCATGTCTAGTGAATCATCTGCATCCCTTGCTTGTGCTCCTGCTACCATCTAATAAATTCAAAGTATATTTACAGCAAAGTCAGTTGGGTTGATCTATTGTGGTTATCTATACATGTGTAAACAAAACTTATTGTAAAAGTACATGCATCATTTTATATACAATCTTATCAAATATGGTTAACTTCGGAAATTTGTAGAAATAGAATTACATTGGTCTCTAATCTCTATCACCCTCACAATCTCTCGATCCAACAGTTGACAGCATGAACTTGCGTAAGAATATCCTTGTGATAGATTTTCCCAAGCTCAGAATTTACACTAAAATTCTTGAGCAGTTGACCAATAGATCAGACAAGGATAATGCCCCAAGTCTTCTACTAAAGCTACACAATTACATCATCAACAGAAAGCTAAGAAGAATAGGGAATATACCAAATTTGGTATTTTTTTAATCATCTCTGTATAAACTTAGCAGCAAAAAGGAAACAAAATGTGACTTCTGCAGATAATGATAACATTAGCACACCAACAACAAATGAATGATATAATCAATCATCTGGAGCTGCAGAAACTCAAATGGCAAAGACTTAAGTTATAAATACATGGAGTATTTCTAAAAAGTGAAAAAAGAGAAGAAAAAAAATATTAAAACTATACACTTTCAGTTTCTTTTCCTTTTGGCATCCAAAGATGAGCCATCTTTGAGAGTTTCCTGGGCATCATTGTCCATCCCCAGGCTAAAAAGGGCAGTTGCTTGAAGATAGAAGGCAGTGGCCCATTCAGGGGATATAACTTGGGCTTGCATAGCATCTCCAAGAGCTTCTTGTGGCATGCCATTCATCAAGTAGCACAAGCAGCGTCTGGCAAAAGCAGTTGGTGATATCACAGTTCCACCGTCAATGAACTACACAAGAACCAAACAAGATACTTATGTCTCAGAGTGAGAAACACGAGTAAAAGCAATACTAGTGTACTAGTAACTGAATTTTTTTAAAGCTCATTCCATGCTTAAAAAATGCTTTGATTCGTGACCAACAGGAGCTTGCAAAGGGCACAAACCTAGAAACTTTGACATTCACATCGTCATCTGAGGGAAATTTTTGTTCGGAAACACCACTTAACTAACTAGGTCAAAGTGGAGGATTTCTGTTAAATGAGTGCGTTCCTACATTGTCAATATGTAAGTTCCTCCCCTTTTTTGTACCAAAAAATGCTAACACATGGGCTTGAATAGCATGGCTCACCTTCACAGGTATAGTTTGATGTGCATTATTTCATTTTTCATTTTCCTGGACAATGAAGCATAATTTTTATTTTACCTTTACGCATTCACAAATTTTTTTTTTGACAAAATTTCACTGTTCTATAACTGTAATGACTTTAGTTTTCCTAAATCACAACATATCCAGGCCTCATTCATGTTTGACAGCAAAGCTTCTGTACTAAATGCTGTAGTTGCAGAAGAATGGCTTACTTGTGTGTAACAATCAATTGCAGTAGTGAAGTCTTTAGCTCGAAAAGCAGCGTCCCCCCGGTTTTTAGAATTCAATGTTTCCTGTATTTGACTTGTCCACATTTGGAAAGAAAGCTGTGACAGTAAAAGATATTCGACAACACTTAGCGGGATACAGATATTCTACGAAATTCAAGTTAACTGAAAACAAGCTGCCGATCCTGATCCGTGGAAACAAAAGTTGGTACTTTCTGCTGCACTCTGATTGCGTCATAAGATGTAGATCTTGCCAATAGATAACATGTTAACATAACACTCTGATTGTGTCATAAATGAGTAGACCGAAATGTGAAGAATATAACATGTTTGTGTAGATACCATAATTTTTTTGGTTTTGATTTTCTGAAAGAAAATTATACATTATGTCATTCTTGGTACTTTGAAGTTTCAGGACTTGATGGTGAGAAATATCAGAGAGAGAATTCTTAACATTTCAATTCAAAAGCACATACCATGACATGGCAGATTAACACTGACATCATGTCCACTGGAAAATATGGGTGATCTCAAGGAAATATGTGAGCATATGGTGGATCTGATCAAATTAGCCATCTTTTCTTAAGTCTCAGGATTGAATAGATCCTCTAAAAGCTAACTTTCCAACCTAAATCTTTCTCTTACTCACAGAATAGAACTCTATGCATGAAATACAAATAATAAGGGAACTTTCAGTTAGAAGTAGACACAAAAACAAAGCATCCACTACTCCACTTAGAACATGCCATGTACAAGTACAATTGACAAGGAATTGCCCTTTTCTACAATTTTCAGTTTGTCATCCTACTTTCTTTGTATGTCTATCACAATAATCAAGTTTAATGGGACCTTTACTTAAAAACATAGAAATTAAGTTTATATTCAGACCATAACAGCATAGCTTTGTGGCTGCAAATCATGCTTAGACCCAAATACAACAAAGGACAACTTAAGGACATAAATAGTTTTCAATTTACATATACACATAAAACCAGACCAGTAGATATCTTTCATACTTAGTAACGAACTACTTGGGCAGCAAAAATTCTGATCTATTTTAACCACTTTGGTAGGCATCTAGCTGCTCAAACAAACCCTTCCCTACATGTGAGAATTATGAAGGAACTACTGTCCAATGTCCATGCTTCCAGCTATCTACAGTAATCACAAAGCCAAAAAATGAAAGGAAAAAAAACAGAGTAGGTATTTTCAAATTCTGTTTGGTTTATTTGACTCCTAAATGCTGAAGTAAGATCAGCCACCACCTCCGGCCCTGAGCTCTGCTTGAGCATCACTTGCCTAAACGTTCTTGAAGAACGTTATGCGTATTCTTATTAGATTGAAACAAGTTGCAAGAATGCCTAAAGAACTTTCAACTTAGACTCGCTGAAAAATCAAAGAAGCAGAATCATCACTGTTACGTTCAAGGACCTGAATTTTTTTAATACTTAATCATCATTTATGTAACTCAACAGCTGACCAAAATAACCTAGTAGATAAGCCATCTAAATATCTAACCTTCTTCCTAAAGCAACTTGCTGTAATTAGTTGACATATTCATAATTCATGAGTTTAAAATCTGAATAAGTATACTTTCAACTTGACAGAAACAATGCATAAAACTATCCAACTCGTACAGGCAAAATATCATAGCATGGCAAATGCCAGTTCTTTCCCTAGTTCAAACTTTTACATTAGAACATAAAAAGTGGACAACTAATAATTACGGTCAACTGAGTGATGGGAATTTGTGAACATAAAAGTTGAATCTAAACAATCTTGGTAGCATGGATAATAAAAGCAACACAATAGATGATATTGTAATACACAAAAATTCATTTTTTTTTCTTCCTTTTTATATCGATTCACCTTTGTTTCATCTGTTTGTGTTTTTTTCTTTTCCATTCTTTGAATCTAAACCATCTAGAACATTGAGTTTACCGATTGAGAACTACTAACCTCATTTGCAACCCCCTCATCATCCTTGTATCCAACCTTCTCCAATATCTCATGTATGGCAGTAAGATCCATCCTCGAACAAGCTTCACCCAATGGTGATAATACTGATGTTTGCGTTGAACATGCATTTTTATGAGGAATATCCATCAAAACATGTGATGGTACCTGCTAAATACCACTGAATTAGATGCTATTCTAACATTCAACTAGATTATTTATTTGAACTACTGCAGCTTTCAACAACAATAAGCTAATCAGAATTATGATTATCAATACAACATGGCATTTTCAGTACTAAATCTTAAGTACTAAGGAAGCTGCTTTCATTATATTTACCCTGAAATTTTGATAATTAGAGGCTACAACCCTCATTCAAGACAGCTGTGCTGCTGAATAAATGGCAACCATTAACTAAATGAAGAGGAAACAAAAATTGGTATACCAGTAGAAAAATATGCCCTGGTGGAGAAATGCAAAGAAAAATAAATATATTACTTCCTCAAGCAAGGATATGGAGAGAATATGAATGAGAGGCAACTTCACATGACATTGCATATGGAGGAATAACTATTATAACAACACTATACAAACATAAGTTTAGTTCCAATTAGATAGCTTGCAGTTATGGGGCATACATCAGTTTCTTTTTGAAGAGTAGCGAGAGCAGTTACAAGAGACTTCGCATTTGGCCTCTCACGAGGTTCATACTGTAAACAACGTGAAGATAACCGCATTAATTCAGTTCCATCATCATTTGAGAAATGACCCTCCAAACAAGAGTCCATCAGCATCAGAAAATTCTTGCCACGTATCAGGTCAAGTGCCTGCCGGAAAAGAGAGAAAAAAAAGGCCACAGAAATTGGAATTAGTATCGAATCAATTTGAAAGCATTTCAGCTATTCATATTAGGCAGAAAATACTGAGAATGGGCAGCACTAACCTGGCTGCAACCACAAGCAGAACCAGAAATGTTTACTTTTTGTGTGTGTGTGTGTGTGTGTGTGTGTGTGAGAGAGAGAGAGAGAGAGAGAGAAAGGTTTCATCCAATGAATTGGACTTCAAAATATATGGAATTCAGCCAAAGCCATGGATCAACATCAAATAGACTAGGCATACAGCTTTCAGTGAAATGGTGAAATTATTTGAATGTCAAAAACTTTTTCCCCAATTGGTTTCTAGAAGAGGCAATTTGGATCATTTATACTATCTTTTGTATACTCAATCTCCTAACATGCCATCCAGCAATATGTCATGGACCTTTACTTTTGTTAAGTTTTGTAAATTGGTTGCTTGATGTTGGAAATAGTTATGCATTTTTCTGGGAAGATAAATGCCGTATACGGGGAACACTAAAGTCAGGGCCACGTGTTATGGGAATCAAGGGGCCAAATCCCACACCATATCAGCAGAGCTTCATCTTTGAGCACATTTGAAGTAACTCAGATACAAATACTTTCCAAATAATGGTAGTCAATTTGGAGTAAATACGGTTTTCAGCAGGCTATGAACATTTAACATTTATGAACTTATTAGGAGCCAGGTTCATGGAGTATGAGAGGAGGGGGGGGGGGGGGGGGGGGTGGGAGGGGGAATTACCAAAAGTGAACAAAATACAAACAATTAAGCATCTATTCCACAAAATCACAACACTGGCAATGCATTTTTACGCACCATCGCAAAGGACAATTTGATCCAAATTGAAGATGCTAAAAGGACGGATAACAAAAGAGAACATGTTGAGGCTGTGAAACAGACACGGTTGCCTATAATTTATGCAAGGATATGGCTTTATAGAGAGCTGACTAGAGATGGTTGATCCATGTTAAGGTTAACAGAGCTAAGTTGAAGATTCGAATTCATTAGCCCTGAGATCCCATGTATCTGCCACATTGTATTATGGAAGTAATAAAATTTTAGTTGACCACCGAGAAAAACCAGAGTCCCAAATTCACTTAACTAGGAAAAATGACAGTTTAAGAAGAGTAGGATGTTGGTAGTAGATATGTTTCTTGAATATGCCATTTCAACCAACGTTTTGGGCATCTAAGCACTTCACATATAACCTAACCAAATGCCATTGCTACCTAGCCTTTTACTGCAAATAATTCAACAATGGTAAACTGTGTCAAATTATGATCAGCACAAGCAACCAATGTCTGTTTCACAAGGTAGGCCTTTAACATTTTAAAATTGAATTCTTGTTTTGTATAAAAAAGTTTATAGCAGCAGTACTATTGCAAAAAACTCAGTTTCCAAAAAGTACAGTATTGGCGAGCTGTACATTATTTTCACTTAAAAGTAAAATCAATCATACTGAAATTCCAACTACCTCAAACCACAAACATTTATCAACAGGTTCAGGTAAGATGAGTAACAGTAATTCGATAAAGGCTCCTGTAAGTGTCCATGGGATTAGACTCGTCGACCTTCACACAATATGAGTGATTTTTATACCCCTCTACATCATTGTTGCTTTTCTTTCTTTTTTTTTCATTTTCAGTTAATCACCTTTGTTTCTTGCCACTGAGGAAGTAGTATGGATAAGATTTTCTTCCAGAACATTTTGTGGAAGTGTTCAGTGTGGAAGTCAAGGGCATGTGACAACCTACATGCTCATGATCATTGGCGAAGTAATGATACCAGCCTAAATTAATCTCACGGCCCAGGAATCCATGGAGTATCAAGAAAATATATGGTCAAACTTCTTCCTAACCTCAAGAAAGCTTATGTAAGAGAGAGAATAGTTTACATGGCTTGGGGGAATATGCTTGCCACTGAGAAGATCAAGTAATAGGGTGCCAAAACTGTAAATTACACTCTCTGGGGTCACTCTACCTGCCAAATTTAAACAATCACATTAGCTCAATTATAGTAATGTAAATATATGTTCAATGAGCATATTACTGTCCATAGACTAATTTCATTTATTACTTGCATTTGGCAATTCTAGACTAGAAGAATTTGAAACATTTATAGTTTATACATATATAGCTAGAAGCATCCATTAGGCTACTAGCCTACTATAGACACTTGAGCAGCCCACATTTCTATATTCTGGCTAGATTATATGGATAGAAACTGATTTTTACAGATTAAACTGGACTAAGAAGAATAATATACTCCGATAAGTAAAGAAGAAAAAGATACAAAACTCCAGTCCAATAATAATTTACATTTCCTTTTTGTGTACTATTATATACACAGAATTAGACCTTTTTTACTTGCAAATTAGCCAACATTAGTTTTTATAATTTTCATGCTGTTCAACTTGCCATGATGACTCACAAACAAAATGGCGCAGCATGCAATTTTATTCGAACAGGACCTGAAACTCTGTGAACAGTTGATATACCTGTCCTCAAGTACTCTGGAGGGGTGAAAGCCAAGTTTGTACTATAGCTCTTGCCATCTCTGCTATTCTTCATTAGGCCAAAGCATGAGAGCCTGGGATTACAATCCTGCAGACCGTGGTCTCACAATAAGGAATAGAGTACGAAAATAGCTAAACATTTGAACAGGCAACAAACAGGTGAAGCTTGAAAGAAAAGGAAAGATAAAAGCACCTGATCAAACAAAACCCTATAAGCATTGAGATCATGATATAGAGCTCGCCCCTTACTGCTGCAATAATCCAATGCTTGTGCCAAGTACAAAGATACTCTCAACCGCATTGCCCATTTCATGGGCTGGGTCTCCCCTAAGCCAATTCAACCAACACAAATTATACCAAGCAAACTTTCTCAATTAAGAAATTCACATCCATTCATCCAATAATTAAATTAGTATGGAATCAAGATACCATTATTGATTTGTTTTGCTCTTCTAGTCCTTTTAATGTTAAAACATAATATCACGCTACTAAAAATACAAGCCTCCGTTAGTCCGCTGGGTAAATGGAGGAAAAAGGGGGAATGAGTTTTCACTTTTCAGGCCTTACCACTCAAAAACAAAAAAATCTTTATTTTTTGGAAGGGGAGGGGGTGGTGTCTGAATAAATGAGAAATACAACTAAGCCAAACAGTTTCATAAAGCTCAGCTGAGTAGAGGCTTCCCTCTCTTGGCGTTCATTTAATGAAAATCTAAGACTAAATATTATATATATATATATTTTGTATCTCTTTTCTCTTATTATATTTAATTAGTTAAATTAAGAGTATGCAGCCCCTTGAATATGACATCCCTCGGTAGGATGTGACACATTATTAATAGAAAATCACTTAACCAGAGAAAAAAAATGATCAGTAGCAAAACTATTTGCATTGCAATGTGTTCATGGATGAGAAATTTACAATGGAAAAGATGCTTTGAGAGAGTTTCGTTAGGCATGAACTCAGCAACAAGCAATCTCTCGTTTCCTTCGCAGCAACACCCGATCAAATTCGCCAACCTCTCGCTCCGTAGCAGCCCCACCAATCTCGCTTCATCCTACAATTCGTAAACGTAAAACACACACACAGAATACATATACACATACAAAGATACAATCACAATGAGCAAATTAATCAAAACATGGTATCAAAGCAAGAGCACAAACTAGGAATTGGCGAGAATCGGGCCACGCCGACTTGTTGAAACGCTTGACAGCGATCCAACGGTCATCCTCGAGCTTTCCTTTGTAAACCACATTGGGAGCTTTCTCACCATGTTCCGATACAATGTTTTCCACTGAAAATCCTGAGGTCGCAGATATGAGTTGTTCCAAACTGTATTCTCTGAAGCAAGGTAATGAGGCCTGTTCACTTTCGCGACAATTCTCTACGAAGATTATTAAGAAAGAAAAAAGAAAAAGAACATTCAGTTCAACACATTGTATTACAAATTGCAAGATCTGAAGATAAGAATACAAGTGTAGAAAGAAAGAGCAAACCGAGATCGGATGAATCTGGGAGGTTGGATTTGAGATCAGAGGACAACCAGCAGAGGTGGAATTTGGAGCAACGAGCTCCCATTGCCGGAGATGGAAGTTTTAGAGAGAGAAAGAAGTAGGAAATCAAGTGTCTGCCTCGCTTTCTCTCTCTAGAACTCTGGGAGTTGGGAGGGTTTCATTCGAGTGAACGTGGCAGAGGAAGAAAGGAAAGAAGAAAGTGAGAGCGACAGAGGAATGAATTGTTTATTCTGATAGAGAGAGAGAGATAGGAGAAAAAAAGGAAGAAAAAAAGAAGAGAGGCTTTTTGGATCCAAGGTTTCTCTCTCCTCCTCCTCTTTCTCTCTCTACAATTTACGTCTTGCGTGCAACTTTTCTGAGTGAGTTTCTCTCTCTTCAGCTCATCATTCTCTCGTTTCTGCATCTTCAAATGTTTTCTTTTCTTTTCCTTTTCGTCTTTTCCTCTCATTTCTGGTTTTCTTTTTGCAGAGGGTAAGGTTTTCGTGCTGCACAGAGGTGAGTATACAACTCGCGCTCTAATTTGGAGCGCGTTGACACGCGACAATTACGGAAATGTCCTATGATTTCTTTTATCTGATTGGAACACGTGGCTTGCTAAATGTGTGGGTTACTCACGTGCATGATAGTCGCGTGAAGTTATACCCTTATCCATGCCTCTCTTTGTTCGTCTTTTTCGTTTTTGTTTTTTCCCCCTATAATTATTGTTTCTTTGTATTCTCATAATTTCTTAGGAAAATGATATAATTGCCGAAGTTTCAAGCCATTTCGGCTCTAAAATGAAGAACAAATTAACATCCATTTCGACTCCCATTGGGTTTGAGTTGACATGAAATCAATGATTATTCCATTTCAAAACTACGAAGAAATTAGAAACCTTATAAATTAAACAAATAAAATATCATGCAGTATCATTTTTTTTCCCTAGTAATAATCACACTATATTAAATTCTGATTCTTCTTACATAACCCCTTCGAAATTAAAATTCTACTATTAAAATAAATGAATCCCATAAACTATTATTTTCTTACACATATTAAAACATTCAACCCAAAAAAAAAAAAAACATTTCTTTCAAGTAAAAGTACTTTAAAAGAACTTTTAACTCGAATTGAGAAAACATTTTCCTACCATCTTGTTTTGAGAAACAAGACTGCATGTTCTCACAAATAACTCCAAAGCATTGGCTTAAGAATCAAGGATTTTTCCCCCTCAAATTTGACAAATGCATAATTTTTTTTCTAATAATTATTAATCATGAGAATCAATATACTTTGATAATGCACTTCTCTTTTAAAGGAAATAATATTATTGTCACTAATTTATATATTATTTTTTTTGGTAAAGAAGAATCAACTCACTTAGTAATTAATTTGGACTCTTCAATGATTTGTACACTCCGAACGTATTAACGTAATTAATTTTTTTTCTATAATTTCATAAGTAAAAGAGTCCGGTATTATTTTTTTTTCCGTAAATTTAAGAGAATAAGATATTATAGACACTTTTTTCATTTATATAATAAAAAAATAAAAAGTGAAGTACATTTTATAAAAATAGTAGAATGCAGTTTCTATTTTTATTTTTTAAGAATAAAAACTAGTATAACAAAAACAATATATACTGTAATTGGGTTAAATATATATAGAGAAATTATACACCTTTGTCCAACTTTATTAATTAAAATTTTTACACTTGTAATGTAGTTTTATGAGGTGGCTATATATATATCAATTCTTTTATATGTCGTTTTCATCGTTATAGTATAAACCTAAAACACCAAAAATGTAATATAAAATTTTAAGCGAATCTTGTGAATCAGTCTCTTCAATTTATCTTTTAATTTTTGCAACGATATATACTGTAATTGAGAGGTTGATTATTAAAACAAATCATTTTCGGACGAGTCAAAGTCAGCATGGGGAAACTCAGTGACTTAAGTAGTAGCATCGTGCATTTGTTTGGTTAAAGTTGCAATTAAGGATGATAAAGTAATGTATAGTCCTTGTCAACATATCAACTTGAAAGCAATCTTCAACTATGCAATAATTAAATTTCCTTTTAATGGGCAAACATAATTTTCATTTCTTAGTAGTAATAATTGAAAGCCTATACGAACTCGTCACTGTTTTAGAATTTTTGTTTTATGCATTATGACTCTGCTTTGGGCATGATTAAATGATCAGATTATCTTTATGGATAATAATTTATCGTGGGTCACAACCTCATATATTAAGTTCACCATTCCACTCACTTTTTTTTTCAGACGCGTTTGAATTCAGATTATATATTATTAACTTTATCTCCATTAATTTTTATTTTGATTTCTCAAGATAAGCAATGTTTGATGAGCTAACATAAGGTTTTGCAGCGTTAAAAAAAAAAAAAATTTCTTGCAATTCATTTGGTTGTGTAATGCAAACTAAAAGAGAGAGGAAATAACAAAAAAAACTTAAATTCGTTTGTTGGATGTTAATTTTGAGAGTTTAATTTAAGTTCATCTTCTTCTGAAAGTGAAAGTGGGTCTCCATAAGAACAAAATGGTATGTGTGTTTTATTGTCAAGAAGAAAAAATCTTATATTTTGAAAAGAGTAATGTTATTATAAGAGCTCGTTACCCTGAGCTCTCTATATTTAAATAAGATGTATTTAATAATTTATTTAAATTTTGACAAATCACAAAATATTAATTCAATCTAGTGGTTAAAATATGAAGAGTTTATGGCTCTTATCATGAGAGGACTCTCGTGATAACATTATTTTTTGAAAATTTATAATTTTTATGTAAATTTATCAAATTCTAATTGAATATCACATAAATCTAGGTGTTAAATACATCTAATTGTTATCAAATTCTAACTGAATATTAAATAATTTTTATTTTTATTTTTCAAAGGTCTTGCAGCGTTAAAAAAACAAAAAAAAAAAAGGTCTAACAATTCATTTGGTTGTGTAATGCAAATTAAAAGAGAGAAAATAACAAAGAGAACTTAAATTCATTTGTTGGATGATAGGGTACAGGGGAATACAAATAATAGGGTTCTTTTAAGATTTCGTTTTAAAGTTTATTTTGCGAGTTTAATAAGATCATTTGATTATTTTGTCGACTTTGTATAATCCAATTACCAAGAGTTGTAGCCTAGTGGTATTTCTCATCTTTTTTAAAGTAAAAGTCAATTTAAGTCCTCATAAGAATGAATTTTTTGTCGAGAAAAAAAGACAAAAAATAAATGCAAATTTTAAAATTTTCTAATTTAGATGTAAATTTATCAAATTATAATCAGGTCTTATCAAGTTTACATAAATATTGACAAAATTTTATATGATGCTTACACTTCTTCTGGGAAGGGGAGTTTGACACCTTGAACTCGAAGTAGGAACCAAAAAAGTTTCTTAGTTTTAGTATTTAATTAAGCATGGTTTAGCATATAGTTAAAGTTTTCAACAATTTTTCTTTAATTATGCCTTAAGTTTCTAACTTTATTTACTTCATTTTTAAGTCACACATAGACAAAGTTGATGCAGGAGCGAGAGTGAGAGTGAGTTTAAGAGTGACAGATTTTATGTCATATAAAGAGAGTGACAAAGCGAGAGTACGTACAGAACCAAAGAGCGGTACCCATTTAAAAAAATTATGCGACAAATTTTCTTTAATTATTTCTAACTTTATTTACTTCATTTCTAAGTTACACAAGACGGAGCTGAGACGAGAGCGAGAGTGAATTCGAGATCGACAAAATTTTATACCATATAGAAAGAACAACAGTGTACAAGACCAACACTCATGTAAAAAAAATTATGTGACTCAGACTTTTTACTGCTTCACATCACACCTAAATAATGGCATATCTAGAAAATTTTAAATTAATGATAACACCTCTCAAGCTCGGGTGGACATCTCACATCTGTAAGATATGCCTCAAATATTTGGGTCCTCCCTATCTTGACCAACTTTTCCAGCTCAAATTGAGCCTACAATGACTCAATATAAGCCTCTGATCACTACCATCATCATTCAAAGACTCGAGTGCATGCCATAAAATATATCTCCATCCTCGAATGACTTGGCATGGACAGGCAACAACTAGCTGTACACAGCTATTTTTGCATGCTAACCTTCTAACATTTTAGCACTGTATGTATGTATGTATCTATCTATGTACTTGTAAATGGCCCCCTATCAGAATCTTTTTCCTTTGCACTTGGATTCATACCATTAATAATGGAACCCTTAAATCTACCATACACTTCATTCCTATATCAGAATTCAAGTTCGAAAATAATTTTCTGTTTTCTAAGAAAATTCTTAGAGGACCATTTTTTGAATTTTTTACAAGTGTTTTCTTAATTTTCAAACAAATTAATGGGTATGTCGTCATCCATATTCCGTAGTTGTTTAATGATTTTGAGGTTGGTAGGGCAGAGCAGAGAAAGAAGTCAGATTAAACAAAAGATAAGAGCAAAAAGGAAAGCGAGACAGTACATTGATGGGTTGATGGGGAATTGAAACTGTGAGAGGCACGTGATGTAAGCTGTACTGCCTCCTATTACATGTTCCAGTGCCACAGAAAGGGCATTTGCTTTACATTTTACATGGAAATAATCAAATAGACTACATGCGCAGATATGTGTGTGTGTATATATATATATATATATACACGCATATAGAGAGAGAGAGAGAGCGTCACGTGCCCCACCACCATTGTACTCCAACTCTCCTTTTTCTTCATTGGATCCACTACCTCCTAGGAGTGTGGATTACAAACTCTGATCCAATGTGCGAACTCAGGCTGAAAATGGCATTAAGAAGAAAATTTTATTGAAAAGACTATCCCCCTTTTCTTGTGTGCACCATATCCAAGCTTCATTCAACCCTTAACATGGCTGCATTGTGGTCCCATTCACATCTTTGTTAAAAAGAAAAATGATAAATAGGCAATCTCGATCTCAAGCGTAGACTCGTGTTTGTGTTGATTTATAAATATTCTATTAAATCGTTCAATTCTAATTCGACTCATTTAATAATCGCGTCAAAAACTCTCAGCACTAACCCAATCCGTTTAATAAACATGTTACCCGTGTCAACCTGTATAATTCGTTTAATAAACATGTCCTATAATAATACGACTTGTTTAATAGCTTTTTTTTAATCCGTTTAACTTGTATCATATGCGTTTCTCCACCCTTAAAAATCTCTGAAGATCAAACAAATTCATCCTATATAAATTCTAAAATCAAACTATATTATAAATTTTGTATCTATATATAAACTCAAAATAGTGATTCAACACTTAGAAAGACACCATAACAATCTCATCCTTGATTTTATGACTACATTAGTCCAGTAAACAAACAAATAGATTACAAACAATTGCAATATATATAACTATGTATATATAAGTTTGTATAAAATCATAATATATGAATAACTCATGTCATAATCGTGTTGTAATTGTGTCACGGGTTAGACAGCTTAAACCTAAACTTAATCCAATTATTATGTGTCATGTTCGTGTCGACCCATTAATTAAACGTGTCAACTTACCTCAAACTCAAACCCGCTTAATTCGTGTCATATTGTGTCTAATTTTGATATCCCTGAGCAATTGGAAGTAAATATATGGTGCATTCATTTCCTGAATACTATTATAGAGTATCATAATATATATATATATATATATATATATATATATATATATGTGTGTGTGTGTGTGGGGGGGGGGGGGGTAAAGTTCATTAAACTCCCTGATAATATGAAAAATGTGCAAAAAATATTCCTCATGTTCACTTTCCACTCTTATAGTTTGTATTAAGTGCAAAAAATCCCTTTTGGCCTATAAAATTACCTTCATGCCCATTTATTTTCTTTTTCTCATTTTCTCTCTCTGTTTCTCTCTCTCACACACACACACACATATATATATATATTATTTTCTTTTTCTCTCTCTCTCACCCGAGACACCCTCTCTCTCTCTCTCTTCAATCTCACACACACACACACACACATATATATATATATTATTTTCTTTTCATTTTTTTTCTTTTTTTTCCACTTTCTCTCTCTTCTTTTCTTTTTCTCATTTTCTCTCTCCTCTCTCACCGTCTCTTCAATCTCTCTCTCTCTCTCACACACACACATATATATATAAGAAAAAGAAAAGAAGAGAGAGAAAGTGAAAGAAAAGATGTATATATATGTGTGTGTGTGTGTGTGTGTGAGAGAGAGAGAGAGAGAGATTGAAGAGACGGTGAGAGAGGAGAGAGAAAATGAGAAAAAGAAAAGAAGAAAGAGAAAGTGTAAGAAAAAGAAAACAAAATGAAAAGAAAATAATATATATATATATATATGTGTGTGTGTGTGTGTGTGTGTATTGGGCAAGTAAGAGAGTGATTGGAGTTTCAAGCGAAAAAAAAAAATACTTGATTGCAAGATACCACTCATGAAATGCACACCAACACAAAGCAACATATCTTTCCAAACTCAAATGGTGAAATTGCTTCTTTATACACAAGTACTGCAAAATTACCCTCTGATTTTTGAGGTAATGCTCCATTTGGCTCTGCATATTTTTCAGTGACAGATGAAGATCGCCTTGAACACAATGTTTATTGCAGGTTTCATGAATCGCTTAGCGATCTGGAGATACGCAACTGTACAACCTGATCCAATGTTTATTGCAGGTTTCATGAATTGCTTAGCGATCTGGGGATACGCAACTGTACAACCTGATCCCTATCATGGAAAACATTTTTTTGCGCAAACTAGGCCCTCCCAACGGGAGAAAGGGGTGGTTTTGAGGCATATCTTGCAGGAACCTCCACTTGAATACCATTAGGAGCCTTTATTCCTTCATGTTCCACTAATGTGGTTTCTTTGGAAGATTTCTCTTCAAACAGGTTACTTGACTCTGAAAACTCATATGGTTTCCTACTGTTCAAAACTGCTATAGAAATGGAGAACGCTTGTAGAAGGGAGAGTGAAGAATTGAATTCAACTGAAAAGATCCCATCCCCGGACAAGGACAAGCTGAAGAGAGCCCTATCATCTAGGACTTCACCCTGTGGAAGAAGTAGAGAACAAGTTAGGAAAGTGAACTGACAATCATAACTTGAAAAAGAAATGGAAAATAGATTAATTAGTTGGGAAAGATCAACACCTGACCGAAAAGCTCAAATCGTCCTCCACTAGGATGAGCTTTGGATGAACTTGATCTCCTAAGTTGGGTTTGGTTGGCAGAAACCCTTATTCTGCAACCCAAATCCCAACCTCCACAATCACATAACCCACCCGATATCCATCGTTCAATCAGTGGTGAAGGTTCTCCTTTACTTGGTAGTCCATGAGCTCCACCAGGTAGAATAACTGTCATGTTAAATAGGTCTTGATTTCCAACAGAAGATCCATTCTCTTTGTTATCCCTGAAATTGGAATAGTCTGTCACCTCTGGCAATGGCTCTTTCAAACCAGTTACTGACATACGATTGAAGTTATCACTCTGGTGCCCATCTTGGATCAAGCCACTTGGGGGTTCTTTTGAGAACTTGACAACAATGGCTGCAAGCTCATCATTCGGCTGGAGGTCTGACGTATGCCGATTCACATGATTTAGGTCCACCGCAAACAAAACAAACTCCCTGATGCTAAATTGATCCACAGGATTGTGTCTGATCAACTTCGAGAACTGGGAACTAGAAACCTTCATTTGGGCAACAACATTTGGGGCATAACCAGGACCTTTGCCTTTGCTTCTCTGATTTGTCCGACCATTTTTATTCTTGACTTCACAAATACTGAAGAATGTATAAATGCAGCTGCCGTCACCATCCTTTTCTGAAGGTCGTATCCTTTTCATTGTAGCTGCTAGAATGTCCCTGTTTTTGCCAACTGCAAATGTAAAAAGAGGAAGACCATTCTTTACGGCAATTTTCAGAAGAGCTTGAACAGTTGATGATCCATGCCTCTCGCTTAGTTGTGAATCATTAGCACTACTTGTCCTAGAACTTGTAAAATCTAATTTTACTTTCACTGGATGTACAACGGAAGATTCTACACGTCCATCAGATGATTTGCTGGCCCCATACGTGGATGCCGAATCTTTCCGCAATGGTTCAGCAAAATGATGGGAGTTTGCTCTCTTTGGCTTCAGCAATGGCTCTAGTAACCTCCTCAAAGGGCTGGACCGGGCTCTACTAGTACTGTTTGGTTTATCACTGCTTGTATTATCCAAGCAATCAGGAGTCACAGATTTCTCTGAACCAGATTTAGCAGTAGCATGCTGGGAGCTCAACTGCAGTACAACCGAACCATCTTTGGAGCTGGCACTTCTTGCCCTACCCATGCCAATGCTAAATCGACGAATTGGAGAAGAATTTCTCGATTTAGTAGCTGCAGTGCCCATTTTCAGATCTGATCCCTCACAAGGCTTCAAAACATTTGAAGCCTTCTTGCCTCTGGATGGACTAATTGATATTTTTGCAGAAGATGGTAAAGATTTTGAAGGTTTAGATGAAAACTTTATACTCATTTTATCTAAGGAGCTGGATTGATTCAAGTGTGAGCATTTGATTTCCTCAACTTCACAAGGCAGCGGGCATGAGTGTTGGATGCCAGAATAGAGCTCTGCACTGTAGACCTCCTCCGAGGAAAGTACATCTGAGAATCTCCTTTGATTTGCTTCACTTGAGCTTCGATAATTTATTGTCAAATCATGATCAACAATATTATGATGTGGTTCTTGCATTTTTTCCACTCCCTTTCTAGACCCACCTTCTTGAATCTTCATCTTTCCCTTTGAACGTAATTCTGCCCCATAATTTTCAAAACCCCGATGAACTTTTATATCCGGAACAATGTGCGGGTATGAATCTCTCCTCTTGCATTCTTTCATTTTGATTTCTTTCTCAAAAGACTGATATGTTCTAAGCATTCTTTGCTGCTCCTTCAAGGGTTCACTTGAGGCAACTTTGAGATCTTGAGAATTTCCAACATTTCTTCCAAAGGATTGGACACCTTGGGAATAGCCTTCCTTTGGAGATGCAATCAGCAGAGATTGCAAGGTAGGCCGGTGAATCCTTTGATGAGCAGGAGAACAGCTGGCGCCTCTGCTAGAATGCATAGATGATTCCTCTGTCGAGAAAAATGAGGAGGCATTGCTGCTGGACAGTGAATATCTGCCACTTCTGTTAGGGATCCCTTTATGGTTATACTGCCATTTCTCTAAATGGCGCCAGTCAAGGACCCCTACATTAAAAGCTTTCTTCCAGAGGTTTTCTTCTCTTTCCAAATAACTTGGCAAATTTGACATGTATTTAACAAGCTCTTCATTCTCAGTTGCCTTCCTTTCAACTCGTAGCTTTTGATGATTGCCTGAAGTTGATGGGATCTTGCCTGCATTCTTTATTACTTCGGAATGGAGATCAGCATAAGACAACTTAGATTTTTCTAATTTCAACCTGTCTTGCAATTTTGTACATTGGTTTGCTCGGGGTAACAATCGATTTTCCATTCTTCCAGAGGTTTGCTGATCAGTTTGAGCTTTTCTCAAGTTTTAAATAATATCCCACGTGCCTGATAGGCCATGAGAATCAGCCATTTCTCAGATAGCATAATACAAATTATTCTTGCAATCTACCAGCTTCTCAGTTCTGCAAAAGCTTGTGACAAGGTCAGTTGACAATATCACACGGATACATTTTCTTGTGATAATACCACAAAAAAATACTGGAAGTTGCAACACAATCAGGTAACAAGTATGTATGACTCTATAAGCAATTAAAACAAGTAGATTCAAGAATAATCAAAACAGTATGGCAAGGGAAAGTACTGCAGGTATCCCATTCGGAAAATATAAAAAGGACTGTAGGTATTTTTAATCAGGAAACTTTCATATGGTGCTTCCTTGTGAGTGACTTCAGAAATTCAAGGACATATGAGAGTAATCTCTAGTTTCTTTTTCTGTAAAGTGACATAAATTTGAGCAGACGAAGTGATCAAATTAGAATACAGATCTACGAACAACAAACCATACTTTTTCCAGCATTTGGAGATCCGTTCTCTATCATTGCCTCTCTCATCCACAAAAAGATGATAACTACATATGCATCATTTGCACATGGATCATCCATGGATTTAAAATAGAGTTATAACTATCAGATATTCGTTAGACGATTCTGCTTTTCAGAAAATGTATGATAAAGAGATGGTAAAACATAAGAAAGCAGATGTTTGATTCATTTTATTAACATTTTGAGCAGCATACACGTACAGTAAGCACACTATTTCAAATATACTTTGTTACAATATCTTTCATCTCTCTCTCTCTCTCTCTCTCTTCCTCAAAAAACTCAAGCTTTATTAATAAAGAAAGAGGTACAGACAGTGGGAGGACGAGGTCTTCTCCCACAGAAGAAACAGATGTAAGCAGAGAGAAAATTGTCCGATGCAGAGGACAATGACAAAGATATAGAAGCCCAAAGGTGGCATTGAACACCATAAAAATTCTGCAGGAAGCGTTTCATTACATGCAAGATTGTCAGCCTCTAGATTGACTACTGAAGGAATCCATTAAATGGAAACCTCCCAAACCAGAGAACAAATTCAAAAATTCACTCAGGCAAATGACAATATCTCAAATGTGTAATCAAGGTCTTTAAAGAATTTATCCAATGCACATACGCAACAATTATCTCTCCTTTAGATCACCAAAATTCTAGTTGGTAGACTTCGACAGAAATCCAAAGCTTACATTATACTAATGAACCAAATGAAGGACATGTATGACAATTTTTATTTATTTATTTTTCTAAGGCATGCAAGTGACACATAGAACCCATACACATTGAGCTCTAGAGTAAAAAGTTTTGGTGACGTGTACGTGGAATTTGCTTTTGCATGTCACGGGTTTGATAAAAATCTTTTTCAAAAGCCCCTCATGCTTCATATCAGAATAAGACGTTAGAAAAATAACAATGGTATATGATATTTTTAGTTAAGTGGCAATATGGAGACATGGAAATATCATCATGCTGATTTTAAAAATAAAAAGTTATAGGAGGATGATACTGTTGGCACATTTGTACCCAAGAAACATATACATATAATACATATATATATATATATATATATATATATATATTTCAAAAATAAATATCATTTTATCAACTATATTTCCTTAGCAACTGGAGACGGATAATCACAATCTCCACTTCGCCTCCCAAGAACAAATGTAGTGATCATTTATTATTTTTCTTCTCCCTACCAAGAAATGAACTATCCCTTAATCAACCCTGAACCTGTCAACATGCACTAATTCATTTTTAGCCTTAGAAGCACATCATTCGCCTCACTTGATTATAGAAAATTTCCAAAAGGGCGAATTGCAAAAAAAAAATCCATTGACTTGTAACGATTTGAAATGAACCCCCTTGTAAAAAATTTGGCACAACCCCCCCTAACTGAGGGGTTACTTTAAAGGGACAATTATTAAAACACCCACCAAGTCAAGGGGGGTTACATATATTATTTTTTGCATTTTTGTTTACTTATATTATATATACCATTATTTATATTATTTTTTTGATATTGTGCGCATATATAAGTATATGGGATGGACATTTGATCAAACAATTAGATCGACAAAAATGAATCTTAATTACAAAAGTACTTGAATAGCATAAATTAACTACTAATCTTACATTAGTTTAACTTTATTGTACCATATATATTTAAACATGTATATTTGTGTGTGCATTTGTTCTTATGGTTGAAAAAAGAAAAACGTAAACTTTCTATTAGATCATTGATGTAAAGAATTAACTTGATTCAACAAAGCATACAACATGATCTTTTATAATTTACCTTTTAATGTAGTAGGCTTTTCTCTCATTTTATTTGGTTGAATAGAAAAGAAAAAAAAAAAGAGGAGAAAGGATATTGCACGATTTAACCATCCTAGACATATGCTAAAGAAATAACATGTAGTTGTACTCATAACTATGAATTTTAATTTTTTTAATTATGTTTTTCTTTAATTAAAAGTATGGTAGGTAAAAAAAAAGAAAGGAAAAAAAAATAGAATCTTTTAGCTAAATTCACACAATTGGGTGAATTGCATAAAATTCCCTTGAATTGGTGGGCATTTTAGTATTTTTGTCCCTTTCAAGTTTAAAGTAACTCCGGTTAATTGGGAGGTTGGTGCCAAAAAAAAATTAAAAGGAATTTCATGCAAATCGTTACAAGTCATGGGAGTTTATGCAATTTGGCCTTTCTCAAATGACGATACCCACAATTTTATGTTTACGATATTATTTCAGATTCTCCACTTTTTTCCCCAGCAAGGACCGAAGGAAAAAGACTACGAATAGGTATGGCCCTACTAAGACAAAAGGCAATACCACCAAGCAAACTTAACGGTCAGTCATTTTCTTTGATTTGTTGTTTTCTGAATTTTATTTCTCTATTTTTCAATATCATAACATTAATATTGTGATGAATAATGATCCACGCCTCGATTCAACTAAGGTCTTGCAAGTTGTAAAATTGATGAAAGCTACATGAAGATAGTAAGCAACGCGTACTAGAACAAACCCAGATAAAAGATACAAGAAGATACTAGTAAGCAACGCGTACTAGAACAAAGCCAACGAACAGAAACAAAAATTGGGTGGTCCTTAGAAAGCAATTCACATGAACAATAAATTCAATAATGGGTAGATAAAGAAACAATGGGCAGTCCTCATCAAAGCTACAAGTGATGGAAAAAGACAAGAACCCAGCTAGTCAAGAGCAGAGCCCACTTGTGATTCAGATTTTGAAAATCAACCTCCGTTTGGTTTCCGGGAGAAAAAGGTAAAGGAAAAAAAGGATGCATTAGTCTTTTATATTTCTTTTTGTTTTCTTGTCTCAAAAACATTTTTCTTTTGTTCTCTTTCCTTAAATACTTTCTATGACCCAAACAAAGTGTTTAAATCGAATCTACAAGAGAAGTGAAACCCAAATTTAAGTGATGATGCTAAATTCAAAGTACATAAATTCCAGTTTTTTGGTTTTGAAAGCACTTATTTTTCTCGTGAAAGCTTTTCAAAAGTACAGCAAAGATCGCCATGAATTTCTCTCTAAGAAGCAATAATCATCACTTCCAAAACACCAATCAAACAAGACATTGGAAACACAAAGCACACAAATCAGATTAAAAAACCTTTAAAATGCCACAACATATTACAGAGTAAGAAAAAAACAATTCCACTTAATCAAATCTAAAATCCTCAAAAAAATCACTCACTGAAAAGAAAAAAAAATATACAGAGCACGTACCGGCAAAATGCCTCCATCTTGAAAACGAAGAGATACGTGTTGGTTGCACCAAAAGGAGTAATCAGAGATCAAGATCGAAAAGCTGATAAAGAGAGCTTGCAGAGGACCAAAGAGATCGGCTCGTATTCCAATTTCCAAATGCCTTTTGCTTCCCCAAACTCCAAGAATATATATCACAGAACATATAGAGAGAGGTAAAGAACAGAGAGAGAGAGAGAGAGAGGGAGGAGAGGCTAGTCTGGCGAGCTCACTTGTCTTATGCAGGACTGTCAGAATTGAGGGGGGAGAGAGAAAGGAGAGGACGGAATAGCAGGTGGGTCACATAGGGGGGAGGTTATGGGACCCACTTAATGACTTTTTATTGATTTGATTTTAATGGAATACTTGCGGTGAAAAAGGAAAAAAAAAAAAGGATTGTGTAAAGGTCGGTCTTATCCTTTTAAGGCATTGGACTGTGTGATAAGGTAAAGCACTCCGAGACGCTGAGCTAATACTAATTAGGGTTGGGTCGGTTGGCTCAGTGTTGTAGTCTTTGTTTTTTGTTTTGTATATTTTATTATCAATTTTTTTTCTTCCTGTTCTAGGCTTTCGTTGGTTTTTGCTTAATTTTATCCTATTTTGTTGTTTCATTCGATAATAATCCCGACATATGGAGCGGACATGAATCCATATAACTTTTTATTTGGTAATTTATAATTTATTGATTATTAAATTGTCAAAACAATTTTGTAATATATATATATATATATATATATATATATATATTTTTTTTTTTTAAAATATAAGATTAACTAAGGATGCAACTTTCTTTGCAAGTGGATTGGATATGAAAATATTTCAAAATGTTACAATAATTTTTCAACGCTAGACATTTATTATGAGAGAAAACTCTTGATACTATTATCCTTTGGTAATTTCGTGGATTAGTCAAATACCGGTATGGCTATAAATGAATCAAATTGCTTGCAAATAGTTTGGACCGGATTTAATTTAGTTCACAAATATTATCATAAGAATTTTTATAAATAGACTTGTGAAAATGATTCAACTATTAGGATTTATACCTTTTTCCTTTTTTAAGTTTAAAATGTTAAAATTCAACACAAAAGCTGGTTTGGCTATTACAGGGTAACAATTGAACTTCACTATTCCAAGTTTTAGATTTCAGTCAATAAGTTGGTGCAATGGGTGATGTGGATGTCCTTGATGATTGATTCAAAACTTGCAACAAATAAACACTATTCATTGCAGACACGTTCTCTAATGAGCCAGCCTGCAAGTCCACATGGTGCATATAATTGAGCAATTGTTTAAAAATTAGATTAGGTCAGAGTGCATGATAACGTCTTCAACTTTCAAATTTTGGCATAATTATAATTTGACAAAAAAATTATTATATGGTTCTGCCCAATAAGAGACTGACAGGTTTTCAAATTTGTAAGTTTTATGTTAGTTTTATTCAATTTTTTTTTATAACTTATCATCTCGGTTGATATCAATGATTTTTGAACCATAAATAATTTCTTCTAATTTGACAACAAAATTCTTAAATTTTCTCAAAATTGCAATCCAGTTGGTAAGTGCATTTCACATAAATTAGGATTATAGTCCTATATTATACATAATCGCGCATATGTATCAATTTTGATCGATACGGATCTAAGTATTGTTAGGGCTGCAACTCGGACCAGTTGGTCAGCTTAAGGTACAACTAGGTCTCAATCTTACATATGAAATGTTAACTTTAACTCAATTCTAACCCTACTTTCAACCTTAACTATCCACCCCTAGTCTAACACATCCTTAAATTTTTAATCTCGGGTTGAAATTTCGGGTTAGAAAGTCAGATTAATTCCAGTTATCTATATTACTGATATCCATGTTGAAAATTTAAAGTGATCTTTAATAAGTTTCACATTAGATTACTTCTAAATACACAAAAAATTAAGAACTTAATACAAATTTTTAAAAAATTACAAACAAATTTTTAAAAAGTTAATTATCCAAAGTGTTAACATACAATAAATTAAAATTTAAATAAAAGAAGTCGAAAAGAAAAGGTTATCATAATTTGAATATTATATATAATATATTTAAAATAAAATATATGCATAAAATAATATTACAATTCGGAATTCGGATTATTGACACTTCAATTCAAACCTAATTAAGTTTGAATTGAAAATTTTCAACTCAAGTCCAATTCTAATTAAGTTTTAATTAAATTTTTTTAACTCAAGTCCAATTTTAATTGCAAAAATAATTATCCAGAAGTATAAGAAATAAGAAATGGAACTGAGCTCGAATTGCAACTTGCACCCCTAAGTACTGTATTCATCGTTCTCCAACAATGATAAATTATATACTCCATTTACCAACTTTAATCAATAAAATGAATTATATTTATTTGGTGGTGTACGAGGTCTTCGTGGAACAGTATTGTTGTGGTTATTCTGGTAATCAATCTACACCAAATCTCAGAAGATACAATTAATTGATGGGCCTACAATGATGATCCTGCTTTATATCTATTGTGCGCATGTTTTGTTTGGTTTAGGTTTAACGATTAGTTGAATGATTTCAAGATGCATTAATATAATTTGTGTTATAAGGCCAAATCTTTTAAAAAAAATTTAATTAGATGGATAATACTTGATCTATGAGCGGAAAGAAACAAGTAAAAACAAAAGCAATGAGTGAGACTTTTATGTGGGTCAGAAAAGGAAAAAATTATAGTGAGAAAGAATCCGAAGAAACAAGAAAATGTGTGAAATTACGCAACATTTGAAAACAGCGAGAATTTTTGTCACCAACCTTATTTATATAAAATTAGAGCAAGAATGATGATAATTATTTGAAAACAATTATATCAAATGCGTTATTGGTGACCACCAATGTAGTATTTTTTTTCTTTTTGAAATGAGTGTTCATGTTTTTTTATCAAGAGTTAAGTGCAAAAAACACCCTCGTTATATACAGAAATATGCAAAAAACACCTTCCAATTTAGTATGTGCATATCACCCTCCACTAGTTATCTTCGATGTGCAAATACTCTCCTCTGGCTAGTTGACCGGCATGTTTGACTTAAAATTTTTTTTAATTCCAAAATTACTCCTTCACCAGTTAAGACCTTGTTTGGCTCTCTCTTATCTACCATAACCATATATTTATCTACAGGGATCAGAGAGAGGATCAAAGAGAGATAACTCAATTTATACAAACAATTTCATATATATATATATATACACACACACTTTGTTACACACACATATACGTTATATCATCATATATACACACACTGTTAACACACACTTTGTTACACACACACTTTGTTACACACACACGCGCGCGTTATATCATCATATATACACACTCTGTTATACGCACACACTGTTAACACACACTTTGTTACACACACATACACGTTATATCATCATATACATGGGCGTAGCCATTAAGGCACTAGTGGGTACATTGATACCCACTTAACTCTATAATTTTTTTTATATATATATAGTAAATGCAATTTTTTGGGGTATAGAATTGTAATGACATATTAAATCTTGAGTGATGTACCCACTTAGTTTTATAAAAAATAAATTATAGTCCGAATATTTACGTTCGTTCTCACTTGCACAAATTCCTAGCTACGCCCCTAATCATATACACACACTTTGTTATATGTACACAATATGAAATAAAAAATGTATGAGAGAGAATTGAAGAGAAGGAATTCAAATAATACAAACAATTTCATATATATATATATATATATATAGACACACACACTATTATATATCATCACACACACACTTTGTTACACAACAGATTTAGAGAGTAAGAGATAAAAGAAGATAACTTTTGGTATAAATTTTTAGAGAGAGAGAGATAAAGAGGAGAGCATTTGGTATAAATTTTTAGAGAGGGAAAGAAGGAAGAGATGGCCTTCTATTTAAATTTTTAGAGACAGATGATTGCATATTGGGAGTGTTCTTCAAAGAGAGAGAAAATCCATCTAAGGGAGAGGGGACAGGTGGGACCCACCGATCTCATCTTTTTATATTTTTTAAAAATGGAATACATGCGTCTCTTTATAAAGACGTCACGTGTGAATGTGCTTCGGGTATAAGTATTTTTGTCATTTTTAATTTTCGGTACCGGAAAATTAATTATTTGTCTTTATTTGAACAATTTTGAAATTGCAGGAGGTTAGTTGAACATCAGGGGGTGTTTTTGCACATTTTATATATAACAAAGGTATTTTTTACACTTAATCCTTTTATCAAAGAATTAATTAAACTTACGTGAGTGTTGTATTTGAATTTGTAAAAAATAAAAAACATTATTGGTGCGAATTTTTAAATTACTTAATGAGTATTCCCAAACTGTTAACCATATTTACATCATTTACCAATAAATATCTTCTTGCAAGTTTCTTAATAAATATCTTCTTGCAAGTTTCTTCGGGTAATAAAAGCGGTCACTTCATTGGCCCATCTGCCTCACATGATCAAGGCAGGCCATGTCTATATTAGAGATTTGGATTTTCAGAAGTGCCACTCCTTTTCTGTGCACAGTAGGTATGTATGATTAATATGAATAGGAGCTAAGACTCTAGAAATAATTAGATACTTCCGATTATGTTGTTGTCGTCAATTATAAAATATATATATATAATTAAAAAAATAAATAAAACTGACACATTTAATTATATATTATTTTTGTATTTTGTTGAAACTATATAATTTTGAAATGCCTAATAATTTTTTTGACAGGACTCGGTGTTGAATTAATTCCAACTTTTTATTAGTGCACCGAAAGTATTGACACAACAGCAATCTTGATCCTTGACACAAAGGTGTGGTACTAGAAAAGGAATATAATCATACATAGGCACTGTGAAGAAAAGAAAATGATAATTGATACATATGTTCGATTAGATGGTATAAATTATAATAATATGCAACTTTTTTGCTTTCAGTAGTGGTTGATGCTTCACTTATATAATTAAGGAGTCACAATCTTTGCCTTTGCATAGGACTTCTTACATGGGCATGGGCCTTCTTGGTTTGGATGCATTTGTAGAGTCCAACAAATTAGCTTCCTCATTGGAATTTGGGAAAGCTTTGATCAAAACTGTGCAAAACTGCCACTTATGAGTCTCAAAGTATTGATTGGGTTTTGTACGTAGGCCACCATAAAATATCCAAGTTGGACTTGGATTTGGACTTCGACCAGCTATGTATACCTATTTGAAGTTTAAAATAGATCAAATTTGGACTTTCAACTTAATATTTCTAAACTATATATATATATATTTTTTCTAAATTAAAATTATTTTATTGAAAAATTAATTGAGGACCTTGAGGTAGTAGAATGTTGGACTGATTTGCTGAAATGGTCATTGTTGCGAGCCAGTTGCCAGAATTTAGCATACAATCTACATATTTTTTGGGATTATTATGTAGAATTGAAGAATTTATACTGATCCTAAACTAGCATGTTATTAGCTCTCAAACCCAATACTAAATACTAACATAGGGATTGATATCATATAGAAATGACTGTGTGTTCGTAGTCCTGTGTGTTATGTTCCGATGGTGATTGATAACTGTAAGCGAATGTGGGATCGAGTACTTTTTGAAATTTTTGACCCCCTTTTTTTTTTTCTTGGACAACAAACGTTCCTCTAGTACTCGTGAGAAATTGAGAAGCTTTGTGTAAGATTAGCTTATTTTCATAGATCCAGTGTTATTGGTTTCATGGGTGGGTTTGGCCCGCCCACGACAGTTGGGGTAGATCCATATGGTGTAAAAATTGCACCATGCTCCTATTTCTTTATTCTATTCTGATATGTAAAAGGCGGGTGCAATTTGATGAAAGATTTTCTAAGATTTTGAAATGGACCTTTCTAACTCGTTTGAGAAGCAAATTATAATGGGTTGATTAGAAATAGACATTTTTTTTTCTCGAGAAAAATCATTAGGATTAATAGAAAAGAGAGTTACAGTAAAAAAAAAAAAAAAAAAAGTCACACCCAAAGAGTTAGAATCCATAGCCGTATAACCAAAAGGGTCTCGAGAGATGGAGAACTCTCTTGTGTTGTGTTGGAGAGTTCATCTCGCCACAGCGTGAGCTACACCATTGACAAGACAAGGAACTCAGCATAACGAAACCTGCTGCAATCGCTCACACCAGAATTTGATGTCTTCAGTGACAACCCTTGTAGCTAGAAAGTTGTGCTTAAGAGAGAAGAACGCCTGACAATCTCCTTCAACAATATTCGAAGTAAGACCACAGCCATGTAGAAGGTGAAGGTGAAAGTGAAGCCCAAATCGAAGCGTCGTGGCTTCTGCCATTTTAGCACTAGGAACATATGGAAGAAGACAGTCTCAAGTTTAAAAACTCGGCTCTCATGATCACGATCTACCAGTCCTCCACCACAACACTTCCCAATATGAGAATAAATAGCATCAACATTAAGTTTAGGGATAATTACACTTACCTCCCTTCTAGTTTGGTTTTATAATACTTACCTCCCCTGTGTTTTGGAATATAACACTTACCCCCCTCTAGTTTGCACATTGGTAACAAATACACCCTTTTGTCAATCAAACTAACAGTTATTACTAATATCATCAAAATTTAATCTTAAAAGGACAATTATACCCTCAAAAATGTTGCAACTGAAGTTAGCGGATCTCGATTTCAATGACAGCTCCGACATTAGGATAGTAGTGGCTAGTGGTTTGGCCGGAGCTGGGTCTTCTCAGCAATGGGATGGCATTGGGATGGTAGTGGCTAGTGGTTTGGCTAGAGCTGGGTCTTCTGGGCAGTGGTTTCAATGGTGCTTGTTGATGGTGCAGTGGTGGGTGGTGACTCTTTTGGAGGTAATGTTGCTATGGTTGAAGGTCCGAAGTGGGTCTGCTCAAAATGGTGGCTCATAGTGGGGTATAATTGTCCTTTTAAGATTAAATTTTGATGATATTAGCAATAACCGTTAGTTTGATTGACAAGAGGGGGTATTTGTTACCAATGTGTAAACTAGAGGGGGGTAAGTGTTATATTCCAAAACACAGGGGAGGTAAGTGTTATAAAACCAAACTAGAAGGGAGGTAAGTGTAATTATCCCTTAAGTTTAAAGCTGCCTACAGGTGGAGGACTAGGAGTGTGGGGAGAAGGGGATGGAGTAAGTATAGCTTCTTGACGTTTAACTTAAATTCTAAAAAATTTTCAACATCACGAGTGGAGATAGAGAGGGGATTCCACTGATGACGATTGAAGGTCAAATTGTTGCGACTTTTCCCAACTTGCCATGCTAAGAACACTCCTGTTCTGCGCAAAGCATCCCATGCTAAGAAATAGACATTCCATCAAACATATTATCCACAACTCAAATTCACATGAACTGAAAATAACGCGAAATAGACAATTATTATATAAGACACATTATACACAATAGTACAATACTAACAAAGACCTTTTTTTGCTCTTTCTACATGATATATAGTATAAAAGCTAACAATTCCAATTCAACCAGAGATTTCAATAGGCTTGACATCAGGCTTCTTCACTTCCTCCTTGGGAACAGTAAGAGTGAGCACTCCATTCTCCATGGAAGCCTTGACTTGATTTGTCCTTGTATTCTCCGGCAGTGGGAACCTCCTCATGAACTTGCCACCGCTACGCTCCACCCGATGCCACTTGTCATTCTTGTCATACTTCTCCACATTCCTCTCTCCGCTGATCTACAAAACCCTATCGTCTTCGATTTCGACCTTCACTTCTTCTTTCTTGATGCCTGGAAGGTCTGCCTTGAAAACATAGGCTTCTGGTGTCTCCTTCCAATCAATGTGAGTGTTAACAAGTGCAGAGACCTCCCTCGTAGAAGAGGAAAAGAATGGCAAGTCCTTGAAGGGGTCCCAAATGTCGAGAGAGATTGGATCGAAGAAGTTGCTTCGTTGGTCACCAAAGATGCTTGGAATCAAAGACATTTTGGAAATTGAAGGTTAAATCAATCGATTTCGCTGGTAAGATAATAAGTAGCTTAATTCGTGTGTTGATTTTGCAGAAGGGGATGTGTTGGGTATTTAAACATTCATGAGGGAATGTCGAGTACTTTGGAGCGAATTCTTTGGTTGGTGTGTTACATATCTAAATATTTAGGAGATTAAGGAGGGAATCTTCCAGTACTTTCAGGTGAATTCTTCGCCCTTTCTAAATTCTGTAGCATCAAAACGAACTCGACATTATGAGTAAATATATTTAAAAATAGTAATGGACTCGACATTAGTTTGCAAGTCTCTCAAAAACTCGTTTTTATTAGTACCCAACGACGTTGGGTTAGATATACTGAAGAAAAAGGTAGTTGTAGTATATGAATATTTTGAGAGGTATTTTAGTGAGTGGATTCCGGTTAATGATAATAGGGAGAAAAATCAGCAAAAAACTTTTACATTAGACAAGTACTTGAATGACTTTTGGAAGGATATTATAAGGTAAAATATTGTTATTTTGTTTCTAAAGCTAAAATTTTATTTTATTCCATACTCTAGTTTATTTTTTTATTTTTTGTTCTAAATTTTATAAAATGTTTTGGATGTTTTGACCTACCTCCACAAACAGGGGATTACATATGGAGGGCTAGGTGAAGTATCTTCATATGTGATGCGAGGAGAACATGTATTTCTAATGGTTGCTAAAATGAATGGGAATTCAATGCAGTGTTCGAACAGTGGACCATGCAAATAGAGACTCCCTAAATCACTCAGTGAATATGTGTGCGTTTTAAAAAATATTAACAAATAATTTGAGAAAAAAAATCTTTTGCTAGAAAACATTTCAATGTTTTCTCTCTCTAGAAATATTAATTTATATTCAGTTCAAAGATTAATGAAAGAGAAACCATATGAGGTTTTTATAGAGGTCAAAAATTCTAATTTTTATGAAAAAAAAATAAGTTGAAAATTTATAGGAAACTAAAATAAGAAAAAGAATGTTTCTGTTTCTTAACCTTATTTTCCTGATAGATTGCATGTTAAAATAATTTAGATGAAAAAAGAAGATTTTGAGAAGTTTGTACCTCTTGATAATATGAAATTTATTCCTAATAGGTCTTTGGGTGCAAAACTCCCTAACTGAGGTCACTAGGACTTTGATGGTCATGGAATGAGCTTATGTTCATTATCTGTTTTCCATTAGAACATATCTTTTTTATTAGGTTAGGTTTTGTTTCTTTTTGATAATAATCATGTGAATGTGAAAATCATATTTTTCTATGAAATAATATAAATTATCTATATTTCTGTTAAAGTTCAGCTTGATTTGTGAATGTATGACCGGGACACTTAGTTTATCAATGGATGAAGTAATTGAGTTTATGATATAAGCATTGATAATTAATTTAATGTGCTATATTTATTCCTTTTTGGAGATGAATCTTTTGAGTCCATACATGATGATTCTGATTGCATGAGGACATCGTTGATCACGTATGAGAGTCACATAGTCCAGGTAAAATGACGAGAACACATATATTTCAAATCGGGAGTTTTAGACCTTGAATAGAGGGACTTTTTTGCAAATTGCTTAAATATTCAAGGATGGACCTGTCCAGCTCAAACCTGGACTGGTCAAAGAGGTATCGGGATATTAATTTTGGATAGACAAAAGTCTGGACCAGTCCAACTATTCTTAGACCGGTCCATGTTTCTGCTCTGGTGAAATTTGTCCCGAAGAGTCCTATTTCAACTTGGATTTGACCCTCAACTTTCTTAAAACAAAGAATTTCTTGGTTATATCTAATTAACATTGTCCTTCTCAACCTCTTGTATGCTCTTATTTTGTAGTAAAAAAGAACACAGTGGTTAAATTTGATTAAGTTATTAATTAACAAATTTATCTGATCCTTTCTTATTTTTACTATTATTTCTTTTTTTAGTTGTTGGCATCATACTCAAAAGGAGCCAAGTAATCCTTTCTACAAGTTTTGAAAATTTTCATACACTATTCATTGTGTTAATTTATATGTATATTTTGAAATATTGTTTCACTTGTTATTTTTTCTATTTCTCGTGGACGGACCTGATCGCAGGTATAAGATGGAGCAAAATGTTGATAATTTAATTAAAAATGTTGTTAGTGATGCGAACAAAGAAAAAATGGTGAGTATTGTTCCTTTTAATTAAATTTTACACCCCATACATTATAGAAATTATCTAAATATATGAAAATTTTCAAATTGCTAGTCTAAAAGCATCAACACTTAAATTCAAATTCGAATGGCTAAGAAAGATGGATGACAAAAAAACATGGAAAGGAAATCTTTTGAGAATTAGGGAGTTCAAGGAAAAAGTAATGTTTTACTGCTTCCCTTATGAGGAAATATATTTTAAAATAGTAACGGACTCGAAATTAGTTTGCAAGTCTCTCAACAACTCATTCTTTTTCCTACCCAACGACGTTGGGTTAGATATACTGAAGAAAAAGGTAGTTGTAATATATGAACATTTTGAGAGGTATTTTAGTGAGTGGATTCTGGTTAATGATAATAGGGAGAAAAATCAGCAAAAAGCTTTCACATTAGACAGATACTTGAATGACTTCTGGAAGGATACTATAAGGTAAAACAGTGTTATTTTGTTTCTCAAGGTAAAATTTTATTTTATTACATACTCTAGTTTATTTTATTTTATTTATTCTTAATTTTATAGAATGTTTTAGATGTTGTGACCAAACTCCACAAACAGGGGATTGCACATGGAGGGTTAGGTGAAGAATTTTCATATGTGATGCGAGGAGAACATGTATTTCTGATTGCTGCTAAAATGAATGGGAATATGAATGGAAATTTAATGTAGTCTTTGAACAGTTAATCAAGCAAATAGAGACTCCTGAAATCACTCAATGAAGATTTGTGGCCTCTCAAAAATATGAACAAAGAATTTGAGGGACAAATCTTTTGCTAGAAAAATATCTCAATGTTTTCTCTCTCTATAATATTAATTTCTGTTCAGTTCAAAGCTTAATGAGAGAGAAACCATATGAGGTTTTTATAGAGGTCAAAATCCCTAATTTTTCTAAAAAAATAAGTTAAAAATTAATGAGAAACTCAAATAAGAAAAAGAATGTTTCTATTTCTTAACCTTATTTTCCTGATAGATTGCATGTTAAAATAATTTGGATGAAAAAGAAGAATTAGAGAAGTTTGTACCTGTTGATACTATAGGATTTATTCTCAATAAGTCTTTGGGTGTTAAACTCCCTAACTGAGTTCATAAAGACTCTTATGGTTATGGATTGAGCTTATGTTCATTATCTGTTTTTCATTTGGACCATATCTTTTTTATTAAGTTAGGTTTTGTTTCTTGTTGGTAATAATCATGTGAGTTTGGAAATCATATTTTTTTATGAAATAATGTAAATTCTCTATATTCCCGTTAAAGTTCACTTTGATTTGTGAATGCATGACTGAAACACTTAGTTTATTAATGGATGAAGTACTTGAGTTTATGATATAAGCATTGATAACTAATGTGCTATATTTATTTCTTTTTATAGGTGAATTTTTTGAGTTCATACAAGATGGTTCCAATTGCATGAGGATATCGTTGATCACGTATGAGAGTCACGTAATCCAGGTAAAGTGATGAGAACACATATATTTCAAACCGAGAGTTTTCAACCTTGAATAGTGGGACATTTTAGCAAATTGCTTAAATATTCAAGGTTGGACCAGTCCAGCTCAAACCTGGACCGGTCAAAGAGGTCTTGGGATATTAATTTGGAATAGACAAAAGTCTAGACCGGTCTAACTATTCTTAGACCAGTCAATGCTTCTGCACTGGTGAAATTTGTCCCAAAGAGTCCTATTTCAACCCGGATTTGACTCTGAACTTTCTTAAAACAGAGAATTTCTTGGTTTTATCTAATTAACATTGACCTTCTCAACCTCTTGTATGCTCTCATTTTGTAGTAAAAAAGAACAAAGTGGTCAAATTTGATTTAGTTCTTAATTATCAAATTTATCTGATCCTTTTTTTATTTTTACTGTTATTTCTATTTTTAGTAGTTGGCATCTACTCAAAAGGAGCCAATTAATCCTTTCTACAAGTTTTGAAAATTTTCATACACTATTCATTGTGTTGATTTATAAGTATATTTTGACATATTGTTTCACTTGTCATTTTTTTTAACTCTAATGGACGGACCTGATAGCAAGTATAAGATGGAGAAAATTGTTGATAATTTAATTAAAAATTGTTGTTAGTGATACAAACAAAGAAAACACGGTGAGTATTGTCCCTTTTAATTAAATTTTATAACCTATACATTAGAGAACTTATCTAAATATATGAAAATTTTTCAAATTGCTAGTCTAAAAACATCAACACTTAAATTCAAATTTGAATGGCTAAGAGAGTGGTTGACAAAACATGGGAAGGAAATCTTGTCAGAATTAGGGAGTTCGAGAAAAAAGTAATGTTTTACTGCTTACCTTATGAGGAGATATTTGTAAAAATAACAACGGACTCGGACATTAGTTTGCAAGTTTCTCAAAAACTCGTTTTTGTTAGTACCCAACAACGTTGGGTTAGATATACTGAAGAAAAAGGTAGTTGTAGTATATGAATATTTTGAGAGGTATTTTAGTGAGTGGATTCTGGTTAATGATAATAGGGAGAAAAATCAGCAAAAAAACTTTTACATTAGACAAGTACTTGAATGACTTTTGGAAGGATATTATAAGGTAAAATATTGTTATTTTGTTTCTGAAGCTAAAATTTTATTTTATTCCATACTCTAGTTTATTTTTTCATTTTTTGTTCTAAATTTTATAAAATGTTTTAGATGTTTTGACCTACCTCCACAAACAGGGGATTACATATGGAGGGCTAGGTGAAGTTTCTTCATATGTGATGCGAGGAGAACATGTATTTCTGATGATTGTGAAAATGAATGGAATTATGAATGGAAATTCAATGTAGTATTCGAACAGTTGATCAAGTAAATAGAGACTGCCTAAATTACTCCGTGAATATGTATGCGCTCTAAAAAATATAAACAAAGAATTTGAGAGAAAAATTATTTGGTAGAAAAAATATCTCAATATTTTCTCTCTTAAGAATATTAACTTCTGTTCAGTTCAAAGCTTAATGAGAGGCAAATCATATGAAGTTTTTATAGAGGTCGAAATCCCTACTTTTCCTGAAAAAACAAGTTGAAAATTAATAGAAAACTCAAATAAGAAAAAGAATGTGTATGTTTCTTAACCTTATTTTCCTAATAGATTGCATGTTTAAATAATTTAGATGATAAAAAAGGATTTAGAGAAGTTTGTATATGTTGATACTATGAGATTTATTCCTAATAGATCTTTGGATACAAAACTGCCTAATTGAAGTCATTAGGACTTTTATGGTCATGGAGTGAGCTTATGTTCATTATCTGTTTTTCATTGGACCGTATCTTTTAGACTAGGTATCTTTTATATTAGGTTAGGTTTTGTTTATTTTTGGTGATAATCATGTGAATGTGGAAATCATATTTTTCTATGAAATAATGTAAATTTTCTATATTCCCGTTAAATTTCACTTTGATTTATGAATGCATAACTGAGATACTTAGTTTATTAATGGATGAAGTACTTGAGTTTATGATCTAAGCATTGATAACTAATGTGCTATATTTATTTATTTTTAGAGGTGAATCTTTTGTGTCCATATAAGATGGTTCCAATTGTATGAGGATATCGTTGGTCATGTATGAGAGTTACATAGTTCAGATAAAGTGGTGAGAACACATATATTTTAAATCGGGAGTTTTCAACTTTCAATAGAGGGGACCTTTTAGCAAATTGCTTAAATATTCAAGGTTGGACCAGTTCATCTAAAACCTGGACCGGTAAAAAAGTCTCGGGATATTAATTTTGGATAGACAAAAATCTAGATTGGTCCAACTATTTTTAGACCGGTCCATGCTTCTGCTCTGGAGAATTTCTTGGTTGTATCTAATTAACATTGACCTTCTCAACCTCTTGTATGCTCTCATTTTGTAGTAAAAAAGAACAGAGTGGTCAAATTTGATTAAGTTCTTAATTATCAAATTTATCTGATCCTTTTTTTTAATTTTTACTATTATTATTTTTTTTAGTTGTTGGCATCATACTCAAAAGGAGCCAATTAATCATTTCTACAAGTTTTGAAAATTTTCATACACTATTCACTGTGTTGATTTATAAGTATATTTGACATATTGTTTCATTTGTCATTTTTCTTAGCTCTCATGGACAGACCTGATTGCAAGTATAAGATGGAGGAGCAAAATGTTGATAATTTAATTAAAAATTTTGTTAGTGACACGAACAAAGAAAACACGGTGACTATTGTCCCTTTTAATTAAGTTTTACACCTTATACATTAGTTAACTTATCTATATATATGAAAAAATTTCAACACTTAAATTCAAATTCGAATGGCTAACAGATGAATGACAAAGAATGGGAAAGAAATCTTGTGAGAATTAAGGAGTTTGAGAAAAAAGTAAGGCCTTGCTTGGTTTGCAACTTTCAAAATAGTTTTCAAGAACAATTTTCGGAGAATCAGAACATAAAACAGTTTTCAGTTTTTTCAATTTAAAAATCCGCTTGGTTGGACAAACTATGAAATAGTTTTCAGGAAACAAAAACTCAAAAATCTGTTTGGTTGTATCTATTGAATAGTTTTCAGTGTGTGCAGTTTTCACTTTTTTTCTCCTAAATCTTCTAATACAATTTTTATTAATAAAGTTCTGGAGGTGCATTACTTTTAAAGTTACGACATGCTCTACTTCTGGTGTCATGCAAGTTGTGTCACATTTTGATCAGTGTGCAAACCCATATCAGAAGCTATGTGGCACATGTTAAACTCATTATTCAAATAACTAATTATATTAACAAACACTAAATTGAGATTAGCAAATATATATAAATAGTTACTACAAAATCAAGAAAAGAAAAACCACATGTTTAGTCACATGCATACATGCCAATTTCTTAACACATGGTAACATACATATTAACCAGCCTACTATATTTATATAGCATCAAACCTCCTACAGATTTTCAGTTTACATGACATAATACAGAAAGTAAATCTAGAGACACGTAACCACTAGACAATGAAATAAAAAAAATAAAAAAGATATCACTATAACTAATGAGGTGTAGCATTGCCATGGAATAGAGAATCCCTTATGTCTGCCGAAAGGGGCAAGCACTTGTATAAATTGAGTATATATTACGTCTTTCCAAAATCAAGAAAAGAAAAACCACATCGTACACCTTCTCATGATCTTTCTCTTGATCGCCCTCACAGCTTTAACAAATACTGGTTCAACAAAACTCAAATCAGGAGTACTGTATCCCTAGTTTCTTCCTCACTCTGAATTTCTTCTGATTGGCAATAGTGAAGACCTAAAAATAATCATTGCAGGCATCATCCTCCTTTGGATCTCTAAAGAACTTGATATGTCGAAGAAAGGGGCAGAGAAAAATCCATTCCTTGAAGATGAAGATGAAATGGAGAGAGACAAACTCATTCCTTGAAAACGAAAACAAAGACAAGGGAGAAAAACTCACCCAATCATAGCGATACAGAGGGGGGAGAGAGAGAGAAAGAAAAAGCAAGAGGAATGTACGGTAGAGAGCTAGGGTTTTAAACGACAAGAGCTTGCGTCTTTTTTTAAGTGGCCAATTGCTTTTTCGTGTTTTCACATTCTGAAAATTGTAACCCCAAAACTCCCAAAAACACCTTTTAGCTGTTCTCTAAAAATGCATACTCTTACAACTCAATTCTTTAAAAACTACTCCAAGCAAGTCAAAAATGAGTTTTCTGAATTTTTGTTACTCAAAAAACAGAAAATTGTTTTTTGAGTTATAATCCAAGCAAGGCCTAATGTTTTACTACTTACCTTATGAGGAGATATATGTAAAAATAGCAACGGACTTGACATTAGTTTGCAAGTCTTTCAAAAACTCGTTTTTGTTAGTAACCAATGATGTTGGGTTAGATATACTCAAGAAAATGGTAGTAGTAGATTATGAACATTTTGAGAGGTATTTCAGTGAGTGGATTTGATTAAGGATAATAGGGAGAAAAATCAGCTAAAAGCTTTCACATTAGATAGTTACTTGAATGACTTCGAGAAGGATACTATAAAGTAAAACAGTGTTATTTTGTTTCTGAAGCTAAATTTTTATTTTATTCAATACTCTAGTTTATTTTATTTTTTTGTTTTTAATTTTATAGAATGTTTTGGATGTTGTGACCTACATCCGTAAACAGGGGATTGCACATAGAGGGCTAGGTGAAGAATCTTCATATATGATGCGAGAAGAACATGTATTTTTGATGGCTGTTAAAATGAATGGGAATATATATGGGAATTCAATGTAGTCTTCAAACAGTTGATTTAACAAATAGAGACTCCCTAAATCACTCAGTGAATATGTGTGTGCTCTCAAAAATATAAACAAAGAATTTGAGAAAAAATTTTTTTGCTAGAAAAAATATCTCAATGTTTTCTCTCTCTAAAATATTAATTTATGTTCAGTTTAAAGCTTAATGAGAGACAAACCATATAAGGCTTTTATAGAGGTCGAAAACTCTACTTTTCTTAAAAAAATAAGTTAAAAATTAATAGGAAACTCAAATAAGTAAAAGAATGTGTTTGTTTCTTAACCTTATTTTACTAATAGATTGTATGTTAAAATAATTTGGATAGAGAAAGAAGATTTAGAAAAGTTTGTACATGTTGATACTATGGGATTTATTCCCAATAGGTCTTTGGGTGTAAAACTCCCTAACTGAGTTCATAAAGACTCTTATGGTCATGGACTGAGCTTATGTTCATTATCTGTTTTCCATTAGACCATATCTTTTAGATTAGGTTAGGTTTTGTTTTTTTTGGTGATAATCATGCGAATGTGGAAATCATATTTTTTTTTTGAAATAATGTAAATTCTCTATATTTCCGTTAAAGTTCACTTTGATTTATGAATGCATGATTGAGATACTTCAATGAATGAAGTACTTGAGTTTATGGTTTAAGCATTGATAACTATGTGCTATATATATATATATATATATATATATTTAGAGGTGAATCTTTTGAGTCCATACAAGATAGTTCTGATTGCATGAGGACAACGTTGATTACGCATCAGAGTTACGTAGTTCAGGTAAAGTGGTGAGAACACATATATTTCATGCCGGGAGTTTTCGACCTTGAATAGGGGGACTTTTTAGCAAATTACTTAAATATTCAAGGTTGGATCAGTCCAGCTCAAACCCGGACCGGTCAAAGAGGTCTCGGGATATTAATTTTGGATAGACAGAAGTTTTGACCGGTGAAATTTGTCAAGTAGAGTTTATTTCAACGCGAATTTGACCCTGAACTTTCATAAAATAGAGAATTTATTGGCTTTATGAAATTAACATTGACCTCCTCAACCTCTTGCATGCTCTCATTTTGCAGTCAATTTTCATACACTATTCATTGTGTTGATTTATAAGTATATATTGACATATTGTTTCACTTGTCAATTTCTTAGCTCTCATGGATGGACCTGATAGCAAGTATAAGATAGAGCAAATGTTAATAATTTAATTAAAAATGTTGTTAATGATGCGAACAAAGACAACATGGTGAGTATTGTCCCTTTTTAATTAAATTTTACACTATATATTAGAGAAGTTATCTAAATTTATGAAAAAATTTCAAATTGATGGTCTAAAAGTTTCAACATTTAAATTCAAATTTGAATGGCTAAGAGAGATGGATGACAAAACATGGGAAGTAAATCTTGTGAGAATTAGGGAGTTCGAGGAAAACTCGTTTTTGTTAGTACCTAACGATGTTGGGTTAGATATACTAAAGAAAAAGGTGATTGTAGTATATGAACATTTTGAGAGGTATTTTAGTGAGTGGATTCTGGTTAAGGATAATAGGGAGAAAAATCAGCAAAAAACTTTCACATTAAACAAGTACTTGAATGATTTCTAGAAGGATACTATAAGGTAAAACAGTGTTGTTTTGTTTCTGAAGCTAAATTTTTATTTTATTCAATACTCTAGTTTATTTTATTTTATTTGTTCTTAATTTTATAGATTGTTTTGGATGTTGTGACCTACCTCCACAAACAGGGGATTGCACATGGAGGGCTAGGTGAAGAATCTTTATATGTGATGCGAGGAGAACATGAATTTCTGATGACTGATAAATTGAAAGGAGGAGTTGTTAAGGTCGGGAATTCTATATTGCAGTTTAATATTAATTACTATATGATTTTAATTTTAGATGCCATATTTAAACTATAAAAAAGAAAAAAACACTCCATTCATTGTGGATTTGTGATACAGTATTTATTTTTTGTAACATTTTGGAGCTCAGATGACTTTTTAGAGTGTAACCAGTATAGGTTGTATGTGACCAAACTATCAATCAACCAAAGTTTAAACTTTGAACCAAGTATACGTGGACCCAAGATGATTAACAATAAGTCTTTTACCATTTCGGACAACAATTTTATCATCACCAAGATATGGTTGTTGCCTTGTTGGGTTTGTAATATACCTACATCACCAGTCAAGCTTAAGGAATGAATACCTTTGGATTTATACAGGTGGTTCCATAAAATTGGCAAGGAGTCATGACAATTATTGCATATTGTGGCCACAGTCTCTATTCTAATGCTACAATATGTTATATTTGCAACCAATATTGACAATCTGTATATAATATAGGCAGTGCTTGACTAAATTAGAGACCATAGAGAATGAGAATGGCAGTTGATAACATACAAATTCATTTATGACCCATGCTAGAATTTCCCAATTTATTTCCCAAAATAAATTGACTGAACATAGAAGCAATTTGGTGGTTAACAACAAATAAGTAGCTGAGCACCCTAATAACCTGATGTCTTAGAAATTAGAATGACAAGATACGCTCCACCAAATCATTCAAGGAATTGTAAGAAGAACCACCTTCCCTTATGGAAAGATCAACCTTCACCTTCAAATCCATTGCCCTCTGTCTCATCTCCTCACATTCTTCACCTTCAAATCCATTGCCTCTGTCTCATCTCCTCACATTCTTCACCTTCAAATCCATTGCCTCTGTCTCATCTCCTCACATTCTTTATCCCACTGCAACATGTGCTAAAACTTCCTTCTGTGGTGCCCATTCCATGATGCAACCTCTTTCTTCAACTGCTTTCTTAAAACCTTCTGGCAATAGCTCTTGCCATCCCAAGCCGCGAACTGAACCAGGCCGAATCACCCACAAGAAATGTTGTTTGCTGTTGGCCAGTCCCCAAGCTGTCTCAATTAGTTCTCTTTCATCTATGGAAGCTGCACTTCCAATGCTTACATATATAACAGAGTTGGGAGCCTGCTTATCAAGCCAGGTGGTACCGCTTGTGTCTTCTTTAAGTAAGCTACTAGAGGAGTGTGGGGCAATTTTGTGAAATGGACCCACTGAGAAAATTGGAACTTGGTATTGCTTTTTAGCTGTGCAAGAAATGGTTGTTCGAGGCAGTCCACAGTGTTCCAAATTATTGCTGAAGATGTTCTAATTTTGACTGTGGTGGCTATCGGTTGTAACAAGGCTTCTAAATTTGGGAAATTGAAAATGGTTAGATCTTTAAACCTGAACGGATGAAGCCCAGGCACTAGGTCTTGCAACATTGAGTCTGTGACATCAGTAACATTTTCCATATATATGCCAGTTGCATGAACAAAAATATATACTATATATATGTATGTATACAAATAAACATAAAATGTGCTACTCTCCCTAATTATTGACACACAAGGCAGTTTTTCAAGGCAACATTTTGTACTTTACTAGTAAGATTTGTTTATAATTAATATATGGTACCGACCATTTAGCTATTATTATTGTTCTTGATCTCTCCCTCAATTATAATACTAGATATTTACATTATTCAAAGTATAAAAAAAAAAACCTATAAATAAATAGAGGGTTGGGAATTGACATGAACCTCTTGGGGGAATGTATCGTTCTGCTTGAAGTTGCGGATAGGTAACCTGAGTTAGCGAAGTAGCAACGCTGCCTGTCTCTAGGACAACGGGTAGGAAGCTTTAGATGGTTAGTGGCCGCCTCTGCCTTGTACATGATAGCATCATATATGACACATGCGATCCTTTCTTTTGTCTCCTCTTGTTTCATCATCTGAGCCAAGCTTTCTTGGAGAGGGAACACTAAATTAACATTTAGAGAGATGAAATCCATAGAGGAGACATCATGATTAGATAAGCCATCCTGTATGGGTAGGAAAGTGAAAGTAGGATGGTTGGAAGGGTCAGGAGAGTTGAATTGGGTGTGAGCAATTGTTATATAGAAGCCCTTGGAGTGAAGGATTGCGCCTCGCTGAAGCATTGGGTTTATGTGGCCTTGGAATGGACATGGGACTAGCACCAATCTACTACATCTCTGTTCTTGTTTTTCCATCTCTCTCTCTCTAATCATCTGCGAGCAGTAATGGAGAAGATTGCCTTTGGTACTAGTATTAATCCTTGGGTTGCAAGTAATGAAATTGCCTTTAGTCACCCCTAGGAAGTTTTTTTTATGTCTAAATGTGTATCAGAAATCTTCCTTGATTCGTCATACTGTCTAAATATATATTAATTTTGTTTATCACAGTTAATATTATATGTCATATATTACTTCAAGATAACACCATGCCTTATGACTAGATTTTTTTGACATGATGTGGGTATGTATTTTATTTTAACACTACGAGTCAATGGTTTGAAAATCTTCAAAGAACTTGATGGGAAGCATGCCTTGAACTTGTTCTTTTCTTGCAGGCCTTGAACTTGTTCTTTTCTTGCAGGATTCACAGGTGGGCCGTTTATACTTGATTTCTTACTACCGTAGCAGCAAATTTTCTCTTACAGCAAAGACTTGGAGTTCTATTTTAGCCATTTTAATAGAATTTTTGGGCGAAAAAGTGTATTTTCCTAGAGGGCTTGTTGCAGGCTGAGGAGGAGGAGTTTTGTGGGGGTGATAAATGCTTGATTTGTCTTGATGAATTAACCACAGCCACGGAGATAACTAGAATGTCTTGCTCGCATGTTTTTTGTACGAGATGCATTTTTGGTGGTTGTGGAATAAGAATTCGAGCCCAACATGTCGAAAGCCATGGCCTTTGTGCTCCACTGTCCAGTACACTAATTTTAATCTGATTCTATTAACTCTTGGCAGACTATAATTGCAGAGTCTAATTTTTATTCTGTTTATAGCAAAAAAACTTTGTTTGCTTTGTTTTTGGTTCTGGAAACTTTGAATATGTAATATTGAAGTGTTCAGACTTTAATTGCAGAGCCTAATATATATTTTTTTCAAATACTCCCTCCGATCCTTTTTGGAATGTTCTAAAGTACATGTACGTTTCCTAAAATGGATATACTATTTTTATATGATTACTAATCTATCATTTTCAAACTCTACAATCCTAAAAGTTGATCATAATAATAATATTAACTTTTAAACAAAAACTAATATGTAAATTTATTCATTAAAATTTATTCATTACCATAATAAAAAGTGAGTCTTATCATAAAAAAAAAATTGAATTTTCTAAATATTCTTGGAATTGGAATTGAAATTATTTTAACATTACTTTTTGAAAATTTAATTATTTTTTAGGCAATTGATGAGACATCAAATCCTTGCCTTTCACTCTGAAAAACAGAGAAGATACTTAATAGCCTACGTCTTGCTTTTTAAGAAATTAATTGAGGTTGTAGAATGTTGAAGCGATTTGTTGAAATGGTCATTGTTGCAAACAAGGTGCCAGAATTTAGCATATCATATGCTGATACAAGTCTGATCTAATCATGGTTAAAAAAGTTAATGAAATAGAAGATTTATTATTTATAACAGGAAACATATAGAAAACTTTACTTGATTTTTTCTAGAAAGAACGTACACAGAAATGTAAATTAAGAAAACGAAAATGGAGATACGCACCCAATAAATGAAATTCAAATTTCACATGAACTCAACATCACAATGCCAAACCGACGTTACATCAAACACATTACACACAAAGAACTTTTACATCAAACACCTTACACACAATACTTACAAGGAACTTTCCTCATGGCATAGATTAGACAGAGGCTAACAATTCAATTCAACCAGAGATGTCAATGGCTTTGACATCGGGCTTCTTCACTTCCTCCTTGGGAACAGTAATAGTGAGCACTCCATTCTCCATGGAAGCCTTGACTTGATCGGTCCTCGCATTCTCCGGCAGCCGGAACCTCCTCATGAACTTGCCGCCGCTGCGTTCCACCCGATGCCACTTGTCATTCTTGTCCTCCTTCTCCACATTCCTCTCTCCGCTGATCTGCAAAACCCTATCATCTTCGATTTCGACCCTCACTTCTTCTTTCTTGATGCCTGGAAGGTCTGCCTTGAACACATGGACTTCTGGTGTCTCCTTCCAATCAATGCGAGTGTTAACAAGTGCAGAGACCTCACTTGAAGAAGAAGAGGAAGGGAATGGCAAGTTCTTGAAGGGATCCCAAACGTCGAGAGAGAACGGATCGAAGAAGTTGCTTCGTCGGTCACCAAAGATGCTTGGAATCAGAGACATTTTGGAAATTGAAGGTTAATCGATCGATTTCGCTTGTAGCTCAATTCGTGTTGTTGATTTTGCAGGAGGGGATGTGTTGGGTATTTAAAGATTCACGAGAGAGTGTCCAGTACTTTCTGGAGAATTCTTCGGTTGCTGTGTTGCGTATCTACGAGGGAATCTTCCAGTACTTTCAGGCAGGTGAATTCTTCTTCGAACTTCGAATTATGATGGCATCAAAACGATCTTTCTAGAGTAGCTGCAGCCCAAATTTATTTATTCCTATGGGCTTTTATGGCCCGGATTCCACAAAACGAAGGGCCTTTGGCCCTTTGCCCTTCACCTAGCTCGCTGTCTATCTTTGCATTTGATTTTTTCAGTCAAGGATTTTTTTTTTTTTTTTAAGGAAATGTTAATTGCTAGGTGATAGTAGTTTCTATTTCTATTGGTTGAGAAGGAATATATATAGTAAAAAAAACTATTTGTGAATTTAAAATATTGGTTAGCCATTGATAAAGCGTTGGTAATATGTTTTGATTTTCAGAATGATTTTTCTAACAAGAGTTTAACCCGAATTTAAAAAATTTAAATGTGAGGGAGTAAAAAATAAATAAATAATTCTTAAAATATTTGGTAGGGAGATGTTATTCGCACTCCAATAAATCCTTAAGTCAAAAATGACCTGAACCTGGCAACAAACTGTGCGCTCGCATTATATGCACTATAGGTCCAACTTTGTAGTACAGTGGTGAAGAAAATAAGCGTTGGCCAATTGTTATATTCTTCTTGTGTATTTTTATTTTCGTTGGCAAACCAAAAACCTACATTAATAAACCTATTGATTGAAGCAATCAGGAAAAAGAGACTATCCCACCTAACGATTTATGGAAGCAGATTTATGGAAGGCTGAATGAATCACTACTCTTTTCAAAAGATGATGGAATAATCACAAAATCAATATTTTTTTCCCAAATGATCTCAGTCCATTGGCTCAATAGGATAGAATTTATTAGTAGTTTATTTTGAGTCCGGAATGTTTTCTGCGACAGCAAAATTGAAAATTAATTAATTAATTTTTGGTCAAACTCCATTGTCGTCACTGTACCAGGGCTTTGGCTTTGGGTTGCAAGAACAGTGACAGAAATGGGGTAGAGATAAGATGGTTCACTGTGTTGGATAGGAAGAATCAGATATGGGAGAGAGAGCAAGAAGATAAAATTGGTGAGTAGAGAGGAAAATGAGCGAGGATAAAGAAAGAGATGGCCAGAGAGGAGAGATGACTAGGGTTACTTTGGTCATTTCTATTAAGAGTAGAGCGCTTTAGGTTTTCTTTGGAGCGGGAATAACATCTCCCAATTTTTATTATACCCTCTAAAAATAATTAATATGTAAATAATTCTCTTAAAACTCATTAAAAATTTCAATTGACCCCCCCAAATTTTTTTTAAAACACTTTGACTTCAATATAGAGTGTTTGAAAATAAATTTAACTTGTGAAAGTTTAAATATTGTGAATCATAAATTTAATTTCTATATACACGTTTACAATATTCATTACATTAATTCAAGAGAAGAAAAGAGAAAAATACACTAATGTCCCCTCACGTTTAATAAAAAATACATGAACCGCCTTTTTTGTCAAATATTTTTGTAAAATGGTATTCTAGCAAAATATCTAGAATTATATATTAATCTTCATTGGTGAGTCCTGAGAGCATTTGGAAGGAGGAGAAACAAGTGTTGTGTGATTGTCAACAAGAGTAATGATATCTAATACTTTTAATTGTCACTTGCTAAATAATAAATTTCTATGACTACTTCTGGTATAAGTTACTAAAGAAATAATCTTGTTTTGTTAAAACTTGCGAGATTTTGTTTAGTTAAAATCATTATTTTTTTTTAAAATCTTTCATTTATGTAATAATGATATATCTTTCCTGAAGTGAAATCAAAGTACTCAACTTTTTTCCAAAAATTTGATTTTGAAAAAATGAAACAATTAATTGTTGAAGGGACATCTTCGGCTGCATAGTATTGGAGCCTTGGAATTAAAATTGGAGAAAATTTTGTTAAAAAGTTGTTGCCTTGTAGGGTGTGTAATATACCTACATCGCCAGTCAAGTTTAAGAAATTAATACCTTTAGATTTATACGGGTGATTCCATAAAATTGGCAAGGAGTTGTGACAATTACTGCATGTTGTGGCCACTTAATTGTTTGATCAAAAAGATAATACTTAAATGGCTACAGTTTCTATTCTAATGCTACAATCATGCTAACTTGCACCCAACTTTGACAATCTATATATCATATAGGCAGTGCTTGACTAAAATAGAGACCATAGAGAATGAGAATGACAGTTGATAACATACACACTCATTTATGACCCATGCTACCTTTAGGATTTCCCAATTTATTTCCCAAAATAAATTGACTGAACATAGAAGTAATTTGGTGGTTAACAACAAATAAGTAGCTGAGCACCCTAATGCCCTGCTGTCTTAGAAATTAGAATGACAAGATATGCTCCACTAAATCATTCAAGGAATTGTAAGAAGAACCACCTTCTCTTATGGAAAGATCAACCTTCACCTTCAAATCCATTGCCCTGTGTCTCATCTCCTCACATTCTTTACCTGCCATTAGTCTTATTATAGCTCTCTCTATCTCTCTTCTCTCCAACTCATTATCCAATTCCAGGCCTACCCTCCATACATGGCTCACGTACCTCGCGTTCAACCTTTGATCCCCAAAACATGGCTGGCATATAATTGGCACACCTTCGCAAATACTTTCCAGGGTTGAATTCCAACCACAGTGGCTCCAGAAACATCCCACTGCAACATGTGCTAAAACTTCCTTCTGTGGTGCCCATTCCACAATGCAACCTCTTTCTTCAACTGCTTTCTTAAAACCTTCTGGCAATAGCTCTTGCCATCCCAAGCAGCGAACTGAACCAGGCCGAATCACCCACAAGAAATGTTGTTTGCTGTTGGCCAGTTCCAAGCTGTCTCAATTAGTTCTCTTTCATCTATGGAAGCTGCACTTCCAATGCTTACATATATAACAGAGTTGGGAGCCTGCTTATCAAGCCAGGTGATACAGCTAGTGTCTTCTTTAAGTAAGCTACTAGAGGAGTGTGGGGCAATTTTGTGAAATGGACCCACTGAGAAAATTGGAACTTGGTATTGTTTTTTTAAGCTGTGCAAGAAATGGTTGTTCGAGGCAGTCCACAGTGTTCCAAATTATTGCTTAAGGTGTTCTAATTTTGACTGTGATGGCTATCAGTTGTAACAAGGCTTCTAAATTTGGGAAATTGAAAATGGTTAGATCCTTAAACCTGAAGGGATGAAGCCCAGGCACTAGGTCTTGCAACATTGAGTCTGTGACATTAGTAACATTTTCCATATATATGTCAGTTGCATGAACAAAAATATATACATATATATGTATGTATACACATAAACATAAAATGTGCTACTCTCCCTAATTATTGACACAGAAGGCATTTTTTCAAGGCAATATTTTGTACTTTACTAGTAAGATTTGTTTATAATTAATATATGGTACCGACAATTTAGCTATTACTAGATATATCAAAAAATATATATAAACATAAATAGAGGGTTGGGAATGGACAAGAACCTTTTGGGGGTATGTAGCCCTTTGCTTGAAGTTTTGGATAGGTAACACTAGTTAGCCTTGTAGCAAGGCTGCTTGTAACTAGGACAAGGGTTGGACGCTTTAGATTGTTAGCGGCGGCTTCTGCCTTGTTCATGACAGAATCATATATGAGACATGAGATCCTTTCTTTCTTCTCCTCTTGTTTCATCATCTGAGCCAAGCTTTTTTGGAGAGGGAACTCTAAATTGACATCTGAGCCGTTATGAGAGAGATGAAATCTGTAGAGAAGGCACCAACATCATGATTAGATAGACCATCCTGTAGGGGTAGGAAAGTGAAATTAGGATGGTTGGAAGGGTTAGGAGATTTGAATTGGGTGTGAGCAATGGTTATAGAGAAGCCCTTGGAGTGAAGGATTGCACCCAGCTGAAGCATTGGGTTTATGTGGCCTTGGAATGGACATGGGACTAGCACCAATCTACTACATCTCTGTTCTTGTTTTTCCATCTCTCTCTCTCTCTAATGATCTGTGAGCAGTAATGGAGAAGATTACCTTTAGTACCGGTATTAATCATTGGGTTGCAAGTAATGAACTTGCCTTTATTCACTCACCCCTAGGAAGTTTTTTTTTTATGTATAAATATGTGAGAATTCAGCCATAAGTCGTCATATATAATACTATATTACTTCTAGATGGTTGAGAGATAATTTTGTTTAAACTGCATGAGTCAATGGTGACTCACAATTAATATTATATAACATATATTACTTCAAGATAACACCATGCTTTATGACTGGATTTTTTTGACATGATGTGGGTACGAATTTTGTTTATACTGTACGAGTCAATGGTATGAATATCTTCAAAGAACTTGATGGGAAGCATGCCTTGAACTTGTTCTTTTCTTGCAGGATTCACAGGTGGGCCATTTATACTTGATTCTTACAATGGTAGCGGCAAATTTAGTCTCTTATAAGCTTCCTGCCTTGCTAGACATCTATAGAACAGAGTTTTTTTTGTTTCTTTTAATACTGAAAATCATTGCTCTCTTACAAAATATAAAACTTTTTAGTCCAATATAAAAGTTAAACAGAGGACATAAATTTGTCATCAGATACATTTTTTTTTCCATGCAATATTCTCCACTCTCCTTCTTCTTGTTGTTGTGTTGTTTTTTTTTGTCAAAAGTCATCAAAATTCAACTCAATCTCTTTCTCTTACACACAAACACACTAATTTAGTTTGATCTTTTCTCGTTAACATTGCAAATCCTTAATGCAGCATAAAGTGAAGGTCTAAAAGGTATAATGGATCGATTACATGGATAAAGTCTAGGAAACAATTTAAATCCTTGAGTTGCAAAACTTGGCATTAGACAAGGAATGCTGCTAAACGAGTGCCTTCTATTTTACTAGCAATTAGAATGACAAGATGATTTCTTTCAAGTCATTCAAGGAATTGTAGGAAGAACCACCTTTCCTGATACAAAGTTCAGCCTTCTCCTTTAAATCCATCACTCTCTGCCTCATTTCCTCTCCTTCTTTGTCCACCATGAGTCTTCTTACAGCTCTCTCTATATTCCCTCTCTCCATATGCTCCAACTCTAGGCCTATCCTCCATTCACAAATCAGATACCTTGCATTCACTTTCTGGTCTCCGAAACATGGCCAACAAATCATTGGAACCCCTTCACAGATACTTTCCAAGGTCGAATTCCAACCACAGTGGCTCCAAAACCCTCCCACCGCACCATGTGCCAACACCTTTCCTTGGGGTGCCCATTTCATAATATAACCTCTGTCTCCAAATTTTTCTTTCAAAGTTTCCGGCAACAGCTCCATCCCTTCTGAACCGCGAATTGAACCAGGTCGAACAACCCATAAGAATGGTTGATTGCTGTTGGCCAGCCCCCAAGCCATCTCGGTTAGCGCTCTCTCATCCAAGGAAGCTAAGCTCCCCAAGCTTACATAGATAACTGAGTTAAGAGCTTGCTTGTCAAGCCAAGAAATGCAATTAGTGTCCTCCTCTAGTAAGCTACTAGAGGAGGCTGGAGCAATTTTGTGCAAAGGGCCAACTGGGAAAATCGGAACTTTGTAGTGTTGCTGGAGCTGTGTCAATGAGGGAAACTCAAGGTAGTCCATAGTGTTCCAAATAATGGCCGAAGATGTTCTATTACTGCCTACGATTGCAACCAGTTGTAGCAAATTTTCCAGAGGCCCAAAATTGGAAAGAGGTAGATCCTTGAACCTGAGGGGATGAAGGTCAGGCACTAGATCCTGCAACATCGATTCTGCAATAGAGAGTGGTATAGTATTTGTTATATATCAGTGAATTTTAACAAGTGTCCAATTATTTAAGATATGATATGAAGTTGAATAACAATGCTCTAAATGCAATTCCAGGAGATACCAAGTGCTGCTATTGATATACAATTTATATCTCAATGCTGTTGATTGAAATGGAGGTGAGGTTACAAGTCAACCAGGAATTTCAAAATTTTTTCTTTCTCTGAAACTATGCATCTGAAGCAGTGGGCCCACTCTGCATCCGATTTGGAGTTCAGATCACAAAAGTATACTTTTTCTTTAACAATTATTATTTTGTCCATCAAATTTATGTTTCTTCACTGCATCATGTTTATAAAATATATTGCTCTCTTAATTGTTCATCTATTCAATACAATTCTCATTTATCAGGCTAATGGTTGGCACATACCTTGGATGGGAATGTGACCTTCCGCATGGAGGCGATGAACGCTATGGTAAGCGAGGCCAGAGCAAGCACTGCTGGTACTTAGGATGATGCTTGGAATTTTCAGGTGATTAGCCACAGCTTCCGAAAAGTGCATGAGCCTGTCGTAGATTATGCATGCGACCTTACCATGCTGGTCCATGATCATTTGAGCCAAGCATTCTTGGAAGGGCACTTTACAGTTGATGTTGAGAGTTTGAACAAGAGCTACAAGATCTCCGGAGGACATATTGGTATCGGTTAAGGCATCTGGTATTGGTAGGAAGATGAAATCAGGGTGTTTGGAGGGATCAGGATAGTTGAATTGGGTGTGTGTAACGGTGATTGAGAATCCCATGGAGTGAAGGGTAGTGCCTAGTTGAAGCATAGGATTTATGTGTCCTTGAAATGGACAAGGGACTAACACTACCCTGCGTCTCCTTTGTCCTTCCATCTCTCAATCTTGTGTGTGTGTTTGTGTGTGTGTGTGTGTGTAGCAAGGTTTTAGGATTGTAATTCCGGACATTAGGTACAAGTCACTATCACGCAAATAAAGAACTTTCAAGCCCTCCTAAACAGTAGTCACGATGCAAGATTCAAGATAGTCGGCTTAATTATTTTACTTGTTTGTTCCTTCCTATATTTGGATTAATATGTTTGGAAATAATGATTCTGTTGTATGTTGCTATTTTTTCGACCATGGCTTACATTTTTAGGCGGTCAGGATGACGGGACTCTAATTCTGCATTCATTTTCATGATATATATATTTATAATAACAGACGGACACGTTCATCCGCAACTCACATGAAAGTTGTCAGGCGGTGGTTAGCAATTAGTTGAGGTTGGGTAATCAAACATAGGCAGGCCAGCACAATCCTATCCACGCCTATTAGTTGAGGTTGGGGAATCAAACATAGGCAGGCCAGCACAATCCTATCCACGCCTATGTGAGAGGGAGTTCATACATGGGGGAAGGGCAGTGGAGTGGAGTCTGAAAGGTAGTTTCTGAAGTGTGAATACAATAATAATATCCCGAAAGCACAGTGGTACTATCTCCTCTATACTCAAACTCGATTACGTTTGATACATAGTACTCAAGCCTGCCTAACTATTAATTAGTGCCCCCCCGCGCCCGCGTTGGTCGGTCGTGTTTGGCACACCAAATGTTTCAATTTTTACGCAAAAGAAAAAGAAAAGTATAAACTAAATGAGAAAGCTGGTATCTATCAGTTTTCTTTAAACGCTCTTTTCGAATTCTAAAACTTTTCAATCTTACCAATCCAACTATACTCCAAAACGACTTTTGAGCTTGAAAAGTCACTTTTCAAAAAGCAATCCAAACAGGACCGAATTTCTGTGCTAAATTATCAGATATTTTTTAAATCTAGATATTAAAAAAAAAAAGGAGAATTATTGTTAAGTTCTACTTTTCTTATTGAAAGACAAATTAGTCTTCAAAAATTTATTTTATGACCAATAAGTCCTACTTTTTCCATTAAAAGAAAATAAGTCCTAAATTTTTTTCCTTAGGACCAACAAGTCCTACTTTTTTCATTGAAAGACAAATAAGTCCTAAAAAATTTCTTTTAAGACCAATAAGTCTACTTTTTGAATATTTTTTTTCTATTTAAGTCCTAAATCATTAAATCTTTAATTTATACCCTTAATAAACTATATACACTATTTGTAATATTAGATATAAAATTTGGACTCAAATTACCCTTACAAAAGTAGACATAAAATTTGAATAAAAAGGTAAAATGCATGTTATTAATTTTTTATAGAATAATTAATTTTTTTTGTACTAAAATAGTCTATTCTCCACTAGTTTTTTGAATTGCATTTAAATTAAATTAATTATTATTCAAAATTATAATTCAATATTATTAAGTAACTAATTAAAACTTAAAGAAATATCTAAAAAATAGATTATATATGAATTCTTGGATACATTTATAATTATAAAATTTTACTTCTATTTATTTATGGTGTAAATGAAATATGTAGTGATTTAGAAGTTAAATAAAAAAAAATTCAAAAGTAGGACTTATTGGTCCTAAAGAATATTTTTTAGGACTTATATGTCTTTCAATGAGAAAAGTATGACTTATTGGTCATAAAATTTTTTTATAGCTCTCTCTCTCTCTCTATATATATATATATATTAAAGGTCAAAAATGAAATGGAATTCACAGGGTGGTGCTTAGCACAGCAGGGGCGTGATTAGAAATTCTATTAATACAATATATTGTCACGTAATGAAAACATCTTTTTCATTATATCATCCAACCAAATCATGTTGAACAAAATTAGTATATTTCTTTCATATGCTAAAATTCAATGCTTACGAAGGCCACTGACTTTGCACACAAAAATAAGTATAATACATTTTTCTACCGTTTGGGGTATAAAAATCTTTTCTTAATTTAAATAAGTCAAAAGAAAAAAAAAATAATAGCTTCTTATGGAATGGTTAAATGGATGTGAAAGGATAGGCACGTGTCATCAAGGCAGTAAACATTATTTCTTTCAATTTTTTGGTACATAAAACACTTTTTTATTTTTTATTTTTTTAATTACCTCCTTTCATTGTCAATTATCTCTTGTTAACTAAGGATAGCCCAAGAAACACATGAATTTTGTCTTTTGCAGATATTCAATTTTGAATTTGATACATATATATATATTAGGTAATTACACATTAAATATATGGTTTTGAAATTGTTTGCAATCTAAGTTCACCTGATTTGCAATACTATATTATAACGTTACAATCATTCATATGTAAAAGAATCGGTTAATTCAACAAACCCACTTGAATCTTTGTTCACCTTTCATCCTCGCACGTTAATTTGCAATCTTATTTATTCACACTTTAGATATGTTTAAGAAGGAATTGTATGCGTGAGAGAGAGCTAGCTCACAACAATATATATCTGAACGATTTGCCAGAAAAAAAAATGGTAAAAACAATTAATTTGCACGTACTACTTCATTTTATATTTTTTCTTCTCCTTAATTCACGTCTTTATTATCATACTTGATAGACTGAAAATTGAAAAGCATAAACCATTATCAAGTCAACATATGAAAAAATTGGATGGAATCTGAACCAATTCATGCACATGCATATACAAATAGAATCAGAATCACATCACGAGAAGATTTTCTATACACTTTGTATAGATACATCGGGTAAATTTGAAACGTGTGTTATACACTTACAATAGAATTTATTATCCGTGTTGTATACACGATTCAGATTCTTTCGCCGTATTTACATAAAGTGTATCATAGATGTACTCCAACATCACACATGTCGATGTACACTACACACATTATATACTTGTATACACTATACACAGACATATATATATATATAAATTAAGTCCTTGTTAGTGTATTTTAATTTTAATAAAAATAAAAACATTAATACCCCCACGATGATTACAAGAGTTTTACCAGCTCAATTTGAATTGAAATGGTAAAAAATCATAAAAGTTCCTTTAATACTAATAGCACACATTCTTGATAGCTGTTAAAAAAAAAAAAAAAACCTTCAACCTAGTCATTGTCGTTTTTTACTTGGACAACTTGCCCTCTTTTAAAGTAAAGGGTATGTCTACGTAAGATCTTCTTTTCCAAGCAAGCACGTGAGAACACAATTATTGAAGATTCCCTTATTAAGAAGAAAATTCTCTTCTTCTAGATTCCTTGCCTAGTTGGGATTGTCTTTATTGATCTCCTAGTGAATGAAGGGCAGAGAATGGTTTGGGAAGTCAATAAGTCCATTCACGAGGGAGACCCATCTCGCCACCACTCAATATTTCTGGCTGTATTTGGGGTTCCGCTTGTCGCTTTTCTTCCGATGAATGCATGTCAAACCTTCCAGTCATTGCAACATCTGCACAACATCAACAATTAAGACATCTCAAGTAGCCACTCTTTTGCTATTAGTTAACCAATAAAATTCATTCACGCGTGTGTATCTACAATACATTGGATACATGCACGGTGTGTATTTACATCAAATATATTATAGATCTTCTCACACACAAGATAAATGATTGCTTATCATTTGTGGCCGTAAAATCAAAACTACACAACGTCATGTCATGGTAAAATAAATGAAGTTACGAGAGAGTTAGTTATATTGGGAGTTGATGTACATTGTTGCAGATGGTATGCACTTGAAGCACCAAAACCAGTTGATGGTGAGAGATCGTCGAAGTGGAGTTTTAGGGCCTGCAATACTCTCGCTGGAAGGAGAACCGTCGAACATGCTGATCATCACAATTATGTCAATATACACACAATTAATTAAGTTCAGTTTTAATATCAATAAAAAACTTTTCTTCTAGATACAGAGTCAATAGAATCTGAAGCATTACATCCACTCCACTATGTAGGGTGCTCAGAAAATATTTTAGTCAATCATAGACATACAGATAGTAATTCATAGTATAATATAAGAGAATTAATATTTAATATTTCTCTTAAATATTCTGATTCTTTGTAGTTCGTATCATAATGTGCTAAATTCAATTCAACCAAGAAATTAAGTGGACCCCAAGAGAGATTTCTCGGTAAGGTTGGCAGAAATGCAACACACATAAAGACAGACAGAAAGTAGATGATCTTTCAATATGTTGAAAATTAGATAGAAAATATGCACTTTCCTAAAAGAAAAGAAAAGAAAAGAAAAAAAAAAAAAAAAAAGATAGAAAACAAAATTAGATGAGTGTGTGACAAGTCACAACCAAAGAGAATAAAAAAAAAGAGTTCAGTTTTGAGTATAATTAATTAGATTCCAGATTAATTAAGTCCAACCACTCCAATAACTCGGGGAATTCAATATTAGAATGCACCCAACAAATCAAACAAACTCTAAAACAATCATTTTGAACAAAGCTTTTAAAATTATAGTTCACTTGTCATGTTCGTGTTATACGGATCGACATAAAAACGATATTATTATTTCACAAGTAATACAACTAGACAAGCGTAATTCGTTTAATAAATGAGTGAATACTTAATACAATACGAACATAATATGTTTAGTTAAATGAGTCATTATTAATGTGAACACGACGTGTTTATATGACACATTTAATTAAACGAATCATTTTTAATATGAACACGATACGATTATTTGACACGTTTAATTAAACGAATTAACAAGTCAAATACAAATACAATACGTTTAATTACCATGTCAATTCAAATCGACACAAACATATTAAGATAAACTCAAACTCATTTATTTTGTGTCATATTAGTGTATCGTGTTAAATATTGCCCTTCCTAAAGGCATGTCATAAGTTTAAATGGATGAAAATTACATAAGAATGGAGTAGTATTATAAAAATATATACTAGTTCGATTACGAATCAAATTTTTAAAATTAAGATGTAAGTATACCAAGTCTACATTTTCAGTGCACTATTTCTATTTTACAAGTGAAAACAAAATTAAACAAGCACAATACCTGATTTCTTTTGGGATTCTGATGGACTGCTAGTTCCACGTGGCAAGAAAACGCCGGTTCCACCAGATCCACTTTTTGAACCGGACCTTCCAAGGAAAACAGCTCTCATGCCCGACCCAGTTTGTTGGTGTGGACGAACCCTTCCACCATTACCAAACCCGCATGCTCTACCTTTGTTTTCCACATGATAGTGAAACTGTTTCTTGGGCTTGGCTCGCTGAGTTAACTCAGTCACCTCTCCTAGTCTTCCCCAACAAACAGAGCTTTGGTGTTCCGTAGACTGTTGCTCTTTCAACTGATCAAACTACAAATCGTAGCAAAAAAAGGAATTAGAACAGTTAACATCTAGGTTTTCAATAGATCATGCATACGTTATGAGACATGCTCTTTTTAAAATAATAATAATAATAATAAATTAGAGTTCTTAGTACCTGATTAACAGTAGAAGACTGGTACCCAACATTAGAGTTTTTTAAATGAGCAGAGAATGGTTTAGCTTTATGAGGAGTGCGCATAGGTCTCTGGCGGTGGTGGTCTTTAGAGTCCAAGTTACAATCAGACCACTTCAATCAGTTACAACATAAAATCAAAAATTAGTACAAACCGTATATAAGAATCTTTATATATATATATATATATATATATAGATATATTGAACAAATTAAACACCTAGCACAAGACATATATACGCTGATTAATATACCTTAGGTTTCACAGATAGAGATTCAGAAGTGGGGTTTTCGTCGTCTTCTTGAAGCATGTATTCAGCCATTTGACGAGTCAGCTCATCAATGAAATCGTGCTCATCGCTCTCTGTCTTTGTTGATGAGCCCATCTCCGACCCAACCGGCGTGCTCAGACCGGAAGAAGACGACCCACATGAACCAAACTCGTTTAAATTGGATTCCGACACAGTAGTACTTGATGTCTCGTCATGGGTGAGCAACTGTGAAGAAGGAAGCAAAGACGTTTCTCTCTCATCGAAGTCAACAGCCATACCAACGGGCAGAAGGATCGATGTGCAGAGCGTTTTAGAGAGAGAGAGATGTTCAAAGGCAACAGAACTGGGCTTTTGAAGAATGGAATGATCAATTAGAGAGAGAAGCGGTGTATATATATATATATATATATATACCTGGGCATGGGACAATATATGCAAATGGGTGTGTGTCATGCAACTCATGTCTCACTGGGTGGTCTCTGTTGGGATTTTAGTAGTTGGACCGTATGTTTGTCCACCTACGCAACTTACCTGCCATTTGTTAAATTATACTCTGCTAAACTTGATAGGAGTAGTTTAATGAGCACTGTGGCCTTAGGTTCAACTCCTAACATAGCTACGATTGGTTATGGTTAGGGTTTGTTTCTAACTCCACCAACATAGTTGACTATTTCGCCTCAACTACAAAATTTCCTACCCATTTATACCAACATATATCTTCATAAGTAATTTAGGAATTCAGGCAAATTAAAAGAGTTGGCATGTGCAGCCACACATATATACAAGAATCAAAGCTTATTAGGACAAAATTACCAAGGAGACCTGTAAGGTGTGGGAAACCTATATAAAGAGTAGTAATGTCTTTTTTTTTTTTTTTGTGAGCAAGAAAATTCCAAATTCACTCATCTTCTTTCCAAAAATCACAAAATTATCTTCTCCTTATTTTATATTTTCTAAATTAATGTTACCAATTAGTTAGCCATTATAAACTTAAGATAACTATATATATATATATATGTGTGTGTGTGTGTATTTTGAAACCTATTATGTGTCAAACCACTAATTCGCATCTCTACCAAACTAAATTAAATTAATATTTTCAAGCTTCCACAAAATATTATCCTCCTCAATTTGAAGATAATCTTTGTTTCAAGCCTTTGTTTTTGACGATAATTAATAATCTAGTAATTAGGAACTCTCAAAACACCATTTGATAAAAGAACAGTGAATTGACCTGTTCATAATAGGATGGGAGGGTTCCAATTTCAAGGTAATAATTTACCATCACACACATGCAATCTTACGTCCCACGTATACAAAGGACGTACTGAAAACAATTATTCTTAAAACACCTAATAATTTACCATCACACATGCATTCTTACATCCAACGTATACAAAGGACACACATAAAACAATTATCAGAATATATCTATATATATATTTGTGTATAATGGTTGTATTCCGCCTCTTAAAATACCTAATAATTTATCATCACACACATGCAATCTTAAGTCCCACGTATACAAAGGACGAACAGGAAACAATTATCAGAAAAATTATTTAAGGAGATGACCCCAAGAGGTGACGGGATTACTGGTGTGGAGCTTTGGACTCCCAGGAAGATGAGGTTTTAAATGGTTTCACTTCATCAATAGGTAAATGGTTAGTTAAATTATTATTTTGTAATATAAATGGAGTTATTTTTTCAACTACTCTTATCTACTTTTGATGCTAAAATATATTAGATTATTAACCCATTCATTTGTTAAGTTTTTAACATTTGTTAAGTTTTTAGACTACTCTTTCAACCTCCCGTAATCCATTTGTTAAGTTCCTAACACTTCTTAAATTAGTACTGAATCAGCACTAACTGCCCAAATCTTGATTTAATTAAATAGTATGTCCACTTCCCGTCATCCATGTGTATCATCAAGGTGGTTTTAATTTTTGAGAAAAGCCTACAGTAGTTATTTATTTTTATTTTTATTAGAAAGAAATAAGTTATAGCAATGGGTTTAGTTGAGGCCATTATTATCAAACCCATACTGGATATTAGGCCCAAAACTCAACCAAGAAATTAGACCAAAACAAACATAAATAGTCCTTATTTATCATTATATTTTGTAAGATTATTATTTAATTAAATGAAAATACAAATTTAATAAGAATAATGATTTGGAACCGATCACATTAGTCTAATTTTATTTTTATGTGATTGGGTGGTGAATCTCACCACATAATATCATACAATAAAATCCACCACTCCACTAAAATAAAATTATTTTCGGTCTAGTACAACCAGACTCTCTATTATTACTCATTTAATAGTTAGCATCTATTCATGATATCAAACCAAGGTTTGGGTAAGAGTAAAAATAAGAGTAGGTAACCCCCCATCAAATTAATTTTTTTTTTGCGCTGTGGTTACACTTTTCAACAAAGTTACAACACATACAGTTTTATATATACTTTAACAAAGTTGTGCTTGAAATTTGTAAAATGGTCAAATTGGTCAACCAGTGAGGTACTGGTGATATATAATATATTCAATAATCTTATCCTTATTATTGTGATAAATTAGTGGAAAAGTGGGTACGTGAGATTTTTGTGCAAAGATGGAATGGTGTCTCGAGACAAAATCACCATCATCTCATAGATATCGTCCCTTCTATGTTTTCAAATGATATATTGAGTTTATGGAAAACATTGCTATTTATTAGATCTAAAGCTATAAAGGCATGTTATGAATTTGATATATTGTTTTGTTTTCTTTCTTTTTCTTTTCCTTTTCTCTCTCTTTTATTTATTTATGTTATTTCTAGGCCTTCAATATATATATATATATATCTTTTTACTTGACAAGAAATTCAACATCCATTTTTCTCTACCAGAAAGCTTGAGTTAGAGGTAAAGGTTATCATCCTTGGTGGAGACCTTTAATATATGATTCTCTTCTATAAGTTGATATAAAGAGAATCTTATTATAACTTAGACCTTATCTTTAGGAAATTGTGAAAGAAAAAATATCACCAATATTAATTTTGTTTTAATTTCTTACATAAGTATATCTAAAAGAAATGAAATAGAGTAAAAAAAGGCTTAGCAATTTATCATAACTATTTTAAATCAACCATAAAACATGATTTTGCAGTTGGCACCTACTTTAAATCAAAAGTCATGTTTTTTTTAGATGTTATTTATTTAAAAGAGATCTAATACTGAAGCAACAAGTCGTTGTAGTATAGTGGTGAGTATTCCCGCCTGTCACGCGGGTGACCCGGGTTCGATCCCCGGCAACGGCGTACTTTTTACTCTACTCCCTTCTTATTTTTAAAAGTTTGAGAACTTGCACGTTAAAACGAACGTGCGCAGTTCCACCCACTGCGCACATTAAAACGAAGGTGCTGTCGGCGGCTAATGCTGGCCGCTGTGTTTATTTTGTTCGGAGCATTAGCTTGTTGGAGCCGTCGGTCAATTGGCGATTCTGGTACCTTCTGCACTTAATATTTACAGTATATACATATATTGTCTTTGCTCATTGCAAATATAGTGAATAATTTGATTATTTTTTTCGTTTACTGCTTTCAGTTTGTACTGATTCTGTGTATATATCTGTAAACTACACTTCTATTGGAGGCATTGTCATAAGATTTGGTAATCAGGGCATTTCAAGATTCGTGACCATAGATTAAACCTATGGATTCAAATTCAATTTGTTAGCTTTATTGATTGACTCTCTTTAAAATCCTAATTGACTACACCCTCCTATATTAAAATTTTGTCCAACAATCAAAGCAATGAGATACTGAAATTAGTTCTTAGTAGAAACGTGCCTTAATTTTTATTCTAGTGCTTCATACACATCTTGATCTGCCCCAATTTATCTTCTTAGGTTATGGTGTTGGATTGATGATGCAAGGTAAGAAAAATGCTTGTCAATTTTATACTTGATTTTTAAATTGGTTTAGCATGGAAATTTGAATTAATAAATATATTATATGAACTTTGGGGCTTGTGATGTTTCGTTAATCAGATTAAAACGATTTTCTAACCACAAATTGATAAAATCATGTTGATTTGGTACATCGTTTTGGACCCGGTGCAGTATTTTATATTTAGTCTTGGGAATGGTTGGTATTGTTTATTGTTTGTTTTGCATTTCTTTTGGGTGTCGACAATGGCTGTTACCGGGCGTTTTTAATTTTTGTTTATAATAAGTGCAAATTGTTATCTAAACTGGCTATAGTATGCCTGAAGTCAACAAAGCTTGTTGCTGCTGAATCATAGTTTAGAACTTTTAACAAGTAGAGTTTAGTTAAGATAGTCATATTCTAGGATCTGTTTCATTTGAATTAGATCAAACCCCTGTGCAAGACCATTCAAAATCCAACCCAGTAAAAGAAAATTTGAGAAAGAAACAATGTTTGTGATTGTATAAGTGCCCTCTCTGTTGAAACTCGGTATTCAAACCTTGAAAGTTTTTAGCCTTCACTGAGTAAAATCTGTTCTATCTTGTTAGTAAGGTTCTCCGAAGATCTAATTCTTGTAATCCTGATAACTTGCTTTGTGCATTACCATGGGTAGGGATCGGGCTACCATGTTTAGTTTCCGCACTTCATGCTATATCCTTCTTGTCATCTCTGCCTTTTCATCCATCTCATTCCTCTACTGGTCTCATTGCTACAGCCCCTGTTATTCCGATGTTCAATTGATGGTGCAAAAGCAAAACCAATCCTTTGACCTCCTTTCTTTTCCTTCTGCATGGAATCATCTTTCCTTTCCCTTAGAACCACCACCAAAACTCCTTAAAGTTGCTGTGTTTGTCAAGAAATGGCCAAATAGATATCAAGCAGGGGGGCTTGAAAGGCATGCCTTAACACTCCACCTTGCCCTTGCTAAACAAGGACATGAGCTCCACATCTTCACCACTTCTTCCTTAAATTCATCTTTCCCCAAATACCCAACGAGCAACATTTATTTTCATCTCTCTAAACCAACAGCTGCTGGTTATCTGGACCAATCTCTGGTCTGGAAGCAATTTCAAACCCAAAACTCAACTGGGAAACCATTCGATGTGATCCATAGCGAAAGTGTAGGGCTCATGCATACTAGATCAAGAAATCTGCCTAACCTCGCTGTTAGTTGGCATGGAATCGCATATGAAACCATACACACCGACATCATTCAAGAACTTTTGCGAACACCTGAAGAAGCTCAGGCATATGCATTGACTGAAAGAGTTTTAAAGGTTGTCGAGGAGTTGAAGTTTTTCCCAAATTATGCTCACCATGTTGCTACCAGCGATCATGCTGGGGACGTCCTGAAAAGGATCTACATGATCCCGGAAGAACAAGTTCATGTTATCCTCAATGGTGTGGATGAGGAGATTTTCAAGCCTGATGCTGCCAAGGGTAAGGATTTTAAGCTGAAGTTTGGCATTCCAGAATCTAGGTCATTGGTTTTGGGGATGGCTGGGAGGTTGGTTAAGGATAAAGGACACCCATTGATGTTTGAAGCTCTGAAGCAGATATTCTCGGAAAATTCTACATTTTGGGGAAGTGTAGTTGTTCTGGTTGCTGGAGATGGTCCATGGGGTGCTAGATACAAAGATCTTGGGGCTAATGTACTGGTTTTGGGGCCATTGGACCAGGCTCAACTGTCTAGATTTTATAATGCGATAGATATATTCATAAACCCAACTCTTCGAGCTCAGGGATTGGACCACACTTTGCTAGAAGCAACACTTTCTGGTAAGCCAGTAATGGCTACGAGGCTTGCCAGCATTACAGGCTCTGTAATTGTTGGCACTCAAATGGGTTACACGTTTTCACCTACAGTAGCTTCACTGAAGAAAGCCCTCCATGCGATATGGGAAGATGGAAGAGAAAATCTAGAGAAGAAAGGTAAGGTGGCTAGGGAAAGAGGTCTGGAGTTGTTCACTGCCACCAAGATGGCAGCTGCCTATGAAAGACTATTCCTTTGCATCTCAAATAATGGGGAAGACAGCAGCAACAACTACTGTCGATACAAACCTTCATATAGTTAAAATTGCAAGATCCTCATCAGATGCAAATCATGCACTTAATCGACTCCGATTGAATGGATTCAGGTAAAATCACTTCTTGGACTTTGCCCTTGTAGTATTAAATCCAGGCATAGAAGGTAAGGAGGATCCATTCATCTAAATGGAAAAAATTATGCTTCAATGCAAGTCCATGAATCTGCCTTTTGGGGCTAAGTATAGTTGTGAGATAGCAAAGCTTGAAGAAAGTCTTGACTGGTGGCAATGGGATAGAATATGGCTTCGGGAGCATTAGCTGCAAAAGGTGAGGAATTTGAAATTTCTGACAAATGCGGAAGCAGAACCAATCTGCCAGTGTTTATATGCTATGGAGCCAGCAGTTGTTGCGACCATTTGTACACGCACTGTTTCCTTGCTGATCGTGGGTTGCCAGTTTGAAGGTGGAATTGCTTAGTTTTATATATGACATCCAAATCTTGTCTTGTCACATACATCTTTCAACTTTCATCTCTGCTTTCACGACTGTCTCAATTTTTAGTACTTATGGCATGTCTTGGCATACGCAGACATCTGAGTAATGTGTTATTATATGTGCAAGACAATCTGATTTGTTTGATCTACATATGATATTATGCATTCATACTACTGGTCAAATATCATTGTAAAATGTGGACATCTGAATGATTGTGCCTATATAATAACTTGCTATAGTCTGTTAAATCTCTGGAGTTTTTGCTGCTTCATGTTTGTGCTGCTGCATATTCATCCTCTTATTCAGAAACCACCCAAGGTTTTAGAAGTTCTAATTCGTGCCAATATTGTAACTAGTATTATAACACACTAACAAATTTAACCAGTTTGCTCGAACCACACCAACACTTGACAAACATCTTAGAGAAAAAACCACTCAGATAACGGATATTGGCAACAAATAACATTCATTGGATTCTAAATCTTCAAGCATCACATGACACACACAAAATTAGGGCAAGAAAAAGAAAATGAGGACACATTGATTAACAAACTATAATAGCTTAGTAGATAATTGTAACAAGCGTTACACTGTCCCTCAACCATATTTTCCCGGAAAAACTCTTGTGAAACAAAAAGAACAAGAAAAAGAAAAAAGTTGACATCATGAAGGTTGTGTACTGTGCCTGGGAGAATCCATAACGAACCCCCCTTAAAAGTTTCTGTCCACAGAAGGCTACCTAAAATATGGTATTAACATCCAAAAAAACAAAATGCATTATCTTCCATAAAATGAAATGGCAAATCAAAATGCTTCAGAAGCCTTGTGAATTCCTGCAAGATTAAGCAGAAAAATAAACAACAAATCAAACCATTAATTCAAGAAAGAAAAATAAGAGAAACTCATTATACTTAAATTTACAAAAGAAAACAATTTACTTGCAAAAAAGAAAACACATTATACTCGAATAATGTATTGTAAGCTATCTAAGATCAACTGGTCTAGAACCAGAACAATCTTAAAAGAAAGTAAATACCGTAAGAGACAAAATTTTAAAACCGATATTTGCCATTGAAAGAAATTAATTATTGGAAGGTCAAAAGAAATACAAAATCTATACTAATGAAGGAGCCAATTGGCCACTTTGATGCTTAGAAATATAGATCTTACCCTAAAATGTGACGATGCTTAATCTAAGGAAAAAGGATATAGACAAATAGCATGAAGACATTATCCATTTAGTCATACAGGAAAACAAAAAGAATGACAAATAAAGTTTTTCTATACCAAAACACAAGGAAATTCTTTCCAACATTTTGGTCGCACATACCAAGAAAAATAAATATTCTGAAAAATAAAATAAATCTATATAATTTATGAGAGCTTTATAACTAACTTACCCTAGTGAATATATGAAGAATTCACATGCCTGGGGAGCGCAAAGTCTTAATAATAAAGTGACCCTGCAGAAACAGAGGCCAGAAGTTCTGAGATGTTAGTATAGTCTACATTTGCACTCCAAAAAAAAAATCCTACTTTTTAGTTTTATTTCAGTAACTATACCTTGCCACCAATTTCCTCTACAAGCAAAATTGTTTCCATTGGGATCATCATCTCCCGCATCTTTCTTGAACTATTATATTCACAAGTTCATTGAAAAAAATTCCATTACATCCATTTTGTCAACTAATAATGCTCAAGTTGTTACATTATGAGACACAAAGCTTCTTCAAAATTCAAGACTCACTATGGGGTGTGATCCTGGGATTTGAGAACTTGAAGAACACACGTACATATCTTCTTGCCCACCATAGTAGATAGATGAACTTAGAGGACATGGTTCTACTCTTTCCTGAAAGATTGACCTCCTTTCCTTGTTGGGTACACTATGGCTTGCACCTTCACTATTCTTAGCTATATTGTCTGACAATAATGCAGAGTTGACAATGAGAAAACAAATATGGCATTATTCTCCAAAACATTTGTTTTTGACAAAAAGAAATTCTCAAAATTACCAAGAACAGATAATAGCAGACCATGAGAAAACAAATATGACTTAAAATTCCAGCAGAGAGAATAAGCAATTAACAGAAGAAGTAATTCACAGGAAAATGGATGATGAAACATTTATTGCTGCTCAGTGAATGAATAGAAGTCACGTGAAGTACTTTCCTCCAGACAGAGGTACCAGAGACGCTATGCAACATGAACTTGCAACTCTAAAAACTACGGAAAATAAGACTTAAGAGCTTAAAATCTAGATCACATATAGAAAGAATGACCTGACAAAGAAAATGGGACAATGATAAAATGAACATAAAAGCCAATAATTTGTGAAAAAAGTCAATATTATTCTCCTAATTGGGAAGATAGATCAGCATCAATATGATTGTCCGTAGAATTTGTTAAATATATTTACAAGAACTAATATTGGAGAAAGAATTTGTACAATAGATCCTGCCAATTATTCATTTGGACCAAGAGGCTCCGACTTTAGATAAAAATTAGGTTTGATTGACATGAATTTTTGTGTTAACAAATATTTCTTAATCAATATCACTGTTGCTCAATAATCTAGTAAAATGACAGCAAAAGGGAATAAAAAGGAAAAAAATATATGAATTACAAGAATACCTGGAGTTCCTTGTTTGGTGCTCCACACCTGACTCCCTGAGGGCTGATTTAACAAAGATCCAGTCAGACTTGAGCTTGTAGAGTTCCTTCCCAGAACCTGAGGTCAAGAAACAGAAGAATTCATATATTGCAACTGAACTTCTATGATCAAGTTATCTGTATCCTCATTGAAGACATTAGCTGTTTGATAGCTTGATCAATACAGTGATTACGTATTGTAACTCACAATTACTTATCAAATAACATAATTTTTTTTATCTAAAAGAGTCTAGTTCATTATGAATATAATCATATATGAACTGATTTCATTAAACATTGAATGTGACACATGAAAGGTAATTTTTGAGTTCAATCTGAATTTACAAGTTTACCTTAAATTTTTAGCTCTCGGTTGCTTAGAGTCTTAAGGACTAGCTTAATTTTCCATGTTTTATCTAACATCGGCGTAGGTCTACCCTAACTATTTGAGGCCTTATGATACCTGTACTTCAATTCTATTCACCAGCAAATATTAAAATGAACAATAAGAGCCACCACATAATCAAATTAATCAAGAAAATAATAATTAGTGTAAATCCTTTCGACCAAAGTTTATGTAGCATGGTTGTTAAGTAATATCACGAGAGAGGGATGGGCTTATGAGTTATTCTCAAGATTAATCAAGAAACCTCATAAGAACCACCAAATAATCAAATTAATTGGAGAATATGACTGAGAATGTCTCAGATGCATGTCTACAATCTTTCAAATAGAAAAGTGTAATTTTCATAGAATAGTGATAAAACTGTCAATCAAACTATGAATTTTGAACCTTTATCTGTTTCCAGTTCTCTGAAAATAGAAAATTATTAAGATCAATCCGGGCCTTTAATATTTGAACATTCGCCAAGTGTTCCTTAGTCCCTACCCTTCCTTACTAATGTCTAGCATCTGAAAATGATCAATAATAGCCAGAAACGTTTAGCTTCATCGTACTAATAGCATCTGAAAACTTTCAATAATAGCCAGAAAAAATTTTAAAAAGATAAAAACAAAAAATAGATTCCAATTGCAAAAATAATGTTCTTGAAAGAGTTAAGCACCGAATTTAGCAAAACCCATCATAGATTACAAAATTCTAGACATCACTAAAGGGCTATAGCCTTAATCAAATTCTTGCTAAAAAAGAAAAGTATAACACGCGACGACCAATCCAAAAAAATTACATACAACATATAAAATCAAATCGTAGTGAACAGAACAAGAAGAACAAACCAAAACAAAGCAAACCCATTTAAAGGAATAGCAGTAGAAAAACATACCGTCGATGGCGGTGGAAAAATTGACGCAAAAACCCCCGAGGACGATGAAGGCGGTGTGGATTCACCAAAGAGATCAGCAGTGAATGATGAAGAAGGTTTTTCTTGCTGCTTATTTTCCATTCTCTCTTCTTTTCCTTTCTTTGTGAAACCAACAAACAAAACTACCTCAAATAGAACGATTCAACGTACGAACGAAGAAACCCCAATTGAGGGAAAAAAACAGAGGTAGATAAGATTTGCAGGGATGAACAGAGCCGTAGTAAAGCAGAACAGAAACAGAGCACGTGAAGATCACAGATGAGGTTAACTCAAATACAAAGACTTGCACACACTTATATAGGCTCGTATTAAAGAGTTTCACGTGCCGCTCACGTGACAGATGAAGAAAGGTGTCTGTTTCCCTCTTGGATTTTCTTTTCCTTTTATTTTCTTTTCGTTTCCTCTCAGGATTTGGTTTACTAATATATCGGGATTTCTTTCCTCTATTATCGTATTCGGGGATTTGGGATTTCTCTCTCTCTCTCTCTCTCTCTCTCTATATATATATATATATATATAAATATATGCATTCCATTCTCTGCATATCTTTTTCCGCGGAAGTTAAGGGGTAGGTGCCACGTAGGGCCAGGTGGGCGCAGTTCTTTAAGGCCACGTGTCCTTTGAATGGAGAAATTTTCAGCCTCTATGTGCTTGGGTAGAGAGAGAAGAAAAGACCAATCTTTCCTTTTGGTCGGACAAGAAGATAACTAGATAAGATAAGGGGTTGTTGCTGACTGATCAATATGCCCTCTCACATCATTCTTTTTTTCTTTTAGATACTACTTGATGGTTGGTACCCCATCTAGTTACTATAGAAGGGAGGCCATTCGTATATGTATAGAGACAGACTAGAGAAGGGAGGCCATTCGCATATGTATAGAGACACAACAATCAATGAAATAACATTTAGAATGGATAATCGAACTTATCCTACAATTCCTATTGGATGTAATTATTTAGATTTAGTGTTTTGAATTTTTTAGTTGGTTGAGTTTTGTTATTTAACATTGTCTAAGAGAGATAGCTCGTGAACATATTCAGACTTTCAAGTCTGATCAATTCTTCTGGCTATTACTTCTCAATTCTTCTTCATTCACATAAAAGTTCACTATTCCTAATCCTATATAAGAAACTATATGGCATATATGTGTATACATATACATATACATTTATACCCACATATCATAACTGCCGGTGCACAAAAAATTCCTAAATTCAATTTGATCCGAATCACGTAAATTCGATCTAATCTAATAATTAATGTATCTGGATTAAAAAATAAAAATTTGTTACGAGCGGATTGGATCATAGATTGGAGGGTCAGAAATTCAATTTGATCTTTGAATCTAATCCGTTAGACATATTTTATATTTAAATTATTATTATTATTATTATTATTTTATATTTATATGTTAACTTTTATATCCTAAACCTAAAACATTCATTTAGTATTCTACATTTATGTTGTTAATTAAACATCAAAGCTTCTAAACAAGAGTGTTACGTCATAAAAACTAGTGTTTTGCGTAGTTTAATTAATATTCTAAATTTATGTTGTGTAAGTCAGCAAGTAATTTAGTTCAAAATTTACAATGTTGGTGTTAGTGGAAATATCATGATGTTGGTGTTATTATTAGGCAATTAATGTTGGTGTTACCGAAAAGTTGTTGGCTTGAATTTGGAGATTGGTTGACTTTGTTCATTGTAGAGATTGAGAAAATACTAGAATGTTCATTCATGCTTGGATTATATCACTCTCATCAATACCATAATTTGAAATTTGATACTACTGGTCATTCTAAATTTGATATTGGTTCACTAATAATGGTTAAGAAATAAAAAAATGAAAAATGATAAAAGTGTCGATCGGTTTTTAAAATCGATTGAGGTGTCAAACATTGATTGAAACATTGTAGAAGAGAGAGTCTATCTTATTGATTATGGTGTAAAAGTCCTTGTTGGATATTGCTTATTGGAGTCGCCAAAAAATCGATTCGGATATCGTAGTATTACTCTAAAAAAATAAAAAAAGTTAAATTATTTAGAACAAGTTCAACCCGATTCAATCTGCTATTTTATGGATCCAATCCGTGACTTCCCACGAATCAGATCAAATTAAAATTTTACAAATTTGTAGACTACAGATTGGATTAAGTTTATGCTAATTCGATCCAAACCGATCCGATCCATAGTCACCTCAAATTATAATAAATAAATGATTATTAATTATGATATTCATACTCTTATTTTTATAAGTCATTTTATTTATTTTTTTCAAAAATGAAATGATTGTCATTCAAAAGTATTCTCAAACTCCACTACTATTCAAAAACCAATCTCTCTCTTCACTTTTGAGTGATAATTGTGCATTTTAGTATTGAAAAACTAAAAGTTAGAATGGAATAATATAAAAGTGAAGTGGTATGAGAAACAAAAACAAAACACCGTGCAAATGCATGCGCAGATTAATTGCTTCTACCCCTCGATCTTTCTCGCTTCGTTAATTTTAATATTTAGTATCAATATAAATTATATTGATTAAGTCTATATTGTTGAAAATATTTACTTTAATCGATTAAAATGCTTTTAGAAAAAGAAATTAAAAATAATGAGAAAAATAAGAAATTGGGGGGCGGGGGGTTGAGAAAAGTAACTAAGAGGAAAAAATAGTTTAAAGTACAAGGATGTTAAAAGACCTTGTTAAAAATATACACAGTATGAAAAATATATATATATCTAATAGTATGTTAAGATATATCGCCACCTCATTAATGTGTAAAATTGTTGTGTATTTTGCCCAATCCTCTTTCAAAGTCACATCAACATATTTTCTCTCTCCTCCCTCTTTCTCATCCCATAAGCGAATCAACCTAATATTTTTCACTCGCACTTATCTCTCATCGAGAAAGAAGAGAGAAATAATTGTGAAAAAGTAAATTGAACCAGGTAAGTTTGTAAAAGTTATGTGAGGTCTTCACATGGCAAGTGGTTGATTGTTATTGGTAAATATATTTTTTACACAAAAGGTGTAAAATAATGATTGGAGCAGAAAATAGGAAGTCCAAAATTTTTGTGTAAATCTTTTATGACACATCAAAAAATCTATTATGACACATCAAATTTATAAAATAAAAAATATATATATAGACATCATTGGAGATGTTCTAACAAATTACCACATATTCTTAATTCAATTCAAGATAGTGAAAAAAAATACATCATTTACGTATCTGTTTGTTATACACGCACAATGAGACTTATCTTGTGTGTTGTACACGTACGATTTAAATTCACTAGACCAACCTTGGGACTTATCTTGTCGACCAACCTTGTCTGTACACAAAGTCTAAATTCATGAAGTGTATTATAGACCTTTCCTGTGGATAACTTTTATGTGGGCTGAGGATAAGCTTGACCCAGTGCTGATATTATTTTGTAACAAACCCGAATGAATGTCCAAGGGCCCAAAACAAAGAGCATTATTAGCAAAACAAAAAACTAATATCGTGGGCGGCAGGATTCGAACCTGCGCGGGCAGAGCCCACATGATTTCTAGTCATGCCCGATAACCACTCCGGCACGCCCACCAGAATGTTTAAGTTGTTCTACAAAATATATTATCAAATTATATTAGTTGTAGTGTTTTTGGCTTTATTTAATAAATATTAAGTGAAATAAGCAAAATTTATTCCTTATTTGTTAATAAAGTTCCAACGAAACCAACCCTTTCAAGGGAATGCCAGAATTTTATATTTATAAGATCAATAAAATAAAATTTTGTCGTTATAATTCATGATTTTTATTATGAATTCAGGATAAAATTGTCATTTTATGAAAGTAACGCAAATTAATGAAATCTAACTTTAATTTGTTTGGGTTTAACTCTTTTGTTTGTGGGCTCAGGATCTTGAAAATTTGAACTCCAACTTGGCTCATTTCATAACAAAAATTGTTTGAATTCAATTTAAACTCGTCTTTAAGTTCATTTTGATTTGATCATGAACTAATACAAATTTACACAAACTTATGTTTGCGAATGTGTGTTTTTGAGTTTACGATTATGAACCTAAATCTATATTTATAAATGTGTTTATTACATGAGTTTAATCTTCATATGTCTCCACAAGCGGAACCTACCAACGTTGGGAATTGGCTTTATGAATTGAGTTGAAGCTGAATTTTAGCCGAGCTATTCATGAAAGTCATCACGTTTAATATATTGTATGAGTTGATTTTTGGCATTAAATATCATCTTCACTTTCATATTTGAAACCATACTGTGGGCCGAGGCTAGGCCTGGCCCAGTGCTGATATTATTTTTTAACAAAACTGATTGAAAGTCCAACGGCCAAAACAAGGACGAAAACCGTGGGCGGCAGGATTCGAACCTGCGCGGGCAGAGCCCACATGATTTCTAGTCATGCCCGATAACCACTCCGGCACGCCCACCTGATCCGGCATTATTGAACCGAACTATAATATATTGCTGTATCACTAGCAGAGTTTTTGGATTTCTTTAATCAATATCAAGTGAAATAAGCAACTTTATTCCTCGTTTGTCAATAGAGTTCCAAATTTCAATGGAATGCGATAATTTTATATTTATAGGATCAATAAAATAAGATTAAAGATACAATTTTATGAAAATACCTAAGCTTGCAAATTAATCAAATCCGGCTTTAATTTATTTGGGATCAATTTATTTATTTGTAAACTCAACTCGATCGTGACAATTTCTAAAAATTGATTGCTTTGATTTGCTTATCAACTAATACAAACCTACACAAACTTATCTTTACAAATACAAGATATACTTTATGAGTTGGTTAAATCGGGATGTTTGTAATCTTTCTACTGTCCTTAACATAGTTAAAAGTCTTAAGTAACAGAAGGATCTATTTTAATATTTTATTTTTCACTTTGGTTGAATTAATCAAAATAATTACATACCTAGTGAGAAACATCATTCGGATCTAAAATGCCTTCCAAGCTCTTATTACAAACTACCAAACTATTCTTTTTAATTCAAATAATTCATTCATTCAAGAAATTCAATAAAATTTCAAACCCACTATGAAACTCCTTTCTTATCTGTCTTAACCGGACACCTATTTTCTCCATGTCCCCCACATGCAGTCACCAACACCTGCACAATACAATACAATACTCTCTCTCTCACTCACTCACACACACACAAAGCAAATCCACATCCAAGTTATTGAGTCCATGTTCAACCAATCTTCAAGGTGACAATATATACTTAATTTCCTGTCACAATATGATTTCCATATGAAAATAAATTCACTAATTTAGAATAAGTTATTTTTCTTCTCTATCTTTTCTTTTCTTTTCTTTTGGGTATCAGGTGACAATATATACTTTGCTTGCCCCATGTTATATATATGAAAATGAATTAACTAATTTGGAATCAGTTTAATTCAAGTATAAATGAATTAGTTGATTATTATTCTTCTTATTTTGATAAAAATTAATTTTTTTTTGAACAAGTTCATATTATGTTGAATTTCTTCGGTGAATGAATTATTTGATTTAAGAAGAATAATTTGGTAGTTTGGAATAAGCACTTGGAAGACATTTTGGACCCAACAATATTTCTTAATTCATATGTAATTTTTCCTTTTTCTTTTTTATTATTGTTCCTATCATGTTAATTACCATACTATAAAAGTTTAATATGTTTTATTGAGACTTTAATATTAAATAAAACCTAAGATTGTGGTCAATGGAGCAAATTAAGCTTGAGGAACAGGAAGCATTTGGAATGTAATATGTGTGTGTGTGTGTGTGTGTAGATATAGAGCAAGAGAAGATTAATTTGTAGAGTACTCAAGCAACAGAGAGATGAGAAAACACTACTACTATATATCATTTATAATGGAGCAAATCGAATATAACATAGTTTCAAGAGGTTTGAAATGAAGATGACATGCTAATATATAATAATTCTAAGCATATGAATGTTACTTGTCAAGAAATGGTAAGCATAGGTGGGTGCACAATAATGGGACTTCGCACGTCATGAGTGCCATCGGACCACACCAGCGAGGCAGACACCATTGCCTCCGGTCCTCCTCCAGCAACTGTCACAACAAAAGATTTCTTCTCATTCAATGACTTGAAAGAGAGAACACGAGGCTCCACACTGACCCGAATCTTCGAATCGGCGGTCATGACTTTTGCTTTGTAAGTGGAATTTGCAAAGCCAACATTTGTGACTGTTCTTGGAAACTCAACTCTAAAAGTTGTGTTTACTTCAACTTGAAATGCCATTGAAGGGTAGTTGAGATCCTTTGGCGACCCTTTAGTGCCCTTTGGGCAACCACTATTTCGATCCCCTGTTATTATTCTGATCTTCTTACTATCATAGCCCATATCGCATAACAATTTTATGTAGTCATCTTTATAGGCCTCGTAAACAAGTCCAGGGTCTGCAGCTTTTACTGGGTTGATATGCCCGGCTCCATAAGAGAATTCACCATCTTCATTTGTGGTAGAATTCATAGTCCAAGCTATATATATATATATATATATATATATATATATATATATATGCACGTATAAATATTGGTGAGTTTAACTAGTAGTAATTAATTCACTGGAACAATTAATCAAATTGAAGATAGATATATTACCGGTAGTCATAAGAGCAGATTTGATGGCTGAAGCAGACCAATTAGGGTGCAATGACTTAACATAAGCGGCTGCGCCAGCAGCATGGGGGCAGGACATGGAAGTTCCAGATACTATATTGTATTTGACAGATCTCTTATCGTTCAAAATTTCTGAAGGTGAAGCAAGAGGTGAATATGCAGCCAATATATCAACTCCTGGGGCTGTTATATCAGGCTGTGACATTAAGCAAAATTTAATTGAATGAGAAAGTGAAATGTGACATAGAAATACATGTAAATAACAAACTATATATATATATAAGTAAAGTGCGAAAAACCTCCTATAATATACATAAAGTGCATATATTCGTGCTTATTAAAAGAGCAATGCTACATGTCATGCGTCTTTGTATAAAGTACCTTCATTATTTCTGGTACAACCGGGTTTGGCCCTCGTGAAGAGAAGGAAGCGACTAGAGGAGCAGCAGGGTCACTTATAGCTTCACTTTTCAATATGTTTGCTTGAGCTTTTCTGTCAAATATGAACACGTAGGTTTGAATCATCTCAAGGATTGAAATGCAAAAAAACTAAAAAAAAAAAAGGGTACCTATTAAATCCTTACCTTGTGGAATTTAAGTAGGATTCGAGCAGAGAGAAGTATTTGGCACTTAATAATGATGCAGGTAAGGGGACAACATTAGCATAATCAACATCTCCTCCATTCATCAATACATCAAAAGCGATTGACCCGAGGGCACCAGCTTTAAAAGCTTCAATGACTCCCACACGTTCATTGCATACCACAATCTTTCCTTTCACTAGACTACTGTCTAAACAAGATTGCTCACAACTCCTGAAATGTAACAATATTGATATATATTTCTGTTATTAATTATGTTTTCCAAATTGGAGGCAACAATGATAGATAGAAGAGATTACTGTGCTCTGATTTCATCGCATTGACTTGAAGCATCTTTCCCATATATCAGAGGAAACATCCTTCCTTTCAACACAAAGGAATTAACTGCAAGACCCTGTTGACATACAAGATATATATATATATATATATATATATATATAGTAATTAAAATATTGATCTACCAAAAAAAACTCAAAAAGCAATAGCAATGGACTAGAAGGAAAAGGGGGGGTTGGTGATACATACAACTAATGCTTTTCTGTTACCAAGAACAACCCTGCTAATGATCCGGCGATCTGTAGTGCTTGCTGCCACACTAACCATCCATGGTGCGATGCTAGAAACCGTTGCTAGATTGTAACCAGAATTACCAGCAGAATTCAAAGTTAGTATTCCTTTCTCCATTGCATGAAAAGCACCAATTGCAATCGAATCTTCCAACATAACAATTGCCATTTCTCTTCCTATTGAAACTGTAATGATGTCAACCCCATCAGCAATAGCATCATCAAAGCCCGCCAAAACGTTGGCATCTGGGCAATTTGAATCAACGCAGGCTTTGTATACAGCAAGCCTCGCCCAGGGGACCCCTCCTCTTGCAGTCCCTCGTCCCAATCCATAGAAGCTCGCGCCATTTACTTCGTTTCCGGCTGCAGTTGAGGCCGTATGGGTTCCATGCCCCTCCATGTCAAGTGCAGAATCAGCCTTTCTTTCTCCTAAGTTGTAATATCGAGCTCCAATTATCTTGCTGTAAAAATAATTAGCATTTAGTAGCTTGAACGCAAGACTTTACTTGCTCCGACAAGGTTAAGCTTTTAGAGATGATGTAACTTTAATATTTAAATATTTCAACATAAGATTTAAATAATGAGAGAGAAAGGTTACTTGTTGCAAGTAAAATTTTTGCCTCCATTACAAGCACCCTTCCAATTTTTTGGAGCAGGACCGAAGCCTTTGTCGTCGAAACTATTTGATTCAGGCCAGATTCCAGTATCAATGACACCAATTATGACATTACTCTCAGTAATATGATTTCTCTTAACTGTCTCGGAGAAGCCCATGAAGTCCCAAGATCTTGTAGTGTGAAGTTGGAGATTTCTACTTGGGAAAACTGACACTACCCCTTCCATGCCTACACAAATTTGTTTTGAAAAACATTATGAATCTATTGACTATATTGCAATGCCTTAAACCGGCCAGCCATCAAACTGATTATACAGTATTTGTTTTGAAATTAGCACTAATTAAAAGGATGTTATTGTACTCACTAGCCAACTTCTCTCGCTCTTGATCATTAAGCTTGGCAGCAAATCCATTGAAACTCCTTTTGTAGCTTCTAACCATGGATTGCGTTATATCACTGGAGAGAGAGAGAGACAGAGACAGAGTAGGACAAAATTCATGGTAAAAGCAAGAGGAATTGTAAATATTGCTAAATAATGTTATATATATACCTGCCCTCATAAACTTGTTCAAGCAAACTAAGGTGGTGAGTCGAAGGTGAATATTCCCCTTCAGGAAGGGATCCCATGTACACAATGTAAACCTGCAATTAATATTCTCAATATGTTAGGAAGCCATATTAAATCTTCATGCAATTTATCGGAAAATTTTAAAAACATATTAAATCTTCTTGCATGCTGAAGAAACAATTAACTTAATTATATATGTAACAAGACATGCTTAATAGATGAACACACATATCAAGATTCATCAATATTATGGATTACTAGTATATAAGACTGATAACATATCACCCTGTTTGGGGGAAAAAAATTGTATATATGATCATGTATTCATAAGAATTAAAAATTTTTGATGATGTATATATAAGAAAATAAAAAGTTTTCGAAGGAACTTCATATCTATATAGAGAGAGACGAACGCATGCATGTATGACAGTCTATGATCATGCTTGAATATTCACATCCATACGTATTCCTCTTCATAGGTATATTTGTATTGGTGAAGACACATGCATGCATGTATATATATCACATAAAGTATGACCATGTTTACACAATTATTAAAGTACAGAATCTATGGATGTAACACTACGGATAACCCATCTGCATGACCTTAACCCAAGAAATCACTTCTCGGTCAGAAGGCCTATATCAACGTGACTAACAGTCACGGCAGCAGTGATATGAATATATATTTACACACATATATTAGCTATATATATAGATCTATCTAGCACAATCATACTATGGGTAAATAAGTACTAAGTGCATGTACACGGGGAAAAAAACAACTCTCAAAGAACAAAAATATGACTAGCCTTTCTGTCTTCGTCAGTGGAACCACACAGTGCACTCATGGTGACAAAACAAACGATCGAAAAAAAGTTGTAAAGCAAAAAAAGGCTGAACTTGGCCATTGTTGGATTAACAAAACTACAAAGAGTGTGGAGAATTTTGTATTAGGTTTGAGGAGAGAGAAGCTATTTTCTGGTAGCTATATATAGAGTTTTTCAGGCTCCCAGATAAGATCAAAATCACCTATGGAAAGACAACTGCAGAATACTAGGTAAAGAAAGTGTATATTTTATAGGGTTCTTTCCATGATTTCTTTTAGAAAATGCCAAATCCATGAAAGGTAGTTCAATCTATTTTTAGAAATTAATGGCCAAATCCATGAAAGGTAGTTCAATGTATTTTTAGAAATTAATGGCCAAATCCATGAAAGGCCGTTCAATGGGCTGTTGGGCTGGGCTGGATCCAGTTTTTATGGAAGCTTGGAAAGACTACTTGAAGGCAAGCCTAGCCCGGGACAGACCGGCCCAACGTGAGAATCCTGCAACGTGCTTCATTGTTCTAGTAATTACAGAGTGATTAACTTGGTGGATTAGCATACAGAAATTTGGAATGAAAATTTAATCAAAGAAGTTTTTAAAGAAGATGATTGGAAGAGAATTTTGCAGATTCAATTAAGAGTTACAGAAGAAATAAATCAGCAATGGTGGCTCTTCTCTCCAAATGGATCATTTAGTGTTAAATCAGCTTATCAAGTTGCTCTAAAAATGAACAGAAGGCGACATCAGGCTGATAATAGAACTGTAGGAGAATCAAGTGGGAATGGTGATCGAAAGTGACAATGGAAGGTTTTGTGAAATTTGAAGATGAAGTCTAAAATAAAACATTTTATTTGGAGGTGTTTGAATGATAATGTAGCTATTCTTGAGAATTTGGGTCGAATGAAGATGGCTGACAACATCATATGTAAAGTTTGTGGTGAGGAACTTGAAAAGGTAAGCCATCTCTTTTGCAGGTGTCCCAGAGCAAAGCATGTTCGGCAACTTTCTATGCTTCGATTGGAGGGTGAGGAAGTGGGTCATGGTCAATGGGATAGTTGGTGGAGATCAAAGATGAAAATATGAAAGGAGGCTGCTGAAGAGCAAATGTTGAAGAGTAGGGTTGGTTTTTTGTGTTGGCAGATTTGGAAGGCAAGGAATACTTGGACTTTTGAAAATTAATGGTGGGAAGATGTGAAAATTGTGAGGATAGGTGAGGCCTAATGTTTAGAATTTTTTAGTGTTGTTGATAAACCTTTTGTTGATCAGAGGTTTAGGTGATTTGCTTATAATATTCATAGAACACATATTGTGTGACAAGTTCTTTCAGCTGATTTGCTTAAAGTTAACACCGATGCATCTCTTTTCAAGGAGGCAGGTGAAGTTGGGGGTGGTATGATATTGCGTGATCATTTGGGTAAGGTTGTTCGTTTAACTTCTTTTTTCTTTACAAATGTTTTTGATCCGACAGTGGCAGAAAGTTTAGTGCTTCGTAAGGCTATAGAATTAGTTATTCAATGGGTTCCTAGCAGAATTTTATTTGAATCGAATGTAGAGGTAATTGTTAAGGCTGTGAAAAATGAAATGTCTCCATCTCTCCTCATTAGTCCAGTGGTTGATGACATTAGAGAATGGTTCTATTAATTCTGTGGTTTTCAATTGATTTTTGTGTCTAGAGAGTGGAAAGAAGTGGCTCATGTGTTTGCTGGTTAAGCTTTGAAATATAAGAATAGTTGTTTGTGAAAAAATAATTCTTGTGATTATGTTTTATTTAAAACCCGTATGGATGTAATTTCTAATTTTTATCAATAAATTATCTTTCTTGGTGATAGAAAAAAAAAAACGATGACCTTGGTTATTTAATTTCCAATTCACTTAGGATGCTTTTTTTTCAATGCCATTAAACTATTATTGAGCCATACCAGAAGGAATTTTCAACTTGCTAATTTGGAGTCCGGTATTGTTTTATATTAAATTTATAAATTTATTTTGCATTTTTCATAATTCCAAAAGCACCCCTCTTTACATGAGGGACACTAGGCCTGTAGATTAATAACGAACTCTCTCCGCTGCCATCTTAATCTCTCTAAATTAGGCTTTCAAAGAGGCCCTTCAAAGAGAAACTTAAGTGACATCAAATCAATAATAAATTACAAATTGTCAACCCAGATCATTTGCACCACACAAATTAGTTTAATTTTATCTTTTTGGGGACCAAATACCATGAATTAGTCATTTTTGTAATTATTCCAGACGCACTAGTAACAAAAAGGTCACTTTCTTTAGGCTACCTTTACCTACTATTGCACGATTTGAAAAGAACACAAATGACCACTTAGCCTCTGCCTCTAAATACCATTTTATCTTTCTTTTTCTTTTTTAAAGAAAAAATTACACTACAAGACAATAATAGTAAACGGATGTATTAAGATTTTATGTAAAATAAAACATATAAAATTTGATATTAGCCATAAAATTTGACAAAACAACACTGCAAGCTCAAGGGTCTTCTTTGACGGACAAAACGAAAAAATGAGGCACTGACGTATTTTTTTATTTTTTATTTTTACACTCACAATTCGAGTCGAAAAATACACCGAGCGAGTCCACTCAATGATTAGTCCGTAACAGAGGGTTTTCATGTGTCAATGAGAGTTTTGCCCTATCAATTTTTAACAATTTTAAAATGAGTAGCAATAGACTCTCCAAATTGGGACTATAAATTATTTTTCTTAAAAAATTATAAATGTGTATTAAATGGTTAAAACTGTTTTTATTGGTTAAAACTGTTTTTATTGGGTAAATAATGAGACTAATTTCTTGTGTGAACTTATTTAAACAACTTGGGGAACCAAGAAACAATTGTCGAAAGATTTGAATCATCTTCTCTAATAAAAGATTGATATGAGCATTCAAATCCTTCGACAATTGTTTTACCAACATCGTTACTTTACCAACTCAAATTCATACGTCACTAATGTTGTATTTGGTATGCAGGAATGGAATGTCTATTTTAACTATTCATTTGTTTGGTATAGATTTTAAAGTGTGAATGGTTATTTTCTTAGAACGAAAATCCATTCTCAATAATGAAAATTCATTTCATAGTTAAACATATGGAATGAGCATTTCATTCCCAGTAAGATTTTAAAAAAATTTATATTACTAAAAAATCATTCACCTCCACCACACCGACTCTACCACCACCACCACCACACCGACTCTACCACCATCACTACCATCAGTTCTACAATCACCACCACCACTTCCACCGTCGCCGCCTCCATCGCGGCCATCCCACCACCTCCATATCGCCACCTTCTTCCACCACCGTCACCGCTGCCACATCGCATCGCCACCACCTCCATTGCCACCTTCCTCCACCATCTCCACATCACCACCTTCCTCCACTACCATACCACCACCTCTACCGTCACCCCCCCACACCACTCCTCCATCGCCACTTTCCTCCACCACTACCTCCACATTGTCACCTTCTTCCACCACCACATCGCCACCTTTGTCCACCACCTCCACATCGTTACCTTCCTCTACCGTCATACCACCACCTCCACGTTGCCACCTTCCTCCACCACCACCACTTCTACATCGCCACCTTCCACCACCATCTCCGCCACCCCACCACCACCATATCGCCACTTTCCTCTACCACCACACATTTGTTGGTTTAAATTATTTATCACTAGAAGGGGTATTTTAGAGAATTTGATTTAAAATTTATTTCATTACTACCTCATTTTATATTTGCAACCAAACAATAGAATGAGAATGATCATTTCATTCCATTGTCATTCTCATTCTATTTTCAGCTTCATTCCATTCCATTCCATTCCTACATACCAAATGCAGCATAAGTGTTAATAAAAGACAGAGAGTTCAAGAAATATCGGCCCAAACACAATTCTAGTTCTAATGTATTCCCCTCTCTATACCCATCTTAAAAGAGTAATGATAGAGAGTTCAAATCGGATTAGTCTTAGAATAGTTTTATGTGAGTGTGGTGGTGGACCCCCACCACATGATGTCATGTGGTGGAGCCACCACTCCACTCACATAAAAATAAAATCAGATTAGTCTGATCGGCTTCCAAATCATTATTCTCTTAATAATATACAGTGGGATATGAAAGTTATTTAATGGTGGCCATGATGTCACGTTATCAATTTTCATGATATCATGAGATCACTGGAGAATAGGCATTCGGATTATAGGATTTAAAATCATTTTTTTCAATCCCGGAGAATAAGACACACACCAACTTTGTATTTATGAAAATTTAAACATCATATTTTATTAAACTACAACTTTACTGATTTAAATCAATATTTAGTAACATGGTTTTGGAGGTTAAAAGCCATATGCTTGGTTTTTTCAAATGATACCACGATTGGTTTTTAATATTTGAATGAATCATGTAAATAGTAAGAAAGTGAGTTCTGGCCTAGCAAAAGAAAATTTTAATAGGATTCTATTAGATTCTCCCGGTGAAATATATAAAATTTTCAATATTAAACTCAGACGGACATCCCAGTCAATAAGGGGTCTCCATATTAGTCATTAGAATGAACATAATAACACAATGTTTGTCATTGAATGGGGCTTACGATTGCTTTGCCTACTAATGATCCCCAACTTAGGTTTTGTGGAGCATTTATATAAACGTATAGTTTTTCAAGTCTTTAATTTGATCCTCATAATTCTGTCATTCCCTATGGTTATTTTGTGAATCATCAAAGTTTAATTTTGAAATAGCCATGTACACATTTCTTTTTGTTAGGTAAATCCTCACGTTCAAAAATGTTTATTTATTGGACTCAAACCCCTCACATCCTCTTTGAAGGAGGATAGGTTATACCAACTAGGCTTGCTTTGTAGATAAATGCAACGAAATAATAATAATAATAAACAAATAAATTTTGAGTTCATTTTGGAATTTGGATTTTGAATTTAGATATAAGATTTAAATTTCAAGTTCTATTAATTTATATTTTTCTTATAGTGCAAGTAATAGTCGTAGAATAGATTTTGACATTATTTTATATGAAGTACTATTCAAATCTTTATTTTTTCTTGCAAAGAACTCACACATTTATCTTTTATTTTAAAAGGAGAGGATTAGATCATAGACCTTCATGTGGCCTAATGATACTTTATTGTACAATTTCTAATAAAAGCAAGACTATCATAGAGGTACTCTAACAATAACTTTGTGTACATTGCTGAAATTTAATTTATGATTAAATATAATGACCTCTCATGAAGTTTGACCTAATTACACTTGGATAAAACTTTTCAAAAAATTTGCAATGAACTCCTCTCATGTTAATTTTTAGGATAAAATTACCTTTATACCCCCAAATATATCAGCATAAAAAATTTTAAATATTTTTTATTGTGAAATGACCAAATTGACCATTATGAATACTTAGGTTCTCTCTCTTATCCATCTCATACTCTCCGCCCCACCGTACTGCCACAACCACCATCTTTATACTCTCTCTTCTATGACGAATCGATCGCTCCGGCTAACCTTTCCTTATTCGACGGCATCACCACCAAAGACCTCCACATCAACCCTTTAACCTTTCTCCCTCCGTATTTTCCTCCCCCTTTCCACTACCAACTCCATCCCAAACGAAAATTTTGAAACAGAATTGCAGGGATTACAGAGGTTATTCGCCCGCGATAGATGAAAGGTGTTATAAATTGCCAGTGATTTTGCAATTTCGTGGTGGATGACACTGACTCGGTTGCAAATGATATGCTCTGCAAAAGAATTGCAAAATTGTGTGATTTACAACAATCGAAATCACCAACTTGTAGTAGTCGTGTTGCGCTACTACAGCGACACTAGTCCTGTTGTCAAAATCACTGACTTTGTTCCACTTTTTCACTCTCTATTCGGTTTGCTTCCTTCTCTCCAAATCGCCCTAATTCAAGTTTCTCCATTTTCTTTAACAATTCACATCTCAATCTTTAGGATTTATTTTTCCTGATTCAATGACTGAATTCTCAATTCGATGGAGTAGGTAGAGGATTATTGTGGTGCTCAAGGTTTGAGTATTTTCGGTTATTATCATGCCAACGAGAGATTTGATGAGAGCTCGATAATGTCACCAATAACATTGACGATCACATATATCGTTATTTCCTACCTTTCTAATTATGATTTGTTAATTTGGACTCTTTTTGTGATGTTGGGTCTAGTTTTGGGTTGGATTAAGATTGCCCAGATGATGAAGATGGTGAGGATGGTGGTGGTAGCGACCAAACACATACCACTGCAAAACCAAGTTAAATCCATTGCTAAATTGGTTGATATATATATATATATATATATATATATGTATGTATATATATATATGGGTTTATATTTTTTCAGTTCAAAATTACTTTTCAATTGTGTTGTTGGTGGCGATGGTTATGGTGGTGGTGGGTGGAGATGAAAATTCTTTATTTTTGTAATTAAATGTCATTACAAAGGTAATAAAGTTTTTTTTCAGATGGACAAAGAGGACATTATAGTTAGATCATGCAATATTTTAGGTATAAGGGGTTATTAGTAACAAATGTGAGGGAAACATAGTGTAACATTTAAAAAAAATTCGTCATTATGTAATTAGAGCAAACCTTAGAAAAAATCCTTGTATTTAACCCTTTAATTAAACTATACCATCATTACAAGTTATTCATCCAATAAATGCACTCCATCTCCTTATTTTATGGACCATTTTGAGTAAAAACTATCATTACGAGGCCTTTACGCAATTTGACACTCTTTGAATGTGAAATCAGGGTCGCCTGGACCATTAGGTGACTTAAACGGTCGCCTAAGGCCCCAGCCAATAGAAGGCCCCAAAAAAATATTTTTTACTTATATTATATAACTTCCTAAAAAACATTTAATCTACTATTAAAAGACTTTTTAATTTTTCTTGTCTTTTTATTATTAGACCCCAACCAATTTGGAAAATTTTTAAAAAAAATTCTCTCTTTTCTCATTACACCTATGTTGTATTTAATATATACTAACTATTAATATTGTACTGTTCATCACACGAATTAGGAAATTGAAAATTAAACTTTTCATCTCTTATTAATTTTATCTTCTTTTTATCCCTTACTCCACAAGTTTTGACTTTTTTCCTCCTTTATCATTGCAACATTTATTTTTTCTTTTTTCTAATTCTCTCACCGACTCTCTAATATCCATCTCTCTCCTCTCTTAGTCTCTCATTGTAATGTATTTTTTTTCTCCATTCATTACAACCATAAATTTATTAGAAACTTTCAAGCTACTAGTTACAAAATAATTGAAGAATTTTTAGAGCATTAGATCGGGTTTTTCTAACATCGGATTCTATTATTCTTTTAACTTAAATTATTTTGTAATCTTATTATTTTTTGTTTTCATAAAATTGTATATTTTGTTTGTAATCATTGTTCTTTGTATTATTGAATATCGAAATATGTATACTAGAAAGTATGAATCAATATATGAAAAACTTAAAAAGAAAAGAATAATAGATAAACTAATTCAATCTCAAAAATGAGCTCTTGATAAATTTGTTAACTCTCATAATCAAACAAGAAAACATTTAGGTAAAAATTCTACAAAAAAAAAAATAATAATAATATTAAAGGCCAAAGTGCAGTAAACCCCCATGTGTTTTCAAAGAGGTGCAAAATATTCCCCTGTGCTATTTTTGGGTGCAAATAACCCTTAACTTTCAAGTAGTTGCAAAATACCTCCCTTTGGACAAAATATACTTTCTATGACCATTTTACCCTTTATATGTTTATAAAAAATAAAATAAAAATAAAGAAAAGAGGGTTTTTTATATTATTATTTTTACCTTAATAAATAAATAGGAGCTTTTTCAGGGAAAAAAAACTAAAAATAAAAATAAAGAGAAGGAATTGTTTTCGAAAACAAACTTTTTTTTTCAAAAATTATTTTTGGAAATTTTTTTGTTTTTAGAAATTCTTTATCTTTCTAATGGAAAAAATTTCCGAAAACAAAAAAAAAAAAATCAAAATTTTTTTAGCTTTCAGAAACAATTCCCTCTCTTTATTTTTAGTTATTTTCCCGAGAACTTATTGTTTTTGATTTTTTTTTTGTTTTCCAGAATTGTTTTAAAAAAAAAATTCCATTAGAAAGAGTGGTAATTTCTAAAAACAAAAAAATTCTGAAAATAATTTTTGAAATAAATAATGGTTTTCAGAAACAATTCCCTCTCTTTATTTTTTATTTTTAGTTTTTTTTTTCCAAAAATTATTTTCGAAATTTTTTTTCCTGAAAAAGCTCCTATTTTTTTATTAAGGTAAACAAAAATTTAATATAAAAAAACCTTATTTTCTCTATTTTTATTTTATTTTTTATAAACTTTTAAATGGTAAAATGGTCATAGAAAAATATATTTTGTCCAAAAGGAATATTTTGCAACTATTTGAAAGTTAAGGGGGTTATTTGTATGGGTGCACAAAGAACCGGTGAAACCGGAATCAGAACCAGAACCGTACCTGAATCGAACCGAACTGCTAACTACGATTCCGGTTTCAAATTTTAGGAACCATTCACTACGATTCTGTTCCAAGTCAAGAAATTGAAATCGGAACCGTTAGAAATATATATATATATATATATATATATATATATAATATAATATATAAATGAATAATAATAGCTTCTAAGTTTTAGTGTTCTATATAAATATATAATATATAAAGTATAAAATATAAAATATTTAAATAAATACTAATAACTTCTAAATTCTAGTGTCCTATTTATATATAAATTATAAAATATATAATATATAGATAAATACAATTAACTTCTAAGTTCTAATGTTCTATATATTTATATAATATAAGATATATAAATAAATACTAGCTTCTAATTTATTGTTGTAACTAGGAGTGCACAAGTATTAGTGTGTATTTTGCCAATATTTTAAATTTTTTTTTTTTAAAAAATGACAAAGAACTGTTGAGGAACCGGTACAGCAAAGAACTGAACCAAACTCAACGGTTCTGGTTCCAAAATAAGTAACCGTTGGAAACGGTTCCGGTTCCACTTAAAATCGTAAGGAACTGTATTGTGTGCACCCCTAGTTATTTGCAACCAAAAATAATACGGTGGGGTATTTTGCATTTTTTTGAAAACACATGAGAATTTACTGCACTTTGGCCTATATTAAACATTATATATATAATTTTTGCAAAATTTGAATACAAGAATATAATTAATAACTTTATATTTCAAAAAGTAAAAAAAATAAATTTTAAATAATTATTATTTCATATTAATATATTAAATATTAAAATGCGAGTTCGATAATTTTCATCAAAAATCTCGTCCTGGTATGAAATAACATACAATTCAAGTGAACGAAAAATATCAACTCAGATTTAATCAAAGTCAATCTTTAAGCAAGCTTTTCAATCCACCCCAATCAATGTTTAACTTTTTTGAATTGAAGGTGAGGTCGAATATATATACTATTTTAAATTTATAAAAGCATTTTAAATTTGAGTTCCATTTTCTGAATTTGAGTTTATATATTTCAATTGATGCCCGACCCAAATTGCAGTCAAGCTTATGAAAAATTTGGGCTTGAGGTTGACCAATTCCAGTTCACCCTCTAATGTCAAACAAAGAGAAGGTGAAGTGTACGGTCCTGATCCCACGATTATGAAAGAGATGACTGTTAAAACCCATCACTAATTTTTTTTCGCCATCCATCACTGAAAGTTCGCCAAGTCGACTAACATTCCCCCCGGCACCAGCTTGTCAGTCTGTCAACGCGTCAATGCCAGCGCATAATTTGATTATCAAATTTGTCAACTACCCCAGAAACATTACAGAGAAGATTCTATTAATATTGCACACATATATATATATATATAACACTAATATATTTGGAAGTTGTGAATGCAATTTTTTTCTAACAAGGAAGAATTAATGAGTTAAGAAACTGTATTTTTTTTTTCATTTTTCATTTTTTTTTTCTGCACGTTAAGTGCATTTTGTAAAAAAAAATATTTTTAATTTCTCTTTTTCGTAAAATGAATATAAAGAGCCTTTTCTTCGTTTATTCCGCTTGTATTTTTTCTCTTCCTGTTTGCCTTTGCAAATCAAAAACTTCAGCCAGGACTGTCACAAAGTCCATCCAATTTCTCCATCTTCCGGTTATTAAGACGATTTCAGACACCATTTCTCTCTCCTGGTCTTTTCCTCATCTATCAGCCCCCTATATTACGGTATCCACTTATCTACAGACTACAGTATACACGTTCACATATACATATACATATATATATATATATACACACACATATATTTATACGCATATGGACGTTTATGTTAGGGTTTGTTGTGAATTTGATTAGATCTATGTAGTAATCAATGGCTTGGATCTGATTTTTATTGTATGGTAGGTGTGAGAGTGAAGATACAGAGAGAGAGAGAGAAAAAAAGACGTTAAAAAGGATGGCGCATAGGGTAGACCACGAGTACGACTATCTATTCAAGATCGTGTTGATCGGGGACTCTGGCGTTGGTAAATCCAACATTCTCTCCAGATTTACCAGAAATGAGTTCTGCTTGGAGTCCAAATCCACGATCGGCGTTGAGTTCGCTACCAGAACTCTTCAGGTGAATTTCTGAACTCTGTTTTGTGCTCACTTGATTTTTTTTTTTTAATGAAATATACTTTGAATCTTTTCAATATCTGATCTGTTTAACGTTCAGTGCTAATTGAGAACTTGGACAAAATTATTTATTTTATTTTTTTCCTGATTGTTATTATGTCTTGGTTTTGGACTGATCCTTTTTCTCTGTCAAGCTATTGGGTAAAATATTTCATATTGTGATATCCGATAGTTAGATGTTCTTACAACATGTATTTGTTTGTATATATGCATGTATGATGATTTAGCGATTTTTATGTATGTCATTTGTGTGTTGGCTGCTCTTGATGATGAAGCCAAATCCATTCTAGTATAGTGGTAAACGGGTTTGACATGACGTATCTAAGGGAGAGGTGGGATTAAGGATCTATTCTTATCACTTTCAGTCTAAATAAATTGTGTGAAATTCTGATGCTGAAAGTTCAAAAATTCTTCGGATGAGCTTGTTGTTTGAACACTTTGTGTTAATTACTGTGCTGGCTAATGGTGATGATGTGACATGGGGGTTAAAAGCTAGGAGTTGTGTTGTTTCAGAAAATGGAGTTCTGAAAGTGGTGACCTATTATACCATATTGTTCATAGGCAACATGATCTCCTTAGAAAATAGATTGATATGCGTTATTTCTTTTATAGAAATTTTATTTGGTAGTTTGATTATATGTTATGTTTGATTGTAAAAACCTCCAGTGCAGATACAGAGTCTTGAAACATTGTTGAAATTCAACATAAATTTCATTGAACATTATAATGGTAACAGTCTCTTCGAACAGAACTTTTCTAGTCCGAGTATATTATATTTACTAGGATTACCAGTACAAACTGATGTATGTATGCATGTATGTATAGTGAGGAAAGTGGTTCATAATTAATGTGGGGAAGCATGTCAGCAATAATGCAGTAATCTAGACATATTTTGTGATACAGGTAGATGGGAAGACAGTTAAGGCACAGATATGGGACACTGCAGGCCAGGAGAGGTACCGAGCCATTACCAGTGCTTATTACAGAGGAGCTGTTGGTGCACTTCTTGTGTATGACATAACTAAGAGACAAACTTTTGACAATGTCCAGAGGTGGCTTCGTGAATTGAGGGACCATGCAGACTCTAACATTGTCATCTTGATGGCTGGAAATAAGTCCGACCTAAACCATCTCCGAGCCGTCCAAGAGCAGGATGGTCAGGCCTTGGCTGAGAAGGAAGGACTTTCCTTTCTTGAGACATCAGCATTGGAAGCATTCAACATTGAGAAGGCATTCCAAACCATTTTGACGGAGATATATCACATCGTAAGCAAGAAAGCATTGGCAGCCCAGGAAGCTGCTGCCACTACCGCACTTCCTGGTCAAGGGACTACAATCAATGTTAGTGATGGCTCGGGGAATCTGAACAAGAGAGGTTGTTGTTCTACTTAAGTTTACATTTAGGAAGGAAACATGATTTGATAAACACAATCCTATTATTTCACCTCTTTTTCTCAGCAAGAGAGACCTGTAGATTACTTTCTTTGCGGGCTTGTGAAAGTCAAAACAACAATATGGATAGCGGGGTGGCCTAGGAGGATCTGTTCATTAGGGTGCTAATGACTGATATTGGGAACTGATTAGCTGAATATCTCAGTTGGGTAGAGAGAGTGGTTCAAAAGAAACAGCATCTGAGTGTAGTATTTCTTTTTAGTTGTTTGTTGGATATTACTTCCTAACTTGTAGTAATAAAGAGCCTGTTATAATTTTGACATTATTAGTCCTCATTTCGTCTTTCTGCTACATTCCCTGAAATCTTTGATTGAAAGGAAAATATCACGTTTTGATGAAAAAAAAATTAATCTCTCATACGCATTATTGTAGTGATTAATGATTCGTGATATATATATGTGCTTTGAGGGGGTGGAGAGGATTGATGATAGTTGTTCTATAATAAAATTTAAAAGCAAGAATCCTGCCCTTTCTTTAAGCCGTCTGGCCCGTCTTTACCATTGGAAGTGGGAGCTTCTTTATATATGATAATGCCCATTAGTAGTGTCGGTGATTGATTACTATCATAAGTACTATGATTGCTATTAGAAGTTAAAGAGAAATATACTGTCATTTTTTAAAAATTACTATCACAAGACTAGTTATATTTGGTGCTTGATTGACTTTTCAAATGTGTGTGTGTGTGTATATATATATATAATGGTGCTTCAATGTTCTCTATCTATGATAATCCTCCTTCCCATGTGACTCACAAGTACTACGATCCTTTCATTACTAGCCACAAGATTCATTTTGTTTTTTTGCGAGTCCTATCAAGTCCGGTGTCATCTGTATATTGACAATGGATTTGACAACCACAATCTTTTCTGTCGTAGTGGAGACTACAGGGAGAAGCCATGGTAGCTTGTATGTATAGAGAGTATTTGAAAGTGACGATACTCAACCCAATTACCCCCCAAAAGTACACACACTCAGAAACAAATACTATAATTAGAAATGATAGTAACACTGTAAACCTGACAAATTGTTATTCATGCGTTTCATTATAGAGGAATCCCTCCTCTCTTGAACAAGCAGCCTCACTTTTATTATATATTACCTTAGTACCTTCTTAATTAAAGACCTTACATGTTACTCATGTTCGTCTCGAGTTGATGTAGAGTATCGGCAGATATCTTAAAAGCCTTGGCTAGCACTTCATCTGGCATGTTAGACCCAAACATGTTCGTAGGAAGATCAATTGTGCCAGCATTTGAGCTGCTGAAGGCAGAAACACAAATGGCGTTGTTGCTCTTGTCAAAATTGGCTTGGTAATGAACCATCCCCATAGGAAACACAAACACATCACCCTTCTGAAGATCATTTTTGTACAGCTTGCCATCGCTATCTGTGGTGCCAACAGTCATGGCACCATCTACGACGAACATGATCTCGGTTCCTCTTGGATGGGTGTGGGGCACATTAACAGCTCCAGGTGAAAATTCGAGTAGTTCCATCGAAATCCCCATCCCATCTAGAGCTGGGAAGTTTTTCATGGTTACGGTTTTCTTGTCTGCAATGCCATTGTTGGAAGAGGATGGAGTGCCCCTCAGACCAGTGTATGTAAAGAAATCTCCATCTATCATTCCATTCATGCCACTAGGAATTGTGAAGTCAGTGTCAGAGTCTGGATCGTGGGCTTGGACTATGGTTAAGAAAACTAGCACAACAACAAGAACTAAGGACTTAGCCATGTGTTCTTGTAAGTTTAGGGAGTTTCAAGTTTGTGATGCACTTTGAATGAAAGCAGAGAGGCAACCTACTATTTTATAGTGTGTTGAGTTGTTCTCCCTCTACTCATACATTATGCATGACAATGTTGTGGTTATACTTTCTGTTAGTTCTCAGTCTTTTGGCAGTTGGGGACACCAAAATGCTTGCACTAAATCAGAAGGTTGAGGCGCAGTCTTTCCTTGGACCTTCATACAACCATAATGTGAACCTCCATTTACATTTTCAGTAATTCCGGGCAAAACTGGCATGACTAATCAGGAGTCTTTTAAACTTTGTGTTTCACAAAGTGAAAGATTGCACATTTGTAATGTCAAAATTGGATGTACATCATACATATGTGTGTGTGTGTATATATATAATGACATATTTGACTGAGTGAGTGATTGAAATTCTGTAAACAGGAGCTTAGTGCTCCACAATGTTTTCTTTTACTAGGAGTAGATGACATTTTTTCTTGTATAAGATGCAAATTTTACATTTTTCAGATTTGCACAAGAGGGAAGAGAGTAGACTTGCTCACAAATTGAATTCTATAGTGGAACATCCGATGAAATTGGAACGATACAGCATGCCCCTGCACGAGGATGACACACACATATCGGGAAAAAATAACTAAATTTGAATTCTATTGATTTAATTACTTTTTTTTTTTTTTTTGGCTGATAAAGAATTGGTTTCCCAAGAATTGTATTTGTAACTGTTTTTTTGTGTGTGTGTGTGTGTGTTGTGTGTGCGCGCTGATAAAGAAGGCATTGGGAGGGAGTGGTGAACAATCCCTATGCTGAAGCCATAATGTTAGTGGACCACGTAGAGCAAAAGCAGCCATTTCACCTGGCGGAGAGCAATGACTAGAGAGTCTGAAAGCCTTGCCTCGGAACCACCTTCAGTGGTGGTTATACATATAATTGTATATAATAACTACTGAGTCATAATTCCAGCTGCTCAGCTATCAGATTGAAGAATTTCTTGAACTTTGGTTCTGATTCTGCCCTTTACTCATTTTTAATTTATGTCCAATTACTGCAATGAAATTAGTGTATGTGGTATTTGGTGTCAAAGATTACACTATATATATATATATAACAGTTTAATGTCTTTTGAAAGCTGAAAAACAGATTAATTTGGTTGTTAGTTAAAACTATTTTCTAAAAATTGGGTTAAAATATATAATTTCATAGGATCTTTTGTGTAATTCTCTAGAAAATTATTTCAGAATTCTTAAAAAAAGTTTAGGGATAACTAAACTAAATAAGCCCTTAGTCTTCCAACATGAATCTTAGACCTTTGGCCCTCTTGGCACAAATCCATGCACTTCCTTCATTTGCAATAGTGACTTCTATTAGAAAACATCTTCCTCCACCATGGAACTTCAATGAGCTAGCATGCCTCATTTGGAGAAGACATTTTTCTTTTCAGACTTTGTCTCTTATGGTTGTAATATTCAGTTGTTAACTTGTTATCAATATAATTCTTCTTTTTATTGATGATGGTGGTGGTGGTGGTGGTGGGTACATTCCAATTCCAATAATATGAGCAATAATTATTATTTGATGAGAGAGAAAACTCAAAGAAGGGGGAGGCTTCATCCTCCACACACTTATTACCCTTTATTCCATCAAATGTAGAAGAAAAAGTTATGGTCATTCTTCCTTTATTCCATCACTCATTCCCACAAATAGCATTCCATCTCTCTCCGCACCCACACCAATAAGGTCCCTCTACAAAACTCCATTTGAGATATTCTTTTAGGACAAGAGACAAAAAAGGTTAATGAATAAAACCTAATTGTAATACTATCTCATGGTTTAGAAATTATGCATCCACAAGATCTTGAAAAATACTTGATGGGTTTAGCATGCCACAATAGAGCTCATTATTCACTGTATGTCTTATTATGCATATTTGACCATTCAAGTCTAGTCCCCCCACCCACCACCACATATATTTGGCCATTTATATACGCTTGTTTGAGAGAGCTTTCTAATATCAAAAGAACTTCATTGATAAGGCATTCGGAAAAAAAAAATTTGTTAAAAGGAATTTAGGAGAAAAAAGACATTCGACTATTGCATTTTTTAAATATACTTTAAATTTTAAATTATTTTTTTATTAACAATGTTATCCTTAACAATGATTACAACCCTTAGAAAGTATGAAGTCAATAATGGAAGGAAGCTGTGGTGACAGCGGTGGAGGTGGAAGTGGAGGTAGCTGTGGCGGTGGTGGTGGCAGTGGTGGTGGAAAGTGGTCACAACGATGGTTGTGGTGGCGATAGCGATGGTGGTGGTAGTAATGGTGGTGGTGGAAAGCAACGGTGGCAATGGTGATGGGGGAGGCGGTGGTGGTGGAAGTGGCAAGACGGTGGTGGTGGAGGTGGCGTGTGGTGGAAGTGGTAACGACGGTGGTGGTGGAGGTGGCGGTAGTGGTGGTGGTGGAAAGTGGTGGTAGTGGTGACAGTGAATGAACGAGAGACCAAAAGAGAATATAACACAATCTTGTTAATATATAATAAGTATATGAATAAATTAGTAAAATAACAAATTTATTTCAAAAGAAAATTTGGCTTTCTAAAAGGAGGTTCTAAAAGCATCATTTTTTTACTTATCTGAAATGGATTTCTTGATCACTGACTTTTTCGGAAAGGTCTTTACATATGTGTAACCAAACGTCAATTTTTTTTAAAAGGACTTTTGATATCTGGAAGGACTTTTTGAGACTTCAGGAAGCTCCTCCAAACAAGCACATATATTTTTTGCAGCTAACATCAGCAGATTCTATTTTTCTGCTGACGTCGCATTAACGGAAAGAACAAATCGATACATGAACTCAAAATTAAAAGGTGTAGTCAGGAATATTGAGAGCATAGGGGATGTAGTCGAGATATGACCTAAAATGAGGGCGTGTAAATGATATTTACCCTATATGTTAACACAATAACTACCTTGTTTGAATGCCCGGAGGTATCTACTCTCTCACCAGCACATCTCTCTCTCTCACTTTATCTATTTGAGAATCTCTCTCTCAATTTTTTTTTTATCTTCAATCTCTCTCTATGTATCCCTTAATTTTTTTTATCTCTCCTCTTTCTTTCTCAGATATATTTTTTCTCTTCTCTCTTTTTATCTCTCTCTCATAAATTTTTTCTCTCTCTACATACAATCGAAAATATCCGTAATAAAGAGATTTTAGACTGAATGTGCTCATTTGCACAATTTAAAAAATGTAGGGGGGGGGGGGGTTAATTCATTCATTTTGCATATAATAAGAAGGCTTCTTGCCCTTTATCATTTTTTTAGTTTTGTCGGAAATGTATTTTAGACATTTCAATCTTCCATTAACGCCAAAGTAACAAAATGTTCTTATTTAATTTTTTTTTAAAATGTAGGGACTAATTAAACGTTGGGTATTCATACAATTTGTATATAACAAGAGTGTTTTTTACACTATATTTTTATTTTATATAAAATCTTAGACTTGATCATGTGTTCTCACACATGTGGATCTAATTTTTTTTTTTTTTACTGTTGGTTGCATCAAATAATTGCTCCATTATACTTTTCAAAGCACGAGGGAAAAGAAAAGATAAAAAAAAGGGAAAAAAAAAACTTTTCAAAGCATGGAAAGAAAATCCAAATTAGAATATTTAAATCCCAAGATTTGAAGTTTAGTTTGGAAAAAAAAGAAAAAAAGGAAAAGAAAAACAGAAACCCTAGAAGGGCCTTTTAGAAAATAAACTTTGATTTTGTGGACAAATTTAGAACCAAGCACGGGTAGCGGATTTATCGACTCAGACGAATTTTGATCATAGATATAGGCGCCTCCGCCACATAGAAGTTGCAGTCCGCGCCCCCCGTCCCCCTCCACGACCCCATTATCTTCCCCATTCTCATTATTCTATTCACTATTATATATATTTCTATTGCTATATACATGATACCGATTTCATCATCTTTTCCTTATTGTTTCCAGGAAAAAATAAACCAATATAGACTATTGTGTATCTAAAATAGCGATCGAATAAAACAGTAAAAGGAGACTCAAATAAACAACCAGCGGAGAAAATTTCTCTCTCTTCATCGCCATCGTTCAAATCTAGGGTTTCTGAGCTGTGGAAACCCTAAGCGGGACTGAAAAAGAGATCAATGGCACAAAATGGGCAGGGGATTGACCCTGCCGTTCTTGATGACATTATCAATCGGCTTTTGGAGTTCCGGCAAGCAAGGACCGTCCGCCAAGTTCAGCTCTCCGAGAACGAGATCCGCCAACTATGTACTGTTTCAAGAGAAATCTTCCTTCAACAACCCAATCTCTTGGAGCTCGAAGCTCCCATCAAGATCTGCGGTGAGTTTTCTCTCTCTTCCCAAATATATATATATATATATATATATGCTTTTTTTATAAGCATCCGGGCGTACATATATAGACGCATAATTTTCTATTGTTGTTAGGTTGGATTTATGTGAATGCTTGTCATAATCTTTGTGATCTTTATTGTATAGGTTCGTCACATATGATTGTATATACATGTGCTTGAATAGAATTGAGAGGAATAGATGATTGATATGGGACGGAAATTGATTTTTGAACAACAATGTAGGTGCTAAAAGAATGCTATAATGCTCCTGTGGCGGATATAGGTTTTATAAATTGAAAATTTTCAGTTTGAATAATTTAAGGAAGTTTTCAAGTTGTAAATTGTTTTGGTGTTACTTAGCTTTAGTCTCCTGTTCTTACGCAAAAAAAAAAAAATGTCTCCGGTTACATTCTGGAAAGAAACAAAGATAGATTAAATTTTGACTTGCAGGAGAACTTGGAGAAAAGATTGAGCAATGCAAATAAAGTTTGATTTGGCTATTTTTGGCTGTCCACTCTGATAGTTCTTAACCGTCACAACCTAGTCTAAGGAATGCAGCAACTCTTGTTGCCTAGGTCTCGGTTATAGTTTGCTCGGGTCTGCAATTCATAAGGTTATCTAAATTTGATGGAAATGATATTATCTGTGGTCCAGACTTGATGCTTCTGTTGATATAGTTAAAGTAATTGAGATTAATGAGACTAGAGGTTATTTTTCTTGTGGTTCATTTTGTACGAGTTATAGAGAATTCAAAGAACTGAGAGTTAGGAGTCCCCAGGACATGGTATTTTCCTCCTATTGTTTGTTGAAGCTTAAAAAAAGGAGGAAGGAAAGCCGTGATTCAACATTTTATCATTATACTCTTACAGTTAACGAATGGTTTTGTTTAAAGGGAACGTAAAAGAAAAAGGGGATGAGCCCTTTTGTCATCTTCTAGAGGAAGGAATACGGTGGACCCAGGGAAGAGGCCTCTTTCGTCTCTTACGTTATCTTCTCTTTTCCTTGTACTCCCTTCGTCCCAAAATACTTGTCGTTTTTCCATTTTTGATTGTCCCAAAATTAGTGTCCATTTGAAGAGTCAAAGTAAAAATATTACATTATTCCAAGAATATCCTTAAGTTTTGGAAGTTTTATCAAATTGACATTATAAATTTAAAACTCTCAAGTATAGTTTGGGAATTTCATAAGAGAACAATGCATATGCCCTTGAAAGTTAGAGGTGACATTCAATGAGTAGGATGGAGGTATCACCCTTAACATAACAAACATATGGCAAAAGGGTCCAAGGCAATTGGCCTACGTGCAAGTCCAGGCAAATCCAAAGAGAATCGGAAAAGGTAGCTAATGGGACAGTTTCTTGAGCCTCCCCTAATAGACAAGAGGGTTTGCAAGAGAGTTCTATGAAGGGCCCCGAGGTCCTGCGAGGGGCTTCCTTGAGCAGGACAGACAAGCATCAAAACATTTTAAAACTAGTTATCAAATTTGGCTCATAACCATGGCATTTGAAGGAGAAAAGAGAGAGGGAGAGTAAGGTGGTTTCTCGTTCCTCGACTCAGGTGTGGGCTTACTGCCCTCTATATAATGTTAGATGAGCTAATAACCATGGGGTAATGACTATCAGGTATTGTCTTAGACTAGGGTCCAAAGTCTAATAAATTAGTTGTATAAGATTATAATATTAATGTGGTGGTGCCACAAAATAAAAAAGACAAGGAGAGAGTGATAATAAAACATAATGGTACTATATGTGGTTATCTCGAGTACTGTAAACCCTATAATCTCTAAACTAGGTTGAGGAACAGTCCTGTGGAATGGGCGTTCCTCAACAAATCTTGAAATCCAGCTTCTAAGCAAGACGTAAGTAGCACTACAAGCTAGGTGTGGGCCCCTAAAGCTTGGCCTCCAACCTAGGCGACTCGACTGAGGTGTCACTTCCTATGATAGTCTTCTTGAGTCTTGTTTTTTAGGCCCTCGAGACCTAGTCAAATGTATAGAATTGCCACATAGGATCCTTTGGTTGTTGGTGTTCGTGACACTCTTATTGCCACGTGTTTGCGGACTGAGGTATGGGTACTGATATTTTACCCCCTATCAGGTAGGAGCAACGATTAGGAGCTTCTGACCGACATAAGTAATGACTGAAGTTGGTTCATCCATAGATAGGAGCTCTTCAAAATTCCTAAGCTTGTCCTCGAGGTTTATTAGTAGAGAGGGAGCTCATGTAGGGTTTTACGAGGCTTATCCATAGAGAGGAGGTTTTCTAGGAAGTGTTTGCACCTTAAGGCTTATTTGTAGAAAAGGGTTCCTCGAGGGAAGATTTATGTTACATGGACTCTTTAAAAGTAGTGAAGTACAGTGTCAGACACACATTTCTCGGACATGGGTATGGGATATGTGTCCAACACTTTTGGTTGGACATGTATCTAAAAAGTATATCCAATAATTCAATTTAATTATATAATTACTTCAAAATGAGTGAAATGCTTATAATGAATACTGTGTTGTATAAAAACATTATTTTACTCTAGAAAATAAAATAACCAAGTAAATATAATGTAACTAAAACTCACTTAAAAAAATGTTTTATTCTCAATGCTAATGCTTAAATAAAATAAATATTTAGCAGCGTCCGTGTGTTCTTGTTGCGAAAAAAGCCTCCAATCACGTACCACCAAATATTACAATATGTCGATAAGTAAACAAGCACGGAGCAATTCAGAAAAACACACATAGAATTATACGTGGTTCGGCTAAATAAGCCTACATCCACAAAGAGTCCGATTTCACTATATAGATTGTAACAGTACAAGTTGAAGGATTGTATCAAGAGTACACTCAACTCTCAACCTTTAACCCTTATACACCTAACCTCACTCAAAAGAAAATCACAAATTCTAAACACGAATTCTCTCATTGACTACCTTCTCAAAACAATGAAAGTGACCTCTCAATTGCAATGAGATTATTGCCTCTACACAAGAGCTGTGACCTCTCAATTACAATGAGAGTATTACCTCTACGCAAGAGTTCTCTCACAAGACTACATTTCTCTCAATCTCACAAGTCTCAACCCATTACCTAGGTATCTATTTATAGAGTTCCAAACCCAATTCCTTGTTGAACAAGGATTACAATCCTTGGAGCCCAAGACTTGCCAAACAAGAAATTACCTAATAAAATATAACTTTAAAATAGAAACTTATTTACACAAGGAATTTGAGACACAATTCCCAACAGTTCTTTTGTTTAGGGATTTGACACGTCCAATACGTCGATACATACCTGTATCTGAGTCCATGTAAAATAGGGAAAGATAGGAAGGGAGCCTCTTGCCTGTTGATCAGCCCTGGGTTTTATCCGTAGAATGGAGGTCCTTGGTTTATTAAATTAAAACCCCCTGGAGGGCTGGTGATCGCCATCATTTTAAGTCCTTTTCCTGGAGCCTTCATATCCTTGTCCATGGATTATGTACTGGCCAAAGCTTGGACAAGGAATCTGTAAGAGTACAAGTGGCGAGGATCTTAAGGGAATCCTCTGCTTGATGAAGCATATGCATGGGAATCATGAAATAGTAAGAAATAGCAAAAGATGTCCTCTTGGAATATCTAATTCGACTATTTCACCTCTTTTGATGACATTGGCTGGGATCTCCATAAACAATAGAGGGTCTGCTACCCGTATTTTGGTCTTCTGTCTATAGAAGTTGCTACAACAAGCCTCATAATGATGCGGGTAGTAGGAATGTGTTTTCAAGCTTTGTCATGAAACATGAAATGAAAAGAGCCACCAATGTTATCCTTAGAAGTGACCTCGTATCATAAGAGAACAACGCGATGAATCTAGATAGTATCTAGGAGGGATATGAGATGCATCTTTGCATAATGCCCATAAGAAAACAATAATTGTCATATGAAGTCAAAATTAACCGCTAGATTCTCCTCATAATGAAATGAAGAGATCATACTCGAAGTGCCATGGGGAATTTAGAGGTAAGCGCCTTAAGTAGGTGGCTGTAAGAAATTGATATGAGTCATATGACAATCGGATTGAAAATCTCACATGATTGCCGAAAAAGAGTAATAATCACTAGATAATATATGAGTTAGATAGTTACTCGCACAACAAAGATAAAATTAATAATTAGTCATACTATAATTTTATGAAAGAAGTAATTATAATAAGAGAGAATGTAAATACACGCAACATATAATAATAACATGATCAGTAAAGATTGAAAGCGAGTAACAATGAGGTTACAAAAATACCTATTGCACTTTTCTTGTTAATCACATGAAAGACACATCTAAAGCAAAAAGTTTGCCATAAATAATAGCAAATAACCAGAATTAACCCAAAACATAAACAATAGATGGTCTGTGTTTATAATGTCATCGTGCAAACCAAAACTATCTTTCATGCACAAACTAACACTTCATACTACAAGGCTTTTAGAGTAAAAGTTTATTGTCATCTCTTTTGAAGAAAAGTAATAAGATCTATTATGTTGTGGCCCGAATTTTGTCTCAGCCTAGGTCGCGTTGCGACTTGATTTTGACCCGTAAAATGGGCTTTGTGTGGCCTTAAGTCGTTTTTCGCTTATGGGTTTTGGACCTGGCTCTCTTGTAGTCTAGTATATAAGGGAATCTAGGGTTTGGAGTCGGATTAAGAGAGAAAATATTGAGATCGGAAAAAGAGAGTGAGATAGCAAGAGCTAGGGTTTAGGGTTAAAACTTGTAATCTCCTCATTTTCGCGTAGTGAAAACTTTCACCATATCTTCGCTGTGGACGTAGGCACATTGTCGAATCACGTAAATTCATGTGTTCTGTATGTTGTGCTTGTTTTGTTTTCTGTCGTATTTAGTGATTGTGCTTGGTCGCGGCTGTTTGTCATAACAAGATCATATCAATCCGACTATCCTATTAATGTCATTTATTTTCAATTTTTTTCTTTTAACTAACGGTTACTACACGTCTTAAACTCATAGTCTTTTGCCCCCTGTCCGATAGAAGTGTTACGAAACGACTTCTAATTGGCAAGAGAAGATGTTTGAGACTCGAGTTAAGTAAGAAGAATGGAGGCTCAGTGGGCACTGTAGGGACTTTCTAGTGAGCACAATTAGAGGCCCGAGCTTGCGGGGGGAGGACTTGGGTGCGAGGGAGAGACTCGAACTTGTAAGAAAGACTTGAGCTTGCGGGGGGTTCTGAGCACCCAGTGGAGAACCTAAGTGCAAGGAAGTGAGCCAAGTGCGAGGAGACCTGAGAATGAAGGAGGGTCCCAAGTGTTTTTTATACTTTATAATCTTTTATAATGTTAGAGAGAGAGAACTATATAATCTTTCATTCTTTATAATGTACGAGTATAAAAGATAAAAATGCAGTTACTAACCATGACATGGCTTTATCTTTTATTTTTTAAATTTATGATTTGTAACTGCATTTTTAGTTATTATTTATATTAGTTAGTGAAAGGTTCTTCAATACTGATGCTATTTCATTCCCAGATTGGCTTAAAATCAGTATAAAAGCTAATATGATATGTAAATATTTTCTAGGTGCCATAACATTGACAAAAAATAAATTTAAAATTTCAAAATGTGACAAGACGGGATTAAAACAAATGTATATCATTTACTTTTTGGTGGTTTGCTAATGACTATAAATTCAGTTTCGATAACCAATTCGTTGTATGCCTTGCCCATGCTCCCAATATTATAACATTGTGACACCATCATTGTGTAACTTGATACTGTGATATAAAAATTATCATGGTTCAAACTCCATTGCCTAGAAAGAAAAATACCACAACTTAGAACCATATGCCTATTCTTTCTTTCTTCCTTCGCTTAAATACTAAACATGCACATGTTGGGTGCATTCAACTTCCTCTGATCAGGTGTATTAGATTTTTTTTTTTTATAAGTAAAATTGTATAAAAGATGCCCAAACGGGGAGCGCATCCCAAGAGAACTACACAAGGGCCAGAGAAGCCCCTACACTCTTGATCTGTGTATTAGTTATTGCATCACTTTGGAGCAGTTGATCAAATATGTTTGTTAATGCTTACTTGACTGCTTGAAGTGCCTTTTATTGCAGTATCATAAAGAAATCACTCGGTATTTGTATTTATTTATTGATCTCAGTTATATTTGCTTAATTATTTTTATTTTTGTGGAATTATCTGAGGTATTGTTTTGGTCTTGGATGTCATCATCCAATATGCTTCAGTAAAACTGGTCACATGTACCATGTTTGTCCTCCTTTGCTTTTCTGTATGTCCCATGATATTTATCCATTCTGAAGGTCAAGGATTGAAGTTTCATCACTGACAAATATATATATTTTTGTTAGGTAAATACTGACAAACCCCACCCCCCCCCCCCCCCCCCCCCCCAACAAATATCTCTCACAAATACTTGTCTCTATTGAACAAATTAATTTAGGTTGATTGGAAAGACGATATGGAAAAATAGTCTTTAAAAGGTAATTTTCATAAGTGGTGCTTGTGGAGGGATTTTTACTTGGATCAACATTGTCGCCAATCATTTGCTTACTATTGAAAGCTAATGTCTTGCTCTTTTATGTTGCTCTTTATTTATATTGAGAATTATTTGGTGCATAAGGTGTTTTTGGGCAGTTTATGTCTCACAATTTACCTATAAGACATAAACAGTGGGTGTTAAAGAGCTACCTACTGTCCATGAGTTGGCCTTGGGTTTTGATTATGAAGTGGGCAATTTGCATTCACATGTAATCTCATAAACATTTGCATTCATGTTGCAAATTGTCAAAATTACAAAAAAAAAAAGAAGTTTCTAAAATACTTTTTTTCATCTTATTAAAAAAATTATTGAACATCTTAAAATTTATTCCGTCTTTCACATAAAAATGAGATTACTTCAATTATAAATAGTAACCACTTCAGACATAAAATTAATTCAACTTGTCCATGCTATTCAGATAAAGTCACACCACTTGCTTTTGTTTCTTTTCCCTGTTAATAATTTTTAAAATTTCCATATCTGTTGGTTTTGTTTCACCAGTGTAGCATAATTGAGTATCAATTTCATGCTATTTTTTTGGGGAAGCAGGTTTAGAAATTTAAGTTGTCTTTTTAGGCTAATGAACATGGGTCCAATTTTACAAGTCCATCTATTTGATGGATTTTAGTCTTCTGTACTCAACTTGCTAATCCATAGCTGTTATATTTAAACAGTCTGGAATTCCACTTTCTAGATTATTTGTAAAACACAAGCTGTCAATTGTCAATACTCTCTCTCTCTCTCTCTCACACACACACACACACACACTATTTTCTACTTGCTAATCTCATCATTGAATCTAGGTCTCAACTTCAGTGATGAATGCGTCATTGAGGATTATATTAAAATAGTAGTAATTTAGGGTTTTCGAGACCCCTCATCTTCCCCCTCCTAGTCCCCCTTCTTCAGAAGTTTAATTGGTTTTTGTTCTTTTTAAACTCTATAATACCCTCCATCTGAATTCAGTTCCATCCCTTAAAACCTTCCGTTCATTTGTGATCATTTTTATACCTTATAAACTGACATCTTTACTCCCCTCAAAACCAATGGGAGAAGGATATAGTTTATTTATTAAATATATGACATAGCAAGCGAAAAAAATGCATTGGTATGTTAGCATTCAAGGGGGTCAGGGTGGAGAGATGTACCAACTCCTTTTGCAGAGGTAAAAATATAACAAATAAGTTAAAATAGAAGTTTTATAGAAAATTTGTTAGGCCAGCTATCTTATATGGAGCAAAGTGTTGGGCTTTAAAAAAGAAACATGACACACAAAAGCCCCTCTAAAGTGGTCTTTTTTGGATGGACGGTTGCCCTCAGAAAGATCTTGATGTTGGATAATTTGAGGAGGCGCCATGTTATTGCTATCTAGTGTTGTATGTGCAAGAGAGACGAGGAGTCAGTTGACCACCTTTTACTTCACTGCCTTGTGGCCTGGGACAATTGGAGTATGCTTTTGGGGTTCAATGGGTGATGCCTAGCTCTTCTAGAGGCATGTTGGAGGCTTGGAGAGGTTGTATAGTTGGCCTCCAAGCTCGTGACTTTTGGAGGGTGGCTTCCTTTTGTATTTGGTGGTGCTTGTGGAGGGTACGAAATAGGAGATCTTTCGATGGCGAGGTGTCTTTTATTGGGGCGCTCAAATTCTCTTTTGTTGGGTTCTTGGAAGAAATTGTAAATCCATGGGGAGAGAGTGTGACGACCTCTGTGGGCGGGTGTGGTGTGGGTGAACACTGGCAGGCTACGAGTGTCACAATTCCACATCGCCTGGGCAGGTGAAGGTGAAGTACTATATGTATGTTCATCACCCTTCTATGACACAACGCATTTTAAAGCTGTGAACCCGTCAGAATTCTGCAGTTAAGCATGCTTAGCTGGAAGTTAGGAAGCACGGACATGCCTAAAAAGGCAAAGAATCCGTGTCGGACACAATGTCCAAAATGTGTCTGATTTTTTTTTATTTTTTTGAATTTTCGGACACTCGTCCGACACGCCATGAATTTTTGGACACGGCGCGGACACATGTTGGACACACCAATTTATTTATTTTTCTCTTTTTCCTCTTGTTTTCATGAATCTTTTCTCTTCCATGGAGTCTTTCTTTATTTTTCACTAATCCCTAATTCTTTTTCTAACAAAACCCTAATTTTCTTCGCTTTTTTATCTTTTTCTAGCCTCTTTCTTGCTTTCTTTTTTCCAGCGAAACACAAGTTCTAAAAAAGTTGTTTTAACAATTCAACTACGGCCCATTTCATCTCTTCATCTTTGTTCTTTTTTGCTCTTCTCTCTCTTACTGTACAACTGCTCTCTTTTACATGTGACTTTCAGATGATGTTTTTTATTTGGATTATATGATTAGTTTTTATTCTAATGTCTTGTTTTGATTTGGTTTTATGACTTTGTGATATTGTTCTCTTATAATTATTGTTGTTGTGGAATAGATTCAATTGTGTACTTGTGATTTATGATTTGTGGATTTTTTTTTGTTAGGTTGATGAAAAATAATATTACTCTTAATTTTTAAAGTACAACATCATATATTATATAAAAATAAATGTTTATTATTTGCTGTGTCCCCATCGTGTCCGTGTCCTAATTTTTTAGGATTTGCCGTGTCTTAATTTTTTAGGATTTGTTGTGTCATATTCGTTTTCGTGCTTCTTAGGCTAGGAGTAGTACTGGGATAGGTGGCTTCTTGGGAAGTCTCTAGTCCGGAGGAGCCAAAAGCGAACAATATTGTGTCGGGTAAGGGTGGGGCGTTATAAAGATAGTTGATTTTTTTGGTTATACTGAGTGGTTAGGAGCCCTATTAGGCATTTGTGTTTTTTTTTCGGGGATGCATTCCCCGTTTAAACACTTTCCAATACAATCTTACTAATAAAAAGAAACACAAACAATGGATTCATGTAGCGAAAATGAGGATCTTAAGATATATGACCGAAGTGAGTAGAAGAGAATAGGGTTACTAATTAAAGTGAGGGATAAATTAAAGAGTAGCACCTATTAGTGATAAAATAAGAGAAAGTAGACTTAGATTGAATGAACATATATGACATAAACCTATAGATGCACCATAAGACTAGGCAGATTAGTTTGCATAGAAGGTAAGAGACAGAGAGGGTGAACGAAATTAATATGGAATTAGGTTATTAGAAATAATTTTAAAAAATTAAAGGAAAAAGTACACTGATATTGAGTTAGGAATCCTAAATAACAAAATGGTCTATTTTAAAAGTTTATTTTTCACTGTAGTTGAATTAAGGAAAATAATTACATATGCATTGAGAATCATTGTTTAGATTCAAAATTCCCTCCAAGCTCTTATTCTAAAATATGAAATTATCCTTCTTAAATCAAATAATTCATTCACTCAAAAAGTTCAGCAAAATCTCAAACCCAATATGAAACTCCGCTCTCTTTTTAGTCTCAATCGGACACCTATTTTTTCTTTGTGATGCACATGCACTTGCCATCCCCTACAAAGTAAATTCACTAATTTAGAATCAGTTATTTTTATTCTTTTTTTCTTTTGGATATCAGGTGACATTATATTCTTCTTGCACAATATATATGATTGTGTCGTATGAAAATGAATTAACTAATTTGGAATCAGTTTAATTCATGTATAAATGAATTTATTGATTATTTTTCTTCTTATTTTGATAAAAATTAAATTTCTTAAGTGAGTTCGATATTTTGCTGAATTTCTTGAATGAAGGAATTATTTGATTTAAGAAGGATAATTTAGGACTCTTAACTAAATGTAAATGTAGTTTTTTCCAAAATTAAATATAATAGGCGAGATGACCTGTAATAGAAAATAATGAAAACAGAGAATTCATGTGGCTGATATAATTCATATGGGATTTAGGCAAGGATGATGATGTTATTTCCATATCGTTTTAGAAAACTTTATAGACTAAGAAGAGTGCTCTCTCATAGGCCTTTCGGGACAGTTCTATAGGTACAGCTGATTTCAACTCAACTCAGTTCTATAGGTTAGTAGTGGTGCATAACCTTCTTTCATGAAGTCCTTTTAGACTCGGAGGTGGACTTTGTCATCTTTCTACGATTTAGTTAATACATAAGTGTTGTTCTTGTTGCTCTATTTGTTTGTGTATGTGAGGCCTCGAATGTGTCCAATCTTCAAAGAAAAGGACACATGGGCATTGCCAAATATTTTTTCATATTATTTAATATTTTTATTTTATTTTCTAGAGTAAAATAACGTCTTTATGTTATATATTGTTCAATATAGTCATTTCACTTGTTTTGAAACAATAATGTAATAAAAGCAAATTATTGGATATGTTTTTTAGTTGCATATCCAACCAAAAGTGTCGAACACAAACCCATGTTTGAGCATGTGTGTCCGACACAGGTACTGACACACACATTGCTCACGCTGGGGCTCAAATCCCTCCCTTCCTCTTTGAGGCTAGGGAGGTTATACCATTGGGCTAGAGGCCCTTTGGTCTTCATTTACTTTTGAAGAGTCTAGGTAACATAGATGACAAGACAGTTCACAAATTTTTACAGCGTGATTATTAGATTAATAGGAGTCATCAGTCTGTACAAGAGATGCTTCAAGACATAAATCATATTTAACACTTCCAAATTTAACTGTGCAAGCAGGAATATTAAAAAGGGAAAAACATTATGGTACATATCTCTATTCTAAATCCTCTTGTGGGAGCAGCCTACCGCCCTGGCTTCCATGGAAATGGGACAAGCTGTTAAACAGTCTTGAATTTGACATGTTTATCGAATGAATGAGGTCGAACGCGGGCCTTGGGTACTTTGGCACATTTTACATTCGTATGTCTTTTCGATTGTGCTGGTGCAACATATATGATATATCACTGTTTCTCCTTTATGGAGAATTGGTTGTAAATTATCCAATATGAGTGTGTTAAATTTGAGAAACCAAGAATTGATGATGTTCTATTTTAAAGTTGTCCACCTCTTTTGATCAGTGATTTTTGTTTCCCACTATACCACTCTATTTAAGAGCGGTCTATATTGCTAAAGTAACTAGCAGATGGAATTTGCTCTAGCATGCCACATATGGTGTTATATGAGAACAGTATACAGGGGACTAGCCAGAGTCTGATAATCTAGCTACCACCAGTATAAAATAAACATTTACCTTTTACTTGTTATGTGCCTTATAACTTAATAAGGAATTCTTTCTTAAAGAATCCAAATGCAAGAGCTTAAACTCAGATATCAACTAAAAACCAGATGGCTTCTAGACAAAACATGGTCCTAAATTTGCAACATCAGGGAAGAATATTGAGGCCATACTCCCCTTAGTCCGGAAGGTCAATAGACTGGAAGAATCAATTTTATGCTTCTTAACATCATTTTCCTTCCGATCGTTTGGAGACATTCATTTTGCAGATCTTATTTTTCTGCTCCTGGTACATCAAATGCATATTTAATTTTTTATATAAGTTTTTAATTCTATTTATTTATTTATTTCTTTTCAGATATTGTGCTGGAATTCATGTTTTTAATCGGCGTGCTTCTGTTTTCTCTGAATTTCAGGTGATATCCATGGGCAATATGGTGACCTTTTAAGGCTTTTTGAATATGGGGGTTTTCCTCCTGAAGCCAATTATTTGTTCCTAGGGGACTATGTGGACCGTGGCAAGCAGAGTTTGGAAACAATATGCCTTCTGCTTGCTTATAAAATTAAATACCCAGAGAACTTCTTTCTTTTAAGGGGGAATCATGAATGTGCTTCCATTAACAGGATTTATGGATTTTATGATGAATGTAAACGCCGGTTTAATGTGAGACTTTGGAAAATCTTCACTGATTGTTTTAATTGCCTTCCTGTGGCTGCTCTCATAGACGAAAAAATATTGTGCATGCATGGCGGTCTTTCCCCTGATCTAACAAACTTGGATCAGATAAGAAACTTATCTCGTCCAACTGATGTTCCTGACTCTGGTTTGCTTTGTGATTTACTGTGGTCAGATCCTAGCAGAGAGATCAAAGGTTGGGGAATGAACGACAGGGGTGTCTCGTACACCTTTGGTCCTGATAAGGTGGCAGAATTTTTAATGCAGCACGATATGGACCTTGTTTGTCGTGCCCATCAGGTTATTGACATTCTCTTCTTGGTCTTGGTTTGTGTCATCTCACTCGTTATACTTACTAGAATGCTTGTTACAACATTCTCCAGGTTGTGGAGGATGGGTATGAATTCTTTGCCGACAGACAGCTTGTTACAATATTCTCTGCTCCCAATTACTGTGGTGAATTTGATAATGCCGGTGCAATGATGAGTGTTGATGAAAGTTTAATGTGCTCTTTCCAGATTTTGAAGCCAGCAGACAGAAAACCTAGATTCTTATAAACGAAGGTGTGACGATTGCATTCTCGATTCTTCTATAATTTTTTATGTCAGTGTCGTGAATTATGATGTTGATTTTTTTTTTTTCAGATTTTGGAACCTTGTTACCCCAATATATATTGTTATTTATGGAAATCTTTCCTGGAAAATGGAATAAAAGAAAAAAATCTTAAATTTTGATTTTTAATTTTCTCCATATTTAGTCCTCCAATCAATGGGGCCTAATATAACATTTTTGGCTTAGTCATGGTCACTTTCCTTCTTTAGGCATTAAAATACATTGCATTATTTTCTTTTTTCTGAACTTTTCATCAACCAATGGAAGTTAACATATACCCTCCAGACAATTCTTGTACTTCTTACTAATGTTTTCATTTTGCCTGTCTAGTACATACTTGTTCCATTTTCTTTTCCTAAATCTGTGTTCGTGCAATCATTTTCCATGTGAAGAAAGCATGCCCTCATAAATTCTTCATTTTTTTGTGTGTTTTGTATAATGTTTGTTAAATGGTCACACACTTCTATTTCGAGTGTGGTTCAATTAAGAACAGAAGAATTTAACGATTAATTTTTGTGGTTTCTTACAAATAACAGAAGTTCAAATACAAGCATTTGAGTGAGTTATTATGCTGTATGATAGACAGTTTTAAAGATATTTTTCAAGGATGAGAGAACATAAAAGGGCCCATACTTGGTGTGATAGTGGAAGTTGGAAGTTTAGGCTGTTCGATATGAGAATGCATGTTCAAGAATGAAGAAATCCACTTTGTGTAAATAATGTCATAGGTTAGGTCTAATTTGTCAATCAGTGCTGGCTAATGTCCTTTCTTAAATATGAAAGCATAATTGTAGTTCTTTATATTTTATTTTTTTAACTTTGAGTCCCACATCCTGTTCCAGTTATTTCAAGGGTGAAATATTAACTCCCTCTTTTATTATTCTTATTATCGTTGGTAGTAGTAGTAGGATGATGTGTTTGCTCTATGTTTGGGCAGATACAATTATATATAGGGTAAAATACACTGACCTCCCCAGAGGTTTAGCCTAATTACACAAAGCTGATAAGTTTGAAAAAAATAACACCATAGTCCCCTGAAGTTTGGCACGTGATAACAAAAAGTCCCTTCCGTCCAAATATTCGTGGAAATGAACATACTGACCAAAATACCCTTCAATCTGTGGAAATGACCTTATCACCCTTAAAATGTTACGAAAATTACAAAGAAAAACTTTGTTTAGAAAGACCAGTATACCCTTTTTTCCCTCCACTCATTCCATTTTTTTAAAATCATCTACCCAATTTCTTTTTCCTGTGTTTATGAATTTATGCTTTATTAGATGAATGTCTATATGTGGCTATATATATATATATGTTTACCATGTATGTATTTGTGTATATATATTTGTATGTATAAATACTCCTGGCATTATATACATTGTAATGACTACTGATTCTATGGAGAAAGATTAGCTAAGAAACGAACGATGGCCGTCGACAAAGATTTTAAGGTTTTCTAGAGAGAGTAGACTAAACAGAGAAAATGGGTAGAAACCTAGCTTCTGATGGTGCGTGGGTTTTTGCTTCCAAGCAGGTGAGAAAAAGAAGGAAGACGGGATTAAGAAATTGGGTGGGTCGGTGCAGAAAATGATAATCTGATCATCTCTTACTCACCTGGACTGGGGACAAATTTGGGTATTAATTTAGGTATTCATTTAATTGTACAGACTGAGCTTGATCTTGCATCTAGTTTGGGTATCAAGTTTCTGTTCATAGCTTATCTAAAGAGGTAGTTTAATTGTGGAAGCAGAAATCGCTGAATTCAATTAGTGCTATTTAGACTATTTCAAAAAAATTCTTACTCGTAAGAACAAATCACATTCAAGGTTTTTCTGTTCATTTCACAAAGGATTCAAAGCATTCTCTGCTACTCGATTTACAGGTTATGGAGCTTTCCCATGGGCCACAACCTGATTTTCCGGCAAAAATGTCGTTTTGTATTCTAAAGGCCAGAGAGATTTTACTTTTAGGGCAAAGTTAGCTACAGTACTGTAGGGAGAGAGAGAGAGAGAGAGGAGGGGAAGTGGGTTTGACTAAAAATAAGATATTTGTGCCACTTGATTACATGGGAGCAGAAGAGATTAGAGATTGCTACTTTGTTTCTCAATGGGTCTACAATTTTGAGGTCTATTGAAGATGAAAGGTAAAAAGATGGAGTTGGGCTGTACACTTCAAGGTTTGTTGTAGAATCTTAATTAGTTGTAGAAATTCATCCATGTTCGGGTTTCCATTTCCGAAATGTAATCATTCAATCTTTGATAATTTGTCAAAATCTCACTCTAAATTGAACAAAATTCGTCGAATCCATTGTAGTAACAATAAAATTTTAGGGTTTGGATGTGTGATTTGTCCGGTTTGGACAACTTTTTGTGGTTTCGATTCAAATTGGGGTCAGTCTAGGTTTTTACAAGTTGTAGTACTGTTAAAGGTAGGTGTGTTTTAGTTAATGTGGCATCAAATTTTAGCAATCATTCGACGTTAGTTGAAGCTCATATTAATGAGAAGTGCTTCGAGAGGATTTACGTTCAAGGCAGAAGCCTCTGGTGATGAAGAGGATAGAGAGAGGTGAAGGTCTTGACCCGTGAGAGGTGTCTGAAATTGAAAAGAGGCATGGAAGTTGCTTCAAGGTTCAGCCACAGATCCACCAATGGTGACTATTCAAAGCGGTGACATTGGCAGGAGTCGACGACGAAGATAGGCCAGGAGCGGAAGAGATCGACAAAGGAGGCAAGGTGGTGCCGGAAGGAGGCGAAGCAGGAGCGTTGGAGGTTGGAGGAGAAGCAACTGGAGATGAGGTCAGCTGTGCAGTTGTCGGAGCTGAGGTCGGTGGAGTCATGACAGGATATGGCATCGTAGGAGTCACTATCGGCTATGTCGGAGAAGCGACTGGAGATTTGGTCGGCGCCGCCTCCAGAGCCTGATCGATACAACTGCCAAAGTAAATATCAGTCCGCATACTCCACTCTCTCTCTTAAACTCTCTCTCTATACTAGGTTTTGTAGATTCAACATTCATGGTTTCTTTCTCTAAAACTCTGCGTTGTTTGATGAGAGATAAGAGGGTAGAAAAAGTAATTTTATTTTTTGTTGATGACATCAACTATGTGTAAGCATTTTAGAAGATTTTAGCAACAGTAAAACGGTATTTTCACAGATACTGTTAAGTAAAATAAGGGGGTTAAGTCTAACAGGGGGTGTTGGAGTTATTTCTTAAATAGTTTCATCCGTGGGTAATTTGGACAAATCTCAGGCGAGGTCAGGTAACTCACCCTAAAATTAGTAGTGGAGATGTTATTCATCCGGTGCCCATAAATCACTTTTTTTGCTGACAAGATATAGTGCTTCTGAGTTACCAAAGAGATGCCTAGAGCAGAATATATATATAAGGGTAAAATTGAGGTTTAACGTAATTACACACTGTTTAAACTTTTGACAAAAAAGCTACACTTAACCCCAATTAACGGTTGACCACTAACAGGTGTCAAAATTGTGTTAATATTACAATAGGACACCGGATGAATAACATCTCCACTACTAATGTGCAACACAACCTTTAACTCCAGTTACAACCTCTTCTGCCATTACCATTCACCACTACCCATCTAACCAAACTGCTACCATATATATGGCTCTTCAATCATGGAGGACATGCCACCACATCTACAAAATCTGATGGATTGTGTGGAAATTGTTTATTTAGTAAAATATGACTGATGGTATGAGATTTTGATGTATATAGAATTTTTAGGATGCTGAAGATAGAATTTTAGTTTTCTAGAAGGAAAAATATGAGTATATCTGTGGTGATCATTGAGCTCTCTCTCTCTCCCAATTTGAGTTCTCTCCTACTATGATTTAGAGGCTTGAAATTTGCTTTAATGTCCCTTATAGCATCACTGCTCGTCTTCATTTCTCCCTCCCATGACCCTATGCACGATAAAATCAGTAGACGTATTGTGCCCTACCTCTTCTAGCCACCTCATCTCTGTGTCTTCTGTCTCACCCAATTCCATTCACACTTTATTTTTATACACATTATCATGGTTTGAAATTGCATTGTTGGTTATGCAAGTGGTTAGTGGCCATGGCGTAAAGGTATCGGGAGTCAACATTGGAGCTAGGGAAGGGGAGTGGTTGAAGGAATACTATATTGAATCTGGAATTTTTGTTATTTTATAATATATATAAAATTCAATGATGGGTTCTCGAATTTTGGTTCTTCCCAGAAATTTTTTTATTTGTAATATATATAAAATTCAACGATGTGTTATACCAAGCAAATTACTTTCTTTAAACCTGAATATAATTGACTTTTTTTTAGTGAAAATAATATCAGTGGAAAGCAACAAATTCATCTTCTTTATATTAGTTATTATATAATATATTTTTTTATTTGGAAGTTTGGTGAAGGTAAGTATATTAGAAGTAAAATGCTTTATTTATTTATTCATCTTTTGTAATCTCATTTTCTTACTCTATGGAGGACTGTGGTCACCTTTAAACAGCGAGACTACAAGGGTTACTTTGCTAGAGAAAGTTACGCATGTAATGCCTGTAATGGATTAAGAAATAGGAGTATTCTTTATATATACTATTATAGCAGTATAGCTCAACTAAAATGTTAAAAAAATTAGAAACTGGCATATCAGTTCCTTTCACATATTCATTAGGGTTTCATTTGGTTTGGTGACGAAAATGAGAAGGAAAAGAAAGAGGAAGGAAAAACAATTTCTCTTATATTCTCTCATTTCTTAAATATAATTAAATAGCTAAAATGTCAAAAAATAATCTGGAATTAGGAGAAGAGAAAAAAAATTACATTAATTAAAAAATAAAAAACTCCCTTTCCTGCTTTTGGTTTCATTTTCTGAACTCTTGTTAAATGTGATAGATTATGCCCACAAACGTGAACGGTGTCTTCAATAGCACTAGGAAGATGTGGGCATCTCATGGCTTAAGCCATGCAGTTCTTATGCATATTAGGTGTCTTCAATAGCACTAGGAAGATGTGGGCATCTCATGACTTAAGCCATGCAGTTGTTATGCATATTATGAGATCCCTTGTACATTTCATCGATTTTCTGTCAGTATTCTGGGTTCTGAATGTCGGCTAATATATTTGAATCAATGTTATACATTGTCATTGTTGCTGAAGTTTGCATGTTACTCTGCTGCAGAAGCCCTGCCTTCTGTGAGTTGGTGAAGATCTCGTGAAGATGCTGGATTTTAAGCCTATTAAAATTGAGTATGTAAACGTGCTATCACTATGTTAGCCATTTAGACTATTTAGAGTTTTAAATATTTATTTTTTCAGAAATATTGTGTTTTGAGGTGGAAGTTTCAGGACCTCTAAGATTGGCTGCAACTATTTCCTGAAGTAGTGACACAAAGTGCTAAATATTTTTATCCTATTTAATTTTTTTCTCACGCAAATTTACAGTAATTGTAAATGCATATGAATTTGTAAATTGTTGTGAACTTGTAGATTGCAGGGGGTTAATTCGGTTCATTTTGTGTTAGTTTAGCATTAATTTAGAACTGAACTAATTTTTGATCAATTCTTGTTTTTCTAATGCAAGGCTCGTTTTGTTCTACAATATTTAATTTTCATTTGCAATTGTATAGGTAACCTCAAACTTGATTAAAGGAATGATATGCCACTAAAGTCATTTACCTCACCTGCAGAACATGCCTGATATAATATTAATAGAATAATTTAAATTCATACAAAATATGACATACTTCTTGAGGTCTGAAGGATAATTTTAAATAAAAATCGCTACTGTATATTAATCCTAAAATGAAAACTATGTAAAGTGTGGTTTATTATTGTTTTATTTTAATCATTTACAACCTTGTTCATTTGCAAAAAAAATTTCCTACTTTCCAAAAAAAAAAAAAAAATGGCAACCTTCTTGAACCAGTTATCATCTATACACAAAAAGAGGGATACATTACATATAATATCTTCATGTTGTTTTTGAAAATTGGACTTCAAATGGTATTTTTTTGTGGCATGGAAATATACTAGTTCTGCCTGTTATAGTGCTTTGTTTTGGAGCGCACAGAATCGGCGCCTTGGATTTGGTATGAGAGGAAATTTAGTAGGCACAGATAGAATCTGTCATTTAATAGTAGCCAAATCGGTGTTACCAAACACTAAATTGTTTTATCTTTCATTATATGTGTTATTATTTGTGTAGCATTTGAATGCTTTCCCCTTATGCAGTGGACAGGTTAGATTAGAGGAAGATGACACTAAAATAATTTGAATAACCTAAACCCTAATTTGATTAAGATATGAAAATAACTTAATATATTCCTTGCATCTTAGGTTTCTTCTCCAATGTGGCACTGTAAGGTTTTTTCAGATTGTGCTATGTGATGGCTTTCACACTCATATTTCAGCACTTTAAAACCTAACTTATTTGTAACGAGACGATTGAAACAATGCCATTTGTGTGACGAACAATAGTGATAGCAGATAGCAGAGTGATTTACCAACCTCCTTGATGAGGGGTTTCCATTATCAAGCATTCTTTTCATGAACATGAAATGTTATGGTAATTAAATTCTGTCTGCATTTCTTGATCAACATATTGGAAAATTTATTACTTCAATCGGTTGGACCTGCCATCTTCCATTACTAGCTAGCGTTTACGTGGAAGCTTTGCATGTGCACTCCACGCTTCACCTTTGCATTTGCATGTGCACATTCCCACCTTAGCTTTTGTTGCTTTTGTGAGGTCACAATTAGGAAAGACAAAGTCTATATATATATATATATATATACCCTAATGTTGGTCACTGCACTACTCACAACCACCTCTCTAGTACGTAGTTTCTCTAGTAGTGCTGCATAAGAGAGTTGATTATTAGGTTAGGATCGATGAAGCTACAAACTTCATCTTTCCTCCTCATTTTGTTTCTGTTGGTTGCAATATATGGCACCAACAATGCCTTTGCCAACAATGACAATAATAATGGAAGTGAATCCAAAAGAACACAATCACCGTCGACGCCATCTCTCAACAACGACTCCGCCCTCTCAACCACCTCCAAAAAACACAAGCCTCCATGTTCCCATCACAAGCACAAATCGCCACATTGTTCCCCAAAACCAAAGCCCCCGCCACCACAGTGTCACCGAAAAGAAAAGTTGCCGCCACCACCACTGTCACTGCCAAATGAGGACCCAATTCCATCTCCAAAATTGAAGCCGCCACCAACTGATAAAAGGGAGCATCCACCAATTCCCCCTCCACCACCAATTACTGATTCGCCAAATCATAAGCCGAAGCCGCCGCCATCAATTGAGAAGGGTGACCATCCGCCCAGTGAACATCCACCAACTGGGAAAAGTGAACATCCACCACGTGATCCTCCACCTGACTCTCCATGACGCGGCGAGCCACCCCCTCGATAGAATATATATGGTGTTCGCTTGCACAATAAAAATGTATGGAAAATGATGAATATTGTGGTCCTATATATATATATATATATATATATATATATATATCGTGTTACTAGTTAATTTGTTACAAAAACTTTATATCTAATGATCATCATCAACGTCAATAACGTGTTAAGTATCTAATTCTACTCTTTATTGCTCTCAATATTCTGTGCTTTTTTTTTCTTTCCTACAGTTACCTTCTTTCTGCATGGCCACTGAGTGAGTGAGTTAGAGAGAGAGATTTACCTTAGGTGAGCATGCATTGTGCTCACCTTTGTCAAGTTTAGCATGCATCAATGCTCAAGTTTTAACTACAAATTTCAAAATAAATTTCATAAGTGAATTAGTTGAAAGGAAAACACCATTTCAGATATTAAATTTTGTTAGGACTACTAATGTTTTAGAAAATGTCCATCTTCATGATTTTTAGGCTTAGCCATTAAATTATTTCATCACAAATTTCTCAATCAAATTGTTACGTAAATTGACATGATCATGACCATCCAAATTAACTAATTGGAGAATCAACATGAAATTTGATGAATAATCAGGTAAATTGTCTCGTAAACAGAAATAAAGGAAAATGATTTCTCTTATATTTTCTCTCATGCTTGCATTAATAATTTAAAGGTCCTTGTGGACTCCGGAAGAGAAAAAAGAAATAATTAACGGCTTAAATCAACAAAATCTTGTTCGTTCTTTCTCAGTTCTGATTTTCCTTCCTGATATAGGTTTCATTTTTTTCCTTTTCCTTACCTAAGTTCACAAACCAAAAGTAGCTTAAAAAGGGATATATATATATATATATATATATATATATATATATATATATCTAATGTAAAGAAGAATTTGTTTCATTGTGACACAAACATGGATATCTAAAAGAAGAATGAAAAAGAAATAAACCATACATTGGGTATACATTAATGAATAAAGTAAACATCAGGGGAATTTGTTAAAAAATACATCGATCATGAAAATTTATATTATGATCCAATTGAACTTTGTCATACATCAAATAAATTTATGAATTGAAAGTTCTCCATATTAGGCTTATCTAACAAATCTCATAAAGTGGAGTCCTTTGTCAATAGATTTTAATTCTAACCATTAATTTTATGGTTAAATATTCTAAACACTAATATCATACAGAAGCTGGTGGGACAAGAATTTGATAATTCTCCATTCTGCCCACGTGATTCATCTGATAAGATTAAATGAGGTGAGCTGCTTATATATATATATATATATATATATGATGGAATCAAGAAAATGTGAAGTTCCTATTAGGAAAAGGAAAACTTTAAACTACATGAAATATCTTCTCATTAATTATACATGCCCACCATTGCATGAGGAAAATATTAACTATGATCCAAATGTTGTACGTACATTAGGACAGTAATTAAGAGAATTCATTACCAACTTTGCTTGCTAATGGCCTTCTGTTATGAGGCATTTCTTGCACTCCTAGTCTTTCTTGAACATGATTTGTTATAGTAGTAAGTAATCTCATTAGTTCTGGCCATGTCTTATATATAAGCCATATATATATATATATATATACACTGCATGCCTAACCTAGCATTGCATGTGCATACCAACCCAACACCTAAGTTTTTGTTAGTGCTATGTGAAATCACAGTTAGAGATTACCAAACGAGTCTCTATATATACCCCAACCTTGCTTAATACCCTCCTATAACAAAACCTGTACGAGAGAGCTATTTAAAGTCATCATAATGAAGCTATATTCTTCATTTGTACTGCTCATTATGTTGCTAGTGTTGGTTGCAATACATAGCAGCACTGCTTCATTGGCTCGTGACAACAAAACAACTGACAATTCAACAGAGGCTGGAGGGCGAAACAATTCTTCATCTTTGTCCGGCAATCCCGTGGGGAATCCCCTTCCACCGATCCCTGAACACGCTCCGGTTACAACTAATTCTGAGGCCAACACTCTCCCCCTTTGGCCTTGGCCTAAACCACCTAATGACTATGTACAACGCGGGATCTAAATCCCGAGGCTTAAGTCTGTAATAAGTGCATGTTTACATCTAATTAATTAATGACTGTCATGAACATCAATAATGTGTTATAATATCTAGTTCTACTCTTCATTCTCTCTGTATTTCTTATGATCTTCTAATATTATCAACTTTTAATGGTTATTAGTACTATTTATATATATATATATACACACACACATATGACAATAACTTCTATACTAACTGTTTAATTTTTCAATAAGATAGAGTACGTAATGGAAGAGTTTATTATCTTACGAAAATCAGCAGTACCCCAGCTATTTCGATGGTCTGCTTTCAATCCACATGGTCTATATAATAAAATGAGGTTAATTAGATGAATTCATTAAAAAAATTGGTGATATATATGCATATATCATGAATAATTTTTCATGAACAATATTGTCACGTTCCTACATCGATATATGGACTTACGCCATGGGAGGTATTGGTGCTTTTGGTGTGAATTTAACAAGTTCTGTAATGCACCTTATCACTATCCAGAGACTAAAATGAGCACAACCATGTGTTTCATATTGTTAGATTTTAATCCTTTTCCCAAGAGGTAATGGTGTGATTGAACTAGCTAGGTGGCGATCACGCTCTATTTGATTAACATAATCATAGTTGTGCATCAATTATGGAAGTAAGAACACATAAAACGTTGGAAAATTTGTACTGAGAGAATTTCAATTCCCGAAATAAACTCTAATTTGTATGTACTACTCCGCAACCAGATCAGCAAACAATGGCATTTTGAATGAAGAAAACATCAACTATGATTTGATGCTTGGTGTCCACATCCACTGGGTTATATGCATTAACAAGTTGGACATATAGTTATTTACCCAAAAACAAAAACATTAAAAAATAGGACAAGACTCTGGTATATCCAGGATTGCTTTAGTTGCTTCAATCCTAAGGGATTATTCATGGCATTGGCCTGTTACCCACATAAGACTCTCTTCAGTAAAAAAATGTGGATCCTAGAGTTCTTTTTTGAATGATTACAAGCATTATATATATGTGTGTGTGTACTTATTTGTGTTGATTCCATTATCAACATATATATATCATTGATAGCTGTGTGTGAGGCATGGCCGGATTGTTTTCCTTCAAGGTGTCTGGCACTTGATTGCCCTCATACTATATATCTTCTCTTAGTTCTTAGGGCTAGTTAGATACGCAAGAATGAAATGAAGTTAGGAATGGAATGAGAATGAGAATAGAATGGAATGATCATTCTCATTCTAATGTTTGGTTGCGAATAGAGAATGATGTACGAAAGAAATGGTAATACTTTCTAATATGTTATACTTTTTCATAAAACATAATCAATTTTAAAAATGGAATATTTGGTCAAATTTAATTTAATTATCATGTAAAAAAAAATTAATTACCCATCCAATTAAAACTTTCTAAATCAAGATATAATACGTCTTTTTATTCTAGTCAACAGATTAATATAATCTTTTATACGAAAAAATATTAATACTTTATTAAAAACTAAAGTGATAAAACAAAAACCTTCATTTTATTTCACGACTTAAAATATAGTAAGTTATATATATGGGCATGTGACATGTATATATATATATATATAGGCGTGTGGCAAGTATATAACATACATATTATATATATATATATATATATTAAAGCTAATTTCCTAATATATATATTCTGGAGTGAGTTGTAAAAGAGGAAGAGAAATTAATGAAGAGAGAGATGATGATTTTAATAAGAAGTGGGAATGGAATGATCAATTCATAATTCAAGAAGATGAATGATTTTGTTAGAATGAGCATTCCAAGGGAATGTCCATTCCATTTCTAATGTAGCACAACAAACCGGAGAAAGAGAATAAGAGGTACAATGACCATTCCATTCATGCGTACCAAACTAACCCTTATTTCTTTAAGCTGGGAGTGGTTTTTGTTTCTTTATTTTTCTTGACTAGCTTCTCTGTATATTGGTTCTGCTTTGAGGCTTCTAGTCTCTTCTCTTGATGTTTGAGGATGCCCTTTGTAATTGTGTAGAGTTTGTTTTTGTAAATAAAAATATTCTTACTTGAAGATAATAATAATTAATAATAATAATAAAAAAATTTGATTTAAATGTAGGTTAGGAATGCAAGTAAGAGAATTACCAACCACCTACTTACCAAAAAAGAAAAGAAAAAATTTACCAAACCTCCTTGGCAGTGGGCTTCTATGAAATGTTATATATGGTAGTTAATTAATCTCAGGTCTGGCCATGACTTTCTTTTCAGCTCACACTTGAACACAAATTTCTCAGCTAATTACTGATCAATCCAAGTTCATCTCTCCATCCATAGATTAAAAAAAAAATTATACAGCATATATGCTATCTTGGAGTAGTACCTAGCATTGCATGTGCAAACCCCACATGCAATGCTAAGTATGTGAGGTGAGAGATTTAACTTTTAATTAATTAATTAGTTTTGGTTAGTTATGTGAGGTGAAAGTTAATTAGGAATTACCAAATCTCTATATATACCCTAACCTGTGTCACTGCCTTACTCACACTAGCTACCTTAATTTCCTCTGCTACTATAACAAAGCCTATAGCAGGAGATCGGGAGCTTTTAAAAGTGATAATGAAGCTATATACTTCATTTTTTGTGCTCAGTTTGTTGCTCTTGGTTGCAATACATAGCAGCGATGCTTCATTTGACCCTGAATATAATGAAAATACATATGATCTGTTGCAAAAGAAGCCACCTCCACCTCCACCACCGAAGAAAGGTGGGAATGGGAAGCCGAGGCCACCACCACCACCACCACCACCACCGAAAGGGAAGTTGCCACCTCCCAAGGCATCGCCTCCCGATGACTCGGACCCTGAACAACCTAGGGCGGCTGGAATTCTTCACGGCATCACTTGGGGCCCTGAGCCAGCTCTGCCTAAAAAGCTTTAGACAACTATATACACTAGTAACTGTAAGGCTTGAGGGTCAGGTCTGTAATAACAAGTGTTAAGTCTAATTAATAACAATAATGGACACCAATAATAGTTTATAATAGTTTTCTTTCTTATGCTCTTTTTTAAGTTGGAGAGTGAACTTGATTTTATTCTAAATTTGGGGAAGATTTGAAACTATCAACAATATTTATGGGTAATTAATTAGTATAATTACATATATTTGGTGTGTGCTTTGTCTTATAAATTAATGTTTCTGGTTTGGAAACTCTCTAGTTTGACTTTGAAGTGCTCTTGAAATATATATAGAAATTAATATGGTATTGAAATACTATATAGAAAGTTCAAATGATTCCTAGTTCTTGCAGGAGTTTTGTGGCTAGAACAGTACATGTAATTGTTTCGAAACTTTCTATCTAATTTAAAGGGTTCTTGACATATATAGAAAAATGCTATAGAAGACAAATATATATATATATATATATATATATATATGTATATATATATATATATATGGCAACCTCTATACAGTCTATACTAACTGTTCAATTTAATTTCATAAAGCAAAATCAATTTATTACTAGTAGTAAATTTCAATACCAACTGTTCAATTTGATTATTGAAATCCGAGTGCAAAGATAGACCTAGTAATCGAATAGTATATTATCTTATAAAAATTAGCAGGACTTTAACGATTTAGATGTTTCTCCTTTCAATCCACATGGTCTAAATAATAAAATGAGATTAGATGAATTCATTAAAAGATTTGGTTAAACTAGTGTTAATGTGCATCAATTAAGTTTTTGGATCCTAGAGTTCTTTTTACACCTGGAATGATGGGATAACATTAACTAGCTTTTAGAAGAAATTGATATAAACAAATTGGTTTCTAAGTGCTTAAACTTTTAGAGTAGACAGTTGACAAACACATAAAACGCGAAAAAATTTAGATCCTAGAGTTCATGTGTGAGGCATGGCTTGTTTAATCCTCATTTCATTATTATTAGTTGATTGCTCTGTTGCTTTCAGCTAGGGTTGAGTTTGTTACTTTTACGTTCAAGTACTATGGGGTTCTGGTCACTATGACCATGCATGTGAGCTGGTTGCTATTTGCTAAGCTTGCTTAAACGTACTTCTACCGTGGCAAGTGTGGCGGAGGTTACTTCGAGTATATACCATATATATGTCACCTTATGACTAACCAAACTACACTCTTAATTAATACAAGTAAAGACATAAGATCTGAGGAAAGTTTGTTACATGTAAAAATTCTTAAGCCTTTACGAAAGAAAAGTTAATTTGTTACATGTGCAAATCCGTAAGCTTTTTACCAAGTAGCTTGCAAGTCAGCTCCGTCTAATCACAGCATTCACCAACTTTTACCAAGTGATGAGACGCTGTACGTTCTGGTCACTGCATCTGAACATGTGACCTGGTTAGGCACTAGTTTTGTTTTTAATAAATCTGGCTGCTTCTAGTCACTCTCAACATTTCACCTGCTTAGACTCTAGTTTCGGTTTTGGTAAATCTGGCTTAGAGAGATTTTCATGTAAATTTTTTTCTTGCCAAATCTGGCGCGAGATTTTCATGTTATCAATAACGTTGCTCAGACACTTTTTTCATGGTGAATCTATCGCATTGAGGTTTTCATATTAATTATCAGTTACGGTGGTAAATCTGTCCCTAAAGGCTCCGTTTGAATAAAAATGAGATAAAAGAAAAGAGGGGATATTATTAGTTATGAGAGAAAAAAAAAAGAAAGGAGAGGATATCAATCATTTATATTTATGTTTGGATAAAAAAAAGAAAAATAGTATTCTTATTTGGAAAGAAGAGAAAAAAAAGAAGAAAGGATAACAACCAAAATTCTGTCATATCTTTTTATATTTAATGAGACATGGGTAAAATAACAATTTTCTTTTTCTAATTATTGAGGGTAATTTCAAAATTATAAAAGTGCTACTTAATCCACTATCATTTTCCTTTCAAATTTCTCATTTTTGGAAGGATATGATATGATGGATTGAGAGGGATAACAATCCCTCCAAATCTCTCTCAATCCTCTCCCTTCTCTTCATGTAAAGTACCGAAATACAAAACACATTATCTTTCATTTCTTTTCTTTCCTTATTCTTCCAAATCCTTCAATCCAAACTATGTCAAACAGGGATAAATTTATTGATAAAATAAATTTGATTTGAAATTAGATAAATAACAAGAGGTTGTATTTGTGTTAAATTCAATGTTAGTTTTCTTCGTTCGCATAAAAATAACAAAGGAAACAAAGATGGAAAAATTATAAATACATGTATCTTTGGAGTGCGAATTACAAATATATGTTGTCAATGTCAACCTTGGGCATGGGAAACACTGTCCTTTTTTCCAAAATTTCTATTAAACATTCCGAGCATTAATTGACAAAACTATTACTTGTGTCCACAAAAAGTGTACTTGGGTGCATAAGGTCCGAAAAAAACTTTGTTTGAGTCTGAGTATGTAGAAAAATCATGGAAGATAATAAACCAATAATCATATAACAATTTCTAAAACAAAGGGTCTGTTTGGTAACTGCTTATATTTAGTGTTTATTGTTTAAGTGTTTATATAAACAATGTTTATGTTACGATTTTATTTATCCATAAACTCATATTGTTTGATAACGAAAAAACATTTGACTTATTTTAAATATCATAAATAGAAAAACATGTTTGTTAATTTTTTTTATTTTTATTTTAAATCAACACAATAAACTGCATAAAAAGTCAAGTTTATGCTACAACAAATCTATATGGCAATAACAGAGCAAAAAGTATACATAAAAAAGAAACCAATAATATTGGGTTACATATATATATCTACACACTATAAATTATACTATGAAACTAGAATGACCCACAATCTAGAATGCCTCAACAAGTAAGGGTGCACATGGTTCGGTTTCTTACGATTCTTGGGGGAACCGAAACCATTCTCAATGGTTCGATTCGCTTTAGTTATGGTTCTTTACGGTTCTGATTGCACTGTTTCTTTGTGCACCCCTTACCAATAAGAACAAAATATATATAACTATGAAAAAGTTAAAAGTTTTTCAATTTGTATAGAGTAAGAAGAGGGATTTGGAGGCATACTTTTGCTTTTAAATTTCTTCTGCTACTACTTTCTTTTTTATTTTTTTTATTTCTATTTTTCTTTTAATACTGAAAATAAATGAATGATATGAGTACAAAATATCATTTTTGTTTCTTTATCAAGGAGACGGTTGAGACTTCTTTGTTTTTTTTTTTTTCCCTCAAATAAGGTTTTTTTGTTTTTTTTTGTTTTTGTTTTTAGTACGGGTACCCCTAAGTAACTATTTCTTATTATCAAATATTTTAGTAATTATTCATATTGCACCCAATTTTTTTTTTCTCACGGCAATTGAAATTCTTTAATTCTGTCTACACTTGATAATTATAATATTTTTATCGTTGCATCAAACAATTTTTTCTTTTCATTGTTTCAATTTTAGTTTCAATTTTTAATTAAAATAATATAATCACCATTTTAGATAAAAAAGAAAAAAAAAGTTTTTTTTTATAATAAACATAAATACTAAAACATCATTTTGGTGTTTAGGATTTGAAGGTTTAGGTACAATGTTGTTTTAAAAGTGTTTTGACAATTTATAAACAAAACAAAAATTATCAAACATGTTTATCCTAAAAATTTATTTTTATAAACAATAAACACTAAACATAAACGGTTATCAAACAGGTCCAAAATCTTGCACATTGCCTTTTCTGCTACTCATTCTTGAATAAAGGTTAAATGGTCACTTTTGTAATTGTGCTGGCATTAGTTAAATAGATGCATTTTTTTCTCCCTTTGAGCATTTTCATGTCATTTCTTTTCCTTTTTAACATTTTGGATGTATATACTTTGTTTTAATAAGATATCAATGTGAAATATTTTCTTTGAGTTAAGGTCAAATTATTTTGTCATGCAAAAGTTATATTATCATATTTAATTGGTTATAAAAAAATTTAAAACCTTTTTTGGTCTAGGTATTAGTTTTGTGCAACTAGGTACCACTTTTTGTGAATGTGGGTATCGGTTTTTGTGCACACTATTTTGATGACCGATGATATAAAAAAAATGAACTAATTTTTATCAATCGAGCAGAATGTTTAAAAGAACAATTTGATTTATGAACAATATTTTTCTATATCCACCACAACTTTTGGGTCAAATACATAATTTTAAAAATTATTGACTTTGATTGGATGCATTTGTAATTTGTGCCAAAAGTATACGTATTTGTAATTTTTCCAACATGGATTAACATAGCAAAAAGAGAGTAAGAGACACAACAACTGGACTATGTGAGCAAGAAATAGCTTAATTTTTTTTACCAATAGAGCTTATTTATAGACATTATATGGAATCTTAAATAACATATAATTAGTAGAATAAATTTATAAAAACTCTCTCGAACAAAATTTCATAAAAATTTTAAATTTTTTATTGAAAAGTGATTAAGAAACATGCAACTCATTGCTTCTATGTATGTTGGTTCTAGTTTGAGGCTTCTAGTCTCCTGGTTATGCCCCTTGTAAATTTGTAGAGTTTGTTTTTGTAAATAAAATCTTACTTAAAAGAAGAAAAAAAAACAATGAACTATGATTTAAATTGTGAGATATAATTTTGTAATTAACATATTTCAGTGATCAAAACCTGATTGATCGATTTATAATTTTCGTGTTATTTTATGTAATCGATCATCAACAATTTCGAGCTGATGCTCAAGTGCATGTAAGTAGTTCAATTGGTATGAACATGATATAGTACAGGTAAGTATGGTGAGGACATTCGGCACTTTATAAATCCAAGCTTATTTTGAAAAACTAGGGTTTCTGAAATTTTTTTAGGGTTTTTCAAAATATGACCGGTCCCCAATTTTTAGGATCGATCCAACTTTGTTCGGTACTTTGGGTTTCTGCAAGTTTTCAAAAAGCCCCACTGGTCCTAGTAATTGGGCACCGGTCCCACTTAGCTTGTTCCAAATAGAAAATAATTTTTGACGAAAATTCTGATTCCTATTGGGTTTGAAACTTCTATGAGAGTTCTATTTTGATATTTAACTTCTTTTTCAACTAAAATTAGGACTCCCTTGCCTATATATATATATATATATATATATGATTTCTCTACGATGAGGCCTGAAAAACCACCTGCTTGCCAAAATATTTTGCTCTTTTTGCTATGTTAATCCATGTTGGAAAAATTAGGGCAAAATATTTTTAAACCGGCTATACAGTATAATTAGGGCAAAATATTTTTAAGAGCACACATCTATATTTCACAAATGATATTTAGGATAATGTTTTTCTACTGATTAGCTATTCAAAGACTGTATTAAATCATTCGCTGATCAGAGTATTGGAATATAATAATTGTTGAGTATTTTTATTCTTCTAGCAACCATTCCATAAGGATTGTGACGTTAGTCGGAAGTCTGCGTCTGAGGTGTTTCACATTAGATTCTTGACAGAATGAAGAGAATGAGTTTGAGACAGAGTTTGTTGTACTTTGCTTCATTATAGTGGATTGATTTTCTGAAACTTTTCCCGATTTGAATTTTTCACGTATATTTGATGCATTTTTTACTTGAGAAATGCTAAACGTCATGAAATTTTATCATGAATTGCCTTCATGAATGATGTGGCAAGTGATAATACCATTGACATTCCGTGTATGGGGGGAATCCCACCAATACTAACTCACCATTTAATTGCCACATCATTGAAGATAAAAATTCATGATATATTTTCATGATGTGTAGCATTACTCTTTTTACTTTACTTGCACTTTAAGTTATTTACTTGTTTTAATTATTTAGTTAATTTGTAATTGGATCTCAAATCAAATTAATTTAAAAAATTGAGCAAAGGAGCAAGTGAACCTAAACACCCCCCACTAAATTTTAACCACTTATATACAGTGAAACTGCGCAACTCACATAAATGTACTTTAGGGATGCATATAAGACAATTACCAACCACCTGCTTGCCAAAAAAGAAAAGAAAAAGAATCACCAAACCTCCTTGGCAATGGACTGCTTTGATATGTTATGGTAGTTAATTAATTATCTCAGTTCTGGCCACGGCTTTCTTTTTAGCTCAAACCTGGAACTTCAAACTTCTCAGCTAATTACTGATCAATCCAAGTTCATCTCTCCATCCATCCATACTTCAAAAAAATCATACAACATGCTATCTTGGAGTAGTACCTAGCATTGCATGTGCAACTCCCCCACTCTACCTTGGTTAATTTGCATTTTGCATGTGCAATGCACATACCAACACAGTTTTAATTAATTACTTTTGGTTGGTTATGTGAGTTCAGAGTTAATTAGGAAATACCAAAACTCTATATATATATACCCTAACCTGTGTCACTGCCCTACTCACACTAGCTACCTTAATTTCCTCTGCTACTATAACAAAACCTGTAGTTGATTGAGAGCTCTTTAAAGTCATAATGAAGCTATATATTTCATTTGTCCTGTTCAGTTTGTTGCTCTTGGTTGCAATACATAGCAGCACTGCTTCATTTGACCCTGAATATAATGAAAATACATATGATCTGTTGCAAAGGAAGCCAACGCCGCCTCCGAAGAAGGCGCCCGGGCCCGGGATCGGGAGACCCAGGCCGCCATCGAGAGGGAAGATGCCACCTCCAAAGTCATCGCCGCCTCCTGACGACTCCCCATCGGACCCTGAACCTGCCGCGGCTAGAATTCTTCATGGCAGCGCTGGGGACCCTAATCCAGCTCCGTCTAAATTCTAAAATGCTTTAGACAACTATACGACACTAGTAACTGTAAGGCTTGGGGGTCAATTCTGTAATAACAAGTGTCAAGTCTAATGACAATAATGGGCACCAATAATGTGTTATATTAAAATATATATCAACAATATTTATGGGACGTCATTAATTAGTACAATTACTTATATATTTATTGTGTGCTTTGTCTTATAAATTATTGTTATGGCCGGTTTGGAAACTCTCTAGTTTGACTTTGAAGTGCTATTGAAATATATACGGAATTGAAATATATATATATATATATATATATATATATATGTATAACAGTTGGAAGTCCATCTTCTTACGATTGATTTCAACTTTGAAGATGGACTTCCAACTGTTCTCTCTCTCTCTCTCTCTCTCTCTCTCTCTCTCTATATATATATATATATATATATATATATATATCCATCTTCTTACGATTGATTTCAACTTTGAAAAGAATCTTTAGCTTTATTAGTATTATATATATATATAGCTATATGCTTTATACAGTTCTCTGTTTCATAATTAGCTAGTCTGATTTTCAACTTTGGGGCCCAGTTGATTATTGTGTTACATTTGCAAAAGAAGATGTTTGATGAAGACCTAGCTGTCAATTAACAAAGGTGTGTGGCCTACTCCAATAATATTATTATTAGGTGCGAAACCAATAAGTGAAATGCTTTGTACAATAAGAGAGAGAAAGGTAAAATGAGGAAGCTTCATACACTAATCTTTTCAATATATTCCTTGTTGTATACATGTTCCACTTAATGATTGACCCATTTAAATAGTGATAGAAAGAAAAAGTTAAAGAAGTATTAAATCATAGTAGCAGAAGATGGAATTAATTAATTAAGAGGCGTTATATAAGTTAATTGCAGTGTAAGAACTAAGAAGCAGCTTATTTTATAGCTAGTGAGTGAAAGCTAGAGTGATGAAGACCAAAAACTTGTGTTTTTGCATCCCATACGGTAAGCGCCAAAAATCCAAGGATGAGTCAGATTCGTCCTCCACACAAAGATCTTCCCATTCCAAATCTCGTGCAAGGGGCAGAAATAAAAATGTCACTGCAGATGCCGATGCCGGTGTCGGACACAACCAGGGCGGAGCAACCAATACCGGTGGCATCGATGCTGGTAGCGCCGCTGCTGTAACGGTGAGCGTGGCCCATATTTCTGCTATGGATCCCAGTGACGGTGGTAGTTCTCATGGTGGTGCTGGTGGTGGTGATGGCGGAGGTGGTGGTTGATCCCTTCATGGTTTCTTTTTGTGATCACTACTATATATAATGTATTCTTACTTTTTGCTTTTTCCACCTATTGTGTATTCCTTTTTTCCTTTTTTATTTATTTATTTTGTTGGGTGTTTGATATATATATATATATATATATGTATGTATGGTAAAGATGAGTGATCAACCTCAAATGGTGTGACTCGAGAGAGATAAGAGGCGGTTCAGTGCCTCAAGTAGTTTGTGAAGTGGTGACTCAACATTGGTGAACTGTGGGCCTGTTCGATGCATGCCATTGGGTTTCATTTTGACAGTTTGTGTTATTGGCTGATTTTATTGAGCAATGATTTCATGTTGTTAATCGTATATTTTTTTTAATATTTTATTTTATATTATGCTTTAATTTCTTTTTATTTCATTTTATATTGTTCTCTGATGTCGTGTTCTTTTTGGCATATTCGTATTAGACTTGCTTCGTTTTTATCTTCTGTCATTTAATTTTTATGAAAAAAATATTTTCGAATCTAAGCAATATTTTTATAAAACAATTCTGCAAAGATACTAATGAGATCAGTTTTCCTGTTTCAAAAACTTTGTAGTAAAAGGGTCAAAACGTCTTACGAGGTTTTAAAGATGTGAATTACTGAACTATATTTTGGACTATATCACATAGTCTTTACAAAAGTGAACAAAATAATTCTTTTTATATACATTTTCTTTTTTTATAAGTAGAGTGGTTTTTTTAAGTTAAATTTTTTTATTAAGTAGAGTGGTTTTTTTATATTAAATTTTTTTATTACATTAATAAAAAAAACGCACAATTACATAATAAAAAATTTTAGATTTTTGATTTCTGAAAAATTTTCTGTTAGAAAGAGAGAGAATTTATGAAAATAAAACAATTTTTGAAAAAAAAAATTGAAATTATTATTATTGTGCATATTTAGTTTTTTTCTCCAAAAACAATTTCCGGAACTTTTTTTCCTGAAAAAAAATTCTCTTTTTTTTATTTATTAAGGTAAAGAAAAAATTAAAAATAAAACAATTTTCGAAAAAAAAAATCTGAAAATTATTATTATTGTGCATATTTAATTTTTTTTCCTTGAAACAATTTTTGGAATTTTTTTTCTGGAAATAAACTCCTTTTTTTATTATTAAGGTAAAGAAAAACTTAATATAAAAAAACCCCTCTTTTTCTAATGGAAAATTTTTCGGAAACAATTTCCGGAAAAAAAAAGTAATTGTGCATATTTAGTTTTTTTCCTCGAAAATTATTTTTCCAAAAAAAAAAAACTCCCCTTTTTTTTTATTAAAGTAAAAAAAATCCTCTTTTTTTATTAAGGTAAAAAAAAAATCCATTCTTTCTAATCCAAATTTTTTTATTATGTAATTGTGTATTTTTAGTTTTTTTTTTTTTGGAAAATTTTTTTACTGAAAAAAAACTCCTCTTTTTTTTTTAAGGTAAAAAAAACTTAATATAAAAAAATCTATTTTTTTCTATTATTCTTTATTTTTTATAATAATGGAAAATGTAAAATAGTCATATAAAAGGAGAATATGTGCAAAAGGGAGTATTTGTTCACTTTTTCAAAAGTGAGAGTGTAATATACCTCCAAAATATAGCATAGGAGAGTTTCTTGCACATTTTTTAAACTCGAGCTGAATATTGGACCCTTTTGCCGAGTTATTAACTCAATAAAGTTTTTCCTATTTAATGGCAATCCTAAGGGAGGAAGCATTTTGAAAGGGAATAAAAGTTTTTTTTTTATCACATTAATTATTTTTGATATTCCAAACATCATAATCTCAATTAACGACTCAAACCATATACTACAATGTATATTACCAAGGAATTCATTTACTCCTTGATTGACAAATCTAAAGCTAAGGTGAGCGGTAAGGCTTCGGAATGTCTTTTAAGAAAGCTTAAGCGAATGTAACTCCGTGAACTTTTGTCGATTTGGCTAAAATAAATTAAATCACGCATCCTAATTAAAGATTTGAAAAATAAAATATTGTATTAAAAAAAATAAAAAGTTTGATTAAGATGAACGGAATTTTGTCAATTTCTTATATCTTTATACGATTCCTTATCTAAGGATTAAGTACAGTATTTTATTTTATTTTTTTCATATCGATACAAGTTCATGAATAATTAATGAGGTCAACCTGATTCTAAATCTTTCCGAATTTAACACCCAGAAATCTTTTTAATAAATATCAAGATTGCACAAATTTATTTTTCCTTTATTCGAATTATTTTCTTTGCACATAATGAATTGGGATGAAATGAAAGGAGCTCTAGTTTAAATCGTGCTTAGTTTAAAAATGAAAGAAAAAGGAAAGAAAAAAAAAAGGATAAGAAATTTTTGTGATAATCCATTTTATTCTCTTTTTTATTTCATTTTTTAATGAATGAATTCCTATTACTCATAAAATAAAACAATATTTTCTTCTTTCTTTTTTCTCATTGTTTATTTTTGGTTATTGAAAAGTTATTTATGGGCCAAATTCGGACCCGCCCAAGATGACAGACACAAGATGGCCGTGTAAAACCCATCTATCAATATGGGCCGAATTTGACCCCAACCAGCATGACTCTTTTTATTATGTTATTAGTAATTTTTTCAACACATTGATAATGTCCAGTGATGTTCATTGTTTCAGGTCAATCTACGAACACGTGTGGCATATAATTAGTACATACATCTCTTTCTTTATATATATACTTGACAGCCTGTCTCATCTCATGCCTACGTTCGTTCTCTTCATATTGCTCACGACACTTCTCTTTTTGGAATTTTCGGTAAGACACAGCACTTCATTTCTATCGAGTAACTACTACAACTGCTGTCTCTCTCTCTACTCTCCATATCTCTGTGACGGCCTAAGATCATCAACTTGTTCGTCGCTGATTTTAATGGCTTCAATCATTGAATCTTGCTGGCTGGTATTGTTAATCTACTACTCCCACTATTTGATTGCTCTTTTCTTTGCATACATATTTCCTTGCCCTAGATTTGGTCTCTTTTCTTGAATTGCTGTCACCACATTAGAGCAATGCTACTTTTTGAGCTATCGAATGTATGTATATGCATTTATTTATGTATATATCACATATGTATCTTTCTGTGTACACACACATACGGAGGTGAAAGCAGGGCATAGTGTCTCTGATTCACCGTTTTCTCAGTCATCTTTGAAGTAATAATCGAAGTTGCTTTCATAATTGAATTTTCTTTTAAACTTTTTTTGTGGAGTTATTTTCAAGTTTTGGAGGTTTATAATTATGAAATTATAAGCGGAATTAGATTGTAGTTGTCACTTGTCAGTTTAGAAGTGCTCTTTAGTCGATCGAAGAAGTTAATCTTCAGACTTCCTTTTTTAAGTTTTTTTTTCCCCCAAAACATGGTACGGACTAATAATTATAGTTTTTTTTTTCTAATGTGTTTTTGGGTGCAAACAGTATAGTAAAATACAATGCTTTAATATGAATAATACTTGCTAGATGTTTTTTAGATGCCTAATAGCGCTACTAAGGTTCTACATCTATAAATAATCAGAAGGTTGAAATGGTTAAAAAAGGGTTAACCATAAGAAAAAGTTTAAAATTTGAGTACTAAACGTCTAGACCATTATAAGGATAATATGTGAGTGTGTATTGGTTGCAACAATACCTGGTTATTAGATAGTTAGGGAGTGGAAGTGATTGCCGAAATGGCATAAAAAGACTACAAGGATGGCTTATTTATCATCAAAACCTTATGCTGTGGTAAATGTGCCAAAAAAATTTCCTATCTCTATGGATCCATGGACCAGGTGAATTAGTTCTGAGTTCCGAAACAATAAAATCCGTAAGGATTACTTTACTTGTTCCTAGCCTCTTCTCTTTTCTTTGTTTGGTTTGTGTTTCAAAGACAATTCTTTGTTGATCCTTCATATGTTACTAGAGGGGTGGCATGTGCTATGTGTCTATACTCCATTCCATGTTACCATATAATCTCTCCCTCTTTCCTTTTGTTATTTTCCTAGAAAATTTTGTGGATGAGGAATTAAGGATGATGTGGCACAATTCTGATTGTTTAAGTCTACCATTTTATCTTGGTTGTAAATGAATTGACAAAGGTACTTTTGATATAACATAGGTGACACCAAAAAATGAAGAAAAAAAGTTGCTTTGTGTAACAGTTCTGAATATGTAAATTTCTGCATTGAATCTTATTCAGGATATCCACATTGGAGTATTATTTTTTGCATATTAGATGGAAGCAAGATATGTGTCTCAATGCAATGTTGATTCTGGTTTGGGATTATGATATGATGACATAATTTAAGTGTTCTACTATTTTTTTCATGATCTGTATAATCCTGATTGTTATGAGTTATGAAATATAATTATCATATTGTGAATTTTTTATTTGGTCATTATGCAGTATCTAATCAGTCACTTCAGTGACTTTCAACTGGCATGTCTCGGGAGTTTCTTTCTTCATGAAAGTGTATTTTTCTTATCAGGACTGCCATTTATATATTTTGAAAGGGCAGGATGGCTGAGCAAGTACAAGATTCAGGTCTACTCTACTTTCTACCATTATTGAATTAGAATAATGAATTTCTTCATCCTACGAGTACGAGATATTAAAGTTGAATTTTTCACTGGTTTCACTGTCTTTATTGTTCAATTTTATTCACTTGGAAATTGTATGTGCAAACATGAGGTTTTTATTCTTTTACTTCCTTTTTGGTCCCCTCTTTTTGGACCTTCAGTTTTTGAAATCAATTTGGTTATTCCTGTGAGTGAGTATTTTTCTCCTGTCTATGTCAATTTGATGCTTGCTTATTAACAAATAGGACTACCGTCTCTCATGAAACTAATGCTCCAACAATGGCAAGATTTTTATTTTCAACTGTAATGCTTTCAGTGAACACCTTTACTCATTCGTGGTCTTTTAGGATATAAACCATGCACTATTTTTCTATGATGCTGCTTGATGTTACAAATGTATCTAGTTGGTGATTTAGAACTAGCCTATAGAAATCAATGCTTTGCTTAATTCCTCTTCCCTTTTTCTATTAATTTAACTTTGCGTTAGTAACAAATCAGTACTGGTTTCTGAAAGTCAAACTAGTTGCATATTTCTTCTCTTGAGGTCCTTTTCTCTTGAATAGCTTTTCCAGTAATGATCTTACTGTCAAAATAAACTAAAGCGTGAGGCAAATATGTTTTCAATCTTAATTTTATTTTAGATATTTTTTAATTGCCACTGTCTTTATGTCTAGGATTGTTTAAATGTGAACTGTGGCATTGATTTACACCTGCATTATGAAACTCTGTTTAAATAAGCCATTGGTACATATTGGTGTCCAAGCATGGTTGCAGGAAGTCTTATACAGCAGTCTTGTTAGAAAGGAAACCTAACGTTGTTGCTCCAACCCAAACTCTTCTTCTGTAGTGCCACTGTCATTTTTCCAAATCTTTAACTAAGGTTATCATTGTTAAATGACTTATCTTAATCCTTTCCACACATCTTCATCAGCTTGTTACCTTGATCTTCATGATTTACGTTGCATATCTCATCAGTCAATGGCACACCATCCTTATTATAGTTTTCGTCACATTCATTATCTATGATGTCTCAATAGGTCTTTGTACGTCTCTGTATAATTAATATTTTGACATTGCTTGCTCTTCAACACAAATTACAGATAGAGAATGCTGGAAAATTGTAAGGGTGAATTAATTGTAATTACTGAAACTGATTTCATTAATAGGTGGAAAGTCTATATTCTTCCTCAGAACCATATTTTTATTGTATACCATCACACATACATAAGTTGTATGTGTTATCAAATTCCAAAATCCAAGGACACTGGACATGAATAAATTCTTATATTGTTTAAAATTGTATTTCTATTTACTTGGTTAATGTCTTTTTAAATAACAAAGAGTGTTTATAGCATTCAATATGAACACTTCACTCATCTAGATGAGTGGAGTTTTATGGATAATTATATTAGAAACTTGAATTAGAAAACTTACTCTTATTAGATGCATATGCAACCATGTATTTTGGTCACTTATTCCATACCTATGCTGCACTATGTATATGCACCTTTTCTCACATAATTTCTGCCTCATTTTTTGGTTTTTGGTTTTCATTTTGGTCATAGCTGTTATCTCACTGCAGGTTATTTGGTAACTGGCCGAATCTGTTATAGATGATACTTCATCAAAATTTTACAATTACCTTCTTTACTTTAGAAAAAGTTGCATTTGTTTCAACCAGATCCTTGCATTTGTTTCAACCGGATAAAAACTACAACATCACCCACCCCCCCCCCCCCCCCCCAAACAAAAAAAAAGGTGGTGCATATTTTAGAATTGATTTATGTTTTCCACGAGCTTAACCCAACCAAAGAAAAATACGATCGGGTGAATTTTTTCGAGTTGGAGCTCCATTTCACCATGCTTCAATATACCTCAGGTTGACCCTTGACCAGTCCAATCTCCACCCCTGATCTTTGGCTAATAATTTAAAGCCAAAAAGTTTCATGATTTCTTATTGGTGCTAATATGGGCTTCTTAATAGGCATTTCCATCCTCTCAGATGCATTGAAGATGCTTATTTTGCTGAATGTATAATAGTTAATGTTCTTATTGATTTCTTATTTAATGCAGATGAAAAATAACACCTCTACAGCTCAGGAGAAATGTATCACTCGCCTATTGCTCTATCATTTTGGTGTCAATCTACCAGTTATGATTGTTTCTTATCCTGTCTTCAGATACATGGGCATGCGAAGTAGTCTCCCGTTGCCATCCTGGTACTTTTCAGGTTCTTTATGTACTGAAGCATATATTTGCTGACATTATTGTGCATGACTTTTTTACTTCTCTTGATAAAATAACTATATAATTCCATTAAACAGTTGTCCAGTTTTCATCTTATACAAAGCATACATACTGTTTGGAGTGATTTTGAGAACCTTTTGGTTGAGCAGGAGAGTAGCTTCAACGCAGATTTTATTCTACTTCATCCTGGAGGATTTTGTATTCTATTGGGGACACAGGCTTTTACATACAAAATGGCTGTACAAACATGTTCACAGTGTCCATCATGAGTAAGTGAAGAACATCATTTGCTTATAAAAATTGCACATTTCTTAGAATATGTTATTTTTCCTTGCCTTCGTGTTCATATCAATGTGTTTATCGTATCTACAGGTATGCAACACCATTTGGACTGACGTCTGAATATGCTCATCCAGCTGAAATACTGTTCCTTGGGTTTGCTACGATTATTGGTCCTGCCATCACCGGGCCTCATTTGATAACCTTGTGGGTGTGGATGGTACTTAGAGTTCTGGAGACAGTTGAAGCACACTGTGGTTATCATTTCCCGTGGAGCCTTTCAAATTACTTGCCTTTATATGGGGGGTGGGCATATACATATCTTCTTTCTCATTTTTACCAGCCTGTTTTGTCATATATGTCCATTTTACCTTTTGTGTCTAAAATTTGATTCATTAATTTTGTAGTGCTGATTTTCATGACTATCATCATCGACTGCTCTATACAAAGTCTGGCAACTACTCATCAACTTTTGTTTACATGGACTGGTAAGATTTTGGTAAATGCTGCTTTAAAGTGTTAACCATTCTGGCTTTTATGATGAAAATATAAATTAGAACGGTTGCTATAATATTTCTGAGTCAAGTTAATGATCATGTATAGATCTGATATTGACACATGCACATTTGTATCATTTGTCTTTTTCAAAGGTGAATATCAACATAAAGCAAAAGAAAATCCTGAAACTAAGATACAGTATACTGACAATCCTTATTTAAATCCCAAAAACTGAGCTCCTCTTGTAATTTCTCATAGATCTCTCTCTCTCTCTCTATATATATATCTTTTTTCCTTCTTAGGTAGCGGGTGGGGGTTAAACCAATTTTTTCCTTTAGTAGAGAACTTTGGTTGGGTAAGAGTTGCATATTTGCATTTACATAAACAAACTGACTAGATGGAGCAGTTTTCCCAAGGCATTTTCTGTTAGTCCCTAGGTAATAATTGTCCTTTTCTTTCCCAAAGCATTTTCTGCTTTATGTTGACATTCACCTTTTCTTGTCAAAGTTGAATTGAGCATTGCTGTGGGCAAAGATTGATAGGGTACCGTATCCTGCCCATGTTGGATAGGATCCAGGTTTATTAATCCAACTTAGAGTCCGGTGTGAGATTTTTTTATTTGAGTTGTGGTTGGGATGATTTTTGGTTTGGTTAGGTTAGGCAGGTCAGTCAGTTCAAAGCCAACCAAAACACAACCCAAGCATTTAAACAAACTAGGTATAGCCAAATCCGACCCTTATTTGGGTTGGGGTTGGTCAACACAAGCTCGGGTTTTATTGGATCCGATGAAGTTAGTTATGATCTTTTGGTTGTGGTGAGCACTATCCTCTATAAATGTCTATTGGTCAATGTACTGTAGAGTATGCTTGATGAAGTTAGTTTTGATTTTTTGGTTGTGGTGAGCACTATCCTCTATAAATGTCTATTGGTTAATGTACTGTTGAGTATGCTTTACTGAATAAATTTTTAGTATAAGAGATCTGGAACAACTTCAAAATTTTTTTTTTTTGACAAGTGGAAACAACTTCAATTATAAGAGATGTGGAGCAACTTCAATGTCAAAAATTGGATCACAAGATATTATTTTTGAGACCTTAATTTAACTTGTAAAGTTAAATGTATCATTTAAATTGCACATATTATTTCATGCTTAGTACTAAGGGGTTTATATATATATATATACACACATATTATGTGTTGAAATATAGTAGTATATTTTATATCTAACCTTTTTCATATCAAATTAGGTTTCCTATGATTAGGGACTTATCATGTATAGGATAATTTGCTCCCCACTAACCTACCTCTTTTCCTTCTCCTATATATATAGTCTCATTGTATATTGTAACCATACCATTCATTAATATAATCGTAGTACGAAGCAGTCCGTTATTGCTTGATCTAACACTGAGGTCGAGTATAGAGCACTTGCAGATGTTACTTCTAAGCATTTATGGTTACGATGGCTTCTTTAGGATATAGGTATTTCTTCGTCCACTGCTACTCACATCTATTATGATAACAAGAGTGCTATTCAAATTGCACACAATGATGTTTTTCGTGAGCGGACCAAACACATTGAGAGAAATTGTCATTTTGTCCGTCATTATCTATTTCAGAATATCTTGCAGTTATGGTCAGTCACTTTACATGATCAGATAACAGAAATTTTCATCAAATCTTTTCCACCAAGGCGCTTTTGCGAGCTTGTTTTCAAATTCCAGATGACGTCATATAACCCACATTGAGTTTGAAGGGAATTGTTGAAATATATTAGTATATTTTATATTTAACCTTTTTCATATCAAATTAGGATTCCTATTGTAATCATACCATTCGTTAATATAATTGAAAGATATTTCTCTCTCTTTTTTCTAACATTATGTAAGAAGACGCTAGCTTGCACCTGAGACCGACTTAAATATTTTGGTTCAAAAATTTTAAATGAAGTCCGATCCTATTATACAAGGCATAGTGGAGAAGATGTCTGTTTCTGATATTTACTTGATGGTTTAACAAGAATGCTCAAAGGGTAGCATAAAATGTTGAACATCTGTTTACTGACCACACTACTTTTGTCAGGATATTCGGTACGGATAAAGGTTACAGAAAATTGAAGGCGCTAAAGAGCAGCGGAAATGAAGATGAGAGGAAGCAACTATGAGAAGAGTATTAAAGAAGGAATCCTTTTGACTTCCTTGAGAAAGGTCTCATTGGGGGCACTTATCGTGTATCTATCATGTTTATCTGTTTGAGAAATTGTTTATCATCTTGTGTCTCTCTCTAATATGGAAATGCTGCTTTAACTTTTAACTTTAACTTCCTTTAGATAATTTGTTCCTCCCAGCTATCCCTTGCATGAGTTGATATTTGCTTTATGCTTTGTTTGGAAGGAATGAAGGAGAAAGGAATCAAGGATGGAAGTGCTTCCATTGTTTGGTTGTAACTTGGATGGGGAGAGGAAGAAACGGGGATTCAAGCATCATCCCTCAGGGCTCACCTCCTTTCATTCCTTCAAAAATAGGCGAAAGAGAAGAGGGAAAGAAGGATTAACTATTGCAAATATATAAAATAACATTTTTACCCTTTGATTATCTACTTATAGATTACTTTTGTTAAACCTAAATCTAACATTATTATGGTAATAGTGTTAAAAGAATTTTAAAATAGTGACAAATTAGTAAAAATAAAATTACCATTAGTAGTGACCAAAACACGACATTCTAATTGCAACTTATCTTAAGTAGTCTCAATGGAAACCGCCTAAGCTCAAGACATTCTAACCAAACTTACCTTTCATTAATTGAAGTTAACACAAACCCAACTTCTTGCTATTATCACATCTCCGCTAATAACGGTTAAATATGAGCAACGGACAATACTTACCTACTCACCGGTGTATAGGTGAGCCCTCCTGACCGTTGATGTGTCCTAATAAAAAAATCAACACGTCAACTTTAATTACAAAATTAAATTTAAAATACAATAAATAAGTATAATAAATGAGGTTTAAAATGTAATAAATAAGTATAATAAATGAGGTTGACCTCATTTATTATACTTATTTATTACACTTTAAAACTGACGTGTTCAATTTTTATTGGGACACATCAATGGTCAGGAGGGTTCACCTACACACTGGTGTGTAGGTAAGTATTATCCTATGAGCAACCGCCTCTGACCCTTCCTAAATTAGACGGTGACAGTGACTTTTATGACCTCCTTTTCTAAATAGGTAACATGCCTCTTCTGGCTACGTATTGTAACTTACTTCAAATTGTTTTGTAACCTCCTCTTTCAAATTGTTTTGTAACTTTGAGATTACTATTTCAAAAATAGTAGAGGTAAGACGTAAACGCAGTAGTTTTTCCTCGTTAAATTGTTTTGTTACCTCAAAATCACTTTTACATAAATCAACTGTGGTAATTTCTCTTCTCGTTAGATTGTTTTGTAACCTCGAGATTACTCTTACAGAGAATTGCATACTTTGCATGCTATAGAAATGTAAACGTTTGTAACATCGACATCACCGTCCCACAATATGGATGTTCTGCTCGTTGTAGGACTGTAAATGTGGCCGCAGTTTCTCTTTCTCTTTTAGTTAAAATAAGACACTTCTATTTAATTATCGAAAAAAAAAATAAGGCAAACCATATTTCAATAACATTTCTTTTTTGGGGAATAATTACCAAAAAGGAAAATAAGGGACCTATATTTGAATAAGATTTCTTTTTTTGGTCACTCTTATGTAGAATTTAATCATTGATAATATTTAATCATTATTCCATAGATATATACATTCAAAAACAACAGGCTTGTTTTTCTAAAAGGAGGTTTTTATTTTTTTGTTAAACAAATTGTGTATACGAGGAAAATATTTACGATATCCATGATTTGAATGGGCTTGGTCTGAAAAGACTCAAAACCAGTCCACACAAAGCTTCAAAAGGTGTGTAGTCCAAAAGTTAATACAAGTAAAGAGATGGGCCCAAACAAAAGAAATTATAGGCCTAACCCATACATCAAAAGACCGTTTGTGTAACGACTACTTGGAAGATGCAAAAAGTTTAAAAATAATATCTGCAAGGCCCAAATGGAGCATCTGCCAAAAAGATCAAGAATAATGTATGGAAGGCCCAAATGGAGCAGATCACTTTTAAAGCATCAACACACCTATACATATACATATGATAAATATGTGTATATCTTTATGTTTTAATTTATTCTTTGTGATTTTATATCCTAATGTGATAGGAGTCTGTTAACTTGAACTGCCTTTTAATGGCGTTTGTGAATGCATTAGTTATATTGGGGTTTGTTTGGACTGAGCCTTACTTGGGTTGGGTCGTGTCTGGTGGGCCTCTTTCTTGTTTGTGGGCTTAATGGCCCATATTTCTTTTTCTATGGCCAATAGGCCTTGTCCAACCTTTGGACTATGTACAATTCCTTTTTCTCAATAAATTGCTTAACTTTCCGGGAAAAATAAATAGTGTAATCCATCTATTAATTATTTTGAGTTCAACCAAAACTTCTCGCACTTTGTATTATTTAAAATTTATAAAATTACTTTGTTAAACCACACTTTGTATAAGTTTACATTTAAAAATTTTAGAGCTGTTAATTTTATCACTCAACGTTTTTGTAGACATAAAATCAATTCTATTTCAGCTAAACGTTGTCACAGGGCATGTTTATCACAATTTGGATTTGAGAACAAGAAAAAAAGGCAACCAAACTCAAAATAGTTTTTTAGAAGAGCAATGCTACACGTCATTAAATTATTTCATGAATTTCTATCATGAATGATGTGACAGGTAACGTGGAAAGTTAGTATTGGTGGGATTCCCCCCATACACATAGTCCCATAATATTACTACTGAATCCTACCAATACTAACTCTCCACGTTACCTGCCACATCATTCATGATAAAAATTCATGAAATAATTTCATGACGTTTAGCATTTTTCTTTTTAGAAAAGGACTTACTTTTGAGAATACGTTGCTGTCCTAAAATTTTGTATGATACATATCATGAAATACTTAAACAAGTCTATTTAACCTCATCAAATTATACTATCCAGTGAATTAAAAGAATATACTATTAATTATGAATTATGATGCACCAGTTTCCATGTGAATATAAAATATTTAGCGTCTTGATTTATGAGCTCAAATTTAATGGTACGTTTAAATGGTTAGTCTGATAAACTTAGATGAAGAATTTTTAGTAATTTAAGGAAAATGATAAATATCATGAAATAGTTTTCGTGATTTTTATCATGAATGAAATTAAGAAAGTCAATTTTTGAATATAAAAAATTAGCATAATATACGACGTGTTTTATCATTCAAGATAAAAATCATGAAAATTATTTCATGACGTCCATCAAAAATCACTATCGCTAGAAATTGGAAAATGCTAAAATCATGAATATAATTCATAAATTAGTATCTCGGATTAGGTGGCTGACTATTTGGCATTACGTGACTGATTATTTAACAACTTTTTATATTTTAAAAGTAATTATAGTATCCAAATCCTAACAGAACTCAATAACATAGAATTCAAATTAAATTTTATATCGTATCTTACTTTGAAAGATCATTTCCATTAAATTTTTAAATAATTGAGACAAGATACTACAAAAAAATTTCATAATTTCTTTAACATAAGCTTGGAACTCTTTCTCTTGGATAAAAACTCTAATTTTTTTCACTATCTACATATGTGAATAAATAATTAAATAAACACATAATATACTTAAAGTTTCTTATAATTTTATTTTGATTTGGTATTTTCGATCACAGTTTAATTTTAAAGAAAGACGATGGAGAGAAGTTGAGGGAGTACAAAAGATAATATATGTAAATATAATAAAATATATATAAAAAAATTAGAGAGAGAGAAATTCAATTTGATTATGGTTCTTACTTCCTCCTTTAATTGGATTCATTTAATTTGATAAAATATTAAAACTTGTGAAAAGTGTAATATGTATCAAAGTAGAGGATTTTTATATCTTTTTTATATTATCACCTCATATTCGAGATACACATTTGAAATGTGTAGCACAGATCCTAGAAATTTCCTCAATACATTGTATTCAATACATGAATTTCACAATAAATGTTGATATTAGGTTTGAAAGAAGGCAAAGATTAATGCTATTTTTGAAATTGTAGGAACGGAAAAAAATGGAACTCCTTGAAAGGAGAAATAGAAGAAGAAACAAAAGTGAACACTCATTTATTTGGAGTTTTGGCAAGGGTAAAATGATTTTTTTTATTATATATATATATATATATAAGTTTTGAAAAGGTAAAATAAAAAAAGTAGAAAATAAAAACAGAATTTATCAGTTTAAATTCAATTGATTCAATTGAAGCTCGTATTTGGAACTCATTGATTAGAGAAGCCAAATCCGTATACTGTTTGGCTCTGTTTGTATAAACTATAATGAGATTACTCAAGTCTGACTATTTAAGATTGTGATCAAACAAAACAACTTGTCTTGAAACACGACCCCCGAAAATACTTCTTCCATTTTCGTTCCTTTGCTTTCATTAGTAGATATCTTTCTTGGCCTACCAAAATATATTGAAGAAAAGTCCTTTCACTCCTCTGTTTTGAACTAGTATTAAATACACTTTTAGCAAGAACAAGCTACCTTTTACCATAAAAAGGTGGGTAATCCAAAAGTTGATACAAGTAAAGAGACAAGTCCCAACTAATGCAATTAAAGGCCCAGCCCACACAATCAAAATACTGTTTGTATAACGAAAAACATTAAAAATAGTTCATGTAAGGCCCAGTGGAGCAGATGTGATTTTAAGGCATGACACACCTATGCATATACATATGATATTTGTGGTGAATTTATATCATAATGTTGCAGGAGTATGTTAACTTGACAATAGCCTTGTCTTTTCTCTCTCTCTCTCTCTCTCTCTCTCTCTTTTATGTGGTGAGGAATATCTTTTTTACCATCTCATGTTTATATTATGGCATTACCCTCGTGCATGGATTCTAACATGATGATTTACAAAATATCCATCAAATAGACTTAATTATTCTCTCTATTAATGTAAGGAAATTAGTAAGTGAGCAACATTATGATAAGATTACATAACCAAATTAGCATATGATAAAAGCTATTGGTGACCATTGCACTTCACATTTTCCTTCCTAAGTTCTACAGTGGTCTTACATAAGTTGTACACAGTTATAGCGCCCTTTCGCATCCGATAAAAACCCTTGGAAATTATCGCACTTGTTAGCAATAGGTTACATGATCCTCTCATTCGTGACTTGCACATGGCACGTAACATGCCCCCCCTTCAAAACTTGTACAATGTCATGAGCCACAACATTAGCTGAACCAGGGATACATTGAAAAGATATTTGCACCAAGAATTCTAAGAACTTTGCCATCCGAGTCTCGGACAAGAAGATCACCACCCCCACAACAGTTTCCAAAACTTGAGAGAGATACAGATGAAATAGTATTTTCAAAAGTATAAGTCCTTTATTTATTTTTTAATTGAAAAAAAATTAAAAGATTTACAGTTCTCAAAAGTCACATCATCCAGAAATATTCTATCAATTGCGTGAAACTCAAAAAAACTAGAAACACTGTCCCATGCCATTTTTAGAACACCAAATTTGGCCATAAAAGAAACGCGCCGAAACTGCTCAAGTCCTCGGCATGCTCATTTATTTGGAGGTTTGACAAGGGTAAAATGATATATATATATATATATATATATATAAAATAAAACAGAATTTATCAGTTTCAATTCAATTCATATTCATGAACAAGATCAATTCAAACTCGTATTTGTATTTGGAAGTCATTGAGTCAAATTCCTAAACTATAATGAGATTAGTCAGTTATGATTATGTATAATAGATATCTTTCTTGGCCTACAAATATATATCGAAGAAAATTCCCTGCATGCACTCCTCTGGTTTGAGAAAGGAAAACCGTACTTAATTCAAAACTCTTCTTGAAGGAAATTTCGCATGAAAAAGAACATTAACCAGACACAAACACAAAAAGAAAACCACGCCAATAAAATAAAATAACGGAAACAGAAACAAATTTCTAAGGTCCTATCTCTATGTGTTCTTCAAATCGATCACCACCACGCTCACGTTGTCAGAACTCTGCCTGGCCAAGGCCAGCTTCGTCAGCTTCATGGAAGCGACCGAGCACGCCCTGTCGAAAAATTCCCCGCCGGCTTCACTCTCCGGCGAGAGACTAGTTGCAGCTCTCCTCCGTCTGAGGCACGTGCGCGCGACGCCGCAGGCCATCTCATTCGACATCACGTCCCAGAGTCCATCGCTCGCTAGTATCAAACAGTCATCCTCCGCCGTCCGATCTATGATCCTCACCTCAGGTTCACAGCTCACAAAGGGCTTCAGATAGTAGTCACCTGCACACACAACAACATATATAAACTATACATAAAATTCATATATGAGATAAACATATGTATTGTAAAGCTAATCGTATATAAGAGTAATTTGATTCTCACCGATTGCTCTTGACATGGCGAGAACTCCTAGAACACGCGGACCGTCCCAGAAGATAACGTATCCCCCGGCCGCCTCTATCCGGGCCAGCTCATCTGGACGATCCGGCTGTATTGCACGAAAATAGAGAAAAATAGTCAGTGAAAAAAAAATAAAAAAATCAAAGACCGTCTGATGAAAACAGAGAGAGACAAGTTGAAAGAATCTGCAATTACTCGTTTGAAGAGAATGGCTTAATGCCGTTTACTTTGTATTCATCGGTAAATATACAGATTTATATAGCTCTACATACATAAAACTAATTAAGTAAGTGAAGGAAAATAAAATGAAGATTACAAATTATTTGAAATTTAAAATTCAAACTAACTAGACTAGTGATTCTGCAGTGTCTTTGAAATCCTGACCTCATCTTTCTTTCGGTGGTTGTTATGCCAGCTAATACTCTAACACAAGTAAGGTATGAGCAACTAACCTTGTGATCGACCGAGAGAGGGAAAGCGTTACCATTACGGCCGAGAACAGCTCTGGAATCTCCACAGTTTGCGACGATAATCTTATCAGGAGTAACTATCGAGACCACCGCCGTGGAACCAACGCAGGCCGGCGTTTGATTTTCGCACCTGCAATTAAAGTCGTCGTCCGGCACATTCACCTCCTTATCCATGCGAAAGAAGCTTCGCTCCATCAAGCTCTCCCAGTCCATCGATATTCCTCCGCGGCTCTCCAACTCTTCCTTCACCAACACGTGTAATCGATCCTTACACTTCATCGCCACCTACAAAGATTCAAAAAAACACACAAACGCTTATCAGTACAAAAACCCTAAGTGGAATACCACATCAATCTTCTTCTTCTACTATATATAATAAATCTGATTTTGAAGTGTACACGTACATGAGAACATCCATGACCGTCGTAAACGCCGAAGTAGTATAATTCGGGACTACTTTCATCTTCTGTCCGGCAAAAGGACCGATGAACAGCCACCGCGTCCTCCATGTCCCTCCTCCTTCCGCACACGGAGGAAAAACCGAACTTTGGATGCATCTTTGACCCAACCAGTTCAGTCAACATAATCGAAGATTCATTTGAAGGAGAGATATTCTGTGTCTCCAATTTTCCGTCATCCGTCTCCGAACGACTTTGTTCTCCGTCCGAAACGCAGTTCTCACCGGCGCTCTCGTGATCAGGTGAAAGCGATCCCCGAGAAGGAGAGCTTTCTAGCTTTTGACGCTTTTGGTCACTTTCATCTTCAGGAGTCGCTACGCCTGCGCCGGACTTGCAACGGCGAATCGCCATTCTGCGGCGCCTTGCCGATCTTTGACTTGATTCGGATTTTCGAGACTTCCCGCGCTCACTCCCCTCACCGGAGCAGGTATCTGCCATTAGAAATCTCTACCACCCAAAAACTTCCGGAAAAAAAGACAAAACAAAACCATATTGTTAGATTAGGTTCTAATTCATTTCTAAAAACTCTGAAACGCTAGTTATATTTGCCAAGATACAAAATTGCAGTGATTAAAGTTGAAAGATGAGAGAGACACGAAAGAGATGAATCGCAAATACCTATTGAAACGACAACGAGGTACGCTATTGTACCGTAACTTTTCGATTCGGGCTACAGTGTGCTGTCGTTATCAAACATGGTTACCTACAAGTACCTATTTATAGAAAACCCACCTGCCTGCTGACCGACTTCATCCTCACCGTTCACGTAGAAGTTAAAATAAAAATATATAATTTATTTTAATTTTCTCAATTATATTTAAAATTTAAAATAGAAACAAGAGTATTTATCCACCGGTGGCCAAGCAAGCGGTCCTCATTCTCTTTGCAGAGAAAGTGTACAATAGACTGAGTGTATTTTGGTACTTGCTACACCTGGAAATCAAAACTCTTCAAACATTTTTGTTAGTAGAAGTGACATGGTAGTTTCAATTGAAATTTATAGTTTCAGTTGAAATTTTTAGATGATCGAATAAGAGAGTTGGCTGACCCATTCATATGCAACATGATGAAACAAGTAAATAGTTTTAGGATAAAAAAAGAAAAGAAAATGTCAGTACTTTTTCACGGGTGTGTAGTGGAGGGATTTTTCTTTTTAAAAATCATATAATAGTTTTTCTCAGTTATATGAAAAATTGACCTTGACATATAACTAAAACACTTCAAGTAAAAAATGCTATAGAAGACGGAACTAATTTTTTTTTTTTGCTTAGATTTGAAGTGGTGATTGATACAAAACTATATAATAATTTATTTCATTTATATGAAAAAAATTTAGGTGACGAATTAAGAAAAGTTATGTAAGCAAATGTCTTAGTTTGGGCGGGGAGAATATTTTTAGCTTTATTCAGCTTTTAAATTGCAAAACTACACCTTAATTGATCGGAACCTTATGGTCCCATTGTACCTAATAATTTTCTTTGCCTTAATCAACTCATCTGGACCGTTCATCTATCTCCTCCTTATCTCCTTTTTATTATTTTTGAACACGTGTACAGACAAATATTATAGTATTTCCGTGGAGCAATAAAACCCGAACAGGCACCGTTGCTTTGAAGGTTGGTGACACGTGTTAAATCTCACTCTTTATTCTGCTTGGGCTTGTGGTCCACGTGGGAGTTTACGATGTTGACATGTTGGGACCAAATGTGTAGGTCGTTGAGGCATTTATCCGAATACCTGTGAGCGGTTGCTTACTTGTTTGACACTTGTTCTAACATAGAGAGCCAGCTCAGCTGTATCGGGACACGTGTCTCGCATTTGGTCTTCAAATTATTAATCGATACCACAAACCAGATTTATTCTTTAATCCCAATTTAAGACGTAAACTTCATGTAATCAAAGCCTTTTTGTTGTGCACTCTTTGGTACTGAGAGTTGGGAGCCAACAAATTATGTTGTATTTCAAATGCTTGTTGGTGCCAATATTTTATACACCCTTTTTTTTTTTCTCTTCATAAATGAAATAATTTAAAAAGTAAAGAAGATTACTAAATTGATGTAAAAGTAGTTGTGGTGGGACCCTCAGATAGGAATTCGATTACTTTTCGTTCCATCAAAATAATTGAAACATCATTACTTAACCTTTTAAAAATTCTCCAAATTTACATAGAAATTACATATAAGTTAAATTTATTAAATACAAAATGAAAAATATAACACCATCCAAATGATTTCTAAATATTGTAGTTTTGTTAAATTTTGCAAATATACAAATAAGTGTGTCTATATATATATATTTATTCACTCATCATAGTTGCAACGCATGTGGCATCATTGTGCCAAATTTTTTTGATACGGGTTGTTAATTGAATAGTACTTATATGCATGACAGACTTTGGAAGTTTTTATCCATTTCATTTTAATTAATGATCATATACAGTATTTTCCAATATTCATGATTCTCTAAATTTTCACATTAGTTTGTAAAAGACCATTATATATGATAAGATTTGTGCATGCCTGCATCTTAATTGATTGAGACTCAAAATTAACTTAAAAAGCCAGGTTGTAAAAATAACTAACCTCAAAGATTCACATATTAGAAAAAATTATTCCTAATATATAAATCATTTGAAAACATGTTGTTTAACTGTCACAAGACAAATGATTGGCGCATGTATTTATGGGTACAAAATACAATTTTCCTGAGTTACTTGTAATATTGTTCTAGAGTTTTTTTTGTATATTTATTCTGCTAACTTCTACGCCCTTCTAGATTCTATATCATGCCTATAAATAAGTTCTCTTACTCAAATTTATTTTAACAATAAATTTTATACTACTAATAATTCTGGGATAGAATGAACAACAACAAAATCCCTATAACACGCAACAGCCTCACCCACCCGTTCATATCAGTAGATGAATTTTTAAATGTAACAAACTCTCTCTAAAACTGTTGGCGGGCTCTACATGTATTAAGAGTGTCTACGTCACCTTAACAGTCAGGTTACACGACCACACTAGACACTGTATGAGTATCGTATAAGTTTACGTTATAACAAACTTCGAACAAACGTAAGCAACTAGCTCAAAAGATTACCATCCACAGATCGTCACTCTTATAACAAACTCTGAGGTTTCCTTTTTCCTAGCATCCCATTTGCAACATGAAAGTAGATAATGTGAGATCACCGAGTAACGGTTAACACTGTATACAATTCCACACTTGCTTCCTCGATATCACCAGTTACATACTACTGCGACATGTCGCAATTGCAAGTGAAAGTAACAAACTCAACATCATCGCTGGTTTGCAACAGATCTTTCATAGAACAAACTACCAAAAGGAAGAAAAAAAAAATGTCACTCCTAATAGACTATATTAAGAATGCAAAAAATGTCACTCCTAATAGGCTATATTAACAATGCCCTCTTTAAGAGAGTCTTGAATTTGAATTAGTTTACAAGTAAAAAATTTACTTCGCCTCAAAAACAAAAAATGTTCAACCCTTAGAGAATTGAAAACTTTCTTTTTCATTTTTTTTCTCATCATCCATTAGATATCTATTTTTTTGCTCTATTCCTAGATATATTTTGCTTTATTCCTAGATATATACATCGACCAAAGATTTAAATTGAAGTTTAATGATTTTTTATATAAAAAAAATGCATAACAAAAAAAAAGCTAATTTAGTTACAAAATGTTAATCACAGTGGAAACCATTTTACTGCAAGATCATAAGAAAAAATCAAGAAACAGGTATTTATCATAGTGATTTTTTTTATTTTTGTAAACAATTGAATTGTTTGCTAATAAAGGATATTTGACATATGACAAGATGGCCTACTAGCAACACTCATGCAGCATATCTATCAAGCAATTAAGGAAATTAACTGCAAAGCCATTGTATTTCAAATGATTGTTGGTGCCAATTGAATATCAAAAGTTAAAAATATGGATTAAATAAAATTAAAAATATTCACGAGCGCCAAGTTGATTCTCAATTTTTTTTTGAATTTCTTTTTATAACATCGACTTCTGTTAGTCTTCACCCGTTATCATAATGGTCAACCACACAACATAAAGCTTCAAGGTTTGGTGTTATTGGATTGCGACACTTTAGACGAATAAAATTGAAATGGTTGACCAGGTGAAAATTAAGATTGTGCAACGAAAAATTTATAAAATTGGGCGAATGACAAAAATCATAATTTGATTGAGAGTTGTAGTTGTAATTTGGTGATTAAGGATCCATAGAATTGTATTGAGTAATGAAAAAATAGCTAAAATTGAAAAAATAAATGATTTATAGCTTGAAGCAGTGAAGAATATAAATATTTGGATGTGAGATGAATGGTGGTAAGGGTGATGAATTTACAGAGGTGAAAAGAGAGGAAAAAACAAAGAAAGAATTTTATATATATATATTTTTGGCCAATATAGTCGTTTTAGGTACTGTTTGTACCAGCCAAAAGTGTCTAATGATTCTATTGGTAGTGAAATAAGTTTTTAGAAAAGCTAAAAAATTTGAAACCCCCCACCCCCAATATTTATGGAAGAATGAACGGTGCTTATATAGTAACAATACCAAAAACGTTTTGGAGTTACAGTGCTAAAAACAGAAGAAATACATTTTTTATGTTTTCTCTTTTTTTCACAAAAATGAAAAACGGTTTTTACAATTGAAAAACAAAAACATATTACTAAACATATTTTTTGTTTTTGTTTCTACTTTTTGAGAGTTGGACAACAAAAAAACGTTTTTCGTTAACGCACCCTTGTTTGTATTGTTTATGCCCGTCAAAAGTGTCTAACGATTCAGTGAAATAAATTTTTTAGAAAGGCTAAGCCCCCCTAATGGCCATCTGCCACAATTCTGGCTATCGCGAGAGTGGGCTCACCAAATCCATTTGGTGTAGAAAAGTTGTGGTGGGGCCCTTAAATTGGGAGTGCGACCTGTTCTATCAACATAATTGAAACACCATTACTAAACCTAAAAAATTACTACTAATTTACACATAAATTATGTACATATAAGATAATTTTATTAAGAATACTGATTTGGAGGTCACTTGGACTAGTCTGATTTTATTTTTATGTGAGTGGGGTGACAGAACCATCACATGATTTTATGTGGTGGGACTCACCACCACACTCCTATAAAACTATTATCTGTCTAGTCCGTTTCGAACTCTCTATCATTACTCTTTTATTAAATATACAATTGAATATATAATATAATAAAAAAAGTAATGATAGAAATAATAAAAGTTATCACCGAATTAAGAAAGTAAATCACTCTTATTCTTGAATAATATAAGTGAGATTCACACTTTCACAATTCAATAGATGAATACCTTATTTACTGCACATTCAGTGATATCTTTTCACAATTCCAATCATTACTCTAATCTAAATGATTTGTAAATTTTGCAAATTTACAAATATATATATTTGTTCACTCATCATAGTTGCAAACCATGTGGTATCATTGTGCCATAGTTTTCTGGTAATGGTTGTTTAGTGAATAGTTCTTATATGCATATATAATAGACTTCAGAAACTATAAATTCTGCATCGGAAGGTTTATATTCATTCCGGGAGTAGTAGTAGTAGCAGCAGGATGAATTTCCTGAAAAAAAAAAGGTTTTTATTCATTACATTTTTAATCGATGATCATACATGCATATCTTAAATAAGTTTTCCAAGATCCATGATTCTATCAATTTTCTTAATTAATTGAGAATGAATAGTGTAAATTAATTGACACAATCCTCCAACTGACAGTAAAATTTCGTATAAATTTTGTGAATTTAATCTAATAAATATGTCTGTTAACTTTAGGCATGCATGTGGAATAAAGCATTCAGCCTACTATCTCATCTTTCATGCAAGCCCTAAGCTTGACTGCCGTCCCATTCATGCCACCATTACCTACAATGTCGCAGCATTCTCTTCTATTTCCAACCTGCTGCAGGGAAAGTGTGTGTATAGATATATATATACACACACACACGCACAAACACATACATAAAATAGATCAGCATACAAACAGATGAAGAAAAAAGCAGTATATGTAATGATAATTAAATGCCGAAAATTTGTAATGCTATAGTAACTTGAATTCGAATTCCTCACCAGGTTATGTGGGCTCATAGGAGAAAAAACGCGGATTCGGGAGATGTAATCTGCAGAATTATTGGCAGTGGATGAACATGCTGGTAACCCACGCGGCCATCTTCGAGTATAGGTAGTGACAACATGGTTATCTTTTGTTTTCCATACGGATTCGAAGAAAAAAACATGAGGAGCTTCACATGGATTCTTGGATGGAAGCCGAGTGTTGAACATGTAATGTGGTCTCGCCCAGTTGCTCCATGGCCTAAACGTCTGAAGTGGTCTTTTTAAAATGCTTGGAGGATAGATGTTCTCATAAATTTGGGTGGAGTAGCCCCATGATATGGTGAAAGTCCACTTCTTGTGCTTGTCATAGCAAATGGTTTGCTGTAGTAGCCGAGATCCGCCTGCTTCCGCGGCTTTCATGAGGTGGTTCACTGATTCGTTGCGGTTCATGGAAGGGAAGATGGGATCTACCACATCAAGGTGGTGGAGGGAGAGCAAAGGAGACTGTGTGTGAGCTGATAGAAGACCTGATATATCACCATGTAAATCAATCTGCAATACCAAATAGTAATGTAGCTTGCTTGTGAGGGAAGTCAACGTTTCCAAAATGAGTTACCAAAATTAATTAGTTCATTAATTAAACTCTTCCAAGGTCAAATGGTAGAATCGATCGAGATCCTCTTTAATGCAAACCCTGTATCTACTTCGTACTAAAAAAAACAAGTAAGCGTAACTTCTCCTGAACAATAAAATATGTTGAAATGAGGAGGAACATATTTGCTAACCAAATATGACAGTTCTAATCCAAATTAAAGCATATATATATATATATATATATATATATATATATATATATATATACCTGATGAAACCCCTTTTCTTGTGTTAGAAAGGCTCCTAAATCAGCAACACATGACTGCAAAATGTGGTCACTTCCATACAAAGTTGGATATCTCTTGATACAAACGTCTAAATTTTTTGCCAATGCCTCAGCAAGAGGGTAACTTAAAGCATATCCAGCTCCCCCAAATGCCATATCGAAGGAGTGAAAAAAATTGGATGCAACACATTCCGAATTGGCCCCAATGTAGAAATACTTGCTATGATCATACTTTGCTAGAACCTCCACCAAATTATTGATGAAAAGAACCGTGTCATCGTCGGCCATGACATACCACCTCACACCTTCATTTTCGGCCTTAAATGTCTCCGCGATCACTCTGACCATCCGAATTGCATGTGGCACGGGGTGTTTGTTGTATTCTTTATATCTAGAGGTATCTTCTGAAACTCGAAAAGGTGGAGAAGATGAAGGCCATGGATGGAACTCCGCGGGAGCTCTATCGAGGAATAGATATCCCCTAGTCATGTTTGGTTGCCACCATGCTTCAATGTACCATCTCCTATTCCTCCATGTGTTTGATGAACCTGTTATACCAAAAACAAGGTGGCTAATATTAGTAGGAGGGTAGTTTGGATTAGTGTTGGCATACCGAGCCCATTTGTACGTGTGCCTCGACTTAGTGACAAGTGCTGTGGAGGAGTAGCAGCAGGGATGACTTGACAAGAAAATGTAAATTATATATAGAACTAATCCTGAAATAGCTAGTGATTTGCATAACTTTCCGATCAATTTATCAGATAAATGTGTGATTTTTTGTTGGATTAGGGTAAATTTGGTGGGAGTGAAAGACGACATTAATATGAGAGAATTTATTTATTTATTTATTTATTTTTTGGTAAATAAATTAATATGAAGAATTAATTTAAAAGCTAGCTAGCAGAGTCAGCTGAAGCATTACTTGTGAAATTAATTAACATTCTCTCTCACCAAAATCAGAAGGATTTATAAGACTTCTTTTAGTGGGTAATTAGGTGTCTTTGTTGTGTTGCTTGTTCATGTGATATGTGGTTGCTTTTCACCCAAGGAAGAAGAGGGTTGCGTTTTACATGCCATGCCATGGTGGGTTCGCTTTAACGGCTATAACTACAATTTGCTATTATGTAGATTATCTTTGGATGTCAATTATTTACGGTCAATCTAAACCATCCATTTAGTAGGACCATCTTGCAAGTTTGCTATACAAATTATAATATCAACTACACCTACCAAAACCCGACATTTGGAGAACGTATATTGACCAAACAGCCACATATACACACATAAGGTAGATTGGCTTTTATGCTGTAAATTTTACAAATAATTAAGGGTATTCTTTCTTTCCTGTTTTTTTATTTTTTTACTGTATAACGCACATGCAGTGACATGAGGATATATATATATATATATATAGGACACGTAAATAAAATGTTTATTCTTGTGAAAGAAACGTGAATTATAATAGAAAGAACTGATGAGGGAGTTTTCATTCTCGTGAGACAATGTCTCGTTTGCATGAGAGGTCTGTACAAGGTCATGCCAAGCTAGACGTTCTCTTCCGGAAAATAATCCATAGATTTAAACAACACACAAACATGGAAATAATCTGTGGATTTCCACCCATGCTAGCGGGGCCATGCACCTTCAAAATTTTTAGAGGAATTACATTTACATATATACATGTATAATTTGTATTATATGAGTTTAAGATTGACAAAAAAAAAAGAAGTGATGAAGCAAAAATTCACCCCGAACTGATCAAATGCCAACCTGTAAAAAAGGACAAGAGAAGGGTAATCGAGAGGGCACCGGCGTGGTGCCGGCCGACTACGCTCCGACGATCAAGTCAGAAATTGAAAGGGCTTTTTTAGCTATAAAGGAACTCAGGGGTATTAATTGCGTACCTGGTATATGGACCGTCTCTGTATTTATAGCGGTCAAGTGAGACCGTACCCTAGTAGGAGACCGACTCCTGGAGATAGAGAAATCCTCTTAAAGTAGACTTCTTATCCATGTAGCGGTCAAGTGAGACCGTACCCTAGTAGGAGACTGGCTCTTGGAGATAGGAAGTCCTGGTTAAAATAGACTTCCTATCCACGTCACTTCGAACTCATCCTTCACGTTACACGTTTCATAATTCTAGTCAAATACTCTATCAGATGCCCCCTGTTCATAAGAGTCGAGTACTGGGCCTTATGAACACTTTGGACTGCTCATTAGAATTCGTCTCTGGCATATAAATAAATACCTTTTTTCCTCCCTTTTCCTTTTTTTTCCTTTTTTCTTTTCCTTTCCTTTCTTTTTTCTTTTTCTCCCGCGCCCAGCACGCGCCGGGTGGGCCCGGCAGCGCCAGGTGCTTGGCCAAGCTGCGCTCGGCCCTGCCCGGAGCCCGGCCAGGTGGGCCCGGCGGCGCTCGGCGCTCGGCGCTTGGCCAGGGAGCGCCCGGCCCGGCCAGGTGGGCCAGGCGGCGCCCGGCGCTTGGCCAGGGAGCGCCCGGCCCGGCCCGGCCCGACCAGGCGCTTATCAAGGCGGGCTCGACCCGGCGCTTAGCCAGGCCAGCCCGGCGGGCCCGGTCGCGTCTGGTCCGGTGGGCCCGTCCTTAGTCGGGCCAGTTTCTTCCTGGGCTTGGTTTTTAGTCGGCCAGTTTCTTCCTGGGCTTGGTTTTTAGTCGGCCAGTTTCTTCCTGGGTCCGGCCTTTGGCTGGTATATAAGAACCCCGTTTATATATATATATATAAAATGATTGTCAATTTGAAGAATCGAACCTTAGCTAATAAGCTATGATGGTCTCACCCTAACCATTATGCCAATGACTCACTTGGTTAATAAACTCTAATTAATAAGCTTAATAGCGCGGCTCTTGATAAATCCATGTGACCACCTTGGCGGGACTTACCTGCCTTTTGCTAAAATCTCTTTTAACAGGTTGTGCCCCCGTAGGGTATGTTGACAATATTTTTGGATTAATCATCCCACACTTTTCATTAAAGGCCCTTGAAAAAGTGTGGTCGTGTCTCCTTAGTAGGGCTAGGCCCCTGTAGGGCTGAGCTTGTGCCCCCGTAAGGCTATCTGGATTCATCCATCCCGCCTTTTTCGTTAAAGGCCTTCCTTTAAGGTGTATCCCATAGGGTGGCCCTCGTAGGGCTGCGCCCCTGTAGGGCTGTGACCTTGTAGGGTTGGGCCCCCGTAGGGCTGTTAAACAATGTTCTCGGGATTCATCCATCTCGCCTTTTTCATTAAAGGCCCTCCTTGGAGGTGTATCCCCGTAGGGTGGCCCTCGTAGGGCTGTGACCCCGTAGGGTTGGGCCCTAGTAGGGCTGTGACCCCGTAGGGTTGGGCCCCCGTAGGGCTGTTAAACAATGTTCTCGGGATTCATCCATCCCGCCTTTTTCATTAAAGGCCCTCCTTGGAGGTGTATCCCCGTAGGGTGGCCCTCATAGGGCTGGGCCCCCGTAGGGCTGTGCCCCGTAGGGCTGGGCCCCCGTAGGGCTGTTAAACAATGTTCTCGAGATTCATCCATCCCGCCTTTTTCATTAAAGGCCCTCCTTGGAGGTGTATCCCCGTAGGGTGGCCCTCGTAGGGCTGTGACCTCGTAAGGCTGGGCCCCCGTAGGGCTGTTAAACAATGTTCTCGGGATTCATCCATCCCGTCTTTTTCATTAAAGGCCCTCCTTGGAGGTGTACTTTTTGTTTTAGTTATAACAACAAATTTTGAAACAAAATGATTACTATTGATATTTGAGTAACAAACAGAGAATTATTCAAGCAAAAATCTCGGAGCTATCGCCCAAAGGCTCGATATTAAATTAGCTTCAACTAGAATAATTAAAGTATATGTAACTTTTAAAAGAAAGTCTTACTGGTGGTGCTTCCACAAATGCTCAGCAATCTAAGGATGGGCCAACTGCCTCCCTTTTAATGTCTCTAGTCAATATGCCTCCTGCCTCCCTGCTCATGACGTGATACTTTACCGGTCTGCCCCCGTGACATCTTGTCACACTTGGAGTCTCTATCTTCCTCACTGGAATGTCCCTCCTTTTTCCTGTCTGCCTTTCTCGCATCAAGGACATCCTCTGCGTTCATGTACTTTTGGGCTTTCATGAGTAGCTCGGACATACTTTCTGGAGGGTGCTTGAAAATTGAGTACAAGAATTTTGAAGGCAGTTGCCCCCGTATGAATGCGGTAACCGCCACCTTATCGTCCAGAGAATCGACCTGCAACATCTCTCTGTTAAACCGGTAAATGTAGTCTCGCAATGACTCCCCTTTATTCTGTCTTACGTTCAGGAGATAAGTGGCTGGCTTTCTGTGCCTTCGGGCGGTAATAAAATTGCCTACGAACAATTGGCTCAGTTCTTTGAAAGAACGTATAGATGTCGGTTTTAGGTTGTTAAACCATGATCGGGCAGAACCCTTCAATGTAGTAGGAAAAGCTCTACATAGGATTTCATCTGGTATTCCTTGGAGGTGCATCAGAGCTTTGTAGGTCTCCAGATGATCTAGCGGGTCATTGGTCCCATCAAAGCTTTCAAGGGTGGGCATCTTGAACTTGTTGGGCAAAGGACAACTCATTATCCCAGCGGAGAAAGGGAGGTTGGATTGCTGGACCAACTCATTTACTGTAGCAGGGCCCTTCCCCCTTATGGCGTGGACCATGCTTTCTACCCTAGCTCTGAGGTCCTGCATCTCCATATCATAATAGGTAGTTTTCCCTGGGTGCCCTGAGTCTCCATGGGGTTGGTTTCTTTCGAGTGGGACTAGGTAACTGGGGTTCGTCCCACCTCTTACTTGGTTCTGAGCTGCGTCGTCCGTTGGGACTTCGCTGTCTCGCCCAACACCATCCTCTTCTGGATCAACAGGGTGACCTGGCGATGGTACTGGCTCCACAGGAGGGAGGCGCTGCAGAATTGTCTCATTCTGTTGGAGTATCTGGGCCAGACTTTGATTCAAGTTCCGGACTTGACATTCCAACGCTGCGATCTGTCCTTGGTCATTTGGGATTTCGGGGCGTGCCCCAGGGAAGTCCATCTGTCCAGGGGGTTGCATGCCTCCTTGTCCGATTGGAGGGCCCTGTCCGCCAGGAAGGTCATGGCCGACAGGAGGATCCTGGGCGGCTGGAGGATTGTGACCGGCAGGAAGGTCCTGTGCTGGGGGATTATGGCCAGCAGGAGGGCCCTGCGCTGGAGGGTCCTGTACAAAGGTAGTCTCTAACCCAGATCGTAGGTGCATCATGCTTCGTATATTATTCGTGTAGAACAATCAAGTTTGTGATTGTTTCCCACAGACGGCGCCAACTGATGAAGCAAAAATCCACCCCGAACTGATCAAATGCCAACCTGTAAAAAAGGACAAGAGAAGGGTAATCGAGAGGGCACCGGCGTGGTGCCGGCCGACTACGCTCCGACGATCAAGTCAGAAATCGAAAGGGCTTTTTTAGCTATAAAGGAACTCAGGGGTATTAATTGCGTACCTGGTATATGGACCGTCTCTGTATTTATAGCGGTCAAGTGAGACCGTACCCTAGTAGGAGACCGACTCCTGGAGATAGAGAAATCCTCTTAAAGTAGACTTCTTATCCATGTAGCGGTCAAGTGAGACCGTACCCTAGTAGGAGACTGGCTCTTGGAGATAGAAAGTCCTGGTTAAAATAGACTTCCTATCCACGTCATTTCGAACTCATCCTTCACGTTACACGTTTCATAATTCTAGTCAAATACTCTATCAAGAAGATATTTTTCATGTTAAATAAAAGTACACAAACTTTTTTTTGTCAAACATTGTTTATAAGAAAAATGTCTAAAGTAATCCCGATTGGGGAGTCTTGAGAGCACTGAGAACAGCGAAAAACTAAATCCACCAATATAACGAAAATGCCAACAACAACCATCATATCATATGTGCTAATATTTATGAGTAATGCTACATGTCATGAAAATATTTCATGAATTTTTATCTTGAATGATGTGGCAATTAAATGGTGAGTTAGTATTGGTGGGATTCCCCCATACACGGAATGTCAATGGTATTATGACTTGTCACATCATTCATGAAGGCAATTCATGATAAAATTTCATGACGTTTAGCATTTCCCAATATTTATACTTCTCACTTGTTAAATGACACATTTTTTACCTATAAGTTATTAAAGTACTTTTGTATTCTATTTCTGATAATCTTGTTTTGTTAAAATTATACTTTTTATTTTTTATTTTTCATCGAATTTATTAATTCTTTAATAATATATTTTCTTTACCACTCCTCTTTTTACTAAGGGTGACCACGAATCGGAGCAGACATAATCCTAATTTGATCTATGGTATACGAATTGGTGAATATGGAATCCGATCCGATCGGCGGAAAAGACTCAATCCGATCCGTAAAATAATAGATTGGATCGGATCGAATCGGATTGGATTAGATAGGGCTTAATTTAAATAATCCAATATAATTATTTTCTAACTAGGGCCCAATAGCAATTTTTTACCCCAAAAGTTATAAGATATTATATTATTATTATTAAAAGTTATAAGATATTATAATATTATTATTAAAAGTTATAAGATATTACTATATATATATATATATATATATATATATACAAAATAAATATTATAAATTCTAACTGATTGCCATGAATCGGATTTCTGATCCTCCAATTAATAATCCGATCCGTGGCCTACAAATTCTTATCCGCAACCGATGCGTTAGTCATCCAATCTGCACGGATAGGATCGAATTCACGGATTGACAAATTTTTTGTGCACCCCTACTTTTACATTTGACCTATTAATTTCCTATGTGTTTTTTTTTTCAATTAATTTTTCATCTCTATTGATTTAAATTGCATTGTTCTCATTTCTTGAATTATATTTTTTAATATAAGTATATTATAATTGATTTATCATTTTTTAAAATTCTAATTAGGGATAGTACTAGTTTCGCCCTACCAAATCAAAATTTCTTACTCCGCCAGTGCATATACATATATTTGTATATAGCAGTTGATGCATTCTTAGTGCACACTAGTTAATTTTAGCCTTATCTATTTTTTTTTCTCTTATCTGTATTTTGTGAAGATAATCAAATATAATATTTTTAATATATAAAAAAATTACAAGAGTAAACACATCTCCCAAGAATTACACATCCCTAGATTTTACGTTTACGAGATTGTCGCTCTATAGTTATCTCTACGTGTTGGTGGATGATCCATGCGTGCAGTGGGAATATGGATTTAGTCGCCTAACATTAAAACAAACATTAATTGTTTTGATTTATCTATTGTTAAATTTGACGAAATAATAATATAAGGTATATTCTTTCAAATTTTTTGTTAGGTAAAATGTTAATGTGAGATGGAAATCCAATAAAATTCTGTAATTGGTTTGGAGCAAAAATTATTCAGTTATTTGAAAACAAATTGTTTAGCTATCACTAGATGAAAATGATTTCGCTTATGAAGTGTTTCCATCAGTGACATAATTCTGAATCACTTTTCAATTAAATTTTTTATAAAATATTGTTCTAGAGAAATTTTATATATTTATTCTTTATTCTACTAACTTCTACCATCTTTCATCGATGTCTATAAATGACGTCTACAGAAATTTTATATATTTATTCTTTATTCTACTAACTTCTACCATCTTTCGTAGATGTCTATAAATGACGTCTTTCTGGTCCTAACTCTTATTTTTAAACTATTTCTTTGAGCTCTTCCCTCGAACAAACTTGAGTTGCTAATTTTAACATTTAACTTAACACAAATCCAACTTCTTTCTATTTATCTGTTATCATATCTGCAACACTAATAACAGTTACAGATTAAATTTGACAAGATTATGGTCAATATAACACTCTAAAGAAAAGTATATTATAATTCATTTATCAATTTTTTAAATTCTAATTAGGAATATTACTAATTACGCCCTACTAATATTTTTTTTTCTATCTGTATTTTGTGAAGATAATCAAAGATAATATTTTTAATATATCAAAAAAATTACAAGAGTAAACACATCTCCCAAGATTTACAGATTCCCACCTTTTGCGGTTACGAGATTGTCGCTCTATAGTTATCTATCCGTGTTGGTTGATCATCCATGCGTGTAGACTGTGTACCTTTTGCGGTTACGAGATTGTCGCTCTATAGTTATCTATCCGTGTTGGTTGATCATCCATGCGTGTAGACTGTGTAGTGAAAATACTAATTTATTCGCCTGACATTAAACAAACATTAACTCTTTTTATTTATTTATGGTTAAATTTAACGAAATAGTAATATAAATAGTATTCTTTCAAAAAATTTGTTATGCAAAGTGTTAATTTAAGATGGACATCCAATAAAATTCTTTAACCGGTTTCAAACTCAATAATATTTTTTTTTGTTTTATAGGGATTATTATAAAAAAATATACATTAAGTTGTATTTAGTTAATTATCTTTCAACAGTCCATTAATAGATAGTTTTGCAGAGAACCAGAACTAAATTAAGATCCCAGGTCCAAAAAAAACAACTAACCTGAATGCTATGAAAAATTATTTATAATATAGAAGTTATTTGAAAACACGTTGTTTAACTATCACTAGATAAAAATGATTTCGCTTATGAGTGTGTTTCCATCAGTTGCATCGCTAATCACTTTTCAATTAAAAATTCTATAAAATATTGTTCTAGTGAAATTTTATATATTTATTCTTTATTCTACTAACTTCTACCATCTTCTTATGTGATGTTTAAGATTTCCTGTCTATAAATGACCTTTTTTTTCTTTCCAAACTCTTATTTTTAAACTATATCTTTGAGCTTTTTCCTCGCACAAACTTGAGTGGTTATATTAAAGCTATTTTTAACATTCAACTCAACACAAATCCAACTTGTTGACATTTATCTGTCATCATATATGCACTAATAACAGTTAGAGATTAAATATGACAATATAACAACATGTCCCTTCGGGTACTGGTTCTGAGCCTTAGCCTTCGTAACTCAGAGTGGAACAACATACTCCTTCTGAGCATGAGACTTCTTAACTCGGAGTGACAGTTAACTTGTAACCTCATTTTGCAACCTGCACCTTCTGAGCCTGAGCAATCGTAACTTGGGGTGAAAGTGACGTTGCAACATGCCCTTCTGAGTGCCTTCGTAACTTGGGGGTGAAAGTGAGCTAAGCCTTTCGTAACTCGAAGTGACAGTCAACTTTTATTGAGGGAGACAGTGACCTGACATAGAAGCGGACTGATCTATAGGCCCTTCTCCTTTCATGATAGGAAGAGAATCATCTACTGTAACCGGGTAGTGTTGTAGCTATGTAGTACCCGAAAACGTAGGGTTAGTTTAGTATGTTACTAACTTTTTTTTTCTTTGTTCCGTTTCCTTCCATAATATAACTTTTTAATATTTTATTATTGCAATATATACAACTCTGATTAATATAATATTATACAAACTAGTGTAAAGTGACTTTTTTAATATTTTTGCATTATATAAACTCCACAACTTTTATTACAAAATAAAGCTTTTTTATGAAATCATTTTTCTTAAAAAGAAAATTTTGACATCTTCAATTTAAGTATTACTTAAACTATCTTTTCACTTAAAATAAAATAGTTATAAATTTTTCAACTCATTTTCACACACTTGTGATTTTACACCATTAAAATCACTTTCCATGCAATTAAAGTGATTTTCCACGCACTTAAAACATATATATTTCATTGTTTTTTTTCATATTATTTTAGCATCATTTATGCATACTTAAAATAAGTATTAAGACATAATAGAAAAAGTAAAGCTATTATGAAAAAAAAAAAGTTGGAAAGAAAAAAAAAACTATATTGAAAATTTTAAATTACCATTAATTTTTTAAAGATAAAATAGAGTAATGAGTACAATGAAAAAAATATATATTCTTTCTTGTATTTGATTTTTACATTTTTAAGGCAAATCACTTTTCACACAATTAAAATCACATTTCACATAATTAAAATCATTTTTCCCACAATTAAAGTTTTTTTTCACATACTTAAAACATATGCATTTCAATGTATTTATTTCCATATTTTTAACAACATTTATACACGATTAAAGTGACTTCAACACAATTAAAACATGACAATTGATTTTCACATTTTAAATACTCATGTCCACATAGTTAAAGTCAATTTTCACACGTTTAAATGAGTAAAAATGAGACTTAAAATGTGAATATAAATTGTTATGATTTATTTGTGTGAAAACATCCTTCAAATATGCCTAAAAGTTGCTAAAAAAATTATAAAGAAAAAATTAAAAAAATTATTTGTTTTCAGTGCGTGAAAAATTACTTTAAGTGTATGGAAAAGTAATTTAAATGTGTAGAAATGTACTTTAAGCAAGTGGAAAGTAATTTTAAGTGTGTAGAAGTGATGCTTAAAAATGTGAAAATCAATGCCTAAAAGTTGATAAAAAAAATTTAGAAATAAAAACATAAAAAATTATTTGTTTTTAGTGCGTGAAAAATTAGTTTAAGTGTGTAGAAAAATACTTTAAATGTGTAGAAATGTATTTTAAGTGTATGAAAAGTTGTTTTAAGTGTGTAGAAGTGCAGTTTAAAAATGTGGTAATTAATTATTATGATTTATTTGTGTGAAAACATCATTCAAGTGTGCCTAAAAGTAGCTAAAAACAATTAGAAAGAATAAACATAAAAAATGATTTGTTTTCAGTGCGTGAAAAATTACTTTAAGTGTGTGGGAAAATACTTTAAATGTATGAAAATGTACTTTAAATATGTGGAAAGTGATTTAAAGTGAGTAGAAATGAGACTTAAAAATATGAATATAAATTGTTCTCATTTATTTGTGCGAAAACATCTTCAAATATGCCTAAAAGTTGCTAAAAAAATTGGAAAGAAAAAACATAAAAAAAATATTTATTTTCAGTGTGTGAAAAATTACTTTAAGTGTGTGAAAAAGTACTTTAAATGTGTGAAAATGTACTTTAAATATGTGAAAAGTGAGTAGAAATGAGACTTAAAATGTGAATATAAATTGTTATGATTTATTTGTGTGAAAACATCATTCAAATATGCATAAAAGTTTCTAAAAAAATTAGAAACAAAAAACATAAAAATTTATTTATTTTTAGTGGGTGGAAAATTACTTTAAGTGTGTGAAAAAATAATTTAAATGTGTAGAAATGTACTTTAAAACCACTTTTCACACACATAAAGTACATTTCTACACATTTAAAGTACTTTTCCACACACTTAATTAAAGTAATTTTCCATGCACTAAAAACAAATAAATTTTTATGTTTTTCTTTCTAATTTTTTTAGCAACTTTTAGGCATACTTAAATAATTTTTTCACATAAATAAATCATAATAATTGATTAACACATTTTTAAACCGCACTTCTACACACTTAAAACCACTCTTCACACACTTAGAATACATTTCTACACATTTAAAGTATTTTTTCACACAATTAAAGTAATTTTTCGTGCACTAAAAATAAATAATTTTTATGTTTTTCTTTCTAATTTTTTAAACAACTTTTAGGCACACTTGAAAGATGTTTTCACACAAATAAATCATAATAATTGATTATATACCACATTTTTAAATCGCACTTCTACACACTTAAAATCACTTTTCACACACTTAAAGTACATTTCTACACATTTAAAGTACTTTTTCACACACTTAAAGTAATTTTCCATGCACGAAAAACAAATAGATTTTTATGTTTTTTTTTCTAATTTTTTAGCAACTTTTAGGCACACTTGAAGGATGTTTTCACACAAATAAATCATAATAATTGATTACCACATTTTTAAACCGCACTTCCATACACTTAAAACCACTTTTCACACACTTATTGTACATTTCTACACATTTAAAGTACTTTTTCACGCACTTAAAATAATTTTCCACCCACTAAAAATAAATAAATTTTTATATTTTTCTTTCTAATTTTTTTAGCAGCTTTTAGGCATTGATTTTCACATTTTTAAGCATCACTTCTACACACTTAATATCACTTTCCACATGCTTAAAGTGCATTTCTACACATTTAAATTACTTTTCCACATTTAAAGTAATTTTCCACGCACTGAAAACAAATAAATTTTTATGTTTTTTCTCTCTAATTTTTTTAGTAAGGCATACTTGAACCGTTTATACTTTCTATAATATATATTATACAATTTATAATAATTCACTAAGGCACTAATAATGGAACCATGGAACCGAACTGAACCAAACCAAACCGGTACTTTACGGTTCGGTTCAATTCCAATGATCCAAACGGTTCAATTCGGTTTCATTTTTAGTTGAATGGACCGTACAATTTGGTCCCAAAAAATACCAAAATCAGAGCAAACCGAATCGTGTGCACCCCACTACACTCATCTTCAAACAACCTCTAATTTCTTGTGGTCCTTGCAATACTTAAAATAAAAAATTATTAAAGGAGTTGTATTTACTCATGCTTAGCTAATAACAGTTATTATATATTTTATATATATCCAATTTCAAGGAGTTGTGTAACGGTTCAGTCCTAATGAACTTGTAACTGTAATCGAAACCTAAACCGGAATCACAGCGAACCGTTTCAAAAATGGTACACCCCTAGTCTTGAACATATATATATATATATATATATATATATATATATTACAGTATTAAAGGGGAATTGTGGGCAGATTTCACCATTTTGTTCATACCCTGTTGTTTCCGTTGAAGCTCAACGGTCACCTAGTCTAAATTTGAAGATAGGTTGATATGGGATTTTTTTCATTTATACTGGAACCCACAGAGAAAATTTATTCTTTAATCCTAATTTTAAGGCATAAATTTCATGTTATCATACCACATCATTCGATACTAAAAGTAAGAAAAAAAAATGCCACTCATAACTGTAAGGGCTATATTGACAATGTCCTCTTAAGAGAGTCTTGAATTTGAATTGTTTTACAACACAAGCAAAAAATTTGCTTCACCTTAAAAGCAACAAATGTTCACCTCTTAAAAAAATTGATAACTTTCTTTTTTATTTTCTCCCCATCATCCATTAGATCTCTAATTTTCTGCTTTATTCATAAATACATTGACCAAATATGTAAATTGAAGTTTAATGTTTTTTAATCCAAAAACCATTCATAACAAAAAAAAATATATATATCTAATTTAATTACAAAATGTTAATCACAGTGAAAGCATTTTACAGCAAGATCATAAGAAAAAACCAAGTAACAGTTATTTATGATAGTGATTATTTATTTATTATTATTTTGGAAAACAATTGAATTTTTTTGCTAATAAAGGATGTTTGACATCTGACAAGAAGGCCTAATAGCAACACTCGTGCTCTCCGTGGCGTGCATTTCTTGATATCAGCATACCTAGCAAGCAATTAGGGAAATCAACTGCAAAGCCTTTGTGTTGTGCACTCTTTGTTATGAGAGTTGGGAGCCAACAAATTATGTTGTATTTCAAATGATTGTTGGTGCCAATGTTTTATTTATTATTATTTTCTTAGCACTTACCAAAGTTTGGATTCATCAATTAGCTAAATGTCATGTTTCATTAAACTTAACATGCACAAACACAACTTCTTGCTATTTTTTTCTATTATCAACAAAATTTTCGTACTTGCTGGCAACCACCTCACATGATCCTCTCCTTCGTGACTTAAACATGTCACGTGTCCTTAATTCATAATTGTATTGTATGTTTGTTATTATTAGCTTAGATTGTAACAACCTTTTCGAGATTCTATTTTTTCGCGCATGTTATACCTCAGATTATATTGTAATTTAGCCGTGAATGAGATCAGCCACCTCAAAATTAATGCACATGCTATGCTCCTTCTCATGTTGATGATAGTTGAGATAGTAAAGTACGTGTCTGATGATAATAGTAATGTGAGGACGTTGGGTGAGCTGATTGATACATCACTCTTATAGTAGAATTTAATTATGGTTGAGATTTAATCATTGTTCATAGATGCATACATTCAAAATCAACTAGCTTGTTTTTCTCAAAGGTGATTTTATTTTTTGTTAAACAAATTGTGTACACGAGGGAAATATTTACAGATGTCCATGATCTGTATGGGCTTGGGTACGTTGAAAAGACTAAAATGCTGTCCAAACAAACCTTCAAAAGGTGTGTAGGCCAAAAGTTTATACAGGTAAAGAGATAGGCCCAAACTAAAGAAATTAAAGGCTCAACCCATACAATCAAAAGACCGTCTGTATAAAGACTACTTGGCAGCTGCAAAAAAAGTTTTAAAATAATATATGTTAGGCCCAAATGGACCATCAGCCAACAAGATTAATAAGAATAATATATGGAAGGCCCAAATGGAGCATATGTGAGCTTTTATAGCATCAACACACACATGCATATACGTATGATATTTGTAGTGAATTTATATCCCAATATTATAGGAGTATGTTAACTTGACAACAACCTTATCTTCTTTCTCTTTTATGTATCATGGGACGATAAAAGGGACTAGTCCAAAGTACAAGGTAGAATAAGATAATATGAGATCATATTTTTAATACTATATCAAAATTTTAGAAGAGTTGCAACGTTACGAATCTTACTTCTATGAATTTGTCTCTCTCATAGTTATTTGTGGTGGTGGCTCATGAAGTCATCCATGTGTGTGGTGAGGCATAATTTTTTTACCATTTAATGTTTCAGAGTTCGAGTTTAAGTTAAGAGAAATGCTAAACGTCATGAAATTTTATCATGAATTGCCTTCATGAATGATGTGACAAGTGATAATACCATTGACATTCCGTGTATGGGGGGAATCTCACCAATACTAATTCACCATTTAATTGCCACATCATTCAAGATAAAAATTCATGAAATATTTTCATGACGTGTAGCATTGCTTTTAAGTTAATACAGTGGCGAGTATTGTTTTACCTTTCAAAAAAAATAATTAGTATTTGAGCAACATTATGATAAGATTATATAACCAAATTTGTATAAACGAGTAGTAAAAGTGGTTGGAGATTCACTATTTTCTGACTTGCACACGATTAGAGGTGGCAAATTGGGCGGATTTGGGCCGGGTCAAATATGGGCGGGTTGAATATGGGTTGTGACCCATATTCAATCCGTTTGTTGCGGGTCAAATATGGGCGAGTTGAATATGGGTCGGGTAACCCGTCAACCCATATTTGATCCGACTAGACACGACAGTAGGTAGGCGTCAAACACAAAAATGGAATGCACAAGGTTTATAATCAAACAAAAAAACTATAATTTGCTAATCATACTGATATTATTTATATGGTTTGTTTATTTTTGGGTGTTAGCAAAATTTTTTATTTTTTTTATCCAAGAGCTGATTGCGTAAAAGAATATAAGAATTTAATTGCAATCTAGTGTTTAATTACATTTATGAATCTATAGCAAAAGAGAAAAAAGAGTATAGAGTCTCGAGTAACTTAGTCAGCATAAATTTTCTTTAAAAACCACCAAAACATAAGCAAACAATTATAATAAGTATTTCAATTAAAAAAGGTATTCAACACTAACTCAATTATATCTTCATAATTGAGCAATTTTAAAAATGACCTACCAAATCACAGAAACACATGGAATATAATTAAAATTAAAACATTGAGAAAGGTACTCAAACACAAAAATGGACTCTGTAGATAGAGAAAGGTGACTTTTGAAAATTCAATTATTCTTGTTTTTTAATACAAAATGAACTCTGTGCATAGGGGGAGAGAATGTGACTTTTAGATGAGTCCGAATCTTTTGGAACTAATCAATAAAAATAAAAATACCGTTGAAAAAATAAAATATGTGACCTTTCGATGAGTCATTTTTTTTTTGGAATTAATAAAAAAAATCTAAAGAATGATGAATATATATATATAGAATGCTCCAATGAAAATTGTTGTTGCACTATAAAGTTTGTGTCTAAATTATATATTCTTCTTATTTTTAATTAAGAAATTACAATGGTAAAATCCGACAATAATTACTAAAAAGGAAAAATATTATTTTTAAAAAAATTGAATTCTTACTAAAATACTTTTTAAAAATATATATATATATTGTCCAAGTATAGAGAGAGAAAGGGGAAGAGAGAGAGAGGTGGGATCGAAGAGAGAGAGGAAAGAGAGAGAGAGAAGTGAGATCAAAGAGAGAGAGAGGTTGGATAGAAGAGAGAAACTTTAATTCACATTTTGTTTTATGGGTAAAAGATGGGTTGAATATGGGCACCCATATTCAACCCATCTAACCCGCTAATTAATTGATTTATATTTATCCAACCCGTTTATGACCCGTATAAGAAAATAAGTCACCCATATTCATTTTTAACTGGGCGGGTTGGCGGATTGACACCCAATTTGCCACCCCTACACACGATAGCTCACTTGTATCATCAACACAACAGGTCTCTCAATTTGTCCACATAAAGAGGATAAAACTTTTCTCTCTTCTTCCTCTTTTCCTTCTCAACTCTAGGGGTGGCACACCACCACAACCACCATCATCAACACAACAGGACTCTCTCTACCTCTCTCCTATCTCCCTTTTCTTTCCTCTCTCTCCATCCTCGTTTATATGTTGTGTGTGTGTGTGTATATATATAGCATATAAATGAAACAGACCCATCGTTTAATCTCCATTTCTTTCTATATTAAACAGACCCATCATTTAATTTCCATTTCTTTCTATATATATATATATAGAATCTCTGTTCACAGACCCATCGTTTAATCTCCAGAATATTAGTAGTGTAGCCATGTACAGCAACCTATGAAGCACGGATACTTCCCCGGAGGCGCCGTGGCCGTATCGGATACGTATCCGATACGAATACGGCCAGGATACGGCCGGACACGTATCGGATACTCTCGGGAAGTATCCGTTTTTTTTTAAATAATTTTTTTATTTTCGGATACGGCAGGATACGGCAAGGATACGGCAGGATACGGCATGGATACAGCAAGGATACGGCAGGACACGGCACGGATACGGCCAGGATACTTCTCGGATACGTTTGATTTTTTTATTTTTTTTTTGTTAATTTTTTTTTAAAGATGGTAGCCATATTGTAATATTAAAATTTAAAAAGCTTAGTTAAAATGTAGGGTTTAATTTGTAATAAATCAAAAGATCTTTAATGTTGAAAAAAAAAGATCATTTAAGTTAAAACTTAAATCTTAATTTGTGTTCTATTAATTTTTTTGTATAATATATAAAAAAAATATATATATATATTTGCCGTATCCCGCCGTACCCGTATCCTATTTTTTTGAGATTTGTCGTATCGCCGTATCCGTATCGTGTCGTATCCGTATCCCGTATCCGTATCCGTGCTTCATAGACAGCAACCTATGCTAGTGGTAAAATTTAAAACACAACACTCAAGCGTCCAAACCGAAGGCCATGGTGCATCTTCTAATGTCATTTAAATTGAAACCGAAGAGCACTTGGCAGGTGTATTATTCTACATTTTCCCAAAAGAACATTGATTCATTTCTTTATTTCTCCATTTGGAAAAATACAGATGCTCTAATCTAACAATCATAAAGTGTGTGTTGTGTGAGGCTTATATTATTATACATTTGTGTATGCACCCATGCCTGTTGCGTCAATCATTATGAGCACTCAAATACTAAAATGAGGATCAAAGCTTGACTCCGTTACGAGAAGATCATGTCGTGGGTGGCCATGAAACACGACATGTGTCCCTCAATATAATAAATTAATTCGAATTAAGATTAAGATCCAACACTACCACCATAATCCTGAATTTTAGCTTCACTCTGCATATACTTTCAATATCTAATTGATATAAAGACTCAGCTCAATTTGGTTTCAAGAAGCCCATGGTTCTTCCGGGCATAGTTAGAGAGAGGAATACAGAGGAGAGAGAGAGAGAGAGAGAACAAGGTTTTGGGCTGCGGTGGGTGGAGAGAGTAGGGGGTGGGCTGTTGTGGGTGGAAAGAACTCGGTGGGCGGAGAGAGAAAAAGAGATCGTGGGAGAGGGAGTACGGTATCTTTTGTCAATAAAAATAAGATCTTTTGTAATTTGATGTAATTGTAACGGTGATAACATCTTTTCGGTTGAGTTGTTGGACATATTGTCACTGGAATCGATTTTTTTTTTTCCACGACATTAACGAAATTTTGGACGTAAGAAATATTTGTCACTACTGAGGAAATCACATGACACTACATTGCGAAAAAATTCATTACTTTAATGTCATATATATGTGTGTGTGTTTGTGTGTGGTTTCACAAATTTCAGGTAAAAGAGAGAGAAATAAATTATGTGTTGCTAAAAGTTAGGTGGCCGATAGACCAAAAGATGTTGCATTCATTATCCCAATAGATTAACCTAACACAATTACTTCTCATTTTTTGACCCATAATTACTTATCGTAACTACGGATGACAATGGGGCAGCTATGGGATAGGGTGCCCTTATCATCTCTGTCTCCGTTTAAAAAAGCTTTCATCATCTTCGCTGCACCCCATTTAATAAATCGGGCGGGACGGGACATATATATATATATTTTTTAAGAAATTTTTTTTAAGGAATTATTTTTGTAATTGTACTCTTTTTAACCTCTACACTCTTATGTGATAAAGTTCTTGATAATTTACATGTGCACTACCAATAAAATTTGAACTAATAAACTTTATATATGTAACTATATAAGGATAATTCTGTATATGTATTATATATATAAGAGTAATATAGAAAATATAAACGAAGCGGGGGTGCCTATCCCCATCCCCATCCTGCAACTTTGCGGGTTTTTCCCTCTCACCTCCATAATCGTTCCAAAATTATTTCGCTTACCCCATAACCAGTTTAAATGGGGTGGAGCAAGGCATTTCCCGGGCAGGGCAAGTTAAATTGCCACACTAATCATAACTAATAGAAATTGTGGTTATCTATGAACTTGCATTTATTATGTATTACATCTTTCACATGAATGAACCTGTGAAAAATAAAGTGAGCATGAATAAATGTTGCAGCAGCCCTCATGAGCCCGGCACCGAACCTAGTCATGGGCTGAGAAACCATTTGGTGACACCTAGGGGTGTACAAAAATTTGTCCAAATCGAGAAACCAAATCGGACCAAACAGTTCGTCCGGTTCGGTCACGATTCCAAAATATTGAAACTGTGAATTAATGGTTCTGTTCCGGTTTCATGTCTCTGAGGACTCAACCGAACCGCTTATCTATATAATTTATAATTTTATAAATTAACATAAATAAGTAAGTTGTAAGTGTAACCAATATAGTAACATACTAATAGTCTAGTCTTACACTCTTATATTATACTTCATATATATAATTTATAATATAATATATTAGAGGTGAACCGTGGAACCGAATCGAATTAAACTATTTCTTCACGATTCGGTTTCATTTTAGTGGAACCAGACCGTACGGTTTGGTTACAAAAAATACCAAAATCGGACTGAACCGGACTGTGTGCACCCTTAGTGACACCTACACTCAGGTGCGTCTAGGGATAACAATTTAATCCACTTTGTCCTGCACTTTTTGGAACGGGTTTAGAATTATCCTAATAAGATTAGGGGCGAGTTTGGGAAGAGAATTTAAAACTCGTCAAGTCTTGAACCTGTCTCGATTAATAATAAATTGATAAGTGTCAAATGTTGTGCATTTAGGTCCTTAAACATGCATATGATAGTACCTTAGTGATGTAATTTTATATCTTTTTAGTTCTAATTTGGTTTTATCTTGGTTTGCAGTACTTGAGGCGAATAAGGTGTAATTCAGTGCTTTAAAAAGGTTCAAATGATTCAGAGAAATCCAGGGTAGCTGCAGTAGAAAAGCGAGATAGAGTAATGCAGGAATCCTCTGCTCAATCAGTCGAGTAGAGGTCCGATTGAGCGAAGCTCGATTGATCGAGCACTTGGTCCGATCGATCGAGTCGGGCCTATTACAAGCTTGAAGACCACATCTGTTGTGTGATGCGAGGCAAAAAAGGGATACACGTGGTTTGAATATGGGAGCTAAGTACAAATAGTCGAAATAGAGCCATTTGAAAGGGAGAGCACACTTTGCAAGACACCATCTCTCTCTAGATCCACTATTGGAGAAGTCACGAAGATGAAGTTCTAAGCTGAATTAAAGACTTTTTCCATCTCCATGGCTAGCTAAACCATTAACTTAGGGTTTGATAAAGCCCTAAGCTTAAGTATTGTATCAATTCACTTTTATTTGGCGATTTTTATTTGTAATGTATAAATCATGCTTGCGAGGGATTTGTCTTTGGTTGTACTAGATAATTGAATGCAATTTCTATATCAATTATGAACTGAGCTTATTCTTATCTTAGATTTGCTTGGTTGTGATTTATCTCAACATCATTTCTTTTTGTAATTGTGGTGATGATGCTTGCATGATATGTTTAATTGAATATAATTGGAGATTGATTCAATAATCCATGCTCATGTGTAGATGTATTGTTCTACAATTTAGTGTAGAATTAGGCAGGTAGACAATGCATGCTCAACTAAAATGAATTGTACTTGTTAATCTCAATTATAACATCTTCTTGGTCTTTGGTGTGTGTTTTAACCACACTTGTTAGTTTACATTAACAACTTAATTTCTCTCCAAATTGAATTGTGAATTATGTAATTTACAAGGACATAGGGTGGATTCAAAAGTCCTAAGTTTCTCTCTCCATTTAATACTCATCTTGTGTGCTAGATTTTACTTGTTTTCATAATCTAGTTTTAATTAGACAATTTAGGAAACAAATTCAAATCAATCCCTTTTGAATCAATTAAGTGTTAGTCTTAAGTTTATTAAGATTTGATCCTTGTGGGCGATACCCCTACCACTATACTACACTATCTGTTTTATTGCGGATAATTACTAGTGTTAGTTAAGAGGTTCTATACAATTTTTAAAGTTGAAAAAATACAAAATAGTTCCGACGATCATAAATTTTTTTTTTTTTAGTTATAATTTTTTTCCCTTCATTTCTTATGATAGTTTTAAATTTTAACAACATTTTTGTTATTATGATTGTTAAATATTTGCTTGTACTTAATATTTTACAAATTTATCTTAAATTTTTTTAAACTTATACTGAAACGCTTTGAACTAGTCCCGATTTTGATGCCAACGGAGCGGGTTTGGAAGAAAAAAAAATATTAGTGGGATGAATTTGGGAAAGTGGTGTCCCATCTCGAGCCCACCCCATTGACATTCCCAAGTACGTCACTGATTTCTCACTGTTTTATATAAGTTTGAATTATGTGAGTGCTAATTGTACGAGTGCAATATCTTGAAAACTTTAGTTTGATAAAACATACTTTGGGCCAAAATTAGAGTCGACTTCACTTTGTTTTTGTAATAGCTCGCTCCACCACATGGTATGATATTGTCTGCTTTGGGCCTAGCCCGCACAGTTTTGCTTTTGAGTTTTATCCCAAAAGGCTTTATACCATTTGAAAAGAACATACTACATATAAGCACATCCCCTTTTCTACACCCAAGTGATGTGGGATTAAGCATCCTGTACACTGTCAGTGTGATAGCTCAGCCTAATATCTGTCTTTGCACCCGCCCACTCACACCCGTCCACAAGGGTTACTACAATCCACCCCCATACGAGGCCCGACGTCCTCGTCGGCACACTTTCGCCTGGGTTTAGGCTCTGATACTAACTGTAATACCCCGCTCCAACACATGGTATGATATTACCCTCTTTGGGTCTGAGCCTGCACGGTTTTGCTCTTGGATTTGACCCCAAAATGCCTCATACCATTTGAAGAGAATATACTACATATAAGCACATCCTTTTTTCACACCCAGGCGATGTGGGATTGAACACCCTGTACCCTGTCAGTGTGGTAGCTCAGCCCAGTGTCTGTCTTCGCACCCGTCCACTCACACCCGTCCACAAGGGTTACTACAATCCACCCCCTACGAGGTCCGACGTCCTTATTGGCACACTTCCGGCTGGGTTCAGGCTCTGATACCATTTGTAACAGCCCGCTCCACCACATGGTATGATATTGTCCTCTTTGGGCCTAGCTCGCACAGTTTTACTTTTGGGTTTTACCCCAAAAGGCCTCATACCATTTGAAGAGAACATACTACATATTAGCGCATCCCCTTTTCCACACTCAGGTGATGTGGGATTGAGCACCCTGTACCCTATCAGTGTGGTAGCTCAGCCCAGTGTCTGTCTTCACACCCGCCCACTCACACTTGTCCACAAGGGTTAGTACAGCTTTTGAGGCGGCTCCACTTTGGTTTGTGTTCCTTTATGAGAATAGATGAACATAGTATATTTACTTGCTGAAACTCGTTTTCGGATGAATTAGAAATTAGATCCAAAGTGAGGCATTTGATCATGGGTGCAAGTGGGTTTTCCCATATTGAAAGATTAAGAAAAACTTGACGTGCATATATATGGCAAGTATAGGGGCGTAGTCAAGAATTTGTACAAGTAGGTACGAACGCAAGAGCTCGGGACATAATTTATTTTATAAAACTAAGTGAGTACATCACTCGGGATTTAATAGGTCCTCTCAGTTATAAACCCCTAAAAAATTGTATTTAATATATGTAAAAAAAAAATTATAAAATTAGGTGGGTACATTAGTACCCATTAGTGCCTCTATACATCCGCCCTTGCCAAGTATGGCATTTAGGTTTGGGCTTTAAGGGCACCGTAATTTTGTGAAAGGGGAAGGACCTAGTCCAAGTTGGATCCAACCCATCCAAACTCAAATGCGTGCCACTTGATGAGTTGCACTCGGGCTTCTCAAAGAAATGTTTTTTTTTTTTTTATTAAAAATAATTTCTGAATGCACTTGGGTTTGTTGGGGTTTGACCATGCTTGTATGTGTTGGGCTTGTCTAGAATTCTTTAAATCTTGCATATCCTGAATTAATTTGGATCAGCCCGTTAAGAAGCGTTGCACGAGTTTGGATTTAAATGGTTAAAACCAAAATCAATGGCGGTCAAGTAATTAATATCCAAATACATATACGATGTGTCGTTCGATCTAAACCATTGTAGACCATTGCATAGTTCGGGTTGACCCGAACATGCACCATATTCTTATTTCATACTTCAGAATTCTGATTTTCTTCCTTCATTCTCTAACCATTGAGTCCAAATTCTGAGATTTCATTTTGACTCAATTTCAAAGGTTCAATTTGAGTCCAAGTCAACACTAAAGATTCATTTTTGAGTTTGAATCGGGTCACACACTGATTGGTTTGATGATTCATTTGGTTTGAATTACTAGTATGAGAGGAAGAAAAGATCATTGTATTTTGGGAGATAAATGCCATAGAGACAGTTCAACACATGTAGAATCCAATTTGTGTTAAGGACATAGAGCTAAATTATAGTAGTGATCTACCAGTTCTTTATTTATTTTTATTTTAGCATATTGGTTTAACTAAATTCTAGCATCGATTTACATATTCTTTATTTATTTTTATTTTAAATTATGATTTTGCATATTGGTATAATTATTGTCTGGTCTTAAATAGTAAGATACAAACATATTATTTACCGACACAATATTTTTGTTTTCAATTACAGTTAATCTAATTTTTTATTGATAACATGGTGCAATATTATCAGGGGAAAAAGTAGAACAATGAGAGCATTTGCTATTTTTTTTTTTTAAAAAGAAAACTTTTGGTCGGATAGGATGGCTTACAATTTTTCTCTGGATTACTATTTTTCTCACCTATTATTAATGCCTTTTGAATTACCTTGAGTAATCTTATAAATTGTGAAGCGGCAATCACTAAGAATTGTATCCCATTGCTATTTCTTCTATTTTCAAAGTTGATGGTGAAGGATCATATTCTTGTAGAAACAAATCGATGTACCAGTTTTTTGTCAATAAAAAAATAAAAATTACTGTGAACTAGGATTTCACCTTGTTGAGTATTATTGTTTTGGTCAACATGTTTCTTATCACGTGTTAAATACTTTGAAAAGTAACCAATAAGATTATAAAATTGAGGGTTAAATTGACCGACTAAACTTTAGGTTTGGTGAAATTATGTTGGAAGAGATTGTTTGATTTTTACTTTTTTTAATTTTTTTAAATTAATTTTTTGTGATGATTAAAATAAATTTTAAGAGTGCAAAACAATTTTGTCCTTGTATTATAGTATCATATTATATTTTAAATATGGTAAAATACAATAACATCTCCTGAGGTTTGTCGTAATTGTACTAACCTCGCATGAGATTTGCCATAATTGCACTGGCTTCCCTTATGATTATTTAAAATAATATTTTAGGATGATTTTATCATTATATTTATAAATAATTTAATAAAAAAAATTTGATTTCTAAAATGATATTTATGCTTCCACACACATGATACCACCAACCAGGTCATTTTTGTCAACCTGTACTTGTGACTCACGACAAAACTCAACAATTCGGTCCGCAGATCCGATCCCATCGAAAAAATGGATTTAAAAGAGGTGAAAGAAATAGAGGTCAGATGATTTTTCCAAATATAATTTGACTAAATCTCAAGAGAGGTCAGAAAAATCAACCCGAGAATTAAATCGTCCAAATGGTTACAATTTCAAAATCAAACATGTCTTATCGATACAATAAATAAATCAAATTCTAAATCATCCAAAATTTGGTTACAATTTCAAAATCAAACATGTCTTATCGATAAAATAAATAAATAAAATTCTTACTTTAAAATATGAAAATGACTCCTTGCTAAAGCCCAAAGCAATTTGAAATTAATTTGCTGTTTGTTTTTCGAAAAGTACAGAATGTGATTTTAACCTTATTTTATGGACATGCCAAACTTAATTGTAAAATAATAGATAATAAGCCAGAATTGAAAAAAGAAGAAGATAATAAGCCTTAAAGGATAGGAAAGCTCTACAAGTCTAAAAAAAAAGTCTACCCAATACAAGCTTTCGTCTAGGAGGGTTTTGAGTGAGGTGGATGTCAACTAATTTTTACCTTCAATTTTTTAGAGTTTGCTCCCAAAATTTTGAAATCTAGACCAATCACTTTGGACAAAGATACTTGTTATTACACCAAAGTACAACCTCTACAAGTCTATTTTCTAATAATAAAAAAAAGTTGCTTAATTCATAATTTCTCACATTGAGTTGTGATTATTATTTTTTAGTAAATACTTTTTGGTTGAATTAAAACCTACACTTCGGGATTACACACTTAACTGGAACAACTCATTTCTTTTCTCGATTCCAACACCTTTTGATCAGTTTACTAGTTTATTTTTCTGATTTTTAAAATCTCTTCTGATTCTTAAAACCTTATTCAAGTATGATTAGTTTTGAGTCAAAATAATGTTTATATCTTTTCATTTTCTTTATTCGGGGCTTGGCTTTTGAATTCTACCTATGACCCGAAAATTATTCCATGCAACTCTATTTAGACTCTTGTTAGTGTACTAGAATGCAACCTTGGCGAATTTGAATGATATATATATATATATATATAGAAAATGATAAACATCATGAATATCATGAATTAGTATTTCGAATTAGATGGTTGATTATTTGGTATTAGGTGGTCGATTATTTGACAATTTTTTATATTTTAAAAATAATTATTTTAAGAGGATACACGAAAAAAAAAGAGAAAAAATAATAAAACTTATCATTATAAAATATAAATCCTAACATAACTCAATAACGGAGAATTCATATTAAATTTTATGTTGGTATATTTCTTTGAAATATCATTTTCATTAAATTTTCAAATAATTAAGACAAGAAACTACAAAAAAAAAATATTTATAATTTCTTTAACATAAGCTTGAAACTATTTCTCTTGAATAAAAACTCTAATTTTTTACATTATCTATATGTGTAAATAATTAAATAAACACATAATATGCTTAAAGTTTTTTATAATTTTATTTTGATTTGATATTTTCGATTACAGTTGAATTATAAAGAAAGATCTACTCCGTAATAAATATAGAGAGAAGTGGAGAGAATGCAAAAGAGAATATATGTATATATAATAAAATATATATAAAAAAAATTAAAGAGAGAAACCTAATTTTATTATAGTTATTACTTTCTTCTTTAATGAGATTTATTTAATTTGATAAAATATTAAACATTATAAAAAGTGTAATATATATCAAAATAGAGGATATTTATATATATATATTTTATATTATTATGTCATCTTCGGGATACAAATTCTTGTAGCTCTGCTCATATAAAATTATAAATATACCATTTTAGTATTTGTTTTGTTAAGACTTAAGAGGGAGGAGTTCTTCACATTTACACACTAATTTCTATACGTTGCGTAGTTTTAACTGGATGTATATATATATATAATGTTTATATCAATACTATAGTTTAAAAAACCGGGAGCGTGAATATACTGACACGTGGACCCACGCATAAAACGGATGCAAACCTATTTATATTCCACTCTTTATTCCCTTTTCTGGTCCGCCCTTTTTCCTTTGCTGTTCTTCCCCCTCTCTCTCTGGCTTTTACTTCAGACCCCCACCGCCAAACCCTAGACCCCTCCCCAATCCATGAAATTCATAACATATAAAATTTCTGAACCATATCTCTATTGATATCGAGAAGATCTCGCATATTTCTTTTTTTAGTCTTTAATTATTATTTCAATATTTGAAGGTAGACAGTGCTTCGGAGAATCGGGAATGTCGAGTTCCACGAGCTCTGTCTACGTCCATGTCATTGAAGACGTTATCAATAAGGTCCGAGAGGAGTTCCTCAACAATGGCGGTCCAGGCGAAAGTGTTCTCAGCGAGCTTCAAGGAGTAATCTTTCAATCTTTACGATTACTGCTTCTTATTACTTTCACTTTAGTTGTTTATTTGATTGGCTCTTTATGGTTATTTTTTTTTCTATTTTGAAGTGTTGAATTTTGTGTCTTGTTTGTCTCAAGATTTGGCATGTTCGGCAGATTGATTTAGAGTTCTGATCTGATTAATTAGGGTTTTGTGATTTCTTGGTAAGTGTTACAGCTACTCTAGTGTAACTGTAATTGCTAATTTATTATGCAAATTTGTAGATTTGGGAAATGAAAATGATGCAAGCTGGTGCTATATTGGGTACTATAGAGAGGTCTTCAGATCCGAAGCCGACACCAGGAGGCCCTATCACTCCTGTTCATGATCTTAATGTACCGTATGAAGGGACGGAGGAGTATGAAACTCCAACAGCTGAGATACTCTTTCCTCCAGTGAGTTCTCACTCGCTTTGTTTTTATTGTGTGAAAAATTCAAGTTTTCTCATTTAAATAATCCAATAGATTTATTTTTTGATGTTGGTTTTCAAATGCAGACGCCTTTACAGACTCCCATGCAGACACCTTTACCAGGAACGGTCCAAACACCTTTACCAGGAACGGTCCAAACACCTTTACCAGGAACCGCAGACAGCTCGCCGTACAACATTCCTACTGGTGGTACTCCCATCACCCCCAGTGACTATACTACTCTAAATGATACTGGTGGCATCACAGAGATGAAGGCTGGGAGACCTAGCCCTTATATGGTAAACACTGTATCATTCCCACTGTTCTATTTGATAATTGTCACTGTACAAGCCTTTGGTTCACTTATTTTTCCCTTTTTGTTCAAATGTATGTTATTCTGCATTTTGTAACTTTTCTCTCCCTGAAATGCCTGCAAATGCAATTTTTGCTATTTGATTATGACTAAAGGTTGGTGGTTTAATTGTCGCTTTTGGGCTAGTGATAGAAGCGATCTTTTTCTCCTTTATGCAGCAACCACCTTCTTCTTGGATAACTCAAAGGCCCCCTGTTAGTGTAGATGTTAATGTTGGTAAGTATTATAGTAAGATTGCACTGGTTAATACTCAACAGTTACACACTAAATACTCATTTTTTTGTTGTAGCTTATGTTGAAGGGCGGGAAGAGGCGGACAGGAGAACTACACATCAACCCATGACACAGGTTAATATTATCTGTAGTTGACAATATTTGTGGAATCTTGCATGTTCTAGGTGTGTTAGTTTATAGTTCTCTTTCTCAGGAGTGTTTTATTTAATTTTTGGGGCCCATTTGATATTGTTCCCAGTTTTTAATTGATTTAAACATAAAGCTGGAAACATGTATTTTTTATGTTTCTATTTTCTCCTTAATTCTGGAAACGTGAAACATGTCTCTCAGAGACAGTTACTTATCAAATAAACATATATGTTTGGTACATGATTGTTTTGTCGGGAAAATAGTAGAAAACAGGCAAACAAACAACATGGATTAAGTACAATATAGTAATTGCTCTTCAAGTCTAACCTAATAGATCTACGTGGTAACTAAAGAAAAAAGAAAAAAAAAGATAAGGAACAATAGCAACATCATGCATACCAATTGTAGAATTACATGCTCAACCAAAAATAACAGGGCAGAATTACTAAAATTATGAGAGGGACAAAGGGTGCATTGGAGAAGATAACTGGGCCTGCTACCACAAAGAAATCCTCCATGATGCACAACCCTGATAAAATGATTAAAAAAATTGACAAAAGGTTTTGACTTTAGTTTGGAAGCATATGAAGTAAAAGAGAAAAAAATTCGGAGAGGACTGATACATTGAATAGTGCAAAAACATACATGTAAGCTTGCAATTAATCACCAAAGGAAAGAAATAAAGGCAAGAGAGGAAATAACTGACTTCCTCATATTCTCTTACTGATCACCTATCTGGCTGTAGTAGTGAGGTTCTGATTTGAGACAGAGTGGTAAAAAGAATAGTGATGGGAAAAGGGTTTATGGTTTCCTGAATAGTTTGTAAAATTTAGTTATTCCTCTTTCTTTTTCTCTCCTTGAGTTGAGTGAATTGAAACCGAGCTATTCCTTTAGAAATTAGCTACATATCTGCCCTGTGCTTTCTATTTGTTTCGCAAATTTTTTGGGTTACACTAATTTCATGTTTCCCAAATCTCCTGAAATCTGGTCACTTGGTTCTCTTAGAAAAACATATTCTTACCAATTTTTTTGTTTTGTTTTATTTAAATTAAAACAGTACTTAAGGGGCTATCAATCTTTATGAAATATTACGTCATTTTGAAATGATCATTTAGCTTTATTTAAATTTATCATTGCTCTTGTTGGTGTAAAATCCAGGATTTTTTCATGATGTCTTCTGGTAAGCGGAAACGTGATGATATTGCTTCACAACATCATACAGGTGGGTACATACCACAGCAAGACGGACCTGGTGATGCTATAGCAGATAATATTGAGGTGGAGCTATTTTTTTACTTCCTTTTGTTTATATTACTAGATTCTTTGTTTTATATAGGAAGTTCTCACTATCTTGATGCTTGAATGAATAGTACTTTCTCAGTAGTTAAAGATATAGAGGGTGCTGGGTTTTCACCTCCATCTCTTTCGAGTTTAAAAACTTCTTTTTGGTAAAGAAATTGGCTTCTTCATTAGCTGATCTAAGAACCCAACAGTAACAACCATTCTGTAGGAAAGAATAAAAGCTGCATAGCAGATGAATTGTGTATTAAGGTGGTGATGTTGATGGAATTTGGAAGCGTCAAAATGATTGAGAAATATGTTGTCAGAGTTCATGAAGTGCAATGGAGATCCCATGGAATTTCAATGGTATTGATGACAAGATATTGCCATGCTGGTATAAGTTGGTTTGTAAACGAACCGAGCCGAGCTTTGGGGTGTTCGGGCTTGACTCGTCATTTTCATAGGGGTGTTTGAGCTCGGCTCGAGCTTTCACTAGCCAAGATCAAGCTTGGCTCAGCAGTGTTTGAATGAGCTCAAGCTCAGCTTGTTTGAACTCGTTTATGTGTTAATGTTTGTGTGTATTGTCTTTCCATGTGTCTATATATATATATATATATGCTTACCTGGAAAAAATCGTTGTCAATCTCAACCGATTAGTGATCTTCACTCTAATATTCGGTCTCCATTGTTTTGCACAATCACAAAGATTAGATTTCAAAATTCACGCAAATATAAGACAAATTATATAGGAGAGAGAGTGGTAATCTGCTTGGCATAAGAAGTTGCACTTGTGAAGGACCGTCGGCTGTGATCGTGATGAATCGTTGCGGCTGCTAGAATCATTGGTTTGTTGGAGTTATGTGGTGGCTAGTGTTTGTGTGAGGAATGAGAGTGAGTGATAAGGGAATAAGGATAAATGTTTACAAATGGATAATGGGGCTGGGCTTGGGGACTGGGCTCTTATATTTTCAAAATGAATGAAATAATGAGGTAAGTTGGGTTGGATTGGGTTTGGACTTTGTTTATGGGTTAAAATGAAATTTAATGGCTCATAAGCCTTCTTAACATGGCCTATATGTGTGTGTTTATATATATATATATTGACAAGCTTAAAATGAGCCGTTTGACAAGCTTGTTCCTGGACATGTTCACGAAGAGACGAGTGTGGAGTTGTTTGAGCTCGGTTCATCTATTAAATAAACGAACACGAAACGAGCTCTTAGCAAGTCAAGCCCGAGGAGTTTGCAAACAGCTCAATTCATTTACTGCCCTCCGCCCCCAACAGTCTGAGGAGAGGATAAAAAAGTGTCATTTTTGTTGTTAGTCTTGTTGCACCCAATTTAAATGTACTCAAGAGATTTGTCAAATGAGGAAAGACAGAGAGAATTCATGTTTGGAGAGAGTCTCTCCCCCTCCCCCTCCCCTTCTGGTTTTTTTGTATACCATGCAATCTCCAGAATGGTTGCCTCAATTCTATGGTGCCAAAGCTGAGTGTATCTGTTTACAGGCTCTGGTCTCCAGTGTCTTGTTTCTTGATCAACCCTTTTTTTTATAAGTTTTCATGATCAGTACTTAGCCGAAGGCTTTTGTTACACTGACATCACTTCTGATTTTTCATGTTTCTCTTATTATTCTGTCATATATCTTTTTATAGATTTAATGCAAAATTTTGAATCATCATATGGTAATTTCTTAGTTAAGTCGAGGAAGTAATACTCAACTTGACCTAGTCTCCACTGCAAATGTAAAGATGCTACTAGGGGCAAGGTCATCTTCTAGGATTTCTCAAGTGGATGGGCCAATTCCAGATCCTTATGATGATGTGCTTTCTACACCCAATGTAAGTTATTGCTTATGTGTCTTTTACACTTAAATATATGCAATGCTTTGATTTGCATTTCTTTTGACATACATCTGTGCATTTAATTGTGCTGGCATACACTACAAATTGAGGCTTAGTCAGCATTTATGCATGGGCATTTACTGCTGATATGCATATTTCTTTTCTAGTTCAGTAAATGTACTCCTAATGGTGTTATCTTCTGATTGAGTAGCTGGTTAAAGTGCTCTGATGATTTTATGGATTACATGTTTTTGTTTATTTTTATCTATCAATGTTAATGCCTGATAGAAGTCAATTAATCCTTTGCTTTTCTGGATGGCAGTGTATTTGGTTGGGCTAGGTTCAGTTTCACTTGTTAATGGACATACTCAATTGAATTGCGTATGCAACCAGGGGCGGAGCCAGGATTGCAAAGTGGGGAGGGCTAAAAACACGTGTGTATATTTATATATATATATATATAAATGTATATTTTCGGATATGAATATGTGTGTAGGCATCATTTCTACAGAATTTTTGACAAAAACAAACAATGTAATCCCTAGAGATAATACATTATAAATTTATACCATTGAAGCCGAGCACAACGCATTAGAGCACTGTCTGCGTCTTATTGTCGCACCATCACCTCCATCTTCTTCTCCACCGAATCCAGTTCCTGCAATTCCAAACCCAGAATCTGTTTTCCAAAGGGAATTTCAGCAAACCCAATATCAAAAAAACTGAGCAAAACCCACACTTCCTCTCTCTTATCCACGTTTCCTCATCGTTTCTCTCTCCAGAAGGTTTACAATTTGCACACCCCTTTCTTGCCCAAAGCTGCTGCTTCTTCGGAATATAGCACGTACAATTGCGATGAGACTTGAGAGAGAGAGTTTGCCCTAATCAACATACAGTGGGCTGTCCTAGTGGGCTGGGAACAGTAGTAGTAATTTTTTTTTTTTTTTGGGACCTGGGCTATATAGCCCAGGTTAGCCCATTGCTGGTTCTGCCCATGTATGCAACCCTTATTAAATGGGTATTTGCTTCGTTGAAGTACTGCGAATTCGAATCCTGCAATTGTTATCCTTGGTTCCTTCTAATTTCTATGTTCATTTTTCTTTCTTTCAGAAAAAATATTGATATAAAAGTAAAATCTTTTAACAATAAATAATAATCGCTATATACTAGTATAATTTGAGTCATAACAAAGTTTGAGTTATTATATATAAATGTTGTAAGAAATAACTGTGTTTTTTTTAAAGACAGAAAATACTAAAGCATTATATATAATAATTACTTGCTATTAGAGTAATCACCTGCCCAATTTATGTTAGCAGGGGTGATTTTCCTCTAATATGCTGATTGGAAAATTAGAGTGAACCACCAAAGACTGCAGTTTGACTTGGTCAAACATTTGGATTTAACCGGTTATTCATTTTTATTGCCTCTGTTTAGCAATAAATGGGGCAATTATTGAAAACTAGGATTCAACCTCCCTCATATATTCAAGCATAAAAAGGAGCAATATTAGTACATGTACATATGCTTGTTCATGTACATATATAGAGACCCTAGAATCTAGAGTCAGTCCAGATCACATGACATTTGAAAAACTACTGTTCTTACACTCCTGTTGCTTCTATTCTCAATCTTAATCTCAATTTTGCTCAACTCTTCAAAAACCTAAAGTAGGTTTGATGTACACACATTGAGAAATTCACAATTGATATGCTCTGATACCAATTGAGAAGTACAGTACCGTAATCCAATGCTCTGATATAGAGTAGCACAAGGCCTAAAATAAATCTAGAGCGGTGAATATATCTTATCTGATTTTAGCTAACAATAATTATATTTATAATGCAGCAATGTGGTCATGGTCTTTAATGCTCCCTCTACAGAATATGCAGCTGGATCTTTGGAGAACTCCAAATTTTGTGTGCCTGTCTCGAGTGTAAAGTCACTGCTTAACTGCCATCCAGAGAATTAGGGAGTCTCTTGGGATATGGCCTTTGAACCATAACATGTTAACCCATGGAATTTTATTACCTTCAGTTCTGATGCATTCCCACATGGAACTGATAGTGAAATTGCTTCCAGTAGGGACCCAAAGACCGTCACTTCTATGAGGCATGGGTTTGAATGTAGGAGGTGTTGTTTCAATCAAATCTCTAATTGCCCTTGATCTATTTGAAGGCCAACACCATTCTCCATTTTGAATAATCTGAGCTACAGTAGCCTCTCTGCCCAAACCAAATTCCATGATGACTCTTATCACCTTTGACTTCCACAATAGGCCCACAAGGGTAACTTTTACAGCTTCCCTCATTTTCAATAACTTTTTCCAGCTCCAAGAACATTCCCCAGTGGATTTGCAGATCCATGTACTTTTTCTTCTTAGGTAATGAGCACGAATCCATTGCACCCATGAAGAGTGCTTGTTAGCTCTACAAAAATGCCATAAATGTTTAGTGATAGCAGCCTTATTCCAGGCTTCAAGGCTTTTCAGGCCAATTCCACCTTCCAAGGCTAAGAATAAAAATACAAACTCCTGCTTTTGTTACGAAATTTGCCAACACTAATTTCTAATCCTCACATGCATTGACATGGACTCTGTCTCTGATGCATGTTTTAGCAATATATGTGCTCTATATCAAAAGTATTATGCATTCTGTCTAGCAATATATGTGCTATATTTATTATCATCATTTTATTTTTTGTAATAGTATTTGGATGCATGCACTTTCTTTACATTGACAAACATATATATTCATGAATAGCATGAATAGGCTGGGTCTGGGCGAAGTTCCTGAAAAAGGAAAATTTATGCATCTAGTATACATTTCACCTGATAAAAGTTGGTCTAAGATTGATAGTGAGGTTACAGATGCAGCATGTTCTGAAACATAGATATGGAAGTGTGATTGTTCATTCAGACATTAGGACTATGCTTGAAAGTCAAGAAGTTGAAGGAAGGGAGATTCAATTCCTTTTTCTGTGTTGTCTGTTCTTTATTTTTCTCCCTCTTTCCTTCATTGCGTGGAAAATAAATGTCGCATTAATCTTTGGCTGCAATAGCCATAAACATATCTTGTATTTCAATGTTTTGAAGGAGGGTTTTTAGTTAATTGCAATAGAGTCCATGGTCCTGACTCCTGACTATACGTAATTGGATGCCATTCTAGTCAATAAGAAACTCTGGTGTAAAATTTGCTGGGTCATTTTAATTGAAAGTTGAGATGAATGGATTGTTAAAAAAAAATCAGGTTATGGCCAGGTTGAGGGTAGTGGAAGAGTGATTTGAGTTTTTGTGTTTGATGGTTAGTTATATCCTGTTCTAATAGTATTGCATTGCATAATGTCATTCATACACTTAAATCTATATGAAATGTTGCATGCAAAATCTTTACTCTTTTAATAGTCACCACCCCCCCCAAACTCCCCTCCCCTTTACTCCCAAACAAATGTACCTGCACTCGCACTAAAAAAACAAGAAACTTGAATTGTAAAGCATGATGAGTTCACCAGCTGTTGCTTTCTAAACTAACTCTGTTGCTTCCCTCTCACACTGAAGATATACAATTATCAAGGAGTTGTCAATGAAGACTATAATATAGTGAATACACCAGTGCCAAATGGTAACCTCATGATCTATTTTGAACTATTGAAGTTGATCTGTTACAAATTTTCTCTCTCTAATGTTGGAAACCTATTATCTGCATCTTTTAGATCTACAAGCAGCTACTCCTGCTGTTGTCACACAGAATGATGTTGGTGATGATGATGATGATGAGCCCTTGAATGAAAATGATGATGACGATTTTGATGATGTGGATGAAGGAGAGGAGCTGAACACACAACATTTAGTTTTGGCTCAATTTGACAAGGTATTGTACTTTTAGTTGTGCGAGTATATTATTTTATATATCATAATATGTTTATGATTCCAGCCATTCTTTATGGGACAAAATATTGGAAAGTTAAGAAACAACATATGCGCAAAGTGAGTGTGACTTAGGGCCGAACATTGAGATGGATGTGCGGCAGACAAGAAATGAATACATCCATGAGTTGGTTGAAGTACATTGGAGATAAAATGAGAAAAAATCGATTAAGATGGTTTAGACATGCAAGGAGATCGCTCCTTGCACTAGGAAGAGTGACATTGTCGGCGTAATGCTAGGGGAAGGGGAATGCCAAAATTAACACGAATAAAATTAGTAAGAAAATGATATGATAAGATGTGGTTTGACTGGGGTTATGACCTAGGTAGAGTAGAATGGAAAAATAGGATTCATGTAGCAAACTTCAAGTAGTTGGAAAAGGACTTTGTTTTTTGTTGTTGTTGTTTATGTCTTTGATTGACAACAGCCCTGTTAACATTACATAATGCATTTGTATGGGTAGGTGACACGTACCAAGAGTAAGTGGAAATGCACCCTAAAGGATGGTATCATGCACATAAACAATAAAGACATTCTCTTCAACAAGGTTTGTGTTTGTAGAATCTGTCACTCATTTCTTTTTGTAACTGCTCCTTTTCATTTCTATTCTCTTCTATAATAGTTTCTCTTTTCAGGCATCAGGAGAATTTGACTTCTGATTCTATTTTGGTGGTGTTGAGGAGCGTGGGCGGGGGAACACATTCACCACGAGATGCTTGATGCTTTTGAGAAGGGATGGATGGTAGGCCAGTTGTACAGAGAGGGAGAGCCCTTTTGGCCCTAAATTGATGGTTACGTGAGTTGTTTGAATCTTAATGTTCTTTTGATGGAATGTGTAATTTTATTTACTATATACTTAGACATGTTGCTGAATTTACGACGAATCGCACTGTTGTTTTGTTTTTGTTTTTTCAAATTTGTGCGGTTCTTTGTAAACAAATATGCCATTTTTCCTCGTCTTTGCTCACTTCTGGCACTTCATTATACAAGAGCAGTTGTAGTTGTGATCGACAAACTGCAAGTTGTGCAGAAATTAATTTAGATATATAAAAAATATGAACCTCATAGAGCAGCAAATTATGTTGCCATTTGGTATTCTATGTACAGGTTATATGTCTAGACTCCCAAATATGACCTGATTGGGTGGGGTTATATCTGTGATTCTCAAATTGGGTGGGGTTATATCTCTCACTATCGGTCCAGAAGACTTTTTTGGTTGCTTTCTCCTCTGTAATGTGGCTGCTTGAGAGTCCGACCAATGTCATGCATGCGGACTGGCATCAGGGAAAGGTCAGATGCTTCATGCATTTGAGTCGATATGTTATGGCTTGTGCCTAAACTTCTAATAGTTTTGTTCTATTGAATTTCCTCAAGATATTTAACTTTTATTGCTTGCGATTCCCATTTTTGTTACATGTGCATGGTAAGAAAACACAGAATCGCCAGATGCAGTTTGGTCGACATATCATGGCTTGATTTGTCAGTTTGCATTGTCATTTTGTTGAATTAAATACACTTTTGATCCTTTGGTATTGATCAAGTCAGAGCATTCGGCTGGGCAGGAATAGTGATTCTCTTAGTGGAAGAACTCTTGATGCTTCTGTTATTGTAGGCCAAGTATAGTGTCTTGGCATGACTAGACAGGTTCTTGGGGTTTTTTTCAGTCATTGTCTCACAATATTCCGAGTCTCAGCTTGCCTTTTTTATTTTTAGTACACACATATATATAATTATCATGCATTGACACCAGCAATGAGACTGATGGGAAGTTTGATCCGTATTCATGAGGACAAAGACTCAAGATTCTCCATCTTGGGACTTGCATGGCCCTTGTAGCTTATCATACTGTTCAATAGGCATCATACATATGGATATGATTTACTGATTGTTGACCTCTGTTTTCTTGGCAAGCAGGTGATACAGATGTGAAAATTCAAGTAGTTGTAATCCTTTCTAACCTGTATTAGATCCTTCTTAGTACGTTGATGTAATATAATCTCTCAGGTTCCAAGGAGATTTGCATGAAAATAGATAGTTGGCTAGTTTCACTCGTGTGGATAGCAAGCAATACAAAATTCATGAAAATAAGAGGTCGCATCTCGGTGTGGGGCAAATGCCTTTGTCCAAAGTGGTATGTTTTGGGTTTGAAGGCTTACGGACATTTATCTCTCCTATATCCTGACTATTTACCGACATTTATCTCTCCTATGTCCTGACTACCCAATATCTGTCCCTTTTGTGATGCCCAAAAACATGTAACAGTAGTGAATGGCTGGATTCTTGCATCAGATACCTCTGGCTTTAAGATACTTGAGAGCAGCTCCTCTAATCAAAATACAATTATTGAACGAAGCACATGACTGATCCCTCTTGTGTGTGTGTCTCTCTCTCTCTCACTGGATACTCACACGTCAAACGTCAAACAGAACATCAAAGATAGATAACAAAATAAGTCACCGGATAGGATGGTAGGTATCTACTAGTATTCGGAGTGAGAGTTTACTTCTTCTCTCCCGGACTTTACTTTAGGAATTTACCTTGATACTCATATATATATATATATATATATATATATAATTTTTTTGACTATGATGGTGTATGATCTTTTAAAGCCTTTCATAATTCATCACCTAAAGCATTTAGTCTCTCATTCTAATTTCTTTTTTCGTATTTATTACATAAAACTCTCGCTTGAACATAATTTAGGAGACATAAATATTGGCCACTTTTATTTTCATTTTTAGAGATCTTTTTGAGCATTTAGTCTCTCCTTTTCATATGTACAAGATAATTCACATTCAGTCTTCCCTTCTCACAAACATGTCCAAAAAGATTCAAACTCGAATATTAGAGCACTCTAGAATGTGACAAGAGAGTCCTTTCCTAGGCTATCCCTTTGAGTTCTCTTATTGATACCATTTTCGGAGGACTCTTTCATTGATGCCAATTAATGGTTCACATATAAAATGTCTACATGCTTCTTTTATTTTTATCATTCAATTTCCAACTTTAAACAACATTCTCATTTCCCTTTTTTTTTCCCTTTCTATTTGAATCTCTATATTTGTATATTATTTCTGTTTTTGGCTTTTATAATAGTATATAATGACAAGAGAGACATTACTTTTACTTTTATTTTAATCTCTACCATTAATTATAAATAAATAAGAACAACTACACATCATAGCTTTTTGTCATTTATATATATAGTACTACTTATATATATGTGGAAAAAAGAAGAAGCAATCATTTGTCTTCTCACCATGTACTCTTGATATGTCTTTATATATATATATATATATATATATATATATATATAGCTTTAAAATCACAAGACAATGTTATTATCAAAATATTTTATTTTCGTTATCCACGTATATCAACCAATAATAATGATATATTCCCCCCTCCCTAAAAACATGTAAAATCTAACGTACTTAACTCCACTTAACAACATGTTTTAACTACAATAACATCATTACTAGTGTACCTCAGACCCATTAATATACACATTCAGTTTTTTAACTTTAAAAATATGTAAATTATATATTCAAGTAAAATATAAATTTAATCTAAATTTATTCCATTAAATATATAAATGAGAATTTTATTTTTCAAAGATGAAAATTATATATATAATTAGAAGATTGACAATACTGATTTAATATATATATATATATATATATATATATATATATATATATATATATATAATACACATTTAGTTTTTTAACTTTAACATTTGTTTATTATAAATTCATGTAACATATAAATTTTAATCTAATTTATTACATTAAAAATATAAATGAGAATTTTATTTTCAAAGATGGGAATTATATATATAATTAGAAGATCGATGATATTGATTCAATATATATATGTATATATAAAATACACATTCAGTTTTTTAACTTTAAAATTTGCAAATTATATATTCATGTAAAATATAAAATTTAAGCTAAATATATATCATTAAATATATAAATGAGAATTTTATTTTTCAAAAATGGGAATTATATATATATATATATATATATATATATATATATATATATACATTCAATTTTTCAACTTTAAAATTTGCAAAGTTCGCAAATTATATATTCATGTAAAATATAATTTATTTTTCAAAAATGGGAATTATATATATATATATATAGGCAAAAGTACAAATAACCCCTATACTTTACCTTTGTTGCAACTTGCCCCTTTCCAATGGGGGTATAACAGTCATATAAAGGGTTTTTTTGTCATTTTATAAAAAAATTGCCTCACGTGACCTAAATTGGAACTCAATGGCTGAAAAAGTAGTTTAGGGAGACATTTACAACAATTTGTAATTTTGGAATTTGAGTTCCGAAAATATTTCAAAAAAACAAGTTCCAACACAAGTAAAGTATTGAAATTCAATGTCGAGTTTGATGGAAATCAAATGGCTGTTAATGTACCTTTATCTTTGGTGGCTCAAGCAAAGGCTTGATTACTTATGGTTCTCGTATGAATATTTTATCTTCCGGTATTGGAGATTCTATTTTTGTGCGAGTTTTTTTTACTTTCACTTTTGCCCATTATTTATATCAAATTTTACAAATTAGAGAAATATTATATCGTATTCTTTGAAATGTACGGTCTGTAGGGACCATTTAGTGGTATTATTTAATTTACTACTATTTACCCCCATAACATTCCTATTAAAATATTGTAATTCATATTACTTGGTACATCAGATATTTTTGGTCCATCTTTTGTTTCTTATATGCGTCTCTCTCTCTGATCATCAGTCATGGCTTTCAGTGTCTCGACTCCACTTCTGTTCAGCCTCAAGCTCTCACAGTCCCACCCATTAGGGCCACCATTTCATCAACCCAAGAGATTACGAACCCTCTCCTCTATCTCTCACGTTAACAAGTCACACCCATTTTCAAAAAGCTTTTCCTCCTCCAGTAACGGTCAATTTATATGTCCTATATGTACGAAAGTACCCTCGCTCTCTGGTGTCATGCTCAGATCGAAGGTGTTCATACAGAAACTGAATGATTCTATTTGAATTATGTTTCTTTCAGTATTTAATTAATTAGTTAATAGAAGGAGTAGTTGCTTTTGGTGAATTGGTTTTCTTGGTAGGTTCGAGCGACTACGGGGGATGAAGCAAAGTCGCTTGCTTCGGACGCAACGTCCCAGGAGGTCTTTGCTTGGTCTTCTGTTATTTTACCGTACGTTTTTCGATTTCTTAAAACTGTTTTTATGTTTTGTGTTTGTGCTTTGTATTTCTTTCTTTTGTATTGTTCTCTGTTGGTAGTATTTTTTTTTTTTTTTCCTTGCATCTTTTATATATGTTATCTTTTTAAAATTTAAATGGGTATTCTCATTTCAAAGTGTTCACATCAATTTTATATGAAAATTTTGATTAATGTGATAGGTTGGTCGCAATCCTGGAAAGAATTCTGGTTTTTGTGATGGTATGAACAGATACATGCAATCTGCGCTTATTTAGCATTTTAAATAGTACTTTTCTTGTTTTCAGAAGCTAGATTTGCTTTCATTTGGGCTTTCTGAAGTGAGAAATAAATTAGAAATTCGGTAACTAAAAGTTGTATAATTGATAATATAAAATCTCATTCTCTTTGTAGCTGAATCTTGGGACAAAATGGGGTCCAATGCACCAAGAGATTGTGGTGCCAAAGTTGTAAATTTTGCTTATAGTTACTTGTTGCATAGATTGGAACAAGTCATTGCTTCTATTAGCCTATTTGGCCAATAGAACTTAGGTTGACATATTTCGTGAATCAAAACTAGAGTCTGTAATTTTATTTTTATTTTTAGTTTAGCTAGAATTTTAAAAGTTAGTGTAAAGTTAGTTACCTTTTGGTCATGATCAAAGATGGAATTTAAGCTTCAACCAATGGTAAAAGCTTAATTTCTGAAACTAAGAGTACGAAGGTAAATTGACATTAGTATATGCACTCACCTTCATGCATTATGGTTTTGAGAATTCATGGTTTGATGTAAAAACTCCTAATTGATATGCAGAGAAAGTGTTTTTGCAAACTTCTTTACTTAAAAATTTCTAAGTATAAGATTCGTAAATACTTTGATTGATCAATGTATCAATTGAAGGCTGCAGGATCTGTGTCGATCAATTGACATATTCCTTGATCGATTGAGCCACTCGAAATCAGTTTCCTTTTCAGATCAAAGCACTAGAACCCTATTCTCTCTACAACTCTGATTTGTTTATGAATTCTCTATCATAGTACAAATCCTAGGAGATACAGAATATACTTAGAGATTCATAAGTTAGAAAGATTTGCAGCATAATTTGAGTGCATTCATATATTTTTCTTTTGGCATTCATCAATTGCATTAGATTGGTGAGTGTTATATTAGTGTGTTGAAATCATAACTTTTGTGGAGCTAATTTGAAGTGTTCATCATAACAATCAATCAATCAACTGAGAATGGAATGGATAACTAGCCTAGTGATCTGAAGTGCTATTGAAGAAACAAATCACGTGGAGCGATGTTTGTTGAAAGTGCGAACTGTGTGCCTGGAGACTTTGTGTGTGATTCTAGTGGATCAGTATGTGTCAAGAGATAATAACTAGGGGTTCTGGGATGTGTGATCTTTAACATAGTGTAATATCTCTTTTTAATAGTGGATTTTTTTATCTGATTGGACTAATAAGTCACATGGTTTTTTCAGTTCGGGTTTTTCACATAAAAAATCTTGATTATTCATTTTCATGCTTTATACTGCTATAATTTACTTCTATTTGAATGGTTGTTATGATTAGCATGATGGAGTGATTACTATTTAATATTTAGTTTTAATTTAAATTTGAAATTTCTGTAATTTAGTTAAAAATTCAAAAACTTGTTAAAAATAGTTAAAGCAACCAGCAGTGCCTATTCAACCCCCTTTAGGTATAGATCACGAACCTTCCGCTAGCTCTCTATCAGAAACTAGGGTTCCGGTCCTTACCCCATCAACCTCAATTAATTTGTTTCATATAATTTCAGGTTTCTCTTCCCAGCCTTAGGAGGTTTGTTATTTGGATATGACATCGGCGCAACATCTGGTGCCACCATCTCATTACTGGTATAGTCATTGTTTATGGGCCACTTTTAATAGTTCTGATGAATGCCGTTTCAATTTCTTTTATTGATCACATGAAAATCTGTATTGTTGAATTAAATTTAACGATTTTTTGATTTTGCAGTCACCAGAACTTAGTGGCACAACTTGGTTCAACCTCTCAGCTGTTCAACTTGGTCTTGTTGTATGGTCTATACTTGCTCTACTTCTGCATTTACAGTGGAATGCATAATTTTATCCATTATTTTCAGTGAATCAGTGTCTATTTTTCTTCTTGTATGGCCTTGAATAATATAGGTTAGTGGTTCCCTTTACGGAGCGCTTCTTGGTTCTCTCCTGGTTTACCCAATTTCAGATTTCCTTGGTGAATTTCTTGCTTAATTAATTTATCCCAAGTGATATGTGGAAGTTCTTCATGATTAATGTTAGCTGATCTCTTGGATTAATCTGTTAAGGGAGGAGACGTGAACTCATCATAGCAGCTTTACTGTATGTACTTGGTGGTTTCATCACAGCCTATGCTCCCGGCCTTGGGGTTCTCTTATTAGGAAGGCTTCTGTATGGTCTTGGTATGGGTTTGGTGAGCTTCTCTGGAACTCTCTATTAATGTTCTGGTAGCTGGTAAAGTGATACTTAAAAGAATTATTTTGTAATTTTTAAAAGATTCCATTTGACAGGCCATGCACGGGGCTCCTCTCTATATTGCAGAAACTTGTCCATCTCAGATTCGTGGGACTCTAATATCATTAAAAGAAGTCTTCATAGTTTTGGGGATTTTGGTATGTTTCTAACTTTTTATTTATGTTTATTCAATTGATATATATTCTTTTTTGTTTGATGAATGATATGAGTTCAAAATGGGTATTTTTGCAGTTGGGTTACTTTGTTGGAAGCTTTCAGATTAATGCAGTTGGAGGGTGGCGTTACATGTATGGGCTTAGTGCCCCAATAGCTTTATTAATGGGATTAGGTATGTGGAGTCTCCCACCATCTCCACGCTGGTTACTTCTACGGGCTATTCAAGGTAAAGGTTCTTTACAGGAGTACAAAGAGAAGGCTATTTTTGCCCTGACCAAACTGAGGGGCCGACCTGCTGGTGACAAAGTATCTGAGAGGCAAATAGAAGACACCGTTGTCTCCTTGAAATCTGCCTATACAGATGAATCGGAGGGAAGTTTCTTGGAAGTGGTTCAGGGGCCAGGTTTGAAAGCATTTATAATTGGTGGAGGGTTGGTCCTTTTTCAACAGGTTTATTTTGTCATTATGAGCTATTTCTTTTATTTTCTATCTATCCTTGTGTGTTCTTTTGTTATAATAACATAATGGAGACAATACGGGGATTTTATTTTCGATAAGCTGATTTACCAACTGATTGTGACAGATAACTGGGCAGCCCAGTGTTCTATATTATGCTGGTCCGATCCTCCAGGTAGTAGATAATTAGAAAGAGCCTTTTCTTTTTGTGTTTCTGTCAAATTGTCTAACCGTGTGCCTTTTTCTTGATATTGGATCTATAGACTGCTGGATTTTCTGCGGCCTCTGATGCTACTCGGGTTTCAATCGTAATTGGGGTGTTTAAGGTATGTATAATACTTGTTTCAGCGAAGTTTGGTCTTTGAATTCCCTATCTCGAGGAATAGATCTGCTTACTGTCCTCTTTCTGGTACTGCTTATGTTTCAAGTGTTCTGCACTGTTTTTCAAGAGAGTAATATCTTGTTCTAATTGATCCTTCTCCAGTTGCTGATGACAAGCATAGCTGTCCTAAAAGTGGATGATCTTGGGAGAAGACCCTTGCTGATTGGAGGCATCAGTGGAATTGTATTTATCTTGCTGCCCTTGAGCACTTTGATTTAGTTTTTCCTTACAATGTACCTGCAACTTGTTTGTCAATGAAGAAGAAAATGGTTTATTTTTGTTTTCCTTGTATGTCCTACAGGCCGTTTCGTTATTTCTCCTTTCAGCTTATTATAAATTTCTTGTTGGGTTTCCACTTGTTGCTGTAGCTGCTCTACTCCTCTATGTTGGCTGCTACCAGGTACTATCTTGTATATTGACTCTTAAATAGAGATTTTCTGTAGTGTTCGTTTATTTTTTTTATTTATACTAATTGAAGATCTAATGACAGAAGAATCTGTAACCTTTAATCATAGGGTTCAAAGAAACAAACAAATAAAATAGTTCATAAAGAGAGACATTGATTGCTTGGTTTTTCTTTCCCCCCTTTTCTTTGTCAATGAGGGTTGGCTAATTGAAATTTCTGTTATTCTAATTCCATTTCAGATATCTTTTGGACCTATCAGTTGGCTTATGGTATCAGAGATATTCCCGCTTCGTACGAGAGGTAAAGGTATTAGTCTTGCAGTCCTTACAAACTTCGGTTCAAATGCCATTGTAACCTTTGCGTTCTCACCATTGAAGGTATTGATTACATTCCGTTCGATCTCTTGCCTTCAAAGCTATTTATACTTGCACATGGTTCATAATTAATATCATGTTAACTTGTCATGGAGTGCTCACTGACATTACATTTTCAATTATGCAGGAGTTGCTTGGGGCAGAGAAACTCTTCCTCCTTTTTGGGGCAATTGCTTTGGTATCACTCATGTTTGTAGTATTCGTTGTCCCAGAAACTAAAGGATTGAGCTTGGAAGACATTGAATCCAAAATCTTGAAGTAGAAACTGGAGTGGCCAAAATTTTCATGAAGAGCTTATTTTTAATCAGTCTGGCATGTTTCTCAGGTGACCTTGGAAGGTGTATGCCTGCTCCCATAATAAAATCATTGTATCAATATGTAACTTTTCTTCTTATGAAAAAACTTAAAAGAAATTTCAATTGTCTCTATTGAAAACTGGCTTTTAGTTAGCAGTGATGAGCTGAAAGTTGTGCAGTTGGCAAAATTTCAATCCTGTGTAAGAAAGTAAAAACATTCTGGGAAAGATCTTCAATGCTTCATATGGCTTTTTTGATATCACACGCAGACACCATCTGAAGGACTTGAATGAACTTAACCAGATGGAGCTTCATGCTTGACCTATATCAAAATTTACCTTCTTAATAGTAATTTCTAGGTGGGGAATAGCCATAGAAAAGGCAACAAAAAGGCTTTCTGGTCTTGCGAGGATGGAAACTGTTTTGATCACTCAGACAAGCACTTTCTGCCCTTGTAACTATCTTTCAAGAATTATTAGGGTTTGTACATTTGGGATATGTTTCTGGAAAACAAGGTGCAAAACAAGCGAAGCAAAAGACATTATGCCATTCAGGTCATCTTGGATCCAACTATAAGGAGTGAAGCTTTGCATGTTTTGGAGTGGTGCTTCCTTGGAGCATGCAGTTTTCTGTTACTGTTATGAGGCATTCTTTGGGGGTCTTGTTCCAGTGCAAAAACATTGTGTCCTGCTTACATTGGAACATTATTTTGACAACTTCCAGAACTAAGTCTCAGAACTTGAACCCTGATGATGTATCACATTATTTGTATATAACTGCATCAAGCAATGGTTCCTAGTTAAGAACAAACATGTAGAATTGCCAATGGAGTGATAAGGTGCAATACAGGTGGTACATTCCAATCCAATAATTGCTAAATCCAAATTGTCATAATTTTTTTCATAATCCATATTGCTAGACCTAAGGTTCAACATATGCCATATATTTTTCCTTTCTTATTTTTAGTAAATAGCAAATGAAACTTTATTAAGTGGAGAAGAATGAAGTTCAAACGCTAACCTCAACAGTCACTGTTTTGATGAAATGGGAGTATATCCTACTTTGTACATAACTAACGGTTGTCTTGAACTATGCCACTTGTCACTCATCCAATCCTAATTGTGTGGCCTTTAGGACTTCATCCACCAACCACATGAATTGTAGCAATTAATACGTACTCAAAACTGATCACCCAACCCACCACTCTCACACAGATACTTGCGAATCATCTGGTTTGATCAGAGTCTCCATAACAGTTGATCTCCATGGCTTCAACAATCTCGACTGTCTGTACAGTTAACAGAACGCCGGTAAGATGATTTCCATTCTGTTTTTGAATCTGAACTATAGCCAATTAATTAGCAGTCTTTTTCATTCTTTGTGATTCATTATAGAAACTGAACTATTTATCATACATGGTCTGTGTGAATTTGATTCATATATATGAATCTGTACTTAATGTAAAAATGTCACTATGGGTTTTTTTTTTTTTTAAGTTGGATGATGCCTGAATTTGAAGTTTGTGAATTTCTGGGTATGTGTTTTGAATTTTTGGTTTGTTCATCTGGGTAGTTGAGCTTGAACAGCTCTAGTTCTGGAGGCGGCTCTGTACCAAGCTCGGCCTTCTTAGGTAGCGGTTTGAAGAAGGTGAACTCGAGATTCACTCACCAGAAAATCGAAGCTAAAAGCTTCAAGATTGTGGCGGAAGTGGAGGAGGAGAAGCAGACAGAGAAGGACAAATGGAGAGGCCTTGCCTTTGACACTTCTGATGACCAGCAGGACATCGTCAGAGGAAAGGGAATGGTTGATTCTCTCTTCCAGGCTCCTATGCAAACAGGAACTCACTATGCTGTTATGAGTTCTTATGAATACATCAGTACCGGACTTCGCCAGTAAGAATTTTAAGGATGATGATGACTAATCGAATTTTATTTTAATATATATAAATGTTTGTATGATTTTATTCTTCATTATAGGATGGTTAATTATGTTTCAGATACAACTTGGATAACAATATGGATGGATTCTACATTGCTCCAGCTTTCATGGACAAACTTGTTGTTCACATTACCAAAAACTTCATGACCTTGCCTAACATCAAGGTGAGCCAACTAAAATTTGTTGAAATTCTCTTGTTGTTTTTATGGATTCAACTAGTTTGTTGGATAGATTGTAAGAAGTAGTGGCATACATACAAGTTGTCTTGGAAAATAGTCCCACATGGAAAAAGTCTAAGAAACTTTATACTGATGGAGAGTGATCTACTGTTCAAAATTATTATTATTATTTTTGAAAATCTGATCAAAATTATTTTAGAAACTAGAAAGAAAGAATTTTTGCTACTGCTACATATGCTCGTGCTGCGGGTTTGACGCGCTTTAGTAGGTGGCACTTTGCAGGTGTGCACCTTTCACAGTGTCCATAGAAATTCCAGAGGATTTGTTTGATGTTGAATGTGTTCATACAAAAATTTGGTAGCAAACTAAATCATGCTTTAGGATAGTGTTATTATATGCATCTCAAAGTCAGAAATTGTTTTCATTCGTATTATTGTATTGAATGAAGACGACCTTGGTTTGAAGACAAAGAATGAACAGTTCTTATGAATTTTGTAACAGGTTCCTCTCATTCTTGGTATCTGGGGAGGCAAAGGTCAGGGAAAATCTTTCCAGTGTGAGCTCGTCTTTGCCAAGATGGGAATCACGTGAGTTCATGATCCAACTAGCTTTTAATTATTCCATCCCACGGTGCTGGAAAACCCATATAGAGAACTTAAAAACATTTGCTAGTTTCCTATGAAAAAAAAAAAAACTTTTTGAAGTTCAAGTCCAATTATAGCAAGAGTAATCTCCAATTCACATTTCTTCTTTAAAGGAAAAAGAAGATGTGTTTTTCTTGGTTGCTTTTTGATCTTTGTTGTAATGGAATTTCAGCCCCATCATGATGAGTGCTGGAGAATTGGAAAGTGGGAATGCTGGAGAGCCTGCAAAATTAATCAGGCAAAGGTACCGTGAAGCATCTGATATCATTAAGAAAGGGAAAATGTGCTGCCTCTTTATCAATGATCTAGACGCTGGAGCTGGGAGGATGGGTGGAACCACCCAATACACTGTCAACAACCAGATGGTGAATGCCACCCTTATGAACATTGCTGATAACCCCACAAATGTCCAACTCCCTGGAATGTACAACAAGGAGGACAATGCCCGGGTTCCAGTCATAGTCACTGGTAACGACTTCTCCACATTGTATGCCCCTCTCATTCGTGATGGTCGTATGGAGAAATTCTACTGGGCTCCCACTAGGGAGGACCGAATTGGTGTTTGCATCGGTATCTTTAAGACCGACAATGTTCCTGAAGAGGATGTCGTTAAGATTGTTGATACCTTCCCTGGACAATCTATTGGTAAGCATAGTGGCAGTCTCGCAAGTCCGAGATTATGATTTATTCAGCATTGATGAATAAATAGAATTTCCAATAACATATTTTGCCATTTTGCAGACTTCTTTGGGGCCCTTAGGGCTCGAGTCTATGATGATGAAGTGAGGAACTGGATATCAGGTGTTGGAGTTGAGGGCATCGGGAAGAAGCTCGTGAACTCAAAAGATGGACCCCCAACTTTCGAGCAGCCCAAAATGACAGTTGAGAAGCTTCTCGAGTATGGTAATATGCTTGTCCAGGAACAGGAGAATGTGAAGAGAGTTCAATTGGCTGACATGTACATGAGTGAGGCAGCTCTTGGAGATGCCAACCAAGATGCTATTAAGAGAGGAAGTTTCTATGGTTAGCATCCTTAATCCTCATGGTTCTATTTGGGGGGTTTGAATTTTATTTATTTTCTCATAAAAGTATAAGTATTAGAGGAGGTTTTTCAAAGTTCTGTTTTGTATCTATGCAGGCATGGCAGCCCAACAAGTTAATGTTCCTGTCCCTGAAGGTTGCACAGACCCCACAGCGGCCAACTTTGACCCAACAGCTAGGAGTGACAATGGGAGTTGCCAGTATTGAACCCAAGCCCACTCTTTCTACTACGGCCTCTTTCAGGAAGCAGAGATGCTTTCAGAGAATAGATAACTTGGTGACATTGCTACCTTTGTTGTCCATGACTACTGCTGTGTAAATTTTTAAGTAACATAAACAATGTTTGAGCTTAATTAGCACTTCTTTGTCATTTTCAGTGAGTGACTTAATTACTCTGTTATTTTCCCCCATCAGTTTTCCTTAAAAGCAGGTTATCTGCCCCTCAAGTGAAAAAAGTAAACTGAGAAATAATATATAACATCAATTCAGTTTAAATGGTTTGCTACATCCACCAATGCATAGTCTAAAATAGAAAATGCAAAGGGTTCAAGATTTTCTCATCCATGGACACTTATTACACAGAGTGTTTCTCTTCAATATAAAATGGCTGCAGAGAAAGCTATAGCTAATACTTTTAGATGATTGATGCATGATGATAATCTAAAACTAATAATGAAACATTACAGACAATTTACATCCATAATTCTGAGTAAAATGAATTACAGCCACAAACTAGCATATCCAAGGCATGAAAATTTTCCAACTCAACGACCCATCCATAGGATTGAATCAGTGGTGGACAGAGAATAAGCAGCTGGTGTTTCGTCACCCATTATTAGCATGCCAAGCACTGCACCTTCAAGGAATATATCCGGCAAGACATCTCCATTCAAATACTGCATCACTTGCCTCATGCTAGGCCTAGCCACTGGATTAAAATGTGAGCAGAGCAGCCCTAGCTTCAAGATCAACTCCATTTCCTCTATCACATATTCACCTTCCAATCTCGGGTCACTTGGTTGAAGAATAGCTCCTTGTTTCCAGCACTCAAAAACCCAATCAACCAAAGCTTTCCTTTGAGGCTCTACAGGCCGCCTTCCACATGCCACTTCAAGCATAAATGCCCCCAAAGCAAACACATCGGTGCTAGTAGTCGCCTTGCCAGTTCTAGTAAGCTCTGGTGCAATATATCCAGGAGTTCCAACTACTTGGGTGGTTTCAGGGTTAGTTCCATGATCATGCAATCTAGCCAGCCCGAAATCTCCAAGTCTTCCATTTAGATCAGCATCCAAAAGAACATTACTAGCCTTCACATCTCTATGTAGAACAACTTGTTCCCACTCCTCATGCAGATATAGAAGGGCAGATGCTACCCCATTGATGACTCGATAGCGTTGAGCCCAGCTAAGGTTTGGTTTTTCATTGCAAAATAAAAACTTGTCGAGGCTGGAGTGAGGCATATAATCATAGACCAAGAACAGCTCTCCTCTTCTTCGGCAATAGCCAAGCAGCGGCACCAAGTTCCTGTGCCTTAGCCTTCCCATGGTAGCAATTTCAGAAACAAATTCCTTCATTCCTTGACTTGATCCATGGGAAACTCTCTTTACCGCGATTTCTTTGCTGGAAGAAGGAAGTACTCCTCTGTAAACCTCTCCGAAACCTCCTGCTCCTAGAAGCTCTGTGTCTTTGAAACCCTTTGTTGCTATGTACAGATCCTTGTAGGAAAATCTTTGAGGTCCATATTCCTGTTCCCAATCTTCACGTAATTCTTCGTATTTTTTCCTCCTTGTAACATAAGCTGTCCAGCTGATCGCGCTGATGATCAGCACTACCATTGATACTGTAATTAGTGAGACTGTAACAGCTATACCTGGTTTCCCCTTTGACTTTCTTTGTCTTGGAAATGAAGGAAGCTTTGAGAGTTGTAATTCTTGTGCTTGCCCTTTCCTGTTGAAGCTCCACCCAAGAATATAGTGGTTGCTTGTAACTGATCCAGTCGCAGCAGAGAAACCAACATACATATTGTCTAGGAGAACTAGAGAAAGATCGATGGGTGTTGACAAGAGAGGTCGAATTGGTTTTGGGGTTTCGATAGGAGCTAATGTTACGTTGAGCAGCTTTTCCACTTCATCATAATCTATCCAAACTTGTATTGCATCCCCACTTATGAGCTCTAAGCTCTTATTTTTCCCTTCTGCATTGGAAAAATATGTCACAGGAGCTGAATCATTAGATGTTAGGCTGTTTACATCAATTCCCACATGATTTTCATTGATGTCTTGAAAATCAGGACTCTTAGCGGTATCAAGCTCAATCGCCAAGACGTGGTTTGAAGACCGGCCGTTGTTAGAACTATTGAAGAGTCCCAAATACTGGGTTGCCAGGGCTTGTGAGAAGTCCATGGATGGCGAGATGATGAAGGTAATGCCATGGCCACCAAGATTTGGCAATTCTGGAATAATGGCAAAGACAAAAGTTGTGGAAAATGAAAAAGACTGAGCCAGCCCGGATGACGAGGATGTGTTAAATTTCAGAGGAAGTGGGTAGAAAGCATGGCCAGTTCGTTGGTTGGAAGTGTTGGTCAGCTGCAAAAGGCCATTAGGATGGATTTTCGCGTTCCCATCAAGACGAAGATTGGCTCCATTGAAGCCATTATAGATGAAGGGGTCTTCATCAGCTTGAGTTAAGGTCAACAATTTTATTGGCAGAGAAAAAAGTATCAAGAGGAGAAGTGATGTCAGAGTTATATTCATTGAGAAATTAAATTAGGAAAGAAAGAGGTTTCTTCTTTGCAAAGACAGATGGGGTTTTTGATTGCTTGCTTTGCTTAAAACACTGAGAAGTGAATTTTTTAGATTTAAATATGCTTGTTGAAACAGCGGATCAATTAAGAGTAGAAGATGGTTAGGTTTATTATAAGTCCACCATGCATGTCAATTTTACGTTATTCTCGTCATTTTAGATTCTTCGATTCTTGTTAAATTGGTTTGTAGAAAAATTCTGACTCGTCAGCATCAATTTCAGCTTCCTCATCGCCGTATAAAGAAAGTAGAAGCACGTGAAAAACCTAGACCACTAATTTCTGGGAATCTGAAATTGATGTTAATATCGTGATTTTAGGGCTAGATTGGTACGTAAAAATGAAATAAAATAAAAATGAAATGAAACTGAAAATTGAATGAAAATGAGAATAGAATGAAATGACCATTCTCATTCTAATATTTAGTTGCGGATAGAGAATGATGTAAGAATGAAATGATAATACCTTTTAACATGTTATATTTTTTCATAAAACATAATCAGTTTTAAAAATAAAAAATTTAACCAACTTTAATTTAATTATCATGTAAAATTTTTTTAATTATCCTTAATCCAGATTTTTATTCTAGTTAAAAGATTAATATAATATAATCTTTTATACCAAAAAACTTAATACTATATTAAAAACGGAAAGTAATAAAACAAGAACCTTGCTTTTCTTTCACAACTTAAAATATAGCAAGTTATATATATACGGGCATGTGACGTATATATATATATATAGGCGTGTGGCAGGTATATAACATACATATTATATATAGAGAGAGAAATTAACATTAATTACTTATTTATATATATATATATATATATATATTTATTTATTAGGTATATAAATTTCATTTCCATATCTCTTATATATATTAGGTAATTAGCCTTAATTTCACTTTGTGCAATTTACAACTCACTCCATATATATATATATATATATTCTAGAGTGAGTTGTAAAAAAAGGAGAAAATTAATGAAGATAACAAGTGATTTTAATAAGAAGTGGAAATGAAATGGTCATTTCCTAATTTAAGAAGATGAATAGTTTTGTTAGAATGAGCATTCTAAGAAAATAATTAGAAATGATCATTCCATTTTTAATATAGGACAACAAACAAGAGAAAGAAAATCATAACTGGAATGACCGTTCCATTCCACCTTCATTCCTACGTACTAAACTAAAATGCACCATGCATGACAATTTTAAGAGTAGACGATGACTAGGATTATTATAAGTCCACCATGCATGTCAATTTTACGTTATTCTCGTCATTTTAGATTTAAATATGCTTGTTAAAACTGCATTTCTTCTATTCTTGTTAAATTGGTTTGTAGAAAAATTCTAATCGGTCAGCATCAATTTCAGCTTCCTCGTCGTCATATAAAGAAGTAAAAGCACGTCAAAAAAACTAGACCACTGACTTCTGGGAATGTGAAATTGAACCGATCCAAGTTAGACTTTTTCTTGTAACCAATTTAGCAAGAACTGGTGAGTTGGTACAATATGTGATTTTCTTAGCTCCATTATAATAATCTGGATAAAGCAAAGGGAGATATCATATGCGATTTCCTCATTTTACTATAAAAGATTATATAGCTTGTATTTTTTTTTTTCCTCTGGCAAACAAGAACCATTTCATTAATTCAGAACAAATTTACAATCATTTATCATCATCTATTTTCTGAATTGAAATCCACAAATAAATGTTAGAAGAATATATGTTTGAATTGGTCTTATAATCATTTTCTTGACAATAATTGGTGGATGAGGAAGAAGATGGATTTGGTTGGAGGTGAAATATCAGGATTTCAGGACTTTCTTGCCTTGAAAGTATATAGTTTGGATGAATATTCCCTGACATCTTCAAACTGTGACTTTGTTGGGGCAAGGCTTGTTGAGGTATATTTTACTCTCTCGAAAATATGTTAGTTATACTTTGTTGCAATATTGCTGTATTCATGTTTTTTTTTTTTATGCAATATATATGCAAACTAATTGGTCTTATGCAATATATACTCATGTTTTTTTAAAAATTCATATTAGATAATGAGCCTTCTTAGAAATTCCTGACTTTTCATCATAAACAAAAAGAAAATAGATTGGGTATATCAAATCCTGAAACCGGTCATATTCCGTTAATTATGGTGACAACTCCAGCTTTTCTTGGAGACAACATTCTAGAAGATAGATTTTCCTTCACAAGCTATGGAAGCCATTATATATTCATTAGACATAAGAATATATCCTAAATACTATGTAATTTACTGTAATGAATTATTATTATTTATTTGCATTATAGTCTTCACTCGATCTCATATGCATATAGTTGATTATTGCTAGAAGACTTCAACTGGTTATTGCGCACCTAAGGACATTATCCAATGTATGTCTGTCTATGAGGAATCCTAGGAGGATGAATTAGAAATTCACCTTGGACTACTCAAACGCCAATTTGTAAAAGAACAAAACTAAAGTAATCGCCGGTGTGGTGCCGGTCAATTGTGTTCCGACGATCAATTCAAATATCGAAAAGACTTTTTAAAGTTATAAAGACACTCAGAGGGTATTAATTGCGTACTTTGGAATATGAATCGTCTCTATATTTATAGCAGTTAAATGGGAATGTGTCCTAGTAGGAGACTGGTTCTCAATTTCCCAGATGTTGTGTGTAGAGGAGCGCGCGTTGCGCTGCTCGCAATTTATAAATTTACAACTCGCAATAGAACGAATCCTTGAAGGATAGGGTTCTAAGTTGAGATTGTCAATTCCACAGAGATTACGTAGGTATAACTCACAAAGGGTTGAGGGTTGGTTCTTGTTTAAATCACAACTGTGTTAGTTATTTTCTTACTCTACTTCGAAAGCATAAAAGTAATTTAAATACGAAGTTTAAGATAAGAGTAAAGGACTAGGGTTAGACTTCACCACTAGTCTCGTAGTATGTCATACTTATAATAAATTGGGAGAATTCATGCAAAAGTGTACTAAATGACGCGTTGACAAGTCCCACCTACAACGATGTCACCAAGAGAATACACACACCTTAATATACTATAATCCATATTCGAAAGCATGATTTCCCTAATTACCTAATTACCTAAGTGTAGCGAAATCACCGTCTCGTGATTTTCTTACCTACTTACCTAATTGTTGCGAAATCATTATTTCTAAGCATGGACTATGCAAATCTAGTTATGCATGTTATAGTGAAAACAAGTCTCAAGCCATCACTTGTAGTCCTTGTGAAACTTACAAGTGTTTGAAGATCGTGTGAGAAATTTAAGCATTCTAAGGCAAGAAGATAAATCACAACACATGAACACGAAGAATTTGTAAACTTATGTTTATATAAGACTCAAGGCAAAAGACATATACACTAAGTACATAAAAATTCCCAATTCATTGAAGTTAGAACATATTTACAAGACTAGGGTTTGTCTAAACCCTAGAAAAAGATTAGTTGATCATGGTGGGCTGGAAGCACTCTGTAATACCCCGCTTCAACATATGGTATGATATTGTTCGCTTTGGGCCTGAGCCCGCACGGTTTTGCTATTGGGTTTTACCCCAAAAGGTCTCATACCATTTGAAGAGAATATACTACATATAAGCACATTCCCTTTTCTACACCCAGGCGATATGGGATTGGGCATCATAGACACTAGAGTTCTCATGCACAAGTTATCAACCTAAAACAAAAATCTATGTTTTCCTAATCTAAGAAAAGAAAAAATAAATAAATAAACAGAAGGAAAAAAAAACTGTACTTACTTGGATTCTAAAGTAGTGCCCAAGAATATGCGAAAAAGGTAATTTTCAACAATATCACCTATAGAATTCAAGAAGTATCAGGTAAAACAATAACAATAAAATAAAACTAAAACTAAACTAAGAAAAATAACAATAAAAATAAAAAAAAATTAAAACTAAAACTAAACTATAATAATAAAGAAAAAATTTTTGTTTTGTTTTTTGTTTTTGTTTTAAACCTAAAACAGTGAACTAATAAAAAATAAATAAATAAAAAAATTGGAAAGACTTTTTTTTTCTTTTTGATAATAATAAAAAAAAAACTAAATTATAACTAGTAGAAGAATTAAATCAAACGAAATTTGATTATTTTCTTATTTGCGATTCCCCGGCAACGGCGCCAAAAACTTGATGTTATTTTCAAATTGTTAAATAACTCGCAAGTGTATGAATCTATTGAAGTATAGATCGGCAAGAACGAGGTCGAACCTAAGGGAATGCTTTGAGAAGAAAAACTAATACAAATTTAAATTAATTTAAAACTAATCTAGTTTAAACAAAAGTTGATTAATTTGAATGATTAAACTAACAAGCAAATAAAATAACACAATTGAAATCAAATAGAGAAAATAACTAAGGTTTTGGATTCCACCACCATTAAATCCATGAAGCTTCTAGTATTCATTTATTAATTCTCAAATTTAGAGTAGCAATCAAGAAATCAATATGTTGCTTACTAAAGATTTAACAATAAAGCACACTGAAAAATATATCAAAAATGTAGATTTTCCTTCGCTTTACTAATGTAAAATTCTAAGCATCTTATGTATCCAATTTAATGAAAAACATAAGATCAAAGATTATCACTTTTAAGAAAATACAAACTCAAGCTTAAATTAATTATAATACTTTCTAACTACCACATATACATGATATAGATGATGAAAGAACTATAAAATAATTAATCACAAGAAGCGAAAATCATAAGCAATTAAATCATACACATGAGAATCAATTAATGAACAAAAGAACTTCACTTCATCAATGAAAGTTTCCTCCTCAACCCTAGTTGAGGAGTTTAGTTACACATGGTAGAAGAAGAAGATAACAAATAAATAAAAGACAAAATAAGTAAATAAAACCCGGATTGTCTCTTTCTTCTCTGCCCTGGCCTCCACTTCTTTTCTCCTCTTCAAAATAGCCTCTAATTCACCTCTTTATACCCTAAGATAATACATAAAGTCCTAATCCAATTAAAAAATAAAGTCCTAATCCAATTAGGAGATAATTAGGGTTTTCCCGCAGCCCTAAATAGGTATATTTTTTTGCTGACATTCAGCCCAAGTTTTGACCTAGTAGAAGTCCGATTCACGAAATTTACGTAAAATACAAAAGTGTCCAGAATTGAATTTCGTTCAACTTACGTGAGAATTAAGTTGAATTGATGCTCAAAAATAAGAATTTAGGTCCACTTTCCAAAACGCGATTAAAACTGGATTAAGTATAGAATTGGGCTTCAAGCCCGTAATCTTCTTAAGCAGTTATAATTCTCTTGAACCTCTTCCTTGGGCTGATTTGAGTTGAAATATGAAGTTGAATGGACCCATTAGATGTAGGCTTCATATAACCAAAATCATGGTTTTAATATAAATAATCATTAAGGTACTGAAAAGACAAAAAACATAAAAATAGAGTAAAATCACAAATAAACTATTACTAAGAAAATAAAATATGCAAATTAAGAGGCTAGAATGCGTAACATTCAACTCCATTTCCTCTACCACATAATCACCTTCCAATCTCGGGTCATTGGTTTCAAGAATAACTCATTGTTTTCGGTTCTCAGAAACCCAATCAACCAAAATCATCTCTTCAGGCAATCCTTGTAGCTCTATAGGCCTCTTCCACATGCCACTTCAAGCATAAATGCTCCAAAAGCAAACACATCAATGCTAGTAGTCGCCTTGCCTTTTCTAGTAAGCTCTGGTGCAATATAGCCAACAGTTCCAACCACTTGATTGGTTTGAGGATTAGCTCCATGATTATATAATCTAGCCAGCTCAAAAATCTCCAAGTCTTCCATTTAGATCAGCATCCAAAAGAATATTACCAGCCTTCACATCTCTATGTATGACAACTTGTTCCCACTCTTCATACAGATATAGAAGGGCATATGCTACTCCTTTAATGACTCGATATCATTGAGCCCAATAAAGGTTTGATTTTTCATTGCTGAATAAAAACTTGTCGAGGCTTGCATTAGGCATATAATCATAGACCAAGAGCAGCTCTCCTCTTCTTCAGCAGTAGCCAAGTAGCTGTGCCAAGTTCCTGTACCTTAGCCTTCAGATGCTAACAATTTCAGCAACAAATTCCTCCATCCCTTGTTTTGATTCGTGGGAAACTTACTTTTACGCGATTTCTTTGTTGGAAGAAGGGAGCACTCCTCTGTAAACTTTTCCGAAATCTCCTGCTCCGAGAATCTTGTTGCTTTGTACAAATGCTTGTAGGAAAATCTTTGAGGTCCGTATTCATGTTCCCAATCTTCACGTAACTCTTCAATTTTTTTCCTCCTTGTGGCGGGAGTGGAGAAGGAGAAGCAGACAGAGAAGGACAAATGGAGAGGCCTTGCCTTTGACACTTCTGATGACCAGAAGGACATCGTCAGAGGAAAGGGAATGGTTGATTCTCTCTTCTAGGCTCTTATGGAATCAGGAACTCACTATGCTGTTATGAGTTCTTATGAATACGTCAGTACCGGACTTCGCCATTAAGAATTTTAAGGATGATGATGACTAATCGAATTTTATTTTAATATATATAAATGTTTGTATGATTTTATTCTTCATTATAGGATCGTTAATTATGTTTCAAATACAACTTGGATAACAATATGGATGGATTCTACATTGCTCCAGCTTTCATGGACAAACTTGTTGTTCACATTACTGAAATACCTTCCAGAAAATTTCGCGCATGAGGTGGCCAGTCTCATATATAAAACTTGGGAGATACATATAACTGGTAGGAACAAGCATAGAATACAAAAGATATAATGAACAATTTTCTAAAAGCAGAATAGAAAGTTCCTCTGAATTAAAATAACCGCTAACTAAACAAGTATGTCCGGTAATACAATTTAGAAGTCTTGTAACCCAAGGACCCCTTAACCAGAATGAACAAAAATTTTTAATTCTAAAATTAATACCAACAATCAAAGTCTCAAAAGTTCATAGTATAAGTCTTGAAGAAGACAAGTTCCTACCCTGTAACTGATGAGATGAGACGTCTGCTACAACCAAACCCTAAAACTCTATCCTGGCGGTGGAACCTATCTGAAACCTGAAATATCAACAAAGTGGGTTAAACCTATGAGCAAGTTCTATCTACTACATCCTAATCAGAGAACCAATATACATACCCTCAGTATAAGGGACACAAAATAAATCTATAGATTTAACATACAAGTTATTCTTTTATCTAGTTTCATGTTTCCAAAATAACAGTCAATATTTATATATTCCACCCAAACCCTTATTATGCAAAAGTGAATACATTCTTTAAGTTCAGCAGAAATAAACATAACATGAAATACTATCAAGTTTAAGCAATCCTAACATGTCACCATTTTATCTTTTGATACCTTAATAAGTATAGGTATATACATACCGGTCATTCCCTACCTAATTCATGTTTTCAGAAATCAAAATCATCTTATAAGTTGTCCCAACAAACCCTTATCATTCAACAATTAATACATTCTTTAAGTTCAAAGTAAAGAAACATATGCATGCATTTTATTAAATTTAGGCAATCATGACAAAGCAAATATAATGTATAGATACCTTATTAGGTATGGGCGATCCTGACACGCTGGGCAATCCTGACATGCCAAAATAAAATGCATAGATACCTTATTAAGTATGGGCGATACTGACACGCCGGGCAATCCTTACATGCCAAAATAAAATGCATAGATACCTTATTAGGTATGGGAGATCTTGACACATCGGGGCAATCCTTACATGCCAAAATAAAATGCATAGATACCTTATTAGGTATGGGCGATCCTAACACGCCGGGCAATCCTTACATGCCAAAATAAAATGCATAGATACCTAATTAGGTATGGGCGATCTTGACACGCCGGGCAATCCTTACATGCCAAATAAAATGTATAGATGCATTCCCAATATGAAACATAAAATAAACAAGGTGCATTATGATTTTAATTTGCACAAACAAAGTAATTCAAATTATCCGACATGAAATTATCACCATAAGACAAATCGTTCACAAGTAAACTAGAATCAAGTATTTAATGGACATTTATATCCTTAAAGAAAAATATATTCAAGTAAATCAAATAACACAATTTAACCACTTTAGAAGCAAACACCCAATCCAACCCCCAATGCACTCAAATTTATGAGGGAGTCTAAACCTAACTCTTTTCTAGGTAAATCATTTTGACATGAAATTTAAACCTCAAGCTCCTTAAGCTCCCAAGAAGTTAACATAAAATTTTGGGAATTTTTAGAATTATAAAAGTATTTTTAAAAAATAATTTTCTGAATTTTTAAGTTTTTCCAAAAATTTCAAAAATTCAAAACAAATACCAAAATAATTCAGAATGGGCCCATATCGGACCCAGAGGTGGGCCCCCTCAGCTGGCGCCGGCTCCGCCCCCACGCGCCGGCTGGGGCTGTCTTCCCTAGTGCGCATGGCAGCGCGCTGGGGGATTTTCTGGCGCTGTTTTCGGCCTCTCCCGATCTCCATTCACCCTAATTTTTGTAGCATTCTTCTCCTCTTGATCCCCTCTACCCATTGGTACAAAAATCCCCATAAAAAATTGCCCGAATCAGAAACCCCTAATTCACAAGTTCTAGGGTTCTTTGAAAAAATTCAAAAGTTTAAGGCCAAATTCCTCACGATCTGTTTTCCTGAAGATCAAGGGTCGTTTACCGGATATTAACAACTCAAAAGTTTTAGAAATCAACACCCTTTTCCATCCCAAATTCATGCATGTACGAATTTTATCCATTAAATACATACATTAACTATATATGCATATATTCATACATATATAATTCTAGACTCCTATATATAATTTGCATAATCATTCTTAGGAAATTTATCAATAGTAAGAACAGAAAATAAACATAAAAATTATATACAAATTTTTCATATAAACAAAATCCTCAAACTTAAACTATGCATACGGATTCAAAGGGGAAGAGAAGAATCAAACTTGCCTCTTTGACGAATCAACTTGTTCACCCGATCGTTTCTTCACTCCCTTCTCTCTTTTGTTTACTCTCTTAGTTCTGTGCGTAAAGCCAACGGCAAAAACCCTAATTTCTTATTTCCTTTTGTCCTAATTATTTTATTATATTATTGTTTTTCTAAAAACTAAATAACTAAAAATAATAATAATAACAATAATAATATAACTATAACCCTGACCCAACAACTTAAGCATATCCTTAGCCCAACCATTCTAGCCTAGATTCCTCCCTAGCCCAAACCAAAGCATTTAAAAGATTTAAATAAAATAATACATAACCAATAAATAATTCACATAAAATGATAAAAATATAAACAGAGAAATTTACATGAAATAATTGGAATTTATAAAACATAAATAATCCACATAAAATAATAACAATCAAACTTATCAATTCACATGAAATAATAAAATGCATATAAAGGAAAAGTAACTCATATAAAATGATAAAATATAGAGACAAGACATTTTATAAGAATTAATAATAAAATAAATAAATAATAATAATATAAAGTAATTCAAATTCTTTAAAATAATTGACCTCCAAATTTTTGGGTATTACAATTACCAAAAACTTCATGACCTTCCCTAACATCAAGGTGAGCCAACTAAAATTTGTTGAAATTCTCTTCTTGTTTTTATGGCTTCAACTAGTTTGTTGGATAGATTGTAAGAAGTAGTGGCATACACGGAAAAAGTCTAAGAAACTTTCTTAAAGTTCGAGATTGGAGAGTGATATACTGATCAATTATTTTTTTGTGAAATCTGATCAAATTTATTTTTAGAAATTAGAAATAAAGAATTTTTGCTACTGCTACATATGCTTGTGGTTTGGGTTTGAGGCGCTTTAGTAGGTGGCACTTGGTGTGCACCTTTCACACAGTGTTCATAGAAATTCCAGAGGATTTGTTTTATCTTGAATGTGTTCATACAAAAATTTCGTACAAAAAATTGGTCCCATATCACATGGTTTCATCCTTGCATCCCTGGTCATAACTTTATTTTGTGGTCGGCTATTCAGAACCGTCTCCAAACTCTTGACAGAAAGAATTATTTCTTCTTGAGATGCCCAAACTTCTGCTCTCTCTGTCTCTCAGCTGCAGAATCTCACTCACTTATTTTTTGAGTGTGAATTTTCGGCTATCATTTAGCGATTTCTTCAGCACAAGTGTGGGAGTTGCCAGTATTGAACCCAAGCCCACTCTTTCTACTATGGGCTCTTTCAGGAAGCAGAAATGCTTTCAGAGAATAGATAACTCAGTGACATTGCTACCTTTGTTGTCCATGATTACTGCGGTGTAAATTTTGATGTAATATAAACAATGTTTGAGCTTAATTAGCACTTCTTTGTCATTTTCAGTGAATAACTTTAGTACTTGCTTAGTTTGTCACTCTGAAAACAGTTGTCAGAAATTGTCAACCAAGTAGATTTTTGTACTGTTTTTAGATTTTCAATTATCAAAAAACAGAAAACTGAATCAAACAGCCCCTGATTACTCTGTTATTTTCACCCATCAGTTTTCCTTAAAGCAGATTATCTGCACCCTCAAGTGAAAAAAATAAACTGAGAAATGATATATATATAAATTTAGATTAAATGGTTTGCTAGAAACACCAATAGAAAATGCAAAGGGTTCGAGATTTTCTCATCCATGGACACTTCTTATACAGAGTGTTTCTCTTCAATATAAAATGGCTGCAGAGAAAGCTATAGCTAATACTTTTAGATGATTGATGCATGATGATAATCTAAAACTAATAATGCAACATTACAGACAATTTACATCCATAATTCTGAGTAAAATGAATTACAGCCACAAACTAGCATATCCAAGGCATGAAAATTTTCCAACTCAACGACCCATCCATAGGATTGAATCAGTGGTGGACAGAGAATAAGCAGCTGGTGTTTCGTCACCCATTATTAGCATGCCAAGCACTGCACCTTCAAGGAATATATCCGGCAAGAAATCTCCATTCAAATACTGCATCACTTGCCTCATGCTAGGCCTAGCCACTGGATTAAAATGTGAGCAGAGCAGCCCTAGCTTCAAGATCAACTCCATTTCCTCTATCACATATTCACCTTCCAATCTCGGGTCACTTGGTTGAAGAATAGCTCCTTGTTTCCAGCACTCAAAAACCCAATCAACCAAAGCTTTCCTTTGAGGCTCTACAGGCCGCCTTCCACATGCCACTTCAAGCATAAATGTCCCCAAAGCAAACACATCGGTGCTAGTAGTCGCCTTGCCAGTTCTAGTAAGCTCTGGTGCAATATATCCAGGAGTTCCAACTACTTGGTGGTTTCAGGGTTAGTTCCATGATCATGCAATCTAGCCAGCCCGAAATCTCCAAGTCTTCCATTTAGATCAGCATCCAAAAGAACATTACTAGACTTCACATCTCTATGTAGAACAACTTGTTCCCACTCCTCATGCAGATATAGAAGGGCAGATGCTACCCCATTGATGACTCGATAGCGTTGAGCCCAGCTAAGGTTTGGTTTTTCATTGCAGAATAAAAACTTGTCGAGGCTGGAGTGAGGCATATAATCATAGACCAAGAGCAGCTCTCCTCTTCTTCGGCAATAGCCAAGCAGCGGCACCAAGTTCTTGTGCCTTAGCCTTCCCATGGAAGTAATTTCAGAAACAAATTCCTTCATTCCTTGTTTTGATCCATGGGAAACTCTCTTTACCGCGATTTCTTTGCTGGAAGAAGGAAGTACTCCTCTGTAAACCTCTCCGAAACCTCCTGCTCCTAGAAGCTCTGTATCTTTGAAACCCTTTGTTGCTATGTACAGATCCTTGTAGGAAAATCTTTGAGGTCCATATTCCTGTTCCCAATCTTCACGTAATTCTTCGTATTTTTTCCTCCTTGTAACATAAGCTGTCCAGCTGATCGCGCTGATGATCAGCACTACCATTGATACTGTAATTAGTGAGACTGTAACAGCTATACCTGGTTTCCCCTTTGACTTTCTTTGTCTTGGAAATGAAGGAAGCTTTGAGAGTTGTAATTCTTGTGCTTGCCCTTTCCTGTTGAAGCTCCACCCAAGAATATAGTGGTTGCTTGTAACTGATCCAGTCGCAGCAGAGAAACCAACATACATATTGTCTAGGAGAACTAGAGAAAGATCGATGGGTGTTGACAAGAGAGGTCGAATTGGTTTTGGGGTTTCGATAGGAGCTAATGTTACGTTGAGCAGCTTTTCCACTTCATCATAATCTATCCAAACTTGTATTGCATCCCCACTTATGAGCTCTAAGCTCTTATTTTTCCCTTCTGCGTTGGAAAAATATGTCACAGGAGCTGAATCATTAGATATTAGGCTGTTTACATCAATTCCCACATGATTTTCATTTATGTCTTGAAAATCAGGACTCTTAGCGGTATCAAGCTCAATCGCAAAGACGTGGTTTGAAGACCGGCCGTAAATCTAATCTGCGAAATAATTACTATATAAAGTCAGGCTAATTATAAAGTCGACATCATGATGTGGCAAGTAATTGTTGTTTTTGTTTAAACCTCAATCTTTTTCATTTTTGGTTTGTTTAGTTTGGAAGCATTCTGCACTGTATAGCACCTTGGCAACATAATAAGAGATTATGTGTTTGAGTGTTTTACAAGAAAACTGCCTTGCATATTTTTATTTATTTATTTATTTTTCTGGTCAGTAAAACTGCATTTCTTTTATTCTTGTTAAATTGGTTTGTAGAAAAATTCAAACTGGTGAGGATCAATTTCAGCTTCCCGGCCGTCATATAAAGAAAGTAAAAGCACGTAGAAAAATTGCATCAAAAACCAGAACATTTGAATTCTTCATTTTTCATATTTTCTGCAGAAGAACTAGACCACTGACTTCTGGGAATCTGAAATTGAACCGTTGGACTTTTTCTTGTAACCAATTTAGCAATAACTGGTCAGATGGGATTTTCCCAATTTCTTGTATGATACTGACATTAGCTTCATTACAATAATATGGTCAAAGCAAAGGGTGGTACCATATGTAATTTCCTTAGCTTCACTATAATAATATGGTCAAAGCAAAGGGTGATATCATATGTGATTTCCTTAGCTTCATTATAATAATATGGATAAAGCAAAGGGAGATATCATATGTGATTTCCTCATTTTATTTTACTATAACAGATTATATAGCTTGTATTTTTTTTTTTTTTCTCTGGCAAACAAGAACCATTTCATTAATTCAGAACAAATTTACAGTCATATATCATCATCTATTTTCTGAATTGAAATCCATAAATAAATGTTAGAAGAATATATGTTTGAATTGGTCTTATAATCAGAAGATGAAATGATTGAAAGTTCATTTTCTTGCCAATAATTAGTGGATGAGGAAGATGTGTAGTTCTTTAAAGGAACTGAGATGATTTGGTTGGAGGTGAAATACCTATCTTAAACAGGAATTCAAGACTTTCCTAACACAGACCAGGCTTGTTGAGTTGTTATATTTGACTTTCTTAGTTATACTTTGTTGCAATATTGCTATATATGCAATATATATTCATGTTTTTTTTTTTAAATCTATATTAGATAATGAGCCTTCTTAAAAATTGCTGGCTTTTCATCGTAAAAAACAAGAAAATAGATGAGGTATATCAAATACTGAAACCGGTACTATTCGGTTAATTATGGTGACAACTACAACATTCCTTGGAGATCCCATTCTAGAAGATAGATTTTCCTTCACAAGCTATGTAAGCTATTATATATTCATTAGACATAAGAATTCATCCTTAATTAATACTATGTAATTTACTGTAATGAATTATTATTATTTATTGCATTATAGTCTTCACTTGATCTCATATGCATATATCTTGTATTTTTTTTTTCTTCTGGCAAACAGGAACCATTTCACTAATTCAGAACAAATTTACAATCATATATCATCAGTTATTTTCCGAATTGAAACTCACAAACAAATGTTAGAATAATATATGTTTGAATTGTTCTCATAATAAGGAGATGAAATGCTTGAAAGTTCATTTTCTTGCCAATAATTGGAGGTGGATGAAGAAGATGTGTAGTTTAAGGACATTAGATTAGGGGTGCAATGCTACGGTTCCTTACTATTTTTGGTGGAACTAAAACTGAAATCGTTTTCAATGGTTCCTTAATTTTGAAACCGAAACCGTTGATCATGAGTTCGGTCCAATTCGGTTCGGTTCCGATTCTCCAATTGTTCTTTGTCAATTTTTTTTTTTTTAAACATTGACAAGATACAACACGCATACTTGTCCACCCCTAGTTATAACAATAGATTAGAAGCTTTTAATATTTATTTATATATCTTATATTATATAAATATATAGAACATTAGAACTTAGAAGTTAAATGTATTGATCTATATATTATAAATTTTATACTTTATATATAAATAGAAGACTAGAATTTAGAAGGTATTAGTGTTCATTTATATATTATATATTATATATAAATATTTTTTCTAACGGTTCCAATTCCGGTTCTTTGACTTGGAACTGGAAATGTAGTGAACGGTTCCTAAAATTTGGAACCAGAACTGTAGTAAACGGTTCAGTTCAATTCAATTACGGTTCTGGTTCTGGTTTCACCGGTTCTTTGTGCACCCCTACATGACATGAATTTAAAATCTTCAGACTGTGACTTTCTTGGGACAAGGCTTGTTGAGTTGTTATATTTGACTTTCTCTAAAATATGTTAGTTATACTTTGTTGCAATATTGCTATATATGCAATATATATTTATGTTTTTTTTTAAATTCCATATTAGATAATTAGCCTTCTTAGAAAATGCTGGCTTTTCATCATACACAAGAAAAAAATGTCAGTTATGTGGTGCGAAAACGGTTCTAATCCTTAGACTTAGATCTAGAGGGGTGAATAGGTCTTCTTGTCTAATTTTTAGAGATTAATTATCCACAATGATTATCAATTAAGTATTTAAATCAATCCCAAAATAAATAAAGCAAGTAAGGAAAGTTAGAGATGATACCAGAAAAACCATTCCACTATCTCGAAGCAAAGTACAACAGACTTTGTCCCAGACTCACACCCACTTCATTTTGATAAGAACTTGATGCGGAACGCCTCAAGCTTACATTTGCAAATTTTAGTCCAATTGCTGCAGACTCCCAGCTAACGTCACAATTCTTTTATAAGGGTAGTTGAATGAACACAAATACTTTGCAAGTATTTTATTTTCTTTGTAGTGATCATTTCTACTCCTCTTAAGATAAAAACTTGTAATTTCAAGGAACCACCTCTACTGCTCTGATCAAACTGTGTAGGCTGATGATGTCTTAAAGAATCCATTAATCAGATTAAGAAGAATATCACAACTTAAATACTCCGTGTGTGTGCTCTCAAAAATAAAATCAATAAAGATTTTCTCAAATAAATCTCTCTTTTAGTTCAAAAATATATTTCTTTCTTAAAAAGTAATGCATTGAGTTTCTCACTTAGGTTGAAGCATGAATAGGTATTTATAAGGTTTAGAGTCCTTAGTATGCTTGGAAAACAAGTTTGAAACACTTAAGGAACGTTTTAGAGAAGTCTAAATTTCAAAGTCCTGAAAAAAGTCGGGTCGGTCTTAAAGAACCGGTGGAACTTTTCAAATATGCTGAAAATCAAAAGTTCCGAAAGAAGTTGAACCTGTCCTAAAAATTGAGAATTGACGGGACTTCTGAAATTTCATTATTCAAGTTTAAAACATATTTTCTAAGTCCTAACCCCACCAAAGTTCAAACATAGTGTCCTCACTTACATACTTGTACTAAGTGATATTCTCATCAAATTCACGGTATCGAGATACCTTCCGTTCAGCTCCGAAGATTGCAACACAAGATCAAACAAAAATTATAACTCAATCAACAAATTTTGACACCGAAATTCGTCAATTACAATTATATATCTCATAGAAAATAGATTGGGTATATCAAATCCTGAAACCAGTCATATATTCCGTTAATTATGGTGACAACTCCAGCTTTCCTTGGAGATAACATTCTAGAAGACAGATTTTCCTTCACAAGCTATGAAAGCCATAATATATTCATTAGACATAAGAATTCATCATTAATACTATGTAATTTACTATAATGAATTATTATTATTTATTTGCATTATAGTCTTCACTCGATCTCATATGCATATGGTTGATTATTGCTAGAAGACTTCAACTGGTTATTGCGCCCCTAAGGACATTATCCAATGTATGTCTGTCTATGTGGAATCATAGGAGGAAAATTTTTGAGTCAAACCTATATTTTGAGTTGTACAAAGTGGATACTTGAACTCGAGACCATCTCTTATCAAATTTCAAATTTCTCAACCGTATGCAAGCTATCAATTGATTTGTGAAGAGACAAATTCGATAATTTTCACGACTGATCTATCAATTGATCGAGACAAAGTAAGAAAAGACACTAATATGCATCAATGGTACAATTTCATCTGAATTTTAATGTATACACTTTTCTTAAGCTGCAAAAACACATTTTATGTAGAAATCTAGAAATGTAGCTAAATATACAGAACAGTCTTATACCAATGGAGGAAATGATCATTGGCTAGACTTTAGAATTTATTAATTAATAGAACAACCTTCTACACTAAATCCAGAAAACCATTTCTATGTCTGCAGTTGAATAGATGTTCCTCTTCAACTGGCTTGGAGTATCCTTCCCTAGTTTAAATTGTAGTATAAAATCCTGTTAGAGGATGAACTATCAAATCTTTGAATAAGAGGAAAAATAAATTCACAATGCCTAGTGAGCCATGTATAGAATCTATAGCAGAATCATGAGTAGTCCTGTTGAATAGTTACTACAAGAATACTGGTTTTTCACAACACAGTATTATATACGGTGTGCGCCCTTGCACGTTATAAAAGATCTTCTTTCACGCATTTGTCGTGAGCCTTACTTCGTGCAGGTCATAAATACTATTATATACGAGGTGCTTTGCTCTCCGTTACCGTTAACAATGTAAGTGCTATGTGGAATGCAATAAGTTTTATGTTTGGTTTGTTAATAATAATTATAAAAAATAAAATAAAATCATTCACTATTCTTCTAAAAGTGACAAAACTTGAAGTGAAAGATAAAGAATTAATATCAAAGCTAACCTTAATATTTTAAAAGACAAAAGAGTATGCTAGTAAATTAGTTCAAATAATTATTTTTATTTTTTTTGCAGTAGCTTTTCTAAACAAAATTGTTATCGTTTCTTTTCTCTTTTTTTTTATAACTTATTCAAACACTATTTTTTTTTCTTTCCTTTTCTAACTAATGTTTTTATTTTTTTTATTTATTCAAACAGAGTCTTAACTTTTAAAAGCAGTGAAACGTAAGAAAAACTTAATTTCTCTCGTTGCATTGTATAATCGAAATAATCACAGCCCTCACGTGTTAAGATTTATTGCTACTAACCAAATTTTTTTTCTTCATTAAACACTCTGATTATTAAATAAAATTTTATTCATATTAAGCACATTATTCAAAAAAAAAAAAAAAAAACCGCGCTCTCTAATTTTCGCTCCTGCGAAGCGGCACCCCCTCTCTCTCTTCCCTCCGGCATTCTCCATATCTCTCTTTAGTTGCTCCATTTTCTCTCTCGCACCAGCCCTGTCCCTCTCTCTGCGGTCGCTCACACTCAACCCAACCGCTAACCTCGTTTCCTTTTCGTCTCTCAAACCTAAATCTTCATTTTCACCGCTTCCTATATCTATTTCTATATGTATCTATCTGATCGCTTTTGTACTTCTAATTTCCATCTCCAAAACCCTAGTCTTGCTCTCTCGCAGAATCTATTCATTATTCTGATTTCGAATTGCCAGAGAAGATGAAGACTAGGGCTCTTCAATTAGTGGCCATGGACTGTTAAATTTCAAAAGAGATGCCTGTTGCGGAGCTGAAAGAGTGGCACAAGGCTTCTACGGAGACTGTGAATGCTCCCAGGGAACGCCTCAAGCAGAAGCGTCAATTTCTTCTCAACATCAATGGTTGGTTCAATTTTCATATATCTTATACTTTTCATTTTATTGATTTCGTTTTTAGCTTCTTCTCTGCCGGGTTTTCTACTGGAATCTTTCATGTTTGAAAGTAAAACAGAATAACTCCCAACCTAAAGACCCTTTTTTTACCACTACGCCTTCATGTTTTTCCTTTTTCTTCTTCATGTGTTTATTTCCCATTGGAACACAATGGACTTGTATACAGTTTACAATGTATGACAGTTTAATATACATATATCCTGTTAATTTTCCTAGTTTCAAATGTTCCTAGGATTGAATATTGCTATAAATAATTATTAAAGTCCAAAATTGTCTAATGGATTTAATGATCAGGCTTTTTATTCCCATCCAATCTTATTGATGCATACTGTGATGAAAAAGTAGAGTTCACCTTTCTATTGTGTTTACTAGAACCTTGAGAAACAATAGCCATTACAAATCTAATTATTGGTTATATAGGAGAAGCTTGGGTGAATGATGTTAATTTTGGGTAAGGCTTCATCACTGTAAACGTGATGTTGGTAGGTTTTGTTATTTAAGTATTAACATTATATGGGACAAGCAGAGGAGGTTACAAGGCAAAAGTTTAGAAGAATGAAGTTAAACCATCACTATGCAGAAAAGAGAAATTCTTCTTTATTTAACATTATAATTTAATTAATTATCATTTTTTCTCTTAAATAGATTAAACATGGATACAAATCATATGTAAAAGCTTGTGTTGTTGCTGTTGGCACTGATGCCAAGGGAAACATCAACATTGAAGAGTTAAGGAAGGCTGGTGAAGCAAATAAGGATAATCTGTCCGCTCTTGTATATGTTTGAGTGCACATACATGTACTTATCTCTTTTTGGTTGCTTTTGGGTGGGTGGAGAGAGGTATAAGTAGTTAGGCCAACCTTGCCAGAGGAATTTGTCTTTGTTTAGAAACTGTATTGTTGGAAAACTTCATCTCAAAAAAATAAAATAATAAATAAATAAAAAGGTATAACGGAATTAAATTGCGCTCCTGCATATTTGTGCCTGCCTTCATCATCATGACCATCACCATGAGCACCTCCACCAGTATGCAAATGCAATAGACTCATCTACTTTTCATTCATGCTATCAATGAGGTGCTTTTTTTTTTTCCATTTGAGTGACAGGCTTAGGTTTTAATTTCCAGGTTTGAGGCAAAATGCAATTCTTAGCTGAGGCCGTTCATTTCTTTTTTCCAATAATTTATATGTGTTCCTTTAGGTAGTTTATTGATTTGAATTTTTTTTTCTTCAATAATTTATATGTAATCCATCTCCAACAAGAATTGGGGTTTTGGCTCGAAGATATTGTAATCCTTATCCAACAAAGAATTGAGTTTATGATTCTATAAATAGTTAAATGGTTTATGGGTTGAGACTGTATTGGGCTCCAAAGAATTGTAATCATTCTCCATCAAGGAATTGGGTTTTATCCGGGAAGGAATTAACTTTTGGGCTTTAAGAAATTATAATTCTTGTCCAACAAGAAATTAGGTTTACGACGTTATAATTAGGTAAATAGGTTATTTATTTTCTGATAAAAGTATAAGGATTAGAGGAGTTTTTCAAAGTTTCTGTTTTGTTTCTATGCAGGCATGGCCGCCCAACAAGTTAATGTTCCTGTCCCTGAAGGTTGCACAGACCCCACAGCGGTCAACTTTGACCCAACAGCTAGGAGTGACAATGGGAGTTGCCAGTATTGAACCCAAGCCTACTCTTTCTACTATGGGCTCTTTTAGGAAGCAGAAATGCTTTCAGAGAATAGATAACTCGGTGACATTGCTACCTTTGTTGTCCATGACTACTGCTGTGTAAATTTTGAAGTAATATAAACAATGTTTGAGCTTAATCGGCACTTCTTTGTCATTTTCAGTGAGTGACTTAATTACTCTGTTATTTTCCCCCATCAGTTTTCCTTGAAAGCAGGTTAACTGCCCCTCAAGTGACAAAAAGTAAACTGAGAAATAATATATAACATCAATTCAGTTTAAATGGTTTGCTACATCCACCAATGCACAGTCTAAAATAGAAAATACAAAGGGTTCGAGATTTTCTCATCCATGGACACTTCTTATACAGAGTGTTTCTCTTCAATATAAATGGCTGCAGAGAAAGCTATAGCTAATACTTTTAGATGATTGATGCATGATGATAATCTAGAACTAATAATGCAACATTACAGACAATTTACATCCATAATTCTGAGTAAAATGAATTACAGCCACAAACTAGCATATCCAAGGCATGAAAATTTTCCAACTCAACGACCCATCCATAGGATTGAATCAGTGGTGGACAGAGAATAAGCAGGTGTTTCATCACCCATTATTAGCATGCCAAGCACTGCACCTTCAAGGAATATCTCCGGCAAGACATCTCCATTCAAATACTGCATCACTTGCCTCATGCTAGGCCTAGCCACTGGATTAGAATGTGAGCAGAGCAGCCCTAGCTTCAAGATCAACTCCATTTCCTCTATCACATATTCACCTTCCAATCTCGGGTCACTTGGTCGAAGAATAGCTCCTTGTTTCCAGCACTCAAAAACCCAATCAACCAAAGCTTTCCTTTGAGGCTCTACAGGCCTCCTTCCACATGCCACTTCAAGCATAAATGCCCCCAAAGCAAACACATCGGTGCTAGTAGTCGCCTTGCCAGTTCTAGTAAGCTCTGGTGCAATATATCCAGGAGTTCCAACCACTTGGGTGGTTTCAGGGTTAGTTCCATGATCATGCAATCTAGCCAGCCCGAAATCTCCAAGTCTTCCATTTAGATCAGCATCCAAAAGAACATTACTAGACTTCACATCTCTATGTAGAACAACTTGTTCCCACCCCTCATGCAGATATAGAAGGGCAGATGCTACCCCATTGATGACTCGATAGCGTTGAGCCCAGCTAAGGTTTGGTTTTTCATTGCAGAATAAAAACTTGTCGAGGCTGGAGTGAGGCATATAATCATAGACCAAGAGCAGCTCTCCTCTTCTTCGGCAATAGCCAAGCAGCGGCACCAAGTTCTTGTGCCTTAGCCTTCCCATGGTAGCAATTTCAGAAACAAATTCCTTCATTCCTTGTTTTGATCCATGGGAAACTTTCTTTACCGCGATTTCTTTGCTGGAAGAAGGAAGTACTCCTCTGTAAACCTTTCCGAAACCTCCTGCTCCAAGAAGCTCTGTGTCTTTGAAACCCTTTGTTGCTATGTACAGATCCTTGTAGGAAAGTCTTTGAGGTCCATATTCCTGTTCCCAATCTTCACGTAATTCTTCGTATTTTTTCCTCCTTATAACATAAGCTGTCCAGCTGACCGCGCTGATGATCAGCACCATTGATACTGTAATTAGTGAGACTGTAACAGCTATACCTGGTTTCCCCTTTGACTTTCTTTGTCTTGGAAATGAAGGAAGCTTTGAGAGTTGTAATTCTTGTGCTTGCCCTTTCCTGTTGAAGCTCCACCCAAGAATATAGTGGTTGCTTGCAAGTGATCCAGTCGCAGCAGAGAAACCAACATACATATTGTCTAGGAGAACTAGAGAAAGATCGATGGGTGTTGACAAGAGAGGTCGAATTGGTTTCGGGGTTTCGATAGGAGCTAATGTTACGTTGAGTAGCTTTTCCACTTCATCATAATCTATCCAAACTTGTATTGCATCCCCACTCATTAGCTCTAAGCTCTTTTCTTTCCCTTCTGCATTGGAAAAATATGTCACAGGAGCTGAATCATTAGATGTTAGGCTGTTTACATCAATTCCCACATGATTTTCATTTATGTCTTGAAAATCAGGACTCTTAACGGTATCAAGCTCAATTGCCAAGACGTGGTTTGAAGACCGGCCGTTGTTAGAAGTATTGAACAGTCCCAAATACTGGGTTGGCATGGCTTGTGAGAAGTCCATGGATGGGGAGATGATGAAGGTAATGCCATGGCCACCAAAATTTGGCAAATCTGGAATAATGGCAAAGACAAAAGTTGTGGAAAATGAAAGAGACTGAGCCAGACTGGATGATGAGGATGTGTTAAATTTCAGAGGAAGTTGGTAGAAAGCATGGCCAGTTTGTTGGTCGGAAGTGTTGGTGAGCTGCAAAAGGCCATTAGGATGGATTTTCGCATCCCCATCACGACGAAGATTGGCTCCGTTGAAGCCATTATAGATGAAGGCGTCTTCATCAGCTTGAGTTAAGGCCAACAATGTTATTGGCAGAGAAAAAAGTATCAACAAAAGAAGTGATGTTAGAGTTATATTCATTGAGAAATTAAATTTGGAAAGAAAGAGGTTTCTCCTTTGCAAAGACAGATGGGGTTTTTGCTTGATTGCTTGCTTAAAACACTGAGAAGTGATTTTTTTAGATTTAAATATGCTTGTTGAAACATCAATGTCGCTGTTAAAACAGCGGGTCAATTAAGAGTAGACGATGGCTAGGATTATAATAAGTCCACCATGCATGTCAATTTTACGTTCTTCTCGTCATTGTTAATTTGTTATCATAGGATAATAATGAACCCCCCTTGTGGTCATACCAATTTAGAGATTCTTTATTTATTTATTTTTGTGTGGACACACGCAGCACTTCACAAGTCACGTAAATCAAACACAACTTTAGTAAAATACCTTTATGAATTAATTATAACTTTCCAAGACATGAAACCTCCCATTTCACTTAGAAGGGGGAGGACATACCAAAATGATTCATAACATGTTTCATCATTTTAATAATTCGGAACAACTTCCTATATGAATCATGATTGTGACACTACTAATCTTGTAAATCTAATCTGCGAAATAATTACTATATAAAGTCCGGCTAATTATAAAGTGGACATCATGATGTGGCAAGTAATTGTTGTTTTTGTTTAAGCCTCAATCTTTTTCATTTTTGGTTTGTTTAGTTTGGAAGCATTCTACACTGTATAGCACCTTGGCAACATAATAAGAGATTATGTGTTATGAGTGTTTTACAAGAAAACTGCCTTGCATATTTTTATTTATTTATATATATATTTTTTCTGGTCAGTAAAACTGCATTTCTTCGATTCTTGTTAAATTGGTTTGTAGAAAAATTCAAACTGGTGAGGATCAATTTCAGCTTCCCGGCCGTCATATGTAATACCCCGCTCCAACACATGGTATGATATTGTCCGCTTTGGGCCTGAGCCCGCATGGTTTTGCTCTTGGGTTTACCCCAAAAGGCCTCATACCATTTGAAGAGAACATACTACATATAAGCACATCCCCTTTTCCACACCCAGGCGATGTGGGATTGAGCACCCTGTACCCTGTCAGTGTGGTAGCTCAGCCCAGTGTCTGTCTATGCACCCGCCCACTCACACCCGTCCACAAGGGTTACTACAATCCACCCCCCTACGAGGCCCGACGCCCTCGTCGGCACACTTACTTCCGGCTGGGTTCAGGCTCTGATACCAACTGTAACAGCCCCGCTCCAACACATGGTATGATATTGTCCGCTTTGGGCCTGAGCCCGCACGGTTTTGCTCTTGGGTTTACCCCAAAAGGCCTCATACCATTTGAAGAGAACATACTACATATAAGCACATCCCCTTTTCCACACCCAGGCGATGTGGGATTGAGCACCCTGTACCCTGTCAGTGTGGTAGCTCAGCCCAGTGTCTGTCTATGCACCCGCCCACTCACACCCGTGCACAAGGGTTACTACATCATATAAAGAAAGTAAAAGCACGTAGAAAAATTGCATCAAAAACCAGAACATTTGAATTCTTCATTTTTCATATTTTCTGCAGAAGAACTAGACCACTTACTTCTGGGAATCTGAAATTGAACCGATCCAAGTTGGACTTTTTCTTGTAACCAATTTAGCAAGAACTGGTCAGATGGGATTTTCCCAATTTCTTGTATGATACTGACATTAGCTTCATTACAATAATATGGTCAAAGCAAAGGGTGGTACCATATGCAATTTCCTTAGCTTCATTATAATAATATGGTCAAAGCAAAGGGTGATATCATATGTGATTTCCTTAGCTTCATTATAATAATATGGATAAAGCAAAGGGAGATATCATATGTGATTTCCTCATTTTATTTTACTATAAAAGATTATATAGCTTGTATTTTATTTTTATTTTTTTTCTCTGGCAAACAAGAACCATTTCATTAATTCAGAACAAATTTACAATCATATATCATCATCTATTTTCTGAATTGAAATCCACAAATAAATTTTAGAAGAATGTATGTTTGAATTGGTCTTATAACCAGAAGATGAAATGCTTGAAAGTTCATTTTCTTGCCAATAATTGGTGGATGAGGAAGATGTGTAGTTCTTTCAAGGAAATGAGATGAATTTGGTTGGAGGTGAAATATCTTAAACAGGAATTCAAGACTTTCCTAACACAGACCAGGCTTGTTGAGTTGTTATATTTGACTTAGTTATACTTTGTTGCAATATTGCTATATATGCAAATATATATTCATGTTTTTTTTTTTTTTAAATCCATATTAGATAATGAGCCTTCTTAAAAACTGCTGGCTTTTCATCATAAAAAACAAGAAATAGATGAGGTCTATCAAATACTGAAACTGGTACCATTCCGTTAATTATGGTGACAACTACAGCTTTCCTTGGAGATCCCATTCTAGAAGATATTTGATCTTCTGCATCTAATGGATATAAAACTTTCTGCTTATGAATTCTGTCTGAGTAGCATTACCCATTATATATTCATTAGACTTAAGAATTTATCCTTAATTAATACTATGTAATTTACTGTAATGGATTATTATTATTTATTTGCATTATAGTCTTCACTTGATCTCATATGCACATATTTTGTATTTTTTTTATCTTCTGGCAAACAAGAACCATTTCATTAATTCAGAACAAATTTAAAATCATATATCATCAGCTATTTTCCGAATTGAAACTCACAAACAAATGTTAGAATAATATATGTTTGAATTGTTCTCATAATAAGGAGATGAAATGCTTGAAAGTTCATCTTCTTGCCAATAATTGGTGGTGGATGAGGAAGATGTGTAGTTTAAAGACATGAGATTAGGGGTGCATATGTTACGGTTCCTTACGGTTCTTGGTAGAACCGAAACTGAAACCGTTTTTAATGGTTCCTTAATTTTGAAATCGGAACCGTTAAGTTCAGTTCGGTTCCGGTTCTCCAACGGTTCTTTGTCAACTTTTTTTTAAAAAAAAAACATTGACAAGATACACACTCATAATTATGCACTCCCAGTTATAACAATAGATTAGAAGCATTTAGTATTTATTTATATATCTTATATTATATAAATATATAGAACATTAGAACTTAAAAGCTAAATTTATTGATCTATATATTATATATTTTATACTTTATATATAAATAGAAGACTATAATTTAGAAGGTATTAGTGTTTATTTATATATTATATATTTTATACTTCATATATATATATATATATATATATATATATACACAATAGTATTCAACTATTTCCTGGTGAGTAGAGAGTAGTCTACACACTTTTAACTCTAGCCTTCGGATTTAATCCTACGGCTATTTGGTTAAAATCATTGTTTTAGGAAACTATTGTTATTTCAATCATAGTTAATTACTTGTGATGTGAAATGACTATGATGAATTTTTCTTAAAAGGAAATAAATCACTTTCTTTAAAATCTTTTCAATATTTGGTATGTATGTTCTCTATCTCTAATTGATTCAAAAAAAAGAAAGCAAAATAATTTACAGTGAAAAAGTGTTGATTAACATATTCTAATGTGATAATGGTCTTGAAAAATCTCATAACAATAATAAAAATTAAAATTAAAACCAAACTAAAATTTTAATTTTTTTTTATAGAAAATTCAATATTGGTATGTACGTTATCTCTCTGTAATGATACAAAAAAATAAGAATACCATTGTAAAAAATAGAATACAAGAAAATGTTTTAGTTTTTTCCATTTCTAAGAGCAACATTTTCCTTGTCATGCGTTAGGCACTATACCATTGTGTCATCAACACCTTGCGGCCTGGAGACATGTAAGATAATGTTGATTATGTTATTTCCTTAAGGCATGGAAATGAGATTACGTAGTCTACATAGTATAAAATTCGATTATGCAAGAAAAAGAACATATAGGATGATCAAGTGAACTATTCATAAGATTGTGAATTGATATCACCAGGTCAAAGAGACCATTTTAAAATAAATCCTCTCGTTTATAAACTCTAATACAATAAATTTTCTAGTACAATAAACTAGAGGATTTATACATTTGTAGAGAGAGAACGTACATACCAATATTGAACTTCTTATAAAAAAAAACTAAAATTTTAGTTTGGTTTTAATTTTAATTTTTATTGTTGTTATGAGATTTGGAGAGAGAGATAACGTACATACCAACTTTTTCTAAATAAATAAAAAAACTAAAATTTTAGTTTGGTTTTAATTTTAATTTTTATTGTTGTTATGAGATTTGGAGAGAGAGATAACGTACATACCAACTTTTTATAAATAAATAAAAAAATAAAATTTTAGTTTGGTTTTAATTTTAATTTTAATTTTTGTTTGGAGAATTGGAGAGAGAGATAACGTACATACCAAATATTAAAAAAATATTAAAGAAAGTGATTTTTTCCTTTTAAAAAAAATTCATTATAGTCATTTCACCTTCACGACTAATTAATTATAATTGAAATAGTAATAGTTTCCTAAAACAATGGTTTTAACCTAATAGTCGTAGGATTAAATCTAAAGGCTAGATTTAAAAGTGTGTAGACTATTATCTACTCACCAGGGAGCAGTTGAACACTACTTATATATATATATAGAACACTAGAATTTAGAAGTTATTATTATTCATTTATATATTATATATAAATATTTTTTTTAACGGTTCCAGTTCCTTAACTTGGAATCAGAACTGAAACTGTAATGAACAATTCCTAAAATTTAGAACCAGAACCGTAATAAATAATTCGATTCAATTCAATTACGATTCTGGTTCCGGTTTCACTAGTTCTTTGTGCATCCCTACATGAGATAATTTAATATCTCCAAACTGTGATTTTGTTGGGACAAGGCTTGTTGAGTTGTTATATTTGACATTCTCTAAAATATGTTAGTTATACTTTGTTGCAATATTGCTATAAATGCAATATATATTTATGTATTTTTAAAATTCCATATTAGATAATTAGCCTTATTAGAAAATGTTGGCTTTTCATCATAGACAAGAAGAAAATGTAAGTTACGTGGTGCGGAAACGGTTCTAATCCTTAGACTTAGACCTAGAGGGGGTAAATAGGTCTTCTTGTCTAATTTTTAGAGATTAATTATCTACAATGATTATCAATTAAGTGTTCAAATCAATCCCAAAATAAATAAAGCAAGTAAGGAAAGTTAGAGATGATACCAGAAATTTTACGTGAAAACTTTAAGAAGGAAAAAACCACGAGAATGAAGTAGAAGTTCAGAGAAACCATTCCACTATCTCGATGCAAAGTACAACAAACTCTGTCCCAGACTCACACACACTTCACTCTGATAAGAATTTGATGCGGAACGTCTCATGCTTACTTTTGCAACTCTTAGTCCAATTGCTACAGACTCTCAGCTAACGTCACAATCCTTTTAGAAGCGTCGTTGAATGAATACAAATACTTTGCAAGTATTTTGTTCCCTTCGTAGTGATCGTTTCTCTTCTTCTTAAGATAAAAACTTGTAATTTTAAGGAACCACATCTGCTGCTCTGATCAAACTGTGTAAACTGATGATGTCTTGAAGATTCCGTTGATCAGATTAAGAAGAATATTACAACTTAAATACTTACAACTTAAATACTCCGTGTGTGTGCTCTCAAACATACAATCAATAAAGATTTTCTCAAATAAATCTCTCTTTTAGCTCCAAAAATATATTTTTTTCTCTAACAAGTAAAATATTGAGTCTCTCACTTAGGTATTTATAAGCTTTAGAGTCTTTAGTATGCTTGGAAAACAAGTTTGAAACACCTAAGGAACATTTTAGAGAAGTCTGGGCTCATTAGGAAACATATTAGGATTAAAAAAGAAATGTTCGCGTACATCAGCTAAATCGGACCGGTCCTACTTTTGGAAGACCAGTGGGACTTTTGCGGACTCGTAGAAATTTCAAAGTCTTGAGAAAAGTCAGGCCGGTCCTGAATATCGGGAACCGGTTGGACTTTTCAGACATACTGAAAATCAAAAGTCCCAAAAGAAGTTGAACCAGTTCTAAAAATTGGAGACCAGTGAGACTTTTGTAATTTCATTATTCAAGTTTAAAACATATTTTTTAAGTCCTAACCTCATCAAACTTCAAACACAGTGTCCTCATTCACATACTTGTACTAAGTGATATTCTCATCAAATTCACGGTATCGGAACACATTCCGTTCAGCTCCGAAGATTGCAACACAAGATCAAAAAAATTTATAACTCAATCAACAAATTTTGACACTGAAATTTGCCTATTACAGTTATATATTTAACAGAAAATAGATTAGGTATATCAAATCCTTGCAACTGGTCATATTCCGTTAATTATGGTGACAACTCCAGCTTTCCTTGGAGATAACATTCTAGAAGATAGATTTTCCTTCACAAGCTATGAAAGCCATTATATATTCATTAGACATAAGAATTCATCATTAATACTATGTAATTTACTGTAATGAATTATTATTATTTATTTGCATTATAGTCTTCACTCGATCTCATATGCATAGGGTTGATTATTGTTAGAAGACTTCAACTAGTTATTGCGCGCCTAAGGACATTATCCAATGTATGTCTGTCTATGTGGAATCTGGGAGGAAAAAATTTGAGACAAACCTAACTTTTGAGTTGTACAAAATGGATACTTGAACTCGATACCATCTCTTATCCCAAATTTCAAATTTCTCAACCGAATGCAAGCAAATTAGATAATTTTCACAACTAATCTATCAATTGATCGAGACAAATTAAGAAAAGACACTAATATGCATCAATGGTACAACGTCATCTGAATTTTAATGTATACACTTCTCTAAAGCTGCAAAAACACATTTTATGTAGAAATCTAGAAATGTAGCTAAATATACAGAACAGTCTTATACCAATGGAGGAAATGATCATTTGCTAGACTTTAGAATTTATTAACTAATAGAACAACCTTCTACACTAAATCCAGAACACCATTTCTATATCTGCAGTTGAATAGATGTTCCTCTTCAACTGGCTTGGAGTATCCTTCCCTAGTTTAAATTGTAGTATAAAATTCTGTTAGAGGATGAACTATCAAATCTTTGAATAAGAGGAAAAATAAATTCACAATGCCTAGTGAGCCATATATAGAATCTATAGCAGAATCATGAGTAGTCCAATTGAATAGTTACTACAAGAAAACTGATTTTCACAATACGATACGCTGGAACTCGGGCAAATTAGAGGTACAATTCAGGTTTAACTTTGCATATGAAATGTTTAACCATAATCCATCTATACCCCTACTTCAAGCCCTAACTACTCAACCCTAACCCAATCTATCCTTAAATTTTTAAACTCGGGTTGATATTTTGGGTTAGAAAGTTGGATTAATTCGGGTTATCTATATCACCAATCTCTATGTTGAGAATTTAAAGTGATCTTTAATAAGTTTCACATTATATTACCCCTAAACACACAAATTTAAAGTGATCTTTAATAAGTTTCACATTATATTACTCCTAAACACACAAAAAATTAAGAACTTAATTCAAATTTCTAAAAAATTACAAACAAATTTTAAGAAATTAATTATCCAAAGTATTAACATACAATAAATTAAGATTTAAATAAAAGAAGTTGAAAAGAAAAAGATTATCAAAATTTGAATATTATATATAACATAATTAAAATAAAAAAATATGTATAAAAATAATATTACAATTCGGGTTCGGGCTCGGGTTGTTGGCACATCAACCCAAGCCCAACTCTAATTAAGTTCGAGTTGAAGAACGATAAGGATCATTTACTAAAAAAAACTTAGAAAGAAAGAATAAGGAAGTAATATCAAAACTAATTCTAATATTTTTAAAAACAAAAGTGATATGTTAGTAAATTAGTTAAAATAATTTTTTTTCTTTCCTTCCCTGTAGCTTTTCTAAACAAAACTATATCCTTTTCTATTTTTTTTCTTTCATAACTTGTCCAAACGTTAATTTTTTTTTTCTCTCCTAATTAATATTTTCATTTCTTTTATTTTTTTTATTTATCCAAACAGAATCTTAACCTTTAACCGGCCGTAAAACAAGAAAAAGAACTTGAGTGGTCCCGTTGCAACATATAATCAAATAATCATAACCCTCACCTGTTGGATCCATCACTACAATACAACAGGAGCACCCAAGTCTTTTTTTTCTTTGTAAAACACCTTGATTATTAAATAAAATTGTATTCTTCTTTGTAAAACACCTTGATTATTAAATAAAATTGTATTCAGATTAAGCACCTTATTCAAAAAAGAACCCGCGCTCTCTATTTTTCGCTCCTGCGAAGCCGCACCCCCTCTCTCTCTTCCCTCACGGCATTCTCCATGTCTCTCTTTAGTTGCTCCATTTTCTCTCTCGCACCAGCCCGGTCCCTCTCTCTGCGGTCGCTCACACTCAACCCAACCGCTAACCTTGTTTCCTTTTCGTCTCTCAAACCTAATCTTCATTTTCACCGCTTCCTATATCTATTTCTATATGTTTCTATCTGATCGCTTTTGTAATTCTAATTTCTATCTCCAAAACCCTAGTCTTGCTCTCTCGCAGAATCTATTCATTATTCTGATTTCGAATTGCCAGAGAAGATGAAGACTAGGGCTCTTCAATTAGTGGCCATGGACTGTTAAATTTCAAAAGAGATGTCTGTTGCGGAGCTGAAAGAGTGGCACATGGCTTCTACGGAGACTGTGAATGCTCTCAGGGAACGCCTCAAGCAGAAGCGTCAATTTCTTCTCAACATCAATGGTTGGTTCAATTTTCATGTTTCTTATACTTCTCATTTTATTGATTTCGTTTTAGCTTCTTCTCTGCCGGGTTTTCTACTGGAATCTTTCATGTTTGAAAGTAAAACAGAATAACTCCCAACCTAAAGACCCCTTTTTTACCACTACACCTTCATGTTTTTCCTTTTTCTTCTTCATGTGTTTATTTCCCATTGGAACACAATGGACTTGTATACAGTTTACAATGTATGACAGTTTCATATACATATATCCTGTTAATTTTCCTAGTTTCAAATGTTCCTAGGATTGAATATTGCTATAAATAATTATTAAAGTCCAAAATTGTCTAATGGATTTAATGATCAGGCTTTTTATTCCCATCCAATCTTATTGTTGCATACTGTGATGAAAAAGTAGAGTTCACCAATCTATTGTGTTTACTAGAACCTTGAGAAACAATAGCCATTACAAATATAATTATTGGTTATATAGGAGAAGCTTGGGTGAATGATGTTAATTTTGGGTAAGGCTTCATCACTGTAAACGTGATGTTGGTAGGTTATGTTATTGAAGTATTAACATTATATGGGACAAGCAGAGGAGGTTACAAGGCAGAAGTTTAGAAGATTGCAGTTAAACCATCACTATGTCGGACTTTTTTTATTGCTTTTACTGTCAAACCATCACTATGCAGAAAAGAGAAATTCTTCTTTATCCAGCTTTATAATTCAATTAATTATCATTTTTCTCTTAAATAGATTAAACATGGATACAAATCATATGTAAAAGCTTGTGTTGTTGCTGTTGGCACTGATGCCAAGGGAAACATCAACATTGAAGATTTAAGGCTGCTGAAGCAAATAAGGATAATCTGTCTGCTCTTATGGTATTTATAATTCGCATTGTGGATTGAGATTTTGTTTCTATCACTTTCATCAAGTGATGATAATTTTTCTTTTTTAATTTCAGGTTACTTATCCTTCAACTCACTCACGAAGTTTATGAAGAAGGTATTGATGAGATATTTAAGATATTCCATGACAATGGGGTTCGGGTTTACATAGATGGAGCCAACATGAATGCGCAAGTTTATTATTTATTCCTCTATCTTATAGATTTGTCATTATTTTAATATGTCGTTGAATATATTGGTAGAAATTAGTAGGTTCTTTATACTTCCATACTTGTATATGTTTGAGTGCACATACATGTACTTATCTCTTTTTGGTTGCTTTTGGGTGGGTGGAGAGAGGTATAAGTAGTTAGGCCAACCTTGCTAGAGGAATTTGTCTTTGTTTAGAACTGTATTGTTGGAAAACTTCATCTCAAAAAAATAAAATAATAAATAAATAAAAAGGTATAACGGAATTAAATTGCGCTCCTCATATTTGAGACTTCCTTCATCATCATGACCATCACCATGAGCACCTCCACCAGTATGCAAATGCAATAGACTCATCTACTTTTCATTCATGCTATCAATGAGGTGCTTTTTTTTTTTCCCCATCTGAGTGACAGGCTTAGGTTTTAATTTCCAAGTTTGAGGCAAAATGCAATTCTTAGCTGAGGCAGTTCATTTATTTTTTTCAATAATTTATATGTGTTCCTTTAGGTGGTTTATTGATTTGCATTTAATTTTTTTTTCAATTATTTATGTAATCCTTCTCCAACAAGAATTGGATTTTTGGCTCGAAGAAATTGTAATTCTTGTCCAACAAAGAATTGAGTTTAGGATTCTATAAATAGTTAAATGGTTTATGGGTTGAGACTGTATTGGGCTCCAAAGAATTGTAATCATTCTCCATCAAGGAATTGGGTTTTATCGAACAAGGAATTGACTTTTAAGCTTTTAAGAAATTGTAATCCTTGTCTAACAAGAAATTAGGTTTATGACGCTATAATTAGGTAAATAGGTTTTCGGTTGAGACTTGTGAGATTAATAAATATGTACAGTTGATGGGTAGATGTAGTTTGTGAGTTGGTAGAGTAGGAAAAACACCAGTAGAACTAGTAGCGAGAGAATAAGCTAATGGAGTAGTACATAGTGATAAGGCATGTATATTATATCTCTACGGAATCATACTGGAGTCTCTTATCTGATATAGGCCGATTTTGACCGAACCATATTATATCTCGTATTTGTGCAATTGTTTTTGTTGGAACTTGTGTCTCAAATTCCTTCTTTAATTAGGTTTATATGGTAGAGTTGTATTCTATTTGGGAATTTCTTGTTAGACAAGTCTTGGGTTCCAAGAAATTGTAATCCTTGTGCAACAAGACATTGGGTTTGGAACTCTATAACTAGGTACCTAGGTTTTGGGTTGAGACTTATGAGATTAAGAGAAATATAGTCTCACAAGGGAGTTGTGTGTAGAAATAATTTATGGGCTGGTAGAGTAGAAAAACAGGTGGCACTAATAACGAGGAGACAAGCTTGGAGAGTGGTACATGGTAAAAAGACATGTACACGATGTTGTTACTCTAGTATTATAATATCTCTACGGAATCATAGTGAAATCTTTTCTTATCCGTAGATTCATGTAAGTTGGTTTTGGCCAAACGTGTTTGTGTGTAATTGCTTTATTTGTTGGCTTTCATTAGATTTCCTAGTTCGTGTGTTTCTTTTGCCCCCAACAGTTTTATTATCTTTCATTGGATCTAGATGTTCGTTTTCCGCAACCCAACAATTCTTACACAAGAGTTTCTCTTCAATATGAAATGCCTACAGAGAAAGCTATAGCCAATAGTTTTAGATGATTGATACATGATGATAATCTAGAAGTGTTAATTAATTCAATATTACAAACAATCCTTGTCCGTAATTTTGAGTAAAATGAATTATAGCCTCAAACTAGCATATCCAAAGGATGAAAATTTTCTAATTCAACTACCCCTCTTTAGGATTGACTTGGTGCTGAACACAGAATAAGTAGACATTACAAAATCAGCAGGTGCTTCATCACCAATTATTACCATGTCAACCTCTGCATTTTCCAATTCAACGACCCATCCATAGGATTGAGTCGATGGTGAACAGAGGATAAGCAGGTGCTTCATTAGGAATTATTAGCATGCCAACCACTGCGCCTACAAGGAATATCTCCAGGAAGACATCTCCATTCAAATATTGCATAACTTGCCTCATGCTAGGCCTAGTCACTGGATTAGAATGTGAGCAGAGCAGCCCTAGCTTCAAGATCAACTCCATTTCCTCTACCACATAATCACCTTCCAATCTCGGGTCACTGGTTTCAAGAATAGCTCCTTGTTCCAGCCCTCAGAAAAACAATCAACCAAAATCATCTCTTCAGGAAATCCTTGTAGCTCTATAGGCCTCCTTCCACATGCCACTTTAAGCATAAATGCTCCAAAAGCAAACACATCGGTGCTAGTAGTCCCCTTGTGATGCAGGAGGATCCGAGTGAGATGGTGCTGAACTGTCAGATGATACATTGATGGTGCTGAGATACCTTGAGTTGGCAGATCAGCGCAAAGATGGCAGGAAGCCGCGATCTTGTTCCTAATTGGAGCAGTTTTGGGCGCGTTTCTGTATTTTAGCCATAACTTTGGCTACGGGTATCAGAATCGCCTTTATGACCCCAATTTGGAAAGCTCTCTTCGGCATGCACGTTTAAGCAATGATTCTGAACTCGATTTAAGCCAGATTTTTGGCAGTTTAATTATTTTATTTCGTATTTCATTTTGGCGTGATTATTGGGATTTTGCTATTTTTGGTAAGATTCCAATATTTACGATTTTTTAGCTATATAGCCCGGCTTGTGGGCTGAATGGAGGTCAACTTTGATTTTGAATATTGAATAGAATACCAGAGGCTTTTCTCTGAGTTTTTGGGCAATTCTCTAGTATTCTTTCTATGAATTACCTGTTGCTATTAGCCTACAAAATAATCACTATTCTGTCCGGCGTCACCTTGCCTCTTCTAGTAAGCTCTGGTGCAATATAGCCAATAGTTCCAACTTCCAACCACATGAGTGGTTTGAGGATTAGCTCCATGATCATATAATCTAGCCAGCCCGAAATCTCCAAGTCTTCCATTTAGATCAGCATCCAAAAGAACATTACCAGCCTTCACATCTCTATGTATGACAACTTGTTCCCACTCTTCATGCAGATATAGAAGGGCAGATGCTACTCCTTTAATGACTCGATAGCGTTGAGCCCAGTTAAGGTTTGGTTTTTCATTGCTGAATTGCATTGGGCATATAATCATAGACCAAGAGCAGCTCTCCTCTTCTTCGGCAGTAGCCAAGCGGCTGCACCAAGTTCCTGTGCATTAGCCTTCAGATGCTAACAATTTCAGCAACAAATTCCTTCATCCCTTGTTTTGATTCGTGGGAAACTTTCTTTACCGCGTTTTCTTTGTTGGAAGAAGGGAGCACTCCTCTGTAAACCTTTCCGAAACCTCCTGCTCCTTTGTTGCTTCGTACAAATCCTTATAGGAAAATCTTTGAGGTCCGTATTCATGTTTCCAATCTTCACATAACTCTTCAAATTTTTTCCTCCTTGTAACATAAGCTATCCAAGTGATGATGCTGATGATCAGCACCATTGGTACTGTTGTTAGTGAGACTGTAACAGCTAGACCTGGTTTCCCCCTTGATTTTCTTCGTCTTGGAAATGAAGGAAGCTTTGAGAGTTGTAATTCTTGTGCTTGCCCTTTCCTGTTGAAGCTCCACCCAAGAATATAGTGGTTGCTTGCAAGTGATCCACTTGCAGCAGAGAAACCAACATACATACTGTCCAGAAGAATTAGAGAGAGATTGATGGCTGTTGACAAGAGAGGTAGAATTGGTTTTGGGGTTTTGATAGGAGCTAATGTTATGTTGAGTAGCTTTTCCAATTCATCATAATCTATCCAAACTTGTATTGCAATCCCACTTATGAGCTCCAAGATCTTTTCTATCCCTTCTGCATTGGAAATATATGTCACAGGAGCTGAAACATTAGATGTTAGGCTGTTTACATCAATTCCCGGCCACATGGTTCCCATTTATATTTTCAAATTCAGGACTCTTAACGGTATCAAGTTCAATCGCCAAGACGTGGTTTGAAGACAGGCCGTTGTTAGAAGAATTGAAGAGTCCCAAATACTGGGTTGGCATGGCTTGTGAGAAGTCCATGGATGGCGAGATGATGAAGGTAATACCATGGCCACCATGATTTGGCAAATCTGGAATAATGGCAAAGACAAAAGTAGTGGAAAATGAAAGAGACTGAGCCAGCCTGGATGAGGATCGATGTGTTAAATGTCAGAGGAAGTTGGTAGAAGCATGGCCAGATTGTTGGTTGGAAGTGTTGGTCAGCTGCTAAAGACCATTAGGATAGATTTTCGCATTCCCATCAAGACGAAGATTGGCTCCACCGAAGCCATTATAGATGAACTGGTCTTCATCAGCTTGAGCCTTGAGTTAAGGCCAATATTTTTATTGGCAGAGAAAAAGTATCAAGAAGAGAAGTGATCTTAGAGTAATATTCATTGAAAAATTAAAGTAGGAAAGAGGTTTCTCCTTTGCAAAGACAGGTGGGATTTTTGCTTGCTTACTTTAAACATTGAGAATATTATAAATTTAGAACTGTGTATATAAGAAGAGAGACCCACAGTATAGGAAGAAGAGATGGTAAGCTTTCTGTTAAAGAACAGAAAACTAAAGCAAAATAATAACGAGAGAGAGATTTCTACTTTCTTGTATATTCCCTGATATAATACACTGCCGGTATATATAGTACAGTTTGTCTGTTTACAACAGATTCACACACCAATTAGAAACTGCAACATCACAAGACCAATTGTATATTTACAAATCACTAGTGCAATTACATGCTGACAAGTGATTAGCCCAATTGCATGTCTCCAGTTTCGTTTGATTTTGGCGCTCGTACCACCTTACTAATATTATGTTAACACATCATTCAACCAAAGTAAACGGTGGTTAAGATTATAATATATAATTAGTCCACCATGCATGTCAATTTTAATTCTCGTCATTGTTATCATATGATAATAATTAACCCCAGGGTCACATGTGGTCAATTGGTCATACCAATTTCTGACGTGCCTTCTTGTTAAAATCGCGAGTGTGATCAAAATAATTTGGGTTTATGGAACTTGATATTGTCTGCTAAAAAGAAAATAAAATCCTAAAAGAGGTAACATTGAGAAAGAGTAATACTTCAACTGTGCCTATAAATTTTTGGGAAAGGTTGATATTCAGGCTATGGCATAACATAACACGTTTAATCAATTCAATTATTTGGAACAACTTCCTATATGCATGCATGCATGATTGGGTCAATCTACTAATCTAGTAAGTCTAATCTGGGAAATAATTATATAAAGTCCAACCAATTCGGTTTGTTTAGTATGCAAAGTATTCTGTACTGTTTAGCATTCCTCATCTATTTTAATACTAATACTTGGCAACATAATAAGAGATTATGTGTTTGAGAGTTTTACAAGAAAACCGCCTTGCTTTTTTTTTTTTTCCTTTTCCTCTTGTCAGTAAAACTGCATTTCTTCAGTTCTTGGTAAATTGGTTTCTAGAAAAAGTTCAACTCTTCTACAGAAATTCTCAATAGAATTAATAACATGAAAATGAAGATTTCAAATATTCTGGTTTTGAATCTGAAATTGATCTGACCAGTTGAGACTTTTTTCTAGAAATTAACCAATATACCAAGAACTGGTCAGATGGGATTTTCCCATTTTATTGTATGATCCTGACATTAGCTTCATTATAATAATATGGTCAAAGCAAATTAAGGGTGATATCATATGTGATTTCCTCATTTTACTATAAACCATTATATTATATAGCTTGCATATATATTTTTTCCTGGCAAACAAGAACCATTTCAAACAGGTCTTCAAGATTTTCCTCACTCAGCAAACACGACTAGAAGTATAGTTTGGATGAATATTATCCCTTGACATCTTCGAACTGTGACTTTGTTGGGACGAAGGCTTGTTGAGTTATAGTTGACTTTCTCTTAAATATGGATCCATTAATTTTTCATTAGACATAAGAATTCATCCTTAATATGTAATTTACTGTAATGAATTATTATTATTTATTTGCATTAATAGTCTTCACTTGATCTCATATGCATATAATTGACTATTGCTAGATATTCAGACTTCAGCTGGTTCTTGTTCAAGGACATTATCCAATGGTACAATTTCATCTGAATTTTGATGTTTAAACTTTTCTGAAGCTGCAAAAACTGTTTATTGTCAATATACATTTTATGTAGAAAACTAGAAATGTAGCTAAATATACAGAACAGTCTTATACCAATGGAGGAAATGATCATTGGCTAGACTTTATTAACTAGTAGAAAAACCTTCTACACAAAATCCAGAAATCCATTTCTATATCTGCAGTTGAACAGATGTTTCTCTTCAATTGGCTTGGAGTATCCTTCCCTTGTTTTCTTCCTCAACAACTGCAAATTGTAGTACAAAATCTTGTTAGGGAATGAACTATAAAATCTTTAAATAAGAGGAAAAATAATTTCACAATGCCCAGTGAGCCATAATATAGAATCTATAGCAGAATCTTGAGTAGTCCAGCAGTTGAATAGTTTTTTTTTTTCCTAGTTGGGGGAACTCACACACTTTTTTGCCCACGACGGGGGCTCAAACCCCTCCCCTCCCCTCCTCTTTGAGGATGGGGAGGTTAGACCATTGGGCTACAAAGCCCTTTGGTAGTCCAGTTGAATAGTTGTCAAAGTGATTAATACTATTAGAAAGGTTAAAACATAATCTAAAGAGAGAACTATCAAAGAAATTGGATGGTGAAGATGATCCAGTTCTCTCTATATAATGGATTTCAAATTCCTTCATCAGTTTGGCCATGATTGCATCCATTCATCATTTGTAGTTTATTAGCTTCACTCCACCAATATTCACATCAAAATTAAATGTACAACGAGTAAAACTAAAAGAACAGTTTAATTACCTTCATGAGCATGGGTAGAAACGGGAATGGGTGATGATGAACTTGCAGTCTTAAGTGTTGATTGAGTGTATTCTCCGGAATGAAGCAATGAAGTCATAGCCTCTCTCACCTTCTCCACCACACCCATATTGCCGGGAGTTTTCCTTGGGCTAATTGCCTCAGTTATGACCCGAGAAAGTGCCCTCTCATCTTCCCCTGGCTCAAGCTTATGCATCAAATACTCCTTCACTGAAACACCTTTATCCCATGTTTGCTGGCCACCAGTAGTATGCTCTCTAGTTTCAGGAGCTCCTTTAAAATTCTGCTGCGTGCCACTAGCGGCATCTTCTCCGGTTTCTGGTGCCGTGGGGTTTGCAATGGTCATGCCTGCAATCTTGGAAGTAATTGTTTGAGTTGCATCGGATACAGCAGCTATTGCTGGTGCCAGTTTCTCAGGTACGGTTTCACTTTTCGTCTTGTTGTTAGGACTAGTAGGCTGCTTCTCCTTTTCCTCCTCGAGTTCATGTTTTTCACTGATTGGCAAAACATGCTTCTCAGAAACCATAGGAACTGCTCTTGGTTGCTCCCTTGCTTTCTCTTTGTACTGGTCAGGTGCCAGCTCGGATTCATACACTGAAAATAAAAGTAGACAGTCAAGGTGACTGTGGATATCAAACCGCAGGATTATGCAACCCTTTAATTTTGTTAATTTCCTCAAGCATTTGAAAGCAGAAAGTAATCCTTGAATTGAAATGGGGTTAAACCCAAGAGAGTGGGAAATTAATGGATATTAAGAGCTTAACGTGATTTCTCTTTTCAATTCAGACGTCTTTCATATGGACTCTTATACATGTGCCTAGCAACCTTGATGGAGCCACATATGGGTTCCATTACCAAAACTTTTTTTATGAAAACATATCAAGTTTGGTTGCACATCCATCCAAAACTTTTTGATGGTTGGAGGAGATTGATATGCGCATTAAACATTTATTCTTTCATTATTTATTCTTGATCTCTTGAATGAAACCCTCAAAGTGAAATGTAAATGTAACAATTTGTCTAATTGTTCGGCTGCATGGAATTGGAATTGATGAAATTAGAGAAAAATTTGTTCATTGCATGAAATTTTTCATGAACAAAATTTTCTCCAATTTCATGAAGTTGAACATAGCCTTTGTGTTTCTTTTTCTTTTTTCATGTAATGCATATGGAATCATTTTATTTTGTGTATGCTCCTTTCCTAGCTAGTTCATCAGAATAAAAAAGGTGGAATGGTGGAATCATAACACAAATTATGAAAGCTGTAACTAAAGTACTTGGGGCTCCAAGATATTCAGCATCTTTTTCATCATCATCTTCGTCGTCATCCAAGCTAACACCCCATGTGGGTGTGACGCATTCATCATGCCCATGCTGCTTTCTCTTGCTGCTGAGGGAGTGTCGCAATTTCTTAGCCTTCTCCTTCACTTTAGTGAGAACTGATTTCTTGTTATGATGGCCATGATCTTCTTCTGGGTCATGATCCTTCCCAAGTGTAGGTGAGGTAGATGATGGCCACCTTGAAGCGTCGCCTGCTTAAAACACGTACTGTATATGTCAGAATCGAATGCACCCTTTTCGATTAAGTCATAAAATGTTAAAACTTCCATTGGAACAATTTATGTTACTGTCATTGCATTGTTGATTTTTCTGGTAGCAATGGTATGGAAATTACCTTGGAGAAGCTGTTCAACAGTTGGGGAGTTACGAGCCCTGGGAGTTTTCGGAGTTTTAGGGCTATCACGGAACCTCTGCAAGCCTAGTTGAGCCATTGCTGCCAACCCAGGAGAACAGTTTTGGGGTTCCTTCTTTGTGATCTCTGATACCTGTATATTGTGTTCCCTTGTGTATCTCTATTATTACATACAAAATGATAGGGAAATTTAAGAACAAGCAGCGATATTCATGCACTACCTTCCGGGTTCTTGTATGGACAATATGGCAGAGAGGCACGTGTGCATTTGACAAAGATGTGAAGAGCTTGTGGGCTCCATTTTTACAAGTGGCAATAGACTCATCATGCTAATGTGCTATGCTTGTTTGTTGCCACTTTGTGACTCCCAAACACCTCCTAAATATAGCAGTTGACTATGCTCAAAGCCCAAGCACCTTCTAAATATGGCAGTTGACTATGCTCAAAGCGGTTCGTCTTCCTCTTCACCAGCCTAAAACCTTGGGAGTGGAATTTCTTTCAGCCCGTAACTTGTTTGATCAATGTAATTCAGAGTACCTACTACTTGTAAGCTTACAATTATTTAAACTCTATCTATGGAACATTTTCTATGAGTTCCATTTCTGATGTGCAAACACAATCCAGACTGCAAGTAAATGATAAATAAAATGTCCTGAAAACAATAATTCTGAATTGCATGCATAAAAATTCAGGTATTCCAAATGTACAAATAAAAAATCATCCAAATATCTATTCATCAATAATGCTGCTTAGAAACAGAACACATTCTACACAGTTGAGAATTCGTTTCATTTTTCATAAGACCAAAGCAAAGGCAAAAACGAATTCCAAATTCACCATACAATACAGAAGCTGCTCAGTATCGTACATAAGAGTTCACTATGATTTCGATAACCATCAAAGCTATCAAACACAATGGTTATGCTTTAGGACATGTATTATTTTGGCAGGAAGACTAGGCGTCATTGACAGAAACTGATCGAGAACTAGAATTTTGAGGCACTGGTTTTACTGCAACACCTTGAGTTGGCTCAGGATGGTTAATTCTCACCGAGAAGATTCAGTAATCACAAGCCAACTGGAACCTATTAATTTGTACATGGGAACACCAGATGTTGTGTACCACCGGACATGTCTACTATCATCAACAGGAGTTCAATTACAATATGTTGATTAAACAGTAGATCTATCCCCAAAGAAGATAAACTTCCAAGATCACTTGCTTCAACTCAAATTGCAACACCAAGGAAGATCATATCCAATGTTCAGGCTCTTGCAATCTCCACCACATGCAGTTGTTGGAAGTCTTTGGAGATCCAGACTGACTCTTAAAACCCCAGCATAACACATAAGAATCACGTGCAGCAGTGTGCAAATTTGATCTTCAGAAAATTATATGGAGGACCAGGTGTACCCCGTACCCTCTGATAATACGATGGAGCCTAACTTACATGAAATTCAACTGTTGAGATTAGTGCAGAACTTGTTTCTTGCATTCCACAATTCATCAACGACAAGGTGCGCAAAGGAACCTTGTTTATTTCTTTAGGTTCTCAAAAATCAAGGTTGTGACATTAAACCATGACTCAATCTGGACTGATCTATGCCCCAACTCAAGCCATACCATTTTGCTTTTGAAAAATGGCAATCCATGTATGGAAACTCAAGAAAGTTTCAGATTTTTATCATGAGAGGCATTTATCAATTCATTTGAAAGAAGGTGCAGGGTCCACTTGAATAGAGAGAACCTTTGGCATGACTCTCCATTGAAATGATTTCATCCGTATATGCAATTAGATTTCAAAAAATTTACCCAAAACCCATAATCCACCATTCAATGAGGGAAAACAATGATATTAAGTGATTCCAAATGCCAATCATATAGCAATTCCCACTTCAAATCAGATTATCGCCTCCAAGCACAAAGGGAAGTTCAGGTCTTAAGAATCCTCTTGGACTTCACCCCCACAAAATGAGTCCAAGGTCAGCTGCCTATTCCACTGATATGCAACATAGGAAGTTCAGTAAGTGAAATTTACTCCTTCCCAATAAAATAATTCCAAGATCAGCTCCCTATTCCATTAATTTTATTATATGAGGAGATCAATTAATTGGTCCTTTGTCAACAACAATATCAATATCTTCTTTGTCAACTCAAACCCAGCTATAAGCAGGCTTCTTCCTCACTCCTTTATCATACATGAGCTTCCGTACCCCTGCTGCATCACTCCAATAACCCCCAGTCGCCAACACATTTGATAGCAGTATATAAGTTGCAGGATCATTAGGACAAAGCTCCACAAGCTTTCTCACACAACGTGTAGCAATTTCCATATTTCCATGAACTTGAGAAGCACTTAACAGAGCTTTGAAGACCGAGGGTCCCGGCTCTATTGGCATGCTATTGATAAAGGCTTCTGCTTTGTGGAGATCCCCAGCTCGACCATAGAGATCCACAATACAAGCATAGTGCTCAACTTTGGGTGGTTGACAGAAATCATCATTTCTCATTAAACTGAAATACTCAAGTCCCTTTTCCAGCAACCCAGCATGGCTACAAGCAGAGAGCACAGCAAGGAAGGTAGTTAAATCTGGTTTAACCCCAGTTTTCCTCATTTGTTCAAACATTTCAACAGCTTCCTTACCATACCCATGATGAGCACATCCCGAAAGCACTGTGTTCCATGAAATTAAATCATGTTCATCCATTGATGAGAATACCATTTTTGCATCATCAATCTTACCACATCTTGCATACATGGAAACAAGCCCATTTTGTACACACACATTTGAAGCATACCCTGTCTTGAAAACAAGAGCATGGGTTTGCTTCCCCTCTTCAAGGGCTGAAATAATTCCCACTGCTCTTAAAATGCTTGTGAATGTGAAAAAATCAACATTAATGCCTGCTTGCCTCATTGTAGAAAAGCATATGAGGGCATACTCATCATTTCCTAATTTAGAGAAACCAGCAATAACTGCATTCCATGAAATTTGATCCCATATTGTAACATTAGAGCAAGCTTTATAGAAGTCGTCTAAGCTAGTGCTACATTCCGAATATACAGTGACTAGTGTAACCGCTAAGTGTGCATTAGCCTCCAAACCTTCTCGAATAATGCAACAATGGACTTGCTTGCAATGGTCCAGATCATCAGGATAATGAAATGAACTCAGCAAACTATTATAAGTCACATGATTTGATTTAAGACCCAAGCGCAACATTTCTCTAACTAAAATCAACGCTTCATCAGGTAGTTGGTTCTGAGCATAGCCAGTAACCATTGAAGTCCAGGTAACAACATTTTTATCAGGCATTTGATTAAATACTCTCCTTGAATCGTCAACACAAAAACATTTCGAGTACATGTCAATCAAACTTGTGCCCACGACAACATTAAAGCAAAACCCAGCTTTCAAACTTAAACCATGCACCTGAGACCCCAGCTCTCCATATTCTAACTGCCTGCAACCAATCAAAATAGCCAACACACTAAATGAGGTCGGAGCTATCCCCAATCTGACCATTTCCAGGAACAACTTAACAGATGTTTCCGGGTATTTTGTATGCATGTAAGCAGAAATCAGAGAATTCCAAGTGACTACATTCCGATGACGCATTTCATCAAACATTTGGTGAGCAGATGAAATCATTCCACATTTACCATACATATCGACAAGAGCACTGCCAATATACACGTTTGAATCAAAACCCATCTTGATAATGGTGGAGTGGACTTGAATACCCATATAGAACGAAGAAGTCTTCGCACAATAGGATATAATTTTGTTGAGAATGTAAGGGATGTGTACGGGATCATGTTGTTGTAACCGAATCAGGAAATTCAAATCAATGGGGTCCGAATTGCATTCCCGATTGAAGGTTTGGTCGTCACAGGAGATGAAATCGTCTTCTGGGTGACTGGAATGGTAGTTGTGGTTCGTTAAAGCGCGCGAAAATAGCTGGTTGGCTGTGTTTGATGCGTTCTCTAAGGTGCACCGTAAGTAGAAAGTAGGGAAACGTAAGCTCATTTCCTAATGCTATGGGCACCCTCGGTTGAACAGAGTTCTAGCAAGCAGTCTTTGTCAAAAGACTCGAAACTAAAATGACTTTTTATTTTTATTTTTTTCAATATGAAACTCGTTAAAAATTTGCGGTAAATTTCTCTTTATGAAATGACTATTTTAATAAGTTCAAAGTGCAATAAACTCTTTTAAAATAGTGTACAATACTTTTTTTTTTTAATGCATTAAACACCCTCCAACTTATAATTTGGTACAGTTTATTTTTATTTGACATTATTTGAGTTAAGAATCAATGTAAAATGACAAAATAGCCTCACAGATAATAAAATATAGAAATAAAAATTAAAAAGAAAAAAAATGATTAATTTACCAAAAATTATCCAAAAAAAAAAACAACTTTAATTTGCCAAAATATTGAAACAAATTATCAAAAAATATAAAGAAAAAAAAACTTCAATTTACCGAAAAAAAATTACCAAGAAAAAAATTTGGTGGATTAAAGTTATTTTTTTGGGTAAATTTTTTCCACAAATTAAAGTTGTATTTTATTTTATTTTTCAGTATTTTTTTTTATTTTTTGATAAATTAATTTTTTTGCAATTGAGCCGATTCTGCTGCATCATTATTTATAATGGAATGGAATTCAATTGTAATACTAATCCTATACAGATGACAATTTATCAAAAAATATCAAGAAAAAAAAACTTTAATTTACCGAGAAAAAAATTGGTGAATTAAAGTTATTTTTTAGGATAGATTTTTTCTACAAATTAAAGTTGTATTTTTTTTTTTGATAAATTAATCACTTTTTTTTTTAATCTATGAGTGTATTTCTATCATTTTACATCAATTCTTTAATCGATATAGTGTCAAATAGGGACAAACTGCACCAAATTATAAGTTGGAGGGTATTTAATGCACCCCAAAAAAAGGAGAGGAGTATTATACACCATTTTGAAACTAGAGTGAAGTTTATTGTACTTTGGCCTTTTAATTAAAAAAAAAAGATAATAAATTACTATAACGCTCTAAATCTTGTTTTATTAAAAGAAAATGATGGTACTGTCCTTTATTCTTGAATAAAGGGTACCGTGGAGTTGTTCATCTACGTCTCTTTGAGACTCCTCTTATGTGATTTTATCCTCCCACCAAAAGCATTCACTTTCAACAAATCATTGAATAATAATAAAACTTAGAATTCAAATGTTATAAGCTCAATATTTTATTCCAAAAAGGTAAAACAATTAAACAATGAAAGAATAGATTTATTGTAAATAGAAAAAAAAATTCAAGCTAGTCCACAATCCATATGTAGCCCAACGTTCTACCGCAATAAAGAAAAAATTATACTAATAAGAGATTTGATTTCTAATACTTCAAAAATTCGTGGTAAACATGAAGTTTGAGAATGTTATTAACTTTCATGAAAAATGAAAACATGTATAAGAATATATCTGATGTCTTTTGATTGGTTTTCATGAATGTAAAATAATAAAAAAATAAGTTTTATAGATAAGGTTAACAGATCATTTGGAGGGTAGAGTTGTCATCTTATTTTATGAAAACATAAATGAGAACGGAAGAGAGATTTTTTGGAGCACCAATAACACACCCTAAAAAAATTGATAGAAATTTCAATCCATCTACTGATCTTGTTTGTATGATTTATAATTCCACACATATATCATCTCTCTTCTCTCTCCCATTCCCTCCTTTTTCAATAATTGGACTCACATTTCAGAGACATGAAGACACAGCTATCAACTATTAATGTTTATATATCTAATTTTTAATAGTTTTATTTGCTTACATGCAATAATCAAATATAATTATTAGGATAAATTACATGTACCTTAAGATTTATTACACTTATTTTTCTTGTGTGTTGGATAATTACAATTATCACCCCTCTTGTTAAATGTGTGTAACAAATCAATGTGTGTCGTCAGTTTCACTAACTATAAGAGATACTGTAACGCTGATGTAACAAGTTTCTTTTAGTTTCGTATGATAAATATGATATACAAAATTGCTATAAAAATTTGTCCAATGCTTATTGCATGAAAAGACTTATACCCCCAATTTACAAAATTTTTGTTAATTTAATTTTCTTTCGTTAAGGGTGTAATTGTCTTTTTGCACAACAAGCATTGGGCAAAAGTGTTTTCACAACAATTTGAAAGACATTTTTTGTCACATGAAGTTAAAAAATTGGAATTTTTTTTTATAAGTCATACTTTTCAATTGTAAGGACCAATAAATTCTAAAAATTTTTGTTAGGATAACTAAAGTCTTACTTTTAACAAATATTTCCAACTAAGTTCACAATTCTATTTACAATAATATTTTTCCAACATTGCCCTTTCTCATAAACGTCTTAAATATATTTTTAATTAAGATAATAAATATAACCTTTACCTCTAATTTTTATGATTAATATCAATTTACAATAATAATGAAAAAGTACATAGTTTTAATTGCCACAAAAATTAGTAAAATTTTAAAATACTTAACAAGTTATTTAAATTCAATCAATTGTAATAAAAATAAATATTAAAACAAGCCAAAATGTTTCACAATTTTGTTCAATGAAGTGTATTTATGTACAATTAATAAATTTTTAAATTTTTTTCTATTTATATTGTTTTACAAATATGTAATTTCAACAATTAAAGGCAATTTTATGTAAATTTAAGACTATGTTGCACATAAATACACACATATATATATAAAGTTACCAAGATGGCATAAATCTTTTTTTTGAATAATTTTATATAAGAATGGCATTAATGATATTTCTATATAAAAAAGGGTACTATCAGAAGAAATCCAATGTGAATAGAATTATGAACTTAATTGAAAATATTAGGTAAAAGTAGGACTTAGTTGTCCTAACAAAAAATGTTTTAGGACTTATTATTCAAAAGTCGGATTTATAAGAAAAAAAATTTTAAAAATTTGTCACATCAGCATTAACCATCTTTGACCGTTATTGAAACTGATAGCAGTGTTGATTTGTTACACATATGTAACTAGAAAGGAGGTAACCGTAATTATTTAAAACACATGAGAGAGTAGGGGTGCACACGGTACGGTTCCTCACGGTTTTTGGCGGAACCGGAACCGGAACCGTTACCAACGGTTCCTGATTTTCGGAACCGGAACCGGAACCGTTAAGGGTTGGAACCGTACCGCGGTTCTCGGTACGGTTCCGATTCCGAACCGCGGTTCCTTAGGATTTTTTTTTTTTTTTTTAATGAAGCTTGAAAATAAAATATATATATATATATATTCATTAACTAAATGTGATACCTACAATCTAAAAATGGCACCCTATATATATATAATTATTATATTATATTATAGATATATATACATTACATATAATGTATATATATTATGTATAGTAATTATATTATAATATAATTATTATATATAATATATGATAATATAATTATTATACATAATATATATACATTATATATAATTATTATATGTAATGTATATATATATATATATTATATATAGTTATTATATTATATATATATATATACAAATATTTAATATAAAACGGTTCCGGTTCCGGTTCCAAGGAACCGTTACCCCCAACGGTTCCGGTTCCGGTACGGTTCTACTGGTCCTGGAACCGGAACCGGAACCGTTGGTAACGGTTCCTAATTTTAGGAACCGGAACCGGAACCGTAGCCACGGTTCGGTACGGTTCTCCTCGGTTCCGGTTCCGACGGTTCTTTGTGCACCCCTATGAGAGAGGTAAGTGTAATAAATCTTAAATAGAAAAGAGGTAAGTGTAATTTATACTAATTATTAAAGTGAGAGTATTTTCATATTTTCAGAACGGGTGTTGACAATGCTAACTGTCTTCACTCGTAATTTTTAAAAAAATTCTTAATTTAGTTATTTTTGTAGGCTCGTGTGTCTGCAAATCAGTGATAGAGTAGTCTACGCCTGTTTCTCAACAAGTACACTTTTTTTTTTTCCCTCTGTTTTGAAAGGATTGGAGAAGAAAATATTCACTTTAGTCTCAAGGAGTAAATTATCGGTAATAATAACTTTTGATAAGAGGAAAGTCGTTGATTTGATTCTCCTTGATGCATTCAGAGGGAATGATTTAAATCCAAAGAGTAGCACTTTAGGTATAAAGATTTTGATTCGATCCTTGAGGAGGATGATAAGGTAGGGTTTGAGGTATGAAACAATTACATAGATTGTTTTTTTGTTGATTCAAAAATTAAACTAATGATAATAAAGAATTATAATGTTTTATTCACAAGCTGGAAATCTAAAATAAAATTTTCTATTTTCATTATTCTTCATGAAATTCTTGCATTAGCATTTGATGCAAGGGGAGGTGATTCTTAAAATGTCATTAATAGAAATAGAATATGAGATAGCAATGCATCCATTAACCAAATTGAACAAACTGAACCAGTTCCAAATATTTTTTAATTTAATATGAATTTATGTTCACCTTTAAATTTCTAGTTTTCCGCATTAACTAGTATTTAAATCATCAGAAATTTATTTTATTTTATTTTATACTATTTTTAAACTTTAAATTTTATCCAATAACAAATTTGTTTTTTTTTAAGAAAAAGAATAAGAGTAAAATGTGGAAAAAAACAATCGTTAAAGGGGTTTCTTTGTATTACGGTGGATTCGAATGATATAAAAAATTAAATATAAATAAATGGATAACTTTGACTTTTAAATTATTGGCAAGTGTTTGAGGCTAGGAAGCACGGACATGGACACGGACACTGACAAGGGACACGGGTACGACACGACATGGACATGAAGATACGAAAAATTTTAAAAAAACAAGACACGAACACGGCGAAGATACGGTTATAAAATAATAATATAATATATTAATATATATTAATTATTCAATAAAAAAATATTACATTACAAAAATACTTTAATTTATCATCAAACAATTAAGAACTAAACAACTTATAAACAAAAATAAACAAATAGATTAAAATAAATTAAATGACCAAACTTATTTAGTCTTCTACATATATTTAGCTTAGATTTTAATCAAAACTTAGTATCATATAATTTAATTCGAAATATTTGAATATACATCACTACTATGAAATGTCCGATACGCCTTTGGGGAGTGTCCTAAAAAGAAAAATAAAGTGTCCGAAGAGTGTCTAATACGGTATTCGAGTGTTCAACACAAATACGACACCCTCGATAAAATATCCGTGCTATCTAAGTTTGAGGTTAAGGCCACGCGATAACACCCAAGTCTAGTTCGGAAGGGATGGACAGGAAGAGTGATTTGAGTGCAACAAAGCCCTCTAGTCTTTTGGGTAAACTTCGACCCGTTACAACAACCCATTGAGAAACCCGTGATTTATATACTTACTAGTTTAATACTACATTGTAGATCTCGCCCAGACTAGATATTCAAGTAGGGTTCTAAGCGACCCAGTACGGTGCCTCAGTCTAGGGCGTACTCATCGTTCTTTCACAAAACATGACAACAACATAAAATCATCCATATAAAACCTCTCTCTCTCCCCCCTTCCCTCCGCCCCTTATCCCCAATGGCATCGATTGGCGCCCCGGGGCAACTTCTCACTCTGAATCCCAGTCGTCCCTCCATTCGCTCCCGGCGCAACTTAGTCACCGCCAGTCGCCCACCCACCACCGCTACTCGCACACCCACCACCGCCACTCGCACACCCACCTCCATCAAATGCAACCTCCTCTCTTCCCCCTCTTCCCAAAACCCTAAACCATTAAAGTCTTCTCCCTCTTCCCAAAACCCTAAATCTTTAAAATTTACATCGCTTAAACTCCCCCTATCCCTCCAAAAAACCCTAGTCCTGTCCGGCGCCACCGGCATCCTCTTTCTCTTCAGCACAGGTGGTGGCGGTGGAGGCGGAGGTGGAAACGGTGGTGGAGGAGGAGGCGGAAACGGTGGTGGTGGAGGTGGCGGAGACGGCGGTTTTTGGTCGAAAATATTCTCTCGTCGTGCGATCGCTAAGGAGGACGAATCACAATCTCAAGAATGGGACTCACACGGATTACCTGCCAACATTGTGGTTCAGCTCAACAAGCTCAGTGGATTCAAAAAATACAAAGTATCCGATATTTTGTTCTTCGATCGACGTCGGATTGCCACGGTCGGCACCGAAGATTCCTTCTTTGAGATGGTTTCACTCCGGCCCGGCGGTATATACACGAAAGCTCAATTCCAGAAGGAGCTCGAAACCCTTGCGACTTGTGGAATGTTTGAAAAGGTCGATCTTGAAGGAAAGACCAATCCGGACGGGACGATTGGAATAACCATATCATTCACGGAGAGTACTTGGCAATCGGCAGATAAATTTAGGTGCATTAATGTCGGTCTAATGGCCCAGTCCAAGCCGATGGAAATGGACCCTGACATGACAGAGAAGGAGAAAATGGAGTACTATTTGAGTCAAGAGAAGGATTATAGGAGGAGAATCGATAGGGCGAGGCCATGTTTGTTGCCAATGTCGGTGCACAGAGAGGTGTTACAGATGTTGAGGGACCAAGGGAAGGTGAGCGCCAGGTTGTTGCAGAAGATTCGGGATCAGGTTCAAAAGTGGTATCATGACGAGGGGTATGCGTGCGCGCAAGTTGTGAATTTTGGTAATCTGAATACCAAGGAGGTGGTTTGCGAGGTTGTGGAAGGGGATATCACACAGTTGGTGATTCAGTTTCAGGATAAGCTTGGGAATGTATGCGAGGGGAACACCGAATTTGCTGTTTTGAGTCGAGAATTGCCCAAACAGGTAATCTATTGATGTTTGCTATCCATCAACTTGTCTTTGTTAATTAGTCATGGAGATTTGTTAGAGTTTGCATTTTTATTGTTTATATTTGACGGGATTTGCTTTATTAATGGTCAATTCTTAATTCACGGTTTTCATTAGTTAGCTTTCTTATGTGAAAAATGACATACAAGCTGAAGCGGCTAGAACCAACATTCAGAAGAGTACGGTGGGTTTTATAGCATTGTTCTTATTAATTTGATGGGTCTTGCCTTGTTAGTTATATATCCAGTTTTTGTTTGTTATTCATATATGTTGGTGAATATCATTATTGGAGTGATTTAATAATATTGATAGAAATGATTTATTTTATTGATTTTAGACTCCTCGGTCAGTGTATTTTTCATATTTGTCACCTCTATTCTTTCACCAATAAATAGAAGTGGTCATCTTAAACAAAATTAAGAGAGAATATAATGAAAGTGACGTGGCCCTTTGGCTTTGTGTGTTATGGATGTAGGCCGTAGTGACGGAACCATGTTATATTCTTATGTTCTTGTTTAAATTCTCTCTTCAATTTTATTTTTCTTTATCAACATGGTATCAGATCTGGTTTATCATATTCTATTCTCGATTTATCTCGGATCTTTTGATCAACTTGTCTCGGATCGGAGGATCAATTCAACTCAGACAATGGACAACTTCGTATTTAGTTTTGAGTTAGATACTTGAGTTAAAATTTCCGTGCACCAACTTGATAGGGAGTGTTGAAGGATATCATTATAGGAGTGATTTGAGTTTTGATAGAATATTGATAGGAGTGATTTATGGGATTAATTTTATGAATCCTCCTTAAGTGTATTTTCCACACTTGTCACTAGTATTCTTTCACCTATAAATAAAGGTGGTCATTGTAACCAAACTAAGAGAGAATATAATGAAAGTGATGTAACCCTTGGGACTTTGTGTGTCATGGATGTAGGTCGTAATGGCCGAACCACATTATATTCTTGTGTTCTTATTTAAATTCTCTCTTCAATTTTATTTTTCTTTATCAACAATATAGCTAAGAGGATTTGCTTTGTAAAATATTCTATCTAAATTTACTGTGTGTTGAGATGTTAATTATCTGATTGGTTGTTTGTTTCCTGAATGTGTTAATTGTGTTTACAGCTCAGGAAAGGGCATGTTTTTAACATAGAAGCTGGGAAACAAGCTCTAAGGAACATAAACACATTAGCCTTGTTTTCTAATATTGAAGTTAATCCAAGACCTGATGAGAAGAATGAGGGAGGGATTATAGTTGAGATTAAGCTTAAAGAATTAGAACAAAAGTCTGCTGAAGTCAGTACAGAGTGGAGTATTGTCCCTGGACGTGGAGGTCGTCCTACACTGGTATTAAGTTCAATAGTTAATCTCTACTTGATGGGGCATTAAGGAGTTGGGCTTTCAATTTGCAGTTCTAACTCATTGGAATTTTGTTTTTTTTGCTATAATTTTAGGCTTCAATCCAGCCTGGTGGGACAGTTTCCTTTGAGCACCGAAATATCAAAGGACTAAATAGGTCTATTCTTGGTTCAGTGACGACTAGCAACTTCCTCAACCCTCAGGTGATTTTACTTTGATATAAAATTAACATCATTTATAAAAATGATTTATTGTTATATTTGCAAGATTCTGCATCATACAATGTTAATGGATATTTTTTTCTGCAGGATGATCTTGCTTTTAAGCTTGAGTATGTGCATCCATATTTAGATGGTGTGCTTAATCCTCGCAACCGTACTTTCCGAGCAAGCTGCTTTAACAGCAGGAAACTTAGCCCAGTTTTCACTGGTGGGCCAGGAGTGGATGAAGTCCCCCCTATATGGGTTGATCGAGCTGGTGTCAAAGCTAATATTACAGAGGTATTGTGCACTCTTCGGCTCTTCTCTAATATAATGCTTAGGTATTGTGCACTCTTCGGCTCTTCTCTAATATAATGCTTAGGTATTGTGCACTCTTCGGCTCTTCCCTAATATAATGCTTATAAATCTCAGAAGGTCCTTCATCATGTGGTTTTTCCTAGTCTATAATATGAGTTTCTGACTGATATTCATTGTGCAGAATTTCACGCGTCAGAGCAAATTCACTTACGGACTTGTGATGGAAGAGATAACAACGCGTGATGAAAGCAGTCATATTTCTCCAAATGGTCAAAGGGTGTTGCCCAGTGGAGGAATTAGTGCAGATGGACCTCCAACAACACTCAGTGGCACTGGCATTGACCGAATGGCATTTGCACAGGCAAATATTACGCGTGATAACACCAAATTTGTAAATGGAGCAATAGTTGGTGAGAGGAATGTGTTTCAGGTGAGTCTTTTTTTTTTTTGGGCAAGTGCGTCCCTAGTGAATTGTATAAGCTGATGTCATATTTTTTGTACATTGCTGACATACTTATATCTACTATTAGATAATACAAATTTGGATGTCCTTGGTTTTAAAAATATCCCAAAATTTGTGGTCTGAAACCCTTGATATAATAAAGCCGATATAATTGACACTGTTTTACGAGTGCATGCTCATTGAAGAACATTATGAGTGGTTCAGTGCTTTTATTATGTAGGTTTTCCTTAGTTTTTCTGCCCAACTTTGGGATATACTAGCTGTAAATACTTTCTGTTTCCTTGAAGAAATATTATGGCCATCAGAAGAATGCTTTGATTATTAAATGCCATTCAGGTCTGTTAATCTGAATTCTGTTGGTACTCTAGAATTCTTTATTTTTAATGATGTAACAGTTTATTATACTCATATATGATTTATCATATAGAAGCCTTGCATGTCTGCTTTATTTTATGTGCACACTGGAAAAAGGAGAACATAGATGCTTCTTTTCAACACTATAAACAAATTTAAATGAAACTTCTGAAATCATATTTTCTTGTTTTCTTGAAATAGATATGCGCTGATGACTTCAAGACAACTATTATCTCTGTTGTGTCTAATGGGTGTTGTACAAGTAATATTTTAAGAACTACATAAAATGGTGGTGCTAGTTTTTGCCTGACAATTCGGAGCAAAATCCTGTTTTCCATTTTACAATATTAATGGTGTCTTCTAAATGAGATGATCTTCATATGTAACAAGGACTTGCATTGCCTGCTAACATGCGTATTTTGCTATGAATTGCAGCTCGACCAAGGTCTTGGCATCGGCAGTAAGTTTCCATTCTTTAATCGCCACCAGCTCACAGTTACACGATTTATCCAGCTAAAAGAAGTGGAGGAAGGTGCTGGTAAACCACCACCACCGGTGCTAGTCCTACATGGCCATTATGGCGGTTGTGTGGGAGACCTTCCAAGTTATGATGCTTTTACACTTGGGGGACCTTATTCAGTGAGGGGTTACAATATGGGTGAGATAGGTGCAGCCAGAAATATCCTGGAGGTAAGAGTCTTTGGTGTCAATTGTTACCTTCATCAGGCCATTATAACAGCTAACAATATATGGATGAAAAATATGTTTTTGCCCTTGAGATCTCTTGGTAAAATATGATTATTTGTTTGTTTATATCTGATTTATAGTTCTAATGGGTTCGTGCAGCTTGCTGCTGAGCTGCGGGTACCCGTGAAGAATACGCATGTCTATGCATTCGCAGAGCATGGTAATGATCTTGGAAGTTCAAAGGATGTCAAGGGAAACCCAACAGAGGTTTACAGGCGAATGGGTCACGGTTCCTCATATGGTGTTGGGGTCAAGTTAGGCCTTGTACGAGCTGAGTATGCCGTTGATCACAACTCTGGCACTGGTGCGGTGTTCTTCAGATATGGAGAGAGATTTTGAGAATTCTTTCATGGTTTTGCTGGGTACACTAACCTCGCTTTGTGTGACATTAAGGATTCTTGGAGCTATTCTAGGTGTTGCAAGTTTTGAGTAATCTAGGACAATAAAGGTTTTTTAGAAGTAAGTTTCATACTTTCTGCGGCTCATCTTCATTCTCATGTAGTCTTTCTGGAGCAAGGAAATGCCTGGAAAAATTTGGTAAATACTTTTACAGTACTTATTTTTGTGGTTTGAAATAGAGGATTCATAGTTTAATTTATTTGAAATGTTATGTTTTAAACAGTATGGACACAACAAATTTTATTTAGTGGCCTCTCCGAGTTTGGAATGGTATCTACTGTGCTTGCTAGATTTAAGTAAAGTGTGAATGATGTATGTTCTTTTTTCTGTTAGAGTTATGGGTTCCACCTGATACATCTTTCAAAGTAGACTAAGCAAACTCTAGATGCAATAACCATTGTTTTTTCAATAATGCGCTTGACTCAAGCTTGAGCTTCTGATTGGCTCGTAGTTCGATTAATCAAACAATTGGTTATAGTTAAATTCAGATATACTGGTCAAGTTTAGCTTGCTTGCGTTTAGGTCAATTTAAGCTTGAGATCAATTTCAATAAAGAGAATGGTTAACAGATTCAAACAAGTTTTGCCAAATGAATCATATTCATGAATTTTAAGTGAACTAGTATACAGCACGTGCACATGATTAAAAATCCAAGTAATTTTGTTAAAAGTTTTACTTGAAATTGACTAAGTATGTAATTGAGTCTCAATTATTTCATCTAGGGAACCATAACATAGTTCTTCTGATATGAAGTATAAGAAGCTGATTGAGCACAAAAGACAACTCCAGAATGAACTAAAAGGCCATCCCCAATCAAACAAACTTGCACTCTACATGCAAAATGTCAAAATTGAAAATTACATGCAAATTGCATCACTGTCAATGCAGCTTCAACATCTCTTGGACAACGTGATTTTAAAATATGAGTTTCATAATTATAGGAATGGGAAAGTGCATAAACTCCCCGCTCTATAGAAAATATACAAAGATCTTTCGTTGTTCGCAAAACTCTCCTACATTTTTTAATTTGAGCAAATAAAGACAAATTTTCAATTTGAATAATGAAATAACTAAAGTACCCTAACTTTATAAATAAATAATAGGGTAAACTTCATTGACACTCCCTGAGGTTTGAGGTATTGTCAAGCGGCTACAACTTTGTACAATTTTGTCAACAACACCCCCTGTAGTTTATGTTGTATATCATATACACCCCCTCTTGTCAAAAGTACGGCTTGTCAGACCACTTTTTGATGGCAAAATGACCATGTTACCCTTTGACTTTTAATTTAACCCATTTGAATACTAAATTTACTCTTTTAACCCTGTCTAATGGATCAAAATACCCTTTTCATCAACCCTATATATATAACATGTATATATAATTATATATTTTCATAAATAATAATGTTAACATAAAATAAAAAATAATTAATTTTTTTTCTTTTTCTGTATATATATATATATATATATATATATATAATTATTTATTTATTACCATAAATACTAATGTTAACATAAAATAAAGGAAGGCGTTACTCGCACTCCTATTTTTAACAATTACACTCCACTTACCTTTTTCATTTAAAAGAAATGACAAGAAGGTCTTTAAACTAATTAATACATCATCCCTTATTTTATAATACCACAACTACCCTTTATACTATAGACTTAAACTTTTTTTTTTTTAGCTTCTTTACTTTCTTTATTACTTTTATTATTTTTGGTTTCTGTCAAAAAAAAATAATTTATTTACCTTCTTTAGTACTTTTTTTTTTTGCTCCCGTCAAAAGAGATAACTTTTTCTTAGGTTTTTTTTTTAAAAAAACTTGTCAAAAGAGAAAATTTATTCAACAAATATTACTTTTTTTTTGCAGTCCTTCCAAAAGAGATCATTTTTTTTTAATCCTATCAAAAGAGATAATTTATTTTAAAAATATAATTTATTTTTGGGTCCTCTCAATGGAGATAATTTATTTAACAAGAATAAATTTTTTTCAGGTACTTTATTTTTGGGTCCTGTCAAAAGATATAATTTATTGAACAGGATAACTGTTTTTTTTTTTGTACTTTTTAATTTTTGATTCTTGCCAAAAGAGAAATTTTATTTAACAGATATAATTTATTTACATATATATATATATATATATTTGTCTTGTCAAAAAATAATTTATTCAACATATATAACTTTTTTGGGGTCCAGAACTTTTTTTTTTTGGTTTTTTTTTTTGTTGTATTTTTTGGTTTATTCTGTCAAAAGAATCCAAAAAAAATTAAAGATTGGAGACAAAGAGATGATATCTAAAAGGATAGTTTAGTATTTTGAAAAAAGTAATCATTCATTCACATGTGAAGTTAAGGTTAAAAGTGACATTTCTTTTAAAATGGGAGTGCAACTAAAGAAAAGGGGAGTGCGAATATTGCCTCCCAAAATAAAAAAGGAACTAAAATTGTCTTTCTTTTACACACACACACACACTATAATATATAACCTATATATATAATTATTTATTTCCATAAATAATAATGTTAACATAAAATAAAAAAAATAAACTATTTTTTTTAATTTTTCTCTAGCTATATATATTGTTAACATATATATTTAATTATTTATTTCCATAAATATTAATGTTAACATATATATAACATATATATTTAATTAGGTCTTAATTTCAGTCCTCAAATTAGGCAAAAATTAGGTTTTCGATCATTAACCTTCAAGCTCTTTCAGTGGTGGCTATGGTTAACTGGCGGTGGTGGTTGTGGTTGGCGGCAGTGGTGGTTGGAGGAGGAGATGAGAGAGAGAAAAGTGGTGGTGGCGGCGGCTGTGGTTAATTGGTAGTTGTGGTTGTGGTTGGTGGCAGTGGTGGGTGGAGATTTGCCATGCTTTGTCGATTTTCTTCCCCATCTGAAGCTCTCTTCTCCGATGCCCACTTTCTCTCCATCCTCTTCTCCGCCCTACGCTGCCGCAAAATTCCCAACTCCCTCTCATCTCCGGCATCTCCACCTACTCAGACCAGTACTTTGTTGATACTAGCCTTGGTTAGGTTGCAATTGGAGTGGTGGTGGTGGTGGTGGTGGTTGTGGTTGTGGTTGGTGGCAGTTGACTTGGGTTAGGTTGTGAATGGAGTTCGACAGTTGTGGTGGTGGTGGTTTTGCCGCCTGTGGTGGTGGTGGTTGGTGGCAATTGTGGTTGTGGTTAGTGGCAGTGGTGCTCGGTGGTTTCCTCCCCCCTCTCTCTATATACGTATAAATATATGTGTGTATATATATATTATATAATAACAGTGAAATAGTTGTGGTTGTGGTTGGTGGCGGTGGTGGTTGGAAGAGGAGATGAGAGTGGCGGCTATGGCGGTGGTGGTGGTTGTAGTTGTGGTTGGTGGCGGCTGTGGTTGGAGGAGGAGATGAGAGTGGCGGATGTGGTGGTGGTGGTGGTTGGTGTTTTGGTTAGAGTTTTGTGGTTGCAGAAGGTAGAGAGAGAAATGGTGGGCATATAATCATAAGGGCAGTTTTTGTCATTTTCTAATTCTAATATTTTGATATTAAAATTCATTTAAATAATCAGGGGCAATTAGGTACTTTCACTTATTAAAAAATTGAAAATTCTGACAAGGGGTGTTGGTGACAAAAAAATACGAAGTTGTAGCCGCCTGATAATACATCAAACCTCAAGGGGTGTCAATAAAGTTTACCCTAAATAATATTTAAAAAAAAAAAAGCCAAAATGTGAAATGACAAAAAGGATACTTTTGAGTTGTCAAAAAGTCTGACATTATCAATTTGCAATAGGGAGCAATTTGCTCCGAATATTAAAATTATAAGTATTTATATGCACATAGCAAATAGTAAGGGTGTTTCTTGCACATTTTCTATATAGAGGGGGGTTTTATGCACTTCACCCTTATAAAAATACGTTTCATAACCTATACGGGACTTAGCGGGACCATTTAAAAATAATCTCTCGTGAATTTATCGGTGCTGCACTTTTTTTTGGCATGAATAGATAGAATACGTCTTGCTTATCACGACGAAACTTGACGGCGAAAGTTGATTAATTGAGATGGTTTTAATTTTTTATTCAAATATAGTTCAATAGATCAATAGGCTAGTCTTTATCAAAACAATACAAGATGTTTACATGAAAAATACCAAGAAAAATCAAGACAACTATTTAAACAATTTTTTTCAATTAAGGTGAAAATATTCAAATACATGTATATAAATAAGTGGATGGCAATATATCAATTAATTAAAGTTTGTTATATGTGTAATTTAATACGTAGTTATAATGTATAAATATACTTGTATGCTCTAATGGATTCTGAAATTCATCTCCTCAAATATTATTGTTGAAATGCATTTTAGCATTTCAAGCTGCATTCCTAATATAATCATTTCACAATCACCTATGAAATCATGAATGAGATGAAAAGCTTTTTCTACAAAAATTAAGTCATTTCATTTCTTACTAACACTTGTAATTCAACTAAGTTGAATTTTCTGAGCCTACTAAAGTTTCAATTTCCATATTTCTGTTCTTACTCAAACTATCACCATGACATAGATCTATAATATTTTAAACTAAAACTCTGGCATTTTGAGAATAAACAAATTTACAATATTACCTACCACTTCAAAAACACATAAACAGAGAAAGCAAGCCTTCTTATAATCATAAACCTCTGCAACCAGATTAGATCATTGGTTATATAGATTACAGTCTTATTCTAAACCATCGGGACAATTAAAATTATGAAAAAAAAAGGAGTTTCAAGATCATTAAATATGTATCTAAGAGTGAAGGGGAGCACATGAAACTTGTATAAAATAAAATTCAGTAGTAGCTTAAAGTATACAATTCAAAAGAGTTTTTCCAATAATCATAAATTTTTAAACAAAAAAAAAAGAAGTTTTTGTATTACCGTAATATTTGCAAAGCAGTACTGCAATTACCACATCCCACCTCCAAAACCTTTGAATTTTCATCACAAGAAGCTACTGATGGAGTGAAACTGTTGACTGTTGGACTTCTTGGCCTAATGAAATTTTTTAATACACATTTAATGAAAGAAAGAAAAACCTTATTTTTATATTTAAAAAAATATGTATATAAATAATCAAATATCCTTGCACATTAAAAAAACTATATGAAAATTGTATATAAATAATAAAAAATTCTTACACTTTTATAAGTAGTATAGATAGATATGGTTATAGATATAAATAGATATGTTCGTGAGTCTAGCTTGGAATGTTGTTCAAGTTCAACTTCATTAATTAGCAAACAAGTATGAATTGAGCCACTTCAAAGGTAATCAATTCAAATGTTGGATTTTCAAATTGCGAGAGATCAAGAATTCTCGATATTTATTTGATTTGTGAATCTAATTCAATTCACTGAAAATTTTCATTCACATTGTTTTTCTTCATCAAAAATGTTATATAAAACTCTTTGAGCATTGCAATCCATACAATTCACCAAGCAATTAATATTTCACAATCAAAAATCATAAGTGTCTCATCATCACAATCATGCTTACCTTAATGTGAATCTAGTCAATCATGCTTACCTTAATTTAATGTGAATGTGGTCAGCAGACAAATTCTCTTTTTTCTACTCTTTTCTATTACAAGTCATTTTTTCTATTATATTAAAATTTTCTAAAATTATATCTATTTCATGTTAAATTTGGTCGGCTCCCATAATATAGGAGTGAAAGGCATATATATAAATGGACAATATTTGACTCAGGTCATATAAGTAGAAAATTACTACTGCCAGGCCAATAAAAACTTTGACATGTGATTAAAACTTTAAAAAAAATTAAAAATGAGTCAATACTAGTCTTTCTTTCCCCTCTTCAACTCTTTATATATATTTCTATATTTTCCTTCTAATATTTCTTTCTATGTTTGTCTTCCATTCTCTCTCTACCCACTTTTTGGTCGATGAACGATTTCTTCATTATCAGGTTCATTCTAAACTTACACTATCCACAAGATAGACAAAACTTTCACAAATAAAACAGAGAACAAGAAGTAGATCAAAAATACATATTCAAAGTAAGATTCCAACCTCCTAAAAAGAAAAAATAACATCCAACCACAAGATTGGATCAACCTAAAATATGAGCCAAGGATAGAGATTAGGGCTTGGGATGAAGGGTGTTAAGGATTAGGATTTAGGAATTGAGTTGGTGGCAGGTAACTTAGGTGGCGAGGGTTGGTAGCAGAATACAAGAATAAAGATTGAATCAATTGAAAACAAATGGAGATTTGTTGGGAGGATGAGAGAGACGAGCATGATGTTAGAGAGAGAGTTCGGTTAGTGAGAGAGAAAAATGTGTTTATTTTAGATAATTTGTAAAAAGACTTGTATTGACCATTTTTAAAAATTTTAAACATATGTCAAGTTTTTACTAGCATGGCCTGAGTCAAACATTATTCTGTATAAATACAAAATGTTTTACATATTAGTAGAAGGACAATGCTTGCCTCAGGCCATATGAGTAAGAGCTTCGTACTTACCGCTGATGTGGACCAATAAAAGAGTAACACCCCTGTAAAACTTTAAAAAAAAAAATTAAAGATGGGTCAAATGGGTAGGATTTTTCAGGTTATCCAAAGGTTGCATATACAGAGTTTGATATATTACTTCTAACCGACCTTTTTACAAGGATAATGATTCAATAAGTACTGAGATACATTTTCATCTTCGCTGAACTCTTTAGTTTCCAAATGCACAGAGACCATCGAACCAAATCTCTAGCGTTGTTGAGACCATCAGTATCTAAATGATTTTTTTCATCTCCAGTCATCTTTAAAGCTCAACATCTTGTGTTGTTACAGAAATTTTTAACATTTGGTTACAGATGTTGTCATAAATGAAAAAGAGTGGGTTTCAGACCAATTTCAAAATGAATTGCAAGAAACATGATAAGAAATTTGCTCCGTGGGATTAACATCACTGCTTCCTCTTCCTGCGTGATTATTGCTTCCTCTTTCTGTTGAGCCATAATCTTTTTGTTTGTTTTTATCTTATGTGTACAGAGTCTCCAAAAGAAGAAAATGACGATGATGGTGATGCGTCTGACAAGGAAATGAGAGATGATATTATTTATTTTGGATAACCCTTAAAATCTTACCTTTTTGTAGGGGTGGCAAACTGGCGGGATGGGCGGGTTTGGACAGGGTCGAATATAGGTTGTGACCCATATTCAACTCGTTTGAAGCGGGTCAAATATGGTTCGGGTCAACCCGTCAACCCATATTTAACCCGACGAGACACGACAATAGCTAGGTGTGACAAAATGGGCCGATTTGGACCGAGTTGAATATGAGCCGGTTAAATATGGGTTGTGATCCATATTCAACCCGTTTGTAACAGGTTAAATATGGGTGGTTCAAATACGGGTCGGGTCAACCCGCCAACTTATATTTGATCTAACCCAACTAGATTGGTTGGCCAACCCAAATAAATGGGCTAATTTCACCCAGATTAGTCAAACCACCCCAGGCCCAGATACAACGGGTCGGTCTGATCCGAACAAACAGGTCAATCCGATTTGAATAAACGGGTCAAACCCGACCCAATTAAAAATTTGTGACTGACTTTGTTAAACTTGGACACCCCTGCTCTTTTGACATTCATTAATTATGCTTTAAAATTTTTAATAAATAATATAATAAATAAACTTGTGATACAAATTAGTTAAATTGGGTCAAATCCGACCCATATAAAAGACTCGTCAAATTTGATCCGTTTATAATACTCAACCTGTTTACAGAGCCCGATACATTTTCATAAATGATCGGGTCAATAAATTTTTGTTTGCTCTTTTAAAGATGACTTTTTATTTTTTATTTTTGTGCAGACTTTAAGATATCAAAAATTATCCAAACCCGAATATAGGTCCAAGCCATTTATGGACCCGACCCATACCTATTTTCACACACACACACACACACAAAAATAAGAACAAACAGTTTTCCTTCTACGACTTTCGTCCATTTTTTTTTCTTTTTTACTAGGCGTAATAACAAAGATCTTTATTATAGGTTTTTAGAAGCCTGCATGTTTTTTAGATAAAGATAACATAAATTAAATGGGTTCAGATAGAGAGAACATAAATTAATTTCATCAGATCGTCAAGAAGAGAGAATACTCCAAAGATGGAGTTTTTCAAATTTTTATTTCATTTTGAGCTTTTTAGTATATCTAATAATACTCCAAAGATTGAAACAAATTTTGAGTTTGTTTCATCAGATCTAAGAGAAGAAAGAGCCGGGGGAGAGAGAGAGAAGGGGGGATAGTGAGAGATTTTGAGCTTTTTAGTATATCTAAAAATACTCCAAAGATTGAAACAAATTTTGAGTTTATTTCATCAGATTTAAGAGAAGAAAGAGCCGAGGGAGAGAGAGAGAAGGGGGGATAGTGAGAGAGTCGAAGGGAAAGAGAGATGGATCATGAGAAAGCGATTATTTAGAGAGAGAGAGTGTGTGTGAGACAGCATGAAAAGAAAGAGAGATTTTAGAGAGAGAAATATGATTCGTGTGTGAGTGTGACTCAAAAAGTATATCAATTAAAAATTTTCACACTTCGCAATAGAACGAATTCCTTGCAGAATAGGGCTATCGAAAGGGGTATCGTACCTCAGGGATTATGGTCTGATGAGTTGGAATACGGAATTAATTCTAATTAAATTTAAAAGAAAAGAATTCTGATTTTTTAAACTAAATTAATTAAAAAGGGAAATAAAATAAATCAAAGATAAATAAGATAGTGAAGATAATAGGAGAGAAATCTAGGATGTTTGACTTCACCACTAACTCCACAATCAATGGTCAATTGAGTCAACTATAGGGGAATTACATCATGCATAAGTGGTGTCGGTGGCTACAAGCTCACCTTCATCCGTCAAGAAGATACCATATGATTAAGGCTAAGCCATGGACTATCTTCGATTGGCATGGGCCATCTGCCTAACTACTCTAATCTAGGGTGCAGTATGGTTCATCTTCTCTAGGCATAATCCATCAAAGCTCATAATAATATATTCAGTGATTACCATTGTGTAATAATCTCTCTCATGATCACAGAAAACAAGAGAGATTGAGTTCAATAACAACTAAATATCTAAGACAAGATAAGAAATTATTGAGATTGAATTTACAAGACTTTTATTGCTCAATTCTATAATAAGAATCCTCTGAATTACACAATCTATGCATGTATATAAAGGTCCCCAATAATTAAAACAATCAAACCATTGATGCTTTGTTAGGGCTACATCAAAACCCTAGTGGATGAACTAGCCGCTCATGGTAGAAGAAGAAGCTTCAACTGTTGAGGAAGAAGACATCATCTTTCTGAATTACGCGTATGACTTTGTTCTCCAATGGCTCTGCAATATGTTTCTGTTCTCTTCTCAGCCCTCTCAGACTCTCCAAGCTCTGTTCTCTCTCTCCCTAATCTCCTCTCAACTCAGCCTCTTATTCTTCACTTTATTCCCCAAGAGAATACACCAAAGTCCTAATCCAATTAGGAATAAATTAGGGTTTCCCGCAACACTAATCAGGTGGGTTTTTCCTGCTGACTTCGGCCCAACTTTTGACCTACTAGAAGTCCGATTTACGGAATTTTTGTGAAATACAAAAGTGTGCAGAATCAAATTTCGTTCAACCCCATGCATGAATAATGTCGATTTGAGGCTCTAAAATAAGACTTCTGGTCCGTTTTCCAAAACGGGATTAAGACTGTATTATGCGCAGATTCGGGCTTCAGGCCCGAAACCTTCTTAAGCAGTTGTAATTCTCTTGGACCTCTTCCTTGGGCTGAATTGAGTTGAAATAAATGGTTGAGTGAATCTCCTTGATGTAGGCTTCATCTCACCATCTTGGATGTCTTCTTAAAAGTCCAAAATCCTGGTTTTAACTGAAATAATCATTAAGGCCCTGAAAATACAGAAAATACTAAATCAAAGTAAAATCACAAAATAATTTATCACTAGGAGAATAAAATACATAAGTTAAGAGGCTAGAATGCGTAACATTCAACGCCTATCAAAATGGCGAGGTGGTATGTATAGATGAGAGAGAGAAAGAGAATTTAGAGAGGCGAAGATAAAGAGAATGATCATGAGAGAGAGCGATAATTTAGAGAGAAAAAGTGATAATTTAGAGAGAAATTTTAGAGAGATAAAAGGTGGGACAGTACGCATAGAGGAGAGAGATGATTTAGAGAGAGAAAAGGTGAGGCAATATGAGATTTTATGAAATGAGACAACATTTATACATCTTAGTCTTTTATATAATAATGGGTGGAACATGGGTTGAATATGAATTGGATATGGGTACCCATATTCAACCCACATAATCCTTGAATTAATGGGTAAATTATTATCCAACCCATTTCTGACCCGTATAAAAAAATAAGTCACCCAAATTCGTTTATTAGTGGGCGGATCCGGGAGGGTTGGTGGGTCAGCACCTATTTTGTTGGTGTGACACATCTTTAATTTTTTTAAAGAGATATCACTCTTGTATTGATCCACATCAGTTGTAAGTTGGAAAGAGTGTGCATTGTCCTTAATGAAATGCACACTATCTCCAAGGGAGCAATATTTATAGTGCCCACAAAATCCTTATTAACCACCTTTACCTTCATCTTTCATCCGATGCAGATACAGAGCTTATTGAGTTGCACGCTTGTGATCGAGCCTGGGAATCAGGAAGAACACTACACGCTAACCTGATCATCCATGGTTTCGCTTATTTGACACATTTTGCATCTAAGGTCATAGCCCTCTACAGAGAGGTTGGACGATTATCTGATGCTCTAAAACTGTTCGACAAAATTTTGGAAACAAATATCCCATGTTTGATTGTTCTATTTGGGGCCTATATAAGAGGCTCTAGGTGTCTTTTGTGAAATGCAAAGAGAATGACTAAAACCCAACAAATTTATCCTTCCTAGCATTCTTAAAGCATTTGGGCATCTATCTAATTGACAAACTGGAGAGAAGATGCATACAACGCGGAAGTTCAAAGATAAATGAGATAATGTCGGAGACAAAACTCAAAAAAATTGCCAGTTCATCTCATGAGGTTTGAGAGAGCTCTGATTGATAAGCTGGCAAGGCGGGCTAAGCAAGCCTTGCTGAAATAATCCGTTCGACTTCTATTTTATAGGTTTCGTGGAGTCAGGGTTCGAGCCCCGCTTCCTATACGATATATATTATTGGATATCGACTTGAACCTTCTAAATAATAACACTTATAGCAAGAGGAAGCAAGTGTGAGGCCTGTTTTAATCGAGAGTATGCTTGGTTCAATTTTTTGAAAATATTTTTCAGTATTTTGAGAATTAAAATTCAAAAAATTGTACCAAAAAACTGTTTGGTTGACAATTTTTTAGAACCATTTTTAAAAAATTCAGTTAAAAATGTATATTTTTTTATTGACAAACCAAATAGCTCATACGCAACTTTTTTTTTTTTTTGGTGGCTACTTCACTCTGTCTTTGCTCTTCAATACAACACACATATTTTATTTTTATATGCAAGCTTACAGAACAAATTGGATTTTAGCTAAGAAGCACGGACACGAACACGGGATACAGGTACGACACGATACGGATACGACGATACGAAAAATCTCAAAAAAGTAAGATACGGACACGGGAAGGATACGTCAAATAAATAAAAATATAATATTATACATAAAATATTAAGTGTTATTCTTCAACCATAAAATAAATATACTTAAAACTATTTTTAAACTATTTTTGATTTATTATAAAATAATTCTTATTTTCTAGCCTATAAAGTTTTTAATATTACATCTCAACCCCATTTTATATAACAAAAAATTATAAATTTGCCTCGAAAAGTATCCTAAACGTATCCCAGCCATATCATTCCCGTTTCCTGGCATATCCCGCATATCCTAGCCGTATCCCTCCCGTATCCCAACCGTATCCGATATTCAAAAAATAATTTAAAAAAATTGGATACTTCTAAGCCGTATCGGACACGTATCCGGCCATATCCGGGCCGTATCCATATCGGATACGTGTCCGATACGGCCACGGCTCTTGTAGAGCCGTATCTGTGCTTCCTTGGATTTTAGCCATCCTATAACTTGCAATATGTGATTTTTTACCCAACCACGTTCTTATTCGTTTTGCATCACATTTATTACACTTATCCCTTTTGTCTCTTTGTACCACACATATATCAATGTTAGAAAAATGACACAATTGATGACTTCTTTCACCCGACTAACGTGGAACACTAACGTTGTTGGTCGCGTAACCACAAACTCTTAATACTCTCGTCACTGCTCTCAGTTCTCTCTTGCATGTTCACTCTCTTATTCCATCCCAATTTTCTCGCACAAATTTGAAGCCCTAACCAGTAATCGTTCACTCTCTCGCCCTATTTCTCTCTCTCTCACAGAGGATCCCTAGGAAGATCCAAAATCATAGTGTATTGAAAGATCCAGAAACGATCAAGTTGTCTTGATCATAACTGGGTATATGTTGTCTCCACATACAGGTATGACTTCAAATCCGAGAGATCTTGAGCATGGCTCTAATCCAACACCTAATTTGAAATTGCAATTTATCTATCCATTTTTTATTCTTAGTCAAACCGTTCTATAACTAACAAACCACAATTCTCCTAAAAAAAATTTTGAATTTTGGTGGTATTCTGCGATGGGATCCTCTGCTGGTGGGAAGAATTAATTTTGGGAAGCAGTCACTGTGCACTTTGAGTTCATATATTGATGGGTTTTTACCATGGGTTCATTCATTTGGTGATAATATTGGTCAGTTTGAGAAGAGAAATTAATTGATGAAAGAACAACATAGATGAAGGAGATGAGATTTAACTTAAAATTATATAATAATATCAAGAATAAGAATGATATATGTGTGTATATATATATATATATATATATATATATATAGAGAGAGAGAGAGAGAGAGGGAGAGAATGGATATTATGTGTTGAATTTGTAAAGATGAAAAGGTTTTTTCATCCATTAATATTATCTACAAAGAGTTAAATTAGTAATTTCATTATTCAAAAGGGTTATTTTAAAAGTTGAAAAGACAATATAAAAAATGCATGACACGTGTCTTCTAAGTAGGAGGGGGTGTTAGGCTCCGTTTGGATTGAGGGATTTGGAAGGATATAAGGAGAGAAAATAAAGGAGAGGATATACCATGTTGTATTTGGATAGACTTCATTAAAAGAATAGAAATGATAAGGAGGGATAAGAAGGGATAACTATCACTCCTTATCCTTCATATCCTATTCTCCCAAAAATGAAAAGATTAGGAGATAAATGATAGTATTTAAGTAGTACTTTCATAATTCCAAAAGTGTACTCAACAATTAGAAAGAAAAAATTGTTATTCCACTCATATCCCATAAATATAAAAGGATATGATAGTAATTTAGTTATTATTCTTTCTCTTCCCTATCTTATCCAAACAAGAATGCTATCATCTCCTTTCTTTTCTTTCCTATTTATCCAAATATGAATAGAATTTGTTATTATCCTCTCATCTCCTTTCTTTTCTCTCATAACTAATGTTATCCTCTCCTTTCTTTTCTCTCGTGTCTATCCAAACGAAGCCTTAGTGAAATACGGAGCAAACTTAAGAGTACAATTGTGTGAGTTGCGCAGTGCGAAAACGACTACAAAAGTTAGATTTAAAACCTAAATGGGATAATTAGGTTTACCATTTTTTGCTTAATATTTCAGATTATCTAATTTTAATTCTAATTAAAAATTAAAGCAATCTCACAAAGTAAGTAAATAAATAAAGTGCAGTAAAATAAACGAATGCACCATATATACGTGGAAAACCTTGATCGGGAAAAAACCACGAGTGAGGCTTTGTAGCTCTAGAGAACCAAATCCACTATTGTTGAAGCAAAGTACAACAGACTCTGTCCTAAACTCACACTCACTCTACTCTAACAAGAACTTGATGCAGAACACCTCAGGCTTACTATTGCGACTCCCTTGTCCAATTGCTGCAAACTCCCGACTAACGTCACAATTCTTACAGAAGGGTAACTAGAAGAACATGAACACTCAACAAATATTTTGTCTCATTCGTAATGTGATCTTCTTCTCCTTCATCACCAACACACAATTGTAGAAGAAACCAATCCAGTAACTTGATCAAGAAGAAATCTATGAAACAGTTTTCGAACAATTGATCAAACAAATAGAGAGACACAGTCTAAATCACTCATAGTGTATATATGGGTGTGATCTTTCAAAGAAATATAAATAAAGAATTAAGGAAAAAAAATTATCTGTTAGAAAAATATCTCAATGCTTTCTCTCTTTGATGTGTATTGAAAGCTCTGTAAAAGTACACTAAGAGAGAAATCATATGAATTTTTTATAGATGTTAAAAACTCTATTTTTTCTTAAAAAATAACGTAAGAATTAATAAGAAACAAGTCCCAAAGTTTAAGAAAATTTCAGAGTCATATCTGGGTCCAAATAGGACACTAGAAGGCAAAAACCCGCCACTAGAAGCCTTGGACCAGTCCAGCCTTTACTAACCTTGAAAATTTTCAAAAATTACTTACAAATCCCTTTTTTCAACACTGGAACCTCCCAATTTGAAATATGTGTTCTCACCACTTTACCTGGACTACGTGACTCTTATACTTGATCAACGATGTCCTCGTACAATTGAAACTATCCAGAAACTTCGAAGAACATCATCATTTAACCGACATTTGCATGGTTGGTGTAGAACTTCATGTTTACTCTAAAACTTCAATTACATGATCAATGATAAGAATATAAATCAAAGATTACAACTCGATCATGTTTAATTTTGACACTAAAAATTGTCACTTACAAAAATATAAGTCACAAATTGGACAGCACGCGCGGACTTGAGAGGACAATTGAACAGCACACGTGAAAAATTGTATCTAGGTGTAATAAAGGTAAATCTCAGGAAGTGTCTTACCTTTTTTTTTTTTAGGTTTCTTGTGCAGTTATATTTTCTTTCTTATAAATTTATGTAATGAGAGGACATATCACCCATTTGTCTATCAATAATATTATTAGATTTTTTCTGCAACTTTCTTTGTTTTTATATTTTTCGCTTCTTCACTGTTGGAATTCAACATAGTAAAAGGCATCAATCATTATGCCAGTTACAAAATACAAGGATGAACAATGAAATGAAAAATAATAAGAATGTTATAGGCATTATCTAGTTCCGACTTTTATTTTATTTTTTTCACAGGTAAACTCATTTCTTTTTCCCTTTCGGTATTTCATGCTCCTAATGGTGAAAAAATTCAATAAGCATGTTATGGCATCAAATATACTAAACATGATAAATGATTCAATTCTGGGTTTTTCTATTCATGAGTTGTTATAGTCTTTCACACGAGGAACAAACTAATGGTCCGTAAAATTCATTCACTACATCGAACTTCACATATGCTAAAACAGAGTTAAAACCCTACAAATGGCGTTATATCAGAGGTACTTTCAGTTCCTTCTTTAAGAAATCTTAAATTTGTTTTAGGGTAAATTACAGTAACCTCCCTCTGAAGTTCGTCAATATACACTTACCTCTCCTTTTGTTTGTAAAATTACACTGACCTCTATATCAGAGCTATTGAGAGGATGCCATTAATGATTCTTATGTAATTAGGTTTCTGTCCTTACAACATCACATAAATTACAAATTAATGATTCTTGTGTACACGTTGACCACACTAACGCTTAACAACCGTTAACGAAAAGGAATACGGTGTTACAAAAATATAAATCTCAAGGGAGGTCAGTGTAATTTTGCAAACAAGAGGAGATGTTAGTGTAATTTTGAAACAAGAGGGGAGGTATGTGTATTGTAACACCCTTAAACTATGATTTCTTTTTATTTTCATCTCCTTAGGATTCAAAGGTAATTTTTAGACTTTGTAGGGCTATAAGTGTGTGTGTGTGTATATATATATATATATATATAATATATATATATATATAGACTTTATGTTTTGTCTTGTGAGTGAAGCTTTGAATTTGACTTAGTGGCAGACATCTTTGTGCATGGTTGACAAATGGAGAACTTGAGCTGAGTAGTGTTGATATTAAACTAAATGATGTAACAAACATATATTTAAGAACCAAAGATTGTTCGATAGAAACAAGAAAAAGGGAAAGAGAGTGGGTCTGCAGAATATAGAGAGAAAAAGGAAAGAGAAGAGAGGAGAAGAAGACATCAACCAGGCAAGTTGAATCTTGCCTTTGAATTTCTATGTATATATGAATATATCTAGATAAATCAATATACATGGATGATTTAAGTTAGTAACCTCTGTTTTCATTATAATTAGCTGTGAGTTATTTTGCATCAATTTTTCTGTTAATGTTCAGATATAGATACATATACGTGTGTATATATAGTTATATATATGCATATATATGTATATGGGGTCTTCTTGGTGGTAGGTGGTCGGTTTAGTTTGGCCATGGTGGGTCTGTCTTGTTAGTTATGGCAAGAAGTAGGTCTGCTCGTGAGGTGAAGTTTGGCTGTGGGTAGTTGGGGCTTGGTGAAGGTGAGTGAGGTGCTCACAACTTGGGTATTCACATGGTGGCAGTGGCATTGTGGTGTTTTTCGGCGAGGTGATTTTTAGGTTCATGGACTCGGTTCAATGGTGAGAGGTTGGTCAGTTAGATGGTGTCTTGGGGGTGAGCTAGTGAAGTTCAATTGGGTGTGTAGTGGTGGCTGTTCATGGCTTGGTTAGAAAAGTGGTCGGAATCATTAATTAGTCGTGAATATGCGTTGTGGTGGGTTAATAGCTTGGTAGCGGCTGTAGTGGCAGGAGATTTGACTGTTGTATGAGCTGTGTGCATGGCTGGATTCACGGCCTGGTTGGTTGCAGGCGTGGGCTTTTTGCATGGCAGCTCCTGAGAAAGTGTAGGCACTTTCGAGATATATATATATATATATATATATATATATTTATATTACATCAGTATATATGAAGGCTCACTAATTTTGACTAAGACTTTGTTTATGTGATAGTTCATTGAGGTTGAATGTGTAGCTTTCATTAGTTGCTGTAGAAAGGGCCTTACATGTTAGGCTCTATTTGTATACATTGTACGTCTTCACAAGTCAATTGCATATGTAGATTCTTGGGAAAATCTTTATAGTGGTGTATTGTGGATGTGTACACATGTGGACTGATATAATATATATATATATATATATATATATATTATGTTCTGGAGTATGATCCTGAAGTAATGGATTAATTAAAGTGGATGGCTGTTGCTAGAAAAAAATAGTGGGTTGTGTTACTTGAAGTAGTGAGGAATTGGGCCAAATGGTCTTGGGTTTTGATTTGTGTTATTATGGGGTTAAGTAACATTTTGTTGGGCCCATAAAATTATGATCTCAAAAGTTATGTTTTTGATTTCATTGAGGTTTTAAATGTTTTAATTGATAAAAAAATGTTTTGTGTGCCATAAATTACATTTAATTTCCGAAATTCTATGTTTATGCATAAGAAGACTAATTATGTTAGAATAGTTGGTTCTAAAAATTAAAAATTCGATTAGCGACATTTTAAGCATTATGAACGCACACAACTTGCTCATTAATTTATTAAATGTGAAAATCATTTAATAAATTATAAAAGATTTTATGTTGCTAAAGAATGATTGTTTCCTTTTGTTTCAATTTAGAGAAAATTGGAGAAAAATATCCCTTAAACTCTAAAAATTATGAAAAATCCTAGAGTGGTACATTTTGGTATAATAAACTTAATTATGCTAAAATAATTAAGTTTAGAAAAGATTTAAGGATGAAATCCTAAAGTAATTAATTAATGTGATTAGAGATCACATTAAAAGAACAATTCGATTTATTAAATGTTAAAAGCATTTGAAAAATCTTAAAAGTTTGAATGTATGAAAATGAGATAAAATTCTTAAAGAATTTCTGAGGTATAGTCAGGGACCTACCTATAGGGTGTGCACTATCCTTTTGTTATGGACATTGGGCGAAGCGTGCCATTATTGTGTGGACGTGGTCCAGGACCATCTGGGTGAGTAGACGTACAAGCCCAACCACATGTGCGAACTTCATTAGTTCGGGACTATGTAATGCGCACCACTTGTTGGTTAAGCATGTCATCTATTTGAGGGGAGCCCGGAGCTCATGTGAGGTTATGTTAAGTTAATCTAGATGATTAGCTTAATAAGGAATTGTTGATAATACGGTTCCTGTGTGTGAAAGAAATTGTGGATATGATAATTAACTAGAGTTTAATTATCATAAAAAAATTTGTGAATTTAATCAACAAAGATTGTTGTACAAGTCCTTATATATAGGAATTTAAGGTAAGGTCAATTTGTTGAGCAATGATAGTGTTTTGCAGTTCTTATTGAGCTTGTTGAGCTCACCCCATTTTATTTTCAGGTACTGAGTGAATGGAAGCGCAGTACAGGATAGTGGAGGCCATTTATATGTAAATCTTTTTAACATGTAATTATCTTTTGTTGTACAAAGCTGATACTCAAGGTAAGGGATGAGGTCCCCAGATGAAGTTTTTGTAATAGATGATCATATTTTGATTATAATATGTAAATTTTTGGATTAATGTATAGTAAGAAAGACGATGTTTTTTTTAAGTCGCGCACCAAATTCTAACACTGGACTAGAGTTTCTGGTATTTAAATTTGGGGACATGACATGTATATTGACGAAACCTCATGGAAGACCAGTGGAATTTTCCTTCTGTTTTACTCAATCAACTTTTCATCTTCACTGTCCATGAGAAGTAGCGTACGTCCCTTTCCTCTTGCATTAGAAGAACCAAGCTTCAAGTAAACAAATGTAAGATTTCTCAAAGAATGAAACTGAAGTCTCAGGTCAGTTCCTTTCTATGTTATATACTCCCTTCGCCTCAAAATTCTTGTCCCGATTCTCAGAGAGGAGACAAGATTGAATTGCAAAAAAGAGAGTATATCTCTACACACACAAACACTCATTTTTCTTTCTTCAAATTTATGATATGAACCCCGCATATCTCTCTTTTATTATTATAGATATATTATAGATTGTATATTTGCCGCTAATCAATGTTCAACATCTAATGCTTTTGTCAATAGTGCATTGATAGATGGACAATACTTACATGTTCACCGGTACTTCCCCACTCCTCTGGTCCAATTATAGAATGACGCATTCTCTTTAATGATCAATAAAAAAATAAAATTTTGAAAGGTAATGAAAAAAGATGGACCCATGTTTTACGGTTTAAAATTAACCTACTACAACTTTTTTTTTTTTTTTTCAAAATCTGCTACAAATTAACAAACCCTACGAGCCTTCTACGGCTTCATATCCTCTTTTTCTTTCATCCTTCTCTTATGTTCCACTTAATCTCAATTTTTGTATCACTGGAATCATTACTCAATAACTGCTTGCATCTCTCTTTTCCGTTCACATAATTAGGTCACATAAGTGACCAGAAACAACGAGTATCTATTCATCGATGAACAGTCATAAAAAGTGTAGGCAGATTAGAAAGGCAGAGCGGATGTTCAATGCAATTAATGGTTGAGAAAGATTTGGTGGCATTGAATGCCATGATTTCGGGCTATGCTCAACACGGGTGTGTTAAAGAAGCATGGAGTTGGGTTGAAAATGAAATTAATGGGAGTGAAACGCAATGTAGTAACATGGAAGAAGTTCAGTGCTGGCTTTGCACAAGCAGGCAATGAATCAATGCTCTGAACTTTTTCAACTGATGCGCATTGACGGTGTTGAACCTGACGCCGTATCTTGGACTTTTACTTATTTCTGGGTTTGTGCAGAACTTCCGTAACAACAAGGACTTTTCAGACACTCAAGCATATGTTGGATCTTGGGTTGCATCCTAGTTGCTACAATTATTAGTCTCTAGCTTGCTTGGAGTCCAAGAAAGATAAATTTGTGATTGGAGTGCTCTTATAAATAGAACCTCTCTCTCTCTCCCCCCTTTCCTCCGCCGCTTATCCTCGAATGGCATTGATCGCCGCCCCGGGACAACCTCTCACTCTGAATCTCAGTCCCTCCCTCCGCTCCCGGCGCAACTTAGTCCACGCCACTCGCCTACCCACCACCATCAAATACAAAATCCTCTCTTCCCCCTCTTTCCAAAACCTTAAACCTTTAAGATCTTCTTCCCCCTCTTCCCAAAACCCTACACCTTTAAAATTTACATCGCTTAAAATTCCCCTATCCCTTAAAAAAACCCTAGCCTTGTCCGGCGCCACCGGCCTTGTCTTTCTCTTTGGCGCCTCTCTCACTTACCTGTTCGGCCGCATTAGAGGTGGTGGCGGCAGCGGAGGAGGAAACCAAAGTGGAAACGGTGGTGGCGGAGGTGGTGGAGGCGGCGGTTTCTGGTCGAAAGCGGTGATCGCTAAGGATGACGAATCAGAATCTCAAGAATGGGACTCACACGGTTTACCTGGCAACATTGTGGTACAGCTCAACAAGCTCAGTGGGTTCAAGAAATACAAAGTGTCCGAAATTTTGTTATTCGATCAACGACGTCGGATTACCACTGTTGGCACCGAAGATTCCTTCTTTGAGATTGTTTCACTATGGCCCGGCGGTATATACACGAAAGCGCAATTACAGAAGGAGCTCGAAACACTTGCAACTTCTGGATTTTTTGAAAAGGTGGATCTTGAAGGGAAGACCAACCCGGACGGGACTATTGGAATAACCATATCATTTATGGAGAATACTTGGCCATCGGCCGACAAATTTAAGTGCATTAATGTCGGTCTAATGCCCCAGTCCAAGCCGATTGAAATGGACTCTGACACGACGGACAGGGAGAAAATGGAGTACGATTTAAGTGAAGAGAAGAAGTATAGGAGGAGAATCGAGAGGGCTAGGCCATGTTTGTTGCCAATGCCAGTGCAAAGAGAGGTGTTACATATGTTGAGAGAGCAAGGGATGGTGAGCGCCAGTTTGTTGCAAAAGATTAGGGACAAGGTTCAAAAGTGGTACCACGACGAGGGGTATGGTTATGCTCAAGTTGTGAATTTTGGTAATTTGGGTAGCAAGGATATGGTTTTGGAGGTTGTGGAAGGGGATATCACGCAGTTGGTGATTCAGTTTCAGGATAAGGTTGGGAATGCATGCGAGGGGAACACCCAATTCGCAGTTTTGAGACGAAAATTACCCAAACAGGTAACCTATTGATCGATATTTGTTATCCATGAATTTGTGCTGAATAGATTTTGCTTCAGACGTTAAGGTCTGTTTGGATCAGTAACCGAGTTTCAAGAAAACATTTTTTAGAACAATGCACCAAGTAGAGTTTTTGAACTGTTTAACAGAAAGTGACAAACCAAGCATGCCCTAATTATCTGACTGGTTGTTTGTTTTCGAAATGTGTTAATTGTGTTTCCAGCTCAGACAAGGGCATGTTTATAACATAGAAGCTGCAAACCAAGCTCTAAGGAACATAAACACGTTAGGGTTGTTTTCTAGTATTGAAATTATTCCAAGACCAGATGAGAAGAATATGGGAGGGATTATTGTTGAGATTAAGCTTAAAGAATTAGAACAAAAGTCTGCTGAAGTCAGTACAGAGTGGAGTATTGTTCCTGGACTCGGAGGTCATCCTACACTGGTATTAATTTCAATAGCTAATTTCTTCTTGATGGGGGCATTAAGGATTTGGGCATTCAATTTACTGTTCTAACTGATTGGAATTTTGTTTATTTCCTATAATTTTAGGATTCAATCCAACCTGGTGGAACTGTTTCCTTTGAGCACCGAAATATCAAAGGGCTAAATAGGTCCATTCTTGGTTCAGTGGCGACTAGCAACTTCCTCAACCCTCAGGTGATTTTTTCCTTCATGTAAAATTAACATCATATAGACTATGTTCGGCGGCATAGAATTGAAGCATTAAAATTGGAATTTGTGGAATTGAATTTTTTTTCACAAATTCCAATTCCAATTTCATGACAGCCGAACATAGCCTTATAAAAATGATTTTATTGTTATATTTGCAAGATTTTGAATCATACAATGTTAATGGGTATTTGTTTCTGCAGGATGATCTTGCTTTTAAGCTTGAGTATATGCATCCATATTTAGATGGTGTGTATAATCCTCGCGATCGTACTTTCCAAGCAAGCTGCTTTAACAGCAGGAAACTTAGCCCAGTTTTCACCGGTGGGCCAGAAGTGGACGAAGTCCCCCCTATATGGGTTGATCGAGCTGGTGTCAAAGCTAATATTACAGAGGTATTGTGCACTCTTCGGCTATTCTCTAATATAATGCTTATAAATCACCGGAGGTTCTTCATCATGTGGTTTTAGTAGTTTCCTGATCTATAATATGAGTTTCTGACTGATATTCACTGTGCAGAATTTCACGCGTCAAAGCAAATTCACTTACGGACTTGTGATGGAAGAGATAACATCGCGAGATGAAAGCTGTGATATTTCTCCAAATGGTCAACGGGTGTCTCCGAGTGGAGAAATTAGTGTTCACGGACCTCCAACAACACTCAGTGGCACTGGCATTGATCGAATGGCATTTGCACAGGCTAATATTACTCGTGATAACACCAAGTTTGTAAATGGCGCAATAGTTGGTGAGAGGAATGTGTTCCAGGTGAGTTTTTTTTTTTTTTTTGGTAGTGTTCCCAGAGAATTGTATAAGCTTATGTGATATTTTTTTTTTGTATATTGCTGACGTACTTTATATCCACTATTAGATTATATAAATTTGGATGTTCTTAATTTAAAAAATATCCCAAAATTTGTGATCTGAAACCCCCCTTGATATAATAAAGCCCAAGTAATTGACACTGTTTTACGAGTGCATGCTCATTGAAGAACATTATAAGTGGTTCAGTGCTTTCATTATGCAAGTGTTCCTTAGTTTTTCAGCCCAACTTTGTGATATACTTCCTGTAAATAATTTCTGTTTCCTTTAAAATATATTATGGTCATCAGAAGAATGCATTGATTATTTAATGCCATTCAGGTCCTTTAATCTGAATTCTTTTGGTACTGTAGAATTGTTTATTTATAATGATGTAACAGTTAATTATACTCATATATGATGTAAGATGCTAAGCTGTATCATAAAAAAGGCTTACATGTCTGCTTTATGTGCACACCGTGAAAAAGAGAGCGTAGATATTTCTTTTCAACAATATAAAAAAACTTAAATGAAACTTCTGAAATCATATTTCTGAAATATATATATTATGTGTGTGTGCTGATATATGATTTCAAGACAACTATTGTCTGTGTGTCTAATAGGTGGTGCTAGTTTTCGCCTGACAATTGGGAGCAAAATGCTGTTTTCCCATTTACAATATAGTAATGGTGTGTTCTAGTTGAGATGATGTTCATATGTATGTATGTAACAAGGACTTGCATTACCTGCTAATTAACATGGGTATTTTGCATATGAATTGCAGCTCGACCAAGGTCTTGGCATCGGCAGTAAGTTCCCATTCTTTAATCGCCACCAGCTCACATTGACACGATTTATCCCACTAAAACAAGTGGAGGAAGGTGCTGGTAAACCACCACCACCCGTGCTAGTCCTACACGGCCATTATGGTGGTTGTGTGGGAGACCTTCCAAGTTATGATGCTTTTACACTTGGGGGACCTTATTCAGTGAGGGGTTACAATATGGGTGAGATAGGTGCAGCCAGAAATATCCTGGAGGTAAGAAATAATCATTGGGCCGGAGTCAAATATTGTTACCTTCATCAGGCCATTATAACATGTGTTTTTGCATATGATTATTTGTTTGTTTATATCTGATCTGATTTATATATAGTACGTTCTAATATTGGATTCGTGCAGCTTGCTGCTGAGCTGCGGATACCGGTGAAGAACACGCATGTCTATGCATTTGCAGAGCATGGTAATGATGTTGGAAGTTCAAAGAATGTCAAGGGAAACCCAACAGAGGTTTACAGGCGAAAGGGTCACGGTTCCTCCTATGGTGTTGGGGTCAAGTTAGGCCAAGTACGAGCTGAGTATGCTGTTGATCACAACTCTGGCACTGGTGCAGTGTTCTTCAGATGTGGAGAGAGATTTTGAGAAGTGTTTCATGTTTTTGCTGAGTACATTATGTTGGGGAATTGTATATATATATATTTTTACAAAATATAGAACACAATACAAAGAGAATTTCTCATTTACTAAGATTGACATCTAGAAACTAATTTTACAACATGAAGATATATTACATATAAATATGAAGATAAGAATTTACAATTAACAAGTTTTATAATTTATACAACAATAGAAGAACACTAGAATAAATTCAATATGTGAAATCAAACACACATAAATAAAATATATATTTAAGACAGGTAAGATTACTGCTCTTGTAAGTTTGAGACTCAATAGATACACAAGCGGTACACACACACACACACATATATATATATATATATAATGTTTTAATTCATTCAACCCCCGGACAAACCCATATACTAGAGCACACCAAATTTCTCAATTTTTCTCCTTTTAAAGTCTAATTAAACATCAAAATTATGTACATGAATCTATGAAAACTTCAATTTAATTGATTAATTTGAAAGAGTGATGTATACTTACTGTCTACAAAAAGGCTATGGAAGTCTTCTATTTTATCTATCTTCTTCATTTGGCATTTTAATTGCTAATTCAAACCAAACACTACTTCTCTTCCATGTTGAGGATTTAAATATTTAAGTTACACCCTCTCTAAAAGCTTAGAGTAGATGGTTGTCAACATGGTATCAGAGCAGGTTTTTGATGCTTCTGCCGCAGGCAAGGTCCTGAGTTCGAACCTCACCGTCACCCTAATTAAAATTGAAGCACGTGTTGGACCAAAAAGAAGGCCACACGTGAGGGGACGTGTTGAGGATTTAAAGGCGTGTTGAGGATTTAAATATTTAAGTTACACCCTCTCTAAAAGCTTAAGCTTTTAGAGTAGATGGTTGTCAGCATTCCACAACCCAGATGTTCGTTTTTTCCCTTAAGACCTAAGTAATCTCATCAGAAGAACCAAATACCGGTGAATTCGAGAGCCAAAAAAAAAAAATTGAATTTTGGTGGTATTCTGCGATACTATCCACTGGTGATGAGAAGAATTGATTTTGGGAGGCAGTCATTGTGCACTTTGAGTTCATATATTGATATGTTTTTATGATGGGTTCATTCATTTGGTGATAATGGTTGGTTTGAGAAGAGAGATTAATTGACGAGAGAACAACATAGATGAAGAAGATGAGATTTAACTTAAAATTATATAACTATATCAAGATACATAATCGACCAACTTTATACTATGCAAATGGGTGTAGGTACCTTCTGGGCTTGGATCAACCCTAAGTGTTTTTGGGTTTGGACCAATACTTAGTGTTGATAATCTCCATTTGAGAAATATCGTTCAACTATGTCCTGAACCAATCCCTTGAACCAAACTTTAATATATCACACACGATATTGAAGACAAGACCTTAATTATGGAGTAGCATTATTAATGGTCATGCGATTATATCTTGTCTCACATAAGAACTCTTGGAAATAACTCAATTCCCAAAGTAGCGGCCTTATGATGCTCATTTAGGTAAATCCTCCAAGGGTATATGTGACCTATACCTTGCGAGAGTATATCCATGTTTGATTTATTCATGAAAATGTTCTTCATAACGTCACATAACACAACACTATACCATAGAGATGGGTTGTCTTCATGAAAACCCTCCTAAATATAAAGAGTGTTGTATATAAGTCACACAGTGCGGATTGTTTGTAATCATTGAACATTCTTAAAGGGATCTTCAATCCTTAGGGCTTACTCATCCCCTAATTCAACCTTTTTTTAACTTCCAAATATGATGTGATTGACAGAGACAATTATATGCGAGATATAATATTAAAATCTGTCACAGAACTCCATGTAGGGATTTTTAGTGATATTGCGATAATTGAATGTTTTTAGTCTAGGAAGCACGAACACTTCTCCTAGGGTGTTAGTGGCAGTATCTGACATACAAGCACTCATCTGGATACGTGTCGGACGTGACTATAAGTGACCTCGAATTTGAATATATTTTTTCTATTTGGACATGACAATGACACGTTTTGAACATTTTCAGAACCTGACCGAGTGCTTTTGTAGTTATTTTTTTAGAAGAATGGGATTCAATGAAATTTAAAATATGTTATGGGGGATTAACTAGAAAAATAATATAAAATTTAAGAAAACAAAAATAACAATCATCTAATTTTAAGCTCCAAATTAGTGATTATATAAATAATATAACTAAAAAATATTAATTTTATATCCATAATAATATATTTTATTATTAATTTTTTGACATATCTATATCGTACTTTGTATCCTACTTTTTATTTTTTAGATTTGTCTCATCGGGATATCTATATTCATGCTTCCTGTATCTATTAATTAGATACAATAATAACCTTTGGGTTTGGCTAAATCATACCAAGCTTTGTGCACTTCACTCAAGCTAACGTTCAAACTATTTGAGCTCACTTTGATTAATCAAACAATTGTCTAGTTACAGCATCTCCATTTGAATCTTCAAATTTCATGTCAAATTTATTTGAGATAAGATATGACAAATTAATATATAAAGAACTTCGCTCATATGTCAAATTTATTAATATTTTATCCTTTTATGTAAGTTTTAGGATTTATATATTAAAATAATAAGAACAATTCATTTGATATATCAAAAAATTGCATGTCAAATTTGGCATATATGATTTTATACCAAATAATAACTACATATTTGATATTGGATTGGAAAAAATTTGTATGTCGACTATCCCTTCAATGCGTCAATTTAAAATTGTCAATTTAGATAAAGATGCTCTTGTAGTCAAATTCCGATATAGTGCTCCACCTTTCGAAAATTGTTAACAAATCCGGACAATTAAAATTTCACAGTCAAGAGTGTCTCGTCATTATCTTGATCTCATGTGAATGTTGGCACACAAGTTCTTTTTTTTTTTTTACAAGCCCTTCTTATATTATATTTAATTTTTATAAAATTATTTCTATTTCATGTTAAATTTGGTCGGCTCCCATAATACAGGAGTGAAAGGCATATATAAATACAAAATACTTTACATATTAATGAAAGAATCGTAGACTCTCTAATTGAAATGGTGTCTAGTTTATTTCCCGCGCTTTCAAAATGCACTCTCTCTTCAAGGGAACAACTATTTCTAGGGCCCATCACAGAATCCTCATTAACCACCTTTACTTTCATCTTTCATCCGATGCATATACAAAGCTCATCGAGTTGTACGCTCGTGATCGAGACTGGGAATCAGGCAGAGCACTACACGCTCACCTGATCATCAATGGCTTCGCTCGTTTGACCCATTTTGCCTCAAAGCTCATAGCCCTCTACACAGAACTTGGACGATTATCTGATGCTCGGAAACTGTTCGACAAAATTCCGGAAACAAATATTCGACGTTGGATTGTTCTGATTGGGGCATATGCCCGCCATGGTTTCCATCAAGAGGCTATGGGTGTCTTCTGTGGAATGCAAAGAGAAGGCCTAAAACCCAACAAGTTTGTCCTTCCTAGCGTTCTCAAAGCATGTGGGCACCTCTCTGATCGACAAACCGGAGAGAAGATACATACTTTGGTTCTAAAGTGTGAGTTTGAATTCGATGCTTTTGTCAATAGTGCATTGATAGATATGTACTCAAAATGCGGGCATGTTGGAAAGGCAGAGCGGGTGTTCAATGGGATGGTTGAGAAAGATTTGGTGGCAATGAATGCCATGATTTCGGGCTATGCTCAACACGGGTATGTTAAAGAAGCATGGAGTTTGGTTGAGAAAATGAAACTAATGGGAGTGAAACGCAATGTAGTAACATGGAATACGTTAATTGCTTGCTTTGCACAAGCAGGGAATGAATCAATGATCTCTGAACTTTTTCAATTGATGCGCATCGACGGTGTTGAGCCTGACGTGGTATCTTGGACTTCAGTTATTTCTGGGTTTGTGCAGAACTTCCGTAACAAAAAGGCTTTTGAGACATTCAAGCATATGTTGGATCTTGGGTTGCATCCTAGTTCTGCTACAATTAGTAGTCTCTTGCCTGCTTGCGCAACCAAGGCAGATTTGAGGCGTGGAAAGGAAATTCATGGGTATGCAGTGGTGATTGGAGTCCAAGAAGATATATTTGTGAGGAGTGCTCTTATAGACATGTATGCAAAATGTGGTTTAATATATGAAGCAAGAACATTGTTTCATAAGATGTCTAAAAGAAACACAGTTACTTGGAATTCCATGATTTTTGGATACGCGAATCATGGGTATTGCAGTGAAGCGATTGAGCTCTTTAATGAGATGGTAGAGAAGGAGAATAAGAAACCAGATCACTTGACTTTCACAGCAGCTCTCACTGCTTGTAGCCATGTTGGGATGATTGAACTTGGACAAAGTTTGTTCCGCGCAATGCAAGAAAAGTATGGGATCAAGCCAAGATTAGAGCATTATGCATGCATGGTGGATCTTCTGGGTAGAGCAGGGGAAATTTTCGAGGCATATGATTTGATTAAAACAATGCCCATTGAGCCAGATTTATATGTATGGGGAGCATTGTTAGGGGCATGTAGACAGCATGGGAACATAGATCTTGCGGAAATAGCAGTTAAACATCTGCGCGAGCTCGAGCCTGGTAGTGCAGGAAGCAGCTTGTTGTTGTCAAGTTTATATGCTGATGCCGGTAGTTGGAGAAATGCTGCCGGCGTGAAGAAGCTGATAAAGAGAAGAAAGTTGAGAAAAATCACAGGCTGCAGCTGGATAGAGGCTAACTGATGTGTGATCACAGCAAGATAAGAAAAGCGTTCATGTAATTCTTTGTTTAGAACTTATAAAAGTTTTCTTCTCAAGTTTATGCTCCAAGGCCCTCCTTCTGAGTGGCTTCAATGTGGTCCTTTTATCACCCGCTTGAGGTTCTATTGACAGACGGATTTTACAGCAGTACCAAATATGTGATTCTATTTGATAGGACTTTTTCCTATACCTATGAATTCCATTAGACCCAAAAATGATACATTGTCTTCCAATATCAATAGGTTTATTGTTTTGTTGCTTCTGTATTTTTCAAAAGGAAAAAAGATTTCTAGGAATTGTTTTCTCAATCTGAAATAGAGTATACCACTCCATTCACTTAACACAATATACAGACGTATCTAGCCAAAAAGAAAAGTCCAGTTCAAAGGAGTTGGTGGTGTAGGGCCCATAAGGTCACGTGCCCTCACACACCGTCCCCAAAAAAACATGATGTTCTAAGAGAATGAGTTATTTAGTGCCTATTTGAGAGAACTTTCTGATGTCTCAAAAAGTCCTCTAAGCATCAAAAGTCATTTTAAAAAAAAATGTGATATTTGATTACATATATGTCACCTTTTTGAAAAAATTGGTGGCCAGAAAGCCCATTTCAAGTAAGTAAAAATATTTTTTTTAAATCTCCTTTTAGAAAGCCAAATTTTCTTTTGAAATAAATTTGTTATTTACTAATTTGTCCATATACTTCTTACATACTAACGAGATTGTGTTATATTCTCTTTTGATCTCTCGTTCAACCACCTCCATTGCCACCGCTACCGCCGCCTTCCGCCTCCACCACCATCGCCATCTCCACCACCGCCACCGCCACCTCCAACACCATCGTCACCGCTGCTTTCCACCACCACCATCACTGTCACCACTGCCTAGGGATAATATTGTCAAAAATAATAATAATTTAAAACTTAAAAGTATATTTAAAAAATGCACTAGCCAAACGTCTTTTTTCTCCTAAATTCCTTCTAACAAAATTCCATTTACGAAGACGTTATCAATGAAATCCTTTTGATATTAGAAAGCTACCCCAAACGGGGCCTTGGTTGCTTGTTCGGGGCTTTCTTTTTTAAATATGTGGGGGAGAGAAGTTAGATGAGAGAATTCATATAAAATAAATACGTGATTAATTATCATTAAAACAAATTATATGAATATTTATCATTAAAAATGTATATGAAAAATAAGAATATCTTTTTCCATTTAAAAATGCTTCAAGTACCTGCGACAAGGTCCTGAAGTGGATCCATCAGTAACTTTTAACTGTCCAAGGGAGCTATGCCATTTACTGATTACCAACAATTTTATAGTAGCTTAGCAAATAATGATATAACAATAACATAACTAAAAGGGTGGACATGATGGAATGGATAGTATATCTAACTTCTACAGATAGAGAGTCCATTTAAGATAGAATGCTAAAGACCTTGGCAAGAAATAGTCTCAACCATATAATTAAGAAATAGCATCATATAAAGGAGCAGATATTGAAGGGATGACAGAAGTAAATGCAACCAGAGTTGCAATCAATTATCTCCAAGCTTATGAAAAAAGAATATTTATACAAGACAGGCTGCAGAAAGGGAAATAACAGCAATGAATACCCAGCAGCCAAGGAGTGCTGCCTGATTTTTGCTTAGTTTTCTCATTGGCTTTCACTTTGATGCTGAAAGAAAAGAAATTCAATATTTTCATTAATAATCAACAGTATAACATGTCTTATATTAAAGAACAGGTCGACTATGTACTTGACGACTTGTTGCTATGTAACTGGAAGAAATATACTTGCATTGCAAAGACCTCCAATTAAAGGAGACAATTTTGAAGGGTATCAGAAATAGAAGTAACAAAATGCGATAATCAATAAACTTTCAAGCTTGTAAACGATGGGAAAAGAATATCTACACAAGAGTGACAAGACAAAGGAGGCAAAAGGGAGATAAACGCAATCAATAACCAGCATCCACTTTTTCTTTCCTGTTGAAAAAGAAGGTTTAATAGTGTCATTAATACACTGATCAAAAATTGGTTGAGGATATACTAAGTGACTTGAAATCCTCTATGTAGACTAGAAATAATACACCGGCCACCTCCTTCCACTTCAATGTAACAACAGAAAGATATAAATGGAGATAATTCACCTTTATTCTTTGCCTGATTCATATATAATTCCCAAACGATAATTGAGCACACCTCAAATCGTCTCCGCTGATTCCTTAACAACTTTTCCCATGTCTGGCGGGCCCAGGATTACCAATTAGGCTACAAAAGAAGTTGAGTTTACAAGTTAAACCAGAGCCAAGTTTCTCAGCTTTTAATCTACAGTAAAACATATGAAAATATAATTTGAAACTCCAATGAAACCTTGAACTAAAAACAATCAACTGAAAGTAACTAGAAAAACCTCAATGCCATGCAAAACAACTCTATACCAGTTATGCTGAATCTGTTTAGACATTACTAAGTTAATTTTTTCTTCATCTATGTTGCCCTGCATCATCACCATTTCTATATTCTCTCTCGAGGGCATGTATAGATGCTCCAAGGAAACTGAAGTATCAATTGGATTTTACAAGAAGGTAAAAACCATCATCTAGTGTGAGGCCCTCAAAAAATTCTCTTTTTAAGTACCAGAGGCTAATGATACATTATCAGACTTATCATTCAGGAGAAGAGGCAATTTCTCTACAGTGTGCTGCTGATAGATTGCAAATATACTACATATGAAACATAACGGGGTAGATTAATCTCCATTCTAATACACCCAAAAAATTACAGGATGATATCTTCAATTATGAGAACAGATTGAATGCGAAACTTCAACAAGAGAATTACAAACTGTGAACTTTCAAAAGTCACAACTAACAAATGTTGATCTGTTTATTGAGAAAAAATGGATCGAGAATAAGCACTACAAAAAAAAAAAACGAAACACAATTCATATTGTCATTTCAGTATCAAAATAAAAAATTCAAAGAAAAGTTAAGGTAAATTGATTTTGAAAAAAAAAAACAAATCAAACCGTCCTTGTGAATAGAATTTGTGGCAAAAAAGATGCATTATCAGGAAAAAGAGGAAGATAACAGAAGGCAAACCATGATAATCACTGAATTAATAAAATTAAATGAATCTGTCACACAACGATCCAGCAGACCCCAACTTAACTGTAAACCTCTCATCAAAACTTGCAAGCACCTCGATCTAATCATCATGAACCCTATTAAGAATGGAAATACGTGCTGAACATGAGGGAAGGCCTGAAATGTATTAAAAATGTAACTTCTAAACAAAAATTGAAGTGCTATGTAAATCACTTTACAATAGATATTAAGATTACAGGAAGTCCATAGAACGAACACATCAACCAAAAGTTGGAAACAACAGATGGAGCAACATGCAGGCTTGTACAAGTATAAAAGCTATTATGCATAGTTGTGCAGGTAATCACAAAGTGCATGCGCTGTAATTTAGTCTGCATAATAGCTTCAGAACTTAAGATGGAGGCAACTTAAAAGACAAGAAACACCAGCAAATTTAAACAGTAGTGCCACTGTCTTTGAAAAGGATGAAACAAATTTTAACTCACCAAATCAAATAACTCTGTTTGGGGCCAGTGAACAAGGCAAGAATATTCTAACTCTCAAATGGGAGAAGGCTCTAGAAACAGCATATTATGCATGTTTACTTGGTCATTTTGTGGTAAGGAATAAAGGTCCTAACTACCCCAAGAGAAAAAGAGTAAAATACCCATTAGAGCCCTTTATTTGTTATTCAACTACATTCTGAATGGTCATACTTATCAAAAAAAAACTACATTCTGAATGATCATGAAAGTCTGGCAGATAATATTAGTTAAGATTAAATTTCAGAACTCCAACCACACTTGATATTCTAAATGATCTTGGTAGTCTGGCAAACAATATTAGCCAGAATTTTATTGAAATCCTCCAAAAATTTAATCCCTAATAATCTACTTAATGAAATCCGCATCCTAGGGTAATCTAGATCATACACCCTTTATACTAAAAGAAAAATCAATGAGCTGCATAACTAATTATAATCTTCTAGACCTGCTGAGAGTTGAATATAAAAACAAGTATCGCAATTAATGACCTCAAATGACCCCCTTCTGACCTCCGCAGTGAGCTGTTTCAATTTATTTTCAGCCCCTTTATGTATTAAGTGCAAAGAATAACAAACTAATAGTTGCTTTGTTATATAAATTCTACAAATCACAAGGTCAGGAAAAAGTAGCAGTCATTAAGTTACAAAGAATCCATACAGAGAACCTCTACGAAGAGCATAATTGTCAAATGGATCAGAAATACAGTGGCCACTATGTGCCAGAATTATATTGCACTTTAGGCCATAGAACGAGTTAAACAAATATATGGTTTCCCAGGGAACAAATTCTTTTAGGAGACCTGCATTTATTAATAAATTCATTTCAAGTAATCTATGGCAAGTACTGGTTTGTTCAAATGAAACGGACGAGACAAACAAAATTCAGCTGCAAATACTTAGGTTCGGATAGAAATTTATTAGGTTCCAATATCTAGCAATCCAAATTAAGTAAATTATCTAAATAAAGTCGTTAATTATGAGTGACGAAGTCACAATTTCGACGACTGAATCCATTCTCAATCCTGTATTATTAATTTATATCAGGAAAAGGAATGTCGCAAAGACTAACAATAATGACTAACAATTATAATCAAATGGTAAAAGGTCAAACTACCCACTTCTCACGTCCCTAATGAGCTGTTTCAACTAATTTTTGGTTCATTTTATGTATTACAAGCAAAGAAAAATAAATAATATTTGCTTCATTTTGACTTCTATAACAATAAGGTAAATAAATTTATAGCAGTTCTCGAAGAAAAAAGTGGCAGTCATTAAGTTACAACTTACAAGGAATCCATAGAGAGAGCACCAATGAAGAGCAAAATAGTCACCTAGGAAGCACGGACACACCTAAAAGGTCAAAGAATCCGTGTCGGACACGTATCGGACACCGACACACGTTGGACACACCCCAACACGTGTCGGACACGCCAAAATACGTGTCCTAATTTTTTTATTTTTGGACACACCACGGACACGGCATAGACACGCCAAGGACACGTGTCTGACACGCGTGTCATATCGTTAGGGAGTTTTCAAAAAGTTCTAAAAAGAAAGATAGTATAAAGTGTAAATATGATGGCTTCTTTGAAATTTTTTAATAAAATATGGCAGTCATAACATATAATATTTTAATTTTTTTTTTGTTTAGAAAACAACTATTATCATTATTGTGGAGCAGATTCAATTGTGTCGTCCTTTAAATGATAAATTTATTGTTGTTATAACTCATTAATTATTATGACTTGTGAATTTTTCTAGATTGATCTCATATATATAAAAAGATATATTTATTAGTCACGTGTCCCCGCCGTGTCCGTATCCTAGTTTTTTAGGATTTGCCGTGTCGCTGTGTCCGTGTCGTGTCGTATCCGTGTTCCGTATCCGTATCGGTGCTTCTTAGATAGTCACCATGGCTACTATGTGCCTGAAGTATACTTTAATTTAAACCAGTGAACCATTTCAAGGAATACATGGTTCCCCGAGTAACAAATTTTCTAGGAAACTGGCATTTATTAGGGATGACAATTTGTCCGGACCCATCGGATTTCCGCCCCATCCAAACCCTAATGGGACAGGTATGGTAAGAGATTATTTTGAAAAGGGGCGGGTTTGGATTAGAAAACTCAACCTGAGTCGAGTTTGGGACAGGGACGAGTTCATGAGTCTTCCACCCTTCCCCGATTATATCACATATTTATCCTTATTTAATTTCTATATTACATAATACCCTTGTATTTATATATGCATATATGGGGTAGGCACTTTGACTCACCAAGGAGAAGGTAAGTACTGTTATATCGTTTCTTCTGAAGTGATATAGATCAATGCCTGGACTAGGGGGGCGTCGGCCCATGGGAAAACGTTTGCAAGTGCGACCATGAATCAAAGCAGATCGAAAGATTCAGCTGTCAACGGATAAACTTTGCCGGAACATCGACCGCAAACGAAGGATGGCCAGGCCCCGATTCCCAGGGTTAGGGTATCCCCCACTACAATGGCGAAGTCCGCCGACAACCTTCACCATCCCTTCTGTCGACGGCCTTCACCATCCTTTTCACAGATGGCCTTCACCATCTCTTTTGCCAATGGTTCTAACCATATTTTCCTCACTACTCATCAATTCCTCGCTCCATGAAGCTTTTTGACGCGTAGCAAGCGGCAGTCACCAGCATCTTAATCATTATGGTGCTGCCCTTCACAAATTTTCCAACCGGCAGTACCTCATCTTTTTTTTTTGCTATACAGGATTTTGTTGTTCCTAGTATATTTTCATTTATTTCCTGTTCATTTATTTTCAATTAGCGGTTCCTCATCTATATGTATATATTTATATGTAGATTTGTCTATTTATCTCTCTAGATTTGTGTGAAACTAGAGTTTGTTTTTGTAAAACGGGGTGGGACAGGGCAGAATTGGGGTTGTGCATTTTGTACATGGTTAGGGATGGGATAAGAATATGAAACCCATCCCAGGTTTGGGACGAGTACGGGACAAAGTCTGATTAAACTGGGCAGGGTAGGCATCCCAACGCCACTCTCTTGCCATCCCTAGAATTAGCTTCAAGTAAACTACGATAAGTACCGGTTGTTCGAAATTTAAACGCGAGAGAAAAACAAATTTCAGCTGCAAATAACCAGGTTCCAATAAAAAATTATTAGTCGTAGGTTACAATATCTAGCAATCTAAATTAAGTAATTCTATAAATAAAACCTCAGTTATGAGTCACCAAATCAAAATTCCGATTGAATCCAATATCAATCATATATTATCAATTCATTAATAGCTAACATAACGTCACAAAGACTAACAGCAATGATAACAGTAACAATAATAATCTAATGATAGAAAGGCCAAATAGCTCAGGAAAGTAACCTCTTTAATTGGGGATAATGTTATTTTTCACTGTGTGTAACATGGTGATGGCTGAAATTATTGGCTGACCAATCTCTCTGCTGCACCATATTGTAAGAATTCGAATCGAACCCGTGATAAGGAACAGGGGCAGCCGGATTACCGACTGGCATCCCCATATGGCCGTGACCGTGGGTCATCCCGAGCATCGGCATGGGCATCATATGCGGTGCATAAGGCATCGGAACCGGCATCAGCATTTGCCCATTATTGTGTCCATGTCCACCCCCTCCTGACTCATGTAAGCTCTGGGGCACCGGCGTCGACGCAAAAAGATGATCTGACGGCGAGGGACCGTCGCTGGACAACCCCTGCATCCTCTTCAGATACAGCCTGTACTTCTGCAGATGACTGGCTACGTTCTCTCGAGTCAAGCCTTCAACATTCATCAACTGCATGATCGTCTTCGGCACCGCGTTCTTTATACCCAAATGCGCCACCACGTCGACGAATCGCTTGTGCAATTGAGGCGTCCACACCAATCTCGGCCGCTTCAATGTCCTCGCTGACGTATCTTCGTTGCCATTTTCCGATCGCAGTGCCGAGTCCGCCTCCTCGGTGACGCTATCGATCCTTCGCAACTTCCTCGAATCCGAACCTTCCTTCGTCAGATCCGTCTCGTCTCCTTCCACAACCAAGGGGTCTCTGGCTCTATCGTCGTTGAACGACTTGAAATTGAAATGGGTAGATGAGGATAGTGCCTGAGACTGCCCTCGGAGACTCGACAACGTGGTTTGCGATGCTCGATTCACGTCGACCATGCTCCGACAAGGCTCCGGCGTAATACTGAACGCCGACATCAGCTCCGGCGGGATCAACGGCTGAGAGAGCGGCGTCAGATCATCGGCGCTCGGTAATCCAAACTCCCACTCTGACACTCTGTCTTCGTCGCCGCCGCTTTGGTATTCAGTCATCCTCACTTCTTCGCCCATCTTCAATTTCAATTTCGATATCACAATTTTAGGGTTCCAGATTTTTTAAATTCATTTTTATATGTAATTTTCAACAGCAGATTTGGGAATTGGGTTTGGATCAAAACTCAGAGCAAACTGTGAATATGTGTATGTATATATATACAGAGAGAGAGAGAGAGAGTGAGTGAGAGAGAGAGAGAGGGATTTGGGTGGAGATATTTTAGAGAGATTCGAAGGAAGCACTGTGGTTGGGTTTGGACAGAGATGGAAAGTTCAAAGAAAAAAGGCTTTCTTTTTTTAATTTCTCTTTATGAGGAAAAAGGTCTGAAAAAGTGCAATATCTGATCCAGATCAGTCGTGCCCAGTTGCTAACGTGGCCGTCTTAGCCAGATATTTTTGATTCTCAATCTTTCATCTGTACGCGCTGTGGTTAGTTGCTGGATATACTCGCTATTTTTGGATGCTCTTAACAAAAAAAGCCACAAAATTGTACACGTGTACGTTTGAGTTAATTCTCAACCGGTTGAACGTTTTTCTAATTAAGTGTATTTTATAATACAATTTGAATATCATATAACAAAATTTTAATTAATAAAAACATTACTTATAACTTAAAATTGAAAAAAAAATTAATTAATAAAAACATTACTTATAACTGAAAATAGAACAAAATTTTAATTAATAAAAACATTACTTATAACTGAATCATGAACGCTAAAAATTCAAAAATATAGCAAAAATTATTTATTTATTAACTAACACTTAAAACATTCAATACTTAAAATTCTCAATATTTAATTTTCAATTTTATCAAACATTACCTTAGTTTTAAATTGATGGGTTATAAGAGTGTTATTCAATCCCATGAATGTGAAAATGAGGACCTAATAAAAACTATCATAATAGGCTTACTTATTTTAAAAAATAACCATTTCTTTTGGAATTTAACAACTTAGTTGAGTAATAAGTTGTTCAAGATACCAAAGTTAGCTATACTTTTTTTTGTTTTCGAAGTACAAAGTCAAAGTTTCAAGTTTTTGTGAGAACAAAGTAAATGTGTGAGTATGCTTCTTGCAAGGTAAAAGAAAATTGTTGAAGATGAATTTATAAAATTAACAAACTTTAATGTCAATTCAATCTTAAACTAAAGATATGTTTGATTGCTTAAAGAGTAAATAAGAGAAAAGGAAAAATTATAGCAAGTAATTTAAAATAATTAAATTTAAGAGAGAAATTATATATAATAGAAAAAAAAGAAAAAAAAAAGGATTTGAAAAAAATTATAGCAATTTCCAAAATCTTGTCCGAGCCTAATATGCTTTTGGCAAGTAAATCTTTTTAGCAATTTTATTTTCAATTATTTTAGGACCCTATAAAATAAGAATTTGAAAAAAAAAAAAAAAAAAGAAAGAGAAACCATGGCCTTCCTTTGTTTGGAAAAATTATACATTCTCCTGTGATGATGTAACATCTTTGACAGATGTAAACTCTCTATTTCTTTTGAAAACTATCAATTTCACTCCTTAGTTTTCACATAAGTCAATGTGATCACCATTCAATTCTTAATATTTAAAATTTGATAAATTATTTTTATACAATGACTTTATTTTAAATTCGTATATTCACACTTGGCAATAAATTGATGATTGCATGAAAGCTCGCTTATTTCTTCTATAATAATTTTAAACACATGTTTAACCATATAAACAACGAACAAAAGTCAATTAAGTTTTAGTTTGCTCATCATGTTGGATATTTTGAAGGAGTGCGAGTATATTTTAGCACCGCCTTCTAATAAGTTAAATTAAAACCCTTTGCCCATCCATTGACTTCAAAGTGACATAACTTTTCTGAGTGGGGTTGAAGTGTCCACTTGGACCAATAGGGTAGACTGTGTTGTTGACAACTGGAGCAAGAAACGTGGTTGATTTGTGACAGCACGGCATCAAAAAAATATCCTCAGTTAAATTTCTTAGCTGAAGTTTAAATTGCGCGGTTATAATATTATTTAATTTTAATATTTATTAATTCAGTTACAATAAAAATTTTAAATTTAAATTTAACAAGATGATAATACAACTGAATTTTAATTACAACATTATTGATATGTTCATTTAATAAAAACTAATCATATGAGTTGATAAAGATTGATATAATATGTTCTTCTTGATTGATGTATTATTCTTGACACATCTAATATCTTTTGTTGTTATATATATATATATATATATATTGGGTAATGCTATTCAGGCAAAATTCGTAGGCAGAAAGTTTTACATTCATTGGATGCATGTGGTAGACCCCACCACATACACTCACCACATACATCAAATGGATAAAAAACTTTCTGCCTATGAATTCTGTCTGAGTAGCATTACCATATTTGGTGATGCATTGTATTAAACACTCAGGCAACACATTAAATCAAAGTGGGATAATGTTAGTTTGAGGTTCAAAATAATTGTGTAACAATTTCAATTTAATGTGTTTGAATGGAGACCACAACATATTAAATGGAGCTTAATTTGTTTAGATCGAGGTTGTAAAATAATAATGTTGCAGGTTCGACTTAATTTGTGGTATTCTTCATTTAATATGCAATACAATTATTTTGGGTTTCTAAATAAAAGTGTTTTAAAATATTAAATTTTGTATAATAAGATAAAAAAAATTAATCTAATTATCAAAAGTAGTTAAGTGGTTCGAACATCTTTGTTTATCTATTGTTTAAAATAATTTTATCTAACTATTATAATTAAGGATATATAATAGTGTGTTGGTACGAAAATAAACTATTGTCAATATATATATATATATATATATATATATATATATATATATATATTGTGTTAGAACCTCTATTGTAATACATTAAATTACCACCACACAAAGTACGAAAGCTTTTGTAAAGTCGTATAAACCCAAGGACGTACGGATCGTATTAAGAGAATGACAATAATATGATACTCATCTTTCCCCAAACAATAAAATAGGCCATGATTGACTGACCATGGCATGTTAAAACTTGTTCTCCTACTTATATTATCTAATCGGTGGTTAAGTCTTTAGTATATGAATACGGAGTAAGAACTTTTATTTGCTCTGGAAGATTACATTAATATGTATTTGGTTTGACACATAAACCGGCACAATAAATTCTTGAGTTTTATGGGTAGTTTGGCGTAAAGGAAGAAAATTAAACGAAAGAAAGATACAAATGGATGGATGAAATATTTTTTGAAAAAAATTGTATTATTTTCTCTTTTTGTTTGATTGGATGAAAAAGAAGAGAAAATAGATTGTGTTTTTTATTTTTTAATTTGTTTGTTAAGAGAGAGTTTTAATTTATTTTTACCACTATACTAATCACTATTTACATAATTTGGATTTATATAAAAATTTTAATGATAGTTTTGTAATTTAAAATATTTTTAATAGTCTAGTCTTTTTATTTTATTTTTTTTAATTTAAAGGAATGAATATTTGTGAAAAAGTATACATGAGTCATACACTCTCTTTTCTCTTCTATGTGACAAAAAAAAATTTATTCATTTTCTTTTATCTTTCTTTCACTTTTCTTTTTTTCTTCTTTCTAGCCAAAAGAAACATTAATGAACTGAGAATTTAAACCAGGTTGGAACGAAATGAAAAAAATAAAATAGGATGAGGAGGGTCCCCAATCCCACCACAGTGAGTTTGGTTTTTGTCAGAATTTGATCGAGTGCATCCTAAATTTCCAATGAAGATTTCTTAAAAGCCTCACATGATAGTGAAGATATAGACTGTTTCTTATAAAAGGTGCCATCGTAGTTTCTCGACTTGCAGTCGATTATTCCGTACTATTTTCACTCCTCTTTAATCAGTAGAAGTGCATTTGGTTTAACAAAATAGATTTTGAGTTCTGCAATCTGATTAAGGATGTATTTCAACTAAAAATTATTATTATTATTATTATTATTATTATTATTATTATTATGGTTAGATGATATATTTAATATTATATTCCTCACTTTTTATTTTGATTTTATCTTATTTTTTATACATTTTTTAAACTATTTAGAATTATGATTTCTTTCTTCTTAAATTTACTTATTCTTCAAGATTACGTGCCTATAAACATACTTTTATGTATTATTCATAAAATATATCATATGGATGTGAATATTTAAATATTTGTTTGTAAACTTTGTACTTAGTTTAAATTGATTTTGGGTTTTGTTTCACTAAAGAGAGTATAAAATATTTCGGGTTGGTATTTTCGAAGAGTGTAAATTATTGGTAGTTTTCAAAAGAGATGAATGTTTACACTAGTCGAGAATGTCACATTATCAATACCCCTAGAGTATTATATAATTTCTCCAAACTAAGATATATTTAAATATAAAGTTATAGTTTGTGGTGATAAGATGTAATATTAGGGCATGGTGCGCGATAGTGATATGTGATGTTAGATTTATAGGCTTCAAATTTAAATTCCTTAGCATGAGTTCCAGAATTAAAATTTATAAGCGAAACAAATTTAGTTCTTACGACTAATGTGATACAATAAAAAGTTGACACATCTTTTAAAATTAAAAAGTTCCAAAAGATAGGTCATATTCATTTTATTCATATTATTTATTCAATGTGATTCAATTGAAAAATCAGAGGTATACTTATAAAAAAAAAATTAGAGGCATACCCAAATCAACCAACTTGTTCAAATTAAAATCAAAATAATAGTAAGAATTAATTTTAAGCAAATTGTAATATCTTGCAACGAAAAGGAGTAGAAATGAAACCTTGCAACAAAGAGAGCATATATGGAAGGAATCAAGGACTTTTTGCTCCCACACTTTGTAGGTGTTGGTGACGCTTTTGTTGTCCCTCTCAATCAAAAACACATGGTTGATAATGTAGGTCTGATTGCACTAATGTTCAAATACTTTGAACATTGTAAAGTTAAGATTAGAAGAGGTGTCAACCTCTTATTGGACCACATCAATTGTAAAGAATAAACTTGTATTTATACGGCTTGGCTTCAGCATTATTCTCTTTACAATATATGTATGTTGCCGCTGTTAAGTATAACTTAATAGAGGCATTTAACATACATGTTTATTATTATTATTATTATTATCTTCTCGCTTGTCAGCATATCTGCTTATGTCATGTGAATCAAGAAGTGGATTAGAGAAAATCTTGGAGAAAACTTTACGGGCCAGGCCGAATTGGGCCATCACTTTGGATGGGAAAGGCTCAGCCCACATGCATCATATTGGGAAGCCGTCTACTCTCCGAAAATGCGTCACTCATAGGTTCATTTGTGGTTGGTATTAAAAATCGTCTTTTATTGCCGTCTTATTTTACATATTAATAAATAAGATAAATTACTCAAAAATTTCTTTTTGTTTAAGTACTTTTAAATTAATTTTTTTAAAATATAATAGTCAATCTCTCTTAAAGTTTAATTAATCTTACTTTGAATACATCTGCCATTAATTGATAGCCAACGATAGTGCTGGTGTATAATTAATGAAATATATATATATATATATATATATATATATATATATAACATGTTAGATACGATCAAAGTATTAAAAATTAAAATTATTTTTGCACAAAAGCATTATAACTTTGAGGGTACTTTTATAATTGTATATTATATGTGATTTTGTTTAGCGGATCATTAGCCTGACATGACTATCTGATACAAAAAATTTTAATTTGAAGATAATTAAGTCAAACTATAAGAGATGTTAAAGTAATTTTCCCTCATAAATTTGATTTGATAATCCTAGTAAATTAGTTAATTAATTATAGAACATTCTTATATGTTTTAAAGATTAATTAAACTTTACTTGATCAATACTTTCAAATGGTTAATCATCTTTTTAATTTGAGGTTTTTGAATAGAAATGTCAGCCCAATCCACTAAAATCCCTAAAATGATTTAGGCCGTAAAAGAGATTTGGATATTATGAACAAAAATAAGCGTATGGTACTAAACTCTTGCAATATGATGAACATTTGGAGCTTCTTCATCATACTGCAACGAAGATTCAAGGACGGTGGCATTGATGCATTAGGTCAGAGTAAAATTCACGTTAGTCCCACTTTTTCGGCTGTTGAAATCATATACTAATTACTTTACATGCAAATAACACCGCTTAACTGAAAAATCCAAAAATGAGAAAAAAATAAATAAGGAAAATAATAATAATAGAGTAATAGTATATTCATCACTGCTAAATCCTAATTCTAATACAGTATCTCATATGACAGCTGTCAGCAGCCAACAGTATCTGGGTAACTCACACAATGATACGGTGTCTCTATACAACAGCCAATTAAAGTCCTCTTGTATACTCATCTTTGAGACGGACTTCTTTTGCCACTGTACAGACTAGAGAGAGATAGAGAGTGGAAGCAGACGAAACATGGCTGCCACATCCATATCTCTATCTCCTATACCTTCCTCCTCCATTCTCAACCCAAAACTCGGTTGGTCCATCAAAACCTACGATTCATCTCTCTCATTTACCTCCAGAAGAACCATAAAATTTCACAACCCACCTAGTGAATTTTCTCTACGAAACAACCGAAATTGGAGAATCTCTGCAGTGTCCGGAGATGAATTGGTTTCAGAATCAGTTGAGAATTCCGAGCAGATAGTTTCTGGAGGTGATGGTGTGTCCACCACAATCTCAGTTCTTCTATTCATTGCTTTTCTTGGCCTATCCATTCTCACTATAGGGGTAAAGTTCTCTCCATGATTTGCTCTTTATTTCTGAAAAAAAATAATGCGAATTTTTTAAGGTTGACTGAAATTTGTGATTTTGGAATGTGGGTTGTTGCTAACTTGTGGTGGTTCACGTCCCCCCAGGTTATCTACATAGCAGTGACAGATTTCTTGCAGAAGAGGGAGAAAGAAAAATTTGAGAAAGAAGAGGCTGCAAAGAAGAAGAAGAGTGGTAAAAAGGGGAAGGTGAGAGCCAGAGCTGGGCCAAGAGGTTTTGGACAAAAGATTGTGGATGATGATGATGCTGATGAATGATTAGATTGCACGCCAGAATGTAAGATTCTCATTGTCTTTGTAACTCTAGCTTGACATGTTGAGGAAATGGATTTTTCTTATTCTTTGTTTAGATGTTCATATGATATGATGGATTAATTGTGGAATCATTAATTTTGGGGGAAACTGTAGAATGTCTTCTAATGGTGTTCATCTGTAAACCAATGATATTCAGTACCACCACAATTTGGGCTGGTGTGAATTAGCCTTGGCAACCCTGTATCATTTAACTCCTTTTGATAACTCAGGGGGGAAAATAATTGTGTATATGTCGATTGGCTTACAGTTTTTTATTTCCCACTTTGAATTCCTAAGGAAAAGAAAAGTTGAGTCCTTCCAAATTAAATGAGGTTGAGGAAGACTGTCAAATTTTCAAATATTTCAATCAGCAAACCGTATGCCAATTTGGGGTCTCCCTCTAAATCATTAGAAGTTAGAGCATTGATTGAATTGGTAGACTAAAAGAAGAAATTCTGATTTCTTCTTTTTCCCTGAGTGTGACACTTGGGAGAATGGAAATCTTTCCATAAAATTGCAGTCTTCTAGTTTGGTTTAGAATCTCAGATCTTATTAGTTCTCACAGTATGTATAACATTGAAAATCATTGATGATTTGGCTTACCAATAGAGATAATTCAATCTCCTCAATTGGGCCTTTATATCAGCTATAGTGTCGATTTCATTTTTCCTTTTCTTGTGGTAGAAATTTTTGTAAAGATTGTCTTATAAACCTAGGGAAAACAGATACTTGCACAAACTATAGCAATAATCGCTTGCTGGTTGTGTTAACGGTATTTATGTAATTCAATCTCAATCTCATCCTTAGGATTTGAGATTAAAGATGAGGGAATTTTCAGTTAAATCATGGGTACTATCTAGATTTTATGTAAAACAACAATAAAATTGACGTAGGCATGAACTTATCATCATATGTAGCGATAGTTGACTATTTACTTTTTTATAAAAATAAAATCTTTAAGGTAAGAAAATGTTGCAAGTGAAAATACTTCATTTTTTCCCCCTAGTTGTGACTCAGACACTCACTTTGCCACTATGCGTACTTGAATCCTTGATAATCTATTTTAGAAGGTGAAGAAGTACCACTAGGTTACAACCCTCGGTGGTGATTTACTTATTCATTTCAATATGAAGAAAATTGATTTCAATCATTAATGAAGAAAGTTTTGAACCAAGGAAATTTTACAGCAACTTAAGAGTCTGCTATATTTGGTACGAGTGATGAAAATCTGAAAGGAAAGAAAGTGAGAGAGATAGAGGAGGTAAATAGATCTAGCGAGAGTGACGAGTCCTTCCTTTTGCTTAGGTTAGCAGGAAGGAAGGGTCTTTCATTAATATGCCCTATATATATATAATTTAAAAGAATGATGGAGTTTGTAGGGCATAAAGGTTAGAAAAAGGTGAAGAAGCCATTCTTCTCAATCTTTCCTATTACTTTTAGGAGGCATTCCTTCCTTTGTCCCTTCCCTCCTATTGAATAACAGAAAGGCTAACCAGCTCATCCCTTTCCTTCCCTTTCCTCTTTGCTCCACTCTTTTCTCCTACTAAACTTACCAAAGGTCTTTCCCTTTATCTACCTCAGTCTTTTTTTGCGTGTAATCAACTTTATGCAGGACTTGATTAGCAGAGCTTTTGAAATGATTTCTATGAGTATATATTCCACTAATTTTGTGGAGAAATAAAATGATTTTTTTTTAATAAATTTTTTCAACATCCAACATGGCCAATCTTCCACAACTCAAAATACATTCTTTTATAGTCAACTACTTTTCTTGGTGGGGTGGGAGGTGCATGGGCTTTGGGATTTTGGTTTGTGGTGATGTCAAGACATTAGTAATATCAGGATACAAGTTTGAGGCACCAACCAGCATTGCTAATAAAAAATAAGATTCATGTAACCGATACCAACTAGTTGGGAAATCTTGGGTTCACATTGCCATTAGCAAGAAATTGTTCATGCTCATGAATGAAAGGTGTTTTCATTCAAGGCACTGTAGTCTTGTGGGTTACAGAGTAACTGGGAGTTCTGATCATCCAAAAACTATGCAGCTTATCCATCATGCATAATTGCTCTATAACTCTATTGTCCTTCTAAGCATCACTGCGGGAGATACCAATTGAGAAGCATGAGATGTGATGGTACTTAAATTCCTAAGAAATGGTTACTATTTTGCTCTTCAATTTGGAAATTAACATTCAATTTCTGTATTTAGTTCACCAAAATGTTTAGAACCTGTTTGGAAGTTCCCTGATGAATGGTTCCATCACTTCTTAGTTCTTACAGGACATTTCATCAATATAAATTCATCATCGTAAACAATGGGAAAATGGTCTCTTTCTCTCTCTCTCTCTCTCTCCAACACAGGAAAACAGAAATGGGAAAGTGGTCTCTCTCTCTCTCTCTCTCTCCAACACCGGTAAACAGAACTGGTCTACTGAATCCTCTCTTCCTCTCCTTCAACCAACCTTGCCAAGCCCTAAAATCTCTCTACAACCTGGTTTTTAGTCCTCATATCGATTAAGGAGCATGTGTTAGATTGTTTAATCCACTAGGGAGTGTATAAACAGATTTGGCACAATATTTAGTTTGTTTAGGCTCATTCGACAATTAAAAATAAGTCAGTTTCAAATGACTGTTCTCACTAATCAGCAAAAGAAATTCAACTTTTTTTAATCTATTATTAAAAACAAGTAACTAACTGCATTTCATTATCTTTGCCTTTCCAAGTATTCTTCTCAATAATCAGTACTTTGAAACAAAGTTCCAAAGATTCTTCTCCTCAAGTTGCAAAAGCAACACTGGCCTAATTTTTTTTGTAGTAAAAATTACATGACTGCATCAGAATGGGTGAGACATACTTTAAATGCAAGCAAAGTCCATCTTATCTCAAATTACACCTACAATTTGCAATCTTGATGTAAAGCAGTTTTAACTTCCCTAGCACAATCTGTAGCTCCACATATAGCTGCAAACAAATGCCTCTGTTGCGGTATTGAGGCAGTGACATTTTTTTCTATATGTAATACCCATCAGACCGTGTTGTGACTTGTGTAGATTTTATTCTCATGTAGCCTTGTCATAAGGTGGCCTGAGATACTTTTTTCTTGGTCACAAACAGTTTACAATCAAACAATTTACAATCAAACAATTTTACCGTCGTGGCTCTCAATTTTTATAATTGAAAGCACAAAAGAGACAAAAGAGACGTGAAAACAAACAGAGATAAAATAAATTTAATTTGACAAGAGCTAACCCAGTGCACAAGAGATAAAATAAATTTAATTTGACAAGAGCTAACCCAGTGCACAAGACTCTAGTCACTGAGGCTCTGACTATTACAGGATCCGGAAAAAGTAGCACCTATTAGTAGATAATTTAGATAAAATGGCAATTCTGTAAGCAGGAAAAAGCAGATTACATCACTTTAGGCGAAAAAAAAAAAAGAATATAACAGCAAAAACCGCATTCTATGGGCAGGAAAGCAGATTACCTGTAACCATTTATATTACTTGACAAACTTCATAGATAGAAACAATACACCTGACAGAGTTGTGTGAAGTTTAAAGTATTCATTCGGTAGGAAAGAGAGAAATATAAATTGCAATTCGATTAGATGGATAAATTATGTTTCGAATAAATAAGAGGGAAAGGAAAAAGTTAACAGTTGAAAAGGTTTGAGGAGAAAGCTGGCAAGGGGTGGTTAAGGGGCATTTCTATTATTCCCTTGCCAAAAAATATCAACCAGACTATACCTACACGACTGGTTGAGCAAACTATGACAATAAAAGCAAAGAATGCATGACAATAGTTTTTAAATTTTACTATTGCACCAGAAAATGACCCCCCAAGAATAACAGACTATAAAATAAATTGATCTCCTATAAGAAAAACAAGAACAAATCACCTTAGTTGAATTATGTTAAGAGAATAAATCAGATGCTTGTATTAAATAACAAAACCACCACACAAGGATATTAACAAAGGAGACCTTAACATTATACTCGGCCACATATAAGAAAAAATGTCAATACCATTACACGAAAATTTCCAGCCTCACCTAACATTGACGACTCTCCACATGGCAACATTTGTACAGTCACGCTAAAACATAAACTACCTCAACAATTTTTCATTTATACACCCTTAAATACTTGTATTTTCATTTTTCTCCTCTCTTTTGTAGTGGCATCAGGAGTAGTACCCACCATCTGAGCCTCTGCTTACTTGTTTCTATGTATAGACCTTAAACTACACAATGTACAGTTTTCTAGTACAAGCAACGATTTTATTTCCAATCAGCTGACACCTGTCTTAAAGATAGATACAGCCGCAAAACTACGTAGGAGAGAGAAAGAGGTAGCTCAAACTAGCCTCAGTTAGCTGTACAACAACCTTCTTTCCTATGGCAACTACACTGTGTGAAGAGACTGAGCAGCAATTCTCCTTTCTGCAAACAAGTGAAATAACTACTTAGAAAACTACTTATATATTGGGAAAAAAAAAAAGCATGATTATTTATTGAAGGATACTTAAACAAAGGGGGATCTAAAGCACTAGAAGCATTTCGACAAACTAGAAAGAATGTTGATCGACTAAAAGAAAAATCCAAGGCGTTTTAAGCCAAGAGCTGCTTATTCAATCTTTATCAGTCAGTTGAGTTAAAGTTAAGCAGCCACAAAGGAAACAACAAAAATCCCTCGAAATCTTTTTATAATGCAAGATTATTGCCTTAAAGAAAAGCATCAAATTCAACAATGTACACCAGGGCAGCAGAAAAAATACAATTTTGCATTGTAGATGTTCTCTCCGCAAATGCAAAAGGTAACCAGGGTAGTAGCATGAGTGATCTGAGGGGGAAGAAGTACCTCCAGCAGCAACAAGTTTTTCTACACGGGCAACAATATGCTTTCCGTAAGTGTACTTCTTCAATGCATTCAGATGAACTTTAATACGTGATAGGATCAGCTCCCGTTGCTGATCATCACAAGTTTCCAGTACCTTTTGCACGACATAATTTGCAAATTGATCTTTCATCATTGCCTGGATACAAAAACAATAAACATGAGAGGTTGGACTATATATGCATACTTATTTCCCTGCAGTGTGAAAGTTAAATCTAAACGGGCCTGCACACAGGGACGGACCACTGTAGGGAGTTCTCCCTTACCCTCCATCGAAAAAAGAGAAAAAAACAGGATCTATCCAATCTCGATCGGTAAATGATCAAATTACCACCCTTCTTTTCGGAGAAGTTAAAAAATACTATGATGGCTCCGTTGCATTATATATTTATTATTTGTTTTTTATTTTGTCTGTGATTCAGCAATCCCAAAGTTTCTTTTTGATCTAATCAAATAAAATAAGGAAAAAATATTCTTCTTTTTTATTCCTGGGCTGCCTATCCACAATAATTATTATCTATATTATAAATTGGTTACTGTATCAGACAAGGGTCGGTGTCAATGTACCATAACAGTACTAACAAGGATACATAGTTGTTGACAAAACTAGGATATCCCTAGATAATTTTCCAAGTCCGCCAAGTGCAATTTGTATTAATAGGCGTATGTACTAGGTGCTTTATTGTAAGAAAAAATGCATGACTTGGTGTGTTTGGATACTGGATGTGAGGCAAAGGCATAACTTTCACCTCAGATCCATTAAACATTCCTAGGGACACAGTATGTGGCATTAAATTACTGGTTGATCTGAATGCATAGACAGCAAAAAAACTATGGCAATCAACTTACTTAATTTCATAATATGACATTCAAAAAAAGGAGCAAAATATGAAATGAACTGTCCCAACTAGATTATGATTTCTATTGAAAACTAATACAGAAAATTGCAACACCATATACAATGAGACACATGAAAAGAGGAGAGAGTAAAAAATGAAAATGTTATCAGTGAAAGATTGTCGCTTGAGGGCAGTTATAACCATTTCATATAGTTGCAGAAAGCAAACAGCAGTAGGACGAACCTGAAGAGGCTCATTTTCATCAGTAGAACCAAGCATCTCATTCACCAGGAGCTGACGTTCAGTGGGACCACCAAAAATTAAACACTTCTCTACAACATTGGAGGCAAACTTCTGCTGGCTCATTTGAACTATCTTTCCTGCTAATTCCTTGATTATTACAGAACGCTCATGTGGCTTTCCATGCTCCAGTACATGCTGTAAAATAAATCCAAAGATCAACACAAGAAGAAACTATATGGATGATGTAATCCAGGCAGAACAAACACTTGTTAAGCCCACAACAACAATAGGGACTCAGAAATGAATCACAACAAAGAAAGATTATGATAACATGTGCAACAATTCTAATTATACTAACGAAACCACCTGCATGTGCATAAACATATCCAGTTAGATCCTTAAAAAAGGCTAAGCGCTTAGTTAATATGCCAACACAATTATTAAGCTAGGATTCAAGAAGCACACACCTTCCAGGCCCCATTTTGGAAAATTGCTTCACCATTTGAATAAAAAGGCCATGTTGAGAGTAAATGTCCCAACTTATTAAGATTGGAATTGGGAATACCTGGTGTAGGATTTTGTGCGCGCGCGCAAGAGAGGGAGAGAGAGAGAGAGAGGTCAGCAGGTCACAGGTGCAGGAGTTCGGGTTGGAAAAGGTTGTTGAGTTTTTATTGGCCCTGAAGAATTGAGTGGGATACAAACCACTGAGATACAAGTTTTGTCAAAGCTGTCGACTACAACATTGCTTGGTGTTTTACCACGGCAATTTCTAACATAAAAACTCTTTAACTCCTGCTGTCATCAAGCAATTAAAAAATCATAGGCAAACACTAAACATTTCTTGGCTTAGCTTGATATGTAACTACCCTAGCAAAGAAAAAAGGCATATATGTTCCATACTGGATATCAAAGAATAGGTTACAAACCTGAATAACATAATTGCCGTACTGATCTTGTGCCAGCATGCTAACAGTTCCTAAGATCTCACCCATCACTTTACTCTCGGTTTTAGGGTCCCTGCAGTGCTCCAGGACTCTCTGCTTCACATGAAAAACATCAGTACAGAATATATACTTCTTCCTTTAAAGTCTAAAACTTGAGCAGACAAATAATTTATTAAAAAAAAAAATTCACCTGTATCACGCGGCACCCATATGGATGGGTGGAAAGGGTCACAACTTGATCAAAAAATGTTGAGACAATGAATACAATATGTTCTTCAGGAACACATTCAATACACTTTTGGATGACATGATTACCATTCTGATCACGTACACAACGCATGACATTACCATCAAGCTCCTCAACCATTTTAATCTTCTGGTCCAGATCAACAACTTCTATTGCCTGAATTGTTAAGAAAGTGTATTATTTACCAGAACCTTCACTTCAAACTAGGATAAATCACCCATGACCCAATTCAATTAGCAATGGTAATTTCATAAAAACCAAAAGGATCCTTGACCTCCAGTAATCGTTGAATTAGCCCCACATATTCATAATATGATATCATAATAAGTGTAATTGACAACAACGAGGTAAGACACCTGCTCCAAGATAAAAAAATTTAAGCAGCCCCAAAATGACAAAAAGAAAAGAAAAGGTCCAATGAAAGAGGAAAAACATTCTCGTTTTACACTTTTCTCCTCACCTGACAACACAACAATGTAAGAATTATTCTATGGTTTGAAAAATAAAAATCACTGGAAATGTTAAGAAGTTGCAAGCTTATTCTGCAATACATACATATTATAAATTAAAGCCATATCCATACAACCCCTCATATACAAGGTTGGGCATTAAATCTAAAATGACAAAGGTAAAGTTTTGGTGGCACAATGGCGTCATGAAAGAAAAAAAAAATTGTATATGAAGAAGTACAGTATATATAGCAACATCAATATGCTCCAATACTGATTTTACCTTCTGGATCACTCGACAACCATACATTTGAAGGCTAAGTGTCAGTACATGCCCAAAAAGCTTGCTAGCAAATTCTCTTCTCTGAGATGAAATTCCATGCTCAAAAAACTGAAAACAAATACCAAATCATCAGTTCATCACACATGTAAAATCCACTAAAATAGTGTAAAAACACATCATGCGTTTGTGTATATGCATACATATAAAACTTGTATAAAACAAGAGACGTTTAGAAATCTGGGTACCTTTTGGATAACATAGTTACCAAACACATCGGTCATCAAGGTTAAAGCATGGGGGATGATTTCCTGGAAAACCGTGTTTTTCTCCTCGACTGTGGCTGTTTCAAGCTTTTGTTGAATGAATCGGCTCCCATACTGATCCGCACTGCTCATAGAGGATGTTAAATCAGATATTCAAGTTTCAGGAAGATTCAACAGCATTCAAGCACAAAAATAATTATATGTAGAACATACCTGAACTCAACAACATGACCTGCAATTTCTGAAAGTTCAAAAGACTTAGTTTTATTGCTCTTAAACTCTTCCAGCAAAGAGGATGCAAAGCTATCATCTACATTACAACCGGCCTCTAAGTGCCAGGGTCCAATTACACCCGCTGCTAAGTTTCTCATCCCAGAAGGAAATCGCATAGGACTACCAGGGCCAACAGGAGAGTTTGGAATAACAGGACTTGCCAAGGGACTTCCAGGATATGACAAGCCAACACCATATGCAGGAGTATTATAGTAACCATGGTGATTAGAACCACTTGATTTAGTGCCAAAGGGAACACCATACTGGGATTTTTGAGGTGATACCTGAGCTCCCAGATAAGCTTTCTGAAGTAAGTCCATGTATGAGTTCCCCAAATAACTCCTATCCATAGAGGGATCATTAAAAGCTGCAACCTGTGCTGTAGCATAATCAACAGTCCTCAAGTACTGAAGATACATTGGATCCATAAAAGGTGCATGAAGTGCATTCCCAGCCAACTGGCTCTCGATGCTGCTCAGATTCTGTGATTCTGATATTGCAGCGCTTAGATTTGATCCTGAAGCCAGACGTCCCCCCAACACTCTGGAGTCCATTCCAGCGACGGCCATAGCTGATGCTGCAGCAACATTTTCATACAAAGGTGGCAGATTAGAAGCGCCAAGATGGCTTGCAATCATGGACTGCATTGCAGGATTTATTGAGTACCCATTTAAACCATAGTTTGAAAATGATAAATTTGCACTATCCACATGCTGATAATAAGAAGGTAAGCCTCCTCCATTGTTATTAGTCGTTCCTTTTAGGTATAAATTATTGGGGGAAATGGCAGTATTAGGCAGGTCAACTTTCTTATTCTGTACAAAGGACGAGTTACTAAAGTCTAATACAGCCCCACTGCTCCTGCTCGAATCAGAGTATGATGCTTTTGCTGGCAGTGGAGGAGAAGGCATATGCAAATGCCCAGATTCAGACTTCTTTATGTATAAATGTTGTTTGATATTATTCTGACCACTTTGATGATCGAAGAAATAATTCTTGTGGTCATCAATATCCTGTCCAATCTGTGGTGGCAAATGCTTCTCTTCATCTATCACAGCATTAGACAGGTTCATGCCAGACAAAGCAGCTACCAAATCTGCAGATTCACTCATGGTAGACGAGACACCATTGAATGAGTTTGAACTATTAATGCTTCTTTTTCCCGATGTGCATGCTCTCTCTCCGCCTATAGGAGCCAGACAAGGACTGGGACTCCTAGCAACAAGTTGGGGATCCGGTGTCGTGCTCCGAGACATGGAAGCACCCAAAGCAGCAGCATAAGAGTATGATACAGGAGCACCAACATTTCGGGAAGCAGACAAGTTCTGGACATTCAGACCAGCTTGTACAGTATCTGCAGATGTCAATTCACCACGCAAATGAGCCAGCTCAGCTTCGGCAGAAGCTGTAATCTCGGTATGTTCATCAAAAGCATTTCGGCTAGCAGGCCGAGAAGGAAGCCTGGAGGCAGGTGCTGAACAACCCAAATCATCCCGCATAGGTACTGAGTTCTACATGCACCAGGATAAACATAGAGGAAATAGTTCAAACAGAAATTCAAATTGTGTACTTACTGGGGGAAACAAAAAGAAACCCAAATTATGTTCCAGTAAAAATTTCTATCAACCAAAGATGACCTTGTGGAAAGAAGGAAAAGATCAGATAAAAGAAAACACATTACCACCGGAATACACTAATTATACAGCTTAGTGCAGACCTTAAACAAAAAAGTTCTAAACGAAATATCGGTGATTGGAGGATATCAAAACCACTATCTTGAATAATTATCATACTTCTACACAACATGGTTATGACATTACTGTTAATTTTAAATCTCAATTTGTTAAAAGGGCATTGATATTCACACACTCATAGACTGTAACCTGGGCCAGTTGGGTTAGATTAAAAGCCAGTGTGACCTCTATCCATATTGCTAAACCCAGAGATCAACTTGATTTCAATTCTTTATCTTGGATTGAGCTGAGGTGGACTAGGCAAGGCTTACTGTTTGATAACTCAATTCAGTAATTAATTATGAATAATTTATGAGCTTATTCAATTAAGTGCATTTGATAACGTGATACGGACACCACTTAAAAGAACAAGTGCCACTTAAAATGGGGTAAAATATTAAGTGATCGAGACTTTACTTTATCACTGAACACTTCAAATTCAAAAAAGTATCAAAGAAATTCTTAATTTATAATTAGCACTTAAAATTCAGCTCTTAACATTTTCCGTGCTTAATTTTCATTTCATCAAACAGCACCTTAGGTTTTTGTTGGGTTGATTGGGTCAAAACAAGGAGCAGCAGGTCAAAAAACAAATACAAAAATCTTAATTTCTTACTAACTAAGATCTCAAGAACCCGGCAGAGTCGAGCTCTGTTTTACTTCCTCTTCCTCTTCGGCTCTTGGAACATGCTTTCAATTTACTTGGAAGTACACCATCTTTTCCCCAAAATGTTAGGTGATATCAAGCAAATAAAAAGTTATAAATAAGTATGATTGATTATAAGAGGTACCCAAAATTGACAAGATATTGAATTAAAATAGAACCGACACTAACTTAAAATTTTGAAGGAGTTGCAGTTTCAAAGCTAAAACTCTTAAGATTAGACAGAAAGCAAAAAGTATGAATAAAATTTGCAAGTGAATTGAAGCTATGGGACAATTAAAAAATATTGTTGGGGGAGATGCGACTGCAGCTAGGCTACGAAGAATAGTTTCAAACAAATGAATCTGGTAAGGCTTATATGAGTTAATGAGTTATACATTATTTGGATGTGATAACATGCTTCCTTTCTTTCACATTAGGTGAAAAATAGCCTGTCAAAATTTTAACAATGCACATACTTAACATGATATGTTATATATCATTTAGATGTTAGGTTCTGGTCGGCTCAGTTGCACTACTACTCAACAGTAAGGCCAGATACAGTTTTTTCATCACATTTCCACACTGAGCAATGAAAATATTCTCCAAACCCCAGCCAAAGATTGTAATATATTCGGATCAAGCCATTTAACTTGCAGGAAATACACAAACGTAAAGAAAGATCTAGAAAATAACTGACAAACAAGAAAATAATTGAATCAATTTAAGTTCCTTGTTGTGTAAGAATCCAACTTCAGCAAGTGTTTTTATATACGCCTCATAAGCAAGAAATGTTTCCATGGCCTGAGAAGTGACTTAATAATGCCTCATAATTTCATAATTTGAAGGTTGGGCCCACAATGCATATGCCTCGACCACAATTTCCAAAACAGTTATAGTATAACATGCCAGATACTAGCACTAAACAGCCGCTCAAAACGCAACATACCTATTGGAAACAATTATCTTCAAGCATTTCATAACCAATAAACGCCATCTCAAGAAAAATATATGCTGACACTTTTTTGAACAAGTAAATAAATTTCTTAGTCAGTTTTGTAAACCAACCATTAAAGACCCACAAACATGTCAGAGTGCAAATGCCACAATGTATTCACTTACCACAGCAAAAACATGCAGTCAATTTCTCCTCCTAGTCCTTTCAACCTAAAAGCAGACACTGTCATAATCTTTCTAGTACTAAAGATTACCCTACTCACTGAATGCAATGAACATTGAGTATTAAAACTGCAAATTGTCAATCCGCTTCCATAGATCATTCATACCAAAATCCTCATTACAAGCTTTGCCCATTTCATGAAAATCAAAATTTTTAATTGTCCGATATACAATTACATAAACCAAAGTTCAAAAAGATTTGACTTACGTTCAGTTGATCCTGATCACATAGGACTCCTGACCAGGGGTGGAACCAGAAGAATTTACCTATTTCTCACTTCTAATCTTTAATTAAAAGTTAAGTTTTTTTAATTCGTTATTGTTATCTTTTTTTTAACTTTCTCAATTTAGAAGGGAAGTTAAATCTCATAAAATAAAGAGAAACAACATCTACTCTCATTAATTTTATTTCATTGTGCCAGTTAGTTAAAGATCTTAAAAGAGTTTTGATAAGTTTATTTTGTGTTTCTTAATTCCTACAAGTGAAAGATTTTGTTCAAAGAAAAATCAAAAAATATTTTATTCAGTATTTGCATCCACAGGGACAGTATAATGGTGAAAAAAATAAGTTATCAACGGGATGAGAGACGGGTCTTGGAGGTTATGTTGGACAGAATGAGTTTTACTAAGTTTTTGAGGGGCCGATGAATTAAATCAAAGTTCCTACAAATTGCCAAATTACTTCTTGCTCTATGCTTTTTGGAACTTTAAGGGTCACCACGGAACCTGCCTGTCCCCAATTGATTCAACCACTAGGCACGTGCATTCCCCCCATCCCATATGCACAAGGAAATTTCCTAGGGTGGCCCCAAGGGGATACAAACTTCGCCATTGGCAACTGCTACCATTTGGTGCACCAAAGTGAAGTCCCACAAAGGAAGAAAAAAAGGAAGATATATATGAAAAGGTGCCAGCTTTTCAATCTTTCTTCTTTCCATTATAGGTGTTTTATGTAATTATTTTCTTATTTATTATTAGTTCTACTTTAAGTTAGTAATCCTATTTTCATGTTTTAATATCAATTGCGCTGCTCATACCATGAATTCTGAAGATCATGATGTCAACGAACAATAGAAACTTGAACACTGGTCAACCATATAATATTATAATGTATCCGAAGTAACATAATGGCATTGGAATTAGGACTTTAGATATTGTAATTTAGAAAAACTAAAAAACAAAACAATAGAAGTATTATCCAACTGAGAGATTACAGTAAGGATTGATAGCCAAGAATTACCTTAAAACCAACAATTTTCCAGGTTTCTTAAATCTTTTTTTTTATATATCTGAAACTCACAAACCCACTTTGCCCCTATGGGACTTGAACCCTCGACCTTTTGGAAGTAACATTAGGTTTCAGTGCTTGATGATGGGTTTCTTAAATCTAATTTTAGAACAAAAAGGAACTTGTTCCTTGTAATTGTGTGAGGCTAAATTGAAGGTGATTACATACAATTTTAAGTGATTGGATTGCATTAAAATAAATTGAGCCAGAAATTCAGGTTAGCGTTATTTGCGCACCATATTTTGTTTTTTGTACTTACTGATAGTGGTAAATACACTTGCACTCACAAAGTAGAGTGCGAGGACAAAATAGAACACAAAAAAGGCTACTAAAAATCATGATTATTTGAAAAGAAAAAAATAAGCTACGGAATATGGTTTTAATTCTGACCGCCGAAGCAAAGTGCATTGATCATGACGTCTAGCCGGAGATGTTGAGGCAAATGTGTGGAATGACAATTGAAGTGAAAAGGAGAAATGGAATTTGTTCTAGCAGGTCACATAACAACAGCACTCCAGCTGAGATGATTTAGACATGTATTTGATGCATTAATGATTTAGACATGTATTTGATGCGTTAATCTACTAGAACACACTGTTAGGTGCAGGCTAAAAGTGCAGCAGAAACTAAACATGAAATTAATGTATTTGAAAGAAAAGAGACAAAATTTTGCTTTCTAACTAATAAGGATGCATTTATACAGTGGAGTTATTGAGAAGAACTCATATGGCTCAACTCTTTTACTGAAAAGATAATTTACTTAACTAGGTATAATAATTACTAAAGCACTACTTCAAAAATATAATTTTATCAGTGAAGATCCTTAGTACTCTCATGCTATGTTTGGTTGGAGGAATGGATTGAGGAAGGACATAAGAGAGGAGGGATTGATGAACATTTTCATGTTTGGTTGGAAGGAAGGGAAGAGAGGGAGATGAAGCATCCCTCCTTGCTTTAAGTTTTTTATCCGGCCAAAATTGGGCAGAAGAGAGGAGGGAAAGATAGAATAACTACCTACATATATATAAAATACCAATTTTAACCTATCCAAAAAAAGGCTTGTTGTTTATAATTTTATATAATGAGGGTGTTGTCATGCCATCCATCATTTCCACTATCCCTTCCATTCAACCAAACAAAAAGTGAGGAAGACACCTTCCCTTCCCTAAAGATGCCCGATCAATCCCTCCCCCTCTCCCTCCCATCAATTTTTCCATCCCTCCAACCAAACGGAGCATCAAATTTCCAACACTAGTCATGTATGAAATAATTCAGTCAATAAAACAAAACTTAATAGATAAGCAAGTTATTGACATAAAAAGATATAAAAGTAACACAAAACGACAAAAAAAATATTAACACCAGCAAAAAGGGGAATAAATACATTTACTCCTCTGTAAGACCTAAATGTTTTTTATAAGACAACTCAATATACACAAAAGGATACAGTACAGTACATGCTAAAAATCAATAGGAAACCATGAATATAATTAGACGAATGAAGTGCTTACAAATACTCCATGCACAACCTTATATCGACTAGGACTACATAAAGTACATTGTATCAAGAACAACTTTCACACATATGAAGAATAATATACACTAAATAACAAATGAAACCAAACACAACTAATAACTACAGAGTATATAAGAAAGCTTAAGAAATAAGCCAGAAGTATGTAAGAAAATCACCTGAAACATTTCGGCAAGGCTCTTCTGTTTCTCACCTAGCCCTAACCCAGGTAAGCCAATCAGTCCATCACCACCCCACTCAACTGAACTACCGACATTTTTTTGCTCACACTCACCATCTACTTTCTTCGAATTAAACCCCGGGGGCATAGAAAATAACGATCTCCCACTATCATTCCTATTTATGTTCCTTCTATCTCCAATCCCACCAAACCCCGTACTCCCTCCTTTCAGTCTCTGCGCAGACCGCCAATCCTCTTTCGAAAGCAATGGAGGTGGCAACCTAGGGTTTAGATTCACATTGGAATAGTAATAAGATAAATATGCAGGATCAGACCTAAGCTCTTCTTCGGAGACAACTCCATTACCGGTCTTGTTATGAACAAACTCTGAAAAAGCACTGTCACTGCCACTGACACCGCCGTGATTAAACAACCCACCAACTGCACTCAATGAACCCTCAACAGTAGGTGGAGCTGACCCACTTCTATACAAATTCAGCTCCTTTTCACGGTCATCGGGCTCTTGTTGCCTCTGTTCACGAAGCAACAATCCTATTTCCTTCTCCAATTCATCTCCATCTCCAAACGATCCTTCGTTACCACCAAGCATCGGTCTACTTCCCATTTCCGACAACATCTTCATGAGCTACAATCAAACACTCATTCCACAAACCCTAAAAACACTAAAATGGAAATCAAATCAAAACTTTATAATCTAAAGCACCTGCATATATATATTACAAAACCATCTTTATACTCATAATAACCCAAACTTGATAATCAAAACTAGAAAAAAAGTTCATTTATTTCTATTAAACAATCAAACTAGTGGATTGAACAGAGAAGCACTCGATTATTTTATCATCAATTGAGAGATTGTAAATAAAGGAAAACAAATTCCGGCGACATTTCCATATTTAATTGCAACAGTAGTACTAACCGCAACAAGGAACACAGTGTAAGAAAGTGCTGCCGAGAAAACAGAGAGTGGACGGTAGTGAGAACAAGAGAAGTGGAGGCTCGTAGCAGTGTAAGAAGTCTATGGCTTTTGATCAATCCGGCGGCCAATTGTTGTTACAAAGAAACCCTTTTAGGGTTTTGGTCTTCAAGTATACTCTATACAATTAAATACGAGCCTTTTATTTTTATGTTTTTCTTAAATATTTCGTACTAACATTTTTTTTTTTATTTTTGTAGGTGATTAAAGGTTGTAAAATAATTTCCTGAATTGTAGGGAGTAATTGACCAAGTGTTAGCGTACGTGTATATTATATATATATATATATGTATACTGTAGAGAGAGGGGATGAGTGTTTCGAAAGTGGAATCTGCGAGTGCCACGTAATCCATTAGATTCGATGGTTCGGGAAGAACTGACCTTCCTTGTTAGGGCACACTGTGTTTGGTTCTTGAGGGTGGGCAGGTACAGGTAACATGTTAATATAGTAAAATATCTATACTACCCCTCTATATAATCAATAGTGTATTAGTGTGTGAAGTATTTCTGCTTCAGTAAGGGACATTGTAGAACTTTGGTGCTTTAAATTTTCTGCGTTTTATGGTAGTAGTAACACAAATGGTATGCTCTCTCAATAACAAAATCTAACGAATATGCTATCTTTACGGCAAAATCTAACGAATGTGTAACGTTACTATATCAACTTTATTGACATGGACGCTAATTACTAGCATTATATGCTAAAAGTTATTAATTATTTTCTTTGGGGGAAGTAAGAATGCACATGTAATTTGGACGTAATTTATCGATTATTCTAATATTAGTAATTTAACTTTATATCTTGTATTAAAGAAATAGTTAGTCAACAATTTTGAAAAATATTTCTTGTCAAGTTTATATATATATATATATATTAAAAGAACGACTGAAGCCCTTTGTCCTATCCATTTATGCTTCTCATTATGCTACAACAGTTTTGATATCTTTGTAATATATAATTAATTTCAATGTTGATTAATGAGGAATAAAAAGAGGAAATAACGTTAAAAATTAAGGAAAATTATCTATTAGTCTTACTTTTCAATTATCTATTAGTCTTACTTTTCAATGTTAAGGACCAATAAATCCTATAAAATTTTGTTAAGACAACTAAATCCTATTTTTCGTAAATACTTTTAATTAAATTCATAATTTCATTAACATTGATTTTCTTCCAATATTGCCTTTTTATTTATTTATAGAAATATCATTAATATCAATTTCTTATATAAACAAAAATCAAAGAAAAATTTATATTCTCTTTAATTAGGGGTGCACACACTTCGGTTTCTTACGATTATTGATGAAACCAAAATCGATCCCAACGGTTCTTTAATTTTGGAATCAAAGCCGTTGAGTTTGATTCAATTTGGTTCTTTACAAATCCAGTTGCATCTTTTAGTTTGATTTTGAAATTATTTTGATGTGCTTTTTCCACATTAAAAAGAATAAAGAAAATTATGAAATGTTTATTTCTTATTTTGTATACCCCTATTGTTTGTAAATTTGCTTATCATTATTTTTTCTATTGTTCTCATAAACTCCGGTCTCCATTCAATCATGACACAAGAATGATTAGAATGAAACTTATAGATAGTTACTTATATTAATATATTAACACTAAGTTGTACATGAATTACAAAAATAATCACTTGCACATGAAGTTGTAATATATTAACACTGAAGTTATAAAAATTATAGCATATAAAAAAAATTAGAATAATACTTGTATTGAAAAAGCACTGAACGTCTTTTTTTTATTGTGCGTTCATCTTGAAGCCCTTTTTTTAATCCCCTTCCTAAAAAAATCCTTCATTTTTTTTATTGGATTTGATCTACCCCTTCAATTAATTAGGTCAACGGTGAACGGGCTTTGACTTTGTTGAGCTTCAAAGCATTCTTGCTCCCTTTGCAATCCAATCTCGGAACTATGACTCAAAAGGATCGTGCAGTGGATGTGCCAGGTTCGAAAGTCTTCCCCTCCTGCTGCTGTTGTTGGAATTGTGTGTTCGTCTCTGCTTTACGACCAACCTGACTCAAAAGGCAAGGCGAATGGGGCAGCGAGCAAAGAATCCAGGAAAATCAAAATCCTGGGAAAAACGTCATCCATTAATCTTAATGTCAAATTTAGAAAATAGATATTTGATTTCGAGATGCCTCCGGGTCCGGATTTGATTTAGGAGTCCTCAATTCTAGAAAAGAGGGGGTTAACCCAACTTGACACAGGCTTGGGGTGAATGAATCAGTTATGTCAAAGGCTATTTATTCCTCTTTCTTATGCGCTCTGCAGTTTCCCATTCCTAGCATGTTCATTCCCGATCCAAGTTGAGCTCCGAAGGCTAGATAAAAATTAGAAAAAGCACTACATATTTGTTAAAATTGAAGTTGTATATAAAGTGAAAGAAACTTTTGTAATGAGCTCACGATATATATATTCCAACGGTTTTGGTTCTAAGGAATAGAACCGAAACGAGAACCGTAGTGAACGGTTTCAAAATTTTAAAACCAGAACCATAGTGAACGTTTTAGTTTAGTTCAGCTACGGTTCTAGTTCTGGTTCCATCTATTCTTTGTGCACCCCTTATCTTGATACAACTTATATATATATATATATATATATATATATATATATATATATATATATATATCTAACAATTCCGGTTCGAAGGAATGTAATCGGAATCGTAGGAAACGATTTCAAAATTTTGAAACCAGAACTGTAGTGAACGGTTCGGTTCAGTTCAACTACGGTTCCGGTCTAGTTCCATCGGTTCTTTGTGCACCCTTATTTTTGATACAACTTATATATATATATATATATATATATATATATATATATATATATCATAGATTTAAATTAACATAAACTTACCTTTCGCTCTTGACATCGCTTATTTGTAAAATATTATAAACTAGAAAAAAGTAAATAAAAAAATTGTGAAACTTTTTGGGCTTCTTTTAATATTTATTTTTATTACAATTAGTTGAATTTAAATAACTTGTTAAATATTTTAAAAGTTTGCAATAGGAAAATAACATAAAAGACATTTATAAGAGAAGGTAATATTAGTAAAAGAAAATTGATAATAGGATTATGAAATTATTGAGAAATATTTGTTAAAGTAGGACTTTATGGTCTTTATAAAAATTTTAGGACTTAGTTTTCTTTAAAACTAAAACGTACAACTAACTAGTAACTTTTTCTAGAAATTTAATAATGTACTTACCAATCTCTCCCCTTATCTTTTAGGCTTTCTTCCTTACTAGAAAGGCAAAATTTGTCTAAGCCAACTTATTAATATTCAAATGTAATTACATCTTCAAAGAATGTTACCCTGTTTGGATGAATATTGATTTAGAAGTAGAGTAACTTTTGATTTGAATTTTTTAAATCATGCTTACACGACAATATGTGATGAAAAATAAAGAAAAAATTACACTGACCTCCCTGTAAATAGGCGAAATAATAGATACTCTTGTGTTTTCAAAAATAACATTGACCTCCCATGTCAGTGCCGTCGGATGATGAAATGACAACTTTATGTTTTATTAATTTTTAATGTAAAAAATTCTATTATGTAGAAATACAAAAATACCCTTCCACCAGCTTACAAGTTTTGGTTCTCTAAACTGCTAATAATTAATGTGTTTACACACACACACACACACATATATATATATATATAAAAGAACCAATACAGGGCACAAACACAGAAAAGAGAGAGAGAGGCGCACAAAAATGGAACTAGATAGAAGAAAATGACTCTCTCTCTCTATGCCCAACAATAGTTGTGACACCAGCACTGAAGCTCGCCTCGAAGCCCGACGAGACGACGATTAGGGTTTCGGAAGAGTTTGACGTTGTAATCGAGGGTGTACAAGCTGAGTCAAAAATGGAGGTTCGACAGGAAGTTCTAGGCGTCGGAGCAAGAAGGTTGTGAATGTGACAGAGTGAAAAGGGAAGAGAAAATTTGGTCATAATATATGGATTCATCAGTTTTGGAATTAGTGGAAGAGGATGAAAGAGACAAAGGGTTTTTGAGTTTGCGACTAAGAATGAAAATTGTAAATAGAATAATGGAAGAAATCACTAGTGATGATGGTGAGAAGTCATTCATGTCTTTGGTCATTCGTGGTACAAATGCGAGTGAATCTCCAACAACGGGTCGTCAATCAAAGTTAAGGCCGACAAAATGTTTACTGATTGGGGCTATGTATGCGTCTACACAATTGTCGTCGTCAATTGTACCTTCTTCGTGAACCCAAATGAGAGGCAAACAACATACTTGATCAAGAACTCAAATGACCATGACGATGTGTTTTATAGGTTTGTACCGACTACAGTATATTGGACAATGTTTGTCATAGCCACACTGTCAACAATTGTTGCGAGCCAGTCACTTATATCGGTGGAACAATTCTGGCAGAATTTGGAAGTATTTAATTACTTCAAGTTTTGGATTTGTACAATCTCCACCTTCTGGTGTAGTGAGAGAGAAAGTTGTATTGAGGCAAAATTTGGGAGTATTGAATTAATTCAAGTTTTGAATTTGTACAATCTCCACCTTCTCTTGTAGTGAGAGAGAGAGTTGTAGTGTCAAAAGACAGTGTTGGTGTATAGACTGAGGAAATGGGCAATATTGTCCACAAATATAATGTCAAATGAGGGTATTTTAGTCCTTTCAAATGTTCTAAAGGCAATTTGGGATTTTCAGGTGCTAAATACCATGACATCAGCAATTTTCTTACCTAAAAAACTGATAGGGAATGTCAGTATTACAAAAAGTACGCTAATAGGGAAGGAAGTGCAATGTTATTTTTGAAAATACAGGAGAGGTTCCTGTTATTTAGCCTATTTACATAGAGAAGGTTAGTGTAATTTTTTCAAAAATAAATAATATTAGTAACATTTATGATTGTGACTGCTGAGCCTCTCATTTGTTAGATGAGTAATCTATCTCAAGGAGGCAATTAATTGTCACCACAGTTGGTATTGCTGCTAATGTAGTGATTTTTCTATAATTTTATGATTGATAAGATACTACTCCATATAAAAATTCGGCTTAATTGTTTGATCAAGGCTTGAGATCGGTCCACGGCTACTCTGCCTGTATTACTGGTGTGTAGTACAAATCTTGCAAAGTCAAACCTGTACTGCAAAGAAGACATGGAAGCATATCTGGCCGGCTCTCAAGCTCTTGTACTTCTTATATCTTTGCTAGACATAACTAATTCAAACAAGAGACTAAGAGAGAGAGGTTTCAACAAAGCTCATTCATGGCCACCTTCAAACCTCTCAAGTCAACCTCCTTGATCATACTAGTTTTCCTTTTATTCCAACAAATATCTTTGATCAAGGGTCATGGTGGTGACAATCATGACAGTGATGCTGACACAGAAGATTTGCATTCCAAAGGCTTAATTTTGGTGAAAATATGGTGTTTGATCATTCTGTTTGTGAGCACTTTTGTTGGTGGAGTTTCGCCTTATTTTTATCGATGGAACGAAAGCTTTCTTCTTCTGGGCACTCAATTTGCTGGTGGGGTGTTTCTTGGTACATCTCTCATGCATTTCTTGAGTGACTCAACCTCCACTTTTGAAGATCTTACATCTAAGACATACCCTTTTGCCTTCATGTTAGCCTCTGCGGGTTATCTTCTCACCATGTTTGGTGACTGCATAGTGGTTTTCGTCACGAGGGGAGGTGAAAGAGAAGCCAAAGTGGAGGTGGAAGGAGGAAGCAGAGCTCATGAGGAGCATGCAGATGAACAAGTAGAAATGGATCTCAACCCAGCTTTTGCGACGACCACATCGTTTGGGGACACAGTTCTTCTAATCCTTGCCTTGTGTTTCCATTCAGTTTTTGAGGGGATAGCCGTTGGGGTAGCAGGTAAATTAGTAGATATATAGTTCAATTATATATATATAACTTTGCAACTGCATCACTACTGCATATGTTCATTACTTGTCAATTGAACTTACTCATACATTTATAATATATCTCCATCGAGCCTGGTTCATGAATCTAGAACTTCCATATGAAACTTAAAAGGAACATTAATTGGCTCTAACAATTCCTTCTCCATCTAACAAAATTTCAGTTGCTTCCATTATTTGTTCAATATAATGTGTTCCCATAAGGCATTCTTAATTTAGTAATTGCTTGTTTTAGCCTTTTGCATGCACAACTAATCTGCAAACACAATAATAAGTGCAAGTCTGACAGTCAAACTTATTAGGTGTTTATTTGTACTATTGAATGAGACTGAAGATATATATATATATATATATATATATATATATATGTTTTCAGCAAACAAGGGGGATGCATGGAGAAACTTGTGGACAATTTCATTACACAAAATATTTGCAGCCATTGCAATGGGGATTGCGCTGCTGAGGATGATACCGAAGAGGCCATTTATGACAAGTGTGGCTTATTCTTTTGCCTTTGCCATTTCGAGTCCAGTTGGAGTAGGAATAGGAATTGCCATTGACGCCACAACTCAAGGCCACGCAGCTGATTGGGTCTATGCTATCTCAATGGGTCTGGCTTGTGGAGTTTTCATCTATGTTGCCATCAACCATCTTATAGCAAAAGGCTTCAAACCACAAGCTCAATGTAAATTTGACACTCCTTTTCTCAAGTTCCTTTCCGTGCTTGTCGGAGTGGGTGTTATTGCAGTAGTTATGATTTGGGATTAGATAACTTGTACTCTAATTGGTTTTCTCTAAATTGTGTAATAAACTTGCTGAAGTGTCTGGGATTGCTAACTAAGAGTTCATTTTCTTTCTTTCTTTCTTTTTTTTTTTCTGATATATTGTACTATTTAGCATTTAGAAACCATAATTGATTGGAATAATAATTCGATGTCAAAGCAGGAAAACTAATTTGCAGAAGATTTATTTAAGTAGCAAACAAAATAAACATGAGAAAATTGTTAAATGATTATGTTGTATATAATAAATAGGATTATCTTGTAACCTTAGAAATGTTCACTTGATCCCTGATGCTCAGGAAAACTTATACCCAACTCAAGTCCTAGTCGTCAGATCCCATTGGATGGCTAAAAAGGCCGCTTATGTTTCTAGTCATAGATGATATCCAGCAGTGAGAATTTAATTCGCAGATAAATTCTTTCTGCTATTAGTGAACTGGTGAAAAGTTCTAGCTGTAACCTTACCTGAATATTAGTGTTGGAGAAACCAACCCATCCATATTTGGGCATCCTAAACACGTCTACCATGGAGGGTCGGTCTTATTGCAACGATAAGGTTGTTTCATGAATTTGGAACCGAAAATCATAAACAACTTCTCTATGTGAAAATAAGGTTATGTACATCTAACTCTCACCCATTCTCACAATGACAGAAATCTCGTCTCTTTTGATGGAATATAAGTTATTCTTAGAGAAAAGAAAAAATAACTTCGAATCCACAAAGTTTAGACAGAGAGAATTTTGAAATATTATTAATGAGTTTTAACATCATAAGAAACCTTAAAAAAGAGCCCAAAATGGCATTATCTAAAAATTATGAAAAAATAGGAGATGAAATATGATCCCTAAACTAAGATAGGTACAAAACATCATAAGAATTCAAATCTATTTAGACCCTAACAAAAATCTTGAAATATTCAATAATCTCCTATATAATAGAAAAATAAAATTTTGGAGACCTACGCTATGAAATTTGACCAAAAAAACGTCCTTAATCTATCATTATTGCCAAAACAATTAGACATCCATCCTGTAATTGCAACAGCCCAATGGCAAGAGCAATGCTCTACCAACTAAGCTATATCCCTCCTAGCCAAGTGGAGCATGCATGGAGGAGTTACATGTTTATTTTATTCTTTTCCCTAACACAGTTGGCCATCTTGGACTTGAACCAACGAAAAGCATAACAATGAGTCTTGTTCGTTAGGCCATTTTCAATCAAATATGAGTATATGTGGGTCTAATGCAATTACTCTTCAAGTGTAATGGTAGGACGCTTGCCCTCTGACTAAAAACTTAAGGCTGTTGGGTAGTGCTGCATATCCACTCTTATAAACATAACATTTTCATCTGAATCCGATGTGGGACAAAAACCTCTAACATTAAGCCATTCTTTTAATAAGAAGACACTTCATACATATACTCTTCGTAAGACGGCACTTCAACTATATGCTTATAATTATCAAAGAATACCACGGAGCCATACCTTTCAAAAAAAAATACCAGGGATCCATTTTTTCATAAGATGGCACTTCACATGCAGTTAGGTAGCTCATGTTTAGAAACCAAGATGTGTTATATATCACTTTTCAAATGTTGGAAGCAAAAAATAATGGAAAATATTTATAATTTTTTTTTTTAAAACTCTTTAGGTATTATCATAATGATGGACAAATTTAGGAAATTTTAAGGGAAATGCTAAAATAAAATCTTACCCTTCAAATGAGGTATTGTTTGCAAATTTATATATTCAAGTAGAGCCTTTTCATAAAATCTTATCATTTACTTCCGTTTAATCTTATATGTCCTTGTCATGAAGCTAATTTATTGTGCTTAATTAATGTTCTGTTTGGTAAGAAGGAAGAAAACTGGATAGAAGGAAGAGAAGAAGGGATATATGAGACATCGCTAGAGGAGAGATTATATTCTTCCGTCCATATTTGGAGGGGTTAAAATTTATGAAAGAAGAGGGATGGATCATCCATCTTCTTTTCTCTTCTCTACTCTCTATCAAACGAAAAAAATTTGTTACTTCTTATCTTTCATCCACCCCCCTTCCTTCCTTCTTACCAAATAAAGCATAAATGTATTTTACACTGTGAGATATTTATTTTTTGTACTAGCAAATTTTAGTGTCAAAATGTATTTGAGTGAGATGTAATTTTATCTTTATTTGGATCTCAATCGTGGGAGCTGAACAACAAGATACCGTCGGATTGAATCTCAACATCACTTATATTAGTATATGTGTGAGAACACTTGTAAACCAAGTTGGGTTAGACTAGGACCAGGGCAGAACCAAAAACTTAAAATAAGATCATGTATAAACAAAAAAGTACTTCATATTCCATGCATACAAAATTATGTATAATTTTGGCATACATACCATACATATAGATAAGTGAACCCAAAAAAAATTTAAAGTTCAAAATTAGTAAAAACAATGAGAAGAAAAATATAAGTTATATTCTGTTATATGTATGTGTGTGTGTATGGATTTACAGAAGGGAGGCGATATTCACACTTCTCTTTTTTACGTTTTCACTCCCATCAGAATGACACTTCTAACCCTTATTTCACAAGTGAATGATTATTATTTTTTAAATTACACAATTACCCTTTCAGATATTCTCTCTCTGTCTCTTAAAAAAAAAGTTCTCTCTTTTTGACAAGATCCGGGGGGAGGCTGGGGCACACAAATTCGCATGAAAAAATTATATAATAACTAAAATTAGATCATGTATAAACAAAAAAGTATTTCATATTCCATGCATACAAAATTATGTATAATTTTGGCATACATACAATACATATAGATAAGTGAACCAAAAAAAAATTGAAGTTCAAAATTAGTAAAAACAAGGAGAAGAAACATATGGGTTATATTATGTTATATGTGTGTGTGTGTGTGGATTTATAGAAGGAAGACCATATTAGCACTCATCTTTTCTACGTTTGCACTCTCATCTTTGACAGAATGACACTTCTAACCCTTACTTCATAAGTGAATGATTATTTTTTTCAAATTTCACAACTACCGTTTTAGATAGGGTAATGCTACTCAGGCAGAATTCTTAGGCAGAACTCGTAGGCAGAAACATTTACATCCATTAGATGTATGTGGTAGGCCCCACTACATAAACTCACCACATGCATCCAATGGATGTAAATGTTTCTGCTCACGAATTCTGCTTAAGAATTCTGCCTGAATAGCATTACCCTTTTAGGTATTCCCTCTCTATCTCTCATCTTCAATGTTTTCGATTTCTTTTGACAGAAACCAAAAAAAAAAAAAGTTATCTATGTTGAATAAATTCTCTCTTTTTACAATAACCGAGAAAAAAAATTTATCTTTGTTGAATAAATTATCTCTTTTGACAGGAATTGAAAAAGGACCCAAATTTTTTTTCTCTATTGAATAAATTATCTCTTTTTCACAAGACAATAAAAACTTATCTTAATAATCTCTTTTGACAGGACCCAAAAAAAAGTTATTTCTGCTAAATAAATTATTTCTTTTGACATGACCTAAAAAATAAATATAGTACACAAAAAAAAAATAACCCAAAAAAATTTATCTCTGTTGAATAAATTAATTATCTCTTTTGACATGAAAAAAAATAAAGTACCCCAAAAAAATGTTTTTTTTTGTTGAATAAATTATCCTTTTTGATAGAAAAAAAAAGAACCCAAAAAAAAGATCTCAAGAAAAAAGTAATCTCTTTTTGGATTGGGCAAAAAAAAAGTACTATAAGTAAGTAAAGAGAGTAAAAAGAGTTAAAATTTATAATATAAAGGGTAGTCATGGTATTATAAAATAAGAGATAATGCATTAATGAATTTAGACTTCTTCTCATCATTTTTTAAAAGAAAAAGACAGGTGGAGCGCAATAGGAGAGTGCGAATATGAATATGGCCTCCCTTACCAAAAATGAAGTTTAGAAGATTCAAAATTGAAATTATTTATTAGCTTTATGAGTTACTTTTTAATATATTGTTTTGGTAAGTAAATGCTTTTAATATATTTTGATTTCAACTATTCATACGACCTTGTTAGATAGAGATTTTCAAAATCTTGGGGGTTAATATATTTTTGGTAAGTAAATTATTTTAGTAATTTTAATTTCAACTATTTTAGGACCATATAAAAAAGATTTGAAATTTTGTTTGGGGCGGTGGGCCCCCTTCGTCTCCATAGGTCCATCCTTGATTAGGCCTTTGAAAATTGTGTTTTAAATGTAAAAAAATTATTTTTTAGAGAATTCTAACAAGTTGAAATTTTTTTCAACCAGTCCACTACTCTTGCTAGTTGGTGATACGGAGTCCAACTAGTTGGAGTGGTCTCGTACTTTGACCTCCTGTAGAGTCCAGTTGGTAACATTTCAACCGTTGGAAACGTCCTCACAATATCGAGATATTATGCTTTTACATAGGATTCCAACTTTTTCAGCCAAAATATTTCAGACATGCATCACTTTTTCCATTTTTATTTGGAGCTATTTAAATCTCTCTTTTCTCCAGCACTTTGATATACACATAAAAATATTTTTACACACCATTGTTGGAGTTTTGAGAAAGTGAAAAAATAAAAAATCAGTCTTTATTTTTTTTTTATTTTTGAGAGCACACATATATGTAAATGTTTTAAGATGATGTTCTTCATTTAATTAACGGAATTTTCAAAGTCTACCTCAGATTATTTAGTTTGTGAATGAAAGGAATAAGAATTAATCACTACGAAAGGAATATATTGTTTGAAAAGAATCGTATTCTTCCAACAATCTATCTTCATGGTACATATAAGGAGTAAAACTGGAGTCCAGAGTAACTGGACATGAAATCACAGGAGTTAGACTACGATGTTTAACAACTAAATCTTGGTAGGGTTTGTGGAAATAATAGATTGATTTGCCGAGGTGACTACTTTTTCCTTGATGAGGTTTTTTCTCATTAAAAAATCTGGTGTGTTCTTTCCTTTACTTATTTATTTGTGATTAGTTTGGATTTAATTGTTAATCAATTTGGATAATTAATCTAATTCACTAATACTTCGTTTGGCAGAAAGAAAGGAAGAGAGGTGGAGAGAAGACAGGAACGAAGAAGCAAATTTTTTTTTTGTTTGACAAAGAGGAGGCAAGAAAAGGAGAAAATAGGGTGGATGTGACATTCTTTTACAAATTTTTATCTCTCCAAATTTGAACAAAAGATGGGAAGGAAGAAAAGATAAGGGTTATTAACAGTGTTTCATATTACAAAACTATTATTATGATTTTTTTGAGAAACCCAAAAAACGAATAGTGATGGGTATAATAGTAAAAATAAATTAAAATTCTCTTTTCCCTTCTCTCTTAACAAACAAATTCTTTCTAGTCATCTTACTTATTTCTTTTTCTCTTCCATTACACCAAATAAAAAGAAAGACGAACACAATCTCTTTCCTAAAAATGTTTCATCCATCACTTCTTATCTTCTTTCTATCCAATTTTTTTCATTCCCATCAAACCGAGCATAAATTAACTAAATATTTTCGCACCGTACATACATTAGTTGGTTCTATACCATATTTTCTAATCATGTATTCTGATAACAGATTGTAATTCATTTTCATGTTCAACTTAAGGGGCAATGCAAGGGATATCGTTGTAAGCAGGAGCTATTCAAATTGACCTTTATTTAAGTATTAATAAGAGTGATCAAGTGATTGAATTTAAGATTAAACTTAGGTCAATTTAATAAACATTTTATTATATCTATAATCTATCACACGTTTGAATTCCTTCACCTGTAAATACGGGTTCTGGTCATTAATTACATAAAAAAATTGAACCTGTGGTTAACAACTGGGCATTTGGTCTAGTGGTATGATTCTCGCTTTGGGTGCGAGAGGTCCCGAGTTCGATTCTCGGAATGCCCCCCCCCCCCCCCCAGTCAACTGCAAATTTTTCACTTATCTTGTATATAGGTTGAAATGATGGAATCACTTTATATTTTCGCCAATTTGTTAGTTAAATCTTCATTATTTATTCAATAAAATCATCTCTCAATATTTAAAATCAGCTTAAATAATTTTTTTATTTTTTATAAAAAAAAACTAATTATATTTAATTCTGAAATTTCACTTGATTATTCCATGGACTTCTAGAAGGTGGGTTCTAAAACTTAGGGAGTGAGAAATATTAGACGTAGGAAATTTCAAGAAGTTTGTTGTGGACGTGTATCCATCTGATGTAATAGCAATTCGCTTAGGTTTACAAACTTCCTCATGTAGAATTAACTTCCCTAACCTATAATACCATTTTTGTATTATGTATATATTGAGTTCGATCCCCTAAATGCATATATTGTCTTCTATCATCGATTCATCATTATTATATATTGTTTTCAACTTCTTGCCCTAAATGCAATAACCATTTTTCTTTGTCTCGTGTATTGTACAAAACGAGTATATATATATGAATCTTTATAAGTAATGCTAACAACAACATGCTTTGTTGTTATAAAGCTTAGACTGATATATAGAGAGTTTAACATATTTATTTCGTTGTCTGAGAGCCCTTTATGAATGCACTGTTCATGTGAATATGTTTATTATGTATAGTAATACCATGTAATATTAATAGAAGGCATGTAGGTTAATTATTGGTTTCAGAGTAAATGTAAATGAGCAGTGTAATATATGGACCTATAATCATCGTGGGAGCAAAGATATATTTCATCTTGATGAAGGATAGTACCATATTTTTGTTCACCATGTGCTTTGAATTAATCCAATAATATCAAAAACATATTTCTAATGGCGTGATAGTTTTTTCCTTAATGAATGTTGTGAAATTCAATTTGTAGAATGAAAATAATAAGCCAATACAATAAGCACACAAGCAAACAGAGAATTCATGCTTGAAGAACTAAGATAAGGTATCACTTTCGGAGAGAAGATTTACGTTACACCAGGTGTAAATAAATCGGATGAATTTAGATTGTTAGTGTCACGCACGTGCTTTGAGTCTATACGTGCGTGTTATACACACACATCTGAGATATACTTGGTGCACGATGCACCAGGTGTATCTGTAGATCTTCTCCACTTTTGGGAATAATTTTCTATTTGAAAAATCAACCATAAATAAAGTAACTTCAAAAACTCTTGATAGAATCACAGGAGGTTAAGGGTTCAAGCATACTAAGGGTGTACAAGGAGTAGATATTGGGTGAGCCGGGTATACCATGTCATTTGTATATCAAACCAATTAAAATACATCATTCAAGTTGGTTGAGAGTAATTGTTATATGTAAGTGGGACCCATTCATTGAACATTTCATTGAATGATGCATTTTAATTGGCTTGGTATACAAATGACATGGTATACCTGGTTCACCCAATATCTACTCGATGTACAAGTTGTGTGTTTAAGTATTAAAAAATTAAGTGTCTGTTTGGGAGAGAGGCCTCAAAAAGTCATTCCAGACAACAAAAATTCATTTTAAAATAAATGTGACATTTGGTTACACATATGTAAAGATCTTTTTGAAAAAGCCAATAGTCAGGATATTTCAGACAAGTAAAAAAATGTTGCTATTTAGAACCTTCTTTTAAGAAACCAAAATTTTTTTTAAAGTAAATTTGTTAATTTACTAATTTGTCAATGTACTTTTTACATATTAACAAGATTATGCTATATTCTCTTTTGTTCTCTGGTTCCTCTACCACTACCACTGCCCATCACCATCACTACCGCCACCTCCACCACCACCGCTACCTCCACCACTACCTCCACTGCCACCACCGCCACCTAACCCATCACCATCGCCACTATTGCTTTCACCACCACCACCACTGTCCCCACCATCGTTGTCACCATTACCACCACCACCACTACCTCCATTTCCACCACCAGCATCGCCGCCAGCACTGCTTCCTACCAATACCATCATCTCCGCCAGCACTGCTTCCTTCCAATACCATCATCTCCACCTCCATTGTCAACTTCATACTTTCTAAGGATTGCAATCGCTGTTAAAGATAAGGGATAATATTGTAAAAAATAATAATTTAAAAGTTAAATTATATTTAAAAAATATACTAGGCAAGCAAATTTTTTTTTTTTTCTAAATTCCTTCTAACAATATTTTTTTACGAGTGCCTTATCACATAAATTGCTTTTGATATTAGAAAGCTTCCGGGGCTAAAATCTTCTAGAAATGCTAAAATGAGATGTAAGAGACCATGTCAGAGGAACTTTGGACTAATACATTACATGTACAATCAGGAAGCAAAACGAAAAGGCTAACAACTTTTTTTTTACTAATATGATTTGCCCTTACGAAAAAAAGGGAAAAACCTGTCTTTTTTGAATATTTCGTTTCTTCTTTATTCTAAAAGTTTCTTTACCATTTATAAAGTAGTCCAGGGTTGTGTTTGATTAACCACATGAACATTGTTATTTCATAATCATTCAATACATTAATTAATCACAATCTCAATTATTCGTATACTTAGACCTAAGAATTAGAACGTTTAAACCAACTTGATCTTTCACCAAATTATTAATCACATCTTCATTATTTATTTAATAATAATCTGTATACAAAATAGAGATCGGATCTTGGTGTGATGACAAATATCCTTGTCTTAAGTAATGTGTCACGAGTTCGAGATTTGAGAGTGATATCTTCAGATTTCGCATGAAAAATATAGACCTAACTCGGTTAAGCTAATTAAAATAAAGCATATGATGATTCAAGGAGTTTGTGTGGTTTATTTATTCATTTTTGGGTAAATTGAGTTTGTGTGGTTTGTCTCCCCTCTCCTTCAATTGTAATAGTATTAATTTGCTTAGAGTTTACAAACTTCCTCATGTGGAATTAACTTCGTCTGACCTCAAGAAGCAATTTTGCTATCATATGTCTGGTTACCTGCTAAGTCCTGCATCAATGAACCAACAATAATCATGACCATTTTTCCCCTTTTTCGAGTAATTAAGTAGTTTAATGCACTAATCTTCTAATTTGTCCCCTCTTATCATTTGATTGTATCATCTATATGGTGTATCTGCTCATGCAATATTTCATAAAAACAAGTTAGAGAAGTGAAACAGAAGAAAAAATAAATATAAGACATGTATTGCAGTACAAAACAATTATCTTATTGCGTGGTGGATTACAAAACAATTAAATCGGAGACTAATATTTTGTCCCCAAAAAGGGACTTTCCTGTGAGTTTATTTTGACCCTTTTTTTTTGTGAGTCGTGCACCGGATTCTAGAGCTCTCTTGTAAGTTGTGAGAGTGTTTAGAGCAACCGGTGTAATGGCCATTCGACCTGCCATCATTTAGCTCCGTGTAAGGCTAAAGCCAGCTCCAACCAGTATTTTCTCTCTCCTACTATCTATCACCCTCTTCTTTATGTTTTTTTCTCTCTTTTTCATGTTTTTTACTTTTAGCATTATACAAGCAAATATATTTTATTCAATTAATTATTTTGTATATATCACCATTCAATTAATATATTAATCAAACAATAAAAATGTGACTAGTTCAACCAGCACGATATCATGGGTTGACCACATATTGTAGTTAGTCCCGTCAGCCCAATTGTTGGACATGGCTAACCAACAAAAATAGCATAGCCAGCTGGTATGGCTTAATTATATTGATTGTTTTTAGAGTTTGGGGTGTGGTATGATAGAATATTGAAAATTGCAATTTAAAGAGTGTTAGAGATAAAAGAGATTTGAGGATTGAAACTTGTAATATTCTGATTTTAGTATAGTAAAATATTCACTGTAGATGTACACTTTAAGCCAAATCACATAAATTTTTGTGTTTTTCATGTGACGTGTGTTTACTTTTCCATCGATTTCTTGATTGCGTTCTTCGTTCGCAATGTCTCCAACCTCATGATACCAACACAATATAAGTATTATCTAGAGGTGCACAAAAAATTCATCAATCCGTGAATCTAATCTGATTCGTGTAGATCGGATTGAATGACTAATGGATTGATTGCGTTAAGTCATCCGTGAATATGTTAAGTTATTTCACAAATTGGATTGGATTGATTCTTTTTCACGAATCGAATCGGATTGCATATTCACCAATTCGTAAACCGCAGATCGAATTTGAATTAATGCCTAATCCGATCCGTGGTCACCCCTAGTATTAACTATTCAAGTTCAGGTTGGTTGGATTAGACTATGCTGTTCAGATAATGGTTGGTTAGTCTTCGGTTGGGCCTAGGTCTTTAATATTACAATAATAACATTATTTATTTGGGTAAATTACTCTGACCTCCTCTGAGGTTCAGTCAATATACACTAACATCTTCTCTTGTTTGTCATATTACACTAACTCCCTTAAGATTAAAATACGAGATAACACAAACTTTCATTCGTTAGTGGTCAACACAGTCAATGACAAAAAATTATGATGTCAGCAATTTGTATATTTTAAATTTTAGTTCTACCTTTGAAAAACATGTAAAAATGTAATTATCCCTATGAAATCACATGAAATACTTAGATACATTTTTTAACTGAATAAAGTTGACAAAATTATCCCCTTCTTCTTCTTCTCATTTTAAAAAGTCAAAAATTGATCTCCAGTAAAGGTTGTTGCCGATAATTTCTAATGTCAAGAGAGAGAAGTGATAAAATATTTTTTTCTCTCTTCTTTTTTCTTTGCATTTTCACCCTCTCTTCATTTTTCTCTCTTCACTTAATTCAATCAAGAGTTAAGATCTTGAAATTAGAGAGTTAAATTATGTGGCTTGGCTTCAATGGAACATATAGGTGGTTTAGAAATTGGGTTTAGAATAATTAGAGTTAAATTATTTGAATTGAAGATTCTGGGTTCAGGTTATGTAATAAAATTTTCTTTTTCCTTTCTGATTCTTTTTTTATGTTATTAAAAGTCACAGTACAAAAGTTTTTTGCTTTAATTACACACACTAGTACTCCCCCGTCCCATAATTTTATTCCAGTATTTCATTTTGGGATGTTCCAAAATACATGTCCATTTTTCAAAATGGATGTACTATCTTTTATATGATTCCTAAACTACTCTTTTCATACTCCACTATCCTAAAAATTGGCCCCACCATATAATAATAATCTTAACCTTTAAACAAGGACTAATGTATAAATTCATCCATTACCACTATAAAAAGTTGGTCCCACCATAAAAAGTTGAATTTTTCAAACATCCCAAGAATTATGAGACGGGGGGAGTATATAAAATTACGAAACCAAGTAGCCAATATATAAAAACTAGTAGCTAGCCAACCCATTTATTCTTTTCAATTCACGGCCACATCTCTAAAAAATTACTAATATTCCTTGGTTGCATACATAAATACAATCCCATTTCAATTCATGAATTTGTTTGTTAAATTTGTGAATAGTAGACTCTTCACTTATTTATTTAAACTACAATTGGGTTTAAGTTATCAAAAATATTTTATTTTTCATCAATTCTAGATTTTGTTTTCTAAATGAATTGTTGAGCTCACCGGTGTCGTTAATGGCAGTGGAGCGAAAGGAAAAGAGTGAGCAAACGTTGGAATACAATTGAGTAATTTTATCTTTTCGCTTTGTTTTATTTATGAACTAAAATAATATTAAAAAGATGAGGACAAAAAAGTAATTTTGTTACTTCTGTTAACGGTATCTAACTAATAACTCTGACGAGGGAGGTCAGTGTAATTTGACAAACAAGAAAGAAAGTCAGTGTATATTGACTAAACCTCAAAGAAGGTCAGTGTAATTTACCCTATTTATTTTTACGACAGTTTCAATAGTTGTGTTATTACTGGTAAGTAGTAATAACATAGATCAATTATAAGTTGGTATTTGAATGTCTTGATACCTCATATCAATCCAACTCAAATTGAGGTTAGATTCAAATCTGAGTCCAACTCAAAGATCAAATTGCTGCCCAAGATATACCCCTAAACTTATTAAAGGATAGTTAAAACATAATTACTACTTTAAATTGATAGGAAAAGGATGTGTGTACCATATTTATTTCTGGAATATACTGTCCAACTGAATACATATGTTGTATGCAATAACAGAGTGTAACAAGAGAATAGGGAACATGTAGTTGAGAATTTATTTCATCAAGGAGGATGGTTGGTGCAACTACAAATTCAGTCAATTGATTAACTATATATATATATAGACACACTAAGTGACTTTATAATTATTTATATATTATAGGATCTATTTTAAACATGCATTTTCCTTGAATGTTAGTCTAGCTTGGTAGAAAGGTGGGTCAAATGTCCTTCTCTTTTGTGGCTTTGGCACTCCTGATCAAGCTCATTCTGGTTTGGAGAATAGGCCATCACCATTCACCATTCACCATTCACCAACAAATGTGCATATATATATTTGTCTCACTCATTTCTTCATGAAAATGGTTTACATGGACACAAACACGACTTAAAGGAAAGATTGATTGATAAGCATTGTGTAGATGGTGACACTCTAGTTTTTTTTAGTCAACAAGAGCTAAAACTTGTAGATTTTGGAATCTCTATGGTTAAACAAATTGTTCCAATCAATGCATTACTTAATTACAATAAAGGCCTTTAGCACAGCTTCTCATGGAGACTTAAAGGTGAAGAATCTGCTAAATCCAAACACTATTATTGGAAAAGAAGAAAAGGTGTCAATTCTAAAAAAGAAGTTTTGGCTTTAATTAATTTTTACTTAAAGATCTAATTACCTAACCAACCAAACACACCCTACCATGTCTATATAAACAAACCTCAAAGGGTACCTTGAGTAACTCAATCCATACTGAGCAAAAAAAAGTTTCACCAAGCTTTTCTTCATTCAAATTTTGTTTCTAAGCAAAGAAAAAATAGACATACAAACATGTATGCTTCATTTATTCCAACAGCACCAGCACTTGTGCGTTCTTTACTGTGTGTCATGAGCTGTTTTTGGTTATTTCCTGAGGTTGCAATTACAACAAATGCAGCCATTACAAGGCATTACAAGTTCAATGTATGTGTCATGGCCATTAACTAATTGATCTGCTTGTTTTTTCGCTAATGATAGGAGAAATTTTTGTTCTACCAGATTGTTGTGTATATATAGGAAGCATTTAATTGGTTTTATTAATGTTTTTGTGTACGTCTACTTAATATTGCAGGTAAGGTTGCAAAATGTGACCAGATTGTGTCACACAAAGAGCATGGTGACTGTGAATGGCAAGTTCCCAGGGCCTCGCATTGTTGCTCGAGAGGGCGACCGTATACTGGTGAAGGTGGTTAATCATGTTCCCAACAATGTTAGCATCCATTGGTATGAATTATGAAACCATCAACTATTATACTGTAATTCCTTAGCATTATCTTGTTAACATATAAATCCAACCTGTTTAAGCTTCGCGCTTCTTTTTGCTGGATTTTCTCTCCGATACTAATTCAGGATTTTATGTTCTAAATTTCTAATATCATTGTTGGATTTTGTTCTGGTGACTCTATTTGAGAAAATTAAAAACCTTCAGGAGAATAACCAGAACATAGGGTCCCCAATAGAGGGCCCATGAACAGAAGCTAAAGCCCAAAGTTTAAATTCCAGTTGAGAGCAACGGTAAAGTTGGGGGTAGCCGTTGAGCGCTGAAAAACGAAGAGATCGAGAGTTTATATAACTTAATTACCAATCTGACTACAACCATATTTTGTCATTTTCTGTATAATTATAATTGTTAGAAGTATAAATATTCAGGTTTCATCCATCTCAAACAGCTTAACACGAATGATATGGTTTGCGATGATCAAAATGATCACCCCCTAGTTGTTAACATGGTGAAAGCTATTTTTTACTATGGATCGCGGAAAATGAAGCCGAGCTGATGGTGTCGTCATTCCGGACGGTGAGGGTAATAACTGTGAAGATGATTACGAACCAAGTGCTCTAATACCATGTTAATTTTGTAGATTAATAGTACAAAGCTATTCTATGAATATTTGGTTTTGATGAATATTTGTCGATGATGCATGAGAACAGGCATGGAATTCGACAACTTCAGACCGGATGGTCAGATGGACCGGCATATATAACTCAGTGCCCCCTTCAAACCGGCCAGACTTATATCTACAACTTCACCATTGTTGGCCAAAGAGGAACTCTCTTATGGCATGCCCACTTTTCTTGGCTAAGAGCCACTCTTTATGGACCAATTATCATCCTCCCCAAGCGCCATGTCTCCTACCCATTTGAGAAACCCTACAAGGAAGTCCCTATTATATTCGGTAACAACCAACTCAACACCATCCATTAATTTAATTATTAATTCCACAACTATATATATATATATATATATATATATGATACTTTAAACTACAGGAGAGTGGTGGAATGCTGATCCGGAGGCTGTTATTAGCCAGGCACTACAGAATGGAGGCTCTCCAAATGTCTCCGATGCATACACTATTAATGGCTTCCCTGGACCATTGTATAATTGTTCTGCAAATGGTATTTTATTTTTCAAAATTAATTGCTTAAACTGAATATATATATATATATATATATATATATATATATATATATATATACATACACATATTAGACAAGTTAATTACTGAAAGGAAAAATATAATTGCAGAAACATTTACGCTAAAGGTTGAGACAGGGAAGACATATCTCCTCCGTTTGATCAATGCTGCACTCAATGATGAGCTCTTCTTCAGAATAGCAAATCACACCCTCACCGTGGTTGAAGCTGATGCAGTTTATGTTAAGCCATTTAAAACCGAGATTGTCCTCATCGCACCAGGACAAACCACTAATGTGCTTCTAAAGACCAAACCATATACACCTAGTACTTCCACTTTCTTAATGGCAGCTAGACCATATTTTACCGGTAGTGGCACCTTCGACAATTCCACAGTTGCCGGAGTTCTTGAATACGAAAACCCATCTTTTTCATCTTCTCCGAATGCTTCCATCAAAGGTCTTTTACTCCCGAGCCTCCCTCCAATCAATGCTACTTCATTCGCCGCGAATTTCAGTAACAAGTTTCGAAGTTTGGCCAATGCTAAATTCCCTGCTAAAGTGCCCCAAACTGTCCAAAAGCGGTATTTCTTTACTGTAGGCCTGGGAAGCACCCCATGCCCCAAAAACCAAACTTGTAAAGGGCCAAACAATAGCACAAATTTGAAATTTGCTGCTGCTGTCAACAATGTCTCCTTTGTCCTCCCTACAACAGCACTCCTTCAAGCCTATTTCTTTGGGCAGTCCAAAGGGGTTTACACCACAGATTTCCCAAACAACCCTCTAATGCCATTCAACTATACAGGGACACCACCCAACAACACCATGGTGGTCAATGGGACCAAGTTGGAGGTGATTCCATTTAACACCACTGTTGAACTAGTATTGCAAGACACCAGCATTCTTGGTACTGAAAGCCACCCTTTCCATCTTCATGGCTATAACTTCTTTGTCGTCGGACAAGGGTTCGGAAACTTTGATCCTAAAAACGACCCTGCCAACTTCAACCTTGTTGACCCCGTCGAAAGGAATACATTCGGTGTGCCGTCTGGCGGATGGCTGGCCATTCGGTTTAGGGCTGACAACCCAGGTGAGTAGTGATCCTCATCATATTATACCATATACTGGGTAATCCTATATATATAATTATATATTCGTGTCAAAAATTTATCATATACAATAATTTTGATATTTCTAATGTTGGGTAATGGTTAGAGTGTACATGTTAACGACGTAATTTCTATGGTTTTTATGCAATTTATTATTAGAGTCTCATAATTAAGTTCAACAACTTATTAAAAATACATAATTTATTCTACAGGCGTTTGGTTCATGCACTGTCACTTCGAAGTTCATATAAGCTGGGGGTTGAAGATGGCATGGATAGTCTTGGATGGGAAGCTGCCCAATCAGAAGCTGCTTCCTCCACCGTCTGATCTTCCCAAGTGTTGACCTTTGACTAAGACTCTTCATCTAAGCATATACCTTGCCATTGGCGCTTACTTTCACAACTTTAATTACTTTTTTATGTTCTATTTTTTTTTTACGAGGACAACGATTCATACAAAATGTGGTTGAGCCAACGTTACTACGACTTGATTGATCGTGTTTTTTGTGTTGCTTTTTACAATGTATGGGCTATTTTACACGGCTTATGTCAGCCCATGTTAATAAACCGGCCATGGCCCGATGCATTGTGTTGCTTTTGCTACATGAGCCTTTGTCGGGCCCATTCAATAATCAGAATTTCTGAAACCCAACTCCAGCACATTCCCAATCCAATTCTGGTCAAGACTCGAGTATTAGACCATTAGGTATGAACTATGATCTATATTGATTTAGAAAATATTGAAGAATATAATTTGACCATTCCACCGACTTGTATTTTCTTTTTGAGAAAAATTATTAATCAATAAAATTAGAGATCTCTATTCTGTGGTTAAAAAGGCTTTTCTCCGCTTTAAGGATACTGGGAAATTATTATTTTTTATTTTCAAGAAAACTTAATGAAAATTAAAAAAAAATTATTTATTTTTTGTCCACCGCTTTTAGTATGGAAGATGGAAATATATCATTTTTAGTAGCAAAAAAATTGCCAATGGGAGGAATCCAATCACATCTATCATAGTACTACTTTGAAGTTCATGAGGGTATTGCGAGTTGGATTTTCTGTCACGCAAGAAAACACTTTGTAACTTAAACTTATGTTGTAGGTGGGATTGAGACAGCTTAAGATTTGTTTTTTTTTTTTTTGTCATGTAGACTTATTGTAAGGTGGACCAAATATAAATAGATGAAAAATGATAAATTCTTCAATTCTAATAAGTATATCGAAACATCTAACGTTGTCATCAGTTGATGTCATGATGACGTCATAACCCTTCTTTCATCTGTAAATTCAAAATTTGTTGAATTCCATTCCCTATCATGACTCTAAATAGATTTAAGGAATTCATTGATCATCAATGAACTGTAATTATTTTGCCTATTTTCATTTATAAGCCAGACTTTATATTGTAATTAGGCTTCTTAATTCCATTTATTTGCAAAATTCCCTAATTTTGTAAAATTTAAAGGCCCGATTAGCTTCAAGTTCACTCGTTGTTTAGCACGACACGTGGCGATCAGAACGACCCGACTCTTAATAACGTAGATCGTGCCCCCTTACATGACGTGGCTCTATTTCACGATGACACTTATAAGTTTGCACAACACGCGCGGTTTCTAACGTCGGAGATGAGACGCCACCGTTTCAAACTCCGGTCACCAATCGATGGCGTATCACCACCGTCCGTTGGCGGCACCACTGCAAAATATGTCAAACACCATTTTTGCGAATATCAAAAGAGAGATGAGTCTGATATACGTAAGCTGATCGATGATATCAACCGCAAGGTAAGCGAAACTTTGATTTCTTGTAGGGTCATACATATATGTTTAAATTAGTTAATCCATTCGGTTTTGAGTCTCGTTATGATATGGTAATATGTGTTATATATTGTAAAGCAAAGGATATTATGAAATATGTTCTAATTTTGCATTTTAATCGACTATTTTAACTCTGCTTTTTTGGGTTTTAAGCATCTAATAATCGTATATAGTTTAACACAATTGTTGTTGAATTAAATTGTGTAGCTTACAAACGTACCTGCTATGAGAGATAGTATAAAAAATGAGAAATGCTAAACGTCATGAAATTATTTCATGAATTTGTATCATGAATGATGTGGCAGATAATGTGGAGAGTTAGTATTAGTGGGATTCAATGATAATATCATGGGACTATGTGTATGGGGGAATTCCACTAATAGTAACTCTCCATGTTACCTGCCACATCATTCATGATACAAATTCATGAAATAATTTCATGATGTGTAGCATTGCTCATAAAAAATATATAGTATTACACAAGCTAGTCTATTGCTCTAACAAAGTATTGCATAGTATAATTTAGATACTGAATATTCTACTATCAGTTTATTGCAATATGCTTTGTCAATATGCAATGCACGGTGACACATTGCAATATGGTTTGCATATAATTGTGTTTTCTTTAGTTGATTCAACACTGCCAGAAATACTCGTGCCTTGGAGGTATTAAGAGCAAGTTCTGAATGTGTGGGAGATAGTTGCAAAAATGGAATGGAAGGAGAGAGTGACAAATGACCTTGTATTTTGAATCTTCTAACTTTCTTTGAAAATGAATGTCTTGGAGGTCTTTCCATTGTGGAATTCTAATTTTTTTTAACAAATAGACTGACGTATTTGTAGTACACAGTCACTAAGATTAGAGCCAGGCAAAAGCTAGCTAGGACTTGAGTATGGTTAACACGATAAGTGATAACATTCCATACTTCCTTGCAAGGGTGCAATAAAGTATGATTGGCCTCGGAGGCATTCTTGAAAATGAATGCCTCAAGGGCTGGCTTTACCTTATTAATTGGCTGCACCCTTCTGTAATCCACAACCCTCAATTTGCCCAATTAGTCCATGGTGAGATAAAAATTAGATGCCATCTACAAAATCGAGCTTAGATCTGTTGCACTTAGGTTTATGCCTTGGGCAGACAATCACCACTCAAAATGGTTGCATTGATGGGGGTATTTTTTCTGGTTGACAATGCTGCAAAGAAATGGGGGACAAAGAAAGATATTGGTTGAGATAGTGATTAGTGATAAAGGCATGTTTAGCTTGGTTGACCGTGGTTAAAACAGAGTGGCTTATAACTATGAGGCCTACTCAAAATGGTTGAGATAGGGATTTATGAGTGGAAAGTTAATTAATACTTAATTAGATACAGGAAATCAGAAATAAACTTGATCTCTGGTTGGCATGGTCTTTTACATTCATTCACAGGCAGCTAGTATCCTATGCGGCTAATTACTAATGTAGAAAAAGTTGCAACATTTATGTAAAGGAGCTTTCAGAAGGTGAGTTTGTTGACCCGATACACAGACGAGCAGAGTATGAAGCACAAAGCTAAATTTGTCTGGTTGAGCCTAATTGGATGAAGCATTGTTCGCATGTTGTCTGGTTGAGCGTAATTGGACGAAGGATTGTTCACATGTGCATATAGCATTTGATTTTTAGCTAAATATATGGGAACTAGAATGAATTCTCACTCTGGGTAGATATATGCTATACATGTCATGGATGTGGCTATAAGATGTGTTAGACATGCCTGTAGATGGAGACATACCCAACAAGCATGTCCCACAAGAGGAATAGATGAACTGAAGTCCTGATTGAATTGGAATTTTAAGCTTTATATATATGTTTCTTAATCTCTTACTATTCAAGCTGACTGAAGTTTCATCTAGGAAACCATGATGCTTTTGGGCAAGTAAGACACACACCGACACACATAATTCGTCCCCATCAAGACTTAAAACTTAACCTCCTCTATCTTCCTTTTTGGGAGGTGGAGGAGATGCCAGTCAAGCAAATGCTTGGTGTTTTGGAGACCATGTTACACCTAATAGTTGGAAGCGGCCAAAAAGATCACATACCAAAACTCGATACATGTAACCAAGTCCATGTAGAAGTTTAAGCACCGGACTGGATAAGGCTGGTTGGGATTGGTAGACTGGGTTTGCTGTGGAATTAGAGAAGAAATTTACCTTTGAGTCAATTGCTCAAAATGGTATCTGTTCTTCATCCTCTTCCCTTTGCTAACAGAGCTACAAGCAAACAACATGGCGCCTCTGAAATGTATGAGTTGAAATAGTGGGGCATAACAAGGTCAGCATTGAGGATTGACTTGCCTTTCTCTGGATTAAGGACTGACATGGGAATAATCTAATACCCTCTAAAGGATGTATGGATGTCGGTGAGCAACAAAACCAGAGGAATCAATTCCCAATTTGATATTGAAATCAAGTTTCAGCTTTCGGTATTATATGATATTGGGATCTCACTTTTTAATATATATAGATCCCCATTCTCTCTTTCTCAAAGGGGGAATTTGCATTCCCAATGCAGATCCATTTACGAGTCATATCTTCTTGTTTTTTTGTAGTTCCCAATTTCCCATAGCTGAAGGGAATCTCTCCCTCATCAAGAAAAAAGGTAGGGAGGAAAAAAAAAACATAAATAAAGAAAAAGATGGAAAGAAAAGAGAAGAAGAGTTTTTTGAGTAATTGGATTTGATTGAGAACTAGTGATATCATATTAATGTTTTTCCACAATGTAACATTTGTAAGCTTACTGCTCATCATCTTTGAATCTAAATCTAAATACATAAAAGAGAAAAATATGTTATAATAATCACTTCTTCTCAATGGGATGGCAGAAAACAAACTCAAAAGCCCTCCACCATGGAAAAGTGAGAGAGTGGGAGCAAAGATAAAGATTGTCCTCTTGCTCAGCTCTCTATATGGCTGGATCTCTTTCTTTCCTTCACGAATCACCATGCTTATTCCAGCACACAAGCATTGTGACGCAGCGCTTCACGATGTAAAACTTTGCCCTCTGCTCCTTTGCCAAGCTACTACATTTACGGGTAAAATTAGAGCACTTCTGTGATGAACTCCTTGAAAGAGGAGATTTGGAACAAGTGCTTTTTTGCGAAGAACTCCTTGAGAGAGGGGACTTGAAAGAAGAGCTCTTGGAGAAACTCCTTAGAAGGGGAGACTTAGAGCTCTTTTGTGAGAAACTCTTCATGAGAGATGACTTGGAAGAAGTAGAGGAATAGGTATTTGAATCATCCTTGGACAGTTTCCGTTTCTCATCCATGTAGTACTCCATAGCTCCTGGCAGATTCTGAGGTTGATCTTTTCTCCTTATAGCTAGCCTCCTTCTATAATAGAGAGAGAGAGAGAGAATGAGAGATGGTTGAAAATTGTAGACCACATTGTAGTGGAGCGTTTATATCTATTTATAGCTAGTTAGGGACAAGAGGGGAAAAGCCTTCATGTGGGTGTTGTCTAGTGTTTATTTAGTGTTGGGAGCACATGTCTATGCTTGCAATCATCTGTATGGGCTCTTGTGTGTTTGCATGTTGCAATTACTTTTTTACTGCTTCGGTGCTTCCATGTCTCCATATAATTTTTCTTCTCTTTGTTTGAACTTTTTGGTTCTTGAACCTCCTTTTGGAGATGCTACTCTTGTATGGTGCACCATACAACACCCATATTTTATCTTATATTTTATTACAACTTAATTTTAAGAAGCTGCACCTATACACAAGGATTTCTTTGAGGTTGGGTTGAAAAGATTACTAGGATTTGAATAATTCACAAGTGGCCGGTCACACTATACCACTGGACACCCTCATAGCAGTGTAACGGAAAATCCTAATCACTTCAGCTAAAAATGGAGTTCATATAGGAAATCAAAGCCCAACTAGTTCGGTTATATGCCTATACATGAATTGTGTACACAGAGTCGATGGGTGAGAACACACCAGATCTGTGGGAAGGTTGTATCGTGCCTTCTTATTTTTTACCTTTATATCTTTACTCTTTCACATTCCTTCACATACACAGCTAAATACTCTGGACAAAGCCTACTTGATACATTTAAATCTGCTCACAGTTCCATTCATGGTGATTCTAGTAGCAATGTGTCTGTGTGAGAGAGAGTTAGATGGCATCTGTCAATGTATATGTGGCAAGGACAATAATTTTCAGAATAATGAGTTGTACATTTGTTTTTTCCTTGGTTGGAATGTACCATTTCCACTGTCCCATGCAAGGTATCCAATGGTGGATTTTTTTTTTTTTTTAGTTTCTACATTTTTGCTAACACACACACACACATATATATATGTATGTATGTTTTTTGCCCTTTTAAATGTATATAATGCAAACATGATACAATTTATCCAACTAATGATCAGTCTTATGAGAGCAGCTGTGCTGCTAAAAAGCTTAAGAATTCTTATGACTATGGATCAAGATATGAGGTCTCTCTCTCTCAAATTTTAAACTCTTGGTTAGTTAATGACTGTAAGCACTAGATTACATGAGTCAGAGGTACTGGTATTGAATTTTAACTTAATTAAGTTGGGAGATATAATATTCATTCACATTCACATGCTTCCATCTGGATCAGCAGTCAAAGAGTTTGAATTTTAGATTATTCTATTTGAAGCGCAGACACGATTTCAAATATTAAATTAGGGTGATGTGTTTAACTCACTCTCACTCAGCTCGTGACGAAATTGAATCGAAATTATCGAATTAGACTTCTAGTGGTGTTCTGTACAACCTATAAAATAACAACTGTGATAGATAGAACCGTCGAATTCGACATCAACCCATTTGACAATTTATCATTTCCCATAAGATAATTAAGTTAAAATCCAATAAACTCGTGTAATTCAGTGGTTATAATCATTGATTAGTGGGTGGGTTGATTCTTATATATAAAAAATAAAAACAAAAAGTAAATAAATTGAGAACATCTAATATAAAGTTTGAGGTTTGTTTTCAATTTATTCCCTGTAATATTTTGTATGACACTGACGATTGAGACTGGTGATGGGGGTTGAGCTGGTGGTTTGGTCTACTTGACTGGGAATGGGAATCTTTTTTTTTTTTTTGTGGCTATTAATCTCCCTTATATTTATCTAAAATGATTTGACTGGTCAAATATTTTCCCAATGCAAATGTTGGTACGGTTAGCAATAATTCAATTGTTGTTAGAAATTGTTAGAGACGACCATTGGATTCCAAACGAGCCATCTCCATGTGAACTCAACAAAAAATATGAATAAGATGAGCAATCTTACTTCTGTTGGGTCCTTTGAGAAAAGAGAAATGCAGAAGTGCACGTGCTTGGCACGTTACCATCAAGTACAATAATGTCCAAATATTTTTCACACCACTCTCTCTTTAGTCTCTTGCCAAAGGTAAAAACTATAAACCATGAGGGTTAAGTATCATTATATCCATTAATATCTGAGATAAATTTTAGAGACTAAATAAATCGGATCCGACATTGATATATATATATATATATATATATATATATATATATGTGTGTGTGTGGATATATATTTGATTGGTCAAACAAAATGTGTGGAAGGGACCCAAGGGTCAAAAACAAAGTTTTTTTATTTTTTATTTATTTGTTGTAAATGTCACATGGTGTGTAGTACGTAACAGCAGGTATACAATGCACCTTCACTTTTTCAAACCCAAAAGGGAGTAGTGGATACTGCTGATGCTGATCATGTGGTTTGAGAATATAAACATTTGGAGGCCCACATGCTAACATGTGAACTACATACCAAGTGCCCGACCGAAATAAAAAGAAACACCAATGTAATGTTCGTCAAAACCCTGGAACTTAATAATTCAAACACTACAAATACAGGTCAAACTTTCTTTCATATAAACTGACTGACTGAGTGAGAGAGAGAGAGGGAGAAATGACCTAGGAAAGTTGATATAGTCTGTTGGCCTAACCCAACTTAGGCGTGGGTAGCCCAATTACCACAACGGCTATATATATGTGATAAAAGCCCAAAAGAATAAAGAATTAAATCAAGAATTAAACAACATAAAGCTAGTGATTTAAAACATGTGACCATGCACGAGCCTAGATGAACTAATCCCAATTGATTGCGGCAACATTGGGCGCATAGGTATCTATGTCAGGGCAGGGCTCAACCTTACACACCTTGCCCTGTCATAGATCACATGATGACTAGTTTCAGCCTACTTTGGCCTCTTTAGGAGAAGAGCTCCACTTTCCAACCAGTTCGTGCATGGATGATCAATCCCTTCATAATTATGCGTAACTGACAAGCTCCCCAAACTCAACTTGGGTTGCCTTGCCTAATTTTGAAGTGACACTCTCATATGCCCCTACACGCCACTTCTCTGGAACCACTCTCAACTCTCTAAGTGCCCCTGACAATCAACATGCGCATAGACTGCGTTGTCATGACAGGTCGAAGTAAACTCGTCTAACATTCTCCCCCATTCAATCCTGCGACGCCGTTATCGCAGTAGTGCAACAGCATCCCAATTCCCTCAAAAACTCCCAAAGTCCCTCTCCCTCGAATTTTGCATGCTCGCTTTCCACTTTGGACCAAAGGGAAGTCCATTCTCTCAGACGCAACTCCATGTCATGCCGCCCCTGCGGCATCTCGAGTAATCAAGTACTTTTACTCACTTAGAAGGTTGTGTCAACTTGATTCCTATCCCTCTTAATTGGCTTGGAAAACCCTCTTCTCGAGTTCTAACTCTAGTACGCGCCTCCATCGCTTCCTTGTGCAATCATTTCCTTGCACTCGCCCAATAAAGATGGTGTAGCAAAACCCAAAGGCTGTTTTTATGGAATGCATTGTGTTTCTTGGAAATAGCACCCTTGTGCTAAAAAACCTTTATACCGCCCGAATCGATAATTCGCACCCCTGTGCTGTGCTTTTGCACGACAATCCTTTTACGCGCTTGCCTAACATATGTGCTCTGATACCACTTATCATAGGCCTAAATTTTTGGGCGCATGGCAACCCTGCTCGTGCGACAACCTTGGGCGCATATGCATCTACATTAGGGCTCAGTCTTATGCGTCCTGCCTTGTCATAAATCACATGCTAACTGATTTCGGCCTGCTTTGGCCTCTTCAGGAGAATAGCTTCAATTCCCGACCAGTTTATGAAATACTCCCAACAAATTTCACTCATGAGGTAACCAATCTCACACATAAAACATAAGGGATATCTACAACTGATATCAAACAAGTATAGAATACAATAACAAAAAGAAAAAGAATTATAAATGCTGAAAGGAAAGTCTAACTGAAATGAATAATACTGTTAAATATACAAATGTGAATCCGAAGTATACAACTTGAAAGTCCTGTAACTCAAGGATCCCTTAACCAAAAATTATAAAAGTAAATACTTTATGAAAATATCTAAGTTAACTACCCTATTGGCAATCCAGACATGTCTACCTAATTAACATCAAATACATTATTAGGTATTGACAATCCTAACATACCTCCCCTATCTATGTTAACTACCATATTGACAATCATGACATGCCTACCTAATTAACTTTAAATACCATATTAAGTATTGACAATCCTGACATGCCTCCTAACAATCCTTACATGCCTCCCTAATTAAGCTCTTAAACAAATAACAAATTTAGCCTACTAATAAGTAAATTGATTTAACCTAATGAAAATCCAATCACCGAGAGAAAAGAATACATAAACAATTAACTAAGTTTAACATACCACGTAAGCAAAAGAAATACATGATTCCAAAAATTGATTTAAACATCAACATTTAACCATGACCAATTGAGATTGCAAAAAAAAAAAAAAAAACCATTAAAGAAGAAACAACTAACAATTTAAAAGAACCAAAGAACATAATCAAGTCTACAATGAAACTTAATCATCAATAGTATCTAAACCTAGCTCTAACCTAGGTTTCCGGGTCTATTCTGTTTTAAAAATCCAATTTTATTTTTCTGAAATTTTCTGTAATTTTTTAGAAATTTTAAAGTATTTCCAAAAGAAAAGAAAATGAAAATCCAATTTTGAGGCATACTTTTTGTACCAATTTAACCACGAGAAAAACTCATTTTCACTTGAAATTTAAAACCCAAGAGTATTCTGTCCCTTAAAGGTTATTTAAATTTTTCAAAATTTTTTTGGAATTTAAAAATAATTAAAAAAAATATTTTTCCTATTTTTTCAATTTAAAATCAATTAAAAAAATAAAAATATTCCGGACTGGGCCCAGAGGTGGGCCCTAGCAAGTAGGGCCCAACACCCCTTTCCCCAGCACCGACGACACGCACCCCTATGCACCGACAGCGCCCATGGGGGGCGCTGCCCCTTTCTTTTTCTTCTTCTTCCTTTTTTTTTTTCTTTTCTTTTACCTACAACACGCATCAGCTATGGAGCCCGAATTTCTGGGCCATTTTTCTGCCACCTACGGACCCCGAATCTCGCATTTAAATATACCATTCGACTCCTCTCAGTCTAAGCTACGCATTGGTACCAAAATCTCCGATCGCAGCCTACATCGAAAAGCCCCAATTTCAAGTTTTAGGGTTCTAAAATTTCAAACTCAAATTTCTGTCAATCTACCCAACGATTTGCAACCAAACTTACAGAATCTATTCGGGAGAGCAAGATTAACATATTTATTGGAACAATCACCTTCAAAAACAATGATTACATTAAACACAAATCTCATGTATATACATATATATATATATATCTGCCTATACACTTATATATACATGCATATACATGTGAAAAATTACCCCATAGCTGTACCAAACTCACAAATTTCTCACGTTTAATCTATAGAAACTCGCTTAGCATGCATAATCATACAGTCTTATAGTTATATACATGAATACATATTCTAGCAACATATATATAAAATATATATACTATGTCTACAGGTTCAAAGGGAAATAGAAGAGTTCTAACTTGCCTCTCGATGAAATCGGAAGTCGTCCCAATAAATCGCTCATTCTCTCCCTCTCTCTTGCGTCTACATTCTTTCAGTCTCTGTGTGTGAAAGCGACAGAACCCTAACCCTTTTCTTTTTCATTTCTCTCTTTTTTTTTCTAGGAAACTAATAAAAATCTAAATTAATTAAAAGAAAGAAAATTAAAAATAAACCCTAGCCCATCACAATAAATATACACCTAACCCAAGCATTCCAGTACAACTCAACCCAAACTCAAATTCTCCCTAACCCAATCTAAAAACTAAAATAAAATAAAATATAAAAACCCAGTCCAACTAAAATTAAATAAAAATAAAAATAAACTAACCCAAAATATTTAAAGTACTTCATAAACAATTTAGGCACTCAACAACAGTTCAAGACACTAAAAGAAACTCAACAATAGTTCAAGGCATTAAAAGAAAAAAACTAATTTAAACACATAAAGCAGTTGAAGTACTCAAAGAATTTTAATTTAACCAATAAATAATTTAAATTAAAATTAAATGACCTCAAAATTACGGGGTATTACATTCTTCCCCCCTAAAAAGAGGAATTTCGTTCTTGGAATTCACCCCATACCTGAAATAAAAATCTCTTGATATTTTGCCTTTATTTCATCTTCTATATTTCAAGTGGATTCCGCCTCACTGTGGTGGCTCCATTGAACCCGATATAAAGGAATAGTCTTATATTGAAGGACTTGGTTCATACAGTCAAGAATACAGTAAGGCTGTTCCACATATGTTACATCTAGCTGTAACTCAATCTCTCTAACCTCAATGTGATGATAAGTATCACCATCCCTAAGGAATTTTCGTAACATAAATACATGAAAGATATTATGCACCATGTGCATTGTGTTTGGTAATGCCAATCTATACGCTATCGCCCCAATCATGTCAGTAATCATAAAAGGAGCCACAAAATGAGGTGATAATTTTTTCTTTTTTCCAAAGTCGCATTACTCCTTTTATGGGAGAAACCTTGAGTAAAAACCTGATCCCCCACCTTAAACTCTAATGCTCGAGTTCTTCAATCTGTCTACTCTGAGCAGTCCACATACGGTCTCTAACAAGAGCAACCCTCTCTGATGTATCCTTAATGAATTCAGATTCCAAAAATATATTCTCTCCAACCTCCGACCAGCATGCAGACGACCTATATGGGCGCCCATACAAAGCCTCGAATAGTGTCATACCAATAGTCTTTTGATAACTATTGTTATAAGCAAACTTAACGAGTGGCTAACAACTCTTTCAATTACCTTTGAAATCGAGTACACATGCTCGTAACATATCCTCCAAAATCTAATTAGCTCTCTCAGTTTGACCATCGGTCTAAGGGTGATAGGTTGTACTAAGATGCAGCGCTGTACCCATAGCCTGCTGAAAACTCTCCCAAACCCTGAAACGAAATTTGAATCCCTATCCGATATAATGGACAAAGGCACACCATGAAGTTTCACTATCTCCACAATGTAAAGCTTCGTGTACTGCTCAAAGGTGTAATCTGACTGAACTGGCAAGAAATGTGCTGATTTTGTCAGCCTATCTACTATAACCCAAATAGCATCATGATTTCGCTATGAGGTGAGAAATCTCATAATAAAATTCATAAAAATGCTCTCTCATTTCCACTTCTGTATAGGTAGTGACTGTAAAGATCCCGACAGTCTCTGGTGATCAATCTTGATCATTTGACAAGTGCTATACTTAGAAACAAATATAGTAATGTTCCTTTCCATGCCTACCCACCAAAATCGTTATTTAATATATCGGTACATTTTATCCCCTCCTAAGTGTACCAAAAACTACGAATTGTGGGCCTCAATCATCACTGCCCTCCTCAAATCATCCTTGGGAGGAACCACTAATTGCCCTTTGTATTGCTATCTTCCATCTATACCCACTATATAAAACAGTATCTCTCCAGATTTTGACTCAACCACTTTTTCTATGCACTGCGAGTCAGTACGCTGATCTGAAATTACCCTCTGAATGATAGTAGGTGTGACTATTACATAGGTTACAAAAAATATCAGCTAAATCTTCAACATTTTTCCTGTGAGAACATATATTGCAACCTCTTGTGGTTGCTGAACAAAGAGTCTCTCCCAAGAGATAATGTCTCCAGGTCCTCAAGGCAAAGCCCACATACATCCCAGACCCTGCAATGACGCATCAATATATACCAACTACTCAGTGCCACTCTAAGGGGGTAGCTAGAACAAATGCAGTTGTGAACCTGTTCTTCACCAAAATTCTTCCCACATGAAAGACACCCCTTTTTTAGTTAGATGGGTAAGCGGGCTAGTAATCTTGGAGAAGCCCTGAATGAACTTACGATAATAACCAGCTAACCCAAAAAACTACGAATCTCTATGGGTGAGGTAGGCTGCCCCCACTCCAATACTGCTGAAACCTTACTTGGATTAACCGCTATCCCCTTCTTAGATACTACATGACCCAAGAATTTTACCTCCCTCTACCAAAAATCATATTTCTCAAATCTTGTATACAACTGATGATCTCTCAGTGTCTACGTCACAATACTAAGATGTCTGGCATAATCCTCTTCTGACCTAGAAATAAGCCTGGGGCGTAAAATTAAATCAATCACAAAATCTATCTCACGACTCAGTGGTAGCCCTAGAATTTCCTGAAAAACATCCTGAAAGTCTCATAAAATCTATAGAAATTATAATTCCTTCTAGAGACTCCTGGCAAATAAAGAATAGGTGAGTACTAAACCCTCCATTTGATTGCTGCATAGCAACCACATCCCCTGACCTGGTATAGCAAAAATAATTGTCTTATCATGGCAATTAATCTAGGCATAATAATGCGATAACAAATCCATCCCGAGTATGATATCATATGAATTCATGTCTAGGATCAATAGGTCTACCAAGAACCTGAGTCTATTAATGCCTATAGTGACCTGACTCCAGTGTTCCTGTAAAGCCGTACTAACTCCCAATGGTGTAGCTATAGTAAAAAAAACACTACACGACTGAGAAAGTATACTCAATAGCCTAACAAACGACTGAGACAAAAAAGAATGAGATGCCCCAGTATTTAATAAAAACACGACCAAAGTTACCCTTAATCCAAAACATACCCCCGATCGCCTGAGGAGCTTGCACATCATATGACATGACATTGTAAACCTTACCATAATGCATTTGCTGAACAGGTTACCCTGCTATTCCCATCTTTCTTTTCCACTGTCTGACTAGTGAAGTATCTGTTATTTCGTTTCTCCCCCTATCCGTTCCTGCAATCCCTCCTCAACTGTCAGTTCCGCAAGGCAGCATCAACCACTCGATCATAAGTGGCATGAACTAAATTACCCACAATGAACTGTCGAGTAGACCAAATCAAACCATTCACAAAACAGTTCATTTTCTTCTCTTCAATGTTCACCTCCTTAGTTTCAAACAAGATTAAATTGGTGAACACCTGCTCATACTCTGTGACTGTCATGTCTATCTATTGTAAATCTAGGACTCCCTCTTCTGAAAGAATTTCAAATCCTTTCTCAACTGTTAGGTTATATCACTGGTAATGTAACATGCACCATCTGCGGTGGCTGCTGAGGTAGTCATTGATTCTAAAGAGCAGTCGCCACTCCTGTAGCTGCAACCTAAGCGATAATTGTAGCCAAACTGGGAGAAAGTTCGGCATTTTCACCCTAAACATTATCCTGACCTTAGTTGTGGTTTGCATTCGTATTAAACACTACACGCCGACAGAGCGCGTAGGGGGCATTGCCCCTTTCTTCTTTTTCTTCTTATTCCTTTCTTCTTTTTTTTTCTTTTTTTTTCACCTGTAACACGCATCAACCATGGAGCTCGAATTTCCCGACCATTTTTCGGCCACCTCCAGACCCTGAATCTCGTGTTTGAATATACCATTCAACTCCTCTCAGTCTAAACAACACATTGGTACCAAAAATCATCTCCGATCGTGGCCTAAATTGAAAAGCTCCAATTTTAAGTTTTAGGGTTCTAAAATTTCAAACTCAAATTCCCGTCAATCTACCCAATGATTCGTAACCAAACTTACAAAGTCTATGCGGAAGAGCAAGATCAACATATTTATCGGAATAAAAAACCTTCGAAAATGATGATTACATTAAACACAAATCTCATGATATATATATATACACTTATATCTACATGCATATACATGTGAAAAATTAGTAAATTACCCATAGTTGTACCAAACCCATAGATTTCTCACGTTTAATCCACAAAAACTCCCTTAGCATGCATAATCATACAATCTCATAGTTATATATATGAATACATATTCTAGCAACATATATATAAAATATATATAATATGTCTACAGGTTCAAAGGGGAAGAGAAGAGTTCAAACTTGCCTCTTGATGAACCGGAACTCGTTCCAATGAATCATTCCTTCTCTCCCTCCTCTCTTGCTTCTAAGTTTCAATCTTTGTGCGTGAAAACAACATAACCCTAACTCTTTTCTTTTTCTTTTCTCTTTTTTTTTTTCTAGGAAACTAATAAAAATCTAAAATAATTAAAAGAAAGAAAATTAAAAATAAACCCTAGCCTATCACAATAAATATACACTTAGCCCAACCATTCCAGCCCAAATCAACCCAAATCCAAATTCTCCCTAGCCCAACCTAAAAACTAAAATAAAAGAAAATACAAAAACCCAGTCCAACTAAAATTAAATAAAAATAAAAATAAACTAACCCAGAATATTTAAATCAATTCATAAACAATTTAGGCACTTCATAAACAATTTAGGCACTCAATAACACTTCAAGACACTTAAAGAAACTCAACAACAGTTCAAGGCACTAAAAGAAAAAACTAATTTAAACACATAAAGCATTTAAAAAACTCAAAGAAGTTTAATTTAACCAATAAAACATTTAAATTAAAATTAAATTACCTCAAAATTATGAGGTATTACAGTTTGTGCGGGGATAGCCAACTCCCTTCATAGTTATGCGTGACTGACAAGCTCCCAAACTTAACCTGGGTTGCCTTACTTAACTCCGAAGTGACATTCTCATATGCACCTGTACGCCTCTTCTCTGAAATCACTCTCAGCCCTCTGAGTACCCCTGACAGCCAACATGCGTATAAACTGCGTTGTCATGACAGATCGAAGCAAACCTGTCTAACAGTGGGACAAGGAAGTTTTAAAAATTCATTCTTCTCTAATATAGGGTATGATCAAGAGCGTGAGACAATTCGATAACTTCTATGTCATACACAAAAGGCAGCAAGTGAAAGCGCACGCACATCCTAATGCTTCACAATCCAATTTCCTTCCTAATGCTTCTTGATCCAATTTCCTTTGCTACTGCAATTTCATCAGCTTCATTTTGAGCTTATCCAACTACATATATCTATATATATAGCAACCAAAATATGGATAAGTAGAAATAACGAAGCAAATTTGTCAGAATCTGTTGCGACATGGGAGGTAGTTTCAATAATAATGTAGATGATGATAAGTTGCATCATACAATTTTCAGTCTTGGTGAAACTGAAATGGTGGATGGCCAGCTAGCCGTATACGAGCCAACATGCAAATTTGGCACCTTCAGACAATTTATTCAAAACTTAGAAGCTTGTTCGAACGACAAGTTGTTATTTTAAATCTACTACCAACTTGCTCCAACGCTAAACCTCCCCTCCCTTTAGGTGACATTGTTGCAAGAAGGTGGATAGAAAGAGAATTAATATTGTTTCTGAAGCAGTCATTTCAAATTCATTTTCCCCCAATCAATTGGGATCAGTTCATCACCTTCCTTTTTGATAAGTGTTGAAAAAATCAACTCAATTAAACTAAATACCTGATGATTCTCTAATTAGCTTTTAACAGGAATATATAAAGAGGTATTCCAGTTGCTACATGGACCAGTCCCACAACCCCATGCAGCGTTAAATTGCAAACTCGCGTAGTGGAGGGAACTCAAACCCACACTCGGTACAATGGATATGGTTCTTCCAGGCACGGTCATCCAACTACGCTACGCCCGCGGGGGCAACAATATATATTATATACCACATCATGAAACAATGTCAAAATGAGAGAACAAATATTTACTCCTATATAAATGCACATGTATCGAGGAGGGGGATAGTGTACGAACTTTAATCTGCTTTCTCATGCTTGGCAATTTATACTTTACCACTGCTGCAGCAGCAGCAACAACAACAACAAATTGTTAGTTTCTGCTATATATTTTTAAGAAATAGCTGGCATATCAAGTTGATCGAGGTGAATTTTATTAAAAGAATGTTGCGGTTGCATTTTACCCAATTAATATATGTTATATTTTTCTCATGTTTAACACCAGAGCATTTGAATCTAGAAAAATTATAAATGTTGTGTTTTGTTTTTTTCCAATTGATTGGGGTCGGTTATATGAATCCTATATTTTCATTTCGCTCTATCTAAGGTCATATTCACAATCAAATTATAAGATGAAATCACACACCCTGAAATCGAAATTCAAGTAAAACTAGTTAAAGGATGAACTATTTGATTTGGTATTTAATTTTAGTTCGAAAGTGCAGAATCAATGCTGCCAAAAAATCAAATTAAAGGAATTTAATATCAACTAAAAGTACACCATCTCAGCTGCATAATTATAATAGCGAGGGTCTTTGATGCAAGGATTCAAACAGAGTGCAGAGAGCTCCGTCTCTCTCTGGTTTCACACGAGAAATGATAAAATACCACACGAGTATGATATCCCTTGCACATTCAATGAATAAGAACTTCTCATTTTTCTTGATAAAAGGAAACATCAACTCATCATCGATTGAATGTGCAAGGGGTATGTTACCCTGGGTGTTCAATACTTTCTCGTTTCACAAAAGTTTCACACAATTATACATGACTTCAGAAGAAAAAAAACTAGCAGTAGTTGATAAAAAGTCTCAAGTTTTTCAATGTTACCTTTCCGATCAGGAAAGAAGGAATTCATGGATACCCATAATATTCATGAATAGTAATTTCACCCAAAACCTTCCCACTGCTTATATATATATATAGTTGGAGAAATAGAAATTGATAGATCATAACTAGTTAACACAGCAAATCAATTAAAATTTAAGTAGGGAATTGTTTTCTTGTAATTTGCCTTCCCTCTTGCACATGAAAGGTATATAATTCAGAGAGAATTATAAATATTCATAAAAAGGGCTTCAAACTAGAGTAGTATTTAAATGTCAACCTAATAAATTTAAGAAAAAACCTAGATCTGAGCATTGCATCTTGACAGCTAAATGTTAGGAGCAACCAACCAACCAACCCTCCTACTTAGATTTATACTCATTTAATTAAATATTAATTACACCCTCAATCTAGCTGATATATATATATATATATATATATATATATGACAAGATTCTTCAAAAAATTATTTCTTCATGCCATATATATAGATGTTTCTGTTAAACTAAAACAAGTAGGGAACAAGTGAACTGAGAATTGAAGAACCCTTACTGTGGTCACAGCACCTTTCAGAAACACTCATCACGAATACTTGTTTCAAGCAGGCCAGGAACAAGTGAACTAGGAATTGAAGAACTCCCAAAAGCAAACTTTTCGGGGAAAAAAAGAGAGGATAAAAATTAAAAGAAATAATACCTTCATAGTTTCATGGCTGTATCTGTATATATAGGTATGCTTATATATCCACCCTTCTTGATCAAGCCAAAATCAATCTATCCCCCCATATATATATATATATATATATATATATATATAATCTATAGATGAGTCATATATTTGGTGATGCAGCATCATCAGGATTCTCATATGAAAGGAGGCCTTTCGAGTAAAAGAAAGGAAGGGACCTCCTATCAGTACCCCCCACCAGTGAAAGCATCCTTAAAGTTTGTGAATCTTCATGATGCTGCATCCCCAAACATTGACTGGTTGGTGGTCTTGAGATCTTCCCATGCAAGGTTGCAATAAAAAGAAGAGAAAAAACCATAACCCTAAAAGAAACAACCCATGATGTATAAAAGGAAAAAAAAAAAAAAAAGCAAAGCAACTTGCAAAACGACAAATCCACTTATATATTTAATTCATTATGCAACTATGCAAGTAGAAAGGCCCACCCGGAGTAATAAAACAAGAGTAATAATGAAATATGAAAGATAACCTATAATGGTGGCATTTGCCTAGGTTTTGTGATAATTGTCTAGAAATTTTGTTGCATCCTCTGCCACTTTACTTCTTGTAAGGTATAATTTCTCATAACATTACATGGAATGATTATAAATACTACTCTTATGTGTCAATCTATCGTGAAAAATAAAGAGATGGAAATATAATGGTTAGTAAAAATTATTTGATGCATTTTAATTAGGTATATGGATGGTGTGATGCTTGTATACACTAGCTTTTGTGGCAGAGTGGTACTTCATGGCCTTTTTAGGGTTCAATTTTCTCTAACGTGGCAACTCCTTGCCATTATGAACAATAAATTTTCTCACAACTACTATGAGTTCCACTACAATTTTTTTAAAAAAAAAATTACATCAAAATTTTACTAAGCTTCCTTAATTTGATTGATTAACAAGAAGTCAAAGGTGATGGGAGCCTAAAATCTTAGAATAACTATTATATTTATGACTCCTTTCAAGATTAATTTTCTAACAACTACTAACTACTGTGAGTCCCACCACAATTTTTTTAAAAAAATTGCATTAAAATTTTAATGAGCTTCCTTTGATTGATTACTAAGAAGTCAAAGCGACGGAACCTAAAATCTTAGAATATGACTCTCTTTAAAATTAAGAGTATCATTTTTTCACCCGGGAATTAATCAACCTTTATTTGACACAACATAAATATCTCATTACATCAATAATCACACAAACATACATGAAGATAACACTAAAACACATTTACGACAACACAAAATTTTATATGATTCACTCAATTCTAGAGTTACATTTATAGAATGAGAGATTTCACTATAGTTTATAAGAAAATATACAATGCGAAAAACATGTCTACCACACATAAGAGAAGTTCTTGCATCTTTCTTCTCTCTCTGCCTTTTCTCTTTTAACTCTATCTCTTTTTATAGAGCATTCAAATCAATTTTTTCTTGAATAAGAATTATCATATCTTGTCTAATATCTTGCCTAATAAAAGGTTACCAAATCAATCACAACTCTAAAAGAAATGTGTACAATTTTCTTTTCAAGTCTCTTTAGCCTTCCAAAACAAAAAATATTCTGATTTCCATAATTTGAGTCACAACACCAACATTTTTCACGCAATACATGTATTCTCATGATTAATAAAAAAAAAAACGAAATATATATATATATATATATATATATAGAACTTTATTCATGTGATGTCAACTGATTTCACATTATCCTAGAAAATTCCTATGCTGCCTTTAGGAATACCTATCCTCATATACGAGGGCAACTGCATTAAAATAAGCTTTAATTAAATGGTGCTCATTATGCTAATCATGATTGTAAGTTTTTGGCATTTGGAAAGGCAACATGTGATGTAAGTGTGAAGTCAGGACACGAAAAAAGTGACCCTCTTTAGTTAATTAATTATTGATTTACTATGATTAACACTTTGATTGTCATATAGTGCGAAGGAATGAATTAAGAAATGTAAAATACTTAATGATCCTATCAAGGATGGGTTATATAGGTAACACAATCATAATAACTACGACAAGTAAAGATTTCTTATGATCCTATCAATGATAGGTAATATATATTTGTTATAATAAATAGGACATGAATAAAGTAAAACACAAATCAATAATGCTACCATGAGAATTCTTTAATCACGGGCACTTTTTATTTAATTATTAAATTAAAAGATTTATTAAATTACTCATTTGATTTTTCACATATGTTAAGGAAAAAAAAACTGTCTTAATCCACTAATTAAATATGACTTTCTTAATAACTTTATTTAATATAAATATAAATTCTAATTAGCTTTTAAATGGAAATTAGCAGAATATTATTTATTACAAAATCATGCCAGCAAACTGCTTGTAGATCAAAAATCTACAAAAATCGCCAGCACAATTTCTTGATAAAAAATGATATATTTTTCGAATTCAGTTGTTTTTGAATGAATTTATGTGAGTAGGATGTAACGTCATCATAAACTCATTTGATTATAATAATTTGACAATATATATATATATATATATAAAAGGCTCACTGTTATTGAGAGTAACAGGAGTAGGATTTAGAAATTATTCAAATAAGTCAATCTACTGTTAGCAAACTTAGGCCATTTCAAATCTGTCAATTTATAACTCAAATAGAACATTACAAAAGTCCACCCACCCAAAGTCAGACATTTGAAAGTTTGCATTTTGATAGATTGTTTTTATTGGATTTGGAGGATCCAAATCCAATAAATTACCCATCAAATAGTATGGGCTTTGATCTAAAATATTTTCTAATGTTTCTTCATTATCTAAACTCTAATTAAAGTGGTACCCTATCCCATCTTGGGAGCTCTCATCGGTCATAATGGATGATATCTCTTGTGAGCCCATCCCAACTTTAAAGTGGTTCGGACTCAGGATCGTTTGGCAGACCAGCCCATCTTCTGATCAAATGGACCTGCTAATATTCTGCTTCAGACTTAGAATCACATGTATGGTCCTCTTGGCTTCTTCAAGCCATAGAGGTCATCTTCTTGTTTCAGTTTGTTTTGCAAAAAGCCGAAGTGATTTATTCTCCGAAAATTGTTTTTGTAATTTTTCTAATTAAATGGTTTCTATTCTGATTCCCTAAAAATTATTTTTGAAATTATATTGATTAATTACAAACAAGAAAATAAATAAGTGTATAATAACAAAATTTCAGAAGACATCCGAGTAATTTATGCTTCTTATTATTATAATACTATGTTTGAAAGCACGGAATGACAGCTTTGAATTTAAAATTAAATAAAAATTAGTTCAAATTTAAATTATTTTTTCTCCAATTCTAATTCTAAGCCCCGATTAAATACTCCAAACGCGCGACTATTTTAATAAGTTTATGTATGGAAAGCTGTTGTGAATTCTTTAAATAATAACATATCGCCCTTTCAATTTCCTTATACCGTATGTATTCTATTATCAGATTATTATTATTATTATTATTATTATTATTTTGTAAAATAAGAGTTTTAATTAAACAACCTACAAATAGTTTTAAACACTAGATTTTGCATAAATACATGCCCAATTACTGTAAGTTGTGTCATACTCGTTTACTTTCTGTTAAACAGAGAAGAATGCAAAATGAGATTCATCTGTTGGTTACAAAAATTATATGCACCACTACAAAAATTATATGCACCACTTGTATGATAATACCAATCTGATAGCATAGTTTTATCAGTAATTAGTTGACGCAAATCCAACTCCAAAAAATTAATTATTACTCTAAAAGAAATTATATTTTTTTCTCAACTCTGATTAATTATTTATGACCCTCCTTCTGTCTATCCCCGTTGCACTTGCAGACACTTGTGCATTGCTGGAGAAAGATAATAAAAATGAGTAAAATGGTGTAAGCAAATTGTTTATATTCCACCATTTATGTAGAAGACCCCTAATTTTTCATTTTATATATATATATATATATATATATACACACTTTGCACATATTAACCCTACATTTCTAAAAAAACTAATACTACGTATTCCATATCCTTACCGAAGTTACTAGCAAAAATAGCAACAACAAATATAAAAAAAAGTACACCTAGCAATAGATAACAATAGATTACATTATCCACTGTATGTGTGGCATAACCAAAAAAAATAGAGCAAGTAAAAGCAATTAATCTAAGCACAAGCTTGGCATCTTTGCGGCATAGCAAAGAGGAGTTCAAGATCAGGTGGCTGGAAATACCCGTGTTTTGGTGGGTCCCTTTTCACCTTGCACGAGTATCGCTTCCTCTTCTTCGGTGGAGGTGGGCACAATGAGACCTCCGGAATCTGACACCCGCCGTGCTTCCGTGTCGAACACCCTTCATTCATAACCACCTCATACCCCTCTTCTATCTCCATTATATATATATATATATATATTTGAAAGCCTCTACTCACAACAACAATAAGTACGAGGCAAGTATGCAGTTTTGAAGGGGGAGAGAGAGAGATTGTAAGAACTCTGAACTTTGGTGATTGATAGATGTTGAAGTGTCTGGCGTGTTCCGGAAGATGGTAAACACGTAAGAAAGACGTGCGGAGAAAGTAGCTACACGTGTGGCGTCTACATGTTACCGTGACATTGTCTTTCTACGTCAATTGGACACGTGGTGTACGACCGTCAAAATACTTGACAAATTCTTTCTTCGATGATACCCGTATTTAAAATTTAAGACTTATCACACTTTGTATAAAAGTGTTGTGGTGATGTCGGATAATTTAAGTTTTTTGGGTACGTGTTAGGTAATTTCTAAAAGTGTTTTGAATTTTTTTTTTAGGACACACGAAAAATACGATAAGGACACGCAAGATATATTTTATAATTTTTAAAAGTGCAAAAAAATTCTAAACTTTTTCAAAGTTATAAAAGACCCCTTTGAACTATTTTTTTGATCATTTTAGCCCCTTATCTTCTAAAAGTTGACTTATTGACCCCTTCAAATAACTATGATGGCATATATACAATTTAATATGACTATTATACCCTTTTCTCTATAAATATAGTATTTTCTAAAATAAAAAATAGTTAGATAAAATTCCTAAATAATAAATTTAGAAACAAAAAAATAAAAAAACCAATAGAACTTTATTTAACATAAAGCCATGTTAGTTTATTTGGTATTTTGTATTTAAATTTATTTGTTTGTTATTAGAAAAATGAGTAATATTCGAGATTCTAGTAGTGGATTTGAATATAATGAACACCTTTTTTGAAAATACATTAATTGTTTGATAATAAATTGAAATATTTGTATAATTTATTCTTTTTTATTGTTAGATTTATGGTATAGTGGATATTGGTTAACTTGTTGAATATATATTAATATATTATTTCATAGCTGTGTCCGTGTCTTGTTTTTTTAAAATTTGTAGTGTTGTCGTGTCCGTGTCCATGCTTCTTAGGTTATCACTAATTCTATGGCGAATTGAACCAGTAGACTCAGACTTTAAGACACCTCTTAAGATTATGTATGAAGTTTCAAATTTTAAAAAAATTTACCAAGCAAAAAGGAAAAAAAACTCTATGCTTTTAAAAAGGTGCAAGAAACTCCTCCGTGTTTTTTTTTTTTTTGCACCATATTATACTCTCACATTTGCAAAAGTGAGCAATTTACCCCCTCTTGCACATATTATATTTTCTATGACCATTTTACCCTTTTATTATTAAAAAAAAAAGAGAGATTTTTTTCACGAAAAAAATTTTCAAAAATAATTTCAGAGAAAAAACTAAATATGCACAATTGCTTAATAAATTTTTTTGAGAAAATAGAGATTTTTTTCTAATATTAAGTTATATCAATTTACAGAAAAAAATAAAAATACACAATTACATAATAAAAAATTTTGGATTTTTTTTTTCGAAAATTTTTCCATTAGAAAGAGAGAGAATTTATGAAAATAAAATAATTCTTGAAAAAAAAATCTGGAAATTATTATTATTATGCATATTTAGTTTTTTTTTTCCTGAAACAATTTTCGGAATTTTTTTTCTAAAAAAAACTCCTTTTTTTTTTATTAAGGTAAACAAAAACTTAATATAAAAAAATAAAAATAAAAACCCTCTCTTTCTAATAGAAAATTTTCTGGGGAAAAAAAATCCGAAATTTTTTATTATGTAATTGTACATTTTTATTTTTGTAAATTGATATAACTTAATATTTAAAAAAAACCTCTTCTCTCAAAAAAATTTATTAAGTATTTGTGCATATTGAATTTTTTTCTTTGAAAACTATTTTCGGAATTTTTTTTCCGAAAAAAAGCCTCCTCTTTTTTTAATAATAGAAAGGGTAAAATGGTCATAGAAAAATATAATATGTGCAAGAGAGTAAATTGCTCATTTTTACAAATGTAAGGGTGTGATATAGTCCAAAAAAAAGTATAATAAAGTTTCTTCAACTTTTTTAAAAGTATAGGGGAGTTTTTAGCCCTTTTGCCAATATACCACTGCTTTTTTGACAAACGAGAAAAGTAAGTCCTATATATATATATATATATATAGGACCAGTAAGTCTTATTTTTTATGTTTTTTTTGGTCCTAAATCACTCAGCTTTCACTTATAATCTTAACAAACTAGATTTAAAATTTTGTAATTCTAATTTCCATTCACAAATTTATATGTAGCGTTTTTTTTTTTCTATGTTCTTTTTATGTTTTAGTTAATTAATGAATATTATATTATAAATTTAAGTTGTAATTAATTTAATTGAAGTTCAATTCCAAAAATCTTTTGTAGATTTTGCAACAATAATTTTTTATATACAAAAATTAAACATTCTATTTAAAAATTAATAAAATCTTATAATTTATTTTCTGAAACAATTTAAATAAAATTTTATCCTTTCGTAAAATGGATTAATTATTTTGAAAATAAAAATAAAAATAATCTAATTGCTAATAGAAAAAATTTAGACATGTTTAAATTGTCAAATAGAAAATTTTGGCTTACATATCAATTTTTGAATGGAAATTATAATTAAAATTTTAAATCTAATTTGGTAAGGATATAAGTGAAAAGTTGAGTGGTTTAGAACTTAAATAGAAAAAGAGTTCAAAATAGGACTTACTAGTCCTATTAAAAAAAATTATAGGACTTATTTGTCTTTAAGAAGAAAAAGTTGGACTTTGTTTTAATTTTTTTTTAATTTTAATGGACAAGATATATAAAAAGGTAATTATTCTTTGAGTTAAATTTTTGAAAAAATAACTCTCACATTCTTGTCAAAATTAAGAATTTTATTCACAAGCGCGATAGTGTAAAATATAACGAACTTAAATATTATCATCCCAATTTAATAAGGCCATGTCATATTCTCTTTCATTCCTTTCAATTACAATTTCTCTCTCTAATTACATCTAACCTCTCTCCAATTACATTAACTATGCATTCTTTTCTATTTATTTGAGTGTTTTTGGGGACACTAAATACTAACATACACACTGTGTCTGTACTTTTGCCATTCATATTCTTTTTATTTGGTATTTGCGTCATACTTCTAAAGAAAAAATGTATTATGCATATGTTTAATCTACTATATTTTAAATAATTATTCTTTAATTTAGTTTAATTGCACTACAGACAAGAATGATGATGATGATGATAATATTTCAGTTAATTAATCTTAATATAAATATATATATGCTTGTTAAGATAAGATTGCTTTAATATCACTCATTATCTAGGGTGCAACACTCCACTACATCGTCTAGTAGCGTCTCTTTTACAGTTGTATTGCTTTTGCAACGTATATATATTTTGTAAAAGATTTCTCCAAAAAATGTATTATGCATCTTTTACTATTAACTCGAATAGAGATCCATTCTCTCTCCACAAACCCTTCTAAGTCCTCCGCTACGTTCCTCTTCCTTTATTCTCTTCTTCCTTCGCCACCCTTGTCGTCGGTTCTCCAAGCAACACCACCGCCTCAATGCCTTCTCATTCGAAATCTTTTATGATTTCTTCCTTTACTTCACCGATTGCAACTCGATGGGAGAACAATTATTTACTAGAACTTGTTGAACAATTATTTACTAGAACTTGTTGTTAATGCAAGGAGAATGAGAAACTAAACAAATGGAAAGTGAAAATTGAACATGTTTTCAGTCTCCTTTTTCAATTAAAAATTTGAAATTTTTATTAGATTATAAATTGAAATGAGACAAATGTTTTTTCTTGTTATGTTAGGGGCAAAGATTAGCATGTATATCTGTCTATGGTATATACACATGATTGGACTTGATGAAGCAGAGAGGCAGTGGTGGCAGAAAAAACCAATCTTATCATAGAGATTGGTTTTCTAGGGTTTCGCAATGGAGTTTGAGTGGTGGAAATTTAAGATAGGTTCTACCTGATGAACATGTTAAATGGGTCTAATTCACTTTTTAAATTTTTTACTACTACATAAAAAAATTTAACATGTGTTAGATTTGCATTGAACCATGTCACCTAATAAGTAGGAATTCCTAATATTTTGGCTTGAGGCAAGCATTTTCCTTTCATTTTTATGTCATTGTAGCATTTTCCTTTTAATTTTATGTCATTGTTTATAACTTTGTTATATCTTTTTTTTATAATTTTTTGTGGACCAGGAGTGTGATGTAAATGGGTGCGAGACACTGAGCGAGCAACGACACTAGCATGTTATAGGTGTCATGATCTCATGACACCTGAGAAAAGTGAAGATAAAGTACTTATATGTATGTTTGCACTCTTCTATGACTCAAAGCGTGTTAACGCTGTGATGGTCTGAACCAATCAGAATTCTGTAGTTAAGTGTGCTTATGTGAGAGTAGTACATCGGATGTGTGACCCCCTTAGAAGTCTCTGGTTTGGGGCCTCCAAATGGAATGAGGCTTTTTTGAGTTTCAACTGAGTATGGAAATAGAGGCCCTTTGGTGATGTGTTATAAATGTGAAATTATATCTCCAAATGATGGGGCTCAGACCTGTTGGACGATTTTTGCTTGGGCAAACTTTGAACCCAATTTGTCAAAAATCGTTATATTGAATAAGAAACTGACTTTTAAAAGCCTCACTTGAAGTTGGTATAACCAAACGTGACCTTAAGTGATGGTTATTTGAATTTGAATAAAACTATAGAACAAACATTACTGTTGATTCTTCAAGAACAAATATGACTGTTCTGGAATAGTTATGACTTTTCACAAACAAGCATGCCTGTTCTAAAAGAAACCATAACCAACCACTATTGGCTCTATAAATAGCCAGTCATGCATAACATTAAAAACATAGGAAAAAGTTCATATTGCCTAACTTTGCATATATATATAGTTCAAGCTGTACATGTTCGAAAGATTCTAGAGATTGAAGTGTTGCCTCTTTATAATTATAAATTCGTTCTATCTTGGAACACTAAAAGAGAACTTGAGTTAACACAAGGTTCAGATTCAATTTAATTCGTTATTCAATCATTCTGTCAGTTGTTTGATAATTATTTTTGATTTTTTTTTATTACTTCCTAGTTGTGTTTATATTTCTAACTACAATTATATTATGTTTTGCTTATTTAGCATATAAGAGAAATTTCAATTATAATCTTAAGATAAAATTTATTTTTCTTTATAATTAGTGTTCTTAATGAACAGTAATCAGTGGCTAAATTTGTTTTAAAATCTGCCTTGATCATATGTAGATACATTTTCTTTAAATTAGAAACTTAAACAAATTTTGTTTATGTTCCGTTTTTGTAACAGAAATGAGATCTAGTACTTCTATTCGTAACGTGGGTGCGTCTAATGGAAAGAAGCCCGAGAAATTCAATGGAACGGAGTTCAAACGTTGGCAGCAGAAGATGTTCTTCTATCCTAGAAGTTTTGAGTTTGACAAGTGACTGATAAGGAAAATGTGAGCAAGTTTTGAGTTTGGCAAGTGACTGATAAGGAAAATGTGAGCACGGTTGATATATGGAACTATTCAGATTTTATCCTAAATGGATTAGACAATACATTGTATAATATATATTATGCTAGCAAAACAATAAAGACATTATGAGATTCTTTGGAGAAGAAATATAAGACTGAAGACGCTGGCATGAAGAAATTCATAGTTTAACAAATTTGTTTAACTACAAGATGACAAACTCAAAAACAGTGATAAGCCAATTTCAAGATTTGCAAGTGATCCTACATGATATACAGTCTGAAGGAATGTTTTTAAATTATTCATTACAAGTGGCTGCAATGATTGAAAATTGCCGCCATCATGGAAAGATTTCAAGAATGATCTTAAGCATAAACGCAAAGAGATAAATATTGAATAATTGATAGTGAGAGTTAAAATTGAGGAACACAATCGTGAATTTGAAAAGAAGAGTTGGACATTACTCCATAGTGGCAAAGGCTAATGTTATGGAACAAGGCTCGATGAAAAATAATAAGAGGAAACATGAAGTGCTTCACAAATATCCAAGAAATTTAAAGGCAAGTGTTACAACTGTGGCAAATTTGAACATCGTTGAAAGGAATGTCGCAAGTCAAAGAACTTTAATAAAAAAAACACTCAAGCAAACATGATACAATTTGATAGCTTTCAATTGATGTTGCTGATATGAATCTCTCCGCAATTATATCGGAATGTATCTTAGTCGGAAACACTAAGTAATGGTGGGTGGACACTACGACTACGCGCCACATTTGTTAAAACAAATGGATGTCTTCAACTTACAAACCTATAGAACATGAATAACAATTATTCATAGACGACTCTTCTAGTTCCAAAGTAGAAGGACGTGGAAAGGTGATACTGAAAATGACATCTGGCAAAGAACTAACTCTCAACAATGTGCTTCATGTGCCTGGTATTCGAAAGAACTCAGTATCTGGTTCAAATTGGTCTTTGTGTTTGACAAATTTGTTCTCACTAAGAATGAGATGTTTGTAGAAAAAAGGGTTATTTGAATGAAGGTCTTTTTAAGATTAATGCAATGACTGTTGTACCTAAGTTTATTAATAAGAATAATATTATTTCTTCTGTTTACTTGCTTGAGTCTTCTAACATTTGACATGTTAGATTATGACATATTAATTATGATACTTTACGTAGATTAATTAACTTAGAATTGTTACCTAAGTTTGATATTGATCGTAATCATAAATGTGAAACTTGTGTGGAATCTAAATTAACAAGATTACCTTTTTATTCCATTGAAAGAAATACTGAACCTCTAGATTTAATTCATAGTGATATCTATGATTTAAAGTTTGTGTAAACTAGAGGTGGTAAAAAATATTTTATTACTTTTATAGATGATTACACAAGATATTATTATGTGTATTTGCTAAGAAGCAAAGATGAGGTCATAGAAATGTTCAAATATTATAAGAATGAAGTTGAAAATCAACTCAACACAAACATAAAGGCAATAAGAAGTGATAGATGTGGTGAATATGAATCACCATTTGAGGAGTTTTGTTTAGAACATAAAATTATACACATATATTTATAATTTGACAAAACCTACACTCATACCCCCTGAAGTTTGGCGCATGATTACACTTAACTCCAACACTATATGTATTATTTGTTTTATCTATTCATTAACTGAAATGATATTCTTGACCTCATTTTTCTTTTTCAATTAAACAAAACTACCATTACTTCTCTTTTAACCTTAAGTCTCTCTCTCTCTCTCTCTCTCTCTCTCTCACACACACACACACAAAAAAATATATATATATATATATATATGTTGTTGTAGCACAAAAAATATATTATAAATTTTATTAAATATATTTTTAATATATGTTATATTACGTATTTTACTAAAAATAAATAAATTTAAATAAATTTACTAAAATTACATATATTACAAATTGAAAAGGAAAATTTTCAATTTAATATATGTTATATTACATATATTACAAATTTTACTAAAATAAATAAAACTTTAATATTTTGTAATTCTTATTTTTTTTATAGTAAAATACGTAATATAACATATATTAAAAATATATTTAATAAACTTTGCAATATATTTTTAACTCGTCACCAAAGTTGTTATAATGTTTCTGATTGATAAATATTGGTGAAATCTTTATAACTCCAACAAGTTTCTTGACACCAGTTTTTGTTTCATTAAAAGCTTTTAATTCGCTATTAGGATCATAATTGGTTTAACTTGGAGTATGATATTTGATTGTGATTTATACACCAAAATGACATTGTTTCGATGTACAACCAACACACGAGAGAATAGGGAATTTTGGCTCCTTTTACTCACAATGATGGTGTGTGATGTAAAATTAAAAAAAGTTTAATTAAAAGGAAAAGAGATTAAAACAATCAAAGGTAACTTTAAAAATATATTGAATTTTTTATTAAATATATTTTTAATATATCTTACATATTTTACTTAAAAAAATAAGAATTACAATATGCTAAAATTTTATTTATTTTAGTAAAATTTGTAATATACATAATATAACATATATTAAATTTTATTTAAATTTATTTTTTAGTAAAATATGTAATATAACATATATTAAAAATATATTTTTAGTACTGCAACAATATATGTGTGTGTGTGAGAGAGAGAGAGAGAGAGACTTGAGGTTAAAAGGGAAGTAAGGGTAGCTTTATCTAATTGAAAAAGAAAAATGAGGTCAAAGATGCCTTTTCAGTTAATAGAGGGGTAAAACAGACAATACATATAGTGTGGGGTTAAGTGTAATCATGCTCCAAACCTTAGGGGTGTGAGTGTGAGTTTTGCCAAATTATAAATATATGTGTGGTTAGAGCAAACCTCAGGAGATGTGAATGTATTTTGTCCTAAAATAAATGATGAACAATATGTTGTTAAGTTCTGGTTTATTCCAGAATTTGTGTGTGTGGGGGTGGGGGTGGGGGTGGGGGGGGGGGGGGGGGAGGGAAAACTATTTTCTTAGCAAATTATATTCTCAACAAGGTACTTCATAAGAAAACACACAAGACACCTTATGAGTGTGGAATAAAATTTTTCCGTATTGCTAGCTCCTGATTTTTTTTCCCTATTGCTAGCTCCTAATAACTCATAAACATTTATTATTCATGACTGAATTAATGAATTAGTGTCTTAGATTATAGCTATTAGCCTATATATGCAGCTGTTATAGTACTATCTATTAATATATTATATATATGTATGAATGTCTGTATGCATATTCAATTACACAGTTGTAACAAAATTAAAGAAAAGGTACTTAAATATGAATTCAAGAACATAATTAACCATAAAATAACTTTAACAACTTGAATCACAACAAACAACTTTTGTGCATTCAATATCCAAAACAAACACATTAATTAAGTTGATAGAAAAAAACGAACTAAATCAAAGGATTTAAAATTTTAAACCCTTAATTTCTGAAGAAAAAAAAATTCAATCCCTAATTTCCAAATCAAATTATGATCAAAGCTCTCCCTTACCTAAGAGACGAAAACGAGTTGCTTGCTGTTGGCGTGAAGAAAGAAAAAGAAAATGAGTTGTGAGGAAAGAAGAAGAAAAAAAAAAGTGAAAATGCGCAAACCTGATAGAGTAATTGAACCAATACTTAGTAAAAAAAAAAAAATTTTAAATGAGGCATGATAGAGTAATTGAAACAATAATTAGTAAAAAAAAAAATTTTTAAATGAAGCTCAATAGTATTTTTTTAAATGAGGTCCAGTAGTATTGGGTTTGGTAAAATGGACTATAGTTAATAATTTTTTTTAAATGAGATCCAATAGTAATATTGAGTTTGGTAAAAATTATGAGCTCTCCAAATTTGGGGGCCCAAGGCGGTCGCCTGAGCCAACTAGGCGGAAGACCGGCCCTGAACTCATGAAAAGTGCATTTTGTACTAATAAATACATGAATGAAATCATTTGTAATTAGGGGCAGTTAAAGATGATTTTTTTGAACAATTCCTATATTATGAAAAAATTTTCATAATATGATCATTTATGAAAAAAAAATTTTAGCTTAAACCCATTATATATGTGTCTTCATTGAATTGTCTCACTCGAATTTTCTCGGGTGGCTTAGAATTCTCCATCCCGAAGTTTGGATTGATTCTTACGAAAGAGTCAATTGATATGTGTTTGGAGTCGCCCCTAATATGCATTGTGGTGTCACTACGTGCCAAAAGAGTAGCCTGTTGAAAGACCATCATCAACTAAATACACGTTACTGTATATTAATTCTAAGAAGCATTATAAAAAAAATCAAACTACTTTTCACTTCGAAATTAATCACTGTATATCCATCTCAAATTAACACTTCACCTAAAAATTTTAGATTGAAAGAATACATGTTATTTTAAAATCTCCTCAAATTTCGTTTAATTTTATTTATTGTATTTTTTTATCAATAATAAGATTAAAATAGAATAAACAATGCAAGTGATAAGATGAAATTAAGTGAAGTCGTAAATATTTTTTAATGTGTATCATAAAATCATTTTCACAGTACCATTTTACTAATTTTAATATAAATAGAAAATTTGTAGTGTTGAGTGAAATTAATCGCTAACAAAAAAGAAAAAAAAAGTAAACTAAATGCACATATTTATAGCTTACCCATTTTGATTAAATCAATCCTTACCTATAAGAAAAACAAAATTTATAGATTCCATCAGTCTAGACAAAAAAAAAACCATAGAAATTTTACTTTATAAATTTCCTCTGATAAAACATTTTTACAATTATTTCTTTATGCATGGACCAAATTGAGGATTCATTTGTTAAACTTTCTAATTGGGGTGTGTCAAGCATGAAAATTATATGAAAGATAGGGTACATCAAATTATTCAAATATTATAAAGAGAAAATTGCAAAAAACCCTCTTTGATTATTCGAAATTGGCACAAAACCTCCATTAACTAATAATTTTACCTATAAACTTTTAAAGCAAATTGTATAAAACTTTTGGACTTTACCAATAAGTCTGTGCTATTTTCGTACTTTCCCTACTACTATTGCAGCAATTGGATAGTTCAAATTTTAAGTCTAATAATACCATACATGTTGTGTTTTATCACACGTGTACAACATACAAATTCCAAATCCAACATGTGTTTTGGAGATGTTTTTCACTTTTGAATAACATCGAGTTTTTACAATTTGATGATAAAAAATCTCCACTCCAATCTAGATGTCAGGTAAATATGGTTTGTGCCCTTCACAACATATTCAACCAATCGACTATCACGTTGTATTCACGAAAACTCTCTTTTTTCATTGGCATTTTTTTTCTCTCGATGTGGATGTTACGCACAAAAATCAAAGCACGCTACTGCAATCGGCGGTGATGTTGAGGGTATTTAGTTGGTCCTACAGATTATTACGAGATTTAGCCGGTGATGGTGAGACGGTTGTTCGGCTATTGGTTTAATGTGAGAGATGTGATTGGTTGGAAATTGGAATGGCAAACGTGAGCACACCCACTCGTAATGTAGTTAAAACATTTTTTTTCTATATAGATATATATATATTTTTTAATCGACGGCATGATTGCAGATTATAGCAGCAAATTAGATTACACCACAAAAACAAAGTAGCTACATTGCGCAAATTAACATTAGCATTGCCGCAGATTACCGCTATTGTTGCAAATTACATCACAACCCAAAAACAAAGAAGTAGCTACATCAACCAGCGCAGATTACCAACAGAGGAACATTACTGCAAATTACATAGGGGAGATACATTACCGTATTCACTGTCCACATATTAACAAGACTAGGGATTCTTTGCCAGAAAAATAAATTACATAGCAAAGAAATGCAGAATAACACTGGTGAGCATGAGTTTCGATGAAATGAAAACATAGTCTCGGTTCTAACTTGAAGATTAAGGAGAGAGTGAATATTGTGATGGTGTAGAAGCTCAATAGTATAATCATGTAACACATGATAATATATTTTTATTTTTGTCAAATTCAATAATATTTGTTTCTACCCTTTAACGTACTCATATTTATAGGTATTACATGGAATGTTATAAGAAGATTATAGAAGTGTGTAGAATAAATATATATAAAAAAATTAGAACAATATTTCATAGGAATTTTTATTAAAAAGTGGTAGTTCTTTCTTCAACCTGCTCTCTCAGCTTAGTTTTGGGACTAAACATGTTAACAATCGGTTTGGGTAAAATCCTAAAAGATAGGGAGGATAGACCGTATGATTCCTTATCAATATTGTTGAAAAACACTCAAATATTAAATCTAAGAATCATTATAAGAGGAAAATCTTTATAAGATAAAAAATCATGATTTTTTTTTTTCTGAAACCAATGATAAAATTTTATTGTATGTACATCCCAAATAAACAATTCACATAGTTTTTTTACATTGAAAGAATGCATCTTATATTAGAATCTCGTCAAATTTTATTTAGTTTTATTTAATGTATTTTTTTATATCATTGATAAGATTAAAACATAATAAAAATAATGCAAACACTCATCATTCCACACGGTTCATATACAATCAAATGAAATTAATTGAAATAGATAAATATTTTTTTAATGTGTATCATAAAATAAATAGAAAATTTGTAGTGTTGAGTGAAATTAATTGTTAACTAAAAAGTAAATAAATAAATAAATAAACTAAACGTTCTTATATATAATTTACCTATTTTGATTAAATCAATCCTTACCTATAGGAAAAACAAAATTTATAGATTTGATCAGTGTGGAAAAAAAAATAACTGTAGAAATTTTACTTTAAAAATTTTATGTGATAAAACATTTTCCCAATGATTTCTTTATTCATGAGCCAAATTGTTAATTCATTTGTTAACCTTCTAATTATGTTGTGTCAAACATGCAAATTATATGAAAGATGGGGGTGCTTCAAATTACTCAAATGTATAAAAAAAACTCCTTCAGTGTGACGTTTAAAATGTCAGATGACCTCAGACTTTATTGCATATTTGCCTCTGCCTCTTCTATATAAACACCCCATAACTCAACCTTACCCTTCACCATCCGCAACTACCTGTTCATCTTTGCATCTGCCACCTCTCTCTTATTCTGTGTCACTACTAGCTAGCTACCACCACTATGGAATCTTTGATGTTCACAACTTATCTTCCCCTTCTAATTCTGATTCCTGTTTTATTCTTTTGTTTGTTGCTACTTCTCTTCTTTCAATGGAGGAATACTCACCCTAACCGTAATCGTCTACCACCTGGTTCCATGGGTTGGCCTTATGTAGGAGAGACTCTCAAGCTCTATACTGAAAGCCCAAGTTCTTTCTTTTCCAATAGGCGAAGACGGTATACACACACACACACACACACACACATATATATATATATAGTGAAACAGTAAAAGAAAAACAGAGCTAGTAATTCTTATAAGTTTATTATACTGTATGTAGGTATGGAGATATATTTAAGACCCACATACTGGGATGCCCTTGTGTGATGATTTCAAGTCCAGAAGCAGCAAAGAGTGTTCTAGTGAGTCGAGCTCATCTGTTTAAGCCAACATTTCCACCAAGCAAAGAGATGATGATTGGACCAGAGGCTCTGTTCTTTCATCAAGGGGACTATCATTCAAGGCTCAGGAAGTTGGTTCAAACCTTCTTTCTACCTTCTAGAATTCGCGGTTCAGTCTCACACATTGAGACAATTGCTCTCAAGTTTCTTTCAACATGGCAAACTAGCACTATCAACACTTTGAAAGAAATGAAGATGGTATATATTAGTTATTAATTAATGTTTGTTCATGAATTTCATCGAATTTAATTTCCTTATATATATATATATATATAGACACACACACACAAATATGACTCTTCAAATCATTAACTAATAAAAATTCCGTCGCTTGTTTGTATTTTGTTTCAGTATGCTTTTGAGGTGGCGATATTTTCTGCCTTTGGTGATAGAAGGGACATGGATGTAGAAGGTATTAAACATCTGTATCAGGATTTGCAGAAGGGATATAACTCCATGCCTTTCAATCTCCCAGGAACTCCCTTTAACAAAGCCATGAAGGTAAAAATTAAGGATTCAATTTTGGGGAACAAAAATCTCCAAGGTTTTGTTTTTAAGTGCACAAATAGTTCAATGACAAAGGAATATATATATGTTCAAAAGTTATTATATATGTATATACACACATATACATAGATTTTGAACTTCTCTGAAGTGGGTGTTCTAATTATTTTTTTCTTTCTTATATATATATATATATATATGATGATGATGATGATGATGATGATGACAAGTTTATATGGTTGATGTACACGTGCAGGCAAGGAGGCTTCTGAATGAGAAGTTTAGGAAATTAATACAGAAGGAAAGGGAAGGTGGAGAACAAAGTGAAGGCTTGTTGGGTGTGTTACTGAGAAACAGAGATTGTATGCTTAATCATCTAAGCGATTCTCAAATTGCTGATAATATCATAGGAGTGATTTTTGCTGCTCATGACACAACTGCAAGTGTTCTCACATGGGTGCTTAAGTACTTGCACGATAACGAAGATGTATTACAAGCTGTTACGGTAATCCAATATCCTTCATATATATATATATATATATATATATATATATATATATTAATTAATGTTTTCTCTTCTATTTTTAATTCTTATATTTATCTATTCACGTATTTATTGATATTTTCATTCTGAAACTTCTAAAGTTTATTTGTCTGTTATTCCTCGAAATACTTTCAGTTCCCATTGTTGAGGGATAGTACTTTTTTACTTTAATTTTTATTTTTATTTACCCGAAAAAAAAGTCTCTCCAATGTGATTTTTATTTCAATTGTCCTGGTCTTCTATTTTCCTCTTTCGTCCTTGAATTTTTTTTAATCTTTTATATTTCTCCATGTCTCTAATCTTAATTTGTTCACTGTTATGATTCAATTCATTGTCAATCAACTGTTGCAGAAAGAACAAGAAGAAATTCGCCACAGAATCAGGGAAGCCAATCGTGAGCTCACGTGGGATGATACTCGAAACATGCCGTTGACTAGCCGGGTTCGTATTCATCTAATTTATATATATATATATATATATATATATATATATATAAACAATAGTTGTCACTTTATAGGTAAGTAGATAACAAAACAGTTCATTCATTTTTCTTTTTGGATCAAATTGATTTTTAAATTGGTTAAAATATTTTTTTGGAAATTTACATGTTGAAATATTAATTATTCATGAAAAAAAAATTTAATTATTCATAGTACCTATTTTTTTGAGTATCCTTTTTTACCCTTTATTGGCTATTCCGAATCTTAGAATTGAATATATATATATAAATTGCAGGTAATTCAAGAGACACTAAGGGCAGCAAGTATTCTGTCATTCACATTCAGAGAAGCAGTCCAAGACATAGAATTTGAAGGCTACTTAATCCCTAAAGGTTGGAAAGTCCTTCCACTATTCAGAAGCATTCATCACTGTGAAGCTTTCTTCCCTGAACCCGAAAGATTCAAGCCTTCAAGATTTGAGGTAAGCATTGTCAAGAAATTAACAATCTTAATCCGAAAACAACAGCAATGGAAGATAAAGAAAACCCTAATTTTTATTTTTTTATTTTTCTCTGACTGTCACTTTTGAAAAAGATTCATGTAGTGGGTAAAGCACTTTGTTATTCTATCCATGTATTGGGAGAGAAATATAAGGTTATCATTAGATGGATTATCTTTTGTACGTGTCATTTTCAGTTTTTATGTGAATCTTCATTTGTATAAATGGTCTGATCATGAAATCTTTATAGCATCAGATCACGTGAGCTGGTTTTGTAGGGTTGTTACAGCGCAGTGAGTGCTAGAAATGTTTGGAATTATATATATATATATATATATAAATTGTATTGTGTGTGTACGTGTACATCTTAGATGAGAATAAATACTGAAAAGATACGTGTTGTTCTTGTGTGTGTGATGGTGCAGGTGCCACCGAGACCTAACACGTACATGCCATTTGGGAACGGAATGCACTCTTGTCCAGGCAGTGAGCTTGCTAAGCTTGAGATGTTCATCCTCCTTCACCACCTCACCACCACTTGCAGGTTCTCTCTCTCTCATTAATCATCATGTGTGTCTATATATATATATATATACACACACGTATATACATATATCAAGTATTTTTGAGGCACCCTTTGTTTTTTAAGTATTGAAAGTGGTCCATAAAGTATCATCTAAGGTGTCTTTTCTAACTTGGCAAGGGAAAGTGAGTAGTCATACAAATATAGCAACCAAATTAAACAGGATATATTTAAATATATACTATATATGTGGTATTCATGCACGATGTCATAGTCATACGTACTTGTTTGGCTCTTGCATGACTTTGGAGCAAGAGACAAAAAAAACTCTTCTAAGACTTGGGGTGATTACCGTTTACTATGCCACACAGAGCTCTCTCCCTTGGCCAGTTGGCCTTGAATGATGCCCAATTTATCCACGTTACCTAAAATCTCAACACTCAAGTTCTGATTCTTAAAAAAACTATTTAATGCTAGTTTTCTTCCATTTTTTTTTTTAATTTCAACAAATTCACATGCCTATTACACATTTAGATTTCCAGCTGGAAAATCAGAAAAACTTGTTTAATTTCTCTCTTGCCACAATCACAGAGTAAATTGATGCTTTTAACAATTATTTTAATAAAGATAATGTTTATGTTCATTTTTGAATGAAAATTTAATAAACTTTGTGATGTTTGGCTTCAGGTGGCAAGTAATTGGGAAGAAGGATGGTATACAATACCGCCCTTTCCCGGTGCCCAAACGGGGGTTGCCTATCAAGGTGTACCCAAGGAGTAGGAGCAACAATTGATCACATGCATCAATTGTTAATTTGTTGGCCACCATAAGCAACACTTGGATTGTCATTGAGATTGTTGAAGCCATTTGATGCGATCAATTACTAAAAAAACAATTGATGGCATCAAATGGCTTCAAAAATCTCAATGACAATCCAAGTGTTCAATTACTAAAAAAACAATTGATGGCATCAAATGGCTTCAAAAATCTCAATGACAATCCAAGTGTTGCTTGTGGCGGACAAAATTAATCACTTGTCCCGTTGAGTTTTGTGTGTGTGTTTTTGTTCTGGTTTTCGAATAATTGTGGAGTTTTCATGAGGCTGCTTCCTCTAGTAGTTTGTTTAGTTTTGTTTGGTGTGTTTAATCTCTATGCGAGAGAACGTATGTATATATGTGTGATTCTTCGATCATGTTTTTTTATTAATGTAAGATATATAATATATGTTTTGATCATGTTTCTTTCATTATTTATAAAGTTTAACGAATTAAGAAAACAAAATACAAAAAAACAAGAACAGCCTAGCAACAAATATTTAATTGAATGGATGCACTGAACTGAGGATCAAATGTGTGTGGTTGGGAAGAGTATATATATATTTATATATATATATTGCTATGTTTTGTGTCAGTTAATAAAGAAAACAAAAAATAAGAATCAACAAAATGATGTAGTAATTGAATGGATGCTTTTGAAAGGGGTTTGTGAACTTTGAGGATGGAATGTGTGTGGTTTGAAATGCGGATGAAGTAGCCATCGTGTTCGTAGATTTTTTTTTTCTCTCCATAGCTATTTCATTAGAGACAGCACTGGGGAAGCTAAGGTATAGGCCCATTTAGTACTAGTCCTACCTTACAAGGAATTTGGATGATGTGCACGTGGCATGAGTGAGAAGAGCATCCAAGAAATCCATGTTGGGCTATAGCCCAGCACAATTTAGTATGCACAATGAACTGGTCGTGTAAGAACCATGCAGGCCTGGGGTATTTGACAATTACAACAGTTTCAAAATCAACCATATATTTTATCCTTGCCAACTGGATTGTTAGGCCCACAAGATGATCAGCTCTTCAGTCTGTATCACAAAAAAAACATTTGAATTTTTTTATTTTATTTTATTTATTTAACGAACAACCCTTCTAGTTAGGTTTTTTTTTTTTCTGACACTTGGTCACAACTTAACTCATCCAGGAGGGCTGGACGGATATTTGATGACTCAAGAAATATATATATATATATATGAAAATGACAGAAAATATTATGTGTCAAAGAATTGTTTTTGGCATAGGAAAATACCAGTCATTATTATCAGAAAAATGTTTAAAGGGAGATTTTGCATATTGCAGACTCCCATTTTAATATACATTTATATAAAATTTTTAGCAGGATGGGGGAAGACCTTCTATTGAATAAGAAAATATCTTTCATTTTGTAAAGATAGAGGGTTGTGCTGTCAAGCTTTTTATCGATTCTTATAGGGAACTCATAGCAAAAGAGAATAGCTTTTGGAATTTCGTCCAGATTGAGTGTGCTTGGTGGCAGAGAAAATTCTATTAAGGAATAAATCAGCACCTTTTTGTCACACAAAAGGCAACAAAGAAACACAGACTCGTGCTTTCACAATTGACATCAACAATGGCCTTTAATCTTTCATTATGTATGATTGCAGCAAGTGCAACAGTGATCCTAAAATCGGCTGTCTCCAATCTTTCCCCCTAAGAAGTCCACGCAGGCGGGACGACATACCACCAGTTAAAAAGTTTTATATATATATAATGCAGGTCAGAATAGTATGCTTGTGCTAGCAGTGTCCTGACCTGTATTGATGAAGAATAGATATTAGTTGCATTGAGATAAATGAATGTCCAATGACCAATGTCCAATGTTCATTGTTCTGCTTCTTTTTACCTGACAGTTGGTCCAAATAGAGATGAATAAATTAGGACCTTTTTCTTTCTTTTTTTTTTTTTTTTTTAAATCCTAACTTCGATTTAGAAGAATGTGGGACATGGAGGCTTCTTTTGGTATGAGCCAAGATACTGTTGAAGGATCCAAGCAAGCCCCCACGTGCATTTGAAAACTGAGAGGTCCAAGGCACATATTTTCTGGTTTGGTTCACCAAAGACTCATCTAAATCTTTGACTTGGCCAATCCTTTTTATCCTTTTTCTTCTTTTCTATAAATCGATCTAATCAAATCTAATCACTACAGTTGAAGACCACATGGAGGAGTGATGCCTAGTCAAAAATCCAATTTAAAATGCTTGTAGGAAAATACTTTCTTCATAAATAAAATTTATTTGAACTGCTCAAATTTTAGGTGACATTTTTTTCCCCTCAAACCAAACAAGTCATCATTTCCACTATTTTCAAGAACAACTATTAATTCCAAAACCTAGTCTGTCCTACGTTTTATGAAAGTCTAATTTTATTTAAAATTCAGATTATTTTATTGAGTAAGGATACAAAAATCCATCGATTTTGCGCAGTTTCAATTAATAGAATTTTACAAGGATTTGAGTGTTTATCTTAATAATTGTCACATCAATTGATACAAACACAACAATTATAACAATTTTCTTTTATTCTTCAAGTATGTAGCATATGTCTTTTTCCTTGAGTGGGAAATTGTTACATGTCTTCACATATGATGTTCATCCTGCATTTAAGGTATAATGATTATGGCAAAAATGGAAGATGATAGATGGGAACATTTATGTATAATGATTATGGCAAAAATGGAAGATGATAGATGGGTCCTCCTCACCATAGACATTTCTATAGCTATTTGAATTCTAGACGATGACACGAATAAAATAATGCTGCGGAATGGGATAGCCCATTTTTAAAATATCCTTTTCTAGGGGTGGCGAAAGAAAAATGTGGTCAACGATACCTTTTTAATTCAACAAATGAACGGTTCCATTCCATGAATAGACACAGGTGGGGAACAAGTGATGAACGTGACATTTAATTGTCTTTAAAAATTCAAACTTTGACATGTAATTTGACCAAAACACTTAAAATCGAAAACCAAAAAAACAAAAACAAAAACAAAAACAAAAATAAAAAAGAAAAAATAAATCACTGTGAACATGTCTAACTATTTTACCAATGAACAGTAATACATAGGCCGAAATCGAACACCTTAACTTTTTAACAGACATAAACTTTATTTTAAGGTATTAATTTTTTGTAAGTAGAGTGTGATATCAACACAATACTGACATCATGCTGATGTCACACCCACTCACAAAAGTCAGTTAAACTTAGTCGAATTTGTTTGATTTTCGATTACGAAATCATTATTCTTTACCAATTTAAATGCAGTCTTTGAATCAAGAATAGAAGGAATACAATATATACGACATATATTCTTACTGTACGAATTAATCCTCTCCAATAAATCTAGGATAAGTTAAGAAAATACAAGCTTTAATTAATTAAGAAAAATCACTAGACAAAGTAACAATAATATTGAGTTATATATTTAAATAATTAAGTCAATATTTAAAAATTTCTACCATTGTGAAGATCTCAAACTAAATATTAATCGTGGAAGTTAAAGTGCCAAAAAAATAAATAAATAACCTGAACTATTGTTTCTTTTCAAATTACCCTAAACTTAAGGACATACCCATAACAAAAGACAATTTTACTCATTCTTATTAAATTATATTTATTATCTTTTCTCTAATCTAAATACTAATTATACCATTTACCTTAATTTTATTATTGGTATCAATCTATCATAACAATGGAAAAAAAATACATAGAGTTGTAACTACCATTTAGTCATTTTCTAAAATGATTAACTTATTATTGAAACTTTACTATTTATAAAAAAACTTATTATACTCGATTTAAACTTTTTTACCTTAATTTTTTGTATGCAATATATTCATAAAAATACCTTCTTTTTCAAGCAATATATTCATGAAAAAATAAAAAATTACTTAAATTATTTTTAAAAAATTTACTTAAGTTTTTTATTAAAAAAAATCAATTTCAAGAATTAATTTAAATTTAATGGAGAATATGTAATAAAAATATTATGAATTTTTTTCATAATTTATTTTAATAAAAAAAAATGGGTTAAGTGTAAAAGGCATTATGACGGCTTAATGAAAAATAACTCTAGGCATTGAGCATTTTGTAACAAAATGTGATAATTCAAAAGTCAATGTGTACAAAATATAGGTCATGAGGGTTATATGCAAATTTGGACATAGTTGAGGATGATTTTTTACACTTTAACCATTATAATATTTTGAAGTTCAAAAGAAATCACATTTTTATAATTACTTAAAACTTTTTTTTTGGGTAAATAAGTGAGTGACTAAAATAAAATAAAGGGTATAATACATATGTACTTGGGGCATACTCCAATCCTACAAGGAAAGGTCATCAGGCATTCAGGCCCAATGGGCAAGCAAATTAAACACAAAAAAGAGGTCAACAGAAGATTTCATAGCTGAGCCCACCAATCAAGGTAACAAAACAAACACTCAGCCAATAAGCAATTAATTGGGTCGCCACCGGCGGCTTCCGGTTAGAAGATCGATCAGCTATTTACAGGAAGTTTCCGTATTGAGCAAGAATAAGAATACCAAAGTAACAATACTTTTTAAAGAACTTGACTTGGCTGTTCCAACTACCTTCATACTTTCCTCAATTTATCTCTCTTTGATTCACTATAATTAGATTGTCTCTGAAGGTACTCTGTATTCTTCTTCTTTAATTTCTTCTCTTCTTTTCACTTCCTTTAATTTATTCTTTAAATCATTCTTTGATTCCAAAATTTTATCAATTTATATTGGTCATATATTCTTTTTGTATGTGTATATATATTCTCATGTAATTTGTCTATTGATTTCAGAGAATTACCCTTTTGAAGTTCAAAGTTGATCACTCTATTGTAAAGCTAGACACCACATTTGAATCATCAAAATTCTGGTGTTTGTGTTTCTTGGAATTCAGTACCAAGTGGCCATGGTGGAAAAATATTCGAGTTCCACAAACGAATATGTTTTCCCGCAGCACCCTGTTGACCAAAATGGATGCAAACTCGATGGTAGCTTTACAGATCATTCGCCACTTCCTCGTGTTCCACATCCACCTGATATATCTTCCTGCTCATTGGAGGATTCGCAGGAGGAAGGGGACTTCTCCGATGCCTGTCTCAAGTACATAAGCCAGATGCTCATGGAAGAGGAGGATTTGGAGCATAACCCTTGCATATTCCATGACGGCTTAGCTCTCCAAGCTGCCGAGAAATCCTTCTATGATGTTCTTGGTGAGAGGTACACTTCCCCCAATTCACACCCTCAATTCATGGATAAACCGAATTTGCCTAGGATTTGCAATGGTCACAGCAATGGCAGCTCAACTGCTCTGAACAACTCGGTAGAGACCAATTGTGTAAATGATCAAGCCAGTTTCAACATTTGTCATGCTGTTAATGATGGGCCCATGGACTCTCCTTTTAACCCATTTCTGGTTCCATATTCATGTAGTGAGAGCCAAATGGTCTCGCAGTTCGGAAGAGAGACATCGGAAGTTACCCATTTCCTCCCAAACAAAACGGCAGAGAAGATGAGGAACCATTTACTGACGACAGTGACGAAGGAAAAGAATAATCATTATCTAGAGGATGATGATTATGTAGAACAAGGCAGGAGTAGGAAACAGTTTGCGAGTGATTATGCCGAAGAATCTGTGCAATTAGAGATGTTTGATAATGTGTTGCTGTGTCCTGGTTTGCACGATGAGTCCGCGTTGTGTCCTTTTGATGAAAGCTTGGGGAACAGAGCAACCAAGAAATTGCAGCAGAATGGGCAGCCAAAAGTAGGAAGGCCGCGGAAGAAACAAGGCGACAACAACAAAAGGGTAGTGGTGGATTTGACGACACTCCTAACCCAGTGTGCAGAAGCAGTGGCGAGCAATAATATCAGCACCGCTAACGAATTTCTGAAGCGGATTAGACAGCACTCTACTCCTCATGGTGATGCAGGCGAAAGGTTGGCCTATTACATTGCAGACGCCCTTGAGGCACGCTTGGCCGGCACAGGGACGGCATTGTATGCAGCTTTCAGCACTAGGAGGATATCAGAAGCTAATGTCTTAAAAGCTTACCAGGTATATGTTTCAGCATGCCCTTTTTTGAAGATGTCCTATTCCTTTGCAAACCGATCGATAACGAAAGTAGCCAAGAATGCAACAAGGCTTCACATAATTGATTTTGGTATCTTATATGGGTTCCAATGGCCCTGCCTTATCCAACGCCTCTCGGTGAGACCTGAAGGACCTCCTATGTTACGAATCACCGGCATAGAACTTCCCCAAAAGGGCTTTCGACCAGCACAGAGGGTTGAGCAAACAGGGCGTCGCCTAGCTAAATACTGCGAGAGATTTAAAGTCCCATTTGAGTACAATGTCATAGTAAGGAAATGGGAAACTGTCCGGCTTGAGGATCTCAAGATTGACAGAAATGAGGTGGTTGTGGTTAATTGTATATACCGGCTCAGGAATGTGGCTGATGAGACGTTGTTGGTGAACAGTCCAAGAGACGATGTTCTGAATTTCATTAAGAGGATTAACCCACGTATATTCATCCATGGAGTCCTTAACGGAATGTATAACGCCCCCTTCTTTGTCACACGATTCAGGGAGGCACTCTTTCACTTCTCGGCACTGTTTGATATGTTTGAGGCAAATGCACCACGTGATGATCAGAACCGGATGCTATTTGAGAAGGAGGTGTTTGGGAAGGATACTATGAACGTCATTGCATGTGAGGGTACAGAAAGGATTGAGAGGCCGGAGACATACAAGCAGTGGCAAGTTAGGAATTCGAGGGCTGGATTCAGGCAGCTGCCACTGAACCGGGAGATAGTGAACGACGTGAGGAGTAAGGTGAAGTCAGGGTACCACAGGGATTTTGTTGTGGACGAGGACAGCAACTGGATGCTGCAAGGGTGGAAAGGGCGAATCATCTATGCTCTCTCCTGTTGGAAGCCAACCCGGGAATAGTAAAATGCAACTCAAGTTACTGCTTTGAATTGGAAAATCCTTCTGCTCTGCCTCTACTACTGAAGAATGTGAGAACCTAAGCAGCAGCATTGCTTTCTTCTTCAAATTAGATCTTTGTCTTACTCTTACATTTATGCGTGTGTCTGTATGTGGTGCCCATCATTCTGTATGTTAATGATTTCATAGATTCAAACCCTTGTTGGAAATCCATCTTGCAGTTAAAATTGTCATGTACACTAGATAGATGTGCAGTCATAGATTCAAACCCCTGTTGGAAATCAGATGGTCCAGGCCTCTCTTCGAAGAAGAAATAGTGGTATAGTGTGTAGGAAAAATACTGTGTTTTTTGACCTAAAATGGACAGAAAGATGGCTATGAGAAATGCCATCCACATCAACACAATACTTAAACATACAATCAAAATTATGGACCCTTTTATACAGCATGTTATGTAAAGCTCGTAATAGCACAACTAAGATTGGAAATTGAGAATCATATTACTTCAGATTTAAAATAATTTTCCACCTATTCAAATTGTAAGACATCAATTCCACATTGAAAACAGAGTGAACAAATTTTATATTTCTAAGGCTAATGTTTAGCAAAAGAAAAAAAAAAAAAAAAAAGCCAAGAACACTACTTACCAACTTTGCATAGTCTCCATTCTAGGAAATACTGTCTTGGTGTTGAACTCCATGTTGCACTCCATGGCTTCAGTCAGGTTTTCATCTAACTGCCGATTCCACGGACATTTGCTGTTATTAGGTCATGTGTGAGAGGTTTGCAGTTCAAACCTCTCACACATGGACCATTTTTTGAACATACCAAAAATCTGTATGGGTTAGGCTTGAATCCGAAAACTCAGTATGGTTGTAGTGTAGCAACCCCTTTAAAACAAGAGCCATGATAAACAAAGCCCAGGTTAATTTTCCTTCTTTTTTTTTGGCAAGTAATTCAAGAAGGTTAATTAAGAATGAATAATACACTCATAAGAAAATCACAAACTAAGAATCTTCTGCAAATTGTTGTTGTTAATATATAAGGGTTTCAAAACCCTCAGCCTTTTTATAGTAAGAACAACTCTCAAATAGTAGAATAGTAGTGCTCTCTAAGAATCATCTGCAAATTTTCAGATGTATTTTAAGATTTAATCATCAATCAGGTACGATGGCTAAATTCTCCTATTTGATTATTGCTTTATTCTTAATTTTTACAAGCTAATTATAAATTTGAACCCACCATATCGATCACACATACTAGAGGTGCATGTGAAGTGTAGGGCATGGAAACAATAATTTAATGAACAAAATATTGCATAATCAAATGTGGCTCTTACTTGCCACTAAAATAAATACATATTTGTGTGTCAATAATTTCTTTTCCTTCTTTAATGCGGCCGCGGAACAACTAGGACCTCACAAAAAATTGATTTTGTGGTGTATCTAAGAAAATTAAAAAGTATATCAGTTTTTAAGGAAGGTGATATTTGTGCTCCCATACAATCTTCAGCCACTCCAACTTTGTATTTTGATAAATTAAATGACAAAAATAGCCCTAAACTATTCCTTCCAACATAAAACAAATTGTTTATTCTCCCTTTCTCTCTCTATTAGTCTCTACCTACCTCAACTTTCTTACACACTATCTCTCTTCTAATAAAAAAATCTCTCTCTAACATTGTCAACAAACATCCAAATCAAAATCAACCAGTAAAGAAATACATAATTACAAATTGCAAAATATCAATTAGAAAAAATTAGAAAGTCAAGAGATAGAGTAGGTATTAAGCCGTAACATAAAGATAAAATAGAGAAAGGATGGCGGGTGAACCCAATGAAGTGTGCATCAATATTCACATTGAAGATAAGCACATAAAAAAAGGATGGCGAGTAAACCCAACGAGGTGTACATCAATATTCACATTGAACATAAGCACATAAATTAAGAGAGGCAAAAGAAAAAAGTCTAATAAAAAGCCTCGAGGTCTATAATTATATACCCAATAGTTTAAATATCTTTTGTGAGTTGTACAGTGTGAAAGTGGCTGCTAAAATTAGATTTAAAACCTAGAGGGGAGTGATTAGGTTTACTCGCTTTTTGCTTAATTTTTCAGATTATCTAATTTTAAGTTCAATTAAAATTAAAGCAATCTCATAAAGCAAGTAAATAAAATAAAGTGTCTTAAAGTAAATGAATGCACCAGATTTACATGGAAAACCCATATCGAAAAAAAAAACCGAAGGTGAGGCTTTGTAGTCCTGAATAAGCAAATCTACTATCGTCGAAGCAAAGTACAACAGACTATGTCCCAGACTCACATCCACTCCACTTTGACAAGAATTTGATGCAGAACACCTCAGGCTTACTATTGCGACTACATCGTCTAATTGTTGCAGATTTTTGGCTAACGTCAATATCCTTGCAAAAGGGTAACTAGAAGAACACGAACACTCAACAAGTATTATGTCCCTTTCATAACACGATCTTATTCTCCTTCCTAACTAATGAAGAGTTGTAGAAGAAACCAATCCAGTAACTTGATCAATAAAAAATCTCTGAATCATTCTTTGAACAGTTGATCAAGAAAATAGAGACACCCTAAACCACTCAGTGAATATGTGTGTGCTCTCAAAAATATAAACAAAGAATCGACGAAAAAAAATTTTGCTAGAAAAATATCACAATATTTCTCTCTTAAATATGAATTTCTGGTATATTGAAAGTGAGATGAGAGAGAAACTATATGAAGTTTTTATAGAGATTAAAAATCCTAATTTTTCTTGAAAAAACAAGATAAAAATTAATAGAAAACAAGTCCCAAAGTTTAAGAAAATTTCAGAGTCAAATCCGGATCAAACAGGACACTGCAAAACCAATTTTTGCTAACAGAAGGCTTGGACCGATCCAGCCTATTCCTTAGACCGATCCTGTCACACCCCAATTTTTGACCCCCCGGGAACTAGCGCTAATGTCCGTCCAATATATCCTAATGAACCGTTTTACCTTTAATTACCACGAAAGCTTAATCACACACACATATATATAAATGTATATATATACATATATAACAACTCAAATCAACTAATTCTAATGGGCCTCAACCATACAACCCATCAAATGATTCTATCACACAAATGCGGGTACATAACTCCTTTTAATTTTTTGATCTATATTTAAAAATAAAACCATTAGAAAGAGAGTTTAAAAATACTCAATTTTAAAAAAAGAATTATCTAAAACCGATTTGAAACGAAGAAGATATGCTTGTTCGAAGTTAGGCAAAAACACAACTTAACCATGCATGTTGTAAAAGGGGGATCGATCGCCTAAGGTCGATCGAGGCTAGGATTTTAGCCTTTTACAAGGGCGATCGATGACCGTTAATTTCAGGCGAAATCCTGCGGCATTAATTTATCCAAATTTCATCATAACTTCAAATTCTAATATATCACAATCTGTTAGTTCGTTTGACCTGAGATTTAACATGGATCACCCTCAACATGTCTAGCTTCCAACCCAATTTGAATTATCTACAAATTTTAACCAAAACTTGAGTTATACTCATGTCCATGACATAGGCTGGATTAAGCACTCTTACCCTAAAACATGTATATTTTACTTAATTTAAATCCAAACAAGGTCTATGACCTATCAAATTGAAGCTAATACAATTCTCCTTCTATACATATAAATTTCATTCACACCTTAAATTCAAAATGGACACTTTGGACACGTGTCCCCCCCCCCCCAAATGGCCATTCTAATGCCTTAAATTTTCATCCAAGAGCATTCATACATTCCATATAATTAACCTATAAATAATAAACATGTTTGGACATTAATGAGAATACTATCATCATTTGCAACATCATGCATTTTTCATATTCAAAACATACATACATATAGAGTATGAAATCATCAAACACAATTGTAAAATTATCTTGAATTATATATAAAAATATATATATTAAAGACTAAGTTTCTATACACATATTGATATGCTCTAAGTCTATATCCCGGACGTGCCAAATAGCAAAAATACTAAAAAGAGAGTTCTTATGACTCCATGTCCATCTCATGGATGATCACCATCAATTACTTCATTGCAATGTCCTGAAAATTTTAATGTAGGGGGATGAGCAAGTTCAACAGCTCAAAGTAATATGTTGTGCAATCCATTCAAGTCTATATTTCATATAATCGCCTAAAGATAATTCCAATGCATAGTCAAGTTACGTGTCATGTTTCCTAGTATTCTAGTCAAAGTTATAACGTTTATTTTCATGGCATACTCATCAAATACATTTGACAACCATAACATTCATAATTGGCTTCATTATATAATCCATCATATCTATAACATATGACATAACCGATTTTATCCACAATTCTACTCAATTCACATAAGTCATATTATTTCACATAAACTCAACACAAAGTCACATTGCACTCGAAATTGAATTCACACTCACACACACATCCTCAAGATATGTACCGCATCCCACATCTTAATTCCTTGGTTATTACAGGCTACTAACCCATCTAGTTACCACCCACTTGCACAATGTAGAGGTCTTTCAACCCCAAAGGGATATGTTTCCCTACTTTTTCCTATGAGTCATTCTCGAGCATTCACCACAAACACAAGATATATCACATTTTGCACTTATATTTGCACATTTTGATGTATTGCATTCAATACATGTCTTATGTCCATTCTAGTATGTCATTCAACAATTCATAATGATACAAATATACATTCAATTTTCAAAGTTAAACTTTTCAATAAATTCACCAAATTTCACATATGCAATTCATGTCTCAATTTATATATATAAGCAATTCATGCATTCAATAAAATCTATCAATCATTTCGAATTCAAAGAAACATTCATCATCAATCTAATTCAACAATTCATTCCCACAATATCATATAATTATATAATATGAATACATCAATTTTATGCTAAAAAATATGAAATTAAACTTGAAATGTAAGACATAACACACACCCCCTACCTCAATAGCTATAGTTTCAAGTTATTTCTTATTTTCACCCAAAACTTGACTTTCTCATAAATTAATTCTGGACCAATCAATCTCGAGCTCTCGACGCTAGACCATTTTTCTCTTCTTCGACAAATTTCAATTATAGACCTCAGTCTCTCAAAATCAATGGAGAAGTGAAGAATAAGATGTTGCTATATATAGATGTATATCTAATGCTCCATTCTGCTGAGCAAGAATGAGAATGAGGGTTGGAAATTCTCTTTGCTATTTATAAAAAAATGACCTACACTTATTTACAAAAATGCCATCACTTTTTTCCTAAACTTTTTCGAACTTAATTTTTGAGTTCCATAACTTCGATTGACACAAAATTAATTCTGTAGCACGTCAAATATTTTATTTAAGCTACCCTCCAAATTTGAAGTCATTCCAACACTTTCAAAATTTCTGGGCCCACGGGATCAACCGGGCTCGAAAAAGTCAACTTTTGCCAAACGCTCCGAAAACTTTCTCAAACATTTATACAAGTCTCTAAACATGTATTTTACATTTAAAATACATAAACAATCATTTAAATAATAAATATGACAATAAATAAAAATAACAGAAAATCGAACAAAAGTGGTCATGGTTCTTACAGGTCCAGGCTTTTGCCTACATAAAAATAGAACCTGAGATCTCTTGGATAGGTTCAGGGTTTGAGGTGGACCATTCCAACCTTAAAGATTTTTATTTTTTGCTTAAAAGCCCCTCTATTCAAGGTCGGAACCTCCTAGTTTGAAATATATGTGTTCTCACCATTTTACCTGGATTACGTGACTCTCATACGTGATCAACGATGTCCTCATGCAATCAGAACCATTTGAAACTTCAATCGATCAAAAACTTGTTCAGAACTTTGATGTCTTCTTCCGAAGATTCAAGCTCCATCCCTTTGAAGAACACTTGCATGGTTGGTATAGAACTCAAAGCTCACTCTGAGATTTCAATTACACGATCAAAGATAAGAATATTAATCAAAGATTACAACTCAATCATGTTTAGTTTTGACACTGAAGATTGCCAATTACAAAAATTTATGTCACATTTATCTATTTCTTCCTTCTTCCATATGTTCTCTTTATCTTAGATGCTTCAGTTGACGAAAAAATTAAACTATGTGGTCTCCAATTCATTTTTAATTTATTAATTATATTGAATCACTAGATACAAACATGAGAGAAGATTTGGAACTATTTCTTTATCTTACTCCAAACTAATAATAATATAATTTAATCTTCAAATTAGATAAAAAAAAAAGTGTAAATTAGGGGAAGTGGTATAGAATGAGTGGGAATGAGACAGTGGTTGAGTTGTTGAAAGAATGAGACAGTGGTTGAGTTGTTGAAAGAGATGACTTTGTCCTGCCAAAGGTGGCCTAAGAAAGTTGAGCTTAGGAGAAGGAGAGAGAAATGGTGGTATAGATTGAGTTATTGTTATCCTTATCTTATTTACTGAAACAAAGTAAAGAAAATACAAAGGGTTATTTTCGTCATTTAATTTAGCAAAGGACAAAGTTGGAATGCTTGAGTTATTTTGTGAAGCGTGAATAATATCTCCCATTTTTAAATGTTATTATAAAAGATAAGATTCACTCAGTGTATTTACATCGGGTGTATTGTAGACGTACTCCTACTTCTAAGAGAAGTCCAAACTCGAATGAAAGTATATCAAATTTTAAATGTTTTTTTTAAGAAGACTCAAAGTTGCATATTTACGTTTATTAGTATAAAGTTCAACCTATTGTCACTAAGCAACACAATGCAATGCTCCTTTTATTAAAAAAAAATTATAAAATCTTTTTTTATTATTAATGAGAACCCAATACAAACCTTTTGGTTGTCTCTGCCTATGTTCTCTAGAAAGAAAGAATTGAAAGAATCTTTAATAACAATTACACAGAGATAGAACCATCCTGACATTTTTTTTAGGACACTTCTCCGACACTCATTAAACACTCATCGAACACATGTCGAACATGTCTAAATATATGTAGAGGACTAAATAAGTCTGGTTCTTTAATCTATTTGTTTATTTTTATTTATAAGTTTGTTTGGTTCTTAATTATTTGATGATGAATTGAAGTATTTTTGTAATGTAGTATTTTTTTTGTTGAATAATTAATATATATTAATATAGTATATTGTTAGTTTATAGTTGTATCCTCACCGTGTTCGTGTCCTATTTTTTTAGAATTTTTTGTATCGTTGTGTTTGTGTCGTATCTTACCCGTGTCCCGTGTCCGTACTTCCTATCCTTCTATCCATACAAAGGGATCGATATCATGTTTTGTGTTAACTCATAGCTTCAAACTTGATGTATTGAACCAAATCAACAAGGGGTTAGCTAGAGAATGAAATATCATTGCATTACTCAGTGATCGCCCTTATTGTTGTTTCTAGAATTCCTCATCATGCTGAGTTTTGGGTTTCTGTGTTTTGGGTGTTTTTTCTATTTCTTTTTAAGTTTTTGGTAGTTGTATTTGTATACCTGGGGGACCTTTGAAACCCTCTCATACGTTCTTTTGGTGTAGGTGAGTTTTTTTCCCCTTAATTTTGGGATATGCCCTTGACCCTATGTACGGTAGTAGTTTTTAGGAAAAATTATATTTTGGTGACCAAGATTAAAAATATTTGCTTTAGAATAACTTAATTTAAAAAAGATTTGGCAATTGGCCATTTAAATTAAGGTCCTAAATGCCTTTCTTTTGAGTTCGCATCTCTATCGATGGATAAACAGAAAAAATGGCATCATTGTGTGAAACCTCTCACTTGTATATTGTATCCAAGTCTTCCACCTCCTCGCATTCGTCTTTCTCCCTCCCCACACATTCTTCAATTGGAATCAAAATTCATACACATATTTCACTGACTGACTCTCTCCCTCCATTTATTTGCATATATTATATATATTAAGAAGAAAAATATGAACTATAATAAAAGATCTATAAATGTGATATGGAGCAAAAGATCTAAAGCGTAGAGTTTTTTGGACTTGAGTCCGTACAATTTTGTTTTTGAATTTTATTCCAAAAAGTCTTGTACCATTTAGAGATAGAATGACACATATATGCACTTCACCTTTTTCACACCCAAGCAATGTGAGATTGAACACACATGTGCCACTTTACCCCTGAACTATTTTTTGAAGCAAGTCACCCCTCGATCATTTTACTAAAGTTGACAACTCCCCTGGCAGAACTATAATGACATATATACCTTTTTTTTTATGTCCATTATGCCATTTCCTTTATAAATATATTGTTTTCTAAATAAAAATTTAGAAAACTAAAAAAATAGTTAGATAAAATTCATAAATAATAAGTTGAGAAACATAAAAAAATAAATGGTAAAATTCACTGGCTTCTCCTGAAATTTGGTCAAATTACACTCGGAGATACCGTTTGACCTTTATTTCTTTCACCTCCCCTAAATCCATTTTTTCGGTAGCCATAATAAATTTTAAAAGTGAAAAGATAATTTTACCCTTGCATTATAATATCACATTATATTTCAAATAAAATAAAATACAATGACCTCCCTTGAACTTTGTTGTAATTGCATTGACCACATTATATATATATATGTGTGTGTGTGTGTGTGTGTGTGTGTGTGTGTGTGTGTGTGTGAAAGCGGAGTAGTAAAACTTTCACGGTACAAATAAGAGTAACTTTGAATCCACAACGTTAGAGAAAATTGCAAAGGAAATATGATAGTTTATTGATAAACGAATGAGTGACTTGTCTCTGTCGATCATGTATTTATAAGAAAGAAAACCTAACACTTAAGGAAACTTTACAGCTAAAAATGGCAGCACAAGGAAACTGAAAAAATTAGGTAAGAAACCTAGTTACTAAAACTATTAAATATAATATTTTAAAGCAATTCGAATCTATCTCGACATCTAATAAAATTTTGGATCTGTCAAAAATGGGAAAACACAATTTGCAGGTGTGCAAGTTGAGTCGTTTCCAATCAAACATGAGTACCTTCAGGTGAAAATGGGCTCGCCAAAACTGGACCAAAAAATTGTATTAGCTTGCCTGTTTCGCCTTCTGATGATCCAAACAGGCCATATAGACTTCGACAATCAGTTCTACATCAAGAGAGAAGGCTATGAAAAATGCCATGCATCCATATCAACACAATATTTAACATATAATCAAAATTATCCGACCCTTTTTATATAGCATGTAATGTAAAGCTTGTTAGGAAATGGGATACTTTGCAACAGAGCAACTGTCGTATGAAAAAATCATGGTGTTTTATAATTTTACAAGATATAAATGATAAAACGCAGCATACATGAATACTAGGATTAAGATATACCTAGAGGGAATGAGTATCAAAATCTTCTAAACTTTTCTCCATTAATTTTTCTATTATTCAATGTCTAAGACACCACCTTCTTCTTCACAACCCAAAAGATTCACGGCTATATCTTTTGCCTCTAGAAATACTTGTGGGAGTCTTTCGGTTGAAGATTAACAGAGAAACATATCCTAGAAGAAGAAAGCATCTTTTTCTTTCTTTTTAATTTTTTGTGTTTCATATCTTTCTCTCACACACACCAATATATCTCTATTGGATATGATTTAAGTGTAAAAAAAGTAACTTCCAAAAATCATTACAATCATTTTCAATAGTTACTATATATGGTGTGAAATAATTTCTTGCTCACCGGTGAGCAAGGGATCATTTCTGATTACATATATATATATCCACAAAATATATAATTAGATATTGCTTTAAAATTAAAAAGATTTTATAAATCAAATTTTGAATTTTAAAATTAATTTGAATTCAAAATTTAAATTTAAATAATTAAATCCAAATTTAAATTTGAATTTCAAATACAAATGAGATTCCATATATGCCCTTAGCTATTTATAATTACATAAATGCCCCTAGCACAAAAATGTGCTTAGCTATTTCTAGTAATTACATATACGCCCTTGGCATAGTAAATCCATTCATTCTCATTCAACCAAATTGATTTTCATTTATCACGATAGCAGTGAGGATCTTATTTGAGTACATTCTTTCATTGGCTCCAATGAGCTATTAATTGATCTAATCATCTCATGGCCTTAATTCAAATATTCTATTAACCACAACTTAAGTCCACTATATAAATGTGGTTGCACTCTAATTTAAAAATGGTTAAACTATCGTGTTAATTTACTACGTACAATTGAATATTGGATGAGAAAGTACAATCAATCTAATTATTTATTGTTATAATGGTCTTAACAATTTCTCAACTTATCATCGATCCCGTTCAATTCTTACTTCAATAAAGAGTCCACCCACAATCGCTGAACTAGAGCAATTTATGCTAACACAATTACTATCATTTGTGTTCATTTCTTTGATATCTCTATCTGCACACACAAAGTCACTTGTGTAGTCAATAGATACCTCGATTGATCTTAAGAATTGAACAATACACAATGTTCACCATATGTTTGTACATCATTTAAAACCACAAATTCAATTAATAACCAATGTCTATTACAACTCAATTAGTGTTATGTAGGGCATAATCCCAACAAAGCTAATACTAGCACAACTAAAAATAAAAATTGAGAATCATTTTACTTCACATTTAAACTAATTTATCCACTATTCGAATTGTAAGGCAACGATTCCACATTGTCAATAGAGTGAACAAATTTTATCTTTCCAAGGCTAATGTGTAGCAAAAGAAAAAAGCATGAACACTATTAACTTTGCATAGTTTTGATTCTAGGAAATATTGTATTGGTGTTGAACTCCATGTTGCATTCCATGGCTCCAGTAGGTTTTCATGGACATCTGCTCTTATTTGGTCATGATGATTTATCAGCTTGAACCTTTTTCTATGATTATATATAGGGCGGTTTTAAAGTAGGGATGAACATAGAATTACCCAACAAGAGAAAGTGTTGGCCTGATTGATCTCAGGCTAATTTTGCAATTCAAACCTCCCACACATGGACCATTTTTTTAATATACCAAAAATCTGTATAGATTAGGCTTGAATCCGCAACAATATTAGTTTAACATACCAAACTCAATATGGTGTAGTGTAGCAACCCTTTTAAAACAAGAGCCACGATACATAAGCCCATGGCTGGAATGATCTTGGGCCAACACTTTGGTTAAACTATTGGGCTTGTAAGTCATTTTTCTTATAAAACAAAAGGGCAAATTACACCTACCTCCCATCTAAATTGGATTTATGACACTTATATCCCCTGAGCATATAACACTTACCCCTCTAATTTGCACGTTTGTAACAAATACCCCTACTTTCAATAACACTAACGGTCAACTGTGGTCAATGCTAACGTGGCAAAATTTAAAATTTTGTATGACAAAAATACCCTTCAAATGTTTGTAAGGACACTTTTATCCTATGCTACTGGTTTAAAAAGACATATCTAGCCCCTAGTTAAAAATATGTGTGTGTGATTTTTTTTTAGCACATGTACGATTTGTATATACTATATTCACTCCATCATATCAAATAATTTTTTTTCTCTCCCTAACGTACATACATGGGAAGGTTTTCATACAATTTTTTGGAAGGAAATTGTAGTTGGGTTAATTTTATTTTCCACACTTAATAATTTCATTAATTTCAGATACATTACTAAACTATATATATTCACTAAAAAACTTGGTCTTTGCATAATCAGTAATTTCAGTTACATTAATATTCACTCTAATTTCTTCTCTTACCATCTAACATTCGACACAACCAAGATAGAAACACATGAGAAGGATTTGTAATGCAGTAGATTTATGATGAAAAAAATATCAGCAAGTTATTTCAGTACTTGTCTTTACATAACCTGATTTCCAAAGAAGAAAAAAGTACTTCAATACATAAGCATCTCCCCCCTAATGTACTGGTGCATTTAGCTAGCATAATATTTAAATGAGAAAGCAACACAAAAGAACCATACTGGTGCATTTAACTAACATAATATGTAAATAAAAAGGCACCACAAAAGAACCACACAAACTATTCTTCAATCTATTATATGTTTTGGGTTGATGATTAGCACCACTCGTGTTTGCTCTCACCATGCTAGCTCTTTGGAGTAGGCCACCAAGACCAAAATTCTGAACACCATGAGCAATGCCACCACCCCTAATAATGGTGCATCTCCCTCTTCGTATAGGTAGCTTTAGGGCTGCAACTCGGGCGGGTTGGGCGGGTTAGAGGTACAACTCGGGCTCAACCCTACATATAAAATGTTCAACCCTAACTCAACCCTAACCCTACTTTCAACCCTAACTACTCAACCCTAGCTCAACCCATCCTTAAATTTTTAAACTCGGGTTTGTAACTCGGGTTGAGATTTCGGGTTAAAAAGTCGGGTTAATTCGGGTTATCTATATCACCAATCTCCATATTGAACATTTAAAGTAATCTATAATAAGTTTCACATTAGATTACTCCGAAACACACAAAAAAATAAGATCTTAATGCAAATTTCTAAAAAATTACAAACAAATTTTAAGAAATTAATTATCAAAAATGTTAACATACAATAAATCAAGATTTAAATAAAGGAAGTTGAAAAGAAAAAGGTTATCACAATTTGAATATTATATATAATATATTTAAAATAAAATATATATATAAATAATATTACAATTCGGGTTCGGATTGGGCTCGGGTTGTTGACACCTCAACCCTAGCTCAACCCTAATTAAGTTCGGGTTGGAGTTTTTCAACCCAAGCTCAACCCTAATTGTAAAAATAGTTGCCCAAGCTCGTAAAAAATCGGGCTGGGCTCGGGTTGAATTCGGGTTGGCCAACCCAAGTTGCACCCCTAGGTAGTTTGACTCTGTCAACCTATTACAACAATAGATGAGAACACTTAAGTCAAAACTACAATATTTTAAATTAAAATTTACAAAACAAAAGGCATCCTTACATTAGCTCTTGTTGCATTTGCCCTAGGCGTTGGTTGACTAGTTGTCCCATTGCCTTTTCCATTGCCTATTGATGCATTTGTCATAGGCATTAGCTGACTAGAAGTCCCAATGCCTCTTGCTGGATTTTCCCTAGGTATTGGTTGACTGGAAATCCCAATACCTCTTCCATTACCTTTGCCACTGCTATTGGCAGTGCCTCTTCCAAGTTGAGACAACAAATAATGGAAAAAAATTAGTTTAAACATAATCCCTCGTCAAACCCTAATCCCTCATTAAACAATAATCCCTCATTAACTCAATCAATATAAACAGAAGAATTTTTTGCTCTTTGTGAAAGACCCACTTCATCATGAGTTGGTATGTCCATCTTCACTGTCATGATAATTGGAAAAAAATACAGTTAACAGTAGCTTCAATTAAGTCGCTGCAAAAACATTAAAACTATAAATAATCACATAAATACAATAGTTCTCAAATCATATACATATGAAAAACACAACAAAAATTCATACAAAGTAACTGAATGGATCTTGCAATGAATATTTTATAGCTTTTAAGCACTAAATATCACTCTCATTTCGAAAATCTCCAATAACCAGTTTCAAAATAAACCCTAACGATTTTTTAAACAAACCCATAGTATATATAAAACATTTCAGAAGATTTTTTTTAATCGAATGAAAACCCAAATTTCAAACAATACTCGGTTTCGAAACCCTAGCTTTCTTTTTCTTTCTTTTTTTTTTGTAAAGCTTCTCTCAAAACCCTAAATCCTTTGTAAGCCAAATCTCAAACAATGGACAGTAGATTCAGTTTCAATCGCATACCTCTTTCAAAGAGCAACCAGTGCCTCTCAGTAAAGTTTCTTGGCTTTCAATTAAATGATGATGATGAAGAAATAGTTTTGGAGAACAAGGTTTAGAGGGAGAGTGGTGTTCTGTAGAATATGGTTTTGTGAGATAACTTTAGAAGATAAATGATTTTAAAACGTGGGTAGTAGAGGTAGGGTTTACGGAGAGTTTTGAGAGGGTATAAGGGTAATTACAATGCTTAATTTTTTTAATTTAAGGTAATTTTATAATAAAAATGCATAAGGGTAATTTCATCGGCACCTTTAATGGCCATTAACGTTATGTTACTTAAATGAGGGCAAGTGTTATATGCCAAAACACACGGAAGGTAAGTGTCACAAATCCAATCTAGAGGGAAGTAAAGTGTAATTTGTCCTAAAAATAATAATAATATGAAAATGGGACAAAATGAAAAGATTTTAAATCTTGAACCGACAATTTCAACAAGGTTAAGTTTCCTCTTCTTCTTTTTCCGGCAAGTAATTCAAGAAGGTTAACTAAGGAAAACTAATTAAGAATTAATAATACTCTCATACTAAGAATAAGAAGAATCAAGAATTAAGAACGTTCTGCAAATTGTTGTTGTTAATATATATGAATTTCACAACCCTATTCCAAAGAATAACTCTTAAAAGAGTAGTGCTCTCTAAAGATTTTTTTGCAAATTTTCAAAAGTACTTTAAAGTTTAATCATCAATGTTACTAAATTCTCTATTTGATTATTGTTCTATTCTTGATTGCTACTGCAACAAGTTGATTATAGATATAAACCCAACATATGGATCACATATACTAGAGGTGCATGTGAGGGGTATGGCATGAAAACAATAATTTAATGAACAAAATATTGCAGAATCAAATGTGCATCTGGTTGCCACTAAAATAAATACATGTTTGTGTCTATAATATCTTTATCTTTATCTTTTCCTTCTTTAATGCGGCCGCTCAACAACTAGGACCTCACAAAATATGTGATCTTGTGGTATGTCCAAAAATCAGAAGTATATCAATTTATTAAATGTTATCAGAAAAGATGAGGCCATTATTTAGGTTATATTTTAAAATTATTACATACGATCTACTTGTGAGAGGAGTCATAACTCAAAACTCGAATGAAATTTGTAGGTAAACCTTTAGTTCTTATTTTGAAGAATACTCAAAGTTGCATATTTACGTTTATCAGTTTCAAGTTCAACCTATTATCACGAAGCAAAACAAAGCAAATGATCTTTTTATTATAGAAAAACATGATAAAATATTTTCTTATTGTTAATGAGAAACCAATACAAACCTTTTGGTTGTCTCTGCCTATGTTTTCTAGAAAGAAAGAATTGAAAGAATATTTATTAACAACTAGTTTAAAGCACATGCACGTAGATAAAAAATAAATTAAAATTTTATTATCACATTTAAAACATTTAAAATTATTATAACACATTCAAACACATTAATTAAAACACCCAAAATTATTTTCATCATGTAACTTTGGTAGTATAAACTCACATGGAAGGAATCAAGTATAGACTATAAGAAATCAAAAGGTATAATTCTAATCATTCTTATACAATTTATTATTATTCTTTTAAAAATTCTCAACACAAACATTTTTATATTTCTGAATTCTTCTTCAAATAAATCATTCTCAAGTGAAAATCGTTTGATAGTTGCCACCACAAACCTATTTTTGACTACGTCATTTCTACTGTTGTCTATCTTGATCATAAAAAAAATAATTTTTCTTTGCAATTTGTCACATTGTTGTATTTGCTCTAATAAACAAAATATAACTTAAATTGATATATTTACTACCTAAATATATCAATTCAACATCAACAAACACTTACTTTAGTCTGGTGACATAAATCCCTTATTAAGAAGACAAATATACTCCTAATATTGAATTATTTCTTTGTATGGAATGAAAATAAATTACAATATATTGAATCATTTCTTTGTAAGCAATAAAAATAAATTACAATTTTCATTACTCACAGGTCTAACTTGCCAACAAAGATATTGCATTCCTTATGCACAGCCCAAAAAATATTATTAAAAAAAAAGGCAAATTAGAACAATAAAAAAAAATTGCTTAAAAAAAATCAAACTACCAAATCCATTCAAAAATGTCGTTGAAGATATATATTTTTCTTTTATTTAATTCATGGAAGTGATGTTAGGTTTTGCAAGTTGCTCCTCTTATAGTACAAATTCATTTGTTTTTCGTAATGCTACCAAAATACTGCATTTAATTGATTTATGATTTTTTAGAATTACATTCCTATTCATTTGTTTTCTGTAATATTGCCAAAATAGATTAGATAGAAAGGGGGTGAAGTTTGGGTTTAATATAATTTATATTTAAGTAATATCATGAAAAATATAAAAATATATGGAAACTCTATGTACATTTAATCAATAATATTATAAAAATTAAAAGAGCATTATGAAAATTATCTCATGTGAGTTTCTTTTTTTATTTATTATTATTTGTTTTCTTTAATTTTTTCCCCAAGTAGGATTTTTTCTTGTATGTTTGTTCATGTGATTAGATGCTCTATGCTATTTATTATCTATGAATTTTTGTCTTTTCTTGCTATTTAATTATTGTAAATATTTTATTTTTCTCTTTTTTTTTTATTATTTGTTTTCTTTAATTATTTTTCCAAATAAGCTTTTTATTGATGACACAAACAAACAACCAAATTGATTCTATTCATACTAAAAGTTTGAATCAAGACCAAAACTCTTTCACCAATAATTAGTTATAGTTCTTCAAATTTGTCCGAGTGAAATTGGTACCACCAAATTAGAACTCTAAGCCTGTGAATCACAGTAAAACACAAAAAGTTCTTTCATTTTCAGTAATTGGGATGACACAAGCAGGAATCAATTTCCAAAAAGAAACAAGAAATAATAGAAATCAATGCACCCATAAGTAACCTTCTCAAAAAAAAAAAGAGAAAAAAAAGTACCCATAAGTAAATTGCAAAGATTAGAGAAAACCATTAAATTTGTGTCTGATTTATTAATCGGTTACAGAAGTAATTTTTTATTAAAAAATCTTGATTTCAAAAGCTAATAGCAAACAATAAGTAGAAAAAAAAAAAGCTAAAGAAAAGAACTCACATGTAAGCCGAGATGAAACCGAAACGAATGGTTGTTGATGAGATCCGAGAGGAAGCTGAGAGTCATGTTGATGAGAGTCGAGAGAAAGATGAGAGTGGAGAGAAAGAATGGAGAGTCATAGCCGAGAAAAAGAGTGATTTTATAGGTGTTAGGGTTTGGCAGGTTATAATTCTATTTTTTTTAATTTAGAAATAAAAAGAAAGGGTTTTGCTTGGAAAGGGTTTTGCATGAGTAATTCTATTTATGGAGAGCCATGGCCGAAAAGAATAGTGATTTTAGGTGTTTAGGCTTTTACTTGAGTAATTCTATTTTTTTTGGGTTTTGCTTACGTAATTCTATTTTTTAGAAATTAGAAATAAAAAAGGAAAGGGTTTTGCTTGGGAAAAAGTTTTGCTTGAGTAATTCTATTTTTTAATTTAAAAATAAAAAAAGAAAGGGTTTTGATTTTTTTAATTTAGAAATTAGAAACAAAAAGAAAGGGTTTTGCTTGGGTAATTCTATTTTTTTAATTTCAAAATAAAAAAGGAAATGATTTTGTTTGGGTAATTCTATTTTTTTAATTTAAAAATTAAAAAAATAATGTATTGAAATTAAAAATCCTCTTTGTACTTTTAATATAGATTATTGAAAAAAAAAATTATTAACTATGTACAGTAGTTTTTATCATTTGTTATTATATATACATTCAAACCTACTTACCAAAAATAAAGAAGACAGAATAACAAAATAATTCCAAACTGTTTCATTAGTCTGTGTTTATTAGTGAGAAGGGACTTAATTAAATTATTATGTAACACATGCTGAGTAAAGAATTGAGGAAGGATTTTGAAAATCCAAAATGATTGGTATGTGCAGCAGATAAATAGCAATTGAGTTTCGTTTGGTAGGAAAGAAGAAAAATGAGTAGATGGAAGGAAGGAATAAAATTTTTTTTATTTGGAAGAGAAAAGACAAAGACAGTAGAGAAAAAAAGGATAGATGAGTCATCCTTTATGCTTTACAAATTTTTATCTTTTCAAATATAGACAAAAAAACAAAAGAAAGAAAAACAAGACTGTTATAAAAAATTTAAGTTTCAATACTATTTTTTATAATTATTAAATAAATCCAATATTAACAATTTATCTTCTATTCTTTTCTACCAAACAAGATAAAGTAGCTACTTCTCTTCTCTTATTTTTCATTCAATCAAACAAAAAAATTATATTATTTCTTTTCTAGAGATATATCATTCATCCCTTTCCTCTCCTTTTCCAATTAATTTTCTTTATTTCTACCGAACGATGTGCGCATATTTAATACTATATTATTGGAGTAATTAGGGTCCGTTTGATAATCGTTTATGTTTAGTGTTTATTGTTTAAGTGTTTATATAAACAGTGTTTATGGTACGCTTTTGTTTATTCATAAACATAAGTGTTGTTTGATAACGAAAAAACGTTTGGCTTATTTTAAAATTCATAAATAGAAAAACACGTTTGTTAACCTTAAAATATTTTTTTTATATTTTAAAATCAACACAATAAACTGCATAAAAAGTCAAGTTTATGCTACAACAAATATATACATCATAACAGAGAAGAAATATGCATAAAAAAGAAATAAATAATATTGGGTTACATATATATCTACACAGTAAATGATACTACAAAAGTAGAATGACCCATAACCCAGAAGACCCTAACAAGTAGGGGGATGCACACGATTCGGTTCTTTACGGTTATTGGGAGAACCAGAACTAGAACCGTTCCCAACTGGTCTTTAATTTTGAAACCGAAATAAATGAGTTTGATTCAATTCGGTTATTATAAGAGTTGTATTTAATCTTATAATAGTTATAATAATTTCATTGTTTAAAATTTTTTACATAACAAAAATGTTATTATATATATATTCAACGGTTTCAGTTCCGGTTCCAAGGCTTGGAACCGGAATCGTAGTGAATGGTTCCTAAAATTTAGAACCGGAACCGTAGTGAACGGTTCGGTTCGGTCCGGTCCAATTTGTATGGAGTGAGAAAAGGGATTTGGAGGTCATACTCTTTCTCTTGAACTTCTTACGTTACTACTTTCTTTTTCATTTTTTTTCATTCTATTTTTCTTTCAACACTAAAAATGAATGAATGATATGAGTACAAAATACCATTCTTATTTCTTTGACAAGGAAATGGTTGAGACTTCTTTGTTTTTTCCTCAAATAAGATTTTTTTATTATTTTAGCATGGGTGCCACTAAGTAATTATTTCTTATTATCAAGTATATTAGTAATTATTCATATTGTACCCAATATTTTTTTCTCAAGGCAATTGATGCTCTTTAATTCAGTCCACACTTGATAATTCTAATATTTTTATCGTTGTATCAAATAATAGTCTTTTATAATTTATTTTTTCTTTTCATTTTCTCACTTTTAGTTTCAATTTTTAATTAAAATAATATAATCACCATTTTAGATAAAAAAAGGAAAAAAAAGTTTTTTTTTTAATAAACATAAACAATAAATATCATTTTGGCATTTATGATTTGAAGGCTTAATTACAGTATTGTTTTAAAATTGTTTTGACAATTTATAAACAAAACAAAAATTATCAAACATGTTTATCGTAAAAATTTATTTTGATAAACAATAAACACTAAACATAAGTTACCAAACGGGCCTTAGTTTGAAATGGAGATGGGCGCACGTGCTGACCACATTTGTGGAGACTGGAAACGGGCGATTACGCGGCATCCAAAAAAATAAATAAATAAATAAATAATTCACATAAGGTACTACGTGTCACCATATAATACGTTCAGATAAAAGAAAGTCAAAATTGAAAATTTGGAGTCAGTTTCTAGACTTGCCACCCAATCAGACTTTTCGACATCTTTCACAATCAAATCGAACGTTGGACTGTTTTCTTGTTCTATTTAAACCCCCCTTTAGACACCTCTCAATCCTCCACATTTCTCTTGATTTCATCGTACTATTTATCCCTAAATCTCTCTCTACGCGCGAGCACACACTGGTCATTCCGATCTGCTAAAGTTGGTAATTTTCTGTTCTAGTGTTTGTTTGGTGTGTTGTAGAAATATCTACTGACATAAATAGTTTTTAGATATTTATTGTTCAATAATGTTGGTTAAATACTATTCTGCTTTATTGGATTTTACTTTTTAAATTGAATTGGCGTTGGATATTTCATTGAAAGAAAGGCTTTTTCTGTTGATGGGGTTGTTAGTTGCAGACTTTTTCTGTTGATGGGGTTGTTAGTTGCAGATTTAGATTTATATTCATACACACCCCCCATATTCATGTATGTGTTGCGGTTTCTGGATTTTAATTCTAGATCCATTGATTGATTTATTGAAAATTCTTTTTGCAATTTCTGTGTCTAAATTTCTTCGGTTCTTTGGGTTGGTTTTTTATGATTAAAGGTGTCAGGTGATTTATTCAGGCTAAATGTTGGGTCAATCTCTTTCCAGTGAGGGTTTCTGAATCATTTTTAAAATGGTTTTTTTTCAAAAACATGAACTGTGATCTTTTTCGCTTAAAGTTGCCATCTTTCATTAACCATCTTTTTTTACAAGATCCGATTTTAAATATGAACACATACCCTCTCTCATTATGTTGAATGGAACCCATCTGTCATTTAATTCCAGAATTTGTTTCATTGCTGCTCTGTAGTTTTATCCAGTTTTGTGCAATAGAATCGTGTGATTTGTTTACATATAGAACTTTGTTCAAATTATGCAGTTTCTGTGATCTTCCCTTTTTCTTTGTTTGTCACAGTTGTATTTTTTTTTAGTGACAATTGGGTGTTCATGTTTATTTTTATGCAGTCCCTGTGATCCCCTGTGCACCTTCTTTTTTTTTGGTATTTTGAAGGTATAACAAAATGGAATACCAGCAGGTTCCAAAGCAGGAATATGAGTGCATTATCTTTGGTAAGCCTCCTTAATCACATCTACTTTTACAATATTAGGACAACCTTGGAAAGGAGAGTGACAACTATTTCTATTTGGTTTCCAGATGTTGATGATACCCTTTATCCCCTAAATTCTGGTTTATCTGTACAGTGCACCAAGAACATTACTGGTAATGCATAATTGATTGGTAATTCCTAATGTTTATGACAATTCATCAGTTTTATATTTAAAAATCATCTCTTGACTCTTCTATTGATGCCATTATTTAAGAATATATGATCCAAAAGCTTGGGATAGAGGAGAATCAGGTCACCAAATTGTGTCATCAACTATACGTGGATTACGGGACAACAATGGCCGGTCTCAAGGTATTGCTTTAATTTTTCAAATTATTCTGTAATTACAAAAACAAGAGATCATCATATTGTACAAATATACTAATTAATGTTTTTTCCCAGGCCGTCGGCTATAACTTTGATGACGATGACTACCATAGGTACTGGTTTTCCCTCTGTCATGGACATGTAGTAGTGTATCTTGTATGAATCATATTTGATCATCTCAGATTTTCCCTTTTTTCAGATTTGTTCATGGGAGATTGCCCTATGAGATCCTAAAACCTGACCCTGTTTTAAGGAGTCTTCTACATAGCCTGCCCATCCGGAAAGTAGTAAGTTTCTTCCTTCACCAATATAAAGACAATGTCATAAGCCTTGGTGGTATAACCCTCTGCTCTTTAAAGCGGAGGTGAGGGGTTTGAGCCCCATGCAGGGCAAAATTGTGTGTGTGTGTGTGTGTGAGTTGTTTACCTAACCAATTTAAATACAAGTGAATTGTTAACCTGTATAAAGCTTCCTTGTGTGACAGTGCTTTTGGTTTGTGTAAAACAGATCTTTTCAAATGCAGATAAAGCCCATGTTGCTAAAGTTCTTGGGAGGCTTGGATTAGAGGACTGCTTCGAGGGGGTTATATGCTTTGAGACTCTGAATACCACTAACAATAGAAATAGTTCTGATGCTGAGTCAATAGGGTCAAGTTTAAGTGCCACAGAAACTCTGAAAGTTATTAACCATTCTTGTGAGCCTAATGCTGATTCACTTCTCCCAAAGTCCCCAATTATTTGCAAACCGTTTGAGAATGCCTTTGAACAGGCTTTCAAGATCGCTGAAATCAACCCTCACAGAACTGTAAGATGATCAAACTTTTGTTTTTTTGGAGCTAGATTTTAAGATCCTGGTACTATTTGTTTTTTCAGACAGACAACCATAGTTTATGTATGCATTAGTTTGAATTTGCTGTTAAATTAGTTTTTTGCCACAGCCATGGATCTTTCTATCTATCTGTGCGTTACTCTGATATAACCATTCATTTGCTGTGGTCCTGTACTCTGATATCACCATTCATTTTCTGTGGTCCTCTACTCTGCTAATTATTTGTATAATTTTTACTTCTCTCATCATTTTCCATTTATTTTCTTCTAAGAATGTAGTACAAACTTTTTTTGCTTTGCCAGTTGTTCTTCGATGATAGTATCCGTAATATACAGACTGGGAAGCTTATGGGCCTCCACACTGTGCAGGTAAGTTAATGATATTAATCCATGATCAATGCGGTATCAGAATTTTATTGAATTTTTTTATATATCCAGCGGTTGAATTTTGATTTTTTTGTATCATCTGCCCTGACTGGTGTATTAGAATCATTCTCACCAAGTTGATTGTGTGTGGGATAGGTGGGCTCTTCCCACCGAACAAAAGGTGTGGATTATGCATTAGAGAGCATTCACAATATGAGGGAAGCATTGCCGGAGCTTTGGGATGCCATTAGAAAGTCAGATGTCTGCTACTCTGGAGAAACTGCAATTGAAACACCAGTCAGAGCTTAGCTTTGTAATTTATGACAATGACACGATCAATAATTTGGTTGGGATTTTAACTATCCCTGTTTGTTCCATTCTGTTTACTGGATGTAGATTTCTTCATGTGATGATAAAAGTATTCTTCTTCGTTTTGATGTCACATTATCTACTTTAGCAACGACAAGTTTTTCTTCCTTTACATGCAACTGTCTCATTAATGCTTTGTGGTTGTGGAGTAGGTGATGAGCCCTTGAAATGCATGAAAGATGGGTTTATTTATTTATATAATACACAATATCTTTAGATACTGAAATTTTTGTGTGTGTTTGGGTGGGTGTGGTTGTGATTGTATTGAGTGTGGTTGTGATGTTCATTGTATTACAATGAACATCACAACCACACTCAATACAATCACAACCACACCCACTAGAACACAAACCTGGAAATCTACACGCTTGTTGGGAGCCACCGATTTCAAGGACTTGACTCGCTTATGAATTGTTGCATAAATGTTTGAGCTACAAGCTTTTTGAATATTATTAGAATCTAGGGCAAGTGCACAGTAAAGCTTTGCAGATTCAAATTGCAGTATTCCAGATTTCCTGTTTGATCAGAGAATCAATATTCAGCAAAATTGGTTTCATTTTACAAGATTTCTTCCAAACCTGATGTGCTGGATTAAATCATATTACATTTCAAATTTGTGAATTAAGATGCTTTAAACCTTTGAAGATCCATGAAGTGAGGCCAGAGTATTTGGATGGGTACTACTTTAGAGTCCATACAATACTCCGGAGGTATTTTGCTACGTCGTGGTACTTAGGGATGGCAATTTGCCCTGCCCCATCGGGTACCCGCCTCGCGCCATTTAAAACCCGTTTACGGAACCGTTTAAGAAAACGGGGTGGCAATGGGATTAGAAAAAATAACCCGTGCTTAAACGGGGCGGGGACGGGGTAAGACCCTAATCCGATGGGTACCCGCCCCGCCCCGTTTAAGTATATATATATTTGTACTTGTATATATAATATATAAAGGAAATATTAATATTATATATATCATACAACTATACAAGTCATATTATATCAGTAATGGATGACTCAATATTAGTCATTGTGTTGCATATACTTAAATGTGTGTATTTGGTGTATATGTATCTAAATATCAGATTTATTATTGTAAACACAAATTTCGTGTTCGAGAATCTAGGAACGAAATTGAGTAACAAACAATCAATTTTATTAATTTAAAAAAAAAATGGGTACAATTCTCTGTGGTCGATTCTTTTACAACAAAGAATCTTCCTCTGATTCAATCTCCTTGATGTTCGGTACAATGGCTTCGAAAGTTTGTTCTTGGACCGGTTGTGACGAGCTTTCTTCAAAGCTTCAGGATTGAGGAAGGCTTGACAGGATTTTCGATCGAGGGCCAATAGAGCTTGGTCTCAAATGGTAGATTGAAGGTCTTCGAAGAATAACGGCACTTGTGTGGGGTGCTTAATGTTCTTCGTCTTTAGATTCTTCGATGGTTGAAGGTCTTTGAAGCAGAACGGCACTTGTGTGGCGTGTTTGATGTTATTCGTCTTCAGAACTTTGAGTGTTGGTTGAGGCAGAAGTTCGGCAGAGCTGTTGTGTTATCTTAATCTCTATGTTTTTGTGTCTCCTTGAATGTGTAGGGTGACCTCGCAAAAAGGTGGGAGTTTAATTTGGTAACTCCCCATTAATTGTGTCAATTTTCATAAAAAGAGATTTTATCTTTTTTTATATGAAAATAAATTAAATTTAAATTTGAATTATCACACATGTTTTTTAAAGGCCTGAACCTTCAAGATTTTGACACGTGTCCGTTGACGGGACCCGCAATCGTAAAATTTAATTGATTAAGAGTGTTTAACTTATTGAACAATTGGACGGTGATTAGATTATCACAAAATTTATGTGTCTACAATTATTATAAAAAAAATTGCATTAAAAAAAAAGTATAAACTAGGCGGGGCGAAAAAAATTAAACGGTTGCGAGAACGGGGTTTGGGGATGATATTAGGGGTGGCAAAATTCAACACAACCCGACAATATAACTCAAAATCGACACGAAGTTAGCGGGTTTCGGTTTGAATTAAACTGGTTCAGGTGATAAACGGGTTAACACGATTACGACACCAAAAAAACGTGTCGAGTTCGAGTTCGAGTTCAACCTCCATAACCCGTTTAATTTGTCGGGTCAGATCAATGCGGGTTGAATCGACCCGTGTAACCCGTTTAGCGTTAATATTTATTAATTTATTTAAAAATGTAAAAAATATAAATCTTAATATTGTAAATTTGTTTTAGATGTTAAAAACATGAAAACATATATTTTCACACTATTTGTACTGACGTGTATTATATATATATATATAATCTTCTAATATGTTATATATAGAATAAATGTTCATTTATTTCATTCTTAAATCTATTAGCATTCATTGATTCATTTAGTAATAAAACAACTACTAACTTTTTTAATAAAGACATGGACATGAAATTTATAAATGAATAATTACTTATGCTAAATGGTCTCCAAAAAATCAATAAAATTCACTAAATTAATTAAAATTTACTAAAAACTCATCTCTATCAAATTCATATAATAATCAAAAAAAAATTTATGTTATACCAATGTGGGCTTGATTGTGTCATATTTGACCATGAGAGTGATGCTTACTGAAGAGAATAATATATTTCCTTTTCTTACTTATTATTTAATTTTATGAAGGAGATGTGAATATATATTAGATTATTGGAGTGCAGGTAATATATGGTGGATATGTATATATATATATAATTATATTTAGATGGAGATATAAGGATATATATATATATATATATATATATATTTATATTTAGGTGGAGATATAAATATATAATTATATATATATGGTGGATATATATGTAATTATATATGAATAGTGGTCATAATTGTTATTTAGTGTCCATTTTCTTATATTTTCTCAAACTCTGATTAATTAGTTAAATGTCTAAAAAATCAATTAGAATAATTGATGAGTTTAAACCATTTGATATGAATATCTAGTTTTATGAAATTAAGTTTTATTTATTGTTCCTAGATATATAGTATAACATCTAATAGTTAAAGTAATATAAGTTAGACCACTCCTTTATTTTTTGTCAATAATACTTCAACATTAATATATAATGAAAAAATATGTTAATTCAATGAGATATATACTTAATATTTGTTCTAAATGCTCTATTATTTAAGTGGTATTAATATTTTTATTTGATTTCAAGATAGTGAAAATTGTATTTTTGATTTAATTACTTAGGTAATATAATTAATAATGTTTGTTTGTTATATTCAAAATGAGGGAAATATATTTTTGTAATTTAATTAATGTTTCAAACTTTCATTATTGTAGATTAAATATTATTGTTGTGAAATATATAAACATAAGTCATTGGTGCACTAGTTGTAGAAGCATTTAACTCTCTTAGATCCACCCCATCCCGTCCCTAGTGGTACTCCCTCTATACAATGCTCTTCATTTCTATTGAAAATTGTACAGTTTTATATTATCAAGGATAATGGATTCCTTACAACAGCATTCTTTTTAATAAAAGACCCACACCTCCAACAAGTTACACGGGTCGTGTCGTGTCACTCGTTTAATAAGTGGGTCGTGTTCGTGTTCAAGGTATGTGACACGATCGTGTCGTGTTCGAGTTGACCCATTTATCATGATATTATAAACGGTTGCGGGACGGGGCAAAAAAAGTTAAACGGTTGTGGTGACGAAGAAGTCAAAACTCGTCCCGTCCCATTGCCATCCCTAGTTGTACTCCCTCTATATAATGCTCTTCATTTCTATTGAAAATTGTTCAGTTTTATATTATCATTCTATTAAAAACTGTACAATTTTATATTATCAAGGATAATGAAAAGCATTGTATGAAAGGAGTGACAAAATACCCATGGGGTATTGTAGACTCTCTGGCTGCCGAGAAAGTTGCCTGACATGGTTATTGATTTTTATATTAGAGAGATTAAACCCGTCATTGGCTTGAAGAAGAAGAGGAATTATTAGCCCTCCTGCCATCTGTTATAATTGCTTCAAGGAGGAATTATTAACCTTTTGCTTCTTTCAGTTTTGGGATGGCTTCTTGATTTGATGAAATGGAATTGGACTTTCCACATTCTGTCAGAGCTTATGAACTGCTTCATGCAGGATAATAACTCTCTTAGATCCGGATTCTGTAAGTTTCTTTTTTCAGCAACTTTATGGAGCATTTGGATGGAGAGAAATATGAGGAGGGAGGGAAATAATAATACAATAGGAAAAATCTTTGGACGGAATAAGAAAGTTGAGAGGATTGATGAGAGAGGGAGAGAGAGATACATAATCTGAGGAGCTAACTCCTTCTCTAAGGTTGCTATGAATACTTTTTGGAAAGCTTGAATAACCTGGATCTAAGGTTGGAAGACTTGTGCTCAGCTATCATACCTTCTTGATGTACCTCTCTATCAGGGTGTATTACTTGAGGTAGAATGATTTTAAGAGATTCACATAGAAGTACAGCATTTGATCACAAAGAACCGGTTATGTCTCTTATTTATTTCCTCTCTCCGTTTGGCCGCTCACCAGCAAGTTGAATACCTCTTTGCAGCAATGCGACTGGGTTCCCCACCAAACTTAAATTCTAACATGATTCAATCAACAATTGTTTTTTATGCTACCATATAAATGTTTTGTGTTACGTTTCAGCCCAGTTTTATGTTACCTTTCTTTCATAATTCAGATGCAATCAATCCATAGAGGTGTAGTGTGAGCAATTGCACTGAAATAATTACCAGACCAGAAAACAAGGATGCAAGACAAGAAGATTTCCAAATTCCACTTTCATAGATAAATCTAACGAAAAGAAGGAGAACACAACTACTAACCGATTAAGAAAATTAGGCAAGAAGCAGAAGCACATTAACCCCATCATCTATGGGAGAAAACTAAGAAAAGAAAGACTATGATCAATTAACAAAGAGCAATTTTACGTCCATATACCCAACCATGGTTAGACCATGATTCTTCACACCATGACCAGTAATCATGCAGCCACCATATCTATTTAACTAGTGCATAACATTCTCCCAATCCATAAGTGTCTTCTGATGGAAGGCAGGTGCTACTACGGATGATCTCATAAAAAGAAACCTGCAATATTAGCTACTTTTCAACTTACTGGGTAAATTATATTAACCATCAACCAGAATGAAGCTTATATTCCAGAGATAACACCCGAGTGTGTCCCACACATAGCAGATGAATACATAACTAATTAAACAGGTTTGCATACATATGTACTCCAGTTATAAACACCTATACATGTTTGTGTGTGTGATAGGGAGAGAGGGTAATACTTGAAGAAAGTAATACCTTCACTATCATTCTCCAACATCCTATCCAGTGCACCTCGGAAGAAACCTGAGTCTTCAATTTTACATCCTAACAAAAATGCCTTCAAAAGACTTCTATGCAGGAACCCAACATGAGCTAGCGCAGAGAATGCGACCCTTCCATCCCTGCACCATCCAACTACCGTCTTCATCAATCACGAAATCTTTGTGATTATACCCAGCCTTCACCTTACCCTTCAATTTCTTCATGAACACCTCGTTCAAGGGGAGGATCCTGAAACCAGCCCTCATGCTGCGAACCTGCCACTGCTTGTATGTCTCAGGCCTCTCAACCCTCTCTGAGCCCTCACATGCAATGATATTCATAACCTCTCGCCCATAGAACTCTTTCTCAAAATTTGCCCTCTCCTGATCTTCACGAGGTATGTGAGTGTCAAACATATCAAACCATGCTGAATAGTGAAAGAGTGCCTCCCGGAACCGAGTGACAAAGAAGGGAGCACTGTAGGATCCATTAATAACAGAATGGAGAAAAATGTCCGGATTCATCTTCCTGATTAATTTCAGAACAGCATCCCTTGGACTGTTCACCACAACAGTCTCATCGAGTAAATTCCCAAACCGAAATAGACAATTCACAGCAAGCACCTCATCGCTGTTAATCTTAAGCTCCCCAATTTCTATAGTTTCCCATTTCTGTGCTATGGCATTGTACTCAAAAGGAACATTAAAGCGCTCACAGTACTTCGCCAACCGACGCCCTGTCTCCTCAACCAATTCTGCAGGCCGGAAACCAGGTTGGGGGAGCTCTATCCCAGTAATGCGAAGCTTGGGAGGTCCTTCAGGTATTGTTGAGAGATGTTGGATAAGGATGGGCCACTGGAAACCGTACAGGATACCAAAATCAATAATATGGAGGTCCCTTTTTGGAGATTTCGCAGCTAGATTGAAGATCATTTTGTTTGCAAAGAACATTGCCATCTTCTTGAATGGACAGGCTGAAAGATAAAGCTGGTAAGCTTTCAACTTCTGGGCAGCTGATATTCTCTTGGAAGCTAGGACTGTATAAATCTGAGATCCAGTGCCGGCCAACCGTGCCTCAAGACCGTTAGCGAAGATATAGGCCAACCTCTGTGTTCCATCACCAGTGGGAGAAGAGTGCTGTCTGATCTGCTTGAGTTGTTCAGTTGCTGTCCTGTAATCATCAGCAGCAACAGATTGTGCACAGTTGATCAAAAGTGTCCTCAAATCCACCACTTCCTTAATGTTGCTCTGATTCCTAGCACGAGACTTTCCGCCATTAGATCCACGTGGTTGTCCATTCTGCTGCAACACCGATCCACATGGTTGTCCATTCTGCCCCAAGGTGTTGCTCGCTCCACACTGCAGTTCTTCATCAACGGTATAACATGTAGGGGGATCATCAGTACTGAGCAAAACTTTGTCGAACAACTCTGATAACTCAACCTCTTCAACAAAAACTGCCGACTGCTTGTTTCTCCTCTCTTCTTCTAGATCAGTGTCCTCCCGGAGATGGTTCTTCCTTCCTCTTGAGCCATTAGGTGAGTACTCCCTCTCGTGCTTCTCTACCTTGACCACAAGTTCTGAAGGCTCTTCTATTGACTTTGGAGGCAATGTGTAATTCTCTAAATCAATAATCAATTGATTATCAGGAGGAAGGAACTTACTAGCTTCCTCCATTCCTCTCTTGAACTGCAAGATGGAATCGCTATCACTAAATACATTCGAAATCAGATGGGGACTCAGAGAAGAGTCTATTGGGCCACTAACATTTTTACTGAATATAGAGCCAAATAACCACTGCGAACCAGTCTGCAAAGTCGACTGGAAAGAGTATTCCGAGGAATGACTTTGTATCAGTGATGGTGTACACTGATACTCATCACGATCAATAATCGGTTGAGTATCAATGAAGTTGCCAGCACTAGTAGTGCAGTTAGTACTATTCTCACTAGAGCTTCCAAAGAAATTACCATCTTTACTTTCAATGTTCTGATTGAAGTAAAGAGGGTGTTGATCAGGCAGAGGCAGATACTGTTCACCGATAACTTCATACAAAGATTTCTCAGCGGCTTGTACAGCCAGAGGATCATGAAACATACTGGGCTTTTCCTCCATGTTCTCTTCCATGAGTATCTGGCTCAGGTACTTGAGAACCGTTTCGGAAAACTCCTGGTCATCAGGAGATTCGACTTCGGAGCTCACATTCGAAGATGGAGCAAGATCACCAGGGTCTGGATCAGGTGGAAGGAAAGGAGCATCCATCAAACTGAAGTCCAAAGAATCATCTATGAATTTATTTCCGTTTGTGAGATTTTGTGACTGATCGAAACCGAGTAAAACAATATCCTCATCGAAATTGAAACCATTCATGGAATCAGGGAATTCACTGAATCGTGGATCCATAACCATCTATGCCCCCAAAAACCCTGTATCAAATCACAATTCACCCTCAGTGAGTTCAACCTTAATTAACCAATGTTCAACTTTAATTAACCAATTTAAAGGAAAGGACAACTACCCGCCTACCTCTAATAACCTAAATTAGCAACCAATAATTCAGGAAACTCGCATGCATATATACATATATATATATATATATGGGAGTATATATAAACCCTGCAACATTCAAACAGGCATATTAAAAATAAAAAACAAAAAACACTGAAAGAAACAGAGAAACACAGAGAGACAGAAAATCAGAAAATTAACTCTGACATGAATAACAAAACCCTAGAGCCAGGTGAGAATGAAATAGATAAAAGAAAGAGAAACAACTCGAAATTTTCAGGCATGTCTTATAATTGTAATAAAATCAGACAAATAAAAAGACGATTAAGATATAATTATTTTCAACTAGAAGAAGCATAGAACAGTCAAAGAACTAAGAACACGACTTGCAATACAGAAAATGTGTGCGTAATCGTACCTGAGAGAGAGGACGAGAGACCCTTGGTAATGGTTGATAAAAGCACGGAACTAAATAGCAAAGCTAAGGTTTTCATCTATTTAAAAAGAAAGAAAATGGGATGAGACCAAGTTTTGCGAAGGTTCTCTGAAACAACAATCTCAACCAGTGTGCGCTGATCAGTTTGTAGGAAAACAAGATCGACTGACTGACTAAAGTGTGGCACTTTCTTTTACCGGCTATAGCCAGTCAGAACGCCGGTGAAACTAATTCGCTTATCCTCATCCCTAAATCTGGAAAATGACAAGTCAAACATTTTATTGTTTGACAAGTTCCTACTTCCTACCCTACCATCGTTGTTCACTCTCCAGATTCGTTTTTCACCGTCTAGAACACATTTGTTTTTGTTTTCTTGTTTTAAAAAACAAAAACCTATAAAATTAAAAGAGTAAATTACACTACCTCTCTCCTGAGTTTAGTCGATGTGCACTTAAGTTTGTAAAATTATAGTGAATTTATTTTTAGATTTATATGTTTGTAACACTGTATTTTTTTTCATTATCTGTCGGTTAAAAATTAGTGTGATGAATGTGTATACAAGAATATATGTGAGTGTGATATTGTAAAGACAAAAACATAAATTATAAAAGAATTATTAATAGTACCTTTTCAATAGTTCTAACGGTGAAAGTGAGTGTAATTTTAAAATAAAAGAAAAAGTAAATGTATATTGACAATATTAGAAGAAAATCAATGTAATTTTTTAATTAAAAAATACTAACGTTTTTTAAATCCAAGTAGGATTCCATTCACTTCATTCTTCTTTTTTATTTTTTTTATTGTTTTAAATAAAATAAAAAATTAAGAAAGATATCATAATCATAAAGTTACTACTGTTTAAATGGATAAGGTATTCGTTACACCCACACCAGACGCACCGTGTATCTGGTGCACTTAATATCTATAGCTGCAGATGATCATTATGTAATAAATTATCGTTTAATAAAATATTTACTGTTCAATAAATGTGGGGGTTGCAAAAAATTGTAGAGAGAATTGTTTTAGGGCCCGTTTGATAACCGTTTATGTTTAGTGTTTATTGTTTATAAAAACAAATTTTGACGATAAACATGTTTGATAATTTTTGTTTTGTTTATAAATTATCAAAACGTTTTTAAAACAACACTGTTCATAAGCCTTCAAATCTTAAACACCAAAATGATGTTTATTGTTTATGTTTATTAAAAAAAAAAAAAAAAAAAATTTCTTTTTTATCTAAAATGTTGATTATATTATTTTAATTAAAAATTAAAACTAAAAGTTAGAAAATGAAAGAAAAAAAATTGTAAAATACTATTGTTTGATACAACGATAAAAATATTAGAATTCTCAAGTGTGGACAAAATTAAAGAGCATCAATTGCCTTGAGAAAAAAATATTGGGTATTATATGAATAATTATTAATATACTTGATAATAAGAAATAGTTATTTAGGGGCACCTATGCTATAAAAAAACCTTATTTGAGGAAAAAACAAAGAAGTCTCAACCATCTCCTTGTCAAAGAAATAAGAATGATATTTTGTACTCATATCATTCATTCATTTTTAGTGTTGAAAGAAAAATATAAATAAAAAAAATGAAAAAGAAAGTAGTAACGTAAGAAGTTCAAGAGAAAGAGTATGCCCTCCAAATCTCTCTTCTCACTCCATACAAATTGGACCGAACCGAACCGTTCACTACGGTTCCGGTTCCGATTTTAAATTTTAGGAACCATTCACTACGATTCCAGTTACAAGTCTTGGAACCGGAACTGGAACCGTTGAATATATATATATATATATATATATATATATATATATATATTAAATAATAACATTTTGTTATGTAAAAAAATTTAAACAATGAAGTTATTATAACTATTATAAGGTTAAATACAACTCCTATAATAACCGAATTGAACCGAACTCATTTATTTCGGTTTCAAAATTAAAGAACCGTTGGGAACAATTCTAGTTTCGGTTCTCCCAATAACCGTAAAGAACCGAATTGTGTGCATCCCCCTACTTGTTAGAGCCTTCTGGATTGTGGGTCATTCTACTTTTATAGTATCATTTCTTGTGTAGATATATATGTAATCCAATATTATTTATTTCTTTTTTATGTATTTTTCTTGTTCTGTTATTACTGTATATATTTGTTGTAGTATAAACTTGACTTTTTATTCAGTTTATTGTGTTGATTTAAATAAATAAAAAACAGTTTAAGGTTAACAAATATGTTTTTCTGTTTATGATTTTTAAAATAAATCAAACGTTTTTTTGTTATCAAACAACACTCATGTTTATGGATAAACAAAAGCGTAACATAAACATTGTTTATATAACACTTAAACAATAAACACTAAACATAAACGGTTACCAAATGGGCCCTTAGTTATTTGCACATTTGCGTGCACACAATCACACGGCATTACTGGGTCAAACGCTATCATAGATTCATGTATCATCGCTCACTATTTTGGTAATTTGACTTAAAATGGATGTTTTGGTCGAAAATGACATCGAAATAATAGTGAGCCTTATAATCAACAAACTTGAAATTATCTTGGTTCATTCAACTGAGACTCAAAGGTAGAAACTAAGATATTCAAAACCTATGATGAGTGACACATTCTCCCTATTACTTTTGCTATTTTCTTTTTTTGAAAGTACTAATTATAAGGAGTATTACTTATATAGTCTAGGATAAAAAATATATATATATATAAGGTATATTTTTTATCTGGTTTGATCCAATTTTGGTTGAATTTTAACATAATATTTTGTAAAAATTTAATCTAATTACTGCCAAGTAGAAGTTGGTTTAAGTTTTTTACACGTGTCACTGAAAGCCGGTAAGCCTCCCAATCATAAAATTAAGCGAAATTTGTAGTATTTCGTTTCTTGCTTGACGAGCAAAAGCCGCCTTTGTGATCTGTCTTCATAGTAGTAGTAGTATATTATTATTATTAATTAGTAATGTTTGAATTGTATACCTATACGTGCGTGCGGCCCAAGCTGCTGACAGAATTGATAATACTAGTAATACTTGGAGAGGAAGTCTTTGGTTTAGTTGATTAATTAATTAATCATTATTATGATTTGACATAGGTCCTACTTCTTTTAATGGTTCCAAGGTATTATCAGTTGATTATCTACCAGTCAACTAGGAAAAAAGATTAATATAAGTTATATGAAACATGTATATATAATTATATATATACGAATATAGTATTGAATTGACATGTGTGTTTGTATTAAATAATTTATGATGGAACACCACTTATGTTTGATGTTTCTCCTAATTGTATACAGGAATAATAAAATAGTCCCAAAATTGTTAGCCACCTTCACATTAGAGACTTTTTTATTTTTTTCTTTTCTAAATATATATTAAAGAAAAAATATAAGAAAGAAGAAGGAAAAAAGTAGTGAAAACAAGGGTGACAAAAAATTCCGTTGCCGGGAATCGAACCCGGGTCTCCTGGGTGAAAGCCAGATATCCTAACCGCTGGACGACAACGGATCGTTGATGGTATTTTGACTCTTGTTAATTTAAACTGTTTGTACTACATCCAAGCCCTGTAAGATCACATAATGCAGTAGTAAATTGTGTTGGATAGTGGATCATCATAACTCTACATTGTCCAAGTTTGTCTGCTAATGGGCCTATTCTTCAATGAGCCTAAAGAGGATCCAACTTGTTCTCGTCGGAACAAAATTCAACTCAGAGCCCATCAATTAGATAGATAGATTGGGTTTCTGATCTTTAAAATATGCTTTGGGCTTCTCTTAGGATTTACATATCAGCAGGCTTTCCATTTCCATTCCTTGATATGGAATAGACTATGGTTGGCTTTATTTACATTTGTCAAATGTGGGACATCCCAAAACTAGCACCTGAATCTTCTTACCAAAAATGGGCCCAACTTAGAATTGTTACAACTATTTTTAACCTATATTAAAAAAAAAAATGAAAGTCCAGAATAAAATGCTGTGTGTGTGAGAGAGAGAGAGAGAGAGGAGGAGAGAAGGTACAAATCGTTTTCTCTATTAAATTAATAATCCCACCCGCATCCTAATCACCTTTTTAGATCACCCACATTTTAATCTCCTGGTCCATCATATAATGAAATTTCCACCACAAATTAAGCATGAATTCATATATAAAAAGAAATAAAAAAAGGAAAGAAAAGGTTTCCACCTCTCATTTTCAATTCTAGCATTTTATTGGGATTTTATTAAAATATTAATATAATTATTAGAACAGTCCCATGCGTTTGACACTGAGGTGAGGTGAGGTAAGAAAAAATCCAAAGAGAGGCTATCCAATTGTAGCCACAAGAACATGATACCTTCCCCATTTATCTCTCTCATGAAAGAGATATTATATACATACTAACAAGTATATTAGCGTTAGTATATATCACCAATGGATGTGTGACATGTGAAAAAGACATCCCCAACATGCTCAATCAATGAATTGGCAACAAGATAAGCATCTTATGTAAAGTTTAGATTTGCTACCTCTAAGCCCTAGTTTGGGAGTAAGCATTTGGGTGCAAAGGTCGCATTTCAGCCGTTGGTGCATTACAAACGCTATATTTTTTAATTTAGCGTAAAGACAATAAATATAAGGGTTTGTTTGGTTTAATTTTTTATTTTCTAATAATTAAAAAATTATAAATTAACAATTTTTGAAAACTCAATTAATATATATATATATATATATTTGATAAACAGTTTCTTCTTTATATAAATGGAACATTACGTTCCAATTCCGTTTTCATTCCGCCTAATTTGAAATCTGATTTTATCAGACATAATTGAATTTACAGTTTTATTCTTTTCAAGGTTTCATTTATTTTCTTTCCTTTTAGGGCTACTCAATTATCTGTTTTAGGTCGCATTTGAGAGGCAATAAAGAGATGAAGAAACTGTTACTGGTTTAAGCTATATAATTAGAGTATATTTTAGAAATATACTTTAGTGATTTAATTTATAATTCAGGAAGGATAACTCCTAAACCCAACCCCATCACAAGCTTTGTTGGATTTGGACTTGACATATATATGTTTCCCAAACCAACCCTTATTATGAGAAGATTATCAGATTTCCATGCACCTAATTTTGTACAGCTACAATGGCTCCAAGTGGACACTCACAATTACTCTCAAGAAAAAGGTTCATTTCCTGCTACCACCAGCAGTGTTTCAAAAAAGATCTTTGGACTAACTTGAATTTGAATCTAAAATTTCTGACAGAAAAATATATTATAAGATTCATTTTTCTTAGGAATGTCAGCATAAACCGTCCAGTCATATTTCCATCCCGTGCCCAGCTTCATTTGAAAAATTGAAATGGTTTTGGAGATGTCCAGGACATTTGCAATTGATTCGCCCAAACCTATTCTGGTCAACCAATGGTGAAATGTCACCATTGGGCTACAATGGTTAGGTTAAAAAAGTGAACTGGGCCATTTGTTTGGCTAAGTGATTCACTTTATCTAGCGAATCACTAAGTCAATCATGTTTATGTGGGCTCACTTTAATGTCTGCCTTTATATTTAAATAATAATAATTACTTATCGAAACAACATCATTTTGATAAGTTGTTTTAAAAAATAAATAAAAAATACGTGGCATGCTCTCAGGACATCGTGTGTTCTGCAACGGTCATATGATTGTTGCATCTCCAAATAGGCCTTAAGTTTGCCAGAGACCCTCTTTTTTGCTTTTCTTGCAAAAAAAAAAATTTTAAAATAAAAATTAGAGGCTTGCCAAAGAGCCGTTTAAGGCACTGTTTACCAAACAGATTTTTTGGTCAACAGTGCTTAAAATGGCTCTATTGGGTTTTAAATAATTATTATTTTTACTTTTTTTTATCTTTTTCATCCTTATAAATACACCACCCATTTTTTTTTACTTCGCGTCCCTTTTTTAGATGAAGAAATCATCATAAGCTTCAACGTCATTCAGGATACAAAGAATTATTTTCTAGCATCTTGAATTCTTTATGAAATTGCTCTGGTGTATATAAGCAATTCTCGTCAAAGTAGTCTTTCATTAGCTGACGGTTGCTTCCTTCTTGGTCATGATGAATAAATTGCCGCCTCTGAGATGGTTGAAATACTTGTGATATAATCTCTGATGTACAGCAACTCAGAATTTCTTTGTAGGTAGATACATGGTCTTCAAGCAATTTGTTAAGATCTATTAATGAGGAGGATGACGAAGAACATAGAGAATTAGAATCTAACAAAAGTCATAATGACGAAGCTATTGAAAATTTGAAATTGAAAAAGATCGTGAATAAACTTTTGCAAGAATAAAAGATATGAAAGTAGTGACAATTTTATAAATGAGCAAATGAGTGTTTATATAAGATGAAAAATATAATTGTTGGAATATAGCCGTTAGTAAATAAATAAACAAATATTTTGTAATTTTAAGTTTAAATTGAAAAAAATTAAATAGTTATTAAAATATTATTATTTTGGCTAGATTCAATCTAAATGGAGCCTCCAATCAAATTGCACGTGCCTACACATGCTTCCCAGTCAGTCTTCCTCGAAACATGTTATTTTAAGTGTTATGTTCGAATAGGCAACAACTTCTGCATAAAGTGAGTTTCGCAAAAATACGAATATTAATATGGATGTGTTAAGTGTTATGGTAGACAGGTAGGCAACAATATCTACATAAAGTGAGTGTTGCAAAAATGCGAATGTTGAGATGAATGTGTTAAGTGTGATGTTGGACAGATAGGCAACAACATCTGCATAAAGTGAATGTTGCAGAAATGCAAACGTTGAGATGGATATGCCAAAAGATTAGAAATGATAAAATTAGAAATGAAGACACTCGAGAGATGGTTGGAGTAGAGCATCAATTGGAGATAAAATGAGAGAGAATCGATTAAGATGGTTTGGACATGTGTGCAAAGAAGACCCTTAATTACACCAGTCAGAAAAAGTGACATAATCTAAATTGAGGGCAATGCTAAGGGAAGAGAAAGACCAAAGTTAATATGAATAGAGTTAATAAAGAAATATTTAATAGCATGTGGATTAACTGAGTAGATGACCTTAAGTTGAACGGAATGAAAATATCAGCTGAACTCAAGCAATTGAAAAAAAAAACTTGGTTGTTATTGTTGTTGTAGTGTTGCACCAGATCCTCTGATTAGCTTGTCCTGACCGTCCAATTCGTAAGAGGTTTTCGTGGCATTTCATTATTGAAAGCACAACAGATCATCTTAACCGTTGTTCAACATGGAATACAGATGACGTTACATTCACATTTCATTCTGTTCTTTGACGGTGTTCTGATCATAAAGGCCATGCCAGTAAATATTGAATTCAAATAATACACAAAAAAGGAAAGTAAAAAAACAAAAAAAAGTGTTGGATGTAAACTAAATACAAACCTAAACTTTAATATTATTTTGCCCAAAATACAATGTTTGTAAATCCAAACTTCAACCATTGCATCAAAGAATTACCCCTAGCGTTAAAAGAGAACAACAATCACTACCGACTAAACATTACAACAAATGAACTTCAATTCCCAAATCAGCATTAAAGAATGAACCTCAATTCCCAAATTACCTTTCACTTCTTCAACAAACCAAAAGAACAGAAGACCCAGACATTGAATGTGAAAGAGAATGCCGATATTCTTCTGGCATCAAAGAATCCTGTTAGCGAGCTTTTATTCTGTCAACCATTTACAAGGGCTAACCTCTCCATGCAGGAAAGAAACACGGCGAGACCTAAACAAATTACATAAACTACCTTTTCTTGTCACCCCCCTTCTTTGTCATACTTTTTACATATTCATAATAGTAATAATCTAAAGACGCCGGTTGGTATTGGCGCGGCTTCTTCCAGTATTATGCTACCAGCTCTCTAATTGAGTGAGCTTTCAGAGAAGAAGACATGTCTCGTGCTGCTGTTTAACCTGTTGCTTGGCTTGGTTCTGGGACCAGTAAGCATGGGCGGCTAGGACCCTGTCCAATAGCTCCTGGGGTACAGGTTCACCCCTCCTTTGCTGAGGGGATATTCTTGCCGTGTGCACCAGTGTTTTCCACTTGTCCTGCACAACCCCCCATCACACAAACCCACCTCATGTGAGCACTCTATTTTGAAAAAGTATCCGTATGTATGTATGTATGTATGTGTGTGTGTGTGTGAATATACATATAATATACATAAGAAGATAAGTAACAACTCATAATGACCCTTTTGCTTTACCACCCAAGCACTTTGAGCTGCTTAAAGATTCATATCAGCTATTATATGTTATTTGGCTATGGGAAGAAAAAGGTGGGTGACCATCATTTGGTAGGACATGACAATGATCAGGAAAGAATAGATAATACACAAACTATATCTATGAAATCGTGCAAGACTAGACTTCAAGAGATTCCTTGGCACAGGACCACAGAACAGATAAATCATAGTCTCATTTACCAGTAATACAAGCAACTATTGCCTTGAACCAATTAAACTACCAAACCTTGTGGGCCCAATCTGTGTAGTGGTCTTCTTTGTTAACATTTAAAAAAATTATAGGATGTCAGAAAAGGGGAAAGGACATGGGATTTAACGACGAGATCAAGTAATAATTTAGTCCAGCTAAAATAGAAAGGCGGTGAAATATATGCAGAGGTGGCGGCATATCACTTCTATACCTTCAAATCCACATAAGTTCGATGCTTTGCATTATCAAAGGCTCGCAGTTTCACGTCACGCCATCTGTAAATAATACGATAATTAGCCGAAAATATCCCAAAAGAAAAAATGAAAAAAATAATTCAGCAATCATAATAGGAAAAAAAAGGCCTCTGCCAAGGGTTGTAGTCTAGTAATATCTCTTCAGCCTCCCAAAGTAGAAGGTGAGAGTTTAAGTCCCTGTAGGGGCAAATGGGTGTGAGTTTCTTGTCAAACAAAAAAATAATAAATATAAAGGCTTCTCTATTTTGAGACAAGTTTTCAGTTCTTGAGCACAGAATTTTGCATTCATGTTAAAAAGTGGGTCTGATGATTCAGTTGTAAAGTAAACCAGCTCCTTATAATTATTGGGTTAGGTTTCACCATCATACCTTCCAGTTCCAAGCTTCTCAACAGCTTGAACCAATGCCTCCACTTCAGAAACAGAGAAGGGTCTACGAATTCGACGCTGGGCAACCTCAGATCGCTTAGATTTCCGCATAGGAACCACAGCTAGTGCCTCCACATTCATTGCTGGAACAGCAACCAATGCTCTAGAATCTGTAGTGCTTTTATCGATTGACATGTCAGGAGGAGAAGGCGCTGAATCATGGTCACTTTCAATAAAGTTGCCCAAATTTGTCACTGGAGGATCCAACGGGGCGTCATAATTCCCCTCTTTAACTACATTACGAACTGCATTAGGGGCAGGTGGGTACCTGGTAAGAGAGCATTACATCATTAGTTGAAAGCAACCGACTTAAATCATCTCTCCTCAGATCTGTTATATATTAAAAGAACTTGGATTCTACTCAATTGTAAAATGTTCCTTAAACTACCGTAACATAGCAACAACAATTTAAGTCTGACAAGGCTGCGTCCATCTGACCCTCCCCAGACCCCAAAGTGATGGGAGCCTCATGCACTGAGCTAGCCTTTTTTTTTTATGACAAAGGAAAGCGTAAAATTTAATCTTTAACATGACCATGCTATAAATTAGATTTTGTCGGGGAAATTCTAAAGCAAACACGAAATAGGTCACGGTATATCTGGTTTACCTTGTCAGTGGCTGAGGGACATCACAAGGGAGGAGAAAGGAGCGATCACTGGGGCATAGAGGTGTAGGAGTTTGAGAAGGATCAGGTTCCAGAGTAAAACCCAGAGCATCCAGCTTGTTATCATGAGATATTCCAGTCTGCTGCAGAGTTTTGCTATCATCCCTAATCTTCTTCCCCTGAAGAAGTACACCAATATGTAGTCCACCACCTAGAATAGCAGTCACTGCCTCCATAACTGTCCTCTGCACAACATTCACATCCCATCAGCTCATAATTTTTTAATTCAAACAGCAAATCTGTAAGCCTAAAAGGAAACTGAACAGAGAGGAAGACCTAAGAAAGACTGAAGCAATGCGTCAAAAATATTAAGATCTCATCACTGCAGAATTTTCAGCCCACAAAAGGAGGGGGGAGGGCATTTTGGAAAAAAGAAATAAACATTAGAGGAGTTCCCAGGACTTGTGCCACCACAGTGACATAAGAAACAAAGAGGAATATTATATATTTTTCAAATGTACCCTCACTTCTGTCACAAAACATGTCCACACTCCACCCACGGTGTTCATTATTCAAGTTATAGAATACAAAATAAGAGATGAACACATGAATTTAGCCATAAAGAATGTAAGTTCTACCCGTACACATAAACATGTCCACACTCCACCCACGGTGTTCATTATTCAAGTTATAGAATACAAAATAAGAGCTACATATGAACACACGAATTTAGCCATAAAGATTGTAAGTTCTACCCGTACGCATAAACATAAAATCTATGAAATGAGGGGAATGCATGATCAGCATGACATACCTCATAATCATCATAGAACTTATCACATCTACTGCTATGTTTTCCCCCCTGATATGTCACATCTACTACAATGCATGGCAAAAGGTAGCTGCAAGATGCTTGTATTAGAATGAACAGAGTCATGTCGATGATCGCATACCTTCAGAGAACCCACAGTTGCAGTTTCTGGAATCTCAATAAAAAGCTCCGGAACCTTGAAAGACTTTATTCTAAGCTTCACTGAGTAAAAGCACAGATATATTTGTATAAGAACCCCTTTGAATGTCAGACACCAATCAAATCAAAAGAGTACACAAATCACTCCATCAAAGGTTCTCTCATACCATGGGAATCCTTGGACTGAAAGGATGTATGTTGACCTGCTGGAGAAGCTGTCATCCCGGTGGCTGCATTAGGAGCTAGGATTATAAAAAATAATAGAGAAAAAACAAATTGTAAACCAAACAGAGGAGTTAATATTGGGGGGCGGGGGAGGACGAAGAAGAGCAAACAGAAGAAGAAGAGAAAGAGGGGGATGGAAATAAACCTCCATGCATTATTGCACCTGAATCAGAAGCATCTCCACTGAAGCCCTTCCCAGGTAAACTAGATATTCCCTCACTACTAATCCCTCCATCAGAATTTGATACTGAACTACAGTTATAAAGTTTCCTCTTTTTGAAAGGATAATCCCTTTGAGACCTTTGGCGTTTGTAGAATTTTTTCCTATTACGGTAAGCAGGCTTTCTTTCTGCACCTGGAGACAACATCATTATAACATCCAATTAAATAAAAGTGATGTGAATGAAAATCGTGATAAAATCAAACTAAATGAGTGAAGAACGCAGGACAATCAAAGAGTAATCAGCCACTCACCATTATAGAATTGTTGCTCATCCTTCAATTTTGGAGTTACTTTCCAATATTTTGAAGCCAATAACTTCCTTATTTTTCGGTCTCCAATCCGTGATGGTGGCCTAAAAGCCTTTGCTGTGGTGCTAGGTTGAGTGCACCCAGAAGAGTTTTCGTCATCATCTCTAATAACTAACTTTACATCATCCCGAGACATGGGGAAAGAACCACAAAGAATGTCATCCCTGCACAAAGGCAACTTCACACTATTGTCTACACAAATTACATTGGAAGGTTTCCTGTTCCAAACAACCTTACCCTCTGAAATGCACAAATCAGCTCTGGTACTATTACTAACTGACACATTACCGGTGTTTGGAGGCTCAATTTTCATTTGTTTTTTGTTATCATACTCTACTGTACAATTGCAGGACTCCCGGTGACCAGTGGAACCTATCTTCACTTTGGTAGCCAAGGTTCCAACTTCGGCCTTGCTTTTGCCATTGACTAATTTTTCCGCAGAAACGGCCTTCTCTGGACAATCTGAAGTTGTTACTACAGATGCAAGTCCAGAACAAGCATCGCGATGAGCATTTGGAGATTCCTTGAAGCTATGATTAAGAACGGGATTCTGTGGGACAAGTTCTGAAGCTATAAAACACCTGTCAAAGCTTCCTTGATCACAAGGTTCTACTTTCAAAGGGTTAACCACTTTCTGTTGTTCTTTCTTTACAAAATCTTTCACAGATGCACACTGTTCTTTTCCAGGTAATGTATTACTAGAACTAGGAGAATTTTCTCCTTCCAGTAATAAATTGCCAGCTACAGTAGCCAATAAGTCAAATGCACACATTGGATTGTCATCAACTTTCTTCCTGAATGAGCACCTCGGCTACAAGTAACAAAGGAATTACAGATTAGTGCTTCAGAAACAAAGACCAACAGATAAAACAAATGAAGGAATAATGAGCAGTCCTGGCAAGGCGGATAGTTATTACCCTAGCCGATCGGGCAGCTCGGGGCGTGGGAGGAACCTGATAGCCATTGAATCCGTAGTCTAACCTCTTCTGCAGCACCATATCTCGGAGATCATACCAAGAAGAACTCTCAAACGCAGAATACAAGCATTTTTTGGATATATTTAGAGGTCTAAAGAACCTGTATCACGCCTGCCAATCACCTGTGCTCAGTGACCAAAGATGAGAGTCCCTGTCGACAAACAAACATTAACAATGGGAATGTGCTAGCGAGAGGATAAGACAAAGATTAACGCAGGTAAGATAACAAGAAAAACATGCTAGCTAGTGTGAGGTTATAATGAAATTAAGACCCTAGACATTGAAATGACAAAAAAAGATTCAAGGAACAGTATCCAAATAGTTAGGAAAGGGATTTGATAGAGTCGAGTAGAGTCAAGTCGAGTGACGTATACTAGACAAAAAGAAAATATACTAACTTATTATTAGAACAAAACAGATAACAAGATAACAAAAATACAAATTCTTAAACCGCAAACAAGGGTTGAAAAGGTGGTACACGAAATTCACCAGAAAAAAAAGGAGAAAATAAGAATGTCCTTCATCAGAATAAATTCGGTGGACAGCACAATTGTATGGGAACACTTGATCAAAAATAAATTAACACAATAAAGAAACATAAAATATAGAGCGAGTGAAATCCTGCAAGCCCACATGCCAGTATATAAAAAATAAAAACGATAAACATTGCTTCAGGAAGAATGGAATCGGCTTCTTGTAATTGGAACTGAATGAAATTAGTTCTAACTTTAAACTATTTTTTTTCAATTCCAATTCCATGCTCCCAAAAATAGCTTAATTATCCTTGCTCGGATTACCATGTAGATACCAGACAAAGCCCATCAAATGAGAAGTGCCAGGGAAAAATGGCCAAGGAGGACACTTCCTTGGAATTATATCACAGGTGATAGGATTCCAAGAGAAGAAACAATTGGAAGTCTTATAACTGCCAGTCCAACAGTAACTGGTCATAATGGCCACTTCACATCAAACCTTACAAGATCCAATATTTATATCCTTTTCCTTTTTTTTTTTCTAGACAATCAAACAGAGCTCTTAACAGATTTGTAAAAAATATATGAGAAAATCAATTTACAGTTTCGACTAATCAAACCACTATGAGCATGGACACATTTCTGTCAGATCAGCATGATCCATATACAAACAACATGCACCCAGCAACACAAGTTAAAACTATACCAGACAGAAGAGGAAAGAAACACGAAATTGTGTAGAAATATACATACTCGTAAGGACAACGCAATTCACTTGATATCATGCCTCTTTATCAAATATACTGAACAGTACAATTCGGGGCAATTAAAATCCAAAAAATCTCTCCACACTTCTAAATTTCATACAGAACATATATCTAAATGAAGCAGAGGGGGGAAAGAAGAAATTAAAAAAAAATGATTAAAACCCTCGCAAAACCCTGATATGGATGATCAAACAATAGAATCAAAAGTAAGACGGGATAATCATTTCAGACATCCCCGAAAATGAAGGAATATTTACACACACGGATGATCTAAAACCCCCGGAGGAGATGAATCGGGAAAAAATCAGATAATTCAGGTGAATTCATATGAAAAAGGAATGGGAAAGAAAACAATGGATCTCGGTCATCTCTCCGAAATTCAGAAAAAAGAAAAAAAAATGATCTTGGACAAGATTTAAAAAAAAAAAAAATACTCCAAAACCCAGATCGAATCCATCAGGGACGGAATCCAAGATGGAAAAGACAAATCCGGGAAGAAATTGCAACAAGAAGACTAAATTCAGATGAAATAAAATCAGACACCAACCATGCAATATAATCAGGTCCATCTTTAAGATTTTCTCGGCAACCAAACAGTAAAAACTGCAACCTTTTCGTAATGAAACGAAGAAATCCGGTTATCTCACCTGTGGAGAACGATTTGAAGTCGGATTTACCAAAATTTCGCGTTGAGAGTTAATTTGTGCCCTCGAGAAAACAAAATTCCGGTGAAATTTCGTAAAAAAATTACAGGCGAATGTAAGATCGGAGAATTGTTGGAGAATTCAAACAACAAATCTCACATGAATCACAATTTGCATCGATCACGAAACTTTCTTTTTCTTAATCCACTATCCCATGTTTTCTCTTTCTTTCTCAGAGAACAAACGTTGTTCTGGACGCTACCCTCTCTTTTCTCTCTCCTCTCTTTTCTCTCTCTCTGTCCCTCAGATGGCCAAAACCCTCTGAAAACCACCCAACCATTTGCTTAAACCCCAGCTCTTATACCATTGACTCCGATTACCGGATCTATCGGTAAAATCCCATGGTTTTACCGGCTTAGCAGGTTGAAGAAACCACCTAATGACCGGTTCTTCGCCAGAGGGTGACCCCATACTATTGCTAAGTGTGTCCAGATGGCTCCACGTGGAGAAAGATATGGAATCGTGTGGTCTCCGCTATCTACACGATCTATAAAAACGTTGGGTCACGAAGAGAGGGAATTTCATGTTCTTTCTCAAGTTTGTAGGGACATCCATCTAAATTATACTTCCAAATATAGGAAATAATTCTCAAGTGCCACGAGCTGATAATTCAAATGACCGTGTAGTCCTGTAAAAATTATATATATATATATATATATATATATATATATAACTATTGTGCAACAAATTTAAAAAGTATTACTTGAAGACTTAAGATCACCTAATTTTTGCCAAAACCAAACTTACTTTATGTTATATACAGTTACATTACATAGGAGGAAAACTACGACTTAGATGCAGAAAAAAACAAAATAGGACTTAGATATTATTTGGGCAATTTTTGGAAAATTCTTTTTTCCAAAAAAAAAAAGAAAATGGGAGAAGAAAAAATAATGACAATGACTCTCTTTCCATCTGTTTTAATTTATTACTAGTATTTAGTGAAACTCAATTAAATTAAGTTTCTAGGTAGAAGGATCATAAATTTGAGGAAGTTGTTGTAAAAGATGTCAAATTTTTTTCTCATGATATATATTTTTTTGCATGAACCTAAAAACATAAAAATCCTACGTTCGATAAAGCTTCTGAATAGTAAAAAATTCATGACGAATTTATCATAAATATATATATATATATAGAGAGAGAGAGAGAGGTAATAATGAATGAGTCGCACGAGAATGCATTCAAAGAGAGTATAATTGTAAATTCTAAACAAATCAAGTGACCTTGGTTTAATTTAAAGGGAATAACAAGAATATACCATAGTGCAAATGAACAACTCAAGCTAGTTGAGACACGTTACTGTAGATCTAGTACCAATATTTTTGTCGTTTTATGACCTCATCTCAGATCTGAAAGAAATTCAACAAATTTGACGAGGATAGTTCCGTAAATTAACCATACATAGAGGTGTACGTGTAGTTCTCATGATAAGCATGCATATTAGTACCTTTTTCTTTTCTCTTTTATTTATTCCGTTATTTCAGTTAATGGTGTAATAAAATATGTGGTCGTCGGTGTAGATGGCAAGACACGTAGGATAAAAAGAAAATCCTACGTGGAAACAAAGCAGCCCTCTATTCAACACTTTTTCCTCAGTATTATCTCTTTTTCTTCATTTTGGAACTGAAAAAAAATGGCAGTTGAGCATAACGTTGACGGAGGAGGGCGTTTACGTTACGTGGCGAAGGGAGAGCCGTGATAGAAGACGGCGTTAGAGTCGGAGGACAAGAGGTGTGAGTTTGAGGTGGGACCAACCCAATGAAGTTATATGTGTTGTTCGTTCTTCGAGCATGACGCCTAATCCAACTTTGACATGTTTTGTTGTGTGTTTTGTTTTGCTTTCGACGGTTATTCCGCCAATAGAGGGAGGTGTTGACTAGTTGACACCTGTCACGATGGAGAGAACACCGGCTTGCCAAGAACATCTTACATGGTTGTAAGAATTTATAAACATTTGTTTTTTTGTTTCAAGATTTAAGAAACATATTGCAGGTTATTACTAAAAGCGAAGGATTAGTTTTTGGACATGACTGTCTTCCTTGCGACGATGTCTCTCCACAACACCGACTACCATTCGGTTGCCGGTTTTTAAGTCTGGAGAACAATTTGGATAAAGTTATAATTTAGTGACCTAATAATTTTGAAAATAATGGTTGGATTACACATTTATAGACATTTCACAACAAATATTTCAAAATATCACCAAATTTAAATTATTCTTAATTGTATTATGTAGCTTATTAAATGGCAGATTTGAGCTCTATTCATTTTTCTTTTCTTTTTTTCATACCGAGGAGTATATGAAAGGATTAGTTATCATTCCGAATAAAAAAAAATAGATTAGTGATGTCTAGAAAGGTACAAGACTTCTCCTGAAATGTCGTGACGGTATCAAATATTTGTTAGACGCGTGTCAGACACAACTAGAAATGTCTTAAAATTTTAATATTTTATGTTTTGGTTAGACTTGACTAGAACAAGTAAGAGTGACCACGATTCGAATTGGATCAGATTAGGCATTAATTTTAATTCGATTTGTGGTTTACGAATTGATTAAATTTCAATTCGATCCAAACGGTGGCCAACATTAAGTCGAACCGAAACGAACTGTTAAATAACGGATTAGTTCTAATCAAATTGACGAATTAGACTTTTATCAATAATTTTGACAATTTAACCATAATATCATATTTTTTCTTAAATAGACACTACAAAAAAAGTTTTATTAAAAGAAATAATAAGAAAAAATAATTATATTATATTGTAAATAATATATATTCAAAATAGTGTATATATATAATATAAAATATATTTTTAAATATTATGTAACCCACCATTCGGATCGGATGGGCTTAACGATTCACACCGAATTTTTTAGACACCAATCCGTTAACCGAACCGTTACCAACGAATTTGTACTTTTTAAATTCATAACTAAACAGTGGACTAGAAAATTCAAATCGGTTTAGTTTAAATTCACGAATTTTTTGAACACTCCTAGGAACGGGACAAAATACATTTTGAATAGTTTCAGGACATGAGATAGTGGTTTTGTAATTATTTTTTTTAAAATAATAAGATACAATGCAATTTAAAATATATTAAGGATTAATTAAAAATAATAATATAAAATTTAATAAAACAAAACTACTCAAAGTGTGTTCAGCTGCGTAGAATTGGAGTTTTGGAATTGAAATTAGTGGAATTAGAGAAAATTTAGTTAATAAATTTTTTTAATCATTAACAAAAAAAAAATTCAATTCCACCAATTCCAAGACTCCAATTTCGCATAGCCGAACACAACCTAAGTTTCAAATTAGTAATTTTATTTATTATTATATGATTAAAAATTATTTATATATATATATATAATATTAAATTATTATTTTTTGACATATCTATACCGTATTCACGCGACGTGGTGTCCTATTGTTAGAGGGGCTAACTTTGTTTTACATCGAATTCAGATAAGGAAAAACTTAGACATATAAGGGTGGATATACAGCACTACCTAACAGTTTAGACTTTTGAATAAAAAATAAGCGTTTAACCCGTTACATTTGGTATGATCACAACAAAAAGTAATGTTGCGAGTTTGAATATGAAAGAATGTCAGAAGAAACTTTGCCCTTGGGCAATGGCCGATCGCAACGAGGAGTGACGTTGCGAGTAGACCGAATCATTCCTACATCAAATTCGAATGAAGAAGGATGCTGGGAGTTCAGTAAAAAATGTTAGAGGGATAACAATATGCAGCAAGCGTCTGACCGTTATAACCATCTTTTAAAATTTAGTATTTGCCTTGCTGGGTGATTTCGGGAATTCCTAATGGCAAATAAAACAAGAAGTCTGAGTTGTCAATGACCCACCTATTGACTAGCATTCAGGTCCACAATTTGGTACGAACAAAAAATTAAATTTCAAAATCTAGCACCCCACGTTATATACAGTCTTTTACTATATCAGTAACCCAACAAATATACTTCTTTACAAGAATCAACAATTCGATGTATCAACAACAATTGAACTAACATTAATTTTTGTTGGTTATTAGTTCAACCAATAGGCAACATTCTTTAGCCACAACCACAAAGTTAGATGTAAGAGAATTTTTAATCAATCCATGCATTATTGATGAGAAATTATCCAATGTGGACCTTCACAACTATGTGACTACCACTTTGACTATATCTATGAAATTTACGTGTTTCGCTGTAACTGGGACAGTCACAGTGGCTATCTCATCCTTGTCATGGGCCAGTGACATGATATTTCTTTTCTTTTATAAACCATAATCAAATGAGAGTGCAATTAATATACGTATATAATATCATATTAGTGTGTAAATCATTATTTATAGTCTTTTTTTTTTTCTACCCTCAGACACAAATCAAATAAATTTACAAGTTTTGATTTGATTTCAGTGATACACTCTGCCGATAGAGTAATGCAACATTATCATAAGCATCATCTTTGTTTTTATTTTATATGGATAAAAACGTATAAAATTATGAAAATAATAATAATAGAATAATGACTAAGAAAATGATGTATCATATCTGAAAATTAATTGAATTTATGCCGAAAAGATTTACTATAAATGTCATTTATCTATTAAGGAAACTAATGAAAAAGTATAGAAGTAAGCAAAAAGATTTACATATAATTTTTATAGACTTGGAGAAGGCATATGATAGAGTCCCAAAAGACATGATTTGGTGGATTTTACGGGGAAAAAAACATATTCCTTTTAAGATTTATAGAACTTATTCAAGATATATATAAAAATTTTAAAACTAGAGTTCGTACTATATGTGAAGAGACGATTAATTTTTCATAAGAGTATTTATTTACGATAATCATATGGATTAAATAACAAAAAACTTGCAAGGAGTCTTCCATAGTGTATGTTATTTGCATATGACATAAGTGTTATTGGATAGCTCTAAAAAAACCTTAGCAATAAAATGAGAAGCTTGGAGAACGACTCTAGAATCAAAAGGCCTAAAAATTAGCATAACTAAAACGGTATACATGAAGTGTAAATTTAGTAGTAATGCATGAAATGATAATATAATAATAAAAATTCAAGAACAAAGCAATACTCAAAGTAATCACTTTCAATACTTAGGATTAATTGTACAAAATGATGGAGAAATTGGTGATAATGTAAATAATAGAATTGGAATAGATTGGACAGTGTGAAGGAACGCTAGTGTGGTTTTATGTGATAAACAAATGTCAAATAAACTAAAAAGGAAAGTATATAGAACAATGATTAGATCGATTATGCTATATGGGGCGGAATATTGGACTCTAAAAAAAACATGAACAACTCATGCATGTGACGGAAATGCGAATGTTAAAATTGATGTTATGAGTAATTAGGAAAGATAAGATTAATAATCAAAGAATTAAGGAGAGATTAGGCGTGACACCTATTAGCAAGAAAATAGTACTACTATTAAATAATTTCTCTCTCCATATATATAATATCCAACAATAGGATATTACTAGTTTGCCTCTATTTTGTCCATTCTGTTGTATATATACTTACTAAATCACCATCTATCTTCTTATCTTTTTGTTATATTGACTTTAGATAACGAAAGTAGTTATTGTGAATAACTCTTTGAGCCTGAATTGCAAGATATTGTTAACGTTTTTATCTTTTTCAAATTTACATTTCATGTAATTCATCTTACTTTTACTAATTTCTTATTTTTTTTAATTCTAGTGCACTTTGTCTAAGGTTTGTGCTAATTTTTGTACAAAAGGATAATAAGTAGTATATGACATACATTTTACTAGTTTTTAAAAGAGTAATGAAAGAAAGATGAGATGAAGTCATTGGAGAAGAGACATCACCAGCTGGCTATAAGTGACTGAAAGTTCAAGACCACATGACAACTGAGTTAACTTTGCCAAGGAGTTAGCAGCTGGCCCACGATATATATATATATATAGAGAGAGAGAGAGAGAGAGAGAGAGGTATGGGGGAGAGAGAAAGAGAAAGAGATACCATATTGCATTAAATTACGCAATAATTCTCTCCCAAAGAAGCTGGAAAAGGAGCTGTACGTTGTTTACTATTAAATGAAGCTGGCTACAGTATACAAAATGATGAAGCAGATATATATACATACATACACTTTTCAGTAAATACTAGTATTGTTAAAAAAAAAAAAAAAGTAAATACTAGTATTGTGTTAGATTATATGGTCCAAGCCCACTTATGCTGAGCAGAATAGAATGATGTGAGATATACCAACTGGGTTGCCACCACTTCATATGGTTCTACCTAAAATTTTGGGGAGGTCATGTCCAAGCCTTAGTCTATTAATGTCTTTTCATAAATATATCATAACACACATGAAATCGAGAGAACATATGCCAGTGTACAAGTCCATTGCTAAAATTAATTGTATCCCTTGAATATTCTCTTTGACAAAAAGAATCACAAGAAAAGTCAACTCACACTCTCATCATAATTTCTTTCTTTTTATCTTCCTCCAATTCTCGATTTTGTTGTGCAATTAATTAACAAGTAAAGTTGTACAAGCAAACCAAGTTGAATAATATGACAATTTCTAGCTTGTATTACTTACATAATATTATACAGTGTTATATAGCCTTACTAAATTTAACGCGAGAATGAACTCATTAATTAAAGCATTAATTAATAAGAATGAGTTTAATGTGCTGTATATATTTGTGTTCCAAAGTGGGTGTCGAAAGGTTGAATGGATATATCTATATATATAGATATGTATATATATATATATAGATATGTATATATATATATCTATCTTGCCTTTGACCTTTAATAAATGAGAAATAAACAGATTGTCCCTTTTACGTCAAGGAAAATATCTAGTGATTGAGAGAGGGTTTCGTAAACTTCAAACTCAAATTGGCTTGAGTGCTTGACTTAGGTGCAGTCAGACACACACCAATTTCATTAGCTTCTCAAATTAGTATATGCCACTTGTAAGGATCAAAATTCATCACCTTTATTTTTTGACTAACAATAAAAATAAAAATAAAAATAAAAAGTTCTATGGCTCAAATTGTGTGGATTTTTGGTTCATATTTAGGTTTTTCCTCGAAGCACTAGTAAACTACAAAAACAAAAACAAAAAAAACACAGTAACACACAGTGACACACACAAAAGAGATGAAAACATATTGTTAGTCAAAATACATCTTCAGACTCCTCAAAAATCTTGACAATGAGTTGGTGCATATGGCATATCCAAATACAAGGCTTTTGTCCTAAAATACCCTTAGACCACGATTGCATTTGTTGGAAGTTGGAACCCATTTATGTCGGAAGAGGAATTCAGAAAATGAAGTTGGAACCAATTTATTTTGGAAGAGGAGTTCGACTAAGTTACCCTTCAATTTTTTTAAAAAAAATTGATTAAAATAGATTAATCAATTAAATTAAATATAAATTCCATCCAAAGCCTGCTATTTCTCAAGAGATTCCAAAACGTACAGTAATTTTGATCCCATCCAAATCCAAAAATCCCTCAAAAATCAAATAATAAATAAAAAAACCTAAGTTGTTTTTAGTGAAAACATTTTTTTCCTTCAAAAATATTGTTAGTCTATATTATAAATACCTCAACTCACTTCCTTAATATATTCTTTAACTTTTCATATTCCACAGTTGTTCAAAAAGTATAAGAATTTATTGGATACCATATTTTCTGTATTTGATATGAAATAATTAATCCATAAATCCTCATATTTTCTGTATTTGATATGAAATAATTAATCCATAAGAAATATAGAAGACTGCACTAATAGATGTTCTTTTTTTAAGCATTGTAAATAAAAATGCTACCATCCTATTGGATTTAAAATGCTCCTTCCGAATTTCATAATATAATGAATGATATTTTCAATCCTAAAATACAAAATTTATAATTATAGTTCAAATTGTAATTTTACCACAATTTAGTGTACCGAATACACAAAACCAACAGAAGCCAAGTGATACTTGTAAAAAAGCAAAGCCAGAACAAGACGAGAAGTGCCGAGCAATGAGAAATCTGTCTGAGAGCAAACTTGCTAGAGATTGAACTAATACCAAATGATGAATCAGATACACTCTAATACCAAATGATGAATCAGATACAAATTACAATGTACACGCATAACAATAAACAAGCTTCCACATATCACACACTGGATATTTCTATCAGGTTACTGAACAATCAGAATACAAACATAAGAATACCTCATGCAGAAGACAAATTATCATACTGCCATGGGTTAAACTCTGTTGTTCCGACATCATTCTCATGAATGCTACTGTCCAAGCTATCTACTGCAGCACGATGTTCAGCGTATTTACCATTGTATCGGTAGACTTCCAAGTCCCCCCAAGGTGTAGGTGTAATTTCATCCGTTAGATCAAACCATCTTGGTGTAAATTGATGGCCCTTTGCCTCTCGGTTTCTCTTTTCAGCTCTCTGCCTCTCCTCAAGACTGAACGGAAATAAATACAATAAAATGTTATATATTTAACACAAATTAACTTCTTAGTGGGACTCTCTAGCAATAGAAATCTAAAACTTATCATAGTGATTTGAAATTTGAATGGAGAGATTCAACTAGTAGGAATTATGTATAAGATCCTTGAGAGGAAGAAAATTGCATCCTTTAATCACTTCAGTGGCTGCTTGTAGGATATTGACAAGGTTTCCACACCCCGTGTTAAGTCAAATCATCAGTATCATAGAAACTGACCAAATACACCCGTTGAACTGGACCCAATGGGAAAAAATCACTTCTCTAAAATTCACCTAAAAGAGGGACATGCAAACCAACCAATTATGCCCCACCAAGAGATAATTAAGTGTACTAGCGTGCACACTGGAGCCCACAATCACGTATCTGGGTTCATGAACAGTTTGCGTATAAGATTTTCAATGTCTCAACTAGTCATTCTTTTAGGGGGCCTAGGGGCCATTGCTAGGTGCATTAATAGACAAGCATGAGGATGCGAGTTTGGGTCTGAGAGCAATCATTCTGGGAAGTAATGCCAACATTGTAGCAGCCTATAAAATTCCTCAACATTCTCATACAAATACATTCCCATAGTCATCACAGTCGCCACTTGTGCACACTAGTACACAGGTCCTTGACCAAATTGGCACACAAACATCACAACAGACCATCCAACCACATCCTGTAATATAACCTAGAGGATTGCCTGTCAATTAAATGCTAAAAGTCAGTGCAATAATGGTCCATTTAGTAAAAGGATAAAAAAACATTAAGGGAGGGACAGTCGGAGGGATGAAAGTCTCACTCCCTCATATTGTTTAGTTGAGTAGGAAGAGATGAGGAAGGGAAGGGGCATTAGGTGATTTTAATTCTTATACCATTCAAAACTTAAAAATATATATATTTACTGCATGTAGATGTATTAATCATAATTCATACACACACATGAAAAATATATATATATATATTTGTATATATATAGATATGTGTGTGTGTGTGTGTGTGTGTGTAAAGTTGATGTATATTTAGCAAACTGATATCTACAGCTTTCACGCCCCCTTCTTTCATCCATCTCATGTTCCCATCATTGACTGAGGAGGTTGGGCTTATGGAGAAGAGGTAGGTCCGATAACGTGCATATGGTATGGTAGTCAAGCACGAGTTGGTACCCTATAAATCAAATCAAATTGAAATCAGAATGATCCATCATATACCATTATTAAGGACACCTGATTCACAACAAACCTACACTGAAAAGAATACCTAGCATTTGGCTAATGTTTCTGAACTGGCAACCATATTCTTCACTCTTAAATCCTTTTCTCCAATTTTCTCCATAAAAAAATACTACAACTGTGTAACTAGTCTCTATCCCCTTTTAAGTCCACAAGCATGAGGCTACTGTTTTGACATTAACGCAATGATCCAGCAAGAAAACACTAAAGCATTCAATCTATGAACTTTTGAATAGGCTCCCATACGAAGCATCTATTGCACCATTAGGACCACCACCCTGGCTTTCATTATTCAAGTCAATCAAATTATAATTCTTAAACCAAAAGCCCAACCACCAGAGTTTATGAACATGACCTGAATGTATGCATGCAAGTATCTCAAGAAGAAACTCCACAACAACAGTGGCAGACAACTAAGCTGCCAAGACACTTGCATGCAAATTGAGACCAACTGACCAAGTAAGCTCATGCTCACTTGAAGTGTTAGCCTTACATTGAAAAATACATTCATACCCACAATGACGTAGTATACATGATAGATCTATGACAGTCATCCCTGCAAGGACACTTTACATCCAAAAATTGACAAAAAGTACCTAGCGATAGATGTCTTCCTCAATTCAACAAGAACAATCTCACAACGATTTTTTTTTTTACACCAAGTTGAGCCCATCATACAACCCATCAACAAAAGAGATCTATCCAATTGACAAGAGGTTAGATAACAAGAACTGACAGTCTTGGACACCACGCATCTTGCTTAATCAACATATAGCTTCCTCAGATTGAGCATGACATTTGCCAAACATACCCTCATACTATGCACGTTAGCGCCAACTAATTCTCCAACAACTCAAAATACCAACAATATACATTCATTCACCCACAAGCATCTAGAAAAGCAGAGCACTGTGCTTGCCTCAACCAAGCAAAAATGATTGTTGTGCACTCTGCATTACTCAAGCTTTGAGTAGATGAGACATGGGCAACCATATTTTTTAAGGGCCATAATAGCACTTCCATGCCCACTACTCCACAAGATAGATGCACTACTATGCTCCCATACAACAAGCTATCTCCCATATTACAAAACAAGTTCAAAATAACACTGGGATGAAGCAGGTGAAAAACAAAAGAGATGTGCAAATGGAGTAGAGTTGCTGTCAAAAGCAAAATTAGCTATTTCCTAAAGCGATGACAGCAAACAAACTATCACACACTAATCACCATGGCATATGAAAATAAACAATGACATTCAATGACTCAGTCAGCCCTTAAATAATGTTCAAACAGCAAAAAACTGTAATCCACAAGTTTTATGAAAAAATACCATAAACAATAGGTTTGTAAATGAATGGAACAATTCATGTACCACTTGTCTGTGGGTTCGTTCAAGCCCATTTATTTGAATAAAGAGTCAAGCTCGAGCAAGGCTGAGCTTGACTTGTTAACCACAAAACTGTTCCAACAAGCCTTGTCCTTATAATTTCTCTCTATTCTCTCAATATTTCATATATTCCTTGAACTGATGCTCAATAAAATGTTTGTACTGGATGATCGTTTTATGTCATAACCTTCCTCCACTTCCTATATTTTATTAAATTGCTAGTCCTACGTAACTAAAGATAAAAGAGGAAGAGAGAGAAAAGAGGAGGAGATAGTTCAGAGGGACCTGGAATATGGAAGAGGAAGAAAGAGATTAAAAGATCTTCCGGAATACAGACAGAGCAAGAGAGAAAAAAGAGAACTTGAAGGGTGTTCTTGAATATGGATAGAGGAAGAGAGATAAAGGTGAAATCTACTCCTGTGGTCTTCTCCAGTGCCCACCTTTGACGTCTACTGACGCCCTGCTAGTGTATTGAAGGGTCATCTCTCTGTCATCCATATCTCACCTGATCTCTCTCTCATCTCATTAAATGGCCCAGAAAACAACTCCAAATCCACTGCTAATATTCATATGCTTAAGATTCTAGTTAAGTTCTAATGCAACACGATAAACCACGCCTTTAAGCTCCCTGAAACTATTAAATTCCCTGTTAAAACCATCCTGAAATCCACCGATACCTTCTGATTTTATTTTTAAAGGAACTAGAAACATCATAACTGAAACCTAATCTGAGAAAATTACTGAAACAAGCCCTAAAATTGGTGAAGCCACATACCAGATTGCCTAGGTGAAACCCTAACTGAGAAGAGCTAACTGAATCCGTACTTCAGACTGAAGATTTGGTATGTATCGCGTGTGTGTGTATGACATATAGTTTCAATATGCAAACAAGCACGAGGCTGAGCCAAAGCTTCGCTGAAAATCATCAAGCAGATACCGTGCTTGGCTCACCCAAAGACACCTGGGCCTGGACACCCCTCTGACACCAAGCCTGAACAATCCAAACATCTGGTTGGCTCAATTTATTGAGACTTGTACAAAATGATGGTTGTACCCATAGGATGGGTGAGCCAGGTATGAATCATTGTACCATTAATAGAGCAATCACTGGGCATGAAGGGATAATATGTGATCCATCAACTTAATTTTAAGCCTTGTTTTAAGCATTGGCCAGTAATTCCTGGTAAAAAATTTGTTAATGCATCTGCATGAGAGAATTAAAGAGTAGAGAAACCTGCTCTTCTCAGCACCAGCTTTAGATAGATCACCCTTCTCAAGTGCAGATCTGTCAGGACGCAAACGAGAATCCGATCCCAACAACTTCCTAGGAGCAGTGTCAGAGCTGTTTATTTTATGTGCAAAATATGTATACTGGTGTTTGTCATTCTCGGGAGATGCAGCCACTCGCCAAACCTGCAGAAAGCTCATGAGTGACAATTTGTTTATCAGCTCAAACAGCAGAAATACCTGAATGTTATACTTAGATATTATAAAAGATGTATACAATCAGACACTATTCAAGTGCCTTCATGCATATCCACCTATTTATCATTATTATACTCTAGCTTTAACGTTTTTACATGGTTCATACGTAGAGGTAATATCCTTTATTAAGAAGTGAACCAAAAGAAGCATGCAATTCTTGGATTTTGTCAAATTGTTGAGCTTGAAAAATCATTCAATTGGCTTGGACCAAGAAATCTGTTCATTGCGTAAAAAGGTACCCCAAAGCAAAACTATTGCAAGCCAGATAAAATAAAGGTCAAATTCATCCCAAATAAAGCTCTGGAGTGTTTTTTTAAAGTCGCAAGCCAGAATCATAAACAAGATTATTATCAATAACAGTCCACTAAGGGCATGCCAAAATGTATATATTCTAGAGCTTTTGACGTTTAAACTACTCATCATTTCCCCAAACAACTACTCACTAAATTATAACAAAAGCATTACAGTTGAGACAACCATGCTAGAAGTAAATATCAAAGCGCCTCAGAAATTAAAGTATCACTCCCACCCCACCCAAGGAAAATAATCCATATCTTTAGATCACATACTTGAACCTAAGACTCAAGAACAATACCCAAGACACACTATGATATCAAAGTCCAAGCATGAAGCATCCAAAGTTTAATAATCATGAAGGTGGTAATGCTCAACTTCAATGATGCCTGTTTTACAGGAAATATGTGCAATGTGATACAAGATAACAAAAATCAGGAAATGGAAAATTTTGAGACAGAACAGATATATATAATTAACATATCCATAATGCTGGTCCCCAGTTCAGGACGTTAATTGAAAAGCAAACAACCAGGAAAGAATCAATCATTGCAGAGTTATTTTTATTTAATACAGTGATGAACAATAAATGAGGTCAATTCACATTCAATGATGCAGAAAGTAAATTATAACAAGTATTCTATCACAAGCTGGAGCATAAAATGATGAAACGGAAATTAACCTCTTTCAGTTCTGTGCCTGGAAGAGGTTCCCCTTCCATGTCACATGGCTGATAACTCATTGACTCATTCCATTTCCCAGTCATCAATATTTTAGGTTCCTCAGCTGCATTATATACATAACCATCCACTTCATATCGACCAGCCCTGCAATAAAATATACCTGATTAACCAGTACAAGTGGCTCACAGAATGCACATATGCAATGCATGTGCACAACAAACACAGTATGCGCATGCAGACGTGTGTGTCTGAGAAAGAATTTTAACTTCAAAAAATGTTAAGTATCTAAGGAAATAGAAAACTTGGTGGGAAAACATTCGAAATAATCATCAAAGTCAACATTTGAGTAAATCCATCCAATGACACCCCATTCAAAAATTCCACAGCTAAAGCCACGACAATGGTAAAACAAAGGAACAATTGGAAAAAGACCATCTGAGGGAGTGAAAAAGAACAGAATTAAGATCAACATACCCAAACCAACCACAAGGCTGGAAGTATAGCACAACTTTGTCACCTGTAGTCAAATTTGTCATGATCATATCCCCAGGTGAATCCACCCAAGTTCGTCCAAAAATCAAATTGTTGACCTTTGTGGGAGGAGGAACCAAATCCAGGACTACTCCATCTCTTTTAAGAGTTACACGTGTTCTGCATGAGGTAAAAACTGTAGAAAAGTAAATTTCATTTACGAGATTTGTTGGGACTAATAAATATGTAATAAATCCTAATAAAAAAAGGCGAAAAAATTAAACACAATATAAAAAATTTCAAAAGCAACAAAGCTTATAAGGTCAACTACAAACATCAAATGAGGCACATACTAATTCTGGAAATGTCACACAGCTAAATAGTGAATTATATAGTTCATCTAATCTGCAAGCATAATCCTACAACCTTGTCTTTCTTCCTTTCAAAAGGCATGGTTAAGGTGGCCTTCCACCTTAGGAATTCATCAATTCAGAATTCCCCACAATTTCTATACATAAAAATGTTGAAATTACCAAAATTATTGACATCAAAGAGAAAATGGTAATAATTAATGAGAGACAGAAATACAAAACAGACCTTCCAACAGGGTAGACATCAAGTGAGTTCCCTAAAAATTTGGTCTTCAACTTTGATGTAACGTCATATGTGAAGTGATTGGTTTCAGCATGCCCAGCACTCGTTGGAGGATGATGACTCACCTGTAACAAATATTAATGTTAAAGCATTCAATTTAGCAAATATGAATCATGCAAAAGCATCTGTCCATAAGGGAGCATTCACAAATTTATCTTCCAAGAGTTTCAGAAGATTTAGGGGTTAAACATCCTCTTTTCCTTCTTTAAAACCTTTTAGATTCCGAATTAAGTGTCTTTCTTGCTTGTGATACCCATGTACACGGGTTGTACTTCCTCTTTGATGAATAGATGTTATATTAAAGAAAGGAGAAATGGATGGAAGGGGAGAGAGAGAGAGCAGAAAGTCAAGATCCTTAAGTCACCTGCTCAGCAATGAATGTAATCCCACCGTGATTCACCATTTCATAAGTCTCACCAAGAATAGGGTTAAAAGGCTTCCAGGTTCGTTGGTAGGCATAGTAAACTGATATTGCCCATGATGCTGCAATGTGATACCAAAAATTCCAATGTACATGAGGAAACACTTGCATACCTGCCTCATAAAATATTCAATGCAAGAGTATACTTACAAGCATACACCAATCGCATGTACGGATCCTCACACTCATCTGCCCGATCTAAAAGGTGGGAGTATTCCATTAACTGTCACAAAAATTGCACATTTGCACTATAGCATGGGCTATACACAGTGCATAATATAAAATAAGAATTAACGATGCAGAGAGAAAAATCACAAACCTCTGCCATTTTCTGAAGCATTGTCATTGGCTCAAATATAAGGACTGGAAGGGTCACCATTGATGTCACATCTGAGCCTATATACTTTTGCATCATCTTCCAGTAACTGTCCCGTTCCTTTAAAAAAGCAATACATCTCAGCATGCATGAGAAATAGAAAACATAATAAAATTTCACTTCTCAAGCTAAACTTCAATAGGACAATAAAATATACTTGCACACCACGAAGCGGAGAAAAAACTCAATCAATAACCAATGTTTTAATGTATAACTTTCAAAATGAAATAAAAAAGTAGTTTTTGATCAGCACTTTGAATTCTCCTTCCACCGTAAACATTACAATGTATTCTGTGTTACTTTCGTAGATAAAAACTTCAAAATTAATATTCTCCAGTACGAACAAATAATATTTTCAAGGAACTTCAGTAAACTTGGAACAATGGTTGTGTAGCAGATTACATGTAGATGTATAAGATCTGTCTCAATTATTCAAACTTATTAGTTCATATGCTCCGAAGTCCTAACTACTCAAAGGAAAATAAAAGCAGCCCCATCTTCTTAAGTCCTCCATCACAATAATCTATTTCTGGATTTCACCCCGATCAGTTGCAGTAGTTTCTTTAGTTATTAAAATCATTGACATAAAAAGGTTATAAACAAACTCATAAGTGCAATTTTCATGTAGTAGGTTTATCATTATATTCTTATTTCCAATTGAATTTTAAGGTTCAGAGCTGAACCTTTTTTTTTCATTTTGTTGGAGAATTCAAAACTCAGGTTATGTAATTAATCTGTAATTTTAGTTATTAAAATCATCGACATAAAAAGGTTACAAACAAACTCACAAGAAAGTGCAATTTTCATGTAGTAGGTTTATCCTTATATTCTTATTTCCAATTGAATTTTAAGGTTCAGAGCTGAACTTTTTTCCATTTTATTGGAGAATTCAAAGCTCAGGTTATGCACTCAGCATTATAGTTTGACATATTAATTATCATATAATTTCACTTAAATAGATCAAGCATGCTAGCTTTCTATCTTTGACACAATAAATGTCATCTAAGTTGTTCTTCTAATCAAATAATAGTAAGGCTACAGGACGATTTTGGGTTCAATTATATGGTTTCTGCATACAAATGTGCCCATAGATGACATCATAAGAAACAACCAAGTAATGAATATATTGGACGATATGAAATGATAAGTCATAAACAAAAACATTGTAATCATAATTCTATTCTAATACCCAGATGAAGCATAAGTTTTCCCCCCGTCATTATTAATCATTAGAACATATATGTAGTAAAATTTTATTATACCTATGTCTATCAAGGTACAAGTCTATATATCTAACATGTATAGAGGATGTGGGTTCCAGCAAAACCTCAAAATAAAACCAGAGAATCAAGATCTCTCATTTGGTGGTGGGAAATTTTACAAAAAAACAGTTTTGTATTGTAACTGAGGCACTAAAAAATACGCTTACAAATATTCCACTAAACACCCATAACACACTAAATGACTTTGTGTGGAATTATTATCCAATTATTTGCAGCACACTGAATTTTTTATTAGGACATACAAAAAAAATTATGAATTGAAAAGCAATAAGCAAATCTAGGAAAAGTCAGCTCCATGTTCAACAGATGCACCAGCTTACTTTAGCTAGTGTTATATAACATCTTTGTTTTTGATATTAGCATATATAAACAACTTGTTTAAAAATAATTTCATAGGACTCACCTCTTGCTTCCATCTTCCTCTCTGAGCTTCCTCCTCTGCATCTTCTTTGCCTCCCTCCGGATTTATAACTTCCACCCCTTCATATCCAAGCAATCTGGAGGCAAGGGGGACAAAAAAAGGCATTCATTACATAACCTTCTACGAATAACAGAACAAGATCCTTAATCACCACGTATTTCCAATACAAATTGATCGCCACAAAACACACATAATTTGAGGGCCACCAGGCCCACCACTAACAGCAAAGTATAAGTTCTAATCATATAATGCATAATTACTGCTGCCATGGGGATCATCAAACTAGAATTCATGATATCATATCCAATTGGAAAATATTCTGTAAATTTTGAAAGATAGGCAAAAACTATCTATAATCGCAGAATTTATCAATATTGGAGCATTAAACCAACATAAAAAATTAAACACATTCATATCTATGTAGGCTCATTACATTAGCTGTCTTCCTCGTATTATTTTCACCACAAACCTGAATTAATACCAGAATTACCAACCTTCAATATGACCAAATCATGATTCAGCTTGGACACTGTTGAACAATTGGCTCCCAACTTGATAGATGTTGTCCATAATACCCTTAAGGTTTATTGTACACCACATAATTGTACATATACCATAATACCCCTTACTTACCTCCTAAGTTTACTTAGCCCCCAAGATTGCCTATAAATAGGCTCACTATGTATTATTCACTACACAATTCAAGATACAAAGATTTCTCTCAATCTCTCTCTCACCTTAACATGGTATCAAAGCTAGGGTTTTGAAAGCTTCACTCCTTTTCTTTTTGGGTTCTTCTCCAGCCGCCTGCCATCATCCACCAGAAGTGCCACTCATCGACGGCGCTCTCCTTGTCGTTCAAAAACTACCCGTTCTCATATTTGGATCTTCCACACATCCTTTCGCATTTTTGAGCACATCAAATGAAAACAATAAGGGAGACCGTCAAAAACACCTCGAAAGGACCTTCCATGCGCCCTCACGCACCCCCAAAAGGTTTTGCTGCTTTTTTCATGCCGCCACGCGCTTTCATGTGCCAGCCAGTTGCTCTCACACGCCCGAAGCACTCACATTTGCCTAGTCAGCCCTACACGTCAACAAAAGAGGCCGACTAGATCCCTGATTCAGATCCACATCAGCTTTAGAGACGATCAATATGTCAGCACCTCTGCCAAGTTATGTGACACGTCATCTCCAGAGTTCTAAATTTTCTGTCACAACAGCACATTGCCACAACAGCATCCTTGTCAACTGCCTCATTGGAACATCAGTTGCCACGTCATCACACTGTTATGTCAACAAAAGGTTGACCAGCTCATCCCCACTCAGTTTTTCGGGCTGATTTCAAATTTTCTGCCCATTTTTGCAGATAGGATCTCTAAATGGCACAAAACACATCTTCTTCAAGTTGCTCTTAATCAACTTGTCCAAGAGAAGACACGCTTGCAGGCTCTCCATTCTCAGCATAGTCACATTGGTTTAGCTACAGTATCCTCTGCTCCTCTGTCAGTGTATTCCCAGTCAGCACCAACCGGTCACAATGGTTGTCACAACTGATCAGGTACTTGGCGATCTAACTCAAATATGATCGTTCTCTCAACTGCAACTTTTGTCGGATTCAAGGACATTCTATTAATGTGCTAAAGTGAGAGAGAGAATGAGAGAAATCTCTGTATATTGAATTGTGTAGTGAACAATACATAATGAGCCTATTTATAGGCATACAATCTTGGGGGCTAAGTAAATTTAGGAGGTAAGTAAGGGGTATTATAGTATATGTACAATTGTGTGGTGTAGAAGAAACCCTAAGGTATTATGAATAACATGTATAATCTAACATATGTTAAGAATAATGGAACAGTGAAACTGTATTGTATTGAATTGTTGTATATAGAAAAGTGCATAATGATCCTATTTATAGGCATAAAATCTTAGGATGACTAAGTAAACTTAGGACGTAAACAAGGAAAATTATGGTATATGTACAATTGTGTGGTGTACAGAAAACTCTAAAGGTATTATGGACAACATGTATAATCTAACAACCCCCCTCAAACTCAAGATGGGTTATGTGAAGTCAACTTGAGTTTGGAGACAAGATCACTAAAGCGGCCTGGTGGATGAGATTTAGTAAAGATATGTTTTCAGAAATGTTTTTGCAGGATTTTGACAATTAATCGAAAGATTTTGGAACTCTCAACTATTTCCTTGGTTTAGAGATCACTACAGCTTCTGACGGTTATTATCTCACCCAAGCGAAATACTCTTCTTTCTCAAGCTGAGATAATTGACAGTAAGATTGTTGATATACCTCTTGAGTTCAATACAAGGCTCACTCCACATGATGGCGAACCTCTTCGCAATGGCACTCCGTATCGACAATTTGTTGGTAGCTTGGTATACCTCACTGTCACTCGTCCTGACATCTCCCATACAGTCTACATTGTTTGTCAGTTCAGGGTTCCACCGCAATCCACTCATTTTGCTTCAGTAATTCGCATTCTTCGCTATCTCAAAGGCACTATGTTTCATAAACTTTATTTTTCTTCATAGTCACCACTTGTACTTTGTGCCTACACTGATGCAGACTGAGCAGGTGACCCCACAAATCATCATTTCACTATAGGTTTTTGCTCCTTGCTTGGTGATTCACTTATCTCTTGGTGTAGCAAAAAGAAGACTGTAGTTGCTCGCTCTAGCATAGAAGTTGAGTGCAGAGCACTTGCTGATACTACCTTTGAGCTTCTATGGTTGCGTTGGCTCCTTTAAGACGTGGGTAGGTGACCTCGCAAATCGTCATTCCACTACAGGTTTTTGCTTCTTGCTTGGTGATTCGCTTATCTCTTGGCATAGCAAGAAAAAGACTATAGTTGCTCACTCTAGCACAGAAACCGAGTACAAAGCATTTGCTAATACTACCTTTGAACTTCTCTGATTGCGTTGGCTCCTTTAGATCATGCGGTTTTCTTCTTTTGCCACCTATCCACTGCGATAATAGGAGTGTAATTCAAATAGAACATAATGATGTTTTCCACAAACGCACCAAACACATTGAGATTGATTGTCACTTTGTGCATCATCATTTTCTTCCGAATACATTACAGTTGCAGTCTATTGATTCTACAGTTCAGCTGGCAGACATCTTTGCTAAATCTCATCCACCAAGTCGTTTTCATGATCTTGTCTCCAAACTCAAGTTGGCTTCATATAACCCATCTCGAGTTTGAGGGGGATTGTTAGTGTGGTGACCCTTGTGGGCGAGTGTAATGTGTGCGGATGCGAGAGACACTGGGCGAGCTACCATACTAGTAAGCTACAGGGTGCTCAATCACACATCGCCTGGGTGTGGAGAAGGGGATGTGCTTATATGTGGTGTGTTCTCTCCAAATGGTATGAAGCCTTTTGGAGTAAAACCCAAGAGTAAAATCGTGCGAATATAAGCCCAAAGCGAACAATATCATACTATCAAGTGGATAGGACTGTTACAAATGGTATCAGAGCCGGACCCAGTCAGAAGTGTGTCGACAAAAACGTTGGGCCTCCTAGGGGGTGGATTGTGGTAACCCTTGTGGACGGGTGTGATGTGGGCGGATGCGAAAGACACTGGGCGAACTACCACATTGGCAGGCCACAGGGTGCTTAATCGTACATCGTCAGGGTGTGGAGAAGGGGATGTGCTTATATGTGGTATGTTCTCTCCAAATGGTACGAGGCCTTTTGGAATAAAACTCAAAAGCAAAATCGTGCGGACTTAGGCCCAAAGCAGAAAATATCATACCATCAGGTAGAGAGGGCTGTTACAATTAGATTATATATAATGTCCATAATACCCTTAAGGTTTCTTGTACACCACACAATTGTACATATACCATAACACCACTTGCTTACCTCCTAAGTTTACTTAGCCCCCAAGATTGTATGCTTATAAATAGGCTCATCATGTATTGCTCACTACACAATTCAATATACAAAGATTTCTCTCATTCTCTCTCTCGTTTTAACATCAAGGAATGAAATAGTCTCCATGTACTAAATCAACATAATCAAAACAAAGTGGCATATCAGTTAGCAAGATGGTAACTTCACAACCTCTTATAGTTGGGAAGCCATATATCAAGGCAACATGGTGCTGAAAGGTTTTAAAGAACGATGTATCTAGGCAACATGATAAGTTCCATCATATTAAGGTGATGTGACATTAACACAACAATCTCCTTAGGCAACTTGGTAGTTTCCACTAATAGAGGCAAAATAATAACTTGTCATGGCAACTTGAGGGCTTGCTGTGGTACCTTTTACACATAGGGCAACCACCAATCAACAATATGGTAATGTATGTAATATATACCAAGAAATCCCAGTAATCTAAAGTCCAACCTCGATATATCTTAATGCAAAATGGTAGATTCAAGACCCATCAAACCACACACCATTTATCAAAAAAATTAATATCAATTTTATCTACGAAACACTTCACCTACCATATATCGAAGCAACAATCAATTAAGAAATACTGCATTGAAGTACCTATATGTCAAGGCAATATGGTAGTTTCACATATCAGGGCAACTACATATCAAAGCAGCATCGCATAAGTGATTGTTTAAGGCCCTACAATAACATATATCAATGCAACTATACACTTAAGTTGACATGGTTCCCGTTACTGAAGCAACCATTGATTATGGCAAAATGAGAACGAGGCACCCATGATTCCACCAAATTATTTTCCACATATTGGGGTGACATGGTAATTTTGGCATGTTGTGACGTCAATCAGGTAGCAGCATGAAACTGAGGAATCAAAACTTTTTGGAACATGGTATTTTTAAGTTCCAACAGATAATATGTCAAGGCAAAAACATAAACTCAAATCCTACTAAGTACTATCCACAAAACATTATCAAGAACTGCATTAATATGGTTTAAACCCTATGAAGCCACATGCCAAGCAACACAGTAATTTCTAGAAATTGAAGCAACCATCAAGTCATCAACAACTCACAAGTCCAACTGTTAAGAGCAGGTCCAATGATTAAACTACAGGAGAGCCCAAATGACAAAATGATCAAGATCTTCATTTTGATGATTTGGATTCATCAAATCCTAGGTTAGGACCATACAAAAAGCTTAGTTGCTGGCTTAAATGCCAAGGCATGGCAAATAATACATGCTATACATGGTACAGGTAGAATTGTTAATACTGAACAATTACATATTAGACATTTTTATATTGATTGCTTTTGAGAAAACTTTTTACTATAGATCTGCGAGGTTTTTTCCCCTGTTTTTTGAAAGTTGACCAACTATAAAAGTTCTCACCAAAAGTAAATAGAACATGGAACAAAAGAGACTATGGACTTTAAAATCAGGTATTTATTTATGAAAAGCAATAAAGAAAATCAATAGTTGAGTACAACACGGGCAGAGAAGCAACACGCTGTAATGATAATCTAAATGGAATTTATTTTCAGTTTCTAAGGTAACAAGTAGAAGGAGTACTTACAAGAGTTCATTCTTTAATTAAGTAATTACAAGCTTTCATCAAATAAATCAATCCTTAAGCATTACGCTTCAGAACTGAGAAACCTACTATTTTCTAGTTTTGAAGGTAACCAATTAATCAATCAACTTGATATGGAAATTAATATATATAATTCGCAGAACTTTCAGATAACTAGTGGTAGTAAATAGCCGTTCAAAACCTAATTTAGGCATGCTAATCTAAAAAAACCATAATTAGCGACATGTTTTGACAGATAATGTTTAGCGACATTAACCGACTCATATTCAATACTTCATCACCTCAGTACCATACAAAAGATTAAATGAAACAAAAAAAAAAAGGTCAAAATCAGTTGATATATTCAGAACAGGTCACAATCACTGATATACTGGTTGATATATTCACAAAGAGAGAGAGAGAGTCCAAATAAGCATACCCGTTGACAGATCTGTGCATGGCGTTCCCAAACATGGACAATCCTGAAGTCATTGCCGCAAAGAAACCCTTGCTTTGGCTTTGGCTTTGGCTTTGGTTTTGGTTTTGGTTTGGACTACTCATCTCTTCCGAACCCTAAAGTCAGCAGTCTCTGTCAAAGATGAATGCGATTCGAATAACAGTGAGTGGAATTTGCAGAAGAGAGGGAAATATGTGTCGAGGGTGTATTGAAGAAGGGAGACCGAGTTGACCGAACGATCTCCACGACAAAGAACCGAAAACCTAGAGAGAGAGAGACGTTGATGACGATTACTAAAAACTAAAAGGACGGGCGAGATTTGTTATTTAGCGAGAACGAGAGGTGGTATTTGTTGGCGCCTGCTTGTTTTCAACTGATTTTTTTTCTCTCTTTCCCCAACTTTTTTTCTTTTCGTTTTCCTTTTCCTTTTCCTTTTCCTTTCTAAGGATCTTTTTTTTGTTCCACGATCTTCCTTTTACTTATAGTCACCGCCTAATGTTGTGAAACAGGCGTTAGTTTCATACAGTTTTGGGCTTAGACGGGTTATTAAGCCAAACCCAAGATATTGCACTGCTGTAATCAGTTGGGTTAGATTAGATCGGGAGAAATCATCATTCCGATAATTTTGTCATCAAGCATGAAATGGTTCGGAATTTGGTTGATTGACAGGTTGTCAAATAACTGTTTTCTGTAAAATATAGTTAATTTTTTAAAATGTCACATATATTTTCTCACCAATTTAAGCTACTATATTTCTATTTATGCACATTCAAGTCGTGTTACCTGAATACATGCCTGATAATATTCTTCCAAGTATAATTCACTTGAACTTTATTACAGGGTAAATATTAGAGGCAACTTCTGATATTTTATGTATGGACAATAGACTATAATTTTGCAAATTTTTGTCACTAACACTTTTTGTAAATTTTTTTTATTTTTTAATATGTGAAATGTATTGATCGTCCCTGATTTTTTAAATATATTTTGATATAAAAATATCATAATACAAGAATGACCACAGTACATGATAATATGCATTGGTAACAAATTTTCTATTTTATGTTAATATTATTATTTATGAAAATAAATAATTATATATAGAGTATATTAGATTATATATATTATAGTGTATGTATATAGATGAATAAAGAAAAAGAAAGAAAAAATTAATTACTTTTTTTATTTATGTTAACATTATTATTTATGGAAATAAATAATTATATATATATATATATATTATAGTATCATGTATATATATAAATATAAAAAGAAGAAGAAAGAGAAATTTAATTATTTTTTATTTTATGTAAACATTATTATTTATGAGAATAAATAATTATATATAGATTACATATATTATAGTATATATATTATATTCAAAAGGGAATTTTGGTTCCTTAGACAGGGTTAAATGGATAAATTTAGTATTCAAATGAGTTAACTCATAAATCAAATAGCAACATGGTCATTTCACCATCAAATGTACTATGACACGGTGTACTTTTGGCATGAGGGTGTGTATGTGATATACAGCACAAATCACATGAAGGGTTGGTGACGAAAATTCACAACTCAAGAGGTGTCAATAATATTTACTCTGACACGATATTTACTTTAGAGTAAATATCATTGACACTCCCTAAAGTTTGATGTATTGTCACGTAACTACAACTTTGTGCAATTTCATCACCAACACCCCCTGTCCGATTTTTTTTTTAATAAGTAAAATGACCTCATTGCCCTTGATTATTTAAATGGAATTTAATATAAAAATATCAAAATCGGGAAATGACAAAACTACCCCTCATGATAATATGCATTTACACTCACCCACCATTTCTCTATACCTTATTCAACCACAATCAGAAACCCTAACCAACCTCTCACCTTCTTCTGCAACCACGATATAAACCCTAACCATAATCCACACACAAAATCATGGTTGATTATATGTATTATTAACCGTTAACCCTAATATGCACAATATATACGTATATACAAAAATATATTAATATTTAATCCTAAGATTCCCAACCCAACTTGAAACAAGATTGATCAAAGATGGAGAACTCAACCTCGGCAGCGGTGACAACAGGAAGATGAGGTGGTGGCGGCGTAATGGTCAACAGTGGTATGATTATCCTATATTTGATTGTTGCAAGGTTGGCCCTAAAGTACTCTCACGACGGCAGATAAAGAGGTTCTTGGTGAAACTCCAGTGTGACAATTGACTGGTGACGACAACAAGGAGAGTTACGACAACAACCTCCGGTGACGGTGACGAATTGGTGAAGGGCGACGAATTCATGGTGGCAACTTGGTGAATAGTGGCTTCAAGAAGTGATTGTTAGGGTTTTGTTTGATCGATTTCTGGCTGAGGGGTTTGTGATTGGCTTCGATTAACATGGAAGGTTTTAAAGGTTTGTGATTGAATGATTCAATGGAGTTCGACAAAGATTGGATTTCGGCTTGGATTTGTGAATGGAGTTTATTGTTGTTTGGGTTTGAAGATGAGAGGTAGAGTTGAGGGTTGGAGTTGGTTTTTGGGGCTGGTTATTTGATGATAATGTGTTTATTTGGTTTGGAGTTTTATGACAAGGGCAATCAATGATGGTGGCAAGGGCTAACTGGTGACGAAGAGAGTAACAGCGGTGAACGTTATTGCAACGGCTGGTAGTTACGGTTAACGACTAGCGGTTTGGGTTTGGTGATTGGTTGGGGATTCCAAACAGGGTTTTCTAATATTGGTTGTTTTGGTACATAAATTTAAAAATAAAACAGAAAATGCTAAAATATATGCATTAAATACTAAAACCATGCACACTTGAGGAATTTAATAATGTTCTTCGTATTAGAATATAAAAATTACTCAAAACTTTAAATTTTTTATTATTTTGTTTATAAATTTAACTTAATATATGTTATTATAATTCAAACTTTGAAAGTCAACCGTATATAACTAACCATAATATTATGCCATCAAATAATAAATTATCAAACATTAACCTTATTTATATGAATAAAATATAGTTATAAAAAATATTAAAAGTATAAACTTTTCTTATATCTTGAGTTACTCAAGTTGCTCGAATTAGTTAAAGATTTGTCCAAATCCTGCCCATAATAAATTAAGGCTCTAAGATTTAAACTCAATCACAACCTTATGATATTAAATACCTTATTTCACACCGATATAATTTTTGGACCAAACTCGAGCTGCTCGAGTCAGTCCCACCCCCATACTAAACACAACAGTCCTAGTAACAAGTGTTGACTTGAAGATTTCAATCCAATGAGATTTTGGTAATTTTAATGACAACAAATTATTATAGTATAGAACAAATAAATTTACTTGAGTGTGTTTATCAATAGAATAATTTGACTAACTAGAGAAATTCAAAGGTTTTGGATAGGGATAGCAATTTAACTTGCCCCCGGCCTGCCCTATTTAAACCGGTTATGGGGAAGGTTAAATGGTTTTGGAGTGGTTATGGGGTCAGAGGGAAAAACCCACGAAGTTGTGGGACGAGGATGGGGATAGACACTCCCGCCCCGTCCCATTTATATTTTATATTTATTATATTACACTTATATATATAATACATATACAAAATTACCATTATATAGTTATATATATAACATTTACATGTTCAAATCTTATCGGTGGTGCACATGTAAATTACCAAGGATCTTGTTACACAAGAATGTAAGACTAAAAATAGTACAATTACAAAAGTAATCTCCTAAAAATAAGTTCTTTAAAAAAAAAATCCGCCCCGCCGTGTCTCCCCCCACCGCGCCCCATTTATTAAATGGGGTGGGACAAGGATGGTGTTAGTTTTTCTAAACAGGGACGAAGATGGGAAAAGGCACTCCCCGCTCCTTTTCTAACCCAAGTTTTAGGCTTACAAGAAGATTCAAATTTTATGATCCAATCAAACCATATGATCGTGGAACTCAAAACCAACGATCAATGGCAAAATTGAATTAGATTCGAGCCTTGTGATGATGAATTGAAAAACTCAAAGATTGAAGATCTAAACTTAGGTACATTAGTCTAGGGTTGAGTGTTAGACTTAATGTAAAGTTATTTTTTAATAACTTTATTTGAAAGTTCAATTCTTGGCTTAGTTGACTCTAGGACCTAGTGCACTTCATCCATGTTAGTAAAAAGGCATGGCTAAATATCAACTTAAAACTTCAATTAAATTTTATTTACATACTTATAACAATTTTAGAATATCATATCAAGGACTAAAACAAAATTTTGATGAAGAAAATTATTCTCACATGAATAAAATAAAAAATCTAATGAATCAAACATCTTCAACATGGCTAAAATAATATTTACCCATTTGAATTGAAAAGAAAAACATTTATAAAGTGGTTTTTCTTAAACTAAAGTGCGGGAAAGTGTCTCCATTGTTAATTTATTTTTATTAATTAAATGCCAAACTTTCTACACATTGTTTTAAATAGTGAAAATCAAAAGAAAAAAATTAAATTGAAACAAAAGGCAAATACGAGATGTAATTGATTAAAAATGAGATATTAATAAAACACTAAAAATGAAATACATATAGCATTACAATGTTAAGGACTATCAAATCAATAAAATAAATAAATTTTAAATACATAGTTTAAATTTATATTTGCACCAATAAATAAAATATAACTTAAATTGATATATTTACTACCAAAATATATCAATTTAACATCAACCAACACTTCCTTTAGTCACTGTTTGTGGTGACATAAATTTCTTGTTACATCTTGGAATATGATGTAGACTTGGCAATCATTGTTACGTATAATTACAGATTTTAACTTTCTCTCTTTCACTCTCTCTCTCTCTCTCTCTATATATATATATATATATATATATATATTTGTTTGGTAGTTTTTTTATTACTTTTATATATATGTATATATATTAAACTCTTTTATTTCTTTTACCAATCTGATTTTATTTTAATATAATTTTCATACTTCCAATAAAATGTGTTGTTAAGAGTGAGAAATCCAATAAAAAAATAATTCTAATACAATTGGTAACTTTCTTTATATATATTAAAGAGGTAAAAAAAGAAAAGAGAAAAAATATGTGCTTATATAATTTATGTGTCCATTTTTTTAATAAATAAAAAAAGTGTACTAAAACTTAAAAAATCCTTTGTACTTTTAATAGTAGTTATAGATAGATAGATATATATTAAACTCTTTTTTTTTCTTTTACCAATCTGATTTTATTTTAATATAATTCTCATACTTCCAATAAAATGTGTTGTTAAGAGTGAGAAATCCAATAAAAAAAATTATAATACAATTGGTAACTTTCTTTATATATATTAAAGAGGTAAAAAAAGAGAAAAAAGGTGTGCTTATATAATTTATGTGCCTTTTTTTTAATTAAAAAAAAAGTGTACTGAAACTTAAAAAACCCTTTGTACTTTTAATGGTAGTATAGATGTGTCTATTTTTTTAATAATAAAAAATATATATATACTGAAACTTAAAAAACTCTTTGTAGTACTTTTAATAGTAGTATGTAATAGATAGATATAGAATTTGTTTGGTAATTTTTTTATTATTTTTTTATGTATCTATTAAACTCTTTTTTTTTTCTTTTATCAATCTGATTTTATTTTAATATAATTCCCATGCTTCCCATAAAATGTGTTGTTAAAAGTGAGAAATAGATTAAAAAAATAATTATAATACAATTGGTAACTTTCTTTATATATATTAAAGAGGTAAAAAAAAGAGAGAAAAAATGTGTACTTATATAATTTATGTGTCTATTTTTTTAATTAAAAAAAGTGTACTGAAACTTAAAAAACCCTTTGTACTTTTAATAGTAGTATAGATATCCATTTATTCATCAATTTCAATACCCAATTTTAGAACACACAGGCACACATATATATATAACTAAACAACCCTAATTTCAAATTGAAAACCCTAAAAACCCTTAAATTACATGCATGAAAATTATGTTTTAATTAGTTTAATTTGCTTATGACTTAAGTTTATTTATTTAAGTTTTAGTGAAAGTGGCAGTATGTGTTATTTGATTAATGAAACTATAATTTGCAACCCAAATAAACAAAAATCTTTATTTTTCGAGCTTCATATATCAAAGGTCTTAGATGGATTAAATATTCATATCCTAAAAGTAAAGACTAATAAACATTTGATTTGAAACTTATTGATTTTTCTTTCTTTTTTTCCCGCTTTTCTTGACAACTAAAAGAAACATTAGCTATAAAAGATCATACCAATAAACATTTGATTTGAAACTTATTGATTTTTCTTTCTTTTTTCCCGCTTTTCTTGACAACTAAAAGAAACATTAGCTATAAAAGATTATATATATATATATATATATTAATTTCAATACCCAAATTTAAGATCATATATATATAACCAAGCAATCCTAATTGAAAAATCATAATTCCAAATTGAAAGCAAATCTTCAACCCAATTACTGATTGAGTTATAAAAAATGATTACACAGTTACTTATATATTTATACAATCAACTTGAAGACAAAAATCCATGGATAATAAGTAGCATAGAGCATCTAATCACATGAACAAGCATACAAGAAAAAATCCTACTTGGGTAAAAAATTAAAGAAAACAAATAATAAAAAAAGGAAAAAAGAAAAGAAACTCACATAAGAGTTGACGTGAGTTGAGAAGAAATCGAATTGGCATGTTTGTTGATGAGAGCCGAGAGGAAGAATCACTTGTTAATGAGAGTGTGTTTGTGTTTATGATTTTAGGGGTTTTAGGGTTTGGTTTATGTTATAACTCTATTTTTTATTTAAAAATAATTAAATAATATAGTAACATTAAAAAAGGGATTTGTATAGGTTATAACTTTATTTTTTTGAATTTAAAAACAAAAAAAAAATAGTGTACTGAAACTAAAAAACCCCTTTGTACTTTTAATAGTATAATAGATTATTTCAATGGTCCATAGACACTTATGAGTGAGTCATGAACTTAATTGATTCATTTTATAAAGCCATAGTTAACTTCTAGTTAGTTCAAGCTTGTCGTGACTTTCAAAGAACCCAACTCACGACTCAGCAAACTCTAGGACCTACACTTGAAATGAATTATATCATTTAAAAGTTCCTAGATACATTGACTTTGTCATTGAACTCAATTGATTCACTTTATAAAGTTTTGTCACGCCTCAAGACTGACCACCCCACACTTCAAAGAGGACAACTCTCAATGTATTTGTTTTTTTAAAATGAAACTAATTATAATATAAAGTACACTTCAAGATCTTCAATTTGAACACATATTTTGCCCAATTTAGATTCAAAATGAGTAAGTTATGATATTTAAAAGTTAGTTCAGTGTCATCGAGTAACTTAGACGACCATAACACACGTCTATATGACCATTTATTACAACTGAGTGATTTTTCATATATAAAAAAAAAGTCTTATAAACACCTACATCTTTATGATTTAGCAATTTAAAGCAAATGCATTATTTTCATAAAACAACTCATAAACGTCTAACAATTTAGACATCTATGCCTTTTTTTTTATTTATGAAAACACATGCACTTGTAGTAAATAGCCAAATTATGAAAACATGGAAGTCATGAATACCTTATAGACATATATGACATTTTTTTTGAAAAATCACTTAGTTGCAATAAAATAGCTAGATGATGAAGATATATATGTCAATATTTACCATATAGACGTCTATAACATCTTTGGCATAAACTTGTTTGCGAAAATGGTTTTCAACTTTTCTTATTGACGATTATACCCTTATAGCATGAATCGAGTCAATGATTTTAGTTACCTCTAAATGACATGGCTCATTTAGTTTATGGGTCCTAGACTTCTTAGTCGATGAATTGGACTTCCAACCATCACGCAACATACATTACTTTACATAGAATCTAGGGGCCATATTACCCATGGTTTTGACCTTTGACCTTGATATTTAAGTTCCACTTACATTACCATGAACTAAGGTTAATTAGAGTTTTATCAATTGCCCACGGATCTTAGAATAATTGAGTTTGAAAATGTCTTAAAATTAATCACACTCAACTAAAACATCAAATTCACACATTAATAAGTTGTTGTCATCAAAATTACCAAAATCACCCTTGGAATAAAACCTTTAGTCAACAATGTTATTTAAAACTAAAAATATTCCATAATTCTTAAAGAAGAGTGGAAATAGAGATGATATTACATTATTCTTTTTTTTCAAAATGGAAGTTTTCAAAAACAAGTTAAAAGGAGTTCAAATTGAATTTTCTTTTAAAGTTTGTAAGGGACAACAGCTGGGGGTTACATGGCCCCTCAAGTCTCCGTGTAGGTTCGTCCATGGGCATCGAATTATATCATGTGCATGTAAACATAAGTTGACATGTAAAATTTAATATGAAAATGAAAACATACCCGCGATAAGTTCATGCTTATTAATTTAACTTCATTATCTCATGAGCAAATATACAACAAATTGACATGTAAAATTTAATACAAAAATGTTGTGATGAGTATCTAGAAAGCACATATACGGACAAGTAAAACAATCATGATGCCAACACGATGATCCAACAAATGTAAAAAAAAAACAGGACAGAGAAAAAAATAAGGGATAATATCTTTGACCTCCCCTGAGGTTTATCGAAATCCGACATACCTCCCCTCTTGTTTGCATAATCCCACTGACCTCCCCTGAGGTTTTGATTCGTGTATCGGACACCCCCCTCCCATTACAGCAGCTGACGCAGTTAAAGGGAATCTGATGGCGTCAGCTCTGAAAGGTCTATTTTGCCCATCTGACCCACTAAATGATTCTTTTAACCTTTTGACCAACTAAAAATTACTTTATACCATTATACATAGTTACCATAATACCCTTAGCCTTTATTATACATATACCTAACCTCTTAGACCCATTCGGCCATTGTAGCAGCTGCAGGAGGTCTCTCTCTCTCTCTTTCTCCCCCCTTTGCTTGCGTAATATTAGGGATTTGAATCTATCATTATCAAACTAAAGATGGAGTCTCTCTTTCTCCCCTCTTTGCTTGTATAATATTAGGGATTTGAAGCTATCTTTATCAAACTAAAGATGGAGTCTCATAGCACACATGCAAACCATGGTAGACATCTAAGGTACAGAGAAATCTTCTGTCGTTGTGGTAGTGTGGCTGAAATTAGGGTTACCAAATCCAATGAGAACAACAATAAAGGAAGGTTATATTATGTGTGCTCCAATAGATCTTGCATGAAGTGGAAATGGAAATGGTGTGATCCAATTGATGATGATTTGGAAACTTTATCAGTAAGTGAAAGACAGCCATTCAATGATGAAACAACCTCTACACAGGAAATGGTGGATGCACATGTTATATTGACTCGTTTGGCAGTGGTTGAAGCAAACTCTTCTTCCTTGAAAATTCTGGGCATTGCATGCATGTTGTTGTCTGTTATGTCTTTTTTGATTTCCCTAGCTTCTATTGATAAGGATTAGTCTAAGGGAGAACAAATAAGTTCATGTCTGTTTTGATTCCCTAGCTTGGGAATAGTTCTGTATATACCTTTAATTATGTATTGTTATGGTGATGAAATTTTTGTTTGTTATGTATATTATGTTATGAAGCAATATGTATTTGTACAATATGTTATGCAGCAATATGTATTTGTGCAATATGTAATTGTGCAATTAATTCCATGCCTTCCAGTAGTGTCCATTCTACAATTAACCAAACATATATGACAAACAGGTAAAAACCATTTTAAATAACATGCATTTGCAAAACCATAACAAATGTAAAAGATATCCAAACATAACATAAATCTAACTACCCAAAATCACACAAACATCCATCAACAGGATTTATGTTGCAAAAAAATACAAACCAAACTACCAAAAACCCCAACAGTTTTATGTTACAATCTACCCAAAAACAAACAACAATGTTTACATATTTTGAGATCCTCCCATCCCTCTTCCCCTAGCTCCTAGTTGGCCAAATACAGGTATGAATCTCCCTCTCCCCGTAGTAGGTTGTGATGAGCTGTTTCTTCCTCTTTGTGCATTTGATGGAGCTGCAATGTTCCTACTTCCTCTTCCTCTTCCATATGTGAATGCAGACCCTCTCCCTCCTTGTGTGTTTGATGGAGTTGCACTGCTTTCCCTTCCTCTTACATGTGTGAATGCATCCCCTCTTCCTCTTTGTGCATTTGATAGAGGTGCAGCCCCTCTTCCTCCTTGTGCATTTGATGGAGGTGCAGCCCCTCTTCCAGTCTGTGCATTTGATGAATATGGTGGAGCTGCAGTCTTTCTCCCTCTTTGTGCATATGGTGGAGCTGCATTCCCTCTACCTCTCTGTGATGGGGCTGAGCTCCCCCTTCCATGTGTGTCATTTTGTTGCTATCACAAATAACAAAAAAAAATGTCAAAATAAACCATTAAGTGATTGGAGAGAAAATTATAAACCAACTCCACTTACCTGTTGGGTGACACATGGCTCTGATTGGGATGCCCTTGCACTTCCTATTCCTCTTACAGCTTCTTGTGCCTAACATAACAATATTACATCCTCAAATTAATTAACTGATTCATAAATAAATAAATTACATTACATGCAAAAAAAAAAGTAAATTCATATCACCTGTTCCCTTCTAGTTGGAGCCCATTGACAAGTTCTTTTGTTGTGCCCAAATCTTTTGTAAAGTGTGCATGTAAGAGTGAAACTCCTTCTACACAGACTAGTACCTGGGGCAGCTTCATCAACATCTCTTCTTCTATTTTTCTTAGGCCTTCCAGGTAGTCTTCTAGGAGGAGGAGGATCCAATGGTATTCCAGTGTATGGCTCCCACAGTTTTGGGTCAGGTATAGGATATATCATTCCTTGATATGTCTTCATATATGTCTCAATAGTGTAACATGAATCACAGTAAGTCTCAATATTATCTCTGGTGTAACATATTGCAGCTGTTGCATGCTTACAAGGTAAGCCTGAGATTTGCCAACCATGACAGTCACATGTTTTGTCATTTAGATTGATGATATGCCTAAATGACTCATCCATTACCTCAAACACTCCCCCACCAGCAACCCTCACATTATATTTCCTTCCCTCAGCAGTTAGCTTATTTAACTGTTTCCTAATGTTTGGTGTGACCACACCATTCCAGCTGTAACCCATTTGGTACCTTTTTTGAAGTCTTTCCATAAGTTTTACCCTAATCTCATCTAAGCATGAAAATATAGGCATCATCCTAAGATCACCAACCCAATTGTTGAAACTCTCAGTTATGTTGTTGGTCACATGATTATTTCTCACACTTGGATTGAATGCATGCCTAGACCAAGCTGACAATTGAAAGTTAGTCATGAGCCACTCATGAGCTGCAGGATCCAAGTTTCTCATTTCATCCATTGCCTCTTCAAAAGTATATGAGTTATAAGCTCTAGCAGCCTTCCAAAACTTTTTCCTTAACATGAACCCACCATGTTTTTTCTTAAATGCATTATACAAATGCTTACAACACAATCTATGAGTTGTTTGGGGAATGGTTTCTACAATTGCTTGGTCAAGGCCCTATCATATTTAACAAACTTAATTAAACAACAGAAATATAATTTAGGAAAGTAATTGATTTAAAAAAAACAGAATTTTGATTTACCTTTTGCATGTCTGACATGATGGTCCAATTCTTGAAAAATGTATCTGCTTCAATTACAGTGCTTAAGTGCTGCAGAAAAAATACCCAGCTGTCCTTTCTCTCACTCTTCACCACAGCAAATGCCACAGGAAACAAACCATTATTGGCATCCAAAGCAATGGCTGCCAATAGTACACCACCATATGGTCCCATCAAATGGTAGCCATCCAACCCCAAAAATGGTCTACAACCCAACTTGAATCCAGTTCTCATTGCTTCAAATGAAATAAAAATTCTTCTAAATGTTGGGTTCACAGTAAAATCAGGTTGCCAATGGTTGAACTTAACTAAGTTGCCTGGATTACTTTTTCTTATTTCATTTGCATATTGGGGCAGTAACTTATAGCAGACAGAATGACTGCCCTCAACTTCATCCATTGCCTTTCTCTTTGCCCTATACAACTTCATCCTTTTTGGTTGAAGCCCATAATTTGACCTAAGTGCCCCTTTCAATCCCTTCACAATAAATTCTGGATTTTTCTTAAACCTATCAACATACTTCTTAGCTATCCACCTGGAATCAGCCTTTGGATTGTCAGTGTCTGTAAACCTAACACAATCATGTTTGTCATCCAATGTCTTAATCATATATGTCACATTATCTAGGAGAGGTGATGCATGTATCCTCCATGGGCAGCTAGGTGTGCTACACCTACAAGTCACTCTTGTTTTTTTATTTTTTATTCTCCATAGTTTAAACCCCTCATGAATTGCATAATCCTTCAATACTTCTCTAAAGTGGTCTACATTGTCAAAGATATGATATTGCTCCAGTTCAATTTTAGCCCCTTCAACTCCACGAAATTCTTTCCCATACTTGCTGTAATCACACACCCTAATCTTTGGGCTTCTTTTACTTCTTGCCTTTGTCCTTGTCTTTCCATAATATCCCTCTTCAACTTCATCTACTTCATCCCACCCATCATTTGATGAATACCCACAGTCATCATTAGATTCATAGTCACTTAACCCATCATCACTTCTGTTCAAATAGGCATTGTTCTCAACTGTTCTTTCATCTATTAGAGTTTCATCATTGCTAGATGATTCAGATTGAGAACCACCTTCATTCCAATCTTCATCTTCAAAGCTAAACCCATACACATAATCCTCTCCCTCACTGTTATTATCAACCTCAACATGTTCTTGTTCATTATGAGTTTGATTAAAGCCCCCTTCATTGTTATTATCAACTTCAACATTTTCCTGTTCATCCTCAAATTGATCATATTCCCTTTCATTATTCTCACCAATATCAACATTAACAGGTGTCTCTACTTCAACAAATAGGTTTATATCTCTCATAGAAACATGAAAGTTAAACATATCCATCACATCAACATCACTACTGACCAACATCTTATGCTTACTATTAGGTAATTCATAGTGTATTATTGGTGCTAAACCAACAATGCCATCAAAATCAGTAAGGGATTTATAACAATCCTCACTCAAATCAAGATGAGAATACCTATCAGGATCCACATTCCATATTGTACTAACTAAATCCAAATGATGAAAATGCAAGTCATGATATGTATCCATGACTTTGACAAAGACACAAAATTACTGCACATAAAAAAATAAAGCTACATTACCATATATTCAATGATAATAATTTACATCAGAAACATAAAAGCCCTAATTCAAAGCAGAACCATAAAAAGCGTAATTGGCAGCCCTAATTTCAATCACAAACAAAAAAAAACCCTAAAATTCTAAGTCTTAACTGAAAGCAGAAATGAAAAACCCCCAAATTGGAAGCCCTAATGGAAAGCAGCAGTATAAAAAACCTAATTAGAAGCCCTAATTTAAATTAGAAACAAAAAACCCCAAAATTCTAAACCTTAACTGAAAGCAGAAATGAAAAACCCCCAAATTGGAAGTCCTAATTGAAAGCAGAAGTATAAAAAACCTAATTGGAAGCCCTAATTTAAATTAGAAACAAAAAACCCCAAAATTCTAAGCCTCAATTGAAAGCAAAAACGAAAAACCCCAAAATTGGAAGCCCTAATTTAAAGCAGAAGTATAAAAAACCTAATTCGAAGCCCTAATTTAAATCAGAAACAAAAAAACCCCAAATTTAAGCCTTAATTGAAAGTATAAACAAAAAATTCTAATTGGAAGCCCTAATTTAAATCAGAAACAAACAATCCCCAAATTTAAGCCTTAATTGAAAGTATAAACAAAAAACCTCTAAATTTAAGCATTAATTGAAAGCATAAACAAAAAACCCTAATTGGAAGCCCTAATTTGAATCAGAACCAAAAACCCCCAAATTCTAAGCCTTAATTGAAAGCAGAAACGAAAAATCCCAAATTGGAAGCCCTAAAAGCAAACATATACAAAACCCTAATCAAAAGCACCCTATAGTGAAAATGCGAAGAATGTGACAAACTCTAAACTTAACAAAAATACAAACAAGTCGAATATATAAAAAGTTTTGAGTTTTGTACATACCTCGCAGACACTAAGCCAAAATCGCGATCTTTTTACAGTTTCTGCTCTGATTAGGATATGAATCGAACCGAAGATATCAAACCCCCAAACGATTCTGTGTTTTTCTCTTACAATTTCTTCTGTGTAACTTTCTCTCTCTACATCGTTCTCTCTCTATCTATATATCGTTCTAACTTCTCTCTGTGTACATTGTATCAGAGAAGCCAAAAAATTTGATCCAATGTGGATTACGAAGCTCATAGCACATAAGGGTACCTTCGTCATTTCTCATTTGGACATAATTTAATATATAATAATATATATAATACGAGGGTATTATGGTAACATCACCCACTATCGTTAATTTTTTGGACGACCGTCACTAACAGGGGAGGTCAGTGGGATTATGCAAACAAGAGGGGAGGTATGTGGGATTTCGATAAACCTCAGGGGAGGTCAAAGATATTATCCCAAAAAATAAAAAAATATATTATTACATATATAATAATAACATTTTTTGGTCATTTTATCCAATTAGTCATGGATAAAATTGCTAATTTGGAACATAGAGTTAGATATATATATATATACTTCAATTTTAGGGATAATATCTTTGACCTCCCCTAAGGTTTATCGAAATTTTACATACCTCTCCTCTTGTTTGCATAATTCCACTTACCTTCCCTGTTAGTGACGGCCGTCCAAAAAACTAACAGTAGTAGGTGATTTTACTGTAATGCCCTTTTATTATATGTATTATTATATATTAAATTACGTTCAAAGAGAAATGGCTAAAGTACCCTTATCATGTATATTTTAATTTGAACATGACCCTAGAGTCATGATGTTGACTCCTCTTTTCTTGTGCCATAATAAGACAAGGGGAGCAAATGTAAAATCCTTGTCACCAACTCCATTGTTGACTGCTTTACTAAAATTTTGGTAGCCTTTACTAAATGCTAGTGTGTGTATATATACACATGTATGTATGTATATGTTATGTGGGTTCAATCAGGTAGTTTCTCTCTATGGCTTTAATCGGGTCTTTATTGGTAGCGGCGACGGCGTGCTAGTGACAGTGGTGGAGGATTGTAGGGATGGTGGGTAGGTTTGGATAGTTTTGAAGATTTGATGTGTATGTATTATGTATAAAGATAACTTTAAATCTTTAATATTATATAAGCAAAGAGGGGAAAAAGAGAGATACTCTATCTTTAGTTTGATAATGATAATTTTAAATTCCTAATATTATGCAAGCAGATGGGGGAAGAAAGAGAGAAAGACAACTGCTACTACCATGGCTGACTGGAACGAAGAGAGAAAGAGAGATCTGCAGCTTTTAAGGGTATATGTGTAATAAAGGTTGGCTGGAACGAAGAGAGAGAGAGATCTCTAACTTTTAAGGATATATGCGTAATAAAGGCTAAGGGTGTTGTGGTAACTATGTATAATGGTATACAAGTAATTTTTAGTTGGTTAAAAGGTTAAAAGAGTCATTTAATGGGTTAGAGGGGCAAAATAGACCTTTTAGAGCTGACGTCAGCAAATTCTCTTTAACTGCGTCAGCTGCCATAACGGGAATGGGGTGTATGTTACAAGGATCAAAACTCAGAAGAGGTAAGTGGGATTATGCAAACAAGAGGGGAGGTATGTGTTATTTGGACAAACCTCAGGAGAGGTCAAAGATATTTACCCTAAATTTTATATTATTTTTGTAATTAACTCATAATATATTTTAAATTGCATTGAATTCCATTAGTTTAGAAAACAAATTACAAAATCACTTTATCATGTCCTGTCCAAAACTTATCATCATTGTGTTTATGTTGTCTCGCGTCTTCTACCAAAAAATAAAATATTCAAAATTTAATACAATTTTAACCCTGTTCCACACGTGTTTGTGCTTCCTAATGAGTACTCACAATTGATTAATACTTGATATTCAATGCAAACTGCCAAACCTCATGTACCAATTATGTACTTGTGTGTGAAAAGAAATAAAACACAGTATCTGTAGACACATGTACGTGTACCAGGGAGTTGGGATACTCTTCTCTACCGAGTCTTTGTCTTACTCGTGTCCTACAATTTTACCAAATTTAATTTAGATTTTACTACCCACAAAACATATATTCACCGGCCTTAAACCCACATTTTACCACCCTTAAATCTTAAAAAATTTGAAATATTTCTTGTTAATTTTTTGTCAATACAATTAATCTAAATTTCACCAACCTTAAAACATACATTCACCACCCTTAAATATTGAAAAAATTTCACTAAATTTAATCTAGATTTCACCACTCATAAAACATACATTCACTACCCTTAAAATATACATTCACCAGCCTTAAATCCACATTTCACCACGTTTAAATTTTGAAAAACTTGAAATATTTATTGTTAGTTTTTTTGTCACCACCCATAAAATATACATTCAACACCCTTAAATTTTAAATCTTGAAAAACTCAAAATATTTTTTATTAATTTTTTTGTCAACACTGTTAATCCATGTTTCACCACCCTTAAACCTACCATCACCACCATTGAATCCATATTTTACCAAGCCTTAAATCTTGAAAACATAAAATATTCAACTTAATTTTTTTGTCAACACTATTAATCCATGTTTCACCACCCTTAAACCTACAATCACCATCCTTAAATCCACATTTCATCACTTTTAAATCTTGATCCAAAACTCTCATGGCTCTTTTTTAATAATATTTTTTTACTCATATTAATTGGATCTAAGGGTAGTGAAATATATGTTTATGAGTGGTGAATGTATGTTTATGGGTGGTGAAATCTAGATTAATTGTGATTAAGGGTGGTGAACTTTATATTAATTGTGTTGACAAAATTTAATTTGAAATATTTTATGTTTTTCACGATTTAAGAGTGGTGAAATGTGGATTTAAGGATGATGATGATATGTTTAAGGTTGGTGAAACATAGATTAAAAGTGTTGACAAAAATATTAACTTGAAATATTTCAAATGTTTCAATATTTAAGAGTGTTGAATTCAATATTAAGTTTGTTGAAAAAAAAATTAACTTGAAAATTTTAGTAAAAGTATTAAATTTGTGAAAATCCATATAAAATTTATTGAATAATTTAATCTCAACTTAATATTATTTTTTATGAGAAAATAATAATTAAATTTTAAATATCAATAAAAAAAAGTCACAAGAGTTTTGGATCACAAATTATCTGTGTTGAAAAAAATGACTTGAAATATATTAAGTTTTTCAAAATTTAACAGTGTTAAAATGTGAATTTAAGGATGATGATTGTATGTTTAAGGGTGGTGAAACATGGATTAATGACAAAAAAATTAACAAGAAATATTTCAAAAATTTCAAGATTTAAGGTGGTGAAATGTGGATTTAAGGATGACGAATGTATGTTTTATAGTTGGTGACAAAAAATTAACAAGAAATATTTAAAGTTTTTCAAGATTTAAAGGTAGTGAAATGCGGATTTAAGGATGGTAAATGTATATTTTATGGATTGTGATAAAAAATTAGTAAGAAATATTTCAAGTTTTTAAAGATTTAAAAATGGTGAAATGTGAAATTAAAGATGGTGAATGCATATTCTATGGGTGATAAAATTTAAATTAAATTTGGTGAAATTGCAGGTAACGAGCACCAGGTTTGTGCATTACCTTCTCCTACTGCACAACGGACTAGACTAAGTGGCTAACCCACTCAAGTGGGCACATAATAACCACGCAAGGAGCGGGCGACAGTAACAAAGAGCAGCGTTGTATCAACGACCAATTTTTATACGCAATGTCGATCACAGCATCAAGTTAACGAAATCAATCACATTCAACACACAAACAATATCTTTTCCAATACTTTATAACCATATCCAATCGTTTCAGATCTACAGTGAAGCTTTCTAGTTTTATATTCAATCCACTCACTATCAAACACTCTCTTGTCAATTGACCGAATCGTGGAACGGCGTTTGCCCCTCTTTCTCTCTCGTCTTCTCCACCAAAACCCTAAAGTGCTCTGATATTCGCTTTATCAAATACAAAATTCAGGAAAAAATTAATTCTTTCTTGAAATTCACGGCGGTTGATTTGTGAAAAATTTGTCAATTCTCAGTATGAAAGAAAGAAAATCGGTGAAGTTCAATCTTCAACAACATCAGCATCAGAGCGGTCACCTGTCTCCGTTCAAGTTTGCAAAATTGCTCGATCCAGAGGCTTCTTGGGATAAGGTTTGCACTTTGAATACCGATAATTGTTGCTGTTTCATTGGATTTGTGTTCCGTTATTATATCAATCTTATTTGTTTTTGAATAATCAGGTTCTTAATTTCATTCTGTGTTAGTTTAGTAGCACAATGTGTCTTTGGAATTCTGCGGATGTGAGAGAAAATAACTATTGGAGTTTTGCAAGATGTTGTCTTCCAAAATTTATCTTCAGCATTGCTCGATAGACTCTTTCTATGATCCGTTCTATAAGTTATGCATGAATTTAGGCTAATTACTCTATTTTTTATTTGGAATAATAAAAGTTTAATAAAACATTGATATCATTTTTGCCTTAAAAATTCAATCATTAACTTTTAATTTGGATTACGGTGGTTAAGATGCTTTGATGTGCTAATTTTTCTTATTAGGTATTAGTGATGAAATATATTTCTATACGTTACTCCATTTTGCCTGGCTAGGCATGAATGCTGCCACCATGTGATGTTTTTGTCTCCAACTAGAGAGAATGTAGAGGAAAGAGAGATAGTTACCGGGTAAAATAAAGGAAAGGAGAAATAGCAGAGACTATCACTGACAGACTTCTGAGTAAGGCACCAGGATGGCTCTGTATGGCCCTCTTATTTGGCAACATAGCGTTGTGTAATACATATATGATATAACATAGTTAAAAGGAAGCACTTTCGTGGTATTTAATACAATATTAAATACCACTTCGATAATAACTATTGAATACAGTTGAAGATTACATGTACAGTGCAGACTGAGCTAAAGAGAGAAATCAATCATGCTGCTGACATCATCCATTTATGCTCAACATATTTCTCTAAATCACCATCCTCATCATTCTCTCCGTCATCTTTTTCCCCCCAATCTTCACTTCCTGATCCTCGGCTCTTATGCTCACTTACCTGATCAGAGTAATGTTACTCATCCTTGTGTAAGCATCCACAGTGCTTTGACCTGATCTTGTCTTGTGGTATTATAGGTCTCAGTCTGGATGATCCCTTATAGTTTTGCTACTTCCTTCTACAGGAACAAAATCTAGTCTCAGGTCTTGTTGGGACGCCTTTTTCTAGGTTAGGACTGAAATTATGGTTTTGGCTCGTTGGTTTTCCTTATTTCATGCCTCTAGGAGGATTTGAGTGACAAACACTGATAATTATGACAGGTTTTTCTAGAGAGTTAAGGAGGTTTCAGTTCATTTTGTGTCCTTTCATACTTTTTGTAATGGCAAAATGTGGAGGAAGGTGTTCATTGAAGAATAAAGTTTTTAAATAATGAAACAAGTTCATATAAAATCCTTAATACATGGTTATTGAGTTTATTTATGCAGGCCGTAAGAGGTCATATATTGTCCTTAATTGCTTAATATATGACTGATAGTTTCTGAGACACAAACAAACTGCACAACATTGATGGACGGTTGTTTCTTGTTTCTACAGGTTGCTCGTAAGATAATTTCAATTATTGATTTATATGCTCTTTTTGTTGCAGGATCAATTGGGAGATGTCTTGCATTGGATTCGACAAATGCTGGCCCTTGTATGTGGATTGCTATGTGGTGCCATTCCTTTGGTTGGGGGCATCTGGATTGTAGTGTAAGTTGATGATTGGAAGTCCTCTCTCAATTCATTTTCAAATTTTTTTCCATATTATCAGGATGCAAAATGAAGCTTTAGTGATATGTGATACAAGGGTAGAAATTATATGTGCATTTTACCATCAATGCAATGGACATATTATCTTAGATACTTCGGATGCCAAGCCTGCCCTTCTGTAAGTGTATTGGGTAGCAAGAAAAGTTTCTTGTCTATAAATGAATAGTTTGTTCAGTTTCTCAATATAAATCGATCATATGGAATGTTGGTGAAGATAGATTTGTGTTTGTACTTCCCGGGATCTGTGTTCATGTTTGTACTGTTCACTTTATTCTTAGAATACTGAAACTTAAAAATCCAGGTATTGGACAAAAATGTGAAGTGATGACGCTACTCATCGAAGTTACATTCTTGAATTCAGAATGACCTTCATCCGGGAGGTCTTTTAGAAGAGAGATCTAACTGCAGATTAGACAGGTCAATCTGACCACAAATTCAGAATCATCTTTATCTTGCCTGGCCTGATCATCTCTCTTAGCCATAGCTTATGGTTTATAAGTTTTTTGGTTTGCTCAATTTCTCTTAAACATATTTAGTTACATTAGGATATTAGGCTGCTAACAAATAATCTTGGAGAAGCATTGGTGAAACATGCTGTCAGACTAACTAGGAGAGAAAGTGATGTAGCAGTGGGCTACATGAGCAGCACAAGGGTTCATGCATTTCATGGACACCATTTCTTTCCCTAAACATCTGACTGAGTGACGCAAATTGTTGGCAATATTTTTTTTATTTATTTTTTTGTTTCCTTCAATAGGATTAAGTTCTCCAATATGTAAATTTCTTGGTTGATTCTTTGAGTTTTTGCAATGGGGAAAGAGATATTGAATGAAAGGTGTGCCAGCAGATATGTATTTATAACAGAAAAACCAAAAGCGGTGAGCCGGCCTACCAACGTGTGCATGTTTTATCTATGAATTCTTTACTGTAGTCACATCTTCATAAATAGTTCTATCTGATAGGCTAATTGCAGTCTCTTAGGTGATAACAGAGCTCTTCCGTGGGGAAGCACCTAACCATATAGAATACTCGCACCTTAGCTATTCTATGTAATCTTCCTTGAGCCCCCATCGACTTATGCCCCTATTGCCTGGTCCACATCCTTTATGTAATTTTTGAGGGTTTGCAGATTTAGGGAGCAAATGTGTCTTGAAGTCTTCACTTATATATTTGGTGGGATTTCCTAGACCAAATATTTCATCTTCCTTGGAATGTTTCATTCATTTTAGAAATTTCCAGAAGTTTTGATGACTACTCTGATTCAAGTAGGTGAGATGGTTGGTAGTTCCTTCCAGTTGACCATCTTTAGGATCTTAAAAGTAAAGATAGTATTGCGGGTAACCTACAAATCTACAATAGTTAGAAAGATACTTATTCTCTTTCAAATGTTTGTTAATTGATTGTCAAATTTCTGGGTTCTCAGTTGCTTGTGGGGGAAACGTGCTGGTTAGATATAAACTGTCTGCCAATGAATGATAATTTGTTCAACCCTTTGCAGTGCTGTGGAAGCTTCTTTGACCAATTTGGGCTGATTTTTGTTTTTTTTTTTCAGGTTTCTGGTGATTTCATCTGGGATAATATATGGTTATTACGCAGTGATACTAAAGATTGATGAAGAAGAGTTTGGTGGTCATGGAGCTCTTCTCCAAGAAGGCCTTTTTGCTTCTATAACACTTTTTATGGTTCTGAACTATTTTTTGATGTTCTCTCTTTATGACATGTAGAAATGGATCAAATTGGCCTTTTTTGCTGGTTTATGACTGGCTTTTCTTTTGTGTTGTCAGCTTGCGTGGATTCTAGTATACAGCTTGGCACACTTCTGATTGGCTAGCTTCTTGACTTGGCTACCATCTCTCTCTAAATCATGGTTGAATTATCTAGATCAGTTGTATGAGGCTTAACTTCAGTGGCCCGAGGGAATTTCCTATTTTGCATTTTATTTTATTTTCTTTTCATTTTCATGATTGTGCAATACTCAATTCTGTAGTGCACTAGCATTCTAGCTTTCAGATTATGGTAAATAGTTTCGATGACATTTATATCATTATAAACATGTGCAATGTAACAGAATTTGTTCTGCACACCAAATACACTTTTTTTTTTTGGACAATAAGCAGTGAAATTGGCAGTGGTCAAAATTCTGCAAATTCACAAATATGTTATTCGTATATACGATTCTTAAATTCTGGGCACACATTTTTGCATCAACATGATTATGAAATTGGACACCAAGTGCTAATAACAGAGATGGTTACAAGAGCACCAATCAATTAACACATTATTCTTGTAAAACATGATGTACCCAATGCATGATTCACATACTGGTAGCAGCTTCAAATAGGTCATATATTAATTCTCTTTCTCGGAAAATATAGAAGGGGGTCTGCGCGTTACCTTCATACAATTTATAAAAAAAAAAAAACCAGAACTTACTTTGCTGTTGTGTCATGTATGTGATGAAAAATCCATGCACCATTAAGTTAAATATCTCTGATTCTACGCAATTAATGAAGGAATTATTAGTGTGCAAATCCAGCAGCACATAGCCTTGTTTTGAGTGTTGATGTAGCTCCTTCTTTTCTTTCAATGACATCTTTGGATAAATGATGAGTCTCACTTTCTGTAAGTCTGATGCCAAGCAATTTTAAAGACCAGTCCATCAGGTCTACTTTGTGACTTGTCTATCTCTAAATCTGCATCATATTAACTGAACGGCAGGGAGACACTCGAGCAGCTCTCAGACGGCATATCTGGGACGTTATGTTGGTTGCTTTTGTACCATTCCAGAGTCTTTAATTACCAATAATCCCTACAAGAACAAGAACCCTCCTTGAAGTGGTGGAATCGACTGCGATCTCTAACCACTATTTCTCTTTCAAAAATCCCAGAAATCAGCTTTATAGCAGCATGACAATCAGCACAAATACGCAAATTTTTCACTACCCGAATGAGTGTGCCCTTATCAGTGGCAATAAGTCCAAATGCAACAGCCATCTTCTCACTGTGAAAATATAGCGCCTTCTCTTTTTCCTCCTCCTCCACATCAAAAAAAACCTCATTTGTGCTAGCAACATGGCCTGCCATCCTTAAACGCTTGGATATCTCATCTATCATATTATAAATTTCTTTGGCTTGAGGGTGAATCTTCTCCTCCACCCCGAATTCATGTATCTCACCATTAATCACTATGGAACTGCACCCCCGTAACTTGCCAATCCCTTTCTCTCTCATCAATTCCCTCACTTTAGCAACATCATCCCACCTTCCTGCATTAGCATATATATTGGACATAATTGCCAGGTAACCCCCGTCTTCAAGATCAAGTTGAATCAAGTGTTCAATTGCACGTTCTGCAAGCTCCACATTTCCGTGGATCTTACATGCACCAAGTAAGGCACCCCAGACCCCAGTGTGTGGCACAAGAGGCATAGCTTGAATTAACCCGTAAGCTTCATTTAACAAGCCAGCTCGACCAAGGAGATCAACCATGCAACTGTAATGCTCTAACTTAGGTGCTAAGCCAAGCTCTTGGGACATACTACGAAAGCACTTTCGTCCTTCATTTACCAAGCCCTCATGCACACAAGCGCACAGAACCCCGAGAATGGTTACGTCATTAGGCCTCACAGATTCATTTTTCATCTGATAGAAGAACTCCAAGGCATTTTTACTTTTCCCATTCATTGAAAATCCCATGATCATTGCATTCCAAGCTACAACGTCGCGTTCTAGCATCTTATCAAATAAATATTCAGCACTCTCTAAGTCACCGCACTTCGAATACATGTCCACTAAAGCAGTCCCGACCACAACATTCCAACCGAGATTGCTCCTCTTGACATAAGAGTGCAGCCATTTCCCCATCTCTAGTGCTCCCACTTGGGAACAAGCAGAGATAACGCTCACTAGGGTCACTTCATTAGGATTGACATTGTCTGTTTGCATAAGGTGAAAGTGCCTCATAGCTTCATTGATCCTCCTATTATGTACGAGCCCTCCGATAACTGAATTCCAAGATACCAAATCTCTCTTGGGCATATCATGGAAAAACCGCAACAAAACCTCAACGTCACCATGCTTTGCATAGCCGCCTAACATCGTATTGTACATCAATAAATCCTTAATGGGAGCTTGATCGAATAACATCTTAGCAAGTTCAATGTTCCCAGCTTTCACGTATCCACCAACCATTGTATTCCATGCCATAAGATCCTTAACAGGCATTTTTTCAAACAATTCCCGTGCTCTTTCCATATCATCACATTGATTCACATATCCAGATAAAATGACAGTCCACACAACAACATCTCTAGTGGGCATTTCATCGAAAACTTGTTCCGCCACCTTCATATCCCCAAAACCACCATAAAAATCAATCAAGCTTGTACCAACGAATACATCCAACTCCAGCCCAAATTTGAACACTTGCCCGTGAACACATGACCCTTTCCAAACATCCTTCAAGTCAGCGCAAGCCCGTATCACAAATGGGAACGTGAAACGATCTGGTCGAATTCTTCGAACCCGCATACGATCAAAGCACAAAAGGGCATTTCTAGGTTCTTGGTTTTGTTGGAAACCTCTGATCATGGTGTTCCAAACGAAAGAGTTTGGTTCGAGCATTTCATTGAATAATTGGACTGCGTAGTCCATGAGATTCAATGTGGCGCAGTGGGCCACGAAATTTCCCACTGCAAAGCTGCTTTGGTGAAGACCGGTTCGAAGAAGGCAGACATGGAGGGATTTTAGTTGGTTCAGCGTTTTGATTGATTGTGTACTCTTCAGAAGAGACAGTGCGAGCTGCTTCTGCAACGTTTCGAATTCTGCTATTGACTTCAAGAAACCCATCCATTGGAGTTTGGTTGCTTCGTGGGGGTAAAATTTGAAATAAACTTAGCTTCTCACCCTCACACGCATAGCAAGTGGGAGAGAGAAAATGAGTTATAGCACTAATTATTTAAAAAAGGGCAAATTATACTTACCTTCCCCATTGACTTTATTATGGTTACCTCTCCTCTAGTTTGATATATTACACTTATCTTCTCTCAGTGACAAATTTTAACGATTGTTAATAAAAAAATGAAAAATTACTCTTATGCCATTTACACGTACCTTTTCTTTAGATTGGCTTATTACACTCACCACCCTTGTGTTTTGAAATATTACATTTATCCCGCTCTAATTTAGACGTTGGTAGCAAATATTCCTTATCGTCAACAACACTAACTGTCAAATATAGTCAATGTTGGCGTGGCCAAATTTGAAGATTTATATGACGAAAATATGAAATTATGATTGTGCCCTTATTATTATATAAATAATTTTAACTTAAAACTATTTTGTCACAATTACATTATACATACCCTCGCACATATTTTCATAAATTCTAAAGGCCGACACGTTTCAAATGAATAAAACTCATTATAGTTTGTTCGAATTATCTATCAAATACTTAGAACAAAGATATACTCCAAAATCTATTATTTTTATCATTCATCATTATGATGTCATTATCTGAATCGATAATCGATATAATTAAAAGCGAGCAAGGACCAAAACTAAAGGATATATTGACGGATATATAGATATAAAATTGGCAATAGATTTAGAGAGAGATAGAAAATGAAAAACGAATATGTAGAATAAAATGATTTATGTGTTTTCTTTAGTTGGGGTTAGATTTGTCTTTTTCTACAAGTAGCATAGGACAAAAGTTTTCTTATAAATATTTACAGATTATTTTTTCATATAAATTTTCAAATTTGGTAACGCCAGCATTGACCATCACTGACAGTTAGTATTGCTGACGATAAGGGAGTATTTGTTACAAACATCCAAATTATATGGGGTAAGTGTAATATTCCAAAACACGGGGTTGGTGAGTGTAATAAGCCAATCTAGAGGGAATGTTAGTGTAAATAACATAAATGTAATTTTACATTTTTCGTTAACAATAGTTAACATCTGTTACTGAGAGGGAGGTAAGTGTATTATGCCAAACTAGATGAGAGGTAACTGTAATAAAGTCAATCTAGAAGGGAGGTAAGTGTAATTTATCCTTTAAAAAAGGGAAATTACTCTGACCTCTTTTGAGGTTTGGCTTAATTACTCTCAAATTAAAGTTTTTACAAAATTATATATATATATATATATATATATATATATATATTATTCATCAATGCCACATAAGCACTACCGCCACGAGTATTATAGTTTTGACATTTTGATTTTTTTTTTATGCAATTGATTTTAATGGAGGTGACTGCCAAGTAACGGTAGTGGTACCTAAAGTAAAGTCAACCAAACCTCAGGGGAGATTAACCAGTATATTTTTAAAACTTTAATGTTAGGGTAATTAGGCAAAACCTTAAGGGATGTCAGAGTAATTTACTTTTTTAAAAAATAAATAAGAAAAATAAAGGATTACTTACAATGACAGTCCTAAAATTGGTCATATTTTCACATGCATACATATATATAAAAATTGTACATTATATATTTTGTTAGTCGCAACATAAAAAGTACATTACTGACCTCATGAAATTTGGTTTAATTACCCTCAAATTAAAGTTTTTGCAAAATTACTATGACACTTTGTGAAACTAACGATCCGATTAACAAAATCACATATAATATACAATTACAAAGTACCCTCAAGTTATGATACTTTTGTGCAAAAATAACTGCAATTTCTAATCATTTTACTGAGATTAACATGTTATATATATATTCTCCATTAATGCCACACCAACACTACCACTACTAAGGGTAGTTTTGGCATTTTAAAATTTTTATTTTAATTAACTTTAGCAGAGTTGACTACCAATTAATGGCAAGGGTACTCGGAGTAAAGTCAACCAAACCTCAGAATAGGTTCACTACCACATTTTAAAAACTTTAATCCAAGGGTAATTAGGTAAAACTAGGGGTGTCAGCGAGGCTAGTTTGGGACGGGACACCCTTATTCTAAACCCATCCCTACATTGGAGTCGGGGGCAGGTTCAGGACACCTCGATATACATATTTTTTAAGAATTACAATGCAAACTTGAACGAATTTAGGATAAATTTTGTAAAAAAATTAAGCACGGACAAATTCTTAAAAATAATAATAATAACAAAAATATTGTTAAAATTTAAAATTATAATAAAAGATGTAGGAAAATAAAAATTATAGCTAATAAAGATATATTTATTTATATATTTATTATTAATCGAGGCTTGATGGGTTTTAAATTCTCTTCTCAAACCCGTTCCTAATGATTTTTATTTAATTTGTTAAAATTATTTAATACAATTCACGATATACTTATTAATTTTTAGTCACTGTCATTATTAAATTTTCTTATTAATTATGCTTTCAGTTACTAATCCATGAAGGCACAAGTAGACTAGTCGAAACAACCTAATAGAAACCTTTTTATTTTTTTATAGGTTATGAATAAACAGAATAATAGTAGCCAATAATTGTAAGTGTTAAAAGACTTGTTGTAAAAATGTGAATAACAATCTTGCAAACCTAAGAGACGAATTGGACCTTTAGTTAATAATAATTTTTTTTTTAAAAATGAGGCCAAGTGGTATTGGGTTTAGTTAAATGGATCATAGTTAATAAATTTTTAGTTTTTAAAATAAGGCCCAATAATATGTTTGGTCAAATGGATTATAGTTAATAATTATTATTTTTAAATGAGGCCTGTTAGTAGTATTGGGCTTGGTAAGAAAAATGAGGCCTTCCAAATAGCAGTCACTTATTTGCTTATGCCCAGGGTCGGCCCTGCTACAGTATATCAAATTATTCATATATATATATATATATTTTACATTTAAACTTGATCCAAAATGTCTTTACCTATCCAGGGTCTAAAATTACTTTATCTAACTATCTAACAGTCTCAATTTTGAGTACATGATAGTGCCGTAAGCACGGACATACACTAGTGTATAAATATTAAAAGTATATTACATTTAAGTTTGATCCAAAATGTCTTTGTCTATCTACAATCTAAAATCACTCTATCTAACCATATAACGGTCACGATTCCAAGCATATGATAGTGCCGTTGCACTGGAATATACTAGTGTATAAATATTGTAAGTGTTTACTGTTTACTTAGGACTCGTTTGGTAACCGTTTATATTTAGTGTTTATTATTTATAATTTTTTTTTTTTAAGATAAACATGTTTGATAATTTTTGTTTTGTTTAAGTTGTCAAGACGCTTTTAAAACAACACTGTAGCTAAGCATTCAAATTTTAAACACCAAAATGATGTTTTAGTGTTTATGTTTATTAAATTTTTTTTTTTTATCTAAAATGGTGATTATATTATTTTAATTAAAAATTGAAACTAATAGTGAGAAAATGAAAAGAAAAAAATTTATAAAAGACTATTGTTTGATACAACGATAAAAATATTAGAGTTATTAAGCGTAGACAGAATTAAAGAGTATTAATTGCCTTGAGAAAAAAATATTGGGTACAATATGAATAATTACTAATATACTTGATAATAAGAAATAGTTACTTAGGGGTACCCATGCTAAAAAAAAAAAAAAAACTTATTTGAGAGAAAAAAATAAAGAAGTCACAACCATCTCCTTATCAAAGAAACAAGAATATCATTCCTTCATTTTTAGTGTTGAAAGGAAAATAGAAAAAAAAAGTAGCAGCATGAGAAGTTTAAGAGCAAGAGTATGCTCTTCAAATCTTTTTTCTCACTGCATACAAATTGAAAAGCTTTCAACTTTTTCATAGTTATATATATTTTGTTTTGTTGGTAGGGGTGCATAAAGAACCGGTGGAACCATAAAGAACTGTAGCTGAACCGAACCATTCATTACGGTTTCAGCTTTAAATTTTAGGAATCGTTCATTACATTTTCGGTTCCAAAAACTGTAGCTGAACCGAATCATTCATTACGGTTTCAGCTTCAAATTTTAGGAACCGTTCATTACGGTTCCGGTTCCAATATTTGGAACCAGAACCGTTGAATATATATATATATATATATATATATAATAACATTTTGTTATGTAAAATTTTTAAAACAATATAGTTATTATAACTATTATAAGGTTAAATAAAACTCCAATAATAACGGAATTAAACTGAACTCAACGATTCGGATTTCAAAATTAAGGAACTATTGGAAACGGTTTTAATTTCGATTTTTCCAATAATCGTAAGGAATCGAACCGTATGCACCACTACTTGTTGGAGCCTTTTGAGTTGTGGGTCATTCTAATTTTACAGTATAATTTACAATATGTAGATATATATGTAATCCACTATTATTATTAATTTTTTATATATATTTATTACTGTATAGATTTGTTATACCATGAACTTCATTTTTTATGTCGTTTATTGTGTTGATTTTTTTTTTAAAAGATAATTTAGTATTAACAAATATGTTTTTCTGTTTATAATTTTTAAAATAAATCAAACTTTTTTCGTTATCAAAAATACTTATATTTATAAATAAATAAATAAATTCTTAACATAAAAATGTTCTACGAACACTTAACCATTAAATACTTAACGTAAACGGTTAAACGGCCTTGTATACTTTTTTTTTTTTTGGCAACGGCCTTGTATACTCGTTTTATGTACTCCCTCCGTCTCATAATTTTAGTCCACTATTTCTTTTTGAGATGTCCCCAAATACATGTCCATTTCCTAAAATGGATTATATCATTCCTAAACTACCATTTTTCAAACTCTACTATTCTAAAAGTGGGGCCACCATATAATAATAATACTAACTTTTAAACAAGGACTAATATGTAAATTCATATATTATTACACTAAAAAGTGGATCCCACCATAAAAAGTTGGAATCCCCAAACATACCAAGAATTATGGGACGGAGGGAGTATAACGTAGTGATAAACACAAGCATTCGAGCAAATTCAAGTTTTAAATATTGCGTTCCGCATTGGTTGAGCTCTCCCACTCGAGAGTTTAATATTATAGTTTTATTTTTCTATTTCTTTATTAGAAAAGGAAAAAAAAGAAAAAATTCAGTTTGTGCTCAACACGAGGCTATACATCGCTCCTTCATTGATGTAATCTGAATTTTCTCTTCCTTTCAGAGCCTCTCTTTCAATTGGATTCATCACTTTATTCAAGACTACGTAGCAACAGGTGAGTTATCATTCTCCTTCTATCTCTAAACTCGATCAATTTTAAAATTTCAATTATTTAGTCCTAAGAAATGTTGCTTTCATCGATTCATGATAGGGTTAGGGTTTTTTCGATGGATGAAACTTTGGACGAGTTCAAACTGATTTCTTAGGTCCGGAGATCCACGTTTCATCCGATTTCGATTTTCTGTTTGTTTGCTGAGAAAGTGTAGGAAATAAAAAGGCAGAATTAGGAATTTCAGTCCTCTAACAAATGGGGCCCGGTTAAAACCTAGATTCCACTCAGCTATGCGTGATATGTCCTTTTTATTTCTTTGAAGCGAGTTTTCAGTTTCACTTGTTTTTGTTTAGAATTTCACGTTTCTCAGCAACCAACCAGAGGATGAAGGTTCGTTCATGGTTTTAACTGTCTTCTAATTGATATTCCGGAATCAGACTTTAGTGGTCATTGTCTGGATTATATGTGTTGCAATCTTTATCGCAAAACAATTAGATAGGGATTAGGGCCTCTTTGATCACACCAGCAAGAATGGAAGCCTCTCTTAGCTTTAAGTCCGGTCCAATTTCTACTTGTTTTTAATATTTATTCAATCTCAATTATAATAATAGATAACTTGTATGATTGCATGCCTATGCAATGCTTGGCTCACCTTAGACATAAAAATACGTTACTGATGCTATCTTTTAGATGGTAGTGGTTTTCCACTTAGTTTCTAATATCAATATGAGTGGACAATATTTATTTTTTCTATTTGTATTATCTATTTTCTTTGCACCGATGTATCTGTTTACAGTTCGGGTGGGCAGTGGTTAGCTCTGCACTTAATTAAAAATTTATGGTTTTTAAAGGTTTTTCTTACTAAGATGCATTTGTGATTATAGAGGGTGACAATGGTGAATGTAAAAGGTAAAGGTGATGCTTCTATCACTAATTTGGATCCCAAAACTAATAATGCTGCTAACCCTGGTCAGATTGAAACAACTGCATCCAGTCCAATGAAGAATGCAGAAGAAATTTCTCTTATTTCTGAAATTAAAGATAATGAGGAAAATGCATTAGAAGTAAGGAAACAAGAAAATGCACTAGTCATTATGAAGAATGAAGAAAATGAAATTGAAGAAGAAAAGAATGAATTAAATGCAATAGAAGCAGAAGAAGAGAATGAAGAAACTACAAGTGAAGAAGAAGAAGAAGAAGAAGAAAATGCACTAGTAGAAGAAGGTGAAGAAAATGGAATTGGAGAAGAAGAAAATGAAGAATATGCAATTGGAGAAGAAGAAAATGAAGAAAACGCAGAAGAAAAAAATAACAAAGAGAAAATGGAAGTGGATTCTAAGAAGAAAACTAAAAAATCGAGGAGGAGCAGAAAGAAGAAGGTGGCACAAAGGGGTCCTGAGACAGTAGCTGCTAAAGGAAAAGACAAGCCAGAATCATCGGGCAAGAAAAAGGCTTCAAAGAAGGCTGAGAGTATGGGGATGATTTTTATGTGCAGTTCAAAAACAAAGAAGGACTGCTACCATTACAAAGTTCTTGGGCTGCCTGCAAGCAAGAGAGATACGGTAGAGAAGGTCTATAAAGGAATGAGGCTTTTTTTATTTGATTTTGATCTGAGGCTGATGTATGGAATCTACAAAGCTGCAGGACCTGGGGGCTATAACATTGAGCCCAAGGCTTTCAAGTCAGCGTTCCCATCTCAGGTTAGATTGTACATCCTTGATTATTTATATTTACTCTGGCTTGATACATGTATTTCCCATCTCAGGTGATTGTACATCTTGAGGGTTTGTTTAATCAGAGAATGGAGGAACAGTTGGAATCAGTTGAAAACGACAAACTCAAATTAAAACATGATAGATATATTTAATAAACAAAATGTAAACATTGAGGCAGCTTGATGTTTTTTAAAATGATTTTTGTTGAGCTTGAACTCGAACAGCCAAAAGCTCAGTTTGGTTGGGTTCAATTGCAACCTTGTTGGTTATTCTTTACCAGGGACCAAATTGGCTTTGTAATAACCGTATAAAAAAGAGAGAAGAGGGTTAAATTTAATTTTATAATTTGTTAGGGGTAAAATAATAATTAGATTAATTTCTCTTATCCAAGCTGGAATAGGAATTGAAATAGGTAGTTGTATAACTAAACAAACCTAAATAGTTATAACTATTAGGCTATTATAATTAATTAGTGCTACACAAATTCTGCAAAGAGATATTTGAGAATTAGGAGAACAGAGGCTTGGAAGAGAGAAAACCCTAAAAGTTTCTTACCAAAATTGAAGCAAGTTGAGTTTGTCTTATAATCTTATATATAATTGTGACTTTATTATTGAAATTTTCATTTAATAGCTGCATGAAATTAGTTAATATAGTATATGCTTGATATACACAATTGAGATTGGTACATGTCGCTTATGAAAAAAAAGAAGAGATTGGTACATGTCCACTGCACAACTTTAAAAGCATTTTTTACTTATCAGTAATTCTTCATTATTTGATAGGCAATTATGCTTCAATTTTGTAAGCCAGATCATCTTTATTCTTTGTGTTTGTGGATGATGAAGTCCCTATACCAACGCTTTAATATCTACGGCTAGGGACCTATTTACTTTATCGACTTTTACAGGAATTCTTCTCAGTATACTATCATACAGGGTTAATTCATAATTCTAGTTAATGGGAATAAATTTACAGCATTCTTCAAATGCCGAGGGCATGATGTGAGGCAAGGCGTTGTATCTTTAGAATTTAGAAGCAGGACAAGTGTGGTCATTTGTCAAAATCATGCCTAAATGTTTTGTTGGGTTTTAGCTAAATCCAGGTCAGATGGATTATATTGGTGGGGTCCAATTTTTTAGGAGAAAATCTGCCCTATACATTCCTCAACTTTATACACAAAATGTTTTTGTCTCTCACCTTTAGGGTCAGTCTCTTATGAATGTCATATCTCAATGAGTTTCCCCATTATTGGAGGAAAGATAGTGCAAACTGACCCCAAGTATTTACTAGTTTAGACAATGCATGAATTATCACAATAAAGCTGGTCTTTCATTCCTAACATAAACTGTGTGGTTACTTTTGCAGGTCTAAAATTGCATTTTTGGTCATTGCTATAGGTCAATTTATAGCAGAAATCTTATTGAATTCTTGAGTCTTAGTTCTTTGCATGCTACTGTAGATAATATATGTTTCTGGTGTGTTATTTCTTTGAGCTGTATTGTTTTCATTTGATAACCACCCCACCCCACCCCACTCTCTGCAAAAAAAAAAAAAAAGGAAAGGGAAAGAAAAGTAGATTCTTATTTTTTGGTTTAATGTTGTGGTGTAAAGAAGTCTTGTTTGGGATACGTTTGTTGAAATATGATGGAACTAAGAAGCACGAACACTTTTAGAAAGGTGCTATGTTGGACACCGACATTTCATGGACCCTCCAGGACACATATCCGACACTTTATGATCGTGTCCATAATTTAAAAATAATTTATTATGTCGGATACTTGCGTGACACATCTTGGAGACTTGGATACTTGGTCAACACATTTCGGACACTCAACCAACACATCCCACACTCTTCGTCTTATATAAAACAAACACATGAGATCTTCCAATATGACCACAAGAACTGAAACTTAGAGGAAGATCTTCCAAAACACCTTCAAATCTTCCCAATTGTTGCATCAAAGCAGTAATACAAGTTCATCACATATGGGGAAGTTGAAATTTGGGGAATGAGACATGATGAAGAAACATAAAATCTTGACATATGAATTCCTTTCACTCTTGAACACGAGACGGTAGGCTTGCACGATTGTGGATTCCAAAGCTTCTCGTACAACAATACCTCGGAGAGTTGAACACAAAGCAAGCACTCTTACACGTCACAACTCGCCGATTATCATGAGATCACCTGAAGACCCATCAGACACATCATGTTCAGATCGCTCACACAATGGCGTAGTTGCAATTTCCAGAGCCCTTGAACGGTGTGATGGAGATGGCCAGGTTGTAGCCGTCGACGAGGCTGACGTCGTAGAAGTTTTGCTCGCCGCTGAGGGTGATCTCAGTGAGGGTGGCCAAAGGTTGCTGGCTCCATTGCAATAGAGGGTGCCGCTGTAGTCGCCAGTGGCATCGAAGGAGCAGCCGTAGCTGGCGAGGAGGGTTTTTTTTAAAAAAAGAAAAGATTTGGGAACAGAGAATGTGAACAATCAGAGAAGGATCTGTGTGGAACCATGTTCTTGTTTGTGTTTGTGGCCAATGTGTGGTAGGTATGTGTGTGTGAGACAATGCAAAGGGTACTTTAGTCATTTTGTTTGACATATTTACTCGGGCAACCGACGAGGGCTGACAAGGGGTCACCGTGTAATTTTGCAAAGGTGAGGGGGTCTAACTGTATTAAAGGCAAAACACAGGACTGACACATCTTGGACACTTGATCAACACATTTCGGACACTCGACCAACAGATCCCATACTCTGTCTTATATAAAACAAACACATGACAATCCTAGAAAGAGCATTTGAACATACATCAAAGTGTTCAACCTCTTTTTCAATAAACATTAAACACATGTCACGGTATGTAATGAATAAAAATATAACTACAAGGACAAGATAGGAGAGTAATGTCATATATAATATAATATATTCTTTTTGATATTCAGATAGCTTAATCTTCTAACTTGTGTAACTTTAGTGTAGAAATTATAAACTAATTAAAGTTCTATAATTGTCTTACTTAATGGAAATATAAATGAAAATTTATATTTTATATTAGCTGTGTCCATTTCCGTGTCCTAGTTTTTTAGAATTTGACGTGTTGGCGCATCCATGTCGTATCAAGTCCGTGTTCATACAACCTAACTAGGAAGAGTGAGAGAGCAATCAACTGTTCTATATGTGACATATAAATTGTAGTTGAAAAATTGAGATTTGTTTATGGTAGGTTCGATTTAAAGTCTTCGAGGATTGCTTGCCATTGGCAGAGGAAAAGTTCAAAAAGGTCATCAAGGATAACTACTATTCAAGGAACAAATTTGATTGCCTGCTGACCTCAGAACAGGTTTGTGGTCTTTTTCTTTATATTATATAGCTATTTAAGTGCAAAAAAGTCAGTATAATCAAATTCGTTAGTAGTGGAATTTGTTCCTTCTCATCTCATGGCGAATGTTGGCGGCGTTAAATTTCTCTATAGGTGAAGAACTTGTGTAAGCTTTTCCATGCTGCCAGCAAAGGACCCAAATCTAAAAGACAGGGCAGTAGTCTTAGAGAAGAAACCCGTACATTTGTAGACCAAGACAGAATCAGACAGCGAGCTGACCGAATCAGACAGCGAGCTCTGGATGAAGAGAGGCACTCTGCATTGGTTAGGGACCGTAGGTACCATGAGCGTCCTATTATATATGAAAGAGAGGCATTTGCATCTCCAGTTGCACACCTCACCCGAGCTCCACCTTTACCTCCACCAGCTCCTGCTCCTGCTCCTGCTCCATTATATACATATGGGAGGACCTTGGATGCTTATGGATGGGACCCACTCCTTCAGCATCGTGAGCATCAGCTTTTAGATTTGGAATCAAGGCGTCATGGTGAGAGGGAACATCGTGATCGCTACATGTCGTACAGGGAACCTCCTTCGTATAGTGATCCACTGTATTCAGCAAGCCTAGCACCAGAGTACAATCGCACCGTAGGAGTAACATCTGAATACTATCCTCTTGCAGGCTTAACATCTGATTACCGTCCTGCAGCCGGCCTGCCGCCGGATTACAATCATCATCAACCCTTGTATCGATATTAGAGTTCAGCATTAGTAAACGGGGAATACTGTATCTTTGGTATTCCTAACCCCAAGCATTTTAAGGATTTCTTTGATATTCTGTCTGTTTCCTTGCCTTGAGTTGTTGAGTTCAGGTAGTTTCTAATTCGGCATGAATTCCAGCTTTGAGATCTGGTTGGTCTATGGTTATGTATATTAACCAACATTTAGGTTGGATGAATAGTGCAAAATTAGCTGGAAATCAGTCTGACAGGAATTGTCTGAAGCAGGCTCTGAACCCGTCTTACCCAAATAAGCAATTTCTGTATTTCAACCAAGTGTTGTATCCTTTGTTTTGTTGTGCTCGGGAAAATCTTTTACTATCATCAGCTTATCGGTGCATGCAATGAGATTATACTGTAACTACGACAATTTTCTGAATTGTAACGAATTTTTGGCTTAAAATTATTAGTTACGGACAATTTGGAGAGATGCATTTTCAGTTTATTCAGCAATATATGCATACTGAGGAAGAAAAATGTGTTTTGATTCATTTACATGGGGAAGAATAATTCTGGATCTGCTATATTTTTCATGGACATGTCTAGGCAATTGTCTTCCAGCTAGTTTTCTTCTGAACTGAAAAATAAAAAAAAAATGGAAGTTGTCCAAAATTCTGATTTCTCCTTGTATATTTGGGAAATCAATGGGCAGTTTAGAAATTTTAGCAAAACCCCCCATCCCCTCTTCAGTGTGGTCCTTGGTTCTAACTCTATATTTGACTGGAATCCTAATCAAGCATGTTTTTAGTTTAGCCACGTCTTAAGCTCCTCTAAACATTAAAATTTAAAAGCTTTTTTAAGATGCAATTCTCAAATACGAGTAGTCTAGCTATATGTTGGTTTTTATTTCTGGTTGTGATATTGTTTGTCTACTGTAGCCATTAAGCTAGCTTTGATACCTTCTCTTTTCTCTACCATTACGCATAAAAAGGGTTCTCACAAGTTTTTGAATTGTTAATTCTAGTGTCTACATTGATCTCAAAGTTTTAAGTCTGAATTCGCACAAGTCATGCCGGTTGGGAATCGTATATCTCAGCTTTCGCAACCGAGTTATGGCCTGCTTAACTTTGTGCATTGGGCTTTGAGTTGATTTTAACCCCGGGATAAAAAATTTGAAATTCCTTTACAGCCATTTTTTATTTTTATTTTTAATAATTTAATTATTCTTATTATTTATTCATTTTTATTGTATTTTATCTTATCACGGGCCATGTTTACCAACCAATAACTGTCAACAGAGCTTGGGCAATCCAGCTAGTAATGGACTTGTTGTTGAGCTGGGTTTATTCAACATCGATACATGTTACATATGATGGGTTTGGGTTGGTTAGGACTTGGGACCTGTCCCAGCACAATCCTACTTTTGATTTTTAGCCTACTACTCGTATATTAGAAGAGATCACTCGAATGCCTCCATTCCTTTTTAATATGGTATATGGATGTATGGATTCATCATCTTAAATGGAGTGTTTTTTTTTTTTTTACCGGAAAAAAGAAAAAGGTAAAGATAAAGAAGAAGAAGAAGAAGAAAGAGATTTAAATCTTGAGTTTCGTCAATTCATGAAGGGAATTTATAAATTAACAACATGCTTATTAAATCCTTCACATGATGATGAATTTGTAGGTTAAAATGATGCTATGTACATGTGAAAGGGGGATTGAAATTAAAGAGAGGTCCACTACGAATGCCCTTAAAATAAGGGGAGACAATAATAAATGCAGGTATCATGTTATTATGTCCAACTTGGTACGGTTGGTGAACAAACCAATTCTGCTCATAATTCTTCAAGATTTCTTACAAAAATAGGGGTCCATACAATTCAATGTAGGTATGGTAAATGGTTACATATATATATATATATATATATATATATATATATGTATATATATATATGGTTGGACCATGAATGTGCATGCCTTTTTATGCATGTGGGTTTGGTGGCTTCAATTATTTCCATCAATTATATATTCTCACTACATACTTTCCCATAGGGTAACACTTGGGGTAGTTTGGTTGGTTGTTGTAGTAATTTCATTAACTATGGCAGTGAGTGTTGTAAATAAAGAAGCTAGTTTCGAGTACTTTGGTCTCTAAAGAAAGAGAATTAAAAAAGCATAGCCAAGTGTAAGTGTGTATATATATATATATATATATAGTGATGAATGATGATGGTGGGAGTGCATATGTGTGAACAAAAAGGGCTGCAGATATAATGGCATTTTTGCTTGCTTGAGAAACTTGGTGGCCTTTTTTTGTAGGGATTGCGTAAAGTTGGAAACAATTTCTGTTGGAATATTGCAGTAGTTTTTCATGAAAGAAGGATGCATTATATTCGTAAAATGGTCCTACATCTAACCATTGGAATGATAAAGGGCCGGCAAAGTTTTTGATGATCTCATGCATGCCAAAATTTGGTACACTTGTATATATATGGCACAATTATTATTTTTAGAAACCTTTTCCTAATTAAGTAGGGAGTCCCCTTAGGGCACTTGCTATCACATATATGATGAGTGCATTAATAACGATTTTCTTAACCATTTCTCTTTGTCATTGTTATAGCTGAATGTACAGCTAGATTGTTAGAGAAATTTTTATACTTAGAAATGATATTTACACTCTACTTTATATATATATATATATATATATATATATATATATATATATATTTACCTTGATAAAAAATACACTAACACATCCACTGCTCCCCGGTGAAAATAAATATATTTGAAGTTTGAAAGACTCTACCAAGAAAGTACTTTTACAAGTTAACGGTATTCTTTAAAAAGAAAAAATTGTCAAAATACTTCCGGCCTCTATAATTATGTGATAAAATAGTTTGAGCATTAAAAAAGCGAAATTAGATGACAAAAATATTAAAGTGGGGTACGTGTGAAAGTTTGATAATCAAATAAATAAATGGTTGATTCCAAAATGCCCAAAGAATTGCAACCTATATAAAGATGAAAAATAAAATAAAATAAAAAACATTGTTGCAAACCTAATAAATAAGTGAAGTCTGTCGGATGAAACTGTTTTAATTTGAATTTTACCTTAAAATATATCTCGCCAAACATTTGAGATTGGAGAGTCATATATCAGTTCACGACGCAACCTTGTCTTTTTCTCCACTAGCTGGTTCCATCAATCTTGTCTTTTTCCCACATTTCACCGTTAGTAAACGGAATTGATGAATCCTCAAGTTGCTCTCGATCTGTCTATCTCTCTAATCAGTTATCTGTGTAAATTACTGACAATTTGTGTCATTTAGACTGCCCCTTTTAAAAAGCCCATGTCCCCCTCTATTTATTATGAAGTGGAAACTTTGTTGCAGATCGATCAGTCAGTCAAGGTGAACAACTTCATAATGTATGTCTTGTGACCAATCAATTCATCAATGAGAACACAAACACACACACACACACACATATATATATATATATATATATATATATATATATCTCTTCCTAATTGAGGTCAGTCACATCTTCATACCATCCAAACAATCTTATCTGTTGTACCTGTACATACATGCCATATTGAATGTTGATCAGTTTACTGACCTGACCCTTACGGAACATGCACTCTCGCTCTCTCTCTCTCTCTCTCTCACACACACACACACAAACATTTGATCCAATAAAGTGGTCAAAACATTGTTAATAGTGATCAAGATTGTTTCTGATTCATGTGCATGCATGGGTGATGGGTCAGAGTTGTAGTCTATGTTACAAGTTTGAATATTTCACGTACAGGAGCGAAGGATCTTAGATAAGGATGATATGGAATTATGGTTATGGATGGATCAAATGAACATATTAGGTCACGTTCACTTGTCCCCTTCGGAAAGTTTCTTCATCCACATGCTTATTAGTATGTTTTCTTTGTTCTCACCCACTGCCACATGTAGTCGTGCTTCAAATGTCCTGAATATATATCTCAGCTCTCTCTCTCTCTCTCTCTCTCTCTCTCTCTCTATATATATATATATATATATATGCACATTGTGTGCAACACATGATGTGGTATGATGCTCTGAAAGGAAGGCCATTGGAAGCAAGTTTTAGGCCATCTTAGGAGGAATTTAGTTACATCCCATGTGTCATTCTGTTTGTATACACATATAATATAGATAATAAAGCATGAAATTAAATGCATTCAATCTAAATTTCAAACCATAAATTACGGCGACAGAAGACACATTAATTTCCAAATTTTGACTGCCTGCAATTCTTCATTTTGGCCAGCACCATTCACACCACACGTATATATATATATATATATATGCCAATTAGCAATTGGACTTGTAATAAAAAAGAAAATGTACGGCATGGTACATCAAAATTGTGAATTCATTAGAGTGTTGTTGAGTAGTTTACCACATGATTAGCAAAATCTCACTCTCAACGGAAAACAAATCAGACCTAACTTTTTCATAAATTTCAAAACTACCCTTACAAGAATAGTATATATATATATATATATAGCAAGTTTCTATGTACTAATCCTAAAGAGTCTATCGTGATCAAGACCTAAAAAAGTTTCTGCCGGCCAATTTATCCATACGATTCTAATAATACCACCAAATCAGGCTTAATTATCGGAAACAGCTATTTATTGGTCGGTGGCTCGGATGGACTTGTGAAGAAATGTGTAATCTAATGACATTGCAATGACCCTTTTCACCTTGGGATTTTGTTGCCCGTACTTCTTCTACCCAAGGGGCAAGGATTGATACAAGTCTCTCAAAGTTATATACATATATATATATATATATATATGATATTCAAAAGCATCAACTAAAGCATAGAAAAATCAAAGTCAGCAAAAGAGATGAGGCACCAAATGTTCCCACCTAAAAACCCTCACGTTAGTTGTGGATTGGTTCAAGGAAAGAACAAGCTAATCCTATTCTTTACGCTTTAATTAGTCTACGGGACAGCCATTGTTTATCAATGACAGAATTTTATTTTTTACAACTTTAATTTATCAACTTTTGTTGGTGAGGTACGTACGGTATTGACGGAAATATACGGAATATTAGGTAAGTACGGTCCTCTAAATGCTTTTAATTTATGAATACATGTTCCCAACCCTAACTAACTTCACGAGGTCTCTGTTAGGTTCTAATATATAAAATAGCTTTGGTAAATAGGGGAAATAAATAAATTAAAAAAAAAAGCTATGATACATTCTCGATTCGGAGTATTTTGAATGGGAGTAATGTGAGTGGGAGCATAAGGCCCACCACACGACGTCAGTAGAATGTATTATTTTTCATAAAAAAATAAAAGAAAATTGATTTTTGGGAGGAAGCAAACAACTAAATAGTATATTTCGGTTTAAGTTAAATGGTCCAAAATTAAAAAGAAATGAATTATTTTTGAATTTATATTTTTATAAAAAATACTTCTCGAAAGAATTTTCAAACTATGCTATATTATTTTAAAACGTTCTATAAATAGAATCAAACATGTCCTATGTTTCTTTATGATCAATTGCACTTCATTTTATCTCAAATTTTTTTTCCCCAATTGGACACAAACAGAGGGAGAGAGAGTACATTGTTCAGCAAATTATTTTGTGGTTGCATGCATGATCATACTTGATTGAAAAGGTAATGGCATTTTGGGAATTCAAATATAAAAATAATGAAATTTTCTTTGTGAAGAATATCACCCGATGACCATGACTTATTATAAGTAATCACTGATAAGAAGAGGTTCGAATATATATATATATATATATGTGGAGGGCCAGCTCTCAATTTCTTTCGGTAGACGTTTTACACCATTAATTTGTTGCGTAACATTTTTAATTCTTGACACCAATTAATTTGCTTCTTTGGACTATGGTTGCTCATGTGCCTTGGCTCAATCCTAAACTTTTCTTTTAATAAGAGCAATGAGATGTCAACGCACAATAATTTTAAAATAAAGTTTAAAATAATCAATAGTAGCGAACAGAATGTAAAAGAAAAGAACAAAATGACATGATCAACCTGAAAAATATAAATTTGTCAAATACTTTTGCGCCTATAATTTCTCAAAAAAAATAAAAATAAAATCCAAATGTACGATTGGAAAGTCACATCAAACACGTTATTTTTTTTACAATCATTTCTATTATTATTATTATTATTTGTATGGTGGTGTCAGATTTCTTAAAATATTTTCATAATTCACCACTACGGTAACACTTAATTGGACTAATTTTTTTTTTAATTTTAATTTCATTTTCAAAACACCAATTTCATTTTACTAAAGATAACAGAAATGATTATTTTGATTATATAGTCACCGATTGAGAAAAAAAAAAAAAAAACCAAATCATAGAATTAAAAGTTTAACGTTGTCATCCCCAATCGGAGAAAAAGGAAAAAAATTATGTAAATAGAGAGCGACAAAGGAGAAGAGCCAAAATTTAGTTCGACAGTGTGAAGCAGATGGAAATGATTAACTTCTAGTGTTTGTTATTGGATTTGGGAGTGAGAGAAAGCACGGTTAGTTGGTTTAATGATGAAGACTTTGTCAGGCAATTCTATTCCCGTGTGCCTCAAAACTATATGCTAATGTGGACTCTCGAAATGATGTAACATTGGTACGTACGTTATCATTGGCAGAGGTATAAATCCATAAATTAAACCTACCTTCTTCTTTAATTTACCAAGTACACAACTTGTGGTCACCGCCATATATAATGGAATATCCACCACTAGGCCATGTTGTGGAGTGCACATGCATATATGGGAGTTGAAAATTGAAATTACATTCTTGATGTGACAATCTCAATAGCATGTGAATGTGGTCCAAATTACTTTCTTTTTCTCCTCATACATATTTTTTTACAATAATGTGACCTTTTATTTTATTCCACCAAATAAATTATCCAATTAGTCTAATGGCTTTTAAAATGATTATTTATTAGGAAAAAAAAATGCATGAAGAAATTGGACAATTATACAATTTAAAAAAATTCTCTTTAATTTAAAAAAAAACACTCTCATATGATATTAACTTAACAAAAATGATTCTTCTAGTGTTCTCTTTTGGTTTGAGTACTCTCAAAGTCACTTATATATATATATGTATATGCATGCATATAACTGCACAAACTTGTTTGTAAAGTTTGTTGTTCCTATTTTGGCTAGCCTAATGCCTTTTTTTGGCCTTCTCAGTAATTAAGATTAAAAAAAAAGTAATTAAGATTAAGTGCAATACAAATTGTTTAACACTTTCACTTTGTGCTTGTTATATGATGACTACCCAATTTCATATAACTAAGTACTACCTTTTAATGCAAAAGACAAGAAAGTCTTGTAAATTTTTTTATATGACCAATAAGTCCTACATTTGAAACTCTTTTTCATTTAAATTCTAAACTATTTAACTTTCCACTTATACCCTTGTCAAATTAAATTTAAAATTAATATAATTAAAATTCAATTCCATTTTTTTTTGTAGATTTTTGTACAATAAATTTTCATATACAAATATTAAAAATTAATAAAATATTATAATTTATTTTTATTGAAATAATTTGAATAATCTTTTATTCTTTTGAGAAAAAAAGACGAATTATTTTGATAATTTAATTCCAAAAATCTTTTGTAGATTTTACAATAATAATTTTTCATATACAAAAATAAGAATTTTATTTAAAAATTAATAAAATATTATAATTTCTTTTTTTTGAAACAATTTGAATAAAATTTTATCCTTTTGAAAAAAACTATTTTTAAAAAAAAAAAAAATATATATTAATGAAAAAAAATCTAACTGTTAATAAAAAAAATTTAGACATATTTAAATATTCAAATATAAAATTTTGAGTTGCGAAATTATAATTGTAAAATTTTTGTCTAATTTTGTGAAGGTATAAATGAAATGTTGAGTGGTTTATAACTTAAATATAAAAGAGTTTCAAAAGTAAGATTTATTGGTTTTATAAACAAAATTATAGGATTTATTTGTCTTTTAAAGAAAAAAAAAAAAATTTAGGTGTAATTTTTATTTATTTATTTTAGCCTGACAATTAACTCCATTGGCCTTGCATTGTGATTGGCTTGGATTTGTAACGAGTTTAAAAGTTAGCAGTGTGGGTCAAGACGGGATAAATTGTGTGCGCGTGTGGCTCGAAATGTGTGTGAGCCGCTGATTACGGGATCAAATGGGTCCCACTGTCTAAACAGTGTTTGGGTCGATATTTCAACTCGACACTAAAGTGTTCATGATTGAATTCTACTACTACGTGTAATTTTTTCTCCAACAAACCAATAATCGTTCAGATTCGTTTCAGGGATGCCTGCCTGCGTTGACGTGGGCTAATGAAATGTTGTGTAGCTTACTTTTTATTACCAAAGAAAATACATAAAATTACATGAATTGCCCCTGATACCATTCCGAGGCTCCTCCATAAGTAGTCCACCTTCCTCCTCCTTTCCCCCTCACCACCGTCTCTTTCTCTCTCTCTCTCTATCTTTATATCTATAGGTGTGTTTGTGTTTTTGTAGTAGTAGTAAGAGAAAAATGGGTGTTGTGGGTGTGGCCTGCATTGCGTCCCTTATCTCACTACTGTCACTAGTTGAAGCTAGAATCCCTGGGGTTTACACCGGCGGATCATGGCAAAGCGCTCACGCTACCTTCTATGGAGGCAGTGATGCCTCTGGTACAATGGGTATGCACATAACCAATTTTTATATATATATATATATATGTCACCTCCAACATTTTCAACCCATCGTCCTGCATTTTGCAACAAACTTAAAACACTACTACTGGTTTTTAGCTCTGTTTCTCTTGCTATTGAGCTGTGTGATGAAACAATGTCATACTAGTTCAGGTGCACCATCCAACGTCCACATTTTGCTTGTCAACTCACAAAATTTCTCTGTCCAATACAAATTATTTCACCTGCATTTTCATTGAATTCATTTAAGACACATTTTCATATCTGCATTTCTCATTCAAGCATTAGAAGCTAAAAACAAACTACAGACTCTGAATTGCTACTAATTACTACAGATTTGTTGCTAAATCATTGGTCTCTCTGTCTCTACATATATATACAGGTGGAGCTTGTGGGTACGGCAACCTTTACAGCCAAGGGTACGGCGTGAACACCGCAGCGTTGAGCACGGCTCTGTTCAACAATGGGCTGAGCTGCGGTGCCTGCTTCGAGATCAAGTGCGCCAATGACCCCACCTGGTGCCACTCCGGAAGCCCATCAATTCTCATCACTGCCACCAACTTCTGCCCACCAAACTACGCCCTCCCCAACGACAATGGAGGCTGGTGCAACCCTCCTCGCCCGCACTTCGACCTCGCCATGCCCATGTTCCTCAAGATCGCCGAGTACCGTGCCGGAATCGTTCCCGTCTCCTACCGCCGGTGAGCCTCTTACGTCTCTCTCTGTCTCTTGCTCTGTTTTTCTCTGTCCTGCTCTATTTACTCTGAGTTCTTTGTTTCTTAATTTTGTGGTCACGTTTTGCCTATTGAATGGTCATTGCATGTGGGTCAGATTCTTATTAGGTTTTTATCACTTTTGTCAGAGCTTCGGCGTGTTTTTCTTGCCTTCCTGTCGTTAATTGACAGAGAAAATTAAGCCCTCCGTAATAAATTCTCCTACTGCTATATGTTTAGGGCACACTAATGAATCCCACAATGTCCTTTCTTTGGTTAGTTACAAATCTTTTGTTTTCATCCGTTTCACTTTGTACTCTACATAATTTACATAAATCTATTTTGAGCCATTAGACATATTTAGGTCAATTTTGCTCCTTTTCCAATTATGCCCTCACTACTACAAGTACAGAATAATAATAATAATAATACTCCCCTGAATACTCATTAGTTTGAATGCAGCATTTTAAAAGTCTACATAATGTACCATAGTTAAAAATATTTCAAAAAATAAATAAATCTACCACAACTCCCAAATTTAATTCAGAAACAATCAAATTTGAGTGTCTAGAAACTTCGGTGATGTCAAGAATTAATTTTCTGTGCACAGTATAAGAGTGGTGGGTGGGACTGTAATGTATTTACTATATATATATATATATATATATATATATATATAGATGAGTTGCGTACTTTTCATCAGTAAAATTGGTACACACTTTGTTCTAGGCGCATGTTACGTAGTTTTCTATTCAATGTCAAACATAGACACTAGGGTGTTGTGGGCGCGCGCGCGCACACAACAGTCTCCTAGGTTCGAGCTTCCTCCATCAAATGTGAAAAGGTTACGCCGTACTTCTTCTGGGTCCCACCCTATGGAAATTCACGCTCCGCATTCCATGGTAACAAAACTTCACAACTCAAATGACCAATCTAACCTCGCTGTTTCACCATTTATTACGCAGGGTACCATGCCGGAAACAAGGAGGAATGAGGTTCACCATCAACGGCTTCCGTTACTTCAACCTGGTTTTGATCACCAACGTCGCGGGTGCAGGGGATATCGTGAAGGCAAGCATCAAAGGGTCCAAGACTGGTTGGATGAGCCTGAGCCGTAACTGGGGCCAGAACTGGCAATCAAACGCCGTGTTGGTGGGCCAGACTCTGTCGTTTCGTGTCACCGGAAGTGATAGGCGAACCTCCACTTCGTGGAACATTGCACCGCCCAATTGGCAATTTGGTCAAACTTTCACTGGAAAGAACTTCAGAGTTTAAAAAAACAAAAACAAAAGCAAGATTTCAAATTTCCCGCCTTAACAAGTTTTCAGTTTTACCCTTATTGGCGCCATTTTTAAGATGCTTTCTTTCATGTAATTTTGACTATTTTGTAAGGTATGGGATTTGTTTGTGACCGAGTGGGGGTAAGGAATTGTAGGTGAGAGGCTGAGGCGGCTGCACAAACATGTAGCCCGCAGCATCTCAAAGTTGATGGTAGTGCCAGTGGTATAAGTTATATATGTATAATCTGATATTTCATATATATATATATATATATGAGCAATGTCTTGTTTGATTTTGTAGCAAGAGTTCTATAGTTGGCCAACTTGTACCGATTCGGCAATTCCCTGAACAATTGATGGTCTTTGATTATTGTAGTAGCATGAGCTGGACAATCCATTTTCTTCCAATTTTAGGATTTCAACTAGTATGATCTCTGTGTTCTTTTTTCATCATTAAGACTTCTGGATTTGATTCTTTAAAACACTAGTGGATTCAAACATAGAGTTGATATTATCACTCCACATTCCACAATTTTATTTTTAATTTTAATAATTGAAATGATAAGTTTACACTTTACCCTTCATCTCCAAAATGAAACCATAGGATTTGTTTGGTCAGATGTAAATTAATAGCAAAAAGTGAAACCAAAGGAAATTGAAGTAAAAGAAAGAAAAATTAATCTTCTAGCATGAAAAAAATTTAAGAAAGTTATTGAACCGAATGAAGGAAAAATTAATTTTCAAACATACATTTGATTAGCATGAAAAAAAATTAATAAAGTTCTTGACTATCATTCCATAGTTTAGATAGAATGAAAATTACAAGAAAATATAATAGTTTATGTAAAAGTAATATAATAATTTAAATAAATAATTTTGTAAGATATTGAGAGAAATAGAGACTATTATTATTATTTTAAAAATCTAAGCATAAAACTATTTTGTTTTAGAGAGATAAAAAGGGAGGAATAATAGTAAGTTCACATCACTTTCTCGAGAACATTTTTTTAGCAAAAATTTATAAGAAAAGTAGGTGGTATGAAAAGTTACTTTTTCACAAAAGAAATTATTCGCGCCCCATAGTTAAAGGTTATGCCACGCAGTCACATAACACGATAATGTTACGAGAGTCTACGTGATAGGAAGGTTTCGGAAGATCCTAAACTTCTCTAAATTTGTGTGTAAATCTCTAAAACACTCTACCCATGTATAGAATACTATAATAGAGTGGAGGTATTTTCTTGGAGCATTCCAGAACCCTATTTTAAGAATACTCGTAGCTGTTGGATCGTTAACATACGTAGATATCGTAAACATTCATTGTAAGGCAGTTGTCTAGCAAAGAGATGAATGGTTAAGACTTGCTATATCTTGGCCATTCAGACAAGTGTACAGGTAGAGGTGTGACCTCATCTGCTACTCACCGAACTATCATTTCTTAAACTCCCTCTTGCTCGCTTAGAGCATCACCGTGAGTTGGCCAGACCCAAGTCTACCAATCAAATACTATTATTTCTTTATATTGGGTTGGCTTAAATTAGTAGGGTTATTTTTTATTTTATTTGTCTATACTTGTATAGAAATTTAAAAAAATAATTTTAAAAGCTTTAACTTGAGTACCACTTAGACTATTTTTTTGGCTTAAAACGAAAAAATTATAAATTTTTCAAGTTAAAAAAGTATTAAAAAATTTAACATATATATGTATATACATAAAAATTTAGATTAATTTAATTGCGTAAGATTATTTAATTAAGTGGGTAGTGAAAATCTGGAGAATCTGGTCAAAATTTAGAGATTTTGATGTGACTGGCTAAAATTTAAATTTGAAGAATCTGCTGTGAAATCAAAATTTAAAAATTCTAACCTGATGATGTAACTGACTAAAATACTGAAACGACCGACTAAAATTCAAATTTGTAAAATCAAATTTCATTAACCCACAATGATGCTCTTGGTATAACAAGCAAGCTATTTGGGTCATCCTTTACTGTAGGAAGCTAGCATAAAAAGATGTGAAACAAAGAATCTTTTTGCATTTGATTTGTTTAAAGTGTTTCATTGAATTATTCCACGATTCAAATTTTTAACCCAAAATTTATAGATTATTGATCGCATTATCTCACACAAAAAAGTAACTGATAGTCTTACATTATAGTTAGTGTTCTTACTTTATTAAGTTATGGCGCAAAAAAGTAACTGATAGTACTACATTATAGTTAGTGTTCTTACTTTATTAAGTTATAACTTTTATAATGGTCCGAAAGTAGGGTAGTATATAGTACACTGACATAGGGAAAATTGTTTACCATTCTAATAATTTACTGAAGTATTATTTTAACAACATCTCTATTCAGTTTTAATTTAAAATCATTTAATATATTGAAATTTATCATGCTATTTAGTTAATCATCCTCTCCCATATACATATACCCACAAACTAGCTTTTACAAGAGGGAAATTCATTGTACAATTGATGATATCAAGTTGGATTCTTAATATAAATATAATTCTTTTACTGTTTATCCGGTTCCATTTTAAAGAACAAAGCTGGTTTTAGAGAATAAAAAAAGAGAGTAATTTCTGAAGTTGAAATTTTAAACTCTGTTATTAGATAATAATTTTCATAAAATTATCAACTAAACAAATGTTTAAACTATTAACGTGTTTTTTTATAACTGACTATTATGATAATAACAATATCAGAATTTAATAACAATATCAGAATTTAATGGGTAAGTGTTCGGTGTATCTTAGAGGAGAGAGTCATAGTGAGTTCTGAAATTATTGTACAGGAGAATAAAGAAAAGGACAAGAGAATTGCTACTCCCAATTTAATGGCAATGATTAACTTGTGGATTGCAAGATTGTAGTCTATGAGACACTGGCAATTAACACCTAATCAGAAATAGTTAAAACTTTTTCATTTCCTTCTGAGTGCAACATAATCCGACCCATATCTCCGAACAGGTCACATCATAAGAAAATCCAATGCGAATGCATTAACCCAAGAAGCACATGGGTCGGGTGGGACCTGGGGGAGCTACGCTTTGTTCACATGTTGAAGTAGCTTTCTTTCCTTCAGTTTCATCATTTCATGGTACAGATATCTTTGGATTCTCCTTGTCCTCAAAGGCTAAACAAACTAGGGCTTTGGATTCTCACTACCTCCCCCCAAGTATGCCTTCTTTTTGTTTGTTTTGGTTGTGGATTCTTTGGTGAAATTCATTTCAAATCAATGACAGTGAGAGGAAATTATTCCACACACTGCATTTTCCTATCTCAAATAGTAGATAAAGGGTAGGAAATTGAAAAGTCCTCTAACCATATATTTTGAAGGATTGGGATCCAACCAAAATGATCAGATCCGGGACTGCCAAATGTATCATCGCAACAAAAATGAATTTTACTATCAACATGTGTATTTGTTTTGAATCACACACACACACACACACACATATATATATATATATTTCTAATAAATCAAGCTATTGGTATCCTGCAGGAAAGGAATGCAACAAACTTAAAATGTTTTCATCCACCTTCTTTTGCTCCGAGGTAGCTCTCTCATTCTAAAAGAAGAAAGCAAATCCGTTACCATTTTTGACAAAATTTGAAATGTTCATTATCTATCCTGCTGCAACACCAGCCAATACCAAAGACAAAAGCTCTAGGATACATCCTCCAATCTCATAATAAGATCAGTATTTTTCTGTGAAAAAGAAAAGGAACACATATTGGAGATATTGAGTTTCCATACCAATGCAAGTATGTACTATGTACCAGTTTCTGGTCCCTTTTGATCAAATCAAATCAGCCCACTGCTTAAACAGTTCAGATGTATACAGAACATTTTAGTTAAAACTAAATAATTAGACATACAAAAAAAAAAAAAAAAATACCGAATATGAGGAAGCTCTTGTTAGTCTTCATTTTTGCTTGTAAGTTGTAGCATCTGCTGAAATGGCACAAACTTTGTATCTAAACCTACTTAGTGAGCTAATTGAGTTTGCCCTTGTAGCACTTTCAAAAATTCCCAAACAATAATACCCAAGAACCATTTGCATAGTCTCAGTTTAACTCTAAGAGTCTACCAGGGGGAGGGTGGGGGTGCCATTCTTTCATTCAATTCTACCTAAAATGGAAGGAAAATGGAATACAAGATGCACTACCATTTTCTTCTCACAATAGAGCATCCTTATCTCATTCTCGTTACGTATCTCTCATTCCATCAATTCATTCTCATGCAGCTCGAGTTCTTTACTCTGGGCTTCCAAGTGCAGTGTCATATTTTCATGCTCCTTGGAGATCCTTTCAAGTTGATCCCCTGCATTCTGCTGCATCTTTTGTAATTCTAGTTTTCGTCGACTTAAAAATAATACTGTGAGATTGGTAAGGAAGAACAAAAGAAATGAAAACAAATCACCAACAAATTAGTTGTTGCATAGTCAGGCCATTTTCCTAGTCAAGCATATTAAATAGTATGTGCCTTCATTATAAGCTTGGTGCATCTCATCTTTTTGAGTGATTAGTCATCACAGCCTTCAACTGACAGTACTTCATTCCACCTTCAGAGCTTTACAGTATTTTCTTATGGTCCTCACAGCCTTCAACTGAACAGTATTATAATCTTTTTTAATTTATTTACTGAATTATTTTACATTAATCATCTGTTATTAGAAAATAAAAGAAAATCGAATAGCTTAAAGCTGATGCTCACCCACAGATAACTTGTACTCTTTAGCTTCTAGTTGTAATGAAATCATTTTAAACCAGAAAAAATGTGAACAATCTCAGAAGATAAGCAAAGCTGTATCTTCTTATGCCCTCCTCTGGCCCTCAAGATAACAGAAAGAAAACCAAAATGAAATACTCAAATAAGCCATATACAAGTATTAGTATCATTGATTAACATTTGTATTTTCTTTAGTTGCAAAAAACGAAAATAATCTCTATCAGAACATAAATTTCTTTTAATCTCTCTAATTTTCTCTGCAACCAAGCAGATGAAATAACTCATGAACATATATATATATATACATATATGTTATTATTTACATACATATGTGTGTGTAAAGACTACTCTATTCTAGGAACTCACCTTTGGGAAAATGCATTAGCCAAATAGATGAGTTATTAACCAAATAGATGAGATAACTCATGGAAAGAAACATAGCAGCAGATACATCATGAGTAATATACGCCAAAAACAAAATCGAAATCAATAAAAAGGAAAAAAAAATCATATGAACATAGATACACATATATATGTACATATGTAGGTGTAATCACTACTCAAGGAACATAAATGCAATGTCGAATCTACTCTCCTTTGAAAAAATCCATTATATGTGATCATTGTAAGAAAAATGCTCAAACAACCCTGTCCAAAGAAGAGAGCTCGTGAGTCCAAGCAATCGCTCAAGGGTTTTGGCGTTTTGCAGAGACTAATCATGTTATTGCCCTTTTAGGAAAGTATTTTGATCGTGTAGGCCCCTTCAAAAAATTGACAGTTGGGATTCAGACCGCCAGATTTGGTAAATTCAACTTTAGAGAGAGAGAGAGAGTTATATATATATATATATTTGGAAAAATTATATTTTGGTGATCAAATTTAAACAATATTGCTTTAAAATGACTATAAAGTATAGAAAAAATTGAATAGTTAAAACTTAGGTATGTTTGGCATGGATTTTTTTTGTTCTTCAAGTTTTGTTTCGAAACAGTTAGAAATTAAATAGTTAAAACTTAGAGCATGTTTGATACCATTCGTTGTAGTTTATATATCGTCAAAACGTTTCAAAAATTTAGACTGAAATTGAAAATACCATTTTGGTGTTTTAATTATGTTTCGGTTAGTGTAGCAGAAAGAATAAAAATAAAAATTAAAACAATTTTTGTTGCGAAACATATTTTTGATTACTATTTAAAACACTCATAACAAAAACAGTTGTTCTTTTTTAGACAAAAAACAAAAACAAAAAACACAAACACATATCAAATAGACCCTTAATTATTGCCGAGTGACCATTTAAAATTTATTCTCCAATGTTTCATTTGGTAGGAAGGAAGGGAGGGGGTGGAGAGAACATAGAAGAGAAGAAGTAATTTTTTTTTTGTTTGGTAGAGAAGATGCAAGGAGGGAAGAGAAAACGGGATGGATGAGTCGTTCTTCTTCTTTCACAAATTTTCATCCTTCCAAATTTGGGCGAAAGAAAGATAAGACTATTATAAATGTTTTAAATTATAAAACTTTTCATATTTCTCCTTCTCTTCTAACAAACAAAGTAATATATTATCTCATTCTCTTCTCTTCCATCCAACCAAATAAAAAGAAAAAGAGTAAATACCAATTACACCCCTCAGATTAGCCAATATCCCAACCATATCCTCTCTAGTTTCAATAATTTCGACTACACCCTCTGTCAATAATGTCCTTTAATTTTTCTCTCTTATTGAGGTGAGCAAATTCCGTTTGTTGCTGACGTGACACTAACGGAAGAAAAAAATTGATATATAAATCCAAAATTCAGGAGGTATAATTGAAAATATAAAAACTAGAGGGGATCTACTCGGGATATTGCCTAAACTGAGGGGATGTAAATGGTATTTATCTAAAGAAAAAAAGAATACAATATCTTCCTTAAGAATGTCTCATCCTTCCCTTCTTCTCTTCCTTCCTAAATTTTCACCTTAGAAATTTATCACTAAATAACAAATTAAATATTCAATTGACTTGTAGTAGAAATCAACCTCCTTTTCCAAACATTAATTAAATATTCAATTAACAAATTATATCTCTTAATATAATTGTCTCAGCTGCAGTTGATTCATAAAAACTAATACAACTTTCAAGACAGCACCAGTCTCGTCTCTCACAATGATTCCACCCACACACACTCCTTTGTTAGAACATTTTAGGCTATATCGACATCCAATTTAAACATTCCTGTAGGAGGCATTAACCAGTTAGAAGAAACATCAACAAAGAGTCGTTGTCTTAGACCTCTTGTTTCAATATTTCACCATATTCATAAAAGTAGTTCAAGCCTTTGTTCACAACAAACTGGGCCTCCCACTACTTCCCTTAAACACCAATTCTTTTCTACATTTAAACAGTCTAACCTTTTTAATAAACAAATTGTGGTGTGCTTGTATCAAATTTCCTCGCACGTTTATTAAACGGGTCGTGTTCGGAGTGACTATGACCCGCCAACACAAATGACCACCTCTAGATAAACCCATCTAAAAACATTTCACCATGCTCAAGTGATTAGAAACTAAATACTAGCTTCTATATATATTGCTTTGGCATTTTATTACTTTAAATGAAATTGATGAGGCAAATGATCTATGGTCCTAAAAGTAATATAAAGAATGATTCTCCAGTTGAATTTATTTAGCTCTACAATATTGGATTCCTTCAACGCACCAATTTAAGTTGGAAAGCAGACAATGTGGTACGTTAAGAGAAAATGGGAGAATCTATCACTATTATCAGTCACTCGAAGACTTTAGTCCATTAATTTGCTGCGAACGAAGAAAATCCTCCCATGGGTACTCTATTCTTTGATTATCAGATGAAACATGGACTCATGATCAATTACGCCACCATTAACACCCATTTATTCCAATGCACAAAAATCCTAAGCACAACCAGGCAGTGATCAACCCCACTGATGCGACTCAAGTGTCCCAAAATCCTTTTCTGACACTCATCAAACACAACCTCATGCAACAAAGCTTGAATAAAGAAGATTTATTTGTTCACAATCCTGGACTGTTGTTTGCAGCCCATGCATGTACAATCGAAGGTATAAAATGGTTTAAGGCTGTTGAATTTTTCTTTCACGACCTTCTTCATCTACAAATGCAGTCGCAAATGTTCACTAAATCAAGCTGTAGATAATTCTTGTCAATACTCTACATTTGAAATTCACAATACAACCTTCAGTTTCTCTTCTCATCCTTCTATACAATTTCCAATGCTTCAGTATAAATAGCTCTGGGAGTGGGTATCTACTACTAGGGTTGTTACTGGTTCATCTGTCCCAAGGCTGTTGTCACAGCCTCGTAAACTTCTCCACCAATGTCATTCTTTAAACTTTTCAATTTCTCATCCTCTTCATCAATTATTTCCTGAACAACATCCTGATATACCAAACAGTAGGGTAAATGCAAAAGAAAAAGGGAAGATTAGACAGAGAAAGGGTAATAGAAAATATGGTGAAATATAGCATAAATTGGAATCTAGAAAATCTTGACGACTAGACCATGATGGTCAATATGGACAAAAACAATCTTCCATATGTAGGGTTCGCCACATGAACCGTTGGATGCCTCTTGCTTGTGTGCTTGGGCATGTGGTAGGCAATGCCACATCAACGGCATCAAAGCAACAAATACCTTAGAAGCTTCTTTAGCTGTGATGATTTTACAAGGATGCGAGCTTGGATTCCTGAGATAATCCTCCCACAGGGAACATAATTCCACTGCTTTTTCTGCTGCCTCTTCATCAGATTGTTTTCTCTTGGATGCAGTGTGGAATGGCTTATCATCAAGCTCTCCCATTTTCTTGACACCAATCAAAGCATGGCTATTTGACTGTTCCTTCAAACCCGCAAGAGCATTACACACAGACCAAAAAAATTAAGGACTTTATCATGTGCTCATAAGAATAGTTCAAAATTATGTTGGAACATAGAAAAATAAAATAAAAGTCATCCTGCCAGAAACTTGTACATGGATCCACCATTCCAAGCGTCACGTGTTGACATGAGTAGCAAAAAGCTTATTTCTTTTTCCTTGTATGTTTTTAAAAACTAAAGGCCATATATCCAGATCCAAAATTAGTATTGAAAGATATTGAATAGCTTACAAGCATTATGAACAAGTCATTCAAAACTTGAGAATCCTTCCATTTACAAACTTGTTTACCTGAGCAATCAAAACTGTCACTTAAAAATTCATGTTCAGAAAAACTCAAAACTTGTAATTTATAAAGACGAATAAAACTAAAACACGGGCTAGACAAACCATAATATGTTAGCTTCTTGATTAACTGTCCATGTCATACATATAGTAAGTTACTACCAAACAGATGTCAACTCAACTCAGTAAAGCCTTTCCCCAACTACTCTGGGTCAGAATCCTATTTTTCCATTTCGCGATATATAATGCCATAGCCCTTCCCCCAGCGTTACTCTCATTGTGAACCAATAATAAATCTAAAAAATAGAAATCTTACAAAAAAAAACCAAGAATTTATTTTTGCAACAGTTATACACCCAAAAGAAAACACACACAGAAAGATAAAGACAATTATGCCTAGAAGAAGCAAAACCCAATCAAACCACTGTTTCTTAAAAAAAAAAGAAAATATTAGAAAAGAACCACTCACCGCCATCAAGACTAAATCAGCTCACAAAGGAGTCTGTGAGGCAAAATAAATTTCTTTTCTTTGGAAAGTAATACACTTGCAAAAGGCACCCGTGTCCAGGTAACTGAATTCTGCACCTCCCCCTTTGGGGGTTGCAGGGAATACCAGGAATACCAGTTAACAGTGGGTGGTAACATGTTTCACGGCAAAATGAGAATCAAACCTATAAAGGACCACAAAACTTCTCTGCTTCGAAAAGCAAAGACATTCAACTGTATCAAACCTGCTTTACACTTGGCCAGCAATCCCTAGTCTATTTTATGTTTTGAAATGCTACATCTTAGATCACCCACTAGTCCAATTATTGGTAGATCAAAACATAATAACTTTAAAAGGAAACTCATTTCATGCCTTCTTTTTCGGCATAATAATTTTTCTGCATCTGTGGACATATTGAACAAATTGCAAGTTCCATAATGTAGTGCATAGACCCAAAATAGTCAGACCAGGGGTTTATTGACTTGAGAGCAGTTCCATAATGTAGGTTGATTTTGAATCCATCACGCACTACATTGATCTACCCACAGCTGGCGGTGTTCTATTGACCAGAAAACATCAAAAGAAGCCAAAGAGAACTAACTATATAGGGACTCTGCTATAAGCTATCCTTGCCCTTGCAAATTACACTATAACATTGGTTTGAAGCAATTAATTTTTTTTGTTTCTATTCATATTCATTCTCTAAAATTCGCCTCTTATACAGTGGCATTAATGACATAAAGTATTATGTTCTCCTTTGTACAGGAACTGATACAAGTTTGGCCTCGTAGAAATTCAAAAGTTATTAAAATCATAACATTGTGGAAGATTTTCAGTGATGCCTTCTGATAAATTACCTATATTCAGCATTTGTGCTTTCAGTCTCTTTCTCAATGCATAAACTTCTGCAGCTGGTTTCTAACAGAAAAAATGTACAGCCTCTCTATTGATTTGTCATAGGCAACCTTTTTCCCGTTTTACTTTTGGAGATTAACAATTCCACCATAGCAGTTTAGCATGCTTGAGTGGCTTCATTCGCTTAGCTTGTAAAAGTGGTAAGCTTATAGCAATATAAACTATAAAGAACACATAACATATCAACCTCTAGATCCCAAAATTTGGATTGATCATCAACTAATCAAGGTCAAAGAAAAAAGAAAAAGAAATGAATGGGCAATCATAACCAATAAAATCAAGAGAGTGAACAAAAAAACAAACAGGGATAGAGATAGAGAGAGAGAGGGGGGGTGGGGGAGGGGGGATACAGTTGAGAACACTACGAAGCGATAAAAAGAACTTCTGTCCGTGTGTTACACTCATTTTTAAGGATATAACTGTCCACAGAATCAAAAGGCTTTTTCAGTATAACAACCACAGGCTAACCTTAAGGTAAGGCTCACAGGTAACAGAGGGCTAGTCATGCAATGTTTGCCCCTCGAGGTGTGAAGCACTCAATAGGCACTATTTGCACCCTTGGCTTATGCTTGAACGTATACATCCGCTACAGCCATATTCAGAACAATGATACTATATATAGATTTGGAATATAGAAAAAACTACATTCAAAACAAGTTTAATTTTAGCCCTTTTTTTCTACATAATTAAACATGTCTGACATTTTGAATTCATATATTTGTCATAAAAACTCATATGGGTTCATTTGGCAAATGGAGTCCTATATTCCAAACGCAAGCTGAGGCTGTTTAAGAAACTGGCCAACGGGATCAAGCTCAATTAGTCAAGGACGGTGTTTATTTCCATCGACACAACTTTGTCCATAATTAAGTGCAGTAAACAATTAAGATAGTGACAAAGCAGGGTAATAAATGCAATGCATGATATCCAGGTCATGTCATTTTGTAATTTCTTTAATCTCACTGTAAAATAAAGACACCTAGTTTACTATTGAAAAAGGGACAGCATAATGGAACAAAACAAACACTGTCCTACAACTACCTAGGACCCTAAGAAAAAAAAAAAGTCTCTGCTGCCTATATTTTAGTCCTTTTTTTGTCAGAATAAGACCGATTATACTTTACTTGATATGACTGTTGCACAGATCCTTTGGTTTACAAAATGATATCATCGTGTCATTTTATTTTATTTAAAAAATTATGGGTGTATAAAGGAACAACTAACTAAGAAAACTCACATTAACAAGCTCTTTACAATTGAGATTCCTGCAACTCATTGCTCCTTACTTGACAATGAGAGCTAGTTTGATTTAGCGCTTCTCTTTAAGTTCATTGATCCGGGACTGCCAAATGTCTCACTGCAACAAAAATGAATTTTAGCATCAAGCTAGAGCTCTATGGTAAATGCCCTTGATTATGCAAACTGCATCAGGTTCTACAACAGTTTGCCAGAAGCCTTCAACCTAAGCCCATCCTTTTTTTTATCCTTTTCACATGCCTTGAACATAAAAAGGTCCCAGGTTTGGGGATACTATCAAAATGTGTATTAGTTTCGAATCCCATCCTTTTTTTTTTTCAATCTAGTCGTGCTTCCATCTTCCTCATAACAGTCGCTGAATATTCTATAGAGCTGTTCCTGAATCATACATTATTTTGTATCCTAACAAAACATGATCTTTAACAATTTCTTACTTGGATAACATCAACTGTTAAACTGGCAATACAGCCACACATCACAGCACCCCACTAAGGCAGGGCATAAACTGGTAATCCCTAAAGTTCTAACTAAGTTCTCTGTTTCACTTTCTTCTAAAATATACTAGTACATCTAACTAACATATAATATGTTCTTCTACCAATCTCACGAATACATAAGCAATATAGAGTATTAAGTTTTCTCTTGTACATGCCTGGCAAGTAATCCCATGAGTAAAACAAAGATGAGGGCTTAAATTTTACCCAAAAAATTTACTGCAGATAAATTGAAGTTGCTCCCAAGCCCAACAAAAGATGTCACATCCATGTCCAATAAAGCAAGCTATTGATATCCTGCAGGGAAGGGGTGTAACAAAATTGAGGACCCAACAATTAAATAATTATTTTTTATATCAACTAAGATAAAATTAGTATTTAATAATTTTGTCACGATAAAATGCAATTTAAACATCAATGACACTATGTAGTAGAGAAATAGAAAGAAAGGTTCATTGACATAGTATTAATATCAATAGTAATGATAACAGAAAAAAAAACTAAGTTTTCATAATAGATATTTTTCAAGATATAAACAATCAATAATGTATATTATCAACCTTACATTACCAAGCCTATGTAGTGTCATTCTATTATCAAACTATAGTTCCTCCTCCGCTTGCGCATTCTCCACTGCTTCAGTATGTAAGATAGTCCTTCTCTCAGTGTCGCTTTGCTTCCTTCTTTGAAATTCCACAGCTCCGGTATTGTGTACCTTCCACTGGGGTTATACTCATTCATCTCCATCAAGGCAGTTGTCACAGCCAAGTATACTTCATCACCAAACTCATTCTTAAGATATTTCAGTTTTTCATCCTCTTCATTGATAATTTCCTAAGCACCCACACAAATTAACCATATAATTAGGTAAACCATAAAACAGAGAGAGAGAGAGAGAGTTAAGGAAGGATGAGAAGTTGTAGAGACTAGCAAGTTGCTAGTTTTCATATCAATCCTATAATTAATTCAAATCAAGGCTGCACTATTGTTTGGATCCCATCCTATCTTTTATTAAATAGTAACAAGTGAAAGAAAAGTATCCTTTCCCCATTGATATTCACACAGATAAGAAATTAACAATATCTATTGGAATGATCAACTGAATTTAAAACTTTAAAATATGTGCCTATCCAATGTTTTATCAAGTGTGCAGATGCAGAGGAAAAATTGGAAGACCAACAATGCTACTTGAAATGCATAAGCATGTTGAAGAGGGAAATATATAGTCGATTAATAAAAAGAAATAATTTCAAAAGTTAATCAGAAACGCATACCTTATGGTCCTCACAGCCTTCAACTGTGATGATCTTAAATGGATGCCAGCTCGGATCCCTTAGGTAACCCTCCCACAGTGAACAAAGCTCCATAGCCTTTTCATCTGCTTCTTGTTCAGAGTATTTTCTTTTGGCTGAAAGGTGGAATGAAGTACTGTCAAGCTCTCCCATCCGTTTGACACCAATAGACATGCGGGAAGATTGGTCCTTGAAGAACTACCAGGGAAGGATATAACTTGTAAGCCACATAACAGAAGGTATCTTGCAGGATTTTTTTTCAAGGATTCTACCTTTTCAGCATATGCAAATTAAGGGCAACAAAACACATTTCCTTTCCTTTTTGATTTATGAACTACATCATGGTTAAAGATTCATAATTGGTGAGATGTTAATATCATTGTCCTTTGGGAAAGACATCTTATGAATCAGTACCTGTAAATTCAAATCGTGAAAAGTTGTTAGAACTTTTAAATAGCTTTGCAAGCCACTTTATAGAATTCATCTCACTGGTTCCAACTTCCAACCTTGCAAATCTTCTCTTTCCCATAAGGTAATGACATAAACAGCAAACTGACAATTTTTCACTTTTAAGTTTAAAATCATAGATATGAAGATTCAATAATACCAACTAATGTGGCAGATGAGCTAAAAATCTCTATTACGTCTCGTGAGTGACAGATTGGTCAAAAAATGAGAAAATGCTTAAAGAGAAAACAACTCAGACCAAAGCTACAGTCCCCATTAATCCAGTGAAAATATCAAAAGAGACTGTCATCGCCAGAAAATTCCAAATACCTGAACAGATGTCTCATTAAAATTGGCCTTATCAACTTTTTTTTCATCTTGCTTCTGGATAAACATACGAGGCACTCATTGGATGTCATTTCTGGCATCTTATTCTTAAATTTTATCAAATGTGCATTTTCAGGTACAATGCAATTAGCGGAGTATAGAGAAGCAGGAAGCAGTTGCTGAACAAGTTCATGCACAAGTCCCCATGCTGCCTTAGTTTAATGTTTTCTTTTCTTTGTTGGTCACTACAGTGAGCAGTGAGCACTAATTGCTAGCAGTGTAATTCGGCTGTAAGAGATAGCAAAAAGGATGAAGAGGAAAGTAAAAGAGGAAACTGTCTTAGGGGTGTTCTGCCATCAGCAAACCTGAAATTATACTATTGATAGTTTAACGCAAGACAAAGATCTAGCTATTTCTTTCCATCTTCAGCTCCCTAAACGGCTAAACCTCCAGTCCTCAAGGTTGTGTTCTGGAACAGCCTAATAATAGTTCGAGTAATAAACATGTCAGAAGCAATTTTAAATTCCTTATTTTGGTTGTTTAATCTAAAACTCTTAGGACAGAGGAAACAAGCTGAATTATTCAACCCTCCAACTTTTCTCTACCATAAACCTTCAAGCAAATGGAGCTTTTAAATAGCACCATGCAAGTTATGGATACTTCAAAGTTCACTCACCTAACAGAGAAACAAACAAATAAGTATCCTAAATAACTTTTACTGAGCTATGAAGTTGCTCCTCTTTTCTGTTGTGAACTGTCAAACAATCACACTGGATACATGTTCAAATTCAGGTGTGCAGGTTATTGCACACAAGTCACACACATTATCACCACATTTTTGAAGTGAACATGTATCATAACCTATGAAGCATGGATACTTCCCCGGAGGCGCCGTGGCCATATCGGATACGTATCCGATACTGATACGGCCAAGATACGGCCGGACACGTATCGGATACTCCCGGGAAGTATCCGTTTTTTTTTAAATAATTTTTTTATTTTCGGATACGGCAGGATACGGCAAGGATACGGCACGGATACGGCAGGATACGGCCAGGATACTTCTCGGATACGTTTGATTTTTTTTTTTTTTTTTGTTAATTTTTTTTTAAAGATGGTAACCATATTGTAATATTAAAATTTAAAAAACTTAGTTAAAATGTGGGGTTTAATTTGTAATAAATCAAAAGATCTTTAATGTTAAAAAAAAAAGATCATTTAAGTTAAAACTTAAAACTTAATTTGTGTTCTATTAATTTTTTTGTATAATATATAAAATATATATATATATATATATATTTGCCGTATCCCGCCGTACCCGTATCCTATTTTTTTGAGATTTGCCGTATCGCCGTATCCGTATCGTGTCGTATCCGTATCCCGTATCCGTATCCGTGCTTCATAGATCATAACTATGTTCGATTCCTTTAAATGAAGTAAATGATAAGTAGATTGGGCCATGTGTACGATTAATACCAGGAAACAGAAGAAGTGCACGAGTTATGAGAGATCCTTGGGAGTTTATAATTGAAGATTACTATCAAATGGTTTCTGCATTTTTGACTAGAAACATTTGCAGCTGCAAGAGAAACATGAAGAAAGAAAACCACTACTTACATTAATTAACTCCTTCCGAGCTTCTTGCAACTCATCATTGCTTTTGCGCTCCTTGACAATGAGAGCTTCATTCAATGCTTCTAGACCTTCAAGTTCTTCTTCCTTCTCTTTCAGATCTTCATGAATTGCAACAATCTTTTTCTTGACTTCCATATCCCCATCCTCTCCTATGTGATTCATAACTTGTAGAGCCCCTCTTATTTGCTCCATCTCCAACTCCAGCATTTGTTTGGCATCAAGCTTCTTTTCTAGTTCAATAATTCTTTTGTGAAATTCTTCTTTCTCCCTCTGCAATTGAAGTCACAGTCACATTATAAAGTACAAAAATTTCTATAGAATCATTTTTTTTTCCTGGTGATTTAAGCAAAACAAAAAATGGGTAGAATACCTTCTGACCTTCAGCCAGTATTAACACGTTTTCATCCACCTTCTTTTGCTCCAAGGTAGCTCTCTCATTCTAAAAGAACAAAGCAAATCTGTTACCATTGTTGACAAAATTTCGATGTTTGTTATCTATCCTACTGCAACACCAGCCAATACCTAAGAAAAAAGCTATGATACACCCTCCAATCTCATAATAAGATCAGTATTGTTCTGTGCAAAAAAAAAAGGAACACATTGGAGATATTGAGTTTTTATACCAATGCAAGTATGTACCAGTTTCTGGTCCCATTTGATCAAATCAAATCAAATCAGGCCAATACATAAACAGTTTAGATGTATACAGAACATTTTAGTTAAAATCTTAAAATCTAAATAGTGAGACATACAAAAGAAAACTAACAATTTGTGGATATAGATAAAAAAGCACCCAGCTTTTGTATCTATATCCACTAACTTTTAGTTTTCCTTTTTCTTTGTAAGTTCTAGCATCGGCTGTGTCAGGATCGGTTGTGTACCCACTCTCCTAAAAACAATTGCTATTAAGGAAGGCGCAACTTAATATTTTAAAGGACAGCATAGAACCCCACACTAAGCGGCAGGCGGACATGAGGAACTTCGCAATGCTGCCCATATAGCTCCAACAGTGTGGTTAGTCCTCCCTATACTTCCCCTGTGCCAATAGGGCGTCTCAAGTAATAGGGTGGATGTTGGCAGTTGGCCTCCATAAGCCAACAATAACATGTAATATCCAAGACAACATATATGTCCAAAAGTGCAGCAATATCCATATCCATATAAGCCAACATGTCTCACAAAAGTACAGTCAATACATACCAAATAGAATAAAAATATAATATCCAACTCATAATGAGTCAAAGACAACTAACTGGAGAGAGAAAAAAACAAAGGGTGAATTCCTAAAACCCCCTTGACAATTGCAAAAAAATCCCCCCCCCGGCACACACAAACCGAGGGGTTACTTTAAAATGACAATTACTAAAATACACCCCAAGTTAAGGGGGGGTTTATGCAATTCTTCCAATTGGATGAATTCAGCTAAAAAATTCTGATTTTTTCCTTTCTTTCTTAAACAATAAGATTTGAACTTATATTTTTTTATTATATGCAACAATATACTTTTAATTAAAGAAAAACATAAAAAAATAAGTATATTATATATCATTATTATAATATTTGTATCATATTTTTGATTTTATACAATGCATATATAAATAAGTATATGAGATGAACATTGGATCAAACAATTAGATCAACAAAAATGAATCTTAATTATAAAAAGTAATTGAATGGCATAAAATAGCCATTAATCTTACACTAATCTAACTTTATTGTACTATATATATGTAAATGTGTATGTATGTGTGTGCATTTGTTCTTATAGTTGAAAAAAGAAGAATGTAAACTTCATAATAAATCACTGATGTAAAGTATTACCTTGATTCGACAAAACATACCATATGATTTTTTATAATTTACCACATTGATATAGTTGCACTCATAACTATGAATTTTACTTATTTATTTATTTTTTTAATTTTCTTTAATTAAAAGTATAGTGAATTGGTGATGCATGTATCAGAAATACAAGTTCAAATTTTATTATTCAAGAAAAGAAAACTGAATTTTTTAGTTAAATTCAAACAATGGAGCGAATTGCATAAACCCCCTTGACTTAGGGGTATTTTAGTAATTGTCCCTTTAAAGTAAAGGAGGTTAGTTGAGGGAATTTTCATCCAAAAAAATTCATAAAGCAAGTTTTCTACAAATCGGTAATAGTCAAGTTTTTATGCAATTCGCCTGAAAACAAAAATACATCAACACATCTGCTACAAAAAAAAAAAAAAAATAGTCATAAAAACTCAAGGTTTATATGGAAGCCATGCCTGAAGAGACTGCCGGATGCCATGCACGTCCGTCTCTACTTTCTCAAGACGGGTGTCCAAGCGCCGTACATCGCCACGCAACCCAGTAACTTGAGTCGTGAGAATAGAGACACCATCTATCAGCCGATGAAGCAATGACATGCTGTCAGAAGACTCTTGTGATGGTGAAGATCCAGTGGATCCAAAAGCAAGAGGTGGAGTCTGCTCCTCATCCTCCTGAGTTTCTTCCTCGGCCTCTCCTCCCTCGGTTGCAATCTCCTGGGGTGACTTTTTCACCCAATTACCATTTGCATCTTTCTTGAAATGCATTTGATTCAGGATTCTCTCAGACATACGATCAGTAGGAACCACATCTCTCTTATACATCTCAAAATCCAATGGCACATTAAAGTGCTTAAAGATGTTTGTCAATGCAATCCCATAAGGAAGGATAGAACCCTTCCTCTTTCTACAATCTCGCATGTGATTCATAATTAGAAACGCAAGACTCAATTTTTTACCTTTGAGGACACACCAAATGATGAATATGTCCATGAAGGTGACATAGGTCCTGTTCCCTCCCTTTGGCAATATCGAATACCCGATAATCGAATGGATAAGCCGGGCCTCTAAAGTGAATTGGCTAGAAGAGGGTCGTGTTGGGGTAGAGATGTTGGGGTTCCCACAAATTTCTCTAATCGCCTCTAATGGGATGAATCCTTCGCATTGAGGCCAAGTATTAGTGGTGTAAACTTGCAAATTCACATCTGGGACGTTGAAAATCATGGCTAAAGTAGAGACATTAAAGTGAATTCTCTTTCCCCTAACATAGGACTGGAACGTGTTGCTTTCTTTTTCCGTGGACTCAAGGTTGGTATAGAAAATTTTAGCTAAATTTGTGTACTGGACTTGATCTAAAGCAAGAAAAGTGTGCCATCCTATGGCTTTAAATAAGTCAAAAATCCTCAATTTATTTTCGGAACAGAAAGAGGAGGTGAGAACTCTACCGTAAATCACGTTTCGATGAACGAAGTCCTCCGAGTATTGTTTCTCATATTCCGAGGTTAAGAAGTTATTATGTTCATCTTCGGCAGAGCCATCATTCTTTTTCTTACATCTCTTCTCCTTCTCTTGATCCATCAAGGGTCTTTTGCCTTTTGATTTCGACCCTTCACCTCTTGTTTTGACCATTTTTAAAAGGATTTGAGTAGATTTATAAAGGTTTAGAGGTGATGAAAGGGGGTTTCGAGAGTGAGAGGATTGAAGATTTGGGATGGAGATTGAAATGGGTTTAGGTTAGAAAAGGGGGGTTCTAGACAGAGAGAGAGAAAAAAAAAATGGGGGTGGTTGAGCTTGAGATAAAATGGGGTCGCGGCTGAAGAGAAGAAGATTGGTGGGCTCTGGAACAGAGCTGGGCAAGAAAGCCACAAATTTTATGTTACTTGCTTGGAGAGAGTCACGGCCAAGCGTAAACGCAAAAGAGCTGCATCTATTTAGAATAACGATGTCATTTAATTTTGGAGACTTTCGGGTTAAATTTTCAACTTGTAGTATGATCACTGTGTTTCCTGGACTTGATTTTTTAAAATACTTTATTACAACGATGAAAATATATTGGTTCTTAAAGTTAGCATACGATTTTTTATATTTGATTAACGTAAATGAATCGGTTTGCATTTGATGTGTTTAAAATGTTGAGTGATGATGATATCGGCACTCATATTCACATCTTGTGCTCCGCTTTCTCTTGTTATTAACTTGAATGACTATGCTATCCTCATGCATCTCCTTTTTCGAAGAAAAATTGTTGCATCTCATTTCACAACTTATTCAAATGAAGTATATAATAGTGACAGTAAAGTAGTTATAAGGCTACTACAGATTATCAAATAAGACAATTGTCAAATTTATCAAAATATAACGGTAAAAGTTCTTGCTGGTATCTTAAAGGAGAGAGTCAAATTGAGCCATCAACCTAAGCCTCAAAATTTTTTTTTCACATGCCTTGAGCATAAAAGGTCCCAGGTTTGGGGGTACTATCAACATGTGTATTAGTTTCGAATCCCATCCATTTTTTTTAATATAGTCGTGCTTCCATCTTCCTCATAACAGCCACTGAAAACTCCATAGAGCTGTTCCTGAATCATACATTATTTTGTATCATAACAAAACATGATCTTTAACGATTTCTTACTAATAACATCAACTGTTAAACAGGCAATACAGTCACACATCGTCTCACATCACAGCACCCCACTAAGGCAGGGCATACACTGGTAATCACTCAAGTTCTAACTAAGTTCTTCTCTATATACCTTTCTTCTAAAATATACCAGTAAATACATATAACTACCATATAATATGTTCTTCTACCAATCCCACTAATACAAGAAATATAGAGTATTAAGGTTTTTTTGGTACATGCCTAGCAACTAATCCCATGAGCAACACAGAAAGAGGAGGGCTTAAATTTTACCAAAAAAAAATTACTGCAGATAAAATTGAAGTTGCTCCCAAGCCTAACAAAAGATGCCACCTCCATGTCCAATAAAGCCAGCTATTGATATCCTGCAGGGAAGGGATGCAACAAAATTAAGGTCCCAACAAGGAAATACTTATTTTAAAAATCCACTAAGATACATTAGTAATTCTGTCAACAAATGCAACTGAAACATTATGACACTACGTACTAGAGAAATAGAACAAGTTCATCCACATAATATTAATATCAATATTCAATGATAACCAAAAAAAAAAAGAGTTCTCATAATAGATATTTTCTAGCTATAAACATTCAATAATGCATATTATCAACTTCATATTACCAAGCCTATGTCTTCCTCCGCTTAAGCATTCTCCACTGCTTCAGTATATAGGATAGTCCTTCTTTCAATGTTGCTTTCTTGCCTTCTTTGAAATTCCACAGCTCTGGTATTATGTACCTTCCACTGGGGTTGTACTCATTCATCTCCATCAAGGCAGTTGTCACAGCTGAATATACTTCATCACCAAACTCATTCTTTAGATCTTTCAGTTTTTCATCCTCTTCATTGATTATTTCCTAAGCACCCACACAAATTAACTATCTAATTAGGTAAACCATATAACAGAGAGAGAGTGTGTGTTAAGGAAGGATGAGACATTGTAGAGTCACGCAAGTTGCTAATTTGCATATCAATCTCATAAATAATTCAAATCAAGGCTGTACTATTATTGTTTTTATCCCTTCCTATCTTTTAATAAATAGTTACAAAAGAATCATTTCCCCAATCATATTCACTCAGATAAGAAATTAACAATATCTATTGGAATGATCAAATGAATTTAAAATTTTAAAATATGTGCCTACCCAATGTTTTATCAAGTGTGCAGCTGCAGAGGAGAAATTGGCAACCAGCAATGCTACTTGAAATGCATAAGCTTGTTGAAGAGGGAAATATATAGTCCATTAATAAAAGAAGTAATTGTAAATGTTACTCGGAAACGCATACCTTATGGTCCTCACAGCCTTCAACAGTGATGATCTTAAATGGATGCCAGCTCGGATCCCTTAGGTAGTCCTCCCACAATGAACAAAGCTCCATAGCCTTTTCATCTGCTTCTTGTTTAGAGTATTTTCTTTTGGTTGAAAGGTGGAATGAAGTACTGTCAAGCTCTCCCATCCGTTTGACACCAATAGAACGGGAAGAATGGTCCTTGAAGAACTACCAGGGAAGGATATAACTTGTAAGCCACATAACAGAAGGTATCTCACAGGAATTTTTTTTCAAGGATTATACCTTTTCAGCATATGCAAATTAAGAGCAACAAAACACATTTTCTTTTCTTTTCTTTTCAATTTATGAACTACATCATGGTTAAAGATTCATAATCGGTAAGATGTCAACATCATTGTCTTTTGGGAAAGATATCTAATGAATCAGTATCGGTTAATTCAAATAAGGGGTTAGAACTTTTAAATAGCTTCACAAGCCAATTTTATAGAATTCATCTCACTGGTTCCAACTTCCAGCCTTGAAAATCTTCTTTCCCATAAGGTGCTGACATAAACAGCAAACTGAAAATCTTTCACTTTAAGTTTAAAATCATATATTGAATATTCAATTATACCAACTAATGCGGCAGATGAGCTTTAAATCTCTATTAAATCTTGTGAGTCAAAAAATGAGAAAACGCTTAAAGAGAAAACAATTCAGAACGAAGCCAGGTCCATTAATCCAGTGAATATGCATTCTAGACATATCAAAAGAGACTGTCATCTTCAGAAAATTCCAAATACCTGGACAGCTGCCTCATTAAAATTGGTCTCTTTGCATAAACTAAACTCCCATCAACCATAAATTATTGAACAATGGCCTTCTGGCTCTATAGATGGCTTTTCAACTTGTATTTACATCATGCTTCTGGATAAACCTATGAAGGCACTCATTGAATGCCTTTTCTGGCATCCTATTCTTAAATTTCAGCAAATGTGCATTTTCAGGTATAATGCACTTAGCAGAGTATAGAGAAGCAGTTGCTGGGAAAATTCATGCACAAGCTCCCCATGCTGCCTCAGTTTAATGTTTTCTTTGTTGGTCATTACAGTGAGCACTAATTGCTAGCTGTGTAATTCAGCCATACGAGATAGCAAAAAGGATGAAGAGGAAACTATCTTAGGGGTGTTCTGCCATCAGCAAGCCTGAAATTATACTATTGGTAGTTTAAGGCAAGACAAAGATCTAGCTATTTCTTTCCATCTTCAGTTTTCAGGCCCCATAGAGTCCTCAAGGTTTTGTTCTGGAACAGACTAATAATGGATCGAGTATTCAACATGTCAGAAGCAACTTTAAATTCCTTGGGATGTCAAATCTCAAACAGAGGAAACAAGCTGAATTCTTCAACTCCCGACCTCTTCACCGCCATAAACCTTCAAGCAAATGAAGTTTTTATATAGCACCATGCAAGATGTGGAAACTTCAAAGTACACTCACCTAACAAAGAAACAAAATGAATAAGTATCCTAAATAACTTATACTGAGCTATGATGTTGCTTCTCTTTTCTGTTGTGAACTGTCAAACAATCACACTGGATACATGTTCAAATTCAGGTGTGCATGTTATTGCACACAAGTCATACACATATTCACATCACATTTTACACATTTTTGAAGTGAACATGTATCATAGCTATGTTTGATTCCTTTGAATGAAGATAAATGACAAGGAGATTGGGGCCATGAGTAGGATTAATGCCAGGAGACAGAAGTGCATGAGTTATGAGAGATTCTTGGGAGTTTAGAATTGAAGGTTACTATCAAATGATTTCTGCATTTTTTGAGTAGAAACATTTTCAGCTGCAAGAGAAACACGAAGAAAGAAAACCACTACTCACATTAATTAACTCCTTCCGGGCTTCTTGCAGCTCATCATTGCTTTTGCGCTCCTTGACAATGAGAGCTTGATTCAATGCTTCTAGGCCTTCAAGTTCTTCTTCCTTCTCTTTCAGATCTTCATGAATTGCTTTTACCTTTTTGTTGACTTCTATATCTCCATCCTCTCCTATGTGTTTCATAACTTGTAGAGCCCCTCTCATTTGCTCTATCTCCAACTCCAGCGCTTGTTTGGCATCAAGCTTCTTTTCCAGTTCAATAATTCTTTTGTGAAGTTTTTCTTTCTCCTTCTGCAATTGAAGTCAGTCACATTATAAAGTTCAAAATTTTCTACAGAATCATTTTTTTTTCTGGTGATTTAAGTCGAAACAAAAAATGGGTAGAATACCTTCTGATCTTCAGCCAATCTTAAAACGTTTTCATCCACCTTCTTTTGCTCCAAGGTAGCTCTCTCATTCTAAAAGAACAAAGCAAAACTGTTACCATTGTTGACAAATTTTCCAATGTTTGTTATCTAGCCTACTGCAACACCAGCCAATACCTAATAAAATCAGTAATTTTCTGTGCAAAAGAAAGGATCACACATTGGAGATATTGAGTTTCGATACCAATGCAAGTATGTACCAGTTTCTGATGTCTTTTGATCAAATCAAATCAGCCCACTACTTAAATAGATCAGATGTATACAGATCATTTTAGTTAAATCTAAATAATTAGACATACAAAAAAATGAATATGAGGAAGATTTTGTATTGATATCCAAACTGTTAGTTTTCCTTTTCTTTGTAAGTTCTAGCATCTACTGAAATGGCACAAACTTTGTATCTAAACCTACTTAGTAAGCTAATTGAGTTGCCGCTATAGCACTTTCAAAAATTCCCAAACAATACCCAAGAACCATTTGCATAGTCTCAGTTTAAATCAATGAGTCCGCCGGGGTGAGGGTGGGGGTGTCATTCTTTCATTCAATTCTACCTAAAATGGAAATGAAAATTGAATACAAGATACAGTACCATTTTCTTCTCACAATAGAGCATCCTCCTCTCATTCTCGTTATGGATCTCCCGTTCCATCAATTCCTTCTCACGCTGCTCAAGTTCTTTGCTCTGGGCTTCCAACTGCAGTGTGATCTTTTCATGCTCCTTGGAGATCCTTTCAAGTTGGTCCCGTGCATTCTGCTGCATCTTTTGTATTTCTAGTTTTCATCAAGATAAAAATAATACTGTGAGATTGGTAATGAAGAACAAAAGAAGAAGAAACAATCAGCAACATACTAGCGGCATAGTCAGGCTATTTTCCTAGTCAAGCACATTAAGAGTATGTACCTTCATTATAAGATTGGTGCATCTCATCTTTTTGAGTGATCAAATTGCTTAGGGATTTTGATGTTTCATTATATTTACACTCCATCTCCTTGAGGTGCCTATTTTTCACCTCAATAACATTAGTCAGGTTGGACAAAAGTTTTTTAGTTTTTCTATTGTCTTCTGTTTCAATATCAGAAATTGTCTTCAGATCCCCACTCTTTCGGAGATAATCACCAATGATACTTTTGGAATAGAAGTCATCATCCCGAGCAACCCATCCATACAACTTGTCTTCAAGGAACTTTGATTCATAATAATCTATCCTTCCCGTGTGATCTGCTTCAAAAGTTTTCTCAAACGTCATTGCATTATTGAATCCAGGCCAATCCTTGTGAAACTCTACTATTGCATACCCTGAATGACCTCTATAGTTCCATAGAGGATGAACCCTCACAGGGTTAAAACCCACCCTTGCAAGATCGTCTCTAAGCTTTGAACCACTTCCCCCGGTGTACCTTCCGTCCTTCCTCTCAAGGGGAATGTTAGCTACAATTCCCATCCAAGGCCAAACAAAGAGCTCATTCACATCTTTGCCCCTAGCATACTCACTATTCTGTCTCGTGGTTTCTGTTGGTGACCCCTTCACATCAAGATACTTTTCCATATACCTCGCTAAACCTAAGTGTTTCCCCTTCTCTTTTATACCCCTCTTCTGTGAGCCCTTCCCAACACCATTTGCATGTTGTAGGAGGTCCTTGTACACATATTTCTGCTTCTTCCCATGACAGTATGGGCATCTATATCTTTCATCTGAAATTTCCACCTTAACACTACCATTCTTCAACTGCTTATAACATTTATCAGAATATTCCTCCAACTCCGACTCACTAATGTCTGTTTCTTCTTCTGATGAGGAAGACATTTCCTTCAAACAGCCTGAAATGAAACAATATCATCAAAAGATAACCACAATCTGTTTGGTTACAGAGAAAACTGTAGGAAAAAAAAAAAAGAAAAAGAAATGGAACACTTCAGAGTCAATTGTTTAGTGTTTCCTTTACTCACATTTCTGGAAATCTCATCACAGCTAACCAGTATAGTAGTATTTAGGGTCAGTTGAATCTAAATTTATAATTTCTAAACATGTACCAATTAAGCAAAAATTAAGGCTGACCATTCGGGAAGAAAGGATAATGATGATGATAATTTTTTAATTAAGTAAATATAGAAATTTTTACAATAGTTCTCTGTTTCATTGAGCAAAAAAAAATGGAAAGAAGAAAGATGTGAAACCATAGGTTTCATAGGAGAATGAAAATGAAAGAAGTATTCATAAGCATATATATCTGTTCTTCCCCACATATTCAGATCCACGAAGCAGAGCAATTACAATACACATGGAGATGTTTTCAAAAAATAAAATAAAATCGAATAGCTTAAAGCGTCACCCACTGAAAATGAAAGAAGTATTCATAAGCATATATATCTGTTCTTCCCAGTTCCCCACGTATTCAGATCTACCAAACAGAGCAATTACAATACAAATGGAGATGTTTTCAGAAAATAAAATAAAATAAAATCCAATAGCTTAAAGCTGATGGTCACCCACTGAAAATGAAAGTAAGTATTCATAAGCATATATCTGTTCTTCCCCACATATTCAGATCTACCAAGCAGAGCAAATACAATACACGTGGAGATGTTTTCAGAAAATAAAATAAAATCGAATAGCTTAAAGCTGATGCTCACCCCAGATACTTTGTACTGTTTAGCTTCTTGTTGTAATGAAATCATCCAAATGCAAAAACTTCGTGAACAATGTCAGAGTACAAGCAAAGCTGTATCTTCTTATGCCCTCCTCTGGTCCTCAAAATAACAGAAAGAGAATCAAAAATGAAGTGCCCAAATAAGCCATATACAAGTATTAGTTTCTTTGATTAAACATTTAGATTTTCTTTGTCACAAAAAATTAAAATAATGTGTCTGAACATAAATTTTCTTTTAATCCCTCTAGTTTTCTCTGAAACCAAACAGATGAGAAAACTCATGAAACAAAACAGAGCAGCAGATACATATTGCGTATTACACGCCAAAAAACAAAATCGAAAATCGATATATATACACATACATACATATGTGTGTGTAACGACTACTCTAGGAATGGAAAATGCATTAACCGAACATATGAGATAACTCATGAAAAAAAAAACAGAGCAGCCGATGCATCACGAGTATTATACCCAAAACAAAATCGAAAATCGATCAAACGAAAAGAGAGAGAAAGAAAAAGCATATGAGCACACACACACATATATATATACATACAGTGTGTGTAAAGCCTACTCTAGGAACAGAAATGCATTATTGAATCTACTCACCTTTGAAAAAATGCAGTATATGTGATTGGTTGTAAGAAAAATGCTCAAACAATCCGAATGAGAGAGCTTAGTGAGTTGATAAAGAGCAAGCAATCGGTCAAGGGTTTTGAAGAGAGAAGAGAGAGAGTAGAGAGAGAAAAGAAGGCTGTGCTCCCTGCAGCTGCATATGCTGGAACGAGTACGCCTCTGCTCATTAGTGGCGATAACGACGCATTGTTTTCTTGGTGTACAAATTTGGTACGCATACAGTGACCTCTACACGAATAAAGAGATCGTAACTTTACGCGCCATCGAGTGTTGGCAAGTTACTATTTTAGTAATTTCATGTGAATTCCTGATAAACGTGGAAAAGGCACGTGGCGACATATCTGAGCGAGTTTTCGATATAAGAATTCGATTGCAAGTGGGGATGTTGTTGCCGTTTTAGGAATTGAGTATTTTGATCATGTAGGGCCCCCCCTTCCTTGCATATAATTGGCGGTTGGCACTCATAGTAGTGTTAGTACGGAGTTATATATTTCACTACTCTGATCATGTAGACTTCCTCCCTTCGCTCATCAAGACAGCGATTGTTTTGTCTCTCTTTGGTAAACCCATCTAAAAACATTTCCCATCCTTTGATTCACCCATTAAAAATCAAGTAGACAGACCAAGTGATATGAAAATAGCTTTAATACATTGCCATCAGAAGATGGTATTTTAATAATTTAAATGAAATTAATGACTCATGAGACAAATGAAATATGGTATTTAAAGAAAAAATTAAATTTCATTTGCCAAAATTAAAAATAATAACTTTAAACTGACTATAAAGTTATGAAAAGATGAATAGTTCATTAATCCTAAAACTAAATCACTTTTTAGGAGATATTTGTCAAAGTGTTTTGTTTAATTACTATAAATAATTAATTAATTAATTATCTCCCAATTTTCTTAAGGGAAAATTAGATTTTAGTGACCAAAATTGAAAAAAAATTAATTTTTGGTGACCTTAAATTTAATAAAAGCTGGATAGTGACCAAACTTAAAAATTAATTGCTAATGAGTGATCATTTAATCTTAATACCCAAAATACCCTTCATTCTCTCCATAGATTCTCTCTTTCTTTCTTCACTCTCCTCCAACTCTAAAATATCATAAACTTCAAAGAATCTAATGACTTGTGTAGAACATATATTCTAAAGAAGATATAATAATATATATAAATGTATTCCTATATATTAATATCTCATTAATAAAAATAAAAAAACTAATTTGGGTGCAATTAATTACAATCCTCACATTTAGTATTAATAACCCAACGAATCATAATTTTTTTTTTCCTTTTCCTGAACACAGAGGATAGATTAAGAAAGGTATTATTCATTTTTTAAATTGAAATTAGGATTAAGTTGCTAAACATGGACATACTGATGGCAAAAAGAAAGGAAAAAAAAACTTGGACATACATGAAACAAATTGAAAAAGGCACGTGCATTAATTATAAGACTAATATATATGTCTAAATATATATATATAGAGAGAGAAAAAAAAGCTTATCTTCAAAGTCATAGATGTTCTTTCTCTCCCTATATATATATTTTTTTTTTCTTTTATATATTTATATATACTTTCTTTCCTATAATTTTTTATGCCTTTTGAAGCTTTGATATTTGGGGTGCAATTGGAGAAGAGTAAAAAGGGATAAAAGAGAGGGTATTTTAGACATGAAAGTTAAATGGTCACTCATTGGCAATTATTTTTCAAGATTGGTCCATATTTACCTTTTATTGAATTTAAAGTCATTGTAAAGCAAAAAATTTTAATTTTGGTCACCAAAATCTAATCTTCCCTTTCCTTAATCTTATTAAAAGTTGTTATTACTAAAGAAAATTTATTCTATCCTACATTTGGATAAACGGGAGTGAGAAGAAAAGAAATGATAACATTAGTTATGAAATAAAAGAATGGATAGCTAAAACTTATATTCATGTTTGGATAAATTATGAAAGAATTGAAAAGAAAAGATATCATTCTTATTTGGAAAATGTGAAGGATAGGAAAGAGAAGATAGTATTTTAACCAATTTACTATTACACCCGTTTGTCTCACATGCCTTCTAAAATTTGTTTTTTAAAATATTAGGGTTAGTTTTGATATTATGAAAGTTTTGCATTTAAGTCCTTGTCCTTTTCTTCCGAATCTTTTCACTTTTGGCATGATAGGATAACAAATGAAAGAATTGGAAGGTAAGTTATTTTTTCAAATCTCTCTATGATCCTTTCTTTTATCTTATTATTTACCAACCAAACATAAAAAAAATTTATCCTCCCTTTTTTTTTTCTTTTCTTTTCTTTTCCTTCGAACTCTATCCATCCAAAGTAGCTTAATCTACTTCTTACACCTGCTTCGTGGAGATGACAATAATGGCAACATGTGAAGAGTGGATTTCATTGATGAGTTAATTGTCACTACTACATTGACATGGAGTATTAATCAATGGGAACCCATAGAATTGACATCCTAAATGATAAACTAACCGAACTTTGTACTCTTAGAATATATATATGAGTATATATGTACAAAGGGAGGCGATATTCGCACTCCTATTTTTTACGATTACACTCTACTTGCTTTTTTCTTTTAAAGAAAATGACAAGAAGATTCCTAAACTAATTAATACATCATATCTTATTTTATAATATCACAACTACCCTTATACTATAAACTAAAATTTTTTTCAGCTTCTTTACTTTCTTTCTATATTACTTTTTTTTTTTTTTTTTGCTTCCTATCAAAGAAATAATTTTTTTACCTTATTTAGTACTTTTTTTTTTTCTCATGTGAAAAGAGATAACTTTTTTTTTGATTTTTTTTTATCATATCAAAAGAGATAATTTATTTAACAAATATTACTTTTTTATTCAGTCATTCCAAAAGAGATAATTTCTTTTTTTAATCCTATCAAAATAGATAATTTATTCAATAAAGATAACTTATTTTTGGATCTTGTCAATGGAGATAATTTATTTAATATGAATAAAATTTTTTTAGGTACTTTGTTTCTGGTCGTGTTAAAAGATATAATTTATTTAACATGATAACTTTTTTTTAAGTACTTTGTTTCTGGTCGTATTAAAAGATATAATTTATAATTTATTCAACATGATAACTTTTTTTTTGAGTACTTTTTAATTTTTGGTCCTACCAAAAGAGATAATTTATTTAACAAAGATATTTTATTTTTAGTCTTGTCAAAAGAGATAATTTATTCAACATAGATAACTTTTTTTGGGTATTTTTTAATTTTTGGTTTCTGCCAAAAGAGATAATTTATTTAACAAAAATATAAAAAAAAATTTGTCTTGTCAAAAGAGAATTTCTTCATAGATAACTTTTTTTTGGGTCCTATAAAAAGAACTTTTTTTTGGGTTATTTTTTCCGAATATATTTTTTTTTTGGTATTTTTTGTTTATTATGTCAAAAGAATCCGAAAACATTAAATATTAGAGATAGAGAGAGGATATTTAAAAGGATAGTTTAGTATTTTGAAAAAAAAATAATAATTCACATGTGAAGTTAAGGTTAAAAGTGACATTTTTTTAAAAATAGATGTGCAACCGAAGAAAAGTGGAGTGCGAATATCGCCTCCCATGTATAAAAGGATAGGATTTTGATGGTATTTTACGGAGATGACACAGTTGAAGCTGATACTATCTCACAACATCCCATCGAAGCCCGGTTAGTTCAAACCAGAGTTTGAATTGAACATGAGGGAGACCCAAAAATGGATAACTACCAACCCAAAAAAAAAACATATAACTAGCAGATCGGAGAAATAAAGAAAAAGAGTAATGATCGGGACAAGTTTTGAATCTCATTACATCTCACAAGTTTTCTTGGGCAATTCAAACAGATTAAAATGCCAGAAAAATAGTAACTGCTGTTTTTGCTAAAAGCACAATCCACAAAAAAATCAATTAAACTGACATTCAGAACACCATTTCAAGTTGGAAATGCAGACATTGAGAGAATCAGTCACTGTCATTAGTGACTCGAGGACTTTAGTCAATTTGTTGCATTCTTCGTAGGAACAAAGAAAATCCTCCCAAATGGTATTGTATTCTTTAATTATCAAATGAAACATGGATAGATGATCAATTATGCCACCATTAATTAAAACTCATATATTCCAATGCATAAAAATTCCGAGCACAACCAGGCAGTGATCAACCCCACTAGTGCAACTCAAGTATCCCAACTACTTGTGGAATTAATTCTTTTTGACACGACACACGTCAAAAACTACCTCATGCAACAAAACTTTAATAGAAAAGATTCATAAGTTCTCCTCTTCACTTGCATCAGATAATCCTGGACTGTTGTTTGTTTGCAGCCAATGCATGTACAACCGAAGGTACGCATATACAAATGCAGCCGCAAATGTTCACTAAATCAAAGCTATAGATAATTCTTGTCAATACTATACATTTGAAATTCACAGCAAAACCTTCAGTTCCTCTTCCTTTTATACAATTTCCACTGCTTCATTATATACGCTACTCCCTCTCTCAGTGTTGCTTTCCTTCCTTCTTTATAATTCCATAGCTCTGGGAGTGGGTATCTACCACTGGGGTTGTACTGGTTCATCTCACCCAAGGCCATTGTCACAGCCTCATAAACTTCATCACCATAGTCGATCTTCAGACTTTTCAATTTTTCATCCTCTTCATCAATTATTTCCTGAACAACTTCCTGATAAACCAAACAGTAGGTACGGTAAATGAAAAAGAAAAAGGGAAGAGTAGAGAGACAGAAAGGCTAGTAGAAAATATGGTGAAATATAGTTGAATCTAGAAAATCTAGACAACTAAAACATGATGGCCAGTATTGACAGAAACAATCTTGCCTTATGTAGGGTTCGCCACATGAAATCAATAGCTCTTAATTAAAAAATAAAAGAAAAGGACAAGGTAGATTAGACTAAAGATAGGCCAATCTGCAGAAGCACCCTACTATTACATGTTGAAATAAACTTGTGCCATATAGTTGCTGTGGTATCCTACTAGTAACAGAAACCTAGGAGAACAAAGGTTAGAATTGAGAAGAAAATGAGGGGCGGGGGTGGGAAGGCAAGCTGTTAGTTGTGATGGTAATCCTGTCACTAATTTATATCAAGTTCCTCAGAAACTGTCGGATGCCTTTTGTTTGTGTGCTTGGGCATGTGTTCCTTCTTGAATAAACCTATTCTTGAAAGGGTTAATTTATTCTACATTCATATTCATTTATATGACAAATTAAGAACAACCAAACAAAACAAAACAAAAAAATTGAAAGATCAAGAATTGTTTTCAGCAACTAACTTAGAATGTGTGTCAAGAGGCCCTACACAAACCTCTATCAGGTATATAAGCACTAATGCTGCGTTTGGTATGCAGGAATGGAATGGAATGCTCATTCCAACCATTCCTTTGTTTGGTATGAATTTTAAGGTGAGAATGGTCATTCCCTTGGAATGAAAATCCATTCAGAGGAATAAAAATTCATTCCATAGTTAAACCTATGAAATGGGCATTCCATTTCCAAGATTAAAAAAAAATTCATATGACCAAAAAAACCCTTCACCTTTATCACCACCACCACTTCCACCACCACCGGCTCTACCACCACCTCCACTCCCACATCGCCACCTTCCTACTCCACCACACCACCACCTTCATATGACAGACCTTCCTCCACCACCACCGTTGCCGCCACCACATCTACCGCCACCTTCCTCCACCACCACATCACCACCTCCACCCCCACCACACCACCTCCACATCGCCACTGCCACCTCCACCGCACCACTCCACCACCTCCACATCGCCACCTTCCTCCACCCCCACCTCCACATCACCACATTCCTCCACCGCCACCACGTCCATATCACCACCTCCATCACCACACCTCGCCACCACCTCCACATCGCCACCTTCCTCTACCACCACATATTTGTTGGTTTAATTTATGTCACTATAAGGGGTGTTTTGGAGAATTTGATTTAAAATTTATTTCATTCCCAACTCATTTCATATTTGCAACCAAACAATAGAATGAGAATGGTCATTCCATTCCATTCCCATTCTCATTCCATTCCCAGCTTCATTCCATTCCATTCAAGCATACCAAACACAGCATAACTGAATAGCGCCAAAAAATTGTAATATAGTCAAATATATATATATATATATATATAGAAAGATCAAGAATTGTCAATGGTTCTAAAATTAGAATGCCTATACCTAGAGGCCCTACACAAAGCTCAATCAGGTATATATAAGCACTAACTGAGTAGCGTCAAAAAATTGTAATATAGTCAGGGGGGAGAGAGGGGTGTTGGGGGCACAACAATGCAACATATACCTTAGCCATAATGATTTTATAAGGATGCCAGCTTGGATCCCTTAGATAATCCTCCCACAGGGAACACAATTCCACTGCTTTTTCCACTGCCTCTTCATCGGAATGTTTTCTCTTGGCTGCAGCGTGGAATGGCTTTTCATCAAGCTCTCCCATTCTCTTGACACCAAACAAAGCACGGCTACTTGACTGTTCCTTCAAACCCTACAAGGCCGACATTACAAATAGAAAAAAAAAATTTGAGGACTTTATCATGTGCTTGTAAGAATAGATCAAAATCATGTTCAAAAATAGAAAAATAAAATAAAGTCATCCTGCAAGAAACTTGTACATGGATCTTCCAAGCGCCACTTGTTGACATAAGTAGTGAAAGGTGTATTTCTTTTTCCTTGTATGTTTTTAAAAGCTAAAGTCCATATATTCAGATCCAAAAATGGGATTGGAATACATTGAATGGTTTGCAAGCATTATGAACAAGTCATCTTACAGAATTCAACCTTGTGAGTCCTTCCCTTTACGAACTTGTTTACATGAGCAATCAAAATAGTGGCCTTAAAATTTCATGTTGGGAAAAACTCAAACTTGAAAATTAAACAAAGACAAATAAATATAAAACACGAGCTAGAAATGCCATAATATGTTAGCTTGTTGATTAACTGCCAGTGTCATATATATATATAGTAAGTTACTACCAAAAAACATCTCAACCCAACTAAACTCAATAAAGCCCTTTTCGAACTATTCAGGGTTGGAATCCTATTTTTCAATTCCCTATATCTAATGCCATAGCCCTTCCCCTAGCATTACTCTCTTGTGAACCAAAAAAATCTCAAAAAATAGATCTTAAAAAAAAAACAAGAATTTATTTGTGCAAGAGTTATACACACCCAAAAGAAAAAACACACATAGAAAGATAAAGACAATTATGTCTAGAAGAAACAAAACCCAAACAAACCATCTGTTTCTTTTTAAAAAAGAAAATATTAGACAAGAACTGCTGTTCACCACTGTCTAGACTAAATCAGCTCACAAAGTAGTCTGCAAGGCAAAATAAATTTCACTTCTTTGGAAAGTACTACACAAGCAAAAAGCACCTGTGTCCAGGTACCTGAATTCTGCACCTCCCTCTTTGGGGATTGAAGGAAATACCAGTTAACACTGAGTGGTAACATGTTTCAGGGAAAAATGAGAATCGAACCTATAAAGGACCACAAAACTTCTCTGCTTCGAAGAGCAAAGACATTCAACTGTTTCAAACTTGCATTATTTTTGTATGCATGTTTAAAGCATGTCCCAGAGCACAATCAGCGAGGCCATAGTATCATGAATGATAATTCCAACACACTTGGCAGGCAATCACTGGTCTATTTTATGTTTTGAAATGCTATATCTTAGATCGCCCACCAGTCTGTTTTATGGTAGATCAAAACATAAATTTAAAAAGAAACTCATTCCATGCCTTTTTCGCCATAATAATTTTTCTGCATCTGTGGAAATATTGAATGAGTAGCAAGTTTCATAATGTAGTGCATAGACCCAAAATAGTCCGACCAAGGGTTTATTGACTTGAGAGCACAGACATGCAGCAGAGTTCTAGGAAAGTTGAGGCATACAAGTTCCCTCACTATCTAGGTTGATTTTGAATTCAACACACACTACATTGATCTACCCACAGCTGGCGGTGTTATATTGGCACAAAACATCAAAAGAAACCAAAGAGAAAACCAAAAATATAGGGACTCTGCTATAAGATATCCTTGCCCTTGCAAATTACACTATAACATTGGCTCTAAGCAATTAATATTTTTTGTTTCTATTTATATTCATTCTCTAAAACTCACCTCTTACACAGTGGCATTCATGACATAAAGTATTAAGTTCTAAGTTTGGCCTTGTAGCAATTCAAAAGTTATTAAAATCATAGCATCGTGGAAGATTTTCAGTGATAACTTTCGATAAATTACCTATATCTATCATTTGTGTTTTCAGTCTCTTTATCAATGCATGAAGTTCTGCAGCTGGTTTCTAACAGAAAAAAGTGTACAGCCTTTCTATTGATTTTTCATTGGCAACCTTTTTCCCATTTTACTTTTGGAGATTAACAATTCCATCATAGCAGTTTAGCATGCTTGGGTGGCTTCATTCGCTTAGCTTGTAAAAGTGGTAAGCTTATAGCAATATAAAGAACACATAAGACATCAACTCTAGATCCCAAATAACAGCCCGAGGCTAACCTTAAGGTAAGGCTCACAGGTAACAGAGGGCTTGAATCATGTGATGTTTGCCCCTCAAGGTGTGAAGCACTCAATAGGCACCATATGCACCCTTGGCTTATGCTTAAATGTACACATCCGCTACAGCCATATTTAGAACCTAAGAAACACGGAAACGGATACGGGACACAGATACGACACGACACGGACACAGACACGGCGCATCCTAAAAAATTAGGACACGGACACGGCGGGGACACGGCAAATAATAAATATTTATTTTTATATAACATTTGATGTTGTACTTTAAATAATTAAGAGTAATACTATTTCTCATCAACCTAACAAAGAAAATATTCACAAATCATAAGTCACAAGTACACAATTGAATCTACTCCACAACAACAATAATTATAAAATAACGATGTCACAAAGTCATAAAACTAAATCAAAAATGAGACATTAGAATAAAAACTAGTCTTATCATTTAAACATCATTCCAGCTTACTCTAAATACAAATGCATCATCAGAAAGTCACATGTAAAAGATAACAGTTGTACAGTAAGAGAAAGAAGAGTAAAAAAGAACAAAGATGAAGAGATGAGATGGGCTATAGTTGAATTATTAAAACAACCTTTCTAGAACTTGTGTTTTGCTGGGAAAAAGAAAGAAAGAGGCTAAAAAAGGAGAAAAAAGCACAAAAAAATTAGGGTTTTGTTAGAAAAAGAATTAGGGATTAGTAAAAAATAAAGTAAGAATCCATGGAAGAGAGAAGATTCATGAAAACAAGAGGAAAAAGAGAAGAAAAAAAATGGCATGTCCAACATGTGTCCGCGCCGTATCCGAAAATTCAAAAAAAAAAAAAAAATCAAACACGTTTTTTGGCGTGTCCGACACAGATTCTTTGTCTTTTTAGGTGTGTCCGTGCTTCCTAGTTTAGAACAATGATTTCTCCAACTGTAGATTGGAATATAGAAAAAACTAAATTCAAAACAAGTTTAATTTTAGCCTTTTTTCTACACAATTAAACATGTATGACATTTTAAATTCATATCTTTGTCATAAAAACTCATATGGGTTCATTTGGCAAATGGAACCCTACATTCGACACACAAGCTGAGGCTATTTAAGAAACTGGCCAAGGGGATCAAGTTCAATTAGTCAAGGACAGTGTTTATTTCCATCGACACAACTTTGCATTTAAGCAACTTTGTCCATAATTAAAGGCAGTAAACAATAAAGAGAGGGACATTGCAGGGTAGTAAATCCAATGCATGATATCCAGGTTGTGCCATTTTGCAATTTCTTTTATCTCACTGTAAAATAAAGAAACCTAGTTTACTATTGAAAAGGGGATAGCATAATAGCGCGAAACAAACACTGTCCTACACCTAGAACCCTAAAAAGACAAAAATCCATCTCTGCTACCTACATTTTAGTCCTTTTTTGTCTGAATAAGCCTGATTATACTTTACTAGGTATGAATGTTGCACAGATCCTTTGGTTTACAAAATGATAACATTATCGTGTCATTTATTTTACTGCAAAATTTATGGGTGTATAAAGGAACAACTAAGAAAACTCACGTTAATAAGCTCCTTACGAGCTTCCTGCAACTCGTCATTGCTTTTCCGCTCCTTGACGATCAGAGCTTGGTTTAGTGCTTCTAGATCTTCGAGTTCCTCTTCCTTCTCTTTAAGATCATTTTGAATTGACTCCATCTTCCTCTTACCTTCCATATCTCCATCATCATCCATGTGTTTCATTACTTGTATAGCTCCCCTCATGCACTCTATTTCCAACTCCAACCTTTGCTTGGCATCAAGTTTCTTTTCCAGTTCAATAATTCTTTTATGAAGCTCTTGCTTTTGCTTCTGTCATTTGTAATCAGTCATGTAGTAAATGTCATGAATTTGCTAGAACTCTGACAGATTTAATTTCAACTTGAGCAATGCAATTTAAGGCAGAAAAATGGGCAAGCACCTTTTGATCTTCTGCCAACTCCCACATTTTCTTATCAGCCTTCTTTTGCTCCAAAATTGCCCTCTCATTCTGCAAGAACAAAATCAATGTCATCTCATATGGTGAATGATTCTGGTATCATTTCCTAGAGAATGTAACCAAGTGCAATGACAGACCAATCAAGAACATTAGATCATCACATATCTTCTTCAACAGTATATTCATGTGAAAATTTAAAGGAACAAAGATAGGGAGTTTAGGAACTTATGCTTGGAGTAAAAGATATACTCACTTTCGAAACTTTTCAATGAGACCAAAACAGTCTCAAATCAAAGGGGCGGTACAATTTTACGGAGGCATTAAAATTGTTAGATTTTGCTTTTCTTTTTCAACAAACATCTGCTTAGAGAAAGGGATAAAGATCTTGTGCTTTTAATCTTCTTCTAATGCCTGCTGAGATTGCACATAAACTTTGACCAAGATTTTTATATTAAACCACAGCTCAAAAGTTGTGATTAGGAGATTAGTTGTGGAAAAATCTTAGCATACCCGATGTTATAAGAAAGACATGCTTTACAGATGCATAAACATCACCATTGGGAAGAATGGCAAGATATAACAGGGGTTTAACATCCCAACCTTCTGATTAAAATCAAACCTTACTTAAACGAGCAATTTAAGCTTTGTAAATTTTTTAGCGAGCGAGTTCTATGAAGAGCAAGTGTTTAATAAGCTTAGGTCAACAATGAACGAACAAAGAGACAGTGCTCCATATAAGACAGCATTATATTGAGTGAAATCAGAGATAAGAGGATATCGAAAATGTAATACCATTCTCTTCTCATGATCAAGCTTCCTTTTCTCATTCTCGTTTAGCGCCTCACGTTCTCGCAGTTCTTTCTCGCGCAGCTGAAGCTCTTCCTTCTGAGCTTCCAATTGTGATTTACTCCTTTCAAGGTCAATGAAAGTTTTTTCAAGTTGATCACATGCACTCTGCTGCAACTTTTTCATCTCTACTTCACAAAAAGTAAGATAAGTAAAAGGCGAAAGCAAACGTAATAATTAACAAACAAATGCAAAACAGAAAATGCATTAATTGAAACATTATAGATTTCCTCAGGAATTTATGTAACAAAATCATGATGTGTTTATTACCTAACCCGCAATTAAGCTATTTCCCAATAAAGCACTCTAAAAGAATATATACCTTCATTATAATCTTGAATCATCTCTTCCTTCTGATTCATCACATTACCCATAAAAATTTCAGTCCTACTTATTTTGCTCTTCATCTCTTCACATTGTCTATTCTTAACCTCAAGCTCATTAGTTAAGTTGGAGACAAGCTTTACATCTTTCCTTCTATCTTCTGTTTCAACATCTGAAACAGTCTTTAGATCTCCTTTCTTACGGAGATAATCACCGATAAGACCCTTTGAATTGTAATCTTCGTCTCGAGCAATCCAACCATACAAATTATCTCCTTTATGCCTTGCTGCATACCAATCCCTCTTCCCTTGATTTTTCATTTCAAATGCCTTTTCAAATGTCATTGCATTCTTGAATCCAGCCCAATCTTTGTTAAATTCAACTATAGCAAACCCTGAGTGGCCCCGGTAGCTCCACAAAGGATGAACCTTCACAGGGTTATACCCTTGGCTGACCCACTCTTCTCTTAGCTTTCTACCACAGTCGCCAACATACAGACCTTCCTTATTTTTGACGGGAATGTTAGCGACAATGGCCATCCAAGGCCAAACAAAAAACTCTTCAGTAGCTTTGCGTTTAGAACACCCCACAGTGGATCGGGATGATTTACCAGGTTCAAAAGCTTTAACAATGGGTAGTGCTGATGCACTCTTAGTATCTACAATCTTCTCCACTGGTTCAGTAACTCTCATGACGGACTGTGGTACACTCTTCACATCTGGATAACCCTCCACAGGTTTGAAACTACTCAAGGAGGAAGATAATAATGTACTCCTTTGAGATTTATATCCATCCACCAATGCAGTGGTTGTAGCTTTGCGTTTAGAACACGCCGCAGTGGATTGAGATGATTTACCAGGTTCAGAAGCTTTAACAATGGGTAGTGCTGATGCACTCTTAGTATCTTTGGATGATTTACCAGGTTTAGAAGCTTTAACAATGGGTAGTGCTGATGCACTCTTAGTATCTACAATCTTCTCCACTGGTTCAGTAACTCTCATGACGGACTGTGGTAGTTTCTTCACATCTGGATAACCTTCCACAGGTTCGAAAGTACTCAAGGGGGAAGATAACAATGTACTCCTTTGAGATTTATATCCATCTACCAATGCGGTGGTTGTCCCGGAAGATCGTGATGATTTACCCTTTCCATCAATATACTTTTCCGCTGGTTCAGTAGATCTTGTGCAGGTGCGTGGTGATGTACCCTTTGCGTCTCTATGTTTCTCCAAATACTTCACCAACCCCAAATGTCTGGCTCTATCTTTAAAACTCGCACTCTTAGAATCTCTGCCAATGCGAGAAGCATGTCGGAGTAGCTCTTTGTAATCGTAGTCCCTTCTACAATAAGGACATCGAAAGATCTTCTCTGAAACTCTGACTCTGAACTTTCCATCTCTCAAATCCTTATAGTATTCATACTTGTAATCTTCCAGCTCCGAATCAGTAGAGTCGTATTTCTCGCTTCTTCTGTGAGTCATTTTGAACCTGAAAAATAAAATACAACGATCAAGTGCCAAAAGATAATCCTGTAGTGATCACTTCATCTGAACCTGTTTGGGTGCCTAGAAAACCGAAAGAAACTAAAATGAGAAAAGGAAAGTGATATATCCGATCATCTCTTGCGTTTTCAACTCTGAAACCATGAAATCATCACAAGTAATGCTTAAATTACTAGTATTAAAAGCTTTACTATCCATTATTTACACTCATATATATTCACTCCTACACTCTGTTTTCTTTTGCTACATTTTCTCAGCAATTTTAACAGATTGCATAGAAATAATCATAAGGAAAATAATACATTATCAAAAACTGAATGATCTAACCTCAAATTTCGCAAACTTCTGCTTTGAACACGAAGAAATCAATGAACCCTAATCGCTCTTCTCAAGCTTTTTTACAAAATCATAACCGCTCTGTTTGTCAACAGATAGAGAGAGAGAGAGAGAGAGAGAGAGAGACGAAAATGCCAACTTTTTCCCCCTCCTTCTGGGATGCTTACGTGGTTAATACTGATGACCAATATTCTCTCGCGTATGAATAAACAATCACTCGCGATCTTGGACGGAGATTTGATAGACAAAATGTAGTGAATAGCACGTGTACAGTGGATATGTCACATAGGGTTTTTGATAAAGCTGTATTTCTTCTCTCCCTGCCACTGTGATACTGTGGGTCCACAAAATTTCGCTTCCCAGGCGCCACGAAAACGACCAAATTCCAAAACGATTCATTTATGGTCGCGTGTGGAATACTTGTTCAATACAATTAATCTCACTGATTAAACATTTAGTTAATAAGTTACTGTGAACTTGTTAAATGATATGTAGTAGCAGTGGCATGATTGTAATGCGGAGTAATTTAGATTCATTCATACTAGTTTGAAACAGAAATGTTATTTAGTGAATAAAATTAAAAAATACTTTTTAGTGACCAACATTAAGGCTTCAATTGATTAGATAAAAATAGCAACAACAAAATAAGGAAAATAAGAATTTTCTGAACATTTTAGAACCTTGTATAACAGGAAAATTAATATTTTGAAAAAAAAATTATAACCATCTAATTTTTTCGTAAAATTTTCAGAAAAAAAACCATTGATTTTTTTAAAAAAAATTTTATGAACTTACAATAATGTCTTTTATTTTTTTGTAAGTTTTGTGTTATTTAAATTATGAAATGGTAATTTTCTATAACTTTTTTTTAAAATAAAATTATGTTAATCAAACGATACAGAATTGTCATTGAGAAGTAAATTATTCTTGAACTATAGAAGTACAATGGGTAGAAAATAGGAAGTCAGTAAATTATTCTTAAACTATAAAATTACAATGAGGAGAAAATAGGAAGTCTTGGGGGCGCTTTCTTAGAATTCTTTTTTATTTTTACTTTATCAAAAATACTTCATCTCAACTTATTATTTAGAGTTAATTAATTGGAATAACGAGGCAACTCAACTTTGGATATAAAAAAACAATATTTATAGTGTTTGTTTAATTAGTGATTTTAAATTTGTAATGCACTGATCAAAATCTTTTAATATCATTAGTGATGGTGCTAAAATTAATTATCCATATTCCTTTGATAATATTCTGATGTGTTTTCTCAAACGAAATCAGCAAGAATTGTTGTTTCCACGTGAATTTGGATTCATTTTCTTAATCCTCTTCATTATTTATCCCCTTGTTTCTCAGTATTTATATTTGCTATTTTTTCTTCCTCTTTATCCATTTCTCTTCGTTCATTTCCAATGTGCCTATATATGAAGAAAATCTACAATACATCCGGTGTAAATATATCGGGTAAATCTGGATCGTGCATGTACAACACGGAATATAAGTCCCACTATGCTTGTATAACACAGTAATATTCAAATTCACTCGTTACACCGGATGTATTATAGATGTACTCCTATATATATGCATCACTCTCTATAGTTATTACATGGATAATGATTTATACTCTGATTTGGACTAGTGTGAATCATTTTTACGTGAGTGAAATGGTGAACCCCATACGTTAGTGCACCAAATGGGTATGTAATTGTAAATACTTTATCTAACTAAATAATTTTGTACATTGCAATGTGAATTTTCATATGATTGTAGGCGTTAATTTAATTTTTGACCATTTTTAGTTGCGTAATTACAAATATGTTCAAGTTTTAAATAGTATTGGCTCAAAAAACAAATTATATAAAAGTATTTACGTATTTGACACTTTTCACTATTCCTCAATACACAGAACCAAATTATCCCTGCAGTAATGTCTTGTGCAGCAAAATTATAATATCATGCAGTTAAAGTATTACATAAATGCAATAAAACTATTACATTGTACACTAAAAATTTTAGTAAACTACGCTGTTTATTACTTTGTGCAGTAAAATTATAATATCATGCAGTTAAAGTATTATATAAATGTAGTAAAACTATTACATTTTGCATTAAAAGTTTTAGTAAACTGATATGTAAAGAGTTTTAAGGGCAATTTGGACCTAAACAGTATAAATTGTTGTAATTGTAATTACTTTTTTTAAAATTATTTTTTAACCGTATAATATTTGAAAGTTAGTGTATTTGTAATTAGGTTTCCAAAAGTTGTCATAAATTAAATTAACCCTAATTGTAATTTGAAGACCCATAGGCCACAAATGGGTAATTTCCCCTGTTGAATAAACGTTCCAAGTGAGGTTGTAATAAATATGTAACAAAAATAGTTCTAAGAGAGAATTTTTCAACATATCAATTCTGTGGTTTGACTACTAAGATAAAAAAGAGTAATAATCCAATTCCACATCACCCACACGACTAAATTAAGCACTTGACACATATAGGTTGCCAAAACCAACCATAAACTCATAACTTCTGAAACGACAACGAAGTAGGTGTTTAATTAGGCTGGAATGTCTCTTAAATATAATGAATTAATAAATAAATAGCACATGCATTCTTCAAAACCATGTACAATTTTGGAACCACCATAAAAACATTTATGTTTAGCGTACAAATATCAAATATAACGAATAATACTTTTTCGGTTTAGTAAAAAATAGTACATCTAAACAAATAAATATCTAACTCTTATTTCTTTTTTTTTAATAATTTCTATAACATGTGAGTTTAATTCATTTTTTTAATTCGATTGAATACTGTGACATGATAGAAAATATAAAAAAATAATGGAAAATTAGTAATTGTTGAAATATATCTCTCTATTATATTCAATAAAAATTATATAAATGCTACCATTGTTTTATCTCAATTTTTTAGTTAGTATTCGTGTTATACTCGTACATGTACATATGAGTATATTTGTATTTACAATTTTTTCCAAATTTTAATCATCTCAAACGTATTACATATTTTTCTTCCCTATTGTAATATGTAAGCCGCAGTTCTTGTGGGAAATTTAAGTTCGTTGGAAAATGATTATTCATTCTTGCTTTCCTTTAGGTCAGGCCAGGTTAACATTAACTTGAACCTGCAATTATTGCTTAAATTCGGATAGTTTCAAAAAGGAGACTCATAAACTCACCTTGCCTAAAACCAGTTCCGAGTAGTTAATATATATATATATATATATATATTAATAATTATTCTATTATATGTTCTTAATTTCATGATTTCTTAGATCTCTACTCACAAAATAAGTAAATCAACTATGCATATAAACGTTAAGTATTAGTTAATACTTAGACTTTTAATAAAAAAAAATGATAAAGCTTTCGAAAGTCGAAAGTTTTTGACACTTACAACGTGAATGAAGGTGGACTTCATAATGATTTCATCACCTGCCAACCTAATGATAGGGACCTTCTTCCACTCACATTATTGGAGTATAAATATTCTGACTTTTAGTAAATCTATCATGACCTTTTAATAATAAAAAAATATGTTGAAATTGCTATGGAGCTATTATTATTTTTCATCAAATTGATTTCATACTTATGTCGAAATTGAGACGAGGTTGAACGGGTGAGTATGAAAAATAATATATTTAAAATTCTTGAAAAAAAAAACACGCATTTGGTAAGTACAACCAAAGCCTAACCTAAAAAACTCATCACACCAAACACTTTTTCAATGAAGTTGGTGAGGAAAGCGAGAGGCCATGACATTCCTTTTTGTAACAATGTCATCTTTGGTCACAATTAAATTTTATTTTTATGATATCTAAATATTTCCAATCACACATTTTGCATTTTTTATTTTTAAACTCTTCCTTCAAATTTTTTTAAAGTTAAAATCACAATAACCAAACTTGTTTCTTCAATATTTTCATGGGTTAAGGGTAAAAAATACTTTCGTTATATACATAATGTGCAAAAAACACCTATAACTTCCCACTAGTTGTATTCAATTAACAAAATTTAGTTAAAAAGTAACCATTGGTGGTCATGATTGACTTAATTTTTTTTTTTAAAGTTTCGAGATTACTCTTTGCACTTTATAAGGTGAAGTGCAAAAAATTCTCTGGTTATATAAAAAATATGCAAAGAGCCCCCTTGTTGTTCGAAAAATTCCTTGTCTATTTGAGACATTTTACATCTTCTCTTTTTTTCTTTTTTAATACTGTCTATTTTTGTCATTTTCTAATTTCGTTACGGGCAAATTGATGATTTGTTTTATTTGCACAATTTTAAAATTATAGAGAATTAATTGAATATCAAGGAGGGTATATAGCGAATTAGAGATAACATTTTGCATTTTTTATTTTTAAACTCTTCCTTCAATTTTTTTTAAAGTTAAAATCACAACAACCAAACTTGTTTTCTTCAATATTTTCATGGGTTAAGGCAAAAAACACTCTCGTTATATACATAATGTGCAAAAACACCCTTATAGTTTAGTATGCTCGTATAACTTCCCACTAGTCGTATCCAATGAGCAAATACCTCATTCAATAAATTTTAGTTAAAAAATAACCATTGACGGTCATGGTTGACTTAATTTTTTTTAAAAGTTTCGAGATTACCCTTTGCACTTTATAAGGTGAAGCGCAAAAAATTCCCTCGTTATATAAAAAATGTGCAAATAGCTCCCTTGTTGTTTGAAAATTTCTTTGTCCATTTTGGACATTTTACATCTTCTTTTTTTTTAATACTATTAAGGTATTTTTGTTATTTTCTAATTTTGTTACAGGCAAATTAATGATTTGATCTTATTTGCTCAATTTTAAAACTGTAGGGAATTAATTAAATATCAAGGAGGGTATTTGCACATTCTGTATAGCGATAGCATTTTTTTCACTTAACCCTATTTCCATTGTTCAACAAAAAATAAATAAAAATAAAAAATAACATACATTCTAGAAGGGCTTTAAAGGGGCCAACCATCCGGATAACTAAGGTCTCATATTTTTAGCTCATGGCCCATGACCCCGGTCCGCACACGCTTGTAGAAAATGGTGACAATTATCATAAAAAGAAAGTTTTTGAAATGGACTTTATTCTGTTGGAGCGTTCATTCAACTCTTGAGTCATCTTCTGTAAAGAACTATAGACACGGAATGTACGACAATATCACAATATACAAATACAACAATAAGACACGACAACAAATAATAGAATAATATGTTATTATATATACAAACATTTTATTTTAAAACCAGTTCCAAGTAGTTAAAAAATATATATGAATATTGATAATTTAATTTCATGATTTCTTAGATCTCTAGTCACAAAATTAAAAAAAATCATGCGTACAAGCGTTAAGTATTAGTTTATACTTATAATACAAAAAAAAATTATATCTTAAAATTGCTATGGAGATATTATTATTTTCTTTTCCAAAATCGTGGACATTGAATTGAGTTCATACTCATGTTGAAATTGAGATGTGGTTGAATAGGATAATTACTGAAAAAATAAAACCATTGAAGTATAAATTAGGCTAAATTATTCTAAATCTCATGTACTATTAGAAAGTTGCAAAATATTCCTTTAATTATAATTATAATTATAATTATTATTATTACTTTTGACAAGAAACACTCTCAATTTATCAAAATTACAAATTACTCCTTTTGGTAGTCGGATGTTAGAATTTTGGTGTTAAAGTTTATGACATATGAGTTGATTGTTTTGCTAAAAATGTCCTTACACATGTCTATCTTATCCTTTACAAATAATAAATTGATGCATGAGGATATTTTCGACAAAAGAATCAACTTATGTGTGTTGCGCCCGCTTTAATACCAAAATTTTTACATTCAACTGTGAGAGAGAGGGGTCATTTGATAGTTTTTTTTTTTAAAAAAAAATTTGAGAGCATTTGTTGTCAAAAATAAAATAAATAATAAATTGAGAGTATTTGTTGTCAAAAATAAAAATAAATAAATAACAAAGAGGAATATTTTGCAAGGGTGTGAAGGGGTTCATTACCCAAAATATACTACCCACTTAGAATAATGAAACAAATTACATTTGTCAAGAATTGCAAAATCGTATGAATACGATTCTTATTGTGTATCTTGATTAATTGAATCATTTTTTGTGAATTTCAATATAAATCTTTTGTAAATATATCTCCGAGTATTTCTTTATCATTTCCTCCAAAAGCAGGAGGTATTATGAGTCGGTTGTAAATTTTGATATTCTGTATTCGATTCTTACAAATTATATGTTCAAGAGTTTTTCGTTTTCAATAGTACATAGCGATTTAGTGTAATTTGGCCTTAAAATTATTGGAAAAAAAAAAATCATGCATTTGGTCATCACAACCAAAGCCTAACCTAAACAACTCAAATCACACCAAACATTTTTTCAATGAGGACGGTGAGGAAAGCAAAAGACCGTGGCCATCCTTTTTGAATTATTTATTTTTAAACTTTTCTTTCAATTTTCTGAAGTTAAAATAACAATAACCATTAACCAAACACGTTTCTTGAATATTTCCATTGTTGAAAAGGAAAGAAAATAACATACATGGTGAGTTGGTGACATTTTTAACTCATAGCCCAGTCCTCACGCACTTCTAGAAAAAGATTGACAATTATCATTTTCATAATAGGAAAGTTTTTGAAATGGACTCTATTGATTCTCTTGAGCAGTCACACAACTCTCGGGGGACTCTTTTTCAAAAAATAAAAGAATCCAAATCTGAAATGAAATTACTCAATTGTCCAATTCGATTATCATCTTCGTAAAACTATCTCCTGTAAAGTACCACACCAAATACTAACATGGCAATACAACAATTTTTTTAAAACAGGACTTAGACATCATATAGATACAATAATAAAAATAAAATAATATGTTATTATATATACAAACATTTGATTTTCGCTCATTTAATTCACAACTATCATATCATGAATGTAATAATTAATTTGGGGCTTAGGACGGGACCGAGTATTGTTTTTTTTATTTTATTTTAAAATAATATTATTTTTCTTTTACTCATAATATGATTTAAATTGCATTGTAAATTTGTAACCCCATACTTTTGAAAATTAATTACAAGTTGTATCATTTTTTGAAAGTGTTCAAATATGTCTCTTGTGTGTAGGGCTGCACAAAGAACCGTAGGAACCGGAATCGGAACCGTACCTGAACCGAACCGAACCGTCGGTACGGTTCCGGTTCCGGTTCCATTTTTTAAGGAACCGTTGAACACGGTTCCGGTTCCGGTTCCAGGCCCAGCAGAACCGAACCGAACCGAACCGAACCGAACCGTAGGTGACGGTTCCAAGGAACCGGAACCGGAACCGTTAAATTAGTTATATAATTATATTAGTTATTAGTCTTATTACTAATTTACTATTATAATATTATGATAATATTATACAAACACCAAACATATATGGTTAAACTACATTTATTATCAATAATATTATATAATGATTCAATATATTAAATTGTAAAATTAAAAAAAAAAAAAAAAAACAACCCGGAGAACCTACGGTTCGGTTCGGTTCCACCTCCCAACGGTTCTGGTTCCGGTTCCAAAAAACAGGGAACCGTTGGGACGGTTCCGGTTCCTCCAGGAACCGTAGGGAACCGAACCGTGTGCAGCCCTACTTGTGTGCAATAAAAATAAATAAATAAATAAATAAACTCGAGCATAATTTGAAATTGTGTTTGACACATATGGAGTATTATTTTAGATGTGTCTGATATTATGGTAACAACTCTTGAAAAAATGTTTCGAGATTAATCATAAGACTTTTGTTATAATAATACATAACATAACATTTTTTCATGTGGTGACTCGCATAGAAGTAAATCAAAGTTAGTTTTAATATCACTGTCATGGATGTGTTGCGTATCCTGAAGGACCAATCACTTGTGATTTCTTGCACCCACTTAAAAAGCTAACACCACCTCCATGTGGGAATCAATACGTTCGTTCGTTCATCCATGACATTGAGCTCACACGAGAGGATCAGATACACACTCCTTTACTTTGTTGTGTATTCAAATCACGTCATTTTGAGAGCGCAATATTAAAATTTCGAGAATGTAACACCCATGACTCTAAATATCTAGTGTCGCATTTTTTTGAAGCAGTGGTGTCACATTTTCAAAACATGATCATTTTGATGTAAAGCATTGTTATGGCACTTTCTTTCTATCTCTTTCTTTTTTTTTTAAAGCTTCAACAAATTAAAATTCCCTCTATAACCCTCACGTGCTGTTGTGTCAAGGGTCCCTTTATCGAGTCACATACGTACACAGTGTACTGCTCGTATTGCAGTCCCGCTCCCTCCTCGTGACAAGCTCTCTCTCTCTCTAAAACAGACCGTTTCTCTCTCTAGAAAGCATGCTGTTGATCTGCTGTCTGCACCGTGACAATGGGCCAAGCGAAGAAAACCTGCTCTCTTTGTTTGAATATTTTACTTTAATTCACAATATATTATAACGTTTCGCTTTCTAATTTCGTAATCAATTTTGTTTTTCCAAATACACTCGCGAATCCAAGTTTCGTCGATCAACAACTCGCCATCTCTTTGACTCTTATCCTCTACCCACACTATTTCTAAAAACAACACAATTTCCTCTCTCTCTCTCCACACCACAGTCCATGTTCATTTCTAGGGCTTGTCACCATCTGTTTATTGATTCGTTCAAGACATGAAGTGCTTTCATTTCACCAACGGAGAGAGAAGGGACGACGAAGACGTCGTCGTTTCCAGGGCTTCGAAGGTGTCGTGGGCTCGGTCGCTCAGTGTAGCCTCGAGCAGTGTCGATACGAGACGGTCCGAGTTTGACTCCGAGTCGAGGGATTTCACCGACTCGGTTGGGTTCTACGAGTTCTTGTCTCAGCGGAGGGCCAATGATCTGCGGGTGTTCACGTTCGCCGAGTTGAAATCGGCGACGCGAGGGTTCAGCCGAGCTTTGATGATTGGGGAGGGGGGATTTGGGTGTGTTTACAGAGGAGTTGTTAGGATCTCTGATGATGATAATTGTCCTGATTCGAAGGTGGATGTTGCTATCAAACAGTTGAATCGCAATGGATTCCAGGCACGCATTTTTTGTTCCACATTCAATCATGTATACACACATGTATGAAATTATATGTATATATATGTGGTATATATATATATATATATATATATATATATATATATATATATATATGCTTAATTAGATGTTTAATTAGCATTAACCCATTTGGATGCATATGGAGTAAAACTTGGACTTTTATTTTGATTTTTTCTGATGGTGTAATATTTTAGTTGTCAGTGTTTTGTTATATGTGGTTAATTTGCTTTGCAGTCTATGACTCTAGGTTGTATTATAACCAAGAATCATGATTTGATCTATAATTTTGTAGTTAGATTATAGTATTGGACTATTTAAATGTAATCACGAAAGCTTTATTTGAGAAGGATAGAACTGAAGCTACTGTGATATTATAAACAAACTGAAAGAGACCTTCCCCCACGGGGGCTTTTTTTTTTTTGGATCGAGGGTGTATTTTCCAGATTAGAAGTTATGGTGTCAATGTGTCGTACAGAGGCTAACATTTTACATTTCAGTGTGTTTTGGATTTCCATGGAAATTGAAATGCCCCATTTTGTTATATACAGATGTATAATTGTGGCATTTCATGGATCTGCAAAATCAAATCCATTCCATCAGCCTTGACTGATAGCTCCAGTGATACTTAATGATTTCTCAATGATCGACCAGCAGAATCTATATCAAGAACAAGGGAATTATTCAAACTCCTTGGGATGTCATGCCACATCCTCAGGGTTTGAGTTTGTTACACTAGTGTCTGCCCCACTTCACAGTCACAGATAAGGATTGTTGTTTTGCCTTCCTAGTTTTGTGAACATGATAATTTCCTAGTCTGAATTCCGCTACAAAAGAAATGCTCTGATTTTACCTTTTCAATAAGTGGGACGTTTAGTTGCCCATGTTAACTGCAGCAATGATGACTATTTTCTCATACTGCATATAATATTTTGAATGTTTTGGAGTTGTTAAATAGCTAATTAAAACACGACTCATCCACGTCACTGACCAGATAATGGGACAACGGGTAGGTTCTTCTGCTAATAGAAATTGATCAAGAATTAAGCTCAGTTTTTACTGCACAACTGAACTTTCAGAATATTTCTTGAAAAGCATTACTTTATACTTTGGTGTCATCTGATGGGTCTCACAATTTTACGTTCTAGTTCAGGGGCATAAGGAGTGGATAAATGAAGTAAATTTTTTGGGTGTAGTCAAGCACCCAAACCTTGTGAAGTTAGTGGGATATTGTGCAGAGGATGATGAAAGAGGTATTCAACGGCTTTTAGTCTATGAGCTTATGCATAATAAAAGCTTGGAGGACCATCTATTGGCGCGGGTGTCATCTTCTCTCACATGGATGCTAAGATTAAAAATTGCTCAAGATGCAGGTCGAGGTTTGGCTTATCTGCATGAAGAAATGGATTTTCAGGTGTTTTACCCTCTTCTCTCACATGCACCTCATACAAGTTCTCATTTTCTAGCATTTAGAATTATGGTTCAGCCCAGTGGAATATACTGACTGTTAGCATACTTTCTGGTTTGACGTATGGCATGTCTACGACTGGATTAATTAGAGAACTGATATACGCATTTATGTCATTGTGCGCTTGCATCCTTGGGACTCTGTTTTTCTTGCTGCAACCTCATATAGAAAGGTTTAAAAAAAAAAGGAAAAGAAAAAAGAAAGAAGGAAGAAGAAAGGAAAAAAAGATTACAGCTGTTGTGAACTAAGAAAACTTCTACAATGTTAAATGTTTCCAAATTCACACATTTTGATATTCTTTAGTACCAGCATCTGTAACAGTATGTCCAACTGTTTCTTGATTTAGTTTTTGTTTCCCCTAATAAATCAACTTTCTTGATTAAATTGTTTTGATTCAATGGATGATTTACTAATTTTATTTGAGAATAATTTTGCATTCTGTGTCTTTTTGTCTGTATTGCAACTTGATGGGGACGTGTAAAATATAATGTACATTCTGTCCGACAAAGAGTTGGTAATATGTGACTAGAGATTGTTTCTAAAGTTCTTTTTCATTTATCTCAATGCCTGGGTGAGGATTATGCTTTTCAGTTTTCACATATGACATACCAGATAAAAGAAGAATATATCTACTAATGTTTCTTAAAATTCATTTTTTTTTCCATTAGTATCTTTATTGGTACCATCCCTAATGTTGAAGGATTTAAATATTAAAGTTAAACAAACCCTCTTTAATAGCTTAAGCTTTTAGAGTAGATGGTGATTAATACAATAACCACAAAAAAATTAATCAAGCATGTTGCAGCGAGATTTCAAATTAAGAACTACAATTGGCTCATGTAATCTGCCGCGCCAAGAAAAAAGGAAGAGGTATTGGATACTTTTAAGTAGTAGGTGGAGATTGCTAATGTAGAAAATGATAAAAGCAAGTTAGATCACTATAAATTTTATTCCAGTTAATATGCTTCAAATAAAATCTATATTTCCTTTGCTTGGCGGGAAAGCTGGATGATATGTTTAAATGATTGAGAAGTGAGAAGAGAGCTGCTTCTGCAAGACTACTAATTGAGGTTCCCAATTCAGTGATTAATAAAATCCTGAATGCCTTTTAATGAAGTTAGTCTGCCACCACTAAGTTTTAGTTTTAGTATACTACAATATCGTGCTATATTCCTTCATTGGAGAGTATTCTTATTGAAGAACACGATAAATGTAATGTTTTGGGAAGGGAATTATCATCATATACCAAACTATCTTGACCAAGGTGTTGATTTATGTGGGTCACAGATTCACATGATATGTGGGGCTCAAACTCATAATAATAGCCTATTCATATTCACTCATTGAGCAGGGATTGTCGTATTGTGGTTTCATAGTATGGTAAATATCAAAATTAAGATGACCATAGCCTTTGCACTTGTTATGTTCATGGTCTATATGTCAAAGCAATATTCTCACCAACAAAAGTGCTAATGTCTGTAGCTTTATTATCATCACTTTAATTTAGAATATGGACTTGTAGACGGAACGCATAAATCTCAGATCAGAGTATGCATTTGCTAGACAAAAGTAAGAATGATGGTGAAGCGTTAGTTCCTCTTACAGTTCTTTTTCTTTTTATGTTGTAGCCCTTAATTCTGCAGCAACTAGATTAGTTTTCTCCGCTGTAAACTGTATTGTGATATTTGATCCGCTTTATTTTTGGTGCAGCTAATATTTCGCGATTTCAAAACTTCAAACATTCTTCTTGATGAGGACTTCAATGCAAAGCTCTCAGACTTTGGACTGGCCAGACAGGGTCCAACTGCTGGACTAAGTCACGTCTTGACATCAGTGAGTTTGTTTTTCTAAGAATTTCATAAGATTATATAGGTATGCAACTCTCCTCAGGGTTTCAATATATGTTTGCACAAGCTCCAAAAAGGAGATTAAAAGAAAAAGAAAAAAATTCCTCCTTTTATCACAACTTGGTAGATGGGTTTGGCATAACACTACCCTAATAGAACACATGATGACTGGGTAATTTCCAGCTGCTGACTAATAATATATATCTGAGATGGTGTGTCTTAAATGGAACCTGTTGAACGATGGATAATGACTCCTGCCTGTGTTGTGGATCCTGATAGTACCTTTATAGACAATGATGGATTCTTCTTTATTAGGTTGTTGGTACAGTTGGTTATGCCGCCCCTGAGTATGTTCAGACTGGCAGGCTAACTGCTAAAAGTGATGTGTGGAGCTTTGGCGTGGTTCTCTATGAATTAATAACAGGACGGCGGGCATTGGAGCGGAATTTACCACGAAGTGAGCAGAAGCTATTGGAATGGGTGAGACCTTATGCGTCAGATTCAAAGAAGTTCCACCTTATAATAGATCCACGACTTGAAGGGCAATACTGCATTAGATCAGCTCAGAAACTTTTGTCACTAGCCAATAAGTGTCTCATGAAGCAGCCTAAATCCCGCCCTAAGATGAGTGAGGTGGTTGAGATGCTGGGAGACATCATCAGTGAGATGTCATCACGAGATAGTGTTCCCCAACCTGTCAAAGAAACTGGAGATGCGGCGGGGGAAGTGGTAGATGAAACTGAGTCGGGCAAACAGGGGAACAATAATCGAAAGAAGGTTTTTGATTTGAGAGAAATGATCAACCTAAGGAACAAATCCATTGGGAAGTTGGATTGGAGAAATTGGACTCCTGGGTTAGTAAAAACATGGTAAAATTCCACACCCCTTTTTTTTCCAGCAATGGCAGATAAATGCATCATCGTCTTTAAAAGAAGATGATGGGTAATTTGACCATAGCTTGGACATTTGGAGGCGGTACTTGTTACACTCTCAGTGATAAGTTGCTATATAGTTGTATATAGAGAGTGGTGTGGTATGCATATTTGCACTCAATTGAAATCAAATCCCACGTGTCCATTTTTCCTTTGTAAAAGTGTAATAGGTTGTAATTTAGATCCATTTCAGGTAATAGTAATCTCATTTTGTTATTCACATCTTTTAGCAATAATCCCTTCAAAACTTTAGATGAATTTATATTATAGGAAAGGCAAACCACCAAGACTATTATGTATGCATATGGAATCTACTTTTTTTTAAGATGAAATGAATACCATATTCATAATAATTTCAAACTTTTCTACCTTCATTTATTCAGAAAGATATTGTTTACGAATTACGGACCTTCATCATCGAGTAAGAAAATAATTTATTTAATAAGTTACTTGGTTAGGCCATTCTTGACCGACTTGTTTAGATTAAAAACGTAATGAATTTGCTAGAATGTCTATGAATTGCGTATAAGAAAGGAAGTGCGTGTTTGATATTTCAAAGAAGCAAGCAAAACCCGTGAACAAGTCAGTCACCTCCATCATCCGTCCCTTTAACAACATGAAATTGGTGACAAAGTAGTAGCAATCAAATACAAAGGAAAGCAATGGGATGGGAGTGGTTTGAATGTGAAACCAATGGTATTGTGTTAATGGCAGTCCTCATCATGGTTTGGTTTGGTTTGGTTTTATTAGGTCAACTGCCTTAAATTAGAAGTTGCGTTAGTTGATAAAATTGATGACCCACTTTCGCCATCCATTTCGCACTCTATTTCATCATTTGGCATAGGAAATTAGGAATGAATGGCGAGAAAAGGTATCCACGTGAACCCCTTTTTCCACTTTATTCCTGCAAGTTGATTAATAAGCTTTACCTGTGCTTGACTCTCTTTTCTTTTCACCTTTTCTATTTCCATTTTCTCACACTTGTGAACTTCAATGATGACTCAAGAACACTGGATTCAAGATGCACCTAGACCAAAAAGGACACAGATAAAGATCCAAGATATACAACTAACTAACTAACCATTTCCAACCTCTATAAATACAAACACAAGATTTCAACAGTACAATTGCTTTCCCTTTCTAGAAAAAAAAAAGAAATAACATATTACATTGATTACAAACAAAGCAATACATGTAAAAGATGAAAAACCCACCTTGGGGGGGAAACAAAAGATCCTCGTAGAACAAGAGCCAACTTTAAATATGCAAAAGAGCACTTGCCTCTCTTACCTAGTGTCACAAACATTTTGCTAATTTCACTAGATAATGCAACCTTACGGACATTCATCGTGTTAAAAGTTCACCTGCAAACCATGTCAACAGAAAGTTTGATCTGAATATGTATTAGCCTAAGCAACTGTACAGTGATTGAACAGATAATGCGTAAATGTCTCAGCCTGATTCCATTGCCAAACCACCTGGAATATATATTCAAATGTAAAGAAAATCAGCTTCTGTCGACTGACTTCTCTTTTTATTCATTTACTGTAAAGTGGGGAAGCAGATGGCCTGGGATAAGCAACAGTAGTCATTCTACTGCTAGCATCATCTGCACTTCTTCTCCGTGGCCTTGTTCCATTGCTCACATTGCTGCGAGTATTTCCCGTTTCCTTTAAATCCTCGAGCTGCTCCAATTCTTTCACTACATCATCCATGGTTGGCCTGAACTTGGCCTCCACAGATAAGCACCGCAATGCGAGGTTAGCTGCCTTATGAGCTACATCCAGTGAGTACTGGCCTTCAAGACGGTTATCCAGGATACGGAAAACTTTACGCTTGTTGGCCAGGTATGGCTTGGCCCATTCCACCAGATTGTGTTCCCCAGATGGTCTATTCTTGTCCATTGCTCTTCGGCCAGATAACATTTCAAGGAGAACAACTCCATAACTATAAACATCACTTCTGGCCGTCAAATGACCTAGAATAGGCAAAAGTTAGAATCGATACCTTAAGTCTAAATAGAGGGTACCATATGCTCATAAAAAGGAACAAGAATGCATGACTAGAGCAGGAAGGCAACGTTTTTAAAAGTGAGGATCTAATTAGGAAACTATATCAACTACGCAATTGATAATGGAGAAGCCCCAAGGTTTTGTCAACAGTAACAATGCCTACCTGAGTCTGATCCCCTTGAATCACAGTGGGCCAAGAATGAAGTCAGAGAGAGGTGGCATCAAAACTATAGATCAATCTACTAAACTCTAACTCAATCTTAGGCCCCTTTGGAGCAGATTTAAAGGGGACATGAATGGACAACGGACATTGCCCGAGAATATCAGACTCATATTAGGACTCCTGACAGCTGAAGTAGAAGAAAGGCAATTTAACTGCCAAGAAAGGAAGCTGGACACAACCTCCTATCACTGAAACTGATCCAAGAGGATGCAGGGGAAAGAAAATAGGTTGCTGGCCAAAATAAATTTAAATCACCAAAATGGTTTAATGATGCTTTGATAAGAAGGCGGCGTTCCAACATGAATGAAAAACTGGCCCATATCTGTTTCCTTTTTTTACATTCAAAATTGAAAAGAAATTATAAGGCAATATACAAGGTGGGTTACAGAAAAAAAAGAAACATGAGTGGGAAACTATGCTTGGACATTCAAATGTGAAATAGCATCGCATGCATTGGATCATACCGGTGGCTAGGTATTCTGGAGCTGCATATCCGTAGGTCCCCATGACCCTTGTAGAGACGTGGCTTTTATCACCTGTCGGCCCATCTTTGGCCAACCCAAAATCAGAGAGCTTCGCATTGTAGTTCTGACATTGTAACAACAAAAATTGGTTATGAGAACCTCGTCAAATTTTAGCTTTCTTGAATCCAACAAAATGAGGGTAACAGAGATCTGCTTCACAGGGCATACCGAATCTAGCAAAATATTAGAAGTTTTGAAGTCCCGATAAATCACTTTTGTTTCAGCACTGTGAAGAAAAGCAAGTCCCTTTGCAGCACCTAGAGCAACCTTCAAACGGAGATTCCACGAAAGAGGTTGGAAGTAAGAACCTCCTGTTACAAAGCAACATGAGTCATTCACATTATAACAATCAAAATCATTCTGGGTTTTGAATATATGGTCAGAGATGGATAAGTAGAACTCACTCCTGAACAGATGATTTTCCAAGCTGCCCCGAGGCATGAATTCATACACCAGAAGCCTGTGCTCATCCTCCAAGCAGTACCCAATCAGTTTCACAAGATGAGGATTATAAAGCTGACCCAGATAATTCACTTCTGCCTATAGAACCAAAAATACAATAAAATAAGTAATTGTGTGCATCTTGTAGTAGCAAACTCTATTGCAGATCAGTTGCAGTAATTGAGCCAGAACAAATAGAGAACACTGGATGATTTTTCCAAGTAGGCATTTCAAGCAAGCTGGTTAAATCCTAGGAGAGGACTCAAAGGTAATCTGTGCCAACAGTACATTAACCCACTAAGAATTTGCAGGTTGTTCATAAAAATATAATGATAATATATGCCCAAATCAAGAAATGGAACCAGTTGTCCAAATGTCCATTAAGCTCTAAGAGATGCATAGATGAATAACTCACCAACCACTCCCTGTGACCTTGGAAACTTTCTTGATTAAGCCTTTTCACGGCAATGACCATGCCGGTCCCTGGCTTGGTAGCTATAAATGAGTTCTCATCAATCCAACCCTTAAAAACTGAGCCAAAACCACCTTCTCCCAACACACTATCTGGACGGAAGTTCCTTGTGGCCATTCTGAGATCAGCAAAATTAAAGCTCTTCAAATTGGACGACTGCAAGATATCACCCTCGCTCCGTGGAGTTGCAGGCACCGAAACTGATGAGACCTTGCTACTCGAACCACTCAAATCATTCCCATCTGTGCTAGTATATTTTGAAGTTGTCCCTGCACAAGCCAATGTAGAATATCTATATATGCCAGATGCCATTGTAATCTTTGACATATATTTCTCTGATTCCCATTTTCTAAAGAGGAAAAAAATAAATAAAAAACACTCCATGTTCAGAAACAATCAAACAACAACCTTTCTAGATATAAATACCTTTCTAATGGTTTTATATTACATACTCCTCCACTAAGCAAAATTTGTAGAAAATTCATTTCTCAGATAAAAATGTTAGATAAACTGAAGAATTAGCGTTATGATCAATCAATTCTATCACTTACTAGTCTACAAAAGATGCTGATTTGTTAGTACAGCAGAAGCACAGAGCAATTAATCATACAAATAAGTATTTTTTATTTTTGGTGAGTTATAAATAAGCATTTTTTTTAAAAGTAGTTAAAAATAAAGCATTTTATCAATCATAAAACTTAAAATATGTAAACCTAACGTACAAAAGATTCCACCTAAACCTCAAAACCACCCCAACAAATTAAAATTAACACACATTAACTGAAAATTCATGACAATCAAAGACATGCGTCATAACAACAAAGGAAGTCTCAGTACCTGTGTAAGAAGGACTCTCAGCTTTGATTCGAGCACTCAAGCAAATCCCCATAACACTTCTCCAAGTAAACAAGGAATCAGAAGTACTTCTTTGATTTCTTCCTTCACCAGACCACTCTAACCCTACAAGATCACAACAAAAAAAAATAGGGTTTATCAGCTGCACAGAAGTAGAAAAAGAACCAACCAACGCAGATCTGGGTGTCAAAGTGAGTAAAGAGTAACTTTTTCCCCCTTTCTCTGTAAAGCTGTTGGGTTTCATACCAAAATGAACAAAATTCAATTTAAAAATATTCAAGTATTAAATTGGCCACCTCTTATTTTGTGAACACAACGTCGAAATACAGATGGGTTTGATTGGAAGCTGCCTAGCTCTCTTAAGCTTTTGATGAGAGAGAGAGAGAGAGAAGACCTATCTACAAATTTGGTTCATTATTCTACAGCTCGAAAGCATATACAAAATTTCAGAGAGAGGAAGTAGAGGAGAGAGAGAGAGAGAGAGAGAGAGGGAGGAAGGTTGTAGGAAGAGTGCATTAATGGTGAGCTGGTCCCGACTAACCTTGGCCTTATATGATCCAGGTCTCTCTATCTCTCTAGACTCTGTATGTGAACTGTGTAGACTACTGAGTTGGAAGGAAGAGATAAGCCTGCACAGGGCTGCTGTTATTGTGAGCCGTTGGATGTAAGAAGAACACACCTTTCTATGACTCAAATATGGCTCGCTGTATTCGGCTGGCATCTCTATTCTAATGCAGCCCTTCATAAGTTCACGTCACGTATCTATCTATTCTACAGAGGAATGATCTCTTCTTGCTCCACACACCAAGGCTATGTTTGGCAGATGAGAAGGGAAAGAAAAGAAAAGAAAGAAAAAAAATAGAGGAGTGCTTCCTTCCACAATCACTCTATTCATTGGTGAAAATTAATTAAAGTAATTATTGCATTTTTGTGTAATAAATATCTTATTTTTTTATGCAACAAAATGTCCTTCTAATTTTAAAATATTTACACTAATGTCATCAACAAACATAAAACTATATTGGTCATAAGATGATTCTTCAATTTTAAAAGAAAAATATATTATTTAACAAAATTAGAAATCAAGATTCATAAAGTATTTTTATATACTAATTAATTACAAAACTTTAAAAAATATATAGAAAATGAAATAATAAGTATATGGATTAATATAAAAAAATATTATTTAATTTTTTTTGGTTACAATAGCTTTGTTTGTTTGTTGATGGCATTAATATAAATATCTTAAAATTAGAAGGTCATTTTGTTGGATGAAAAAATAAAACATTTATTACACAAAAATACATTAATTACTCTGATTGATTTTTACCAATAAATAAATCGACTATGGAAGGCCCTAGCACTCCTCAAAAAAATAATAGTGTTAAAATTTTATCGTGTTTGATTGATTAAGAAAGAAAAAAATAATTAACATGTTTGGAGAAAGAAATGAAATGAAACAATTTAAAATTTTTACCATTATACTCTTTTATATTTAAAAAAATAAATTTTACCTTTTATCAAAATAAAGATAAAATTGGTATTAACAAATTTTCATTAAAAATGTAGTCTTTCTTATCTTTTCCTCCATTTCTTTTCATTTTTGGAAGGATAACAAAAATTTTTATTTATCCTTAATTTATCCCTCCAAATCCTTCCATTTTCTTTCCTTTCATTTCCATTAAAAATTTCATATCAAACACACAAAATAACATCCTTCCATCATCTTTCTTTTTTTTTTCTTCTATTTCTTTCCTACCAAACTGATCCAAATAGTTGAATGTGATTGTTAAGTTTTTTTTAAATAATTGTATTTTTTTATATCAATTATATTTAACGGTTACTGTAGTTGAAATAAATAAAAATTTTATTCACCGATAAATAAAAGATCATTACTTATATATATATATATACATATACGTACATTTTGAAAATTTTAAATTTTTTTTAATTGCAAGTGGACCAATTATAATAATGAGAAATGTGAAGCCACATGTAATTTATTATTTGGCAAAAGAAAAATAAGGTAAAAATCAGAATTTGTAAGCCCAAATATTAACCGACAAATAAATGATAGTTGACTTAAATGTTAATGCTAATTGTTGATAGATAACATCTGACAGTTGCTCACCGCTTTTGCATTGATGAAGTTGGCGACCTGAAATGAATTTAAAGACACAAATTTCAATCGAAAATAATCCCTAATAATATATTAATGTTTTATATGTATAAATCCAAAAGTTTACTTTTGAAGGTGTGACGTGTGATCTTAATCTTGGGTTGCGTACTCATGGTCAAACCTTGATCCCCTACCCAGGCTCACAGCGTATCACCCGAACGAGATCAAATCACGAATGTTCAATATGTAGAAAAAAATTTCTTTAATCAATCATTCGTTCTTCATAGCATGTTTGTTACAGTAAAAACCAGCAAATGTTAGCTGTGATTATCCAATTAGGTTGACTATGGAGGTCCAAAAGTTGGACCCATGCCAAAACACAGTGATATTTAGCACATGCCTGTACAGGACTCCATACTACTGGGACCCACTTTGACCTGGCTCGGCTCATAAAGCTCTTAGGTGAGCCGTGGACCAGCTTCTTCGAATTCGCGCCGTGGAAGGCTTATTTTGGACCACTAATACTATTGTGCTTTGCGGTAACCTAAGAAGTATGGACACGGACACGGGACACGGGTACAACACGACAAGAATACGACGACACGACACAGCGGAGATACGGCTATGAAATAATATATTAATATATATTCAACAAGTTAACCAATATCTACAATACCATAAATTTAACAATAAAAAAATAATAAATCACACAAATACTTCAATTTATTATCAAGTAATTAATGTATTTTCAAAAAGGATGTTCATTATATTGGCTTTTTTATTTTTTTTGTTTCTAAATTTATTATTTAGGAATTTTATCTAACTATTTTTTATTTTTAAAATTTTTTATTTTAGAAAATACTATATTTATATAGAAAAGGGCATAATAGTCATATTAAATGATATATGTCATTATAGTTATTTCAAGGGGTCAATATGTCAATTTTTAGAAGATGAGGGGTTGAAATGCTAAAAAAAATAGTTCAAAGGGGTCTTTTTGTAATTTTGCAAAAGTTCAGGGGTTTTTTTGCACTTTTAAAAATTATAAAATGTACCCCGCCGTGTCCCCCGCGTGTCCTTGCCGTGTCCCAGCCGTGTCCTAAAAAAAAAAATTTCAGGACACTTCTACGGAGTGTCCGACACGTGTCCGACACGGATACGGCACCCCTATACGAAGTGTCCGTGCTTTCTAGGTGGTAACTGATAAGGTATATGAAACTAATTAGATGCCTAGACGACCGGCCTGTTTGGCTAGCTTTTGATATCTCAAAAAGTTTTTTCGTACATTAAATTTTTTTTATTTAAAAAATTGATATTTAATTACATATATATAAAGATATTTATGAAAAAGTTGATGGTGAGAAAATTCATTTTAGAGAAATAAAAAAATATTATTTTTAAAATCTCTTTTTTAAAAGTTAAATTTTTTTTTGAAATAAATTTGCTATTTTACTAATTTGTCCATAATTTTCTTATATATTAATAAGATTGACCGTCACTACCACCGCCGCCTTTCACCACCACTACTACTACCACCTCCTCCACCACCACCACCACTACCTGCACTACTACTACCATCACTGCCTCCACGGCCAACGCCACCACCTCCCCCATCACCATCGTCACTGTTGCTTTCCACCACTACCACCATCACTCTCACTGCTTTCCACCACCACCACCACCACCATTGTCACCGCTATCTCCACTTTCACCTCCACCACCTCCTTCCACCACCACCACCACCACCACCACCACCATTGTCACCAGTATCTCCACCTCCACTGCTGTCACCACAGTTTCCTTCTATTGTCGATTTCGCGATTTCTAAGAGTTGTAATCATTGTTAAGGATAAGAGATAATATTGTCAAAAAAAAATAATTTAAAAGTTAAAGTATATTTAAAAAATAATTAGTCAAATATTTTTTTTTTCTTTTAAATTTCTTTTACAAAAGACTTATCGATGTCTTTTTAATATTAGGAAGCTCTCTCAAATAAAACTTAAAGAGCATAGAAAAGTAACTCGGCTCAATTTGAATTGATTAATGTACTGACTTTTTCTATTATCCACCAATTATTATGGTTAAATTAACTTAAAAATATGTGTTTTGGGATGTAATAGGAATAATTATAAGCGCTTATAATAGTGTGTGTGTATATCTATATATATTATGTTATAATGGTAATATAAAATGAGATTGTGAGGCATTACTCAAAGAGGGGCAGTTTGTCGGCTTATCAACGAGATTGACGGCCCCCGAATCCTTCTAATCTGTTTCATTTTTGGTTGATGTATGCTTTCGAAAAAGAAAGATATAATCATTTTTTTTTTTTGGTTGTGTTGATGGAAAATGAAATAAATGAAAGACGAAGAACATTGTATGATTTGATTCATGAATTTTCAATAACCAAAAAGCCATTTTGTTAGAAAGATAAAAAAAAAAAAAAAAGAAAATACTTTTCCTCTCTTTTCTATTCTTTCATGAGTGAAATTTTTAGAGAGCTTCGAGTCACTTGACTTTTTAGTTTTCATGAACAAATCAAATATTTGATGCAAAGGAACCATGATCAAAGTAAGTTTTTTAAGTCTGTTTTGTACCTGTATTACTAACTAGTAACTACCTAATTGTGCAGAGTATATGGGTGGGTAAAAACTAATAATCTAAATCTAAATCAAAATAAATTAATTTATATATGTCAAAACATTTAAAAATTGTAGTGCCTTTTAGTTGACACACCCACACGAGCTTGGTAAGGTAAGGTTAAACCTGGTCAACACCAATTCTCAAGCAAACATCATTTATCTAGGTTGGGTCGTACTTGAACTCTTGAATTGTAAGTTACGGATAGGACTGTGAAGCAAAGCCAATCTAGTGCTACAGTGGCATAACAGAACAAACTGGCATTAATGCGCAAATGAAAGCCCTCCAACTTCCAAGAGAAGGCACCCAGATTACACACGTAGGCGTCCTAAAATTACAGATTCAAGTTTGAATGCAATTATTTACTCTACAATTTGAAAAGTTAGATCAGCTGTGACCTATTTTTCCTACTCCTACACACACAATAATACTTAGGAAGACTAGTATCAAATAATGGTGTAGTGAGTCCAAGAAAACAGTGACCTCTAAACATTTTGCAGCCACGAGTCTTTTTTTTTTTTTTTTTTTTAAATTTCAAAAAATACGATTGATGCACTAATCGTTTTCTTTAGAACTCCAACACCATCTACATATTGGTTGACATCGTCAATGAGAACCCCTCTTCAAAATTCCGGCAGAGATTTTTTCACACAAATGAATTGATTTTCAACCGTATATATTTACCTATTCCAATTAGATTTAATGTTTTGAAAAATTATTGTAAAAAAAATATAACAGATGTGTTGAAAAATAAATTTCAATAAAAAAAAAACACACACACATTTAATCTATAACATAATTATTCCAGAAGAAGATTCCGGCTCTTCTACTGGAGAAAGACATCCATAATTTTTGTCTTTTTCTCTTGTAAATAGGTGGAGTCTGGTCAATTCAAAAAATTTATTTATTTATTTTCAAATTGGTAATACCCTCAGCTAGGACAAAAGAAGCTAAACAAAAGTGGCACATAATAGAGAGTTGGCGCTGATTGGAAATGAAATATCTCGGATTGTGGTTCAATCAGTCTTCCATTGCTGTACTGAACCGTGCAATGCAGTGGAGAAGGTCAAACTCGAAATGAAAAGGCACTTACTTAATTTATCAATTATGACATTATGAATTGTGTACAACTGTATGCTTTGTATCCTACTTAGTAATCATGATAGTGACAGAAAATAATATCGTTTCGGTGGAAGGACTTTCACAAGTTATCCCCATTATGGAAAGAAAGAATATTTGATTAGATTTTTTTAGGCCCTCTTTGGTTGAAAAGAAATGCAAGGAAAAATACTGGGATATATATATGTATATATATTTTGTGTTTGGTATGATTTTTTTAATAAAAAATAAAGAAAATAGAAGAATTTGAAGAAATAAATTAAAAGATAAATAGTAACTTTGTTCTCCTACCAAAAATAGGATAAAATGAAAGGAAAGGAAATACTATCATTTTTTAATAAAACTTTATTAATATCACCTTTATCCTTATTTTGATAAAAGTTAAAATTTATTCTTTTAAATATAAAAGAGTATAATAGAGTAAATTTTTAAAAAAATTTCCTTTCATTTTTCTCTCCAAACGAGTTTTCTATCATTTTCTTGATAAACATTTAACACTATTCTTTTTTCTTTTTTTTCGTTATTAATGTTATCGTTTCTTTTCTTTTTCACGGTATCAAACATAACCTTTAATGCTTGCTCTACGGGACTTCTTTTCATCTACCTCAAACCCCTTACTACACGTTTTCGGTTTTCCTCACACCTCTACTCACCTAATAATTAATTAAATAACAATAAATTGATGCATGTAATGAAATTAACTCCAAACAGTAACACAACATCATAACATTAACAGCACAGGCTCTTCCTAATTGGGACAGTAGCATTGATACCCTCTACCCTCTAAAGCCCGTCACACTGGACTCGCTCCAATCAAGGGGGAAAAAAAAACCAATTGATTTTCTTCGTCACATATTAAAATGCAGTTTCACTAAATCTGCCTCCTTTTACTTGCAAAAAAAAAAATAAATAAATAAATAGAAGAATGACAGATCTATTTGGAAAGCTTCAAAACCAGAGCTATAACCTCTAACCAAATGATACACTGGCACACTTAGAGTCGTGGGAAAAAAGGTTGATTTATCAACAGGGCTCGAGTCCGTAGTCACCACAAAATTAATTTTACATTCCTGCTTCTTGTAGCCACACCACATGAATCCGAGAAAATCAGTATTTGAAATGACCACACACTGTCAATCTACCAAATAGACTTAAAACTTCAAACAGAGAATGAAAGGTGTTTCTGAGCAGCAACCGGTTACATATGAATTTTGGACAACTATGTTCCACATAAATCAATTGCAGTCGTAACAATTCAAGCTGACAGGTTTTTAGATTTGGTGTCTTTCATTCTACTTTAGGGAAGGGTGGCAGGCTTTGAAACATTAACCAGATTAGATAATAGCCACCATCTAATGTACTCTGTATTCATCTTGTTTTCCTTTCTTTTCCATTTACTATAGAAAGAAAGATGTATCAAGGATGGATCAACCAGTAGAAGATACAAAACACAACAAAGAATATCTTGTCAAGGCTAGCTTCAAAATAAGATTTCAATCAATAACCAAATGGCCCCAAACTCAAACACGTTCGCAATGCAAGTACAATCCTTTTTGAGAGAAAGAGATTCTCACATTCAAATACATGAAGCAAAAAAAAAATGAAAGAAAAACCCTGATTTATTATATCTGGAACCTAGCAGGGCTAATGTTTGATTTAGGGACAGTACCACAGGTCCACAACCACAAATTTATAACTCAAGGACCCCAAACACATGTTATGAGGAAGTTAGAGGATGGTTGTAGAATACCTGGCTTCAAAGTTCAATCACTTCTTAACTGTGGCAGACTTGATGATGTCAATAAATTCGGGCTGATTCAAAGGAAGGGTGTAAGCCAAGAGAGCCACCAAATTTGAAAACAAATAACCACATAGTAATAAGATATAATAATGATGAAGTATAAATCAACACCTTTAGGGAAGCTCCGCCAACCAAAAAGCCATCCACGTCTGACTGTGTTGCCAGTTCTTTGCAGTTTGCTCCGTTTACAGAACCTGCAAGTGGCATTTAAGGAAACAAATAATTAACGAGAGAGAGAGACCATGGAGGGTAAATGTTCAGGTTTAGGAAGTTGAGGCGGTCTATGTATCACAGAGAGTAAATGGGATTAACCAGCCTCACTTTTAAAAAGAGACAGTGTACCAGTGAACACCAGCATACTTGCTAGCCCTGGGTATCCAGACCTTTGCATCCAGTGGACCCCAGCCATACTTATTAACCCTTGTCATCCCTAATTTGAAAGTTCCCAACACAGTTGGGGTGGATAAATAAACAGTAATAGATGTAACCCGCATTATTACTTTGAATGCAATTCAATCCTGCACAACCTCAGACCCCAACAAATCCAACCAGATTTTACTATTTTTAATCTGTTATGGAACCCAGTCCAGTACTCAGTTAACAATTTTGAAAGTCAACCAAAGTATATTCAATTTTAAGCATGTATTTGAGGTGGACCAAACCAACTGAAATATCAAACCATTGCAATCGTACACATGAAGATGTTTTTTTCTTTTTCAGGTAAGTGACATGAATAAGTTGTTTCTTCCAGGTCGGGCTTCATGTCTACAATTTATATTAGAAAGCTAAAACCAACTTTTACCAACCTAATTCCATAAGTTTGATTTGGTCTGGTGCATTAGGGCCTTACTAATTCAGTCATTAGTCAAAACTGGAAAAAAATAGGTTGGGTATTTGTTAAGAAAACCAATTTAAATGACATTGCAATCTAACAACAATTAAGTTAAGAAAAATTGAAACCAGACTGAGCAAACTCCTTCAGAAACTTTTGCCATCACAATAGGACGGTTTTGGCCTTATATTACATTGTTACAGCAAATTTAGGCGGTAAAGTAGTGAGTACTTGCAACTCAAGAGGCAATGGTGACAAAATTCCCACCATGATATGCCTATAGACCATGTAGTTATTCATATGATAGGTGGAAACCTAGTGCTAAGTCAATGCCTAATATTTTCAAGAATTCTATAAATCTCTTACTTGCACCCCTATCATTTCTTAGTATCACAGAAAGGCATTTGAATTGTAAATAACTTGCTTCGAAGTAGATCTTGATCATATATTCCTTACTTATCAAAAGAATAAAATCAAATTGTCAATTCACATTTTTAGAAAAAGATAAGGCAAATGGATGTTAAACAGGGATTTGCAAGATAAGTGATGCCGAAAAGGAGAAAGATACCTCCATAAATAATTCTGGTTGATGCAGCAACATCATCACCGGCATTGTCTTGGAGCCATTTCCTCAATTCAAAATGGACCTGCCACAAATATACACCATTTCTGTGAATACATTATGGCATGAAATTAATTGATGCAGCATTATATTAAGAAAATGAACTAATAAGAATTTAAAGATGGAAGAAATGAAACTAGATGGATAAGGATTAAAATCTCAAATGTGGATGCAATGAAACGAGATCAGAAATGGTGAGCAAAAACAACACAGAAATGGATGATGAGCACATCAAATTGTGCATCTGTACATTTTAAGGGGACAGAGGGATGCGACCATGGAGCAGTCTATCCTCTGAATGGTCAGGGTGGTTATCCATATACATTGGTCCATTGGATCATTGGGTGAATGGTCCAAGAAAAGTCCCTAGCAAAATGTCATTTCCCAATAATTGAGCTTGAACACTGTTATCCAATTGCAAGGCTAGGTAATGGCAAATGCTAGTGGCCAAGGGATAAAAATAGGTGAAAGATGATATATAACAGATATTGCATGGTATTCTTTACAATATTATAACCACATCTCTTGCCAAGTATACATTCTGAGCAATCTAGGGCACATCACACATGATAAAAATAATGGAAGCATTTCAATACAAAAGACCTCTCTCTGATAGAAAATAAAATATTCAATTATTAATTTTACTGTCATGCATAAAGTGATGAAAACACAAAGACAATTATTAATTGCAATCATATATAAGAACTAAAATTCCAATACAAAGAGTTGTTACATTTTCATTCTGAACACCTAAAATTAATTTTACTGACCCCAATCAATACAACAATATATGGTTTAACTAAAAAAGTAAAACCAGAATATGCTTTGCCCGTATGAGCATCCTTGTCAACATAAAACTGAATTCAGCAACCAATATAGACTACAACTTACTTCCTGAGCCTGAGCAGGGGTCGCAACCTTCCCAGTTCCGATGGCCCAAACTGGTTCATAAGCCAAAACAACATTTGACCAGTTTGATACTCTATCTGCAAGACAATAGTCGAAGGTAATATAAATGTATAGAAAAAAAATGGAACTAGTAGAAAACAAGTGATGGGGAATGTCAAGCAAATATACAATTGAATGGAAGTATGAACCAAACAATTAGCAGTAATCTTCTATTTTTCAGTGGCTAATGGTAATGAATAGAGAATTAAACAGAAGAAGATGCCATCAATGAAAATAACTACAGAACCCAAGTTCAAATAAAATATGCATCCATTAAAACATCTCTAGAACCCAATTTCAAAATTAAACACCAAACTTATAAAGGAATGTGCAACTTGCTTTCTGCCAGTAGGTTCGTACCCGCAATTGCTTTTGTTTGTGCAGCAACTACAGCCATTGTAGATCCTGATTCTCGCTGCTCAAGAGTCTCACCAACACAAGCAATCACCTTCAAGCCTTGAGAAAGTGCATATGCAACTTTATCTCCAACAAACTGCATTGACATGCCAAAAGGAAAAGGAAAACAAAAAGGAATATAAAAATGGATGGTAGATCAATATAGGGTTATAGATAGCAAGTATATATGAAGCAACAGTCATCGATGTGTTACAGAACATGTACATAAATAAGAAGTAGCAACTATGTCGCCGCAACATAGTTTACCTCATTTGATTCATTTAAAATAAGTCTTCTCTCCGAATGACCAAGTATGACCCAAGGAATGCCCAAATTGGTCAGCATTTCAGCACTGTGGCAATGAGTGAAATCATCTTAACATCAACAGGTAAAAAACACCAAACAGCTACATATTGCCTCAACTCAGTTATACAAAAAATCAACATTTGACCTACTGAAAGGAGAAAAAAAAAACAGCAGAAATAATATATTGATTTTCAGTGACAAAATAAACTAAACTAAATCAAAATCTTATCAATTTACAATGTATATAACACAACTGATTCAGACACCTCAAGTTGCTGATGACCTAATTTGGACCAAAAAAAAAAAAGATTATTATTCAGCAAACTGGGCCACAAAAAATCTTATCAATTTACATCTCTTGGTGGTAATTTGGACAAAAAAGTTTAGAATACAGAAAACAACAAAGTTCCTCCAGAGTCCAGCAAGCTTTTTTATGACACCACCATAACTCATTATCACAAAAATATTATTCTAAAGACAAGGATTGAAAAGAAAATAATATGATCAGATCATAACATACCTAACCTCACCAGTAAAAGCACCTCCTTTCCTAATCCAACAGTTTTGCGCAGCAACATGGAAATCAGAGCGCAACAAACTTTTTACCACAGGAAGAAAGACAAATGGAGGGCTTACCACAACCTCTACAAGAAAAAAATATCTACATCAAATACTTGAATATCTAAAAAAAACCTAACAGCAGAAAACTAAAAGAAACACAAGAGATTGAAAGTAAGAAAGAATGCAAAAAGTACTTTATTATACCATCAACTAAAAGAAAATTTCACGAGGTCAATAATTTCGTAACAAAGAAATTTATATATTGAAATACTTCAAGCGTACAAAAATTGTAAGAAGCACCCATCTTCAGTTAACATGACAGAATAAAATGAGTTTAGGTAAGAGCAATTAATGTAATATAAGGTAGGTAAGCAGAGGCAATTTGCAACAAGGAGGATGCATGCTCATGTCCCCTGTTTACAAGTACATAGAAGTAATAACTTCAATGAGACGTTTAAAATTATTACAAGATACATTATAGAAGTATAATATTATATTATATGAAATTTTCTCACATACTTGTTACTATTTTTAAGATTCGACACTTTCTTCCATAAAAAGCGCAACAGATTTAGAATGCAAAACAGCATAATGTTGCACAATGCATTAATTATGCACAAGCACAATTATCATACAGCTATAAGTAATTTTGTGTTCAAATCAAATAATAGTACGTTCAAATTATTGATTTTGAATACCAACTCTTCCCTCGCCTGTATCTCTTTCATCAGTTCTTAGGTTTTGAATAACTTCTACTTACCCAAAAAGAAAAAAGGTTCTCAATAACTTCTAAGAGTTTAGCAACTTTTTAGAGTAGCATTCCATGAATGTGTTGAGTGATCCCAACATAGTTACCCTCTTATTACAAAATTATAATATATTTCAGAATTGTGTCCCATAATAAAATTTGAATTTTCTTGAGATTGAATGTTCAAAATCCAGTGAACATGAGATTTACCACATGGGGATCCACTGACACTTCATAAAGAAAAAATCCCTAAAAACTTTCTTGGAGACTTCTCTAGGATATATGTATACCCAAGCACTTATGAATAGATTGTAAAATCTGAATCAGAGATAGGATTGATTATCGCTAAATAATGGTCAGGTTCCCCAAAATAAACAAAAGAATACATGACAGAGTAAAATGAATAGCTAAGTAGTTTCCAAACAAAATAAATTAAAAGGTAAACTCCTGTTAATTCAAACGCACCCACAACATCCTCTGAAGGTACTTCAGCTTCATTCAAAGTGGTGACAATCTTCTTCACCTCCTCGGTTGTCCCATTCTGCAGATATAACAATAAGTGAGTTAATAATATACAAGTAAGTTAAGTAACTCGATAATGGGATTGTCCAGTAAGTTTTGTCTAAACCTCACAAGTCACAAGGAAATAGGTCCAAAGCACCATCACTCAACACAATGCACATATATAACAGTGCATATGCACATCACTACTCTAGGCCCATTCGAGGGTAGGTGCATTATACTAAAGGAAAATGATAACGGCACTCCAAGAAACGACTGAGACAATGCACTTCTTGTATATACAAATTGAATAAGTGAAGTGCCTTTGGGTTTTTCTGGAGTGCCAATAACATCTCCCTAAATTAAATTAGGACATTATCAATGACAATAGATCAAGAAGTAAATTCTAAACGTCTGAAATCATTCATCATTCAATAACCTAGATAGTCATCATTCAGATCTCTGAGGAAAAACTGTGGAACCCCTTAAATGTTCGGGCTGTAGTCTGCTATTTGCTAAATAATATATTGGTATTTGGTAGGAAGGAAGAGTTGTGCGTTAGAGACTGAAATTATAGGCAGACTGAACTCTCCCAATTTAACCACTTAATCAAATCAAGTGATGACCATCACGAGTGGAGTCCAATTGACATTTGAAATCCATAAGTATTCTTTAAACTAGTCCACTAACTTACTCAGACTACTTAATTGGAATGATTAGCAATTTTTCTTGGTGGAATTGTTCTAAACCTTCATCAAATCAAGTGATGATGAATTTTTCATCCACGATTCGAGATCGATATCATTATTATTATCAAAACCTTCAGAAATCAATACACACATATATAAAGTTAAGAAACCAAAAGATTAAAGAAGGTTGAAATCAGAGAAATACGCATTTCCAGTTGCCACCAATGAAGAACTTTCTGCCCATTTTTTTCACTCGACGATTAAAGGAAGAAGAAGAGGCGAACCCACCACAGCGTATGCCAACAGATAGAGTGGAGACTAGTAAGTAGTATCCATCTAAGAGCCTTTATAGCAGCTATGCCAGATAACTGTGTTAAATGACTATGTTAACCTTTCAGCTGTCTTGCCGGCTAAGTCACTCATTCTTTCTTTCTTTCTTTTTTTTATTTAATGAAATACGATAATATTCTTGTAATAATTTCAAATTTCACAAATTTTATTGTGGAAATAATTTTGCCATTTTATTTATTACAAAATTCAAGTAAAATACAATTAGAAAAAAAGTGAAATGTAAATATAATATCGTTATATTTCGTCACACCAATTATTGTTCAATAAAATTAAGGACAAAGTGCAAAAAACACATCCGCTATATATTAAATGTGAATAAAATTTCCTATATTTTATTATGTGCATATAATCTCACTGTATTTTTATAATTTGTGCAAACACCCCATTTCGTCAAAATTTTCTTTTTAAATGACCAAAATGTCCCCTCACAACATTTAAAACCCTTGTGCCATGTTTGGATTCAATATTTCTTATTTTTTATATTAACCAAAAATATATTTTAATTATGTTATTATTTTAGAGGGCTCGACGAGTGAAAATAAGGGAGTATTTACACATTTTTTAAATAAATAAGAAATTAATATTTGAATAAGTCCTTTTTGGACATCCAAACATGGCACTAAAGTGTAAGGGTATTTTAGACATTTTAGTTATTAAATTGACAAAATGTCTCTTTTTGCACATTTTGTAAACAATGAAGGAATTTTTTTCTTGCATTGCATAGGAATTTTTTCACATTTGGTATATAGTGGGCGTGCTTTTTACACTTTACCCTAAAATTAAATCTAGCTGTCTCTAAGAATAATAATGTGTACATATATATTTCCATATATATTCTTATTCATTTAGATTATTTTATCAAACTTCAATTTATTATTATTTTATAAAAATGCTTTTATAAAATGGAACAATTCATCCTCACTGTCGTTAATTTTAATGTGAATAATTGTATATTATGAAATGCCCGTGCTTTGAAATTAACGATGTTAGATTATTTTTAAGTAATTTGTCGAAGGAAATACTGTATAAAACAGCTTTGTGGTGAAATATGAAATCAAATGAACTGGTTTTCTTGTTTTGAAATGTATTTTTTTTTTTCGAATATATTCAAGTCAAATACATGTAACATAATGGTGAAGTGTTGGAATTCCATTTAAAAATGGTCGACAAAGTCAATGTTTCAATTCTTAATTGCCAGTTGTCATTAAAAAAATTAAAAAATAGTTCTCAAGTGCTTAATCATCATCCCAGCCAAAGAAAAAACAAAAAAGACAAAAAAATAGTAATTTTTCTCTCTCTAGTCTCTACTCACACAAAACCAAACCTGAATCAAACTTCACTTGAATTTAATATATTATATCAAAATATTAATATTAGAATTTGAATTTTCTTGCTATTAGAGCATCACTAAAATATCAAAATCAAAGGGAAAGATTGAGGGGTTGTGGATGTGTGAATTATATTATTAATGTTTTTATTTGCTTAATATTTTCAATTAAATTTGATATTGGTTCATTTGTAGATGCTAATCCAATGAATTTGATCAGATTGAAGGAGTGAAAGACAAAACTTGAAAATCTATCTAGAAGGATGACGGACAGATGATTTATTTTTGGACGGTGTTCAAAAAAATAATCAAAAGTAGTGGGAGTAAATTTGGTGGTCCAAATGATAAGAACATGTGTAAGAAATGTCGTTAATCACGCGTGCATGATGATACATATAATTTATTCATCATTAATCGCAAGCCTGTATAACCATGAACCATCGTTGTTAAGTTGGGGAAGTTGACAAACTCTCAAAATAAAAAATAAATAAATAATGGGGAGTTGACATTTTAATTTTTTGTGCACATTAAAACTTTCATTCGTAAAATATTGAGAACTGCTCTGCGAAGCGAGAGTCGGGTGTTGGCAATTTCATAATTTCTTTAAAATATTTTATAGAATATTAATTATACATCAAGTGTATTATTTAAACAACATAGCAAAATATAACTAACATCGGACAAAAACAAGAAGCAAATGAAGACCAAGTCTCCAGCCATCTGCGAGATGAACAGGTTATTGTAAAAACCAAATATTTCTGTATGCTATACAGGCTAAACAAAATATAATTATGCTTAGAAGCCTAAAACTAAAAAGTTAAACAAAATTGAAAATTATCAACCAACTTATAGAATGATTGAATAATGAATTAAATTGAATTCGAGCCTTGTGAAAACACAATTTTCTTAAGAAAAATTTGTTCCCTTTTAGTGCTCAAGGTGATCAACAATTGTCTTTCAAGATAGAACAGATTTACAATTCTAAAGAGTCAGCACTTCAATCTCTAGAATCTTTCGAACACAATATGTACAGTACTCAAACTATATATATATATATATATATGCAGAGATAGACAATATGAAACTGTTTCTTTTTTTAATGTTATGCATGATTGGCTATATATAGAGCCAATGGTGAACAGACATGTTTGTTTGTGAAGAGTCATACTTATTCCAGAACAGACATGTTTGTTCATGAAGAGTCATACCTATTTCAGAACAGACATGTTTGTTCTTAAAGAATCATAACTCTTCCATAATAGTCATGTCTATTTTTCAGACAACCACCACTTAAGGCCATATTTGGTTGGAGGATTTTAATAATCAATTTCTCATTCAATAATTAACGATTTTTGACAAATTCGCCAACAATCCCCCACATGAATGAAATTGGTTGGATATCAATGTAAATAATAATGATAATTCATACACTAATTCGAGTACAGTTGAAAAACTACTGCATTGGGTTAAGTAGCCTAATGGCCTTGAACTTGTCCTAGTGAAAGACTATCGGATTTACATAACTAATCAATAGACATGCTGTCTTTGAACAGTCAACCGTTAATGTAAACCAAGACAATAGAATTCACATAGTATTTCTTTAGATGCAGTTAGTTTTCACGTTTGTGTTCATTTTTGCCTTGAACACCTTTTGGTATTGTGAGTATTTTAGAAAATTAAGCCTTAATATTCTCATAGAAGCGGCCCCTTCTTACTCACGTATGTAATATATATGAAAAGTATCCTGCAATACTCTACTTGGACATTTTTCAAGATATATAAATCATTAAAGCTTAACTTACCCTGGTTCTCACGGTAGATATGCACTGTCTTATCATAGGAATGGTTAAGAGTAAATATCTCCTCAGTGCTTACTAAGTTCTACATAGTTCGATTTGCCCTTTGAACCTAAATCTTGGGATCTTCAGTCAGCTAGGTTGGGTTGTCACTATAACGACTCTTATTAAGACATATGCTTTAAACCCATTCCCTTCGATGAACTTTCTATTCGCTCTCGTGGTAAACCTTTTGTAAACGAATCTACAATATTATCTTTTGACTTTACATAATCAATTGAGATAATTCCATTATAGAGCAATTGTCTAACGGTATTATGTATTCGTCGTATGTGACGTGACTTATTATTATACATATGACTCTGTGCCCTTCCTATTGTTGATTGGCTATCGTAATGTATACATATAACAGAAATAGGTTTTGACCAATTTGAAATATCCTTTTATTCTTTTTCTTTGAGCTTTGTTCCACAACATTAGCCTTAATTTCAATCATTGATAAATGCAATCATTAATTTCAAGATGGATCTCAACCACCTCAATACACTTGGTATTTTCTTGGATTGCTTGTATATCAAGTTATATGCAACTTTTCATTTAGATCAGAACAACATAATTAAAAAATATATCCATCTAGAGTATCTTTAGCATGCATCATACTCATTGACATGTAACCACCTAAACTATATCATTGATTTAGTATTTGTTTCAATCTACATATAGATTTTTCAAGTTTGCACATTCTCTTTTCATAATCTAAAACTATGAACCCTCCTTGGTTATTTCAAATCAATTTTCCATTAATAGAATCTCGTTCTATATTTCTTGAATTATGCATAAGATATGTCTCATTCATATCCTAATAATTTTAGGATTTAAATATCATCACATTATATAGACACTCCCACATTTCAAAGTATTTATAGAAAGATATAAGGTCTTTTTATATATCAATCAACTGGTGTTTTAATAATTTTCTTAATGAGGAGTAAGACTAAATTTGAGGATAGTTGAGCTTCCCTCACAACTTCTGAGTAATCAGAATTTATCTACAAATCATTTGTATTTAAAATTCTTGTATTTTAGCAACAACATTTTATTTAAATTACTAAATTAACTCTCAACCTCATTCTCAAATTTTGCTTCACAGTATATTGTGTAATTCCTATCAAAGTATTAAATATTTTTCAATCTTTCATGTGAATATATATTAAGTCACATATATCATTGTGATTTAATGTTAGAGGTACAACACTGTTTTGTACAAGTGAAAATAAACTCTAGTTAATTTCTTTTCACATGTGCCAAATTTGAGTTAGGACATCCACATAAGTAGGAAAATTAACTTGATTCCAGATTTAGGATACATCTTTTACACACCATTAGATTTAATACATATTAACTCATTGAAGAACGAGTTCTCTCCCTAAGGTTTTTTCTCATACAACTTTATTTTGGTAGTAGAGAATTTTCTTCATGCCAGCATCTTCAGTCTTAAATTTCTTGCCCAAATAATCCTACAATGCTTTTGCTATTTTACTAGCACAATACACATTATATAGTGTATTGTCTAATCCATTTAGGATATAGTTTCTATGTCACGTCCCGATTTTCAACACTCAGTTAAAAGCGAAGGAAATGGGGGTGAATAGTGAAAATTCTATTAAATCCATAATCTAATCATCAATGTCCTTGAAACCCGAATTTTTTTTTCTTCTACTTCAAGAAAAAAATCATATTTCTCCAATTTGAATAAATTGGACATTTTAAAACCATCTCATATACATTATATCCAACATACAATCACATATACTCTTGTACGCATTCATATTAATTTACAACCGAGCGTAATTTAAAAAAAAACATAATTCCTCTAATGTATCTAACTGAAATAAAAATCTATTTATCTCACATTCCGGAGAGAATTAAACACTAATAAATCCAATTGCTACCTATTCAGTCGGTATTATCAAATCCTTTGATGACTCCGTGTCATCGGCATTACGTGCAAAATTTGGGAGGGGGTGAGCTCAAAGCTTAACCAGCAAGTCGATTCCCACATATTCTCAAAATATACATAAATTAATTATATTTTCATAATTTACATACCCAACTTTCACAGTTTGAAATCACATCAAATTCAAGTGTTAACAATTCATATGACAATTTCTAGCACATATTAAAAATTAAATAACTTGCATAATTCTGGAACTAGCAAGTAAACAAGATGTAAATATACTCAACAAATAAACATATGCAATATAATGAAATATCATAATTCGTAAGTTGTAACTACACATGGATGCCAATTTGTAAATCAAGATTCAAAATCAACAAATGGGATAACTTGGTATAGATCCACAAACCCTCGAACATACCTACTGCATGCATCGGCAAAAGAATAGTTATTTTCGGGCTACTAACCCGCAGAGAACAAACCTAGTGGCTACTATAAATGGGAATTTTCACTCCAAAGGCTATACCCTCGCTCGATAGTAACTGAAATCGAATATCTCCCAAAATTAACAACTAATCCACAAAGGAGTACATATATCTTGATAATCACAATTAGCACATCACATACGCACATAACACATGCTAACCATACAACCAATGTCCTATAGTCCAAAATACTATCATGACATACTTCTTAATGAAATCTCACAATTTATAAAAAATAATATATTTCTCATTATAAGAACAATATATAACTTTGAGAGTACATCAACTCGACAAGCATCATTTAAGCACATAAAATGATCAATTACCCATGATTTAAAAATTATCATTTTTAACATGCTAAATAAGCAACAAAATAATCCAACCGTAATATATATATATATATATATATATATATATATATATATTTACATATAATCATGTAAAAATAATTATCAACTTTCATGCTTTTTGTTACCCAATAATTGTCCCTAGAAGGGGGTGGGGGGTGGGGGGGGGGGGAGTGTGAATAGGGACAATAGGAAAATGATAAAACTTTTTCGATTGATTCATTTTGACAAAAGTAGGCTTGTTTAAACTTTTGTCTTCAACAAATGGGATTGCAAATTCTCTATCTATTATGCACTTACATTGCCTAATGAATGGCTTTTACAAAAGATGCTCATATCCAGATCCCAAAAACAATTGCCTGGAAGGACATTACATTGCCTAATGAATAGCTTTTATAAAATGAAAATCATGACTCAAAAATTCAGAATAATACGAGTGACCTAAGTCAAGTACAACAATTTAATGATGGCACTGTTAGGATAAGTTTTGATGAATCCTGATTTACTACTCCGTAAAAGTTTAGTACTCAGCCAAGGAATAGTAACATACCAGGCCAATACCAAAGACTTAGGGAACCTCCTAGACAACAAGGTTCATCTCAATTCCAACCTAGACCTTATCAACCCAATTCAAATTCAAGTTTCTATTACACTCCCAATCAACCACCTTCTCGTAACTTAAGCTTAAAACACACATTGTCTTGACAAACATGGGCTTTTGGCAAATTGTATTTAATTTCCATTTTACTACCGTTAGAAGAACTTAATCTTTGAGAGGTCTTTTCAAAGTATTTAGAATGAATTAATCCTTCTTGAATACAATTAAGGTCTAAATACAATTAAGGTCAGCTCCTATGTTAATTAAGACAATAACTTCAATGGTTAAATTTTTATCAATCATAATGGTGACTTTAGAAAATCATTTTTGAATATGAATATATATATATATATATATATATATATATATATATATTTCGGGTATTACATTCTACACAAGAAATCTGCATACTTCCATGCATCAAAAGTGCTCACCTTTTCCTTATCAGTCTCTCCTTCACCAAATATATGAGATTTTTCGTGAATGAGTTTTACCAAATTCAAATTTGTAAAATAGAAGAACATCTCAAATTTGTAAAATAGAAGAACATCTTCTGCTTCCAACATTTGAAGTTTGTTCCATTGAATTTTTCTGACTTCTCTTCATGAGATGCACTCACAATAATGATTGGAGTATTAGATGTCATTTTTGTTATAAAAACAAAACAGATACAAAATTGGTTTAATCAAACACTAATAAAAAAAATTAGTAGAACAATAAATGCAAATTTTAAAACAAATTTAGCCAATTATTTCTGTTTATTAAGAACACTAAGTATAAAAATAAAATTTTGTCTTAAGATTATTGTAAAATCAAATATCTCTGTATGCTAAATAAGCTAAACAAAATATAATTATAGTTAGAAGCATAAACATAATTAAAAAGTTAAACAAAACAGAAAATTATCAACTAACTTACAGAATGATTGAATAATGAATTAAATTGAATCCGAGCCTTGTGTAAACACAATTTCCTTAAGACAAATTTGTTCCCTTTTAGTGTTTAAAGTGATGAACAATTATCTCCCAAAATATAACAAATTTACGATTCTAAAGAGGCAGTACTTCCATCTGTAGAATCCTTCTAACACAACATGTGCAGTACTCGAACTATATATATATATATATATATATATAGATAGACGATATGAAACTGTTTCCTTCTTTAATGTTATGCATGACTGGCTATATATAGAGTCAATGATGAACAAACATGTTTGTTTGTGAAGAGTTATACCTATTCCAGAACAGACATGTTTATTCGTGAAGAGTCATACCTATTTCAGAATAGACATGTTTGTTCTTGAAGAATCATAACTCTTCCAGAATAGCCATGTCTATTCTTCAGACAACCACCACTTAAGGCCATGTTTGGTTGGAGGATTTTAATAATCAATATCTCATTTAATCATTAACGATTTTTGACAAATTCGTCCAACAGAGGTTTGTTAAGGTTAATGGCGAAATTTTTGTTTTTTGTTTTATAATTGCATGCTGATGGAGTATTGAAGTTCCCTAAATTATTCAATATTTAATTTCTTTGTAGCAAATTTTTTTTTTTTGTGCTTTAGTAATTCGATCAAGCCACTCACACCAATTTTAATACTCTTAGGCCCAGTTTGGTTGGAAAGGAATGAAAAGAAATTGAACAATATGTTTTTTTTTTTTTTGTTAGTTATGATTTTTTTTTAATGGAAAGGAAAGGAAATAAAATGATTTGGAGAGATAGGTTAAGAATGAACAAATAACTTTTGTTCTCTTTCAAAAATGGGAGGAACGGAAAGAAAAGACTATTATTTTTTAATGAACTATGTTAATGTCAACTTTGCCCGTGTTTGATAAAACCTAAAATTTATTTTTTAAAATATAAAAAGATATAATAGTAAATTTTTTAGATAGCACCTTTCATTTCTCTCTACAAACATCGTGTTACCTATCATTTCATTTAATTTAATTTCATTTACTAATCAACCAAATATGATATAATTTAACACTATTCTTTTTTATTTTATTTTAAGGTTTAGGATTTAGGGTTTACTAATATTCTCAATGATTTGCTTAGGAGGTGAAAATAACATTAAAAAAATGGTAATGCTACTTAGGCAGAATTCGTAGACAGAAAATTTTATATCTATTGAATGCATGTGGTGAGTATATGTGGTGGGGCCTACCACATGCATCCAATGAATGTAAAACTTTCTGCCTACGAATTCTGCCTGAATAACATTACCCTTAAAAAAATAAACAAATACAAAAAAAGTTAGCCATGGATAAACTTTATCATTTTGTTTCTTTACATTTTTTCTTTCATTATTATTCATTCAATCAATAGAAAGAACTAGATAGCCATCTTTTAGAAGGACTTCGTCCATGGTCTAACCTGACATTAGTATGTCGTGCCCCTCATCAAACCGAGCATGTAAAACATATGGTATTATACAATTTATACTAATATCAACACGTTTGTCAATGAAAAGAAAAGAAAAAAAAAATAGGAAGTTTAGCAATTTGATTCAGACAATATTGTATTCGATAGATGTACCATCTCTTCTTCTCCGAGTCTCTGTTGTATTGGGCACATCATCACGTTTGAATTGTTATTTATTAGTGTTGCGTGCTTGATATTAAAATTGCATTGAAATAAATATATTCAATTCCATGAATGTTTAAATTGCTATTTATGAGTGTTGTGTGGTTGATATTAAATCCACCGAAGAGGAGAGGAGAGAAGAGGATAGGATAGGACAGTCCGATTCCCGACACAACTTGCACGTGAAGAAGACTAACCCGTTTAGTCACGAGTTATCCGTTAGATGAGCGTCGTGTGGGTCCCATGAGGAGGGGAAGGTGGCCTTCGCGTCCCCTCTCGTCATCCTTTTTCCCGGCAACTTCGTTACTTTTTGTACTTGCTGATTTAACTGTAACGTAAAAGGACAGTTATACCCTTCATTTCAATTTATAATAATGAACTCAAATCCAATTCGAGTTTAAAACGTTTTTTGGAGGGGATGTAGCAGCCCATTTTGTTACTTGTAAAAATTTACAACCCTATGATAATTCCGTTTGGACTTGCACTATTATTGTAAGGCAACTAAAACCTAAACACACTAAAATTAAGTATTACTTATTGTTAATATATGAGTAAATTAAACCTAACACAATAAACATAAGTGATCAAAATTAAGTTAAATGAAGCTCTAAAACACGAGTTGAGCTATTTAGATTGGTCTAAAATTTGAATTAAATGTTTTCATATTTTGTGCTGTATTCGAATCCATCCCTTAATTTACTCTCATAATCTGTGCACGAAGAGTGTGCCAATTTATGATTATATTTTGGAAATTTATTTCAAACGGTTTTTATTTTATAACTTTTTTATAACAAGTGACAGTTAATGATTTTACTTGAATTTAGTACACTCATAAAGAGGGATTAAAATCCTCTCCTGTTTGGAACCAACCAGTCCCAGCCGGTGCGCTCAAATCGAGGGACTTATTGCATACATATGTGGTAAATACCACTTACCTTTTTGTGTATTTATCTCCAATTAAAAAAAAATCATTTACTTATTATACGAATACATATACAAAGCAGTATATACCTATATCTGATTTTACTCTCCATCCCGCCCAAACTAAACCCATCTCAATCCCGCCCAATTTTTCGATCGTCCTCTTCAGCCAATCAAAAACAGAGCAGAGCAGAGCCTTCCCCGGACTCCAGTGAAAGCACAGCAGATCGACATACCCGAAGAAGATTTCAGGATTTCAAGCCTTCTTTCTTCAAGCCTCTTTCTTTTTTGATCGAAACCTTTCTTAGTTCCACCCCTCTCTTTCTCTCTTCTCCCTCTCACACGATTCTCTCAGCCAATTTCTAATTTCTTGAATTTTATCCCTTTTGTACTGATTCTGATCTTCATATATGATCGAGAACCACATCCAGCTAGAGATAGAGATGCGGTTAGTGAGTGAGGAGAGCCTTCACGATCAAGCCGTGGCATAATCGAAGTTAGCACCAGTAGAAGCAGTTCATTTTGCCGACTCAGTAAATCCTCCATATCCAGAGCATCGCTTGTAGAAGTATCTGTAGAAGCACCTGTAGTTCACCTCGTTGCAGCACCAACTCTGGTTAGGTACACCCTCTCTCTCTCTCTATCTCTAAGTCTAGGGTTCATCGAGTTCAACTCACAATACCCTAACAATTGTTTCTTGGGTTCAGAGGGTTTTTTTCCAGTCATCAACGATTTCGATTGATGCTAGGTTCCGAATTTCTATTATTTTTAAGGTAATATTTTTCTCTCGTATTTGTATTTGTGTGTATAAATTTCTTAATTTTTATTTTTCCCTTTGTATTTGTATATCTTTGTGTTTAGATATATATATATATAAAAGATAAATTTAAGTGGAATAATTGAATTATGTCATCTGGCTTGAGTTTTGTTGAACAAGATCAACTCAAACATACCATTCAAAAAAAAAAAAATTCAACTCAAACATTTAATTTTACTTACCAAAAGAAAGAAACAGAAAGGATCAATTCAGTATAGCAGTGAGTTTTGCCTATGTGTGAAAGAAAATTTTATTATAAAGATATGAATATATTCATCAGGAGGCGACCTACTATAAGGATCAACATTATCCAGTATTCAGCCTTGGAAGGGTGGATGAGGTCAGATACCTGACATTTACTTCTTGTGTAAGGTCAGGTGGTTGCCCTCAAATTCAAACATGATTTTGCCATAAAACCTCATTCACATAATTCCTTGGTGTTAAAATTGTTGTTAAGGTGCAATTTTCCCATTCTCTTTGCTGGTTATAGCCTCTGAGGCTTTCAAAAAGTAGATAAATTCTTGAGATTTTTCTACATATACCTGTTCTTGTAATTGTGAAACCTCATTTTATGGTTCAGTGTTGCAGTGACCCTCATAAAATTCTAATTGCTGGCAAAACTAAACCTGTTCACAAGAAGGCGTTGATGTTATGTACTGACACTCAAGCCCTACCACTCAATACAACTTGTAAGTCTATTGTTTTTCCTCTTGGATTCATAACTCTATGGTACACGTTTTCTAAGTAATCTAATTTTAGTAGCATTGTCTCACACATTGTGCCTGTGTCCGCAATTGTAGGTTTGTACTTATTATTTATCCTACTTACACTCTTTTCATTTTTATCTTTTCATGCATTCGATGTCCATTTATTTTCTTTATTTCTTTGAGAGAAAGTCAAAGTCCAACAAATGCTTTAGACAATTACAATTACAATTGTAGTTCAAAATCAAAGTCCACTGTTACAATTAAAACTCAGGCATCTGATTTAATAACAGGTCTAATGATTAGTCGAATGAAAAAGCGAGTCTTGCAATTTATAAAATCTGAATGACTACTTGAATGCATTTTCAGATTCTGACCAGTACTTAATCACACTCACTTATGGCAATCAAATGTTTCTCAATCTCCTCCATGAACAACACTCTAAACACAGGATTCTCCTTCCTCACAACTCCAACCTGTTAACAGTAACAAAAGAGAATAAATAAATAAATGCATGCCACATACAAATGAATTCAACAAGCATTCTCCCAGATTTGGACAGACCAGTCTGCAGAACCAAAATTAAAATCTATTAAATCGGATGAACATAATTGTCAACCCATAATGTTCTATGTCATATATATATATGCGCGCGTATGTACATACGTGTAAAGTTCTGGCAAACTCAGCCACAACTCTGACCGAAAAGATTGAATTAATGGAACAGATAAGCATGAACAAGTGGAGGACTACCACATATACACTTCCTCTAGATCCTCTTTTATACCTATTGACTAAAAGATTGCAACTAATAGAATAGTACAACAGCTGCTGAGTTCTGCCAAGTACCAATGGAGATTTTGAAATTTAAGATTTATGTACAAGAATTTAACCCCACCCCTTACTTTCAAATGACATGTCAGCACTTGTAGTACAACGTTTTTGACAAACTTATAGGATTTAAATTACCTATAGAAATGAAAATGAACAGATAACTTGTAGTACAACGCTTTTTCTATGGCATTGAATCAACCAAGTTAAGCTATCTGGTACCTTTGGCTATGAAATTTAGCTCAAGTGTTCTGATATTGTCTGGGTTGGAATGGAGTGTTTCAGGGTAGGTGCAGATTTGCTGGGCAACTTTAGCAATAGCATAACATCAGATTGTCATCTTAGGGTTATGATCAACCAGGGGACATATAGTTGCCTCATCATGAGTTAGATTGTGATCATTTTAAAGAGTTGTTTTCATCATTTGTCCATTATAGTTCAGTCCTCAAATTCATTTCTTTGCTTGTTCATTAATAGGATTTGATGGTCTTATATTTTTATAAATAGGACTTTTTGTAATTTCTCCCCTCTTTTATTTTATTTTATTTTTTAGGGTCTAATTCATCCATTTGTACTTCCATTTTGTGTGTGGTTCTGCTACTCTTTAAGTTATTCTCCAATTTGCTTGCAATTTTTTACTACCATATTAGTGATGAAAAGGATCAAGATCGACTAAAATGTCTCACTTGTGATATGATGTGTACTAAAATTTTGTTTCAATATACACTACAAGAATTAGCTTTTTAGGAACAATCTTTTAGTGACAGTCCAAAAAACCGTATACCTTTCCATAAAGAATTCATTTTTGACACCACACTACAACTACCTTGATTCCTTGGATCTTGCTGCAACACCTTCAAAACCAAATTATAAGCAGGTTTGACTGAAAATTTCCCATTTGCAGTTGGACCCAAAATCTTGCTATCAGGACAAGGTAAAAGTTTCAGAGTGATCTGTAAAATAAGCCTACTATCCCTGTTGTTAAAATGTCGTTGAATCACATCATGTTTCCATAAATGTAAATCTTATCAATGAGCTCAGCCACCCATTGTAGTTGACAACCTCTTTTTCCTTAAGTCTCCCTCTGATTACTCAGATCTTGAAGCCAATTTTCAGACCAAATATTAATTTGTTTACCATCCCCAATTTTCCATCTTAAACCATTTCATAGCACTGGTTTAGCAGAATGGATACTCTTCCATGCCCAGGATGCACTCCTTCCACTAGACAAATTCAAAGATGAAGTAGAAGGAAAGTATTTAGCCTTCAAAATTCTGAAAAACAGAGAATTATCTTCTACTTCCAATCTCCAAGCCAATTTAGTGAGCAAAGCTTCAAGAAACTTAAAACCCAATCCTCTCACTTTCTTAGGTTGACAAATTGTTGACCAACTCACCCATCTCAGTTTGTACTTATAACTCCCACTTATCTCAGTTTGTATTTATCACTCCCACCCCATACAAAAATTAGACAATTTACTTGTCAAAGTTTTACACATGGTGGAGGGAAATTTGAAACACTGGAAAGAGAAAATGGGAAGAGCAGCCAGAACTGATCTCAAAAGAACCTCCCTACCTGCCTTTGACATGTACTCTCCTTTCAAGTGCTTCACTTTGGATGAGATTTGATCACTCACATATTAAAAACTTTCAACTTTAGATCTACCCAAAGCTGTTGGTAATCCCAAATACACATTCTTCCAAGAAGTATGCCACATATTTAGCAAACTTTTGATTTGGGACTACAGTTGTGCATCAGTACTGGGACTAAAAAACAAACCTGACTTGTCACAATTTACTAACTACATGTAGAGTTTTGAATGTCAGTCAATTGATTGAAGCTTCGGACACTTACAATATGATATTACTAATTCAGGGATGAGACTTCCAAGTTAGAAACATTTACCTTTTGCTTCATTTTTGTATGTGTTTGGGAACTTTTTTTTTTTTTTTTCATAATTTGATAACTTAAACACCTCCTAGAGGAAGAGTACTTGTCAGCGAAAACTTTTTCAAAGTGGAAGAGTACTTGATTTAATACTTTTGTTATATTTATTTAAATTGTAAGATGTTTAGTTCTTCTTATATGTCCTGTATTTTTTCTGTATAGGATCTGCAAATTAGAAAAGGAAGGTGCTATTTGATAAATTGGAAATTTTATGAGCTGAATTTATGAACTCTAACCACCCCAGCTCATGCAGTCACTGTTATTTATTTATTTATTTATTTGTGTCTCTCCAGAGAATAAGAAGAACAGAAGAACAAAAACTTGTGGAGGAAGAAGAAAAAGTAATAGCAGAACCAAGGACACACAACTGGCCTCTGCCAACATTCTAGTGTCAAATTTGCCAATATTAGTCCCACAAGTTCCTAGCTCGGTCAATCCTATGCTTTTCTAGCCTTCTTCTCTGTTATTGTTAAGAAAGGTGCGTTGTTTCCCTTTAAATTTCTTCCGACAACTGGTTGTAGCTGTTAGCTTAATTTGAGCCTTGAAACTTATGAATACTCTATTATTACTCTGTTTACCATAATAAGCATGCCAGTTCATAACCTTGGCAGAACCATAACTCTATCATAAACATTTAGATTTTGCAAAGTTGCATGGGTTGGAATAGAGTGTTTCAGGGTAGGTGCAGTTTTGCTGGGCAACTTTTGCAGTGCACATCTATCTAGTCCATGTAATTTGTTATACTCTTTTTTCACCACTCGCTAAAAAGCCTCATTTCTTCATAATTTGAATGTAGTCTAAAATATATATTCAGAGGAAATTCGTGAAAGCACTTGCACCATATATGGTTTACCAGAATACGAACACAATATGATCATCAATGTCACTAGATGTACGGGCGGATCTACTTCTTTAAGACCACAACGAATGCACCGCAAAAAGCCAGAAAGAATAGAGAGAATCTATTCTCAAGTAAATTTTCACAGAGGGATTTTAAGATAGCATTTGCACCATATATTAGTATTACATCACAATAAGAATGAGGATAGGAATACAAGATGAGCATAAATATCAGTAGCAAATAGTGTACAGATGGTATTGAGCATGAGCTTCCCCTGGTCTCTGCTTGGTCCCAAGCTTTGGTTTGGAACAGGCAGCAGAAGTCCCAGCCCTCTAAAGCTATGGTTGGTTCCTTACCTTTTAAAAAAACAAAACAGCTTATAGACATTTTTACAAAAAACACATAATATCAGAGATGGTCAATCTGCTTTATTAAGATTACTATTTGAAGGCACAGCAGTACGAGCCTTTTGGTGCTGTTCCTCATATTTTTGTGACCTGAATAAAAACTGAGGGATTGCATTACCACCTTCATTCAAACAGAACAGAGGTGGTGTCACTGTGTCAGCATGCATATTCAGGTTTTACCTTTCAACTATGAACAGGAAACTTACAGCATAACCCAGACAATGACCATGCAATATTTGATGAAGTGAATTTCCTTGATAAAAGTTACTCTTAACAATAAATAACATGATCAAATGTTCATTTCAGAACTATGTATACTTTATTTTGATTAACTCATTAAAAAGCTTCACAGCCAACATAAAACTATTGCTAGGACCATATGAACATGAAGCTTGCAAAGTTGATCATAGAATAAAAATGGGATGCGTTAAATGGAGGAGTGCTTCTGGAATATTGTATGATCGAGATAAATCTTTAGAACATTTGTTAGACAATTCATACTTTATTGGAGATATTAGTGGGTAGTTAAAGAAATAACACATTCATATAATAAGTATAGCATAGATGCGAATGTTGAACTAGATGTGTGGCAAGACAAAAAAACGACAAAATAGAAAATGAACACATTGGTGGGATGTTTGAGTTTGAAGTAGCACCTACTAGAGATAAAATGAGAGAGAGCTTGTTAAGATGGTTTGGCTGTGTGCAATGACGTCCAGTAAATCCATTGGTTAGGAAATGTTGTCCGTATTAAGGGTAATGCTAGTAGAAGAGGAAGTCCAAAACTAAACTAAGGTTAAAAAAGTGTGATAACACTAAACTAACCTATACATTGTTGACTGGTATCTTTCAAGTAACGTAGAATGCTCATTTTTTTTCTGTTATTTTTATTTATTTTTGCACTGGAAACATAGTGATATCATTTTGTTAACAGAATCTATGTTAACAGATCTTTTGATTTATGTTTGTCATTGATACTTTCAATATTGGATACATGTGTGATACAGATTGGCAAGTCATAGTTCATATAATTCTTTACTTGGCACACATTTTTGGCACGCTACCTCACGATTAACAAACCTTAAAGTTGGGACTTGGGATATTACTGTTATTTTTTATTTTTTTGCTATTGGTTGGTGCTTAATTGTTAAATTGTCTTATAAAGATCATATTTTGCCCATCAATTGTTGGATTTTTTGAAATTTTCTGATTAATTTTGGTTTCATTCATGAATTAGACAAATTGAAATGCCTAGATTTAAATTGCAAGCTAAAAAATCCCCAAAGAAGAAATCCGTACCTATCTCTCCAACAAGTTCAAGCGACGATAGTGATTACAATCCTTCTTCTACTCCAAGTTCTCCATCAGCTATCCATAGTTCCGAGATGGAAGAGAATTCTGAAAAGGCTACGGGAGGCGCTTCCACAACAGCTGCTGTAGATTCAGTTTCTAAGAAAGTAGGGAAGCGGCCTGCCGGAACCTTCTTCCTCTTTAGGTATACATTCAAATTTACATTCACATTTAAATTAAAAAAATTCCCCTAAGTCATATTGATATGTAATTTTGATTTTAGCAAGTAACACGAGATAGATGGGTTAAGTCAAATTTGTCTTTCAAGGTCTTGCAACTATTCTATGGCGGTTCTTGAGTTGGTGGTTTTCAATTGCAAAATTCATAGTGACAAAATTACTCTCAAAATATCAGTTCTGCTCTTTTTATGAACAAGTGTATACCTTATAACATGTGAGGAAAAAGTTGGGATGTTATAAGCATTTCATAGTTTATACATGTTAATAAAATTTGTGATGCACATACATTATCCTCAATTTATAATTTGTCATATGATATCAGATCTGATTTTGTGAAGAGCTATCGAGAAAAGCATGGACTAAAGGAAAGAGTTAAGAGCGAAGTAATGAATGAAATTCACAAGAAAGCTCTTGATGCTTGGAGAAAAATGAACAATGACAAACAAGCTCCTTATATCCACTTATATCAAAAACTACATCAAGAGTTCAAAAAGTCTGAACCAAATAAAGTTTCCAAAAACACGGTAATTTTTTTTTGGTAATCATTTTATTTCATTACTTCTCCTACTATGTTTGAGAAAATAAAATAATTATGTTTTCCTCTTATGTTATTTGTGTTTCTGAATGTAATGTTTTGTTATGATTCAGAACCAAATAAAACCAAAAGGTTGTTGGCATAGATGCTCGCTCCCCAAGTTCATTGAAGTCATATCCTATCTTGATGATGGAAAGAGGAAGGCAATTAAGGAGATTGGGTTTGAGGTTTTGTTGAACCTGAAATGCTCCTACTTGTCACGTTTACTTTGCCAATATTTAATAAAACATTTTGATTCAGATAAATCTCTTATTAAAGTTGAGGAGATAGGGTATCTGTCCGTACATGGGGATGATGTGCAATCTATCCTAGGATTACCTGCTGGCAATGTGAAAGTGCCAAAAAATTCCCACTTTGTTGCAGATTGGATAGTCCAAGGTGGATATCGAGCGAGGGGAGGAATGCATTTAGCAAAATTGGCTGAGAAGGTCAGAACATTAGAAGTTGGAGATGATTTTAAGCGAGCATTTGTCCTATTTGCTTGTGCTGCAATACTTAGCCCAAATGGTCATTATCAATGCCATATGAGCTTGTGGAAAGCTGTTGATGATGTTAATGCAATTAGGACTTACAACTGGTGCGCATATGTCCGAGAGTGTTTACTTAACAGTATAAAAGAAGATGCAGATGTGAAGGAAAAACAAATGTACGGCGGATGTATGATTTTCTTACAGGTATATAATATTATATTTCCTAAGATTATATATTTAATTTTTTATATAAAATTTGATTCTTTATTAATATGAATGTTGTCTCATTTGTTTCATGCAATTTAAAACAGCTTCTGTATTTGACGCGTTGTGCTGTGAAATACCCTTCTTATCCCAAGGGAGATATACAAAACATTGGTTATTGGCACAATGACCTTGTACGAAAACGCTTAATGTGGGAGAATGAGATGGGAGGTTTTGGACACGGTCAGGTAATATTATTTATTCTTCATTTTAAATATTTGTAGTATATGGAATTGAAAAGAGGATAATAACTATTTTGCTGAAAATTAACTTCATCTTTTAATATCAATTTGGAACAGTTGCTCCCGTTATGGGGCAAAGCATTTTGCAACACTACCAATGCGGGCCCATCTCAACATGGTTTATCCCCTTCTCTGTCTGAGTCATCAAATACAGATGTTGACCATGATAGTTATTCAGACACAGAGTTGAAGGTAAATATGTATTACATTATTTTAACTATGAATAGACTTTCTTGTAAAATTGTCGGTGCTCACCATAATCTCTTTACTCAGCGCTACATCAAAGAAATCCGGATGGAAATCCAACTAGCAGAAAAACATGTAATAGCTTCAAAAAACAAGCTAGGCAAATTAGAATCTTTTGTGAGGCAACGGAAGGGAAAGAAAAAAGCAAGAGTCTCGGTGGACACCAATGATGATGATAGAGGTTATGGGGAACCCTTTGGTGTTAATACTGAAGAGGACACATGGCATAAGGAACCCATTGGTGACCCCATTGATATAGGTGAGAGGACACCCTTTGTTGATGATAATGTCTACAAAACTGGTCAAGAACAGCCTGCTGCTGACAATGATGAGGACAAATGTGATAGGGAACCCATTGCTGACCCTGCTTACTTGAGTGTGACCGAACCCACTCCCAATATAGAAGAAGATAAATGTGATGCACCATTGCAACAGTCTCAGAAAATTTCAGAGACTGCAATTGCTGAAGAAGTGGAAAATGTTGCAAGACCCAAACGGAAAAAAAAATGTGGGCCTTACGGATACTCTCCCTGGATAAACACAAACAATAAAAAAAGTAATTTCAGTGATGACCAGAAGAAAAAGTTGTTTTATGTGGCAGCGGCTGGCCATGAGAAAGAGTAAGTGTAATAGGCACTCAGAAAGAAGTTGTTTTATGTTGTTTTAAATTCTATATTGTATCATAAATAATTTATGGTGTGGTCCATATTTGTCTCAGTGAAGTACTGGTTTACATGTTCGATGAAACCCTCCGTCGACGTGAGCTGTCACACTTTTTTGACAACAATTGGGTATCGAGCCTTGTGAGTGGATTTACCTAACTACATTTTTTGTATTTATATTCAATGTTATATGTTTTTCAATATTTCTTTAACTAATCAAATTATTTTCTTTTAACAGATGATTAATTTCTTTGGAAATGTTCTGAACAATGAACAAGGAAAGAATAGAAAGAAGTTGTTTCTTAAAAGTTTTGTCGTACAATTAATGGAGGATAACAACATAGAGAAGATACAAAATTCATCGGACCGTAGGTCTGTCTTGAAAGGTGTATGGGAGAAGTACAAAAGACTTGCAACAACTGATTTGGAAGACTTAAAGAAATCGGAGATGGTTAGTATGTTTGTTCGTGTATATATAATATTGACTACTTTAGTTTTGTTACTAGTAAGTGTCCCTGTCTCATATTATAGTACATATTCAAATACAAGTACTTTATATTTTAGATGATTATAAAGTGAACATGTCATTTATTTTGAGGTTTTTTATTTATTGTTGCAATAACAGCAAAGTTTATTGATGTTCCCTTTGGCACAGTTCTTTTTTCCTGCATGCTTGAAGCAACATTGGTTTTTGTTAGTTGTCAATCGTCCACGGAAAATGGTTGACTATCTTTGTTCAAAGGGACGTCCCTCTAGACAACCACACTATGCGGACTTTGTGGTACATGTCTATTCAGATTATTTTCAGGGTTATTAATTTGTGTCTAGGTCATCTATTTACCAAATCTTGTGTTGTATGTCAGAAAGAGTTTCTTGAGATTGCTTTTGAGGAAGAGTGGCCACATTTTGAAATAAAAAAACGGGACAAATTACCGATTCAGCCTGATGGGTATGTATACCTTATTTACATGATAAATAGTAATTTAAATACAAAGCAAGTAAGTAACTGATTTAGATAAATAGCCTAACCAGATTTCTAATAAAAAATTCGCATATTAGGACATCATGTGGAGTGTTTTTGATGAAATTTATGGAGTTGTGGAATGGCGACGAGCTTTCCCGCGACTTCAATGTAAGTATAATGTATTATAACTTTTTAGTTACCAATATTCAATTACGTTTCACAACTTTGTTTTGTTCTTAATGTTGCAGACAGATCCAAGGGTTATGCGTTCTGAGTTTGTGCTACAATTTTTGGACCATCCGATGAACGAAATTCGCGATCACATCACCCTAGAGGCCAACATTGCATGGAATGAAGCATATTCTAAAAATGCAAAGTGATGTGGATGACTGTATTTTTATTGATGACTATATATTTTGCCACAGTTAGGTTTATTTAGATGGCTTATTCATTATATCCCATCCCAACTTATGGATGGTGTATTTTTTGGCTTTGTTTTATTTTTTTTATGGATGACTGTTACATCCTAATTTAATGGAAATAGGCAGGTTTTTTGAAATGTATGTTACATCCTATTTTAATGGAGATAGGCAGGTTCTTTGAAATGTATGTTACATCCTATTTTAATGGAGATAGGCAGGTTCTTTGAAATGTATGTTACATCCTAATTTAATGGAGATAGGCAGGTTCCTTGAAATGTATGTTACATCCTATTTTAATGGAGATAGGCAGGTTCTTTGAAATGTATGTTACATCCTAATTTAATGGAGATAGGCAGGTTCCTTGAAATGTATGTTACATCCTATTTTAATGGAGATAGGCAGGTTCTTTGAAATGTATGTTACATCCTAATTTAATGGAAAAAGACAGGTTCCTAAAATGTATGTTATATATCCACTTAAACGTAACACGTTGAAAACCTGAATTATATGTTATATCCTCAGATCTTAAACGTATATTGCATCCCAACTTAAACGTAACACATAGGAAACCTGAAATATATATTACATCCCAACTTTAAGGTAACATGTACGGTACATCCCAACTTAAACGTAAGACCAAAGGAAACATGAAATGTATGGTACATCCCAACTTAAGGTAATAGGTTGCCCAACTTAAGATAACAATTTAGAAACCGAAAATGTATGGTACATCCCAACTTAACGTAACAGGTTGAAAACCTAAAATGTATGGTACATCCCAACTTAAGCTAACAGGTTGGAAACCTAAAATGTATAGTACATCCCAACTTAATGTAACAGGTTAGAAACCTAAAATGTATGGTACATCCCAACTTAACGTAACAGATTGGAAACCTTAATTGTATGTTACATCCCAACTTAATGTAACAGGTTAGAAACCTAAAATGTATGCTACATCCCAACTTAACGTAACAGATTGGAAACCTAAAATGTATGTTACATCCCAACTTAATGTAACAGGTTAGAAACCTAAAATGTATGCTACATCTCAACTTAACGTAACAGATTGGAAACCTAAAATGTATGTTACATCCCAACTTAATGTAACAGGTTAGAAACCTAAAATGTATGGTACATCCCAACTTAACGTAACAGGTTAGAAACCTAAAATGTATGGTACATCCCAACTTAAGGTAACAGATTGGAAACCTAAAATGTATGTTACATCCTAACTTAACGTAACAGGTTAGAAACCTAAAATTTTTAGTACATCCCAACTTAACGTAACAGGTTAGAAACCTAAAATGTATGGTACATCCCAACTTAACGTAATAGGTTGGAATCCTAAAATGTATGTTACATCACAACTCAAGGTAATAAGTTGGAAACCTAAAATGTATGATACGTCCCAACTTAAGCTAACAGGTTGGAAACCTAAAATGTATGGTACATCCCAACTTAACGTAATAGGTTGGAATCCTAAAATGTATGTTACATCACAACTCAAGGTAATAAGTTGGAAACCTAAAATGTATGATACGTCCCAACTTAAGCTAACAGGTTGGAAACCTAAAATGTATGGTACATCCCAACTTAACGTAATAGGTTGGAATCCTAAAATGTATGTTACATCACAACTCAAGGTAATAAGTTGGAAACCTAAAATGTATGATACGTCCCAACTTAAGCTAACAGGTTGGAAACCTAAAATGTATGGTACATCCCAACTTAACGTAATAGGTTGGAATCCTAAAATGTATGTTACATCACAACTCAAGGTAATAAGTTGGAAACCTAAAATGTATGATACGTCCTAACTTAAGCTAACAGGTTCGAAACCTAAAATGTATGGTACATCCCAACTTAACGTAACAGATTGGAAACCTAAATTGTATGTTACATCCCAACTTAACGTAACAGGTTAGAAACCTAAAATGTATGGTACATCCCAACTTAAGGTAACAGATTGGAAACCTAAAATGTATGTTAGATCCCAACTTAACGTCACAGGTTAGAAACCTAAAATGTATAGTACATCCCAACTTAACGTAACAGGTTAGAAATCTAAAATGTATGTTACATCCCAACTTAACGTAACAGGTTAGAAACCTAACATGTATGTTACATCACAACTCAAGGTAATAGGTAGGAAACCTAAAATGTATGTTACATCCCAACTTAAGGTAATAGGTATAAATCCTAAATTGTATGTTACATCCCAACTTAATGTAATAGGTAGGAAACCTAAAATGTATGATACATCCCAACTTAAGCTAACAGGTTGGAAACCTAAAATGTATGGTACATCCCAACTTAAGATAACAGATTGAAAACCTGAAATGTATGGTACATCCCAACTTCAGATAACAGATTGAAAACCTGAAATGTATGGTACATCCCAACTTAAGATAACAGATTGAAAACCTGAAATGTATGGTACATCCCAAGTTAAGAAGTTTTCTCAACAACATTTAATTTGAGTCATGTACATTCAAGGATACTCAACTTAACATACAGCTGAGAAATGTAATTGCTAGTCATATGCCAACTAGACATGTAAAAAATACATAAGCCCTTCCAACTCAAGTTTTAAATAGTTGTTGTTGTGTACTACGGTTAATCTCCGGGATTGGCATATGGGACGTTGGCGTGAAAGTTGAATGACTGAGCCTAAGATCAAGATTGATGTTGTAGCAATTGTTACCTGAGGCCTGCATTTCAAAACAGAGTTATTGAAATCTGAATGTATTAAAACAAATATTTAATGTGCATTCAAAATAAAAAGGCATGTAGCATATGAGAGTAGTTACTATTAAATCTTATACAAATTGAAGAGGAACTTGAGAAAACATGCCCAAAGTCAATTTAAATCACAATTAAAGCTTAAAATATAAGAACATAATAAAATATTAAGGTGAAAAAGTAGATATTATTCACTTGCCATATCAGCCGCGCATGATTCGTCATAGGAAGAAGGAGTATTGAATAATTCTGATGAAAACATACACGTATCACCAATATTAGTCTGCAAAAATTTAAGTGTTCATTAGAGATTACGCAATGAAAGCCATAATTTATATTCCATTACGAAAATAAAATTGTATCACCTCACTTACCTGGTTTGAAGGAGTCATGGGTTGACCAAAATGAATACCGGAACTATAAGGTGGTTCGCAACCCTGTCTTTTGTGCATTACAGGTGGTGGCACATAACAATGATCATTGAGAAATTCAGATGGAATTTCAGCACCCTTCAAAAAATAAATAATGTACCTCTGTTAGGTTAGAATTATATTGTAAACAAAATAAACAAATTACTATGTAGATGTTATCCAAACAAGTTATTAGATCTCATTTAGTGACAACAATTCTCACATTGACTAGAATATAAGAGGGGCTTGTCCTCCTACCACTACTACCTGCCACTTCAGAAACACCAGTGTCCTTGGATTTCTAGAACAAAAGAAAAATGTTAAGAGATTTTACAGTTTCACAATGCAAAAAAATTCATATATAATAGTATACAATGATATTATGATAATATGAAATGTATGTTACATATCCACTTAAAAGTAACACATAGAAACTTGAAATGTATGTTACATCCTAACTTAAACGATGAAATTTTGGTAAATACCTTAAGTTTTCGTTTTATAGCCTTTTTCTTCTTCTCCACAGATTTCTCCAAATCAGATTTTATCCTACGCCTTCGTCCTTTAGATGTATCTTTAGTCTTCAAGCCCTTGGCATTTATTCCAGTGGATATAGGTGGTAAACTTGCTTCTTTCCCAACTGAACTTTGAGTAGAACTTCCTTGTGCAGATTTTTTCCATTCCATCGCCTTTAGTAATAAATCATTGTATCCTTCATTGGTTTCCGATGCAATAGAAGATATTTCAATTAGAATACGACAAAGGATCCTATGTCGTCGCCTGATTTCAAGTTTAGGATCCACCATAACTTCACCAGCAAGAATTTCATCCATGTTACCATGTCTAGCATTTCTAGTCCACCTTGGTAATATATATTGAGAAGGCAATTCATTGATGTTCATCACCTCTTTAAGAACTTTCAAAGTGTGACTGCACATAATACCCTCCATTTCAAATTTTCCACATGAACAAGATAATTGGTCATCATCTGTCCTTGTCACGCATCGTTGCACCCCATTTTCATGAATGCCAACTTTATAAACCCAGTGTCCATTACTATCCATGGCACTGTAGCTAATGATTCTCTCGCTGACACAAGCTACTAAGAATTCTTCCTGAAAAATCTCAAATATCCTCCTTGTGTAAGTCTTTCCGGCTTGAACTAAAATTTCACAATCTCTTTGGAGTCTAGGTAGCTTATAGAGCAAACCATACTCAGCTTCATACTCTTTGTAACGCTTGTCGGATAACAGCCTTTCAAAGTGATTGAAGAAATCTGGAAGTGTTAGTTGCCTCGTCAAGTACTCCTTCAATCGAGCATTGAAGCTTTCACTTAACTGTGTGCTACGCATTCCCGCGGACCACACATTTTTAACAAATGCCTTAGCCCATCTATGTCTCAAACCAAACAAGTTGTCCAGCCATGTGTTATCAACAACACCATATAATGTTAACATTTCTTCCCATTTGACTAAAAAATCATCTTCTTCCTCAATGCAAGACATGAATTTGGATATCACATTTTTGATGTCTTCGTCACCTTCAAAAAATGGGCCAAGATGCTTTTGTGCATTTTGCATTAAGTGCCACGTACAAAGATGATGTTTCGTCCCGGGCATAACCTGCGTTAATGCCTTTGCCATTGCTGCATCTTGGTCAGTCAAAATCGTCTTTGGCGCTTTACTAGACATCGCATTCAAGAATGTATCAAATAACCAAGCAAAAGAATCAGAAGTCTCGTCATACATGAAGGCTGCCCCAAATACAACAGTCTCCCGGTGATGATTAAGACCGAGAAACAATGCAAAAGGCCGATTGCCGTGGACAAGCTTGTATGTTGTATCAAAAGTTATGACATCTCCAAAATGGCCATAATCAACTATCATTCTCGAATCTGCCCAAAATATATTAGTTATCATTTCTTCATTATCTAATTGCACAGCATAGAAGAATGAAGGATCTTCGCAGGCCTGAGTCTGAAAATAATTCATCAGCCAACTTTTATCTCCAAATTGAAGCTCATTTTGTCTTCGAGTCCTTATATAATTTTGTTGATCCAGCTTAGTGAAGCCAATAGATTGTTTCCCACCAGCTTGTTTTCCCATTAACTCATATGCATTACGAACCGCAATTCCTGAATCGGAAGCAAACTCCACATCAATGGCTTGAATTGCAGTAATTCTTCGCTGTGAAGGCATCATGTGAGTGCACTCCTCAATTATCAAAGGATGGTTGTGAGTTTCCACAAATTTAGAAACGAAGTACTTTCCCTTTTCGTTGTTATATTTAATATGCATGAGTGCACCACAGCCAGTTCGTGTTTCAGCCCTAGGATTTCTTGTTGATATATCCCTCTTGTCCTTCACCCTAATACCCTCCTTGGAACAAACAAACAATCTGGATGTAATTTTTTCAGTAACACGACTTTTATTAAAATATTCTCTTCGAATACTGAATCCGATTCTACCCCCATATGCATTGTAAAAATCATATGCGTCTTGCTCAGTATCAAACTCCATCGAAAACCTTGGTTTCCATTTTATTTGCTCAGGCTCAAGAACTGAAGCATTTGTTGTGTCTTCAATGTTAATTAATTCAACTTCCATTTGAATAACTTCAATAACAAACATATATAGAACACAATTTAGCAAAATAAATCATAATTGACTTGAATTTTATCAGTTAATCTAAGTATAACATCAAACATGCCCTAGCACGCTCTGTCCCAAACATGTCCTAGCAATGCATTTACATAGTCCTATGTAACTTCTCAAGACAAACACTCCATGTTTGCACACTCTGCCTCCAAACATGCCCTACCAATTATGAAGGAAAATTAACAACAGAAACGATGTGTTATCTCACATAATTAGTCAGAAATAAACTGCATCCAAGTCTATAGCATACGAAACTCTAAATGTAAATATTTTATTAGTGTAAGATAAGCCATAAATGCACAAATTTTAGGTTTCTAACTTGTTATTTTAAGTTGGGCAATCTGTTACCTTAAGTTGGGATGTACCAAACATTTTAGGTTTCTAACCTATTACCTTAAGTTGGGCAGGCTGTTACCTTAGGTTGGAATATATCATACATTTTAGGTTTCCTACCTATTACCTTAAGTTGGGATGTATCATACATTTTAAGTTTTCAACCTGTTATCTTAAGTTGGGCAATCTGTTACCTTAAGTTGGGATGTACCATATATTTTAGGTTTTCAACCTATTACCTTAAGTTGGGCAGCCTGTTACCTTAGGTTGGGATGTATCATACATTTTAGGTTTCCTATCTATTACCTTAAGTTGGGATGTACCATACATTTTAGGTTTCCAACCTATTATCTTAAGTTGGGCAATCTGTTACCTTATGTTGGGATGTACCATACATCTTAGGTTTCAAACCTGTTACCTTAAGTTGGGATGTATCATACATTTTAGGTTTCCAACCTGTTACCTTAAGTTGGGCAACCTGTTACCTTAAGTTGGGGTGTATCATACATTTAGGTTTTCAATCTATTACCTTAAGTTGGGATGTAACCATACATTTTAGGTTTCCAACTTGTTATCTTAAGTTGGACAATCTGTTACCTTAAGTTGGGATGTATCATACATTTTAGGTTTTCAATATGTTACCTTAAGTTGGGATGTACCTTACATTTTAGGTTTCCAAACTGTTAGCTTAATTTGAACAATCTGTTACTTTAAGTTGGGATGTACCATACATTTTATGTTTCCAATCTGTTACCTTAAGTTGGGATGTACCATACATTTTAAGTTTCTTGCCTATTACCATAAGTTAGGATGTACCATACATTTTAGATTTCCAACTTGTTATCTTAAGTTGGGCAATCGGTTACCTTAAGATTGGAATGTAACATATAATTCATGTTTCCTATATGTTATGTTTTAGTTAGGATGTAACATTCATTTAAAGTTTTCAGCCTATTATTTTTGCTCTAGCTATGGTTTGTATTTTATTTGTTCCCTTAATTATTGAATAAACCAAGAAAGAAATGGTGAGTTTGTTTCTAAGCGTTTTATACCAAATAAAATAACAGCCATAACTTTAGAAAAGAAATATTAAAATTAACTTGATATAACACTCAAGAGGCTAGTGTGCAAATGTAACAATAGTGGTGATTTCATTGACGTGGCTTTCTCAGAAAGTGTGATAAAGCCTTCAGTTGACACCTTTTGCAATTAATTACCTGCCTAATAAAAATTTTACTTCTATTTTATTGGCATCAGATTCTTCAAAATTTTCATAATTAGTTTAGTCAATGAGTGAAAGGCTACTGGAATGCTTTTAGACTTATTTCAAAGATTAATACCATCTGTTGAGTTTTTAGTCGTACACTTTTATCATGAAAGTTAACAACTTATAGGCTTTATCATGACAGTTAACAACTTTTTGGCTTTCTCATTTATGGTCTTTCACTTGGAGGAGGGAGCTACAGAGAAGGGGTACATAGAGGGTAGAATCACCTGGTGAAAGGTAAGTTCACAAAAAAAACATAGATTTCGAAATCGACATCATTAAAAATAAATCCACCTGGTAAATTGACTGAACCAAAGTATAAAAACACCAAACATAACATCAAGAAACCCATATTGTATAAATGACCAATCCCACAAGCACTCAGCTCGTACCCCATCCCATATAAATAAATAAGCACCAATGTCAGATTCAAAATCAATAATATCACCAAAGATATACACAACATTCATGATTATCACCAAAGATACCAACTTGGTCACACACACACACACACACATATATATATATACCAGAGTGAGTAGAGAGCCTTGAGCGCGTATCCTTGCGTTGAGCGTTTTTGTTGAAAACGATCTATTTTTAGCCAATAAAGATGCTAACTAAAGTGTGTGTGTGTACATATATATATATATATATGGCTGAAGAAGATGATCAAAAAATTGGGCGGGAAAAATGTTTTTTGTATATGTATTTGTATAGAGGCGTAAATGGTTTATACTGCTAGCCTCAGTTAATTTTTTTATCCATTTTGGTGAGGTGGCTTAGTAAAGTTTAGTTAGTGATGTGGCTTACCCACAACCACATATAGCACACTGGCTGGAACAGGACTGAATCCTCACAGGAGAGGATTTTAATCCCATAAAGAGATACTAGTTTATGATTCCACTAGAGTTTTTCAATTATATTGTCTCATTTTCCACAATCATAAATTTCTGTGCAGTTTGAAACACACAAGTTCCACGAAAGGAGCCAAAACATTATGGGGGTCAGTATAGTCATTTCATGCACATTCAAAGATTTTTAGTACTATAGAGTTGGTAAATTCTGGTTCCAAATTATTGTTGAAAAAATCCCAAGAGACGACAATAAAAGAAGGCCGTCATCGGTGATTTCTTAAAGCTCCGCTAGTCAATATTGAATTCGAAGTCTGTAAATTTTGAATTCTTAAGTAGCGAAACTGTTTCGGTACTTAAGAATTGTTAAACCGATTCGTTTTCCAAATTCCATTGATTCAGAAATCCGTATTTTCAAAATTTTGAATTTTAATTTCGTGTTCTTAGGGGATTATTTCATTGTGAATTTTGGTCTAATTGAGATAGAGCAACCTAAGAGTACTGAAATTATCGTGATCGTGCGGTCCGGTGAAGCTAGAAGATGCGGGGTCAGGAACATCGATCTCCGGTCGCCGTTGACGGTGGCCGGATGGATTGGGGGGTGAGAAATTGGTTGGACGGTGGAGGAGGAGGTCAGTTCAGTGGTTTTAGTCACGAAAGCGAGCATGATTTGGCGGCTATGGTGAGCGATTTCTTGGAGAATGGTAGCAGTGGACCTGAATCTTGCCACAGCAGTGACAGCGATTCTGGTTTCTCTGATATCGCTTCTATCGCCGATAAGATTTCGGTGACTCTCTCTCTCTCTCTCTCTCTCTATATATATATATATATATATATATATATATATATATATATATCATAGTATTTCTTCTGGTTAGCATTTCATATTTGTAAATTGGGAGCAAAACAATGAAGTGCTACTTATTAGTATGTTATCAATGTCATTACTAAAATAAATGAATCATTCATTCGGTTCATGTAGTTCTGTCTTAAAGGGGAATTTCGACACCTAAATACAACTTGAGGATACTACTGTGAGTCTAATTGTAAATGAGGAAGATAATTAAAGATTATATAAGTTTACCATCTAGTAGTCATTGTTTAATATGATTGAATTGGAAGGGAAATCGTATAAGCCAGGTAGTAACATAGTTATGATTCATGGAATATATTACTAAATAGTTGAATTAAAAAAAGAAAAAGAAAAAAGGAAAAGTTAGTAGCACCCGAAAATCCCTAAATCGGATGCTCGTTTTGAACCCTGATCTATCTCACATGACGCCTTAAAAGGTTCACGCCTTACTGTTTGACCAACTGAGGAATTTGCGGGAACTTATGGATTTGACTGTGATCTTGAGTTTGCTTAAAGAAAGCAAATTTTTGCACCCTCAAGGTTCAAACGTGCAATCTTATGAATGCTTTCATGTCATGAATGACTGAACTCAATGAAACTTTTGTTTATAATGGGAAATATATTCCTTTTAGCATATTTCTTTTACATTTACATGGAGATACAATATGATTTATTGTATAGCACACAGGCATTCTAGTGGTGCTCTTGACTTCAGGGTGTTCCTAAAATTGGCAATTTAGCTCTTGCTCTGTGTTTGTAGTGGGTTCTGTTAAACTGAAGTCAAACTTTCCACGATGATGGTTGCCAGAGAGCGGGTCCCGGTGGGAGTCCAAGCTGTCACAGAGGAGCCCACTGTTCTATGTGGATTATAAGAAGAGGGGGGGGATTTGATAAGAAAAAGAGGAAATCTGGGGGGTACTGGAGATTGTTTAAGAAAAAGGTTCTTTTTGTCCTGTCCTTTTTGTCCCGATCCTGGTTCTCTACATTTCTCTCATTATTTATAGGCAAAAAGTCTTTCCTCACCAATGGTCGAGGTTTTGCGGTGCTAAATATCTGTGGTAAATATCTGTGGGTCAAGGGTTGAGATTATACTTGTCAGAAAAGGGTATTCGCTCACCTCACCTGGTTATCTTCTTTCTTATGTGACAGGCCAATCCATGGTGCAAGGTCCTCATCTTAGCCAGAAATGAGATCCGTCACGGATTTAGCGTACCTTGGACTCCAGCCTCCGAACCCAAGCCCTTGGTTCCCATAAGGCAGTGATCCGAGCTCTTACCCCCCATAGGAGCGCGGAGTGCCACGAGGTTTATCCGTAGGGAGGAGCTCCTCGTAAAAATGGAGGTTGATCCGTAGAGAGGACCTCCGCGAGGTTTTATCCGTAGAGAGGAGTGCTTCCTCGCTTTGGGGGAAATTGATCCGGAGAGAGGATTTCCCGTGATGTTTGTCCGTAGAGAGGAACTCATCACCATCCGAGCTGTATCCAAATGAAAGGATAGAGACTCGTTTGAGGTTTATCCGTAGAGAGGAACTCCTCGCAAGGCTTTATCCGTAGAGAGGAGTGCCTCCTTGCAAAATGGAGGTTGATCCGTAGAGAGGACCTCCGTGAAGTGTCATTAGCAGAGAACAACTTGCCCAAGAAAAGCAATCACCCCTCTGAGGCGTGCCCTTCACAATAAGGGAAGGAGCTCGAAGGTAAATTTCTCTCACCGGAGGAGCTCGATTAAAATCCTCTATCCGAAGAGGGACTCGATGGAGACTCTCTCCTCGGAGGAGCTCGAAAGGGAGGCAAAGTCAAAGTGGGACCGTTGCCACCTGGAATGGCTGAAGGAGCTCGAAAGGGAGGAAAAGTCAAAGTGGGACCGTTGCCACCTGGAATGGCTGAAGGAGCTCGAAAGGGAGGAAAAGTCAAAGTGGGCCCTGCCCCGTGGACCTACGTGAAAGACCCTAAATGGCCTGAGTGGTCCATACCAACAATTAGCCCCCTTGTGCGAGGTCCTACATGTAGGTCCTCGTACACAACGCGGAATGCGAGCTCGAACCCCTTTCTGCAAAAGTATTATGTGTAACTATCTCGAGGTGCCTCCTCGACTTCCTCGAAAACTGTAAAGTCACCGACCTTTCAAATCGTCATTAATGACTGACAATGATTCAGGCCGCCTTTTGGCGCTTCGTATTTCGTGCTTTGCGACGGTTCAACGCCTCGGATTTTAGAGCCTTGCGTCGCTTCGGTGTCCTGTCGATCAAAATTCTCCCTACTATAAATGGGGGACTTAGAAAATTTTCATTTTCCACATTTCTCTTGCCTTGCATCTCTAAGTTTCCAGAGCAGACTTTGAATTTTTATTGCAATTCCCCTCTGCTTCCGAACTCATTCAAGACATGTCGAAGGCTAGCTCTCATGATGTCCCCGAGGTACCCCCTCTCGAAGAATGGCGAACAGCCCCATTCTTTGGCTCTGAGGACCTTTTCTGGGAGCAAACCAAGTCCTTAACAGACGCAAACGAGCTGGTGGGCGAGCCCCTTACCATAGATTCAGGGCCTCCTGTTATGGAGGGACCTCGACTTCCCTCTGATTCCATCCTTCGATTTAGGATCGAGCGAGGAGACTTTCCTTACTCCTTTTTGTACCTCCCCATCCCCACCACCGCTTGCATAGGCTGGGAAGAATGGACAGATTACATCTTTTCTATCCCTGCCTACGAAAAGCGCTTAAAGAACGCGGGGATCTTCGAGGCCATTGCAGGTACTCGAAGCCTCACCATTAACAGAGATACAGTGGGTCTCCAGGTCCTTCTCTCGAGGTGGAGCACTCACTCCCATACTTTCATCACCTCTTGGGGTGAATTCACTCCTACCCTCGAAGATGTTAATGTCCTCTTGAGACTTAACATTTTTGGCACAACTGACCCCTCAACCTGGACTTTCTCCGAAGTCGAGGAGAGACGTGTGGCAGCTCTTCGAGCGGAAATCCAGGCTGCCAGTAAGTTGGCAACTCGCTTCAACAAAAAAGGCGAGGTGGTTCATGAGTCCCCCCCTGAAACTGGGGGGAAGTGCACTTGGGTTTCTCTACTCCGCCACTTCTTTAGAGACTTTTCCCACAACGATACAAGCAAATGGGTGGCAGGGCCCCAGAGTGAGAGTCCCTTACGTTTGGCAGCCTACATCCTCTGTTGGCTGTCTCGCTCTGTTTTTCCAGGGCCTCCCGAGGACACTCCGAGCCCTGACCTTATCCCGCTCGCAGTGAAACTCGCTCGAGGAGTGCACCTTCCTCTTGCCCCTCTATTCTTGGGCACCCTCTACCATGCCTTAGACAATTTTCACACGTACTATGAACAGAGTGTGGCCAGGCTTCATGTTGCCTGGTTTGGTTCAGTTACCTTTCTCCAGATGTTCATGTATGAACATTTCCCTCCGTATGCTCCTCGAATGAACTCTGGAAGTGGTGGCCACCGCTTGGCTAGATGGAACAAGGTGGCTACTCCTCGGAAGAAATTTTCACAATTTATTGACAATGAGCGACACTTCAGAGCTCGCGTTATTACTGGTCCTCCCCCACCTTTCTACAGCCAGACTGTTGGCCAAGTTTTTAGAGGAACTGACCTGTATTCCAATGCGGCCCTTACCAATTTAGCATTTATTGTGCCAGGGTACCTACCAGGCTTTGCCTCTCCAGAAGTAACAATTAGCACTATTTACCGCCCTGACCGGGTAGCTCGCCAGTTTGGCTATGATCAGACCATCCCCAGAGGCCATAACGAATTTGAGGTCCAAAACTTTTCATCTGCCATAGCTCGGTTCTTAGAACATCAGGTCGAGCTCTTGGTACGAAATCGAACGGAATTGGTGGTGCCCTCAAGTACGCGGAGAGGACTATGGGCAGTGGGATCGAGGGCCTACTGGCGAGGTGTGCTAGACAGATTTCAACTCTTCATTATCAGTGAGGCTCCTCAACGCCCAACTCCTATTCTGCAAAGGAATTCTATCTTCCGCAACAGGGCGGACCCAGCTTCTCGAGGGCATCTATGCACAACTCAAGGACTCTTACCTTTGAGCCACACTTCCTCTCAACCGGCCATAACCACCAATGCTCCCACTAATGTGGATATTTTGAGGAGCTCCGCGCCACCAAAAGGCCCTGTAGCTCCTCGGGTGGGTAGGAACAAACGAGGAGCTGAAGCCGACGTTGCCTCCTTTGTCCCTGCTTCTGGACTCTCCAAGAGGGCTAAGGTAAATGAACTTCAACCCCCTGAGTTAACTCTTTTTTTTTTAGAAGCTTGAAGAAACATTTTTTAACCTTTCAGGTCACTCAATCAGCCCCCCCTTTAGTCGATCCCTTGGAGTCTTCTCTTTCCCCTCCTCGAGTATCTGAAGCAATTTCAGGAGTTCACACCCTATCCCTCTCGAGCTTACCTCCTGAAAGTGGCCTGGAGGTGCCTCAGGATGACCTGAACACTTTGGGGGTGTTGTCGAATCCTCCTGACCAAACTTTGGGAGTGTTGGATGAGCTCGTTCCTATTCCTAGCGCAGGGGTGCCCGTTGGCCTTTCGAAGCACGGCAGGGGGAAAGAGCTTGCTCATGTGCAAACATCCCTTCGGGATGAATCAGATAGCGAGGCTAGCCTATCTCCATTAAGCCTTGGCAGAGGTAAAATCATAAAATTTTGTTTTCTCATCAACATTTATTAACTCCCCTTTTTCTAACAAAGCTTCTCCCCCTTACCTTTGCTTTCAGAGGATAGAGATGTCCCTTTTGAGGGGCTTGCTGGAAACTCACCAGTATCCCGCGGGGCTTCAGCTCGGGCTAAAGGAGATAAAAGGGGGGTCCTTGACGGACCTACTGCGGAAACTCGAACTACTGCGGAAGATGAAGAGGGCTCTTCTTTTCAATCCCTGGAATCGGAGGAAACAAATAGCAAAGGGGGTGAGAGCCCAAGTGTTGAAATTCTGGGCCCCCAGTCCAGGGTCACCGAAGCGGTGCTTCAGCCCCCTACTCACGATGCTCTAGCGAGCCCCCCAGCTATTCCTGCAGCCACTCCGAGCGCTGGTTCCACAGCCTTGCCTTCACAGTCTCTTCCCCCCAGGCCTCGCATTCTCCTCAGGCCTTCTGGACAGCTGATCACCTCTGCTCCACAGACATTTGGGACTATCACTACTCCTCGTCCCATTGGAGCATTGGCGAGTCCTAGGCTGGGTAGGAATGTAGGTCCTCGCCCAGCTGGATTGACTTCACTGCCAAGGCCTTCCCTTACACTTGCAGTGCCTTCCATCTCAGCTTCAACAACTTCTACTTCCATTCCTGAAGAACACCTGCTAGAGCCAACTGCAAATCCCTTAAGTGCCGACGCTTTACTGGAATCATGGGGGGGCGTTTTAGTGACCTCTTCTCGTGCTCAACTCCTCGCCCTCCTCAAGAATAAATATCCTGAGACATTTACGGGTTTGGATGAAATGGGGCCAGAATTCCTTGGCTTTGTGTATAATTCTTTGTGCCGAGCTGTCCTCCATCTTCGCCAGGCCTCGGACAAGCATTTCGACAGTTCAGACTTCGAGCAGCTGAATCGTGAAATTCGAGGCCTTCAGCGTGCTCAGATCGATATTGGGTGGCTGGAGCAGGGGATCGAGAAAGTACAGAAGTATGAACAGAGGGAGGCCGAATTAAAGCACCTACGGAGCCTACAGGACCAATTAAATGATAAAGAAGTTATTCTTCAGGTCAACGAGTCAAAACTGAGAGAGCTGGAATCAGGGGTTCAACATTACAAAGCCGAAATCGAGCAGAATCGAGCTGACATCGATCAATTGAAACTCGATATTGATTCGACGGTGGCCAAGATGGGGCCTGTCGTGCTAAACCTCACAGACTTACCATAGCATGATGTACACCCAGATCTTTTATGCAATCTTTTGTACACAGGCTCCCCTTTGTTTTTATTTCGAGCAATGCAAGCTCTTTTGTATACAAGCCTTCAATTTGCAATACAGAAAGATTTCTCTTTTACCACTTGTGCATGTATATACTGCTTTTAGTACACGAACCTATTTATGCAACATTCGCTATTCAACTCATGAGCTCAAAGCACAAACATTGCACTATCATTGGAAGGTCCAAAAGTTTACATAACTTCTCTTTTAAAACTCAAAATTCCAACAACAAAAGGAACTAATGCACTACATAGATCAAGCCAAGGCAACTTTATCATTCTAACTAAAATACGCCTTAAGCCACTTGACATTTAACATAGTTGTTACCATTTCAGCTCCTAGCTCGCCTATTTTGTAATATCCAGCCTCGAACGATTGCTTGATTTCATAAGGTCCTTCCCATTTAGGTGTAAACTTCGGAACCGCGAGACCTCTCATTACATGAGGGGCGGCTTTTAAAACGAGATCACCTTCTCGAAAACTTCGAGGTCTTACCAAGGCGTTGTAAGCTCGAGCTATCCTTGCTTGATATACCTTCGTGTGCTCACTAGCTCGCTCTCTACGCTCGTCCAATACTTCGAGCTCTGCTTCGCGCTCTAACTGACTTCGCTCAGCGAGACTCGCTGAGGGGACAGCAAGCTCGGCTGGCAATACGGCCTCGGTCCCATATACCAGTGAGAACGGCGAAGCGAGTGTAGAGCGCTTGGACGAACTCCGATATGCCCATAAGGCGAGGATGAGGTGGTCGGCCCATTTGTGTTGGAAATCCTCCAAAGTCCGGCTGAGGATTCGAAGGAGGATTTTGTTAGTAGCCTCAGCCTGGCCATTTCCCTGGGGATAGTAAGGGGTAGATCGATGATGAAGAATGTCATATTGGTCCATCAAACGCCCAACTTGATTATTGACGAAAGACGTCCCATTATCGCTCAAAATGACCTTCGGAATCCCAAAACGACAGACAATGTACTCTTTTATAAAATTTGAGATAGCAGGTCCTGTCGCTTTCTTCAAAGGTATCGCTTCTACCCACTTGGTATACATTTCAGTTGCAGTGAGGATCCACATATTCCCCTTTGACTTGGGCGAGATTGGTCCAATCAAATCCATACCCCAAGTATGAAATGGCCATGGGGTTAAAATCGGATGAAGCTCTGTAGCAGGAGCGTGGATTCGATGATCATGGATTTGACATGAGCGGCATCGCTTGGTATGCTCCTTGCAATCCTTCTCCATGGTGGGCCAGTAATATCCCAACCTTATGAGATGCGTATAGAGCTTCACACCTCCTTGATGCTCCGCGTTATGCAACTCTTCCATGACGTGCTGGGCATCAGTCTTGCCGAGACATCGAAGGAGTCTTCCGCCAAATCCTCTTCTAAAGAGTTGGCCATCGATCAACTCGAATCGTTTAACTCTCTTTTTCATCTTTAAAGCGTCGGTACGATCCGGAGGCAGCGATCCCGTCTGAAAGAAAACAAAGAACGGAGCTCGCCAATCCTGGTGCTCCAAAGTCACGAAACATTCAAGCTTATCTCGCGCCTCTGCGCAGTCTAAGCAAGTCTCCTGCTTAGCCTTGGCCTCCTCGGCCATTGATGGCCAATAATAGCCCCGTCTCTGAAGCCGCCTATAAAGACTTATTTCCATTGCCCCACAAGAATGCTCATGAACCAGGTCCAGGATAGAACGACCCTCCATCTTACCGACGCATTTCATGAGCAGCCCTCCCGGGGCTCGGTAGTAAAGGATTCTTTGGTAGATCAGGAAGTCTTTGAGGGCTGAGAGAGGGATTCCTGATGGGCTTCCTCCAAGCTGTGCCTCGATAGGAGCTCGCCAATCGGACTCCTCGAGGTCCCTTTCCTCGCTACTTTGACACGGAGAGGTCTTCTTTTGAATTTGTATCGAAACGACCTCGCTTGGAATTTCCATCTTGGATGCCAAAGTTGCCAATGCGTCAGCATGTCGATTATTAGAACGAGGCGCGTACTCCACTAACAGCTCCTCGAAACTCCGGCTCAATTTCTGAAGTATGCCTCTATAAGCCGCCAATGATGGCTCTCGCACAGCGTACTCCCCGTTAGTTTGCTTTATCACCAATTTTGAGTCCCCTTTGACTCGTAACCTTCTGATACCGTGCTCTCGCGCAGCCAAGAGACCAAGGATGAAAGCTTCGTATTCTGCCTCATTGTTTGTGCACGCAAAGTCGAGTTTGTATGAAAAACTTTTCTTTTCACCGGCCTCAGATGTCAGGACCACTCCGGCTCCTCCTCCACTGGAGGTCGAGGACCCGTCGAAAGCTAAGGTCCATTCCCCCTCGACTTTAGCCAAACATGAACAATTCAGCTCCTCGCCTGGCAGATCATCATCCAGTGGCCCGAGCTCCTCCGAAGGAAATTGAGCAATGAGGTCCGCCAGAGCTTTGCTCAATATGGCCTTAGGAGTGAGGCACTTGATTTCAAACTCAGCTAGCAAGAGGAGCCATCGCGCCATGCGACCTGACAGGATGGGCCGGGACAACATGTATCTCAAAGGGTTGCATTTTGTCATGAGCTCGACCGTATGCGACAAAAAATAATGCCGAAGCTTTCTGGCTGCGAAAATGAGAGATAAACAATGTCTTTCAATGGGCGAGTACCTTGTCTCAGCATCCTTTACAATTCTACTGATGTAGTAAACTGGGCATTCTTGACCTCTGAATTCTTGGGCTAACAACGCACCGATCGATCTCGAAGTAGAGGTTAAGTAGAGCTTCAGAGCCACCCCCGCCTTAGGAGCAATCATGGTAATTGGCGAAGAGATAGCGATCTTCACTCACTCAAATGCCTTTTCATGCTCTGGGAGCCAACGAAAGGGCCCTTTTCCCTTCATTAACGAGCCGAACGCATGAGACATCTCTGCCAAGGCGGGAATAAAACGCCGAAGATAGGAAACTTTCCCGATAAAGCTCTTTAACTGCTTTAAGGTCTGAGGATGAGGCATATCTATGACGGACCTTGCTTTCGTACGATCAACGTCGATTCCCCTCTTGTGCACAACGAATCCTAAGAATTTTCCTGCGCTTACTCCAAAAGCACATTTAAAAGGGTTCATCCGCAAATTATAAGCCCGACATCGGCAGAAGACGCGCTCCAAATCGACGAGGTGTGCATCTCGATGATGTGATTTAACCACTAAGTCGTCAATGTAATCTTCCACACTTTGATGAAGCATATCATAGAAGATAGCTGTCATAGCTCGCTGGTATGTGGCACCTGCATTCTTCAAACCGAATGGCATTACTATAAAATAAAAGTTGCCCAACGGAGTCCGAAACGCTGTCTTCTCCGCATCTTCTTGAGCCATCCTAATTTGGTTATACCCGCTGTACCCATCCATAAATGAAAACATCTTAAGACCCGCCGCGGAGTCTATCATAGTGTCAATGTTCGGTAATGGGAAATCATCTTTTGGGCATGCGGCATTCAAATCTCGAAAGTCTACACATACTCGAATCGTACCATTCTTTTTCTTCACCGGTACAACGTTGGCGAGCCAAGTAGGATGTAAAATGGGCTTGATAAACCCTGCGGCCAGGAGCTTCTGCACCTCCTCCTTGATTTGGAGCTCCAACTCTGGCCTGAAATTCCTCGAAGATTGTTTAATCGGTGTGGCACCGTGCCGGACGTTGAGATGATGAGAGACCAACCGAGGGTCTAATCCTGGCATTTCTTCGTATGTTCAGGCAAAAACATCTCTATACTTCTTGAGTAATAACACCAGCAAGTCTCGCGTCTCTTTCTTCAAGTGTTTACACACATACGTAACCCGCGGGACTCCATCATCAGTCAGGTCAACTTCCTCGAGCTCTGACGCATCATGAAGCTCTTGTGTCGCCCAACTTTCGTTGGCCTCGAAGGGATCAGATATTCCGGGGAGGAATTCGGACCCCTCGCACCGTCACGAACGATACGCCACTCTCCCATCCGGGAGGAAGTAACGTTTGACGGTGTATGCTGTTTTACGTGGGGGTATCGTGAGCTTTGCCGCAGCCTGCTGGGGTTCGAACTTGTCAGGGTTCGACTTCGTTTTCTTCGCGCTTCGCTTGGGCTCGGGCTGCAAATCCTTCCACTTGGGTAGCGGAGTAGCGCGAAATTTCGTGGGTACACCATCGTCTTCGTCGAGCTCTTGGAAGAATTTGGCTTTGGCCATGTGCACCTCACCAGCCAAAAAGGGTCGGTCCGAGCACGGGACCGTAACGCTTTTCCCTTTTAGTGTCCCTTTCATGCACTGATGATATGACGACGGGACCACCCCGAATTCGTGCATCCACCCTCGCCCGATCAACAGATGGTACGAAGTCTCCGCATCTATAACATGAAATTTGGTAAGAGCTGAGAATTTGCCAATCTTGAGTTGGGTCACCACGTAGCCCTCGGTTCTCAACGAGCTGCTCGTAAATCCCATGATTTCAATGGGTTTTTGTACCAGGCGATCTTTTCGCAAACCAACTCTTTCAAAAACGGACAAAGGCATGACATTCAAAGATGAGCCGTTATCCATGAAAGCTCTCTTCAACTCAACCCCGTTAAGAACAGCAGGAACGTACAACGGCCGATTGTGTGGTACTTGGACCTGTTTGTCTGACTCCGTGAATGTAACTGCCCCTTTTGTTTCGAGCTGTTCAAGTACCTCACATACCGAAGGTGTTTCTCGCACTAGCTCGCCCATAACCCACACGAGGACCCTCGCCACTTCTCTCTGAGCGATACATGACAGTCCGAGCTGGTCCAGAACTACCCTGATGCGCGGTTCCTCTAATAAATGAAAGGCCCGGCTATACTCCTCATCCACCAGCGCTACCGCCAACGCCTGGGGGTCAAGTCCTTCATCTTCTTCGTGTGATACCAACATTGCCGTTACATTCTGCTCATGAGTGGGGTATGGGTTACTCCTGATATCGGGTGGATCTAGAGTTAGCTCTTTTCTGGCGATCCGCTGCTGAAACATGTTCCTTAGGGCCCAACAATCGTACGTCGGGTGGCGACAATGGCGATGATACATGCAGAAGCGCGGATGGCGCTCTTGTTCGGGTGTGGGTAGGACCTCCACCTCAGGAAGTGTAATCGACCCATCAGTTATCCATTGGTTAACAATCGCCACTACCTGCTCGGGGGGGCAAGGAAAAGGCGGTGGCAAGGAATCTGGATGTCGAGGCGCTCGTCCCCTTGTCGCTCTTTTAGGGTTACGCTCCTCGGCGACTAAAACCACAGGCCTTCGCCTCCCTCGATTTTCCTCTGCTATCAAGTTTCCGGCGGCAGCAGTTACATCTTTTGCCAGATTCCTGGCCGCCGTGATCAGTTCGGCGAACGAGTGCAGTTTGAGGTTCACCAAATGAATTCGGTAATCTCTTTGCATCCCCTGGACGCAAATTTTAGCCAACTCTTCTTCATTGGTATTTTCATAACATTCCATAGCTTGATCATGGAAGCGTCGAACATAATCGGACAGAGCCTCCTGCTGCCCCTGGACCTCCTTTATCAACGAAAGGGTAGTAATCTTTTCCTCTGCCTGGAAGAACTTGGCGTGGAAGCGTGCAACCAGTTGTCCCCAAGTAACAATAGAGCCTGGCTCTAAATTAACATACCACTTATAAGCTCTGTCCGTCAGAGTTTTAGAGAACTCCCGTAGACGAAGATTATGATCATGGGCGTGTCTCCCCAGAGATTCGATGAATCTTACCACGTGCTCACGCGGATTTCCTTTTCTTCCATCAAATTTCAGAAATTTGGGTTGCAAATAGCCTTCAGGATAAGGGAGGGCAGCTACAGCTCGGGAATACGGTGGCTCGGCCTCTATATCCAAAACTTGACTATTCCGCTCTGCACTCAGAAGGGCTCGAACCTCTGCTACCGTGGCATAGGGTGCTCTTAGGGGGTCCGGCTCGACCCTGGCGGCGGGGCATGTCACTCTGCGGATTTGCTCATACGGATGCTCCGCGTCCAGGGGAGTAGTAAACAAAGCTCGTCGTACCGGACCGCGGCGCGGAGCCGGGACTCTTTGGGAGCCGCGGAATGATGATTCGGGCATCACGATTCTGGAACGCCTCGGAGAGTCTGCATAGGCGAATGCTCGCGTCGGCGTGACCAGTTCTCGCTCGTCATCAACCCTTTGCCTATTGACCGCCATACTATGAAGGGCAGTCATAATCTGGGCTTGATTTTGCTCGAGCTGATCGATACGGTGGGATAACTCGGCACTTCCTCCTTGAGACGATCGCGATGCGGAGCGAGCCCGAGACGCAGAGCGAGCTCTGTGATCTGGCACAAGCGGTACGTTGCTCGCGCTCTGCTCCGGAGGGACCTCACGGTCAACAGGCTGTGCTTGGCTCGCTGGCTGATTTTGCAAACTCATAATGGCAAAGATTGCTTCCCCAGTGAAGTCGCCAATTGTTTGTAGTGGGTTCTGTTAAACTGAAGTCAAACTTTCCACGATGATGGTTGCCAGAGAGCGGGTCCCGGTGGGAGTCCAAGCTGTCACAGAGGAGCCCACTGTTCTATGTGGATTATAAGAAGAGGGGGGGGGGATTTGATAAGAAAAAGAGGAAATCTGGGGGGTACTGGAGATTGTTTAAGAAAAAGGTTCTTTTTGTCCTGTCATTTTTGTCCCGATCCTGGTTCTCTACATTTCTCTCATTATTTATAGGCAAAAAGTCTTTCCTCACCAATGGTCGAGGTTTTGCGGTGCTAAATATCTGTGGTAAATATCTGTGGGTCAAGGGTTGAGATTATACTTGTCAGAAAAGGGTATTCGCTCACCTCACCTGGTTATCTTCTTTCCTATGTGACAGGCCAATCCATGGTGCAAGGTCCTCATCTTAGCCAGAAATGAGATCCGTCACGGATTTAGCGTACCTTGGACTCCAGCCTCCGAACCCAAGCCCTTGGTTCCCATAAGGCAGTGATCCGAGCTCTTACCCCCCATAGGAGCGCGGAGTGCCACGAGGTTTATCCGTAGGGAGGAGCTCCTCGTAAAAATGGAGGTTGATCCGTAGAGAGGACCTCCGCGAGGTTTTATCCGTAGAGAGGAGTGCTTCCTCGCTTTGGGGGAAATTGATCCGGAGAGAGGATTTCCCGTGATGTTTGTCCGTAGAGAGGAACTCATCACCATCCGAGCTGTATCCAAATGAAAGGATAGAGACTCGTTTGAGGTTTATCCGTAGAGAGGAACTCCTCGCAAGGCTTTATCCGTAGAGAGGAGTGCCTCCTTGCAAAATGGAGGTTGATCCGTAGAGAGGACCTCCGTGAAGTGTCATTAGCAGAGAACAACTTGCCCAAGAAAAGCAATCACCCCTCTGAGGCGTGCCCTTCACAATAAGGGAAGGAGCTCGAAGGTAAATTTCTCTCACCGGAGGAGCTCGATTAAAATCCTCTATCCGAAGAGGGACTCGATGGAGACTCTCTCCTCGGAGGAGCTCGAAAGGGAGGCAAAGTCAAAGTGGGACCGTTGCCACCTGGAATGGCTGAAGGAGCTCGAAAGGGAGGAAAAGTCAAAGTGGGACCGTTGCCACCTGGAATGGCTGAAGGAGCTCGAAAGGGAGGAAAAGTCAAAGTGGGCCCTGCCCCGTGGACCTACGTGAAAGACCCTAAATGGCCTAAGTGGTCCATACCAACACTCTGCTCTCACGCTTGTGCTCGTGCTCCTGCTTTCAATCTATGCTTTGACATCCTAGAACATCAACTGTATCTTCTTCTTTTTTTTCTATTTGAACATCAACTGTATTTGCTATTTCCTTATGCAGGAGAGTCGAACTAGCTAATACTATTGTGACATTTAAAGACTATAAGGGCTAATTTTATTTAGTATTAATTGCTATTTCTTGGTAAACTTTATAGGATGCAGTTCCCACTGTGGGTGTTAGATTGAAAAGAGAGTACTGATCTTTTGAAGTTTATTACCTTTATGGTTATTTTATCTACCTCGATGATTACTTGATAAGGCTGATACCATATTGAAACTTAGGGATTACCATATTGAAATTGAGATAACAAATCCAGGTTAAATAATTGAAGTAGCTTGTCCTGGTGGAAGGATTGGTATAGAGGTCAAGAGGAGAGAAAACACCTACTTACGTGAAAATAGAATTATTCTGATGTTGGTGATGTTGCAGGACAAATATAGAGGCTTATTCATGTCATTGGTTTCAAATATGGTGAAAGGCAATATTTATCATATTTGAGCAACAATTTGGTTCATTTTGTTAAGATTGAATTGGTTAGATCCAAGTGCTTGTTAAATAAGGATCCTCTTATTGAAGCCAATACATGTAAGGAGAAATAATATTTATTGAGTAAGGTGCAAAAATTTCACTTTTGTATGTGGTAATATATAGTCCAGTTTGATAATTGTAAGAAATGCTATCTTTAAAGAACTGAAAAGTGTCCTTAGCAGTAACATGTGGATTTGTAGTTTTGCACCTCTCCATTTTGAAAACCTCTTCTAGATTCTGAACTTCTAGTTACAGGATTCCCCATCTTTCTGAATACACATGCCGCACATATAGATTGTATGTGACTTTTTTTGCTGATTACCTGCAGTTGTTTAAGCAATCGGTGGACCAGTTTGAGAGCGACTTGTTATCAGTGGTTCATTCTCTAATTCTTTCTATTAATGAGATGGACTATCATCTCAACAAGTCTGATACATGCAATGCTAGCTGCATAAGGTTTTATTTGGTGAAGCTCCTGCAGTCGTCTGGTTCTGATGCAGCTGTATGTGCAACCAAGTGGCAGGGTTTTGGAAAAATTCCTGGAGGTATATTTGCGCAATCTTCAATTTGAAATACTAATATATTTTGTTTTTGTGAACCATCTAACAAAATTCTTCTGAGATTCAAAAGGAGGAAAAATGTGATGGTGCTGCAAGTCAGTTGTCTCACCTTTCCCATTGATCCATAAGGAGGAATATTAGCTTACATGTTTCTGATTTTTTATATTACTTGTAATGAAGGTGAACATGAGTTTATTGATGTGATCACTCATCGTGGTGGTGGATGCTCTGAATGTTATATCATCGATCTTGACTTTCGAAGTCACTTTGAAATAGCAAGAGCGGTTGCATCCTATGATGCAGTTTTGAATTCTCTTCCGGCAGTTTATGTGGGCTCCTTGTCCAAGCTAAAACAATTACTTCAAGCAATGGCGGATGCTGCAAAATATTCTCTCAAGCAGAACTCAATGCCTCTCCCCCCATGGCGGTCCCTTGCTTATTTGGAAGCAAAGTGGGAATCTCACAGCCAGAGAGTGGCTAGTCCTTATGATCGAAGCAACAATAGCAGTTCCTCTTCCAGTCATCAACATTGCATTCGGCTACTAAGGAGGCTGAAATCCTGCATCCGATCTGAAATCAAAGCAGAAGGATTGTTGATATATGCAAAGAATGATAACAAGGGGAGATTAAAACCCGACAGATGGAGGTATTCTTCATTTCGGACCCTATAAGGATGCCAATACTCTTTGGGGTAACTCCACAGTTTTATCGCGTAGGAACTATTAATATTTTTTGATGCTTTTGTTCATGGCCATTTTTTCCCCAACAAGGGCAATGTGCCATATTTCCCCCCCCCCCCCCATAAAGAAATGTAGAAACTCAAAAGCACGGGTTAGTATAGTTGAGCCTTATAGGGACACTACTTTAATGACCATCACATGCGATATCTTGTTCAGTTGGCACCAAAGGATAAGATTTTCTCACAATTTTGTTATTTTCATGCTTTAAATTGTATCAGAAGTTTTGATATGTATTGTGTTTGCAGTGTGTTTTGCATCTCGAATATTGAAGTGATATCTCACTGTGAAGCTGGAGACTAAGTCCTTTGTCTATTCAATAAGATAAAAAAATCCCCTTAATACTTGAAATTTGTAATTTTCCTCTTGAGTTGAAAGAAGTTGAAATCTTTTCCCCCTTCTACTTTCAACTATGAAATGGATTTTCAAAATAATACTGTAATGATGAAGAATGGTTTTTCAAGATTTTGGAAGATGAGGTGGATGATACTTACTATAAGGTTTGTGATTAAATCAAGAACCTCAAACATGTTTTTGTTAGGGTTAGGTTGTTTTTAGTTGACTTTGGAATTTGCCTTCTTGCTAGAAATGGTTAGGTTAGGGTTCAGTAAAGTGCTTTTTGAAATAATTTGCTGTTAACAACTGTGCCCGACTGTACGTCAAAGGATTTGAATTTCGAATGACTTCCTAAACTTGGAATTTAGAGAGAGAGAGAGAGAGAGACTAATATGTATTTTACTGTATGTAGACGAATGGATAGAAGTTCTTAATAGTCACCATTGAGGTGTATTAATTGGAATAGAGTTTTGAATTGTAGTGTTGCAATTCTTGTTGTAACACTACCTAAACTTGTCAGAATATGTGGTGTGAAATGGAACCGATTTATATGATTCCACATCTGGATCCATATTTTAATGTGATGATTCGTATTTGAATTCGAATACAAATTGGCTGCTATGGACATCATTCATATCCGACTCAAATAATTGAAACATATTCGCACCGAATTGCCCATAGCTTTACTGCATTTCACAGACATTAATCATCGCATATGGATGGAATTATAGATCAGCTGAATAAGTCGAAAGGTAGAGGATCAAGAATTAATGTTGAACACACTCTCAATTATGCTCCCTCCAAATAAATATTATACACAAAAGGCAATTTGCAAACAAAGATTTCGCTTGATTCAACTTTTCAATTTGAAGATGATGCTTAAACAAGGAAAGACCACACAGCTTAACAGAGAGACACTGTGAGAGAAGAAACAGTGATTCACAAAGCTTGTACTTGTACATGAACAAGCTGTCTTTGTGTTAAGCAAAGTTTTTATTTTTGGACAGTACTTACCTGTTGTTGACGGGTGAGTAAGTACTAAGTAGGTGCTCCTGTTGACTTTGTTATTGTGATTTAAATGCACATATCTACTTTAAATACAAAATCAGCGAATATGTGTCATCTTCTGACCACTGATATGGTCCAATAACAATTGGACATATCAACTTTAATATAAATTTAATAAAATCATCAATAAAAGTAATACAAAAGTATTGACGTGGTTTCACGTACACTTCCCACCTTTCCTTCTCTCTCTTCTACCCCTCTTCCTAGATTCAGGCCACCTCCACCTCCACTGCGCGTCTTCATCTCACCGTCCATCAACATCACTCAATGCCATCTCCATTGTTATATAGCCTTAGGTTAATTTTTATTTTATTTTTGTTATTATGTGATGGTATTTATCATGTGATGGTCTCCCACAAAATACGTGAGTCGCTGTGTGTTAGAATACAAGCTTTTAAGTTTTGTTGGTGTTACCGTAATCATATAAAAAGCAACCTCCAATTCAAGAGCTTCAAGCGCACTACGCACCAGGTGTTTATTAGGTCACAAGCTTTTAAGGTCTTTCTTTTCACCAAATGTTTTGTCTTGGATACTCATCAAGGAGGTAGAACAAAAAATTCACAGCCCTACAAGGAATATGATGATGTCCTTGGAGTGGAAACAGCGTGAATCTAAAAAGGGGTAGAAGAGAGAGAAGGAAAGGTGCAAAAATTGCGTAAATAGTAAATACATAGATCTGAATAAAATTTATTTTAGGTCAATACAGCTGTATTTCTCTTATGTATCATTTTATTAATTTTATAATTAAAGTTAATGTGTCCGGTTTTTATTGGACTACATGAGTGGTCAGTAAATGACATATACTCACTGATGAATGGGTAAATATTGTCTATCAGTATTAAGAAAGTAATAACCCTTCAAGTCACAGATACACACACATAAATTCGGCCAAGATCATAAGATAATTTTGCCCCACCTTTTGATCATCACCAAGCAGTCTTGCTCCCAAAGCTATACATGCTAAAAGTGGTTTAATTCTTCGTGGAGGATTATAATATATATATATATATATATATATATATAGCATTGATTATCAGCTCAATCATGACTTTTTAGTAAGAGGAACTGAGGAGATGCCAAACTAATTTGAAGGGTAACAACTTAAAATCAAAGGCCAAAGCAAAATTTAAACCCTGAAATTAAAGTAACATTGTTATTCAAAACTTTGACAAGAAAAACCATGAAATTAACCAAATTGTGTTAGAGCTTTACCTCCCCAGTCAGGCAAAGCTGGAACACATACAGTACCAACGACGACATGAAAATTAAATAAATCATAATCAAATATTCAACCACATCCAGCACCGTAACTGTCACCAGAATGAGATTAATATATATATATGCTTTGATAGTATGTATATATATATATATATATATATATACTATCAAAGCATATATGCACTTTCACCACAGTCACTGGTACCGTTGCTATCTTCTCGGTCACCTTGAGAGGATGCACTTTCCCCAGAATCACCACTATCATTGCCATTGTCGTCTCCTCCGACTTGCTGCTGCAACAAGGAAATACTCCATACAAGTTATACAGCTAGAAATTATCTATAAGCGACTCTTTCACGAATTTAAGTTACTAGATTCTTTTCGACCTTATAGTACAACTAGAAAACACAAATGCTTTTACATGAGTTACCTACTCGTGCATATGTGAAAAACCGTGTTGCTCGAATATTCAAGAATATTTATAATTTTAAAATATATATTTTTATTTCTAACATGTGTCACAACACATTTTAAACAAAATTTGAACATTAAGGTGTAATTTTACAATAATAATATTATAGTATAATTGCTAATTAAGAAAATTTTAAAATTTATCTGAAAAAGAAGCACAAAATTTATCTATGCAAATTATGCAATATAACTCTTAACTTGTTTATCATAATATTTTATAAAAGAAATGTTAATAACAATATATATAACATAACTAGTTATTATTTAAATCTATCCATGGATACATACATATTAATATTTATACAGATCTACATTTATAAATATATATATACACACACACAATTGGCTTTAATTTCCGAATATATATATGGTCATATACTTTCTTGCGTATCCATATCCTATTCAATAAGAATTCGTCGTTTCATACTATTGGTATAGTATCGTCCGCATCCATGCTTCATAAGGTTTATTTAGTATTTAACGAAAAAAAGAAGAATTATGATTACATTTCTTCATAATATTATAAAAACTGATAAAAATTGTTTTTATATATAAAATATAATTCATTATTAGTTATTGCCGTATAGTATCATTTTTTTTTAAGATTTGTCATATGACCGTCCCATACCATATCATATCCTTATCCTATGTTCAAATGTGATCCATGTTCAAATGTGTAGAAGTCACTTAGACTTGTGCTTTTTCATATGTATGCAATTAGAAAGACCACCAAAAACTTGCATATCATATCATAAAAATCAACAATAAAATTAATTAAAACTGGAGTTTCTAGAACAGCTTATTAATCCATGACTTTGTATTCAAATTTATTGGCCAAACAATAATTAATAGTTGTATAATCAGCAGAAAAAGATTGAGTTACAATATCAGATTAGTCTTAACCCAGTGCACTTCTTCATGCTAGTTGAGGATCCAAGTGGATATAGTTGCCATAAACGTGTTTTTTCAGATTAAAAATAAAATAAAAACGTACAATATAATACCAGATTTAGAACTGTAACTATTATGAGACATTAAAATTATATATATATATATATATATTCTTCTTACATGAAGTGTGTTTGAATTAGAAGGAAAAGCTCTTCATACCTTTACATGTTTTCGTGAAGCTATATAATCCAGAAGCTCAACTCTAGATCGACAGCGGTGTCCAGTTTTCACCTCGATATAATACTGCACATAATCATAAACTAGACATCGATCAGTTCTCAGTCAAGCTCGTCCAAAAGAGTAAGCAGTTTCTCATCATGCCAAATTAAAGTCCAAAGATTAAAAAGTCATAATAATAAAGTATTTTATCGGGTTTTTGAATAAGATATATGATAAATTAGAAATCAAATATGGATTGAGTGAGAGATAATTTATCGGATTATCAAATCAGATTGGATCACATATATTCTTTATCAGATTCGAATCGGATCAAGTCATATTTAATTCGAATCCGATCTGGTGACATGTCTATTTATACATTTGTTTTACCTTAAAAGAAAAAAAAGAACTTAGAGCTAAAAATTGACCATCAACTCAAAATGGTAGGCAAACCCTACATACAACTGTTCAAAATAGTAGGCAAACCCTCTCAGTTATTATTATTATTTTTTGGTAAGATGTATTAAGGGAAAACGTGTACAAATAATAGGAAAACCCTACAACACATGCAGGGTATATGTTATAACGCAGTTCCAAGTTCTATTAAGCTTTGTAGGAATTCACTACCGGCCGTGACGGACCCAGAAATTTTTGTGAGGGGGCAACCTTTAACACTAATTTTTTTTTTTCAAGTCATCTTAATAATTCTATTAAATAAATTTATTATTGTTCATTGATAACATTTACTTTATTATTAAAAATTTTCAAAAAAATATTTATTTCATTAATTTTTTAATTTATCTATTAAAAATTAAATGAAATTTATTAATTTAAATTATTTTTATAGATATAGCAGAGAGAGAGAGGGGACAAAGACTCAAAGAGAGAGAGAGGGTAAAAGAGAGAGAAATAGATCGGATAGAGAGAGGGGACAAAGAGAGAAAGAAAAGAAAAAAGAGAGAGAGAAAGAAAGAGAAGGATAGAGAGAGAAATATTGGGGAGAGAGAGAGAGAGGTAAGAGTTAGAGAGATTAAAAAAAATTAGGGGGGCCTAGTGGAGTTTTTTTTTGTAATTTTAGGGGGGGCAAAGTGTTATATATAAGTATAGAATTTGAAAAATAAAGGTATATAGGTGAAGGAAAAAAAAAATTCAGGGGGGGCATATGCCCCCACTGGACCCTTCATGGGTCCGTCCCTGACTACCGGAGAGTAATAAAACAAGTAATAGATGAAATATCATACACAATAGAGGGATTCATAAAAGTATATCTCACAAAGGAGAAGTAAACTAGTTAAAAAGAATTATAGTGAAGGTAGGGATGTTTGCCTCTCTGACAATACACACGTCCTTTTATCTTTGCCTTTTCAATGTGTATGAGGGCATATATTTATAGTGCAAGGTTCCTAAGTATTATGCAAAGGATTTGACTCATTCTGACTCTTGTCCAATGCCTAAGGTGTTAGGCCAGTAATGATTTTCTACACACCTAAGGGGTCAACTTCTTTGCTTTACCATGTCTTCAGATGGCATGCCATGTTAGCCTTTAATGCAGACATTAAATACATTTAGTTTTTCCACATTGGCAATGGTTGAAAGCATTATCTCGAGAAATGGCTAACGAGTGAAGACAGAAACTAAAACTTTCGTCGATTCTAAAAATGCCACATTTTTTGACAACGCCATTACATGATCCATCTATTGTGTATTGTGATGATCCATAAACTGCATGAACGAGTACGGATAACGCCATTACTTCACATTAAAGTGAATAATGGAATCCGTTGGAACAAGCGGTGTAATACTAACCTCCGTTTCTTCCTCCAAAACACCTATTTCTTCTAAAGGCAAACCTTCCTCTCCAAAATGGTTTGCCCACCACTAGAATATATTATTGTCTCCAAAAATTGGAGCCGCCCTATGCCACTCCGAGCCAAGCACAACGTGAGGAGGGCTCTCATCTCTTTTGCTCAATTCTCTCTTCAGCATGATCTCCAATCAAGCAACTGCTCACAACACAAACACTAAACCACACCTTCTGTAAACTCTTTCCTCACCAACAATTGAATATCTTTCCTAGAAAACTCAAAGCGTTTGAATGCACTTCTCTTTCCCCAAACAAATCTTTCCCTCAACATTTAAATAGTGTTTCGAATGATGTTACAATTTTATTATGCCTCATTATTTCAAAACTCAAACGATAGAGAAATGGCTAAAATGCTGGCTTAATCTGTCATTTTATCATTTCATTTCCCAAAGCACATATGCATGCGTAGTACCCTTCAAACACAACGGCACACACACAGGGGGATTAAATGTAATTGTTGTATCACCTTTGCTACATAGGAATTTGAAAAGGTAATCTAAGATTAGCTAATGTGACAACTATGTTACCCTTTGAAAAGTTAAGCTAAACTTTGGTGACATACCAGGTTATCAAAGTCTTGAGAGCCCCTCTCGAGCATAATCAAAACCCTCACGTCATATCAAGTCATCAAAGCCTTAAGAGTCTCTCTCAAGCACATCAAAACCCTAACGTCATGTCAGGTCATCAAGACCCTAACATCATGTCAAGTCATCAAAGTCTTGAGGTCATCTCTTGAGCACCATTAAAATCCTATCGCCATATCAAATCACCAAAACCTCGAGAGCACCCCTTTGAGTACCATCAGATCCTTGAGAGCACCATTCTTGAGTACCGTCACAGCTTACCAAGTGTTGAGTGAGATGTGGTACAATCTCCTCACACAAATGTAACTTTTTCTTTTGGGATACTTAGAAGGAATTTGAATTGATGGATGAGAAGTAGAGAAAGCCTAGCTTATCAGTAGGCCTAGTTATTAGGATAGTGAACACATGTCATGATAGAGATCCGTACAATTACCATTAATGCTCTCAACCGCTGCTGCTATCGTATAACTGAATGCATTTAATGTATGTATTAAAAACTAACCGCCACGCCATTTGAAGACATGGTAAAACAAAGAAATTGATCTCTTAGGTGAGTAGGAAATCATTACCTAACACCTTAGGCATTAAACAAGAGCCAATATGAGTCAAATATTTTATGTAATACCCAGGGGAACTTAGCACTATAAGTATATGCCCTCATACACATTAAAGAGGTAGAGACAAAAGGGCGAGTGTATTGTCATAGAGGCAAACATCCTTATTTTTACTATAATTTATATTAACTAGTTTATTTCTCCTCTTTGATCCAGATATTCTTGGATGGATCCCTCATAATTATTTCTGATACCTCATTTATTACTTGTTTTATTACTCTCTGATAACGATCCCATACATCTTGGCTCTTGTGCAATGCCTAAGGTGTTAGGTAATGATTTCATACGCAACTAAGGGGCCAACTTCTTTATTTTATGATGTCTTTAGGTGGTGTGACATGTTAACTGTAATACCCCGCTCTAACACATGGTATGATATTGTCCGCTTTGGGCCATAACCCGCACGATTTTGCTCTTGGGGTTTACCCAAAAAGCCTCATACCATTTGAAGAGAACATATTACATATAAGCACTTCCCCTTTTTCACACTCAGACGATGTGGGATTGAGCACCCTGTACCTTGTCAGTGTGGTAGCTTAGCCTAGTGTCTGTCTTCGCACCCGCCCACTCACACCCGTCCATAAGGGTTACTACATTAGCCTTTAATGCAGACATTAAATACATTCGATTATACCACAACGACAATGGTTGATAGCATTAATGGTGATTGTAAGGGTCTCTGTCACGTCATATGATCATCGTCCCATTAATTAGGCCTACAAGATATGCTAGACCTTTTTTTAATTCTCATCTAGCTATCCAAATTCCTTTTAAGTATCCGAAAGGAAAGAGTTACATTTGTGTGAGGAGATCCTACCACATCTCACTCAATAGTTAGTGAGCTCTGACGGTACTTGAGATAGGTGTTCTCAATGCTCTAATGGTACTCGAGAAGGGGCGCTCTTGAGGCTTTGGTGATTTGACGCGCTAAGATTTTAGTAGTGCTTGAGAGATGACCTTAAGGCTTTGATGAACTGACATGACATTAGGGTTTTGATGGTGCTCGAGAGGGGCTCCCGAGAATTTGATGACCTGACATGGCGTCAGGGTTTTAATGGTTCTTGAGAGGAACTCTCAAGGCTTTGATGACTTGATATGACGTGAGGGTTTTGATTATGCTCGAGAGGGACTCTCGAGGTTTTGATGACCTGGTATGTCACCAAGGTTTAGCTTTATCTTTTCAAAGGGTAACATGACTGTCACACTAACTAGCTAGTCTTAGATTGTCTTTTCAACATCCTATGTGGCAAAGGTAATACAATACCTAGCTACAACTTTCTTCTAGGGTTATGTGATCGAAGAACAGTACCAATTCTATTGGTTCAAACTTGAGATCGATTGAAAGAAGTGATAATGGTCATTATGAGATCATATTCTTGAACACAATGAACGCATGATCTCCCCTGTTAATGTTTATCTTGCTTCTCTCAGTTTCATTTCTTCATTTTTCTTGTTTAATTTGCAATACATACAAATAGATATGTACACCTGAAACTAAATTTTAGAGGAAAGATTGTTCATATCTATTTGATCAAAACTATTATATGCACAATCAGTGCATATCAAGAGATACTTGAGTCAAAATTTTAGTGTCACAAATTTGATATAATTATATATACAAAGAAGTATTAATATGGGAAAAACTAACATCTCCGCTTTCAGGAGGAGGTTAACTTTGTCCCCATATTTTGTTAGACAAAAACAATATTAATAATCCTAATAAAATGTGCCACCTCATAAAAAATAAGGATATTCATGTAATTTCATTCTCTACATTTTCATCTCTTCTCTCACATCATCTTTCTCACCACCACCATTGTCAAACCAATCAGAGACTCACAATTTCAACTTGTCGCCCGAGTTAACCAAAAGCAAACGACCGCTGTCAAGCATGACTGCCTCTCCAACATTGCTGGCATCATGCACCCTAATCTGTTTTAGGAACTTTTACTACTGTAATTGGGTTAATCAACTCTATAATGCACTTTTTCCCATTCGTTTTAATTTTTTTTTAATTTACAGATTGGTTATCTAGGATTTTTTCTAATGTTAATACTCATTCAAAGTTTGAATCTTAGTATTAATCGAAGGTAGATTTGTCAAGCAATCACAGCTTCCAATTGCCACCAGCGGTTGGTGGACATGATTCTCCATCGTCGGTTAGTCAATTTATTTTATTTACCAAACCAAAAAGGGGTCTGATTCTGGTGACGAAGGGAGTGGTGGGGGGGGGGGGGGGTGGTAGTGGTGGTGCCATTAGTTATGTTGATGGTGGTCGTGGGGTAGGGATGGTGGTGGCAGTTATGGGAATTGAATTGTGGCGGTGGCGCCGCCATCGCCGCCGGTTGTGTTGATGGTGGCAGTGCGGTTCGGTGGTCATGCTATGGTGGCGGGGTAGGAATGGGGATGGGGATGGTGGCGATGCGGTGATCATGTTGTTAGTTGTGGGTGGTGGAGGCTAGAGATAGTAAAGAAGGTTGGATTTTTAAAATGTCAATGATGCCCATATATATTTTATGACGTGACACTTTGAAATAAAATTTTTTTTTCTTCAAAATATAGGAACAAAGCTAACCTCCTCCTAAAAGCGGGGATGTTAGCTTTCCTCAATATATATATATATATATATATATATATATATATATATATTCTTTTTTGATAGGAAATCACTAATCTTACCTGTGGATCCAAAGCATGTTACCGAGAGAAGAAGTAGACTTGTATTAGAAACAAAAAAATTTACAATTATCACACAAACAGAAATATGATCAATATGAATAAGGAATTAAAAGTCAACCCTAACCAGTGAAGTCATAGCATGCATGCAGAAGATATGAACAATATATATATATAACACAAATAAATAAAAAAACTGTAAACAAACAAGATCGATCTAGCTGATTTCAGATCATGCAAAAATTGTTGATGAACAGTTGAAAGGAAAACTGGATTGAATTACCGTATCAACATGACCAATATTCTTTCCTTGTAGTCGAATCTTTCTGTCTTCTCTCCATCCACTGGGCAAACGAAACTGAGCCAGGTTGATCCTCTGACGGGGACGACGCTGCTGCCCTGGAACCGGTCGTGGCCTCGTTATCGAGTTCTTTCGCGGCCGCCCTCGAGGCCTTCTCGGGATTGGGATCTGATACATAGCAGAACACTCACTTTGCACAGACACTTCAGCTAAAATCTCAAGCCCGCAACAATTATATTCTTGATTGATCACATGTGGCAACAAAGCTTGATCATGGTCAGTTTCCTGATGACGATCACTGCCTACTTCCGGGGATGCCTGCGCTTGATTTTGCTGATCAGGCACCGGCGGCGGCAGGTACCCACCTGCACCATCTTCTTGGTTTGCAAGTGGGACCAAGCTGGGTTCAACTTGATGATCATCAGTAGGGTTTGGCTCAACAGGACCAACTTGCAGAATTTGATCATCAGCAACTATTTCTTGATGGGGGCCACCTTGTGGAGGTGCTTCAACGGGCTCCGGCATGACAACTTCATCGCCGGCTCCACCAATTGCCTCCTGGTCTTCTTGATTAAAAGCAGCGTTTTGCATGGCTTCAAGTACTGGATCCCATTCCATGTCTCCACATATTGGAGTGCAATCTACATACATTTCATAGTCCACACTCTCCATCTCCATCTCCATCATTTCCTCAATAGAGAGAAAGGTTTTCTAGAGAGAGAGAGAGAAAGAGAGAGAAGGATTTCTCAGGTGAGGCTCTCAGAGGGTGGGGATATCTATATATATAAAGTTCACAGGAAACATCTCTGTTTTGATGTCTGAAAATGAAAAAAAAAAAGAAAAAACACACACACACAGCGTTACATTTTGAACCAGATGGCCTAAAGGGATTTTAGTTGTATTGACGGGCTGTCACGAAGATAGCTTGATGAAGACTATAATAAAGAATTTTAAATTTGATTTCCAAGACAGTGATTGGTCCGTCATGATGCTAAGCAGTGATGATAGCTAAAATTTATTTAATCACAGATGAGCAAGAGAAGGGCATAGTAAGGATAAGTTTGGTTATGGATGACACGTGGAGTGTAATTCACTACTGATTTTACGGTTAACCCTTTCGGAATTTTGTTAATTAAACTAAAGGCCATCATCATTCCTCACATTTCTAGAATGGGGATTGCACAAAGAAATTATGATATTGAAAATCCCTGCACTTGTAAAGAATACTCATATATTAAAAATGTACAAAATTGATAGATTAAAAACTTAAGATGATGATAATTTATGGATGTTACTTTGAGAGTTATTCGAGGATGAGTATAAGTAAATTCAATTATTTCTTGCTTTGTCGTCTTATTGTCGTAAAGGTAATTACTCGTTTCTTGTCGTGAATTCATTGCGCCGTCAAAATTTAGTTTTTTAATTTGTGCTTTGTCGTTTTATTGTAGTAACTGTAGTGTTCGTTTCTCGTTACGATTTCATGCACAGTCAAAATTAAGTTTTTTAATTTTGTAATTTTATTTTCGTAACAATTAGTTTCTCATTACGATTTCATGCGTCATCAAAATTATATTTTTAAATTTGTGCTTTGTCGTTCTATTGTTGTAACGATAGTCGTTCATTTCTCGTTATGATTTTATGCGCAGTCAAAATTAAGTTTTTTAATTTTTCATTTTCGAATAACTATTAACTCACATAATGATAAGAAATCAAATTCTAAATTCACTACAATAATGCCCCCATGTTCAATTTGTAGTAAACTTATTCATTTTAGGTAAGTATAATATGTTATTAGTTATTTTGTTCATCAGAAAAACAAATATATCCAAAAAAGGTCAATACTAAAAATTATTTTACTTTTCCTGAGTGCTTTTTTATTTTTTATTTTAATTTGAAAATGAGAATGTATTTGCAAAAAATTACCTAAGAATCCTATATGTAAAATATTAATTGAAACATTTTTCGATAGATACAATGTAATGGCACTCGAAGAACAAGCTAGGCTGGTGATTCATATAAAGCTTAACTAGCATAAACTTGATTGGTACAGAAATAATTAAATTTCTCTTGATTGCTTCTTTTACTCAATGTATTTACTCCTCATTTAATTTGTTGAAGCAATTAAGTGCATACAAGTCATGCTTATTTGTGCATTAATTGTTTGAATTATCACATAAATACAAAAATCTGTCAGATTTTTTTGTAATCTTCTACTTCTATTCTGTTGCTTTCTTTTGTCTTGTCTATAGTTTTTTCATTTGACTTTGTTCATTGCATACACATTCAACTTTCATACCAAAACTCTCTTAATTAAATTCACATTAATTGTCCAATTTTTTTTTTTACTAAATAAGATTTTCTATTTGAGCATTAACGATTATCACCCGATAGATAATACTCATGGGCGGGCGCCGTTTGGTTAGATAGAATAAGTAAAAAAAAAAACAAAAATGAAAAGAAAAGTGAAATGAATGAAAAGAAAATTAATTTTCATAATTTTTTTTTTTAAAAGTTGTAGAAAAACATTATTTCATTGTTTGAATTGCATAAAAATTACTAGAAAATATTCGAACCGGCCTAAATTGTCTTTATTATATTATATAAAATAGTAGAATAAAAATTATTATTATATTAGCACTCCACATACCACAATAATCACACTGAGGTGCAATTCATTTGAATTGAAAATGTGTATTGAAAAATTTCTTCAAAAATTTCACAAAGACCGCCCTGAGGAGTTTTCAATGCACCAGGCAGTTACTTGATTTTGTTTTATCATTACAGTTGGGAAACTAAACACCTCATTAAATGTTGGTCAGTTATTACAAGGCTATTTTCTTTTAACCAATTAATTATATAGTAATATCATAAATATCAACTTTGCACTTACAACGTTTTCAAAATTCAAATATTTTTTTATGTTATATATAATTAAAAATTTTAAAATATTGTGGGAAATTTTATATAGGTTGGTGGCAATTTTTATCACTGGACTTTATATGGTAAAAAGTTTTAAATCAGGGTTTAAAAACTTTTTGTTTGAAAAAACTTAGGATTTAGGGTTCAAACGATATGGTCTCACACTTTTTAGGTTTAGGTTTTGAAACAATAAACTAGGAACCAAAAAAAAAAGTGGGGTAAGGGATTATTCATGTATGGGATTTTAAAATTTTGAACTTATTAATAAAAATCTATATTACATTTAAGTTTGTTCTAAAATGTCTTTGTCTATCTAAGGTCTAAAATCAATTTATCTAATGATCGCAATTTCTTCTACATTAATAGTGTCGTAGGCACGTACATATACTAGTATATTTATATTTAAGGGCAGGGATTATAGCTTTGATTGTTATAGGATTGGTAAATAAATTATGATAGTTTGCTATTTTAACATCTCAAAAAGTTTTGAATACCCATTGAGTTGTAGAATAGGAGAAATTATTAAATATTCCAGGAATCCCACCAATAGTATCTCCGAATTTTAAAAAAAAAATCTATTATGAAGAAAAAAAAATAGAGATACTATTGACAGGAATCCTAAATACAAGGAATCTGGGAGTATTCAATAACTTCTAGTGAAATAGCTCCACTATAAATAGTTCGAGTTAAGATTTTAGTGATGAAAGGAACTTTAAAGAAAAAGGCATAACAAACCTAAAAGCATTAGATTTTACTGTGTTTAGAAAAAAAAATAATGTTTTTCAAATTTTAACAATGACTATTAAGGCATTCAATGCTAGCTGTGCCTGCACAACCAAAAAAAAAAAAAAAGAATTAAATAAAAAATAAAAACAAAAAAATATATATATATACATACAAATAATAGCTGTGCGCTATGATGTGGATTTCTAATAGAAAACCATTGACAAGTGACGAAAATAAATAAAAAAAAATGAAAAATATAAGAAAAAAATAAATAAATAATAGAGGCTCCATATTGGTAAGAAGATATTCAGTGCCTCTAGCGCATCATACACCTAGGTAATCATAGTCGATCGTGCATAACATGCACAGTAAAACTCATAGTACATGTTGTACACGGCTGTGATTACTCGATGCACGGTGTGCCGAACGAACTAAATATCTATTTTATGTTGGGAGTATCATTATTGAGACACTAGTATGACCATAATTTCATGAATTATAAAATGCAGTAAATAATTAATTGTGTTTGTAAAATGCAATATAATTTGGTAAATTACAAAAAAATTAATATTGTTTTCTATTTTTTTTGGGTAGGTAAAATTGTCTTCGGTTGATTTCTCTTCTTTTTATGGGTTGGATTTTAATGCGGAATTTTTTTTTTAATTATGCTACCATTAATGATTTTGCCTCATATTGGTCAATATATGGTGGTACAGGTTTTGAATTTTGAGCTTATAAGACGGATTTAGATGACAAAATGCTTAATTAGAGAATAAATTGGGTGAATAATTTTATTTCATTTATAATATTAGAGAATCAAAAGGCTAGCGTAGAAAAATAATGGATAAAACTACAAAATTGTTGGGGACTGGGCCTGGACTTAAATTTTGACCCAAAATGAATACATTGATGCTATTAGGTCCTTTACGACTATATATTATGTTACTAAAAGTTTGAGACTTCCAAAAGCGATTTCTGCGACCGTTGGGAATTTAAAATATATTGTTTCCAAAAATATGAATGTTACCTTTTTAACAACTAAAAAACAGTTTTCTTGTTCATCAAATTCCTTAATATTGGTTAGAATAATAATTTGGGGGTAAAAAATCAGAGAGTTCAATTGAATTTTGTGAGTAAAGTATGACATCAATTATGTTGACATTATGATGATTAAGGAAGTTTTTTTAACCCATTCTAATTGCTAAATGTTTTTTGTACATAAGTGTCACGAGATAGTAGGACACCATAAGCTAGGACAACTAAAAGGTTAAACCAAGTATGAGTATGAGTATGAGTGGATGAGCGAGGCATACTACGTCATTGTATGTCCAACTAATTACAATGCATCATTTAATAAAATTGATCGCACTTATATATTAAAACTGCTTTCAACAAATAAAAATGGTACATTCTTATTGGGTAAGCGTACTCAATAATTGTGGTATGCTCGGGTGACCATATCTTTTCCGTCTTAGTAAGTGGTTTAACCTTTGACATTATTTTTCATTAATAAAAGAATTTTCTTAATCTCCAATTCGCATTTTCATGCTTTCATTTGAAATTTATACTATTGTGGCAAGTTATGCCTTTTATGTTAATTACAAGTATTATAGCTAGTTGACGAGCTATCCAATCCAGCCCAGTTTCATAAAAATAAAATGGGCTGAGCCTTCAGTTTGGATATGTAAGAATGGTGTTCAAATCGTCTTAGACTAGTTTATGTTGAACTAGACCTGGCCCAAAGCTAATAAATCCAACACAAAATCTGTTTCATTGTATATGATATTAATTGAAACATTTGCGAAGCCCAAAAGATTGACTCAAACTATATCGCTGAATTTATTTGACAAGACTCCGTATTTGATTATCTAAAAGTCCAAACAAAATACGTATTTAAATACGTAAATACGTATTCAACCAAAAGAAATCACCTTTTAATTATAGAAATTATCACTCCGCATCGTATTGTCAAATTGATTGTTTGTTTATTTCATCAATAAAGCTTAAAAGTAGAGCAAAGAATCCTATTGTGTCGATGAATACTTCAGCATGCACATTTTTCTCATCAGTGACAAGCAATGCTAAGTTAGCAATGGAAGCATTGAATCCCTTGAAACTAAGCAACACGATCTCTCAAACGTGATACAAACTAAGGAATTGAGAAAAAGTGTAAAAGGAATTGTATTTCTACTCCATATATATAAAATCTTTCCTACCCATTTAAATTTTTTTTTTTGACATTATTCTTCAACAGAAACACTTTTATATTTCATATATATTTTTAAAAAAATTATCTTACACTTTTCATTTAAGATATAATTATATTAGTACTTCATTTATGAAGGGGAGAGTCCAAAATTAATTGTGTGGTGTGCAACCCAAACGTGATACTAACACACAGAAGAATATGGATTTGTTACATAGCCTTGAGCATCCACAACCTCTCACATAAGTAATCCTATGCGTGTGAGACGCCTCAACAAAAGAATATATATATATATATATATATATATATATAAAATGAAAAATCAAGATGGCCGGAAGCTATATCTCTTATTAATTAGCTTCTAAAATTAACTTGTTAATAATTGTAATGGTCGACATCAAGTTAGACCAGTAAGACAATATACGACGGAATTATCGTTGAAACAAACAAGCCAACCCACCACGTCTGTTTCTGTTTCTCCCTCCATATTAACATTTTTATAGTTGCAGTAATACAACCCTTGCAGATACGTACACTGCTAGGATTCTTCAGAATAGTGTCAAGTGACAACCTTCCATCAACGCGTAAACTTTAATTTTTCCTCTTCACTTTCTCTCGAAACAAACAACCATCAATAAGACCTTTTCACCCCTGCCTAGCACCTCCGTGTATATTTCCTTCCCTCCCATATAAATAAAATTATAAACACCAAAGGTCACAGCACTCGTCATTAACTCGTTCCAAATCTCCTTCAACCATGGCTAGTCTCTGTAAATCTCCAGTTAAACTATTCAAATTCCTCATTTTCTTCTTCTTCTTCTTCATTTCTAGCTTCTTCATCCACCGATCTGCTGCTGTTTACTCCATCGGCGTCAACTACGGAACTGTCGCCGACAACCTCCCACCACCAGCCCAAGTGGCTTCCTTCATCAAAGACCAAACCGCCATCGACAAAATTAAGATCTTCGACTCCAACCCTGACATCCTCCGAGCCTTCGCCAACTCCGGCATCGCCGTCACTGTCTCCGTCGTCAACGGTGACATTCCTGCCATCGCTAAACTCCCTGCCGCCCAATCCTGGGTCGCCAACAACATCTCCCCCTTCTACCCCAAAACCAAAATCAATCGCATCGCCGTTGGCAACGAGATCATGGCCACCGCCGACAAGAACCTAATTGGCCACCTCGTTCCGGCGATGAAATCCCTCCACACGGCCCTCAAACTCGCCGGAATAACTGACATTCAGGTCTCAACGCCCCACTCTCTGGGCATACTATCAGCATCCGGGCCGCCGAGTACGGGTCGGTTCCGTCGCGGGTATGATCGGGTCATATTCGCTCCGATGCTGGAGTTCCACCGCCAAACCAAGTCACCTTTCATGGTCTGCCCCTACCCGTTCTTCGGATTCGGCCCGAAAACTCTGAACTACGCGCTTTTCAAGCCAAACGGCGGCGTTTTCGACAAGGCCACCGGAGTGAATTACACGAACATGTTTGATGCGCAGATGGACGCGGTCCACTCGGCGATGAAGCGGCTCGGGTACGGAGACGTGGACATGGTGGTGGCAGAGACCGGGTGGCCGTCGGCGGGTGACCCAAACCAACCTGGCGTGAACCTCGAGAATGCGGTGTCGTTTAACGCAAACCTCGTGAAGCACGTGAATTCCGGCAAAGGCACGCCGTTAATGCCCAACAGGACTTTCGATACTTACATCTTCTCGCTCTTCAATGAGAACCTCAAGCCCTCCATCTCGGAGCGGAATTTCGGGTTATTCCGACCCGATTTCACACCGGTGTACGACGTGGGCATTTTGCTCCATCCGCGGGTAATTTTTTAAAATTCTTGAGGATAATTTGGTAAATACACTGTTTTCTGTACGTTGATAACACTTGCACACTTTTCTAAAGCACCAGCTCGTGCAGCTTTTACCAAACCGAAAGTATTGACCTTTGAATCTTGAAGAAGACAATTGTCCGTTTGTTTTCGCAAATGACCAAATGACCCCTCTATTGTATAATAAATAAATTATAATATACGTAGATGTGAAACGTATGCCGGTAATTTGAGGGGTATGATTTGTGAGAAGAGTTTTATATATCCAGTGCTTTCTCGATTCCCGAAAACGTATTTTTTTATTACAATTTTCTTTACAGGAAATGTATTTTTTCACCCCCACTACTTCCCATTATTCTATTACTACCTAGATCCCATTTGAGTGATTTGCATGTAACCAGCACCGTTAATTAAATGTGATCCCACCTGGCTGGTAGTTAATTAAGTCTACATTTTGCTTCTGATTTCAGACCGGTGGACCCACACCTGCGACGCCTAGGACTCCGTCGTCTGGTTCTGGGAAGAAGTGGTGTGTACCGAAAGTGGACGCTAGCGATCAAGCGTTGCAGGCGAACATAGACTTCGTGTGTAGTTCGGGTGTGGACTGCAAGCCTATACAAGACGGTGGGCCCTGCTTCGACCCCAACAACGTCAGATCACATGCATCATACGCCATGAACGCGTATTACCAGGCAAATGGTCGCAATGATTATGACTGTGATTTCATTCACACCGGAGTCCTCACCACCGATGATCCCAGTATGTTCATTTTTTCAATAACTAGCACTAGTTTTTGTGTGTATGTATGTGTATAATATTAATAATATAATGTTGGACGTTGCAGGTTACCAGGAATGTAAGTACGTCTCCTGAAACGAACAAGTGGAAGAGTCGGTGGCTCGAGGCTCAATGATCTTGCGCCAATGAAGATGCTTTTTGGTAACTTACAGTAGTTTAATTTGAAGCATTGGCACTGTAATTTTTTTTTTTTATCCGCATTGTACCTTATTGTTACTATTAAGTTCGGACCAACTTAGACATTAGTGTATGTTCATACGTAATATAATATAATATAATATATCTAGTTTGAGCTTCTATCTACATTGTACCTGGCCAAAATGTGATACTGCCCTTGCCTTTTATATTTTGGTAGCCTCATAGGTGTGAAAATCAGTTGCTGTGACATTGCATTACAGCTCACTAGGGACTACAGCGTGTCGGCATACTCCTCCGATTAAAATGCACCATATCAATTTGTTGTCAATATTTTTTTTACAAGTCCGACAACTTTCATTGGGTGGGCATAATAATGTCGCAAAATATGTCATTCCTGGTGTCCTGTCAAAGCCACAACAGCCACCACAGTCTCTCTCTACCACTGCCCCTCTCTCAATCACTATTGGTCCAACTGAAGTACAACCTCAAATACAATTCTTCAGTTTCCAGTCATATGACAGTGGAATCAAGCACCGATTGTTGGTATGGTGTGGCTTGCAACAATGTCGTATCTGTGATAGAGCGAACTAATCTTTGGTGGAATCGATTTACATTCCAGGGCTCTTTTAAGTTTTGAGTTCTAATAAGAATTTCAACTTTATACAAATTCTCACATGGTTTAGAAACCTCGTGAGTTTGACAAACATGAATTTTACTCTCTAGCCCCCCTATCACTATTCCGTCTCTCCTTTCTCTCTATAGCTCCTGGGAGATTTAGTGCAGTTAATACCATATAATATGGGCAAAGCAAGTAGGGATTGTTAAATCCCAAAAATCCAGAATTCAAATTAGCGATTCAAATTATTAGGGTTGGGGAGGACAGTGTTGGATGGACTGATTCCTGAGTCTGAGTGACTTCCTCTCTGGGGAGATTTGATGTTCGTTCATTCTATAGGGTTCTTGTGAACTTTGATGCCTTAGGTGCAAGAGGGTTAAGGAGTTGGTTGCTCACCTTCTTCTTCATTGTCTGGTGGCTCGAAATTGTTGGGATTTCTACCTTGGCATTTTCAGGGTCCACTGGGTTATGCCTTCCTTGAGGCTTGGAGAGGGTATCCTGTGGAGTCTTGGGTTTGAGATGCGTGGAGAGTTGTGCCTCCTCTGGTTGTCTATGTGGAGGTAAAAGAATATGAGATCCCGAGGGAGAACAAATTTTTATTAGTGTGCTCAAGTTCTTTATTCTTCGCACTTTATTTTTTTGATTTTGGAGGAGAAATTGTATATCTATAGGTAGGGGTGCACAAAAAATCAAACCGGACTAGACAATTTGGTTCGATTTTTCTACGGTTCAGTTCGGTCACGGTTCTAAAATATTAGAACCGTGAATTAATGGTCTAGTTCCGATTTCATGTTCCTTAGGACTAGACCGGACCATTTATATATATATATATATATATGATATATTATAAAAATTAATATAAATAAGTTGTAAACTTATAAGTGTAAGTATGTAACTAGTAACCGTTTATACTTTATATAATATATATTATACTATTTATAATAATCCACTAAGGCACTAAAATGGAACTGTGGAACTAAGCCAGACTGTATGGTTCGGTTCCAAAAAATATTAAAATTGGATCGAACCGGACTGTGTGCACCCTTATCTATAGGAGGAGTACGTCTACAATAAATCCGGTGTAAATACACCGAGTGAATCTGGACCTTGCGTGTAAAACACATAGGGTGGGTCCCATCGTGCATGTACAATATACAAGGTTTAAATTCACCCAATGTATTTAACTCCTGTGTTGTTCTTGGAATTGGAATGCACTCCCCTCTTGAGAGTTGTTTATACATTACTTATCAAAAAAAGAAGAAAAGAAATAGGGTTAAACACAATCCCAAAATTTGAGCACCACATTTGAATTGACTCTCAAATCCCAAAATTAAAACGCACAGTGCCCCCACACAGTATTGTGTGGTTATTTGTATATAAAGGAAAATGATATGTAGGCAGAATTATCAGACTTACAATTTCTCATCTATATAATGCATATATTGAGTACATGTGGTGGGACCTATCAAATGCATCCAATGGATGTAAAAGTGTAGGTCTGACAATTCTGCCTAAATAGCATAATCCATCTTGTAATTTGTGATTTATGTTTTAAAATTATAGGGTATTTATGTCCAAAATAAAAATGGCTTAAATGGTCATTTCATTTTTTGAATAAGATTAATTTTGTTATTTTGTTGCGCATAAGGGTATTATTGATATTTTATTTTTAAGCTAAACTAACAATCTAATAATATTGTAGGAAGTGAGGGGTAAGGTCAACCAAACTTTAGAAGAGATTAATCAATTTTTTTTCACAAGTTTTTAGAAGGCAGATAATAAAGGAAAATCTGAATGATAAAGTACCGTACATGCCATTTATTTCATTTCAGTTTATTAAAATTATTATTATTTATTTTCAATATAAATAAATATTAAAGTATTACATTAACGAATTTGATGACAATAAGTAGTTATAACACGTTCAGTTTTGGAACTTCAATTTTATATTTCTTATCACTCTAGTAACATATGAAAAAGTGTTAGAATCTGAATTCTGAAATCGAGAGAGGGCTAGTGGTCACCAATATTAGTTCTCTTTCGAATTCAGAATTTTAGAATCATTGTCCTTTTACATAGATCAATCCTGATGGTTAAGACGATGGTTTAGTTACAAGTAACATTGGTATCATGGTATTCATTTTTTTTTTCTCTCCTTATTTTAGTTTTAATTATTTAAAATAAATATATATAAAAAAAAAACAACTCAGCAGTCCGAAACGTTGGCGGCAAGAAATAACTTGGGGGCTAAACGTGGCGGTGTTGCTTATAAATACCACGAGTATGGCTAAACAAAGTCCAAACTCTCTTCCATTTAGAAGTCCGATTTTGATTAGGGTTTGCATTACAAATCGTCTCAACTCTAGGTATTGATAAATAATTGAATCCTTTAAATTCTCTTGTTGCATTCAAATTCTTACATTGATTTTCCAAACCGACTCATGATTCAATCTGTTAAATCCTAGATCTCAATTCCGTAACAGCATTCAATTCCTTCTTATTTCAGTTTAATAACTATATTCATTCCACTCTTTAATCTAGTTAAATCTGAATTTCTTTGAGATATATATATATATATATATATATATATATATATATATATATATTCTCGGTTCTTTCTATATCAAATTGAAACATTCGTTGTTTACTTTTCTTTCTCTTCTGTATCTGCAAAACAAAACCAGAAAGTTTGTTGTTGTTTGTTCCTTGAATATCAAGAAAAATGCCTGCGACAGCAGGTAGGGTTCGAATGCCGGCAAACAATCGGGTGCACAGTAGTGCCGCCCTCCAAACCCATGGCATATGGCAGAGTGCCATTGGGTACGATCCTTATGCCCCTTCGTCCTCCCACCACAAGTCTTCCGGTTCAGAGCCAGAGACCGAAAACACCTACGCCTGTTTCCAGCAATTGCTGTCTTTGGCTCGTATAACAGGCAGTTCTTGTGCCCAAGAAGCTCCTCGTGGCACTTGCAAGAAGTGCGGACGAGTTGGGCACCTCACTTTCCAATGTAGAAACTTTCTTAGTGTTCTCAAGGATGATAACATGGACAAAAACCCGAATGAAGTTCATGCTCCGGTGGTTTTGTGTGGGGTTGATAAGTTAAAAGGGAAAGGAATTGAGGTGAATGGTAAAACTGCGGAGGAGAGTTCAGAAGAGGAGGAAAGCGAGAGTTCGGATTCTGATTATGATTCGGAGATTGAGAGGGCTATTGCTGAGAGGTATGGAACGAGGATTAGTAGTAAATTGAAGTTGTCAAGAAAGAAGAAAGTGGATTTTGATGAAGATGGGTCAGATATAGAGAAAAGTGGAAGGTCGAAAAGGAGGACAAAGGAGAGGGTGGAGAGTGATGAGAATGGGAGTGGTAGGAAAAGAAGGAAGGAGAAGAAGAGGAGAAGAAGGGAGATGTCATCAGATGAGGATGATGAGCGGAAGAGGAGGAAAAGCAGGAAGGAGAAGAGGAGGAGAAGTCATCGGCATTCTATTCGATAAAACTGTTAAAATACCCCTTTTACTTAAAAATTGATTGTTGCCGTATCTACTATGCACTGTAAAACTCTGACTCCATTATGCATCTTCTCCAACTTTATTAGCTAATCAATATATTTTTACATGATGTTTTACTTGTAAAGTTGTAATGCTGTTAATTCTAATCTGTCTCAATTTAGAGGAAGCTAATCCAAATTTACTTAGCAAACCTAATTATAGAATGAAGGCATTAGGTCTAAAGGTTTGACTTCTTTAGAGTGCAAATAATTTCTTAGATGAAGTGGTAGTTCCTCGTCCTCTCACAAGAAGATTGAGGGTTTAATTCCTCTTTGAGCCATTGTGAGTATATCCTAACCCTAACCACCAAACTATACAATTAAAAGAAAAGAAAAAAAGACATCAACACGAACACAGGCTGTTCTTCTTACCCAGAAAATGTGGAAGGCCTTCAAAGTGAAAGATAGAGAGAGTTCAAATCAACTAGTACATTGTGAGAGTTAATCTTGCCCAGACACACAAAAAAAAAAAAAAAATTGATCTATCATGTTTCTGGGTGGATACTTTTTTTAAAAAAGTGGATGATATGCTTTTGAATAGATTAGTAGCTAATTGTTGAGTTTTATTGGCTTGACAGATAAAGGAGATAAATAGATTAGTAGCTAATCCATATTTTATTATTAATTTGATAAAAGAAAAAGTGAAATTCTGCTGACTGCAATGGTGGCTTTAGACTGAGTTGTCTGTTTTCGACTAGAGTAAGTAAAACAGGAAAATAAGGGATAACAATTAACAACCCCTTTCAACTAAAAAGTAAAGAATTCCGCTATTGTTAATTAATTAATTTGTTTAGGAAACTTAATTTGGTGTTGCAGCACCTTGGTTGAGCTCTGCAAATCTCATGCCAACACGCATCGAATGCTTCAAGAATTTCTCTGCACATCGCCGCACACAGGTTTCCTCTTGCTTGTCTAATGATTTGCGCCGAAATGTGTCAACACAATCTTTGAAACATCTCTCCACAAGAGAATTATACATCCTTAGACTGCAGAAAGAATAGGGGAAAAACACATAGAACCATTAGAATGAAACCTCTTGCAAAACCGTTCCCACAATATATCAAATTACAACATTTCAGGTAATAAACTCAGACGACAAGATTTAACTCAAGGATTCTATCTCGATCTCCATTCTTTCATGAACTAGTATCATTTAAATTTTCTATTTCTTAAATACATGAACGTATGACCTTCACATTATTAATCTACAAAAATTCCAGTATACAACAGTGTCGTTCCCTTAACGTCCAACAACAACACAAGTGTTGCACTGGTATTTAGGAGAACCTTGTTCTGGCTTCACATTAAGATGTCACGTAAGTTAAATACAACCGTGCAATCCATTCAAGGCTGTGAAGCCGCATATAAGGAACACAGAATTCCTCGAGCCCTAGAGAATCATGTGGTGTTACCAAGTGCACTGAAGGTACTAGAATAAGGATTCCATAAGTGAGAAACATTTACCCCTATTTCCCTTTTCCTTTCGTCAAAATAAAATAAAATAAAACAAAGAAAGAAATAAAGAACAAGGAGAACTAGGCCTTCAAAGAGGGTTCAACTAAAATTTGACTGCCTCCAATTGTTCTTAAGCTCCAAGAAAATTTATCAGATCAACATTTGTGACATCAAGAAAATCAACTAATTTGAAATTAAAAAAAAAAGTCATTCTTATCACTAAGAGAGGGCATAAGCACGAATTTCTTAAAAAAAAACAATGGCTCAAATTTCCTGAGCTGAAGTGCCAAATATGAAATCCAATGAATAATAAGTTCACATATAATGCCTGAAGAAAGCATGCTGGACAAGTTCGCCAGAGCTGCAGTGAAACATAAATGTTGTTCCGTTAATGTCCAAATGCAACACAAATGCTGGCATTGGTTTTGAGGAGAACATCGTTCTGGCTTCACATAAAAAAGTCGCACAAGTAAAAATGCAATCATGTAACCCATAGGACGTGAAGCACAACATAAACACCCAAAGCAACACTGTTTACAAAACAATGCCTTAGCCTAACAAGAATTACTAGTTCATGGGGCCATTGGAGTTGTTGATCCCTATTTTTATCATTATGTAACAGTAATGAGAGTACCAGGCCCTCTAAAATGGTGGAAATCTACCATTGTTTGAGCCACAATGACCATTACAATTACGGCAAAGTTACAGCCAGTTCTTCATTTTTTTCTCTGCAGAAGTTGACTTCTTCACTCTAATACCACTCCTACAAACTTGGATCTCACCTCTAAGAGTTCTGAAACACAATACCTAAATCTTAAATCGAATGCTACCAAAAGAAGAAGTATGAGTCCACAAAATTTTATATGTATCTATGAGATCGAGTATGGAATTCTGTTTACTCACTTTTAAATGAGTATCCGTTTCCCTCATTCTCCTGCTGCCATATATCTATCTATTATTTTTTAGATTTATAATTCTTCCGTTTTATTGGATAAGAGCTCCACACGGAGAAAAGCTGTTGGTTGTCAGGTACAAGACAATGCATGCGATTATTGATAGATAGAAGAATTTTCTTGATCTGCTTGTAGACCCTCAGAATAATTTTTTGGTTGTGCAAACCAAAAAACAATTCATAAGGTAAGTGTTATTCTTTTAATTATGTTTTATTTTACTTAATTTAAATTATATTAAACATGAATTATTTTTTGATATTAGACTTAGAGAGTCTGAGTCATGTTACAAATCTTAGATCTAATTCTATCAATCATTACATACTAATAAATTTTATATTTTGTGACATTGAGACTAGAATGTATCTGAATTGAAACTAAAATATTGTTTTAACATATTTTATTTAACTACTTTTATATCTTTTTAGGTTTAAGTGCATTTGTTGTGGTACTGGTATCAAAGTAGTGAAAGTAAAAATTAGTAATCCTTTACTCCTACTTTAAGATAGGGGATCATCTAAATATTAATTCAGCACTTTGATATTGTTTCTGATCATGCTTACATGTCAACACTAATATTTCTGTTAAATTGACAAACATGAATATAATTTTAATTATCTTCCTGACATTATAGGTTGGCTTGAATGGAAGGGATGTTAATTATTTTATTAGTAAGGAATAAATATGTGAACAATCTAGGTATTACAGTATGATGTTCTCTCTCAACAAGAGAAGGCAAATGCCCAAACCACGTAAGCAAAGGAAAATTATAAAGAGAGTGCATAACAATCGAAATGAGCAAATATGAATAAACCTTTAAAATGGCAAATAGACAATGAAATCAACATGCTACAATCAATCAGTGGAAGGATACCCAAGTGCCCTGTTTGCATACATTTTCAATAAATTTAACGTTTAATTTACACCGTCTTTGGGTTTTAAAGTGGATTGTATTTCCACATACTAGTATGAGCCCATCCATATTCATAGATACACAATATGTATATATATATATATGGAGAGAGAGATGGAGGGAAGGGCACAAGAACCTGTCGCGGATTTGTTGCTGTTCGATCATGGAGGACATTCTGACCTTATCTTCTTCAGGAAGAGATGACAGATCTCCTACCAAGCTTTTATCCATCTTCGATTTAATTCTTGATGAAGGAGGTTTTTTTTTTCTTTTTTTCTTTAAACCTTCGTAGGGTTTAAAGCAGACACAGTGTAGCTTCTATATACTCTTCACCAAAAATAAAACCCTAGAATCCAATTCTTGCGAAGTGGGTCATTGACCAACTTAGGAGTTAGGTTTGATAGAAGTGAAAATTAAGCACCGAAAATTTTAAGTATTTAATTTTAAGTACTGCAAATATATTAATTTAAAATTTGGTTTGATACTTTTTTAATTTTAAACATCTAGGAAAGTTGAAATCTAAATATTGTACAAATTTTGCGGAATATATTAATTTAAAATTTTGTTTGATACTTTTTTCAATTTTAAACACCTAAGAAAGCTGAAATTTAAATATTGTTCAAATTACATTTTTTTCTTAAATATTTTTTACTCATAACATTTTTATAAAAGAACTAATCTAGAAGCATATATAAAACAATAAATTTCACTCAAAAAAATATATCAATTTAACAATGCATATAAATGTCAAAACAAATCATAGAAAATATTAATTTAAACTTAAATAATAAAAATTATTCAAGCAGTACTCATTAATATAATTTTAAAAATGAGTGTGTCAAAATTGTTAAATTAAGCCAAACATATACTGATAAAATCTAGATGACTTTTCTAGACAAATGACATGTTAAAAATATGTGTACAAATATGTAAAAAAAATAAAATACTAAAATTTTTTACTCTAGAATAATCAACTTAAGTAAGTAATAAAACAAATTTTATTTCCTCTATCAAGTATTCTACCTGTAGTTCTCCATAACAAAAAGGTAACAACTTATGTTGTTTGTGTTTGCTAGAAGGAAAGGAAAAAGAGAAAAGAGATTGTTAGTATTGGATTTATTTAATAATGATGGGTATTGAATTTATTTAATAATTATGAAGAGTAGTATTATAATATAAATTTTTTATAATAATCTTTTTTTCCTTATTCTCTTCTGTACAAAATGGTAACACCTTAAAATTTTTATAGCAATCTTTTATATTTGTTCCTACCAAAGTGACCATAAAATAGTCTAACTCAAAAGCTAACATTCATTTATTTGTACTTAACATTCATCAATATAAAAATAAGTAATATACTAAAGTTGTTTCGAAGTTGAAAGGCCAAAAGTTGAAATGAGGTACTCATTTTATATTTTATTAAAAACAGAGACGCAATCTTTAAGAGAGAGAAATTAATTTAGGAAAAAGAGAATAATAAACTTTTGAAGTTTCACTTCTAATTTTGTGAAATGGAAGAGAGAACACTAAATTACGGATCAAATTGTGTATAAAAGAGCCAAATAACCACTGTATATATATTTGTTGTTGGATCAAATTGTGTATAAAAGAGCCAAATAACCACTGTATATATATTTGTTGTTGGTGGTGGTGGTGTTTTTTTTAGAAGGCAATACAGGAAGATTCAAATAATTGACGGTATCATGGCAATGATTATATTGAAAAATAATTGACGGTAGTCCGGTGATCTTGTATCTAATGAGCGAGAGATGACAATGTAACCTAACCACAATCATCTCTCCCTTCCCTTTTTTATTTTGTTTGTTTCATAAAACAATAAATAAATCAGCCATCCTATCCCGAATCCCTTTCATATCCATATAGACGGCCAGAGTTGCTTACACGTGGATGGTTTTTCTGTAATAACAAATTTACAAGCTTATTAAATAGTACTAATTAGATTCAGAAGGGAAGAGAAGTGAAAGTGAGGGTGGAAAAGTGAGTGAGAGAGAGGTTGAGTGGAAAGGGAAGAGAAGAAGCGGAAGAAGAAGAAGAAGAAGAATAGTATAGGATGCCGAGGAGCAGATTTTCAGGATCAGTGTCTACTCCAAAGATAGACGTGATGGTGGATATGGGCAATCCATTTCTCAATCTCACCGTCGATGGCTTCTTGAAGATCGGCTCTGTAATCTTCAATACTATTATTTTACAGATCTTACTATCATCTGATCATTTTTCTCATCATCTCTATACATCGTTTGTTTAATTGTATCTGTATTTCTTTCAGGTCGCGGTGGCCAAAACAGCTGCAGAGGAAACATATCACGTCGTCAAAACAGGTTCAATATGCCGTTTCATTCTTTGTATGTATGTATATATATAATATATGTATGCAGGTATATTATAGGCATAAGATCTAACTTATTAGTAGCTTATTTGGATGATGTATATGTATATAATTATAGGTGTATCTAAATTGGAAGACCTTTTTAAATTAAATTGTACAGGTTAATCTCATTAGATTTTGACCTCTTGTTAAATATGACGTACTATAAACATCACTATCCTCATTTTTTAGAATTCAAGTAATTTTACTATCAGTTATTGAGTGTGTGTATTTTTCTGATCTCTCTTAATTATTGTGTTGATGTAACGAGTTTTTTTTTTTTTTTTTCAGGGAGTATTTCAAGTCACAAAGTTGAGCATTCGGTGAGATCTCTTAGCTTATTTCAGTTATTTCACCTCACAAGAGGTTCAAAATTTGAACATTTTGGTTTTATTATTTCTGCCAGATTAATGTTCATCAATCAGCTAATCTTTGATAGAAGTACAGAATAGGTTCTAGAGTTACTTTTTCTTTCCTACAACGTAATCCTGCTCTATAGGCAACAAATTTTTACATACAATAAGCGGAATCTAGTGACAATTGGTTAACTACTTTAGAATTCAAAAGTTTCAATCTATTGCTCCTCTCTCTCTCTCTCTCTCTCTATATATATATATATATATATATATATCCGAGGTTTCGATTCTTCGTTCTATGCCCTTGGCAAGAATTGATCTACACTTCTCAAAATTGAAATCAAAATTATCATTCTCCTGGATCGGAAGCTCCAGCATGCTGCCATTAATCAACCTATTCTTGCTTGATTGCATCTTGATATTGCTTTAAGCCTAGCAGTTCCTCCTAATGCTATAATTAACAACATAAACAAGAAGCCCAATTGATTAGCAGTCAGCAATACCATTTATGAATTGTAAAGTACATTCATAGTTCATATGGGATAATTAATATATCAGGTTTTGTCCAGTTGGTCTCTCAATTTTCATTAGTATAGGTAGGTATATAGTTGGTATTGATAGAGCTATATATTTTTATAGCTTTTTATAGTCATTATGGCTCATTGAACACATATTACGCCTCTCAGATCTTGGGGGCTGCTAGCTAACCATTTTGAGCCATTTGATGTACTTGATGTTTTTGGGTACCCATGCCATCAAAGATCCCCATGAATGTTATTTTGAAGTGTTAATTCAATCAATTTCTTGTTGCACTTTCACTTTTCAATAATAGATTAAGTGTACAATTTAAACTAGTAAGTTACTAAATTATGGATTCTGAAACCAGAGTAGTGAATTTTAGGGGGCAGGAGGTGCTTGTAGGGGTTAACTCACTGATTTTTTTTACTTGTACAATCAATATAGAAACAGAAAATAGTTCAACATGTTTTGTGTTGTACTCACGGTGGTTACTTTTTTGCAGTTAAAGAAAATGTGTAAAGAAGGCGCATATTGGGGTAAGTGTCATTTATATTGACTGCTTAAAATATGACTAAGCAGTTATTTAAAATGATTGATTGATTTCCTTTTATTGAAAAATGAGGGATCATTTGAAAGTTGAAAGATTTCTTTTGTTGCATATGCAGGAACAGTAGCTGGGGTATATGTGGGAATGGAGTACGGAGCAGAGAGGATCCGTGGCACCAGGGATTGGGTAATTTCTGAAGCACATGGCTTACTACTTTTCGTACCATAGTTGAATCCCTTTCATTCGAGACATTACAAATTTAGTTGTAGGATCCATAGCTACTACTGACATTCAATTGCCTTATTTCTAGTTTCGTAGTTCCAAAACTTTAAGGTGTTGTAATTTCAGCTGCAATTTAGATTGTATATGGACAACTCTTTTATCCAAGATTGAGGTTTTGCAAAGTGCTAGTTAGCTTGCTGATGACTTCTCTAGGTATTTGTACCAGACACCTGGGATCAATTTCTCTTTTCACTGAGACTATGAGGAGATCGGTGCAGGGGCTGACCAGCTTCTTATGGCCTGAAAAAAAAAAAAAAAAAAGGAAATTAAAAATGAGCACTTTGGTTGTAGGAATATGCTTTTCTACTGGATTAATTGTTCAATTCATCATAAATAATGCATATACACTCTGAATAAGTAGCACACGACCAATTCTTTTTTAGAGCAAAATAATTTAGTATACACCCTGTCCTTCAGGCAAAATGTGGAGCTTCAAACTTTTTTCTAAAGAGAGCCCAAGGTTGTACCTGTGCTAATTCTTACCCCAATTTTGCCCTCTGATATTCAGATGGCTTAATTTTATCATGGCTTAAATTAGAAAATAGTGTCATGGCCCTACTATCTTGTTCAGAAGTCAAAACTTCCTGATGTGAAGATGCCCCTCTTTTTACTTCACTCAAATTATATATATATAATTTATATTTTTCGCTGAAAGCATCAGTTATTCATCATTCCAAATAAAGAATTCATATCATATCATATCAGCTGAGGGTGATGTCTCTGCCTGTTTCATGTTGCAGAAGAATGCAATGTTTGGGGGCGCATTGACGGGCGCTCTGGTATCTGCAGCCAGCAACAATAACAGAGACCAGATTGTAAAGGATGCCATCACCGGAGGTGCGGTTGCAACTGCTGCAGAGTTCATAAACTATCTCACCTGAATGAGGAGAACTTAATATTCTCTCAACATCTTTGCAAGTCAGGAGGAAATATCTAATGTGTTTCTTTTGTCATTTTCCTTCTAATTTGTTAGGTTGTAGGAAATAACAACAGCCCTATAAGTTGTAACCTTCATATAATAACTTCGAACCATATATCTAGCCACCTTTCCATTTCTAGTTATTCGTTGTGAAGTCAATTTCTCTTTCTTTTTATTAAGATAATCACAATCAGAGGAGTATATTCACCTGTGAGAAACAAAGATGCCTTTTCAGCATTGTGATTTCAAGAATTCTGACAAATGAGAAGCCAGTTGGAATCAGCATTTGTTTTTATTCTTCAAGTTTTTAGATCTAGCATCACCAACACCAACACTATGTCAACTTAATGGAAATATACAAGTATCAAGTTTTGGGATTTAGCATCACCACCATCAACACCATGACATTGTTCACCACCATTGGGTGCTACCACCACCACCTCTGCAACTGCACCACTATTGGTACCACCACCATTGGGTGCTACCACCACCACCTCTGCAACTGCACTTACCATCATCAACATAAAACTACCACTATTACCCCTGCTGCCACTTCAGCCACCGCAGTCACATAGTCATTGTCAGCCTCTATGGCCACAAGCAGCATATTTGTGGCCACCAGCAGCGTGAAATCATCATCATTATCAAGTTTCCTCTATCACCACCGCCGGTTCACTACCTACATTTAATCATTTTTAGACTCAATTTTATCAATAAATCCAAGTTATGAATAATTGGATCTCAGATGGTTCTTTCAAACAATGGATTTTAATTTCACTCATTTGTATTTCTAAATAATTAGAAATCTACGAGCCAATTCTAGTTCCCTGAACCAAAGGCTAAACTAAATTTGAATAATCTCTGAATAGACCAACTTTAAACTGAATTATCAGTAAAAACAAAATCAAGAGCTGACATTTCTATTGATTTCTGAATTCCTTGTTAAACTTTTATCCATCCAAAATTTGTCTTGGCTTGGGCATATTTCTCTGGTACTATTCTGTTAAGAATCTTCAAAAGAAAAAGGCTCTGAGTCAATTGAAAAACAACCTGAAGTGATACCCAGCGTTATTTCTCCCAAATCTATTCATGTTCTCTTGTTTTTACTTTGTTCCGCTGATAAGATTGACATACCAAACTTGTATCCCATTTTCAGAGGAACTCATTGACAAATATAAAATTCAACTTGATTAATCATAACAAAATAGAATCAGGTTCGAAACTGATCAAGTAGTCTCAACAGGCTATAAGTCTCAGAGTCTGGTCGAGCTCCTCCAAGAATCATCCTTCTCAAAAGGTTTGGATCATAAATCTCGGCCTTAATGTAAGCCTTGATCAATGTATTGTACACAAAAGTGTACCTAGTATAATTTGCTTTTTTTAGTTCTTCAAACAACTTCTCAACATTCTCTATGTCACCCTTCTCTGCAAACAATTCAACTATTGAAAGAGTGGTCTCCAGCCATGGGGTCGATTTCTTTACACTGGTGCTTGTTGGCAGATCCATCCCCAGCTCCAGAGTTTTCAGGGCTTCATTGATTAATCCTGCTTTCAAGCAACCTAGAGCAAGTTGTCGATAAGTTATGGCATTTGGTTTGCATCCGTATGTCTCCATTTCTCTATACAACCCAGTGGCTTTAGTAATAAACCCATGTTTGCAATAAACAGATATCATTGAATTGAATTGCTCAGTTGATTTCAACTCTTTTCTTGACTTCATTTCTAACCAAAGTTCTTCAGCACGACTTAGCTCCCCAATCCTCCCAAATGCTTCAACGGCCAGCACGAAACTCTGAGACCTAACATGGGGGAGTTCTTGCACAATGCCCCAAGTTCGCTCAAGCTCCTTTCCCTTCCCCAAATACCCATACAATATAACAAGGACGTCTAGTGTTGACCAGTTATTTCCTGTTGCAGACTTCTCCACAGCTTCAACATAGGCCTCACAAACGGTATACAACCTTGCCACAGCATGTGCAGTAGCTAATATGCAGAAGGATATCTCATTTGGCTCAACTTTTGCTCGCATCATTTCACCAAACACCTTTAACAACCCTTCAATATTGTGTTCATTAGCCTCTATTTTCATGAGAATGTTGTAGGTGGAGACATGTGGATCCACCTTATCGGCCTTCATTTGCATAAGAATTTTTGGGATGGCTTTCTTACGACTGGAGGAGGTATGGAGGATAATAAGGCGGTTGAAAATTAGGTGTGAAATGGGATGACTCAATTCTCTCATTTTCTTCATGTATGCAAGAGCAAGTTTTATCACACCTTTATCCAGGCATGCAATTACGAGATTGTTGTAGAGCAACTCGTTTTGGAACTCGTGTGGGACATGAGAGAACAGTTTCTCACCTTGTGATACCCCATGAAGCTTAGTTGTGAATTCCAAAAGATAGGAGTAGTCTAGTTCCTTTGGTCTGTAAGGCCTCTCTCTGATCACCCATTCCATCACCTATCAAGAGTAAAAGATATTCAAGTTAATTTTGTATAAAACCCATGCTCTTGTTTCTCATCCTAGTGATTCAACTTAAAAGGGGTTATTAGACTGCTAATCCAAAAGCAGATGATTCTCTGTCAAATGAGTATGGAGCTAAACAAGTAATTGGTACTAAAATCCTAAGCAAAATATCATAAGAAGCGAAAATAATGGAACTTCTGAAATTACAAGATTATGTCTGATGCAGTATACCCCTCCAAACATCGCACATTGGTGGCATCGGTACTGGGTAATGGCTGCCTTTTAGAACTTTCGAAACTACAAGATTGGTCTTCGCCTCTAGAAACAAAGGTGAATATGTTGACTACAAATTGCATTTGAAAATTTGCATTGTCTGCAAAAGAACCCAAGAAAGCAATAATCTAACCATAAAGAAGATATTTGGTTGTTCTTCCTTTATAAACTATTAGAGAAGACCACAAAATCGATTCTGACCTTGCTTTTTGTCCATACACTACATTACAATATAATAAGTCAATTCAACTGAACTGAATGGAGGTAGCCAAAAAATTGAATAGGTTGAATAGCCCTGCATTTGACCCCATTGATGCAATTGTCATATTTCTTTCAAACATTTAGACAAACAGGTCCTGCGCTTACACGCTTTGCACCCACATTTACCCTTATCAAGGAAGAAAATAAACACTACCCATCATATATAAGTGCGTGTGTATATATATATATGTTTGTGTGCGTATATATTTATATAGACGTATATATAGGAAGAGAAATAGTGACCTCAAGGGCACGTTTGTTGAATTTGAGCTTCCGCAAACGGTTGATGGTGTGAAATATATCGCCTCTATGAACGGGGAAGCCCTCGCCCATCCAGCTCTGGAAGGCAGACCCAACTGGCTCTCCTCTCGCGAGCCTCTCAATCTTCCTACACAAAGTTTTGGATTCTTCTTCTTGCCGTCGATTCGAAGCTGAACTCTCATTCCCAGACGAATTATCGGGTGCTTGGGTAGAGAAGGTGAAACCAGAATGAGTTTGATTGACAGGCCAAGAGATGGAAAGTGTTCGACGTATGGCACCAAAGACACTTCGTTCACACAGAAAGGCTACTGCTAGCATGCTTGTTGAGTACTGAACTCAGTCATGAGACCATGGCAAGAAATATACTCCACTGCCGTTTTCGAGTCAATGACGCTACGAGCCTGTGAGCAATTTAGTTATTTTTATGGAAGGTGATTACAAATTACTTGAATTGATTTAAGTAATGAAATTGAATGGTGCACGTCAATCATAACTCGTCACACCAAAAACAAAAAAAAAAAAACTAATATTTTTGATCAAATGTGTTGGTCATGTAATAATTTTTTGTTAAATTTTCGTTACATACATGGTCTCGAACCATATAAATAAGTTGTTAAATTTTTATTGTTTTGACAAAATACACTCACACCCTTTGAGATTTGTCATAACTACACTCATATTTATAAATTGGCAAAACTTACACTCACACTTCCGAGGTTTGATGTATGATTACACCCAACCCTAATACTATATGTATTATCCGTTTTACCTTTTCATTGACTGAAAAGACATTCTTGACTTCATTTTTCACATTTAAAAGACTATATAGCCCCAACTTTCCTTCCATTACTTTCCCTTTAATTCTAAGCCACACACATATATTTTTTTGTAGCACTAGAAATATATTGCAAATTTTATTAAATATATTTTTAATATATGTTATATTACATATTTTAGTATAAAATAAATTTAAATTTAAAATTACAAATTATACATTCTTGTAATTCTTTCAAACTTTATGAATCTTAATCTAATGATAAATCTTCATACACATACACATATATACATAATCATCATCACATTAAGATTTATAAAGCTTGTATAATTTCTAATTTATATTTAAATTTAATTTTTTAGTAAAATACATAATTTAACATATATTAAAATATATTTAATAAAATTTACAATATATTTCTAGTGCTGCAAATATATATATCTGTGTGTGTTGGGGGGGGGGGGCTTAAGGTTAAAAAGGAAGTAATGAAAAGAAAGTTGGGGCAATGTAGTCTTTTTTAAACGTGAAAAATGGTTTAAAAAATGTATTTGCAGTCAATAGAGAGGTAAAACAGACAATACATATAATATTGGGGTTAAATGTAATCATGCATCAAACCTCAGGGGGTGTGAGTATATGTTTTGCTAAATTATAAATATGAGTACAGTTAGAGCAAATCTCAAGGGGTGTAAGTGTATTTTGTCATATAAAAATACATCAAAAATAAAGATTAATTGTTATTTACTAAATGCACGAGGGAAAATACCAATCATTACAAGTATGAGTTGAGAAATATTTTAAGTGTAGAAGCAATCACTTTGTGCACATAAAAGATCAAAGTCTTTCTTTTGGTCTTTTACTCCTAACATTTTTGGAATTTACAAAAGTAATTTTATAATTTCATTAATATAGTTTTTGATCCTTTTCATATGAGGTATTGTATTATTGAAGTGATTTGTTTGTCTCCTGAATTCCCTTCTATAATTAGTAGTCTCCTACATAACACTAATGTTTCGTTTGGTAAGCGAAAATGGAACGAAATGCATCTGAGAATGAAATGATTATTCTCATTCTATTGTTTGGTTGCAAATGTGAAATGAGATAAAAATGAAATAATTTTTAAATCAAATTATCCAAACTATGCCTCCTAGTGAAAAATAAATCAAACTAACAAAGGTATGTGGCAGAGGAAGGTGGCAATGCGGAGGTGGTAGTGGTAGTGTGGTGGTGAAGGTAATAGGGGTGGCGGTGGAGGTGGTAGTGGTGTATTGGTGGAAGTGGTGGGGAAAGGTGACGATGTAGAGGTAGTGTGGTGGTGGAGGTGGTGGCGATGCGATGTGGCAGCGACAATGGTGGTGGAGGTGGTGAGGTGGTGGTGGTGGTGGTGTATGGATCTGTATGTTGTTCTAGAGGCAAAGCAAAACTTGAGTCGAGCCCACAAGTAGAAACCAATTTGACAAAAAAAAAAATGATTAATAGCGATCATGAAAGACAAAGTTACTATTGAAAAAAAAAGAGAATTTTCTCGGCATATCATTGATATAAAACAATGTTCTTTTCGAAGTTCAGCCGCATGTTATACTATATTTTAAAGGTTTGCAATACATGAAGCAGTGTCGGAGAGATGGTGTGGTATTGTAATAACTCTTTACAATGTCTCAAGATCTAAACCAACAAACAGCACAATTAAAAATACGCTTGGAAAGCAAAGGAAACGAAAAAAAAAGGTTTTAAAAAAAAAAAAAAGAGGAAAGGAACGTTGTGGCTGCAAGTAGCAAGGGTATATACATGAGACAATGTTATATAAAAGACATGTGTATCAAGGAACTTTTGAGAAGGCCGTCAAATCCTATTTGCAAATATCAATTGATGGAGTGCCAATATCAGCTCCCAAATTTTTAGTACCCAAATTGACCATTATTTTATTTTATTTGTTTAGTTTATTTTAAACACACAAATGAAAAGGGTAAAAGAGGTTTCTAGTTCTTATAGAACTTTGTTGAAAGTAGATCTCAAACCTACTTCTTTGTCATGAAAATTTTATAGTACTTGGATGTCTTTAAAGTGCAAAGGTAGGAATAGGAATTAATTTTCCAAATAAAAATTTCATTTCAAATCCAATCTAAATACTATGTTATGTTTGGGAGTATCGAATAGGCAACTTGAATTTAGAATTAGGAAAAATTTAGTACAAACTTTGAACTAAATTTTCACCGATTTTCAATTCAAAACTGCGGATTGGGTGCTTCCAACTTTTTTCAAATCCAAATACCAAAAGATTTGTTTCCATCACTCTGATAATAAGCCTTTTTCATATTGGCGTTTTATTGTCACTTTTTAGATTGGGCCAAGTATCCTCTCAATTGTAGCCTGTTACACATGATATAATGGGCCACATGAATGGAGAGGCAATTCATATCTCCTTCCTCTTAAGCTAAAACTATGTTGGTTGTTCTGAAAAAGTCAGCTAATCCAGAAACAGAGGATTCTCTTTTCTTTGCTTCAATCTTAAAAATTATAATTCTATGCGATTAACAATTATTTATTTTTATTTTTTAAATTTCTTTTTATCAATCAACCTAAACTTAATTCCAACAAAGATATACTGAAGGGGACAATCAAAAGATCAATGTGAACAATCCACTGATCGAGTCGGCCACCACCCAGTGGGCCACATTTGTGATGCTTAATTCTACAATTTACCCTGATTAATTTGAAATTGAAAAAAAGGAAAAAGTAAGACAAATAAATCAATATTGCATTGATTATATATACTACATGTGTGTGCATAAATGTCCATGCATTATATTCATAAATTCACTTTTATTTATGAAAAAGACGAGATTTTCTTTATCCGAATTAACTTGCAATAAAATAAAAAAGTAAAGAATATTTGGTGTTTCATGTGACAAAATTTTGTTAGCTAGTTAGATGTGTTATCGAGTGATGGGTGAAAAACAATCCGGACCCATCCAATCAAAATAAATGTAGATAAAGTGGCAAGCACGGTTCCTTGAAGTCAGCGACAGTAATTTCATGAACTGGGATAAAGGGAATATCCCTCCTTCATGGTTTTGCTCACCAATTGGTAAAAACCATGAAGAATATATGTCTGTATCTCTCGGGAAATTCAATACAACCTGTTTATGAATCCAAGTCAATATATATATATATATAGAGAGAGAGAGAGAGAGAGAGAGAGAGAGAAATTTACAGGAAGTACTCTAGAGAGGACATACATTAATGTAGTTCACACGAGCAAAAATTAATGCAGCGAGGTAGAAATGCTATATATGTAAAATCTTCAAGTACTACATATACATGCGCTTCGGATAGTTTTGATCTTTTGCAAGTTTAACATACAGATCAGATCTTGGTCTAGAGCCAAAAGACCACCTAACGTTAGTATATATATATATCAACTGAAAGAAACAAAAGGAACAGAATGAAAAATGAACTCTATAGCTAGCTAGCTAGCTGAACTTGAGAAACAAATAGCATTAATTAATATTAAGACGTATCACACAAACACACACACACATATATATATGTATATATATATATATATATATATATATATATATATATGTGGAAACTAAGTTTCTCTCAATCTGACCATAATTTGATTCACAAACCATAAAGGATACAGTATATAACAAGCATCATCAGGTTACATTCATTTTTTTAACTTTCTTGATCTTACTACCAAAATCCACGAGTAGAGCTGGAGGAAAAAATGATTCAATCTCATCTGACAAATCGAGTAGGATTCGCCGGCGAGCGACCGCTTTTCTTTTCATGAGCGGAAGTGACTTGGGCTTTCTTGGTGCAGGTGGGCACTGGGGGATCAATGGGGTACTACTACTACTTGTTTGATCCAAAGATGTTGGAGTCCGAAACCCGTCATTCTCGTCGTCTTCGTCTTCTAATTCTTTGGATTCACCTACAGATGGCCTTTTGATGAAGTACTCCACAGAAGAAATTTCCAACTGATCACCACCTTTCTGATCATGATGCTTTCGTAATTCTTCTCTTGATTCTTCTTGAAGTTGATCATCACCATCTATTGAATTAGGTGCATTTTCACAACCATTTTGAAATTCCAACGTGGGTCTTGACAGAGAATTGAATTCCATGGTATTTAGATCCTTCTGAGAGATGCCAGAGTTGGGCATACCCATTAATGGAAAGGAGTGAATACATGAAGAGAGAAAACTGAAAGGAATGAGAATATAATATTGGAATATTAAAGGTCAAAATGAGAACAAGAAACTAAAAGCTAGAGAGTGAGAGAGAGAGAGAGACGTGGATGATCTACGATTGGTTGTGTAAAGAATATAATGATCAAACTCACCATCTTTTCAGACGTCTTTGGATGTACGTTAGCTTTTCCAACTACGTTTTGGATGAGCGAGAGAGGGGTTTTGATATGCAATATTTTGGCGAAGGATCCAATGCAAATATAACACCACTCTCACTTTTACTCTCTCTCTCTCTCTCTCTCTCTCTCTCTCTCTCTCTAAAAATCTGTATGTCTGTGTCTCCAAGTGAGAGTGAATTGAACTTTTCTTTTATATCCAACAGTCGGACACTGACTAACTTACAAAATCTCGTATTCCCAATCACTTTTCTGATCTCTACGAACTTTGATGCATCTATGCACGTGCTTTACTACAGTAGTAAACCATCTCATGCATGTTATGTTCACTTGCTTGCTAGCTTCCCTCCCTTTCTCAGATTCTTGGCTTTTTTGGTTGCAAATGGGAGGTCACAAATTAATGACCTTCACCTTTCTATAATACTATATCAATTATAAATGCATTTCCTTTTTCTTTTTTTGATAGTTAAGATCCAAAGAATATACTACTGTGATAAAATCTAGCCCACTTGATTAGGGGAAAAAAAATATGTAGTCCAATTTAACTGAAGTTATAATCTTAAATAGAATCAAATATAAAGCATGCATGATTCGCATAATTAAGAAAATGAGAAGAAACAACCATTCTAAAAAATATGCGCATATATATATATATATATATATCCTTCCAGTAACTGAAAAATTCCCTCATTATTCACGTAGATCATTAGCTACTGGAGTATCCAAAACACCTGTCTGCCAACAAACAGACCCTAGCAATAATCTGAAGCACGCTTTGCCTCAATATTTCTGACTACTCAAAACACCTCGATCTCTCACCAACCATACATCTCTAAGATATATCCTGCGAATAATCTGACTATCCAAGTAATCAGTGCATATATACTACAGTACTTGTTAAGAGCAAGAGATTTCACACATTTACTGTAAATATTTGTATGTGTGTGTACATATATTCATATATATATATATATATATATATATATAACAAACCATGAACACACAGTACAACCCTACCCTTTGCCCAGATCCAATCAGGTCCACATACTTCAAATAGTCTTTGTTTGTCCGGCATTGGATCACATGCCTTTATGCCTTTTCACATAGGTGTCCCACTGCATATTGCTAGTAGCATCATTGTTCCTTGTAGAGTGCGCAGCATTGCATTAACATTCAATTGCCTTCCATTATCCATACCTCGGATTCTTACTGTGCCCTTTTCTTACTTTTTTCTTTTTCCCTCCCTCACTTCACAGTCAGCATGATCGAGTTAACAATTTTATTGTGTGTACTAGTATCAAATTGAGTAGTGATTACATGCTTAATTATTTATGGTTATGATTATGAAATATAAAATGTTATAACAATATTGTAAGGTATGATTCTAATGTACTCCGTATATATATATATATAATATATATGTAATAGTGGAAATACGTACACACACTCTCATGGCACATAATTGCATCTCATGCTATGCTTAATGATTTTGCTTCCCATCTCCCATTATAACGTGTCCCATCTCTAACAATCATTTCAACCCTGAATTTCAACGCACACCCACATGATCTAATTCCATTTCTTTTTATTTTTTTACTTTCTCCATTAGTCTTCTACAGTAACATATCACATGATCGAACACTATAGGGATAGGATAATGGCCGCAATATTAAGCTTGTGGCTCGTGATAATCAGATATTAAAATCAAATATAAGTTGTACCTTTCGCTCAAGACAATAACACTGTCGGTTACACTGAACAATATATAGATAGGTTGGTGAGATGGTCAAGACAATAATTCTCTTTCAATACACACCCATCAACAACATTAATACGCTTTTGGAAATTACTCTTAATTTGGAAAATGTTATACAAACAATTTTTTTTATATATATACAGTCTCATCAGCGATGCTTTTGGCAGCTACTTCTAAAATTACAATTCGCAATCCTTTAATTGGGCTTATATTTGATTGCATGAAATTAGAATTTTGAAATTAAAATTGGTGGAGTTGGAGAAATTTTTTTCTAATTTCACAAATTTTAATTCTAAAACTCCAATAACATAACCTTAAAGTTATTCACACTGCATTTGGATGTATGGAATTTAGAGTCTGGAATTGAAATTGAATACCAAATCACTTCAAACTTTAACTAATTTCTCTCTAATACTAACTCAAGAAATCAATGCTATCGAATGCCAAAAACCAAAAAAACAAAAAACCAAAATTATCATATATATCTATACTAGATAATGACCTTTTCTGTGGACTGTGATTGGTAAAAGCGTCCCTCATGGGCCATATAGAAAGGCCCAACTGTGTTGTTTTGGACAGCTCTATTTTTGGCCCATACCAATGTCCACCCAACTTTCGTGCTGTTCCTAGTTGGGCGGTCCCTTTAATACAGTAGAGCATTAATTGGTTTCTTTAAAGCTCGGTTTGATTACATAGAAAGCAGTAAAAATGTAAAGGAAATGTTTAACATCTTTTGAGTTTAGATAAAAAAAAAACAAATGTGAAAAAGTAATTTTTCATAATTACTTAACTTGTTATAAAAAAAATCTGCAAAAAAAGCGTAAGAAAATTTTATTTTTATACCGTGTTTGAACTCACACTCAAATTATTTCCTTTTACCTTTCTAATAAAAAACAAGTTTTTCACATTTTCTTAAAAAAAATAGTATAATGGTCCATATTAAATTAGATTTTCTTATTGCTTTTATTTTTTAAAAAAGTTTGAAAAAAATATTCATTCAAGACAAATCAATTTGGACTTGTTATTTGATTTAATATAAATAAGGACAAGTTAAGCAAATAATAGTATTTTCATTTTAACTTTTCATACTGTTTAATTTAGACATTTTTTTCTTTTTCTTCCACTCTCCACCAATTTTATCGGACTAAAAGGATTTTTGAGAATTTGGTGAAAACAGAGGGCTAAATTAGTACTTTTAGAATGGAAAAATTGACATTTGTATCCACACAAACCATGAATAACACGTGTCGGAGGGGGGGGTTTCGACCAAAGTCTAAAATGAGGGGACGGGCAGGAATGTAGACAAGAAAATCGGGTCAAAGGTTTTCATCTAATTTAAAGCAGATTTCCTTACCCGACTTTTTTGAATTGAAACTCCACCAAAGGGCGGGCAGCTGACGGTCAGAGGGCGACAGGAATTTTCTCTCTCTATCCGTCGTTCTGTTTAATGTGTAATTCTTCGATCTTTATACATATAGTATAATGCTAAATTTCTCTGTCATTAGACTCATTACCGACCTTGATTTGTCTCTCTCTGCGAAATGTTATTATTATACATGAATGCGCTTTATGTAGATGCTCATTCGTTGTGAATTTTGCCTATTCTTTTTTGTAAATTTAATATGGATTTCGTGGGATTTGATTTTTTTGGTGTCATGATTACGATTAATATGATCTCTCACTGCGTGTATAATACATACATACATATATCCATACATTCATTTATAACACTCTCTCTCTCTCTCTCTCTCTCTCTCTCTCTATATATATATATATATATATATATATATATATATTTATATATATATGCATATTTTACGTATAGGTTTTGACCTGAAGGGGCTTGTTCTTTATGTGTTAGTGGATGATCTAAATTCCTCCTTGACTGCTTATCTGATTATCTTTATTGAATTGGTCACAATATGTTGAAATTTTTAAGAAATTTCTATTAGTAACTAATGTATCATTATTATAGAATTATGCATTAAATACTAATATGCTATTATTCAAGAGAAGTGATGTGGATCTAAGAGAAATTGGAAAATTAAGGGAAGGAAAGATAGGAGAGAGGGAAGTGGTATAATTAGGAAAAGGACAGGAATTTTCTCTTGTTAATAGATTGAAAAGAATAAAATGAAGGGAAATTGTTTCTGTACCATTCAAGAGTTAAAAAAAAAAAAAAAAAAAAGAAGCTTTTTACCACATGGAATGATGTCCTTGTCGTAAGCTTAAAAGGTATATATCATATGATGTATACACATGTATACATAGTTAAATACACAGAACATATAGAGAAATGATATAGGTAATCCACAAAAGTACTCACATATTACACTTTTTTCAATAAAGAAAATGGCAATCATCCCCTAAAACCAAAGTTGCTAATGTACCAAGGTTTTCATGTACAATTTTGGCTCAGCACATTTGAAGCTTATATTTGTTTTTTCATTAAGCAAACAAGCCAAGTTCCAGCTCATTTATAGGCTTGTGTGTTAAATGACATAGGTTCAAACTACCACTGGGTCACTACTCCGAATGGTATAGACTCTACTCTTCAAAGGAGAGCTTGAGAGTTCGAGTTTCATTAGGCGCATGTTGTAGGTATGAGTGTGTGTTTGCTTTAACTTATGGAAAAAAAAGACATTAGTTCAAACAGTGTTCAACTCAGCTTATATAAGCTCGTAAACACACAACTCGTGTAAGCTCGTGAACACACAACTCGTATATAACTTGTGAACACATGTCTTATACGTTTTTTTTTTTTTAAATATTTCACAAATTTTCTATGTCGTTAGGATCAAAACTTAGTGTTACAAAAGGAGTTTGTATTTTTCTTTTTAACGTTGATTAGTTTTTCAAAAGTCAGTTTGGTTTGTTAGTTTGTGATGGTACCTATGCCCAAGGGTAGAATCAGAATTTTAAGATATATAAGAGGGCAAAAAAGTAAAATCACTCCTTGAATAACTAATTCACCAATTAGGGTTCATAATCACGTATTCTTATTTAGGACACAATGTATAATGGTTTGATTATGAAAAAGATGTTTTGAATGCATGCAGTTGTTTTTGGAATAAACATATTTAAACAATAATTTTTCACAAAAACTGAATGGCTCGATTGATGTGTTGATCGATCAAAAATTTTCCAGAAAAATTATATTAAAGTCCAGAATAACATGACCGTGTGCTCGATTGATTGAACCCTAGAAGTAGTTGTCAAGTAATAACTTGATTGACCAGCCTGTGTGCGAAACCATTTTTGAAAGCTTCTCTAAATTAGAATTATAAAAGATTTAGGTTTCCTTTTCTGACTATAAACACCTCTAGACTATCGTAAGACACACATACATATGTAGGGAGATCTCTACACTCATTATTGAGAGACCTAATAGAGTGATCATATATTATTAGAGAGCATATTTCATTTTTCATCATCTACATTTTGCATTACATAGTTAGTTATTATTTATTATTCCGAGTGTTGAATATCATAATCCTTGTGCTACACTGAAGTGTCTCTGAACAACATACACGAAACTTGGACAACTAACCGAGGAGATCAAAGTGCTTGCGGAGAAACGAATCGCTTGAAGGAGTAGACTGTGTAGACTTGAGTGGAGGCTTTGGTACGTGGATCAGTGCTTGTCAAGAGGTAACTAGGAGTTCTAAGGATTGGGAATTGTTAACCTAGTTGAAAAATCCTTCTCTTTCTTCATTGGGGTTTTCCACGTAAAAATTGTGTGTTCTTGTGTAGTCGCATGGTTTTTTTATTTCTGTTATTGCTGCATTGTAAATATAATTATTAGAGCTTAAAAACAATTATTAGTAGTTAAAATTGGGCAAGATCATTTCACACCCTTTAGATCTATATTAGGCCTTTAATCTCAAATCAAAGCTTGAGGGTGAGCCTTGGCGCAACAATAAAGTTGCTCCATTGTGACCTAGAGATCACGTGTTCAAAACACGGAAACAGACAATCCACATGCGGAGGTAAGGGTGTGTACATCTGGCCCTCCTCAGACCCCATAGTGGCGCATGAGCTAAACCTGGGCTCAACTTTTTGATCTCTTAAAAAGCTTGAGTCGAGCTTGAGCTAATATGAGCCCAGCGCAAACAATCTCGAGTGTGGCTTGACTCGATTATTAGTAGTTCTACTTCATTCTCACAAACCACAATTGTCTCAATGAAGTATTTCTACACTGCACTTTTTGAGGGTATGAATATCAATTTTCATACACACACAATTGATATAGTTAAACAAAGGTAATGCTGAGTTAAGCTGCAAAAATTCTCAATTTTTTTCTTTCAGTTGTAGGGGAGAGTGAGAGAGAGAGGGTGGGGATAAAATGGATCAAAAAGTAATAAAAAAAATTCACAGAGGTTGTGGAAGCAGATCTTCCCTTTTAAAGTCTCCTTTGCACGCCATTTGGCTTTTGTATATACACAAATGCATATGTATACATAACATATATAATATATAAATATATATATGTATGTGTATCATATATGTATAGATTTACACAGGTACATACATATAAAGACAATCAGACACACAGGGTTCTAGATCACCAAACATGTGGACTTAACTTAATTATGCATGTTATAGTTGACATCTGAGATTTGAAAGCATATTTTTCATCATTTTACTCTCTTCTTTTATTTTTTATTTTGGGATTTGTATTAGTTTTCTGATTTGAAGCTGTAACTTTCTTTAGCTTGTTGATAGAAGATGGCAGATGCTGATGACATCCAGCCACTCGTCTGTGATAATGGCACAGGAATGGTTAAGGTACTAAATTAGGATCTTTTTATGAAAATTTTATGGCAAAAATTGTTCTACTACTTTTATATTGACCACTGCTATTAGATATGTGTAGTACACCTGAATAAATGTCATGACATGTAAAAATCTGTTGATTGGGCCTCGGTTGTTCTGATGCTTTTTTACCTTTTAGGCCGGATTCGCTGGAGATGATGCTCCAAGGGCTGTGTTTCCTAGCATTGTGGGTCGCCCACGTCACACTGGTGTGATGGTTGGCATGGGTCAGAAAGATGCATATGTTGGGGATGAAGCTCAGTCCAAGCGTGGTATCCTAACTCTAAAATACCCCATTGAGCATGGTATTGTAAGCAATTGGGATGACATGGAGAAGATCTGGCATCACACCTTTTACAATGAACTCCGTGTGGCCCCGGAGGAGCACCCAATTCTACTCACTGAAGCACCTCTCAACCCGAAAGCTAACCGTGAGAAAATGACCCAAATCATGTTTGAGACCTTTAACGCTCCTGCAATGTATGTTGCCATCCAGGCTGTTCTATCCCTTTATTCCAGTGGCCGTACAACCGGTATGCATTTTAATACCTGAAGCGTTCAATGCAATTTGTTTGAATATGATCTTTTTCAACATTGAGAATCAATTAGCATCAATTTGATTGTAAATTCCATGTTAAATCATCATTAGATGAAGTTGGTGCTACCTTCTAGATGCATGTACAACTCGAGAAAAAAAAGTGTAATCCACATATTATGGGCTATTGAAAATCTTCAATATGATATTTTATGTCATTGCTTCTCTTGAATTCTTTTAAAGCATCTTAATAAAATGCCTATCCTCGTGGACGACCTTTGTAGGCTTTGGTGCTCATGAAATTGCATGCCAAAACCAAAACATTACCCCTTTGTTGATTTGTCTTGCAATTCTTTTTCTGTCAGTTCTTCTAGTAAAGGTTTTCATCAAACATCTGAGCTTAGCGTTCTTTTAATTAAAATTTGGACTTATTGTGTGGTGCATATGTTTTCATGGGCTGTTGCTTTTGCTGCAGGAATTGTTTTGGACTCTGGAGATGGTGTCAGCCACACTGTCCCCATCTATGAGGGGTACGCCCTCCCACATGCTATTCTACGTCTTGATTTAGCTGGCCGTGACCTCACTGACGCCTTCATGAAAATCCTAACTGAGCGTGGATACTCCTTTACCACCACGGCTGAGCGTGAAATTGTGAGGGACATGAAGGAGAAGCTAGCATACATTGCCCTTGACTATGAGCAGGAGTTAGAAACTTCCAAGACTAGTTCTTCTGTTGAGAAAAGCTATGAGTTGCCTGATGGGCAGGTGATTACCATTGGGGCTGAGCGTTTCCGATGTCCAGAAGTTCTTTTCCAGCCATCCATGATAGGAATGGAGGCGGCAGGCATTCATGAAACCACATACAACTCTATCATGAAGTGTGATGTTGATATTAGGAAAGATCTTTATGGTAACATTGTCCTCAGTGGTGGTTCCACTATGTTCCCAGGCATTGCTGACAGAATGAGCAAGGAAATCACTGCTTTGGCACCAAACAGCATGAAAATCAAGGTGGTGGCTCCACCTGAGAGGAAGTACAGTGTTTGGATTGGAGGCTCCATCTTGGCATCCCTCAGCACCTTTCAGCAGGTGTGTTACATATCTTGCTGGTGGCTGACAATCATTATGAAATCATAGTTATTATGTGTGTGAATGGCAGCCATGCATTTAATTGACAAATACACAAACATAGAATGCATTTGGTATAAGCTATGGTAGATCCTGAAAATGATTCTTGAACTGGCATTATCATATTGCTGCGCACAAGAAAACTCGCACTCATTTTGATACCCTATTTATCCTTAAAAATTAAAAAAAAAGTGTCACCAGTTTTTTGGGAAATCACTTTCTTGAAAATAGGTTGGCTACATTCATTCACTCGATGCAAATAATTTAATGTTGTAGCATATACAAATAATTGCCAAGCCCTACATCTGATGGTGTTCACACATCTTGTTTCCCTTATCTCATTTCCCCTTGTGACAGTTGTATGCAAGTATACGATCAAGAATGAATTTGAAATAGCAGTTACTTGTGAATACTGATGCGAGATTATTATATTTTGATGTAGATGTGGATTGCAAAGGCAGAGTATGATGAATCTGGGCCATCCATTGTGCACAGAAAATGCTTCTAATTCTTCTGATGAAAGTCGTGGAAATAGAATAATATTCTGTCTCCATCAAAGAACTTTGCTGCTTTGAGAGTTCCTACTCTTCCTTTGTATATAACTTCCATGCCTTTTTGTAGTGGAAGAGCGACCTATCACAGAGTGGAGAGATGGCAGCAAAATTTAAATTATCATGACACTTTAATTAGCAGTTTATGAACATTGGCCATTCTTACTAATTTAAATCTATTAGTAATTTATAAGTAATTCCAACTTTTGTTGTGTTCTTTTCCTTGGCTCTTTTGGTGTTCCAATTGTACAATTTTTTTCTATTTTAAATTTTTTTGGAGCATTTGTTCATGCCTTGTGTTTTTGTATCTCCTTGATATTGAAGGGTATAATTTATAGTCCAAAACTCTAAATCTCTCCAAACATCTGATGATTTCAGGCCTGTTATTCCTCTACAATGGTGATTCTTTGAATCTTTTCCTCTATAGTTGGAGAACTTGCACTCTAAAATACGTTGTTTCATGCATTAATCATAAGATTGAGGGGACTTATTTGAAAGTTATAACAAAGAATAATTTTATTCACAAAATACAAAAATGTAATATAATAGTAAGAAAGGAATACTAAAGGAAACGAGCCCCTAGTTATCGTACATTTCTTATTTTGTTTGCGTTTGGAAGCACCGAATTGGCACCTTGAATTTGGAATTGGAGTCACCCAAACATATAGGGAAAATAAGTTCGTGAGGTAAATTATTCTCCTAATTGATTGCTAGTACATTATATCAAATGGTGTTGTGGGCTGCTAATAAATTCAGAGATAAATTTTTCTCCAAAACAGTGAGTTGGTACTTGGTCCTGTTTGTCCCTTTGGCTGGCTTCAATCAAGTTATTGGTAATTTATTCCCCATATTGAAATGGTTTTGTGAATATAGAAAGATGAGTTGTCTCATGTAGCCTCAAGAAGCATTAGTTGTATTTTTTTTTGGTTTATATGACATATTTGGTGTGAATTAATAAACAAACCTGAGAAATGGAATAATTACAAGGACAGAAACAGCTTATTCTTAGAAACTGCAAGGGCATCAGAGGAAGATTTGTAAACTGTAAGTTTAGAATTTTGTCAGTACAATGCAGGCAAAGACTGGAGGTTACTACTAACAGTCGTTCGACTTTAAACTAAGAACTTGAAGATAAGCTCAAAAGAACTTTTTCTATTGTCCAAATCCACTCTTGAAAATCTAATTACGCAAACATGAACTGAAAGATACATGTAAAGAAACAAGTTTGCAGGCAAGGTGTCTACTTCACTCAATTCAACAGAAGACCTAATTCTCAACAAGCTTGCAACATCTGATCCTTATTTGAAAGCAGTGAGATAGTAGTTTTATGCTCAATTTCACTAAAGGGATGATCTTCTTCTGTGGACATACCAATACTGGGATCATCTTTCTGACCACCCAAAAGTGGCAGCGACTCCCCGGCCACGGCCATAACTTCCTTTTCGGCAGCCATATTTTCATTGAAACCCATTCCAGCACCAAACTTTTCAAGTACCTCATCATCACTAAAACTAGCCATAGAGTTTGAGTTCTCCATTTTCTTGGACACCAAATTCACATTTTCCTCATGAGTCTGCTGCTGTGATATTTCAAGCTGTGATTCGGACACAACTTCATCCTCCTTCGAGGATGAAAACCGGTGATTAATGAACTCAGAATTACATCTTCCATATATATGTCTCTCTGATTTAGTTAGAATTCCTTGTGCTGAAGAAGTCCTCTGGCTAAAGCTCCCAAACCCTTCAATCCCTCTACTTAGCTTCCTTGCTCGATCCCTTTCTTCTTTGAGAATAGACACTTTTTCAAGAAGCTTCAATATCCTCTCGGATTTTTTTCTAACATTAAGTCCCCAATTGAATCTGCACATGAAATTTTAGAAGCTCATAACAACAACAATCATAGTAGTGAAAAAAGAAAAAAAAAAATTCCCCAAATTAGAAAATGAATTTAAGACCCTTTCTCATCGATATGGTGAAAGCTTGCCATCTCCCAGATTACATCTTTGTCACTCTTAAACTCCTCTGCAACACTCTCTGGTCCATGGGTCAACAAGTATTCAAGCACAATCAGAGCTTTGTATGAAAACCTCCAATTCTTCGTGTCAAACTTCACCAATCTGTGTTGCACAATATCAAATTCAATCACACTAAAACACACATCAAAACTCCGTCACATGTCAACACATATGCAAGTTGTAACGTGTCGTATCAAACAGATCATCACCAAGAAAAGGAACCAGGATTAACCAACCTCTTATGCAGAATCTCCACAATTCTCCAATAATCATCCACTTCAAAAGCAGCTTTCGATATCGTCTTCAGAGTCTGTGTGTCTGGCGACCATGGATTTCCATTTGTAGCTTCCTCAGTCAATCTTCAAAACACCACCCACATCAAAATCCAAATCAAGAAAAGCCTAAGATTCACATTCATAGGCTCAAACCAATACAATCATGTATATTCAACTCAAGAAAGCCTTAATTTCACTAATCTCTGGTCAACTCTATCCAAAGTCATATATATTATGTTGAATACAAATTAAGAATCATCTTATCACAAAAAAAAAACCTTACAGTTGAGCGGGAGTGACATCGGTGAGAGCCAATCGGGCAGTCTTGATCTTCTCCTTGAAGAAGAAAGATGTTTGCTTCTTGAGTTCATGGAAAAATGGCGAACCCATGCTGCCACTGTTGTTGTTGCCGCCTAAAGTTGACATAATTGATCGAGGAACAGAAAAAAAAAAAAAAAAAAAAAAAAAAAATGGGAAATCTAGAATAGTATATTGAAGAAGAGCAGAAGTGGCTGAACATGTAAATTATAACTAATCCGTTATGATGAATATGATTCAACACCTACTCTGTATCCCGACAAAAGGGGCTTTGCATATGTAATCAGTAGGAAAAAAAAACGATATAGTATATTGGAAAAGAGTGACACTTGTTGAAAGATACAATAGAGGGTTGACAAATTCCACGAAAAACTTAGCGGTGGAAAAGTTGTGTACGTGCGTGAGAGAGCGGATATTTCAATTGAAACTACGCTTGTTGGAAAGATTTTATCACGTCGCTAGGACAGGACAGGACAGGACAGGCCTCCTACTGTATGTTCGTTGGAAACACGTTATCACATCGCTCTCCTACTTGTGTAAATACATTTTTGAAACAGAGTACAAAGCAAATTCTAAAATATAATTTGCATTTGATTGTTAATATGATCTCCAATTTTACTTTTTAAGACGTGATTTTCATGCTAACAAGCGGGACAAACCTGTGCTATTATGTTGACCTCTGATTTCACGAAGAGTATATAATGTGTTGGTCATATCATATCACCCAAAGTGTACGAAAAAGTGAAGTGTTAACCACGACATCGGTCAACAAAAAGTGTCCGCCAAGTAGGTCTAGGATTAATCCATATACCATTGTTGCCTTCTGACTAGTTGTTTTTTCCTGGAAATATACTGTGATTTGGTTTCATAGGCATTTTGTTTGGATAGTATCCGGAGTTCGAAACAGAACACAGTTTAAAATGTTTCATATGCTTCATCATTTTCTCTCCTACTTTTTAAAACAAACAAAAGATGAAGCCATCTTTCCTTCTCATCTCCTTCATTTTCTCTCCAATTTTCTCAATCCAAACAAGATGTTAAAGCATAAGGGGGTCATGGTCATTTAAACGACATTCGACAAACTATTTTCCTTCATAAAAGCAAAAACAAGCACAATATGATACAATGCGTGCATACACAAATGCACAGTTTCAACGTGACAGCGTTTCGGGCTCTAATTACAGATCGAGGCAAAGGTCTGCATCTCTGTTGTGCCCCTCACAATTTATTAGAGAGATGGATAATGAAGTCTTTACAACATTGAAACCGACCACACATTGGAGATAAATAAGTTTTATTGTTTCTCCCAAGCATTTAGCAATATATTTTGACAACACAAATCCTTTCACGCTGGAATAGCTTCAGGGACTTTGCCATTCTCAGCAGCAACCAAACTGTCGTAGTATTCAACCAAGACTTTCCAACCACCAGGGCACATAAATCCATCTGGAGGGTTCTCCTTGTTCTTTGCAAGTGTTCGCATCTGTAAACATGCAAGCAATCAGATATAACTTGTACTAAATGCTGACACACAGAAATGTAGTTCACTTGAACGTGATGCATTTTTATTTCACTAATTTTTCTCTTTCCTAACTAATTCAAGCAACTTCAAGTTATAGGCTGAAAACGAACTGAGCTGAGCTGAGCTCAAAAAAAAGATATTGAGAGAGAGAAAAAGATACCTTGGTGCCTGAAATGAATAGGAAATCTTGAGTCCTCGAGGGATCAAAGAATGCCATTTTACCCCGAGTTTTATCATATGCAGCCACCTATAGTTGTACTCGAATAATGAAAATTGAGATTTTCACTGAATAAATGACGAGATTGACATCATGAAGCTAACAAAAGCTAGGTTGGTTTGCATACCTTGAAGGGGAGGATGTTTAGCCGCTCTAATCCAGGGGCCATGCTCAGTACCTTCTTCCCATGGTCAGCATCATATAAATCTCTTTTCTCGGTTGGATGGCTCATGCCAGCTGGGTCCCGACCCACAATGTAAAAGTTGGCCCCTGCATTAATCCGAGCCTTTGCATGCCACTGCACCTCAGTTGGGCCAGCATAATGCATGGGAGATGGGAATATAGATACCACAGTAGTCTCTGGATCAAGAATACCATCTTCAAGCACCTGAAGTTCCATTTTTTTATAGATATGAGTCATTACCACAAGGCCGGGCAATTGTAAATAATGTCTCACTGTCTGCTACACAAAGGTGAACTTGTTTCCCATTCGAAAAGGAATAACATGCTTCTCTTCACCAAAAAAAATATAATTAGAAAATGAATTGATTGTCGAAGCCTAAATGGGCCGTTTGGACCATTAGAAAGCCAAATGGCGGGACTGACAATGTTTTCGGTGCAGTTTTGACGAGCCCTATTTGACCCATTCCCGTTTGGAATCAGTGCAACGATCGATAGTCACCAACTATACTCGTGAAACAAGTCATATTTGGGCAAAATTTCATCATTTCGGACCCATTTTTGCATTTTTCAGTCCTATAAGAGATTTGTCAGATTTTTGTTGGAGATTGGAATGAACTCAGATTGAGCTAATTTTTGGTATTTATCTTAATTTAGTGATTAGAATCTCATCTCTATTTTTTCGTGATTTTCCTTTGTTCTTTTGGCTGGGTTGGGGGAGAAGCTTCGTGAAAATCACATCTTCAGCGAAGGACCTTTACTAAGGTAATTTAATCTCTGGTCGGACTACATTATCCCAGTTTACGTACCCAACAAACAGACAGACAAAACCTACAATTATGGTAAAAGGTCGAAAGATAAAAAAGTAAATGGACCTTCTCATGTTGCTTCATTCGCCAACTCAGTGGAACATCATCAGCCTTTGTGTAGCCTCCCAGTGGATGAAGCAAGAGGACAGGGTTCTTATAGCCCATCTCAAGAAGCCGACGACGAGTGTCAATCATCAGCAAAGCATGGCCATTGTGTACAGGATTTCTAAGCTGAAAGGCAAACACAGCATCTGCACCACGGGCTGTAAATTCCTCACGAAGTTTGGCAGGGGACAGTCGGAACCTATCGAGACCATCATGATACTTAATTGGCTCTATGACCTCCAAGTCACCACCAATCAGCCAGTTTCCAGCGTTACTTATAGCTTCCTCGACATAAGGTAGACCAGGGGCAGTGGTACCCCATGTTCTTGCAATTCTTTCTTCTTTGTTGTGGTTGTAGATCTCAATACTGTAATTGGGATAAAGAAAGAAGATGTGAGAATTCTTGACAAGTCATTCAACTAAACAAGCTGAAAGTAAATGAATTATGGGGTAAATGTCCATTTGAGTTAATTCACAAAATCCCATGTTATGGAACATATTGCAAAAAAAAATTACAGTAACCAAATTTGATATTTTAGGCGGCCCTAAGCATATGAAATGAAGCATGAGCTTCAGCCGAACATTTAGATACAGCCACCCAATTAGTAGCAACAAAGGGATGCACTAGAATACAAGATGGATGATGCTGTAGCAAGCCATATGCCCAATGTCTCTAATTACACTGGAGAAAATTTAGCACAAACCCATGAATCTAAACTTTGCGTATTGTACACTCACAATGGGATCCAAATTCACCCGATATATTTACACCTAGAAAGCACGGACACTTCGTATAGGGGTGCCGTGTCCGTGTCGGACACTCGGACACTCCTCGGACACTCGGACACTCCTCGGACACGTGTCGGACACTCCGTAGAAGTGTCCTGGAATTTTTTTTTTTAGGACACGGCTGGGACACGGCAAGGACACGCGGGGGACACGGCAAGGACACGCGGGGGACACGGCGGGGTACATTTTGTAATTTTTAAAAGTGCAAAAAAACCCCTGAACTTTTGCAAAGTTACAAAAAGACCCCTTTGAACTATTTTTTTAGCATTTCAACCCCTCATCTTCTAAAAATTGACATTTTGACCCCTTGAAATAACTATAATGACATATATCATTTAATATGACTATTATGCCCTTTTCTATATAAATATAGTATTTTCTAAAATAAAAAATTTTAAAAATAAAAAATAGTTAGATAAAATTCCTAAATAATAAATTTAGAAACAAAAAAAATAAAAAAGCCAATATAATGGACATCCTTTTTGAAAATACATTAATTACTTGATAATAAATTGAAGTATTTGTGTGATTTATTATTTTTTTATTGTTAAATTTATGGTATTGTGGATATTGGTTAACTTGTTGAATATATATTAATATATTATTTCATAGCCGTATCCCCGCCGTGTCGTGTCCTATTTTTTTGAAATTTGCCGTGTCGCCGTGTCCGTGTCGTGTCGTACCCGTGTCCCGTGTCCGTGTCCATGCTTCTTAGATTTACACCTTGTAGACGTACTCCATGAAGTGAGTTTATTAGCAAGATGTGCATTTGATTATCTATGTATCACAATCCCATGAACTAAAAACATAAAATTATTTATTTAAGGACCTAACATTTAATAGAATAGAGGAAAATTTTGGAGTAATTTCCAGCAACATAATGAAATACAGAGCTAGCTTCATTCTATTAACTCAATCTTGTAGACGTTCCATGAAGTGAGAGTTTATTAGCAAGATGTGCATTTGATTATCTATGTATCACAATCTCATGAACTGAATACATAAAATTATTTATTTAAGGACCTAACATTTTATAGAATTGAGGAAAAAATTGGAGTAATTTCCAGCAACATAATGAAATACAGAGCTAGCTTCATTCTATTAACTCAATCTAGGAATTTGTGAAACTTTTGCAACTTCTAGTATTCATGTTTACTAGTCCGATTGTTTTGTGCTGAGAATATTCCCCAGTACACTGGAGAATCTGAACATCATAAAGTCAGCTCTGTGGTAGACATTTTTTTTTTTTTGGATAAATACCACTTATACTCTTTCGGATTAGACAATATTCCGAACGGATCTTCTCTAGTTTTAATATTTTCGACTACACCCCTGTCAATAACGTCGTCAATTTTTCTCTCTTGCTGACGTCAGCAAATTTCGTTTGTTTGCTGACGTGGCACTAACAGAAAGAAAAAATTGATACATAAATTCAAAATTCAGGTGTAATTAGAAATATCGAAATTTGAGAGTCTAGTCGGATGTTGTAAGTTGTATTTACCTTTTTTTTTTCTTTTTTTTTTTTTTTGTCCACGAAGAATGAACCCACCCACTAACCTTTTTTGACTCTCTATCATAGACTTCTTAACACGTGAATGAACTTGGGCCAAACAAAGGGACAGGTCCAAATCAACAAAATTTGCAAATCAAAATGAAAATTCAGAGAAATTTAAACAAGGACCGGGTCGCTATCACATTGATACAAATGAAAATAGAGTAGTGCTACGATACCGGGTCGGTTTTTTTGGCAATTATAATAAACAGTGTCCAATAAAGACTGTAATCAATAAGATATCATAATTCACATTACACAACTAAATACATTGTATATAAAAAAAAAATCAACACAAAACAATATAAATAATCATGTACTAAATAGCCTTCACACTATAAAAATTTCATTTATATTACATAAACATGCAAACCAAAATTGAATTCAGAGGAAAATGAAACAGACCAAAATGCTTACTTGCTCAAAATTGCAACGGTGTTATCGCCGGAGTCGACGAGAGCAACGGATTTGGACTCGCCAATCCGATTCTTCTGCAGATCGTCAATGGCGAGCACGATCGGCACCGACATGTTGACGACTGACCCGTCGTCGAGCCGGAGGGAGGCGAAATGAAGTGTTTGGAGGAACTCGGATTGTCTCATGAATCCTCTCAGCGGGCTAGCCCAGCCTTCGCTGAGTATATGAATCCATTCAAGATCGATCCGAGAAAGCTTGATTCTAGGCATCGACAAAGCTTGTCTCTTCTTCTCATCTCTCTGGGACTCCTCAACGAAGAGCTCAACAAGCTTCCCACCATCCGGGTCGATCAACCCGCAGGATATTCGGGTCTTTTGATGGTTCTTCTTGTTTGGACGAAGAGAAATGGATAGTTTGAGTGGTGCAGTGAAATGGGTTTTGGGTACGAAGTGATACGGGTTTGGGGTTTTGATAAAGAGAGAGGCCATGGTCGCCATTGAAGGTCGAGACTTTAGTCCCCTCTCTGGTTTTCTGAGTGGAAGGTCAACAACAACGATGGAGAGGGGAGAGAGAGAAAAGGGTATTTTGGGTATAAAATATGGGATGGTCCAACGTGGATAGACAGAGTAATAGTTACTGACTGGGCTTTGGGTAGATTGATTTCACATCTAGATTTTATAAGTGTATTGATTAGGTGGTTTTTTTGTTTAATACTTTTTCGGGAGGATGAATCTGGACACTGATTTTTGTCTTTTTGGTTCTTTAATTAATCCTCATGTTAAATATTAGAGCACCAGCTTATATAAAATATAAATCAAAGTGAAGTTGAAAACCAAAAATAGCCTTCCCTAAACACAGCCACACGGCCCACACTGGTTGAACCGGTGATCAATTAAGTTTGAACCACAAGGCTATTTGTCTTAAACTGAGGGAGAGAGTTGTCTTTGCACATAAAGAAGAGCTCCATTTATTAAAGATGTAGTGCCCAAATAATTAGAGGCAGCGGCACACCTTTATGTACTAACTTTAATAAAAATGGATGGCATGTTGGCCTGCATTATCTATCTATCTATCTATCTGCTGGGAAAAGTGATTAGACACAGCTGAGATCCTCCAATACGTAGACCAGCTCGCAGCATCGGACGGCTGGGATCATTTCATATAAAGTAACTGACCGGATATTTGATTGATGATGATATTAAGGAGTCCAATTATACAATTTGTGGTTTAGTATAATTATTGAACAAATTAATTAATTAATTGTGAGTCGCTTTTCAAGTCAGCAATTCACTTGTCACTGGATATGGAATATCACCTACCCGATGATTTATCATTTATGGTATGACTGTGAGAGGAATCTTCATTATTCGTATTTAAAAATGCACGAAGCACTGTTTGTTTCATACAAAAAGTGACCTACCTATGGCTATGGCTATGGCTATGTGTTGTGTGTCCATACTGGTGCATATATCATCTATAGGTTTGTGAATTTGAAAGATGAAAATGTTGTTGGACATTCTGTTGTGTAAGCTGAAGACTCGTAGAAGGAAGTTGGAACATGTTAACACATAAACTGAATGAAATTAGGGCTAATTTGATGTCGCCTAGTTGTGACCAACCCAATTGTATGCCTTTTACCGATTGCGGACTGGGCCGAATAAAGTTCGTTTAATTTAAGCTCTTATGGCCCACAATGTTACGCACGTGTTTTATTTTTAGTATTCCCACCAGATGGGCCAAAATAAGTCCAATAAAAGCTTTAAATAGGCCCAATTCTGGCCCCTTAAAGTGGCCTTTTTTTATATTTTTCTTACTGTCTATGGACTGGGCCAAATAAGTCCCAATTAAAAAAACATGAAAAAGGGCCACTTGTGGCTAATTGGGCACTACTTGGCCTGCGGAGCCTTGGGTAAAGAAACTGTTTTAGCGGTACATAACTGATCTAATTCCGCGAACTCTGTCCAATTAGTGCTAAAAAACAGGCCTAATTTGAGGTTTGCTTCTCATATTTAGCTTTTACTTGGCCTAAAAACTCCTTTAAAACTTGGAATATGCCAAATTTTACCCAGTGGACCAATTTTACTCCCAAGGCCCATGATGAGAGACTCAACAGTCTAATTTTTACTCTGCCTGCCAGCAGGGCAAAAAAGTCCAATTATAGCTCAGAATTGGACCCAATTGAAGTTGCCATATGGTCTACTTTTCTCTAGGGATGGCAAAAATTCTCAATCCGGCGGGGACCCGCCCCGCCCCAACCCGTTTAAAACAGGTTTGGGGAACCGTTTATATTAATGGAACGGGGATGAGTTTTGTTAGTTAAAACTCAGTCGGTTTCGGGGCGGGGACGGGGAAAGGTCACCCCGCCCCATTTAAAACCCGCCTCGATTATTTTACACTCAATATGTTATTATATTATATTACTTATGTGTATATATACTTAAATAGAAAACTTTAGCCCTAATCTCACTCCTCTCTCCTAGTTTACGATGATATGATTGTGATTCTTTCCTTGTTCTTGCCATGAAGGATGAAATTCTATGTTAGTTTTATGTTAGAGGAATGTATGGTTAGTTTTATATGGTTTTGTTGGAACTTCAAAAAAAAATTAATTTTCAAAATATTTGAGTTTTAACCGGTTATGGGGCGGGGCGGTTTGGGACAGGGTGAGTTTTGTCGGTTATGAGATAGGGATGGGGTGAAGGGGAAAATTTATAACCGGTTATGGAGCGGTTATGAGGTTTCCAAAATTAAATGGTTATGGGGATGGGGATGGGGATCCCCGCCCCATAACCGACCCGTTGCCATCCCTACTTTTCTCTGCCCGCAAGCTGTGCGTGTTATTCATGGATACGAGCAGTGCGGAGGCGAAAACCATATATATATATATATGACCTTGGTGGATGTAAAATTTGGGCCAAGAAATGGTTGGACTTTTCTGCGCAATATGTATCATCGTAAGGGCCAAAATTCTACTTTAAGCCCATTTGTAGTGTATGGGACCATCGTTATAATATTGATTAGCAAGTCATTTAAGTAGCTAGAGTTCGCAATAAATATCTAGCTAATTCTCTCTTTCATTATAGATAACTAGTTGCCACAAATTTCACTAGTCTATGAACCATGTCATGAAATTTGATGGGCCTTTGAACCATTTCACAAATTTGATTGCCCATTTTCAGCCCGAATGGTGAATACTTTTCAGAAATTTGTTTTGAAAACAGTTAGTTAAACAAATATCTAATTTTAAGAGAACAATCCTCCTACTTTTATAACATCAAAAATTATTTTCAAAAACATGAACAAATTAAAATGGGCAAATCATATCGATCAACATTGCTAAAGATTACACACTAGTGTATGTCATTGCTTACAACACTATCATGCACTAGAATCGTGACAATTAGATAAGGTTATTTTGAACCGTAAATAGACAAAGATATTTTAATCCATATGATTAGTTTTTTAATATATATATGCACACTAGTGTATGTCTTATTATTTTTATTATTATAAAATTGTATATTTTGTTTGTAATCATTGTTAGTATATTGTTCTATTATTGATCCTGATGTAAATCTAGTCCAATACTCAAAAAATTCTTCAATTATGACACCCAAGTAAAAAAACTGCTTGCTTTCATCAAATCAGTTCACAGGGAGAGAGATTGCAATGATTGGAGAAGGAAAATTCGTTGTAATAAGAGAGGAGAGAGATGAAGAGTTTGTAATGAGAGAAAAAAAAACTGTAAAAGGATGAAAAAGTCAAAAATGTGAGGAATATGAAGAAAAAATGAGATAAAATTAAGTTAATAGGAAATGGAAAGTTTTATGATTTTCAATTTCTAAAATTATCGGCTAATATAATGAGCATTACCGCATTAAAAATTTAAAAGTAAGTATATATTCAATACAACATTATGGCCGAGGAAAAAAACGTGGAACAATGAGAGAAAAATAAAAAAATATATATTTTGAAGGACTTCTATTGAATGGAGCTTAGGAGACCACTTAAGTCGCGTAAGGCTTTAACCGGCTAGGTCTTTGGAGTCTGCCAGAGAATCACATTAACCTTTTAAAGGGTTATACAAGTGATTAATTATTGCATCTGTATGTTCATCGTTGCAATTACTAGCTAGGGACCCGATCCACAGTAAGATCACTAGCTAGGGACCAGGTCCACCATAAGATCATTTATAATTTCGAGTTTAGGCCTCAACTTGTGTCGATGGAGCTACTTCTAAGTGCAGATAACAAACCTAGCTCAAATCACATAACTAAGCTTGAGCGATCCGTTTGGTTGGAGAGATGAAAAAATGAATGAAAGGGAAAGGGGGAGAGATGGATGAAACATCTCTAGGAAAGAAATTGTGTCTTCTCCACTTTTTGTTCAGTTGAACGGAAGGAATAGTAGAAATAATTGATGGAGTGGTAACTTTTTTTTGTTTGGTTGGAAAGAAGAGTTTTTAATACTTTTACTAATATACCCTCAGAAAAAAAAATTTCACTAAGGTGTGATATTGGGAAAAACTAATTAAAAGAGCCTCATATCATCATAGTTGTATTTTTTTATATAGTCATTTATAAAAATGCAGATTAATGGCAAATTTATATTTGTGATCCTAAAAAAATGTAATGAAACATTATTTTTGAAATTTGATAATCAATTTAACACTAATCAATTCAGAGTTAAAATAGATATTTCATAATTTTAGGTCAGCTTTTCATTCTCTCTCTTTTCTATCGCCTAATTTTGAACTGATACAAAATTGTCAGTTAGGAGGGATGACACATCCCTCCTTGCTTCCTCCCTATCTTCACTTCCTTCTAGCCAAATATGACAAACCTCATCCATCCCTCTTCTCTTTCATATATCCCTCCAACCAAACATAGCATAAGGTATATAGTATATAATAAGTTGTAAAACCCAAATATTGGATTAGCCAATAAAATATGAAGCTAAGTAATTGGCGTGAGCCATTAATTTTGTGCATGGCATACATAATTGAAAGATCAAGTATATATATACAGTGGGTTTAACTAGATTCCTATGATCATGGCCATCAATGATGAAGTATTAACACGAGAAATTATAAAATATTCTAGAAATATCATACCCATTCACATCCGTTGGATGAAAACTCTTGATTTCCCTTGATAATAAGGACATTGCATGATGAAGTTAACCTGTTAATCTGTATGCTTAAGGAATCTATATAGAGTAGGTAATGCAAGTGTTTTGCTAGATGGCTCGTTAAGGAAGGCATTAATTCCTCAAGTGTAATGTATGTAACAAACCCTAGTGAGTTATTTTTTCACCTAATTTCTCTCATGAATGAGAGTGACAAGTAACAAACCAAGAGCTGTCAAAAGTAAGGAGAATCAAACTAATGAGGATTTCCATTTCTTGGTTACTCAAGCCCATATGAAAGCTATGTCGAATCTTGCCTAAATCAAGCTTCCTAACAAGGATGCTTCTGTCATCTTCCAACTCAGCCAACAGAAGAAGAAAACCACAATTCACCTCTCTCTCTCTCTCTCTCTCTCTCTCACACACACAGAGATAAATGGTTTTGTTACAAGCCAACATGATCAAAACAATAACATCAAATTTATCTACTGTGGGTCAGACAGCCAAAACCAGCAACTTAATTTGGATATATATATATATATATCCCAAGCATGTAATTAAATTACATGAGTATGAGGAGGGAGGGGATCGAGAAGGCTGAATCACTGTAGAGGAAGACTTCAACCAGCTCCTAGGCTTGGATCTCAACCACCTGCAATATTTTGCTTTGACTGAGTAAAACATGATCTTTTAAGACTAACTATTTACAAATACTAGAGAGTTATTCTAAAATTCTTAATAACCTAAAAAAAAAACTACAAATGAGAAAAGAAAGGTCAAATGCTCATAAATTCAAAATATAAGGTGTACTGAAAAATCAGAACAGATCGAAATGATGTCCTACATATAATACAAAAGAAAAGATATCTGATATATGCACAATCAGATACGTTAGGTGCGTTAGCATCTTCAAATAGGACAATAGTACTGTTCCATTGTCATATATATACTCATCTCAGAATCCGTATATACATATATATATTAGACCTTATAACTCCCTATTTTCATGAACAACATCCATGATCACCAAAGTAAGACAACAGGAAAAACAAAAGTTCTCAGATCTACTGTGTTAAGCAACTCCTTTTAATCAAGTCTTACATTCTCAGTATGCAAATTGTGCATGATCATCTCTCTCTCTCTCTCTCACACACACACACACACACAAAAAAGGTAATCTGAGATTAGATAAGAAGATTCAATAGCATAACAGACTGAGGGAAGATGATGATAGCTTCAAAGCATAGATCTAAAGAGAAAAAAATAAATAAACAGGATTCAATCCCAAAAGATGACGAGGTTCAAGAAAGTCTTGTAATTTAATTGCAGCTGGAAAAGAAATCATTTAAGCCGCCTCATAAAAACCCTAATTAGGCTGTAAAAAAAGGGATTTAATTCCAAATCCATTTTCAACCAACAGTGCAATATGTCAGATTTTTTTTTATTATTTTTTTTTTCAATTTGAGAGTAGATTTATCGAGAATCAAATCCCAGTTTGAGAGGAAACAAATACTGGAATCAATACAACAAACACGTGAAACAATTAAGAGAACACAAACCAATAGATCATCAGCAAAAACATTAGGGCAAGTCAAGGTATATATATATATATATATATATAAACGGTCACCCCCAAAGCATATGGAAGGATCTTGAAATCATTCAAACTCGCCGAGACACAAAATTACTGTCACTCAAACTGCTAAAAACCTGAAAACATTTTCCACACAAGTATTAACACAAAAGAAAAGAAAAAAAATAGAAAAAGCACAACATCTTAAATACCAAATTTTGCTACAAGTAACTGAAAAGGACTACCCAAGTCCTAACATACATACAGAGAGAGCGAAAAGCATAAAAACCCATATATGCCGATGAACCCAAATTAGAGACAAGACGATCACCACATACCTGTTGTAAGGATTTTAGAGAAAAACCCTAGATGGGTTTGTGAGTGTATATATATATATAACATATATATATACAAGTGATGAAAATTAGGTTTGGGTGAAATTAGGGTTTCGCCGTGCCACCAGCAACGGGTGAAGCTACCACATGATCTGATCATTCCTCAACAACGGAGGAAGGTTTAGATCATGCTGGCAGCTTCAACTGATGGTGGTGCACGATAAGCAAATAGGAACTCCTTAATTGGGTAGTCTAGCTAGCTACTGAAGAGAGAGACCTTCATAGCTAGCCTACTTGTTTGTTCTCTCAATCGTTTGTTAAAGAGTGAAGAGAGGATGAAATTAATGGGGGATATAAATAGAGAGAGAGGTGTGAAGTGGAGGAATTAAAGGGAAATTATCATTTTATTGGGCACAAGATAAAGAATAGATGAATGAAAAAGTATTGAATTAAGATCATAAGATAAAAACACAATTATATATATATATATATATATATATATATATATATATAAAGTGGTCCCTAGTGAGGCAATTTGAAAATTGTCACGCCAAGACCACTACCATGCAGATTGCAGGCAGGTTAGTGAGAGTTTCCATATATTGTAAGAGCATTTATTAACTTTAGGGTTAGGAGGGTGGGGGACCCTTTCATATATGTATGCACCTCTCTCTCTCTTTCTCTCTCTCTCTCTGAAAGCATCAAACATGAGCCAAAAGAGGAGTGCAAACAGTGGTTGCATGTGGGGGACCATTTTGCATGGCTTCTTTAGTGATGCATAAGGTTCACACAAAAAGAAAAAATGAGAAAAAAAACATCTCAACCGAAAGAAATTATATGATCTATATCTCTCTCTCTCTAAGTAATATTGTGATAGTGCATTTAATTCATTCCTTTTAAGCATCTTTTCTTTGTTGAGTGTGCATGTCTTTCCTTCCAAATTTGACATTTGTTATATATATATATACATGCTACTGCTAGTTTGCACAAGCTTATGATGTTTCTTAGAAATTCTATTATTTAATTCCATTTTCTTCGTAGATACATGATATGCTAAGCAAATAAATAAATAATGGTAATTAACCATGAGAGTAATGAAGTGTGAAAGATATATATTAATAAAGTGAAATAACGTTTTATTTAATTAAAAAAAGAAAATGATTAGATTTGCATAAACTTTGGAGATTAATTTATTTGTTAATTTGAAGAGCCAAAAAGGAATAATTTTCTTTTATAAGTCCTTTTATAACAGACTTCGATCTCCCTCTACATTATATATATATATATATATATATATATATATATAGACACACACACACACACAAATCTTGCATGTGTGTCTTAGTGGAGGTAATGATGTAATATATATTGTGAAATTGATTGCACTATTAAACCGATCATGGTCATGGGTGGATGATTTTTTTTTTATTATGGGTGGAAGGAGTAGGGCAAATCTCTATGCGTGTAGGGGTAGGGATTAGTCAAAACCCTCCATATTTGTGGAATATAATTCCAAAGAATCCACCCACATACGCACCAACCCTCAAAATATTGATGCACGTAATTGTAATATGCTTGCATTAGTACGTTAAGAATCTCTAATAGAAAGAAGAAGAAAGCTAGTGAGAATAAAACACGTATATATATTATTATTATTATTATTATTATTATATATATACACACCATTTGGTAAGTAAGGTGCACCGATTGATTTATTTCAAGGGAGTCAAGAGAAGTCAAACCAACATTTAGTAGAAAATTTGAATAGTTAACTTGAAATTATTAATGTTTTTATTACTGGTCTCTACGGTAAGCCTCGTGGTATATATATATATATATATATATATATAATGATGATGCCTTGGAGGATATGGTGCATTGATGCTGAATAATTCGAAGATTGTTACGTTCAATAGAAAATTATGGTCCTCTATCGGTTTGACTTTATTATTCTCACTCATTAATTTAAAATTCAGTTAATCTATTGTTGAAAGGTGGCAAAAAAAAATAAAAATTGAAACTAACATGATTGCAGTTGTTTGGTTAAAATGAGTATAACATGACAGCTAATCAATTGTTTGTATGCAACCACTCTCCTCTTAAAAGAGCAGTTTAGATATGGATGGTTTTGAGAATAAAGATGAAGAATAGGTTTAACGATATGCTTAGCTAAATACGCCAACTTTGTGAAATCTCTTGCATGTATGTCTTTGGAAGAGCTTTAACCTACTTCTTTTGCGCACGTACACCATTTTCTTGGCAACAATTTATTGACACAAATACATTCACATCTGAGACAATTTTCGAGACTAAAATTATTGAGGGCTTTTTTTGTAATTTCGTCCCATAACAATTAATATTTGTTACAGTGAGTAACATCAATTACTAGTAAAACAACTGAAAAAAATTACTGGAAACCCTCACAATAGACAATATTAGTCCCAATTTTCCACCCATAAGAAGAATTAAAGACGACATGGGCACATATGGAAGTCCAAATCGGCACTTTAAATATAGAATGGGAGAAATTTTAAACTGAATTTTCTTTACCGTCCAATGTTGTACAGCAGCACAGTACACCATACAACAAAAGATTCTAACTCTAATGTGACAACAGAAATAGACTCGCTATAAAAATGGCGTTAAAAAAGCAGAAGTTGGACGAAGAAATTGAGATATTTTAGAACAATTGTCAAAAAGTGTATCCGGTGCACTGTTGAATGATTCAAATCACCACCTAGGGCAAGTTGTATGATACAATCTAAATAAAACCCTAATGTGTATGGCTATTTACCTTTGTAGCTATTAGCTAATATAGCAACGATTATTGGTGCAGAGATTTGGGTGATCTCATTTGATTTGGAACTTTGGTTCGCTCTCGCTCGCGAGTTCAGGTCAGCAAAATTGATAGGTGTAGTTGCTGTCAATCACATGCACTTACACATCCATGTTCATGTACTGTCACAACAATGTAAAACGACGTAAATCCATGCGGTCACACCTCAAAATCGAATACTAATATAATCATAAAGACAAAATTATCCATCCCATTCCCATATTGTGACCTGTGCTTGCTGAAATATAAATATTCGACACACATACAAACAAACAAGAGCTTCTACGAAAGTAGTTGACATTGGATAAATAATGCTCCACAAATTCGTGCTTAGAAAAGTTGGAGATAATATCTTGAAAAAATAAAGAAAAAAAGTTGGAATAATATAAAGAGAGCATTCTCATGCTTCGTGTTATTTAAGAAAACCCTATCACATAAAAGATATTAAGATTTCAAAGAACATGAACATACAGTAATAAATAGAAAGCTGAATGACCCATACTCTAATGGGTGTCGGATTTACTAACCACAAGAAGAAAGTTTAATTTGGGCACCTAAGTACACTGTCCTGACAAGCTGCTATGCATGTGTGTGAGAGAGAGAGAGAGAGAGATTTGTTGTTTGTTCCCAAGAACCCTATAAATCGTAGCTCAACTGTGGTCCAAGTTTCAGGTACTCAGGATGGCATGAAGCTGGAGGAAGGCTAGAATCAGTAGAGTAGAATGGTCCCATTTCTCTTATATATATACACTGCGCAACTGTGAAAAATCTCTCTCTCTCTCTCTCTCGCTCTTAAAGGTAACAGAGGCAGTGGTGGAAAGAATGCAGCTGCAACGCATTAAATTAGTCTACCTGTAAAAGGGTCTCTTTCATGCCTTCCACTCTTCCAGCTATACATACATACATACATACATACATAAACGTATTTATATAGTAGTAGATTATAATTGACAATGATGGTCTGAGATTCAAATCTCAGTCAAGTCTGTTATTTGTGTTCTCAAGGTGGCCTTTTCTTTTCATAGGGAATAGAAGAGGTTATTATCACCAACTGGTGTTAGTGGCAAGCACCAGTTGAATCATCATTCACAAGACATACACCCTAATCCCAAGTTCACAAGTTTCACTCAATAGTCCAGACCCCTGATTGCCTTAATTAACCAGAAATTTGAGCCCAATCCCGCAACCCAAAGCTTGACCTGCCACCCAGCCGTCTGCCATGCGGCCACAGCCCCAGCTTGACAAATTTTAGGTCCAACACAACCGCGCCCGTTTAATGATCACATTCGGTTGTTCTCCGCCATGGGTCTGGAATTCGATGGCCAGCACCACTGGTTGTGGACTCCTTGGAACCGTAGTAAATTAGTAATTAAGGGGGCACATTCAACCCGTATAAACCTGCTAATAATAGTAAATTAGTAATTAGGGGGGCACATTCAATCCATGTAAACCAGCCATTAGTAAATTAGTAATTAGAGGGGCACATTTAACCTATATAAACCTGCTAATTATCCGAGTCCCCACTTAACAACCCACTTTTGACTCACATTTTTAAATAACTCGCCCATTATGGGCTCTGCTTGGTTCAGTTTGGAGAACTGTTTTAATAAAAACTATAGAAACAATCAACCAAACAGATTATTGTACAGTTTTCTAATTTTAGGGCGGATTGGTGCAGTTAAGTAATAGTTTCCAACCCTAGTAAAAGGGGGCATGGGTACTGTAATAATTTTTAAACTCGACCCATAGACAGATCAAACACTAGGTGTTCTTAGCGATGGGCCACAAAATTGGGCAAGGTGCAACCAGTTGCCTGACTCCTGAGGACCAAAATATGAAATGCATGACAGCTACATTTAAAAACGTCAAAAGATTTTAGGCCAATTTTACGTAATTGAAAACAATATTCGCTCAAAGTTTAAAATAACTCAAACACAGATTCCAATTGAAATTGAAAACAATATTTATTCAATGTTTAAGATAATTCTCTAACACAGATTCCATAGCTTAATCCTACAATATCATTTTCCTCAGATGGGAATATTCATGCATGAAGAATGACAAACAATAGAAAGCCAATAACTCAATTGACTTGAAAATCCTCTAATGTAATGGATGTGAGTATGATTTATGTATCATTCCTAGTCACAGGTCAGAAATGGCAGAAAATAAAACACGTTATTAATAGTCACGTTGGTGAAAGGAACAGACTGACTTGAGCCAACAGAAAAACCACACGGATAAAGGATAGCTGAAAGTAATTGCCGAGAAGAACTAGAAAAGCAAAAATTTATTTGTAAGCAACTAGAACCAGTTCACATCAAAATTCAACCTACTATCAGTGAACTGAAGACCATAATCAAGAGCCTAGTCCAAACCAGCAAATGAAAATTTCGGGGTGCTTTGATAATTTAAGTAGATTAGGTATGAAGTAAAACTGAATACAAATGTGATGACGGATGAGACGCAAGTACATATCGTCTACTCCAAAAACTAACCTAACTGAATAGAACAACAATTCTAAATTACAAGTAGTGCTGGGTTACACCTAAAGGCCAGATAATACTGGGAAAATAGAAATAATTTAGTGAGTTCGAATTAACTAATTGGTGCTCTAGGACAAGGGTACAATTGACTCTTGGGAAAACCCAAATATGTGGTCCTGAAAGGAATAAAGGACTAATATAACTCTAAACATCCTAGGGCTACAAAATTTGGGAGTGGGGATGGATTATTACCTAAAGGACAACCTCCTCTTGTTCCAAACTTCTTGAACTGGTGAAAGAGCTCGTGCGCGCAAGTAACATATTGTAGAGGTTCTCAGCTGTTGGACGATCACTTGGATTTCCCTCAGTACACTGGCGAAACATATCAACAAGAAATCTTACAGTTTCTGATTCAGCCTCTGGTCCCTCCAACGGAGTGCCAGATTGAGCCATTTCAGGCTCCTCCAGTGAACCCAATGCTTCTAACTCGTCTGTTAATTGTGGCCGTTTTCCTGTCTGAAATCAAAGGCAATGATATTATTTTCTGTCTAGAACTTGGATTTGAATCCTCCGCTATATGCTTTTTGGTGCTGTAGTATACTTCACACATGCAACGCAATTAAATTGTGAGAGAAATTATCTCGGGCCTCAAAAAAATGGTCTTGTGGCCTCAATTAATCATGTTAAAGCCGCCATTAATCAAGGCTGCAAAATCGAGATACAACACCATTATTTCGAGCCTCAATTTATCGTGTTGCATCCTCAAGTGAATTGCATTGCAACCTCAATTAATGGAGGCTGCAACACCATTATTTCGAGCCTAGAAATAATGTGTACAAAACACTTCAGCACAAAAGGGCGTACAACAGAGGATCCGATTCCCTAAAACTTAGCACCTGAACATATTTCACAGGCATAATTCACGCTATGTAAAACTTAGCATCTAAACATATTTCAAAAGTTCGAGTTACAACCCCGGAGAAACAGACTAAAATAATAATGCAACGAAATAATGACATGACTATGGAACTTGACAACTGTCAGAAGGGTATAAATAAAACTATACTGGTTGTGAGCGTGCACGTGTTTGTGGAGAAAGAGAGAGAGAGTTGTAAATAATTCAAGGTCCTAAAGTTCTTCTCACCATCCTGGATCAAAAAAAGTTGTATTTGTTTTTTCCTTCCATTGATTGGTTAATTGAAAGTTAGTTTTTCTTTTGACCAATAATGAGGCACAACAGTCACATAGCATTCAACATAAGACTTAACAATCAAAATCAAGTTGTGATTGCTTTACATCTCGATCAATCTTATTCCACTCGTACTAACCATAATATTCAAATGAGAGAGAGAGAGAGAGGGTTACCTGAAGAAGGTCATTAATGTTTGATTCTGGCAACCCTGAATAAGGGACTTGCAATGTTAACAATTCCAGCAGCAGACAACCAAACGACCAAATATCCGCTTCCTACAGCCAACCAAGATATTACTGTTACAAGTCATAATCAGAGTAATAATAGCTAGTATATTAGAGATCCAAACACCTACCAAAAATTTGAATTCAGTAGGTAAGGGCTGATTAAAGGATGCATCACTCATTTGAACTTGATGCATATTTAAGTAACAAAATCAAGATAATGTAAAAATTACTGTTTATAATGGGTTAGCAACAGTATCTTGAAGGAGTGAAGAGAATTTAATTGGAGGATGAGACAATAAAGGGGAGGGAAAAGAACAGAAAAAGAGAATGTATCAACCTTGTCTACAAGTATGGAAATTGAATTTTTTTGTTCACATGCAAGCCACATATAGGCAAGGCCATACGTGGATTAGACAAGTGGGAAGCTCCAATAAAAAGGGGAGATTTGTTAAGTCCTCCCCTCTCTAAGGAGAGATGAATTCAATGACCTCTTCTCCCATCCCTCCTTGGAATATGGGCCTACTATCTAGGGGTCAATGCCAATGAAGTCCCAAATCACCAGCACTACGAATGGTGGGCGGCTGGGCTCTACCTTTTTTATATAAGCTTCTGGCATGATGAATCATGAACATGGCAAATCCACCCACATGGCACCCTTGTAGCAAGGGTTATGTAATCTTTACATTTTTGTTCAATGCGCTTTGTGTATGACTGTATGTTAAGTGAACTTTTGACGCTTGGGTGCAATCTCCATCAGTGTGTCTATAAATGCCCTTTTCACTTGCAATAGTGAACTGCAGGCATCGAGAATAGAAGTGCAATTACACTACCTAAATAAAAACTCAAAAATAGAAAAAGAAGTCAATGGAATTAATGATTCCCTTTCCTAAGAGAACCAAACACTTTGTCAAATCAAATTCAAATGTGGGTAACAATTTTCAACCAGAATGGCACCCCATCCAATTATGGATTAGGATTACTTTAGCAAGATATGAAGTTTTCAATGCCCCTATGGCAACCCATAATAATGATTTCTTCCACTGTAGCTAGTTGATGGAGGTTCAAATCCATAATTACAGTTTGGACAAGATCAATGAAGACATGTCTCATGCCACTTCAACTTCATCCACAAAAGGTACTAACAAAGCAATTTAGAGTTTCAACAAAGATCAAGCAAGACATGCGTGCCGTGTGACATCAGCTTCATCCACTTAAAGTAGTAATAACAGCAAAGTATCCCAATTAAACCCCCAAGTCTCTCTACTCAAATTAGCCACCTAAAGGCATAATATTGTAAAAGAAATATGGAATTCTAGTTTCTCACATATCAAAAATGAGTGTCCTACCCTTTAACATTATGCCCATTTAACAACAATCCTCCACAAGTTTCCTATAACAACCTGGCCCAAAGCATGTCAATAAACCCTTAAAAGTTCAAAAGAGGATAACAATGGATCCTCTTGAAAAGTAAAAGTAATTGAAACTGACAGATTCTAGTTGGTGCTTATCCGTCTCAACCATGTACAATAACTTACTTAAGAAGCAATTTTACCTCCGTTATGAAAAGAATATTGTGTGGCAACACATTTCATTGAACTGTTGAGGTTGGGGTTTTGCCGTAATATATCTACTAACGATCATGATCAATCCAAAAGACATACACTCATCTATTGTTACAGCTGCAGGTTTTTAGAAGAGTGCCTGTTCAAGATATTCAACTAGTCTCCAAATGTAGGATAATTTCCAGCTTGCAAACGAATTTAGTCAATCAACCAACAGCAAAGGCTCAAAACTTAAAGGTGCATGTTTCCAAAACCCTTAACGTCTTCTGTTTACCACCCTATATCAACCCCTCCACTCTATACTGGCTACTTCATATGTCTCCTTCAGTCCATCGACCAACATTCCAACTCTGCATTTTCTTACCAAATTTTTTTTTTGACAAGTCGTTCTCTTACCAATTTTTCACCGTATAACTTCTGTAACTATATCCTAGATCTTTGCTCTTAGGCATTTCTATCTTCCACATTTAATCCTCTAATTTCGTCAATAAATAGAAAACCATTTGCAAACACACACCACCAAACATCACCTTTTGTTCGATCACTTGATGCATCCATACCTCACAAAAAAGAATTAGAAATGAAATGAAAAAGAACATAACTACATATTACTTATGCATAATAGTAACACATTGTATCTCCAAGCATATCTTTAAATGTCAACAGTTGGAAATGAGACTTTATTTCCTTCTTTTTATTTTTCCTTAGTTTAAGGCTTGACTTTATTTCCTTTTATTTAAACCATTCTTCTTGAACGAATGGTTTAAATTGATGATTGTAATTAAAAATAAAATTAAAATAAAAAATAAAAGGAAATAAAGTCGAGCCTTAAAATAAGGAAAAATAGAAAGAAAGGAAATAAAGTCTCATTTCCAACACTCCCCCTCAAGCTGGAGTGAAGATATCAACCGAGCCCAGCTTGACTATAGATGACTGAGAAAGAGATATCCCATGGCGAGAGCGAGCAACCTCAATGCCAAGGAAGTAACGTAGAGAACCCAAATCCTTCACACAAAATAACCGACCAAGAACAAGATAATACAAGATAATAAATCTGTCAGAGACACGGCAAAGACTAAGAACAATGCTACCGAACACACCGGCAGCCCAAACAAAGTCACAAATAGCACCAAGAAAACCCATGTTGAAGGATTTATATATTTAAGTTACACCCTCGCTAACAGCTTAAGCTTTTAGAGCAGATGATTGTTAACATCAACATATCCATGTTCATTGTTTATATATGCACCAACTTATTCCATAAGGCACAGATTTTTTGCAAGTATCTGTAGAGTTTCACCCTTTCTGATTTTTTTTTAAGAAGTACCCTTTCTGAAATATTATGAATGCAACAGGTTGATCTCCCAGCAGGAGGTAAAAACTGAGTCTATGTTATTGATCTTTTTTTCCTCATTGAGAATATAATTGAGCTCAATCAAATTAATCCTATCATCTTCCATACATAATCTCCCCATTTCTAGTCTTATTCTCCTCAATTATCTCACTACATTTTTCTTAAGAAACTAATTTTTGATTTTTTTTCTTTAGAAACTAATAGAACAGATTAAAAGGGAAAAAAAACTCGCAACTTTTTCTAAAAATATCAAGGAGCTGTATCGCATAATGTTATCTAAAAAAAAGAAGGCGTATTTGTGACAAAGACATCAGATTACATCAAAGAAAGTGCACAAAGCCAATGTATTTATACCTAGCATATAGAGATGCCATTCCACAAGAAGTGTAATATACAAACATATATACATACATATATATATATTGATTCCTGCAGATATTCCATAATGCATCAGTGCCTTGATGATGAACAAATCTGCTAGCAAGTCATTTCGACATGAAACTAATGTATTTAATTCTCTATAAATCCTAATAAACTTTAGATACTCTCGTTAACCATCAACTTTCAATAGATCATAAACTGACGAGATAAAAAAACTTACCAGCCCATACATGTTGCGTTTATGCATTGCCTGAAACACCTCAGGAGCCATCCAGCGTGGTGTTCCAACACAAACATCAGGTGGAGGTATTCCAGTATGAGCAATACAACACGTATGCAGTGAAGAATGGAGGGGTACTGCCCTATCAAAATCACAGAGCTTGACGACAGATGTTCCATCAGCTATCTTCCTATCCAGATCAATCAAAATGTTCTCACTCTTAATGTCACGATGAATAATGTGTTTAGAATGCAGCTCTGACAAAGCAAATGCGACATCTCTAGCAATACACAATGCCAACTCTGCTGGGAGATGCTTCTCACCAGCTCTTGATAGCTTCTCTATATAATTCTGTTACAGAATAACCAGCACAATAATAAGACACAGACAATAAAAGATAAAACAAGCAACAAAGAGGTGAGTCAACCACATTAAATAATTTAGTAAAAAAATACCTTTAAGGAGCCCCCTTTGATATACTCCATCAAGATGGCAGACTGTATTATACGACGCTCTGGCTTCCCATCTAATGACGGGGCCCACTTGGAAGATATCTTATGACCATAAATTTCAACAATACAGGAATGCTTTTTCAAAGCACTTAAAATTCTTACTTCCCCTAAACAACTGTACTCAAAATTCTTGATTTCATCTATGGAAGCCCCACAAACTTCTAAAGTACGCAACTGAAACAGATCAAATTAGACATGCCACACGTTAGCCCTTCTTAATAAAATTAGAATAATAGTCTAAGTACGATCAGGAAATATTTGCAGAAAATCGAAAACCTACATTGGCACCTACAAACTAAACATAGAAATATTTATCTTTGAAATAAAATTAGAATAATAGTCTAAGTACGATCAGGAAATATTTGCAGAAAATGAAAAACCTACATTGGCACTAAACAGAGAAATATTTATCTTTGAAACCTACAAAAAGAAACTAAAAATAAAAAGATCCCCATGAAGATAATTATTATATGCTATACCAATGGTTGTTATTAAAAGGTTACAGAACAAATACTGTTAATCTATAGAACCATATTATAAAGTAGTCCTGGCAATGACTAAATAGAATTCCAAGGAAAACTATGCATAATAACAACATATGCAAGGTAAAGTTATCACCAAAAAAAAAAAAAAACCTTCACTGCAGCATCAACTGATCCATAATTGCACCGGAGAAGAGTACTTGAACCAGCTTTGCCAATTTCATCACATGCAGATAGAGAAGGAAAGTAACAACTTGGACCAGGATTGTTATCTGTGGTAAGGGGAACATTAATCCGGCTGAGAGGAATGTACCTAAAACAACAGCACACAAATCAGAAACTACAATTAAGAACACATGCACAACTTTGTAGCAATAATGAAACTCATTCTTAGTTAGGAATAAATTGCTACAAAAAAATAAATAAATGAAAGCATTGTAACGCCACACCAGAACATCATGTACATCACCAGAATGGTGACATATACTACAGAAGAACTATGAAGTCATGTGAACTGTGAAGTACCCATGTTGCAGAGCCACAACAAATTACCAATTTAGATTCTTGTAACAGAACAAGCGCCGTGTTATTCTATTTCAAGTGGGATAGGCTAAATTGTACCAAAACATGCATGTAATGTCATTTAATATCACGTTGAGAGGAAGAGCATTAACTTTTCAATGTTGATTGTTGCACAATATACAGACTGACATGAGAAAGAACGTCCATAACCATATACACATCATCTTCAAATTAATATTATAACTAAAGATGAAGAGAAGAAGAAAAAAGAAGGTTAAACTAAATAAATAAATAAACATAATAAGAAAACACCTGCAAAAATATTCTGGGTCTGTCTCCTCTCTGATATCATGCGGATGGCACGCATCAACTATCATGCGTACCCATGAATCACCCTTCTTGATGACAACTATATTCCAGGCATGCGGTGAAAAATCCAAGTAGCCCCTAACAAGTTCACAAGGTACCTGAGGCTTCATCCGGTCACATAGGTACTAGAGCAGAAGCCAGACAAAGATATGTCAGCCAATAATAACTAAAAATAAGAAGTAAATAGTACAAAAACCACTATAACTAGAAAATGGAATGCCTATTCAGTAGAAGAATCACCTTCAAGAGCAAGGCTCTATGTCTACAGACACCAAACTGCAGAGTCCCAATAGGAACTATAATTGAGTTCAGCCTTGTTTTTATACACTTGAGAGATTTCTCACACAGATCAAAGAAAACAATATCTTCAGCAGTGTCCAAACTCTGTTTTGAGGATTTCCGAACACTCTCACTATTTCCAGTCGGGCAGGTACAGACAAAAGGCTTCCTGTAGTTCGAACCGGATACAGCTTTTCTTGCCTTCTCAATTATTGCACTTTTATCACTCCCTCCAAAGTGATCGGATACGAAAAGAGCAAGCAATGATGCGATCTGAAAATTATCAATAACAACCTGTTCCTTGTCTCTGTTGGAACCATTAATCTGCTTAAAATGAAATACTAATGCTTGAGCACATAGTGCAATGGCATCTAAGTCCTCATCCTTTTCCCTGAAGGAAAAATCAGTAAGCAAAAATAATTAGATTTATGCAAAATGTTATTAAACATTAAGCGCACGTAGTAGAAAGAATTACCTGTCTACAAGAATTACTTCACGGGAGTCGATGTGTAGATTTTTCTCATAAAATTTCAGCGGCATGAAGGGGCGGTCTCGTCCTGCATCATAAAAGCCATCTGGGAGATGGTCCTCAATGCTACAGAATGATGTGTTACTATATTTGCAAGACAGATCAGAGTGGTCATCAGTTGGTCTTCTAGATTTGCTTGGTTTGGGATTATCAAGATCCCCATCAAAATGCCTTTTTGACTTTGGATTACTGTTAGATAATTCTGAAGATGAGCCTTCCTCTTGCACACCAGAAGCATTCAAACGAGAGTTTAGGGATGCATCATGCAACGTACAGTCATTTTTTCCCTCTTTACATACTTCAACAGAGTCAAACGTGACACATGAGCAATTTTCTACGTCATAGTCCTTTTTCAAACTGATTTCATCATCCTCAACACTGATAAGCAAATTTTCTCCAGCATCTTCCCCAGGAAAGAAATCTTTATCATCAATGTCAGCACTTACAATCCCCGATGGACCTTCAGCAAGAGATTCAGAAGCGAGCAAAGGATGTTTTCCTGGTTTGCATTTCTCTTCTGTTTTTTGAGTCAATATCTCAGCAGGATCTTCACCTTTCCACTTCCTATTGCTGTTCAAACGCTCTTGACGAGCTCTCTCTTGCAAATAATGCCTTCGTTTCCACCCCTTCCCGCCCCTCCTTGATGAAAAACATCTACTGTTTGATGAAGATCCAGTTAAGTGACTTGACGAAGCAGAATGAGATCCTAAAAAAGTTTTAAAAAATCAATTATCTAAGGTTGGTTCCACAAAGCATGCACAAAATCATATCCCCCTCCAAGAAAACAAAGGATCAAAATAGAAATAATCTTGAGCGAGAGGAGGTGCTACAGAACTCACTATTTCGAGAGGGACTGTCATCAATTTCCTGGAAGGCACCTTCAAATACGTCCATTTCGACTAATGAACTAATGAATTCATCATTGGATGTGTCTTTCCCATTTCCCTCCAAATTGCAGCTTATCCATGAGGGTATTTGACAACAGCTGAGAAGCTTATTGTTCTTGAACAGTATGAAGATTTGAGGGCAAAAACAAAAACGTTAGAATTAGATACCCAAACATAGATATGTAAAAAATATAAAAAATAAACAAACATATATATGGAAAAAATCTAAAATTATATAAATAAATCACAGATTCATAAGCATGTAGGAAAGAAGTATCTAAGGACCCCAAAAGTCAAATTACACCAGCAGTTATATGAAATTTTAAATAAAAAGTAGGTCACTGTAAGCAAAAAAAAAATGTCAATATGAAGTTCGTATCCAGAGAGGTACAAAATACATTACCATGAAAACATATATTAGATATCAAACAAAAACAACAGTTCACTTATGAAACTGATATATAATCTGACGAATTCTTCTTGAAAGATAATATCACCTTCCAGGTAGGGAAATAGTAGATTCATGTACCAATAATAACATGATTACGGTTTTTTTTATAAGTAACATGGTTACAGTTATCATACCTGATCTCCCCCACCCCACCCAAAAAAAAAAAAAAAAACACAGATATCAGAGAAAGATAATCAACTATGGCCCTGTTTGGCAGAACTTTTGCTTCGACTTTTACGCAGAAGAAAAAGAGAAGCAGAAGCTAAATCAGGAAGCTGGTACCCCCCAGCTTCCTTTAAACGCTCTTTTTGGACTCCGAAACTCTTCCGCCTTGCCAATCCAAACACTCTCCAAAACGGCTTTTGAGCTTAAAAAGCCGAAAGCCGCTTTTCAAAAGCCAATCCAAACAGGGCCTATGACTATTGAAGATTAAAACCTATATAGAGTGAAACCCTGACAAAAGATTCACAAAACTGAAACAAAACAGTTGGGATTAGATTCGTGAGTGAAGAAGAAATCAAATGACTTCCAATACGTATATTTATTACAATGGAAAGCAAATAGTATTATTTCCCTTCAACTATGTAAGTATGTAACAGAAAATGTCATTACGAACTACAAAAGTGAAAAAATAAACCATGAAACACCTTTGTGAATCTGTGATTTAGTCAGAGAGAATACCAGGGTAATCTTAGTTTATGATTATTAATATGTACCTGAAGGTTTAATTTCTGAAGAGTATGCATTGTGCCAGGTTCAAAACACCCCAAGGATGTCAACCTATTATTTGACAGGTCCAAGTTCTCTAGTCTTTGCAGAGATGACAGACTGGAAGGTAGTTCCACCAATTTGTTATTAGCAACTTTCAGGGATATCAAGGCACTCAAATAAGTTATCTCAGTTGGTAAACTCCTCAACTTATTGAATGAAAGATCAAGGTACTCCAAATTATTAAGGCAGCCAATTTCTGGAGGAAGGAATCTGCAGTAAAAAACAATCTTCGTCAAATAAAACACAGTGCATAAACAAAAGTGCAAGACTAAAATTTAGAAAAGTACTCAAACAAGAAGTTGCTATACATTTTGGGGAACTTACACTGAAAAATCCTAGAATTTGATACACCAAAAGTAAAAAGAGAATTTCAAAAATTAGTTTCTGGGTTTTCATACTTCATCTGATAGAACGATTCTATATTAAAGTCCAACGAATTTTTTGGACACCAAAGACCTTAAAAATGTCCTTGAAGTCAGTGTTAAGCTAACCTACAATGTTAATTGAAAATGAGTAATTCCGACCAATCTATGCATTAAATTTTTTTGATAAGTAAAGATTTTATAGAAGGGAGCTCAAGAGGGGAGCGCATCCCATATACAACTGCACAAAGATCAAAAGATCCACTATAATCTCAAGATATCCTCCATAGATTTACAATGCCCAGAATTTGTCCAAAAAAATAAGGAACTAAGAATATAGAATTTTAACGCCCAAATAGGAGTCTCCTCCACGACCAGCATATGCAATTATGCATTGAATAAATTACTACATATAGGTGGCAAGGGTAGGTTCTCGCAGATGAAAAGAAAATGGAGGTTTAACATGTAAGATATGCCCAGCTCAAGCAATGTAGAAAGTGAACTAGGGTATCTTGATCTTCAATTGAGACTTACACAAGGAGAAAGGCCCTCGCAATAACCAAAGATGTCATAGTGAGACTTATCTTAGGAGAAGAAGCCCCAACAACAAATCATATATAAGAGCCCCATTAAAGATCATGCACACATGTAGAGAAAGCAATCAAGTATGTCAATAGCCAAACCGAGATAGTTAATGAATAAAAAACTTGGGGGCTATCTATAGAGATGATGGATTCCACAACCAGAGAAGTGTACCCATTGAAGGCTAAATAAGCCTGCAAATATAATATGTGTATGGAAGATGCAAATTATATAGTTAGAGACAAAAATGTCTGCTGAAGACGATTCCGCCTAGGGAGTATAAAATATAAAGTTTGGCAAAGAGATGATATAATCCAGCTGAATATAACGAATGAACCTTTGCAGAAATGAAAACAAGAAGTCTACTTGACATATTGAAAACATCGATATGTCTGCAAACAATGAGGTTCCAAAATAGGGCTACCTAAGAGCCATTAGATAACCTAGATGGTCGTGATAAGTATATTAAGCCTGTTGAACATACTAAGACATTGTTTGGTAGCTAGATTCATTACTTAAATTCAGAATAAATTAAGTGGGTTTGATAACGCATTATGGATATCAATTAAAAGAATAAGTTCCACTTAAAAATAAAATGGATTTTATTTCAAGTTAAGAAGACTTACATCATCACTAAACACTTGCAATTCAAACATATAGCAAAGAAGTTAGTTTATAATTATCACCTAAATTATAGCACTTAAAATTCAGCTCCTAACATTTTCAGTGCTTAATTTTCAGTTTTATCAAACAGCACCTAGCCCTCCAAGGAGGCAGATCACACGGCTATAAAACAAGGGGAGGTGGAGCTAGTGAGGAAGAGGTCGCCACAGAGAGGTTGCAAGTAAAGGTTGCAGCTTATAGGACTTGAAATCTTCCTGAAATGAATCTTAAACGCTTACACAAGCTAGACTCCACCAATAATTTCACACCTTCTTTAATGAATGACCTTGCTATGTTTAATCGACCAAGCTCCAGAACACAAGATGTTTTCATCAATGAAATAAATTTCTTCAAAACTGCATTTGAACTGCCAAAATAAGATGAAACTAGAGAAATCCAGAAACATACGAGTCCATTATGCACCAATTATTAGTGCAAAAAAACTCACGGCCATAACAGCTATTTACATTACTATTTATGGCCACTACAGCCAAAACTTTTAAAACATAAGGACTGGCATTATTTTTCATCATTTTCTTCACCTTTTTTCTCTTATAAAGCTCCCAACTTGGATTGGAGGTAAGATATACCGATATAGACACCAGAGCAACAAGACCTAGTTGTTATTTTCATAGCTGGCTATTGGGTGAAACTTTGGACTTCATAGAGCTTCAGTTTTTTAGCTAGTATAGCATGAGTATTTTAAGAGTTTTCAAATTATTAACATGTATCAGTGATATCTAACTAGTATAGAAATGATCCAGATTTGGCCTTAATTCAACTATTTTTTAAATTGCTCAATAAAGTATAGAAACCAAAATACTGCCCATTTTATAATATTCCCACTCCCTCTAAATTATTCTACATCTTGGCAGCAACCCTAGTTCTTCATTCTTCTACAACTTTAAACCATGGTCTGTGGTCGAGTCAATATGGTTTATTTTGAACAATTTCCGTTCTCAGTTATTCCTCGTATTCTCTCTATTGGGCCCAAAACATAGGCCTCTATTAAACCCTACATGGATTATGTGGACTTCTAATTTCTTGTCGTCATTCGCTACTTGGGAAGTTCTTTGATGAAATTTACTTGTTCATGTTTACTCAAGGGCTTAACTAGCAATGGAGTAACGATATATTCAAGGCCTAAAAATAAGCCATAGAAAAAAATCAATTTACAATTGAAATGGAAGTTCCATCGAACAATTATTAGACCAGCCATACTTTATGGTACATACTTTATGGGACAGATTCTTGGGCAACTAGGAAACAACATTGGCATAAAGTGAGTGTGGCAGAATTGTGAATGTTGAGATGAATGTGTGATAAGATCAGAAAGAATAGAATTAGAAATGATCACATTCGGGAGATGGTTGGAGTAGCATAAATTTGAGATAAAATGAGAGAAAACCAATTAAGATGATTTGGACATGTGCAAAGAAGATCTTTAAGTGCAACCGTTAAAAAAAGTGACATAATCCACATTGAGGGTAATACTAGGGGAAGAGAAAGACCAAAATTACTGGGTAGAATTAATAAAGAAAGATATGATAGCATGTGGATTGACTGAGACTATGGCCTTAAATAGAACGGAATGGAAACATAAGATTCATGTAGCCGACCACAAGTAGTTGGTAAAAAGGCTTGGTGGTTGTTATTTTTAGATGCACAGTAGGTATATCGACGAGCATGAAACACATCCAAATGTGAATATAACTTCTAAATGTGAATATTTTTTCCTTATATTCTTATTTTTTTTGAAAACCAATTGATAGTGCAGATATTGTCAAAGACATAGCAGAAGCCATTCAAGCCAATCAAATGGTGAAGCTTAAAAAGTAATTACAAATTCATCACTACACACATACAAACAAGCATGACATTGAGAAACCATTCCAGTTAATCGTGAAACAAGATGAAGTCACTTTTGAGAATTTGTAGGGCAATTTTCTAGCAGGAACATACTAAACTAGTCACTCAGCAGATATTACATGTAGAACTGGCAAAAACTTTCATAATTGTCCCCCAAGCAACAGTCTATTTAAGTTCACCCATTCCAAGAATCTGTTTGAAATCCAGAGTTTCAATATAAGGCTAAAATTTGACCTTTAAGTTATCATTTTGCTCGCATAAAAACAGTAACAATAACAATAAACGAAGGGCCATATAACTCAAAGTTGAACTCATTTTCATCACACATGCGTAATCATTAAAAAAGATAATTGTTTGACTAGTAAGCCTATTGGTTTGTAGTACTTGCCTGATAGAGAAGTGACAAACAGCAAGCTTTGTCAAGCACTTGAGGCCAGCAATTTCACTGAGTATTGGAAAAGCCGATGGGCGAGGAGGCACCTTACAAAGCTCAAGTTCCTTCAAAGCTTTGAGCTTGTGCAAAGGCAAACCAGTCAAACCCAAAGAAGATATCTTGACCTGCAAGCATTCCAAGTCAACCAAGTTCCTAAACTCCGCCGGAAATAAATTAACCTCATTCGCAAAGAATTTCAGCGTCTTCAACCTCCCGAGGCTGCCCAACGACCGCGGAAGCAAATTGAATACATTTTTGTACACATACAACCCCTCGATCGAGTCCTCTGCGCCATTAGAAACCGAAAAATCCAAGCTTCGGCCGGAAATATCAAGTATGGAATCATAATCAGAATTATCTCCGCTCGAAGCTGTCACCAAAGATGTCGATTCATGGACATTTTCTACTTCAATCGAGCGATCTTTATTTGCAGGTACCGTCCCATCCGAATCTGATACCAGCATTGGCTTATAAAATCTATAATACAAATCAGGGATAAGAGAGAGAAAAAGGGGTGTGGCAATTTCGAGGGAGAGCGGATTTCTTCTGATGTGATAGAGAGATGAGGTTTTACATAGGTTTTGCGAGGTTGAAGCGAGAGATCACTTGATTAAAGAGAAAAGAAAAGGCCGATTCGAGAGCATATATAGATGAAGTATGTATAGTTACATAAATATATATAGCGTTACGTATATATCTTATAGGGAGAATCGAAAGTGTGAGGAGCGGGAGGAGAAGAAAACCGCTCCTTCTTGTCAGGGAGAGAGAGAAACCCTAGAATCTAGAGGAAGAACGTTTTGGGGAAGGATTTGGCCGTTCAAGCTTTTTTTTTTCTTTTTTTTTTCCTTTTTCTTTTTTCTTTTTGAATTCGACACGCACTGACTTCTGACTCTGTCGAGCTGAAATAGCAGAAGTAACCTTACTTTAATCTAGAGTTCATTTATATGTGAGGGTAATTTAAACATTTCAAGGAGAGTAGTATCACATACCCGATTCAATGAGTGGCGGAAAATGTTATTTTACCGAACGGAGCACGTGTTAATCACGTGGACGGACGTAGTTGCACACATCACCGTCGGCTAATGTCTGTTTTGGCAAGTCATCAGAGCATCTCCAACAAATGGGTTTCATGCCCATTTCTGGGAGCCAGAGCCCACAATGGGCTCGCCAAAATAGCGAGCCCATTTTGGGTTTACAGAATTGGTCTGGGACTGCGGGCCCGAATTTTTTTTTTTTTTTTTTTATAACACCGTTCACTTTTTTTTTTTTTCTTTAAATCAAACTAGGCAGTTTCACTTCTGTTTTTGAACAGCACCTCAAAATAAAATGCAAGCATTTCAACCAGAATTTTCATTTAGCTAAGCCTTAAATTTATTATTCATTAATTTAGTAAAAAGTATGATTATTCAATGTTAAAAAAAATTAGATATTAAAAAAATTAAAATATTATTAAAATATTATTATTATTGACTAGCGAAAATTTGGAAAATCTATTGTCGCACTTTCGAAAACTAAAATTTGAAGAGTCCAAAACACTGACGTGGCACAGAGAAATACTGACGTGACAAAACACTGATATTTGTGACATATAAATTTGTAATTGGCATATTTCGGTGATCAAAACCTGAATAATCGAGTTGTAAGTTTCATGATATTTTATGTAACCAATCATCGACATCTTCGAGCTGACACTCAAGTGCATGGAAGCCGACAAATCAGTTAAAACACCATATAGTACAGGTAAGTATGGTGAAGACACTCTGCACTTTTTAGTTCCGAGCCTATTTTAAAAAATCAGGGGTTAAATGAAAAGTTTAGGGTTTTTCAAAGTAGGACCGGTCCCCAATATTTAGGACCGGTCTAACTTTTCTCGGTAAGATGGGTTCTGCAGGTTTTCAAAAAGTCCCACCGGTCCTATTTATTTGGCACCGGTCCAACTTAGCCTGTTCAAAATAGGAAATAAATTTTGACGAAAATTCTGATTCCTATTGGGTTTGAAACTTCTAGGAAAGTTCTATTTTGGTATTTAACTTCTTTTCCAAGTAGAATTAGGACTTCCTTGCCTATATATATGTATCCATATTTTCTCTACAAAGTGTGTGAAAAAGAAGCCCTGAAATATTAGTTTTAAAGAGAGAAAGTATATACATAATAATTAGGGTTTATATATTTTTAAGAACACACATCTATACTACACGAGTAATTTTTAGGATGGTGTTCTACTTCTGATTAGCTGCTCAGAGACTGCATCAAAATTATTTGCTGATCAGAACATTGGATTGAAAGTTCTTCGCTTGCTTGCTTGCTGAGGAAGAAAGGTGACCAGATTGCACTACGAAGGGAACAAAATACTTGCTGAGTATTTTGGTTCTTCCAGCAACCTTTCTGTAAGGGTGGTGACGTTAGCCGGAAGTCTGCAGCAGTTGGACGTATTGTCGCAATCATAAGCCTGAGGTGTTCCGCATCAGATCCTTGACAGAGTGAAGAGGGGTGTGAGACTGAGACAGAGTCTGTTGTACTTTGCTTCATCATAGTGAATTGGTTCCCTGAGGCGTGCCGCCTCCCTCCGTGGTTTTTCCCGCCTTGGGTTTTCACATATATCTGGTGCATTCTTTTCTTTACTTGCGCTTTACTTATTTGCTTGCTTTAATTGTTTAATTAATTGGACTTAAAATTAAATTAATTAAAAATTAAGCAAACGAGCAAGTGATCCTATTCACCCCCCTCTAGGTTCTAAAATACTTTTCGCAACCGCTTCCGCACCGCGCAACTCACAATTGGTATCAGAGCAGTGTTCTCTAATTTGTGAGTAGTTCCTTGCGAAGTATTTTTAAAATCAAAATTTATTTTTGTTTTCAAAAATTATCATGGAATCTAGTATGAAAGAGGGTGGATCGATTCAGCGAACTCCTTTGTTTGATGGTTCAAATTATACTTTCTGGAAGTCTCGCATGAAAGCCTTTTTAAAATCTCAAGGAGAGAGAGTTTGGATGGCTGTAGAGAATGGCTATAAAATTCCTACCATTACAACTGGTGATGGTGATGCTGTTGTGACTGTAGAAAAGGATAAGGTAACATGGTCTAATGCTGAACATGAAGATGCAAATAATAACAACAAGGGTTTATATGCTATATTTAATTCTGTTGTTCCTTCTGAATTTGCTAGAATTTCTGCATGTTCCACTTCGAAAGAAGCATGGAATATTTTACAGGTAACTCATGAGGGTACCACCAAGGTAAGGAGATCTAAGCTACAAATGTTTGCCACTAAATTTGAAACAATTAGAATGGATGAAGATGAGATGTTTTCTGATTTTTATTCTAGGCTTAATGATATTGTTCAAAGTAGTGCTAACCTTGGAGAGAAAATTCCTTCTTTTCAGATTATTAGAAAAATCATGAGATCGTTGCCTGATAGGTTCCAAGCTAAGTTGGAAGCGTTAGATGAAAGCAGAGATGTAGATTCTATGGAGGTGGCTGAGTTAGTTGGATCAATTCAAACTTTTGAGATGAAATATCCAAAACTTCAGAAATCAAAAAATTTGGCTTTAAAAACATCAAAGACTTCAAAGTCTTCAAGTTTGTCAAATTGTTCAAATTCTTCAAAATCTGAAGTTGAAAAAATTGAAAGGTTTGAATATGATTCAGATAATGATGTTACACTCCTTGCTAGGAAATTTAGAAAGATTCTTGAATATGAAAAAGGTAAAAATTTGAGAAAAGGAAATTCTTCTAAATTCCGAAATCAAAGCTCATCATCTAAAGGTAAGGAAAGGAAAGAGAAAGAAGATGACTCTAAGGAAATTGAGGTTACTTGTTGGACATGTGGTGGTAAAGGACACACATCTAATCAATGTCCAAGTCCAAAGAAAAATAGCTTTAGTGCAAAGAAAATTTCAAACAAGAAAGTTATGAAAGCTATTATCTCTGAGTCTGAATCTTCTAACTCCGATAGTGATTATTCTGTTGAGAATGATTCTTTTGCTTTTGTTGCTTTATTGAATGATGATACTGCTAATGATTCTTCTTCTGATGTAGGTGAAACAGATATGTACACTACTCTCAGTCAAGTAGGGTCTGACGATTCAGAAGTTGAGCAGTCTGATGAAGAACCATGTGAAAGCAAGCTGCCAGAACTTTTTGAGAAATTGTTGGAAGCTTATAATAAAAAATCTGAGAAGCTGAAGCAAGAAAAATCTGAGAAAGAGACTTTGAAGAAAAAGAATGAAGATCAAGTGAAGTTGATTGAAGAAAGTAAAGCTAAAATTCTGAATCTTCAAGGCAAAGTCAAGTTTCTCGAAAACGAGGTAAGTCAAGCTATTTCTACTAAAGATGTTCTTAGTGCTAGAATTAATTTTCTCGAGCCTGAATTGAAAAAATCACAAGAGAAATTAATTGCTTTTACTTCTGGACAGATTAAGCTTGATAGCATGATTAGTGTTGGTAAGCCTGTAGGAGATAAAACTGGATTAGGTTTTGTTGGGTCATCATCTAAGGGAAATACTGTTTTTGTTAAACCCAAAAATTTGATTGTGTCTGAACCTAAACCTAAGTCTCAAGTCGAGTCTGTGCATGCTAAAGTTGTGTCCAATGTACTTTATTGTTCTTTTTGTGGTAAGACTGGACATAGTCAACACTATTGCTATAAAAAGAGAAGACATTTTAATTCTGATTTTCATGTACATAATTCATTTGCTAAGAATAGGGTTCATGCTAAAAAGTCACATTATTGGAACAAACCCAAAAAGTCTCAAGGTAAAAAGAATTCAAATAAAAAGAAGAATGTTTTTGTTTCTCCACAATTCTCTCCTGATAAATTGCATGTTAAAACTATCTGGATGAAAAAGGAAGATTTGGAGAAGTTTGTGCCTGTTGATACTATGGGATTTATTCCTAATAGGTCTTTAGGTGCAAAACCCCCTAACTAAGTCATTAGAACTTTGATGGTCATGGATTGAACTTATGTTCATTATTTGTTTTCCATTGGACCATATCTTTTAGGTTAGGATAGGTTGTGTTTATTTTTAGTAATAATCATATGAGATTATGATAATTATATTTTTCTGAGAAATAATGTGATTTCTTTATATTTCTTTTTAATTTCACTTTGATTTGTGAATGCATAATTGGGACACTTAGTTTATCAATGAATGAAGTGCTTGATTTTATGATCTAAACATTGATGACCAATGTGCTATATTTATTTCTTTTTAGAGGTAAATCTTTTTGAGTCCATACAATTTGTGCACTAGTCCAACTCTGAGAGAATTGATTGAAAACTAATGTGAAGTTGACTAGAATATATTGTATGAGTAGCATTGAAAACTTAAATGATCAAAAAAAAAAAATGAAAAAAAATATATGTTTTTATTCAGCATGAAAAGAAAAAGAAAATAGAAAATTTGCTGAATATCTAAGACAAAAGGAAAAGGCTACCTTCGGGATGTGTTCGTAGCTTCCACTACAATGTAAATCTCCAATGAGATATCTTTAAAAATTTAAAGAATTGTTTTGAGGAAAATAGCTGCCTGCCCGTAAGAGTGAAAGCCACCGTCTTAGAAAAAGAAAAAAAAATATGATGAATGAAAAATAAATAATTAATCATGTAAAGTTATATTTGCTTATTATCCAATATGTTTTATAAGATGGATCAAAGGAATTTGATTAATTTTTGATGAAGTTGGATTGCACACACACACATGAATTTATTAGATGAATTTTTAAATTTTTATAAATATTTGTGTGTTGGAAGTTGTGTCATGATCATGAATTCGAGGATGAATTTTAAAGACAATCTATGGGTTTTAAAATTACGCATTTATAAATGTTTGAAATTTTTCAGAAATTTTAGAACTCATGTTATTCTCTGAAAAATGTGTTTTGATTAGTCTCATGAGATTATTCATGTTTTAGTGTTTTTTTTTTTTTCTCTTGAAAAATTTCAAAAAATTCAAAAATATGTTTATTTTGATTTTGTGTTTATTTTTCACTCTTTTTGTGCTAAATTGCTAAATCAGATTGAAAAGATGTGTTTTTGGTGAATTAAAGGTCCAAAGTGTAATTTTTCATAATTCACAATATTTTTCATAATATTAGACGAAATAATAAAAAATATTCAAAGAAACATACCATGGTGTGTGTTATTTGCGGATGACTTAGTGTTAATAGATAATTTTAAGGAAGCCTTAGCAACAACATTAGAAATATGGAGAAAGGCTTTAGAATCAAAGGACATACAAATTAATAAAACTAAAACAGAATATATGATTTTTAAATTTGATAAAATAGATAACACAATATAAATATTACATTTCAAGACCAAAGAGTTACTCTAAAGTTAGGGAGATAGATGATGATACAACAAGTAAGATTTGAGTTGGGTGGACAAAATGGAGGCAAGCTAGTGGTATCCTTTGTGATAAAGGAATACCAAATAAATTAAAAAGAAAATTCTATACAACGATTATTAGGCCGATAATATTGTGTGAAGCATAGTGTTAGACATTGAAAAAGACACATATACGACGCATTCATGTAGCATAAATGAGTATGGTATATTGGATGATAGAAATCACTAGAAGAGATAAGATAAATAATGAACGTGTGAAGGAAACATTAAGTTTAAGAAAAATAAACTTAGGTGGTATGATTATATTCAACGTAGACCCGATGATACACATGTTAAAAGAGGAATAGTTGTTTATTTAGAAGGTAAACGGCAAAGAGGCTGACCAAAGCTTACGTGGGATGAAGTAATTAAAAATGACTTAAAAAAATTTAAATTTAAGAAAATACATGGTGTTTGATAGGAAATAACGAAAAATAATAATTCAAATGGCCGACCCCATCTATATGGGATAAAAGGCAAAGATGATGATGACGACTCATCAATATCATTTCCCTTCTCATTTTAAAAATAAAGGGGTTACTTCACAAAATTCACTCGTACTTTCATTTTTTTGACATTTAACCCTTTTGTACTATTAAAGTGACCACGTGCTCTACCTCAAAGCTTTTAATAACTAGAATACCCTTGAAGCAATTGTTGCAACTTGAATGATGCAAATACCTTTTGCCACTAAAGAAAGGTCATTTTAATAATTTCAATTTTCAACTAATAGTTTCACGATGATTTGTCCTTATATGAAAACTTTTGTTAGTTCAAGGATTAGTTTAATAGTACAAGGTAGGGATGGCAATTTGCCTCGTCCTAATGGTTATCCGTCTTGCGCCGCACCATTTAAACTAGTTTTGGGGGATCGTTTGTGTGATTTGGGCAGGGATGAGTTATGGGGTGAAAAACTTGTGCGAGTATAGGGGCGGGGTGGGGGAAGGTCGCCTCACCCCGTTTATAATACTAAATTGCTAGTATATCGCTGATATATATAATAATATGAGTATTAGAAAAACTTGTGCGAGTTCAGGGCGGGGTGGGGGAAGGTCACCCCACCCCGTTTATAATACTAAATTGCTAGTATATCGTTGATATATATAATAATATAAGTATTATATTTTATAGGGTTAAAATCATCAAACTCCCGTTTACTATAAAAAATTTTCATAAATGACTATACTAAAAAATCAACCAAATTGCCCCCTCCCATTAGTTTTTGGTTGAATTAAATGGAGAAACCGTATGTGCATCTCACGTGAGTTGTTAAGTGGTGTGTAAATGACTAAATTACTCTTGATGCATCTGTTGAAATTAAAAAGACTAAAATACCCTCATAGTAAGGGGTTTTATAATTTTTAACCCTAAATACATACTTGCTGCTATTATATATATATATATATATATATATATATATATATATATATATATAAATGATAGGGTTGAAGTGTGTATATATAGGTCACATATTATATATGGGTGAGATTGGTTTACTGTATAAATTGATAATGTTAAAATAGAAAAACATGTAATGTTTGTATGAGGTGTTTGTATATATATATACATAAGAACCCTAACTAAGAATGATTTTATTTTTCTTAAACTGTGAATAGTTGAATAAATATTAAATATTATGATTCAAAATTTGTAAATTAATAATAACCCTAAATTTAATTTGAATTTTGTGGCTTTATATAGGTTCACTTTGGAGAGAGAAAGCTTTAAGAATGTATAATGGTGGAATTTGAAATTTACAGTTGTATGATGTGAGTTGAAGGAAAAGACAAACCACTTTGGACAAAAATCAAGAAACCCCCTTTTACTTTTTAATTTTCTCAAATTGTTCCTTCACCTCCTGTAAAGGGCACATTCGTTATTTACAAATAGTATTTTTTTATGTATTTATTTTATAAAATAAAAGATGGACATTTTGGTACTTTTAGATTCAAACTGACGGAACTGTTTAAATTTGTCCTTATATGAGAGAAATTGATATTACAGGGGAATTTTATGATTTTAACTTCATTTCTCAACTCCTCAGCCACTAGAGACCTAAGAGTCAAGACGTCAAGCAAGGCTCTCCCTTAGTCCCACTCCCCAACCATCGTCGCCTGCCAATCTGTCACTGCCACCGACCAACCCTTCCGTAAACCTCACTGGTCTACAAAATATGGCTCACTTGATCATCTCTCTCTCTCTTCTTTTCTTCTTCTTCAAATTCAAAGACATGAAAATTTTGAAAGATGGGTAAATCTTTTTGGTTAGGGTTTTTTATTTTTTAATTGTATTTCTGTTTTACTTTTTTCTTTTTGGAGCTGAAAATGATTTTTTATAGTGTTCATTTTTGGATTTTATGGTTGAATAATGGCTTCACTTTATATATATATATATATTTGCATGTATGAACTGAATGTTTGAGTTTGGTTATGAATTGATACCATTATTAAATTTGTAACTTGAATGTTCTGTTTGATTTGCTTATGGATTTTATGGTTGAGTAATGGCTTCAGCTTTATAAAGTTCACATTCGGTTCTGTGGGAGTTAAACGGGCGGGGACGGAGTGGGGGGTTTGCCAAACTGTTTTGGCAGGGACTGGGCGGGAAAACTTAATCAGTGGTGGGGGGCAAAAGGGCCCGTTGCCATCCCTAGTACTAGGGGTAAAATGTCAAAAAAAAAAAAAAAGTAGGAGAGGGTTTTGTGAAGTAACCCCTATAATAAAATCGTAATAAGGTCCTCGTCTATCTTTTTCTCTCCTTTCGTTTCAACTCTCTCAGTTAAAAGCAGTGCTAGTTGCTCATATAAAGTATATTGAGAGAGATAGACCATGGAACATTGAATTTAAAATTTCCACACACATCACAAAACCACACTGAAAATGGTATCAAAATTCTAACCCATTTCTGATGATTCAAAATGAACCAGCATACTGTTAAGCACAAAATGTGTTTATCTAAACTGTGTCTGTTAGACTGTTGAAACACTGCCCATTTGTTATAAAGAGATGATAAGATTAGCTAAGTAGCTTCAACATGGTCACTTAAACCCGGTTGTATCCAACACTCTTACTAAACAGGCGGCGTATATACACGACTTGCAGTGCACTTGAAAGAGCCAGCAAAATGTACTCTCCAATTGTGTAACATATGACACGCTTCCGTGTGCTCTCATTTGCTGCAGCAGAAACAGACGTCGTAAATGAATGAGACTTCAATTAACAATCATCATAAGCAAAAGAATTACATCTTGTTATTGACTTAATCTAGGTATTTATCTACCTCAAAACAGTACCAAGAGACCACACTACGGAAAAGTTGGACATAAATACTTAATGGGTCCAATGTAGGAAAAAATATCCATGCTTCTAATTAATCTGAAAAACGAAGGCAAAAAATACCATGCTTTTATTTATTATATTTTTTATTTTTTGCATTTTTCGCATCTAATATACAGATGGCCGGATGGTACTAATTCCATCCTTGCACCATGCTGCTCATTCAAATAAACGCACCCTACCAAAAGCATCAAAGAGGTCATACCAAAAGTATCACCACGACTAAACCAAATTACTCTTTACATGCAATAAAAAAGAGAAAATCATAATTTGTGCGACACTACTGATGGTTGACTTTAATGTGTCCAGTATTTTTCCAAATCTAACACCAGCTTGACCTTCTCCAACTGAGAATCTATTTACACATATCTACAATAAGTTATTCCATGTGATCGCCACACTGATGTTATGAATCATGATTTCAGATTCTGTTTGCCCATCACGGAACCTATGTAAACACTCAAATCACAGTGGCTGTCACATCATGTGATGCAGTGATGGTCACAAAGGATATTCTCCTATATCTAGTGTACAACATGTTGCAAATCCCATTAATATAAAATTTAAAATTTATCCGAAAACCTTAATTCAAATTTGTGATGCTTTGATGCACAAGACATATGATAATATCATTGTCAGTATGCATTTCTTCCGCTACTGAAGAACATTCTTCAGTTCAATGGGGCACACACTCACACATTCATCCGTAGAGATGGGTGCATATGGATGCCCTCAGCAATACACCACAAGGCACAAACACATAAAAAATCATCTAGAATTCTAGATATTGGAGTTGCCATATATGACACCTTTTAAAACAGTGGAATCAAACACCCAAGATCAGGTCCATAACTAATCAAGAAAGAGACTAGCTTGAGAGTTCTACATAATTGAATGACTGCATAAATTTTCAATCACCACTTCAGTTAAAGGAAAAGAAAACAGCTTACTATAACGATGACGAGCATCACGTGCTTTCAAGTACTTCTGCTCTGCTGTAACAGATTCCAGTGCCTCCCTCAGCTCAGCAATTTTAACATTAATAGGGTCCAAATGTTCTGCAACAAACAACCACATAAAGGTAAAAAATGAAGTATGATAAAATATCACTGTCTTGTATTAGCTTCAAATTTACTACATGGCTAAGAGGGTTCAACTAGCAATCTATTTAAATGTTCATTTTGTAGCAGCAGTCAACGATAAGAAACCTTGAAGATATTATAATATATTAGAATTAAAGTGTACTGACAATAATATATATACAAAAGAATCGAACAAACCATCTTTGGCGAGGTCATGCTCATTAGGAATATGGCCAACATGTATGTAGAAAGAGACAGTCTCTGGTGTTGAGAAAGGATTATGAAAACAGAATTTGTACATTCCACTTCTTGGGGCCTTAAACTCGAATTTGTCTCCAGATGTTCCTTTCAAAGTGTGCACTGTATTACCTAGTGGAGATGTCACCTGCATCAAACCCAAAGATTGACCTATCATGATTGACATTCTCGTAAACTAAAAAATTGCCAGATGTAAAGATGTCCTGGTGAACTAAAAATGTCTGAGAGACGAGGTGATGAATATATGACTGATAAATTACAGTATTATCCAATCGAGATGTCAAGAAGTCTGCAATTATGAAATACAAACTATGAGAAAGGAATTAAACATGGTTACATGGCCTTTATAACTCATGGGACCAGTTAATGAAATTATAGACTCTTTGTTGGTTGATCGTTTCCCATGAATAATCATCGTTAATTCACTATCATCATCCACGCTTTAGTCGTTTGGAATCTGTGATTTTTACAACCATCTGGGATGGCTGCATGAAATCATAAATATTGATTTTGTCGTTCCAATTTATCAAAAGCCAGTCTCATTTCAACTTTATGCCATCAATTGCTCACAATCTCAACCATGTCAACTTTGGTGGATCCTTGGCCTCAGAGAAACCCTTGATATGGACCATGACACTCTATGTCATTAGTGCAAAACTAGTTCTAGTTGAAGATTGCCAAAACCTTTTTACCCAACTGCTCCTCACAGAATTGGATCCTTGATGTTTGAATCTAAGCTTGAGAATATTGATTGAGTAACCAAGAGCATTTTGATCTCTGAATTTTTCAAAAAGTGGTTATCCCTCATGGGTAAGGGTCCGTAGGGATTCCTGTTACTCAGAACTAAGAAGGATAAAGTGGGAGTTTAAGCAAAAGTGGGACTAGCAGCAAGTGCAGTGAAGCGCTTGCCCCTAGAAGGTTCAAAGCTTTGGAAAATGTGAATGAAGCATCTAAATGTCATTTATGCTAGATCATTTAACATGTATTTGGAATATATGTTACATGGACTTGGTTACATGTGCCGGGTGTAACACGTGTCTAACAACCAGACTTATCAAATCTCCTAACCCAAGGACATCAGAACATTGTCCACATTGTTTAATCTTCTTCTTTTACTTTCTAGAGTCAAATTTACATTTTTTATGTAACATAGAATGTTCAACAACGGCACTTCACTCCTGTTGAAACAGTAATGTAAGGAAATGAACACAATAAGAGGCTTTATACAATTCTTTATTAACCTTTAATTATTGTTGATAAAATAAAATAAAATTGAAGAGAGAAATTAAACAAGAAGAACATAAGAATATAACACTACGGCCTACATCCACAACACACAAAGCCAAAAGATCACTTTTATTATATTATCTCTTAGTTTTGTTTACAATGACCACCTCTATTTATAGGTGAAAGAATACACATGATAAATATGGAAAATATACTAATAAAAGATTCCTAAAATCAATCCCATATATCACTCCAATAATATATTCTCCAACAATTATAGGATGTGCTTGTGAGGTGCATGTTCAACTAGACACGTTGGGAACACATCCCGTACCCACATTTGAGGATCCTGTGTCATGAGTACTTAAGACATTTTTAAAAAGTGTGTACATAACTTAGCTTGGCATATCAATGGACATCTTATTGAGTTAATGAACCATGCTTAGGAGGGTGAACTAGTGAGCCTTGAGTTAGAGGGAAAGAATGAGATAGATTTGCAAATTTGAGATAGAGGATAAAAATAATAATGGACTCGTTTGCAGAAATGAGGCGGACAATTGTAAAAATGTCCACAAATTTAAATGCAGCTGCCCCGTGACCCCTACGTTACTCCATCCTATTCTCATCTATGAAGCACGAATATGGACACTAAACACGGATGCTACACGATACGGACACAATAATACAAATCTAAAAAAAAATTAGAATATGCACATGGCAGGGATATGACAATAAAATAACAATATATTACTATATATCCAAGAAAATTGATCTATGCTCATTTTATCCACAATATCATGAATACAATAACTAATTTGGGGCTTAGGGTCAGATGAGTGATGTTGTTGTTTTATTTTTCTCTTAACCCATAATAAATTTTGAAATTACATTGGAACTCTCCTTTTTTTCCAAACGTGTCCTTATATGTCCCACATTATCTAATCAAAGGAAAAAATATCTGAACTACATGACACTCATGTCTGACAAGTGTCCGACACCATCATGGCACCTCCCAGAGGAGGGTCCATGCTTTCTGGGTTCTTGGGCATATGTCATAAATCTATATCATAGTAGGATGATCTTAAAAAACTACAGTATTAAAAAGAAGGCATTGCACATTGCCCTTCCCGCCTGGAAGGGAAGACCCGATACAGGATATACTCAATTCTTTTCACGTTCAATAGTATTCTAGAGGATATATTCTACCAATAGAGTATTGTATATTCAAATTAAGAAGAAAAAAAATCAATCTAATTAGAGTTTCTATCACACGTATCAATCAAGGACAATTAATTTAGCATATCAATTGCAGCAAATCGTAAATTTAACACAAAAGTTTAGAACACTAAATCAAACCAAAACCAAACAAATTCAATTAACAAAAAAAAAAAAAAAAAAAAAAGACAATTTTAAAGAAAACAAATATGAATAGCCAAAACAATAACATGGATTCGATTCAATGAATGAAAACGATTAAGCGCAGATCACGAGAGAGAGCGTTGGCTTACGGTGAAGTCAATGCCTGGGTGATCGGAGCTCCAGAAGACGTCGTGATCGACAACGACGAAGTTCCCCGAAATGGTGTCGCCTTCATATATCACGTACTCGTACACACATTCGAGGTCGTTCACTGTCACCGAAAGAGCCGAGAGATTGCGAACGAAGCCGAAGAGTAGAAGCAACAGCAACATGCAGATCTTCGAACACCTCTTTCTCTCTCCTCTCTCCATCTTAAAGGATTTAATTGATTTCAGGTTTCTAACAATCAAAAGCTTTTTCTATATTTCATTTGGGCTAAACTACACTAACTTCCCTCTAATTAAATGAAATTACGTAACTTTCCTGCCGGTTAAAATAAAATTGTAGGCTGCGTCATTTGTTTCATTATATTTAAAAAAAAAATGAATTTGCTCCCACATTTAAAATAGATTTTAATTAACCTTATAGACTTTTTTAAGGAAAAAAAACATTATTCTAAACAAATATTATTTTTTATTAATGGAAAAAGTGTAAAAATGTACAAATTTACTTTATGAATTTTTTTTAAATCAAATCAGTCCCTAATCTTACAAAAATGATTCTTAAATAATAAGTTTAGAAATATAAAAAAATAAATAAAAGGCTAATAAAACTTTATTTAAGATTTTTTAAAAAATAAAAATTTAATCAACTAACATATATACTCTTTTCTCAAGTATAGTATTTTCTAAATAAAAGTTTTAAAAAAAAATAGTTTGATAAAATTATATTGGCCTTTTACTTTTTTTATGTTTCTAAACTTATTATTTATGAATTTTATCTACCTATTTTTTTATTTTTCTAAATTTTTACTTAGAAAACATATATTTACAAAAAAAAAAAAAAAAAAGGACATGATGAGCATAGTAGAGACTCTAGAGAGTATATGTCATTATAATTCTATCAAGGAGTCAAGTTGCCCACTTGTATAAGACGAGACACTTAATTTGCTTCAAAAAAAAATAGTTTTTGAATTTGCATATTGTTCAAAAGAGTGTTTTACACTTTTGCATTCATAATTCAAAATTTCCAATTTACTCCTTAACTTGGTTTATTTATGTGCATGTAATGGGGATTACATTCAATTAAAGAGAGCTGATCTTAAAGATTGTTGGCATGGAATTTGAGAAACCATGAGTTTGGACATGAGATTATACTCTTCCAATTCACACTGCAGTTTTGGCTGTTTCCTTGAGATATAGTATAAAATTCTTATGATGCACAGTTTGTAGATTAAATTGGCATCTAATTATGAAAATGAAATTAGTGGATTATTGATGGTGGCCATTAATCGATTGAAAATTTGAGATTTGCACTTTGAAATTATCATTAACAGTCTAATATAAACAATTTAACACGTGAAATGTTTATTTTAATTTGATCTAATGACAAGGTGGGACATGACATGTTTGTATTTTGGAGTTCAATGAAAAGAAAGTTGTGTGTTTAAGGACTCTACACTTGTAAATCAAAAGCAATTAATTGAAAATCAGAAGATGACTATTCTTTCATGGCCTTCAATTGGCACTTTCCTAAACTGTCAGTTGATTGTTATTTTATTTTATTTTTGAAAGTTCAAGCAACATACACTCAAACATTTGACAACTGTTTCAAAAACAGAAGAGATGATAACATTTGAACTAATTATTTCACTTTTTTTTTTCTTTTCAAATGGTTCTTCATGGAACCAATTTGAAATATGGCTACTCCACATCAAAGCTGTCTCATTAACATTTCTACGGTGTCAAATCTCTGAACAATACAATCTCCATCAAATCCATTTTTTGTGATTTATAATCCCCCAGTCAATACTAAAAAGCCATCACAAATTTACTAGGCCCTTGGCATTCATGAAAACACAAATCAGAAAGAAACAAGAAGCAGAACAAGCTATATATGTGTGTATATATATATATATACACACACACACTATCTTGGACTAGAACTCAAGATACCAAGATGCTCAGCTAGCATATCAACATCTTCTTCTTCCACTAATTCACCACCCAGTAAACCTATCTCTTCTTCAATCCCTTCATTGAACAAAATTTCCCAAAACCCCTCACTCATTGACCCACTCAGTCCCTGCTGCTGCATATCACTAGCAATTTTGTCCTCAAAGTCATGGAACTCGGAAAGGTCACCATAATCTTGAGGTTCTACTTTAACCTGAATTCTTTCCATCCCAACTCGGCCTAATTCATCGCCTCCATCACTGCTTGGAGCTTGATCGATTGGCCTCCTTCTCTTCTTACTAATGGCTTCCTCGAGTTCTTTTCTTATGTCATTTTGTTGGACTAATTGCTGCACAAAACTTGGATTCTGAATTAGTCTTGCCAAGAAACCCATCATCTTTCGCTGTTTCATCTCTGTGCCTATTACTCTTTCCTCCATGGATTTGAGGTAAGCTCTAGTGTCCTGCTGTTGCTGTCTAAGCTTCACCAACTCCACCATTAGAACCTGCTTGTCTCGCCTCAATCGATCAACTTCCACATCCAGTCCAAACTGGCCTACTTCAACACAAGGGTCTGTTGTTTGTGAATTCTTGTGACGATGAGAAGGTGTCTTTCTCCTCCTAATATTCTTCAGAATATGCTTTTGTCCTCTCAAAAATGCTTCATTAGCAAACTCCCACCTATCTGGATCAACCTTTCTAAACCCCTGCAGATTCACCCTCCTTTACCCTTTGATCAACAAAAACCCAATGATTTCTATTGAAATATGATAGAATAATAGGACATAAGAACAGCTTGTGCATAGTGAATTGTATATTTTATTTATCTGATCTCTCACTTTCTTTTTGCAAACCATTAAACAAACAATGTCTACAGAAAGAAATCATTACGCAAAAAAAAAAATACCAATTTAATCTATTCTAATTAATCACAACAGAAAGAGAGATTAAATTAAACATTTTAGCTCCTTCATGAACATGAACATGAACATGAACATGAACATGAATCAATAAATAAATAAAAGCAGTCAAGTCAAAATAACCCCACATGAGATTAAAATACTAAATCAAACAATTATCTTCTAATTTTTTAATCTAAACCAAAGAGAAATTGAAAATGTTCCAATGGTGGGAAAGAGATAAACTTACATAAGTGTTGAGCTGCCTGACAAAACTTGAGAAATTGTTATGCTTGAATACCTTAGGAAGAAGATTCATGGCAAAGGTTTGGGGTTCCCAGACAACAAAACTGTTGTTTCCTCTGCTCCAAGAAATCACATGATCCGTGTTCGGGTCATCGACAAGATCATAGGTTTTGGTGAGGAAAGGAGGGGGTCCTGCATCATGAAGTCCCTCCAGTGGTTGAGGCACCGCCCTCGGCGGCTCACCGGAGTATGTCGAACTTGATTCCGTCAACTCCTCCTCTGAGCCTAAAGGATTCATATCTTGAATTTGAGCAGAGATAAAAACTTTATGATGTTTTTGCAGGCTTGAAATATGAAAAAAAAAAAAAAAAAAAAACTTATCGTAAATAGTATATGATAAATGAAGATTGTATATAAAACCCAAGTTCGCAAATGGACATAAAATTATAAACCACAAGCAAAAACTGACATTTAGAATTTTTTTTTTTGTAAACTGTAGAGAGAGGGATGGCAAAGAAATGGAGATTAGAAATTGGAACAAGTTTTGAATATATAGAGAAGGAAAGGCTTAGAAAGAAGAGACTGGTACGAATAGGGTTTCATCTAATTATAAATAGGTGATAGAGTACACATACAGAATACATATTGCCTATATTTATGTTAATATGAAGCTGATGGAAAAAAAACTCAAAAGACTACCTTCGATTGCATGGAATTGGAATTGAACTAATTTTTCTACCATTTCAATTTCAGAATACCGATTTAATCCAACCAAACACAAGGTATTCAGATATTTTCATTCTTCCTCATTTCTTTCTCCTTTGGGAAAGTCGTTCAACAAGAATAGTTTTCTATCGTTCTTTTCTGCTGTGGATTAACTACACTCCGGATTTGGCATATGTCATTTAGTAGCGAGGGTCAAATGGTCAGCGCAATTTTTTTTAAGAAAAACAAATTGAAAATATAAAACTTTTTGGTAATTAATGTTTAAACTACGTGAGTTTATTTTCAATTACACCAAATTTTAGGTTTATTTTCGATTACACTTCTTAAATTTTAAGTTCACGTATCAATTTTCTTTATCCGTTAATGTGACATCAGCCGACAAACAAAATTTGTTGACTTCAGCCGCCAAAAGTGTGAAAATTATTTTTATTCTTTTCATGCATAAAATGACTTTTTGTCCTCATGGCTAAAATTGTAAAATCACTAAAAAAACGTTAACAAATCTGATGGACAGACATCACTGATAGAGAATATAGTTTAAAATATTGAAACTACAAGAAATCTGATTGGAATATTACTTAAATTAAAGAAGTGTAAGTAGTAATTACCCAAATATTTTTAGGGAGGCCCTCTCCCTCTCTTAATATACTCCATTTTTTAAGTAAAATGATATTAGTGTTGTTGACACTTCTAATATATATATATATATTTAGTTTCCTTGACATATCAATAAGAGAACTAAGTATTAGAGGCATTTTTTTCATTTAAATTACGGGAAAAAATTTATTTCTTTTTATGCAATAATCACCACTGTTTTTTTATTGTGAAAAAGTCATCAAAAATTTTACATTTTGGGTTTATATATTTTTGGGGTAATAGAATGGACTTGTTATTTATTTATTTATTTATCAATAATGATGGTGTGGAGTCTCAAATAACACATTTATTTAAATGGGTTGTATATACAGAGTAGTGTTGGCTAATAAAATTTGAATGTGTCATGGTGAGAAAATAAGAGAAATTAGATTTAGAAAGCATGCATACATATACAACGTGGATATGTAAATGTGTCAATAAGAGGGCTAGATTAATTGTCATAGAAGGTAAGATCATAATTAACACAGGAAGAAATTATTATAAGAAGTGAAATAATACGGCATTCGTACAGAGTTAAAACATAATGATAATGACAATGATTAATATATGATATTGGTTTTTAGCTTCTTTAACTATTTAATATATTGACCGGGTCTAACCAAAAATAATTACAATACATTCATTATATTGAAAGAATCGAAGTTAAGTTACTTTGATTATTGGATAAATTTGAAGAAATATAAGTTACATCATTTTCTTAAATAGATGTCACTTCTCGCATTATGCGGTCGCTTTTATTCCGCCACTGTATTTGTATAACATAAAATTTGTTATTTTCACGTTTTTGATTTTGCATGACTTAAAGAAGATGGCTTAATAAAGAATGGAAAAAGGGAAGATAGAAATGGCCATTTAAATGGAGAGAGCATTCCATTTTTCTCGTGAATTGGCTAATATGAGAAGAAAAAAGAAAGAGAAAAAAAAACAGAGAAGTGGGAATTAAACACCATTTTTCTATCCCCAATGGTACTTGAAGTTTATTATTAATTATTGTTATAAACTTTGTGGTATGTTACCGACGGTCCGACACAAAGAGCCAACGAAAGCTGAGCTTTCCTTGGTTGGTGGGCTTGAAAAAAAGAAAAAAACTGTCACAAAAATATCTAGGCTGCAAAATAATATTATATGCATTAATCAAATTAAGTTGTTATAAAAAAATGTAATATTAAGTCATGCATATAGGGTCCCACTATAGTTAACTAAAGGACCAACCATGGGCTATTTCGTGCTTCATTTCAATTTTAAAATTTTTTAACATCTTATTAAACTTTAATAGCTTTTTTTTTTTTTTTTGTAATCGAAGAATTTTGATTAGAGTAGAACACATAATACATGACCATTCAATAATTTCTCCTTAATCTCAATTCATAATTGTTGTTATTCTATTGGTGCTACAAACGTCACACAAAACTTGGCACATACAAAACTTGCATAATTTTTTATTTTTTTTGGTATTTTAGAAAAGTGCTTCAAAATTTTCAAATAATCATGTGTCAGACAATGTTGTAAGAATCTTTAGGGAAACATAAAAATAAAAATTGGCTGGTCAAATGGCAAGAACATATATACACACAGGTTGTGATCAGATAAATGAACAAAGTTTGGGAAGTCCCATTCACAAGTTGACTCCCAAGGAATGAGATCAAAGGTTAAAAATCTTGTGTGCAATACCTTCTTTATGAACTATGTTTTTTTTCTTTTTGGGTAATTAGGGTGTTTGGGGCTTTTCCCTGACTAATTTTTGAAACATAGTATAAAACGTCCTCTTCACACAGGTTAGATAAAACTTGTGTTACAGACGTGATTCTTAAAAATTGTTTGGATTATAAATAAGTCGAACCTTATACCTTATGTCACCAGAGTCAAGTAACTTTTGTAAGAATTTTGGACTTTCATTGATTATAATTTCTTTATACACATAAAGAAAAATCCGAATTGAAGATAAAATCAAATAGATAATTACCGGATACTATATTCAGATGTGATTATAAATTATTTTGAATTATGGTATACCTTAGTCATATATTATTATGTGCTTAGAGATATGGACAAGTATATATATATATGGTTACCTGTAAAGGAGAGATAATGATAACGTTTGTTACCATGATCTGGAGGTAACGTAAAGTGATTATAATTTGATCGTTTTCTTGATAGGTCATATATTTATTATATATATATAACTTGGTCCCCACTATCACAATATAGGCTCCAAATATATATAACTTGCTCCCATTTAGAGACGTGAGACGCTAGTACGAGTGGAGAAAGTGGAAGACCAAAGCAGTAAAGTTGGTTTTATTCATGACTTGCTTCTGAATTAATTAATGGCTTCCGCAGTTATGTTCAATCTATTTTGTGTTACAAGCATGTGTACGATTTCTTATTTTGTTTTACAACTTTACCTTAGTTATGAACTTAGTTGCCTTCATATCAAGAACACAACTTAATTGATTTCATGTTCAACCTGTTCTACAATTGAAGCTTACTGAATTGGTTATTGATCAAATCAAGATTTCCACTCATCTTGATCCATTGATTTGTTGTTCTCCGTCATTCAAATTGGTACCATTAATCATAAAGCACAATGTTGCTAAACTAATTTTTTTTTAGTGATTTAGTCTCTACATCGAGACTAAAAATTTATTTTCACAGTACCTATGTATGGTTAGATTATTTGCAAGATATTTTAGGTGCAGATGTTATACATAGTATTAGTACCACTAGTATTATTAATATGAATATTATTAGTACTTTGTATTATAGTATCACTATTGATTATTGTGTTATTAATAGTAATAATACTATTATATTCATATTAATACGACAACGATGATGAATCTTAAAAAAAAAACATTAATTACAAAGTTGACGCATCTATGGCACAGCATCTTAAGAAAAAGGGAAAGAAAAAAAAAAGCTTAAGCAAATGGAGGAATGAATACGACAAACTGAAAGGTGCCACGTTTGGTGAAACCGTGAGTCGATTGTTCTTCAGGTGTTAATGCATCCATGCATTAATCCCAGAATGGGCCAAAATTCACGTGGATTATATGTTGTGCTGTAAATTTGGGTAGTTGACTTTTGAGAAGGCATGAAGGACTCCTAGCTCCTGGATCATCATATCTCAAAGAAGAGCATCTCCAATTTAGTTGAGTGATCCCAAGGAAAATAAAGTACGGAAGAACATTTATGAATTCAACAAGGTTTATACTTTATATATATACTAGATATTGCCCGTGCCTACGGCACTATAATAAAAAAAAATTATTGAACTAAAATAAAAGTTGATTTCACCCAATTTCAACTAACATCACCTCTTAAAATCATGATTAAAATATATGAATTAAATTCAAATTACACTTTAAAGATATTAATTTTACAATACATATGTATATCTATCTTATGAATCCCTTATCCCATAACTAAGCAAAACAACAAAAAAAAAAAAAAATCAAAATATATTATTAGTAAAGTTGTAGCATATGTTAATTAAAAGTGGGTCTACTAAAATTAATCACATCTTTATTTTGTAATCACATCTTTATACAGTGATAATGCAATTATCATGGTATAGTCTCAGCCTACAATGAGTCTTTCAAGCGTCATTCTGTCCATATGCTTTCACTTGAAGGCATTGCTTTGAAACATGTTATATAAAAATAGTTTAGTATAGATGAAAAAGTATACTTTCCAATAAGTTCCTGAAGGAATAAGATTATGAGCATGGATTATATACATTGAACCAGAGCTCGAATACCTACAATCAGATGGCAGCATTACCTCCAAATCAAAAAAAGCCTAAGAAATTCCAAAATGCAATAGCTAAATAAGAAAGTAAAAACTTGCAGCATAAAAGGAAAAAAAACAAATAAATATTACTTTAGTTTAAAAATTCTCTAGAAAAGAAAAGACAAAAACAGATAGAGTTAAAATAACTTTAACTTGCACAACCATAAGGATATATATAACTTCTGCTTGTTGATAATTGTTCCGTCTATTGGAAGCCAGTTGTCTCCTCAAACCCTATCCTCTTCACACTATGACATGTTAGATGCCTTCCTGTGAAACCTTAATGTGAGCAGAGAGAGAGAGATCCACAATAGTCATTCTGCAAGTAAGGCATATTTGGAATAAAAATTGGGATCATCGGCACTGGTAGCTTCTGAAGAAAGCCCAAGTGCTAAAGCCAGCTGCAATTGGTAACTCTCTTCCGTCTGCTGCTGCGCCCAACTCTTTGAAGATGATGGCCCTCCGCCATTCCCCTCCGCCTCCACCGCCCATAACCTCAATTCCCCTCCACTACCACCACCAATCCTAGAAACATCATCATGGAATTGACCAAACGCATCCTTATCGCTGGCCGCCATAGATAGCGACGACACGCAATACTCGCCCGAAAGCGAGCTTCCGCCGAAGCTACTCCTGCTCGACTGCGCCTGCAGCCCGATCGACGCCGGAAACGCTCCCGCCCCAATTTGACTTTGTTGTTGAATCATCCGATTATCAGACAGGCCCCAATCAAAACCTCTCCCGTTATTAGTTTTGTTCTTGACACTGGAGAGAGAGTCGTAGGACGGCTGAAAAATGTGGAAATCATTTTCATCAGTAATAATCTTAACATGAAGAAAACTCTATACACAATTTATGTTATAGAAAATATAAAATTTTCCAAGTAAAAGAAACTAAATCGAAACAGAAGACAAATACCAATTAAAAAACACAGTAACACTTGGTGCCGACGATGGCGTAGTCTCCTCACTTGAAGCCGCATCCGCCAACAGAGTTGTTTTGCTTTCCACATCGTGTTCTTCACTCTTGAACCACTGAAACAGCGTGCTTCTCAACGGCGACATAGATTTGATTCATCTCAAGAACAGCTCAACGGTGGAGCTTATCGATCTGGCACCTTCGTGCTTATTGTGGGTCGGCGACGGGAATGATGATCGGACAATGAAGAAGATGACAGTTTCTGTGTGCATATATACATACAGAAATTTCATTACACTCTTCATATCTGAAGCTACAGGCTCAAAATTTTGAAAAATTAAAACAAACCCATCAATGTACATAGAGAGAGCAGGAAGAGATGTACACAGAACTTCCATCAATATTTTTTACAAAAATTAAGTAAACCCACGTAAAAAGAGTACAGAGAGAGTAGAAAGAAATCTGAGGTTTACAAAAATTAAGTAAACCCACGTAAAAAGAGTACAGAGAGAGTAGAAAGAAATCTGAGGCAGTAGAAAGGAGTGGTTGGGCTAATGTGAGTTTTAAATAGATATAATGTTTAAATTTTAAATTTAGGTGGGAATGAGTTGGTGAGAATTTAAATTTGAATTTTGGTGAGAGTGAATGGTGAGCGTTAGATCGTAAATAGGAAAAATGATTTTAGACCGTAGATAACAAAAGACATTTTCAATCGCAAGATTGATTTTTTAAGCAATCACGACCGTTGGATCGCGTTTTTTGGCATTATTATGCCAAGCTCAAATGTAATATAGATATATGTACCTTTTATATATATATATATGGAAATCCAAGAAGAAGACAAGACAATTAAAGATAAAGATTTCATGTAAAGATATATGAGAAGTAAACACTATGATTAGCTTCTTGAATATAAAGTAAAAGGAATGCTAGCTATTTCAATAGCCATTTTGACTACATACGCGAATGCTTAAGTTTAAATTAATAGTCCCTTCTCTAGACTAATTGTAGTTTAATGGAGCTTCAAGTTCAATGTAGAATGGAACCAAATCCTAGGAAAATTTCAAAAAGCAAGTTGGAGTTGAAAAGTTGGCTACGTGTCTAACTTTCTTTTAATGGTATATATATATTGTCTCTATTATGGCTTTTGAAGCCAATTATTGCCTCCAAATATATCTAGATATTTATGGGTGTTTAGTACAATGATGATACAATGTAATATAATTGACATGCTATAGCCCAACATAATATAAGTATTTGAAATTTATAAAATAAAATATTTGAATATATTATATATTACTTAAAAGATTAATATTATTTATAACAAAATCTCACATCAAGAAGCTTAGCGGAATAATTTCTACTCCGGGACGAAGTGGATATGATGAAATATCTTTCAATTTTTATGAGATTTTTTTTTCAAGAAGGTATTTATGAGTTGATCTTGTTCCAACTTTAGATAGTCTTCATTCAAATAATGAATGAGTCGCGTTTGATGTATCGTTATGAGATTCTTTTTTTTCAAAAGTGTTTAGAATAATGATAATACTATGTGATATAATTGACATGGTATCATCACCCATCAATTATATCTTATAATTTAAGCACTTAAAGGTTATAAAATAAAATGGTTTTTTTTTTTTTTTTTTTGGCACATAAAATAAAATGGTTTAAATATATGATAATTAGTGAAGAATCTATTTAAAGAAAAGGACAATATTATTAAGAACGAAAACTCTAACCAAGAAGTCTAGCCGAAGAATTTCTATCCCTTGAATGAAATAGATAGGATGAAATATTTTTAGATATTTATGAGATTCTCTTTCTTCAAGAAGGTGTTTAGTGCAATGATGATACTATGTGATATTATTGACGTGTTGTCTCCAATCAATTATATCTTATAGTATAAGACCTTGAAATTTATAAAATAAAATATTTGAAATATATGATAATTAGTGGAACATTTAATTAAAGAAAAAGGATAATGCAATTTTGCGAAAACTCTAGGCGAAAACTCTAGCTGAGAAATTTCTATGAAGTGAATAAGATCAAATATCTCTAGATCTATATGAGATTCTCTTTCAGAAGTGTTTAGTGCAATGATGATAAAATGTGACATTACACATCAATTATATCTTATGATACTTGAAATTTATAAAATAAAATATTTGAATATATGATAATTAGTGGGACATCTACTTAAAATAAAAATAATAATATTATTTAAAATGAAAACTCTAACGGACAACTCTTTTCTTATCCACTTTATGACTTCTGGACAAGTTAAAACTTACACAGTAAGCCCATTAGGCCCACAAAATTTTAAAGCAAAGTCCTAACAAGAGGCCCAATTGGAAGGCCTTTTTCCTTTATTTCACTCACAAACCAGTAATTTTAAGGGTTATATAAAGATCATTTTAACCTGGTGGTAATTATGGATTAAATTGACCACTCAAATGACAGACTTCAAGATATGTGAACGTAAAGATAAAATAAAATAAAAAATCATATTATAAATTGTTTCAATGTTTACTCTATAAATTTTGATATAAGATAATCATTTTTTCTTAAACGAAGAAAACATTACCAATTTATAAATCATAGTACTTAAGGTAAAGTGCAAAAAAATTCTCCGAAACTATTCAAATTTGTAAATAACTCCCCTAAATTATATTTTGTACAAAACTTATTGAACTATCACACTTTGTTGCAAAATGCCTCCCATGCCTATTTATTTTTTATTAAATGGTCATAATGTCATTTCTTATTGAATTACACTTAATTTATTTTTCTTATTAAAATAAATTATATATAAAAAAATTATAATGTTTTGATTAATATTCTCAATCAAATTTGCATCAATTTATCTTTAATTCTTGAAATTAAATTTTTAATAAAAATCTGAAGTAAAATTTTTAAGTAACTTTTTAATTTTTCATGAATATACTGCATGAAAGGGGATGTATTTTTTATTTAAGTAATTTCTTAATCTTTCATGAATATATTGTAGGAAAAAAATATTTTTTTTACAGTAAAAACTTTTAAATAGGGTATAATAAGTTTTATAATAAATAGTAAAGTTTTAATAATAAGTTAATTATTTTAAAAATGGTTAAATTTAGTAATAATTATAACTCTTTGTATTTTTTTTCATTGTAATGATAAGTTAATACCAATAACAAAATTAAGTAAATAGTATAATTAATATTTTTATAAAAAAAACGAAAATAATTTAATAATAATAAATAAATTAAATAAAAAAAAAGGTCTGTATACTCGGAGGTTGTTTGCAACAGAGCATTTTAATTTTTACCATATTATTTAATATTACTTAAAATATACAGTATATTTTGATTTTCAATTTAATGAAAGCAATTTCTCCTTGGACAAGACGTCTTACTCAACAACTCTACGGAGCATTAATTCCACCACATCATTTCAGATTTGCTAGGCTATCTAGCATTACCATTTATGACTCAAACCGATATATATATATATATGTGTGTGTGTGAATATATATATTCTGCCCAATCCAAATATGACCCATGTACTAGTCTAGTCCATGAACTCTGATTCGGCCTTTATTGCCAACTGAAAACCCTACTAGACCCAAACCCAAAGACCCACTCAAGGCCCGCACTCGCATAAAAATTATAAGGTTCTCTTATGACAACTGACCTTTGCCTTAATTTACCGCGACATATTTTTATAGTATTTATCTAAGTAAGAGAACAAACGTTTTGTTGTTGATTGTTGGTTTGATGTGTCCCTCTCCCATCTTTTTCTGTAGGACCCACTTCAAAATTAATAAGCCGTCGTACTCAACAGTGGATTCGTTGAGACTCCTCAGGCCCAGACAGTCTTCCATGTCCACGTTAGAGAGAGAGAGAGAAGAAGAAATATTACAGTAATACTACACCTATACATATAGAGAGAGAAAAAGCTATACATACAGAGAGAGAGAAAGAGGCTCAATAATGGTGGGTCTCCGTTTTCTTGACTCAGATGTTCGTCTCGTCTGAGACAGCAAATTCCACACGTACGCTATCACACGAGTGCTGTTTCTCTGCCCCCAATCCTCCACATTTTATGTACCTGAACACCCCTCCACTTTCGTAAATATTACATTTCAGTCCACTCGTTGTACCCTATTTCATTCTCATTCGAATTCTTAAACCCTTCACATGCCCCCTTATGGCGTATTCGTAATAGTTTCTATCATTGAGGACAGTCTTACAGTAGAGCACAATCAATCAAGCCTCGGTTGGGTTCCACTTTCCCACCCTTTTTGCCCAAGAAATTAGATAGAACAAACAAATCTCTCTTTCTCTCTCTACACTCTCTCTCTCTTGTTTTGGTGTAAGCAGTCTCTTTGACTTGGACTCACACGCTCACAGGCAATAATAGCAATAATACCAGCACACTTCTCATTCCCCTCCTCCTTCAAACAAAGCCTTTTAAGCAACTTCTCATATACTCCGTATCTTGCTAACTTGCGCACTCTTCACCTCGGCGATGGGCGTATTACGCCGCCGCCACTGCCACCACCACCGACGGCGGCGGCTGTCCTTTGCTACTGTCACTGCTTTAGCTTTTCTCTTGTTTGCGACTGCCTCGGCAATTAGTCTCAACCCAACTCAGCAACTCGGTGAGTACAATCAAAACTAGTTATTCAAACTCATTGTAATTAACTCGGTATGACTCGTTTGTTTTGTGTGTGTTTTGTTTTAGATGTTGGAGTGAGAGAGGAGGCGAAAAGGGGAAGTGGGTGGGAGGTTTTTGGGCGAGTTCTGACTCAGAGGCGACTCAGGGGACCTGGATCGTCACCACCCACGTGTAGATCCAAGTGTGGGGATTGCTCACCCTGTAAACCGGTTCACGTGCCGATTCAACCCGGTTTGAGCATGCCACTAGAGTACTACCCAGAAGCTTGGCGTTGCAAGTGTGGCAACAAGCTATTCATGCCTTGAAGAACTAAAGAACAACACACATATATAAATATATAATATCTTTAGGTTAGTGTTTGTTTGCATTGCTTTTAACTTTGTTTATATTGATTTGCTTTCATCATGTGAGAGCCAGAGAACGTTGGGAATGTAATTTTTAGGTGAGGCTCTCGAGAGTGATCCCCATCTCTCTCTCTCTCTCTGTGTGGGAAGGTTGCCTTTTGACTTGCATTGCGAGAGATATTATTATGAGATAGTCTACAAGTATAAGCGCGCTGTAATTAAGATGAGCTTCTTTAAATGGAAAAGAAGTTAATTACAATGTTATATTATACTAGATTTTTTGTTTAATTTCATTTTGGTTCGTTTAGTGTTTTATTGTTTAACACTATTTGTTCATTACACCATTTTTTTTTCTTAACCCTTCATTTATTTTTGGCGAAATTAAATATTTTGTGGTTTAATCTATGAGTGCAAGAAATTTGTGAATACAAATGACCCTAGTTCATCATATAATTAAGATATGCTTAATTACTTCGCTGAGACTTGTCAGATTATAACTATTCTTTTTATTAATTACAAAGTTTAATTAGTTGGTTCATCTCCTTAATAAACTATCAGGAATAGCTCTAGACTTTTGCTATATAAATATATATGTCTTACTATATATGCACTTGTATATATATATATATATATATATGACTGTCTCGATCTCTCTGTGAATTCTCATTGTGTGCATGGAATGTGGATGGGTTGGATAGAGATGGAAAGTACTTGCAGGGAAATGGATAATTCTGAAGAGAGATTTGAGTCTTGCATGTGAGTAAAAAGATGGTTTCCACTTTCCACTCTTTTACAGAGGGAAGTTGGAAAGGGAAAGGACATGGTTTTTGCTTCGATCACTGCAATGCAGTTGTTGTTTTCTACTCTTTCAATTCTTTTATCTATTATTCCGCTGTGTAGACTGTAGAGCGATAGATTAACAGTGCATTGATTTCTCTACCGAATTGGGTTCTGATCTTCAGCATAGTCATAGTCCTCATATATAAGTCTTTTTCACTATATATATTAACTTCCAAAACCTGACCCTCCTGAATTACTTGGACATCCTTGAATTATTGTGTTGTGTCATATATATTGTATGTTGAGCCTATGCCTGTCTGTCTCTGCGCACATGTGGGTTTTGGGTGGTAGGGGATCTAAAATTCCACACTGTAAAGTAAATTATATATATATATATATATGCTTTGGATTCCAAATAAATCAAGGTGTAAATGACAATGGCGATAAATCGAATTAGATATTTGTAACGGGTCAGACACTTATCCATGTCGGAGGTTATTAGATAAATAAGTCACGTTTTGAATAAATTTGGCTTTACCTAGAGTGAGTATGATACACATGTAGATATAGAGAGTTAGATAAGGCTTATCTTTTTAGTTTGTTTTAGTGAGTGATAGAAATTTCTTTAGCCTAAATCTTATCATCTTTTTAATTTTTGGTATTTAACTTAATGATAAGTAGAGCTAAAATTATCATTAACTCCATCTAATGGACGGTGAAAATGAAATAAATATTTGGATCTCACATACTTGTTGATGAATGTAAAGTGATTCGGTTTCATTGAGTGACAACTCTCATTGTTTGAACTAAAGCTCAATCCTGGCTAGCTTTACTAAAAAGGTTGAGCTTAATTGAGTTTGTTTAGCATTGTTTGGACTTACAGTGTGTTTATATTGAAGGAGTACGTTGGAATTTGGAAGGGAAGGATAGGAAAGTAAGAGTGAGAATAATTGTTTATTTGATTATTTCTTGTCTAGTTTAAAATGATTCGAGAAATGAGAAGAATAGAGGGGAATTCACCTTGAGTAACTTGAATATACAATTTAATTAAGTACATAAATTTGCTTTTATTTATAAAATGGGATCTGGGTAATACATTATATCCTTCAACATAATATTTTAATTTTAAAATTTATCCATTTTCACCGAAAAATAATAATGATTCTAACATATGTAATCAAAATTACCCTTATAATTTTTATATCTAGAGCAAAGTTTAAATTGTCTGAAAAACTGGAAAATGTCAAATTTTTACCATCTAAATTTACTTCAATGTAGTGAGGATTCAATGTTAAAGGATGGAGGAATGAAGAGGGGTGTTTGTGAAACAGATATACTGGAGATTCTTTTGATGAGGGCTAATTTAGAAGTATAAATGTTAGGCCGAAGTGTATAAGGGCACTTTATTAAAGTCTAAGTCTAATATATTAAAAATGGTCAGGTTTTAGCCCTTCCAACTCCCTTTATTTTTCTGATTTAACTGGTGCAATGACTGTAAAACCGGGCGTCGTACCTTTGGGATGAGTCCAAAGGACTCTACCTGGGTGAGTTCCGAGTTCCAAAAAAAAGGGTTAATTTTGTCAATAGCATCGGTGAATTTTAGTTTTGCAATGAGAAATTATACGGTACAACTGTTGTACCACAATACCAAAGCAAACCGATCCAATAGTTGATTCGTTATACCAATGATGTGATATAACAGTTGCAACGTATAATTTATCTTAAAGGTCTTGTGTTCAACTTTGAAATGTTAAACATCCACTTTAGGTTTATTAACACTGATTCAAGGTTGGCTACACACTAGGTTATCGTAATGGATTGGTATTCAATTAAAAAGGTTAAGCAATTGTGTGGTGACATTATCTCCCACCACAGGATGATCCAGCCAATAACGATGTAGACCAGGACATCACCAGTTGGGCGCTTGGCGTGACAGCAAATAAGGAACTTGGTCACTTCTTATATCACTCGTAATGAGCAGAGCAGCTATCATTCGACCCAAAAACTTAAGCTATTAGATAGTGATATTTACCCGCTCTTAGAAGCTCAAGACTCTCTCCATTCCTATGTAATGTAAGACTAGACCACTATAACAAGTAACAACTCTCCATGATAAAATCCAAATTAATGGCAAACTATAAAAAAATAAAAAATAAAAAACACATCCTTTTTTTTTTTGGCATTAAACCCCCCTCAATCACCCCCCTCAATTAATGAAAACCTCATGAGAGGGGTTAATGTGATGAAAATGTCCCTCCAAATAAGAAAATGAAAAAAAGAGAAAATACAAGTGAACCAATCTCTTAAAAAAAATATATCAATATATCCTACTTTTTTCTTTGAATAACTATGCTATAAATTTTCAATAATACCATTAATTTATAAATTTTGATAAATATTTTCATATTAATTATTATCTGTCAAACTTTCAACTACTCTTTTCTTTTCTTTGAATAACCATACTATAAGTTTTCAATAATACCATTAATTTATAAATTTTGATAAATATTTTCATATTAATTTTTATCTGTCAAACATTCAACTTTGTCCTTTATAATTTGTAATTGTATATTTTTGCAATTTTATAAATCCTACTTTTTTCTTTGAATGACCATGCTATCAATTTCAATAATACCATAAATTCATACATTTTGATATATATTTTCATATTAATTCTAAATTTCTCAAACTTTTAATTTTATCTTTTTATAATATGTAATTGTATATATTTTGTTATTGAATATTTATTTTCATTTTTAATTTTCTCTAAAGAAATTTTATTTATCCTCTAATATTTTAATACTGTTATTATTTATTTGGGAAAAAAAACAATGAATAACTTAAAAATAAACAATTACAAATTATAAAAGATAAAGTTGAAATTTTGAGAGATTTAGAATTAATATGAAAATATTTATCAAAATGTATGAAATAATGGTATTACTGAAAATTTATAGCCCGGTCATTTAAAGAAAAAAGTAAGATTTATTGATATATATATATATATATATATATATATATATATATATATATATATTGATATTGTAAAAATATTGGTCCACTTGTATTTTCTTTTTTTTGTATTTGGAGGGGCATTTTTGTTACATTAATCCCCTCATGAGGTTTTCATTAGTTGAAGAGGTTTAATGTCAAAAAAACAGATGACGAATTTTTTTGCCAATTAGAAATGACGAGGGTTGTTTTGCAGTTTGTCCCCAAATTAATGATACTCCTTCCATTTAAATCATAGTATAGCATTACAATTGTGCAGAAAAGAGATTGAGACCCCTTTCTTCTCGAGACATGAAATTATTTACCATTGCCTCCATTTCAATTTAATTAGTTTTTGTGATTTTAACTTTTCAAAGAGTTTTGCATGGTCTCCTTTTAAAATTCTCAAGTATATTATATACTATATATTAAAAAAGTCAAGAGGATATTTTTAGAAAGAAGCAATCATCTTACTTTAACATTTCAAATAAAACAATTAAATAGGGACAACCAAAAATAAAAAGAGGGATAATTGAATTGGGACGGAAGGAATATATCTTTACGAGCATATCAATTATGAGGATCTATTGGACATGGCTCAAAATGTTCACATTTTTAAATAATTATTTTTTTGAGATCGACACAACAAGAACACGGCTGATATACATCAAGTATATAGTTGGATACACAAGGATACGAACTAGTTTCAAAACACAACGGAGTCAAATTTGTGAATATGTATTTTTAAAACCATAGGGCTTATCTCGAATTTTAAAATCTAATAGGCTAAAATTGAAAAATAAAAATTAGGCTTAGATGCCCCAACAACAATGGTTCTCATTTCTCTAATCAAAATATAAGCCAAATCAATTAGAGAGAAAATGAAAAGAAAAATAGTAAAAATAGAATAATTAAAGAAAAAGTAAAGACATGTATGTTATTATTGAAAACTGAAAAACAAATATATATATATATATGTGTATTGTTGACGCATTATTTGCCCGTGTTTTACTTTTAAAATTTTGTTGTATTGTTCGTGTCTCTTGTCATCTATAATAAATAAAGAAGCAAGTTGATTAATTACGAGAGTGGCTTTACCGTATCATTTTTCTATTTTTGAGTCGTGAATTTCTGTATTGGGTTAGACAAGTTGGCCAAGAAGATATGACAAAACTCAAAAGGTTGGGTCATGGGTGGCTCCAACACATATACACGTATAGGAGTATAATATACAGAGAGATGATTTATATTCAAAGTTCAAATTTGGTGTTCTCGTCAGTTTGCCCATTCCCACTCACATAACAGTTAACCCTAGACACAAACACACACAAATATGAATGGTTTAAGAAAAGGAAAGAAAAGAGAGACAGATGACTTTGAAGCGATATCTGATTTGACAGTATTGTTGGTGTTGCCGGTGAATTAGGTCTTGCAGACATAGATGTAGGCTTAGACCACCCTTGTCAATTATCATCCACCAATCGTCAAGCTTTGTGGAGTGCTCTTGTCAGCCCTCTCCGTTGCTTTTACACCATCTTTCCAGATCCGGACGCACGTTTTTTTCTTTTTTTTTTTACCTTACCAGACACTCACATTATCTTTTACTATCAGTCTATCACATTTTTTTAAATAATTTTCAAATAAAAAATTGTTAAATTTTGAATTTCAAATTATATTTAGAGTTTAAATTTAGATGCTTTGAAAATAAATGTATATATAATATGAGATATATATATATATATATATATATATATATATATATGTAATTTTCAATTTTGTTTAGAACACTTTTAAGTTTTAAAGTGTGAAATGAAATTTTGATGCAAGTGAAAATAATGTGTGTATAATTATAAATTTTGTAAATTTAATAAATGTTTAATATGCATATTAAATATATTTTTAACTATATATTTAAACTAATAAATTCATAAAAATGTGATCAAACTTATCCAAAGTCATTTCTGCAATATTACTCATCACATAGAAGTGCACTTGACATGATTATGCTATAAAATAAAAGGTATATTTTTTTTTGGTTTAAAAAATGTTAATTTTATAGAACAGTTATTATGTCAATTATTTTATACGTGGTATGGTATTGAATTTTAAAAAAAGAAACAGGAACAAGAAGTTCATGTATGGGGAAAAAATATGCAAAGATGGATGATAAGAATTTTTAGTAGAGATAAAGTTTTTTATTTTTTATTTTTTTTAACATTGGCAAGAAACTTACACATTAACTTTTACCCATATAGAGAATTGATCTCTCATATATACTATTACTTTAGAAAGTTGAGAAAGTACCGTTAGACTACAATCCAGAGTCTAAAAAGAGTAGCTCCCAAGCAAAATGCGAGATTAATAATTATTAATAATAAAACAAGAGAAATTATAATTATGTTGTATGAATCTATTAAAAAAAAAAGACCTGCATCGATAAGAAGATTGAGACTATCTTGCATAGAAGGTAAGAAGTTAAATATTATAAATGGACGTTTGTAATAAAATTGAAAAATAAATGTATATATAATATGAGATATATGAGATTAGGCAATGATGACATAATGAGAAATAATGCATCTCAGGTATTATTTTATATTAAATAATATACATCAAGATTTCTATTCTAAGAAAAAATACATTATATTTCATATATTTTCAAAAATTAGCGTTATACTATTAATAAGTTCACCCTTTTCTAATATAGTTCATATTGAATATTGTTAATTACAACTTTAAAAAAAAAGTGTAAATCTAGGGCAAATTACAGAAAACACCCCCTCTATTATCTATGTAGTGTGTATACTCCTTTTGTTCGTTAAACCCTTAAACTTTTGAAAGTGGTACTCCATAAAAACCCCTCTAATTTTAAAAATGTGCAAAAAATACTCTTTAAGTTCTAATTTAACCCTTCTACTAAATTTCTTAATATTTTCAACAATAACAATTTTATTATTTTTATATACTTTTTTAAAATATTAATTTAATTATAAATTAAATATTCTTGTTTTGTTATTATTTCATGGCCAAGCCAAAAAAAATAAAAAATCTTCACTGTTAAAAAAAAAATATATTTGTCATTGTTTTAAAAAAATGGCTTTTTAAAAAAAAAATATAATGAAGTGTTCAAACAACAACCTCCGTACACTTTTTTGTTCATAGCAAAATAAAAGACTAAAATATCCTTATTATATAATAAAATAAGATTAATAAAATACGAGAGCGTGAAATGATCATTGATGAAGTTTTTCAAAGTAAGAGTTAGTTTGGTACGCAAGAATGGAGGTGGAATAGAATGGTCATTCCACATTTGATTCTCTTTCTCTCGTTTGTTGTGCTACATTAGAAATGGAATAGTCATTCCAAGTCATTCCCTTAGAATGCTCATTTCAACAAATCCATTCCACTTCTTGAGTCATGGAATGACCATTTCATTCCCACTTATTATTAAAATTATTCTCCCTCTCTCTTCATTAATGCATCTCTCTCTTTTACAACTCACTCTATAATATATATATATATATATATATATATATATACCTATTAAAATATTTAATAAAATATTAATTTTTATCACTTTCAATTTTTAATAAAATATATATTTTTTCGTATAAAAGATTATATTAATCTTAATTATAAGAAAAAGACGAATTATATCTTGATTTATAAAGTTTTAACTGAATGAGTAATTAATTTTTTTTTCACATGAGAATTAAATTAAATTGGCCAAATGTCTATTTTTAAAATTGATTCTATTTTATATAGAAAAATATAACATGTTGAAAGGTAATATCATTTCATTCTTACATTATTATCTATCTGTAGCCAAACATTAGAATGAGAATGGTCATTCCATTCTATTCTCATTCTCATTCTCATTCTTATTCCATTCCTGACTTCATTCTATTCCCACTTCATTTCATTCCAGCATACCAAGCTAGTCTTAAGAGTAATGATATGCATAATGAAAGTTATCACCGAATTGAAAAAGTGAATCATTATCATCCTTATATAGTGCAAGTGAAACTAACACTTTCACAATCCAATAGATGAACACCCTCTTCCTTACACATTTCGTGATAATTTTTCATTTTTAGTATCATTATCTTTAAGTAAATGGTTAGTTGTATTTGCTTCATTTCATTTTTAGCTTTCAAAGTAGATTGATTAGACATAACCTCACACATTCTAGTACACAAGTATTGTACAAGTCGGTCATGTTCTGTTCTTGATCTCATGTACTTATCTTCTCTTCTTTTGTTTATTTACCAAATCACGCAGTCCACTTTAATCATTAGGGTTTTGGAAAATCATATAATGTATAAGGTTGCAAACAAGCCGATCGTTTTACAAGCAGTTAGAGTTCAAACAAAATATGTGTTTGATTAATGAACGAATCAATCTCTAACATCCCTCTATTCGGCTCGTTAATTCGGGATCATATTCGTGAACAAACTCAATTATAGCTCGTAAATATGTATATACACACACATATATATTAAATAACTTCATAAGCTTAGGCCATTTATTTTCTTTTAAACTTATAACTTTAGTCCAGCCTATCCCACAGGCCATGCATTTGCCCACCCAATCACAAGCATATTCTTTTAAACTTATAACTTTAGCCCAGTCCAACCAAATCCATAAAATGCATTACCAAACTTTTTAAAAATAAAATGGACCAAGTCCAAGAGAATTAACATAGCTCAAACCTAAGCCCATGTTTTGAAAGCCCATCTATATATATTCTTTAACCACTCAATTACTCTCAACCCTAGCCGCACGGCCCGCACTCCTCTCTCTACATCCGAAGTCCCAACTCACTACTGCCGATCTGTATTTTGTGTTTGCACTCTCTCTCTCGTGGCATGGGAGGATGGTGACGATGGCTTTGGCGAGATCGAAGCAGTGGATTTGACGAGCGGTGATTTTCCAGGTATTTCTACTTTTTATAATTTTGTATGAAATTTCTTTTGATGGAAATTTAGTTTTAGACCGATATGTGCATTATGCATATGCGTGTGTGTAATATGTGTATGATAGATCTGTGCATGTGTGTGTAATACCTGTATCTCTATACGAGTTTCGGGCCGAGCTCGAAAAGCTCGTGAACCTTACCAAGCTGAGCTCGAACACTTGAGGTAGGAGCTCGATTTGAGCTCGAACACTTGAGGTAGGAGCTCGATTCGAGCTCGAACACCCTCCTACACTGCCGAGCCGAGCTCAAACATGCCACTACTCGGCTCGATTGCAGCCCTAATAATGCAGCACTCAAGCTCATAAATCATAATCAAAAATATTTTCTTCAAATTAGCTTTACCTTCACCTCTCTCGAGAAAACCCAGAACAACAATACTTCAAATGCTTCCATTTTTAGCATATCTTTTCTAACCATCACCATTTCTTCTTTCAAAGGCTTTCCATACAAGTAACAATGACTTATTGAGCTTTAAAGACGATGACATGCTGTGTATGAGAAATAGGGAGAAAGTTTATTGTGAGAGAGGATGAAAATGCAGAGAGAGATTACTGCAGAGAGAGTTTGAGTGCTTACTGAGAGAGAGAGAGAGGGGGTTTCATAACCACACAAATTAAATTTTAAGATGTCATGCAGGGTGACCATGGATCGGATTAGGCATAATCTTAATCTGATTTCTATGAATTGGTGAATATGCAACTCAATCCGATAAGTGGAAAAGACTCAATCTGATCCGTGGAATAACGGATTGGATCTGATCAGATTGACGGATTGAGTTTAATCTAAACAGCTCAATATAATTATTTTTTAACTAGGCCTCAATAATAATTTTTTAGAAGATATAAGATATTATAATAATATTATTAAAAGTTATAAGATATTATATATATATATATATATATATATATATTATAAATTATAACTGATTGTCTCGGATCGAATTTCTGACTCCCAATCCGTAATTTAATCCGTGGTCTACGAATTTTTATTTTTTAAATCCGTAACCGATTCGTTAGTTATCCAATTCGATCCGATTCGCACTGATCAGATCGGATTTACAAATTGACGAATTTTTTGTGCACCCCTAATGTCATGTACACAAAATCTATAGTTGAGAGGTATTTTTTACATTTCAACCGTAAATATATAAGCAGGCACTTTTGAACTTTCAAGGTTAGGAAAAAAAAATCCTAAGTAATTTCCTCTCACACTCCAATTCCATCGTGTTTAGAATATTGAAGGGTCAACTTAAGTTTAACTCACCACTAACTATTGTAGTCAAGTGATATTTTCCATACCTCTCAATGAGATAGGTGAGAGTTGGAGTCGCTGTTGGAGCAGTGAAGACTAATATATACTTAATTTTGAACCTGTGTTGAGCTTGAATTGTAAAAATAGAATTAAATATTAATTGTAAAAAGTTATAATCAAACAATTAAGAAATTTTCAAAGAAATAATATACAAAAAGTAAAGGTTCAAGGAAAAGGAAAAGCCAAACGAAATGTTGACCACAATTATAAATACATGTAATAGATATAAAACTGTATAAACATATGCTTTGATCAATTAGGGGTTGGATTTGGACTGCATCAATTTAAAGTCCAAATCGAATGTTGGTAGTTTACAATCCACATGCTACCCAAATTGTAAAAATAATTGCTCCAGATATTAATTCGATTCACTTGTCCACCGCTAAAGCCCTGACTCCCCTCTCTGGCACAATCTCTCTCTCTCTCTCTCTCTCACACACACACACACACGCATGCACTATTTCACTATTCTACTCTCTCTTTCAAGGACCTCACTATCTCTACTTCACCGCTGTCGCGTTGCGAATTGAACCAAAGCTACAATGCTAGAAACCTAGCTCGTATATACAATATCCGAAGGAATTTGGGGGCTAGGGTTTTAATGCGAGGTAGAAAAGCTCTCCTTTTGTTGTATATATTAATTTCATTTGGTTGCATTCTCAATTTGATTCATGAATAATTTGATTTCTGGAATTTCTTCTGAATAACCTCAAATGTGCCAATTTTTGGTAAAAGTTTAATCAAAGGCATCGCTGAGAAAATCAGCTGACATAAAACCTCAAAAGAGTTCAATCATAATCATAAGCTCAAGAGTCGGCAGTTCAAGTTCGGGATTCTGTTGTGGTTAAGTCTTGGCTAGAAGAGCTGCCGTATGAGTTTTAGGGAGTCCTTCAAGAGGACTTAGCAAAGGTTTAGTTTTTGCTTTGTTATTGAGCAATCACAAAAATAAAAAACTTCTCATTATTTTTTGTTTTTCTTCATATATTGTTTGTTGAAATTCTTGAAAAAGTAGTTTGAGAATCGAGTGAATGATAGTATAAGCTTGCGTTTATTGTGCATGCAAGAATGCAGAGGTTTATGACATGTGTAGGGGTTGAAAGGTATGATTTTGGATAAATTCACAAGAAGGGTTTACAATTTTTTTAACCTCTCTCTTCAAAATAAATGTTTTTGTGGATACAAATACTTCTAAATTTCCTTAAATGCTTCAGCAGTAGAATAACTACCAATTAACATTTGCATTTGAAAATTTCATGTTCAAATGAAATTTTGAATCTCACTTGTCTGCAATTGAAAGTCTTCCTGAACAGCCTTAGAAAATATGATTTAGGTAAAAGCCAAAATTAAATACTTCCCTTCCTTTCCTTTTCCTAATTTTTCTTCCTAGGCACAAAGAATACGTAGTACGTATCAGTTCAATAAAATTTGAAGTAGAACCCTTGGTTGAACTTTTGAAGTAAATGTAGAGTCAGTAAACTTATTTTTCATGAGTTTTCATTCATTCATAGGTCTTGTTGAATATTATCGTCATTGTCATCATCATTCGTGCCTTGATCGCATTTGAACGTGCTCAGCCAAACCAATTCTTTGCCTTTTCTTCTTCCACTATTTTCTATTATAAGTCGCACCTTCTATTATATCTAGTTTCTCAATAAATAAATATTTTCATATAAGGTGTTGACGACCATGTTTTGACTAAGTATTTTTATATAAGATTGACAAGATCAATTTCTTGTATTAAACATACTATTAATTGAGTTTATTTTATGTATGAATGCATTTTTCAAATGTTTATAGGATTTAGTGCACTCTCTCTCTCTGAGAAGGGGGTGGGGGCTATTCTTTCTCGTTTTAAAGTTTTATTATCTAAGCTCATTTTTTTCTTTCTGTGTTTCAGACTTTTAGTAATGCAGTGAAGAATTTGAACGGCTCGAGTCAACTTGAATGGACCTATAAGGAGTTGAGCCATTTGTGTGGTCTATGCATTTGAAATTTTGAACCTTACTTGGAACTGCATCTTAGCAGGCCTAGTACCAGCATCTGGGTTTTCCTTTTCCTTTTCCTTTTATTTTCTTTTATTTATTTATTTATTTATTTTTAAGTTTCCTTGGGTGGGTTACAATCATCTGGATAAACTAAAAGTACTGTAAAAAGTGAATTTTGGGACTTAGAAGAGCTTCTAATCAACATGGTTTTGGGGAACACAAGGAGAACTTGAGGAAAACAGAGATGTCATTACGTTGTGCAAATTCCCTTTGGCATTTGGACGTTTTTAGAAAATTCTCAATATCAACACGGCTTCTCCAATCCCGTTCTTTCTCAGATACTCCTAACATGAAGTCAAAGCTTGCTCCCCTACAGGTTCTCATGTTCTCTCTCCCTCTCTCTCTCTCTATATATATATATATGTATATGTTTATAAAATATTCTTGCTTTATTAATGTAGTTTTCTTTGGTTTGTTGCAGGAGCGAAAAATGGTTGATCGGTGTAGGCTTTGGGCTAAAGGAGGTGATGGTGGCAATGGTTGTACCAGCTTTCGCCGTAGTCGACATGATCGCCATGGTAGACCTGATGGTGGGTGTCTCTAACATAATTACAATCATTATACAATCAGATGGCGTTTTATTTTTGTTTCATTGGATCAAGCTAATTAATGAATCTAATCCAGTTAATTGTTAAGAATTCTTTTTTCCCTAATATAATTGTTTGTCATGGTTCTGGCTTATTTATTGATTTCATGAAATCTTTTTTCCTTCTCTTTTTCTTTGTTAATCCAATTTCATTCAGAAAAGTTTGAGCACTTTGTAAAAATAGTAATCTTATTCTATTGGCTCCTTGCCTATTTTTTCATCAATCTGTGGATTAAATGTAGGTGGGAAAGGTGGAAGAGGGGGTGATGTGATACTAGAATGTTCTCCCACATTATGGGACTTCAGCAGTCTGCAACATCACATTGTATGGAAGCTTCCCTCTTCTCTTCCATTATTAACTTGTTTTGCATTTGAAATTATAGTTTGATGGAATAATAGTTGTGGTGTCCTGCAGAATGCAAAGGGAGGGGGACATGGAACTTCAAAAAAGAAGATAGGAAGCCGAGGGGCAGACAAGGTTTAAATTCATTAGCTGTGTGTTTACCTTGCTAGATTCCCTCATCTTACATTTTTTGGCCATTTATCTAAACAAGAAAGGAACAGTTTTTTCTCTCTCTCTCTTTTGGATTCTAGAATGCCCTAGTTTGTTGAGGACTTTCTTGTCTGGTAGGTTGTCCGAGTTCCTGTTGGCACTGTAATTCATCTTGTAGAGGGTGAAGCTCCTTCCTTAGCTGAAAAGAGTTCCTCCACAGCTTTAGATCCCTGGGAAATTCCAGGTACACTTGAGGTTGATCTATCTGAATCCACCCAGCAATCTACCTCCACCAACACAAGTGGGGCAGATGTAGTAGAAACCATGGATATCATTGATGGTTCATCTTCTTGTACTGAGAAAACTGTGATGCAATCAAGTACTGCGAAACAAGCCACTCGAGCTTCATTGATTAAATCTCTGCCTCATTCTTCTCCTTCTTGTAAGAAGTACAGAGCTCAAACGGGAGATTTAAACTTGTGGAAGGAAGACAAACAAGGTGTGATTGAGTGGGACTGCCTTGAGGTTGATGGTGATACGTCCGAAGCAGAGTGCGAAGAAGAACCGGAAGAAGATGAACATATCCAATACAATATTGCGGAATTAACAGAACCAGGTCAACGAATAGTTGTTGCCCGTGGAGGGGAGGGTGGCTTAGGTAATGTGTCCTCTCCAAAAGGTTTTAAGAACCCTAATCTTATGAAGCATGGAGTTCAAAGTGATGATTCGTTCGATCTCAAAGAACCTGAGGGTCAACATTCACTTTGCATTGGCTCGCTGGGCTCTGAGGTTGTTCTTGTGTTAGAACTCAAGAGTATTGCCGATGTGGGCCTTGTAGGGATGCCAAATGCGGGTAAAAGTACTCTTCTAGGTGCTATATCAAGGGCTAAGCCTACAGTAGGGCATTATGCCTTCACAACTTTAAGGCCAAATTTGGGGAACCTAAATTATGACGACTTCTCAGTCACGGTGGCTGACATTCCAGGACTGATTAGGGGTGCTCATGATAATCGTGGACTTGGACATGCTTTTTTGCGTCACATAGAGCGCACAAAGGTTCTTGCTTATGTGTTGGATTTGGCTGCTGCATTAGATGGTGGAAAAGGAAACCCACCATGGGAACAGTTGAAAGATTTAATTTTGGAGCTTGAGTTTTATCAAGAGGGTTTATCAGATCGACCATCCTTGGTAGTGGCAAACAAAATTGATGAGGCAGGGGCTGAAGAAGTGTATGAAGAATTAAAAAGAAGGGTATCTGGTGTTCCTATATTTCCAGTTTGTGCAGTTCTGGAGGAAGGAATACAAGAGCTAAAAGCTGGTCTTAAGATGCTTGTTAGTGGTAAGGAATCATATAGACTGAGTTTAGATGGTATTATGGTTGATTAGGTTGTTACTGATACTGGTTTTATATTGCTGAAGGATATTCCAAACTTGTCAAAGGAATATCTCTAGTGCATAGCACTAGAAAATTCAGCATTTTGAATTTTAGGTCTAGATGACATTAGTATTTTCGCAACCAACTTGATTTGTGAATCAATGTCACAGCTTAGATGTAATGAGTCACGTGAAAGATCATAAATTTGAACTTTATTGTGGTGGACTTTGTCTTTATACGACCACTGGAAATATGTTGTTTCTGGAAAACTACTTCCAAAGTTTTCCATCCAGTTTAGGATATATAGATGTTAATAGTGCTGTAATCTGTCAATTTACTTGAATAATATTTTCATTCTTTTGTTTACATTGTTTATGCTACTTTGTTATGCATTTTACTCCCATTTCATCAGCAGTCTAAATTAAACATTAAGAGTGCTTGTGTTGACTGGTAATGAGGCAGACATTTTCCTCACTTTATGGTTGAGCTGGAGCAAATGTTGTGTGTTTCTGATGGCCGGGTCTCTGTTCTCTTTCTTCTTGATAGATCCAACACAAAAAAAAAAAAAAAACCCGACCCAACTGACTGCTCAATAAGGTTTAGTGATGATGATCCATAAGTGCACTAACGGAGGCCCACAACAATGTACCGTCCATGGGCTAATGATGGTTCACAATCATGGCCCAAGCCTGCTGCCCTGTTGGTGGTTTTTATACCCCACCCAAGATTCCTGGGCCTCAGGATTCCGTTGACATAATATGGTCCTAGTTCTGTTGGATTTAACACTCTTTGTATTGAAGAAAAGGAGAAGTAAGGTCAGTTAATCAAAATGTGGAAAATTTTGAAAAGAAAGAAATAATTTAGTGAATGATTAATTGATTTTCCATTTTCTCTCTCTTTTTATTTATTTTTTGCATCCAATTTCTTATTTAGAATTAAAAAATATTATTTTACTATTATCGTTCATAAAATTAAAAATCATTCTTTTCTTTTCTCTTCATTATTTTTCTTAAGACACAAGAAAGTTGTAACTATGATTTCAGTCCACTTACCTACCAAGTAGTGTCAATTTTACACTCTATGAGAAGGGTCTTCTGATTTCATTTTTTTTTTCTCTATTGCAATACTAATTCTATCCTTTTCAGTTTGGTTGAAAAGAAATGGAAGAAAAATAAAAGAAAGATAATGGAGGAATACGGTTTTTTGTGCTAGGTACAAAATATTGAAAGGAAAAGAAAAGAAATGGATGGATTTGGAGAAATAGCCTAAAGTATTAGGAGCAAGCTTTGTTATCCTTCCAAAAAAAGGAAGAAATGAAAGGAAAGGAAAGAAAATGCTAGCATTTTTTAATAAAAATTTGCCCGTATTTGATAAAAGATAAAATTTGTCTATTAAATACAAAAGGGTATAATGATAAATTTATTAAATTAGTTTTATTTCCTTTATTTTTCCAAACATGCTAACCATCATTTTCTTTATTAATCAACCAGAGGTTAATACTATCCTTTCTTTTTTTTTTCTCTTAACTTAACTAATGTTATCCTTTTCTTTTCTATTGTATCAAAAATAGCATAATAATAATAATAATAATAGTAATAATAATAATAATAATAATAATAATGGAATGGGCTAGCACAACAACAAGTAGGTTGTAGAAAAATGGGCTTCTAAGAATGGGATGGGCTCCATCACGGCCCATTTCTCTTCAATGTGGTTTAGTACTTCCCTACCACAACTCAACGAGCAGGAGTTTATTTCTAATTGGTCCCACTTGTAGTAATCTAATAGCTATGGCCGTCTGTATCCATTATCGCGCTATCTCTAAGCAATCGTAGTCAAGAAATTATTGTACACACGAATACACCGAATCATATCCTCGCCTTCAAAACCCTGAACCCTAACTTCTTCTACCACTAGCCTCCCCCTTTTCACTCACCAAAACCCTAAATGCCCTAAAAACCCTAACACTCACTGAGACAACACTTGGACACGAAGGAACAAGCGAACGAACTCTCTTAGCCATGTCCGACCTTGAGCTCTCTCGTTCCGAGAAAAAGAAGAAGAAGAGCAACAAATCCAAAGATGAGACTCAACACGAAGACCAGTCACAGACCGACGTTGATTACCTGATCAAACCCCAGAGCTTCACTCCCTCCGTCGACACCTCTCAGTGGCCGATCCTCCTCAAGAACTACGACCGCCTCAATGTACGCACCGGACACTACACTCCTCTCCCCTCCGGTTACTCCCCTCTCAAGCGCCCTCTCGCCGAGTATATCAGGTACGGTGTTCTCAATCTCGACAAACCCGCTAACCCTTCCTCTCACGAGGTCGTGGCTTGGATCAAACGGATCCTCCGGGTCGAGAAAACGGGTCACAGTGGTACCCTAGACCCCAAAGTCACCGGAAACCTCATCGTCTGCATTGACCGAGCCACCCGACTCGTGAAATCGCAACAGGGTGCCGGAAAAGAGTACGTCTGTGTCGCCCGGTTGCATTCGTCTGTGCCCGAAGTCGCGAAGGTGGCTCGGGCGCTGGAGACGCTGACCGGGGCGGTGTTTCAGAGGCCGCCGTTGATTTCGGCGGTGAAGAGACAGCTTAGGATTAGGACTATATATGAGAGTAAGCTATTAGAATATGACGCAGATAAGCATTTGGTTGTTTTCTGGATATCTTGTGAGGCGGGCACGTATGTGAGGACTTTGTGTGTTCATTTGGGGTTGATTCTTGGTGTTGGATCCCATATGCAGGAGCTGCGGCGAGTGAGGTCTGGTATTATGGGGGAGAAAGATAACATGGTGACAATGCATGATGTGATGGATGCTCAATGGGTTTATGATAATTATAGGGATGAGAGTTATTTGAGGCGGGCAATAATGCCACTGGAAGTGCTTTTGACCAGTTATAAGAGGCTGGTGGTGAAGGATTCTGCGGTGAATGCAATCTGTTATGGTGCGAAATTGATGATTCCGGGGTTGTTGAGGTTTGAAAATGATATTGAGGTTGGGGAAGAGATTGTGTTGATGACTACTAAGGGCGAGGCCATTGCATTGGGTATTGCAGAGATGACTACGGCAGTGATGGCCACTTGTGATCATGGGATTGTTGCTAAGATTAAGAGGGTGGTAATGGATAGGGATACTTATCCAAGGAAATGGGGGTTGGGACCAAGGGCTTCAATGAAGAAGAAGCTAATTTCAGATGGAAAATTGGATAAGCATGGGAAGCCGAATGAGAAAACCCCCTCAGAATGGTTGAGGAATGTGGTTCTCCCGACAGGAGGGGATTCTGTGGTTGCGGGCCTCTCAGCTGTGATTGAACCAGTTTTGGTGAATGCTGAGACTGCAGCAGTGGAGGTTGAGAAGAAAAAGAAAAAGAAAGATAAGGAACATGGAGAGGAAGGGCGTAAGCGCAAATTGGCTGAAGTTGGAGGTAGCCCTGCTCCAGATGATGCTAAGAAAGCAAGGGTTGTAGTTGAGGAAATTGAGGAGGTGATAGAGAAGGGCGAGGAAGTTAAGAAGAAAGAAAAGAAAAAGAAAAAGAAGAAAGAGGGTGATGAAGCTGTGTCTTCGGATGTGGAGAAGCCTAAGAAGGAGAAGAAAAAGAAGGATAAAGAGAAGGATGAGTCTGGTTCATCAGATGAGGAGAAATCTGAGAAGAAGAAAAAGAAGAAGAAGAAGAAGAGTGAAGGTGCAGTGAATGGCGATTCCTCTGTTTTGCCAACAGCTACTATAGGGAGTGATGACGAGGCAAGCAAAAGTGAAAAGAAGAAGGAGAAGAAGAAAAAGAAGAGTAAGGATGCAGAGCAGGAGTAGATTGAAGAGACTGGAATCTCAGCTTTGAGCAGGATAATTTTCGTATGTGTTTTCATCTTATTATCTTGAATGTAGTGTTGTAATATTTCATATTATTTTGGCTCATTTTCAGCACAACAATTTGTGAGTCTTCAGCTTTGTGCATTAGAATGGTTTGTTGAAGTTATTTTATATTGAGATCAGCTTTATAATTATTACAGGCCATGTCTTTTCTGATATTGATTGTATCTAGTGTAGGTTGTGATGATGATGCAAGCAAAAGTGAAAAGAAGGTGAAGGAGAAAAAGAAGATTAAGGATGCAAACAGGAGTAGATGAAGAGACTGGAATCTCAGCTTTCCTAGGGATACTTTTCGTATGTGTTTTCATCTTATTATCTTGAATGTTGTGTTCAAATATTTCATAGTATTTTGGCTCATTTTCGGCACAACAATTTGTGAGTCTTCAGCTTTGCGTATTAGAATGGTTTGTTGAAGTTATTTATATTGAGATCAGCTTTATATTTATATGGTCATGTCTTTTCTGATATTGATTGTATCTAGTGCAGGAATTTCAATAATCTGTAGTTTAGTTTCTTTACCATGTGCTTGAGTTTTTCTGTTTTAAGACATTAAAATAGATGCTTGCATGTTTCAATTGATATTAAATCTGTCACTTTTATCATATTATCAACAATAAGAATGATTCATAATAATGAGATTCTCGTTGGATATGCTGTTAGTTTATCATTTGAATTGCTATTATTTTTTAATTTATCTTCCCATATTCTATTGCATTGCAAGTAATGCAGTAGGATTGATTTTGCAAAAGTTCAAATCAATTTGAACAAAAGAGGAATAATATGTACTCTTTAGTTTGGTTATATAAGGTCAGAAAAATCATTTGAATTCTTAAAATTCGATTCATAATTATTGTGTATGAGTCGATCTTGGTCTCCCCTGCCTCTTTATTTCCTGTACAACATCCATTGGACTGTTTCGGTCTTTCTAGCATGCGCAGTGTATGCATAGTCTTGAATCACTCTCTCCAAGAAAACCCCTATGGTTCAGTCGGTTTCTTCATAGATCAGCCATCATCTGAACTCTTCTTGCTGTCAAGCAATGCCTAAATCCACATTTGCCTTCTTTTCAGTGACCAATAATCCTTGCAAAAATGGATTTCAGTGATGGTATCACAAACTTCTGGTTTGATCAAAAGATTTCATCTCGTTGAGGCTCCTCCCCATTGTAGGACACAGTCGAAAAAGTGCCTAGACTTTGGACTCTTTTTGAATCCTACAGCGGCTAATATAGCTCTGCTTCGGTGGTGTTGTGGTCTGCACATTTAGCATTGGACGATCCAGAGTTAGGACTCTGTTCTTGTGATGATGGGCATTACATCACACACACCTGCAATGTAACTGGTCTATTAGGATTTTAGCCTGTTACTCTTCCTGAACTGATTGCAATGGCCGGATTTAGCTTTTGTTTTTATGCACCTGCAGTTTTTGCACGCATTAATGGGCTGAAATTTTACTAATGATTTGGAACTGATCTCAACTGTGCACATTAAAAGTCCAGATCAGGATTCTCAAAATCATCCATGATTAATTCTTTAGTGTGATTGCTTAAACAGTATCGGCATTTGTTATATAATCGTTCTATTTATAAAAATAAAAAATAAAAACCTTGTCAAATAATTGTTCAATTGTGAAAGCAAATAATATTACTGTTGACAGTAACTCCTGCTGCTTTGACAAAAGCACAAAAGCAGTATGGAAGAGAGGAGGGATGGGTTTGAGTTTGAGGGGGTAATTACTGAATTTTTTTTGTTTCTTTTCTTTTTGTCGTTAATAAAAGGAAGAAGAATGACCTTGCTGAAACAATATAGCAATAATTGTATTTCTGTCCAAATTCTTCATATTCATTTGAAAAGATAAGCCTGCTTTGAGTTACAATTACATAGAATTATAGTTTCCATGTCAACCAATTAGAGCAAATTGCTAGCTCAGCCTTGGTTCTTTATCTTTGATGTTATGTCCAACTAGAATACCAGCAATGGGTATAATTTACAAGAATTTTGACATTCTGAGTACAACAAGTATTATAACAATCAGCTTATTATTTTTGCTTTGAATGAACATGAAAAAATGGGTAATACTAGAAACGGGTTGAGTAAAAAATTCAACATCGGGTTAAAAGACACGAGGCAGCAGGTAGGTAATACTAGAAACTGAGACGGATCACAAGGTTTATAAGCTTGGGCAAGAAATTATTTTTGATAAAAAAAAATATGAATATGTCTCACCATTTTGCTCTATCAGAAGTTAACAATCTTGTCAGACTTTTATTGTTGGGGATATTTTAGGGGCCTATGGTTGCTGCTTTTAATGGGCTCGAACACATCAACCCATTATTACACATATGATCCAGTTGATTTGGAAGATTGAAAGGCACGGAAAGTAGGACCAGTGGAATGGGTAATGCTTATGGAAAATAGCGACCTTTTTCTTTTATTACAGGGACATTAATCCATCTACACCCTCTTTTTCTTTCACCGTGGCTTTTCTGAGTCTTTAATTCGTGCCAGCAATGCTGATGCTTTTATTGTTCTGTTGATTAGAGAGGAAATAAAATTACAATGAAAAGAATATTCCATAATTTAAACATTATATCCTTTCGTAATTACAAACCTTTTTTTTTTTCACAGGAAAAAGAAATATGTAAATAAAAGAGGGAAAATACTATTTTGAGACCTGAAAATTCTAAGGAAACAGTGGCATGCCCATTCAATCAAAATACACTATTCAAAGAAATTAGTTCCACCTATTCGTAACTCAACTGATAATTTGAAATGAAATATTTTGATTGGGTGGACACAGTAAAGACGTGATACGCTGGCTCACCCAATATCTTTCAGTATTATATCGTCAAACTGTTGAACAGTTGAAAGACATTATAAAACAAATAAAAAATATATGCGGATGAAGGTGGTAGAAGCTTACGGAAGAGGGCAATCAATAATGAGGAAAGGCATGATGAGAGAGAGAAGGACCGTGAAGCTACCAGAACTCTCTCTCTCATTTCTTCAACCAGAACCCACTCTTCTGATGGCTATAAATAAGGTACTCATGTCCCATTAAGTTCATCATCTAATAGTTCAAAGCTCTTCTAATCTTTTCGTGAATTCTCTGCGTTCGATTTCAGTTTCAAAATCCTCAAAAATGTCGCTCATTCCAAGCATCTTTGGTGGCCTTCGAACCAATGTATTTGATCCATTCTCTCAAGACATTTGGGATCCCTTCTTCAACTCCTCCTCAGTAGCCAACCTTCCTACTTCAGCACGCGAAACCTCTGCATTTGCCAACACAAGAATTGATTGGAAAGAAACCCCTGAAGCTCATGTTTTCAAAGCTGATCTTCCCGGTTTGAAGAAAGAAGAAGTGAAGGTCGAGGTGGAGGAAGGAAGGATTCTCCAAATAAGTGGAGAGAGGAGCAAAGAGCAAGAGGAGAAGAATGACAAATGGCACCGCGTCGAGAGGAGCAGTGGCAAGTTCCTCCGGAGGTTCCGATTGCCGGAGAATGCAAAGATGGATCAGGTGAAAGCCTGCATGGAAAATGGAGTGCTCACTGTCACTGTGCCCAAGGTGGAAGAGAAGAAGCCTGAGGTCAAACCCATTGAGATCTCTGGCTAATTTTTTAAAACGTCTCCTCTCTTTGCAAATCATCTATGAATAAATGTAATTTCAATAGTCTCTTTGTGTGAGTCAGTGTGCACCTCTAAAACTCTTCTGTCGTGTGTCAATGTTAATACTTGCCTTGCGTGAATCTGTGATTGGTCGGATCATGTAGTCCTGTTTGTGTGAGAGTCAGAGTTAGAGATGTTGTGTGCACCTCTAAAACTCCTGTCGTGTGTCGAGTTAGAGATGTTGTGTGCACCTCTAAAACTCTTCTGTCGTGTGTCAGTGCTGATGCTTGTGCAGGTCTGTGATTGGCCGAGACCATATAGTCCCGGACCATCTAATAATTTATAATGAAACCTGTGTAATTTGTTTTGCAATACAGTGGATGGTATCATGATAGCCAATTAATATCTTCTTTGTAAAAACTGCATTAACAGATTCTCCCAAATTAAGTTTTTCATACGAAAAAAAAATTACGAGGTAGCCAAAAAGAAAGGGGTAAAACAAGAAGGAAAAACTATTATATTCCTAAAAAGCTTTATAAATTATGAGATGGATAATACAAAATATTTACAGTGCCCGGAAAGTATTCAGGTTAGCAACACAATATTCCTACTACCGTTCGATATTTGTTGAAAGCTTGCAAGTCAGTCAAAGAACATCATGTATATACACAAATGCCAGGAGTTTACAAGTTCAGTCAAGTTGGAATCTTACTTTTATGATTCAAAAATTGCGTCTTTGATGGGAAGAAAAATCCTCTGGTACAGCTAGAACTGCTAGTTCCAAGTCACTAAATTAGGAGTCGTCGAAAATGTAACCCTCCAGCACCATCAGAAAACTTCATCTGCCGCCCTGCAATTGATGTTGGATGAATGCTTACGTGCAGGATTTCCCACAAATTCATGTTTCCATAACCAAAACAATATATACATCCATATACTCGGTCTGGAAGTTAACCCTTATGTTGGGGAGGCAACAATCATAGATTGCTTGCAGAGCAAAACGTTTGAAGGGGCTATAAAAATTAATTTTGGTTTCCCTGATGCAGTGTGTTGAGAGGAGCCATCTCTTGGTGCAATGGTAAAAGCTCAGACAGATTATTGAGTACTATTCTTTCGGTGCCAAAAACTCCTTTATATTACACAGAATTCCTTTATCATATGGATTTCTAAACCTCATCTCATTTCTGGTTTCCCCTGAACAGAAAAAAATGAGTGATCAATTTTATCATAAATTGGGCAAAAGAACTATTGGAGCCATGTAATAGACATACCTGGTTGAGACTGGTCAACAAGTTGGAACTCTGGATACCTCTTCCAGTTTATCTGCAGTAACATTGATGTTTAGTTGCAAAACTGCAGGGTTTTTATTTTTACTTATTTTGTCACACTTGATTTGACTCCATAAGCTAGTGCTGCTGGTTGGACACTGTCTAATTTGTGCAAACTAACTTTTTAAATTATTTTCCAAGAATGAAAAACTTCTACTGGAGGTTTCTCAGCACATCCTTGATAAATCCAAGGAAGAGATATTTTGTAACTACTCATATTGCAAACTGGAGAGAAGATTTATTTTGAGGAGGAGACGTTTTAACATGTTAGATATCAAGGCAATAGAACTAGGCAGAACATAAGTTCCATACGACCAAATTGATGGTGTAAATGTCCTTCCATCCCTCCAATATGGACTAACTTATTAATGAAAAAGAAAAGTTCAAAAAAACAAATAAATAAATAAACCATGGTTTGAAAATCCAAAGATCAAATAGGTTCTAATTACATTTTTCTGACAAACAAACAACTAAAAAGGTAGGGAGGGAAAACAGTGGAGACAGAGGTCTGCATTTCTTGTTTCAATATATAGATAAAGATTTGGCAACTTACCCACTCATCAGTTCTGATGTTCAAACATACACAATATATATGCCATGTCAGGAACACTCCCTACACATGTGCGCAAGAATGACTTGTTAGATGGTCAAACACTCTCTTTTCCTTTGTTTCCAATCAGTTATCAACACATCATTCAAAAGGAGACAAATAGTCGGAAAGAATACATACCTGCCATAGCACTTGGAGAAGAGAGAATAACATTGTGCTAATAGCCAAATTTTTAGATGTCTGAAAAATTAAAATATCAACATAAAATAAAGATGACAATATGGAAAAGTAGAAATTGGTGATGCTAAAATAATTTGAGTCCATAAGATCCTAAATCATCTAGGTGCAATGACATACCTCCCACCCACTTATATCAAGGATTTGAGATTTTGTGGCAACTGAAATCCAGGATAAGAATGCAAAAGTGAAATTATAACTTCAACAAGGGAAAAAAAAAATTAGAGAACTAGAAACTTGAAAAACATAAAAAATGAAAACTTACGCAAATAAAGATCCATATCTTGCCCAAGTTTTTTAATTTCAAAACATTTGAATGCCTTCCTTATCAAAAATAAAAAATAAATGGATGGCCTAAAACCTACATTACATTGACTCGAGCATGTGTTAAAAAATAAATGGATGACCAAAAAGCTACATCACATTGATTCGAGCATGTGTTTCCGGTACGGGTTTGTGTTCAAAAGTTGGATTTGTCACATCTCCAAGGACACGTAGACACGATTAAATATTCATATTAGTTTATATTTTTCATTTATTTTTCAGAGTAAAATATTTTACTCATTTTAGAGCAATAATGTAACAAAAGAAACATAATAAGAGGGTTTTATGTATAGTTATATAATAACTTTGTGATATAATAGAAGCATGTCTAATCTTAAGTATTGAATACATATCCCGTACTTGTGTCCAAATTGTCGGGTGTCCGACATGGATACATCATGATTTTTTGAAAAGTCCATGTAACATAGTGTTGTGAGTATTTCACTAACAAAGAACATTCTAAATATAATTCCTCAAACGTGATTTCTGAATCAGTCCTTACAAGTCTGTTTGGGTTTGGAGTTTATTTGTACTTCAACCCTTTGGACAGGGGTTTGAGGACTGGTAGAGATATTGGAGAAGAAACGAATTTCTGAAAACAATGACTTATTTATTTATTTGAGAACACACTGTTTCCAATCAACTTAGTACTTTTAACTGAAACTGAAAAGAAAAATGAACAAAAAAGTAAAAAACATTTTTTTTTCAGAAAATATGATATTTTTTTAACTCAATTTCCTTGTGTTGGTTTCTAAGATTGGTGAACCAAAGGGATCTCCATAAGTTTGAGAATAGAAAGCTATTTTTAAAAACCATACCAAACAAGCCCTTGAGTTTGTTTTTTGTTCACAAACAATGTAATTTTAATCTATAATATCTAAATGATGTATCACATTATACAAATCAAATTATCATATTTGTGGTGGGAAAAGCTTAGAAGTTAGAAACCATGTCCATGAATGTGTGTCATAAACACACATATATACAGCGTGTTCTTGTGTTTTTGTTTGGGTTTCTGACATTCTGCATATGTCATTAGATTCTAATTTAGTTTGGCTAAATTCTTATAGTAATACCTGTAGCCACCAAGACATCCTCTTTCCGGCACTTTGCTTTCTGTAATATCATACACTGATGCGTCCTCATCACAATTATAACCCATATGCTTTTTACCTTCAGCCATAACACTCCTTATAGATGCAGCCATTGGTTTTAGTTGCACATCTCCAATAATTTCATATTAATATAATAGTTGAGAAAACAAATACTTCCATCCTTTTTAGTGACCAAGAAACTCTAACTAAAATCATTCCCCTTTCCATAAAGATGACTGTGAATTCTGCCCTTATTTAAACATTTTTTCTGCCCAATTTACGCATGATGCATCAGATATCGTTAAGAATTAGTGTGCCAATTACGGTTAGGGTAAAGAATGACAATTGGGAAAAAAATTGTATGTCTGTCTTCACATAAATATGATAGATTTGATGCTTTTGTTAACTTTGTTTGCCAACATGATCAAGTAGTAAACCACTCTGAATACCAGGTCAGTGTCTGCCATTTTGATTTGACGTGATATACTAACAGGTGTATATAGTAAACAATGTTAGGCATGAAGAATTCCAACTTACACTGAGATGAGCATGCAACATAAGAAACCTCAGCAGTAAAAAAGCCGATTAGGAGAATTACGAAGAGGACATGATTTTCTTGACCTGGATTAGATGAATATCAACTTAGTACCTACAAAGTATATAGATGCGTGCAAAGTTAAAAGTACTACCAAATCTAAGAGCAGGACAAAAGTAATAATTCATCAGGAAAAAAAAGTGTTAAAGTTCTAATATGTCCAAGGGTAGTTAAGAAGGGAAATACTAAATAACCCACACAAGTCGTCACTACCTATACAGTTTCCAAAAGCAGGGCAATGGTGGTCGAATCCCTTTACATATGCCTTGCAGTGCCTACAATATCGTACCCTCCAGGCTGAAACAGGACTCTGTTCAAAGGTTGTAACACTGAAGACTTTTAGCACATAAAAGTTGAACGAAAACAATAAAATAAATTGATGATGTATTCGTATTGCATGGCTAAATCGAAAAAATGATAATAAGTGAAAGCTGATATATCTAAATTATAAAATAAATGTGCTAGGATTAATATCATCAAAGTAACAAAATAGAACATTAACAGAAATAGAATCAACCCAGATATATTTAAGAAGCTCCATTTCACAATGCAGAATGCATATCTGAAAGACACCAAGAACTAAAATCATTTTAGCCCATTTTCATCAAAATTAGGACAGAATGTTTCTGTGGATATTAATAATTCATAGAAATCAATTGTGTTTAACAACTCAACAAGCACATTCATATCAACATAATATGAGGGGCAAAACATGAAACACGTAAAAGCTATAAAAGAAAAAAAAAAAAAAACTAGAGAAGCAAATTTAAAAACTAAATTTTGAAGGATAAATTAAATCAACACCATACCAACAAGGTGCTCTTTTAAGGATGTAAAAGAAAAGAAGAAGAAAAAAAAAGCAGAAATGAGTTTATTTCTGCATGCCACAAGTTGAAGGCTCCATATCCTGCATGAGTACATGGGATGTTATCCAAAAGGAAGGGCTTTTCATTTGCAACCTCTGAATGAGCTTCAACATCACTGACAGTACCATCGACAAGGTTGTCAAGACAGGAAGATCGACGTGTAATGTAACCGGGGTCACTTGACATGATACTGCCACCAAGAACATGCATGTTAGCATAATGCACTTATAGCCCTAAACATAAAATCTTCCTTTGCATATGAGCAACGATCAAGGAAGTAAATATTGGAAGTGCAAACGAGAATCTGACCTATATAGACCAATCATGAGCATAACAATCTCTGCATTGAATACAACGTCCACTAAAAGTGAAATGACTGCGAAGAAGGCAAAATAATTTAAGATTGCTAAGCTAATTCAGGTAACAATGTAAAAAGAAACTGATTCAACAAATAATTGAATTTCCAGTTAGATAGTAAGAAATGAGCTCATCATTTATGATGATGAGAAATGCAGGTTGAGATACACAAGATACAGTAAACCCCAATCTCTGATCCCCCTACTGCTACCAGTTAGCCTCCACTTGTTTCAACGAAAACATTTCACGGGAAAATTTTCTGAATAAAAATTAAGTCTTAAGCATAAGAAGATATAATTTCTGGAACCTAATCGAAGAGACTTAATTAACATTTCTGAGCTTCACTGGACAATATCATTTAAATGAAGGGAGGCTTGAAAAAATGAAAAGCTGGAGAATTTTTCTTTTACATGTTCTTTTTTTTAAAAAGAAACTATTCTTTTGAAACACACAGAATTTATTACAAATGCTCGCAGGAAAATGAAATAGCGAAAGTGAAAGAAATCAAAGGATGAACTTACGTTCAACCCAAACTTCATATCAACTAGGGGCCGTTGAATCCATAGGAGAAAATAAGATAGAACTCTTATTATGAAGCAAAACTAAAACTAGTTACCTTTTTCCCCTTAGTAATTATATGGGAAGAGGGTGAAGGCTGTGATGAATTGGGACAGGACAAGACAAGATTTAGACCGAGTTGTTTGGGACTTTTCAATTTTTTTTGAAGTAATTAAATGTACGAATTAAACAAGCACAAACTATAGTCTATAATTACCACTTGAAATGCTTATGAAATAAGGGATCTTTAACTTATTTTAAGCAGTACAAAATTTAGATAAATGCACCAAAATGATCTTTCCGAGAAGTAAGAAGACAAAAAGAGCTGCATCGAAAGGGGATACGATAAGTCTAAAACAGTACAGAACTTAAATTTTGGTTGAGAAAAAAAAATTATACTAGTATATCATGTAATATCAACAACAAAATAATCTGAAGGTAAAAAGCTGAGAGAGAGAAAGAGAGTAAGCACACCCACCAGACATATTTATTGGGGATGAAAAACATATACTTGTATAATAGTTGCACCTATCCACACACATGTACAAACATATGATGAATTGGAACAACTATATGTTGGATAAATTTTTTTAATGTTCATAAATTTCATTTTAGTGGTCCTTTGTACTTCACTTGTTAAAACGGGATTTTAATGTGATTATCGAGATTGGATTTCCATCACAAATTTTAACCACTGGATTGCTATTTTCAATTTTAACTAATAGAATTTAATCTAAAAGTTGATTTCTAGTCTTCTTGATAAAAATAGGAAAATGAGACTTAGATATATTTGTTTGTAGAGTAACAATCCGCCATAAAGCTATTTTTATACGAGTTCATAAAAGTCTTCCAGATCCCACTTTATTCCAATCTATTCCATATAACTCCCTCAAGGAGCAGAACTAATGAATCATCTTCAACATACGCATGCCTAATCTCTCTTCATACAATATTTAAAAGAAATTCCTTAATTTTACAAGATGCCAGCATATTTTTATTTATTTATTTATCTTCTACCATTCAATTAATATAGCTGCAAGTACATAACAACATCTCCACAACTAAGTAAAGAAATTTAGCACAACATATAAATAGAATGGTACTCGAAAGTACTATCTACGATTTGGAACTTGACCAAATTAGTCCGTTGAAATTAAACACAATGATTGAGAACTAATAAGTACCTGGTCGAATTACAGCAATATAAACGCCCCAAATGAACAATATATTGAATAAAACGAAAGCCGGAGCTGATGCGCGAGCTCCGAGAAGTCCCTTGCAGCATCTCTCGAAACCCGCCACTGCTAGCGTTACTATAGCTGTATAGAAACAACCATTTCGAGCTTCAAATCAATTATACATACAAATATATATATATATATAGAGAGAGAGAGAGAGAGAGAGAGAGAGAGAGAGAGAGAGCGAAAAAACCTGAGAAGGAAAGGAGGATGAAAAGAGAGGAGGCGGGGAAGAAGCAAGGAAGCATGAATAGGGCAAATTGAGTGAGGAATACAGAGACGAACGAGACGACACAACGACTCATCCACTTCCGTAAAACTCTCCGCTGGATCTGATCGTCTGATTCTAACATTTCAGCGCCAAATAAACTGTACAAACCAATCAATTTTGTGTATTGTATTTAGGAGTTGTCTCGCGAAGAAGAAAACAATTTCTTCAGTTAAAAAGACTCCCAAAGGAATAGACTGGAACATATTACTATATGGGCCGTCCTGTGGTGGGTTTATTTGAACCTTCAAAGGCCCAATAAATATTCCCGCCTCCTGCATGAGCCCCCATCTTCATACCGGACTTGATATTCATATATTACCAGGGTTTGGGGTTTTGACTCTAATATTTTGTGTCCATTTCGTCTTTATTGTTTTTCATTTGTAGAATTTGTTCTTGTCATCAAATATGTCCACCTAAATCTTATCAACTGAAAGTCTGAAATTAATGCTAACTGAAAATATAATTAGATAGACAGTGACATGTTTCAATAATATTAAACTCTTGGAGAGCAATTGATGCGTATTCCTAAATAGGTTAAATTAGAAATGGTATAATAGTTGATTGACTAAGGTTCTGTTTGTATTGAGTTTTGAAAAAGTGATTTTTGACTTTTCAAGTTCAAAAGCTATTTTGGAGAGTGTTTGAATTGGTAAGGTTAAAGAAAGCTGTTGGGTCTCACTTAGTGTTTGCTTCTCTTATTTTTTTGTGTAAAAATTGAAGTAAAAGCTCTACCAAACAATGCCTAATATGCAGAAAACTTAGTGCAGCATAAAAATGAAAGATAGTTAAAAGCATTAAATGAATGCATATATATATATATATATTGTTCATGTGATTATATTGTCAAAACAAAATGGGATTTTTATTGGCTAAACGTCAAGATTTAAAGGCATTCCTAAATCAATACTTAAAAAACACTAAAAAGAAAAATTATTTAATGTTAAACGCATACGACGTGAAAAAATAAAAATAAAAAAATGAATTGAATGACGCATGAAATTTTGATGTTTGTTTAATGCTTTTCGTGCAAAAAAAGATTAATTACTTTGTCTACCTGAATCGTTGCCTTATCGGTAGTTGTTCACAGCCTAATACACCCCATGAGACAGAGGGAGTATAAGATAAGAGTAGATATAAAATAGAGAAAGATGACAATGGAAGGAAACCTTAGAGAAAAGAAGGAAAAAAAAAAAGAAAAGAAAAAAGGGATTAAGAAAGTGAGCTAGTGAAAGAGACAAATACACGTTACAGATTTGAGAGGGATAAGAGGAAAATATCAAGCATTGGGACACATGCATCGGATTGGTTCAGATTATAAATAAAATCAAACCATTAATCTAATTTTAATGAATTCATAAAATTTAAAATCAATCTAATCTAACAGGAGCCTTAAATTGATCCTATCTAATCCATGAAATATTAAATTGGATCAAATTGATTTTACATGATTAAGGGTCTTCATCATCTTTAGTTTCAATAGTCTAGCTCTGCCGAGTAATTGAAATTCAGGAGCATGGTAAGACCACCGTAAAAATAATATTTCAACATCTCTTACTTGTAAAACATACAAAGAATGTAAAGAACAATTGCATATACAATACTATTATATATGGTTATCAAATCAGATTCACAGTTCAAATTAACACCAATATCTAAAAGCAAGGATTGTGATATTTGAAAACAAAAAACAAAAAACAAAATGATCTACTATGAAGTTAGTGTGAGAAATGTCATTTTCTTTAGAGAATGGAGCGCATTTGTTGAAAAAGAAATGTGATCCTCTCTCTAGGGTTGTAAACAATTGAGCCAAGCCGAGTAGTAGGTTGTTCAAGTTGAACTCGATCATTTTACAATAGTGTTTAGGCTCAACTCGAGCTTGAGCCAAGCTTTCACATTACTGTCGGAACTCGACTCATACATAAATAAGCAAACTCAAGCTCAACTCGCTTAACTCATTTAATTTAATCAGTCAGTTCAAGCTCAGGTTCAAACTCATTATCAAGCTTGTTTGAAAAATGTACACCATAAAAAGAGAAGTCAATTATATTGATATGAGTAATGTTATTAAAAGAGTTTCTCATAAGAAGAGGCACGAGCTCTCTTTATTTAATCATTGAATTGAGACAATTTTTTAAAATTTATGAAAAGTCAAATAAATTATTTAATAAATCTTTTAATTCAGGTGGTTAAATTGGAAGAGCTAATGAGTATGGGTTCTCATGGTATCATTAAGTATAAAGAAATAAGGAAGTAAGAATTTTAACAACGTGTAACAATTACAAAATTCTTTTACTTTGATAAGAAAAACTATCAAAACAAAATTTGCTACAACTTTAAACTTTTGTGAAAGAGTCAAAGCTCTTATGTCACTAGTGAATTGTCCTATATTCAAAGTTCTTTTTAAAGCTCATTTTAAATCTGAAAACAGTGAATGAAGCGAACATCGCCATTAAAAAGAAATGGCGAAGTTCAAAAGAAAACCCACTCAATTGATTTGAGTAAAATTTTAAAACAAAACTAAACCGTAAATCAGAGAGATAGAGAAATATACAAAATGAGAGATATAAAGAGAGAAAGGATGGGGGTACAAGTATTCCTTGGAGCACCGATCTGTTCTCAAGGAACATGCACCTTCCATCTCAATTCGGCTGTCGCCCGCCCGACATGTGGGCCTATGAACAACTGTCTATGTGTACAACTACCGATAAAATTCCTATAATCCATTAACTCTCTTAGGTTTTTCAATTTCCATAGAGAGATTGAATTATAAAAAATAAAAATAAAATTATGTAAATATTTAAATACTTTAAGGTTCTATTTGGCATGAAATTAGAGTATTGAAATTGAAATAGGTGAAATTAGAATTTTTTTTTGTTCATACAATATAAATATATTATTATTGTATTTTTGATTTAACGACATTGTGTGCATTTTTATTTCTCCAAATGTCTTAAAAGAGTATTATCTTATTTGTATTTTAACCTCTATTAAAAGACAATACTTACATACTTATCAGTGAGTGGGTAAGTCCTACTCACCTCTGATGTGGTCCAATAAAAAAGGAACACATCAGCTTTAATTACTTAACCAATTAATTCATTAATTATTCTGGTTCAATCCATTTTCACTGAATAATTCACCTCGCTCTATCTACTTCACACTTCTCTTTACTCTCCGTGGCTAATTGACGTTCCCAATTTTCTCTATTCACGGACACTCCATCTGCTTCACGCCCTCTCTCCACTCTCCACTGTTGTTTTTCCTCCTCTCACCGTTCAGCGACAAGCACATTTGAAGAATTGTGTGATTACTTTTCTTCTTCCTCTCAAGCTGTGGGTTTAAGCAAATTTGAAGTGGATTACTTTTCGTGTTCAACTGAGACTTGTAGTAAATGTATGATTTAATTATCTGTTTTACACATTTAGGATCTTCCTCTTAGAAAGGGGCTTTCCATCATCACTAAATAAGTATTCTCAAATTTTTTTCATCTTCATCCTTTTTGTTCTCTCTTATGAATGGTAGTATAAACTTTTGCTTGTGTTCAATTCAAAAGTATTGTGTTTTACATATATATGACCGTGAGCAATACGAATTTGAACTCTCTTTTATGGATGAAATATAGTAAAAATTTTGACACTAGATTAATTAATTAATGTCAAGTTACCTCTTATCACCGCTCAACGTCCTTTGACCTAGTTGTTGGAATCTCAGTTCTTCAAAAAAAACTAATAAAATCCCAATTAATCGAATCGATTGTTTTGTGTTTCCTTTATTGCTAGCAAAAAAACTCGACTTCGATGATTTTTTGGACAAGATCGATCGAGGAATTGAGAAGGGTCGCTGCAGAAATGGCTTCATAGTGGTGAATTGCCGAAAATGTTAGAATTCGACAAATGGACTGATCATACTTGTTGAATTAATTGAGGAAGAAGAAATAGTACCACATGAAATTAGGTTGAACCGAAATAATTAATTGGTTAAGAAATTAAAGCTGATGTGTTACTTTTTTATTAGACCACATCAGTGGTCAGTAGAACTTACCTATTCACTGGTGAGTAGGTAAATATTGCCTCTATCAAATTAAATCATTGACCGTCATTAATTTATGTGATTTAATTTTGAGGATTTTTTGTATAATATTATTTTATAGTAAAATCATTTGATATAGAAACGATGACATGGACTCAATTTACTAACAAATTAGCTGGTATCATCATAGACGATTCTTGGCGACTTATTCAGCTACCCGGCCCCATTTTTTCTAGTCTTTTTTCTTCTTCTATTTTCTTACAAGTAACTACTATTCCTTTGGCATCGCTTGAAATATCACACTTCATTATCGAAGGAGGAATGCTAGAGACAATCGTTTGTCCTTTCACAGTGGCTTCACTAATTTGTGAAAATCTATTACAAAAATAAAATGCTTTCTTGTATTAAATGTTTTATTTTTTTATCAATCAATATACTCTTTTAGCTAGGAGTGCACACGGTACAGTTTCCCACGATTCTTGGTGGAACCGGAACCGGAACCGTTAAGGGTTGGAACCGTGAGGAACCGAACCGCGGTTCTCGGTTCGGTTCCGGTTCCGAACCACGGTTCCTTAGTTTTTTTTTTTCTTTTTCAATGAAGCTTGAAAATACAAAAAATATATATATATTCATTAAATAAATGTGAGACCTACAATCAAAAAATGGCACCCTATATATATATATATATATATATATAATTATTATATTATATATAATTATATTATAATTATTATGATAATAAATTATTATATATAATATATATACATCGTATATAATTATTATATGTAATGTGTATATATATATTATATATAGTTATTATATTATATTATATATATATATATACACACACACATATTTAATATAAAACGATTCCGGTTTCGATTCGGTTCCAAGGAACTGTTACCCTCAACGGTTCCTGTTTGGTATGGTTCTACTAGTCCTGGAACCGGAACCGGAGCCACGGTTCGGTACGGTTTCCCTCAGTTCTGGTTCTAACAGTTCTTTGTGCTTCCTTACTTTTAACTGTAAAACATTTACATTGATGCCATCAACAAACAAATAAAATTATTTATAAAAGAAAAATATGATAAGTATATAAAAGAAAAATATGCTCTTTAATTCAATTAACCATAATTACAAAATTTTAAAATTTATATAGGAAATGATTATAATAAGTATATAGATAATTAAAAATATTTAAAAGCATGAAAATATGAAAAAAGTATTAATAAAAATATTTTAATACTTTAAAAATATGTTATTCAATTCAATTAACCATAATTACAAAATTTTAAAAATTATAGAGGAAATGATTATAATAATTATATAGATTATTAAAAATATTTAAAAGCAGGACAACATAAAAAAAATACTAATAAAAATATTTTTATATTTTATATTTATAATTTTATTTATTTGTTGATGTCACCAATGTAAATACTTTAGAGTTAGAATGATATATTGATTGATGAAAAAATAGGATATTTATTACAAGAAAATATTTAATTTTTGTTATTAATTTTCACCAATCAGTGGAGATACTGTATAAGGACATTCGCTTAAGCGACTGTTCCTAATATTCCTCTTATTAAAGTGATGGTCCATGTTCCTAAATAACTCTCCTCCACCTCTAACGTAACGTGTGTTCATTGCATTGGTACATTGGATTAAAATTAGAGGGGAAGATTTGTAACGATGTCTTTCCTTTTTTTTTTATTACATAGGACCATTTTTTTAATTTATAATAGTTGATGATTCAATAAATTGAAAATAAAGATTTGTTTGTAATTTTTTTTTTTTTGAAATAACAATTCTTCTAAGTGCACTAAAACAACCGAGAAAAATCCAAACAACAAGTCTTCATTTGTCATTTGGTGATTTAATCAGTGCACTGGGATAGTTATTAGGTTAAGACTTCCTGTTTGGTGAGAAATTATTAAAGAATAATGATAGAAACGTCGAAGCTTTGTACCTGAAATTATCAACGAACTTGACGTGGTCATGCCGTGTCAGATTATTTAAACAAACGTGAGAGAATAAAACATCATATCTCTCTGTCATGTGATAAAATGAAAAAAAAAATATTTGAAGATCGTGGAAAGAAGGTTCTTGAAGATCGTGAAAAGAATGTGTGAAGATGCTGAATGTACACATTCGCACATACATATATATATATATACATACATATATATATATATATATATATATATATGAAAGTTCTCAGTACAACATCAATCTTGTTACAATCTTTATGATTTGTGATGGTAATAAAACAGAAATACTGAGTGAATCAATGCACAACAAATATGCAAATTTTGTATTAGATCCAGAAAATTATCCATTCAATCTCAAGCTCGAATCATTATGACCAAACAAATCCATCACAAGGTTGACACTTGGCATAGCAATAAATAAATAAATAAATATATATATATATATATATATAATTAACGAATGAACATGTGCACAACAAATATAAAGAAAAAAATTTGATGAATGAAAATTGATGAATTTATGGAAAAAAAAAATTTACAGATCAAAAATTTGCATATATTTTAGACATTCGTCATCAGTCTTGTTACATCTAGAAATATACACATGTTGCGAAACTCCCTGTTGGTAGCGAGGCATACGCCTCTATTTGGAAGCTCCCCAAACCACACATGATGGCAGTCATCTTCAAGGGACAGAAAAAAAAATTCTCGCTCTGGCATGGAAAATTAGTCATATTTTTCATATTTTGTTGTGGGAAAGGAAATTATTTTTGGCTTTGGTATCGCGAAACTCCATACCCTCCACCTCTTCTGCCTTATGAAAGATACTCAACCACACACCGTTGTCTTCAATTTTTATGTTATTTTATTTTTTATTTTTAAGACAGACGCTTGGAATTTTAAATCGACGTGTTGAAGTCACGTCATGTTCGGTAACTCATTCGAGGATTAGCTTTGGTTCCCCTATCACTACTTATTATTAAATTGTCTTGAATTATAAATCATTTTTTGATTAAGTTTAATCAAACTTTATATTTAGTTTTTTTTTTTTTTGGTAATATTTTGTTGAACTCTTGACCATTGATTCTTCTTGCAACTCTAGTCACTCAACCATGTTTTTATTTTATGCTAATATTAGTGTTAGTTTTTTTTATTCAATCAAGACACAATTTGATTCTTCTTGCAACTCTCATCACTCAACCATGTTATTATTTTATGCTAATATTAGTGTTAGTTTTTTTTAGGTAAAAAAGGTGTTAGTATTTTTATTTAATCAAGACACAATTAGGCCGGTAAACGGATCGAAGTTTGACTGGATCAGGTCTAATTTAATCCAAACTCAATAAGAGTTATAGGTAATCTGATCCGATCAGATAACAGGATGGATTATATCTATATCTATACTACTATTAAAAGTACAAATGAGTTTTTTAATTTCAGTACACTATTTTTTTTTATTTTTAAATTAGAAAAATAGAGTTATAACTTATTTATTTATTTTAAAATAGAAAATAGATTTATAACCTAAACAAAATCCTAAAACCCCTAAAATCATAAACACAAACACGACTCTTATCAGCAGACGATTCTTCATCTCGACTCTCATCAACAGGTATTCCAATTCGATTTCATCTCGACTCACATCAAATCTCTTGTGAGTTTCTTTTTTATTATTATTATTCATTTTATTTAAATTTTTTTCCACAATTAGGCTTTTTTATTGTATGTTTGTTCATTAAATTAGATGTTCTATGCTATTTATTATCCATCGATTTCTGTCTTTTCTTGCTATATAATTATTGAAAATATATTTTTTTATTATTATTTGTTTTCTTTAATTTTTCCCCCAAGTAGGCTTTTTATTATATGTTTGTTCATGTGATTAGATGTTTAAACAAAGAGAGAAAAATAATTTGAAAGAAAAAAAATAAAAAGAGATGCAATCCCATGAGAGGAAGATTAAGGAGATGAACTTGCATAAACCATGTAGGTAGAAACTAGAAAGCAAACAAAATTTAATATTTTAGTATTCTTAGAATTATTATAAAACTAAATGATCAAAATTTAATATATTTTTTTCAAAAATTCGAGTTGATTGTATAAATATATAAGTAATTATGTAATCATTTTTTCTCACTCAATCAATAATTGGGTTGAAAATTTGCTTTCAATTTGGAATTAAGGTTTTTCAATTAGAGTTGTTTGTTTGTAAATATATATATGATCTGAAATTTAAAACATAATTTTCTTGCATGAAATTTAGGGGTTTTTAAGTTTTCAATTTGGAATTAAGGTTTTTCAAAAAAGGTTTCAAAACTGGAATTGGGGTTTTTCAATTAGGTTTGTTTGGTTATATATATATAATCTTAAATTTGGGTATTGAAATTAATGAAATATATATATATATATATATATATATATGATCTTTTATAACTAATTTTTCTTTTAGTTGTCAAGAAAAGTGAAAAAAAATAAAAGAAAAATAAATAAGTTTCAAATCAAAGGTTATTTGGTCTTGGCTTTTAGGATATGAAAATCTAACCCATCTAAAGTCTCTAATATCTGAAGCTCGGCAAGTAAGATTTTTTATTTATTTGGGTTACAAATTATGGTCTCATTAATCAAAAAAAGCATACTATTATTTCACTAAAACTTAAATAAACAAACTTAAACCATATGCAATTAAACTAATTAAAACATAATTTTCATGCATGTAATTTATGGATCAATTTGGAATTAGGGTTGTTTGGTTATATATATATATATATATATCCATTTATTCATCAATTTCAATACCCAAATTTCAGATCATATATATATATATATATATATATGTATGTATGATATTTTTTTAGCTAATTCTTCTTTTAGTTGTCAAGAAAAGTGGGGAAAGATAAATAAAAAAAAAACTAAATAAGTTTCAAATCTCATGTTTTTTTGTTGTTGGCTTTTAAGATATGAAAATCTAATCCATAAGCAAATTAAAATAATTTGAACATAATAAAATCAAACACAACTTAAGCTTGACTCTAAGAAAGCTAATTAAGTGGACTTTTCTTTGAAATAAAAGCAATTTTCAAAAGTTTTACTATTTAAATTTGCTTAACTGAGTCAATTTTCTTTCTAATTCAAACAATTTTTTTATTTTAAAAATTATCTTTTCTAATTTTTTTTTCTTTTGATCTTGTTAATGCACTGGATTGCAACCATTTAAACTTGATGTTTTAGTCATAGTTATCTTCAAATTTTTCTAAAATTGCACAAAATTGAGCTTAATTAATTTGACCTAAGGCCAAATTAAGTGACTACCTAAGCTTTTCATAGTCTACTTAATTAATAATTAACTACTCGATCATACTAAACTATTTTCTTAAAAGTCTATAGCATCCTTAGCCATTGAATAATTAGAGATAATAGGAAACTAATGTTCCTATAGTCTGTTTAATTAGATAATCTAATAGTAAAAAAGATTAATGTTATAACAAATAATTTAAGAAAATTTAATGTTTGTTTCTAATTTGATAGAGACCAATTATTAGTCAATTTAGAGAAGATGGATGTTAACTTTAACTCTAAGTATAGAAAAATATGGAGAGTTCAAGTACTCTTAAGATAATATTGTCATATTGGGTATGTGTGATTGAATTGAGTATACATATTATCTGAATTTCGGATATTGAAATTGATGAGTAAATGGATATATATATGATTTTTTTAGCTATTTTTTCTTTTAGTTATCAAGAAAATTAGAGAAAATAAAAAAAAAACAAAGTAAGTTTCAAATCTTATGTTTTATGTTGTTGGCTTTTATTATGAAAATCTAACCCATCTACGACCTCTAATATCTGAAGCTTGGCAAGTAAAGGTTTTTGTTTATTTGAATTACAAATTATGGTCTCATTAATCAAACAAAGCATATTACTACTTTCCCTGTTTGTTTTATTTTATCTTTGTTTAGAATTGTTCAAACTCATTTTATTGGAGTTTGAACAAAATATTTACTCTTTGTTTTCTCTATAACTGATGGCATGTGAGATATGTACGATGAACAAGTTTCAACTTTATATAGACATACAATAAATTTGTTTAATTTTGTAAATTTGAAGCTTTGCATAATAACTCATATTTTGAAACTTCATAATATTATATTTTGTTCAGAATATTATGTTTTCAATTAGGAATTAGGTTTTTGTGCATTTGCTCATTTTGTTTGGTAATGATATCTTTACTATAATTTGTGACTGTTTTTCATTGTTTAACATGGAGTGTCTTTCGTATAATTGATTGATTTGGATTAGTTATGATTATTTATTTTTCATAATATCTATGCATCTTCCATTTATGTGGATTGTGCAGTTGTACTGTTTATTACACATTAAATTTTTTAATTTTGTGCTAGCTACTTTAGTTGACTTGTTTATCTGAAGCATTGTCTCAATTAAAAATCTTAGTATCACTTTTTGAATGTTCTAGAATCCATAAAGGGAGTTTGATGCTTTTATTTTGTTGAATATTTTCTTGAAGATGCATATCAATGGTGAAGGCTTATATTTTTTTATATTTGTAACTCTATAATTATATTGGATTACCAATATAGAGGATATTACTAAATTCGAAAGGAAAAACATGGAAGCTCTCTCTTTTTTTCTATCTAAATTAGGTGAAACGATGCCAGGAAGCTATATCAGGTTATTTAACTAATTGGAATAACTTTTAAATGTATGAAAATTTCTGTCTTAGTGGTTGTATTTTCAATTCAGTGAGATTGACACTCATGGTGATTTTACTTTCTAATTTTTTTTTTTTACTGTTTTGAACTTAGCTTGATTGTTGGTATTTTGAATGGTATAATTATGAACATGAATTAGACAAAAGAATTTGACTTGAATGGCTCAAAGAAAAATAAACTCCAACTATATTTCTCGTAAAAATTCAATGCATTCCTAAAGTTGATATTCAACTTTTCTTGCATCATTACCTTTTGGTACAATATAATGCATCTGATCCATAAGAATTTAAAAATTAAATTGATTCCAATTAGATATATTTTATATAATATAAAGCTACTATGTAGACTTAAAGTACAAGTCCAGTATTTCTATCTTATAGTTTTATTTTTTTAATAAGTTTTAGAGTTCATTTTTTAGTTGCAATATTCTTGAGAAGATATATAGAAAAAAATTGTTGGATTTAGTTTCAAATTCGTATTTATTGACTTAATGTACATCTAATTGTGTATGTTGAGTATTTTTTTTCTAGTAAATCGTGTATGTTGAGTATTATTACTGTGTTGTTACTAATTTTTTATTTATATCAACATTTATGGTTCATTTTACTACTTAGTTTTAATCATCAGATGAATTTAGTTAGCCATTTTTTTAAGCAAACCTGATTGTGAATAGTTGAATGTTGGCTTCACATAACTTTTTTTTCATGCTTAGTGATTCACAAAGTTTTGGTCTTGAATGAATGGTCTAAATTTAAGTGTATTTTATTTCTTTTTATTTTGAACTAATTTTGTTGATATGATATATCAACTAAATTTTCCTCATTCAATTGGTGTCAAGATCATCATGTTTAGTCAGAAATCTTATATTTTAAATAAATAGGTTGGTCAAAATTGGATTTGTCATTACCATTGTTACATGGTTGCATATTAATAATGAGTTTTCTTTAGATGTTTTATCATTTATATCTTTTATGTACATTAGGTAGTTGTTGATGCTGGAAATGAATAAATAAAAGAGGACATATTATATTTGTCTCATTAGATTATATAATTAGTATTTATATAAGAAACTTTAATTTATTTTTTATCCACGTGCATTGCACGTGCTTTTATTAATATAATTAAATCCATATTCGATTTGTTATTAATCGGATATCCGACAAGATAACCCGATTCAAAAAAAATATAATTTAAAAATATTAATAATAATTTCAAAAGAGGTTAGCAAATAGTGATTAGGAAAAAAATATATAATATAAAGAAAAAAAGTAGTATTAAAAATAAGTATTTGACTTTTTTATTAAAGAAAAAAACTATAAAGAAATAAAAAATAGAGAGACGGAAGAATAATAAGGAAATAATGATAAAAAATATTTTAATAGTATGTAAATATTATATGTTATAACATTAGATAATATATTTATAATGAATTATATATTATTTCGGATCGAATTATTATCGAATTAGATCGACTATAATCCATATCTGATTTGTTTAACTAATGGATTATTGGATTTGGATTGCTAATAGATTATCAAATTGATTGTCCAATCCATATCTTAATTATTGGCTTGGATTCAAATCAAAATTCAATCCATTGACTGATCTAGACACAATCCTTCATATAGTCATTATTGTAAACGAGCATAATGGAAATGATCATAAGATTACATATAAAAAAGATTTATTTTATATGTAGATGAATATATATATTTAATTTACTTTAAAAAAAATAATTTTTATTTTATTTTTTTAATTCTCAAATGTTATATTTGATATGAATTTTCATTTATTTATTGCTTAAATAAATTATTACTAATTAATTTACTATTTTTTTTTTGTTAAGCCTATTTAATAGACATGTCAATGGATTAGAATTTTGATCCGAATCCGATCTCATAACTCGGATATGAATTGAATATTTAATCTGATAATTTGTTAATGATCTAACTTCAATAATCCATTAAATTAACAAATCCGATATGAATTATGGTCTATCTAATCAGTTAATAATCCAATTTGACCAAATATAACATACAATATATTATACATGTATTATATATCATACAATTGGTATGCAGTTAATGAAAAAATAATCAAAAATATTGTTTACATAATGTTTTGGCTAAATTACATTGATCTCCCATGAGGTTTGGGCAAATTACATACGGGTGAAGAGTTTGACCGTTATTACTTTGACATTTCCTGTGGACATTAAACCTTTAATGTATGTTAAGTTATAGTGCAAAATATCATTTTCACCCTTATGGGTGAATTACACTGACCTCCCTGAGATTTTGTTAAATTACACACAGTAGAATGTTTGAGATTTATTATTTTGACCTTTCCTAAAGTTTGGCACGTGTGCTCAAAGACACCCTTATTGTATTCTGTCTGTCAAAATTATGAATAAAATTTTAGAAAATGACCATATTGCCCTTTCCTTGTATGAAAAAGACAATAATAGCCACTCGTATTGCCCTTCAAAGTAAATTGGTGGCAATTGCGGTCCGTATGAGGAGCAAAATGAAGAGCGATTGCCACTATCGTGTAATACCCCCGCTCCAACACATGGTATGATATTGTCCGCTTTGGGCCTAAGCCCGCACGATTTTGCTCTTGGATTTTACCCCAAAAGGCCTCATACCATTTGAAGAGAACATACTATATATAAGCACGTCCCCTTTTTCACACCCAGACGATATGGGATTGAGCACCTTGTACCTCGTCAGTATGGTAGCTCAATCCAGTGTTTCTTTTAGCACCTGCCCACATTACACTCGTTCACAAGGGTTACTACAATCCACCCTCTACGAGGCTTGACGTCCTCGTTAGCACACTTCCGGCTGGGTTCAAACTCTGATATCAACTGTAATACCCCACTCCAACAAATAGTATGATATTGTCCGCTTTGAGCCTAAACCCGCACAGTTTCGCTCTTGGGTTTTACCCAAAAAGGCCTCATACCATTTGAAGAGAACATACTACATATAAGCACATCCCCTATTTCACACCTAGACGATGTGAGATTGAGCACCTTGTATCTTGTCAGTGTGGTAGCTCAGCCCAGTATCTTTTTTTGCACCCGCCCACATCACACCCTTCCACAAGGGTTACTACATATCGTCAGTATCATCACTGAGCACCGTCATCGATGCCAAAACCCTAACTTTTGGCTCAATCATGCTTGCATATATATATATATACATATATATATATATAAAGGTATTATTGAATTTTCACATTCAATTTTAACGTATGTCAGCTCACTAACGAAATTAGAGGAGGTCAAAATGATTTACTATGTGTAATTTGACCGAATTTCAGGGAGGTCAATGTAATTTACCCAAAATCATTGAAGGGAATGACAGAATGGTCATTTTTTAAAATTTGGTTAACTATTATAACGAAAATAAAATGTTAGGGGTGTCATCACATGCCAAATCTCAGGTTAGGTGAAAGTAATAAACCTCAAACATTCTATCCGTGTGTAATTAGTCCAATCCTCAGGGAAGTTCAGTGTAATTTACCCTAATGTTTTATCACGTACACTATTAGAAACTTTTAATTATATATGTTTTTCTTTATTTTTTAATTATTTTCTTTCTCTTATTAATTTTTTTCTCTTTATTATTTTTTCTTTGATTAAGAATCAAGTATCTAATTTCTTCTCTCTTTTTGTTTATATTGTTTTGCATTTCTCTCATTTTAAAATTTTATTTTACAAATTTTCACAGAAAAAAAAACTCTTAACGAATTGGATATCTGAACAAAATTAGATACAAATTATATAATAGATAATCTGTCAACTTATCGGAACATATCGAATATTTTTCTTATCAGATTCGGATTAGATCAGACCAGATTCAATTCGAATTTGAACGGTGGATAGATCTACTTTTTAATAACGACACTGACAAAATTCATAAATAGGTCACTACTTGGGTTTAAAAAAGAAACACTAAAACTCTTTTTTTATTGAATTAAATTACAAGAAGTAGTGTATCGGTGCATTTTGACAGTTTTGTACAAGGTTGACAAAAATTCACGATTTCAATAATCAATTCTGTTATGTTTTGTCGGAATAAACTAGTGTTGACTCCAAACCATGTGTGTTACATGCAATTATCATTTGCAAGTATGGAATTGTCGGACACCTTAAAAGGTTGAAGTTGAAATTGGTGGAAACATAATTAAAAATTTTAGTTTAATTTTTCTCTAATAAAAAATAAAGACACCAATTTAATGTTCTAAACATAATTTTTTTTCTCTTTAAATGAAAAAATTACTTAGGTTTGATAATAAGCAAGGAATATTGTACAAACCCCTTTACTTTTGTGACTTTTACAAAGGGGGATATAATCAATAATAAGTAAAATTCATCACCCTTTATGAAAGAGTTAATACAAGTACATTCGGCTTATATGTAATTTTTTAAAAAAGAAAAGAAATAAATCAACTAATTATTTGATGATCTCTTTTTTTTTTTTAACGATTTTTTTAGGGTAAATTACACTGACCTTCCCTTAAGTTTGGCCTAATTACACCCAACATCAAACTAATGGATTTCGTTACAATGACCTCCCCTGAGGTTTGCTCCATAAGACAAAGATCCCCTCTGTCTAAAATTCTGTTAGTTTTGTCAAAAAAAAATTAGGATAAATTACATTGACCTCCCCTGAAGTTTGACCTAATTACACCCGACAACAAACTAATTGATTTTGTTACAATGACCTCCTTTGTAACAAAAATGAACTAATCGACATTAACTTTTGGGTGAAATATTTATCATACCTTTAATATTATATTGATATAAAAATTAAAATATTTATATATATAAAATAACACTTTTACCCATCTAATATAACAATATTTACTATATTATATATATAGTAAATAATATATATATATATATATGTGTGTGTGTGTGTGTGTGTGTACGCGCACAATCCTAGCTGTCATCATCACTCCCATCAATATCACACCAAGACCATCGCTATGCTACAGACCAGACCCACCACTCACGGTTGCCATGCCGCGAACCACCACTAGTCGAGCCACCATGAGCCACCACAATCATCGTGCACAACCCCAACTGCCATTGCCACCACCATGCTCCCACCTTCGGCTTTATCAACCTCACTATGGTGGTGATCATGACAGCTGGGGTTGTGCACGATGGTTGTGGTGGCTCATGGTGACCCGGCTACCATGGTGGTGGCCATGGCAGCTGGGGTTGTGCACGATGGTTGTGGTGGCTCATAGTGGCTCGGCTAGTGGTGGTTCATGTTATGGCAGCTTTGAGTGGTGGGTCTGGTCTATGGCATGATGGTAGTCTTGGTGTGATGTCGATGGGGGTGATAATGGCAGTTGGGGTTGTGCACGCGCATGCACACACGCACAAATATATGCATATATATATATAATAATATTTACTATATATATAATAATATTTACTATATTATATAATATAGTAAATATTATTATATTAGATAGGCAAAAATGTCATTATATACATAAATATTTTAATTTTTATATCAATATAATATTAAGAGTATAATAGACATTTCACTTAAAAGTTAACATCGATTAGTTCATTTTTGTTATAGGAGAGGTCATTGTAATAAAATTAATTAGTTTGATGTCGGGTATAATTATACTAAACCTCAGAGGAGGTTAGTGTTATTTATCCTATTTTTTTTTGGACAAAATTAACGAAATTTTGAACGGAGGAGATCTTTGCCTAACAGAGCAAATCTCAGGAGAGGTCATTGTAACAAAATCTATTAACTTGATACCGAGTGTAATTATGCCTAACTTCATAAGTATAATTTATTTATTTATATTAATATTTTTTAATCTTGGCTGGTCCAAATCGCAATGATCCAAATCGGGATTTTGTTTTCTGGCGGGTCCCACTTGACTAGAGCGAGTTACCGGGTGTTTTAACTGAACCCATTAATCATATCACACAGTCATACTTTACTAACTAATCCAATCACAGCCGAGTCGACCAACGCCACACCTAGCCGCGCCGATGCAACAAAAATATCCCTCCCCGCCTCTCCGTCTTCGCGAACCACAAAACCCTGGGTTAAATCTGAACCCTGGTTAAGCTCACGCATGACTCAGCACTCAGCAGCAGCCGCGCCGGAAGAAAAAGTCTCTCCCTCTCTCTTTCTCTCTCTCTATATGTATGTATATAATGGAGACGACGACTTCGGCCCGCTACTCCGGTCACCGCTCAATCAACATCCATCAGTTTTAGCAGAAGCTCTCCAACTCCACCTAATTTAGAAAAAACTCTGGATTATTAACGGGGATTTTTGAGTTAGATCTCTAAGCTCAAGCCATGGAAGACGAGAGAGGAGTTGTGATACAGAAGCTGATTGACATCGTAAACGAAATATCGGCAATTTCAGACTACAGCTGTACGGTCAAGAAGCAATACTGTAATCTAGCTAGGAGGTTGAAACTGTTGACTCCAATGTTCGAAGAGATTCGAGAGAGCAAAGAGCCACTCTCTGTACAGTCCTTCAAAGCCCTAAGTTCGTTGAAGGAAGCTTTGGAATCGGCTAGAGAGTTGCTCAGATTGGGAAGCGAAGGAAGCAAGATTTATCTGGTGTGCCTATTCGATCCTCACGTGCAATACATTTATAACCGGTTTGTTTATTGATCTGATTTTAAAACAAATTGTTTGTTTGATCTGTTAACATCATTTCATTTAGATTTTTCTATTTTTATTTTCGCGATTGGTTTGAAAATGCGCACTTCTCGAGTCAGTTTGGTTCCCGAGAACCGCAAATAAGGATATTTTCTTTTATGCTGTTCTGGTTTCTTGAAAATTAAAGAATTTTTTTTTCTCCTATATTTTCTCAGCAACCAAACGCAATTATCGTTATGGGGTTTAGAAATGTAGTCGAACTTTTTTTTTTCTCTCTCCTCTTGTTATTTGTATAATTGATGATTATTCAGCACGGATTGTACTGGTTTTTTCTGTTGGAGATCTTTGACATCAACTGAGAATTAATGCTTTGATTCATGCGGCAGAAATTATGCGAACATCTATTTAAAGTAAAATTCGAGCAGAGAAAGATAATGGTAGCCTTAAAGTTCATAAAAGATTCTATTGCATTTCGAAATTCTTCATCTTTGGGCAAATGCTGTTGCTTTTAAGATTATTTGGTCCTAGTAATCTCTGACATTGCCTGAAAGAGTCATATAGATTTAGTTACATGTAGGAGTTGGAATATGCCAGCCGGCACTGAATTGATTGATTTATTTATATTTATATAAGAGTATCTTTTGCCTTTACTTTCATGTATAAATTAGAACTCCGAATTACTGTCTTGATTGACGTTTTAATTTTCAACTATTAGATGTATTTCTTGAGTGTGATGTGATATTCTGGCACAGTGTGATTTGTACTGCGGCGGTTTCTCTGTCTTTAGATACAAAAGTGGTGTTCAGTTCAAGTTTAAGTAATATATGTGAAAAAATGAAGGCATGCAACTAATTAAATCATTATAGGTGTATGTGTTATGATAAAAAGATAAGAATCTCATACAATTAATTATAAGTTAATAGATATATAAAGGTTGCTCAGCTCAGTGGAGGATTTTTGAATTTCAATAAGAATCTAAGATTAATAGGTTTATTTCATTTTCTTTTCCTATATTTTCTCAGCAACAAAATGCAATTCTCATTATGGGGTTTAGGATTATAGTGGAACTTGTTTTTGTTCTCTTCTCCTCTCTAATTATTTTTACAGTCGATTATTCAGCTTCTATTGTATTGGATTTTCTGTTGGAAATCTATGTCATCAACTGAAAATTAATGCTTTCGCTCATGTGGTAGAAACTATGTGAACATCAATGATAAAGTAAAATTGCAAGGTCAGAGCAGAAAAAGATACTGACTGGTCTTAAAAGTTCATAAAGTGTCTATGCCCTGAAAATTAAGTATTAAATATTAATAAACAACTTAATTAAGTCTACATGGTGAATGGTATCTGGTGATGATATTGTTTTAAGACTATCCATAGACGGGGAGATATATGAGATGATGTTACGTGTAGAATTAAAGTAGGATGCATGGTTTGGCGAATTGGCCGGTTGGTTCACAACGGTATCAGCCAATAGCAATACCGATACTCACCAGTGTACCAATGGGTGCTGGTTTGCACATCAGTCTCGGCTGATTTTTTATGAACCGGCTGATACTCTATGCGTAATGGCCAACACTGATAGTACCGGCCATTCTCCATGGCTCTCAAAGCTTCCATGGCAGCGTTAATTCAAAAAAGCTAGCGTTGCAGGAGCATTCAGAGAAGATACAGATCTGCTAGAACTACCGCAACCTTTGGGACAACGAGGACAAGGTTGGAGTAAGATTGATTTTGGCTTCTTAGACCTCCAAGAGTGGACAAATACCTAGGATCTCTGAGAGTAGTAATGGCAGTTGGGAGAGAGAATTAGAAGATCAGGTAGGGGTAGATTTGATTATGATGAAGATCAGGTAGGGGTAAAGAGAGAAAAGGATAGATCATGATCGGATGGTGGAAAATATGTTTTGCTTCCTGAAGGTGCTAGAAATATGTATAACAATAGTGGCTATATCATTACCTACTGTTAAATAATAAAAGTGGTGATATGATGGATTAGATTTAAATAGAAGTTTGTATTAAATATACACATTATATATGTTACAACATGGATATATCATTAACTACTATTAAATAATTTTTAAAAATTAAATAAAAACAACGAAAATTTATTAAAATTTCATTTTTATTAAATTATGTGGTAAGAAATTGTGTATCGGAACATTTTGAGCTTTATGTACGAGTTCAAAGAAAATTTATGACTGCGATAACTGATTCCGTTACGTAATGCCGATACGGATCCGATTCTGTTACACCGCGCCCTCGTCTCCAACCGTGACTGTGACTGCGACTGCAAACCATGGTAGGACGGGTTAGATGGACAAGTGCTTGTATTAATTTGTGTGATTGACATATACTTCTAAGATTATAAAGTAACTCAACTTAACAAAACCTTTTCCCAATTATTTGGGGTTGGCTACACTTTTGAAGGTGAAATCCTACACTTCATATTTGTAATATTAGAAGGATCCTGTGCAGGATTACTTTCCAGTAATCAATTGGAAGTTTGGAGCCAGAACCCCCGACACCCATGCACAAACAAATATATGTATGTATATGAATGAGTAAATAAATAAGGAAATACAAAAAAAGGATTGTGGTAAAATATTCTGTAAATTGGAGCTGGGAACTCAAAAGATTTATTAGTAATAACTTACATTTATAGGTATAAAAGACAAGAATATTGTCTAATTGGAACTAACATGTTTTCTTCCTTATCCCCCCCTCCTTTCTCTTCCTGGGTCATGTGGAGGTCAGGAGGATAGCTGCTATATCTGAAAGTATTTAATTGCATGTTTACTTTTTGTCTCTTTTTAATTATTTTGAAATTTAAGTATATTTTATGCTACATAAAAAATTCCATCATTGTCTATTATTATGTTATTTCACAACTATGAGTATCATAACATGGTAGGAATTGTATGTTTTTTAACTGAATAATCTCAAGGTGGCTCCTTAACTCCCACACCTCAATTTGGCTGTTCTATGGCCAGCATTCCTGATAATTTTGCCCTCATGATGCTTAAGCTAATTTCCAATTGTTCTCACATACTGGAACATTGTCAATTCTTAAGACTCGAACTTGGCTTTCGGTCAGATTGTTCTTGTAACAATTTGTTTAATCATGGACAGTTATGTTACTATATTCATCGTTTTATACTCAAAGGAAAATTTGAATTACATTTACACACACACCTGCATACTTTAATATATGCATACATGACAAGTATACCCTACAGGTTTATAAACTTTGAGGAGTTCAGCTCAACAGGCACAGAGAAATAAGATTTTAACCCAAAAATTAAAATATAATTGATATTCTCATATCCTTGGTTTGTACCCTGGCTGGTTGCTTAGCTTTTATATTGAATATTCTTATTAATGTTTGCAAGGTTTGTTGAAGAAAATCCAAATTAACAATTAGTGCATAAAGCCATTTATGTTAGTTTTTCATGACTTTTGATTTGCATCAATCACATTCAACTTTGTTGCTGGCATCTTGTAATTCGGATTCAAGGATTTGTTGACTTGAATCTCTCTCTCTCTCAAAATTAAACCAAGTGTTTGACACTATTTACAGGTTCTAGAGAGGGATCGAATTTTGCATAGGTTCCTAGAAGTGACAGCTCATTTGGAACAAGCTCTGAGTGGAATTTCATATGAAGAACTTGACATAACAGATGAAGTTAAGGAACAGGTAAGAATTTATTCTTCAAAGTTTCCTTCTGTCGTTTCATGCAGACATTATTATAAAGGATCCCAACAAAATCATTTTCTTTTCTTTATTTGATACACAAAGTTTATTCGTTTGCTGTACAAGACTATAAGATGATTACTTGGGAACCCTAATTGTCATAGAGATGCATCAGCCATTCCTTAGTTAGATACCAAAGTCTCTTCCGATCTTGGAGTTGGAAATAGGTCAATGGTCCTAATATATTATCAATCTTATTTTATACGGACCTAAGGAGGGTCCAAAAACTACATTTATCCACTCTTAGTATCTAGTTAACCAATAAATTGAGCAGGCCACAAAAGCCTATTAAGTTACCTTTTTATGTTTTAACTTCTTTGTTCCTTCATGTAACTCATTCTGAATCCAGGTTGAGCTTGTTCTTACTCAGTTCAGAAGAGCCAAAGGAAGGGTCGATGCACCTGATGTTGAGCTGTATGAGGGTCTGTTATCCCTTTACAACAAGAGCAACATCACAGCTCTAGATCAAGTTGTCTTAAGGAGATTGGCTGAAAAGTTGCAACTAATGGGAATAGCTGAACTGACCCAAGAATCACTAGCTTTGCATGAGATGGTTTCTACTAGCGGTGGAGATCCAGGGGAGAGAATAGAGAAGATGTCAATGCTATTGAAGAAAATTAAGGATTTTGTGCAAACAGAGAATCCCAACATGGATCCTCCTGCAAGGGACAAGTCTATTCCTTCAAGTTGCCCTGGGCAAGCATTCATGGAAGGAAATCAGAAGTCCCCACATATACCAGATGATTTCCGCTGTCCAATATCCCTTGAGTTGATGAAGGATCCTGTCATTGTCTCAACAGGGCAGGTACCGCTTCCTGGACCTCTTGGTCTTTGATAACATAAAGTAAGATGCATCTCATCCATTTTTCTTTTCCTTTTGGCCAGTAGCCATGCATTTACATCATTCTTTTATTACAAAAAAGAAGACATCATATTTTTTTATTTTTTAAGTACAATTATATATATTATTCGTTGATTGTCAAGAGAATGCACCATCTGCTAAAAGATCACAGTAGTTGAGGATTTGCCATCACATGGTCCCCCATGTGAGATTGCATAGGGTAGGGTAATTATAAAGACAATACTTGGCATCAAGTTCAAGGTGTTGTTTAGTTGCTCAGCCAGGCTAGAAAACTTCGGATCAGATAAGTTTAGAAAGAAAATTGACGTCAAGGCAGATGTTACTAATCATCTAATGATTCCCCCTTTCCTTTTTCCTCATCTCATTTTGGGTACAACAGCCATTCTGATTTATGGGTCTTACATCTGAAAGATTTGCTTTTGTCTTCATCGTCATATTAGAGTTCTTTAAGAGGTCTTATTTTTTTATCTGCTGCAGACGTATGAGCGGTCCTGTATAGAGAAATGGCTAGAAGCAGGGCATGGCACTTGTCCGAAGTCGCAACAAACCCTCACTAACAACGTCCTCACACCCAACTATGTTCTGCGTAGCCTCATAGCCCAGTGGTGTGAGGCTAATGGGATTGAACCACCTAAACGACCCAGCTCTCAATCCAGTAAGACATCTACCAACTCACCTGTTGAACGCTACAAGATAGAAACTCTCCTCCGTAAGCTTACATCCGGCAACCCTGAAGATCAGCGATCTGCTGCAGGTGAAATACGCCTTCTTGCCAAGCGCAATGCTGAAAATCGTTTGGCCATTGCTAAAGCTGGTGCCATTCCTCTTCTTGTGGGTCTCCTTACTACACCTGATTCCCGTGTCCAAGAGCATGCTGTTACAGCACTTCTTAACCTATCCATATGTGAGAATAACAAAGGATGTATCATATCCTCTAGGGCAGTGCCTGGAATAGTCCATGTGCTCAAGAAAGGGAGCATGGAAGCGCGGGAAAATGCAGCGGCCACCCTATTTAGCCTCTCAGTTGTGGATGAAAATAAGGTCATGATTGGTGGTTCTGGGGCAATCCCACCACTTGTAACACTGCTTAATGAAGGCACCCAAAGGGGTAAGAAGGATGCTGCAACAGCACTCTTCAACCTGTGCATATTCCAAGGGAACAAGGGAAAGGCAGTGAGGGCTGGAGTTGTGCCCACACTGATGCAACTGCTCTCAGAACCTCAAGGTGGGATGGTTGACGAGACGCTAGCCATACTAGCAATACTGGCTAGCCATCCTGAAGGGAAGGCTGCCATTGGAGCTGCAGAAGCAGTGCCAGTCTTAGTAAAATTTATTGGAAATGGGTCTCCAAGGAACAAAGAGAATGCTGCTGCAGTTTTGGTTCACCTTTGCGCTGGAGACCATCACCATCTGGTGGAGGCTCAGGATCTTGGAGTGATGGATCCCCTGGTGGATTTAGCACAAAATGGCACGGACAGGGGGAAGAGAAAGGCTGCCCAATTGCTTGAGCGTATGAGCAGATTTATTGAGCATCAGAAGCAGGCTCAAGCAGAGGCTCAGGCTGAGACTCAGAACCAGCAGTCACTGCCACCCTATTCGGCAAATGCTGTTGAGAGTTGAGAGCTTTTATTCTCTCTTCTTTTGGCTCTCTCTGTTCTTTTTGTATTTTGGGGGGTCTGCTTGAATAGAAGGGGGGAGGTGGAAGATCACCGTCCCATCTGTTAAATTATTCAGTTTTTTTACTTGTTCGAGGACCCATACTTCCAAGAGATTGTTGAAAGAGCCATCAATGGAGAAAAGAGAAAAAAATGACATCTATGTTGAGTGTGGACCTGACGCAATGATCAATTGCTCATCTGTCCTCCGATGTGGCACGGGTTCGAGTCCTGAAATCAGCCTTTCTAGAAATAGGAATGAGGCTACCTACCATTTACCTCTTCCAAACCCCTGTGCTTAATGTGGGAGCTTGGTGCGCAGGTTCGACCTTTTTACATGTATGTTGAGTATATCACTGTAAGATGTAAAACTGTAATTATCCCTAGTTTTTAATTGAAGGAGTTGTTTTCTGTATCCACGTCAAACTGATTCATATTTTAAATTTGCTGAGATCCAGCCAGAAACGAAAGGAAGAAAAAGAAGAAAATGGTTTGCCCCTAGTAAAAAATAAAATAGGATGTGGTAATTTTTGGAAGGGAGACAGAGCACTCTTCGGCACATGTCAGGCTTGAGCTTTGTAGACTTTCTGAGATGGTTGCTAATGCTGGGGCTATATTTATTCTCTCATGCTGCTAAAAGTTTGCCCTGAGAGGGGTTTCCCTACTACAACAGAAGTAATGTGTAACTAAAGTTACCTCAGTTCTTGAGTTTGAAAACTTTATGCTAGTACGATATATTGTATTGTGCTCCTTCAGCAATATTCTGTTCCTAAATAAATACTTTCCTAAATAAATACTAAATTTTCAGATTAAAGAGTCAGTGCGACTCAAGAGTTAGACGTTATGTAGTCTTATCTTCTTATAAATAGATTGTTTTCTGTTTCAAACCGGTAATCTTACCGTTGGGCCAAATTTTACCCTGATATTGTCTTTCAAATCTCACCTTTGTATTATCTTTCATATATATATATATATATATGTATATTCTCACTAAAATGCCTAAACCATGTTAAAAAAGAAACAAGCTTGTACAACACATATATATGTTCTGTGTGATTCCCTAAATCATTTCCGCAAAGGAACTAAAATCGATTGAAGACCCAACACAGATATTTCCACTGCTTCTATATATGCAGGTTTCTTACCCACGTTGACTGAGTTCTAGAGAGAGAAGCTCTTCATTCTTTCCAATCATTGACTATTTGGTTGGTTCTCAAAAGGGGTTGATTGGATATATGTGTTCTGTGTCAACAATTTTATGAAATCATATATACGAAATGGACCCTCTAATAATAAAAAGTATGTAATTTTAATAATTGACAGTCTTTGAGAAAACAGATTGATTGTGTGGTAATAATTTAATACTATTCATAAATGAACTTTTTTCTTTTTCCGGCAAGTAAGTTTCTATATATATATATATAGATAAATGCATGTATATGTGAAAAACAATATTCTCACACGTCATGTATGATAAATACATTTTTGTTTTTCATATACCCACGCGCATATATATATCCGATACATAGAAAAATTCCAGCCCCTTAATCCCATCCATCAATTAATTGAGTGATTAATGTCACTTGGCCAAGAACTTCTCAATTCTTATTTATATATATATATATATATATGCACACACACACAGACACACAATGGAAAAGAGCTAGAAACAGCAACCACCTACAAAGCACCAAAGTCCAAACTCAACCAGCAGCCTTAATACAGGAACTACCAAGATTCCAAACAACAACAGTGCTCCTACCAGAATGACTATTCTTCAACTTAATCGACATCAGCCTTTTTCTAATAGAGCAAAAACTGCTCTTGGCAACAGAAAAAAGAGAGGAATACTTTGATTTAAAACCCTAGAATTTCTGTCTTTCCAAATGCTATAGGCACACCTAGACCTAGCCAAGAAAAGCTTGTTAAAAGCAGCAGCACAATTCTCAATTTCTTTTAAAAAAAAAAACCAAATCCAAAATTGTTTGCATTCCATTGTTCTATTACCGGAGTATGACCCTTGTATTCTTGTATATATAACTCTCTCTCTCTCTCTAATAAATCCTACTTATTAGACGGGGAGAAAAAGCTTCAATAATAATAATAATAATAATAATAAAAGTAGTATCAGCCACAAAAATGGTACTACTATAGTAACAAAATCTAACAGTAATATCATCAAGGCTTCATTTTTTTAACAAAATTACATATCTATATACATATAGAGTTGTGCTACGTAGAGAACCGAGGATTTGCACCGAAATTCTTGGCCGAACAGTGCTCAACAGTCAGATACATGAAGTGGCCGGGCCGAGTTCTTTTAAACCTGAGAATTTTGGTGTAAGTCGTCGGTTTAATTAAAAGGCATTTTTATATGATATATATAGCCTATATATATTGACAAGAATTTGAAGTGAATTGGGAAAGCATTTACATGATTATTTCGGCCACATTAGTTGCTTTGAGAGCTTTTGCATATTGTAAGATTGTAATATTTATTTGATATGTAGGTAATAAAGTACACAGCCTTGTAGGAAGTCGTGCATTAGATACACTTTTTGTTTTTTTGAAACTAAGGCAAATTGTATACTATTGATGTATAATAACTGTAAACACAGATCAAAATTATATATATATATATCTCACCCAGACTGACTTAAAGGAGGGTTGGATTAGCCAATCAGCCACAAAAGTATGCACAGACTAGCAAATCGATCATTTGGGGTTCAACAATTGAGAGAAAGAAAGGAAGAGTGTCTAGAAAAGCTAAAGCTGGCCGGGAAGCAGATTAAAACAGAACAGAGAAACGATTTCACGCCTATATACATATATATATATATATGGGGGGCATGGCATATATCAAAAATGACACTTGGATTTCCGAGCCTCCTTTGATTGCTCTTCTTCGTACCCACACTTGTACCAGTAGGACCAAACAACAGCAACAACTCCCTTTTTTTTTCTCTTCCTTTTTTCTACCCATTTACATCCACAATTTTTTGTATCGGCATCAACTGTTTTCACTTCTTAAGTCCCCTGACCCCATATATATTTGACCACTATTATCAGGAAGAGAGAGAGAGAGAGAGAGAGAGAGAGAGTTGCTTTATTGCAATTCTGTATTCGATCTGGTTTCTATTGCTTTATTCGTTTTTGCTGGGTAGCCTTGGTCTTTGCAAAAGCAAATCCTCTGTATTCCTTTCTTTTTAGAGTGCCGGTTCCTGTTTTAATTGTTAGAATAACAATAATAATATGTAACTAATTACATGCATGTGTATCTATATATATGTAACTAATTACATGCATGTGTATCTATATATATGATCATGATCTTCTTCTATATATATGTGTGTGTATATATAGAGAGAGAGAGAGGCTGCGTTTTCATAATGTGAAGACTAAACATGTTCTTTTGACTCGTAGCCTCGTAGGTTTACTTGCTCCTATATTATTCTTGTAACGAAATACTCCCTAATTCTTCTCATCCGGCTTTAGTTGAGATTGCATGGTTTTGAGTGACATTTTGGCGTTTTCTTATAGCTTTCTTCAACTTTCAACTCACCACCAACACACTAAGCAAACCTTGTTGCTTTTATTATTACAAAATTATAATGAGAGTGCTAGGCAGTGGTTTAAGTGAGTATACTTGTACAATTGTTTTTCTAATAGGTGAAAATTAATTTTAAAAATTAAATATTTTTTTGTAATAAATGTCTTACTTTTCTATCAATCAATATATCTTTTTTATTCTAAAGTCTTTACACGAGTGTCATCAACAAACAAATAAAATTATAAACATAAAATATTAAAATATTTTTATTAATATTTTTTTTATATTGTCCCACTTTTAAATATTTTTAATAATCTATATACTTATTATAATCATTTCCTATATAATTTTTAAATTTTTTTAATTATGGTTAATTGAATTAAAGAACATATTTTTAAAGTATTAAAATATCTTTATTAATATTTTTTATATTTTTCTGCTTTTAAATATTTTAAATAATCTATATACTTATTCAATTAACAATAATAATCTATATACTTATTCAATTCATCTATATACTTTATGTTTATAATTTTATTTTTATTAATATTCTTAATAATCTATTATAAACATAAAGTATATAGATGAATGAATAAGTATATAGATTATTATTATTAATTGAATAAGTATATAGATTATTAAAAATATTTAAAAGCAAGAAAATATAAAAAAAATATTTGGATATTTTAAAAATATGTTCTTTAATTCAATTAACCATAATTACAAAATTTTAAAAATTATATAGGAAATGATTATAATAATTATATAGATTATTAAAAATATTTAAAAGTAGGACAATATAAAAAAAATATTAGTAAAAATATTTTAATACTTTATGTTTATAATTTTATTTGTTTGTTGATGACACCAGTATAAATACTTTAGAACTAGAACGATATATTGATTAATGAAAAAGTAGGACATTTATTGCAAGAAAGTATTTAATTTTTGAAATTAATTTTCATCAATCAATAGAGCGATTGTGCAAGAACACTCGCTTGAAAGACTACTACTAGCACTCCTCAATAATAATAGTAACCGGATTATTACTCTCTCTCTCTCACTCTCTATGTGGCTGAATGTTTATGCATGTATATGTGTGTACGAGGCCAGAATGTTTATATATGTATTTGTGTGTGTGATGCAAAAACATAGATGGTTGGGGAAAATGAGCCAAGTAGTTTAGTCTCACAAGTTAGTATAAAAAAATTAACTTCATGCAGTCAACTTTTCTAAGAACCATGGTGGATCTGTGTGTTTGTGTGTGTGTTAGAGAGAGAGAGAACATACTGTGCTTACCTAATACTATTTATGAGATCAATTAACATATATATAACGGAAAACACTGCAGCTTGAATTCATGTCTACTGCAACTTCAAAATTAAGTTTCAGTACTCCACTTCAATATTTATATATAAAACACCCAGCGCCCTTGCCCTAGTTTTGGAGATGACGAAGCTAGCTATCACTGACCACCAAAAACACAGATGAGTCAACTTCACTAATATATATATAGTCTCATTTTCGTGAATAATATATAGAGGGAATTTCAGTCAAAACTACTTTGCCTGGGCTACATAACAGTGGGTTTTTTCTGATCAATTAATTTGTACAGCAGCTTGAATTTAAGCATGAACTACTACCTAAGTACATGACAGAGCTAGGGCCTTCAAATAATATGTGGATTCTCTATATCTGCTGCACACACACACACAGACACACACACACACACATTGAATAAACAATTAGCAATAATTAATGTAAGTCAGTCTAATTTGATCTTCTCTAGTGATCAAATCCAATTAATAATGGCAATGCTATTGCATAATAAAGATGCAAATCAATATCAAACAATAAGTTATTAGCTAAAGTATTTTCCATGAACATTAGGTCATTCAAACAACACACTCACAGATCTTCACACACTTCTATAACAAGCTCGTACAATTAAAACATAAATAAAACAAACAGAAGCTTATGTATAAGAATTATATATTAAAACATAATTAAACACTACCAGTTCTTGCTTCGATCTTCAGTTAAATCATGATGATGAGTCTCTCTCTATCAACCCTTCGCAATTTCCCAATCATATTCTTGGTGTCAGAAAATTTCAAATCAAGGTGCTTCGATCAGTACTTAATACAGTGGAACACAACATATGCTAACTCACCGATCATTTCTCTTCCATTGAAACTGTAGCTAGCTAGGGATGGAAAATTAAGGATGCTTCAAAGGGAATTAAGTTCTGGGCATGACAAGGTTAATATAGCTAGGCATGAGATTATTAATGGGAAGAAGAATTGAGACCAGAAAAATCTGTCCATGTATTTCCAACCCAATACTGATTAATTTCTGAGGATCCATTTAACTGCCTTGACAAGTTAAGCCTTTGGTTGTCTTCCATTTTCACTGGAGCCAGCTGAGGAGTAACACCAGAACTCAATGTCATGGACGACCCAAGGTGGCTGCCTCCAACCACAGAAGAGGGTGGTGCTTCAACATCACCTTCACTTTGATAAAATGGGTACAAATTATTAGTGGGTTGCTCAAAGCCTGCAGTACTCAAGAAAGGCAATCGCCACTGATCCGCTCCACCGGAAAACAAAATGTTATTGGTTCCACCTGAATTACTTCCTAACTGAAAAGCCATATGATCATTCTGTCCGGCACCACCACCTGTTGCCGCCATCTGTGGCTGAAGTCCGCCAGCATTTCCACCACCATAGTGAATAAGATTTTGTAGAGTGGCCATGAAGGGCAATTGTGGTGATGGATGAGGAAAATGACTAGATATATCAGTGCTGGATGGACTTGCACTTGAGGACATAGGACCCTTCTGCTGCTGCTGGGAAGCGGCTTGAGATTTCGAGCTACTGCTTTTGCTTCTCTTGTTTCTACGGCAACCTCCACCCACCGGAACATTCCTCAGGGAACCCCCTCTAGTCCAGTAGCGCCGGCATGTCTTGCAGAAGTGCCGGGGCTGCGTCAGACTGTAATTGTTGAAGTAGCAAAACTTAGTATTAGTGGAATCGCATCGCGGGCACTTTAGTCCTGGCTCCGGCTGTGGTAGCTTGGCTACCCGGGCTCGATCAACCATTGAACCTGGTCTGATTGAGCCGATACCACTACCACCACCAACACACACCTGAGGAGGTGGTGGTGGTGGTGGTGGTGGGGAAACATGAGGGTTTTCACTGCCACTTCCTTGTTGATAGTTTGGTTGCTGTAACTAAAAAAACCCCCAAAAAACAGGAAATTAAGAAAAATCAATATCTGGTATATTCAGTGAGGGATTATAAAGGAATATGAGTATATGTATATGTATATAACTTTAAGATTACTGCTTTTTTGGTGAAGAAGATGTGGAAAGAATATGAAGAAGAAAACCTTACCTGGTGCCAGTTGGGATGATCTAAATAGGCCGGAAAAGATGAGAAAACCATGGTTTAAATTTGATGATCTTTTTCTTTTTATAAAGTTCGTCTATGGGTTTTTTGGAAATATATGGTGGAGAATCACAATAAGAGGAGAATACAGGCAAGAGAACCAACAAAGAGAGAGAGAGAGAGAAAAGGAGAAAGAAGATGAAGGAAAGATGGGAGAGTCTTTTGCTTATTTTTCTCTCATTCTCTCTCTTTTTGTTTTATTATATTTCTAGGGTTTTGAGTGGGCGAAGTTTCTTAGCCTTTAAGCTTCTCTCTGATGTTTGTGGACTGCGATTTAGTGCTCGAGAAAAAAAAATTTAAAGTAAAAAAAGAAGAATTGTGACTCCTCATGCATGGAAGAGAGAGAGAGAGAAAGCATATATATATATATATATATATATGACTCTATATATATCTGGCCATGGTGGTGGATCAACCCACGTAATTAAAGTTGGAAATGGGGTAGCGCACAGATCACATTAGCTCAGAAGCAATATCTTTGCCACATGCATATATGAATAAACTCTCTCTCTCTCTCTGTGTATATATATATATATGGAACTGTTACAAATGAGCACTTGTTTTGTATAGCTTCTTTCCCTCTTTATTCTTTTTCATTCCATTGTCATTTGTCATTCTAAAGATTTTTTTCTTCTCTTTTTTCTCTCTTTTTGGACAATTAGGAGTCAATAAGATTTTAATAAGACTTTGAACCTCAATTTGCGTATGAGTCGACTATGACTTCAAATATATGCATGGGACTACCGTGAGTAGTAGTAGTATGCTATCTTCTTCAACTCTAGCTTTATGACTTGGAATTAATTAAAATTAACAAAACTCTAGCTTTATGTCGTTAATACGCGCTAATCTGCAGAATACATTACATTTAATGTACAAGTTCATAATTAACTATGTAATTGTCTATAATTGTTGTGAGTTTCAATCTTATTACGTTTCTATCCAAACCTCAAATATAACATAAAAAGTCTATAAAATATCAGCTTTCTTTTCTTTTACGTGACTTACCTGGCTAGCATGTTCCCTATAAAAGAGACCCTAACTAGCATGTACTTTGCTCTATTTAGCCAATTCTCTTTCTTACAAGGAAAGGAATTAATGTTGATGACAAATGTCAATTGTAATATTAATTGGATTAATTTGTAAGAAAATATAGAATCTACAATGTAGAATGCCAAACATTATTTATAATTAGCATTTTAAAAAAATAGCTAGCCAGGAAAAAAAAACACATTTTTAAAGGACCTAAGCTTCCCACAATCTTCCCTCATAAATATCTATTACTCCTTATGGTTCTTCAAACCCAAAATTTGAGCTTGTCACTAATCCATTCGTTGATGCCTCTTCGTCTATATATATATATATATATATATATATATATATATAATGTCTACAAGGCCTTGCGTTGCTAGGAGTACGTACGGAGATGGAGCCACCGGTTCCGTGTAGTTGGGGACCCTATTAGTGGAAGAGATGGTATTTACATCTATATATATACCCTTATATTACATATAGAGAAAAGAGAAAGCCTATGAGTGATATATATAGATATATATATATATATATATAGAGAGAGAGAGAGAGAGAGAGAGAGAGAGGGGGAGAAGAGTGGTCCGTCAATCAATCAGATTCTCATGGTCGGGATTTGTAGCAGCCGCGTTAGACCTTTCGGCAGGTCCCACCATAAGAATACCCCTTCCAATGTTAGCTTAGCCTACGGAATATATACGGATTATTAGGGCGGTGCAAAAGCATGCACAAAATTAACCACACCCATTCTTTTTCCATTTCCCTATTATCATATCTATATATATGGAGTACTAATGTTCTTAATTCTCAATAAGAATTTTCTATTATAAAAAAAAATAAAAATCAAAGTGATTCTCAAAATATTTTTTTTTTCTTTCTTTTTCGCATATTCTTTGATGTTTTTTATGTTTGAGAAAAATATTTCTTAAGGTCCTCGTAGTATATTCATATAACATAAGTCGACGAATCGTACTTACTTACAATATTCTCGGACAAATATCATAAATTCATTTGAACTCGAATCTTAGCGTAAGGACCATTTTATCATCAATTATGATTTTATAACCTTATGTGAAGATGACATTGAAGATGACAAAAAAGATAAGGTATGGTTAAGACCCTAATTAGCTATTACCATGATTCTTCCTTTTTGTATGTGTGTGTGTTTAAGTGAGGTGTAGAAGTGAGTTGATATTTTCTATTATCGATAAAATAAAGAGTTTTTATTGGTTAGAAGTACGTTACCTTCAAAATATTCAATACTTTCTCAATGTGTAGGTGATTATTTGTAAAAATATATATAACCACTGTTAATAACGATTGTCAAATCTTATTAAACCAACCATGCTAAAACCCTACTACTTTTAAATATTATTGGGATGGATTTAGAGAGGTAGTGGAAAATTAGTCGAAAATGTTTAAGCATTTACTCAAAAGATACAATGCTTTTTTTTTGGGTGAATACTCAAAAGATACAATGTTATTAACGGACATGCACATATAGTGATATAGAATTAGTTTATTATATAATTTGTCTAATGCATCAAAATTTAAGATTAGTGTGACTTATATTTTGCATGGATGGGTTATGTTAAACCTGGAAGTTAGCTAGCTAGGGTTCAATATTAATTTAATGATGAAAGTTTTTATCTAGAATAAATCTTGGTGGTGTCGGAATCTGATTCCCGAACTATCTTCAAAGACAATAGCTTTTGCTCATTTTCATGCCAAAAGCAACTCTCCTCATCTGATCATGAGCAAGAGAGAGTTATATAGTTGGAAAGGAAAGCTACATTGCAGCTTTAGTAACATGTATTTGTCCTCATCTCTCTCTCACTCTCTCTATCTCTATCTCTGCCGTGAATTTACAGTTTTGCATGGATCCCCCATTAATGTGAAGTTGTGAACTGGGGGGACTTGTTTGGTGGTGAAATGCATCATAACAGCTGATCCTCTCGTGTATACGTATTTAAGTTTCTAATAAAAAATTATATGTGGCACATGTAAAATTTATAAATCTTCTTAGTCTTAATTTTTAAAAATTCAAAAATAGTGAAAAATAAAATAAGATGTTCATTATTCATATAAATATTAGTTGAGGAGTGCTAGCGGCAGTCGCTTAAGCGACTGTCCACCGATTGGTGAAAATTAATTTTAAAAATTAAATACTTTCCTGCAATAAATGTTCTACTTTTTCATCAATTAATATACTCTCCCAGTTCTAAAGTATTTACACTGGTGCCATCAACTAACAAATAAAATTATAAAAATAAAGTATTAAAATATTTTTATTAATAACTTTTTTATATTGTCCTACTTTTAAATATTTTTAATAATCTATATACTTATTATAATCATTTCCTATATAATTTTTAAAATTTTGTTATTATGGTTAATTGAATTAAAGAACATATTTTTAAAGTATTAAAATATATTTATTAATATATTTTTTTTATTTTCTTGCTTTTAAATATTTTTAATAATCTATATACTTATTCAATTAATCTATATACTTTATGTTTATAATTTTATTTTTATTAATATTTTTAATAATCTTTATGGATTGATGTTTTATTTTTATAATTTTATTTGTTAGTTGATGGCACCCGTGTAAATACTTTAAAATTGAGAGGGTATATTAATTGATAAAAAAATAGGACATTTATTGTAAAAAAATATTTAATTTTTGGAATTGATTTCCACCAAATCGGTGGAGCGACACCTCATATTAGTTTGGCCACCTAACGAGTAATGAGGATTTCTGGTTGGACCATGAAACGGCCTTCAAATTTGAAGAGTCGGAAAAGAGATAAGAGGGTTTGTGGGTCCTAGAGTGCCCTCAGTGTGTGAGCCCTACAGCTGGTCTATCTTTATTCGAACTCTCGAAAAGAATATCATTTATTATTATTATTTTTTGGTTTTGCTTCGATCAAGGTGTTAGAGATAGAGCTGAAAGAAATCGAGCTGGATGAACACTTCGGTTTCGATTCGTTTAAAATTGGAATCAAATTCGTTCGTTAAAGTGGATCTCGAGTCCCATTTTTAAACTCTTTATAAAAATTGACTTGTGAATATAAATTCGTGTAAGCACGTATATGTTAATAAACAAAAATTAGTATAAGACTCATAAATACATTCATAAACATAAATTTGTGTAGGTTCATGAGCGTAAACTTGTGTAAACTCATATAATTAAGTTTATAAACAAGTAAATACTATCTTGAATATGAGTTCAAATTCAATTTTGGTAGGAGTGCAGAAAAATCCCAAAGGTCTCTCTAATGAGCATAATACCCCCATTTACTTACAAAGTGAGCAAGTAAGTCTCAAAACTTTCAAAAAGTGAGCAAAATGCTCTCCTTAGATTATTTTTAGCCAACTTTTGAAACACAATTCTTAAACTACCCTTTATATATAACATTTAAAAAATGAGAAAAAACTGAAAAATGCCAAAAACTCAAACTAATAAGATTAATGCAAGAATGATGGTGATGGTAATAATATTTTATATTATACAAGGAATATTAGTTGAGCTAACATTATTTTAAAATTTGATCTTTTTTTTTTTATAAAAAATTTACTTAATTTAATAAATTTAAAATAATAATAATAAGTGTATTTATAGAAAAATTGCAATAAAAAATTTACTTACTTTATTAAATTTTAAATAATTTGATGTAGGTAGACTCATGTCATATGAGTCTTTGCTAATAAATAGTTTTTTATTTCAATTTTTTTACAAATACACTTATTATTATTATTTTAAATTTAATAAAGTAAATAATTTTTTTTTAAAAAGAAAGATCAAATTTTAAAATAATGCTAGCTCAAGTAATATTTCTTGTATAATGTAAAATATTATTAGCACCACCATTATCCTTGCATTAATTTCATTAGTTTGACTTTTTGGTATTTTTTTTTTTAAAATGTAATATATAAGGGATAGTTTAAGAATTGTATTTCAAAAGTTAACTGAAAATGGTCTCAAAGAGGCATCTTGTTTAGGGATGGTAACATGGCAAGTATGAGGTGGGGGTGCCCTTCCCCATCCCTTTCCATATTTAGAAAAGTTCCATCCATCCCTGCCCCACCCTACCCCATTTAATAAACAGGTGGGGGACGTAAACGGGGCAGGATGGGACTATTTTTTAGGGGATTAGTTTTGTAATTGTACTCTATTTAGTCTTTACACTTTTATGTGATAAGGTCTTTGATAATTTACATATATATCGCCAATAAGATTTGAATTAATAAATCTTATATATATAACTATGTGATCATGTTATTTAGGCAGAATTGTTAAACCTACACTTTTACATTCATTTGGTGTATGTGGTAGGTCCCATCACATGCACTCACCATATGCATCATATGGATAAAAAAGTGTAGGTCTGACAATTTTGTCTACCTATTATTTTCTATAACTATATATGAGTAGTTCTTTGTGTATTATATATATAAAGGTAATATAGTAAATATAAAATATAATGTATATTTTCATTTTTGTCCCGCAACTTTACAAATTTTTTCCTCTCACTCCCATAATTACCCGAAAATCATTTACTCTCATTCTTAATTAGTTTAAATGGGATTTGACGGAACGAGTTAAATTGTCATTTCTAATTTTAATCATTTTTTAAAAATTAAACTACTTATTTTGTAAATACATAGCGATATTATGATGACTTAAAGAAAGTAGGAAGATAAAATTTTGTACTTTAGGCTTCAAAATTTTCAAATTCGTCACAATCGAAACTGAATTCGAGCTGAACTCCTAAATGGAAGACGAATTCAAAGAGAGTCAAACTCGGTTGGTAAAAGTGTATAAAGATACAATCGAGGTGGATGTAGGAGAGATAATGTGGGTCCACATTATAAACATGATTCCCGCGCGGGCTGCCAGACGATGGAGCCTATGTATAATATCATGTCTGTACCCACAAGATTATTATAAAAGTGACTGCTTTCACTGGTAGTAAGTATGCTCTAGACTTTTTGATAATAATTGCACATGCCATCCGACATTAAATAGATGCCATACACCATCAGCCACCCATCACTTTTCGTGCCACAAACCAAAGCTTTTTAGTACGTACCTCCATTACATTACATTAATTGTGAAAAAAACAATTACTTAATTAAAGCCCCCATATATATATATATATATATAGACAAATAGTTACACTTCCTTCCAGTTTGACCAAAGTCTCTGCATAGGCAAATTTTGACATGCCATGCCAGAACAAAACAAGAGCTCTACAAAAGGTCCAATCTAGCTTAAACGAGTACTTCTTGTTTGAAGTTCATTAATGAAGCCCTATAGACAAGTTCGGAATTTATCTGTTATTGATATTTCTCTAATCAATTGAATATTAAATCCGAAATACTTATATGCTAATAAATAGTTTGAATAAAATAACTTCTACAGAGACAAGTAATGTAAAAGGGAGAAAAATAATAGACCCTAATTTTAATGCATATAGATGTACAACGTCGTAAGAATCATTTTAGGAGTGTAAAAGTAAGTATATGTGTATGTGAATTTATGTATGAATATAATAGATGAATTGTAACTATTAGATTGACAATAGAGAGAGGTATTTTAGACCGGAGATAGAAATAAATATTTTGAACCCTAACATTAATTTTTTAGGTATTTTTTTATCGTTAGAATGTGATTTTTTTTTTGGTACACAATGCTTGAATGTAATATAGATAAAGGCCCTTGTCAGCCTTAACTACATTGTGATTGGTATTGGACGGACTGAACACATCTATTCTGAATTCTCTATAAAAGACAGCCAGCCCATAATCAATTTGTGGCGTGGACAGGGATTTGAGTACCAAGGCATCTCATCTCTAATGTCTCTTTGCAGGCCCAGAGGTTTGAGGTGGATTAAGGCTTTCTGCCCCATTGATCATCTTAAATTATTGAATATGATGCGTGGGATTGATGATAACCAAGTCAATCACTTCCTAGATGTCTTTTGATGATAATTCTCTTCTGTTTTTTTTCCATTATTTTCATCCACAAATTTACTTGATTATTAATTATGGATGTAAATATATATCTATATTACATTTAAGCATTGTGTTGGAATCTCCTTTAAAAAAAAAAATCACAATCTAACATTAAAAAATGCTTAAATTTTTTTTAAAATAACTCTCTCTGTTATATGCTATATATATGAATGTAATGTTTTGAATCAACTATTGCTCTTCAAGGCCATGCTTGAGATAGACTGGGCTTGGGCGAATGTTGTTGACTACATGGGCTGGCCCGTTCCAGTGCCCCGCAAAGACCTAGTCATGCAGAGAAAATAGAATCTCAGACCGTTAGTTTTTCATCAAACCGTTGGAAGGAACATTCTGGAAACAAAAACCGCGGTACGAATGGCCAATATAAACCACTCTCTTCTCTCACTAGGTCATCTTCTTCTTTAGTCTCTGAAAATTTTCTGACCCTAATCTTTCTTCACACAGTCACTCTCTTTGGATCTTTTTTAATTTTCGGTTGATTTGTAGCTAAGATTGAAAAATGGCCGGAAAAGGTGAAGGTCCGGCGATCGGAATTGATCTCGGAACTACCTACTCGTGCGTCGGTGTTTGGCAACACGATCGTGTTGAGATAATTGCCAACGATCAAGGTAACAGGACGACGCCGTCTTACGTTGGTTTCACTGATACTGAGCGTTTGATCGGCGATGCTGCTAAGAACCAGGTTGCTATGAACCCAACGAACACCGTCTTTGGTGAGCATTCTAACTATTAAATCTCCAATCCATTAAAACTATGTATACACACTCATATATATATATATATATATATATATATATATATAATGTAGCTGTTGATCTTTAAAGATTTCTCTCATTGTAACACAGGTGCATTTATATCATGATCTTTTATCGTGGTTTGTGGTAGCAATATGTTTTACAGTTAGATAATACTATATCATTGATAGTTCAATTTGGGTTGATCCGAATTTGAGTCGTGATTGATCTGATCCAAATGTGTGTCTAAAGATCTTTATTTTCTCCGCAAAGAATTTTACCATATCGGGGCAATGGATTGTAAGGATTTAAATCTCTTGGGCATACTTAACTATGTCTCATGCAATAACTTGCAGTTTATCGCTTTCTGCATACATGATAGTTTGGATATAACATCAACCTTTTGGTCGAACATAATTTGATGTTTTCTTTTCTGGCATTAAATGTAATTAAATAGGACTATAGGAGTACTTTATTTTTTTTATTAAAAGGCTTTTGCATTATATGTAGTCAGCCAACAAATATATTAATTTTTGGTGAAATTCATTGGTAATTTTTTTATTTATTTAAACCTAGATCAGTGCTTCATTTTTCTTCAGTTCAATTAAAGTAAATATGTATCGTGAATTTTGATCTTATGCATTCTTTGCTGTGATTTTGTGGTTTTTGCAACTTAATTCTCATTTAAAGTCCATCAAGCTGATCGTTTTTTTTTTCCTTTGACCCTTTCTGCCTTTATAAATGATAGGCCCATTTTCTTGGGCTTATAGGCCCATTTTATTCGGCTTTCTTTCTTTCACCCTTGAGCAAGGAGGTGTCTGTGATCGAAAATTCGAAATACATCCAATATATCTAATCACTTCATTTTCTTATTATATCAGGGATTGATTAAACATCATCTTGATTCTAGTGCGTGTTTGTATATATATATAAACTGACTAAGGCCACACTAGTCTGTGTATATATATCTCAAAACATCATCTTGTATATAATGAACTAATTATCTAGAGCTTCATATCATTTCCAATGCCCAGATTTTTTTATAATTGATCATTTATTGTAAATCAGGAATTGACTATAAGACTGTTTACCCAGTGCTCAGAATTGATCATTTAACAATCACAATAAACCCATAGATTTTAACAGACGGTTTTATTTCAGCATGGAATTGTTCTTTGTCCAGTCCCCAACTGCCACCGGTGTATTGCCTGCGTGTGTGGAGGGAGAGAGAGAGAGTTGTTATTCCTTCAACTGGTATATTGTGGGAAGAGGAGGGAGATACAGTAAACCCACATCCTAGTATATTGCGTATGACCATTCCACCTTTAATATTGCACACGAAACGAAATAAAATGAATCAAAATGTGGAATGATCGTTCCATTTCATTTCATTCTTGTGTACCAAACGTGGCATTAAAATCTTTAGGTGGTGGAAAAGCATCATGTTGCCAAACAAACAAATAGTTCATGTTGTTGTTCATGTGGTGTGATCAATGTGCAGTACTGCCTTTGCTACAATGACCTATTCATTAATATTGTTATATAATACACACATTAGACTAATCACTAAGATCTTTAGATAATGTAAAAGCATCGTGTTATTTATCAAACGATGAGTGCATATTGTTGTTCGTATGGTGTGAGAAATATTGTTTTATAATGCAGACCATATCGTACCTTTAACTGCAGTCAAATTCTTGCAACTCGATGATTAATTATTTGCTTTCATTATGATTGGGAAATTTAGCATCTCTGTATCCCGGGCTTTTTAGTGTTAAGTTCCTGCATGTTAATATCGGATTCTCATATGCATTGCTTGTAATTTCTATTTTGATGAGGCATTCTGGCACAACCCACCCCCACCAACCCCCCTGCCTCTCACTCATTTGCTTTTCATTGAATTGTTAGCATGTTGTTTCAACTTTACTAGTGTGCTTATGCTTGTGTTCTTAACATTTTCAGATGCAAAACGTCTCATTGGGAGGAGATTTAGTGATGCCTCTGTTCAGAGTGATATCAAGTTGTGGCCCTTCAAAGTCATTCCTGGTCCTGGTGACAAGCCAATGATTATTGTAAACTACAAGGCGGAGGAAAAGCAGTTTGCTGCTGAGGAAATTTCCTCTATGGTTCTCACCAAGATGAAGGAGATTGCAGAGGCCTACCTTGGATCAACTGTGAAGAATGCCGTTGTCACTGTTCCTGCTTACTTCAATGACTCACAGCGCCAGGCTACCAAGGACGCTGGTGTCATTTCTGGACTCAATGTCATGCGTATTATCAACGAGCCAACAGCTGCAGCCATTGCATATGGTCTTGACAAAAAAGCTACCAGTGTTGGGGAGAAGAATGTCCTCATCTTTGATCTTGGCGGTGGAACTTTTGATGTTTCTCTGCTCACCATTGAAGAGGGTATTTTTGAGGTGAAATCCACAGCTGGAGATACTCACCTTGGTGGAGAGGATTTCGATAACAGAATGGTGAACCATTTTGTTCAGGAGTTTAAGAGGAAGCACAAGAAGGACATCAGTGGTAACCCTAGAGCACTGAGGAGACTGAGGACCTCTTGTGAGAGGGCAAAGAGGACTCTCTCCTCCACCGCTCAGACCACCATTGAAATTGATTCTCTATTTGAGGGTGTAGACTTTTACTCCACTATAACTCGAGCTAGGTTTGAGGAGCTGAATATGGATCTCTTCAGAAAGTGTATGGAGCCTGTCGAGAAATGTCTAAGAGATGCCAAGATGGACAAGAGTACTATACATGATGTTGTTCTTGTCGGTGGATCTACCAGAATTCCCAAGGTACAGCAGCTGTTGCAGGACTTCTTTAACGGAAAGGAGCTGTGCAAGAGCATCAACCCTGATGAGGCCGTTGCCTATGGTGCTGCAGTACAAGCTGCCATTTTGAGCGGTGAGGGCAATGAAAAGGTTCAGGATTTGTTGCTGTTAGACGTTACCCCTCTCTCCCTTGGGTTGGAAACTGCCGGAGGAGTCATGACTGTTTTAATCCAAAGAAATACTACCATTCCTACCAAGAAGGAACAGATTTTCTCTACCTACTCTGATAACCAACCTGGTGTGCTGATTCAGGTATATGAGGGTGAGAGGACGAGAACAAGGGACAATAACTTGTTGGGTAAATTTGAGCTTTCTGGCATCCCTCCAGCCCCCAGGGGTGTGCCTCAAATCACTGTCTGCTTTGATATTGATGCTAATGGTATCTTGAATGTCTCTGCTGAGGACAAAACCACAGGACAGAAAAACAAGATTACAATCACCAATGACAAGGGCAGGCTATCCAAGGAGGAAATTGAGAAGATGGTCCAGGAAGCAGAGAAGTACAAGTCCGAGGATGAGGAACATAAAAAGAAAGTGGAGGCTAAGAATGCACTTGAGAACTATGCATATAACATGAGGAACACAGTGAAGGATGAAAAGATTGGTTCTAAGCTCAACCCAGCTGACAAGAAGAAGATTGAGGATTCTATTGATGAGGCCATTACATGGCTTGACAGCAACCAACTTGCAGAAGCTGATGAGTTCGAGGACAAGATGAAGGAACTTGAGGGCATCTGTAATCCCATTATTGCAAAAATGTACCAAGGTGCTGGTGCAGACATGGGTGGTTCCATGGATGATGATGTTCCTCCAGCTAGTGCAAGTGGTGCTGGCCCCAAGATCGAGGAGGTTGATTAAAGCAGTGAAACGTGAATTTCTCATTTTTGTTTCTATCACTCTGGTAAAATAGTCCGATTTGGAACTCTGGTGATGTGGGGTCTCAGATGTTTTATGCTCTTTAGATTTTTTTTCTCCTTTTGCTTCTTATTCTTGATTTTAGATAATCTATCAGTAATTGATTTTATACAAGTTTCTCTTTTTGTTCTTTCATTCTTTTTTTCGGTAATCGGGATGTCCGGGTCCACTAATCTCTTGGACACCGTACAAAGCGTCCCCTCCACACCCACACAAGTAGAAAGTTGTTTTGTTATTCTTGCACTAAATTCTGTTTGCATTCAGCTTGGATTGAAGGTAAATTATACACGTCTCTCAACAGAACCTGGTCTTTCACACATCTCCTTTAATTACCTCCTTGAATGTTGTTTACTCCTCAATTGACTAAATAAAACTGATCTGGAACTAATCAAGATCAAAACATCAAAAGTAGCTTGAATAATCAGGATCAAAACTTGGCCTGAAAGTTTTGAACTAATCAGGATCAATAGGAAGAAGAGAGAGCTTGGAATCCATTGAAGGTTCATGCCTCAAAAGTCCGGGTGCGTGTGCACAGGGCATATGTGGTTGTAGGTTTTTTTATTCGTTAGATATGCGTGGTCATTGATATCAAGCATGTACAACCCTCTGTGTCCTACAGAACTTGTTATGTGTTTGTAAAATGCTGAAATTTTTGAGAATTTTGCTTGGCCTGTTGGTTTGAGTTTTTTATTGCAGAAGTGGGTGCTGATAGATTGGTTTGAGGTTGTGAGTTAATAGTTCTCTGGTATATTGATAATAAGCTGGATTGCTAATACTAAAGTAGCACCTGGGGAAAAATTAGGGTTAGGGCTTGATAGTGGGACTGCTCTAGGGGAACATCTTTTTGCAACTTTGCAGGATCTCCAAATGCAGTACACTGTAAGATGGTCCCTTGTACTCTCATCATCAGTATGAAGACAAGCATGCATGAATTGTCAAGCGACCTCACTTTCCTGCCTACACATTTGATCATTTTCGCATTGGTGTCATGGATTCCTCAAGTATATAACATATATAATCATCCTGTATACAAATACAAGATAAATTACATCATCTCTACAATCAACAATAGTAGCCCGGTCGTATCGCCATTATGATTTATATGTCAATGTCATCATGGTAAGAACAAAATTATCACAAACACAGTTCGGTGTTTAAACTAGTCTTGATGCAAGAGGAGTGAAAGAAAGAAGGGAAAACTAGATTTTAGGAATCAAAATTAAATAAATTTGTTATATAGTGACCGTTTGATTATAAAATTACAAAAAGATAAATAGTCACTGAAAGTACGAAAAGATTAGTCACCATTTAAATTTTATTTGTTAAATTTTCTTCTTTATTTATTATGGAACTCTTTTTGTACATTCAATGCAATGAATCAAAGAAAGAGAGGAACTAAAATAAACAATCACTGTCAAAACTATTTGATAGTGGTGAATATAATACTTTAGTAGACTAAAAAAAGCTAGATTTGGTGTAACTTTTTCAAATAGTATGAACTGATTTCAAACCAAGGTTATCAAAATATCCACCTCTAACTTAGCTATTTTCAACTAAGCAAGCTGTCTGGTCTCATTTTTCCAACCTAATTCCAACTGGCAAGCTGGTCAACCTGCACCGCTAAAATTCTTCTTTCATCTTCATCAAGCCTAAAAAGTGTTTCACATTGACGAATCAGTCATTGTAATGAAAATGGAGTGGATTTTATTCTATGGGTTTAGGTGGATTTCGGCATAGGAGACATCATAATCATACCAATCAAACAATTGGATAAAAATTATATATCTCTCCTCTTAAGTGTTTATCTTAACGACTTTCATACCAACCATTAATAACAACCGATGAACACTTTTATCATTTTCCATCATCTATATATCCATGTCTGACTTCTACTTTTTTTAAAAAAAAGAATTAAGAAAAATGAGTATCATTTGGTATGACAGTGTAATGGAAGTGGTGGATTAGGTACAACTTCACTTCTGACATTATGTGCACAAAGTTACTGTAGTAGCCCAAACTTTCACTTAACTTTTAACATTATTTGCACAAAGTTATTACATAAGCTTGAGTTCTTACTTAACTTTTAACATTATTTACACAAAAAAAGTTCTATACTTACTGAGAATCTTCATGAGGAGACATGGATATCGATTATCATCAAGTGTAGCATGGTTCTTTGCACAAAATTATTGTAGAAGATTGAGCTTTCACCGCTACAAGAAAGATCCTACCTAATAGAAGTTGCAAATTAAAAACTTCCCAAAAACAAAAAAAAAAAAGTTACAAACTATATTCACATTTTATTTCATCTATCAAAATTAGCTGTTTAAGTTTTTAGTCACAAAAAATAAAAATAAAACTCCGAAGAAATTTCAAACTGAAACTTAATATCCAAAGAATTTTCACAAAGAAAAACTATTTTGGACTTGAAAATGATTTGAAACCCAAGAAGAGAAACTTGGTTTTTTTTTTAAAATAAAATAAAATTTTGTTCATTTTCTAGTGACAGAGTAATATCCCTCTTTTTCTTTTTCTTTTTTCTGAAATTTCGATTCCGCAACAGTCAAAGGGTCGTTTTACTGATTCTGGCATGTTCACGAATCAAAATTAGCTGGTCCAAAATTTTCATTTGTCTGAAAAATATAAATTAGAATTTGTCGTAACCCCAAAAGATAAATATTGCCAGTTTGAGCTTAATAAATTCAAATTTAAATGTAGCCATATCGCAACTTGTGAGGAGGGTCAGAACACAACAAAATACAGATGTGGTCCACTTCATCATATGTTGGGAATAAATAAAAAAGGGTCCTCTTCCATCCAACCAACTCTGGACCACACCACTCAGTCCTGGTTCTTCTCTTCTCTTGCTCTCTCATCACACCATGTTCTTTCTCATTTTTGAATCAATGATGGCTTCAACTTTAATCATACACCGAAATACAATTTATAACTGCCTAATTGATTTGTTTGACAATGTTTTTTTATTCATATTTAATTTTGATAAATCAGAAGGATGTTATTCGCTTACTTTTTATTTTTCTTTCAGTCTTGAAAACATCTACAATACACTTTGTGTAAATACATAGAATAAATTTGAATCGTACGTGTTATACACGTACACTAAAATTTATTGATCAAAATTGTTCCGATATATTTATACCGAGTGTATTGTAAATGACTTTAGTTTGAGATTTATACTGAAAAATTAAAATAAAATTAATAATCATTATATATTCCGTTTAGGTATTGAAAGGGAAAGACTAGAGGCTGTTTTAATATACTAAAATAAAAATGAAAATAATTATTTTAACTCTATTTTTGTTCTCCTTTTGAGATGCAAAAATACTAATTAACTCTTTATATTCAATTTTACTTAAGAAATGACTGCATGATGGTTCATCATATATATGCATATATAGTAGAGATAAATCAATCTGTTCTTTTACTTATTTAGGATGTGTCGTATATTAATAAATAACAATTAAAATGGAACCCATATCATACAGACCCACCTCCTCACACTTATTAGCACCAAATTCCGCAAAATTAAAGAATGCAACACGTTATATCAAGGTGTAATAATATAACAATTTTATTTATAAAATGCATAAAATTATAAAATGATCTTGGATCATTGATATTTGGTAGTCCAGTTGAATCAAGAATCACCGTTTAAAATAAGTGGACCCATAAGAATATAACAAGATATTATAAACAACTCTCAACATTAGTTTTGATTATTAAATGGTCCTGAACCATTAATAGTAGTCCAATTCAATCTAGGCTTTTCGATTAAGATAAATGGACTCATAGGAGTGTAATAAAGATAGAATAATGTTTCGGATGCCAATCGTATTAGTCTGAATTTATTTTTATGTGAGTGAGGTGGGGGGCCTATCATATAATGTTATGTGGCGAGACTCACCGTTCCACTCACATAAAATTATTCCTGGCATAGTTTGATTTATATTCGCTATCATTACTCAATAAGATATTGTAAAGAAACTTTAACATTAGTTTTAATTAGACCCGGTCATTCGATTAAAACAAGTGAACTCATAAGAATAATAAGATATTATAGAGAAACATGAATATTAGTTTTGATTAGACCCGACTATCAAGCGATAAATGATCCAAGACCATCTAATAATTTCTCAATGCAACACGTTTGTATTTTTGTTATATTATCATCTATGTAAATATAAATAAAGTGTAATACAAAATATTATATTAAAAAGAATCAAGATCTCTTGGAGGACATTCAAAATTCAAAATTGTATCAAGTGTATGTATTAATATATTTAATGATGCTTCAAGGTAGGATGACTTACTTTAGCCGGAATCGCGTGATAAAAGCGACATTTCTTGTTGTTTAGACTAAAAAGCTCCTGTAACACGCTCCACAACTCAGACAACATCGCTGTTCTCAACTTAAGTAGTCACACCCTTTTTGTTGATTAAAACTTTATCCAAAGATAATAACAATTGACTTCTGCCCCCATCTTCAATAATCAATCCTTTTTCAAGTAATGTCTATTTTTTTTTCTTGCTCTTTTATTAAGTCACATACTTTACAAATTATGGGTTTTATTATATGTGTTAATCCAAGAAGAAAGATAAGAGTAGATTTTTTAAAATTGTTATGTTTTGGTTCATAATCCATTGTATCTACCATTAAAGACAGCACTTAGATTATAAAACACCATTGTCATCCTAAGGAAGAGAGGATTTTAGGAGGGGGGAAAATTAGAACAATTTTTAAAAAAAATAAGGTGAGGGATTCGAGCTCGACATGAACAAAGTGAATTCTACGGGGTAAAGACTATTTCAACTGTCTCAGATGTATTCACCCAATAGCATCATTTTGATATTTAAGATCACATGAATTTTATTAATTAAACGAGATATTAATTTATTGATAAATTAATAATTATTAAAAAACGCCCAACGGTTGGGCTACACTCGTCCCACGATACCCGTTACACCTACCCCACCTTTATAAATAAATCTGTCGCAAATATTTGGAATTAGCCAGGCCACACCCACTTGGTCATGCTTGAGGTATGAAATGAATATTCTGTATATTAGTATGCACTATCCACAATCTATCGAAAAAATTGACCAAATTAAACTGGTCATGGATAGTTTTTTTCTTTTTCCTTTTTAACCTGACAATTTTGGAGACTAGTTATTCCACTGTCATCGTCTAAAAATTTAAATGGATGGAAGGGACCAAATACTGGGTATAATTATATATACACATACATTACAATTTGGTAATTACACAAGTAATGTATGCCAAAATACGGAGTATCATTAAAACTAAACTAGGAAGAAGAAAGAGACAATGTATGTCAGAGAAAAACCAGTATCCGTTATGACAAAAAATTCAAAAAATAAATAAATAAAATACACTAACCTTCTTTGTGTTTGTCCTAATTATAAATAGACATGGTTGCTCTCACCTCAGTTTTGTTCAAATATTGACTAAAATATTTTCAAATTTATTAAAATGATAAATAACAACCATTTTTAAACAAGGGAGACATAATGATCATTCTAACACACTGAAGGGAGGTGCTGTAAATATTTTACGAATAACATAACAATTCTGTACTTAGACCAAACCTGGTGCGTGAGCATATTTTATCCAAAAATAAATAAAAATAAAAAAATAAGTCAATCATTCAAAGAAGTAATTATCAGCTTTAGACACCTCACAGTTGATGGGGGCAATGAACATAGGTGGGTATCCAATAGTCTCCCCCACTAACTTAATCAACATCAGAACATTAATTTCCAGAAATGTCACTTTGCCTCAAAAATTCAAGATCACTCTGCGCACAAAGACGTTGCTTATCAGACATTAACCTTTTCCATATCCACAAAAAAACAAAATTTAAAAACCTCCAATCCACAGAGAGAGAGAGAGAGAGAGAGAGAGAGAAAGCGAGCCCAAAAAGGCTAAGATATCATCAAACCTCTATTCTCTATTAGAAATTTATAATTAATACAGAGCTGTAATCAGTTTGTAAATTTAATCTTAACAAACAAAAGAAGTAAAAAATTAGAAGAAAGAAGAAGAAGAAGAATCTGAAAACCCATTTCATGAAGATCTAGTGTTGTAATGTGGAAGGGGAAGAAGCCAATGGAAGTACCTGTGAAGCAGTTGAATGATGATGAGGAGGATCTCTCTCTTTGTTCTTAGCCACAATAATTTTAATGATGGAACCATCTGATCTCTCTTCAGTGACCATTTTTGAACTTGGAGGAGCTTTCACAGCAGAATCTACAACAGACCCTCCATTTTTTTGAGCCCTCTTCTCAGCTTCTTCCATCAATCTTCTCATCAGTTTCTCTTCTGCATCTCTCAAGAACTTGAATTTTGGTGGTGGTGAAGATCGCAGTTTGTTCATTTCTGCCTCTGTTGATGATTCAAAGAGAGGATTGAATCCACGGTGATTATAAGAATCCAAAGAGTGAGGAGATTTTGATGATATTGGTGGTGAAGACAAAGGGGTGAGAAAAGGGTTGTCAACAGCAAGAACAAGGTCATTGAGGCTTTTGGTTCTTGACCCTTTCCTGCTTCTATCACCTCTTGATTTCCCATCATCAGACTCCAAATCCTCCTTTGTTTCCTCCTTGATTGTGAATAGAAATCTTGGTGGCCCACACAGATTGTGCAGCCTCATCAGCTCTGCCTCCACACTCTCTTCACCAAACCCTTTGAGCAGCAAATCCTTTCCTGACCCCCCCAATTCAAGGTCTGGTTCATGCCCATTCACACAATCTGGGTTTCTCACTGAACTAGTGGTCACTACTTCTTGAGTGTTGTTACTACCACTGCTGAGAGAAGAAATGGGTGGTCTCTTCCAACAGAGCAAGTGGTAGAATTTCTCTTTGCCATGGTTGGTGTATTCATCTTTAATCTCTCTGTTTGTGTTTTTTTTCTTCCACCACAACAAATAGTAAAGTTCACCAACAAGACCTAATAGGAAGCACCCAAACACAAAACTCAAACCAATACCTAAACTACTAAAAGATCCCATCTTTGCCTGGAAAATCACATTCACATCCAACAAAACAATATTCTTCTGTTGAAAAATGTTTAAATTATACTCTTACTTTATATATCACAGAAAATAACACTTTAGAAACTAGAACTCAGACTAAACTATGAGGAAAAGAGGAAATTCCACAAACCTTGTCATGAAACTTATGAACAATCTCATTGTTTGTTGTGAAAACAGAGGTCAAAAACCAAAAATATCAAATTTGATGAAAAATCATAGAAATCCAAACCCATAACTTGCTCTAAGGAAATAGCAGTAATATCTCAATACTAGTAGAAAATCACAGACCCAGAAACGACCCTTCTTCTACAACACGTCAAAGATAAAGAAAACTGCTAAAGATTCAACCTTAATCTCATAGAAAAATCACTGAACCCAGAAAGACTAACTTCCTAGGATTCCACAAGTTTGCTATGAAAACACAAGACCCAGAAGAACGCTCCTCTCTCTCTCTCTCTCTCGCTCTCAAAGCTTAACCCTCTCCGGAAACACCAGTCATAATTTCCTAAAGCCTTTTTTAAGGACCTTATATATTGCCTGAAACACACGCTATGAGAAAAAAACTGCTTTCTTTACGGAAATTTATTTACCTGGTGGAAAGCACTAAACTTACCTTTTAAGCCCAATATTTCAACACGCCACAAAAAACAATAGGGCAGAGAAACTTTCCTTAAACTTCAATAACAAAGCACTAAGAAAGGAATCAAAACACAATATTTGGTAAAATCAAATTAGTACATATAACTATATAAGCTATCTTTCTTTATCACACAGTGTGCTTTTGCTTATGATATGGACACAGGGTGCACACGCTTTCCATTGGAGTGATTTAGATGTATTTTAAAACTAAATTGGTCTTTAAGGCTCTTAACATTTAAAAAATAAATAAATAAATAAAATAAAACCAAATGAAATCTTAAATTCAATAAAACTCAATCATACAGCAAATGATTCGATTCACAGTGGTGTGTTGAAAATAAAAATAAAAAAAACTTCTTATTCTATATATTAATAGTAAAAGTAAAATTTTAGAAATGCAATAATAAAATTTTAGAAATAAATACAATAAAGTCGGCATATGATATTTTAGCGTAGCAATTAAATGTTAGTGACGTGGGTGGGCGTGTGTGCGTGGAATCGTTGAAGGGTCACATCCTCTTAGAGCAGCTCACATGGGCTAGCAAAGACGTCTGTCATTTATTCCAAAAAGAAGCCATAAATATAAAAACATTTAAAAGGGCGAGAGGACTCAAGAGGGGGTTAAGAGCATATGCATATGCGAAGAAGATGATCTGAATTCTGAACTGAAAAAAGGGCTCATAGATTTGATGAGTTGTGATCGCGTCACTCACGCGGCGGCCCAGTGTCCACGTCTGAATACACGACAGTGTTACACCTATCGCCCCCCAACATTTAGCTGGGCTGCCCTATCTTTATTTTATCATATATATGCCATATATTATTCAAATATAATAATAATATTATTATTTGTGCCAATAATGCGTCACATCATTCATTTATTAAAAGATAAAATTTCAAAATAAATTTATTGAGGTGAAAAAATGGTTACAGATAATTTTTAAGTCTATATTAATATTAAATTGGTGATCAAGATGTTACAGAAGAGGGTAACGTAATTATTGAGAGATAAAATGTTTGGGAAATGATTGAGGTTGAACTTCCCCTCAAGACACAAGTATGTCGTCCTGTGTGTATAATGGTAAATTTTTATAAATTTTGTGTTTTGATTGGTGATTAGTTTTTTATTTTTTTATTATTATTGGTTAATTTTTTTTCACGTTATATGATTAATTAATTAATTAAATTTTAGTCATAAATTTTTATATTCAAAGTTGAAGGTGAATAGTTTAAGTTCTTCTAAAAACAAAAAGTAAAGTGAACTTCTCTCAAGTCTCACTAATTGAATTAATTTAGGCTAGAAATGAATTAATTTATTATGTTTACAAGTTTCAAGAATAATAATTTTTCTTTTGAATTATGGGGGTAAAGTGGTAGACCCATCACATGATATCGTGTGATGGTGGGGTGATGACCCCATACACAAAATCACTTAGCAAAACACTTAGCTTATTTTGTAGTTACTCTAATCTTTAATACATTCATTTCATATAATTGTGATATTAATTTTGAAGAAAGAATAGAAATGAATGGATACCAGAGTATTTCACTATTCTTTATTTCAACTATTTATTGTTGTGAAATTGTGCATGTCTATTTATCACTCTATTGTACCTTTTTCTCTCTCGAATTAAATTTGTGGCCTAGCTTGGCTAAGCACAACCCACTTCATTGACAAGTTTTTTGGGAATTAATTCCTTTTCATTCGGCACAGCGGAAGTATATCATCACATCAACAATCACACAAGCATATATAGAGATAACAATCAAACACATCTACACATAACACAATATTTTACACGGTTCACTCAACTCTATAGCTACGTCCATGGAGAGAGAGATTTCACTATATTGAGAAGAAAATATACAACACGCGGAAAGCATGCTGACCACACACACTCTTTTATTATCTTTTGACATATTTCTCCCGGAATTACATATACTCTCTCTTCTCCTTACAACACTCACCAACCATTTACATCTTTCATCTCTCTCTTTCCCTTTAACCCTACATCTATTTATAGAGTCTCTAAAATTAATTCCTTCTTGAACAAAGATTCTCATACCTTGTCTAATAAGAAGTTATCAATTCAATCACAACTCTAAAATAGATGTATACAACTTTCTCCCCAAGTTTTCAGCCTTATTCCACAGGTCTTTAAGCTTTCAAAACGGAAAAGGAAACTACCTCAACTGAATTTGAGTCACAAACCCAACAATCTCCACCTTGGCTCAAATTTCATCAACCCGCTCCTCCATAGCTCCACCTCGATTGAAGATTCATCCACCTTGAACCAAACTCCATCACATCATCCCTATTGGTGTTCAATTGTTCACACATGGCAACCCATCAATGAATCATCATCATCATCTCTACCCCCACACTATCTTATTTTCTCACTCGTTGCTTTTTTAGGCTGAAAACATCAAACCTCCATTTTTCATACCATTGTCTTGCCACATCTTGAAAATGAGCATCGACTTATTCTAAGACTTGTTCCTCATGAGCTTCACACTATCATCATCTTCGTGTCTTCATTAGCTCTGATTGTATCTCCATATATCTTCACGATTAACCTCCTGCTCTAACACACCATCAATCTTTGGCTCAACCATAGACTCTGACCCACCATTAGCTCTAATACCAAATGTTGGGAATTAATCCCCTTTCATTCAGCATAACGGAAACATATCATCACATCAATAATCACACAAGCATATATCGAGATAACAATCAAACACATCCATGCACAACACAATATTTTACATGGTTCACCTAACTCTAGGGCTACGTCCATTGAGAAAGAGATTTCACTATATTGAGAAGAAAATATACAACACGTGAAAAGCATGTCTAGCACACACACTTGTTCACTCTCTCTTGTCATATTTCTCCCAGAATTACATATATTCTCTCTTCTCCTAACAGCACTCACCAATCCCTTACATCTTTCTCTCCTCTCTCTTTCTTGGGATTCTCATACATTGTCAAACAAAAAGTTATCATTTAAATCACAACTCTAAAATAGATGTATAAAACTTTCTCCCAAAATTTTTAGGCTTTCAAAACAAAAAAGAAAACTGTCTCAACTGAATTTGAGCCACAAACTCAACAAAGTTTATGAACTTGTATGGGACGAGCTCCAACTGAAAAGGTTTTGCATATGGAATTTTGATCATTTGAGTTGAATATTTCTATTTTTTCTTTTTCCTTTCTGGTTTAAGACCATGAAATTGACATTTGTTTTTTTGTTTAATAAAATTTTAGAAAAATTAATTCAGCTAATCTAAATCCAATCCAATTTTAACAAGCATGGGATCTGATTTGAAACCTGAATTCGAAAATGAATCGAGCATATATGAATCTGGATTTGGATAGAAGTAGGCATGAAATAGATAAACTTGAGAATTGACCAAGAATCAAGCAAACATATATAAAATTATAATTCAGATATGGCCACACTAGTATATGAATCTAGATTATAGACTCGAATTGATTATATTAACACACTCTAGATTGGCATATTTCATCCGGTGATCTAATGAAATCATACATGGATTGTGTATCAGTTCCTTTTTGGTGCTATTTATTTGCAATGTTTTCATGGAGAATATATCTAAGTGATATCTACCAATGAGATTGTATCGAAATCCAAGTCCAAAAAAAATTAGCTTGATATCATTCACGAACTCCCTTGTCCATTGGCTTTGGGAATTCAAATATTATACGTCTATAAGCTAGCTACACATATAGACCTATACCTATATTCTGCAACCAATTTCTTAGAAAATTTTCAAAAACCTGTGCAGATAAATACATCCACACAGCCACGTAAACGCATGAAATTAAAGCCTAGGTACGTGTGTGTATTAAAATTAAAATTAAAATAAGAAGGATTGGCTGTTATAGAATAAAATTGTCTTTTTTATTTTTTTTTGCAAGAAACTCCCACAAACTCTTTTGGAAAGATGGAATCCTCAACCTTCTAGAATTATATATATATATATATATATATATATATATATATAAAGAAATACATAAAAAGAGAGATCAAAATATAATTTTGTAGAGAGAGAGAGTGTGAGGTGATATATATATATATACACACATTGCCTTCACAATATTTTGATTTATATACATTCAACTTTATAGAAAAAATAATACTTGTAATAATTTCCTTTCATTTCCAAACGGATCATCAATTTATGTGGTAAACAAGCAAGCCTGACGAGAGAGGAGACATTTCATCACTTGTTGGCCCAACCTTTGTTACATGACCCAAAAAAAAAAAAAAAAACCCAAATGCAAATTTATGATTCCCAGCCAATTAATGTACCACAAAGGGTCACCGGTAACCTCATCCTCAACCTTTAAACTTCTTCCACACTCTCTTTCTTTCTCTCACTTCAATTCCCAAAGCCCTAGCTTTATGCTAGCTGTAATATAGCTGCTACCTATACCTTACAACCCAACCGCCTGTCTTTTTCCCTTATGACATATATACCCTTCTTTTTGGCGCCTAACCTACCTGCTTCAGTCAGACATAGAATTCTGTCATTCCCAAGATTATAGCAATAAGTCACTCCGTGATTATTGAACAATACAGGGATAATATCGTCCTTCCACATTCACTCATTCGAACGAGGTCCAAAACCGTCCTCACGTAGCCGCTACCCGCCATGTTTTCAGAGATGTTCAGCACCAAAAACAATACGCATGTCAAGCCCTCTCACCTTTTTGTTTGACACTTATATACACACACCCTATCTCTATATATAAGATTATCTCTCTATATATATAGATTACAAAAATCATGCAAAAAAGTAAACCAATCTCTCTTTTTCAATATTGTTTAACTTGAAACCGTTGTCGATCTGTGAGCATGGAGGAGGGTGAGAAGGTTGATATGTCGACGTCCGGCGGAGGTCCGACGAGTTCGAGGTGGACGCCGACAAAGGACCAAATAAACATGCTTGAAAGCTTGTATAAGCAAGGTATAAGGACACCCAGTGCTGAGCAGATACAGCAGATAACAAGTAGGCTAAAAGTTTATGGTCACATAGAGGGAAAGAACGTCTTCTACTGGTTTCAGAACCACAAGGCCAGGCAAAGGCAGAAACAGAAACAAGAGAACATGGCTTACTTCATGACCCACTATCTTCATAACAATACTACTACTACTACTCCACCTGTTTTCCCTCCTCCTCCTCCTCCTTGTCCAAATGGTACGTAATTGGTCTTTCTATTCATATATATATATATATATATATATATATATACACACACACACGTTGGTTTTTGATTGATTATATATATATATGTGTGTGTGTGTGATTTGGATTTTACAGTTGTTTGTAGCCCATACTACCTAGCACAGGGCGATTTAGGGTTGTATCCACAGTACCACAAGGTGATTCTACCTGGTGGCATGAAGAGGAGATCACCAAAGACAGACAAAGTGGACAACAACATTTGTGGTGGTCATGCTCATGTAGGATATGAACAGGCATTGATGATCAACAACATCGACAATGGTAACTCTAATCAAGAAACTTTGGCACTGTTTCCATTGGAGCCCACTGGCATTTTACAAGCAAGATCAATAGCAAGCTCTTCTAATTTTGCTTCAACCAGCTCTTTTAATCATTCAACTACTCCTTCGAGCTCCTCTGAGACTACTTGCATTGAAGAAGGTTCTGGTCATCACCAACCTTTCATTGACTTTTTCTCTGGTGGAAATCGCTCTTGTGAGAGCTAGTATTGATTGAATAATGTTAATTAAGGTCAAGCATTAAGATTAATTGGACTATAATTTGAGGAATTAAGTCAGGTTTTAATTTGGACTGCTGAAGTTCGCATTTTTTTGTAATGGAAAAGGATGTGTACTGATATAACGTTTAATTTTGTTTGATTAATTTGGTGGTCAGTTTATGTTATAATTTTTTTTTTCGTCTTTAATTTACTGAATATAAGAAAAATGAAATTAAGGAATATTTCACTTTACGAAGTCAAATATAAAATTTTGGACACTAATCCATGGAGACTCGAGCTCCCTTCAAGCACAAAATCCATATTCCATGATGCGATAAGTTTTAATGGATTCAACGTTAATTTTTTCTTGTGTAACATAAAAATGTTTTTAGGATATATCTAACATTACTCTTGAGATATATATGGACCTTAGGGGTCGAACTTAATAGCTAGCCTGTAATATTTTCCCTGACTCATTTGTTAGTACTTCAAAATTTTGAAAGTTGATTTAGTCAGGCACGTGGAATATCAAAAGGTACTCTTTTGAACCTACATGCATTCAATTTTAAAGTTCGCAATCGGTTATAAAAATTCAATCAGTGTTCAACTTTGAAAGAAAATTACACTAATACGAAAATGAAAAAAATTAAGTACACAGAGGAGTGCTATTAAGAACAGTCCCACTATCATAGTTGTTCAACATCATTCACTAAATGAGGTGAGTTCTAGCATAGAGTTCGTCTTATTCAATGAATAATGTTTTACAGTTATGCAATTGCGATTGTTGAAAACATTTATCATCATAATATATAAAATATATTCAAAATATACTCGTGGAAAAATATTTTAATAAAAAATTTAATTGTTTTTAAAATTTTATGGATGGTGGAGATCATTTTTTCTTTTTGCTTCATTCACTTCTCAGAATGGAATGGACCCATCAAAGGTCTTTCCATCTATCCGGGTAGCCCACACGGGAAGCTGCCCAAATCCAACTAATTACCATTTCAGTTCGATACTTCTTTTGGACCTCTATGTTGTGTATTATTCTCTTCAAGTTTTTTCTACCCAAAACAAGATTTAACAGTTACATTCGTGTCATGTAATTTTTTTTTTGTTGAGATTTAATTGTGTATATGATCATAATTGAGTAAGTGATGACATGACATCCGATCTTGCTTTGGAGATAATTAGAGAGAGTCAGAGAGAAAAATACGAAGAGGATCCATTTCCGTTGCAGTTACTTTTTTTTTTCCTTACTTCGATGGAATCGTCATCTTTAGTTATTTGTCTCTTTTTCAAAATGTAATTGTATATAGAATAAAAATGTACAACTTGGCCCAAAGGCTCAAAAACAGCCCATACAAAGAGAGGCTCAGACCAATACAAAACCACCAGCCCAAAAACTGAAAGCAAAAATTGCAACCAAATTAGAGATAGAGTAAAGTTGCGACAATAACTACAGCTCTCTCACTAATTCAGTGATTAGCAATTAGGGGAGGGGAGAGAATAAGCGATTGGGGAAGACTCCAATCATCGATCAGATGCCTGACCGAGATAGAATCCTTCAGGTCACAACAAGCGATCTTTCCACAGATCAAAGAAATGATAATGTCCAAGACCACGTTCGAACGAGCAAGGGGTTTATTGAAGACCCTATTCTTACGCTCAGCCCAAATATAGTACATAGATACGGTAAGAGCAAGTTTACATACCCAAGCTCGGCTATACTTCAAATAATCTTTCCATTGGTGTGAAGATCGACTATCTGATGAACTCATTCTAATTTGAAGGATGAACATGGAAGAAGCATTTGCTCCGAATGAAATTCCATTTCGGCTGAGAGAAAGAGCAGTTGAAAAAGATATGCGAAATGGATTCATAACTCTGGTGACACATGTAACAAATATTTGGGATGTGCAGGTATGAAGTGAGGTTGGAATCGAGGGTTGGGAGCCTATTATGTATAGCTAGCCATAAGATGAAATTATGTCTAGGGATACATGGGGAGAATGTGAATAGGTGAGACCAATCAACTAGTGGAGGGGAGGGGAGATAACAGGAAAGGTGTGTGAGAGGGAGTACATCCCAGTGGGAGAGGGATATTAATAAATAGAGTCATGGGTGATGAAGTTGGTTTGGGGGAGGCTTAGGGAGATAGTGAGAACATGAATTGCCCTAGCCACATCTCTCAGAATGCTCCATGAATCATTCACCACTAGATTAAACATTTTAGCATTAATTCCAATAGAATAAGCTAAGATTAAAACTTTATCAGTCTTGAGGTGTAGAGGACCAATAAGACACCAATTATCAAACCAAAAGTATGTTGAGGCCCCATTCCCAACTTTGTGCTTGGTAAGGTAATTAACAATCGGTCTAAGATTCAGGAGAGATCTCCAATTCCATGATCATTTTTGGAGGATATTAATAGTCCAAATTGAACGATCTTTAATAAGATGGGTATGAGTCTACCTAACCCATAGGCTTTAATTTTCATGTGAAAACAGGGACCAAATGTGTCTCATAGCTGCAACCCTGTTCATTACACCTAGATTTGGAAGTCCCAAACCATTCGATGCCTTTGGATCACAAGTAGCAGCCCATGCCACCTTAGCTCCATACTTCTTTAGCTATGTGATGGACCACAGTGAAGATCTAAAATTTTTGTTAAGGTCATTGATAATCTTTTTGGGGAAAATGAAAGAGCATGACCAGTATACTTGAATGCGGACCAAAATGGACATAATTAGTTGGAGTCTTCCAGTATTTGATAAAAAATTTGAAGCCTAATGGGATATTCTGCTGGTAATTCTATCTACCACATTCTTACAGTCATTAACTTTGAGTCTAGTGGAGACCAATGAAACTCCCAAATGCTTTACCAGCAAAGAACCTTTCTCAAATCTTAACAAGTGGAGGGTATTCAGTTAAAAAGATGGCTTAGTGCTAGAGAAGAAAATAATGTTTTTTGAATGGTTAATGGTAAGTCCAGAGAGATAGGAGAAGTGGTCCAAAACCTGTTTAAGGGTGGATAAAGATTTCAAGTTTCCATGGGAGAAAAGAAGGAGATCATTTACATACGATAGGTGAGTGATAGAGAGTTGCTTGCACCACCAATGGTATTTGAAATTGGGGGATTCAGAGACAAGCTTGTAAGCTATAAGAGAGAATCATTCAATGGAAAAGACAAAGAAGAGAGGTGATAAGGGGTCTCATTGCCTGAGGCCTTTAATGATGTGAAAAAAGTCATAAAATTCTCCATTAATAGATAACGTGAATGATGGGGAGGAGATGCAAGCATTAACCAATGAAGTGAAAGTAGGGGGAAAATCGAAATGACTTAGAAGTTCAATGATGAAAATCTAATAAACTGAATCGAAAGCTTTCATAAGGTTAATTTTTATTGCTCATCGAGGATAGTTAAAGGAGTTGTGGTATGGAGAGAGAATTATAAGCTAAGAGAATTCCATCACCAATTCTCCTACGTTGAACAAAAGCAGTTTGGGTTAGGTTAGTGAGGTAGGGCGTAACATGCTTGAGTTTGTTGGACAAGAGCTTGGTAATGCTTTTGTAAATGGTATTGCAGCAGGAGATGGGCCTGTAGTCACCTACAGTAGAGGGGTTTGAGATTTTAGGAACAAGAGAGATGTAGATGCAGTTCAACTCTTTAAGAAGTTTGCTGAATAAGAAAATTTGTTTGATGGAAGTAATAACATCAGACCCCACAATGCCCCAAGATTTTAAAAAAAATAGAAAGTTGAACCCCTCAGACCTAGGGGCCTTATCTGAGCTAATGGAGAAAAAATATTTCTGAATCTTAATATCAGAGCGAATGGACATAAGTTTGGCAAGGAATTGTTGAAGGACATATTTGTTAATGAAAGGATAAATAAAATAACTGCCAAGGAAAGAGTGAGGGTTATTGCTTAATAAGTTTTGGGAGAAATGGAAAAATTTTGATTTGATGTTAGAATCTCCAACCACAAAGTCTCCATTAGCATTCCTTAAGGAAGCTAAATTTTTTTTGTTGTTTTGAAAGTTGATAGATTTGAAAAAATAAGCAAAATTCGAATCACCTTCTTTAAGCTATCATATTCTGGACTTCTGTCTGAGATATAACTATTCATCATTTGAAAGTTTTGAATACAAGGCCAAGATTTGCTTTTCTTCAGTTCTCAGGGCATGATAAGTGAAATTTCTATCCAAGGCTAACTGATATATATCAAGTTACTGCTTAGTGGCTTGGAGTTAGTGGGAGATGTCCCCAAAATCCTTGATGTATAGATTCCTAAGAGGTTATTTATGGGTTTTCGCTTAGAGACCACCCTGAATTGGGCAGTTCCTCTAATGTGTTTACTCCAAACAACTGCCACAGTAGGTAATCATGGGATGCCCAGCCATTGAAAAATTGAAAAAGAATTTTCCTTCTGGCAGAAGGTCTGCCCAGTTGAACAACACCTGGACAATGATTTGAAACTCCTTGAGGAAGAAAATTAACATTAAACATAGGAAAAGAATGGTTCAAATTTCTATTAATTAGGACCCTATCCAACTTTCTAGCAATATTATCAACCCCTATACTTTTATTGTTCCATGTGTAAAAAAGATCGATGTACTTTAGGTCCTCCAAACTAGAGTCATGCAAGCATTTGCTGAAAGTAGTCATAGAATGGGTGGTTGTGTTTGAACCACCATGAGACTCACTTGGACCTTTGATTGCATTAAAATCCCTAAAGAGTATCCAAGGGGAATAAAAGCATAATGTAGAATGTTGAGATAAATCATTCCAAAGGTCCATCCTATCTTCAGTTTGGTTAGAGCCATGCATTGAGAAGATATTGAAATTTGTTGAACAACTGGTGAAGGAAATTTGGCAGTGAACAACTTGCTTCATCACATGAATCACACTTAGATTAACTTTGGAAGGATTCCATAGGATCCATATTTGACCAAGAGATGAGTGGGAGTAATTGTGGGCAAAGAGCCAGTCCTTGTCTAGATAACGGTGGATGACACTACTGTTGTTGGAGCAAACTCTGGTTTCAATAAGTGCAACAATATTGGCTTTGCTTTTAGCAATGAGTTTCTTGACCTTATATTTTTTAAAGGGTCTATTAAGACCTCTCACATTCCAAGATAAACTGGTAATCATTTGGAAATGGTTTTTCTGTGACCCTGCAGATACCTAAATCATTTGAAAGGAAGAGGGTTCACCTTATTTGGATCTTTCGTATTGGCATTTGTATGCTTTGCAACAATTAGTTTGGTTTTGGCTTTGAAAGCTTTAACAATCAGTTGTTTTGAAATGACAGGTAATTTTGGGACAAAAGTACTGGTTCCAGTGCTAACCTTGATGGAGTGTCTAATGTCGATAACATTATAGCAAGACTCAAGGGGCTGAAACATATTTTTCACAACTAAATGAGTGGAGTCAATAAGAGAGTGGGTAGAGCTCTCATTCTCTGATTTGAGATCAGAGTTGAGGCGAACAAGTTTGAAAGGGAAGAGATCAACAACAAGGTTTCCATTTATCAAGTTAGAAGAGCCTTCTTGCATAGGTACTGGATGGTAGGAGCAAAAGAGGGAGAAACATGCGATGAAAATTGAGTGAGGTTGTTTCGAACATAGGTTGCGGTTGGTGGGTGGGGTTTAAGGGGAGAGGAGTGCCCATTTTTCCTTCTATTGACAATTCTCCATTTAGTGCTAACAACTTGCCTATTATGATCAGGAGAAATGGTACATTATATATTTCATAGAAAGACCATTTCTTTTAAAGTTGGAGCATTTATGGGACTCCAACTATATTCTAGCTGGATGTTTACAGACTCAATCATTAATCATTAATTTGATTGATGAAAGTACTATTTAAACACTATTATGTCCCTTACAGTTGGATGTTTCCATGTTTGGATTGATGGAATTAGAAGGAAAAGAAAAGAAAAGAAAGGAAAGGATAGTGTTTATTAATTATGCTTGGTTTATTAAAAAGAAGAGAAAAGAAAGGACCAGGAGTAATTTGGATGGATAGTTTATCCCTCCAAATCTCTCATATGTTATCCTCCCAAAAGTGAAAATTTTTGGAAAGAAATTATAAAATTTAAGTAAAACTTTTTTAATACCAAAATTAACCCTAACATTTTAAAAGACAAAGGGGCATGATAGTAAATAAAAAAGGATATGATAGTAAATTGGTTAAAATATTTTATTTTCTTTTCTCTCCTTTAGCTTTTTCAAACAAGAATATTATCATTTCCTTTATTTTCTTTCATAATTTATCTAAACATGAATACAAGTTTTTGCTATACTTTTTTTTTCTCTTCTTTTTCTCTCTCTCATAACTAATGTTATCATTTATTTTCTTTTCTTTCCTATTTATCCAAACAAAGCCTTAATGATGCATATTCAAATACATGGCATATTCTCTCCTCTTTTTTTTTTTTCTCCTTATCTTTCCAATTCTCTCGATCCAAATGGAGTCTTATTGATGCATATAATAATAATTATTATTATTTTTGTATAGTTATGTGATGTCAATTAGTGGTAACTTAGGAATTATTAAGGTATTAATAAGATTGAAGTATCTTTTTGTATTATCACAGTAGGGACTAGGAGCAGGTATTAATATGATTCAATCCTACTATGTAGATTATTTTAATTTAAAAAGGATCATTTGCTAAAGAATCCCATAATTTAATTTTGTGATGAAAAATATTTTCCATTCTTGTTTGCACGCGGGGGAGTCAAGCAATTTAAGACTAACCTTTTTAAGTAATTCAATCATTTTATGTTGGTTATAGGAATGAAAAATTGAAAGGATTGAAAGTCAAAATGAACAACTGAGGTGTATTTCAAAAAACCAAAGAATCCTTTCTCAAGAAAGAAAAAATAACTTACTTTTATACTTTGAATTTTTGGATAGAAAGGAATATTTGTCCCTAAAAATGGAGTGGAATTATACTTTGTTTTTAAATAACTATAGAGTATGAAAATACTTTTCAAAACAATTGTGTTATTATCTAAAAAAAGAAAGTGGTGATAGAGAAAATATATATATATATATATATATTATAGATTAAATAGTGTTAAATGGTACAAGACAAGGAAAGGAAGTAGTCCCAAGGAGTTCTTATCAGATTCTGGCGTTACCGTCAGTACTCCGCAAAAATCCGTTTAATTAGACGGTCTATTTAACGGAATCCGTCACCGCTTATGTCGTCCCCAATCGCTCTCTCTAGAGGTGAGGTGTTGATTATTGGAGAGGATTGTTTATGAAGATCTTCTCAGTTCTATTCTGTGGATTCGAAACCAATATCCAAAAGGTAAAACCTTCTGAGATCCCCTCTATATCCATGTACTTTCTTCTGCTTCTCTTTCCATAGCTTCGGATTTTGTAGTTATTTTCATTTTTTTTTCTCGTTTTTTCGGCCTCTCTCTTTGCTGCACATATATCTAGGGTTATTTCAAATTCTCTCTATTTTCTATTTAGGAATTGAAACGTTCATCTTGACGACCTTATTTCCCTCTAAAGCGTTAAATTGATCAATACCCAGATTTTGTTATTGCTTTTGAAGTTAGACATTTAGTATAGATTGTGCTACATGAGTCTTTTATCAGGTGATTGATTTGGGGTTTATTCAGTATATGTTTGGGGGATCTATTTATATGGGGACTCTATGAGGTTCTCTTTTTTATGTTGGTAGTAGCAGAGAAGTTATATACTTAGTAAATTAGAGCAGAAATGGGGGAAGATTTACTCACGACCCTAGCGATTGAGAAATATCATCCATCAACATTCTTGTCTATGGATTCGATTGCCACATCTCATGAGGAATCGGATCGAGACATGAATAGGCAGGTCATCCTCTCTCGGCCGCCTGATATTAATCTCCCGCTATCAGCGGAGCGAAGTCCTCCACCACAGCTGTGGAACCATGACAGTTATGATATGCTAGAGGTTGGCCTTGGACATCCAATTAATGAATCGGAAACACTGCTGAATATTACTAAGATTGGGCGGAAATGTGCTAAGAGGTTAGATAGTGTATGGGGGGCATGGTTTTTCTTTAGTTTCTACTTCAAGCCTGTTTTGAAAGATAAATCAAAGTGCAACATAATACGGGACAGTAATGGGGTCTCTGGCTTTGATAAGTTGGATCTCCAGCTCGATGTTTTCCTGGTTCAGCATGATATGGAGAATATGTATATGTGGGTATTCAAGGAGAGGCCTGAGAATGGGTTGGGTAAGATGCAGTTGAGGAGTTACATGAATGGGCACTCTCGCCAGGGTGAGCGTCCATTTCCGTTTAGTGCTGATAAGGGTTTTGTTCGATCACATAGAATGCAACGGAAACATTACAGGGGCCTTTCAAATCCTCAGTGTGTGCATGGGATCGAGCTTGTTCCATCACCAAATCTTATGGGTATTGATGAGGAAGAACAGAAGAAATGGATGGAACTTACAGGCAGAGATCTGAATTTCTCTCTCCCTGCTGAAGCAAGGGACTTTTCGTCATGGAGAAACCTTCTGAACACTGATTTTGAACTTGAGAGACCACTTCCTCCATTAAAGAGTAATCCACATCACCCTTCGAGGAAATTGCTTAATGGGTCTGGTTTGAACCTGTCAACATTGCCACCTAACCAGGCAAATGGCAATGGAATAGATCTCTTGCCTGTTTGCAACAAGAGGAGGAAGGACCTCTTCCCACACGGGAATGATGAAGATTGTTGTTTGCCCATTAATCCACATTCTGATCGGCTTCAAGAAATGGAGATCCACCCCATTGAACCACCTTGGATGAGTGAGTTTAGTGGGGTAATGAGGAATGTATATGGGCCTGTCACAGCAGCAAAAACCATATATGAGGATGAAGAAGGATACTTAATCGTCGTCACCTTGCCTTTTGCTGATCCTGAAAGGGTAAAAGTTCATTGGTGGAACAATCTCACTCATGGTGTTGTGAAGATATCATCTGTGAGCACGGCATGCATGCCCTTCGTCCAGAGAAATGATAGAACATTCAAGCTCAGTGATCCATCTCCTGAGCACTGTCCTCCTGGAGAATTTAAAAGAGAAATCCCGCTTGCCACCCGAATTCCAGATGATGCCAAGCTAGAAGCATACTTCGATAAAGGTGGAACAGTTCTTGAGATTAAAGTGCCAAAACACCGTGTGGGACCAGAAGAGCATGAGGTTCCTGTTTGCCTTCGTCCTCCCAATGACTTTGTGTTGTCTTGAATGTGGCATTTGGGTGCAGAAATGTAAGGGTAGCTATTGTGATAAATTTATCACTTACTATGTCCCAAAAACTTAAATTTCTAAGACAAATTTTCATCTTTACTAATCACAGTCTTTCAAACTTGTGACTCATACCGGTTGTTTTATTTTTGTTTATATGCTTTTTAGTTTGGGATTTGCTCCTGAGCTTAAATTTGAAGTGCTAAGGTCAATGGTATGGTAAGGATATTGGAACTTCATGGTTGATCTACTTTGTCTATAAGTTTCTGGTATCTATTTAAAATAAATTATCTTATACTATTCGAGGTCTTTGTAATGTTCAGTGCATTGTGTCCCTCAAATGGTTTCTTGCACTTAATTGTTCTGAAGCATGAGGAGTAATGTTAAACAGATGAAACTGGAAAACACTTATCAAACATGTGATGGCTTTTTCCCATTTTCTTCTATGGGCCTCTCAATATAATATTCCGTCTTGCTGAATCAAAGAAACATGTTGGATACAGTATTAAGTTATGCAAATTGAGTTCGGAATATTTTTGGTAGATGTGTTTGTATTGAGTGTGTATGGTGTTAGAACTGGATTTTCTTGTTTAGTGGCTATCTTCCCAAGTAGTTGGATTCTGTTACCTTGTTTCTTCTCTTTCAAAAAGACTTCATACGTAGCTAACAGCTCTTAACAATTGTGGTTGATCAAACTAGAGATCCTTCAATCGCTCCAGTAGGCAGTGAAATTCATATTTAATATTATGCACCATTATTTGAGGTTAAATCTGGAGAGTATGTATTAATTTTATCAAAGCTTGCTGTGAGTGAGAATGCAAGTGGCATCATTAGAGCGGGACAGCGCAGAACATCCAGCTTCTCAGCCAGCTCAGCCTGGTGATAGGTTTGTGTAATATATCATTGTTTATGTTCATTGTTTTTCAGCTGCTTCAGAAGGTGCCTTACTGACAAGAATAATAACTGACACAGGTTTAGGCAGTTAAAAGAAGAAATGAAGAAAAAATTGACTAAGGCATTGCCTGCAGAAGAGTGAAACTTCAGCTTCCACATCTGATTCTGAATACTGCTCAGATGATGAGACTAAATCCAAGGTAAATTTCAAATTGTTGTTCTTATATTTATCCAGAATTAACTATTTGTTTTCTCATCCTATTATCCATATCATCGAAAATCAAGAACTCTTCTCATGCTCCATAAACATGAAATCCACGCACATGGTTGGACCCATTACTGTTGAATTATATCACCGTGTCGCAGCATCCTTTCTATTTGGAGAGTACACATTATTTGAACTCTTAACTTTCTTTTTATTTCAAAAACTGTGCTTGTTGCATCTTTAGATTCATCCGGCAGAAGCAAAGGGGTTCTAATAATGGGAATTAGCAATGGAAGGTTCAAAGCATGTAGCCAATCTGGATTGCTCTGGATAATCTGATACACTTTAGATATACGTTGCATGCATCTTGTAAATCCCTTTACTATTGTTAAAGTTAGTGATGCCTATAAGAACAAGAGAATAGTTATCTTCATAAGAGTCAGAGTTGAGTTCACTGCAGTGTGATCATGACCTGGATGTTCAACTTTGTGGGAGCATGGTCAGGAAGTGGTTCCACTGTCTTAGGTTAACTTGTTTCTGATTTAGATATTGTCATGATTGCAATTAATCATTGACGCCAATGGCAGGCAGGAGCCGCAGGATCATTCATCTTGAAGATAGATTGAACAGTATATTTACACAAATAGTTATGCTTCTCTCCAAATTGTGTCTTTGTATGTTCTTGTGCCTATCGTACCTCTACTAATAGTGGAAGACACGTGGGTATAAATTTTTCACCCACCCCATTCATATCAAAGAAGGGATGCTTTGCTTTGTTTCCATTCTACAAAAAATTGGAATGACATTTACCAATGTGCATCAAAGAAATATTAGCTTTTCAGCACAGCTAACTTTTATTTTAGTATTAATAACAATTCACTTATTTGTTGCGAGTAATGGAAATGTTAGGATAAATAAATTTCTTAACCCATGAGCAAATAGTCAAAAAGTATATGTGGATTGGATTTCTGGTTTTTATGGATTAAAAGATGTAGGTGATTGAGATTTTCACTAATTCCTGGATCTGATTCTTTACTTTTTGAAAAATAGAGCATTATCAAATATTTAGATCCCAATCCAAGTATAATAATACTAAATTTAGGATCTCCAGTTTTCGAGGTTATATAAATTCTTTTCCTGTTACATATCAAGGAAAAAGAAAAACTTTTCCTGTTTGAAAATTGATTCGAGGTTTTCTCACAGGATGAGGATGGTCTGGTGGAGGCATACACTTCTCGTAGTAGTAAACAGGTCCCAGATTATTCTGGGCCTAGGAGGAGAAGGCGATCAAAGTGGAAGCGTGCGGTATGAAAATGTAGTACTTAGTTTTGTGTAGTTCCCAATGAATCTTGTATATCTAAACAAATTTTATCTTAGTTAGTATACAGTGGTATGCTGGCTCAATCCTTTAATATCTACTCGCACATAATCATGAAAATCATGAAATAGTTTCTACCTGCTTTTTCTGGTAATCATCTGCACCATATTCATAATCTGAAATCTAGAAATTGTAAAATCATAAACTAGCATGGAATGGGAAAAAAGGGGGGAGGGAATCAAGGAAAAATAAAGATTGTCTGGAAGATATTGCAGCAAAGTCTGCAAGGACTGCTGGTACATGGTGTTGATGTCATTCACCCAAAGACAGTCTCCTGCCCATCGATTGTGGCTTATCTGAGGTAGGTGCCTATTTCCACAAATGTGGGGAGGTTTGAGAAGGTGAAGGACAGGAATCGATTCTGGTCTTTCCAAATCATCTGCATTGCATAAAAACCATTTTATACAGGATTTTGTATATATGTCTATAAGAAGCCCAAGTTAATTGCGCTTTGCTAACCACCAAGGCCTATACAGGATTTTGTATATATGTCTATAAGAAGCCCAAGTTAATTGCGCTTTGCTAACCACCAAGGCCTGTGGCCTAGTGGTATGTATCTCCTCTCCTTTCAAAGTAAAAGATAGAGGGCTCAACTCTCCCCAGCAGTAATGTGGGAGTTCTTTCCCAGGGGAAAAAGAAAACGCGCTTTGCTAGTAGCAGATAACTACTTTATTGCTTGAATGCTGTTGGTAGCCAGGAAATGTACTTTGTTTCACGACATCTTATGGGCCATTTAGACCTTTTTATCGACAGTAGTTTTGAAATTTAGTATTTAAAGACTCATGCAATCCAAAATCTTCGAATATATTGTATTATTGTTCAAAATACTACCCTAAACCTAAGATTTTCCCACCTTATATAAAAGTGTCTAACCTCCATCAACGTTGAGGTAATCTGTCCTACATATTAGGCTGAGCATTTGCATTCATTGATTCATGTCCTTGATAGTGGGCGATGATTCCCGACTGGGTTTGGTCCAGATGGGGCTTTATGAATCTTCTTCCCTTCAGCCTGCATGATATTATCTGTTTGGTTAGATTTGCTTCTGGGTATTAAGCCATTTGCATTGTATGAAAGAGCAATGGTTATGGGAATAAGAAAGGGAAACAATTCTCTTTATACTTACCCAAGTATTTAGAATGTATGTGGTCATCGACCTTGACCTGGGTTGTGCAGTTCTAAGCTTGAAATCAACTATGGTAGCAATTCGAGAAGATAAGCTTCATTAGAACTTGTATTCTTAAGAACTGTATCAGTAGTCTATATACTTGTTTTCTCCCTCCTGTTTTATCTCTTTTTATTTTTGGGGTGGGGGTTGAAATAAAAGATGATATAAGATTCAGTTAAGACGTAAATTTTTTTTTTTTGGAAAAAAAGAAAGTTTAAACTGAAGATTTTGTGTTTTATAGAGTGAAAATGTGTATTTAATACTTGCGAAAACAAAAAAAATAAAAAAGGAAGGAAGAAAGAGCTGTGTAGTTAATGGGGGAGGTAAGAGTAGCGGCTTGCCTGAGTCTGTTGCTTGAACCTTGATTATAATGATGCAATAATGTTGAAACACTGAAAGCAGAAGCCATAATAAGAGAAGATGGATTAGAGCCTGTGATCTCCTCATCTCGGGGTATGAGCTGCGTGCAATTTTGGAAGTAGATATAGAAGATGGTTGGTATATGTTCTTTTTTCTAGCTTAAAGGAAACAATCTTCACTTATATGTGTTTGGTAATGATAACCGAACTTGAAAAACATGGAATGTTTGTTAAAGGTGCACGGTATCCTATGCCATTATTTGGTGAAGTGATTACATCAGGAATCTGTGTTGCTCCTCATTGTGGGTTGACTTCTTTTTCAGTTATCATTGCATCCATATATGCTGCATTTTTGAGTGTTTCATTATTTTCTGCTGAGTGCTTGAAGCATGTCGTCGGCGTGGGATGTTGGGACCCGCTAATGCATATTGTATATAGCACAAATTGATTATAAAATGCTGGGATTGTCGTCTTTTTGCTGTTATTTTTTTCCCTAGTACGTGTAGTTGTTTGATGATGCATATAAATGCTTAAATTACATTAAGAAATCAAGTAATAGTTGAGTTTTCTCGATTTTGCTGTCAGATAAGTGGTGTTTTTTGACAAGGATAAATTTCTTCTTTTCCTCTTTATCTTCTAGCTGTGAAAAGATGCATTGTAATTCACATGATATCAACTAAATTCAACGAACATTTCCCAAATATTTAGGTCGGCTACATTATTAATCCGTTGCGGTTGGCTTTGTTACTGTTTAGTAGATTTCTTTATGCATTTTGCTTTGAAACTGCCCAGTTCGCAAGTCTCAATGTTGCTCTTATATATTCTTTTCTTTTTCAAGGCACCTCTTATTTCTCTTAAAAGTTTTATGATACAGTGATACTCGAAGCTGACTGACTGACCGTCTTCGTCATAATACTGACACACAAAGCACTGACTAATGCGATGACTTGTATTAATATAGTAGTGAAGTTGTCAACAAAGAGGACTCTTTCTTTCTATATCATTTTTTTTTTGGAAAATATTGATTATTGGTATATTTAATGTCTCCTGTAAATCTGTGATTAGTCTTTCTCTGTCCAATTAAATTATAAGCATTTTCAATTTTTAATTAATATTATAATTGGCTTATCGGGTCATTGGTGTATCATAAGTACGAGGTAGAGTAAGTAGACGGTCACATACATATTTTATATTTATAGACGCAGTCTTGTGTTTATTTGTTTTGATTAAGATTTTCTTTTCTTTTCTTTTCTTTTCTTTTTATTTTTATTGTTGAGAAAGTAGTTCATGGGACTGACTACATCATCTCCCTTTCGTGTACTTATAAGTTGAAAGGGCGGGCCGATGGTTGGACGTGTTCTTCGTTGGAGGTGTTCTCTGTTTTAAAAAAAAGAATAAAAAAAACACCATGAAACTATCCTCGGAGCCCACAAAAATTAACAATTCAGCCAAACATGACATATTGACATGAGATTCAAGTGAGACTAATGTCACAATCAGTTCATTTATTAACTCCAAAATCATCTGGAAGGTAATAGTTTCTCAAGTCCACACATTGTAACATTTCCTGGTTGGCTCGGTTGCCACTAATAGCAACGGGTGAGTTTCACACTTTCACACCCAAAAGGAATAGTTGGCTAAGGATTTTATTCATCATAATAATATGATGGAAGATTTGGATTGATTTTATTTTGACGGAAAAGTCGTTTAACTTCTGTATGAAAAGATTGTTCTTTATTTTAAATTTTGTAACTTTTGGTTACAATAAAGGAACTTCACCGAGAAGCCAAAATTCACCCATAGTTGTATAAATATACGTGTTACTAAACTAATCCTCGTATACAAGTATGGTGCCAATTCTGGAGTACTGGCGGAGAAATAATATAAACTGACCAATGGTCCGGCCAATCACAAGTGAATACTCGGATTAAAAAAATATATATATAGAAATACAAAGTTGACCCATTATAGTTGCTCGCCTAGATTGATCCGGACCGTCTACTAATTTCTGGTCCGACCATCAAATCCAAGTCAATAAACGGTACACATCTAACCAGTTTGTCAGTGGCCCATGATTACATGGCGGGTCACATCCTGCTTCCTCTTCTCTCTCATAATTCACTCCCTCGCTCTAGTTTTGGAGAGTCTCACATGACCCGAAGCTCTCCATAAAACATTCACATGAAATTTCTCCGCCGATCAGCACCTCCTCTGAAAAATTGCGATCGAGCAAGTTGATCAGATTCTTCCGATGGTTTCAAGATTTCTGATTATTTAATTGAGGTGAGAATTGAATATTTCTTGTTCAATTTGAACTATATGCAGGTCTCTGATTACTTCATATCCATCTTAAATTCTTTCATTTGAGGATTTGTTTCGTTTCTTTTTCAAGTTGAATCGATGTTTTAGAATTTTCAAAGTAAATTCTGCCTTGATTTTAGATTTCGGAAGCAAGAAAAGCACTTCCAAAGAGATAAACAAACAATATATATAAAGGTGTATATGTACATATATTTTATTAGATAAAAACCTACACATTTTTTTTTTTTACTTGATTTGAACTAGGATCAAGTTTAGATTTACGTGTTCTTATGCTGATATTGAAACTCAAGACTTTGAATTTGATTGGTTTTCATTTTTAATTTAAGTTATTACTATGAGGAAACACTCCACCAAGACAGCATTGTTTTCAGAATGTTGGAGGGCTAGAATCTTTTGCGCCATTATTCTTTGAAATATTTTGGACAAACGTATACTATACATGTGTATATATAGAGAGAGTAATGTGACATTATATAACTGTTCAGTTATTTAATGGTTATGGCCATTTCGTTTCTATATATATTTATTTTTACACATAATTATTCAAATCATTCATGCATGTAAAAGGCTGAAAGATCAGGATGCAATCTCTTATTTTCAACTATCACCAAGCAAACAGGGTATCAGATACTTCGGCAAGTATTGACCATTAATTTGTTGGAAATAGGGTGTATTTCCATGAGATGCCTAGAAAGATTATGGGGGACATTTTTTCCTACAAAAAAAAAAAGAACCGCGAAAGATAAATTTATTTTACCTACTAATTGGTTAAGAAACTTGTTTATTGTGGTTGATTTGCAAGGTTTTTTCTAACAGATTGTTTACAGGATGCGAATTTTGTCATTGTGCATGCAGGATTATTTACTGATTTATCTCATAGTTAATGTGCAAACTTTATATGGGCTTTGCAAATTAGAACATGGTAACCTATGAGTCAGGTGCAGACATTTCATGGACCAAAAACTAACTTGATTATTCATAACTCAATTGAAATCATGATATATACCTAATACCACATCATCTGATAGCAAAGGTTGTTATGAATCTTATGATTGCCTATTGAGCTTATAGTAGTCTGGACTTTTCCATGTCAAACTAGTTCATGCATAAAAAACTTGCAGATGCTGCTTGTTATACTTTATATTAGATCACATGCCAACTATATCTTCTTGCCATCTTACTAAAAATGTTGCTATTTTCTTGTATAAAATTATGCATTTAATTCTAACAAGAAGCTCTATGTTTCTAATAGTCAATGAGAAAAAATATGTTTTTATCATAATAGGCTGTTGTCAAAGGTCCTATGGTACACGTTAAACTTGGCTTAAAATTAGCTCAAACTCCATTCAACTCAACAAAGCCTTTTCCCAACAAATGCTGAATTTATTTATGCTTTTTGCAGGTTGTTGTTCATTGGAGCTTCATTTAATGAGATTAGAACAGATACTGTTATTGTCCTAATATTTGGTCTATGCACATGTGCTATATTCGTATGTATACTACCGCTTTATAAGAGATCCAGTGGTCCAGCAGTTTTAAGTAATAATTTGGGTGGAACATTTCTCTTTTTCCTAAAATTATCTTGCAGTTCATTCATTAATACAAACTAACAGTTTAGCACTTGTTCTCAATGGAAGACTCATTTCACAGTCCTGGTTCAAGAAGCAACTCCCTAGTGACAAGTGTTACAGCTAGTAAAAATGTTTCTACAAGTTGTTCAGTTGCTTCTGGCCCCAAGTCTTTCTCACAGAGATCTTTGAGGCTTGTATACTCATTCAACCATGGAAAATTCGGAAGGGGGACTGCTCATGCTACATTGTTTTTACTCAAGGTCGCTGCCTTGGAGACAGTAAGGAGATTCTCAAGGGCTAGATGCCCAATTCTGTGGTGCAGTCTTCAGGCATTGCAAATTTTTTGCTATCCACCATTGAAGTGGATTCAAAGTTGGGCTCCTTTCAAGGGTTTGGTTAAAGGCATGCAGGTTTGTTTTCATGGGATTAAAATACTATTATTTTTTATATACCTATGACAGTGACACACATTTAGTTTATCCCATACATCTTCATTTCAGCTCATAACAAACCGAGGTTGAGTAACTTTACTTGTTTTGTAGCCCTAATAGGGACTCTATTTTTATCTAAGACTCATGTAAGCTTTTCCATAATATTTTGAGGGAAGGAAGAGCAAGTCCTAATTTTTTGAGGGCATCTACAAGCTATATATCTTTCTGTTTAAAATCCAAAGTAGCATCAGTGGGTTAATAAGGCTTGTTATTGATTCTTTTTAGTGAATAGATTTCATTACAAATTTGAATGTTTCCTGAAACTCAAGGGGATGTGATGGAAGTGGTGCTTTCAATTTTTAGAATACAATGAAGTGTACAACTAATCACTTTTATTGAAGTAGACAGTCAAAAAAATAGTTAGATCCTCTTGTTGTTATTTCTCCAACCAAAGATCCATGACTGGATTTTCTAATTCACCAATACAGGTAGTTTTTGATTGCTAGAGTTGCATTATTTTTTATATCATTTATGTGTTTTCTTCAATGAATCAATCAATGCTTTATGGGTTCTTGTGAGATGCATCGTATGCACTATCTTACTGCTAAGTTTGCTTTTGTATTTTGTCAATATAATTATCGTGTGTATCTTTTAACTTTCTTTTCTTACTTTTTCTTTTTTAATTGTAATAATCTACATACTCTTGATGGCTATAGTGTTTCTCTCTTGCCAGATATTATCGAGGCCATTATTAGTCCTTTCTATTGCCACCGCTTTCTCTGACCTGATTCAATCAGAGTGCGGCAATGTTACCTCACATAATGTTGAAGATATTAATGACGTCAATGATTCTCCTAAATTTTCAGAATCGCATCCCGATATAGCTTCTATGCAGTCCACTCTAGATGCAAGGTATGTGAAATGGATTTCTGAAATTTGTTCACATCTTAAGAATGGATAGAGAATTGATGATGGGCTATGAATTTGGGAATGAAGTCGATACAAGCCTTTTGCGGAGTGGCACAACACTATGGATCATGGCATATCTTTTCTTCATGAAATATGTCAACACATGACTGATTCTTCTACAATGTCCACTTACATTTGTATCTATTTATTCTATCTCACATGTGTTCGTCCATTAGACTTGTTTCTATAATATTTCTCTTCGTGGATGTTATATAGGTTTCTCATTAGTTAAGCTGAAATTTCCAAATATGTGTTTATGCAATCCAGAGCTTAAGCTTTAAACTTTTAGTTTTTCTTCTTTGATAATCAGCTATATTTTGGATGGCATCATTAATGCAATTGAATGATCTAGGAAATATTCAAGAATCATGTATATATATTCATGAGATCTTAGTTGCTTGCTAGGGCTATTTATTTTACCATACATCAAAGCACAAATCATTGCATTTTTTTTCTCTTTTTTGAGTAATGAAGGGTGTCTCGTGGGAATCCATTTGGATATTTGCAATAACCCCTTAACCACGGGTGTCAGGTTAGTCCACGATGGATGCTTAGAGCTCTTTGGCACTGAACACGATAGCTTTGGGTTGTGCTAGAGGCTCTATGCTAACTCACCTACCCGCGGGGGTTAAATTGTGTCATTTTTATGCATAGGCGGGTATCTTTTATCATGTCATTTATGCTTAGCTGGTTACTTCTATTGATTTCATGTGCTCTGCAGGATTCCTGATGAAGCTCCCCAAAGTCTATCATCTAAAAATTGGTTACTTCAACTCTATGCAGAGCTGAAAATACAGGGGATTAGTTTGCCAGAAAGGTAATTCAACAAATACTCCACAGAAGGTATTGTGTTAAGAAATTTGTTCTGTTGATAGCTGTTGTCAAAGAAAACAATTAAACAAAATGAAGTCATGAAAGCATATTTCTTTTTCATATATATGATGCAAACACTGTAAAGAGCTCTAATCATATAGTGATAGAAAAGTTAATGAAGAGATCGGAAAACATGTTAAATGTAGTAATTTAAGTTTCTAGTTAATCTTGATAGAAGCATTATGCAATTTCTTTGTATCACTTCATTTTTTTACATCAGGTATTCAGTTGATAGTTAATACTGATTTTATTTTTATTTGTTGAAATCATTCTATTATTTTTCAGGGGCCATATCAGATGCTATCTCATCTTTAAGCTTTCCATCACTTATCCATCAATTGTCCAATTAGAAAGTGGACTTTCCATGTTGATGTTCCTGGCACGAAGTCAAATTGATACTTAAATTTTTTCTTATGGATTTTCTATTCTGGACTCCGCTTAATCATGTTAGAGAATATAAAGGCTTAAGTTACAATCTCACCAACAACTTAAGCTCTTGGACCAATTGGTATAATAACAGTGGTATGAGGTGGTTAGCCGTTGGTTCAAGTCCCTCCATTTTTAAGTGTCCTGCACTAGCTTGGGTCTCCCAATAGTTATTCAGAAAAGAACAACTCCTTTTTCCTTAATTTCATCAACATTTTCTAAAGTTACTTGTTTTATCACCTTTATTTCTCTTAAAATTGTCCTATTTTTTTGTCTCTACGTACCTTTTCTTTACCTGACAACTTTATTTATTTATTTTTTCTCCTTATTTTCTGCTTTCCTTCAACTGATCTTTCAGAAGTTTCATCATTCTAACAGAGTTCCCTAGCATTCTTGCACTCTCTTTGTTGCAGAAACTATTGTTTGAACTCTATCAATTTTAGCATCTAGACTATTTTGCTGATGACTTTTTTTTTTTTTTGGAATTCTCGATGGTCTTCTTTTGCTACTCTGCTGAATACATAGTCATCTTGTTCTGTCCTTTGCATTCTTCTCCTTCATTTTTATCTCTAAGATGTGTTTAATTTATCCTATGAAGTCCACTTCCATTATTTAGATCTTGGGCATCTATCTTTTACATCACTTCTTGTCCCGTCTTGGAATGGATGCATTTAATAATAATAGGCTATTCTGTGTTGTCCTCCCCTGGCTGTACAAGCCTTACATATCACCTTTTACCATTTAGATGCCAATTGGCGATTCCACTAAGATTATTTATGTGTTTTCTTAACCAACTGAGTTTCAAGCTCATAATTTTATTTGGTTCCTCTATTAAGTGAGTTAAATTGATGATGCACAATCAATTACCACGTTAAAATAAAATTCATGCAAAAAGGATCTGAATTTTAAGTAAGGTAGACGTGCCTTTTTTGTCCCTCTAGTTGAGACTCACAGCCCACTTTGTCACTATGGGGACTTGAACCTTCGACCTACTACTTTAGAAGGTGATGAAGCACCACTAGGCACGACTCTTGGTGGTGCAACATGCCTTTTTACTGAATTTTAAATGTGTTTATTGAATGTTGGTTTCAGAGTTTGATCTAAATTTTTTTTAAAATTACACTCAAATTTTTAGTTCCATAAATTCAGCTTCTTAAAATCTCAAACACAACTAATCCAGCACTAAAATCTTTCCATACTTAATTTTCAGTTTATCCAAGAGTGACTAAATGTTCATTTCTCACTAAAAAATGAGTAAATGCTTAATTATTGATCAAGTTGGGAAAGGTCTTTTTACATTATGATAATGAAAGAAACATTGACTTTTCACTAACTTCTAAAAGTACCAGATTCTTCAAGAATTTAGACAGCTCGTTGCTAAAACAATAGAATTTTTAGGTGGAATATTAAAATTGGACCATCCCTTGCTGGCAAAAACTTCTCTGTTCAAGTTGAAGCTTCTAGGCTGACCAGTCAAAAATTGTACTTATGCAGTTATGCTAATTTCTAATAGAAGTAGAAGCTATTGCAAATGTTGGAACTGCAGCTTGAACTTCATAATGGATAATCATCTGAATGGGAACTCAGGGTTTACCGAAAATAATTTCTTTACCAAAAAAATAAATATTAGTAACAACACTAAGATAGGTTTGAACCTTGGTTATGCTTTGACCATCCATTACTCAAATTCAGGTCCTCATATTTGCGGCTTCTGCATGTCATATTTATCTTTGAATTTCCAGGCTTCTTTTGTTGCAGCGGAGCATGACATAATTGCGTTTATGCAGAATTAATGAGGATGAACTCCATAGATTTTATACTGCTGCAAATGGAGATTTTTCATGCTTGCTGTCATCAGTGAAAAAGACAATCCGTTGGAGGGAGACTTATAACATTCTTTCAGGACAAGAACTTGAGATGTGGTCGGATATGGTCTTTTGGCATGGATTTGATGTGAAGCACCGACCCTGCCTTGTTGTTCGCCTTGGGCTTGCTTACATTGCCTTGCCATCACATGACAGACCTCGCTTTGCTCAAGCTGTTGGTATGCCATTTTGCCATTTTTCCCTTTTAATAAATTCTCTTTGTTTCTCATTGTATATAACACACACACACACACACACAACCCAGTCATTTGAAAATAAGGCTTTACCCTTAAACAAATTAAAAAAAAAAAAGGGCCCTAATGTCTATATTCAGTTGCATTTCCAATGATTTCACAAGTTATTCTTCCCTGAATCATAGTCATCAATCCAACAACTTTGATAAAAGAAATGTGGGAGCATCAGTGAAAAACTTGAAATGTCCAATTACAATGCTGCAATTTATTTCTTATTGTCTGATTTATATATAAATTGGAACATTAGAATTTGAACTCTATTGTATGGCCATAAAGAAAATCACCATGCTTGGACATATCTGACTTGTTTTTGCATCAAAAACTCAAAATTGTCTTACTTGCCTTTAAACAATACTACTAGTATAGAAATTGAAAGGACATAGCAAGGGCATCTACTATTTTATCAATGTGGTTGGTTTAATTGATCACATCTAATTGTCATTGCTGCGGAATATTTACTGCTATCTTCAATAAAAAACTGTCTGTGGATGCTGAATGTGGAGCTCACACTGAGAGACCAAACTATTTTTCGTCATTGCAATATGGGTTTAATTCTTCAGTGATTTATTGACTTACTCCACACACCCTTCTCCTGGTAAAAATAAAAAAAGGAGTTTTCAGCTGTATTTTGATTGCTCTGTCAGTTCTTTATCCTATGAAAAAATTGTTTATACAATGAATGGTTGCAATTGCAGTATCTCAGGTAGAGCACGGGGTTCTGCATTTAGTTGACTCCAACAATCCTCAAATTACTGTTTTGGTGGATTGTGAAGGGTTGTCCCCTTTAAGATTTCCAATGCAAGTGTTGAGATCCTGTTCTACTCTTCTTCAAGATCACTTCCCAAATTGTCTTGGCTGCTTGTTTGTTATACGGCTTCCTCCAGTTGTTCGAGTTATTGCACAAACTTTCATTCAAGTAAGCTACTTACTCTGATAAGGATTGAATGTTTTTCCTGTAAACTTTCCATTTTCATTTTCTAGAGACAAGTACTGAAAGACCTGCTACTCTAGGATTTCATCTTAAAGCTTGGATCTGATCCTGGTATGTACAAATGTTTTTGTGGCTCCTCCTCAGGTTCTGAAACCTGTCACTCAGCAAAAGTTGAAAATCGAAGGGGAGATGTACCAGAAGGTTGTCGGTGAGTACCTTCAGACACTCCCATCGTATCTTGGTGCCACATGCACATGCATGAAATGTTCAAACCTTAATACCAGAGAGATCCAACAGCATCAAACTCAAATTGAGGAGACCAACAATACAGAAACAAATTCAGATGGTAATAGTGGTGAGGACCTGCCATCACCTCATTCAATGTGTCCGACGGATGTGCACTTGAATGGTAACTGTGACCAGTTGTTGAGAACCGCCATGTTAGGCATCCTAATCTTTTGTGTTCTGATTGCTTTTATTGCTGGAGTATATGATCCGGAAAGCTATCCGGATTAACCCTATGAGGTACAAGTGAAGAAACCCTTCTCATTTCTCTTGTACTTTGTTCTTGAAGGTAGTGCATGTATATGCTATATAATCTGCTTTTTACTACATAATTTTCCATAATAGTATTTGAGAGAGATTTTGTATGCTCGTAAAAGCAGTATTAATTTTGTAATTTCAGTTCATCCTCGAGTAGAAACCCCATAACAATTGGATGAGATTGTTTCGTAAGGTTAATTTCTCCAAGCCTGCTATGGCTATGAGTTGGCGGAACTTCAGATGTGAATTATTGTAGGTAATATCTGTAAAGATGTGTATTTAATGAGATGAAATCTCAAGACCTCATAATTCACTATAGTTGCACCATAATTTTGTCAGTGGTTCGGTCCGAAGTCTGATATTGAGGTAACTCAGTTAGCAGGAGTTTGTCATACATGTCAAAAGGAAATGACACCATTTCTTCAGTTCGGCTCTGTTTGGATTTGGAAATATGTACATTATAAGCAATACGAGCAGGGAAGTGTACATGTATGAATACTGAATAAAGGCCTATATTCTCTGTTATATAAAGTCCAATAAAAATAGATATGGTATGGAGGCCACATCGACATATATGATAATTATAAGCACAATGCAAGGAGGGAATGAAATCATCATTCTTATTTTATTGTTTAGTTTGGTTATGAATATGAAATGAGATAGAAATGAAATAAATTTTAAATTAAATTGTCTAAACTACCCTTCTTAGTGGCATTAATTAAACTAATAAAAGTATGGTAGTAGAAGAAGGTGGTGATGTGGCGCAGGTGGAGGAAGGTGGTGGTCGTAATAATGGTGGAGGTGGTGGTAGAAGTGAAAGGTTTTTAGTAATATGGATTTTTTTTTTTTTTTTCCGCAGCATGTTAAGTTTTTCATTTGATTTTGAGGAAGCTCTGTTTAGAGGTGTCACCTAATATTTAGATATGAAAAGAAGTTTCATGATATAGTGATTAAAATATGCAATGGGAATGGTGGAAAAGTACCATAAACAAAGGCTTACATTTTCAAAATTACATATATTATTAGTATGACACATTTTGATAAAGTTAAGTGGCGCAGTCGTAAGAATATCCAAAAGTGCCATTACCACTTCGTGATTAAAAACAAACAATATAATGTGACCCAAACCAAAATAAGTTACCCTTCGGATTCTGAAGAGAGACGACATCTGACGTCAGCGACAAAGAGGAAGTTTGATAAGTTCTCACAATTTTTTCTTTCCTTTCCTTTTTTATGTTCTTGGTACCGTATAGGTTGGGGATCACACTTTTTACTCTTATATAAAAATATTAATGCTATTCAAATTGAAAACCTTGAACAGCTAACCAATAAGAAAAAAAAAAAAAAAAGAATGAGAAGATGGTTAGTCCTACGTTTAGTTAATGTTTTCAATTAATTCATAATTTTAACTCCTCTTCCAATGTTGCTCTTTTTTTATTATAAAAATATCATTAATGTCATTTTCTTATATAAAAATATTCAAAGAAAAATTTATACTATCTTGATAATCTTATATATATATATATATATGTAACATAGTCTTAAATTTACATAACATGACATTTAATTCTTGAAATTACATATTTGTAAAACAATCTAAATAGAAAAACGTGATTTTTTTTTAAAAATAATTCATTAATTGTACATGAATACACCACATCCAAAAAATTTGTAGAACTTTTTGGGCTTATTTTAATTTTAATTTTTATTACAATTGGTTGAATTTAGATAACTTGTTTATTATTTTTTAAAAATTGCTAATTTTGGTGGCAATTAAAACTATGTACTTTTTTCATTGTTATTGTAAATTGACACTAATTAAAAAATTGGAGGTAAAGGGTATAGTAAGTTTTTTAATTAAAAAAATTAAAGCATTTATAATAAAGGGCAATTTTAGGGGAAAACATTATTAATAGAATTCTAAACTTAGTCAGAATGACAAAAGTGCACTAAACACCCTTTAACTATTGATTTGTTGTAAAATTCACCCATCAACTATCAATTGTTACAATTAACACAATCTAACTTTCAAAAGTATTCACATTTAAAAAAACTTGTTTAATTACCTAAAAAAAACTTGTTTACTTAACAGGAGAAAAATGATAAAATTTCTTCTTTTGAGAGTGTAGACAAACAAGCCATTTTTCTTTTTAGGAAGGGCATTTAGGTCTTTAAAAAATTGATGTAATGTGTAGTGTACGAGTCTCAGTTAACAGTCAAACCTGACGAATATCAACTTTAGAGGGGCAATATGAGTACTTTTGAAAATTGAAAGGTGTTAATTGTAACAATTAATAGTTGAGCGGTGCATTTTACAATAAGCCAATAATTAAGGGGGTGTTTAGTACACTTTTGTCTAAAATTTTTTAAAACTTAGTTGTCTTTAAGTTAAAAAAGAATAAGACTAACTAATAATTTTGCAAATAAAGAATGATAAAGTGCACATGTTGTCATCTCTCCCTCTTATTTAGTCGGCTTATTATAGATTAATTTAAAATATTTTCTTAAATAGATACTTAAAGCATATACGTTTGCTGATACAAGGAATCTCCGAAGTATCTTTTAAAAAAAATAACAAAAAAATATATTTCAAAACTCATTAATATATCGTTCTTTATTTTATAATAAGATAAAGTGCAAACATTATTGTAGTTTAAAAAATGTGCAAAAAAAAAAAAAAAATCCGTTATATTTACTTTCCACTCATGTAATTACTATTTTGCGCAAATCAACCAAATATTTAGACACAAAAAAATGAAAATATATTTTATTGTAAAAAAATCAAAATGCACTCAACCAAATTTTCTTTTATTTTTTTCTTTTTTTCCACAGCTGATGAGCCCCAGTGAAACATTTTTGTGCTGAAATGTTTCGGGAGTATAAAGGTAATTTTACATGTCAAAATGGTTGATTTGCATTAAATACAAACTACAAGAGTGAGAAGTGAACATGAAGGGACTTTTTTGCACATTTTTTAAACTACAAAAGTGTTTTATGCATTTTACCCTTTTATAATATCATAACCATCATTTTCACTAATAAGACATGTGCATAATTTTTTTTCTCCTATTTTGTACAAGTCAACAAGCAATTACATGACTAAATGAGAGGGAAGTCCCTCGTCAAGATCCTATAGATAAGGCATAAAATGAATAATACTATTTTATACAACTTTTCTTTCAGTTTAATGACTACATGTTAATTACTAAAGAACCACTCCCAAATTGACTTCAATAGAAGCTAGTAAAACTTGAAAATTATACTATTTCTCGTCAAGATCATTACTAGTTTTTCGAACTAACATTATAAATATAACCATCACAAATCAAACAAAAGATCTGTTAAGAAAATAATTAAAGCCTCTTAATTAGGGGAACACAAACTTTTGTTAAAACGAAAAAAAAGCTAATATTTTCAATTTGAGAACGCATTTGACATGTTTCAATTGTTTAACAACTTTGCTTATAATTACAAGTTAGAAATACAAATCCAAAATATAGAAAAATCAGATAAATTCTTTCAATTGTGGTAATCTGGTAGATGTTAAAATTATATTAAATGACCACTCATTTACAAATATAAATTGAATAGATGATCAATTTTCAAGAAAATATAAAAAAAATGATTAATTTAACAATCATTTAACTTAATTGTGGAGAGAGGGATGAAAAAAATGTTAATTGGAGAGAGATGAAAAAATCCTACCAAAATTGAAAAGGCAATTGTGGTATTTAAAAAAAAAAAATTATTTATTTATAAAGTTAGGGTTAGAGGTTAATTTTTTTAAAGAGTAGAGTGCAAATATCTCCTCTATTCATATTTACTATTCTCTATTATAATTTATTAGCTATTTTATTAGTATGTTAATTCCTATAATTAATTGATCGCTAACCGTTACAACTATAATATTATATATGATTTAGGGAAAAAAAAATGGGAGGCGATATTCGCAGTCCCATTTTCTACAATTGCACACTACCTACCTTTTTCTTTTAAAGAAAATGACAAGAACGTTCTTAAACTAATTAATATATCATCCTTTATTTTATAATACCACAACTACCCTTTTATACTCTAAAGTTAAACTCTTTTTTGCCTTCTTTAGTTTCTTTATTATATATATATTTTTTGGGTCCTATCAAAAGAGAGAATTTTTTTTTTTTTTATCTTTTTTACTTTCTTTAATACTTTTTTTTTAATCTTGTAAAAAGAGATAACTTGTTCATAAGTTTTTTTTTTCTTTTTTTCTTCTTGTCAAAAGGATAATTTATTCAACAAAAATAACTTTTTTTTTACTTCTTCCAATAGAGATAATTTCTTTTTTTGAACATATCAAAATATATAATTTATTCAATAACGATAACTTTTTTTTGAGTACTCTCAATGTAGATAGTTTATTCAACAAAAAAAATAAATTTTTTTAGATACTTTTTTTTTTGTCATGTCAAGAGAGAATTTATTCAACAAGGATAATTATTTTTTAGGTATTTTTTAAATTTTAATTCCTGCCAAAAGAAATAATTTATTCAACAGAGATATATATATTTTTATCTAATGCCAAAAGATATAATTTGTTCAATATATATATATTGGTTTTGTCAAAAGAAATAATTTATTCAACATAAATAACTTTTTTTAGATCCCGTAAAAAGAGAGAATTTTTTTTGGATTATTTTTTTCCGAGTATTATTTTTGGATCCGGTCAGAAGAGACAAAAAAAAAATAATAATAATAATAAAGATTGGAGACAAAAAAGATATTTAAAAGAATAATTTAGTATTTTAAAAGAAAAAAGTTAATCATTAACACGTGAACTGAAGGTTAGAAGTCACATTATCTCAATTGAGTCCCTCAGTTTCTCTATCACTCTATTCTTTGTTGTCTTTATTCTATCTCTAAACTTTTCATTCTATTTGTTTACTCTCTTTCAATATCCGCATATCTATTCCATTATTTTGATCTTGTCTTCCTTTATACGTGGGAGACACTGTATGCCTCTCAATTTTAAACGATTGTTTACTTTCCTTTGTCAAATATATATTTTATTTGTGCTTATATTCTATTTGTGTGTTGTTCATTTTACTTATTTAAAATTATGCTATTGTTCTTACTATTGTTGCAGGTTTAAAATGTAATACTTGTCAATTCATGTTTACAAAAAGTCATGTATGTGTTCATTCCTTTTATGATTATGTATAGATGAAGTGAACTTAGTTATTTTGATCATAATGCATCCTAGCCCACCATCCATTAACAGGGGAGATGATGCCTATATAAAACTAGGAGTGGTAGTGAAGATAGTTAACTCTTGCACGAGTGTTACAAGTGGAGTTTTTCACTGGAAAACTATTTTTTTTCGGATACAAATGTTACTCTACCCGTATATTAGTGGTAATCTCCTTCTTTTTCCGTATACGAACATTATTCGGCTACTAACTTTCTACAGTGACCACATAACAAAAGTTACATTCACTCCCATAACAAAAGCGATGAATTTCATTTAAATTTTATTCATTCCCTAACTTACCAAACGTACGACAGGAAAGAAACGTAAAATGAGTGTAAAATGGAGAAACAAATGTAAAATAAATTAGGTCCTATAAATTGGGACGGATAATAATTTCAAGAAATGCATGTCCTTGTGTGTGATATATTTCGTTATTCATCCCATACCATACCATACCATACCATCGTACATGTCATGCTAAGATAAAATGGGTGACTAAGGCTATGCATGTATGTTAGTTGGATACAAGACACGAGTGATATATATTTTTTTTATTAAGACGTGACGAGAAAAACCTTCTCTCTTTTTACATATACATAGACTCCATTATCCTGTATACAAAGGGCAAACCACGGCACTTCCACTTTCTTACACGTGATCTCACTATAAAGAAAAGTCCTCGTGCCTTCGCACCTCCACTGTCTTCTTTTGAAAAATGGGTGACTAGAGCTGTGTGTGTATGAGTGGTCACCTCCTTTTGTGGTCAGCTCACCCAACAACCTAGTAGATTGTGCAATGAACTTTGTGTATTCACTCACACAAAAAACATGCATGGACACTTAATGATACAATATATATATATATATATATATATATATATATACACACACACACACACACAATGAGAAAGCTACCCCTTATCCCTTTCAACTAACATTGTGATATAAAATTTTAGATAATCAAACTTTGCTTTAACTAACTTCTTCTCTTATTATATTTGATAACAACATCAGCCCATGCACTCCATGACCCTTCCTCCTCCTCAATGAACACAATATGACACAAGGACCAAAAATAGGTTTAGTGGAGATCTAGAGGGTAATCCACTTTAATTGATTTTATTTTTGACCAACATTAATGCTAATTTGATATTCTTTTTCTATCAACTTAAATTTTTAGTTAGAGGAATCAATTGTTAATACAGTCCTAGAGCAAAATCTTATAAATGTAGTCCACGTAATCGCAATAGTAGTCACAACCTAAAAAAAGCTGACACTTGTTCCAAAATATTAATGAATTAGGTCAAGCCTATTTTACATCTCATGATTTTAATTTTTCAAATATGGAGTTCCATCTGCATTTAAATAAATAAAAAAAATTGGGTAAGGAATCTAAACATTTTTAAATTCTTGAAATACATATCTACTTAGATTCTTGATTCTTTCATGACCGATATCCAAGGCCGAATATGAAAATAAGTGAAAGACTTGTGTCAATTTTTTTTTATGATAAGAATTCATGTGTCCGACCTCATTCATATGAGATTATGAATGAGATTAAAGCAAAAATAACGATGATAATGATTTTGATAAAGTTAAGTGGCGCAACTTTAAGAATATCCAAAAGTGCCTTCCACCATGCTATTATCACTTCGTGGTTAAAAAGAATATAATATGACTCGAACAAAATAACTAACCTTTCAAATTACGAAGAGAGACATCTAACATTGGTGAGAAATAAGTTTATTTTCACCTAGAAAGCAGAGACACATATATGACATGATATGGCAAATGTTAAAAAAATAGGACACAACAAGAATATGTAAAAATAAATAAATAAAAATATATTGTTATACAATAAATTTAACCTTTTTTAATTTTCAATAATAACATATACATTCTAAGGAATGTCTTCACTTTTTCTTTCATTCTTCTATTTCTCCCCCTTTTCTTCATCTTTTTCTTATTCTCACTCTAATTGATTTGCCTTACATTTTGATATGAAAAGTCAGAATAAAATTGTAGCCAAAAGAACAAACTGAAGACGTGAATACGCTAGTTTTTTTTATTTCAATAAATAAATACACTTAAGTTGTTGTTGGACTTTTAAGTCTAATTTTTATTTTATTAGATTTTAAATTTTGAGACGAGCTTTATGATTTAAAAAAAAAAAATCACAAATCGACCCCTCATATCCTAAAACGTGTTCTGCCTGACAAGAAAAACTTAAATGGTCTTGGGGTAGTGGGGACATGGTATCACACATTAGTTAAATATTGACACATAAGTAAGATTGCATATTTTTTAGTGGGTCATATCACTGTGTCAATATTTAACTGGTGTGTGATATCATGTTATCACTGCACCAGGACCATTTAAGGTTTTCTCCCGATCATGTCCTTGCGTATTTCGGCCGTGTCTTGCCATTTCTATCTCAAAAAATAATCATTTAAAAATGTGGACACTTCAAACATTATTTTAAAATGTAGACACTTCTAATTGTGTCCAACTGTGTCTAATCGTATTCCGAACATGTTTGAACCACGTTCGACACCATCAAACACCTTTGACCAAGTGTTTGTAGTTCTCACAATTTTTTCTTTTCTTTTCTTTTTTATTTTCTTGGTATAGCCGGTGTTCTTGGTATAGCCGGTGGCGATCACACTTTTTACTTTTATATAAAAAATTAGTGTTATTGTTCGGTTATAAATCGATCACAAGTATCTCCTTTGAAAGTCTTGGTAGATTAGGCGATTAGATAGGGAGAAAGAATACGATACTCTCTATTAAGTTCTTTCCTTGCCTCAATTAAGAGGACTTTTAATCATGTGCAAAGAATTGCGAGACTGAATCGTAGAAGAAGGGAGATGGTAAGGAGGGAAGTAGAAAGAGGGAGAAACAGACTGACGGACGGATTAGAGGAGGCCAAGAGCAAAAAAATTGAGGGAGAGGTAGATTGAGTAAGAAGCAGAACAATATTCTTGGAGAATATTGTAAGAAGGATAGATTGCACATAATACAATTGTTTTGTTATGATTGTTGGGAACCCTTAATACAGAATTCTGTTCATTTATTTATAGAAAAGAAGTACATCACTATATCTAAATTACATTACAAGATAAATGCAACAAATAAAATAAGCAAATAAAAAGAAACACATTATCTAAATCCTGTTGTCCCATATTTTCATCAGTCCGTCAACCTTTCTTGCAAGAGTCATCAATCAGCCGAGTCTTTCAAGGCAGTTCCAACTTATAGGAGTCCTTATACATGAAGAGTCCATCAAAACTTGGATTCAATCTCGAATTTATGTTCAACCCAGTCTTTCATTATAGCTGAAATTCATAAGAGTCTATTTATCAGCCTTTCCACAATATGGAGTCCACCTTATAAGATCAAATGATACCCATGTATATTCGTGTATATATATATACATGCACGTGTATAGATATTCTGTGCAAATAATCAGATAGGTACGTCCATGTTTATAGGCGTCAATCACTTCTGTTAGGACAATTTTGCTCAAATCTCAGCCCCTTAGAGTTTTGTTTTCAAGAGGACTCGTTGTCAGCCTTGTTATAACATCTTTTATCCTTGGCTGCCAAATGGCGCCAAGTTTTGGTGCCAAACCAATTTCACAATAGTAACTTGATTATTAGAGTCCTTATTCATTAAAAGTCTACCAATACTTAGACTTAATCTATAGTCCAAAGTGTGAATAAATCTATCCCCTTCACAGTAATAACTTAAGTATAAGAGTTCTATCCAAACATAACCTCGTCACAACTCTTCATATGCATCTACTCCAGTATTTTATTTTGTATTAGTTTAATTAGAACCCCAAATTACATGGACACTTTGCTTCAAACCTATACGAGTTAACAATATAGATATATATGTATATATAGGTATTCGTAACCACACTATCCATATGCCAGCTAAATTGTTGTCTTAAGATAACTTGTTAAGACTCCCTAAACCTCATAATTCTCTTTGGGATGGACTTCCAATCAGCCTTAACTATTCACCCCAAACAACCCCAAATTTACCTGCCATATTTGGGTGCCAATAGCTATTCAAATTGAAATGCTAACCTATGGGGAAAAAAATGATAAGTACACGTCATCTCTCCCTATTGCTTAGTCGGCTTATTATAGATTAATTTAAAATATTTTCTTAAAGAGATAATTGAAGACTTATGTGGCCACTAGCCACATATATAATATACATGTACAACACAAAATGTTTGTGTATATATACGTTAATTTGTGTATATATATATATTTATGCAAACTTTTTTATACATACAAATAAATACTTCGGTATATACCTACTTACTTGCTATTAGCGCTTAATCTTGGTGCCACTTGGCAGCTAAGGGAGAGTTTGTTGTAACTAGAGGCTGATTGGGAGTCTATCTCTAGTAAAACTTTGAAGGGCTGAGGAGTGTTAGCAAGTTGTCCTAAAACCACAAGCTGTTATATATATATATATTAGCTGGCGCCTAAGTATGGCGCCACTTGGCAGCCAACTTAGGGGTCGTTTGGGCGAATAGGTGAGGATGACAAAGAATCCATCAAGAAGGAAACTCTAAGGGCTGAGTACTTTTAGCAAGTTGTCTTACAGAGGGGCTGACACCTACATAAATGTATGTATGGCTACATGTATACATATGGGTGTATATATATAGTTATATAACTATTTTTTCAAGATCAATAAGAAGCATAGTATAACTTTAGACTCTAGTAAGTTTGATACAGAATGAAAGACTGAGGTGTGAGAAAATCAAACACAAATAGGACTCTAAGAAGGCTGATGACCACGAACAATTCCTTATAGATAAAGACTCCTACAATCAAGTTACCATTAGTTGGCTATACATAATATACATTTGAACATGGCATGTGCACATGTATGGATTAGTTTGTATTGAATAAAGAATCTAAGGAATTTGGGTCACATGGGAAGGCTCGGGTGAATAAAGGACTCTTGCAAAAAGAGGCTGATAAGTTGCTGAAGACATGGGGCATCAGAATATAGATAATTCATTTTCTTCTATTATTATTTTTTTTGCATTATCTTGTAACTTAGATCTAGAAGCAAACAATGTTGTAGTATGTTTTGTTATAAATAAATGAAAAAGAGCTATGTATTAGGGGTTCCCAACAACTATAATTAAACAATTGCATCACGTGAAATCTGTCTCTCTCCCTCAATATTCTTTAGAATATTGTTCAGTATCTCGCTCGATCTACATCTTTTCTATTTTTCTTACTCTCGGCCTCCTCTAATCAGTCTGTCTGTCTATCTCTCATTCCTTGCTCTCTCCCTCTTTGCTACAATTCAATCTCGCGATTTGTTGTGCACAGTTAAAAGTCCTCATAGTTGAGGCAAGAAAAGAACTCAATAGGGAGTTTCGTATTCTCTATCCCTAGCCAATCGCCTAATCCAATACGACCTCTAAAGGAGATACTTGTAGTCGACCAATTGTTTACATTGAGCTGACACCACGGCTTTGGCACACCCGCAAACGCAAATAATCAATCAGTCTGCCTCACTAATTAATAAAGATCGAACATATTTTGGCATGCCTGGTGGGACCAGGAAGGTGCTAAAGATTTATGAATATGCCACCCAAGCTAAAGTCCGGACGACACTCAGCCATTGGCAACAATGAGCAAGAAGAAGAAATTCATCAACCTGTAGGAGACCCTATGACTGATCCATCAAATATGACACGCTTAATGGTTGTCATACATGCTATGCGCGTTCGTCTGGGCGAAGTTAGCGCCAACATAGGTCGATTGGACGAGAAGATCACCCAGATTGGGGTTCACACGAATGATTGAATAGATGAAATAATAAGGCAATCGACCGTTCATAATTCTAATGCCTAAGATTCGACTCTTCAACCGAGGGTTTAGTAAACTAACCAAAAATTGAAGGGCCCAATATTACCTTTGCCTCAGCCTTCTGTGCAAAGCAATCTACCATCTAGCAGTTTTCAACTTGGAGAAGTTGAAAACCAATTATCGATCAAAGCCATGAATAGACGGCTGCCTATAGGCCCGACCTCACCTTGGAGATTATCCCCATAGGGGAAAAATGCAAGACCCCATAATTGCACCCACACACAGGGGGCAAATAGAAAATAATCGGCCACTGAGGTGGCAAGAACAGGAACAACTGTTAAATCCAAATGTTTTTGAAAACTGATTAGATGACATTTATTCAGCCTTAGGATTAAGAAGGATTAATCGACCTACCTTTAGAAAACCTTATCCTGGAGAATATGATTTATTGGAGTATACTACTAGATACAAAATCCTTAACTTTGCTACATTTAGTGGAGAGGGATATCAATCAACACTGGAGCACATCGGCCGCTTTATGATCCAATGTAAAAATTAAGGTTATTTCCCAGTTCTTTAACTGGCATAGCCTTTACTTGGTATTCTAATTTGCAGCCAAATTCTGTAGTGAAATGGCAGCAAATGGAAAAACTATTTCATACTCAGTTTTATCGCCCGAAACCAAAGGCTACATTGGCTAATTTGTCCAAGCTAAGTCAATTACCTGGAGAAATGATTAAGACTTCCATAGCAAGATTTAGGAGGGCTCGACTAAAGTGTCGAGTGATCCTTCCTGAAACAGAATATGCATAGTTAGCCCTAAATGGTTTAGACATCGAATATAGGAAGATTTTTGAGGGTATAAAATTTCATGACATATTCAATCTAGCCGATAGGGCTACCCGATATGAATCAATTCTCAATGTAGAAAAAGAGAGAAAAATCTCATCAAAATAGACTTATTAGAAATATCCCAATTATGAGGTGTTCTCGGCAGACATTAATGAGGAATTCGAGGCAAATTTAGTCGAGGTTCACATTAAGAAACCACACATATCTAAAAGTTTAGTGAGAGTCAAGTCAGCCACTAGTGGCTCTCATTCTGCTTTATCATCCGCCAATCCTATTAAAAGAGGGATAACCGATGTGGGCAAATTTTACTCATTTGATCTGTCCATGACTGATAAAATTTTTGATCATTTATTAGCAGACAAACAGATCACACTACCCAAAGGGTAGAAAATTTCATCAGCTGCTGAGTTGAAAGAAAAATAATAATGTAAGTGTCATAATTCTTGGACCCATAGTACTAATGATTGCACGATGTTTCATAATAATATGCAGAAAGTGATTGACGAAGGCACTTTGAAATTCTTGGATAAATAAATGGAGGTTATGGGGGTTGATAGTAATCATTTTCCTACAATTGTTATTAGCGATGTAATCGGTCTAACCCTAAAGGTCGATGATAGGCAGCTTGGTTGATGGTGTGTTACCGAGCTCCTCAAGTCATAAAATGATAAAGGAATTGGAGCGCAAGTTACAAGAGGCTTAATTGGCTCCAATTGAAAGAGGTTATCCAAATTGTCAGGTTCTTGGCAACAAATAAATTAGACCAGAGGGGCAAGGCACACGAAGAAGTGTGCATGAGAAGATTGTGTTTCCCCAAGATTGACCCACTCAGACGATTATAAACAGATCGGTCTTCCAAAAAATCAAGCCACGAGAAGAGATTACCATACGCAGAGATAGAGAGATGTTCGATAGAATGCTCCATTCTCATCAAGACCCACCAAGGTTTAAAAAGGAATACCAGAACGGCCAAAAATATGGGTAACAAAGGAAGACAGTCCTCATGTGCCGAGAATGATAAAACCACCGTTGGTTGCCCATAATTGATGGATAAGAGTGGCCCATCCCAAGTTTCCTAGAAATATGATGTTAAAATGAGCCCCCACTAGGGCTCAGAAACATAGAATGTAACAGAAAAGAGCCGAATTAAAGAGGAAACAGGCCAATGACCAAGTAATGTTGGCTGACAATCACAATCAAGAGTCTGCTATAGACATGCCAACGGATATGTCCATGACTTTCGTTGAGGAAGAGTCTTTTCAAGAGGAGGAGCAGTCCGATCAAGTTCCTAAACATATGCCAAAATACCGAATCAAGTTTGGAAATTTCTCAAAAAAAGTGGTGTGCAATATGACATTTATTCTGCCAGCTATTTTCTAAACAAACCTGACTAGTTATGTGCCATGACCTATCCTACTGAACCTAAGATCTATCACGTATAACAGGAAGCCACACCAGAGACAACATCAGTCAATAAGCCACAAGTGTCAAAAGAAAGCTCTGTATCGGCTGATAGGGTGGTATTTAAAAAATCGCTATTGACCATGACCCAACAATTGAGACCATTGTACGTTAAAATATGGGTAAAAAGCTAACCAGTCAACTGAGTGCTGGTTGATAATAGGTCGGTAGTCAACATCATTCCATCAACTGCGATGAAGACTTTGGGAAAGAACATGGAAGATGTAATTCCTACAGATGTTGTGATATATGGATTCAATAGTGGTTCCACAAAAACCAAAGAGATACTCCCTTTGGAAGTCACAGTTGACGGTCGATCTTCGTTCACTGCTTTCTTTATTGTTGAGTCAACCGCGGTCTATAACTTGCTTCTAGGTCGTGATTGGATTCACCCCAATATATGTATCCCATCATCATTGCATCAGATGATGATCCTATAGGATGGAGATGAAGTTAAATAATAGAAACTGACAACAGGCCTTTTGTAACCAAAGTATATGTTGCTGAGGCCGCACTGTATGATTAGACTTGTGTCCCAATCAAGTTTACTGGCACAGACAAGACGGGTCGACCTACTTCAGCTCTAATGAATAAGGGGCTCAGTGGGTTGGACAACAAAGATTCCCTGATTTGTTAGGAAACCAAATGGCTGAGGCACTGTTCAAAATTCAAATTTCTTGTGACTTGCGTGATTGAGATGAGATAGTTTATCCCGAGTAGTTTGAATTTGGGGGGCAGTTGTTGGTGCCACTTGGCAGCCAATGTAGAGTTTGTTGTAACTAGAGACTGATTGAGAGTCTATCTCTAGTAAAACTTTGAAGGGCTAATGAGTGTTAGCAAACTGTCCTAAAACCACAAGCTATTATATATATATATATATATATATATATATATATATATATAATTGCACGTATACATATATATATGTATATTAGCTGGCATCTAAGCATGGCGTCACTTGGCAGCCAACTTAGGGGTTGTTTAGGCGAATAGGTGAGGATGACAAAGAGTTCATCAAGAATGAAACTCTAAGGGCCGAGTACTTTTAGCAGGTTGTCCTAGAGACGAGCTAGCACCTACATAAATGAGTGTATGGCTATGTGTGGACATGTCGGTGTATAAATATAGTTGTATAACTATTTTTTCAGGATCGACAAAGAGCACAATACAACTTTGGACTCCAGTGAGTTTGATACAGAGCGGAAGACTGAGGTTTGAGAAAATCAAGCATAAACAGGACTCTAGGAAGGTTGATGACCACGAATAATTTTTCATAGATAAGGACTCCTACAATCAAGTTACCATTAGCTAGCTATACATAATATGCATATGAATACGATATACGCATACGTATGGATTAGTTTGTATTGAATAAGGACTCCAAGGAATTTAGGTCACATGGGAAGGCTCGGGTGAATCAAAGACTCTTATAAAAAGAGGCTGATAGGCTGCTGAAGACATAGGGCATCAAAATATAAATAATTCATTTTCTTTTATTATTATTTTTCTGCATTATCTTGTAACTTAGATCTAGAAACAAACAGTGATGTAGTATGTTTTGCGATAAATAAATGAAAAGGAGCTCTGTATTAGGGGTTCCCAAAAATCATAATTAAACAATTGTATCACGTGCAATCTGTCTCTCTCCCTTAATATTCTCTAGAATATTACTCTGTATCTCGCTCGATCTATATCTTTCCCATTTTTCTTGCTCACGGCCTCCTCTAATTAGTTTATCAGTCTATCTCTCCCTCATTGCTACGATTCAGTCTTGTAATTCGTTGCACACGGTTAAAAGTCCTCTTAGTTGAGGCAAGAAAATAACTTAATAGGGAGTTTCATATTCTCTTTCCTTAGCCAATCGTTTAATCCAACATGACCTCCAAAGGAGATACTTGTGTTCAACCAATTGTTTACATTGGGCTGAAATCACAGCTTTGGCATGCCCGCAAATGCAAATAATCAATCGGCCTGCCTGGCTGATTAATTAAGACCAAACACTTGCATATACATTCGCTAATACAAGGCATCTGAGAAGTTTCTATATGCATGTATGCTTATTAAGTGACTATGGTGGGTTTTTTTTAGTATTATTTACTATTTAGATTAGCTTCAACAAATTGAAAAATGATAATGGAACCAATCCGACCACTTGTGGCTCAGCTTTTTATTTATTAATCTGACAAATTATCATAAATAATGAAATAATATAACTTATATAACATATCACAACCTCTGTCTCATATAAATTGGAGAGTGATGTAAATTCTCCTTTTTCATTTTTATTTTATTATAAATCATGTGTTTTATACTATTTAGTTTTTAAAAGTTACTTTTAATTAGTATTTCATTTCAGATAAGTTTTGGTGGACTTTTTTCGTTGCTTACCTTCTTGATAAATAACTATTACCTTTTTAAACGGTGAATCTTCATATCTACATTGTATATGAGCATATCGGATAAGTTTACTTTCTCTAATTTTTCCTGCCTTAACCATCACTCGTTTATTAATACTAATCTTGTCTCTCGGTTACTCATATCATCCATTGTAGCATTCTCATTTCCGTTATATGAATGGGTTGCTTTTGTTATTTATTTTTTCAGCATCCAACACTCTACTCCATAGAGTATAGTTAGCCTCACAACCGTCATTTATATTTAACCTTTTACTTTATTTGAGATTCGTTTGTCGCATAGAATGCAACTAGTTTGTCTCCATTTTGTTCACCCTGCTTTAATCCTACTTACTATATCACCATCTATTTCTCGATTTTTTTGTAATATTAATTCTAGATAACAAAATTTGTTATTTTGATAACTATTTTATCTTCCATTGCAATATTTATATTGTCTTTTTTGTTAATTTATCAAAATTACATCTCATATACTCTATTTTAGTTTTATTAATTTTAACCTTTTTGTCTCTAAAAATTTTCTCCATGTTTTTAACTTTGTTACTAAGTGTATTGCCCTACCAACAATCAAGGAGGTTGTCTCATAGAAGTGACTAATTTTGTTGCCAAGTGCCACGCCTCACCAATACTAAGGGAGGTTGCGACACATAGGTGACATGCAAGCGCTGCGTATATTTGGCGCATGCGGAGAGTTGAATTCTAAGGTGTTTCACATTTGTGTAAAGAATTGTGGAATGGTGTAGATTCTGGATTGGTAGGCTTTGCATATTGAAAAAAACTCTAAAATAATAGAGAAGAGTTTAGAGTTTTATACTACTTGTAGAGTTTTAAAACCTAGTTATCCATTCTATGGCATCGGGATCCTAACTACCGGACCCAGACTCTATCGGAGTGGGTGCTATGCGTGACACCGGATCAAGGACTGGGTTTTGGCTTTGATACCAACTATTATGTAGTTGTATACCCACTCATTTATACCCAATCACTTTCCCATCCAGATCCGATGTGGGACAAAACCTTTTAACACTAGTTTTGTATCACAATTGTTTAATTGGTATAGGTGTCTAAGTAGTTAGACTTAAAGTATTCAACGAGTGTGTGATACAATTAGAGATGTCTCACAACAGTTAAGGTAGTGCACGGCTGTGGTGTGACACATCACATATTGGCTGCCGCACGAGTATTGAATATGAGATAAAAATTTTGTTATTTCATCACACAAAATGCCATTATAAAAAAGATGACACGAGAAAAACTCTTTCAAATAGATGCTACTCGGAAAACTATTTAAAAAAATGACACAAATAAAGCTATTTCAAATACATACCATTGGAAAACTCTTTCAAACAAATGCCACAGAAAACTCTATTTTTCTTATGCTACTGTGCCACTGTCTATTGTCTTACCTGTAACCCTTCTTTTTCAGATACAAACAATATCCAATCTCTTTTTCGTTACGAATGCGACTAGAAAACTTTCTTTTTTGTATACATACAATACTCTATCACTCTTTCATAAAAGATGCGACTAAAAAATTCTTCTTTTTTCGTATACAAACATTACTCTCTCACTGCCTTGCATGGATTTTTTTCCGTATACAAACAATATCTACCATATTATTAGTTGGGATACCAAATTAAGTGATAAATGAGAATTTTTTTATACTTGAGATTTTTTTTTTTATCAATATTACTTGGGATATACAAACATTGTGACATATATTTTTGTAATTAGCAATCTTTACTGTCAAAATCAAACATGATCGAGTTTTATTCTTTGAGTTATATTCTTATCATTGATCATATAATTGAAGTCTCAAAGTGAGCATGAAGTTCTACACTAATCATTCAAGAGTTCGTTAAAGAATAAAACTTGAATATTCGAAAGAAGCTATCAATGATCTGAATAAAGATTCAATCGATTGAAGTTTTGAGATGATTCTAAATGCATGAGGACATCGTTGATCACATATGAGAGTCACGTAGTCCAGGTAAAGTGGTGAGAACACATATATTTCAAACCGGGAGGTTTCGACCTTGAAAATAGGGGTTTTAAGCAATTTTAGACAATTTTGAAAGTTGGACCGGTTCAGGGTTTAGCTAAACTGGTCCAAGGGGTCTAGTATCTCATGCTGATATATCCATAGGGTTGGACTGGTCCAATAAAAGTCTGGACCGGTCCATTCAATCTGGTCCGTGGGAATTAGCCTGTTTTGACCCGAATTTGATCCATAACTTCCTAAAATTTGGGGATTTGTTTCCTATTGGGTTTCAACTTGTTTTTCAAGAAAATTAGAATTTTTAATCTCTATAAAAACCTCATATGATTTCTCTTTCAATGTGCTTTCACAGAGCTTTCAATATACATTAAACTGAGAATTTCTAGAGAGAGAAAACATTAAGATATTTTTCTAGCAAATGATTTTTGTCTCAAATTTTTTGTTTATATTTTTAATAGTACACACATCTTCATTGAGTGATTTGAGGTTTCACTATTTTCTTAATCAACTGTTCGAATACTGCATTGAAAATATCTTCGTGATGAAGTTATTGGATTAGTTTCTTCTATAACTGTTACGTTGGTGAGGAAGGAAAAGAAGATTGAGCTATGAAGGAGAAAAAATACTTGTTGAGTATTCTTATTCTTCCAGTTACCTTCTGAGAGAATTTTAACGTTAGCCGAGAATCTGCAACAGTTGGATGAGGTAGTCGCAATAGTAAGCCTGATGTGTTCCGCATCAAAGTTCTTGTCAAAGTGAAGTGGGTATAAGTCTGTGATAGAGTCTGTTGTACTTTTCTTTGATGACAATGGATTTGTTTCTCTAGGGCTACAAAGTCTCACCTGTGATTTTTTCCCAATCGGAGATTTTCACGTATATTTGGTGCATTATTTACTTTACTGCACTTAATTTTATTTACTTGCTTTATTGGATTGCTTAAAATTTTAGTTGGACTTAAAATTGGATAATATGAAAGATTAAGCAAAAAATGAATAAACATAATCACCCCCTCTAGGTTTCAAATCTAATTTTCGCAGTCGCTTTTGCACCACTCAACTCACAATTGGCATCAAAACAGTGTTCTCTAATTTGTGAGTAGTTCCTTGTGAAGTATTTTTAAAATCAAAATTTATTTTTGTTTTCAAAAATCATCATGGATTTTCATAAGAAAGAGGGTGAATTGGTTCAACAGCCTCATGAATGTGATAGATTAAATATTAAGGATGACAGAAATCTCATTGCTAGAACATATGAAAGATTCTTTAAGAATAAAGCGAATGAAAATTTTAGAAAAGAAAATTCTTCTAAATGCAGAACTAAAAATAATAAAAAAGATATTTTTGTTACTTTTTCTGCTATTGCTCATGTTGATGATAATACTGTTAATGATTATTTCTCTGATGCAGGTAAATCTGAAAATTATACATCATTGAGTGAAATTGGTTATAATAATTCGAATGATGAGAAAACTGATAGAGAAACACATGAAATCTAGTTGCAAGAAGTCTTTGATGAATTATTAAAGGCTTACAAGAAGCAAACCAAAGCTCAAATTCGTAAAAAAAAAAAAAGAAAAAGAAAGAATCATTGAAAAAAGAGAATGAGCAAAAACAACAGTTGATTGATGATTGAAAAATTGTTAATGAAAACCTTCAGACTAAGGTGAAGTTTCTCGAAAGTGAGGTAAGTCAAGTTATTTCTGCTAGAGATACTCTTGTTGCTAGAATTAATTTTCTTAAGTTCCAACTGAAAAAATTACAAGAGAAATTGATTGCATTTACTTGTAGGCAAATTAAGCTTGATAGCATGATTAGTGTTGGTAAGCCTGTAGGAGGTAAGACTGGATTAGATTTTGTTAGGTCATCATCTAAGGGAAAAACTATTTTTGTTAAATCTAAGAATTTGAATTTGTCTACACACAAACCTAAGCTTCAAGTTAAGTCATTATATGTTATATGTGTCTAATGTGCTTCATTGTACTTTTTGTGGTAAGAATGGACATAATCAACACTATTGCTATAAGAAAAGAAAACATTATAATTCTGATTTTCATGTGCATAATTCTTTTGCTAAGAATATGGTTCATGCTAGAAAGTCATTTTATTGGAACAAACCCAAAAATTCTCAAGTTAAAAAGAATTCAAATAAGAAAAAGAATGTTTCTGTTTCTCCATATTATTTTTTTGATAAGTTGCATGTCAAAATAATTTGGATGAAAAATGAAGATATAGAGAAGTTTGTGTGTATTGATACTATGAGATTATTTATTCCTAATAGGTCTCTGGGTGCAAAACCCCTAACTAAGGTCATTAAGACTTTTATGGTCATGGATTGAACTTGTTTGTTTTCTATTGAACTATATCTTTTAGATTATTTTAGGTTTTGTTTATTTTTATGATAATCATATGAATATTAAAATCATATTTTTATATGAAATAATGTGAATTCTCTATATTTTCTGTTAAATATTGTCACCCTGGTATGAAGTTATCCCTAATCGTTCATGCTTGACAAATTGGGTGAATAATGCTAGTTATGTACGTGTGTGTTAGATAAAACATCTTGGTGTAGAATTGGAGTGATATCTTTTGTTATTTCATCCTATGCTATTGTAAATTGTAAATTGGTATAAATTCATAGCATAACGAAGATATATCAAGACAATAATTTTTGAAAAGAAAATTACGTCAAACTACTCTAAAAACCCTTCTCCGTACAAAGAGGACAAACCCTTATCTTTTTGAAAAATGCAACATGTCCCGAATAAATATACTGAAATATTCTCGAATTTATGTGACAGGTGATATGGTGCTTATCTAAAAATATATATCAACATGTATACCATTGGAACTCCGTGTATGAGAGAAATTTTACTAATACTAGCTCATTATTTAATTTTATCTCTTAAAATAATGGATTATATCACCTGTTACATAGATTCGAGATTTATTTCTGAATATTTACTCGTGACATGTAGTGGTGCTCAATGTTTTTCATATACAAGTAAGGCCACTTCCACTTTGTTATAAGTGATGCGTGACATCGCATAAGTAGGTCATGTATGGGCGTCAAAAAACAAAAGAAATGTCCTTCTACCTTCTTTTGTGTATACTTAGTGTACTTGAGCTCCTTTGTCTTCTTTTGAAGTCAGCTAAAACAAAATGGGTGGCTAGAGCTATGTCTATATGTATGTGTGTGAGTGCTCACCTCCTTTTGAGGTCAGCTCACTGTGTATCTGAAAATTGTGCATTCACCCACATAAGACGCATGAACAGTGTATTATCATATATGTGTAGTTCGAGAAAGCTTATCAGAAAGAAATGCTCCCCCTCCTCTCTTTCAACTAAGCTTAATGGCATTTGCTTTAACTAACTTCTTCCCTTATTATATTTGATAATAACATAAGAAATTGAGGAACATATGCCCTGCACCAATTGACCCTTCCTCCTCCTCAAGGAACACAACATGATACATGGACCAAAAATGGGTTTAGTGGAGATCTAGAGGTAAATCCACTTGAATTGATTCTATATTGACCAACGTCACCACTAGTTAATATCTTTATATATTGCTTACAATTTTGTCTCCAGAAATTGAAAGACAAGCTTGGATTTGTCAGCCTCCAACTTTTAATTTCTTCGGTCTGAATGGTTGAATAACTCACGCTCAACTTAAATCTTATTATAAATGTAATCCACGTATTCGCAATATTAGTCACAACCTAAAAAAAGCTGACACTTGTTCCAAAATATTAATGAATTGGTCAAGCCTATTTTACATCTCATGATTTTAACTTTTATAATATGGAGTTCCATCTGCATTTAATTTCATCCATACAATCATTTGGTGGATTTAAATTCTTATGGCTTATAAAGTATTCCCTCCGTTTCATAATTTAAGTCCACTATTTTATTTTATAATGTTTCAAAATATATGTTCATTTTTTTAAGATGATTGTACTATATTTTATATGATTCCTAAATTACTCTTTTCAAATTCTATTATCCTAAAAGTTGGCTCCGCTATATAATAATAACATTAATTTTTAAATAAGGACTAATGTGTAAATATATTCATTACTACTATAAAAAGTAGGTCCTATTATAAAAAGTTGGACTCTCAAATATACCCATAAATTTTGGGACAGGAGTTAAAAGGAAAATGCTAAACGTCATGAAATTTTATTATAAATTGCTTTCATGAAAGATGTGGCAAGTGATAATACTATTGATATTTGGTATTTGGGAGGAATCTCACCAATACTAACTCATCATTTAATTACCACATCATTCAAAATAAAAATTCATAAAATATTTTTATGAAATGCAACATTGCTCGGGTTAAAAAGCCGCCCCCAAGGCTTTGGTCGAATTAATTAATGAGTTGTCCATCGAGAATTCGAGATCGATCTCATAGAAAGGCTATTACCAATTTACCACCCACATGGGTCCCACAAGTACAGGTGTCCCACCTCCACGCCCCCCTGACTCTCAGGTTTAAACCATAAAAACTCGTAACCTTAATATTAATTCTCATGCTGAACAAACCTTCGTGAGAGTGTAGAAAAAGACCGAAGAGCAGAGCAATACACAAACCACTCTGTTATATATATATATCATATATATAGCTTTTTTCTTCTCCAGTTCTGCACCATGCCGACCACAACGTATGATCGGTCTAACCAGGCTCGAGCCATGTCCATGTGGCGGTCTTGCCTTGCCTCCGCCTTCAGGACCACCTTAACTTGCACCATCATAGGATGCACCACCCTCTATGGCCCCGAGTCTCTCCGGCGGCATATAAGATACCCAGCTTTTTCCTACGTGACGGCGATTCTTATAGTCACCGATGCCAAGTTAGGAGACACCTTGCGAGGTTGCTGGCTGGCGCTGTACGCGACGGTCCAGGGTGTGGGTCCTGCCATCTTTAGCCTGTGGGCAATAGGGCCGGCCAGATTGACGACGAACACCACAGCTCTGGCTGTGGCGCTCAGCTCGTTCGTGGTGGCGCTGCCGGAGACCACCCACTTGGTGTCTAAGCGGATAGCGCTGGGTCAGATTGTTATTGTGTACGTGATAGCTTTTATAAATGGTGCTCACACTGACGCTGTTATGCACCCTGTCCACGTGGCAGTAAGCACCGCAGTTGGGGTTTTGGCTTGTGTCTTAAGCCTCTTGTTGCCGTACCCAAGTTTGGCTTGTTACGAGGTAACAAAAACATTATTATTATTATTATTATTATTATTATTAAAGTTTGCATTTTCGATGTCACACGTGTGTGCATGTTTGAGGGGATAAATTGCTTAATATTTTTTTGTTTTTCAGGTAAGACAGAACTGCAAGCTTTTTGCAGACAATGCTTCACAGAGGCTAAAGCTCTATGTGAAGGCATTCTGTGCAGAAGACAGCACATCTGCACTAGCATTGATCTCTCAAGCAAAGTCATTGGCTATTACTGCAACCAAACTTCTCCAAACTATCAAATGCAAGCAAGTAAGCAAGCTACAAAAGAAATTAAATATTTGATAGAGTACTTCTATTACTATTAACAATATTGGAAAGTGAACTTTGATGTACCTTTTTTAATTCTCTTAAATCACTCTCATTAATTAACAGGAAGGCATGCAGTGGGAGAGATTTCCAATCAAATTCTTGAGGCCTTATTGCATAAACCCAGGCGATAGATTGCAAGATCTAGAGATTCCTTTAAGAGGGATGAACATTGCTTTAACCAGTTCTCCTTCAATTCCAGTTAGAATGCTGGACCAAGACCTCAAAGATGGTGTAATCACACTACACGAGAACATTGTTCAAACCCTTGATCATATTAAGAGCCGCTTGCCTTTTGATTCTGTCCGTGAATCAAATCAAACCAGTGTGATGAAGAACTCTTTCCTAACCCTTCAAACCATTATTACACCAACCCAGAAAGATTTACCCTCGTTTTTCTTCTTATTTTGCTTGAAACTCATTCATAACAAGACAACAGCCACTTCATCAAGTGATTATGCTAAAGAAGGATCAGTTGATCATTCACTTAAAAAAGACAGGTGGTTCTTCAGGGGGATTTGGAGCAGTTCGGCCATGAACATAAGCAAGAAAAGGCTCATGCCAGCCTTTAGATGCTCACTTTCTGTAGGCCTTGCTGTGTTTTTTGGTTTGTTATATAGCAAGGAAAATGGGTTTTGGTCAGGACTCCCAGTAGCCATCAGCTTCGCATCAGCAAGAGAAGCTACATTTAAGGTTGCCAACGTTAAAGCTCACGGCACTGTGTTAGGAACTGTCTATGGAGTATTGGGTTGCTTTCTTTTTGAAAAATTCATGCAAATAAGGTTCATGTCTCTTCTTCCTTGGTTCATTTTCACCAGCTTTTTACAACGTAGCCGTATGTATGGACAGGCAGGTGGGGTTTCAGCAACTATTGGGGCAGTACTAATCTTGGGTCGCAAGAATTTTGGTCCTCCAACTGAATTTGCCATTGCCAGAATCATAGAGACCTTCATTGGATTGTCTTGTTCCATCATTGTAGATATTCTCTTGCAACCTACAAGAGCTTCTACTCTAGCTAAATTTCAACTCTCCCAAACTCTCCGGACATTGCACGAGTGCGTCAACTCGATAAGTCTTCATTCTGGCAAAGCCAAATTGGAAGAGAACCAAAAGAAGCTCAAAACTGATGTAGATGAGTTAAGAAAACTCATTGGAGAAGCTGAGGTGGAGCCCAATTTCTGGTTTTTACCTTTTCATAGTGCTTGTTATAGTAAGCTCTTGGTGTCTTTGTCAAAGATGGTGGATCTCCTACTTTTTGGAGCTTATGCAATTGGATTCATTGAACAAGAATCAAAGAAAATAAACATTGTTTGGAAAGAGACATTAGACAAGCTTGATGGTGATCTTAAGCTCTTAAAGGAAATGAGTGGCTTTTCAACAAAATGTTTTGAGGAGATCAAAAAGAATCTTCAAGAGAAGAACATGCCTGATGATCTTGAGTTGGGAAAACCAAGAAATCCAAATAATTTTGGTGTCTCTGCTTCAGATGAAGATGAGAGAGAGAAGATCATCAGTTCTTATCTTCAACATTCAAAAGAAGGTGTTGACAGAATCCATGATGTTGAGGGTGAGTATGAGTTCAAGAACCAAGTGGTCTTAAGTTTGACAGCTCTAGCATTCTGCATGAGTAGTTTAATCAAAGAAAGAAGAGAGATTGAAAACAGAGTTAAGGAAATTGTACAGTGGGAGAACCCTTCAAATCAAATAAATTTGTAAGAATTCATGTAAGATACAATCCTTGTACAACACATTTCATGTTGAACCAATTTGATAAGTATTTGGAAGTTTAGAAGTGCTTGCAATTACAGGACGAACCTAACCTCTGTGGAGCCAACCTACTTCACCAAACGGGTGCCAACCTACTTCACTAAACTTGTGTAGACAGAGAGAGTTCATTATCAATCACAAATAACTTGATAAAACTTGAAATAAACTCAAGTTAATGTTCACTGTCTTTGCCTGCATATGAAATTATCGTGGACATGTTAACAATCCTTTGTTGTTTTTCTTCTATCTCTAAACTTCTCATTCTATTTTGTTTACTCTCGATCTTTCAATATTCATATATCTACTCGATTATTTTGATATTGTCTTCCTTCGAACGTACGTGGAAGAGACACCACCCACGAACTCTGAAGTTGTATTCTGAAATTGATACAACTACCTACACGAGGAAATATCGATTTTACGAAAGTGCCTAGCATACCTCTCAATCTCAAATACTAGTTTTCTTACCTTTCTCGATCAAATATATTTTTATCTGTGTTTATATTCTATTTGTGTGTTCTTCATTTTACTTATTTAAAATTATACCATTGTTCTTTCTATTGTTGTATGTATAAATTGTAATCCTTGTTCATTCATTTTTACGAAAATTCATGTATGTATTCATTCCTCTTATAATTATGTGTAGATTTTATATCCATATTATTTGTATTTTATATTCATGCCTCTAGTTTTTCCCATGACATTTTATTAGATGATAATTTCGATTTGTATTGATCCCATATTCTGTGATATAAAATATACAAATGCCATGAGAAAACGCATTCTCTACCACTTTCTTTTCAACAGGCAACTAAAAAACTTTCTATTTTTTCGTATACAAACTTTACTCAACCTCTATCTTAGGTGTGATCTCTTCTTTGTTTGATACCAGGTGTGATCCACTGTCTTAGGTGTGATATCTTCTTTGAAAAATCATTAAGAAACGTAAAATACAAAAACTAATGTATACAATGAGAAATGGGAAAAGAAAGCGTAAATTGTGGCATAAAATGCGGGAAACTTTGGGTGACTAGTTTGTAGGCTGCAACCGAATTTTGTGCATTCACTCACTAGTCACTGCGCATATGTATGCTCTACCAACTGTCCTTTCTTTTCAATTAAGCTTCGACAGATGAAGGAAAATGCTACATGTGTCGAATAAATATTTTAAAATATGAGCAATGCTACGCGTCATGAAAATATTTCATGAATTTTTATCTTGAATGATGTAACAATTAAATGGTAAGTTAGTATTGGTAGGAATGTCAATGGTATTACCACTTGCCACATCATTCATGAAGACAATTCATGATAAAATTTCATGACGTTTAACATTTCCCTTAAAATATATCATGAATTTATATGGCAGGCGATATGGTGCTTATCTAAAAATAGACAGCAACATATATATTACCGAAACTTTATGTATGGAGAAAATTCTACCAATACTAACTTACCATTTAATTTTATCTCCTAAAATAATGAGCTATATCATCTACCACATAGATTCAAGATATATTTTTCGATATTTATTCGAAACGTGTAGTGTTGCTCACAAAAGAAATACCTTTTAACTTTTTTCCTTAAAAAAAACAATATTTCCCTCTATAACATGTCATCTCACATGTAACTCATGTAAGGTTTAGATGGATGAATAACAATTTCACAAAATCTATTTATGTCTCACAAAATGAGTTGTATAGGGGTTGGTTGGCATACAACGTCTTGGTGTCACCCGAGTAATATCTTTTGGTACTCCATCTCAAATGGTATGAATTAACACTGACCTTTCATAGTATAATTAAGATAAATCATCACAATAATTTTTGGAAAAAAAGAATACATCAGACAAAAGAGTAGAGAGATTGTAAATGGAATTATACAGTGGGAGAAGTCTTCAAGCCAAATAAATTTTAAGAATTCAGTGGGATACAATCTTTATACAATATATTCCACTTTTAAGTTGTAGAGAGAGAAAAGACAAATGGGTCTTTTAGAAAGAGAGTAACCAAAAGAATAAATGTTTAGAAACAGAGTAACCAAAAAAATAAGAAAAATTTATTGCTAATTCCTACTTTTCTCATTGAAAAACAAATAAGTTTTACAAAAAAAAATTTAGGACTAATAAGACATACTTTTTTTATTGAAAGACAAATAAGTTCTAAATTTTTTCTTTAGAGCTAATAAGTCCTACTTTTCTCATTGAAAGATTAATAAGTCCTAAATAATTTCTTTTAGGACCAATAAGTCCTAATTTTGAATTTTTTTTCCATTTAAGTCCTAAATCACTAAATTTTTCATTCATACCCTTAATAATATATATATATATATATATATATATATATATATATATAAAAGTCCTAAATCACTAAATTTTTCATTCATACCCTTAATAATATATATATATAAAATTTCAACTCAAATTTTCTTATATACCCTTACAAAAGTGAACATAAAATTTGAATAAAAGGTCAAAAAATACATGTTATTAATTTTTTATAAAATAATTAACTTTTTTGTACTAAAATCGTCTATTCTATACAAGTCTTTGAATTGAATTTAATTTAAATTAATTATTATTCAAACTTATAATTCAATATTATTGAGTAACTAATTAAAACTTAAAGGATTATTTAAAAAATAGATTATATATAATTATTGGATAAATATATAATTATAAAATTTTACTTCCATTTAATTAGTGTGTAAATGAAATATGTAGTGATTTAAAACTTAAATAATAAAAAAAAATCAAAAGTAGGACTTATTTGTCTTTCAATGGGAAAAGTAGGACTTGTTGGTCCTAAAGAAAATTTTTTAGGAGTTATTTGTCTTTCAATAGAGAAAATAGGACTTATTGATTCTAAAGAAATTTTTTTAAGACTTATTTGTCTTTAAAAGGGAAAAGTAGGACTTAAGACTACTTTGTTCAAACAATAAATGTGAAATTTCATTGCAGTATTCAGTTGTAATTCATCGTCAAGACATAGTAGGTACTCACTTGTAAGTACCTAAGTATTGTAAGTATTGTCCATATTATATATGTTATATTTGTGGCCCATAGTTTTTAGGATTAAAAAATAAACAAATATTTTTCTTTAGAAACCATTCAGATAAATATTATTTTTGGTGTACCATTAGTAAAAGAGTCAGCCCATTTTAGTCACCCAATGGTTGGTTCTTTATAAATTTGCGGGTTCTTGTGTGAGTACCGACACCCACCGATATACTGGTGAGACTCGATATCGGTGGTGGGACTTGATATCAATCCTTGCCAATACCGTTTTCAACTAGTTGGTTCCGCGAACCATGATTGGGATACAATCTCTTGGTGTCTGATTTTTTTTTTTTTTTGTTATGAATGAAAAATATGTATAGAAAAATAGAAAGATACAAGATCGCAATAGGGCCAGAGAACAGACCAAACAAAGTCAAAGACAATCCAAAGAAAGAGCATACAAAAGCAGAGCCCCAAATTAAGCAATTATAAGAGCCCAAGGGCCCAAGCTCAGTAAAAAAACCGACCAAGGGAGTCATGAATTTAAGCAAGAAAAGGCTCATGCCATCCTTTAGATGCTCACCTTTTTAGGTCTTGCTGTCAAAATGAAACCTAGGATGAGAACGTAAAATAAGGAAAGAAACGTAAAGTAAAATGGGATCGAAAAAGGCATCCATTTCTTTGTCGTATACAAACGCTACTCTGCCACTCACTTTCCACATTCACTCACTTCTACTTTGTAGAATGGAAAAAAGAGTCTAGATTGGAACGTAAAATAGGGAAAGAAACGTAAATGTAAAATAAGATAGGAAAGAAACCTAGATGGGAATGAAGGGTAAAATGGGCGTAAAGTAGAAAAAAAAAAAAGCGTAACATAACATGGGGTTAGTAGACTGCATCTCAATTTTGCACATTCACTCATATGACACCTAATTATATAATGGATTGCCATGCTATTGATATCAGCTCAGACAACCTTCTGCCTTCTTTTGAAGTAAGCTCAGGCAAAAGACCGAGATACCCTTCTACCTTATTTTGGAGTCAGCCCAGCCCATACAAAAGAAGTATATTATGTATGTCCTCGTTTGCTTTCTTTTGACAGAATGGGTGACTAGTGTTATATATGTATGTGTGTTAATTGGATACAATGACTTAGTGGTGCACGCGCAATACAACGACAGATCCTCCTTATTTTGTATCATACTAAATGGGTATTAATTTAACACAGATCCTTAATGCTCAGACAAAATGAGTTGTATGTGGATTGGTTGGGATAATATTTCAACATGAATTAACACTGATGTTTCATATTTTCATCCCATATTATCGTAAATGGTATGAATTAACACTCATCTTTCATAGTATACTTAAGATATATCAAGACAATAATTTTTGGGAAAAAAAAATACATCGACAAAATGATGCTACCTTCTTTTTTTACCCGTATACAAACCGGTAAAGAAAATGCAACGAGAAAAACGTTCTCTTTTTTCGTATATGTTTTTTGGTATGCAAATAGTCTACTTCCACATTGTTACATGTACAATCAATCAGGGCCGGCTGGTGCCTTAGGTGGTCTCCTAAGGCGCCAATAGAAAGTCTCAAAAAAAAAAATTCTTATATCATAAAATTTTTTTAAAAAAATAATTTTTAAATAAGTATTATTAATTATTATTTGATATTAATATATTAAATATTAAAAGGCCCATTTTATAATTTTCGTCCAAAGCCTCAAATTATGTTGAGCCACGAATGATACATGCATGTGTAGTATGAGAAAGCTGTTCAGAAAGAAATGCTCCTCCTCCCTTTCAACTAACATTGTGATCTAAAATAACAATGAAGAACTTCGCTTTAACTAACTTCTCCCATTATTTTATTTGATAAGAACATCAGCCGTGCACCACTTGACCCTTCCTCCTCCTCAAGGAACACAATCTGATACAAGGACCAGAAATGGGTTTAGTGAAGATCGAGAGGTAGTCCATTTTAATTGATTCTATTTTAACCATCATCACCACTAGTTAATAGCTTTGTTGCTTACAATTTTGTCCCTAGAAATTGTAAAACAAGCTTGGATTTGTCAGCCTTCAAGTACTTCTACTTTATTCGGTCTTAACCTAAGCTTCTTCAGAGTCATTGTTGAAGAACTCATGGTCAGGCTTGTCAGCTTTCGCAAACAGATCAATTGTTGGGTAATTCAGAATTAATTCAGATAATCCATTTAGAACATTAATGGTAATTTGATATTCTTTTTCTATCAACTTATATTTTCAGAGGTATCAATTGTTAATACAGAGTATTAGAGCAAAATCTAATAAGTAGGCTTATCACATGATTTTCGTACCACTGAAAAGATAATCCAAGAACTGTGTAGATTGGTTTTGCAAATTAAGCCTTGCAGCAAGTCTGTACTACATTTGGAAGGAGCGCAATGCTAGGTTAAATGGAAAGAAGAGCTCTACAGGAATCAACAAGTTCTAATTTTGATTATTGATACAATCAGATGCAAACTTCTTAACACAAGTTAGAAGAATTGCGGGTCTACCTTTCGGATCATGCTTGACTGGAATTTTTCCTAGTCATTCATTCGCAACAATTCAGAATCCTAATTTTCGATTTTCTCGTTTGGATTAGGCTTTGGGTGTCTCAATGTCTAGGCTTGGTTATTATTTCTATTAGTTGGGTTTAACTCGTTAAACTCAATCATTTCTTTATACTAAACTTCGTAAAATTATTTCATGAATTGTCATTATAAATAATGTGGCAAGTAATAATACTATTGGAATTTCATGTATGTGGGAAATCCCACCAATACTAACTCACCATTTAATTGCCACATCATTTATGATAAAAATTCATGAAATAATTACATGATGTGTAGTATTGATCATATATATATATATATATTGGAATTGTGGTTGAAAGCAATTGTGATGGGAATTGGGAAGTAACTAAATTCTGATAGGATGTGTTCCACCTGATTATGGTTTTCTTCAATGATAATATGGAAAAACAAACTTATATCCTCGCCAATAAAATTATGTAGTCCAGAGCATTTTTAAAATAATACACACAACGTAATCTCACAGCTAATCACAAATTTAAAAAAAGCTGCTCTTCATTCCAAAATAATGAATTAATGGTCAAGCATATTTTACATATCATTTTACAATACCGAGTTCTGCATTTAATTTCATCGTTAGAATCATTTAGGTGGATTTAAATTCTTATGGGTTCACCAAATCTATTGATTGATTCCACAATTCAAACTGTATATGAAATCAAATTAAATGCAGATATATATATATATACACACACTAGTGTAATACATGAAGTACGTACCACCCACCAGTAATGGAGTATGGAGCTACGGTCTTCTTGCTCAATTTGCTTCTAAGCTATCCTACTTCTTTATTTTTATTTTCTTTTACATGTTTGAGCATGATTTTGGATCAGATCGAATACAGATTTTTTTGAAAATAAGTAAAAGAATGGGATAATAATGCAATAACTTCCATGCTTTGAAAGTTGAAACTTTTTCAAGCTTTGGTCCAATCAATTGGTAGCAACTAACACGAGAAATGCTATACATGATGAAATTATTTCATGATTTTGTATCATGATTGATATGACAGATAATAATTTTATATTTATAGAAATTCCACCTACAATAAATCTCTATTTTCTATTATTATTTTTCATTATTTTAGGAGATAAAATTAAGGGAAATGCTAAACTTCATGAAATTATTTCTATGAATTTCTATCATGAATGATGTAGCAAGTGATAATACTATTGGAACTCTGTATATAGGAAGAATTCCACTAATACTAACTCACCATTTAATTACCACATCATTCATAATAGAAATTCATGAAATAATTTTATGATGTATAGAATTGCTCTAAAATTAAATGGTGAGTTAGTATTGGTGGGATTTCTCCCATACACAGATTTTCGATGGTATTATCACCTGTCACATAAATTCGAGTTAAAATTTGTAAAATAAAATCGTAAAGTTTAGTATTTTTTCAAATAACACCTACATGTGTCCCACAAGTACACAGGGCCGGCCCTGGGTACATGCCACTCAGGCGGCCGCTTTGGACCCCCACATTTCAAGGGGCCCCAAATTTTTATATATATATATGTATATATATATGTGTGTGTGTGTGTGTGTGTGAGGACAAAAAAATAATTTATATATATATATATGTATACAATATGAATCAGAGACAAATTTGTCTTTTTTAAAAAAAAAAATGAGAGATATAGGTAGAATAAATATTGATGAGAAGAGAAAGAGAGCTATATATATATATATATATGTGTGTGTAGTCATGAGTGGAAGACAAAACTAAGAATGATGGGAGGAGAGAGAAAGAATTGTATTAAAGAAAGAAACGTTGGTATGGAAAAAAGAATGAAAAATTAAAAAGAAGCAAGAGATAAATAAATAAACTTGAATACATCATTTTGTTGATTATTGTAAACGGTAGGAAATGAGGGCGGGGACAAAGACACATGCTATTTTTCTTCTTCTTCGGCATATTCATGCACGCTATATATGTATTTTTTTAATCTATTTTTTTTTGTTTTAATTATTTAAGTGATTTCTGTTGTGTTTTTTTAAATCGATTTTTTTCTATTTTAATTAATTTAAGTGATTTGTGTTGTGTTTATTTTATTATTTCTTTTTCTGTTTTATTTAAGATAAATAAACCTTATTGATGTTCGGTAATTTTTTTATTTATATTTTTTGGAGTCCCATTAAAGTGAGATTGATAACTTGGAGTTTGAAGATTGCTTAGATTATCTACTTATAAGATTAGTTATTTTTCTTATGTCTACTTGAAAATTTGAATCTAGGTAAAAAAAAAAAAAAAATTTGATTCAATCTCAAAGAAAATGTTCTTCCTAAGTTTTATTAAAAACAATAACAAACAAAATGTGTCGATTGTTCATTTTAATGAAACATGTGCACTCTTACAATTTTTTTGCATTTATGAAATTATATGTATAAAAGGCCCCTTACTTGAAAATTACTTTGGGCCCCTTTTTATTTTGGGATTTTGAGTACGGCCTGCAAATACAGATGGTCGCACCTTAGGAATCCACGTCCCCCGGCCCTCATAACTCTCAGCCATGAAAACTCGTACCCTCAATATATCTCATGCTGTACAAACCATCTTGTTGCAAGTGGATTGGTTGGCATACACCATCTAGTTGGTGTCGCACGAGTGATATCTTTTGTTACTACCTTCCATATTATCGTAAATAGTAGAATTAACACTGATCTTTCATAGTATAAGTAAGATATATCGGGACAATAATTTTTGAAAAACTAAATAAATCATGGCAAAAGAGTATATAGATTGTAAAGGGAATTAAAGAAATTATATGGTAGAGAACCCTTCAAGCCAACTCAATTTGAAAGAATTCACGTAAGATACAATCTTTATACAATATATTCCATGATGTACCAATTTAAAAAATATTTGAGAGCTTACAAGTGTTTACAATTACAGGACAAACCTGACATTTGTCGTGCCAACCTACTTCACCAAACTTGTGCAGAGAGAGAGAGAGAGAGAGTTCATTATCAATCAACTTAATAAAACTTGACATAAACTCAAGTTAATGTTAATCCTCGGTACAGAAACTAACCTAATGTCATTTCACTTTTGCCCACATATGAAATTCACGTTGACTTGTAATTAACAATCCTGTTTGTATGAAACTTTTTAACATAAACAAGAGATCAGACAAGATAATTTTAATTGAATTGTCCAAATAAAGAGTTCGAAAGATAAAAAAGTTAGGACAATCTTAAGAGATAAGCTGATTAGTTTAAATTTTGATAAAGATGACCACATCTGATTACAACATTACTACTACACGTCCTTGTCACTCTCGATCACATCTTCTTTGTCTTGCAAAAAACTCTTGTCGAATTAAATCGTGCAAAAAATTACATCAACAAATTCAAATTGTGTCAATTGGCTTACTCGAGTTTCATAAATTTTGGGTAAAGTAATGAAAGATTGCAGCATCCTTATCGGTCAAAATTCAAAGTTCAGAAGTTATGAGGACCTTATTGATCAATTGGCTTGCTTGAGTTTTATAAATTTTTGGTACAGTAATGAAAGATTGCAGCATCTTTAACAGTCAAAATTCAAAGTTTAGAAGTTGTAAGGACCTTATTGATCAAACTTAAAAGATTAAAAACAAAAACTACGACTCCAAATATCGAAAAATAAAAGAAAAAAACATATTTGTTAATTTTAATTAGACCAAATAATTGGCTGATGTGGGTTGCACCCTGACATGACCCAACCACAAAAAAGATCTAGAAGGAAAGAGAGGACATTGTAGATTGTTATTAGTAATTTACCTTCGGGAAGAGGACTTTGAGTTGTACTAAACTATAGACTTCCAAATAGAAAGTAGAATATTATAGAAGCTTAAAATAAAATCAAAGTGCATTGAACACAAAAATAAAGAATGGAAATTAAACTTGCTTCAACTTGAATTCATTTGAACTAAAAGTCTACACTACAAGCTGGACTAAAAAATGGATTCAACTGAGGAGACTCAACTCAGTGTTGAATAAATAATCACTAAAGTAGAAGTTCAATTGTTTTGATTTAAATCAACAAAAAATATATATATATATATATAGCGTTGTTCAGTTGCTCCCTGATGTGTAGGGAGCAACATACGCGAATTCAATTTCAGTCGTTGGATTTTATTGGGTGGTTTTGTACTCAAAAAATTAGAATTTGTGTTTAATTGGTAGTATTCAATTTCAGTTATTGGATGAAATTCAACGACTAAAATTGAATTCGCGTATGTTACTCCCTACACACCAAGGAGCAACTGAACAACGCTGTGTATATATATATATATATATATATATAATGTTTACCAACAATTACTTGCCAGCCTACTTGGGCCAAACTACTAGACCACAATAAGCTTTCGTACCTAAGCCTAGACCCTACCCATGCTTGGGCCCATCCCGAGTTTGGGCCTTAAAACCGTTTTTAATTGGTTACACCTAATGTGGAACGGGCCCAACATGCTTGAACAAACTTAGGTCAACAGGATCCAATTAAATAAAGCCCTCAAGTCCATTTGTGAGAGAGTTCGAGTTAGACTCCTCATTCTCTTTTCTCATGGCCAGGTTTTAAAAAAAAAAAGAATCTGGTCTAAATTCATTGATCTTCATCTGACCAATCACCAACCTCCAGTCCAATTACACTTGCACGATTAATTACTAAAAAAACAAAAATAAAAATTAAATAAGCAGCTCTTGTAGTCTACACATGTGTACCATACACAGTCTCAGTGTAGTAGAGTACACGTGGCAATCAATGAAGGCATCACCAATATAAAAGAAAAAATGTGCGAGAGTATCGTATTCCATACTCTTCTTCTTTAGTACTCCTTACCCACTAAGGCCTCGATACCAAAGCATATCTCTTCACGTCTCTCGATCATCAAAGAAATCATATATACTATATCTGTATGTTATATATATATATATATATATATATATAGCTTCTATACAGCTACATTTTTGTGAATCTCAAAACCCTTTATTTTCTACTACTACTACCTCTTAGAAGGTAACCGTTGAATTCAGATTTCAGAATTACTTGTTAGTCTCAGTCTATGAAATGATATAAGTTTGGTGCGATCTCTGTTTCGGTCATCATCGTCGAGGAGCTATCATTAACTTTGATGTTTCGTAAATTTGAAGCCTTCTTTTTATTTGATTTTTTTTTTTCAGTTCTCTTGCACTCAAGTTGGCAGTGTTTGGTGGTAGAAGTTTCCATTTTTTATTATTATACACTGTATGTGTGTGTCAATATATATAAGCAGTTGATCTTTGCGTTTCTTGGATCAATACAGAAATTAGGGTTTTGGGTGCTCTTTATCTAAATCTCACGATCAGAGGTTTTTCTTGTTCTGTTCTTCTGTTTGTTGATCTGCAATGTGATAATCTCAAATATATATGTGCATATGAAAATGATTTTGAAGTTTGTTTGATATAAAGTGTAGTTTGATATGTCTGATTGAATTGCCTCATTTTTTATTGAAATATATATATATATAGATATATAAGACATTAATTCTATGAAGTTGGCACACTGTGGCAGAGTATTGAGTTCTGTTGGGGGATCTAAGCAATGGCAAAGAATTCTTCGAATGGTGATCACATAACAACCACAAAGCCGCCTCCATGCCCATCTCCTTTGCGAAATTCAAAATTTTTTCAGGTAAAGTTAATTGTTGGAATTTTCCATTTTGTTAATACATAGTTAGCTTTGGACTTTGGCTTAGCTTGTTGTGATTGGTTCATTCTGGTAAAGAATAAGATGTAGAGCCAGTCAGCTTGACAGACATTGTGAAATTGTTATTTTTCTATTTATTTTATCTCCTAAACCTAGTGAAATTCATTAATGGTCAATGTAGAGGAAACGCGTCAGAATTCATTGTCAGATGCATCTAATACTTCACCCCTCCCGTTATGAAAATTTAATTGAAGCAAGAATCATTTGCAGTTCATAAAATCAGATCAGTAAATGTAGTAGAGCTTAGTCTGAGCATTGAAGACTCGTTGTGATTTTGGCATCTGTGGGTCCCATAGTAAATGGTGAAAGAGTGATGGTCGTCACATCACATGGAGTAGTTTTTCTATAGCTTGCCCATCCCAGCTGCACATCTTCTAATATTCCCAGTCCATGTTCTTGATATTTAATTGAGTAGCCACAGAGCGTTATGACTACCATATGATTTGATGGATAATTCTTTATCAAATGTTATCAATGTTTGTGTGTTCCTGCGATCCTTGAAATTTATCTCTTGTATAATAATCACCATTTAAACCAACATCACCATACGTGCTATATTTTCATCCTTATCATTTTTGTGCATTCATGATGCATATCTAACTTGCATTCTTGGTGGCAGTCCAATATGAGAATTCTGGTTACTGGTGGAGCTGGCTTTATTGGTTCTCACCTAGTAGACAGACTGATGGAAAATGAAAAGAATGAGGTGAACATAACTTTCTTTCTTACCCAATCTCAAGTCTCTTTGTTAATCCCTAAGAGATGCAATATGAATGTGATACTTTTGTTATAACAAGCACCCATAACCATGCAATACCAACTAGAAAAAAATGAGAAACCGATCTAAAAGGTTGCGGCGTTACATGTAAAAAATGAATATAGTAACACTTTGTTTTTTAATTCAGGTAATTGTTGCTGATAATTACTTCACTGGTTCAAAGGACAATCTTAAAAAATGGATTGGTCATCCAAGATTCGAGCTTATTCGTCATGGTACTTTATCATGTTCTCTGTTAGTGTTGTCACTTGTGCATATCTAGTACTCTTGTGGCTTTCATCCATATAAACCCTAATCTGTTACATGTTCCACGATATCCTTATATACATAACCTTCTTGTCCATCATTATACTATATTTTTTCTTCTTTTTTTGTAGATGTCACAGAGCCATTGTTGATTGAGGTTGATCAGATATACCATCTTGCATGCCCCGCTTCTCCAATTTTCTATAAATATAATCCCGTGAAGGTGTGTATATTATTGTCCAATATTTGCTTATCATTTGTGCAGTTCATTTCTGTTTCTGTGATATATCATATACTGATCATCTGATGTCCTCTCTCAAGTGTGAGCAGCACCACTTAAACTTTCTGCTCATTGTTAGCTGTAGGCTGCAAACATTGTCATTCTATTGCACTATCCTAGTGGATGGCACAATGTCTAACCGGATCATTTGTTCCCACTTCCCTCTTACCCTGTCCTATTGTTGTTTACCTACCCTGTTGGTCTGGTGGTATGTTATGATTATTATTATCATAATTGACAAGCTTTTTAGTCGTGCTGATTGTCTGTAAAATACAAAATTCATCAAGCATTTATTTTGGCCTCATCCATGCCAGCTGGGATAGTGCCATCTTCAGCCTGAAGACAATATAAACTGGCTCTTTTATGCATATGTCCTATCACCTACCTTATTTCATTTTTACGTTTATAATTGAATAATTGCGCACTTATGCCTAGTACTCTTAATGCAAGAAATGGTCTAATTTGTAAGAAATTGCTACTCTACAGACAATAAAGACAAATGTTATTGGCACATTAAACATGCTAGGACTTGCCAAGCGAGTCGGAGCAAGGTCAGGACACTTGACTTTGTATCTATTACTTTGACCAGGTGTCATCTCTCTTCTCGTTTTACTCTTGTTATGATAATGTTGTACAGGATTTTGCTTACATCAACCTCAGAGGTATATGGCGATCCCCTTATCCATCCCCAACCTGAGAGTTATTGGGGTAATGTTAACCCAATTGGTAAGTTTATCTTGTATCGTAATTCGGTGGACATATCTATGCATATGAGAAAGCACAAAGGCTGTTATTTAGTTATATTTCTGTTTGCAACATTTCAAACTTCTTTACTATTTGCTTTACATGAGCAAAGGCAAGCACAGTTGATTACTGTTGAACCTGGTATAAAGAAAACTAATTTTTTATTTAAATTTTTTTCAAATGTTCACATGGGGAGTATAATATCCCATTGTAGTTACTATCAATGGGCCAATTTCTCTTAGTCTCAAGTTAAAATGATGGCATCACAACCAGTGTTGTGAGATTTTATTCAATCATTAACAGATAAACTTTAAAAAATTGTGAAGATATATGTAACATATGGAAGAACTGAACTACTGTTTTAGTGTTTCTGTCATGTTGCACCAACCAATGTGTCTGTCTCCATTACCACTGAACATCCATGTCAAACAACTTGCACCGTGTCAAATACTAACACCTGCCCTTGTGCCCTTGTTGCATGGTCCATGACAAACGTAATCTTTGCACAATCATAGATTCGAAAAGCACCTACACTTTTTTCATAGTATAACTAATCTAGGACATGGTTTGGGGATATTTCAACTTGCTCTGTAGGAGTTCGGAGCTGCTATGATGAGGGAAAGCGTGTGGCTGAGACATTGATGTTTGATTATCACAGGCAGCATGGGATCGGTAAATATGTTGCTTCTTCACTGTAAATGAGGTTTACCTAAGTTAAATGTTTGTGATGCATGTCATTTCTCTTTTCAGAAATACGTATTGCTAGAATCTTCAACACATATGGGCCACGTATGAATATTGATGATGGTCGAGTTGTCAGCAATTTCATAGCTCAAGCGCTCAGGTAAGTTCTTATACAGTTACATGGCTTTTAAAAATACCAGCATCTCGCTATCTTCCTTGTTATTTGCCAAGAGCATGAACTGCAATATTCTTCTGTGGGTCCTTATGTGACTTGTGGCTGTGTCAAAATGGCTCAACCTTTATAGCAAATAAGAACAGAGATGTTTTTGCAATGTAAAGAATTGACAAAGAGTTTGACATGGAGACCTTAGAGAAGCACCAAATGTTGAACTATTAGTACAGTACCACGATGGCTATCAACTTATTTAGATGTGTTCTGATACAATAATGCTAAATATATGTTTGTTCATAAATTGATCCCTAGTAAATTTCATGCAGTTTTTTTTAATAAGTATCTTTATTATAACCCATTATCTATACTTATCTTTTAATTCTGGGGCCATCATTTTTCCCTTCAATTTGCACTCTGCAGGGATGAACCGTTGACCGTTCAAGCTCCTGGAACACAGACTCGAAGTTTCTGTTATGTCTCTGATTTGGTATGCAAGATATATTATCTTTTTGTTTAAGAATTTTATGCCCATGGGATTGATAATGCATCGGGTATTCTTGACCATTTATAGTGCTCATTTTTTTCCCCCCTCAAAATGTTGAAGGTTGATGGCCTTATTCGGCTCATGGAGGGTGAGCACACTGGACCAATCAACATTGGAAACCCAGGTTATTTAATGGACTGTTATCTAGAAATTTTTTTCAGAATAATTTTTTTATCTAATCTCTTCTATATGATTATCACTGATCTGGTGCTTGTTTATCAGGTGAATTTACCATGCTTGAACTTGCTGAGACAGTGAAGGAGGTCAGTACTATCTTTGTTGGGGTCTTCTTTTTCAACTAGTCATAATATTTGATGTTTCTTAGTAAGCCACATTGATTCGATAAACAACATTCAGTAATTGAGACAACTATAGGATGTTCCTTGGACTCCATAAAATGTTTTTCTGATATTTGCCGATGATGAGAAGAACCAAAGGGTCCCCAAAAGTAACACGGTAAACATCTGCAATGCTTGAGATTTGGATTTGGTGCTTGAAACTAAAAGGACCAAATCGAGTTGCCTTATTGGATGGGAAGTTGTGCTTTTAATTGATATTAATTCTATATAGAACAGATACCCATTGGTTTTAAAATTTTACAAAATGGAATTAGATTATTTATGTAGTTGTTAATGATATTTAAGATTGCTATAGCTTGCTGGGATAACTCTTGATTAGATTGTCCAAAATCATTTTATCGTCTAATTGTGAATTTTAAGTCATGGAATGTATAGATACGGGCACAAGGCTAAGTGGCAAAGACACTCATCAGAATGGTTACACCATTTGTATATGTCCAACTAGATGTCTCTGTTGCATATTATAGCAAGATTCCAACATTGCTTTGAGAGAGTGATGTTAATCATATTGAAATGAAATATTGGATATACGCCATTAATGTCCAATGTGTTGACTTGCAGCTTATTAATCCTAGCGTGGAGATAAAAATGGTTGAGAACACTCCTGATGATCCAAGACAGAGGAAACCAGACATCACAAAGGCAAAAGAATCTCTTGGTTGGGAACCAAAAGTCAAGTTGCGTGATGGCCTTCCCCTCATGGAGGAGGACTTCCGACTGAGACTCGGAGTTCCCAAGAAGTGAACAAACATCACAAGGGAGATGAAAATTGGCAGTCTAAGTTTACTTTTGGTACAGAATGAAATCAGACTTCATCAATTTTTGTGTTTCCTCAATATGTGGATGTCTTTCTTGCGCCTCTATTTTACTAATTTAGATATGTTATCCAAGTAAATAAATTGTTTGTATGTTTTGTGATTTGTTTTTCTTTTTCCTTGTTACAATTTTGGACACGGAGAAACTGTGAAAGCTTGTTGTTTGGTTATGAAATAATGCTGCATTCCCATTCCATTCTTTTGTTGGCTCAGGCTATTTGGTGAATGACAAATTAATAATACATATCAAATTCCTCTTGGTTCCTTTTTCCCAAAAAAAAAAGAAAAAAGATTTAATTGCAGTAGGAATATCATTTCATTAATCTAAGTTGGTGCATATGGTATTAGCAGACAGCTGCCTAGGTATGAAGCCTAGGTGTTTCATACCAATAGAATTCTGGTATTGGGTTGAGGCAATGTGATGAACATACCAGCGATTCCTAGGACTGGATTGTGACAACTACACATCAACCTCATGCGTTGGACTGTTCACAGAAGTAGTTTAAACATATATGAGTATGGAATAGGAAGCCAGACGTGTGCAATAACAAAGAATTTGGCTATCCTGGAATTAAGAGGAAACGCAAATGAAGCAAATTGCTGGAATCACTCCCCCAGTATTTTGAAATGAAAAGATGCTTCTTCAGGCTTTTGGTGCTCAAAAGTCGGATTTAGAATGGTTGGGAGTATTTGGGATTTGAAATTAAACCCAAGCCATTTATGTTTAACATAATGAAACCTTCATGATATCTAGAGTGCCTCTTTTAATCTATCAAGCATGTTCCCCTTATGAAATGTTATTGAGAAATTTTATGGTATATGGAATATATGATAGTGAGAGAAGTAATGAAATTAAATCAAGAATCTCGATCTAGACAAATTTATGCAATTCAATAGTTGAATACTCTCAATTCCAAAGGGGGAGTAGTGAGATGTGAAGGATTCAAGGCCGTGGCACCAAGACCAAGATGTGAGACACCTCATTCCCAATTTCATCAGTCCAGGAATGTACATAATTCCTCAGTATACATGATAATCACTGCTTGAGCATAATGCCCCAGCACACTGCATAGCTGTGGCTTGTGTCCCTTCTTTCTTACTCACCTGGTGTCCTTATAGATTTGGTTAACAAACGGGCCACATCAACATCATGCCTCAACTAAAAGAGCATAATCCAGTAGGCTAGAAGACTTGCAACTACAACAAAGACCCGCGGACTTATTCCTCAAGGTAGTTTTAAAAAGAAGCATACAAGTTTACTTATAAATAAATAAATAAAAATAAGCATTCAAGTTATATAACCAATCAACAAAATTTTTCCATTTTATTCAAGTCAACTAAAAGCTAATGGAAAATTCCACAAGAGTGTTTAGAGCATTGTCTCAGTTGTTATGTATTTAGAGCATTGTCTCGATTGTTATTGCAAACAATGAAAACAAAAGCAAGTAACCCTCCCTCAAGAGTGAGGACAAATCTGGCAACACATCTGCATCAGCTCTCAAAATTTCACCTACAAAACATGGGAAGCATTAAAAGAATAATAACCAACCAACTTGTCAAACCAAGAAATCATATCTGCTAACACAGTTGAAATTTTTGAAGATCCAAAATTTGTCATATGCCCAGAAAAATAAAATAACAATGATAGATAATGCTATCCTCACAATAATAGCAAGGTTCAAATTATTCTATGAAATATTTATTCATCAAGAATAATGAATACAGTACTTGTCCAAAATGCCAATGCTACAATATTCCCCATAAAAATATTTGCCATCAAAAATAAAGAATTACACAGCTTATTTCTTGATGATGATGGAAGAATGACCTATAAGAACCTGATAGTAGAGGATAGGTAGCTACTAAATTAATGGACTCAGAGAATATGCATTTGAACTCAAGCCCCTCGAGTCAAGTTACACCATCCGGAAGACTTGATATTGTGGATTTGTTTCTCCATGGAAAAGAGAGTTAAATCGCTCAAAACCATGGTCTAAAAGTAATATATATTAGAGTTTCCAACTCAAGCGAACTACTTGGGCCAACTACACAAACCTTGAAGAATGAAAATGAGTTGCACTACATTGATGAGAAAGTAGACCATTCGTTTGAAAGTTAACGTGGCTAAGCAATTGGCACTCGAGCAGCTCCTTAAACAGGATTCTGGACATATGAAACTCCAAGCATTCTTAGTGTGTCTCATATTTGAAGTGTAAAAGATCATAACTACTTATCCTACCAAAAAATTGTATGGGCCAAAATCAGCGAGATTGATTAATTCCAGACCATTGAACTCATATAATACAAATGATCTTATCTGCAAACAAATCCAAAGTAACAAACAATCCAATCATCACTATTCCCAACGCAATAAATTCAGAGTTCCACAACAAATCTATTGACACTAATATTTACATAATTATAAAATTATGGAAAGATTTATTCGTGGAAAATTTAATTGAAGTGCATTTCTGTCACCCGGGCCACAGCTTACCTAAGAAATAGAATACCTATATGCCTTAACTATTCTGCGTATTTATTCCCAAGATTGCTATTGATGAATGGAACTAAAATGAACAGGTGCACAAGATGATTTTGGAGTAACAATGCAAATTTGGGCGAAGTTCCCTGAGTGCGTAATCTAAAAACAGTATGGAAATTATATAATTCATGCAGCCAATTAAATATTACCAATCACACTTGTAAGATGAAATGTAGCTGTCTTGATTTGTACCACAGTAAAAGGTATATGCATGGAGTATGAGGGAGGTAGCGCTTCAAATATAACACACATGCACTCTTCATGTGCTATAATGAAATAAACAGCATAATCTGTGGTAATTCAACTACCTACACAACTTTTAATTCTTCAAATTAACCTAATTTTCTTCATTTGGTAATAAAGTTGTCTTACACAACATAGACGAGGAATACACACCTACCTAACAAGCTAACTCATCACAATAAGATCAATGCCTCGAGAATTGTGAAAAGGACAATACTTACCTACTCACCGGTGTGTAGGTAAGCCCTCCTAACAGCTGATGTGTTCCAATAAAAAATGAACACACCGGTGAGCAGGGAAGTATTGTCCTTGTGAAAAATATCATTGTCCTCACGCCTCATTCAAGGTGTGCTATTTTTCACCTGACTCCTCTTTTTATGAAGCGATTGTGATAAAAATGTACCTCATTGCGGCACCACCAGTATATATAAGCTATATATATCAATGTAGGATCCTTACTCCTTACTCGTTGAGCATTTGACTCCGAAAGCTAAGAGATGTGTTTCACACTGCTACCCTCGCTCAGAAACCATTACAGATTCAGAGAATAGGAATCATCATATATAAGCATGTATTTCAACAAAAAAAGCCTGGTTGAATCGAAGATATATTCGAGATCTAGGTATAAAATTGCGATGAAATTTCAGGGATTGGGGACGTACCTCTTGTGCCTTTGGACAAATGGTGATTCTTCGCATCCTCTTCTGCAGATTATTAATTGCAAATTCGATTGAAAAACTACGGATTTGGACTTGTTTACATACTTTTCGCGCGCGCGCATTTGTGTATATATATATATATATACAGAGAGAGAGAGAGAGAGAGAGAGAGAGAGGGGTGGTGGTACCAGTTAGGCCAAGGGAGAACTTGGTGATGATGGTGCCAGTGATGGCAAATCCAACGAGGAACGGCCAGTTACGGTTCCACTCTCTCCTGAAGAAAACGGGCCACGGATCGAATTTCGGCATTTCTTTCCCCGCTGCTGCTTCTTCCAATTCAACTTCTCTCTCTCTCAAAACGTAGTAATATAAAAGTAAGCAGTATTTTGGAAAGAATTTTTTTTCAGTAGTAACGTGAGGGGAGGCTCAAATGTATTTCGAGTTTCCATCTAATCTAATCAGCAGGTATGGGTGACCTGGAGTACCAATAATACAGTAATTCCACCGATACAAATTCATTATTATCATGGAAAATAAGGAATTTGAATTTGTATTGTGTGAAGTAGTTTACATACTGGATAATTAATATTTTTTTCTAATACTGGTAGCAAACTATAGCAATAGTTAAGGACCGAAAATTGAAAAGTCAAATTTGCCTTCAATTTCAAATTCATTTTTTATTACCAAAAAAAAAAAGAAAAGAAAAAATCAAGAAAGCAAAGGAACAAAGTCAAATATATTCCCTGGAACTTGCAATTTTTGTTAACCATTGTTGAGAGATAATTCAAGCAATCCTTGGTTAATGATGAGGAGACAAGCACAGTGGCAGATCAACCAAGGTTGTTGTTGATGAGGAGACAAGCACAAGGGAAGCATTAAGCATGCTATATCATCGCTCTAGTTTCCATCTGTGTTTGGTAATTCAAATCGCAGAGAAAGAGAGAGAGTAAAGTAGGACTGGTAGAATTTGAGAAACGTGAGATCAAAACAGTGAGATGTATATCACTACTTAAAAAAGTGTTTCTGCTTAATCATTTTTACTTTTTTTAGTTTGCGAGTGTTCTACCGGAATGGTCTCACTTAAATTATTACACATAAAAAATGTGACTAAAAGAAATTAATGGAAAATCAAATATTTTATTTTATTATGAGAATGCTCCTCCATCCCCAAGACATATAAAAAGAAAATGTAAAATTTTTCTTTATTGTAATTATATAATTCACATGTCATCATTGCTCCTCTCCTGGGGACCTTTCGGTTGATTCAATAGAATGATAATGCTTGTCTCAGATCAGGAGTTTCTTACTTATGAGTGATGTGAAATCGATACTAGAGAGACGTGTATTTAAAATTTTAAAAAAAATTAAATATAACAAGTATCCATACATATCTGTATCTATATTATTCGGAATTAGGTGTATCTATATTAAATATAACAAGTATCCATACATATCTGTACCTATATTTTATACGAATAAAAGTGAATGTTCCAATTTTTTTTTTTTACCTCAAATAAGAAATTAAAAATATAGAGTGCATGAGTTTTGTGTTCAACTGCTGCATGTCTTGAATCTTACTCCACTCTCAACTCGTGGAGAAGTTATTCACTGCTCCGGGTATTTTGTGATTAGATTGGTTGCATGATTTTATTTTTTTATTTATTAAATGCTTCCAAACTTCATTATTGTTCTAAATAAATTAAAATTTTATTTTGTAATAATAGATAATAAAAAAAATGATTTAGACATGTAAAAAAATGTCACTAACTGCACTGATTAGAAAGAATAACATTATTCACACTGAGGGCAAAGTTAGAAGAAAGAAAAACGTGAACAGAGTTAATAAGAAATAGTGTGATAACATATGATTTGATTGAAATTTATGGTATTAGATAGAGCAGATGAAAAAATATGATTCATGTAGTTGAACTTAAGTAGTTAAAAAAAATTGTTTTGTGCAAAATGAAAAATAATAATAAAAAGTACAAATATCACACATGTAGACTGCCTTGCTATCAAGAATAAAGGAAAATACTCAATTGCATGACAGCTGAGTAGCTTACATAATCAATTGCATGATTTGCATCCTCTCTCCAATTGAGAAATTTTTTTCAAGAATGTGAGATTTTTTTTTTTCATAAATTAGGGAAGATTGAAAAGAAATAAGAAGATATTTCATTTCACAAGGGCCAAACGCAAGCAAAAAAAATATATATATATATATATAGGATAGGATTAGGTGTTTGCTGGGGCAGGGTTGTTGGCGGGCTGCTATGTTTGGATGAGTTCGATGCCCTACTTGAGGACCCTAAGTAAAAGTCCACCATTATTGGCAGGAATATAATTTTTTTTTCTAATTTAAATGTATTTAATACGGAACTCACACCAGAGATAATAATGCTATGGTATCATTGAGTTTATATTTCATCACCCAATAGGCCAATAGTCTAATATCCATGTCTACATCTCTGACCAACAACGTGGTTGGTTGATGTGAATTGGCTATAATGCCTAAAAAAAAACCCCGCTGGCCTAACTGCCTACAAAATTTTAGAAGTGACATGTATAAGTGACAAATGAAAACATCACAAAGTTGTTATATAAGCCACCACAGCACATGACACGGTAACCTTGGACCTGATGTTACGATTTTATTTATCTATAAACATGACTATTATTTGATAACGAAAAAATGTTTAGTTTATTTTAAAAATTATAAATATATTTGTTAATCTTAAACTGTTTTCTTTTTTAAATAAAAATATAATAAATTGGATAAAAAGTCAAATCCATGTTACAACAAATCTATACAGCAATAACAATGCAAAAAATATACATAAAAAATAAATAAATAATATTGAATTACATATATATCTACATACTGCAAATTATACTATAAAATTAGAATAATCTACAACCCAAAAGGCCCCAATAAATAGTGGTGCACATGGTTTGGTTCCTTACGGTTATTGGGAGAATCGGAACTAGAACCGTTTCCAACGGTTCCTTAATTTTAAAACCGGAATCGTTGAATTCAGCTTAATTGGATTATTATAGGAGTTATATTTAACCTTATAATAGTTATAATAACTCCATTATTTAAAATCTTTTATATACTAAAAGGTTATTAGAACTATTACAATGATTTTATAACAATTGTATATATATATTCAACGGTTCTAAATCTAGTTCTGGTTCTAAGGCTTGGAATCGGAATCATAAATTTGGAACCAAAACCATAGTGAACTATTAGTTCGGATCAAATAAGTTCTTTATGGTTCCACCAGTTATTTGTGCACCCCTACCAACAAAACAAAATATATATAAATATGGAAAAGGTGAAGGTTTTTCAATTTGTATGGAGTGAGAAAAGGGATTTGGAGAACATTACTCTTGAACTTCTTATGCTACTACTTTCTTTTTTTATTTATATTTTCCTTTCAACACTGAAAATGAATTAATGATATGAGTACAAAATATAATTCTTGTTTATTTGACAAGTAGATAGTTGTGACTTCTTTGTTCTTTTCCTCAAATAAGTTTTTTTTTTTTTAGCATAGGTACTCCTAAGTAACTATTTCTTATTATCAAGTATATTAGTAATTATTCATATTGTACCAAATATTTTTTTCTCAAGGCAATTGATACTCTTTAATTATGTCTACACTTGATAATTCTAATATTTTTATCGTTGTATCAAGTAATAACTTTTTATAATTTTTTTTTATTTTCATTTTCTCACTTTTAATTTCAATTTTTAATTAAAATAATATAATCTCCATTTTAGATAAAAAAAAGAATTTTTTTTTTATTTTTATAATAAACATAAATACTAAAACATCATTTTGATGTTTAGGATTTGAGGACGAGCAATGCTACACGTCTCGAATAAATATTACGAATTTTAACTCAAATTTATGTAACAGGTGAAATAGTCCATTATTTTAGGAGATAAAATTAAATGATAAATTATTATTGGTGGGATTTCCCCCATACACGGAGTTCCTATGATATTATCACTTGGCACATAGATTCGAGTTAAAATTCGTAAAATAAAATTGTAACGTTTAGCATTTCTCTTTGAAGACTTAGTTACAATATTGTTTTAAAAATATTTTGACAATTTATAAACAAAACAAAACAAAAATGATCAATCATATTTATTTTAAAAAATATTTTTATAAACCATAAACACTAAAACATAATCGATTACCAAACCACCTGATTGATAAATAAAATGTGTTGCTACTTGTTTAGCATGCGACTCCATTTACATTATTTATCAGTGAGGAGGGAGCCTCTACCGGTGATTGTTGTGTTGGAATAAAAATTAAACACGTATTTATTAATTGTAAAGTCAAAAAAGAAATAAATAAGGATAATGGATCCCTGTTGAATGACTCTGTTTAACTAAAAATCAGATCACCACAAAAAATTCACATATCCTCTATCTACATGATGCATATATATATAAAAATAGAATCATAGAACTCTTCACCCAGACGATGGATTAGAAAAAAGCAGCACCGCTGAAAAAAGAAAAAGAGAACAGACATCAAGCAAAGTACCCATAACTCAATCATGGTGGAAAACAGCCAGTAGCGCCATGCAAAAAAAGGTGGAAAGCAAGAGAGAGATGAGAGGGCTGCAGCATTTCAGAGAAATATGGATAGATGAAAAGTTGTAAGAGAGATGAGAGTCAATATTCAGAGAGAAGTTTGAAAGATTTACAGAGAGAGCAAGGGAGAGGATATATGGCTGAATTTGTAACGCAGTTAGATCAAATATGTTTGTCATTTAAATGTAAAGGGCATCTTTTAAATTGTTGTAACAAAATAACGTTGTAATTCATTTGATTAATTGATACTCGTAAAGGAGTTTTTTTAAAAAAATAGCGGTATCAGAAAAAAGAATAATGGAAAGGAGGTGACTTGAATATATAACGCGGTTGCCCGGAATGAAACCGATTTTTTTTTAATTACTTTTCAAAGTCTGTAATTGTCAAAGACGTAGTCAATTTTTATTAGAGTCATCAGGAGAGATACCTACTACTAACCGATGAGCAGGTACAGCACTTTATCATTTTATCCGAAATTGATCTATAATCGACTCAACAAATACACGTGTAAAATTCCTAAACGTGTCATCTCCGGTCGGTGGTATTGCCTCTCTGCCACGCCACGCCACGCCATTTTGCACGTCAATGGTCTTGAATCTTCTTTATAAAAAAATAATATTATATCAATATCTATTGGTAAACGGAACAGCAGTTTCAAATATTCTCACAGTAATCTTGTCTGGAGAAGCATTCGAGAACGTTTACATTATTACACACACACACACACACACATATATATATATATATATATATATATATATATATATATACATATATGCGTATAATCAGAGCTTGTCTGGATCACAATTAGGGTTAGGGTTCTGCTTCTCTATTCTCAAATGCTCTTTTCTTGGATGTTACCGTCAAAATGCCCCAAGCTTCACCGCCTCGAACCTCCTCTCATCTATTCGCTCTTACTCAAGAAATCGAGAAAAAGCTTCAACGGGTTCGTCTTCTTCATTTCCTTCTTTTTGTATATATACAAACTTACATATTTATGTTTGGATGTACCTCTCTTTGCAATAAATTAATTTTCTTCCTTAACTGTTTCAAGCTTCTAATTCTTGCCAAATAATTTGTTTTAATAAATCATTTCCATTAATTACAGAGCTCCTCAACTGAAATTGCGCTTTGAATTTGTTGCAGGCACTAACTTCGCCGTCGCAAAGACGCAACCTGTTACAAGAGCTGTTCGCGGACATAGCTTTAGAAGTCGATGATAGGGCCAGAGGTAAGTTGAAGTTGTGCCTAACTCGTCTTCGACTCATTATGATTCTCAATGTGTTTATAGATTGTGTAATGTGAAAGTGGTTATCAATTTACAACAACAAAGCCTTTTTCCCAACCATTTGCAGTCGGCTACATGAATCCTACGTTCCCGAGAGTGACTCTATCATGTTCTACGTAGCATATGAGTGTAGGAAAATTCGGTGTCTACCTCTCTTACAAGATTAAAAAAAATTTAATATTGTCATTTCGATGAGATTAATATTGAGCCCTTATCATTAGTTGTGGCTGTGGTTTTTGTAGTTCCAGTCTGGACAATTAACTTCTTTCTTGGAAAACTATGTAAACAGAATAGCATCCAAATGCACCCTAAGATTGAATTAAATTTAATGCTAGAGGAAACTTTGCCTCATTTGTTGACGCTGTAATTTTCTCATGGACCATTACTTCGTTGGTGATTGTATGATATATGTATGAATTTACATAATTTTTTTTTTTGGGGGTGGGGTGGGGGGGTTGCATTGTTGATGGGAACTTTGAAGTATTCAAATAGTGTTGAAGGAATGTATTTTTGGTGATTTGACCTTTGCGTCAAATTGTGATCAAATAACTGTTCGAGGGATTACACCGATATTAATTTGCTCTGCAGATAGAGATCTACTAATCCTTGTCAGATGACTAGTTGTTAATGTGAGATAATGAGAGCAATGCTTTTGTGTCCGTGTTAAATTTAGAAAATTAGTAGCATTTCCTTGAATATTATTGAAAATTGGTTTAAGAAGCTATGTTTATCAAATATATGTGGCTCGTAATGGTTTTTTATTTCTTTTGTTGTATGTCTTCGTTGGTAATGGTTTCAGAGGGAAAATGCTATGATTTTCATAGTCAAAGGGATCTTCTAGCATATTAATGTTTCATGTTGTGAGTTTGTTGGAAGAATTAAGAATCGTGGGATGAAAAAAACTTCACTGCAAGCCTATTTGCTACATGCATATACGGATACATACAGTATATAGTGAAACGTTTGTGCATATGGAGGAAGGGAGGTGGTATAGGGTAATGGTCAAATTCATGCCGTTAATCTCTCTTTCTCTCTCTTCCGCCTTTTGGCGTCTGGAGTGGGGGTGGGTTTGAAGGGGGTGCCAGATGTTCATATTCTTGTTAACGGTATTCCCTGCTTAGATGCAAACTGTAGACTAGGACTGAGTTAGAGTGAAGAATAACTGTGTAATTGTTGAATTTGCATTGTTAGTTTATCTCTAAGTCTTTCCCTCACCTGTAAATCAATCTAATTGCTTTCCTGGTGAGATCCTGAAATCTCAAGATTGCTGCACTTCTGGTATCTACAATCAGGTATATATGGTTGCTTTAGAATTCTTAGCATGGATTTTATCTTGCATGGGCAATTGGTAATTTTGGTGTCATTGTTCTAAGCAGAAAAATGATGAACTTAGCTTCGAAGGGTGTATTGGCATTCATCATTTTCTAAATTTTGATGATCTGCTTGGCCTTGGTTCTCAAAGGATAATCATATGGCTAAGGTCTTCACTAGAAGATTTGGTAAATAGTACTCAACAATTTGGCATTTGTATCTCTTCTCATTTCTGGTTAGATTATTAGCTCTATCAACTTCATGCTCACCCATGCTTTGCTTCAGCTGTAAGTTGAGCATGGTTTTTATTTTGTGAAAAGGTTTTCCCCCTGTTAATTTCTTTTAATTCATTTAAACACAAACTTCATACCTATTGGGTTTCACTAAAGCTTATATTCATGTATATGCATTTTGACCTTGAAAATTCACTTAGTGGTGGATCCAGGAATTTTCTTTCTTTTCTTTTCTTGTTTTCCTTAAGTTTTTCCTTTCAGTAGGGGGGGTTGCAGTGGAGGGTCACTTCTTTTAAAAGTATTTGTTTACTAATTTTTTTTACTTGTGTAAAAAAGTCATACTTGAATTATTCTAATTTGAAAAGATGGTTTTAATTGTAATAATCTAAGAGAGAAAAATATTTATGTCCTTGTGGAAAAGAATTAAATTAAGCTAACATTCGCCAATTGAGGTGTTATTTCAATAATTTAAGTAGTATTACTTAGGTGCTATTTTAGTAATATAAATAGTATCATTCAAATACTATATTGTGTTTCCAATTCTTTTTTTGGAAGTATGATTTCATTAACTTGAATAATGTTTCTAATATCGTAAACAAAATATTAAAGTCAAAGGTTAGGGATCTAAGTATTGAAGACTGGGGAAATTTTGATGCAGGGATTGTTGTAGAAATCCTGAAAGTTAGAATCAGGTCTTGAAGCTGGGGCCATGAAGGAAATAGTGATTTCTTTGGGTGGGGTGTGCATGGTCCCTATCTGTCCTTCAGATCCGCTGCTGGATTCACACATAAACATAGGACAAAAAAATGCTTAGATTATAAAATAATTAATCTGTTTATCCTTGTGCACAAATGAGGGCACTCTAATGGATCTAATTTACTGGATGAATACTCCCTATACTTTTTAAAATCTAGCTATGAATTTATATGTCGAGGTGTTACAAAGAAAAGATGTGAATATGTGAAACTTCAATAATGGTGTGTGATAGGACTTGCATTTGAAATATTCCTTCATTTGAGTTATTTGTAGTTATGGCATTTTAATCAGTCATAACTCATTGCTCTAATAAGTTGATCGATGATGACAATGAAGATTTTATAGCCTTATTATATAAATATTTTAAACTTTGTCGTTATTGCCTCTAAAACTGGTAAATTGAAGGCTGTTCAGATTTCCGACTCAACTACGGTCTTTGATGTACTCATATTCTGCATTGGAATTGGAACAGATATAATTCTCAGCAGGGAAGATCTAATTTCCCCTGCAGAAGATGGGAATGTTGGTCCCTTGTGCTTTTACGACGTGCTTGCTGATCATTTCATTTGGGTGCCTGAGAATGGAAAACCAATTCTTGATTTGCTTGTCCAACTCTGGAGCCAGTCATTTGCATCTCACATTTTCTCCCTTTTGTTCCACAAATGGGTATGTGATCTTGTATATTGTAAACTTTTGCACTATTGTGTTGGAGAAGTTCTCCTTCAAGCTGTCTGATGTTGAACGCAGTAGTGAATTTTTTGCTTAAAGAATAAGCTTATTTTCTACATTTGTACTTCCTTCTCATATCTATTTTTAAGTCAATCAAATGAAATATATACATAGAGGGTCAAAGTTAGGTAATCTTTTTCTACACTACTACTTGTAGATTATTAACCATCTAGACCCCAATAGTTTACTGGTGTGTTCATGGCTTTCATAGCGGTTCTCTTCAAAGAGCTAGTGTCAGCTATCATCTGTACATTTTTTGGGGAATAATAGTTAATAGGACTTCTCAACCAATTAACAGGTGGAGGTAATGACAGGTTGTGATTTTGACTGACACATCTGGACAATAAAAGGAGAACAATTCTTACAAATAGTAGAAACTATAATCTGCTTAGTACTCCATATTGACATGCATTTTATAGTTTGCTTATTAGAATGAAGGGTTTGAATGTGAAACTTCAAGGGTTTTTTTTCCCCAATGGAACAGTATAATATAATTAATGATTTTAGTTTGTGTTAATTGGAAAATTACATTGGCTTCTGAAATCTAAGGGGCTAGTTCCTATGGAGATTCCCCATGGTTTAATTCCACACCTTCTGACGAAGGGGGATTCGGTGATTTCTTTACACACTGTGATTACTGTAGTTTCCATTTGGGTGGTCTTCCCGCCTACTAGTAAGTAGAACTCCGACCCCTGCTTATATATTGGACAATGACTTATTATTGAAATCTTGGCAAATGTTTCTGTTGTGGATATTGGATATCTGTGTAGAAGCAGCGGCCAAATCCAAATTTTACCCTCACCTGGGCTAAACTTGTGGGTAAAGGCTGTCATGTGAGAGGTTGACGCTGGTAGCAGTAATCATGTTACATCTAACAAGGGCTTAGGTCTACCCCCTTTGCACACATGTTAAACTGGAAACTGTTGTGTTGATTCTGGCGGACGGGGGACAAGTCATTTTAGATTTTTCCATTTTCAAGAATTCTATAGCATTTCAACTTGTTTGTGTGCATCTTGACGTGCCGGTTGACTCGGTTAGGTTTATGATATACAGGCATTGTTAAGAAATGCAGCCAAGGCTGTTGTTACACGTTTGTTATATATTGACATGGCATCTAAATGTGGGTTGAGGATTCCATTGTCATTGTTGGCCAGAAACAGAAAAAATGTCTTTATTTATTTATTTTATTTTATTGCATGATTGTGAATTCCGTGCTATTTGGGGATGGTTGATTTAAATGGTTCCTTCCCCGCAGAGAAATATAATAATAATAAAATAAAAGTAACTAATTATAATCAGAAAATAATGACAAAAAAAAAATAGTACAGTGCCCTTCTAAGATGCACCATTGTTTATGGTTTCCATTTCTTCCCATGGTCATGTTGCGGGCCAGTTTTTTGGGGAAGTCCATTTTTCAGAAATGGGATTCTTCCAACTCATTCCCTCAAAGGAGGGGCCAAGGTGGTATTCTGGTTGCCATCTCCTTGTGAATAAAAATTTATACACAAGAGGAGGTCCAGTGGCCATGTTAACTGAGCATTAAAGGAACAGTTGTAAGGTGATGGGAAGTTCAGGATGCACTGTTCATGTCATTAGTATGGAGATTTCAAATTTTTACCGAACTAGAGCTTTAACAAACCTAGTTCTTTTACTGTGGCCTTCCTGTGACATAACTTGCATTTTTTTTTTTTTTGCAGCTGTTTGAAGTCCAACTTGATAATTCTGAAGTTCTTCTTCGTTACTCATCAGCTCTTGTTCAAGGTGCTACAAATGTCTTCTGGTATGGTCCATGTAAATATTAGCAATCACACTTGGATGTTACTTTGATTAGTCACTTATGAAGTTGATCGCCAATGCCTTTCTTTGGAGTTAGATCACAAGTAATATCAATTACTGTTGAATATTTAATGTTTATCATGCATACACATACATACAATAACTAATTGGCTGGTATCTTTTTAGGTTACCTAAATTATTTTTTGTTCCATTTCCTTTGAACTTTTTGGCATTGACTGTTGTAATTCTTTTAAAAACCAACCTTTTTTAGGTTACTCTCTGTATGCTAGTCCTTTAGAGCCCTTTCTCCTATTCTTTTTCCCATTTGTATTGCCTGTCTTACTCATTGTTCTTTGAATTCCCTGGGAAAAAGAATATAAATGATGCTTTATTGTAGTGTAATTATTTGTTTGTCTGCAGGATTGACATCCAAACAAACACGATGCGTTTCCAAACTCTCTTCAGGGTATGATTCCTTTTTGTATGGTAAAATATTCTGTGTCGTTTACATTGAAAGATGCGATTGAAGATATTTTGCTTCACTCTCTTGTCCTTTCTGTTGGACTCAGTATTTATTGGAGGAAGTTGCATTGGTGCGTGAACGATTAGAGAAAATCCCCTTGCAGGTTAATATTGATATTGTTCATATTCTTCTCTCATGCTAATAATTTACGTAGTGAAATTCAAGACTCAATCAGTATTGCAAGTGCAGTTTCCTAATGACAAAATATTAACTTGCCCATTCTTCACTAATTCTCAGGCCCAACAAGATTTGGTCCTTCTACTTTCAAGGTTCATAATTTTCTACAACTTAGGTAGGCCTGGTTCGTGGTGCACTTTGCTGTTGAACGTCAAGATGTGGATTTGCCTGTGTCTGATCTTATATATTTTACAGTCGACAAGCTGGAGATCTTCTTGAAACATTTTCCTGATTTTCCAAATGCGTTCTTGGTTGGTGGTCCAGCAGACTTTTTTGTTATCGAACTTGCAGATCAGGTGAGAATTATATTACTGTCTTTGGAGATGGCTTCGTTTGATGACTTTATTTTTGTTGCTATGGTGAATTTTTCTTATGGGTTTAAATTTTCCTGATTGGTCAGCTTCAAAGGTTGAAGGTGGAGCCAGTACTGCTACATTACCTTTCTCACCTTAAAGTACTCCAAGGTAGTAGAATTTCAACCATTGATCATACTGATGAGACTTGGAAGTATTTTGAATTGTTTGATTATAATACGATTCAGCCAAGAATCCAGATTCTTCTGTTCATTGCAGCCTGTCTAATCTCTGCAGGTCTTGAACTGAGAATGAGCACGAGTACGAGATTGAAAACTTGTTTATATAGCTTCACTCCTCCTGGTGGTCCAATGTATCCAACAAGAGTTGTTCGTCATGCAGCCTGGGATGCATTAGATTTGCTTTTTCCTGTGAGTTATTTTTTAGCCTAGAGTATCGGGGAATTTTAATACAAGTAATTATCGTATTTTAACTTTATCTTATTTTGACCATTCTGCTTGAATATGCTGTGTCTTGTATAGAAGAATCCTAACATGTGTTGGAATTTTTTACGTGTTTAGTTAAAGAATTTATTCAAAATTTGTAGAGCAACAATGTTTACTGTTATTCCTTGTATTCTTCTTTACAAGCTGGAATCCTGGAAAACATATATGCTTTTAGGAGTCAAAATTTGAACACTAGATGGAAATAAAGACTATGCTTTTTAACTTCATAATGACCTCTTTTATGGACGTATTTTTAGAAAGCTGCATGCTTTTTCTCCCTCTTCCCCTGGTTGTGCAATCCGTTGCCTGCTGCAGTGAAACTGTTTGTTGGCACTCAATTCAGTGTTTACACTGCACTGATATTGTTTTATGATTACACACCACATTTCTGGAAGATCAATAAACATACCAACTCTATCGGTTAATATTATGAGAGAGCAACTATGGCCCGAATCTACATTCCCTTATCCTACAACGAACAACTGCCCATTGTTATGATTGACCAGGTGATAATCTAACTGATTATAATCTACCAAAATTTACATCCCACACATTTTGTGGAAGGGATGAACTCTAGTCAATGAACGGTGTTATGTTTATAATCTACTTGTGATTAAAGAGTGTTCTAATTAGAACGCTTGTTGCTTTAGTACTATTTTGATGGTGGCTGCTTTACTTATGAGCCTCATTGCAATTTATTTTCTTTAAGCTTTGACTGACTTGCCTGATGGTATATTGCAAGTAAACCTAGATTTGGCGAGGTCTATACGGTGTGAATTAAATTAAATGCCATTTTTGCCGATTTTTTTTTTCAATGGTATTTTTCAAGGAATTATGCACATCAAGCATCACATTTTTAGGTGCAAGTGACTTTCATTTTCATTCTCGAGGAGTGGTAACACTAACCAGGATGGCAGGATTATTTGTTTTTGTTTCATTTTTCCCTAACCTGTCTGGGAATTCTTATGGCATAAATTGATGTTTTGGTTCAGGTTGGGCGATATCCTCGGCATCTTATAAGTCTATTTTTCCGGTTGCTATATCCATGGTACTGGCCCTCTTCTTGCTGGAACTTCATACTCTCTTGCTTACAAGCAGTTCTGTATTCTCTACTGAGGTTGGTTTTTTCTAGTTGGGAGAAGTTGAGAAATGCCAAGAGGTCATGAGTATATTTTAGAATCCAATATACACAGCCTTGTGTAAGGTTTAAAATGAACATTGTTTGAAGGCAGATTGTCTGATGTGTGTATGGCAGTTCTTTTCTCTCTTTTGCCAATCGTCGATCAACTAAATCTCTGTAATACACGAAGTTAATTTCAGGTTTGTATACAGATTGGGGTAACCCATGTTGCTGTTGGATTCGATGAGTGAGTGGTGGCAAGTTTGAAGTGATGTGGTCCACGCTTGGTTCCATTGTAACAAATAATGTGGGACCCTTTCGACATTTCAGTTTGTGTGCGCAAAATTTTGCATTCAAATTTGATTTAAACTGAAGGTATTTTTTGACAAGCCTTGCACAATTTATTGCTATCATGTGTGCGTATATTTTTATCCCGGTAAATAGCACCTTGAACTGTTTTAACTATTTACCCCTGGTTTTCAAATGAAGCTTATCCGTGTAGCAACAATAAGGAATCGAGACACGAGTAACTTTGTTACAGGAATTTTATAGTAGCTTTTAACAAGTTTCAGGAACAAGGAACACAAAGTGATTGATTCAGGGTTAACTTGACAGATAGGCAGCCCAAGCCCTATCTTCTACTCATTTAATGAAAGGATTTAAACCCAAATACGTTATTGTAATGATCAAGGCTGTAAGTCTGTCAGTCTCCACAGCTGCCCGTGTACCATGAGAAGCCTCAGCAGCTACCACAGTATTTGAATAATGAGTCAATATGTAATCTTTGTTAAACACCTTTGTGCTAGTGGGCTCGGTATTTGATTGAGAAATCCTTCAGGTAACAAGTTTGTACAAACCTACGCTATCTAGAACATAGAGTACATTCTCACAACCCTGCTGACCCATGTTTCTTTCTCAGAGAACTGAACTCGCTTTGATGTGTACTATCTACAGGACTAGTTTATTCTTAGACAATTTATCAAATATTATTTGAAGAGTTCTATAACATTCTCTACTTACAAGCGCTCTTGAAACCAAATCACTTCACACTCAGTTCAAATTTACACCCTGTGCAGTTGACATTGATTTCCCATCATGTGCTCAATCAGTAAAAAGTAGGAATTACAAGATCATCACTTCTTAAAACCCAAACCAAACTAAAACTAAATTATGATACTGACTACAATTTGTCAATCATGCTAAACAATAATAGCTGCTCATTACTGAAGCAGCAACCACATCTGCATAGCGAGTAGGCCTCTCCTTCAGGTTCTAGCTTGGCCTCATCACATTTGGCCAGCCCCTGGCAAGTGACTGCTAAATATAAGACGGCCAACAGCCCCAATCTAAAAAAAATGTGCGAGGGAGCTGTCTTCTACGAATAGTAGGGTTCCTCTTTCCAGTGAAGCTGTAGGAGAACTGTTACATTCCAAACTTTGTGTCCATCTTTTGAAGAACTAAGGCATTGGATGGGCTTCCAAACAAGCAACATCAGCACTGAAAGCCTAAGCCACATTGGCATATCAAAAAAATTCCTATCACAAAACCAAGTAGGCCAAACATAGTATAGGGTCTGAACATGAATGCTGAGTAAGAATTACAACAGGGAACAAAATTCGACTTCTTCCCCTGATTAACCATTCCATTGGATTTCTATTGACCTGTTCATCCCCTCCATCATGTCAACAGGTCAAATGAAGCAAAGAGATTCATATAATATAACTCATTGTCTATACTATGTCAAGGTCCATATCATACAAACACTAGTATATCCATGGAAAGGGTACTAGGGAAGAAGTATAAATGCAACCCAAAACGACTAAACACCTAACCAACCACATAATTGTGCCATAAAGCAAGAGATGCAGCTCCAGAAAGTCCACAGAAGCAAAACATAAAGAAATTACCTCAAGTTGATGTCTCCTCGATGTTAATGAACCGAAGGAAATCCCAGCATTTCAAAGTAGTATGAGATTCTCCTTTAGCTTAATTCTCCATCACCTTGCAGACAATGCCATCGCTGTGTTTCGGTGAACAAAAGGAAATAGTTCCCATTTCTATGCCTCCACATGGGGGATTAATAAATGACGACTGCACTAGCTAATGGAACCAAAAGTTGAGGTGCAGACTAAACAATGATCCAATAACCCATCAAATACCAAAAGAAACAATCAAAAACAAAGTTTCTCTGACAGTTCTCTACAAGTATTTTCTTCCCTTTTACTCAAAAGAGTTGAATGTCGACAGAAATACACAAAATAGTAGGGGATGTCGCATTGTCGAGCACACAGTGGCTATAGCAGGTGCAAAGAGCCAAGCTATAAATTTTTGTTACCCCTTCAACTAATCTGCATTGCTTCCGAATGATATTTCTCCAAATCAGCATCAAGATCTTCTGCAGATACCTTCTCACCACGGCCCCTTCCCCGTCCACGGCCCCTTATAAATCCAGAGCCTCCACTGCCACCACCACGACTCCTTCCCAATGCACCACCCCTTCTTTGTCCACTGTTCAATTACCATATTAAAAAGAAATTAATCCAGAATACTGCATTATTATTTCATAGTTACAGAAATGAAACATCCATTTTAATACCAAACCATTGTTATGTTTGACCTCAAAATTCCTTAGAGAAGGTGCAAAGAAATTTGATGAAAGTACAGAATGCCAAATTAACAAATGAAATGAAACAAAGCATAGACTACAGTGTGCTTCACTACCATGTACAGAAGCATACAATTTTACAACAATAAGCATCATACAAGTTCAAAGAATGGAAAGTTTCAGGAAGAATATCACACAAAACCCTAACCCAAAGTGTGCCTGTGATAGGCTCAACAGAGAACTCAAGCCTCAAACAGGCTTACATCGCATAACTTCTCTTTTCATCTTTCCTTTACATAGTTTCATAAGTTTTTTTTTTTTTTTTGTGGTGGTTAGGTTTCTCATACAGATGCATTATATATTAAATGAACAGCAATTGTACTTAACAAAGCTTAAAATCCAACTCTTTATCTTTAAACTACATAAACTATTCACCTCCCAAACCTCTGATTTTAGAATAAGATTACCTTGAAGAAGTTAATGCCATTACACCCACAATGTTGTACTTCCTTGCAACTATCTCCAGCATCTTCTTTTTCATTTTGGTACAGATATTGGTTGTATCAAAATATATCATGTGTAAGGATGGCGGTTTGACCAAAGAACCAAGTATAATGCCCCGCCTCTATTGGGATTTGTTGTACGGAGTCTTTCCAATGTGCTTATGTTGAGGCTTAAAAGTCTCTCACTACTTTGTTGTAATCTCTTCTTTCTCCATCACAAACTGTACCACTAACATCATCTCTTTATCCAATACGTTTTATCATCATCAGCATAGCCTGTTCATGTTTCAAAAGTTTGCCTCAATGATTTCTGTTCGTGTAGGTAATTCGATTTATTAACGTTAATTTTGAAATTAGTTTGGTTTCCTTTTCCTTTCTCTCCAATTGCAATGTTAGTACTTACACAAATTCTAGAGCTTGTCTTTGAACTGTATCTTAATAATTTTAGAACTTGTAAATCTTCTTATTTGGCCAATTAGTTTTTCATGCATTGAATGGGTCCTGACCAATTGGATCTGGAAAGAATATTCAGGAATAGCTATGGTACCAACGGTGTAAGCCTGTGATGGGCTAGTGGACAAGGAAATGGGTAGATTTTTTCAGGCAGGATAGCTAGGGATCAGGATCCAGTGCCATATCAGACCCATCAAGTCCTTAACATCTGATGTGTTCATATATTAATTAGCATCTGATTTTATCTGCAATCTTCTAATTTTCAACAGTTCTTGCACCTTATATATGGAAAACTGGTCAGGCATAAGGACATGCCATATATGGTTTTCAGCAATTAAAAAATATTTCAAGGATTCAATTGAATATTTAATTAATTATAAGGAAAGATCACAATAGATTACAAATATCAATTGATACAAGTCATCAATAGATCGCAGGAATCAAACAGTATACGTCATCAATATATCGCAAATATCATTTTTTTGCACATGTTGACTAGTCATCAAAAGAGCATGAACACCTCTTTGTATTTTCATGACCTAAACTATGAAGTAAATTTTGCAACATAATAATGATAGTAATAGCAACATATTTCAATTTAAATGAAACTCAATGGAGCAATACAAGAATATAGCCATCTGAAACATAGAAAAAAAGCTGGACCAAATGGAAATTTTGATCTTAGAATATAATTTTGTAACATGTTGAGACATTAAAATGACCACAATCCGTACCTTCTGGGAATACCATTTGAATTTCCGAAAGTACCATCTGCCATCGGAGGCACAGCAGGAGCCGCAATATTTGTTCCCACAATTTCTATTTTCATTGGCTTCCCATCAAGCTGAACATTGTTGTACCTCTTGACAGCTGATGAAGCATCTTGCCGACGTGAGAAGACAACTTCTGCCGTTCCCTAAAGAAAAGAGTATATCTAAACCACAGCAAGACACAACGAATTCTTCAGTGGACCACAATATTTTTAAACTTGATATGATACCTTTGACCTCCCGCTCCTATCATAATGTATTGAATATCGTTTCAGGTCACCAACCTCCGCAAAGAGTTCCTGCACAACACTTATTCCATATTAGAAAATCCAACTGCACAAAATATCGTAATTCTGGACACTTCCAAGCGTATATAGAAATATATATATATATATATATAATGAAAGAAAATTTAGAAGAATTTACTACAAGAAAGAACTGCAAAAATCACTTAAAAGAAAAAATCTAAGTCACAAAGCAGGAGTAAGAGCGAGTGCAAAAGAGAGAGTGGGGAGCACAAGAGCAAGCTTAAAATTTACTAAGAGCTGTAGCATCTTTAGAACGCATATAATAATAAACTTATATGATCAATATAATACAACATATATACATATAAGTTTATGCAGATAAATGTATTGATAAGAAATTAATATAGCCAAATAATCTATCCATAGTGGGGTTAAAGTGGAACCATGAATATAATTTGGTTATAGGAGCATAGTATATAACGAAAACTGTGTAAACTAAATCAAAATAGCACTTTGTAAAATCTAAAAGTGGGTTTTCTTCAATGAGACCACAGCATGCCTAAACACTCATTGCATATGTTAGCATTATCCATTCACAATAATGAGTCTGTCACATATGACATATGACATGATACATCCCACCCCCATCACGTCTTCTTCCGCACGTTGAATATTTACTGGAGAGCTCATAATTTCAGGGCAGTCCCTTTTCCTCTCTTTTTCCACAAGAGCAGCCCTAGCCAGAGACCAAGACTAAGAGAGAAAAAGAAATCTTAACCCCAATTATCCAATCGAGACATAATTTTCTATAGAAAAAGGCAGATGCCATGAGAAATCATCAGTCTACAGATCAAGAACGAGATCAACATGGACTTCTGGTGCAACTTTGTATCAAATACAGCATCTACATATTGCCAATTTCTTCTTCTTGTTGTTGTAAAAAACACCCTAACCTCAGGGAAAAAGACTTCAATGATTTAAGATAAAGATTCTTCTCTCTAGCATGGATGAACATTGTTAAACTCGTGGACTTTGAAATTGATGAAGATTTTTAGAAGCAGTAGAATAAGATGAATTCATGAATCCGAGGAAGCCGGTTTGTCGATATGGGCAAAATCAACACTCAAACCGCTGATTTGCGCTGAGTGCAGGAGTGGGCACCGTTTCCCGGCGAATGAAACATTGAACCTACATCGAATCATGAATTGCTTGATATTACTAATCTTCTTAATCAATTGTGACAGAAGATGAACTAAATTCCAAGTTAGAATTGTTGTAAAAAAAAAAAACATTAAGATTCAAAGAATGCATTGGTTCAATTGATGGTGTAGAGTTATAGCATGTTTGGTGTTGCGGTTGGAAAGGCTAAAAATGCTTTTAATTTGGAGTCAAAATAAATTACTATTTAGTGCAAGACACTTTGACCTATTAGAGCTTATGTTACCCGAACTCGGATACAGGTGTCAGGTGCGGGTACGTGTCTAGAGGTCAGATCCATCAATCTATCAATTTATAGGATACCCCACTCGTCTAAAAGGTGACCACTATTTAGACACATGTACTCGGACACTTTTAAGAAAAGAAAAAACTGTACCATTTTTTTATGTAGGAAACCTCCGTTTTTTGTTATAAATAGAAAAATCTAATATCACATTATTTTATTGTTGTATTTGTTTACCTCATTTGCAAAGTCAAAGCATTTAAAAAGGGAGAACAAAACAAATGGCTCAAGATTCTTTCACCATATATGTATATAAAGATGATATGTATTATTACTAAAAGTAAAGGTGCAGACTTTACCATACAGCTGTAAACCATTATACAGATGTAGATAATTAACTAGCAATTGTAAACCATTAAACCTAAGTGCAAACTGAGACACTTAACTAATTGATCACCGAAACCCACCATATCATTCTCTCCATATCTTCCCATCCAAACATACAGCTAGCATCTTCTCGACCATTAAAGAGCATTAAAAGTACTTTGGTCAAATAGTCAAGGAAGCATGTGAAAACAAGCTCAGAAGGCCCAAAAAACTATGCAAACATAGCACATTAGTGTCAAAGTCGTCTTCAACCTTTCAAAAGACGCTATTTTTCAAACCAGTCAACCATTTTCGAACCATTAAGCTTTCTAATAACGTTAATGGCAGACTATTTAACAAATAAAACATGAAAAAAATTCCTAATCCTTCACAAGCTTCAACCCATGCATTTTTTTATGTGTTTTCCTCATCAGCCATGGCCGGTAGACGTGATGAAGTATCCAACACATATCCAGTGTCCGTGCCGTGTCAACACGGACACTTTGGCCTGCACTGGCGAGTCCAGGTAACAGAGATTAGAGCTTATAGTCAAAGTTCAAATTTGGAGCTTTTTGAATTGTGTTTGCATGTATAGGGAAAAACTTATAAAATGAGTCTATTTGTGGAGAGAAAATATTTATAAAATGTGCTCTTTATATGCATCACGAAACACAATTTGATCTTTCACAGGCAATACCTTTTTAACAGATCTACATAAAAAAGTGCTTATTAAGCTACAGCAATGCCAAGTGCTCTTATTAGACAACAAATAAGCTCTATCAAAGCATCTCCGGCTTCGTTGGCTTTGACAAAGACTACTTTGAAAGCTACTGCAGTTGTTGTTCGAGGTAAGAATCCTGCTAAAGATAAATTTGAAGAACTAGAATACTCTATTCTTGTCCAACTTGATTTCCAAAACATTATGTTACTAAAGCTAATCATATGGACCAACGAATTGATCTTGAGAAAAAAAATCTTGAGACAGTTGAAGGATTTGAAGAAAAATAAAGGAATAAGAAGATCCTAAAACAAAATCTGAGAAAGCCAAGAAAATTAGTAGTGCAACATCCAAGAAATATCTGCCTAATTTTTTTATCCCAATGGAGCTGAGATATGAGAATTTTACATTGTACTTGTGTGATGAAATCATGAAATGTAACCATTGTCGGTGAAAATTGTGAAATAATTAAGAATCCAGGTAAGATTACAAAATTCCATCTCTTCACCTCCAGCACCAAAACTCTAAGTCACCAAGCTCAAACCACCCCTTGTATCTTTTACAAATCTTAATTTCCATATTTTTACCAGCGCTTCAGACATAGAAAAGTGAATATAATCAACCCAAAACCCTCTCTTTACCACTGCCCTGGATAGATTTTGGTACGGAAAGCTTGTAAGCAGTTCCTCCCAGTTGTCTTACACTTCATTAGACCTTCCACTTAAACATGTAATTGATGCCAGTCGAAGATTCCAAACCCAAAAACCTAAAAGCAGCAGTCTTTGCACATATCTTGCAACTTAAAACAGTTGTACCCGTAAAACTTATTCCTAATACACCTTCTAAAAGAAAACGATGTTACTTCATATCCTGTCTTCTTGGTGACAGATATGAAATAAAAAGTAGAGAGAGCATGTTCTCTGAAGTCCCGGCAGCCCAAAATACCAAATAAAATCCCTAATACTTTCTATAACAAAAATTGCAATGCCTCCTCTTATGAAAATCCATCACAACGTATATAGCATTATTGCTGTTAATAAAATTAGTTTGACATGCATAGACATGACTCATGAGAGTAAAATTAGGTACACGAAGCTCATGGTTTTAACCGTATCTGATTAAATTCACAACAAAGTCCAGCATTAAAACGAAATCTTCATAAACCCAAAACAACCTTTTAAGAAGAAAGATGAGAAAATTCCCAATGAACATTGAAACAGAAAAAAAAATTGAATGAACGAAAAAATTACCTTGATGTCCTCGTTAGAGACACCATAATCCAAATTTGATATGTAGAGCTTGGTTCCAGTTTCAATAGAAGAGGGTCGAGCGCCGATTTGTGCAGGGTATGCCATAGCCTGATCTGCAGCAAACATGTCGTGGTTCCACGTCGAATCTGGCGCCTGAATCCAAAGAATTTTCAGATAACTAATATCAAAAACGCAACCTTTGGGCAAGAATCGAGAAAAATGAAGCTCTATCCAAACACTATCAAGAGAGTGTATGTAATCGATTTAACCTTAGCGGTGGCGTAGGGGGCAGTTCGATTAGCAGTGCGGTTAGGGAAGCGGCGAGAGGGACCAGGTCCGGAGGGTCGAGATCGGCCCCTGAAGTTAGCAGCTCCAGATTTCTTGTTGTTTTTTATGAGATCATCGAGGCTCATGTCCAAAGCTGCACCAGACATTTTGGGTGAAAGGAAACTAGGGTTTTTCGAGAAATAGAAGAGAGAGGAATTTGTCTCCCAGGAAGAGGGTCAAAGATATAGAGAGAATCGGGGAGGAAAGAGAGACAACCGAGAGTTACTCAAGTTAATTCGGTAATCGATAAAAAAAAATTTTAATTCGGTAAATGTATATTTTGATTTGCATTTAAATAGTTTAGTTTTAAAACCTCGTACAAGTGGTGTCGTGGTGTAGTTGGTTATCACGTCAGTCTAACACACTGAAGGTCTCCGGTTCGAGTCCGGGCGACGCCATTGTATTTGTCCTTCTTCTTTTGCTTTCTTCTGTTTTTGCATGCAAACGCATTAAGTAACTCGAGCTTTCCATGATAATTCTTCTGTCTTTAATGTACTTGTCCTTGCTTTTTACTTATAAACGTTAAAATACAAGTTGTACATGCTCTACTTCTAGTGTCATTCAAGTTGTATCACATTTTGATTATACAGTGTGCAAAGAGCCAAATCTCCAGCATCCACCGTCGGTACACACGTCCATGTACACCTTGAGCCAGAGCCAGAGCCAGAGCCAGCTGGTGCCTTAAGCGCCGATAGAGGGCTCAAAAAAAAAAAAAATCTTATATTATAAAACTTTCCGAAAGAAAAATTAATCTATTATTATTAGACTTATTTTAAAATAAATTCTCTTATTATTAAACCCCAACTAATATGGCAATTTCTTAAAAAAAATCTCACCCCTCATTACATTAGCCGAAATATTATATTTAATATATAACTAATACTTGATTTTTACACTAACCGTTACATTAATCAACAATTTTAGGAAATTGAAAAACTTTCCATCTCCTATTAACTTCTTTTTTTTTCCTTTACACGTTTTTGACTTTTTTCTTTCTCTACAAGGTTTATCTTTTTTATTTTTTTACGGACTCTCCAATCTCCATCTTTCTCTTCTCTAGTCTCTCGTTGCAACATATTTTTCTTCTCCACTCGTCAAAGCCATAAAATTATTGGAAGATTTCAATCTACTAGCTACAAAATAATTGAATGAGCATTATAGTGGATTTTTTTAATATCAGGTTATATTGTTCTTTAATTTAAATTATTTTTTAGTCTTATTATTTCTTGTTATCATAAAATTGTATATTTTGTTTGTAATTATTGTTATTTATATTATTGGAATTTGGATATCAGAATATCACAATATGTCTATTTGAAATTATGAATCAGGATATGAAAAACTTAAAAAGAAAAGAAGAATAGATAAATTAATTCAATCTCAAAAAGGAGTTTTTGATAAATTTGTTAACCCTAATAATCAAACAGTAAAAAAAATTAGGTGAAAATTCTACAAAGTTATCTAAAAGAATTTGAAGATTGTACAACAATGAAAGAATAAAATATTAGTGACTTGATTCATGATGATAATCAAATGTATGATAAGAAAATTCTTTATGAAGAACAGAAAAAAAATTTGGAAGAAAGTAAAACAAGTAAAAAAAAAATGAAGATGTTAATCAAAATCATATTCAATTCCTGCAAATATCTATGATCATGGACAGTGGAAAAATATTGACACAAAAGTAAGTGATTTATTAGTAGAAAATGGTCCAATTAGATATAATGATTTCAATTTTCCTAAAGATGAAAACATGATGAGTCTTCTTATATTGATGGTTTAGATTTATTTTCATAATTAAAAATTTAAAAAAAAATTTTACAAATAGAAACAAATATCCAATTGAAATGTTAAATTATATAAAAAGACTAGATTATTTTCCAAATGCATGCATTGCTTACAGAATATTATTGATAATACATGTAATTGTTGTTACAACAGAAAGGAGTTTTTCAAACCTAAAGTTGATAAAATCATATCTAAGATCAACTATATCACAAGAAAGATTAAATGGACTCATTATATTATCTATTGAAAAAGATATTTTGACAAAACTTGCATACAAGAATCTAATTAGTAACTTTGCATATCAAAAAGCAAGAAAAATATTTTTTAAATAAGTATTATTAATTATTATTTGATATTAATATATTAAATATTAAAAGGCCCCTTTTATAATTTTTGCCTAAGGCCTCAAATTATGTTGAGCCACCCCTGCCTTGAGCATACATAAATCAACTAAAGTAAACATTAGATCAGCACAACTTAGATTATAAGCAATTCAAAATTGAGCTTTTATTGCGGAGACGATTTTCTCTGCTATAATAGCATTTTCACCCTAAGTAGTAATAAAGAATTGCCTGTTATTTTATATAAACTAATACCATGAATAATAAATGAAATTTTAGGTTAATTTAGACTTATTATCTCATAAAATGGTAGCAATGCCTTCAAAATAAAATAAAAAAAAAAGACAATTGATTATGCAATGTAGTACATGCACTTAAAATATATGACCAAAGTCCCAACAAACTAAAAAAACAAAAAAAAAACTCCTAGGAATAGTCTGAAGTGAGGTCTTTAGTTACATCTCATAATGTTGAATTCAAATTCAAAGGAATACAGAGTCATAATGATCTCAACACTGAGAAGCCTTGTTAATTCAAACCACACAACTACCAAATTTCCTATTAGTAACCAAAATACCACCCACGTAAGACGATCAAATCCATCAAACCAACCTAATCCACCACAAATTCCACAACCAAATTCAATACAAATTTCACAACCAAATCCATCAAACCAAGAAAACACACATAATACTAAAAAAAAACAGAGATAGATCAATGGATTATCTGAACAAAGTGTCTTCCAACAGATCAATCAAGAGCCCAACAATTTGAATGAGAATCCAGAGAAGACGATGAGATCTAATTGATGAAGAAATCTGCAGAGAGAGAGTTGAGCTATGTTCTTCTGTTAACGAATCAGAAGCCCAACAATCTTGACATTCAAAATCTTATAAAGAGAAGGCTCAAAGATGGTCGTGAGCTCTGATCTGCGACCTGAAGAAGCCTCTTGAGGAGATTTTCAACCCACAAGAGAGAGCCCAACATTCAACAGAGAAAGTCAAGCTCTCTTCTATGGGGTTATCGTGTACTTTGTCTTTCAAGGAAAGAGGAAATAGAGATAGGTTGAAGAGGAGATAGATATAGAGTTAGGTTATAACATTGGCTTATAAACGAGAGAGACTATCGTTCATTTCGCATCACAATCCAAGCAAGGCCTAAGTAACTCGAGCTATCCATGATCATTCTTCTGTCTCAAAACTGTTGGTTGTTATTGGACGAAAACAAGGAGTCCATAACAGTCCAATCTTTTAGGCTTTTAGTTGTTAGCTTTTAAAATTTTTGTTATTAATGGATGAATTCAAAAGTCCAAAACAATCCAATCTTTTAGGCTCTTTTAGGCTTTAGTTGTTGTAACAGATTAGTTAATTTTCCATTTTTGTGTATTTTGAGTCTTATAAATCTGCCTATATATACATGGCAACTGAATGAAATATCACGTTCACAAATCATTTTCTTCTCCTCTTTTTCGTTCTCATCTTATTTTACATGGTATCAGAGCAATAAACAATATCTTTTTCTAGCCTTATATTTATGTTTCTTTTCTTTGTTTCTTCATTATGTCTGATGAAATCTTACTCCCAACACCACATCATCATCATCATCGCCATCTATCAAAAGAGATTCATATGTCATTCATCACTTAGATAGCCCCTCTACCATTCTTGTTACACCTTTATTGACAGGAGACAATTATGGATCATGGAATCGTGCAATAACAATGGCACTTTGTGCAAAAAGCAAGCTTAGTTTTGTTGATGGATCACTCCCAATTCCAAAGGAGAAAGATGATATTTCTAACGAGGGACAATGTAACGATTTGGTTTAAAGTTAGATTCTTAATTCTGCCTCACCTGAGATCCGTCCAAGTATCATGTATGCTAAAGCTGCAGCACAAATTTGGACAAATTTGAAGGATCGTTTTTCTCAATCAAATGCTCCTAAAATCTATCAATTGAAACAATCAATTTTAGCCCTCAAGCAGTAAGGTATGCATGTTTCATTATATTTTACACAACTTAAATCTTTATGGGACGAACTCAGTTCCATTATCTTTGTCACTCCATGTATCTGTGGTAATGCTAAAAGCATTATTGATTAACAAAATCAAGATCATACCATGGAGTTTCTTCAGGGACTCCATGATCATTTTTTAGTTATTCGCAGTCAAATTCTCTTAATGGAACCATTTCCTTCAATTCAATGTATCTACAATTTGGTACGTCAAGAAGAAAAATAACAAGAGATTCATATTCGAACAACTTTGACCGTTGATTCGGCAGCGCTTCAGGTGTCTAAACCACTGTCTCGACCTCCTAGAAAGTGCCAACATCCTTTCTGTGAACATTGTAACAAACATGGTCATACTCTTACTACATGCTACCAGATCCATGGCTTCCTGGACAAGCAGTTGAAGAAATTAGGGCCACCGTCATCCGTTTTCGCTACTTTTGTTAGTCAGTTGACACCTGAACAATACAACAAGCTTCTTACACTTCTCGCCAAAGAGGAATCTGGGGATTATCAGCCCATTTGAAAAGTACAGCTCTTACTTGTTTACCCTTTTGTTGGATTATCGATTCAGGTGTTTCTAATCATATATGTACATCTCTTTCTTTTTTTTTTCTTCATATTCTACCATTCATAAAAATATATTAGTACAATTGTTTGATGGTTCTCAGGCGCCTGTGACACACATAGGCACGGTTCATTGTTCATCATCATTTACTCTCACGAATGTTTTTCACATTCTGTTTTTTAAATTCAATTTGTTATCTATTTCACAATTAACGAAGTTAACAAATTGTGATGTCCTCTTTCATCTTCTAAATGTATATTTCAGGACCGAGCAATGAAGAAGAAGATTGGTCGGGGTAGTGCTCGAAATGGTCCTTTTTATCTAGATGCAGATTTAGAATTTAATTCTGTTTTTTCTTTCAAGCATTGTAATAAATTTGATCTATGGCATTCTCGCCTTGGTCATCCATCTAAGTCCCATTATGATTTCATGGTTAAGAATTCTCCAACTATTATTGCAAATAAAGATTTTATATATGATATATGTCCACGTGCTAAGCAGCCGCGTCTTTCTTTTTCTTAAAGTACATCTTGTTCTTCTCATTGCTTTGAATTAATTCATGTTGATATTTGGGGTTTTTTCTCTATACCCTCTAAAAATGGATCACGTTTCTTTCTAACTATTATTGATGATTATTCAAGGTGTACTTGGATCTATTTAATGAAACATAAAACTAAAACTTTTAATATGTTAATTCAATTTTTAATCAATCCAATCGTCAATTCAACATGAAAATCACTCGTGTCAATTTTGGAAATAGAGACATTTTTCTTCTTCAACTCCAAACCATTCTTTCAGACAATGGTTCTGAATTTCTTTCTAAATAAATTCAAACGTAGTTTCATGACAATAGAATTATTCACCAACATAGTTGCGTTGCGACCCCCTAACAAAATGGCATTGTAAAATGTAAGCATTGACATCTACTTGATGTTGCTAGAGCTCTACGATTTCAAACAAACTTGCCTCTTTCTTTTTAGGGTGAATGTATTCTCACCGTGCTTTTCTTATTAACAAACTTCTAACTCCGATCCTTAAATATAAATCACCTTATCAAGTTTTACTTGAAACTATTCCATCATATTCATCTATTCGAGTTTTCGGATGTTTATGTTTTGCTAAAAATATGAATATTCAACATAATAAATTTGATGAGCGAGCCAAACCTGATATTTTTGTTGGTTATCCCTTTGGTCAAAAGGGATATCGCATATATGATTTCAAAACCCATCAAATCTATGTTTCTTGTGATGTCATATTTCACGAGTCAATTTTTTCATATCATGATCTTCCATCTTTATCAATAAAAGACTCAATTACCATTACTCCAATCAATGATGATGGAACATTTGACTACTCCACTACACCACCAATTGTTTTCACTAATGTTCCTTATAGTGATTCTATTCCTCACACTCTAGTTGACAATTCGAATGATTCTCCAGTGACTAATCCCACATCTTCTCAGCTTAACAACTCAACTAATTTTTCATCTATTTCTAAGGAAACTCCCTCCACTAATTGCCCTTCAGTGGCATCAGCTCCTATCATTCCCAGTCATTCTTAACGAATTCATCACCCATCGGGTCATCTCAAGGATTATGTTTGCAATCATATTTCATTCTCAACTGATTTTCTGCTTACAAATTATTTTTCTTTGTCCCATCTAAGCCATTCTCATCGTGTTTTTCTAACTAATATCATTGTCAATCAAGAGCCAAGATCTTATTCGTAAGCCATAAAGTCTGTCGAATGACGTAATGCTATAACCCAAGAAATTCAGGCCCTTGAATCAAACAACACTTGGTCTTTATGCTCACTTCCAAAAGGAAAATCACCCATTGGTTATAAATGGGTCTACAAAATTAAATAAAATTCTGATGGTTTTATTGAGAGATATAAAGCTCGTTTAGTCGCTAAAGGTAATACTTAAGTTAAAGGCATCGATTATCATGATACATTCACACCCGTGGCCAAACTCGTCACTATATTTCTTCTTCTCTCCCTTGCTGCCATTAAAAATTTGTCTCTGTACCAACTTAATGTCAACAATGCTTTTCTCCAAGGGAACCTCGATGAAGAAATTTATATGAAACTCCCTCCCGGATTCTCTCGTAAAGGGGAGACTTGTCTATGCAAATTAAATAAATCTCTCTATGGCCTTAAACAGGCTTCTCATCAATGGTTTTCAAAATTCTTCACCACTCTCATTTGCCGAGGTTTTGTTACTTTATTTCAGACTATAATCTTTTTACCTATATTCGTGATCAGCCTTCTATTTTTGTTCTTATCTATGTCGATGATATTATTATCACTGAAAACAATAATGATGTCATCTCTGACATCAAACAATTTCTTGCAAAATCTTTCTCCATAAAAGATTTTGGCAATCTTAGGTATTTTTTAAGTATTAAAGTATCTCACTCTAAACAAGGAATTTTTCTGTGTCAACGAAAATACACTCTTGACATCTTATCTGATTCTAGTATGACTAATTTTTTACCATCTGATTTTCCTATGGAACAAAATCTTCGTTTATGACCAAAAGATAGCACTCCCCTTCCCGATCCGGCAATCTATCGTCGACTTGTGGGTTGTCTTTTATATCTCATTGTAACATGATCTGATATTCAATACGCTGTAAATACCCTCAGTCAATTCATGCAATCTCCACATTCCTCCCATCTTGATACTGCCAACCGAGTCCTTCGTTATCTCAAAGGTACTGTTGGTAAATGTTTATTTCTTTCTGCATCTAGTTATTTTACTTTAGTTGGATAGCTGACTCTGATTAGGCCGATTGTCCTAATACTCATCGCTCCACCACTGCTTATTTCACCATGCTAGGTTCTAGTCTTCTTTCTTGGAAAACCAAGAAACAATCAACAGTTTCTCGATCTTCTGCAGAAGCAGAATATCGCTCCCTTGCTGCACTAACTTCTGAGTTGTAATAGTTAAAATATCTTCTCTCGGATCTTGGTTTCAATCACACACAACCAATTCCAGTTCATTGTGATAGTCAAGTTGCTATTCACATCGCCTGCTTCTTCCTACCTACAATCTAGCGACCAAATGGCAGACATTTTTACCAAACCACTTGGAGGTGACGCTTATCGCAGACTACTTCGCAAGTTGGGTGTTATTGACATTTCAATTCCATCTCCAACTTAAGGAGGGTATTGGACGAAAAACAAAGAGTCCACAACAGTCCAATCTTTTAGGCTTTTAGTTGTTAGCTTTTGAAAATTTGTTATTAATGGACTAATTCAAAAGTCCACAACAGTCTAATCTTTTAGGCTCTTTTAGGTTTTAGTTGTTGGAACAGAGTAATTAGTTTCCTATTTTTGTGTATTTTGAGTCTTGTAAATCTATCTATATATACACAACAACTGAATGAAATATATCACGTTCACAAATCATTTTCTTCTCCTCTTTTTCGTTCTCATCTTATTTTACAATTATCGTGATTCAATTTGTTCTATGCTCTATCACATAATTAAATTGTTTTGTCCAATATTTTTTTATATGAATGTTCTTTGTTTTTAGTATTGGTGATTATCAATTTGAGTCATAATTTTATTGTGAGGCAAAAGAATATCTTCATTTGATTGTTTGATTTCTCAAGTAGAAAAAGCATTATATTGAATCCAATTAGAACATTCAATTCATATAATGTAAAATTTTAACAATTATGTCTTGGAATGATTTAAATTGGAATAAGTTCTTGATTTACACAAACAATATATAGGTTGAATGTTGGTTGTTTTTAAAAATGACACCGAATAAAAATAATTATGTTAGTAATCTTATACGATGAGAGAAAATGATTGAAGAAAGAATCCAGTCTTGCCTTGCTCAGTAATGCAATCAAGAGAATTCCACCAATTCATTTGAATAGTAATCTTACATGATGATTTATTTATTAATACAATTCCACTTTATTTGAGATTTTTTATCTTATTATCAATCAAAGTTGTCACTCCCAAATTATTATTTTTTATATAACTCCATCACTAATAATAATCAAATGATTTAATATATATATATATATTTTTTCATTGAGAACATAAAAGTAAAACTTATCTCTTCTCTTACAAATATTCTTCCATCCTTGTATTTCCGTTTACATCTAATTTTCATTCCTAAAACCAAAGAAAACACAAGTGTTTGGATATTACTTGGATAGAAGGATCGGACAATTTCTATTTAAAAATTAATTTCAGTTCCAATGAGATATCACCAAACCATATGTGAAATTAAATAAATAATTGAAGTCATCTCTAAAAGACTATATATTTAAGACACCATAGATGACCTAAGGATCTAGAAGTACATTGAATTACAAAAGATCATGCCTTCAATAATCATGGTAAATTGGTAATGAATGAAGAAGAAAGAAAATGAATTATACATCCATATATATATATATATATATATATATAATTAATTAATTAATTTAAAAAAAATTGTAAAAACAAAATAAACTTCGTGCGGTGCACACATTAGAAGCTTGAATTAGCAGCAGCATATGGTGTTGGGAGTTTGGAGGAAATCAAAGCAAGGCTCGGAGCACGTAGGCCGAACCGGCCACAACCACAGCTAAGAAAACTGTGGACACGTAAAAGTCGAACACGGAGCTTTTGACTCGGTGAATTGGAATGCACAGCATCTCTCTTGGGACGTCCAAAGGAACCCTAACGAAATCATGGTCATTACAAGACCACGAGAAGGACGACGACGGCGATACGGCGAAGACAAACGCCAGAATTGGAGCGAAGATGGCCACCGCCGCAATTGCCGTCAAAAGAACCGCCAATATTACGAAGTCTGCTAGCAGCGGCCACAACGCAGAGAGGCGTCGCAGAATCGAGTGTGCAAAGGAAAGAGACATGGCGAATTCAGAGAGGTTTTGGATTTTTGTTAAACTTTGCTGTGTGTATGTTATAGACTGTCGTGATGGAGTAAATTACTAAACGATCCTTCTTATGGTCTACGTGGGTGCCATGACAAAGAACAAAGTTGTGACGAGGATGCAATATAATATGACTTTTTATATTTTATTTATTTATTTTTACTACTAAGTATAATTTGTTTTATGATTTTTTTTTTCAATAATTTTTTTTATGATTAGTTAACAAAACTTATTATAGATTTATTGAACGTTACGTTATTGTTGCACCGGTTATAACTTATAGATTGAAAAAAGATTCGCAAATTAGAGACTGTCAAAATTGATAAGATAACCCCAACAATTAAAAAAATTAAAAACTATAGTTGACTGAGTAATCATACAAGGAAAATCTGAATTCTTCTTTTCAATGACTCAAAGTTTAGTCATAATCATCATCTCTTTTATTTATTTTATTAGGAGTAATACATCTTTCATCAATAAGCAAGCAACGGTGCTTATTATTTCTTAATGCAGAAGAAGAAGTTTCAGAAAGCTCATATCTTGCGGATGAGGAGATTCACTCCATGTTTAGGCTCTAAAAGCAAACTAACATAAGGAGAGTGGCGATAGTTGGGTGAAAGGGAGAGGGAAAATCTGGTTAAGATTGCAGCAAAGAAAACCTTCAACTCTAACATAACTAAGCTCTGGCCGGGGCATACACGTGCCCCAACACCAAATGGCATGTAAGCTTGTGGGCACTTACATGCTCCAGATATTCCATCAGCAAACCTATCGGGCTTGAACTTGTCTGCATCAGGTCCCCAGAGTTCAGGGTCTTGGTGCAATGCTAGCAGCCATACCCACATGTTAACTCCTCTTGGAACTATCAGATTTCCAAGCTTCACATCTTGCAGCGCCTCCCTTGACACAAATGCCACTACTGGATAAAGGCGTAGCACTTCTTGTATCACCATTTTCATCTGCATCACATCAACAACGAGGTTTAGAATAAAATCGTCCCACCATTAAGGCAAAAATATGGCAATTATATTTCTGCATTTTCCAATTGCTTCATCACGTACCACTTTCATCTTGCCAAGCATATTAGCGTCCAGCAGCATATGCCCCCCACAAACTTCTAGAACCTCCGCGCGAGCACGAGCTTGCCATTCAGGATGTGAAGCCAATAACATTAAACCCCAAATTCCAGCCATGGCAGTCACTTCAAAAGCAGCAAGGTAAAGATTCTTGCAATTGTCAACTATAAATTGGTCAGGAGTTGATGGCCCCAGCTCACCATTCTTGGCACCCTTTATAATGGTTTTTAACATGCCATCAGCTGCAGCTTCATTATGTTTCTTTGCTGCATCTAAAATTATTGAGTATATTTCTTTCTCTAATCTCCACAGGTGTCTATTTTTCTTAGTGGGAAGATACCTGATTCAAGAGGGAAAAAGTAGCGGATTGATAAGTTAAGATGACAGTTTCCATAGTACCCTCCTCGATTACTTCTATATGAGAACAATACTTGTGAAGGCAAATGTTGGAACAAATTTCCCAGCCATGCAACCCAACCCCCAGATTGAAAGGGTAAAGGCAGCCAATCTAACCTAAATCCCCTCCCAAATAGAAGGTTATTCAACAGATAAAAATATAAATCGAAAGGAAAAAGAATATCAGGATCAAGAGCTGTTAGTACCCAAAAAGGTAAGACTTAAGCCACATAAAACACAAGAGGAAAGAATGTGATGTACTGACAGCCTTGAACAGTAAATAAATCCCATATATGAATTTGTGGAGGAAATATTGTGGCCCACAATTACTTAATACAAGCAAAGAAAAACGAGGAAGGATCTACCTCATGAAGGGAAGCCCGTCGAGTATGGTTGGCTTTTCTGAAGCCTTAATAAGAGCAACACACTTGGGAAGTAGTTTACTTCCTACGGAATAATTGCTTCCAAACAATACCTTCGAAAATACACAAGATGTGAAGTTTCTGACATAGTCATCCACTCTTATGTCTGCAGTCCTGCCGCCCTCACTTTCAACTATACTCTCCCACGATTTCACTAGCGTGCTCGCAGACTCCACCACTATGTTTATCATGTCCTGGAATCAATATATACATTACATGAAACCCGTAACAAGCATTTAAAAGGAGTAGATATACAATAATAAATATTTACTTTTAACTTTTAAACTTCATTCAAGTACGGAAAAAAAATACCTTAACCCTATCCATATATAGTTCAGGAGCTATGGTTTTTCTTTGGTGAGACCAAACTGCACCATTAGCTGTAACAATGCCCTTACCTAATAAAGGCCCCCTATCCTTCTGTAAATAACTAGGCTTCCCCAAGTCCAGTGATATGCAGAGTTTAATTTCTCTAACCAGATCAAGATCTGTCACATATAACAGAGGTACCCTCCCCAGTGCAACTGAGAAACTTCTTCCTGGCATTATCAATGCATCAAAGTTTTGAAAAAGGGACCAGAGATAAAAGACCAAATCATGCAGACAATCTGACCATGATTACATGTAAAATAATAATATAGCAAGTAACAAGCAATACTATCAACTATAACATTCAGGAACAAAACACAATAAACTTAAGGAGATCGAGATTTCAGTGTCAGTGGTCTGAAATATTAGATGTCTTGACCAGGTATTCAAGCAATCAAAGTTCCCCTTTTTCTTTTTCTTTTTCTTTTTTTCTTTTTTTCTTTTTTTGAGACAAAACAATTGATTAATAAACAAGTAAGATGTACCAAGTTTGCGCATTGCCCAATCACAGCCAACCACAAATCACAAGGCTTCAATCATTGAGCAAATCGAAATAATTGAGTTGATGAGCAAGCACAATATTATATTGACTGTGGAATCCAGATATTGTGCCTTGCCAATCCAAAATATTAGCTAACATCATAATCATGAAGAATAAAATTGGAAAAAGAGGGAGAACTTTGAAATTGCATCTTAAAATAAATGCAAAATTCTATATATAGTAACTTGCAAAAGCCAGACAGGTCAATAATCAGCATCGTAGTGTCTTCATTTTATTGCTTGCATACCATGATATCTGTTTACAAGGAGACTAGTATTCACTTCTACCCCACAATCTGTAATAAAACTTTCAACTGCAGACATGTTCATTGTTAAGCAAACAACAACAAAGCATAGAGCTTTGAAATCGAAATAATTGAGCAAATAATTGAGTTGATGAGCAAGCACAATATTATATTGACTGTGGAATCCAGATATTGTGCCTTGCCAATCCAAAATATTAGCTAACATCATAATCATGAAGAATAAAATTGGAAAAAGAGGGAGAACTTTGAAATTGCATCTTAAAATAAATGCAAAATTCTATATATAGTAACTTGCAAAAGCCAGACAGGTCAATAATCAGCATCGTAGTGTCTTCATTTTATTGCTTGCATACCATGATATCTGTTTACAAGGAGACTAGTATTCACTTCTACCCCACAATCTGTAAGAAAACTTTCAACTGCAGACATGTTCATTGTTAAGCAAACAACAACAAAGCATAGACATGTTCATTGTCAAAGGGAACTTTAAGCAACTAAAACATGTGATTCATAGGAAACATGCACTCATTTTTTCAGTAAATAAGAAACATGCCCTCAAGCAAAATACTACAAGATATAAATGTCAGAAATACCATATTGTTTTGTCCAATGCTTAAAATGAGGGAAGATTATGGAAGAATAATCAAGTGACAGGGGGTCTTCTAAGGTATAGCTTGAAGCCTCTGGAATAGTGACCATTGACATCATCCGCTTAATCTCTGGAATATTACCCAAGAATAAGGAAGGCTGGGGGCCACCAATCCCTTGCCTTCGAAGCTTTGATCGAAGCCTTTCAGGCCTTGTCCACAGAACATGACAGAGACATATAAACAGGGAGCATACAAGCAAAAGAAGCCCATTGCAGACATTAGGAAGCATCATGTCTTCCATCACTTGTTTTTTTAATCAGTAACGTAGGCTCACCAATAAATGTATAGTGAAATTTCAATACCATATATAAGATCAATGTCAAACCACATAAAAACAGTTTTCAAGCAATATGGTAAGTACCACCAACATAAGATCCAAGCATGTAGTAGGCCCAGATGCTGGCAAGTGAGAGCTGGGTTGGGTACTGGAGGTCTGATTTAAACCTAACCTGTGCCAAACTCAGCAAGCCAAACAAGATATCAGCTGACAGGTGAGACCTATTTTAGACCCAAGTGCAGACAGTTTCACTAACTTAGCAAGTCTAATGTCAACCAAATTGTTTATGAAATTGGATTGAATTGTCTAAAAAAAGCAGCAGATCTAATACCCCACCGAAGGACTTACTCATCTGGCATGATATGGTAAAACCTATGACAAGGCAATTACATGTGCTGAAATAACAACAAACCTACATTATAATACCCATTAACTCTCATTCTTAGTCTGTAACAATTTTCAGGAAGATCAAGATCCTCCAGATGGAACTATTTAAGGATTCTGAATATTATTCCAAAAAATTGACCACCAATTTTCATGTAGGAATTTGGTTATAAGGTGAGAATACTAATTTCAATGAACAATAATATAAAGTTTCATAAAAGGTGTAACATACGAGCTCTTTTTCTGGCTTATGATTTAAAAGATACGAGCTCTCAGACTAAGCATCAGCATAGACTTCTGCCGTGAAATTACGCAGTGTAATCATAGACCAACTACCAGGCCAAGGATAATTTTTTTAAATTGTTATAAAGACCAGCTATTCCATAAGGCCCAGAAATCAAGAAGTGACACATTATAGAAACGGAAAAAGAGAATATTGAGGAAAATCAATGGCAAAACAAGAGTAAAAATATGGTTAAGAAATGTTTACATATATGAAAATTCAAGGGGTGTAAAATTCTGCAATAAGAGAGATGAATGAGTGTACCAACAATGGGAAGTAGAAACATTTTCTGGTAATAAAGGGGACTAAACATGATTCAAGTAAAAAAAATTAATACAAGGACAATGCGTTTGCAAAAAAGTAAACCTTTGAGAAATGAACATTGACAGCTTACAATTGGTTGAGCATTGGCAAGTGGCATATCCAGATTTCAGAGGCCGGAAAAAGCAAAAATGCAGAGTGATTGGAGTCATTGGACTGTTGTCACATGTGAAGCAATAGAAAGAAGTAGAATGCAGTACCGCAGTATCCATTACGCAGTGAGATTAATGTATTAGATTTTCAAAAACCACACCAAAGATTTTGTTCAGACAAGTATTCAACCAGGACCACTAAAGACTATGTAGAAATGTATAGTATGTAATACGTAGGCCATTATTTAATTAATTACGCTTTGCAAAATGAGGACAATGCAACTAATCCCAAATGACATTTTCCTTCCTAGTAATCAAATATCAAGGGAAACGCAAACCATAATTGAAATTATCTTTAGGAAACCTGGAAAACTCGTTTTGCTCAAATTCCAAGTCATCATAGAAGTTTTTTTTAGGAAAAAAAGAAACCTGCAAGTAGCTACTGAGAGAAGGAAGTTACAGCCACAGGACTGCTTCCCATTGGTTAACCAAAAATGGCAGAAACTATAATATTTGAGAGTGTTGCAAGATTATGGAAATTAACAGCAGGAGAGAAATTGAATAGAGAAAGCTCTCTTTATCATCTTATGCCATGATGAAACTCAAGTACAGTGACAGGCATACCAAATTCACCAATAAGGAATGCACTCGTCATATTAAATATGAAAAACATGTGACAACACAAGTACAGTAATGCCAAACCTACATGACAAGATTCATAAACTCCAGTTTGTGCACTTAACAATTTCAGAGAGCTCAAGATAAGGCAACTCATATCATCATATCAAACGCAACAATTAACTATCAATACAGAGAAAACAAAACAAAATTCAATTCAAAATAATGAATAAGTGCAGTAGGTATTACAAATATTATTCCCAAAAAAGTGATTGCTTTTATCACATAGAAAGTTCAGTTATAAAGTGGGAAAACTAATTTACGTAAACAATATCCGAAAGTTATATAAGATATAAAATACATAATGTACTACCTAGGTGGCTAATGATGCAAGAGATATGGGCTCTCGGATGTATAAAGCATCACCATAGACATCTTTTGTGAAATTATGTGGTGTAATCATAGACTAGCTAAGCAAAAGAAAAAAATGTCAGACCATTACAAATGTCTGTTACTCTTATATGGTCCTGAACATTGAGCAATCAAGAAGCAACACGGTCGAAAATTTTGAATAAACCAAAAATAAGGATGAACACCAATCAATTGAAAATGGGAGAAAATATTGATTAGGAATTGAATGCATACGTGAAAAATGAGAAGTGTCAGAAATTAACAAACAAGATTGCAAAATTCTGTCCAAGACGGTATCATCCAGCACAACAGTGATGTATGAGAATACCAACAACAGTAAGTAATTTTTTTCCTGGTAATAAACGGAACGAACATGACTCAAGTAAGAACTCAATGCAAGGCCAATGCAAAGACGAGAGAAAACATGCGAGAAATTAAACGATGGTTAAGACTGGGAAAAATAAAAAAACAAAAAAGATCAAGCTGACATGTAATAAGGTACATGTATAGCCGCCAGCCAACCCCAAAGAAGGCCGTCTTTATGGTTTTGATGAGTTATATTGAGATGAATTTATATTGAAATATATATATATATATATATATATATATATTAGCAATATTAAGAATATCAAACATCATAACATACCTCCAAGAAACAACTTGGTAGTGATTGTGCTCCCCACCTTCCGCTTGGAGACTTGCCCCAGACAGCACTATGCTACAAGAAGAAAAAGAATTAGACAACACAGAATGAAGAAGCGTAGGGTATGATTTGTGCTGCTACCTTTAACTGATTTTATTTTGACAACGGATATCTTCTTCATTTTCTTTTTTTCTTATTTTATTTTTGTTGGATAACAGAAATCTTTGGGATAAAACAGAAGTATGAGCTAAGTGACATTTGTTTAGAAAATGAATAAATAAAAATGATACCCCACATCAGTCCAAACCCAACAAAGGTTTTCTATTTATATGGTATTTCTCTCTCAAAAAGAGGGTCACTGCTATATGCGATCGTAAGAATTAGGGTTAACGAGTTTGAGAATGTTGATCCAACTCTTGAGTAGAATGCCAATCTTAAGGCTGTCTTCAGTACGCCCTCCTTCCCAACACCCAACATAGACACAACCAATTCTAAGTAATGATATCATTTTACTCACTCAGAAAGGCAAAGTGAAATAAATATTGAAGTATTCATTGATACGAGTACAACCTTTAAAAAGTAATTCAGCATGTCTCCAGTTCACATTAGCATCTTATACCTGCGTATTCAATTCTTTCAATGAACATATCATGGCACCCTAATCAACATCCCCTCATTAATAGATGCTACAAATAATTTAAGAAATAAATTAAAAAAAACATTAGCAGTATACGTCCAACAATGCTTGGTACTTGGAGGCCAAGATCGAAGACAAAACTAACCTTAAATATTAATTTTCAAATAATAAGAAATATAATCATAACACAACTCAATAAAACCAAACTGACATTTTCTTAACTGTCAATCTCAAACACTGTGTTCATGTCTTTGGCAACTTAAACTTTTACAGGTAAACCAATGGGTAGGTCACCAAAATTCTAAGCATGGAACATTAGCCACTCTGTCATACACTATTCATGCATCACACTTGCAACAGTTCCACTTCCATCTATGAACCTGAAGCGTTGCATTCTGTACTCTGTTAAGAGTTGCATTCTTAATTACATAACAAATCAGCAAATTACGTCACCAGAAACCAACACCTTCCTCATGCTCCAAGTCAAGATTAAACAGTCAATTTCCATCCAGCATTTTAACTACATTGGTGAAAGATTATCAAACTTTCCTGTGTCTCCTCTGAGCCCAAAGTTCCGTACCACTAAAAAGGTCTGATCTTAGATGACGAAACCACACGGTTAAACATGGTGGGATCATACTGAACACAATTAACCGGCATACCATGAAAACACTATAACTCAGACACTTGGCATGGATATTTGGAACCTTATATCAACGCTTTGCTCTAGATAGACAAAGGTATATACTTTAAACCATATTGTAAAATGCCTACAACGATCGTTACCACAACTTACACCCACGACGGTCCACAACTTACACCCATGAATATCAACACCTTCAACTTCCACCATATCATCTCATCCCCCTCATGTCACCATGTAAATCAATCAACTACAACATCATCCATACTTTACATCACCAAGGCTTCAAGTTAACAATCATAAGAAAGAAAACATCATAAACTATTAATAAAATAAAATAAAGCATCAAAACAATTCTAAGCACACGAAAATCATCAAAAACACAACCAAGAAAGAAAAAAATGATATATAATAAATTACAACCCAGGCCCCCAAAAAAAAAAATCAGTAGATTCAGAACAATTAAACAACAAAAACCATTTAGTTCAGATTCCATATCCAAAGATCAAAACACAAGCAGAATCACAAATTTACCACAAATCTATCTATATCTGCACGTATGCATTCCCGTTGCCCCAACAAATATATCCAGTGAAACAAGAGACATTATAATTATGGGTTAAGAAAATTTTCATTCCTAAGTCAACACCAGTAATTACATTAAAAACATATCATTCAGAGCAACAAAAACAAAAGAAAAGTACGAAAAATAGAGAGAGACCAAAAAGAACCCTAACCCTAGTTTTCCATCCAAATCTCCACAAACCCTACAAAGATCAGCAACCCTCCCACGGAACCCTAATTCAAGAACTGGTAAATTTAGTCACCGCCTTTGTGCCCTCAGACACCGCGTGCTTGGCCAATTCACCGGGAAGAACAAGCCTCACAGCAGTCTGAATCTCTCGAGAGGTGATGGTGGGCTTCTTGTTGTACCGGGCGAGCCTGGAGGCCTCCTGAGCAAGCTTCTCGAAGATGTCGTTAATGAAACTGTTCATAATCCCCATGGCCTTGCTTGAGATACCAATATCAGGGTGAACCTGCTTCAGGACCTTGAATATGTAGATCTTGTAGGTCTCCACGCTCTTCTTCGACCTCTTCTTTTTCTTGTCTCCGGCAGTGGCGCCGCCCTCTTTCGGCAGTTTCTTGCCGGCCTTGGGCTTCTTCTCCGCCGGAGCTTTCTCAGCAACGGTTTTCTTCTCCTCCGTTGGCTTCTCGGAGGCGGGCTTCTTCTCAGCGGGTTTCTTCTCGGCCTTGGGCGCCATATGGGATTTCTCAGAAAACGCAGTAGAGAGAGAGGGAGAGTGAGTTAGAGCGAGAGGGGACAAACTGAAAATACACGAAAGGAGGTAATTCTAAGATGGAGGGATTTGCGTTGCGTTTCTTTTTTATAGCTGTTTGTACTTTATTATGATTGGATAAATTCGTGCGACGCGGATTGATGACTTGGCACCACAAGAGCCCTTTGTTTCGCTCGAGTTACAATGAGGATCGACGGGTTAGAGAGGATGCGTAAAAGCCACATTTTCGTGCAATTTAAGGCTCGTATATTGACGTGGCAACATTTCATTGCTGGAATAGCAGCGAAGCGGATCGAGGACGTGGAGTTGTACAGATTTGGGGCCACGAGTAATAATTTTTTTAGGAAAAATTACACTGACATCCCCAATAAATAGGCGAAATAACAGATACCTCCCCTATAATTTTAAAAATAACACTGACCTCTCCTGTCAGTGTACCTTTTATAACACTGATCCCCCCTGTCAGTGGTGGAGGTACAAAATTTGATGATGTCATTGTATATTTGAACTGAAAATTTCAAAATGTCCTTAAAATGTATGAAAAAACTGAAATACTATCATTTAACATATTATTTGTAGACAATTTTGCCCCCACTATTCATCATCTTCTTTTCCAACAAAATACAGCACTATATATACATATACACACACACAGATAGGTTGGGGCTTCTGCATCAAATTGTAATTATTTCTATTTATATATATATATATATATATATATATATACATAGAGAGATAGTTTGGGTCTATAATACTTTAGAGATAGAGAGTATCCACTCAACACAACAAATGAAATCAAAACCCAATCATGATGCTACTGGTCCACACTCGTCGGAGACTCGAATCCCACCACGGATTCACGAAGATCGCCTCATTCGACGACCTCGGCTTCGCCGTCTACAAACTCGTAAGTCGATCCACCGTTTACATCATGATTGTCCTCTCTCAAGCTGATTTCTACACCGAAATCAACCCACCAAGCTTCTCCGACGACCCAACCCCATCGACTACCCCTCCACCTCCGGATCTACCACCTGTCGTTCCTTCTCCGGCAGCCCAACCCCGTTGACTACCCCTCTGGATCTACCACTGCCTTCGCCATCTCCTCCACCTGCCGTTCCTTCTCGGGTGACCCAACCTCGTCGACTACCCCTTTGGATCTACCAATTCACTTATTCACAATCACCAAATATAGATTTACAAGTTTCATCTTTCATCTAAAACATATATATATTTATTTATTTATTGTAGTACGGATTTTCTTGGTTCGGTTATGATCGTGGAGGAAACAGGGGTAACTGTGGAGAATGAATGGAGTATGAATTTTATTGGTTCGATTCTGGTCGTGGAGGAAACAGGGGCAACTGTGGAGAATGGAGATTATAGTGGTGGTGATGCTATGAAAAATAACATATTCAGTTATCTTAAGTTATATATATATATATATATACACACATTTGCATATATTGGTGGCTTTGATCAAAATTGAATGTGGGTCTTTCTAATATTATAATTGGCATAAAGAGAGGGAAATAGTGTGAATTTGTAATGGGCAATTATGTATTTTTATAAAATAGAATTTTTTCAATTATTTAACAATAAAAGTACATAGGTATAATAGTCATTTTATCACATTTTAAGTCTGACAACACTGACAGGAGAGGTCAGTGTCATTTTTGAAATTATAGGGGATGTATCTGTTATTTCACCTATTTACAAGAGAGGTCAGTGTAATTTTCCCTAATTTGTTTCAATATCATTTTTCATGCTTAAGCCCTAATAAGTCTAAACAAAAATATCAAGATTTGAAGTGGGTAGATATTGAGTAAACCAATCACGCTATTGATATGTTTTATCAATGAAAATATATTATTTTAATTTATTGAAAATAATTTTTATATATAAGTGTAACCATTCCTCCATTCCTCATTCTCTAGGAATGTCTCATCCATTCCTCATTCTCTCTCTTCCATCCAACTTTCTCCCTTCCTACCAAATAGAGTATAAGGCTTTGCTTGGATTGATAGAATTGGAATGAAAAGAAAATAAAAGAAAAGATAATTAACTCTATGTTTGGTTTATCATTGAGGAAATAAAATAAGGCAAAAGTGTAAAAAAAAAAACCCTGAACTTTCCTCCATATGCGAAAACACCCTAAACTATTTTTTGAAACAAATCAGTCCCTCATCTTTCAAAAGTGGGCAACTTGATGACAAAATTCTAATGACACATATACCATTTACTATGCCCATTATGCCCTTCTCTCTATAAATATTGTGCTTTCTAAAAATTCAAAAAAATAAATATAGTTAGATAAAATTTCCAAATAATAAGTTTAGAAACATAAAAAAATAAAAAGCTAAAATAACTTTATTTAAGATTTTTTTTTAAAGTAAAAATATGAATAACATATATATACTTTTCTTTGTTAGTATAGTTAATAGTGTTTTCTAAATAAAAAATAAAAAAAAAATAGTTTGATAAAATTATCAATTTGCTAACTATAGTAGAAGCACTACTATAATAATAAAAAATAATCAGAAACATAAAAAAGTAAAAGGCCAATAGAATTCCCTCTCTCATACCCTGCTCAAGCGAGAACTTTCTGTACTAAATGTGAACCTTTTTTTCTATTAGTATAGTGCTTTCTAAATAAAGATTTTAAAACTAAAAAAAAGAGTTTGATAAAATTGTCATTGAAAAAGTTTTCTTTTATTGATTTGCTAATTATAATAGGAAGCACTACTGTAATAATAAAAAATAATTAGAAATGTAAAAAAGTTAAAGGCCAATAGAATTTATGTTAGAATTTTATTAAGCTATTTTTTTTTATAAAAAAAATTTATTTAGAAAACACAATAATAATAGAAAAAAAGTTCTTATTCTGTGCAGAAAGCTTTTACTTGAGCGGGGTCCAATAGAGGTGGATGTCAGCAATCCATACTCTCATTTTTGGCGAGACTACTCCCAAGTCTTGAATCTGCGACACATCGCTTTAGATGATGACACTTTTATTTTAAAAATCTTAAATAAGGTTCTATTAGTCTTTTATTTTATTTTTGTGTTTTTAAACTTATTATTTTGAAATTTTATTTAATTATTTTTTAGTTTTTGAATTTTTTAAAAATATTATTTATAGAGAGAATGACAAAATGGTCATAGTAAAAGATATACATGTCATTATAGTTTTGTCAAGGTCAAGTTGTCCACTTTTGTAAACGAGAGACTGATTTGCTACAAAAAATAGTTTAGGGAGTGTTTTTGCACATTAGAGTAACGTTTAGGAGTTTTTTTACACTTTTGTCAAAATAAAATAAAAAAAAATGATAAGGAGAGATTTAAAAAGATAACTTAATCCTCAAATTAGATTTTTGCTATCAAAAGTGAGGCCCAGTTTAGTAGGAAAAAAATTGGAAAGAAAAGAAAGGAACGGAGGGCTTTGGTCTTTTTTGTGTTTTGTATAAAATTTTAGATTGAAAAAAAAGGGAATGGAATGGGTAGATTTAAAGGGATAACTTTTTGTTATCCTTCAAAAAATTAATAAAATGGAATGAAATGAAAGAAAAGAAAAAAATAATATTTTTAATGAAAATTTATTAATACCAAATTTGTCCTTATTTTGATTAAAGACAAAATTTAAGTAGAAAATGGTACGGTTATAAATTGTGTAAATTAGGTTTTATTAATCAACCAAATATGATAAGCGGTTAACAGTATGATTTCCTTGCTGAGAATTTGGGGAGAAAGGATAGACATTTTTATGAAAATTTCAAAATATTAAAATAGCCAGAAAATTTGAAAGTGAATTTTTTTTTAATCCTTCTCACAAGTCAAAACTCCTTTCATCTGTTACAAGCACTTAACTTGACAACCCCTTTCATTTGTTACAAGCTCCGGCTGCAATTCTGCCACCCAACTCATCTCTATTGACACCATTTCTGAAAAAGTTTCACATCACTTGCAAAGTACTAATTTGAACAAGAAGCCAGTATTCTTCTTTCCCAGAGTTGTAATCGATCTATTATTAGTAACAGAAGGAAACTGAATGATATTGGCAGGAACCGGAGGACATTGGGCCGACAAGATTGGTGGGATATTTCATACTTGGTTTAGTTGTATCACTCTAGAAAGCCTCAACTGGTCCTCAAAGTTGAAACCCTAATTGCCAAATCCCTATTCCGGCGGGAAACAGTAATTCAGCAATCCGGTACTTAAGAAAGATCTGTTTTTTCCGATCCACTGAAACCTTACCATCCTTCCTATCTCTGTCTCTCTCTATCTAACCTGTTACAGAGGGCGAGGGTTTTCATGTTAAGGATTCGTCTCTTCGATACATCCCATTCCGCCAGATGGCTTCTTTCGCGCCACTCCTGCACCAAATTGTTCGTTGGAGGTCTCTCTCTCTCTCTCCTCTTTACTTCTCTCTGATTCTGTGTGTTTTCTGATTCTATGTCTTGCGTTCTCATTATATTCCCTTTGATAGTGTTAATGGTAAGATTCTGAATTTTATTTCCTTTTTCCTTATTTCTTTGAAATCAATCAGATTGTCATTGTATTAATTTTACTGTTATTTAATATTTTGCATTTCCGTCTACATAAAACATGATTATTTATTTATCTTTGAATTTTTCATGTAGCATTTTTGAAAATATTATTGTTAAAGACCTTTTTCATAGCTATTCAACAGTTGAAAAAAATGAGAATGGTTTTTTTAATTTGTACGGAATGTTGTCTAAGTTTATCTCAGTTCCTTATTATTAAAAGATAAAGAAATTTATAACAGATTGGCTAGAAAACTTCTGAGCATTAAGCTACATCTGAAAAGTTTATATCAAGTTAGTTAGTGAATGACACAACTCTTGTACAAGAAGGAAAGTTGAGTAACAAGATATTCTATGCACCTTTGAATATCTTAATCTATAATTGTGAGGTCCCTATCTTATCTCTTGGCTGTCAATGGAATATCAATTAAAGCTTGCATATTTTTTGTTTGGGCACAATTTCAAGGACTTTCTAGCCATTAACTTTAGGTGATGGCTTGCAGTGAGGTCTTCCTGTCCATAGCTTTCCTTCATTATTGGGTTTTGCTAGCCACTAAAGGCATCAATCTGTGTTGATCAAAGAACATTACCAAGACTAAGAATACTCTAGTACTTTTGTCTCTAAAAAGTGGATAGGGAACTTTAAGATATTATATTGTGGCTTGTGAAATGACAGTAACAATGGTATGACATCATTTGACAAAGATGTTGTTTGATAAAACTGAAAATTAAGTACTGAAATTATAACATCCGAATTTCCAAGTGTTAATCATTTTTAAATTTTTTGATACTTTTTGAATTTTAAGTGTTTAGTGTCGATGAGTTAGGTTTCCCTCACTAATTTTATTTTTTTGTCATATTTTGAGTGGTGTCCATTTTGAGTTATTAAACACACTTGTTGAATAAGCACTTAATTTATTTACAATCTAGTACTGAGCTGGGTTATCAAATAACACCAGAGTTTCAGTATAATCCTCTTCCATTCCAATTGCATGCAAAAGTGCATCTAACTAGTTATGCATCAATTCTCACTTCCTTGATTACAATGGAATGAAGAGCATTGATAATAGAAACTATGCAGTTTCCAAGAGAAATGAAGAGCATTGAGTGGAGGGGGTACCACGTGTCAAAATACAACCGGGGTATTGTAGACTTTCTCTTCTAACCTGATGCTAACATCTATCATGTTCCATCTTGATGCAATTTTATTTGTTGAACCACTAAATGAGTAGAAATGCACAGTACTTCCTCTGTTTTATATGTTAAATCCATATATAGTAGGTTCGTTTTGTCCTTAACAATCTGGTCACCTGCTGCTGCAGGTTGGTTTTGATTATTTTCCTGTAATTGTAACTTCAATTGTGTTCAGTCACAAGAATAACATTACATCATATGGTATATGGCTGTTAAAATCCCAATCTGGATCTTACTATCCAGAAGTACTGAAAATGTAGATAGTTATATGGGGTTAGTGGAGTTCATGAACATGTTCTTTAAGGCTGGTGTGAACGTTACACAGATTTTTCTTTCTCGTATTTGTATTTGAACATTATAATATCAAAATTGTCAGTTCGGTAGATTTTTAGAGAGTGAAAAAAAAGGGTATATTTTTAAAGAAGTATCAGTGCACCATGGAAATTGGATGGTTTCTTGAAAAACTGTAAGAAGATTTTGGTTCATAAAGGATGAATTATAGGGGCCTTGTACTTTATACTTGCTTTTTGTCCTTGTTATAGTTATCTTAGGCCAAGTTATGAGTGGATGTATTTTCTGGGTTGCAGGGCTTTGTTACGATACAAATGAGGCTGTTCTAAAGGATGCTTTTGGGCAGCATGGCGAAATAATTGAAGGTAATGTACAATACCCTTGCAGTAAATTATGTATTCTATATGACTAAAGTTATAAGGCTAGTGACATTAATCATATATTGCAGTAAGGGTAATATGTGATCATGTCAGCGGCAAATCAAAAGGATATGGGTTTGTGCAGTTCACTTGTGAGCCTGCAGCCAGCAAAGCTCTAAAGGAGATGGATGGTCAAGTAATTTTGAGTTGTTGTAATAGAATTTTCTGTACATGCTTTCCTTTTTTTCAATGACTAATATTCGATATTAATGTTGATGCTTCTTTTCAGTTATTAGATGGCAGAAATATTCGCGTCCATTATGCCCACAAGGGATGACCATAAGGGACTTCAGTTCAGAGTTGCTTGCTGAATAGTATTCTTCTACTTTTTGGTTGTATTACGAAGTGAGAAAGAGAACTGTAGTTAGGATTTCGCATTGTGCAAAAAATTAGTAGATGGTCCCGGCCAATCACAAGTGAACACGCAAGCAAATGTGCCACTTGTGATTGGCTAGGACCAATCCCGGGACCATGTAATAATTTCTCGTGCTAATTTCTCGTGCTTGGTGATGTTAATTCAGGGATTCAACTAGACTCTATTTAATGGAAGTTCACGCAGTGGTTAATGTAGCCTTTTTAGTCTGTGAGATGATTAGATCAAACTGCAATGTTTACTGTAGATTCAATATCATCATGTACTCTTGAGTTTTCATGATCTTATTTATCAAAGAGTGAGATAAAAGGAATCATTCATCATTGATCATCCTGAAAATTCTGGATCACATTATTTTCACCAACTTCTAGTTAGAATCATCAGGGCTGGTCTCTTCATGATATTTATTATCCAGAGATGTCCTTTTTTGTAGAGGTGCATCTTCGATTGTTACATGACTTATAGTCTATATATGTATATATATATATATATATATATTCTCAGGAATGAGATGATGAAATTAGGCAAAAGGTCACGGTCATTGTAGATTATAAGTTTGAAAATGGAGCATATGCCTTGATCACATTGTAATTCATAATACCTGATTCTTTTTTCTCTCAAATAATGGAGGGCTTAAATTGTGATCAGCTGCAATGACTGTAACATCGCTCAGCATAAAAGAAAATATATCTCTCCCCCCTCGATGTTGCACAACTCCACTTGATACAAAGTTAAGCAACCCATTAGGCTGCCACTGTGCCACACGACATAAGCTTTTAAAAAATTAGTAGATCTGTATGTATATACATCTATAACCATAAAATTATGTATAATCAATCCATCACAGGAAGAAAAGGCAAACGTGTGATTATCAGATATGATCCAATACTTGTCCAGGGCCCTACTGTAGACCGAAGACAAGCCTTCCCACATCTACAACAACATAACCTCAGCAACAATCGGGAAGCTACCAGCACAAGGAAATTTCAGTTTGTAGCTGAGAGAATTTGAAAAGAGGAATAAATAATATGTGTTATTTACTCCAATTTTCCTTTCAACCAGGGTAGCTCAATTTTGCAAGGAACTACAAGAGCAGCAACATCGATCTGATTTCCCTGCTATTAGTACAGTCTAACACGCCACGTGGAACCCAATGCATCTACCAATCTCATAAATATAAACATTACACCATTATTCATTACCAGTCAATGCAATTAAAAGTTTAAATATCAAGGGGTTATTACATTTATATTTGATTTCAAACACCATAAAAAGCAAATGTATCCAAGCAAACTTGTAGTTCTTACAGTGTTATAAAAGGGAAGCACCCTTTTAAGATATCTCTCTTAACAATAATAAGCAAGGAATTCATTATCTAATTTGAAAGAAGTAGGTGAATAATAGGGAAAAAATCCAAATAGTTACATCTGAGCTTATCCATTAATTTTCAAGAGGTTGCATCATCTCCAGGTCTTGCAGTTTTTGCAACTTCCACAAAAATCAGCTTCCCGTCCACTATCTGTACAGTGTATCAACATAAAACAGAAGTAAAAACTTTAACAAACTAAAAGAAGCAGAACAGTAATGGATTTTGACAGCATATTTCGGAGAACTGTTGATTTTAGAGGTAAAGAAACTAAAAACCACAATACTAGGAAAAGAAGAAAGAAGAAAATAAAAACCAAATACTAGGAAATACAGGAAGAGTTGATTCAGTTCATTTCTATAAAAACCAAATACTAGGAAACTAAAGGAAAAGTTGATTCAGTTCAGTTATATTATCTTCGAAGTACCCTTCAAAAAACATATCTTGTCTTCATATATTTGAGAGAGAGAGAGAGAGACTCACTCTAGCATGCTATTACTTAGTATGGTCCTCGTAATCAAGGATACTCGGGGGAATGGCTGAGCACAGACATAACCTTTAACATTATTTGCACAAAGGAGGCTCTTTTCAGGCTCGAATCTGCATTATCATGCTTAATGGTATGAACTTGTACCAATGCATCAAGCAATGGTCTCTAGAGAGAGCATCCCTAAGGATTTCCTATTTCATCCAATTAAGTCCTATACTTGTGCAAAAGTATGTAGGCAGCCAAAACCCTAAGGTCGTAAAAAATTATACAGCAAATATAAAAAAGTAATTAATACAAGGCAAAAAAAGAATGCATATAAACTAGAATGCTACTTTGCAAACAATCATAAGCAAATATCTTCTCCAGTAGTTTCTTCCACAGCAGGCAATGGATCAGCTTTGGATGAATATGGGGGTTGCCAGACAGAAGATTACCCAATTTGCATTTTTATTGGCAAGGAAAACCATAAACCAACCTACCCACATCAGCAAGCCTACCAAAAAATGCCAGCCAATTGAACTGCACTATAACAAAATAGACTCTTCCATCAAAGATGCAACCCAAACTAGCCTTACTAGGGCAGCCTGTTAGGGCTGTGTCATTTTTTTTTTGGAGAGGTAAGACACAATCGCACACCCAATTGACATCAATGGAGAATTGAACCCTCTACCTCCTCTTTGAGGAGGTAGAGGAGATACCACTCAAGCCAATGCTTGGTGATGATAGTAAATTCAAGCAAGATTTTAGGTCAAAAGTGTTGTTGGCTGTTCACTAATTTACAAACGAACCTGCATCAAAACAATCCATAACTAACTCTAAATAGCTGAAAATGATTCAAAATTTAATATGATCAATTCAAATTTCGAGGTAAATGATTTTGATATATCATATGAAAACAGAATATAGAATGTGGCAACTAAACAAGAAGCAAAAAAATAAAAATTAAAAAAAAAAGGATGTATGAAACAAAATCACACAGGAAATATTAACTAATAGTCATTCTTTAGAAACATTTGATATAGTATCATCAGCACTTAGCAGTGAGGAGGGTGTGTATCTGAACCATTATCACCTGTTATAACAAAATAATATAATGAATAATGCATGAAAGAATGGAAGACAACATTCTACTCATATATATTATGATTAAAATTCTAAAATATTTCTAAGTGAATAATTATAACATAATATCTTTACTACATCAAGAAATTGCATGAATCAACTGTACCCTGCCTTCTGCCATTCATAACTATTGCAACATTATTCTAGCACCCTTCTTAAAATTATACACTACAAAAGCTTCATCAATGTTGTGAATTTCACTAAAGACCTATATGTTGTAATTGTTCACACACATAACTGCTGGTCCGGAAGATGAAACACCAATTATACATATTTTCTGGTAAGTGATGAAAAACCAATTTTATTGGATATAATAAAAGTTTCGTTTAGCGTGGCCCATTTTGGGCCAGAATTGGTGCCACTTCTATGCTAACAACTAGCTGTTTTCTTCAAAATCATGTTTTCTCTAAAAAGGTGCCCTGAATCCTCTTGTGTGATTGAAGAGAGGAATGAGATTTGACGTTCCATTTCTGATTATCATATTCTCCTTCTTTCACTGTAATTCATTAAACCTACTGAAGCTAACATTCCACATTCAAAAGTCAGATCAATAAAATGATGTAAGAACTTTCCGTTCGATTCAGTCAGTAACTAACAAAAGATTTTAACCAAAAAACAACAGGTAATAAAAAGTAAAACAAATTTCCCAGCCTTAAAGAAAATGTACTCAAGCTGTTTCATATTCTAGAATCCTGATGGGATCATCAAATTTTAAACTCCCTCAAGTGCTAAGCTATGAAAGGTGCATTTTACTGGAGATCATCAACACACAATCAATCAATCAACCAAATTTGGACAAAAACTGAGCATGCAATAACATAAAATGAACAAAACTACCTACATGTTCGATGAACCCCAAGTCAAGAAGCACCACAATGTATTGTATCGAATTAGTATTCGAAAATAAATGTTAAGAGATTCATGATGTATTGTGCATCCAAATCACGTGGGGACATTCAATATATTTGAATTGCATAGAATTTCTTGACATGGTTTATCTTTGAAATTTCCTTTTCTTGACCAACTGCTTTCTGCTTGGTTCTGGGCCTCCTGGCAATTCTCCACTCATTTATACACCACAAAATTTCCCTCAGAATATAACATATTCCAAGCTAATGAGCTACAAGATCAAAGATACAAATGGATATAAACTCCCAAAGAATACAAACAATAAGGTTGTAATCTCCCCAAATCAGACTAAAGAACAATTATCGGTACAATTGAGACAAGGCATACTGATTTATATTCAATTATGAAAAGCAGTTATTGTAGATTGAGCTAACATCCACATTACTGGAAAATGTGTACATATATACACACACACACACACACAAAGAAATACCTACATGTATAAAATTATCTACGCAGAGTGAGAAAGAGAGAAAGAAGAGAATACCCTGCCATTCATGTACTTCAATGCCTTCTGCGCTTCAACCTGAGACTCAAATGTGACAAAACCGAAGCCTTTAGGCCTTTGGGTTTTGGGGTCTTTAACTAGCCTGGCTGCACCAGATACATATATTATAATACAATTAGCAACCTTGCCATGAAGAGATGTATATTACATAAGTATAGGAATTTTAATAAAATCAACGTCGAATTGAACATCAATAATTCCACGGAGAGAGAATCAAACACCCACTCAAAGCCAACGAATATTACCTTCTTTAATTACACCAAATGGCAAAAATAATCTCTTCAATTCTTCACTCGTTGTGTAAAATGACAATCCTAGTAAGAAAATCATTAATATATCAAACTAAGGATTTTGGGAAACCCGACCGGCGCGCGCACACACAGACGCAGAGAGAGAGAGAGAGAGAGAGTATACTGCTCACAAATAGCTGCGAACCAAGTCTTTTCGCCATCTCAGTTCCACATGCTGCGTGCTTCAATTCTGATTTACCTAATTTATTCGCCCAGAAGTAAGTTGAAAATCCAGGAAGGTCGAAAAATATATTGCAGCCAAACACGGCCTCTCTCTCTCTCTCTTCGTTTCTGGTGAAACGCTGTTTGACAAACACGGCCTTATTTATTTATTTATATATTTTTGCAAAAAAAAAAAATATATATATATATATATATAATACCTTAATACTATTAAAAAAAGAAGAAGAAGAAGGCAGTGAATGGTTATTAATGCACTTCCCATTTTTCATATACGCGGCAACTTTTAATGTGAAATCACATTATAATTCTCAATTTTAAAATAAGATTATTTCAAAAAATTTGCGTAGATTATTTTTAAAAAATCACTTGAAATACCTTAGAATAAAATCATACAAGCTACTTAAAGATAGAACTTCTGTATAATCAAATTTGGTCAAAAGAAGAGAATAAAGTTTGAAGTACACGATTTACTGAATTTTGATATGACATTTTAAAAACATAATTTTCAAATTGGTTCTTTTCGAGTCTCAAAATTTGACATAATCAAGTCAAAAAATAGAGAATTGGTGAGTATTGTAACAATGTACCCCTCATTGTAGCTTTTGGGTACAGAAAAGGAATGAGAGATAAACTACTCCTAAAAAGTAAATTCATGTTATGCATTATTGATATTTATTAATTATTTCAAAATTTAGTGATTTAGGACCACACACGTCCTTCAATTCAATAATAAACATCAGTATCATCCTTTAATCCCGTATAAATAACATCAGTCACATGAAATTTTCAACTGCATCAATCTCTTTCTCCTTCAAGGCTGATAAAAAAAGGCCTTCTCGGCCATACTTGCAGTAAGCAAATTACAGAGCAACTATATATATATATATCTATATCTATATATGATCAGTATTAGAGCACAAGAAGATTACAGGATCTTGAGTATAGCACTATAGCAGCTTATAATCCGCATCTGAAATATATAGGACAAATATAAAGTTTGTGGATTAAAATTTCATATTCAATAAATTTCAGTAGAGGCCTTCAAATTGATGTCCCCTGTCAGTCTGGGCAGTGGCCAAACTGTGGAATTTAACTGCTTGAACTAATCTACAAGCCTAGCCAACTCAATTCCATTCCACCAAAGGAGCCGGTACCTGCTCACAAATTATGAATCAAATCCATATATAAGAAAACAAATCAATATATATATATATATATATATATATATATAGATTTCCAAGACTCACATATTCAGTGCGAATCTTCCTTGTCTGACATGTATATTGACATTGTTGTTGTTTTGCACTTCAATCTGAATAATAAATAATACCATTCACTTGGAAGAATTATACATAATTAAAATCAGAACATATATAATAAATTTGTATTGAATCTTACAAATTTGAATCCCACAAGGTTGTTGCATCTAACACAGTGACAATTGGCTACTCTGTTAGTACCTTCCATTCGGTAACGTTCCGGGCCATCGATAGCCACATTAACACTGCATAAGCTCACATTATCAAAGTTGCCACTGATTGGAGTAAATGTTAAGACAAAATACATGAGAGATGAAGAAGAACAGTTTATCACTTTAAAAATGTTAATTCTTACACTTCTCGGAAAATGCCATGACGATTTGTCTCGTCCTGAAAAATAAATCGGAAAAGACTAGTGAGATCACACAAGAACATTTAACATTATATATATATATATATATTAGAATTAAATCTACAAATATACTATTTTTGTTCACCAAGAAGAGAGAAATAGAGTACTCTGTTTTTACAATTTTCTTCTAATCTAAGTCGACCCAACATATATACATCTAAAATTGCTCAAGTTTTTGGAAGTTTAGTGCCTTCTTGTACAAAATTCACACAGTGCACACACATTTAATGCTTTAAAAGATAATGAACAACCATGATTATGAACTCCAAATAACTCCACAATAGGTAAACTCTGTATGTATCAAGAACCCTCAAGAATGAAAATTTTCGACAGCAATGGCCATTCAAGCAGTCATACAAGTTTACACAATTGTTGTAGTTTCGAAACGTAACGATGTGTTTGTGGGTTTAATTTAATGCATGATTCGAAGCAACCAAAAAGTCAAAATTAGAGAGAGAGAGAGAGAGAGAGAGAGAGATTACCAGGAATACATAATTTGAGCGAAAAGCAATGTGCGCTCTGCAAAAAAGACAGAGAAAGCACTGTACGTCTGGAGTGAGATAGTATTCAAGAAAAAAGAGCCTCCCCATGGTTGCAAGTTGGATCAATCAAACACAAACAAACGATAATGGAGCTCCGAGCCACCAAGAAATTTCAGAGAGCAATTAAATATACAAAACAAGAACAGAGCTATGAGCTAGCAATCCGAAATAGTTTGAATACAAAAACAGAGCATTAAATGGACAAAACAAGCTAGGAATATGGACGATGGATTCAGGTTCTTGCTCACTAAAGATTGAAATTCAAGAAGGTCCGAACTGGGTTTGCTTATCATGCCAGGGGGAGAGAGAGAGAGGGTGAAGTCTGCTGTATATATAGAGATAGAGGGGTTGAAATTCTGCAGTGTGAAATGGTTTGAGAGATCAGTGTTATTATTTTTTGATTAAAAGATGTATTACGTTTATGCAGACTGTTAGCTAACTGCATGTGTTCCTCACGTGGGGAATAAACGAGAGAAAAGTTCACATGAAAGTCTCGCTAGAAGACATTGAGTTGAGAAATAACATAAGCAATGCTACAGCGAGAGAGGTTTCATGTTTCTTATCATGAGCTCTTTTAAAAATAAATATTTTTAAATACAAAAAAAATATAATCAGGTAACAAATACTAAAATTTTCTTACACAACACAAAATAAACTCAAAATATCATAAATTGAATTTATAGGAGACGGTTAAAGTTTTATATTATATTTTTTTTAATTTTTTTAATCAAATTTTAACCATTTCCTAAAATTCAATTTATGGTATTTTCAACTAAATTTTTTTGGGTGAAATGGTTTTAGTATTTACTATGTGATTATATTTTTTTTGTATTTTTTTTGTGTTGAAACATGTTATTTTGAGGGAGAGCTCTTGGCTCGTCATGAAACTCCCTCATTGTAGCTATCACTCTATAACATATATTAGTATAGTACAAACACGAGCGTGCGGGGAGAGAGAGAGAGAGAAGGAAAAATCAGGAAGGACGAAGTATGATTCGGTTGCATGGATATTTCATTAGATTTTGTATTGACACGTCTTTTTCATATTTTTTATTTTTTTCCGTTCTTTTGTGGAACATAAACATGATCTTTATTTATTGTTTGGATAAAGTGTAAAAAACTTCCACCTAATTATGCTATACATAAAATTTGTGCACTAAACACCTCTCCAGTTATATTTGTGCATATAACTATCAAATATTTAAAAATTAGTTACGGACTTAAAAATTAAATAAAATACCGAGATTACCTTTTTGTGAGTAAAGTGAATAAAAAAAACTTTTTTATACAAATTGTAACCTCAAAATATTTTTAAATGCCTCTCGCAATCTTTTATATATTTTAACACTCTTGTACTATGTTTGGATATCATATTTCTTAAACTTTTTTATTTTTTATTAATTAAAAATATAATTTAATTATTTTATTATTTCGAATGGGTTCGAAAGATATATATAACTTGATTGGTTTTTTATTTTATTTTGTTGTAAGGGTATGTTAGACATTTCAATTGTTAAATTGACAAAATATTCTTATTTGCACAATTCCGAAAATGGAGGGATTAATTAAACAGTATTTGCACAATTTGTATATAAAAGAAGATTTTTTTGCACTCTACTCTTTTTTTATTATTATATCGTAAGAATATTTTTGTCATTTTAATTTCGGAACCGGTAAATTGACACACTTTGTGTGCAAGAAATAATGATTTTATTTTGTTGGTCCAAGAGAATCACGTTCTTATCCTTTAGACATAGCTGTGTATGTATTATGTACTGTATACGAACCTTAATATAAATACAAATAGAGAAAAGAAAAGATTATTATTTTGTAATAATTTTTTAGAATGATGAGAGAGAGTACACTGAATGGACTTAATTAGTTACTCACTTCGTCCCATTTTAAATATACGATTTTGAAAATCTACACTAACAATTGTGTGTAGGTTTCAAAAATGGACATAGGGAGTATAACTAGGGGTTTATATGATTCACTTTTTTTTCAATTTTTGATAGAATTGAAACCAGAATCATTTTGAAACCAGAATCATTTTCAATAGTTAATTAATTTTGGAATTGGAATCGTTGAGTTTAGTTCGATTCTGTTTCGATTTCTCAACGATTCTTTCTTAATTTTTTTTTTAACATTAACAAGATACACACTGGTACTTGTGCATCTCTAGTTATAATGATATATTAAAACTATTAGTATTTATTTATATTTCTTATATTATATAAATATATATAACATTAGAATTCAAAAGTTATTAGTATTTATCTATATATTATATTTAAATAGATCACTAAAATTTAGAAGTTATTAGTATTTATTTATATTATATATATATATATAACACTATAATTTAAAAGTTATTATTATTTATTTATATTATATATATATTTATTTATTTCCAAATTACCTACTTTCTAGTAGAATTCTAAACAGTATTCTCAATCAAACATAAATTGAATCTACCTCTTTCTCCTTCAAAACTGATTAAAAAAAAAAAAAGCCTTCTCTGCCATACTTGCAGTAAGCAAATTGCAGAGCAACTAAGATATATATATATATATATGATCAGTATTAGAGCATAAGAAGATTACAGGAATTTGAGTATAGCACTATAGCAGCTTATAATCCGCATTTGATATATGATCATTATTAGAACTTAAAAATGCACATTTGAATTATGTTCTTTCTGATTTAAAACCCTTAACTGGAAACACTTTGTTCCAATTCTGACCATACAGTTCAGTTGCTTTCTCTATTATCTACAAGAAGACAATTTTGACCACTTCTCACTTGAAGAAAAAGGAATATATAGAACAAATACAAAGTTTGTGGATGTAAAATTTCATATTCAATGAATCTCAGCGAAGCCCTTCAAATTGAGGTCCCTGTCAGTCTCTGCAGTATTCCATTCCAGCAATTGACCCTTCTCCTGCTAATAAATTATGAATCAAATCCATATAATCCAATCGAACCTATTTCCATTCCAGCAAAGGACCCTTCTCCTGCTCACAAATCCATAAGAAAATCAATAATACTCTCATTATATATATATATATATATATTGATTTCCAAGACTCACATATTCAGCTCGAATATTCCTGCTCCAACGTATGTACTGTTGTTGTTTTGCACTTCAATCTGAATAAAACTTATACCATTCACTTTAGAAGAACTATACAAAGTCAAAATTAGAGCAGACAAATGTTTCTGGGGAGTATATATAGTATCTTACAAATTTTATGCCCAGAAGGGCGTTGCATCTAGTACAGTGAACATTGGCTACTCTGTTATTACCTTCCATCCGGTAACGTTCTGGGCCATCGATTACCACATTAACACTGCATAAATATATATATATATATATATATATATATATATAGGTACACATTATCAAAGTTGCCACAAAAGCTAAATGTTAAAGATAAAATATAGGAGAGATATATGAAGAAGAATAGCTTGTCACTTTAAAAATGTTAATTCTTACACGTCTCGGAATAGGCCTTTATAGTTTATGCCGTCCTGAAAAAGAAATTGGTAACAAGTAGTGAGATGAGATCACATAATTCTTTTTTGATTTGGCATTATTTACAAACACTCACCAGAAAATGTGTGTATGTGTAGCATATGTAAAGCACAAAATTACAACGTTCCAGAGAGAGCACTCTGCTTTTACATTTTTCTTGTAATCTAATTCGATCCAGTATACATCTAAAATCACTCGTGTTATGGAAGTTTAGTACCTTCTTGAAGGACTTTGAGAAATGGCATTGCTCAAAATTGTACGAAATTCACACAGTGCACACACTCATTTAATGCTTTGAAAGATAATGAACAACCATGACTAGGAACTCCACAATAGGTAGACTATGTATGTATGTATGTATCAAGAACCCTCAAGAATGAGAATTTTCAACAGCAATGGGCATTCAAGCAGTCATACAAGTTTACAATTATTTCAAAATGTAAACGTGTGTTTGTGGGTGTAATTTAGTGCATGATTCGAAGCAATAAAAGTTCAAAATCTTAGAGAGAGAGAGAGAGAGTTTACCAGGAATACATAATTTGAGTGTAAAGCAATGTGGGCTCTGCAAAAACGACAGAGAAAGAACTTAAAGTCTGGAGTCAGATCGTATTGAATAAGAAAGAGCCTCCCCATCGTTGCAACTTGGATCAATCCAACACAAATGATAATGGAGCTACGAAACACCAAGAATTTCCAGAAAGCAAATAACTACACAAAATAAGAACAGAGCTCTGAGTTAGCTAGCAATCCGAGATAGATTGAATACGAAAACAGAGCATCAAATGGACAAGATAAGGAATTTGGACGATGGATTCAGGTTCTTGCTCATCAAAGATTGACATTCAAGAAGGTCCCAACTGAGTTTGGTTATCAGGCCATGGAGAGAGAGGGTGTGCCATATATATATATAGAGAGAGAGAGAGAGACAGACAGAGAGGGGTTGTAATTCTGCAGTCTGAAATTGATTTGAGAAATTGTTACCCTTCTTAGCTTGTTACCCATTTGTGTTTCCCTCCCACGTGGGGGGAAAAACATGAGAAGAGTTAAGAACGAACCTACAAGATCGACATTATTGAGTCAAGAAAGAACCTGTAACTACATAAGGAAAGACCCAATATTATTATTATTATTATTATTATTTTCTCAGGACCAAATATTATTCGGTTTATATATATTTCATTCACCCAATAAGATCTGTAGATTTGGTAAATTGGTGTTGACCAGTCTTTTTCAATTAATTTTTTTCCTTTTTCCTGTTTTTGGTGGATGCCAAACACGGCCTTTATTTTTATTTAATTTTTATTTTGCAAGAAAAATGATTTTTATTTTGGGTCGAAGCCAAACACGATCTTACCCTTTAGACATAGTTGTATTGCATATATATACATATAAGCTCCTTAATACTGTAACACAGAAAAGAAAAAGATTATTATTTCGATGGACTAAATTACTTTACCGTATAACTTTACGTGACAGTCTCATACTTAATCCTAGTCAATCAAGACAAGTAAATTTATCTGTTAACAAGAAGAAATAATTTAGGAAAATGCTAAATGTCATGAAATTTTATCATGAATTGTCTTCATGAATGATGTGGCAAGTGATAATACCATTGACATTCATTGTATGGGGGGAATCCCACCAATACTAATTCACCATTTAATTGCCACATCATTCAAGATAAAAATTCATGAAATATTTTCATGATATGTAGCATTGCTCAATAATTTAATAGATGGCTCCAATAATACAATTCATGTAACCCTATCTTTTTATAAGCACTGACAAAACGATCTACATTTACTTGTTTGGTAACTAGGAAAGTTTGAACTGACTTGGACATTCTTGTCAATTTAAAGCTCAGATCCTCACGCTTGTTACCAATTTTGAACTTGAACTTAAGACAAAAATTAATGGGATAAATCAAAACTACTCCTAATTAAACAAGTAATGCTTAACAGCTTTAATGCTAGAGTCACTGACTCCTCCTCTTATGGACCCCACCAAGACACATAGACCTTGTAAGGGCCACCAGAGATCCACAAGGCTCATATCACAAGTCTTGTTGGCTATCAAACGAATCATGTTAAATTTGGTCAAAAGAAGAGAATAAAGTTTGAAGTACTGAATTTTCGTATGACATTTTAAAAACATAATTTGGGCAGGGTTTGTGACCTCGATAGGAGTGGTAAGTCGTGTTCCCGTGTCGTATTCGTGTCGTGTCGATATATAAATATTCTACTGAACAGTTCAATTTTAACCCGATCCATTTAATAATCGTATTAAAGACTCTCAACACTAATCCAACCTGTTTATTAAACGTGTTACTCGTGTCAACCCGTGTAACCCGTTTAATAAACATGTCATATAATGACACGACTTATTTAATAACATTTTTAATCCGTTTAACTTATATCATATGAGTTTCTCCACCCCTAAAAATCTCTCTGAAGATCATATAAAAAATAAAGTACATATCAATACATAAATCCTAAAATCAAACTATATTATAAATTTTGTATCTATATATAAACTCAAAAACATACTAAGGTAATTCAACAACTGAGAAGACACCATAACAATCACATCCTTGCGTTTTATGGCTATATCAGTCCTGTAAACAAGCAAATAGATTACGAACAATTGCAATATATATAACTATGTATATATAAGTTTGTATAAAATCATAATATATGAATAACTCATATCGTAATCGTGTTACGGATTAGACAGCTTAAACCCAAACCCAACCCAATTTTTGCGTGTCGTGTTCGTGTCGACCCATTTATTAAACGTGTCGGCTTATCTCAAACCCAAACTCGCTTAATTCGTGTCGTGTTCGAGTCGTGTTATCGTGTCGTGTCCAATTTTGCCACCCCTAGACCTCGAACACTTCACTCATAATATCAAATATAGTTTCATAAAAGTATTCTTATTTTTTTTTAAAGATATTTCTCAAACACCATTAAAACACTCTTTGAATGCTTGTCCGACACATAATGTATATTCAAATATTTCAAGAAAAAATTATATACGGCCAAGTTATGATTAAAAATCTAAACTAATTATACGTAGAAGTCTAAATAAGTTCAGTTATTTAATTTATTTGCATATTTTTGTTTATAAGTTTGTTTGATTTTTAATTTCTTGATAATGAATTGAAGTATTTCTATAATAGTCTCTCTTTTTTTTAATAATTAATATATATTAATATATTATATTATTATTTTATAGTGGTATTTTCGTTGTGTTTGTATTCGTGTTCCATTTTTTATTAAATTTTTCGTATTACAATATTTGTATCATGTTATACCCGTGTCCGTGCATCCTACATAGTAACACTGTGAGACAACCACCTCTCATTGTAGCTTTTGGATACGAAAAGAACTGAGAGACAAACTACTCTGAAGAATAAATTCATGTCATGCATGATTGATAATACATTAATTATTTCAAAATTTAGTGCTTTAGGACCACACGTCTTTCAATTCAATAAGAAACATCGTCATCATCATTTAGTCCTGTATAATAAAGATCAGATATTCTCAACTCATCATCATCTCCATAGAAAATTCCAAATTATCTATCAGAATTCTAAACAGTATTCTCAATCAACAGTAAATTGAATCGACCTCTTACTCCTTCAAGGCTGATAAAAAAAAGCCCTTCTCGGCCATACTTGCAGTACGCAAATAACAGAGCAACTAAGATATATATATATATATATATATGACCAGTATTAGAGCGTAAGAAGATTACAGGATTTTGAGTATAGCACTATAGCAGCTTATAATCCGCATTTGAATTATGTTCCTTCTAATTAAAAACCCTTAACAAAAAACACTGTTTCAATTCTGACTATACAATTCAGTAGCATGCTCTATCATCTACAAGAAGAATTTTGACCAGTTCTCAGTTGAAGTAAAAGAAACGAAGATATATATAGGACAAATATAAAGTTTGTGGATGTCATATTCAATAAATTTCATTAGAGGCCTTCAAATTGATGTCCCTGTCAGTCTGGGCAGTGGCCAATCTTTGTAATTTAACTGGTTGAACTATTCTTCAAGCAAATTCTTCAAGCCTAACCAACACATTTCCATTCCACCAAAGGAACTGGTTCCTGCTCACAAATTATGAATCAAATCCATATATAAGAAAATAAATCAATACTCTCAATTGCATTATACATACATACAAACATACATTCATATATATATATATATATATTGATTTCCGAGACTCACATATATAGTTCGAATCTTCCTTGTCCGACATGTATATTGACATTGTTGTTTTGCAATTCAATCTGAATAATAAATAATAACTTTCACTTAGAAGAATTATATTTGCATAGTCAAAACTAGAACATATAATAAACTTATACGAGTTGTATTGTATCTTACAAATTTGAATCCCACAAGGCTGTTGCATCTAACACAGTGACAATTGGCTACTCTGTTAGTACCTTCCATTCGGTAACGTTCTGGGCCATCGATAGCCACATTAACACTGCATAAGCTCACATTATCAAAGTTGCCACAAATTGGAGTAAATGTTAAGACAAAATACATGAGAGATGAAGAAGAACAGTTTATCACTTTAAAAATGTTAATTCTTACACGTCTTGGAAAAGGGCATGACCATTTGTGATGTCCTGAAAAATAAATCGGAAAAGACTAGTGAGATCACACAAGAACATTTAACATTATATATATATATTAGAATTAAATCTACAAATATACTATTTTTGTTCACCAAGAAGAGAGAAATAGAGTACTCTGTTTTTACAATTTTCTTCTAATCTAAGTCGACCCAACATATATACATCTAAAATTGCTCATGTTTTTGGAAGTTTAGTACATTCTTGTACGAAATTCACACAGTGCACACGCATTTAATGCTTTAAAAGATAATGAACAACAAATAACTCTACAATAGGTAGACACTGTATGTATCAAGAACACTCAAGAATGAAAATTTTCAACAGCAATTGGCATTCAAGCAGTCATTCAAATTTAGAATTGTTATAGTTTCCAAACGGAATCTTGTGGTTATGGGTGTGATTTAGTGCATGATTCGAAGCAACCAAAAAGTCAAAATTAGAGAGAGAGAGAGAGAGAGATTACCAGGAATACATAATTTGAGAGAAAAGCAATGTTCGTTCTGCAAAAACGACAGAGAAAGCACTGTACGTATGGAGTGAGATCGTATTGAAGAAAAAAGACCCTCCCCATGGTTGCAAGTTGGATCAATCAAACACAAACAAACGATAATGGAGCTCCGAGCCACCAAGAATTTTCAGAGTGCAATTAAATACACAAAACAAGAACAGAGCTATGAGCTAGCAATCCGAAATAGTTTGAATACAAAAACAGAGCATTAAATGGACAAAGCAAACTAGGAATGTGGACGATGGATTCAGGTTCTTGCACTTAAAGATTGAAATTCAAGAAGGCCCGAACTGGGTTTGCTTATGATGCCTGGGAGAGAGAGAGAGCGAGAGAGAGAGAGAGAGGGTGAAGTCTGCTGTAGATATAGAGATAGAGGGGTTGTAATTCTGCAGTGTGAAATGGGTTTTAGAGATCAGTGTTATTATTTTTTGATTAAAAGATGTATTACGTTTATACACACTGTTAGCTATCTGCATGTGTTCCTCACGTGGGGACAAACGAGAGAAGAGTTCACATAAAAGCAGAAGACGTTGAGTTGAGAAATACCATGAGCAATGCTACAGCGTGAGAGAACTCTTTGTAAGCTCTTTCTCAAAATAAATATCTTCAAATTTAAAAAATATAAAAAATATATAACGAGGTAACCAACACTAAAATTTTCTTACACAATGAAAAATAAACTCAAAATATTATAAATTAAATTTATCGGAGACTTGTCAAAATTTTACATCTTATTTCTTTTAATTTTTTTAATCAAACTTTGACCATTTCTTATAAATTTAATTTATGATATTTTCAATTAATTCTTTTTTGTGTGAGATAATTTTATTATTTATTACGTGATTATATTATTTGTGTTGAAACATGTTATTTTGAGGGAGAGCTCATGGCCGTTGTCACGAAACTCCCTCATTGTAGCATTAGTCCCTAACATATATTAGTATATTACAGACACGAGCATGGGGGGAGAGAGAGAGAGAAGAAGGAAAAATGAGGAAGGACAAGTATGATTCGGTTGCATATATTTTTCATTCATGTATTAACAGTAGATTTTGTATTGACACGTCTTTTTCATATTTTTTCCATTTTTTGTGGAACCTAAACATGAACTTTACTTATTTTTGGAAAAAGTGTAAAAAACTTCTAGCTAATTATGCTATATACAAAATTTGTGCACTAAACACCCTCAAGTTATATTCGTGCATATCAAATATTTGAAAATTATATACAAATACCTCATTTAGGTAAATTATCGTTCAAAAATGACTTTTGCGGACTTAAAAATTAAATGAAATACCGAAATTACCTTTTTGCCGATAAAGTCAATAAAAAAAACCTTTTTATACCAATTGTAACCTCAAAATATTTTTAAATGTCCCTCGCAATTAGGAATAACAATTTTGTCCGCCATGCAGGATTTTCATCCCGTCCCGCCCCGTATAGGACGGGTATGAAAGCCATTTTTCTTTCGTAGAGGTGGGTTTGGAAAAGAAAATTAATACCCGTGTTGAATTTAATAATTTCAAACTTGGTACTACCTACTAGGTTCGTATCTTTTGAAAAAATCAATTTTTGTTAATGTTTGATGTGGTTACAATTTTGTGGGGAGGGGCCCCATCTCGTCCCGCCCCTTTTGAAATTTTAAACGGGGCGGGGATGAGATAGGGTTTCTCCCAACGAGGCGAGGATGAGTTTTAAAATTCCTTCCCATTTTAAACCCGCGGTGGGTTTGAGAATAGTGTTGAAGGCAGCGGGGCGAGAATGGGTTTAGACAAACCCATGTCGTACCCGCCCCGTTGTCATCCCTACTTACAATCTTTTATGTATTTTAACACCCTTGTGCTATGTTTGGATGTCATATTTCCTATTTTTCTTATTTTTTATTAATTAAATATATATTTTAATTATTTTATTATTTCGAATGGGCTCGAAAGATATATATAACTTAATTGGTTTTTTTTTTTTGTAAGGGTATGTTAAACATTTAAATTGTTAAATTGACAAAATGTTCTTACTTATATATTTTCAAAAATGTAGAGGTTAATTAAACATTGTAGGCGTATTTGCACAATATGTATATATTAGAGAATTTTTTTGCACTTTACTCATTTATTATTATTATTATATCGTAAAGGTATTTTTGTCATTTTAATTCTGGTACGAGTAAATTGCCATTTTGTCCCTATTTGAAGAAAATGTAGAAGGTTGATTAAACATAGGGGCTATTTGCACTCTTTGTGTATAAAAAGGGTCTCTGTTTTACACATTACTTTTTTTGCAAGAAAAAATAATTTTATTTTGCTGGTCCAAGCCAATCACGTTCTTATCCTCTAGACATAGCCGTGTATGTATTATGTATAAGAACCTTAATATAAATACAAATCGAGAAAAGAAATGATTATTATTATGTAATAATTTTGGATGGACTTAATTACTCAAATTTTTTTTTTTGGACAAACCAATGATTAGTTGGGGGTGGGGAGAATCGAACATAGGCGGGCTGCACAAATGTTCAAATTTCCTATCCACTAGGCGACAATGCCACGCCTACTCAATTCATATACTCACATATGACAAGTAGAGTTCTCTGCTGAGAAGAAAAACGAAGTTAATACATAAACGCTTACCTTCCATTTATATTGGATTTATTAGAGACTTGTTTTTCTGGATTTTGACATATTATAATTATTCTTTTTTAATGAGAGAAAAAGTTATTTACTACCTCGAGAATTTCTTACCTATAAAAATTTCACCAATAGCATCTTTGACTTTTCCATCCTAGTAGAAAAAAAAGTAAAAAATAAAAGATAATATTGGTAGGAATAATTATGAATATCCGGAGTACTCTATAATTTTTTTTAATGACAAATATTAATGGTTGTTAACAAAAAAATGTGAAATTATGCCTATACCTTTTACACTTATCTTCCGCCTAAATTAGGTTTATTACACTCGCCTTTTTGTGTTTTAGCATATTACAATTACCTCCTCTAATTTGCACGTTTCTAACAAATACACTATATCATTAATGATACTAAAAATCAGCAATGGTCAATGTTGACGTGATCAAATTTGAAGATTTATATGACGAAAATACCCTTCAAATATTTGAAGAAAAACCTTTTATCCTATGCTACTTTTGTGAAAAGACAAATTTAATTCCAACTAAAGAAAATATAAATATATTTTTTTTCCACATATTTGCTTTTCATCTTCTATTTTTATTTAAATTTATTGACAATTTTATATTTATATATCCATTAGTATATACTTCAATTTCAGTCTTTGTTGGCTTTTGATTATCAATTCGGACAACGATGAAACCCTAAGTTCTTTTCAAATGAGTTTGGATCTTTGGGAACATTTCAACTTTTAGGATTTATGGATATCTGTGTGAGGTTATAAGGAAATAGTAATAAAAATATTTTTAAATTAAAATTATTTATAAAATAATAAGAGCATAAGCGGAATTTCATAGTTTTCATTAACAAATATTAACGACTAAGAGAGAAGTAAGTGTAATATGTCAAAACACAAGAGAGGAGAGTATAATAAACACAATTTAAAGGGAGGTGAGTGTAATTTATCTAATATTTAAAGGGTATTTTTCATATAAATCTTAAATTGGAACACGTTAGTGTCACTATCGATAGAAGATATTTGTTACAAATGTGCAAAGAAGAAGGAATAAGTATAATATGTCAAAATATAGGGGATAAGTGTAATAAATTCAATCTAGAAGGAATTTAAGTATAATTTATTCTAGATGAAATAATGGTCATGCATGGTGATGTTACAATTGATGTAATTAAACCAAAAAAAAAATCTACATTTCATGCTCAACTAGAAAAAACAAATCGTGTCATCAAGCTGAATTTTTAAACTCTTACAATTAAATTCAAGATCGAGTTAAATATGTATAAGATTGTTAGAGCTTGTTCAAGCTCAGGTCATTTAAGTCGTTTATCAATTTCGAACTTTGAACTTAAACGTGAGCATAAGACCAAAATTGATGGGAAAAAAAATAGTAATAAATGAAAACAACTTCTACTGAAACGAGGTCCACATAGTCCATGGTCTCGTTGGTTATCAACTGAATAGAACTAATTAAGCGTTTGGATTCACGGAATTGGAAGAAAAAAATGTCTTTTATATTTGGTTTATTAAAAATGAAAGAAAAGAAAGGATCAGGAATAATTTGAAGGCATTAACTTATCCCTCCAAATCTCTTATATGCTATCTTCTCAAAATAAGAAGTTTTGAAAAAAAATAATAAGATTTAAGTAAAACTTTCTTAATATCAAAATTAACTCTAACATTTTAAAAAACAAAAGAAACATGATATTAAATAAAAAGAAATATGGTAATGTTATCTTTTTCTTTTTTTTATAATTTATTCAAATATGAAAACAAATTATTACAATCCTTTCTTTTTTTTCCTTTCATAAGTATTGTTATAATTTCTTTTCTTTTCCCTACCGTTAATTCAAACAAACCATAAAAGTCAAGTGATCTTATCATAGTCTAATTTTAGATTTTTTAATATTTCTTTTTTGTTCTCGTATCAGAAGAATATATAATAATTATTAGGACTGACACTTTGATGTGTGTCTATATATATACATATATATATATATACATATATATATATATATATATATGTGTAATGTGTGTGTGTATACAAACCCACTATTTGTGCATGAGCTGCCCTGCAACAAACAGTCTATGTGATTCCATATGACTTTTTAATCTGAAAATGTAAGTTGAACAACATTAGATATATGAGAGCATAAGCAGATTACATTTCAATTGCATAGAAATGCTCTTTCATCTACAACAAGAATTTTTCACCACTTCTCATTTCATGAAAAACAAATTGGTCAATTATAAAGTCTGCAGTGGCCAGTCTGTGTATTTTAAGTGGTTGAATTATACCACAATCCAATGCATTTCATGTCCATCCCAGAAATGGAGATTGACCCTGCTCACAAAATTAAAAAACAAATCCATATATAAGAAAATCAATAAGACTCACAATTGCATTATATATATAAATATATATATATAAAGTTAGATTGATTTCCAATACTCACATATTCAGTTGGAATCTTCCTTGTCTGACATGTGTATTGACATTGTTATTGTTTTGCACTTCAATCTGAATAATAAATAATACCATTCACTTAGAAGAATTAAATATACATAGTCAAAATTATAACATATTATAAAGTTTTTTATGAATTGTGTCTTACAAATTTGAAGCCCAGAAGGCTGTTGCATCTAACACAGTGAACATTGGCGACTCTGTTATTACCTTCCATTCGGTAACGTTCTGGGCCATCGATTACCACATTAAAACGTCTGCATAGCACACATTTTCAAAGTTGAGACAAAATAAATTGAAAAAGAGATTAAATAATAATGTTAAACCTTACAGGTTTCGGAAAATGCCTTCTATTTTTGCGCCATCCTGAAAAATAAATTGGAAAACAGTAGTAGTGAGATCACAGAATTCTACAAACACTGAAGGGTTCGCTGCGAGATAAAAAATAAGATTTGACATTATATATATATATATAAAAAAATTGGAAAACAGTAGTAGTGAGATCACAGAATTCTACAAACACTGAAGGGTCCGCTGCAAGATAAAAAAGAAGATTTGACATTATATATATATATATATATATATATATATCATCATTCTGATACTAGAATTAAATCTACAAATATACTATCAACATTTTTTGTTCACCAAGAAGAGAGACAGAGAGAGAGAGAGTAATCTGTTTTACAAATTTCTTGTAATCCAATTCGACCCAACATATATACATCTAAAATTGCTCATGTTTTCGGAAGTCTAGTACCTTCTTGAAGGACTTTGAGAAATAACATTGCTCAAAATTGTACAAAATTTAAATAACTCGACAATAGGTAGACTCTGTATGTATGTATGTATCAAGAACTCTCAAGAACGAAAATTTTCAACAGCAATGGGCATTCAACCAGTCATACAAGTTTATAATTGTTACAATTGTTTCAAAACGTAATCATGTGTTTGTGGGTGTAATTTAGTGCATCATTCCAAGCAACCAAAAATTCAAAATGAGAGAGAGAGAGAGTTTGATTTACCAGGAATACACAATTTTGGCGGAAAGCAATGTGGGCTCTGCAAAATCCACAGAGAAAGCAATTCAAGCCTGGAGTTAGATCGTATTTAATAAGAAAGAGCCTCCCCATGGTTGCAAGTTGGATCAATCAAACACAAACGATAATGGAGCTCCGAAGCACCAAGAATTTTCAGAAAGCAATTAACTTCACAAAATAAGAAGAGAGCTCTGAAGTAGCAATCCGAGATAGATTGAACACAAAAACAGAGGACTAAAGGGACAAAACAAGGAATGTGGACGATGGAATATTCAGCTTCTTGGTCATTAAAGATTGAAATTCAAGAAGGTATGAACTGGGTTTGTTTAACGTGCCATGGAGAGAGAGAGATAGAGAGAGAGCCAGAGTCAAGCCACTGTACGCATATATTTATTTATACTCTAATATTGCAATTTTTTTTATTTCGTAAATAATTGAATATTATTATCTCTAAGGAGTTATTTAATTATTATTTTTAAATAAAAAAATAATATTACATTATTAGTGCATAAATAAAATTTATTTAAAAATAACCGGGGTTGGTATCCTAGGTTCCCTAAAGCTAATTCCTGTGTGAGAAATTTGCCTAATAAAAAATGAACATTAACATTCAACAAATTACAAAAATATACAAATATAAAGGATAAAAATGTAAAATTTTGAGAGATTTAAAATTAATATAAATTTTTTTGTCAAAATGTACGATTATTGATATTATTGAAAATTGATAACATGTTGATTCAAAGAAAAAAGTAAATTTATTTTTGGTATTATTGGTGATCAGGACCATTGCATTAGATGATCCTTTTAGAAAGCATATTATTGGTGATCAGACACTTGGTGTTGAACTCGTGACTCGAAACTTGTCTCTTCAGTTATGACAATCGACGTTGAAGTTACCGTCGCCGAGCAAGTCGGACAGCGTTGGAATGGGTCTTGAGGAGGTGTTGGACATTGGAGGGGTTCGCAGTGAAGACTTGACAATAACCTATAGGGCGGTGGAGGACGAAGGTGGAAATGGGCGAGTCTCTGAAAATGTCCGATCTCTATTGAATACATCGGTTTCGATTCGTGAAGATTGCAAAGGAAGAACCGATCAACAGGTGATCAATGGGTATTATCTCGGAAGCTTACTAGTCTTGGAATTGGATTTGAAGAAGAGGAAGAAGAGAAGTAATGAAAAGAGGCAAAACAGTAAGCAAGTTAAAGACTATTGGTTTAACATTAACATGGCTGATATATATATGCAGAGAATATATATATTTATATATATACTGGAACTGATGCAGTGGATAATCTTAAAAATTAATGGGCATGAGTCGGAGGAAAAATTGGCGCGAAAATGTAGAAGGGTATTTTAGATATTTTTTTTACTATTTTGCATAATGTAAGCAAACCATTGATAATAGCACGAGGGATTAAAGTGATGTATAATTTTAAATTTTAGAGATGTAAAAGTAAATATGAACATACTTCAAGGGTCAAAAATATAATTTATCCAAAATTATAATACCTTTCTTATACTTCTTAGTTTGTTACCCATTTGTGGTGGGCCCCGGGGCCACGCTGTCTCCCGAATTCAGAAATTGGATTTTATAATAATAAAGTTGTTTACCTATTTAATTTTGAATTATAAGATTTTTTTTAAAAAACCTTAATTATAATTTATAAGAGTGTTGAGGAGTCCCTTTGAAAGTTGAGACGTTGGAAGCACAATCACGTATCCAACAAGATATGACAACATGATAAATTAAAAAAGAAAAAGAAAAAAATAGGACAGAAATTCGACTATGAAATAATATATTATTATATATTCAATAAGTTAACAAATATTTATGATATCATAATCCTAGCAATAAAAATATATACATATACAAATACTTTAATTTATTATTAATGTATTTTTAAAAAAGAGTGTTGTCATTATGTTCAAATTCATTCTCTTAAAAAGTTAAATTTTTCAAAAATGACAAGTATTGAGGATTAGAGGAAGTATAAGCATTAATTTCTCAAGAATAAATATTATTTGGCTTGCACATATTTCACTAAATCATTAAGATCGGTAGGTTTGGTATTGACCGCTCTTTTTCATATATTTTTTTCATTTTTTCCCTTTTTGGTTGAAGCCAAACATGGCCATTATATTTTTTTTGCAAGAAAAATGATTTTTATTTTGTTGGTCGGAGCCAAACAGAATCTTACCCTTTAGACATAGTTGTGTTGTTGTGTATGTATACCATATAAGTACCGTAATATCAATACTAATAGAGAAAAGAAAAGATTATTATTTTGTAATGGTTTAGGGAAAAGTAAATTGGATGGATTTAATTACTTATTACTTTACATGACAGTCTCGTATTCAACCGTGTACCAATTTCTGACAAATAAATTTCTTGTTTTTTCGTAACTAAGGGCCCCGTTTGATAACCGTTTATATTTAGTGTTTATTGTTTATAAAAACAAATTTTTAAAATAAACACGTTTGATAATTTTTGTTTTGTTTATAAATTGTATAAACGTTTTTAAAACAACACTGTTCATAAGCCTTCAAATCCTAAACACCAAAATGATGTTTATTGTTTATGTTTATGAAAAAAAAAAAATTTTTTTTCTTTTTTATCTAAAAGGGTGATTATATTATTTTAATTAAAAATTAAAACTAAAAGTGAGAAAATGAAAAGAAAAAAATTATAAAAAACTATTATTTGATACAACGATCAAAATATTAGAATTATCAAGTGTGGACAGAATTAAAGAGCATCAATTGCCTTAAGAAAAAAATATTTGATACAATATAAATAATTACTAATATACTTGATAATAAGAAATAGTTACTTAGGGGCACTCATTCTAAAAAAAAAAAAATTAAAATAAGTCAAACGTTTTTTGGTTATCAAACAACACTCATAAATATGGATAAACAAAATCGTAACATAAACACTGTTTATATAAACACTTAAACAATAAACACAAAACATAAACGGTTACCAAACGGCCCTAAGATATATAGCAAAAATATATACATCATACTCAACTTCCTGGCTTTAGTTGCAGTAAGCAAATTGCAGAGCAACTAATGTGTGTGTGTATATATATATATATATATATATATATATGTATGTATGTGAACATTATTAAATCAAAAGCAGATTGCAAGATTTTGGGTATAGCATCTTGAAAATGTGCATTTGAGTTATGTTCCTCTGACTTAAAATCCTAAACTAAATTCAGACTGTACAGTTCAATTGCATTCCCTTTGATCTAAAACAAGAAATTTTCACTTCTCACTTGAATAAAAAGAAATTGGACAAATATAAATTTAGTATGTGGATGTAAAATTTGATATTCAATAGAGCCCTTCAAAGTGATCGATGTCTGTGTCAGTCTGTGCAGTGGCCAATCTCTGTATTTTAAACTGCTGGTTGAACACCCATAATCGTATTTAATAAGAAAGAGGCTTGGAATTCCGATCCTTGAAAGTTGGAAACAATCAAACACAAACGATAATGGAGCCCCGAAGCACCAAGAATTTGAAGAGAGCAATTAACTTCACAAAATAAGAAGAGAGATCTGAACTGGGTTAGGAATGTGGACAAAACAAAATAGAGCATTAAAGGGACAAAACAAGGAATGTGGACCATGTATCATCCTTGTTTTGCACTTCAATTACAATAGATAAAACTTTTATGGCCGAGAGGGAGTGTTTGTAGTAGCTAGGTACTTGAAACTGAGGTCAAAAACAATATCCCAGCCCTGAACTACCAATCCCATATATGTACATTGAATACAGAAGAGGGAGAGAGAATGTGGATGATGGCTACAGCTTCTTGCTCATGAAAACTGAGCTTCAACTGTACGTTTGTGTTGTGTAAGATACATATATATATATATATATAATATAGGGAGGTTTTACTTCAATGGGTTCGAGAGAGAGACTGTCACTGTATTTTAACTAAAAACTATAGTAGTAATCACTTTTTTTTTTCTTTTTTCGGTAAGTAAAAAGTCACATCTGGGGTGAGAGAGGCTCGAACTCTCGACCTCAGGATTACTCCGAAATTCAGAAGCTATGAGACCAACGCGCTGGCCAACTGCTACACCATCCTAACAAACCTTTTTTATATGCTACTTCTTACCTTGTTACCAATTTTGTGAATTCGGAAATTGGATTTTTTCACAATAGAGATGTTACCTATTTAATTTTGAATTTTAAGAATATTGTTTTTTTTAAAACCGTAATTATAAGAGTGTTTTTTTTTTTTTTTGGTTCGAAGAACATATTAGCACAATCGATCTTAAAATTACACGAGAAAAATAATCACTCTTGATTGTCCCAAAACAAAAAAAAAAAAAACCTCTTCATAGTATTTGAAAACGATTTTAGAAAAGATCATTTAATGCAAAATACATGAAAGATGAAGAAGAACGAACAGCTTATCACTTTAAAAATAAATGGAAACATATAGTGATTGAAATCACGGAATTCTTTTTTTATATGATATGGTATTATTGTCTACAAAAATTGAAGGATTAGCTGTGAATAAACAATAAGCTAAATAATTAATTACGGAGAAATTAATTTATAAAGACCGGCTGATTAAGCACAGCTTGCTCATGGAAAATCCGGTTACTACACCATCACATTAGCTTTCCCTGTGCACTCCACCAACATGTGTGTCAGTATGTGTATGTATACCACCAAATTACCCATTTTTTGGTATTTGCCAAAAATATTAACTGATTAAACTAAAATTCTGATACGTATTTAGAACCAAATGTACTTAGTATCATACGCTTTTGTTTTCCTATGCCACTGCAAAATACAATCTGCTTTAAAAAATAAATAAATAAATAATCTTTATCAACTAATGGATTTTCACTCTTGAATTATGATTGGTCTGAACATGTACCATAACTGGTCTCAACTCCCCCTGGCTAACTGGCTAGGTATTTTGAAGGAAAATACAAGCATACCTTTTCAATTTCTTCTCCAATCTATTTTTTTTTTTCCAATCTGAAAGTGAATCTAAAAGAAAATCATTTTCAAGTTTAATATTTTGAAGGAATTTTTAGAAATAATGTTTACTGAAAAGAAATATATGCATTCATATATAGTACTATATATGTTACAAAGACATCATTCTGATACTATTGAACGACTTCGAGAAATGGCATTGCTCAAAATTGTACCAATTCACACAGTGCATACACATAAAATGCATTAAAAGATTATGAATAACCATGAACTCCTTCCACAATAGCTAGACTCTATAATGTATCAAGAAACCCTCACTAAGAAAAAAAAATTCTACAGCAAAGGATATTATTCAACCAGTCGTAACAATTTAGAATTGTTAGTTTCAAAAACATAAACAACATGTGGTTATGGGTGAAATTTAGTGTCTCCCGTCAACCAAAAATTCAATAAGAAACAGCCTCCCCATCCTTGCAACTTGTAATGGAGCTCCGAATCATAGAATTTTCAGAGAAAAATTTACTTCACAAAAAAAATGATCATAGCTCAGAACTAGCAATCTTATATACATAGATTGAATACAAAAACAGAGCACTAAAGGGACAAAAGGATGAATGTGGACATTCGATTCCGGTTCTTGGTCAAAGATTGACATCCAGGAAAGTCCGAACTGGGTCTGGTTATCATGCCATGGAAAGACAGATAGAGGGGGTTGTAATTCTGCAGTCTGGAATCAGCTTCAAGAAATTGTGCCAAGAAAGAACCTTTAGTTACACACATGCACGGTGGACCAAAAAAAGAAAAAGGAAGAACAAGAAAACCCCAATATTTTTCTGCTTGTATATATTTTAAGAGAGATTAGATTTTGTAAAACTAAAATGTTACACATTTAATTAACAGGTAAATCAAATTGCAACACTAACCTGACTAAACCCAATCCAATTCAATCTTTTTCAATTCAAGTCAAATGTTCCTGAGTCGAATCACAGATCAAAAGCAGTATTCCTGATTACTTATGAAACAATAACTTCAGAAAGATATGGTACTAAAATTATTTATAATTGGTCAATTGATGAACTCAATCCTACCGAAACCATCAGTACACAAATGAAACTTAAAGATTTCAAACTATTACATTTCATTTTTGCACTAACAACAGGATCAAGCTGATCCAAATTCACAGCAACACTGAAATTCAAAAAAAAAAACACTAAAAAAGTAAACTAATTCTAAAACCCTAACCCTAGATAGGCAAAGATACAATTTCTTGATGGACAAATTGATCACCTTCAAGAGCTGGTAAACTTGGTCACAGCCTTTGTCCCCTCAGACACGGCGTGCTTGGCCAACTCACCGGGAAGCACAAGCCTGACGGCAGTCTGGATCTCGCGAGAGGTGATTGTAGGCTTCTTGTTGTACCGGGCGAGCCTGGAGGACTCCTGTGCGAGCTTCTCGAAGATGTCGTTGATGAAGCTGTTCATGATCCCCATGGCCTTGCTCGAGATCCCGATGTCAGGGTGGACCTGCTTCAGGACCTTGAAGATGTAGATCTTGTACGTCTCCACGCTCTTCTTCGACCGCTTCTTCTTTTTGTCTCCGGCGGCAGCACCGCCTTCCTTCGGCAGCTTCTTACCGGCCTTAGGCTTCTTCTCCGCCGGAGCCTTCTCGGCCACGGTCTTCTTCTCTTCCGCAGGCTTCTTCTCTGCGGGCTTCTTCTCTGCCTTGGGTGCCATCTGAGAGTTTCTAGAGAGAGAAAGGTGGGATTTTTATAAGGCTGATGGTAAAGATACGAGTAGTTTGAAATGGTATACTGAATTGTGGGTTAGAACGTAGTTTATATAAAGGGACTAACAGAGTCTTATTGGTTAGTGAGGTTTGACGCAGATTGATGACTTGGCAATTGTCTGGACGTTGGATTATTTTCTTTTTGGTGAGTGAGTAACGGTTGAGATTCCATTAATTCCTGTGCCGTGGCTAGTAGGATTTTGGATTGGCGCCATGTTTAAGGCGGTCAGACCACTGTTTCATTTTCGCCCAAAATTATGGTTCATATTATTATATTAATCATATCATGTTTTTGTCATTAAAATGAGAAGGGATACTTTCAAGTTTTAGTGAATTTGTAGATTGAGTTTTTAAACTGATTAAATTACAAGGCAAAAAAAAAACTGATTAAATTACAACTACAAATAAAAATAAATTACAACTGTGGATGAGTGGGTCCTATATATATAGGGATGGCAACGGGGCGGGGCGGGACGGGTTTTGCCTTCCCCATAACCGAAACCATTTAATTTTCTCCGCCCCGCAACCGTGTATAAACGGGGTGGGGCGGGGCGGGTTTTGACTTCTCCATTCTCATAACCGTTTAACTTTCTCCGCCCCGTCCCGTTTATACATTTTTTTTTAATGCAAAAATTTTTATAATAATAAATCTGATATTTTGATACATATACACCAAAAACATACATTTAGGTATTTGTAACACAATGGATAATATTGAGTCATCCATTACTGATATAATAAACTTGTATAGTTGTATGATATATATAATATTAATATTTTCTTTATACATTATTAATATTTTTTCTATATATTATATATATATACTTAAACGGGGCGGGTATCATTTGAGGTAGGGTCTTACCTCCGTCCCCACCCCGTTTAAACGCAGGTTATTTTCTCTAACCCCATCCCCACCCCATTTCCTTAAACGGTTCCATAAATAGGTTTTAAACGGGGCGGAGTGGGGCAAGTACCCAATGGGGCGGGGCAAATTATCATCCCTATATATATATGAGTCTAGTAATCTTACTACACAGTTTAAAAAATATTCTACAACTCGACTTGCATAACCTTATTCTAACAAAATACTAATATTCATATTAGTTACTTCAGAGTTTGCACTCCACTTATTTCTTACAGATAAAACATTTAATATTATTCTTTAAAATGTTCTCAGACTCCATAATTCTTCTAATGTCACATCTGAATTTATAAAATTAAAACTTGAGAATTGGAAAAAATCTAGGACCGACTTGGTTTGTTTTATTTTTTGGTAAATATCATTTATCTCTTCTGAGTTTGGTTGATTTTTTTTTTTTTACAATCGTGAGTGTCCACAACTAATCTCACGAAACCCTGAAATTAACGACCAGTTAAGCCTTCAGTGGCCCTGACACCCACGATTGTCGATATAGCATAGACATTTTCTCTACGCTTTATAATTTCACATATTTTTTTTGAGATTTTTATTTGTGTAACAAACACCACCATCTTGTTATGGCAGCTGATGCAGTCCCATGCCTGACGATATTCCGAATTTTGAGTTCACATCGGTGTCAAATTTACATAATTCAAAGAGTTGTGGGAAGTACAATAATGTGATGTATAATCACGTAATGGAGTTGGCCAAGAGGAAAACACTGAGAGTAAATGGAGATGGATCTTAATTGAAGTCTAAGGCACTCAATTTATGTGGTCACCAGAAAAATTTGAAAACTCTTGAATTTTATGATTGGACCAATCACTGCTTTTGTAAAGTTGATATAAAATCATGGTTGTATAAGGATTTGTATGTGTGTGTGTGTTCACACACATACCAAGGTATGCCCGCGCATACAGCACTATCATGCACCTTTAATTGCGATCATTAGATAAGGTTATTTTGAACCATAGATAGGCAAAGACATTTTGACCCGCGTAATTGATTTTTTAACTACTTTTGACTATTACATTGAATTTTTTTATCTTATTATACCAAGTTTGAATGTAATATATATATAATATGAGTAAGCAAAAAGCAAACGACAGTAAGGTAAAGTTAATGGTATTGTGGTAAATATGCATAATGATATATAAGTAATATTTATTTGATCAACAGATTAAAATAGTCATTTCATGCGTCAGATGGGCAAAATAAATCTTTTATCTGTTTATTGTGGCTGACATCAATAAATTCTCTCCGTCCTCATTTATCACCATTAGATCTTGGAAATTCACAACGTCAAACTTGTACAAGTGCATATAATTGTTGGAATTCATGGAATTGAGAGGTTGGAAATAGAACCCCCATTCGACAAGAAAGGTATGGGTTTATTTTTTTTAAAAATAAATATATTGTATTTGACACTTTCAAAAAGTTGAAGGCCATGATAGAGAATGAAACATGATTGAGATAATGGGGGTGAGTATGACGACAGAGGCTTCCAAGAGTTATGTGCTACCAATGAGATCATAATGGAGAAGACTGTTCCTGGAACACTGCAGCAACACAGTGTCGCAAAGTACATGAACAAAACCTTGAATGAGCGTGCTCGGAGTATGAAGATATATGTTGGGTTGCTTAAGATATTTTCGGCTGATGTAGTTAACACTGCAGCATACTTGATTTGTCACGCCCTAAATTTTCATACCCAAAATAATACGAAAACTCAAGGGTGAGTTCATCCACTAAGTCCTAATGGACCATTCTTACTCTCACAACCCCATATCAACTCATCTCAACGGGTCCCACACATGACCCCCCACATACCCATCTAAACAGCATATCAATCATCCATCAAGCTGTGGATTACAATACATCATAATCTACGATGCATCGCTATATCCTATAAAAAATGCTGATTTCAACTTTTTTTTTTCAACATTTATACGATCCATTGCTATGGGATTTACGATACATCATTGAATTATAATCTATCGTAATGAAGATTACGATGCATTGTAATCATTCGACTGATAATTTTGCAGAATTCTCTAAGTGTTCATAAACCACATAATTGTCCATTTTAAACCATTCCCACCCATCATTATATACGTGCATTCTTAAAACTTAATCATCATACCCGCAACATCTATAGCATGTATAAACATCAATTAAATCATAAATATGTCATTTGTGCGAAAACATGTTTGAATCATATATAGAGTACAAAAACGAAGTTCAAGGCATTACGTACATATACAACAGTCCAAAAGACATAAATCTTCTTATACAATTCTAAATGCACCAATTCCACATCCAAAATGTGCATAACACAAAAAAAAACTAAAAGAGAGTTTTCCTAACTTTAACTCAACTCACGGTTGCTCACTATTGACAACTTTCTTGTCATGTCCTAAAATTGTTAATATATAGGGATGAACAAATTCAATGACTCAAAGTACTATGTTGTGCAATCCACCCAAGTTCACATTTCAAATTAATGCATAACACAATAAAACATGCAAAGTAAAGCTACGTGTCATACTCCCTAGCATTCTAGTCAAAAGTCGAGACTTTCACTTCACATGACATATACATCAATATACTTGGCAACCACAACGTTCAACAAATATGTTTCAATGCACAACTTTATCAAATTTATAGCATATGACATAATTGAAATCGAATATAAAATCCACTCAATTGACATAACTCACATTGTTACATTTAAGACTCATATCGCTCTTGAAATTGAATTCACACTCGCACACCTAATCTGAATATGTGCTGAAACCTCATACCCCAAGTTCATAGTTATTCTCGGGTTACTAGCCCACCGGTAATTAACCATCTTACGCAAGTTTGAGAACTTTCAGCTGACCGAAATAAAAAACTAGCATTCAGTCGACCGAAACTAAAGGGTAGCTTACCTAGGTTTCAGCCGGCTGGTGGGACATCCATCAGCCGACCAAAACTTGAATATGAGTCTTTTGAGTACTTTTGGCAATGAGGGTTCATACGTTTTATCTAAAAGCTAAAAATGAGATTGTTAAGCTTCCGCTGTGTTATGAAAATGATGAATGAGATAATAAATCGATGCATTGCTAAATGTAAAGTCTTCCGTTGTTTGTTTTTTAAAGGATTAGATGTTCATGTGGTTGAATGAACGAGTTCACACCCGTGGTTCGGGTTTGGACCGGGGGAGTCCCGACAATCTGAATTTTTGGGGCATGACAATAGAAGGTGAACGAGTACACATGGACAAAGGTTTTATATGCTTCAGCTATCGGCATCTTGATATATGCCATGGCTTGTACCAAGCCAGACGTAGCACGCGTAATGGGAGTTGTTAGCAGGTATATGAATAATCTAGACAAACAATATTGGGAAGCAACAAAATAAATCTTTAGATACTTTAAGGGTACTACAGATACATCATTATGTTTCGCTAGATTAGGTATTATGTTGCAGGGTTATGTTGATTCATACTTGGCTGGTGATGTGGATAAGAGAAAGAGTACTACTAGGTATGCGTATACTTTGGGTGGTACGACAGTGAGTTGGGTCTCTCAATTGTAAAAGATTGTGGCTTTCTCGACCACATAAGCAGAATATGTTGCAGTTATAGAAGCAATCAAAGAGATGGTTTGGCTACAAAGGTTCTTGGAAGAGTTGGGTAAAGAGCTAGAGAACAGTATTCTATATAGTGACAGTCAGAGTGTTATTCATCTTACTAAGAATCCAGCATATTGTTTCAGAACGAAGCATATACTATTGAGGTACCAGTTCATTCGTTCGCTTTTGGATAACAAGGTGTTATTACTTGAGAAGATCCATACAAGTTAGAATCTAGTAGACATGTTAACTAATGCAGTGACTATTGAGAAACTGAAGTTGTGCTTAGCTTTAGTTGGTGATCAAGGTCGAGGACAAAGAAGATAGCTGATGTGGTGTTTTGCTATGGTTTGGGGCATGAGGGAGTTTGTAGATTGATAATATCAGTCTCCAAGTGAAAATTTGATAGGAAGTGTGGCATCTGATTATATTGTACACCTTGACCTAATTTTGCGAATCCAACTTGTTATGTAACTCTATGAAAGGCCTATATATACAGTATAAAATATCTGTAATTGTATCCCATTTTTTTTTATCATAGTGAAAATCATACAACACCAATGACATATCCCTAGATTTTGGGTGAACCTTGTAAATCTTTGTTTGCGTGTTTGATATTCTTTTTTGTTAATTTTTGCAACAAAATTGATTTGCTTTGCTTAGCTGATTTGGGTTTTCCTAAATTGGGTTTTCTATTGAGGTTGGATTTTTTTATTTCTTTATTTATATTCATGCATGTACTTGCCATTGTATTTGCCAAATGTATTGTTGATCATAGAGTGTGAACAAACTGTGTATGATTTTTTTATTGATATTGGTGTTTTAACATTTAAATGTAGATAGAGTAATATGTATTTTCCTTACCAAACAATTTTCAAATTTTATGTTCTCTAAAAGCTATTTTGGATTGACTTAAATTTCAATTGTGATTAGGTTTCCATTATAGAGTTGTATCTTATTAGATAATTTCTTAGTAGGCAAAAGTTGGTTTATAGGAAGGAAAGTTTTTGTTAGGCAAATCTTGGGCTCTAAGGAATTATTATCCTTATCCATCAAGGAATTGAGTTTTGGGCTTTATAAATAGTTACTTATGTTATAGGTTGAGACTCATGGGAAGAAAATAGGTAATACTCTATTTGAAACTGAGAAGTCACTCTTATTGTTTTTGAGATAACATTTAGAGAGAGAATTTTTGTTTAGAATTTGTGATTTCTTTTTGAGTGAGATTGAGTGTATAAAAGAAAATGGTTGAAAGTTTAGCCTAATTTTGATACAATTTTTCAACTTGCACCGTTACAATCTGTATAGTGGAATTAGAATCTGCGTGAATGTAAACTTGTTTAACCGAATCAAGTATAATTCTTAGTGTGTTATTTCAAATTGTTTCGTGTTTATTTATTTATGGTCACATCGTAATGTTTTCTCAACAAGTTGTTTTGTAGAGTAATTTTTTCTTTCCCAAACTGATTTTGAGACTCAAAACACTAAAAACAAATTTATGCTCAAACACTAAAAATAAATTTCAGTAAAAAAGAAAAAAAATCTCATAAAATGAACCAAATAGACCTTTTTTTTTATTTAAAAAAAACATTCTCAATTCCAAGACAATGATTGAACTTATAGTCAAAGCAGTCAGTCATTCTCTCTCTCACTCAAAGCAAAAAGTTTACAATTCAAGTCCCTTAAGACACAATGGGTGTGTGCATTATTCCATGCCACCAAAGATATAATGTAGCTAGGGGTGCACACAGTACGGTTCTCCACGGTTCTTGGTGGAACCAACGATTCCTAATTTTTGGAACTGGAACCGGAATCGTTAAGGGTTGGAACCGTGAGGAACCGAACTGAGGTTCTCGATTCGGTTCTGGTTCCGAACCGCGGTTCCTTAGGTTTTTTTTTTCTTTTCAATGAAGCTTGAAAATACAAAATATATATATATATATATATATATATATATATATATATATTCATTAAATAAATGTGAGACCTACAATCTAAAAATGGCACCCTATATATATATATAATTATTATATTATATATATAACATATAATAATTATATACATTACATATAATAATTATATTATAATGTATATATATTATATATAATAATTATACATATAATAATTATATATAATATATATACATTATATATAATTATTATATGTATAATTATTATATATACATTATATACAATTATTATATGTAATGTATATATATATATTATATATAGTTATTATATTATATATATACACACATATTTAATATAAAACGGTTCCGGTTCCAGTTCGGTTCCAGGGAACCATTACTCCCAACGGTTCCGGTACCGTTCCACTGGTCTTAGAACCGGAACCGAAACCGTTGGTAACGGTTCCTAATTTTAGGAACCGGAACCGGAACCGAAACCGTAGTCACGGTTCGGTACGGTTCCCCTCGGTTCCGATTTTGATTTCGGTTCATACAGTTCTTTGTGCACCCCTAAATGTAGCTATTATAGATAGTGATGTCAAATACTGCTAATCAAAGGCGACTTATTTACTGAATGTGTAATATGACGCCATCCATATAATCTGTTTAATAAATGGGTCTCGTAACTTAAGACATGACTACAAAAATTTATTAATACATTTAATCTGTTTAAATTAAATTATCATAAAATTTGTTTAATAATCTGTTATTAAGTATAAAATACAAATATAATAAATGACTAATATTTTTATCATGCTCACCTTTATTTTATATAGATGAGTCGGCTATGCGTACGTGATAAAAAGACTAAATTAATGAAAATGAGGACCATTAAGGCAATAAAACTACAAAAAAATAAAAATAAAAATAAAAATAAAAATAAAAATATCTATCCTAGTTTATATTGAAATAACAAAAATGTTTATAATAATTAGATTAAAATGACACTGGTTTACGAGTGTAATTGAATTAAATGAGTTATTGCAATACACGAACCTAGAACGAAATTCGGGTTTAAATCAGGCCCATTTCAACTGCTAATGGATTTCAAGTTAAGTGGGTCCAAAAGCCCGCACAATTGTTATTCGGGTCCCGTACCAATTCCATCGGGTTATCGATCATTACCCTTTTCCTTTTGTTAAATGCCTAAATTTGTCATCTCCGGAATTTAAAGACCAAACCCTAATAACTTCTGTTCTCTTCACTGCTCTCCACACTTCGCTGGCTTGAGAGACGCAGCCACCATTTATTCTTCGAGGTAAAGTCATCCATTCCATAGATCTATATTTCTTTTTGTCTCTCCTCAATAGCTGTTGAAGCTCGATTCGTTCGCAATCTGCTTGCTTAGTTTGATTTGTTCTACATCACCATTCCCTCTCTATAAGTATATATATTTATCTATGTATTTATATATCTGTATCGAGTTACGTATTGTCATATCAAGATCATATCAGCGTTGCATGCATTTCGCGGAACTCCTTATTTTTTTTTTATGAATGTTGATCATTAAAACGTGATTTACTGTTGGTTGATTATGTTGACTCTAGTATATTTGTATCATTTATTCGCTACCCATGGTTTTATATTATTGTTATTGTTCCTCTTTCATTTGCGGGTCACCCAAATTTCAGATTTAAGAAAAATTTCATGTGTATTTCTAAATTTTCATATTCTTTCCCAGGATTGTCTTAGTTGTCATGTATACCCAAGTTTTGCGGTGATGTAGATGCTAGTAAAACGACAATATGTAGTGCAAATATGAGGAAACCATAAATGCAATAAGCTTGTTTGTATATGTAACATGTGCATTTCTAGAAAAAAATATTATCTTTAGTTACAATGGTTGTTAGGAACAACACTTTCTTAGTAATTGTCTGTCTTGTGAAATTGAGATCTTTTAGATTTATATACTTATTGTCCTGTCCTGGATTTTCATTAAAGCACTAAGAAATAAACGATGAACCACAAGTGTTTAAATATTATCAGTTTTTCATTGTTGACTTGTAGGAAAAAAATTTGATTTCAATATAACTTATGGGCCAGCATCAAGGTAGTGGGATCTGCAGATTGTAAACAGTGACTGACATTCTTAAGCTGAAATAGATCTCATGTACAGAGTTTCGATGATGGGAGGACTAGGACTAGGGCTAGAAAACGAGGTCAAAATTATTACAGTCTGAAATAACATTGTATGCAATCTATTATTTTTGTCTCTTATATATGGGCACACAAATATAGGTATTTGAATGCGTGCAGTTCTTTTGCATCATAGATATTTGTATGATAATTGAATACAATCTATGTAGTAGAAAAATGCTCTCAGGAACTGATTTTAATGAATTTGCTCAAGCAATGCAATGAAGGCAGAAAGGTAGAAGAAAAATAATGAGAGCATGGAACTTTCTGGAAAGGGAAATGTACTTTTGTTGCGTTTGGGAGCACTGAATTGGCCCCCTTGGAATTGTAATTGAAGGAAATTCAGTTCAAACTTAAATTTTGAGAATATTTAGACATTCCAATCAGTGCTTACTTTAAGCTAGTTTTTTTCTTATTTTTCTCTTTAGGATGTTATATAATATAAAAAATGGAAATCTAAATAGTACTTAAGAGTTTGAATGCTTCAATGAAGGATTCACGTATGTTCTTACACATGCATTACACTCCTATAAATGTATCAGAAATTCTTGGGCACTAGGGGGAACATACAAAACATTGCCCAATACATGATACACGCAGCAGACATTTAATGGCCAATGACCAATACAAGTCAAGCATGTAGTTGACAGTTTTTAGTGTACTGTGGTTGCTGGAACACCTTTGCTCTAAATGCTCAATTTGTACTTTAATTAACCTCAGTTTTATGGCACCAAGCTCTATGGATTGAAGAAATATTTAATTATTGTGGAATAAAAATTGAATACATGTGCAGTTCTATTTAAGATAGTCATTTTGTTGGGTTCTGTGATCCCTCCCAGCACCTCACAGGTGGGACCAACACTACGTAATTGTCATTTTCATGGGTCCGTCCCTAGCAATCTTTCAATAGTATTTTCTTCCAGCTATACTGGGTGGGAAATGTAAATGCTGATCCTCCAGTTGATGTAACATTAGATAACTGTGGCGAGGCACAGCATCGTGACCCCTTCTTGTGCAGGCGTATCTTGCCTTGACCAATCAGTTGTGATTGAGTTCTTGAATCTATTAGGCAGTTTTACCAATTTGATGTTTGCTGTGTTTTTCCAGTAGCTTCCATTTGTGACTATGGTGAGAGTTAGTGTCTTGAATGATGCTCTTAAGAGCATGTACAATGCAGAGAAGAGGGGAAAACGGCAGGTCATGATCAGGCCATCGTCAAAAGTGATTATCAAGTTTCTTCTGGTCATGCAGAAGCATGGTTTGACCTCTTGCATACATTCTTCTATCAGCTTTAAACTTCTTTCTACTACAATTTGAACAAAAGTTGTTGAAATATTTACATATATGTTTAATTCCAATTTGCAATTGTTTTTGTAGGTTATATTGGAGAATTTGAGTATGTTGATGATCACAGATCTGGAAAAATTGTGGTTGAATTGAATGGAAGGCTGAACAAATGTGGGGTTATTAGTCCTCGTTTTGACGTTGGGGTCAAAGATATTGAACCTTGGACTGCAAGACTGCTCCCCTCAAGACAGGTTAGCCTTTAAAACTCCTTGTTATTTTATTCTTTGAATAACACTTCATATCATTGTAAATGAAAACTGGTAATTATATATATATATATATATATGGAGTTGATTGAAAATGTATTTGAGTGGTAAAAAACCAAACAGGAGAAGCATATGTTAGCACATGAACCATTCAGAACACTGGGAAATCTGCAATACATATACCCACGAATACGTGGCTGGATTAATTATATTATTTTTCTTTATGCCTTATCAGATTTCTTACTGAGTGATTTGCATTTCTTCCTCTCCTCTCCCTTTTCTTTCTAAAATTTATGATGGATGCATGACAAACTTGCAGTTTGGGTATATTGTGCTGACAACATCTGCGGGCATCATGGATCATGAAGAAGCTAGGAGAAAGAATGTCGGCGGTAAAGTGCTTGGCTTTTTTTACTGAGCAGGGATTTTGAGGGTTTCTTTTTTGAAAAAATTGGCTTACTGTCGTGTGCCTTCCTTTTATGAAAGAATTATTTTCTATAGATTTTCTATGGAATCTGGAATGACTTTTCTGTCTTTGGTTTTGGTTTTACCATTCCCCTTTAATGCATTTGAGATTGTTAGTTGCTGAAAGCTTAAGTTGTTACAAAGTATCTTTTTGGTAATTATGATTAAAAAAACCCTTTTGATTTGGATTTCATTCAGACAAGAAATATGAACTGTGATGTTCAATGCCAATTTTCCAGAAATTGAGTTGCCTTTTTTAGATAATTTTTGTTGTGGAAGAGGTTAAACTTTGTAGGCCAGTGGTATGATGTGCCCACAAAGTAGAAAGTTGAAGATTCGAGTTCTCAGAGAGGCAACGTCGGTGTGTGAGTTATTTGTTAAAAAAAAAAATGAAGAAATAAAGTAAAACGGAAAAATTGGTTCATCATATACGGTCGTGCCTTGTCTAGGTCCTTGCATGGTACTTGAACTTGGCCCTTCCTGTTAGATGGAGTCACCTGCATTGCTCATAAGAAAATGGTTGTTAAACTGAAATTTTCTATGTTCCATTCCTTACGTGCTCTCAGGAGTTTTCTGTTTTTATCTGCACTACTACCATGGTGTTCGAATATGAATATGAATATTTTTTTAGAAAATAAAAGATATGATCTATTTAGTTTAATTTTTTGATAACAATTTTCTAGATCGCAAAATTAGATAATTGTTTCAAATAATTATAAAAAATATTTCTCCAAAAACACATAATTTTTTTTTTAACTGAATTTTTCAAAAAGGGTCTACCAAACAAGTTTCTGCACTATTTTTAAATTTTTAAATAAAAAACTATTATTAGAAACTGAAGCAAAGAGATCAAGTATCTTTATGATTTTTCCTTTAATAAAATCCTGTTTTTTATCCTCACAAACTCAAACATCCATCCTATCTCTTCGAATATTTGAAATCTTATAATATTTCACTTTAAAGATGAGAAGATAACATTAAACTTTCGACTTTTATTTTCAAATATTTTGATATGATTTTTTCTTTTAGGCTCTGTTTGGTTAGATAGAATCAACTTAAATTTTGATTTTTTTTTTATAGTTTGGCTAGCTTCTCCCCACAAAACATACGAAAATAATATTGAAACGAACGGCTTTTTATTCTACAATCCAATTTTATCCAACTGTCTTAGTTTTATATTGAGTTACAAAGTCTACAATTTTTACTGAGTTACATGAAGACAAGTTCTCTTTAATTCTATTATTTAGTTGGATTGCATATTAATTATCCGTTACATTGTGAAATTGGTTAAACTTGTTCGAAACTTATATAAACTTGTTAACAATAAACAATTATGTATATATTGAATGACCCGTGAAACACAAATTAATTTTTATTCTACTATTTCTTATAATATAATATAATAAGGATAATTTAGGTAATTATAAATATTTTTTTTTTTGTAATTTTCATACCAGCCAAACTATAAAATGGTATTTTCATATAACTTTCTTAAAAAAAATTTCATGCTAATCAAATGCATGATAGAAAATTAATTTTATTTTCATTCACTTCATTTTTCTCTTCATTTTCTATTTCCTTTCTTTTCTACTTAGTTCTATCTAACCAAAGAGGTCCTTAACGTCAAACAACATTTTAACATATGGAATTTGACGATTTTATATGATTATATGCTGAAATGTCATTATTTAAAAGAGAGTTAAGATGTAAGAATTGGGAGGTTGAACTCGTCCCCATGGGGTATAAAGGGCAAATTGCGAAAAAAAAAAAAAACCCCCCACTTCCAATTGTTGGTATAAAATTCTTTGACCTAAATTATCTTGAATTATTCAATTGTTACAAAGTGATGTTATAATGATAAAAATGCCTCTTACTATAAATTTAAGAAAATGGTACAGATTAAAACTAATACAAATAACTCATTTGCCATAGTGTTGTTAAAAATTATTTTTGAAAAAAAAAAGATTAATCGTGGGTTTATATAGGGGTGGCAATTTCTTCCGCCCCTAATGGAGGGGAATTGGTCTGCCCCTAATAGGAGTAGGGGCGGGTATGATTTTTTTAAGAAAACCCGCATAATACTCGCCCCGCCCCGATTATATATATATATATATATAGAGTGACATAATTGTATAAAATGTGTCATTTCTTTTATTATTATATTAGTTATATAAATATAGTATACTAGATATATGACAACCATTAGAGTTACCTTGTTATGCTTTATTCCTCTTTTTATCTTATGGCTAAAAGAGAACTCTCTCTATCTTATGTACATAATAGATCTGTAATAAAAAAAAATTCTTGAAGACCAAAACCGTTTCTATCTCCATATTTACATATGTATGTATGTTTGTGTTATTTTCTTTGGTCCTATATATTGGGGTTTTGACTGTAGGAGTGTTGTATCATCGTTTGGATATATTTAGCCTAAAAATTGAATTCAAAACAAATAAATCAAAGAATTTTGTTATTCCTCTCTTTCTCTAAATGGGGCGGTGATGGTATGCTTACGATAAACCCATTAGGGTTCTTAACGGGAGATGAATTTAGTATTTTCTTGACAGGACGGGGTAGGGTTTTGGCATACCTACCCCGTTGTCATCCCTAGGTTTTTATGAAAAAGAAAATACCTTAGAACAATTTTTAATTTTTTTTTAATTTTTATTTTTGAAAAATCAAAAAATAAAAGAAAATCTAAAATGAAAATTATTTTCAAGAAAATAAAATTTCTTAAATTTATATTAAGAAGCATTTTGGTCATTATAATATCACGGTGTGTAATTTTCAAAATTTTAAAGATCTATTTTTTAAAAATAAAAAAAGAAAAGAAAACTAAAAATAAAAATTATTTTTTAAAAACCTAAATTTGTTTAAATTTATATTAAGGGACTCTTTCGTTATTATAACATTATGCAACAATTGTATAGTTGAAGGGGATTTCAGGTTTTTTTTTTATTTCTTTAAAGAAATTTTGTGCCAAAAATTAAAACTAAATCAGCGGTTGATTTATAGTGGGTTCGGGGGCACCTGATTTTACTGACGCGGAGAGTGGAAATAATGAGTGGGGACTCTCTCTCCCCTCGTTGGAGACCTGCTAGCGTGCGCAGCCGAGTAAACGGCGCACGATAAAAAGGGCAATAGAAACCGTGCGCATGATAGCCACCATCGTAGGGAGCTTGTAGGTCGGACGGCGAACAAATTAAGCAGTCTTTTATTTGGTAAAAACAAACTTACTCTCTCTCTCTAAAACTTCCACGGGCGATCTCTCTCTTTATTTCTGATTGGGTACTTCTTCCATTTGAAATTTTTTCTCTTACTCTTTCTTTTTTTATTTTTATTTTATTATTTTTTATTGTTTTGTTTGATTACATACAGAGTGGTATATATAATTTAAAGTTTTTTTCGCGTTGATCTTCAATGGCTGCTCCACCTGCAAGGGCTCGAGCCGATTACGATTACCTCATAAAGCTCCTCCTGATCGGCGACAGCGGTACGTCAGCCATTACATTTTCCAAATTGTCAAATCTTCATTTTCATCTCTTTTGAAACGTGTTTAATTGTATGGATCGTGTGGTTTGAATTTGAAATTTGGAAAATTTTCTGACATTGATCCCGATAATAACCACATTACTGTAATCAATTTCTGTTTGAGGTTAGCTGGATTCAGGGATTAAAAATGTTGGCTTTTTGTACAGTTGAACAATATATATGGGGCATTCGTGTTTTGGGTTCTCAATAAGGAAAAATATTTGCTTGCTCGTGTGTATGAAATAAATGCCCACGTTAATGATAAGTCAGCGAGTGTTATCTTGTGTGTGTGATTGTACGTTCCTTATTGAAACCACCAGCAAATCTCAAGGAGATGCCACCTTGATACACAAATATGACTATGCATAAGTTGTAGTATGCTCTCAAATTATGTAATTTTACCAATTAAGTTTGTGTTGATGGAGTCGAGCTCAGGTTAGAAGTGAACTGATGATATATGTCTTAGCAAATGTCAAGGAGATGCCACCTTGATACACAAATATGACTATGCATAATTTGTACTATTGTTGTTTCAAATTATGTAATTTAACAATTTATTTTGTGTTGATGGTGTGGAGCTGAGTTTAGAAGTGAACTGATATATATATATATATATATATATATATATATATCTTCTTTTAAAGCTTTAAATCTCGGAAATCTTCTGTAAAAGTCTTAGCCCTTAGGTATCTTTCTTTTTATATAGACCACCAAGAGTTACAGTCTATACTCTTAACGGGCCCAACACTGGGCTTTTACGAGGGGTTTGGTTTTTTTCTTGTGTGTAGCTACGCTACTTGTCAGTAAAACTGATGGGGAATCAGGTCGGAGCAAGAAATTTTTGGGTGTGGGAGACGCATGTTGTTGTTATTCACGTGTCTTATTGCATTCATATTACATGCTGTGAAATGAATTTTGTTATTTGGTTAGCAAACTTTTGAATATTGTTATTTGATTAGCAAACTTTGTACTTGTACTTAAAGGGAATTTAGTTGCTTTCAGGGGTATTATGTTCTCAACTTTTTATTCCTTCCTGCTTAAGTTGGTTTATATAATAGTCTGAAGGGCTTTCCGATTTGATGCTGTTAGTTGAATGCTTAGAAAAGGACAACTCTGTAGATTGTATTAGCAGTGCTAGGGCCTAAGTTCACCATGTACCTCGTTGTTCTTGAGAACATAATGGAACTACATGATCTTTTGAGCCTTTTAAAATATTTATGACCCAGAAATCAGTAATGAGTTTTATCTGTTTCTTTTTATCGACCACTGCAGGTGTGGGTAAGAGTTGCCTTCTTTTGCGTTTCTCTGATGGTTCCTTCACTACCAGTTTTATTACTACCATTGGGTGCGCACTCTCGAAATCTCGAGTTAATGTGTAGTACTTAGTTTTTCTCTCTGAAAAGTGCTTCTGACCTTTTGTTGTAATATTTTTCTCTGCAGCATTGACTTTAAAATAAGAACCATTGAGCTTGAGGGCAAACGGATCAAGCTCCAAATCTGGGATACAGCTGGTCAGGAACGGTTTCGAACAATCACAACTGGTAAATTTTGGGTTCTGTAGATAATGTTATTCACTTTCACAACAGGTAATTGGATGGCGAGAGCTGTCTTCCTTAGTGTAGTTGCTTGTACTGCAAATTATGGAAAAAATTAATAGCTCGAAGGTCTTTGAATCCTCCATTCTTCACCTCAGAGATCTTCATGTTGAAAACTGGATTTTGCAATTAACCCTAATTTTCTCATGTATCTGTCCCAAATATTATCAATAAAAGTATTTATTTTTTTGAAGAAGTGTGTTGACTATATTGTGAGAACTACCTAATTTTCTTGCTTCTAGGTCAAGCCACTCTTAGGTATTTTACAATATAAATGATGTTTACAGCATGGATACCACGCTATAAGCTTCTAGACCCATTGTGATTGTGTCGTGTGAGTAATTATATCATTGCAATTTTGCAGCACCTTCTAATTGGTTTTTACTCTATAAGTGCTTCATATTTATCTTTTTATATGGTCAAGCATTTTACTTTTAAAATTCTGTTCCAGCTTACTATCGTGGAGCCATGGGTATTTTGCTGGTGTATGACGTTACAGATGAATCATCTTTCAACAGTAAGTTTTGCTGCCCTCCCACATCCATTATCCGTGATGCATTTATTTCTAATCTCCATGCTTCTTTCAAACTCTACTATTTGGATTCTTTCCCAAAATATTTGCATCACTTGATGCATTTCTATAATGTAGACATAATTAGTTTCAGTGAGATGAATGTTTATAACCTGGATTGGTTTGTAGAACTATAATTATCAGGCTGTCTTGTTTTCTTAACTGGTTCTTAAAGATCCTTCTTTCCATTGCTTTCAGACATTAGGAACTGGATTCGCAACATCGAACAACATGCTTCTGATAATGTCAACAAAGTGCTAGTAGGGAACAAGGCTGACATGGACGAAAGCAAAAGGGTAAGATTTTTTTTGTGTGAATCTGGTTTTCAAGGACCAGTCCTTTTTATCACTTAAATTGCTTGGGATTTCAATTTTACAAGTCCGCCTCATGTCTTCAATATGATTACCTTTTCAACCCCAAACCTGAGGATCTCCTTAATGGAAAATCTTTGTAGGCTGTACCTACCTCCAAAGGCCAAGCACTTGCTGATGAATATGGCATTAAATTCTTTGAAACTGTAAGTACAACCCATCGGTATCTACTCAATAGATTGTTGATTATATCTTTGTATATGTCTAAGATACTGCTTACTGCAGAGTGCAAAGACAAATCTTAACGTAGAAGAAGTTTTCTTCTCAATAGCAAGGGATATAAAGCAAAGGCTTGCAAACACCGATTCCAAGGCTGAGGTATATGAATAAGAAAAATATGTAATTTGAAATCAAACTCTTGTTATCAGTGCTGAAGACTTCTTTGGTTGTGTTGTGTGTTTCCAGCCTACAACAATCAAAATTAATCAACCAGAACCAGCAGCTGGGGCTGGTCAAGTTGCCCAAAAATCAGCTTGCTGCGGTTAAACAAACAAAATATTGCAGGAGCAGGGCCACATATTGGATGCTACCTCGAGAGAAAAATGAAAATGGGAAATCTAATTATGATGACATTGTTTTGGGTGCGTGTAGTTTTTTATAGTATCATTCTTTTCGAACCTCTTTTAGTGTTTGAAAGGTAGTATCTTATTATTTGAGAAATTTATATGTTTCCAACATTTCATTTTGTTTTTGAAATTAAAAGTTCTTTTTGCCGAGACATTATCGTATGCCCATGTTTGTTTGGCTGGATATGTGGGTTGATAGGAATTAGGATATGCATATCCCATCACATGTCATGTCCTTCATTCGGGTCACTGAATGGGAGCATATTAAAGTATCCCGTAATGGTGTGATATCCGCCTCATGTGCCTTCTTGTTGGTTGCTAAGGAGGAAGGAGAAATGATGGCCAGCTGCTGATCCCATGGCTTCATCATCCAAGTTGTTGCCAACTCCTCTGTTTTGTTGGTAAGTCGGTCACCTCAGTCTTTTAAGATCTGAACAATTTGTGGTATTTCATTTAATTAATTTGTATTTTTTTTGGGTTTAATTTTGGAAATTAGATGTTAATTGGGTTTCATCTGATTATTATAAATCTTTGTTTATTTATTTAGGCCAATTCATTTAATTAATGTGCAGAATTTGAGTCTTTTTTAAATTATGTTGATTGCTGTTGAGAATTCACTAGTTCTATCTTAATAGCAGACAATCAAAACGCAAGATTAGGTAAGATTTGGCCTACATATATGGTTACCTGATATGTTCTGGGTGCGTAAGAAATAACGTTTTCGTTATTTTCCAGTAACCTAGATGGAAATTTCAATGTGATTAAATTTCAATATATTAGGTAAAAGATTGAATCCATGCAGTTCTACCCAGACAAAAGTATGAAACAAGTTTTGCAGTGTGTTTAACAAAATTGAAGTCAGGTTTGTGATGTTGGTGGTAATGGGTTAAGTTGAGGTATCTAATCTATTCTATTCGAGAACTAGAGTTTTCTCCCATTGATTGTGTTTCTTTTTCACGTCAAGTAAGATTATATGAAAGAAAATCTAACCTGAGGATGTTTGTGTGATACTTTTTATTAGCTGTCCTTTGTTGTTGATGTGAGTTTTTTATTCTGAATATATATATATATATATATATATATATATATATATGAGAATAGAATAATGGAAAATAATTTGAAATTTTATTTGGGTTGAAAGTTTTCTTGTACTTGAAAATTGCTTTAGAAAAAACGCCTAATTTTAAAGAATGGTATTCCTATACAATTTTTGTTTTTAACAAAAAAAATAAAAATCCCAGTAGTTTAAAATTCAGAGAAGTGAAACAAAACTTGCCAGATGATTGATTGATTGTGATCTAAAATGTCGTCTAAATATCAGGCAGCGTGAAATACAGAACCTTGCCCCTTTTTTGCAGGTCTAATTCCATCTCTGTTTTTGCCAGTGACATAATAAAAAGCCAAGGGAACCAACCAGCTGGGCAAAGCAAGTAAATGACCGCGGATCTTTTGGAGGCGGTTACCAGCTGGGCCTAAGCCATGCACTTGCTAATGGGCTCTAAGTATACCCAACTGACAAGAAGGGGCCCAGTTAACTGGCTGAGGAGGCTGGTGGGCCCACCACGCCAGTGGTGGTGTGATGTCGGGCCCCACCAGTCTCTCTACTTGGACTTCTGAATTCGGACTATTTCTCTTAGTAGGGTGCGACTGACTATCAAAGACATCATAGAATAGAATCGTTTTACACGAATAAATTGGAATGCGAAAACTTAAATTCAGCTCAACTTCATTTTGATAAATGGAATATCTCCACCCTAGTTTTTGGGAGAGGATCACATAAAACTCTCTAAAAACAGGTTTGATTAATTGGTCCAATATGATAACCATTTACCAACTTTGAATCTGCATGCAATATATATATATATATATATATCCTAAAAATGCAAACTCAGGAATTTCGAAGGAGGTTGATTCGGGCATATTTTTCTCTCAGTTAGTGACCCAACTTGATGGCAATAACATACTCTACACTATAAAACCCTTTATATTGTTCCCAAGTTACTCCCACTGCCTCCAGTTGACTTTCAATGAAAATTAGTATTGAAACTGAAGTTGTGCATCATGGTTAACAAAAATGCAATCTCACCATTCAGGGTGAAAAGAAATGCGGAACTCACTACCACTCATCTAAAAGATAAGATTTCCAATAGCTACAATGTGATCTCATTTCTTCTTCGTAAATAAAATTACGCTGTCTACCACAACAACAAATCCTAATGAACCATAACCAACCATTTTAAATTTACATCAAATTGGTTGTGCGTCAAACTTATAAAGGCACAGTTTGTCCATATAAAAACAGGAACCCAAACTACATAACTTACAAAAACCAAGCATTTGCATCATCACATTAAGAGATCGCCCTTAGATTTTCATTCGAGGATCATTAATAAGAGTATTCCTCCTATAGATTTAGTTCCTCCTTCCCGTAGATACGCTGAAGTTCACGAGTTGCTGCTTGAAATGATTCTGAAGTGAAATATGGCAAGATAAATGAGTAAGGAAATAATTAAGAAATTTTTACTTCTGATTTGTGTGTGTGTGTGAGAGAGAGATAATTAACCTTAATATATATATATATATATATATATATATATATATATATTTTTTTTTTTAGTATGAGATTGCTTCAACTTATCAATGCCTAACAAAAGCAACAATTCTTTTCTTTTCCCCAAAAAAGCATCAATTCAACCAAACATTTCCATTACCTTTCCAAATGCGGAAGGATTTCTGATTGATTGGTGAACCCGTCACATTTTGAATCGCATCAAACAACATACTCCCTGGGGTACTCCTTAATTCCTGGACTATCTGATAGATAGTTTTCCCGTTTTCGAAATATATGTGATTGTTTGGGTGTTTTGTTTTGGAACCAGCATGACGTTCAAACTCATAAGCATTGAGTACCTTATACAAAACATTGGATTATCAGTCAGGTCAGAGTTAAAGCGAAACTGAAAGCAAATAGTATTCTTACCTTGGAATAATTACATAATTGACAACCACAAAGATAGCCAGAACCTTTTATAATTCCACGAAGCTCCTTAATAACATGCAAGGAAAAAACAGTACGGTTACTGAACAGCAAACTACTAAGAAATGCACATAAAAGATCAGAGATTTACCTCCCGCGACACAGAAATATACTTTATAGGAACTCCATCAAGCATACCAGTAGATATCAAGCTTTTGACATTCGAAGGGAAACTATTTGGAGCCTCTTTCTTCGCCATTTTTATTTCCAACTTATTTTTGGACACAGACTCTGGTTTGGAATTAGCTACCTGGGAGGCACTTGCAACTGTACCAGCCTTTGGTGCATCCAACTCCTTTTTACCAGGCGTTTCCGATGTCTGAATTGAATCTTGACCATATAACAAATCATAGCTGCTTATGGGCCGAGCCAATAGATCAATACCAGGTTCATTGTCGAAACCACTAAAAGATATTGTATTAGCCTCTCCCTTGTTATAGGTGTGACCAATTGATATGGCATCACCATCCCCTTTTACAGAGGTGGAATCCATGGATCTGTTATAGGTGTGACCCATTAACATGACACTTCCATCTTCCTTACCATAGGCCTGCCCCATTGATATAAAATTAGCTTCATTTCCCCTATTATAGACCTGAGCAAGAGACGTGCCACTGTCATGTTCCCTCGATTCGTGCAGACCATTGTCATTATCCTTAACTTGATTGACTTTAACTTTTCTGATTCCGCCATAGCTGAGACAGGTTACCGGATCTTCCATGGCAGGAGATATAGACAAACCCACAGAAGGGTCGTATCCAAATGGCTCATTGATACAATTTTTTCTCATATTTGGGTTATCTGTTCCAACCGGAGAAACATTTCTTTCAGTAAAATTCACGGGCCTGGCTGGCTCAAATCCGAATAACCGGTCAATGAATTGGTTTGGGACTGACTGAAAACCAGAAGCATTCTCCCAGTGAGGAGCATTTGCATTGAGAAATCCTGAAGTCGATTTGCTATATGGAACTTGTACAGCTTGCTTCTTGTTGGGGAACCCCTCCGGTTCAGCAGCATCAGTGAACCATTGATGAGAACGCTTCGGTTCAATTCTTGATGGGTCATCAAATACTGTATCCCCATCAGTTGAATGTCCACCACCCTTTGCCATCCAAAATCCTTTACCCTGGAAAGACTGCCAAAGAGATCATTCAGAAGCGTATCCCAGTAGAACAACAGAAAGCTGCTTAATTCTACAAGATTGCTAAATTAAAACAAACTGACAAATCGAATTAACTGAGAGAGAGAGAGAGAGAGAGAGAATCCAGTTAAAAAGCAACCATAACTTCATAGTAATGTACTGAGAAACCAAAAAAAAGAAAACATGTATGGATGCCGAAACACTTAACATCCACTTTGGGCAAATGATAACCATTGTATTGGAAAGATTAGCAAGACATGAGGATCAAAATGTGAACTTAGACTCATTTGTGAAAGAAATACAAAGAAGGCTAAGCTTCTAACAAATGTGTTTCAAGGGATTCTGGTTTATTTAATCATCAAGGACAGAAGGCTGCGTGCCCCTCTAGATCCACCAACTGGTGACAAATTGACAATGATTAGCTCCAACTATTGACAATGCACCTTTAGAAGCCCAGGGATGGAGTTAACGTTGGCAACTTATGAGATCACAAAGATCGTCCGTCTTCTCAAGATCTATTGTTTAGGCAGATGCATACGGAAAGAATCACATGCAGGGAGAATTTAGCATAAGGGTGACTCTTCCATAATTATTCACCAAGCCACTTTTGGTGCCACGGGGTGTTGGAAGCTTTAACACTATCAGAGAGAGCTAGCTCTCTTGTAACTTCAACTCCGAGTCCAACATTTGTGGACTAATTAATTAAAATATTCTAAAGCCAACTTTATAGTTAATGCCATCACAATGCCAAAAACGTACGAGGCAATTTATATCCACCTTGAAAGCTTTTGTTTGAAGTACATTTTGTTCTGTTATTCATATATTCCCCAGTTCTGAAATTATTGAAGGCAATCCAGTCTCCTTCTTTAATGAAAAACCTAATAGATTTTTTACAAGTCAATCAAATTTGCTATACATATTGAATACTTCTTTAGATATCGGTACATATTGGATATAATCCTAAATATGTGATTCATACTTCCTAGGTGTATACTTAATCTTAAAAAATAAGTGTAGGATGATTCTATTGGGAATATTGCTTACATGCACTTAATTTTCGCACAAGTATAGCCTAGTATATAGGCACATATATAAGTGTGTATATTTTTGCACATCATAAATAAGCTGATATGTAAAATATATGTACTTGGTCACTAGTTTTGGCTATAGCCTAGAATATAGCACATAAACAAGAGTGTATATCTTTGCATATCATAAATAAGTTTATATGTAAAATATATGTACTTGGTCACCTGTTTTTTGAACAATGGCATCATAAAATGATTATGTTTTAAGTAATTAGTTTCATAAAAATACAAAATTTCTTAAGAAATGCGAAATGTTGATATCATTGTACTACATAATATTTGTTCCGACAAGTTTTAGAATGGAAGCCAAGTAGGAGTTAATGAGTAAATTTGGCGTACGACCGTACGTCATACAGTTGGTTAAGTTATATCAAAACATCCATACTCGTACTTTCTTTGTATTGACATATACATCATAAGTATTAATTACACGTGTTCACAAATACACACACACATGCAGATTCTTATATTCTGCTTCTTGTTCTACGTACAGATTCTATAATGCCTATATGTGCATATTAGAGTTTGTGTCTATACTCTATATTTATGTGTTTATTTATAAAGTGTGCACATATAGATATACAACCACGGATCAATTGTGCAACCTACCTATCGTATCAAAATTTAGGTTTCTAAATACTTCTATTTTTCAATGGATAGCAACCTGGCTTACATTTAACTATTAGCAACTTTGAAATGCAAGTTTTGGCAATATTTAACATGCACATCTTTAAGATCTGTCAATTCTTCTATTTAGTATGTTTAATAGAAGAAAGAACATAGAAAACATTAGTTGAAGGGGTGGTCTTTTATTTCTTGAAATAATAAACCTTGTGGTCCTTCGTATTTAGCTTGGATGGGTCTTTCATTTCTTCATATTGCTTTAACTAAGTGCCTATCCTAGTTAAGCAATATTCCCAATAAGATCATCCTAGGCTTATTTTTAAGATTTAAGTAGACTTTTAGGGACTAAATCACATGTTTAGGTTTACATCTCATAAGTACCCATATCTAAAAATGTATTCAATATGTATATGGTTTTTTCACGACCCACTAATTTAGAATATGGATTCCTCCAATATTGCCAACATTCCCATTAGAATCACACTAAACTAAACACATATCATTCAGCAAAGTTAGCAAACAATGCATTTAACCCTTTTCTACAATTTACTGTGTGCATGTCGAAGAAGTTCCATTGCTTCAAAGCTAACATCCCTGTGTAGTCCGTTCAAGCTTTAACCGGAATTCAAAAATTATGACACAGCTTCACACATGAGTAATACATAAGCCAACGTGTTTTTTTACTTTCAAAGAAAGCAGCCAGTTACTATATAAATGCTATACACTCTAGTTAAGCAACACATGACAGTAATGATCAACCAAAAAATTAATAATAAATTCATATATTTAAAAGAGAGTATAGAACATACCATCTTACACTTTCCACTTCAATAACTATAAATCCCAAAATAAAGCAAGTGCAGATCAATAATCTCCAAAACAAGGAAGCCTTTAGTAAAACGAGACTAAAACGAGAGTCCGTTTCGTGTATGCACAGCACACTTCATGTAATCCGAGTTGGAACCACTCAGGTGAAAGGCAGAACGATAATTCCCTGCAAATCAACCCCTCGACTATGAAATCCATAAAAAATATCACAAAAAGGCACTTTACACCGCAATTCACTACAAAATCATCATTTACAACTAGTATCCAAGTTGATTCTGAGATTTCCAAGAATAAACGAAACAGACATTTTCTAACCCTAAAAATAGAGAGTGAAACAGAGAGTACGCGTCATCCGTACCTTCGATGATGGCCTGTGATTTGTACGGGCGGTCATTTTGGGTTGAGAACCCAATAAAAGTTTCGGTGAATCTATACCGGCGACGAACGGCCGGCTATTGCGCAGAGGAGAGGAGGGGTTAGGTTAGTTTTTGTTAGTATCGAATGTTTGATGCGGTGTCTGAAGAGAAGAGCACTCGATTTTTGCTCTCGGACGGAATATAAAAGTGTAACCGAACTTGCATGATCACAGCTCACGTTACTTTCGGTTGCAGCCGCACACGTGTCCCGTAACTGATCCATCCAGGCCGTTTGCTACGTTGAACCACCTGATTTCGGTATCCCTCTGTCTTTCGGTTACTCGAAGGTAAAGAGAATTTTAAAAGGGTGGTGATCAGATGGAACTCTGAAATGTTAATACGTCAAAAGACTCAAAACTAGGCCTCTCCATAAATCAGATTTTGATTCTAATCCAATCCCATAATTCGAATATTAAAATCTGATAAATGGTTAATGATCCTAATCCTATAATCGGTTATCCGAACTGACATAATATAATTTATAATATGCCGTAAATAAATTATGTATAGTTTGTGGATTTCGATCTCTCTTATATATATATATATATATATATTACAAAAATAACACATAAAATAGTAGTTTAAATTCCTAATTATCTCAATTTCTTCTCTCTTTCTTGTTATTCACTCTCTTGATTTGTTTAAATTTTGTTATTTTTTCCTTTTAAAAGAGTAAAAGATCCAAATTCTCTTTCTATATATTGAAATTTTTAATAAAAAATACAACTCTTAACAAATGGGTATGAATTTAATCATAAATAATTTATCAAAAAATTTATGTCGAATTAGATTCGTTAACAAGTCTAGAGATAACATCAGTATGCTTGAAATAAAGTAGAATTTTATATACTTTTGGGACGTTTGGTTTTATTTTCTTATAATAACTTGTTATTTAGAGAAGTGAAAAAGAGAATTCAAAAATTCATTTCCTAGACACTTGTATATGGTTTTTTATTTTTTATTTTGTGAAAATTTAGTTCGAAAAAAAAGGAAAAATGATTTATAAATCACCTCTCTTAAAAAAATGTTATATTTCAGAGAGTGAATCGTTAATCACGGCCCCAAGTTTCAGGCTTTCATTGTCATTCTTGGATTCTTCCGAAACGCTTTGTATTGATGGGCTTAAGAATGGCCCAAAAAGAATTGGACCCATCGCCGCTTTACACAAGTAATGCTGTCAATCTTTGTTTTGACTCTGATTGATGGCCTTCACATTCTTATCTACGTGGGTTGCCGAAATTGATAGAGAGTAGAGAGAGACCTAAAATTTATGTTAATTTGCACAAAGTGTTTTACTTACGATTAAAAATTCACGTAATTATTAATATTATTTTAAGCAAAGTGACTACAAAGTACAAACACACTCTTTGTATCCTCGCCTTTGTGAGCATGAGTTTCTACTGACAGACGTATAAGTACACAAAAAATTGTTTTTATTATAGTAAAAAAACAACATTTTTTCATTTCGGCATATAAAAACTCTCTAGTTAAAGAAAACATATATGCAAAAAATTTAATTTCATTAGGAAGAAAAATTAAAATTTGCTTGCAAGTTAGAAAGTTTGAGTTTTGCAAACATATATACCCTATTCTTTATTGAGCAATGCTACATGTCATGAAATTATTTCATGAATTTGTATCATGAATGATATGGCAGGTAACGTGGAGAGTTAGTATTGGTGAGATTCCCCCATACACAAAGTTCCATGATATTATCACCGAATCCCACCAATACTAACTCTCCACGTTACCTGCCACATCATTCATGATAAAATTCATGAAATAATTTCATGACATTTAGCATTTCTCTTCTTTATTTGTAACAACAAAAATAATGAGTGTTAATATTTTATTTTGCGTCAAATTTTTACCTAAATATATTAATACAAGTTAATTTATCCAAGTTTTATTTGTTAATTGCATAGTTGCAAATTTTGGCATAATATACAAGTAATAAAGCAAAGCCGCCTAGCTTTCTATATTTTTTCCATACGCTCTGGAAAAATGATGAAATTAATTTATCAACTTCTAAATGCACTCAAACCTATTCGTGGCGAAATTGGGAGAGCGTCCAAGCTTTCCGAGTGGGTGTGTCTATGTTCGAGTTTCACTCCCCCACGTTTGCTAAAAGAAGAAAATCCTACGGAGCCTAAATTTATAACCCACACTGCACAACATAGAATCAAAGATAATAAAATATAACAATAAAAATGAAAAAAATAGGATATATATCTTTATATCTCCAAAAGAATCAATCTATTAAAAAAATAAAAAGGAGAAAACATCTCCCATACATATACATATATATATATATATGAATACGAGGGTAACTGATCATTAAAATAAAAAAATGGGAATTAATTACAAGCCGGTGCATGCTTAAAAGGTGATCGATGTAAGTCTAAAACTTAAATCAAACAGTGAGCATCTTCCCAAACTTGGACTTCAAATGGTTCTCATACGGAGTCAAGTTCAAATCCAAGCTGAAAACTCTCTTGCTACTGGACTTCATGATGTCCACTACAGCCGCCGCTGCCGCTTCCGTTGAATGGTTGTTCACGTTCACAGGCCGGTGTCGCCTCATGTGACCGCCTAGCGCCTGGCCGATGGGGAACTCTAGGCCACATATGGTGCACTCGTGTGTCTTGGGCTTTGGAGGAGATCCAGCTGGTTGATCAATAACAAGTTCTCCAGCCATCACTTTGGGTCTCTTGTGGCTCGCCCGGTGGCCACCGAGTGCCTGAAATGATGAGAATTGCCGGTTACATGTCTTGCACTCGAAGACACGGCCCGATGATGAGGCTGTCTCTCCTACGCGAGAGAGCAGCATCAAACAGTTGGCCATGGCTAGTGCCTCAACCTCTCTATCTTCTCTGTTTCTCTTCATTGTCATGGTAATTATGATTCTATGAAAATATATGACACTTTTGTAAGGGGAAGATATGCTACGTACAAAGACTAGTGACTATGTTTGAGATTGTGTTTGGGGTGTGTGTGTGTATATACATATATATATATATAGGTGGTAGTAGCACAATATGGATTATAATAATATGACAGATATGCCCTCCTTTTATTGCTGATTAAGGAAATGACAATTGTGGCTGTTGTGTAAAATGGAGTAAGTGACTTGTATGGCGGTTGGGTCTTTATACTGTACAATAAGATATTGGTGCGACCGCGTAAATGAGGCAAGCAGGAAGGAGTCGTTTGGGGTGAGCTGACAGAGAGTCTGCTCTGAACGTGTAACGTGTTTGACAAATCTAGAATTTTTTTGTGCGCGTGCGCGCGTGGTTATTTTACTATTAGAAGTGCAAGCTCACTTACATCCACGGCGCGTGAAAATTAGTAATGAAAATTTATTTCAAAATTTCCACTCAAAACCTAAATTTGTAGTAGAAAATCTTGATCAGTACTGATGAGGCATATGTGGCTCAATGGGAAGGATAGTTGATGGAGTTATATTACACTGCAGTGAGTGAAAGGAAATTAAGTGAACAAAATTTGATAAATAAATATATATTAATGTCTTTATTTGATCCTTCAAAAAGTTTATATATTCATGTAAAATTAAGGAATATATTAATATTTGTGACATAGATTTAAGCATAGCTAAATATCACAAAGCATAAATTAATACAATAAATAGTGTTGTTATGTCTATTTAATTGTCTTGCATCTATTTTCATTGATGTGAAAAATAAACTTCGAATCTGGATAAATTTTTATCACGCGCTCTTGGGGGCACGTGGACAAGTAAGTACTACGTGTATGGAGTATGAAAACAAGTATAAATTGTAGGGTAGATAGAGAGTCAGGAAAGATGAAAGAATGTTCCACCCTAAAATAGTGTAGTAGAACAAGATTCAACACACGTCAGATGAAACGTGGATCAAAAGTCATCCTGTTAAAGCAAACTGTGTGTGATCTGTACCTATATAGATAATAGATATAGATAAAGATATACTAGTATCTTACTGGTGAATCAACGCGGTTCCGCACAATAAGGTAGGTGAGTGTAAGCTTCGTGTTTCACACTCTCTTGAGTGGCTTTGCTTGAGCCCAAAGTCTCGCCTTTCAATTTAGGTCCCACTTATTGTAAGTACTGGAAGGTACATCATGGGGCGGGGTAGCTTTTCCGTTTACGACTTGTTTCCTGTGCCAAAATTCCCAAGTACCTTTTTGGAGGAGTTTTTTTTGATGTCTTAAAAAGTTTTTCAGATATTTAAAGTCTTTTTTTTTTTTTTTTTTAAATATGAGGTTTGATTACATACATATAAAGGTCTTTTTAAATAAGTCGATGATCAGAAAGTTCAATTCAGAAACGTAAAAAAATATTACTTTTAAAACCTCCTTTTAGAAAATCAAATTTTTTTTTGAAATAAATTTGTTATTTTACTAATTTGTTCATATACTTCTTATATATTCACAAGATTGTGCTATATTCTTTTTTGGTCTCTCATTCCTCCACCGCCACCGTTATGGCTGCCTTTCACCACCACCATTATCGCCACCTCCACCACCACCGCCATTGCGACGGCCACGACCACCGCCACCACCTCTCCCATCACCATCGCCACTGTTGTTTTCCACCACCACCGCCATCGCTGTCGCCACCACCACCATCACCATCATCATCATCACCGCTACCTCCACTTCCACCTCCACTATCGCCTCCCATCACTACCTCCATTAGCACCGGCACCTCCATCATCGCCACCACGGCTTCCTTTCATTATCGACTTTGCACTTTCTAAGAATTGTAATCATTGTTAAGGATAAGGGATAATGTTGTCAAGAAAAAAATAATTTAAAAATTAAAGTATATTTAAAAAATGAACTAAACGTATTTTTTCTCCTAAATTCATTCTAACAAAATTACTTTTACGAATGTCTTATCAATGAAATCATTTTGATATTAGGAAGCTCTCCCAAACGGGGCCTTAAGTTTTTCTCATCCCGTCCAAATTCTAATTCAAATATTTTTTCTAATTTTCTTACTCAAATTTTACAATCTCATATTTATAAATATAAACCAAATAAATATTCTTCTAAAATTTACATAATTGTACCAAATTAGCAAATAAACATTAACATTCTTATAACACCACCGATAATTTTGTATATAAGATAAGATTAAGGGTAAAATAGTAAATTCTTAATATTAATAGGACATGGTGATCTTCTCCCTGTTCCCGCCCCACACCTGCATGGAATTTCACTCCTAAAATTCGTTCTTGTCCAAAACTCTTCTTAATATAAATGGGCAGAGTAACCTTCCTCCATTTACGCTTCTAGGGATGGCAACGGGGTGGGGCGGGGCGGGTTTTGCCTTCCTCATAACCGAAACCGGTTAACTTTTCCTCCCCCGTCCCCGCCCCGCAACTGTGTATAAACGGTAAAAATACACATTTAGGTACTTGCAACACAATGGATAATATTGAGTCATCTATTACTGATATAATAAACTTGTATAGTTGTATGATATATATAATATTAATATTTCTTTTATACATTATTAATATTTCCTCTATATATTATATATATAAGTATAAATATATATATACTTAAACGGGGCGGGTACCCGTCGGGGTAAGGTCTTACCCCCGTCCCCGCCCATTTAAACGCCGGTTATTTTCTCTAACCACATCCCCACTCCGTTTGCTTAAACGGTTCGGTAAACAAATTTTAAACGGGGCGGAGCGGGGCGGGTACTCGACGGAGCGGAGCAAAGTGTCATCCCTATATGCTTCACATCTACAGGGGTTTTCACTCTGTTTGATAAGAAGGAAAAAAATGGATGAAAGGAAAAGAATAAAGGATGGATGAGACATCCCTAGAGAAGACATTGTGTGTCTTTTTATTTGATTGGATAAAAGAGAAGAGAATGAAATAATACCTTTTTTTGTTTATTAGGAGAGAGTGAAAGATAAATAAGAAAAAAATTATAATTTAAAACATTATGATAGTCTTATCTTTCTTCCTTACATCCAAATTTAGAGGAATAAAAATTTGTAAAAGAGAAAGAATAAGCTTTTCTCTTTTCTCTCTGTATCCTCTCTACTAAACAAAAAAAAAAATCTGTTACTTCTCTCCTATCTTTCCTTTGCCTCTCTCCTTTCGTTACCGCAAAATAAAGCATTAAACAAGGCTAATCGCGTGTACGAGAAATGACATTTTGCCATCCAATGATCCAAGTGTGTGTGGAACAAAATTATGATAAGGTGCATTTCATCACAAATCACTCAGAGTTCTTTGTTTTTTATTTTTTTATTTTTGCACAAATATCGAGACAAGAATCTAATGGTTTGAAAAAGATTGTATACAGAATATGCCGTCAAAAATTATATTAAAATTCATTTAGAGTATATTACATGAATCAATCAAACTTTTGAATTTTTTATTTGTAACTTAATTCGATCAAATTAAGCAATCATCTTCGACGGACTTAATACAATGCAATATTATTTAGAGAAATGCTAAGCGTCACAATTTTATTTTACGAATTTTAACTCGAATCTATGTGGCAGGTGATAATAACATAGGGACTCCGTGTATGGGGAAATCCCACCAATAATAACTTACCATTTAATTTTATCTCCTAAAATAATGGACTATATCACCTGCCACATAGATTCGAGTTAAAATTCGTCATATTTATTCAAGACGTGTAGCATTGCTCTATTATTTAAGCCAGTACATAGGAGAGAGCTACGTGATAACTTGTGCACTATTTTTTTATTCAAAATGTGCTAGTTTAAAGGAGAGCTCTTATGAGATTAACCTAATTCTCTTTTACATAAGTGTGTATAAGAATTAATTAAAAAACCATCTCGGACCATTGATTGACATTTTAATGTGTGTAAAATAGTGGGTTTGAGAACTTAGGACTCGTTTGGTAACTGTTTATGTTTAGTGTTTATTATTTAAGTGTTTATATAAACAGTACTTATGTTACGCTTTTGTTTATCCATAAACATGAGTGTTGTTTGATAACGAAAAAACGTTTTGCTTATTTTAAAAATCATAAACAGAAAAACATATTTGTTAACCTTAAACTATTTTTATTTTATTTTAAAATTAACACAATAAACTGCATAAAAAGTCAAGTTTATGCTACAACAAATATATACAGCAATAACAAGCAAGAAATATGCATAAAATTATAATAATTATAATAAATTCATTGTTTAAAATTTTTTACATAACAAAATGTTATTATATATATATATATGTATATGTATATTCAATGGTTCCAGTTTCGGTTCCAAGATTTGGAACGAGAATCGTAGTGAACGGTTCCTAAAATTTGGAGCCGAAACCGAAATCGTAATGAACGGTTCGATTCGATCCAATTTGTATGGAGTGAGAAAAGGGATTTGGAGGGCATACTCTTTCCCTTGAACTTCTTACATTACTACTTTCTTTTTTATTTTTTATTTCTTTCAACATTGAAAATGAATGAATGATATGAGTACAAAATACCATTCTTATTTCTTTGACAATGAGATGGTTGAGACTTCTTTATTTTATCCTCAAATAATTTTTTTATTTATTTTTAGTTTGGGTGCCCCTAAGTAACTATTTCTTATTCTCAAGTATATTAGTAATATTTTTATCGTTGTATCAAACAAGAGCCTTTTATATAAAAAAAAAATTCTTTTCATTTTCTCACTTTTAGTTTCAATTTTTAATTAAAATAATATAATCACCATTTTAGATAAAAAAGAATTTTTTTTTTTTTTTAATAAACATAAACAATAAACATCATTTTGGTGTTTATGATTTGAAGGCTTAGCTACAGTGTTGTTTTAAAAGTGTTTTGACAATTTATAAACAAAACAAAAATTATCAAACATGTTTATCGTAAAAATTTGTTTTGATAAACAATAAACACTAAACATAAACGGTTATCAAACGGGCCCTTAATTAGTCTGAGTTTAGCAGTTTGGTTTGGGCTGACGCCAGCAACTGTTTGCTATATTAGGGCCTGTTTGGTAAGTTTAGTGTTTATAAAAATAAATTTGTAGGATAAACATGTTTGATAATTTTTATTTTATTTATAAATTGTTAAAACACTTTTTAAAACATCACTATAACTAAGCTTTCAAAATTTAAACACTTAATGATATTTTAGTGTTTATGTTTATTAAATTTTATTTTTATATCTAAAATGGTGATTATATTATTTTAATTAAAAAGTGAAGTTAAAAGTGAGAAAATGAAAAGAATTTTTATTTATTTATAAAAGGCTATTGCTTGATACAACTATAAAAATGTTAGAATTGTTAAGTGTAAACAGAATTAAAGAGTATCAATTGCCTTGAGAAAAAAACTATTGGCTACAATATGAATAATTACTAATATATATAATAATAAGAAATAGTTACGTAGGGGTACCCAGCTAAAAAAAAAAAAAAATTTATTTGAGAAAATAAAACAAAGAGATCTCAACTATCTCCTTGTCAAAGAAACAAGAATGATATTTTGTACCCATATCATTTATTTATTATTCAGTGCTAAAAGAAAAATAAAAATAAAAAAATAGAAAAGAAAGTAGTAGCAGAAGAAGTTCAAGAGTAAGAACATGCTCGCCAAATCATTCTCCTTACTCTATGCAAATTGAATTTTTTTTAAATTTCTCATATTTATATATGTTTTGTTCTTGTTGGGGCCTTCTATGTTATCAGTTATTCCAATTTTACAGTATAATTTGAAGTGTATAGATATATATGTAGCCCAATATTATTTGTTTCTTTTTTATATATATTTCTTGCATTGTTAGGCATGTCAACGGATCAGATCGACCATAATTCATATTTGGTTTGTTAAGGTAACAGATTATTAGATTCGGATCATTAATGGGTTATCGGATTGAATGTTCCAATTCATATCCTAATTACTTGGATTCGGATTAGAATAGGATCGTATAGACTTCTAACAAACCTTCACAGTGAACAACATAGAACATAGTTTTAGAACATACGTCTATTTAACTTTTTATTTATAAAAAAAATAAAGAGAAACAAAATAGATGGAGGGAAGAATAAGAATAAAATAATGATAAAAATATTTAAGTAATATGTAAATATTATAGCATTAGATAATTTATTTATAATATATCGGACCGGATCAGCTATAATTCATATTCGGTTTGTTTAATTAACATATTATCGGATTCAAATTGCTAACGGATTATTTGATTAAATGTTTTCATCCATATCCTATTTATTGGCTCGGATTCGGATCGAATTCTGATTAAAATTCGATCTATTGACAGGTCTATCTGTTGTTAGTGTATAAATTTGTTATAGCATGAAGTTGACTTTTTATGCAGTTTATTGTGTTGATTTTTAAAAAAATAATTTAAGATTATCAAACATGTTTTTATATTTATGATTTTTAAAATAAGTCAACTATTTATTGAGAAACAAATTCGTAACGTAAACACGACTTATATAAACACTAAATATAAACTAAACTCTAAATATAAACTGTTATCAAACTAGTCTTTATTTTTTTTATTTTTTTCTCTCCATTTCATAAGAAACTTAAGTAGTACTTGATTGTGAAAGATATAAAGTAATATTCTTGACTTTAGTTTACGAATAGTAGATACTATGGACGAAATAATTTGATATATATATATATATATATAGATATAGCTTGCTAGGTGTGTATGGAAGCATGTGGACGGTAGGAAAGTTTTTCTCGTTGATATGCTACAGGCTATAGCCAGGAAAGTATGTACTCTGGTTAGTGGTCATCGTGGAAAATTGGTCGGGCGATGATGTAGTACAAGTTTAAGTGCTGGTCACTGGTCAATAATGTTGGTCTCTAGAATCTTCCTATGAGAACGGTTCGAAATTAGCTAAATCTTTGTGTGCGTTTGGTCAACTTTGGAATCAGGTTAGATGCTAAAATTCATACTAATTAAAAAAATTTGAAATTTAATTATTAAAGAGAAAGCAATGATAGCCAGGGAAAAAGAAGATGAGAAAGCAATGATATATATAATAAAACTAATAAAAGTGATATAAACTAGTAAGCTAAGCTTAGTGTTCGTGCGTTCAAACAAATCTCGAATTTTTTAATTTGTTGCGAGTTTGAACCAAACCCACAAATGAATCCATGTATATCAAACAATCTTGAACTTAGCTCAACTTAATTTATTAATTTATTCATATTAACATAGAAAAGAAGAAATATAAAATATATTAATAATATTATTCCTCTTATTTATCCTGCTATAATTTATAAATTCTTAACTAGTGTGAAATAGAGCCGCGGTCTTGGCGCATGTCTTCCATTGTATAATATTCTATGTGTGGTCATAGCAACCCACAGAACCGAACAACAACAACCCTTTGAACTGAAAAATATTATGTTTTCATTGGTGTGTGTGTGTGTGTGTGTGTATATATATATATATATATATATATATATATATATAACCCTAGCTAACACATGTGGTGACGTTTGTTGAACCTCAATTGTAAGTCAATTTTGAGAAATTACTGTTGGAGGTTTTTCTTCTTCCCCACTCTCAAACCTCACATACGCAACTGCAACAGTCAGCTGTTTGACCATATATAAACGTCAGCCGTGATGCTAATTAGAGAACTGACACATTTTATATTCTTAATTAATTTGTTAGACAAAGAGCAAGGGCTTAATTGGTAGATGGAAAATTTGTTTACTAAGCTAATTGTCAAATTCAGTTTAGAGTTTCCAAGCTTAAACACAAGGTTGGCTACAGCTATTCAAGCTTTTTAGGAAATTACAAGGATTCGGAAATTTAGTTAGTTGGAAAGTTTGGTTTTTGATTTATTGGGGAAAGTGTTTTTGAAGTGCCATCAACTTCCAGATTCTTTTCGGGAGACACATGCGAATGTGCTTAGAAATATTTAAGAATATCTCTCAAACTTTTCCACTCTCTCGTATCACACGTTTCCTGAACTTTTCTCCTCTACTTTTGTTTTTAAATCTATATTCATCAAACGCTTCCAACAAGAAGAGTCAAGCATTTTTCATAATTTAATAATTACTTTTACATTGACAAAATATCCTTGCTTTATTTCCACCAAAGACACATTTGGTGTGTGCGTAAGGCGAAATATGGAATTGGGGCCTTCTCGAATATTAGTTATAGCAAAATGCGTGTTTGACCGCTATCAAGGGTTTAAAAAGTTTAATCTGTTAAGTAATACGTTAGTAATACGTTAAGTAATACTATCAATCTATTTGAGTATCATTTGTCATCAGATCAAATATGAGACAACACCCTTGTGACATCAAACTATTTATTGGAATTTTATTTATTATGTTCGAATTAGACTTGCTTTGAACTAGAGTTAGGAGTAATGGGCTTGCAATATTAAACTCTTGAGGACTCTTTTTTCAATTCGGGTGTTTTTGAAAATAGATTTTGTGAGTAGTGTGGTGATCCCACCATATGACATGAATTCGGCCTCTATCATTACTCATAGTTTAATAAAAAAATTACAACCAAGTTCTACTTTTTTTCATTGAAGGAGAAATAAATTCTTTTTTTTTAGGACAAATAATTCTTATTGCTATTCAAACTCATAGTTCAATATTATTAAGTAACTAGAACTTAAATAAATACATAAAAAATAGATTATATATCAATTATTGGATAAATATATAATTATAAAAATTCACTTCCATTTAATAAGAGTATAAATGAAATATGCACTGATTTAGGATTTAAATAATTTTTTTTTTCAAAAGTAAGATTTATTGGTTCCAAAATATTTTTTTAGAACTTATTTGTCTTTTAATAAAAAAGTAGAAGTAATTTTCCTATTTTAATTGTAATGTATTAAAAATATCATACTATGTTCATTCGAATTTTTATGAGAGCTTAATCTGAATTGTATACGATTTAAAATTTCTTAATTCCAGAGCAATCTAGATAGTAAAAGGACTTGACAAGGGCAGTCATGTGGAGCTATAACACTTATTACTCATGGTTTTAAGACGGATTAAAATTAAAATCAAGATATTTGAATTTACATAAATGAGATTGAGTTTGGAGGTTCAAAGTGATGTTAATTTTTTTTTTCTTTTGATATTTTCTTTTTTATCACTGCATCAACGGACATGAATTTCAAATAACTCCTTCAAATTAAAAATTATTATTTAAAATCCACACATATAATTCTTATACATTCTTCAAATTATATTATATAAAAATCTATCATAAATCCTACTATAAAATAGGACTGCAAATGAACCGAACTGCTCGTGAGCAGTTTGGACTTGGGCTCATTAAGGATTTGGTTCGGACTCGTTCGTTAAGCAAATGAACTGAGATCGAACTCGGTTTCTAGGCTCGTTTAATAAATGAGCCGAGCCCAAACAATGTTGGGCTCAGTTTGTTTATGTTCGTGAACAAAACTCGTTTATATCTCGTTTAGGGCTCGTAAATTTGTGAATATAAGTTTGTGTAGACTCATTTACGTTCATGAACAAGTCCGAACTTTTTAAAATAATAAAGAGACCGAACTTAACTCTACGAACTCGTCAAGAGCCTTAACCGAATCCAATCAAACTCACAAACAAACGAACCCCACTCGGGCAGGCTAAAGGCTCAAATCGATTCAACTGCAGCCCTACGCTAAAACACTCACTCTCAGGTAAGGTTGCATTTGGCTAAAGGAAAATTGGGGTGGTGACAGGTGGATCTCTTTGGAACAGAAAAACAAAGTGTTGTCAATGTCACTCCTCACACTCTCTCACAGTTCCGACTCTCGAAGGAAAGCCCAACCATGGAAGATGTGGATGACACACTGTCAATGCTGGTCCCACTGCGAATGTTGATACATGGATACGGCGGCGATGTGTCTCCCAACCACCGTCAGATGGCGTTTGTGCCCGCCGACACCACCACCACCCCCAGTACCTCACGCTTCAAGCTCCCCGACGGCTGGATTGTGCAAGAATTACCCCGTTCCGACGATTCCCGAATCGACAAGGTTCACTGCTAGAGTTTTACAATAAACAAATAAACTTTATGCATCGACGCCGACTCTCTCTCTCTATATATGTGTGTCACGTGTGTGTGTATACACTATCTATACACACTGTCACACATGCATTAAGTTTCTGCCCTTTAATATTGCTTAATTTTGAAATTTTAGGGCTTCGACTGAGATTTCCGACTGAGATTCTCTGAATTTACTAGCGATTATGATGGTAGAGTACATGCATAAAACCTATAGCTAGTGTGTGTAATTTAATTATATGTTGAATTATGGAATTATTTCTTTAAATTCAGCCTTTTATTGGCTTAAAGAAATAAATTTCGGGTGTGAAGAGATTCATTTGTCTATATAATTTTTTTCTTTGGAAGCTAACTTGAGCTTTTTGATAAATAATGTCCGCCAATTGAAACGAAGGCTTAAAAGAAATAAGCTATTCTTATTTTTACAGGAAAATTTTCAAGGAACTAGTTTCTATTGCAACAGGGGCATTGGGTTGCTTGGACTGAAATGAAACGAATTTAATTAAATATATTATACATGAAGATGAAGGAGTGGCATTTAAAGCAAAACCCAAACATACGAGATTGAGATGTGTGGTGGGTTGGGGTAGAAAATGAAAAAAATAGGATTTAAATGTCATATATTGTTGTACTCAGTTATAGTCTAAGAAATGATTTGGCATCTCCGTACCTCATGATGAAAAATAAAGCTTAATGCACCTGAAAGCCAATTTCAGTTCAATTTTCTGTTGATTCTATTTGTTTAACTAGGTATGTAAATGCCAGTGAGACCAGGCTCAACTATATTCGGGAGCCTTGTGCACTTGGGTACGACCTTTTATTTTATATGTTGAACCTGGGTGGTTCTGTAGCTGTCAAGTTTTGGTTTTGAAAGTATCCAATGTTGTTTGGATTTCAAAGTGAGATTTTCATCTGCTAGTTTTGTTTTTCTTTCCCTAAAAAAATGTTTCCAAAGCTTATTTTTACCCTTACAACTATAGATTTGCACTTAAAGGCCAATTTCACTTCTGTTTGCAGTGATTTCCTCCTTTCTTTTCCTTTTCTTTTCTTTTTTTCGAAAAAGAATTAGGTATATGCAAGCTGGTGAAACCACTCTCAATTATGTTCATGAATAGAAGCAAGATAATTTTTTCATGAATCTATTGTGAATGTTGAACCTAGATCATACTATATGCCAAAGTTTTGAATGTGAAAGTATTAATCATTGTTATGACTGACTATTTTTAGCATGATTATTTCTTTGTTTCATTTTGTGCAGTGCTTATATATAAAAGTTGCAAATATTTAATCATCATAGAATTAAAAGTACCAGGACATATTTTATTTGCTCTCCTTCTATAACGCATAATATTGTGTTTTAGAGACTTAGCTGTCACTAAAACATATAACTTTGCTTTTAGTTTTTGACTCATTAAGCACAGTGTTGAATTGGAAATTTGTGACCTAGACATTCCATTCATTTTTGTATCAGAAAATGCATGATTTATGACTATCACCACTATATGACTTCTCCTTACATTATCTACTAGCCGTAAGTCTGCACAATGGTCTCTATCCATCCTAGGCACCCATTAACCATAGATGGAACCTATTTAAAATAAGAAATCCACCAAATTTCATCTTGCACTGATAGCATTAGCCATTTGATATTGATCCAAACAGTTGAACATCATTCAATTACTTCTAAATTTAGCCATTGACAGTGGGATGGTAGTGAACCCAACTGGTAAAAGACCCACTATTCTAGGTGAGGTGGCTGCCCTGTCCCTGGGTTCTTACACTAAATACAGACAGTATAATAAAAGGAAAAGTAAAAGGGAGAACGGGAGAGTCTTCTAATTGTAGCGAGAATAATTGTAGCGAGATGCTAACTAAGGCCTCTTCATTATATTATTGTGGATTACTAGAAATTCAAGAACTATTACCTCTATGTAATTTAACCTTTCTATTTCAAGTAAAAATAATAAACTGATATAATTTCCAAAATCCCAGACATAATTTTCAAGGACTGCTGGTTCCATATAATTGGGATGAGGCTTGGACAGTATACTTTTCTTTTAAGAAATTCCTACACTAGGCTTCTATAGTATCATAGACAGTGGATTGAATTTCTTGGTGGATGTTTCGTATAGTTATAATAACGGCTTCTTTAGGTGCGTTTTGACGCATTTCTAAATTAAATAGTGATTGATACAGATATAATGGTGATTTGATTACATAGATGCCACTTTACAATTATTGTTCTGGTTTGCTACTTTGGGTAGTTTGTTTCTTAATTTAAGCATTGGTCTTAAGGTTGGAGTTAAGTTTATTCTCTGGATGTTATTTTGTTAGATTTTATGCTACAAGTCAGAAACTAGTGAATTGTTATCTTATTGTGCAGTATTACTATGAGCCAGGGAGTGGACAGAAGTTCCGATCACTGAGAGCTGTTGAGAGACACCTAGCAGGTGAAGTATCACCTAAGGCATTGAAACTGGGTAATCATGTTAAGGTGAGCTCAAGAGTTGACGTACTTTTCAGCTGAAGTTGGACAAGTAGCTTCATTCTGTTAACCTTGACAATATTTTAAGTGTGAATCTCTTTTGGCCTTCACAGAATTCTGGTACGCGGAAGATGATCGTTTCCGGGGGAAAGGTAAAGCTTTCAAATTTTGATTTTGCCACACCTCCAGTTAGGGGAAGGTCCTTATCCTGCTTCTGCAAGAGATAAATGGAGTATTTTCATGAGTGTGAATCAGGGATTTTTGAATGTGTAAAGCTAAAACGGACTTGCATTCATGATTTTCTGAATTTTGAAATATTGAACACCCCGATTTTTTGACTGAAATTAGTTGTTCAACTTTATAATAATTTTTTTGCTATAATTTGGTCATTCTTGTAGAATGCCGAAAAATAATTATAAGTTCTTTCTTTCTTTCTTTTTTCGAATTTACCATAAAAGGTTTCCATTTAGTTTTCAACTCCATAAATTTTAGGGTCCATTTATATGATTTTTGTGAATATCAGGTGAGTTTCTACTTTATGATGGTGGGCACTCTGGGATTTTTAAAATGTTGGAGATTAGGTGGCATATCCTTTGTTATATGGAGAGAGAGAGAGAGAGAATTGGTTTCAGTTAGCTGTGGAAATAGGGGAGAAACTGTAGAATTGAGATTTGGAAACATTACAAGTATGTGACAGTTACAATAAAGCCCCAGAATGGCATGCTGATCCTCACCATTGATGCTGATTCCATTGCAGATGTTGAGGCTGGACGAGGAGAGAGCCAATCAACTTCAATTGGCAGTTGTGGCTACCACCAATGCTGCTGCTAGCCCAGACTTCGAACTCCCTAAAGGTTGGATTGTGGAGGCAATTCCACGCAAGGACAGAAGATACACCGACAAGGTACTGTCCTTTTTCAATCACTCAAGTTTCATTCTACATCTTAAGGGTTCTGGTAAACCAATTTGTGCACAAACACTGGAACTGGATTTTCTGTCCCCACCCTTTCTTCTAATTCTAAAGACTAAGGTTTTAATAGTCGGCTTTCTCACATAAAATGCTTTAGATATGTGATATTACTGGAGAAATATGTTTGATTTATCGGTGTATGCATGGCCATGTGTGCAATTAATTTAGTTGCTCTTTGTTTCTTATTCTTATTGGTGTGTACTAGGGTTTGGCCGGGGGAGCCTGTGACGGATGCGTTGATTTGTGACGAACATGTTGACTCTTAATATTTTATAGGAATGATTCTTAAGGTCTTTGGTTCATCTCTCTGATTGCATTTGTTCCCTCATTATCTTTGCAAATTACACTCTATTTTGTTTTCCTCTCCACGAGCTAGAGGGGGTTTGCATGTGACGGAGGGTTGAAAGCTTGATATATATATATATATATATACTGGCCCCAATTTTTTTTAACAAAATAAGCTTTTGAGTCCACTGGTTGTCTAACATAACAGTATTATAATCTTGGTCTGAAAGGTCTTAGGTTTGAGTTTCTATACATTTGATCTCCTGTCCATTTTGTATAAAGCAAGTATGCACTTTGAAATCTGAATAGCTGGGGTCTGTTTTTTCTCCTTCCTTCTCTTGCGAAATGAGGCATTGGCATATCTTTCACTAAATTGTTGACTGCAAGTCAAAAGTTCGAAACTTTGATCTTACTGTGCAGTATTACTACGAGCCTGGGACCGGACGAAAGTTCCGATCCCTGGTATCTGTTGAGAGACACCTAGCAGAGTGGAATGATAATGCACCCCTCTCCGAGGCATTTAAATTGGGTAATCATGTTAAGGTGCGTTCAAGAATGATCTTGTTTTTCAATTGAAGATAAAACAAGAAGTTTGTTGGCCTATTGTTGACTGTATTTTTTTCCGTCTGCATATTTGTCCTTATAGAAATCTGGTTGGCAGAAGAAAAAAATTTCTAGAGAGAAGGTGAATACTTCAATATTTAATTCTTCCGACGACCCACCAGTAAAAATCAATTGGGTTCTTGCCGGTCCTGGAGGGGATACATGGAGTCCTTTCATGGGTGAATCAAAGGTACCAGAATCTGTAAAGCAAGAATGGACCAAAAGATTTATATTATCCTTGAATGACGAAAATTATAATGTGCCAGATTCTGGATAATTAAGGTATTTTCATTTTGCTGATGCCAAAACTCAGTTTCTATAATGGTCATTTTTCTCATTTCTTGTAGCCGTTGGCTACACACGTTCCTTTTTCTCCTAGTTAAGTTTTAGATAAATACATCAATGTAGTCATGAACATAGTCTATCAGAGGCCATCTAGTCAGTCCAATGAAATTTGTCATGAATCACAACATGATCTATAATGCATGAGGATGGATTGTTGATTTGTTGCCGCCAAATTAAGGTTCTATAAATCAAAAGCTGAAACAATTCATTTATATTGATTTAGCAGAGTGAGCAGACGTTACTGATCCGATTTTACATCATTTGTTTGCAGTTGATGATGATTAGCAGGAGCAAATTTTGGGCGAAATGCACTGTAGTGGCTGACTTCGATTATGACTCTGCACTAATACTGTACAGTTTTGCACTTTGTTGTCAACTATGGTTACACCAACCAATGTATATATTGCTTTTCTTTTTCTTTGATCGTTGTAGTAGTGAAACTGTTGGCATCTGCTTAAGTTTAAATATTACTAAGATGATTTTTTGGTATGAGTTTGGGTTTTTTTTTTTTTTTTTTTTCTGACCGGGAAGAACTTGTCTGTTCAGAATTCAGATTCATTACTAGAGCAGGACCACTAGCTTATAATGGCTTTTGTTTGATTGTGGATTCAGCGAGAAAAATACAAACAGAAATGGGAAGGAAAAAAATATGAGAATTTTTTTTAGCAGTTAGCACTCTTGTGAATCGGGTCAACAATACGTAGTGTTTTCTATTTTAGTCTCAAAAGGCCGTCATTTCTTCATCCAGTGGCCGAATTTTTTTACATCAGAATCATTTTAATTACCAAAAAAAAAAAAAAAAAGGTTTACATCAGAATTCTTACCTCCATATCTTTGATTCAAGTAATCAAAGAAATTTGTGATTTTTCAACCTGTTCTCTTTATTTTTCCAGCAAAGGCTTTCAATCGATATGAATAATGATGTCAAACCAAGGAGCAACCATCAGAGAATCTCACTTTTTTTCATCCCAATCTCACTTCACACAATTGACGGCCCGCCCGCTTGGTGTCTAGAATATAACAATCTTTATTTCGATTGAAGTCACAAAGCACTTGTATGTAATACTCTCTCAAGACTTGAGAATTTAAAAGAGTTTAGGCTCAATCCGAACCATGTGGATCGAACGTATGACTCAATGGTTAGAGTTAACCCACTAACTTGAGTTAGACCCATCTCACATGTTAGAAGGAATATAACGATCATTTAGGCTTAGGGTATGTTTTGAAAGTTAATAAATTTGGAAGTTAATAAACGGACACTCCCTTCTAACTTTTTTTTCTTTTCCCCTTTCTTTGTTTGCAAGAAACGCTTACCTTTTATAGTTAGTAAATTATAGAAAGTGAGATTGTTTAATCCACTTGGTAAGAAGAGCTGGTGCGTATCGCGTCTGGCTTGTGATGGCGAGCGACAGGTAATAACTCTTTACTCTTCTCTTTCGATCGGTAAGAAAAGCAGTTTCCTTAATTTTCCCCGATTCTTTCTTTCTACTCCTATCTTGTTTACATTTTAACCTAATGCTCGTTTCTTCATGGGAAATATATATATATATATATATATATATATGCAACAGGAAAGAAGAAGTTAACAACTTCACTATTCTCGGGAATACTGAGAAGTTTCTTCTCATGCATGTATGTGTGTGTGTGTGTATGTATATATATACAGGGAAAGAGTTTAGAAGTTTACTAGTGATGTGGTGAATGGAGTTAAGGACTCTGCTTCTTCAGCAAGGTCGGCCATGGCTGGTTACTGTGCAGCTCTTAAGCAGTGGTGGGATATATATATATATATATATATATATATGTGTGTGTGTGTGACAATGACGTGTGCTTAAATTATCCTCAGGTATACAATGGGAAGAAGCATGCAAGTAACTATATATGTTCACTGGCTGATATAGAGCTTCCCCAGATCTTTCTTCAGGAAGGAAAACAATGATGACCCGTAGTACATTTACTGATTTAGAAATTTTACTATTGAACAAATATGTAAAATTTTAAGCATGTATGATGGATATGGATATGGATATGGATATTTCCATATATGTTAACCTATCACATTTAATTTTACAGGCCCCCTTTAAAGGTATATGCATTGTTTTAATATAATATTGTCTATTATATTATACTATCGTATGTCTCAGAACAAATGTGAGTTACAGAAAAGTTACCTGAGCAATTGGCATTGGCTTTCAATGATCGGTTTAGGGTGTACACTGAACAATATGTATAAAAGAGAATTAAGCAGGTGACTTTGTAATTTCAAATTATGAAGATTTTCATAATACAATTAATATATAGAAAGTTACACCCACAAGGACCAGTTAGTTAGTTAGTTATATGAAGATTTTGATAATATATACAATAAAAAAGCTACACCCATACCCATGAGAGAGAGCCATCTAATTCTCTTTATAAGCAGCAGCAGCTTAATTCTATGCTGAATTTATGCAACCAAAACGCTCATTGCGCGCAGTTTGCAAGTGTGATCAACTCAATGCAATAATGTCCAAAGGGCCTCTAGCCCCAGTGATATATCCTCCCCCGGGATTCGAGTCCCGGCATGGGGCAAACTGTGTGTGAGTACTTATCTGGAAAATAAAAATAAAAAACTCAATGCAGATGTGACAATATGGAAAGGTTAAATACCATGGATGTGAGCTTATCTTACCTACCCTTCCCTTCTATAGCCTTCCACCTGCATGCTATTCAAATCCTGAAAAGCCAGAGAACAAAGCACAGTCGCAGCTTCCCTTCTGTGGCCTTCACCTTGCATGTAATCTAGTTCTAAAAAGCTCCAATGGTCGGGAACCAATGTGGAAGATTTCCTCCCGTGCACATAATACACTACGAAAATGGACAGGGAAGTTCACAAAGAAGAATAGGGTTTCCAAATGTTCAAATGAATTATAACAAGATTGGTTCAAATCTCTCTAGCAATTGTAAAAACAAGCTTCAGAATTCTCTAAAGAAATTCAATTTTTTATTTTTTATTTTGATGTATAAACTCTCTCTCACAGCCTTTACCTTACAAACTAACTGGCGGCGCCTAGCAAAGAACCATCTCATCCAACTTATTTACAATCTAGAATCAAATCAGAATATCTAACTTCATCTTAATTTTCTTCTTGTGCAATATCCCGTCTCAAGCTCTTCTAACTTTAAATTGAACCGAAGGCTTGACAGCCAAAGTTGGAAGCAAAATATAGTCATATCGGCAGCATTCCAGCCAGGTAGAGAGACAGTTTATCCCTCAAAACAGAAGCAGTCTTGTCGAAAGATTCACAAATCTCCTGTGGATGATTCAGATCATGGTCGAGAGATAAAGGCAACTCATCCAGCACCTCATCTTCCATGTCAATAACAATATTATGAAGAATGCAGCACACAAGGATAATCCTTGGCAATCTATGCTTATCAGGTCTCCACATCACTCCGTGAATTATCTTCCACATGTCCTTCAACCTTGTCAATGCCCTCTGTGCCACCACCCGAGTAGCGAAATGCCGCTTATTGAACTCAACTCTGGACTCTGAAAGCTCTTTGCCTTGATAAGGGGTGACAAGCCAAGGCAGCAGGAGAAAGCCTGAATCCCCAACTATATATTCCCGAAATTCTGTTCCTTCAGAGAACTTCATCCTGTTCCCGTTTAACCTCTCTTCTTTCTCACAGAGCTTGTAGAAATTTGAGTTTTGTAGGACAGAGGAGTCGTTCATTTTCCCTGGCCATCCAGTGACAATGTCGCGGAACCTCATATCAGGGTCCACAATTGCCTGCAAGACCATGCTGTGTTTCTTTGAACGATCAAGCCAGACATTGTTTGCCAGATCAGATTGAGGCAATAACATCATGATGTGAGTTATGTCAATCGCACCACAACAATTCGGAAGGCCTCGAATTTTCTCAAACTTGGATTTTATGTCTGTCATTTCTTCTGTGGAAGGCCACTGCAGATGGTGAAGCCCTCTTTCTTCCATGGCCTCCACAAAACGCCAGGTCACTTGGGAGACAGTTGAGTGATTTGTGCCAAATGAATCGGCAACTGCTATTAGTGAATCACCAGAACTTAGCCTTCTTAAAGCTATAGCTACTTGATCATTTAAAGACAGCGGCCTGCCATTAATAAACATGAAGTTTGCTTGCTTGGCCAACATATGCTCCCTCACGAGTGAACAGATATAGTCAAAAGTTTTTCTGGATATCTTAAAAACAGATTCGAACTTATTACCCTTTGCTGAAGATAAAGGACCTGCAGAGAGGAGGAAGACAAAGACGTTAACCATTCTTAAAAGTAAAAAAAATTCATTCTTGAGGTTTTGAGCCTTTTGTTTTCCTTATAAACATTCTTAAAAGACCTTTTTAACCATTCTTAAAAGTCATTTTCCCTGAGAAACAGCCAGGGTGAAACCTCAACCATTGTCAAGAAACAACAGAGAGAGATTTGAAACGGAGGCAAAATAAAAAAAATAAAAATAAAATAAAACAACTCCTTGTTCAGCCTTTTGCTAAAATCCCCAGGCCAAAATCCGCGAAACAAATTGAAAAAGACCCAAGTAAGGTTAGTTTTCTATTATATCAAGATGCCAGGATATGATGGCTCCAGCTTAATAGTAGAAACAATATTTGATTAAGATTCATCATCTCATTTACTCTACTTCAAATTGGATAGGGTTAAAAAAGAGAAGAAAATAAAGATAACCAAGTGGTATCTGAAAGAGAAAAGTGTTTGTACAAACTTAATTTGTATTTTCTAAAAAAATTTGACCCAAAAAATAGAATTTCTATCATAAATAAAAATAGGTTGTTCCTAAAACTCGATTTCAATGGAATTTGTACTATAAATTTAGAAGGTGACACCATCTAATGTTGACTAATAATAAAAAATATGGCTGAAACACCCATTAAATGTACTAAGGTGATGGTTTTGTGATTTTAAACTTTCCTAATTTTAGACATTATCTTTACGACTGCTGATATTGTACAGTATATTTCCCAATGATACAATTATGCACTAGAGGTGTCATTGCTCTCTACAAAAGGTTTATGCTACAAGATAACAAAAATAATCATAATAGTCAAGCAGTGTTTCCAAATTTCCCACAAAGGGAGGGTTTCAATTTACCAAAAACCAGTAAAAAAGTGTAAATACTGCTAATAAATGTGAGATTGCCTATTTTCAGGTAGTAAATTATTCCCAGCAAAATTTTCTGGAAGTAGAATAAAATGAGAGTATCTATTTCATCCTATTGTCAAAACAGATTCAAGAAATAAGGTGAAAAATCCACAAGAGCTATTTCATACAGATTTATTTTAGAATGATATACAAGATGAGACCTTATGTTCTAAGAGATGTGCATGGAGTTCCAAGAACGCAATTTTAAATTCAAGGGCAAGCACTTTGGGCAAAAGAATGACAGATTTACTGAGAGAAAAAAAAAAAGAATGCCAAAATTTAGGTCAATGTCCAGTCCATCCCTCCTAGCATGCCATGTAGGCGGGACAAACCCTAGTTAAAAACTTTAGTCTGGAAGTATTCTGAGACCAGGAGTTGCATAGCTCAGGTGGTATCTCCTTCTCCTCTCTTGGGGAGGAACAGGGTTCAAGTCCTAGTAGAGGGACATGGGTAGCAGGGTGTGTGGAAAGATGGCTACTCCCAGTTTCGTAACAGCCCCATTCCCAATCTTCCTACCCCCACAGAGAAACAATGCCATCTAATAAAAATAGTGATTCCGTGAATCCTTCTATTTTCTAGGTTTAAGAAAAACTAAAAGGTATTGGAGTTGGTATGATGATACACAAAACATACTGGTGAACCCCAACATATTTTAAGCAACCACCGTGCACATAGAATTTAGATATACTAACAAAACAAAAATGCAAAGCAACAAGCAGAAGGTCCAGGACATGAATGACAGCAATAGAAATTCATAGCACAAAAAGAAAAAAATAAAAAGAGAAACAAATAGAAAAGGAAAAGACACGAGAAAATTACAGAGGCAAAAGTGCACATATAATAGACATTTTGATAAGAATGTACAGAGGAAAAAGGGTTAGAGAACCTCCAATTACACACTAAAACTAGTGCAGACTGCAACTGGAACCTAGAGAATATTTCCTTCATTTTTTCTTGGTAAGTCAGAATAGCTACAGATTTTAAGTGCCAGCCTACAACATTTCTAGACACAACAGAGTGACAGACAGTAGAATGGCCAATTCTTTTAGGTTGCTCCTTTTGACACCTTGTATTTATGTTGGGCACCAACACTAATGATACTGTCATTACATAGTGCAGATATTATAAACTATCCTAGATGTGTTTCCATCACACTGCCACCAAAAGTACTTTAAATCTTTCTAGTAATTCAATTCAGAACTGGGTCATATGTACGATTAGCTGTTGGAACTTTAAAAGCTCAATGACATGAAACAAAAAAATTAGGAACTAGCTTGCTAGAATTAGAAGATTAGTGGTCCAATGTCCTTAAACCTGGAGAGACTCGACAAATTGACCAACAACAAGCATATGGTATTGTGAATTTGCAAATAAAGCTGGTTGCACATTCAATCACGATAAACTACCGTTGTGCATCTAAATATGCTTTACATGAAACGTTTATTTTTATCTCGTCTTGAAATTTTAAAAAATAAAATAAAATGCATTACTCAACTCACACTTACATTGGGTGCTGGTAGGGGAAGACTCGAGACAAGCTTAACTTTTGTTAATTTTTTGTACAAAATGGCTGCTCTTTAGATTTGTTCTTTTACACAATTCACAGTTTATCATACCTTAAAAGCTCAGGCTGCCGAATGTGAGAATGGAAGTTCGAGTTTAAGAGCAGCTACTTTGTGCAAATATTAGCAGATGTTAGGTTTGTATACAATTCACCTCTTAGCACCCTTGTTTAAAGGGTCAACAATAAGTTAGGTTTGAATACAATTCACCTCTTAGCAACCTGGTTTAACAGGACAACAATAAGTAGCGTTTTTTTTTATTATTTTAGTCTCAAAACACCATCATTTCTTCATCAAGTGGCAGAACAAGTTTACATCAGAATCCATACTTCCATTTGTCTGCTCGAAGCAATCAAAGAAATTTGTTATTTTTCAAACTGTTCATTTTATTTTACAGATTAAGCTTTCAATCAATGTGATTGATGTTAAGCCAAGGAGCAGCCCTCCCTCTCTCATTTTTTTCCTTTTTATTTATCAAAACTGCACCTGCATACTCAGCGTACACATCCTTGATCAAATATCAATGACAAGATTCTAATCTTCTTTTTGGTGTACCCCACATACTTTCAAACTTGTCTATACTGAGCATTACTCTAATACACATTGATGCTAACATGACGTAAACCTCATAACACAACAGCATAAAAACTTCTCTTAAATACTGTAGTATCAACTTCATGTGTGCAGTTGGAACAGTAAGAGATTGATTAGTTTTTTGCTGGTATCCATTTCTAAGCACTCAGGTCACTCCAACTAATTACCCACCTAAATATTCATCAATCTATATCTTCATGATCTTATAACAGAACTCAAATAAATGTGTACACCTATTTCATATCCAATGATCTTAAATTCATCCTCACTACAACCATCATATATGCAATTCATCAATAATTGGATAACACAAACATAAAGAGATTTATTAAGAAAGGAAGAGGCCTGCAATTACTTCATTTAATATTCTCCTTTTATCAACTAGACATGAAGCAGATTTGTTCCAGGCCTCAAAAGCTTCACAATTGTGCATAATTTAAGGTGAATTTGAAAAGCTTGGCTATCATTTTCTGCTCCATGCTTATATTATGACACAGTTACCCAATAAGAGGTGTAAGATAATTGCAACTATGCTTCCTATAGTTGCCAGTACCCAGCGTTCCTGTAGTTCCATGTGGTTGTCAACCATGTTAACATTCTCCTGATGTAGATCCAAAATTCCATGATATATTTCTTTCATGTGGTTGATAGGTAAAACTGTTTCCGCTAATTACTAAAAACAAGTAAAACTGTTTCCGCTAATTACTAGCAATTTCTTACTTTATCAAGATGTAGATCCAAAATTCCATGATAGAGATTCATGTGTAGTCATTCTTTTGTTTAGCATTACCAATAGATATTGTACAACAAGAAATCTATTCTTTTTATGAAATTGGAGAAATCCTTCACTTTTATAGTTTTATCTATTCTGAGCAGGTTCAGCCAAAACATAGATTTGACACTGTTAACCACCATCTACTAGGTGTAACTTAAATATTTAAATCCTTTAACATGCCACCTCACGTGTGGCCATCTTTTTGGTCCAACACGTGTTTCAATTTTAATTATCACGGTGACTGTGAGGTTTGAACACAAGACCTTGCCTCCTCTGATTCCATATTTCCATGTTAACCACCATCTACTCTAAAAGCTTAAGCTGTTAGAGAGTGTGCAGCTTAAATATTTAAATCCTTCAACAAACACCATAAATAGGTTAGATGGCAGCTCTCAGTTGCATCCTTATCTTATATGTATGTGTATGCTACCAGAAGAGAGACTTAAAATAGGTATTGAGGGGTTTTAGAGGAAAAACGGCTTTTATCCAATTGTCTTGAGTAGCATATTCTGGGTAGAGCACTTTCAGACTTGCATAATTGTCCTTTAGTGGAAGAATCAGACCATGGTTCTATGAGTGACAAGTGTAAATACAAATGAGAAAACAGAGGAAATTGTTCTCTTAGAAATTGCGAGATTCAAGATAACATTAGTGAAATCAATAGGGTAGAAATTGTCAAAAGAACAAAGGTGCAACAACTTGGAATTTGACCATGACACCAAATTCCATCACCACCACAATAAAAATTCAGCAGAACAGACATCATGTTCATGACATGTGATCCTTTTCAGGTTTTCTTGAAATAATAAAATTTAATATGTTAAACATCATTTTGAGAAAACTGCCAATTTCCAAATGGCACCATTCACTTTGATATATTTCTTCATTGAAATGATATAAATAAAGTGAATTTGGTCATTCAAATATAAGGTGACAAACAAACAGGCCTAACATGTTTGTGATAACCATAATACTTGTTTTATTTTGCAGAATTTCTAAAGAAAGGGTATGAAGAAACAAAATCAACAACAGGGACACAATGTCTGATTTAATTTGGACATGGGAGGCGTAAGTGTGGTTATAATATGTAGCAGAGCCAAAGATATCATGGATGAATTTCCGGATATTTTTATCAATGAATGAGCAATTTTCACCAATAATAATTTCTTGAGAAATGATCTAAAGATGTCAACCCATGGCTGCACTAAAGAATATGTAAATACGAACATGAAGAAAACAATTCTGCAGTAGACTCCAACTATAGATGATTGCCCTGTCATGCAAATTTTTTTTTCTATATCATTAACACCCTTTAAATGGCTCATTTCATAAATGTACATACCACAGCTTCAAAAAACCAACATGGTAGTGTTCTTATTTTAAAAATCTAACCTAATGTATGTTCTTATTTCAAAAATTTAAGTTAATGTTGTGCAAGCTGAAGGAGAAAACAGATTCAAGGGTCGGGCATTTTTGCTTTCCCCTCCAGCACCTAAGAGTCCAGGGACCAATTAACAACCAAATAAACCAAACCTCTCACCAGCACTAAACAAGGTGTTTCAAATTATCATACAAGGTTAATAGTTTCTTTCTGGGGACTACGTGGTCCATATTGAAACTCACTAATCATATAAGGTCAGGAATCTTGCAAGAAAATAGAATCCCCTATGCCTTGAAGCCAGAAATCATCCTTAAGAACTCAACCATGCTAGTTTCATTTTAGTATCTATGGGCATATTGGAAGGGAAATTCCAAAAGTCATTCAACAACTTCTACAAAGAACTTCCTTCAGGACTCAATATTTCCAGATCAATGGACAAGATCATAAAACAATATAGTAGTTAAATTATGAGTTTTGTTAACAAGTTGATGTCGGACTCTGTTCTCTAACTAAATGTCACCGGCACTTCCACATAAAAGTAAAACTCTACACCACTAAAATTACAATACATCGAGTTTTCATTTCTGTATATTCCAATATGTCAATTTAAGTAACTCCCAAGTCAATTCCAAAGTCTCAAATGTATCTTGTAGTTGTAATCACTAATATCAGCAAATAGAAGACGAACAATAAATGGAGTGAAAGAGTTTAAACTAGGCCCTTGTGATCATCCAATTTGAGTAGATATTTTCCGCTTAGAAGAAAACAAAAATCAAGCATCATCTCCAAAAGAAGTAGCATTAACATTGCCAGAAATATCACTAGATGAACAATTTCCGACCAAGAGAGACAGGAACTATGTAACAGAAAATTTGTCTTCCTTGCGATGAGCTATTCCTTCTAGTTTTCCAAATTCTGAATATCACATTTCTGGCAGTCTAATGTGTGTCAAGAACTGATTAGAACCATATCTATTCGCAACTTCAGGCATTTGACAATCCAGTTCTTTTTACTAAAATTTTTCCATGAGATCAATTCATTATATTTCCCAAAAGCTTGGAGGAAAAGAAGACACTACAACCCAAATTAATACAGAGTGGCTAATGTTTCTCAATCATGGATCCTCCTAACACATAAATAATACGAGAGGAAAGAATCTGAAATGTTATTTCAAATCATCAAACACCAGTATTTTAATTGTTTAATAGTAAAGTCATCTTGTTTAAGAATATATTATTGATCAAATATCACAGCTGCCCCAAAAACTCCAAGACAAATCAATAGTATTACAATGCAGACATCCCAACCATTAGATCTCCTGTAGAAAAACATAAAACGATACACTCTTCATGAGGTCCCTATACTTGTGTAGAGGAGGATACGAACTCTGGACATTGTCAATGACCCAGACAGCCTTTCTATCTTAGATTTTGTTATAACAAGCCGATGAACATATAAAAAATTAAGATAATGTCATACTTTTGTGGTCCTCATACAATAAATAAATTAAACCAAAATGATTGGTTAAAACTTAAAAGGATGACTCAGAAGTGGCCGAAAATGGTAGATTAGGGATCCTTCTTTTATGTAACCAAATGTATTTTTAATAAATCAACATATAACTTCATTGAAAGGTAAAGTATAAAAACAATCAAATTAGCTAAAAATTAAATCCAACCCATTGATCAAAATTCCAGCAAATGAAGAGAAAAACAGCATACCCATCGTACACAAAGTGATCAAGAAGAGCAATCAATATCAGTCTATTATAAAGATTATATACAACTAACAATATCAAAACCAACGCACCAGAGATAATACACAGTAATAACAATCTGAAAGAAAGTGTACCAGCAATTCTCTTGGAGAACACATCCCACCAATCCTCAGAAGACCCAGAAGCAGAAGCGTTGTGTTCATCCTTCTTCTCTATCTTCCTCCTCTTCTTGTACCCTCTTACAGGACCCATCAGCACACAAAGACCCAATTGAATTGGAACCCAGAAACCCCACTAACTTTAAACAACCAGAATCAAAGAAACTTAGTTAGAATTCGCAGAATAGTCTATATTTATTTGTGACAACACAAGATTGAACATCATGGTCACAACAAAGATCACGAGGCAGCTTTTAGAAGAAAAAAACATGCAAAGGTTTATGTGGACATAGATGGTTGTTTTGCAATATATCAATGGTGTGTTAGTTTGGGTGTGTTTTGCGGTGTTTGAAGCATGCAAAGTGAGGGGGAGTAAATGAAATGGAAAGAGAAATAGAGATGCTTTTCGGGGTGAGTGAGGAGAAATCTATGCAGAACATGTGGGTTGGTGTTTGTTTAAGACAATGTGGCAAGCGAAGTGAGAGAGATAGACATGAGTTAGAGTCTCTCTCCTCTCTCTACATGTTTTTAGATTTCAGAGTTTAGAGAGAGAGAAGTTAGCTTCAGATGTTTGCTTAAATTGTTTGGAGTTCTCTTGCTTTCATATAAATATTAAAAATAGACTTGAAATGGAAAAAAAAGAAGTAACGATGATTTATTTTATTCCCTCATAAACAGGGCCGGCTCATACAATTGGAGGCCTAAACTTTAAACCATAATTCCAACATCACAACCTTGATTATCACTTTTGATACTAGTGTTTTCTTTTTAATAAGTTCATTTTTTCCACTGTACGATCGTAATTCCTCCAACTTTACAGAATTTCTATTCAATTTACTTACACATTAGACTTATTGTATGCACTCTTGTTACATTCGTACATTTTTATCACCCACTCCATGTATTTGTACAAATTGGCACAATAACTTTCACTCTGGTTCACCCAAATACCATTTAAACTAAAAAAATTAATTATAAATACTAATGCAAAACAGTTATACGGACAAACACCACACCCATCTAAAATCCAAAAAACCATCAACCAAGACATTCTATCATATATGAATAATACTTAAATTCTTATCGGTAAGTAACTATTATATCCTAACCACCAAACACGGATACATCATTTTTAATTATATGCAATGCACCTTCACATTTATTATTCTAGTTACTCTCTTTCTAGAACATTCATTTGTTTTTTTCTCTCTCTACAACATCAAAGTGATGTATCCAATTGTGATTGATGGTCAGGATATAATAGGTATTCACCGGTGAGAACCTAAGTTGTCCATCATATATTGCACAAATTATACATTACACTGATCCAAAAACCCATCAACTATGGGACACTGTATCATATATAACTCTACTATCAATTTTATTATTATTATTTTACAATTTTAAGGATAATGAAAAATATTTGAAATTATCTCAATAATTAGTATGATAATGAATTTTTTCATATATATATAAAAAAATTAAAGTTTACGAGAAAAACAACTATATATATATATTTTAATACTGGTAATTGCAACTTCATTTTTTAATGATTATAATTGTATTTTTGTTTCATGTCTTGAAACGAAGTGAAATTCGTAACTTTAGAATGTGTAAATAAATTTTTTATATGAATAAAACAATTGTCAGAGAAGTAATAGGAACGATCTCTTTTTATTAACAAAATTTTAAAAATTATGTAATTCAATATATTATTATATTATATCTATTTAAAATGATCTACGTATAAATTGGAGAGAGCATACATAAAATCAAAAAATATTTAATGAGACTCACGTTACAAAATAAAAGTAACTTGAAGAAAAAAAAGAAGAAGAATAAGAATGTTAAGAAATGATGCATTATTTTAGAAATTTTTAGAAGAAATGAAACTTGACATAGACCATAGATCTTTCTAGACAAATGACATATGAGAAATATAGAAATTGTAATTTTAGAATAATCTATAAAAAAGAGGTGGGAGTAGATTATAAATACCCCACGGCTATGCATGAAAGCAAAGCTAGCAAGATAAGCCTTCTAACATCCAAAATTGTTGTCATCATCCCACGCATTTCAATTTATTGGGTTAATTTCAAATATTTTTTATTATTCTTAAAAATATAAAAAAATAAAATAAAATTGATAGTAATGTAATATACAATACAATGTGCGGGTGTTCACTAGTTTTTGGATATGTGTGCCATACAATTTTGTGCAATATAATACATGACGGTGGATGGATTTTTGGCTTTTGGATGGATGTAGTGTATGTTTGTTTAACGGTTGTGAGCTAATATTTATAATTATTTTTTAATTGAGCTAGTGTTCACTAGAGAGGTGAGAGTTATTATGTGTACACTAGTGAAAATATATGGAGTTTGTGCAACTAAAATTTAGATGGATTGTGTATAAACTTGTGAATGGATTCTTAATCCGAATTCGAGCAAATAATTATGATATAGATTGTACATTCAATCCGATAATTCGTTAGCTAAACAAATCGGATATGTATTATTATCGATCCGATAATAATTCGGATAATAATTCGATTCGAAATAATATAATATATAATTTATTATAAATATATTATCTAACGTTATAAAATATAATATTTACATACTATTAAAATATTTTTTTATAATCTTTCCTCTCTCTATGTTGTCTCTCTTAATAGTTTTTTTCTTTAATAAAAATTCAAATAATTACTTTTCTACCACTTTTTTCTTTCTATTTTATTTTTCTTCTCTATTTTTTTTCCTACTCATTATTTGCTAACCTCTTTTGATATTAATTTTTTTTTATATTTTTTCAAATCTAGTTATCAAATCAGAAATCTGATTAATAACAAGTCGAATATGAATTTAATTATATATAATTTGTCGGGTTATTGGATCGCCAATTTTTGTTATAAGTGCAAACCATTTGTGCATTAATCGTCTCACTTACTATGCAAATCGTGTAATGGAAAAATTAGATCTTAGTGACCAAATTTAAACAAAATTAATCTAAAGGATCATAAAGTCAAAAAAATAAAAATATGAATAGTCATCCAATTCAAAATTTAATTGTTAATAAGTGACCATTTGATTTATTCTAGGCCAAAGTACAATAAATCCCCTATTTTCAAAATGGTGTACAATACCCCCTATCCTTTTTTTTAGGTGCAACAAACACCCTCCAACTTATAAATTGGTGCAATTTACCCCTATTTGGGTTAAGAATTGACTTAAAATGACAAAAATATCCTCACAGATAAAAATAAATGAAAAAGTGATTAATTTACCGAAAAATACCAAAAGAAATTACTAGAAAAAAACTTTAATTTAGCAAAAAATACAGAAACAAATTGCTGAAAAAAGAAAAAAAAAGAATTTTAATTTGCTGAAATAATTTATCGAAAAAAGAACTTTTAATTCACCAATTTTTTTCTAGGTATTTTTTTAAGCAAATTGAAGTTCTTTTTTTTTTTTTTTTTTTTTGGTATTTTTTCTGCAATTTGTTTTGGTATGGTATTTTTCAGAAAATTAAAGTACTTTTTTTGATAATTTCTTTTGGTATTTTTTGGTAAATTAATCACTTTTTTTTTCTTTCATATGTGAGGGTATTTTTGTCATTTTAAGTCCATGCTTAATTCAAATAGGAGTAAATTGCACCCAAGTATTAAGCACCATTTTAAAATCATATAAGTGTTTATTGCACTTTAACCTTTATTCTATAAATGTCGTTATAATTTGACAAATTTACTCTTATACATTAAACTTCACCTTATAACAAATCAAATACTGTTTGCTATCTAAAAAATTTTACTTTTGACATTTGAGGGAGAGTCGGAATATAAAAGTTGAGAAGAAGTTAAGCGCAAGATCACATACCGATGACAAGATTAAGTTGGAAAAGTTTCAAAGATTGTTTATTTGTCTTCCAATCAACTTGGTAAATTCCTTAGCTATGCTTTATTAATTATATCAACCTTAATTTATCACAGTAATGTAAGTATTGGCAATCAAACACTGGTTTTTGTACTCACATAAACTATAAATGAATTTATTGTTAAGCTAAATAAGTAGGTTATTGGAAATTTTTTAAAGTGCAACACTATGGCAGACAAAAGTGATACATTAAAACAATTGTGACGTTAAACACTATGGTAACTTTAAATACATTTACAATTGTGAGATTAGTTTAGATGAAAATATATATATATATATATATATATGTAAGGACAAAGTTGTATATAGTGGAATTTTTTCAAAATTTTAGTAGGAGCAAAGTGTAATTTAATAGGATATTTTTATAATTTTCTTACAATTATAAGCCTATAATACAAAAAATAAAAATTTCTCCACCCGTGGCTGCATTACAAGCTATCATCCCATATGATAGAGTTTTTGCCCCCACCACTATTGCGCACCAAGTAAATTTGTCATGAAAATTAAAGTTCATAAATGAAAATTTTTTTTTTCTCTCCTTGCAAAAAAAAAAATGATTTGTTCTTGACAAGTATTGAAACTCCACTTATAAAGTATACAATTGGTTGGTTTCAAAAATCATTGCAACTTGAAATTTTCAATCTTTGTAAATGGAAAGCAAATGTTGCAAACTGAACACTGTTCTTGTAGGAAAAAGAGAGAGGCAATGGAGGCTAGGGTTTAGTGTTACAAGATGGATGAGTTAGGTTTTTCTTAGGGTTCAAGTAAGGGGTTCTTTAGTACTCATAAATTTTGTTACTATTTTTAATTAAATAACAAATTGATTTGACAAAATTAGCCTTGAATGGTGATTTAGTAGCATTTAAATTTCTACATTTGGTGACTTCATCTTTTCTTTACTTTATGGTCACTGCAAAGTAATAATGTTTAGATTTAATGATTAAAATCTAATTTTTCCTAGTATAATTTTAAAATATGGGTAATAATTAAAACATTACCAAATTAGGTTCCTTTTCTTTATCATAAATTAAGAATTTATATAGATTTGTATAAAACATTTGATTTGGGCATGAATATATTTAGATTTCATCTGGGAATTAGGTTTGGGCTCACAGATGGCTCAAAACTATATCTTTTTCAGTTTGGTTGAATTTAATAATTATGAGATAGTGATTAGGTTTTAGAAATGTATTTTAGTTGCTTAGTTACCAACTACAAAAATGAAATTGTTTGTTAAAAAAATTCATCCATGTTCTGTTTTTTGTTGATACATTTCAAAGATTTCAAATTGCTATATAGAAATAATAGCCAAAAGATTTATATAATCTACAAGTGTCATTACCCAAAATATTTCATATAATAATTATTGTCATCCTGTCATGTTATTTTCTAATTTTGTGAAGCATGCATGATTTAATCATACTTTACATCAAAGTGTCTGTGAACCTAACCCAACTATTAATGTTGACTTGACTTTGACTTGAATTGACTTGATCCAACAATATATACTGTATTATATATATATATATATATATATATATATATATACTAAAAAAATGTTCATCCTCTCCAATATCTGGAGATAATATTTCAATTCATAACTTTGGGTAAGAATTTGCTACAAATTGGAACTAGGCTTCACTAGGCTCTGGGCTTTTGGAGTTTTATAGAGAAGGGCTTGCTTGTTCTATTATCTAATAGACGATGGGCTTACTGGGCCTTGTCTAGTATAAATTGAGCTTCTTTCAATCATCAAAATCCAGTTTTACCAGACCTAGAGAATTGGCCCAAAACAACTTCTGTAAGCCTGGTCTAAGGACAAAGTGTCTGGAAATTAATTGGTTCAATCTCTGGCAAGGAAAGATCTGTATGGCCTTTTTAGTTTGCACAGTAAAAGGAACATTAAAGTCTGGAAGCTCAAACCTTCAATTTTAATTCAGGGCAATTGCGTTAAGCATCACTTTGATATATATATATATATATATATATATATATATATTAAACTCGACACCATTTTGCATAGCTCGAGCAGTAGGGCTGGCAAATGTCCAACTTCTGATTGTTGTTTCACATTGCAACAATACTAATGCCATACAAATAAACTCGTTCCAGAATGCTACATATATTCCTTATGGTCTCCTAACCATGGCTATATATGTGTGTGTAAGAGAGACTACAAACTACTTTTGTGAATCATTTTCAATCTTGTAAAATGAATGCAATAGGCAGTTACCAGTTCCAATTCATGTGAATCAATTTCTTGATAATTGTTGTTTAATTTAGACTAAAAAGAAGAAGGTAGTTGTTGAAAATTGTTAGCTATGGTCGCCACTATTGTCCCTCATTATTTAAATGAATTGTTAGTTATTGCAATTTTCACACTATACAAAAATTGACTTCACAACAACTATGCAAGTTTCTCGTTTTAATTAAGGGTGACAATTCTTGTTGGCGTGTGGTGTTAAGACATGAATATTTTGTTACACGGATCGACATGAACACAACACAATTATTACACGAGTAACATGCCACGACACACAACTTATTTAATAAATGAGTTAAGATCTAACGCGGCACAAACATTGCACGTTTTATTAAACGAGTTGTAAACGGTGAAATACGAACACTACACATTTAATTACTGTGTCAATTCGAATCGATGCGATTAAAGTAAACCCAAATTCACTTATTCAGTGTTGTATTAACGGTTTGGCGTCAAATATTGTCACAATGCTTACTAAGTCTTGCCACTTGTAATGAGCAATGCTGAATCTTGTATGTTTCTTTTATCGTGTAATAATGTAGGCTGGCACCTCCCAAAACCAAACCGAATGTACAGGAACACAATTCACCTCGTCAATCCATGTGCTGTCACAACAAAAATTGGAGCCAGAAAATCCATACATAATAGGACCTCAGCTAAGGACAAAATCCTATTTTCAAGTCAAAACATCTGCTCAGTCAAAAAAAATGACTAAAAAGTGTTTTCTTTAATCACGTCAATCCAAAATCAGAACTCCTAAAAAACCTAGTCACCAACCAAGAAAGGGAGAGAGATTACTGCATAGTGGAGGCACAACAGGAAAGAGAAAATCCAATCACAAACTTCTAACAAAAGAGATTTTTTGAGATTCAAACCTACACTTTCCCGTCAATGTATGTGCCTTGCCGTACCGTGACCTCCAAGTAATTAACTGCGCATCTATATATATATATATATATATATGTTTCTCAATATAATCTCTTTCATTGAAAATTGCAGCCACAATTACAAATTACAACCTAGGATAGAGAAGTTGATGTTTGATTACCTTAAGGTGGTCCATATATATATATATGGACCACCTTAACTATATATGTACTACTAGTCTTATTTATGCATGGTTGGACCACTATTCTTTTGCTACCTACCCCTTGTTCACTACTAGTAGTAGTAGTAGTAGTTGTTGTAGCATTACGAGAGATGGATGTCATTGTCGATCGGTTCCTTCTTTGGTTTGGTGGATCGATCGTGTCTTGGGCTTCCTCGGTATGCATTTTGCTGTCGCAGCTCCATCTATTTCCTTCTCCATTAGCTCCAACTGCAACCTCCTGCACTTTGATTTATTAGTATATTTAAAACAAATGATTGAGTAATAAAAACATTACGAAATCAGTAAATAATTAAGAGCCCAACTCATCTATATATATATATATATACACACACACACACTAACACACAGTGAACAATACACAACAAAAGCTTCTTATGGTTGACATATATAGGACCCCTACTACCCAATTAAATTGAAATCTCAAGTGTAAAATTTGCATGTGGACCACAACATGGTGCAGGAATGTGTAGATATGATCCAATTAATTGGACGGCGCAGAGTTAATCTGATCATATAATAAGTTGTGCAGCCAATTGATTGAGATATTGTATTAATTGCACATTACTAGTCCTTTTTTTTCCAGCTAACTTTTCCCCCGAGGACTAAACTCAGTCTATATATATATATATGCATGGTTACCTTTCCCCAACGACATTGTATAGTTTTGAATTAATTCTGTCATTTTCTTGAGAATTTGAAGAAGATAATGTTAGACTAACTAGGCAGTCCTTTGACTAGATGAAGGAAAACTAAAAATTTGATTGTGTGATTTATTTGTTGGAAGAAAACTAAAAAAATTAGGTTTATTATTATAGAATATAGATTAGATAATATCATAATATGTATATATATATATATATATGGATGAAATGAAATAGTATCATGTAAATCAAACAAGTTGTCCATGTGAAAGTTTATGCAAGTGAGATGATCAGATGCTTGTACTAACTGTGAGAAAAAAGACCAAATCACTCACCGGTCTGCATTGTATGAAGAAGATCTCTTTAAAGCTGGAAATTCCTCTTTCTTTGTCTCTATTAAGCTGCCACTGAAGTACTCTTTGTCTTTCACTTCCAGCTTTACCCTTCCTCCAAAACCCGGGTTTTCCATCAAGCCCCGATTCGACCCGCTTCCACGTGGCACCCTTGCCTTGTAATGTGAAATCAATGAAAACCCATGGTCCTTCCCATCACTGGGCCTGGACCCACAGTCTTTGAATGACATCGAACCGCACGATATCAACTGCATCAGAACTGAAGAGGCCTTCATCTGTCCACTTGGATGATTATTAGCCGTTGGATCGTCATTCATCCCTACAGGGCATAGCACGAGTCTACCATCGGCTTTCATCAGCGATTCTAGGGTTTCGGGACTCGAATCGGACGACGGGGGAGAGATCTCGTATCTGCTCAGCTCCGTGCTTTGGTTCTGATACGATTCTTTGCTCTTCTCTTCTCCCTCGTCCTTTTCTATTTCTCTGATGGCTCGACGCCGCCGCCGCCGTTTCTCGTCGGTCTGGGTGGAGGCGTGGGCGGCGGACCCGCCGGTGTAGACTTTGTACTCTTGGGGATCGATCGCACTCCACGAGTGGTTTCTCCTCCGCGTTACGGCAGGAAAATCGGAACCGTCGCCGGAGTTTCGTCTGACCGGCGGTGGTTTATTTGAACTCGAAGAGACGGTGGTTTCATCAGATTTGGAGATGGAAGTGGCTTCAATAATCTCCGATCCTTTGAGAACGTACTCTTGACCGTGCGCTGGGTAGATGAAATCGTTTTCGGCAAGATCGTGCCACACAAAGCCGTTCTTGTAACTCCTGAATCAAACACTAAAATCAGCAACAAAACTGTACACAAACAAACTCACAAACGTGTATATAAATGTAGACATGTATAAAGGATGAGGAAGAATAAGCGAAATATACCGTTTGGAAGACCAGGAATACGTGGTAGCCATGCCCTTCCCACGGAGGAAATTCAAGCGCTTGATTACATCTGAAAAAGCAGAGAAGATTCAGAGAACGCATAAAGTGCAAGCAAATAATTTTTTTTTTGTCAACATGCAATTTTCAGGACAACCAAAAAACAACATATGTTTGTGTTATTGTATATACCTCTGAGATAGAGACGTTGGGAGGAAGAGGAAAGAGGGACTTCGATGAAGTGAGGGTGGTCGAGCTGGCCGTTTCTGGAGAGATAGTAAAGGACAGGAACTTTTGTAGTGGTGTCAGACTCGGTGGAGTTGAGCTTATTGGGAGGCATTTGTTGGGTCCAGACTTTTGTCCGCTCCGGACTCCATTCTCTCTCTTTCCATTTCTTCGACATCTGAAGCTCTGTTGCTCTTCCATTTCCTCTCGAACTCACCGCCATTTACTCTGCAAGTGAAGGAATTTCAAATTTGTAATGTTTGAAACTGGAGGTATCGCCGTGTCATATATATATATATAGAGAGAGAGAGAGAGAGAGAGAGAGAGAGAGAGAGAAAGGGAGAGAGAGAGTTGACGTTTCAGTTCAGTTCAGAAAAGGATTGGTGAGGGGTAGAGAGGGAAAAGGAAGGAGGGAGCAAAATTTTGTAATGTTTGAAACTGGAGGAATCGGCGAGTCAGGAATGTAACGTTAAAAAACTTCAATCTCACAGTGTGATTTGATCTTTCGTTGACAGATATATATCTATATATATATAGAGAGAGAGAAAGAGAGAGAGAGAGAGAGAGGGAGTTGAAGTTTGCGTTGAGAAAAGGATTGGTGAGGGGCAGAGCGAGAAGGAGGAGGAGGAGGGAGAGTGTGGGCGGAGTGGGAGCAAAAATTCAAAATAGGATGCGGCAGACAACAGCTACCTAACAAGAACAAAAGTTGTTTAGATTTCAGTGGTCTGCAATTCCGAGTGAAGCAATACTTCTGTTTGGTAACTTTTACTTGCAGTAGTATCAAGGTAAATTACCTAGACTTTCCTCAACGTTTGGGCTTATTACTCTTAAATTCTTAATAAAAGTTTTAAAAGAAAAATTGGTCATCCTTCCTCGAGGTATGGTAAAATTACAGTCAACTTCATATCCGTTAAATCACTGTGAATGCCGCTAGTCAATTTTTTTGAAATACCAAAAATACCCTCAATAAATAAAATTTACTTTGTTATCCCTACTTACAACAATAAGATTACAAATTTGACCCTTATATCACAAAAATACTCAATACAAACGTATTTCATTTTTAATATCTATTCTTAATATACGTACCTATTATATATATACACACACACACACAATACAGAGCATAATCGATCCATAGATCTCTTTCTCTGTTTGCTTTTTTTTACTTTCAATAACCAACATCACAGTATATGCATACAACATTCACCCATGTATATAATGTGTGTGTGTGTGTATATATATATGTTTAAGGATTTGAGTTTGGAGTTAGGGTTCAATGATGTGGGTGATTTCTCAAAGGAATTGGTTGCCGGCAACAAGCATGGTGGTGGGAGAAAGTATCCATATAGTATCTTGTAAATGTTGAAAATTACCATTTTCGGATTTGATTAATTCACAAAATGTAGATGTTGAAAATTACCATTTCTGGATTTGATTAATTCACGAATCGATTCACAACCTGATTATAACCTACACTCCATATTCAAAAATCAATTGTAGTATTAAAGATGAACAGACTAATATCGATATTCAGAAATTTCCTCTTTATCTCTTTTTTGTCTCCTCACTCCTTTTGGTGTAGGTTGTCTTTCTTTTATACTCTCCTTTCTTGGCCCTTGGTCCTATCCACTTGTTCAGTTGGACTTATTTGCAGAGGGCCAGATATTTATTGGCTGAAGCAGGAGGTAGGTTTCCTCATGATGGCTCCCCATGTGCAGGGAAGGTTCTGGGTTATGCTCCTCTGGGCTGGATGTGGGATTGGGCCTGATTTAGAAAGAATCTTGTGTGTTGGGACTGTCTTGAGTTGGCATTTACATGGGCCCTCAATGTAGTGTATTTCTGAGTTCACACTTCATGTTGGGCTTGTCCTGAGTTGGAATTTACATGGGGCCGCAATGTAGTGTATTTCTAAGTCCACATATCTCAATAGTTATCAATGTTGACTATTGAGTAAAAATATGAAGAAAAAATAGTAGAAACATATGAAGAGAGATATGGATTGGTAACACTCACCTTAATGGTTCCATTAGAGATTTCACTCTATTGTATGCTTCCTCTTACTACCACCCAATTTTCTATTTATCAATATAAATGTGATTTGATTAGTTCACCCATGTATATATACACACATAATATATGAATATATATGTATGTGTGTGTGTGTTCAAGGATTTGAGTTTGGAGTTAGGGTTCAGTGATGAGTGATTTCTCAAAGGAATTGGTGGCCAACAACAAACATAGTGGTGGTGGTGATGGAGAAAAGAGAAAAAGTAACTGATGGGGGAGGACAACTCGGGCAGTGGAGGCGAGGGTTTTTGGATTTTGAAGGTGAGTTTTGACAGATATGCAATTGAAGATGTTTGAGCGTCAGCGACACATTGATTTTGTGTCGAGTGAGTTATGGGCAGTAAGGTTTTTAGCTGTAGAAGAGAATCGAAAAATAGAAGGAGAGGAGCAAAGAGGGAGCTGCATGCGTCAACAGTGGGAGAGTGAGATGGAAAACATGAGTGAGGGTAAATCAGTAAAATCAATATGCATGTTATGCTTTCCTATAATATATATATATATATATATATATATATATATATAACATGTTATACGTATATTAAGAATATATATTAAAAATGAAATACATTAGTATTGAATATTTTTGTGATATAAGGGTTAAATTTGTAATCTTACCGTTGTAAGTAAGGATAACAAAGTAAATTTTATTTATTGAGGGTATTTATGGTATTTCAAAAAAATTGACTAGTGGCATTCACTGTGCTCTAACGAATTCGGGATTGACTATAATTTTAATATATCTCAAAGGAGGTTGACCAATTTTTTTTTTTAAATTTTCATCTAAGAGTAATAAGCTCAAACCTTGATAAAGGTCAAGATAATTTATCCAACTATTAAACTCATATATTTTTTAAGTACTCGTATGATTTTATTTTTAAAATAGTAGTGCCTTTTAATTTCCTTAAAAGTGACAAAAAAAAGTCAACAACTATTCTACAATCACGTACTACTTTGGATGGGGTCTGTCCCTTTCCCAATTCCCATAGTCATGAAAGGATAAAATATTGTAGTAAAATTTTTAATTGCAATACTAAAAGGCTTTTTCGATCCAAATCAATCGACTGGAGCATACAGTATACTAAGGGCATCCACTATGGGTTCTCTAAATTTAGTTCTCCAAATTTAAATTTTAGCTAGTCACCTCAACATTTTAGCCAGCCACATCATCATGTCAGGATCTCTAAATTTTAACTCTACAACAGGTTCTCCAGATTTGAATTTTAGTCAGCCACATCATAATCTCTAAATTTTGACTCTACAATAGGTTCTCCAGATTTTCATTACCCACACAATTAAATAATCTTACACAATTAAATTTTATGTATATATATATTTATATTAAATTTTTTTATACTTTTTTAACTTGAAAAATTCATAATTTTTCGTTTTAAGTCAAAAAATAGCCAAAGTGGTACTCAAATTAAAGCTCTCGAAATTATCTTTCTAACAAAATTAGTTTCATCAAAAAATTTAATTTATAGTGAAAGTTATTGAAGTTTAAGTGAATGATATATATATGTATATATATATATATATATAGATATATAACAAAAAATTAATATAATAACCCTTTGGTTCGCCGGATGGTTGGCTAAATTCAGTTAACCATTAAGCTATCCAACCGTGGGATCCACTAATTTGGCGAATTCGTTGTTTGGCTACAGTGATAATCCGTTCGCCAGACCTGCGTCTGGCGAACCCGTTGCTAATGCTCTAAATAATGAATTGTTTAGTATGAAGAAATTTTTATTGCGAGCAAGTAAAGTGAAAAATATTTTCCTTGGCAACAAAAATTTTTGTCTGCAAAAATCTAAAAATCAATTATTCCAATTCTATTATCAGTAAGGTCTCTGGTCATGATTTAGATGTGTTTTGTTCAATTTTTACTAATTTGTTGCACAATGGGCCATGCTGGCAGTGTGAAAGTAACTTGTAAAATTTTACTATAAGATATATATATAAGCCCCATGATTGGCCCTGGTGCACGTACCCCCGCTGGGACCATGCTGGGAGTGTGATGGGCATTTAATCATCTACTAATATATATATGTATATATATATATATAAATATATTGTGTGTGTGTGTGTGTGTGATGTTTAGAAATATGAATTGAATAATTGGAAAACCCACCGGCACAGGCACGGGCTAAGCCAGACTGGGCTTGGTCTTGCAATTCTGATTGACAGGGGCAGAAAGAAGATTGTCATGGCCAACCCAAGGAGGCATGAACACAACGAGACACGACTAACTCTAAACCATTCTTTTTACACATTGCCTAAATAAATGGTCCACCACAATCTTTAATTCAATGCAATTAAAGAAAACTTTTCTCCAACTTGGAGTTGGACAACACTGTTTGATGTCTAAAAATAAATAAATTTGAAAGATATTATATATTTATATATGGAACTAAACTTTTGGATTCACTATTTATTTATTTTCTCAAATTTAGGAAAGTATTACTATTTATTTGATAGTCCAAGACATGGGCAAATAAGTCCAAAGCGTAAACTCAAATCAATTTCACGTGGGCGTGGACATGCACATGCACATGCATTGACCCATCACAAATCACAACATTCCTCTTTCTTTTCCCAATTCCCATGCCACATCTACATGCATGTGAGAAAACATGTGTTTCATTTTTACTGCAAGTAAAATCAAGTGGTTTCACTCACTGTAATTATTAGAACAGTCAGTTGGTGCTCGGAGCAATTGTGAAATTCGACAATTTTGAGTCGCCAAGAGAAACACAATGGAATGTATACGTGACCGTGACACTTTTAATCCACCGTTAAGATTGTGTTTGATATGCAATAATAGAATGAAATGAGTATTTTATTAAAATAAAAATAAGATGAGAATGAAAATAAAATGAAATAGTTATTTTTATTCTATTGTTTGATTTCAAACATAAAATGATGCGGTGATTATATTATTTTTTAGTAACTAGATTTTATTTTTTAAAGTTTATTAAAAATTGAATGACTATTTGATAAGTTGAGTAGTGGAATGAATTTTTATTTTATTTTATTACAAAGAAATGACGCGCAATGGTCATTCTCACTTTAGTTTTTGTTATTTAACAAAGAAATGAATTCAAAAAAATAATATTGACATTTCATTTCATTCTATTGTTACGTACCAAACACAACATAAAAAGTATGGAAGTGTGCCATATGGGGAGGCCTCAAGTCAAACCCATTAAAATATAAATTGATCCAAATCCACACCAATTCATTGTATTTGATGTGGGTTTAATTCTAAAGGACAGAACTTGCAAAGAAAAATATTACTACCATACTACAGAATTCATCATTACCTTTGCCGTTGTAAAATTTCACTGAAATTGATTTCCACCAATAAATTTAAATACATGGGTGGATTGTACTATTGTAGCATTTTCATTCGCAGCAGTTTACATTTTTCGGCCTTTCATTACCCTCGCCTCTGGGACATTGTTTTGCTTCTGTTAATTTGCACACTTTCTCTACCCAAGGGGGAGTTTAGTCGCTCTTTCGGTATATTCCTCGGACGAATTCCAGGCCCTCATCATTCGTCAAATCTCAGAGTATGCATTCTGGTGAGTATTATATATGTGTGTGTGACATTGATATATTCTTGCAAATTTGCAATATGGTACAAGGGACTAGCTGGACCTTTTTTCTAGAAAGGTGCTGTTTAAGGGACTAGCTGGAAATTTTTTTTAGCAAATTTTGCAAAATATCTTGTTGAGCAAGAAAATGTCATTTATAGTGTCACAAATTTACCAAAGGCCCAATGATCCTGCGGTTTTCCTCTCATTTCAAATTGAAAGACGGAGAATTCGATCACAATTATTATACTCGGACTTGTCCAACGCACCACGTCACGAATTTATGATTTTGGATCTTGTTGATTAACATATAAACTTTTATTCAAGATTTCACATTGATATACATTTGTAGCTTATTTCCTGTTGATTTATCCAGTGTTATTTATATTACCAGGGAAAAAAATATCGTGTTATATAATACACATGCACATATTTTCAAACTTGACGTATCTTTTGATGCTTTTTTATAATTGATGGGAATATAGGATACTCAACATTTTTAATTCTATCTTGTTAGAAACTAACCTTTTTTTTTTCTTTTTTTCTCATGATTTCAGGTGCAATTGGATAGCCATTTTCTCCGTGGCCTTGGTGTCGTCCTTTTTTGTGAGATTGGGGGTAGATAATTGGAATGTTTAAGTCTTTGTTTTCGTTGAGATGGGCTTTCTCATCCTGCGTAGGCGTGTATCAGGTTTATGAGAGAATACAAATATTTCCCATTCAACCTAGGAAAGCCGGTAAGTAAAAACTTTTAGTCTTCCTTATTTTCTTTTTCTTTCTCCATTTCATATATTTATTCCTTAAATTGTTTTCGCGGTGGATAAACTTTTAGTTATAAATAGTAGGGGGTGGCAATTTGTACCCACTCATGTCATGACATAATGTTATACGCATTGACACGAACAGGGTATATTAGGAAGCACAGACATGTCTAAAAGATCAAAGAATTTATGTCGGACATTGACACGCTTCGGACAAGTCAAAAGACGTGTTAATTTTTTTTAAAATTATTTTTAGTTTTTGGACATTGCAAACACAACATGAACACTTGTCCAACATGTGTCTCAAAAGATGGGTTAAAAGTGTAAATACGGTGACTTCTTTAACATTTTTCAATAATATAATGGTCTTGAAATAAAAATATTTAATATTTTTGATTTAAAAACAATTAATACTATTGTTGGGGAGAAGATTCAATTGTGTAGTATTTTGAATGATAAACTACTTATTTTTATTAATTATTATGATTTTTGAATTTTTTAGTATTAGATTAATGAAAAATAACAATATTCTCAAAATATAGAATCATATATATAAAAGATATATTTATTAATCATTATATATATAAAAGATATATTTATTAATCATTGTGTCCTGCATTGTTTGTATCTTAATTTTTGATGTATCTCACGAGCTTACTTCTCCCATAAGCCACAACTTTCTTTTCATGAATGAATATATAACATGTGCAGAATGATTTGTGACAAGATACAGAACAATATACAACAATTTCTTTTTTCCTTTTATTATATAGAAGTGTGATTGACAACCTGGTTGGTAATGAAGAAAATGTTGCCCTATCAATTATGCAAATTAAACTATGTGATATATATAGTTTTGACCTACCTTTGACTGCTACTATTACTAGTACAAGAGATGGATGTCATTAATTGTTGATCATTTCCTTCTTTGGTGGATCGTGTCTTCATCTTCCTCGTTCGGTATCCATTTTGCTGTGGCAGCTCCATCTATTTCCATTTCCTTCTCCATTTACATCGTCTTGCTGCTGCATGCACATTAAGTTATTATATTTTACATCACATGACCAAACGAGAGGAAGAGCACTAGCTTCTTCCCAACCATGCGCGCGCGCTTCACATAATTAATATGGCTTATTTACATAATTGACTAAATATTAGGACGAAGAAGTGATTAACTACAACTAAATTAGACAAATTTTAAATTTTCTCTAATATAATAAAAGAAAATTTTAACTAAATGCTTTGTATTATATGGTTGGAGTATTAATTTATTCCATTTTTAAGTATCAAAAGAAAATGATAGTTTTAAGTTATCAAATAAAGCATATGTTACGTATATGTATATATTAATATATAGATGGATAATATGTATGGATGAAAATGAAATTACTGCATGAAAACCAAACAAGTTGCCCATGTGAAACTGTATGCAAGTCAGATGAGATGCTTGTACTAACTGTGAGAAAAAGACCAAATCACTCACCTCCCCATTCTGCATTGTAAGAAGAAGATCTTTTTAAAGCTGAAAATTCCTCCTTCTTTGTCTATATTAAACTTCAATCCTTCAATGTGATTTTAATTTTCGTTGACATATATATATATATATATATATATATATATATATAGAGAGAGAGAGAGAGAGAGAGAGAGAGAGAGAGAGAACGTTTGGGTTTTGAAAAGGATTAATGGTGAGGAGAGTAGGAACAGGAAGGAGGGAGGGTGTGGGTAGAGGGAGCAGGAGCACAAATTCAAAATAGGATGCGGCAGACAACAGCTATCTGACAAAAAAAAAAAAAAAAAAGGTTGATCAATCATTTTGTTTTGATTATTCATCGTTTACCTTACATATTGTAGGTTCAAATAATACATGAATCGTCCTTTCATGCGCTGAACCCTCGTTGCTATCAACCTCATCATCTATTAATCCATCCCTTGCAAATCTCATATTCTCATGGCCACCTAATCATCTACCATCAGATACTACGTTAAAGCTTTAATTTCTAGAACAAAATTATAAATTAAGATAAAATTAAAGACATTATAAATTAACTACGTTAAGATATAATTGTATCTGATGGTAGTAAAACAAAGACTTGTTGACTTACCAAGTCACTAAAGCCTTGAGAGCCCCTTTGAGTCATGCAAAACTCTAAACACCACAACAAACCATTCAAGTCTAGAGATTATTGCTTGAGCACTACCACAAGTCCTTGACACTACGTTAGGATCACCTAAGCCTTGAAGACGTCTCTCTAGCACTACTGCAAGCCCTAACGTCATGTTAGACCATATAAGTCTCGAAGACATCATATAAGCCCTGACGAGGCCACCTAAGTCTCGAAGACATCTCTCGAGCACAAGTGCAAGCCTTGACGTCATATCAGGCCAGCTAAGTCTCAGAGACATCTCTTGAGCTCCACTGCAAATTCTGGCGTCATGTCAGCCCACCTAAGCCTTGAAAACATCTTTCAAGCACCACTACAAGTCGGAACGTCATGACAGGCCACCTAGGCCTCGAAAACACTTCTCGAGCACCATAAGGTTCATCAAGTGTCAAACAAAGCTTGGTAAGATCTCATTGCACTAATGTAACTAACCTTATGGGATACTTAGAAGGAATTTAGATTTGAGGATGAGAGTAGAGAACGCCTAACACGTTTCATAGGCCTAGTTAATGGGACTATGAACATATACTGCGACAGAGATCCTTACTATCACCATTAATGATGTGAGAAAATCAATACCCACAAGAGCTTACAAGCCACGCCACCTGAGAACGTGGCGATGTGAGAGAACTGACTCTTTAGGTATTTAGGGAATCATTACTTAAATATATTAGGTACCGGATAATAATCATAGCGAATCATATTTTTAAGTGTTTAGAAAATCATTAGCTAAATAAGTACCTTAGGTATTGGGTAATAACCAAAGCGAGTCAGATCTGTCGGGTAATACCTGAGAGGGTTTGACAATATAAATGTGACACTTCTTGTAAATGTTAAGACAATTAAGATAATCACAAAAATGATTTCTCACAAAGACAAATATTATTACCGTCACCATAACTCTAGTAAACTAGCTTTACTTTTCCTCCCCGTACTTTCTCACAGTTGTATCGAATACAATGTGTGTGATACTATTTCCTTATAAAGAAGTCGTACGATAATTTAAGTGACGTAAAGAAAATTATCTCATTTTGATCAACAGGATCACACTAATCCAAATAAATTAAAATACAAAAAAAAAAAAAAATTCATTATCAAAACATGAGCACGTCATCACGTGCAAGAGTACCAGATGATCTGCAAGTGGATGCGATGTGTGTCTTGTAGAGTTTTTTTTTTTTGGGTAATGATGTGTGTCTTGTAGTTGTGTGGGTTAGATCGACGATCGTCTTTTTGTGGTGACGAGATCACTGCAACAAACCAGTTGGCAAGTGCTAGAGATGAGAGAAGTCCCACAATATTCCAGTGGGGTCTGCGCACCATGTACACCATACCACCATAATACAAATAATTGAAATTTCTAAGCTCCAATGGAGGAATGTTAGAGGCCATCACTAAAATGTTAGGCTAATAAATTGGGTGTTATATGAATTTTAGAATAAATTTTATTGTATTTAAGGAATGAGGTTGAATAGTCATCACAATAACAAATTTTTCTAAGTTACTCTCATAATTTACTATGAATAAGGATATTTTATGTGACTATTTAAATTAAAAAAGTTATAAATATATAGTAAGAGATGAAATGGCATTGTTCATGGTAAAATCTTTGTTTTACTTGCGCAATTGATCTAATTTGTTTTTTTTTTTCCTCAAACTTGGACTACTCATTTGATAGTCCCAAGATATTGGTAAATAAGTCCAAAGTGTAGACTCAATCAATTCCACCCGGACATGGACATTGCATTGACCCGCCAGAAATCACAACATTCATCTCTCTTTAGATGGAGTCCAAAGAAAAGAAAAGATTTGAGAAAGGAAGGAATAGTATTTTTTATATTTAGTGGGTTAACAAGAAGAGATAGAAAAGAAATGAAGAGATTTGGAGGAAAAATTGAAAGAGTAAGAGAGAAATGATAAGGAGTTAAAAGTAAAACTTTCATAATATCAAAACTAATCTTAACATTTTAAAAGAGAAAGGAGTATGATAGTAAATTAATTAAAATAATTTTTTTTCTTTTCTCATCTTTTAGTTTCTAAATAAAAATGTCATCATTTCTTTTATTTTTTTCATACTTTATTATTCTTTTCTTTCATTATTTATTCAAAACAGGAATACGAATTATTACAGTACTTTCTTTTCTTTTGCGTTTATCCGAATACAGTAAAATCAAGTGTTTCACTCACTGTAATTATTAGAACAACCCGTACTTGTTGCAATTGTGAAATTTGACAATTTTGAGTTGTCAGAGAAGGTAAAAGATTTGTTTGGTTTAGTTGTTGTTTTTTTTTTTTTAAACAGTTTTCTATTTTCTGAAAACTAAAAATTAAAAAAGGAATTGTTTTGTTGACTTTTCTGAGAATTCAAACATTCCCAAAAATGCCATCACATTATATTGTGAATTGCTAAACCCAAAATTCACAGCCCAATTCGTCAGGTAGTTCAGAGCCTATTTTAGTCCCTCTAAAACAACGAGGAAGCCATACGTAACCGGCCCTCAAATAAAGCCCACTAAAACAAACCACTATATTAGTGATCCAAATCCACATTATAAGGACCGCTTCATCCCATTTAATCTCGAATACTAATCCGTATTATATTTTAAGGGTTCATTTTCACCCAAACATTTTCGCATAAAACATATGTAAATTTTAGTTTTCCGCAAAAGTTGTGCATATTTTGTTTCCTGTTATGCCCCTGTAAATTGTTTGTCTTCATTCTTTTCAAAACGTCTTGAAAGAAGTGAGTTTTATTCATATGCATATTGTGAGCAAACATAATTAATTCCTTGTTGTATTTTTTTTTTCTTTCTACAGTTGATAATTGTTGGAAGTGGTATATAAATACATGCATATATGCATTATATATAAATTGAACGCCAGTTTTTGGCGAGGTATTAAAATATTAAATTCAAGTTACTCGCTTTACTAAATCAACACATCACATCATATCATATCATATCAAAGAACTGAAATCAAAACTGTTAAAAAAAATATATATATAATATATAAATAAATAATAATATCTTCTAACTTCTAGTATTCTATATATATATATACTAATACCTTATAAATATTAGTGTTCTATATATATATAAAGTATAAAATATATAATATATAGATAAATATTAATAGTTTCTAAGTTCTAATTTATATAATATAAGATATATAAATAAATACTAATAACTTCTAATCTATACTAATAATTAGATGTTCACAAGTATAACTGTGTATCTTAAAAAAAGAAATTTTTTTACAAAGAACTGTTGAGAAACTGAAATCGAAATTACAAAGAACCGGAATTGAATTAAACAGAATTCAACAATTCCGGTTTCAAAATTAAGAAAATGTTGGGAACAATTCCAATTCTACTAAGAACCATAAAGAACCAAATTGTGCACACACCTAATTTGCATAGCATTGCTTCCTCTCTTTTACCATCTAAAAACAAATCACATTCATTAATCCAATGGCCTTTCCACAAATGCATGTTAGAAATTTTATTTTCTTTCACTCCACTTTATTTTACTTTTACTATCACTTTCCACCGTTAATTTATGTCTAACTAAAGAAATCCTTAAGAAATTTGAATTCTTTACCTTTTGCTTTAAAAAGAGTAGATACCACTGGATCATATGTTTCAATAGTTCCAAGACAGTCCATCGTCCTTTTCTTTTAATTGTTAAAATTATCGTCAAATATTTTGATAGAGATATACATAATTGTAATTATATAGATTAATTCACATTACGAGTAGGTATTGGCTATCCCGTGTACCGATAATATAGTACCTCGACCAATATAAACAGAGAGTACTACATAATAGAACTGGAGTATTTAATAATTTTTTTGGATAAATATCATTTACATTTATGTAATATTCTGACTACATGATTATACCTTCTCTTAGTGCAATATAGCATACAAATGTAATCTACAGACGTCAGCAAAAAAGTAGATTTGACGAAGTCTAGTCCAGTTATTGAAATAGGATATAATAAAAAATATTTAAATCAGATAAAGATTAGTTAAAATATTGACTAAATCGAAGAAATATAAATAATATTTACCCACTTTAAAAAAATAAATAATTGGAGCGTTCAGAGTTTTGTCCGAACTATTTCTCGTAATATGTGCAAAGCCCCGAGCAGTTAATAATTTTCCCCACCTTACAGAAGCTGATGTAAGTTCGATCCGAAATTGCCCCGCTTTTTTTCTTTGATTATAGATATATTCGTCATCATGCAGTTTGCATGGTCCCAAAAAAAAAAACTACCAATAAAAATTTAAAAAGAAAAATAGGGTCATCATTCTTTTGGACTTGTGTTGTCAAACAAAACCTTTTCCTTGTCAACGATAATATTGAGTATCTTCAGGATTTGAAAATTCATACTCGACTTTCACAATAAGATGATTCATTTGCGCACATATTACTATCAATCAATCTATCCTGCCTATATTTTGTATTTAAAATAATATAATTATGTATACCATCCAATGAAATTGAAAGTGGCCAACATGCATATATGGAACAATATTTTCTTCCTAATCTTGAATACATAGTCTCAACTGTTTCCTTCTAGAAAATGAGGGGTTGTACATAAAAGAGTTTAACATTCATTTCTCTGAGGGTAAGTGGTACGAAAGAAATAGAAAGAGAAGAAAAAAAAGGTTATGGAGGGATATAATTTTGTGTGTTTCATATAAAATTTTTAATGAAAAGAAAAGAAAATGGAAGGATTTGGAGGGATAAATTAAGGATGAATAGTAACTTTTGTTATCCTTCTAAAAATGAAAAGAAATGGAAAGAAAGATTATATTTTTTAATGAAACTTTGTTAATACCAACGTTGCCTTTATTTTGATAAAAGCTAAAATTTGTTCTTTTAAATATAAAAGAGTATAATGGTAAAAATTTTAAATTGTTTCATTTCATTTCCTTTCTTTTTTCAAACATGTTAACTATCTTTTCATTTACTAATCAATCAAACATGATAAAAGTTTAACACTATCCTTTTATTTTTTTCTCTCCTTAGTAATGTTATCATTTCTTTTCTTTTCCATTCTACCTAACATAGCCTAAATGTATGTGCGCATGTGTGTGTGTATATATATACACCAAAATACACATATACAAAAATGATCTATTGCACAATCACTCAACAAAAAATTTATTCTTAACGGTTGGATATAATTGCTGTGTTTTTTTAGTAATTATCTTTTTTACACTTAAATCATATCCAAGGATTGCTATGTTTAGTGTGTAAATTTTTTTTCTTGCTTACCTGTGAGCAAGAAATCATTACTTTATATATATATATGTTCGTCAAGAAATAACCATTACTGTAATTAGTAATGAAAGACAATTCACAGTACTTTTAAGATAGTGTATTCAATTAGTATTTTAAAGAATTGTAAATAACTTTAAAAATTTGGGTGTATTCAATTCAGACTTTTAAAGAAATTCATGCAAATCTGGCGGTATTCAATTCAAACTTTTATAAACTTTTAAAGAGTCTATACAAATTTGGTGGTATTCACTTGGGATTTTAAAAAAGTCTACAAAAATTTAGGTGTGTTAAAAAATCATAAATTTTGAAGGATTTCATTAAATGGTGGATTTTAGTGAATTTAAGGGTGTAAGTTATAAATACCGAAACTAATAACAAATCCAACCTTTCCCCCACAGATTTTAGCGGACTTTTTTTTTTTTTTTTTTGCAGAATACGAACAATCTTACTCCATCTCAAGGTACACTCCTTTTTTTTTTCTCTCTTATCAGATTCTCTCTTTTTCTATTCAATTAGGATTTTAAAAATGTCATAGTACAAACAAAACCAAATGAATTATACAAACAAAACAATCAATATATCAAAGATCATTAATGCCAAAACTCACTTTGGTGCACAGTCCAATTTATACAGCAACACCGAAACCAAGAACCGAATTTCAGAGGGTGCAGTGGAAATTTGATCTATAAACAAATATATCAATTCTTAAAATTATATATATATATATATATATATATATATATATATATATATAATAGGGTTTGTGAGGGTGGTATTACCTTGTCATTGAAAATAGTGTTCTATTGAGGATATATACTTTCCATACCCACAGTCCACACTGTCTTTAATATGAAAACAATTTATTCAAAAGTTGTACGAATTTACAGTTTATTATATATCAATGCATATACACTTGTACTGATTTACTCTCGTATAGATACCCATTTAACATGTTACAATATTTATATATACTTGTATATATTTATACTTATATATATACTCATTTAACAAATCATACATACAACAAAACAAATGTCTATATACCATTTAAATATACAAAATAAAACGAAAAATAATTTTTTATAAAGAATTTTATATGAAAAATATTTTATGGGGCATCAAAAGTAGATATTTAGAATCTATTTGGTTTAATTTTTAAAAAAAAGTTTTATATTTCAGATAAATGAAAACCCAGAAAGTTGTACAAAAAAATTATTTTGTTGTAAGTTTTATGAAAATTGTTTCTAAAAATTTAGTTACAAAAAAAATTATTTGTAGAGAGCTATCTTTTATATTTTTTTCAAACACAAGAGTAACAACGAGATAAATGGAGAGTTAGTATAACTTTGAATATGTAGAGAGACGTCGGACACAATGATAACAATGAAAACTAAGGTTATTGAGTAAGGAATGTTAAATATTTTTCTTTAAATTTTGCTTTCAAACTTGTTATAAATTTGTTACTATATTTTTATGAATATCAATTATTTTGTGTTTGTATAACTTTTGTCTTTTGTGAAAATTATGGTACGAGCCGCAGTAACAATTTATTTATTTATTTTTATTAAAAAACAGTATGTCTATATATCCTATCTATCTAATGAGGCAAAAACTAAAAAATATGAAAATATTTCATTTACCATGAGCATACTTTTTTTGTTATTAGTTTAACATATAATATGAATAAAATAACAAAAGAAGGAATATGGTTCAGCCCAATCCAAATCATACGTTCAACTTTTATTTTAACATATATTACTTAATCATTTTCTTCGCACTGTTATGAGGAGGGATATATGTAACTTTGTATATGTTATTAATAATTCTATTGAATAATTATAAATAGCAGAAACCATAAATCATAACTTATTCATTATTTTGCATTATATCTGCCCCTTGAATCATTGGTTTACTTGTACGCAAAAATATAATGAATGATACAAATAAATAAAATATATTGAAGAAATTATTACAAGTTTATAAAAATTCATTAAAGTTTCTAATAGAAGTTTATAAGAATTTATGAAAGTGTGTAATAAAAGTCTATAGAAATCCATGAAAGCCTATAATAAAAGTTTATAGAAATTTATAAATTCTACTTAAATTCATAGAAACTAATGAAAGTCTATTACTTAAAAAATGTCTCTTAAAATCTTAATTGAATACACGCTCCTTAATATTAATTAATTTAATTTAAAATAATTAATCCCCCACTACTCTGGAAATTGGGAATCTCCTCCTTTTGAGGTCAGAATATCAACTTTCATCCCCACCACCAACTTTTAGTGCGTATTGTTGCATCGAAAATGAAATCAGTCTTCCTTCGTATGCCAATCCTTGCTACTAAGTACCCAAAAAAGCTAAACAGCAGTGTACTATACAGATAATAAAAAATCTTATCACTTTGTTGTATCACATATATCACTTATCACATCTTTCCATATATATAGATATATATTATATATATATACACACTATTTATTCTGCTTGGAGGGGATGAGTTAATGGATGATGCAAGTTGCTCGTGGCATTGTATACACGACATGCCATCTGTTGACACGTGGATTCTACATATGGACCCATGAACGATTACTACCACTCCTAATGGGTTCCATGTAAAAATTGCACCTGAACAGTGTTTTGTTTGATTGCTAAGAAAAAAAGGGGGATGAAAGGAAATCTGACGAACTCCAAAGTTGACGACAGAACAATTTTGAATCTAAATGTTTAAAAATAGAAAAATAATCTGTTATAGGTTAATGATGCTAAACATCTACAACCACTACTTATATAGGTAATAGAATCCTAAAAATGTCTCGTTTGGTGCTGTTTTTAAAAATTACAAAAAATAGAGACAAGTTGTTAATGACTAAATTAAAATAAATATTATAATTCAAAACTTCCTGAATCGATTTTAACTTTCAACAAAAATATCAAAATATTTCACAAAGTATTTAAGTTAGCGATGATTGATTGTTAGATTATTTTTTTATTGAAAATACGTCTCTGTAAGTCAAAACGGACTTGTCAAATTGCACTGAAAAATGTTACTATGCCCATTTGGACTTCTGGTGGTCCAAACAGGCTGTGTTTCAACAATTAGTTCAATCAAAAGAATATTATATTTTATATTTGGTTTATTAAATTTGATTTGTATAAAAAGAAAAAAAAATTGTGACAAGAAAAAATTTACCCAAAAATAAAGAAAAAAATTGCCGTGTTTCAAGAGACGCTCGACTCTCAACTTATGGAATCTAGTCGTTGTTCCCGTCTCATTGAGAGAAGGTTTTTGCTTTTGGTGATCGCTGATCACCTCTAGTAGAAAATCTAAGCTTTAAAGCTGCATTTTTCTATGGTTTTCTTCATTTTCTCAGCAATCACAAGGAATACTAGTCATTTAATTTTGGAACAAAATAAAGGAAAACATTAATATGTAACTTTTTCATGACATCTTCACTTAAATCTAAAATCTCAATAGCGTAGAAAATTCATATAATTAAATTCACTTGATTGGGTGGGGGGTTGAAGCATGATAAGATAATTTATTTTTAAACAAAATAACAAATATAAAAATGGGATTGAAGAATGATAAGATAATTTATTTTAAAACAAAATAACAAAGATAAGAATTTAATATTTATTGATAATATTTTCTTTATTACATTTGCAGTGTTTCAATGAATTCTCGTACAAATTGAAGAGAAAAGACATGTATATTAAAGTAAAAGAATTATATGAAACAAAACAAATTCAAATGCATATGTGTGTGTTCTAGTGTCTCACTTATTCTCTCATATAATAAATATTATTAAGAATGCACCAATAAGTCAAATTAATTAGGACTTCACAAACCTATAAAAAAAAAAAAAAGACTTTACAAATCACACAAAATAAAACTATTTTCATATGAGTTCTTCAAATCAAAACCCAATTAATAATTAGATAAGAAATTTTTGGCTATCAAATTATTAAGTCTTGAGAATTATTATTTTTCTTATATTCATTAATTTCCATTCTTCTTAGATGTTATAATTCTTAACTAAAGAGATCGAGAATAGTTGGATGAGAATATGGGTGTCAATTATCAAAATCGATTCATAAAATTGTCCTCTCTCTCTCTCTCTATATATATATATATATATAATTTTTTATATGGAGGTGATAAACTTTAAGTGGGGTGGCCACAAGAGAAGATGGTGACATCCACCTCAGGCTGGTTCATTTTTTTTGGCAACTCTTTCTATCTCCCACTAAATTCGAAGAACCCTCAAACGAAGGAGCCACCACCCAATTCCAATTCGTTTACTTTACAGAATTAATATTGCTTTGTTTTTTATATAGCTTGTACATTGCTGGATACAGTGCTAACATCAACACCACATATATAATGTTGTTAGTAGTATAATGGGCTCCAATATGATGTCATATCCCACTCTTAAATATCTCCTTATCATATTGTTTCTAGTGCTCTTGTATAAGCATCTCATTTAGCAGCCCACCTCTCTTGCCGTCAACACATATACATTTTTCTAGATTATATATATATATATTGTCTCTTTGTGTCTCTCTTTTCTAATAGTCCCTCTCTAGTAATATATAAAATCAATTTTCACCGGCCTTAAAGGTTCAAGGATAATAGAAGAGCATTTTTCTCTTATTTGAAAGTGAAAGAAGAGAGTTCGAGTCTCTTTATTGAAAAAAAACTTTAATTAAAATTTCAGACGAATAATATATTAAAACTTGTGAGATAGACATGATTTGTGAAGTGTTCTGGAGAATTAGTCTAAGAAGATTAAGGAAACCTCATGTTGAGAATTCGATTCCCTTGGAAACATAATTAATCAAGTCTATCTTTAGTAAGATCCTTAATTTAATCATCTAAAAACTAACAAAAGTTTCATTCTACTATGTTCACGATGCATTTGTAAAATCAGCAAGTTAATATATATATATCACTGAAATTTATAGTTGAACTCTATCAATTCAACAAATTAAGCTTTTGAAAATTACAGTTTAATTGGACAAAACTTTTCTTCAACAGGTCAATTACTTGAACCATATTTTCTTATTGAAATTATAACAAATATGAATTTTAAGCAGTTTCGTTTCCGTACATCGAAGGTTGTTTTTATCGATATTTCTAGTTTTTATTTTTTGCTAGTATAAGAAATAATATTATGAGAAAAAAGCAAACTCATCACAGATTTTTGTTGTGACAAATACGATGAATCAAACACACAATTAAGAAATTAAGAGAAAATGCAAAAGCAAACCAAACAAAAACACAAAAATTTACATAATTTGGTGTTAAGCCTGAGCTTCAAAACCCTCTCTCTAATCCTCTTCAACTGCGATTACCAGTGTTCTTTCTTAAGACACTCTAAATCTTAAACGTTGTTAGAATTTTAGAACAGGACCCATGACGCCCATTTTTGGAATCAGAGACTAAACAAAATTGGGACCCCAGCATCACAATTTTCAATTTGCAATTAGATCCGAGATTTTCACGCACTTCTGGATTCTTATCATCACATTCACTTCAACGATGGATGAAAACTACAGGCATTTGACAATAAAAGATTTGCTGGAACAGGAAGGCTGATTATATTCTTCCAAAATATCATTCTTATTCTTTTTGCCATTTTGAATAATTTCAAAACTCACTACTTCGTATAAAAAATTAGTGGAAACAATGATCAATTTGATCGTTTCAGAAACTTGGCAGAGCCCTTGGAAGTCTTATCAAACTATTTTGACGAATTTTTTCAACATTTTGAACTTATTACATTTTGCCTTTTCGTTTTTAATTGTAACATAAATAAAAAAACTAAATACTATTACAAATAGACATGAAGAATTAAGCATAATAGATGTTCAAATCAAGGTAACATTTCGGATATATATAGTGTTTTTCTTTAATTTATCTCAGTTTTGAAGAATAAATTAGGGTTATGTGCTTGTGGGTTCTGTCATACTGATCATAACACCAGTTACTCCATCAACAATTTAGTCATATAATCATATATAATATTTGTACTGTAAAAGACGTTAATTTGGTTTATGTCATGCATGTGATATATATATATATATATATATATATATATATATCGGCCTGAACAATACGTTTATTAATAAAGTACTTGATAGAAATTAAATTTTCAACCACCCATGGACTTTTTTCACATACTAAAATTTATTAGAAATATGCTAAAAAAGCACAAAATAGAAGGGTTCTCATTTCTCCAAAATGATAAATAGTCGAGTAGTGTAGTAGTAATAAATTCAGAGGACATGTCAAGACAGTGAAGTTTTGCAAATTACCTAATAGAAATTAAGTTTTGGTGCTAATTTAAATTATCCCAATATTACCACCTCTTTCTATTTATATTGAGACGCATGTTTTTTTTTTTTTTGGCCATAACATAATTCTTAAGTAGCTATGGGGTTTGGTTAACAGTTTTTTGACAATTAAATAACAAAATTAAATATTGTACCTCATTTTGTCTTCCTCTATTTATTACAGAGAAAGGGCACTCACTCAAGAAATCAAAACAGTTCTTGGTCCGTACTTTTCAATTTTATATATATATATATAGCTTTTGTCCATTTCTCTTTTCCTTTTCCTTGGGTTCTATATCATACTATCATGGCCTTTACTCAAGTCAAGATACACCAGTACACAACCCACCATCATTCCCTCAAATTGGATGAAGATCTATCTAGCTACTTCTATACATAAACCTTTTTCACATAAATCCAACCAAGTCTTGAGCTAATCTTTCTTTTCTATTATTTCAAAGTTTCTACTTTTTGCCACTTTATATAAAAGAAGGAATTGGTTTACACTTTCTTAGTGGTTAATTTTCCTTCAATACCACATATATATTGGAACTCATCTATTCCATGAACAGAATATATATCTACTATGAACACATATTGGTTAATTAAGTTAAGCTATTATCATAGTCTATATCTCATTCTAGAACCAAAAAAAAAAAAAGTGACAAGCTTTATACAAACAAAACTAATTTCAGCATAGTAGTAGATTGGTATTACTTTATGAGTGTGCATATATAGGAAAATCTATATACAATTCGATACACATACACGTACACATACAAGAGGAAAAGGAGCAATAATAATATTAGTAAGTTTTCTGATAGAACTGTTATGGAGGGCATGTCATGAAAGTTAAATCAACATATCAATCGCTTATCTAGATTACAGTACTTGGTTATAGTGGTTGACATCAGATTCACTAGGTGGCTATAGGAGAGAGTGAGCAAGCGTGCAACACATGGACGGTTAAGATTGAAGTCATGATTTTAAAATCATACAAACTTTATGGCATACTTGGTCCACAATGGGAAAATGAGGCCATATAAATATTAGTAGCATTACACCTAAGTTTCCAGGTACCACACCACTAATTAAGTAGTTGTTGTTTTTGAAAGCAAAGCAAAGCAAAACCATTCCTAGCCTCTCTCTCTATCTATCGATCTAGCGAAAGAGAAAGGGAAAGGAAAAGGGAAAGGAAAGGGAACTGGACAGACAAAAAAAGATGGAAAAAGCAAAAATGGTGCAAGAGGATCAGGAAATGATCAGAAAGGGTCCATGGACTGAACATGAAGATGTTCAACTGGTGTTCTACGTGAACTTGTTTGGCGATCGTCGTTGGGATTTCATAGCAAAAGTTTCAGGTTTGAAGGTGGCGGGAGACAAATAATAGGTAGGCTTATTTGGTGCATGGTATGGCTATTGGAAAAAGCCTTCCATTAACCACATGGTTTTGTTGTAGGTTTGAAAAGAACAGGAAAGAGTTGCAGGTTGCGCTGGGTTAATTACCTCCACCCTGGCCTCAAACGTGGCAAGATGACACCCCACGAAGAGCGCCTTGTCCTTGAACTTCATGCCAAATGGGGAAATAGGTTTGATATATATACATATATATATATATATATATATATATAATTTTATTTATACTCCATTTTTACTTATTAAAAAGATTAATTTTCTAGTTATGTTCATGTAATATTTATAATGATAATCACCTGCAGATGGTCAAGAATTGCTAGGAAGTTACCTGGTCGAACTGATAATGAGATAAAGAATTATTGGAGGACACATATGAGGAAGAAAGCTCAAGAGAGGAAAAGGGCTATATCTCCATCATCTTCGAATTCTCTCTCTAATTGTTCATCCTCCTCATCATCAAACAATCCTACAGCCCATTCAGAGCCAATCACCGAGACCAAAGAGCGTACCTTCTACGACACAGGTGGACTTGACATGATTGCTCTTTCTCCAAGGGTAAAGAAGAATCAAGAAGAGGAAGAAGAGATGGAAAAAGGGTACTCCATGGATGAGATATGGAAAGATATTGCTTTGTTGGAAGATGATGACACTACAAAACCTGTCAAAGATGGCTATAGTGAAGAAGGTTGTAGCTTTACTTGTCAGCCTTTGGCTTCTCCCATATGGGACTATTGTCCGGACTCTCTATGGATGATGGATTATGAAGATGAGAGTAAGAAGTTTCTCCCAATAAGTACTGATCAATTGCATTCCCTTTACGGCCAAGAGAGCGCCTTGCTAACTGGCTAATTGACTTTCCATTTATTCAATCTTTGTTCATATGTGTAATATTGTCCTAATAAATCTAGCTCTAACTTGTATCTATATATATATATATATATATATATATATCCAGCTTTATGTTGCATGTACCTAGTTCTCGGTATCATTGTAATCATCTCATGCGCGCATAATTGTAGTCAGTGTCTTTGTGTATTAGTAGTAGTAGTAGTACGTAGTAGTAGTAGTGTGCTTTATTTCACTTTCAGGAAGAAAGATGTAGCCGAAAACGATCTCCCATGAAGCTAGTGGCTGGATTGTTCATGGATATGTAATATACAATGTTTTAAGTTTTGTTCTTAACAAGCTGTTGATGTATGAGAATTGATGTTAATTACTCTCTTTTATACATGCATAAAAACATACATATATATATATAGATTACAATTAATCTTCCCTCACTAGCTAGCTCCTCAAGCCATAAAGGCCAATACTGCCAAACACTTCCACCTCTGCCAGACTTCAAAAAATGATAGAGAGACAAAAATTCAATCAGAGAACACATAACCTTCTGTCCTTAATTAGTAACTATTTGTGTGTGTACTTGTATTTGAAATCAAACACCCTGACGCGACAATAAATAAACTAACAATACTAGTCCCGGCCTCTTCAATTAGCTATTTGCCAAGTTAATGCTTAGTAAAAATATATTGTCCCAACTTTAGTTTAATTAGCTATATATACATGACAACAACGTACTTAATTACGAACCAATTAAGCGCCTAATGCTAGTGATGCAAGATTATCAAAAGTAACAAAAAGTATCTTATGTAGTTGTTCAACTCAATCTTGTCACTGTTTCCAAATTATAGAAGGAATGGTTTTAATTAAATTAGTATGTTGCTTAATGCTTATCACCTCGAAAACTCTCCATCATTAATTTCAGCAAATCATTTCAATATATATAGACAACTTTTGCTTGGATGTTTTCGTTGGATTCTTTTTTGTGAGACACGTGGGGGGGACAATGAGGCACCGTCGACTAAATTTAATTTTTCAAAAGTGAGAAAAGTGGGGTAGATGTATAAGTGGTAATTAATTAACTCAGACAGGGATGTTTGGAAAAGAAAGATGAGTAGTACTGATATGAGGGTGTAGGCAGGCAGGCATGAATGATATGTGAACATCTTCTCCTGTTCTGAGCTGTGGTCCTAATCTAATGTTGCTATTTATTTATATTCCAAACATAATGTCATGTGAGTGGTTTAGCTAGCAAAATCATCCATTACATATATATATAAATGCATACATCAAATCATATACATTTTGGTCAATCAGTAGTGACAAATAAATAGCTGAAGTAAAAAGCATGCAAATGGGATGGACATTGTCATTGTTTTCCCACTGAATGTACTTTTAATGTGAGGATCTCTTTAATCCAGCACATATATTTGCTGGATTAATTGATCCCATCGTGTCGACAAGTCTATATTTTTGAAAAATTATTTGCACTCTAAAAAAATCAAATCTTAGACGTGACGTGATGCTTCATATTGTGCTTGAGTTTCACATAGACATCAATCAACCCTCTGCTAAGTATCTTGGCGACAGAATTTGACTTAATGTGTTCTGAGTTACAATGATAGTGGTGTTAATAGTTGGAAGAATAAGTGATAACAAGAAGAGCAACGTGAGAGACAGAAAATGATTGATGATAATATACATACAGGGCCTACATATATAGTGGAGGACAGATAATATTGCCACGGCCGAGGGGGGTGACTGGTGCTATGCTTACACAATAAAAACACATTAGCATTCACAAATGAGGTATAAGGAATTTAATATATAAACACTATTTATATTAATGTAATGCACTTGGAACAGAGACAATGGTCAAGTGGCCAAATGCCTCCATTCAGTGTATAGTTGTGCAATTGTTGTATTGCTTGACTTAAGCTGATAAGTCTATAGAACACTTGCCACCATGAATGATTATTTAGCATAATCGGTCTTGGTGATCAGGGATGGATCATATTCCATTTTAAAAGTTCACAAGACAACTTGTCGTTTGTCTATCTAATCCACCTTCACCTTTCATTTGTCTATATATATAAAGATATATGTATTTTCAATTTCAATGAATAGGTTGATCTGTCATCCAAATATAACTAATTTTTTCTCAAATTGTTTGTTAGATTATATATTTTCTATTATAGTTTATATATATTTTTTAATAGGTTTCTCGTAGATTTTAAGTGGTGGTTTACAATAGTAGAAAAGTAACATAATATGAAATATATTATCTAACATTGCCATTCAAACAAAAGGATTATTTATACCCCAACCTAACTTATGAAAATCATGATTAGATTTTTGCTTTATAACCACTTTCTCTATTCTTTTGTTTTCTTGGTAGCCAACTTCTGAATATCAGCAGATTCAAAGGAACTAAAATTTGTATACCTTTCTTCATCTCCCGAATTTGAGTCCGAACCAAAGAATCACAAATTTGAAATATGTAATATCAGTAATGAATATTTACTTGTCATTTGACTTTCGATATGTAATATTACATGCTTAATAAAACCCAATGTCACTCTCTTTAGCCATCTATTTCTTTAATAATACATTTTTGCAATCGTCAGAACAAATTCCCCAAAATTAAAGAAACCGAATACATCTTCCATGTGCCAGACACAAACCGCTGACTAATTGATATATATATATATATGGTATCACTCGTCACTTCATCAGAGTGAATCGCCCATAAATATTATAATTTGCTGACTGAAAGATGGAGAAATTGGAATGAACCGATTAAGTCATCAAGGAGATGTAATGGTAGCTTCTTTAGGCTCTGTTCGGATAGACACCAGAGAAAAAAAAAGAGAGAATAATATTAGTTCTGAGACAAAGGAGTGAAATGATAACGATTAAATTACTATCATATCCTTTTATACCTATGAGATATAAGTGGAATAACAATTTTCTCTTTCTAATTATTGAGGGTTGTTTTGAAATTATGAAAGTATTACTTAAACACTATCATTTCCCTTCTAATCTTCTCATTTTTTGAAGGATACGATATGAGGAATAGTTATTCCTTCTTATCCTTTTTTTTTTTAATGAAGTCTATTCAAATAGAACATGACCTATCATCTCCTTTCTTTTCTCTCTTTATCCTTTCAAATCTCTCAATCCAAATGGAGCCTTAATCTTCTTTAAGAGCAATGTGACATAATTAAGAGACCACAAATCAGGGACGCCATTATCTAGAGTTGGGGTCTATTTGGCTCTATTTTCTAACAATAGTTTTCTCAAACAATGTCAAAACAAAACAGAAAATTAGATGAAAATTTCAAAAAGCTCTTCTCTAAATAAAAGAAGATTAATTTCACGAAACCTAATTATCCGTCAAATTCAGCACTTTTCGAGAGAGGTCTATGTAATTCGGCTTTCAAAAATTGTCGAATTTAACGTCTGTATAATGAATTTCATGGCATTTGGCATGCCTTTTGTAAATCAGACATCATTTGATCTAGTGGGGAATGGTCCTTGAATTAAAACCATAGTTTCGGATTTAGATTCTACATTAATCAACAGAGCTTAATAGATGTATAGAATTAAAACCATTGTTTTTTATTTAGGTTTTAAATTTAACAGATCACTGGCTTGATGAGCCAGTTTATGATGTATGGACCCATGAGCCTTGACGATGCTACCAATTCATTATATTAATTAATCTCCGACCTCAGTTAATTAAACTGAGTAGGTTTCTTGCTCAATTGCTTGCATAATTGTGCATAATATTGTCAACTAGAATTAAAATGAACAATATTCAACAATTGATTCCAGAGAAACAAAAACAAACACCCACTTCATAGAAACCCAAAATAAAAGCAAAGAACATCCCAATACCCACTTAATTGAAACAACCACAGAAACCCGAAACAGATGAGAGATTAAATTTTAGTAATCTGTGGTGGGGAGCTGCTCGTGAGTGCTTGGGCTAATGAAGAAAATCTCATAGACCAATGCAGCAATGGCAGAGCCAACGAATGGGCCGAGCCAGTAGACCCAGTGGCTGTCCCATGTCCAGCTAACCACAGCTGGTCCAAAGGACACTGCTGGGTTCATGGATGCACCATCGAAGGCACCTCCGACTAAGATGTTAGCACCCACAATGAAACCAATTGCAATGGGTGCAATGATGCCAATGTCACCCTTCTTCGGGTCCACTGCTGTTGCATACACTGTGTACACCAAACCAAAGGTCATCACTATCTCAAAAACAAGTGCATTCCATACTGTCACACCAGAGGATAGAGAGAATGCAGATGTCTCCTGCATAAGATCAAATATATCAAAAGTTAAAACTAAATCATGCATATAGTGTGTGTGTGTGTATATATATATATATATATATATATATATATATATAATTGAATTTTGAACTTAATGATCTATTTCTTACCAATCCACCGGTTGCGAATTTAAGAAGCAAGCAAGCCACCACAGAGCCAAGACATTGGGCAATCCAATACAAAATGCTTCTCAACAATGTAATGTGACCTCCAAGGAAAGCACCAAATGTGACAGCAGGGTTGACATGACCCCCAGAAATGTTGGCACCAACTGAGACCGCCACAAAGAGTGCGAAGGCATGAGCTATGGCTGCGGCAACAAGGCCAGCCGGTGTTGTTGAGCCATTGTCAGTGAGCTTATCTGCCAAGACACCAATTAACAATTGTTCAATTCTTAGTCCCAATTGGTAACTATACATAATGTACATATGTGTGTGTGACTGTGTGTGTGTGTGTTCTAGGGAGATATCAAAGAAGTTGAGTGCTACTTACTGAAAGCCATGCCGGAGCCTTCTCCGGCAAAAACAAAAATGAGCATGGAGATGAACTCAGCGAGAGCGGCTTTGAGGGCGTCAGGCTGACTAGCCTCAGCTGGGCTTCCAATGGCAATTCGGGAAATCGGCATTTTTCAAAATATAAATTTTTTTTCCCCTACGGCTTAGGAAGCCTCCTATTTGTTGCTCTCTTTTTTTCTTAATTGTGATCTGCTTAATTAGTGACAGTTATATATAACAGAGGTGAGAGGACCTGGGGGGATTGGAACAGATGATTACAATCCGGTAACAGCACTTTTTAACGTGAAATCAGGAACGCCAGAGTGGAAGCCACTTGTCATTGTCTGTTAGGCGGGCCTCCGATTTGTTCTGGGTTGGACACATGGCAGGAGGGATGATGTGGGCCGTTGAGATTGGTTGATGGAGGAAATGAGGAAGATGAATCGCCGACCAACAGATTGGAGGTAGGCCCAACCAATGATTGAATTGAACCGACCAGTTGATTGTTTATAGAGTGTGATGAAGACCATCGGGATGAGTTGTGCGGCCACCACTCTCATCCGTCAGTCCACAAAAGAAATTGAGAAGGACAGTTTTGTCATTTGTGTCAATGATATCGAATATGTTACTCATTCTAGTGCCTTCATCGTGGATTTGCTCTAATAATATATTATAAGAGTAATTGGCATGATATACAGAATTGTGCTCTCGTGATGAAATGGTTTAATTATATTGTGCTCTTGTTTATCGATATCACGGACCCTGGTCCGTTACATACATACATATAGATATATATATATACACGCACACACACATGGAGTATATAATAGAAAAGATCAAATGAGAGTGGAACTCAAATTAAGGAGCAATTTTGCTTAAAGAATAATGTTACACGGAGCTTGATGAGTCCATGACATGTCTCTGTAGTCTGTATGCAAGATCAATTATCACAATGATTTAATGCGAGCTTCTAAAATAATTAGCAGCCAAGGTAGCTAAAATGGAATTTGACAATAGCATTTTGGAATTGAACCCTACGATTCGTCATACTTTTTTGTTATATATATATATATATATATATATATATAATTTTATTTTTATATCTACCAGCTCGTGGAAAGTGAAGTGAGCAGCTGGTGCATATTCTCAGTGTTCCGCTTTCGAATTCAAGTACATCTTGTTGTGAAGCAAATCTATGATGCATGGCAAATTAGCAAACCACAGTCAAGTACTATCAAAGCTTTAAAACCTGTAAAGTACTGTCAAAGCTTTAAAACCTCTCTCTCTCTCTCTCCCACACACACACACCACGCACACACACACACTTCTGTAACTGGGGCAGCTCCCCCATCCCCTAAATTTATTTTTTTCACTAAATGTCCTCTCTAATTTTATTTTATTTTCACTAAATGTCTTCCCTAAAATTTTTTTTTTTCAAAATATTTTTCTCACTCTGTCGTTGACCGTTTGCTCAATGGAGTAACCGCTCCCTTGTCAAAGGGGAGATGAGGAAATTAACTAATCTGTGAGATGTATGTGTGAGTAGTTATCAAACAAAAATAAATAAAATCATAATACTAGAGCTATATGTCGGCCCATAATATGTCCTGTGACTTGTAATTATTTTATTTTTTGAAAAATTATTAAATACACAGAAATTTCATGTATTGGTGAATCTCACTACTAATAAGATCATTTTTTATGATTTTCTATAATAATAAAAAATAAGTAATAAAATTTCTATCTTCAAGAAATTTCTAGAATACTATAAAACTACTCATTTCACTATTTTTAATTCCAGCAAAAATGAATGAATCAACATGGGCTGATTCCTTTTCTTGGGGAACCCCTTGGAGCCACGGATTCGCTTTTGTATTATTAGTCTTATTATTCATCCTTTTCCCTCCGTGCCAAGAAAATAGACAAATACTCTCTCTCTCTCTCTCTCACACACACACACACGAAAGTTAAATCTAATTAGGCAAAAATGTAAAAAACTTCCTGAACTTTTCTAGATGTGCAAATTGATTCCAGAATTATTTTTTTTATCAAGTCAACCTCTCAATCATCTTACAAAAGTTGTCAACTTGACCCTGACAGAACTATAATGACATGTATACCCTATATTATGTTCATTATGTCATTTTCTCTATAAATATAGTATTTATTAAGTAAAAAATTAGAAAAAAAAAATTAGATAAAATTCTTAGATAATAAATTTAGAAACATAAAAAAGTAAGAGGCCAATAGAATTTTTTATAACTATTTTTTTTAGAAATCACTATATTTATAGAGAAAATAGTGTATGTCATTACAGTTGATTAAATTTTTATTTTTAAAAAAATCTTAAATAAAGTTCCATTAGCCTTTTATTTTGTTATGTTTCTAAATTTGTTATTTAGGAATTTTATCTAACTATTTTTTATTTATTTATAGAAAACACTATATTTATAGAAAAAATGGCATAATAGTTGTAGTAAAAAGTATATATGTCATTATAGTTTTGTCATGGAGTCAACATGCCAACTTTTCTAAAAGAGTGAAGGATTCATGGACATTCATAGATTTGGCTCCTTTTCATTCTACATGAATCAATTTGGTTTCAATTCAATCTTCAAGTCCAAAATTAGATTTGAGGATGGTGTAACTAATAGCACATGTTAGTTTTTACAGTGCGGTGACGTGTAAAATTTTCTTTTCTATTAGTATTTAACATATATACACCAACTAATTAAAAGAATAAAATAAAAAATTTGGGATTAAACATGGAACATATCCTTATTATATATATATACATCTTAAAGCACCATTTTTTAGCGGACCATAACCATTGCAACTTTCTTCACAAACCAAGATCTACTTTTACATTATCTGAAATGGGATGGGGTAGATTTTTATCAAATTCTAAATTTGTTCACTTGGTGTGATGGGTGTTAATTTTTGTTTTCATACCCGCCCAACGGAAGAAATTATTATTTTTTATACCCGTCTCATTAGTGGCAGACAAAATTATCATTTCTTTATATACTATTCCTATATTTGTGTGTGTATATATATATCAACAAAAATTCAACCTTATTTGTTTATCATAATAAATGTTAGGAGTTAGTGTTAACAGTAAGGAGTATGAAGAATCGATGGCATGCAGGAGTTTGACACATTAGAGAATGAGGATGAGGTGTATCCACTTGAACAACCTGTTATCTTCATTTTCTTCGGAATGATTAGCGTGAATGGATGAACTCAGTTTTAGAACAAAACATGGCCACTAAACTTTATCCTAAAAAAGAGATGCAAGAACGTGCTTGTATTTTATTTTATTAGCTATTTATTGATAAGAACATAGTAAATCGTGGCCTAACTAATTTTTGGTTTGTATGAACAGTGTAAGATGCTTTGTTGGATAGATTTTTTAATAAACCAAAATGAGTTGTTAAAGTTATTAGAATAATTTAGTTGGTAATGTCGCAGATGGTGGACTTAATTGTCCCTATTTTTATACAAATGCAACTATGATTAAAAAAACTAGCCACGCCACTACCTCACCATTCTTTTCTCATTTTAATAATTTTAATAATAACAAAATATTTAAAACCAAGATTATAATAATCTAAATCACCACTCTACTAATCTTGTCCGGGAATATAATTCATCAAATGCCATGTTCCTTAAGGAATCTCTCTCTCTCTCTCTCTCTCTCTCTATATATATATATATATATAATCTTATCTGATAATTAATTAATTTTGGGCGGTTGAATGGGGGGTGTCCAACCATAGTTCAGGAATGCTCTCCATTTTCCTTCTCTTGTCATTAATTTTTGACCTTTTTGTTTTTTAGGGTCTTGTTAGAGGAATATGGCTACATTTAGGCTTATCAATCAGTCCGATCGCGATCTGAATCCACTCATTCTAGCCAAATCTGGTAGAACAATATCAAAATCCACTCATTCATTTACAGCCCGGATCTGTTAAATCCAAGGACCAGTCAACCATATATATATATATATATATATATATATATGTATTGTACTCGAGTAAAGCTACTTGCCATGCACTCTCCCTTTGACATTGTTCAGTTATCAGAAATTAGTTTTAAAACTCTTAAAAATAAAACATTTTTTACATCACTATAAAACTATTTTCTCTAAATAAAAAAAAAAAATCAACTCTATTTTCAGATAACATTTAAAAAAATAGTAAAATATAAATTTAACTATGGTTTACATTTTGGGCTCCAAAGGCAAACGCTGGGTTTAGAAAAACCTCAAGTCTGCTAGGGTTTGACATGGTCATGAACTAGCTCCACTTAAGCACCCAGCATTAGTAGATTTTAGATGTCTAAAAATTCAGGTAGCTTTATAATTGGGCCTTTGTGGCCCAAAGCTCATAGAGACACTACAATCATGCACATCTTAAGGCTCATTTAGTCTAGATCTCATGAATAAAGTTGGAACTTGGAAGCAAGCCATGAGTGAAGTTGGCCAATCTATCTGAGGAATACATCTATTTTGGATGAATTTGAATAGTGCGTGTATAACATACAGGGTGAATCTCATCATGCATATATAACACGCAAGGTCTAAATTCACCTGTTATATCTATACCGGGTGTATTGTAAATCTTCTTATACCTAAGAACATAAAAGGAGGTTCTTCAAAAAGATCATTATCTTTTACACCATCACTGATTTTTGCTTTTGTATACCTATATGTCAGGGTCGGCCCTAAGATTCCAAAAATTTGAGAGGCCCTAGGCGGACTTGCAAATGGGAGTATTTTATACATAAAGTTTCACATGCGCATAAATTTTATAAGAGTGCAAAATTTTTATCAAAATCAGACGATAAACACATAAAATATATTAATGTTGAAAAAAAAAATACCCTAGTCTTGGTACTTTATAAATAGCACGATCCAGTTCACATAAAAAAATTAAAAGAAAATATTCAACACACCTTAGTCATAAAAATCAAAATTGAACTTCATATCAAAGTAAATGTGATCGTCTTGTATTTCGAACTGCAAAATTATCAATTAAAGTAAAGAAAGAAGAGGAAAAAAGAGAGAAAATAAGTTCTTTGCTACTGGTGTGAAGAAAGAAGAAAAATGAGAGAAAAAACTTGTTGCTGAGTGCTAGCGTCAAGAAAGAAGAAGAAATGAGTTGTGACATGTGAGAAAAGAATAAGAAATAAAAAAAGAAAAAAAAATGTGCATAGAGTAGTTGAAACAGTAATTTTTTTTAAAAAAAAATGAGGCACAGTACTCTCTATCAGCAATAGTTAGTAAAAATATATTTTTTAAAAAATAAGACCCAGTAATATTTTTTTTAAATGAGGCCCAGTAATATTTCTTTTAAAAGAGACCACATTAGTATTTCTTTTAAAAAAGGTCCTATTAGTATTTATTTTAAAAGAGGTCCAGTAATATTTTAAAAAAATAAGGTTTAGTAGTATAGGTAGCGTAAAAATTAGGGGCCCTCCAAATTTGGGGGTCCTAGGCGACCGCCTGGGCCACCTAGGCTTAGGGCCAGCCTTGCTAAATGTAATCGTGTCACATTAATAGTAAAAAGTAAAGATTAATTAATATTCACTAGATGAATCAGTAAAAATTAATCAATATTCACTAGATGAATCAGTAAAAATTAATCAATATTCACTAGATGAATCAGTAAAAATTAACGTTCTAATCATGCGTAATAGTTTTATTAAATAAAGATATTAACAAAAGTCGAGGTTTCATCTCCCGTGGGTGCGGGTGTGTTTTATTTTAAAAATAAAAAGTAATATATTTTATTTTTAAAAAAAAAAAATAGAAGATTGTTGCTTTTCGCGAAATTTTGCATTGATCAAGAAAGTTGGATGGAGTTGGACTTGATGTCATGTATGACTTGGAAATGGATGTGAATTTTGAAATCATTCTTGGTTGTTGATTACACGCTACTTCACGTTAGATTGGAACTGAATGAGTTTTTGTTTTACCTTATACACACCCAAATGCTTATATACGACAGAAATTATTCCTTACCAATATCGGAAAAAATATTAAAACAACTAATTATTTTGATTTAAACATAATCTAGGCCTCTTGTTTCATAACATGAAGGACATGTTCAAGTTATAGACTAAAAAAAAAAAACCGACCGTGAAGGGCTTACGACGAGTCAAATTACTAATTTGTGTGTAATGTTACAATTCAATTATATAAATCAAATACTCCAAAAAAATTATGTAATATAAAATTATTAAGTAACGACCAACTTAATGAGAAACACGAACAAATTCAGCTTTTATTTTTGATTTGTTGGCTTACAAGTGAATGTGTGAATTCAATTACATGGAGTTGACCTAAAATTGCATGCAAGTCTTGGAATTTCACATATACGGGTGTGTGTTTGTGTGTGTTATACAGCTAGACACCTCCTCTATCTTTTCTTTTTAGAAAAATTAAGTCTTAAAAAAATTTATTAGGACAAAGAAGTCCTACTTTTGAGATCTATTTTCAAATAAGTTTAAATTTAAACTTTATTTTTACTATTACCCCTATTACTAAAGCAACTTATGAAACTCATTTATTATTATTTTTAGATCTCACTATAATTACATGATACCAAAGAGCAAATAGATCTCTAGGAATTAATATTATATGTCTCCATATGTAAAGTTCTTTCCGTTCTTGTTTATACTTACCAACTAATGCACGTTTGACGCAACTAGAAAGAAAAAGAGAAAGTAAAAAATTATGAATGAGTTGTAACTCAATCTATCTCAAATGTTAGAAAGAAATAGAAAGGAAATGAAACTTTCCCGAAACCAAAGATATAAGAGTTAAAAAGGAAAAAAATTATCATTACAAATTTAATTGAAGTTTGGGAAGAAATGAGGTTTATGCTTTCAAATTTATACCATATAGCAATTTGTGGTAAAATTTAATCAATGTTTACAAAAAAGAAATATAATTTCATAAAGTACCAACAATTTAATTTAGATTGATCCAACAAGAACAAGAAATGAGAATAACCTAGGGATTAGTTTATGTTTCTTAAATGTATAACAAAACATACCACAACCAACGTAACAAATTTAATTAATGTTTAAACTCACGAAAGAGAAATATAAACATTAAATAACCTATAATTTAACTAATATTGTCCATATAAATGAAATAATCAACCTATCTTAAAAAAAATAGTATGTATTATTAAATCTGTCTTGCCTGCTATCTTCTAACAAGGTGCAAAAGAAAAAAAAAAGTCTCATATAAAAAAAACCACCGGTACTATATCAAAGGCTAAAAGAGGTATTCTAATTTTTATAGAACTTTACTGGAAATAAATCTCAAAAGTAGGATTTCTTTATCCTAATGAAATTTTTTTAGGACTTAAATTGATTATAAGATGCAAAAGTAGGGATACGAGGTCATTTCTCCTCTTTTTCTATAATTAGCGGCTTCTTAAGCAATGATAGAACTGCCCCTGATTTTATTTTATTTTTACTTTTAACGTATGTAATTTGGTGAAATTTTATAAAATGCTTTTCCTAAAATTTTCTCTTTTTCAAAATCTCTCTAATTCTTCCTTCCTTTCTTTTTTTACTCTCTTGAATTCATGTAAAACTAAATTATATATATATATATATATATATATAATAACAATCTCTTGTTCACCCGTGAGCAAGAAATTTTTTACACACCAAGCATGCTAACCTTTGGATATGATGTTAGTGTAAAAAAGGTAACTTTCAAAAATCATTGTAATCATATTCAATAATTACCATATATGGTGTGAAGGAATTTCTTACTCACCGGTGAGTAAGAGATCATTTATATATATATATATACACAGAGTATTGATATATTGTAGCAATGATTACATTGTTTGTTCATATATTTGGATTTTGAAAACAACATAAAACAGTTAAATATGCATTGAAAGTGCCAAATGTGTTTTTGTTTTACAAAATTATCATTAATATCTTTAATAGATAACCATAAATAGGATTTAAAAATTTTGCAAACTCAGCATTAATAACTATTAAAGTATTAATTGATTTTGAAATAAAACAATTGGGGCCACAGGCCAAATGGGTCACGGCCTTTTCCGACCGCTGCTTTAGTGGGCTCAAAAGGAACTTTCTAGATTAGTAATAATGCATATAATTTGACTATATATTCGAATATTGATATGTTCATATTTGGAAGTCCAATATTTCACTATGATTCATATATAAGATAATAAGAACCAACATCTTCCAATGTGGGTTGAGACAACGTGTCTCGATAGAGAAAGTCGTACCATGATGATCATAATTTATCTTGAATTATAATGCAAAACAAAAAAACATTAAACAAAAAAATTCCTTTAGACCAATTGCAACATATATCTCATGCTGGAATGCAATTGTTCAAAAATTCCCATTAGCAAAGAATTGAATTTACATCACCTTCAAGTTAAATTATTTAGATGATCTGCTTGATTATATATTTTTGACCATTTAGAATTTAAATAATTTTCTTCTCCCTAACAGGATATATAGTAACTCCTTTTGTTTGAAAATTGGTCCATTTTATTATTGTTAAAAAAATTACCAATAATAATGAAAAAGAATATATTTGAGAAATGTATTTCTCAAATGTTTTCTATTATTATATACATTGTGGAGACCTTAGTGGCGGGCATGTAGGTGGGTGGGTGAAAGAATTATTGTTGAGTTACTACATTAGGGGTTAAGAGGTTCAAGATCACACATCGCCTAGGTGTGAAAAAGGCATGTGTTATATATGTATAATTCTATTTCTAAATGGTATGAAGTCTTTTAGGGTAAAATCAAATAACAAAAATCGTGAGCTTAGGCCCAAAGCAAACAATATCATAATTCGTGAAATGGGAAATGGTATCAGTTGTGGAGACCTTAGAAAAATTTCGGTGATTTTTTTTCAAAAGTTTTGTCTCAAATTTTCAAGTAGAGGTAGAAAAAATCAATCTTAAATTAAGTTGTTTACCTAAAAAAAGTACAAGCTATTTGATAAAATTGAGTGTTGAACAGTTTAAAAAATTAAATTTTGAGTGTAATCACAAATTAAAATTTTCTTTAGTATGTTTTGATTTTTCAAAATTTTAAATGTTCAGTATTTAGTGATATGTGAAGTGTTTTTCACTTAAATTATTGTCTCCATGCGTAGGAGAAGTGAGTGGTTTGAATCTCACATGGGTGGTGTGTGTTCCGTCTCCTACCAAATAAACGAATTTATCTAAAGGGACACTTATTCTTTTAATTGGTTTTCATATTGTGTTATTAATAGAATAAAGGGTAAATTACTTTGACTTTTTCTGAGATTTGATTTAATTATTCACAAATTAATTTTTTTGTAAAATTACTCTTATATACATGTGAGATTAACTATCGATTAAACAAAATTACATCTAATATACAATTACAAAAATACTCTTAAGTTATAATATTTTTGTGTAAAGATAACGTTAATTTCTATATATATGACTCATCAATGTCACACCAACACTATTGTCGCTAAGAGTAATTTTGGCATTTTGATTTTTTTTTATGTTAATTGACTTTAACAAAGTTAAGTATCAATTAACATCAGAATATCCGAATTAAAGTCAATCATATCTCAAGAAAAGTTGATCACTATATTTTAAAATTTTTAATCCCAAAATAATTAGATACCATGTCCGGAGAAGTTAGAGTAGTTCACTCTAGATAAACACTTGATATGTTGAGGACTAGTGAGTTAAATTACGGGTTAACTAACCAAAGTCTATTTAATGTTGTATTGCATAAAATTATTGGGGGCCAATCATATATCTGATTCAATAACGAAAAATGAAATGATGACATCTAATTCAACGAATAAAGCTCACCATAAAAGCTCCTTTAGTGTAGCAGTGCTGGGAATCATGATTCATAATGGTCTTTCAAAGCCACTCTCTGTTATTATACCCCTAAACTAAAGGACATTTCAAACCAAATTTAAAAGTCAAAATTCAAAAAGGGTATTTTTGGAAAGTTGTCTTTTCTGCAAACGGAAACGCGTAAAGAACAGCTTGCTTTCTTATATTCACTTCACTTGGATAGAAGAACATCAACAACCGTTTTCTATATATATATATATATATAAGGAAAATCTAACTGGATTTCATTGAGAGAGAGTATAGAGAGAGAAACTTGTTTCAAGAAGTGACAGGGACCTCTTAAAGAATGGAAAGGCAATTCTGTACGTATGAGTTTCAAATTATTTCACAGAGCTAGCTAGGGAGTGAGAATATGGAGTTTCCAAAAATCTAACCAATGTTGTTTTTTCTTATTTATTTTCAATGATGTGGATTGGGTATTCTGGAAGCTTGTGAGAAAACTCATTACTTCTTTGTCTTATACTGAAACCTTTCTTCTCTAAATTACTCACAACCCACCTCCCTCCACCCTCCCACCTAAGCTACATTTCTTATATTTTCTCACAAGAAATTGAGTCAGAGAGAGAGAGAGAGAGAGACTATGGAGGAGATGGCTTCTTTATGGAGTTATCAAGAGGTGGGTCACTCTTCAATTCTTGTTTATAATACTATTTTGGGAACTTATTTGAGTTTGGCATTTCGATTTTCTTTTTCCAACTTGTAGATTCTCTGCAGTGTAAATTTCATCCGATTATATGTTTTGCTTTCAATTTTCTTTTTCTGCTCACTTTGAGAGCTTCATTTAGTTGAAATTCCGTTTCTTTATGTGAAACTACTTGAATTTGGAAGATATTCTATTGGCTAATTGAATTTGTGGTGTTTCTGTAAGCATTACTTCGGTTTGTTGTTTATCATCAATTTTATTTTTATTTTTTACATAGAAAGAGTGTCATAGTCTTTACTTTAATTTAGATGGAGGTATGAGAAGTTATGGATTAATATAGTCATCATAATCTGTGAAGGATTGGATTCTAATTAAATTGCTAGCTTTGGAGGCAACAGTTATGTCTTTATGATCATTTCTCAGCCTGCAATCTCGGCAAAATTTGTTGCTTTTAAATATGTTCATATGTCTCTACATATGCACACACACACACACACACACACACACACACACATATATATATATAACTATGTGCATGTACACTACATATACACAAACACATACAGTAGATTCATATTCATGAAATTTGTGGAACGTCCATTTATCATCCACATTAGATCTTCTTTGTGGTAATTTTTGTTGGGTATTAGATTTTTTAGAATGAGACATTCTAGTTGGCACCTACCATTTCAAAATGTACTACTGCACTAGTATCATGTCTTTAGATTCTACAAAACTTTTTATATAGACATCTTTCTTTCTTGGTATGATGATGGTAAAATTGTGATATCCAATGCCCAATTTAGGTTTTAGCAAGGAATCCAATGGTAAACTCTTTGTTTCTTTTTACTTTTTAATTCAAGAAAGTAGCATGGGCATCATATGTGTCCATGATGGGATTTTACTATTCCTCCTAACTTCGAATTTGTTGTTCTTGGAAAGATTCTCTTTGAATGAATGAAAATTCTCTAATGTTCAAAATAGTTGTTTGGCACCTCGCCTTGCCTCTCCCGTGGACATTGCAGTGCACTAGAGTGGATTTTGTTTGGTTGGTTTCTTTCCTCTGAGAAAGCATAAGGGTATATATACACACACAAGTACATATATGTATGCACGTATATGTATATGTATATATATACACACACACACAACTACAGGATTTATGGTAAAGCATTCATGTTTTTCTGTTTCCAAATGAGTAATGAAACCCCCTCCCCCACTCTAATTATCAACATTTTGGATCGACAGAACATTGATGAATTAAAGCAGAAGCTTCAATATACAACAATTGAACTGGAATCAGCAAGAGTGGAAGCAATTGAGGGAATGAGAAAGAATGAGAAGTATGTGAAGCATTGGCTTCAAGTCCTTGAGATTGCTTGCCAGGAAAGAGATGAAGCAAAAGACCAACTTCAGAGACTACTGAGTGAGGTCATGCCTTCCACTACCCCAGCTGAATTCTTCACTGCTCTTCCCCAACTCGAACCCAAGAGCCCTCTCCTAAAACTCACCAAAGCAACTTCAAGCAAAACTGAATCAAACAGTCTCTCCGAAATGTTCAATTACCTGTCACATGGATCCATCTTTGATGCTGTCTCATCCCCTGAAATGTCTAACACAAACGAGGGTGATTCAAGAAGTTTGGCGTTTGTAAACCAGTCTATTGTTCACTACTCTGGTGGCACTTCATCAACTGGTTTAGTCTCTTCAGGAATGCCTAAAATTGAGGAAGCTTCTATAGTAACTGAGAATCTTGTGAAGGGAAAAGCTCTGCCTCAGAAAGGAAAACTCTTGCAGGCTGTTTTGGATGCAGGGCCGCTTCTTCAGACACTGCTTGTTGCTGGGCCACTTCCTCAGTGGCGTAATCCTCCTCCTCTACACCCCTTTCAAATTCCACCTGTTTCAATAACAGGTTGTGATGCCGAATTTGTCACTCAGAAAGAAGCTGCAATTCCTAGCCATGCTGTTCCAAAACCACTGAATTCATCTTCATATGTTGAGATGTCTTGTGGATCTTCTAAAATATTGTCAACATCCATGTTGAATTTTGCAAGTGGACCTTCTGGTTCATGCCTGGAAAATGAGGGCTTGATTTCTGTGGGTGAAAATGTTAACACTTACATTCCAACAGACAAGAGGCAGAGGTTTCAATGAAATCATGAATGAAACTATTTTCCCTCTTTGTGTAAAACAAATTTTAATGGTTGATCATATAAATGAGAGGCATTAATTCCATCTCCTTCTCATCGTTATCATTATATTTTTGATTCAGTTCTTATGAGAAATTAAACAAAGAGCTCCCTAAAATAAATAAGTAAACAAAGATCAAATAACTTGTCAGTTCCTTATTTTTATTTTTGTTTTGCATATTACTTTTCTTTTTTCCAATGTAAATATTAATAGAAATATTAACATCTTTGAAGAAAACAGCATAATCGATAGTTCAGTCCACTTGCCCATGAATCTATGTGGGTAAAATATAATTGAACTACCTTGCAGTAGGCTATTGGAAAAACCCATTGTCCGAAATGATTCTGTCAGATCAATTTCTGTGCTCAAGTTCAAGTAAGTGACAGTCATACAGTTGTGGGAAGGATGAAGTGTGGTTTATGGAGATAGCACTTGCTCCTCCAAGAAGAGGAAGAACATGCAGTAGCTGTGCTGTGATCATCAGCCTCTTGAATCTGGTGGATGTTCCAGTGAGCATATGTATCTGCTCTCATGCCAGCTCTAAAACAACTACCATTCAGTCCTACTAAACCATTCTCAATCACAAAAAATCAATACTGGGGAATAATTTTTATTAGAAGAAATATGCTATCATGGAGTGGACTCTTGAATCTATCTATAAGAGAGTTGATATATTCAGAAGATATGAATAAGACAAACTATTCGACTATCACATTTTTGCTGTCCATGTGAGGCACTAAGAAGTTGTATCAGAAGAAGATCAAAAGGACAACGAATGTTTGTGTATGGGAGTCTTCATAGAGATAAAAAAATCTTCCACTGGGAATGAATAAAGGTAACTGGATTTGAGTAATGCTGCTCCTGCTCTTTCTAATGTATGGTCATTATTCAACAATTGTAATGAAAAATGTGTGGAGGTTGGAAATTTTCATTGAAATCAAACAAAGTTTATTCGGCTAGTATTGCTCAACCAGATCTTATATAATTTATATTTTCATTGCAAGTAATATTCAAGTGTATGCCCATATTACTCCAGAATCCTCTAAACTATTTAAGCTAGTTCATATTTCAACTTGATCATTTGCTTCAAATCCTCATATTCGTATCCAAACATCTCCTTTTGATTCACAAAAATATCTTCAGAGTTCTTATACAATGATGGGAAAACAGATTAGTTTTAGCTGTACAGGAAATTAGTGCAGCCATGGAAACGCAAACCAGAAATGAAGTTAAAAAGAAATAGACACTTATTTTTCTTTTATTTTCCTGCAGAATGGGTTATTTTCTGAGCTCCATATGTAACGTTGAGCACTATATGAGATAACACAATGGTTTTCCTGAAATTAATACCTGAAAAGGATGAGAGGTACAAAAATTCCCTTGCTTATGCAGATATAGCTAGATGAATGACATAGCTTCTTCATTTGAAATGTATTTGCACTAGAAAATTTAACCCCTGGTGTAAAATCAGTGCAGCTATCAGCATCACAACTTGAAGAACAAGGTAACTGAATTTACTTTAATTTCTCAAATTAGAATTTTTGTGAAATGAAGAATAATTAAGAACAGCAATTTTAGCTTCGGACAGGTTTTCCTTTACACATTTCTAGCAAAAAAACATAGAAATTCTGAATAGACTGAAGGCTTACTGGGAAGTCAGTGAATGGCAGAGCATTTTGTTGATCAGAAAGAAGATGACAAAGAAAAAGATCCTTTTGACAAGTCCAAAATCAGTGGAGTTACCAGAAAACCACAAGTTTCAAACTCTCTCGAATAACCCAATCAAGCTTTGTTATCATCTGGTTAAAGAATAGGACAGATGGTTTAGATTTGAATATTAAGAGCCCATTTGGCAATTCTTGAACACATCATCCTTAAAAATATCACCAGCCTGAAATGTCCATATAGCTTGTTACTTCGACTTGATCGCTCCATTTTCAGTTTATTGACAAATATTAAGGCTCTCCTAAAACCGAGTCCTTTTAGGAATATTCCTCTCCAATTAGCCTCAGCAGACTCCTAGGTTTCCATTTTGATCATATCAACAACTCCAATCTAGCATGCCACTGAGTCCAGATGAACCTGTTGGTGATTGCCGTTGTGGCTGCTGTTTGTACCGTCTTCCTGTTATTCAATTTCAGCAGAATAAATCAACACCGCTGGGCATTGCTAGGGACAACCTTCTCAAGAAACCGGGGACAACAAAGGCAAATTCTGAATGAGAACAACCCTGATGATCCTTCTCTACAGTTCCAAAGCCAAGGGCTGGATTCCTTTATTACCCACTCCCTTCCCATCACTCAGTTCAAGAAGAAGAATGAAGAAGAATTGGGCCAAAGCAATTCTGAATGTGCAGTTTGCTTAGGTGAATTTGAGGAAGGTGAGTGCCTAAAGTATCTACCAAACTGTTCTCATGCCTTCCATGCCTCCTGCATTGACACTTGGTTTCAGAACCATTCAACCTGCCCTTTATGCAGATCACACATCCATGATCTCACACCGGACCATGAATATTCTGTTTCTATGTACACTTTGCTGGAGACTTTGAGGAGGGAAGATTTCCTTCGAGAAAGATTAGCACAATACCAAGTCCTTCGTTCCCACATCCTACAGAATTCTTCAGTTAGGCCAGGTCCAGAAAATGCCAATTGATTTGTTTCATCCATAGGAAGAGCACTATATCATCACTTTAAGAAACCATTTTTGCTAGATGTGTATAGTTGATCATGACAGTCTTAATTTTGGGGTTAACCAAGGCAAGAAATGGCAACTCCAAAAAAGGCTGGTTTCTGAGATGAAAATAGAATTGAAGCCAATCCATCCTCAACCAGTTACAGGTAAGGCAACAACATCAATTTAAGCAATCAATCCCAGAGCCTCTTAGTTAGCTGTGGCGAGGACAAGTTTAGTTTCTTGTAAAATAGCATCTGTTGTAACGTATACATTTCGTGTGATTTCAAGAACAGAAAAAAAGAAAGAGAAGTAGTCATTAACTCAAACATCTCATAGTCAACTCAAGAAAATGAATTTGATTTGATCAATCAAGGCTGAGGTCAACTGGCATTGGTTCAACTCACTGGGTGCTATTGATACCTCTCCAAAATATGACATTAACGTCGGGTGTTAATAACTATATGCAATTGAAACTTCAGCAAAAAGAGTAAGATTACTGAAGGTGCTAGCTATGTGAAATTTTAATTAAGATAGTTTCTTTCAGGCTGATATTACAGGCAATTAGGCATGAAAGCCTTGATCAATTGGGATTTGCAAATAATCATAGTTACGAAAATCCTTATAGAAATTGTTTATAGAGATCAAGATAAGTAAGGAACAACACTGATAAATAAGGAACAATACTAAGAGCTGTGTGTTAAATGTCTCTTGGACCTATTTAATAACGACCTATTATAATGTAAACACAAGGCTAGCATATTCCATATGTTCAATCAAAAGCTAGAAAAAGATGAGTAAAGTTTTGTCGATATGGCTAGCAAATAACAACTTGCAGATACCTCTACATATTAATTTTGTTCAGCAAGTACATAGAAAGATACAGAATATATAAACAAACAGATGAGTACATATTTTTAGTTACAAACAAGGAAATCAACACAAGAGTCAAAACAAGTTTAGCATTGTGAAGTGATGCACCTTTTGACTGCATCTTGTTGTCTGTCATAGGCTCATGCCCAATATCCCCATGCTGTTCTCCTGAGCATGGCAGCTGTGATAATCTTAGCATTGTAAATTGGTTCAGCTTTTGATAGTATCTTGCTGTCATTTGTGGCAAGTGCTAATGCCAACTCTTCATTAGGCCAGAATCTGCATTGTCGATTGCGGCTCGGACTGGATGAGAAATGGTGCTGTGAATTGTATTTGTAACCCAAGCCACCCCCATGCTATTCAAATCCTGCCTGCATTTTAGAAGAATCTCTAATATCCAGTGGCATCATGCATCACCAAACAAAGTAGCCACCATCCTTTTCCCCTATCAGCAATGGAATTGAAACAGGGGTTAGCATTATATTTTGATGTTGCCAGCAAGTAATCAAGAAATGCATGTGAATGACAAGCTTCACCATGACCCTAAACAACACAGGAGGTCACATGCATTATTTTTGTATTAAATTTTTTTTTTTTTTCTTAAATTTAAGCAAACGTGCACACTCACAATATTGCCTCAAACAAAGTTCGAATACGCAACATTATATTTGAAAGGATACATTATTAATAACAATAAAATAATTTTTTCCCTTCACAAAATGGTGCAAGTTGTGATTATTTTCAACCATTAAAAATAGTATTTAGATAAAAGATAGTACATGGAGTTATGTGGTATATTCCAGGGAATTTTTTATTTTTATTTTTTGCAACCAAATGTTAAGATTATATAATTTGTACATATTTGTATTTTCAACACTTGCTTTAATTAATTGTCATCAGATGATATGATTTTTGCTCTCTAAATGGAAGGTTTAAAGTTCAAGTTCCAAGAAGCGGCTTCTAAAATAAAAATTCCAATTATTCAAACAAAAATTTTAAAACGTCAAATTGAAAATCCTTTGTATCAAAATTTGCCAAGTCACTGGATTTTCAAATGTCAAGAATAAAAAAATTTAGAAACTCTGAAAATTAATTTTAGTTAACAAAATCCGGATAGCTCCTTCTATTCCCTGACAAAATTATAATAAAACATAACCAGAAGGATTAATCGCCCTTTCTTAAATCAAATCCCTAGTTGGAGAAGAAAAACAATTCAAATCCCTAGTTTGCATACTTCAATATATTCCGTTGACTATATCAACGACCAAGACCATTTGCTTGTTTATATTGTGGAGTCCCAACCGAAAAAGAAACCAAAAACTTTTTGGTCCAAAACCAATGAAATGTCATCTATCCATTAGAAAGTCCATGAGAAAAATTGGGACCCAGCTCGACGTTTTTGGAAGCTCACGTGGCCGCAATGAAACGAGTGACAAAACCTAGAGAGAGAAACTCGCCGGCGAAAGCGTCACTGAACTGACGGTGATCTCTATGACTTTAAAACACTGTTTTCTCACCCCCTCAGCTTCTTAGCTTCTCATATCCTCTCTCTCTCTCTCTCTCTCTCAACATTTCCTCCGCTTCTCTCTCTCTCTCTCTCTCTCTCTTTCCCCCAAGGTCTTCGATTTCAAATTTTCGGTCCGTACCCTACATCAACCGGCGTTCAGTTTCCCGGTGATCGGAGCTTCGAATACCGGCGATAATAGATATATTTCTCTCTTGTAGGTCCTCGCATATATTCTTTGTCGATTTTTTTTTCTTTGTACATACAGGCATATATAATTTACACACACAAATATACCTTATATATTTCTTTTATATATTGGTTTTTTTTTTTTTTTCGAACTTGTGATGTTTATAGATGTTGTGAGTGTCTTGGGGAAGAGAGGCGGTGGTGACTTGGGTGGGAATGGCGGAACCACCGTCACCGGCCCTGAAAGAGAACAAGTTCTGGAAAGGGGTTTTTGCCGTGGTTGGGATCATGTCTACTCTCCTCATCTATGGCGTTCTACAGGTACATAAATGTCATATCATGCTCCCAATTTTTCGAAATAATTAGTTTCGATTTGGATGATCTCGTTTGATTTTTTTTTTTAATTGGATGAAATTCAACTACATGTACACTTTCTTGTTAAAAGCGAAACTTTTGTTTTGAGAACCTAGTAATTACAACATGTGTGATGCAGGACAGGGTACAGGAGCCGATTATGATCTGTTATTTTTATCTTGTTCTTCTGATTTTCTTTCTACAGAATTATTGATTCTATTTTTAGCTTTTTTTTTTTGTCTTATAGCAGTTGAATTTGTGTTCTTACAGGTTTCTGTATTGGTTAGGATGGTTTTTTGGCAACTTATTACTTGTGTTCAACTTTTACATGGCCTATGCATAGTTTACCAAGGGAAAAAACAAAAATAAGTGTTATTCGATTTTGCTAATAATATTATTAGGAGTTCTCTGTTAGCTTGCCTGTGGATTTTAGATTACTTTTATTATTGGGTGTACTCTGTTAATTCACCTTTTGGATTTAAGATTCCATGTGGATTCAATAGTCTCTAGTATATTCCTTTCTCTTTTTTCCCCCCGGTGGTAAGGTAAGCTCTAGTGTATTCTCCGTGTTCATTTTTTGTTGTTTCTTTCAATTTTGGTGCGTCGATATGGTTGTATATGATTAAGCCATTGTGTGTTAGGATGATAAAAATTGTAGTCAAAAGGAGTGTTGGAGTGAAGAATTCTTTAATTCAGGAGACCTTGGATATGGAGACATTGGCACCAAGTGTCTGAGACTAACTGTAAATTTGATTCTGTTTGCTTGATTCTGAACCCACAGTCTAATTGATCAAGTTCTCAAGCTTTGATACTTCTGTAGGAAGCAAAAATGAATGACTTATTTGTGTATTCATCTGACTTGTAGAAGCTAAATGTAATGGGTCGGGTGTTTGCCCTCTAACCCAAAAGTCTAAGGGCTGTTAGGTAGTGTTGTATACCCACCATTATATGCCCAAGTCTTTTCCCATCTGGATCCGATGTGGGACAAAGTCAACCCCTCTAACATTCTCCCCCACCCAAACTCGCAACGTCCTTGTTGCGATCGGGTCATCCTGCCTACCCGGGACGGACCCGGACTCCTTCCGGCCAGACGCTTGGTGTGACACCGGACCAAAGACTGAGTTTGGCTCTGATTCCAAATGTAATGGGTCAGGCGCTTGCCCTCTAAACCAAAAGTCTAAGTTGTTAGATAGTGCTACATACGCACCCTTATATGCTTAAGTCTTTTCTCATCCGGATCCGATATGGGACAAAGTTAGCCCCTCTAACACTAAACTATATGGCATGAGGATCCTCAAGATGTAAAGATGCACAGGAGCATTTGCACCTCACAATGTGGCTTTGATTTGGGCTAGGCGAGTTTAAAAAGGTCGAAGAATTGGCTTTGATCATCTTGCTTGATCAGTCACCTTCTTTACTTATTTTAATGGGAACTCATTCTTCCTGGGTACAAAGATTTGTCTCCGAGTTCGCCTTCTAAAGCATGTCTAAAAATTTTCGAAGTCCTTTTTTTTTTTCTTCCATATCTTTGGTTACAATAAGGGGTATATATAATATAGGATTTCTGACTGGGTACTTTATTCACCTTTTTGATATAGTCATGAAACGTAGAAGCGTATGGGAAACTGGGAAAGGTATCCCAGAGACATAAAACTAATATGGGAATGTGCTCCTTATTTTTTGTTGGACACACTTCTTGTATGTGTGTACAATATGCGGGGGTAAGGCTACGACCCCACAATGGCAAGAGCCTCATGCACTGGGTTAGCCCTTTTAGGCATTCAACTATCAAATGACATTTGTTTTGACATATCCCATTTTATGTTGTGTCCGACAATGGTACATCATTTATTTTAAAGTGTTTGAAAATATGGAACCGTAAAATGACAAAAGAGGTGCCGAACTGGTTCATCTTTTTTTTTTCACTTACAAGTGTATGAGGGGAGATATGGCCTTCTGATTTTTTATTATGTGCAACATGTCACAAGCTATTGAATTTTTATTATCATTATTTTTTTAATGCGCTATAAGCTTGTGCAAGAGTTTAACTCTGGTGGCAAGACAGCGTGTGTTTGGCAAAGCTAGGGGGTCATTAACATAGAGTACAAAAGAAATAGTAATAAACATTTCTCCACATTTTCACTACCTTAAGAAGAACAGTGTCATGATGTCTCTCTTCTTTGTTTGAGGTTTAATTCTTTTAGTCTTTTTCTCATTTCATTTACATATAAATGGAGGTTGAGATATAGTTATGCAAATGCCTCTTGTTATATTTTTACTGTAAATATGATAAATGGTTGTTGTGGACATGTTACATGGTTTCTTTTAAATGAGTGAAGCACCCATGCTAGACACACAACACCTGGGTATGGGAAATAAGATGCATGTCCTACATGCCTGCTCAGAAATGCACCTATCAAGTATATTTGATAGTCCAAGTTTATGGTATACTTAAATACAACATTTTCTTACCATATTATTTTTGTGACATTATTGCTTCAAAACAAGTAAAATGTCCATGTTAAATATTCTATATTAGATGAAAAATATCACATTACCCTAGAAAATAAAATAAAAATATTGAAAAATATTAAAGCTAAGCGCTATCCCCGTATCATTGTTTTTGGAAATTTGATAATTCCGACTCTTAGGCACATACTTACACCTGACACATGTACCTGTTTCCATGTTACATCAATATCTTAGAGTTGAACTGCCTTCCTTGGGTTGTCATATCTCTTAAATATGTTCATAGAAGTTTATATTGTGCAGGAAAAAATCATGAGAGTTCCATATGGACCAAACAAAGAATTTTTTAAGTACTCATTATTCCTTGTTTTTTGCAATCGCGTTACAACATCAGCGGTCTCTGCAGGCTCTTTACTGGTAATTGATCAATTTTTGTAGGCCCCATAAGGTGCATTCGTACCCATTCTACACGCACTGCACTTTAATAAGATTTATCCTAGAATTGGAATTTCATTGTTCAACTATAATTTTTATTAGATTTTTGTTCAATATTTCTCTTCTCTAGGCAAGTAAAAAAGCATTGAACCCTGTTGCTCCAGTTTACAAGTATTGCCTTGTATCAGTAACAAACATACTAACCACAACATGCCAGTATGAGGTAAACTGTGTGTATTTTCTGTGTTCTTTACAATAAATTTCTTGAGAGAAGAAACACAATTTCTTCAGTTTTATTAGAACTTGCTTAGAAAGAGTTCGTTTGACTGTTGACAAGCAATGATAAATTTTTGCACTAATTTTTTCATTGACTGATTATTCCAGGCCCTTAAATATGTCAGCTTTCCTGTTCAGACACTTGCAAAATGTGCCAAAATGATACCTGTGATGGTAAGCTAATTTTGTGTGGCCGTCAGCTATGTTACATGGACTCTTCCAAATTAGGTGAAGTACCCGTGTCTAACACATATTATTCGGACATTGGTATGGAATATGTGTCCGACACTTTTGGTTGGACATACACCTAAAATATATAACCAATAATTCCATTTTATTATATTATTACTTCAAATGAGTGAAATGCCTATTATGGTCACTATATTACATAAAAACATTATTTTACTCTAAAGAATAAAATAAAATGAATATTTAGCAGTGTCCACATGTCCTTCTGTTTGGGATTTGACACGTCCGACGTGCGGATACATACTCGTACCCGAGTCCGTGTAACGCAGGTCGTCGGTCGATAATGGTAGTCACTGTATACATTCCTTTCTAATTTCCTAGTGAACAGAATTGCTTTTGTTTGCTTCTTGTTAGTTAGTACAATCTAATTGCTCATGTCCACAGCTGCTGTTCTTGAAAAATATGAGTTTTTTTCTATTTTTATATTTCTATATATGTTGCTTTTTTTTTTGTCTCATGATTGTTCCTTTAGAAGATGGTAGCTGATTAATTGTTGTTATAACTTTTTTTCCTTCTCATTTCTCTTAGTTATTCAATTGAGGTATACCCCATGTTATCTTCTACTGTCTCTCTGTACTGCGAAGATGCTTTCACTATCACTTCATGAATACATTGGTTTTATTTTGTTATCATTTCCAATTTACTTTTCCCAACTAATACAATTCTAAATGTGGCAGTTGGAATCTAAGAATCCCTAAGTTCAAAAAATTATTATATAAATCGTCAAATCTGTAATAGTTCTTCCCCCCTGCGCACCGCCTGGCTTTGGTGATCTGCTAGGTGAAATTGCATTCATATGTCAGTTTCTAGTAGGATAATCTGGTGTTTTCCCCCATGATCATTTTTTTTTCTTTTTTATATTTTCTGGAAAGGGGAGAGGGTGGGTTTAAGCCCTCACTTCAAAGACATCAAGTCACTAGCATGAGAAAGTAGATAACATGGTTCCAGCTGCAGTGATTGAGCATTTTTATTTGTAATTTTTCTATTGTTCTTTCAATAGATCAACTTGCTGCATTTAGCTGCAAGGATTTTGGTGAAATCTCTGCAGATGAGAGGCTTAGAAGTCCTCTGCAGATGACATGACATCAAACCCACGAAGGTGGCTGAGTTGACTGAGGCGATGGTTCAAGTACCTGACGTTTCAGGTTCCCCTGCCCTTAGAATTCTCTAATGCATGTGGTCTTTGGTTGATTGCATGTTTTTAAAGGAGATTGGAAGGTTGTTAGGTGTGATGCATGTGATCCGTCTCTCATCTTATCTTTATTTTTCTACCTTTTTTGAATTTAATTAATTAAATGTTTTTGGATTTCTCTCACTACCCACCTTTTTGTGACTTTTGTTCCCTACTCTCTCTCTCTCTCTCTCACACACACACACACATCATCTGTCTCCCATTCTAAAGCATTTCTCATATTTTCTCTAAATCACTAATAAAGTCAGAGCATGATCCAGCATGCCCATTTTTGAAGTGAAAAACAAAAAAAAAAATTCATTCGACTCAACTCCATGTACAAATAAAAGTGGTGAAAATTTAGTTTGTTTTTAAAAGAAGAATGAATTTTCTTTCAAATAAAATAAGTTGTCTTTTGAAAATAGTAGTACAACAGAGCTTCAACACCCCAATAGAGGTCCTCAATTACAATAGTATAGATAGATTAGCATTGATTCAAATGGGTTAGGGACATCCTGGCATATCATTTCCCCACCCTATCCACACACAAACATACAAACACGGGCGTGTGCGGGGGGATGGGGGGGTGGGAAGGAATATGATTAAGAAGACATGAGATTGATAGTTAAGGCTAATAGCAGATAACACAAACTTTAAGTCGTAGAAAGTTTTGGAATCTAAGGATTTTGAAGACTAAAAATCAATGGTTTTCTAGTGATTTTTCAAATTGATTACTAATATCCATTGTTGTTAAGAGTAGCCTTTGTTGATATCAATCTGAAGCATCACTCATCATGATCGCAGCAAGTCTCATATCCTCTTTATTTTTAACTTTCTGAATGCTAAGCTTTTACATTTGCATGCATGAATTGGTGTACACCAGGATAGACGATTTTATACAAGTATATTTTTGCTTTTTGGATAGGGATGCTGGTAATGCTATTTGTTCACTTTCATGTGAGGTTATTGTTTCTTTCATCTTTCTTTTCTTTTTTCTCCAGATGCTATCATGTCAAACTTCTTGTAGTTACTCATTAGTTAGATATCGTGATCATGCACAATGTAGCTTAATTCTCATCTCTTTTATGATTTATGAACCTGCATGAGTAGTTGGAGAGCACATGGGATTGCAATTATCAATCTCTGAATGCATAACCCTTTTTTCCCTTCATTTTCTCAGTTCCTTCTGTTGAAGTCTTCTGATAGAGGCTAAAAAGCATTATAGTGCCTCTTAGAAGTCATTCTATTAACTTAGCTTATATGTAACTGTTTTTGTGCTTCAGATGAGACATTGACCATCATTGGTAGATGATATCACATTTGATGTATCCATTTTCACATAATGAGAATTTGTTCTTCTGAATTTTGGGCTGCACATTTTTTTAATTATTATTACCAGCTCTATGTATTAAACTTTAAATTTGTTTTTTTTCTATGAATTATACAGCTTTGGAGCACTGTCATTATGCAAAAGAGATACAAGATGCATGACTATTTGTTGGCTTTTCTAGTGATGCTCGGGTGTGCAATATTCATTTTGTACCCGGTAAAAATATGGTTCTGTTCTTGTATTTCCTAACTCTGTTCATGCATGTCCAATAATTGTTGCACTCCAAAGGCTGGGATGAGTGTCAACTTTATGCTCACTGTTTCCATGTACAGATTGATCCTATGATAAGTATATAACTTAATTAACTTTAAAAAGGGCCATTACCCGGTGTTGCCATGTTGGTCCTTCCTACACAGGATGCTGGGAGTGACTTAATTAAACTAAAAGGTTTTGAGGAACTAATCTGATTTGATGGTGAATAATTAATACTTAGTTGTATTACATATGAATAGAGGAATAAATTACTAAAAATATCTTAATATAATATTTGTTATTAGAACAATTTTTTTTATAGAATTCCATGAGTGCATACGTACATTTGCAAAAGAAAATTTGCTATTAGTGAAAGATTTTTTTCTTCTCATACAGCGCATCTTGAATTATAAAATTGGCCAATCAATTGTATGAGTAAAGTATATATTCCTCCTATCTGTCTGCCAACAATTACAAAATTAAAGGGGCATTGATTTTTCCACCCTAAGGGACATTAGGTGACCTTATATGCATTAAAATCAACATAAATAATTAAACAATAATTGTTTGGCAAACAATTGAACAATTACTAAGCAATTAAAGTAATCAACTGGATTAAATTATCTAGGATGTGGAGTCTTTCGATTACCCCAACATGGATTTTTTTTTCTTTTTTACTATATCTGACATTGATACTTGTAATGAAAATATATATAAATAATAATAATATATATATATATATATATATATATATATATATAAATAAATATGCACAAAAAAATATTGCAAGAAATTTTGGGAAGTGATTGAACCTTATAAATAGCATTCACTAAGAAAAGAAAAAATATATTATCTGTGAATATTAGTTTTTAAAGTGTCCACTCAAATGCTGCTGTTGTTAATGCATGTGCCTTATTAGCTTGTGGCGAATTTATGACATTAACTGCACATTTATATTTTGCGTTTGATTGTAGGCAGCAGGTGACATTAATCCATATAGTAGAGGAAGGGAAAACACAGTTTGGGGTGTTTCATTAATGATTGGTTATCTTGGGTATTGATTCCTTGCTCATTTCCCCTCGTTATTTTCTTTTTGATTATGTTGATTATTTCATGCCTCGTTTGCTCTCCTTTATATGCTTAGTAGGTGACAATAGTTAAACTACTTGTCAAAAAAAGAGTTAAAACTGTTAGTTCCTTGTATAATGTTGGAAAATTATTATGCATGAGCTTCTAAACTGGGTTTGAAGCTTACAATAGCTTTATTTTATGGTTAAATGTTTTCTTTATTAGATGTATAATTTGTATATATAACTATTTCATTGCTTTTATTATCTTTCGAAGATTGTACATTTTACTATTATTTTGGTTTTCCAATTGATATGTTCATTCAGATTTTTTTTTAATGTATCAGGTTTGATGGCTTTACAAGCACATTCCAGGATAAATTATTTAAAGGCTATGATATGGAAATACACAATCAAATATTCTATACGACATTATGTTCTTGTGTACTCAGCTTGACTGGTATGTTCCCCATCCTTCTCTGAATCTAATAGTTATCGTGGTATCCTGGGGAATTTATCTGGTTTTTGTCATCTCTGTAGTATCTTGAATGATAGTTCTTCTTCCTGGTTGTTAAAAGACAATGTTGCAGGTGGTGTTATATCTGGGAGCATTATAGATATGTCGTTTTTGTACTATTTTGTTAATATATTATGAGTTTTAGGTCTAAAGACTCTAAACAGACTGAACCATCACTTCCCCTTGATGTTTGAAAGTTCACACTTCCACTAGCCTCACACATGAAAGGGGACTGCATTTTGTAGTTCATTACTATTTATCAATTCATTGTATATATTAAGATCAAGTTTTTGAAGTTCAGCTTTGGATCAAAACTTTGGTCACCGAGGATGTGGAATTGATCTATGGAAGTTTAAACCAAGAGATAGCACTCATACATGGATTTAAATTTTTTTACTTTGTTTGAACTTATTAACACTAGATTTGAAACTAATTAATGGAATTTCATGGAAGGTATGCAGAACGAGACCTCTACTTCAGCATTTCTACCCTTGCTGGAATAGCAAGCTCATGCATGCTTTCAGGTGTTAGATATTATATGCACCTCCTAATATTTAAATCCCCAATACGATCTGTAATTTTCTCTCCCTGACATGCCCTGGAACCAAAGCATGGTTCATACTTCATAGATATTACTGGAGGGCCAAAACCTAAGTTTTGTTTCTAACATGATCAGATCTCAAAGTCAAGAAAAATTATTTGTGTTTGAAAACATGAAATTTTACATCTTCTGGTTGCTACATGGTAACTCATGATTGAAAGTGTTATTGATGATTAAAATAGTGTTTCTCAAAAATAACAACAGAAGGATGACAGTTCCCTCCTTTTCTTTGTCAATATGAATAAAGGCATGTGCCATTCACATTAATTTTGATTAAAGTGTGCGTATCTGTTAAATGTCTGCTCTCATAATATTGTTGAAAATTCCTGTTTGGCTGAGTAGGTATGTATTCCTAGTTGATGTTATTCCTTGAACTAACTTTCCATGTGTTGCCATCTGTTGTATCTTCCAAGGTGTGTTGCAATTCGGTTCCTGATTACCAGTTCTTTGGCTACCTTTGTTTTATTCAGGTCTAATATTACAGGGGCATCTTTTTATGGCAGTGGATTTTGTTTCCCGCCATAATGATTGTTTTTTTGACATTGCCCTGCTTTCCACTGTAAGTGATCTTTATGATTCTTCTACCTATCTTATCAATAAGAGTACAGTTATATCCTTCCCATGCTGAAGCACAAAGTACATCTCCCTTTCACAACCCAAAATAATGAGTGTTTGATATTCATTGCAGGTAGCAACTGCTAGTCAATTCTTCATTTCTTACACAATTCGCACCTTTGGTGCTCTAACATTTGCGACCATAATGACTACAAGACAGGTAAAAGATGAGTTTTTTTTTTGACAGATCTTCGCTGTTGTGTTCTTAACATTTAAGCTACTAACTAATGGGTGCGGTTTCAAATTTTCTTTGTTGATAAAGTTGGTGAGCATTCTGCTGTCATGCATATGGTTTGCCCATACCCTCAGCTGGGAACAGTGCATTGGAGCTGTAAGCCCCAACTCAATCCTTTCTTGCACACGGACGCGCACACAATCACACACGCATGTTTTGAATATTCAAAATCCCAATTAAACTACTCTGTTTCATTGATCAGGTTGTTGTTTTTGGTTCCCTTTATGCAAAGAGCTTCTTGAAAAATAAACCTCAGAAACCTCCATCTTCAGAAGAATCGCAAAGTAGAGAGTCTAGTCCCCTGAAGGGAAAACCGTGATACAGGATGGTACACTTTTGTATTGCCTTTAGAAATCCTTAGAGAATAGGCAGCTGTATTTGCAAGTGTGTGGCTGCATTGAGACGCAGTGACTGACTTGGACGGGTGTGGTTCTGCTGAACTCCAGACATCATAGCATGCCTGTGGATCCATTCAAGTCTGAAGCAACTGCCTGTAGAATTTAGTTATATATGACCCCTTTCCCCTAAAATTTTAACAGGGGTGTCAAATTATAAACTATCTAAAGCCAGAAACATGAGCTTTTCTTGTTTTCATTTAATTTTTTCCGTTTTTTTTTTTTTTATAACAAATATATGAAAAAGAATATGTATAATGTAATCTGTGCAAGCTACATTTTGTTTTTCAGAATATAGTTCCATTTAGTGACACAGTTGATTCACAACTGAAACCCTAGAAAACAAAGCTTGAGATGGATTTCCATCATTTCTGTAGACGAATGTCCTAAAGCAAAGTTCTTTTTATTCAGTTTAAAACATGCTTGGTTGTGAAATGGACATAGAAATTACTCTATGGTTTGGCTGGCTCTGGGATTGACGTCCCTGCTACTGCTGGATGTTTGGGTGACATTGGTCACGATTTCTAGACCCTTAGGTCTAGCCCCTAAGCAAGTTCTTGGAAATGAAGGTCTTGTTTGGCCTAGGGATGGCAACGGGCGGGGCGGGTTTTGACTTTTCCGTCCCCACCCCGCAACCGTGTATAAACGGGGCGGGGCGGGGCGGGTTTTGACTTTTTTGTCTCCACAACCGTTTGACTTTTCCCGCCTCGCCTCGTTTATATATATATATTTTTGTAATACAAAATTTTTTATAATAATAAATCTGATATTTCGATACATATTCACCAAAAACACACATTTAGGTACATGCAACATAATAGTTAATAAACTTGTATAGTTGTATGATATATATAATATTAATAATTTCTTTATATATTATTAATATTTTTTTTTATATATAAGGATAAATATATATATATATATATATATATATTTAAACTTGGCGGGGTGGGTATCCATCGGGGTAGGGTCTTACCCCCGTTCCCGTCCCGTTTAAGGACGGGTTATTTTCTTTAATCCCATTCTCACCCCGTTTTCTTAAACAGTTTCGTAAACGGATTTTAAATGGGGCAGGACTGGACAAATTACCATCTCTAGTTGGCCGGATGGTGCTTGGTCTTTCCTAATTTTAGGATAATTTTAAGTTAACATCAATATTTATTGTTTGTGCTCAAATATTTCTCAGTAGGTAAGCTAGAAATTTGTAGTGAATCATCAAAAGTATACATGTATGTATTGATGTAGAAGGGTCACATACTTGGACTTCACATAAAGGAAGGACGTTCTCTAATCTGCTTGTATACGAGATTTTGACTGTAGAGAGTATAATTTCTCCCAACACTTTAGTTTTACGGAATTGTTATATTTAGATTTAATTTTATCAAATGCAGTGCAGGTAATATTGAAGATAAAGGGTAACATTGTCAACTGCAAGTTATTTTAGTAAATAAATCAATTTCTTGATTTGAAATAATAATAATAATAATAATTTCTAACAATATACATAAGAATATTACTATGGAGACAGCAAAACCATTGCGCATTAGCACCGTGCTAGCAACAAAAAGCAGTTAAGAGGATAACATATAGCAACGTTGCTTGGTGGAATTCGCTTTAAGCATTTCATTCAAACTCACTTTTTATCTTTTTGAGGTTTCAAAGTTCTGAAAAAGACTCTCAAGAGTTCTCAGCTGCCCAAACTTTATTTTAAATATATTTGGTTTACGAATCTTGAGCCTTTGCATTTATTCCTTATCCAAAAAAATTACTATGAATTGGTGATGCTTCTTTTGTTCACGTGAAATTTTCACTTAGAAAACAAAACAAAAATGGTATTTATTCAAAATTAAACTAATATCTTTTTTTTTTTTTTTACTTTGTTGAGAATCATACTCACACACGCATTTTACCTTCTACAGGACTTGAACCTGGAGGCGAAAGAAAGTACCACCAAGTTACATTCCTTGATGGTCCTTTTCAATTTTAATTAGAAAACATGAATTATGTACTATAAAATGTAGTATAAATAATGTTCATTCTTTTCACAATTAGGAAACGTGAATTTCATATTATCAAACCTAAAATAAAAACATAATATAAGTAATGTTCATTGCTTTAACATAGAATAATTGTTGTGTTGTTATGATCATTCAATCCTTCAAATATGCAATAGTAATGCTATTGATATAAGAACCATTTCTTAGTTTTCTTTATTTTTCTCCTTAATTTTTTAATTCTCACATCCCCATACATATCATATGAGTATGTGATAATATTTGAAGGTATTTTAATAATAAGTATCCTCTCTTTTATCATATTTGTTTCTTATGACTATTTTTTTTAAAAAAAATTCAATCAAAGGAACTCACAATTAATATTGCCTCCTCTCAACCTCTCTCAGAGAACATACCATTGATGCTTTGACAATATTTACAAAGTCATAATGGCTTCAAAATCAAATTTTTATTTTTAAAATAAAAATAAGAATTATATAGGATTAAGTTTTTCACACATGTAGATAAAAAAAAAAATTCAAGTATAAAAAGGATAGCACATAATTATCTGGAGAATGTTTTGCTAATATTAAAACTTCCATGTTTAAAAAAATTAAGAGTAATAATGGATAAGAAGATAAATAGCCTCAAATAAAGATTCTTAATCAAATAAGGGATGGGAAGATAAAATAGTGTAGAAGAAGGACTCTTTAGTAAAAGAAGTCTCTCAAGATAGAAAATGCTAAGTTGGCCCTCACACATAAAAAGTCAAAAATATCCTTATTAATTGATTATGAACAAAATCAATGTAAGGGTGTTTCATGTAACTCTGTGATGGCCCCTATTAATGTATCATTAAAAGTCAATTTTGTGGTGACTCTATTAATTCCTTTCATTAATTGAAAGAACTGAGAAATAGAAGGTTAAAAAACAAAAACAACAGACATATTTTGAGTTGCCTCTAGGAGTGAAATTCTAGATAATCTCAACTTATCTGTCCTGTAATATCAATAGTGCAAATCGTTACAAATAACAATCCTAATCCTAATCCAAATCCAAATCTTTACATATACGCCTATATATTCAGAGCAGTCCTGACCTGAGAATTCTAATCGCTTTTCTTTCTTGTGTGTATTGGTTTCTGGGTTGTTCTGTGATTGTTTGAGTTGAAGAGAGAGAGAGAGAGAGAGAAACAGAGATGGAGATTGATTTGTCACCAAGGTTGGCGAAGAAGATTTACGGAGGGAATGGGGGTGCGTACTACGCATGGTGTCCCAATGAGCTTCCCATGTTAAAGGAAGGCAACATAGGCGCGTCTAAGCTCGCTCTTGAGAAGAATGGGTTCGCCCTCCCTCGTTACTCTGATTCTGCCAAGGTCGCTTATGTTCTTCAAGGTATACATACTAATACAACACTCGCACACATAAATTATTACATTATATTCTAGTTTCATTGAATTTTATTCGATTATTATATGTAGCTATTGTCTAGATTTTCCATATGGGTATTTTGTTGTGATTTGTTTTTCAATTTTTAAATGCTTGATTCTGGGTTGTGGGTGCCCTTGATCCTTCAGATGAGATTGTCTCTATCTGTATTCATATTGTATCTATATTATATACTTGTATATATGTGTTTATTCGTTTACATAAATGCTCTTTATAAACTACTAGTTTAAACTTTTTGGATTTTATTACATGTTACTTTGTATCTCTAGATTTATCAGGTGGTGGTATGGTGTTGTTTTATGTTTGACCTTTCTCTTAATTTTGATTAAGCTGATTTGTTAATTTAATAATTTATCTTCAATTGGGGCGGTTTGGGTTTTTGACTTTGATTGAACGTGATCAGGTGACCCTTCAATTTCTATTAGTTCTTTTTCTAAAGCCACTCTTCAAGTTCACTGTTTTAGGGTTAAGCCAATAAAATTTCAATTGGTTTGTTTATGATCATATATATATATATATGTATATGTATATATATATGTATATGTATATGTATATGTATATATATATATATATGTATATGTATATGTATATATATATATATATGTATATGTATATGTATATGGTGCAATTGGAACTGAGTATGGATTTGGATTTTTCACTTATTTTATTTATTTTTGGTCTCTGTTTTCCTTGAATGAAAATAGTTTATTCTTCAAAAAGATTTTAAATTGAAAGAAACAGGGCAAGTGAATAATTGACAAATAATTGAAAATTGATTCAGGAATTGGAATTTTGTGGCTAGAATGATTATTTTGGTTGTGTTGTTTAAGTAGTGATTTCTGTATTCTTCCAGCTTGAAGTTGATAGTATAACTTGGGGGAGCAAACATATACGGGACAAGTACAACCAAGTTTCTTTGTTCTTATGTGTGACAGGATTTTCATTTTGTTTTCTGCAAGTTTATTTATTTGATGGATTGGTTTTTGTTGTAGTAGTTCTGACCCTTTTGATGTAGTAGAGCTTAACTTTTTAGTCAAATATTGACTGAAGCCTAATTATAAATTAATTATCTTTTGTTTTGCTTGAGTTCTTTTTTTTTAACTATTTATGTTTTTTTGCAAATTGTTCTCATCACGAATTAATAAAGTACTTGATTCTTTATAAAACTTTTTTTTTCGTTTTTATGTCCTAATCTCTATTCTAACTATTTCTACTTGATTTTTTGCCTTAAAATCCTTCTTTAGGCAGTGGTGTTGCTGGAATTGTTCTTCCTGAACAAGAGGAGAAGGTAGTTGCAATCAAGAAGGGTGATGCCATTGCTCTTCCTTTCGGTGTTGTTACATGGTGGTACAACAAAGAGGACAGTGAACTCGTGGTCCTCTTCTTGGGTGATACCTCAAAAGCCCACAAAACTGGTTCATTCACGGATTTCTTTCTCACCGGATCAAATGGTATCTTCACCGGCTTTTCAACTGAGTTTGTGAGCAGAGCGTGGGACTTGGAAGAAAGCGTTGTGAAGACCCTTGTTGGAAAGCAATCAAGCAATGGCATTGTTAAGCTTGATGCTGGCTTCGATATGCCTGAGCCCAAAAAGGATCACCGTGTTGGCATGGCATTGAACTGTGAGGAAGCTCCACTGGATGTTGACATTAAGAAAGGTGGAAGGGTGGTTGTATTGAACACCAAGAACTTGCCACTGGTTGGTGAGGTTGGGCTTGGTGCCGATCTTGTTAGGTTGGATGGAGGTGCCATGTGCTCTCCTGGCTTTTCTTGTGACTCGGCACTGCAGGTGACTTATATTGTTAGGGGTAGTGGTCGTGTTCAGGTTGTCGGTGTTGATGGCAAACGTGTCTTGGAAACAACTATAAAGGGTGGTAATTTATTCATTGTGCCGAGGTTCTTTGTCGTTTCAAAAATTGCTGATCCTGATGGCTTGGAGTGGTTCTCTATCATCACCACTCCCAAGTAAGTTTTTTTTATCTATGTTTGATTTTATTTTATGATTTTGGTATTAAGTTAATGCTAATATATTCTAGATCCATGTCTTATATTTTAAAACAGAATTGCTAACATTTTGATTGACACAAGTCAATAAGAATTGCTTTTGTTGAATCTCATGAAACGCATTCCAAACCAAAATAGAAGTAGATTGAAGCAGAAATTTGATATAATTTGTTTGTTGCAGTCCTGTTTTTACCCATTTAGCAGGAAGTATTTCAGTATGGAAGGCGTTGTCTCCACAAGTGCTCCAGGCTTCATTCAACGTGACTCCGGATGTAGAGAAGCAATTCTCCTCCAAGAGGACTACAGATGCCATCTTCTTCCCACCAAATTGAAAAAGCAATGAGCTTTCTTTTGGTTTTAGTTATATCAATAAAGCTCAGTTAGTAAATTTATAGGATTTGGTAGTTTCTGGCATGTCCTTGGTAGTTTCTGGCATGTACTGTTAGCTTCTTTTTATGGTGGTGCTTGGAATGGATTTAAGTAAATTTACTGTGGTTTCAGTTTTTGGATATTTGATTATAATGGTAAATGAAATTTTTGCTCTATGGGTTTTTGCTGTTGCTGTTGCTGTTGCTATTGCTTTCAAAGTATTAAAATATATTTTTCATTTTAATAACTGAAATAGGGAAAGAGTTATTATCATTACTGATGCATTATCAAGGCTGACTCAACTTCTCTCAAAACACCATCTAAAAAGTTATCATTACTGATAGCATTATCAAGGCTGACTCGACACCCATTTATGATTACTTTTACACAGATTTGAGAAGGCCATTAAAAAGTAAGACAGGACCCATTCATTTTTTTATGCCTAATTTTTTTAAATATTCTTTAAACAAGGAAAACAAATTATATGTACTCTTACACACGTATTTTTCCTACCATTAGAAATGAATATTAAAATTTGTATATTAAATGTATACTAATCTGTATTACAATCAAAAACGCTCAAAAAATTCTAAGAATAAAAAACATTTACGATCTAAAATAATTTTCAAACAGTCATGATTTATTAATTACATTCACTCTTAAATTCACATACATATCCTTCTCTTTTGTGATTTTATCATTTTCTTCAAAACATTCACTCCGAGCATAATATGCTCTGTACGTCAATGAAATAATAATAAAACTTGGATTCCAAATGTTTGAAAAAAAAAATGATTCAAACTAGTCCATAATTCATATGTAATCCAACGCTCTGCCACAACGAAGAAAAATTTTAGAATTGTTTGTAACAAGAGATTTAGGTTCACATCTCTTGATTGGTTTTACATGAATGTAAAATACAAAAAATAAACAACTTTTACTTCATGGTTCAAATGATGATTTGGAGGTAGACTCGTCATTTTATTTTATAAAAACATGAATTAGTGTTCAAGAGGTGTTTTGTAGAGTGTCACCATCTTAATTTATTATACGCCCAGATAAAACCAATGAATCTATTCAATGAGTAAAAAGAGGGAGATGGATTCGAATCCCCAATAGTTCTTTGTTCAAAACCACTCCCCGCCATCATCGGAAGAAAGATCTTCGGTGAGTGGTTGAAAAATATATATATATAAGGTCACATTTTCCCTTCTTCATCATACGCTATTATGATAATTTATCATGTGAAGTTTTTCGTTTTTTTATTTATTTCTTAAATATCAATTTATTATATATTCTTAAATATCAATTTATTCTTGACAATTACATAATATCTAAATGGTTACAATATCTTGAGAAATTATTGAATCATCACGGTTTTGTATGTCACTGTACTTGCAACTTATTGCATATATTTTGGAGAACATATTTATTACGTATATCTTGCGACCTATTGCATATATATTGATTTATTGAGAACATATTGACTTAATTAGTGCGTGATACATGCCATCACTGCACTCTTACAAGCTTTTATTTGCTGACATGAAGAGAACATTTATAGTGTGGTTTTGAACAAGACATTGTCATACCTCACCAGTATTTTTGCAATTCTTCTGTTTTGGATGCACAATGTTGTAGTTGTAGTAGGAATTAAAGTCATTAGTTAGGTAGTCTTCTCCTAAATTTGAGCAAATTAATATATCTTAAGATAAATTATATTTTAATATTGTTATTGTATCTCTCAACCAAATTATTGATTAGTTTTGTTGGTGCGTGGTAGAAGTGACCATCATTATTTGAAAATAAGCAATCAATTACACTTTTTTAATAGAGAATAAAAGGATTAATGTTGAACAACTTTCCCTACTATCTGCTTATCATTAAAAACAATTACATTCTCTTGTACCATTCACATACTTATTAAACAAAAAAAAGTATTATACCTGAATTTTTTAATATTTTTAAACAAGAAAAGCGAATTATATATACTTCTACAAACACATTTTTTTCACAGTGTTTTATTAACTACAGTTTTACGTTATGGGAACTTGAACTATCGTTGTACAACCATTAGAAGTGAAGATTAAATTTTGTATTTATATTACTTTTCGAAAAATTCAAATTTTAATCTTCTACTTACCTAGTTGTTGGTGTTAAGAGTGAGACATTTATTCATGTACAAATTAATATAATATATAGGGGATTAGCCAAGTAGGCAATATGCCATTTGGCTCAGCCTAGTTATTTAAACTTAGAGAGCCTAGTCATCATGAACCCTGCTTTAAGCGCCTAGTTATTTAAACTTAGAGAGCCTAGTCATCATGAACCCTGCTTTAAGCGCCTAGTTATTTAAACTTAGAGAGCCTAGTCATCATGAACCCTGCTTTAAGCGCCTAGTTATTTAAACTTAGAGAGCCTAGTCATCATGAACCCTGCTTTAAGCATCTAAGCTTCCGAAGCATAATATTTTTGGTGACAAAATTATATATCTAAATTGGTGTACAAGTTGTAGAGAAATCTGATACTAACCCCTTTTATCTAATCCACATTCAAAACATGAAACTTGGGTTTACAAGTTGTAACCAACACACCCAGAAGTTGGAATCCCCCAAGTACCTACTCCATCTCATCAACTCCATCCTATTTTTCTAAGACTTTGGCTATTTCATTTACATTATATATAAATATACAAACAATCATCACCACAACAAAGAACTCAAAACATTCTCATTCTCAAGCATTCTTAACAATTTCTCATTCTCATGGCAACCCATAAACCACTCAGTGACATACTCTCCCTACTTCTCTTGGCCCTCACAATCACATCTGCAGCCTCAGCTCGAGTCCTCAATGAGGAAAGCTCCTTAGCTGTTCCGGCCACGGCACCTGAGGCAGTTGAAACTCCTGTTTCGAGTGCCACTCCCTTCGGTACTGCCCCAACTGCTCCCACTAATGCTGCATTGGGAACTTCAGGCCCTGACCACACATTATCCTTCTTCATGCATGACATACTTGGCGGGTCCAACCCCTCGGCCAGAGCCGTGACTGGAATCGTAACCAACCCGGCTGTCAATGGTCAAGTCCCTTTCGCCAAGCCTAATGGTGCAGTCCTCCCAGTTAACAATGGTGTCCCTGTAAACAGTGCCAACAGTGGCATCATCAACAATAACAACATTCCATTCCTCACTGGCCTAGGTGGTACCACAACTAATGTGATTCAGAACAACGGAAACAACCTTATCAATGCTGGTCCGGGGTTTCCAGTCCTGAATGGTGCCCAATTGCCAGATGGGAGTAGCCTGCAAAAGCTTATGTTTGGGACAATGACAGTGTTTGATGATGAGCTGACTGAAGGGCACGAGCTTGGGTCAGGGCTAGTTGGTAAGGCACAAGGGTTCTATGTCGCGAGTTCAGAGGACGGCCACAGCCAGACCATGGCTTTCACCGCCATGTTTGAGAGTGGCAGTTATGTCGATAGCCTCAGCTTCTTTGGCGTTCATCGAACAGCCATGTCAGAATCCTGGCTAGCGATAATGGGTGGCACCGGGAAGTATGTCAATGCCAAGGGATATGCCACGGTGAAGACTTTTCCTGCAGCTGCAAACCAGCATAATACTGATGGAATGGAGACTCTGCTGCAAATTACTGTGTATCTTGCTTACTAGTGTGGGTGATATATAGTGGTTGTTCAAATATGCTATGATCTTTGTATGAGAGATAAGAATTCTAGAGAACCTTGTGCTTGTCAAAAATGTGTTGCAATTTGAATTGCAGCAAGCTTCAATCTTAATTTAATGTCAAAAAAGTTTAATTAGAATCTATTAACTCATTTCTGGTAAACGAAGAGGTAGTAAACAGAGCAAAAATGTCACGCCTTGGAACTTTTCTTTTGCTAATACAGTATAAAACCATAAACTACCTATTTATAACAAGAAGCCAAGGATTTGTAATCTTGGGAGTAATAATTAACCATGATTTATTCTAAGTTTTCTAACACCTTAGCTCAGTTTTTAATTATTTACTCTTTAGTTCTGACTTAGCCACTTGAATCTTATGGAGGTTGATCCAGAATTTTCAATACGGCCCATAAGCCCAAATTGACTGAGATCTCATGCTCTAGAGATTTTCATAATTCTAAATAAATTGTGAAATTGATATAAGATTCAAATTAAATGAATCCATAAAATCTGCCAAACAAACTGCAAGATGAACTAAACATTTTTTCTTAATTGCTGCTGCTGCTGCTGCTGCTAGTAATAATAATTATTATTTTCTGATACCTTCCCAAAAAAATGTTGAAGAGTCCCTTTGAGCCATGAAAACATAAGCCCATGTTCAGCCCATTATTACGTTGGGAAGGATTGGGCTGGCATAAACAGAACTGCCTCAATCTTTGAAAGCGGAAGTTTCTTATCCTCTTCATATATGCTAATGTGGACAAAATAGGATACTTCATATGTCATAACTGCCAATGGGTTCAATTGAATAATGACCCAAAACAGCAGTAATTATACAATACCTCCGAATTTCTTAATGCAGGAATTTCACCGGTAATAAAATTTTATTTTTTATTATTATAAAAAATTATTAAAGAAGGAATCTTATTAGTGGTGGAATTTCCCAATACACGAAATCCTCGTGGTATAATAATTTCTCCCAAAACAGTAAAATATTAAACAAAAAAAACATCTGAAAAGGCCAAAATGGTAATGACCTCAAAGGGGTTGTTTGGAAACCCAAGAATATTATCAGGTTAAGGATAACACTGATGATGTGTTTGGTACACGAAGATGAAATGCAGTTGTGAATAGAATGAAATTGTCATTCTCATTCTATTGTTTGGTTGCAAATATGAAATAAATTTTAAATTATATTCTCCAAAATATCCCTCCTTGTGATAAATAAATTAAACCAACAAATGTGTGGCGGTGGAGGTGGTGGCGACAGTGAGGTGGTGGGGGTGGCAGTGGAACTGATAAGTGAACAAAACTTGCTATTTTATATCCCAAAATAAGTTTTTAATTAATCTTTTATTTTATTTAAATATTCTTATCTTTGCATTTTATGTTTTATAGGGCTTGATTTTCAAATGAGAAGAAAAACAGTAAAAAAATGGCCTAAAAAGATATATATAGCCAAAGATGAATAAAAGAAGAATTGTAAGAGATATGGTATTGTTCAAGTTCAAAATTTTGTAAAATATTTTTTTTACACGGCCACGTCAGCAATCCAGAATTTAAATTGAAGATATGGAGATTAAATCTTAGATATTTAAATTCAAAATTTTGTATTTTGAATTTTTATTTTAATTTTTTGTATTTTAAATTTTTTTTCCACGTAAATCAATCTCCTCTAACTCTATAAATAGGAGGTCTTAAGAGTTGGTGAGGGAGATAGAAAATTGTAGAGAAATTGTATCCAAAATAGTGTTATCATTTTCTTTATTCAATGAAGAATTATATTTTTTTTTCTGTTGATATGCAAACGTAAACATCCTTCTCAAAGAAGTAATAAAGCCACCATGGTTGAAATATAAGTAAGTTATTTTATTTTCTTGTCTAATTTTTCCTCCCAAGAGCATTCTTTCATTCTAAGTTTTATTTTCAAAAATTAGAGAGATGATTCTTCTGTTTGCCAAATAATGGTAATTCGAATAATGTCTACCTCTATATACCTACCAAAGGTACAACACATTAAGTAAAAAATACTCTCTCATATATAATCAAGTGTTATTTTTTTATGTCATATCTTCTTTCATCTTTCCAAGTTCTAATTGGATTGGTGAAGTGTATTGATTATTGGAGGAAAGATTAGATAAGAATATTAAAAACTTTATTTATATGAATCCATGGTGGTGAATATATTCTCTTTCCTTGAGATTTTTTTCATCATTTGATCAAAGGTATTTAGTATTAGTTTTTATTATTAAAAAAATCATAAGTTTATTTTTAAATATTCATTTTTCATTTCAAAAAATTGAGGTTTTGAATTTGAGACTTATTACTGATTCTCACTTAAGAGTAGCTCGACCTTGCTTATTACTATATGATTTTTAGTAGAGTTTTTGTAAGTTTTATTTTTGTACGAAGTGTAGAGAAGCAACGACATCCTTCCACTATTCTACACCCGTCAGGAGGCTGTGGAGGAAAGTGGCGATGTGGAGGTGGTGACAGTGAAGGAAGGTGGCGATGTGGAGGTGGTGGTGTGGTGGTGGAGGAAGATGGCGATGTGGAGGTGGTGCGGTGAGGGTGGATGTGGCAGCGGCGGCGATGTGGAAATGGTGGTGGAAGGTGGCGGTGGGGATGGTGGTAGCGATGTGGAGATGGTGGCAGTGGTGTGGTGGGGGTGGTGGTGGTGGAGGTGAAAGGTGTTTTGGGAATATGAATTTTTTTAATCTTACTGGGAATGGAATGTTCATTCCATAGATTTAACAATGGAATAAATTTTCATTCCAATGGAATGGTCATTCTCACCTTAAAATCTATACTAAATAAAGGAATGGTTTGAATGGGCATTCCATTCATGCTTACCAAACGTAGCATGACTGATTTATATTTGCTTATGTTAGTTAAATAAGGTCGCTAAGTTTGAATCCGTTCAAGCCTTCATTCACGCAAAATAAAGAGACAAAAATCTTTTTTGGGGTGAAAGTTATTGTGACCTCTTCTAAAATTAATCATAATTAGATGGACATTTTCCTTTCTTTTAAAAAATTACATAAAAATTCTTTGTTAGGCATATTTGTGTAACATATTTTCCCATCTGTTAATGATTAACAGCGAGCGATGGAAAAGGATACTCTCTAACCAAATTTCTCTCCTCCAGGCCTCAATTTTGCGTTGTAGATTCAACCACCTCATCATATTGTTCAATTTTAACACTTACCAATTCAATTGTAATAGAAATTTTAAATTTAAATTTAACAAGATGATGATGTAGTTGAATCTGAACTACAAGATTGAGGTCTGTAGAGTTGAGGAGAGAAATTTGAACTGGAAAGGATCCTTGTCCATTTTTTACTAGTGTCAAGGATTTGGAATTTCAAAATATCAATTTTGTTTTATTTAATTAAAAGAATTAAAAAAAAATTAAAGGCAAAATAGTAAATTGCTTACTTCGGCCCTGTTTGGGATTTGCTTTTGTTTTAGTGTTTCTGTTTTTGGGCCGGTATTGTAGCAGATTTGGAGCCCAAACACGTTTGGCACCAATTGTGTTGCTTTGTTTTGTGGCAAAACATTTGGGTTTTTTTGGGTGAACCTTGAAACACCAAATTGGTGTTTTTGGGTGTTTTGGAACTGTAGCGGCCCAACATCTAAAACAAACTTAGAACATAAATGAAACACGTATAAAAGCGAAATAACAAAACTCTACCTCATTTCTTTCGCCTCTTTTCTCTCTCCTCTACCCAACTTAGTCTGGCGATTTGTGGCGATTCGATCCAATCTCTGGATTCTGGTCATTTTCACAAACAATCAGGGTTCATCTAAGCTTCTTTCTTGCAAATCTGGCTTAAGATGTGTTTTTTTCAATGATTTAGTCCATCTCGCAACTGAAACTCTCATGTTTGAAGGCTTCTTCTAAACCCGACTACACATGTATCTTGATTTCTTTGAATTTTTAGTTAATTCCATATAAATATCAATTTAGAAGCATATATATATAAATCCTAATTCATACTTGTATATATACAGATCTAAGGTTTTCTTTTGGCACTGTATCTTCCCCTCTCATTACATAAATGTGTTACATTTGGCCGAATCTAGGTTATCCATTTGTTGTTTTCCAAAGACCAAGGAAAAAAGATATTAAATCAATGCTAATTGAAGTATAGAAACATTAATTGTTCAACTAATTTTTGATTTGTTAGTTTAGAAGTTGTATTTTTATGGTATATTAATTGTAGATGTTTGATTGCCTAGGATGACTTGTGATTTGTTGTGCTTGATTATTTGATTTCTAATATTTTTTGAGGTTTAATGGTTGAGAAAAAGAATATAAAAGGTTTCTATTTTTATGGTATATTAATGGTAGAAGGCATATTGCAGCTTAAAATCTTCTGATTCAGTTTTCTTCTTGTCATGTGTCTAGTCTGGTTTTTTATTTTTATTTTTTTATGTATCTATTATCTCTGATTGGTTCATTTGTTAAATAAGGCAGGTCACATGTTGGAACATTATCATTAGCCATTGATTATAATTGTTTATGGGCATGCTTGTTTCATCATTTATTAGTTCAAATAGTATGGGAAATTGTGTTATTCTCTTGTTTGGTTTGTTCTCTCTTCAACTATAAGTCTAGGATTAAGTTGGACCCATCATCTTTCAGTTAAGTCAATATTCAAAAATTTGTATAGAAGTTAGCAGCAACATGTTGAAACACTGTTCAGAAATTTGTTATTTTGCCTTCTTTTTCTTCTCCATTAGGTTGACTTGGTGTGAATAATACCTATCTTGTTTGTTTTTGTTGTATCTTTCTACTCTTTGTATTCCTTGATTGATAGTAATGCAAGTTTTTATTATTTATAGGGAAAAGAAAATTATTAAAAATAGTTTCGTTCTCTCCTTTTTTTTCCTTGATAATATGTGTGTGTATATATGTATGTATGTATATGTTATTGTTGTTGCCATGTTGAGTGCAGATTTTTGTTTGTTCTCTATTTTATATACTATAGAGGGTAAAGCTTGAATTTTGTTGAAGCAAACACTCCTTGCACCACTATTACATGTTTGATGTGTGGATATTATATGTGCTAGTTTATAAGCAAGTTGGTAACTCCATTTAGAATATGGAACTGAAGAAGATATTATATATATATATATATATATATATATATATATATATATAGAGAGAGAGAGAGAGAGAGAGAGAGAAAGATGGCCCCTACAGGTTCATAATTGTTTGGTAGGGACTGATAAAGGGAGAGTTGTGTGTATTTGTGAAATCCTATTTGAGTTTGAAAAGCTTCTGAACAGACTATGATTAGGTTTGGAAGATTGTTAGTTACTTTTATTTTCAATTTAATAACGTTAATTTTATTGTTTTGTTTTGTTTTTAAACGGGATTGATAAATATATTTGGATGTCAGAACTATTTTATCTATGTATGACGACGACGATGACAACAACGAGAAATATTGTTTGTTATTAATTGCAGTCACATTTGAGTACTGTGGTAAACATTATGATAAACGTCCTTGTAGGGATTCTATGCTACAAGATGAAGAATATATAGAAGAGATTCTGAATGGACACCCAGAAAGGTGTTATGAAAACTTTAGGATATACCCCTATTCCTTCAAGCAACTGTGTCATGAACTGAAATTGTTAAAACTGCAGGATTCTAAATTTTTGACAGTCCAAGAACAAGTTGAAATCTTTCTACTAACCTTATCACACAATGAAAGGAATCGTGTGGTTACTGAAAGATTTCAACACTCAACATCGACTATTTCAGAACACTTTAATGAGGTGTTAAAAAAAATTATGTGAGTTAGGGACTAAGATCATTGTTTTCCCAGATTTTAACCAAATTCCTAACGAGATCTAACATAACCCAAAGTTGTACCATTTCTTTAGGAATTATATAGGAGTCATTGATGCAACTTATATCCATGCGGTAGTGCTAGCCGATAAGCAATTCCCTTTTGAGACAAAAAGGGTTATATAACCCAAAATGTCATAGTTGTGTGTTCTTTTGATATGAAATTCACATACGTTCTAGTAAGGTGTGAAGTGTCTACTAATGACTCAAGAATTTTGAACGAGTGTTTGCAAAATGAGGCATTGTAATTTCCTAAAGTACCTACAGATAACATAAATACATTTAGTTGGGTTAACATATAATTTTATAAGTTATTGTAAATTATAGATATTGATTAAGTTTCATTATTGATTAACATGGCAGGTAAGTATTATTTGGTTGATTCAGACTATGCCAATCAAACTGGGTTCTTGGCCCCTTATCAAGGACAACATTACCACTTGCAGAATTTTCATAAAAATACTAGAGAACCTCGTGGTAAAGAGAAAGTGTTCAATTATAGACATTTCTCATTGAGGAATGTGATAGAGCGTTGTTTTGGTATAGTACATATGAGATACGCTATATTGAAGCAAATACATCCATACAAATTTTCTACTCAAATACTTATTGTACATTACACAATTTTTTAATATCTCAGGGTCAAGTTGATAATATCTTTAATCCTCAAATCGAAGAATCTTCTACTTCACAACTTCAACCCGATGACGATGATATTGTTGAGATAAATGATACTCCACATTAAGTGTGTGTAATGAATCATGTACGTGATCACATTGCTAATAGAGTGTGAAAAAGTTTAGGGCACTCTTAAAAAGTACTTCTATACTCTTAAACAATAGATAACTGTAATAACTTTCTATCGTTCTTTATTTTAACCTAGATACATCGAATATGGATAACTGTAAACTGATAGGAGGGTTATTCAAGAATATTAAATGCTTTAGTATCTGTATATGCAATAATGTGTCAAGTAAAAGATAAGGGACCACATTGTGTTTGTGGTAAAGGTCCAATGAGACTTTACCAAGCTAGAACACCCAAAAATTATGGACAATTCTTCTACATGTGTCTAGCTTGTGAGGTATTGCTTAGAATGATATGTATTTTATTTTTCAATGGTGTTATCTGTGTTAGAGTTTCATAATTATGCATATTACATTTGTTGTAGTCACACCATCATGCATTTATATAGTTGAATGATTTGCACCAAGGTGCATAAGTTGAAGAAGCAGTTGGTGATGAGTTGGAAAGTGTCATTGCATTAATACATAATGAGCAATGTAGACAGAAGTACATATTGTATGGTGGATGTGGATGTGTTACTATTACAATAATATTTATTTTGATTATCATCTTTTTCTTGTTCATTGTTGTTGTTGACAAATGAACTTAAATGAATTGGATGTTGTGTAATATATTAGTATACATTTGGATGTTGTGTAATACATTAGTATAAACTTACATATTGTAGCATATATGATATTGTACACTCCATGATAATAATGATACATTGGATGTTGGGATATTGAGATGCATTTTTAGTGGTAGCTCAATAAGTCTGAAAAAGGTCAAACTATTGTTTTAATTCTTTAAAAAGTTTGATTATAACATAGGTTACATTGTAACCATGACATTGACTTACGTTTTTTATTGTATGTGGATATTGTTTCAACACTTCACTTGTGTGGTCTATTTGAGTGTTAATGACTTGTGCTTAATCAACAGATCTAAAAAAGGTCAAACTCTTAGTCATCTTCTTTATAAAATTTGATTATAACATAAGCTACATTGTATAAGTAACGGACTTGCGTAACACTACACTTGGTGATATCCTGATGGTGCTGAACTTTCTTGCCATAGAATCTGGAGTGATACTTGAAGTGTTCTTTATGTTAAATTTGTTAACTTATAATCTTTTTTTTTTCTTCAGATATATGGATTTAGTCATATTTGTTATATTCAAACAAAGTTGTTATTTTTCAAACTTGGTGGATTGTTGCTATTTGGAGCAAATTGTAATAATATATGTTGAAAAATTCTGTTGTTTTATGATTAGACTTGTGCAGGATTGATTTATGGGAATGTACAAATTTGTAATATGTGAATTTTTAAACAAAACTTTGTCAAAAAAAATTAAAATTATGTCTCATATTTTTGAATTTTTAGACAAGTGTTGTAAAAAATATATATATAATTTATCTAAATATAATTGTGTCTAAATATTAGCAAATAACATTAATATGTAAATTATAATAACTTTTAATTATATATATATTAATATAAATATTTTAAAACAAAACACTAAAACAAGTTTATATCAAACATGTTTTTAATTTCTACTTCAATTTTTTTTTTGCTAACAGTAGACTTATCAAACATATTTTTATTGTTTCTGTTTTAAAAAATTTAAAACATACTCACAACAAATTATTTATTTTATTTTTAAAAAAAAAAACAATAACAACAAAAACAAAATGCATACCAAAATGCCTTCGTGGGCATAGCTAGCTGGAAGTCTCAACAGGAATTATCAGTATACTTTGCCGCCGATAAATATCATACTGTTAGGTAAGATGAATGTAGGGCTATCCTAGAGTTCCACAAATTGAAGATGTTAGCTGTAGACAGCCTGTTGTACGAATTTTCAAAGGTGAGTTAAATCATAAACAGAGTATAATACAACAATATATATAGATTCATGTCTCATAAAGTAGAGAAACCAAACAAAATGGTTTGATCAGATAGGGGCATAATTAACATTTCTGGTCTGGGTCTTCATCTAATTTTTTTTTCTGCCATGTTTGGTTGGATGGTAAAACTCTATTACTAGCACTTTCCTCAACTTGAAATGACATCGATTTTATAATCTGTTTGAATGGAAACTACGATACTTACAAAAATTATCACGACTTAAAAAAAATTATCACGACACTTCAATCCGACAGTGAGAGAGTTGTGTGGTCCAATTTGAACCATTTAAAATACAGAATCGGGTTCATCCAACACCTCTTCACAAATTAAATGGGTTCTCTGGGCCCATTACCATTGATGGTGCGCCGTCCAAGTCAACAAATTTCTTTTAACATAAATTATATAATCCCTTGATGGATGGACCAAATTCAACTTCTTTTTTTTTTTTGGTATTTTGTTTCCCAGCCGTCCAAGATTTAGTCAAAGAAAATAAAGTTACCAAACATAATAAAAAAAAAAGAAAATGAAATGAAAGAAAGAGATGGAAATTATAATCAAATCAACAATGTAGATAGATATTTGCTTTGTTTCTACACGTCTATCCTTATTCCTAATACCCTTTTGTCCTATCAGTTTGTTAGGGGGGGTTAGAAAGTCCCAAAAGCAAAAACAAAGGAAACACAAGGACACAAATTAGCCCCACCATTGGAAAGTATAACCTTACTGTCATCATTAGGTTCATCCCATGGAAGGTGCTATTCAGAGAAAAGGAGTGCCACTAAGGTTGGGGCTGGTTAAACCAGGGTGACACCAGTATAAGGACGGAATACATACACAAATATATATATATATATATATATATATATGTATGTGTGAGTTTGTGCATCTATAATGTGAAAATTAATGTCATAATTTGTATGATCACAACCAAATTGAAAACCTCCCAAACAGACATAATAACCACTTCACACTACACACCCCAAAGAAAAGAAAGAAAAAGTGTGTTATGTCTGTGCCCAACCCATAAGACCTTACATGTCCTTGAGTGCCCACCACCATTGCCACACCCGCATGCATTCCCCAGTCTCCACACCTTGTCATGATGTGTGTGTTATTATAATTTTACTATGTACTACCACAGTCACCACTCAATAATGCATCAAATGCGTGTGGTACTCGTGCTTGGAGATCATGATGGTGTTTGATCCAAGTTTTGAATTTGATATGTGGTTATGCAATTGCACTTCTTGGTAAATTTTCTCACTTCATGATTCTTATATATGTATATATAATATATTGATTCATTCTTAATTTAATTTAGCCTCTATCTATGTGATGTATGTACACAAACAGATAACTGTAGATAACTGTGATTCTGTCTTGGGTGTGAGCAAGTAGCTAGGTAAATAAAAAATACTCTCGTGTTTGATTATTAGCTATATACCAGTGTACGTTCCACATATACATATACATGTTTGTATACATATATGTGTGTGTGTGTAAATAATCACTGGTATGATAGCAATCAAATGCTCCACCATTTCCCAGCAACCAAAAATGTATTAATATTTATGGGAAGTAGTAAACAAGAGGACATGGTGTTCAGAGGAGAACATGCCAACCTGAGAGGTTTTTCAAATTTAAACAAATAAAAAGGGAACATCTAAAAAAAGGCACAAATTGTTTGTTCCAAGAGGTGATAACTGATAATTAAGCAGAGAGCACCAGAGAAACGCAACAGTCTCTTTTAGTACTTTACATTCTTTTGAACAACACAAAGGTGAGGTTTTGAACTGATCCCAGCATAAGATTTACATTTACATTGCATAACAGACACGATTAGTACGTAATTAAACATCTAACTAGACATTAATTCAAACACACACCATGATGGGATTTCAACCTAATTTCTTTTAGCTAGTAACTCAGGCCAACTGCTGGTGAGGACGATGAAAACAGCGATGATGGTGATGAAGTTGGAGATGTCCAAAACTGTGCATTCTTCACCCTCGAAACGCTAGTGAGTACACCCAAGGGGGTGACATTACCGATGACAGTCACTTTCTTTGTGGCCAAATCTATACTAAATGATGTCACACCTGCACAAAATTATCCAAAACCATTGCTTTATATTGTAGTTGTCTCAATTTTTAAGGAACAACCCATTAAACTAATCAAGAACTTGGCAAGAACAATATACTTTTGTTTTGCCTGAATATTGAACAAAAACAACTAGTGTCATTCTCATACATGGGAAAGTCTCGAGTATAATTGTAGCACAGTGATGTGTTACACTTACCTTCCATTCTAGAGATATGTTTTCGAACTTTTCCTTCACAGCCCTTGCAATGCAGTGAGACCCTCAATTCCACAACCTAATTATCATAATCACACTCATAATTATAATCATGAAAATGGGTTAAACCTTGTTTGTTCAATTTTCTATTGAAAGTGATTTTTTTATGAACTATTTTGATAGTAGTAGATTTAATGAAAGAAGAAGAGGGACTATAAGGAACCTGATGATGAGGGCGAGAGCCAGTTGACAACGATCTTAAAGCCGGAGAATTATTTGAGCTCTGGTGTGGCCGTGGCTTTGGCCTAGGCCTTGGCGTTATAGGTTGGCTAGGAACCAATGCTGTGACATGATCTGAATCTGATACCAAGCTGAAAAAGGGGGTGTCACTCAAGAGATACCTAGAGGAACCAGGAGGACTAGCTAGATCAGTTATGTCAGCCGAGCTTCTTCTACGTTGTACATGATCATTTTGCTTAGTTGAACTCTTTTGATACTTTTGATAATAAGTTTTAGGATCAATGGGTAGTTGAGATGAACAAGGGACAGGTGTTCGGCCTTTCCTTCTATCGCCAATTGTATGGTGACTATGGCGATCAATTGGCTTTGTGCCATGCCGGACCATGGACCGTTGATCCATGCTTGAACATATGGCTGTGGAAGCTGGAGATACACAGAATAGGTCCATGCGTTTCATGTTCATTTGTGAAAGCAAAGGAATGGCTAGCTCAATGGGTTAGTGAATGTGCATATATTTGTTGCAGAGAGCAAGAGAGACTATGAGAAAGTTTTTTCAAAATGAAGCTACTTGAACTCCTTATAAAGTAGGTGGATTAGAAAGAAAGAGAGAGAGAGAGATCAGAGACTCAAAGAAAAAGAAAAAGAAAAAGGCAACTTTGTCCCACCAGAACTGATGAATAAATGAATAGTGAAACCTTGGAGGGTACATGATTTATCTGGACATTTAAAGTTGTGTTCAACTTTTCTTTTTGGGGTGGATTAAAAATTTGTATTCATCTTTGTGTAATCATGATTACTACCACTAATACCAGCACGAGGCAACTTTCAAAACAGTACTCGTATTATTACCACATCATTGTATTACATTAAGTCTATGGGACTTCACAGAGAAATAGCCACAGGCATTGTCACCTAAGACTATTTGTATCATAGCCTTTTTCAAAACCAAGTACTCTAATAAGATGATCATCATTTTGATTCAAAAAGAAATTAAGAGAAATCATTTTGATCTGGGAAACATATACAACCTCTTGAACATTCAGGACATGTTGTGAATAATTGTTCACACGCAATCTAAACTTCTAACACATTCCTTCCGGTGCTATTTGATCGAGTACTTGCATAAGTCTTTTTGAGAATTAAGTGATAAGTTTCAGGATAGGGTAATGGCGAAGTTTGAATCTAAAATTCGGTGTTGAGTAGACTCTAATATCATATTAAACATTATCTACTAAAAAAGATAACATTTAATTACCATATACTGGTGCTTTTCTGGCTAGTTGAACTGAAAAGAACTTTTCTAACACAACATCAATTATCACAGGAAACAAATTAAAAAAATTTATTTTAAAACATATTGCTTTGAGTATGGATTAATAACTTAATACCATATAGTCATTGAGTTCAGTGAAAGTTCATGGAGAAGCAGAATTTGAACCCCAATTCCGGGATTAAAATTGGATGAGACAAAGCAACGGTCAATAGTGAGTATTAATTGTTTGATTCTGATAAATTTAATGGAATGACAATAAATTATGAAGATGATCAAGACAAAGTAAAGATGGATGATCTAAGGTGGGGCATCTGCATCTGAAATACAGCTAAAGATGCGCAGAAAGGCATGTGATGTTATCTCATTAGGTGTCTAACTTGTCTCTTAAATTCCTAATTACTAATTAATCACACACAAGTTATACTGTGTGCTCGGCCTCACAGATTCACCCTATTTATTCAATAGGTGTTTTCCGAGAAATAAACAAGAAAGATGTGGAAAACATACAATTCAGAGAGCTAATAATTTGTGTAATTAAATGGCAAGTTATATATTTGATGTGTCAAAAATACTAAACAGACTCATTGGACGTCTTAATTATAATGGTGGCATACATAGATTTGACTGAAATTCATTAGAAATCACAGCCAAAATCATTGACATATATATATATATATATATATATATATATATATATAGAGAGAGAGAGAGAGAGAGAGAGAGAGAGTACTATAAAATTGTATATCATATAACTGTAATGATTAACTCAATAATGGCTTCCGTGTGTTCCTTAATGTTAGATCTAATTCCATTTCTTAACATTCTAAGTGGATGATAAAGTTGATATCATAATAATTACACCTCTTTATTGCTTACTGATTAGCATTACAGCCATTACTGTACTAAGTTGACAATGTGTGTGATGATGGAAATAACTAGAATCCTTCAACAGCCCTCCATTTTTGACGAAAATGTTCTGATTCGGACCCCAGTATTGCCATGATAATCAGAAAGTTTTGTTCTTAGTTGCTTGTGATTGATTGGACCTAACTAGAATCAACTGTAAAATTAATAATAGTCTCATTATAACATTCTCATATCGAGTTTTCGTAAACGATAACTAAGTAGATATTTTTACAATTTTTTATTTTAAATTCTCAAAAAACAAAAAATTATTCTTATAAAACTGAATCAACGAGGCCCTAAAATTGTACTCCCTCTCTTTATGTTCTCCGTAGTTTGTATCCACTCCCACCCTTCCACACCATTAGTAGTGCCCAAATTCCTCTCTCTCTCTCTCACACACACACAAACACATAGATAGTTCTCTCTCTCTTCTCTTCCTGCAGAAGTACTTTATCCAATCTTTGATAGAATTATATACGGAAGCCATTTGTTTTGTAATCACGCGTTTAAAGCTGTGGGGCTTTCAATTTAGTGGAAGGATTAAAGGGTCCCTTGATCAGTTGATTATAAATTTTAAACCTTTTTTTCTTATGTGTTGTTCTCTTTTCCCTTTTTCTGCTTTATGTTCCTCTTTAATTAATTAAATCCACATTTGTTAGTTGCTTCATGTCTCTCTCTGCCGTGATTGTGTGTATCTTCTTTCTTTCACAGTATCTCTGCAAAAGAATGCAAACCTAAATTTTTTTACTTTCACAGTTTCAGTACTATCTGACAACTGATAAAATTACTTTTCACCAGTACTACTACTATCCTCTTACCACATTTCCATATTGAAAGAAGATTTAACTGAGAAATTTTTATACTCTGGAACATACAAGGACAATAAATTTAATGTGAACTAGCTTTCTTCTTAAACAAATGCAAATAAAAAAAGTTAAAACAATACATATACAGCAATGGCTCCTCGCACTCACAAGGTTGAGAAATCGAGGGTAGATTTAAAACAGGAAACAGTCTCTACGCATGTGAAGATAAACTGCATTGATCAAATCTTTTCCAAACCGCACGGGAGATTCGTGCACAACTTGGCTCCTCCATTATTTTATTTTTTTCAGAAAAAAAAAAAAAAAAATGTGCATTGGATGTTTATTGTGGACATTGTTTGGCAGTGGAGCCTCCAAACTTTTTTGACAAGATGGCACAATGATAAACCAATTATAAGAAAGTAATCGCGATTTTATCGGAGAAAAGTTCTTTTTTTTAATTTACTGGAGGATTAAGGCCTTTTTTTTTTTACTTTCCCAAAGGCCATGTTTTTGTCACCCTAGTGTCCCTATAATATATCTCATCATGATATAGATCTGAAGAGAACATCTAGAGAAAGCACAAGGTGGTGATCCAATTTGGTTTGTTGAAGAAAAAGTTGAAGGATACTTGTGGTTACCTTTACAGATATGTTAGAAAGGGGGTTACCATCAACTTCCTGTTGATTTGTCAATTTGCAGTGACACAACACCAACTCTTGTTGAAGAAAAGCCAAATAAACAGTGAAGCTCTGGCTTATCAATATGTTTATACAAGAAAAAGTAATTAATGTCCTCTAAAGCAAGCTAAACCAGACTTGTTATATTATGTGTTTCACAGTTGATAAGGTTATATGTGTTGGAGATGTTGAGCACAACACTGGTTTACAAGTGCATTTCTTGTAACTGTGGTCCATCATTTATTTGATCATTTTTTACATCAATGTTATTTTTATATACATTTTAATTTTCTTTAACAATTTTTTTTTCACATATACTACTATAGTACTAAATTAAATCAGGAAGCTAACGACCATTTTGGTGAGTGGGTGTGTGATTCAACTTATCAAAAAAAAAAAAAAAAGTGGAGAAGAGAAATTAAGAAAAAAATACTACTGAAGTTTGGCTTAAAAAATGGAAAGAAAATAATGGGCCATCATGGGCCTGACACTTGGTGTATGGGCTGGCTCATACTAATTATAACATAGGAACTAGTGTGGGCTGAACAGCTATTCTTTTCATTGGCTTGGACATTTTCACCCAGTGATTAGATTCCATGATGTCGGTACCACCTTTAGCATCCAGTTTATTGACACCCTCCAAATGAATGGGCTATCATAAGCTAGACCACTTACCAAACAAATATCAAGGCCCGTAAACAAGCCCAAATCCTCTCCAAACCTGCACAATTCTAGGCACGTGACTACTCCATATCGCGACCTGAGAAGTGAGAATTAGGGTTTATGTTCTGAGATCAATACCAGAACCGCCGTGGAGGTCTAGCTTCATTTTTTCAGCTCAAGATTTTGTAGAGAGAGAGACGTCATGGGTAAGTAGAAGAAGAAGATGAACGATGCTAGTTTTTTTTCTTCATTAATGTATATGTATATAGATGTATCTTCATCGTTTTTCTCAAACTGACGCTTTTCTTCCTTTGTTCTTCTTGTTGTTTCGTGTTCTTTTTTGTATGTGAATATATATATATATATATATAGCTAGGATCAAGGTTCACGAGCTGAGGGGTAAGTCGAAAACCGAACTGTTGAGCCAGTTGAAAGATCTGAAGGCAGAGCTTGCTCTCCTCCGTGTCGCCAAGGTCACTGGCGGTGCCCCCAACAAGCTCTCCAAGATGTATGTACCACTCTCTCTCTCTCTATATATATATATATGTATGTTTGTATCTGTGTGGGATAAAATGCTGTATTCATATTGAATTTGAATTGGTGCATTGTGGATGCAGAAAGGTGGTTAGGTTATCGATAGCACAGGTTTTGACGGTGATTTCGCAGAAACAGAAGGCAGCTCTGAGGGAGGCCTACAAGAATAAGAAGTACCTGCCCCTTGATCTGCGTCCCAAGAAGACCAGAGCCATCAGAAGACGCCTCACCAAACACCAGGTACCAATCTTCCACTAACCTACTTGTTCAAAATTCACTCCTTTGCTTCCACTATTTTCTTTTTCTTTTTAATTCGTAAACTAATATGGCACCTTTAATCCTGGTTTAGGTGTTAATTGTCTCTATCTGTAATATATGTCCAATAAATTTTATACTCTCAATATTAATCGAGATCGAAGCTATTTTCTTGTGAAATATGGAAATGTATAGAGATTACTAGGGGTCTGTTAACACAAAATGGCCTCCTCCGCAATCCTTGAGCTAACTCAATTTTCTTGGTCATATCACTGATTCAATTCAAACACGCATTGACATATCTCGATCCTGTTTTCTTACTGCGTTTTTCTGTTCTAGTTAGATGCTTAAAGGATGTACTAAATCTAAAGAAAATTCTCGTCTTGTCAAGTATTTGGTCCAGAAACTTCTGTCAAGTTCAAGGTCATTTTCTCTCCCAATACCCCTGAGTCTTTCTAGATTGCTTAGTTTCTACCCTCTACATCCCTAAAATTAGTGACCTGAGTGGTCTTTAATTTTTATTGGGAAAATCACTGATTTCATTCATCTTCTCATTATTTAAACTGAACCATTGTAACATGCCCCAAACATGCAGGGGGCTTAAGCTGGATGAAACCAGATGTCTAAAATAAGGCTCTCATTGCCAATCCTGTATCGAGACCTAGGAAATGTTATAATGATCTTTAGGCCAAGGCCTCGAGTCAATTATTTCCCTGGTAGTTCTTTGTTAGAAGCCCAAATTTGATCTAATAATAAGCCACCTGTGAGCTGTTTTAAAAGGATATTTTAAAATTGGGCATTTCTGGCTGATGAGCTCAGGGGAGAGCTTCTTGTTTTGGTCTGACCACTACTTTATCTATTAGTGCAATTAGGCAATCTTTGCTGGATCTCTTACCTTGTCCAGCATGCGGATCATATATGAGGAAAGGCTCCGGCTGGCTTATTTGGTTCCACGTTGAATGGGATTTCTTCGCCAATATAGTGATGAACTACAGCCAGTTTATGATAGGTTAATCCATGCATCTATAAAAGGCTTCTGATTGAGAACTGACTACGGACTTACTGCAATAAGATGCTTAAACCCAAAGTGAACCTCCCTCAACTTTGTTTCTTACAAGCCTGACAAACAAAGCATGACAGTGTAATATATAAGAAATAAAGTATTGCACCTAACTGGATGTCTTTTTAGCTTGTTCTCTAATGCGTAGAAAATACATGTTGCCAAACTCATTCTCATTCTATTCATGGTATGAACGGACCTGGAAACTATTTCCACGCCTTCAGTCCTGATTGGTAAGTGGTAACTGCCACGTTGCTAGGTTTACAATTGCCTATATGCCATGTTACCTTAATTGATGGCTTTGTTATGTGGAAATTACCATGTTGCCTTGATATCTTAAACTAAAATGATAAAATGATGCCACAGTATGGCTAGTGGTTGTATCTTAAACCAAAATAATGCCAGGATATGGCTAAGTTTACATGCTTTTTTCACTGCAATTATTAAATTCAAATGTGGAGATGTTGGCATCCCAAAATGTTATTGCTAAATTGTGACTATTATGTCTCAAGGTGACAATGTTAAACAAATCTCATATTTTGTTCCGTTGTTCTATGTAGGCATCTTTGAAGACTGAGAGGGAGAAAAAGAAAGATATGTACTTTCCATTGAGGAAGTACGCCATTAAGGTTTAAAATTTGATTTACTTTACTTTTTCTTGTTCAGTTGATTTGATTTGGAAGGCAAAATTTGGTGTTCCTACACCTCAAACGCTTAGGATACTTGTTATTTTGATTTAAATCGATTTCTTCTTTGTTTGGTGGAACACAATATTAAATGATAACATGGGTATGAGTTTTTACTTCCTTTTCTTTTTCTGCCTTACGATTATTCACTATCTCCTAGTCTCATGGTTGGTGGAGGCTGGTTTGAACTTTGAAGGATGGGTTTAGAGTATAAAATGGATCACTTTTGGCGCAAGAATACCCACGCCAATAAAGCTCCCATGCTCAAGACCTCAGGCTGTAGAAAAGTGAAGGCAAAACACAATCATCACCAAAGTGCAGCACCACCCACCCATACAGGAACACTAAATAGACCAATATGCCACACTCAAAGAGGTAGCAGGGAGTAGTAAACTTATCATACTGAGACATCATGGAGCCATAAACAGTCTTTAATTGTTTATACCAGGCCATTGTTGGGACTTGGGAATGACCTCTCCCTGTAATGATGACTTTTTAGTTTTAACTACAAGTAATCAAAGCAAATTGAATGGAAAAAGGATCTAAAACAGAAGCAAATTCACATCCATTTTTATTGCTGAAAATCTTTAATACACACTGAGAAAAGTTGCATACAAGATGCAAGCGAAAGATTGAATTCACTATGCTAAGGCTAAAACTAAATTTTTATACAACATCTCTGTAAGAGGTGGAATAAAATCTTTTCATTCCTCTCCCTCGAATGACACTAGTGGTATGAGAAGCTTGATCAGAACACATAAAAAAAATTTACCTATAAGCACATCCTTTCAACTACTTCACTTTACATCTCTTCTTGTCAGCATAATAACGGACTGATTTGGGATCTATATTTTTAATTTTAAGACGCCATATAAAAATAAATAGAAAAACTTACTTCGACCACAGTGGGAGTCGAACCCACGACCTTTTGATCCGAAGTCAAACGCGCTAATCCACTGCGCTATGCGGTCTTGTGTTATAAAAAGAGTGAGGTCATATTATATAACTTATATTTATTGGTACTACTGCTTTTCATTTTCTTTGTTAAAACACATGACAAACCCCAATTCCCCCGGCGCGGGAACTCAATTCTCAATCTTTAATATTAGGAACTTTCATTAATCTGTGTAGAATTTTATTAGAGGTTTTGATAGTTTTTTTTATAGGATTGTATTGATTTCTTCAACATATTTTATTTATTTGTATCTTTGAATTTTATTTTTGTGTACTTACCCATGGCTGAAGGGCCGAAATAATGTAAAATATTTAAAAATTATTGCACAGTGCAAATATCACAAAAAAGAGTGAGAATAATAAAGTAACTCATTTAATAAATACAAATTATATATCAACCATTTCTCATATTTTAATGGCACATTATAAAAAATACAGACTTTATATATAGGGTCTAAGTTAAATTATTAGATAGATAATTAGAGAATTTTGAACCTAAATTATATTATATTATTAATTGGACTTCATGATCAATTCCTGTGACTTAAGGATTGATCTCTAACAAAGGAATTAATCCTCCCATAGTGCGAGAGATTGATGAATTTGCCTATGAACTCGAGTTTTGAAGTTTTCCTAAACCAATATATATATATATATATATATATAAAGACAATCTGAGAAGAGAGAGAAAAAAAAAACCGAGAGAAAAAATGAGTGTACCTTGAGATGAGAAAGGCTGTTCGTATTCGACAAAAAAAAATGGATTTGTTATGAGTTTCGATATTTATAACTTTTACCCTCAAATCCACCGGTTAATGAAATCTTTCAAATTTTATAACTTCTTTAATACACCTTAAACTTTTTTAAAATCATAACCGAATACCATCATATTTATATGAAATCTTTAAAAGTCTACAAAAGTCTACACCCTCCTTAGAGTGATTTAAAGTGAAGTTGTTGACTTAAATCATCTTCCTTCAGTATCCTGAATTGCAATTCCAACAGCACAACCACTATAACTATGAAATTTCACTAGTTTTATAGTCTTGCGCTATCTTGTGTTACAATTTTAACGGTGCAACAACCAGTAATGTAAACATCTAGGCATTCAGACTATATATTCGTGATTTTACAATCATAATTCCCATTGGAGTGATCTTTCAGTTCACTTGTGTTTTCAATCTCGATAAAGCTACTTCACATTCTATGCAAAACGAACAAATAATAATTTCCTTTTCAGATCAGGGTAGCACTAGAGTGGCCCTATGTAGAGTTATACAAATACATAACGTCATATATAGATTGTGGGTGTCGCACAAGTACACGAAGGAATTGTTCCTATTTCTTAGCTTTGGATGTAGAAAAGGAAGCTTCTGATGCATCTCACTAAATATTTCATGAAAGAAAAGTCCTATAATTACATACCGGAAGTTATTGGCAAGTAATTTTATTTATAATAATAATAATAATAAAATACTCGGAAGTTCCCCAAGAATTCCATCTTTCTTGCAAATGTTCAGTTATTTTTTGCAATTGATAATAAAAAATTAGATTTGTATCTAGTTTTACTTTTTTGGTTCAACACCCTTAATTTAAGGAGACACTTCATGTATTCAATTCTATATTTTATTGTAGGGCGTTAATGATGGATGTTGTTTTCCCATTACATTATTTTAGAAAATATACACACCCATACATACATACATATATATATATATATATATATATATATATATATATATGGCCAAAGTGCAATAAATCCCCCTCTAGCTTTAAAATGGTGCACAATACTCCCCTCTTTTTTTTTTTGTGCATTAAACACCCTTCAACTTATAATTTGGTACAGATTGCCCCTATCTGGCACTATTGGGATTAAGAATTGATATAAAATGACAGAAATACCCTCATAAATAAAAAAAATAGAAATAAAAATTTTAAAGAAAAAGAAAAAAAGTGATTAATATATCAAAAAATACCAAAAAAATAAAATAAAATATAACTTTAATTTGTCAAAAACATTTACCCAAAAAAACAACTTTAATTGACCAATTTTTTTTCTCTGTAAATTAAAGTTTTATTTTTTTTGATATTTTTTAATAATTTGTTTCAGTATTTCGGCAAATTAAAGTTGTTATTTTCTTTTTTTGATAGTTTTTTTGGTAAATTAATAACTTTTTTTCTTTCTTTTTTTATTTTTAATTTCTATTTTTTTATCTATGAAGGTATTTTTGTCATTTTACATTAATTCTTAACTCAAATAATGCCAAATAGGGGCAAACTACACCAAATTATAAGTGGGAGAGTATTTAATGCACCCAAAAAAATGAGAGGGTGTATTGTGCACTATTTTAAAATTAGAGGGGAGTTTATTGCAATTTGGCCTATATATATATATATATATATATATATATATATATATATGTCATTAGTATATTACTAGCTTTAAGTAATTGTGCGTTTCGAAAAACTTGAACAAGGCTCTATTTATCTATCATTCTATCATCTCATGTTGAATTAACATTTCAAAATTAAGGGCCCGTTTGGTAACCGTTTATGTTTAGTGTTTATTGTTTAAGTGTTTATATAAACAGTGTTTATGTTACGATTTTGTTTATCCATAAACATGAGTGTTGTTTGATAACGAAAAAACGTTTGACTTATTTTAATTTTTTTTTTTAGCATGGGTGCCCCTAAGTAACTATTTCTTATTATTAAGTATATTAGTAATTATTCATATTGTATCCAATATTTTTTTCTTAAGGCAATTGATGCTCTTTAATTCTCTACACTTGATAATTCTAATACTTTGATCGTTGTATCAAATAATAGTCTTTTATAATTTTTTTTCTTTTCATTTTTTCACTTTTAGTTTCAATTTTTAATTAAAATAATATAATCACCATTTTAGATAAAAAAGAAAAAAAAGTTTTTTTTTTTAATAAACATAAACAATAAACATTATTTTGGTGTTTAGGATTTGAAGGCTTATGAACAGTGTTGTTTTAAAAACGTTTAGATAATTTATAAACAAAACAAAAATTATCAAACATGTTTATTCTAAAATTTTGTTTTTATAAATAATAAACACTAAACATAAACGGTTACCAAACGAATCATAAGTCATTTTATTTCGTACAAATTCTCAAACATCTATCATGTAGCTTTTAGAGTTGAAAAAGAACTATCATGTGTCGGATATAGATACACTGGCACAATTTCATCCATTGTAGTTCTACTCGTTGGTGTAAATGCAATACTTTCATCCATGACTTAGGGAGCAAGTATTATAATTTGTAATATCTAGGGAAGGTTGAGAGTTCATGTTATGTATCACAGTAGAAAAGATGTTGATGTGAGAGTTGTTTGTTAAAAAGAAAAAAGGAATAGTTATTTAAGTTTTAAATATATATATTTTTAAGTGTTTGATCGGACTGCCCACTTTTTCTTACCACATCAACAATCAACACTCGGTTAGACCGGTTTTACATGCACGTTGTCTGCCAATCAAGAATTTGACATATGCAATGTAAACCAAGTCAATTCAATTGACACAATGGATTACTCAGCCAAAAACAACGGACCCAAATAGCCATGAGACTTGTTGTTTGTTTCCAGAGAAAGTGTAGATTCTCACGTCCACAACTGCAGATCGATATTTCAAATTTAGGACAACAAATTAAGTTTTGTCACTTGAGTGGCTAAATAACGCGTCAGTATAAGTCCCCGAAAATATATATATACAACTTGGTTCCTAGTGAAAACATTTGACCTGCCATCTTTTTCTAAATGCATGTATATGTATACAAGTCAAGGGAGGCCAAACCGATACATGTGAATTGCCTTATGGTTCAATTTGTTCAGATTAATACCCGCATATATGTGACTGAACTAACGCGGTATATACAGTGATTGTGACACAAAGGCATGCATGCGTGTCTTTTCTTACTCGTATGAATATGATGTCCCTTTCGTGTGTTTTAGTTAATTACATTCACACACCATGGTGAATGGATCATTATGATTGTTTAACATTAGGTTGGATCTATGTATGAGATGGGTCTTATTATATGGGTCAAAGTGACTGATCTCAAACTTAAATATTCGTTCACGTTACGGAGCTAGAACATGTTTGATTAATTTCCCAAACGAAGCCTATATTTTAAGAAGACAAAAATTTACAACTTAAATTACTGATGGAAATATTAGATGATGCTTCCTAAATTTCTATTGTGTAGAATTATAGAATTTTTGTTTAGAATTTAAACGAAGTGCATTTTTTTTATAAAAAAAAAAAAATGTAACTTAATTTGTGTGCTTGTTTCTATATATTCAAGTAACATTGTTTTTCTTTTTAATGAATTATTATGATGTTGGAGTTGGATTTTCAACGCAACAAACAATTCCACATTGATACTATATATTAGAACACACTTTCTAGCAATGGGAAATTGTTACATATAAGAAGTTTTTTTATTGCGTGATGGCAATTTAACTGTACTTTAATATCATTTAATGTCTCGTGATTGTCACAATTGTACAAGCTCCTCGAACATTAAATAGAGTTCACATGACTCAAAAACTAAGTTAGAGCAGTCGCGATCACACTTGGCATTCTTATAATTGTGATTATATATAGATGACACTCTTTAGATCACAATAATAAGAAAAATGTGAACAAGTAACCGAAAATGGGCAAACAATTTTCAAAGTGATCACATAAGTCAAAGGAGCAGAAAATATCTAGCTCCCTCAACAGTCACCAATAATAAATCTGGAAATCATTACCTTAGTAAGTTAATCATATACTACGATGACTCGAGTGTCAAATTAATGTTTTTTTTTATTTTGATAGTGTATGGAATTGGGAATGAACAAGGCCAACTCTAACAGAATTCCATTATCGATTGTCTTTTAATTAGACAGGTTTGTTATATTTCTTCAAAAAGTAATTAACTTCATGTCAACCTTTTCAGCTTTTCTTTACTTTTTTTGTAATATTTAGTCAATTCTTACATTATATCAACAACATTTATTGGTTGAGGAATACTTTTTTCCTTTCGGAGCATTGAAATTTCTTTTGTTTGCTTTGAATTTTGTTATCTGAACTGAATCTTCAACTATATTTAATCATTGATGTCACAGGATTATTTAAGATACAGGTTACGCGTCAATTTTTTTATCAAAACATATGTTATTCTCTCTCTCTCTCTCTCTAGTTAATTAGTCAAACACATATACACACCTAGCATTATTCTCGTATTGTGTTTAGAATTAAGTTTATGTATTTCTCTTTACATTTTAGTTCATAGTTCAATTTAAACTCTTGAACAATACATCCTCCTTTGATTTTATTTTATTTTTCTTAAATATTACAATTCTACAATTATTTTTTACTTTTTATTTTTTCTAAGAAAAAAAAAAGAATATCGAACGATCATACTTTGAAAATTAAAATTAGTATCCTTTGAGATTTGGTGAAAGCTATCACCTAATTAATTTAAGAGAAAGTAAGGGTGATATATGTCATTGATTATGTCACATATATGATGGGATGGTTATATTTGACTTGATCACAATGATTTCTAAATCTAGCCTGCAATATATACTCTAACACTTGCATTGAGAATGGAAAAAAGAAAGGCAGAAACAAGCTTCCATCTTTAGTGTGAGGAGGTTAATTAATCAAAAACAAAGCATAATTAATTGTTATTTAATTAGGTGACTATTGGCTGCTTTATATATAATATAGTAATCATAAATTGACTTGATCAACTAATTATAGTTGAACAAGCTTCCTCAATTCCTGGTGCTTAATACTCCAACCACAGAATAATCTAATCATTGAACCATAATATAGTATTCATATATACTAACGACTTTATAACAAAGACTAGGAACCAAATCAATAATGATAATGTATATATATAAATCTCTCTCTCTCTCTCTCTCTCTCTCTCTCGACAGCTAAAATGCAATCTAGGTTGACATTTACCTATCACCACCTTCAACTTCAATGAATCCCTTGGAACAGTTTGATAACATTCGAACTCAACCCACGGTAGTAATGTAGGCTAGCTAAAAACCAGTGTGTGTGTGTCTATCTATATATATATATATATATATATATATAATATTGCAAAACGCTAGATCCTGCCAAGGTCAGTTCATACATGGCTGTGACTGGCAGATGAAACTTGTGCACTAATGAGTAAAGGTGTACGGTACGATTTCTTAGAATTCTTGGTGGAATCGAAACTGAAACTGTTTTTAACGATTTCTTAATTAGAACCGTTGACTTTAGTACAGTACAGTTCGGTTTTGATTCTTTACGGTTCCGGATTCGGTTCCTCAACGGTTCTTTGTCAAAAAAAATTTTGAAAAAAAAAAAAACATTGGCAAGATACATACTCATACTTGTGCACCACTAGTTATAACAATATATTATAAGCTAGTATTTATTTATATATCTTATATTATATAAATATATAGAACATTAGAACTTAGAAGCTAAATCTATTTATCTATATATTATATATTTTATAATTTATATATAAATAGAATACTAGAATTTAGAAGGTATTAGTATTTATTTATATATTATATATTTTATACTTTATATATTATATATTTATATAGAACACTAGAAATTAGAAGCTATTATTATTCATTTATATATATATATATATATATATATATATATATATATTTTAACAGTTTCGATTTTAATTCCTAGTCAAAGAATCGGAACCGAAATCATAGTGAACGGTTCCTAAAATTTTAACCGAAATTATAGTGAACGGTTCGATTTAATTCAGATACAATTTCTTACCATTTTGATTTCATTCATTCTTTGTGCACCCCTATTAATGAGATGTTACGGAGTGAATCCAACTCTCACATTGTTAAAATTAAATATAGAGAGGGATGGTTATGTTGCAATAGATTACGTCATGGCTTATGGGAATTTACAAACGGTCACATTCTTAAATTGAATATAGATTATAGAGAGGGATGATTAGTGTTGCAATATATATATATATATATAGATGATGTTGGTGGATTTTACCGACGTCATGGCTTATGGGAGTTTTGGAGATAAGAGACACAAAAAAAGCCATGAAGTAACAGACAAAAAGTACAATCCACAAAAATCATATCAATTCTCATTTATATTATATTTTAGCCAGCTTGTGGGAAATGCCAGTTTCATCTGCCACTATATGCATGTCATCCTATGAGTCACCTTCGTATCAGCGGCTATATATTTCTCCGCAAGAAACAAAGCATTTAAGCGAAAACAAGAAGAATATACAAAATATATACTGTATAATTTTGCATGTGTGCCATAGGCTATTATTTACATGTATGTATTCTATACTTCCATAAATTTAGAGAACATCGCACTGATTCCGCGAAGAGAAAAAGTGATACAACAAGTTTGTATAATTTCGTTAATTACAAAACATTTTCTAAACTAACTAATTAAGGGTGGTGAAAAGATTGAACTCTATTTTCCATCAATAAATTAAGGGATTATGTGTAAAACAACTGTATAAAACTTCAGCTTACAAGTATCACCAAAGTTCTGGCTTAGAGGTTGAGGCATGTGCGTGAATAGATATACATATAAATATAGAGCAATACTACACGTCTCGGATAAATATCACGAATTTTAACTCGAATTTATGTGACAAGTGATATAATCCATTATTTTAGGAGATAAAATTAAATGGTAAGTTATTATTGGTGGGATCCTCCCCATACACAGAGTTCCTATGGTATTATCACCTGCCACATAGATTCAAATTAAAATTCGTAAAATAAAATTGTGACGTTTAGCATTTCTCATAAATATATAGTCAAAAGAGTATATCAATATTGTCCAAGCCACAAGCGTTCACCAATTTTTTTATTTTTTATTTTTAATTTGTGTTGTGTGTTTAATTATGTATATATAATGTTCGGTGAATCTTGACCTAGCTTCTATTTGACTGTGTGGCTCTAATACATATTCAACAATTAATCAACCAATCACCATTTTTATGATTCTCTTGCATTTGTATTAAGGACCAAGATTAATTCGATTGACACACCATATACTACTATATATATATATATATATATATATATGCGCCCTCACACTCTAAATTTATTAATTTGGAAGAGCACCAGAATTTTACAGTGTTACCTAGAGAAACAGTATCACTACACACTTTAATTTTAATGTATTATTTCAATTATTTTACACATTTTTAAACATGTGCCAAGATTAATTTGATTGACACACCATATACTAATACATGTACTTTGGATTTTTTAGGTGACATGTACCAACTATTATTCTAAAGACTTGATTTTTTTTCTTTTTTCTTTTTTAGTAAGTAAAATTAAAGGCTTATTAGAACTTACAACACTATATTAGGTTTTTTATTGAGATTAACAATTCAAAAGTTAGTGTTGGTGAACTTGTACACAAAAGATTGAGAAATCGAACATTGTACAAGTTAGAAAATAAGTAATATAAAAATTCATGGTGAACTCATTCTACTCTAAATTTCATAAAACAATATTCCTTTGTCGTGAAAATTGTCAAAAACTCATCCTTAATTTCCTCCTCTAATAATCACTGAAATTGTCAAAAACTCATCCTTAATTTCCTCCTCTAATAATCATTGTATGAACTTGGTAAACTTTTCATTAGTTTCTTCTTACGTACTCCAATTGCCTTCACGACAAAGGGAAAAACGTAATAATAGTAAGACCGCGTACACTGGGTCAACCATTTTCGGTAGAATCCAAAAGTAAAACACAGTCCACGCCACACCACCTCTCTATATATATTCACCCTCACGTCTCTAACTCTTCTCAACTTCCTCTCTCACGCTCTCTCTAACATCTCCTTCTTTCCAAAACTCTCAGCTCAGACACCATTTCCTGCAAACTTGCAACACATCCATCTCTCTAAAACATAAAGCTCTTCCATATACAATAAACTGAAAACCTATAGATATAGTGAGAGAAACTGGTATATATAATATATATAGAGATGCCAAGAAAAGGTATGAGGAGTGTCTTGTATTCATCATCCAAGCCTTCATCACCTTTGCACTCTACTACTTCTTCGCCTTCACGGAGTAGTACTGCGTCTCTTTCGACACCTCATCCCCGCACCTTATCTGCGTCGAAGTTGGAACAGAACATTGATATTGCTGAATCAATCATCACAAAATGGGACATCGAAGCTTCGACGTACTCTAAAGTCGCATCTCTCTTTTCCGAAGATCGGAGAGAGGCCAAGGAGTTTCTCAGATCCGTGAATGACTTGCAAACTGCGATGCAAGTCTTCATTTCGGAGAATTTGAGCTCCGAGAAGCTTGTTCGACCTCATAACTTGATGGCAATCGCTATGAAGAGACTTCAGAAAGAGTTTTATCAGATATTGTCAACGAATCGTAACTACCTAGATGCGGAATCCCTTACAAGCCGATCGTCCGGAGAATCCACGGCCAGAACGAGCACTTCAGATTTTGAAGATTATACATCGGAAGATGAGCTTCAGATTGCTGGTAGTTCAATCTCCGAAATGGAGAGAGTCTCGGAGAATGCGATGTCCGATCTAAAAGCGATTGCCGATTGCATGATTTCATCTGGTTATGGCAAGGAGTGCATGAATATTTACAAAATTATGCGAAAATCCATAGTTGATGAAAGCTTGTACCATCTCGGAGTTGAGAAATTAACTTCGTCTCAGATTCATAAGATGGAATGGGAGGTGATCGAGATCAAGATCAAGAACTGGTTGGACGCCGTGAAGATAGCCGTGAGAACTCTTTTCCACGGTGAAAGAATTCTCTCCGATCACGTCTTCAGCTCCGTGAAAACCAGAGAGTCCTCCTTTGCAGAGATTTCGAAAGAAGGCGCACTCACTCTGTTCGCATTCCCCGAACTCGTCGCCAAATCCAAGAAATCACCGGAGAAAATTTTCCGTGTACTCGATCTCTACGAGTCCATCTCCGATCTCTGGCCTGAAATTGAATCGATCTTCTCATTCGAATTAACCACCAACGTCCGGTTGCAAGCCGTCAATTCTCTCGTCAAGCTCGGCGAAAACATCCGTGCAATGCTGTCTGATTTCGAGACCTCAATCCAAAAGAACTCGTCGAAATCGCCGGTCACCGGTGGTGGAATTCATCCTCTGTCTCGTTACGTCATGAACTACGTCGTTTTCCTCTCCGACTACAGCGGAATACTATCCGACATTGTTGCCGACTGGCCGTTGTCCGCACAGTCTCCGTTGCCGGAAACTTACATCTCGAGTCCTAGCTTCGACGACAGCCCAACGTCGTCGATATCCATAAAGTTCGCCTGGCTCATACTGGTCCTCCTCTGCAAGCTCGACGCCAAAGCCGCGCTCTACAAAGACGTGTCCCTATCGTATCTATTTTTGGCAAACAATCTAAACTACGTCGTCTCAAAAGTCAGGACATCAAACCTAAGACTGCTCTTAGGCGAAGACTGGTTGATAAAGCACGAGACGAAGGTGAGACAGTACGCAGCGAACTACGAGCGAATGGGATGGAGCAAAGTGATCTCATCGTTGCCTGAGAATCCAACGGCCAATATTTCACCTGAAGCAGCGAAGGAGAGCTTCAAGAGATTCAACTCGGGCTTCGAAGAGGCGTATCGGAAACAAACATCTTGGATCGTACCCGATTCAAAACTCCGAGACGAAATCAAAGTTTCGCTCGCCAACAAACTCTTGCCCTCGTACCGGGCGTTCTACGACAACTACCAGGTGATGTTCCGGCGAGATGTGGGCGTTGATTCGTTAGTCAGATTTGCCCCTGACGATTTGGGAAATTACTTATCTGATTTGTTTCACGGAAAGGGAGCTTCGGGTAGTACGTCGTCGTCGTCATCCCACTCATCGCAATCGCGTGAACGGCGTTACCGTTGAGACGTTACGTCAGTTTTGATTGCCGGCCATAGATTTGTTTTTGCACGCGATGGATTTTGTGCATAACAAATGAAATAACGACAACAGAGTAAAGATTCAATACATTCTGATGCACAGTGTAGAATAGAAACATTCTCGATGATTCTTTGTATTTTTCGTATTAAATAATACTATAATTCTTTTATTCGTGAGATTTATGGAGTTTTCCAAATATTTCTTAAGTTAAAATGAAAAGAGTAAAAATAACCCGTAATAATGTGATGCAATAATTGTGATATACTAAGATGACATGTACCATTCTTAAAACTTAAAATTTGAGAAAAAAAATGTTAAACGTTATAAAATTATTTTATGAATTTTTATCATGAATGATGTAGCAGGTAACATGGAGAGTTAGTATTGGTGAAATTCAGTGATAATATCATGGGACTCTGTGTATGGGGGAATCCCACCAATATTAACTCTCCATATTACCTGCTACATCATTCATGATAAAAATTTATTAAATAATTTCATGACATGTAGCATTACTTATTTTATTTAAAAGATAAAAAAGATATCTGTTATGATATTATTGAATCACGTCAATAATTTAAAAAATATTATTTTTTGTTTTGTTTTGAAAGAAATTTTTTTTTTGCAAGAGTGAGTGAGGAGTGTGTGTTCTTTACCCCTTGAAAAAACTGTCATTTATTCAGAAAATGAAAATCAACCTATTATTCCTTAGAGATTTAACAAAAACCATGATTTGTTTTCACAAACGCTTCCATTCAAAATAGTTTTGTTTTCTTCCTAAAAGTCGTAACATTCAACAATATCTTTCATATGTATGACATGCTTTAATGTATATACAAAATAGATACCTACAATCCTGGATATTATAATAGAAAACTTTCAAAATACCCTGGTTTATCTTCCTATTTTTCTACTTTAATCAAATTAGTTAGGCCTCTTCTTTATTATTTTTGAAAGGTAAGATTAATTGTATAAATGTATAGATATGTGTATGTACATGGCCCAAACCAAACAAAGGCCGAAGCCCAGAATAAGCTTCAAAGCAAAACATGGCAAAGCCCAACACAAACGATTCCCGCAAAAACAATTTTTTGTGAATTTTCTCCCAAACGATTCCCACATAAAACATATAAAAAAATTTGTTTCTCACAAAACTAGTTGAATTATATTTTAAGTTCCTGTTGTACCCATGTTTCTATGGGTTGTTTTCTGTCTTTTTTCCTTTTTCAATACAATTTTTTTTTCACAAGATGTACGTGAATCAAAACTCAACCTATTTATTTTGGATACAGTGGATGATATACCTGAATTATAGTTGAGGCTTCCAATCCCAAATATACTCTAAATTTGTTAAATTAATTATGCCCATATCAAACAAAAAAAAAAGGGAAAACTATACTTAAATAAATTTAGGAGGTCTAAATAACAAATTGGTCTATTTTAAAAGTTTATTCTTAACTTTTGTTGAATTAAGCAAAATAATTACATATGCAATGAAAATTATTATTCAGATCCAAAATGACATTCAATCTCTTATTCCAAAATATCAAATTATCCTTCTTAAATCAAATAATTCTTTCACTTAATAAATTAAAAAAATATCTGAAATATCGTTTGGTTTCTGAAAAATTGCAGGAATATAAAAGTAATCTTGTAAAAGTGAACAAATCTATAAAGTAAAGCAAAATATATGTTATACAAATACTTGTGAGTATGTTATTATGTTATAAAGTAATCAAAATTAAACCGCCAGATATGGCTCTGAATAACAATCAAATTCCTTTCCTTCTTAGATTAATGCAAGTGGATACATTTGTGATATCACAATACATCAACTATAATTGATGAGAATAAAGTAGATTTTTCAGATGTGCATGGTAACTTTTCAGTCTAGTATGCCTAAAAAAATTTGAGATTATATCAGAAAGAAAGATTACATCAAAACATCATGAAGAGAGATTATATCAAAATATGAGGCACAAAGATAAGTAAAATCCAAATTTCACAAGTAAACTCCTATAAATTTCAAGTATGTCTGCAAATGCAAACAAAAGTTGAGCTTTATCAGCAAATGAGTTATGAGTCATTCTACATAGAATATGTCTATTCACTAAATCAAATTAAGAACATATTTCAACAATCAAATATTAATTTGATAGTTGATAATGACAACTTAAAAAAATGACTAATAAAACTGTTCATCACATTGAAAAAATCTCAAAATTAAGAATCATTGGCAAATGAATTTGCCATACAATTCAAAATATGTTCACTAATTTATTATTTGAAAAAAATAAAAAAGCAGCTTACTAAAGCAAAATAAAAAGACTATATTTTTGTGATAAGAGATGATCAACGACCAATAATTTATCTAGACAGTAGTGCTTTGTAATAAATTTGATTTCTTCTAGTGAGACGAAAAGTAATGATCGGTTAGATTTTATTTAATCACGCACAACACTCTTTCAGTCGTACAGAAACCAAATGGAATTTAGTATGGGTTGGAATAAGAGAATGAAAGGCATTTTAGTCTTGAATAATAACTTTCAATGTATATGTGATTATTTTGTTTAATTAAACTAACGTGAAAAATAAACTTTTAAAATAGACCACTTTGTAATTTAGACCTCCTAACTTTATTTAAGTATAGTTTTCCCCAAAAACAAATATTAAACCAATAATGAGTTCCACCTAAGAAAAATATTACGAAATCTTATTTCAAATATAAATAGCAATTATTTTATGATTATATAATCCATCATTTTATGAAGGATTTTTTTAATAAAAAAATAGACATAAACAATTGAAGTATAAAAGAATTCATCTAACACATTCATTTATTTTTATAGTATTTGAAATTATAAGGGTAATTTTGGTAAGTATAATTATTTTGTTTTCACTTTCATGCTATCCAAATTAACAAAATAAGATTTTTTCATACAACCTCTTTAACGAATACTTAGCCTTACAAATTGAAATAAATCTTCAGTCTATTCCTTTTTTTTCTTCAATGTTGTTTTGCATTAAAACCTAAGTTCCTAGTCAATAAGATTCACTTATATGTGTTTAATATTTTTACTTTTTGCATTAAAACCTAAGACCCTAATCAGTAAAATTCACTTATACATGTTTAATAATAGGTCCACTGTATACAAGTTGATTTCCATCCAATTTTTTTACCAAAAACAAATGTATATCTAAGGCTAGACAAAAAATTAGTGAAACCGGAACCGTAAGAAATAGTAGTAACCAAACCAAACCATTCACTACGATTCTAGTTCCGGTTCCAAATTTTAGAAACCGTTTACTACGGTTCCAGTTCTGGTTCCAAGTCAAGGAACCAGAACTGTTAGAAATATATATATATATATATATATATAATATGTTAGATTAGATTATATACTTCCTATTATAGATTTGCTAATTTCAATGAGCTCATTTGCGGCGTTTTTGTATGTGTTTCGTAGCCACTGTTGGTAACATCACCAGATTATTTTTACGAGCCTCATTTAAGAGGATTTCTTGTCTCCTAGGTTTACTTAGCCCCCAAGATTACGTGCCTATAAATAGGCTTTTATGTATTATTCATTAATATCAATTCAATCATATATAATATTATTCTTTATTTCTAATATGGTATTAGAACCTACCAATTTATGGTAGTTTTCATTGTCCATCGCCCTCACCGCTGGGATGATACCATCAGCTTCATCCCCGGTGGTTCAGATCAATCATAGAAAATAGTTGCCGCCTTTTATATATTTATATATGTGTGTGTGTGTGTGTGTATTATGCAAAGTATGACAGTCCAACTCAAGTTCAATTCATCGGCTCTCACTAGCATTTGTGTGTCAAAGTCGATGATTTCAATGAGTCCCTTTTTCTGATTTTCAAATCAGATTTCACTCCGACGAGCAATTTTCAGTTTTACAATCGCTTCAACGAGTTCGCTCTTTTGCAGCGTCTTTGTATATGTTTCGCAGCCACTATTGGTAACATCAATAAATGCTTTTACGAGCCATAACATCTGTGTGTCAAAGTCAATGATTTCAACAAGCTCCTTTTATAATTTTCAAATCAGTTTTCGCTCCAACGAGCTGCTTTCGATCTTTTCGACTCTTTTACAGCTTCTTTGTATGTATTCACAGCCATAATTGGTTACATCACCAGATTGTTTTCGTGAGTCGAATTCAAGATTTTGTCTCCAAACTCAAGTTGGCTTCATACGACTCACCTTGAGTTTGTGGGGGCTGTTAGATTATATACTTCCTATTATATATTATATATCTTTTCTTAATAGATTTCTTACACCTTTTCCTAAACCATTTAAGATTAAGATTTCTTATCTCTTAAGTTGCTTATAAATAGGCCTTTATGTATCAAACTTACAATATCAAAATCAATTCAATAAATACAATTCTCTTTTTTTATTTTTAACAATATATAATACATAAATGACTAATAATAGCTTCTAAGTTCTAGTATTCTATATATATATATAATAAAATATATAAATAAATACTAATGCCTTCTAAATTATAGTGTTCTATTTATATATAAAGTGTAAAATATATAATATATAGATAAGTACTAATAGATTCTAAGTTATAATGCTCTATATATTTATATAATATAAGATATATAAATAAATACTAATAGGTTCCAATCTATTGTTATTACTAGGGATGCACAAGTATAAATGTGTATCTTGCCAATATTTAAAAAAAAAAAAAAAAGTGACGAGAAATCGTTGGAGAACTGGAACCAGAACCGCAAACAACTGGAATCGAACCAAACCAAACTCAACGGTTCCGATTCCAAAATTAAGAAACCGTTGAGAACGGTTTCGGTTTTAGTTCCTATTCCACCAAGAACCGTAAGGAACCAAAGCGTGTGCACCCTAACAAATATCACACTCTCTCATATGCCATATCACTATTTTTTCTACCAAGTACTATTAGACCATTATATTATATGGGGTAAAGTGTTGACGTTAAAAAAAAAAAAATTGTCTATCATCCTTGTCTAAATTCCTTAAAAAAAAATTGGTCACATAAATTTTTTTAGGTAAACTTCATTAACACCTCCTGAGGTTTGATGTATTATCAGGCGGTTACAACTTCGTATTTTTTGTCAAGAACACCCTCTGTCAAAATTTTCAATTTTTTAATAAGTGAAAGTACCTAATTGCCCCTAATTATTTAAATGAATTTTAATATAAAAATATTATAATTTAAAAATGACAAAAGTACCATTCTCTTTATACCTTCTTCAACCACATAAACCATAACCACCACCACCACCACAGTCATCGTCGTCACTCTCATCTCCTCCTCCAACCACAGCTGCCACCAACCACAACCACCACCACCACCACAGTAGTCGCTCACATCTCCTCCTCCAACCACAGCCGCCACCAACCACAGCCACAACCATCACCACCACACACAGCCGCCACCACTACCATAGTCGCCACTCTTATCTCCTCCTCCAACCACTACCACCACCATAGCCGTCACTCTCATCTCCTTCTCCAACTACAACCGCCACCAACCACAACCACCACCACCACCATAGTCGCCACTCTCATCTCCTCCTCCAACTACAACCGCCACCAACCACAACCACCACCATCACCATAGCCGGCACTCTCATCTCCTCCTTCAACTACAATCGCCACCAACCACAACCGCCACCACCACCACAGCCGCCACTCACATCTCTTCCTTTAACGACATTAGCCACCAACCACAACCACAACCACCACCACCACCACCACCGCCACCACAGCTGATTCTTTCTCTCTCATCTCCTCCTCTGACCACAACCTCCACCAACCATAACCACAACCACTGCCACCATCCACTAAAATTAAGACCTAATTTTTTGCCTAATTTGAGGATTGAAATTAAGACCTAATTAAATATATATGCTAACATTAATATTTATAGAAATAAATAATTAAATATATATGTTATATATATGTTAACATTAATATTTATAGAAATAAATTATTAAATATATACGTTAACATTAATATTTATGGAAATAAATAATTAAATATATGTTAACATTAATATTTATGAAAATAAATAATTAAATATACAGGTTATATATTATATTATAAATATATATAGCTAGAGAAAAAGAAAAAAAATATTTCATTTTTTTATTTTATGTTAACATTAGTATTTATGGAAATAAATAATTATATATTTAGGTTATATATTATAGTGTATATATATATATAGATAGAGAAAAGAAAGACAATTTTAGTTCCTTTTTTTTTATGTTAACATTAGTATTTATGGTAATAAATAATTATCTATATAGGTTATATTATTGTGTGTATGTATATATATATATATATACAGAAAAAGAAAAAAATTAATTATTTTTTATTTTATGTTAACATTAGAATTTATGGTAATAAATAATTATATATATAGGTTATATTATTGTGTGTGTATATATATATACAGAAAAAGAAAAAAAAATTAATTTCTTTTATTTTATGTTACATTATTATTTATGAAAATAAATAATTATATATATATATATATGTATATATATATATACAGGGTTGATGAAAGGGCATTTTGGTCCACTAAACAGGGTTAAAAGAGTAAATTTAGTATTCAAATAGATTAAATTATTATTTTTTGTTGTTTTTGAATTTCAAGTTAAGTTGCCGAACTCTCATATCAGTAATATTTAGCTTTTCATTTTATGTGACATCCTTGCTACATGCACTTAAATGCTGTCAATTGTGCCCTAGCGTGAAAATTCCCCCAATTAAATGAGTTGATTCAAGAAGAGGAAAAATGAAGAAGAAAAGAAGTCTTCTTATACCAAGTCGAGGAGTGGTGTAATGGAGAAGATAGAGGGAGGATTTTCGCTCTATAAACTAATGGTAGAAGCTGTGCAGGATATTTAATGGAAGTCGAAGAATGCTGCGTATTCGGTGATTTTGGAAGACATTTTTACTGCTTCCACTTTCTTCCAGCGAAAGTTGTCTCCCTTTCAGTTGAGAAAAATATAATTACAGTGAATTTCCGGAAAAATATATATATAATTACAGTGCCAATTTGCTTATACATACATGATTATGCACAAGTATAATTTTCCTTCTTGGTACTACCGAACATAAAAGCATGGCTTCAGCCCCTTCCTTTAGAATTAAACTCTGTTACACTTGTGTAATCCGCATTTAAGATATTTTTTTATGATATTTAATGTCAATTATTGTATAAAAAATTTCAAAAGTTAATTAATAAACTCTGTTTATGTTTATTATATAATTGTTGTGGCTGTGTTCTGGAACCGTGATAGCTGGCCCATGTAATCATTAGGGGTGCATAAAGAATTGGTGGAACCGGAACTGTAATGAACCGAACCGAACCGTTCACTACGGTTCTAATTCTGGTTCCAAATTTTAGGAAACTATTCACTACAGTTCTGATTTCGGTTCCAAGTCAAGGAACTGGAACCGTTAGAAAAAAACATATGTAATATATAATATATAAATGAATAATAATAGCTTTTAAGTTCTAATATTTTATATAAATATATAATATATAAATAAATACTAATACCTTCGAAATTTTAGTATTCTATTTATATATAAAGTATAAAATATATAATATATAGATAAATATTTAGCTTCTAAGTTCTAATATTTTATATATTTATATAATATAAGATATATAAATAAATAGTAATAACTTCTAATCTAATGTTATTACTAAGGGTGCACAAGTATGAGTGTGTATTTTGCTAATGTTTTAAAAGAAAAAAAAAATGACAAAGAACCGTTGAGAAATCAAAACTGCAAAAAATCGAAACCGAACTGAAGTCAACAGTTTTGGTTTTGGTTTTAAAATTAAGGAATCATTATAAACGGTTCTAGTGTCGGTTCCACCAAAAATCATAAGGAATCGTACCGTGTGCACCCCTAGTAATCACGTATGACTCCGTATACACTTTCTATCTATGCCCAAGTTTATACATACTGCAATGAAGACTATGCAGTACATTCAGAGTTCCCCTTATTCAATTCCTCGCTCCTGGGAGATTTGATAGGTCAAAATTGTTTACCAAGTCACCTTTTTTCTATTGTTGAAAATTTAAAGGAATTATTAGGGTTGCAAACGAGCCAAGTTTTTGACTCGGCTTGTTAGTTCGTAAACGTGTTCGTGAATAAGCTCGTTAAATAGGTTCGATTATAGTTCGCGAATATATATATATATATATATATATATATATATATTATTAAATGTACAAAGTGTTTCAAATCATTTAGTGATATAAAAACTTTTTTATTGATAAACTCCATTTATTAGATAAAAACTCTTTTATTATAGTTATATACAATTATTAAAAGTACGTTTCAAATCATTTAGTGATATAAAAACTCTTTTATTGATAAACTTCGTTTATTAGATAAAAACTTTTTTATTATAGTTATATACAAACTTTTTTAAGTTTTTCAAATCATTTAGTGACATACAAATTGTTTTATTGATAAACTTCATTTATTAAATAAAAAATTCTTTTGTTATAGTTATATGAAAACTCTTCTATTAATAAACTTCATTTATTATATAAAAACTGTGTTTCAAATCATTCACTCCTATCAAAATTTTTTGGCTAATAAACTACTCATAATAGACTCATGAACTTTATCAATTATCCTATTTCACCAATTAAAATTTCTTTACTAATAAACTCCTAAATATTACATATCCGCTCTTCCTAAACTCTATTTATTATTATTTTATTATAATTAGTGATGGATAAGATTTTCTATTAATAACAGTCCAATTGAACATCACTTTTAATCATATTTAACAAATATATATCAAATAATTTAGAAATTTAAAAAGATAATAGATGGATGGTTTAAAACCTTATTGCACAAGGGGTATGATTTATGAAATCACTTTCAGCAACAAGGATTGTCTCTCTTTAACTCTCAGGTAATTAGGTTATAGTATATTTCCACTGGTTCGAGTTTCAAGTCTCTCATAAATTTATATACATGAATACTTATATATGTGTGTGTATTGGCTCTTATTTTTTTAGTTTAATTTCTTTAAGTCACTTTGATTTCATTGTTCTGAGACATATTTGGAACTCATGGACGGTACTTACTTGAAATTACTATTTATTTTTCATTATAATTTTAAACTAATCGAACACTATTTATTTGGGAAATGAATTTGAGGTATACTAACTTTGTATTATAATCTTTGACAGTCTGTTTAATCCATTTATTCTTCATTTTGTTTTTTGATGTGGTTGCTTGAGATGAATTTTTCATCTTTATTATTTTGTACCAAGATTTGATATGCATATATTTTATTGATACCAATTACATCCAACTGATTTTATGATTTGATTGATTTCTTAAGTGACAAAGCTCATGTGGGTTACCTTCAATCTTTTGCAGCGACTCTGTGTTTGAGACGTTTGATGCTAACATATGTCTCTGCTGCGTGAAAATTGTGGATGCAAGATTATCGCTTGTAGAACCTTTATTTCATGAGAGAGGGCAAGTCTATCATCCTTTAGAGCAAGATTTGAATGTGGAGAGTATTGAGTCACATTCTCTTTTTTTTGTGAAATTAGCCAATCTCTAGGTGGCTCCTTGCCTCCTTCTAAACCAATCGCTTCACATTAGACCTGTCAATGGATCAAATTTTGGTCCGAATCTGATTCAAATTCGAGCCAATAATTAGGATATGGATTGGACATTTAATCCGATAATCCGTTAGCGATTCGAATCTGATAGCTAAACAAATTGGATATGGATTATAGTCGATCTGATCCGATAATAATCCAACCAGAAATAATTTAATATATAATTTATTTTAAATATATTATCTAATGTTATAACATATAATATTTACATACTATTTAAATATTTTTTATCATTATTTTCTTCTTATTCTTCCTTCTCTCTATTTTGTCTTTCATTATAGTTTTTTCCTTTAATAAAAAGTCAAATACTTACATTTTTACTACTTTTTCTTTATATTTTATTTTTCTTTCCTATTTTGTTCCTACTCATTATTTGTTAATCTCTTTTGAAATTACTTCTTTAAAAAAATATATTTATTTTTTCGGATTGGGTTATCGGATCAGATATCCAATTAATAACAAATCGGATAAGAATTTAATTATATATAATCTGTCGAGTTATCGAATCGGATCAGGTCGGATCACCTATATTCTTTATCGGGTTCGGATAGGATTAGGCCTAATCCGATCCAAATCTAATCCATTTATAGGTCTACTTCACATAACAAACGTGCTTCTTCTAAGGTAAACTATTATCAAGGTAATAGATGGCTTTCTCTCTTATAGCTTTATCCTTCCGTCGAATCTTTCTTAGGAAATGGTGGATCAGATTCTTCCCATAGCTCGTGAAACATTTATAAAAATTTTAGAAGTTTATTGGTCAAAGAATTTTGATATAAGTGAATGATTTGAAACACAGTTTTTATATAATAAATGAAATTTATTAATAAAAGAGTTTTTATATAATTATAAAATTAATATCAATCATATATTAATACTTCTTTCTCTCGATGATAATGGTGTTAAAAAACAACTAATGAACTACCATGAGAAAAGTAAATTTACCAATAGAAGTTTTGATTAAAGAAAAATACAAAAACAACGCGACATATGTCATAACTTCAGTAATCTATACAAGTCACTAATGAACTAATGAAAAACAATTTAGAGAAAGGAATTGAAAATCTTGAACTAATGAAATTGAACAAGCATTAAATCAAAAACGTTATTAAACAATTATATATATGTATTTATATTTGTATATAAACCCCTAAGGAAATTAGAGTGAAGATGTATATAAAAAAAATGGACGAAGCGAACATAAAAGAAAAAGAGCAATACATATCTTTATGGGAGAAAGAGAGAGAGAGTTGCTGAAATTGAAACCAAAAGGGATAAAGAGGAGAAGAAAACAAGATGTTTTTAACTAAATTATTTTGTCTTTCTTTGGTACTAAACTAAACATGAGATAAGGAGTTTGTTATGTTTATTTTTTTATTTTTACTAATATATATGTGTATATATACTTGATAAATCCTAATTGTTATAAATTTTACCGAAATATATATATCCTGTTATAAATTTTTGTTAGTTGTGATCAATAAAAAATACAATATTATTTGTATAAGGATTTAAAATAAGATGTTAAGCTCAATGCAAAATTATTTGTATAAGAAATTCAATTAAGACTATAAATTCACTCATGTCCATGTGCATCGCACATGCTCTTCAACTTGTATATCTATATCTGTACTACTATTAAAAGTAGAAAGCTATTTTTTAGTTTCAGTACACTTTTTTTTTATTTTTAAATTAAAAAAATAAAATTAACGAAACAAAACCCTTTTTCTTTTTTATTTTGAAATTCAAAAAAATAGAATTACCCAAGCAAAACCCTTTCTCAAGCAAAACTCTTTCTTTCTATTTTTGATTTTTTTTAAAAAAAAAACCCTTTCTTTTTTTATTTTTAAATTAAAAAAATAGAATTACTGAAACAAAGCCCTTTCCCAAGAAAAACCTAAACACCTAAAATCACTCTTCCTCTCGGCTATGACTCTCCAAAAATAGAATTACCTATGCAAAACCCTTTATTTTTTTTTTCTAAATTAAAAAAAATAAAATTATAACCCGCAAAACCCTAAACACCTATAAAATCACCCTTCCACTCCGCTACGGCTCTCCATTCTTTCTCTTCGTTCTCATTTTTCTCTCGACTCTCATCAACACGACTCTCAGCTTCTTCTCAGATCTCATCAACAACCATTCGATTCGGTTTCATCTCGGCTTACATGTGAATTCTTTTCTTTGATTTTTTTTCTACTCATTGTTTGTTATTAGCTTTTGAAATCAAAATTTTTTAATAAAAAATTACGTTTGTAATTAGTCATGTTATCGAATTGAATATATAATTAATAAATCGAATACAAATTTAATGATAAATAATCATTGGATTTTATCAGACGGTAGGAATTTGATCCGTTTAATATGTGAGGTCAATTTCTGAATAATTGTAATATATACCAAACAATAAGCAACAACCAACACAAACACGTTCTTTAAGCTTTCAGTGTCTTTAGGAAAAAAAAACTATCAATTCTTTGCAATTTGTGTTTGTCAATTGTTTTAACATTACTCTCATTTCACTTTCGCTTCGCAACTGTGTGAAACTATCATTGTGTGTGTATATATATCAATATATATTTGTGTGCATGTGCGTATGATACTAAGACATTAAGTTTACGCACTTCCTTTTTCATTATGATAACATTGATTAAAGAAATGAAGTGACATCTTTAATTTTTCTCTGTGTGTGTGTGTGGGGGGGGGGGGGTAGTGGAGGGCTTGCCAAATTATAGATTCGTGTGATTCATGTGTAATTAGAACAAACCAAGGGAGAAAATTGATAATGGTTTTGTAATCAAATTAGTTCTGTTGGGATTTAAATTTTATATATATACACACACATTATATTAAATTAATATAATCCTCTATTAATTTATTTTGTAGTTATAAAATTAGTTTAGTTGGGATTTAAATTTTAGATATACACACACACACGTTATGGCCCTGTTTGGGGGAGCTTCTTAATATTAAAAGGACTTCATTGATAAAGCCTTTGTAAAAGGAATTTTGTTAGAAGGAATTTAGGAGAAAAAAGACGTTAGGCTAATGCATTTTTTAAATAAACTTAAACTTTTCATTTTTTTTTTTACAATATTATCCTTTATCCTTGACAACGATTACAACCCTTAAAAATCGTGAAGTCAACAATGGAAGGAAGTTGTGGTGGCGGTGGTGGAGGTGGAGGTGGAGGTAGTGGTGGTGGCAGTGGTGAGAGGCGATGGTAGAAGTGGAAGTGGAGGTAACAGTGACAGTGGTGGTGGTGGTGGAAAGCAGCGGTGGAGATAATGATGGAGTTAGTAGTAATGGTGGTGGAAAGCAGCGATAGCAATGGCGATGGAGGAACGAGGGACCAAAAGAGAATATAACACAATCTTATTAATATATAAATAGTACATGAACAAATTAATAAAATAACAAATTTATTTCAAAATAAAATTTGACTTTTTAAAATGAGGTTCTAAAAGCAACATTTTTTTACTTCTCTGAAATGGGCATTTTGACCATTGGCTTCTTTGGAAAGGCCTTTACTTATGTGTAACCAATCGTCATATTTTTTTAAATGACTTTCGATACTTAGAAGGACTTTTTGAGGCTTTGGGAATCTCCCCCAAACAGGAACTATATTAGATCAATGTAGTCCTCCATTAATTTATTTTGTAGTTTCTTATTCAATGAAAGCCTCACCAAATTCAGTGATTTACTCTCGCTTCACAAGACTTACATAATTTCTAATGAAAATGTGAGTAGAGTGAATCATAGATATAACAGTGTGCAGAATGAGTATAAACTAAAGTTTAAAAGTGATACCACAATTGAAGTTGAGGAGCTTGAAGTTGTAAGTTTAGAAAAAATAAAATATAATTTTGTGAACTTCAAGGACTTGAACAAGTACATTGATAATAAAAAAACTATAGGTTTGTTTTCTTTTTAACTCTTTACTCTCCTTATATATATTTTCCCTTATACATAAATCTATAAGTTTAATTTTTACTATCGCTAGATGTTTTGGGAATCGTTATTAAACATACCATGCATTCAATATAGCTAAGAAGAACAATGGAAGGACATCCAAATTGCAAGACTTCATTATAATTAGGGGTGGCAATTTCCTCCGCCCCGCTCCGTCCCTAATGGAGGGAATTTTGTTCGCCCCTAATAGGAGTAGGGGTGGCTATAATTTTTTTAAGAAAACCCATATAGTACCCGCCCCGCCCCGATTATATACATACACACACACACCCATATATTACTTATATAAATATGTTATACTAGATATATGGCAGTCACTAGGTTATCTTGTTCTGCTCTATCCTTTCTTTATCTTATGGCTAAAAGAGAACTGTATCTATCTTGTATACATAATAAATCTATAATAAATAAAAAATTATTGAAGACCAAAACCGCTTCTATCTCCATCTACATATGATGTATGTTTGTGTCATTTTCTTTGATCTTATATATTGGAGTTTTGATTGTAGGAGTATTGTATCATCGTTTGGATACATTTAGCCCAAACACCGAATTCAAAGCAAATAAATCAAAGGATTTTGTTATTTCTCTCTTTCTCTAAATGGGGCAGTGGTGGTATGCTTACCACAAACCCGTTAGGGTTATTAACGGGAGATGAATTTAGTATTTTCTTGATGGTGCGGGGTAGGGTTTTGGTATACTGGTCCCATACCCGCCTCGTTGCCATCCCTAATTATAATGGATATAAGATAAATTATTACAACACTACATAAATGCTCATGATTACCATTATAAATTATTAAACTAATTATTTTTTATAATCGTTCAAAAATAATTACTTTGATATTGTGGGACGATCTTGCTGAGAATGAATAAAATTTGATAATGAAGCTAATAAACGAAAGACCTATTATCACTGTTACACATTTGTCAATCAACACATTCAAAGGTAACTTATCACACAACATTGAGATTATTTACTTTATATTTTTTTATTGTATATAAATTAAAATAAATTAAAAAATAATATTATATTTTAGGTTTGGGTCTTCAAACACAATCGGGATTTACATTACAAATTAACATTAAAATTGAAAGAATTAAAGTATTACGATATTGGTTGGTTATTTATTTTTTCTTACTTACATTAGGTTTTAATTATTTATTTTACTTAAAGAATATCATGACTGGTAAGACATGGTTGGTGAAAGCTAATCTACTATCAATAGTTTAAAAATCAAACAGAAAATAAACAAAAATTATAACTTTCTTTATTTATGAAACTCATAATAAGGTCTAATTAATGATTGTGTGTCTATGTATTTGTAAATATCAGCAACATATTATTTTAATAATTTATTATGCTTTAACAGATTTGAAGAAAACGTAAATGATAAACACATAGATGCTCTCATTTCAAGTTCAAAATATCAATTATTCGAAGAGGCTGAAATGCTTCCACTTGAAGACATAATTGGAAAATCCGCAATGGCATTCAAGGTATTAAGTTATTATTATTATTTTATATATTCATTTATTTTTTATTTATTATATCACATGATTATAATTAATTTCTGTTAAAAAAATATATTTTGTCACTCAACTTGCAAAAAACACATTACTTTTTTGAAGCGAGAATTATAGAGATTAAAATGTATTCGAACCATGGTATAATGCATGTAAGCAATTCAAGAACAAAATTGAAGTATGAAATGATGGACTCAATTGTACTAATTGTAAAACAAAAGACGCTAAATGCTTTCAAAAGTATTATTATATTTTTAAACATTCTATTTTTTTTAAAAAAAATTACGATATGACAAATATGTCATTTTTATTATTATGTATAAATGAAGTATATTCATTTATGCAGATTGATGATGCAATTTCGAGTCAAAGATATAACAAATAATTTATATATCTAACGATATTTGATGATTCTCAATCATTAATAAATTGTTCATTATATGAGCTAATACAATTAAAAAGTCAGGTAATACTTTTTTTCTCACTCATAAAATTTATGGATAAAATAATTCATTTGAAATATATATTACTAAAATAAATTTGTTCTTTTTACAAGACGAGGAGATGAATGAATTTGACAACAAAGTAACAATTTGTAAAGAAAAATCGTTTCATTTTATGATCAAGATAGACAATAGTAAAAATGACGTAGTTAAAAATAGTTTTGTGGTGGTAGCTATCAAAGAAGTTTCACTTTAGAATGATTTATTTGAAGAAGAACTCAGAAATATAAAAATGATGAAGTGTTGAAAATTTTTGAACAAATAAGTTCCCAAACTTTCAAAAAGTGAGCAAGATGCTCCCTTGAGACCATTTTCAGCCAACTTTTGAAACAAAATTCCTAAACTACCTCTTATATATTACATTTAAAAAATGAAAAAAAAAATGCCAAAACCCCAAATTAATGAAATTAATGCAAGGATGATGGAGGTGGTAATACTGTTTACATTATACAAGGAATATTAGTTGAGAGCTAGCATTATTTTAAAATTTGATCTTTTTTTTAAAAAAAAATTACTTACTTTAATAAATTTAAAATAATAATAATAAGTGTATTTATAAAAAAATTGAAATAAAAAAAATTATTTACTTTATTAAATTTAAAATAATTTGATCTAGGCAGACCCGTGCCATCCAAGTCTTTGCTAATAAATACTTTTTTATTTCAATTTTTCTATAAATTCACTTATTATTATTATTTTAAATTTAATAAAGTAAGTAATTTTTTTTAAGAAAAAAAATCAAATTTTAAAATAATGCTAGCTCAAGTAATATTCGTTGTATAATGTAAAATATTACCACCACCATCATCCTTGCATTAATCTAATTAGTTTTAGTTTATGGCATTTTTTTGTTTTTTTAAATTTTTAAATGTTATATAAAAGGGATAGTTTAGGAATTGTATTTTAAAATTTGGCTGAAAATTGTCTCAAGGGGGCATCTTGCTCACTTTTTGAAAGTTTGAGAACTTATTTGCTTACTTTGTAAATACAGGGGGTATTATGCTCACTTGAAAAACCTAATTTTTTGCACTTTTGCCTTCTTATAATTTATACTTGATTCATTCCATATGAATAATAATTAACTTATAGTTTTATTTTTTTCAACAAATGAGTTTATATTACCAATATTATATAATTAGATATAGTTTTGGGTGTTTTAATTAATGTGTTTGGATGTGTTATAATAGTTTTGAATGTTTTAAATGTTATATTTAATTTATTTTTTATCCACTAGCACACGTGCTTTAAACTAATATATATATATGTGTGTGTGTGTGTATGTACATATATATTAACATAAGATTAGGGCACTTATAAGTTTAGTCCAGCCCAACCCAAACAATAAAATGACTAACCATTTTTTAAATAAAATAGACCAAAGTCGAAGAGAATTAAAACAGCCCAAAGCCCATGTTCTGAAAGCCCACTTCGGTATAATCTTTAACCAGTCTTTCACTCTCAAACCCTAGCCGCACTCCTCTGTTTACATCCCAATTAACGTCTGCCGATCTACACACTCTCTCTCTCTCTCTCGTTGCATGGAGGATCAAGGATGGTGACGGTGGCTTTGGTGAGATCAGAGTGCTAGCTTTGGCGAGATTGGTGGCTTTCCAGGTATTTCTACTTCTTATAATTTTGTATGATATTTCTTTTGATGTCTATTTAGTTTTAGACAGATCCGTGCATGTGTGTGTTTTGTGTGGAAAATGTGTGTATGTTTAGATCTGTGTTGCTGTGCATATGCGTGTATTTTGTGTGTAATATGTGCATGGCTATACGAGTTTCGAGCCGAGCTTGAAAAGCTCGTGAACAGGACTAAGCCGAGCTCGAACACTTGAGGTGGGAGCTCGAGCACCCTGCTGCACTGCCGAGCCGAGCTCAAACATGCTACTACTCGGCTCGGCTCGATTGCAGTCCTAGAAATATATATAGAATCTTGAAAGATCTCTCCTATATACTACGTACGTGTATATATATATATATATATATATATATCTCGATGTTAGATGTTTGTCCGCATAATTTTTTCTACTTAACCATGAACACAGGTCATAATTAATCAATCAACTCTATTATCTCTCAAAGTTTGATTATGAAAAGCAATGAGAAGAAGCAAAGCATGGGACGCCGAAAGATCGAAATTAAGAAAATAGATAAGCAAAGTAGCTTAATGGTGGCTTTCTCGAAGCGGGGAACGGGACTCTTCAAGAAGGCTGCTCAATTAAGTGCGCTGAGTGGCGCGGATGTGGCTGTGCTCGTCAAGTCCCCCGATGCCTTCGGAGCCCCGTCCTTTGACACCGTTGTCGATCAGTTCCTCCTCCAAAACAATTCCGGCACTTTTTCAGTACTTGACTCCAACAATAGTATTACTCGTTATAATCACGCTGCTCATGATGAGTTGGAATTCAAGAAAGATGATGAAGAAAAAGTAGTGATGGAAGAAGAAGAGTCAACAAGCAGTAGGTTTTGGTGGGACGCCGTGCCCGTTGATAAACTAGGGTTGCATGAGCTTGAACAGTACATGACTGCATTGGAAGCCTTGACAAAGAATATAGCGGCTCGAGCTGATGAGATGGCGATGCCGAGTGCCTCTTCCTCCAATTTTTTGGAATCAATTGATTCGGTTGATCCTCTTGATGATCTAGCAATGGATTACAGTGGAATTGATTTTGACAGTGAGTTTGACGGTGAGGTTTTTGGATACACAAATTAAATTAGGGTTCTTTTGATTAATTAACTATCTATTAGGTTTTCGTTAATTACCTATATTCCAATGTGGTTATTTGATTGTGGTGCTTGGTGTAATATATAAAATTTTCTTTAATGAAAATAGCTGAATTTTATCAACAAATATATATATATATATATTACATTTAAACATTGTGTTTGAATCTCTCTAAAAAAAATCACAATCTAATGGGGTAAAGTGTTAATTCCTTTAAAAAAAAAGAATTGGTCAAATGAATTTTTATTTTTTGTTGTTTTGAATTTCAAGTCAAGTTGCCGAACTCTCATATACAGTAATATTTAGCTTTTCATTTTATGTGACATCCTTGTGACATGCACTTAAATGCTGTCAATTGTGCCCTAGCGTGAAAATTCCCCCAATTAAATGAGTTGATTCAACGTTTATTTAGAAGAGAAAAAATGAAGAAGAAAAGAAAAGTCTTCTTATACCAAGTCGAGGAGTGGTCTAATGGAGAAGACAGGGAGATCCAAGTAGTGAGGTCGGCGAACTCGACCGGCTTTCATTCAAGCTTCTTCTATTGTGTCCCTCTGGCCTCTCTCCATCTCAGGTTCCACTACTAGTGCCATGATCGAATATATACACACAAACTCTTATATATATATGTATATATATATATCGGTACTTTCCAAATTTATATATGTATGCATGTATGTATTGGTAAATTCACAACATTGATTGAATCTTTATGCTATTTTCTTTCTTATTCTTCATGGTATTGTCTGATCATAATTTATTAATGTTGGATACATAAAGGTGTCGGTGGTTTTTGATGAAGCTTACGATAGAAATCCCCATCCGGGCGTTAACTTGGAGAACTCCATTTCTGGGGTAAGTTTTGGATTATCTGTCTTTTCCTACATTTATTTTCTTACACATTGTCAGTTTATATGAATATAAGCTTCATACTAGCATATATGTGTGTCAGTGACTCAGTCGATCTCTAAATCTATATATGAATGAGAGAATTACTAGCATATATGTGTGTGTATGTTAATGTCTGAATCTAGATGCATATATTTACTTCACATTGTACAATTTGCATTATGCTAATTTTAGCAAATCATTGGAAATTGAGTCAGAGGATGCAGTCTGTTGTGTTTTGCAAATGATACTATGTGCTATGGTATATTAAAATCACCTATTTCGAAAATCGTGTATCTGGCATGGCCATAGCATTCCTGAAAATAATGAAAAAGTTGCACATCAACTGGATTTAAAATGTGAAGTATTATGGTCCACTTTATTTGTCAATTTTTTTGGAATTCTTTTGGGGTTAAAAATTGCTACAAGCAATGTCATTTCATTTCATGACCAGGATTACACATCTGATTACACAAACAGTTTTTGTGTATCTATACTTTAAGAACAAAATGGATTGTGTTGTTATTTGTTGGACTTCTATACAGATCCTGAATCATGCATCGGAAATTTTAAATTTGTATTCTTTTGTTAGATTTGGGAGCGGAGGATTCAACAAAACTCATCACTCTTCAATGGGACAAAATTCAGAGTATGTGAATCTCCATTTGGCATTCAAGCTTCTTTCACTGAATCACTTTTGCGGGATTTTTTTATGTTACCTTTCACAGGTTCATCTGATTTTGGTACTTCCTTTAGACGATAGTGTATTAGTGTAGGTCTTGTCATATGAACAACCATGTAAGCATTATATGTCTAATCTCCTTGTTATAATCAGCGAAAAATTACAGAGTGCCGCAACCCAAAAAATATAGCTTTTTCTGATTCGGTCTGTTGGGTTTTCATTCTGCGGTTGTCCCTCCATTATATGCATATCCATGACTTGAAACTCATATATTGACTTATGTATTTATCATTTCATGTAATAGCTCATGAATTCTTAAAAATGCCTAAATTTCTATTTTTTTTTTAATTTAAAAAAATATATCTATAGAATCTGTCTAATACTAAAAAGGAATAAAATATAATAATCTGTGAGTATGATCATTTCCTCAAAAGCAGTCAATGAAATTCTATCTGTTGTTAACATTCAATGTTTGAAGTTCATACTAATTGACTTAGTGAAGTATAAAACTGCTATTGTCCTGAATTCAAAATCACATGATTATTTTTTGATTTTCAATGTATTGCTATCGGAGTGGCTCTATTCAATAACAAATAACTACATAATAATGTGTCTCTTGGTTGGACTTATAATGATCTATCATCTATGGTTATGGGAAACTTGTAGTATTATGGTTTAAAGGGTTGGAAAAAAAAAGGTTGTTTGGTGTTATAAAAGGGAAAGGGTTGAAAAATAGGTTTGGATGTGATAAGTTACTATAATTGTAGATGATACTTTGCTGGAACTTTCGCACGGTAACTAATTATGGTCTAGGAGTTCGTAGTAAAGGCAAATAGTAAGACAAGGATCAGGATTATGATATTAGGATTCTGGGATGGAAGTATGGGGTAGTTGTGAGTAAATCAACAAAATCTGATCGTAGAGAGGAACAAGAAATATATTCTTGAAATTCACTTAGACTTCCTTAGGACTTCTAAGGATTGCATCACAAGAGCAGTCAAAATATTCGAAATCTGCTGGAAATCTTCTAAATTCTGATTAATTAAATTAAAAGAATACATAGCTATATCTAGGTTTCTGGTTGGATTCTACATCTATTAAGGCTAGGACTCAAAGTTGGAATTTGAGACTTTCACTTATAAGGTCATTTTAGACCTACGTACGGCCGTTATATGCCCGAACTATAATGGCCAAGTTGAGAGAATATAGGAATAAAGAGCTTGTTACCTCAATGCACCTTTCATTTATCTTCAATTATTTTACTATTTTGCAGTTTCTTTGACTGACAAGAATTTCCACTGGCTGTAGCAATGTAAAAGAAAAAGAGAAAAAGGAAAATTAGTGAAGATTTAATCATTAGACCAGCTACTGACAAAATAAAATACATGAGTAACCCATCCATACCCGCAGAATTGTTCGCATGCTTTGCATCACTCTCATTGTACAACCGCAGTCTGCAGTTTATTCATATTATAGGCTATAATATATGTTATGCATCATTATATCATTTGACTTTTAACTTCCTAGTTTACAGAGTTTTTACAATCAGCGGCACTCCTTGTGCATTTTTCCTTTCTATTTTTCTGTGAAATTGTTTTTTTTTTTTAGTGCAAAATAAGATTTGTATCATGCTATCTTGTTTTGGTCCCAAAGTGAATCCAAAGCAAACTTTAAAGGTTTTGTTTTATATCAAAAGATTGAAAACAATACATATATACTCTTTTGGCATAGCTACCAAATTATACAATTGTTAATTTTACTCATTATATTTATTGTGTACAAAACGAATGGCAATTATGTCATGCAGCTCAAGATTTATCTTTTGATGTTTTATTGCAGTTGTAGGCTTCCTGAACCATGCCACAGATTTAATAACTTTTGGAGGTGACTAAAGTCAACAATGATGATATAATTGTTTGTAATTAGAGTAGAAAATTGAGATCCCGGTTTTAGTGTGAATGGTTTGACTGATGAATCTATAAAGTTATTTAACATGGGCAAAGGTTCAATCATGAAGGAACATTGATTTGTAAAAAAAAAAATTTTAAAATTGGATGCATCAACAAAATATCTATTATACATAAAATTATTAAACACCAGTTAGCCATAATTTTTTTTATAAATTTATCTAAAAAGCTTTATCTCCCAACTAATAGTTGTTCTCTTGGATTCATATTTTATTTATCAAGATATTGAGCATGGGAAATGTAGACTACTAGACAAAAACGGAAATGCAGTCAATTATTCTAATTCATTTAAAGTAAGTAAAAAAATTCATATAAAGAGCATAAAAATGCAAGTTAGAATAAACCAAATAAATCTGTTTCTTTATTATAATGAAGAACTGTACTCACTAGTCACTTCTTCGCTAAATAATTTTCTTCTTTGACGAAGCATGTTGTTTAAAGAATTAATGGAGTCACAATGATTGATTATACTTTAGTTTTCCATATTATCCTCTGTTGTCAATGTGGTTAAAGGGTGAAAAAGTTACTACAAGGGTGTACTGTTTGAGTGGCTATATCTAACATATCTCATTACACGCTATATTATAAGGTTCAAAACACTTTTTACTTTTTGAGCATGCCTAATAACTCAAAGACGTGTGTGTCTATATCCAACATGTTTCTGATACGAGCAAGGATCCCATCTTGAAGTGTTTGTGTTGCTTAGTGATGCAAAAGAATTAACATAATTGGGCTGGTGATCAGAAACATTTAGGACCTAATGCATATAATATTTGAATGCATTTACAAGTCATCATATGTAATGATAGGAAGTTATCTTCATACTATTTTATCATCTTTTCTCTATGAATTGATTAGTTAATTAATCAATTTACAGTATGGAGGACACATAATGCGTGGTGGGGGTGATTCCATTCAAGAGCCCCATGTATGCCTCCACCTTGGTTTGACAGATTATAGGTTCTCTCTCTCTCTCTCTCTCTCTCTCTTTCTTCATGTGCAATAAAAAAGTTACAAACATAATTTATTGCTTTCATTTATAAAATCTTGTTCCAGAAAGTTTCATATTGCATATTTCTGACTATATTTTTTAGTATTCGAAGCAAAGTTATAGTGAATGAAGGGGTGAGGAGAATCTTTGTTAACCAGTTGTTGAATTCAGGTATTTGTTATTCTTGTCATAAATTAACCCAATTAGGTTTATGAAGGAATTATATTCTAGAAGTTCCTTCTTAGAAAGGTTTTGGTTTCTCAGACAATGCTTATCTGTGTTCTTTTGTTAAATGTGAAAATTAAAATGTGCCTAGTTGCTAAAGAAAAAGGAGAATTCATCTTCAACTCTTGAATAATGTAAAATGGCAAGAGGTTGGCTTATAAGCAAAATGAATTGAAGGACAATATAAAATTTAAATTGCTTAACTTCCAAACAAGTAGTGTTCTTTGTCAATGCTTAAGCAACGTCAAACGGAGGCACAACTTGATTGACATGAAATGTAGTAGATATGAAATACCTAATTGGACCAGCAAAAAAAAAAGGCACATTTAACTGACTTGAAATGTAGTAGATATGAAATACATAATTGGACCAGTAAAAAATAAAAAGGCACATTTAACCGTTCAGATCTGATTCACAAAGCAAAAACTGCATCAGGTTTTGTCGATCAAGTGGTCTATTGTTAACTTCTTATTATTGGCAAGGTTTTTTGATCAATATGGTTGCCTTGTGTTGCACTGGAATTATGACATCTAAGATAAATTTTGTAAGTTAACAAGGGATGAGAGTTTACTAATATGAAATTTAATGGTACTGGCTTCCCAGCTATGCCCACCACAAATATGAAAAAATGTTTGATTGATAAAGATCCTGAACTGTTTATAGAAACAAACCACTTTTGCTTTATGTTTATGTGATGGATCCAGGACAATTTTTTGAAATGAGTGCATAGGAACTCAAATAGCTGCAGTCTCCAATCTTAATAAATAATGTTGGTAACTTCGTATCTGCATTGTTGAGTGCAAATTAGAAAATGTAGTTAGGAAAGAAGCTTAACCACATCAAACGGCAATCAAAAATCTCAATCATCATCTCCTTACACACCACTACTTTAATTCCCCTAATAATATAGAATATGATCTGGGACCTGTAACCTCTAGGGACCTTGAGCGTTCATATTCTGCTTACCTTGACACAATCATCTTTTTTCAAACTTGTGTCACGTCTCCCCTTTGCTATGAAGCCTGTTAACAACGTGCTAAATTTATATTCGAGATTGATAAAGTTTTCATCTACCTTTGTTGTTCTGTTTTCTTTTTCCCAACTACGAACACAGAGTTTGTTAGTGGACCTTCTTTACAAACAGCACCTGCCTAGATATATATGGTCTATCATATATTTGAATACATATTTTTTGTCAGTTAAAGGTGAAATCTTTGAGTCCACTGATAAATTCCTGGCATATTGTCACGAAAACCTGACTTGACTTAGCATTTATGAGATTAAACTACAATTCTGGTTTCTAACTTTAGATTTTGATATAACAAAGACATGCACCAGCAATAGTTTTATTCGGCTGTTGTTTGACTGTGCCCATAACTGAATATTTCTTGTTATTTTATTTTAGGAATTTCATTATGGCATTCTTTACTCGTAACTTTGTTATTTATATAATTTCTCATCAGCGCGTTTCTGCCACAATAATGATTTTTTCCTCCTCTTTTTTATGGTTTTTTTAATTATTAATCAGGACTTTCACGGGGACAAACTTAAATCCTTTGTGGGAAAAGTTTCTTGTTTCATCAGAAGGTAAAGCTGTATAAGTTATAATAGTTGGAACAAAGGTAATTATACTTCATATAGACATGCCATGTAAAAGGTTAGTTATACTTTGTATATTAACAAAAGAATTTATATTATTTACAAGATCCATAAATTGGTCTTATGAGGGATTCGGCGTCTCTGTCCTAGTGTCACCCCACTATAAAAGGGACACAAAAAGTGACTCTTCAACCCTCTCGAAGCAAAATGCTGATTCTGCTCTCCCCAGAAACACTACATAATCCATGACGTAGCCACATCCCAAGTCTTATTTCATCTTTGAACATAATAGCTCCCTATCCAATTCTGGAAGAGCTGAATCACCAAATCAGTGACTACTCATTTGACTCCAAAGATCGCCTGATTAAGAATCCACAGCTTCTTGGCCACATTATAGTGAATAAAAAGATGGTCAACTAACTCCCCATTCTTCTTTCCCATACAGCACCAATTGGGAACATCTCCCCCCTAATGATCACATTGTTAATTGTCAATATGTTTCCATAGTCTGCTAACCACCCAAAATACCACTTGTGAAAGGACCCTTGGAGTTGTATATTTTTTTCATGGAATATTTACTTTTGAAGAGCTAATTTACCCATCGTGATTCTTATTTCCTCAAATTTACCCTATTTCGAGGCCTTCCAACAAACCTCATCCTCTCCGCGCCTCTGCTCGAAGCTTTACAAAATCTCAAAAGTTCCACTACTGAATCAATTCTTTATCAATATTAAAATTGTATCAGTTAAAATCCATATAACTTGTTTGGTGTTGTTGACCAGATGCATTTGAAATTTTAGTAAATAGTCAGATCAGAATAGTTGACCAAATGTAATTGAATGGATTTAAATAAATGCATAATCTGACCTTTAACAGTCAGATCATAAATTATTTTCTTAGTATTTTATTTATCTAAATTCTTCCCACATGCCATCAAACTGGTCATCATTATTTCTCATAGTCGGACCTCATTTAAACTCTTCTGTGACTGTTCCATCCTGATCCATTTTCTAAATTCAAAGCTTCCATATTGGCCATTCAAATATTTATCCCACTACTTCTGTCCCTGTATCTACCATTACTTTCTCGATGACAAGACAGGACCATCTTAGTTGGGCATCCCTCATTTTATCACTTTTGAGGGTAGATTTTACTTGGACATTTATGTTCTATTAATAGTTCTTTACATTCATGAAGTATCTTAGGCCATGCTTGTATCTTTTTTGTTCAAACAAGTGCATTTGATTTTGTGAATTTCTCATATCGCCAACTAAATCATAAATAAAATGGAGTTTCTTTCATTGGCTTGAGTTGGTTGGTAATTCTTTGGTGGGTCGAGTCGAGTTTGTTTTGGTTCAATCATAGATTCTTACAACTACAAAGATTCATTTGTCAAATTTAGTAGTTCCTTAGGCTTATAATATCTGCTGCACAGACTTGATATGTAGAAACTAATGATTTAAGCGGAAAAATAATTCATGGAAAAGGCTTCTGAACCAAATGTGCGAATTGAATTTGGTGATATAAACACCCAAATCTTGCGTCATCTAATCTCCTCAGAATTATATACAGTTTTAGTCTTTGGTTGGTAGCTCTTTTTGCAAATGAGCTTTAAATCAGTTAGTTGAATTCCTAAATTCTTAATTTTAAAAACAAAATGCAGGTGAAGAATGTCATATTAACAAATAATGTTGGATCAGCATATAAACTACTAACTGTTAAGTTCAATTCTTCAATAAAAAATATTAGAATTTAGACTTAATATTTTGGGACAGCCTGAATCAAGTAAGACCTATGATTGTAATTGCCTTGATCTTTTTAGCATCCTCGAATACCATTCTAAATGCCATACCTGTACTTATTTGTAGATGATTACATACTGTGTGAGCACACGTCAAAACCACTGGGTAATGCTGCAGTTGTAGAGACATCTGACAATAAGATTTATTTTATTAGTATAGGTTTATTTTTTAATTATAATACCAAAATAAATAATATTTTTTTAAAAAAAAATTATTTTCATTCCATAAATTAGTGTGTGAATGTGAGCTCATTCGAAATCTCATTTGAGAGTTGTTCGACTTTGTTTATTACTATATAATTTTTAGTAAGATTTTTGTAGGTTTTATTTTTGTACGAATTATAAAAAAGCAAGCAACGACATCTATCCATTAATCTATACCCGTCACTTAGGCTTAGGCAGTTTGCCCTATCACCATCGTCAACTTCAATGAATCCCTTGGAACAGTTTGATAACATTCGAACTCAATCTCTTGCAACCCATAGTAGTAATGCAGGCTAAAAACCAGTATATTATATATATATATATATATAATATTGCCCGTTTTCAATACTTGATCCAGCCAAGGTCAGTTCATACATGGCCGTGACTGGCAGATGAAACTTGTGCACTAACGAGATGCCCCAAGTCAATCCAACGGTCACATTGTTAAAATTAAATATAGAGAGGGATGGTTAGTGTTGCAATAGATTACGTCATGGCTTATGGGAATTTACAAACGGTCACATTCTTAAATTGAATATAGATTATAGAGAGGGATGATTAGTGTTGCAATATATATATATATATAGATGATGTTGGTGGATTTTACCGACGTCATGGCTTATGGGAGTTTTGGAGATAAGAGACACAAAAGTACAATCCACAAAAATCATATCAATTCTCATTTATATTATTTCTTAGCCAGCTTGTGGGAAATGCCAGTTTCATCTGCCACTATATGCATGTCATCCTATGAGTCACCTTCGTATCAGCGGCTATATATTTCTCCGCAAGAAACAAAGCATTTAAGCGAAAACAAGAAGAATATACAAAATATATACTGTACAATTTTGCATGTGATCCATGGGCTATTATTTACATGTATATATTCTATACTTCAATAAGTTTAGAGAACATCGCATTGATTCCCCGTAGAGAAAATGTGATGCAACAAGTTTCTATAATTTCGTTAATTACAAAACATTTTCTAAACTAATTAATTAAGGGTTGTGAAAAACAATGAACTCTATTTCCCATCAACAAATTAAGGGATTATGTGTATATCAACTGTATAAAACTTCAGGGTACAAGTACCGTCAAAGTTTTGGCTTAGAAGTCAAGGCATGTGTGTGAGTAGATATACCTATAAATATATAATCAAAGAGTATATCAATATTGTCCAAGCGTTCACCAATTTATTATTATTATTTTTATTTTTAATTTGTATTCTGTGTTTAATTATGTATATGCCATGTTTGGTGAATCTTGACCTAGCTCCTTCTATCTGACTAGCTGACTCTCTAATGATCTACGAACATATTCAACAATTATTCAACCAATCACCATCTTTATAATTCTCTTCCATTTGTATTATTAAGGACCAAGATTAATTTGATTGACACACCATATACTACTATATATATATGTATGTGTGCGCGCGCGCATGCACTCTTTGAATTTACTAATTCGAAAGAGCACTACCGTGTTACCCGGAGAAATAGTATCACTACACACTTCAATTTTAATTTATTATTTCAATTATTTTACACATTTTTAAAACATGTACCAAGATTAATTTGATTGACACACCATATACTAGTATATATGCGCTTTGGATTTTTTTTAGGTGACACGTACCAACTATTATTCTAAAGACTTGGTCTCTCAGGATCAGGACTTGAAAGGGTCTCAAACCCAACCCCAGCCCCCCAAAGAACCTTTATAAAGCATACCGGAAATAGTCTCACTAGCTCTCAAATTTATAAATATGTATGTGACTGTGTCGCACTTTCAGCAATCATCAAGATATTTTGATCGTTAAAGTAAAGTTTAAACCCTGTAATTAATATAAATAATAATTACAATACAGATTATAGAGCGCATAGAAAAAAATAAATACGATTGGACTATGCTTACGCAGACATTAATTATAAGTTGACAGCTTGACATTGGTACCAATGACTAAGCACTCTCTGGAAATTGTATTTGATTGGTTGGGAGGTAAACTTCAAGTTCAAGAAAAATGGACGGCAACGTATAACACAGGATATTGTTGTAAGAAAAAAAAATGAAATGATTACATAAAGGAATTACATTTGATTTTAATATGATAAAGGAATTACATTCTCCGTAAGCTACACGCGCCTGCTTCATGTAAAGACATACCAGGAAATTTCCTCCTTCAAAAACTAAGTCTCCATATTTATGTTGAGAGGACAAAAACAAAAGCAAAATTTTGTGCTCGTCTTCCTTAATTATTATATAGTGATATATAGAGTTATACAAATACATAACGTCATATATAGATTGTGGGTGTCGCACAAGGACACGAAGGAATTGTTCCTATTTCTTTGCTTGGATGTATAAAAGGAAGCTTCTCATGCATCTCACTAAATATTTCATGAAAGAAAAGTCCTATAATTACATACCGGAAGTTATTGGCAAGTAATTTTATTTATAATAATAATAATAATAAAATACCGGAAGTTCCCCAAGAATTCCATCTTTCTTGCAAATGATCAGTTATTTTTTGCAATTGATAATAAAAAATTAGATTTGTATCTAGTTTTACTTTTTTGGTTCAACACCCTTAATTTAAGGAGACACTTTTTGTACTCAATTCTATATTTTATGGGCAAAGTGCACTCACACCTTATTAGATTTGCCTTAAACACACTCATATATAAAGTTTGTTTAAATCTACACTCACACCTTTAAACAAAATTGTATCAGTAATTTGCATGAAAAATTATAATTTTACCCATCAATATAATAATTATATTACATTTAAAAATTTATTAAAATAAAATGACTAAATTAACCCTTCAACCGATATATTACTATATTAGTGTCCCCTGAATTTAGTGAAGGGGCAACAAAATTCTTTGAAATCTTTTGTTTTATTTTTTAGTTATAAAAAAGAATTGTGAAATAAATAAATGAGCCTAATGTGTTTTGGTGATTCAATTTAGCAAATAATTTATATTATTTCTCTATTATGTGTATGACCCAATATTAGTTGTCACTGAAAAATAAAATTCAATTTGAAGAAATTCAAACCTTGAGGCTAAAGTTTACTTTATTATTAATCTTGGATGATGTTTTTTTTTTTTTTCCATTACTTACTTTTCAATTTTATCAGTGCCATCACTACTTTTTGAAATAAATGTATGCATACTTTGTAATAAAAGGCAAAATGCAAAATATCCTCTTTTAACTTTCTCATATTTGCAAATAAACTCTTGTAACACTCTTCGTATAGGACTCCTCTATTGTCATCTCTATTATTGCCAAGACACCACTGCCACCACCAAAGCCATGCTATCATTGTCAATTTTCATGTGCACTGCCATAGCAAACGATGAAAGAGAAAAAAATAAAAGAAAAAAGAGAAAATGGTGAATAATTAAGAGAGAGAAATAGATAAAATAAAGAAAAGAGAGGGGGTTAGATGTAGAGAGAGGGATTCGGGAAAGAGAGAGAGATGGAGGAAAAGAGAGAAAAAGAGACAGTGTGAGGAGAGAGAGATAAGAAGAATTAGAGAAAGTGAGCTTTGAGGGTGAGAGAGGAGGGAGAAAGGGAATAAGGTAATAAGAGTAGTTTTGTCAAGTGAAAAAGAAAAGTTTGGAGCAATATGGTATTTTAACGTGAAAAGTAAGGTTAAAAATATTTTTTTAGTTAATGAAGGGTAAAACAGACATTTCAAATAATTTTTTGATCGATGGATTTCAATTGGGGGGGGGGTGTGCAGTCAAACTCCAAACCTCAGGGGTGTGAGTGTAAGTTTAAGCAACCTTTGTATATGAGTGTGTTTAGGGCAAATCTCAGGGGGTGTGAGTGTAAGTTTAAGCAAACTTTGTATATGAGTGTGTTTAGGACAAATCTCAGGGGGTGTGAGTGTAAGTTTAAGCAACCTTTGTATATGAGTGTGTTTAGGGCAAATCTCAGGGGGTGTGAGTGTAAGTTTAAGCAAACTTTGTATATGAGTGTGTTTAGGACAAATCTCAGGGGGTGTGAGTGTATTTTACCCATATTTTATTGTAGAGCGTTAATGATGGATGTTCTTTTCCTATTACATTATTTTAGAAAATATACACACCTATATATATATATATGTCATTAGTATATTACTAGTTTTAAGTAATTAAACCTTCTGGAAAAACATGAACAAAGCTCTATTTATCTATCATTCATCATCTCATATTGAATTAACATTTCAAAATTAAGTCATTGTATTTGGTACAAATTCTCAAAACATCTGTCATGTAAATTTTAGAGTTGAAAAAGAACTATTGTGCGTTGAGTATAGATACACTGACATAATCTCAATTATACGTGTACAACAAATACCAAAAATATTACTATACGTGTGCAAGTACAATTAAAATTCACCCAATACACTGAATTCATTGTAATTTTTCTCCTCGATGTAAATGCAATAGTTTCATGCATGAGTTAGGGAGCAAGTATTATAATTTGTAATATCTAGGGAAGGTTGAGAGTTCATGTTATCCATCATAATATAGAGATGATGTTGATGTGAGAGTTGTTTGTTAAAAAGGAATAGTTATTTAAGTTTTAAATATATATATTTTTAAGTGTTTGATCGGACTGCCCACTTTTTCTTACCACATCAACAGTCAACACTCGGTTCGACCTGTTTTACATGCACGTTGTCTACCAATCAAGAATTTGACCTATGCATGCATGCAAATTAAGTCAATTCAGTTGACACAATGGATTAGTCAGCCAAAAACAACGGAAACACGCAAGCCATGAGACTTTTTGTTAGTTGAGTGGCTAAATAACGCGCCGAAAATATATGTATACAACTTGGTTCCTAGTGAAAACATTTGACCTCGCATCTTTTTCTAAACTTCATATCAACCTTTTCAGCTTTTCTTTACTTTTTGAAATATTTAGTCAATTCTTACATTAATTATATGATATCAACAACATTTATTCGTTGAGGAATACTACTTTTTTCCTTTCGGAGCATTGAGATGATAGGGTCTATTGTACCTTCCAAGAGATTAAATTTCTATTGTTTGCTTTGAATTTTTTTTATCTGAACTGAATCTTCAACTAGATGTCACGGGAATATTTAAGATACAGGGTACGCGTCAATTTTTTTTATCAAAACATATGTTATTCTCTCTCTCAATCTAGCATGTCAAACATATATACACACCTAGCATTATTCTCGTATTGTGTTTAGAAGTTTCCATATTTCTCTTTTCATTTTAGTTCATAGTTCAATTTAAACTCTTGAAAAATACATCCTCCTTTGCTTTTATTTTATTTTTCTTAAATATTACAATTCTCCAATTATTTTTTACTTTTTTTTTTTTCTAAGAGAAAAAAAGAACATCAATCGATCATACTTTGAAAATTGAAATAAGAACCTTTGAGATTTTGTGAAAGCTATCAACTAATTAATTTAAAAGAACTATAGGGTGATATATGTCATTGTTTATCTCACATATATATATCATGGGATGGTTATAATTCAATGATTTCTAAAGCTAGCCTGCAATATATACTTTAACACTTAAATTGAGAATGAAAAAAAGAAAGGCAGATATACCTATAAATATATACTCAAAAGAGTATATCAATATTGTCCAAGCGTTCACCAATATTTTTTACTTATTTATTTTTAATTTGTGTTATGTGTTTAATTATGTATATGTTATGTTTGGTAAATCTTGACCTACGAACATATTTAACAATTAATCAACCAATCACCATCTTTATGATTCTCTTCCATTTGTATTAAGGACCAAGATTAATTTGATTGACACACCAAGATTAATTTAATTGCATAAAATTGATATATCATGAAAAAGAGTTCATAAAGATTTTTTTTCTTTTTCCTTTTTTTTAATAAAAAAAATTTGTTGAAGAAATACCAGGGAGTGGGCGGAAATTTTCTTCATTGACCTTATAATTACTACAAATAGGAGACAGCTAATAAAAATCTTACCAGATAAGGAAAAATTAATAAAATGGATTGTCAACAACTCATCCTTAATTTCCTCCTCTAATAATCCACGCCACACCACCTCTCTATATATATTCACCCTCACGTCTCTAACTCTTCTCAACTTCCTCTCTCACGCTCTCTCTAACATCTCCTTCTTTCCAAAACTCTCAGCTCAGACACCATTTCCTGCAAACTTGCAACACATCCATCTCTCTAAAACATAAAGCTCTTCCATATACAATAAACTGAAAACCTATAGATATAGTGAGAGAAACTGGTATATATAATATATATAGAGATGCCAAGAAAAGGTATGAGGAGTGTCTTGTATTCATCATCCAAGCCTTCGTCACCTTTGCACTCTACTACTTCTTCGCCTTCACCGACTAGTACTGCGTCTCTTTCGACACCTCATCCCCGCACCTTATCTGCGTCGATGTTGGAACAGAACATTGATATTGCTGAATCAATCATCACAAAATGGGACATCGAAGCTTCGACGTACTCTAAAGTCGCATCTCTCTTTGCCGAAGATCGGAGAGAGGCCAAGGAGTTTCTCAGATCCGTGAATGACTTGCAAACTGCGATGCAAGTCTTCATTTCGGAGAATTTGAGCTCCGAGAAGCTTGTTCGACCTCATAACTTGATGGCAATCGCTATGAAGAGACTTCAGAAAGAGTTTTATCAGATATTGTCAACGAATCGTAACTACCTCGATCCGGAATCCGTTATAAGCCGATCGTCCGGAGAATCCACGGCCAGAACGAGCACTTCAGATTTTGAAGATTATACATCGGAAGATGAGCTTCAGATTGCTGGTAATTCAATCTCCGAAATGGAGAGAGTCTCGGAGAATGCGATGTCAGATCTAAAAGCGATTGCCGAATGCATGATTTCATCTGGTTATGGCAAGGAGTGTATGAATATTTACAAAATTATGCGAAAATCCATAGTTGATGAAAGCTTGTACCATCTCGGAGTTGAGAAATTAACTTCGTCTCAGATTCATAAGATGGACTGGGAGGTGATCGAGATCAAGATCAAGAACTGGTTGGACGCCGTGAAGATAGCCGTGAGAACTCTTTTCCACGGTGAAAGAATTCTCTCCGATCACGTCTTCAGCTCCGTGAAAACCAGAGAGTCCTCCTTTGCAGAGATTTCGAAAGAAGGCGCACTCACTCTGTTCGCATTCCCCGAACTCGTCGCCAAATCCAAGAAATCACCGGAGAAAATTTTCCGTGTACTCGATCTCTACGAGTCCATCTCCGATCTCTGGCCTGAAATCGAATCGATCTTCTCATTCGAATTAACCACCAACGTCCGGTTGCAAGCCGTCAATTCTCTCGTCAAGCTCGGCGAAAACATCCGTGCAATGCTGTCTGATTTCGAGACCGCCATCCAAAAGAACTCGTCGAAATCGCCTGTCACCGGTGGTGGAATTCATCCTCTGTCGAGTTACGTCATGAACTACGTCGTTTTCCTCTCCGACTACAGCGGAATACTATCCGACATTGTTGCCGACTGGCCGTTGTCCGCACAGTCTCCGTTGCCTGAATCTTACATCTCGAGTCCTAGCTTCGACGACAGCCCAACGACGTCGATATCCATAAAGTTCGCCTGGCTCATACTGGTCCTCCTCTGCAATCTCGACGCCAAAGCCGTGCTCTACGAAGACGTGTCCCTATCGTATCTATTTTTGGCAAACAATCTGAACTACGTCGTCTCGAAAGTCGGGACATCAAACCTAAGGCTGCTCTTAGGCGAAGACTGGTTGATAAAGCACGAGACGAAGGTGAGACAGTACGCAGCGAAATACGAGCGAATGGGATGGAGCAAAGTGATCTCATCGTTGCCTGAGAATCCAACGGCCAATATTTCACCTGAAGCAGCGAAGGAGAGCTTCAAGAGATTCAATTCGGGCTTCGAAGAGGCGTATCGGAAACAAACATGTTGGATCGTACCCGATTCAAAACTCCGAGACGAAATCAAAGTCTCGCTCGCCAACAAACTCTTGCCCTCGTACCGGGAGTTCTACGACAAGTACCAGGTGATGTTCCGGCGAGATATGGGCGTTGATAAGTTGGTCAGATTTGCCCCTGACGATTTGGGAAATTACTTATCTGATTTGTTTCACGGAAAGGGAGCTTCGGGTAGTACGTCGTCGTCGTCATCCCACTCATCGCAAACGCGTGAACGGCGTTACCGTTGAGACGTTACGTCAGTTTTGACTGCCGGCCTTACATTTTTTTTTGCACGTGATGGATTTGTGCATAACAAATGAAATAACAACAACAGAGTAAAGATTCAAGTATTCAACACATACTGATGCACAGTGTAGAATAGAAACATTCTCGATGATTCTTTGTATTTTTCGTATTAAATAATACTATAATTCTTTTATTCGTGAGATTTCTGGAGTTTTCCAACTATTTCTTAATTTAAAATGAAAAGTGTAAAAATAACCTGTAATAATGTGATGAAATAATTGTGATATACTAATACGATGACGTGTACCATTCTTAAAACTTAAAATTTGAGAAAATAAAAAAACAAACCTTAACTTATTCTATTTAAAAGAAAAAAAAAATATTTGTTATGATACTATTGTGTCACGTGAATAATTTTAAAAAATTTATTTTTTGTCTTGTATTGAAAGAATTTTTTTTTTTTCAAGATTGAGTGAGGAGTGTGTGTTCTTTACCCATTGAAAAAACTGTCATTTATTCAGAAAATGAGAGATTTAACAAAAACCATGATTTGTTTTCACAAACACTTCCATTCAAAGTAGTTTTGTTTTCTTCCTAAAAGTTGTAACATTCAACAATATCTTTCATATGTATGGCATGCTTTACTGTATATACAAAATAGATACCTATAATCCTGGATATTATAATAGAAAACGTTCAAAATACCCTGGTCTATCTTCCTATTTTTCTACTTTGATCAAATTAGTTAGGCCTCTTCTTTATTATTTTTAAAAGGTAAGAGTAATTGTATAAATGTATAACGATGTGATACATACATGGCCCAAACCAAACAAAGGCCGAAGCCCCAAATAAGCTTCAAAGCAAAACATGGCAAAGCCCAAGATGTACATAAACGTGGCCTCTTCTTTTATTGTTCCTTGAAGTACGACATGGCTAAAAGCTGTCCGAAACACTAAAATATGACAATTTATAACCAATTAATTATTTCCAAAATAAACCAAATATATGAAAATAACACAACAAAATATCATGGGAATAGATTTACATGCCTACGAAAATTAATGATTGGCAATTACAGGGAAAGAAAAAAAAAAACCAAGGCTGCGCTGGTTAGATGGAAGTAGTAGGAAATGACAAGAAATGAAAAATATTTAACTATTTTGTGAGTTTAGTAAGTGTGAAAAGAAAAAAATTTAGAAAAGTAAGTTTCTCGCAAGTAGTTAATTTTCTCTCAAACGATTCCCTATAAAACACATGAAATTTTTTGTGAATTTTCTCTCAAACAATTCCCGCATAAAACACATGAAATTTTTGTGAATTTTCTCTCAAACAATTCCCACATAAAACACATGAATTTTTTTGTAAATTTTTTCCCAAACAATTCCCGCGCAAAACAAATAATTTTTTTGTGAATTTTCTCCCAAACGATTCCACATAAAACACATGAAAAATTTTATTTCTCGCAATAGTAGTTGAATTATATTTTAAGTTCCTACTGTCCCATGTTTCTATAGATTGCTTTTCTATCTTTTTTTCCTTTTTCATTACATTTTTTTTTTCACAAGATTTACGTGAATCAAAAGTCAACTTATTTATTTTGGATACAGTGGATGATACCAGAATTATAGTTGGGGCTTCCAACCCCAAATATACTCTAAATTTGTTAAATTAATTATGCCCGTATCAAACAAAAACAAGTGAAAACTACACTTAAATAAAGTTAGGAGGTCTGAATTTCAAAATGGTCTATTTTAAAAGTTTATTTTTTACTTTAGTTGAATTAAGCAAAATAATTACCAATGCAATGAAAATTATTATTCAGGCCCAAAATGCAATTCGATCTCTTATTCCAAAATATCAACTTATCCTTCTTAAATCAAATAATTTTTTCACTCAATAAACTAAGAAAATATCTGGAATGTCGTTTGGTTTCTGAAAAATTACAAGAATATAAAATTGTTCTAGTAAAAGTGAACAAATCTATAAAGTAAAGCAAAATATACGTTATATATTCAAGCACTTGTAAGTATGTTATTATATCATAAAGTAGTCAAAATTAGACCGTCTGATGTAGCTCTGAATGGCAACCAACTTCTTTTCCTTTTTAGATTAATGCAAGTGGATACACTTATGGTGTCACAATACATCAACTATAACTGTATGCGAATAAAGTAGATTTTTAAGATGTGCTTGGGTAACTTTTCGGTCTGATATGCCTAAAAAAATATGAGATTAGACCAGAAATAAAGATTACATCATGAAGAGATATTATATCAAAACATGAGGCACAAAGGTAAGTAAAATCCAATTTTCACAAGTAAACTCCTATAAATTTCAAGTATGCCTGCAAATGCAAACAAAATTTAAGTTTTATCAGCAAATGAGTTATGAGTCATTCTACATAGAATATGTCTGTTCATTAAATCAAATTAATAACATATTTAAACAATCAAATATTAATTTGATAGTTGATAATGACAACTTAAAAAAGTGACTAATAAAACTGTTAATCACATTGAAAAAATCTCAAAATTAATAATCATTGGCACATGAATTTGCCATACAATTCAAAAATTTGTTCACTAATTTATTATTTTAAAAAAAAAAAGCAGCTTACTAAAGCAAAATAAGAGACTATATTTTTGTGATGAGAGATGATCAACGACCAATAATTTATCTAGATCGTGGTGCTTTGTAATGAATTCGATTTTTTCTAGTGAGACGAAAAGACAATGATCGGTTAGATTTTATTTAGTCATGCACAACACTCCTTCAGTCGCACAGGAACCAAACGGAGTTTAGTATGGGTTGGAATAAGAGAATGAAAGACATTTTAGACTTAAATAATAACTTTCAATGCATATTTGATTATTTTGTTTAATTCAACTAACGTAAAAAATAAACTTTTAAAATAGACCACTTTGTAATTTAGACCTCCTAACTTTATTTAAGTATAGTTTTTCCCAAAAACAAAGATTAAACCAATAATGAGTTCCACCTAAGAAAAATATTATAAAACCTTATTTCAAATATAAATAGCAATTATATTATGATTATATAATCCATCATTTTATGAAGGATTTTTTAATAAAAAAAATAGATATAAACAATTTAAGTATAAAAGAATTCATTTAACACAAATTCATTTATTTTTATAGTATTTGAAATTAGAAGGTTAATTTTGGTAAGTATAATTATTTTGTTTTCACTTTCATGCTATCCAAATTAACAAAATAAGATTTTTTCACAATTTTTTTGAAAAAATTTCACGCTAACCAAATACATTCATAAAATCTTTTATTCACTTCACTTTCACTTTCACTTTCCATCATTTGTTTACGTCCAACTAAACAGACCCTAATGAATGATTGGGAGTGAAGTAAATTAACCTAATGTGAGAGATGGCATAAACAGACTCAACTTGAAGAAGAAGTTAGATAAAATGATAATAAATTAAACAAAATGATATTAGTATTAACAAGACTAGGGTCTACAGATTTCTCTATAAAAGTGGATTTATACTAAAGATCAGTATTTAATCCATAGCTAGTGTCGGCCGAAGTCTTATGCGATCACATTGTATACAAATTAATTTACATACAACCTCTTTAACAAATACTTAGCCTTACAAACTGAAATAAATCTTCACTCTATTCCTTTTTTTTCTTCAATATTTACGTTTTGCATTAAAACCTAAGATCCTAGTCAACAACATTCACTTATATGTGTTTAATATTTTTACTTTTTGCATTAAAAACTAAGACCCTAATCAGTAAAATTCACTTATATGTGTTTAATAATAGGGCCATTGTATACAAATTAATTTCCATTCAATTTCTTTACCAAAAACAAATGTATATCTAAGGGTGGACAAAAAATTGGTGGAATCGAAACCGTAAGAAACAGTAGTTGAACCGAACCGAATCATTCACTACGATTTCAGTTCCGATTACGATTCCAGTTCCGGTTCCAAGTCCAAGAATCGAAACTGTTGGAAAAATATATATATATATAATATGTTAGATTATATATTTCCTCTTATAGACTCGTTGATTTCAACGAGCTCCTTTGCAACGTCTATACAAATTAATTTACATACAACTTCTTTAACAAATACTTAGCCTTACAAACTGAAATAAATCTTCACTCTATTCCTTTTTTTTCTTTCATATTTACATTTTGCATTAAAACCTAAGATCCTAGCCAACAACATTCACTTATATGTGTTTAATATTTTTACTTTTTGCATTAAAAGCTAATACCCTAATCAGTAAAATTCACTTATATGTGTATAATAATAGGCCCACTGTATACAAATTGATTTCCATTCAATTTCTTTAACAAAAACAAATGTATATCTAAGGGTGGACAAAAATTCAGTGGAACCGAAACTGTAAAAAACAGTAATTGAACCGAACCGATCACTACGATTCCGATTCCAATTCCAAATTTTAAGAACAGTTTACTACAGTTCCAGTTCCGGTTCCAAAGAACTAGAACTATTGGAATATATATATATATATATATATATATATATATATATATATATATATATAATATGTTAAATTATATATTTCCTATTATAGATTCGTTGATTTCAAAGAACTCCTTTGCAACGTCTTTGTATGTGTTTCGCAATCAGTGTTGGTAATATCACCATATTGTTTTCACGAGCCGCATTTAAGAGGATTTCTTGTCTCATAAATTTACTTAGCCTCCAAGATTGTGTCTATAAATAGGTTTTTATGTATTGTTCATTAATATCAATTCAATCATATACAATATTATTCTTTATTTCTAACATGGTATCAGTATCAGAGCTTACCAATTTTTGATAGTCTTCATTATCCATCGCCCTCATTGCTAGGGATGATACCATCAGCTTCATCCCTGACGGTCCTGATTAATCATAAAAAATAGCTTCCTCCATATATATATATATATATATTATGCAGATTATGACAGTCTTGCTCAAGTTCAATTCATCGGCTCCCACTAGCATCTGTGTGTCAAAGTTGCTAATTTTAATGAGCCCCTTTTCTGATTTTTAAATTAGTTTTCACTCCAACGAGTAGTTTTTGGTCTTATAGTTGCTTCAATGAGTTCGCTCTTTTGTAGTGTCTTTGTATGTGTTTCGCAGCCACTGTTGGTAATATTACCAAATTGCTTTCACGAGCCATAACATCTGTGTGTCAAAGTCGTTGATTTTAACGAGCTCCTTTTCTAATTTTCAAATTAGTTTTCGCTCCAACAAGCTGCTTTCGGTATTTTCGACTATTTTGTAACTTCTTTGTATGTGTTCGCAACCACAGTTGGTTATATCACCAGATTGCTTTTGCGAGCCGTATTCAATATTTTGTCTCCAAACTCAAGTTGGCTTCACATGACTCACCTCGAGTTTGTGGGGGCTGTTAGATTATATATTTCCTATTATATATCATACATCTTTTCCTCATAGGTTTTTACACCTTCTCCTAAAGGCTAAACCATCTAGGATTATGATTTTTTGTCTCCTAAGTTTCTTATAAATTGGTCTTTATGTATCAATCTTGCAATATCAAAATCAATTCAATAAATACAATTCTCTTTCTTTATTTATAACAATATATTATATATAAATGACTAATAATAACTTCTAAGTTCTAGTGTTCTATATAAATATATATATATAAAGTATCAAATATATAATATATAAATAAATACTAATGCCTTCTAAATTATAGTGTTCTATTTATATATAAAGTGTAAAATATATAATATATAGATAAATACTAATAGCTTATAAGTTCTAATGTTCTATATATTTATATAATATAAGATATATAAATAAATATTAATAGCTTCCAATATATTGTTATAACTAAGGATGCACAAATATAAATGTGTATCTTGCCAATATTTAAAAAAAAAATTGACAAGAAATCATTGAAGAACTGGAATCGGAATCGCAAAGAATTGGAACTGAACTGAACCAAATGGTTCCGGTTCCAAAATTAAGAAACCGTTGAAAGTGATTCTCGTTTCGATTCCATCAAGAACCGTAAGGAACCGAAGCGTGTGCACCCCTACATATATCCCACTCTCTTATACGCCATATCACTATTTTTTCTACCCAATACTATTAGACTGTTATATTATATGGGGTAAAGTGTTGACGTTGAGAAAAAATTGTCTATCATTTTGTCTTAATTCCTTAAAATAAAATAAAATTTGGTCACATGATTTTTTTTAGGTAAACTTCATTAACACCTCTTGAGGTTTGATATACTATTAGGCCACTACAACTTCGTGACTTTTTGTCACCAACACCCCTTGTCAGAATTTTTAATTTTTTAATAAGTGAAAGTACCTAATTGCCCCTGATTATTTAAATAAATTTTAATATAAAAACATTAAAATTTGAAAATGACAAAACTGCCATTCTCTCTCTACCTTCTTAAACCACATAAACCCTAACCACCATCACCACCACAATAGTCACTCTCATCTCTTCCTCCAATCACAGTTGCCACCAACCACAACCACCACCACCACCACCACCACATCCGTCACTCACATTTCCTCCTCCAACCACAATCACAACCACTAGCACCACCACAGCCGCCACTTTTATTTCCTCCTCTAACCACAATCGCCACTTTTATTTCCTCCTCCAATCACAACCGTCACCAATCACAACCACCACCACAACCATAGCCGCTGCTGCCACCACAACCGCCACTCACAACTCCTTCAACAATATTCGCCACCAACCACAACCACAACCACAACCACAACCATCGCCACAGCCGCCACTCTCATCTCTTCCTCCAACTACAACCGCCACCAACCACAGCCACAACCACCACCACAGCTGCCACTCACATCTCCTCCTCTAACCATAGCCGCCACTAACCACAACCACAGCCGCCACTCAAATCTCCTCATCTAACCACAATCGCCACCAATTACAACCACAACCACCACCACCGCCATCACAATCACTTCTTTCTCCCTCATCTCCTCCTCCAACCACAACCGCCACCAGTCACCAACCACAACCACAACCACCGCCACCAACCACTAAAATTAAGACCTAATTTGAAGATTGATATTAAGACCTAATTAAATATACATGTTAACATTAATATTTATAGAAAAAAATAATTAAATATATATATATATTAACATTAATATTTATAGAAATAAATAATTAAATATATATGTTATGCATATGTTAACATTAATATTTATAGAAATAAATAATTAGATATATATGTTATGTACAAGCTAACATTAATATTTATAGAAACAAATAATTAAATATATATGTTAACATTAATATTCATGGAAATAATTAATTAAATATATATGTTAACATTAATATTTGTGAAAATAAATAATTAAATATATAGATTATATATTATATTATAAATATATATAGCTAGAGAAAAAGAAAAAAAATAGTTTATTTTTTTATTTTATGTTAACATTAATATTTATGGAAATAAATAATTATAGTGTATATATATAGAGAGAGAAAAGAAAGACAATTTTAGTTCCTTTTTTTATTAACATTGGTATTTATAGTAATAAATAGTTATATATATATATAGGTTATGCTATTGTGTATATATATATATATACAGAAAAAGAAAAAAAATTAATTATTTTGTATTTTATGTTAACATTAGTATTTATGGTAATAAATAATTATATATATAGGTTATATTATTTTGTGTGTATATATATATATATCTACAGAAAAAGAAAAAAAATTAATTAATTTGTATTTTATGTTACATTATTATTTATGAAAAAAAAAATTATATATACATGTTATATATATATATATATATATATATATATTTATGGTTGATGAAAGAGGCATTTTGGCCATTAGAGAGGGTTAAAAAAATAAATTTATTATTCAAATGGGTTAAATTAAAAGTCAAAAGGTAACATAGTTATTTCATCAACAAAAAGTGGTATAACATGGCGTAATCTTGGCAGGAGAGAGTGTATGTGATATACGGTACAAATTACAGTGGGTGTTGATGACAAAATTACACAAAGTTATAATCGCGTAACAATACATCAAATCTTAGAAAGTTTAAAAAAAGTTTACCCAATTTTTATTTATTTTTTGTTTTGAATTTCAAGTCAAGTTGCACAACTCTCATATACAGTAATATTTAGCTTATGTGACATCCTCGTGACATGCACTTAAATGCTGTCAATTGTGCCCTAGCGTGAAAATTCCCCAATTAAATGAGTTGATTCAACGTTTATTTAGAAGAGGAAAAATGAAGAAGAAAAGAAAAGTCTTCTTGTACCAAGTCGAGGAGTGGTGTAAATTGTGTAATGGAGAAGACAGAGGGAGATCCAAGTAGTGAGGTCGGCGAACTCGATCGGCTTTCATTCAAGCTTCTTCTATCGTGTCCCTCTGGCCTCTCTCCATCTCAGGTTCCACTACTAGTGCCATGATCGATCATATACACACAAACTCCTATATATGTATATATATATCGGTACTTACCAAATTTATATATGTATGCACGTATGTATTGGCAAATTCACAACGTTGATTGAATCTTTATGCTATTTTCTTTCTTATTCTTCATGTTATTGTCTGATTATAATTTATTAATGTTGGATACATAAAGATGTCGGTGGTTTTTGATGAAGCTTACGATAGAAAACCCCATCCGGACGTTAACTTGGAGAACTCCATTTCTGAGGTAAGTTTTGGATTATCTGTCTTTTCCTACATTTATTTTCTTACACATTGTCAGTTTATATGAATATAAGCTTCATACTAGCATATATGTGTGTCAGTGACTCAGTCGATCTCTAAATCTATATATGAATGAGAGAATTACTAGCATATATTTGTGTGTGTGTTAATGTCTGAATCTAGATGCATATGTTTACTTCACATTGTCCAATTTGCATTATGCTAATTTTAGCAAATCATTGGAAATTGAGTCAGAGGATGCAGTCCGTTGTGTTTTGCAAATGATACTATGTGCTACTGTATATTGAAATCACCTATTTCGAAAATTGTGAATCTGGCATGGCCATAGCATTCTTGAAAATAATGAAAAAGTTGCACAACAACTGTATTTAAAATGTGAAGTATTTTGGTCCACTTTATTTGTCAATTTTTTTGGAATTCTTTTGGGGTTAAAAATTGCTACAAGCAATTTCATTTCATTTCATGATCAGGATTACACATATGATTACACAAACAGTTTTTGTGTATCTATGCTTTTAAAACAAAATGGATTGTGTTGTTATTTGTTGGACTTCTATACAGATCCTGAATCATGTATCTGAAAATTTAAATTTGTATTCTTTTGTTAGATTTGGGAGCGGAGGATTCAACAAAACTCATCACTCTTCAATGGGACAAAATTCAGAGTATGTGAATCTCCATTTGGCATTCAAGCTTCTTTCACTGAATCACTTTTGTGGGAATTTTTTATGTTACCTTTCACAGGTTCATCTGATTTTGGTGCTTCCTTTAGACGATAGTGTATTAGTGTAGGTCTTGTCATATGAACAACCATGTGAGCATTATATGTCTAATCTCCTTGTTATAATCTGCGAAAAATTACAGAGTGCCACAACCCAAAAAATATAGCTTTTGCTGATCCGGTCTGTTGGGTTTTCATTCTGTGGTTGTCCCTCCATTATATGCATATCCATGACTTGAAACTCATATATTGACTTATGTATTTCTCATTTCATTTAATAGCTCATGAATTCTTAAAGATGCAGAAATTTCTTTTTTTTTTTTTTAATTTTAAAAAATATGTCCATAGAATCTGTCTAATACTAAAAAAGAATAAAATATAATAATCTGTGAGTATGATCATTTTCTCAAAAGCAGTCAATGAAATTCTGTCTGTAGTTAACATTCAATGTTTGAAGTTCATACTTATTGACTTAGTGAAGTATAAAACTACATTTCACTTAGTGCTATTGTACAGAATTCAAAATCACATGATTATTTTTTGTTTTTCAATGGATTGCTATCGGAGTGAAACATGGGTCTATTCAATAACAAATAACTACATAATAATGTGTCTCTTGGTTGGACTCATAATGATCTATGGTAATGGGAAACTTGTAGTATTATGGTTTAAAGGGTTGGAAAAAAAAAGGTTTGTTTGGTGTTATAAAAGGGAAAGGGTTGAAAAATAGGTTTGGATGTGATAAGTTACTATAATTGTAGATAATACTTTGCTGGAACTTTCGCAGGGTAACTAATTATGGTCTAGGAGTTCGTAGTAAAGGCAAATAGTAAGACAAGGATCAGGATTATGATATTAGGATTCTGGGATGGAAGTATGGGTTAGTTGTGAGTAAATCAACAAAATCTGATCATAGAGCGGAACAAGAAAGATATTCTTGAAATTCACTTAGACTTCCTTAGGACTTCTAAGGATTGGATCACAAGATCAGTCAAAATATTCGAAATCTGCTGGAAATCTTTTTTTAAATTTTGATAAGTAAAAATTCATTAAAAGACGCTCAAAGGGGAGCGAACCCGAAGAACAACAAAAACAGCCAACTATAGATTTAAGCTATCTAGTAAGTCCACTACTTGACCATCCGATGTACAATTTTTCCCGTATACCCAAAAAAATAAAAGAGATAAATATTGTATTTGAGAGACCAAATAGAAGACTCCACATCCTCAAAGCGCCTCCTATTTCTCTCTTGCCACAAACCCCACCATAAACGAAGGGGAGTGACCCTCCAAGCATCCCTGGCTCGGCTATCCACTGTGCACCCTCTCCAAGCCTCAATCATATCCTTCGTGGATCTAGGAAACACCCAGTCCATACCAAACGCAGCCAAGAACATGGACCAAACGTCCCTCGCCACTGAGCAATGGAGAAAAAGATGATTCACCGTTTCCTCTGACCTCTTGCACATGCAGCACCAATTTATCATAAAATGGCCTCTTCTCCTAAGGTTGTCAATGGTAAGAATCTTTTCCAAGATAGCTGTCCAAGTGAAGAAGGCCACCTTCAAAGGGGCCTTTGTTCTCCAAATAGCCTTCCAAGGAAAGGTGGGACTCGTGAATTCCGAGAGGAGTCTACAGTAGGAACGAACCTCAAATGTTCCTCTCTTGGAACCCGTCCACACCATCTCGTCCATCCCCTCTCCCTCAAGCACGTGACTGTACAAAGTGCAAATCTTATAAATTCTGATTAATTAAATTAAAAGAATACATAGCTATATCTAGGTTTCTGGTGGGATTCTACATCTATTAAGGCTAGGACTCAAAGTTGGAATTTGAGACTTTCACTTATAAGGTCATTTTAGACCTACTTACGGCCTTTATATGCCAGAACTATAATGGCCAAGTTGAGAGAATATAGGAATAAAGAGCATGTTACCTCAATGCACCTTTCATTTATCTTCAATTATTTTTACTATCTTGCAGTTTCTTTGACTGACAAAAATTTCCACTGGCTGTAACAATGTAAAAGAAAAAGAGAAAATGGAAAATCAGAGAAGATTTAATCATTAGACCAGCTACTGACGAAATAAAATACATGAGTAACCCATCCATACCAGCAGAATTGTTCGCATGCTTTGCATCACTCTCAATGTACAGCTGCAGTCTGCAGTTTATTCATATTATAGGCTATAATATATGTTATGCATCATTATATCATTTGACTTTTAACTTCCTAGTTTACAGAGTATTTACAATCAGCGGCACTCCTTGTGCATTCTTCCTTTTTATTTTTCTGTGAAATCGTTTTGTTTTTTTAGTGCAAAATAAGATTTGTATCATGTGGTGAAAATTATTCTTTATTATCTTCTTTTTGTCCCAAAGTGAATCCAAAGCAAACTTTAAAGGTTTTATTTTATATCAAAAGATTGAAAACAATACATATATACTCTTTTGGCATAGCTACCAAATTATACAATTGTTAATATTACTCATTATATGTATCGTGTACAAAACAAATGGCAATTATGTCATGCAGCTCAAGATTTATCTTTTGATGTTTTATTGCAGTTGTAGGCTTCCTGAACCATGCCACAGATTTAATGATGTTTGAATTCTGTGGGGAAAAAACTTTTGGAGGTGACTAAAATCAACATTGATGATATAATTGTTTGTAATTAGAGTAGAAAATTGAGATCCCGGTTTTAGTGTGAATCGTTTAACTGATGAATCTATAAAGTTATTTAACATGGGAAAAGGTTCAATCATGAAGGAACATTGATTTGTAAAAAAAAAATTTTAAAAATTGGATGCATCAACAAAATATCTATTATACATAAAATTATTAAACACCAGTTAGCCATAATTTTTTTTATTAATTTATCTAAAAAGCTTTATCTCCCAACTAATAGTTGTTCTCTTGGATTCATATTTTATTTATCAAGATATTGAGCATGGGAAATGTAGACTACTAGACAAAAACGGAAATGCAGTCAATTATTCTAATTCATTTAAAGTAAGTAAAAAAATTTAAAACATATAAAGAGCATAAAAATGCAAGTTAGAATAAACCAAATAAATCTGTTTCTTTTTTATAATGAAGAACTGTACTCACTAGTCACTTTTTCGCTAAATAATTTTCTTCTTTCACCAAGCATGTTGTTTAAAGAATTAATGGAGTCACAATGATTGCTATACTTTAGTTTTCCATATTATCCTCAGTTGTCAATGTGGTTAAAGGGTGAAAAAGTTACTACAATGGTGTACTGTTTGAGTGGCTATATCTACATATCTCATTACACGCTATATTATAAGGTTTAAAACACTTTTTACTTTTTGAGCATGCCTAATAACTCAGTGATGTGTGTGTCTATGCAATGTCCAACATGTTTCTAATACGAGCAAGGATCCCATCTTGAAGTGTTTGTGTTGCTTAGTGATGTAAAAGAATTAACATAATTGGGCTGGTGATCAGAAACATTTAGGACCTAATGCATATAATTTTTGAATGCATTTACAAGTCATCATATGTAATGAAAGGAAGTTAATACTATTTTATCATCTTTTCTCTATGAATTGATTAGTTAATTAATCAATTTACAGTATGGAGGACACATAATGCGTGGTGGGGGTGATTCCATTCAAGAGCCCCATGTATGCCTCCACCTTGGTTTGACAGATTATAGGTTCTCTCTCTCTCTCTCTCTCTCTCTTCATGTGTAATAAAAAAGTTACAAACATAATTGATTGCTTTCAATTATAAAATCTTGTTCCAGAAAGTTTCATATTGCATATTTCTGACTATATTTATTAGTATTCAAAGCGAAGTTATAGTGAATGAAGGGGCGAGGAGAATCTTTGTTAACCAGTTGTTGAATTCGGGTATTTGTTATTCTTGTCATAAATTAACCAATTAGGTTTATAGTCTAAATTAATGATGGAATTATATTCTACAAGTTCCTTGTTTGAAAGCTTTTAGTTTCTCAGACAATGCTTATCTGTGTTCTTTTGTTCAATGTGAAAATTAAAATGTGCCTAGTTGCTAAAGAAAAAGGAGAATTCATCTTCAACTCTTGAATAATGTAAAATGGCAAGAGGTTGGCTTATAAGCAAAATGAATTGCAGGACAATATAAAATTTAAATTGCTTAACTTCCAAACAAGTTGTGTTCTTTGTCAATGCTTAAGCAACGTCAAACGGAGGCACAACTTGATTGACATGAAATGTAGTAGATATGAAATACCTAATTGGACCAGCAAAAAAAAAAGGCACATTTAACTGACTTGAAATGTAGTAGATATGAAATACATAATTGGACCAGTAAAAAATAAAAAGGCACATTTAACCGTTCAGATCTGATTCACAAAGCAAAAACTGCATCAGGTTTTGTCGATCAAGTGGTCTATTGTTAACTTCTTATTATTGGCAAGGTTTTTTGATCAATATGGTTGCCTTGTGTTGCACTGGAATTATGACATCTAAGATAAAATTTGTAAGTTAACAAGGGATGAGAGTTTACTAATATGAAATTTAATGGTACTGGCTTCCCAGCTATGCCCACCACAAATATGAAAAAATGTTTGATTGATAAAGATCCTGAACTGTTTATAGAAACAAACCACTTTTGCTTTATGTTTATGTGATGGATCCAGGACAATTTTTTGAAATGAGTGCATAGGAACTCAAATAGCTGCAGTCTCCAATCTTAATAAATAATGTTGGTAACTTCGTATCTGCATTTTTGAGTGCAAATTAGAAAATGTAGTTAGGAAAGAAGCTTAACCACATCAAACGGCAATCAAAAATCTCAATCATCATCTCCTTAACACACCACTACTTTAATTCCCCTAATAATATAGAATATGATCTGGGACCTGTAACCTCTAGGGACCTTGAGCATTCATATTCTGCTTACCTTGCCACAATCATCTTTTTCAAACTTGTGTCACGTCTCCCCTTTGCTATGAAGCCTATTAACAACGTGCTAAATTTATATTCGAGATTAACAAAGTTTTCATCTACCTTTGTTGTTCTGTTTCTTTTGCCCAACTACGAACATAGAGTTTCTTAGTGGACCTTCTTTACAAACAGCACCTGCCTAGATATATATGGTCTATCATATATTTGATGTCACATGACCAATGCCCATCCGAACTTTGAGCAACGTTGATGTGATCAAGTAGGGACTAGGGAGAGCCATCCTCATTGAATACATATTTTTTGTCAGTTAAAGGTGAAATCTTTGAGTCCACTGATAAATTCCTAGCATATTGTCACGAATACCTGACTTGGCTTGGCATTTATGAGATTAAACTACAATTCTTGTTTCTAACTTTAGATTTTGATATAACAAAGACATGCACCACAATAGTTTTATTCGGCTGTTGTTTGACTCTGCACATAACTGAATATTGCTTGTCATTTTATTTTAGGAATTTCATTATGGCATTCTTTACTTGTAACTTTGTTATTTATATAATTTCTCATCAGCGCGTTTCTGCCACAATAATGATTTTTTCCTTCTCTTTTTTATGGTTTTTTTACTTATTAATCAGGACTTTCATGGGGACAAACTTAAATCCTTTGTGGGAAAAGTTTCTTGTTTCATCAGAAGGTAAAGCCGTATAAGTTATAATAGTTGGAACAAGGGTAATTATACTTCATATAGACATGCCATGTACAAGGTTAGTTTTACTTTGTATATTAACAAAAGAATTTATATTATTTACAAGATCCATAAATTGGTCTTATGAGGGATTCGGCATCTCTGTCCTACTGTCACCCTACTATAAAAGGGACCCAAAAAGTGACTCTTCAACCCTCTCGAAGCAATGCTGATTCTGCTCTCCCCAGAAACACTACATAATGCATGAAGTAGCCACATCCCAAGTCTTATTTCACCTTTGAACATAATAGCTCCCTATCCAATTCTGGAAGAGCTGAATCACCAAACATGGGATTACCCACTTGACTCCAAACATAGCCTGATTAAGAATCCACAGCGCCCTGGCCACATTATACTGTATAAAAAGATGGTCAACTAACTCCCCATTCTTCTTTCCCATACAGCACCAATTGGGAACATCTCCCCCTAATGATCACATTGTCAGTTGTCAATATATTTCCATAGTCTGCTAACCACCCAAAATACCACTTGTGAAGGACCCTTGGAGTTCTATATTTTTTTCATGGAATATTTACTTTTGAAGAGCTCATTTAGCCATCGTGATACTTATTTCCTCAAATTTACCCTATTTTGAGGCCTTCCAACGAATCTCATCCTCTCCACGCCTCTGCTCGAAGCTTTACAAAATCTCAAAAAGGTCCACTACTGAATCAATTCTTTATCAATATTAAAATTGTATCAGTTAAAATCCATATAACCTGTTTGGTGTTGTTGACCAAATGCATTTGAAATTTTAGTAAATAGTCAGATCAGAATACTTGACCAAATGCAGTTGAATGGATTTAAATAAATGCATAATCTGACCTTTAACAGGCGGATCATAAATTATTTTCTTAATATTTTATTTATCTAAATTCTTCCCACATGCCATCACACTGGTCACTCATTTAAACTCTTCTGTGACTGTTCCATTCTGATCCATTTTCTAAATTCAAAGCTTCCATATTGGGCATTCAAATATTTATCCCACTACTTCTGTCCCTGTATCTACCATTACTTTCTTGATGACAGGACAGGACCATCTTAGTTGGGCATCCCTCATTTTATCACTTTTGAGGGTAGATTATACTTGGACATTTATGTTCTAATAATAGTTCTTTACATTCATGAAGTATCTTAGGCATGGATGCTTGTATCTTTTTTGTTCAAACAAGTGCATTTGATTTTGTGAATTTCTCATATTGCCAACTAAATGATAAATAAAATGGAGTTTCTTTCATTGGCTTGAGTTTGTTGGTAATTCTTTGGTGGGTCGAGTCGTAATTCGTGTGTCAAATTTAGTGGTTCCTTAGGCTTATAATATCTGGCTGCACAGAATTGATATGTATATACTAATGATTTAAGCGGAAAAATAATTCATGGAAAAGGCTTCTGAACAAAATGTGCATATTGAATTTGGTGATATAAACACCCAAATCTTGCATCATGTAATCGCCTCAGAACTATATTCAGTTTTAGTCATTGGTTGGTAGCTCTTTTTGCAAATGAACTTTAAATCAGTTAGTTGAATTACTAAATTCTTAATTTTAAAAACAAAATGCAGGAGAAGAATGTCATATTAACAAATAATGTTGGATCAGCATATAAACTACTAACTGTTAAGTTCAATTCTTCAATAAAAAATATTAGAATTTAGACTTAATATTTTGGGACAGCCTGAATCAAGTAAGACAGATGATTATGATTGCCTTGATCTCTTTAGCATCCTCGAATACCATTCTAAATGCCATACCTGTACTTGTTTGTAGATGATTGCATACTGTGTGAGCACACCTCAAGCCCACTGGGTAACGCTGCAGTTGTAGAGACATCTGACAAGAAGATAGTCGTGCTGCAAAGAAGCAATAACGTGGGGGAGTTTCCTGGGCACTTTGTTTTTCCTGGAGGCCATCCAGAGGTATCTATTCTATAACTCGCAAAGATATTATTAGATGGATACTCATAGGCTTTCAAAAGGAGTGATTGCTTGGTGGATTCGTAAAAGCTCGAGTTATGAAGCATGGGAATGTAGGTTCAACTTTACTAGCAGCTTTTGTATGCAAAAAATATTCCCGGATATGGAGCCTACCAGTCTGCTATCCCAGTACCTTTAGTCTTTCAAGCTTATACTTGTTTATAGAAATTTAAGCTAATTGCACACTCAATCCCTTTAGAAATCTCGCAAGAGGGTTTGGTTCTCATTGCTGGTATATCTGGTTGGGCTTAGGCAGCCAACTGTGTCTGCAATGCCACGTTGCTTTTGGGGGTTTGGTTTTGGATGCTTTTGTATTTCTCTAGTCCAACAGAAATATTTTTCTGTTCTTTAGTGTCAAGCGGTTATAAACATGGTGCGTTTCTCATTTTTGTTTTCTGAAAAAGGCACCTGGTTTATTTGAATTTAGTTGTTCAATAATACTTCTCTGATGGTTGACAGCCCCAAGAAGTTGGAATATTGACCCATCTGTTTGACAAAGACTTGCACAACTCTGAGCCTATGAACAAAAAGGTTTCGCAAGAAATGTTTGACAGCATTGTTCGTGAAGTAGTTGAAGAAATTGGAGTACCTGCAGTGTCGTTGGTAAGTTATGTTCACTGAATGGAATATGGAATCCTCCTCTTGTCTACTCCCTTATTTTCTGACTGGAAATTTTCTTTATTTCTTCTGCTTCTAACATATTATGGATAATAATGGCATAATCATTTTCCCCCCTCTCTTTGAAGTATTTTAGTGAATATATTGCATTAGAATTTTTTATATTTCTATCAAGAAGATGTCTGTAAAGAGAGGAAAAAAGTTAGAATCTTACAGATATTATGGGTTTGGCTTGGTTGGTTTTCTATTTACATCATCCTCTCAGCAAGCAAACAGATTGTGAGAGTACAAATGTTTGTAAGAATATAAACTAAGAGTATCTGCAAATGTAATTTTAGTAAAATTATGATGAGATCAGTCAAAGTAATGAAGATTGATTATACCAAAATTTGTTGTTTTTATTATGGATCAGTGCATAAGGAGATTGAAGGGAACCTTGACTGTTGACACTTTCGTTTCCTTCACCAGAGGATGCTGGTGCACTGGGGAATTTTATTAATACTGTTCAGTCTGTAGCAATATTTCCTGAATTCCTCTTGAAATGATTTATTGTTTGTCTTTAGTTTTTCATGGCCCTTGTATTTCAATATAATTAATTTCCACGGTTGAAGAGGTCTCTTTTCTTTCTTTATTTTTTATTTTTTTGTTGCGTGGGTCCTCAATACTTTGTGATAATTGGAGGAAGTTAAAAACTTCAATACTGGGACTATTTGTTTGTTAATCATTTCTATCAGATGCCTAATGTTGATCATTTGATTTTCATGTAGTGCAACCCAGTCTTTATTGGTATATCGCGGAGGTTTTTGAATGTTAGACCAGCTGCTTTTTTCTTCATCAAGTGCAGTCTTCAGTCGAAGGAAATTCAGCAACTGTATTCTAGTGCACAAGATGGATATGAGTCAACACAGCTTTATACTTTTTCAATGGTTGGTTAATTTTTATTTTTTTCTCTTGAGGCGATATTAGCACTCAATGTGAAGGATTAAGGTTTCTATTGAAGTTACTATTATGCTTATTAATATTATGCAATGAACTTGGGAACACATTGAGTGCTAGGGTTTGTTGCTGCGGAGCTATTTTTAATACTCTAGCTCTGTATAAAATATGGACGTTTATATAATTTCAATATTTTGTTTGTTATTGTATAATGCTACCTTTTTTTTTTTTTTTTTTTTGAAAGCTTATTGTATAATACTACTTACCAGTTGTTTTCAATGCATCAGAATGATTTGGAGAACATTGCATCTAAAATGCCTGGCTGCCACCAAGGAGGATTTGCGCTCTATAAGCTAATGGTAGAAGCTGTGCAGGATATTTAATGGAAGTTGAGGAATGCCTGCGTGTTCAAGGTTGTCTGCCATTCGCATTTAGGTGATTTTGGAAGACATTTTTACTGCTTCGACTTTCTTCCAGCGAAAGTTGTCTCCCTTTCAGTTGAGAAAAATATAATTACAGTGAATTTCCGGAAAAAAAATATACATATAATTACAGTGCCATTTTGCTTATACATACATGATTATGCAGAAGTATAATTTTCTTTCTTGGTACTACCTAATATAAAAGCATGGCTTCAGCCCCTTCCTTTAGAATTAAACTCTGTTACACTTGTGTAATCCACATTTAAGATATTTTTTTTATGATATCTAATGTCAATTATTGTATAAAACATTTCAAAAGTTAATTAATAAACTCTGTTTACGTTTATTATATAATTGTTGTGGCTGTGTTGTGGCATTGTGATAGCTGGCCCATGTAATCATTAGGAGTGCACAAAGAATCGGTTGAACCGGAACCGTACTTGAACTGAATCGTTCACTACGGTTCCAATTCTGGTTCCAAATTTTAGGAACCGTTCACTACGGTTTCGGTTCCAAGTCAAGGAACCGGAACCATTAGAAAAAAAAAATGTAATATATAATATATAAATGAATAATAATAGCTTTTAAGTTCTAGTGTTTTATATAAATATAGAATATATAAAGTATAAAATATATAATATATAAATAAATATTAATACTTTCGAAATTCTAGTGTTCTATTTATATATAAAGTATAAAATATATAATATATAGATAAATACATTTAGCTTCTAAGTTCTAATGTTTTATATATTTATATAATATAAGATATATAAATAAATACTAATAACTTCTAATCTAATGTTATGACTAGTGGTGCACAAGTATGAGTGTGTATTTTGCTAATATTTTAAAAGAAAAAAAAATTGACAAAAAACCGTTGAGGAATCGGAACCGCAAATAATCAGAATCGAACTGAAGTCAACGGTTTCGATTTCAAAATTAAGGAATCGTTAAAAACGGTTTCGATTCCACCAAGAACTGTAAAGAATCGTACCGTGTGCACCCCTAGTAATCATGTATGACTCCATATACATTTCGTATCTATGCCCAAGTTTATACATACTGCAATGAAGACTTTGAAGTATATTCGGAGTTCCCCTTATTCAATTCCTTGCTTCGGGGAGATTTGATAAGTCAAAATTGTTTACCAAGTCACATTTTTTCTATTGTTGAAAAATTGAAGGAATTATTAGGGTTGCAAACGAGCCAAGTTTTCGACTCGGCCTGTTAGTTCGTAAACGTGTTCGTGAATAAGCTCGTTAAATAGGTTCGATTATAGTTCTTGAATATATATATATATATATATATATATATTAAAAGTACAAAGTGTTTCAAATCATTTAGTGATATAAAAACTTTTTTATTGATAAACTCCATTTATTAGATAAAAACTCTTTTGTTATAGTTATTACAATTATTAAAAGTACGTTTCAAATCATTTAGTGATATGAAAACTCTTTTATTGATAATCTTTGTTTATTAGATAAAAACTTTTTTATTATAGTTATATACAAACTTTTTTAAGTTTTTCAAATCATTTAGTGACATACAAATTGTTTTATTGATAAACTTCATTTATTAAATAAAAAATTCATTTATTATAGTTATATGAAAACTCTTCTATTAATAAACTTCATTTATTATATAAAAAACTGTGTTTCAAATCATTCACTCCTATCAAAATTTTTTGGCTAATAAACTTCTCATAATAGACTCATGAACTTTATCAATTATCCTATTTCACCAATTAAAATTTCTTTACTAATAAACTCCTAAATATTATATATCCGCTCTTCCTAAACTCTATTTATTATTATTTTATTATAATAAGTGATAGATAAGATTTTCTATTAATAACAGTCCAATTGAACATCACTTTTAATCCTATTTAACAAATATATATCAAAGAAATTAGAAATTTAAAAAGATAATAGATGATTTAAAACCTTATTGCATGAGGGGTATGATTTATGAAATCACTTTCAGCAACAAGGATTGTCTCTCTTTAACTCTTAGGTAATTAGGTTATAGTATTTTTCCACAAATTTGAGTTTCAACTCTTTCATAACTTTATACACATGAATATTTATATATGTGTGTATTGGCTCTTATTTTTTTAGTTTAATTTCTTTAAGTCACTTTGATTTCATTGTCCCGAGGCATATTTGGAACTCATGGACGGTACTTATTTGAAATTACTATTTATTTTTCATTATAATTTGAAACTGATCGAACATACTTTCTCTTGAATAAATTATTATTAGTTACTACTCATACTATATGCTCATCTCATGTTGGATGCTATTACATGTGTATTAAAAATTTTAATTTTAGTTAATAGAATGAACAAAATTCCATTTGAGTTTATACCAAACTAATATTTGGATTAATTTGGTAAATATTTAGTTGGGTATCATTGTAATTTTATTTTATTTTTCATGGTGATTGATTTGAATTAAAGAGTTTTAGTCTCTATATTTATTTTTTATTACTTTTCTCTCCCCTTTTTTCTTTATTATTCTTTTTATTGACCATTTTCTCTATCTATATACAATTTTTTAATGCAAAACTTTCATGAAATGATTTGTAGTTTTTCATATTAGTTATTTTTGGAGATACGTTCTCCTCTATCCTATGATTTAAAGGATGAATTTTGTTAGAATAAATAAATCAACTTGATTTATATGATATTTAATTTTGATGAAGTTTCTGATATGCAATATGTTTTCGGTAAAATTTGTACATACGAGAAACTTTTACTTTTGTTAGTTTTTATGTAATTTCATTAACAGTTTCTAAATGTTTAAATTGTTATAGTGATTCATAACAGATTTAATGAGAATTTTGGAACTATCTTATTCACAATATTACCATATCATCAGAGTTGCTATTCTTATAATTTCTTATCTCTAAAATAAAAAAAAATAAATACTTATAACAGCTGTGCAAAAGGTTTGAGAATCGAATTTGTGGTTTGCCAACTTTGTATTATAATCTTTGACGGTTTGATTCATTTATTCTTCATTTTGCTTTTTAATGTAGTTGCTTGACATGGATTTTTCATCTTTACTATTTTGTACCAATATTTGATATGCATATATTTTATTGACACCAGTGACATCCAACTGATTTTATGATTTGATTAATTTCTTGAGTGACAAAGCTCAAGTGAGTTACCTTCAATCTTTTGTAGCGACTCTATTGATGAGACATTTGATGCTAACATATGTCTATGTTGTGTTAAGGAAATTATGGATGCAAGATTACCGCCTGCAGAACCTTTATTTCATGAGAGAGGACAAGTTTGTCATCCTTTAGAGCAATATTTGAATGTGGAGAGTACTAAGTCGCCTTCTCTTTCTTTTGCGGAATTAGCCAATCCCGAGGTGACTCCTTCCAAACCAATCGCTTCACATGACGAACTTGCTTCTTTTGAGGTAAGCTATTATCGAGGTAATAGATGATTTCTCTCTTATAGCCTTATCCTTTCGTTGAATCTTTCATAGGAAATGGTGGATCAGATTATCCCCATAGCTCATGAAGCATCTATAGAATTTTTAAGAGTTTATTAGTCAAATAATTTTGGAGTCTATTAGCATATATAAAATTTTAGAAATTTATTAGTCAAAGAATTTTGATAGGAGTGAATAATTTGAAACACAGTTTTTATATAATAAATAAAATTTATTAATAAAAGAGTTTTTATATAATTATAAAATTAATATCAATCATATATTAATACTTCTTTCTCTCGATGATAATAGTGTTAAAAAACAACTAATGAGCTACTGCGAGAAAAATAAATTTACCAATAGAAGTTTTAATTAAAGAAAAATACAAAAACAACACGACATATGTCATAATGTCAGTAATCTATACAAGTCACTAATGAAAAACAATTTATAGAAAGGAATTGAAAATTTTGAACTAATGAAATTGAACCACCATTAAATCAAAAACGTTATTAACCAATTATATATATATATATATATTTATATTTATATCTGTATATAAACCCCTAAGAAAATTAGAGTGAGGATGTAAATAAAAAAAATGGACGAAGGGAAAAGAAAAGAAAAAGAGAGATACATATCTTTATGAGAGAAAGAGAGAGAGAGAGAGTTGCTAAAATTGAAACCAGAAGGGTTAAAGAGGAGAAGAAAACAATATATTTTTAACTAAATTATTATGTCTTTCTTTGGTACTTAACTAAATATGAGATAAGGAGTTTACTATGTTTATTTTTCTTTACTAATATATGTGTATATATACTTGAAAAATCATAATTCTTTTAAATTTTACCGATATATATATATATATATATATATATATATATATATATATATATATATATATATATGCCGTTATAAATTTTTGTTAGATGCGGTCAATAAAAAATATAATATTATTTGTATAAGGATTTAAAGTAATATGTTAAGCTCAATGTAAAATTATTTATATAAGAAATTTAATTAACATTATAAATTCACTTACGTCGATGCACGTGCTGTTCTGTATGTACGTATATATTAACATAAGATTAGGGCATGCATTTCTTTTAAACTTATAAGTTTAGTCAGCCCAACCCAAACAATAAAATGTCTAACCATTTTTTAAAATACAATAGACCAAAGTCCAAGAGAATTAAAACAGCCCAAAGCCCATGTTCTGAAAGCCCACTTATATATGATCTTTAACCAGTCTTTTACTCTCTAACCCTAGCCGCACTCCTCTCTTTACATCCTAATTAACGTCTGCCGATCTACTCTCTCTCTCTCTCTCTCTCGTTTCATGGGAGGATCAGAGTGGTAGCTTTGGTGATGGTGACTGTGGCTTTGGTGAGATCAGAGTCTTAGCTTTGGTGAGATTGGTGGCTTTCCATGTATTTCTACTTCTTATAATTTTGTATGATATTTCTTTTGATGTCTTTTTAGTTTTAGACAGATCCGTGCATGTGTGTGTGTTTTGTGTGGAAAATGTGTGTATATTTAGATCTGTGTTGCTGTGCATATGTGTGTATTTTGTGTGTAATATGTGCATCGCTATACGAGTTTCGAGCCGAGCTTGAAAAGCTCGTGAACAGGACCAAGTCGAGCTCGAACACTTGAGGTGTGAGCTCGAGCACCCTGCTGCACTGCCGAGCCGAGTTCAAACATGCTACTACTCGGCTCGGCTCGGCTCGATTGCAGTCCTAGAAATGATTCAAAATAAATGTTGGTCGGAAGACTCGGGACTCTCTTAGGGGTGCACAAAAAATCTGGCAATCTGATTCGATTCGTGTTAATCCGATCCAATTCGATAGCTAACGAATCAGTGGTAGATTGAAAAACAAGATTCCATTATTAACGGATCGGATCATGGATTGGAGGGGTAGAAATCCGATCCGCTAATCCGTTAGCTTTATTTTCTATTATAAATTATTATATTTATTAACTTTTACAACCTAAACATAAAAAAAACTAATTTATATAGCTGATTGTTTCAGTTTTCATTGCAACTTCTATTAGCTTTGTTTAAAATCTAGCATGTACCAAATTACTTTTTTGATGACTCATATGAATATATTTTTGTTATTTAAGTAGAATTACAATGATCTCTTGTTATTAGGCAATTAGTGTTGGTGTTACTCAAAAGTTGTTGGTCTTATTATTAGGCAATTAGTCTAATTCATTACTTCATTGCCATCAATTTATTACGACTAGAGTACTAGTTATTCTAAATTTGATATTGGACCATTGATCTTGGTTTACAAATAAAAAAAATTGGGCTATTTAGAACAAGCTTAATTCGTTCAATCTGATTCGATCCAATTCGCTATTTCACAAATCCGATCCGATTCAATCCGCGACTCTAACGGATTGGATTGGATTGAAATTTCACAAATCCGTAGACCACGGATTGGATTAGAATAATGCCAAATCTGATCCGTGGTCACCCCTACATTGTGTATGTGTATGTGAATTTAAGAGTGAATGTAGTGGGTGAATCATGACTGTTTGATTGTAGATAAAGAGAGTTATTTTAGATTGTAGATAGACATAGATATTTTGAACCATAAGATTGATTTTTTAAGCATTTTTGACCATTAGATTGTGATTTTTTTTAGAGAGATTCAAACACAATACTTAAATGTAATATATATATATACATATATATTTGTTGATAAAAATTAGCTATTTTCATTAAAGAAAATTGTATATATTACACCAAGCACCACAATCAAATAACCAAATTGGAATATAGGTAATTAAAGAAAACCTAATAGATAGTTAATTAATCAAAAAAACCCTAGTTTAATTTGTGTATCCAAAAACTTCACTGTCAAACTCACCATCAAAATCAATTCCACTGTAGTCGATTGCTAGATCACCAAGAGGATCAACCAAATAAACTGATTCCAAGAAATTAGAGGAAGAAGCACTTGCCATCGCCATCTCATCGGCTTGAGCCGCTACATTCTTCATCAAGGCTTCCAATGCAGTCATGTACACTTCAAGCTCATGTAACCCTAGTTCATTAACCGGCACGACGTCCCACCAAAACCTATTGCATGTTGACTTTTCTTCTTCCACTACTTTTTCTTCATCTTTCTTGAATTCCAGCTGATCATGAGCAGTGTGATTAGAACGAGTAGTACCACTGTTGGATTCAAGTATTGAAAAAGTACAGGAGAAATTGTTTTGGAGGAGGAACAGATCGATGACGGTGTCAAAGGACGGGGCTCCAAAGGTGTGGAACTTCCCCGCGGCGGGGGACTTGACGAGCACTGCCATATCGGCGCTACACAATGCACTTAATTGAGCAGCCTTCTTGAACAGTCCAGTTTGCCGCTTTGAGAAAGCCACCATTAAGTTTCTTTGCTTTTTTATTTTCTTGATTTCGATCTTTTGGCATCCCATGTTTTGCTTCTTCTCCTTGCTTTTCATCAATCAAGCTTGACAGAGAGATCGAATTAATTGATTAATTATGACCTGAGTTGGGATATATATATGGTTAAGTAGAAAAAACTATGCGGGCGAACATCTATATATATATAGATAATGTATGTACACATATATATATATATATATATATATATATATATATATATATAGGAGAGATCTTTCAAGATTCTATATGCATAATCCTAATCCGATTTGCGGTTTACAGATTGGTGAAAATCCAATCAGATCGGATCTGTGTCAATCAGATCCAATTCGATCCGTGTTTGAACGGATCGGATCGGATCGGATTGACGGATTGGGCTTGTTCAAAAGAATCTAAATAACTCAATATAATTTTTTTTTCCCCATCATTAGTTAAAATAAACCTTTAAATAAGCCTAACCAACAATGATATAAATAAAATTTTGTACATATCAATATAACATTATAAGGACTGGGAATAAGTTTGACTTTTTAATTTTTTTTTGTAATTAATTGTAGAAAAACATCCTTAAAATATAAAAAATTACTAAAAATTGGAGATTAATGAATATCTTTTCCCTTCTAAAATAAAAGGTTTAATATTCTAATCTCCATAAGAAAAAGAAATGGGTGTATATCTTTACTTTTCTAAATTAATAGAAAATCTATAAAAAAGAATTGGATATGGCCATGAGTAATACCCAAATTTATTATAATTTTGGAAAGTCTACACAATTAATTAATTTTAAAGGACAATTTACTAGATTTTAAGATATAATAGAGGATCATCTAACAATAGTTAGGTTGTTGGCTTTGTTCGCAAACTTTCAATGGTTAAAAAAAATTAAATTTATTCTTGGAATAACATATAAATTTTTATAATTAAACAAAATTATCTAGAATTAACTTTTTCCTTGTTTGTTTACTGCACGACAATTATTTATTCAAGAATAATACAATATACATAAGAACTATGGTAAATAAAGAGATCAAAGTCAATTTCACATGGGACAATTCTAGTTCAGTGGCAGTAACCATTTTCAGATGTGGCAGCTTTGGTAACCATTCTAGTGTAGTGGGCCAGTGGCTTTTATTAATATAGTATTAATTTATTATACATATAATTACATATATATATATATATATATATATATTGCTACAGATTGGATTGACAGATCGGATCGAATTTTTGACCCTACAATCCGTAATCCGATATGTGGCTAACGGATTCTGATTTTTTAATCCGTCACCAATTCGTTAGTTATCGGATTCACGGATTTTTTGTACACCCCTAGGTGTAGCCATGGTGGAGCACATGATCCTCTTTCTTTATTGTCGTTGTAGGCTTCAAAATCCAAAGCCTCGTTGGATGTATTCATGTGAGTAATTGTTTTGGGTTCACAAATTGTGATTCATTCTTTTGATACATCTCATTGTGCACACAAAAAATTTGCCCATTTTTTTTATTTTCTATTCAATAATCATGAATGATTAATTTTAAGATCGAGGACTAACCATTTTTTTTACTTTAGTGTCAGTATGCACTAATCATATATAACTTTCACAAGTAAAATTTAATTGAAAAAATTACAGTTTATTCTTAGTTTTTCAATCATAAGCCATAAGGATCATCAAGTCCTATTAAATTTTATTAAGACGACAAGCTTACTTCTTATATTATTTTCAACTAAGTTCTTAACTCCATCAGCAACCAATTTTTTTTCTTCAGATTTACCATATCTTATTTAATTACATTTAATGACTTTTTTTATTAAAATAAATTATGAAAATATTCATATTATTTTGATAACATATTCTCCATTAGATTTACAAAAAGTTACTTTTTTTGGAACTAGTTTTAAAAAAATGTTCAATAGAAATTTTTATAACAGTTTAAATAATGGGAAAACAACACTTAAGTAAAGTTAGGAGACCTAAATTACAAAGTGGTCTATTTTGAAAGTTTATTTTCACTTTAATTAAGCAAAATAATTACATATACATTGAAAATTATTATTCATATAAAAAATACCCTTCATTCTCTTATTCCAAAATATCAAATTATCCTTCTTAAATCAAATAATTCTTTCCCTCAAAAAATTAAGAAACTATTTGGAACTGAAACAAACTCATAGAGTAAAGCAAAATATACGTTATACAAACACTTGTGAGTATGTTATTATGTAGTATTAGTCAAAATTAGATCGCCTAATATGACTTTGAATGGCAACCAACTTCTTTTTCCTTTTAGATTAGTGTAAGTGGATACACTTATGGTATCACAACACATCAACTATATATGGATGGTAATGAAGTAGATTTTCCAGATGTGCTTGGGTAGTTTTACGGTCTGGTATGCTTAAAAGAATATGAGCATTAGAAAGAGATATTACATTAAAACATGAAGCACAAAGATAAGGAAAATTTAAATTTCATAAGTAAACTCTTATAAATTTCAAGCATGGCTGCAAATGCAAACAAAATTTGAGCTTTATCAGTAAATGGGTTATGAGTCATTCTAAATAGAATATGTCTGTTCACTAAATCAAATTAAGAACATATTTAAACAAGCACATGTTGATAATGGCAATTTAAAAAAGTGACTAATAAAACTGTTCATCTCATTTAAAAAATCGTAAAATTAAAAATCATTGACACATGAATTTGCCATACAATTCAAAAATTAGTTCACTATTTTTTTTTTTGAATAGTAAAAAAAGCAGTTCACTAAAGGAAATTAAGAGACTATATTTTTGTGATGAGAGATGATCAACGACCAATAATTTATGTAGGTAGTGGTGTTTTGCAATAAATTCGATTTTCTTTCAGACAATGATCTGTTGGATTTTCTTTAGTTACATACAACGCTCCATCAGTCGCACAGGAACCAAACGGAGTTTAGTGTGGGTTGGAATAAGAGATTGAAGGACATTTTGGACTTGAATAATAATTTTCAATGCGTATGTGATTATTTTGTTTAATTCAACTAAAGTGAAAAATAAAATTTTAAAATTGACCACTTTATAATTTAGGCCTCCTAACTTTATTTAAGTGTAGTTTTCTCTTAAATAATTCCTTGATTTTTCATGAATGTACAGCATGAAAAAATAATAATATTTTAATAATTAAAAATATTTAAAAAGGGTTACAATTAGTTTCATTATAAATAGTGAAGTTTAAATAATAAGTTAATCATTTTACAAAATTGCTCCTATGTGGTTTTTTTTTATTGTTATAATAAATTGATTCCAATTATAAAATTAAAGTTAAAGAGTATAATTAAAATTACGGATAAATTGATACCAATTATTACTACTGGAGTTCTGAGCTTTGGAAACATTTATATATATATAAAAAAAAAAAAGGAGAAAAAAGTGACACTCAAGTCTAGTTTTATATGCGCGAACAATCTGCGGATATTATTAGAAAGTGAAGATCCATAAAATATATATAGAATATTGAAAGATCTCTCGTATATATATATATATATATATAGATGTTTGCCACTTTGCCTGCATAGTTTTTTTTACTTAACCATATATATATCTCGACCCAGGTCATAATTAATCAATCAATTCAATCTCTTTACCAAGCTTAATTGATGAAAAGCAAGGAGAAGAAGCAAAGCATGGGACGCCGAAAGATCGAAATCAAGAAAATAGAGAAGCAAAGCAACTTAATGGTGGCTTTCTCAAAGCAGCGAACCAGATTGTTCAAGAAGGTTGCTCGATTAAGTGCGTTGTGTGGTGCCGATGTAGCGGTGCTCGTCAAGTCTCTCGCTATCGGAAAGTTCCACGCCTTCGGAGCTCCGTCCTTTGACATTGTCATCGATCAGTTCCTCCTCCAAAACAACTTCTCCTGTACTTTTTCAGTACTTGACTCCAACCGCAATATTACTTGTTCTAATCACGCTGCTCATGATTAGTTGGAATTCAAGAAAGATGAAGAAAAAAAAGTGGTGATGGAAGAAGAAGAAGAGTCAACAGGCAGTAGGTTTTGGTGGGACGTCGTGCTGGTTAATGAACTAGGGGTGCATGAGCTTGAAGAGTACGTGACTGCATTGGAAGCCTTGATGAAGAACGTAGCGGCTCGAGTCGATGAGTTGGCGATGGCGATGGCGATGACAAATGCTTCTTCTTCCTCCAATTTCTTAGAATCAGTTGATTCGGTTGATCCTCTTGGTGATCTAGCAATCGACTACAGTGGAATTGATTTTGATAGTGAGTTTGACAGTGAGGTTTTTGGATACACAAAATAAACTAGGGTGTTTTTTTGATTAATTAACTATCTATTAGGTTTTCTTTAATTACCTATATTCCAATGTGGTGGTTGGTGTAATATATACAATTTTCTTTAATGAAAATAGTTGGTTTTTATTAATGAAATACCCCCCAGAAAATTTCGCGCATGAGGTGGCCAGTCTCATACACAAAACCTGAGGGATACTAACAACTGATAGCAAACAAGCATAGAATACAATGTTATTTAACATGATTATTATGTGAAAAAGGGGATGTGCTTATATGTAGTATGTTCTCTTCAAATGGTATGAGGCCTTTTGGGGTAAAACCCAAGAGCAAAACCGTGCGGGCTCAGGCCCAAAGCGGACAATATCATACCATGTGTTGGAGCGGGGTATTACAGTTAACAAATATATATATTACATTTAAGCATTGTGTTTGAATCTCTCTAAAAAAGATCACAATCATTAAGGTTAAAAATGCTTAAAAAATCAATCTTACAGTTCAAAATATCTACGCCTATATACGGTCTAAAATAACTCTCTTTATCTACAATCAAACAGTCATGATTTACTCACTATATTCACACCTAAATTCACATACACAATCATTACGGATTGTAGGGTTAAAAATCCAATCCGATCCATAGCAATTAGTGACAATATATATTTGTAATTATATGTATAATAAATTAATAATATATTAATAAAAACCACTAGCCCATTGCACTAGAATGGTTACCAAATCTGCCACATCTGAAAATGGTTATTGGCACTGCAATAGAATTGTCCCATGTGAAATTGACTTTGATCTCTTTATTTACCATAGTTCTTATGTATATTATATTGTTCTTGAATAAATAATTGCCGCGAAGTATACAAACGAGGAAAAAGTTAATTATAGATAATTTTGTTTAATTATAAAAATTTGTATGTTATTCCAAGAATAAATTTAATTTTTTTTAACCATTGAAAGTTTGTGAACGAAGCTAACAATCTAACTGTTGTTAGATGATTCTATATTATATCTTAAAATCTATTAAATTGTCCTTTAAAATTAATTAATTGTGTAGACTTTTTAGAATTATAATAAATTTGGGTATTACTCATGGTCATATCCAATATTTTTTTATAGATTTTTTATTAATTTAGAAAAGTGAAGACATACACCATTTTTTTTTTCTTATGGAGATCAGAATATTAAACCTTTTATTTTGGAAGGGAAAAGATATTCATTAATCTCCATTTTTAGTAATTTTTTATAATTTAAGAAAGTTTTTTCGCAATTAATTACAAAAAAAATCAAAAAAGTCAAACTTGTTCCTAGTGTTTATAATGTTATATTGATATGCGCAAAATTTTAATTATATCATTGTTGGTTAGGCTTATTTAAAGGTTAATTTTAACTAATGATGGTTAAAAAAATAATTATATTGGGTTATTTAAATTCTTTTGAACAAGCCCAATCCATCAATTCGATCGAATTCGTTCAATCACGGATCGGATTGGATTGGATTTTCACCAATCCGTAAACCGCGAATTGGATTAGGATTATGGATAATGCGATCCGATCCGTAGTCAACCTATTCTCTTTATCTGTGTTATGCTCTAAGATGCAAGAGATATGTTTGGCCAGACAGTTTATCAAAAAGTGGTTCTAAACCCACCAAGCTGTGTTTAGTCTGGGGTCGAGACCTCCATAAAGATCTCTCCAATTTGCCAGAGACAAAGGTGGTTTGATAGGTCAAAATTGTTTACAACAACTAATCAAGATGGTCACCTTCTTTCTACTTTTGGAAAATTTCAGAATTGATTCAAAATAATTGTTGGCCCGGTCTCTGTGTGTGTGTTCTGCTCTTAGACGCAAGAGATTTGCTTGGTCAGACATTTTCCCAAAAAGTGGTCCGAACCCACCCCCCCCAACACACACACACACACACTGTGTGTGCGCTGTGTTTAGTCTGGGTCGAAACCTCCATGAAAGCAGCAGACCTCTCTAATCTGTTGGAGACAAAGGTGGTCAAAATTGTTTACAACAGTTAATCAAGATGGTCACATTCCTTCTACTGTTGGAAAATTTCAGAACTGATTCAATATAAATGTGTGTTCTCCACTCAGACGCAAAAGATCTGCTTAGTGAGACATTTTACCAAAAAGTGATCCTAAACCCCCCCAACCACATTGTGTGTGTGTGTTGTGTTGTGTTTAGTCTAGGTCGAGACCTCCATGAATGCAAACCTCTCTAGTCTGCCAGAGAGAAAAGTGGTATGATATGTCAAAATTGTTTACAACAGCTAATCAAGATGGTCACCTTCAGAACTGATTCAAAAATAAATGATTCAAAATAAATGTTGGTCTCGTCTCCCATGTGTGTTCTCCTATCAGACGCAAGAGATATGCTTAGTCAGACATTTTACCAAAAAGTGACCCTAACCCCCCACCCCACACACACGCACACACTGTGTGTGCTGTGTTTAGTCTAGGTCGAGACTTCCATGAACGCATACCTCTCTAATCCGGCAACAAAGGTGGTTTGATAGGTCAAAATTGTTTACAACAATTAATTAAGATGGTCACTTTCTCTCAACTGTTGAAAATTTCAGAACTGATTCAACATAAATGTTGACCCGTTTATGTCTATAATCGTTTTTAGGGCAAACGGCAAAAAAAGAAAATACAGGTGGGCCAATCTTTTTACCAAAAAAAAATATCAATAAATCATATTTTTTTTTCTTTGAATGACAATGCGATCAATTTTCAATTATACCATTAATTCATACATTTTGATAAATATTTTCATATTATTTCTAATCTCTCAAACTTTCAACTTTATTCTTTATAATTGTATATTTTTTCAATTTTATAAATCCAACTTATTTCTTTGAATGACCATGCTATCAATTTTCAATAATTCCACTAATTCATACATTCCGATGTATATTTTCATATTAATTCTAAATCTCTCAAACTTTCAACTTTATTCTTTATAATTTGTAATTCTATATTTTAGCAATTTATTGAATATTTATGTTCATTTTAAATTTTCTCTAAAGAAATTTTATTTATCCTCTAATATTGTAATATTATATTTTTTTGGGATAAAACATTGAATATTATCCTCTAATAAGTTATTCAATATTTTTTCTCAAATAAAAAAAATATTACAATATTAGAGGATAAACAAAATTTCTTTTGAGAAAATTTAAAATGAACATAAATATTCAATAAATTGCAATAATATACAATTATAAAGGAGAAAGTTGAAAGTTTGAGAGATTTAGAATTAATATGAAATTTTTTATGAGAATGTATGAATTAGTGATATTTTTGAAAATTGATAGAATGGTTATTCAAAGAAAAAAGTATAATTTATTATTATTATTATTTTTGTAAAGAGAACGGTCCACTTGTATTTTCTATTTTCTGCATTTGGAGGGGTTATTTCATCATACTAGCCCCCCTCATGAATTTTTAATTAGTTGGAGGGGGTTTGATGCCAAAAAAATATACTAAGGTGATTTTTTGTCAATCAAATATAGATGTGGGTTTTTTTTGCAATTTGTTCAAAAATTTATAGATGCATGGCTCTGTCACACTCCAAAATAGGTGGGGGCAAAATATGTGTATGAGTTTCTTTGCCAAAAATAAATAAATTTGAAGTGGTCTTAGTATTGATAATCTTGCGATTCTATTGACAAAAAGTTAGTGGTGTGGCCTGATTTGTAAATGTTGATAATTTGGGGGTTATTTGTCAGGTCAAGAAGGATTTATAGTTCAACTTTATTTTAACTTATATCCTAATAGATTCATACAAAGTGGATTTTCTGCGTGAGCAAATTTTTTAATTTTTTTCCCCTTTCTATATGGTCCTAATTCCTATGTGAAAAACTTCCATAAAAAAATAATGAAATACTGCAGAAGTGGAAAGAAAGAATTAAGCGTCAATTTCATATATCTACCCCAGCATATTTTGGAATAACAATACATATAATTTTGTGGGCCTTTGAAAGGAAAGGAATTACTATTAGTTTTGTTAAAATTGTGCTTAGAAATATAAGGACTAGATTGTAACCTCTATATATATATATATAATGGTTTTTTTTTTTTTTTTTTGTAGAAATAGTAATGATTTTAAAATCACACCAAGCCTACATTTATTCATAATAATCTTAGATAAAATGGTGAAAAATTAGTAGAATAATTTCAATGAACCCTAGTAATAAAATAGAATTTAAAGAAATAAATTAGTTTGACCAACGAGTTAATAGACCAGGGTAGAAAAAATAAACTTTTGAGTTCGAGTCAATATAGGTTGGGGTCAAATTGAAGATGGAATCATGATTTATATATCATTATAGATATTTTAATAATTTAATATAAAAAACCAAATTAAAAAGTTGTTAATTTAATAATAACATAAAAATAGTCGTGCATGATCAAAGAATAAAAATAAATGAACTTTTCACGCACAAGTCACAAATTGAGTCAACAGTGGTTGAATAAAGGTTGGAGTGGGGGTTAGAGCCGGGTGTGCCTTTCGAGTCAATATAGGTCGGGTTAGTGCTTTTGAAGTTATCAGAAATATAATTTCGTGCCTTATCTCTAAACCCATTGTTCATAGTTACTAGTGATCCTCTCCTATATATATGTAAAATTGATTTTTGGGTTTGTTCATTTCTTTTGATTTCTGGTGTTAGCTTCACTCATTTGATGGGGGTATCTACACTCTTGACTTGTTTTTTCAGGAACATTTAAACCCTAAAGCAGAGACATGGTGATGGAGCACTTGGTGTCATTTCTGTGTGCTCCTTTCAGTCTATTGAAAACAAGGTTTGGACGTTGTCTTGGCAATGCTGATGATTCTGCAAAGGTACTGTTTACTTGAACCAAACCCTTGCTTCATACAATTTTGTTTTCTGCATTTTTTTTAATAAAATTTTCGCTTCATTAGAGATGGAGTAACATATACTCTGTGTACCGTTTTCCCTAATTGCAAATCTTCTTTTTTTTTTTGGTAAGTCATTATATTAAAGGAGAAGGCTTAATCTTCTGTACAAGCATCAAGGGTTACAAAAAGTCCCAGAAATTCCAAGCCCCCAGTACGGTAACAAAAAATAATAGCACCCAGGGGCATCTGCAGTAAAAGGGTATATCAACAAAAACCTTAGTAATACCAGCAAGACAATAGCAAAAACCTCTCATGCCACAAATAATAATCCAAGATATCACAGCAATTGGGGCAACAGATATAGATGGCTACTAAAAAATGGCTATAAACCTGGCACCAAGCCAACTTCTCCAATTACACATAACCATACACAACTGGAGCATCAATAAAGTAAATAATTGCTTGATCAGGCCAGACACCTTGAAAAGCCAAAAAGCAAAGCCCATCATCTGAAAACTGAATCACGTATATCCCATTCCCTTTGCAACCACCTATCCTCAGCAGCAGGATGGAGATTATAGAGAGTCAAAGTTCCGAGTCTTACCAACTCCATAATCTGGTGTTGAACTGAGATCACATCTTTATTGTTGTCATACATTCTATCATTCCATTCTCTCCATAGAATATAAAATGTAGCAGCTAAAATGATCTTATTGATGTTTATTGGGTCCACGGGTATCGAGTAAACTGAGGCAGAGGCTTGAGGCCACAAGGACTGTGCACAAGACCTTTGAGTCATGTCCAGAGGTCTTATGCCAACTCAGCTACCCCGTTGGGGTTAATTAGGTCTACTTTCATTGTAATAGCCTGCATTTGTTTGTTAGATTTCATTGAGTGATTACGATGATTGCTGCATTGCTTTGAAAGGAACAAATAATTGTGTTGTAATTGAAAGCCATTTTTTGGAAATGGGTTTTCTCAATTGTGTTATAATTGTGGGGCTTGCTGTTGCATCCCTGTACAATATTCTTTGGTTTTTAAAAATAAAATGCTTGCTTAGGGAAAAAAAAAGGGGAACAAATAAGCCAGACATTTTTGGGTGTGTTTGGATGTCTCCATGAAAATTGAATGCTTTCATTGCGTTTTTTAGAGAACTTGAACCTGCAAATCTATTCGCTATACTGCAGCCACTAGGAAAAGTTGGAAGTCATCTACACAAATGATGGTGTAGGATTAGTTTTAGGATTTTGTTAAATGTGGTCCATTTTGACTTCTCAATCTCATTTTGTACCCATATATATGATTATATTAATGGCCTCAAATGCAATGATGGAGTAGATTAGACGTAGAAAACGATGGGACAGTCAAACTCCAACAGCATATTCAGACAGCTATGGATGTTCCCTGGTATTTTTGGTGGACTAAATTAGCCTTCTATAATAAGAAATCTTCGATAATAAATATCAAATTGTTTAGAACTTTTCATGAGCTATTGACGTCCTTGCTAACATATTTTGAAACATTTTTTATTGCACAGAGGAACAAATCCAAGGGGGATTGCTTTAGTAAACTACCGGATGAAATGCTGTCTTCCATCATCTCATTTTTGACTCTGAGAGATGCTGTTAAGATGAGCTTATTATCGAGAAGATGGAGACATATTTATGCATCCATGTCCAGCCTCGACTTCGATTTGTTTGCCATGTTTGGCTCACCTGGCGATTGCGATTCTCGGCAACAGTGTTCACATCTTTGCCTACGGTACAGGAATACATTCGTGCAAAGAGTAAATCAGTTCTTGCAACTTCATTCCGGTCCAAAGATAATGTCCTTCCGTTTTTCATTTTGCTTTAAAAGGGAGTTTACTGGTGATGTTGATTGGTGGATCAGTTTTGCAGTTAGAATGGGTGTTGAAAAGCTCAATCTCAACTTTGCATGCAGTGATTACTTCATTAGTTGTAGTGGTAGTGATAGCGATAGCGATAGGATGTTCGGTGACAACTACAGTGAGATGTATAATTTATCCTGTCAACTTCTCTCTGAAGCATCTAAGTTAAATCACTTGTACTTAAGCTCTTGCACCTTGCAACTAGAATCCGGGGTCCGTTTTAACAGCCTAATTTCCCTTGAGTTAAATCAAGTACCTTTAAGCTGCGGTGAATTGCAGAGGATCCTCTCTAGATGTTTGAACCTTGAATGGTTGGGAGTGAGATGGTGTTCTGTTCCGGGTATATTACGTATTTGTGGCCCATCCCTAAAGTTTTTGGGAGTATACTGTTGTTCAGGCTTGAAGGAAATTGTGCTTTCTGCAGTCAACCTGACCACTATTGAATTTTCTGAGATCTCAGAAACAAAATTCTCTTTCTCAAATGTTCCCAAGCTGGAAAAAGTGTTTTTTCGTGCTCATTACTGCCATACCATTGATTCCATATTCAGTGAACATACCAGAGATCTTCCTGAGATCAGAACTCTATCAATATCCATTTCTTCTCTTTCGGTAAGTGAAGAAGTTTAACAAACCTTCTTCCTGTTGCTTTCTTTAGTTATCAAGTTGTTGCATCATGTTTATGATTTGGCTTTTCATGTTAGGTACAATACATACCAAAATGCCCAACTTCATTTAGCAATGTCAAGCAATTGGAGTTGTCTATTAAAAGTGATTTTGTTGAGTATGATCTTTTAAAGATCACTCCAATTCTAAGTGCTTGTCCCCTTTTACAGAAGTTCCATATAGTGGTGAGTCACTATAACCTACCCATAAGTGATATTGATAATTGTTGATCTTATGTTGCAATGCTTCTAAATACATTTTGTTTTGTTTAATTTGTGTTATGTTTACATCTCTCTCTCTCTCTCTCCTTCTCTCTCTCTCACACGCACACGCGCACACCCGCACACCCACCCACACGTGTGCTCTCAGGCATGCTCACACAGAACTCTCTGAAGATCGTTGACCCTTGCAGGATGTGCCAACAATAGATTGGTATTTGATGCACCTCCATGCATTAGTCTTTCAGTTCTTTCCATTTTCCTTTTGTTTATTGCTTTTCTCTACCCTCATGACATATGTGACTGTTTTTATGTTTTTGGCATAGTTTTATATGCATCAAGTTACATGATTATAATTAATTATATTCAAATTACTCAGTTTAAAGAGTATGCAGAAGGAAACAACTTATTCATTGGAGAGTCTTAGAAAACAACCCTTTATTAACACTAAACTAATATATATTTAAGGGCTAATTAGTATATATTTATCAATTATATCCTTGTATATTAGAGATATGTCCCCTATCTTCTTTTTTCCATATTCATAGGACTTATATTGTGAATCTATTTCTTATAATTCAATTTTAAAATATATTGCAGATTTGCCATTTAGCACAAAAATGTGCTTCCTCTTACCTTTTTAGACATACAAAGTTCCACATTGTGTAATTCTAGGAAGCACGGACACATCTATAAGGAGCAATCACTGACAATTCAGGAACTCTCTTTGGATACATGTCGTATTGTGTCCGTATCTATGCCGCTTAGGTGTAATTTCTTTTTGGTATGACCATTAAACATGGGGTGGAATCATTAGCCTTTTAGTCCTGCTAATTTTGTACTATAGGATTGAAACAATCCGTGATGCTCATTATACATATAATATGTGTCTATTAGAAAATAACTTATAAAAACAAATGTTTAGATTACAAAATGACTCCACATTGCATGATCCATTCAACTTTACTCCTTGTAAATGTAGATGCCATCATACGCAAAATATATTGAAGCCAGCATGGAGGAGCCCCCCAAATGTGTTCATACTCAACTGAAAGAAGTAGAATTTGGTGGATTTTCCGGCACCTGGAATCAAATTGGGTTTGCTGTACTTTTGCTGAAAAATGCTGTTTCCCTGGATCAGATGATTATTGATGCACGTTATAGATTGTATTTAGGAGGCGGAAAGTGGAAACATGGATGTGTTTCTACTTGGTCTGAAGATAAACGTGATTTCATCCATAAACAACTGCAGGGAAAGGTCATCTCGGAATCTGCAAAGGTGATCATCCGATAAATCTTAGATTTACAGTCATGTATACATGACTCTGTAAAACTTATTGACCCTGATCGAATTGGATATCAGTTTGATAATGCCCCTTTCAATGTTGTGTAAATGTAGTAGAACGATACATTCTTTAGGAAAGAGTTTAGCTTTAATTATCATCAAAACCTTGTCTGTTATATTCATGTTTTTTTGCTTGGATTGGATGACTTGCTTCATGTGTTAGCTATCAAGTGTTTATAATGAAATGCATAACAATGTTTATTTTATTGGATCTGTTACTTATATTATTATTAAAGTACAAAAGAGTTTTTTTAGTTTCCTGTACACTATTTTTTTTATTTTTAAATTAAAAAAATAGAATTACTCAAGCAAAATTCTTTCTTTTTTTATTTTGAAATTAAAAAAATTAAATTAAATTAAATTACCCAAGCAAAATCCTTTCCTTTTTTTATTACAAAATCTTTTTTTCCAAGTAAAATCTTTTCTTTTTATTTTTAAATCTATTCTACTATTAAAAGTATAAAGGGGTTTTTTAGTTTCAGTATACTATTTTTTTATTTTTAAATTAAAAAAATAGAAATATCCAAGCAAAATCCTTTCCGTTTTTATTTTGAAATTAAATTAAATTACTAGAGCAAAATTGTTTCATTTTTTATTGCAAAACCTTTTTTTCCAAGCAAAACTCTTTCTTTTTATTTTTAAATTAAAAAAAACAAAACACTTTTCTTTTTTTATTTTTAAATTAAAAAAATAGAATTACCTAAGCAAAACCCTAAACACTTAAAATCACTCTTCCTCTCGGTTACGGCTCTCCAAAAATAGAATTACTCATTCAAAACCCTTTCCTAAGTAAAACCCTTTCTTTTTATTTCTAAATTAAAAAAATAGAATTATAATCCGCAAAATCCTAAACACTTATAAAATCACTCTTTCTCTTGGCTACGGCTTGACTCACAACAACACGGCTCTCAGCTTCCTCTCATATCTCATCAATAATTATTTGATTTGGTTTCGTCTCGACTTACATGTGAGTTCTTTTCCTTGATTTTTTTTCTTCTACTCATTATTTGCTATTAGTTTTTGAAATCAAAATTTTTTAATAAAAAATTACGTCTGTACACACAAATTTCGTGTCCGAAAATCTAGGAACGAAAATTAGTGACAAATAAATAATTTTTATTGATTCAAGAAAAAGGGTACAATCCTCTGTAAATCTTTACAAAAGAAATATGAAGATAATGTTCTCTGATTCGATCTCCTTGGTAATCCGGCTTCAAGAGCTTGATCTTGAGTTGGATTGAAACTTTAGTGAAGAACGGCACGTAGATGATGTGCTTGTTGTTCTTCTCCTTCAGGGTTTATGTGTTTTGGAACTTTGGATTTTGAGTAAAGACTTCTGCAGAGTTTCAGCTTTTTTCTGAGAAGCTTCTGGACTCCCTTCCCCCACCTCTGGACCTTTATTTATAGGCTCACCGGAGGGGTAGATTTGTAAATTTCTTTTTCTTTAATAATTATCCTATAATTATCTTTTATGATAATTTTGATAATTATCCAATATATATATATATATTAGACCCATTTTCAAGTGGGCTTTGACTTCTTAGACAATTTAGACCAGCCCATAACTCATTTATTTGTGGTGGGTCTGGCTTCAAATTATCTGACTCATTGGGCCATATTTTCAAGTGGGCTAAACTGAACATAAACCCAAATTATATTTTGGGTCTATCATGTAATTTTTTAATGTCTACAAATTGCCCCCACTTTAAGTCTCGCGCCATGTTGAGTTTGTCACGTATTTAAAGCGGGACTTGAAGTATTTAAATTTCGCTTCTTTTTTTTTTTTTGTGCGAAAATTCAACTGCAAAAAGGATGTCTTCTTTGTCAAGTTGAATCAAATACTTGAGGATCCTATTGCCAATAGGATTTTATTATTTTTTTTTTTGGTCCAAGTGAAATTGAAGACTTGAGAATCCTATTGCAAATAGAATTTTTTTTTCTTATTCAATTTCAAATAGGATTTGCTGCTTTCCATGTTCAAACGGAATTGGAGTCTTGAAAATCCTATATCAAATAGGATTAACTCACCACTATATATATGTAGCCTACACTTCAAACTTTTCAGAGAATAATTGAGAGAAATTTCATCAACTACAGCAACTGTAAGTTCTCTTTTCTTTTTCCTTTTTTTTTTTTTTTTTTTCTTTTTTTTCTTTCTTTCTCGTCTTCCAGCGCCTGTTTTTTTTTTTTCAACTGCCACCTCATCTTTTTTTTTTTCTTCTTTCTTTTCTTCTTCTCTTCTTTCTCCAGCCGCACCTCTTTCTTTTTTTTTCCTTCTTCTCTTCTTTCTCCAGGCGACTGATTTTTTTCCTCTTTTTTTTTTTTTTTTTTCCTCCAGGAGGCTGATCTTTTTTTTTTCTTCTTCTTCTCTCCTTTTTTTCTTCTTTTTTTTTTTTTTTCCTCTTCTTCTTCTTCTTTTATTTTTTTCTCTTCTTCTTCTTCTCTCTTTTTTTTTTTCACGCCTGTTTTTTTTTTTTTTTTTTTTTTCTTCCTTCTCTTTTCCTTTGATGTGTAAAAAAACAAAGTTTCTTTTTTGTTGCTTGGTAGATTTGAACACAAGATCTCATGAGAAGACATTATAGCACCACACCATCTCTGCTACACAACTCCTTGTATTATAAACTCTTGAAACAAAATATATATGTGGCTAAACTTTGAAAGGAACATTTTTCTTTACTATCAACTTTGTTTTCCGTGACCGCTATTAATCAAATCTATTTTTTTTTTAGATCAGATTCCACTTGTGGGCCCTGTTCGACTTTTGGTGCTGTCTCTGGAACGACGAACAGATCTATCGAATTCATTGAAGACACTTTACGTGAGTCACTCAACACTTTTCTTGGCAAGTTTCAAATTTTTTTTTTTTTGGGTCAATTCTTGCAGGTCAAATCGCCTTTCTCAGAATATGGAGTTCCAGACGCCATTCATTAGTCCCTTCGGGATCCCTTAGTGCACTTCGGTGTCACTCTTATTGTCCCTTCGGGGTCCCTTAGTGCACTTCGGTGTCACTCGTCCCTTCGGGGTCCCTTAGTGCACTTCGGTGTCACTCTTTCGTCCCTTCGGGGTCCCTTAGTGCACTTCGGTGTCACTCGTCCCTTCGGGGTCCCTTAGTGCACTTCGGTGTCACTCTTTCGTCCCTTCGGGATCTCTTAGTGCACTTCGGTGTCACTTTTATTGTCCCTTCAGGGTCTCTTAGTGCACTTCGGTGTCACTCGTCCCTTCGGGGTCCCTTAGTGCACTCCGGTGTCACTCTTATTGTCCCTTCGGGGTCAGGCCAAGTCACCACGATGCAGTAGACATTCGTCAATATCTCGGCGGCAGGTCAGGTCACCCAACTCTTCTCTTGCAAGTTTCAATTTTTTTTTTTTTTTTGTAAAGTTTGTTTATACTCATATCAAGGAGTGAATTTTTTTTTTCCATGCAGACAGTTTATACTCATGTCATGAGTGTTTTTTTTTTGGTAGACAGTTTATACTCGTATCAAGGAGTGGTTTTTTTTTTTCATGCAGACAGTTTATACTCATGTCATGAGTGTTTTTTTTTTTGGTAGACAGTTTATACTCATGTCAAGGAGTGTTTTTTTTTTTTTTTTGGTCGACAATTTATACTCGTGTCATCTTTTTTTTTTGGTAGACAATTTATACTCGTGTCAAGGAGTGTTTTTTTTTTTTTGGTAGACAATTTATACTCGTGTCAAGGAGTGTCATCTTTTTTTTTTGGTAGACAGTTTATACTCGTATCAAGGAGTGTCATCGACAGTTTAGGCTCGTATCGGGGAGCACTTTTAGCTTTACTTAGTCTTTAGCTATGCAAGACTCAGGAGACAGTCCAAGCTTGTGTTGAAAGGTGTGAATCAGCTCGGCGTCAATTTGGAGATTTTTTTCTTGCTTTGTTTCTTCATTATACTCTTCTCGTACTTGAGAAGAAACATCTTCTTCGAACTCGTCTCCCCACCCAAAAGGAAAAGGTATTTCATTCGTCGTGGTCCATGTCGGAGGATTAAACCTCACCCAGTATGCTTTGATTCCACTGCGAGATTCTATCCAGACGGCATCTTCGGGCTTTGGTCCCCATACTTTTCCTTCCTCTAGTCTCTTGATTTTTCTAGCCTCTTGTTCCATCTGGGATTGTAGGCGATTTTGTTCTTGTTCCTCGCTTTCTTCTTTGAGACTTTCGTTTCGCTGATTGTTAGAGGCAATTCGAGAAACTGACTCTTGAGACATCACTTGTGTGTTTATGGGCAATGATTCATGCGAGATCATTGCAAGACTATTCACATCTTGAACTTTCTTTTTTGGCCTCCATGTGAACACAATTTTCCGATCATTTCTATTTGAAGTTGCTTGAGGAGAGCTTGAATGAGTTTTATATGGAGGGTTTGCCCCCTGTCTGCCCAGTCTTCTACCAATGTTTTCTTGACTCAATATCTTATGTAACTGAGAACTTTCAGATGAAGTTACTGAAGCAACACGATGTGTTTCTTGATACAAGTTGTTAGAGACGATACTTGTAACATAACATGTATTTATTTCATCGTCCGAGTTAGGAAGTATTTCGTCTTCCTCTTCAGACTCAACCTCTTCATCTTTAAGACAGTTGTCAGACATATTGGGAAAGGCAAAATCCTTTGCACCACGACTTGTTATGCTGAGCTTCATATCATGGGCACGAGTAACCAATTCTTCAAATGTACGAGGCTTGATTCCTTGCAGAATGTAAAGAAGCTCCCAGTGCATGCCTTGCATACACATTTCGACTGCTGATATTTCAGAAAGACGGTCTTTGCAATCAAGACTTAGAGCTCGCCAACGATTGATATAGTCGACCACAAGCTCGTCCTTAATTTGTTTCGTGCTAGTGAGTTCTAGCATGCTTACTGTTCTACGAGTACTGTAGAAGCGGTTAAGAAACTCTCGCTCCATCTGCTCCCAACAGTCAATACTTCTAGCTTTGAGGTCCGTGTACCAATCAAATGCATTCCCTTTGAGGGAACGAACAAATTGCTTGACCAAGAGATCCTCTTCGGTGCCAGCGTTATTGCAGGTCTCCACAAAGTGTGCAACATGTTGTTTGGGATTGCCTCTTCCATCAAATTGTTGGAACTTTGGCGGTTGATATCCCATTGGCGTCTTTAAGCTGTCAATTCTTTCGGTGTAGGGTTTTGAGTACACAAGAGTGCTTTGAGGGGCGCCGTCATACTGTGCTCGGATTGTGTTCGTTATTATATCTTGCAACTGTTGGACAGATAACAAAGCAACTGGCGAAGCAGGGTTAGTTTCGTCAGCCATGTGTCTTGACGCAGATGTGTGATGACGCTCTTTTGATTGGGCACTTTGAAGAGAGGAATTTGAAGTATTCGCAGGCAAATGTGTTGACTTGTCAGGATTTTAGATTTCAGGCTTCCTCATTAGCGCGGCGATCTGCAAGTCCTTCTCTTCAACAGTCTTTGTGAGGTTTTCGATTGCGCGCGCCATGACTGCCAGTTGGTCTTCCACTGAGGTTGTTCCAGTCATCATAGCTGCGACAACCATCGAATAGGAAAGTCCTTGAGGGCCAACATTATTTGAAGGGACCGATTGCTCTGAAATCTCAAGTAACGACTCTGAGAGTGAACCGACGCTAGAGTTGGCGTCAGAGACGGAGTGGGGTGAATGTGGTGGCGCCGACTTTTCTGAAACTACGTCAGAGTTCTTTGCCCCCTGAGGACCAATGGTGTTAACATGTTTAGTTTTCACATTCATTGGTTTAGCAGGATTGGTTTTCACCAAATCTTGCTGATTCTCGAGCGAAGCAATTGCTTTGGTCTTGCTACGCGTCATAGGACCTGCTGAGGTGCTGCTGACACTTGACAGCTTCCTACTGTTATTGTCACTATTTGCGGCAACTTTGGTATTAGCCATTGCAACAACGGTTTCTTTTGAGTTTTTCTTATTTGTCGTCTGAACCTTGGTAGGAGCCATAAATTCGGATGAACAGAGTTTTGGAGGTATGATGTAGGAGACAGAGATAAGAGGCAGAGGATGTCCCACCGGGCGTGCCAGAAATTTGTACACACAAATTTCGTGTCCGAAAATCTAGGAACGAAAATTAGTGACAAATAAATAATTTTTATTGATTTAAGAAAAATGGTACAATCCTCTATAAATCTTTACAAAAGAAATATGAAGATAATGTTCTCTGATTCGATCTCCTTGGTAATCCGGCTTCAAAGGCTTCAAGAGCTTGATCTTGAGTTGGATTGAAACTTTAGTGAAGAACGGCACGTAGATGATGTGCTTGTTGTTCTTCTCCTTCAGGGTTTATGTGTTTTGGAACTTTGGATTTTGAGTAAAGACTTCTGCAGAGTTTCAGCTTTTTTCTGAGAATCTTCTGGACTCCCTTCCCCCACCTCTGGACCTTTATTTATAGGCTCACCGGAGGGGTAGATTTGTAACTTTCTTTTCCTTTAATAATTATCCTATAATTATCTTTTATGATAATTTTGATAATTATCCAATATATATATATATATATTAGACCCATTTTCAAGTGGGCTTTGACTTCTTAGACAATTTAGACCAGCCCATAACTCATTTATTTGTGGTGGGTCTGGCTTCAAATTATCTGACTCATTGGGCCATATTTTCAAGTGGGCTAAACTGAACATAAACCCAAATTGTATTTTGGGTCTATCATGTAATTTTTTAATGTCTACAGAGTCATGTTATCAAATTGAATATCTGATTAATAAATCGGATTTGATCAGACGGTAAGAATTCGACCCGTTTAATATGTGAGGTCACTCTCTGAACAATTGTAATATATACCAACACCTATAAATTTACTTTTGGATTTATTTATTTATTTTACAAAATAACAAGTTGTAAAGGAAAATCGTTTCTTTTTATGATCAAGATAGACAACAGTAAAAATGACGTAGTCAAAAATAGTTTTGTGGTGACACTTATATAAAGAAGTTTCACTTGAGAATGATTTATTTGAAAAAGAACTCCATAATATAAAAAAGGATAAAATATTGAGAATTTTTAAAAGAATAGTAATAAATTGTTTAAGAATGGTTAGAATTATACTTTTTGATTTCTTATAGTTTATACTTGATTCCTTCCATGTAAATAATAGTTAACTTATAATTTTTTTTTTCAACAAGTGATTTTATATTACTAAAGTTACGTAATGAAATTAGTTTTGGATATTTTAATTAATGTGTTTGAATGTGTTATAATTGTTTTAAATAGTTTAGATGTTATAATATAATTTTAATTTATTTTTTATTCACGTGCATAACATGTGCTTTAAACTAGTATATATATATATATATATATATTCTTGTGTAGTTTCAAATAAGGAGCACAGTTTCACTTTAGGGGCTACTTTTGCTTTAGCTGCCTGCCTCTGATTGAACTGCACCATTCTTCAACCCTGGTATTCACTAATAGCCTTTAGGTGAAAGGAATGTTCAAACCTATGTATGTATGTACGTATCACATCAAGGATTTGCATATTCAAGCCGTCCATTTATTCCAATTTTTATTTATTTATTCTGAGAACCCATAAAAGCCTAAACACATTTCTTTACTCATACCAGGTTGGTTAATGAAGATTCAAATTGCTTATTGCTAAATAGATAGCCTTCTGAATATCAGCTAATAATCCAGTCTTAGTCTTTCCACAAGTGTGCAACCTAACAGCATATAGCAACACCATTTATGTATACTTACACAGTATAGAAAATACTATATAATTTACTAATACACTATATAGACTATATATTAATATAATGTCATGACCTATACTATAAAATAATACATACTATAAGCCATAGCTCTTTAAGTAAAATTATACTTGCCAGTAGACACTTGAATTGTGTTAACGTTGGGATGTCATATATCTGTTTCTTCTTTTTAATTACGATCGGACTGCAAGCAGACCAGGCCGGTCAAGCCGGACCAATTGACCCTGACTGTAAGCCAATATGGTTTGGTTTGCTGGGCCATTCAGGTAATACAATAAGCCCATGGGCTGGTGTGGATCAAGTCATGGGGCTGACAACTGATGGCTATACCCCGACCCGATCAACCAACAATGGATTGGGCCATATCTTTCCAGGAAGGTAACATGATCCATTTAGAATACACCCTCAAAAATCCATATTATTAAGCAAAGATCAGCTATAAGTGGAATTAATAAAACCCAAGAAGGGTAACAATGTCCAAGAATTGCATTGCATTAGAGATTAGAAACCTTTTATCTGAGGTGTTAGACGTCGGCTTCTTTGGCTCGCCCAACCTGTCCAAGTCCCACAATAAATATAAATATATATATATATATATATATATATATATATATATAATGATTTTTGTAGAAATAGTAATGATTTAAGATCACACCAAGGATCAACATTAGGCCAACATTTATTCATAATAGTTTTAGAAAAAATGATGAAAAATTATAAGGATAGATTTCTTGGTGTATATAATATTATGTAACACTTTCAATGAAACCGTAGTAATAAAAATAGAAGTTGAAGAAATAAATTAGGTCAAAATGTTAGAACATTGGGTAAAAACTAAAACTATATATTAAATTGTAAATTATACATGATAAAACACAACTAACAATTTAACACCAACTAATGGCTCAAAATGATTAATTCTGATTTAGATACGATATTATAAGTCATTCAAATTTTTTTTTTCTTTTTAAGAAGAATTTTTCAAATACGAAGGAGTGAAATAGAAAATTAATTTAATAAAAAATCCAATGATATATAAGAGTTAAAGAATTTAGGGGAAAAAAAAGAGAGAGAAAAATTAAGGGTGGAAAAAATAAACTTTTGAGTTGGAGTCAATATAGGTCGGGTTCAAATTGAAGATGGAATCATGATTTATGTATCATTATAGATATTTTAATAATTTAATATAAAATATCAAGTTAAAAAGATGTTAATATAATAATAACATAAAAATAGAAGTGCATGATCAAAGAATAAATAAATAAACTTTTCACTCGTGAGTCACAAGTTGAGTCAAGAGAGGTTGAAAGTTGAATAAAGATTGGAGTGGGACAGTCGGGTTAGATCCGGGTGTGCCTTTTGACCCGAATACGACCCAAATGTCTCATTATTTTCACACTGAAATCAAACAGAACCGGAGTGTAATTCGCTGGGGACTCTAATTTGGTGCTTTTGAAGTTATCAGCAAAAACATTTCGTGCCTTATCTCTAATCCCATTGGTCAATGTTCATAGTTGCTAGCACTCCCTCCTTGTATAGATATATATATATACACACACACACACACACACACACACTATTTGTTCACTCCTGGTGTGCAGGAAAATGCATGCACAACTCAAGTGTTAACCGTCAGATTCAATTTGGTAAGGATTTAATTTGTTGACCAGTGAACAGTTGTATATAATAAACATACATGGGAAACTAATTTTGGGGTTGTTTATTTCTTTTGATTCCTGGTGTTAGCTTCACTCATTTGATAGGTGTATCAACTCTTGAGTTGTTTTTCAGGAACGCTTGGTGATGGAGCACTTGGTGTCATTTTTGCGTGATCAATTCAGTCTATTGAAAACAAGTTTTGGACATTGTCTTGGCAATGCTTATGATTCTGCAGAGGTACGTACTATTTACTTGAACCAACCCTTGATTCATCAATTTCTTTCCTGCAATTCTTTTTGATAAGTTTCTCTTCATTAGAGATGGACTAACATATACTTTGTGTAGCTTTCCCTAATTGTGTGCAATAATACGTTTTTTGATGTGTTATTGGATCCACTTATTTATTTATTTTAGGAGTAACGTTAGAAAAAGTAAAAATCGAATCACTCCAACATGACGTAAAGCCTGTGAGGCCCACCACTGACACATGGTGGAACTCACATATTTTGTGTCTTGTTTAGTGATTTTGTTTTTGGTCACACAATTATTATTATTATTTATCGAGTGACGGAGGTGTCTCCACCCCCTTGGGGGGCGCAACTAATGCTTCGAATACTACAATCACTCCTAAATCACGGGTATTGAGTAAATCCAGGCGGAGGCTTGAGGCCACAAGGACTGCACACAAGACCTCTGAGTCATGTCCAGAGGTTTTATGCCAACTCAGCTATCTCGTGGCCGTGGGGGTTACTTAGGTCCACTTTCATTGTAATAGCCTGCATATTTGTTTGTTAAATTTCATTGAGTGATTGGGATGATTGAACTGGCTACATTGCCTTGAAATTTACAAATGAGCCAGAAGTTTTAGGGGATGTTTGGATGTCTCCATGAAAGTTGAATGCTTCCATTGTGCTTTTTATAGAAGTTGAACCTGCAGATCCATTTTTTATACTGCAGCTGCCACTAGGAAAAGTTGGAAGTCATCAACACAAATGATAGTGTAGGATTAGTTTTAGGATTTTGTTAAATGCGATCCATTTCGACTTGTCAATCTCATTTTGTACCCATATATGTGATTATATTAATGGCCTATTGGCCTCAATTGCAATGATGGATTGTAGACATATATTAGATGTAAAAGACAATGGGGGGACAGTCAAACTCCAACAGCATATATATTCAGACACGCTATGGATGTTCAAATCCCTGGTATTTTTGTGGACTTAATTAGCCTTCAATGACAAGAAATCTTGGATAATAAATATCAGTTTTTTTAAACCTTTTCATGAGCTATTGACGCCCTTTTGCTGACATATTTCTGAAACATTTGTATGTTAGGATGAGCTTGCTATCGAGGATTACATTAGTAAACTACCAGATGAAATGCTGTCTTCCATCATCTCATTTTTGACCCTGAGAGATGCTGTTAGGATGAGCTTATTATCGAAAAGATGGAGACATTTTTATGAATCCATGTCCAACCTCAACTTCGATTTGTTTACCATGTTTGATGCAGCTGGCAATTGCAATTCTCAGCGACATCTTTGCCTACAGTACAGGAATACATTTGTGAAAAATGTAAATCAGTTCTTACAGCTTCATTCTGGTCCAAAGATAATGTCCTTCCGTCTTTCATTTTGCTTTAAAACGGAGTTTGCTGGTGATGTTGATCGATGGATCAGTTTTGCAGTTAGAATGGGTGTTGAAAAACTCAATCTCAACTTTGCATGCAGTGATTACTTTATTAGTACTGGTGGAATTTTCGATGACAACTATAGTGAGATGTATAATTTGTCCGGTCAACTTCTCTCTAAAGCATCTAAGTTAAATCACTTGTGCTTAAGCTGTTGCACCTTTCAACTAGAATTCGGGGTCCATTTTAACAATCTAATCTCCCTTGATTTACATCAAGTACGTTTAAGCTGCGGTGAATTGAAGAGGATCCTCTCTAGATGTTTGAACCTTGAATGGTTGGGAGTGAGAGGGTGTTCTGTGCCAGGTAAATTATGTATTTGTGGCCCATCCCTAAAGTTTCTGGGAGTGTATTGTTGTGCAGGCTTGAAGGAGATTGATCTTTCTGCAGTCAACTTGACGGCTCTTGAATTTCTTGAGATCTCAGAGACAAAATTTTCTTTCTCCAATGTTCCCAAGCTGGAAAATGTGTTTTTTCATGCTCATTACTGTCATGCCATTGATTCTATATTCAGTGAACTTACCAGAGATCTTCCTGAGATCAAAACTCTATCAATATCCATTTTTACTCTTTGGGTAAGTGAAGAAGCTACTTTAACAAACCTTCTTCCTGTTGCTTTCTTTAGTTATCAAGTTTTTGCATCATACTTATGATTTTGCTTTTTCATGTTAGGTACAGTACATACCAAAATGCCCAAACTCGTTTAGCAATGTCAAGCAATTGGAGTTGTGTATTGATAGTGATATTGGGTATGATCTTTGGAGGATTACTCCAATTCTAAATGCTTGTCCCCTTTTACAGAAGTTCCATATTGTGGTGGGTCTCTATCGATCATTATTTCTTTTATGGTGCAATGCTTCTAAATACATTTTGTTTTGTCTAATTTGCGTTATGTTTACATCTCTCTCTCACACACGAGAAAATATACAATATCACAGAGACACTGATGATGTGTTACCTCTAACAAGTGTAAGCCTTCCATTTCTCATTGATAATAGAAAAATTAGTAGTTTCCAAGAGAAATGAAGGGCTTACACTACCAAAGCACCACATCATCAGTATCTCCGAGATATTGTATACGTTCTCCACACGCACATGCACGAGCATGCTCACATCTCGCGCATGCATGCTCACATAGAAACATACAGGATGTGCCAACAATAGATTGGTATTTAATGCACCTCCATGCATTAGTCTTTGAGTTCTTTCTAACTTCCTTTTCTTCATTGCTTTTCTCTACCCTTATGACATATGTTACTGATTTTATGTTTTTGGCGTATTTTTATATGCATTAAGTCACATAATTATACTTAATTATATTCTAATTACTTAGTTTAAAGAGTATTAGAAGGAAACAACCTATTCATTGGAGGGTCTTAAAAAGAGAGAGTCTACAATATCTCGGGGATATTTTGACACGTGATACCCCCTCCATATATTACTCTCTATTTCTCCTGAAAACTGTACAATTTTCGATTATCAAGAAAAATAGAGAGTAATGTATGTAGGGGGTACCATGTATCAAAATATCCCCGGGGTATTGTAGACTTTCTCTTTGTATACTAGAGATTATGTTCTTTTCTTTTTTCCATATTCAGAGGACTTGTATTGCCAATTTATTTCTTATAATTAAATTTTAATATATATTGCCGATTTGCAAATTAGCACAAAAATGAGTTTTCTCTTACCTTGTTAGACATAGAAAGTTCCACATTGTATAATTCTAGAAAGCACAAATACTTCTACAAGGAACCATCACTGACAATTCACGAACTCTCTTTGGATGCGTGTCCGACATTTCATGGACGTATTTATAATTTAAAAATAAATTTAATTATTTCGGACACTTGGCTGAAAATTTCGGAACACTTGGCCGACACTTACCAGACAATCCCTAACAGGTCTTATATAATACAAACACATCTAAAGTAACCATGTTTGGCAATTTTGGAAATATACGAGCACATCTCAAATTGCCAAGTTTTTATCTTTAAGAAAAATTGACATACATGGGTTCAAGTTAAGCATTAATGAAACTTTTTCACATAGGACAAAAACATAATTGTAATGAAAAAATTGTGAAATAGTAGCATATATAATATAGCAATCATTAGAATATTTGCATAACTCTATTTTCTAGAAAATGTTAATCCTGCTATAGAAATAAAAAATTAGTAAAACTTCTATAATACTCTTAATCGATATATATATATATGTAGTCATGTCCATGTTGTATGTGTCCCACTTTTTAAGGATATAACGTGTTGATGTATTCATGTTGTATTATATCTGTATCTATGCTCCTTGCGTATAATTTTTTTCTGGCAGAAACAATAAACATGGGGTGGAATCATTAGCTTTTTAGTCCTGCTAATTTGGTACTGTTAAGAGTTGAAACTATCTGTGATGCTCATTATACATATAGTATGTGTAGTTTACAAAATGGGTTATCAAAAAAAAAGAAAATCTATTCAACTTAACTCCTTGCAAATGTAGATGCCATCATATGCAAAATATATTGAAGACAGCATGGGGGAGCCTCCCAAATGTGTCCATACTCAACTGAAAGAAGTAGAGTTTGGTGGATTTTCGGGCAGCTGGAATCAAATTGGGTTTGCTGTATTTTTGCTGGAAAATGCTGTCAACCTGCATGAGATGATTATTGATGCAAGTTATAGATTGTATTTAGGAGGTGGCAAGTGGAAACATGGATGTATTTCTACTTTGTCTAGAGGTAAACGTGATTTCATCCATAAACAATTGCAGGGAAAGGTCATATCTGTAACTGCAAAGGTGATCATCCGATAAATTTTCGATTTAATTAATGTATAGTAGTAGAACATTATTCCTTATTGACGTTGATCGAATTAGATCTCAGTTCTGAAATTCTCCTTTTAATGCTGTGTGTAAATGTCGTTCTCGAATGATACGTTCTTTAGGAAAAAGTTTAGCTTTAATTACCATCAAAACCTTGGCTTGGCTTGAGTGGTATGTCCTCTACCTCTCAAGGGGAAGGTTGAGGGTTTAACTCTCGGGCGGGGCATGTATGCGCGGCGTGCAGGGGAATCAACATTTCCACCCTCAACGCCATGATAGTTTTTACGTCAATGGATCTGTTATAATCCTATTCTTTTGCTTGGATTGGATGACTTTCTTCATGTGTTAGCTATCTAGTGTTTATAATGAAATGCACAACAATGTTCGTTTTAATGTATCTGTTACATATATATATATATATAGTTTTCAAAAAAAGAAGGGCAGTTTCATTCTTCAACACTGGTAGTCACTAATAAATGCCTTTATGTGAAAGGAATGTTCAAGCCATGGTGTATGACATCAAGTATTTGCATATTCAAGCCGTCCAATAGATACCAATATAATTTTTTTTGTTTGCGGCTCTATTTGAAGAACCCATAAAAATCCAAAACGCATTTTTTTACTCATACCAGGCATGTTAATGAAGATACGAATTGCTCAATAGATAGCCTTTTGAAGATCAGCTAATGATTGAGTCTGAGTCCTTCCAGGAGTGCGAAACCTAGTAGCATATAGCAACACCATTTATGTATCGTTGTATACTGATATAGTATATAGCAAATACTATATTATCTACTAATATACTATAGATTATATATTAATATACTGTCATGACCTATACTACAAAATAATACATGCTATAAGCCATAGCTCTGTAATTAAAATCATAAGTTAGTTGTGTTAACGTTGGGATGTCATGTATCCGTTTCTTCTTTTTATTGTTATTATAATTAATTAAAATTTGCAGCCTTGGTGAGCCAAGACGATCGGGCTGCAAGCAAGCTGGTGCTCTTTGCCGGGCCATTCAGGGCTTGGTTTCATTCAGATCACACAATACACGAAAATGGATCAAGTCATGGGGCTGACAAGTGATGGCTAAACCCAGACCGGATCAACCAACAATGAATTGGGCCACCAACTTTTTCGGACGGTAACTTGACCCACTTAGAAGACACCCTAAAAAATCCAAATGAGTAACCTTTATAAGCGGGGATCCTTGACAACAATGGCGGATATTGGATCATAACCAATAGACAAATAGCATATTATTAAGCAAAGATCAGCTATATGTTGAATTAATCAAACCCAACAAGGCTAAGTGGGTAACAATGTCCAAGACTTGCATTGCATTAGATTACCCCTTCTTTATTTGACATTGGCAAGTCTAGAGACTGAGGAGAAGCACCACCAAAATCTAGCTTTTTCGCCAGAGAAGGAAAAAAGTTTCATTGGATTTTTTATATAATGTTTTACATAGTTTCATATAAAGAGACAGAGACACAATGGCTAATCTAACTGAAACAAAGATTAATGCAACAATTTGTTTACAACGGCCAATTTGAAGGAAGCACTATAAGGGCAAGCTGACTTGTGTCCTAACAAATGAGTTAAAACTGAAACTTTACACTGATATTTGCTAATGCTGAGGTAAAGCTGGTCTTTTTTCCAGCATATCGTAGTGAAGAACAAAATTATCCTGCACAAAATTTTATGCGACCTATTTAGGGGGCTAGAATTCAATGAAAACTACCCAAATTTGGGTTAAATGTAATGATTAATATATTGACCAAGTGATCAAAAAAATCCCAACCTTGCTGATTGTTTCCCATGTGTTTGGATCAAAACAGATGTAAGATCCTCTCTCATACGTGTTCGTCTTAACAAGTGGCTCAATGTTGGAAACCTTCATAAACCACTGTCGGAGCTCTCTGTGATAGAACCATCCTCTGAGATACCTGTAAACAACAAGCAATCCTCTCAGCAAAACTGCAACCAAACTTGACTGGTAAGTAAAAGGCAAAATAATTTTTAAAGTGCTGACAAAATTTCAAAATGGAAAACATGGACTCTTCATACAGCACGAAAAAGGAAACCGGGATTTTTTTTTACAAAGAACATAACACAGTGCACATGACCAAGAGAGCATACAGTTCATTCGCAGCATATAACTGGGCTTCATCTTTTGGCATGCTGCATAAGAACAATAATAGATGATTCATCGACTGAACAATCATAAGATTCAAGAGGAGAGATTAACAGCAAACCATTAAGAAATGTACCTGTAAAAAATATATAACAACGTGTCCAACGGGAACTTTGAGAAATAAGCTTGCTGCAGCCACCACAATAAGGTTTAAAAGACAAGAAAATGGCCCACAACAGAACAAACTAACAAGAAGAACAAAGAACAACTCACATTTAGAGTAGGTTGTTGTTTAGCATAATAACATTGTGGCACAGTGAACTCAGGGTCTCCCTTGGCAGGCTCATCAGACCATGGGGAACCAAAAGTCTTGTGAAGATTTTCTGTTGAGTTCAGGTTCAATCCAAGAGTTGTCAGATCAATCCCAAGTGCAAGAGATGTTAGATCAGGGTCACTCATCCTTATTACACTTAACAAACCAAGCAAACCATATTGGTCAGGAGCAGCTTGTGCAGCCTGCATAGATTTCACGCCCTGGTCCCTATATGACTGATTTACAGCAGAAATTTGCTGCAGGCGAAACTGGGATTGATTCTGGTGCTGCTGATACTGCTGGATAAGCTGATCAAATGACCCCATCCCAGAAACTGTATTCGAAGAACTAAGAGGTCTTAATCCCGTGCCTGGTAGTCCGCTGGTCTGTATCAATATGACCAGACAATTCAAGATTTTAAACCATAGTCATTTAAAAATCATGATGATTTGCAAGACAGCATTGTAAGATAAAGATGAATGCCTAATCAGTAGGTTGATGTGAAAGTAAAAATTTCCATTATAAAATTGAAATACAAAAATAAAAATAAGAACTTAATTGTTTTGTTCCATGTTACAAATCAAATTATTTCCCCACTTCCAATGATATCCAAAATGAGTTTTTATTCTGGACATTAGTTTTAACTGTTAAAAGTCAGCTTCCATGGGACCATGACCATTGGCATTGATAAGCTACAATGGCAGTGGAAAGCACAGGCTATGAGAAACTTCCAAGTCAGTAATTTTAACTCTTAAAATGAGTTTTATTCTCGCCATTAATTTTCCCTGTTAAAAATCTTCTTCTATGAATATATTGGAATTAATAAGCTCCAATGGCCATGCAATTCTGAAACTTCCAATTTAGTAGTCAGAGCCAAAACTCCTTTTGGGCATTTACTGACACAGTGACAGCGGTCGGGTGGCATACATCAGGTGCTGGAGCCTGGAGTAAAGGGCAAGTGGATCTTTGGGTTAGGTGAAATTTTTCTTTGAATAAATACCAGGAGTGAAAAGAAAACAAAAGCCATCTTATTACTTCATTGTTTCCATAAACCCCTTGGTAACATTTGCATTAAACCATTTGATACATTAACACACCTGTGATTGATAGGTAGAATGTGACGATGGGAACATATCTGAGCTGTGTAAACGGAGAAGATCCTGATTGTTTATATTTGAAAAAGAAACACCACTACTGCTGACTGATGGTGTATGTTGCTGTTGCTGTTGCTGCTGCAGACGATGAGATGCATAAGCTCCTCCCAGGTTGAATCCAGCAGACCTCCCCATCTGCACATTGATAAATAAAAGAATGAGGCAAACTCAAGTGCATAATGCATCTGATGATACTAGTGTAATATTAAAAAATGCTCAAATCTTCACAAGTTAGCACTCACAGATAAATGCTGAGACTGCAGCATAGATACGGTATTGTCATGAAGCTGTTCTTTCTGGTGCAAATCCATGGTATAATCAGCATTACCACCTGGGCAAATCTAATAGCAGAGTCAATAACATGGGGCTAAATATGCAGCTATTTGAAGATGTGTCCAATTCCTGAACATTAGTGATGCAAAAATAGAAACTTAAGCTATTAGATGAATTGAGCCTGTTGAATTCCTTCACACAAGCTGGAATATAGAAGAAAACGTAAACTTCATGCACATCATCCAAAACTGTGAAAAACATGCTTACCAAATAACAAGAAATTCACCAAAAGCACAGCAACAAGAACACTAAATACATCCAGAACAACTACTAGCCATATGACATGAAAGTTTTAGTTGTACCCATAGCCATTCAAATCCTAACTTGATAAATGATTCCACCAACTAGCATCAGCATCAAAAAATAAGCAAACCTAGTGAGAAACTCACCCCCAAACAATTGTTAAAGAATCAAAAAGGCAAGCTCAATCAGGTAATGATTCAAACAAACTACATGTACCTGAACTGTGCTACATTGAGCAAAGGTCTGATCAACAGGGAAGAAAATTAATATACTATTAATTGTAATAGAAACCTAGACACCATGCGGCAATCCCCCCAAAAGATTGCTGTATGTTCAATTGAATATGTCTATAAATTAATAGGAAAAGCATTGTAATTTAAAAAAATTCAAATGAACAGATCGTATTGGAAAAATTACCAAGAATCCACCACATGTCAAAAGAACTGTGCCTTCCACCTGCTGGGGGTGAAGGGCACACATTATTCCTCAGGTGAACTCCAGATTAAGGAGTTACTTGCAATGCTCCCGAGATATCATGATCCCTGCTTTTATAGTCAGGAATACAATAAACCAACTTGTAAACTTTCTTTTAGTCTCTCTCTTTGGTCACATAAATTCCTCTCAACAACTCATGAATGAAGAATTCCCAAAACAATAACAAGGATTGGGGAATATTGGAAATTTCACAAAATTCTCAATTAATTATAACATTATTAACAAATCACACACAACTAATCCTTCAGCATGTCAGTTAAACATCATATTCATGCTAATCCATCAGTCCCGTCTTTCCATAAGCTCACAAAGATGGCACGATAAAGTAATTCTGATGATTTTATATCCACCAGGAGTCTTAATGTAAGTGCAACAAGGTCAAAAAGTACTACCACCAGGAATCATAAAGAGATGATGGAGGGTGAGGGGAAAAAATGAAGGAAGAAGAGAGAGATCCAGATGCTCCAACCTGGATCCACCCAATGTTTCAAACCGAGCACATCCACTGAATCATAAATGCAATTTCTTTGTTCCTATTATGCCATTTGACTTGCTTCCATTAAACTCACTATGAAGGCTGGACACCACTGCGACCTGAACCGAAGTTCTAAATACTCCCCCTATGACATGCAACATGGGTAATTCATGGTACATTTCACTTGGCTATATTGCGGTAACATGGAACTGAAATTGAGGTTCAGTTAAATAATTATCCACCATAAAATCAAAATTTTTTTTTTTTTTAAATTATCAATGACACGAGATCATACGTTGTTAAAGTATCAAAGGGTGTTTCAACAATTGATGGAATTCCAAAGCTCATAAAATTAGTATCTTTCCAATAACATGCCACAACACAAAAAGGACGCAATATCATCTACCTTCAATGTTAAAAGGACACCCTTTGCGAGCATAGTGGATCTGAAAGGAATAAGAAAGGGACTATAACCAACCCACTAATGTTTCACTTGCACTTGTAGCCAACTATTCAGAGAGACATCCCATAATCAGATGAGATTCCTCAGTTCGGAGAGACGAAGCAATTTGAACTGTATATTAGATATACAAAAAAAGATGACCTTTTTGTTTAGAATGTACCTCAAATGGCTATTACTTGTTGATAAAAAGTCTAGATTGAGAAATCACAGGACAACATAATTGAGGATCTTCTGAGGGTGCTACAAGTTTAGGACCTTTCCGTTAAGAATGTACTTCATAAAGAATACACAAGAAGATTTTCTTAAAGGAGACCAAAAAATATAAATGTGCCTGGGCACAATATAAGACAGAACAAACAGGGAATGGAGAAGACAGGAAATGACCTAACACCCCCAGACTTAATGAGAAGTTTTTCAAGTTAAATCTGATTGGAAAAATCAACATGTTAAATCCATGGAATGTCAAAAATCAACAGTGATCTATGTTGTGTAGAAGATCTTGAGTCAATGAATAGCCCCCTTCTGCAGGTTTGGATTTTTAGGAAAATTAAAATAAAAGGTAAAAAGTGTCCTGCCTGGTTTTGGCAATTGTTGTTGGCAGATTCTGGCAAGGAAAGGAAGTGCATAAGATATGCTATTTTGGGGTAAGATTTTGGGATAAGAAAATATACAATTTAAAAACTATTAAGAAAGTCACAAGGATAAGAGATATACAACCCGAAAAACCAACAAAACCAAACAAGATACACAACCCAACCCCCAATCCCCAGCTTCTACCAGATAAAATAAAAGTCAAGGGGGGTAATAAAAGTGACCCCTAACTGACATCAACGAAAATGCTCCCTTTAGGAGTGAAAACGGATGTTAATAAAATCAACATACAAGCTTTTTTCTTGTTTTCAATGCAATAAATTATTCCAAGTCCCCAGCCTCATATTTTGAGATATTACAGCATTTTACTCTTGCAGATCAAATATGTTACACGGATTTGTAGCTTTATACATTCTGCACCTTCCTACACATTTTCCATATAGAAATATATAACATATTAACAATCAACAGTGGAGAAAAGCGAAACAGAAAAAAAAAGTAAAATAAATAAATACAGACCAAGACACAACTATTAAGCACAGTAAGCATGCATATCTTAACTAACACCCCTAAATCTTCATAAAACAAATACATAATGCTACTATTATCCACTTCACCAACCATCATATGTTAAAAGATTATGTAATAACACTACAAAACAGACATAACTTACACCCAATATTGGACATAGATTGCATTACAACATAACTGACATAATTTACACCCAATAGTTGACTAGATTGCATTGCAAGACAAGCTGGGTCAACAAAATGTGAGCACCTTTAAACCCTGGTAAAGCTGGAAAATCTTCATTTTGGATGCTGAACTCTTGATTTTGTTGAACAATGGGACTAACACCAAGACTTTGTTTCCGCAGTGAACCTGAATTTTATTTTGGTTAAAATAATCATCTAAATGCAGTGGTTCATCAACAAAGAAGAACCATCAAGAAGCAAAAAGGTAATAACTTTAGTTACCCAGTTGTCCTTGAGGCCCACCAGAAGAATTGGGACGGCTGGTCAACTGAGGGAAGTCATTGATATCAAACGGAGAGCCATCGTTGGTATTCACATCATTCAACATTCCCATAGAGTTTAGGTTATTCATTGCTTGTACATGGCTTTGAGAAAGGGGGCCACCAGCACTAGGATAAGAATTTCCTAGCATCGAAATCATCTGCGGAGAAGCTGAATCCAGAAAATGTAATTTATTGTAGCAGAAGCATCATCTAGCAAATAAATAATTCATCTTCTTCTTTACAGTACAAGAAATTAAGATTTTCACGTGTTCTAACACGATTAACAAATGTGTAAAGAAAATTTAATTAAACGGTGTCCACAAATGGTTGAATAGCTTTCCGTCCATTTCACAAAGCAAGAAATCAAGCCCACAAGGTCAAGTACCAAAGCAATATGAAAAAAGAAAAGAACGATAATTTGAACCTTAGTCCCGCAAAGGCAGAAAAATATGATCCCCAGTAAACTTTGAAATGTAAAGAAAATAATCTCAATCACAGCCTAATTCGTCTTAATGACCCCACTTCTCCCCATGAGGCATAAGGTATTACAAATAATAAGCTATAGTCAGAAACTTTCTTACTGAAAACAAGTTCCCAAAAAAATTTAGAAAGGAACACATGGTTAATATCAATCTGACTTGGGTCATTCCAACTCCAATGGCATAAATCCGTCTCCAGACTGACTGATGTGGGAAATTTTGATGTTAATCACAAGCTTCTCTTGTTGGTAATTTCAACCATTTCAGTCAGACTAAAATTCTATTTTGAGATTTGACAAGTCATTTAATTTACATCAAATCAATGACATTTAAGGGTAAAATAAATTGTTAGTCCACAAGTAGGTGAAAACTGCCTACCCAAAAAAAAAAGTGGTGAAAACCATGCAACAAGGATAATCTTCAATCACCTCAAAGGCTATAGGCAATATCAGTCTAACTCAGGTCATCCCTACTCCCACAAGCATAAATCCTGCTCCAGACTTGCCAACATTCGAAAAGTGATGTTTACTAAAAGCCTCTCATGTTGGACATTTTAATTATTTCAATCAGACCAAAATGTTATTGTTGATATTTTACAGGTATTTGAATCACTACAAATCAATGGCATTTATAACCAGGCATCAAAGAGCAGCCAAATAATAAAAATAGCCAATGGCAATTAGTATCGGCTTTATCATCTTCCAGGAAGCACATCATATCCTACTCCTACCCCCAAGATTTACCAATATAATAATGACTCTTCATGCAAAGTCAAGTCATTCTAGCATATGAACACTTTTCCGCCTTTGAAATATCAGGCTGATATGCTCAAATCATAAGCCTTGGTAAATCATTCAGCACCAAATTGTTGCCTTTATCATATGACTCTTCATGAAAAGTCATTCTTGCAAATTAAAACTTCCACTTTGATATATTATTCATGCCGATACGCTCAAATCATAAGCCTTTGTAATCATTCAGCACCAACTAAAACGATAAAGCAGTTATATCTGAATCACTATAAAGCAGTTATATCGAAATTCTAAAATCAAGTTCCATCGTAAAAGCACCATTTATGGCTAAAGTCCCCTTTCCCATTATAATACTATTGTGTAGATGATATACAATTTAATAATACTGTAAAAAATTATTTGAACCTTACAGTGCTTTTTTGACATCTTATCAGACCTCCAAGAATGTATTAAAGATCATACCCAGCAACCAAGGGGCAGTTATCATATTCTTTTCATACAGATGAAACACATTCAAAGGCGCTAAAGTTATATAATCTCTTATATTGACATATATTTGCAGTTCAAGAAGAAATGCAGCCTTGAGGATACTAAAAATAACAATGTCAGCAAGAAGTCCAAAAAGATCATATTCTTCTTCTAAGGGAGAGTTTCTAAGTGACATAAAATGCAACATCATAGCTGTAGTAGTAGCAACATTCTCTTGAACCAATAATAAGAACCAATTCAATACATGATACCTTGTTGGAGGACACCACTCATTAATCTATTTGGACCTTGCACAGTTAAATTTCCAGAACCACTATTTGAATTTAGACTTAGGCGAGAAGCAAGCCCAGGAACTGTTAGTCCACCAGAGTTTATGGTCCTCCCTATGCTGCCCCCACCAACTATGTTTCCCACTGAACTCGTAATACGAGGACCTGTATTTCCCATAATCGGAGACACTCCCAGTCCTGGAACAGCATTTCGGTTACCAATTGCTGCAGAGGCTGGAAGAATCCCAGGAATAGAACCACCGACTCCATTCGTGCTACTACTAAATCCAGGGCTTCCAACAACATTCATACCTCCTCTATTTGTCACCCCTGAGTGACCATGTGAGCTACCATGAGATATCTACAAATCCACACAAAAAAGGAAAAAGAATCGGAACAATTCAGAACTTGAAATAAATGATCATATATTTTATACGCCTTCAATTATATTTTAGTCTTGTAGTCAAATATTATATGGAAAACATAAATGTCTACCTGAGAAAGAGCAACAGAAAGATTGTTAGATGCAAATCGTCCACTAGAAAGGCTTCCACCAGGTTGCTGAACCCCACTTGAAGGAACGTTATTTATTGTTGAATTTCTTGATGCAAGTGTGCCTGGCATGTTGGGAACGTTAAAACTCCCATGTATATTATGCAGCCCTTGAATAGTTCCTGTAAAAGGAAGCTTTTGTATTAGTATTATATAAATTTGAAGAAAATATGTATAGTAAGGAGCAAATGGGTGTCTGAGTTTCAAGTAAAAAAAAATACGTCAGCAAAATCCACTCACCCGTGTGGTGAAAAACAGGGGAGGCCGCACCAGATTGAGCAGAAAAAGATGTAGCAAAAGATCGCCCAGTGCTGTCAGGAAGATTTGAAGCCGATCCGTTCAGAGATGACTGCAGCCAGAAGTGTGACAATTTTGCAAGAAAGAAACAAATTAAACAAGCACCAGAGTAACGCTTATGTTAATCAGCTCATATCACTAACATATAAGTAATTGTGCAACTAGAATAGCAAGACTAGTGATGAAAATAAAGAATGCAACTACCATAAAGAATAAATCAGAAGAGAAATGTTTGAACATTTAATTTTCTAAATGCATGTCTAAGGTGTCTTATGGTCCCTTATGAATGGTTGACATGTTAGCAACTTCTGTACCCAAAGAAGCAACTATATAGGACAGTGTGACAAGTTAACGGTGAAACTGTTTGGCACACTTCACCTTTATGAGTTTCTTGTGAGATTAGAGGCTAGAATATTTGAGGAACTGGCTAAAATAGCTCTATTCAGTATTTAATTCACAATATGGTAGGAGTTTAAGATGAATAAAAATCATATTTATTCTTAGTGAGATTTCTTAATATGCCTGGCAGGCATTAGTTGAGACTCCTTCCTGCCACTCAAATTTGGAAATCTGTGCTCCTTTCTCAACAAATTTAGAAATGCCGACAATTAAACCTCTCCTTGCGCAGAAGTTGGAGATCCCTAATCTGTGTGTTATGTCATATGTGCAAGAGGACCTCCCATGTGCTCCTATTGAGTTCAACGTTCTTTTCTGCTGCATTATTCAGGCCTAGAATCTTAAGGATACAGATAATCTGAAGCACTTCATGTTTACTATCTATCGGACACCATTAAAGAAATTTCAATTGCCATATGTTTTATCATGGGATGGAGTTTGCTTGTGCTTGTATTACCACTAATCTTCTGTTAATTCACTGTTTCTTACAAAAGACAACTTGCACAGTAAAATTTATCCAAAAAATTAAAAGGACAGCTGACATAAAAAATGTATACATCTAATAAAAAACACACACACACATACGAGAAAAAGGATCATTTTTTATATCCTGAATGATAAAACCCAATATCATACCCAAATCAGTTACGCATGCATAAAACAAATTAATCCAGGTTGAGTTTCAAAACACCCAAACTATCATAAATATCACAAATATTGCAACAACTTCCTAGATCATACGAAGTGATTACAAAGAAACATGTTTTTCTTTTCTTTCCAGTATTCATGTTATTCCAATTTAATGCTGAATTCCAATGGTCACAAATCCCAGTATAATCATGATGCATACATACCAACACGGAATGCCCCGTTGTACAAAACTAACCAAAAAATGTCACAATCTTAAAGACTAAAAGAATAAGATGAATCCACAAACATCACATATTTCCATCACATTTGGTATCCAACAAACATGGAGAAGAAAATGAAAAAAAAGAAAGGAGAAAGAACTCAATAACTAGTTCCCAAGGCATCAAGATATGCAATGTAGACATTCATTGACAAAAACAACCTAACAGTCCAACAACTACAAGGCTAAAACTCCGGCATCATTGTTATATAAAGAGGTCATGCAAAGAAGAGACAATACATTAAGTAACCCTGACATCGTAGAAATGTCAAAAAGTCATGCAGGTAATTGTTCTTTGCTGAACAGCAGGATTATGTTGTCTTCCGAGCAAATTGAAGATTTTCTGAAAGTTGAAGCTGCTCTCTTTGTAACTAACCTATAATCTGAAAAGACAACAGATAGAGAAACCGGTCACAAGCATACTTAAAGGCTGCAAACCAAATGCACGGACAAGTTATAACATGCAAAAACAAACAAGAGGCAGAAAGTAAGGTAACAATTAGAATGAAATGAGAAGGCCACAATATACACATATATACACACAGACAAGAGAGACGGAATGCAAGTGACAAGTCAAGCATAAAAACAAAAGGCATTATCCAGCTACATCTACTATCAGTAGATGACAATGATGTTAAGCATTGAATCAATCCTGTGAGTACCTACAACCTAATCCATCGCAAATTCATTTTCCAAGTCATAAAGTAATAATTTTATCATCGAAATAATTGATTTTAAACTCCAATGCAGTTCCACAAGGTAAAACCACTCACAAGGTACTAGCTTTAATAGAATCCTCAAAAATGAAATCCATAAGTATAGTAGAAGTTTAAACAAAAATGATAAAAAGTAGAATGAGAAATATCTGATAGCATCTGTCAAATGCCTCTTTCTTTAAGCATCCACGTTTAAGGACAAAAATGAACTCAATGAAAATCAACCAGGCAATACTACTGCACAACTACTACGTTTCTACCACCAATTCGCACAACCAAAGAATGTCAACTACCAACCACTCGAATAGTATAAAAATGCAACCGTGCATTCTCATTGCTGAACTGCCACAATCCAAAATCCATTAACAAAATTTCACTTAGTCTATGGCTTCACATGTATAGCAGAGAGAACGGTAGTTATAAAAAGTAAAAGAAAAAATAAAATAAACAAACAAAAAAAATCAGTATCATCAACAACTATTAGACGGTTACTTCAAAATTCTCCAAGAACAACATTTTGTTGATCGGAAGGAAATTCAGAAAAAAAAAAAAAAAAGGATCACAAGTTTTGGTATAAAGATGAAAACAGTAAAGATACGAAAAGAAAATGTATGGTAGTTCAACAGTTTCAGATACCCTCACACACAAAGAACCGTTACAAATCAAAATTCACCTAATCTACATATTGATATAATTGACCAAACCCTAGATACGAAATTCCGGTTTGTTCAGAAATAAGTCGAACCCTCTTCAAGTCCCGAACCCTAAAATATACTGCTATGGATATAAGTCTTCGGAGAGATTAAAGAGAAGACACTATATATATATATATATATATACAGGTGTATGTATATACAGAGAAAGGTTTATGTGCACTTACCAGAAAGAGAGAAGAAGAGTCAGATCTGTGAGAAAATAGAAGAGCTACTGATCTGTGTCTGTGACGGTGAGTCGAAGAGAGAGAGAGAGAGACCAAACCCCAGCCCCGCTAAATCTTAAACCACGGTTTAGTTTAGACGCGTCCTATTGGCTATCGCTAGTGAAGCGTTTGCACCACTTAAGAGTCTCATGTCATGTCGCATACTACAAACAAACAAATTTTAATGTGAACCCCATTATAAAGTGATTTGTTGATTTCTTTATAAGAAAATCATATAAAATGAGTGCGTATATGTTATACTGCAAATCTTCTAGGAAAAAAACCAAGAAAAAAGATAGTGGAAAAATAAAATAAAAAATTAATATTAGTTGTATTATTGTTGAAAATAAAAATATCCCAAGTCTTAGTTAATACTTATATATATAAGATTCCATTTATAAATTGTCTTTAAGCATAATTTCTATGGAGTTGCTTTTGCTTAGGTCTAATTTTTCTAAGAGAGATCAACCGACATCAATGATCATATATTCTAGTTAGTGTTAGTCGAGTCACTTAAATGAATTTGAAGAAAAACTCTCACCGGATATAAATGTACCACTTTTGTTATATTATATATTATATATATATACACACACACACGAGCTTAGCCTTTATGTTCCTTGTTTTGTGGTCCTTTATGTCTCTTGTTTTGAGGTTCATCATTGTTTTTTTGCCAATACAACACACATTGTCAATTTTGTTAGTAGCTCTTCCTCATCCTTGGCATGATTTTATCGTTTGGAGATATACATAAAGTTCGTCAATAATTTACCCAATTAAAATTATTCATATATATATATAATGAAATTATTTAAATTAGTTAAAATTTATAAAGTGAAAGTTATCACCGAATGTACAAGAAAGAAGTGTCCATTTATTGAAGTGTAAAAGTGTGAATTTCACTTGCACTATTTAAGAATGAGAGTGATTTACTTTCTCAATTCAGTGATAGAATTAAGAAAGTGTAGGTCTCACTCATAAGATAGAATGATTCACTTTTTTAATTCGGTGATAACTTTCAGTGTATTTATTCTCGTTCCGTTTAATTTTGTCAAGGACTCTTTCTTGTACTACATAGCATGATTTTATTGTTAGGAAAAGGAAAAATGAAGTACGTAAACAATTCGCATTGATTCCATAATTCCTTAATCAAAAACATAACTCATGGACAAAGAAAATTGGATGAAGCTAGTGCATTAAAGCTAATTCTATTAAATTTTATTTTGATTTCTTTAACTCATAAATCTTGAACATCTCTCCTGTAGTTGAGCGGATAATTATTATAGAAGGCATTATTGCTTGGTAAGTTGATAAAAATATGAGGTTGACTAGTGTCATAAATTCACAATGCGTGTTCTAACAGAGAGCAATCGCTTTGCATTAAAGATCATGGAAGGTTATGTCTATTTGTTGAAATTTTACTTTCTCTAAAAAAATTTAGTGGGTGATATTGGTTGAACTTTCAGAATTATTCATAATTCACCATTGATTACATGAGATTTTCCATGCATGTGATAATTACTGAAAAAAATTCTCTGAAAGTGGCTCCAAAAAAATTCAAAACAATTAAGTTAACATCGACAATTTTCATCATTATATAATTATCTTGTTGGTGTATTACTAGGAATGTTCATTGGACGGGTATAGTATTGAGTATGTCTATTAGATGTGCAGCTTGGACGGCCAACTCGAACTCAATCCGAGTCCAGCATAATGTTTCACAAATTTGGGTAACTATTTCTACAATTAGGGTTAGGCATGGGTTGAAAATTTTCAACTCAAAACTTAATTAAAATTGGATTTAGGTTGATGTGCCAGCATTTCGAGTCTAACTTGAATTCTAATGTTATTGTATATATATATATTTCAAATATGGCTGAGTTAGTGTGATTAGTGATCCATTTGTTATTATATCATAGGATATATTGGCCGGTCTTCAATTACTTTAGATGTAAAAAAGTTAAGGTTGTTAATATAGCTAGTAGTAGACGATGTGTATTCTGAATACATAAAATATTGAGAAAGAAATTTATAAGTTGCATAAAGTTAGTGTAGTACATGATATTTAAATAATAAAATTGTGTGTGAAACAATCCAAATTCTAACTCGAAATCCTAGTCGAGTTGAGCCTAAATTCAACCCAAGCTAAAAAATTTAAGAATTAGTTAGACTAGAGTTGGTTAGCTTAGATTGAATGCCAAATTAGGTTGAATATTTCATATGTCAGGTTCAGCTCAAGTTGTACTTCCAACCTAATCGAGTTATACCTCTAATTAGGAGTGCACAAAGTTTGGTTTCTTACAGTTTTTGGTGGAACAAAAATCGTTCCCAATAGTTCCTTAATTTTAGAATCAAAACTGAAACCATTGAGTTCGGTTCGCTTTCGTTTTTTTGCGATTTCAGTTCTCCAACAGTTCTTTGTCAACTTTTTTTTTTATTTTTAAAAAAAACATTGACAAGATATACACTCATACTTGTGCACCCCTACTTATAACAATAGATCAAAAGCTATTAGTATTTATTTATATATATTTTATATTATATAAATATATAGAACATTAAAACTTAGAAGCCTTAATATTTATCTATATATTATATATTTTATACATTATATATAAATAGAACACTAGAATTTAAAAGGTATATATATATATATATATATATAGAACACTAGAAATTTAAAACTATTATTATTCATTTATATATTATATATTATATCTATATATCTCGTTCCTTGACTTAGAATCAGAATATGAACATAAACTGAAATTTTAGTGAATGATTTGGTTCAATTCAGGTACAATTCTGATTCGACCTATTCTTCATGCACCCCGTACATCTAATGTCTCCCTCAACCCGATTGTACAAAGAAAATTAATTACCAACTCTTCTAGTTCACTAAATACAATTCTAAACATGTTCAAGCTAGAATTATAATAATATAGATAACCATTATATTCATAAAATTTGTGAAAATCATGATTCGGAATCCAAAATATAATGAGAAATAAGGAAAGGACAAAAAAATAATGCACAAAATAAACAACATAGGTGGCTAAGTTTGATTCGACCAAAGTAATTCATATGGCCCAGTTTGGCTGGAAAGAAATGAAAAGAAAAGAAAGGGAAGAAAAGGGAGGATTATGTATTTTTTTGGTTTGGTATAAATTTTTTAATAAAAAGGAAAGAAAATAGAAGAATTTGAAAAGTTAAATTAAGGATAAATAATAGCTTTTGTTATCGTTCCAAAAATGGAAGAAAATGGTGGAATTTTTTAATAAAAATTTATTAATACCAACTTTGCCCTTATTTTGATAAAAACTAAAATTTATTTTTTAAATATAAAAAGGGTATAAATTAAGGTAAAAATTTTAAATAGTTTCATTTCATTCCTTTCCCCAAACATGTTAACTATCATTTCATTTATTTTCCTTTACTAATCAACCAAATACGATAAAAGTTTAATATTATCCTTCCTTTCTTTTCTTTTCTTTTATATTATCATTTCTTTTCTTTTCCATTATACAAAACATAGCCTAAATGATTATCAAGATTAAGAACATATTCTATTCTCAATTATATATAACTAATGAACGTGATGTAACATTAGAAAATTTGTAGTTTCTAGTCTCAATTATTTGAAGATTTAATGGAAAGGATCTTTCAAAGGAATATATGGCATAAAATTTAATTTGAATTCTACTTTTTTGAGTTATGTTAGGATTTGAATTCTATAATAATAAGTTTTGCTATTTTTTCCTTTCATTTATTCTTTCAAAATAATTAATTTTAAAATATAGAAAGTTGTCAAATAATTATTCACGTAATGGCAAATAATCATTTAATTTGAGATACTAATTCACAAATTATATTCATGATGTTTAGCATTTTCTTTAAAAAATGGGCAAAATATAATTACAAAAATTTAGATTTTGGTGACCAAAATTAAATAGTGACCAAACTTGAAAAATAATGGCCAATGAGTGACCATTTAATTTTAATGTCCGAAATACCATTTATTTTATTCAGAAAAAGGTAAGAGCAAATGGTTGGAAAGGAAGCAAAACCATCAAGTACAACACAGGGAACGATAGGACTTGACTGACCCTTCAAAGGAAAGATATAGTATAGGTATAGGCGATCGATGAGTTATATCATAATATATAGGGGAAGCGGGGGGTTTGGGGGGGTATGTTGGATTCTTTTGCATCCTAGTTTCAGCAAGGAACCTGGTTTCAGCGACTACTTCAGTATCGGTCCTTCCCCACCAAGATTCTCAATTTCTTCTTCATCTTCTCCAATACACCCCAAAATATCAAAAGTTTCGGGATCTATATTATTAATTTTCATTGTTGTTATGGTACAGTTTAGTCAAATTTCAAGAAATTATTATCGTTTTTTTTCATCTGATTGAATCAAACTACAAATAGAATTAACTGTTTGAATTTTTTTTTTTATAAATATATATGCCCGTCTAAGGTTGAGTTTGAGACTGTAATGGAATACGGATATATTGGTCTCTGTTATTTGAAATTTAATATTAGTTTTGACCTTGTGATCACATGGTGTATATGTAATTCTTTATCCCTTTCTATATCATATTAGAGGTCTATGATTCCATGGAGTTTCTGCACTTGCTTCATTCCAAATTTGTCTTGGAACTTAGTATTTAGAAATATAGAATCACAGAAATATGAAAAATTATTAAACCTGTATTTCATTAAAAAAAATAGATTATATATATATATGGAGAAGAGGAAGAAAGAATTGGGATTCTATAGAGAGAAGAAAGGGTATTATAGATATTAAAATTAAATGGTTATTCATTAGCAATTATTTTTTAAGTTTGATTACTATTTACCTTTTATTAAATTTAAGATGAATGTAAAGTATTTTTTTTTTATTTTTGTCACTAAAATCTAATTTTCCCATAAATGAAATCACAAAATGCTATTATCAAGATTAACGGCGTACTCTGGTGATTTCCAACGGGTTCTTCTTCCACATGAAAAATTGAGCTGTAATATATATATATATATTCGGGTCTATCAAATCAAACAAAGAAATTTCAGACAGAAACAAACAACCATTCAATTTCTTTTTTCCTTTTCTTTTTTTAATGAAAAGAATTTTAGGAAAGAGAGATTGGCAATTAACTTCATAAAAACTTTCACTGGCACGACAAGCAAATTAATTTTTGTTCATATTAAGCCGCCTTCAATGCCTTGACAACTTTTGGCAGCTGAACTTTGAAATACAAACAAGAGAGAGAGAGAAATAAAGAGGCCTAAGTGTTGGTGCTAGCTATTATTATATTGATTTTCGGGCACCTGCTGATCATTCTGATCTTGATCCACATTAATCTCCACGTTAACTTGCTCCTCCATGTTGACATTGAACTTAGTTCCTTGTGGGGTGCCATTGGGTGGTCTATTATTATTATTATTATTATTATTATTATTATTATTATGCATAGCCGTTGCTGCAGCCACAGCGGCTCTTTTTCTTCTATAGTGCAGAAAGTAAGAAACTCCTGCAATGGCCCAAATTACAAAGAAAGATGGAATTGTGCCCCCAAGTATTGCTCCTAGCTTATTGCTCTTCTTCTTTTTACTATTACCAGAAGATGGACTCGCCGGAAATCCAGATGAAGAAGTCGGTGTGTCACTTGTCTGACACGATTTTCCGGTTGCACACACGTCTGGATTGCCCGATATCCTGTGATTGACCCAAGTATAAAAGCAAATATGACAGAAATTTTATTTTTTTTGTCAAATTAATATTCAATCATAGGAAAAAGATTGAAAACTAGTATAAGGTTCTTGGAAATTGTAATGCTCAAAATTATATAATCAGAAGTTGCACTAGAACGTGCAGCTTAATCATATATACTACGTACTAGCATAGATGGAACTAAAAAGTAAGCAAGCTTACACTAATTTTAGATTGTTATTCTTTGATATTGAAGTGGGTATGGCTCCACTGAATTGATTATCTGCCAAATTCCTACAATTTAAAAGAAAAGAAAATAAAATAAAGGTTAAGACATTGGTTAAGAAGCCAGAGTGATATATATATATATATATATATATATATATATATATATAGCTGTATACTAACAATTGTTTTAAATTAGGCAAAGTGCCAAGGAAGTCCGGAACAGGTCCAGATAAGCTGTTATTGTGCAAATCTCTGAAATTCAAAAGAAAACAAAGCACACAATGTATTAATTAAAGCCTACAGAGATGATATATGTAAACTTCATTTTTTTCATTTTTCATATTAACTCTCACATTGTCTCGAGACCATCCATAGAACTAAAATCCGGAAGTGGCCCAGAAAGGCCAAAGCTGCTCAGATGCCTGTAAATTTGTTTTAAAAAAAAGAAAATCAATAAAGATGGCAATTCAGACAAAATAAAAAAAAAATTGTGTGTGTGTGTGTGTGTATATATATAATGTGAAGATGAATTACAGTGCGGTTACACGAGGAGTGGCATCAGTATTACAAGTGATCCATTCCCATGAGAAAGGTGATGGAAGACACGGGTCGCCACCCCATTGTTGTAAATCAACGAATCCATTTTGTAGCGAAGTTAATCCTTCAACTATATTAGCAAAAAAAAACATAAATCAGTTCATATATATATATATATAATAGCAAGATTAATTATGTAAGACATATATTAATTAAATAAGAAGTAGTAATTAATTGATGAAATACCAACCATCATTGCTACTTGTTCCATCTGTTAACGCATCGCTAACGTGAAAAACTTCAATGGCATTAATGAGAGGTGGAAGTGTTGAACCAGTAGTAGGCCTCAAAGAAAATGTGTTGCTCAAAGAGGAAGTGTCGTTACTGACATAATACAATTCGTAAACACTTCCATAAGGTGGTATTATGGGATCACCAAGAGATTGATTGTTTTCGTAAAAATTGAAGGACCTCTTTTGAGTTGAATCGAGCTGAATCACTTCGGAAAAGTACATAGTAATGTAGATGGAAACCACAGGAGAATTAGTGCCCAAACTTATATAATCTGACATGCTTGAAGTGGTAATCGCATTTTTCAACACATCTTGTGGAGGATCGTCTTCTGCATTAGTAGCATCAATAACCAGTGCATCACTACTCACATCAATGAGTCCATTCCCACCCAATCCCGGTCCCCAAATTCGATCATAACCATCATCAGGGAACCTGCATGATAATTTCACAATATTGTAACTTTATTAGGATCTATACATATATATACATACACACACACACAAACATACAAGTAAAGAATATTTAATCAAAACTAGTATACTTAGAGAAATTAAACGTGTTTGCTTCAGTTCTCTGAGAACAACAGTTTTGAAAATCAGAAAACTGTACAAGAAACTGCTTTAGTTGACAGTTTCTGTTTTTGAACTAATCTTCTATACTAAGGTTCAAGATAGGATTATATATATATATATATATATAGGTGCATTTATAGAAGATATTTATAGGTAAATTACCTGACAGTAACATTTGTTCCAAAAGCAACCCTATTTTTCATAAACATGGCATAATTGGAATCAACTTGGCTGTACATATGGGAGCCCAAGCTACGTATTTCAAGAGCTGACATAAATGGAAACTGGTCGGGCTTGGTTTGAGCAACACATATGCTTGTAATGTCCCCTTGCACAATATATATGGCCTCATAGGAAACGAGTTCGGTGTTTGATGTCACAACTGTAGTCCAATGGTTAGCATCAAATTGAAGATCAAATGTAGGAGGAGAAGATTTGTTGTCGTAGTTTCCATAGTGAAAGCTTGCGCGGACAAGAACTTGTCCACCCTTCACGGCTTCAATGGAGTAACAGTTCTTTTTCCGGGTTGTGAATACTCTCAGTGTGTCCATCACATGAGAGATTGAGTTAGTAGACTGCACCACTTTGGTCACCCCATTTTGGAAGAGGTCATCGTCTCCCCTCCATATGATCAAATTTCCATCCGTATAAGAATCAGACGCTCCACAATCGATGCTAAGAAACACTGCAAATCATTAATTTAGCATGAAATTTGATCATTGTTAGTGAATAAAAAAAAATTTTGATACTGCTTAAGCTTACCATCGGCGGATATTGATGAGGCAGAGAAAACTATGACGAGCAACAAGAAATGGATAACCATAATGGGTTGGACAATGAGAGATGGAGAGGGACTGGTTATGAGTTATGATCGAGTTACAAGGCTTGGAGTTTTTATTTATTTATGGGGATGGTTATTAACATTAATGATATTGGGTTTTTGACTAATTCAAATCTTGATTATTGCTGATGACAGTACACTGGTGACAAGATTTTCATGTGGCGTTTGATGATTAATATTGATTATTCTGATTCCTTTTGATTTTTAAGATTGAAGATACGTGAAGACCAGATTTTGATTTCACTACGACGCGACATGTCTTGCAATATGTAATGATTTTACTAAGAAAAAAATGGATTGGTCTAGAGCAGCTCCTAATTGACATTGACTTTTAATGTTCTATGTTTATAGAGTCAACCAATTGCAATGAAAAAAGGCAAAAAAAGAGTACAATTTGCCAGTTATTGAGTATAAACCCGGCGTATGTAGTCAATATATACAGCTACGAAGGCAGTGGATTGGATTATGATGAGAGTTGACTTTTGATGAGGTAGGTCAGTCAATGGCTTGTGATGAGTGGGAGAGAGAAACGGTGATTATGCTAGTAGTAGGTGATGGACAACTACGTTCGAGAAGATGGAAGGAACTTGTTTAATGCTGTCCTTTAACATGATTGTCTTGTCTCTACCAAAAAAAAAAAAAAACCCGAGTTGACATTCTTTAGGCAAGCCTTAGAGTTTCTTCCCATCTGGTGTCTAAGGATAAAGCCTCCACCACGACATTTTGATAAGCTATTTACTTATTGTTATTGCCCAACAAGTGGTAGCCTCGAGATTTCTTATAGAATAATTCTTTTCAGGCCCGAGCCAACGAATGCATGTGTTTCGGCCCAAGTCTTTGGTTAAAAACTTGGGCTAAATTAAAGGCTGTGTGCTGTGTTTGGTATATAGGAATAGAATAGAAAGAAATATTAATTCTAGTCATTTTTTTATTTGGCATGAATTTCAAGGTTGTAATGGATTTTCGTTCCAAAAATGGATTTTCATTCTCACGTGAGATTAAAAAATTTTGATATTTCCAATAAGTCATTCACCATATCCCCACCTCCATTGCCTACCATCATCTTCCACTGTCACCACCTCCATCGATGTCATCACCGCCTTCCACCATCACCACTGCCATCACGTTCCACCACTACTGCCTTCCACCACCGACCTCCATAGCCTTTCACCACTACTGCCTTCTGCCACCACCACCACCGCTACAAAGAGAGGTATTTTGGATAATTCAATTTGAATTTCATTCCATTCTTACATATTTTTATTTTTGCATCCAAACAATGGAATGTGAATGACCATTCCATTCCATTCACATTCTCATTCTCATTCTCATTTCATTCCCACTTGCATTCCATTCATGTGTAGCAAAGGTAGTCGTAGTGCATATAAGAGGAATATAACTACCAACATATTTTGGAGAGTAGGAGAGACGTGTACAACTATGTAAAAATTTATTTAGTATAAGCCAAATTGTACTAAACATTTTTGTACTAAAAAGTTACAAAATACCCTCTACTGTTTTTTTTTCCAACAAACCCCTCAATTTATCAAAAGTTGCAAATTGTCCTCCCCCTCCAAAGCACGAAAATTTAGAAAGAAAAATTCCAAGTTGTCACGTGTAACGTACGTGACACATAGGCTTTTTTTTTTACGAAAATACCCTTACACATGTTCATCTTACCTTTTACAATTAATTTTATAAATGATAAGTTAAAGTTGTTTGTTGCATGCACAAGGGTATTTTTGTAAGAATAAATCAGTCCATGTGTCACCTACGTTGCACATGACCATTTAAAAAAAAAATCAATTTTCATGTCTCAGAGGGGGTTAATTTGCAACTTTTGTTACAAAAAAAAAAATAATAGTAGAGAGGAATATTTTGCAAATTTTTGATAATACAAGGGGGTTTAGAACAATTTGGCCATATGTTTATATTATAAATAAAAAAGTTGTCATGAAATTACTCTGACTTGGATAAAAAAATATGTGCTAAAACTGGACCTGTTAGCAAATATCAAGTTATTGTTGCAGGATTACCATGGCTTCTCCTTTGGGTGGTCTCGTAGATCTTGTAACAAAGTGGCTCATGTGCTTGGCAAGTATGCTTTGGGTAGAAAGAATGGGAATGTTCACCGGGACATTTGGCCTAGTTGGTTGTTGAGTGCTCTTGATGAGAATGTTTCGTCTGTTATTTGATCTAAGTTAATTCTGTTTTGAATAACATAAATGAATAAAAAATATGTGCAAGAAAAAAGAAAAAAAATGTGTGATGACTAGGGGTGCAATTTGGGTTGGGTAATCCGAATCCAACTCGAGTCCAGTCTGATTTTTTATGAGTTTGAATAACTATTTTTACAATTAGGATTAAACTTGAGTTGAAAAACTTTAACTCAAATTTAATTAGGGTTGGGTTTGGATTGAGGTGCCACTAACTCGAACCCAACTCCAACCCGAATTGTAATCTTATTTTTATACATATTTTTTACTTTAAATATATTATATATAAATTATATAATATTCAAATTATGATAACATTTTTCTTTTCAACTTCCTTTATTAAAATCTTAATTTATTGTATGTTAACACTTTGAATAATTAATTTTCTAAAATTTTGTTTGTAATTTTATAGAAATTTGTATTAAGTTCTTAATTTTTTTTGTGTTTAGGAATAATCTAATGTGAAACTTATTAAAAATCACTTTAAATTAAATAGGGAGATTGGTGATATAGATAACCCTAATTTTTAATCCGAGATCTCAACCCTAGTTTAAAAATTTAAGAATGAATTAGGCTAGGGTTAAGTAGTTAGGTTGTAAGTCAAGTTAGAGTTAAATATTTGATGTATAGGGTTGGACTCGAATTGTACATCTAACCCGCCCAAGTTACAGCCCTAGTGATAACTGATGACAAACTTTTAATTTAAGAGTTGAAAATACAACCTGATTTAAGAACAATATGATATTAAACTTATTCTTATGAATATATAACTAGTTCTAAATGTTAATTAAGAATAATCCTAAACATCGGATTGATGAAAAATAATAATTAGTCTCGACAATTTATTATACAATTAATCCTTACCGGACTTCATTATTTACAACCAACAAATCATCAAATATATTTAACGGAAAATAAAATAATGGATAAATACCACTTACACCTCCTCAGTTTAGGCAATATATTGATCAGACATTCACTAGTTTCAATATTTTCGGCTACACCCCTATTAGTAACGTCTGTCAAATTTACTCTCTTGTTGACATCAGCAGATTTTATTTGTCTGTTGACATTGCACTAACGAAAAAGATAAATTGATACATAAATTCAAAATTCAGATAGTGTAGTCAAAAATATTGAAGTTCCATCAAATATCAACTCATGACAAAAATGTGCCTTGCCGGACTTGTTCGGCCTTTTATTATCTGGATTTTGGGCCAGCACTTGACCCAGTTTGCCTTGCTTGGGGCATAGCTAAATAGAGCTAAACACCAACCTCGTCAACAAGCTGATAGTTTAGACTCTAGTTATTGTCACTTTTAATCAGTAATGGCCATGTGTAATAATTTCCTCATGGCCGGTCAACTTATTATTATTATTATTTTTTTTAATAATCTTGTTTCAGTTAAAAAATTAATACACATTACTATTGTTTACTATTATAATCATGTATTAGAATTTACTAACCAAGACTTGTGTGAGAATTTACAAGAAATTTACTATTATAAAGTAGTAAGAGTTTGGATTATAAATGTGAAAATACAAGTTACTTACTATTATGGACTGCTAGGATGATAATAGAATTGACCGTTGTGATAATTTCACTATCATGACAATTGTAATTCTATGTCATCACTCTTTCATAATCATTGTCATATCAAAGTTTTTTTTTTCTCTATCTTTTCTAAAAGTTTTGTCACATCATAGTTAGGTCTTCCGTCATCTTCAGTTCTTAAAAAATCTTTATCTTGTGCTTGTGCATAAGTGATAAGCCCCACGTTAAGGTTTCCAAATTCCAATGCAGGCTTCTTGCGTACGTTGCATACGCAAGCTATATATGTAATTATGTATGTATATAAATATAAATATATATATATACACACACACATACAGCTATCAGTTTCTTTCATGCGGATAATAACAAAAATGTTAGGTATTCACTTTCATTTGCCCACCAAATTGTAACACCGGCTGCTATCAGATTTTTATAGCACCCATGCTCCAAATGCACCGTAGTTCCCGTTACCTTTTCCCTTCAAGACTTCTTTTTTCTTTTTCCCTTCGTTTATATATATATATATATATATATGGAGAAAGTTAACATTTCCTCGTTCTCGAAGGATAACTGTCTCCAAATTTTATTGTACAAAAATACACGTGTTGGAATATATTTTTTCATAAAAATATAAATATTTATGTAATTTAAAAATAATCTCCTCCTCAACTTTTCTCCAAATTTTATTGTACAAAAATACACGTGTTGGAATATATTTTTTCATAAAAATATAAATATTTATGTAATTTAAAAATAATCTCCTCCTCAACTTTTCTCACATCTACCTTAACCCTAATTCAAAGATACAATCGCCGTCAACAAATTCCATCTCCACCTACAATGCTGCCACCGTTGAGGAGAGGATCCAAAAATGACCAGAATTATATCTCTATTGATAAAGAAACAGAGTTAGAGAGAGATTTAGTTGTGGGGTGGGGATGAGGATGGTGGTGGTGGTGGTGTGCTGGGTTGTGGTGGTAGATTGTTGCTCCGGTTGTAGTGGTGGTGGTGGCAGTAGTCCTATAATGATGACGGTGGTGCTAGTTTGTGGTGATAAGAGGAAATAACTAAAATTGTAAATGAATTATAATACCCTTTATAATAAGATTATTATAACTGATATATTATGGACATATTTTTCTTTTGAAAAATAGGGACAAGGATGTTAACTTTACTCCCTCTCTGTGTGTGTATGTGTGTGTATATATATATATATATATATATTTCTTTGTATACATATCACCTTAAAATTAAGGAAAATGTTAAACGTCATGAAATTTTATTATGAATTGCCTTCATGAATGATGTGGCAAGTGATAATACCATTGACATTCCGTGTATGGGGGAAATCCCACCAATACTAACTTACCATTTAATTGCCATATCATTCAAGATAAAAATTTATGAAATATTTTCATGACGTGTAACATTGCTCATTAATTAAGTTAAAAAATAGTAGTGATGATAGTCCATATATGATATTAAGTTTGTGGTGCAAAACTAAAGAAATGACTGTGAATAGTCACGATTAAATACAGTTTTTTCTTTTTTTTTTTTTTTGGGATAAGGTAAGTAAATCGATAACTCAACTTTTAACTCACTCCTGCGGGATTTTTTTTTTTCACTCACTGCAGTGATTACCAGTCAAAATTAAGATGGAAATATAATCGAGTTATACACATTTTTACTTGGGTTTGATTCAGTTAAAAATTAAATTCACATAATACATTACTTAAAATGCATTTTTCTTAAGATGGTATTGTACTTCATAATTAATTAATTAAACTTAACATTATAAAAAAATATTATTTTTGTTGTAATTGGCTAATCAAATTCGAACTTGCAATCATTATTAAGGATCTACAAGTTCTTGAACATTTTATCTTTAAATTAATATGAAATTTACCTTGCTTTAATTTATATTAAGTTGGTTAATGTGAAATTTAGGTTGAACTAGTACTCGATGCAGTATATTTCAGCACACCAAGACTAAGAAAATACAAGAAACTGAAAATCAGAAAAATAGTTAGTGCTTTTCTTTTGGTAAAAGTCTTTTTAATTCAATGACATATATAGGTGGATCTAAATAAATTGAATAATAATCCAATTAAGTTATTTGACAACCCAATTTAGATACCACATAATTAAATATGTTCCATTTAAAATCAACTAAAATTTTAAGTATTAGAACATTAAAATTCAAACAATTAAGTTAATAAAAACTTCTTAATTTGTAATTAATATTAAAATTTAAGCTTATAAATTTTTTAATACTTAACTTTTACAGCATGTTGCAGGAGGACAGAAGATTAATTTTCCTTTTGTCTTTTATATTTATAAAAATACAATATACTTTTTAGTTCTGCAATAACCCATTACTCAGCTGAGTAAATATGTCTGTTACTCTCTCTCTCTCTCTCTCTCTCTCTCTGTGCACCGTTTAAGAAGAGGTTCTCTCTCTCTATATCTGTGCACCGTTTAAGAAGAGGTTGTATCTGTTCTTGAGTCATTTTCTCTTTCTTTATTTTCACAACAGGAGGGAAAATTCATCAAATATGGACTCCCCCAGAAAAGGTCAGCTTTCCAAAACTTAGTTGGCTTCATTTCCACTACCATTTGGCTCTGTTTTTTTTTTTCCCTCTGTTTTCTATTTTATGGTATGTTGTATTATAGTATGTTGTTAGAAAACAATCTCTGAATTTGTCATTGTCTTGGGTTTCTCTTCAGTTCGAACCGGTCTGGGCTCTGTGAGATTCATGCTTTTAGGCACAAATTTTGTTTGTTCCTCTTATTCGTATCCGACTTTTTGAGAGAACTACACCTGATTTGCCTCTCTCTTTGGCTTATACAGATCTCTCTCTCTCTCTGAGCTCACATCATCTCAAGGTTCTCTCTTTTCTCTTTCTTTTTTTTCAGTATCTTTAATGGGTATTTGATAATGTACGTGTCCGTGATTGAAAACCCCACGTTCTTCTATTGTTGTTCCGGTATAAAACCCTAGAAATTAGTTTCAACTGAGCTCAAAGAACCCATCTTTTCAAATTCTCGTTTTCTAGTTTTAACAATGATTGTTTCTGGGGCTTTTAAATTGCTCATCTGGGTTTCATTCATATTATCTTTGTTATGCTTGTCAAGTGGATTTAATCCAGCTGATGAGTACCTAATAGACTGTGGATCACCTACCAACACTTCTGTGGGTGATCGTGTATTCTTGGCCGATAGCTCGGCCTCAAGTTTCCTTTCGACCCCAGAAAACATTTTGGCGAATACTTCTTCGAATTCTGTCACATCATTTGATGATTCTCAGCTTTATCGAACAGCGAGAATCTTTAATGGAACCTCTAAGTACACCTTTTTGATCAGCCAAATTGGGCGGCATTGGATCCGCTTTTATTTCTTCCCATTTGTGTATGGGAGTTACAATTTGAGTTCGGCAAATTTCTCTGTTTCCACCCAAAATTATGTACTTCTTACCAATTTCAATCCTCAAGGCGCTTCTGTCAAAGAATTCTCAGTAAATGTGACATCAAGTGCCCTTGTAATCACCTTTGCTCCTTCCTCCAATTCGTTTGCCTTCTTAAATGCCTTGGAAATTGTTTCGGTCCCTGATGTGCTCATAACTGATGATGCCACTTCTGTTAATCCGCCGAAGAGATTCCAAGGCCTGTTTATTCAGGCACTGGAGACGGTTGCCAGGGTGAACATGGGTGGACCAAGAGTCTCATTTAAGAATGATACATTATGGCGAACTTGGATTCCTGATGAAAGTTTCTTAGTACAAAAGAATCTTGCTACAAATGCATCAAATATCAGAGCTGTTAAGTATCCTGAAGGTGGGGCAACACCAGATATTGCTCCCACTACTGTCTATGGTACTGCCACTGAGATGAACTCCGGAGATAATCCCACTAGCAATTTCAATGTGACATGGGAGTTTCCTGTGGATCCGGGGTTTCAATACCTTGTTCGGTTTCACTTTTGTGACATAGTGAGTACATCTCCTAACCAGCTTTACTTCAATGTTTATATTGATTCCTGGAATGTTGCTCCAGACCTTGATCTGAGTGCTAAAACATTCGGCAGTCTGGCCACTGCATATTACATGGATTTTGTCAGAGTGTTAGCAGATAGCAGTAAACTTCGTGTAAGTATTGGGCCATCCACCGTTAACAATGCTTACCCAAATGCCATTCTGAACGGACTGGAGATTATGAAGATGAACAATTCTATGGGCAGCCTCAGTGGGGGGGCCTCTGTGGTGCCTTCCTCAATCCCAAGCTCCAAGAAGAATGTCGGCACGATAGTGGGTGTGAGTATCGGGGTGTTTGCTGTTGTGGTGTTGGCTGGTATTCTGTTTTTGATATGCAGAAGAAGAAAACTTGCACGTCTTGACCATTCAAAAACATGGGTTCCTATATCCGTGAATGGAGGAACTTCCCACACTATGGGAAGTAGATTCTCTGATGGAACAACTGTTAGTGCCGGTTCTAACTACGGGTATCGCTTTCCTTTTGCTGCTGTTCAAGAAGCAACAAACAACTTCGATGAGATTTGGGTTATTGGAATTGGTGGTTTTGGGAAGGTTTACAAGGGAGTTTTACCTGATGGTACAAAAGTGGCTGTTAAAAGGGGTAATCCCCGGTCCCAACAAGGTCTTGCCGAATTCCGAACTGAAATTGAGATGCTATCTCAGTTCCGCCACCGCCATTTGGTTTCCTTGATTGGGTATTGTGATGAGAAGAATGAGATGATCTTGATTTATGAATACATGGAGAATGGGACCCTCAAGAGTCATCTCTATGGCTCGGGTCTTCCCGGTTTAAGTTGGCAGGAGAGGCTTCAGGTATGCATTGGTGCAGCCAGAGGACTTCACTACCTTCACACTGGCTATGCAAAGGCAGTTATTCATCGTGATGTCAAGTCTGCAAACATATTGCTTGATGAGAATCTTATGTCTAAAGTTGCTGATTTTGGGCTTTCAAAGACTGGACCTGAGATTGATCAGACTCATGTAAGTACAGCGGTGAAAGGAAGTTTTGGGTACCTTGATCCCGAATATTTCAGAAGACAACAATTGACAGAGAAATCAGATGTGTATTCATTTGGGGTGGTTTTGTTTGAAGTTCTTTGTGCAAGGCCTGTAATAGATCCATCACTCCCAAGGGAGAGGGTGAACCTAGCTGAATGGGCAATGAAGTGGCAGAAGAGGGGGCAGTTGGAGCAAATAATAGATCCTAATCTTGTTGGGAAAATAAGACCGGATTCTCTTAGAAAATTTGGAGAAACAGCGGAGAAATGCTTGGCCGACTTTGGTGTTGACAGGCCCTCTATGGGAGATGTCTTGTGGAATCTGGAGTATGCACTACAACTTCAAGAGGCAGTTCTCCAAAATGATCCTGAAGAAAACAGTAGTAATGTCATTGGCGAGCTCTCTCCACTGGTCAATGACTTTAATCCTGTTGATGCAAGTGCTTCAGCTGCTCAGTTTGAATTGTCAAGTGCAGATGATCTTTCAGGTGCTTCAATGAGTAAGGTGTTCTCACAGTTGGTGAAATCTGAGGGTAGATGACCGAGTGAAGGTGGTATATAATATGGGTTAAGCTCTTCTTTGGTTAACTCCCTTTCTTGTTCATCCTCACCAACCACTGCTCGCCATGTCAGGGTGCATAAAGACGTTCCTTTTATTTTAATTTGTTGAATTAAAATAGAGAAAACACTAGTATTTACTGGGATACCTAACTTGCTTTTTTGCAAAATATTTGAGGCGACTATGATGTGGCTTGCTGCAATTGTTCATTACATGAACTTAAGAGGGGTTGTGTGGCTATTCATTAGTACGTGTAGGCTTCTATAAGAAACTATATTTTTGGTGGAGTTTTTCAGCAATCAAACTGCACTACATTCTGAATTCTATTCAGAAGGAGGGGGTGGTTAAGTGAGTTTATGCAGGCGTTTTATTATGATGTTGCATGCATATATGGACAATGTATTATGCTGTAAGTTGCTTTGTTGTGTCACATCTTCAATTATGTTTCAAGTGTTGGCCCATTTTTAACACATCTCTTGTTCTGCTTCTGCATGTGTTTTATGTGTACTTCTTGAGTATTGATCTTTTTTCTTTATGATGGGACGTAACTTGTAGTTTATGTCAAATAGTGTTGGAGAAGTAGTAATTCAAGCTGTCTTGCTTGGCTATTCAGGTGTTGCAACAAGTCTCTCATGTTGTATTAGCAGTCATTTCAATCGGCATTGGTGGTGTTGTTGTTGAACACTAATATTTTAGTATGGATTGAGTGGTGACTTTTTCACAAAGGTTACAACTTACAAGTATATATATATATATATATATATATCAAGAATCTGTGTTTGAGTTTTCTAGGCAGAAAAAAAAATTGTTTTTCGGAGAAGTCCCAAGTTCTATGCAGGCTTGTATATATGATTTTTTTAACTCTATAAACTTCTTGGTGCATGGAAGTTCTGTGATTGGCATCCCATCGCATGTTTACATAAATTTTCTTGTCTAACCAAACAGACCCTACATCATTGTTGAAAGTGTGTGCCAACTCCCTGTAACGATTCCTGAACATTTAAAAGCTTGTTCACCAATTAATCACATGGAACAAAACTCTAAGTTCAGATTTCTTGGTACGTATGAGGTAGAGATCATATATTGTTGGGACTTAAAAAAAATAAAAAAATAAAACAAAACCAAAACAAACAAACTAGGGTGTGTTTAGACTAGTATTTTGAAAATATCTTCTAATTAATCATTATGGCATCATATTTTTCTATTAAACTTGTCGTGAGTTGGATAGTGTCATTATTATTATTATTTTTTTGTTTTTACCGAAAAGATTCAGATTGCTTGACTTCCATCAAGTCGCATGCATTCAAAATTTTGTTCCAAGCTCAAGTTGGTTTCATATAGTTTACTTTGAGTTTGCGCGAAACTGTTAGATTGTATATTTTCTATTATATCATTTTCTAAGCTACATAGGTTTATTAAATCTTCTCCTAAACTATTTAGGATTTCTTATCTTCTTTTCTAAATCAGATTTTTTGTCTCATAAGTTTACTCAGTCTCCAAAATTATGTGTCTATAAATGTATTATTTATAAATCAATTTAATCTAATACAATTTTCTTTCTTTATTTCTAACATTTTGAAATAGAGTTTATAATTATACTCTAGCTATTAATTTGTACCTCTCTTTTATTTTTTTTCCAGCATGTAAAAACATCCCGTTTCCATACACATTTATTTTGGTAACTATTTTATAATGGTGACCTATTAGGCTATTATTTTCTCTATTAACATAAATTATTCATTCGATATCACTATTCTGATCTATATGTTTATTATTACACTTAGATAACCTTATTAATAAATCTTCTTCATCAAATAATTTTTTCTTAAATGAAAGAAGCAACTTAACGGTGTCGTTACTCGTGTACTCGTATTACACACACAAGTCACAAACTCACGTTCTTATATTACATACACACATACTCACATACTTCCATTACACACACACACACACACACACACATACATAGAGAACCATCTATATCGGTGGCCTATTGGTAGCGTGCGCCAAGTGCTAATTATAACGTGACATAGACATAAAATCCAGAAACTTTAATCCAAAGGCGATGAACCCAAGAAAACTTGCATTTTAAGTTCCAATAATGTATATTATCTTTTTATGGTTCACACCTTTTTTCTACTTTTATTTTGGCCCACTTTTTAATTCTGTTATGAGAAATGCAACGTAGGCCGATCGGCCCACTTACATAGGAGTGGTGGTGGGACCCACCACCAAATGAAACAAATACAGATTATTATATTATTAGTGTATGTTTGTGTGTACGGCACTATTATGCATTTACAATTTACTTTTATGCATTTATAATTGTAACTGTCAGATAAAGTAATTTTAAAATGTATATAGTAAAAGATATTTTAAATCACATGATTAATTTTTTAATCACTTTTGATCAGTAGATTGACTTTTTTGTCCTTATTATACCAAATTTATTTGAAACATAAATTTTTCCCAAACCTCCAACATTTTTGCCAAAATAGACTCATCTTTTGCATAGTGGATTCTGCAACAATCTTGCAAGTTTTTCTTCTTGATGGTACTTTGAACATATTTTGGATATCTATCTATATATTCAAATAATAGTGAGCCAATTGAGAACAATTTTGCTAAAAATAATAGTAATAATTTAAGAATGAATAATAATTTAGATGTTCATCGAATTAATCCAATTCTACTTTTATGTGAGTAGGTGGTGACCCAATAACATAACATCATTATGATATTATGTAATGGAGCTCATCACTCCTCTTAAATAAAATTACTTTCGAGACTTCCTATCATTACTCTTTAAGAACAATATGGCAAAACATTATAATAATAAAAACTCTCATCATGATTTGTCTAAATCAAATAGTTAAATTTTGATATTTTTTATGTCCATTTTAACAAGTTATTTATGGACAAGGATGATCTAAGTTCAATATTTCTGCATCATTATACATTGATTTGATAAAAAGTTGACATGTACTGTCTTTTTAAAGATTCATAGCTTACAATTCAATCACATGCATTCAAACGTTGTCTTGTTTCAAATATTTTTAATTATGAGATAACGTGGCACATTACAAGTTGTTATTGTTCAATTATTGAGTACGGTTCTTACAATCCTCAAACGAATTTAATTATATACTTATTACTTTCAAAATTATTATATCCCATGTGTAAAAAATAGGAGTGTACAAAAAATTTGTCAATCTGTTAATTCGATTCGATTCGTGCGGATTAGATCAGATTGAATGACTAACGGATTGGTTTCGGATTTAGACAATAAGAATCCATAGGCTATAGATCGGATTACGGATTGGGAGTTATAAATCCGATCTGTTTCAATCCGTTAGAATTTATAATATTTATTTTATATATATATAATTATATTTTATAACTTTTAATAATAATATTATAAAATCTTATATCTTTTAGGTAAAAAATTGTTATTGGGCCCTAGTTAAAAATAATTATATTGAATTGTTTAGATTAAGTCCAATAAGTCAATCTGATCCGATTCAATCTGTTATTTCACGGAACGGATCGGATTGAGCCTTTTCTACGGATTTGATCGAATTGTATATTCATCAATTCGTAGACCACATATTGAATTAGGATTATGCCTAATTTGATCCAATCCAATTTGTGGTCACCCTTAGTAAAAAATAGGATAAATTGCACTGACCTCCCCTCAAGTTTGACCTAATTACATACATCAAACTTATACATTTTGTTACACCGTGCTCCCCTAACATTTGCTCCGTTATAACAAAGACCCCCCTCCATTTAAAATTTCACCTTTTTTGTCCAAAAATTTGGTTGTAGTGACCAAAATGCCCATAAATAAATAAAAAAGATGTTTTAACCCTCTAATATATATATATATATATATATATATATATATATATATATATAACACAAACAGAGGCTCTCTCGAAGGTTTGGAGAAAACAACGACCATATTGAACATCAACAACCCACAATTGTCATTGCCGGCAATTGTGGTGGTGGCTGACAATGGCATTTGGTGGAATCACCTCGCCGATCGTTATCTAAAACGCAAATCCTAGAGCTTGAATTACGACACATTTTTTGCCTCTTTGGGGCTTCGACATTGTCGGTGTCATGGATATGAGGTTTGACAGTGTGACTTCCTCAACTCATGTGCCAAATACCACACCCCCACCATTTGGTTCGCTGACAACGACGAACTGTCACTTCTTTTCTTTTTCTATATATACATATAAATGTAATATAAATATTGATACAAATTGAAATTTTTTTTTCTGGATTTGGTGTAACTTTTTATTATCAACAAGGAAAATTGAAATTATGTATGTTATATATATATATATCGATATGAATTGGGTTTTCGATTTTTTTGAGATTTTGTGATAATTTTAAACCAGAGACAATGCTTGGTGGTGGTGGTGGTGGTGGTGGTTATAGTAGAGTGGGTGGTTGTGGGGGTGTTGGTGAGAGGTGGTGGCCTTGGTAGACTGGGAAGTGGTGGTGGTTGTGGGAATGTTAGAGACTTTTTCGATAACGAATCAGTTGCCATAGTGGGAGGAGGTAGTGTGATTAATGATTTATCCTTAAAAAAGAAAAAGGAAAAACCCAGACCAAGGCATTAATTTATTGATTGACATGCACAAAATTAACTGCGCACTTAGAGGTAACATTTAATGAACCTACGTACAATATGGTGTTTAAGTTTGTAAAGTGTGGTAGGTATTATCATCATTGACCCATTCTGGCTGTTGGGTCCTATACTGCAAAACCAGCAAAACATATTTAAAACCTTACAACCATTGGATTGAATGTTTTCCATCTGACACATATTTGCTTTTGCTTGCAATTCACAAAGGTCAACGCATCCAACGATCCAAATTAATTATATATCCAAGCTGATTACAGTCCATCAGTAACTTAAAAAAACTAGTATTTTAAAAAATTAAAGATGCCCAAGAAATTGAGCCTAGGTGGAAACTGGATTGAACCAACCAGTTAGGAACTAGTGATTCTAGCACTTGAAATTATACACTCTAATTAATGCAGCACACTACATATATATATATATATATATATACACACACAAATGGTCATGCTAATCAATTTCTCTTGTTTCTTACTATTGGTTTTGGCTTGTCGTTAACCTCTTTATGCATATGAAAGTTCATATCACGAGCAATTGAAAGAGAGAAAAATATAATTTTGATGTTAAATCAGCAATATTACTACAATTAATAAAATAACGAAACGAATACCCGTACCACAGATATGATAATGGGTATTCATGTTTAGAGGAGAGAGAGATGAAGCATTCACTGAAATAAATAAAAGCAAAAGAAAAAAAAATCTAAATCAGAAGTTTTTATGATCAACCAACCACATCAACCTTGGTGGTGCAAGATAGCAACGTGCGAAAGATGAACAAGAAGGCAGCACATGACACCTCCTTGGCCCTCCTAATCACTACATACTTCCGACGACCACCACCACCACCGTGAGATGCTTTAGTTCTTCTATGAACCACTAGTACTCTCTTTCTAACTCTGCCAAGACATTTCTTGGTCCTCTGAGGCACACTTTCTTTCCTCGAAAACGTGTAGCTTCTAAGATACAACTGCCTGCATGAGACACTGTCCACCACCCTCGGGTTACCACCACCACCACTACTACTCCGGCGGCCGTTAGAACTCACTGACTTAACGAACTCTGCGTCAGATTCCGGCCACTTGTACAGGTTGATATAGGTGGCCCGAATCAGCCGGCGCCTGCCGGTGTCGTCCACGCAGCTTGATATGCAGCCAGAAGCCATCTTTGCTTGCGAGTGGGTCAGATTTCGTTAGTGGGTTCTCTATATATTAATCAAGGAGACCTTAGAATGCAAGAAAAGTGAGAGAGAGAGAGGTGGGGACGGTTTTGTTGGGACCTTGGGCTTAGCCTTAGGGGCTTAGGGCGTCACATGGTTTAAATTGTAAATTGTCAAAATTGCAATTTAATACTCAAGTTGGAATTTTTTTTATAAAATGTAATTTCTTTTGATACCAAGACGAGCAAGTGGCTCCGATCCCTTTGTCTGATTTGTGCTGGGCCTTGTTTGGGCCTCTTGTTGCTTATTCATTGTTCATGCCCAGTGGGCTTGTGTGGTTTATGAAGCAGGCCTGTTTTTTTTCTTTCTATACTGTACATTTCACCATATATTATATATACAATTGTTTTAATTTTCCAAAAAAAAAAAAAAGAGTACATCAAAGACGAGTGTAAGAGTGGTATTTTTTAGAAAGGTGAATTACTCTCACCTCGTTTGTAGATAATTTTTTTAAAAAAATTACTTTCACACCCCTCTTAGAGTTAGTGTTGATAATTCCAATAAAGTTTTTTGTAAAAGTACAAAATTGTCCTCAGTTTTAAAAAACAAAATTGCTTACATCAATGCTGATGTAATAAAAAAATATAAATTTTCTAATTTATTCTTTAACCTTAAACTGAATTCACGCAACAATGAATTCTCTCTCCTCTTTCTCACTTCTCTCTCATCTAAACCAAGATGCCACGACAACGATGGTCAGAGACTGACGGTGAGACAATTCTGATGCCGATTCCTACAAAGTCTAGAGTTTGATTCAAGTTCCATTTTCAGTTCTAATTCATTAAATCGCCATCCCAAACCCAAATCTTCGTTCTTGGGGTTTGTTCATCACCACATGTTTCAATTAGGTTGAAGGAGCTCAAAAATGGCAGAAGAGGATTTTGGTGGAGAAAGGGGGCTTTCGAGGTGTAGCCAATTGGGTTTATCGATCCACATCAATTTTGTGGGTTTTCATTTGGAAAAATTGCCTCTGGTTTCTTGCAAGCACCCTCCACCATCATCTCCCTCAATAGTGACCCACCTCGCCCCTTCACCAAATTCAAATGTGGGTCGACCTCAGTTACGCCATCAATGGCGAGATTAACGATTGAGTGCGAATCAAGATTATATAACAAAACTCCCAATAACACAACTTGGTCGTGGTTCTTCTTTAATATGGGTCTTCCAATTACCAGGGGAGGGAGAGAGAGAAAGAAATAAACTGTTTGTTGGTTTTTTTCGAGTGGGAAATCGATTACCGAGAGAGAGAGAGAGGATTTCTGTACATAAACATGTATATGCAGATTTGGGTTCCTCATGCCTCATAGACAAGTGATGCTGGATTATTTAGAGCAATTGAAGATTATCCAGTGATGGACTCAGAAATTTATGTGAGAGGCGGCCTTTAACAAACACAAGATAAAAAAATTCAAACCATAATAACAAAAGAATTGTAACTTTCATTGATAATTTCATTGAGTACATTTAAAATTGTGCTCGACAACTTGTCATATTTTTTAAAACGTCACCGTAATAAGCAAAAGAACAGTAATGTTCATTGATAATTCTATTGAGCACATTTACAATTGTCCTCCGCCACTTTTCATATTTCAAAAATGTCGTATGTTAGCTTTATTATCTACACCCTTAGCTATATCTTTTTTAATATACACCGGAAAGCTATCACTCATCGATTCATCTCTCATTTTGTTGCGCAATCGATTCTTCGCAATATTCATAGCAGAAAATGCCCTCTCTACGGTGGCGGTTGTAACTGGTAGGATCAATGCCAATGTCACAAGCAAATGAACTAGTGAATGCACTTTGTCCCTTTCGATTTCAACAATCTTTTTTGCAAGATCACCTATCCCCTTTAATCCTTCAAACTCGTTACTAAAGCGCACATCCACAATATAATTCTCAAGTCGATCACCAAGTTTGATGAGAGTAACTGGAGAAAATTCTTTTGGATAAAATTGAGCAAGGAGGATTAGCTTTTGCTTCTCAAAAGCGGAAAATGAATTATTTGGAAACAAACATGCCACACAAAGTAATAACTCAATATTCGCTTCAGTAAAACGACTATTTCGCTTTTGAAGTTGCATATCTATGACGTCATAAAATAATTCAACACGATAATGATGTAAGTTTAAATTTTCATGAGCATTACATTGTGGTTTTCCTAGAGGTAGAAATGTATCATCCATATTAAGAACAAGAATGTCATGCTTGACACAAAAAGAAAAAACTTCATCAAGTAAAGAATCCCATTCACTCTCCTTCATCTTTTGCAATCGGTCCTTGCATAGTTTGACTAAGGACATTGCAATCACAATATCTTGATCTTTCTTTTGAAGTGCCTTCGACAAATCATTTGTAATTCCCAAAAGAGCTCTCATCAAATGCAAACTGAACATGAAATTGAAGGATTGTATGAACTTTAACAAAAGATTTACTTCAAATTTTTGTTCAGAGGACCCATCCCTTACAATTGTCTCAAGTACACCAACCATGGCTAGAAACATGGTAATCATGCTAATCAAAGTGTCATAATGTGAACTCCAACGCGTATCACTAGATCGTTGATGTTGTTTTAAAAATGTAAAATAACTCGCAAGTGTACGAATCTATTGAAGTATAGATCGGTAAGAACGAGGTCGAACCCAAGGGAATGCTTTGAGAAAAAAATTAACACAAATTTGAATTAATTTAAAACTAATCTAGTTTAAACAAAGTTTAGTTGATTTGAGATAAATTAAACTAACATGAAAATAAAATAACACTATTGAAATCAAACAGAGAAAATAACTAAGGTTTCGGATTCCGTCACCATTAAATTCATGAAACTTCTAATATTCATTTATTAATTCTCAAATTTGGAGTAGCAATCAAGAAATCAATTTATTGCTTACTCAAGATTTACAATAAAGCACTATAAAAAATATATTAAAAAGGTAGATTTTCCTTCACTTTACTAGTATAAAATTCTAAACATCTTATATATCCAATTTAATGAAAAACATAAGATCAAAGATTATCACTTTTAAGAAATACAAACCTAAGCTTAGATTAATTATAATACTTTCTAACTACAACATATACATGATATAGATAGTGAAAGAACTATAAAATAATTAATCATAAGAAGTGAAAATCATAAGTAATTAAATCATACACAAGGGAATCAATTAATGAACAAAAGAATTTCACTTCATTAATGGAGGTTTCCTCCTCAACCTTAGTTGAGGAGTTTAGTTACACATGGTAGAAGAAGAAGATAACAAAATAATAAAAGACATAATAAAATAGATAAAACCCGAATTGTCTCTGTCTTCTCTGTCCTAGCCTCCACTTGTTTTCTCTTTTCTCAAAACAGCCCCCAATTCACCTCTTTATACTCGAAGAGAATACATAAAGTCCTAATCCAATTAGGAGATAAAGTCCTAATCCAATTAGGAGATAATTAGGGTTTTCCTGCATCCCTAAATAGGTATATTTTTCTACTGACGTTCGGCCCAAGTTTTGACCTAGTAGAAGTCCGATTCACGAAATTTACGTGAAATACAAAAGTGTCCAGAATCGAATTTCGTTCAACTAACGCAGAAATCAAATTTGACGCTCGAAAATAAGACTTTTGGTCCACTTTTAAAAACGAAATTAAAACTGGATTAAGTGCAGAATTGGGCTTCAGGCCCATAACCTCATTAAGCAGTTGTAATTCTCTTGGACCTCTTCCTTGGGATGATTTGAGTTGAAATATGGAGTTGAATGAATCTATTAAATTTAAACTTCATATAACCTTCTTGGATATTATCTTTAAAAGTCCCAAAATCATGATTTTATCTTAAATAATCATTAAGGTCCTGAAAAAGACAGAAAATACAAAAATAAAGTAAAATCACAAACAAACTATTACTAAGAGAATAAAATATGCAAATTAAGAGACTAGAATGCGTAACATTTAACGCCGATCAATCGTTTTATAGAAGTGTTCTAATTTAGGCCTTGCCCACTTGAAAGCTCATCACTATTAAGTGCCTCAGTAACTAGGAAAATTTGCTTCTCTTGAAGCATATCACAACATTTACATAAACCACCAACTACATTCACAACATTAGCAACAAAAGCGAAGAGAGAAATAATATCAACATTCTTCTTTGTCACAGCCACGAGAGCCAACTGAAATTGATGGGCAAAACAATAAATGTAAAAAACACATTTATTCTTCTTCAAGATATGAGTTTTGAGAACATTGAACTGGCCTCACATATTACTAGCTTCATCATAACCTTGCTCGTGCAAACTAGAAATACTCAACCCATATCTAGAAAATAAGTCATCAATTGTTGTCTTAAGTGGCAGTGGTATCAGTAGCATGTACAAGACCCATAAAACGTTCAACTACTTGCCCATTTTTGTCCACGTATCGTAACACACAAGCCATTTGCTTCTTTGTTGAAATGTTCCGAGACTCATCAATTAGAATAGAAAAAAAAGCATCGCCAATATCTCTAATGATAACAATGATAGTCTCCATTGCAATGGCATTAACAATGTCTTTTTGAAACTTAGGGGTCGTTAATTTGAGATTTTCAGGAACATTGTTCAATGTAATTGCATTAATATCCTCATTATGATCGGCAAGAAACTGTAATGTACAAAAAAAATTCCCTTGGTTGTTTGAATCCTCTGTTTCATCTTCACCACGAAATGCAAACCCTTGTTGTAAAATGTGTCGAATACAATCAATTGATTTAGTCAATTGAGTTCGATATTCAATTTGCGCCTTGTTTGATTTGTTAGAGAAAATTGATTGGATGTGTTACTTTTGATTCTTTAAAGCTTGATACCTACTCCAAGATTGGTTGTGAGAACTGTTCGGACCTCCAATGTATTTATCAAATCTTTCTTTCTTCTTCCAATTTGAAAATTCTTCACTCACAAAGGAATCACCACCCGATTGTTCTCCAATATTTGGTTTAAAAAGATAGCAACATAGACAATATGCCTCATCTTTAGCTATGCTATATTGTAACCAAATATAATCCTTAAACCATACGGGGTTGAATTGTCGTGGGTATTGTCCAAATTTCTTATAAAGAAACATATGATTTCGAGGTTGGCAAGCACGCCTTTGTATATATTCTCTACGAATTTGATCTCAGACATGAGGATTGTAATCCAATATTTGAGTTCGTAGTCCAGGATTTGTAGGTAGATCTTTGAGGTTGATCTCCACATCACTTCGCTTTAACGAGTGATCATTTCTTCCTAAAGAGGGTGGTGACTCTATTTTTCTTTTGAAACAATTTTCCAATACTGATTCAAAGATCAATTTTACATAATTAGTTAATCCCATTTTAGGGAATGAAATATTGAATAACAATTTATATCTACCGCTCAAGAAAAATAAAAACCCATCTAAATTAACAAATTCAATATTACATGTTTTATGCACCTATGCATAAGATATCAGACAGTATTTAGCATAATTGCGCGCCTGTGCATTGTCTATAAGGCAAAAAAATTGTGCTCTTGTGCATTGCGAATAAAGCAATAAAATTGTGCGCATGTGCATTGTGCATAAAGCAAAAAATTTGTGTGCCTGTGCATTGTTCATAAGGCAAAAAAATAAAAAAATAATAAGTAGATTCAGTCAGTTTACCATTAGTCATCAATTTCCATCGAGAGATTTTTCAACCACACTTTCAATTGATCCAAATTGCTATCAATAATAATAATAACAAAAAAACAAAACAAAACAAAATTAGAAGAAATTTCAATATTTAATTTGACTTAAATAAAGCTTGATTGCAAGTAGTGTTTTCAAGAAATAACTGCCACTCTAGGCCTATTATAATGAAATATCATCAAATTGAAGGGACATTTGTATGACAGTAAACGAGATAATAAGCCACAAATTCTTTTTTTTTTGTTGTTAATTTTCATATACCATCAAAATATAGTTCAATTTGTTTCTAACTTGTGGCAACTAGTAGTTCAATTGCATCAAATAAATGGACAACTAATGCATCTTAATAATTCTAAGTTTCATTATTCATCATTTAGTTAAATGAAAACAACTCCTATGATTTGAACTACCCAACACATTCCATCTATGTGGTCTGGACTTCGAAATGTTTAACTAGTTATATTAGAAGTTAGAACCTAAAGTGATCTGGACTTCCAACAGTCTAACTTGATTTTGACATCACAAATGCTTCTGCTTCTACCTTCTCAACTCCCACATAATATTTTGAATTGATATTTCTTTTTATCATGTGGTTGCCTAAAGTACCTCCATGGAGTTGGTTAAGCGAATCACCGCTTATAAAAGATGAGACAGAGTACTTCGATTTTTTTCACCTAAATTCTCCTTATGTTTTTTGTTGGGAAGGTAATGTGGACTGCAGTGATTGCCATTACATGAGTATATATATAACTAAACCAGAGTATTTTTTCCCCTAAATTAAACCAAAGTATTTGATATTATATTCTTTTCTAAATAGTTTGTTCTTTATATCAAGTTGAACATATATATATATATATATTGAATTTGACATCGTTGAAGGTCACCATAATTACATGGAAAATTGTTTAAGAAAATTTCAAATTAATCAGCTTTCGTAAAGGTGTGTAAACATCTGCAAATAATAAATTTAATGCAGTAGCAAAACCATGAGATTGTCATCTGCTCTACAAAATATAATTATTCGATGGCTTATAAACTGGAGGCAGTGCCTTACCAGATGATGATAATTATCTGTTGTATGGCTATATTCTCTATTTGAATTTTTTGTTTTAATCTTGAAGAGAATACATTAGATGGCCATAGTTGTTGATCAGGGTGCATAAACTCCATAATATTATCAATATTAGCAGTAGAGTCTCGTTGTAAATCGTAAAATTTAATGATCTGCATTTTGCAATCTGGAACAAGAAATGAACCTTTATGGCCTTTAACTTTAGTGCCTCCTTTGCATAGCATCATTGATGTGTAACATAAGCTACAAATTACATAAACTTATGAGTACTTGATAGTTAATAGTTTATGATTTGTGGATTTTTTATATGATTAAATGATTTAATACAGGAAGAGCCGAAGCCCGAAGAGGATCTATTAGTATGGAGTGCGACAGGATAAGAGCCTAAGACTAAGAGGGAAAGCTTTAATCTTTGATGTGGGGATGGTTCCTTCAGAGATGACTGTTTATATGATCAATAGAGTTACAGAGACAAGTATATATATATATATATATGTGTGTGTGTGTGTGTGTGTGTGTGTGTGTGTGTGCGTGCGTGTGTCGAGAGATGCAATAAAATTGAGATAATGTTGAGCCTTGATGCTGAAAGTATCCATGGAAAAAAGAAATGAAAGATACACACTTTGATTCCTTAAAAGAGAAAGAGCAATGGTAGGACCAGTGTAGAGGAATAATGGATCTGATAGTCGATTTGCCCTAGAGGATTGTCGAGAGGGCTGAGCGATGTGAGAAAGGGAGAGTTTAATTTAGGAGGGCATAGTGGGTGTTTTTTGTAATTTCAGAGGGGGCAATATATGATATTTTTAGTAGAAATGTCATAAGAGAATCACTTAATTTTTTTTTATTGTAGTTAAAGGTAGTTTTGGCATTTTAAAAATATCTCAGTGGCAAATTTAACAGTCAACTAACATGAGGGGTGGTCAGAGTAATTATGTCAAACTTCAAAGGAGGTTGACTACAACTTTTTAAATAGTTTCATCTTCGAGTGATTTGAACAAACCTCAAGGGAGGTTGGAGTAATTCACCCTTTTTAAAATTGCAATAGTTCCTTTACTCAATCCCAAGGTGGTTTGCATTAACGTGAACTAATCCTGATTAATTACCTTAATAGCAGATTCAATATCATTCTCTACAGTCAAATGTAATCACATAATAAAAGTCATAAAAAAGCGATTAGTGATGTGATGTCCATATTTTTCTTTCACTTTTAGTGTGTGTGTATACACACACACATATATATGGCGAGAAGCTTTTTTTTTTTCCTAGCAAAGATGATAAAGATTGATTTAAGATAAACAATATTCATTACAAGCAAGATCCCATGCATTTGGGGGGGGGGGTATTCTCAAGTTCAGAATCACACAGTAAAGGCCCCCCTTTAACAGCATGAGCCACCACATTCCCCTACCTATGGACATGGCAAATGCTAATAAAAGGAAAGTCTTGTAACATCACCTGAATATCATCGACAATGGGCTTAATATCAGACGGACTCAACGAGATCTTCAGAATAGCTTTACAAACAATCAATGAATCACTCTCAAAGCAAGAGTTTGAAAAGCCCAACCCTTGCACCCACACCACCGCTTTACAAACCACTAAAGCTTCTGCAATCGTAATGTTCAAAGCCGAAAACTCTTTAAATACCACCATCCTCAAAATAGACCCTGTACAGTCACAAAAGACCGTTCCACCTCCCCCAACCATGGAAAGTTGATGGAATGACGCATCCACATTGCACTTAACCACAGCCAGAGAGGGAGGACACCAATCGGGACTAGAAGCAACCTGCAAATCTGAGAGACCACCAGTAGGTGTTCTTGAAAACTCTACACATGACGCTGCCATAAACTACCAAGCTTGCCCCAAAGCCAAATGGACCACATTATTTGCGTCCCAAAGTTCACCATTAAATACCAAATGATTCATTTTCTTCCATATACACCAGCAAAAAGAAGATACAAAACTTAGCAGTTGATGCTTCTCCCCAGTCTGACGCTATTGACACCGCAAAAAGATCCACCACTTTTCAAAAGAATGAAACTGTACACCCATAAAATCTCACCGCAATAGCGAAAGCTTCCAAACTTCAAGAAAATGATGACATTCAAAAATAAGATGTGCAACCAATTCATCTTTCAAACTACACCTGGGGAAGACAACATTATTCACCATTCGCCTCCTCTGCAAATTTTGCCTAACTGGGAGAGAGTTTGTACAACATCTCCACAAAAAATGTTGAATTTTTGGCTTCACCTTACACTTCCAGATGCTTTGCCAAACACTTGGGTCCCTCTCCGATGTACCTGAATCACCCCTGCCATTCAACTTATGACTTTTCAAAGATAAAGAATGTGCAATATGATACGCTGACTTCACCGAAAACTGGCCTAATTGATTTAAACCCAAGCACATCTATCTCATGATCACAAATGCTCAACGAAAATCGAAGGATTGCCTCGACCTCCGTTGGATGAAAAACAGATCGAGTCAAATCAAAATTTCAGCTGCCTCTAGTTGAATCAATTAACTCATTAACTTTCTGACAAACCGGGGGAGATGACCGAGAAGACAAATGACACGAAAAGCCCATAACCCACTTCTTCAACCAAATGTTAATAGAATTTTCATTCCCAACCACTTATCTACATCCTTTCTCAATGATACATTGAGTTGTCCAGATACTCTGCGATGCCCATGATGGGTTTGATCCCAGCTTCGCCTGCAAAAAAGAGCAATCATGAAAGTATTTCGCTTTCATTAATTTAAATGCAAGGCCCTTCTGCTCCACCTGAAAATTTCACTCATGTTTAGCTAAGAATGCCTGATTAAAAGCTTCTATATGTCAGAAACCCAGCCTTCCTTCAAATTTTGTTGCACACAAAGACTCTTAATCCACCCAGTGAGTCTTCGACTCATTGCCTCTAGATCCCCACCAGAATTTTGAGATCTGAGACGTAAGGCGATTACATAAATTTTTGGGAAGTTTAAAACACGACATGAGATAGGTTGGGAAAGCACTCAACATTACACCAAGATTTTCCTCACTGCTGGAGAAAGAAATTGCGACTTCTATGAGGCAAACCTTTCAAAAACTTGTTGGGCTACATACTGAAACACTTCAAATTTAGAGCGATCAATCACTGCCAGTAATCCCAGATAACGAATATTTCTGCCTTCATCTGATAAACCCAGCAAACGACACAGGGATCTTCGTAAATGAGGCTTTGCATTCTTAAAGAAAAAAACAGATGACTTCGAGAAATTAATCTTCTAGCCAGAAATAGGTTCATAATCAGTGAAAATGCGCTTAACAAAATGAATATCTAACGCTAAAGCTTTACAAAAAATGATTGAATTGTTCGCAAAAAAGAAGATGAGAAACCGACGGCACATGCTGACTAGTCTTAATTCCAGACAGAATACGATTATGGGAAGCCACCTGCAACGCATTTGAGAGCACTTTTGCACATAAAATGAATAAGATAAGGAGAAAGAGGATCACCTTGGCGGAGACCATAAGATGGTTTAGAAAAACCCACTGATTGACCATTAATTACAATCGAGTGAGAAACAGTGGATACACATTCATGAACGAGCTTAATCCAGTTGGGATGGAGACCCAATTGAGTAAGCATTGCCGACAAAAATGGTCATTCTATATGGTCATACGCCTTACTCATATCTTCAATGCTAAAAATGTCTGTTTACCTTTTCTTTTGTTCTTCAAGTAGTGCAAGATCTCATGAGTTGCCAAAATATTGTTTGAGATTTGTCTTTGAGAAAGAACTCCTTTAAGCCTATTCGCAAGAAGTTTGGCGATAAAGGACAACACTGCTTCACAGTTGTAGGGGCCGATGTTTTTAGAATAAGAACAATATTGGAGTGATTCGTGCTTGATAACAAATGGCTAACTGAATACGGCTCCATAGATTTTTCAAAGATGGATCAGATGAATCATTAGCTGTTGTTGCAGCTATCTCTTCGTTTTCTGAAGAATGCATGAAGCTTTGAACCGAAGAAATCACATATTGCTTAAGAATGTCCTAGAATTTTTGTTAAAAAAGAAGAGTGAAACCATCCAGTCCTGGAGCCTTGGTAGGTTGCATAGCAAACACCGCATTCTTGATTTCCATTTCTGTGGGGGCTTCCATAAGCTTAGCATTCATTTCGATCTCAGGCACATTATGAATGAATTGAGAGGGATTAGTAAGAAAAATAGACTGGATATGTTCCTCCCCCTCCTGCCAAACTCCATTGCAGTCCTCAACTCCGAAAATATGATTCCTACTTCGCCTTCAAACTGAAGGCGTGAAAGAATTTAGAATTTTTATCTTGCAACCACGTCAGACAAGACTTTTGATGTCAAAACTGTTCCTCTTCTTTTTAATATTTAGCTAACTTAAGTTCTATTTCTCGCATGAGATCATAATTGAAGTTTATTCATTTATTCCTTCAACTGCTTAAGACAAGCTTCAGAACACTCAATTTGGTGACGAAAATTCCAGTTACGTACGTTGGCAGGAACTTTTAATTTTGGACCCCATTTAAGCATTCTCGAGCCCGGCCATTCAACATGCCAATATGGCGAGAAGCTACTGCCTATTGGATGGAGTAGCTTTAATCACTTTCGCCAAGTCTAATTATTCCTAAAGTGGAGCAGTATTTTATCATTCACTGGGTCAAAGATACTCCAAATGATGGCACTTTCAAGCTTTTGACAAATTTTATATATACTAATTAATTAGTTCTTCTACCTCTATATCACTGGGACAATAATAGAATAAGTATTCTTATGCCTCTTAATAGTTTTTTTATTTTTTTTATGAGAGTCATATTTTTCTCATCAAGATTATCATTAATTTTAAACGAACTTTATCATCTCTGTTATTGGATGGAATATTAATTACGTGAATTGAAAAGTGACCTACAGTACCAGCTCCATAAATTTTGATATGATAAAAAAAAACAAAAATAGTATTTGATCAATACACTTGGCTACTAGTTTGGTTGAAAGAAAAAGTAAAAGAAAAGTAATGGTGATTTTTTGTGTTTGTTATAAAATTTTGGAAGGAACAGAAAAGAAATGAATGGATTTTGAGGTATAGCTTGAAGTGAGCAAATTTTGTTATCTTTCTCAAAAAATGGAAAGAAATGGAAGAAAATGAATGAAAAATCTAGCACTTTTAATGAAATTTTATTAATATCAATTTTGTCCACAAAATTGGTCTTTTAAACATAAAGGAATATAATGATAAATTCTTTAAAATAGTTTTATTTTCTTTCTTTTTTCAAATATGTTAACTGCCATTTTTTTTTTTTTTTTTGTTAATCAACCAAACATCATGATGAGTGGTTAACACTATTTTTATTCTTTTTTTCTTTTATTTTCTTTTCTACCATCACTAATGTTATATACTCTATTTTTCTTTTCTACTGTACCTAGTATAAAATTTTCATAATTAATAAAGGAAAATTCTCTTAACCTAATTAATAAGAAGACTCTCACTTGATACTAGCAAGGAAAATGATGATTACTATTAATTAAACTGATCATTACACCATTTAGTGCAAACCTAACACTCATTTACGATGAAAGTCACCACTAGTTGTTTGCCACGTCTTTTATGTCAAATACAACTATAATTCCACCAACTCTGCGGCTTAATAATATGAAAAAAGCCAAAAAAATAATAAAGGAGAAAGTGAGAGCACTGTGAGGAAGATAGTGGACTGATTAAAGCGCCCTTGTTGTCTTGCAAGTTTGTAACAAGAGTAGGGTCCCTTTTTTATTATCTTTCTAGAGTTAAGAGAGAGAAAACAAAAACAGTAGCTGAGTAGTCACTCTCTCTCTCTCTCTCTCTCCGTTAAAACTCTCACACCACTGGTAATCCAAGCCCAAAACACTCTTTTCATATGCATATACATACATCGATATATACACGTCTATGCAAATGCAAATATATACTATGTAGAACAATTTCTTCGAAATTTCACTGATTCTTCTGCATTTTTCAGTTAGGGTTTTTATGTGTGTGAATTTGCTTATGTGATCATGAGAGATATGTGTTGTAAATCCTCATTTTCAGGTGAAACGGTCTGACTGATTCTATTGATTGTTTCGTTAATTACATTCATTATAGTGTTTGTTCATGATTTTTGGGTCTGGATGGGTCAAAGAGGGCAAAACTACGGAAACAGAGACGCTTTAAACCAAGAAATCTTCGCCGCCTGGTCGAAAGATGCTCGAGAATGCGAAAAGAAGTTCAATGTGAATCGAGAGTATGGACTGTCTTTGAATGAAGTCGACATTCGGCAACAGATTTATGGCGAGAACGAGTTAGAGAAGCATGAAGGGCCATCAATTTTGAGATTGATTTTGGACCAGTTCAACGATACTCTAGTGAGAATTTTACTTGTTGCTGCTGTGATCTCTTTTGTGCTCGCGTGGTACGATGGCGAGGAAGGTGGCGAGATGGAGATCACAGCATTTGTTGAGCCTCTTGTTATTTTCTTGATCTTGGTTGTGAACGCAATTGTTGGCGTTTGGCAAGAGAACAATGCTGAGAAAGCATTGGAGGCTCTTAAAGAAATTCAATCAGAGCAGGCAACTGTAATCCGAAATGGCAAAAGGGTATCTAATTTGCCTGCAAAAGATCTTGTTCCAGGTGATATTGTTGAGCTTCGGGTTGGGGACAAAGTGCCTGCCGATATGAGGGTCTTGAGTTTGATTAGCTTGACCCTTCGTGTTGAGCAGGGCTCATTGACTGGAGAGAGTGAAGCTGTTAGTAAGACAAATAAGGTTGTTTCGGAAGATTCTGATATTCAGGGGAAGCAATGTATGGTGTTTGCAGGAACAACAGTTGTGAATGGACACTGCATTTGCCTGGTTACTCAGACGGGGATGAATACGGAGATGGGGAAGGTGCATTCGCAGATTCATGAGGCATCACAGAGTGAGGAGGATACACCATTAAAGAAGAAATTGAATGAATTTGGTGAGATTCTAACAGCTATAATCGGAGTGATCTGTGCAGTGGTTTGGCTTATTAATGTAAAATACTTTCTGACATGGGAGTATGTAGATGGGTGGCCGAGGAACTTTATGTTCTCATTTGAGAAGTGTACCTATTACTTTGAGATTGCAGTAGCACTGGCAGTGGCCGCCATTCCGGAAGGTTTGCCAGCAGTTATCACGACATGCTTAGCACTGGGCACGAGAAAGATGGCTCAGAAGAATGCACTTGTTCGGAAGTTGCCTAGTGTTGAGACTCTTGGTTGTACAACTGTTATTTGTTCTGACAAAACTGGTACGTTAACCACCAATCAGATGGCTGTAGGAAAGCTTGTGGCTATGGGATCCAGGGAAACTCTTATTCGAACCTTCAACGTGGAAGGGACCACATATAGTCCTTTTGATGGAAAAATACAAGACTGGCCGGCGGGTCAAATGGATGCTAATCTTCAAATGATAGCGAAGATTGCTGCCATATGCAATGATGCAGGCATCGAACAATCTGGGAATCATTATGTCGCGGCTGGAATGCCCACAGAGGCAGCATTGAAGGTAAGATTATATAATTATGTGTATTCCGGTTTGAAATTTATCCTTGCTCTTTGATATGGTAGAAATATAATCTCTCAACTTCTGTAGCTGACATACATGGAGGAAAAAGGAAAGAATATACTATCTGAACTAGTATTCGAAATGTTAAACCTTCAAAGTCTAAAATATAAGAGTTGGATTTCTGCCCCTTTGGACATTAAAAAACACCAAAATTAAGGTCCATCAGTTGGTGGTGATATTCCTTTCTTTTCAAAACGAGTGTTTTTTTCTTTGCCTTTTCATACATGTCATGTATGATAGACTACTGAATAACTTGTCCCTGGATGGTGCTATAGTGGGTTTCTTTTTCCATTGAAGATTTGCTGAAGTTGCTAGCTACCAATAAATATTAATCTGAAGAAAGTTTCCTCCTTGTTTTGTTTTTAGGTTCTTGTCGAGAAAATGGGACTTCCTGATGGATTAGGTTCTGGTTCATCTTCAGGTTATGGGGATGTGCTATGTGAGTTGCAAGCAACTCTACCTCATGTCCATGTTGTTTACTCATCAGTTTTGCTTCAGTTTTGACATACTTCGTTCATTCTTTTGCATATAAGGTTGCTGTCAAACATGGAATAAGCTTGAACGCCGGATTGCCACTCTTGAGTTCGACCGTGATAGGAAATCCATGGGAGTTGTTGTAAATTCCAGCTCAGGAAGAAAGTCATTGCTTGTGAAGGTGCATTTTCAGCTTCCTTCATCACTCTTCTCCAATTAAGGTTTTTTATTTCTAATTTATTGAAGAAAGTCCCTGCAGAAAATATAATCTTCTGATTTTTATGACTTCTGCATGGTGTTTCTTGTGCTACTGAAAAATTTATGTGATTCCTCTCTCTCTCTCTCTCATTTTATATTACCTGTTCCTCACTTCTAGCTTTCCAATAGTTCAACTTTAATTAATAATTTTTTCATTTGCTTTTGCAAAGATTATTGTCCGATTCATTTTCATTGACATAATTATGTTCCAAATTTACATAGGGATCTAAATGCAGTTCTGCCATTCTACGGGTTGTCACTTATGGCTGGTGCTTGATTTTATTCTTCATTTTATACGTACATTATATAATGTTCTATATTGTATTTTATAAGAATGATTGTCTGGATTTGATTGCCTCCATGAAGTGTACATTGCAAGTGAATTATGACCTGATACCTCTCATTTAGTCCATCTGTGAGATTCAATTTTCTCAACAGTTAAATTGTCTACCAGTAATTTTCTCCACATCTTTATTCATGCACACTCAGATTGTTTACCATAATGACTAGTTTTGGAGTTTAATATAATTTTACTTTTTCTTATTTTCCTAGCAAATTTCTATTGTTCATTGCTAACAATTCCTTATATAGAGGTTAACCTGCATCTTGTCAATAGATTCTAGATCTTCCACCCTTTCGATTTTCTCTTTGTGGTTTGTACTTTGTAGAGGTATTTAAGACTTAAACACCAGGTGGTGCTACATCATGGGCAGGGTGCAGTGGAGAATGTGTTGGAACGAAGCTCCTTCATTCAATTGCATGATTCTTCTATTGTAGAATTGGATGAAACTTCAAGAGCTGCTATATTGCAAAGCCTTCATGAGATGTCCTCAAGCCCATTACGCTGCTTGGGTTTTGCATACAAGGAGGATGTCCCCGAGTTTGCCACATATAACGGTAATGAAGATGATGCAGATCATGAGCTTTTACTAGATCCAGCTAACTACCCTAAAATTGAGAGTAAACTCATCTTTGTTGGCTTGGCTGGGCTAAGAGTGAGTTGGCACCCTTGCTTTGTATTTTTCATTTGCTATTTTCAGATAAGCATTAAGAAGTTCTTGTGGAAAGTGTATAATTTAATATCTTATTGCCAAAGGATCCTCCTCGGAAAGAGGTTCCTCAAGCCATTGAGGACTGCAGAGCAGCTGGCATTCGAGTTATGGTCATTACAGGAGATAACAAGAATACAGCAGAAGCTATTTGTCGTGAAATAGGCGTATTTGGAGCACACGAGGACATCAGATTAAAAAGTTTAACAGGGAAAGAGTTTATGGATCACCCTGACCCAAAAAATCACTTAAGGCAAAGTGGAGGGCTGCTCTTCTCTAGAGCTGAGCCAAGGCATAAACAAGAAATAGTGAGGTTGCTCAAAGAAGATGGTGAAGTGGTTGCAATGACTGGTGATGGGGTAAATGATGCACCTGCCTTAAAATTGGCTGATATTGGAATTGCAATGGGCATTGCTGGAACTGAGGTATTTTTTCCTTTTCCCTCTTTTGTCATGTTCTTCCGTCCCAGTGCAAAGATGGCATTTACAAAAAGCCATTATAAGCAAAATGAATGCTCTACCTGTATACTTATTTTTATAGCTTATCATTGACAAACTATATTTTCTATATCTCATCCTGGTACTAAACGTTGTTCATTTTCAAAGGACTTTCCAATGCTTAGCTGCATTTTACTTTTTGATTTGGTGCAATCCTATTGTCTGCTTCTCTATGTTGGTTCATTTTGGGGTCTATAATTTGAACCTTGTCATGTTATTCTACTACTAGAAGTAATAATTTAATTTTAAGTCACAAGTCATGAGGAATTTTCTCACTATTGTAATCCCATATAACTCTTGTTTGTATAAAACCCTCGCATACTTGTGGTCTTTAGTTGCATAGGATCAAGCCATTACAACAGTTTTCCCTTATCTTGAACTCATGGTCTTTTGTAATACGAATGCCCATTTCAATGATTTTTCCCTTATCTAGACACTCATTTGCGCTACCTACATGCTTGCTTATGCTTCGTTTAGTGGAAGGGGATGAAAACTCGAGAAACAAAAATGGTAGTGGAAATTGAAAATTTTACCTGAAGGAGTGGAAGGCACGTCTACCCTTTGGTCTGTTTGATGGAGTAAGAACGAAAGGAAGAAAAAAAGTGTTACTTTGTTTGAAGACAGAAACTTAAATAGAAAATTCCATTCTTTCCCTCTATCTCCATTTTTGGGTGGAAAGCAAATGGTGGGTAGCAAGAGAAGCTCACACTCACCTCTCCCTTCCTACAAATGATAACACTCCAATCCCCCACCACCCCTGCCTCCCAACTCCCTCCTGCCAAGGAGGACTAGATGCATTTTCTCCTCTACCTAATGGATGATGGATACTCGCTAAATTCCCTCTTACCAAACAAGAGCAGGGGATGAATTTATCTTGGTCTTTCTTCTCTTGTCTTTTTGCTTATCCTTTTTTTTTCCTCTTCTTCCAGGTTGCAAAGGAAGCTTCTGACATGGTTTTAGCAGATGACAATTTTAGCACAATTGTTGCTGCTGTTGGTGAAGGCAGATCTATTTACAACAATATGAAGGCCTTTATCAGGTCCATTTCTTGTCCTTCTCTCTGGCTTCCAGCTTTTACCAGATTCAGGGATAGACCTGATTATTATTATTCTTATTTTGGTGTATTTGGCCAGAAGCATGCAAGTTGTTCATTTATTGGAACATGGACATTCATTATAGTAGAGAGATTTTTTTTTCTTTTCAAAAAAGGAAGTGTATATGATTCGAATCCCTACTTCTTATAAGCTGTTTTTGAGCACTTGACCACATGCTAATTACTCAAAACCTTTTGAAAGTATCTCTGACTTCATTGTTTGTTTGTTGGGAGAGGAATAGGCGATTCCGAACATTCAAGCAATTGCCTATTCCTCTCCCACCAAATACTAAACCATTAGCACAGTGGAGTTACATGCCACACTGGTGCTCTTTGGCTTAGGAGTTGGCTTGTATGGTTAATTCTTAGGCCTTAGGTCGGGAGTTTGAGTATTGGTATTGAAAGTAAAGAGAAAAAAAGAGTTACATGGCACACTGCTGCAGCTCTCTTTGTCGCATACAAATATACAAGGCAATTTAAGTGTGGACGGTGTTTGTGCAAGGGTTTGTTGTGTTCCAACAATACAAACAATATTACTTGATAAAGACTGTTGTGAATCATCGAGTCTTATGATGTTTATAATAATGGCCTCTAGTTAGCACTTGAAGCAATATACAAAAAAACATAGCAACTGTAATAACAACAAGAAGAATAACAATAATGGTAGTTTTTCTGAATGATCACAGGTACATGATTTCCTCAAATATGGGTGAGGTTGCCTCTATATTTCTGACAGCTGCTTTAGGTATTCCAGAGGGTCTGATTCCTGTTCAGCTTCTGTGGGTCAATCTTGTTACTGATGGGCCGCCAGCAACTGCTTTAGGATTCAATCCACCAGACAAGGATATAATGAAGAAACCCCCTCGAAGAAGTGATGACCCATTGATTGGTGCTTGGGTTTTGTTCCGCTATCTGGTATTTACTCTTTCCTTCCCGAAAGATATCTCTTCTACACCCTTCATTACATTGTAATGTAGTTTATTTTTTATGTTTTTTTGGCTTGTACACAGGTGATTGGACTCTACGTTGGGATAGCAACTGTGGGAATATTCATGATTTGGTACACGCACAACTCTTTCTTTGGCATTGACCTAACTGGAGATGGTCACACTCTTGTCACCTATTCCCAGCTTGCCAACTGGGGTGAGTGCGATTACTGGGAGGGTTTCTCAGTTTCTCCTTTCACAGCAGGATCTCAAGTCTTCAATTTTGATTTGAATCCATGTGAGTACTTCCAGAGGGGCAAAATCAAAGCAATGACTCTCTCCCTTTCAGTGTTGGTTGCCATCGAGATGTTCAATTCCCTTAATGCTCTCTCTGAAGATGGTAGCCTCTTGACAATGCCCCCATGGGTCAATCCTTGGCTCCTTCTGGCCATGTCGGTCTCGTTTGGCCTGCACTTCTTGATCCTTTATGTCCCCTTCCTTGCTGAAGTGTTCAGCATTGTGCCGCTCAGCCTTAACGAATGGCTCTTGGTATTGGCTGTTGCTTTTCCGGTGATTTTAATTGATGAGATTCTTAAGTTTGTGGGTAGGTGTACAGGTGGAATTCGGTTATCTGGTGCAAGGAAATCTTCCAAACACAAGGTGGAGTGAGGACCAATTGAAGTGGGGGTTGAATTGGCTGTATTCTTGGTCCTCCATCCTTCATCTATCCTGTTAAAAAAAAAGTGGGGGGTTATTTGAACCTTGAATATTTAGTTATATATTGCTTAGACAGGTTTGTTATACTTCTACACTAGGAATTGACAAGGCATAATTGATTGTTTTGCCTTTACCTCGTGATCTTCCTCTTAATTCCTGGTAAGATCAGTTTATGTTTTTTTTACTAAGAAAACACATAACATAGATAGATATTCAGTTGTCTGTTTATGTATATGTTAGATTGTTTTCGGGTGGTTTTGGATTTACAGACTCCCCAAAACAGAAAGTGAGAGAGTACCTGTTTAGCGATCGAGTATAATATAATGAGTGAACATAGGAATATTTGTTTTAGGCCAGTTTGGCTCAGTATGAATAGACAGGTGAAGACTAAGGATTATTTTGAATTGAAAATAATTTAACTTTTCATTTTTTGAAGTAAAAAAATAGGATTAGATTACGACCTTTGATGGTGAAGTTTTTAGTGAATAAAAGAATTGTTTTACAAAAAAATGAAATAAAAAAAATCAATATGTATTTAGTTAAAATGAAAATTTTCTAAGAAACTTATAAAATTGTTCAATTTAATGATTTCGAAAATAAAATTTTTAAACAAGAATATCTTTGTCCATAAAAGTGTACTTATTTATATTAAAATATAATATTAAGTATAACTTCCATCTTCTCAAAAAAAAAAATATATACATATATATATATATATATTTTTTCCAACATGAAAAAAAAAATTATTTGAGAAGATGGAAGTTGTACATAATATTATATTTTAAATATTGAGTCTGCCAAGAGTTCAATATTTAGGCAAACTCAATATTTAATTTAGGAGAAAGCTAACCTTTCCTTTTTTTAGGGCATCAGCCAATGGCAAAATTAGTAGTGTCTCGTGGAGTTTCCCTCGATGTTTGCTAGGAAAAAAAATATTTCCTCTTTTATGAGAAGGATAAGCTTGTGTCCACTTTTATAAAACAAAAACCCACGGTGTGACATTTCAAGTGAATGTTGTCTCTGTCATTTTATAACTTTTTTTTTTCACCCGTTCAACTTTGTTTATGTAATTGACTCTCATCAACTTTTTCATTTAAGACATGATATTTACATTATTATTGAATTTGGAATCAATTCACTTTCATTCCTTTCCACAGTGCAAGTAACATCCAAATATTTCTTTCACTTTCATAATATTAACTTTTTCACTTAAGCAAAAAAAACTTACATTATTATCAAATTGAAAATTAAATCACTTTCATTCGTTAGACAGTGCAAGTGACATCCAAACATTTTTTTCACTTTCATAATAATAATTTTTTCACTTAGGCAATGAAACTTACATTATTATCAAATTGGAAATCAAATCACTTTCTTTCCTTAGACAGTGGAAGTGAGATCCAAATATTTTTTACACTTTCATAATCCAATGAATAAAGAACATTTTTTACTAGTGATAAATTTCACTATATAAATCATTTTTCTTAAAAATAAAGCACCACAAAGTCAAACACTCCATGAATTGGCAATTGAAGGTCCGATGATTGCCGAAAAAAATGGACAAACATAGTTTTAGAGGGAGAGGGATCACCAAATGAATGATGTCAGGAAAATATATTGCTTGGCATAAAAAGTTGACAATGTTGGAAAAATTAAATGAAGCGAAGTAACATATGCTTGGCTGGAAAAACGGGCAACACCAACACATTCAATCGCGGCAATCTTTATCGGCAACCAAATTTGAAATTTTTTCTCATATAAGTAAATTTTTAGAAGACTAAATTAACAAATTAATAAAATATCATCCCGTGGTTAAGTTAATGAAGCACCTAATAATTGTTTGTTTAATAACATATTTATCTCTGATAAATCGAACAAACTTATCCTCCCTGTGAAAAAAAGGTTAGATTTCCCTTTTTAATTTAAATAAATACTAATTTGCTAAGATATTCAATTAAAAAAATATAAACTATACCATTCATTTAAGATATTATGCATAAATCTATTTTATAAGAGAATATATTTAAGTTAAACATAATTTTTTTAATAAAGCAGAACATTTCTAATTCCTATACATTTTTGTAAAACCAAAAAAAACAAATTCAAAATTCATTTCGGTCACTTTTCTTCACAACTTTTTATCTAACAAAACAAGCCTAAAATCATTCAACATTTATAATACACAACCACCCATCACTGAAACATAACACCAAAATTCATTCACAAAAGCCAAAATAACAATCACAATTGATTTGCAAGAAAACATGTAACACGAACAAAAATCATCTTACTTATATGAGAAAAGATCTGAGGTATTTCAGATATTGCATCCCAAAGTTGACTTACAAAAACTAGTGAGAGAAGTAGAGAACCATCAACGACATAGCACTATAATTACAAGTTACTCTAAAAACAAAACCCAAATCCCCAAAACAAGTTTTCCACTTTCTTGACAGCAAGACTTTTGCGAGACAAAAACCCTAACCACCAAAACCATAAAGGGTCCTCCCCTGCCTTTTGAGAGCATAGACAACGTCCATGGCCGTCACAGTCTTGCGACGAGCATGCTCAGTATAGGTCACAGCATCACGAATAACATTCTCTAGGAAGATCTTGAGGACCCCACGAGTCTCCTCGTAGATCAGACCACTGATACGCTTCACGCCTCCCCTGCGAGCCAACCTCCTAATAGCAGGTTTGGTGATGCCCTGGATGTTGTCACGAAGGACCTTACGGTGCCGTTTCGCTCCTCCCTTTCCCAATCCCTTGCCTCCCTTTCCACGTCCCGACATTTTCCGATCACGTCAAATTCTTCTTCCTGGTTTCTCTAAAACAACGAAACGAAACAGCAATTAATTAGCCGATTTATACGAACCTATATACATACATACATATATATGCCATTGTAATGTATTTATGAACCTGATCTAGTGAAAATGGAAAAGTGTAATGTAGGTTGCTATTCAAATGACGCAAACACTAAATTGTTCAAAACTTTAAGAACGCAAGAAAGAGAAAGATATTACACAGTTTGTAGAAGGATATACAAACAACAAATACTGAGACTAACCGAACATTAATGCAGAAGCAAAACTTGAGGTCTATATCTACTGAATTGCAGATGAAGTAATCTATGAAGCTAATCATTTACTAACAATATGAAATTGAAAATTACCTAAATCAACTAGAAGTTTAGAACGTACTAGATTAGCTAAGAAATAAACTGAAAAGATTCACATATGATATACATAAATATTTATATATATATATATAGAGAGAGAGAGAGAGAGAGAGAGAGAGAGAGAACAACCAGAGAGTTGGTGAAGCAGATGATATTCAGCGAAACGGAGAGAGAAAGATGGGTTAGGTATGATTATTGGGGTGCTTGCTTATTAATAGGGTGATGGGTTATTGTGCGGTTTGGGCTTCGATCCTGGACTTTGGTGCTTATAAGGGTTTTCAACCGTTGATTAACTCTTGCAGACGGTGTAGGTGAGGCCGTGAAGCTACACGGATAGGTGACGTGTCATCTTTCGGAGGCATATATAATAATAACTTATAATAAGTAAACATTTTGTGTTTCTTTTGAATTTCAGATTGCAGCATATATTTCGGAATGCGGCGGGAGGATTCCCGCCATGGATGGAAAAGTTGTTGGCACGTGACAGCGATGTGGTGGGCAACGAGCGGGTCGGGTCGGGTCGGTTCATGTGTTGAAGACCAAACTAACAACCAGCCCGTTTAGACACGAAGAAATTGTTGTATCGCGATACATATCACAATAATTTATTATGCATCAATTAAGACTTATCATATTGGAGTATTGTGCATTGAAAAGAATCATTTTCTATACTTAAAAAGAAGAAAAAGAAGAAAACACTGTACTAGCAGAGAAAGAGAGAGACGAGAAAATAAAACAGAGTACTAAAACGTGTGTTTACAATACCTTTCTATGTATTTTATTAGTTGTTAAAGGTACTATTAATACTGTGCTTTTATAAATTTGGCTAATTTTTTAATATATAAATTTATTAACAAAAAATATCATATGGGCCATATACCAAAAAACTCGGTATTTATTGTTTAAATATATTTTTTAGGTATTTATAAATTTTAATCATTAATAGTTTACTAATACTTGTGTAGAATATTTGAAGTAATTATTTTAATCTTTAATGAGAAAATATATTATAATATAAAATAATTCGAAGTATTTTGCGAATCACTATAGAAGATGGAATAACTTGGAATATTGTTGTGATATATTTATAATACTTTGCAACATTATTGGTTTGATAGTAATTTATGTAGCTTGGAATTACCCATGGTTAATCATAATTGACACATTCTATGATATATTTAGCTGTTTAATACTTAAAATAATTAGAGGTAAATAAAAATGAAAACTATCACATTATTTTCAATTATTGAAAATTGATCATATTAAATCAAATTCCCAGTTAAATTATTTTTTAATTGGGATTTTATAGTGAGAAGAAAAAATAAAGGCAGGGACACTTTTAGCAGTTTTTTCTTGACCACTTCTTACATAAAAGTTTCTTCGTTAGTGGAATTGATTATTTATTGCCTAATTATAGAGCTCCTATTTTTTTTTAATCAAGACAAAATGGGCGATTAATGGGAAGGATTAATAATTGAAAGTATAATTTGGTATGATACATTATTAAGCACAAGCTCCACAACAGTTCATTTTCTTGACCAATCCCTGTTCCACTCTGCGATGATGCAAATTGTTCCTTTTTTGAGGAGAAACCATGCAATCGATGAAAAACCAGTGAACCCTGCTATACAAATCTCAGCTCACACACACACACACACACATATATATATATATGGAAAATGTTAAACGTCATGAAATTTTATCATGAATTGCCTTCATGAATGATGTGGCAAGTGATAATACCATTGACATTCCGTGTATGAAGGAAATCCCACCAATACTAACTCACCATTTAATTGTCACATCATTCAAGATAAAAATTCATGAAATATAATCTGACATGTAGCATTGCTCTATATATATATCAGCTCACATATCATTTTCGATATAGAAATATATTCGAGAAAATGGCATAAAAATCAACTCATTCCCAAAACAAAATTGGCTATTGTAGTTTGCATTTTATTATGGTGCTCTGAAAATCAACTCACATGGTTGTGCTACACTGCCAGTTATGTTTCCACCACCAACTCTTCGGATGTAACTGTGTATCAGAAATTTATCAAATAAAAGTATCACACAGGTCATAACCTAAATCATAGTTTTACAGCTGAGTTTTCATTTTCATAGAGGTTTTGAATATAACTTGTATAAGTATGAATTATCAGTAACTGAAGCAACACATCACATAATTATAGCACACTGTTTACAGTTCCAAATACAAACTAGGAACAATATTCTTAGTCAGTCATGCGAGCAATCTTTACAGCGGTTTGAATGCTGCATGCATGTCTCTGATGGAGTGTCAAAATAACAAGAGTGATTTAGGTTAAAAAATAAATAAATGACAAGAGTTGAGCCAAATAAAAAAAATGTGTCACGTCAATGAGAGAGCAATTTTTAAAGCAGCGCTTGTTCAACAAATTGAGAATCAAAAACTCCAAATTACCGTCTGCAGTCTGCACATACTTTAGCTCTCATTGAGAATGATATCTGGTAGCACAGATGCAGAAACCAAATCCATATCGAATGCTGTGTTAATTACTGCTAACTGACAATATATATAATGTTAATGTGACTGCTATTTGACCCTTCCAGACCTTGAGACAATGGAGAAACATTGAACAAGTATCTTTTGAGCAGCAGTCAACAGATGCAGTAAAAACTTCTGGTAAATATGAAGAAAGAACATGTTCAGGTAAGGGAATTAACGTTCTTTGAAATTAATATCCAATTCTAAGCACAAACACCTTTAGAACACGCAAAAAACAAAATTAAAAAAGAAAAATGTTCGACAGAGTAACTATAATGCTCCCCTCTAACACATTTACATAGAGAAAAGATTCTACAACATAGAAATTTCCCAAATTTTCCCAATTCAAAAGGTGCAATAAACTATATTTTATATTGATCTAATATCTGAGGATTAAAAAAATGAAACAGAGAGAGAGTCTATGGGTTGCACAAGCATGGGATATTCACCTGTTGTAAACATATTATTGGGCCTCAACAAGTTCACTGTTCCACAATTTCATGCTATAATCAATATACATGCAAACTATCTATCATACCTTCATTTTATAACACAACCATTAACGGATGGAAATGACCACGCCGCCGAAATATGTTGTCTCTTAGACCTGCAAAATAAGTTGGTATTCTTTGTTAGAAATCAAATGGATTGAGTAACAAATACCAAGAAAACCAAATGAGAAAGGAAAAAAATATTGAAATTCATTAAAAAAGACCGTTGAGGGAGAGATCTTTTTTAGTCATGTTCAAGAGCTGCAAGCCTGCAACTTTTAGACCTTGTATATTTCAAGCAAAACTAATACATACAATTGCACTTACTATGTTACATGGACTCGTCAAAAGTACACCAAGTATCCGTGTCAAGCACACAATACTCTAACATGAGTATGGGATATGTGTCCAACATGTTTGGTAGACACGCACCAGAAAAAAATATCCAAATAATTCAATTTTATCACATTATTGCTTCAAAAAAATTAAATGCCTTGTGGAACACTATGTTAATACAAACATTATTTTACTCTAGAAATTAAAAAATATATATTAATAATAATATCTGTAAGAGTCCCTGCATCCTTTTGTTTGGAGTATTGATATCAATGTGGTTTGGATACTTACCCACACCCAACACAAACCGGAATCCATGTAACATAGCTTACCAAAACAACTAAATAAAATTCCAGGTCAACAAAACGACTTCATCTAATAATAAAACAGTAGCTTTAAAACCTAATTTAACTTCATTTGCCATGTTACATAACAAAAAAAGCGAGTAGGAGCAACATGTGTGAACCACTGGAAGAAAGCACGAGAAGCAACAAGGAGAAAAGAAAAGGCACAAGAAGCTGCTCCTCGAAGAGAATGAATTGCATCAGGAAGGTGACAAACAATTCCAAATTTAATGATGGAAAAGCAATAAATTTCTGAGGACAAGTGCAACGGAAAAATAGTGTCAAACCATGAGGAAAAGTTCCATGCAAACGATAGGATGGTAATGGTTGTACATTGAAAAGTATTCTTTATTCTTAAATAAGATAACTAAAAACTTATACCCATCTCACAATTAGATTTGCAGACCCTACTCCTCCCCCATATGGGTAACAGGAGACAAGACTCTAAACGCTAAAAGCTAGTGGTATAATGGTCCAACTCGATAATCTTTTTACTTTAGTGAATAAATCAATCTTCTCTAAAACCATTTTGCATAAGCTACAAGGACAGACATTGGGGTTTCTTACAACATAAATTAAATCTGCATAAGCACAACTACCAAAGCATCATTATCTCTGCTTCAAAACATATACTTTCAGAGCACACTTCCTCACAAAGACTTCCTGGCCATCTGACAATGGGCAACTCTGTCAACACAACCAAAAAATAATAATCCTGTTCAACAGCAAAACCTAATTCTTGGTAATAAATAAAAATAGAAGCCAGAAGAAGGCCAGCAGATGTTCTCTAAACAGGCTGTCAACAAACAAAAAAGTTTTGCAACTGGGCGAGACAGCAAACTAAATGCTTCGGGAGTAATGGAATACCACGTAGAAAAATCAATTCTTTTATAAAATTATTTTATACAATGCAGTCAGAAATAGGCACAGGGAAACTTAAAACTACCTGGAGAATTTCTCAAGATTAGCTTCCATTTAAAGGTTCTCTGCCAAATGTTTCATCATCAAAATCTTCATTAGTGGAATTTTCTTGACATAACAATTTGTTCTCTCCCATGGGATTCAAGTCAAGAGCACCCCACCCCATTGGATGAACCCGATGTATGGCACCTCCTTCATATCCATGATTCATGTCGACACTATCCTCTACATTATACCTACCATCATAATGCACAAGCTCCCCTCTCTTATCTTCATCATTGCAAGACGGCTCGACATTAAGATCAGAACTCAACTCAAACCCAGTTTGTTCCCCGGCCCCATGATAAGCCACTGTCACTGTTCCCTGGTCAAATGGCTCAGCAGCTTCTTTCTTCTGCCTCTTCCATTTCTTTGTAGATGAAGTCCCATCATCCTCAAAATCTTCTTCTTCTCTTTCTCTATGTAAATAAACCCACAATTTCCTTTCCCCGTCAAATTGTACACATGGATCACGTTCATAATGCAGACGGTCCAATGCTCCACTAACGACTTGATTGACTTGTGCATCAGAGACATCTTCCACAATATATTGTGAATCTCTAATCAAAGTACAAACATCTGCTCTGGTACCAATACTTCCAGGCAATCTTGCTGCTGCATCTCTTACAAGACAAAGAATTGTAACATGAGGAGGCCGATCACGTTTCAGCATAAAATGATCTCGGGCCTTTGATGTTGGCTTACCACCACACCGTCTCAAAGGGGCAACGATGGATTTTCTACCATCAACAGCTGTGTAAGAGAAGGCCCTGTCAGGAATTGAATACCTAAGAACTTCCTCTTGACGGAAATAATCTCTGACTTCTTCAGAGCTTGGACTGATGGTTGTGAGACTCTTCTGAGCTCTTAGGTCCCTGAACCTTTCCTTCTCATCTAAGTTAAATTGCATCAGTGTCAGCGGTGGGGCAGGAAGACTTCCTATTTGTTGTAGGGTCTCTTGACCACTTTTCAGCCAATTAGCAAATGAGTCAACTAACTTCACAAGCATTTTGTGGGGAAGTCCCCAAGCTTCAGGAGATGTAACCTCCTCAATTGCCTCATGATCTGGTGAACTGCTAGAAACCGGACCAATCCAGGACCAACTTTTTGTAGATTTTTCATAGAATACAAGTGCCTTCCACCCTTTTGCCCCTAAGGGTGCCGTTTTGGAAGAAAATATTTTCAGAACTCCTCTGACCAAATCCTGAAGTGGTTCTTGAGTTTCAAGAATACAAGGATCCCCAGGGTTTGATCTCAGACGGTTGACAATTTCCTGGACAGTAAGAGAAGGTACATTCACTTGTCCAGAATGCTCTGAGTTATTGATATCCAAGTTCCCATGTGAATGAACCCCATTGTTGCCTTCTTGCTTTCTGTCTTGCGCCTCCCTGAGTGCCTTTCTCCCATCAACATCTAAAGAATCTTCTGGAAGCATAGTAATCATTGCCATGCGAACTGCTGAAAGAAGATGTATAATGGAGAATGAGAAGCCAGAATGAACTGTAGGCGTAATCAAAGTAAATGGCTTTTTCTGTGGTTTGGACTCCAGCTCCACATCTGCTGCTCTCATTTCTGTAAGAGGTGGCTCAGAACTTCCTATTTCAAACGTACCACTTTCATCTTCCAATTTCCTTTTCCCGCGTCTCTTTACCGAACTGATTTCATCAAATTGCTGGTGAGGGTTAGATTGCTGGTAATCACTATCACCTCGCTCATCCGTGTATGTCACATTCTCCTTCATTTTCCGCTTCTTTGTCACTGAATTACATCCTAATAACGGGATATCAGATCGTTCACGATGATCATCTGCAAATGCTTCAGTTTTTCGAACTTTCTTCCCCAATCTACCAGTAACTCCACTGTCCTCTGCTAACTGGCGCATTTCAAGTGAATCCTCCTCCTCCTCAACCATGTAATCACGAGAGAAATTTGACTGAAGGCCAGAATAGTCAAGTCCAACTTCCCCTTTCTGCCTTCTCTCTGCAGGATAGGCTCTCAGCAGGGGTATGTGGAACTTCTCCCCATGCTCCCCTTGCAGCTGCCCATTCTTCACCAACTTGTTATATTGTCTTCCGTCATCATCACCAGTCAATCTAACTGATCCAGGAAAATAGCCATCTCTTGTGGCAGAATTATGCAAGTTGCCGCTATCATGCATTTTACCCTTCTGCTTTGCTTTCAAAGGGTAGCTTTCTACTTCTGGTATATGTAACTGTTCAACAAGATCAGCTGTCTTTCTAGAGGGGCGTGATAATCCATCAAAGGTCCGAGCACTACCCTTTTTATCTTTCTTAATAAATTTAGCCTTTTTAGGATCTGGACCAGATTTCATGATAGAAGAGACACCACTGGGGTAGGCTAACTTGCTCCTCATCAAAGGATTGTCGTCCTCGCCTTCATCAATTTGCTCTGATGAGTCTGATTCTGTTTCCTCACTTTTGTTGAACATTCCGGTACCTTTCAATGCTGCCATGTCTCGCCCTCCATTCTGCACCAATATGGCTCTGACCTTATCTTGTGATGGCTTTGCTCGATACTCGGCATTAAGCAACCCGTCATTAACTTTGAGATCAGGAGATTCTCTCCCAATCTTCCACTTCTTGCTTTTAATATTTCGGTCACTGTACTGAAATGACGGATCAACAGCAAAAGCTTTTCCTTGTGCTTTGTCATGCCAAAATGGTTCAGCTCCATCAGACAGCTCAATTCTACTTCCTCTCAGTAAATTTGGAGACCGGCCTTTCACGTACTTCATCTGATCCTCAACTGCAAATTGTTGAACATTCTCAGGATACCTTACTTTTTTGCCGTAACCATAGGGAATTCTAGAATTAGACGGCCTTGCAGTTAGGACCTCAATATCTGACAACTGATTCACAGTCTTTTTCCTACCATAGGCATGAAAATCATTCTTTGAAGACGTAGGGAAATTCATGAAACTATCATTGAAGTTGTGGTCTCCTCTCAGATTTTCATGCTTTTTCCCTAATTTAGAAGCCCCAGCTTTATCCATTGCATTAACTCGTGAGAAATTTGGATCTCTCTGTTTAGCCGATGCATACATTGCTTCTTCTGTATCATCATCACCTCTCATCTGATCCCTCACACGGACTGCTGCCACCGAATCATACCCTGTTGTCTTATTCTTTCGAGGATGAGCAAAAGCTGAACCATATGGCCCCAACTTCATCTCCAAACCATGCTGAAGAGCAGCAGGCAAGCGACCCACTAAATCTTTCGTTGAAGAAGTCTTCGATCCGGCCAACTTCAATGTTCCTTTAGGATTCTGTTTCCAATATTTTGCCGGTTCCAAGTCCATCAGACCCCCCTGAGAAGGAAACTCTAAGGTTGAACCTGTCCGATACATGGAATGATGACCCATTTTCTGCCCAAGTTTCCGATCCTTCAGCTTTTTACTCCACAGACCATCCCCTGATTCCTCTCTTTCAGAGGAGTCAGTCTCCAACTCCTCCATCTTTTCATACATTAGACTCTTTTCACTCTTCATTATATTCAGTATACGAAGCTTCTCTTCTATGCTATATCCCCTGCAATTAATCCAAGCATCCCTTATCTGATAAAGACTAGTGACCATAGAGTTTTGATGCTTCCATAATAGGTGGTAGTGTTGGCGCTTCTGAAAGCAATTCAAACCTTGCTGATACAGAGCAACCCTCGGTTCGCACAGCCCTCCCTTCAACATATCAAATAGCTTATTAATGGGACTCCCAAAATGAAGATTACAACCCGTGAAGATCTCTTTCAAGGTTCGCATAAATGTCTCTTGGTCCATATCTGGAAGGTACTTTGTGAGGTTAAATCGCTCTTCCTCAGTTAAACAATCATTCCACACATCCATGGACAACACATCGCCCAAACCCGGAAGATCATACAACTCAAAGGGAATGCTACAAGTCTGATCCCCTACTTTACAGAACTCTTCGCCAGTTTCCCCCAATTCCAACAAATCAAAGTCGTCTGATCCCGCGCCAGAGTCACAATCATCAAATTCATCATCATCATCCGACTCGACTGCCGAGTTTCGTCTCGGCAGCTCATCGTCATCACTTGACATACTCTCCCTACTACGAGGCGAAAACTCCGAATCAAATCTCGAGACCTTAAAGCTATTCTTTTCAATCGCCATTCAACATAACAACCGAAAACACCGAAATTAACACAAGAGTAACTCAAAAATACACCTTTCTGTAACCAAATTTCAGAAATTCTCAACCTGTACCCAAAAAAACCCCAATAAAAACACTAGCAAATAGAAACACCAACAAAGCACAAACTTTCAATCATAAATCCAACAATGCAATATATATTTATATAAATTCACAGATAAAGAGAGAGAAAAAAACATCAATTTTGAAACGATTCAAGAACATATTCACATACCGATACACATAAGGACTGAGAGTGGATCGAAAAATACCTCAAATTCGTACAAATTACAGGCGAGGCTCGGCGTACGAGGAGAAAAATGAGGATCGAACGGTGGTGTTGAGAGAAATCATAGGCGGCGATGTAGTAGAGAGAAGGGTATGGCGTAGCGTCCCCCTTTTTTGGAATTTGTTGAGTCTCTGGAAACCCTAGAAAGAGAGAGAGGACGAGTCGGTTATATATATGTGAGGTTGCAGGATAAAGAAGAAGACGACGGGGACGTGGAGAGATACAGGCCGTCTGATTGGGGGCTGTGTTGAAAAAGACGAAAAAGGGCAGTGGAAGAGAAAAGAGAAGATGAGGAGAGAGAAGGTGTGTGCAGAAAGAGAGAGAAAGAGAGAGAAAAGGGTTTGTTGGGGTTGACGTTGTTGGAGCTAGTAAGAGAGACGGCGAGTCAGCAACTGAGTCGAACCGTTGCAGGAATAAACCTGTTGTTGTGCGGATCATAACTCTGCGTGTAATTTTTTAGAATTTCCCAGCCGTTGGATTGATAGCCACTAGTGGTCCATACTCCCCGCCTCCAAGGAAATGGTACAGGGAAGAACTTGGGAATTACTAATACTATTTGGTTTAGTCCTCTCTGAATTTTATTTTTATAATTTCAAAAATAAATATTAATTTTACAGAGAATTACATAAATGTTATAAATAAATAAACAATCTTTTTTAACTCAATTTTTAAAAATAAAAAATGAAAACCAAATAATTTTTTGAAAACTTGCTTATTTTTCAATTATCTGAAAACAAAATTGTTAGAGCTTAGATTAAAAAGTAGTGCCTAATTTTCTAACATGAAAATTAGATTAGCAGCTGTTAGAGGAGCCAAGCCTGCAAAACACAAGCCTAATACAGATGTTCACCTAACCAAACACAACATAACATTTCTTCACCTAGGAATATTTTCTCCTCTTCTCGTATAGTCGTATAGGGTAACAGTGAGTTTGTGATTACATATATTCTTACATATCATTACAACAAAAACAAATAAATAAATAAAACTATATACCAGAAAGATAAAACAGGTTAAAAAGACCATTAACCCAGTTCCGGTCCCTTCAAGTATTAGAAGGTTTGGCAAACTATAAGGTTTTCGCAGAGAATTTGATCGTAGCTGTGGTGGGCCTGTATATGAATTGGGTTGGGCCCACATAGGTCAATTGCGTTTAGGGCTATAGTTGGTTTGAATTCAACACGACTTTGAATATCACGGGAAATTAACTCATTTAATTAACTATTTCGTATTTGTATTTTGGAACTCAATTCATTTAATTTAATTAGAGTCGGGTCTTAATCGTGTCGTTTAACTCGTAACTTGTTTTAACTCAACTAGTATGCATATTTTTGCTATTTTTATACAAATTCAATATAGATATCATGTTTGTCCTGATTATTCTTATTTTCATAATTTTAGTATCCATTATGTCATTCTTTCATTATATTTGTATTTTTTACTTAAGTTAATAAACATTATACCTTATCTAATTTAAATGAGTTAAATTTATTATTAAAGTATCGTGCAAATTTTTTAATAAATAAATCGTGTTCATGATAAAAGATTTTCACATAATTATTAGACAGATGATGTTTGAATTAACTTATATAACAAAATATTATTATCTCAATACAAAAACAATATGACCAGCCAATACCAATTGTCACCCTGGGCGTTTGAATACCACTCGGTTAATAACACACTTTTCATATTCCATCACACAAGTGTCCCTTTCACTTTTCGCTACTGCCCACTGTGTAGCGGAATCACACGTGGGAAGCCATGTAACTAAGCAAATGGTTTCACAGAAATTGCACATTGTGATTGGTTGGACGAAATGACACCAGAGTTTCTAATAATTTTTTGACTAGTATTAAAAATGACTAAAATTTATCATAATTTTTGAAAAAAAAGAATGGACAGTGTTACATGCACTTCAAAAATATCCTCTAGCACTCCAACACTATTTTCATAAAAATGAAATGACAAAAAAGCCCCTCATCCCCCATCCAAGGGACACACACCCCATTTCTCCTCAATCGCCTGTGTTATTCTCTCTGTCATACCTCCTTTCAAACAAAAGCTACCCATTGATCTATTCTTCCTCTTTTTACTTTGTTGCTACACTATTTCCATGTTTGGGTTTTGAGTCTATGAAATCTTTGCACTCTTCTAGGCCTCAGTTAGTTTATTTATTTTTATTTTTAATTCGGAATTCACCTTGGCAGGACCTACCTTGAGAATATAACGTTCAGTTCTACAGTCACTACATCAAATAAAAAACTAAAGGAAGCTGACAGTGTTTGAACCTAATCATTTTGAAACTCAAGTCCCTCAACCTATCAACTCATCCAAATTATTAAGGACAAGTCAGTTTGATTTGTCATTATCGTTTTTTTTTTTTTTTTTTTTATCAGTTGAAGATATGGTGTTGATGACAAAAAAAAAAAAAATATCTTCCTTCTTGTGTTGTCAAATCCGGCTTTGGTTCCATCACAAACTCAAATCTCTTGAAACATAAAAGAATGCACTTTGAAACATAATTCTCTCCTAGCCATATGCTTTATGTTCCTACTATCTCATTATTATAACTGTGAAAGTTTGCCCTTTTATGCATTGCATGCCCTCCTATCGTTATTCTATTGCTTGGAAAAGAAAAAAAAAGATGCAATGTTCCGAAAGTAATGATTTGACATAAAAATTATGTAATAGATAGAAATGGAGTTTTCACGGTACGAGACTTCAATGTGTTTCCTCCTCCAAATATATACATTTGGAAAGATATACAAAATGAAGGACAAAACAACTATTTCGATTGTTGAAATTAAAAGGGGAAGTGATTGAGGTCAAATCAACTCCCAAAAAAAATAACCATAATCCTGTATTGTGGAAAACCATTACTATTATTAGTACTATTCCAAAATTTGATGCACCATAATCGGTATTAAAAAAATTGAGAAAAACTTTGTTGAATTGATTGAAATTTAATTAGAAATTTTGAGTTTCAAAATAGCCTCACTATACACCATAGAGGTGGAAATCTTCACTTGTGGTATACTATCCTGTTACTAAGTAGGTATAAATAGTATCTTATAACGAGTATAAGTTGTAAGTTACGTATTATTTAGTTGAGCAATACTACATGTCATGAAAATATTTCATGAATTTTTATTTTGAATGATGTGGCAATTAAATGGTGAGTTAGTATTGGTGGGATTCCCCCCATACATGGAATGTCAATGATATTATCACTTGCCACATCATTTATGAAGACAATTCATAATAAAATTTCATAACATTTAGTATTTCCCTATTTAGTAATATACTATTAATTAGGAGAAATGCTAAACGTCACAATTTTATTTCACGAATTTTAACTCAAATATATGTGGCAGGTGATAATACTATAGGAACTCCGTGTATGAGGGAATCCCACCAATAATAACTTACCATTTAATTTTATTTCATAAAATAATGGACTATATCACCTGCCACATAGATTCGAATTAAAATTCGTGATATTTATTCGAAACATGTAACAATGGTCATTAATTAGTATACTTTTCATATACCATCTAATAAGTAGTATATTCACTATACTATACAAGAAATTGCTCGCTTGTAAGTTGTAACTTTTAAGTTGTATTACTAAATTACATTAGTAGTATATTATATATATTATTAATGTATGTATGTATGTATCTTCTCCAAGCCACCTGCCACTCCAAATGTACATACTGACTCTTCTCCAAAAAAAAAAAATTCTTTTCAATTAAAGCCCGACCCAATAAAACCTGAATAAAGAGTTGAGTTTTAAAATCCATTTGAAGCCCCAAGCCTGGCCCAGACCGGCCCGTCAAGCGCCCCGCAATCCGTTATTTGCAAGGCTCACAGGATGGTCCTGGATTTCTAAATTACGCTTCAGGTCCGGCCTATTGATCAGTTAAAATCCAACGGGTTTGGATCTGACCGGTCCCAAGTTCCCAATCTGTGGACTGAGCCAGACCCGGTCCGGACTGTTATGCATGCTTACAGAGCAACTAGTTTGGTTGTAACTTGTAACTAGGTTTTCTTACTAAAATAGTCTGTAATAGACTGGAGAGCACCAAATGCAACTTTATGAGTCATGACTAGGGGTGGCAAATTGGGTGTCAACCCGCCCATATCCGCCCAGTTAAAAATGGATATGGGTGACTTATTTTCTTATACGGGTCATAAACGGGTTGGATAAATATAAACCAATTAATTAGCGGGTTATATGGGTTGAATATGGGTGCCCAAATTCAACCCATCTTTCACCCATAAAACAAAATGTGAATTAAAGTTTCTCTCTTCTATCCAACCTCTCTCTCTTTGATCTCACTTCTCTCTCTCTCTTTCCTTTCTCTCTCTTCGATCCCACCTCTCTCTCTCTTCCCTTTCTCTCTCTTCGATCCCACCTCTCTCTCTCTTCCCCTTTCTCTCTCTATACTTGGACAATATATATATATTTTTTGAAAAAGTATTTTAGTAAGAATTCAATTTTTTTAAAAATAATATTTTTTCTTTTTAGTAATTATTGTCGAATTTTACCATTGTAATTTCTTAATTAAAAATAAGAAGAATATATAATTTAGACACAAACTTTATAGTGCAACAACAATTTTCATTGGAGCATTATATATATATATATATATATATATATATATATTCATCATTCTTTAGATTTTTTTTATTAATTCCAAAAAAAAAATGACTCATCGAAAGGTCACATATTTTATTTTTTCAACGGTATTTTTATTTTTATTGATTAGTTCCAAAAGACCCAGACTCATCCAAAAGTCACATTCTCCCCCCCTATGCACAGAGTTCATTTTGTATTAAAAAACAAGAATAATTGAATTTTCAAAAGTCACCTTTCTCTATCTACAGAGTCCATTTTTGTGTTTGAGTACCTTTCTCAATGTTTTAATTTTAATTATATTCCATGTGTTTCTGTGATTTGGTAGGTCATTTTTAAAATTGCCCAATTATGAAGATATAATTGAGTTAGTGTTGAATACCTTTTTCAATTGAAATACTTATTATAATTGTTTGCTTATGTTTTGATTTTTTTAAAGAAAATTTATGCTGACTAAGTTACTCGAGACTCTATACTCTTTTTTCTCTTTTACTATAGATTCATAAATGTAATTAAACACTAGATTGCAATTAAATTCTTATATTCTTTTACGCAATCAGCTCTTGGATAAAAAAAATAAAAAAAATTTGCTAACACCCAAAAATAAACAAACCATATAAATAATATCAGTATGATTAGCAAATTATAGTTTTTTTGTTTGATTATAGACCTTGTGCATTCCATTTTTGTGTTTGACGCCTACCTACTGTCGTGTCTAGTCGGGTCAAATATGGGTTAACGGGTTGACCCGACCCATATTCAACCCGCCCATATTTGACCCGCAACAAACGGGTTGAATATGGGTCACAACCCATATTCAACCCGCCCATATTTGACCCGGCCCAAACCCGCCCAATTTGCCACCCCTAGTTATGACTAATCACGTTGATGGGCATGGGCTAAACCCAATTCGGCCCTTGACTATTCCTTGAATATATATATATATATATATATATATATATAGAGGTGATTACAGATTGGATCCAGTTATGTACATAACTTACAAATTGGTGAAAATGGAATCTGATTTCATTTGTGAGAACGTTTAATCCAATTTGCAAAACATTAGATGAAATTGAATTTACAGATTGAACTTTTTTTGAACAACCTAATATTCATTTCTTTCACCCTTTTTCACTTTTTATTTTTTTTATTATGGATTGCCAATATATTTTCCCTTTCTTCTTCCTCTCTATTTATACAAAAATGACAGAATTAATACCATCGTTCCGTTGACTTTCTATTCTTCCTTTTCATTTTCCCTATTGTTCAAACGTACTGCCAAGAATACACGCAAACTCTGAGAAATGTACCCTTGGATACTCTGAAGTCTGAATTTGACCCAATGTAGGTTGATGGAACTTTAATTTTTGCTCATGGTGAATGTCTCGTAAACCTGTTTTTCAAAATTTCGCATTACTTTCAACTTATTACTTCAAGCCAGTAATATGTCAAAAAGGTGGAGGTTGCATAATACTGGTCTAACTTATTACTTCATCAAGTAATCCTTTTTTCTTTTTCTTTTTTGTTTTGGCAAAAGTGCAAAAATTCCCTTAAAGTTTTCTCTCTGTGTAAAAATATTTCATAAATTATTTTTTATAATAAATCACTCCCTCGTCTTACAAAAGTGAGCAACTTGACCCTCACAAAATTATAAGGCTAAATTACTATGACATCCCCTGAAGTTTTGTCTAATTTCTCTCGAATTTAAGTTTTTAAAATATGGTGGTCAACCTCTCCTGAAATTTGCTTGACTTTACTTCAGTAACTCTGTTGTTAATTGACAGTTAAATCTGTTAAAGTCAATTAACATTATAGACATTAAAAATTTATAGGGTGAATCAAAATTACAATTTGAACTTACTTTCAATTTGGTCCACTTTGAAAATATAGTCCAATGAGTTAAACAATTTAAAGTCCAGATCCATTACAAATAAATGGGTCATAGGCCAATTCAAGTTATTCAAAAAGTTCAAACCCACTAGAAAATGGGTCGAAGGATAATTGATATATATGTATATATATTTATCATTAAAGATAATTATATATATATATATAATTATTAAAAGTAAAAGAAGTTACTAGTTTGCCCCTCCAAGAAGCCTATAAATAAAGGTCTAGGGGGAGAAAACAAAAAGAAACAAAAAAACTCTTAGAGAAAACTGAAAGTCTACAAGATTTTTCAATCAAAATTCAAAGCTCCAAAGCATCTAATCTCTGAAGGAGAAGAACAACAAGTACATCATCCACGTTAATATATTTGATATATTTGTCCACGTGTTTTTTTCTTATTTTCAGACTCAAAATTTGTGTGTACAAACATAAAAAATCAAAATACTAAAATTACCATCGGTGGCGGTAGTGCTGGCGTGGCATTGATAGAGAAAATATATATATATATATATATATATATATATATATAACACGTTAATCTCAGTCAAATGATTAAAATTTGAGGTCATTTTTGCAATTATAACTTGAGGCTACCTTTGTAAATGTATATTAGATATGATTTTGTTTAACGAATCATTAGTCTGACAGGAGTGTCAGAGTAATTTTGCAAAAAAATTAATTCGAAAGTAATTAAGTCAAACCACAAGAGAGGTTAAAGTAATTTACCCAAATTATAATGACATATATAACATTTACTATGAGCATTATACCATTCTCTCTATAAATATAGTGTTTTCTAAAAAAAAAATAGTTAGATAAAATTTTTAAATAATAAGTTTAGAAATATAAAAAAAAAAGATTAAAAGAACTTTATTTAATATTTTTAAAAAATAAAAATATAACTAACATATATACTCTTTTTCTCTACTAGTATAGTCAATAGTGTTTTCTAAATAAATTTTTTTTTTTTAAAAAAGTTTTATAAAATTATCATTAAAAATATTTTTTTTCTCTGATTTGCTAACTATAGTAGAAGCACTACTGTAATATTAAAAAATAATTAGAAACATAAAAAAGTAATTAAAAGGGCAATAGGATTTTATTTCAATATTTTATCAAACTATTTAAAAAAAAAAATTGTTTAGAAAAAACAATATACTAGTAGAAAAAAAAAGTCGTACTCAGTACACAAAGCTCCTACTTGAAGGAAGTCTGAAAGAGGTGGATGTAAGTAAGCCTTACTCAAATTTTTGGAGGGGCTGCTCTCAAGTCTCAAACTTGCGACACATTACTTTGGACAATGACACTTTTATTTTAAAAAACTTAAATAAAGTTTTATTATTCTTTTATTTTTTATATGTTTCTAAACTTATTATTTGAAAATTTTATCTAATTAATTTTACTTTTAGAAAACACTATATTATAGAGAGAAGGGTAAAATAATGGTCATAATAAATTATATATATGTCATTATAATTTGTTATGGGTCAAGTTATACATTTTTGTAAGATAATTGATTGATTTATTTAAAAAAATAGTTTAGGGATATTTTTGCATATTGAGAAAATTTTAAGAGTTTTTTTTTTGCATTTATGTTTTTTTTTTTTTAGATGGTCAATTTTTAGGAATTAACAGATTATTTGAGCAACTCTAATATGGATATACTTTGCATGCAAATTCACAGCATAATGATGATCCAATCCAACGACTTAAAAAAGCACATGCAGCATGATGAATCCAAATCATATAGTCTAACTCTCTTCAAGGCCAGTAGGTAGAATCAATTTTAGTTATATGAATGAATACTTCTATCAACTTTTTCAAATTTTTGCTCCGCAAGTTTGAATGTTTATCAACTTATTTCCATGTTCAGTTACTTCGATCTACTGATCTTGCATTTGACTTGTCTGACAGACCAAGAAAGGCTGATTTGGACATGTCTATGAAGTACTGATCATGTTGCACTATTGCAGCTTTACGATGTGTATGTGTGTGTGTGTGTTTTGATAAGCTCAAATCCAATACAAAACAAAATCTTTCTCAAGCCCAATGCAGATGCTATTATAGAAATAAACAGCTATATATGCCAATATATAGGTAGCAATAGCAGCAGTGGCAAATACCAATTAGACAATTCAGATGCTTCTTACTCCAAAGTCTAAAAACACATAACAGCACATAACAGAAACCGAGACAATACGAAAGTCACATTCAGATTCACACCTAGCTACCCATCTACATAGCTAGATATATATATATATATATAGAGAGAGAGAGAGAGAGAGAGAGAGAGAGAAATCCATGCAGCTAGGTAGCCAGGGTTAGTTGGTGGACGTGGACCACGAGATGTGCTTAGATGTGGTGGGCTCATCTTTGAGATTGGTGGCAGTGATAGGGAAGAGTTGTAGGGTTTTGAGGGGTCTACTACAACAAGGAGTAGTTGGTAGCACATCTACCATCATCATCATACAAGTATCGCAGGCTCTGGTCATGGACTTGTCCATCTCGCACCTTTCTGGAAGATCTATCTTCCATGTGTTTGTTGACGCATCCTCAACTCCACCCTAGTCCACAAAATGAACACCATATGAACAATCAAAACTAATGGCATTCCTTTCCCAACTTAAATTTTATATATATAAGGTTTTGCCAGTTATATATATACAATGACCAAAATTTAAATTTTGTTATATATACAATAACCTTCTCATCAATTTACACATATCAAATAATTTTGTTTAAACTTGAAGATAATTAATAATAATTGAAACGTATACAATACACACATCCAAATTCACCCATATATCATCAATCTTCACATAATAATAACTAACCCCCCCCCCCCCCCCCCCCCCCCCCACAAAAAAAAAAGGGAATATTTCTGACTTTGGCTCTCGTGTCAAAGTTTGCTTTAAAAAACAAAAGAAATAAATATACTTAACTAGTTATAAAGATCAGGCACACACAGATATATACATTCGCTCTCGAAAATAATATATTTATATATTCTCTGTCCCAAAATAATATATATATATATATATATATATATATGGAAGGAACCATTGTGAGGGTAATTAATTAGGAGGGTGTTCTCACATAGCTCGGACCCTCATATTAGATTTACTTCTTTCTATAAAGTAAAGAAAATTTTATGTGTAATTGGGGCTTGGTGAGTTCAAATCGACAACTGTAACACTACAATTGGCAGATGATACATCTATCAAAATTTCTGGTGGTGCTATTTAAGATGTTGTGATGAAGGTTGACAAGTTTCTTTTTACAGTAAACTTTGTTGTTCTAAATACACAGCTGCCCTGAATCCTAGCAGTCAAATTCCAATTATCTTGGGACGTCCATTTCTATTTAAAAAATATCCTTTGTATAATTACAAAATATATTAGAATTTTAATAAAAATAGTGCCAACACATACACAATTAAAGGCAATACCATTAACGTAATTAAAAAACAAGCGTATGTAAAATTAATACAGTATATGAAACTTTTACACTTTTCTGAAATGAAATAATTATAATCATTTTAATTTTGGAAGGAATGTATTAAATAAGTAATAAATTAAGATTAATTTTACCTGAGGAAGAAAGCCTTCAGTTAAGTTATAGTGAGAAAGATGATGAAGAGGAGAGGAATAAGCAGATGGAGGGTCGACATGGTAGAGAAGATGAAGGTGTTGATTATGACCATGCTGGTACAGTGCTTCTTGTTGTCTCTGCTGTAGCTGAAAGAGTCTCTTTCTAAGCTTCTGTCTATCTCTAGCTTTGTGGTTCTGAAACCAGTAGAACACATTCTTGCCTTCAATCTTGCCATGCAAAGAAAGACGGGCTGTGATCTTCTGTATCTGTGAAGCATTGGGTGTTCTTGTCCCACTTCTATACATCTCTTCCAAGATCATCAGCTGTTCTGGGGTTGGACACCACCTTGTTGAAGCTGCTCCTGGAGACATTATCGATCTCGATCTCACTCTCTGATCAGTTTTGTTATGGGGTTATTAATTGTAGACTTGTAGTAGTATGTTTTAAAAGTTTGAGAGCTTAGCTTAGCATAGTGTGTGTATATATATATATATATATATATATATATATATATAATTGATGAGCATGCGTGCATAAAAAACTTATAGAGAGAGAGAGAGACAAAAGGCATAGAACTAGAGAGAGAAAGAGAGAGAGAGAGAGGAGCAAAAAGAAGACATTAAAAGAGAGAAAATGTACAGGTTGTCATACTGATGTTTCCCTACAGAGAGACATTCAGATTCAGTGAAGTTTCAATTCCATGCAAGTACGAGAGAGAGAGAGAGAGTTTGGGTGGTTGCTTGAATGATTCCGTCATCATCACCTTATAATTATTTAACTCACGGCAGGGTGAAGTTATAGACAGAAAGCAAGATGGATTCAAAAACCCTTTCAGAGACACAGGAAAACAGTTTCGATATATACAGTAATCGCCTTTAAAGTGTATCAGTATGATGGACATGGTCTAATTATATATATATATATATATATACACACACACATGATCAATGACATCGAGATTCCTCTGCAGAGGATTCAAGACTCATAATCAAAATGAAGAGAGACATAAACTAGATGAAGAAGTTGGTGGGTATCAATTTTTTTTTAACACTTTTTTTAAATTTCAAAAGTCCGTTTACTGGCCAAAACGTCTTTTGCTTTTACACTTAAAAAATAATAAAAATATATTCTTATTTTCCTGAATAGAAATAGAAATCAGAAATAACATTCATTAAATTTGTTGTTTTTACATTTTTTAGAACAAAAAACGTGTATAGCAACACATTTGTTATACATTTATTTTCTTCTTTTTTCATATTTAAACTTGTAACTATTAAACAATACAAAAGAATTTTCGAGCCGTCTTCCATAAGTATGATATCATATATATGTGAAAATTAAATTAAATTAAAATTGATATCATATATATGTGAAATTAAATTAAAAAATATAATACAAGTTAACAAATATTAATATACATAACATGTATATCATTAAGAGTTATTATTTATAAGTGTTTTTTTTTTTGGAAGAAGATGAAAGTAAAAGCATTTTTAAAGTATTTTTTATTTGAATATTGATAATTTATGTATATTAATTTATTATATATTATTTAACTAAGTAGATAAGAAAAAAATTATAATATGTAAATAAGAAAACAATTGTGCAAAAATCATGGATAGTGAAAGTTATGTTTAATATTATATATTATTTAACTAAGTAGGTTCCACTACAGTTGAGAGAATATTTCTCCTGCAATGAAGAAACAAAGAAAATATCTTTTTTTTATTTATTTTCTCCTCATTTTACAAAAATGAGAAACATTTTTCGTTACAGATAACATAAATATTTTATTAAACATAATATTTGCTTTTGTTTTTACCTTTTGAGAAGATAGAAACAAAAAAACAAGAAATATTTTTATTAGTAAATGAATTCGGAAGCTCTTCAACTTTATGAATTTAAATACTCTCTGGCTTTTGAACTTAAAAAATAAAAAATCCCATTTCAAAATGAATCCAAACCACAGCTATATAATATGAGTAATGCTACACGTCATGAAAATATTTCATGAATTTTTATCTTGAATGATGTGGCAATTAAATGGTGAGTTAGTATTGGTGGGATTCCCCCCATACACGGAATGTCAATGGTATTATCACTTGCCACATCATTCATAAAGACAATTCATAATAAAATTTCATGAGATTTAACATTTCCCATATAATATATAGCTACTAACATTAATTCTTAAGATAAGTCTCATCTAGAGTACGATGATTAACTAAACCAATTAATTCTAGCCAGGGGTAATCTAATGCATGCACTTAAATAACAATTTATAGCGATACAGCTATTCTTATATATGGTATATACTACGAGATAGGATTCCTTTTATTTTGACGTGACAACTCTACATCAATGTGTTCCAGATGCAATCGTACATAACAGTTTCAAGTCAAATTTATCTTCAATGTGGAATTGCATGCGAGACTGGAAATGAATTAATATCGAAAAAGGACAAGAAAAAATCGTAGAAATTTTATGCCTAATTTTTAGTTTTTACAAGTTTCCATAATTATAATCGATATGTGAGAACATATTTTCAAGGGATGTTAAAAAATAATATTCACCTTGACTATTCATCTTCAGTCATGTGATAAGGATAACACTCTCTCATTATTATTACCATCAACGGTAAAATTTATGTCAAAATTTTTTGATTAAATTAAAATAAAAATTTACTTGACAGATCTATTCATGTGGGATTAAGGTAATGAAGGAGAAAATATATCTTCAAAAAAAAATTACAAATATATGAACTTTTGAAGTCTAATTTACAAATACATGGTGTCAAAGTCATGAAATTTCAAAACAATAAATTCTCCTAAAATGTTGGTGTGAATAAGTCATGAAAAAAAACCTTTTATTTTAGTCAAGTACCCAAATTACCATTACTTACCATTACTATTTTGACGACCGATGATCAAAAAATGAATTAAATTTTGATCACCGAAGAAAAAAGAATTAGTACATGCGCACACCAAAACGTGGAAGCTCTGTACACAAAAACAATACCTAAATGCATAAAAGTGGTAGCTAAATAAACATATTTTTTATATATTTTTTCAATTAAACACGTATAGTAATATAACATTTATATCATCTTAGGATGTCATTCTTATTCCATAAATCACAGGAAAATAATTTTATACATTTTTATGCAGATATGAAAGTACTCATGTACTTAAAGCCATACAAATATTACATGTTTAATTGAAAAAATATATAAAAATTATTTTCATTCAGGTACCATTTTTGTGCATGTAACTATGTAAGTACCACTTTTGTGCACAGAGACAGGGACGAAGCCAAGATTTCATTTCAGGGAGGCGTAATGTACTTGACAAAAAAAATATACAAATCCAACTAACAGTGTTGCAAGACATCAAGCTAAAAAAATAAAAGTGCTAGTAACAATAAGATAACTTTGAGAGAAAAAAATAAGGATTTGGTTCAACAAGGGAAATGCAAAATATTTTAAAGGGAATAAAAAAATGAAGAAGAAGGGTAAAAAAGAAATGAAAAATTTTAGGGAGGGGGGAATTTGCAATTATTTTAAAACATTATATACACAAAAGTAAATATATATATAAAATTAAGGAGCCAGCCCAAGAGGGCACGTGTCTCCCTGTGCCTTCCTTAGATGGCTTTGTCCTTGCACAAAAGTATTTCTTTTTGTGCAAATCATTTTGAAAACTGAAACATGATAAAAAAAAAAAATTAGTTCATTTCTTTATTACCAATCGTCAGAATAGTAAGATCGGGTAGCTTGAAGATTTGAATAAAATAAATAATGTTTTTTTTATGTCCATTTCAATAATTTAGGATAATTCATTTTTTTTAAAAAAATCCGTGACTTCGTGTATTTGTAAATTAAACTCCAAAACTGCATGCGTGTAATTGTATACTTTCCTATCTTCAATGTTATCACCCTTTTTATGCAAATCATTTTGAAAACTGAAACATGATAAAAAAAAAAATTAGTTCATTTCTTTATTACCAATCGTCAGAATAGTAAGATCGGGTAGCTTGAAGATTTGAATAAAATAAATAATGTTTTTTTTATGTCCATTTCAATAATTTAGGATAATTCATTTTTTTTTAAAAAATCCGTGACTTCGTATATTTGTAAATTAAACTCCAAAACTGCATGCATGTAATTGTATACTTTCCTATCTTCAATGTTATCACCCTTTTTAAATTTGTTCAATCGAATTAAAAATTACTAATCCCCAAAGGATGGGAATTGTTGGTGAATTACTTGGCCGTGGAGATTGTGGTTCAATTTCTCTCCCCTCGAGGCCAGCTTCAAAGTATACTATTTTCCTTAATTATAAATGACAAGTGACAGTGGGACACTTTACTTGTGGATAGGGAAATAAATATTTTCACTGGCTCAAAGGACGAGAACACCCTTCCAATCAACCAACAATAAAAGATGCAAATTATTTCAATCCTAAATCGATGCAACATCAATTTCAAAATATTTAGTATTATAAAAAAAAATTCAAAATATGTATATGAACATTTAGACAAATTATTCTCTCAAATTCAAATTTCTCAATTCTTTTATGTTTTATCTAATTTTCAAGTATATATGATCCTTATGTACAGAATTTTGATCAAATTTACTTGAAATTTTCAAGAAACTATGAAGTAATTAAATGATGTAGATAATGAAATGTACAATATCTTAGTATGTATGAACTCCATGATTTCTCTGCATTTGAATCTACAATGATTGTGTTGGAGGATTTATATATTTAAGTTGCATCCTCTCTAAAAGTTTAATGATAGTTAACATGGTATCAGAGCAAGTAAGGTTCTGTGTTCAAATCTCACAATCATCTGATAATTACAAGTGGAACATGTGTTGGACAAAAAGAAAGTCACACGTGAGGGGACGTGTTGAAAGATTTATATAGTTAAGTTACATTCTTTATAAAAAATTAAACTTTTAGAGTGATGATATGCAAAAATTAGAATAAGAACCACCATCTCCCATCCTAAGTTTGTTACCTATTCATGAATCATGATTGTCCATTCTGAATCTCAACAGCCAAACATAGCCTAATTAATAGTAATATATAAACTATATACATATAGGTGTCCCAGTTGCTGCCTAATGGATGTGGATATATATATATATATATATATATATATATATATATATATATACACGAACGCATCACAGCTTCATTAATTCCTGCTCTTACTTGTTGTGGTAGGGCCGTAGGGTTATCAACTTGTCGTACGCTCTTGTATATATTGTACGGAGTATTTGTTTTGGAGGGTTGAGGTTTTTAAACATTGTACATATAAATTTACAGTGGCAAAGAAAACATTGGATTAAATGGCCTGCATGGGCATCGACAAAGTAATATTTAGAGAGAGAGAGAGAGAGAGAGGAGAGAAGAAAAGAAAAAAAAAAAAGGTAGTGAGGGCAAGTTGTGCATTTAGTGAAGTTTCAACTGTACACTCAAAACATATATATAATATCTAGAGAGAATCTGTACATATGATGGGTGAGTTAGGCTTTGGTGGTTGATTGAATCATCATTTCAACGGCATCACCTTATTATTATTTACTTTATAGCAGATTAATGAATGAATCAGACACACAGCAAGTTAGATGGAATGGCCTGTCTTTGATTAATTCCTTGCCGACAAAAAGAAACATTTCAATATACTAAATAACAACAATGTCTTTGGCTTTCATGGTGCTCATTTCTTTGACTGCTTGAAGCTTCCTAGCTTACTTTGTTTAACAATTAGTTTTTCATTTCCATTATCAATACTACTTATTTTGGACCACATTTTTGTATATACGGAAGCAACTATAAAATCATCTATATATAGACAAGTAAATATGATATTACTGAAATTATCAAGTATTCTATTTTTATTTTTATTTTTATTTTTTATATATTTTACTCAAAAATTAATAAAAATTTAACTTGTTTGTATAGAACGTTATTAAGGAGGTATGTCATATTATCACATTGGCTAGAGGAATATGATAATGGACTCTACCATAAGAAAATAAAATATGGTGAAAAAGATGGGAAAAATTGTTATTTGTTCACCAATAGAATTTCACCCCAAATGTAATTCTGAATCAAGTAATTAGCCATAATTATTATAAAATCAATATATTCTAGTGCCAATTATAATTCTTAGTTAAGTGTATTACAAATAATAAATAAATAATTCAAAAGTTATATATAAAAAATGGAAATTATTTGGACTAAAACATGCCTTTAATTGAACATGCAGAAAATTAAAGCTTCTCCTACTGTGTGTTGTGTATTTGCAAGTTCAATCTATTGATTTCTGAAGGTACAAGGACAAAATGTGACTATTGGACTAATAAATGAATTGCATTCAACCCTTTAAATAATGGTTAATTAGCTTCGATCTGAAAATTGAAAAGAGAAATTAAAGGTGCAAATAGGACAAAGAAGTAGTAAACCGAGTTACTGTTGAAAATAACTTGTTTTATAGAGTGAGATTTGAGCCCCAAAATATTCGTACCTGAGGATTAACTATCCAACCATGATACAATGGAATGTTCAGAACATCAATTGTATCAACGACTTAATCCAATTTTAAGCATTTTTTTTCTTTAGTCCGGGAGACTCGTACACTTTTTTGTTCACGTTGGAGCTCTCAAACCCTCTCTCTTCTTTGAAGATGGGAAGCTTATACTATTGAATTACAAGTTCCTTGGTCAATTTTAACCATTTCCTATTCTCTCACTCTTTTCAGAATCAAACAATGCTTTCAATCAGACAAGCAATTATATTGACATTACTATTTGGATCAATTAAGCATTCCACAACAAGAGAGAGGAATTTCTCCTGAGATACTTCGGCAATGTCTGGACTCAAGTTCAAGTTGTTTTTTTAACATAAGAACATTGAATGCATAAAAGAGAAAAATAATATATATATATATATATATATATATATATATATATGAATCAGATGTTATATGCAACAAAATAGAACATATTAGTAGTTTAAGTGTCGAACAAGAGGCAGCGCAATGATTTATCACAAACACACACACTTGTTTGTCTGAAGTTGATCAAACACGTATGTTCGGATAGAAGCTACTGTTGGTGGGATCAGAGAAAGAGTAGCTGTTGGAGAATCTGAAAGTATTTAAAACTTTTCTAGTAATTATTTGTTTGTTTTAATTTTCCTTTAAGATTTATCTGAGTGGTTACAAGTTTTATTGACCTATTTATTTTCTTTAATTTCGTCTATTTATTTTGTTTTATTAGGTCTATTTATTTATTTTTATTGGGCTATTTATGTTTGTTTTATTGGGCTATTTAAGCTGGGCTTTTCTAGCAGATTAGGTTGGTCATGATTTTATGCTTTCTTTCTATTCCATCATATATCTATAATTTAACATGTTTGGAGCAACTTGACATAAGACTTCTGTTTCCATTGAACGTATCAAAGAAGAGCCTTTGGAAGGTTAAAACTAAAAGAAATATCTCCTTCTTCCTTTGGCAGTGTTGTTATGGAAAACTCTCGATTCTCGCGCACTGCTTAAAGAGAATGAATATGGTAGAGAATTATTTGTATTTTTTCTACAGGGAGTATGAAGAATCGATTATTCATCTGTTTTGCTTATGCCCTATGACAATTATGGTTTGGAAGTTGAGCTATTTAAGGCTTGATCTAAGCCATCAAAGTTGGGCCTCGTGGAAGCATTTTTGGCTGTGGATTACCTCTATTTTCTCAGGCTCAGAAGATGAGGAAAAGAAAATTAGTTTAAGCTACTTCATTGTGTGGCAAATTTGGAAGGCAAGAAATGATTGGTACTTTGAAAAAATTCAATGGGATGCTTACCAAATTCTGGATCGTGCTATGGCAATTTTTTTTGAATTCTGGGAAATCACGGATAGGGATCGCTTTCTTTCTCCTTCAATTGAGCCAGCGCATCCAGAGTCATGGTCCTCGCCAAAGGAAGGTTTTTTAAAGCTTAACATTGATGCTTCTTTCAACTCTCTTTCTAAGGAAGGTGGAGGGGGTGCTATTTTGAGAAATCATAAAGGTTTTCCGATCAAAGTCGCGTCGTGGCACTTCTCGGTGGTTGACAGTGCAGAAACTGCTGAATCACTTACTCTTAGAGAGGGTTTGATGATTTTGGCTCAATGGGGATATCATATGGTGTTTGTGGAGGGAGACTGTAGAGCAATTATGAGTTTAAAGCCTAGTAATGATCAGGTGACAGTTGTAGTTGAAGATGTTAAACACCTGTTGAGGTCTCATTCGGATTTCACTTTGAGTTGGGCTCGTAGAAGTTGTAATCACGTTGTCCATTTAATTAGTAGATGGGCTGTGAATTGTAGAACCTCTAATTTGCAGTAGTCCATTTGGCTCTGTGCTACTGTAGAAGAGGAAGTTAAAGGTGGTCACGTGGCCTTCTAGTATGTTTCTTTTCAAGTCAGGAAAAAATATATATATATATGAACGACTTAATACTTGTAGCTAGAGAAGTCATATGATTTTAGCATATGATTTTAGCAGAGTGTCTAACGTGCTTTTCATTTATTCAAACTAGTTCTTTCTAATTTATTTTATTATTATTATTATTGTATTATTGTGTTCACTATCAAATTGCTACTCTTGTACTCTCATTATATTGTAATTGTATGATACTGTTTTTGATGTTATTCGTGTTGTAAGTGTAAAGTTAAAAATTCTTGTTTTATGTTTTCATAGTAAATATTTTGTACTGAATAAAATTATTTAAAGTATTATATTCTGAGCAGTAAGAGTACCGGCTGGGACTTGTTACAAGAAATTCACTATCAATAATTATTAGGTAATTCACGCAAGCAAAAAAACTGAAAAGATGTTAATATAAAGCTAATTTTTTGTTTGTGTGTCAAGTGGTGATCGGTCGAAACTAATGGTACAGGATTACCTAATAATTTATTTGCCCAGACCCACAGTTAGAGAAATTTTCTTTTATTATTTAGTACATTTTATAATTTATACTAATATGACATTTTACACTTATAGTATACACACTACTACTATGGAATATAAAAATGCAAAATTCGTAATTGAGCAAAACACAACTTTAGGACAATTTTTATAACATTAATAATTCTAACAATAAAATGTAAGTAACAACAAATAAAACACATGAAATGAAATACATAACTACAATTAACAATAAATTTAAATAGAGTTTAAGAGAGAGTTGGCCTGATGTGTAAACACATTGTCTTAAAACTGATAATCCCTCCTTTGTGCAAGTAGAGACGGCACTATTTAGCTCCAAATTACAACCCAATTAACTTGTAGCAGCATTTCCTCTATATTTATGTACTATTTAATTATATAACTTAATACGACCGAATATATAATTTAGGGTAACTTATTCTGACCTTCCCTAAGATTTGGCTTAATTACCTTCAAATTAAATGTTGCAAATCAAATGATTAGAAATTGAAGTTATTATTGTTAAAAAAAATCACGTCTAATATACAATTACAAAAGTACACTCAAGTTATAATGCTTCTGTGCAAAAATAACCTCAATTTCTTATCATTTGATTGAGATTAACATGTTTTATATATTTATTTTTTCATTAATGCCACACCAGCATTACCGCCATTGAGGGTAGTTTTGGCATTCTGATTTTGTTTGTTAATTGATTTTAACGGAGCTGACTGTCAATTAGCGACAGGCGTATCTGGAGTAAAGTTAATCAAACCTCAAGAGAGATTGACTATCATATTTTATAAATTTTAATATAAGGGTAATTAGGCAAAATATCGGGGGAGGTCAGAGTAATTTACCCTATAATTTAATATATTTATTTATTTATATTATAATACTCCTAACACCAACATATCACAAGTAAAATATAATTAAATTATAATTAGTTATTCTTTATATATATAAGTATTTTATATCTTTTAAATATGAAAAAAATTAAAATAAGATCATGTATAAACAAAAATATATTTATTATTCCATGTATATATAATTATATCTAATTTTGGCATATATAAAATACATATATATAAATGGACCAAAAAAAATTTTAAATTCAAAAATAGTAAAATAAGGAGAAGAAAAATATGGATTATATTCCCCTATATATAAGATTTCCAAAATGAAGCTTAATTAAAATATTTCAAATTCAGATTATTTATTAGCTTTATCAGAGTTACCTTTTAATATATTTTTTCAACTATTCATAGTTCGCTTACTAAATAGAGATTTTAAAATTTTGGAGGGGCCAAATATGTTTTTGATAGGTAAATATTTTAGTAATTTTAATTTCAACTATTTTAGAACCCGATAAAATAGGAATTTGAAAAATAATTGGGGGGCCATGGCGCCCCTTGGTCTCCACATAAGTCCGCCCCTGCGTGATAGTATTACGTAAAATGATTAATTAAACTAAGATCACGTTTAGAGAAGCTTCCTCATATAAAAAGGATTTCATTGATAAGTCTTCATAAAAGGAATTTGTTAGGAGGAATTCAGGAGAAAAAAGACGTTTGGCGATTGCATTTTTTAAATATACTTTAACTTTTAAATTATTTTTTCATGACAAAATTATCTCTTATCCTTAACAACAATTGCAACTCTTAAAAAGTGTGAAGTCTGCAATAGAGGTGGAGCTGATAGTAGTGGAAGGCAGTAATGGAGGTGGTGGTGTCGGTGGTGGCAGTGGCAATAATGGTGATGGAAGGTGATGGTGGTAGTGGAAGGCAGCAACAGTAGTAGTAGTGGTGGAGAAAGATGACGATAGCGGTGGAGGTGGCAATAATAGTGGTGGTGGTGGTTATGGCGATGACGATAGTGGTAATGGTGGTGGAAGGTGATGGTGGTAGTGGAAGGCGGCAACAGTAGTAGTGGTGGTGGCGGCAAAGACGATAGTGGTGGTGGTGACGACGATGGTGGTGGTGGTGGTGGTGGAAGGTGGTGACAGCGGTGACATTAGTGGAGGTGGTGGTGGTGGTGACGACGATGGTGGTGGTGGTGGTGACAACAGTGGCATTAGTGGAGGTGGAGGTGACGATGGCAGTGGAAGAGGTGAGGTAGTGGTGGACTGGTGGTGGCAGTGAAGGTAGCAGTGGTGGTGGTGGTGATGACAATGGTGGAGGTAACGATTGATGGCGGTAGTGGTGGTGGAGGTGGTGGTGGTGATGGCGATGGAGGTAGCAATGGTAGTGTAGACGGCGGTAGTGGGGTGGTGGTGAAAAGTGGCAACAGTGGAGGAACGAAAGACCAACAAAGAATATCGCACAATCTTGTTAATATATAAAAAGTATATGGACAAATTAGTAAAATAACAAATTTACTTCAAAAGAAAATTTGACTTCTTAAAAGGAGGTTCTAAAAGCAAACATTATTTTACTTCTCTAAAGTAGGCTTCCCGTCAATTTTTTTTAAAGAATTTTTTATGTTTAGAATGACTTTTTGAGACCTCAGGAAACTTCCAAATAGACCCTAATTCTATGGTTTGATGTAATTTTTTTTAAAAAAAAATTACAAAGTTAATGACTTATCATATACTCCTTATGTACTAGTACTATCATACAAAGCACGGATACTTCAAAAGTAGTGCCGTGGCCGGCCGTATCGGACACGTATCCGATACGGATACGGCTGGATACGTGTCCGATACGGCTAAGAAGTATCCCATTTTTTTTATTTTTTTTTAATATCGGATACGGCTAGGATACGCGGGGGATACGACCAGAATACGCGGGATATGCCAGGATACGTCTGGGATACGACTGTGATACTTTTCGGGACAAATTTGTAATTTTTTGTTCTATAAAATGGAGTTGAAATTGTAATATTAAAAACTTTATAGATAAGAAAATAAGGCTCATTTTATAATAAAACAAAAATATTTTTAAAACCCTCGAGTAAGTGAGTCATTGTAAAAAATATTAGAAAAGATAGTGAATTTCTAGATTTTAACTTCTTATATTTTGTATAATTTCTTTAACTATATTTATTATATGGTTGAAGAATAAAAATTAATATTTTATGAATAATATTATATTTTTATTTATTTGACGTATCCTTACCGTGTCCGTATTCTATTTTTTTGAGATTTGTCGTATCGCCATATTCGTATCGTGTCGTGTCGGTATCCCATGTCCGTGTCCGTGCTTCCCAGACTATATCTCTCCTTAATATATGAAGCGCAACACTTTTTCCTTTTAAGCTGTTGCCACACTCTGTACAACAATTTTGGTATACACATCGAGATCAAGAATCTAAATTGTAAAATATTAGATTTAAAACTAGAAACAAATATCAGAATTTTTTTTTATCACCAATGGAAACAAAAACAATGAAACCAGTAGAATTTCTGTGTTTTTAACAAGTTATCAAAATTGTTGGAACACTTCTTTGATCAACATCAAAATAGGTATGAATAAAATCTAACTGAAAATAGTGACAAGCTTATCAAATCAATCTTTGGATTTAATTAAATCATTTTACTTATTATGGTCATGTTCAACTCCATCAAGCATGTGGTTGTTGAAGAATGATTTGGAACCTTCGATTGGTTTGTCTGTGCAGTAATTCAAATTCTCTTTACCTCACCATCTCTGTTACACGGTTCATAGCTGTTGCAACAAAACCAAGCAACAATTATGAAATACGATCGAAATAAAATAAACATCACACACAGAATACAAGAATTTACATAGTTCGATAATGTGCCTGTGTCCACGGCAAATATTCGACAAAAATTTTCATTTCGAAAAATAAAGAGATTACAAGTTTCAATCCTAAACCATAACGCTTACTCTCTCACTTTCACTTTCTTACTGCAATTCTCAATGTTTTCTCATAATCTCAATTCTAACCCTAGATACCCTTATATATTGGGTTACAAGAGAATCAGAAACATGATCCAAAACCCATAAGCGAAAAAAATTGAGTCAAAATTTTTTCTTGGGTCACACAAAACTCATTGTTTGGGTCATAATTAAATTGCAACGCTGATCCAAGCCATGACAAAGTTTAAGCCACAACATAACAATAGCTACCACCATTACCAAAAATAAATTTTGCCTTTTGTCTTAATGATCCATACAGAATATTTTCTGGTGCTACAAAATTCAGGCCAAAGTTTTTCAACTTGGTCAGGAATTTACTGGAGTTGGTTGAAAATGATAACTAAAAATGAAGACAAATTAAACACCTGAAAAATTGGTGATTTCCTTATACCAAGTTAAATAACAACTTTGTCTGTTCATGAACAACTTGAGACTACTAGGTGTTAATGCTTGATGGAAAATTAGGCAGTTTATATTGCTCTGCAATGCCATAGCTTCTCATAACCAGAACAGAGGAAAAATCAGATAGGAGTATACTAGTTTAGACAAACCTTGTGACTGCTGGTTAGTAGTCCTTCATTTCTAAACTCTCTTATTGAATGATCAATCCAAATTGGCTCCAACTTCAAGTAAATACCATTTTCTATTGACTACATTTTAACTTAAACATTGTGCTAAAAAAATGAAGTTAAAAGTTTCTTTTTGGAACACAAATATATCTTTAATATGCCCATTTGCTCTGATTTAGGAATGTCATTGAAATTCAATGCAGAAGCTAAAACTAATATTATTTATGTCCTGTTTAACTCCATTTTCATTAAATTGTTGCGAAGACTCGAACACTGCAACTGGTTGGCAAGTGTTCCAGAGGGAATAATCAATCACATTTGAGACCGAACATGTTCACTAAAAATAATTACAAGGAAGACAGTAAGATTGGAACCTAGAAAAAATTTACACTGATAACTAAGTATGAAGTTATGAACCTTAACTATGTATATTTGACTTGGACATTGACGAGATAGATGTGTCTCATTTGTTTCTGTAATACATTGAAATCCCAATAATGAAGATGATCAATCAAGGCAATTACTGTCTCCAGAGTCGAGTCCTTGACAAGCCGAACTGACGATGCTACGGAGGGAACTTAGTTAAGGACTCGGTGTGTCTCAGCCCTGGTGTGGCTGAGCGTCCGAAAAGACCAGCTAATCATCATTGGTTAGGACGAGCCAAAATGATTCCATAGAGATCAACTTCAAGATGGAGAAGCAAGGGGGACAATGCTGGCCCATATTTGGCTAGCTGGAAATTTAATTACCATATTATATTACAGTGTTGTTTGTAGTTGTTTGTAATGAAACTGAGTCGATTCTTCCTTATTGTTAAGATTTCAAATCAAGTTGTTTTAATTCCATTGTCACATGTTTTGCCCTTTACTTTTGGAATTGGAACCTTTTTGTTAGAAGAATATTGAGAAGGTGGTGGTTTCACAAGTCGGTGTCAAAAGCATTTAATAGTGCTAATTCAAGTGAGAGTTTTAACACTAATGTTGCGTTTGGGAGTACCTAATCTAAGTTTTGGGGTTGGAACTAGGGTGCAAATTGAGTTGGGCAATTTGAATTCAACCCAAGTCCAACCTAATTTTTTACGAGCTTGGACAACTATTTTTATAATTAGGGTTGCGGTTGGATTGAAAAACTTTAATTCAAACTTAATTAGGGTTGAAATTGAGTTGAGGTACTAACAACTCTAGTCTAAGCCGAATCCGAATTATAGTATTATTTATATATATATTTTTTATTTTAAATATATTATATATAATATTCAAGATAACCTTTTTCTTTTCAACTTTCTTTATTTAAATATTAATTTATTGTATGAATAATTAATTTTATGAAAATTTTGTTATAATTTTTTTGAAATTTGAATTAAGTTCTTTTTTTTTTCGTGTTTAGAAGTAATATAATATGAAACTTAATAAAAATTACTTTAAATTTTTAACGTGAAGATTGGTGATATAGATAACCTGAATTAACCGACTTTTTAATCCAAAATCTCAATCCGATTTTAAAAATTTAAGAATGACTTAGATTAGAGTTTAATAGTCAGAGTTAAAAATCAAATTAGAATTAAACATTTTATATGTAGCGTTGAGTCCAAGTTATTCCTTTAACCGCCCAACCCATCTGAGTTGCCGTCCTGGTCAGAACCATACATTGAAGAATTAGGTGCCCTCTCTCTGTTTCATTGACATACAGATTCAGTGGCATTGAAGAACTATTGATCGTTTCAGCTCAAACATCAAATCCATAGAAAACTAAAAGCATTCTACTGTAGAATTTGCCAGGTCTGTATCTCTGTATCTCATAAATACTTGGGCAAATTAAAAAGAGAATATACACTTTATGAGTAATACTCACAAGACAAAAACAACTTTCCGGAAATAAATATAAATAAATAAATAAAAATCCCAGAATCTTGACGAATACTACAATACGGTCTGCAATCTGCATATATATATATATATATATATATATATATATATATATTATATAAAAAATATTATGCTTTGACTATAACAATACACCAGCATAAAAACAAATACCTTGTAAATTGGTAATAGTTTTAACTCAATTCACTTTGCATAAATGGCTCTCAGAAAACAAGACCTGTGTGTAAATTCCACCAAACATGGCTTCAACCAAGCTCCTCATATCTCTGCTTGTTCTTCAAGTTCTCTTCACCACTTCTTCACTAATCCAGGCAGCCCCAGCAAACTCGAAGCTCTTCAGAGAGTACATAGGAGCAGAGTCCAAGGGTGTTAGGTTCTCAGATGTACCCATTAATCCCAATGTTGATTTCCACTTCATTCTCTCATTTGCCATTGACTACGCAACCTCACCGTCCTCTCCTCCCCCCACCAACGGTGAGTTCAATGTCTTCTGGGACACCGAAAACCTCGCCCCTTCTCAAATTTCTTCCATCAAGGCCCAACATCCTAATGTCAAGGTAGCCATGAGTCTCGCCGGTGATACTGTTGCCAATCGCAAGGTCTTCTTCACCCCTGCATCAATTAATTCTTGGGTCAGAAATGCTATTAATTCAATCACACAGATAGTAAAACAGTATCATCTGGACGGAATTGATATTGATTATGAACATTTCACTGCAGATCCCGACACGTTTGCTGAGTGTATGGGGCGGCTTCTATTCAACCTTAAACAAAACAACATTGTGTCATTTACATCAATAGCACCGTATGATGATGAATCTGTTCAGCCTCATTACCTTGCTCTTTGGAGCAAGTATGGACATCTCATAGATTATGTCAACTTTCAATTTTATGCCTACGATAAGGGAACAACTGTTTCTCAGTTTATGCAGTATTTTGAAACTCAAAGCTCCAACTATAAAGGAGGGAAAATTTTGGTGAGCTTTGGTACTGATGGAAGTGGAGGATTGTCTCCTGAAAATGGGTTCTTCAAGGCATGTGCAATGCTCAAAAGTCAGGGTAAACTTAATGGTATCTTCATTTGGTCTGCAGATGACTCCAAGAAGGCTGGTTTTCGTCTTGAGAAACAAGCACAGGCCTTTCTGGCCGGCAATTGAAAAACTTTGTAACATTATTATATTGTTTGGAAGTGATCCAATTAAGGAGATTGCTTTGTTATGAATAGATATCAGAAGCCAGCAAAAATAATCTACTTCATTCTTGTATTAATTAAGTGATTTTTGGATTCAGATTAACTAGGGAAATTTTGGTTTACTAATGAATTTTCTTTAAATGTGTAAGGGGAGATTCTTATGTGATTATCTTCTTTGGATATAAGCATCTGTCATGCCATTTTAACAGTAACACTGCATTAATATCAGTTAGTGCTGATTTGGGCAGAACGAAGAGATTGGACCAATATATCATCATACGGTAGAGAACTGATTTGATAAGCTGCATTCTTTCGGCATAAGAAAGAAACTTTGATGTCCAATTAATGCCCCCACCCTGTGAGTAATTCTTTCCACGAGGCATTTACAATCGTAAGCCATGAACTCCTTAATTACAAAGTTGTAATTAGGGTTTGGGAGAGAGTTGTTGTTTCTAGGGTTTTGTCTCTCCAAAGGGTCGAAGGATTTTGATGTTTATGCAAATTGGTCCATTTGATTCCATGGGAAATTTTAACCAAAATGTTATTTTTGTTAATGCTCTGAGGTATGCAAAATTGGATAGAAGGGAGGGTATGTCTTTGTCAATTTTTGTTTGGTTGAATGAAATAGATGGTAGAAAGGATGGATGCGGTAACACATTTTTTTTATTTAATTGAAAGGAAAAAAATAATAATTTTTATATTTTTTTACCAATATACCTTATGTTATATGAACTTATAAAAAGTAAATCTTCATTTCATATTTAGCTAAAGTAAAGTGATTTTATATATAATTGAAGGTTAAATTTGGTATTACATGTTTATATAGCAGTTTTTCCAACTAAACCAATATTGTTTTTTTCTCGGTTTATCATTCAATCAACACAGTGGCAGATCTTTTTCATCCGTATTCTCACTCTTGGAATGATTTGCAACTTTAATGATCGAGACGAAACTCTTATCCTTCAATCTCCAATTAGTGAGAGCAGTGATTTTGATAAACGAGATTGGGCTTTTGAGCACAAGGGTGCTTATTTGTATGGTCTGCCTTGGCCTTCGTGGATTTGCAATGCCTTGGCGGTTGGTTGTAATCCTTGTAATCCTGTTTCTTTCTCTTAATTTACTATTAAAAAAAAAATCAACTATTTCACATTTTAATAACTCTTATTATTATTATTATTATTATTATTTCATATGGACTTTTAACTAAATTTCAAAAAAGACAGAAAAAAGAAGTCCACTCCTCGCTATCGGAGGGGGGTAGACTAATGTTTTGGCAAGTTGAACTTTATACATTTGTACTAAACCATGACCTCCTTATTTAAATTTCATTTCATTTTGATAAACGAATTTGGGCTTTTGTTGCTCAACCACAGGGACTTCTGGATCCGCCCATACAAAGAGGTGTTCACTAATGATGGCGAATTGAGAGCTCTATTTATAAGAATTGGTAGCCTTATCTCATGTAGAAAAGGTCTCACTTGTGGTGGCAATCAAGAAAGAATTGCAAGCTGTATTTCTAAGAATTGGTAGCGTGATTTCATCAAAAAAAGATCTCACTTGTGGTGGCAATCAATAAAGAATTAGAAGCATATGACTCATATGTTTTTTTGTAACTATTTTTTTTTTTACACTTAGATCTTATCCAAGGTAGTATGTTTGGTGTGTAGATGATTTTTTGCTGACTAGTAAACAACACATCATTATGGCAATAATAGTAATAAAAAATAATATGAGCCTGTTGAAAACTCACTTTAAGCTTGCTGAAAGTTTACTTTGAGGCTGCTGAAAATGACAGTAGAAAATAGGTGTTTCTAGAGCACTTTTTCATCCTACTAAAACATTATTTTTAGCTTACGAAGCTGAATTTGAATACAATGGCTAGTTCAGTGCATTTAATGCATCCAACTATCTACCAACAACTATATTTCTCAAAGGTTCTATATATATTGATGTGTTTTGCATTTATGAAAACACACTAATACACTTGAGTATTCATTGAGCTACATTCATTGCAATCTACGATCATTCAATATCCTTGAGTTTCAAACTCGTGATTCAACTTTAACTATAACCTTGAGAGCTTGAAATTGTGTATCTATCTTTAAGAGATATCCATTGTATTACAAATATTCTTTTATATCATTTGTAAATGGTTGATTGAAGAACCCTAGAAGTCTAAGTGAAATATTTCACCTAGCAAGAAGGAGCTTATGTGCTATGTTGTAATGGTTTCCTCTCCACCAACAAGGAAGATTCATAATGGATTTGGAAATATTTCAAAAGGGACCTTGAGTCGTGGAGTAGAAGAATTCGAACCACGCTACATCGTTGTGTCGCTAGTGTTTGATTTTTCCTATCCATATCTCATTTAAATTTTGTTTATTTGATTCTATCATTATCTACTTTTGATCAACTCAATTGCTTCATTTATCTTATCTTCCATATCTTTTAATTTGAATTAATTTCGATTATTTGCCAAAAGATCCTATTCATCCCCTTCTAGGTCAATATTTGGGTAACAATAAAGACTCAAAATTTGTAATTGATACATATACATTTTCTTTAATTCAACATAACATACCCCAAAGGCAAAATTTCTATAAATCCATATTAGATTTAGGTCATGATCAAACCTGACCCGTTTACACAACTCAAACCCATTGAATCCTAAAAATAATTTGCAACCATTTAGAGAAGATCTAATCAAATCCCCAAATCACTGTCAAATGCGCGCCAAAATATGATTTTCAACCTTCAAACCCCATGCATTCAATAGAGCTTGAGCCGACCCGACCCATTAACATGACCCAACTCGTTGAACGGTTAAAAAAATTTTAATTATAAAAAACTCAACCATTTCTGAAAGATCTTTTTCTCTCCCAAATCACGATAAAAAAATCACGCTATTTTTCAACTTAGAGAGGGAACACAAGTATGATCATCCAAATTACACTGTCAAAATAGAATTACAATCATCAATACCTTATTCAGCCATACTTAACCCAATAAATTTCATAAAAAAATCTCATATAAAGAGATACCAATTCATCTATACCAATTTTCCACATCTATGGAAATACCCATTTGAATATCAAGGAACCTTCAATATTTGAAATCTATACAAGCATAATAGAAGAAAAAAGGGAAGGAAGGATATTGAAAAAACCCTACCTTATGTTAATAGAGGATGAAATAGAAGATACATACATACATAGATATATATATATATGGGTGATCTCGTAGTTCCTATGGGGTGGAGGTGATGGGGTCAGGCCATGAATTTTCCTTTATTTTGCTCAAAGGGTTAAAAGGAGATAATGCATCAAGCTGTTTGCAAGTGCCAACTTGATCTTCTTTCCCAGAGATCCCAAATAAGGAAAAAAAATTGGTTGCACCCTGTGTACTATTCACCGAGAATCACATCTCTAGGTGTAGTACACGTAAGAGACCCACTATTATAGTTATGGCTATGATTCTCCCAGTGCACGGTGCATCGAGAGATTTTTTTTTTTTTTCTAGATGAAGAAACCCTAGGAGAGTCGTCGACTCAAATTATCGTCTATGTACGATTTATACTAGATCTGACCAACTGTCCATCCTACCTCCTTTACGTTTTTGACATCCATCTTTGTCTGGGTTAAATACAAAATACTCCCTTGCTATACAAACAATATGTAGTAAACCCCCCTCGTATTTAGCATGCTCATATAACCTCTAAAAATGATATACAAATAACCCCCTCCGACTAGATTTAGTTCAAAAATGACAATTGACTCGCATGTTTGACTTTTTTTTTTTAAATTTGAAATTACCCTTTTCAAAAGCCATAATGTATCATGCGACCCTTCAAGCCACTTTTGTGATCATATATACATCCAGAATTATGTCAATAATATTTTAGGTTTGATAAATTGATGCGATTGGAACTGAATTTGGTGCGATAAATTGGTACCATGAATCAATTTGCAAACCAAAACTTACCAAACATAACCCAAACAAGAACAGAAACAAAAGATTTGTCCCACATAAACTCTCTTTTTTTTTAGATTCTCGCCGAAAATAATGGTTGATGACTCTCTTTCGCATACACCCACCTCCAAAACTAGATTTCTCAAACTAAAACTTTACATTGTGATCGTAATATTGATTCTCTTGATCTTTCTATGTCTCCATCAGAATCATTGCTTGAAAAAAAGTCTAATGCTTGTAAAACTGTGTGAAAATTTGTAAGATCAGTGAATTTGAAAAGGAGATGGATATAGCGATTGGTTGGTTCACCGATGATGATTTCAGAGAAAGATCAGTTGAGATGATTTCATTGTTTTCAACGTCAAGGCCTTCGAAGTATGATAGAGAGAGAGAGATAGTTATCTTCATTAAAGCAATTAAAATCGCATACATAAAACCAACAAAAGATTTTTGTCACTGATTTTGTTAAGAGATAAGGGAGACGTGTTTGAATAATTCAGTTTATTAAGTTTTCTATATTCTGCTTTACAAAATATATAGGTGTATAATGAAACTAAGTATGAAAATTTAAATATAAGGAAAATATTCTATTGTAACAAATGCCTAAAAATAAAAAATCCTTGATTTTGTGAAATCCATAATTTGGGAAAGATATGATTCTGTCAATAGATTTCTTCGTCTTCGGTTACCGTGGCGTTTCTCAAAATATGATTTCATCGTCTTCACAAACTAAGATGATTTCATCCTCTTTGACTACCGTGGCGTTTCTTAAAATATGAAACAATCAAAACCACAATCGAATCAACAATGACCCATCCAACAACAAAAGCAAAACCAACAAAAGATTATATATATATATATATATATATATATATATTAATTATCAATGAAGAACCATCCAATTTGATAACAGAGAGCTTGAGAAGTTGTTGAGGAAGCTTGATCCCATCTAACGGCTAACATTAAAACCCATTTTGGACATTTTACATCTTTTTCTTTTTTCTTTTTTTAAATCCCGTAAGGGTATTTTTGTCATTTCCTAATTTTGCTTCGGCAAATTGATGATTTGATCTTATTTGAACAATTTGAAAAAAAGTAGGGTTAATTGAACATCAGGAGTATTTGCACATTCTGTATATAGCCGGTGAGGGGTTCTTTTACACTTAATACTATATATATATACACACACCAACCAAGAGACTTGAATATCATCTCACATATTCATATCATCTATCTCTATTGAGTTTGGACCATCATAGTTCAGTAAAGAAACCCATCAACTTATTCACAACTCGATTCACGCTTTGGCTTTGTTTTATAACTTAGCGGGTGAATGAATGAAAAAATAAGTCATCCAATATTTTTTTGTTGGGCGGTTTTGGGCGAATTCGTGAGTCAACGCCTATTTTGCAACCCCTACCTTCTAATTAATGTTATGTTTGGTTGGAGGGATGAATTAAGGAGGGATGGAAGAGATGAGGGATGGTTGAGGCTTTTCATATTTGATTGGAAGAAAGGGAAGAGAGGGAGGAAGTAAAGAAGGTTGGAGCATCCCTTCTAACCATCAATTTTGTATTCGCCCAAAATTGGGCAAAAAAGAGAAAATAAATAATGAGAAACTAACCTAAAAATATGAAATATCTAATTTAACTTTAGATGAATTACAAATTTTCTTGTTATATTCTATTAAAATTCTATCAACATAAACAACTAAGTATGTGGACTTTTTTTTTTTTTTTTTGGGTAAATACCAAAGTACGTGGACTTTATTTAGTCTTTTGAGAATTTTGTTGGACTCTTTTTTTTCTGGTAAATAACAAAGTATTAGAACTCTTTTTTTTTCCGGGTAAATAGCAAATTTATAGGACGCTTTTTTTTAGATTGCATAAATTTTTTTTTTCTAAATTAAAAATTTCATTTAAACAAAACAACCAATCACAACAACTATGAATTGATGAATTTAATTAATGTCCAAACAAAAAAATTTGTCACTCCATCAATCCTTTACACTGTTCCTTCTATTCAATCAAACAAAAGTGAGGGAGACACGTGGTTGAATACTCTATGAAATAGGCGGAATAACAGAAAAAATCAGAAAAGCTAATTCAATAGGAGCGTCCAAAATGCTTATACGAACCCAATTCATTATTTCGGGATTGAGAATGTAAAACAAAAAAAAATAGATTTTGGGACTTGGGCTGCAAACGAGCCGAGCTTTCGACATGTAGCTCGAACTCTGCTCAAGTTAGGCTCGGTTCATGTTCGTTTATTTAAAAAACGAACCAAGCTCAAACAAAATATATATGTTTGCTAAATAAATGAACCAATCTCAACCAATCCTCTAGACGGCTCGTTAGTTCGTAAACGTGTTCGTGAACAAGCTCGTTAAATAGGCTCGATAATAGCTCATATATGCGTGTGTGTGCCCATATGTACATATATATTAAATATCTTCGTAAGATTAGGTCATGCATTTTCTTTTAAACTAATAAGTTTAGTCCAGCCCAACCCAAACATGACTAACCATTTTTTAAATAATATAGACCTAAGTCCAAGAGAATTAACAGCCCAAAGCCCATGTTTTGGAAGCCCACTTATATATAATCTTTAACCACTCTTCTACTCTCAAACCCTAGCCGCACTCCTCTCTTTACATCCCAATTAACGTCTGCCGATCTACTCTGTCTCTCTCGTTGCATGGGAGGATCAAGGACGGTGAGTCGGTGACGGTGGCTTTGGTGAGATCAGAGTCCTAGCTTTGGCGAGATCTGTGACTTTTCAGGTATTTCTACTTCTTATAATTTTATATGAGATTTCTTTTGATGAATACTTAGGGTCTGGTAACCGTTTATGTTTAGTATTTATTGTTTATAAAAACAAAATTTCAGGATAAACATGTTTGTTAATTTTTGTTTTGTTTATAAATTTTCAAAACGCTTTTAAAACAACACTGATTTAGGATTGTTTATGTTTATTAAAAAAAAATGATGTTTATTGTTTATGTTTATTAAAAAAAAAAATTTTTTTTTCTTTTTTATCTAAAATGGTGATTATATTATTTTAATTAAAAATTGAAACTAAAATTGAGAAAATGAAAAGAAAAAAAATTATAAAAGGTTATTGTTTGATACAAGTATAAAAATATTAGAATTATCAAATGTGGACATAATTACTAATATACTTGATAATAAGAAATAGTTACTTAGGGGCACACATGCTAAAAAGAAGAAAAAAAAAACCTTATTTGAGGAAAATAAAAAAGAAGTCTCAATTATCTCCTTGTTAAAAAAACAAGAATGGTATTTTGTACTCATGTCATTCATTCATTTTCAGTATTGAAACAAAAATAGAAATAAAAATCAAGAGCAAGAGTATGCCCTCCAAATATATATAAGGCACACATGTGCAGCAATATATGCTTATGAATTTGCAGGTCCATGATTATGATGACTCCTCTCCTCCTCCCATCCCTACTTCGTTGATAAAATATTCATTATTATTTTCTTAAAACCTTTTTAAAAACTTTACTTTAAGACGTTAATATGGGGCATTACCCAGTTTTGGTCCTGCTACATTTGGGTAGTGAGGATGGGGACTTGAGACAAACTTGATCTTTGTTATTTCACAATTTAGCTACACTGATGCTCAAACTCGTGTCAGTGGCACACATGCTCAAGCAATGGCCCTCACATAAGACCTTAGTATGTTTTCTTTAATTAACTAATACTAAAAGGAATTTGTATTCAAACTTCTAAGATTTGTCAATCACTATTGGGGAATCTACAAGATGTGTTGGCCAGGTCTCCAAAGTTATAAATTTTATTTTTGAACTGTGGAGATGCCAAGATGTTTGTATAGATATGTCATGCATGCTTAGAGACATAGATAAACGGTTGTATCATATTGATCTTCTACGTAATACGTACAAAAATACATGTGCATACAAATACTGAGTTCTATATTCCATTGGCTTCTTCATTAGTGCCTTGTTCTGAAGAAAATATTAGAAACCAACAATTACCTAATCTTATGAGATGTTGGCTTAGGCTGGTTGGGCTGATCTGCAAATGGAGGTTGCACAGTATATAAACAGTGATGTACGTGGTGTTCCATTACATATGCAACCAACCAAGCCATTGAGTGGTTTTGTTCAGCGACTCAAAGGGAAGCAGGGACGTTTCCGTGGAAACTTGTCTGGGAAGCGTGTTGAAAATACTGGCAGGACTGTTATATCACCTGATCCTAATCTGAAAATTACCGAGGTCAGGCATTGTACTGAAGTTTGGATCTCTTTTGGGTTGCTTCTATGTTTTGCTTAACATGTTAATTGGGTCCAGGTTGCAATACCTATCTTAATGGCTAAGACCTTAACTTATCCTGAGCGTGTTTCACATCATAATATTGAGAAGTTGAGGCAGTGTGTCCGCAGTGGGCCTAATAAATATCCTGGTGCGAGGTTTGTCAGAAAATCTGATGGTACCATGATGTAAGGATTGTCGTTCTTTGAATTTTTTATTCTGATTGACATATACTTTCTGGTAGTGTACCATGATTGCGTTTTTTTGTGCTGCAGCTCTTTGATGTTCTGTCCCCTGAAACGTGTTTCTGATGAACTAAAATTTGGTGATATAGTGGACCGTCATTTGGAAGATGGGGACATTGTTCTTTTTAACAGACAACCAAGCTTGCATCGGATGTCAATCATGTGCCATAGGGTGACTACAATTAAAGAGCAAATCTAGTTTAGGATGTCACTATATTGTTTTTCCATTAACTTTTCACTTTTTCTACATGCAGGCAAGAATAATGCCTTGGCGTACATTGAGATTCAATGAATCAGTTTGCAACCCGTACAATGCTGATTTTGATGGTGATGAGATGAATATGCATGTCCCGCAAACGGAAGAGGCTCGCACAGAGGCTCTTATGTTGATGGGGGTAAATTTTATTAGCTCCATCTGTTACACGGATCTGTGGATTTAAGTAGCAGCAATATTTTCCGATACTAGTTTTGTGATCAAAAGAAACCTGTATTAGTACATTATTCATTGTATATTGTTGTATCCTTGTGAATAGGGGTGCACACCATCGGATTGGTTCAGTTTACCCATAAAACCTGAACCAATCTAATCCTAACGGTTCCATAAAAAATGAAACCGAACCAAACCGAAGTGAGCATCAAAACCGAACTGAAGCCAAGCCACATGTTTAATGGATCTTGAATGTTATACTGAACTTGTCCGAATAAAGTATCATAATATAATTGTTAAAAAACTTAGAATTTCTTCAAAAAGAATTATTGAGATATAGTGTGAATATATAGTGACAACTTAGTCCAAATTTATCTATTTAATATAACTCTCATCTAGTTTGCCATAAATTTTTATAAGAAAATATTATTAAGAATACTTGTACCATGACAAACAATATCATGCCCTTACAATATCCGTATCTTATTTTTTGGAAATTTATCATATTGGTATCCAGTGTCGTGTCCGTATCGCATATTCATGTGACTCATGTCCATGCTTTGTTTGGCCAGACGGTCCACTACAATCCCGAAGGTCCTCCACTAGCACCCTCTCCACATCAAAGATCATGACAAAATCTAACTCGCCTCCATTCTCTTTTACAATCTTGATATAAAAGCTCATCCCGCTTTTTCGTTCATGCTTGCATTTCATTCAATATTTGATTTCTTTGTTCTTTTTTTCTCCCCTAACTTGTTGAGTAGTATGTTGCAAGAATAAGGAAGACTGGTGATTAGGTTTTAGTTATAGGCATTTATTGAAGTGGCTGGTTTCTTGTTTACATGTTTTGCTTTTGTTCTTAGATGCTCCATATTGTTCTGTTTTGAAGTATTTATGATTGTTCCTCAGGTTCAAAACAACTTGTGCACACCAAAAAATGGAGAAATTTTGGTTGCTCCCACACAAGATTTTCTGACATCTTCTTTTCTCGTAACAAGGAAGGATACATTTTATGATCGTGCTGCTTTTTCACTAATGTGTTCTTATTTTGGGGATGCAATGGATCCTATCAATTTGCCGACACCAGCACTAATTAAGGTGAGATAAAGGAGCTTGCATACTGTAATGCCAGCTTGGTCTACGATACTGGCTTGACTAGATGATATATTTTACTTTTTTTTTTTTATGTAGTTTTTTTCCCATGAATAATTTAATAATCAATTGATTGCTGTCAAAGTCAACTCTCAAATAGTTAATAGACATAATTTATTTACTAACTGAATAGTAATTTTTTTAAAGTTCTCCATTTATAATTAACTAAAATTTATGTTCTTCTTAACAGAACTTCATACATAAAGCAGACATTTTTTTTTTCACAAATATGTCCGACATTGTCATTGATAATATATAGCCTATGTCCGCCAATTGTTTTTTATGGAAAAAAGGAAAAATTAATCTTCTTTGGAGTTTTGACTAAAATAGTAAATTATTAACTTAAATGTTGGTCATATACGTAAGGATATTTAATTGGTCAAGAATTTCATTGGCCAAAACTTGATATAAGTGAAGATGTTAATAAATTTTCTTGTGCGTGTGTGTATTTATATAGTTACCAAGAAAGTGTTTTTATTTGATATGTTCCATTATGGAACCAAGTTGGTATCTAAAACAAAATTATCATTTATTAGAATTATTGTTATTCAACATTTAACTGGGGTTTAATGAAAGTTGGCACATTCTGCAGAAGATGGTCCTATTTGCTGTGAATTGACCTAGAGGGGGTGAATGGGTCCTTTTCGCGTAATTGCTTGTTTTTAAATTTTAGTTAATCCTTCACTGATTTACGAAGCACACTAGCAAACAAAAACAAAAAATTAAGGAATGAAAAAAGTAGAGAGAGAATGATACCATTTGTTTTAACATGGACAACCCAGTAGGAGAAAACCACGGAGACTTTGCTGTCTTAAGGCAAAATTATGTGGTTTGCCATGAGTTCTAGGTTTTCTAACATATTCTGTACTTGAAAAAAAAAAATTTATAAAGTCAAGTAACCTTTAAATACTAATCTTGGCCTTGACTTTCTTGCATCTCTGAGGTTGATTGTTGTTTGATATAAATTCAATTATTATTTGCAGCCAGTAGAGCTTTGGACTGGTAAACAATTGTTTAGTGTTCTATTGCGCCCACATGCGGATATGAGAGTCTATCTGAATCTCACTGTTACAGAAAAGACTTACAGTAAGTCTGGAGATCCAGAGACGATGTGTCCTAATGATGGGTTTGTTTATTTCCATAACAGTGAGCTAGTATCTGGCCAACTTGGGAAGGCTACTTTAGGTCAGTTTCCTTTCTACTCTTGAATTATCTTTGTGGAATATGTCTAGCTTTTAATCAATAATCCTGCGTTCAGGTTTCCTTTACAAAACTTCTGGTAGTGCTTTTCTTCCTGCATGTTTATTCCTTGGAAGAGCGAGTGAAGGCATTGAAATATGTATTTTAAACGTTTGTCTCCTTGTTCTCTTAATTTAATTTGACACATTATATTCAATCAGCAAAATCATATGGATGAATATATTAGGTTTTAGAGTTTAGAAGAATTTCCTTTCTAGGGTTTATACTTTATTATTTATTCTGTACTTTTTAAGACCTTGTGTCCAAGCTAATTAAGAAGAAGGGAAGAATTGAGAAAGAATGAGAGCTCATACATAATCCCTAAATCTCCTCTTGAGCTGTTGTATTAATGGTTGTGTGTGGCCTTTACCTCTCTCATGCAATTTGCTTCTGTGATGCTTTATTAAAAGAGTCTTGAACCTGTTCCATGGAAATGAAATTTTTAGCAAGGCTTTTTTTTCCATTGAACCATGATAAGGTACAGCTTATTTTCTTCCACTGTCAGTGATTTTATTATATCTTCTTTTGATGACTGAAGATATCTTGTTAGGGAAAAGAAACACACACACGTGCCCAAGATGTTAATTTTTTCTAAAAGAAGGATGGTTTGACACTAGAGTCCACCTGTCAATATGGAAGAAGACCCTTATATTTCCCCTATTTACCAAATCTCTTCATTGTAAATAGTCTTATATTCTTTTTCTTCAAAATGAATCAACACTGTGGACAATGAATTATTTCAATAATAATGTTCGTTCTGTAGACTGGGCCTAAGAGTGTCAGATGCTGAATTTTTTACCAAATGAAAGGTGTAGAACCAGTTTAAAGCAAACGTCATGGACTGTGGAAACCAAAACATCTTCCTTTTTCTTTTCTTTTTGTGTTTGCCTTTCCTACGTATTCCGGAATTCACATGCTCAAGATGAGAGCCCCTTGTATAGGATTGCCTTGGAAATGGAGATTGTGCATTTTTCTGGAATCCATAAATTTTTTGCCATAGAGTATATAATGATTTCGGATTTTTATAAAGGCAGGCACATTACCATAACAAATACCATGATAACTCCCTCATTTTACCTCGTACAATCAACTCGATTAGAATGGTTACATTATCAAAGAGGGGGTATCTCACTTATATCATCAACAGGCCCTCCTCAACGAATGTATTATAATTACCGTGTAGGTGGTGATATTTCAACCATGTAACTTGCCTTCGTTAAAACACCAGAGATTGTAATTTTGTTGTTTCCGAAGATGGTTCAAATTTTCTATGAAGTGATTATTGTCTTTTCCTTGTATAATTGAAATTTCTTTTATTTTTAGTTCTTAGAGAATTAAATTCTCTACTGGACTTGAGCTGTGCACTATTGTTTAAAGGAACAGGAGACACAATTTGAACTTAGACGGTGGTGTTGGTTACATGCCTGGCATGGATAGAAGTATCAAGTATCCATCCTCCTTATTTGCAGGTTGATCGGAATGTTAATGTCGTTTCCATTTTGTAGTTGGAAAAATTAATGTTGTGCCAGTTCGGCGCCGTGTTCCTGCAAGACAAAGGAGATGAGACCAGCTGGCGGGGTGCTGGCCGGGGACTCCCTGACACTCAAGTCAGTGATCAGCGTCATTAAATGTGAATAATAAATGCTCAAATTAATTGTTTCGTAAATCAAATCTCCTCCATACCTGAGTGGTTGATCCTTATTTATGGAGGCACCGTTGATGTAGCCCCCTTGGACTCTCCAATATGTTCCACAATTTTATCTTATGATCAATTCGATTTGATTTTGAATTGCCCACTTTATCCTACATACCTGGTAGGATTGCGTCATTTGACCTTTTTGAAATTAAATCTCTTTATCTGATCCAATCGAATACTTCTTATTCGGTCAATTCGGTCTGAAATACATTATCCCATCCGTCTGTTAGGTTAACTATCAATATTACTCATCAATTGCCCCCCCCCCCCCCCCCCCCCCCTGTTTTGGGGGTTGCTTGTAGAATCACCGAAACGTTGTCTTTAATTTCTTTTCGAATACTATGTCGTAGTGGATATATGCTGAATTGTAGATATAGTAGATGTATGTCATCTCAAGCTCTTGGAATTACGTGCCTGCATGATGGCTTATCTCACCAAGATATATAGACACATGCTATTGATGGTTTAGCTCACCCATACTAAAAATGGCAGTGCGTGTCCCAACTCTTGACAAGATTAGATTGTGTAGTTCTGTTCATATCATTGGCAACAATGAGCTCTCCCTGTGCACGAGAGGATGTGATAATTTCCATTAGATCTGAAATACATGGAGTATGGTAGATTGTAGAGGCTTATGTGATGTAACATAAGGTGAAGAAAAGACAATAGTAAGAAAAATATACAAACTCCTCTTCTTTCTTTTTTTAGTTCCTCCCACTTCAAGGTCAATAATTCTAGCCACAGAATTGACAAAATTAATTCCATCACAAAGGATTTCGAGTACTTCAATTTGAGTACCAACATCAGTTTGTTTCGACTTAAGACAAAAAAGTTATGAATTTTTAAAGTTTAAAGACTACAAATATATATATATATTTTCTATCAATATATATATATATTTTCTATCAATATATATATATAGCGAACATGCACACCATAATGGTAAAACTAACTTACACGTAGCCTGATCCAATTTTTTGTTAGGTGAGAAATAGTCAGTATGCCTGACCCTTTTCTTTTCAATAATAATTTTTTCTTCATCTTTTTTTTTTTTTTTTTAAGATAAGAGTCGGGACCACCTTCATATTTAAGTGATGAAGCCTAGTGGCCTTATCCCATGACTTGAAAAATTGGGACCGACAATAGCTGGTCATTTCCAGTCGGCCAGTCTCAATTGTGATTCAAGGATAGGCCTAATCCGATCATATTTGAAAAGCTAGGATTGGCTCCTCTCTATTATTTGCCTTCTCTCTTTTCTTCTTCTTCTTCTTTTTTTTTTGGCTTGGGCTGTGCCGAGCTCTTTTTTTTTTTTTACAAAACTTGCACTTGTAACAAGTGGTTGTTTGACCCCTTTAATAAGGGCAGTAGGTATTCTGCCCTTTAATAAAGGGAGGGGTTCTGCCCATCCTTTAGTGAGGAGTGGAGTTCGTCTCACCTTTTAATAAGGGAAAGGGTTCGGCTCACCCTTTTTTGAGGGGGAGGTGGTCGGCTGACCCTTTTTTAAGGAGTGGAGTTCTGCTCACCCTTTGATAAGGGGGAGGTTTTCAGGTCACCCTTTAATAAGGGGAGATGTTCGGCTCCCCCTTTGATAAGGGGGAGGTTTTCGACTCGCCTTTTAATAAGGGGAGGTGTTGTATCTCCAGGTTTCACTCGGTCTTTACGGGGTTCATAGTCTCACCCCTTTAATAAGGGATGGCCCCGGGCTTCACTCATCCCTTTGCAGGGGTTCGTAGACCCGAGTGTCGTGAGCTTGCCCCCTTAATAAGGGGGTTCATAGATTTTTATTTTTGGGGGCCAACATGCCTTCGGTCTTTGGCTATGACTCTGCGATATCCCTAGCAGTTCCAGCTTTTCTCTTTGTCAGGTTATAGTCTGATCACCTCTCATATTGAGGTCATGTCTTGGTCTCGGCAATCTGACAGTTTGGTCAGTTAGGCAGCTTGGCCAGATAGTTCGGCAGGTAGGTGAACTTAGTAGATAGACTTTGACCCATAGGTCAGTTTGGCAATTCCAATGTCCAGTTCCGTTCATAGGCCAATTCGGCAGGTAGGCCTTAGTGGGTAGGCCCTGGGAGGTAGGTAGGCATCGACAGATAGGCGTTGATAGATAGGCCTTAACAGATAGGTATGCCTTGACATATAAGCCTTGATAGGTAGGTACGCCTTGACAAATAGGTAGGCCTTGACTAGTAGGTACGCCTCGACAAATAGGCCTTGCAAATAGGTGAGCCAAAATAGGAGGCTGGCTAGATCAGGAGATTAGTGTGGCTGTTAGCCAGAGCAGAAGGCTGGCCGGAGATAGAGATTATCTCGATCTGCTTCGAGTGGGTTGGATGCGTGGGGAATTCTGATGTGGGTTTTCCCACTGATTGCGCTGGATGGAGGATCTTGATGTGGGTTTCCTCACTGGTTGCATCAGACAGGGATCCTAACGTGAGTTTTTCCACTGATTGTGATGGATAAGGGATCTAGACGTGAGTTTTCCCCACTGATTGTGCAGTGGTGGGATTAGATGCTCCCAGACTGCCAGAAATTTGCAATGAACTGGATGTGTCCAAATCTCAGATCGCATCGGAACTAATTCCTTCAAGAAACTTGTCGTTTCCCATAGACGACACTAGCTGATGAAGCATTTTTCAGCACGGTCTCTTCGCGATCCGGTTCGACGCCGTGTTCCTGACGTGAGTTTTTCCACTGATTGTGATGGATAAGGGATCTAGACGTGAGTTTTCCCCACTGATTGTGCAGTGGTGGGATTAGATGCTCCCAGACTGCCGAAATTTGCAATGAACTGGATGTGTCCAAATCTCAGATCGCATCGGAACTAATTCCTTCAAGAAACTTGTCGTTTCCCATAGACGACACTAGCTGATGAAGCATTTTTCAGCACGGTCCCTTCGCGATCCGGTTCGACGCCGTGTTCCTGTAAGACAAAAGAGATGAGACTAGCCGACCGGGGACCCTCCAACGCTCAAGTCAGTGATCAGTGTCATTAAATGAGAATAATAAATGCTTAAATTAATTGTTTCGTAAATCAAATCTCCTCCATACTTGAGTGGTTGACCCTTATTTATGGAGGCACCGTTGACGTAGCCCCTTCTGACTCTCCAATTTGTTCCACAATTATATCGTACGATCAGTTCGATTCGATTTTGAATTGCCTGCCTGCCTTATCCTACCAATCTGATAGGATTGCGTCATCTGACCATTTTGAAATTGAATCCCTCTATCTGATCCAATTAAATACTTCTTATCTGGTCAAATCAGTCTGAAATACTTTATCCCATCCGTCTGTTAGGTTAACTATCAATATTACTCATCAATTGGGATATTTTTTTTGTCTTGAACATTATCCATGCGAATTGCTGACTGAAGGCATTCTCTATATAATTGGAAATGCTTTTCAGGGCAATATTTGAATATCAGAAATTGGACCGAAGGTTGGAATAGATGAGTTGAATTTTGATGTCTAGATGACATGAAATGGAGTGGACACTGATTCAAGAATGATCATCAGAACTAACAGAATTCATAAAGAAACGTTTTTGTCTTGAATTGTTTCCAGCTGAAGTCCTTTAATGGTATTGAACAAGTTGGCAGACTTTATTGCATGCTTGTATCTTCATTCCCATCTTCACGGGAATGATTCTATCCCCCTGCCTAGTGGGAATGAGATACCTACTATTTGGTGGTATTTCTATTTTCAATGATGCTCCCGAGCACTGAAATTGGAGTTTGATGCTGATTCCAATCCTTAATTTCTGCCAACCTTGTGCAACCGTGGAAACTGCTTGAGAATGAGTGATAATGTGATTGCTGAATTGACTTCTGGTTTTGGCGTTTGAGATGGTTGCTGAGATCCATAATGACATCATTGGATTTTCTGTTTTGTCCCCTTCTTCTGGAGAATTTTTATTGCTTTAATATGGACATTCGTTTCTTACCTACTCAAAAAAGAAAAAAAATAATAAGCATCTCGAGGATGAACAATTTATTGTGTGGCTGTGGAATGGTTTTTTAGTTACTTTAAAACCATTTCTGTAGCCTTTTGGTCCTAAAGTTAGGTTTTCTTTTCCCCAACTCTAGAAGTATTGAATTCATTTTCACCTAACTTACCCCCCAAAAAAATTGCTTTTACCTTGTGTAATCATGTTGCTGGGTCTTAATTTCTTAATCTTTTCCTATTCCCTTGATTAACTCTGGGATATTAGTTATCTGCTAAATGGTACATGAGAAATACTGCAAAGAAAATTGTTCATTGGATTTTTTCTTGGCTTTTTAAAATAAATAAAGAAAACATACTTATTTTCATAACATCATTGCAGGAAACGGCAACAAGGATGGTCTTTACTCCATTCTTCTTAGGGATTACAAAGCACATGGTGCTGCTACTTGTATGAATCGTTTAGCAAAATTGAGGTATTTTTCCTGAACAAGTGATTTGACTGGTGGTCACCTATTATTTGATTTGAAAATTTCTTTTGTGCACTAGTAGGAACATGCTCTTTTGAACCAATACGTGTGTACTTGTCATTCATAGACTGGTTAACAATCTTTTACCTTTTTACGTGGTTCCTTGAATGGCATTTTGCTTAAAATGATATATATATATATATATATATATATATATATATATATTCGGGATTATCATTTCAATCAACAGTCAACCTCGTAAGACCAACATTGCTCTTTCTTCACTAAATTTATGATGTTTCAATATAGTTGGAGGCCTGGTTTGTCTAAACCCATCCTGCTTATTTAACATTGTTCTTGATTTTATTAATCTTTGTGTGATGAAAACAATCATGGTATTGCAGAGCTCTTTGTTTCAAATAATCACAATAAAATTAATTGAAAACTGAATTCCAAGCTCAAATTAGATTTCAAAATAATTATGATAAATATGTTTCAAATCAAGTCTCATCTATGCACAAACCCTATTTTTATTGTCATATTTCATATTAACTAACCGTCATGACAGTGTAAGTTTTGGCCTTGATTTACATGTGTGTTTTGAGGAATAAATAAAGCCATTGGTAGAATTTTTATTAAAGAACACAACATGAATAAATCAATAAGATAAAATTCAAAAGTAGGAAATTAACGAAATTCAGCTTGAGCACAGATAAAATATCCTAAACTAGCAAAAGTTCATGAAAATAAATTGGTTCCCAGATCTACGTTGGTACTTAGCAGCTAGGAACTTAGACATTAAATATTTTAATCTCGCCATTGTAGAACTGAATGGTGCTCTACAATCTGAAAACCCTCTATAATACTTAGATTGGTTCCCAGGGTCTATTTACACATGAATCAATCTAACTTAAACCTTGTTTTGCTTAAACATTAGAGCCATGAAATCAACAAAGTAAAAGCAAAATAACAAAAGCAATCAATCTGAGAAACACCATATATTTATGGAAAAAGCCTAAAAGGAAACTGACTGCTCTCCATTTTTTTTAGTTTATATTAGAAAAAGAAAATTGACATAAAGGTCACTTGTAAAAAAAAGGGAAATTAAATGGCATAATTGTTCTTACTAACCACTCTCAAATTCACTCTCAATCTTTGCTCCATTTCTTCAGATAACTATGTCATTTTTTTTTTCTCTTGACAGGTCAAGTGGAGTAAAATAATACAACAGCGGATTGCGAATATCATATTCAAACGAAAAATGGAAAAAATCCACCAGGCTTAATTCTGAGCAAAACAATCCACTAGGAATTCAGGGAATACAACCTTAACATGCTGATCTTATACCCTAAAACCACAAGCCAGTTGATTTACGTCCTGATTAAACTTACACCACACACTCCTTCCGAGCTCCACAACTTTCGTTCAATGAATCCGTCTCCATGTGGTCCGTCCTTGTTTTCTTTAGTGATTGCTTCCTTTAGTCCAATCCTCAAAGCGAATATCTCTAGGATGTGGACAAGTTGCTTTACACATTACTACATTAGCAAGGTGTGTTAGAAAGTGTTAGCTTTTTAAAGAGTAAAAGCAAGTATAAGGAGAAGATGATCCATCTAAATATTATTACTACACTGATCCTGGTCCTTTGGAGCCTTACCACCATAGCTTTCTGAAGACATGTTCTTTTTAGTTGGGGAGAATTGGTGGGGATCAAATTGGTCTAAAGGCAGATACGCCAGACATGATTTATATCTACGTACGTTGTAGGGGGAAAGTTAAATTAAGTATTTTGTAATATTTTTCTTTAGGGATAGAATTAGGTTTATTTGAATTTATCTGGACTAGTTGGTAGTTCTATTGATAATATAGTTTGTTTACGAATATTATTTTATTGCTTATATAGGGTTTGATGTAATAGGATTTTTATACTGCTTTTGACTGATTATTGATTTGTTATTAAGAATTTGACTTTTTTTTTTTTACTTCGTAGTCATGTTAACAATGAATCTTCCTACATTGCGTTCAGGTCAATTTATGACTAAAAAATTGGGAGAGAATTCAAATGTCACTAGAAGGAATTAAAACTTCAACATAATTTGATTTATTCTCCCTTGAGAAAGGGAGGAGTTGTTAGGATGTACTTGGAAGCAAACAAAGGTTAGGATCCAAATGGCTGAGCTTTGTTCATTTTCTCAACCACAAATTTTCACCTTGGCCTTGGCTCTTTAACCGGATTAACGAGCTCAAATGAGCGTTTTCTTGAGCCATTCTCAGGTGAAGTTCAAGCATTTTGGTCCCTTTTACTCTGACTAATGCAGATTTTAGATGCCAATAAATTGAAGCACAAAAAGGAGAAGGTTGAGTTACTTTGTTAAAGGTTCATTATCCTAGTATTTGGTCTCCATTTTTTTTCAGAAAAGAATATGTCTGTAAGAATGTTGTGCATTGTGTATTGAGACTTCAATTAAGGATCATGAGAACATCTCTCTTTGAAGTTAGTTTGGTATATTTTCTAATTATGATTGCTTTTACTTTTTTCTTTTCTCATGAAGGCGTTTTTGAGGTGCTCTAAATTGTTGTTGACTTTTTAAGTTCATCAACTTCAATGGAATACATTTTGTTTGTGTAATTGTTTAGAACTTTAAAATGTTATTATCAGGATGCTTGCACGTCAATGGCTGTTAGTTCCCATTGGCTGATATCTCATTTATTTTATCATGAAATTTTCTGAGGTTGAATAGATGTCAAAAAACAAAATTCTTTCATCACTTCTATAACTGTAATATTTTCGTTTGTATTGCTGCAGTGCTCGATGGATTGGGAATCATGGATTCTCAATTGGAATTGCTGATGTCCTACCCGGAGAAAGTTTGAACAACGATAAAAGAGCTCAAATTTTGGAAGGTTATGGGAAGATTGATGAACTGATAAAAAACTACAATGAAGGAAAGCTTACACTTCAACCTGGTTGTGATGCTGCTCAGACACTAGAAGCTGAGATAACTTCTGTCTTAAATACTATTCGAGAAACAACTGCAAATGTAAGGATTGGTTTATTGTTTTTTTAATAGCATTTTACCTTTTATGGTTTTTTATTTTAATGGCTTCCTTTGTATACAATGGCACGTCTTGCATCTTTCTTTCTTTGGAAGTTAACACATCTTGCATCTTAGTTAATTATTTGAAGTGCTTAGTCTTACATGTATTAGTTTATTTTTTGTTTTTAAGTTATTTCTTTCTAATCTTCATTTGCTAATTATGATGCTACATTTTGTTAATTAATTGAAGCATTTTGAACAGCAATTTGGTTTGATTTGTATTTTTCTCTGATAGGTTTGTATGAAAGAATTACACTGGAGAAATAGCCCCCTAATTATGTCACAGTGTGGTTCCAAAGGATCTCCTTTAAATATTAGCCAAATGATTGCATGTGTCGGTCAGCAGTCAGTTGGAGGACGTCGTGCTCCAAATGGATTTATAGATCGAAGCCTTCCTCATTTTCGTAGAAAGTCAAAGACCCCTGCGGTATGTTCATTCTTCCTGAAAATATACAGTTATCCTTTAATTTTCATGTATTCTGTTGTGCTATTTAGTTATATGAAACCATGAGTAATTCTCTTGGTTAAGTCAATACTCTCTGTGTGGCGATCTTGCACAATTTTGAGTAAAAATGTGAATTAAAGAATTGTTGCTAATCTTTTAACATTTCATTTACTTGAGTTGTATTTTGGTATGACTAAACACATGAGATCTCCGAAGATGCGGTCTATTATACTGCTGTTGAAATGCCCATAACTAGGTTGTACAAAAATTATGATTTAAGTATCAAAAATTAACTCTTGGAAATTTGTAGAAGCATGGAGGTGAACACATGGCTCTAACATTGTCCAATTCTGACATGGCAAGCCCTGAAAGAATTGGGGTGGACATGCAATTCTCGAAATATTTATTTTTTATATAAATGGATTTTTTGTGGAAAAAACGTATAATTTGGGCTGCATTGTCATAATTTTTATAAATTGGGACTAGAAACTTTAACCTTCTCTTTGGGAGAGATATCACTCAAACTAATGCTTCTCGGTAGACCTGAAAGGTAGCATGTTGGACTTGACGTGCCATGGCCAATTCTTTCCCTTTTTAGCTGGTAAAAGCCATAGGACCTCACAAATGGTCCATTGAGGCTTGGAAGTGTGTCTGGATGCTTACAAGTATTTTGATATGTTTACCAAATTTACTGACAAAGAAGGTGGCTAATAAACTATGAGAATAAACTATTGTAATTAATAGTTGGGCAAATTACACTTACCTCCCGTCTACATTTCATAATCCCACTTACCTCCTTTGAGGTTGTGATTTATGTAACGGACTGCCCCCTTCCGCAACGGTGTATGCCGAAGATTAACAGAATCTGCTGACGTCAGCTACAATAAATGTATAAAAGGTCAGTTTTGCCCTTTGTATGTCTAAAATGACATATTTATCCTTGTTGACAAATATAAAATGACTTAGCTACCCTTTAAACATATACAGACCCGTCTTCATTCTCTCTCTTGTTCTAGACCCTAACCCGTCAGTCTTCTTCGTTCTCTCGCATACATTAGTGATTAGCCTATACTAGTGCCCTCAAGAATCACCACTAAAACTTTAACTAGAATTCTCTCAACAAAACCAAATCCTTGATCTCTCATTACTCTATCCCACATCTAATACTTCTTCCGTTGATTTGTATCTTTATTTCATATACTTACTACCTTATACATTGGTTGCATATATATATATTGGTGACGTAGTCGTTCCATTGTTGTTGCTTTGGCTCTGATTCGGTGGATGATGAGCATAGTGGGTTTGTGCTTTTTGGGGACCCAACAGTGCATGATCCTGCCGTCGGTAGGATCGGTGGTGGTCGATTTCAGGCTGAAGTGAGTAGTATTTGTAGCACTTATTTCTTGATGACTCAAAGTTGAAACACTTGCCCATTATATTTTGTCAGTATGAAAATTAAGAAATTAATTGAAAATATAGCTAGAGATTGATTCCCCTGGATTTTTGTGGGATTTGGAAAGTTTTGTGACTAAACATGAAATTTATGGAATTTGAGTGAGATTTTAGAAATGGTGAGAATTACGATTACGGTGGGCATTTTACTAAACTAACAGAGCTGTTAGTGGTTGTAGAGTGAGAAAGTGAAGAGAGAGAAAGAAGGGTGCATAGTTTGACATTTGTCCAAAAAGTATGTTTTGCATATGAGTTGTAAATGTTTAATAGCGTTGCTGAACAATAGAACATGAAGAGAGATTACAAAGAAGATTACATATTATTTTGTAAACATATATTCAGAAAAAAGGGATAGAAATTAAAATAAAAAATAACTTGGGATTTAGAAGACCCATTTCAAATTCAGTGGAAGAACTTGACTCATATATATCTATATATGTATACATCACTATTTTAGGGCATTATTGTCTTTTATAAAAGTTGTTTCTAACATTAAATATGTATTTTAAATCCATGGGCAAAATGGTAACTTCCTTCAATTTGTTAACGGTGTTAGTTGGACGTCACTGACAGAGGAGGTAAGTGGGATTATGAAACGTAAAGGGGAGGTATGTGGGATATTGACAAACCTCCGGGGAGTAAGTGTAATTTGCCCTTAATAGTTCTATTACAAAAGGGAGAGCCCTTTTTTTTTTTTTCCTGCTTGAACTAGTCTTTTTGGTCGAGCTCATTCATTTGGGAAAAAGGCAAAGATGATGATTGTCCATATCGCATAGAGAAGAAGAGAAATATTTTGTATATTGTTGTGTCTCAGGGTACCACGTAATACAATATAGAGAAACTAATAAATATGCCCTAACCTAACTAAAGAAGAGAAAGTACAAAATTGTCTTTAATAATAAAACAACACCTCTAACATCCCCCCCCCCCTCAAACTCATGATGTTACAGAAGTAGCATTGAGAGTTTGTCTAGGACCTGAAAACGTATAATAATATGGGACTTCGTGAAATAGTCAGCCAATTGCGTAGCAGAAGCAAACGTATAATAATATGGGACTTCGTGAAATAGTCAGCCAATTGCGTAGCAGAAGCAAGGAGATAGTGCCAAACTGAAGGTGATGACGCATGAAATGACAATTAATCTCGATATGCTTTGTGCTCTCATGGGAAATAAAGTTATGCAATCTGAATGACACTCTTGTTATCACAAATCATGGGAGTAGCAACAAATAGAGGAACACCCATATCATCAAGTAACCATCGAAGCCAAACTTTCTCCGTTGTAGTAGTAGCCATAACATGATACTTAGCTTTAGCAGTGGATCGAGCAAGTACAATCTACTTCTTGCTTTTCCAAGAGATGAGAGAGTCACCTAGAAAAACACAAAAGCCAGTAGTTAACTTCAAAGTTCCATAGGAGAAGTGGAAGAAAACAACAAACTCTAATGTAAAATGCCTCGAAGATAGCATAAAATACGTAGAACTACAACCCAGTGAATAATAGTAGGAGAAGACACAAATTGGCTAACAATGTGAACTGCATAGGCAAGATCAGGCCGTGTAATTGTGAGATGCACTAAACTACCAACAATAACTCGATACAAAGTACGATCAGCCAATGGAGCACCATCTGAGGAAGTGTGGCAAACATTAAGCTCGAGAGGTGTCTCAACGATTCGGGAATCTGTGAGACGAGCTTTGCGAATAACTTCCGCTGCATACTTGGACTGAGAAAGAAGTTAGCCTTTAGGAGAAAAAGCTACTTCAATGCCAAGAAAATAGCGGAGTGGACCAAGATTCTTCATCTCAAACTGATGCTCCAACTGTGACTCCAAGACCAATGCGACTAGCTAAAGTGGAACGAATGAAGAAAGCGGAATCGTGATCACTTGATGGAAACCTAAAGCACATATCACTGTAGAGAATTTCTCAAACCAGGCCCTAGGAGCCTATTTGAGACTATATAATGCTATCTTGAGTTTTCACACTTCTTCAGGATTATGAGAAAGACTTGGAGGGGGAACCATATAAACTTCCTCGGCTAAATCCCCATTAAAGAAGGCATTTTTGACGTCCATCTGTGAAAGTCCCCACTGAGGAATTGCTGCTACAACAATCAGAGTGCGAACAATCGTTATTTTAGCAACAGGAGCAAAACTCTCCTTTTAGTCAATACGATACTTGTGTGGGAATCTCTTTACAACCAAACGGGCTTTATATCACTTTATGGAACCATTAGACTTGGTCTTACTTTTATAGATCCATTTGCAACCAATTGCGCGAGTGTTAGGGGTAAGGGTACTGAGTCCCCTGTGCCAGTCTTATGCAGAGTAGAGAGCTCTTCATCCATAGCCTGCTGCTAATGAGGAACAAGAACAACCTCTTTGTAAGAGTTAGGTTCAGAAAGAAAGTGAATAGATGTCGAAAAGGAATGAAAATTAGAAGAATAACAAGAGTTAGATAAACTAAAATGATCAGGACACTTACAAACTCTCTGAGGATAGTGAGGAGGAGCCTGTTGAGAAAATAAGCCTTCAATCACGAACCGCCAAATATTACGATGTGACGATAAGTAGATAAAGTAACAAACACGAAGCAATTTGGTATCAAAGCACACCAAGAATTATACGTGGTTCGTTTAAACAGGCTTACGTCCATGGAAAGTCTGATTTCACTATATAGATTGTAACAATACAAGTTGAAGGATTTTATCAAGACAACACTTAACTCTCAACCCCTTAACCCTTGTACACCCAACCTCACAAAAGGAAATTTCAAATTCTAAATAAGAATTCTCTTACTAATTGCCCTTTCAAAAACAACAAGAGTCTACGCAAGAGTTGCCCTCTCAAAAATAATAAGAGTGACCTCTCAATTTGAAAGAGAGTATTGCCTCTACACAAGTGTTGTGACCTCTCAATTACAATGAGAGTATTGTCACCAGACAAGAGTTCCCTTTTGAGACTACACCTCTCTCTATCTCATCATTCTCAACCCATTACTTAGGTATCTATTTATAGAGTTCCAAACCCAATTCCTCGGTGGACAAAGATTACAACTTTTTAGAGCCCAAGACTTGTTTAACATAAAATTTCCTAAAATACAACTCTAAAATAGAAACCTATTTAGACTAGGAATTTGAGATACAATTCTCAACAATCTCCACCTTGACTCAAATTCCATCATGTCAATCATCACTTCCCACGACATTGATTAGGGATGCTTGATTAGTCAAAACCTCTAAGGCTCCACCTTCGCTACTCAAGCTTTATGCCATGTAACCAAGTTGATTGATTGACTCCACCTGTAACTAAAATCCGTTGCAGCATCTATTGAAACTCCTTCTGTTTTCTGGACTCCTTCACCTTCGGCTTTTCATCCTTCACTTTCAATGCCTGCGCTAAGTCTTGTTGAACTAGGATGTCCTTTACCCTCCCTTGCCATAGGTTGAAGCTACACTTACCATCAAATACTCCACCTTGTATTGTGTGGCGATAATACTGGCTATAATTATCACAAGTGCCCAAGACGAATAATACTCGTGTTATGAAGAAAAATCTAGGACAATTTTTTTTTATCAAACACCTTGAGTGCACCTTGAAGCTCTGATACCAATTTGTTGAGAAAATAATCCTCCAATCACATACTACCAAATATTACGGTGTGATGATAAGTAAACAAGCACGTAACAGTTTGAAAGAACACACCAAGAATTATACGTGGTTCAGCTTAACAAGCCTACGTCCTCGGAGAGCCCGATTTCATTATATATATTGTAACAGTACAAGTTGAAAGATTGTATCAAGATAACACTTGTACCTTGAAGCTCTGATACCAATTTGTTGAGAAAATAAGCCTCCAATCACGTACCACCAAATATTACGATGTGACGATAAGTAAACAAGCATAGAGCAATTTGATATAAGAGAACACCAAGAATTATACATGGTTCGTCTAAACATGCCTATGTTCACAGAGAGCTTGATTTCATTATATAGATTATACAGTACAAGTTAAAGGATTGTGTTAAGAGAGCACTCAACTCTCAACCCTTAACCCTAATACACCTAACCTCATAAATGGAAATCACAAATTCTAAACAAGAATTCTGTCACTAAGTGCCCTTTCAAAAACAATAAGAGTATTACTTCTATCTAAGAGTTGCCCTCTCAAAAACAATGAGTGACCTCTCAATTCGCGCGTGCCTTTGCATCTGAGGCGCTAGGCTCAAGTCGCGCCTCAGGCGTGCCTAATAAAAAACACTTATTTTTTCCCCCTACTTGTTAGCGTGTGGTGTATTTTTGTGTTATAGTGGACTCTAACCATATAATACAGTCCCTAACAGTAAAAGAAGTAAAAAGGGTCAATTGATAAATTTGATACAATCAGTCGATTTAGGACTTCTGTGAAAGTCAATACATAGTCGAATGACAGTCTGCGATTTGGACTTTCTGGACGTTGAGATCTTCTCTAATAACTTCTTCTTCTTAGTTTTTTTGTTTCTTTTTTTTTCCTCCTTATTGCTCTATTTTTTTATTTTCTGTTCACCTTTTTTTCTTTTTCTTTTTCTTTTTATGGTCTTTCTGATCTTCTCTCTCTATTTCTTTTCTTTTTTCTTTTTTAATTTTTTTAATGAATTCTTAATTTGTTTATGTTTTGTAGTTTGTTTCTCTAATTTGTGTAATAGTTGCTAAAGCATATTATCCCAAAAATACTGAAAACTCTGAAATTGGGATATTATGTATACTCATTTTGTGGTTTGATGTGTCTCATGCTTTTGGCCAAACAATAGTTTGAGGCTGTTGAGCAACTGTTGTTGCTGGCTTTGTATTATTAGCTACAAAATTTACCTTTTTTTCAACTTCGCCTCACTTCAGTTAGGCCCGAGCCCAGCCTTGCGCCTCAGGCTCCAGAAGGCCTTAGCGCCTTTGTGCGCGTTGAGCCTTTAATAACTATGATAGACACGAAAACTTGTCTTAGGTTACCTCAAAATCTTTTGGTTTTGGTTATCACCTAGGACAGATGGTTCATTGGAGAGGTTCAAGGCAAGATTGGTAGCTAAAGGTTATACTCAGACCTATGAGATAAATTATCAGGAAACATTTGCACCGGCGGCGAAGATAAATACTATGAAGGTCCTCATATCCTTGGCTGCAAACTTGGAGGGGCCTCTTCAACAGTTTGATGTGATGAATGCATTTCATCATGGAGATCTAGAGTAAGAAGTATACATGGACTTTTCCTCCTGGTTTTGCTAATCCCTCTAAAAGAGGTAAGATATGCAGATTGAGGAATTCTTATATGGACTCAAGCAATCACCTAGAACTTGTTTTAGCAGGTTTACTTAGACCATGAAGAAGTATGGTTACCACCAGAGCCAGTCTGATCACACCCCTTTTCTCAAACATTCACTTGGAAGTAAGATTACTGCATTGATCGTTTATGTGGATGATATTGTGGTGACTGGTTGTGATAGTGAGGAGATGGATAAGCTGAAAGCATATCTGGCAAAAGAATTTAAGATCAAAGACCTTGGTTTTTTATAATATTTTCTGGGTATTGAAGTTACTAGGTCGAAGCAGGGGATCTTTGTTTCCCAAAGAAAATATGTTCTGGACTTATTGGCTGGGCCTGAAATGTTGGGTTGCAAACCTGATGATACTCCAATTGAACAAAATCACTGGTTTGGTGAAGGCACAAATGATACACCTCTAGACAGAGAGTGATACCAAAGGATGGTTGGAAAGCTAATATATTTGGCTTATACTCGACCTGACATAGCCTACGCAGGGTTCGTAGTTAGTTCATGCATGCTCCTTGCGAAGCACACTTGTTGGTTGTACACAAGATTCTCATGTATTTAAAATTTGCTCCTGGGAAAGGTTTGCTATTCTCCAAATATGGCCATCTGGAAGTGGAAGGATATACAAATGCTGATTGGACATGATCTTCAGGATACTGCACGTTTGTGGGAGGGAATCTAGTCACGTGGCGTAGCAAGAGATCTGTTGTGGCCAGATTCAATGCTGAAGCAGAATTTAGAGTCATGGCTCATGGTATATGTGAGATGTTGTGGCTGAAGGCTTTGTTAAAAGAGTTGGGATTAATTCAGGATCCAAATTGCTTACAATCTATTACACTAAGCATGTTGAAGTGGGTAGACAATCAAGGAGAAGGAGAAGTTGTCAGGAGAATTAATTTGCACTCCGTTTGTGAAGACAGAGAACCAGCTTTTAGATATTTTGACAAAAGGAGTGTCAAGCAGGACTTTCAATTTGGCACTTGACAAGGTGGGCATTCGAGACATCTATGCTCCAGCCTGAGGAGTGTTGGAAGATGTTCCTAAGTAATTAGGTAAATGCTTTTTGAGTTGAGTTTTGGTTTTGGTTCTGGTTTGGTCAGGTTAGTTGTTTCAAGATTTATTTGACCCAAATGCAACTAATACGTTATTTATTGTTGGATGTGAATTACAAACTCCACCTTAGTTTAAACCATTTTAGATGCACATTGTGCTCATTTGCTTTGTATAAGTATAATTCGTTCTTATATTACATTGATAAGTAATGTGTTAATATTTGGTATATTAAGTAAATGGAAGGTTATAATAAATAAGGGACACAACATATATAATTTTGTTACACGTAAGATACTTTTACTTTTTAGTTTCTTGAAAGTAGCAAATCATTAAATGTAATTTGTGTGATTCTCAATGCAGGCTAAAGGATTTGTTGCAAATTCATTTTATAGCGGTTTAACAGCTACGGAGTTTTTCTTCCATACAATGGAGGGACGAGAAGGGCTAGTGGACACAGCGGTATGAGTGATCTTTTTGCTTTATTTTGTTGCCCATTTCAGTTGCATGTCAAACCATCAGGGATTGTCTGTATTTAGTATAGAATTTTTAACCTTTCTTTTCTATTATTTGCTTATCAATTTTTTTTGGAGAATTACAACATGGTGCAAGACAGTTGGATGTTTACTTACATAACTTCAACACATCGATTAATACAATTGCATTGATGCATGAGCTATCTGATACTCTCTCTCTTATGGGTATAACAGCTTGTCTTTGAAACTTATGGTATAACAGCAAGTAGATTGTCAAATTATTGTGAATATTGTTTCAGGAATGCTGCCAAAAGTGGATCTAGTGGTTCGTAATTTATATACAGAGGCTGTATGAGTTTGTATTTACTGGTTCGAGATTGCCTGATCTTGGATTTATTGGTTCTAGTCTTAGATTCAGTGGCATTTGTTAATCTTGATTGATGAGGAACAGTGGGAAATTGTTTATCTAAGTTTTGCTTGTAACTTGTTACTTTTTCAATAAAAATTCATAAATGATCGATTCAAAGATAGATTGTGAAAAAATTGCATTCTTGCAAAATATCAGATGAGATTTCAAATGAATTGATATGTTGGTGATATCATCTGATATTTAGAGAGTATTGATCTCATATATCATCATGCTTGCCTGGCATAATGTGAATGATATCAGCGTCATATCTTGTTCAAGTCCCAATGACCATAGACGTCACTTACGGAAGGTAGTGAGGCTAAAGAGGACCCCCATATGCTCTAGTGCCCGAGCTCCGGATGGGTACTTGGTAGATATGTAAATTGACACAATGCAGCGACAGTAACTACCATGGTGAGACACAACATGTGGATGGTAATAGGGATTTCATCACCAGTTTGAGGTAGTGATTGAAGTGCGATTGCTACTGTAGACTGAAAGCAAAATCTAACCCCCATGAGGGGCCACTCGAATTTTGGGGGGGGGGGGACATTATGCGCAGCAGCTGCAACAACTACTACAGGGGCTCTTGATTTTGTTGCTCAACCACAGGGACTTCTGGATCCACCATACAAAGAAGTGTTCATTAATGGTGGCGAATTGAGAGCTCTATTTATAAGAATTGGTAGCCTTATCTCATGTAGAAAATGTCTCACTTGTGGTGGCAATCAAGAAATAATTGCAAGCTGTATTTCTAAGAATTGGTAGTGCGATTTCACCAGAAAAGATCTCACTTGTGGTGGCAATCAATAAACAATTAGAAGCATATGACTGCTATGTTTTTTTTTCGGTAACTACTTTTTTTTACACTTAGATCTTATCCAAAGTTACTATGTTTGGTGTGTAGATAATTTTTACTGACTAGTAAACAATTCATCATTATGACAATAATAATAATAAAAAAGAATATGAGCCTACTGAAAACTTACTTTGAGATTGTTGAAAGTTCACTTTGAGGCTGTTGAAAAATGATAGGTGTTTTTGGAGCACTTTTTCAGTCGACTAAAACATTATTTTCAGCCTACTAAAAAAGTTAAATTTGAATACAATGGCTAGTTCGGTGCATTTAATGCATCCAACTATCTACCAACAATTATATTTTTCAAAGGTTACGTATATATTGATATGCTCTACTTTAATGAAAACACAATAATATACTTGAGCATTCATTGAGTTACATTCATTGCAATCTACCATTATTGAGATTCAAACTTCTGATTCAACTTTAACTATAGTCTTGAGATCTTGAAATTGTGTATTTATTTTTGAGAAATCTCTATTGTATTACAAATATTCTTCTATATCATTTGTAAAGGGTTGATTGAACCATAGAAGTCTAAGTGAAATATTTTATCTAGCAAGAAAGTGTTTATGTGCTTTATTGTATTGGTTTGCTCTCCAACGACTAGGAAGAGCTATAGTGGATTTGGAATAATCTCAAAAGGGATCTTGAGTCGTGGAGTAGGGGAATCCGAATCACGTTACATCGTTGTGTCACTAGTGTTTGATTTCTTCTATCCATATCTCATTTAAATTTTGTTTATTTGATTCTATCATTATTTACTTTGATTGTTTTTCAAAAGACCCTATTCACCCCCTTCTAGGGTCAATATTTGGGTAACAATAAAGACTCAAAATTTGTAATTGATACGTATATCTTTTCTCTAATTCAACATAACAAACCCCAAAGGCAAAATTTGTATAGATCCATAGTAGATTTGGGTCATGATCAAACCTGACCCGTTTACACAACTCAAACCCGTTGAATCCTAAAAATAATTTTCAACCATTTAGAGAAGATCTAATAAAATTCCCAAATCATTGTCAAATGCATGCCAAAATATGATTTTCAACCTTCAAACCCCATATATTCAATGGAGATTGACCAAACCCGACCTGATCTATTAACATGACCCGACCCATTGAACTGTTAAAAAATTTCTAATTATAAAAAACTCAACCATTTCTGAAAAATCTTTTTCTTTCTCAAAATCACGATAAAAAAATCACGCTATCTTTCAAACTTAGAGAGGGAACACAGTATAATCATCCAAATTACACTGTCAAAATAGAATTACAATTATCAATACCTTATTCAACCAAACTTAACCCAACAAATTTCATAAAAAATCTCATATACAAAGATACCAATTCAACCATACCAATTTTCCACATCTGTGGAAATACCCATTTGAATATCAAGCAACCTTCAATATTTGAAATCTAGACAAGCATAATAGAAAAAAAAAGGGAAGGAAGAACATCCCTACCTTATGTTAATAGTGGATGAAATAGAAGATACATACATACATATATATATATATATGTGTGAGTGTGTGTGTGTGTGTGTGTGTGACACACACACACACACCCTATATATATATATATAGGGCCAGTTCATGGATTTTCCTTCATTTTACTGCATTTTGCTCAAAAGGTTGAAGGGAGATAATGCATCAAGCTGTTTGCAAGTGCCAACTTGATCCTCTTTCCTAGGATCCCAGATAAGGAAAAAAATTTGGTTGCACCCTGTGTACCATGCACCGAGAGAATCACATCTCTAGGTGTGTACACGTACGAGACCCACTACTATAGTTAGGGCTGTGATTCTCTCGGTACACGATGCTCCGAGAGTAACTAAATTTTTTTTTCACATGAAGAAACCCTAGGAGAGCCGCCGACTCCAACTACCGTCCATGTATGATTTATACTAGATCTGACCAACTGCCCAACCTACCTCCTTTACGTTTTTTACAATCCATTTTTGTCTGGGTTAAGTACAAAATACTCCCTTGCTATACAAAAAATATGTAGAAAACCCCCCTCATATTTAGCATGCTCATATAATCTCCAAAAATGATATGCAAATAACCCCTTTTACTAGATTCAGTTTGAAAATGGTCGTTGACTGGCATGTTCGATTTTTTATTTTTTGAAATTCGAAATTACCCTTTTCAAAGACTAATGTATCATGTGAACCTTCAAGCCACTTTTGTGATCATATATACATCCAAAATTATGTCAATAATATTTTGGGTTTGATAAATTGATACGATTAGAACTGAATTTGGTTTTGGATTTGGTGTGATAAATTGGTACCATGAATCAATTTGCAAACCAAAATTTACCAAATATAAGCCAAACAAGAACAGAAACAAAAGATTTGTCCCACATAAACTCTCTCTCTTTTTACATTCTCGCTGGAAATAATGGTTGTCACCGGCGACAAATCCAGAGAAACCCAAAATTATGACGACTCTCTTTTGCACACACTCACCTCCAAAACTAGATTTCTCCGATTGAAACTTTACATTGTGACCATAATATTGATTCTCTTGATCTTTCTTTGTCTCCGTCAGAAACAATGCTTGAAAAAAAGTCTAATGCTTGTAAAACTGTGCAAAAAATTGTAAGATCGGTGAATTTGAAAAGGAGATGGATATAGTGATTGGTTGGTTTGCCGATGATGGTTTTGGAGAAAGATCAGTTGAGATGATTTCATTGTCTTCGACGTCGATGCCTTCGAAGTGTGACAGAGAAAGAGAGAGAGTTATCTTCATTAAAACAATTAAAATCACAAACATAAAACCATCAAAAGATTTTTGTCACTGATTTCATCGTTTTCGGTTACTGTGGCGTTTCTCAAAATATGATTTCATCGTCTTCACAAACTAAGATGATTTCATCCTCTTCGACTATCGTGGTGTTTCTTAAAATATGAAACAATCAAAACCACAATCAAATCAATAATGACCCATCCAACAACAAAAGCAAAACCAACAAAAGATTATATATATATATATATATATATATATATATATATATATATATATATATCAATTACCAAATGAAGAACCATCTAACTGATAATAGAAAGCTTGAGAAGTTGTTGAGGAAGCTTGATCCCATCTGATAGCTGACATTAAAACCCATTTTGGACATTTTACATCTTTTTCTTATTTTTTTCTTCTTTTGTTAATACCATAAGGGTATTTTTGTCATTTCCTAATTTTGCAAATTGATGATTTGTCCTTATTCAAAAAATTTGAAAAATGCAGGAATTAATTGAACATAGGTATTTGCACATTTTGTATATAGTCAAGGGGTTCTTTTACACTTAATACCATATATATATATATATATATATATACACACACACACACACCAACCAAGAGACTTGAATATCATCTCACATCTTCACATCTATCTTCATATCATCTAACTTTATTGAGTTTAGACCATCGCAGTGCAGTAAAGAAACCCATAAACTTATTCACAACTTGATTTATGCTCTGGCTCTGTTTTATAACTTAGCGAGTGAATGAAAAAATAAGTCATCCATATTATTTTTTTGTTGGGCGATTTTGGGTGGGTTAGCGGGTCAGCACCTATTTTGCAACCCCTACCTTCTAATTAATGTTATGTTTGGTTGGTGGGATGAATTGAGGAAGGATGGAAGAGAGGAGGAATGGTTGAGGCTTTTCATATTTGATTGGAAGAAAGGGAAGATAGGGAGGAAGTAAGGAGGGATGGAGCATCCCTTCTAACCATCAATTTTGTATTCACCCAAAATTAGGCGGAAAAAAGAAAGGAAATAATGAGAAACGAACCTAAAAATATGAAATACCTAATTTAACTTTTGATGAATTACAAATTTTCTTGTATCCTATTGAAATTCTATCAACATAAACAACTATCCAAAGTATGTGGACTTTTTTTTTTTTGGTAAATACCAAAGTAGGTGGACTTTATTTAGTCTTCTGAGAATATTGTTGGACTCTTTTTTCCCCAGTAAATAGCAAAGTATTAGAACTCTTTTTTTTCCCCCCCGGTAAATAGCAAAGTATTAGGAACTTTTTTTTATATATTGCATTTTTTTTTCTAAATTAAAAATTTCATTTAAACAAAAGAACCAATAACAACAACTATGAATTGATGAATTTAATTAATGTCTAAAAAAAAAAAATTTGTCACTCCATCATCAATCCTTTATACTGTTCCTTCTATTCAATCAAACAAAAGTGAGGGAGACACGTGGTTGAATACTCTATGAAATAGGCAGAGTAACAGAAAATATAGTCAGAAAAGCTAATTCAATAGCAGTGTCCAAAATACCTATACGAACCCAATTCATTATTTCGGGATTGAGAATGTAAAACCAAAAAAAATAGGTTTTGAGAATAGGGCTGCAAATGAGCCGAGCTTTCGACAGGTAACTCGAACTCAGCTCGAGTTGGGCTCAGTTTATGTTCGTTTATTTAATAAACAAACCAAGCTCAAACAAAAAATATATGTTTGATAAATAAACGAACTAATCTCAACCAATCCTCTACTCGGCTCGTTAGTTCGTAAACGTGTTCGTGAACAAGCTCGTTAAATAATCTCGATTATAGTTCATATATATGTGTGTGTGTGTCCATGTACATATATATTAAATATCTTCATAGGATTAGGCCATGCATTCTCTTTTAAACTAGTAAGTTTAGTCCAGCCCAACCCAAACATGACTAACCATTTTTTAAATAAAATAGACCAAAGTCCAAGAGAATTAACAGCCCAAAGCCCATGTTCTGAAAGCCCACTTATATATAATCTTTAACCACTCTTCTACTCTCAAACCCTAGCCGCACTCCTCTCTTTACATCCCAATTAACGTCTGCCGATCTACTCTGTCTCTCTCGTTGCATGGGTGGATCAAGGACGGTGACGGTGGCTTTGGTGAGATCAGAGTGCTAGCTTTGGCGAGATCGGTGACTTTCCAGGTATTTCTACTTATAATTTTATATGAGATTTCTTTTGATGGATATTTAGTTTTAGACAGATCCGTGCATGTGTGTGTGTTTTGTGTGAAAAATGTGTGTTTAGGTCTGTGTTGCCGTGCATGTGTGTGTAATATGTGCATCACTATACGAGTTTCGAGCCGAGCTTGAAAAGCTCGTGAACAGAACCAAGCCGAGCTCGAACACTTGAGGTGGGAGCTCGAGCTGCACTGCCGAGCCGAGCTCAAACATGCTATTACTCGGCTCGGCTCGATTGCCCTACTTGGGAATGAAAAGAATCGCAGGTCTCTAGATACCTCATCCATCCCTCCCCCCTCTCCCATCTATTTTTTCATTCCTCCAACCAAACGGGGTATAAGCTTCTGTCTTCCACAACATGCAAATTACAAAACCCCAATATCTCTCGATTCCAAAACCCTTCGGCTTTATACGTAACCGCCTTAAACCCCGTCGTTTTCAACATAAGAGACTCACAAAGTCACAATCCTCTTTCTTTAACGCACGAACATTTCACAAGAAAACCCTCACTCCTTTTTCACTCCAACCGTTGCTCCGGCTAAAGTCAGACCGTTTTCCGTCGAAAGTCAGTCCGTGCTCCACCCAGAACTTTTTCTTGTGATCGGTTGTCTTTTTCTCTCGGATTCCTGACAAGTTAGGTCTCGCCTGGTAAGTTAAGTGACTTAAGTCTCGTCTTTCTCTCTCTTTCTTCTCAACGTTCTCTCACTCTCGACAATAATGAATGGATGGTTGATTTGGTCATTGAATTTGGTCTGGGAGATCATTCACCATACTAACAATTAATGACAACACAACACAACACAAAGCTCGGTTAATTATTTTGTTACACACCTCGACAGTATCTTTTCGGTTTTCAATTCCAATATGAATCAAATTATAGTACTAACCCACATACGAGTAACTTCATAAAATTTGTTTCAATTCCAATATGAATCAAATTATAGTACTACCCCAAATACGAGTAACTTCATAAAATTTGTACATTATACCATGGATCTTAAAATGCTTAAAGCAATGTTTAATCTGAAACGATAAACAAAAAACTACAATGGTTACCAAACGGGTCTGGTTTTAATGTTCGAGTGTGTATATTTTATGACCTTCACATCTTTGATGAAATTTCCCAAAGATACAGACATGCCACGAGCGACGATCCAGGGTGGATGAGGTCTCGACCAATCACAACATCTTTACATTTACATTCGATTGCGAGTGTGATCACTTCCTTCAGGAGGCAATTCCTCCTCCGAGAAGGTAAGTTGATTGTTGCAAGTGCGACAATTTCCTCCACCTCTACTCTTCTTACGTTATTCGTCACATGTGACTCACATGTCCAATCCGGGGTAGAACTTCACTATACATGAATATGATGGAACCCTTTTTCAATTATAACTATTTTGAATTACTCTCTCTCTTTTTTTGTGTAAAATTATTAATAATTAGTAACAAGGTTAGTTTCTATTCCAACACGGAATCTATCAAATCGACTTATCAGAAAAATAAAAAGAAAATCATAAATCATTCTAAATCAACATGAATTGAATATTATTGTTATTATCTTTTTTTGATAATTATGAATTGAATATTGTTTAAGAGTATATGAATTGTTTACGATAGGTAGGTAAGATTTGGAACCCATACATTTGATTTGTAGTGGTCAGAAATTACATCTTTTCTTTTGAATTGATTGTTCAGTGTTAATTAGAGATGTCAAAAGCCCAAGAAATGATTCAGTTCACGAAAGAGCCTTACATAGAGGATGTCGGTCCTAGGAGAATGTGAGATTCTTCTACTCTGGTTCTATGTGAATTTTATTTATGATCAAATTAAGACTTGTTATGTTTTATTTTATTTATTTATTTTTTCCAATCTTGTTGTATCTACAGAAAAAGCATCCGCTTCTCTATGTTATCCGAATCTGACATTTATAGAGCTGCTGAAGTTCAAGTTTGGGTTGGCCGGTACTATGATCACCAACTAAAGCCAATTGAAAATGGCTTGTTGGACCCTCACATGGTACATCTCTCTCACCCTTCTCTCTCTCTACACATATGTAAAGCACATCAGTTTCTTATAAAGAATGGGTTATATTGTTATTTGTTGTGCTTTTTGATGTGCAATATGAATGATTCACTTTGTGTATGTATGGATTATTCTCGTGGTTTTACTATTTCATGGAGATTCGGTGATTTTTGCTGCTTCGTACAACCTTTTGGTTGGGAAGAATTGTATATGATTGAGCAATAACTGTTGCAGCACAGTGGTAAAAATGCTGATTATGGCATCTAAAGGTTGGGTTGGGGACCATGATGAGTTTAAAAAATTGTGTATAATTGAAAAAAATAGAGAGATCAGAAATTGTGAAACACTAAACCGTCCTTGGGTGTAAATTGTGGCTTTGTCTTAATTCAATTGCAGACATGCAGAAGTTTTTTCTTTGCCATTGTTTGCATGGCCAATGGCATAGGAAAAACAAGTCATTTATCTGCTTGTGTATGTATGCATATATTTATATTTATGCACATATCTGTTATGACTCATTTCCTCTAACCTATGCTTCCTAAATCCTTTTTAATACAATCAAATTTCTTATAAATTTTATGTTAGCTTTTAATTTGTTTTTTCATTAAAAATTACAATTCTACTTCTTCTCCATCCTAAAGAAAGTCGTACCCAATGTCCAAAGTTCATCAACCATATTTTATTGGGTGCCCGAGGAGTGTTGGCCACGTGTCTATAATTAAAAACTTATTGTTCAATTATGAGCATTTCCAACATATTTTGGACATATCTCGACGTCAGTGTTCAGCATGAATCCATTCCTTCGTTGAAGTGTCCTTGCTTCTTATATTTGGAAGTTTTTGAACTAGTCCTTTTTGTTTTCCATCTCTTTATTAATTCATAGTAAGATAGTTGCATGCTTCAATAAGAGTGGTCGTAGTGGAATTAGCTTATCTTCAATAAATGAGTATAAGTTTGTGTATGAATGTGATGGGTTCTTGCCTTTGATTCAACTTTCTTCCTCCATTCATTTAACTCCTATGAAACTAACACTTTGAAACATATCAAGCTCTATATGATTTGTTGGTAGTGTCTTGACCGTAGTTTTATTATGCTTATATTTGTTACTGGGTAGAAACGTTTATTGAGCATTTTTGTTTTTGGTTTCAGGGTCCTGCGAACAGGCGTGGTTTGTGTGCAACATGCCATGGAGAATTTAGAGATTGTCCCGGGCACTATGGATACTTGACCCTTGATTTGCCGGTTTATAATGTTGGATATCTAAGTACTATTGTGGACATTTTAAAGTGCATTTGCAAGGTAACTTGCTTCCAAGATTTTTTCCATTTTTTTCCTTGTATATGTTACTGTTGACTTGCAACTACTTGAGATATTTTAGATGCTTAGGGCTTGCTTGGTTTGCAACTGTAAAAACAATTTTCTATTTTTCGTTTTTTTAGTTTTCAGAGAATCAAAACAGAAAATAGTTTTTAATTTTTTCAGTTTAACAATTCACTTGGTTGGTAAAACTACAAAACAGTTTTCAGAGAACTAAAACTCATAAATCTACTTGGTTGTATCTATTGAACAGTTTTTAGAGAACAATTTTTACTTTATTTTTCTTAAATCTAAGAATACAATTTTTAGTAATAAGTGTTGGAGGTGCATTACTTTTAAGCTAATGTTTTTAACTTAAAAATCTACTTGTACTGAAAATAATTTTTTGAACAAATAAAATAACAAAAATTGCCCACTACTATAATAAAAAATAATTTTTACTAATTAAAGTAATTCTCAAATTATATCAAATAAATGAAAGGAATACAAATTTTTTTTTTGAAAATTAACCAAATTGTATAATTGTATTATTATGATAATGAGTGCATTATTATGTATAATTGTGTATTCAAACATATCTTATGAGACTTGTATGCACAGTACATTTATACAACACATCTATGCTCCTTTTATGATTCTTTTGTTGAATAAGTATATGACCAAAGTCAGGTCATTGAGGATATATATATATATATATATAAATAAATAAATAAAAGAAGAGTGATCATGTGGTTGTCGGCAGAGAGAGCAAGGGAAAGCTAGAGAGAGAGAACAAAAAAAAGTGGAGACAGCCTCATTTTAATAAACCCAAAATCAGAGCTTGCAATTCATCATTTCTTCGAGCAAAATGTTGGAAGCTTTGATGCCCACAGGTGAACTCCGATGCCCATCGACGCTTTCTCTCCACCCTCTACGATCTCGTCCTTGATGCATTCTTTTCCAACAACGTTCTTCGCTCTGTCAGTGTTGCAGACCTCTGGCTATCCACCCTCTGAGATGAAGTGTGTGGATTGCTAGAGAGAGAGAGAAAGAAAGATAGCAAGGAAGAGAATCTGTAGTGTAATCATATCAAGGGTTCCAAAGAAACCCATCTTCCTCCTTCCACCACTGTTTGGCTAAATGTCTTGTTGCAAAACCCTAGGTCTTGCAGTTGTGAATTTTCAAAATTCACATGTTGAGCTTGGTGAAGAAGACCCAGATGATGGCTTGGGTGGCTTGATGGTGGCTGTGAGTTGAAGAAATCGTCATCGGGAAGGTGGTTTGGGAGGTGATGATGAGTTGTGTAATGTTTTAAACGAATGTATCGTTGCGTTGGATTTTTTTAAGTGACAGAGTTCTTCGTGTTTTCAATTGTTGAACTCCTTGTTCCGAAAATCCCAAAAACAACTTTTGGTTGTTCTTTAAAAACCTACACTCATGTATCTCAGTTTTGTCAAAATTGTTTTTCCAAAACAGATCCAAGTAAGTCTAAAATGAGTTTTTTGAATTTTTATCACTTCGAAAACAGAAAACAGTTTTCGTAGTGACAATCCAAGCAAGACCTTAATTTCTTTGGGTTTTGCATTTTCCTTCACAATGAGAATCTTCATATTTTTAGGACATGGGCCACTTAGGTGAAGTCATTGGTATTTTGTTAGAAAATCATCTAACTTCTGGCAATGCCGAAGCGGATATGGTGTAACGGGATGTAAAGTAACGAAATCGGTTATTGCGGTTGTGAAATTTTCTTGGCCTTGCATATCATCAAATGTGTGACTCAAATGATTCTCTAGGGACTCGGTCAAATTCCTAGGGACTTGGATTAGACTCGGTCGATTCTCTACGGACTTACATTATATAGTTCTTTGATGTTTCTTTATGTTCTCTTTTTAAAATCATTTCCCATTGGTCATTACATACATCTAGTAAAATTAATCAATGTTTTTTGACTGGATTCTCTCCTATGACTTCACAATCCTTAATATGCACTTGGAAAGTTGGATAACCACAAACAAAATAATGGAGACAATAACATTCATTACGAGAAAAAAGAAAGGAAATGAGACGGTGTTAATCTTTCCTTGTGTTTGGAGAAGTACAGAAGGAAAAGAAAGGTAAGGAAAGGGTTGTTTTATTTTGTGAGTAGTAAGGGCAAATATAGGAATTCCCTTGTTTTAAAAATGTGGGCAAAATGGCTAATCACTCTGTTGTTTACCCTTCCCTTAGGAAGGATGGCTATAAACTATTCGAAGTGTTTGGCTCTCCCCTCCTCCCTCTAAATCCTCTACTTCCCCTCCTTATTTTTAAAACAATTACATAATAAGATCTCTATCTACCTTTCAAGTAATGGAAGAATTAATTTGATCAATGTTATTTCCACCCTTAATTGTTATCCAGTGGTCATCACTTTTTCTAAAAGATGTGTTTGCCTATTAAGCAAACTCTAAAATGGAACCTCCCTCAGTATCTCTTTCTCCAAAACAAACCTTCCACAAACTCTCGTTACGTGGGTATCCAGGTCTCCTCTGAATTTTGGTATCTTGATGCCATTGCACCAATTTCCTTCCAAAATTGTCATTTGGTAATTCATCTAATCCGATTCAGAGTGTATGCGCACTATTTATATTGGTCTCGTCTTTTCTATACGCCAACTTTTTTAATATTGTTCTTTCTCCTTTCCCATCATCTTTAGCAATTTAGGATTATATTATCCTGGACCCTTCCCCCATTCTTATGTTTTGTCTTTACTTGCATGCCAATGTTTAAACCTTTTCTTCAATTTCCCTAGATATTTTACCTACTCAATTAGTTTCATGTAAACATGCCAATTAAATCACTCGATTTCTTTTGAGAAGCTTCCTTTTGTTCTTTTGTTTTCGTTTTTTTTCCCTTAATAGATCTTACATTTCTGTGGCACTTTGATCATGGTTTGGTTGGTCCTTAGTTCTCTTGCTTCATCGATTGATTGGCTTGTTGAAGACTGTTTTGTTTAAATGGATGCAGTCTGTCTTTAGTTCTTCCATTTTATTTTCGAAGTCTCACTTGTCACATTGATTGGTTTCATGAATATTTTCCTGAAGCTCTAGGCTTCCACATGATTAACTCTGTCTGCATGCCTGTCATTAAAAATTTCTATAACTCTTCCTTGTCAAGACAGATCTGTCTGATAAATGCCCCCTCTGATACCAATTTGGTGTAACTAATTGTTTTTATTAGCTAACATGCTGTAGTAATTGCTTTGTTACCATTGAGCAGGGCATTTCTCTAGTACTTGTCACAATAATCAACCCCATGTATGTATAGAAGGGGAAGACAATTAGAGGGAGATAATGCAGCAGTGTAACTGGATAAATATCTACGTTGGTAGGTGGAGGCATCACCTCTGTCCATATGAACATAATGATATTGGGTGAATAAAATTGTAAGATCTTTCCGATTGATGACAGTAAATCCCATGGATTTTAAGTAGATTTTAGTTGAATGCAAGACAAAATCATCACTACAAATAGTTACATACAGATTTACTCAAACAAGTCAAAGAACAACATATTTGGATGATTTACAACGTGGTGGTATAGCCAGTTAAAGAATGTGTAATATTTTATCTGAAGTATGCTTTGATTCAAATGACCGTGACATTGTGTGAGTGATTAATTGTAATGATGCATGTACACAACTGCACTGTGTTAGTGGATTCATTTTGTTTGAGCAGCTTCCATGAATTTTCTGATCTTGAATTGAGAATCAATCTTCTATAAAGGTTTGGAAACCTCACATATATGCTATGCTCTTGTAAAATCATAATTGGTGACTATTGTGTTGATATTTTTCTTTCTTTCTTCTTCTTGTGTTTTTTTCTTTTGGTGATTGTTTTATACAGTTCTGCTCTCGTATACTCCTGGTGGAGAAAGAGCGATTAGACTATTTGAGCAAGATGAGAAATACCAAAATTGATGCTCTGAGGAAGAGTGAGATCATGAAAAAGATAGTAAAAAGGTGTACCGCCATGGCAAGTAGTAAGAAGGCTGTGAAGTGTTCCAGATGTGGATATATAAATGGTTTGTCTTCATACCTCTCTTGTATTCCTATATTCTTGATATGAATTTTCTTTTTCATCTTAAGAAATAGTATAGGAAGATTTATTTTTATGTAATTCTCTAATTTATTTACATGCATTGTTTATTTTGTTTGCATATAAATGTTTGCTTTTGCATATTATGAGCTTTTATATCACGGTGAGTTTGAACTGTCATTTTGAATTTTCACACACATATATCTATAAATAGTTTATTCCTTCTGTACGGTCTTCTGCTTGTGTTATAACTTATTAGCACAATGTTAATATTTTCAAAATGAATAGAACATGTTAAAACGCATGTCCAATTTAGTATTTTGAGCAGAATCAGGCATGGCCATTTTGACATTAGACGGGATATTTTTTAATTGAAGAGGCCGATTTGGATGTTATAAAGTAGCAAACAATGCATGGCTAATTTCTTAACATTCAGGAATGTTATCTAAAACCCGCTGTTATCAGTTCTGGTGACGAGTTTGTGTCATCAATATTTCATTCCTACTTGTGTTAGTGATGTGGATCTTATTCTCAAGGCTTACAAATTGAGCTTCAAATTGAATTTATCTACTAAACAAACTTGGCCATGTTTTTTTAAAAAATAAAAATAAAATAAGAAGCTGTAATATTATTGTTACTAAGAGAATGAAGATATAAAGCTCCTGCGCCTGATGGCTTCACAATGACTTTCGTGCATTAGAACTGGGAAGTGGTTAAGGCAGAGGTGATGGAGGCCCTCAGCGAGTTCCATTCAACATGATACTTTGAGAGAAGCCTTAATGCATCCTTTATTGCCCTCATCCCAAAGAAGGGTGGAGCTATAGATGCTAAGGATTTTAGGCCAATTAGCTTGGTGGGTGTTATTTACAAGCTTTTTGCTAAAATTCTAGCCAATCGGTTGATGAGGGTTTTGGATGTGGTGGTCTTGGACACTCAGAATTCTTTTGTGGGAGGCAGAATGATTCTGGATTCAGTGTTGATCGCTTGTGAGTGTGTGGAGGCAAGGATTAGAAGGGAGTGCCAGGAATCGTTTGCAAGTTGGACATTGAGAAGGTATATGATCATATGAGCTGGGACTTCTTGCCTTATATGTTAGAGAGGATGGGTTTGGGGCACAAATTTCGTCAGTTCGGTTCTCAGTTTTTGTGAATGGATCCCCAACTGGTTTATTTCCTAGTTCACGCGGTCTGAGGCAGGGTGATCCACTTTCTTCTTTCCTGTTTATCATCGTCATGGAGGCCTTCAATAGGATGATGAAGAGGGCGGAGGATTTGGGGATTATTAGAGGATTCCTAGTTGGGAGAGAGCCTAATCAACTAGTCGTTTCTCATTTACTATATGCAAATGATATCATTGTTTTTTGTGATGCCAGGGAGGATCAGTTGAGGCATTTGAAATACATTTTGATATTGTTCCGGGCAGTATCTGGCCTAAAAATTAATATCAGAGAGAGCGAGTTGGTGCCAGTTGGGGTAGTGGAGGAAATTCACGGGTTTGCTAACATTTTTGGGTGCGGGACCACTTATTTGGGGTTGCCGTTGGGAGCCTCGTCGAGGATGGTCTCCATTTGGGATTCAGTGATAGAGCGATTTGAGAGGAGACTTTCCGGATGGAAGAAGCAGTATCTATCGAAAGGGGGGCACATTATTCATGAAGAGCACTCTTTCGAATCTTCCAACATATTTTATGTCACTATTTTTGATGCCTATGTCAGTTATTAGGAGGCTAGAAAAGATTCAAAGTAAGTTTTTGTGGGACACAAATGGGGGATGAGTTCAAATACCACTTGGTGAATTGGGAGCAGGTGTGTACCCCGACACAAAAAGGGGAATTGGGAATTAAGAGGTTGGAATTGTTCAATAAGGTGGTGTTGGGCAAATGACTGGCGTTTTGGAGGTGAAAGATCTAGATTATGGAGGAGGGTAGTTGTTTGTCGAAGCGGGGAAGGAGTTGGTGGTTGGTGGTCTAGGGAGGTGAACTTTCTTGTGGGGGTGGGGGTTTAGAAGTGTATTCGGAGGGGTTGAGACGAGTTTTCCAAGCACATTCACTTTAGGGTGAGGAATGGGAGACATATCAGCTTTTGGGAGGATCTTTGGTGCGGGGACACATCTTTGGCCCATAAGTTTCGTAGACTATTCAGGATTGCTACGAACAGAAAAGCCCTAGTTGTCGACTGCTATCAGCTTGATAGTGGAAGATTGACTTGGGATGTACGTTTTCGTAGAGCATTCCATGACTGGGATCTTACAGAGGTAGTAGAGTTTTTAGCCATGATATACAGCCAGGCGGTTGAGGGGGAGGGGATGGACGAGATGGTATGGATGGGATCCACGAGGGGAACCTTTAAGGTTCGCTCTTTTTGTAGGAGACTTTCGGATATCACGGGTCCGACCTTTCCTTGGAAGACAATTTGGAGAACAAAGGCCTCCTTGAAGGTGACCTTCTTTACTTGGACTGCAGCCCTAGGTGAGATTCTTACCATAGATAATCTAAGGAGAAGGGGACGAATTATGGTGAATTGGTGTTGCATGTGCAAGAAGTCGGAGGAAACGGTGAACCATCTTCTTCTACATTGTCTAGTGGCGAGGGACGTTTGGTATATCTTCTTGGTTGCGTTTGGTATGATCTGGGTATTTTTCAGTTCCACGGTGGATATGATCGAGGCTTGGAGAGGGTGTACAGTGGATAGCCGAGCCAGAGATGCTTGGGGGGCCACTCCCTTTTGTTTATGGTGGGACTTTTGGCAAGAGAGGAATAAGAGACGTTTCGAGGATGTGGAGTCTCCTATTTGGTCTCTCAAATACGATATATTGAGATCTTTATTTTTTTGGGTAAATGGGAAAATTGTACATCTGGTGGACAGGTTGCGGATTTCATTGATAGTTTAAGTTTATAGTTGGCCGTGTTCCGCTTTTTGTAATTTCTCGGGAGCGCTCCCCTCTTGAGCGCCTTTAATGAATTATTATTTATCAAAAAAAAATTTGGACCCTAATTTTGTGAGTGCACAAATTTGAGAGTTGAATTTTCCTTTTTACTCTTGTTGATCCATTGAAATCTCAGTGTTGTTCTTGGGTTGAGACAAACTTGATTAGCTAACTTTTAAAAACATAAACAACTAAAATAAAATATTACAAACTTCGTTTTTTTACTAAATTTTCCAACCAAAGTCCTATTGATCTGGCACTGCCATGCCCTTAGAAAGATATTTATCTGCAATACTAGCGAAGTTTGGCTCAGAATCAAGGTCAGAAAGTTTAGGCTTTGAATTAACTTGACAGTCGTTCTCTCCCAAGAGGTTAGGTCTCTCTTATCAAATGACAGAGGGTTCATTTTTAGATGAAGGCTACTATTGAAGTACTGTGCTTCACCCTGGTTCTGAGGTTAAAAAAAAAAAGAACTCTGTGCACTTTGTTAATTCAACAGATGGTTTTTCTTGAGGTTTTACAGATTGGTCTTCGAAAAGCTAAGAGATGAGGCTGGACATGCGGACTGAAATTTTGGTTATTAACGGTATTCAAGTGCTTGGTGTCGGTCTCATCTTTTTCTGTAAGTTTAAGGCATTGCTAGAGAATTGATATCTTTTTCTTGGAGCCATAGATCCTTTGATATGGGTTCATTTTGATTGTGCTTCCATGAGAGTCCATGCCAGTTTATCTTCTCTAGATGGTTTTAACTTTTGTTGTTTCTAGGATCTTTCAGTAATTACTCCTTGATTTTTAAACAAATGATTATTTGGTTTCTCACCCCCAAAAATTTTAAAGAAGACCAATATATTGATCTTTAAGTGCATACTTACTGTTGCCGTTGTAAATTATTGAAAATGAAGTGTTGATAGTCTCAGCAATGTTTTTGGCTACCTTGTTTTTGTTTAAATGCTAGATGAGTTGTCTATTTGTTATTGATTTTGATATTCTTATCATAGTGCTGCCATTGCAAATTAAGCTTTGAAAAGGAAATGCTGACAGTCTTCAATGTTTTTGGTTACTTCTTATTATTATTTTTACTTTTTTAAATGCTCAATGACTTGTCCGTTTATTTGATTTTGGTATTATTAAATAGGAATGTGTTAGTTAAATAAAATGTTAAAGTAGGGGTTCTTGTGTTCTGTGGGAATGATTGTTGTATGTTACAGATGTGCTTGCTAAAAAGAAAAAAGGTTAATGGAAAATCTTGTGTCTATTAGAACATCTCATTTATGTTAAGTTGTATTTCTTATAGTAATCACTTCGTCACTACTAATGTTGTCTTGTTTCTTGAATGAGACATTGGTCCTACATAAAGAAGTCAACGAGGTTTATACCATCAACAACAAAAATAAGCTCCGTGTTTGTATTTATTGTTGGCATATGTTACTTGCATATGATATGTAATGATAAGTTGGGGACTCGCTCTTGTTGCCTTGCCATACTCTCTTCTCATTCAATTTTTTTTTTTTTTTTTTGTTTATAACCAAAAAAAAAAAAAAACCCATTGTTGATTATGATACACAGGGAAACATATTCCGGTTTGTTTCAAAAGCCTAAATCATTGCAAATTCAGGAGTTAGAGATCATGGCTTCTGCTTTGTGTATCTGTTAAGAGCTCACTTTTTTAAGAAAGCAAAACTTTGTAGTGATTGTCTATATTTGTTTAATGTCACAGGAATGGTGAAAAGAGCCATAGGTATGTTGGGAGTCATTCATGATCGTGCTAAAATTTTCGATAATAGTTTTGAAGAATGCAGTTCTGCTATTTCTCACACAAAGGAGTCCAGGGCATCCGTTAATGTGTCTCCTATGTTAAACCCGGATATAGTTCTTTCCCTTTTTAAGAAGATGCTGGATATGGTATTGCATTTTCTGTTGGAACTATTAATTTCTGAGATCTATGAAGTTCTTTACATGGTTTTTTTTTTTGTTTTTGCAAATGTGAGAGAAGTTTATGCAAATGTCAGGATATCCGAAACAGTAGTTAGTATATACCTGCATTGTCTTTTCTTTTTGGTATGATATTTTCCATTTTGCTGTGCCACAGGACTGTGAATTGCTATATGTCAGTGATAGACCGGAGAAACTAATTGTAACAAATATTGCAGTGCCGCCAATAGCTATCCGTCCTTCTGTCTTTGTGGATGGTGGAACTCAGAGGTCATCTCAAGCATGAATTTACTTAAACCTTCTTTACTTTTTATTTATTTATTGCTTTTGTTAAGATGTGCATTTGCTTTTTGTTGCTTCATCATCAAATTTGATTATGTTGATGGCAATAGGGTAGCAACTTGGTTTGGGTTGGCCCATTTCATGGTCAACTCTATAACTAACCAACTTGAGTCAATCAACAAATTTCCAACCCTGGACAGAACAATGCTTAAGCAAAACTGAAACAAATGAAAAAGCTTAAGCTGGTTCATGCCAGTTCAGATACTATAGACTATTAAATTTGAACTTTCTTAACTGTTGCTTCACGATGTGAGCTAAGCATCCACTTTGTCCATTAATCAGAGAGAGCCAACCCACTCTGCCCTTGGCCACAAGAACATGGAAGGGAATTGCTGCTTCTACATAAGAGTGGATAGAATATGATTTTGCCCAATGGATGTGGGGTAAACAACCCACAATATTATAGAACACATTCTATGGCTCCTCCATTGTTTTCTTGTCTCGTTTTGCCTCACTAGATTATACCACATTGCCACAGAGGCCAAGAGAAGCAAACATGTCACCTGTATAATATCTTTTTATCCACTACCTTGTGTGACATAAATGATGGCATGAGAATTATGTACAACTTGGCACACAATAAGATAGGGCATTCATGATTGTTTTAAAACTGAATGAAAAGGCTGGTTCTTGGTTGGTTTGGGTAAACCGACTGAAAATTGAACCGAGTTGATGTTGTTTCTAAGCTACCTGACCCGGAAGCCAGAAGTGTGAGTTGAACAGAACCAACCCTAGGGGTTCTTTACATTGGGCTTAGTTGCGCCATAGATGGCAGTACTACAGTGATGCTTAAGTATCTTTTTCTTCCCTGTTACAGTAATGAGAATGACATTACGGAGAGGTTAAAACGAATTATTCAAGCAAATGCTAGTCTTCATCAGGAGTTATCAGAAACAAGCTCCTCCACCAAAAGTCTGGTATGAAACGCTTTGTAGTTGTTGCTCCCTTTGAGATTATCAAGTTTTTCATCTCTTTAGATATTGCAATTACATCTTGTGAATATCTTCAATGACATTGATTTTCTTTTTGGTGTATTTTATACTATTCCATACAATGTTGAAATATCTCATTTTTTTTTCAATGTATTATGTCTATGACTTGCATATAATGTTGCATTGACACGGAATATTAGGAGAACTATCACAAATGACTGTGAGACTCACTGATAAATGGAATATACATATGCATGTAAAATGCGAATCTATACTTGACATATAATTTATATGCATGCATGTAAATTCATTCTTTCATTTTTTTTTTTATGTATTATAACCATATATTTTGTCATACATGGGGTATGGGTGTAATGAGTTAACATATTTTAGCACCATGTTTATCTTCATGGAACTCTGTAGTCTATCACGGAGACAGGTTGATTATGGCACTGGTTGTATTGAATTAACAATTGGAATTCATTGCTATATTCCTTTTTGAGATAGCAATATTATATAAATGTCAACCTAATTTTCTTGTTTCTTATGTGTTGATTAGAAGACTATATTTTGGTGTGTAGTGCTATGATTTCTTTTTCCTTTCTCCTTTTGTATTTTATTTTTTTAGTGGGAGGGAGTGATGAGGGGGCGTGGAGTTCTGTGGGTGTGCACATGAAGAATATGCTTATGTGCTTTTTGGTGTTGCACTGGCACATAAACTTTCTTGTATGCTGCTCGCATATCAAACAAATATATATATATATAAGGCACACACTTGCAGCAATATATGCTTATGAATTTGCAGGCCCATGATTATGATGACTCCTCTCCTCCTCCCATCCCTACTTCGTTGATAAAATATTCATTATTATTTTCTTAAAACCTTTTTAAAAACTTTACTTTAAGACGTTAATATGGGGCATTACCCAGTTTTGGTCCTGCTACATTTGGGTAGTGAGGATGGGGACTTGAGACAAACTTGATCTTTGTTATTTCACAATTTAGCTACACTGATGCCAAACTCGTGTCAGTGGCACACATGCTCAAGCAATGGCCCTCACATAAGACCTTAGTATGTTTTCTTTAATTAACTAATACTAAAAGGAATTTGTATTCAAACTTCTAAGATTTGTCAATCACTATTGGGGAATCTACAAGATGTGTTGGCCAGGTCTCCAAAGTTATAAATTTTATTTTTGAACTGTGGAGATGCCAAGATGTTTGTATAGATATGTCATGCATGCTTAGAGACATAGATAAACGGTTGTATCATATTGATCTTCTACGTAATACGTACAAAAATACATGTGCATACAAATACTGAGTTCTATATTCCATTGGCTTCTTCATTAGTGCCTTGTTCTGAAGAAAATATTAGAAACCAACAATTACCTAATCTTATGAGATGTTGGCTTAGGCTGGTTGGGCTGATCTGCAAATGGAGGTTGCACAGTATATAAACAGTGATGTACGTGGTGTTCCATTACATATGCAACCAACCAAGCCATTGAGTGGTTTTGTTCAGCGACTCAAAGGGAAGCAGGGACGTTTCCGTGGAAACTTGTCTGGGAAGCGTGTTGAATATACTGGCAGGACTGTTATATCCCCTGATCCTAATCTGAAAATTACCGAGGTCAGGCATTGTACTGAAGTTTGGATCTCTTTTGGGTTGCTTCTATGTTTTGCTTAACATGTTAATTGGGTCCAGGTTGCAATACCTATCTTAATGGCTAAGACCTTAACTTATCCTGAGCGTGTTTCACATCATAATATTGAGAAGTTGAGGCAGTGTGTCCGCAGTGGGCCTAATAAATATCCTGGTGCGAGGTTTATCAGAAAATCTGATGGTACCATGATGTAAGGATTGTCGTTCTTTGAATTTTTTATTCTGATTGACATATACTTTCTGGTAGTGTACCATGATTGCGTTTTTTTGTGCTGCAGCTCTTTGATGTTCTGTCCCCTGAAACGTGTTTCTGATGAACTAAAATTTGGTGATATAGTGGACCGTCATTTGGAAGATGGGGACATTGTTCTTTTTAACAGACAACCAAGCTTGCATCGGATGTCAATCATGTGCCATAGGGTGACTACAATTAAAGAGCAAATCTAGTTTAGGATGTCACTATATTGTTTTTCCATTAACTTTTCACTTTTTCTACATGCAGGCAAGAATAATGCCTTGGCGTACATTGAGATTCAATGAATCAGTTTGCAACCCGTACAATGCTGATTTTGATGGTGATGAGATGAATATGCATGTCCCGCAAACGGAAGAGGCTCGCACAGAGGCTCTTATGTTGATGGGGGTAAATTTTATTAGCTCCATCTGTTACATGGATCTGTGGATTTAAGTAGCAGCAATATTTTCCGATACTAGTTTTGTGATCAAAAGAAACCTGTATTAGTACATTATTCATTGTATATTGTTGTATCCTTGTGAATAGGGGTGCACACCATCGGATTGGTTCAGTTTACCCATAAAACCTGAACCAATCTAATCCTAACGGTTCCATAAAAAATGAAACCGAACCAAACCGAAGTGAGCATCAAAACCGAACTGAAGCCAAGCCACATGTTTAATGGATCTTGAATGTTATACTGAACTTGTCCGAATAAAGTATCATAATATAATTGTTAAAAAACTTAGAATTTCTTCAAAAAGAATTATTGAGATATAGTGTGAATATATAGTGACAACTTAGTCCAAATTTATCTATTTAATATAACTCTCATCTAGTTTGCCATAAATTTTTATAAGAAAATATTATTAAGAATACTTGTACCATGACAAACAATATCATGCCCTTACAATATCCGTATCTTATTTTTTGGAAATTTATCATATTGGTATCCAGTGTCGTGTCCGTATCGCATATTCATGTGACTCATGTCCATGCTTTGTTTGGCCAGACGGTCCACTACAATCCCGAAGGTCCTCCACTAGCACCCTCTCCCCATCAAAGATCGTGACAAAATCTAACTCGCCTCCATTCTCTTTTACAATCTTGATATAAAAGCTCATCCCGCTTTTTCGTTCATGCTTGCATTTCATTCAATATTTGATTTCTTTGTTCTTTTTTTCTCCCCTAACTTGTTGAGTAGTATGTTGCAAGAATAAGGAAGACTGGTGATTAGGTTTTAGTTATAGGCATTTATTGAAGTGGCTGTTTTCTTGTTTACATGTTTTGCTTTTGTTCTTAGATGCTCCATATTGTTCTGTTTTGAAGTATTTATGATTGTTCCTCAGGTTCAAAACAACTTGTGCACACCAAAAAATGGAGAAATTTTGGTTGCTTCCACACAAGATTTTCTGACATCTTCTTTTCTCGTAACAAGGAAGGATACATTTTATGATCGTGCTGCTTTTTCACTAATGTGTTCTTATTTTGGGGATGCAATGGATCCTATCAATTTGCCGACACCAGCACTAATTAAGGTGAGATAAAGGAGCTTGCATACTGTAATGCCAGCTTGGTCTACGATACTGGCTTGACTAGATGATATATTTTACTTTTTTTTTTTTATGTAGTTTTTTTCCCATGAATAATTTAATAATCAATTGATTGCTGTCAAAGTCAACTCTCAAATAGTTAATAGACATAATTTATTTACTAACTGAATAGTAATTTTTTTAAAGTTCTCCATTTATAATTAACTAAAATTTATGTTCTTCTTAACAGAACTTCATACATAAAGCAGACATTTTTTTTTTCACAAATATGTCCGACATTGTCATTGATAATATATAGCCTATGTCCGCCAATTGTTTTTTATGGAAAAAAGGAAAAATTAATCTTCTTTGGAGCTTTGACTAAAATAGTAAATTATTAACTTAAATGTTGGTCATATACGTAAGGATATTTAATTGGTCAAGAATTTCATTGGCCAAAACTTGATATAAGTGAAGATGTTAATAAATTTTCTTGTGCGTGTGTGTATTTATATAGTTACCAAGAAAGTGTTTTTATTTGATATGTTCCATTATGGAACCAAGTTGGTATCTAAAACAAAATTATCATTTATTAGAATTATTGTTATTCAACATTTAACTGGGGTTTAATGAAAGTTGGCACATTCTGCAGAAGATGGTCCTATTTGCTGTGAATTGACCTAGAGGGGGTGAATGGGTCCTTTTCGCGTAATTGCTTGTTTTTAAATTTTAGTTAATCCTTCACTGATTTACGAAGCACACTAGCAAACAAAAACAAAAAATTAAGGAATGAAAAAAGTAGAGAGAGAATGATACCATTTGTTTTAACATGGACAACCCAGTAGGAGAAAACCACGGAGACTTTGCTGTCTTAAGGCAAAATTATGTGGTTTGCCATGAGTTCTAGGTTTTCTAACATATTCTGTACTTGAAAAAAAAAAATTTATAAAGTCAAGTAACCTTTAAATACTAATCTTGGCCTTGACTTTCTTGCATCTCTGAGGTTGATTGTTGTTTGATATAAATTCAATTATTATTTGCAGCCAGTAGAGCTTTGGACTGGTAAACAATTGTTTAGTGTTCTATTGCGCCCACATGCGGATATGAGAGTCTATCTGAATCTCACTGTTACAGAAAAGACTTACAGTAAGTCTGGAGATCCAGAGACTATGTGTCCTAATGATGGGTTTGTTTATTTCCGTAACAGTGAGCTAGTATCTGGCCAACTTGGGAAGGCTACTTTAGGTCAGTTTCCTTTCTACTCTTGAATTATCTTTGTGGAATATGTCTAGCTTTTAATCAATAATCATGCGTTCAGGTTTCCTTTACAAAACTTCTGGTAGTGCTTTTCTTCCTGCATGTTTATTCCTTGGAAGAGGGAGTGAAGGCATTGAAATTTGTATTTTAAACGTTTGTCTCCTTGTTCTCTTAATTTAATTTGACACATTATATTCAATCAGCAAAATCATATGGATGGATATATTAGGTTTTAGAGTTTAGAAGAATTTCCTTTCTAGGGTTTATACTTTATTATTTATTCTGTATTTTTCAAGACCTTGTGTCCAAGCTAATTAAGAAGAAGGGAAGAATTGAGAAAGAATGAGAGCTCATACATCATCCCTAAATCTCCTCTTGAGCTGTTGTATTAATGGTTGTGTTTGGCCTTTACCTCTCTCATGCAATTTTCTTCTGTGATGCGTTTTTAAAAGAGTCTTGAACCTGTTCCATGGAAATGAAATTTTTAGCAAGGCTTTTTTTTCCATTGAACCATGATAAGGTACAGCTTATTTTCTTCCACTGTCAGTGAGTTTATTATATCTTCTTTTGATAACTGAAGATATCTTGTTAGGGAAAAGAAACACACACACGTGCCCAAGATGTTAATTTTTTCTAAAAGAAGGATGGTTTGACACTAGAGTCCACATGTCAATATGGAAGAAGACCTTTATATTTCCCCTATTTACCAAATCTCTTCATTGTAAATAGTCTTATATTCTTTTTCTTCAAAATGAATCAACACTGTGGACAATGAATTATTTCAATAATAACGTTGGTTCTGTAGACTGGGCCTAGGAGTGTCAGATGCTGAATTTTTTACCAAATGAAAGGTGTAGAACCAGTTTAAAGCAAACGTCATGGACTGTGGAAACCAAAACTTCTTCCTTTTTCTTTTCTTTTTGTGTTTGCCTTTCCTACGTATTCCGGAATTCACATGCTCAAGATGAGAGCCCCTTGTATAGGATTGCCTTGGAAATGGAGATTGTGCATTTTTCTGGAATCCATAAATTTTTTGCCATAGAGTATATAATGATTTCGGATTTTTATAAAGGCAGGCACATTACCATAACAAATACCATGATAACTCCCTCATTTTACCGCGTACAATCAACTCGATTAGAAAGGTTACATTATCAAAGAGGGGGTATCTCACTTATATCATCAACAGGCCCTCCTCAACGAATGTATTATAATTACCGTGTAGGTGGTGATATTTCAACCTTGTAACTTGCCTTCGTTAAAACACCAGAGATTGTAATTTTGTTGTTTCCGAAGATGGTTCAAATTTTCTATGAAGTGATTATTGTCTTTTCCTTGTATAATTGAAATTTCTTTTATTTTTAGTTCTTAGAGAAGTTAAATTCTCTACTGGACTTGAGCTGTGCACTATTGTTTAAAGGAACAGGAGACACAATTTGAACTTAGACGGTGGTGTTGGTTACATGCCTGGCATGGATAGAAGTATCAAGTATCCATCCTCCTTATTTGCAGGTTGATCGGAATGTTAATGTCGTTTCCATTTTGTAGTTGGAAAATTAATGTTGTGCCAGTTCGGCGCCGTGTTCCTGCAAGACAAAGGAGATGAGACCAGCTGGCGGGGTGCTGGCCGGGGACTCCCTGACACTCAAGTCAGTGATCAGCGTCATTAAATGTGAATAATAAATGCTCAAATTAATTGTTTCGTAAATCAAATCTCCTCCATACCTGAGTGGTTGATCCTTATTTATGGAGGCACCGTTGATGTAGCCCCCTTGGACTCTCCAATATATTCCACAATTTTATCTATGATCAATTCGATTTGATTTTGAATTGCCCACTTTATCCTACATACCTGGTAGGATTGCGTCATTTGACCTTTTTGAAATTAAATCTCTTTATCTGATCCAATCGAATACTTCTTATTCGGTCAAATCGGTCTGAAATACATTATCCCATCCGTCTGTTAGGTTAACTATCAATATTACTCATCAATTGCCCCGCCCATCCCCCCCCCCCCCCCCCCCTTTTGGGGGTTGCTTGTAGAATCACCGAAACGTTGTCTTTAATTTCTTTTCGAATACTATGTCGTAGTGGATATATGCTGAATTGTAGATATAGTAGATGTATGTCATCTCAAGCTCTTGGAATTACGTGCCTGCATGATGGCTTATCTCACCAAGATATATAGACACATGCTATTGATGGTTTAGCTCACCCATACTAAAAATGGCAGTGCGTGTCCCAACTCTTGACAAGATTAGATTATGTAGTTCTGTTCATATCATTGGCAACAATGAGCTCTCCCTGTGCACGAGAGGATGTGATAATTTCCATTAGATCTGAAATACATGGAGTATGGTAGATTGTAGAGGCTTATGTGATGTAACATAAGGTGAAGAAAAGACGAAAGTAAGAAAAATATACAAACTCCTCTTCTTTCTTTTTTTAGTTCCTCCCACTTCAAGGTCAATAATTCTAGCCACAGATTTGACGAAATTAATTCCATCACAACGAGGATTTCGAGTACTTCAATTTGAGTACGAACATCACTATGTTTCGACTTAAGACAAAAAAGTTTTGAATTTTTAAAGTTTAAGGACTACAAATATATATATATATATTTTCTATCAATATATATATATAGCGAACATGCACACCATAATGGTAAAACTAACTTACACGTAGCCTGATCCAATTTTTTGTTAGGTGAGAAATAGTTAGTATGCCTGAACCTTTTCTTTTCAATAACAATTTTTTCTTCATCTTTTTTTTATTTTTTATTTTATTTTATTTATAAGATAAGAGTCGGGACCACCTTCATATTTAAGTGATCAAGCCTAGTGGCCTGATCCCATGTCTTGAAAAATTGGGACCGACAATGGCTGGTCATTGCCTGTCGGCTAGTCCCAATTGTGATTCAAGGATGGGCCTAATCCGATCATATTTGAATAGCTAGGATTGGCTCCTATCTATTATTTGCCTCTCTCTTTTCTTCTTCTTCTTCTTTTTTTTTTTTGGCTTTGGCTGTGCCAAGCTCTTTTTTTTTTTTTTACGAAACTTCGCACTTGTAACAAGTGGTTTTTTGACCCCTTTAATAAGGGCAGTAGGTATTCTGCCCTTTAATAAAAGGAGGGGTTCTGCCCATCCTTTAGTGAGGAGTGGAGTTTGTCTCACCTTTTAATAAGGGAAAGTGTTCGGCTCACCCTTTTTTAAAGAGTGGAGTTCGGCTCACCCTTTGATAACGAGGAGGTTTTCGGCTCACCCTTAATAAGGGGAGATGTTTGGCTCCCCCTTTGATAAGGGGGAGGTTTTCGATTCACCTTTTAATAAGGGGAGGTGTTGTATCTCCAGGTTTCACTCAGCCTTTACGGGGTTCATAGTCTCACCCCTTTAATAAGGGATGGCCTCGGGCTTTTCTCATCCCTTTACAAGGGTTTGTAGACCCGAGCGTCGTGAGCTTGCCCCTTTAATAAGGGGGTTCATAGATATTTTTTTTTGGGGGCCAACATGCCCTCGGTCTTTGTCTATGACTCTGCGATGCCCCTAGCAGTTGGGGGTTAGCTTTTCTCTTTGTCAGGTTATAGTCTGATCACCTCTCATATTGAGGTCATGTCTCGGTCTTGGCAATCTGACAGTTTGGTCAGTTAGGCAGCTTGGCCAGATAGTTCGGCAAGTAGGCCAACTTAGTAGATAGACTTTGACCCATAGGCCAGTTTGGCAATTCCAATGTCCAGTTCCATTCGTAGGCCAATTCGGCAAGTTGGCCTTAGTGGGTAGGCCCTGGTAGGTAGGTAGGCATTGACAGATAGGCGTTGACAGATAGGCCTTAACAGATAGGTATGCCTTCACATATAAGCCTTGATAGGTAGGTACGCCTTGACAAATATTTAGGCCTTTACTAGTAGGTACACCTCGACAAATAGGCCTTGAGAGATAGGCCTTGGCAGATAGGTGAGCCAAAATAGGAGGTTGGCTAGATCGGGAGATTAGTGTGGCTGTTAGCAAGAGCAGAAGGCTAGCCGGAGATAGGAAGATTTTGATCTCTTCGAATTGGTTGCATCAGTTGTTAGAGATTATCTCGATCTGCTTCGAGTGGGTTGGATGCATGGGGAATTCTGATGTGGGTTTTCCCACTGATTGCGCTAGATGGAGGATCCTAATGTGGGTTTCCTCACTGGTTGCGTCAGACAGGGATCCTAACGTGAGTTTTTCCACTGATTGTGATGGATAAGGGATCTAGACGTGAGTTTTCCCCACTGATTGTGTAGTGGTGGGAATAGATGCTCCCAGACCGCCAGAAATTTGCAGTGAATTGGAAGTGTCCAAATCTCAGATCGCGTCGGAACTAATTCCTTCCGGAAACTTGTCGTTTCCCATAGACGACACTAGCTGATGAAGCATTTTTCAGCACGGTCCCTTCGCGATCCGGTTCGACGCCGTGTTCCTGTAAGACAAAAGAGATGAGACTAGCCGACCGGGGACCCTCCAACGCTCAAGTCAGTGATCAGTGTCATTAAATGAGAATAATAAATGCTTAAATTAATTGTTTCGTAAATCAAATCTCCTCCATACTTGAGTGGTTGACCCTTATTTATGGAGGCACCGTTGACGTAGCCCCTTCTGACTCTCCAATTTGTTCCACAATTATATCGTACGATCAGTTCGATTCGATTTTGAATTGCCTGCCTGCCTTATCCTACCAATCTGATAGGATTGCGTCATCTGACCATTTTGAAATTGAATCCCTCTATCTGATCCAATTAAATACTTCTTATCTGGTCAAATCAGTCTGAAATACTTTATCCCATCCGTCTGTTAGGTTAACTATCAATATTACTCATCAATTGGGATATTTTTTTTGTCTTGAACATTATCCATGCGAATTGCTGACTGAAGGCATTCTCTATATAATTGGAAATGCTTTTCAGGGCAATATTTGAATATCAGAAATTGGACCGAAGGTTGGAATAGATGAGTTGAATTTTGATGTCTAGATGACATGAAATGGAGTGGACACTGATTCAAGAATGATCATCAGAACTAACAGAATTCATAAAGAAACGTTTTTGTCTTGAATTGTTTCCAGCTGAAGTCCTTTAATGGTATTGAACAAGTTGGCAGACTTTATTGCATGCTTGTATCTTCATTCCCATCTTCACGGGAATGATTCTATCCCCCTGCCTAGTGGGAATGAGATACCTACTATTTGGTGGTATTTCTATTTTCAATGATGCTCCCGAGCACTGAAATTGGAGTTTGATGCTGATTCCAATCCATAATTTCTGCCAACCTTGTGCAACCGTGGAAACTGCTTGAAAATGAGTGATAATGTGATTGCTGAATTGACTTCTGGTTTTGGCGTTTGAGATGGTTGCTGAGATCCATAATGACATCATTGGATTTTCTGTTTTGTCCCCTTCTTCTGGAGAATTTTTATTGCTTTAATATGGACATTCGTTTCTTACCTACTCAAAAAAGAGAAAAAATAATAAGCATCTCAAGGATGAACAATTTATTGTGTGGCTGTGGAATGGTTTTTTAGTTACTTTAAAACCATTTCTGTAGCCTTTTGGTCCTAAAGTTAGGTTTTCTTTTCCCCAACTCTAGAAATATTGAATTCATTTTCACCTAACTTAACCCCCCAAAAAAATTGCTTTTACCTTGTGTAATCTTGTTGCTGGGTCTTAATTTCTTAATCTTTTCCTATTCCCTTGATTAACTCTGGGATATTAGTTATCTGCTAAATGGTACATGAGAAATACTGCAAAGAAAATTGTTCATTGGATTTTTTCTTGGCTGTTTAAAATAAATAAAGAAAACATACTTATTCATAACATCATTGCAGGAAATGGCAACAAGGATGGTCTTTACTCCATTCTTCTTAGGGATTACAATGCACATGGTGCTGCTACTTGTATGAATCGTTTAGCAAAATTGAGGTATTTTTCCTGAACAAGTGATTTGACTGGTGGTCACCTATTATTTGATTTGACAATTTCTTTTGTGCACTAGTAGGAACATGCTCTTTTGAACCAATACGTGTGTACTTGCCATTCATAGACTGGTTAACAATCTTTTACCTTTTTACGTGGTTCCTTGAATGGCATTTTGCTTAAAATGATATATATATATATATATATATATATTCGGGATTATCATTTCAATCAACAGTCAACCTCGTAAGACCAACATTGCTCTTTCTTCACTAAATTTATGATGTTTCAATATAGTTGGAGGCCTGGTTTGTCTGAACCTATGCCTGCTTATTTAACATTGTTCTTGATTTTATTAATCTTTGTGTAATGAAAACAGTCATGGTATTGCAGAGCTCTTTGTTTCAAATAATCACAATAAAATTAATTGAAAACTGAATTCCAAGCTCAAATTAGATTTCAAAATAATTATGATAAATATGTTTCAAATCAAGTCTCATCTATGCACAAACCCTATTTTTATTGTCATATTTCATATTAACTAACCGCCATGACAGTGTAAGTTTTGGCCTTGATTTACATGTGTGTTTTGAGGAATAAATAAAGCCATTGGTAGAATTTTTATTAAAGAACACAACATGAATAAATCAATAAGATAAAATTCAAAAGCAGGAAATTAACGAAATTCAGCTTGGGCACAGATAAAATATCCTAAACTAGCAAAAGTTCATGAAAATAAATTGGTTCCCAGATCTACGTTGGTACTTAGCAGCTAGGAACTTAGACATTAAATATTTTAATCTCGCCATTGTAGAACTGAATGGTGCTCTATGATCTGAAAACCCTCTATAATACTTAGATTGGTTCCCAGGGTCTATTTACACGTGAATCAATCTCACTTAAACCTTGTTTTGCTTAAACATCACAGCCATGAAATCAACAAAGTAAATGCAAAATAACAAAAGCAATCAATCTGAGAAACACCATATATTTATGGAAAACGCCTAAAAGGAAAATGATCGCTCTCCATTTTTTTTAGTTTATATTAGAAAAAGAAAATTGACATAAAGGTCACTTGTAAAAAAAAAGGAAATTAAATGGCATAATTGTTCTTACTAACCACTGTCAAATTCACTATTCAATCTTCGCTCCATTTCTTCAGATAACTATGTCATTTTTTTTTTCTCTTGACAGGTCAAGTGGAGTAAAATAATACAACAGCGGATTGCGAATATCATAATCAAACGAAAAATGGAAAAATCCACCGGGCTTAATTCTGAGCAAAACAATCCACTAGGAACGCAGGGAATACAACCTTAAATGCTGATCTTATACCTTAAAACCACAAGCCAGTTGATTTACGTCCTGATTAAACTTACATCACACACTCCTTCCGAGCTCCACAACTTTCGTTCAATGAATCCGTCTCCATGTGGTCCGTCCTTGTTTTCCTTAGTGATTGCTTCCTTTAGTCCAATCCTTGGAGCGAATATCTCTAGGATGTGGACAAGTTGCTTTACACATTACTACATTAGCAAGGTGTGTTAGAAAGTGTTAGCTTTTTAAAGAGTAAAAGCAAGTTTAAGGAGAAGATGATCCATCTAAATATTATTACTACACTGATCCTGGTCCTTTAGAGCCTTACCACCATAGCTTTCTGAAGACATGTTCTTCTTAGTTGGGGAGAATTGGTGGGGATCAAATTGGACTAAAGGCAGATACGCCAGACATGATTTATATCTACGTACGTTGTAGGGGGAAAGTTAAATTAAGTATTTTGTAATATTTTTCTTTAGGGACAGAGTTAGGTTTATTTGAATTTATCTGGACTAGTTGGTAGTTCTATTGATAATATAGTTTGTTTACGAATATTATTTTATTGCTTATATAGTGTTTGATGTAATAGGATTTTTATACCGCTTTTGACTGATTATTGATTTGTTATTAAGAATTTGAGTTTTTTTTTTTACTTCGTAGTCATGTTAACAATGAATCTTCCTACATTGCGTTCAGGTCAATTTATGACTAAAAAATTGGGAGAGAATTCAAATGTCACTAGAAGGAATTAAAACTTCAACATAATTTGATTTATTCTCCCTTGAGAAAGGGAGGAGTTGTTAGGATGTACTTGGAAGCAAACAAAGGTTAGGATCCAAATGGCTGAGCTTTGTTCATTTTCTCAACCACAAATTTTCACCTTGGCCTTGGCTCTTTAACCGGATTAACGAGCTCAAATGAGCGTTTTCTTGAGCCATTCTCAGGTGAAGTTCAAGCATTTTGGTCCCTTTTGCTCTGACTAATGCAGATTTTAGATGCCAAAAAATTGAACCACAAAAAGGAGAAGGTTGAGTTACTTTTTTAAAGGTTCATTATCCTAGTATTTGGTCTCCATTTTTTTTCAGAAAAGAATATGTCTGTAAGAATGTTGTGCATTGTGTATTGAGACTTCAAATAAGGATCATGAGAACATCTCTCTTTGAAGTTAGTTTGGTATATTTTCTAATTATGATTCCTTTTACTTTTTTATTTTCTCATGAAGGCGTTTTTGAGGTGCTCTAAATTGTTGTTGACTTTTTAAGTTCATCAACTTCAATGGAATACATTTTGTTTGTGTAATTGTTTAGAACTTTAAAATGTTATTATCAGGATGCTTGCACATCAATGGCTGTTAGTTCCCATTGGCTGATATCTCATTTATTTTATCATGAAATTTTCTGAGGTTGAATATATGTCAAAAAACAAAATTCTTTCATCACTTCCATAACTGTAATATTTTCGTTTGTATTGCTGCAGTGCTCGATGGATTGGGAATCATGGATTCTCTATTGGAATTGATGATGTCCTACCGGGAGAAAGTTTGAACAACAATAAAAGAGCTCGAATTTTGGAAGGCTATGGGAAGAGTGATGAACTGATAAAAAACTACAATGAAGGAAAGCTTACACTTCAACCTGGTTGTGATGCTGCTCAGACACTAGAAGCTGAGATAACTTCTGTCTTAAATACTATTCGAGAAACAACTGCAAATGTAAGGATTGGTTTATTGTTTTTTTAATAGCATTTTACCTTTATGGTTTTTTATTTTAATAGCTTCCTTTGTATACAATGGCACGTCTTGCATCTTTCTTTTCTTTGGAAGTTAACACATCTTGCATCTTAGTTAATTATTTGAAGAGCTTAGTCTTACATTTATTAGTTTATTTTTTGTTTTTAAGTTATTTCTTTCTAATCTTCATTTGCTAATTATGATGCTACATTTTGTTAATTAATTGAAGCATTTTGAACAGCAATTTGGTTTGATTTGTATTTTTCTCTGATAGGTTTGTATGAAAGAATTACACTGGAGAAATAGCCCCCTAATTATGTCACAGTGTGGTTCCAAAGGATCTCCTATAAATATTAGCCAAATGATTGCATGTGTCGGTCAGCAGTCAGTTGGAGGACGTCGTGCTCCAAATGGATTCATAGATCGAAGCCTTCCTCATTTTCGTAGAAAGTCAAAGACCCCTGCTGTATGTTCATTCTCCTGAAAATATACAGTTATCCTTTAATTTTCATATATTCTGTTGTGCTATTTAGTTATATGAAACCATGAGTAATTCTCTTGGTTAAGTCAATACTCTCTGTGTGGCGATCTTGCACAATTTTGAATAAAAATGTGAATTAAAGAATTGTTGGGAGCTAATCTTTTAACATTTCATTTACTTGAGTTGTATTTTGGTATGACTAAACACATGAGATCTTTATGTATGCCACTCAGATCTCCAAAGATGCGGTTATGGAGTTGTGTAAAATACATTTAAATGACATAATGATATTATGAGAGGTTGGAGTATGGGATACATGCATGCACTGGACACTTCTATTATACTGCTGTTGAAATGCCCATAACTAGGTTGTACAAAAATTATGATTTAAGTATCAAAAATTAACTCATGGAAATTTGTAGAAGCATGGAGGCGAACACATGGCTCTAACATTGTCCAATTCTGACATGGCAAGCCCTGAATGAATTGGGGTGGACCTGCAATTCTCGAAATATGTATTTTTATATAAATGGATTTTTTGTGGAAGAAATGTATAATTTGGGCTACATTGTCATAATTTTTATAAATTGGGACTAGAAATTTTAACCTTCTCTTTGGGAGAGATATCACTCAAACTAATGCTTCTCGGTAGACCTGAAAGGTAGCATGTTGGACTTGACGTGCCATGGCCAATTCTTTCCCTTTTTAGCTAGTAAAAGCCATAGGACCTCACAAATGGTCTATGGAGGCTTGGAAGTGTGTCTGGATGGTTACAAGTATTTTGATATGTTTACTAAATTTACTGACAAAGAAGGTAGCTGATAAACTATGAGAATATATCAAGTACCTGAATCTAAGAACAAAAGTGATGCTCAATGCCACTCCATCATGATATTAAACTTGAGTTGTACATTAATTTTCGCCAGTGCAATTAAGCAATGATTAACCATGAGAAAGTTATGTGAGCAAAGTAGTTTGGCTTGGATTTTTTGATGCAGTAAATATTGTTATGCAAATTGTCTTGACAAAGTATATTGAATAGTAATTATAGCATGAGGAAGTGAAGATGTCTTCGGTTTACTAAAACTTGTTATTAATATTGTATGGAGGCTTAAACGTCAGTTTAGAAAAGTCTATTGTAATTAATAGTTGGGCAAATTACTCTTACCTCCCCTGAGATTTTGTCAATATCGCACATACCTCCCCCCTCTACGTTTCATAATCCCACTTACCTCCTTTGAGGTTGTGATTTATGTAACGGACTCCCCCCTCCCGCAACGGTGCATGCCGGAGATTAACAAAATCTGCTGACGTCAGCTACAATAAATGTATAAAAGGTCAGTTTTGCCCTTTGTATGTCTAAAATGACATATTTATCCTTGTTGACAAATATAAAATGACTTAGCTACCCTGTAAACATATACAAACCCGTCTTCATTCTCTCTCTTGTTCTAGACCCTAACCCGTAAGTCTTCTTCGTTCTCTCGCGTACATTAGTGATTAGCCTATACCAGTGCCCTCAAGAATCACCACTAAAACCTTAACTAGAATTCTCTCAACAAAACCAAAACCTTGATATCTCATTCCTCTGTTTCCTCTATCCCACATCTAATACTTCTTCCGCTGATTTGTAATCTTTATTTCATACACTTACTACCTTATATATTGGTTGCATATATATATATATATTGGTCACGTAGTCGTTCCATTGTTGTTGCTTTGGCTCCGATTCGGTGGATGATGAGCATAGTGGGTTTGTGCTTTTTGGGGACCCAACTGTGCATGATCTTGCTGTCTGCAGGATCAGTGGTGGTCGATTTCAGGCCGAAGTGAGTATCTGTAGAACTTATTTCTTGATGATGTGAAGTTGAAACACTTGCCCATTATATTTTGTCAGTATGAAAATTAAGAAATTAATTGAAAATATAGCTAGAGATTGATTCCCCAGGATTTTTGTGGGATTTGGAAAGTTTTGTGATTAAACATGAAATTTATGGAATTTGACTGAGATTGTAGAAATGGTGAGAATTACGATTACGGTGGGCATTTTACTAAACTAACAGAGCTGCTGGAGGTTGTAGAGTGAGAGAGTGAAGAGAGAGAAAGAAGGGTACATAGTTTGACATGTGTCCAAAAAGTATGTTTTGCATATGAGTTGTAAATGTTTAATAGTGTTGCTGAACAATAGAACATGAAGAGAGATTACATATTATTTTGTAAACATATATTCAGAAAAAAGGAATAGAAATTGAAATAAAAAATAACTTGGGATTGAGAAGACCCATTTCAAATTCAGTGGAAGAACTTGACTCATATGTGTATATATATATGTATATATATATATATATATGTATACATTACTATTTTAGGGCATTATTGTCTTTTTATAAAAGTTGTTTTGTATTTTAAATCCATGGGCAAAATGGTAACTTCCTTTAATTTGTTAACGGTGTTAGTTGGACGTCACTGACAGGGGAGGTAAGTGGGATTATGAAACGTAAAGGGGAGGTATGTGGAATATTGACAAACCTCAGGGGAGGTAAGTGTAATTTGCCCTTAATAGTTCTATTACAAAAGGGAGAGCCCTTTTTTTGTCTTCTGCTTGAACTAGTCTTTTTGGCCGACCTCATTCATTTGGGAAAAAGGCAAGGATGATGATTGTCAATATCGCATAAAGAAGAGAAATATTTTGTATATTGTTGTGTCTCAGGATACCACGTAATACAATATAGAGAAACAAATAAATATGCCCTAACGTAACTAAAGAAGAGAAATTACAGAATTGTCCTTAATAATAAAACAACACCTCTAACACCCCCCCCCCTTCAAACTCACGATGTGACAGAAGTAGCATTGAGAGTTTGTCTAGGACCTGAAAACGTATAATAATATGGGACTTCGTGAAAAAGTTAGCCAACTGCGTAGCAGAAGCAAGGAGATAGTGCCAAGCTGAAGGTGATGACGCACGAAATGACAATCAATCTCGATATGCTTTGTGCTCTCATGGGAAATAAAGTTATGCAATCTGAATGACACTCTTGTTATCACAAATCATGGGAGTAGCAACAAATTGAGGAACACCCATATCATCAAGTAACCATCGAAGCCAAACTATCTCCGCTGTAGTAGTAGCCATAACATGATACTTAGCTTTAGCAGAGGATCGAGCAACTACAATATGCTTCTTGCTTTTCCAGGAGATGAGAGTCACCTAGAAAAACACAAAAGCCAGTAGTTAACTTCAAAGTTCCATAGGAGAAGTGGAAGAAAACAACAAACTCTAATGTAAAATGCCTCGAAGATAGCATAAAATACGTAGAACTACAACCCAGTGAATAATAGTAGGAGAAGACACAAATTGGCTAACAATGTGAACTGCATAGGCAAGATCAGGCCGCGTAATTGTGAGATGCACTAAACTGCCAACAATAACTCGATACAAAGTACGATCAGCCAATGGAGCACCATCTGAGGAAGTGTAGCAAACATTAAGCTCGAGAGGTGTCTCAACGATTCGGGAATCTGTGAGATGAGCTTTGCGAATAACTTCCGCTGCATACTTGGACTGAGAAAGAAGTTAGCCTTTAGGAGAAAAAGCTACTTCAATGCCAAGAAAATAGCGGAGTGGACCAAGATTCTTCATCTCAAACTGATGCTCCAATTGTGACTTCAAGACCAATGCGACTAGCTAAAGCGGAACGAATGAAGAAAGCGGAATCGTGATCACTTGATGGAAACCTAAACCACATATCACTGTAGAGAATTTCTCAAACCAGGCCCTAGGAGCCTATTTGAGACCATATAATGCTATCTTGAGTTTTCACACTTCTTAGGATTATGAGAAAGACTTGGAGGAGGAACCATATAAACTTCCTCAGCTAAATCCCCATTAAAGAAGGCATTTTTGATGTCCAACTGTGAAAGTCCCCACTGAGGAATTGCTGCTACAACAATGAGAGTGCGAACAATCGTTATTTTAGCAACATGAGCAAAACTTTCCTTTTAGTCAATACCATACTCATGTGGGAATCTCTTTACAACCAATCGGGCTTTATATCGCTTTATGGAACCATTAGACTTGGTCTTACTTTTATAGATCCATTTGCATTCAATTCCCTTGTGCCAGTCTTATGCAGAGTAGAGAGCTCTTCATCCATAGCCTGCTGCCAATGAGGAACAAGAAAAACCTCTTTGTAGAAGTTAGGTTCAAAAAAAAAGTGAATAGATGTCAAAAGGGAATGAAAATTAGAAGAATAACAAAAGTTAGATAAACTAAAACGATCAGGACACTTAAAAATTCTCAGAGGATAGCGAGGAGGAGCCTGTTGAGAAAATAAGCCTTCAATCACGTACCGCCAAATATTACGATGTGACGATAAGTAGATAAAGTAGCAAACACGAAGCAATTTGGTATCAAAGCATACCAAGAATTATATGTGGTTCGTCTAAACAGGCTTACATCCACGGAAAGTCCGATTTCGTTATATAGATTGTAACAATACAAGTTGAAGGATTGTATCAAGACAACACTTAACTCTCAACCCTTGTACACCCAACCTAACAAAAGGAAATTTCAAATTCTAAATAAGAATTCTCTCACTAATTGCCCTTTCAAAAACAACAAGAGTCTACGCAAGAGTTGCCCTCTGAAAAACAATGAGAGTGACCTCTCAATTTGAAAGAGAGTATTGCCTCTACACAAGTGTTGTGACCTCTCAATTACAATGAGAGAATTGTCACTAGACAAGAGTTCCCTTGTGAGACTACATCTCTCTCGATCTCATCATTCTCAACCCATTACCTAGGTATCTATTTATAGAGTTCCAAACCCAATTCCTCGATGGACAAGGATTACAACTTCTTAGAGCCCAAGACTTGCTTAACAAAAAATTTCCTAAAATACAACTCTAAAATAGAAACCTATTTAGACTAGGAATTCGAAATACAATTCTCAACAATCTCCACCTTGACTCAAATTCCATCATGCCAATCATCACTTCCCAGGACATTGATTAGGGATGTTCGATCAGTCAAAACCTCCAAGGCTCCACCTTCGCTACTCGAGCTCCATGTCATGTAACCAAGTTGATTGACTGACTCCACCTGCAACTAAAATCCGTTGTAGCATCTATTGAAACTCTTTCTGTTTTCTGGATCTCCTTCACCTTCGGCTTTTCATCCTTCACTTTCAATGCTTGCGCTAAGTCTTGTTGAACTAAGATGTCCTTTACCCTCCCTTGCCATAGGTTGAAGTTGTGCTTACCATCAAATCTCTCCACCTTGTATCGTGTGGCGATAATACTGGCTATGATTGTCACAAGTGCCCAAGACGAACAACACTCGTGTTATGAAGAAAAATCTAGACAAGTTTTTTTTTATCAAACACCTTGAGTGCACCTTGAAGCTCTGATACCAATTTGTTGAGAAAATAATCCTCCAATCACGTACTACCAAATATTACGGTGTGATGATAAGTAAACAAGCACGTAACAGTTTGAAAGAACACACTAAGAATTACGTGGTTCAGCTTAACAAGCCTACGTCCACGGAGAGCCCGATTTCACTATATATATTGTAACAATACAAGTTGAAAGATTGTATCAAGATAACACGTGTACCTTGAAGCTCTGATACCAATTTGTTGAGAAAACAAGCCTCCAATCACGTACCACCAAATATTACGATGTGACGATAAGTAAACAAGCATAAAGCAATTTGGTATAAGAGAACACCAAGAATTATACATGGTTTGTCTAAACAAGCCTATGTTAACAGAGAGCCCAATTTCACTATATAGATTATAACAGTACAAGTTAAAGGATTGTGTCAAGAGAGCACTCAACTCTCAACCCTTAACCCTAATACACCGAACCTCACAAATGGAAATCACAAATTCTAAACAAGAATTCTGTCACTAAGTGCCCTTTCAAAAACAATAAGAGTATTACTTTTATGTAAGAGTTGCCCTCTCAAAAACAATGAGTGACCTCTCAATTTGCGCGTGCCTTTGCATCTGAGGCGCTAGGCTCAAGTCGCGCCTCAGGCGCACCTAATATAAAACACTTATTTTTTTCCCCTACTTGTTAGCATGTGGTGTATTTTTGTGTTATAGTGGACTCTAACCATATAATACAGTCCCTAACAGTAAAAGAAGTAAAAAGGGTCAATCGATAAATTTGATACAATCAATCGATTTAGGACTTCTATGAAAGTCGATACATAGTCGAATGACAGTCTGCGATTTGGACTTTCTGGACGTTGAGATCTTCTCTAATAACTTCTTCTTCTTAGTTTTTTTGTTTCTTTTTTTTTCCTCCTTATTGCTCTATTTTTTTATTTTCTGTTCACCTTTTTTTCTTTTTCTTTTTATGGTCTTTCTGATCTTCTCTCTCTATTTCTTTTCTTTTTTCTTTTTTAATTTTTTTATTGAATTCTTAATTTGTTTATGTTTTGTAGTTTGTTTCTCTAATTTGTGTAATAGTTGCTAAAGCATATTATCCCAAAAATACTGAAAACTCTGAAATTGGGATATTATGTATACTCATTTTGTGGTTTGATGTGTCTCATGCTTTTGGCCAAACAATAGTTTGAGGCTGTTGAGCAACTGTTGTTGCTGGCTTTGTATTATTAGCTACAAAATTTACCTTTTTTTCAACTTCGCCTCACTTCAGTTAGGCCCGAGCCCAGCCTTGCGCCTCAGGCTCCAGAAGGCCTTAGCGCCTTTGTGCGTGTTGAGCCTTTAATAACTATGATAGACACGAAAACATGTCTTAGGTTACCTCAAAATCTTTTGGTTTTGGTTATCACCTAGGACAGTTGGTTCATTGGAGAGGTTCAAGGCAAGATTGGTAGCTAAAGGTTATACTCAGATCTATGGGATAAATTATCAGGAAACATTTGCACCGGTGGCGAAGATAAATACTATGAAGGTCCTCATATCCTTGGCTGCAAACTTGGAGTGGCCTCTTCAACAGTTTGATGTGATGAATGCATTTCTTCATGGAGATCTAGAGTAAGAAGTATACATGGACTTTTCCTCCTGGTTTTGCTAATCCCTCTAAAAGAGGTAAGATATGCGGATTGAGGAATTCTTATATGGACTCAAGCAATCACCTAGAACTTGTTTTAACAGGTTTACTTAGACCATGAAGAAGTATGGTTACCACCAGAGCCAGTCTGATCACACCCCTTTTCTCAAACATTCACTTGGAAGTAAGATAACTGCATTGATCGTTTATGTGGATGATATTGTGGTGACTGGTTGTGATAGTGAGGAGATGGATAAGCTAAAAGCATATCTGGCAAAAGAATTTAAGATCAAAGACCTTGGTTTTTTATAATATTTTCTGGGTATTGAAGTTGCTAGGTCGAAGCAGGGGATCTTTGTTTCCCAAAGAAAATATGTTCTGGACTTATTGGCTGGGGCTGAAATGTTGGGTTGCAAACCTGTTGATACTCCAATTGAACAAAATCACCAGTTTGGTGAAGGCACAAATGATACACCTCTAGACAGAGAGTGATACCAAAGGATGGTTGGAAAGCTAATATATTTGGCTTATACTCGACCTAACATAGCCTACGCAGGGTGTGTAGTTAGTTCATGCATGCTCCTTGCGAAGCACACATGTTGGTTGTACACAAGATTCTCATGTATTTAAAATCTGCTCCTGGGAAAGGTTTGCTATTCTCCAAATATGGCCATCTGGAAGTGGAAGGATATACAAATGCTGATTGGACATGATCTTCAGGATACTGCACGTTTGTGGGAGGGAATCTAGTCACGTGGCGTAGCAAGAAGCTATCTGTTGTGGCCAGATTCAATGCTGAAGCAGAATTTAGAGTCATGGCTCATGGTATATGCGAGATGTTGTGGCTGAAGGCTTTGTTAAAAGAGTTGGGATTTAATTCAGGATCCATTGAAGCTTTTATGTCATAACAAAGCTGCCATTAGGATTGCTTACAATCTATCACACTAAGCATGTTGAAGTGGGTAGACAATCAAGGAGAAGGAGAAGTTGTCAGGAGAATTAATTTGCACTCTGTTTGTGAAGACAGGGAATCAGCTTTTAGATATTTTGACAAAAGGAGTGTCAAGTAGGACTCTCAATTTGGCACTTGACAAGGTGGGCATTCGAAACATCTATGCTCCAGCCTGAGGAGTGTTGGAAGATGTTCCTAAGTAATTAGGTAAATGCTTTTTGAGTTGAGTTTTGGTTTTGGTTCTGGTTTGGTCAGGTTAGTTGTTTCAAGATTTATTTGACCCAAATGCAACTAATACGCTATTTATTGTTGGATGTGAATTACAAACTCCATCTTAGTTTAAACCATTTTAGATGCACATTGTGCTCATTTGCTTTGTATAAGTATAATTCGTTCTTATATTACATTGATAAGTAATGTGTTAATATTTGGTATATTAAGTAAATGGAAGGTTATAATAAATAAGGGACACGACATATATAATTTTGTTACACGTAAGATACTTGTACTTTTTAGTTTCTTGAAAGTAGCAAATCATTAAATGTAATTTGTGTGATTCTCAATGCAGGCTAAAGGATTTGTTGCAAATTCATTTTATAGCGGTTTAACAGCTACGGAGTTTTTCTTCCATACAATGGGGGGACGAGAAGGGCTAGTGGACACAGCGGTATGAGTGATCTTTTTGCTTTATTTTGTTGCCCATTTCAGTTGCATGTCAAACCATCAGGGATTGTCTGTATTTAATATAGAATTTTTAACCTTTCTTTTCTATTATTTGCTTATCAATTTCTTTTGGAGAAGTACAACATGGTGCAAGACGGTTGGATGTTTACTTACATAACTTCAACACATCGATTATACAAATGCATTGATGCATGAGCTATTTGATACTCTCTCTCTTATGGGTATAACAGCTTGTCCTTGAAACTTCTGGTATAACAGCAAGTAGATTGTCAAATTATTGTGAATTTTGTTTCACGAATGCTGCCAAAAGTGGATGTAGTGGTTCGTAATTTAGATACAGAGGCTGTATGAGTTTGTATTTACTGGTTCGAGATTGCCTAATCTTGGATTTATTGGTTCTAGTCTTAGATTCAGTGGCATTTGTTAATCTTGATTGATGAGGAACAGTGGGAAATTGTTTATCTATGTTTTGCTTGTAACTTATTACTTTTTCAATAAAAAATCATAAATGATCGATTCAGAAGAAGAGAGAAATGATTGGAAGGATATTGCCTTAAATGTCATAAGAAAGTTGAGAGGATTTTTTATATATAGATTCAAAGATAGATTGTGAAAAAATTCCATTCTTGCGAAATATCAGATGAGATTTCAAATGAATTGATATGTTGGTGATATCATCTGATATTTAGAGAGTATTGATCTCAAATGTCATCATGCTTGCCTGGCATAATGTGAATGATATCAGCGTCATATCTGTTCAAGTCCCTATGATATTAAATGGAACGTCTTTTGTGTTGCTATATGTGATTGTATTGTTGGCGGAGGTAGTTTTGTAGGTCTAACCTTTAAGAGGATGATAAGGCTGCTTGACCAAATATTGGTGGGATAAGCTTAGTCTTTTAGGGTTTATGCAAATAAAAATAATTTAAATTGCAAGCTTTATGGAGGATGGACTTAATAAGAGTCATGTCAACAGTGTTCTATAGGATAAGCTTGGGGCTTGGGCTGATTGAAGGAAAAGGTTAGTTGTATTTGTACACAAGAAGGAAAAAGTGAAGTTTTAGTGGAATCTTTTTGAGGTTAGAATCGGGTTTAGTGTTTGTTCTCCAAAGGGTACATTTTAGTTTTGAAAATGGGATTGAAAAGAGTATCAGTTTTGTGGTCATTTTGCAGTCAATCCCTATTGTGCCTCTTGATATGAAGCAAGTGCGTACCATTTTTAGAAGTAGTTTATAATGTGTTTTGGATTAAACATGCCACATGGTTTACCCACTCATTTTTGTGCAATGTGATGGTGACTGTTGGAATATCCGAATATTGAGTATTAGTGTATAATTAGCGCATGGAGTTTTTAAATTGTTCCTTATTCGATAATATAAATAGATAAGAGTATAGTAATTTTCTTGAACCTTTTCCTATGATTTCTCTCAATCTTCTTTCCTTCTTTCTATTCTTTCTCAAATCCTAATCTTTCAAGTCCTATATCATCTTCAACTTGGTATCACAACTTCTAGTCGGGGTGTTTATTGTCACTGTTAGTGTGCTCCCTTCTCTTCTAACAGTCCAGTGAAGTTGGATGAGAGAAATAATTTGGCATGGGCATAATCTTACCTGTTATTAGTTCGAACTCGTGTCTTGGATGGATATTTGACTGGGAAGTGCAAGAAGCTAGATTTATCACAGGATTGGTTTATGGAAAATTCATTGGTGATTTAGTTAAACCACACATTAGTTGTGGCTATCTTTTCCTTGATATAACCCATGCAATTTGGGCTACTGTAGCTTAGACATATTTGGATGTTGGAATGATGTCCAGGTTTATGAACCAAGAAAAAAGGTTCATGAGACCAAACAGAGATACAGGTATTAAAGAATTTCTTATGATTATCATTTGTAACAAAACCCCAATTGCCAAACCTGGTTCGCCTTCGCAGCCACCACTGCCGCCGTGTCCGACAACGCCACCGTAGCGAATATCCTTGTAAACCCGTTCGAGTAATTGGCGCTCATCTCCTTCAATTCGAACAAAAGCCTCGACTCCTCAGTTGACCTATACGAGATTATGAGCTCACATGGTAGGTCTTCACTGGAATCGATCCGTTTGACTGCTTGACACGATCAGAAACTGCACACCAATCATTCTGACACTGGTAGGGTTTATGGCTCAAGTGATCGAGCCGTCGGGCTTCGCCGGTGGTGCGACGATGAGTTGAACTTCGCCAGCCTCGATCTTTCGAGATCTCTGAGCAGCTTCAATGGACTCGCACTGCTTAATTGCCTCCTATTTGGCTTTTCTCTCTCTTTCCAGCTTCAGCGTGGCCTTCTCTTTCAGATCTAGCAAACGCCTCCCTCCGACGGTCAAGAATTTTCCGGTGATCGGCGGACTTGTTCGCTTCTTGAAAGGTCCGATCATGATGTGAATCGGTTGAGAGAGATGTGAGTCATCAGCACTTCTTCTGCTACACCTGTGTGGAGCAAAAGACTACATTTGAAAGGATCATAGCAAGTCTCTGCCAGTCGGGAATCTGTAAAGTCATTGACATCACTTAGACTTGAGTGTCAGTCACAATAACTAAAATCCACCTATTTCCATGCATTTATCTCCACCCCACTCCCAAACCCAAACCAGACACAAATAAATAAATAACACAGAGAAAGAGAGTTGAATAGCAATTAAGGAATTTTATGGTGAGCATAATATCTTGGTGAAGCTTAGGGTATATCTGATGCTCTTTTATATGTGAGTGTGAGGATCAAGGTTTCTCTTAAATTTATCTGACATTTTAGATATATTTCTTTATTAAGATAATTTTCTTTATCTAGTCAAAAGCTTAATAGTACTTACTTTTAATTTAATTTTCTTGCTGTTATTTTTACTTAACATCCTTTTTACAACATTGAAATAAATTATGTTATAGCAACTAACGTAAAAATAAATTTTATTAAAATGGTCATCTGTTTTGAGTTGTGGCTAGTAACTGTACAAGGCAATATTTATGCAGTAACTCCTGTATTTCTGTCATTTGATACTATGTGATAAGATTTCTTTGATCGATGTAATTTCACTTGAACTTTGGAACTTAAAGATATGGTTGTTGGACTTTTCTGGTTACTGTAGGTTAAAACAGCTGACACAGGGTACATGTCTCGTAGATTAATCAAAGCTTTAGAGGACCTATCTGTTCAGTATGATAACACAGTACGAAATGCTAGTGGATGCATAGTGCAGTTTATATATGGTGACGATGGCATGGATCCATCTCAAATGGAAGGGAAAGATGGAGTTCCTCTAAATTTTAACAGATTATTTTCGAAAGTCAAGGTCTGAACTCTTCTCTTCATTTGTATATTTCAAAAATCTTTTTTTCTTATTCATAGGAATGTTTCAAATAAGTTGAGGTGGAGGTTGAAAATGACAATATATTGATCATTAACCTTTAATAGGCTACATGTCCTGCCGGACAACATGCATGCATGTTTCCTTCTGCAATTCTCAATGCAGTTCGTGAAAGGCTCTCAGAACATGATATGACTTCTGATGGGGGTTGTTCAAAGGCCTTCAAAGATTCGCTTGAAAATTTCCTTGAAAAATGTTTTGAAAGGTTTGAAAGCACAAGGAGGGCACTGAAAATGGATGAAGACCAACCTGTGAATGGAAAAACCAAATATCTTGAAAATATTGCTGAAGCTATCTCTGGTGTTACTTCCCGACAGCTAAAGGTAATTAAAATTTTCCTTTAATTCCTTCTTTTGCATATTAATGCTATAGTTTTTTTTTTGGTGGGGTGGATTTTAATTTTCTAGAATATCTAGCTTTTCTTCTTCCCCTCTCTCTCTTTCGCTCTCTTTTTTTCCCACTGGAATAGTGGAATGAGGGATCAGAGAGATCAAGAATTTTTTGATGATAATATTTTTAAATGGTATTTCTGAGGAGTAAAGGAAGATGTAGGACTTTCAAAGGAAAGGATAGATATGAGAGGAAGATAGAGGTCAACGTGATGTTATAATAAATGGAGGTATGGAGAGGTGTCGTGGGCAGATGGGAATTATTTGTTATTTGAAGAATTTTCATTATCATCATTATAGGTGATGAGATGTTGTTATACACTTTGAGCTAATAAAGTTGTTAAAGGCTTTCTGTGCATGTGGGTTTAATAGTTGTTTTCTTTTCTTCTATATTATATTAATGCTGCATTTGGTACGCAACAATGGAATGGAATGGAATGCCATATTACCTTTTTGAATCCATTCCTTTGTTTGGTAAGAAAAACTAAAGTGGGACTGTGGGAATGACCATTCCGCATCATTCCTTTGGAATGAAAAAGAATGAAAATTCATTCCACTACTCAACCTATGGAATGGTCATTCCATTCCCAATAAACATTAAAAAATAAAATTTAGTTATCAAAAATAATGTAATTATCATTCCATTCTTGCATCATTTCATGTTTGAAACCAAACAATAGAATGGGAATGACCAGACCATTCCATACCATTCCATTCTCATTCTCTTTCCATTCTCACTTTAATGGAATGCTCATTCCATTCCATTATTGCATACCAAACGCAGCATAAAGCTATTTATTATGACTAATTGAACTGCGGGAGTCTTCCTCGTAAATTGATACATTATCAGTATCCAAAGTCGATCTAATTGTTTAAATATTTGTGGTTGACTAAACCCATTGGCCATTTCACTTATTATCATTTTCCTATGCACAATCATGATCTTAGTCCATTGCCTAAAATTAAATTATAAAAGATAATTTGATCATCCCTCATGGCATCAGTTTACAGAAGTATATAAAGTTATCTGGTTCCTTCTAGTCGAAAAAGGGAAGAAGGAAAAAGGAAAATGTCTTTCGTTTTCCCAGAATTGTAGAGTATTTTTTTGAAGATGAAGATGGTGCAAGGAGTAAATCGCAAGAAAATGATATAGTGCGTTATTGTCTATTTATTATATGTTAAAGTCTTCCAACTAATTTTATTGATTACAGTCTAGTTTATTAAAAGACACATCTCTTGCGGTACAGGGCTGGCTGTTAGGAAATTGAGTCTTGTGTTGGTATATTCCTTACTAAAATAGAGTTGCATTGTGTTAAAGTGTCGCTGAGTTGTTCATGGACATTAGTTGAAGACTTGGCAGACGTGGAATTTCAAAGATCAGGGAATACTCAAATCACACATTTAGTTTACAGGTAATTGGACTTTAGTATGACCTTGGTTTAATTTTTTTTAATCTTGGTTGTGGTATAAAAAGTATTTGAGCGATTGGCTTTTCAAACTTAGTGGTTTTAATGTTTTTCAGTAACTGGAGGTTAGAAGGAAAATAATACCTGTTGATTGAATGGTCGATCGATTGAGGCTTTTCCAAGCTAGCTTGATCGAAGTGTCGATCAATCGAGGTGTTGCCAGTAGAATAGAACAAAATCTAGTGAGTGTCAATCGAAGCGTCGATCAATCGAGACTTGTCAAGAGAGTGTCAATTGATCGAACGTGTCAGACTTTCAGATTTTGGAAACTATTTCAAATTGGAGCTTTAGTAGGTTTTGACAACAAAACATTTGTGACTCTTATACAAACTATAAATATTGGGTTATGGCCAGATTAGGAGTATGAGGATAACAGTGAGAACAAAAGTGATATCTTTAGGTTTTTCTTTTCTTTCATATCCAATATAAGATTCACACAAAACATTCATTGGTGATTGAATTTCCTTCAAAGAGCTATTGATTCAGATCTTATCATTCAATTGGACAATCTAGAGTAGAAAGGGGCAAGCAATCACTAGAGAAGTAGATTTGTGAGGAGCGGATACTTTAGACGAGCGGACAAACGACCTGAGACTTTTGAGGGTGACTGAAGGTTTGGTGTTCTTCTATGGTTTTATGTGGAACAATGGTGATATAAGATACTAGTTGTTGTCACCTTTTGTAAATTATTTGAGGTGTTTTAATATTAGACAACCAAAGCGCGGATCTCCTCTTTGAAACTAGAGGGTTGGTTTCTTAGTAATTAATTGTAAAATTTGGATGAATAGCATAAAAGTTGTTAGAGCAGAGGGAAATCTATTACAATTTTATCCCATGGGGTTTCTTTTGGTTCCACTAATAAATAGAGTGAATGGTAAAACAATGAATAAGAGAGAATAATAGGAAGAATGAATCACATATTGTTGTGAAAAACAGCCGCGAACCAAGCACAATCACGAAACACGACACAAAACGAAACAAGCACAACACACAGAACACAAGAATTTACGTGGTTCGGCAGCGAAGATCCGGCGAAAGATTTCACTATGCGAAAATCAGGAGATTACAAGTTTCAACCGCAAACCCTAGCTCTCGCTCTCTAACTCTTTTTCTACGTTTTCAGTGTTTTCTCTCGTTACTTCCTCCAAACCCTTAGATGCCCTTATATATCGGGTTACAAGAGAGTCCTAATCTGGATTCGAGTCCAAAACCTGCAAGCGAAAAACGGGTCATAAAATTTGGTGGCTTAAGGCCACACAAAGCCCGTTTTAGGGTTAAAACTAGCTAACATAACAAATCTCCGCATTGGCTCGAATTCCACCAAGCTCCGCAATCCCAGCTACTCCTTTCGCCTCCTTCGCATGCCCCTAAGGGCCTCAACAACTGCAAACACCAATTAAGCTCAGATAGTGTTTGACCTTGATAGTAGGAATGACCTGAGTCATCATATCCGCCGGATTCTCTGTTGTCCCAATCTTCCTCACTGCAATAGCACCCTGTGCAATCACATCTCTGATGAAGTGCAGCCTGACATCAATATGCTTGGTCCTCTCATGGAACATCTGATTTTTAGTCAGATGTATAGCACTTTGGCTGTCACAAAAACACAGTCAAATCATCCTGCTGCAATCCCAAATCACTAACTAAGCCTCTAAGCCATATAGCTTCCTTCACTGCCTCTGTGGTTGTCATGTACTCAGCCTCTGGAGTAGACAATGCAATTGTAGACTGCAAAGTCGCCTTCCAACTAATCACACTCCCACAAAGAATAAAGACATACCCGGTCAAGGACCTCCTACTATCAAAATCTCCAGCATAATCTGAATCAACATATCCAACAACACTCCCAGATATGTCACTGCCTTTGTCATAGACTAATCCAACATATGCAGTGCCTCTCAAGTACCGCAATATCCATTTCATAGCCTGCCAATAGACCTTCCCAAGTCAATCCATGTATCTGCTCACTACACTAACTACATGTGAAATGTCTGGCCTAGTGCACGCCATAACATAAATGATGCTACCCACAAGCTTTGATGCTTGCATACCGAAGCGTTCCAACACCTTCTCAATGTATTTCTTATGTGACAAATACAATCTGCCCGCTCCTCTGTCCGTGTAAATCTCCATACCCAAAATCTTTTTAGCGGCACCTAAATCCTTCATCTCAAATTCACAACTAAGTTGAGCCTTCAACATGCTGATTTCTGACATGTTTCTACAAGCTATCGACATAGAATAACAAGTACAAATACGAACCATTTGAGAGCCTCTTGTGATACACACAACTGTCGAACTCACTCCTACAGTAGCCACTCCCAACCATAAAGGTGTCGAATCACTTATACCATTGTCTAGGAGACTGCTTCAGCCCATACAAGGACTTATTCAGTAGGCAAACATGGTTTTCCTTCCCCAGAATTTCAAATCCCTCAGGCTGATGCATATAAATATGCTTTTCCAACTCTCAATGCAAGAACACAGTCTTGACATCAAGCTGCTCAAACTCTAAGTCATACAGAGCAACCATAGCAAGTAACACTCGAATTGAGCTATGTTTCACAACAAGAGAGAAAACTTCATTGAAGTCCACCCCTTCCTTTTGTGTAGCCCTTTGCCACCAAGCCTACCTTAAACCTCGCATCTTCCACTCCTAGAGTTCCTTCCTTCTTCTTGAGGACCCATTTATAGCCCACAATCTTTTGGCCCTTAGGCTTTTTGACTAGCTCTCAAGTCTGGTTCTTATGAAAAGACTTAATCTCCTCACTCATGGCAACAGACCACAGTGCTGACTCTCCACCCATGATGGCCTCATGATAAGTACACGGTACTTGCTCATCAATACTATCTTTCACACTAAGTGCATAAGTAACCGAATCAACATGTGAAAAGCCATACTTTTGAGGTAGCTTAATCTCCATCCTCAGTCTGTCTCTATCCACGCTGTACCGCTGCAACTGTTCATCTTCTTCCTTAACTTGAAACTGCACCTGCTCATCATTCGACTGATTATGAACACTCTCTAATTGAACCTCTGATAGCTCCACCTGCTCACTGACACCCTGAGCTCTAGCTGAATCAACTATCTCCTTCTGTAGGATAAACATTGCAGACTCGTGAAAAGTCACATGTCTACGAACAAGTAATTTCTTTCCCGAAGCATCTGGGTAACACAATCTGTATCCCTTGACCCTGGACTCATAACTAAGAAATATGCACTTCTTAGCCCTCGGTTTAAGCTTCCCCTCATTGACACGAGCAAACGCATGATACCCAAATATTCTCATATTACTGTAAATAGCAAGAGAACCAGACCATACCTCCTCCGGAGTCTTACAGTCAATAGCAGTCGATGGAGATCAGTTTACCAAGAAACAAGCTATGGAAACAGCTTCAGCCAGAACACTTTGTCTAACCCAGCATTGGACAGCATACAACGTGCTCTCTCCAATAGTGTTCTGTTCATCTGTTCTACAATTCCATTCTGCTGTGGAGTTTTCCTCACTGTGTGGTGTCTCATAATCTCGTGAGTCTTGCAGAACTCATTAAATTATCCATAACAGAACTCCAAACCGTTGTCTATTCTCAAGCGTTTAACATGTTTTCCAATTTGCTTTTCAAGCAAGGTCTTCCACTGCTTGAAGGTGACAAAGGCCTCATTCTTGTGTTTTAGAATGTAAACCCAAACTTTTCGAGAAAAACATTCAATCAACGTCATCATATATCTACCACCACTATGTGAATTAACCTGAGAAGGACCCAAAAGATTAGAATGAATATAATCCACTGTGCCCTTGGTCCTGTGAATTCCCATATTAAACTTTACTTTGCACTATTTTTCGAAGACAATGCTCATAGAAATCCAGCTTTTTACGGTTTTTTGACTACCGAGCAGACCCTGCTTACTCGGAACATCCATCCCCCTCTCACTCATATACCCAAATCGCATATGCTACAACCTGGTAGTATCTAAATCCGAATTCGAGGGCGCTACTGTAGCAGAACCTGTAACTGTGCTACCTGCAGATCTTACAAACCATGCTGCTTCAGTTCCTTCATCACCACAAGAGCACCCTTTGAAACCCTAATGACTCCACCTCCAGCCTTGTAATTACAGCCGATGGAATCCAACGTACCTAGGGAAATCAAAGTCTTCTTCAGTTCTAGAACATGCCTGACATCAGTTAGTGTTCTCACTATACTGTACTGTCAAACATTTTGATTTGAACTGTACCGATACCTACAACATTGCACGACACATTATTCCCAATCAGAATTTTCCTCCATCAATGGAACGATAAGAGGGAAACTAGTTCCTGTTAGGACAAATGTGATACGAGCAACCCGAATCAAGTATGCACTCATCGCTAGAGCCGTGGACAAAAATTGTGAGAACGCTATCACCATCTGAATCACTACCCTCTGCAATAGCCACTCCAGTGGCTTCGGAGGATTTTCCCTTTCCCTTCTTACGCTCTAGACAGTCTTTCCTGAAGTGCCCTTCATTGTGACAGGTGAAGCATTTTAGCACCTTCAATTTGTTCTTAGACTTAGAACGACCTCTGTTGTCAGATCCTCCCTTCTGATTCATTCTCCCTCTAACAACTAAGCCCACTGCCAAACTTTCTGTATTGCCCTCAAACGTCCTTCTCTGCAACTCCGTAGAATTCAAAGATGCCTTCACGTCTTCCATGGACAAATTAGTTCTACCATACATTATCGTATCGACAAAGTTCTCGTACGAGGGTGGTAGAGAACACAACAGAATAATAGCCTGATCCCAATCCTCTATTTTAACATCAATATTCATCAAATCCATGATGACAGCATTAACCTTGTCAAGGTGGTCTTTCAAAGACGAACCTTCCTGCATCTGAAGAGTGAACAACCGCTTCTTTAGGTACAAGCGATTCGCAAGAGACTTCATCATATAACGGGATTCCAATTTGCTCCATAGCCTATCCGTCTTAGTCTCTCCAGAATCTTCTCACAAAATCTCGTTACTCAAACACAATAGAATTGCACTATGTTCTTTCTCCATAGCTTCATCCTTCTGATTATCCTTCCACTTTTCTGGCAGTGCATCCTTTCCCTTCAGCACCTTGGATATCCCATGTTGAACCAACAGGGCCTACATCCTAACCCGCCACAAGTTGAAGTCGTTCATGCCTTTAAATTTCTTGATTTCCATAAACTTGGTCGACATCCCAGCTTATAACCGAAAGCTCTTATACCAATTTGTTGTGAAAAACAGCTGCAATGTTTTTATATCAAAAAGTTATATGTTTTTCCCATACACTGGCAAAGTGGTAGATGTTTTTATATCAAAAAGTTATATGAACCTGTGAATTGTATATTTAATGAATGAATTAAGTTCTTTAGATTTTCATAATAGGCAGTAGTCCAGCAATGCACTTTTCGCCTCTGTTTGATGCTAATATTTTCTTTGTCTATGGTTCATTTATCATATTTTTCAACTTATCTTGGACTGATTGCGGTGGTTAAATTAGGTGCAGACTGCTATGACTTTTAACATTCATATTTGGAAATAAAATAATGTCAAATCATTCTTTTGTAATAGTTTTTGAATACTATGACCCTTTAACTTAGAAAAATCACTTTTGTATGACAAAATTGTTGCGAATTGGAAAGCTAATAAGAAACATCTTTTGAGAAAAATATGCACATTTGCCATTTTCTATAATTGAAGTTTTATTAGCTTTTTATGTAAATGATTGCAAAGTAGGATCTATATTTTCAGCATGGTTTATTTGAAATATTTATAATCTTTAGAACGTGCCTCCATGTTTTCATGATAATTTCCCGTTTGATGGATTTCATAGTAGTATTTTTTTTCCCAATGAATGTAGGTGTTTCTGGAAACTTGCATCTCTCGTTATCATTTGAAGAGAATTGAAGCTGGAACTGCAATTGGTGCAATTGGAGCTCAGAGTATTGGAGAGCCAGGGACACAGATGACTCTAAAAACTTTCCACTTTGCTGGAGTTGCTAGCATGAGTATCCTTTTTTCATCATTTATACATAACATTTGAATTACAACTGGCACGTTGATTTTTTTTCTCTCTGGCTTAGCCTTTTAACTTGTAGATTGTTAAATGTGTGGGCCTTACCACCAAGGGCTGTAGCCTAGTGGTATCTCCTCAAACTTCCAAAGTGGAAGGTGAGGGTTAAAGTCCCCATAGGAGTAAATGGGTGTGTGAGTTTCTTGCCAAGGAAAAGAAAAAATTTGTGGACCTTTAACTCTTGAGTTAGATGTTACACTTGGAGTTCCTCGTATCAAAGAAATTATAAATGGAGCCAAAAGAATCAGTACTCCCATCATTACTGCAACACTTGAAAGTGATGATAATCCGAAAACTGCAACAATGGTGAAAGGTCGTATAGAAAAGACAATGTTAGGCCAGGTATATTGTTTTGGAATTGCTCCGAGTGAATTCATGGTATTGGAAAGAGTTTCCTGTCATGTTCATGTTCGTCATGTATGCAACTTTTCAGTTTGTTACTCAAAATCACAAATGAAAATAGTTTTCTGGTTCCATTATGGATGGTGTTGTTCTCCTTTCATTTTTGTATTGGCCTTGATAGTTGCCGCTGCTTTCTTCTTATAGTGATTTTGAGGTATCATTTTTTATGTCTTGCACATTTCAAATCTTCCTCTTTTTAAAATTGAATTGTCCCAATTTTCCGGTATATTTCTCTCATTGGTTGTATACTGGAACATGGCTGATGTTTTCATCTGTCAGTGCTTCTTGGGTTCGGCTATTTTTGGGTGTTATTTCATATGGCTAATCCTCTTAAGCCTCTGGTTTATCTAGATTTATCTTATTCATTGGACCTGTTTCTTGCAGGCTTAAGAATTTTTCACTAAATACTCACTTTTCTGTTTCATTTGGTTGTTAGTGAAAAGGATAGGGTTTCATAACCTCTTAAAGTATTTCTTGCTGGGTAGTATTCCATTGGCCTTCAAGTTGACCGTCTCCTTCCTATGTAGGTTGCGAAGTGTATAAAATCTGTACTGACAGCGAGGTCAGCATATATAGGTGTCACACTTGACATGGAAAGAATTCAAGCTTCACAACTCTGTATAGATGCACATACTGTAAAAGAATCAATTTTGCGAACTCCAAAAATCAAACTGAAGGAACAGGTGAGACTGACACATGTCCATAGTGGTTTGAAAGCTGTCTGATATTGCTGTGTTGAATAACAACTCAGTTGCATGTTTCATTGCAGCATGTTAAAGTTTTGGATGTAAGAAAGCTGCGAGTAATTCTTCAGACCGATAAAAGTAGGCTTTATTTTGAACTCAAATCACTCAAAAATAAGCTTCCAACAGTTGTTGTGAAGGTGAGAGAACGATGGAACTTCTAATTATTTAAAACAAGGCAGTGCTGCATTAATGTTTCTCTTTATTTGGTTTGAACTGCTGGAGTTATTTATCAAAAAAAAAAAAAAACTGCTGGAATGGCTTTGTAACTCTCACTTGGTTATTTTTGGATGACAGGGCATAAATACAGTTGAACGTGCAGTAATTAACAAATATAAAGATAAGAAAGACAAGGAAAAGGAAAAGTACAACTTGCTTGTAGAAGGGTTAGTTTATTAAAGAATTTGAATAAGTTGTACTTTCTGTACTCCCTCTAAATGTTAAGTGATGTATGGATTCTTTGGAATTAATTAGCATGTCATTCTTTTAAGTTAGTTTAATTCCAGAGAAACCACATTCTTCATCTCCGAGTTTTGCCTTCTTTACATGCAAGTTAGGTGATTGGTTTGCCTTTCTTTACCTGCAATTTATGTCATCTTTATATGTTCCCATGAGAAAAAAGTGATTTGAAGTAGCTGAATCTTGTAGTGAGTGCATGTAATTTTGTGTAATGCTTGTCTTCAGTATACCAAGTGAGACCCCCAGCCCTTGCTGCACCACACACACACAGACAGAAGTTTGCTGTGACATTTACTTGCTCTATTTGAAGATTTTTTCTCTTGGCAAGTGATGATTTAATAGGAACTTCTGGAAGGGTGGGTGAGTTGTCTGCCATTACCTTCAGCGTTGCTCCGCCTCCACAACAACTCATACAAGCCAACCAACCAAGAGGAAAAGAATTTAAAAAATAAAGTGTACAAGATCATCCCAGTTTTTGTGCTTCAGTTTAGTTAATAAAATTTGAGATTTGTCACTCTTTTCTATGTATTTGTTTCAAACAAGAAATTTATTTATAAAATCATGCAGTTCTATGGTAGTTTCAAACTATCTGGAATTATGACACTGTTATCTTGAAAAAAAATACTACATATGGTTAAAATATGATATTTTTTGAATTTTTTCATAAATAATATAATATATTATGCTTTTCTCAGAACGGGTCTTCGAGCAGTCATGGGCACTGAAGGAGTTGATGGACGTAAAACTACCAGTAATCATATTATGGAAGTACAGCAGACACTTGGAATCGAAGCTGCAAGAAGGAAGATAATTGAAGAAATACAGTACACCATGAAAAGTCATGGAATGACCATAGACTTACGACATATGATGCTTTTAGCAGATCTGATGACATTTAAGGTGACTTCATTTTTGTTAAAATCATATCTTGTGTTATGCCTGAAGCTTAAACATTATCCATGAACAATGATGTGGTGTATCTTAGCATAGGTCTTCGATTTACATTTTGATTGTTACTATATCAGGGTGAAGTTCTAGGAATCACAAGATTTGGCATTCAGAAAATGAAAGAGAGTGTACTGATGCTGGCTTCATTTGAGAAGACAGCAGATCACCTTTTTAATGCTTCTGTAAATGGGAGGGATGACAAGATTGAAGGAGTAAGTGAATGCATCATTATGGGCATACCGATGCAAATAGGGACTGGAATACTTAAAGTCAGACAAAGGTATGTACATAACTTGTATATCTTACTGTTGTAGAAATGTTAAATATTTGTGCTGTTGTTTGTGTTATCCAATCTATTGCACAAGTGTGCGTGCACAAAATGAATGAGTTAATCCATCAATAGACAACAATCCACAGTGTTAAACCATGGAGATCATGAGCAAAATATAGGATTGGGAAGTCATGCTAACTAGAAGGGGAATAAATGTGTGTACACGTGTGTGTGTCTCAAGAATTACCAATGATTTTCACAGAACACTCATGCTCAATCCGGCAATCCGCTACTGGACAGATTAACATAAACTTGAAAAACTAAATGGTTTGCAGAATTCATATTGAACAGCAATTTACTACATCATGGTTGTATATTTTCCATTGTGTCTTTATTTACCTTGTTGGTTCTTTTTTCTTATCTTTTTATATTTTTATGTTATCTGGAATCGGGTGTCTGCCAATTTTAAATATGTTTTTGAAAAATGGCTTTTCAATTTTAAAGTTTTATACATTTTTCAAAACTGGTTTTTAAACTGGATAAGAGCTTGCATCGATTAAATGGTCAATTGATTGAGCAGCTTCCAGTAGCCATTGATCAAATGGTCGATCGATCGATTGAGATTTTGCAGGAAAAATATTTTCAATTCCAGAATGCATCAAGGAGTGTTCAATAGGCTTTGATCGATTGAACTTGAGGGACATAATTTTGGTAACTCTCTTAAAACACAATTTTACAAAGGATTTTACTTACTAAAACATGCAGGACTCCTATATTAGCTATAAATATGGGGTTGTAGTCAATCTAGGTATGAGTTGAATGTCTCTAATCATTTAGAGAGAGAAAATCCTTGTGAGAGGAGAATTCCCAAATTTTCTCAATCTAGGTTTCCTAGGGGCTACACCATATGTGATTGAGTGTTCATCAAGGAGTTGTTCAGCAATCCTATTCGATTCAACTGATCAATTATCAGAGTAGAAGAGGGTAAGCAATCACTGAAGAAACGGATTTGTGAGGAGCGAAGTCTGTAGACGAGCGGACGAACGGCTTGGAGACTTTCGGTGGAAAGTCTGGTGTAATCTGTCTGGAGGTAATTAGGAGTTCCACAGTGAGGGAACTGTTAACCTGGTTGTAATCTCTTTCTCGTATAGTGGATTGTGCTTGTCTGGACTAGGTCCCATGGTTTTAGTCTTTTTGTCTTTTCCTTTCATAGGTAAGATAGTCCTCTTTTTGTCTTTTCCTTTCATAGGTAGGATAGTCTTTGTTAGGGCCTATATATAGGGCTTTTGCGGTGTAATTTGGTTTAATATATGCTTTATGATTGAATAATGTATCTTCTTCTCCTGTTTGCATAAATATTTACATGGTATCATACCAGAATCGATCCAATTGATCACAGCATACCTGTTGGTTCGCGCTTCATCTGTTTTCTCTTCAACCGCAATCGCAATCCCAATCCCAGAGATAACAATTGTAGCACACCGCTGATCGAAGCTTTCGCATCAACCAGTCATAATTTTGGGCTTCAATCGAACATCATTGCAATAGCAATTCGAAATCGACATCGTCTATCTCACAACAATCGCAAACCCTAATTGCAGTCCATAGAATCTCAGTCACAATCTCTCGCTCTCTGTTCACAGCAACCATCTCTCAATCACATCCCACAGTTGAGGTTCCTTCTCTTGCATCAATTGCAGCCTATCTGAAATTGCAATTGGATCGCGCCATAGCATTCGCATCGACATCTGTTTTTTTCTTGGCAGGAACGAGTTATGATAGAATACGTCTTGCTTATCTCGACGAAATGAGCGGAATAGCTATCCTAATGCCCAAAATATTCACAATGTTCAGTAGCTTTTCGATGGCTTCTCTTGCATTACCGGGCATGAGTGGTTTTGTTGCAGAATTGATAGTATTTTTTGGAATAATTACCAGCCAAAAATATCTTTTAATGACAAAAATACTAATTAATCGCATTGAGTCAGCCATAGAGAGGCAGGATTGTATGTGTTGGAGAAGCTTCATGTTCCAGCTATCGCTGCTTCTTCTGTTGATTTTGTCCTCTTTTCGTTTAAGTCCTAAGTCATCTCCTTTTAATTTATGGCACTCTCGTCTTGGACTTTGCACTTTTGAATCTCTTAGTATTGATCACAATAACTCATCGCAAGCCATCGACGTCATCACACCACGTTTCTTCTCTCTTTTCATCTCTCAAATTGCTGAAACATATATGATAGCAGCATCAACTTGTTTGCATCACATGGCAATCCAGAGTTTCTATTTGCATCGCGTCGCTTCTTTTCCTTCTTTTTTGTTTGAATTGCATCACAAAAGCAGGAGTTACACCAGCACATCGGTCTCACATCTCTTCTCCCATTGAGTAGCTTCGTCTCTACTTAGTTTGCATAACAGTACCAGCTGTTTTGGCAATTTCTTCTATAGTAGCTTGTCACTATTTCTTTACCATATGTATCTTCTTCTAAACGCGTTATTGTTTTCTTTCTTGACAAACTCTCGATTCTCACCGTCACATTGCGAGTTTGAGGGAGGGTGTGAGAGAATATTTTGTTTATTTTATTTCTTTTAGTTCTTATAGGTAGTTTTGTCTTTTTGTCTTTTCCTTTCATAGGTAGTATAGTCTTTGTTAGGGCCTATATATAGGCTTTTACGGTGTAATTTGGTTTAATATATGCTTTACGATTGAATAATTCATCATCTTCTCTTCTATACATGCCATAAAATTATTAAGAAAAACATGTAAAACATATAGCATTGTCTAAAATGTTAGCAAGGCACTACTTCTATAGTCTTCTACATATTAAAATGAACCTTCTTTCAAGAGAAAACGTCAAATGTATGGTCTTTTATGCCAAGATGTTGATGGGAGAGTAAGTATTTTTAGATGCTTCTTGGTTTTCCATTGGAGAGGAGAATGAAGTTTTTCGAAGCCAAAAGTATTATTGTCATCTCTCGTGTTGTCTTCCTCTATCTTGAGACACCTCGAACTAGTATCACTAGTCAATTTGAATATGATAAGAGTTATGTTTTGACTATAAAATGATACACATGATCTCCTACTTTATGAGTAATGTATAATTCATATCAATCCTCTTTGATCTGGTCCAACTTGCCTGAGTCAGCTCAAATTCAGCCAGTAGTTATACACTGTTGATTGTACAGCTCGTATTAGTAGGATCCAGGTAACTCTCGAGGGGTTCACCTTTATGATTCCCTCCAAATTTAGATGGACTATTCACTGAGATTTTATTGCTGTATTGCACTCCCTTGCAACATCTCGTTTATATTTAGTTATTTATATAATTATATAGTTGATTCCTCCTCCCTATCAGGAACAAAAAATAAATAAATAAATAAGGTACAGAGAAAGATTAAAACTTTTATTAATTGGAAAAATGACTTGCACCAACTTGATACCAACCGTTTGGATTAAAATGATTTCTGTTACCTGGTTGGGGAGTTCCTCTTTGGATCTTTTGCACTGTTTTGGTTCACTTTCCTTCCTGGAAAGTAATTAGTAGTTGTTAGATAATATTGAAGTTTTTTGGTACATTACAGATGATACCTTAGTGAATAGTCACCCTTCTCTTGCAATTTAGGGTTTATGGTTTAGCTTAGTGTGGAACCATCCAAATCTGTTCACCAACCAATTAAAATAGGAGCTTGTGTTGTTCCACTGAAATTAATGACCTTACTGGAGCATTGTAACACTTATTATGGTGGCAAATGCACTTCTTGATCCGTGCTTCTCTTTGGTTGGTTTGTCACGTGAATAGAAGTTCACAACTGTAGATTTAATGCTGAAAAAAATATGGAGAAATATCCAAAAAGAAAAATGTGACTCTGGCATGCGAATTGTTAACTAGTCATTTGGTCTGCATGCTTCAATTGCTTTTGCCGCTACATTTTCCCATGTTCTGTATAATTTCCAATGCACTAACACTTGACTTTTGTTATATTTGAGATCTTTTGAATGCTTTAGCTAACTGGATTCTCCTTCAACAGAGTTCATCAAGTTCAGCTGAGCAAGGGATTAGGACCAATTATAGAAGAATTATAAGATCCAATTATAAAAGAAAGATGTCCGATTCATTCCAGGGAAGTCGATATTTGTGGGTGTGAATAAGTAGGATTAGCTCGATCGTGGATGAGAGGTGTGCCTGGAAATGGGAACATGTATAATATATCTTTCTCCAAGTTTTGTCCTATGGGTGGTCGGAATGCACAATCTTCTGGCCACCCAAATGCACTGGTCCACAAGTTTCTTAGCAGCCAGGTATGCACAGTTGAGTGCCTACAATTATAGGCCTCAGCCTTGGAACTTCAATTTGACACTAATGTATGGACACTATAATTTGCTGAAATGCTTGGAAATACCTCCAATTCAATGCATTAGTTCCACTTGAAGTTATTATAATCGGATCAAATATTATAAAAAAAATATTGGTTGATTTAGTTAGTTCGTGTGTGCGCCGGTGTTTTTATATATAGACAGAGTATTGCACCTAAATCGATGTCATCTTCTTAAAGCTATTATAATTATTTTCTATTATAAAATAAGTGAACCAAATAAATCCAATATTTAACCAGAATGATTGTAGGCAAAGAACCAGAGAGAGATGTTTTGTCTGAACAGCAAAACATAAACCCCAGAAAGTGAAAGTGCGGAGAGGGATTTTTTTTCTGAGAAGAAACAACATTCATTCATTCTCCGTTCTATTCCGTATTACAGAACATTCTGAAGTGTTTTTATGATGGTAAAATTCTGTCGTTAATTGAAGAGATACAACAATGGATTCATGATAACTGCAGCTTGTTTTTCCAGAAAGTTAACAATGCATAGATGATGAATAATCAACTTGTTAATCCTCCATATATATATATATATATATATATATAATATTTATGCATCCTTTTCCTCTATCCTTGTGTATCGAGGGGGGGAGAGAGATTTCACAAACTGATTTATTAACGTTTCAAACAACAATGAACATAGATTACAAAACACCATACTATGCATACCAAACAAACCCAAGAACCTTAATTGCCTTACTGGATGTAAAACCTACAAACTCAGCTCTAAAAGTAAATTCAGAAGCTTTAAAACAAGCAAAACCAATGTGTTCTAACTCATGGACCTGTAGAAAAGCCGACTGGTTCTCTCCTCTCATTGTGTGTCCCTGAACAAGAGATGTAGTTTGTATACAGTTCTGCACTAGATTAGCAAGTATTAGGAATGAAAAAATAAAGAACATTTTTTGCTGTTTCTTTTCGAAAAACAGAAAGAGAGAGTTGAGAGTGAGAGAGAGAGACCTCTTAGAAAACATTTTTTTGTAAATCCTCTAGTCCAGGATCAACTTTAACTTCTTCATTTGTCCCAAAAAGATGAGCGTCAAGGTTAGGAGGGTTCTGAAAATTTTAAGCACATATATATATATATATATGTTAGAAGCTAAACAAAAACACAAGAATTCAAAGTAGAGGACGACAGCAGATCTTCTGTCAACCTTAAGTAGCCTAAGAAGCTCTTATATGTACCAATACTGGTACATACATTAAGTAGTAAATCTATCACATTTTCAACCTCAATGGCAATGTTTTCTTTTGTGCTTTGCACCAATCCATACAAATATATGCAACAATCATGCATATATTGGCACACTGTGGGTGTCAATGTGCACTTAAATCCCCCTACCCCGACAAGAAAATGGCCAAACAGCACAGATAGGAAAAGTAGTTTCTTCCCATTTCCTTCCTGAATCAGAAATTCACCTCAATTATGAGTTCCAAACTAAATATTCATACTATATAGATGAAATTTTGTATTTACCATGCAACGAACTAGAGCCCAATTGACACCGCGAAAGAAAGGGTGTTTCTTGACTTCATTCGCTCCTTCGCGTGAGCCCAATCTGTTTTTGGGATCTCTGTGCAACAACCGATACATCAACTGCTTTGCTTGAAGACTTACCTGCACCAGGTAAAAAAATGTTGTTTCAAATGCTGTTTATTTCCATGGCTAGGTGTCAAAATGTGTAGTGATATAATATAAAATAAAATGGTATGTATAAACTTTAACTGCTGTTTCAGCAACTTGTTTTTTGATCTTATGAATTTATTAAGACTTGAGGAATAAAAAAAGCAAAAAAACAGTTTTGAAAAACATTCCCAGATAAAGAGTGTCAAGACATTTTATGTTTAAAAGGTAGGTAGTTGATGATTTGAGAGAAGTAAGTAATATGGTAGAAAATCTCACCGATGAAGTTGCTGGAAACTTAAGATCCCTATGCAGAATGTTGGCAAATGTCTTTTGCCTCGTCTTTCCCCTAAACGGCGTATATCCATAAAACATTTCATATAGAAGAATGCCTATCATCAAAGTAACCAGAAAAACAATCAGCAAAGACATTATATTATGATCAGTAGGTGAGTTTTAATGAAGATTTTACAAATTAAACCAAAAACCAATACTAGTAATACTTTTTGAAGATGGTTTATATTGAACTTGGAGAGTCCAATAGATGATGATTTCATGGAGTGTTGCTGCATAAATAATAATAGTAATTTTTCTAAAAGAAAACATGTTCCAGGAACATGTTTCTGTCTCAATTGTTCTTATTAGTGGTATCGTATCACAACAAGAGTTTCTTGAATGAGGACTGAGTCTTATATATCAATAAGAGCCTCAGTGAGACCTTTTTCGATTTTGGAACATATAGGACACTAGGTCTAAACTTAATTGGTTCCACGGTTTCCTTCATGGACACAAGTTCAGAACTACTTTGCCAAAATCCTCTTGCTCAAAGCATGTGGTTACTAGTTGACTGAATCAGATTTGAGGGTTTCTTTCGAAAATCAGAAAGGAACGAGGTGGACTAGTGTTAGAGGAGCTAATTTTGTCCCACATCGAATCCGGATGGAGAAACTCAAAAGTGATGTATGAATTAATTACAAAGAAATTGAAGAAATGCATGCAAGCTTACCAAGGGCCCACCAGTCCACTCCACTAGTATGGCCTGCTCCTGTTATGATTTCCTGCACAATATAGAAAAATAGGCATTCTTAAATGGAAATTAAACACTTCAAATTTTCAGTGTGTCTGAGTAGTGCTACACAGAAAAGAAAAGAAAAGAAAAAAAAAAGCATAGCACACAAATACATGCAATTATGTAATATAGATTATATGTTTTTATTTTATCTCTAATCTAATCAGTGCAATAATATATGAATTTATTCTATGATGATAAACAGAGGCAGCACCCATAACTAGAGATCCATCAATGTTTTGTTGACATGAAAAGAAAAAAAAGTTACAAAAAATTAGACAAACCGGAGCTATGTACTCCTCAGTTCCAACAAAAGAGTTTGAAGCTCGCATTGGTTCGGCCATAAAGATTGGATTTTGTTGACCTTTCTGATGCTTTTTCTTTTCATTTATTTCTGGAACCAAAAGCTGCAAAAAACATAACAATCCCAATAGATTGTTTTGTGATCATACTTAGTAATCTGAATTCCAAAAAAAAAAACTTTGGATAGAATTTAGAAGATTAGAGAGTAGAAGGACCTGTGGCTTGCATGATGTCAAAATGGACAAATCAAAATCTGTCAAGGACACATGCCCATTGCTCTGGAGTAAAATATTTTCAGGCTTCAAGTCCCTATAAATTATACCTGTAGGTATAGGACAGTTCGAATTCTCTTATTTATAAGGTGTGTCTAGTAGTGTCAGTCACTCAGCAGACTCTCAAAGAAAACAAAATCAATTTGTACTAACAAGAAAAGGTAAAAATTTTATCTTTAAACTTGGACATGATCAAACTAGTATCGATAAACTTACTTATTTGAAGGTGATTTCTAAATAAAGGAATATTTACAAGAAAGATGAACTCTACCTTGACAGTGAAGGTATTCCAAGGCAATAACTACTTCTGCAGCGTAGAACCTACAGATATCAACAACTTTACGTCAGTTCAATTACATGTGACACCTACAAGTGCATTTTAGGTGATTAAAAATGGCCTTTAATTAAGATGAGCAATGGAATACACTGGAATACAGATGACTAAAGTAAAAATGCATATGGGATTGCTTCAGATACAGAGGAAAATTACTGAAACCTACAATGGTAATGTCTCAAATCCTAAAAACTATTCTCAAAACTACCATAGTAAACTTTCACATAACCATGCAATGTTGTCCTCTCATACTTGAAAGTGTAATATTATTATTATATTCTCTTACCTTACTGCATCTTCCTTCAAAACCTTCATCGGTTGTCTGTCCAGAAGCACGAAGAGCTCTCCACCAGGGCAGTAGTCAGTTATCAGACAAATATGTGTTTTGGTCTGCAAAATAAATTACATATTAATCTTTCAATAAAACCATATAAAATTGAGGGAGCTGGACAAGTCTGTCTTCATATCAACTGCTAACTTAGTGTGAATTTGAAGCAAAAAGAATAGGGAAAACAATATGTCTAACCTGAAATGAAGCATACAATGCAGGAAGAAAAGGGTGATCTAACATGTCCAGGATTTCTCTTTCTGCACAAGCTCTATGCACCTGCAGTGAAGAAAGGAAAGGAATTCTGTCAAGACAATGCCAGCACTAAATGTTTTATGAAATTCAACACCTCAATAAATATGAAATATGTTGAGAAATTGAGTAATATCTAGGCTCTACATTGGTACATCATAAACAAGGTTCTCCCTAGAACTTGAAGACAGTGAAACTGAGAGAGAGAGAGAGAGAGAGAGAGAGAGAGGGCGGTGGGGGTGGGGAAGATGGAAGAATTCAATACCTTGTTACGGTTGAGCATAATACTCTTATCCATGGCTTTCATTGCAAAGTGTTCGTCAGTTCCACACAGTTCCACCAAATGCACACTGCCATACCGTCAGTAAGTTATGTCTTAGTCTCCAAGACAAAGTAAAAGTCAAAGAAACAAAATGGTAAGAAATGTTATTGGAACTAGCCCTAAAAAGTCACTCGATTCTTCTTCAAGAATTCTCTGAAGAAAAAACTATTGTAGGTTGAGATGATCCATTATATTTCTTATGTAGCTTGTATATTTCAGTCCACAGATGATAACGAACATAAAAGAAATTTATCAGCGAATCGAACCATTTTTATTCACTTTATAACTTATGTCATACAGTAGTGAAAGCAGTTATAGCAAGAGTACATCAGAAGTGCATCTATAGTTTCTATAGGCAATATTGCTGGCAAAGCAAGACCTACACCTACTAGAGCTAATTGATAGCACTTCTTTAGTAAATGAGTGAAGGATGTGACCCTATCCTATTAGGGATAGATATCTGCAGATAATGTTGAATGCCAACTCTGGTATCCAATAATCAATATAAATATATCAGATTTCATCCCCTAAGATGCAGAGTTGGCTCACTTCTGTCATAAATTGTTTTAAAAAACGATAATCTTCTTATCAAATACAACATTCTAATGTAAGATATAGCAGAGGTTGGTGTTGCAGAAAATGATGTTCATCACTCCCATTGAATGTTGTAACAATGTATAGAATTTGTCAATGTTGCAGCACAACATACTGTTCATAATACAAACTCCACATGTGAACCAAAACAAGTACCATCAAATATGAAGTAAGAACACAAGTCCCTCCAAAGTGAAAGAAAAATATACTGAGAGCGATTGACAAACCTGCCCGTATCACCAGATCCCAAGGGCTTTATAGGTTTAAAATGCTTCAAGCCTAATTGTTCTCCACTATCTAGAATCTGCAAAGCATGAGTCATATGGAACATGAGCAACCTAATATATGTATACACGAAGATTCCTGATATTTTCCTTGAAACCAATCAATTGAATGCGTGCCAAGTTCATGTACATTGACATATCAATCATAAAAAAAAATCATGCAAATTGTTACAAGCCTTCAAAGTGTTGAGATGAAGTGCCCATATGAATTTCATTATGTAAACAGATAATTACAATGCCTGGTTCTAGTTTATTCTTCTGTCTAGTCTAACTTCAGTTCACCATATATTCAGCAAGTTCTAACATTTAAGCCTTGACTCCATTTAAGTAGTAAACTTTTATCAGAATAAAGAGGTGCGCATACATTTATCAAAAGTACTATACCTTTTGAATAGCTCTCCAAGGTGAACTGTCCTTCCTATGGGGCTTTGGGTGAACTAATTTTGAATGATTACGCCATAAATCCTCTGGTTTCTGCATTTAGATATGGAGGTTGTCACAAAATTCTAATCCTTGGAATTATTAAAATTTGTTTTAGTATTTAATATTTAGATATTACCTGATTGGCGTCCGGAAGTTCCCTAACCGCTTCATCAACATTTTCAGCAGTTTCTTTCACCTGAGAGTCCACAAAAATGAATCTTGCAGCAAGACATAAAAATGTTTCTACCAGTCACAGTAAGACCATATATGAAGAATGTTATAAAATTCAAGTGCATACCTACTCAAACATGTATGCAAATATAAATGACATGCAAAAACAATGAAAAATAGAGTGTAGAATAAATCAATCAGCCATATAAAGGGTTGATACCAGTTTTGCACTGTCTTTTGCCGTAGTCTCAGGAATACAGTTCTGCAGTGGCTCAACATGTTCACTGCCATCTAATTGTACCCCAATAAAGTACTGTACTTCGCCCTGTTTACAGAAACCAATGAAAATTATTGGTTATTGACAGACAGCTCAATGTTAGCTAATAAACACAAAACATTTAGAACCACAAGAACTATGTCTCTTGTTGTGATGCTCATTTAGAACCCTGTACCTTTTGGTCACGCATAGGCTGCAGATGAAACAAATTCCAGAACTTTTTGCCTAGGGTCATTTCAGAGAAATTTAATTAATATGGCACCAAATATATATATACATATATATAATCAAAGGTCGGATTCTTAATCACCATTGAGGCCAAATCAAATGCAACAAATACACAAACAGATAGGCATTGTTGAGCTAGACTTCCATTAATTTAGATTTTAGAGTGCTCACTAGAATCTGGAAATGGAAAAAGTTAACCATACCAGTTTTGGTGTAGTTAATGAGCTGCACGGTAACATCTGTTTGATTATCAATTGCATCTCTAATTTTCCTCACAGTCGCAGGATCAGTTTCGGGGCCTTGAAGAAACCTGCATAAATTCACACAAAAGTACAGAAATCCGGAAGAAAAAAAAAAAAAAAAAAAACACTGAACTTTGAACATTTCCATATTTCAATGCTTTGTTACCTGCAATTTCTTCCTAAGATTTCTTCTCGACTATACTCTGTCAGCTCCAAGAAGCTATCCGATGCAAAAATCTGAAAATCCGAACAATCAAAATTATCAAATGAACATAAATTTGTGTGGAATATAAATTTGAACTAGGAGACTTACAATGGGATTATCAGGCAGCCTAGGATCAGTAATCACAAAATTCTTCTCTATACGTTCAAGTGTTGTAGCCAAGTCAATACCCTTTCTCATTTCCTTCTGCCTTACTTTGTCATCCACACTGTCAAACCTCTCATCATCCTCGCTCTCCTCATCATCCACAACCTCTCCACTATCAAACTCTTCAGTACTACGACGACTTTTCTTCATAATCCTAGAACAAGAAAATATTGCCTGTGATATAAGACTATATGTATATATGGATTCATAGAGTTCATTATGAAATTTTGATTTCCTCTCTTTATTCTCATTTTCCAGCTACTAAATGTGAAGTTAAACATAAAGGTGTCTCTTGAGAAATTTATATAGTACTAGTATATCACAATATAATACATATTGTCACACATTTCCTTTAAAGAAATTAATAGAGTACTAGTTTCTCACAATAGAATACCATTTGCATGTCATGCATTAAATCTGTACTAGCTTACAATTATGCACAAATTTATGGCATGCAATGAATCATATATATATATATAAACACGTGCATTTAGTTATATACACATATAATCGCATCTATTGAAAATAATGACTGGTGACAACAAAAAGAATACCCCATGAAAGAAAGTCGGCCAGTTTTTTTCTGTTTATTTTCAGGCAACTCGCTGATTCGCTGCATTGATCTTCTTGTACCACCATGTGAATTCCGCCTAGGAGGACCCATGTTCTCTGAGTTTCGCCTTCCTAGCGCCTCGGATCTTTCCTGTTCACCACCACCACCACCACCTCCTGACTTCCTCGTGAAGGGTCGATTCATTGATTCACTGAGTGCCCGTGGTCTCTTCACAGCCTGCACTAGCTCAGTCAATGAACTACTGGCCTTCTCCTTCTGACGAGCTGCGAGAACAGCTTACTAATTAGTGATCGACCACCATTTTCAAATGACAATATATATGACATTGTTTTGATTCTGTTATATATATATATATATATATATATTCATATATAGAAAATATGTTGTTACTCAATTGAAAAGGTATATTTGTTGAAAATGGCTCCAAAGTAGTCACTGAAAGTTTGCTTTTTAGATATAAATTATTCATGCACTGGTTTAGATACTTCGCACATATTTGGATTGACTTTTAAAAAGTGATTTTTGCTTTTCAAGTTCAAAAGCAATTTTGGAGAGTGTTTGAATTGGTAAGACTGAAAAGTTTTAAAATCCAAAAAGAGCATTCAAAAGAAGTTGACAGATACTTTCTTATTTAAGTTATGTTCCTCTTTTTCTTTGATGTAAAAGTTAAAACAAAAGTTATGTTCCTCTTTTTCTTTGATGTAAAAGTTAAAGCAAAAGTTATGTCTAACAGAACCTTTAGTTATCTTGCTTAGTGATAACTTGACAACATGGTACAACAGACTACGTGAATAAATATTCAAATCCCATTAATTATATGCAGATTACATTGACCTCCTAAATACTTTGAATGCTATATGTATATAAAGCCAATGAATTATTTTTCTTTTTCTTTTTTCTTTTCGGTAAGTAAGGCCAATCAATTCTATTAACAAATCAAGCATGCTCTTAGTATGAACATGCTATTTAGTGCTAATGAAATATATATATATATATATATCATCAAGCACCATCTATACATTAGGTATAATGTGGTCCATTAAAGCTTAGTGAGAATCTGTAATAGGATGTGTACAGTACCATCATATCGAATCAAAGATTCGGGCAGCCCATTGGGACGGACCGTCTTGTCCTTGAATCCTTCTGTATGCTTGCTTACCTCCACTTGCATACTGCATAAATCAACAAAGAAAAAGAATTATTGTTATCCACATAAATTATAACCAAAGTTTTATTATTATTATTTTCATTATTAGTTAATTAATTAATGCTTTATACTGTACAGGAAAAAGAATAGGATAAAATATACTGATATTTCCTATAATTTGTTCTAATTACATATAGGTGTTATGTTTGTAAAAAAGTTGCATTCATCTCCCTCTTGTCCAAATATTGACTAAAATATCCTTCAATTTATTGAAATGGCAAGGAACGATCATTTTTAAATAATAGAGGCATAATGGTCATTTCAAAGTGTTGAAGGGGGGTGAGTGTAATTATTTTACAAATATAACACTCGTGTATAATTAGACCAAACCTGAGAGGAGGTCAGTGTATTTTATCCAAAAAAGTATAAAGTTTGACAATTGTTTGCTAGTGGATTTGTAGGATAGGACGTGAAATGTTAAATCCTTGTTGTTTAGTGTTTACACTCTTCATTTAAATTTTATGCAATACATAGAGAGTGGCAATTCGAGAGGAACCACACCCATTCAAAAGAATTATATAATTTCGGTTTACACTATGGTCATAAAAATAATAATACTACATAACAATTGTCGTTTTTTCTTATATAACGTTTTTCTAACTCATTATTGAATTCAAATTCTTTTGAATAATTGTTCTCTATTCTTAGGTCTATTTTGGTTTAATGACTGAGTCGGAAATTGAGGTGATTCTATTCGGCTTTTTCTAAGAATGTGAATGCTTCAACATAGGAAACTGACTTTTCTTGAAAAATAGTGGATTTTAACAGTGGAAAGCAAAGAATCATTCAAAATCAAAATAGCAAGAGTAGAAAAATTGTTAAACTGTGAAGGCCATTACAAGTCATTTTTTTGTGTTATTAAAAGTCAAAACTATACCAACGAGAATTAATTCAGATGGTGTGATTTTTTATTCAAAAATGAGGGATCAAGTGTTCGGACTTTCTTAAGAGCAATATTATAAGAATGTGTACTCTTAAACTCAGGAATAAAAAAGAAAAAAAAGTCAAAATCTTAACAATTTCGATTGAATGGGTATCCAACAATTGTGTGAATTAAACCGGATCAAAATTGGACCGATTTAAAGACCCACATCCTGTGACCGTCAAATATTGAATCTTGAAAATGCCTAGAAAAAGATAGACCAGCTAGCCCTAAAAAAGTTGAAATTATTGGGTAAAAGAGGCCCACAATTCCATCCCTATCAAGCAAGAAGTGAATCTAGGAAATGGTAAGGATGTGGATAGCCCCAGTTGGCAAAAAAAGGTGAAGCATTATTGGAAGGACACAAGGCACTAATACTACATCCTCTTTGAATCTATCATATCCACTCAATTGGTAATTTGAATTTGAAGCATAAGCCCACAAAATAATGTCTAGTGTCTTGTCATGAATAGAACCTTCATGTCATGTGGCTCCTAGAATCCTATATATATATATATATATATATATAACTAGACAATAATAGGTTTTCTGTCACACCACCTTTGGTTTGGCTCTTTTCTTCTTTTCATTCTTTTACTTGTTTGCACTCAGGAACATTACAAGTAGGATTATAGGAGCCACATGACATGAAGGTTCTATTCATGACAATACACATTATTTTGTGGGCTTATGCTTCAAATTCAAATTACCAATTGATATATATATATATATATATATATATATATAGAGAGAGAGAGAGAGAGAGAGAGAGAGAGAGAGGTGGGGGTAAGTAGGGGAAAAGGGTAACTTTTAAGTTTAATCCAGTCTATAGATCCACTAAACATAGGTCTGTCCAAAAATGGAAAGATATATAGGAGAGAAAGATGGATAGTTGGATACCTTTCACATGACAACCTAAAGTTACTTTTTACTTTTAGAAAATTACAGTTCTCCCAAATCTTCCAAATAGAATTCTTCACAGCTATCCAATTCACTATGATCATTATTTATCTCTCATGTAAAAGCAACTGATAGTTGGGTACAAAATGAAAGTATCATCAAATTATATATAATACCTTTCTATGAGAGTACTTCTAAAATTAGAGTATATATATACACACACACACATATATTTCAAGTTTTATTACAAAAACTTGAAATATATAATACCTAAAAAAAATAAGATTTATCATCAAATTATATATAATACCTAAAAAAAGAAAAAAGATAAGATTTATCATCAAATTATATATAATACCTAAAAAAAAAGATAAGATTTATAATATGAAACTTACCCTATAAGTTTGAGTACTTTTCCAGTTTCGTCCTTGATAGGTGCTATAGTGAGCAGATTCCAAAAAGGGGTCCCATCTTTCTTGTAATTCAGTAACCTCCCACAGTAACTATTCCCCGCCTGCAGTGCTTCCCGGATCTTCGCCACATCCTCCGGGTCGGTTCCCGAACCCTGTAAAAACCGACTGTACCCACCATACCAACAAAATGTCTTAAATACCACTGTCAACGGACAGTTACAAAGAAGGTCACAATTAATCAACATTATTACCAGTTTCTGCCAACGACTTCTTTAGATGTATAACCCGTCATCTTAAAGAAGCCAGCACTCGCATACATGATCGGGTAGTCGGGTTTGGTAGCATCCGAAACAACGAACGTCTGTTGAAAAGTCGATAACGCATCTTTTATATCCTCGGATACCCTCAGATTTCCTCTTTCCTTCCCTGTATTGTATGGTAACAAACAAAATTCTCAAATTATTACCCAATTCCTAACTTATTACAGTTATTTTATTAATTAAAATATCTCATGTTAAAATATTCCCTGAGATATTGATTTTTTTTTTCTTTATTGTCGAAATTACATATAATTTCTAAATCCCAAATTTAAGAGTATACTTTACCTGCCGTATCATCGGATAATTCGCCGGAGCTCCGCATTGAGTTACCCGAATTCCTGGTTGAACTCCCGGGTTTGTTATTCGAGTCATCACCCGAATTTCTCACTTTAACGCCTTTCAACTTACCAGTTTCGTTGTCCGTTTTGAGAACCAGTCCCCACTCCGCTGCTCTTTGAGCGGCGGTGCCGACTTCACCCGGTGACTTTTGACCGTCTTGATCGTTGATGATCGCCGAGACGGTCTTCTGGACGAAGGGTGGCGATTGTGGTGGCAATATTGATGGTGGTGGTAGTGGAGTAGTGAGGTCCTTGAGGGCCATCCATGAGGTGATTTCTTCGGCGTTTGCTCGACCCGACTTGGAGGAAAGCTTGGCTTGCTCCGGCTCGGGATTGTCACGTGGATCTATCCAGCTTTTCCACGTGGGCTGCGAGCGAAAGGTCGGGTTGGTGGGTCTGGAATTGTTGGTGGAGGGGTTGAAAACTTCCAGCGAGCCTCGCGGGTCTCTGGGCAGTGGTGGTATGAGGGACGATGGCTTTTGTTCATGCTCTGATGGTTCCATCTCTGCATGAATGTCACACTTCAAATGAATAACATGCAATATTTACACCTGATCAACGCATATGTGTATATATATATATATATATACACACACATATATCTTTCTATAAAAGAAAACCACACTGTATATCCTACCTACGTCTGAACCTGTAAGGAAGAATAGACCTAATTTTGTCATCATAAATATATGTATATATCACGAACGACTGCAGTCTAGCGTGAATTTCTTGCCACGGAAATATATATATTTATATCAAAAAAACGGTAGTAACACTGATAAAATACTCACTATCAAGCATGAGAATAAAGATTTGAGACAACTATTGTGTCAAAGTTTAGACCTGTATCTGGTCTGTTATTTGAGTCGTGGATTGACGGAGACCATTACTGAGCAAGTACTCTACCTAACACTATATGCATATATTAATTAGAAAAAGATGGAAAATGTTATGTGCATTGTAGATATACGATGCTTTATATATATTGTATATACAGTATAAATTCCCTTGTAAAAATCTAGCTATATGTATATCACACGTATATATGTGGTGGGGCGCACACTGAGACCAGTTGGAGTTGAGGCTTGAGAGTGATGTTTCGTAACTGGTGAGTGGTGCATGATACACATGACATGAAGGTTGAGAAGAACATTGGATCAGTTAATAGTAGCATTCTCAGGGGTTTTTATGTCATTTCAAGTACCCCAAATGAATAAACATATGTTAGGTATGCTTTGCTCACAACAAAGGCCTCTGAGCACCTTACATTTTCAAGGACAGTTTGGTCAGCTGGGAACATATTGGGTCAATACCAAAGACAAGATAAATGTATAACACTAGTTAGAAACAGCTAAAACTTGGATTCCTACCCAGAAACTAAAGACAGTGTCTCTCTGGGTAGTTTGATAATTAAAGAAAAGTGTGCAACACAGACCATCTCTTTGCTGTCCATGAGAGTGATGGTGAGAGAGAACATATATGTATCCTCACCATCACATTTAAGGCATTGATTATAACTCAAAAAAAAAAAAAAGATATTTTGATGTATATATTGACTAATAATTAAAGATGATTTGTATATATTTGTATATATAAAAAGGTGCAATGTGTTTAATTAATAAACTAAAAAGACTGATCATATATTTTAATTAATTAATAAAAAGATCTTTGTGAGAGCAGTAAAGATCAACAAAAGGGAGTGAAAGCAATTGAATATTTTTCAACGAAGTTACCTAAAAAAGGTAATGTTTATTTACAAAACTGGCTATTAATTTCCTGGTTTTGTGACATAGTAATGCAACACAACTCAATATATATTAATGGATTGTAAACCTTTCATTGCTTGGAACCAGAAAAACATGTACAAATTAACTCGATCGAATCTCAAATATGTTTCTTTCATGTGTTGAGAAGCAAACCCATATATGAAACATTAATCCAAATCCAGAACTTAGATTGGTTTCATCTTTCTAATTCTAGCAAACAAACAGAAAGTGAAGAGATCGAGCTAGAATTAATGATTAAATACCATGAGCTAGATTGTCAGAGAAGTACCTCAAATGAAGCAGAGAAGAGAGAGCTAGCTTGCTCAAATGATAGACTTTTGCCTAGCTTCTTCACTCCAAAGAACAAACGAATCGAAGTATATATGTGAGGAAGAAAATGATCGACTTGATTGATTGAGAGAGAGAGAGAGAGAGAGTTAAGCAACAAAGCTGATAATTGAGAGAGTAGAGATTGGAAGCGACGAGAAGAAAATGAATGAGAGAAGACTTTTTAATGGTGAACAGGCTGAGAAAAAAGAAATATTTAGAGAATGATTGTCGAAAAGGTTTGGCTTCCCATCCCTGTGTGCCTACAATTCACATGGCTCTACACGTACTCCTATATATGCCTTAAATTCAATCATGAAAGATTATTGAAAAAGAAAGATAACTTTTTCCATCAAACAATTGTTTGTTTTTTGGGCTTCAGAAAATCAAATCTCCCCACCTGTGACCAGACTGGAACCAAGCAGAAGAAGACGCAGAAATAGAGAGAGAGAGAGAGAGAGAGAGAGAGAGAGAATGTGTGGGAGGCATGGAGTCTTGCTTCACATGTCCTTATGTCTGGCTAATGACAAAACACAGAGAGGCTAAATTCACTTTTAAATACAGGAGAAAAATAGTTCATTTCTTGGAAATTTATAGGCCTGTTTGGGAGCTTCGAGGGCTCAAAAAGTCCTCCAAATTTCAGAAGTTCGTTTTTAAAAAGAGAATGCAACGTTTTGTTACGTAAAGGCCTTTTTGAAAAGGTAAAACAGTGCTGCTTTTATTACCTCTTTTTAACAAGTCAATTTTATTTTTAAAATTAAAATTATTATTTTACTAATTTGTCCATATACTTTTCATAAATTGACAAAATTATCCTGTACCCTTTTGGTTCTTCGTTTCTAGCTTCACCGTTGCACTGCTACCACCGCCTTCCACTGCCACGCTGCCATTATCACCACTGCCTTCCCGTGCATGTCATGCTGCTTTCGGACTTTCAATTAGAGGCTTGCAATAATTATAAAGAATAAAAAATAATATTGTCAAAAAAATTAATTTAAAAGTTAACAAAATGCACTCATCAAACATCTTTATTCTAGCGAATTCCTTCTAACAAAATTGTTGTAATGAAGGCTTTATTAATGAAGAATTTTTGATAACATAAAGTTCTTTCAAACGAGACCTTATTATGCTACTTAATCAGTTTAAAATAGACTTTTTGATTATTGACTTTTGAAAAAGGTCTTTACATATATGTAATTAAACATCATTCTTTTTTTTCTTTTTTTTAAAAAATCTTTTAAAGGAAGGACTTTTTGGAGGCTTAGTGAAACTCCTCCTAAATGAGATAAAAAGAAAAATCTTATTAGTTATGGATTCTTCCTATACACAAAATTCCGTACTATATAATAATTTCTCGGGTGCAATAGAAACTACTTATACAATGGTTTGCTTAGTTTAGGATAGGTTGGCTTTACGATCAGTTGTTGGGAGTGGTAGCTATAGAGTAGAACTGTGCTCTTCAAGCCGAAAGAAATTGCTACGACTTCTCACCAACGTGATCAAATGGTATCCAATAAAATTTCACACCTTTCGTGCACAAAGTAAAGCTTATATACTTAAGTGGTGTTTTAAATCATTTTCTTATACTATGTGAGCGAGGTTATTGTAACAATTAAGGCGGGATCCAGTTACTGATACAAGCAAAATTTTTACACGAGAAAATGAGTCATCACCAAATATATTAATTTTATTAAACTTTTTGATGATGTATTATTTATTTATTAATTAGAATCATATAATTTTAGACCATAAAATAATTTTTCATACAAGCAAGTGAATGAAAAGAGCTTATATAATCTTAGAATTATTTTCTAATGGAAATTAATGGTGAAGTTGCTTGAGAAAAAAACAAGATTTTTCTAATGCGACAAAACTTGTGATAAAGTTTCACCTTTGAGGTGAAGTTGGATCCTTTTTAGGCTCTCAGACAGAGCATGTGACAAGCCCTAGTGCCACGTGTTAATTTGAACTTACAGAAAATTATTAAAAGAAATGAAAAATATTTTAATGCTGCTGGATAATCTGGTATATGAATGTTGATATATTTTAACTTGTAACAAGATATAATTAGTTGACGCCACTGATGGTATCAATTTAAGTTTGCATAATTTTTCTTAATGAATTTCATGTGTGTTTTGCGCATGCTTTTACTCTCCTGCTTCGCATATATTCTTATTCTATATAATATAAAATTTCTCGTTTTTGTTTCGTCACTCTCTTTGTATGATATAAAATTTATTGTTTTCACACTACTGCACCCACTTAAGCATCAACAATGGAGGAAACTATATTCAAAATATTCACCTTGCAAGTAAGTCTAGTTTTTAGCTAACTTTTCCACCCGCTTGATGTTTTATACTCCTTGTTATGCGTTTATTGTAACTATTTGTAACTATCTGATTAATCTCCAAGATAGACTTGCATCAAGACGAAAGAGTAGATATTGATATTTGGTTATACATTGAACAGAAGGTAAAAAAAGGGACCCAGAAAAATCTAATGGACCCTTGACAAGGCAGGATTTAGGAGACCATAGAACCGACTTTGATAATAGCAAATGGTGGTGTCAGTGGACGAGTCTTTGTAAGAATGTTTAGGGGTTTTGCTGTTAAGAGTAATGGAAACAAAAATAATAGTAGAGTGGGGTAATCTTGGAAATAATCTACAATTCCAAACTCCAAATTATTGGATCACCCCAAAACATTCTGGCTGACAATATTAAGTAGTAGAATATAAATAAAAAAAATCCCATATTCAAATTCAGTGTAACCTTTTAGACAATAGTAGTGTTTTTTGAGCTCAAGTTTTAACGCAATGGTAAAGTTGTTTCATTGTAATCTGAAAGTCGTGAATTTAAAATCAAAAACAGTCTCTCCATACAAAGGTAGGGCTGCGCACAACTTATCCGACTAATACAGTACAATAACAAAGTAAAACTGCGTACAATTTATCCGACTCATACATTACAATAACGGAAACTTTGTGCAGTGAACTAATTCTTTTAGTACTTTTGAGACCGAAAGGGCTAGCCGAAGAAGCTAGTGGAACACCTCTGACCCCTTTAATTGTTTCAAGTGGGACGCATGATAGGCCTCCAAAATCATTTTACTTAAAAGATAATTAGAACTTTCTCTAACACTTTAAAATTTCATACAAATCAATTAAAGAAACTTAAGTTTCAAACAAATAGATTATTATCGTGACTCAAAAACCTTTCAGACCTTACCTTCACAAATTGACCACTTTACAGCTTGTGATCCAAAGTTGGGATCAGTTTTCAGTAGCTTTCACAACAAGTCCACATAACTCCTTTGATAGCTACACACTATATATGTCAAAAAAAACAACCAAAGCCTTACTTGCAGTGATGTTGCCATTTTGATCTCTATCTAAATAGCCAATGATCAACCATGGACCTTGTTAATGTATTGGTAATTTTAGCTGCATCTCCAAATGAGATTTTTGGTTTAAACTCACCCATTAATTAATTTTTTTTATAAATAAATAAATAAAAACTAATTGGTGTTGAAGTTGTAGTAGGCCCAACAAGCATTGGGGCCCACGAGCATGTGAATTACTTCTTTGGGCTATCATCTTTGTCTGGACACGGCTTTGCTACGTCACATCCCACACCATTTGTGGGCCGAGCCCGAGTACCTTCCTTTTCGTGGTAGGCCCACTTTTTTTTTTATAGGATAGAAGTAGAACCTAAGTGGTCCCGCCCATTTGCTTTGTCTGAAAAAACATAATACTGTAATAATATTTTTTTTAAAAAAAATTCCCGGAGACTTCAAATTATTACTAAATCATGATACAATATAAAGTTATCAACTAAATCAGTATGTAAATCATATTTGAAGGAGGAAAAAGTCTTGGTTGGAGAAGCAAAAATCCAAAATGTCTTTTCGATTTGAGGATAATCTTCTTTAATGGGTCTCAATTCTCATTGGTTGGAGTATTTAGGTCTGGAAAATGATTTCCAATAACCTTCTTTTGTCATTCGAGTAATTAAAGAGTTAAGCTGGCTCAGTGAATCGATTTTAGGTCAAGTTTGTATAAAGCTATTTTGGGCCAATCATTAACAGCACGTACCCAGTTCTAAATGGCTCTTAGAAATAGTAGTAGACACTCCTGAAAACTCAAACTCAGCCTAACATGTGGTTTGCAAACTAAATTACCAATTTACCCGTGACTTGATCTACTAATTTGGGGAAGTGGACTTAAGTGACCTTTTAGAGGAAGTTTATAGAGAAATTATTACGGTTGATCACACACTGAAAAGACCGAATAAAATTGACACATTTGTTTGAGTGTTTATTTGTGATTTGGCTGTCTGTCCAAAATCATGTATAATAAATTTTCAAATTTATGACATAGACCCTGAGAAATTATCTTATTAGTTTGGTCCAAAAGACAAAAATCCCTGGTCTTTTTTTTCTTTGATAGTTAAGACAAAAGACTAAACTTACTTTGTCCTAATTAGATAGCACTCAAGAAACCATTAATTCATCCTATTATTGAGTTCCAAATGAGGGGATTAGTCAAGAATTTCTTTTATGTGAGCAAAAGGTAATAATTAAAAATTACAAAAGGTCACTGCTTACTTATTTGTCACTATTTATCTTAGTTTTTTTTTCTTGACAAGATTAATTCTCACAACAGTACGCATAAATGGAATTGTCATCTTAGGTGATGGAAGGCGGTGACGACGGTGGTGGTGGTGGTGATGGTGGTGGAAGGCGGTGGAGGTGGCGGTGGTGGAAGGCAGTGGAGGTAACGGTGGTCATGGTGAAAGGCAATGGAGTGTCGGTTCTCCTACCTAATGAGATAATGTAAGTGAAAAATGACATGCATCATCATGTTGATAATGTCATCCCCAGTCACATAATCTCATTGAGAACTTGAGAATTCGAACTCTACATAATTTGTGTGAAGTGTTTGTTCTCCTAATACCTTCACTAAATTAAATCTTAATTTTTTTTTTTTGAAAGGAAAGTAGAATCTACTTAAGTTAGCGCCACTAGGCTCTGACACCCCCCACAGAGTTAACATCCGTTAAAAACTAACGGTTCAAATGCTTTTACCATTTTGCCCTCTTATATTTAATCATTTTGTACTTGAACTTGCTAGCGTCATTGATAACGTAGACCCCTCCTATACGAAATGTCCTAAATACCCTTGATATAATGAGAGTATTTACGAAATGTCCTGAATATATATATATATGAAACCATCCCCAACCATTGCCAAGAAGATGACTTCAGCTCCACCAACAACACTGCCCATCTTCTTCTTCCCTCAAACTCACGCCACCGTCACGGTCATAGTCATGGCCAAATTTTTGCAACTCCTAATCCAAATCACCACCATTATCAAGAAAGCACTTCATGTCACCCACCACATCTGCAGCTTCCAAAACTGTTGGTCAAAAAAGAAAAATCTTGGCAGAAAGAAACGAATCTTCTACTTTTGGCAGAAAGGAAAATGTTGATGGATTGGTGTTAATGGATTGGCGATGGTAGATCGGCGTTGATGGAATGACAGTGGTAAGAACTCCAATCGTCGCCTTTCAATTTGATTTTAGTGATAGACCACCGCTTGAAGAAAGCCCAACCCTAATTCATTATTGGTGAGCTTGATGTGTGCTAGTGATGAACTAAAATTAGGGTTAGGGTTTGAATAGTAGAGAGAGGTAAGAGGAGAATCTATGTGCGTGTGTGTGTGAGAGAGAGAGAAAAAAAATAGATGATTATGGGAAGTAGAAAGAGAGAGGTTGCGGGTTGTGGCGACGGTGGAAGAGGTTGTGGGTTGTGGCAGTGGTGGAAGGTCGTGGTTGTGGCGGTGGGTAGTGTGTGTGTATTACCTTTCTATATATATATATAACAGAAAATATATATAAATTACAGAATCCCTAAATCTATATAATTTTTATTTTTGCCAATATACTGATTTATCAATAAATTATATATATAAAGTTACTGAATATAGTATATATGAAGTTATATATTTTTTTAATTTTAAATTATGTTTTTAATTGATAAATTTTGTTATGTATGATTATATAATTTGATTTTAATATTAATTAATGTATTTAGAATTAATTAAAAATATTAATTATTAGTAATTTGTAATCAAAGTGGTTGGAAGCCATAAAACCTAGAGAGAGAGTAAACTGAGAGGGAGTAGAGAGATGAAGAGATTATAGAGAAAATGAAGTAACAAGGATATAAGCGTCCAACTAATTGAAGTTAAAATTGTACTTTCAAATAGGAAGGGTAGTTTTGGTATTTTAACTTTTCAAATTAGTTGACTTTTGACGTCATTGACGGTCAACTAACATCAGGGGATGTTAGGGTATGGTTTACCAAACCTGAAAGAAGTTAACCACAGTCAAAAACACAAGTATTGTACATAGGTATTAGACAGAAACCTAAGAGGGGTGTTAGAGCATTTTACCCTACTTTCATATATAAGGTTGAAGATTCCTATTAATATCACTAATAATTAAAACAAATAACAAATTTATTCAAAAGATGGGATCATGACCAAACGTATAGATGGGCACCACCAATTGTGAAAAAGGCCGCATTAGATGTGGATAACAATATGAAGTAAGGTGTGTCGTAACATATAAAAATAGCCTTGTTTTGGAATGATGCCATTGCAACAATCCCTTGTTTGAAGTGTCACTTCATGTCCTTGAGTTGTTTCCTCATATGGTTGTAGAATTAACATAAATTTGTTTTTTAAAATTAAGATGTTTAAGGAATTGTTAGTAGGCACTTTTTATAAAATGGATAAGCTTGGACCACTTATTTGGAGATGGGAATCAATTTCAGTGTTTCTTTGTGATTGGGGATTTCCATTTCTACCACTAAGTTAGTGTTTGGTGCATATTTTAGCTACCATAAGTTGTGTAATCTGAATCACTTGATTTGTCACCCTCAAGAGGTTAACATATCAATGAGCAACTCCAAATTTTTATCCAATAAATTCAAAGCCAACAATTCCTCTGCCACGGCAAGTACGTGTCTTATCAATCCTAAGGTGTGTTGTTTGAATTCATATATCCAAGCCTAATTTCATTGGACCTGTATGCTAATTGACAAATCATGAATTATGTTATCTGAAGTAATGGCTCTAAGAAAGGCAATTCAATGGATGTTGACATCAAGTTGAGTTTGGAAGTGATGCACTAGCACTTAAATAACGTATCAGAGGAGTTTCAACTGGTTCTTTTGATGTACCCTTTTTTGTGCAAGATATAATTTTATTGTTGAAGAAAGTTGGAGAGTTCAAAGTTAAGTCATTTAGCGAAGACATGTGATGCACTGGTTTTTTATTTTTTTACAAAGTAAAAAGTGAATCACTCTGAATATATTGTGGAAGAGGTATAATAAAGATTTCTTTTTTTCTTTTTCCTTTTTCAAACTAACATGCTTTCTTTTAAAAAGAAAAAAAGAAAATTTTATTACATAAACTGAACTCAGAATCTCCAATTCAAATAATTTAACTTTAATTCTTCTAAACTCAAATCCAAAACCACATATATGTTCCATTGAAGTCAAGTCACACAATTAAACTCTCTAATGTGAAGATACTAACTCTTGATTGAATTAAGTGAAAATAGAGAAAATAAGGAGAGGGTGATAATGAAAAGAAAAAAGAAGAGCGAAAAAATATTTTATCACTTATCTCTTTTGCAATTTTTTACTTTTTGAAATGATAAGAAGAAGAAAGGAATAATTTTGTCAACTTTATTCAGTTAAAAAATGTATCTAAGTAGTTCATGTGATTTCATATGAATAATTAAAGAGTAATGCTACTTAGGCAGAAACTTTTATATCCATTAGATTCATGTGGTAAGTCCCACCACATATATTTTTTTTTTTTATGGTTGGGCTATTAAAATAATATGTTGTTATGAAAAACCAAACCTCATCCCTTGAGCACACACTTCAATATTAGTTAGACACTCCTACCGCCACTTCATCACTGTCTTTTGTTCATATAATACGCAACAATAATATTTATCTACAATACTGAAAGCTTAGGCCATTTATTAAAATAATTTTAAAACATTAATTAATTTATAATAATATTGTCTCTCTCATTTTGAATATAATAAATAAACGTTATAAATTATATTATTAACTAAATCAATAACACAATTTTCACTATCTTAAAACCAAATAAAAATATTAATCTCACTCAAATAATAAAGCATCCATAACAAACATTAAGTATACATCTCATAGAATTAGCATATTTTTTATATCATCGTCAATATCTCTCAACATTAATACACTATTAACATTCTAATATATATTAATGATGAAGTATTATTGACAAAAAATAAAGGAGTGATATAACTTATATTACTTTAACTAATATGTTATACTATATATCTCGGGACACTAAAAAATAAATTAATTTCATAATATTCAGATTAAATGGTTTAAACTTATCAATTAATCTAATTGAGTTTTTAGACACATGACTGACTAATTAGAATTTGAAAAAATATAAGAAAATGGTCTAACTTATATTACTTATAACTGTTATATGTTATACTATATATCTTGGGACACTAAAGAACAACTTAATATCATAAAACTAGATGTTCAAAATAAATGGTTTAAACTCGTCAATTAATCTAATTGAGTTTTTAAACACTTGACTAATTAATCAGAATTTGACAAAATAGAAGTAAATGGTCTAACTTATATTACTTGTAATTGTTATATGTTATATTATATATCTCGGGACACTAAAGAATAAAATAGTCTAACTGTGTCTGGATAATATATGTGATATATGTAATTTTTAATTGTAAATTTTTCTTTATATGCCCATACGTTGAGTTAGGTGTGTAACGCCTAGTATGAAAAGTGAGAGTGACTATTACTGAAGAAAGTAATGTCCTCTATTGGATTGGTTATGGAAAGTGTGAGTATAAAGTCTCACTATGTTGTATAAATGTCGACATAAAATTTTTTATGGGAGACATTGAGTGTCGGTCTATTAATAGAAAGGAAATAGAGAGTGGACATTGAAAATAAGGTGTAGGAAATACATATATATGCATATATATGGTGTGAACATGATGCTGAACCCTAATGAGACATTAGATGTATCATATCTTATATTGTAAGATATATTTATAGTAAGTGGATTCGACAGTGGGTGTATTAGGTGCAAAAACTTTTATTATTGTTGGGTGACCAAACTCATTTGTACATATATGTGATATACAATAGAGAGAATATGTATCAGATGATTAAAAGTGGCACCGAAAGTGATATGTATTTTAGTGAATTTTATTGATTTCTTGAAGACCATTTGGCATAAGTAATGATTCATTTATAAATTGCAAGTCCATGTCTTTATTTAAAAAATTAGTAATTATTTTTTTAATAAATCAATGAATACTAATAGATTTAAGAATGAAATAAATGAACATTTATACTATAAATAACATATTAGAACATAAAATTAACAAAAATAATAATACATGTCAAAACAAATAGTGTGAAAATATGGTAGAAAAACTCTACCCATATATGTTTACATATTTTTAACATTCTAAAACAAATATACAATCTTAAGCATTATATTTTATACATTTAAAAATAAATTAATAAATATTAACATTAAAGTATTATTTTTAAAAAAAATCTTATATTACTATTTTTGTAGTGATTAGCTTTCCAAAATAAATTAAGTAATTATAGTTATTGGTCTATTATTAACATAAATAACATGTTGCCATTATGGTTGGAGCCTCTACATCCAGAATAATTGGAGAAGGTTTGTTATACTTCATAGCAACAACTATATTTTTATATATATCAAGTTAGGGGGGTTGCTAATCAAGGCAGGTACCCGTTGGGTATGACTATAAACCCATACCCGTCTCGAACCCGAGTTGAATTTTTTTAAAAAATTCATACTCACCCCTACTCCTATTAGAGTCATACCAAATCTCTTCCATTAGGGGCGGGGCGGGATGGAAACCCATCGGGGAGGGAAAAATTTGTCACCCCTAACAACATGCATCCAATGAATGTGAAAGTTTTTGTCTAACAATTTTGCCTAAGTATAATTTTCTATAATTAAATCTTTACATGTTTTTCAATGGTAGAATTGGAATTTAAAATATACAAATTGCTGACATCATAATTTTTCGTCATTGACTGTGTTAACTACTAATGGAAGAGAGGTTTGTGTTATCTCGTATTCAAATCTCAAGGGAGGTTAGTGTAATATGACAAACAAGTTGAGAGGTCAATGTATATTGATTGAACTTAAAAAAAAAAAAAAGAATTAATGCATTAAATAAGGGGATTACTCTCATTTCTTTTAGAAGAAAGTTATTGAAATTATATTAAATGATGTTTGAAACTACTAAATCGGTATCTTATAATTGAAATTGGAAAAAATTTAGTTCCACTTTCAATAGTACGAAATAAAAAAAGTTGATTTGGTGCTCGATCTCAAATATAACCTGAATGATTTTATTTTTTGTTAACCAGAAGAGTTTCAGTAGTGTGAAATGAGAATTTTTGAGAAAGTTAGATTCCAATAACTATTTTATTTTATTTTTTTGCATAAAACATTTTTTATCACTTTTTCAAAAAACTAATAATAATCAGAAAGTGTATTTTCTTGTAAATTTTAATGTTTATCAAGTTATAAAATAATATTTTTCTACAACTTGTAATTTTGTTCATCCTAATTTCTAACAAACTACATGCAAAAAAATAATTTTTTTTCTTTAATTTGCTCCACTTTCTTTTACTTTCATTATCATCATCCTTGTCTTAATCTCATTTAAATAAGGTCGGCCACATGAATTCTTTCTCCAATTTTTTTTATTACTTGCCATTTTTCCTCTCATATTTAACTTTTTTAAGTCATTTTTAATCACTTCATCCGACGTTATTTTTGTTAGTCATCTCCGTCTTTTACCTTCCATTATAACTATAATCTTCCTCGTTTCACCGATATGTAGTAACCCTTGTGGGCGGGTGCATAGACAGACACTGAGCTGAGCTACCACACTGACAGGGTACAAGGTGCTCAATCCCACATCGCCTGGGTGTGGAAAAGGGGATGTGCTTATATGTAGTATGTTCTCTTCAAATGGTATAAGGCCTTTTGGGGTAAACCCAATAGCAAAATCGTGCGGGCTATGGCCCAAAGCGGACAATATCATACCATGTGTTGGAGCGGGGTATTACACGATAGGTGTCCAATATGTCAAAACTTCTAAGTCGACTCTCTAATTTTTCACCAAAAGACGTTATACCTAATTTTTCTTTCACATTCTCATTTGTGACCTTATTCCTTTTAGTCACTTCACTCATCCACATTAACATTTTATTTCTGTTACATAATCGCATTGTTCTTATCTCTTTTTTTAAGATCCAATATTTTCCTCTCATATAACATAATTAGTCTAATAAGCCGTCTATATAAAAATTTTCTTTTGAGCTTATATGATATTCTTTTATTATATAATACGGAGTAGTTTTTTTTTTATTTAACCAAACAAACTCATATTTGAGTTAACCGTGTGTTTTGCACTAGTCAATCTTACTAGCAAAAAAAAAAATTCTCAATAGCAGGAAAAAGAAATCAAAATGAGTGCTTCAGTGACAACCTTCGCATGTACGCACAATCTTCTCTCAAATTCAAAGCCTAAGATTGCTCTTCAATTCCCAAACAAGTCTATGCCATTTCAAATACTTGGTGTGCACAGGCCATCTTATCGTCTCTCTTCCAAGAAAACCAGCGGTTCAGTAGTAGCATCCATTGCCACAGCGTAATAAATTTTGCACAAGTGTGTGTGTGTGCATATCTATACCACACACACACACACACATATATATATCGTCTTGGTAATGGTTTGTATATGTTTTTGCAGGGGTGCTGAAGAGGTTCTTCCCCCTGTTCTTGATTCTACATCTGATCCACCTTGTCTCTTTGATGGGACCACGAGGTTTTGCTCAACTTCATTCTGCTTTGTTTCTCAGTATTGTACTACAATTTTTATGCATATCTCTCTTTCACACACACACACACACGGGTTCATCTAGTGGATTGAACGCTTGCTTATAATTCTACTTTCTAGAGTATATAATTTGAGAATTTTGAACAGTTTGTTTCACGTAATGTTTAAAGTGGGTCTAATAGTCGCAACGCCTCACGCATACAAAGGCATTATATCATGAAATGTTGGGGTTTCATTTTATTTTTTTAATATTATTTGTCGTGCTTCAGTAGTTCAGTGTCTCGATGGAGATGTGCCTTCCAATGGACCAATGCTATTGTTAGGAAGAAAAAGAAAAATAATTGAATGATCCAATTTTCAGTACGTAAAATTGTCCAGCAAATTGTGTTAAAATTGATTTGTGATTATCATATTGGTGATAGTAAAATATAAATTTAGCAGGATTTCAGTTTGAACATACCTATGGAGGGATGGCAATTTCCTCCATCTCCGTGGGTCATGGTCACCCCCACCCCTAATGGGATGGGTTTGGGAACAGCTTAAAAGGAGTTAGGGCGGGGATGGGGTAACGAGGGGGGAACTCATGGAGACAGGGAGTTGGGGAAGGGGTCCTATGCTCTGCCTTGTTTATGTGTTAAATTTATTTTTAATTTTCTTAATAAAATCTATCAAATACATGCATATAATTTTAAATCCATAATACTGTTTTTTTCTTCTTCTTTTTTTTAATTATTTGTCAAATGTGTATCATACTATCATAATATATCAAATAAGACTAAAAGAACATCCTTTTTTGAAGGAAAAAAAAAAAGGTGGGGCGGGACATGGACGGGGTTGTGGATGTAATCCTCCGTCCCATACCCACCCTGGTGCCATTTCTATTCTAACCTATATTTGCACGTTTTTCTTCTGACCACCAAATTGTTTTTTTCTCTGCTTCAAGGTTATACACCTCTTACATTTGTCCATATGCACAACGGGTTTGGATCACTCGGAACTGCAAGGTTAGCTTCAATTTTACAACATTTTTGTTCAACTCTTCTAATTTTCTCGTGTTCATGGATGAATGTGAGTTATTATCATTTTCAATTTGCTAGTAATGTGTACTCTTCCTAAAATGAAAATTTTTAGGGTGTTCTACCATGCATATGGAGGTGTTTGGAATTTCTATATGATTATTTTTATTTCTAATGTGCAGGGGTTGCAGGACGAGATCAAGTTAGTTCCTCTTGATCTTGGGAATAGACCTGCTTGGTACAAGGAAAAAGTCTACCCAAAAAATAAGGTAGCATTTCTAAAAACCATGTTACCCATTTGAGAACTTTGATGCTGGAAAGCTATTTGGTGGATGAATGACAAATCCATAAAGACATCAAATGAGAACCTGAAGCATTAAGAACGCATACGTCATTCGTGTACTTCTTTTTAGAAGTTCAAAATAACCTTACTTTTCTCAGGCATTTTCAGAAGTATTTAAAATCTCCTGGTAAGTGGAATTGGCTCTTATAATGGTATAAGATAGTTTCCAGTTGATTTTGAAAACATAAACGTGCTTGAAGAAAGAGCTCTCCACAATTATGTTAGGGCCAAGCATGCTGTATTTTTGTCTGAGTATTTTAATATAGATTTTGACAGGAAGGTTGTCACAGATCAATTAAAAAATGTGATTTGAACAAGATTGGAGTCACCATATCCTTTTGCACAGTGATTTGAACAAATATTCTATATTGAGATTATGTATGGCTATCCTTTAATATTTATGCCATAAAATTGTCTGGCTTATACTTCCAAGGTATAAAAGCATAAGGTGCAGGGAGAAATACTTTGGTGGCTGAATTGTTAAAAGAATTTATTTTATTTTATCTCGAGCTCCCCTTTAGGGAGGTGGAGATCATACCACCCAGACCAAGGTCCCCATGGTAGGTAAAGAATATTTCCCGTGACAACCTTGTATTATGAGTCGTGAGTTTATTGTTTTCTTCTTAAATGCCAGGGCACTTCAATTTTTTTGTATTTAAATTTTTTAAGATTAGATCCTTTTCCAACTGTATAATCTAGATTCTAGAGAAGACAAACGAACTCCGGCAGGCAAAAGAAAACTCAAACTATTATACTGCACTTTGGCATGCCTAAAATTGTACCCTTAATTATGCTACATAATCTCAATTGATGTGGTTTTCTCTGATTAGGTAGTGGATGAAGAACCTCAGGCACCTCCCAACATGTCCAAAAAAGAAAATTATTTCAATTGAATATTTGGATGTGATTGAATAAACCTTCAACATGATTTTCCCTAGACACTTATGAGACCCTGATTCCTTAGCCCCTTTGGTCTATGAAATGCTGGCAGAAACCTTATTACGCCATTTTGACTGTTTTGGTTGTTTTGTACTTTCTATTCTTCTTCTCTACATTCTCCACACACTTGCCTGTCTTTTGAGAAAAAAACATTAGTATAGCTTTTTGAGAAGTCCTATTTCCCTTCCGACTTCTAAAGTTATTCTTTATAAAATACAGGTGCCTTCATTGGAGCACAATAATGAAGTCAGAGGGGAGAGTCTTGACTTGATGAAATATATTGATAGCCACTTTGAAGGACCTGTACTTTATCCCAATGTAAGAAGGAGATTGTTCACTCTTTTGATGTAAAGTCAACCTTCTAAAGCTTCAAATTTGAAATCTAAAGCATTTTGAAAGTCAGCAGGAGCCTACCAAGAGAGAGTTTGCCGAGGAGTTGCTATCCTACACTGACACCTTCAATAGAGCTGTGATCACTTCCCTAAAAGGAGATTCACTGAATGAAATCAGTAAGGCTCAAGACTTGCTATGTTCTGATGTAATATATTCTAAGAGGGTCCTTTACATTTATACAGTTTATGACTGACTTGCTTTAATAACCTGCTGTGGTAGGTGCTGCTTTTGATTACATTGAAACAGCTCTCTTAAAATTCAATGATGGACCTTTCTTCCTTGGCCAATTCAGTTTAGTAAGTTATACGATTGTCTAAAATGCTTAGTTGGCTTGGCAACTGTTCTTTTATCTCTTGAAATAATAGTAATCTGTTTCTATACTAAATAAATGACTCTTCACGATTTACATTAAGAGTGTTTTACGCTTGAATATGACAAAAATACACTTCCAAAAATAAAAGATGTCATGTATGACTCCCAAAAATACCTTTCTTTCAAAATGCTATCCCAGCCTTTCCATGACAGTACATGTTATACAACTCCCCCATCTCTGAAGGGGACTTATCCTGGCCGGCTCTTGATAGTGGACCTTGACTCATTCTTCCAGAAGGAGCAAAGGCTATCCTGCACAAATTTAGGGTTGTGCATCATGTCTTAACAACATAAAATATGTTTTTTTCTCTCATCTGATATTGATCATTGATTTCATGCATAAAAGGATCATCATTCTCTTGATTTTGATCTTCTTTGATTGATACCCTAGTATGTATGGATTATAATACACCAACGGAAGACTGCAAGAGTAATTATGGATTATGATAAATCAATGAGGATTACAAGAGTAACTATGGATTATAATTATTCCAATTGAGGCTGGTTTGATGGACTTGAAAATGAAGAAACTGAATTAATATGATCCATTGCAAATGTTCACATGTAGACATATATGTGCACGTATATATTGGGTGTTGGATTAAAATTTCTCTTAAGGTTGACATGCTTTTTATTGTTTCAGCCTTTTGTTTCCCTGTGTCTCTCAGTATATGTTTCTCATTCTTCCTTAAAGAGTTGGAATCACAAAATGGGACAGTTAAATTGGGAAGGAGGTAATAATTATGTTGATTTCTTCAATTTTTCATATTCATGAGCTGGGCATGTAATAAACCATTTGCACATTTTTCCCAATTAATGGAATGTGGCGAGAGAGAGTTTCTATCATTTGCATTCATTAGATTTGATTAGTTTCCCGTGAAAATGAGTAATTTTTTTTAAAAAAACAAGTCAACAACCTTCATTGTAGCTATGTGGGGCCAGTTAAATAGATCTTGTTCACCGTTACTCTATGAGGTCATAAAATCAGTTGAGTTACATTCTTTCACATATTTAGTTACTATCTCATTGATAGAAGAAATTTGCTGCGAAAGTGGTTTTGGCCAGGGTATTGTGCAGTTCTATGAGCAGCAGATTATTGAGCTATCTACTGAACTTTGAATTGTGGCTTCCCCATGGAGTCAGAATCTAAAGTTTATTAAATTATGCATATCTGTGTGCTGAACATACTGGTCATCCATGTTTGGGAAGTACTGTCAGACGTTAATACTATCTTTAAACATGTATTTTGCTATTCAATTATTGGTTAACTCTAACTTGTATATGATAAAATTTATGTTTCAGGTCGACATAGCATACGCACCATTCATTGAAAGATTTCATCCCTTACTACTAGATGTAAAACAATATGACATCACAACAGGAAGGTCTAAGCTGCTATCATGGATTGAGGTAGATTGCCTCTCACATTTTATATGTATTTTTTTCCTGTTCCAGTATTTTCTTTTCTTGCATTGCGGGTTGTTAGAAGTGTTTTCCCCCTACAGGACAAGGTTTAGTTCCTAAACCTTTAAAAATAATTCTTCTGATACATCTACTTTAGACTTGCCAGTTGCAACTGTCAAGGATTCATAGTAACGGATTTTTAGAGCTTGTATCTGTGAATAGAACCAAATAGCATAAGTAGCCGTGGCTGCTATACTATTACAAATTGAACTGCACACATATAGATAAAGAGAGAGATAGCAGTCTTACAGCTCTTACTATTATCATGGAATTCGATTCAATATGAAGCTACAAGAGAGAGGGTTGAGTTAAGATGGTCTGATCATCTGCACAGAATACTTCGGCAGCTCCATATATTTATTTTTACTCAAATTCTATAAAGGATAAGGGGTGATTTAAAATGTCAGACAATAGTTGTTTGGCGAAAAATAGTTGGAGCTTGACGATGCATGATGTATGGATTTCTGAAACAGAACAGGATAATGCGATGAGCTGATTAAAATTTAGGCATTCATTTACTTACTCTTAGTTATTATCCCATCATGTCATCAAGATTTCCAGGTTAACATTTTTTAATATAGAAAGCAGGCAATGGACAATATAAAGTGTCTGAATCTCAAGGCTGGTGGAGGGCATTGTTTGTTCATTCAAATTAATGAGTTAAACTCAGCTCTTAAAGTCTGTGAATGCTGTTTTATTATTGTTAAATATAGGCGTACCTAGCCATTACTTGACTAGATGTTTTCAGAAGCAAATGGGGAACAAAATGAAACATTGTTGTTTCACTTTATTTTGTATGCATTTGGACTTGAAATTCATCACATAGGTGAAAAGAAGTCGTGACCAAAAATAGCAGGATAAATTTTTTTATTTTTTGGAAGTCCTAAAAGTGATGTCTTTCAAGAAAGTATATCAAGGAAAAAGTGGACTCAATTCAAAAACTGTTTAATTCATAGTAAAAATTCATGTCCTGTCCTTTGAAACCAAGTTATATCACTTCATTTTATATTGTGTGCTACTTTCATCAATTGGGAAAATGTTTAAACTTTTTGTGGCACTTGTGGAAATTCCAGGGCATCATAATGATAACACAACTCTATCATGACTCTGATCAATGCCATTGGTTGTCTTTACTGATTGGAAGGATTTGTAGTTCTGATTTTTATACATGACACCTTGTACAGGAAATGGACAAAATCGAGGCTTACAAACATACCAAACTGGATGCCCAAGAGCTTATTGCCATGATGAAGAAGCTCTTCTTGGTAACCCCGTGTCTTAATAAATATGAAATCATGATTAAACTGAACTGTGAAAAACGCTCTACTTGATTTGCAGCTAATTTTTGTTCCTTACATTCTTCCTCAGGGAAACTGAAGATCTAGCTCTTATGGTCCCCTTGAATATGTAGCCTGAAGTTTATATCTCGTGGTGATTTGTGATGTGCTAAATGTCCAGTTTTTAAAATCAATTTCACTCTCATAGTGCTGTTTTGTTGCAGTTGATTGCTTGTAGTTGAGAGTTAGTACTATTTTTGGACCATGTTGGCGAATAATATGACCAAACATATAAGCAATACATCTTTGATGTTGTACTAGGATTGTTGGTTTTCTGCCCCGCTTAACAGAATATTATTCCACTGGAGAATCATCTGATCAGCAGAATGTCCCATGAAAGTAAAGTAGTGGTATCTGAAATTTGAGTTGATAACAATTTCTTGTGGACTTTGAGACGATACTATATCGGATTTTCTCTTTTTACACGTAATCTATTTCTAGGATATCTCATGCATTATTTGTGGGATCGAACGTATCTATAAGTGAATTTGCCATGCAAAAGTCAGTTCTGAAAGTTACCTTTTCTTACCATTAATGTTCTTTCAACTATTTCTGTTTTGTGACCTTCTGCAATTCAAAAAGGTGCGGAGAAGAAAATAGCAAACAGAGAATTCATTTTCCTTGGAAGGCCGTGCTCGATGTGAAAAATAAAATTAACCTTGGACAGAGATGTGCTCCTTCAACCCTGGAAATCATATCCATCTCTGAAGCTTTCCTTTGGCATCTACCACCTCAGGCGCACACAATGCAGAAGTTGTGCATCTCCTCTGATGCTAAGGGGTGGTCGACCTATATGTTCTTGTGTAAGAGAGCCCTTAGTGCATAATTATGTGACATAGGTAGCAACAGATGCAGAAAGAAAAATTTTATTTACGATGAGGTCAACCCATGATTCTTACTGTGACCTCTTCTTTTGGTTGTCACATTTTCGGAGTAGGAAAAATAATGCATATGCTACATCTTTGTACAACAATTAAGTCTTTTTCTCAACTATTTGGGATTGGGAATCTTATGTTTCCATTCTTTTTTCCTAACTATTTGGGATCATCTTCATGAATTTTATGTTTTCACTCTGTCAATTCACATGCCGTCATATCCTTAAATTTACTTATGGTCTTCCTTTTCTCCTAGTATTACCTTCAATGTGGATTATGTTACTTTTCTTAGCGGGCGCACTTAAAGGACTATTAAATGTGATCAATTCTAATTCTATTATTTATAGTCTTATTACACGTCCATTTCAACATTCGCATTTTTCTCACACTCACTTTATACAAATGTTATTTTGTAGTTGTCCAACAAGTTACATTATTGAATCGTTTATATTAAAATTCTTATGATTAAAAAAAGAAAAAATAAATTAAATATCTAAGGTAATATAATGTGCTAGTCAGTGAGGACAAATAGCTTCCTTAGATATGATTAAAATAACTTTGATGTGAAATTTTGATCCTTGTATCCTTGTACAATCCTTTGTCAATGACCACGTATCTATGTTCATATTTGTACATGGGCCAGACCTGGAAAATAGGAGACCTATTGACAGTTACAGGAGGGAGAAAGTATAAAATTAGCCGGAGTATCGTACACCATAACACATTCAAGCATCAATTTGCCTTGATATTAGGAACTGTAGTGTTGTTCAATTTATAGAATAATACATACATGTCTCTTCAAATCTAGTAAAAATAACATATTTGACCAGGTGTTGTTTGTAATAATATTGTTATTATTAGGGTAGGGTTGTGAAAGACTTGGAGTTTTTTTAAGTGATTGTCCCATTTCCATGCAAGAGATGGAGGTATAAACGCCTTTAACTTCGTTCACTTCCTAACAAACTTCAAGTCGATCTCTGTGGATCCGAACATGTCTCAGTCCAAACTATGTGTGTCTCCTCCTCCTCCTCCTCCTCTGCACATTGAGCTGAAACCATGGTAAGCAGCAACAAATCAGGAGTAGATTCTGAAAACGGACTAATTGCAGTTACAACATATGATGATGTTCAATCAACAACGGCCCCAACCCGGCGTCGGCAGCCCTCGCAACTGCATTAGTTGGCTCTTCATCTTCATCTTGATCATCTACATCTTCTACTCCTCCAAGCTCATACTCATCAACAATGGCCAATCCCAATATTGTTCCCAAACATCACGTCTCTCCTCCTCCGGATCCACCACCCAAAAAATCAATCTCCACACCAACCTCACTACTGTCACCAACTCTTCTTCTTCCCTCACACGCCAACAAAAGCCAGAAATATTACCTTTTATGCTTCCCCAGAGGTCCCAGCGATTCGATACCCAGCTTAAACACATTGTTTTTGGCATCGCTGGCTCCTCAAAACTGTGGGAGCAGAGGAAGGAGTACATCAAGACATGGTGGAGACCCAAGGAGACTAGAGGAGTTGTTTGGTTGGATAAGCGAGTGAGGACTAGAAAAAATGAAGCATTGCCCGAAATTCGGATTTCTGAGGACACTTCAAAGTTTAGGTACACGCATCATCAGGGGGGGAGATCGGCCTTGAGGATTACGAGGGTGGTATCGGAGACCTTGAGGCTTGGGATGAAGAATGTGAGGTGGTTTGTGATGGGTGACGATGACACCGTTTTTGTAGTGGAAAATGTGGTGAGAGTACTTTCAAAGTATGATCACAGACAGTTCTACTATGTTGGGAGCAATTCAGAAAGTCATGTTCAGAATATACATTTTTCGTATTCCATGGCCTATGGCGGAGGTGGATTTGCGATAAGCTATCCGTTGGCGATGGAATTGGAGAAGATGCAAGATGGGTGCATTGAAAGATATCCGGGGTTGTATGGAAGTGATGATAGGATTCAGGCCTGCATGGCTGAGCTAGGAGTGCCACTAACCAAAGAAGCTGGATTTCATCAGGTAAGCCTAAGAATATATATATTCAATGAATGAACTCACATATATAATCTAATTAGATGATCGAGTGAAACAATTAATATTGTACTATTACTATATATATATATATATATCATGGAAATCATAGTTAATTTTCATATTTAATTTAGTCCAATTAAGTAAGTAGGTAGGTGGGTGCAAATATTTAACCTGAATTTGAATATGACTAGATGCGCAATTCTTTGATTTTGGAAGTGAAGAAGTAGTATATACGTTGTTCAATGTGTTGCTTTTGTACGTATGTTGTGTGCAGTATGATGTGTATGGGAGCCTCTTAGGGCTTTTGGGAGCCCATCCTGTAACTCCATTTCTGTCACTTCACCACCTGGATGTAGTGCAGCCCATAATCCCAAGCATGAGCAAGTTTAAGGCAATCCAACACTTGTTCGAGTCCATCAAGCTTGACTCCGCCAGTATAATGCAGCAATCCATCTGCTATGACAAGGAAAGGGGTTGGTCCGTTTCCATCTCTTGGGGGTACGTTGTTCAAATCATAAGGGGAGTCATGTCTCCCAGAGAGCTAGAGATGCCCGTTCGAACCTTTCTTAACTGGTATCCTAGAGCTGATTACACAGCATATGCATTCAACACTAGGCCTGTCACTAGGCACCCATGCCAGAAGCCTTTCATTTTTTACGTTACCTCAACTACTCACCATAAGAAACAAATCGTCGGGGTTTACTCTCGCTACAAAGATATCATCTATCCTTATTGCCGCTGGAAAATCGCTTCACCTGCAAACATCGAATCCATTGTCGTCACCAAAGCACCCGATCCTCTGCGATGGCAAAAGGTTTGTCACTTTAAATCACCTACAGTACCATTCTTTCTTTCCTAATCTTGGATATATAATATAATGCAGGTTTCCTAATGCTTGCTTTGCTTTTGACAGTTAATTAATATGTCTTGGTGTTGGTACTAATCCTAGTTTTCTGCTGCAGTCACCAAGGAGGGATTGTTGTAGAGTGTTGCCATCACGAAAGAAGAAGACAACTATGTCTATATGGGTGGGAAACTGCCAAAAGGGTGAGATTAGTGAGTTATAGCAGCAACCAAGGAGCTCAAATTTATGTCTTACTCTCTGCTCTTTCCCACCCACTTCATTGGCAGAATATAGGAATAAAATCAATCATAGGTTGCCAACAGCAATTGGTCAACTATTTTTAGCTTCACAGACATCAGAAAGCCAGCAGAAGCAACAAGTATCAATCACTGACTCATGAAACATATTGGTTATTGGCTCTGTTTTTTTTTTCTTTTTTTGGGTAAGGTATTCACTGTTTCTGTCTTTCTTTCGGGTTTTTTTCTTCTTCTTTTTGTGTGTAAATTTGACTCAAGAACACCAACCATTCTACCTGTTATTACAAATTCTCTTTGTAGACAGTCTCATTGATATTTTAATGCCGTAGTTATAAAGGGGAATTATTCTGCCATATTTTCCTATGAAACAAACAGAGCCTAGCTATCACCTTACATCTATTTTTGGCTCATGAATTACTGAAGGGAAAAAATATATATATATATATATATATATTATGCCTAGTACAATATTTGTAGCAAGATTTCCTAGAAACTGTCTTTTATAGCGTATAAATGACTTTTCAGTCAGTTTGACTCACCGGCTCTCCGTCAGTTTTGTTATTCACTGTCAGAATAGGAGGAGTTGATGTGCTTTGTGGAGTAGCAGATGCCAGGACAACATGAGTTGTATTTGAGAGGCTGTTGCATCTGGATGCAATGGATTAAATCCTTAATCTCGAAGTTCACTGTTTCTAGACTGAAGGCAATTGACGATTATAATTTCTTCAACATTTGTCATAACCCTCTATTTGTTTGGTTGATGAGAAAACTAAGGAGAAGAATTTGAATCTTAAAGTGTTTGTTTGGTTGATAGAAAAACTGAGGAGAAGAATTTGAATGTTTTAGTTTCTATGTTACTGTTAGTTTGATATATAAAAGTGAAAATTCACCTCAATCCAGTGGCATATAGTTGCATCCAACACAATTAACTGGAAATTTTTGTATTCTCTTTTGAAGTTCCTTTTCCTACATTTTCTGAGCAAACAAGCAGAACATAAAAAAAAAAAAAAAAATTATAACAAGGAAAGAAAATAAAATAAAATAAAGTAACACAGAAAATTTTCTTTTATAAGTTGAAGCTTGTATGGAAAATATATTTCTCATATCTGGAAGAGCTGCACTTACAGAGGAAAAGAAAATTAAACTAAGAACTTGGCAACAGGCAACAACCATATAGTTAGACACTAAATATATATATAGTTAGAGCTGTCAACTTCTAGAATTGAATCAAGCTCAACTACACAGTTTAGGAAGAAAATAAAATCGTTACTGGTAAACAATTAACAGAAAAAAAAATAATAATTCCACTATATTAACAGCCACAGGGAATTATAATTTATAATTATGGATCTTCAGAATAAGAATTGCATATCATTTTCAACAACATAGAAGAATAGCAACAACTACTGCAATTTTTTCTGTATTTCCTCCTGAAGAAGAACCTAAATTAAGAACACACCAACGCCTCTACATATGCATGCATACAGAAATATAACACATACCGACACAAACAAGTCACAAAACACATACCGACATATAATATATATATATATACACACACACACGCTATACATATATGCATACAGAATATATATTCAGAAATTTTGAGTATTGAAGGCCTAGAGGTTGACGAGAAAAAGGAGGTTCGCCATGCAGAACCAATGGAAGAACTAATTGAGGTCGACCTATATGAGCCAGAAGCGGGAAAGAAGGTGAGCATGAGATCATCACTCTCACCCACCTCTCGAGAGGAGTGGTCTCACGAGGACATGCCTGGGATTGACCTAGCCATTGTTATGCACCGATTGAATGTTGACCCGGCCGCCAAGCTTGTTAAATAGAATAGACGAACTTTTGCTCTAAAAAGAAATTTGGCAATCTCTAATGAGGTGGATAAATTATTGAAGGTCAAATTCGTACAAGAAATGCACTACCCTGACTGGTTAGCAAACGTAGTCTTAGTAAAGAATCCCAACGACAATTGGCGTTTGTGCGTAGAATTCACCGATTTGAATAGGGCATACCCAAAGGACAATTTCCCTCTTTCTCGAATTGATATGCTTGTGGAAGGAACGGCCGGGTGTGAGCGACTTAGTTTCATGGATTTCTACTTAGGTTATAATCAAATCACAATGCTACCGTCAGATCAACAGAAGACATTCTTCATAACAGAGGGTTGTACTATTATACGGTAATGTCATTTCGCTTAAAGAATGCATGCGCGACCTACCAAAAGCTAGCCAACATGATGTTTAAGAAGCAAATCGGCAGAAACATGGAGGTATACATAGATGACATACTTGTCAAAAGTCTAAAGGCCACGAGTCATTTGGATGACCTGCAGGAAGCCTTTGATGTCCTCTGAAGGTACAAGATGAAGCTCAACCCAAGTAAATGCGTTTTTTGGAGTCTCGTATGGAAATTTTTTGGGTTACCTGGTCAGTAAGAGGGGAATAGAAGATAACCCAGAGAAGGTAAAGACACTTTTGGACACAAAATCGCCCAGAACGATTATAGAAGTCCAGCGGCTAACAGGCAAGGTAGCAGCGTTGAACAGACTGATCTCCCGTGCCACAGACAAATGTCTCCCATTCGTCTAAGTCCTCAAGAAAGCTTTTGAATGGACCACGGAATGTGAACAAGCCCTGGTTAAGCTGAAGCAGTATCTTAGTTTACCACTACTTTTATCTCATGCACATCAAAGGGAAGAGCTATACTTATACTTGGTCATTTCCCCTGTAGTGGTCAGTTCTGCACTAGTGTAAGAAGATGAAATGGTGCAAATGCTCGTTTACTATGCCAGCAAGGTGCTTTGAAGGGCTGAAAAAAGATATCCCATGATACATAAGTTAATTGGCATTTGCCCTGGTTATGTCAGCCCAAAAACTTAGGTCATACTTCCAAGCGCACACGATAATGGTACTGACTGATCAACCACTCTGGCAAGTTCTCTTCAAACCTGAAACTTCTAGACGGTTTATAAAGTGGTCCATGGAACTGGGAGAATTCGACATTCGGTACAAGCCAAGGTCAATAATAAAACGTCAAGTACTGGCAGACTTCATAACTGAGTTAACCTATCCACCAAAGGAGGAGCAGGCATCCGGAAGAGAAAGAGAAACCGGTCCAACAAAATAAAGAGGATATAATGATCGTAGGCTTCATATGGGAATATGTCTTGCAGTTAGGGTTGAAAAGTGTCAAATAAGGTAAACTAGCCAAAGCCATCGATTAAAGGGCTGGCCAAGGACAAGCCAAGAAGGCCAGTCAAGGCCAGCCCCTAGAGGCCAAGCCCAAACCGGTCCTTAAGGCCCATTCAAGCCAGTCTCCAAAGGCCTGCTAGGTCCAGTCATTAAGGTCTGTCATCCCAAAAGCACAATCGCTGGTTCACGTTTGGGTCCGCGGGTCAAGGTGGTGGTTCAGCAAAATTCTTTGGGTCAAAGGTCCATTTTTACAACCCAATGGGCAAGCCAAAGTGTTCCTAAAGTTCGACAAGCAACCCTCATGAACAGGGGGAATTTGATTCCAATTATAAGACGTGTGGCGTGGGCAATTTTAATTTGTCTAATGTGGATAAGAGATATGTTTTGACCAGGACTTTTCTATCTTCAGATGAGTCTGGGAACTGAAGAGCTAGTCTCCTACTAGGACACGTTCCCACTTGGACGCTATAAATACAGAGACGATCCATATACTAGGTACGTAATTAATATACTCTGAGTGTCTTTATAACTTTAAAAGTCTTTTCAATATCTGATTTGAGCGTTGGAGTGTAATCGACAAGCACCATGCCGGTGTCTTTCTAATTACCTTTCTTTTATCCTTTTATAGATTGACATTTGACCAGATCAGGAGTGAATTTGTGCTTCATCAAGTGATATATATTCTCCATCCTCATTTAGTGTACGACTACTTCATTAAGGTGATGATTATTTGGTAGTCATCACAACTTTAAATTACAATTAGGGTTTGTTCATCGAGATGGGACGAACTATTGGTTCGTATTTTGTTTGAGATGTGATTTTATTTCGTTGAGCAAGCTTCGTAACGAATTTATGGCACAAAAGTACACATGTGAAATGCACGTGAGAAGTCAAAAAAAATGCTTAAATTGCACTATTGCCCCCCAACTTTCAACAAGGGAAATTATTGTGGTCCGAAATCCAAACAAGAGATAGGTCCCACAACTAACGTGGTTTGTAATTGCGATTTGATTTTACTTAGTTGAGCTTCCCAACCAATTTATGGTTAGGACTTGGGAAGGAGAGAGGAGTTGTGGGCCTACCACTCACCAGTTAAGGTGGTTTGTAATTGTGATATGATTTTATTTAGTTGAGCGTCCTCATGAATTTATGGTGCAAAAACTCACCCACGTGATAAGTCGAAAGAATACTTAAATTGCACTATTGCCCCTACCTTTTCAATAATAAAAATTATTCCCAGTCCGAAATCCAAAGAACAGAGGGGGTTCCTCAGCTGCCATACAAGGCTGCCTTCAGAATAACTAGCAACATTTCATTCATTTCGATTTCGAAACATCCATTCTCTAGGTGGTTCCCATTGTTTGGTTAAATTGTTCCTTGGAATGAATAAATGTTTTCTACTTTCATGAATTGGCAAATCTAAGTTATAACAAGTTTGGTTTAACTACTATACCACAACAGTCTCAATTCAACTTGACAAGTTTAAATTCCACATTTTATGATACCAAAAAGGGTTGATGTCAAATTCAAGTGAGGTATGATCATCATAACTCAAGTTGTTCTAGACATCTTCTGACCACCTTCTTACACAAAAAAGAAAAGAACTGATGAGTTAAGCTTACCTGCCAAACATAAATGAAGCCTTGTTTTAGGCCTGAGTCCAAGCAAACCAAGGCTAATGCAGATTTTCAAAAAAATATATATATATCAGATTCAAGTTTCAGAAGATTAAAAAGGCCAACAACAGATTAAATGAACAAGCAAACCGATCGAAATCCTCTCCAGTGAGGTTCTCTCAAGTTCCATCCAGTGTGTGATGTTTATCACCATTTATGGTAATTTTAGTCGCAAAAATGGTGTGATACTTCTTCTTTACAATTCTTTACAAGTTGCATACTTGCATCACACCATTTTTATAACAAAAATTACCAAAAATGGTGAGTAACTTCAAAATTGGACGGAACTGGAACTGGAGCTGGAGAGGATTTTCATCCCTAGCAAACACACAGCACATAAGTCGGAGCCCCCCAAGTAACCTGCAACTGTGTTCACTAATTAACCAGAATCGGTTAGCTATATTGTTAGCCCAAAAACTTAGCATTATATTCCAAATATTTATTTAGCCTTTTATGGAAGCTACAAGAAGAAATGTGTTCTCACACTTGGTTTACTTGTTACATTTACAGTAAAAACACCTCTGATTCTCCATGAACCAATTGAAAATCTGTGAACATATCAGCTAAATTTGTTAAGAAATATATGCAAATAGTAGTATTGTAGATATATATCAGGAAGACAGAGGGAAGTCTTTGTTTATTGAGAAATGAGAACTGAACTATTATAAAGGACCTTTCTCCTACAAAGAGGCATTTCACATGTATGAACGATACAGCTCACATTTACACGGGAAGAAAAAGAAGAGGAATGCCAGAATTTCCTTGTAATATCTATAAGATTATGGGTGGAAGCAGCACCTGTTATCTTCTGGCATAAAAAAAAACCGATAACCAGGCACGCCATTTGAAGTGCAACAAAAAGGCATCGACCACTTAAATTAGTCTTCCAGCTTGGTTCTCTCCTGCCCTTTACGAGTAACTAGTTTCTGCTCATCATCCCTTCTTGTTCTGTGAGAAGAATGGTCCTTATGAGAGCCTTGAGCGTGATGGGCTTGGGGATCGTATGTCTGGGAAGCAAGGTAGTTTAAAGCCGTAACAACATCAGCTATAAGGGGCCGCATGTTAGGTTGCTCCTGGACACACATTGCAGCAATGGCAAGAGCTTGGTACAACCCTCTCTTCGGATACTGACCCTGGAGTGCCGGGTCAGCCATCTCTGGGAAGTTCCTCCGGTCTTTGAACAAAGGTCGTGCCTACAAACAAGTCCATGAGATGTGCATACATAAGCTCAACATAAATCACATTTAGGTAACTCTTCTTTACTTCTCTCTTTACTCTGCTTCATTCTTAAATCACTATTAATGAAAAGAGAAAAAAAGAAGGTTCAAAATATATTTTCTTTTTAAAGAATCAAGATACAGTTTTAATATATATATATATGACCGGCAAACTAATATATTCTAGCATCAGTCAATAATGCAAGGCGTCTTACTTGCAATAGTGATATAAACTAGTAAGGGAAATGAAATAACAATCACTTCACATGTAAGCATTAACCAAGAAAGCACATCTAGCACAAGTTTTAAGTATGATATTGAAATTCATTGTTTCACACATGGGAGAATCAGCAAGGCTCTCATGTAGAAAAACATGGATTTCTAGTTGGGATGACTCAACTGGCTCAGAAAAGACATGATTTGGATTTTATTTGTTGACTGCAAAACCTCTAATAGGTCATTATATTTCCAAGTTCACTCCTTTGATACATGTGATATAGCCACTATATTCTCTTACAAATATGTGCATATGAATCCCATATCTTATTTATAGAGAATCGTAAGCAATTTGAGTACAAAGTCAGGAAATTAAAGCACAATTCATCTTCAAACTACATATCATAATTCATCTCAGTAATGTCCAACTTTGTTGTAATCTATGTTTTAAAAGTTAATGAAGTTGTTTCTAGCTTTCTACGCAATGTGGAGGTCATGAAAGTCTTGGTTTACAAGGAAGTTTAGATCAGTTCAAGACACAACCTTTTTCAAGGCTGGAGATTTGTGGTGCTCCAATGCAAGTGATGCTATAGCAGAGATTTATTGATGCCAAATCAGATAACTGGGGGCGAATCCTACATTCCATCATCTTCAAGAAATCTGTAGGATATATTAAAAATTAGGGATAACTCAGAAATTCGGTCATAGATTTAGCTTATATCCCATGGGCCTGATATCCTGGCTATATATAAACTTGGTCATATTTGAGCTTTCCTCGGCGGTAAATCAAAAAGGCATACAGAGTTACTAAATAGATGAAATTTAGATTTTCTATTAATGGTGGTGATTTAAAAATTGTTCTATTCATTTTCATTTTCTCCCTTCTTCAACTAAATTCAAGATTGTATTTCACTTTCCATTTTTCTTGTTCAACGCAAACCTACTTTGCAAAGCCTGAATTGTAGAAAAGTTATGTTTGTGCATCACGAATATTCCTGTATCTAGATAACAAAACACTGAAGTGACTGTTCACAGGAGTTCTTATGAACAAAAAGAGTAAAGTGACATAGTAATGTTTCCAAACAGACCTAATGAAAATAACAAATGGTTTCCCCCATTTACAATAATTGAAGTTCACCGAAATAGGCAATGAGAGCTTCATGTTTAAAAGTGTTATTAATTTTAGATATATCATTCAAAAAAAATGAAAAAGCAAAAAGCATGAGCTGGTGTTAACCAAAAAGAAATATGATAAAAAACATTGGATACTTTACATGTGGCCCCCGGACACTAATCAACCAAAGCTGCTCAATTAATAGAGCCAGTTTGTATGGCCCAAACTGCAAAAACATCACAATCTAAGTGGAATGCTCAATTTGTCAATTATTCCCTCAGACAGGCCACAAAACAAAAGCTGATTCCAACTAATAAATATCAATTCCTTCAAGAATGAACCTTTTACTTTCACGATGGAGAATCCCAAATACTATGCACTCAGAAAAGTGGTTTGCACAAAAAATACCAACTAAAGGCATTTCATATTGATAAATCATAACTTGTTACAGTAGCATGTAAATATATTGTTTATCAAACTAATCTATCAACTAAGACGACCAATTCTTATGCTTCAATAACCAACAAATATATGTAAGCAGGGAAACGTGGAAACAAAGGTGTCTTACCCATGCAACCAGATTTTGCTCAGCAGCAGATCTTGTATTGTCAATTGCTTTCCTGCCCGTGATGATCTCCAAAAGAACAACCCCAAAGCTGTAAATATCTGATTTGAAATTCAGCTGACCAGTCATTGCATAATCCGGTGCACAGTACCCATATGTACCCATCACTCTGGTAGAGACATGGGTTTTATCTCCAACAGGACCCACTTTGGCCAAGCCAAAATCAGATAGTTTGGGATGATAGCCCTCTCCAAGCAGAATGTTAGAGCATTTCAAATCACGGTATATAACTGGGGGATTCATCTGGTCATGCAAATATTCTAAGCCCCTCGCAGCACCAGCTGCTATCTTCATTCTAGTATTCCAATCAAGTCGTATTCTATTAGGCCGAAGGTCTGTGCAAGAAAAAGAGAAGCAAGGAAAATTCATGAACAAAAAAACAAAAACAAAAATGCAAAATAGAAAGTAAATGAAGTCATAATTTCCCAGAAGATGGAACAAATGGGAAACAAGCAAAAATCAAAATAATGATAATGTGGCTGAGATGGAAAGAAAAATGAGCTCAAGTGTTTAGTAAATAATATACCGTGCAAATGGTCTTCCAACGATCCTAATGGCATGTACTCATAGACCAACAGCCTTTGGGTGCCCTCAGCACAATAACCAATTAATTTAACAAGATTAGGGTGGTCAGCTAAACTTAGCGTCAATACTTCAACCACAAATTCCCTAATCCCTTGCAATCCATTACGGTCAAGTTGCTTAATTGCTACAATCTGCACAATAACAAGAAAACTAATCAGGTCTAACCATCAGCATGATACAAAGTTTTAGAGCTCAGCAAGACTTCTAGGAAGAAAACGCACCAGAGGAACGTAAAGGCAATATTGCAAGGAAGAACAGAAATGCTCAGAGTAAAATAAACTTACACAACAATAATCTAGTAGCTACTTGCAATTTCTAAATTTTATAGAAATAATGGTTGATGTCAGATAGTTCAACCAACCTCGCCGGTATCCTCCAATTTTCCTTTATAAACTTTGCCAAAGCCTCCCTCACCCAAAAAGTAGTTTGATTTGAAATTCTCAGTTGCGGCCACCAATTGGTTGAATGTAAATGTCTTTGCCTTAATGTCATCAGTGCCTACATCCTCAGGGACCTCCTCCTTTACATCCGACACCTTTGGTGACGAAGAGTTATTCACAACCTTAGAGTCCTTCACACTCAATTCCTTTACATCATTATATGGACTCACCTTCAATTTATCTGTATTTTAAAACACAAAACACCAACAACAAAAAAAAAAGTATCAGAGAGGGGATGAGAGTCATGAGACCCATTTGAAGAACAAAGAAAAAGACATAAAAAGCACATGGTGAGTAAAAGCCAAAAGATTGATTCAAATATTATTCTCACAAAAGGGGTAACAGGATAGCCACGATTATTAAAATATAAAAAAACAGACAGAGAAACACAGAGGACAAATTTAATAAAATACAGAAGAAAGTTAAATTGTATTTCCCAAAATACTATGCCTATACAGCATCAATCAGCACCACCTAAAGCACCCACAATAGTCACAGAACCAACAAAATGATTTCTTCGACCAAAAATAAAAATTACTCCCGCAGTCGGTGAGGAACCAGACAACTCTAGAAAGCACTTTGACTTCAAACCCATCTTACCCAAATCTATAGCGCGCACACACATACACGCACAAACACACACACATGTAATTCCATCTCACTCAAATCAAGATTTAGCCTTTCCCTGTCCATTGAGTTCACAATCAAGATAAAAATTTAACAATTTTGCGTTGATAGTCAGGCTTGAGAGAGAGGGGAGAGGTGTATGAAGAAACCATTTGTGACAAAAAAAAAAAGTAAAATAAAAAAGGAAAGAAAAGGAAATGATAGGGGAATTCAAGTAACACCTGAATGATAGACTTCAAAACCAATCCACGTAAAACCAGATAAAATGAAAAACACAAAAACATAAAATAAATCAAAATAAATAAATCAATAAATAAACCATGGGCTACTAATCCAAACAATTTGAAATTTCATTTTAGATCAATTTCAACGAATTCATAAAGAAAAGAGACTTTTTTTTATCAAAATAATAGGGATTGGAATTCGCTGTTCATTGTTTGTGAAATGAGAAAAATTGATCAGAATTAGCCACCAAAAAAATAAAAGAAAATGATCAGAACATTTCTAGAGGCTGTACCTGAGGTGGGTTGTGCTTGATCGTCTCGTTTATTCCTATTGCTGTCGTCGTTATTCTTCTTCTTCTGTGGCCGCTTATCTGAATTTCCAGAGCATGGAAAACAGCCCATGCCTCTCTCCTCTTCTCTCTCTATATATGTAGGTGTGTATCTCTATAGGTAGCTGAGTACTACACTTTTTCTCTTCTCTCAGCTGCTGAGAAAACTCTGAGCTCAAAACAAAATCTAACCAAGCAGGAGTACATGACAGACACAGAGAGAGAGAGTGTCACACGCTTGCACATTTGAAGAGAGAGAAGAGGTAAAGAAAGACCTTCTACATATATATATAGATATATATATATATATATATATATATATATTTTTAGGGTTTCGTTCTGGTGTTCATCAGTTGTAATATTTCTGAAATGTAGCCAATAATAAATAGCCATTCATCGAACTTAGCGTAGAAATCGTACTGTATTCTTGACTTGGCATGCTTTAATTGCTGTACGACAATCTACTACAAGTGGATTGCAGCATATCTTTGTCCTATTCTTCCACAGAGTTTTTCTATCTATGATCCGCTAGTGAGGTTAAGCACTGTGATTTGTATAACAGACGCGTTTATTGCCGTTCGATTTCAATTAATGCATCAGCATCAGAGTTCACATCTCTGTGGGACCCACTGGCTGACACGTTTTTTTTTGTCACAACGCAAATCAAAGTGCCAGTGTTGATCCAGTGGTTTGAGCGTACGCGACACGAGCGCAATACAAACCTTTGACTTTGAATTCTGACCAATCAAATATTGACATTTGTCGAATCGGCTGGGTCCGTGTGCGTGAAATCAGCTGTTTTGTTGACGCCGACGCGATTTTCACTTTGGTCAGAGAATTTTCAGAATTTTGGCTGAATATTCAGAATATAAAAAACTTATTAAACACTTTTTCTTTTAAGAAACACCACACTTCTTATAATTCAACAACTCACAAAGGAAAGGAAAATGAATAGTGAATTAATATAAAGCTAATGAAAAATAAAATTCTCTATATTTTTAAAGTAAATATGGGATAAATTATTTGAGAGTTTAAAATATTTCTTATTTTTCCTATTTATTTTATTCCCCTCTTTCTTTATAAATCACATGTTACATAAACATTCCCATTCTTCTTTTAGTTCTTTTGCATTTCAAATAACTTGCTAGACTACAAATTGTGAAGACTGAGTCAACTCAGCTGGCTGTGAGCCTCTGATCTTGCAACGTGTCAAAAAAATCCAAACATGCACGTACGTTCACCAAATTGTCGGTGCAGGAATTCACTATTATATTACATATATATATATATACACACATATATAATATATAAATGTTTATATACGAATGATCTAGAAGGCTACCATTTTCAAACTGTTGGCCAAAACCTACCAAAAGAAGTTCGACCACATACATCCCTTACATGAATAAAAAAACAAATTGTACATAGTCGTATTTACACGTGTCAGTTGATTAATGAGTTTTATTATATAATTAGTTCATAATACAAAAAGTAGTGTTTTTGCAATGAGACACTTGGATTAGCATTGCTAGTTGATTAAGGACAGGCATAACGGATTTTGATTTTAGATATTAAATTATTAATGATGATTAGTGCAAAGATAATTATGTACTAATAAAGTGGCACACAAGCGAGCACGTGTCTAAATTTGTAATATCCCAAATCTTAATCATGTTTGGCCCTAAATAATTAATCATCTTGAGAGAGATTTTCAACACTATCAAAATATTTGGATACTTGTTCCTCTAATTATTTTAAAGCCAAAATAAAAATACTTGATACAAATGTGAGAATATGAGATCAAATATTAGAGTAACTGTTTTTCAAATGAAAATGATAAATACACTAAAAGTTATAATCGAGTGGTGGAGTCAAACGACTCCCATTCACTGGATGGTAAAAGTGGAATTCATATTTGAGTCTCACATGTACTGTCTAATGAATGGTCGTTCAACTTTTTATTTGATTATCAGTTTCACTTTGCCTTTTTTTTTTTAAATAGAAGTTTCACTATAGATATTAGTGCTCATTTTCAAAAGAAAAATGATATATACCTGAAGACCTATTTCAAGTGAGACCCCAGTTTATCATTTAATACATATTTGAAATTTTTCAAAATTTTGAGTAGAAACTTAAGAAATAGTTAATTGACTTCTTAGATAACTTGTTGGAGAGGAGGTGGTGGTGGTTGAGGAGGTTGATTAATTATTTGGTTAGTTATGCATTAATTGATAATACATCATTAAAGATAGCAAAGAATTGTAAGTGTACTTCAAGGGTCAACATTATTAGTGAGCGGGGTCTGGTTAAAATGAAATAAAATTATAGAGGAGTGTTAAGGAGCAGTTGTTTAAGCGAGTGTTCTTGCACAAGTCACTCCACTGATTTGTGAAAATCAATTACAAAAATTAAATAATTTCTTGTAATAAATGTCTTACTTTTTCATAAATCAATATACCCTTATAACTTTAAAGTATTTACATTGGTGTCATCAACAAACAAATAAAACTATTTATAAAAGAAAAAAATGATAAGTATATAAAAGAAAAATATGTTCTTTAATTCAATTAACCATAATTACAAAATTTTAAAAATTATATAGGAAATGATTATAATAAGTATATAGATTATTAAAAATATTTAAAATTAGTAAAATATAAAAAAAATATTAATAAAAATATTTTAATACTTTAAAAATATGTTCTTTAATTCAATTAACCATAATTAAAAAAATTTAAAAATTATATAGGAAATGATTATAATAAGTATATAGATTATTAAAATTATTTAAAAGCAGAAAAATATAAAAAAAATACTAATAAAAATATTTTAATACTTTAAAAATATGTTCTTTAATTCAATTAACCATAATTACAAAATTCTAAAAATTATGTAGGAAATGATTATAATAAGTATATAGATTATTAAAAATATTTAAAAGTAGGACAATATAAATAAAAATATTTTAATACTTTATGTTTATAATTTTATTTATTTGTTGATGGCACCAGTGTAAATACTTTAGAACTAGAAGAATCTAGAAAACACGGACACTTCGTATAGGGGTGCCGTGCCCGTGTCGGACACTTCGCGGACACTCGGACACTTGTCGGACACTCCATAGAAGTGTCCTGGAATTTTTTTTTTTAGGACACGGCAAGGACACGGCGGGGTACATTTTGTAATTTTTAAAAGTGCAAAAAAACCCCTGAACTTTTCCAAAGTTACAAAAAGACCCATTTCAACTATTTTTTTGAGCATTTCAACCCCTCATATTTTAAAAGTTGACATCTTGACCCCTTAAAATAACTATAATGACATATATACCATTTAATATGACTGTTATGCCCTTTTCTATATAAATATAGTATTTTCTAAAATAAAAAATTTTAAAAATAAAAAATAGTTAGATAAAATTCCTAAATAATAAATTTAGAAACAAAAAAATAAAAAAGCCAATAGAACTTTATTTAACATAAAGTAATGTTGGTTTATTTGGTATTTTGTATTTAAATTTATTTGTTTGTTATTAGAAAAATGAGTAATATGCAAGATTTTAGTAGTGGGTTTTAATATAATGAACATCATTTTTGAAAATACATTAATTGCTTAATAATAAATTGAAGTATTTGTGTGATTTATTATTTTTTTATTGTTAAATTTATGGTATTGTAGATATTGGTTAACTTGTTGAATATATATTAATATATTATTTCATAGCCGTATCCCCGCTGTGTCGTGTCCTATTTTTTTGAAATTTGCCGTGTCGCCGTGTCCGTGTCATGTCGTACCCGTGTCCCGTGTCCGTGTCCATGCTTCTTAGAGAAGAATACATTGATTTATGAAAAAATAAGACATTTATTACAAGAAATTATTTAATTTTTGGGATTGATTTACACCAATCCGTATAGTGACTATGCAAGGGTAGTCGCTTAAGCGACTATTCCTAGCACTCCTCAAATGGAATAATATAATGACATTAATTAAATTATTAATTCCCTAAACTAATTAAGCTTTGCACAACCATGCATATAAATTTTACTAACATATGCAATCAAAATAATATACATATAGATATATGTATTATATATTGTTTGCTTATATATATGTGTGTGTTGAATGAGTTGTTGATACAATTAAGTGGGTATGGAAACTAAGCCGCTATCTCCACGGCTCCTCTTTCTAGAGTTCTCTCTTATTCTATTCAGTTTCTTTTATAAGAGCGGGAGGTAAAACTTCTCTTTTTCAATGGGTTTCATAAACTGAAACCGACATACTTTAATGACATTGTCTCGTTGGTAATTTTTATGCTTTTTTTTTTTCATTTGGTTAGATATGCTTGTGTTTTGCTTGTTTTAGTTTGTCATGAGTGAATCTGACTTTGTTTTTGTGTTTATGTTTGGTATTGTCCATGTCTAGATCTAATTTTGTTTCAAATTTTATTCATGTCTTGCTCAGAACTAGTCTCGGTTTAATCGAATCTTATTTTAGGTTTTATTGTTAATGGTTGCCTTTTGGATCCGACTTTAGAACTGCTGTCATAAATCTAATATGATATTTTGATCATTCTTGTTATGCTTCTCTCGGTGGTTTCCGTTATGAAACTTTTTTAACTCTCATCTCAACGAACGTAGAATTTACTTTTTATTTTTTATTTTTCTGTATTACTTCAAGATTTATAATAGTTTATCCCTGTGTACCAATCCTCCTTTGATGGATTGGCCTACGACACCAAAAAAAAAAATTGCAATTAACTGGAGAACAAATTCCCACCATCAATTCGACATGGAGCCAATCATACACGCGTAGGAAGAAAATCATAAATGGTACCTTGAAGTAAGAAATGGGTATTCATTAACAGCACTAAGAATTATGACTCAATGATTAGTGGTATTAATATGCAATTACAAAAATTGGACCAAATTATTGGTTGGGTACAAATCTTTGTACTAGCTTATCCATACCAGGATTCAACAAGGAAATTATTTAAGAACTAAGTAAATTTATCATTTTATAACCCTCTAAGATCATTTTCTTATTATTAATTTTGTTTATTTTAAAATATTGGAGAGTAGGGTAGTTTTTTTTTTATCCCCGGTAAATGGAGGGTAGGGTAGTTCCTCAATCAATACATGTCAACAAGCTGTTACTAACATCTAAGAATTTAATTATACAATTACTCTAAAAATAAAAAATAAAAGTAAAGTGTAATAACAATTTTTGGATAATCGCCAAGTATGAGAATACTTTTCAATGACAATTATGCTATTTTTTATAAAAAAAAATAAAGAATAGTGTAAAATATAAAAATAGAAGGTGCGAAGAATGTTGTGGATTTGAGATTTATATAGTTAGATTAGATCAAACAAATATAAATAGTTGACGTAAAAATAACAAGGTTAATTCAATTGTACATATTAATTGAATAAGGGAGCTGATATTGGCACTCCACCAATATCCTCTAGCACTCCACTCCTATATTTTTGTAAAGTAAAATTACAAAAGTAATCATATGTTATACCATTTTAGATTCTTATATTTTTAGTACCCTAATTGTCCTTCTAATTCAAGACTCAATTTTAATTTTATTTTATTTTTCTTAAAAAAAAAATCTCAACTTTTTTACTTTAGGTTTACAATATAACAATCCATTTATTACCACCCAAATACTATAATTTAGACATTTTTTAATTGAAACTTGTTGTTCGTGTCCTTATCCTATATAACTCAAAGAATCCAAAATTTGAAATATTTTATTTTTACTCACCAAACATGTAATTTATTTTCCATGTGTGTTATTTATAAAATAACATAAATTAAAATTTTGAAATATACCATCAATTTGTGAACAAACAAAATAGAAAGGAAGGGGGAGAAAATAAAAAGCAAACGAAGAAAAATATCATATTAATTTTTTTATTTTTATCTTTTGAAATTTTGGTGCAAAGGCCTCTTAGTTAAATTAAGACAACTACAATTGAAAAAATATTTTATAGAGTCATGCTTTTCTCTTTTCATCTTTTAATTTCTAAAAGTTCTCTATTAAAATAAAAAATATTTCCTTAGTTTTCTTAAAGAACTATATATCATAATTTTTATTCAAGTAAAATTAAACTTTCTTTTGATTTTAAATATAATAAATTTTTTTTCAAATAGGTTTTATTCATTGGTATAATGTTTGTTTCCAACTCAAATACATTTTTAATATTTCTCTAGGTAATCTATTATTAACAACTTCTTCTCAAATTATCTAATCATGTAACTTTTATTATCCGAATCAAATACATTTGATTGATACTCTCTAAATTACTATATTGAATCCTAAACTTTTTTGCTTCTAAAATAAATATTGATAAATTGATTCAACATGAAAAAATAATATTTTTAAAATCAACGAAGAAATATTTTCACATAAAAAAAGAATGTGAGAGAGAAGTTGTAATTTGGAGTTAAGAATTCTAACATTATCAAATAAGGGCAATTAGGGTATTAAAAATATAAGAATCAATATTGTATAATAGAGGGATACCTTTGTAATTGTACTTTACAAAAAGGTAGAAGTGGAGTGCCAGAGAATATTGGTGGAGTGCCAATATCAACTCCCTAGAATAATTGTATAGGTAATTCGAATCCAAGGAAGAGTTGAGCTTAGAATTATATCAAAAATTTGTACCCAAAAAGAAAATTGAAATTGTCTTATCAAAATAGAAATGATTTAAATTTTCAAAATTGTTCTTGAAGTGTCAGAGCCTCCCAAACCAGGAAGACGTGACATTAATAATAACAGTAACTAATATTGGACATTATTCGCGGTTTCCATATATACATTCATTCATGTCAGGAAAGTTAAGTAACAATTGACTAAACGTATAGCTTTTGCCTTAGTATTAACTATTACCAGATTAATGTTCAGAGTGTCCTGTCTCAAGATTACCTACCAGATCAGGTGTGAGAGAAAAGGAGAGAGAGAGAGAGGGAGAATGGTCGTAGCATGTACTTTTATGAGAAAATTATTAATAAGTCTTATTTTTAAACTCTAAACATAAATAATATTTATAAAATTTTATAAAGACAAAAAAATTCTTAAACAAATTCATTAAACAATTAAATCCTACTTTTTATAAAAAAAATCAATAAAGTCTATACCTAGGACAATTCCTCTTTCATCCTTTTCATATATAACGTATGTTGACTAATTAATTTTCTCCAAACTATTTTGCTAAAAACTTTATTAAAAATAAATAATTTTAAAAAAAAATGTTTTATTCCAAATTCACATTATATTTGATTTATTAAGATAATTTGATCATATTTTTAGATAACATTGTCTTATATTCATAGATATTTATTTTTTATTATTGAGTTTTTTTAAGCAATATTAAATAGAAAATCCAAAAACAATATAAAAAATCACTTACTATTCATAAATGTAATGAATGAAAAGTATTTCATTGTATTTCAACATGTTGTGAGTATTTACGGAAAGTGAATTTGAAATGATTTTTTTAATATTTTAGGTTGGTAACAATTAATACTTTTTTAAATAGGTATTAGTTACAAAATATTGAAAGCAGAAAGAATTTATATTTTAGTGTGAAAAAAAGGCACTAATGAAAATTGAGAAATAAATGGCAATACTAAAAAAAAGTTAATTATTTATAAAATTTGAACTTAGTTGAAAATATTTTTTAAAAGTAGGATTTATTTGTCTTTGTAAAAATTTTATAGGATTTATTTGTCATTAGTGTTTAAAAGTAGGACTTCTTTGTCTTTTTAAAAAATTTATAGTACTTATTTATCTTTAGAGTTTAAAAATAAGACGTATCAGTAATTTTTCTCATTTTAATTTACTATGCAGCTCTTCACTTTGAGGGCCCTACACCAAAATCTCCATCAGACAATACTTGTCTCAGATCATATAACTGTATAAGTAAGAAATACAGGTCTTTCTTTTCCCTCTGTAACTCTTTCTACATATAACTCTGTATTTCCCTTTCTAATCTATCTTTCCACTTTTGTCTTTCATTCTCTCTCTGCTCATTCTTTGGCCAATGAACTTTGATTATCAGGTTCATTTTGAACTTACATCATTCACAAAATTAGACAAAACTCTAGCAAAGAAAAGAAAGAGTAACAAGTAGATAAAAAACACATATTCAAAGCAAAACCCCAACCTTCAAAAAAAATAATAATAACATGCATCAATAAGATTGGATCAATCCAAAATATGAGCCAATGATATAGATTATGATTTGAGATGAAGGATGTAACGAGTTAGGGTTTGAGAATGGAGTTGGTGGCAGGTGACGAGGGTTGGCAGCAGAATACAAGAATAAAGGTTAATTTAACCCAAAACAAATGAAATTTTTTTAGAGAGGGGGAGAGAGAAAGAGAGACGAATGTGATGTTAGAGAGGGAGAGAGAAGAACGATATTTATTTTGGATATTTTGTAAAATGATTTGTATTGATCCATTTTTAATTTATTTTTTTTCAAGTTTTAAATACATGTCAAGTTTTTATTAACCAGTAGTAGAAACTCCTACTTATATGCCCTCCGACAAGCATTGTTCCCTTCAAAAAGAGCAAAGCAAAGTAATGCACGCGTGATGCACTAATGAGCAATCCTTCAAAATTCAGGATTTTAGAGAGATGACACATATCATAGTTCTTTGTACAAGTGCGTATATTCATTGCGTTCGAGTTTGTGACGATGCTCTCGTTTACCAGGTGCCTATTAAGTAGTTCTTAAAATAAAAGTCGAAACTAAACAATATAAAACCACTGTGTGTGTGAGAGAGAGAGAGAGAGAGAGATATGAAACAACCGAATCAACTTCTTTTAATAAAAACTCAATGCTATTAAGAGAACCCCTCTCGTAACAACTGAATTGACTGTAAAACAAAATAGGAAAGTCATACAAACTCTTATAACACTGATATCTATTGAGAAAGTAAACATACCTGCAGAAGCCATTGCTAGATCGAGAAGGAAGTCTGAAACTAGAGAAACACCGCTAACTTGTTCTTCCACTCTCTACCCTTAACTCACGTCTATTCAATGGGGCAAGACTAACCGTAATTGAGCGTGTTGTGTGAGAGTGGGGACCAAGCTATATATATAACAAATATCTGAAAGTGTCCCTCCCATCAAGGAAACGATCAGACTATCTTTACGTTACCTCTAGATCATGGTAACTAAAGTTACCATTATCTCTCTTTATAGGTAAACATATACATACATATATATATCCCTTATCCATATCTCTAATCACATGATGAAATGTGTCTAAGGTACACCGTAACCCAATAAATATTTATAATCACATCTGTATAGGGTATCCGGTAATTCTCTATTTGATCTCAATCATCAATCCGAATTTTTAATTAGGAAATAATAATTAATGGAAGCCCAAAATTCTTACATTCTCCCACTTGGGCAAACATTAATTATATGAACTTTTGTTTTAAAAAAAAATATATATATATATATATAAAATAAAATTTTCGGATTGGATAACTTAAGTGGCCACAGAAACCAAATATGAAAATACCTTAATTCAAGATCCTGTCAAATAATACTACCAATGCGAACCATAGTGGTTTATGTACGTATAATCATACATGACCATCCATGATCACAACACTAGCACCATTATCCACATGGATCCCCGACAAATATGGAATACATGGAAAACAACATCTTTTGTGATTATTTATGTTATATCCATATCGGTCCAACTTTATGGTTTTTCACAAAACCCCTTATGCTTCAAACTCGAAGCCTTTATGTCTTTAATGCAAGACAACCATACCTTTCATCTTTATGTCTGTAATAACCTTATGACATTAGGTATGAAAAATTCAGTTAATAACCGTATACTGAATGCAAATGTAGTCTTTTAAACTTTATATCTCCTCACAAGATTTAAACAATTCATAATACCATATGTGCACAAAGAGAATATTCATGAATTAAAAAGTAATGTCCCAAACTTTATGAGCTACCAAATATCCATAAAAATAAGACTACAAAAGTTTTATGAATGCTATAAAATAAGAACAAATAAAATAATAAGCTCCCACTATCCAATTACATCAAAAGAATCCACCAAACCCATGCTAATTATATGATTGTTGAATAACCCAATGGGTAAAGCTTTAGGTAGTGGGTCTGCTACCATTTCCTTAGTCTCTATGTGGTCAATCACTATATGCTCTTTTTTCACTTTCTCCCTTACAAGCAAGTACTTAATATTCATATGCTTGGAACCAGAAGACTTCTTATTGTTCTTGGAATAAAACACTGCAGAACTATTATCACAAAACTTCTTTATGGATTTTGTAATTGAATCTACTATACGAATACCTTTAATAAAGTTCTTTAACCAAATAGGCTGAACAGTGGCTTCATAACAGGCTACGAACTCAGCTTGCATAGTAGATGAAGCAATGCAGGATTATTTAACGCTCTTCCATGAAATAGCACCTCCAGCCAACATAAATATGTAACCAGAAGTTGATTTCATATCATCAAGACACCCTGCAAAATCTGAGTCTGCATATCCTATCACTTCAAGATTATCACTCTTACTATAAGTGAGCATAAAATCCTTGGTTCTTTGCAAATAACATAAAACTTTCTTTGCAGCTACCCAATGCTCAGAACCAGAATTAGCCTGAAACCTTCCAAGCACACTAACCGCAAAAGCTATACGAGTGCACACTTGAGCATACATTAGGCTTCCCACAACAGAAGCACAAGATTTATTATTCATCGTTTCCCTTTCTATATTAGAACAATGTGCTCTATTAAATTCATCACTCTTACTAATAAGAATCTCTTTAGGTGAACAAGTATCCATATTAAACCACTTAAATATGCGATCAATATACACCTTTTGTGATAGTCCCAATAAGTCACGAAACCTATTGTGTCTCACCAATATTCTAAAGAATATTATGATAAAATAGTCTTCATTTCTAGAAATAAGGCTACATCACTGCTGGCTAACAATATCTCGCATAAAAACAAGATAAATTTACTCTAGCAACCAGATTCGTGGTATTTACCATAATACTCCCCACTTGATCGGACTTTACGAATTGACACGCCTTCTACATTGGGAATGGAAGAAATTTAAAAAGCAAGGGAACTAGGAAAGGATTGCAGACTCATTCCCTTTATATATAGACATCCTAATTCCTAATTAGAGGACTAGGATGCATTTCAATTAATGGTTAGGATACTCCTCCAAAATATCTGGATAATTACAATTTTAATTTACATAACTATACACTGTTAGAATCTTCTCTAATCAACATACTTAGTACAAAATTTCTAAAATCTTTCATTATTCCACAACACTTCACAATTCTTTATACAAATATAGAAAATTCTAAAAATCTATCTTTCTCACAATTCTCTATACAAATATAGAAAACTTTAAAAATCCAGCTTTTCACAAATGTCAAGCATACACTCCAATAGAATATCGTAGATATTTGCAACCTCCTACATATATTAGAGGTGCACAAGTGCATGACATTAAACTCGAATGAGAGAGAGGTGGGAGAAAAATAGATTACATCAATAACACTTGAAAATTACAAAATAATGATGTCCACCGATTTGTTACTAGAAAATGGGTCACATTTTCGTATGAATGATTTCTGAAAGTTGTTGACTACGATTAGAACTCTTCTTTCTAAAATTAGTAAACTTTCATTTTATGCAGCGTTCAATTCTTTCCTTAGAAATATAACCTAATCATTTATGCCAAATCATAAATGAATTTTCATTAAGATGCACAAGTTTATCTCCAAAATTATTCTCCACACTTAAAGCTATTGAACACAGTTTAATTTATATAATTCATCACACAAAAAATCATTGCCAATTGTACAAAAATGATGAAACAAACTAAAACCACTTTTATTAAATTAGAAAGAATATCCAGACAACAAGCTTAGACACTAAAATTAAATTCCTTTCATAAGAAAAATCAGACTCTAACTCAAGCCTAATAACTGATATGGACTCGACTGCAACTTTCATGCTATTTCCTATAAACATATTTACTTCATCTTTATTTGGTGCCCTCCTGTTAATGAAGCCCTGCAAAGAATGAGTGACATGAATAGAAGATCCAGTGTCAATCCACCAAGAATTAGAAGGGACATCAATTAAGCTAGACTCAAAACAAACTAAGACTAGAGGTTTACCGTTTCGCTTTTCAAGCTAAGCTTTATATTTACGACACTCTTCATATTACCTTTCTTCTTGCAAAAGTAACACATAACATCATTCTTGTTTGGTTTGAAACCTTAGGATACATTAGGTGGCACAGTGTTCTTGGTATGGTTATTATAAGATGATTTGGGTTTATAATTATAACGTATTTTACCTTACCCATGCTCACCAAGAACAATCTCTAGGTCTTACTTCAATTTATTAAAGTTGGTTCCAGTCCATCACTCGATGTAAGAAGAGTGGGTATTAACAGAAGCATTCATAATTGCGGAAGCAAATAAAAATATTTAATTTAAATAATAAAAGCCGAGCCCCAAAACACCGAATGCATTATTATAAATCTCCTTTGGGTCGAAATATAATATGCTATAATTTAACACTTTATTACAAAACCAATATATAATAATAAAAAATTTATAAAAACTTCAACACCTTTGGACAAGAAAAAGTTTTCACAAATTTTACATTTTATATATTGCAATGTGCCATTTTTGAATTGAACCAAATAAAAATCTCCTTTGGGTGGATTATTATTCGTTATAACCAAAAATGCAATTTTGATCCGTATAATCCTTGAACTAAGAAAACCCTACAGATTTCACGAATGAACCACTTTGGTAGCACACTCAATCAGTCTGGTAAAATTTTCTTAGAACGGGATCAAATTCTCAATCAATTGTTAATCACAGTCAAAAGCTATCTAAACAATGATTTTGGGTCATTTATCTTAACAATCGTAAATTGTATTTTAACGAAAAGATGGCATATTTTAAGGGTATAAATCTAGCACCTTTTAGATTTAGATCGACTAATATATGACATAAAACTCAAATAACAGTAGTATAGCCCAAATATAAAATCACAACAGAAAAGAAACCAAACACGACAAATAATAGGTTGGTTCCTCTATGCATCATATTCATTATATCTTTATATAGGCATATTCTACCGATTTCATATTATAATAAATAATTATTTAAAAGAAATCGCAAGCAATCAATTGAAAAATATAACTAGGACTTTTAGTTATAGAAACTCAGTATATATTTAACATATATCGGTCATAAGATGTGTATGATTTGGCTCTGATACCACATGTAAAACAAAATAGGAAAGTCATACAAACTCTTATAACACTGATATCTATTGAGAAAGTAAACATACCTGCAGAAGCCATTGCTAGATCGAGAAGGAAGTCTGAAACCAGAGAAACACCGCTAACTTGTTCTTCCACTTTCTACCCTTAACTCACGTCTATTCAATGGGGCAAGACTAACCGTAATTGAGCGTGTTGTGTGAGAGTGGGGACCAAGCTATATATATAACAAATATCTGAAAGTGTCCCTCCCATCAAGGAAACGATCAGACTATCTTTACGTTACCTCTAGATCATGGTAACTAAAGTTACCATTATCTCTCTTTATAGGTAAACATATACATACATATATATATCCCTTATCCATATCTCTAATCACATGATGAAATGTGTCTAAGGTACACCGTAACCCAATAAATATTTATAATCACATCTGTATAGGGTATCCGGTAATTCTCTATTTGATCTCAATCATCAATCCGAATTTTTAATTAGGAAATAATAATTAATGGAAGCCCAAAATTCTTACATTGACTACTGAATTGAGACCCTTTTTGAAATTTGTGAACATTTAAATCAATATTTTAATAAATTTCTCAATTCAATAATCAATAATGATAGCATACTCTGGACGAAAAGAGAGAAACAAACTGACCGAGAGAGAAACAAGAAGGCTATCATATAAGAATCATGAAAAAAAACAACTCATGCAGCAACATGATAGTTGTTGTAGTAGTGAGGTAGCCCTTTTCAAGGGTGCCCGCTCCCCCATGGAGCCATAAAATGTTTAACCACCATGAAAAAATCTTCAGCATCTTTATAGAATATAGGGTTTACACATCAAGGGTTTCGTTATCAGTCGTTTTAAACACAAGTTACACATACCTAATACAGTTCTAGCTAAAAACTCCATTCCCACATACACAACCAGTGCTTATCTCATGTACACATATCCATATGCACTATCAGGCACATGGACAGGAGAAGCAGACCTGAATCCTATCTAGTGTTATTGCCCGTTGTCAGGAGAGTCATCTTCGGACATGATATTATCCTGCCTGTCTTTTCCTGCTGTGGTATCGGACCTGAAAAACAAATCACAAGTGAGGAATAGGTCCGTTGAATCGCAATATACACACTCAGAAAGTACTAATAGAAATGCAATCTGCAGTGCAGCTTGTGTTATACCCTGTTGGTCGCACAAACTGTCCCCTCACACGAGGCCTTTGTTCTGCCAGCCTTTTTCTACTTTCATATCGGACCTGAGAAGAAAAGAATACGAAGTAGATTCACTTCTGTCAAATTCCTCCACAATAAATTATTTATAGGAAGTACAAAGATAACAAGAGCAAGAACAAATTATTTAATTTAAGAAAATTATAGGCCAAAGCCTCTTGAGTTTGGTACAATCATATGGCTATGAAGTAGAGAGAGTTTCGCAGCAAGTAGTGAACGGAACATAATAAAAAACTTTGTTTAACAGAACTATTAAACTACATCCTCCCTAGTTCAGTACAATCATACGGTTGGTCTCAATAACATAGCAGACAGTTAAAAGACCTTTCCACATTTCCACTGGCAGGTTAAGGCTAAAGATTAAATAGAATAATATATTCTATAAGACAATTCATAGAGCTATTAAAAGTAAGGAATTGCCGAGAAAAGACCAACAGGTGCCGAGATGATTCATAGGGTTGTCATTACTTGTTAGTCCAGACCAAAAGGTGGCTTCCCAAGTGACCTAAGTGTAAGACGTCAGAAGTTCAAGCCAACCATGCGATACTCAAGTAACTGAATGATATGGTAAGATCGGTTATGGTCAATCCAGATTCTCACACTTCTTTTGCGTCTTTAACGCCCAAATAAACTCTCTGCCACCATATTGTAGTAGTTACTAGTTGTTTTGCAAAGGAGATTATATTTATGTGTGTGTGTGTGTATAGGACTAGGTTCTGAGAGCAATTTGGACTACTTGTAGCCCCAAGGGTGAATTTCGATACTTTCCTCGTATTGTGGGAGTTGCCAATACTAAACAACCAGGATAGGACATTGTATAAAAGTAAGGAAAAGTGAATTTCAGTTTTGATGTACTTTAGCAAAAACACGCAACTAAAAGCCAGTCACCTTCTTTCCAAAGCATCTCTCTTTCCTTTTCTGCCGAAATTTGGTCAACACAGCTTCTCTTTGTGCAAGCCGATCTTCATCAGCTGCATTCCCACTTATTCTCCCACTAATGCCAGAGATTCCACTGTTCTCAGCAACACCATTGTCACTTCCTATGTTTGCCACTCCAACATTTAAAGCCGTGCTACCATTCTGCCCGTTGCTCCCATTATTACTCCCTGAAGCACTCTTACTGACACTGTAATCAACACTACCTTCAATGGGCCCTCCAAGCATATTCGATGATCCACATTGTGGAGCAGCTGCTGCCATGTTCTTGAGTGAGAGATCATCATGATCTGACTCTGGCTGATTCTGCGTGTTGTGGACGTGGTGGTGATAATGATGGTAATGGTGATGGTGGTGCTGCACTTGAATCCGCTGGTTTGATCCTCTTTCTTGTGCTTGATCTGTGCTGACTACCTCATCAACTGCCCTCGCATGTATTGGTTTCTCAGCACAAACACGACCATTCTGTGCAGTTTGGAGCATGGAGGAATTGGAACACTTAAATGCTGATATGGATTCTGTCTTGTCACCGAAAGCTTCATGCATGTGAACATATTTAGTGGTGGAGTTCATATCATTATTATTGCTAGACCCGTTAGACTGCTGATGAGTAGGATTGCAATTTGAATTGTGCATTCTTTCTGTCTTCATTGCAACTGAGCTGTTATCCAGTGGAGAACAGCTTCCTACATTCCCTGTCGGAGCCTGATAAACGGTAGAGATAGTATTAACCAGCATAGCAATTGGGTTTGCCTCCTCAACAATAACTATTGTCTAATCACTGTTATAACCAACATGTTACCAATCAACGTAAGCCCTATCATAATACAGAAGAATGCTCTTGTCATTATGGCAAAAGTAAAAAAGCATATTAGCTGTTCGCTGGTACTTCTTTTCCCATCAAAACAATAGCATTCCTCTTCTGCATTGCAATGTGGAGCACACTGAATGGAGTTTGGCTCCTCTATAATAAATATTGTTTAATCACTACTACAACCAACCTGTTACCGATCAATGCAAGTCAAATTAAGAGCTGTCTGAGGTGCTAAAGATTACCTGATTAGCAGAAAACACAGTGTAATATCTGCACAGTCAGAGAAAAAAAAATGTTATTTGGAGTGTATTTACATCACTTACAGACTCTACATTCACAAGTTTTCCTCTTACTTTGAAAATGCTGACAGGTTTGAATGTCTCAAAACATTGTGATTGTCATGCACACTGGTACCGATATCTTGTACTCCTTTAACCCTTTCTAAAGTTAGCTCAAGAGATGGCAATTCTCCAGAATCACTGCTAGCTTTATCTTTGATTTGTGAGGTATCAGGAAGACCACTGGAAGAATCAATGTCTCTGCTCTCCACCTGTTGATCTGCAGCATAGTCCCTTAGTTTGCCACTTATATTCTCACTTTCGCTTTCCAACTGCTCTTTCTCCAACACCTTACTGTCTACTTTGGATAATTTATCCTGCCTTTTGCTGCTAGGTTGGGTTGAAAACTTATTTTGGTACTCTAACTGTGAATCGGTATCTCTACACATGCCTATTTCCAAGTCTTTGCCCATTGCAACTTTGTCTGAAATATGAAATGCACGGGAATTAGAATGAAAGAAATCTGTAAACCATAAATTAATGGGTTCTTTTAATAAAATTAATGGATTGGCACTCACCAAGTTGTTTATCCTGCTCTAGGCACTGTTTTGTTTCTGTAACATGCATCCACCTGTTGCCAAATGTTTCAGCCTTCGTATGAATGACTTGGGCACAAGTGCTATCAGGAACATCAGCCAATTGATCCCATGGTGATATTGGCCGTGGACTTTCAACTTCAACTGCTCGTTTTGTCCAAGAACTCTGCAAATAGGAGCATTGGCATTTTTTTAATAGCAATTATGGTTCTGCTTCTTCACCTGCTTATTTATAGCTTTAGCATCTTTATCCGTTCGAGACATAATAGAAATGACAATACATTAAAATTAAGAACTTCTGAAAAGATATATGAAAGCTCATCAAAAATCAGATTATGTCATATTTTAAGCTCAAGTTGCTCAAGATGATAGACTGGTAATTGTTCTCAATACTACTCTATTAAGGTACATTTCTGAAATGAACCAGTCCGTTCTAGTGTCTAAATCCCTTTTTATGCTCAATTTTGTGATGAAAATCATATTACACAGTATTGTCAAAGGTAAGAACTTCCATTATTGTTTTTATCGCATGTTTTCCAGTATAAATATTTTAAATTGTTACCCTGAATGATGCCAAGATATCAGTATTTTTGGTTTCATAGCTAGGAGCCTAGGAGTATAATAAGATAAATCTTTAACACCAGCTCTAAATCCAACATTAACCACTTACAACATGGGGAGCTTTTGTATCCCTGCCAATATTGCGAGTTCGGGACCAATCCATAGCGCTGAATACTCGGCCACATTGTTCGTGCAACTGAATACCAACTTAATGAAACTACTTCCCCTTATGGAGACATGAAAACTATAACACCACCAGCTCTTTCAAGATCCCTAGTTTTTAGATCAAAGCACATGCAGAGATATAAACCTATATATTTACGAGTAATTTCAGTTTTACTTGGAAAGCTCTCAGTTAAATCCTTTACGGACATGGGAGAACATTAAACATAATAGCCGATCGTATGAAGTATAAAACCTCTAGTTAAATCCACAATTCTCTGATAGTCACTGAAGAATATTAGCTAGAAGGCAATCATTAAACAAGATCTAGCAATGTCATTTCAAAGGTCATTGTTACCTGAGTGCCACTTCCATTGTCACTTCCATCCCGAATACAAAGACCTGTACTCCCATGATCACGCTCATCACTGCTGCCAGTGTTCTTTTCAGACTCGTTACTTTTTGACTTTGCAGATTTTGTTGTCTGTGTGCCACTTTCACTCCCGCTACCACTAGACTGAGGAAAGATGAGAAATTAATCCAAGGTTGAGGGAATTTGAACATTGATTGTCCCAGAATAACTAAATCGCTGATCAAACATAAGATACAAAATCGCGTAGACATCAGGCTTAAAAAGAATCCGAGTGAATTAAAACTTCTCAAGAAGGGGTAATTTTAGCGAAGCCTGCCCATAACCATTTGCCAGTTCATACTACAATTGACCTCAGGTGATAATCTACATTTGATTCATGACATATAATCACATGCATAAAGCAATAAGGTATATCCAACTTACACTGTGACATCTCCTCCAAACATGCTGCCAAAGGTTTTTAAGTTCATTTTTTCGAATCGGTTTCACTAGAAAATCAACTGCACCCCTTGACAAACACTTGAATACTAAATTCATAGGATCATGAGATGACATCACTGCAAAGAAAGTTCATCATGCATGTTAGTTAAAATCATCAAATCAGATTGAATAATGGAAAATAGGCCTTACTTTTTTATGGAAACCAGTATTGAAGCACTATAAAACGAGACTTACTAATCACAGGAATATTCTTGAAAGTTTTGTGGCTCATTATCTTGCATAAAAGACCAATTCCAGAGAAGAAAGGCATGACTACCTCAGTCAGGACAAGATCAATATGATTAGTCAAATCTTCTAAGATTTTCCATGCTTGCAGACCATTTGCAACAGCAGTAACTGCCAAGATCACATTGAAGAGTGAAAGCACGTAAATAGGAGTTATATTTTATACAGTAGCAAAGAAAATAAAACAGTACAATTTCCATGTATTATATAGACCCAAAAAAGCAATTTGAAGCAGCTCTCGAATTTAAAGTTGCTATATCACAAGACTCACAATTAAAAGCTTATTAAATACTAAAAATGAACAAGCAAGTCACTTAGAAAGAAAACTGCAAATCCACTGTGACAGATTGATTTAAGGCTTCATTTGGATTGAAGGATTCCAAATGAATGGATTGAAGTTTCATCATTTAAGAAGTATAATTTCATTTAGAACTAAGCTTTCACAACATGCATGGATCAATTTGAGAGGATCATATGTATGGATTTCAAATATTGCAAGGAGTTTTTTGAAACCTATACCAGCATTGATTCTAGTTGTAAAAGGATTGTAATAATATATACCTTTCATACTGCTAATCTAACATCACTTTGGACTTCAATATCCAGCCTTTTATTTAAGCTCAAATCCCTTGATTGTGCACTCATTTATCCAAATGTATCATAAATTGTTTGGCCCATTCTCCAATAGCTTAATTTTTGGGGCAACTAGTGTTAACATGGTGTCCCCAAGTGAAATGGGTTCACATGTGAGGGAGAGTGTGGGAGTTTGATATGCATTGTTTGGGGCAATCTAAAATCCCTAAAATCAGAAATCAATTCCATTTCCAACACAAATATCGCCACAATTTAGTTCACTTCAGAAAAGATTTGATGTTATGTAAAACAGCAAAAGATGCATCAACGCGAATTGTAATTACTCATGCCAAATATACCTAGTTTGGATTGTTGAAATGTAGGACAATTCCCAATTTAATATTGGTATGTCATGCACTTGATGATTCTATACGTGCGTAACATGATTAACATCTATCCAAGCCAACATGAAGGCAGCAAATTTATCCACCTATACTTGCTTCAGAAGCATGTAAAGCCTAAAGCAATGTGTTGTTAGTGGGCTTGTGGCAAAGTAGAACCTAGCTGCCACCCCATAAAGGAAGTCCATGAGATTAAGTCCGATACTTTGGCTCACTATTTGTCTCTTTGCGTATGGATCAAAGAGAGACACTTATGTCCCACATGTCGTGGCTTCAAACATTTTATGAATTGATAGGCTTCAAATCCCTTCAGATACAAGTTTTACTTTGAGTTGTAAAATACCCTACTCAACTTATTTTCCAAACAGTACGGACAATAGAACCCTTTACCATTTTGTCATATACAATGGTAACCCTATTCCTTAAGATATAATTGTAGGTGTAGAAGCAGGTGTAATCACAGCATGCGGATCCTCTAAAAGTGACATGTGGGGCCACTGCCGACAACATGTGGCAACCTGATCATCTAGACTATGGTACAACATGTTGATGATCACATAATAGAACTCCACACAACAAACATATAACACAAATTAGAAAACAAAGTCAACGCCACGACCATCTCTCTGTGACTTCTTGGCAGCTCCCAAACAGACTCAATTGATTAGAGTGCTTGCTTGTTGCTTGGGTTAGAGGTAATCATGAGGAGGCTCCATGCAGGGGCGGAGCCAAGGGGGGGGGGCTAGGGGGGGCCATGGCCCCCCCAAATTTTTTTAAATTTTTTATTATACCCTTAAAAAAAATATTTAATTTTAAATAATACCCTAAGATTTATTAAAAATTTCAATTTGGCCCCCCCAAATATTTTCAAAACACTCATATATTGGCCCCAAATAGAGAATTTGAAAATAAATAGCTTGTGTCCCCTTGAAAACTATATAAAAAAAATAAACTTACTCCTTGTAGCCACACTTTTGAACGTCCAAATAATGTGAAATAAAAATTTAAGTTCATTAACATTGTAATCCTTATCGCAACAAATTGTTGTTTCATTTACATATACACATGTACAATATCTATTATATTAATTCAAAGCAGAAATACACTAATGTCCCCTCATATTCAATAAAAATGCATGAACCTTTCTTATCAAATATTTTTGTAAATTGATGTTTACAAGAGAAACATCTATAATTATATATCAATCTGCATTTGCCAAATGACAAATTGAAATGAGGAAAAACAAGTGTTGTGAGATTGTAAACCACAACAATGATCGTATGACTAATTTATGTATAAGCCACTAAAAAAATAATCTTGTTTTGTTAAAACTTGTGAGATTTTGTTTAGTTAAAATCATTATTTTTTTTAACCAAATATATCTTTCCGAAGTGGAATCAAATTACTCAAAATATTTTTCTAAAAATTATTTTTTGAAAAACTGAAACAATTAATTGTTGAAGGAAAATTGGTTCTCTAATTTTTTTTTTCTTTACCTCTTCACTTTTTAGTTGTAACTTATCGTTTTATCTTCTCAATTTTTTTCTATTCTCACATCAATTTTCCGTCTAATTATTTAAGTTACATTTTTCTCAATTTTGAAATTTTTTTTCCTAAACAAATTTCTCAAGATATATAACACTATAACTAAAATTTAAAAAAATTATATTACAATTGGTTGTTAATATTTTCAAATTTTAATTATATAATGTAAATTTGGCCCCCCAAACTAATTTTCCTGGCTCCACCCCTAGCTCCATGGGCAAAGCATGCAACTACAGCATGAATCTTGACATTGCATTGAGGTCCATAATCATGATGTACCCTATTTCCAGCTGTAAATTGTGGTCCCTATGCTTATGGGATGATAGTGTGCATTATGATCCTAGCGATTAGTGTGATTCTTGGCATCATGTTGCAGCCCCACGATGCATTGTGATCCTAATAGCTACGGCATGATTACTGAAATTGCATAGTAATCCCTAAAATCATAGTGTGGGCGGGCACACGTCATTACACTCATGGATTACATGAGGACTAAACCCCCAGAAAATTTTGGAAAAATCTGTAATAAATAGGTACCTTTGCATAGTAAGTTTCAAATTATGAAAAATATTTAATTTGTGGCCCTTTCAAATCCTACAAAGAAAGATTTTCTTTTGCATCATAATTCTCTAGCATAATTTTCAAAAGTAAATTCTTTTAGCATTGCATTATGGTGGCTTGGAATCTCTTCTTGACAGTCCAAGTACTTTAGTGACTGTTAGGCAACATCCTAAAAACACTTGAGACACAGAAGAAAAAAGGCTAAAAGTTCTTCAAAGTGTAGTACATGGAGGATTACGTTAGCAGAAGCACTTCTTGGGAAAAGAAAAAACACTTCACCTGAAGCTACTGGACTACAAAACAGGTCTAAATATCATTGCTCTGTTACCAGTTAATGGCCTCGTTACAAGCATATTTTACAACCTTTCTGAGGGGTATTTGGTGGTTTCATGAAAATGAAGTGTCTACTTTTATTTTTTATAACACTGAAATCACATATGCATCCTCTGGCTTAAAGTCAGTGAGTGAAACCACGAAGTTACAAACTAACTTCACTTATGGCTTCAAAATTAATTTTCAGAACCATGTAATAATTGGAATTAATTTCGTAAAATGTGAAGAAAAAAAAAGGAAAAATTACACTGACCGACCTCCCCTGTAAATAGGCAAAATAATATATACCCCCCTGTTGTTTTAAAAATAACACTGACCTCCCCTGTCAGAGTTGTCAGAGACCCAAAATGGTGAAATGACCAATATAGCCCTGTACGATTTAATATTTTTTTATTATAAAAAACTTGTTATGTTAAAATACCAAATTACCCTTATCATCTTATGTCATATCTAGGGTTCCTGTAATCTCATTCTCCTTCTCTCTCTCCTCCGTCATTCAGTGTATATATATATATGTGTGTGTGTGTGTGTGTGTGTATAATGCGTTGCCAAGAGAGTGAGGGAGATCTGTGCCATTTGCACCAACGAGAAAAGCGTCGGCAAGAGCGGTACAAGGGCTCCATCCCCGGATTCATGTGGTAGGGAGGTGATTTCATCACCGGGAACGACACCGGTAGCAAGTCCATCAACGACATCATGTTTGCCTACGAGAAATTCATCAAGAAGGTTGGGTCAGGGTCAAGAAGGACTTCAAAGATTGATGATTGTGGTCAGCTCTCTTAGACTAAAATTTGATCCGTGTGTTTGGTGATTGTAAATCTATATTTGGTGATTGTGAATCAGTGAATTGGTAGATCTAGAGGGGTAGTCGATGGGGCTGGGTCACCGGAGAAGGAACGGCGGAGGCAGTGGTAGATCCGGAGAATTGGCCGACAGTGGATTGGCCGACGAGTCTGCAGACGGCAAAGCAGAGGTCGCCGACGAGTGTGGACCAGTAGAAGCCCCAATCTATCTCTCTCTCTCTGTATATATATATCCCCAAACTATCTCTTTCTCTCTCTGTGTATGTATATATATATATGTATATACCTCTCTCTGTGTATGTATATATATATGTATGTATATATATATAATTAAATACAAATAATTATAATTTGATGCAGAAACCCCAAACTCTCTCTCTCTGTATATATATATATGTGTGTGTATATGTATGTATATATACAGTGCTGTATTTTATTAGGGAAGAAGATGATGAATAGTGGGGGCAAAATTGTCCACAAATAATATGTTAAATGAGGGTATTTCAGTCCTTTCATACATTTTAGGGCCATTTTGGGATTTTCAGTTCAAATATACAATGACATCATCAATTTTCGTACCTGCACCACTGACAGGGGAGGTCAGTGTTACAAAAGGTATACTGACAGGGGAGGTCAGTGTTATTTTTGAAACTATAGGGGAAGTATCTATTATTTCGCCTATTTGGAAGGGAGGTCGGTGTAATTTTTCCAAAAAAAAAAATCAAATGAGTTGAGGAGCAAAGTGAATCAATTTCAGTTCTCTACAACAATCAATAGACCCAAAATTTGACAGAGAAATAGTTTGGTTGTAAGCACATACGGGGTAAATAGAGCTAAAATGGGTAATAATTCAAGAATTAATCACAATCCAAATATCCTAGTTCAGCAAAACACATTTATTTAAGTACAGAGATACATACATATATTGGTTATCATATAAAAATGAAGATAATTCTTCCAATCACTCCAGTTAAAAATATGCTACTAACCTTCATAACTGCAGTTACGAAGTAGAGCACTAACAACATGACGAGTACAATCATCATTTTCCACCAGCAAAACCTTCAGAGACCTAAAAGGGAGAAACCTCTCCCAATGTACTAGAGGACCCTGAGGTTCCGGTTTTTGCACACCAGCAGAGACCTGAATTGCCCCTTCTGATCCATTTTTTATTTCTCCGGTGACACCTTTAGTCCTCAACTCATCTTCCTCAGATGAACCTGAGCCTTGCACCTCACCCTCAACTACGTTCCTAACGACCTTTTTCTCATCCCATGAGCAATTACTCCATCCCACCAAATCTGTGTCACTGGCACCATCATTATTCATTGGAACAGGAGGCCCCATCAACCAGATTCAGAACGACCCACAGTAAGGAATGCACAAAATTGGACAAGTATAAATTCTTTCCTCTCTTCAAAAATCAACCTCTGCAAGCACAAATCCTTCAATCCAATTCCAGACCTAATTAAAATGATGAAAAAGAAATCACTATCAAAACATATTCAAGAGAAAAAACTAATAATACAACTAATAACAAATCACACTTCAACTATCATAAGACGTTTGAAACAGCACAAGACAATACTAATTTACATATATAATCAACAAAGCAAATTTAGGAGAACTTTTTATGACCCATGCCAGGTAAAATTACTCAGAACAGAGACAAACTCATATGAAAGAGAAAAGGTGAAGCAACTTAAAAAGATCCCTCTATTACTGGGGTGTGTGTGTCGCAATAAAGAGGAGATATTTATAAATTCGCCTCAAAACAAGAAATAGATCTTCACAAACGAAATACATGTATAAATATATCGAGTCAAGAGAAACATTTTTGCCATAAAACAGGAAACTAATAATTATGTAAATACTCTATATATTTGTATACACAGGGAAGGAAAATTAAAGTAGACATATTTATTAAAAATTAATAATATTTTCTAAATCTTTTTACCACTAGAAAATGAAAAAGAAAATCAACCTCCATGAAGTGGTATATCAATATATGTAAGAGGGTAAGTACATAGATATATACATATACATAATACAAACACATGTCTGAGAATACATATATATACACACACACACAGATCTAATCACATAATTATTTAAAGAGCTGAAAAAGAGCAAAAACCGTTTAATGAACGAGCTTGACACCGCTAGATCAGAAACATTCAAGTCTAAAATCAATAACTTGGAAGCACGGTTTTAACATCGATACACGAGTCCAACCCGTTTCTAATTTTCTTCGCTTATTGCAGAAAAAAGCTGGACTGGTTAAGAATATCCGAAGCTAGAAGGCTATAGAGAGAAGAGAGAGACAGAGGTGGGATATTTTTTTGGGAGATTGTTGACGTGTAACAAGTGGAGGTTCACAGAGTGTCTGACTTAACGTGGAACGTTGGGTCATCCTACATGGACAGAGATCCAGCCATTGGATTGTCCAAGCTGGACAAAATCTAAAGCCAGAAGCTCCGAGCTTGTGCGCCGAATCTGGACCCGATCCTCTAGATCTAGCGGTTGCCACGTGGCTCCTGGCACTCTTGTTTAGGATTTTTTTGAAACCCTAGAAACTGGTATTAGTGGCCGTCGCGTTTGTTTTACTTAAAGGGTAAAATGCTCTAACACCTCCTCAGGTTTAGATTTATTACTCACATATTAAACTTGTATTAAAAACGACTCTAACACCCCCTTAGGTTTGTTTAAATTAGCCCTAACACCCCCTGTTGCCAAAAATACCCTCAAATTCTCTCTCTTAATTAGATATTTGTTGAATAAATTATTATTTATGCTACATAGTTCATTATTAGTTAAATTAATTTTTAATTACATAGTTTGTAAATTAATTATTATTTATGTTACATATTTTATAATTCAAAACAAATTATTATTTATGCAACATAGTTTATTGTTAATTACATATTTGTTGAATAAATTGTTATTTATGCTATATAGTTTATTTTTAGTTACATAGTTTGTTAAACAAATTACTATTTATGCAATAAAGTTTATTATTATTTACATAGTTTGTTACATAAATTATTATTTATGCTATATAGTTTATTATTAATTATATATTTGTTAAATAAATTGTTATTTAAGCTACATAGTTTATTATTAAATATATTATTTTTTAAATAAATTATTATTTATGATACATAGTTTATATTTAATAATAAATTATTATTTAAGCTACATAGTTTATAGACAAAGAATCTGAGGGTATTTTTGGCAATAGGGGGTGTTAAGGCTAATTTAACCAAACCTGAGGGGGTGTTAGAGCTTTTTTTGACACAAGTTTAATCTGTGGGCAATAAATCCAAACCTGATGGGGTGTTTGAGCATTTTACCCTTACTTAAATAGTTAACGGCCGTTTAACGCTAAAGTTTGCATGATGACATAATTGCCCCTGATCCAGGATGAATAATTCAAAAATAATAATATAATATATTATTATATATAAATAATAATTTTTGATCATTTTATTCCTATAATCATTAATAAAACTATTTTAGATCTTAGATTTAAATATTTGTTAACTTTTGTTTTCTTAATTTTTAGTTTTTCTAATTAATCTATAATATATTTTAAGTCGCATTAAATTCTCTTTTTTTTTAAATAATTACAAAATCACCTTGTCCTGTCCTAAAAGTGTCTTAGTGTTTTTGCCACATTCCAATTATGGATGGCATGTATGGTATGGTTTACCTAAGCTCGTCCCTGCCCCGCTACCTTCAATACTATTCTCAAACCCGTCACGGAACGGGGCAAGATTTCAAAACATATCCCCACCCCATTGGGCGAAAATCTACCATGTCTTTGCCCCGCCCCATTTAAAATTTTAGAACGGGACGTAACCACATAAAAACATTAACAAAAATTTATTTTTTCAAAATATATAAGCCCAATTGTCAATACCAAGTTTAATACTGTAAGGACCGAAATTATTTTAACCGGTTCCGGATGATTTTTGGACGGGTTTTCTTTTTTCGAATTAATTAATTTCGGAAGGGTGTGAACCTATATATATATATATAAATGAGATTATATATATATATATATATGTATATATAGATGGAAGACGCGGACATTATAATATATATATAGGAGTATATACATAAGTGGAGGATGTGCATATATATATATATATATAGTGGGTTTGTATGTAATTGTGGAAAATAGAGGGACATATATATGGGGAAATACATGTGAATACAGGTATTAGGTGATGTTATGTATATACATAGTATATTTAATATATGTGGACCCCATTGGAGGACAAAGCATGTGGTGGAGTGTGTGGTGTGTATTAAAAGTAGGAAAGAAATTCAAAATGAAAAGAAAAGAGAAGACCAAAGAAGAAATCGGCTAAGGGAGAGAAGAGGAGAAAAAGGAAAAGAAGAAAAAGAAAGAATAAAAGAGGAAGGGAGAAAAGAGAAGAGAACTGAGAGGCAAGGGAGGCTCGCGACAGCCATGGTGTTCGTGGCTAGTAGGGCTTGGACTAGTGGGTTGCTGCAGGTGGTAGCAGTGGGTGGTTTCCGGCAGGGGGTCTTAGCCCACAGTGGCGGTCTTGGTCGGTTGAGTGGTTCGTAGAGAGAGAAACCATGATGCTAGAGAGAGAAAGAAGAGAAACCGAGAAGGAGGAGGAGCTCGACAGCGCTCCGATGGTGGCTGTGACGTGGGTCTAATCACAGCAGCGATGATAGTGTGGCTGAGGTTGGTTTCGTGGTGACTCTCGGCTGGTACAGTGGACCGAACGGTGGGGACTGTGTGGGTTCTCACGGCCGGGCTTTCGGTGTTGTTTCAGCGGGTTGGTGGTGGTCGGGAGTGGCCTATTTTGGTGGGTTCAAACGGTGGTATGGGGCTTCAATGGACTGGTTGTTGTCGACGATGGAGGTTGTGACTGTTCTGGCGGTGTGACGTCGGGTTAGTCTCGACTGTTTTGGCTTGGGTTTGTGGAGCTCACGGTGGTCTTGGGCTGGAATAATTTGGGGCCTCTATGTGCATATATATATATACACATGTTGATTTGGAATTGGTTTGGACAGCCATAGAGGGCTCGGCTGATGATGGTTTTTAGGCAGTGGTCGGCTAGGTGTAAGACAGCATACGGTGGTGTCGGAGGGGCTATTTGGTAGTTGTTGATTTGAGGTTATGGGTCTTGCTGGGAAGCTCCAATTGGAGGCTAGAAATGGCGGTTGGTAGTCCACAGTGGAAGCAACCATGGTAGAAGTTGATGATGGTCTTCACATGGTCGCCTTCTTGGTCGGCAGTGGTGAGCTTGTGGTTGATTTATATATATATATATATATATATATATAATGATGGTAAATAACGGAGGTTACATGGGCTGGACTTAGTGTTGGGTTTAGAGTGGGCTGTTTAATTAAATTGGGCTTATAAAATTGGACTTTGAGTTTGGATCCATTTGGACTATGTTTGGACCACCTTAGTGGGATTAATTATTTGGGATTGGACTTGAAGATGGTTCAAAGGATTGTTTGCGTGGGCTTGTACACGAGATTGGACTAGGTTTGGTATGGACAGCTTTGCAGGCGCAGGCACAGTTTAAGCGGGACCTAAGGCAAGTTGATTCTTGCCTCTATCTCCTACATATATATTTTATTATGTTGGTTAATTTACATATGTTTCTTAATTTGATCATATGTGGTGGTTGTATATATATATGTGCATATACATATATAAAGGTGATTGTGAATATAAGTGGGATGTGAACATATATATATATATATATATATATATAAGTGTATATATATATATATATATTTGGGATATGAAAGCATGTTAAATTTAAATGTTTCCTTGCATTGTGATGTGCATGTACGGTATAAATTAAAGTCTATGAAAAGTATGCTAAATAATACATGTTTAGCTATGTGTTGTCTTATATGCATATATGGCTTTTATGCATGGTGTTAAATATATATGTGATTATATATTTGTGGTAGTAGTGAAAATGCATGCTATATATAGGAATATGATTTTGGCGAGTATTTGAAAAGCATGATTATAATGTGCTAAGTGTTTTATATATCCTTAATACATATATGGTGACGGAATATATGTGGTTATATATTGTGGATGAAAAATATGCCAGTTGCTTGTAATAAATGTGTGCCTTGAGTGGAAGCGTGATTATATTTATGCTAGTATAAGTGCATATAGGACTTGATATGCAAGATTGGACATATGTGCTATTTATGTCGGTTGATATGATTGTATGTTTATAAATGCCTTAGAGAAATTTATGAACATGTTGGAATTGATTTGTGAATTTGGGAAAAATGTGAAGAACATGTGGTTATGTGAAATGTGGAGGTGTGAAGCATGTTCATTGCAAATGCATGTGATGCTTAAATGGGAATTTGTACAAGTGTGTTCTTAAATATCTCATTGGTTACAAATGATGAATGTACATTTGATAAAGTTGTGGGGTTCATATTCATTGGTATGGTGAGGTAGGCAAGCAATGTGAATAGTGGAATCCATTTGGTAAAACGACGAGGTATTCCGGTAAAGGTAACCCTCGTGAGGTATTCCGGTCAAGGTACCCTCATGGATTGATGTGTAGTGAGGTATTCCGGTAAAGGTAACCCTCAAGAGGTATTCCGGTAAAGGTAACCCTCTATAGGTGGAATTGGTTGTCCACGGGAATTGGAGACCAATATGTGGGAAGGATGAGGGAGTTGTGCATGTCATGTTGCATTCTACCTTACTTATGATATGGTTGTGCTGTATGCATAAATTTTCTACATGTTAAATGTGTTTCATTGCATCTGAGAGTGCTACTTATTGAGTAGGGAGTGTGATAATCGATTTACATTATTTTATGTAAATGTTTAGACATATATGTTTAATATACATATTGATGCTGGATGGTTACTGCTTTCAAGCGTGTTGAAAATGATTTCGAAAATCATGTGCTAGATTTATATGTTTATATGTGCTAGAATTGTCATATGCATTGTTGGTCCATATACGCTAGTAGGAGTATGATTTAAATATTATGATATATTTAAATGTGTATGTTTTTGAGAATATGTGAGGATCGACCTGCTGCAGCGGTGATAGTATGGTTCTACATACCTTGTTAGGCCTTTGAGCTCACCCCCTCCCAAGTTTTGCAGGTGTTGCTAGTTTTGGAGTCAGTTTGGGGACTGATAGTACCAGTTGCAGAGGTAGTGATTAGTCTTCTTAGAATCTGATTTATGTCCAGGATAATAGATAGATAGACACATTACATTTGGATTAAATGTATGGAGTGATTATGTTGATTCAATCCCTCCAATTGTATTTTATTCATTTGATGTTTGTATATGAGACAGACATTCAAGGACTGAGACATATTATTTCAGTTGTTTATGTATGTTGTAGAAATGCTGGAGGGGACATGTGCCTAGAAGCGTCCATTTTGATTTTTAGATGTGAATGCTGGGGGGACACGTGCCCATAAGTATCCATTTGAATTTAAAGTAGGAATAACGTATCAGGATCTGATTTATTAGAATGGGTCATGCCCAATTTTCATAAAAATAATAGAAAATTGAGATTGTATGATCAGGTGGTGGCTATAGCGTGAGGGTGATCTCACGGGTTCACACTCGGGATTCGGTTGGTCCAGGGGAGTCCCTGTGGTCCGGGTTCCAGGGCGTGACAAATACTATTAAATTCAAAGCAGTATAGTCCCTGCTTAAGAAGTAAAATGACAAGATTCCATAATTAAATAATCTGTTACAAAAATTACATTCCACAATTAAATAGTACAGAAACAAGTTTTATCCAACAATTAAAAAGTCTTAATACAACTAAGAGATAATAAGATGTTAGGTTAGGTTTAGGTTAAGAAATTTAAAGAGTATATAATATATATTTATCATAATTAAATGCATCGATGGGGGCGGGTTCTTATGGAATCCCGAACCCACGATGGGTTATACTTTTCTTTTCCGAATCCGCCCTACAAAAAAAAAAAAAAGGTTCTCATACTCATCCCATACGGGGTGAAAACCTGGCAGGGCAAACAAAATTGCCATCCTTAATTCCAACCATGTCCAATCAAAAAATAAATTTAGGACACTTCTAGCCGTGTCCGAGTCATATCCACATGTCCAACACTGCCACGATATCCCAAAAGAAGGTTCGTGCTTTTTAGAATAAAATTATAGTGTTGTGATGAGGGCTACTACGTTAGTTATGTATTCCCTTTAGCATGCATGTTGGCGTGAACTCGACGAATAGACCTTAATTGCATTTTTTTTTGGTAGGAAGAGTTAGTTAATTCACTAAAGAGTATTTTCAATTATTAATTTTTATACAATTTACCATATAATATAATATGAAGAAATTACAGAAGCGGCTCATTGTTCATAATTTTTTTTGAAAAAATTACACTGACCTCCCTTGTAAATAGGCGACATAACAGATACTCCCTGTGTTTTCAAAAATAACACTTCACCCCCTGTTAGAGTTGTCGGATGACAACATTTGTTAAAATGACAATTATACTCATGTACTTTTTATTATATTTTAATTGAAAAAATATTGTTATATAAAATGACAAAACTACTATTTGATTTTTCATCAAATAACATGCATGGGTCTCAACTTCTCTCCCTCCCCCTCTAAACTAATGCACAGACCCACAAACTCCATTAATAACTCATTTCAAACCCTCTTTTCTTCTCTCCAAAAATAAGTGAATCAACACTCTATCTCTAAATTAATGCACAAACCCACACCATCCTCGATGCAAGCTCTTGTTGTTGCCCTATGTTATTTTCCAGATGCACTAATTGGGTACTATATATTTTCTAGAGCCGATGGAGGCGGTGCCAGAGCTTAGGAGTGTCTGCTACATAGACACCATCTTGTAGATTGGAGTTAGGATTTTTCGTGTTGATGATGATGCCGATGCCACATCGAATTTTCGTAGTTGATGAATGGTGTAATTGTTGTTCTTGGTGGTAGTGGATTAGGGGATTTTGGGTGGTGGTGGTGATGATGGTGGTTGATGGCAGAGGAGAACCATTATCGGTGTTTATGGCAAGAAATGGTAAGTCAGGAACGCAGTTATCCGGTCCCCGGCACCCCTGCTCGCTCCCCGACAAGGTTCGTCTTATAAAAGTTTCATCTTCCTCACCGACAGTGGTTGATTAGGATTGTACATCCATCTTCTAGTACCCAATTGAATGGTTTGATACCGTTGCAAAATCTCTCTTTCTCGATTGAATTTTTGAAAATTGAAAAAATAGCCTGGCCACATGGTCTTCCACGATTCATCATTCTTGATATTAGGTACAATTGGTATGTTTATATAGATAAGGATTTACATATATATATATATATATAATACGTTTAGCATAGTTAAATATCAATCTTTAATGGCCGAAGGTTCATCTAATCTCCTAATACCCAATTGAATGGTTTGATTATCCACCATACAATTTGCTCCACATAATATCTCTATTTTGCATACGGAATCATACTGATTATTGAATTTTTTATTTATACTCTGTTTGGTTTCTTAGAAACTGAAGCAAACGATACGAAATTTTGAACTATTTGGTTGATTTGCGTTGAATGATTTATCTGTGGTGAGAAAGAGTGCATGTTGTAGTGAGAGTAATAACATGTTATATAAGGCAAATTTATCCACTGTCAAAGGGGTATTTTAGTCATTTTATATGTTCTTGAAGGCATTTTAAGATTTTTAAGTTAAAAATACCATGACATTAGCAATTTTCATACTTACAAAGCTGACAAGGGATGCCAGTGTTACAAAAGGTACATTGACAGGGGAGTGCAGTGTTATTTTTGAAAATATATGGGAAGAATCTGTTATTTCGTCTATTTATAGGGGAGGTCAGTGTGATTTTTTCTTTTTATTTTTTATACTTTGAAAAAACTCGTCTCTTCCTCGAATAGTTATTATTATTACCATTACTAGAAAAAAAATAGACGTATCCTCTTATGATTGAAAGAGAAGTTATATTGAATAACTATTAAACCAACCATATTTTATGGTACAGAATGGTAAGCAATTAAGAAACAATATTGGTATAAAATGAGTGTGGCAAAAATGCGAATGTTGAGATGGACATGTGGTAAGACTATAAATGATCACATTTGAAAGATGGTTGGAGTAGCACAAATTGAAGATAAAATGAGAGAAAATTGGTTAAGATGATTTAGACATGTGCGAAGACCTTTAAGTGTGTTCGTTAGGAAAAATGACATAATTCACATTAAGAGTAATTTTAGGGGAAGAAGAAGACTAAAGTTAATGTAAAGAATAATATAATAGCATGCGAATTAATTGAGACTATGGTTTTATGAGCTTGTTTGGATTGCTTCTCAACCACTTAAAAACACTTTTAATTCAAAAAATTGCAGTTGTCACCGATCTGATTATTAGTAAACAAGTAAGAATATTAGGGTATGCTACCATAGTAGCGTGCCAAATAAGCAAGTGGCGTGTTTTTGTTATGGTATGGGTCACGTCATTTGACGGGTCTCAGACTCCACTTGCCCCTCCAAATAGTTTTTCACGTATTTTGTTTCTCTTTTTCTTTCTATATGCTCTATCTCTCTATATATTTACATATATAGAAATATAATAATAATAATAAACCTCTCTTCTCTCTCTCTAAAAATAATTAAAAATTTTAATTAATTTTTTTAATAAATATAATTTAAAAATAATAAAATAGATATGAAGAGAATGAACTCCAGCCAGACAGTGTGCGTGACTTTAAAAAAAGAAAAAGAAAAAAGCACTCTACTTTTGAAAAAGTGTTGACTTGACACTTCACTTTTTAAAAGTAGAGAGCTAAAATGGTTAACACCATAGTGGTGTTCTAATATAGTAAAATTAATAATAAAATGCTTTAAGTAACATTGTTACCAAACATGTTTAAAATTGCTTTAAAAAAAATCACCAAACATCTAACATGCTTTCAAATTGGGAGAACTTGTGACGCTGGTTGGTGAACCAAATGGAGTGAAATTAAAACATAGAAGTTATGTAACGGATTACAAATAATTGAAGAAAAGACTTACGACTTTTTTGGTAACCGTTTATGTTTAGTGTTTATTGTTTATAAAAATAAATTTGTAGGATAAAAATGTTTGGTAAATTTTGTTTTGTTTATAAATTGTTAAAACACTTTTAAACATCACTGTAGCTAACCCTTCAAATCTAAAACACCAAAATGGTGTTTCAGTGTTCATGTTTATTTAATTAATTTATTTATTTTATATCTAAAATGGTTATTATATTATTTTAATTAAAAAGTGAAGCTAAAAGTAAGAAAATAAAAATAAAAAGTATAAAAGGCTATTGTTTGATACAACGATAAAAATGTTAGAATTATCAAGCGTAGACATAATTGAAGATCTTAATTGTCTTGAGGAAAAAAATATTGAGCATAATATGAATAATTACAATTTTACTTGATAATTAGAAATAGTTAAATAGGGGCACGTGTGATAAAAAAATAAACTTATATGAGAAAAAAACAAAGTGGTCCAACCATCTTCTTGTCAAAGAAATAAGAATGGTATTTTGTACTCACATCATTCATTTATTTTCACTGTTGAAAGAGAAATAGAAACAAAAAAATGGAGAAAAAAGTACTAGCAAAAGAAATTAAAGAGCAAGAGTAAGACTTCCAAATCCCTTTTTTCACTCCATACAAATTGAAAAACTTTTAAATTTTTCATAGTTATATATATTTTGATCTTGTTGGAATCTTGTGGGTCATTATAGTTTTACTGTATAATTTGCAATGTATAAATATATATGTAATATAATATTATAGGTTATTTTTTATGGATATTTCTTACTCTATTGTTATTGTATAGATTTGTTGCAGCATAGACTGACTTTTTATACATTTTATTGTATTGAATTTGCTAAAAACATGTTTTTATGTTATAATTTTTAAAATAAGCCAACGTTTTTAAGTTATCAAAGAATAGTATAAACAAAATAGTAAAATAAATAACGTTTTTAATAACAGTTCTCAACATCGGTTAGCTTTTGTATGCGATTTTCTCTTCGTAAACGCCGTCGTATTAACGGCACCGTCTTTTAAAATACTCACTTCAGTAACTTCAGCAGATTAGTGAGTGAGTGAGAGAGAGAGGATTCTGGTTAATGGCGTTAGTGAGGTTAGTAACCCTAAAAGCTCTCCATGGATCATCATCGTCGCTCTTCAACCTCACACAATCCCTCCGGCCTTGTACTCAATTCTCTACCGTCCGAGCTTTCTCCGCCACCATGTCGCCGCCTTCCACTGCGGTAGTCTACGAGCACCAGGGGCCTCCCGACGCCGTCACTAGGTTTATCTCCATCCCTACATCTGAATTGTAAATTGTACTGAGTTATAGCCTCACTGTCAACACTTTGCAGAGTAATTGAGGTTCCACCCGTAGAAGTCAGAGAAAACGATGTGTGTGTCAAAATGCTCGCTGCTCCGATCAATCCCTCTGATATTAATAGAATCGAAGGTCTTGTTGATTCTCATTTTAATCATAAGTCGATTCTTAATGGCTTAGAATGTCTTATATATTTATTATTATTATTATTATTATTTCCTTACTTATAGTTTGTTTATTTTATTTATTTTTGAAAAGGTAGTTTGTTTATTTTTTATTTTTTTGAAAATGTAGTTTGTTTAAACTTGAGGATACGGATGGGTTCTGTTTCGTTGCTGAGAAAATGCATCGTTTGATGCATGAGATACACAAAAATTTTACTCATCCGAGCTTGTCTCTAGTATTTGGCTTGGTCCATTTGTGTATTTTTTTTTATTAAAAAAAAAAAGAACAGAGAAAGGAAGTCCTGAAGGTTTGTTTTCTTAAATTTTCCTCCATCTTCTCAGTGGGCAATCAGATGGTATAAGTTCGCTGATGCATACATTCATATTCACATGCACGCAAATACATACACAATCACATGCGCATTCATGTAAAAACACAAGTTTGTGTGATTTCTATGTGCAACTGAACTCCTTTGTAAAATGTAAATGTCATTTTAGGTGTGTACCCTGTGAGGCCGCAAGTGCCAGCAGTTGGGGGATATGAGGGGGTTGGAGAAGTACACTCTTTTGGGTCTGCAGTTACAGGCCTTGCACCTGGCGATTGGGTCATTCCATCTCCGCCTTCATTCGGTATATTTTTATTAGTTTATCTTTGATGTTGTTGACTATAAGTTCATTGCTTTCTTATTATTGAAGTTGTTTTGGTCTTTCCTATTTTTAACTTCTCAAAAATAATGTGGTATTGAAACTCATGAATTTCAGATTTCATAAAATGCTAATCATAATTATAGCAAATCAGCAACATAGTATTGTTGTTTATTGTAGAAACTTTGTCAAGTACATTGTGGATTTAAAAAAAAAAAAATGCACTTGAAACCCACCTGGGGAAAATTGAAGAGGTCCGGAGAATTCTATCACGGACTCACTGTCAATAGTCAAGTTGTGACTTGTGAAAGAGATGACAGCATTTCTGGTTAAAGCCCAAGAATGATTTCATAGCTGAAGATTTTTCTTGCCTTAAATTTTTTGTCATCGACTCTAAAATATTAAGGAAGTGGATATGTTAAAGGACATTGCAATACCACATTTTCCTGTGGGCACGTATTAAGAGTTTCATTCAAACACTGATAGAATTTAACAAAATTCATTATGCTTAGGGACGTGGCAGACATACATTGTGAAAGAGCAGAGTGTCTGGCACAAGATTGATAAAAGTACACCAATGGAATATGCTGCCACAGTTACCGTTAATCCTCTGACTGCTCTAAGAATGCTGAAGGACTTTGGCAATCTAAAAGCAGGTACTGCCAATTATTTAAAATGCAATTTATTATTCTTTACCCACTTCATTCCTGATTAAAAAAAATTCTGTCACAAACAGGAGGTTCTATTGTGCAAAATGGGGCTACAAGCATTGTGGGGCAGTGCATCATTCAGCTTGCTCATACTCAAGGCATCCATAGCATTAATATTATTAGGGACAGGTGCTAATTAGATAGTTCCCCCAAATATTTTAAGCTTGTGCTCGGAAGTTCGTAAATGCATGGTTAATAAATCAGTGCTTAGCAATTTCTCCTTATGTGTGTATGTGCTTGTTTGATATCCTTTTTGTTTCAGCTGTTTGAGAATAAAACTAAATGGAATTCGCTTTGTTGGTAACAATTATTTGAAACCTGCACCATTGGGCCAACTGAAAATGGGCAAGGTTAAGGGTCAATGTTCAACTATCGAGTCAACCGAAATTATGCTGTGATGTCATAATTATATCATAAAATTAATAATAATGAATAAGTTCATGAAAACTATGTCTAAGTACAAAAAGAAATTCAAAATTTCTCACTTTCTTAGAATATTTTTCAAGCTAATTATCAGTTGGTAGCTTGAGTGGTCTCTACTGCAACATATGGGATGTGTTGTACTCATAAAAAGCAAGTAAAATTTGAGTGATACCTAGAATAAATAACATCACAGTAACCTGTTTCATTACATTCACAATTTGACACTTCAATTTTAGCATAAAGGATAAGAAAACACTTCAACCAGATCTACAGAACAGAGGAATTATCATATTAAACTATAAAAATAGCAAATAATTATCATTTTGTGACAATCTCTGATTTTTTTCAAGCATCATTAACTAATGTCCAAGGAGAACATTAAATTAATTACATTACAATGATTTGAAACAACGTAGATTTGTCATCAACAGTACAGTAATGTAATCTATAAGACTATGACAGTGTTATCAACAAATGAGAATGAGTCCTGTGGGAAAGGCAATGGTAAAATTAAGCAATTTCAACATGTTGAATTAAAATCTTTTAGGGAGTCAAGAGAGGTAGAAACAGGAAGCCAAAAAGCTTTAGCGCAAAGAGTGAAAGATAGAGAGAAATATTAGAATCTTTTAGTACTCCAGTGAATGGCTTCTGCTTTGGCTGGAAAGTGGTTGCCAGACGTCAGGTTTCAAGCATGACGGACAGAGAATTTAGAAACTTGTTGAATGAACAGGTACTAGAGGCTGAGAACAACGCGAGGAGTCCGATGGAGCCCTTATTTTTTCCTCATTTATAATGGTCTTGACCTGACCCTTTTAACCAAACCATGACTAGGTCTTACCTCTCATCAGGTTGGCCTGAATTACAAGCTGATTGTCTTAAGCTGGACTGGTTTTAGGGTAGATCAGGTTTTGGGGTTTTAGGACCTTGTAGAAGGGCTTGGTTCCCAGTCTGATTGATCCAACTAGCCAGTCCTGTCAGGTTTTATAACGTAGGCTAGACAACCAAAATAATCGACTTAAGTATCGGAACAGGGAAAGAGAACATCTTGATGACCAAAAATATAGTGAGACATCTAATGCTTTAACTTGTGAAGCTGTAATTTTATTCTGCAAGGTTTCCTGTTCTGCTTTCCCCACATTCCACAACAGGCATAAAGGCCCTGCTTTCTGCTCTTCTCTATACCCCCAACTGCTTTGCATGGAATTCATGTTCTCCTTTGATCTTTGTCCATGATTAGTTTAGTGTTGAAGCGTCAAGAACCCGCATATTACTTGAGCAGCCCCTTGTAATTTGGGCCTTCAAATGAATGTGTGTGATGTAGTTGCAATGCTTAATCAACTACATCTTTTGCTCTCAACAGAAGAAATATCTTACATGCATTTATTTTACTCTGATTGTTACAGAGCTGGATCAGATGAAGTAAAAGAAAAACTCAAGAAACTTGGTGCAGATGAAATATTTACAGAGAGCCAACTAGAAGTGAAGAATGTGAAAGGTCTCCTGGTATCATATAGTAGCTCATTATAGTTTATACTATCTGAAGTAGGGAGGTGTTTATACTGTCTCATATGTACTTCTTGTCTTTGAATATTTTGATTTAAAAGAAATTGATATATATATATATATATATTTTCCTCACTGTAAATTATCCATTTTCACATCTCATGAATGTGCTAGGCTAGTGTACCTGAACCCGCCGTGGGATATAACTGTGTTGGTGGCAATGCTGCTTCTTTGGTTCTCAAATTCTTGAGGTGAGATATGCAATGCTTAATTCTTAAAAGGTGTTTTGTTCCAAATTTAGCTTCATCCTTGAAGGCTCTGAGATTCTTGATTTCAGGCAGGGAGGAACTATGGTTACATACGGTGGAATGTCTAAGAAACCTATAACTGTACCCACTTCAGCGTTCATATTTAAGGTAAGCCATGAAACTTTCATTGTTGTGTTGCTTTTATAAAGAAATTTGTTGGCTATCAAGACTGTATGTTCATAATTTATGAGTAGCTGATATGAGGATTTTGAGGTGACTTTAGAACAGGAATGCCAAAGTAACCAACTGTATTTGGGCAAACCTTATAACAGCAATAACATGTAAGGGACTGTTGCTTGATATGGTATGCTATGTCCACATGCAAGTATGAAAATGGTTGTGAACAAGTTGAAATTGTTTTGTTAGAAATGACCACCTGTTCCAAATTAAAGATGACTGATAGAATTAATGACAAGATATCTGCAATCTGAAGATTTGGCCATGGACAAGATTGATGGGAAAATGCAATTTTTCTTTGTCAATATTTCTTGAAAGATTAATGAAAGGAAAATTCTCATACTTTATGTAATTGTTTATTTATTTGTTTCTGGATGGGAAGAATTCATTAGAGAGTGCAAAGAGTAGAAGAGGAAGAGGGTTACATTTCCTTCCACACACACACAATTGAAAGCTAACAAAGGGAAAAAGTAAGAAAAGGTACGAACCATATCATGATGGGTAGAATGAGCCAATGAATCTTTTTGACAAAGTAGCACCATGTTAAACTTGAGAATCATCCTTGAAATTACACATTGAACCTACATTCCCTTAACTGGCATAAATGCTACTCCCCATGTTACTAGCATATACTTTCCATGATTAGCAAGATTAATGGGATAAAAAAAAAAGGTAGATGAAACATTTCTTGCCTATTACCTTTTTCATAAGGATCCATAAATGATTTTCTTTGGTTCTTGAGGCATCTAAATTATGGCAGCATTGTGACACGTAAAAAGTTTGACAAAGATTGGCATATCTTGATAATGTTACATTGTTAAGTTTCACCAAAAGCTGATCTTTATGCAGTTGTCTTGATTTTTATGATTCATTCATTTATGATGCCAGACTATACTCTGAAAGCTTTTGCGTGGATGTGGAATTTATCACTTCTAATGCGGTAGAACTAAAGCTGAAGCATATTGAAGTAATGCTGTGTTGGGAAATATTAAGAAGTTTATAAAATTGATATTTGGAGTTTGGCGAGTGGGGTAAATGTAGGAATGATTAAGCAAAAAAAAAAAACAGCATTTATTGGTGTGGAATAAATTTCAATTGAAGTGACATGAAGTACTATATCCTATAGCTTCATGGAAAAGGTATGAATTTATTAAATTTTCGTAAGGGGTCGAAATTGAAACCGGATGTCCAAGTCTCCAAAAATTGTGATATTTAAAAATCCTTAATTTTGTTAACAAATGTTTGGGGGCATAATTAAATAGCAAAGGAACTGATTGCTATAGTGGGTTGTAATGACGTAATGTTGGGCAATAGGACTAGGAATTGGCTTCACGTCAATGGTTATTATAGCTTTTGATCTCAATATATTGCTGCATCTAAGGCATCACAATTACTACAACCAAGTTCAAACACTACATTGCAGTGCACTACATCTTTCTCACATCAGTGGAATATTCTAATCTGTTTTTGCAGGACCTTTCTTTGAGGGGGTTCTGGTTGCAGAAATGGATGAGTTCAGATAAAGCACAAGAGTGCAGAAATATGATAGATTACCTTTTGGGTGTTGTGCGCGAAGGGAAATTAACATATGAGTATGTTCTTTTTTTTTTTGGAATTCTTTTATTGTTTAACAAGGAAAAGAAAGATAAATACATGCATTCTGGAGCTTGTTGATGCCATTTTTTTTAAAAAAAAAGTGCAGCCACAAACTGATTGATTTTGCATGTAATTTTTGGGTTGCCTGGAATGAGGCAGATTGTGATATAAAACCAGGATGATTTCCCTCAAGTGAATTTCATGAACTTCCCCCAACTTTTGTGATGATACCTTAAACCCCAACATCACATTTCATGATTATTTCTACTGATAGCAACTTTGAAGTTACTATTAAATCACCAGTGTGTCAAATAGGACTTTGGATTAAGGCTAAAAGTATGTTTAAATTGCTTTAAAATTTGGAAGAACTACGGATGATGGTCGATGGTGCAAGGTGGATTCAATCCCAAGGGATGCTCTGAACTTCTCTCCTTTTTATCGTACTTGTCCATTTTCACAGTCATTCAAATATTGTCTTCGAACTTTTGTGCAGAGTATCGCTTTGTTTCTTTGTAGCTGCAAGCTTTATTTATTACAAACCTTGTTTTCGTTGTTCTCACATCTTTTTTATTCTTATTTTTGCAGGATGGAGCTGGTCTCTTTTAAAGATTTTCACACTGCACTGGACAAGGCACTTGGAAAGCTAGGAAGCCAACCTAAACAAGTCATCAAATTTTGATAGTAATTTTGTGTCATATATCTTCCTTGTGTTTTATTAGTAGGGGATACAAAATTTAGTAAATGGAATATTTTAAATATCATGGGGACATCTCTATTGTTGGAAGATTTGCTTATGAGATCTATTGATGAGGTAGTTGGGTTGGTTAGAGACTTAGAGTCAATTGGTGAAATGAATCCATTTCTTGTTTTCATTTTTTTGGGCAAGGATAACTTCATTAAATAGCAGAAAAATACAAATAGTCTGAGAGTAGTGTAAGAATAAGTACAAAAAGAAACACTGCCTAGGGCTGGAAGGGAAACAGGACAAAGAAAAGATAAAGAGACCAAAAAAAAAAATGCAAATGACCCAACGGAGCTTGTCCTCATGCCCATCTATATTAGTATCACAGATCCATATGATTGGATTGTGTAATACTGTAGCTCAACAAATAGGACAGTTTAAGGGCTATTCACACTCCCTGCCTTGCTTGTGGTGATACACGACCATACCTGCAAGCAAATTTAAGTTTCAAATGGATCTCCTTCCACAATAACTATTCACAAAGAGTTGAGGATGCAAGATGAAGCAAACGATTCAGGAGAACACTCCACCCTTCACTTGAGCATCTAGTGTCACTACTATTTCATCCGATCAGTATAAGAATACGATGAAGATAAGTTCAATCCATTAGCTATTTTTTGGCACCACAAGATGTGAATAATTTGGAATCATGGAAGCTATCTAATCCCTTTCATGATTTAGGAGAAAAAATTGTATAAAAGACGCGAAACAAATAAACTTTTTATTGAATAAGATTTGGCGCAACACAGTAAAAGTGGTGTAAAGCAGTAAGCTTTCTACAATTTGAAAACTCCATGCTGTAAATCTTTTTCTTCTTTTTTTTCCCAGGGAAATGCTCCACTAATGGACCAGTATAAACTTTTTATTGAATAAGATTTGGCGCAACACAGTAAAAGTGGTGTAAAGCAGTAAGCTTTCTACAATTTGAAAACTCCATGCTGTAAATCTTTTTCTTCTTTTTTTTCCCAGGGAAATGCTCCGCTAATGGACCAGTATATCGATACACAGATGAAGTTCATCAGCGGATTGATTCTACCGCATAAAATTGCATTTTTAGTGTTGAAACTGCAAGAAATGGCATACTTTGGTTTCTCAGAAAGTCTAGCCAACGGCAGTGAACCATTCAATTCATATTTTAGACTCCAGGAAGCTGGAGGCAGAATAATTGATGAATAGTGTGATATCTGCAGAACATAACAGCATCATACACTCGAATAATAGGTAAGTGAACCAATTTTTCTAAGAACAAAAAAATTAATTTTCAGGAATTCCTTGTATTTTGCAACTACCAAATCCTATGGAACTAGTATTACAGAAAAATTATACCCCTAGAATGAATTTGGCATGTAAGCATTATGAAACATGTTCCTTTGTCAAGATATAGTCCACTGCATCCTGCACGGTGTCAACAACCTGCACAAGCAACATAAAGGGATAAATATTTCACAATTTTCTTTTTAGAAGGAATTTTTCAACCGAAACCTGCATTTAACAAGCAAGATCTTGATAATATGGTTTGTGTTATGGATGCCTGAATTCTATTCATGTCATTGCAGATATACAGCCCACCAAAAGGTTAACCATGATATATTATTAGAAGCAATTTTCTCTTCTCGTTACATGTTCATTAATCACCAAATAATAAGATGGGGCTTGAATGATTTTGCATGCATGAGATGTGTCATCTGATTACTGTATGCACATCACTTGTCCCTTGACTGAAGCAAAATCAGAACAAAAACTAATACACACTAAATTCACCAGATGAGGTAAAATTTTCAATAAATCAGAGCATGTCAACACAAAAACGAGTTACGCCTCAAAACCATGAAGCAAGAGAGAGACTTTGTTCTCTGATTGAAAAAGAAAAGAGGGAATGTATGTGCCTGCATCTGTCCATGTGAACCCTGTCCATGTTTACGTATAAAAATATAGAGATGGAACCAGGTTCTAAATTTCGCATATAAACTGCCACATGAATTTATTCACCAACCAGATCTGCTGGATATTCGGCATGATTTTCCTTCCCCTTAAAAACTCCAGTCCTCGTCAGAATAGAAAACCAAGGATGTCCCGCCTGAAATGGGAAATATAAAATTCAACCTCAAAATTCTCAAATCTGGATGGTGCAGCTGACAACCAAACTTGAACTTCCAGAAAGACTAACCTGTCGTGCACCTTTGATGTCAACCGAAGGATTATCTCCTATCATATATAGAGTTTTAAAAATATAATCTCCACCATTTGCATGATTCAGAACCTGAAGGTTCTGATTAAATGATGGAGCAAGTCGCATCAATACAGTTTCAGCATTCTTATATACAGATGGATTAGGCTTCCCAAAAGATGTATACTCCAAACCATTAGGGTGAATTCTACATAAACCATTGGTATTAAATCAGGATATAATCAGGGCTTGGATTCAAAATAACATAATTTCTTTCATAAATCAAGTCACAAGTTGCATCGGACACCATATATATATATATATATATATCTTTTGGGAAGAGAAAACTGGCTTTTAATTTTTATTGCTCAATTCATCCTTTTAACTGATTTTCCATCTCATGAATGGACAAAAACTCATTCTATAGAGATTGTTGTCATTTCATGTCATTTTGAGGGTATGGCTATAAAGGAGCCAAAAAGACAGTCTGACAGCAACCATAACTGAATTTTACTGAGCACATTCTCTGACCTTACCTGTTGAAGATGGATTCTAATGCAATTCTGAAAGCACCCATGCCAAGACGTTCAGACGGAAATAGTGCCTAACTTTCATGACACTTCATCAGTACATTATCAGATTATGAAAGAAATTAAGATGCAAGAAATTGAAGCTAGATATGGACCTCTAGAGTACACATCATAACTAACCTGGTATTCAAGGTCATCATTTGCAAAATATAGAGGTGGCTGGTGTGCAATTTCCCTTCCAGGAAGACCTCCAGTTCTCAAAACATCACAGAGAACCTAAAATCACCTTCAGTCAGCCCAAGGTTGAGTTTCAATACATTGGAGATAGTCAAGACAGGGTTAGAAAGCCATTTAACAGGATGAAACACTTAGGTAGCTTGACACTAAAGCTCATAAAGTAAGAGAGAAACAATGAAAAATTAGGTCGTTTGTTATGCTATGCTTAACTTGAGGTTGCAGTGGAAGAAATCTGGACCACTTCTCAAGATAGGATCTTATGGTAGAAATATAACTGAAGCCAGAAAATCCCAATATCTAAGCCAAGACTGATACGAAGAGCATAGACCATTCTTTCTTTTTCTTTTTCTTTTTGTCTTTTTTTTCTTTCTTTCTAAGTTGCAATTTTTACCTTTTTTTCTCGAATTCAACTGGCAAGATCTGTGTGTTTATTCAGAATATCCAGGATTGGTTCATTAAACTAACATGGTTTGATGGGTTGAAATAGTGAGGAAAAATATGACAGCATGTGGTTTGAGTAAGTTAATGACTTTCCAATAAAGCAGATGATAAAACAGGATTCACGTAGCCGACCTCAAATAGTGGGAATAGGCTTTGCTGAGCTTATTTGAGTTGAGTTGTATCCAGGATTGGTTCATTTAGGCCCTCACCACTGCAAGTGGCTTCACATTTCATGGCTTTAGAATACAATGGCTGCACTTCTAAAGCAAACTCAGCAATGTAATTATGGAAGAAAGAATGAAGTTCTGTTTCCTTTTCTTTTTCTCCTCTTGGTTATCAATCCTCAAAAGTTTAAAGGAACCAAGCTGTTGTGTTTTTATCAAGTTCATGCTATATATTAAGGATGTACCATATATACTTCTGCGATTCTGACACATACACATGCAAAAGAAGTTCTCCTATAGTTATGCACATGCAAAAGAAGTTTTTTTTTGTTAGTTCCTATGATTGTGGCTTTTTTATTAGGGTTGCATCTAAAAATTTTCATTTGCTTTACCCATTTGAAAAAAGTACAAGTGAAAGAAATCTAAGGACGAAAAAAAGGAAGTTAAAAACTGAGAATTTCTCTTGGTAATGGCAATTATTTAATATGTTAAAAACACACACACACACACACACACAACAATTAGTATATATGTTATGTATAATGTCAAAAAATATCCCCAGCCTCACACCGAAACCATCTTTTATATGATTTTTTAAATTTGAATAAAAAAAGCTTCATCCTGACATGTCTGCTGTATATCAAAACCGGTGTTTTCCATGTCTTGGGAGTCAAACATACATACAGGCATACATAACTCCATGTGCATGCACACATATAGATGTACATATATGTTAGTGTATGCACGTATGAATTGATGTATATAACTGACATGAACATGCTTCTTTTCATACACGACCATGTTACTTAGCTTCTCGTATTAAAGTGAATAGTTTCTTTTTGTTTATTTATTTATTTTTATTTTAGTAAGTGCTAGTAAACTCTTAACACCTAATATAAAACAGATGACCAAATGGAGATGACAACATTCCATGCATAAACTATGGACAAGGAAAGCCAGCAAGAATATAGAGCCCGCCAGTTTTTACCAAATTCTTCCCTGAAGAAGCAAGAGGTCCCTAGTGCATGAGTTCAATTTGTTTGATATTTAATACAATGTTTCATAGACTTTCCCACAAGATAACAAGAATCACGAGATATAATTGGAAATTTGGATGATCAGATGAACTATAGATTGACTATTAACCTGAATGTCCCTGCTCCAGTCAACAGAATCACTAACAATGAATGCTGCATGCACTCTATCTGGGCAAGCATTGTTGCTTGGGGCCATCTCCTTGAAGGTGTTGTTCTCATTGACAACCTCTTTCATTGTCCACTTCTTATATTGTGCCAGGGGATCAATGTTGTCAAAGTAAGATGAATACTCATCTATAGAAAGAACATTTCTGAAAATAATTATAGGAAGCACACAAGCAAATTAACAATACAAAGGTTGGACCACATCAGAGAGTTCATTCAACAGCTGTGATGAAATTTAACATGTTCAGCTCAAATCAAACTGTGACAAGAGAGTTAAATCCTTACTTAAAGCCATAATCAGACATCACTGCAGCAGGTTCTCCTTTGCCCACAGCAATAACGAGCTCATTCTCAAATCTGTAGGACAAAAATCGTAATTGATAAAAGATATAGACTCCACCAATCAAAGGAATTGATTCACTTCTCTATTCAAACTTGATTGTTCTCTTCAGTATCTTGACTCATTATCCGCTTTCTTTATATGCAGTTATGCACAATTCCATTGGTTTTCTGCCATTGATCATAAATCAGTAAAATGCATACCTATGTACGAGCTGTTTAAAAGGTGAATGCCCCTGTATAACCTGCTTCTCAATTCCAGCCCAATTTCAGTCAAAAGATTTAATAAAATAAAAAATTCCTATGCACTTTCAAGAAAAACAGAAGGTCAAGGAGTTCAGTGAATTAACTCTGTCAGTTCTGACACACAAACAGATTCAAATCCTATCATTATCCACCAAGTCTTCATATATATTACAGAAAAAAGATAAAGTTAGAAAATAAATAGAAACAGCTCTTTGAAGAGACTTAAAAATCTTCTTAACAGTACCTGTGAAGTTAAAACATTGACGCCCAATAGCATGCTTAACTCAAAGGCCCTTTCTGATTCACGGATACCACCTCCTGTTAAAATTAAAACACAAATAGACAGAATTCATATATATATATATATATATACGCACCAATTCGTCTGTTGTTCTACAGAAAAGACCAAGTTAAGAATCATATATAATTATATAAGATCATAATTCTCCAGAAACATCCGATAAGCATATGAAAAGTTTTAAAAAAAATGCATGATCATACAAGAAAATCATTTGCTCTAATTTACTGAGTAACTTTTTTATTCATAAGTAGATGCTACATATTATTTGAAACAACTGGAAGAATTGCACTTATGGGTAAAGTTCAGAAAACACCCCAATGGTATAAAATTTGTGTGTTTAACAGCCCTTTAGTTCAAATTGTGTATATAACTCCAATAGATTTCAAAAATTGTGCAGATTACACCCTTCTGTTAGCTAGCTGTTTGATTTTATCCGTTAAATCTGTCACGTGCTGAACATGTGAGCCATTTAAATTGAAAATGCCAAAAATGTCCTTTCTTATACCCAAAATGCCCCTCTCCCTGAAATACACTATATGCAAGTGTCTCCCTCATCTCTCTCACGCTCTCTCTCTCTCTAACTTCATCATGATGATCTCGTTCAACGTGTCCGACATGTTGCCCAAGCTCGCCGGAATGCAACCGTGAAACCTGTTGTTGGTGAGGACGGTGACGGAGACCGGCAAGTTTCCTAAATTTTCCGGTAATTCGAAAGCAAACCGATTATGCCTAAGACTAGTTAACCACGAAGAGGGATAAGCATAACATAAACACCTTTCATTTGGTTTTCTCTAGACTAAAACTTCTCTGTTTTCTAATTCAAATTATTTGAAACTGTTGAAGGATTTATATATTAAAGTTACACCCTCTTTAACAACTTAAGCTTTTGGTGTAGAGGTTGTTCACATGGTATCAGAACCAAATGTCTCGTGTTCAAACCTCACCATCATCCTGATAATTAAAATTGTAACACGCGTTGGACCAAAAAGAAGGCCACATGTGAGGGGGCGTGTTGAAGGATTTATATATTAAAGTTACACCCTCTCTAACAACTTAAGCTTTTGGAGTAGATGGTTGTTAACATAAACAAATCAATCAAATGGGATGATTGTGTAGAGAGGGACCCTAACTGAAGAATGGAGAGAGAGAGAGTCGTTTTTGGTCATTTCACTAATCACATTTTTTTAATTTCTTTACATGGGTATTTAGGTAAATTCACTGCACCATTAACGGGAAATTAACAGAATGGACCTATATGAACAAAATCATTAGTTTGGGGTGTTTTTAGAACGGGAGGGGTGCAATAAGCACAATATGCATACTATAGGGGTGTTTTGTGAATTTCACCCTTGTACTTGTACAGTAAAAATAATCAAAATAGAATCAACACAATTTTTAAGTATTTAAACATTTGTCCTATCGTGAACAATAGTCATGTGTTAAAACAAAATATAAGTTTTACCTAAAAGAATCTCACCGAGTGGTTGGATAATATCTGCAAGGGCTATGATGAGGAAAATAAAGAACAAATGAAATATCACCTTTGAATGTGTAGAATAATGCTAGAATCAGTCTTGAATTTTAACCTTGACAAGTAGTTGTCCTCGTCGGAGACAAAACAAAGCGGACAACATTTCAACAACTAAGATGTGCTTTTGAGTTTTGAGTATATTAAAAATTTAAGAACAACACTTCTGTTTTCTTATGTTTCTTGGATTCGAATATCGATATCAAGTCCGATAATGTATCAATCAAAGTGTTAGGCTCATATAGTTATTAAATCTTAGGATATAGTGGCTCAACTAAAGTGAGTCCAGAATTTAGGTACGAGTATGTAGACACGTTAGACACACCAAGGTACTTGCCGCATCATATAAAATATTTCAACAACTTAATTTCCCTGTGAGGGTAATTCCGCCTGTGTTTCTTTACACAACTGGTCCCAAGTCCGGATAAAGAAGAGGGTTGCATTAGGTAGCTTGACAACCAACGTAAAACTTTGTCATGACCAATATGAACATGAATTCATGTAGCCACCTCCAAGTAGTTGGAAAAAAGGCTAGGTTGTTGTTGTAATTTTCCTTTGAGGGTATCATCGCACCACAAGCACAATCTCCTTGGCCATCAATGTCATAACTAAACCACCAGCACATCCATCCATTGCCATCAAGGCACCAAAATACATCAGACTTGCCACCTGCACTGTTCCCCCATCATCTTCCCAATATTTCGGTGTTGTTTGATAAAACTAAAAATTAAGTATTGAATATTTTAAGAGCTGAATTTTAAGTGGTAATTAAAAATTAAGAATTTTTTGATACTTTTTGTGAATTTTAAGTGTTGTGACAAGTGGAGTGTCCATCACTTGAAATTTTACTCTATTTTAAGTGGCACTTTTTTTAAGTGATATCCTTTTTGTGTTATCAAACACACTTAATTAAATAAGTGATAAATTTATTTAGAACTAAGTACTAAATTAAATTATCAAACAACACCTTCCTTCTTCTTTTTTTGGATCTTGCTGTAATGGAAATCATTTCCTGAAATTAATAGAGAAACAAGAACTGAAAATTCTGCAACAGTTTAAATCAGTTTTACCTTAGCGAGAAAGGTGTCTGTTTCCAAGGACCAAATTAGAAAGAAAAAGAAGTAGTGAAAACATTATTCGTGAAATTTATGTTAAAAAAAGAAAGAAAAAAAAACAAAAGAAAAAGAAGAAGAAGTTCCCAAGGAACAAATTAGAAAGAAAAAGAAGTAGTGAAAACATTATTCATGAAATTTATGTTAAAAAAAGAAAGAAAAAAAGAAAAAGGAAAAGAAGAAGAAGAAGAAGTTCCCTCTAGATTAACATCAAGCATGATATTATTTGGAAAAAATAATAATAAATCTACAAGTTTTAGCTTTGAATATTCAATATCAAAATTATATTAATCAAATTATATCTATACATTAGAAAAATCCTTTCAGGCCAATAATTGACTTCCATCAAACAAGTGAGATATTCTTTAGTTGTACCTACAAACATACGTTCATACATTTATTGTATAGAGCATCTTAGAGAACCCATGTCTTAACTTTACAGATAAAATATTTCAACCACAACAGAAACAAGTTCACAATTAATAAAAATTGAGAAACTCAAAGGGACTTTCTTATAGTTTCTAATATACTATTGATAGGTGCTTCATCCCCATCGTCCTTTGCAATTCATTGTCAAACAAACTAACATGCATGCACTCCCATATATGTCCCAACTCAATTGCAAGCATCGTTCAACATAAAAATAATCAGAAGTTCAAACAAAAAAAAAAAAAAGGAAAAAGTGTCATTTAAAGTACCCAGTGTACATTAATGAAACAGAATAGAATTTTATAAACAACTCACCGTTTGTCAAGAAAACGTAGGGTATTTTCAGTGTACCTGCTCGCAATAAGAGACTCATAAGTTAAATAAAGGGACAAAAGTCAATATATACAATTGCAGAATGATAATGCAACAAAAAGTGTCTCAAGAAGTAATCGAATCTACAATAAGAGTATTCGATGGATTTATCCTAAAATTTGAGTTCACACAACAGAAAAAAAGAAGTTGTGACCCGTATTCCCTGAGGAAATAGCAGCCCCAAGAAAAATGAACAAGTTAAAAATAGAAGTTAAAGCTTGTCCTGAAACATGGTTATTTTCTCCTAAACAACATGCGAGCTGTCACAAAAGTACCAAATCTAAATGCACACTCATACAGGAAGGAGTACTTTTGATCAATAGTATCTAATAACAATGAATTTGTAATTCCTCTCCACGATATAATCGTTCATTTAAAATTTAAATCAAACTCAATTCACGAGAAACATATGCACCATTTGATTGCTGCAAAATTTCAGTACCCAGAAAGAAAACGTCTAATATATATATATATATATATATATACTCCTGCCACTCCGTCTTCCACCAGTTCTCATCTCATCGCCCAAGTTTTCCTTCATTTTCTCACACTTTCTTGGCGACCAAAGGGGACGATCATATAATTTTCATGATGGCATAAGAAAGTCTATACCAATATTTGTCAATTTTCGACTTAATCCTAAACCAAACCATCCCAAAGAAGGGGAAAAAAAGAAAATAAAAGGCATATAAAATAAAGAAATATAGAAAAACAAAACTAATGAATTGAAATAAATAGTGCATATAATTGTATACCGCATTCATGGTATAATCTTTTGAGAGCTTGCGGAGAGCCTCCGATTGGAGTGGTGCCCCGAAGAACGACGCCGTCAATGTCGAAAGCAATGCCGAAAGAAGGCCTACGAATCACACATAAACGAACAATTGAAAATTAAAAAAACTCAATTTATGTATTAGATTTTACAAAGATACACACAAACATATATAAATATTGGAGGATCGGGGACAAACCGTTCGGAGTGAGAGTGAAGCTGCGAGAAGGAACGTGAAGTTACTAGTAGAAATGGTGTTCTGTATCGTCGGCTCTTCGAAGCCTTCGCAAAGATTCTGATAAAATTCATCTTCTTCTCGTTTTCGGTCTCTACAGAATTGTCTTTGAAATGAATCTACAAGGACATGACTGTGTCGACGAGTTGAACGCAAATCCGTAACTGAACATTAGTCTACTAGTGCAAGTATTTTACGGTAGTAATTTTATAATTATGTCATTTAATAGAGTGTTAATATATTTAATAATATCATAACTTTATAAATGAATCTTCTTATAAAAAAATTAAAAAAATAATATTGTCAAATAAAAAATAATTACTTAAAGTATATAAGTTTTATTTAGAATTCCTTCGTTCAAAAACTCTACTTATCTAAAATTCCTGTTATTTAAAAATATTCTTAATTTCTGTCATACACATTTAAAAGTCATTTTTTAAAATAAAAGTTCTTTTAAGTGTTTCAACAACAATTACAAATGAAATTCATAGTTGAAGACAAGACAATCTAATAATTTCTCTAATTATATTCACTGCCCTATTTTTAATATAAAATAAATTTGTTTATTGATATAAAAGTAATAAATACAAAAAAAAAAAGGTAATAAACAGAAAAAACCATGTTTGAGTGCTTAATTGGGCCAACCAAACCTATCCTCAACTTTGTGGACTTGAACTAAAGTTGATGAACAGAAGTATCACCAAAAATATATATTGAACTCAACTCAACTTAGTTTATTACGTGAGAATTAAGTATTAAAATTGAAATATGTGAAAAAAAATTTTTGATATGTATTTAACAACTTTCAATGAGTCATATCAATAATTTAAATTTATCATTTTCAACAAGTTACTGACATAATTTCATAAGTTTATCAATTTATACTTAGACATCTTGTGTGAAGGAGAGGATTCATAAAGGCATTGAACTTTCATATTCAAATTTCCAAAATTTATGAATAGTTTTGGAGGTAATTTTTGACTTTTATGGTTTTACCACTACCCTATCTCTCTTTTCCCATGTGTTAAGTTAAAAGGGAACAATTATATCTCATGTTTGGGTTTTTTTTAACTATCATGTTTGGTTATAAAAAGAAGAGGTAAAAGGAAAAAAATAATACTATATCATGTTTGGTTAAAAAATGAAGAGATAAAAGAAAAAGAGAAAGACCAATGCATTTACGGAGTATTATTTTATGGAGATTTTTTTCTTCTTAGAAATGGAATGGAACGTAAAATTATTTGTCACAACTTTCTGAAGTTTTAAATTTCCTCAGCAACTGGCTAGGGCTTTAGATTTGGCGGGAAAGTCACGAAAGCTACAACAAAATGAGCTACAAAAGACCATCGAAATCGATTCGAGAGAGAGAGAGTGAGATGGCGAACAAGCTTATCAGTCAGATGGGTCTGCCCAAATCAATTGCAAACATACTCGCAGCTCGTAACATCGCAACCGCCAAGGTATTCAACCACACCCAACGAACTCCATCGTCTCTCTAGTTTCTTTGAGCTTGTCTCGATTTCATCTTCATTTAAACGCTGTTTTGAATGTTAACGATTCTGATCTTCATTTTTTAGATTAGGGTTTTAGTCATGAGTTGGAAGCACTGATCAGTTTCGGTATGAATCTGTTAATGAATGAGTGCGAGCCTTAATTTGTTCTCAAACAGGTTGACTTGTTGAATTCATGCTCCATCATAATGCTTGAATATATATGTGTATGTATATATTTGGAAGAAACACTCATTGTCTACAAGCAACTAGAATTTGAAAATATGGTCCCACGCAAGAACAAAAAGTGGCTAAATTCATCTGTATTAGAAGTTTTGTGCAGTCATCTTAATCAGTATTCGAAACTTAGTGCCAACAAGTGATATACATTTATATGTGTGTGTCAGTGTGTTGGTGGTTGCATTTTAAATTCTGGTATATAGAGAACCCCCTTTTTATATTGTATGAATATATTAACAATTCGTTTTTCTTTATTTTTTTGTTGACTCGAGAAACAGGCCTTTTCACTCGATTTTTTTTCTTCAATTTACTTCAAGCACTCTGTTAGAGTTTGAATTTGGTTATTACTAATACTGATTTTTCAGTGTCTCTTATGATTACAGCTACTCCACGATATGTCAAAGTTTAAATACTGTTCTCTTAACGGGAGAGACTGACATATATTTCCCCCATTTCAGGATGCATTGTCCTTAACTGAATTTGAGTTGATGGAGTTGTTGGATGTTGGGTTGGCAGAAGTTACATCTTCTGTAGCATACATAAGTGAAATTGCATGTCCACCGTTTCAAACTGTAAGCACATTATGGTAACTGTATTGTTGAATCGATTGTATTACTTTGGTATGCTTATCTGTGTATGACAGCAGATTATATCTTTTTTTTTCCTTAAAAATGTTGTTTTGGTTGTGCTTCTAGGCACTATCACTGCTGGAGCAGCGCCTACAAAATGAGTACTTTGCTGGGCATCTTCCCACACATCTGAAAGGATTAGATGAGGCCTTATGTGGTGGAATACCGTTTGGTGTTTTGACAGAGTTGGTCGGTCCTGCAGGAATTGGCAAAACACAAGTATGACTACCACGAAATATAATCTTCACTATTTGATAAAATTTTAATTTCCTTGTATTTTGGGCTACTTTGAGCTGATAATTGATCTTTTCTCTTTCATATGGATTAGATTGCCACTTTTTTTTTTTTTTCTTTCATTTCTTTATACTTTTGTGAATCTCCCCAACTGTTAGTTCCATTCATTTTTGTTGACTTAGTTCAACAATCATCCTTAATTTGTTTTATTTGGATGGAAAGTTAAGTTTTCCAATGATATTGTTATATTCTTGCCAGGAAAATTTTCATAAAAAGTAATGTAAAAATATTGAATTATCCTAGAAAATTAAGGATACTAAATAATATTATTTAGCCATGTCCCCATGTCCTTAAATCTCGGGTATTGATAAATTCAATGTATAGAGTCTATAGACACATACATGCAACCGACACGTGTACCTGAATGCATGTAAAATAAAGGCATGATGTGAGGGATGTGCTTGATTAAAAATTGCCCTTTTTATGCCTATTTCTAGAAAAATACTTTTAAAAAGGATTTCAATTCCTTTGCAAATTATGAATGATGTGTTGTTCAAGAAATTTCCCCTATATTACTTATAACATAAAATCACCCAGTAATGTATACATCTGATTCTCCGTTTTATTTTGTTTGAAATTGCAGTTTTGCCTGAAGCTTTCGTTACTAGCTTCACTGCCTGCTAATTGTGGTGGCCTAGATGGCCATGTAATATATATAGATGTAGAATCCAAATTTAGTTCAAGAAGGTAATCCAGGCATGCCTTTATGACATCAGTTCTTTCAGGCTTCTGATATTAATTTCATTTCAGAATATTTTCAAATTGTGAAATCTTCCTTTCTTAGGATGATAGAAATTGGAGCTAATAGTTTCCCAGAAATATTTCACACGGAAGGAATGGCACAGGAGGTGTGCAACATGTCCATTATTTTATGTTTTCTTTTTGTTACTTTATAAGAAAATGTTCAACATCTCAAAAAACATTTTTCACTTATATTGCAGATGGCTGGTAGGATCCTAGTTTTGCGGCCTACATCACTCTCTGAATTCACCGAGAGGTGTGAACTAGAGTCAATTTTCATGCCCCTTAGTCTAAGGGTGGACAGAATAAGATCATTTGGACTTTGAAATAACTCAGAGGAGAAGCATTAATAGGTTACAAAATGTGAGTGCCAGCTGAGATGGGTTGGTCATGTGCCCAGAAGATTAGGACTGGACAAATTGGAACAATGATATACTTATATTTGAATCCTGAAACAAGATATTAATTGTGGCAAAGAGGAAAGATACGAGTCTGTTATTTAGCAAATAAAAGATGGTCTTTAGAGTGGAGTGATGAAACGAAATCTAAGTTCATTAATTTATTGCAAAATATCAATAAAACATACGTCGATGAGTAAAGGTAATGACTAAAGGAGAGAGATGAATTGAACATATGTCGCTGAGTAATGGAGGGAGATAAACGAGACATTCATTCTACATTTGTTAATCACTATCTTGTGTTTCTAATTGGGGATTTTCTCTGCACATCAAAGTCCTATGAAGATATTAGTGGGTTGAGGAACACTTATCTGGCCCAAACAGAGCATGAGATGTGAGAAAAATTGTGGATGAACCTCCTTAGGGACATGATCAGTGACAAGTTCTTTCCAACTGCTGAGTGGTGAATGTAGTTTTAGAGTGGTAAATCTGATTGGTAAATCTGATTTTTGCTTTCAACTCCTGGGGTAGTCTTATCATGTACCTGTCAGTTCGACTTATAGTCGCACGGGATCCATTTCATGTCATCGCTGAGAGTCAGATTTCTTTGTTTAGCTTCAATTTTGCACCTTATGCAGCACATGTTCCTTTTGCTTCCACTGCTAGAAAAGGATATCTGTGTCTAGCAGTACAAAATGATGGTAATTGAAAAGGATATTCTGTTGGCGATGTAATGTGGAATTTCTATCATTCATGTCTAATATGCTCCAAAAATTCCTAGTTTCTCAGTGTCTTTTGGCATTTATTGCATTTGTTGGACTAGTTGACCAAAAGACCACTGCAATTGATTTGTAAATTATATCTTACATCCTTTGTTCCCAGCTTACAACAAATCAAGGTTTCACTTCTCCAGCACAAAGTGAAGTTGCTTGTCATTGATAGCATGGCAGCTCTTGTTTCAGGGTAAGCTTTTGTTGCAATATTTAATTGGATGTATTATATGCACTTATGTTATGCAATTTTAGGTGTAGTTGTTACTGTAAGTAGCAAGTCTGGCCCTCTTTTTGAATCTATATTAGATTATTGTAACGGGCTAGGCTATTGCCATTTGACCCAAAAGCTTAAGTTGTTAGGTGGTACTGCCTACCCACCCTTATGGGCCCATGACCCTCCTCGTTCGTATCCAAAGTGGAACAAGAACCCTCTGATCTTATCAGAGCTGACCCAATCTCTTATATGATGTCACGACAAGTGCCCACTCGAGTGTGTTCGGGTACGGGTCTTTACTAGGTCTTTCCGTTGTTATGGTGGATGGGTAGGCAAGGTGATCCGACCGCAATGAGGACTTTGAGGGTTCGGGTGGGTGGGGGAGAATGTCATAGGGTTCCTATCCCACATCGGGTACAAACGGATAGGGTCTTGGACTTATAAGGGTGGATAGGCTGCACCACCTAACAACTAAAGCTTTTGGGTTGGATTGCAAGCGTCTGGCCCATTACACTTATCCACTTCTTGTTGCTTTTACGAATTGGGTTCTTTATGGGGATTGAAATTTTGGTTATTAGAGATGGTAGCCTTGAATTATCAAGTTGTTCAATCATCTTTGTATGATCATATACTTGTCCTTTTAAAGTGAATTTTAATTAGTAAGCCAATCAAGGAAAATTCTTCCATACCTAGAGATTTTATTTACTTCTGTACAGAAATGAGGCGAGTAGTATGAATAATGGTATTCATGTTATACTTTGATGTATAGAGTCCATATTACCATACCCATATAATCATCATAACCTGAAATATTGTGAATTATTTTTTGACATGTAATGGCCATTCACCATGTTTTATCTCTGGCTTGTGCTGTTATTTAAGCAATATTTTCATCATATTTTCTTCAGGGAATATGAGGAGGGACCTCCTAGACAACATGCACTGGGTTGGCATATTTCATTTATTAAGTGAGCGTTGTATTTTCTTATATTCCTTGGAAATTGTTTATGTGGATTATTGCCTTTGCTGCTCAACTGATATGTCTCTTCAACATTTCTAGATCACTTGCAGAATTTTCGCGAATTCCTATAGTGGTGACTAACCAAGTAAGATCTCAAAGTAGTGATGAAGCTTCCCAATATTCTTTTCAAGGTATAATTGTGTGTGTGTGTGTGTGTGTATATTGTGAAAGCTTCTGCTCTGAATCATTAACACAATATAGTCCATCCTGTGCAGTGCCGAGCAGCAATGACATTGTGAATGACCCCGCAAGGTTTGATTCTCATCTTGTTGCTGCTTTAGGAATTCACTGGGCTCATGCTGTTGCTATTCGTCTTGTGCTCGAGTCTAAATCAGGTTGGTTTGGCACTTGCCTTGATATAGAATGACACTGATCTGCCATACTATGAAACTGATATTTTGCCTTCTCTCTCTATTAAAAAAAGAAAGATTTTCTCTAAGCTACGTCAACAATTTACTTTTCTTGATTTTAAGGACTCTTAAGGCTCCAAATTTGGAGGTAAAAAGCAGGTTTTCAAAGATATCATATTATTAGTGGTATGTGCAGCGCTTTTTAGGATTTTCCTTGGACTCTTTTCAGTTTTCACATCCTACCCCACATTTACAATCATTACATATTTCAGAGTTTGTGAAAGAAATAATATTTGGATAACGACACTTTAAAATCCTCCGAGTTCTGTAGTAGACTACCATTTAAAGAGAACATCAACAACATATGAATCAGAGGATTTTTGCTTTACATTCTTAGTGGATCTGAAAATGAAATTTCTCCTTTCTCTTGCAGGTCAGAGGTTTATGAAGATAGCAAAATCTCCAATATCTCCATCTCTCTCATTCCCTTTTAAAATAACTTCATCAGGGATTTTGTTGCTTAGCGATGATGGAATAGAGATGACAGGGCCACAAATGAATACCATACATTGTCAAGGTTTCTTGCTGAAACTTTCTTTGGCTGAAATTTGCAAAACCATTTTAGTTGACAATGCAAACTATACCAATGGCTAAACTCTACAGGTAGAGCGCACAAGGAGTAACATACTGATGGTTTTTGCTTTTACTCTCTCCCATGTAAAAAAATAAGTCTTCGTAATTGATACTTAACTATCAATTAATTTGCCAGGGCAGTATTTCCACTGCTTTTTACCTCGATGCATCGGGCAAGCCTTCTCATTTTGTAGCATATTCCATCTCTTAAATTTATGATCTTCTTATTGCTTTGCTTGAAGTCAACACTGCTCATGCTTGGAGAACTAAATATATAATTTTATTTATTTTTTCCTTTAAATAGAGATATTTAGAAGCCTTACGAATTTTATTTGATTAAATGCAGGCCAGAACAACATCATTAATTTCGATAGTGGAAAGTTTCGGTGATCAATTAGGGTGAAAGCTGCATTATCGAATACGAAGGCATGTTACATGACCACTTATTCAGTAAATTTGAATTCTATTTTGAATTGTCTTTCAGTACTTGATATAATTGGAAGAACTGTCAAGTTAAATTTACATGTTAATTTTACCCCCTTAATAATAAAAATGTTTTTCGGCAAGTCAACTTGTTTTTTGACACCCAGTGCATCCTGAGTTCAAATTCCTTTGCCATATTTTTCATTTTACTTGCATGAATATGGATTTTATTTTCTTAATTGCTGATTAAAACATTTTATCTCATGTATATGTAAATTTTTTGGCTCTTGTCATTCAAGATAGCATTCACAATAATTAAAAATTGTTACAGTATATCAAATGTCTTTTTGAGTGTTTCAAATATATTAGAGCAACCTTGTGCATAATCTTTAACATGCTTAGTAGCAAGTTCTCTTGAAAAACTTTCATCAATAAGTTAGTTGTGCCTAATTACAGTAATTTGGTTTATGGCAGCTGGAATCCTGTTCATCACTATTTCAGCTAAATGGTGTATTTTTTTTTTTTTTGTGTGTGATAAGATCTGTTCCTAGTATTTCTTTGCTCCACTCTCTCTCTCTCTCTTTGTTGTCACCTTCATTTCATACAAACCCCCATCCTTGATGACTAGGTTGGTCAATAATTTTATGGTGACCATTTAAATAGCTTTGTGCACTTCATCTTAGATCATAATCATTGTTACATATCTTTCTTTTTCTATATATTTTTCAATTATACAAAAAAAGAATCCATAATCAACACAAATGCTGTTATTTTGGTAAAATAATAAGAATTGTATTTTATGCCTCATTTATGCAACGATTATACTGATGTTTATAGCCTTCAGCACATATCAGCTGGATTCTATGGTCTACCAATAAACAGGCTGGTTTCTTCACTAAGAAGTGAGCATCCTAGACGATGTCATTTAGGGTTACTTTTACCCTCCTACTTTCCTCATTGGTTGTTAGGTGTTTGAGTATTTGGGGTTGGAGTTTGTAGGGTTTCTAGGACGTATTTCCTTTTGAGAGCATGTTTTTCACTTATTCAGCTCGAAGGATTCCTCATCCTTGTGAGACTTTGTATAACATTTCTTGTTTCTAATGAATAAATATTGGCATGATTTTGTCCTTTTGTGCTTCTTTCATTTTCTTAGTAAAACCTAATTTGTTTCCTGTCAAGAAAAGAGAAGTTGATAACACATTGGAAATAGTAAATTTTTGGAAAACGTTGAACTGAAAGGGCCAACTCATGGTAGTCTTTTCTAGAGCGTAATGAAGAAGAGAAGTTCTGGTTTTCACTTTCTGGTTTATCTAATGGATAGAATGCTGGGAGCAGGTTTTGAATTTTGATTCTACAACATCAGAAATATTACAAAAATTAATCTTGTTTGAACTATTGTCAATTTGGAAGTCTAACGGGGAATGACGGAAATGTCCAATTTTGATAATGAATGCCTTGTACTTGGGACCTATGTTACTTGGACTCCGCATTTTTTCCCAGAGTATCGGTGTCGACATGACACGTTACTGAACCAGTACGGCATGTCTGGATTAGAAGTGAAAGAGGGAGACAAAGAACTGAAGAAATACTGAACCCATTCGCAACGATTGATCTTTGTTGGAGCCAAAACATGCTTGAAATACTAAACCCGTTCGCAACGATAGCCAAAACATGCTTTGTTGAACGTCCTTCACTCGTTTCATTATTCTCTCTGAAGTTGAAAGTAGTCGTTGGAATGCCTTTACAGTCTCGATCAAGTTGCTAAGGCTAGGGTTCTAGCCCTCTACAACGACGCACTCGTAAACAAAGTGAGAGAGAAGAAAAATAAATCGTAATTTAATTAGTTAATAAAGTTATAATTGCAATTTTGCTTCAAATTTTATATTTCTTCAAAAAGACCTAAAAAGCATAATACTTATTGGCCTAATATTTTTTATTCTTTTTCAGTTTTACCCTTACTTTTATTTAGTTCATTATTTTAAACACTTGTCACAATATTTCAAGGATTTTTTGACACATTATCCACGTCCACATATCCCAAATTTTGACAATTAGAAGGATCTGAAACCCGTCTATGCACACATGTCCGATAACATAGCTTGGAACAAGTTGAGATGTATGTTAAAATATAATACTATGGAGCAGAAGTGCATTGTGATGTAACTAGATTTGGCATCACACAGACCTAAAGTTGGTTCAGCATGTGTGGATGAAGAGGAAGTATGCTGTTCAGTCCTGCTGGTTGGGACTTAATGATGGGGAGGATAGCCCTATTTGCCATCTGAGTGCTGTTTGGGTTGGGCCCAAACTAGTGCTGAATGGGCATATTTTTTCTCACTGCCAAGGCATCACTAACAAGTCATCATTGACTTATATTTCAGAAATTATAAATGAACACCTACTGAACATGTTTTTTGTTTCAAGCAAAGACTAGTGGTGAGGCCAGGTAGTCATCTTGTTGTAATGGGCTTAAGGGAGCATGAGGTACAAATAAGAGTTCCACAGTGGCTAGTCCTCCTGTGGTTCAAGTGTATTTGCTTTTGTATCACTATTGATGTATTAGGGACTTGTAAATTGAGATTTTTGTAGTGGTTTTGGTTTATTAGATTAAGCAAATTGAGAAACCTATAAGCTGGTTCATTGTTGGCTTCTTTTGACTATAAAAGAAATTTTGCAAGTTTCTTCCTTTTCCACGTAAATCATCCAGAACAGAAATGAATACATATGAATCCAATCTTTCTTCTTTATTCCATATTGGAAGGTAATATTAGGATCAGCCAATCACAGTTTACCAAAAAGAGAAAAAAAAGATGACTCCAGCTTATGAAGTCTCAAAGGAGTGCAAGTGAGATGCTAGTGATTTGTTAGAAACAAGGACAGATGGTTAATTAAATTAGTGACGGAATATGAGGAGGAAAGAGGGTGCAATGTGCACTATGTAGTGATGGTTGTTTTGGGACTATCTGATGGTTGGCCATGTGTAATCAGGGAGAATCCCTGAAAAGTCTCTGGCTTCATCAGGAAAATGTTAGAGGCCTTCTCTATACTTGATTGTATATTCTTTCGTTTTAGAAAAAAATTCAATTAAAAATAAGGAAAAAATACCTAATTATAGGATTTCAAATGAGTACCGTCTGCAAGTTGGGTTCTTAAAATATACAAGTTGCCTTTGAAGTTTGGTTTTAGCACGCAGACCAAATTGGCAACCTGTTCTGATTTGAAGCTTTGAGGGGCTACCCCCTCTTTTCTTTTTTTCTATTATATTTACATAATATGATGGGGATTTGTTCAAACATTTTGATGCCCTGCTTAATTTTGTGATCTAACAGTACACTCGAAAATTGGTGTTGATATAGATCTGATCATGCATTCCCATTGTTTTTGGACTTAATTGAACTGTGTAGATTATTGTGTAGCATATACTGGCTGTAATAAATGCTTGGGCTAACTACCTCTTTATTCCAGATATTGTGGAATTAAGTCTAACAACAGACATCCTGTACATACAAGGTAACATCACACCTAAAAGATCAACTATTCCAAAACTTATTATCTAATCTTCAATCATTTACTTTTTTTATATATTATGGCCATCCTGTTGGAGAGTAACAAAATTGTCACAGTTATATATCATTGCTGTTTTTTTTTTCTTTTTGCTTGTTGCATTGTCAAACAAAAATCGTGTGTTCCGATGATCAGAGTTATAGTATGTGATTTCCAACTGTTTCTAAGCTGGGCTTGCTTCAATTGTTGTTGCATAACACATGGGTGCCCTTGTTCTTATGGCATCAATGTCTTTTGCATAATCTAGTTTGAGTCAGATCCTTGGAACAAGAATACCTTAACATGCACTCCATCAAGATTCAAGACAATTGTTTACTCTTGTTTATTCTTTGTTAAAACCGAGGGAAAGAGATTTTAATTATATGATTTGAATATAAAGAACTGCGAACCGTCTTGCTTGTTCTTTGCTATAGAAGACATAAAGTGCCCTACAACCTTCTAATATGGGTTATTTAAACAATAGGAAAAAAGACTAAGAGAAGAAGCCAAAGTTTACTGATTTTTTAGGTTTCTTTCCTTCTCTTTAGCTTTTGAATTTTATTACTTAAATCTCTCTCTCTCTCTCTCTCTCTCTCTCTGTGTATGTGTTGTGTGAATCTTCCACTGACTCACTGACTTTAGCACATAAAACAAACAAGAAACAATGTGCCATGTTTTATATCGTCTGTGAACAAGTTAGCTTTTGAGCCCAAGTACATCCAGACCTTATGCTTTTGTTTATTATAGTTTTGGCATCTTAATCTCCTCGAAGTTTTTATACTTAATATAAAAACCTTAAATAATATGATAATCAGACAACTTGTTTGGCCATGATCACCAATTTGATATTATTTACTTTGTTTATTGTATAGTTTATGGTTTTGTTCCTTTCTATGATGTATCTTTCTTGTAGTAGCAATTGGTATTTGGCTTTCATCAAAATTGACATGATTAGGTGTGTTTACTAACACCTAATTTACAATTAACTTTTAAGATGCAATATTTCATCTATAGGAGGTCCTTTTTTTTTCAATTTTATTAGAAGGATACAAGTTTTGTAATGCCCAACTATGATTAGATTTAATACATTTGCCCCAAGGTGGTCTTACATGGCCCCCAAAAGTTGAAGATGCTTTTTTTCCGAGAGGTTCCTTTGAAGCTAGGTCATTGTCTTCTTTCCCTAAATAAATATATATTTGTTATAATAAGCTTTTGGTTGATGATGATCTTCTTTTTTGTTTTTTTTTTTTCTTTTTTGTTGGACAGGGTGGGTTTTAATTGCTGTGACTGTGAGACACTGCTTCTGATGGTACATGTTTGGTGTGATTTGTGTGACTTGAGTCTTTTTCTAATGAAAGTGTAAAAAGAAAAGTGGACATTATATTCACAACTCATTATGCTTCATCTACAGAAATAATATTATATATTTTTTTTTGTTGTGTAGAAGTTGTGTAATCAATTACAGAGATAGGTACTCTGTGAATAAAACCATTCTTTATATGAAAATGTGGAAGTACTATTTTTTATTTGAAAAATCTATTATTATTTTTGCTGAATAAACATAAACTGGTTTTGCAGTTTCAGATATATATGAATACTCTCGTACTATATATGTGAAATTGGGCTGCATTAGATGGAAAGAAAAGCAGTTTTTCTCTCCTACCAAATGCAGTATCAATCGGTCAAGAAATTATAACACTGCCATTTGGATTGAGTAAGAGGGAAAGAAGAGGAATAGGAGAGAGAGTAACTATTTAAACATCATTTTTTTTTCTTCTTTTTCAAAATTGGGAAGATTTAAAAGAAAATGATAAAATAGTTTTTACCCTTCCAAGTTTATGGCTAACCTCAGTGGACCTCTTATTCACTGGGCTAACTGTGCGGGTTAAATGATACCTTATTTTTCAAATAACAAATGAATTTCATGTTTATTATTATTATTATTATATCTGCATGCACTATCTTTTGCAAAAATGTTGAAATATTATCATTATTTCTGTCATCTCCTTAGTTGACACTATTTTTTCCTTTTTTAAAAAAAAATAATGTTATGTTCTATTCTTTTTTTTATCTTTTTCTAATTGACTGTAACATGAATGTTAGATTATTATAATTATACACACATCCACGCCGATAGTGTTTGCACGTGTAATGTGTTTGGTGCTAGCACATTTTGTAAATTAATTAAGTTTAAGGCTATTTATTCCTAAACTCAGGCTAAACTTTGGCTAGAGTCTCATTTTCTTAAAATTAAATATGTTGTCCTCCAATCATTCCAAAAACAAAACCCTAGATACATCCAAAATGTGTGGCAAAATAAACGGTCAACGTCAACCAGACTTGTGACAAGTTGGATTAATCGAATGGCAAGTGTCTTTCTTTGACAATCTGGTATCGGCCACACACTGATCCGTCGTCTCTGGACGGCGACACAAAACTACGACAAGCTATAATGTCACATTGATGTACGTTATTAAAGGCAGGGACGGTGGACATTTTGGTAATTATGCACCAAAGTTCTCATCGTTCAAACCGGGCAATTATTGTAGTTCAAGAGAGTGAAAAATAGGAGTATAATAATAATAATAATAATGGACTAAAAAATTAGTATAAATAGAAATATAAAATTGGAAAGTTTGACTAAACGAGGGACGAGATATGTTAGGATTCTTTCCATGAATGGAGATGAAGCGTCCACGTTTCCCTAGACCAAAACCTCGTACACTCACTTGCCGACAATATAACCCACCAAAAAGGGTAGCTCTAATTGTACTTTGCTTAACATGCCTGCCTATATGGTAGTATATTTTTTCCTTGCCTATATAATAATAGTATACTGGACTTTATAATAATATATATATATATATATATATATATTATTTTTATATACAGATTTTTTTAATCTTAGATAATCAGATTGGCTGTAAATTTATTATCCATCTGATTGGTCTATGGTTGAATAAATTGAGTTTTGTGTATCTATGAACACCCACACATGTGAGTTGGAGTCCCAACTCTCATTTAGAACTAATTTACTCGAAAATTTTGCATCTATTTGCATTGGAGGACTATGATTTGCTTGCTTTCCTAGGTTTTATATTATAAGATAAGTTGATCAATAGATTAATCATTAGTGTCATGTGGTGTGTGCGCGCGCGTCTCTCTCTATGTATATATATATATCTTCTACTATTATTTTTCTATACCATGTTGATAGTGGAAGGAGATTTTTTCCATCTGCAGTCATACACCCACTTTCTTCTCTTACTGTAAAAACCCAATTTATAGATGCTTTAATATGTACTTGTTATTTTCTTATATTAAAACATTTATGTAGATTCTTTATATAGAAACAAAATAATAAAATTACATAAAAAAAGTATTATATCTTATGAAACGTTTACTATTTGTTTCTTCCTCTTACAAGCTATCATTAAAATATATATATATATATATATATATTATAAGTTAATAATAAAGAGAAATTAAGAAAATTTTACTTTCTAAAACCTAGTCCATGTAATTTTAAAGCAAGATGAGCCGTTGGATTGGAGTGATAACATCAACAACCTTGATATAGAAAAAGGTTGGTGGAAGGTGGGGTGGGGTGCAAAGGCTAGAAGCAGCTGCTACGTGGCAGGTGAAGATTGGTGGAAGCTGTACCTCAAAAGATAGCGTTGGTGATACGGTTGGGGTTGTAGAAAGAAACCGGCTACTGCCGGTGGAGGAGTCGTAATCAAGTGGGTGGTTGAAGTTACCAGATTTGGAAAATAAGTTTAATAAAAGGTGTTTAGTTTGGATGATTACTGTATGGGGAAGGTCCTATGTCGTAACTTGGTCACATTACAAAAAGCATTACTCTCTCTCTCTCTGTCTCTCTCTCTCTCTCTATATATATATATACATATATTATATATAATACTCCATCAATAACAGTTTGTTTCTTTATGAAGGAAGATATTCCTATTAATAAGGTATCAAAGAGTCATATTTGCCCATATTGTGTTCAAAACAAAATGATAGTGAAATGGGTATTTCGGACTTTATCTTGTATACAAGTATGTGGCTCTTATTGGACGAAGTCATTGTAGTATTGCAATTTGATGGACCCAACTTCAACCCAACCTAATTTATGGACAGCATTTTTTAAAGCTTGGGTTGGGTATATTATGCATTATAAAATCCCAACACGAGGTATCGGTATCCTAGAATAATGGATTATACTTGTATTATTATTTCGAGAGAATTTTAAGTACTCTGTAATTTTAAAGCTGAATGATTCTTAGGTGTCGGAGATCTGTAACTTAAAAAAAAAAAAAAAATCAATCAAATTTAACCAAGGGCACAAAAAAAAAATCAAAAATCAGTTGAATCGATAAATTTAATTGGATTGCTAGTTTGATTTGATTTTTTCACTATTTAGTTTGATCATGGTTCTAAAAATATAGAATCGTTTATATAAATATATATGTATTTATATCTTATATATAATATATTTATATTTTAATCCAAAATCATAGATCGGTTTGATTTTAATATTTATAGAATTGTTTGGATTGATTTGGTTTCAAATACTCTTGAATTGGTTCAATACGAATTATTTGCACCTGTACCAAAGTCTGTGTTTACTGATACTTTCTATTCTTTCAAAATAAAATGTAAAGGATTCAAGTCTTTTCAATATAATTGTGAAAACTGATTGCCAGAACAATAAAATAAAATAATAATAATAATAATAATAATAATAATAATAATAATAATCAGGTGAATGTGTTCTCTATTACATCCAAAATTATGATATATATATATATAATGATCTCTTATTCATCGGTGAGTACGAAATTCTTTCACACCAAAAATAGTAACGGTTAAATGTGATTGATATAAAAAAAGACAATTATCAAAAAACACTTAGCAATTACATCCATCGGTTATTATACTTGGTGTGGATGAATTTCTTACTCACCGGTGAATAAAAAATCATTACTATATATATATATCATTTTCTTCACGTATAAATGATATTAACTACCACCATTTGCACTTTTCACTTGATCCATGGTTAACCGAATGGCTGGTTCTCGGTTTCGGTTCGGACTAATATTTCAACATGAATCAACATTCATGCATCACGGCTTGGCAGGAAGAAGCACTGCTTTGTTAACGAAATGGGCGGCTCGGTTGGATTTGGTTCGGTTCGTTGAATACAGTTTGGATTTTAAAAATATGGATGGGACCACCAAAATAAGGATGAGTATAATATTTTTCTGCTGGCCAAAAATTATATCAAATGTCACAATGAAAGCATGATGTTTACAATTGAAATGGTCATATTTTGTACTCCTCTATTAAAACATTTGAATTATGACCGATCTAAAAAAACAAAAACAAAATAATGAAAGGCAAATATCAATTATTTTCCTATTTTTTTTAAAATAATCAACCAAGAAATTTGTTAAATATTTTTTTCTTCATTGGGGAACAAAAAACTGTTTTAAAAAATTCAACCAAAAACACCCTTTTGATCCTTTTTTCATAAGAAAAATTTATAAATTACACGTGATACGGATGAATACCCACTCATTTATTCGTTGATTTGCAAGTTAAAGAATAAACTGAGATCATATTTATATATAAGCAAGAGTAATGACACGTAATTCGGATTTGGATTAGTATAAAAATAATTCTGAATTAATATTTTATAAGTAATGATAAAAAATGTGCCTTAAATTGTCACAATCTTGTGATTTTCACATTTAGTGGAAAGTCGGAAAAACACTTTGAATCTAAACAAAAGGGCAAAAGGCGAAAGCAACATTGTCTTAGTTATGGAGCCCAACTAATTAATTAGCTAGACCACTTTAGACGGTTTTGAAATTTTCTAGAATTGATGATTTCTAGAAAAGCTAGATTGTACAATTTTTGATACATACAAGATTAAATCGGTGAAAGAAATCTTCGTAAGTCAAAAGTTTCGGTGATGAAAAACTATTAACAATTTCTCTAGGTGACGTGGTAACGTTATATCCTTGGAAATATACAATTTCTTATTAGCAACATGTGTTCTAAATGTACCAACCTCGAAAATCGATAAAGTGCTTCAAGCACGGGATTCATGTGTTTGCCCTCTCTCAACAATGAGTTTCTAAACCCTCAAAAAAGTCAGTTAACGTGCCTCCACTTCTACCACCACCACCGTGACAGTCGCAATCACCGTTGCAGTTCGCCCTCGCCACCACCTTCAACACCATCACCACTATTTTCACTTTCACTTTTACCGTCGCCACCACCTTCAACATCATCAGCACTATCTTTACTTTCACCGTTGCCTTTTAATACGATTCTACACTTTTTAAGAATGGTAATTATTATTAAGAATAAGTGATAATATTGTAAAAAAATAATAATTTAAAAATTAAAATATATTTAAAAAATGCACTGGTCAAATATTTTTTTTTTTCTAAATTTATTCTAACAAAATTTCTTTTACGAATGTCTTATCAATAAAGTCCTTTTGATATTAAGAAGTTCCTCCAAACGAGGCCTAAGCAATCAGCACATTTTTTTTCTTCCTTTCTTGAAAGATCAGATAAACAAGTGCACACTTACAATCAAAATTGTAAAATTGGGACCGGATCAGACTTGATCCTATCTGAATCCGATAAAATCACTCCGATTTAACTCGATAACATGACGAATTATATATAATTAAATTCATACCCGATTTATTATTAATCATATATCCGATCTATCATAAAAGGAATATAATTTTTTTTAAAAAAATTAATTTCAAAAGAGATTATTAAATAATGATTAAGAAAAAAATAGAGATGAAAAATAAAATATAAAGAAAAAACTAGTAGAAAAATAAGTATTTGACTTTTTATTAAAGAAAGACAAAATAGAGGGAGAGAAGAATAAGAAGGAAATAATGATAAAAAAATATTTTAATAGTATGTAAATATTATATGTTATAACATTAGATAATATATTTATAATAAATTTTGTATTATATTATTTCAGATTGAAATATTATCGGATTGGATCGACCATAATCATATATGATTTGTTTAGTTAAAGAATTTTTGGATTCGGATCGCTAATGGATTATCAGATTGAATGTCCAATTCATATCCTAATTATTAGCTCAGGTTCGAATTAAAACCCGATCCATTGACGGGTATACTTACAATATTGTCCTAAGACTCGAATTTTTTACTTAGTCAAGTATAATTTTGTTGATCATAATATATTAGTGTATTGATGTAAAATAAATTGTCAAAACTTATATGGATCGTTTGAACCGTTGGAAGCCTAAACAACGGGATTGACATAATTTTCGATACAATTTTGATCATCCTGTTTTTGATTTGCAGATACTCATTTTTATTTGAATCAACAATGATCAATATTCATTAGGTATATGCTTGTGATACATGCGATTTTTTGGTCAAATAAAAATAAAAACAAATAAGATTTTTATAGTTGAGTGATTAGGTTCTTATTCCTATTTATTTTTATTTTTGTAATTTTTAGTGATGGTGTCAAATTGAATTGTTTTTAAATTTTTATTAATTATTCAGCTGCTGACTGTACCCTATAATAGTAGCATTCACACAAAACAAACATTTGGAGTTTTCATACTAATATCTTGGCTCTACTCGATCTAATAGGTGTATAATTCTCTACTTTTCAACAATTGTTTGTCCATTCGAAGAACTTAAATATATTGGAGCACTTGCAAAACACTTTCCTAAGAAAATGAAATTATGTTCCATAAATGCCATGCCATAATGTAATTGTAACTACCGTCAATCAAATCAAATATCCAAACTACATATATATATATATATATATATATATACACACACACACACCTGGTGCTCCACTTTTTAGATCCACCCTTTTAGAGCATATATTTATGCTCGCATATTGATGGTACAGCAAGCAAGTTTCTGAAAACAGAAGGATGCTACAATTTGTAATTGTAGAGAGAGAAATTAGGGTATCTTTATAGAGAGAGAATCGTAACTAACAGGCAGAAAGGGAAGAAAGCACGTGCTGTTCGTTGTGTAGTATCGCCGAGTAAGCGAATTTCGGACCCTCAAAAGTTGTGGAAACATGTTTAGTGTGTATACATGCACATAGGAAAATGCATATATTATATATATGTGCCTGTATCATGTATGTGCGTGGACCCATTAGTTGCCTTGCAATTAGGGATGGCAACCCGCGTGGTGAAATCCTACTCCAGTCCGTAAAGAAATACTCAATTTATCTTCAGTTAAAAACTCTGATGAATTTGTAGAAAGCATACCACCATTATCTCATTTAGAGGGAGAGGGATATCAAAATTCTTAAAATTCTTTACTTATTTGATGTGAATTTGATGTTTGGACTAATGTACCCAAATGATAATGCAACATTTCTATAGTCAAAATCCTAATATATAAGACAAAAAAAAATGACACAAACATATATACATATGTTGATGGAGATAGAAATAATTATGGTCTTCAAAGAAAATTTTATTGTAGATCTTTTATGTACACAAGATAGAGAGAGAAATGGAGAGAGTTATCTTTTAGTTACAAGATAAAGAAAATAAATAGAGCATAACAAGAAAAGAGAAAGAGAGAGAGTACCTTCACGGCTTTACCGGAATAAAATCGTCATCGAAAAATCTCTAAGGCTTCAAATAACTTCTTAGTTCTTTCTAACACTCTTTCTCGTTTTGTTGTTCAATCAGACTCAGAGATGAATTTAAAATCATTTTTTATTGAAGAGAATAAAATCTAGTGGCTGCCAGCTAGTGTATTATATTTATATAAGTAATATTAAAAGAAATGACACACTGCATACAATTATTTCACTATATATGTGAATAATCGGGACGGGGGTACTAGATGAATTTTTTTAAAAAAAATTATACCCGTCACTACTCCTATAAGAAGCAAACCAAATCTCTTTCATTAAAAACGGGTTGAACGAAACCTGCCGGAAGAAATTACCACCCCCACTTGGGGGCTTCTTTCCTTTATTATCTTTTCTATAATATTAAACAATAAAATTTTAAAAATATACGGAGTAAAAAACTGCAAGAACCAACAAGAATGTAACGGCAGTTACTCATACTAAAAGATATACATGAGTAACATATACACATATAATGTATATGTATGCTAAAGGGTCACGTGATCAGTCTGTATTTCTGCAAGAATTATATTCTGAAAAATGTTAGTAAATTAAACAAGACGTTGTTTTATACTTTAAATTTCACTAATTTAATGGTAACTTTTTTAAAAAAAATATATGATAAATTATGCACTGCGTCATACTGCAAAAAAAAAATGACATAATTGCAAAACATCATCTATTTATTCTATATGATAATTTTCCTATGTGTTTGTAACACTTCTCTTATACTTCTATATCTATTCTTTGTGATAACTTTCTTTCATACCATCTAAGCGAGGAGACCATGTTCATATATATTTTTTCTGTGTAAAAAGAATGACATAATTATTAGCATAGTTGCAACTCAAAATGATACTCACACCTACCAATTACTATTACAAAAAAATATTCTTACACTTCATTTTTAAAATATAATTTTGCCATTCCATTAAATAAAAAATTCAAATAAAGTGCTATAGAAGAAAAGTGGAACACAAATACCATATTCTTACTCGTGAAATGTCTGTTGCCACACAAAAAGCAGAGTTGTAATATAAATATAATATTGTAAATAGGTAGACATATACAAAACGTAAAGTTTATCACCAAATGCTCAAATCTAATGATACAGTTCTAATAAAATGTAATATGGGTGGTCCACCATAGTAATGTTTCATTAATATTGAATTTCCACTAATTTGGTTTCTTCATGCAATAAAGAAAAATATCCATTCTAAATTCAAGCTTTATCAGATCAAAGTGTAGTTGTAACAAAAGGGTAAGTTTATTTGGGCAAATAAGATGCCCTGCTCCGGGCCACCCAGCCAGGTAGACCCGGACTCTTCCGATAGGGGCATTTGGCGTAATATTATATCAATGATCGAATTTGGCTTTGATATCAAATGTAACAAGTAGAGTGCTTATCAATAACTCAAAAACTTAAGTTATTAAGTAGTGCTGCATACTCACTCTTATATGTCCAAGTCATTTCCGATCCGATTTCGATGTGAGATAAATCAACTAATCTAACACTAGTTTTTATGAGAGGAACCAAAACCTATCAATAGCATACAAAGGCTATAATTGGGTACCCCCACAACCTAGTATCTAGAAAATATGGGCACTTCTACAGAAGTGGTGAATCAATATTGTGCTCATGTCAGATATCGACATTTCTCTAATATTACGTGTTCGATGCTTTTTAAACATATTCATAATTAAATTTTTATTTTTATATTTCTAAGAGGTATATAATACTTTTCCGATATAACACATTTTTAACAAGTTTTGAACATTAAAATATAATTTTTCTAACAATAATATCATAGTTTAAAATTTATTTAAAAAAGGACTATTGAGATATATATCATGATTTAATACAAATTTTATCCATACAAATTATGCAATAGGACTCTTAACACTTATTTTGTTTGTTAATGATAATATTTTATAAAGAAATGTTAAAAACACTATATATAACATAAAATCAATTTTTTGTATATATAAAAATATAATTTATTATTTTTATATTGTCGTATCGTATCGTACTTTTATCCTATCTTATCGTCCTACCCGTTTTGTTTTCATATTATTAAAAAAAATGAGAAATTTTTATTAGTCAGAAAATTACACAGTAGATAATCGAGACTATTGAAAATTTTTGATTCATTATATACCTCATATAAGGAATAAATGAATCACCCCAGTCGTCACGCAACTATCATCAATAATTATATATATATATAGTATTATAATTTTTTATTTACTTTTTTTTTCCTAATTTTTTTTATATTTTTTATTTACTTAACAAAGTGGTATTTAGATATATCAAAAGTAATTGCATTTTAACAAGACGTGTCCCCAAAGTCTCCCAGAGACAAATATGAAATTGAAAAGAATTATAGGATCACAATAAAGATAGTAGTGATGGGACTTGGGTTAACCCCAACCTTGGATATCACATTCATGATATTAAATCGAAATAGACAACATCCTCACAATGTAATGGTCCCCCGGAAGGCTGAAACAAATGGTCCATTTTAATTTCGATCCATATCTCAACGCCAAAATCAACATCTTGTTTACTTTTCGGAAAAAAATAAAATCAACATTTTCGTCCATGAAAGCTGCCATTCAAACATGGTTTGTACTCACTATTTGTCAGTCATGTGATCCTAACCATTTTAATGCGAATATGAAGATTAGTTGTGTTGATTTTTCACATATTTTATAAATAAATAAAAATACATAAATTTATAATTAAATTTATTGAAATCAATGTTTTGGTGGTTCAGAAAGTCTTGGGCAATTAATTCAAAAGAATAAATTGGAGTTTTCAAACTTTTTAATTTGCATATGATTCTCACGTGACTTTCCGCAGTTTATTTTTTAACGATGACTTGACCAAAAGTGTATCTCGCAAAAAAAATTAGTATTTAAAGGTATGTCTGCCAAAAATTTATTATAGGAGGTTGTAAACATTTTTTTTTGTTTTTGATTTATTTTTATGCAATTAATTGTATTCTAAACTGAACTTCAGTTTATTCTAATTTATTAACAAATCTAATCATGTAACATATTATTTTGATAATGCAACACTCATGTAATATTGTAAAATTATTAAATTGAGAATGCAACATATTTACATCATTGTTGCGTCCTTAATTTAATAGTGTTGTATTTTTCTTTTTATTATAATCATTTTTGTCTTTATCTTATGCAAACAGAGTCGGTTACATAAATTTTTTTTTTTCAATCTTTTCTATCATAGTTATTTCTCCTACAATATTTAATTTTTAATTCTTTAAATAGTATTGTATCCTTTATTTAATGTTTTTGCGTGATGTTGCATCTTGGATCCAATTTCACTCAAGTAAATATACAAAAGTGTACCGGATCCAAGAATAAAATATCCACTAAAATAATTAAATATACCATGCTCAATATTTTGAGTGCTCAATAATTAACTATACTATGCTCAAAATATCTTGGAACAATTTTCTTAATTTTTAATATTTTTTTATAAATTAAAAAGGAAAAGAAAATCTAAAATGAAAATCATTTTAAAGAAAACCTATTTTTTTAAATATATATTAAGGGACATTGTCATCATTATAACATCACTTTAATTGTGTGTGATTTTCAAAATTTTCTAAAAGTTCCATTTTAAAAAAAAAAATAGAATAGAGAATTTGAAATGAAAATCATTTTAAAGAAAACTTAAATTTTTTTAAATTTATATTAAAAGTCATTTTTGATATTATAACATCACTTTGCAACTATTAGATAGTTCATTAGATTTTAGGTCAGTTTTTTTTTTTTTTTAAAAAGAAATTTTGTTCCAAAATTAAAAGTGGAAGGAGGGGTTTTATTTTGCAAACATTTTCAAAAAAATTCAACATTGCACAATTCATAAATTCATAATGTATTTTGTATTTTATTTTATTGCACTGACAGCAACAACCACTAAAAACCTCCCCTACGGTGTGTATGCAGTAGGACATCCACATCCTTCCATGCATTGTCAGTGGGGTGACTGTCAATGCAGTCAAAACGACTGCCAAAATAGTCTATTGCCATTTGATTTTTGTAAACTTAATCATAGACTCATATATAATATAAAGTTATCAACCATTAATTGAAAATTTGAATTTTTTTTTAAATATACTTAATTTGTACGTGTGATCAAGTCCTAGGTTGAACCCAAACAATACTAGTACCAGTTTTAACTTTTTTCTTGGAAAAATAAACTTGAACTGTGACTTTTGGAAAAGTGGGTGACATATTATTTAATAATACTAGTATATATATATATATATATATATATGTATGTATGTTTTTTTATGGATTAAGCTTCCATCCTTACGTAAACCTATGAAAATTTCAAAAGCATACTAATTTAAAATCACAATTTATTATTTCCATTCAAAGAATATTTCATGGTAATACAAAATATGTTCTATCCCTTTTCAGAACAAAAATCAAGAAAAAAAAAACAGAGATGAGGACAACAGTCAGTCCAAAAAAAAAAAGAGTTTATTTTACAGAAATTGTTTTTTAGTAAGAAAAAATATTTTTTGATAGTGAGAGATCAGAAACAAAATTCTTTAATTTTTCTTACTACAAAACTATTAATAATTTAAAACTAAAAAACCCATATTCACAACTGTGTAATAAAGCGAAACATAACTTTTGTTTCTTTAATTTTGCTTACTACAAAACTATTAATAATTTAAAGCTAGAAAGCCCATATTCACACCATGTCAAACATTGACATAATTGTAGTGTGTAATAATATTAAATTTTAAGAAAGGTTAGAGTATTTTGTTTTTTAATTAAATGCACTTTACTTTTAAAGTGAATTGACATAAGTGCCACTAGATAAAGTAAATATTAGTAATATATTTGTCATTAAAAAAACAAAGAATAGGATAGGAGTTCACATGATTAAAAAACAAGAGGGTAGATTTATCATCTGCCTAAAACAAATCTTTATCACTTTATTTATTAATTAATTTTAATTAGAGTTTTCTTAAAACTAAACTAAGCTAATGATTGGCATTATAGCCTCTTATCTATTCATGCACATGACTGTAAATTATTTTTTATATGAACGTACGGTTCTTGTTGTATACGGGCCAACTAATTGTTTCTTGAGAAAGATCTCTTGACAATTCAATATCAAGAACCGGAAAAACCGAAGAAACCGGTTTCCAGACCAAAATGTTTACCCTTAAAGGAGGGCTGAAATGTTCCTTCACACGTCCCAGCCTCCTCCTTTCCTTTCCCCTCTCTCTCTCTCTCTCTCTCTCTCTCTCTCTCTAAACTCCCTCCCTCTCTGTGCACTAGAATCACACAGTCGGCGATGATTCCACTTCGTAGATGAAACTGTATCTCTAATGCAACTTCAGAGACGACTTCGACTTCCCTCTCTCTCTCTATATCTATATCGCCAAACAAGCTCTCTTCATTTTCTCCGATTTTCCGGCGATTTCACATACGTACTATATCTATATATATACATATATATAAATACATGTATTGAGTGAGAGCTCTTGAAAGTTCTGATTCTCTCTTTCTCTATTATTAACTTGCTTGATCATTTGTTCTTCAGGTTTCAAGTCTCTCTCTAGAACTACATCACTCTCTATTCAAAATTTTAGTTCCGATCACTTGATTCTCGAGTGTGCGGTCGTTTTCGATTCTCAAAGTTTCTGATCCGATCGATTGTGCTCATTTTTCGGTTCGCTGATTTTTTTAGTTAAAAATTGCTCAAATGATCAGTTGAAACCATTCGTGAGGCTCAATCGTGAAGGAATTTTTACTTATATAAATATACAAAAGCATCGGAGACCAATTTGAGTGATAGAGAGTTATGTTGGATCTCAATCTCAGCGTTGTCCATGACGAAGACTCGAATATGACCGCTAAGTTTCCTGAAGGTTCCGGAGGAGGCCAAATGGACGAATCAGGCACTTCGAATTCGTCAATCGTGAATGCCGAAGCTTCGAGCAATGCCGGCGACGACGACTCGTGCTCCACTCGCGCCGGAAATAGCGATATCTTCGCCTTCAATTTCGACATTTTGAAGGTCGGAGGCGCGTTTAACAATAACAACAACAACTCTGAGAATTGTGATAAGAATCAGATGACTCAGTCCGAGTTTGTGACTCGGCAGCTCTTCCCGGTGGATGGAGACGGTGGATTGACTCAGGGGCAGAGCTCTTCGTCTTCTTCAACACCATTGAGGCCTAATTGGGTTGATCTCTCGATCAAACAAGCTGTTTCTGGTGGATTACAAGAAGTGCCAGTACCACAACGGCAACAACAACAGCAACAGCCGGTGAAGAAGAGTAGACGGGGACCAAGGTCTCGAAGCTCGCAGTACCGCGGAGTCACGTTCTACAGAAGAACTGGAAGATGGGAATCACATATATGGTTAGTTTCCAGTGGATTACTGTATACTTGTATTTCAAATTGATGTACTTCTCATTTTATGCATATTTTAAACTTTTATTTATATATATGTATGTATATTTGGGTGCAGGGACTGCGGGAAACAAGTCTATTTGGGTATGAACCTAACTATATGATTTGTCTGTTTGATTATTTTTGTTACTTGGTATTTAGGGTTGAGTTTCGTTATATATTTCTATACTTGGTAATTTTGATGAATTATTATGTGGGGTTGTGTTAGGTGGATTTGACACTGCTCATGCTGCGGCTAGGTAATAACTAATTTATTTCTGGAGAAATATTGGTCTTCTTTTAGCTTAATGTTTAAGCTGCTCTGCTTCATTCTCGTTAATTTTGATTTTCTGCACATCAGAGCCTATGATCGAGCAGCAATTAAGTTCCGTGGTGTTGACGCAGACATCAATTTTAATCTGAGTGATTATGAAGAGGATATGAACCAGGTTGGGTACTGCATATGTTATTAATATTCAGACTATCATTTGAAAGTTAAAGGATGCTTATGCCCCTGTTGTCATTAGTAGTGGTTGTGATAAGGCTTTTTTTTTTTTTTTGGGAATAATTTGGCAGATGAAGAATCTGACCAAAGAAGAATTTGTGCACATACTTCGTCGGCAGAGCACCGGTTTTTCACGGGGGAGCTCAAAATACAGAGGGGTGACACTGCACAAATGTGGCAGATGGGAAGCTCGAATGGGGCAGTTCCTCGGCAAAAAGTGAGGATCTATAGCATTGAAGTTCAAATTTCCTGTTGTGTCATTCTTTAAGTAGCTACTAGGTATAGAAAGTTTATTTACCTGTTGGTGAACTATAAACTGAGAATCGGTTTAAAATGCTTTTCAATGGGAGTTCTTTTCGTTGTTTGGAAAACAAGTCTAAGATGCCTATTTGATTAATCGTGGGGATTATAATGCTTGCGTGGGGATTCTAATGCTTGCGTGCAGGTATATATATCTTGGGCTATTCGACAACGAAGTAGAAGCTGCAAGGTCCTAATGATCATGAATTACACTCTACCTGATACTGAATTTTTTACCCTGAATTCTCAACCTCAATTGGGTGTCATCCAACACATATCTCCCTTTTGATTTTCTGGAAATCAGGGCTTATGACAAGGCAGCTATCAAATGCAATGGAAGGGAGGCAGTTACCAACTTTGAGCCAAGAACATATGAAGGGGATATGATTCCTGAGGCCAGTAACGGAGGTATTATTTGATACTTGATCTTTTAAAGACTCATTTGATATTGTCATCTACAGAACTACATATCCTTTCCTCTTTGTGAAGTGTACAAATGAGTTTCTCAATACCTCTTATGCAGGTGGCAGTCACAATCTTGATCTTAACTTGGGGATTTCAACCCCTTCTTTTGGAGATAATCCAAAGGAAAATGAAACCATGGGGTGTGTTCAGTTCCACCCTTATGATGTGCACGATGCGAGGAGATCAAAGGTAATATTTGAAAATATTCATCTTGTATAGTTTTAGTTTATTTGCCAATGTAATCTCTTCTTGAGAAGCCTTGAGTTTACCTTCCGTTTTCAATCTCATCGCAAAACTCTGGTGATTTCATTAGCCTAGTAGGAAGCGAAAATTGAGGGAGCGTTTTTCAGGAATCCAGTCTGTTTACCTCTAGCCTGCCAATTAGAATATACGTGGCTTGTTTTTGTCATGATTTGAAACATGTAATGCACATCTTTAATCTGAAAGAGGCTTTGATAAACTATGTCCTCTATGATCTTCTATTACAGATGGCAAACCATGCTATGACAACGGCAGGTAATCCACCGCTTAAATTGGAGCACCCTCCCATTAGGACTGGTGTATATCCTAATTTCTTTCCCACCTACGAGGTAAATTTTTGGCTTTTGTTTCTGAATTCATAACTCTGTTAAATAAATTAATAAATCTAGATGGGCACTGTTTTTCCTCTTTCTTTTGGTACCAGTATTGTAAAATTAGCTTCTGAGAAATCCACTTGCAGATTACGAATTGATTCATTTTATTGAAAACCATGTATAGATCATATCTTTCTGTTTTGCTGTTGTGATATTCATGAAAACTTAATGGTTACATTGTTGTGCTATATACAATGAGAATGGTCACCAAAGCAGTTTATCTACCCAATGTGATAATAAAATATTAGATGAATGCTAAAACAGGTTTATTTAGTGAAATCGTATTCCTATGTAACATGGTGAGACCCATATATGTATAACACTGGTGATGGAACAATGCAAGCCTGCCTTATTGAAAGGAGCGGGAAAAAGTGAGGTGGAATAAAGAAGATGACATCTTGTTAAAATAACATTTGAATTGAAGACCTTCATATTGACTAAAGTTACTAAAGATATGAACTGTTTTGCAGGAAAGAGCAACCGAGAAAAGAATTGAAGTAGGATCTTCACAAGGACTCCTACACTGGGTGGGGCAAATGCATGGTCTGGTCAGCAATACCCCAATGACACTGATCTCTAGTGCAGCATCATCAGGATTCTCATCCCCCGCCACCACAGCTCTCTCGACTGCCATTTATCCATCAAAACCTTTCAACCCAACAGCATTCAATCTCTGTTTTTCTTCATCCCCCATGGATGCCACCAACACCTCCCAATACTATTACCAAATGAAGCCACCGCCACCATGATCTGTCCGTATCAAAGGTGGATACACATACATAACAACTGATTTTTTGAATTCATTTGTATGTTCCGAATATTGATTGGTTGACAACAAGACCTGGCTTGTGTCTTCTTTGGTAGATTGTTACCTGCACTCTTGCTGTAGGCTTCCAGTGTTGGAAAATGCTAATCAAATTTACTAAAAAGGCGTAGCATCACGCCGTTCCCTTTGTTAAATTTGAGCTTTTCTTTCTTTCAAAGTGTTGTGTTTGTGGTGGGGATAATTATATTCTTCTTGGATCCCCATCTCCGTCACAAGATGTTACAGTCTGTCTGGGAAATGGAGGGACAATGATCCTCTTCTTGGTTTGGAATGAAAGGCAAAAAGATGTAGAGTCACACCATTCAGATGAATCCATTACATGTAGTTATGGTGTATGGCATTAATTCAGAAAAATGGTGCTTCTTTTAGGTTAATGGGTATCAACGGAGGGTCTAGGTTGAGTTGTTTGCAACAACACTTGATTAGTTTGAAGACCATATTACTTTGCACTAAAAGATGTGTATGAAATTGAAGTGTTTAATTAAATTGTTCATGAACAGCTTGGCTTTTGGCTCATTCAAAAGCAAAGTCAAGTACTCTTGATTCTTGAACCTAGATCCTCTCTAAACCTAGATCCTCTTTAGTTTCAAAGTAACAATTTTGTATTGTTTGCGTGAAAATTTTAGATTGCTTATGTAACAATTACTTTAGTATTGTGTATGCGTAAACAATATACTATATTATAATCAGTACAAGACGCAAAAAGATAAAGTGATTCTCAAGCTCTGTTGATCAGGAAGGGAAAAAGGTTGAGCATCATCAAGCTCAGGTGGTCTATTCTCTTGAACTTTTAGTACCAGTGTAATTTGATTCATACTAATGTAAAAACTAGTGAGACGATCCATTATCATTCTTGTAAAACTGGATTGTAGATTAGGCTATGTCAAAAGCTTATTTGGGGGTTATGAACATATATTCCAAGAAGCACCGACAATATATTCAGTTAAAAGGAACCTTGGATTGTTGGATCTCAAATGGAGCTGTATATATATAGTATGTATATATGTATGAGCAGTTATTGTGCCACCCGCAGGGGACCAAGCTGGGTCACCTATGCAATATAATTGGGTAGCAGGAGTACACAGGTTGTGACTTTATTATTAAATGGAGAGGGCACTGCCACGCCACCGGTTAAGTCATTTTCCAGTACGTGAATCTAATGTTGTTCATGGGCAAATATGTTATCATTGTACCATCAAATCAATCACTTCTCTTTCTCTTTCCTCACTTTTTCTCTCTCCCTCTAAACTGGCACTTGCCCATCCATCCTACTTTCTCCAACTAAGAGTTTTTGCACTTAATGCCTTCCTTGGCCCTTATGACTGGCCATCAGTGAATAGTAAAGCCCATCCAATCTGTAATTAAACATCATACAATGCATTAGGTTGTTTTTTTTACCAGAAGAATGAATATATATATATATATATATATATATATATTATATTATGCATTAGAATTGTGTGCGCGCACCACTATGCAATGGAGGCCTAGCTCCTTTAATTGGAGATGAGTGGGCCTCCTCTGCACAAAGTTGTTCAAACCACCGAAATGAGAGCATTAAAACCCAGGCACTTTGACTTAAGAGCCATATGTGAAGGAAAATGCTGTGTATATAATATATATATATATATATATATATATATACACACACACACATGTATATTACTTCGATGAATGTGTGTATTATTTCTTTTCTTAGCTTTTACCATGTTATTTCTTTTTTGCCTTTAAACGTTGGTGGTGATGGTCTAATGTGGGACCAATCCATACAAACGTAGAGTTCCATCAAGACAGGACCTTAATATCTTTCGTACTATGTTCAGCCCTATGATGACTTTTAGTTTTAGCCATTTTTATTTTGAACATGTTGTTCCCCCCTTAAACACTACTGTATTGAAACTTCAGTATGTAATAATTCACAGTAGTATTCAATCTAAATAGTTTTGATACTCTTTAATCCATAGTTCCATACGGTTTGAGAATACAAATAAAAATAAAAAAATAGCTAACTTGAGTCAAACTCAAGTTAAGAAAATTGAATTGGAGCTTGATTTGGGGTGTGTCATGAGTTAGCTATAAACATATTATTTTGAAATTTCTAGTGCATTTTATTTTTTTATATTTGTTTTATTTTATTTCTCTTTCCTTGTGGATCAATGGATTTAGAACTTCTCAAAATTAAAGAAAAAAAAAATCCTATCAGACCAAGAGCTAACACAAGTCAATCACATTAATGATGGAGTTCATATTCTAAACTAGAACATAACCTGTTTTCTTGATGAATCAATACCAGACAATTCTTTAATGGCATGCTTGCTTTTTAAGGGGCCTAACCACCTTAGAGTTAGGAACTGTAACCAAGTTTGAAGTGGTTAGAGATATTTGTTAAATGTTTTTGTTCGAGATTTGAAAAGTGAAAGTTATGTTTAATATTATATATTATTTAATTAATTGGATCCCGCTAGTGAAAAAACAGAAGAATCATATTTTTTTTTGTTTCCTTCTCTTTTCGCAAAAATAAAAAACATTTTTCATTACAGCAGCAATATTTTACTAAACATAATTCTTATTTTTGTTTTTACTTTTTTAGGTAATAAAACAGAAAAACAGAAAAAAAAAAAACGTTTTCCTTAGTGAAAGACAAGTAAACCCATTGGCTTGCCAAATCAGATATCAATTTAAAAAATCAGGGTAAAAGTCTATAAATGTACAACATGAGGTGGTTAAGTGTAATTAATGAACTTCCAGGGACTGGTACGAAAGGCAATATAATAGTGGGTTGTAAGGGAAAAGAAAAAGTCACCTCTTGTTACCCTTTTACTAGCTTTCATGTTTCACATGTATTTAGGTTTCAAAGGTTCCTTTGTCGTACATCCCTTCCCTCAAACATATCCTCTTTTTTACACTCCCATGATAATAATCTCTCTTTCTCTCTCTCTCTCTCTCTCTCTCTCTATATATATATATATATATATCTGTATATCTATATATATCTCATGATTGAATGGGAGAAGAGAAGTACCTTTAAATCACACTAGGATTTGGAACACATGGTGGGTCCAAGGTCTGTTGGAGTTTTATGAGTCTTCATACTTTCACTCAGAGATGTGGCCCTCTTCATTTTTAATACTACTAGATTGGGTTGGCTTTTGGGGGTAAGGAGGTTAGGGGTTTCTGGGTTGGTGGGGGCTGAATTGGATCTTTTATTTGCATTCTTAAAAAAAACATTAAATGTGTGGCACTGAATCAGACACCCAATTGGTGGGGAGAAGCTTTGATGTTGTGGGCTTTTCAGTCTTACACATCTGTCCGTAACACCTTTGTCTGATTCTATAAATTTGGGGGTCTGGTCAGAGGTCACTTTCTAAAGGCCCAAACCAACCAAATTAATAACTTGGGATGGGTTAAGGGGGTGCCACTAATCTCTTTCAAGGAGACCAAAAGGATAAGTTATGATCAAAAGGAACACTATCCCACTTATCATTCGTCTATCGCTCCCAATGACAACAATAATAACTCACTCCACTTGCACAACTCAAAATTATGTTCACCCTATTCTTTTCTAAATTAGCTATGGATTGATGCCAATCATTTCAATCAATCAATAAATACAAGAGGGTAAATTTATGTAAATGTGACATGTAGGTCGCGATGTGAAAGTGAAATTGTTTACATCCGACTATTTTTAAACTCTGTAACGATGAAAGTCTCATACACTAGGTTAGTCCTGTTAGAGAAGTATTTAGCTATGGTGCCAATCATTTGAATGAATCAATCCGTACAAAAAGAGTAAATTTCTCTAATTGTGACACGTAGGTCGTCAGATCATGATGTGAAAGTGAAATTGTTTATATTCGATTTTCTCCGAACTCTGTAATGATGGAAGCCTAGGGTTAGGCAAATAAATGGAGATGGTCATGTGCAGTTAAGGATGGATTTATTTGAAGTTTGAGTTATATATTAAGCAAAATAGTCAAATTCAAGTGTGTTTTTTGAAATTTGTTTACTAAACAAAATAAGTCCAACCAATGGACATGACTAGTAGAGGTTCATCAAGGCTCCGTTTGGATAGATATGAGAGAAAATAAATGACATAATAACATTAATTATGAGAGAAAAGAAAGTAGAAGAGATGATAACAACAAACTTTATTCATGTTTGGATAAATATAAGAGAAAAGAAAGGAGATGATAGCATTCTTGTTTGGATAAAGTAGGAGGGAGAAAGGATAACGACTAAATTACTATCATATCCTTTTATATTTACGGGACATGAGTGGAATAACAATTTTTTCTTTTTAATTGTTGATTGCAATTTTGGAATTATGAAAGTAATACTTAAATACTATCATTTCCCTCATAATCTTCTCATTTTTGGAAGGATAAGATATGAGGGATAAGGAGGGATAGCTTGGGATAACTATCCCTCTTTATCCCTCCTTATCCTTTTTTTTTTTAATGAAGTCTATTCAAACACAACATGACATATTCTCTCCTTTCTTTTATCTGATTATCCTTCCAAATCCCTCAATCCAAACGGAGCCTAAGTTGTGAACCATGTAAATTTGTAAATGCATGACTTGTTCTCATTGGAATTGTGTAAACATGTCTAATTTGACAAGTTAGATATTTACTTATTGTTAAAGAAATAATAAAATATATGATATTTTAAAGAAAATATTCTTATGAGTTGAAGACTGAAGAGTCAAGCTGAAAACAAGTTAACAAATAAACCAATTCCCCTCTAAATCAGGGGCCAAGTCTGGCCCAAGACCTACACTTGGGGTGTACCACTGGACTTATAGGCCTAGGTTTTTTGTTTTTGACTTCAAACCAGCCGGTTTGAAAAGAAAAATAGGGAGCCCACCAGGTATGGTTCAGCCCAATATTTTTTTGAACTGGACCCATTTTACACCCTTAAAATTGTTTGTATTGGGCCTAAACAAATTTAAGAGAGAATTTTGTTAGAAAAAATTAAAATATAGTAGAATATTGAACAACTATGATCATACATTATGTTGACTTTATCATGGAAAGAGCAAAAATACAAATAATAAAATATCTATTTATGTATAGTTGACTTTATAATGGAAAGAACAAAAATACAAATAATAAAATATCCATTTATGTATATTTTTAAAAGTAAATGGGAGTGAATTCGAAGTGAAACGAGTTTTGAATCTCATTTCGAATCTGACGGACGCCCCTAAAAAAAGAAAAGTCTGAAATATTATGATTAATAAATAAACTAAAAGTTAAGAGTCATATTGCATAATTTGTATAGATAAATTACATATCTTAAAAAACAAAAAACAATTTTAGAAACGGATATTGCTTACCGTTCATTGAGGCTCTTAGCCATATTTATACTTCGATTATAATGACTCTGATTTGCTATGCGAAACCCTAATTGGATTCCGGTGCTTGTTTCCTTTTAGGAGTCTCTCATTACCTTTTTACTAAGTGGGCTTGATGCAGTAAACGGTCTGATGATGGGCCTATTGCTTTTGCCCACTACTCATTTATCTCTGTCTTTGGTTGGCCCATATTGTCACATTCTTATGGTCTTAATACCTCCACATGTCATCTATGGGTGGATTTTTATGTCCCACAACTTATTTTTTAAATAAATTTTAAACTTTTGAGTAAATACCACTTACATCCCTTAGTTTAGGCAATATCCCGACTAGATCATTTCTAATTTCAATAATTCCGACTACACCCCCTATAACTAACGTTCGTCAATTAAACTAATGATTTATGGTAAATTTACGAATGTACCCCTAATTAAAATATTTAATTTAATTAATAAAAATTAGTGATCCTAAAAAGACTGAATTGCCCTCTCTCTCCATCTCTTTCCTTTCTGTTTCTCTTCTTTTCTCTTTCTCCACTACCAAAGCAAGCCACCAACTCAACTGGCCACCATCACATGCCAGAGCACCATCGCCGAAAAAATGGAGTCAAAGTTTCAACCAGCACCACCGTCAGCCACCAAAGACGGCAGCGAAATAATAAGAGACGGCTCCATGGGAACCACCACATGCTGCTGACGATCCAAGATTTTTTTTTCTTGCAACAAATGAATAAAAGACTCAAGATTGCAAGAACAAGGACACCACCAACAGCAATTCCATCAAGGAGGCCAATCAAGATGCTTGATAAGCTCGACGGAGGTGATGAAGATGTTGAGGTTGACGGAGGTGGCAACGAAGATCTTGCGGTCTCGATAGACGGTGGTGGACTCCGATTACTAGTGGTGATGATGTTGAACTTGTCAGAGAAAGTGGAGATGAGGAAGAAGACGATATTGGAGGCGGCGACCCGGTGGATAACAGCGGTGGCAGAGAGGTTGATGGAGCTGGAGTTAACGACGATAGAGGAAAAGCAGCAAGAGCTATAGGTGGCGAAGAAGAAACAATTGATGCAATAGGAAGCGGCGAAGAAGCAACGGGAGGGAGAGATGTCACAGGAGGTGTCGGATTAGATGGAGGCGGGGAAGTCATTGCCGTCAGCGGTGATGTTGTGTTGGTTGATGGTGGGGATATGGGAATCGGTGTTGCTCCTGGCGGGGGTGATGACATTGTAAGATTCTATCAATTTCTGGAGGGTTTTGGTTAGGGCTTCATTTCTTGTAAATGTATGTGTGTATATATATATAATATAATAATATATAACATATAGTATATAGATATTATATCCTAGAGAGAGAAAGAAGAAATGGGTAGTGTATATATATATACATTTGTTTTATAAGTTAAGGGTACTTTTGTAATTGAGCATTGCTTATTAAGGTTAAAGATGTTATTTTATGTATGAGAAGGGTAAAATAGACCATTGATACACTTTTCTGGTGCTGATTCTATTTGTTGCTGACGTCACACTAACGGATGGGACAAATCGATACGTGAGCCCAAAATTGAGGGGGTGTAGTTGGGATTATTGAAACTAGAGGGGTTTAATTGGGATATTACCTAAACTGAGGGGTGTAAGTAGTATTTACCCTAAACTTTTTTTTAACAATTATATTATGTTTTTGTTATTGAAACAACTAGTTCAAAATTAGTTAAAGAATACGTGTTAAAAATAATAGATATATATTTCAAAATTATATTAAAAAAATATAAGTATTTGATACGGACACAATACGAATATGTTACTCTTTCAAAAGTATCCGTGCAACAACACTATATATTAAAGCTAAAAAATCAAATGATTAAATACAATGACCTCCTATGAGGTTTGACCTAATTACACTTTGACGAAACTTTTTAAGTGACTATTTGAGGGAGCTTCCTAAGACCTGAGAAAGTCCTTCCAGGTATCAAAAGTTCTTTTAAAAAAAATGTAATGATTGGTTACACATATGTAAAGGCCTTTCTGAAGAAGCCGATGGTCAGGAAGCTCATTTCAGAGAAGAAAAATAATGTTGCTTTTAGAACCTCCTTTTAGGAAGTCAAATTTTCTTTTGAAATAAATTTGTCATTTTACTAATTTGTTCATATACTTCTTATATATTAACAAGATTGTGCTATATTCTCTTTTGGTCCCTCATTTCTCCACCACCACCGTTACCGCTGCCTTCCACCACCACCACTACCGCCACCTCCACCACCACCACCACAGCCACCTCCACTACCACGGCCACCGCCACCACTACCTCCACGACCACTGCTACCACTGTTTTTCACCACCACCATCGTTGTCACCAACACCACCACCACCACAATCATCACCGCTACCTCCACTTCCACCTCTACTAGCATCGCTACTTCTTCCACTATAGCTTTCTTTCATTGTTGACTTTGCACTTTCTAAGGGTTGTAATCGTTGTTAAAGATAAGAGATAACATTGTCAAGAAAAAAATAATTTAAAAGTTAAAGTATTTTTAGAAAATGCACTAGCCAAACATTTTTTTTCTCTTCAATTTCTTCTAATAAAATTACTTTTACGAATGCCTTATCAATAAAATCATTTTGATATTAGGAAACTCCCTCAAATAGGGCCTAAAATTTCTTGCAATGACTCTTCCTATAGTAAAATGTCATTAATTTATAGGATAAAATTACCTTTATGCCCTCAAATATTTTGAAAAAAAAATTTAAAACATCTCTTAAGGCAAAAAGACCTAATTGCCCACAATGTACTCTCTCCCTCTCAGCTTTGTTCTCTCCTCCTTGGGGCACCGAACCACCACCACCACCATCCTATACCTCTGTGAATTACTTGAGTTTGTGATACAAATACCCAACCCATTTTGCTTTCTTTCCCTTTTACTTAAGCCCCATCGTTGTTGGCACCAATCAAACCCAAATTTAAAGCCCATCGCTGCCGGCACTAATCAAACCCAAATCAAGCACAAAATATATATATATAACCCAAATCAAGGCACAAATATATATATGGATTGCAACGAACTACCACCACCCTTTACCTCCCTTCTCTGCCCTCCATTTTCATCATCAAATTCTCTCTCAAATTCAGTATGAATTACTTGAGTTTCTAATACTTGAACCAACCCATTTTGGTGGCGAGGAGTTAGGGTTTCAGTGGGGTTGAGTGCATATTTTCGGCGTAGTTGCAATGGCAGTGGAAGTACTTTAATGCTCTGAGAAAGAGCTCAGTCTTGTGTGAATATATATGCCACCTGATGAACACTTGTAAAATTGTGGTTAGTTAATGAGATGGTGGATTTGATGGTGTTAGTTTGATGAATTTGGTGTGGTATTGTTCATTATCTGTGTGTGATCGTATTAATTTGGGGGTAGTTCACGGTGGATTTGAGGTGAAAGTCCATGAATGAAGTATGAATCCTAGGATTTCATAGACTGTAAACGGCCAAGATGGGCAACTATCTTGAAAGATTTTTATGGCTAAATGTAGGTGGATTCGTAGGGTTTAATTGCTATATGATTTGGGTTGGATTATGGCAGTTGAGGACTGGAACAAGGGGTGGAAGTAAAACAGGTCGCGAACAGGGTTGCAGAAATAACAAATTGGTTCTTTGTGTACAAAGGTAAGTTTGTCTTAATTTTATTAGGTAATTTCGTAAATAAATACCATTGTAGAGGTTAAAAGTCATTTTACATGAACAGACGGTATTTTGATTATATTAGACATTTTTGTTTGATAGAGGGAAGTATTAGTAAAAATTGTTTAAATTTGGAAAACACGATTTTTAAAAAGTTTCATGCAAGTATAATTAGATTAAATTTCAGGAGATGTCTATTTATTTAATCCAAAATTAAAATTAAAGGGTTTTTAGTTATTTTTTAAAAAATAAGAGTAAATATCACTTACACTCTTGAGTTTAGGCAATATCTTGACAAAATACTTATAATTTTAATATTTTCAATTACACCTCTTATCAATATTCATCAGATTAAACTTTGCTCTTAATTTTAATATTTTCAATTACACATTTTATCTACATTCATCAGATTTACTCTTTGCTAACTTCAGCACATTCTGTTTGTCTCTTGATGTGACCCTAACAAAAGGAAAAAATTGGTACATAGAATATTAAAACAGTAAGGGCATCCATTGTGGGTTGGCCAAAATTGGTTCTCCAAATTTGAATTTTAGCCAGCCAGCTCAGTATTTTAGTCCGCTACATCATCATGTAGAATCTCTAAATTTTCACTACCCACACAATTAAATAATCTTTCACAATTAAATTAGGGAGACGATATTCGCACTCCTATTTTCTACGTTTGCACTCCCATCTTAGGAGAAATGTCACTTCTAACCTTCACTTCACATGTGAATGATTAACTTTTTTCAAAATACTAAATTACTCTTTCAGACATCCTATTTGTCTCTTATCTTTAATGTTTTTAGCCTTTTTTAATCGAATCCAAAAAAAATACTCGAAAAAAATTAATAAAAAAAATTCTCTCTTTTTACAAGACCCAAAAAAAGTTATCTATGTTGAATAAATTATTTTTTTGATAAGACCAAAATATATATAGATATATATCTGTTAAAGAAATTATATCTTTTGGTATGAGATAAAAAAAAATATCTCTGTTGAATAAATTATTTCTTTTGGTAGGAATTAAAAATTAAAAAGTACCCAAAAAAATAGTTATCCTTGTTGAATAAATTTTCTTAGGACAAAAAAAAAAGCACATAAAAAAGTTTATTCTTGTTGAATAAACAATCTACATTGAGAGTACCAAAAAAAAAAAGGTTATTGTTATTCAATAAATTATATCTTTTGATAGGTTCAAAAAAAGAAATTATCTTTATTGAATAAATTATCTATATTGGAAGAAGCAAAAAAAAAAATATTTTTGTTGAATAAATTATCCATTTTGACAAGGCAAAAAAAAATTATTTTTGTTGAATAAATTATCCATTTTAACAAGACAAAAAAAAGTACTAAAGAAAGTTAAAAAGGTAAAAAAAAAAATTTCTTTTGATAGGACCCAAAAAAAAACCTAAATAAGGAAAAAAAAAGTTTAACTTGATTGTATAAAGGGTAGTTGTAATATTATGAAATAAGGGATGATGTATTAATTAGTTTAGGGATTATAATGTCATTTTTTTTAAAAGAAAAAGGTAGGTGGAGTGCAATTGTAGGAGAGAGGAGTGCGAATATCGCCTCCCTTAAATTATTCTAAAATTATATATATATATATATATATATGTGTGTGTGTGTGTGTGTGTGTGTGTGTGTTAAATTTTTTTATACTTTTTTAATTTGAAAATTTCACAATTTTTCATTTTAAGTCAAAAAATAGCTTAAGTAGTATTTAAATTAAAGCTCTCGAAATAATCTTTCTAACATAAATGATTTAATCAAAAAATTCAATTTATGGTGAAAGTTACTGAGATTTAAGTATACGAAACATATATATACCTGGCACAAACTTTTATAAAAATAAAAACAAAAAACAAAATAAAATAAGTATTTGGTTGCCAACCATTGGTGGACTCGACAATTTTAGCCAATTTGTTAATTGGCTACTGTAGTATTTGATTGGCCAGACTTGTCCATTGCTGGTGCTCAAAGGGTTCTTACATAATATTTCCTAAACTGACGTGGTATGAGTAGGATTTATTCCAAAAACAAAAGAAAAAAACAAAAAAGAGTCCGTCTTGTTTGGGTCACATTTGCGAAGTTGTTTCGGATCAACCGATTTGATTACGTTTCCGTTCAAAATTTTCCGCACAGAAAAGCTAACCGTACGTCCGATTGTCTAGAACAATCCAATCCATTCATTTCTCAATTCACACCAATCGACCACATTAATCTACTAAAACCTTTTACTTCTCCAACCCTCACAAGCCCTCCTCTCTCAGAGACGTGCGTGTGGCCTGCTCGTGCCATTCTTGCTCTACAGCTTTAACCTTCAATCTCTCTCTCTAATATCTGTTTCAAAGGTTTGCATTCTATAATATTAGCTTACACATCTCTCGTTCTTCAATGTGGCTTCAAGCTTGCTAAGTTGTTACTGGTTCGAGTAATTTTAATGCTGATAGTTACTTAAAAACATTTTGAACTTGTTGTTTCATCGACTGTGGGAGTGCGTGTAACACACAATCATAAATATACATGTTTATATATATATATAATATATATATATATATCTTCAGCAAAATGTTTATATATGTATGTACATATATACGTATATTTATGTGCCTGTGTATGTATATAATGTGTATATATAGTCTCACCCTTTTGATCTGGAATTTGGTGTTCTTTGTGTTTGGAATTTTGGATCAATCGATTACGCGTATGCCACGCACATATATACACAAACATATACACCTTAGGCGTGCATGTACTGATGTACATGTATTTACAATATATATATATATATATATATATATATATATATATATATATGGATGTATTATTGTTAGTCATGTGATCTGAAATCTGGATTTTAATTGATTTAATTTGTTAAAGAGGCGTTGCTATGGGGAAGAGCTACCCAACTGTGAGTGAGGAATACAAGAAGGCTGTTGAGAAATGCAAGAGGAAGCTCAGAGGATTCATCGCTGAAAAGAACTGTGCCCCGTTTATGCTCCGTCTTGCGTATGTTCTGTATCTGACTCTCTCTCTAGATATATACTGTACTTATTCATGTAAATGATATGTATAATGTATGCTTATATGTCTATATAGACACATATGGATCTGTTTTCATGACATGACAAAGGTCGGCTAGAGATAGAGGGTTTGATGGTGATGGTGTGTTGTGATTGCAGATGGCACTCTGCTGGTACCTGGGATGTGAACACTAAGACCGGAGGTCCGTTTGGGACAATGAGACACAAGGCTGAGCAAGGTCATGGAGCCAACAATGGGCTAGAGATTGCCGTTAAACTCGTGGAGCCCATCAAGGAGCAGTTCCCCATCCTCTCTTACGGTGATTTCTATCAGGTCTGTCTCTCTGTACATGTATACATGGGTGTATGTATATATGATTCTAGTTGGTTCAAATTTTTGTTTCCAATATTGATTTCTCACTTGTTGATTACTTGTCACTATTTCATGCAGTTGGCTGGAGTTGTTGCTGTTGAAATTACTGGTGGACCTGAGATTCCATTCCACCCTGGCAGGGAGGTTGGTGAAGCTTTGACTAATTTTTTCTCAATTCTTAAGATTCTATAATATATATTTTTACATAAATCGTCTGAATGGGTTTAAACTTTGATATATTTTTCATTTAATTCTAAATAATGTCTTAAATTTTACAATCTAAAAAGTAAAAACTGTGATGCATACTCATATACACACACCTAGACAACCTTTACTCTTTTATTCTGTGAATCTTAGGACAAGCCTGAGCCACCAGCTGAAGGTCGCCTACCCGATGCTACAAAGGGTTAGTATGTTTACCAGCAATATGAGGTAGTAAAAGAACTTTAAAAGACCATCCTCATTAGCTAGTATTCCCTCAATTGTAAATCATTGTGCTTCTGTTGCAGGATCTGACCATTTGAGGGATGTGTTTGTTAAACACATGGGTCTGACCGACAAGGACATTGTTGCTCTTTCCGGTGCCCATACTCTGGTTTGTACTAGATTCTCAAATTTTTTTCTGCTCTAATAGATTTTGCAAATCTAACTCATGATAGTGATCTGTAGTCAGGATATTAAATGGTCATGATTTTTTCAGGGAAGTTGCCACAAGGAACGTTCTGGATTTGAGGGACCTTGGACAGCTAATTCTCTTATATTTGATAACTCATACTTCAAGTATGTCCTATATGCTGTTGGAGTCATTTTTGGTAGCCTTATCCATAATTTCCTTCCATAAAGTTTCATTATTTCTCTGTATTGGCCATTGAGTTGTGGTTGAATACTCACAGGGATAATTGTCATTTGATTCTTTGCATAGGGAACTCCTGAGTGGAGAGAAGGAAGGGCTTCTACAACTGCCATCTGACAAGGCTCTTGTGACTGATCCTGTCTTCCGCCCATTTGTTGATAAATATGCCGCGGTTGGTATTTTTTTGTTTTTTTTTCACATATATGCTTATATAATACTACCATTTACACACATGGATTCTATTGGTTTTGTGAGCTACTTCAGCATTTCATCGTGTAAAAATTACACTATAGTTTTTTTTTTTTCCTAAGTAAATAAGCTGTTGTAAATTGAAACAAGAATCTGTAGAAATATCTGAAGAATAGTGCATCAATTTTTAACATTCTTGTTCTTCTTATCTTTTTCAAGTGACTTTTATTTTGTAACAAGTTTTTTAATTTAATGTATACTTTTTCCAATTTATATATGGATTATTTTTAAAAAATATAATGTAATAATATATTGAACCACATATTTTACAAAATTTTAATAATAGAAAGAGACGATTTCTACTACTTCTCTCAGAAATTTCTTCTATTCATGTAAAAAATTTCTTACTTAATAACTAGAGTTATGAATTTATCTAACTTATTTGATTTGGAAAATGTAAATTTTCAAATTTAACTTTTGGGACATAGAACAAAAAAAATACCATTATAATGACAAAAAAATGAAGTTGCAATTATCATTATTAAAAAAAATAGTTGTTTCTCTCGTATACCTTAGTTTTGTCAAAAAAATTTAAAAAAAAATCCATTATCATACTGGTAATTGAGATAATTTCAAATACTTTTCATTATTCTTAAAAATGTAAAAATTAGTAATAATAAAAAATTGATAGTAGTATAATATATGACATGTGTCTTGGTAGTTGATGGATTTTTGGATGGGTGTGGTGTATAATTTGTGTTAGATTAATTGTCTGAATATCTGTGTATCATTAGTGTTTATAATTATTTTTTTAATTTAAGTAATGTTTGGCTTGACGGGAGTGAGAACTATATTATGTGTTAACTTGTGCAAATATGCGGAAGGAGTGATAAAAATATGTGAGACGACAAGTAATTTGAGTAGGAACTATGATGGTGTAGTAAAAAATGTGAACTTAGCTAAAATAAAAGAAAAAAAAATGGTGGCAAAAGTGGTAATGAAGGTTGTGGTGTTGGAGTTTCACCTCATGTCTCCAATTGTTAAAGACCCAGATCACCCACCCAATGCTTAGTGTTTGGTTTGTTTACTCTTCAGGATGAAGATGCCTTCTTTGCGGATTATGTAGAAGCCCATATGAAGCTCTCTGAATTGGGGTAATGTTTGATTCTCTTTTATCATTATTCAAGCATATATTTCTATGGTTGGAGTTTCCAGAATTGTTGTTCTGTCGTTACAAACTGACTTCACTGATTAATTGTCTTGTTTTGCAGATTTGCTGATGCCTAATCTATTGGAGAGAAAGGAATGGGAATGGCCTACTGCTTTCTTTTTATTTTTATCTTTTGATTCTGGGAAAACTTGGTTTTAGGCAGTTTATTGGTAAAATTGGTGGTAGTATTTTAATTCTCTCTTTTTTGCTGGAGATGGTGGTATTAGGAACTGGTGGTAGCAACCAATGTGTTGTTCATCAACTTTCCATTGAATGAGATAAAAACTTACCAGGACATTGCTGATTTTGGTTCAAGCATTTTACCTGCCAGTTGAGATTAGACTAGTAAGGTGAAAGTTGTTGTGGTTATGTATGTCAATTCAAGGTCAGCTTTTTTGCTGGACTTGAAGTTAAAGGATTGACACAGCCTGTGAGCTGATTATTTTTCCTATGCTCTTAATAGCTATTTGGAGTAAAAAGTTGTTTTCTTTGCTTATTAATTTTAGAGCAATTCAAGATCAATAGAGCTTCTCAATCATGAAGATATAGAAATACAGTGAGTGGACCCCAGAAGCAGAATGGATCCCACACAGCCTGTGAGGGGTGATGTCCACCCTTTTCTATGCATTGGACCGTCCTGAATCTTCTCATTCAAACTGTTGATCGATGAACATGAATTTTTTGGATTGATGTCAAATATATATGAGACAATAGCGTATTGAATATGATAATTAGCATCTGCTTGGATGGTCAGAAATGCTTATGAAGAAATCAAACCATAGAGAATTTGAAAAAGCTTCAATGGCTTTATAATCTATTGACCCCCTCTCTCTTTCTCAATCTTCTCTCACATTGAACACTGATGCTGTGAAGCTTCCGGGTCAATGACAACTAACTCTACGTGCCTGACAATCTTAATCTTACAGGAGGACCAATTTTCTTGCATGGTTGGTATCCTTTTCAGACCAAAGTAAACGTGAAGAGAGTTTTTGACTGGCATTTGTTGCCATGGACAGCTTCTTGTGAATATCTTGGCTGACTTGTTTACAAGTCTTCCACGCTAATTACCTTAGAAAATGAGCCCATTCTTTGACGTTTAGTTGTGACTCAGAAAAATTGCGCGGCTTTGTTGTGATTATTTTTCTTGGGATTGTTTTTCAAATTATTCTGTCATTTGTATTTGAAAAATGATTAGTAAAAGTTATCACTGTAACCAAATGTCTTTCAATTCATTGAATAGTGAAATTTGGATAAATGTTTGAATCCCACGTACAATATCCGATTTATGGATGGAAAAGTGATTTGATTTTTTATTCAGTGTCACATGAATGCCAATTTTGTTTACCCCACCGGCTTCCCGTCCCATCTTGTCTCTAATGGGATTGGTATGAGAATCTTTTTTGTTCCGGAGGGGCAGGTATAAAAAATGAAACTAGAACCCACTACGGGTATGGAACAGGTTTGGAATTTGTTAAAAACCCGTCCCGTCCCGTCCTGCCCTGCCTAATTGTTATATATATAAACATATTTCTATATATAATATTCTTACCTTTTATATATATATATGTTACATTTTTTAACCTAACCTAACTTAACATATTTCTTATTCTCTAACTGATATAAACATACTAGCGTATTGCACGTGCCTACAACATTATAAAAAATATAATGTTATTTTAGGTATGAGGGTAGGTGGATGTGTATGTTTATGTGAATTTAAGTGTGAATATAGTAGATGAATTGTGACTGTTAGATCGTATATAAAGAGAGTTATTTTAGATCGTAGATAAGCATAGATATTTTGAAGTGTAAAATTAGTTTTTTAAGCATTTTTGACCGTTAGATCGTGTTTTTTTTTTTGGAGAGAAATTCAAACAGAATACTTAAACTTAAATGTAATATAGATATAATACCCTTACTTTAATATATATACCTTTTATATTTTTCTAATGAACATAACATATCTCTTATACTCTACATATCGGCACGATTATTCCATAAATTTGTTCCCACCCCTCTCCTAACAGGTGGGGATAGGATTTGAGTTTCCTCTTCGTTCCATACCCGCAGTACATATGAAAAGGCTATTAAAGACAGCAGAATAGAGATGAGTTTAGGCGAACTCAGTGCTGTACCCTCTCCGGTCATAACTTCTGTAGTTATAGCAACTTGGCCCGAGATGCATTACTTGATGATTAACCCTTTAAAAAAGCAAAAAAAAAACTTGATGGATGAACTGGGCTGACTTGTGAAAGTTCTTGGTCTAGGCATATTTGTTTCTTCAATGCCAATCTTGATTGAAGCGGAAATAACCTTAGCTTTAGCGGGTTCGAGCAGACATTGTGGGTGTGTAAGAGTGTTTGTCAAACCAAAAAAAACTTATAAAATAGAAAACTAGATTTACGCATTTTGTCGTTGTAAGTTTAGTAACGTTTTGTTTTATTGTTTTTGGACTCTTAAGAAAGTAAAAATTTAATTTTGCTTTTCTGAGTGAAAATAGAAAATAAAAAATATAAATGACATTTATTAAAATTTATTGTTGTCACAATTTTGAAAAACAACAAATAAGAGTGTTTAGTAACATATTATTTTTCTTTTTTATAGTATTGATTTTTATTAATTTTTTATTTTATTTTTAGTTCATCTATTGATATAAGAAAACCTTAAAATATATATAGTGTATACAATTCAATAATTTTACAAATTTTAATAATACCTAATACATGGTAATCCAATGGATAGACATCATCTTCACTATACATTCAATGATACATTTTCACTCTACAAATCATTATCTTAATAAAATACATCTAATTTAAATCATGAAGTCCATGTAAATGCATTATGTATAACTTTAGTATGTGATGGATAATATATTTAACATGTAGTATATAATAATAAATAAAAGATATTAAATAATATCTCATATGTAGTAATATTATAAATTAATTATAATATAATATTTACAATTATAATTATAATATAATATAAATTAATTATAATATAATATTTCCTGTAGGAATGAACGGTGTCCATATAATACCAATACCAAAAACGTTTTTGAGCTATAGTGCAGTTGAAAACAGAATAAACACTTTTTTTTATGTTTTTTCTTTGGGTAATGCTACTCAGACAGAATTCTTAGGCAGAATTCGTAGACAGAAACATTTATATCCATTAGATGTATGTGGTAGACCCCACCACATACACTCACCACATGCATCCAATGGATGTAATTATTTCTACCTACGAATTCTGCCTGAGTAGTATTACCCTTTTTCTTTTCTTTACAAAAATAAAAAACGTTTTCTACCATCGAAAAACAAAAACATATTACTAAATATATTTTTTGTTTTTGTTTCTACTTTTTGAATGTTGACAACAAAAAGCAAAAAAACGTTTTCCGTTCACTAACGCACCCTTAGCTTCAAAATAGAATCACAAATTCACAGTATTGTGTTGTCTTTTTAACTCTTAGAAATGCTTTTCAAGAAATACTATACTATCTATGATAAAGCGAGGAGTGGGAAAGGAATATTTTGTTTGTATATATTATATTATACCATTAAGAGTTTCAAGCTGGCCTAAAAAAGAAATGGTCAAACACTCAAAGTTGACTAGGAGAAAGAAAACTAATACTGAAATAAAGCCAAAAATGGTCAAAGAAGGCACGCTCACAAATAGTCTAGATTTGATTGTTTAGTTCAAAATCCAAAAAGGGCAAAAAAGAACTAAGAAAAATTATGTTTATATAAGTAGATAATAGGTTGCGTCATGCGTGAAACACCTTTATAGCTATAAATATTAAGTACATGGGTAATGGTTGATGGCCAAGCAAGCAAGGACTTTCACATTACTTTAAACGAGGTCGAATAAAAAAGATTAGTTCAAGATAATTAGTTTATAATTTTCAAAAAAAAAAAAAGTGAAGCATGTAGACCCATGGATTAAAGAATTGTTGATATAACATCTTTAAAGATAAAATGACTAGGAACAGAAAGGAAATTTTGAAACATTGAACTTAGACATGAAAAACGTGTGTTGAAAATGAAAGCACACTGTGCCTTATATTTCAAAATTATATTTCAAAATTATATTAAAAAAATATAAGTATTTGATACGGACACAATACGAATATGTTACTCTTTCAAAAGTATCCGTGCAACAACACTATATATTAAAGCTAAAAAATCAAATGATTAAATACAATGACCTCCTATGAGGTTTGACCTAATTACACTTTGACGAAACTTTTTAAGTGACTATTTGAGGGAGCTTCCTAAGACCTGAGAAAGTCCTTCCAGGTATCAAAAGTTCTTTTAAAAAAAATGTAATGATTGGTTACACATATGTAAAGGCCTTTCTGAAGAAGCCGATGGTCAGGAAGCTCATTTCAGAGAAGAAAAATAATGTTGCTTTTAGAACCTCCTTTTAGGAAGTCAAATTTTCTTTTGAAATAAATTTTTCATTTTACTAATTTGTTCATATACTTCTTATATATTAACAAGATTGTGCTATATTCTTTTTTGGTCCCTCATTCCTCCACCACCACCGTTACCGCTGCCTTCCACCACCACCACTACCGCCACCTCCACCACCACCACCACAGCCACCTCCACTACCATGGCCACCGCCACTACTACCTCCACGACCACTGCTACCACTGTTTTTCACCACCACCATCGTTGTCACCAACACCACCACCACCACAATCATCACCGCTACCTCCACTTCCACCTCTACTAGCATCGCTACTTCTTCCACTATAGCTTTCTTTCATTGTTGACTTTGCACTTTCTAAGGGTTGTAATCGTTGTTAAAGATAAGAGATAACATTGTCAAGAAAAAAATAATTTAAAAGTTAAAGTATTTTTAGAAAATGCACTAGCCAAACATTTTTTTTCTCTTCAATTTCTTCTAATAAAATTACTTTTACGAATGCCTTATCAATAAAATCATTTTGATATTAGGAAACTCCCTCAAATAGGGCCTAAAATTTCTTGCAATGACTCTTCCTATAGTAAAATGTCATTAATTTATAGGATAAAATTACCTTTATGCCCTCAAATATTTTGAAAAAAAATTTTAAAACATCTCTTAAGGCAAAAAGACCCAATTGCCCACAATGTACTCTCTCCCTCTCAGCTTTGTTCTCTCCTCCTTGGGGCACCGAACCACCACCACCACCATCCTATACCTCTGTGAATTACTTGAGTTTGTGATACAAATACCCAACCCATTTTGCTTTCTTTCCCTTTTACTTAAGCCCCATCGTTGTTGGCACCAATCAAACCCAAATTTAAAGCCCATCGCTGCCGGCACTAATCAAACCCAAATCAAGCACAAAATATATATATATAACCCAAATCAAGGCACAAATATATATATGGATTGCAACGAACTACCACCACCCTTTACCTCCCTTCTCTGCCCTCCATTTTCATCATCAAATTCTCTCTCAAATTCAGTATGAATTACTTGAGTTTCTAATACTTGAACCAACCCATTTTGGTGGCGAGGAGTTAGGGTTTCAGTGGGGTTGAGTGCATATTTTCGGCGTAGTTGCAATGGCAGTGGAAGTACTTTAATGCTCTGAGAAAGAGCTCAGTCTTGTGTGAATATATATGCCACCTGATGAACACTTGTAAAATTGTGGTTAGTTAATGAGATGGTGGATTTGATGGTGTTAGTTTGATGAATTTGGTGTGGTATTGTTCATTATCTGTGTGTGATCGTATTAATTTGGGGGTAGTTCACGGTGGATTTGAGGTGAAAGTCCATGAATGAAGTATGAATCCTAGGATTTCATAGACTGTAAACGGCCAAGATGGGCAACTATCTTGAAAGATTTTTATGGCTAAATGTAGGTGGATTCGTAGGGTTTAATTGCTATATGATTTGGGTTGGATTATGGCAGTTGAGGACTGGAACAAGGGGTGGAAGTAAAACAGGTCGCGAACAGGGTTGCAGAAATAGCAAATTGGTTCTTTGTGTACAAAGGTAAGTTTGTCTTAATTTTATTAGGTAATTTCGTAAATAAATACCATTGTAGAGGTTAAAAGTCATTTTACATGAACAGACGGTATTTTGGTTATATTAGACATTTTTGTTTGATAGAGGGAAGTATTAGTAAAAATTGTTTAAATTTGGAAAACACGATTTTTAAAAAGTTTCATGCAAGTATAATTAGATTAAATTTCAGGAGATGTCTATTTATTTAATCCAAAATTAAAATTAAAGGGTTTTTAGTTATTTTTTAAAAAATAAGAGTAAATATCACTTACACTCTTGAGTTTAGGCAATATCTTGACAAAATACTTATAATTTTAATATTTTCAATTACACCTCTTATCAATATTCATCAGATTAAACTTTGCTCTTAATTTTAATATTTTCAATTACACATTTTATCTACATTCATCAGATTTACTCTTTGCTAACTTCAGCACATTCTGTTTGTCTCTTGATGTGACCCTAACAAAAGGAAAAAATTGGTACATAGAATATTAAAACAGTAAGGGCATCCATTGTGGGTTGGCCAAAATTGGTTCTCCAAATTTGAATTTTAGCCAGCCAGCTCAGTATTTTAGTCCGCTACATCATCATGTAGAATCTCTAAATTTTCACTACCCACACAATTAAATAATCTTTCACAATTAAATTAGGGAGACGATATTCGCACTCCTATTTTCTACGTTTGCACTCCCATCTTAGGAGAAATGTCACTTCTAACCTTCACTTCACATGTGAATGATTAACTTTTTTCAAAATACTAAATTACTCTTTCAGACATCCTATTTGTCTCTTATCTTTAATGTTTTTAGCCTTTTTTAATCGAATCCAAAAAAAATACTCGAAAAAAATTAATAAAAAAAATTCTCTCTTTTTACAAGACCCAAAAAAAGTTATCTATGTTGAATAAATTATTTTTTTGATAAGACCAAAATATATATAGATATATATCTGTTAAAGAAATTATATCTTTTGGTATGAGATAAAAAAAAATATCTCTGTTGAATAAATTATTTCTTTTGGTAGGAATTAAAAATTAAAAAGTACCCAAAAAAATAGTTATCCTTGTTGAATAAATTTTCTTAGGACAAAAAAAAAAAGCACATAAAAAAGTTTATTCTTGTTAAATAAACAATCTACATTGAGAGTACCAAAAAAAAAAAGGTTATTGTTATTCAATAAATTATATCTTTTGATAGGTTCAAAAAAAGAAATTATCTTTATTGAATAAATTATCTATATTGGAAGAAGCAAAAAAAAAATATATTTTTGTTGAATAAATTATCCATTTTGACAAGGCAAAAAAAAATTATTTTTGTTGAATAAATTATCCATTTTAACAAGACAAAAAAAAGTACTAAAGAAAGTTAAAAAGGTAAAAAAAAAAATTTCTTTTGATAGGACCCAAAAAAAAACCTAAATAAGGAAAAAAAAAGTTTAACTTGATTGTATAAAGGGTAGTTGTAATATTATGAAATAAGGGATGATGTATTAATTAGTTTAGGGATTATCATGTCATTTTTTTTAAAAGAAAAAGGTAGGTGGAGTGCAATTGTAGGAGAGAGGAGTGCGAATATCGCCTCCCTTAAATTATTCTAAAATTATATATATATATATATATATGTGTGTGTGTGTGTGTGTGTTAAATTTTTTTATACTTTTTTAATTTGAAAATTTCACAATTTTTCATTTTAAGTCAAAAAATAGCTTAAGTAATATTTAAATTAAAGCTCTCGAAATAATCTTTCTAACATAAATGATTTAATCAAAAAATTCAATTTATGGTGAAAGTTACTAAGATTTAAGTATACGAAACATATATATACCTGGCACAAACTTTTATAAAAATAAAAACAAAAAACAAAATAAAATAAGTATTTGGTTGCCAACCATTGGTGGACTCGACAATTTTAGCCAATTTGTTAATTGGCTACTGTAGTATTTGATTGGCCAGACTTGTCCATTGCTGGTGCTCAAAGGGTTCTTACATAATATTTCCTAAACTGACGTGGTATGAGTAGGATTTATTCCAAAAACAAAAGAAAAAAACAAAAAAGAGTCCGTCTTGTTTGGGTCACATTTGCGAAGTTGTTTCGGATCAACCGATTTGATTACGTTTCCGTTCAAAATTTTCCGCACAGAAAAGCTAACCGTACGTCCGATTGTCTAGAACAATCCAATCCATTCATTTCTCAATTCACACCAATCGACCACATTAATCTACTAAAACCTTTTACTTCTCCAACCCTCACAAGCCCTCCTCTCTCAGAGACGTGCGTGTGGCCTGCTCGTGCCATTCTTGCTCTACAGCTTTAACCTTCAATCTCTCTCTCTAATATCTGTTTCAAAGGTTTGCATTCTATAATATTAGCTTACACATCTCTCGTTCTTCAATGTGGCTTCAAGCTTGCTAAGTTGTTACTGGTTCGAGTAATTTTAATGCTGATAGTTACTTAAAAACATTTTGAACTTGTTGTTTCATCGACTGTGGGAGTGCGTGTAACACACAATCATAAATATACATGTTTATATATATATATAATATATATATATATATCTTCAGCAAAATGTTTATATATGTATGTACATATATACGTATATTTATGTGCCTGTGTATGTATATAATGTGTATATATAGTCTCACCCTTTTGATCTGGAATTTGGTGTTCTTTGTGTTTGGAATTTTGGATCAATCGATTACGCGTATGCCACGCACATATATACACAAACATATACACCTTAGGCGTGCATGTACTGATGTACATGTATTTACAATATATATATATATATATATATATATATATATATATATATATGGATGTATTATTGTTAGTCATGTGATCTGAAATCTGGATTTTAATTGATTTAATTTGTTAAAGAGGCGTTGCTATGGGGAAGAGCTACCCAACTGTGAGTGAGGAATACAAGAAGGCTGTTGAGAAATGCAAGAGGAAGCTCAGAGGATTCATCGCTGAAAAGAACTGTGCCCCGTTTATGCTCCGTCTTGCGTATGTTCTGTATCTGACTCTCTCTCTAGATATATACTGTACTTATTCATGTAAATGATATGTATAATGTATGCTTATATGTCTATATAGACACATATGGATCTGTTTTCATGACATGACAAAGGTCGGCTAGAGATAGAGGGTTTGATGGTGATGGTGTGTTGTGATTGCAGATGGCACTCTGCTGGTACCTGGGATGTGAACACTAAGACCGGAGGTCCGTTTGGGACAATGAGACACAAGGCTGAGCAAGGTCATGGAGCCAACAATGGGCTAGAGATTGCCGTTAAACTCGTGGAGCCCATCAAGGAGCAGTTCCCCATCCTCTCTTACGGTGATTTCTATCAGGTCTGTCTCTCTGTACATGTATACATGGGTGTATGTATATATGATTCTAGTTGGTTCAAATTTTTGTTTCCAATATTGATTTCTCACTTGTTGATTACTTGTCACTATTTCATGCAGTTGGCTGGAGTTGTTGCTGTTGAAATTACTGGTGGACCTGAGATTCCATTCCACCCTGGCAGGGAGGTTGGTGAAGCTTTGACTAATTTTTTCTCAATTCTTAAGATTCTATAATATATATTTTTACATAAATCGTCTGAATGGGTTTAAACTTTGATATATTTTTCATTTAATTCTAAATAATGTCTTAAATTTTACAATCTAAAAAGTAAAAACTGTGATGCATACTCATATACACACACCTAGACAACCTTTACTCTTTTATTCTGTGAATCTTAGGACAAGCCTGAGCCACCAGCTGAAGGTCGCCTACCCGATGCTACAAAGGGTTAGTATGTTTACCAGCAATATGAGGTAGTAAAAGAACTTTAAAAGACCATCCTCATTAGCTAGTATTCCCTCAATTGTAAATCATTGTGCTTCTGTTGCAGGATCTGACCATTTGAGGGATGTGTTTGTTAAACACATGGGTCTGACCGACAAGGACATTGTTGCTCTTTCCGGTGCCCATACTCTGGTTTGTACTAGATTCTCAAATTTTTTTCTGCTCTAATAGATTTTGCAAATCTAACTCATGATAGTGATCTGTAGTCAGGATATTAAATGGTCATGATTTTTTCAGGGAAGTTGCCACAAGGAACGTTCTGGATTTGAGGGACCTTGGACAGCTAATTCTCTTATATTTGATAACTCATACTTCAAGTATGTCCTATATGCTGTTGGAGTCATTTTTGGTAGCCTTATCCATAATTTCCTTCCATAAAGTTTCATTATTTCTCTGTATTGGCCATTGAGTTGTGGTTGAATACTCACAGGGATAATTGTCATTTGATTCTTTGCATAGGGAACTCCTGAGTGGAGAGAAGGAAGGGCTTCTACAACTGCCATCTGACAAGGCTCTTGTGACTGATCCTGTCTTCCGCCCATTTGTTGATAAATATGCCGCGGTTGGTATTTTTTTGTTTTTTTTTCACATATATGCTTATATAATACTACCATTTACACACATGGATTCTATTGGTTTTGTGAGCTACTTCAGCATTTCATCGTGTAAAAATTACACTATAGTTTTTTTTTTTTCCTAAGTAAATAAGCTGTTGTAAATTGAAACAAGAATCTGTAGAAATATCTGAAGAATAGTGCATCAATTTTTAACATTCTTGTTCTTCTTATCTTTTTCAAGTGACTTTTATTTTGTAACAAGTTTTTTAATTTAATGTATACTTTTTCCAATTTATATATGGATTATTTTTAAAAAATATAATGTAATAATATATTGAACCACATATTTTACAAAATTTTAATAATAGAAAGAGACGATTTCTACTACTTCTCTCAGAAATTTCTTCTATTCATGTAAAAAATTTCTTACTTAATAACTAGAGTTATGAATTTATCTAACTTATTTGATTTGGAAAATGTAAATTTTCAAATTTAACTTTTGGGACATAGAACAAAAAAAATACCATTATAATGACAAAAAAATGAAGTTGCAATTATCATTATTAAAAAAAATAGTTGTTTCTCTCGTATACCTTAGTTTTGTCAAAAAAATTTAAAAAAAAATCCATTATCATACTGGTAATTGAGATAATTTCAAATACTTTTCATTATTCTTAAAAATGTAAAAATTAGTAATAATAAAAAATTGATAGTAGTATAATATATGACATGTGTCTTGGTAGTTGATGGATTTTTGGATGGGTGTGGTGTATAATTTGTGTTAGATTAATTGTCTGAATATCTGTGTATCATTAGTGTTTATAATTATTTTTTTAATTTAAGTAATGTTTGGCTTGACGGGAGTGAGAACTATATTATGTGTTAACTTGTGCAAATATGCGGAAGGAGTGATAAAAATATGTGAGACGACAAGTAATTTGAGTAGGAACTATGATGGTGTAGTAAAAAATGTGAACTTAGCTAAAATAAAAGAAAAAAAAATGGTGGCAAAAGTGGTAATGAAGGTTGTGGTGTTGGAGTTTCACCTCATGTCTCCAATTGTTAAAGACCCAGATCACCCACCCAATGCTTAGTGTTTGGTTTGTTTACTCTTCAGGATGAAGATGCCTTCTTTGCGGATTATGTAGAAGCCCATATGAAGCTCTCTGAATTGGGGTAATGTTTGATTCTCTTTTATCATTATTCAAGCATATATTTCTATGGTTGGAGTTTCCAGAATTGTTGTTCTGTCGTTACAAACTGACTTCACTGATTAATTGTCTTGTTTTGCAGATTTGCTGATGCCTAATCTATTGGAGAGAAAGGAATGGGAATGGCCTACTGCTTTCTTTTTATTTTTATCTTTTGATTCTGGGAAAACTTGGTTTTAGGCAGTTTATTGGTAAAATTGGTGGTAGTATTTTAATTCTCTCTTTTTTGCTGGAGATGGTGGTATTAGGAACTGGTGGTAGCAACCAATGTGTTGTTCATCAACTTTCCATTGAATGAGATAAAAACTTACCAGGACATTGCTGATTTTGGTTCAAGCATTTTACCTGCCAGTTGAGATTAGACTAGTAAGGTGAAAGTTGTTGTGGTTATGTATGTCAATTCAAGGTCAGCTTTTTTGCTGGACTTGAAGTTAAAGGATTGACACAGCCTGTGAGCTGATTATTTTTCCTATGCTCTTAATAGCTATTTGGAGTAAAAAGTTGTTTTCTTTGCTTATTAATTTTAGAGCAATTCAAGATCAATAGAGCTTCTCAATCATGAAGATATAGAAATACAGTGAGTGGACCCCAGAAGCAGAATGGATCCCACACAGCCTGTGAGGGGTGATGTCCACCCTTTTCTATGCATTGGACCGTCCTGAATCTTCTCATTCAAACTGTTGATCGATGAACATGAATTTTTTGGATTGATGTCAAATATATATGAGACAATAGCGTATTGAATATGATAATTAGCATCTGCTTGGATGGTCAGAAATGCTTATGAAGAAATCAAACCATAGAGAATTTGAAAAAGCTTCAATGGCTTTATAATCTATTGACCCCCTCTCTCTTTCTCAATCTTCTCTCACATTGAACACTGATGCTGTGAAGCTTCCGGGTCAATGACAACTAACTCTACGTGCCTGACAATCTTAATCTTACAGGAGGACCAATTTTCTTGCATGGTTGGTATCCTTTTCAGACCAAAGTAAACGTGAAGAGAGTTTTTGACTGGCATTTGTTGCCATGGACAGCTTCTTGTGAATATCTTGGCTGACTTGTTTACAAGTCTTCCACGCTAATTACCTTAGAAAATGAGCCCATTCTTTGACGTTTAGTTGTGACTCAGAAAAATTGCGCGGCTTTGTTGTGATTATTTTTCTTGGGATTGTTTTTCAAATTATTCTGTCATTTGTATTTGAAAAATGATTAGTAAAAGTTATCACTGTAACCAAATGTCTTTCAATTCATTGAATAGTGAAATTTGGATAAATGTTTGAATCCCACGTACAATATCCGATTTATGGATGGAAAAGTGATTTGATTTTTTATTCAGTGTCACATGAATGCCAATTTTGTTTACCCCACCGGCTTCCCGTCCCATCTTGTCTCTAATGGGATTGGTATGAGAATCTTTTTTGTTCCGGAGGGGCAGGTATAAAAAATGAAACTAGAACCCACTACGGGTATGGAACAGGTTTGGAATTTGTTAAAAACCCGTCCCGTCCCGTCCTGCCCTGCCTAATTGTTATATATATAAACATATTTCTATATATAATATTCTTACCTTTTATATATATATATGTTACATTTTTTAACCTAACCTAACTTAACATATTTCTTATTCTCTAACTGATATAAACATACTAGCGTATTGCACGTGCCTACAACATTATAAAAAATATAATGTTATTTTAGGTATGAGGGTAGGTGGATGTGTATGTTTATGTGAATTTAAGTGTGAATATAGTAGATGAATTGTGACTGTTAGATCGTATATAAAGAGAATTATTTTAGATCGTAGATAAGCATAGATATTTTAAAGTGTAAAATTAGTTTTTTAAGTATTTTTGACCGTTAGATCGTGTTTTTTTTTTTGGAGAGAAATTCAAACAGAATACTTAAATGTAATATAGATATAATACCCTTACTTTAATATATATACCTTTTATATTTTTCTAATGAACATAACATATCTCTTATACTCTACATATCGGCGCGATTATTCCATAAATTTGTTCCCACCCCTCTCCTAACAGGTGAGGATAGGATTTGAGTTTCCTCTTCTGTTTCATACCCGCAGTACATATGAAAAGACTATTAAAGACAGCAGAATAGAGATGAGTTTAGGCGAACTCAGTGCTGTACCCTCTCCAGTCATAACTTCTGTAGTTATAGCAACTTGGCCCGAGATGCATTACTTGATGATTAACCCTTTAAAAAAGAAAAAAAAAACTTGATGGATGAACTGGGCTGACTTGTGAAAGTTCTTGGTCTAGGCATATTTGTTTCTTCAATGCCAATCTTGATTTAAGCGGAAATAACCTTAGCTTCAGCGGGTTCGAGCAGACATTGTGGGTGTGTAAGAGTGTTTGTCAAACCAAAAAAAACTTATAAAATAGAAAACTAGATTTACGCATTTTGTAGTTGTAAGTTTAGTAACGTTTTGTTTTATTGTTTTTGGACTCTTAAGAAAGTAAAAATTTAATTTTGCTTTTCTGAGTGAAAATAGAAAATAAAAAATATAAATGACATTTATTAAAATTTATTGTTGTCACAATTTTGAAAAACAACAAATAAGAGTGTTTAGTAACATATTATTTTTCTTTTTTATAGTATTGATTTTTATTAATTTTCTATTTTATTTTTAGTTCATCTATTGATATAAGAAAACCTTAAAATATATATAGTGTATACAATTCAATAATTTTACAAATTTTAATAATACCTAATACATGGTAATCCAATGGATAGACATCATCTTCACTATACATTCAATGATACATTTTCACTCTACAAATCATTATCTTAATAAAATACATCTAATTTAAATCATGAAGTCCATGTAAATGCATTATGTATAACTTTAGTATGTGATGGATAATATATTTAACATGTAGTATATAATAATAAATAAAAGATATTAAATAATATCTCATATGTAGTAATATTATAAATTAATTATAATATAATATTTACAATTATAATATAATATAATTATATTAATTACAATTACAATTACAATTATAATTATAATATAATATAAATTAATTATAATATAATATTTCCTGTAGAAATGAACGGTGTCCATATAATACCAATACCAAAAACGTTTTTGAGCTATAGTGCAGTTGAAAACAGAATAAACACTTTTTTTTATGTTTTTTCTTTTCTTTACAAAATAAAAAACGTTTTCTACCATCGAAAAATAAAAACATATTACTAAATATATTTTTTGTTTTTGTTTCTACTTTTTGAATGTTGACAACAAAAAGCAAAAAAACGTTTTCCGTTCACTAACGCACCCTTAGCTTCAAAATAGAATCACAAATTCACAGTATTGTGTTGTCTTTTTAACTCTTAGAAATGCTTTTCAAGAAATACTATACTATCTATGATAAAGCGAGGAGTGGGAAAGGAATATTTTGTTTGTATATATTATTATATTATACTATTAAGAGTTTCAAGCTGGCCTAAAAAAGAAATGGTCAAACACTCAAAGTTGACTAGGAGAAAGAAAACTAATACTGAAATAAAGCCAAAAATGGTCAAAGAAGGCACGCTCACAAATAGTCTAGATTTGATTGTTTAGTTCAAAATCCAAAAAGGGCAAAAAAGAACTAAGAAAAATTATGTTTATATAAGTAGATAATAGGTTGCGTCATGCGTGAAACACCTTTATAGCTATAAATATTAAGTATATGGGTAATGGTTGATGGCCAAGCAAGCAAGGACTTTCACATTACTTTAAACGAGGTCGAATAAAAAAGATTAGTTCAAGATAATTAGTTTATAATTTTCAAAAAAAAAAAAAGTGAAGCATGTAGACCCATGGATTAAAGAATTGTTGATATAACATCTTTAAAGATAAAATGACTAGGAACAGAAAGGAAATTTTGAAACATTGAACTTAGACATGAAAAACGTGTGTTGAAAATGAAAGCACACTGTGCCTTATTTATTCATTATCTTCTCCAAAAGTGTTTTACTTTACTAACCAACCATTAATAATGTGATTCACACTTCGATCCTCTTCATGTAAGGATTTTAGATATGTATGAGTAGTCACGGTTCAGAGATTAAGGGTGAACTAAAAAAACAGTGGAATTGAAAATTTTAGTTAACAATGAAATTAAAAAATCAAATTAGATTAAACGGTTTACTCGATTTCAAAATTATAGAACATATATTTAATAGTTTAGTTATAATTTGAAATTTTTTGGAATCAAATTGAATCGTTTACGGGATATATATAATATATTTATGTACTATTTTATATATATTTTCAAACAAGTTCCTAATCTTTATTGTCATATAAAGGTATCATTTAATTTGTTTGATCCATTTTTTTTTAACAAATTGGGATTTGGGTATCTTATTAGTATTTAATTTTGGTGATTGATGATAAGTTATTAGTTGAAATTTAATTCTTTTTATATTTCAAAGTTAAAATCGTATAATCAAACTCAACCAAACCAATTGGAATGTATTTAGTTCTAAATTTCGTGGCACAAACCGGTTCGAACAAACTGTCTACATCCCTCCTATAGATACTTACATTATTTTAATATATCATTTTCTTGATAAGTGACATTATTACATTGTATAATAATAAAATAAAAAAAGCCTAAGAAGTTGAAGAAGAAGACGACGACGGTTGAAATCGAAACGAATAACAACCGTTGATCTGAGGCGGCTCAGCTGAAAGTCAACAAAATCTTTTAAGAGTTCTGTCCAAACGCGTCCTTGCGCGTTTTTCTTCAGCTCCTTCTTCCTCGCATTTACTCAACTCCATAGCTTTGAAAAGTCTCCTATAAATCACTGCTCCCTCATAGCTTCATCTCTCCCTCATCACTAAACCAGTCACACAGTAACACTTGATATCTATATATATATATATATATAGGAGATCTTGACTAATCTTTCAACATAGATTTAGAGCTAATACACAGAGAGTTTTATATCTTCTTCAACCTATAGCTTCATAAACAGTGTGTTGGAGAGAGAAATACTTCGAGAGAGAGAGCTTATACACACACACACACACACACACACATATATATATATATATATAGAGAGAGAGAGAGAGAGAGAGAGAGAGATTCAACTTTCAAGCAATGGCTCACTTCAACAACGGCGGCAATCAATACTCCGATTTCCCGGCGGTTTCGACTCACGGAGGGAAGTTCGTTCAGTACAACATTTTTGGCAATCAATTTGAGATCACGGCGAAGTACCGGCCTCCGATCATGCCTATTGGTCGCGGTGCTTATGGAATCGTCTGGTAATTGATCTCTTCAGGCTATTGTACTGGATGATTGTGCTTAGATTTCGATGCGCTTTATAGGTAGTGATAGGTTCATCAATGATGAGTGATATTCAAATTGATTTCTGATTTGTTTTTATTTTGTTATGAAGCTCGGTGTTGAATTCAGAGACGAACGAGATGGTGGCGATCAAGAAGATAGCCAATGCTTTTGATAATTACGTGGACGCGAAGCGAACGCTTAGGGAGATTATGCTTCTTCGACATTTGGATCACGAAAATGTAAGTCTTTGGTTCTTACAAATTGTGATCTGGTTGTATTTATTGTATAAACTCAATATTTATATTCGTTATGTGTATGCGTTAGTATATGTTTGATTGATTAACTACTCACTGGTGAGAGATCGATTCATTGAATTCTCCTTTCTGATTAGGATTTTATGGTTTATACATATTTGTAAATGAGAAAATTCAAAACTTTTTAACATCACTTGAATGGCTGCAATCTTTTTAATGCCCCGTTTCAAATGATAAATTTGTACATTGAAATATTATGTAAAATGTTGAGGATATTTCAAATTCAAGGGACATCCCAACACATTCTTAGTTCTACATAAGGTTTTGAGCATTGTACTGTGTTTGTCTGGAAATTAAAATTTGTTGGTTATGAGAATTTCTTATTACAAATGATTAATGCTTTCAGTTTCCTTCGTCATTTAGAGATAATTTATATATATATATATGTGGTCTTGCAAGTCAAAATTAATCATTCTAATTTTCTGATCATTGATACAACTAATAGTTAAACATCAAAGCTCTTTCAATATCACGAAGCCAAAAAAGTTTTCAGACAAGGAACATTTTTCTTCCAACTCAGTTCAACAAAGCCTATTCTCAATTATTCGGGGTTCGCTACATGAATCTTGTTTAAGGTCACAACCTCTGTTAAACCATATACTATCACAATTTCCCTTGCTACCTAAATTCATATTTGTTTTGGTCTCTCTCTTCCCTAGCATTATCCTTAATGTAACCACATCAATCTTCCTCCCTGCTACTAGAGTTATTGGTTTTTGCTGCAAATGGAAAAACCATCTCAATCGATCTTCTATCATTTTCTCTCATCTTCATCATATTCTTCCCTTGATGGGAAGGGAATGCTTCAAATAATTTTGAACATAATCGTTTCACATAAGCAACTATGACATTGAATGTCTATGATGAGCCACATTTTAGCACAACAAGGTTGCGAGTATATAGAAGTTCATATTTCATTTGCTAAAATTTCCTTTTGAGCTCAAGGTTATTGATTTTCTGTGTCTAAAACAGGTCATAGCCATTAGAGATGTAATTCCCCCACCATCACGGAGGGAATTTTCTGATGTCTACATTTCCATAGAACTCATGGACACAGATCTTCACCAAATCATTCGATCTAATCAAGGTTTGTCAGAGGAACACTGTCAGGTAAGATTGTTTAATATTGAAGTTGTGGATTTTATAACAGCTCAACCTTAATTTATGAGCTTGATTTTTCTCGGAAGGATATAAAAACTGACATTTATTTTTTAATTGGGATACTTGCAGTACTTCTTGTATCAGATTCTTCGAGGACTGAAATATATACATTCAGCAAATGTTATTCATAGAGATTTGAAACCCAGCAACCTGTTGCTGAATGCCAATTGTGATCTAAAAATTATTGATTTTGGTCTTGCTCGGCCAACTTCAGAGAATGAGTTCATGACAGAATATGTTGTCACCAGATGGTACAGGGCACCTGAGTTATTGTTAAACTCTTCAGACTACACTGGTGCCATAGATGTGTGGTCTGTGGGTTGCATCTATATGGAGCTTATGAACAGGAAGCCCTTGTTTCCGGGTAAAGATCACGTGCATCAGATGCGCTTAATAACGGAGGTAAGATACAATTGAGCAACAAAGCTAGCTAATTAAGGTTTTTAACTATTTGTTTCAACTTTGTCAACTTCAGGGTCTAAGTTTTAGGGGAATGAATATAACATAATTTATAAAAGTGTTTTTTTCCAAGAATGAATAAAACATTAGGCCAATATATGGCATTCCATTCAGTTAAAGATACTTCAATTTTCCATAAGTTGATTTATATTACGGGGGATGATGAACAAGTAAAATTGTGCTACTATTGCTTATTATTAATAGTTTTATCATAGGATTGAATTATGAAGTTTATATCTATATATGTAGTGCTTTTCACTGGATGAATACTTACCACGTGCTTTTACACTTGTTAGCTTCTTGGGACACCAACTGAATCCGATCTTGGGTTCGTTAAGACTGATGAAGCAAAAAGATATATCCGACAACTTCCCCAGTATCCTCGCCAAGAGTTTGTGAAGGTCTTCCCGCATATCCACCCATTGGCCATTGATCTCATGGACAAAATGTTGACACTTGATCCTGCCAAAAGAATTACAGGTATCTTGTTTTATATATATATATATATATATATATCAGCTAGTTCAGTGTACCTGTAGGCAGATTGAAATAGAATTAATAATAGTTACGCGACCGTGACATTAAATGAACATTTCGCAGTGGGCACTACGAAAATGATACACCAGAAAGAGACTTATAATTTGTTGTTTTAGAAATATCTCTCCATTTGATTTTTTGCTGCTAATATCTTATCCCTGTCACTTTACAAAGTGACCTAGGTGAACATTTGACAATTTGTCAATTTCAAATGGTTTACTGGGATAAGACAAGACTAAAAGCCTGTTACTAAGTGTGGCTTGAGGATGATAATTACAATGAGATCCGCAGAACAAGTTTAAGCTCTAATGAAGTATTAAGAGCACTGTAGTCTGTAGATAATAACCTATAAGCAAAGTACAACCAAGAACACAAGTATTAATTTACCTTGACATCCAAAAACGCAAATATTCCTTTATTGACCTCAATTTTATTTTATTTTCCCTTGGTTATTTAATGGATTTTTATTTTTTATTTTTGTGTGTGTGGTTGCAGTTGAAGAAGCATTAGCCCATCCTTACCTTGCAAGACTACATGACACAGCTGATGAACCAATCTGCACAAATCCATTCTCCTTCGATTTTGAACATGCTTTGGGAGAGGAGCAGATGAAGGATATGATTTATCAGGAGGCCTTGCTACTCAATCCAGACTATGCATAATAATGCAAATTAAGCCCATATATTAATTATATCATTAATTAATCTTTTACTCCAATTCTACTTGATACTCCATAAAAGATGGCGGTGTTTGAAGTGTTGCAACCAGTAGAGTAGAGCAAACACATGTCGAGCGATCAACCGGATTGTCCTGAGTGGTTGACTTTGATCCTAGTATTATTATCTATTTGGCGGTGCGCATGGGTGTGCTGTGCTAGACCTCCAGATACTACTACTACTACATTTACATGGTCAGCTTCCATGCTAGTGCTATTTAGCTACATAACCTTCATCACGTATATTTTGAAGACTCCCGTTGGTTGATTTTTTTATTGTTTCATTTTGTGTATATATATATATATATATATATTTTGGCGTGTTTGAAACTAAATCGTTTTTGTTTCCTTTTCTTGAATGTACGTACGTATAATATGTACTACTTACAATGTATGTACAATGTGTGCTATATATTGTGTTCCAGAAGATATATGCTAATGTGTTAACCAGAGATTACCAATTGTCTTGTGTTGTTCTTTAATTTGTATATCCCACTTACTACTAAAGTAACTCAACAAAATCTTTTTCCTGCTAATTTTGTATATTCTATTCTTTAGATGAAAAGCCACTTTACCTTAAAAAGTACTTTTTGTGAAATAGGTTGGCACTATTTATTACCAATAATAAGTCAACCTCTTTATTTCCACCTATCATTTTCAACTCAATACTTTTATTTTAAAATGACATGATAGATGTGGCATGCACGCTGGCACACATGGATAGACAAAGGACATCATGTGGACCTAGCATTACTATTTGTATTAAAATTTTGCAATCACAATAAATCTGTAGCTCTTCATTAAACAGTTTGGAGATGGGCATCACTGTTTGTGCGGCAACCATTAGGCATTAGTAATTAGTAGACACCAAACCACATCCCATCCCCAACACGGTCAAGTAGTCATCATATCATGTCCACTGCTAACTAACTAATACACAGCAATTGCTAGTTGCCACAGGCCCACAACCATAACCATCCTATTTATACGCACTCCAACTACCAATCCCTCACTCTTGTGCACTGGCATTGTCGCTTTGGGGACATCCAAAGTGGGTTGCAACTATTTGTTAAAGCAACTTGCAAAATAACAGGACGACTTCAAAATTCACAGCTTAACTTGCAGTACCACAATTTATGATGGTTTCAAACTCTTTAAAACTACAAGTAGATTTTTGCGTCTTAATACCTTTCTTGAAATCTCGTTTCTTCGGTGATGTATCAACCTTCCACTGGTGGTCACAAGGGTTTGGGAATCACCATGTGTAGGGGTATGCATTTAATTCATCACCTTAGGCAAACCTATAAAGAATTAAAAAAAAAAATCACTAAATACATTTTTTTTTCATTTTTTTTGTTTTTGTTTTTGTTTTTGAAGAAGACAACAGTAGTGATTACAATCGCCCAAAGGTTTGTTACATATTGGGTCATTCTGGATCAGTCATGATTCTAAGTACAAAAGAATGATTTAGTTAATGGGAATCAGGAGGCGCAATGTTAGTGAACTTTGTACAGTCATACGGTCCAATCTCATTGTTTTTCCGTTTCACCTGAAAGCCATAATAATCGTACACGTCAGTTAAAAAATTCTAGTAAATGAATTTTCTATTAATCATGGACATACACCAAAAAAATTACCAAAGAATGTTTATTGTTTCGTGTAAAAATGGGAGAGCATCAAATATTAGAACAAGAAGAAAAATAACTAAAAGCATTTGGCTTCATGTCATGGAAATTAATGCATACACCTGTCATCTTGTGACAATATAAATGTATAAATTTGTAAGCTTATAAGAAGAAGAGAAGGTTTATACATGATTTTGGTGATATTTAATAATAAAGAAACATAATTTTGGTAATAATGGAAAAAAAGTATGCAATAGAGGGTTCCCAAAGAGTTTTTCAAGGGTTTCTGGCACAAAAAGGACTCTCAAGTACATGCAGTATTGCTAGAAAAGGCAATTGCGAAGCATCCAGTGTTAACCTTTTTCAGTCAGAAACCTTGAACAATGAAAAATGACAATCTAGAAAGTAGAGTCGTACCGGAGACCATGGACCTGGTTCAGGAACAGATTTGTCGGGGGGTGAATTTTGTACAGCACCACTTTTCATGGTCAGAATGTCCTGCAGAAAAGTCTGTATAAGATTGCATATATCGGTATTTAACAATTGTACCAAAATAACAATGGTAACTGGGCCTGGGAAAAACGTAAATCCTCCAGAATGTTTCTCAGCTCAGGGTGGACTATCAGCCCGTTTGATAGTTGGCTCAGATCAAATTATCCCCCTCCAAATCTGTTTATAAATGATCAGGTTCAACTTTACTCTCTCTGATTTGATCCCATCACTTTCTCAAACTGTGAAGGGATCAGATTCTAAAATCCCTTGAGGTTAGACCAAAAAGTGTCAGTTTAGTAATAGAATAGATATTTAACAGGACTCAAAATAGTGGGAATAATGGAGTATGCAAGTTAGGTTATGGGTGTCATCAGTGCTATTATAGACATCCAACCTGAACTACCCAAACCATTGCCACACCTAGATGCCATGCATCTGTTTCAGAAATACACCTTATAGGATTCAAAAGAACTAAAGAAAAGATCATCCAAGATGAAAGTACCATGCAACAGAGTTTGATTCTCATACCTCTCCAGCAGCTTCCATAGCAGCCAACCATTCATCAGAAAATGGAATTGCATTTGCTGGAGGTTTTATTATAAGATTCTCTCTCTTTGCACCATTCTCAGATTTTTTGCTGCATTAAGGAGAGTCAGATTAAAACTTAACCTAGATTTTAGAAGCTTATCAAAGTTTCACTGTCAAGATATGGAATGAGCCAAAAACCCAAACACAGCACAAACCCGAAGGCTTTTTAAAAATCTATATACTTACATTGGCTTTGTTGCATCGTCATCTTCTGTGAGACACATGACATTGTCCAGCTTTCGATGCATTGAACCAGCAGGACTAACAATGTTCTGAGGAATTTTAACTTCATTTTCATCTGGCAAGAGACGCTCAATCCCATCAACTCCTATACCCAGTATGCTACTTTCATTTGACGTTGTCCGAAAACCTGATTCGTCACTCAAAGAATAAAATGCCTTGTAAGTAGTGACCACATCTGTAGTCTGAGCTTTGCTTGTCTTCAAAGCTAAATCGGATTCTGAAGACATAGCTTGGCCACAGAGATCCACGCCATACATGAACTGTAATTCCATAAAGGAATATTTATGATTTTCAGCTGAAGGCTCAATGTCTACAGGACATGATGGCGCACCCTCCGCATGCGGGTGCTCATCCAACTTTTCAACATCCGCGGCATCATCTTGTATTGCAGGTGATACTTGATCAACAACATTAGGACTTCTTGATTCACTTCCACGAGCATCACTTCTTTCAGGAACAACATATTGGACACAATCAGGAACATTGTCCTCCAGCTGTTCTTCAGATCTAGTGCTTTTCTCAAGCAATAAGTAATCACTGAAATGCAATTTATGATTATCCTGGGAAACACATTCATTTGCAATGCAGGGATTTTGCAACATCGGTTGTTCATTTACATCAGAGACTACCAGTTCATTGACAGGATTGACAATGTTCTGAGAAATTTTGACTTCATTTTCATCTGGCAAGGTACATTTAATCCTGTCAACTCCAACAGCCAGTATGCCATTTTCATTTGACAACATCTGGACCAATAAACCTGATTCTTCATTCAAAGTACCGACCACATCTGTAGCCTCAGTTTCATCCGTCCTCAAAGCTAAATCAAATTCAGAAGATGTAAAGTTACCACAGAGTTCCATGTCATGCCTGAACTGTATATCAATAAAGGCATACTTATGATTTTCAGCTGAAGGTTCAATCTCTATAGAAGCTGTTGGTGCATCCTCTGCATGTGGGCACTTATCCATTTTTCCCACCTCGGCACTACTATCTTGTATTGCCGGTGATACATGAGCAACAACATTAGAAAGTTCTGATTCACTTCCATAAGCATCACTTCGATCTGGAACAACATATTCAACATTCTCAGGAACTTTTTCCTCCTGCAATTCTTCAGAATTAGTGCTTTCTCCAAGCAATAAGTAATCATTGAAATATAATCCATGATTATCCTGGGACACACATTCATCTACCATGCAAGGATTTCGCAGCATCAGTTGTTCACCAGATAGTTCATTTGCATCAGCAACAACCAGTTTGCCTATAGGACTAGCAATGTTTTGAGAAATTTTGACTTCAATTTCATCTGGCAAGATATGCTTACTCACATCAACTCCAACATTCAGTATGCTACTTTCATTTGATGATGTCTGGACCAATAAACCCGATTCTTCACTTAAAGAACAAAATGCCTTGTGAGTAGTGACCACACCAAAGCTCCTACTCAAAGCTGAAACAAATTCAGAAGATGTAGTTTGATCACAGAGCTCCACACCATGCCTGAACTGTGTATCGAAAAAGGCATTCTTATGATTTTCACCTGAAGACTTGATCTCTACAGAACCTGATGGTGCATCCTCCGCATATGGGTGCTCATCCATTTTTTCCACCCCAGCACCACCATCTTGTATTTCTGGTGATACCTGCGCAACAACAGCGAAACATTGTGATTCACTTCCATAAATATCACTCTGTTCCTGAACAAGATATTCGACACTCTCAAGAACATTTTCCTCCAGATGTTCTTCAAAACTAGTGCTTTTTCCGAGCAATAAGTAATCATTAGAATGCAATACCTGATTACCCTCAAAAACACATTCATCTACAACACAAGGATCTTGCAACTTCTGCCGTTCACTAAATTGTTCATTTGCATCATCAACAAACATTAGATATGGAGTTTGCACAGCTGAAGTACTCAGGTCACTGTTGAAGCTTCCAACTAATAGATTGTTATCTAAGTACATTTTTGAGTCTCCCACGTGTGATTGATTGGTCATGTTATCTGCTCTAGCTTCACCTTCATTTGTGTAAACTGTGTTTTTAAGTTGATATGGAATATAAGAACTTAATTCACTTCCAGTATTCTTGAGATCTCCAGTCCGGGACTTTTTGAAAGTTCGGTTCTCTTCAAAGAAAATGCCATCATTTATCTTTATTTTCTGATTCTCCTCATGAGGATTGTCAGAAAAAAAAATAGTTTCAGATTCCTCTACAGCAATATTATTCTCCAGTTCACCGATTCCTAGAACCTCTAGGATACTACTTCCATTTAATGATGTCTGAGCACTTAAAACTAATGATCCCAATTCTTTGCTAGCCTCAGGAGTCCTAGTAACAGAATCTGTTGTATGAACTCTGCTCATCCTCAAAGATGAATCAAATTGCATAGTAGCTTCACTTCTAAGCTTGATGTCATGCCTGAACTGTGTATCAATAGAACCATCTCGAATTTCAACTGAAGGAACCATCTCCTCGGTACCTGACACTGCCGCCTCCGCATATGACTGCTCAATCATTTCATCCGCATCAACAGCCCCATCTTGCATAGCAACTGGTTCCTGATTAAAAAAAACATTTGATCTTTCCATCTCTCTTCCACAATCATCATTTCTTTCTAAAACAACATTTACAGCACACTCAAGATCATTTACCTCCTGATATTCTTCAGAAGAGATGTTTTCTGCAAGCAATAAGCAACCACCCGAACGGAATCCATGGCAAAACTGGGAAGCTTGTTCAACTAAGACACAAGAACTTTGAGGTTCTGGATCTTTTCCAGATTGATCACACACATCATCAACAATTAGATGGTGAGTATGCACAGCCAAAGTATTCAAGTTACTGTTGCAGCTTTCATCTAATGAAGTGCCATCCAAAAAATGCACTTGTACATCTTCCATATGTTTATTATTCAAGTTACCTATTCCAGCAGCATCTTTATTTGCTTTTTCTGTGCTCTGGTGCTGAGATGGACCATAAGAACATTCCATTTCACTTCCACTTGAAGATTGGGTGTTTGGATTGATATCTAGAATGTCCCCACTGTTATGTTTCTGTGGCTGCTCAAATGGTTTTATATCCTCAAACGGAATGCCACCATTTGTCTTCAGATTGTGATTCTCCCTGTGAGAGATTTGATCAGCCTTGCGAGAGGAAGGACTTACCAATTCAGCTTGATCCCCAGACTGTTCTTTTTCATAATGAGTATTTCTTAAACTATCATTATGCATTGTTAAAGAATCCTGCTCAATAACACTAATGTCATTTCCACGCTGAGATTCAAAAATGACTCCCTGATTTTTTATTAAAGAACTGCATTCTTTCTCTTCTATGTGCTGGTGCTCAACTATATCACTGCTTACAAAAACACCATTAACTTGTCCTGCGAAGCTATGTTGAGGTTTAGATGTGGGATCTGCCAAGTCGCGCCCATTACGGTCCTCACATTCTGGAAAAACAATTGTCACATTCTTATAACTATTCTCTCTCTTAAATTGATTGCAGATTCCACTTTGTGATAGCAACTCATCACCATTCGTCTGCATTTTTGTGCCCTCACTGCAAGAAATCTGTTCCACTTTATCAGGTTCTGCATGTCCCTGAAATCTTTTGTCGACATCAATAATGTTATGCACCTCTCTATTACTTTTTACCGATTCGGGACTCTCAGGATCACATGCAACCTTTATCACCTGCACTTTATTTACTTCCAAATTCAAGGTCATGTTTTCATGTGGAAAATCATTAACAACAGATGGAACAGCACATTCCATACTGGACCCTAAGGCCCCAGCACTTCCACTTGCTGCAGCGTCAATGACCACTTTGGGCATTTTGCCTGGAGCATGTGGCGGCCTCAGCTCACGCTTATAATTCGAGGCATCAAGTTTCGGCAAAATAGGAATACTAGACTTGGGAAGACTGCAGGATTGAGTTGTTCTCTGAGATAAGCTGTGTGAAGTGGAAGATTTTGGCTGCAAATTGACAAAATGACAGAATAAAGAATCCATATACACACTTTAAAACACACGAAATATTCCAATCATCAAATTAAATTGCAAGTGGGATTCAATTGGTGGGTAATCATACAGTCATACCTGACCAAAGAATCCTAGTGATGGTGATGGCATCCTCAAGCCTGAAGGTTTTGGTGATGGCATCCTCAAACCTGAAGGTTTTGTTGTTTGCAATTGTGCATATTGCATGTTCCCAACAATACAACGAGTATTTTCAGGGAAAGATGCTCCAGTTTTTTTAGATACATCATGACAATCTAATGCATGCATTCCAGTAGGCAAAAGTACTGGATTTGGAGTCACCACTAAACCAACATTAGTTTTGCTAACCAATGGAAGCAGTGGATTGGTTGATGAATGTAGTTGTGCAGGTGAATTTGCCTGCATGTTAAAGGAGAAAAAGGTAAAATAAATGGGGACAACTTCTTGGCTAATACTGAAAAGATAGTATAAACCCAAAATTTTCTACTATAATAACTTACATAAACTAACAGTTTTGAACAAGCTTTAGATTCTTACTTTATTTCTTCTGGGATGTTGAAGTGATGATTTAGCAGATAAATAACCAGGACCAGATTTTGCTTTATTTCGTTCACCTTTGGCGTTTTTGGAGAAGCCCCTTAATCCCGCATTAGTCTGAATGTTATCTGCTTAATAAGAAATAAGATATTAACAGAAACACATAAATTTTATCAGATGCAGACAAGACTATTTGACTGAAGGGAAAAAAATTTACAGATCAGAGCCTTTTGAGAATTTTACAATGATAACCTGGTTGAGCAAACCGATAACACTTTGAATGCATCCATTTCATCTGATGCAGATAATAAGGTTGATTCAACAAAAGTTTTAAATATATGCCACAAATATACAAAGAGTACCTGATTGAACAATCTGATTAAGCTTTGAGTAACTTGCACCCAGCACGGTACTCTTAGTGGTTGTAGGAAGTGAACAAGGACCTGGCTTTGAAACAGGAAATTTAGGAAGCTTTGATTCTTTCATTGCAGCTTTTTTTGTGCTTGAATTTGCAGGCCTTTTTAAAGTACAAACAAGTTAAGGCTCGTCACTCCTAAAATTCCAATAGATTGAAAAAGATACGGTAGCTCAAAAGCCTTCATGAAAACCATCACATGCACTATAAAAATATCAAACTGTACCAATAGAAAGGATATGAAGGTGAAGCCAGGGGCCGTGGACAAACACTACCCTTAGGCCCAGTTCTGCTACTGTTCTTTGGAAGCACTTTTGGTATGGCCTAGAACCACATTTTCAACAATGAACCAGTAAGTTACTCTACACACACACACACACACACACACACACACACAAAAAGCAATTATGTTTAAGCTTCATATGCAGTTCATGAACTAACCACAGAGGTTGAAGCTACATTATCTCGAGCTGATGAATTATGATTTGACAATGAACTACCACCATTCTGTTTATCTTCATTTAGAGGAGATGCAGAAATTTCTTTAAATAAATTTTCTTCAAGTGCTGCCGAATCAATAGTACATTCAGAATCACCAGATGATGATTTTCTGTCTTCTTCGTGTATGACTGACAAAGCCTCCCCACTGGAGTTACCAAAATTCCCACCAAGCATAGATAATTCTAAGGGATCCAATACACCTGAGAAAAGAAAAGTGCATATGCTTCCTTGATGAATTTTCAAACACAATATCAAGATTTGAGTGTGTGTGTATATATGTGTGTGTATGTACATAAAGAAAATTATAAAAACCTTCCTCGGTGAAGAAAGCTCTGTCCCATGCTAGGCTTTTTCTCAAATTGTATCCTCCACCCTTTTTCCTTCTCTTCATCTGCTGTGGCTCCACACTTAATTTTGGCACTTCCGATTTGTTCATATTTATATTCTCTTTGTTGTTGCTACCGCTAGGCGACGAACTAGGTTTTGCCACAACTACACCACCTTTCAAAAACTCTACAATGCAAGTGTATGTCAATAATTATACCTTCACATGAATTACCAAGGCATTGTTCAATTAGCTCTTAGAAGTAAATTTGATTTGGCTCTTAAAACAGCAAAAGTACTTCCAAAATAGCACCTGACATTTAGCAGTTTCTTTTACAAAATTTCCACATCTCCTTTTTGAAGCATTGCTTTAAGAGTTTTAATTTATCATTCTTTCAATTAAAGGTGTTATCTGAGTAAACCATTCGCCAAAACTAATGACTTATAATTGTAATAGAGTCACAAATACATTGTCATCCTAAATTGAAGAAAGCCAAAACAATTAGAAAGCATAAAGAAATAATTTTTCAAATATTATTCTTATTCACTTGAAACAACAATGAAATGAGACAGGTGGCCTATTCCAATAGATGGCAGACGGGCTTTCTTATGGCTTGTACGGTGGGGTGGTCTGAATACCAATCAATTTAAGCAGGATCAATTTCGGGAGCAAAATGAAGTAGAAAAGGGCAAATCCTGGGTAAGATTTATTTTCTATTATTCAAATTAAACAGATTTTAAACCCTACAAAACTAAACTGATGAGAGCAATCACTCACAGAGAACCATTTTTGGACATAAATTCAACCCAACAGAACCTTTTTCCAACCATTTGGGGTTGGCTATATGAACTCTTTCTCGCCATTCTTCTATATGATGTCATAAGCTCAATCAAAACACATACTATCATATATTTCCTTACTATCTCAATCCATGTTAGTTTTAGTCCGTCACCCTAACAATACCCTCTATATGGACGACCCACATCACTGTTACTTATTGGTTTAATGGTCATGCTTGCACATAACTAAACCATCTTAATCAATTTTATCTCATTTATTTACAACATTGGCTGCTTCATCCATTCATCCTTAATTTTTATCATTTTCTTGCCTTTGTAAAGGAATGAGCCCTGGTCGTGGAAACCTAATTTTTTGGTATCTCTTGTTCATCAATCTTCACTACATCATCACTTAAATTTCTAATTTTGCTAGAGTTGCATCCATATATTCAAAAGTTAGTTCTACTTAACTTAAACCCTCTTGATTCTAGAGCCTCTCTCCAAGCCTCTAAGTTAGCACCTATTCATGCTCTCATTTCATTAAAAGCAATACCATCAGCATATAACATATACCATGAAAGCTAGTCCTAAATTACTTTTGTCAGCTCATTCATAACTATGGCGTAAAGAAATAGATTTAATGTTGATCCTTGATGTAAGCCTAAAGTAATTGAGAATTCACTTGAGTCTCCCATGGTTATTCTAATTGTAATCACGTGTCCTTGATCGTGTCAATATATTTCTTTGCGATTCATTTCTTTTGTAAAACCCATCATATTATATATCTAGGGACCTTGTTATAGGCATTCTCCAAATGAATATATATCGTATAAAGATCTTTCTTCTTCTCTCTATATCTTTCAATTTAGTCTTCTTGGTAAAAAGGTAACTTCAACTGTTGATATCCCCAAGCATAAATCTAAATTAAATTTTTGATACTGTAGTCTGTAGCTTTACATCTTAGTTATTGTTCAATTACTCTCTTAAAAGTTTCATATCATGACTCATTAATTTAACATTCCGATAATTGGAACAACTTTGAATGTCCCTTTCTTTTTATATGTAAGTACTAAAATACTTTTACACCACTCATCTAGCATTTTCAAGCCTCAATAGGAATGTCATTTGGTACTAAAATACTTTCTTATTGACTACCTTTGGTAGTTACTTACCATGGAAAAAAAAATAGCTTTGTTAGTCAAGACGCGCTATAATCTTATAAACACTTCCAAGCCCCAATAGGAATGTCGTTTGGTACTAAAATCCTTCCTATTTTCATCCAGCTCAATGCATTTTTTACCTTGCACACACTGATCCTGTGAAAAATATTATTTTCTCAATCTCTCTAAGGTTGCTATATTCCTCTAAACCTAAACTTCCTATATAAATTTTATTTAATAACTAGGACCTCTATTGCATGTAGAAGGACAAAATTAGAAGTACTCAATCTAAAAAAATAATAATAAATAAACCCTAGAAAGCCAAATACTAACGGCACAAAATGCAAACCACAGTTATAGCAGATATATGAGGTCGATAACTGTAGATCTGGCATGATAGATTGAAACTAAAGAGAGAAGAGAACCACATGTTGATAGCATTTAATGTACTCGTGTGCGCATTGGTTTGTGTGAACAGAACAGAAGCTCAACTTGAGTGTCAAATCAAATAGAGCAATCAAATACTACGGAGCACAAAGAAGAGTGTAATTAGATCACACTCAGTGAAATTAATCAGACAGACCAATCCCTAAAAAGTACAATCAATAAACTAAATCGCTCAAATTAACATAAAGGGGAAAAAAATTGGAGAAACCAAATCAATCAAAGCAATCACAGATCGTAAAATCAAACTGACTTGATTCGTTTAAACACTAAAACCCTAAAAGAACAAATCATATACTGACTAACTGGGGAATCAAGAGACTTACCAGTGGAGCGATTGGAATTGCGAATTTGAAGAGGCGAGAATGAGAAATAGGTGGTGGTGGTGTCGTCGAGCGTCGGCATTTGTTGGATAAGAGAATCGTCTTCGCCGGCGATTTCGATCAGCGGGAGATCCGAATCCATTTTCTCTATCTACCGAATGATCAAATTTTAACTCGAAATGAGGGTTTGTGCATACAGATTCGTCGGGGTTCTTTCATAGATCTTCGTTCGGTTCTGGGTTCAGTCTATTCTGTGTTTTCAAAACATTAGCAAGCGGGAAAGGGTGAGAACAACTGAACAAGTGACGGTGTCCCTACACCGCTATACGTGTGTGTCTGTGAATTACACTAGACTCCCTTAAAGTTATGACATTCAAATTCGCACCGACCTTTTTCGCAAAACAATTAAGATAAATTGCAAAAAACTCTTTGACCTATCACCCGTTTTGAAATAATCGCAAATAAATTCACGTCATGAGAATCGTATTAATAGGTCGAGGGTTCAAATTTTTACAGGAACAAAGTAAATGTGCGAGTCAATGAGTGTGTTTCTTATCAAACTAAATAAAAAATGAATCATTAACAAATAAAATAAAAAATGAATTTACCCTTATAATAAAAGATATTATTTCACTCATGTGTAATATATTTGTTAATATTCATAACGATTCAAGGATGAATTTAAAACAATATATTTTAGACAATTTGTTCACAATTTTACTCAACTACAAAGACGATTAGGACTTGTTGAATTCAATTAGACATAAAGAAGGTCGATTTAGAGTAATAAAGGAGGTCAGTTATAAGTAATATATTCAAACCAATAGATAACTCGTAAAAGAGATCCGTTTGACCCATCTTTAAATTTTTATTTTTTTAAGTTTTAAACACATGTTAGTCTTGTATTGATCCACATCTATTATAACTAGATTCCTCTTGCATATTAGGGTGTCAAATAAAAGTTAGTTAAAATGATAAAAATATATAACAAAAGCTGCATTGCCTTTCTTGTGGGCATATTTGAAATTTCAATTTTTTATTGAAACAAAAGAAAGAACAAATTGGTAATCTCTTTAGATCATAACAATAAAATAGTTCAGTAAATTATTTACAAATACGATAGTCTGAATGAATCATGATATTATTGAAGTTAGAAGTCAAAAATGATGTAGGCCGTTGATTTTAAGCACAAAAACATTCCTTATGGTTACTGGACATATCAGTGTCTAGATAGAATATAAAATAACCCATTAATGCATCATTCAACATGTTTGCACATGTATAAACCGGCAAAGGACAAATAAACCCATTTTAAAATAGCACACAATAGCTACACATAGTGAACTGCTCTTGCCACGTGAGCAACTCGAGCAATCCGTCGACAACTGACGAATTTGGGACTGAGACTCCCGTGCCCTCTCTTCTTTTTTTGGGTGCAACAAACACACTCTAACTTACAAATTTGTACAATTTGTCCCTATTTGACATTATTTGGATTAAGAATTGACGTAAAATAACAAAATTATCCTCACAAATAAATAAATAAAAAGAAAAAAATTGATTAGTTTATCGAAAAATACCCAAAAAAAACCTTTAATTTGCCAAAAAAAAAATGAACTTTAATTTACCAATTTTTTTTCTCGATAATTATTTTTTGGTATTTTTTTTGGTATTTTTCTTTTTTTGGTAAATTATTTCGGTATTTTTTGGCAAATTTAATTTATTTATTTTTTCAGCAATTTTTGATAAATTACCCACTTTTTTTCTTTTATTTTTTTATCTGAGAGTATTTTTATCATTCTATGTCAATTCTTAACTCAAATAATATAAAATAGAGATAAATTGCATCAATTATAAATTGGATGGTTTTTGTTGCACCCAAAAAAAAAGAGAGGAAAGTGCACCATTTTGAAACTTGAAGGAAAGTTTATTGCACTTTGGCCTGTATAAAAAGCCAATTCACTAATCTTTCATATATTTCTCATATTGTTCACGTAATTTAAGTGTTTTATTCTGCTTAAGTAAATAATAAAAGATTAAATGGCAATTAAGTTAGTTTAGATTGCACCACGTCATCTCTTAAAATTCTGGAAAATTGTAATGCAAAAAACATATACGTCTGAAATCTTTTATAGAAAAGGAAAGGAATCACCATAGACATGCGATGGATGACAGATAGTGTTTTGATATGAAATTGATATAGAACCAGGAAGAGAGTCGGAATAGGAGATGAAATGAGACAAGGAGTTACAAAAAGACAGACAAAGGGAGTGAGAGGAAAGATTGAGGGATTGAAAAAGCAAGAATGGGAGGAGTAGATATTGAGTGAGCCGGGTATACCATGTCATTTGTATGCCAAGCCAATTAAAATGCAGCATTCAATGAAATGTTCAACGAATGGGTCCCACTTACATATAACAACTACTCTCAACTAACTTGAATGCTGTATTTTAATTGACTTGGCATACAAATGACATGGTATACCTGACTCACCCAATATCTACTCGAATGGGAGAGTTCTCAAACTAATCATAATAATTCAATAATCAAAAGTTGAATTGTATGTTTAAAGATGAGCCTTTATATAGCAAAATATTAATAAAGCCCTAATAAACCGTAAAACATGAAAATATCGAAATAACCCTAAAATCCAAGCATTACAAAAAATAACAAAAACATGTAGCCTTAATTTACAAAGACTCCTAATTTTATTTCTCTTTTCCTCTTCTTCAAAATAAATAACACTGAAACACATGCAACGCGTGTATAAATCACATCTTGTTCCCTATCAACATGTGATGCCAATTTCAGCACAGGGCAGATCCTAAAAACCCTTCTAGGCCGATTGGTTCACTACTACAAGGAATAAAAGTAACTTGATTGTCCCTTAACCTCCTAAAATAGAGATACCATGCTTTTGGAGGTATAGAATCAACGCCTTGGAATTGAAACTAAAGAAAATTTAATTCGAACTCTTAATTAATTGTCATCCAACTATAGTTCCTAATTCCAAGACACCGATTCCATACCAGGTTGGCATAGGTGGACTAATTTTACAAAGAACGAAAATGAATAAGAAACTGCAAGTAAGAAGGAAAAAAAAAAAAAAAAACAGACATATTTTGCTTACTGATAAGGTACACAAAACTCTAGCTAATGTTGCACTCTGTGTGATTTCCTGTAAAACCGTCCTCAAAAGGGGGAACAACGTCTGAAAAGCCTAAAACATAAGCCGCTGCTTCATCTTCTTCCTCACTCTCAACATCAGCTGTATTATATCTTCTTTCGATATAAGCCTGTGGTTGCCTCCTATGCAGCCGCAAAATATGCATGACCACATCAGGGGTAAGCGTAAGCTGTGAATTGTACTCCCTTCCTTTCCTATTAGACTCCAGAATCTGGTTGTAGACAAGAAAAATGTAAATAAAACATAGAGTATAAATAATTCAGTACCTGACTTGGTCTATCTGTGACCAGCCAGAAAAACAATGAATTAACTAATAAGCAAAACATTAAGATAGTACCTCGTCTACATCTTGAGGCAGTGGAAGAACATCATTTGACATGGGAGCCCAGAGTTTTACATTATCTTCTATTCCACAGGAAGCAAGAACAGGCATATACGGATGAGGCTCAAGATGATTTACAATGTTCCAATCACCTACCATTAAACGCACAAGTTTAGCTCCTTTCTTCTTCCAAATAAAAATATGACCACAATCGGACCCACTCATTACGTATTCATCATTAGGGCCAAAGAAACTCACTCCTTTAACTGTTTGTGAATTCCTATGGCCCAAGTAAACTTGCGGATCTTCCAGTTTCTGTAAATCTTCACGTGAGACAGATAACGGAGCAGGACCCATCCCCATGTTCTTCTGGAACAAGTAAATGAGCTCATCATCGTAAGAGACGAGCAGTTCACTTGTGTTAGAGTAAGCCAATCCCGTGATGTGAACATCCTGATTCTTGATCAAGTGACGAGGGCAAAATGTGTTTACGGGTCTGTCTAAATTAGTAAGCCATTGGCATTTTCTGATGTCATAGACACGAGCATACTCATCAGAACCTGCCACAGCAAAATAATTAGGATTTCTTGGGTCAATGACAATGTCATTCAATATTATGCTGCTCGAAGACTGCTCATTTTCTGTGAAAGAGGTGCAACAGAAAAGCTTTGTAGCCGAGTTGTTTCGCAGATCAAACTGAAAAAGAGAGAGAGACGTAAACCAAAAATGGAAGTATGAATAGTCATATACAAGGAAGACTATAGATTTGACATACGCGTTGAACAAAACCATCCTCGCCACAGCTGTACAATATGTGGGGACTTCCTGGCTCCACAGCAAGCTTGTGTACGCGACCTTGGTGCCTCCCAATCCTTTTCGTTTCAACTTCGCCGTGCTCCAGAACCTGGCCAAGCCTAACCTGCAAGGTGGAACATTCATGATGAAAGTTCATAGAAGATACCCTAATCCATACAAAAGTGCCAAGTTTATTCACAATAATGTCAAAATAATAGTCTAAGCAAAATTTTGATAAATATATTTATAAATCGATTTATTGGCACATGCATGCACCTGATGTCCTGTCTTGTAAAAGATTTTAGTCCTAGTAGATCTGTTAAATGTTGATTCAACATAGATTTCACATCTTGAAACCAAGGCAATTTCTTGGAGTGACTTTATGGTAATGGAGCCAACTAGCAAAAAGCATAAACCACAAAGGCCAACGCACTGATTTTGGCTTACCATTTAACATTTCTTGTCAGTGTGAGTACTGAGTAGGATCGCTTGCTATGCTTCACAATTGGAAAAACAATTCAACTAAAGCTGGGAGAACATAAACGCTACGAAATAACTACCTAATTAAAATCAAAGAAATCGAGGTTACAATAGCAAAGCAGGAATACTAGATTGACATATGCACTGCACGTCAAAATATATAACAGGGAGGTATATTATTCAAAAGAGCATATCGAAGAGGAGCAAATAAAATATGCACAAACTCACCTGGCCATCAGCAGCACAAGTTCCTATTTTCCGATCATCAGTGAAGGGCATGATTCTTGTATGGAATATGTTATCCGAGTGGCCAGAAGGATACGACAATTTTAATGCTTCCATTGCCCAATTCCAAAACATAACCTGTGTGTCATCAGAACCTGACACGAGAAGGTCGCCTGTGGAGTTGAATTCCACTGTGTTTACACAACCCCCATGACCAACTAATTTCCCGTATAGATCAATCCGCTTCAAAGTGGCCTGTAACAAAAAAGAACATAAAAAGTAAATCAACTAGTTCTATAGTTAATTGCAACATTAAAAAACCTAAGTAGCAATTTTTGTTGGTATTTGCAATTACAGAGACTCCTGACAAACTGAATTGCCATGGAGATTGGATATCCAATGAAAATTATATTGCCTACTATATTTGTATATAACATCATCTTATGTAAAAATGGAGACATTGCCCACAAAAAAAGGCAGCCAATTGACACAAATAACTGTGAAACTTTTGAAAAGGAGTACTCAAGTGACCATTATTTGTATATAACTTTATTTACAAATGTAACATCATCGATGGGTCCATTACAGAAAATAATAACAACCAACACAAAAAATAATGGTGAAACTTTAAAATGGGATTTTTCATGCTATCATTAAAAACCAATTCCATATACCTGTGCCAAAAATGTCAACTTTTTTTTCTCCTAGAGACCAATACCAATAATGAATTTATTTTACCTTCAAATGAAATATGTACAATAAAACTACTTGGTCTTCATGGAATAATCAAACACGCCCTACACGTACAAAAACTAATGAATACTTGATGTCCACCCATCAGATGCTTCTTATTCAAACCAACTCAATTCATTGAAAATCATAATCCAATTGTATGTACATGGCATAGCATAAAAAAAAAATTAGGTAAATAAACAGAACAACACCTCTATTGTTGAAAGCATACTTAGCAAATTAATCCGTTGAATTTTACAATATCTATTCCTACTACTACTGACAATTAAGAAGCATATAAGTTTGTGTTTGAACATATGCATAGATATATATATGAGAGAGAGAAAGCTAGAGAGAGAGGAGTATAAAACCTCTGAAGCAGATATTTGGCGAGCGATGGTTCGAGACGGAGACAAGCCCATCTCCCTCCTGCAAATACCCAAGAAGCCATATCCAGAACCCCTATAAATAGTCTCCATTTTAGCATAATTTTCACTAAATTCGGAGGAGTAAAAACATTTCAGAGCTCAATCTCACTCTATATATATATATCTAGAGAGAGAGTGAGAAAGGGTTTTTTTAGCGAGGCGGTCAGACAAACTGTAACGTGGCTTTCGTGGGCAGACGGGAACTAGTGGGATGGGAGTGTGTCATTTCGATGTCAGCGTCACTAATTAACCGGTTAAACCATGACATGTGGTGTCAGATTCTAATAAGCTATACATATATTTCTATGTCAAGGTGGCACTGACCTACTCTCCTCTTTTCTTGTTTTTTTTTCCTTTTTTTTTTTTTTAGGGGTTATTTTTTTTTTCACTTTTGCCTAATTTCTACGAGATATTAGAAAACAAACAGTCGAAGATATGGGCCGAATGGTTGAAACCCCTCACATTAGTCAGAATGTAGTATTCATTAGTCAATATACAAGTGCTTTTCTCAACCATTTAGAGCATATCTATTTGTTTTTATAGTAATAACATTAGTCAAAAACAAATTCACGCTCAAACCATTTAGCCCTTTTTCATTTTAATTCCAAAAAGAAAATAAAATGACGGGAAAATCATTTAGTTACATAATTTTTTTTTTTCATTATGTCATATTATGCACCATGACTTCTCTTATGCTGCGTTTGGTACGTAACAATGGAATGAAGTAGAATATTAATATTATCTTTTTTTGATTCATTCCTTTGTTTGGTAAGAAAAACTAAGGTGAGAATGACCATTCCGCGTCATTCCTTTAGAATGAAAAAAAATAAAAATTCATTCCACTACTCAACCTATGAAATGGTCATTCCATTCTCAATAAATATTAAAAAATAAAATTTAATTACCAAAAATAATGTAATCATCATTCCATTCCAGCATCATTTCATGTTTGAAACCAAACAATAGAATGGGAATGATTATTCCATTCCATTCTCACTTTAATGAAATGTTCATTCTATTCCATTGTTACGTACCAAATGCAACACTACTTTTAAGTCATATTTATTACTTCATCCACGTAAACTTTAGTTGATCTCTTTGTCGTTTACCTTCTAAACAAACAACTAATTATACCTCTTTTAAAAAGTGTGCATCGTTAGGTCTACATTGAATATGATACAGATGATGCAAGTTATTTTCCACAAGATCTTGTTTAGAATGAGGATATCCGAGGATGCCTTGCTTGTAAATAAAAATACGCCTCTCATCAATCATGAAGAATAAGAAGAAAGACATAGATGAGTCAACTCAGACGGAGAGGGAGACATTGTGAAAGCTTTTCTACACAATAAATCCTTTATATAGCATAACTATTTCTTGATAATAATGTGATTCATCATTATTACATAGAGAACATTAACAAAATTCCCTGCAAAATCCACACTGGTGTATATTTGTGTGAGTTTATGTGTGTGAAACTTTATGGATCTGCCTGTCAATTAGAACTGACATCCAAGAGGCACTCCGCGTAAAGAATCCCCCTCTTTACAACTAAATCTTAACCCTCCATTGACAAAAATAAAAGAAAAAGAAAAAGAAAAAACACCAACTCTTGGTGACCAACTTGAATGACAGCAGGCAGAACCCTCTTATACCAATACATCCAAAGAATCTGAAACAGGATTATACATTTCTAAGTTAAAATCGAGCTGCATGGCGTTAAAGCGAAGAAGCAGTATAATTCTTGCCAACCAACATGGGTTATATGGATTTCTATTCTTGGCTTCTTATGTTGTGGAAATCTTCGTTTTCCTCTTTGTACTTTCTTCTCTCGCAAAATTAGTGAAGCAGAAAGAAAATATGAATGGACTAATCGTCGTCATCAGTTAATGAGGCAAAGGAGAAAGGTCTGAACTTATAGCCATCACCATGATAAAACTTGTTTTGGAATTCCACCCAATGGAGACGCAAGGCGTGAAGGAAAGCACTAAGGGTCTCCATCATCAGAAGTATGAAGGCTGTTGCAAAGGCAAAAACTGCTAGTCCCACCAACCGGATGATGATGTTGTCATACCTGCAATACTCATCATTAATGGCAGTAAAAACAATAGAGAGCATACAGTCATTTTGCCACTAAAGCACATTCAAAGGAAAAGCACAACACATCGTATGTGAAAAGTTATTACAACGAAAACACATGCAAGCACTATGGATCTGCCACACAATAAAGTTCACTTAATCATTGAGTAAATTCCTAATCCAAGATCTCCACATTTTAACCCCGACTAATAAAAAGTTATAGCATCTTACAAGATGATCTTTGGGAAAATAGTGGATGAGGCCTCAAATATAGGCAGGTCACAACCATGCATCTCTATCTAGGTATTGTCAGTGGCACACAAAATGCATGAGAGGCAGCAGAAGAAAAGAGAAGTAAAAAGTAACGAGGTAATTTGAAAATTATCTTACCTTCAGTTATATGTGTTTGTGCATGAACGAACAATAATGGTCAACAAAAATAGAACGTGTCAGTTGAAGGTCCCTTCACTTAATAATAGTATGAATGGATTGATTTGATTTGATACTGTTAACCATGTTAACTACCATCTACTCTAAAAGCTTAAGTTGTTAGAGAGGGTGTAACTTAAATATATAAATCCTTCAACACGCCCCCTCACGTGTGGCCTTCTTTTGGTCCAACACATGTTTCAATTTTAATTATCAAGGAGAGGGTGACGGTGGGTTTTAACACGAGACCTTTGGCTCTGATATCATGTTAACAACCATCTACTCCAAAAGCTTAAGCTATTAGAGAGGATGTAACTTAAATATTTAAATCCTTCAACAGATACAAAATTGAGAATTTTGCCTATGTTAAGGGCCCCAACAACTCATGCCAGGAATGCTATGGTATTTTGATATTCTAAAGCAAAATTATACAGAAACGTGAATTTAAGAGAGGATGCAAGACTTCTGGTGCTTATTGCCCTTCTTCTGATAATAGTAAAGATATAATAGATTCAACTCCAAATTGAACCTAGAGCAAATTTTAAAACTTATTCAACTGTGCCTTTGAAAGTGACTAATACAAAATGCCTACCAAGAAATAAAGATCATAAACATCAAGATGTGTACTATAGAATCTTTGCTACATTAAGTGAAACACCAAAAGGCTTCTTGCCTATATGTCGGCACCCTTGGTATCAAATGATATAAACTTCGGAAAACATGATACAACATGTTGCTGTCTACTCAACTCAACAAAAGCAGTAATAACAATCAGGTTCAAAAAACAAAATTCGCCATCGAATATTATCTACACCATATCCTCCTCTGCGACATCTTCTACAATATTACAGGTCATCATTTATTTTGGCCATAATATAACAACACTGATCAAACAAGTGCATATTCTACAAGCTCTGCTATCATGCATGATGCCTCCTGCTGATATGTCAACATTGCCAGGGCATTAGGAAATACTCTTAGGAACTATAAAGAATTGCTCGGTATCTACACAACTCTATAAAATGTTGATGCGATACTAGGGTTCAGCAAACAAGTAAAACCTTTTCAACCATTCACCACATCCTCTGTTATATCGTAGGTTTTGATGTTTTTTGGTCTTTCACTTCTAACAACTCACCTTCCCTTGGACATACATTAACCATCTTGGACAGCTTTTAACAAGTACCAGTAAAGGCTGTAAAGCCCGGACTTGTACAAGCATGAGAATGCCAATTCCAATCTATGGCCAGCCACTTTCTGCAAATCATGGTAAAAGTTTGATTTGTGCCAGATCTAGTGATCTACCCCTCCTAGAACCCCTCATTAACTAGACAAAGGAGGTTAATGGCTCCCCTTTTACTGATAAGCAAGAATAATATAAACTATAAGCCCCGTAAAGGATGCAGCCTATATGCATAGACTACGATAACAAAGAAAAACTACTCCTTCCAGACACCTAAATCACCTATAACATTAATAAAAGAATCTAAAGAATTCATGAACTCCCCAAAAAATCTAAAATTGAGTGGAATGTAACATCACTTGCTTCAGTTTTTGAACTGTTATCTCCACATTTTCAAGGTTTGTCAAAACTAAGAGAGTCATAACTTAAGCAAGATTAATACCATAAATTGTTTTAGCTGAAACAACCCATGCTAATAAGGATACAAGATCTGATTCCTGGGTAGTGCTCAGCCTACACAGATACCCAAATTATTTGGGTGTGTTTTAAGGTTGAGTGAGCACTACCCTGAAATAGCTTGGGTGCTTGTCATGAATGAGGAAAAGACAGGAGCAATTTGTAGTTTAATGCACCAAATGTAAGATTAATAAAGAAATAAACATACTAATGGAAGTTGAGATGGCAGAAGAAGACTATGCAGTAGGCTGAGGTGTGGGTGAAAAGTGAAACTTACCCCCAGGCAAGGAGGAGGACTTTCTCATAGAAAACAGTGGACAATTCGGAGTGGGCCAAGCTGTAATAGCAGTAGCATATATCAACTAACAGATAAAATAACAGAAAAATAATACTAAGTTTAAGAAAGGGACAACGCTGTGGTTGTACCTTAAAGCCCAAAGCCGAAGATATGATGCAGTATTAGAAACTGCACCAAGTACAAATTCGATAGAATGTATCATTTGATGCACAAAGACCTCGCTAAAATTGAATTCCTCAAGATGTTGTCTTGCAGAATCAGGTTCCACATCAAAATCCGTCTCAGAACTTCCAAGGATTCCATATGTACGACCTTGAAATCTCTAAATAGAATATTGTTACAGGAGAAACAAAATTAATTACTAAATTCATGACAATTTTATCCCTCCAAACAACTTCACCTCCATTTAGTGCTATAATAGATAGATAAAAGAGTGAAACTCAACAATGTGAGACTGTTAATCGAAAGTGAAACTTGAGTTTACGACTACTACAGAAAATAGGATAAAAGTATTCAAACAAGTAAAGCAAGAGCAACACTCTAATAAGTATGCTAAATAAAGGAGTTGCATCACATTTCTCAGGGACCTTTAGTATACAACCAACCATTTTGGAACAAATGTGTACTGGAAATTTCAAATCATGATAGATGCAGTTCAAACCATGTGTATGTACATAAAATATATATTTTTATTATCCCAAAGAAAGTTAAGAAAGTGTCAATTTTCATTAAGATACAAGCTATGAAGATCATATGCTGACACAATTTTAGGAGATCATATTGCACCTCCCTTTTTTTCTTTTCTTCTTTTTTCTGGATACTGCATTCTTAAAATTACTATGGTAATATATGAGGTTAAATCTTTCCATGTTATAAATTATTGTATTAAGTACAAATACAATCTAGAATTGGAAACCACATGCAACATAAATCTGTGAGTTATAAGCATGCTAGAAAAAGAATCACAAAATGCACAATTGAACATTGTATAACTTGCTTCAGCTATTAACAATCACAAAATGAACTTTGCAAGCAGTAAAAAACTACACACTTGACACTCTCTCAGAGCAAAAAAGGCACTCAAATTTTTAACAAAATACTACTCCATTTACTAGTTTTGTGATATTTAAGCTATTAAGATGCCAGAGGTGACAGGTCTACAATTTTCAGAAAACAGGGCAGCAGCATCAGTTCAGTAATCATATATTTGAATCATCATATGTAATTGAATGCAAGCATGATTTGGTTAGAGAGAGAGAGAGTGCTGCCCTAGAGCAATAAAAAAATAGAAAAAATGGGGAAAGTATATGTTGGAAGAAAAGAACATAAACAAAAGCAGAATTACATGAAAGCTGTTCATTTAAGTCAGGAATGAGAAATGTGGAACAAGAGATGTTAACACACAGTACCTCCATGTGAAGTTTCTTCAAAATAAAAGGTTTTGGAAAAAGCATCCATGGAACTGCAATAATTGCCGAAAGCAACAATATGACCTGCAAAAGTCTATTATTAATCAACCTAAAAGACTAAAAAAAATTTTAAAAAAATAAAATTTGGGTTCATGCAGTCTACAACAAAAAAATGAGAAGAGGTCACACCTGTACTACTGTCTGGCCCCAAAACAACTGATTCTCACCAAGAGCCTCAAAGGGACTCAAAAACATGTAAATCATCACATGGTAGAGATCAGCTTGAGAGCCAGTGCACCACTTGATCACAATGAGAAGTGAAAGATACCCAAAAAGACAATTAAGAAAGATTATCTGTGGCACAAACTGATACCTAAAATCAAAGCACAAAATAAGTCCTCTCTTCTCCACTTATATTTAGATTTCAAACAATGGTAGAAAGAAGGAAGGTGAGGGAGGAGTGTAAACACCTAATATCCAGTGAGCTGCTGAAGAATCGTGCATTAAAGTAACTCATTATGATCCCTAGGTTCATCTGAGCCACACCCAACAAAATTGACATCTTCATTTTAAGAGAGTTCAAGAAAGGAAGTTCTGAACGACTTCCACGCCAACTGGGATCCACACCAAATGGATATGGATCTCGATATTTGATTAAACCAACTGTATATGCATCACTGACAAAGCAAATAAAATGTTGTTAAACATTTGCACAGCTGAGCAATTAAAATGAAAAGCAAAAAAAAATCCTAAGTTATATAAAAAAATAACATAAAGCAAATTGTAATCTCCACAAATTTGAAGGATGAGGCATTGGAGAAGAAAAGTATGAATGTGATAGTGCATAAAAGACGCCACACATCAATTAGGAAATTTAGACTTGGTCAGAATAATTCTTAAGGTTTAGGGTTAACAAATTCAAAGGTTAGAATATTCGGATAATTTCTAAAACATAGCTAATTAGCCTAATTTTCTACATAGTTGATCTATCAAATACAAGTCATTAACTGGCTAGTTCAACTCGAATGTTTTATTGGGACGTTCAAAGACAGAAATAGCTAGGACATTAGTGTCTTCTGGTAACTTGAGACTACATTATTAGATATAACTGCCATAAGAAAACTTTCAACTTACTACTGGTCAGATCGACAGTCACTTGCAAAAGTGGAGCAACCAAAGTTAAGCACCATATAATAACCTAAACTTATAATTTAATTATACTTAAAAAAGGAAAAAGATTCATATATGGTTTGAAAATTGTGCCTAAACATGCTGCAGATCAACATCCATTACCCTAAGTGCAAACAGTAAGATATTTTCAGTTAAAATATGGTCTAGTGGTCTAATAAGCTTGAGTATTGATCCAAGCTACCACACTCTAAGCATACATAGATGTAACACTGATGTGATTGTGGATAGCAATAAACCCTCTATTTTTGGGTAACTAAACCCGCCTCACCCCAGATGGGATAGGATTGGAGAGAAATTAAATAGGGTAGGGGCAGGTTTGGGCAAACTATGTAAACCAGAGTTGGGTTCAAAGCAGAGTTTAAGTTAGGGAAACCTGCCCCGCCCATCAAGGATAGGCATCTTCAATCACATAAGTTTTTGTTTTTCATTATTCAAGGCTTCAATACAAGGCAATATTCCTGTGTTCCACCACGAGGCCCACAACAATAGTCCAGTGAGTAATGGAATATATAAATTCAAGCTCTATCATCAGCTCCGGCTAGTGAGCCAAGATAGTATCTCCTGCCCATCCCCATAAGGGATGGTGAGGTTTGAGCCCCAAGTAAGGGATGGGGAATCCAGTCTGTGGGCTGGGATTAGGAAAAGCTACCAAAAAATATAAACTCACATGAGGTCTGGCCATATTTTGATGTGGGGCAGTGGGAGGTGTAGGCCTCACTTGAGGAGTTCCTTGGATCCTACAAGCTATTTGGTTTGTTGAGGTGACCCCTCCTCGAAGATCCCTTGAGGTGACCTCTTCCAGGGTTCTTCCTTGAGATCCCTTTCGAGGGAACCTCTTCTCAGGGACCCCCTTGACCTACTAAAGAGAAATATCGCTTTAACTCCTGAGTGACATTACGCCAACTCTAGAGATTGGCAATTTAATCTCATTAACATAATGACAGCCCAATATGTCATGTCATGTCACAACTCCACATTGTCTTATCTCCTCAAGCAAAAATAAAATTATATGTCATGATTAGGCTCATTACTTCACTCTCACCCTGAACTATAAAAATATTACGATAATACATTGAGAGGTAGAAGAACCACTGTGGTGGGGGGTGTCGCGGTGGTGGTAGAACCCCATAATACCTCAGTCAATCTCATGCCCATTTGAGAAATCCGTCCTACCCAGTTAAAAACTTGTCCTGTCCTGCCCCACCCCATTCCAGATTTCCAGGTATATGACAAGGGGTTTCACTCTACCGGGGTGGTTTGGGAAGTGGGACTCATCCCATTGCCATTCCTAATGGTGATTCTGACATAATATTAGTTGCGAGTACTTCCACCAATTGACAAGATAACCAGAGGCAGCACATTGACATCCCCTAGAAGATATAGAACTCATTCTAGCCAGGGCCAAAAATAACTAAATAATCAGGAATTGTATTTCATTGGATAATTTGTTCTGATAATCTTAAGCATTAAACAGAGTAGTTGAAGAATTGTTTTATTTATTTATATATATATATATATATTTCTGGTAAATTACACTGACCTCCTCTCTAGATTGCCAAACCTACACATGGTAACCCTCAGTTTTGAAAAATTACTCTGACCTCGCCTGACGTTTATGTTCTCGATCACTTTTTCCCCTCCATTAGTGTCAACCGTTAGTCAACAGCTCTGAAAGATGATGTCAGCCTAAAAAATAATTGTAATCCCATTTCTACCCTTCAAACGTGTATAAAGTCTATAGTTCCCTTTACTTTGGATAAGAAATGACGTCTTTGACCATATTTGAATATGATGTAAAGGCAAAAATGCCTAAATCAATGCCTCTTTTCTCTCTTAGAGAGTAGTAGTAACAGGAAACAAACAGCTTATTTATATATATGATTAAAAATATGCCCTTAGGCCTTAGCTAAGGCAGCAAAATATTATATCTCCAAAAATGTTGTGGTGATATTCTGCTATTTGGAAAAATCAATCTGAACTTCCAATTACTTCCGCTTTAAACTTCTGAATTTTGATTAGTATTTTTCCAATTTTAATTCAGATTCTTCTTCCAGTAATTTTAATTGACAGAGTTCGCAAAATCAGGAGAGATGTTGGAGATGACGACGACAGATCCAAAGGCGATCGACGGAGTTTGCATGAGGTGGAATGCTTGGCAGCGGACGAAGGTGGAGGTGAGCAAGTGCGTGGTCCCAATTGCCGCCTCAATCTCTTTCATTTGGCCCCACCGCCGGTGCATGGGAGCAAACGTCCAACTTGATAGACGGCATCCGAAATTATCATCACACAACCAAAAGAGCACAGACGACGATGGAACAGACTGATCTATGAATGATTGGGTGCCTATGTATGTATATGTATGTTTTGATTTGTTTTGTATTTAGAGAGAGAGAGAGAGAGAGATGAAGCTTTCAAAGGGACGAACGGATGAGAGATCAACGGTGGATGAGGAGAGAGAAATTGTAAAGTAGGTAGGTTTAGGGTCATGAATGTTTGGGTGCCTATGTATATATGCATATATGTATGTGTTGATATGTTTTGGATTTTAGAGAAAGAGAGAAGTGAGCGAAAGAGATGGTATAAGAAAATTTGATATTTGAAAATGGCTATTTTAGTCTTTTTAAATTTGATTGACTTTTCAACTAAAATAATATTAAGAAAATAAGGCCATAGTGGTAATTTCATTATTACTGTTAACGGAGTCAGCCACAAGCTCTGACAGGGGAGGTTAGAGTAGCTGCTGAAAACTAAGGGGTTTGGGGGGGGGGGGGGGGGGGGGGGGGGGGAGAGAAACGTATACCTGCACGTAGCATCTCGGCATTTGTAAGCGGACCCACCAAATATGTGATAGGGAACAGAGAAGAATTCATTGTAGATCAACCCACAATAAATTGAAAATAGCGACATCAGAAGGAGTACATAGCGGCCACCAAATAGCATCTCCATAAAGCTGCCAAGTTTCTGACATGAAACAAATATCAAAATTATGCAATACCAAATAAATACAAGCAAAATGTATAGTTACAAATTGAAATCGCACCAAAAATCAATGGGAATATAGTTTGAATATTAATACATCACAGATTTCTATGAATCTCGTTGAGAAGTAATCATCATCTAGTCCTATAATTATGAAGGGCCAGTTCAATTGACCATGTTTAAGTTCCTTCCTGTCACAAGATAGAATCAATCAGTGCAAAGTTGATTTTTTCTTCAGTAATTTGATCCATATCATGTGCCTTGCTTCCCTCATACCGTAAGAGCCTTTGGCCTTGCCTTAGAGCTCTTAATTAGTGCTGTCAAACAACTAAGATGCAAATGATCAAAACACCTTGGATAAATCTTTGTTACCACCCAGTGAATTATAAGTTTCCACAGATAGGCTTATTTCTGATTTTTTACTTGCTCAAGGGAGGTTTGAAAACACCAAAAATTTGGCAGCTGCTAGACTAGTGGAACCATTTTGATTGACTTTTGGGTAGGTCCCAAATATTAGGCTTGTATCATTTTGGCCAGTAGAGCTCAATTGGGACAAGGATATCCATTGAAGTTACCTTTTAACTTCATTTGGATTCCCATATTTAAATCGTGATTTAGAAACAATTCCAGTATATTTTGAAACCATTTGTTGACTCCACAAATTCTAGAGAACAACCCAATTCTAAATTATACAAAACCAGTTTCAAGTATAGCATCGCTGATATTTGTAGCACCTACTTTAAAATTTTAAGATGAATTTTAATAGTTCTATCGTATGAAATGCCAACTCATAAGATTCTTAACACAATAGAACATCCGGAAACACATTAAGAACATGTTTCTTCAGTACTTTCATACCTCATACCATATTTACATCCCCATCTCTGGGACATTTACATTTGTTTTAGATAGAAAACCAGACCAGACTAACAGATTAGTTGCACAAAAACTAAACCCATGAGCAGGTAAATGCGCACACTAATAATAGATTTGTTGTCAAACATGCTCGACACATGACAGAAGGGGAGAGAGAAAGAGAAAGGGTTCAGTGCATCTCTCAGAGAACCAATTTTTCTGGAGTTCCAAATCTATTTTTGCTCTCCATATTGAGATCCTTCCACGTATGTCCTAGTAGATCTCAAATCAGTAAAGTAACTTTTTCATTCAAGGCAGCATATACCATTTTGAATCTGCCATCTTGACAGAGTTGCCCAAGATTACATATTATGCAGCTTCACGCACATGCACATGCACACGCACACACAGAGGGAGGGGGACAGGGATGGGGACATGTCAGAGAACAGGGTTGGCTCAATACAAGTTGAGGCCTAAGGCTAAAACTTAAAGGAGGCTTCTTTGATTGTTAATATATCAATATAAATAACATTAATCAATTCCCTATAATTTTTATTTAAAACTTATTCTTCCCGCTTTTGAGATGCAAAAAAGACAAAGATAAATTGGAATTGAGTAACTTGGAAATGAAGTATTGTAGCTTGAGATTTTATACAAAAGTAATTATTTTCTAGTATACAAATTGACTTTTTTTTTATAAAATGAGTTTTTTAGTTGGACTTAGAAAATGACCTGTTATGACCTTTAGTCTAGGATTTTACCTTCGCACAAGGGGAAAAAATTGAAGAAAAACATTATAATTTTCACATATGTGATCGAAGTTACCCTTGAATTTCTATTATATAGAGCAGAGTTTGAATAGTTGGACATGTTGAGCATGCCAAATTTTCACTATCTAAATTTATTTCAGTGTTGGGAGCCTTATGTTCACCTTTTTACTATTTTTTTCTCTCAACTTGTTTGTCATAATCTTTATAAGAAAACATTAGTAACAATATATATAACATGACACAATTATTATTTTAAATTTACACACATCTGTATATAAATTTTAATTTTCACATCTACATTAACATAATACATATAAATACATATTGTCGTGTCCTTGCCATATTTGTGCCCTACTTTCAACAATTTGTCATATCGCTGTATGTGAATCATGTGTGGCCGTATCCTGCATCCGTTTCCATGTTTCATAGGTGTGAGGAGAGCATGACATAGAGGTGCATCATGAGGAAGAAGATAATGTCAATACTCAACTAGAAAAGGATAATAATTTTGACACAAATAAAAATGTGGGTGAGGATGATGAGAATTATGAGAATGGTGATGATGATAGCAACAAAACAATTATAATATTGTGCCACATATGCATTTTTTTAATTTCTTGTGATCTGTTAGAATCTGAGTCGTATTTCAATCGTATCCTTTTTTGGGGGTAAATTATTTCTACTGTACCATTGAGTATTACCTGAACTGATCAGTGACGTTGTACCAAATTATTTTAAGGCCTTCTCAGTGACCGACATTGCGTCTTGAAACATGCTAAATAAATTGTATCTAGTGTCATGAAATAGAACTTTTTCTATACTTATTTTTGTGTGCGCACCTCGTAAAGCTTTCAGTACAGCATAAGAACACGTTCCAACTACCAATCATGGAACTTAGTGAAAAGGTGAACATTCGGATGCATCTCATCGGCATCCCACACAAGAAAATCTTTCACCCATAGGTCCCATACTTAACACCACCACCACCCCCCCAAAAAAAAAGGAAAAGAGAAATTCCTTCAACCAAACTTCTTTATCCACCGAGATCTCTAAAAGGATGAGCTTTTTCATAAAAGAAAAATGCATTGTACCAAATGTTTCTCCAAAACCCAGTCCCCTCGCCCGGTTTCAAAGTGACATCTTTACCGAGAAGAACCACAACCATGCATTGAAGCTTTCTATATATACAACATTCCCTAAACATCCTAAGCCACAGTCAATATTCACTATTTACATGCCATATTTCCACACCGCCACCTTTCTCCACACAGGCTCTACATCTCAGCAAATCTCCAGCGAAGGCTCACCCAGCTGAACGAAGGAGCTTTGGAAGCTTACCTTATTATTATTTATTAGAAGGGGAAAGGGCAACCTATCTTATTAATAATAAGAAAGAGGGTGAGATAGGCAAGAGGTAGCTTGCTTCCGGCCGGGAGGAAGAAAGAGATCTTCTCCAGTGCTGACTAGGATCTCAGGTGACGGAATAAGGCGGCCAGAAGCAACAAGCAGTCATGGTCGAAGCTTGGCTCTAGCCGATAGGCTAGCAGTAAGCTTGGCTACAGTGAAGCGCTTACCAAGTGCGAAGGAAAGGGCCTTCGCCACTTGAGCCGTATGCGGGGGAACGCACCCGTGCGGTTCTTGGTTTGGAGCTCAATATGAAATCCTATTTTCTTGCAAGACCCGTTCGGATAAGGGAAAACTCCAGAGATTGCTTCAAAGTCAGATTCTTGCGTGACCCTTTCCTGAACATTTGATATTCTTTTTTGCATGTATGTTCAGTGACATGTAGAGCTTTATGGAAGATGGAAATGAACTGAGCATAAAAATTGTGAATCATAACACTTACAGATCCTATCAGATTCCTCTTAGGGTCAGGTAATTGCATCCTACTGTATTTTCAAAAAATCTAATGATAAAACAAAGTGGCAAATTATTAAGAAAAGGGAAAAACTAGTTCTGCTACTTTAGCAATAGCCTCAATTTATAGTGTACAAGGGAAAAAAAATCTCCATTCTAGCATCATCTTCTATCAGAAACAAAAACATAAAATATGAACTAATTAGTTCTTAGAAAAAGGAACAGCAATGGATGGAAGGTCAACAACTTCCAAAATAGGAAGCAACACCGTAGAACAGCATGCAGAAATTAAACAACCTTAAAAGACCATAAAATTCATGTTACTATATACTTTTTCGTTTATGATTAAACAATTTCTTAACTAGAAAACAAAAACTCTGGATCTGAGAAGAGAACACACCTGAGAACCAAGCTTCCTCTCACGAGCTATAAGAACTATTGCTCCCAACAACAAGCATATTCCATGACCCCAATCCCCAAACATCACGGCAAAAAGAAACGGAAATGTAATAACAGTATAAACAGCAGGGTTTGCTTCCTGATAACCAGCAACACTGCCAATAAATTATTTTATTAGTGTCTTGCTGAATTCCACAGGTACCCACATAAAGGCATGCAAAAATGAAACAGTTCAGCAGCAAAATAGTGTATCCCAAAAATGTATTCAATTAATTAAAAGAATGTAAAATAAGCTACAAAACATAGTATGTTAGGTGAATCAGAATAACTTTGATTACAAGTGTAATAAACAATTAAAGATATTTAAAAGAATGTAAAATAAGCTACAAAACATAGTATGTTAAGTGAATCAGAATTACTTTGATTACATAGTGAAATAAACAATTAAAGATATTTTACTTGTTTTTGAGTTCTTATTAGTGGGGAACGCTAGATGCATAAGTGCATGACTCCCACTAATTGGTTCCCTTCTTGGTCATTAACTAATGATGTTGACTAGGAAATGAATCAAAGTTAGTCACTTACAATAAACCAACTCTGGTGAGCAGGGAATTAATGTGCTAAAACACGAAATTCATTTGAATTGGATTGATAAATATGGAGAGTCAACATAATTAATTCACTAAAAGACACCAAATGGGTATAATCCAAGTACAAGCTGTGTATACGAGCAAAAAGAATCAGAGGAGAAGGCAAACAACTCATAGAACCAAAAAGACCTAAAACCCAACATCAACTGCTTTGGTTTATGAATTGGGATCCCCACTCCACAAAACAAAAAGAGCCGTCATATTAAAAACCATCCCATAGAATCTCGTAAAAGACCGTTGATAAGTGCACAAAACTTGTTATTTTATATCCCAAAATAAGTCTTTAATTACTCTTTTATTTTATTTAAATGTTCTTATCTTTGCATTTTATGTTTTATAGGGGTTGATTTCTAAATGAGAAGAAAAGAAGCAAAAAAAGGGGTTGAAAAGGATATATATATGATGTAGGACAGAATTTCCGTTCACGTCGTTTTCACTCCACGAGACCCATATTAGATCAGAAACGACCCAGTAAGCAAAACCCACTAGCCTTAGCTAGTGGCTCATGTCGTTTGATGGCTGAAAACATTCGTTTAGGACTCGAAAATCATGTTTTTTCATCTTATAGGAAGAGAGCTGAATATTTCGGGAATTTTGTTCGTGGACCAAACGAACACAAAATTGGCTGAAATTTAATATTTGGTATTTTTTAATTATTAGATTTTTTATTTAATTTTTTCATAATATTTGGGGAGTTTTATTTTTAGCAGTTTCTTGTGCTGCTAGTTTTCTGTTTGTTTTTAGGTTTCCTTGTCTGTTAGGATTACGATTTCTACAAGTTTCCTTTTGTTTTTAGGCTTCCTTGCGCTGTTAGGATTAGGATTTCCTATTATAAATATATGTAATGCCATAGGGCAGGAATAAATCAATCAATTTATTAATAAAAATATCAACCGCTTTGCAATTTTCTTTAACTTTGTGGATTCAAAGTTGTTTATCTTGTTCATGTGCGACCACTCATAGCTTCCGCTTCGTTAGTTGGTATCAGAGCCTTGATTTACACTGGTTTGATGGCAATTGGTTGTTTTGGTAGCACCCACTTTTGTCAACAAAGATCGCAGAGTGAAGGCCCCTTGGGCAGCCATGCATACTCAAGAACGGCGATTTGATGAACTTTGTAGACAGATTGCTGGTTTTGGGATTGATGGCAACCGGGTTCATAGTCCAATTTGGGATCGTGTAACTCGTGTTGGAGTTGTTCCTCGCAGCCAACCAAATATAGGTTATGTTTTTGTATATCCGCATAGGCCTCCAGCCTATGAGGATTATTTCGATGATAAGGAGTTTGGATTCAGAGGAGTTGTGGTTGATCGACGTGATTGAGATTGACGTGACATAATCTGTAAGTATCTAGACAATTGTGAGTTTCAAAGAAAACTTAATCTACTCACTTTTCGTGGAAATTTTATTATTGAGGAAGTCTTAGATTGGTTTGAAGAAGTTAAAGAATTTTTGGAGTATTTTGATGTACCCGAAAACAAGCAAGTTCCGCTTGTAGCCTTCAAGGTTAAAGAATGTGCTTCAGCTTGGTGGGATCAGACAAAAACTAACCGGATGAGGCAAGGAAAACAACATGTACGATCATGGTACAAGATGAAAAGGTTGATAAAAACTAAATTTCTACCACCAAATTATGAGCAGATGATGTATAACAAATATCAGAATTGCAGGAAAGAGGTTATGTCTGTCAATGACTGCACGAAGGAGTTTGAAGGTAATTTTGTTGAAGTCACTAATTATTTTAATGAGATTGATTGCGGAAAAAATTCTATTGTTTCACCTCTTGTAATGAAAGATTACAAAGAAAATGATTTCGACACCAAATTAAGTGAGGATTGAATCAATGAAGATCTCAAATTGCATGTCCAAAAGGAGGTGGAAGAATATGTTGATATCAATGATAACTTGGAAGAACAATTAGTCGCAAAAGTTACTTGTGATTCCTTGTTGTTTAACGAAGTCCAAGAAGTTGATGGCAAGGGGCATGGAGCATGGGGACACTTACGACATAAAACCATATTCAAGGAGTCAAGGTAATGACGTGACACGAGTTTGAGCACACGATCAAAGATGTTGAGAATGCTTTCATGGTTTGCACCAAGAACGAGGATGATGATGTTATCCATGAGACCCTAGCTGATGGTTATTCCAACATAGATGTTCACTGTGAAATTATTCCAATACGTTCCTTGTTCACCAAAAGACTCGAGTGGCTAATTAAAGGTGGAGAAAAAGTAAACTTTATAGTTACCACAATGATACAACCAAGCATTAAAATTTGGAATCTCGGCATTAAAAGTGAAGTTCAGCCATATGGAGTATCAAGTGGTGTCATTGAGAAGTTGGAAAAAGGAAAGAAAATGGCACAAAATATTGATGCAAGTTTATGAAGCTTTAAGATCAAGTCTTGGTGGTATAAAATTCTGTTCATACTCATATATGATGAATCGCTTTATTTGCAGCAAAACTCAAGGACGAGTTCTTTTGAAGTGGAGGGGACTGATGTAGGACAGAGTTTTTGTTCCCATCATTTTCACTCCACGAGACCCATATTTGATCAGAACGACTCATTAAGCAAAAAAACCCACTCGCTTTAGCTAGTGACCCATGTCGTTTTATGGCTGAAAACATTTGTTTTAGGACTCGAAAATCATGTTTTTTCGTCCTATAGGAAGAGAGCTAAATATTTCGGGAATTTTGTTCGTAGACCAAACGAACTCGGAATTGGCTGAAATTTAATATTTAGTACTTTTTAATTATTAGATTTCTTATTTAATTTTTTCATAATATTTGGAGAAAGTTTTATTTTTAGCAGTTTCTTGTGCTGCTAATTTTCTTTTTGTTTTTCGATTTATTTATCCTGTTAGGATTAGGATTTCTACAAGTTTCCTTTTGTTTTTAGATTTCCTAGTGTTGTTAGGATTAGGATTTCTCTATTATAAATATATGTAATGCCATACAACAGGAATACATTAATCAATTTATCAATAAAAATATCAATTGCTTTGCAATTTTCTTTAACTTTGTGGATTCAAAGTTATTTATCTTGTTCGTGCGCAAACATTCATAATTTTCGCTCCGTCAATATAGTCGAAGATGAACATAAGAAGAATTATAGGAGATAAGGTATTCTGCACAAACTACTCCACAAGAGGTCTTACGTTCAAAACTTTGAAAATTATTTTTTACACAGTCACGTCAGCAATCCAGAATTCAAATTGAAGAGATGGAGATCAAATCTTAGAGATTCAAATTCAAATTTTGTATTTTGAATTTTTTTTTTAAATTCTTTTTTCCCACCTAAATCATTCCCATCTAACTCTATAAATAGGGGGGTCTTAGGGGTTGGTGAATGAGTTAGAAATTTGTAGAGAAAAATTGCAGAAAAAATAGTGTATTCATTTTCTTTATTCAATGAAGAATAGTAGTTTTATATTTTATATGTTCTTTTCTGTTGATATGTAAGCGTAAGGATCCTTCTCAAGGGAGTGATAAAGCCACCATCGCTGAAATATTAGTAAGTTCTTTTATTTTCTTGTATAATTTTTCTCTCGAGCATTCTTTTATTCTGAGTTTTTATTTTAAAAAATTAGAGAGAGGATTCTTTGTGTTTGCCAAATAATGGTAATTCGAAGAATGCATCCCTCTATTTACCAAGCAAAAGTACATCAAATTAAATAAAAAAAATGTTCTCTCATATATAATCAAGTGTTTTTTTATGCCATATTTTCCTTCATCTTTCCAAGTTCTAATTGGATTGGTGAAGTGTATTGGTTATTGGAGGAAAAATTAGATAAAAATACTAAAAACTTTATTTATATGGATCCATGGTGGATTCTCTTTCCTTGACATTTTTTCCATCATTTGATCAAAGTTATTTAGTAGTAATTTTATTATTCAAAAATCAGAAATTTATTTTCAAATATTCACTTTTCATCACAAAAAATTGAGGTTTTGAATTTAAGGCTCATTACTGATTCTCACTTGAGAGTGGTTTGACCATTCTTATTGCTATACGATTTTTAATAAAGTTTTTGCAAGTTTTATTTTTGTACTAAGTGTAGAGAAACAATGACAAAACATCTAAATCTACACCCGTCAACCATTTAAAAAGATATTTCCACAAGGGAAATGATGTTAAATCTTATAGGAGAAGCAGAGAGAGAGAGAACCTATGCCCAAGGGAAAAGATAGCTGCAGATTTTAACTTACCCATATGCATCAACAATTTCCTGAAATGCATTGGTAAAGCCGTTGGTTCTAAAGTATGTTGGAGGTGATTCCACAGCATCCATCACATGAAATATTATGCCCACTTGTGAATTGCTATCAAATGTCGCTCGTTGCAGTGCCTCCTGAATCTATTATTCAAAAAAACACTATTTTTGATGAAACTAATGTAATAGAATTTGCTGCAGGTATCTTACCCCCAGAACAAGAACATTATAAAGAGAAAGCAAAGTACCTGAGTTTTTGCAAACATTGGGCACCAGCCCTCTCCAACAAGACATTTTTTTGTAACATCAAAGTTCAGCATATTTAATGTGTCATACACAGCTTTCTCCCTCCTAACCTAGAAAACGTTCAATAAAATTGAAATTATAATATCAAGAATGAAGAATTTACTCACTCAAGGCAACATTGTTCATTGCTCCCAAACAAGAACATAAAAAGAGCTATATCTTACCATGTTCATCCATTTCGTTAGGTGAAATGCAATGGAAGTAAGGGCCTTATTTCGATGATGGATTCCAGCATTCAAGGTGGCTTCCAGCTCAGAGAGACGTGATAAAACCTGCAACCAAGAAGTTGAACTTAAATCGAGCAAAAGGGTGCTCAATATTTCTATAATCAAGATACTAGTTGTAAGCCACTTTAGCAAATATCAAGGTGCTTCGTTGAGTTGGTTTAAAGCCGATACATATATCTCAATATACCAAAATAATATTTTAAGGAAAAAAAATTAGAATCTTTGGTGGGATATCTAAATCTGCAAATATACTAGGAGAATATGGGAAAAAGTGTCTTTCTACATATCTACTTTTGAAAACATCATTCTCAAGATAGAAAGAACATCATTTTGAGCTGCTTTCTTCCATGCCTGAAGAGATATATAGTCTATGTATTTAACAGCATACCTCGCGAGTTATTTGCCTCTGTTTGGTTATATCTTCAGGAACAGGATAGCAATTTGCCCCAAAGGCTTCACAAATTTTCAGTATTTTTGTTCTTGCCTGCTCACCTGAGAAGAATACTACAAAAACTGTTTTCTCAACCTGCAAAGTTAATACCAAAGGAGTCAGATTCACTGAACTTAAATAATTCAGCCAATGTTCTTTAAAACAACCAAAGTGAAGCTGTTGAATCAGTGGAGAAATTATGCAATTCAGAAGTGGAATGATGTCAAGATTTTTCAGAAAATAAAGTTGTAATCCGAAAAATAAAATGAAAGGTGATTTATCCCAAAAATATAATAATACGTGTAAGGAAGAAAATGACCACTTCAGTTGATACTGGATCCACAATTTGTTCATCAGCTGGTGCCTGATTGAAAAGCATATTGCCCCTCGTAGCACGGAACAACATCCTCTCAAATCTAAGAGCTTTGGATTTACAGATAATGCCACTAATAAATCTTAAACCAGATTGATTTGATGGTCCAGGTCGTATCTCCTGTAACATGAAGAATTTTCGATAAATGAAATTAAGGATCAGAGTGTATCATGTGAATATCAGTTCAAAGGTGAAAACAACAGAAGCATAATTACCTGTTCAAGTAATGATGCTGTATCTGCATAGTCATCGTTGGAGTACACGTTTTCATCCAATTCTCTCTCCTCTGCAACTGCATGACTCTTACTTGAAATAAGGAAGCCACCTGCCTGGAATCCCCCAGGAGGCACAAAAGAGCATCCAAAATTAGATTTTGCAAGGAAATGCTTCGCATATATAAAATTTCAAGAAATCACAATTTAGTTAATTGGAATGGGTCTAGTCAGCCTCGAGTTTCCACACTAAAGTACAATTATATAAAAACAATAAATATACTTCCTGTGAAGTTTTGAACAACTTAATAAGAAAGAAAAGGAAGTGCAGATCACCTAACGCTTTTGGGGCTTCTCAACAAATGTTCGGACACCGAGACATATTTATAATGCTAAAACTGCAAATATACATGCAGAAGCCATTTGTAGACCTCAAAGAATTATTGTATTGTAGCACATCATATCGATGGGTAATGAGCCCGAGTAAGGGGAGATAATTTCTTGAAGATGCAAATATGGGCTGAAGAGTTTGTAAACAAGTAGTGAAATATTTAAGACCCCAAAGTAAAGGGACCTACAAATTTGAGAAAGTCTATGAGTCTATGGCCATACAAAGAGGCAATTGAATATATATATGTGAATATGAGAAAAGTATTGGCAATAAAGAATTTTGATAGGAAAATATATATCCAAATATGACAAAAGTATCAGTAATAAATAATTTTGATAGGAAAATATATAAGTGGATAATGGTGGAATTTCCCCATAAATTATTACTTTCAGTATTGCAAAAATTATTGTTAAGAAGCAACAGATAGGACGTCCATGTTTCACTACTGTAACCGATGAAAATGCAAGAAAATATACCTTCTGCAGTACCATCTTGAACTCCAGCAACTCGTTGTACGTTTGTCGCAGTTTCTCACTGTTACCATTCATTTCAATTAACTCATGTTCATGCTCAGCGAGTTGAATCTGCAATCAAGAGAAAGAAGAAAATATCCACATTAGATTAAAAGCAAAGTTATCCTTTTTATAAAGATGAAAGGGTTCATTGCCTTTTCTTATAACATATTGGTATTGCTGGTACCAGGAAAAGTCCAGCAGGAAGAACAAAATGTCCATTAGCCAGTAGCTGAAAAGCAAGAGAAGGAAATGGACCTCTAATTCCTTCAACTCAACATCTGGCTGCAAAGTAGGACGCACAGAAGACAGACCGGCTTTATGAATTTGATCCTTCAAAAATCGTAGTTTTCTTGACATCTCTGCACATCTTTTTACCTGCCAAAAAAATAAAAAATATGAAGACAAAGAATGAAAGGAAACTGCAGTAAAATAAAATAAAATTTATATTTTGATACTTCTTTACTATCACCAAGTTAAATTCAAATCATTTTTCACAACAATAAAGTACTCAAAATTCAGTTCATACTAATTTCAAAGAAAAAAAGAACGATTTAGCAAGATTTCAATTTCTTTTACAAATCGAAACAAAGTTTATTAGCTTTGTACAACATTTTTTAGGATACAAAAGGTAAAACATGAAAGGGATATAGCCTAATGCTAAACAGTAAACTAATAGGCCAGGCGTTTAAGTGTCACTTGAATAGTTCTACTTGTTCAGCTACACTTGAGCAAAACCTAACTCGGTTTTTGGTGTTACCCTGAATCTTCTAAGATATCTGTCACATTCTCTAAAGTCTGAAGGTAAAATGCTAATTTCATACAATTCAGATTGTGTCTCGCCATCTAGAACTCTCACTACCCAAAACAAATATTCTCTCCTTCGAGAAAGAGGTGACTGTATGTATTAGAAGAGAGAGATGGGAGAGGACAGTACCCAACATAAGGGGCACATGCGTAGAACGTGCAACACCTCAGGTTCATTAAAGCTGACATAAAGGCAAGTCAAGAGGCAGATTTCTCAATTTCACTTGACTGCAGATACAGAACTGTGTTTATGATTTTAAATGCAATCATACGTGTGTTAGTTCTTACAGTAATATTAGTTTTATGCCTTGTTTGGAAAGTTCTTGATAGTACTGGCTAGAGCATGATTAATTTCATCTGTTTAACTAATCAATGGAAAACAAGAACATGAATATACTAAAGAAATTTCTCTTCCCACGAATTGAGAAAACATAACTGTAGATATAAATACATAAACAAAAATGATTGCCATAAGCCGATGATATCTACAACGTAACTAACTAAACAACATATATTAGTAAAATATAAATGATATGAGCTTTAAAAGAGGTCCGGATCTTAAATGAGTGCTCTGTGAAATATGTATGAAATACAAACCCGTTATAGGTCAAAAACACATATCAACAAGAAAGGCCCTTTTTACGCAATAGCAGCTCTGTTCAACAAATACCTGATTAACAAACGTTCTCTGGAAGGGGCTTTTATCAGCGTTTAACTGCCAAGGAAAAAGTAACAGAAGTGAGCACATCTGATTAATTATTACAACATACGCAGGAAAACTCTTTTTTGTCATTTGCCCAGGAAAGAAGCTTACAATACCTTTAAGCATAACAGCATTTAATGGGAAAAAGGGTGATTAAACCATAACATGATCTACAGTTCTTAATACTATGAAAACTTTGGCAGAATTTTTCACTTCCAAAAAAATAGTAGATTGGAAAAAACTTACAAAGAGGTAGAACAAAGCTGAAAATATGGAATGTGACTTTAGTAATACTTAAATTACAAAGGGGGGTGTAGTGGAGATCGAAAGTCAAGAGATAGTAAAAGCAAACATTTTCATTTCCTACACTCGATTAAGCAAAAAGAGAGAGAAATCCTAGACAATGTTCATCATAGGATTATAGCGGTATGGGTTAAATGCAGAAGTGCTTCTGACATATTGTGTGATCGGCATATAAAAGGGTTAGCCTAGTGCACAGCAGGGTATGAGACTCCCGCCACAGCAAGGTACAGGTAGGATTTGATGTATGCAGTCTTACCTATGCATGCAATTAGGCTATTTCTTATTTCAAACCGGTGACCTCCAAGTCTCAATGGAGCAACCTTACCGTTGTGTCAAGATCCGTCCTCTGATTAGCATATAGTATAGTATATTTTTTAAAAAACTACTAGACCATTCATAGATTATAGGACAAAATGTTGAACAATTAAGAGACAACATATACATAAAATGAAAATGGATGGGTGGGACGGATGGTAGCAACTGTCAAAAAATTGTCAATTTCACATATATTAGGATGAACATTTTGGAAAATTGGCCAATTTTTTTTTCTTTTGTTAATCCAGCTAAGAGTTTAGAAAAATTGTTCAAAAACTCAGTGGAATGTGATCTAATTGTTAGTTAACTGGGTTTTATGAAATTGGATAAAAATTTAACAATTTACATGAATTCGTTTTGGGCCACTAAACATAGCTGTAACTTCAATTGTGACATTCATTATTCAAAAAATTATAAATAGTTTAACTGACAATTAGTGGAATGTGTGTAAAGCGAAAATCTAGTCCAGTGTCAGTTGATTTTTACAAGATAATCTACTATCTCCACTGAACAAGCAATCAAGCACCAAATCTCAACAGAAAGACTGGAAACAACCCACATCGTCTCTATTATCAATTAGATTCATCCGTATGTGTGTTAATTTTTTGTTTCACATTGGTAATCAAAGTCCAAACATGTATTCAATCAAACAAATTAAAGATCCCAGAATATGGGAAATTGTGTTCTACTCGACTGCTCTTATAAAACATCAAGATCCATAAAGTCAATTAAAACAACCAAGTCCGTATCAAGTCAAAGTACAACATCAAAAAAATTAGCAATTGAGGATCGATGAACTTTAAATCTTATACAAATATGTATATGCAAGTACATGTGTATTTGGTAAATAAAACAGTGAGAAACAAGAAGAACGGATCTGAGTTGGGAACGTACATCTCGGAATTGGAGGAGGCCTAGTTCGCCGATGTAAGAGATGGCCCTGTGAGAAGACTCGACGGGTATGATGAGCTGAACGAAAGTCATCTTCTCCGATCGCATCAGATCCATTGCTGGCAAATTGTCTATGAACTCCATTTTCCAATGCTTCGAGAAAGAGTGCTTAGATCTTCAGATCTGACGCAAACACAACCACTCTCTCTCTCTCTCTCTGAAAGTATGTATTGCTTTCTCTCGCTATATATCTTCTGTATTTAAACCTCTGTAGTTGTGTGTGTTATTTTCGATGGCTCAGTTTCGGTTTTTCTTTGGCAACTGCCATTGAGATCGGGAATTTGGAGTCGTTTTCGTCGAAGGTGGAAAAATAAGGATGAAGAAATACGCAACTATTTTACTTATAAACGGAAGTAAAAAGAAAACAGCAGATGATGTTTAGATTCGATCTGACTCGGCCAAAACCAAGTACTTTGCCATAACACACACATTACTAGGGATATTAAAACCCAAAACCAAATACTTTCCAAGGTAAAAAACAAAAACAAATAATTACAAGTGATTTATTTTAAATATATATATATATATATTATAATGCAAACCAAATACTTTCCAAGGTAAAAAACAAAAAATAATAATTACTAGTTATTTATTTTAAATATATATATATATATTATAATGCTCTCGGAGAGACTTAAATGATCTGCATTCATTTTGAAAGACCATTAAGTCTGGTATTTTTTATTTTTTTATTAAATAGTTTAGTTTTTCATGATAAAAAAAAAAAATAGAGTATACTTTATGCAATTGAATTTATATCTTTGCCACTCATCTCAACCAATCCCAAATTGTTATTAAGTTATTAAATTTTAAAGTACATAGAATGACGATTGTTAGATGAGTTTGCTTTGCTTTTGATATTAGTTGTTACTTTAATAATATAAAAAAGTTATAATTTGTATGCTTCTACTAATTTTATAGGGTTAGTTTTTCTTAATTTGACAATGGTTTATACATCGAACGTTTTTTTTTTGTTTTCTTTCTGGTGTGTTTGTATGTTCCACACCACTTACAATGACTTGAACCATTGAGTAATGTTGCACATACATCAACCAATTTTATAGAGTGAAAGTGAAACTTTAAAAGCAAATATGATCGATATATATGGTTACTTGATTATAGTAGTTATTGTTGTTAAATAATAGTTTTTCAATATTTGGTCGAGACGCAACGACTCAACCATGTCCGAATGTCACTGATATATTAGTGAGAATCAAAATCACATTACACTCAACTAAATCTCATTCAAGTTCTTATGAAATCAACAGTCTTTTTGTGTCCAATCTGAGACTATAGCATAGATGATGCTACTACTATGTTGTGCATCATTCTGTTGCATGGCATCACCTTGGGATCTTAATTACAGATAGTGATTAATATATCTAAGTAAAAACTTGTGACTTGTTTGATAAGTTATAATAACAAATGTTTTGCTCGCACAATAAATTCTGATTTTGACCAACATTGACATTAAAGAAAATATATTTCTATTTGCAGACTACAAACCTAACAAGTGTATAAAATATCTCTATAATTGAGCTTTAAGTATATGAAAATGCCGAAGCAATTTATCTAGGAATGTCAATTTAACATGCTCTATTTAAAGTTTTGTTCACAAATTTAAGTGCATCTTAATAATTTGAATGACATAATTGGGGAAAAGAGTAAAAACTCTCAAACCTACCCCGATTGATAAATATATATTAGATTATTTTGTTAGAGTCTGTTGGTGTTGATGATCCGGCATTTGCCACGTGGCATTTTCTTAATACTAATTTGATTTTTTCACGAACTCAAGGGGACGTGACAACCGGGGTCCTCACCGGTAGAGGGACATCAAGTCACTCATTTTTTGAGATGACGCAATGAGTATCAAAGAGGGCTCGTAGGCCCCTCCAAGGAAATGGGATTAAATTTGGGATCCTCGTCCCATATGACGTACAGATGGATATCCTTTCTACATAGCTGTCTCTTCTGGCGAGGAATTCCTCTATACAGATAAACCTCACATTACGACAAGCTCCTCTCTACGGATAAAACGTCGTGGAGGTCCTCTTTACGAATCAACCTCCATAATGCAATGAGATACTTCTCTCTACGGATAAAACCTTGTGAGGAGTTATTCTCTACGGATAAACCTCAAACGAGTCATTTTCCTATCATTAGGATAAGCCTCGAATGGTGATGAGTTCCTCTCTATGGGTAAACATCACAAAAGGTCCTCTCTACGGATCAACCTCCATGAAGCGATGAAGCACTACTCTCTACAAATAAAACCTCACGTAGGTTCTCTCTACGGATTAACCTCCTTAATACAAAAAGTTTCTATTTAAGAATAAACCTCGCGGCATTCCGAGTTCCTATGGGGGTAGGAACTCGAATCACTGCCTTATAGGAACCAAGGGTTTAGGATCAATGGTTGGAGTCCTGGGTACATTAAATCAATGGTGCACCCCATCTTTAGCTAGGATAGGGTCCCTACATTATTAATTAGCCTGTCACATAAGAATGAAGAGAACCCTTGTGAGATAAACGAACCTCTTTTGATCATGTAATCTCAACCCCTTGTTTCATAGATATTTATTATATTGAAACCTCGACCGTTGATGAGAGAGGTATTTTTGGTTATAAATAGAGGAAGAAAATAAGGATAAAAAAAATACAAGAGAAAACCTTTTGGAATCTATAGTTTTCTTCAAACTTAAAATCGGAAAACCCCTTTTGATTTTTCTCATAATTCGCATAGAATAGTAGACCTCTCTGTGGCAGCTTGGACTCCCACCTGGACCGTACTCTCTAGTGACTATCATTGTGAAAAGTTTGACATCAATTTTCAGGACATACTACAAATAATCTTTTATTTTTATTATTTTCCTGATAATTTAAATATTTAACTACACAATTATAAAATTCATGCTTACAATATTTGTTTATACATCTATTTTCTAGAAAAATATCATCAATTTTGTGAAAAAAAATTTGAAAATTTGTATTAGAGCATTCTAAATCCACCCTAAGACAATCCGTTGTGGGGCTCTCTACATAGGCTCTTTACAATTCAATTGGGGAGAGCCACATCAGTGTTTTGAGCTGATGTACCTCTCCTCAATTGTAGAAATTCTAACCCTCTCGTATGGTACCTCTCTATATTATTATTTTAATATTTTTTTTATAAAAATAATTTTATACAAAAATTTAAAACCTCGATATTTCAATTGTTTGCGATGAATAATATATATATATATATATATATATATATATTCTTTTAATATATTTATTGACAAATAAAAAGACATTACATATTTTTTTGATCAAATAAAAAAATAAAATAAAAAGACATTATATATTTTTAGCACAAATAAAAATACATTACATATTTTCTCACAAATAAAAATAAATAAAAAAATTACATATCACCTTTCTCTTGATCTAATTCTATTATTTTAAATATTTTCTTCTCACGAAAAAATTATATGTTACATTATTAACTAATTTTATAATTTGATATATATAATAATATTTAAAACAGTTGATTTCAATACAATTCTAATTAAAATAGAATTTGAATACAGAAAGATAGAGAAACAAAAAGAGATAAAGGGAAAGCCGAGAGAAAGATAGAGGAGATAATTAAATAAACAAAAAAAATAGATAGGGCCCGCATCTGCTCTCTACATGAGTCGTATATGTAGAGAGCATGCAAACAAAAAACACATGGGGCCCGCATTTGAGAGAGCCCCATACCATTTCAAAATAATTTATACGTCCGTTGTGGAGAGCCCTACAACGGATGCCCTAATTAAGCTACAAAAGGAACATGTTTGGATTTTTTTTTTTGGTGAGTCTGGCACCATATCCTAAACCCACCCATAAAACTTCTCCAAGTTTACCCTTTTTTTTTCCTTTAATCTATAACATTTGATTGTTGATGTGAGAGTTTGAATCTTATAAAAACTTGAACGATAAAAAAACTCAAAATACGTGATAAGTTCAACACGGTAGTTATCTAAATTCAAAAAGGTAGTTACTTGCAGAAAAGGTAAAGATTGCGTGTTGGAAAAGGTTAGGGTTTGTGGTGACCCTTGTTGGCGGGTGCAAGAGATGCTGGACAAGCTACCGTACTAGCAGGCTACAGAGTGCTCAATCCCATATCATCTGGGTGTAGAGAAGAATAAGTATTTATATGTAGTGTGTTATCTTTAAATGGCATGAGGCCTTTTGGGATAAAATCCAATAGCAAAACTGTGCGAGCTTAGGCCCAAAGTAGACAATATCATACCATCAGGTGGAGCGGGTCGTTACAAATGGTATCAAAGCCAGACCCAACAAAAAGTGTGTCGACGGGGACGGCAGGCCTCTTAGAAGGGTGGATTGTGATGACCTTTATGGGCGGGTGCGAGAGACACTGATCAAGCTACCACACTAGCAGACTATAGGGTGCTCAATCCCACATCGCTTGGGTGTGGAGAAAAGCTCAAAGCGGACAATATCATACCATCAGGTGGAGCATGATTCAATTCAGACTTTTATAGAATTTTAAAGAGTCCATACAAATCTGGTTGTATTCAATTAGGATTTTAAAAAATTTTACAAAAGTTTAGGCATATTGAAAAAGTCATAGATTTTGAAGGATTTTATTAAATAGTGAATTTGATGGTGGAATGTATAAATACCGAAGCCCATAACAAATCCAACGTTTCCCCCGTAGATTTTGGTGGACTTTTTTTTTTGCAAAATACGAACGACCTTTCTTCATCTCAAGGTACACTTATTTTTTCTCTTTTGGTTTTTGTCTTTCTCTCTTCTCATATTCTCTTTATTTCTATTGTATTAGGAAAACTTGTAAAATTTGAGTTTCCAAGCAAGTTGATTAATCTCTCGCACTTTAATCCCTCCACACTATTTGTTATGTATCAATCCCTTAAACCACGGAGATTGATCATGAAGTCCAATTAATAATCCAATATAACCTAAGTTCAAAGTTCTCTAATTATCTATCTAATGATTTAACATAAACCCTATAAGTAAAGGCTGAACAAATTTTTTCTCCTTTTTCACATTGTGCAATTGAAATATGAGAAATGATTGATATACAATTTGTGTTCATGAAGCGAGTTATTTTATTATCCTCGCTCTTTCTTGGAATATTTGCACTACATAATAATTTGTAGACAATATATCAAATGATAGATTATCCATTTTGCATTATAATTACCCCTTGAGCCATTGATAAACTTGTACGCAAAAATATAATTCAAGAATACAAATAAATAAAATATGTTGAAGAAATCAATACAAGTTTATAAAAATTCATCAAAGTCTTTAATAAAAGTCTATACAAATCAATGAAAGTCTATAATAAAAGTGTATAAAAATCTATGAATTCACATAAATCTGTCACTTAAAAAGTGTCTTTCAAAATCTTTTAAATTCGTAATGGACTACATCTTCCTTAGGAACTCCTATAAAAGGAAAAGCTAGTTAACCTAGAAAGGTGGACAAAATTTTGCTTTCAATTGTTATCTCTTCTCCTTTTATCGATCAAAACTCTAACTTGTTCGTTGGAGTATACCCCGTCGGTACCGCCCACACACGTGCCTCTCCTGTTCCTACTCCTCATTTCTTGTAGGAAAAATCCCTTTACCATGTCGTGAATGAACTATGCATCAACAAATATTATATATGTAATAACTTATTTGGCAATCATTGCCATATGTAATAACTCATTTGGTAATGTATCAACAAATGTTATATACGTAAGAACTTGTTTGGCAACCATTGCCACGTATAAGAACTCGTTTGTCAACTGTTATTTTTTTATGTTTTTGTTTTTATCTAAAACAAAAACAACCTTTTTTGTTTTGAAGTGTATTCATTTGAGTCTGAAAGTATGTTTGGTAACGTAAAATTTGTTGTATTAATTTTAAAAGGGTAAAGTGCAAAAAAAAAAAAAAAAGTGCAACCCCACCCCCCCTCCCCCCCCCCCCCCCCCACCATTCAATTAACTCCCTACGTTTTTTAAACTATGCAAATAAGTACATTTCATTTTGAATAATGAAATGTCTATTTTTTAAACTGTGCAAATAAGTACATTTCATTTTGAATAATGAAATGTCTAAAATACCTTTTCAGAATTTTTTTTTTAAATAAACACATAAGAAACGAAAATTGTATCCATAATTTGTTAGGGGTATTGTGGTAATTTAAAAAGTGTATTTTGGAATTTTTAGAGTCAAAATTGACAATTAAGAGACAAAAGGGTATTAACACATAATTTCCAATTGTTAGGGAATTATATTCACGTACATAACTAGAGGGGTGTTTTTTTGCACATTTTTTGATAGCGAGTTTTTTTTTTTTACTTTAGCATTTAAAAAATGAAACAACTAATTACCAAACATGTTGTGGTGTTTTGCCCGTTACTAGCCCGCTATAGTGTTTGGGGTACAATGCCAAAACACCAATTTGCTTTTTTGTTTAGGCATCTTTTTGGTAACAAACGTGTTGTGGTGTTTCTAAGGAATGCCAATTTAACCTACCTCGTCGAGGTTCTGCCCCGTATTGCTTCTATTGGGACGAGTTTGAGATAATCCTAATAGGGTTAGGGACAGGTTTAAAATGAGATTTTAAAATTCACCAAGTCTTGAACCCATCTCAATTAATAAATACTTAAATAAATATTATTTTATTATTTATAATTTTTCTTTTTCTTTTATTTCTTGTAACAAAGTTTAAGTTTTAACAATATTTTTGTTATTAGGATAGTTAAATACTTGACTATATTAAAACAATGTCTACAAAATTTTGTTTTTTGTTTTAGTTTTAATTACTTTTATTTAAAAATATGTATATCAGGTGCCCTGAACTTGTCTCGAGTCTGATGTAGGACGAGGTAAGTTTGAAAAACTACTTTTAGTTGTGAGACAAATTTGAAAAAAGAGCGCTCCGAACCCAAACCCAAACCCGCTCATTTGGCATTTATGAGTGTTTCATTTTAGGGCAAATATCACTGACACCTCTTGAGGTTTGGACTTACTACACATGAAGAAAAACTTTGCTTATACCTATCATAGAAACCCCAACTGATATTTGCGTCCCTAAACTTGTTACTTTGCATGTAAAATGTCCAATATATCCCAATATTTTATTATTTTTTATTCCAAACTTATTAATAGAATTGAAAAGACGAGAATGCCCCCTAATATATACATATTTTATTTTATTATTTCTTTTTCCTCAATCTTTTTTTGAACATGATGGTGATGGGTCTGTGAAGACCTGACTATGATAGTGGGTGCTGAATAGATAAGCTTCATGGTTCAGTGCATGGATGCTTTAAGCTTTGGACATGGAGCTTATTAGTGGACTAAAGGTTAATGTCACAACAAAGGACATGGGCAGTGATGGTGCTCTATAATGGTGGGTCTTCTCAATTGGTGAAGAATATGGTGTTGAAATATAAACTTGATTTGTGAAGATTCATGACGTTGTGAGCAGGATCAATAGGCTAGGAGAAGATGAAATAAACTACCAGAAGAAACCAAAAGTCAACGACCACTATAGCAGTGGTGGCTACCGACGAATAAGTCATGAAGCATCGGTTGGTTGAATTCAAATAGCCCATACACTTGTTTGCACACAAAATTTGTTGTCTATAAATAGATTTGGTTGTATTGGTTTGAAATATATTATGAGTGGCAGATCATTTGAGAAAGAGAGAGAGATAATGTTCTGTTTGTTTGCAAGAAAAAATTTTGATTTGTAATAGATTGCTATTTTTTTGTTATCTCTTAGTCGATCCTGTATGTTTTACAAATCACCATAAAGTGATTTGTGTTTGATCTTTGCCACTAACATATGGATAGTGGTGGTAATTGGTGGAGATTAAGGGCTTGGCTAGAGATGATGAAGACCATGTGTGAGACCTCGATACATGATAATTTTTATTAACATAATTTAATTTTGGAATAAACATGAATTATATAGGAACATTTTGTATGTACATTAAATTGAGGAGGTAACATGTAGCATGCCAAGTGTGCAGTTTATTTCATGTATCCTAGTAGGTATTAACCATTGTAAGGTATTAATTAGAAGATATGTTTTAGTATCTAAATATTAATCTAGAGTTAGTGAGGTGTTTGTGGAAATGAATTGGTTTAGAAGGGCTAGAAGGCAAATAACTTGAGGGGATAAAGTGTAAATTTAAAATGTTGAAGGAGATGAAGTGCAAATAAAATAAAACGGGGCTAGGTGTCAAAATTGGGTGTCAAATAGGTGAGTAGTCAATTTAGATCAGATTGGGAGAGGAGTTTATCTCTACAACCCTTGTGCCTTGTTTGACAAAACAAGTTTTAGTACTTTGGATTTGTAGAAAAGCTAGAAGATAGGAGACTAAGCAAATAGGAGGAAGGAAAAGAAGAAAAACTCAAGTGAAATACTTGTAAGTTCTATGATTCATTAGCTTTCATGTTTTATGTTGGTTATAATTTATATATATGATTTTTGCATATAATTTTTTTTTATTACATAAACTGAACCCTGAATCTCCAATTCAAATAATTTAACCCTAATTTTTCTAAAACCAATTCTAAAACTACATATATGTTCCATTGAAGCCAAACCACACAATAAACTCTCTAATTTCAAGATCCTAACTTTTGATTGAATTAAGTGAATAGAGAGAAAATAGGGAGAGGGTGATAATGAAAAGAAAAAAGAAGAGAGAAAAAATATCTTATCACTTTTCTCTCTTGCCACTATAAATTATCACCGACAACCTTCGCCAGAGATCAATTTTTGGCCTTTTGAAACGATAAGAAGAAGAGACAGATAATTTTATCAAATTTATTCTGTTAAAAATGGTATATAAGTATTTGACGTGATTTCACAGGGATAATTACATTTTTACATGTGTTTTCAAGGGTAGAACTGAAATTTAAAATATACAAGTTGCTGATATCATAATTTTTCGTCATTAACTGTATTGACCATTAATGGAAGGGAGGTTTGTGTTATATCGTATTCAAACATCAAATGAGGTTAGTGTAATATGACAAACAAAAGGGGACATCAGTATATATTAATTGAACCTCAGGGGAGGTCAGTGTGTAATTTACCATTTTAAATATTAGATGGGTCATTTGACAAAGTTAAAGGGCATACAAGCCTTTTTACATGGTGTCAGTAGGGATGACACCGGGTCGGTTCTGGGGCAAGGATCCCAATCCCCATCCCCATAACCGTTTGATTTTGGAAACCCCATAATCGATTATAAATTCCCCCCCTCACCCCATAACTGACCTAACCCACCCTGCCTCATAATTGGTTAAAACTCATTTGATTAATGAATTTTCAACATTCTCCAAATACTAACATTCTATCATTTCCAAATGAACAATTTTATTAATTTAAGAAAAAAGGGGTACAATCCTCTGTAAATCTTTACAAAAGAAATATGAAGATAATGTCCTCTGATTCGATCTCCTTGGTGATCCGGCTTCAAGGGCTGCACGAGCTTGATCTTGAGTTGGATTGAAACTTTGGTGAAGAACGGCACGTGGATGATGTGCTTGTTGTTCTTCTCTTCAGGATTTGTGTGTTTTGAATTTTGAGTGAAGAGTTCTGCAGAGCTTCAGCTTTTTCTGAGAATCTTCTGGTCTCCTCTTCCTCATCTTTGGACCTTTATTTATAGGCTCACCGGAGGGATAGATTTGTAACTTTCTGTTCCTTTGATAATTATCCTATAATTATCATTTATGATAATTTTAATAATCATCCAATATAATATATATATATATATATATATATATATATAATTATCCATTAAACCCATTTTTAAGTGGGCTTAGACTTCTCAGATAATTTAGACCAGCCCATAACTCATTTATTTGTAGTGGATCTGATCTTTAAATTATCTGACTCATTGGGCCATATTTTAAAGTGGGCTAAACTGAAGATAAGCCCAAATTATATTTTGGGTTTATTTTGTAATTTTTTTTAATGTCTACAAATTGCCCCCACTTCAAGTGTCGCGCTATATTGAGCTCGTTACGAATCTAAAGCGGGACTTGAAGTATTTAACTTCCGCAAAACTCTTTTTTTTTTTTTTTTTTTTTTTTTTTTTTTGCGAAAATCCAACTACAAGTATTTTTTTTTTTTTTTTTTCAAATGAAATTGTAGACTTGAGGATCCTATTGCAAATAGGATTTTTTTTTTTTTTGTCCAACTGAAATTGTAGACTTGAGAGCATCCTATTACAAATAGGATTTTTTCTTATCCAAGTGGAATTAAAGACTTGAGCATCCTATTGCAAATAGGATTATTTTCATGTAGGCTATATATATGTACATAACCTATGCATCAATTTGCATATCTTAATTAGCTTGAAACATAGTGCAAACACCGAAAGAAAGAAGCCCAGTGGTTGTGATACCCGAGCAGGTTCTTCCTTTTTTTTTTTTTTTCATGCTTTAAGTCTCATGTTCCTTTATCCTCTCTACTGCTTCCTTTATAACACATGTATATAAAACACTTGTCATTAATATACTAAGTGCTGACAATCAAGATGATTCACAGTAGACAATATGCTCTTTTTTTTTTCTGTCTTTTTCTCTTTTCAACCACCAATGGCTCATACTATATACATTCGTACTTAGCTCCTTCACTTGATTACAATTGGTACATGTAAATTAAGTCCCTCACTTGATTACAACTGATGCAATTTTTTTTTTTTACTCTTTTTTTTTTTTTTCTCTATATTTTTTTTTTCACGCTTGGAATTTTTTTTTTTTCTCTTTTTTTTTTTTTTTTTTTTTTTTTTTTTTTTTCTCTCTCTCTCTCTCTTCACGCCACGCTTGGATTTTTTTCTCTTTTTTTTTTTTTTTTCTCTCTCTCTCTCTCTCTTCACGCCACTGTTGCTGTTGTAGTTTTGTTTTTTGTTTTTTTTTTCCTTTCTCTTCACGCCACTGTTGTGTTTTTTTTTTTTTTCCTCCCTCTCTCTTCACGCAAATTTTTTTTTTTTCTTCTTCTTCTCTTCTTTCTCCAGCCGTACTTTTTTTTTTTTTTTTTTTTCTTCTTCTCTTCTTTCTCCAGGCGGTTGATTTTTTTTTTCTTTTTCTTTTTTTTTTTTTTTTTTTTCTTCCTCCAGCCGTACCTTTTTTTTTTTTTTTTCTTTTCTCTTTTTTTTTCTTCTTCTTTCTTTTCTTCTTCTCTTCTTTCTCCAGCCGTACCTTTTTTTTTTTTTTTCTTCTTTCTTTTCTTCTTCTCTTCTTTCTCCAGCCGTACCTCCTTTTTTTTTTTTTTTTTCTTCTTCTCTTCTTTCTCCAGGCGGCTGATTTTTTTTCCTTTTTTTTTTTTTTTTTTCTTTTCTTCTTCTCTTCTTTCTCCAGGCGGCTGATTTTTCTTTCCTTTTTTTTTTTTTTTTTTTTCAGGAGGCTGATCTTTTTTTTTTTTTTTTCTTCTCTCCTTTTTTTCTTCTCTTTTTTTTTTTTTTTTTTTTTTTTTTTTTTCTTCTTCTTCTTCTTCTATTTTTTTCTCTTCTTCTTCTTCTCTTTTTTTTTTTTCACCTGTTTCCTTTGATGTGTAAAAAAAAAAAAAAACAAAGTTTCATTTTTGTTGCTTGGTAGATTTGAACACAAGATCTCATGAGAAGACATTATAGCACCACACCATCTCTGCTACACAACTCCTTGTATTATAAAATCTTGAAACAAAATATATATGTGGCTAAACTTTGAAAGGAACATTTTTGCTTTACTATCAACTTTATTTTCCGTGACCGCTATTAATCAAATCTATTTTTTTTTTCAGATCAGATTCCACTTGTGGGCCCTGCTTGACTTTTGGTGCTGTCTCTGGAACGACGAACAGATCTATCGAATTCATTGAAGACACTTTACGTGAGTCACTCAACACTTTTCTTGGCAAGTTTCAATTTTTTTTTTTTTTTGGGTCAATTCTTGCAGGTCAAATCGCCTTTCTCAGAATATGGAGTTCCAGACGCCATTCATTAGTCCCTTCGGGGTCCCTTAGTGCACTTCGGTGTCACTCTTTCGTCCCTTCGGGGTCCCTTAGTGCACTTCGGTGTCACTCTTACTGTCCCTTCGGGGTCCCTTAGTGCACTTCGGTGTCACTCTTTCGTCCCTTCGGGGTCCCTTAGTGCACTTCGGTGTCACTCTTTCGTCCCTTCGGGGTCCCTTAGTGCACTTCGGTGTCACTCTTACTGTCCCTTCGGGGTCCCTTAGTGCACTTCGGTGTCACTCCTATTGTCCCTTCGGGGTCCCTTAGTGCACTTCGGTGTCACTCCTATTGTCCCTTCGGGGTCCCTTAGTGCACTTCGGTGTCACTCTTATTGTCCCTTCGGGGTCCCTTAGTGCACTTCGGTGTCACTCGTCCCTTCGGGGTCCCTTAGTGCACTTCGGTGTCACTCCTATTGTCCCTTCGGGGTCCCTTAGTGCACTTCGGTGTCACTCTTACTGTCCCTTCGGGATCCCTTAGTGCACTTCGGTGTCACTCTTTCGTCCCTTCGGGGTCCCTTAGTGCACTTCGGTGTCACTCTTACTGTCCCTTCGGGGTCCCTTAATGCACTTCGGTGTCATTTTTATTATCTGGCACGCTTTCGTCAGTTCTTTTCGGAATTTTGTTTTTTTTTTTTTTTTTATAATTTCTCTCACACTTTTTTTTTTTTTTTAGGTAAATATCCCTTGACACTCGCCAATCATGGTTTTCTTCAAAAGCTTCAAGATAAACACCGTAACTATTTTAGAACGAGAGAACGAAGTCATGGAGCAAGGCACTACTCTTGATGTAGGGACTCCACTGGTTGGTCGTTTTGCTCCACGGGTGCCTCCGCCTGATACTTCATACCATTTGTCACGATGGTCCCAAGAATTTTCCTGCATGCTTGTGAATCTTGGCTATAACCAGAATAAGGTACGGGCATCAGTTTCAAATGCTTTAGTGTTGAAGTCTGCGCTTCACGAAGGTGAAGAAGAAGAACCTGAGCAATTTTCACTCATGGGTCATAAAATGCGTGCTAGAGAAATGGAATGGGGTGTTTCTTTTAAAGCTTCTGTTGACTTGGCGTACACACCAGGTTATTGGGAATGGTCAGAAGATGTTTTGGGTCGTCACGGCAAATTCCTTAGAGACAACAAATTATATGGCGCTATGTTCGCTTCTTTGTTCTCCTATGATCGACATGTGAATGTAATCAGAGCCTTCCTTGAGTCTTGGTGTCCTTCAACTAATACACTCCACTGCTCAATTGGGGAGTTATCGATTTCCCTTCGCGATCTGTATTTGATAGGAGGTCTCCCATTTTGTGGAAGATTTTACGAAGAAGTCGTTCCTTGTGCAAAGGAATTATCTGCTATTGACAAAGATGGAAATTCTCTTCTTCCTTTGAGTTGCCGGTACTTATTTTTAGCTTTCCACCAACTTTGCAAGCAATATAAACGGGACCGAATTGTGAAAATTTCTGAATGGACAAAGCTTTGGTTCAGAGGCGCCACTAAGTATAATAAACCACCGCCGAGAAGAGGGTCGAGAAACAAGACTCAACGCCCCAAAGAGACTCACAACCCTTCTGGAATAATTGATCTTGTTAATAATTGGTCGCCACAAGAAGATGAGATGTTTACCAGTCTTGGAATAGAGCCAGAGATGAGGAACAAAACTTATTTAGCAGCATTCATAGCGTGTTGGTTATGCAAATTTGTCTTGCCTACCAGTCCTGGAAATATAATTCGTCCTGAGGTGTTCAAGATTGCTAGCATGATGGCAGACGGTAATAAATTTTGTCTTTCTGTTCCCGTTCTAGCCAGCATTTACAGAGGTTTAAATGATATTGTTTCTTCCCCTGATCCTGGAAACTCTAATGTGTCATTTCCCATACACTATGTATATGGCTGGTTAGCTGAATACTTCAAAACAAACTTTTCTGTCCCAAACCGTAATTACCTGCCTCGAATGACTCGGTACGCGGGGGAAGGGTCTGCGAAACATTTTGATGAGACAGAGGCCCAAGAGTTGTTCAGGTTATGTAAAGGTGTTGACTTATCTTGTTTATCCAGAACATCACCGACAAGGAGATTATTAACGGATGAGGAACATCTACCTCTTTATGACTTTGAGTATTTGGCTAGCCTCCGGTCCAGTTACTTGACGTTGCGCCAAGGTGACCGACGAATTATTGAGCCTTACAGTCCACACAGATTTGGTCGACAGTTTTGTTATCACCAGGATGTTCCGGGCAAATTGAAAGAGGATATTCGCACTGGTGCTTTGGAAGAAATTTTGACACTATGGAGATCGACCACTCGTTATCATACTGGATGTGAAGTGCAAATTCCTTCGAACTCTAATTTCCAAAAATTCTCTGTCACCAAAACTTATGCTGAATGGTGGTCAAAAGTTTATGTTGATCCATTCACAGTGAAAGGAGGTACTTCGGGGCATATTAAGCGTGCAATTTCTCCAAGAGGGAAACCAGCCAAAGTTAGAAAGGTTATTAACGATGTACCTAAGTCGACCCCTTCTAGGCCAACTTCTGGGGCAGCCTCTAAATCTCATAGTGATCATGGTATCGAGGAGAGTTCCGAAAGTCATGTAGAGGTGGCCAAACATATTCCACTACAAATCAACACCCGTCCTATTACCCACTTAGTGATAGATTCAGATGAAGACATGGGGGGAAATGATGAGGATCGCAATTGGAAACATATGAGTGATAAGACGAAGCGTATTTCCAAGCGAACAGATTTTATTGCTTCTCGCGGCGTGGATCGATATTTTGGAATGGCTTCCAGTAGTAACGAACCAATACGAGTAAGATTCCCACCCTTTACGCCATATTTTTATTTTTATTTATTTATTTATTTATTTATTTTTTTTTTTTTACTCATATTTATTTATTTTCAGGTAGAAGGAAACCTTAAAGAAGATCTCGTCCTCATTGATAATCCTACTGGTAGTGGAGCATCTGTTTGTGGGCCATCTTCATTTGATTTGATACCTGAGATAAATGCATTGTCACAAGTCTTACCGGTAGGAAATGAGACTCCTCAAGGTTCGGATGTTTTAGCAGGGCATGAAATCAGTAACCAAACGCCCTGGGCGGTCGTGCAAGAACTTCAAAAGGTTGATTTATTCTCACATCAAATTATCCCATCTGAAGTGTCAGCCTTTAATGCGGAAGACATCATCATAAATGCCCGACGCAAAAATGCTTTAGCCCTTGTTGAGAGTATCAAAAGTATTGTGATCAACACTCCCATTCACAAGGTTCCCTCCTTGGGGCCCAAGCTTGAAAAACTTTATAATGAACTCTCAAAACTTCCTGGAGATTACTCTGGTCTAAAGAAACGAATCGAGTCATATATGAAGAATGTTGCTCATTATGTTGATGCAAAATCTTCTTATGCTTCTATAATGACTTCAGATCAGCAGTTAGAGCAACTCAGTCACATTGATACATTGCTCGTTGATGCCACTACTTTGGAAGATACTGATTCCAAGCAGGTGCAATCACTTCAAGATGCTTTGAATGACGTTGAGGACAAAGAGACCAGGTTGTTGAAGGAGTTGCAACAAGTAAGGGAGGAGGCTACGCAACTTAGAGCCTCCATAGAAGAGAGCAATGGACAATTATCTCACAGGAAGGAGGCCGTTGCCAAGCTCAGAAAAGAACGAGCCTCGGTTGAAGAAACTAACGTTCTTGCAGCTCAGGATCTTGAAGTAATGAGGACTATAGAAGAATTATTGCAAACAGAACGTGAAGAGATTCTGGCTTTGCAGCTTTAAAGTGAACCATCATTTTTTTTTTTTTTTTTTTTTTTTTTTTTTTCAGAGCAATCTATTTAACTAGCAAAGTAGAATTGTAGTCTTCAACCTCATCAATAAAAGAATCATTGCTTTGAAAAATAATATTGTCATTAGTTATTTGTTCCGCCATTCACAGTTTATACTCTTGCGGGCCAGGAGTAGTACACTTTTTTTTTTTTTTTGGTGACTGAACTTGGAACAAATCTCCAAGCTGCCTACGTACCCTCGAAAAGGGATCAAGTCATTTACGTAGTTCAAAGGAACAAAACTTTTTATTTATTTATTCTATTTTTTTTTTTTTTTTTGGTGCCTTTCACAGTTTTAGCTCATGCGGGCCAGGAGCATTACAGATTCATGGATAGTAGCGTTTCAAGAACTTGCCATTAATGGGACCAACCAACACTCTATCTTCATCAATAATCTTATATGCTCCATTGGTGTAGACTTCACGAACAACATATGGTCCATCCCATTTTGACAAAAATTTGTTTCCAGTGCGGTGATTCATGATGATGGGCCTGCGAACAGCAAGTACCAAGTCTCCAACCCGGAATGACCGAGGTCGAACCTTTTTGTTGAAGGCTCTAGAAAGCCGAGCTTGATAACATTCTAACTGTTGTTGAGCTTCTAGCCTCTTCTCATCCAGTGCTTCTAATTCTTGAAGACGTAAAATGGCATTTTCCTCATTCGTGAGACCTTCTTGTATGGCTATCCTTAACGAAGGAATTTGTCGTTCGAGGGGAAGAACAGCTTCTACACCATAGACGAGAGAATAAGGAGTTGCTTGGGTAGGTGTGCGGTATGTAGTTCGGTACGCCCACAATGCTTCTTCCATTCGCTCATGCCAGTCTTTCTTTGATTTGGAAACCACTTTCTTCAATAAATCACAAAGTGTTTTATTAAATGCCTCTGCAAGTCCATTAGCTGGAGCATTGTACATGGAGGATTTATACTGTTTGAAATCAAATTTCTCACATAGTTGAGTCACCCAACTATTTTTAAAATTTAACCCATTATCAGTAATGATGTATCGAGGGACACCATACCGATAAATGATGTTACACTTGATGAAGTCAACAACTGTCTCCTTTTTTACTTCTTTAAAGGGTGCAGCCTCAGCCCATCTGGAAAAATAGTCAGTAGCTGCCAGGATGTATAAGTGGCCTTTAGAAGACTTGCACAAAGGTCCTACCACATCTAATCCCCATGCATCAAATGGCCATGAAGCAACTGTAGGATGTAATGGCTCTGGCGGTTGGTGTATGTAATTAGCATGGAATTGACAAGCTTGACACCTTTTTGCATACTCCATACAGTCTTTGACCATGGTGGGCCAATAATACCCCATTCTCTTTACGCGAAAGTGAAGCTTAGGGCCAGACTGATGTGCACCACATACCCCAGAATGGGCTTCCTCCATTGCATGAGTTGCTTCATCTTCTCCGAGACAACGAAGGAAGAAACCTTCAAATGATCGTCTGTATAATGTGTTATTATAATAAACGAAACGAGGTGCTCGCCTACGTATCTCGGTCTTGTGGCGTCGATCTTCAGGAAGCTTTCCATGTTCCAAATACTCAATTATAGGTCGCCTCCAGTCGTCCCCTTCGACAATAGAAACATATATTACATTACTCTCCTCAATTTTATCTTCAAGGACTTGTGGTAGCACCCATTGTTGGCATACTGGAACATTGACTATTTCATCATCGACTAATGCCAATGTTGTGGCTAAATTTGCCAAAGCATCCGCCATACGATTTTCCTTCCTAGGAAGGTGTTCTAAAATCACATTGTCGAATTTCGTCAACAAGTGGGAAGCATAGTTGTAGTATGGTATTAGGTTCTCTTTCTTGACCTCATAATCCTTAAGGAGTTGATTGATCACCAATTTAGAATCTCCATATATTTCAAGATCCATGATGTTCATCTCATTTGCCATTTGAAGACCAATGATCAATGCTTGGTACTCAGCAACATTATTTGAGCAGTTTTCAGTGAGCGCAAATGCGTATGGGAGGATTTGCCTTTGTGGAGAGACAAACACTACGCCTGCCCCCGCTCCATCAAACCGCGCTGCTCCATCAAAGAACATTATCCATGGAGGAAGAATGTCAATTTGAAAGACTTCTTCATCGGGAAAATCTTCTGAAATTTCCCAATCGGCTGGAATAGGATAATCAGCTAGAAAATCTGTCAGGACTTGTCCTTTTACTGCCTTACGTGGTACATAAATAATTTCAAATTCATTGAACGAAATTGACCACCTCGCCAAGCGTCCCGAAAGGACTGGTTTTGACATTACATACTTGAGAGGGTCAACTCTTGCAATGAGATGTATTGTATGTGCCAAAAAATAGTGCCTCAATTTCTTAGAGGCAAAGACTAGCGCGAGACACGTTTTCTCAATCGGAGGATATTTCAGCTCTGTTGGGGTGAGCCTGCGACTTAAGTAATACAATGCCTTCTCTTTGTGCTCTTCATTATTTTGTGCAAGAAGGGCGCCAAGAGATTCTTCTTGCGCGGCAATGTAAAGTATGAGAGGCTTTCCAGATACAGGTGCCCCCAACACTGGAGGATTAAGAAGGTATTGCTTAATGCTATCAAAAGCATTTTGACAAGCTTGATCCCACTCGAATGGGACATCCTTTTTCATGAGTCGATTGAAAGGTTGACAGCGACCGGCCAAATTTGAGATAAACCGACGGATGAAAGCAAGCTGGCCTTGCAGGCTTCGAAGCTCGCGTAAATTCTTGGGTGGTGGCATCTTTTGTATAGCCTCAACTTTAGACGGATCAATTTCGATACCACGATGGCGAACCACATATCCAAGAAATTTTCCGGAAGTAACACCAAATGCACACTTGAGAGGATTCATTTTGAGTTGGTATTTTCTAAGACGATTGAAAACTGTACGAAGATCTTGTAAATGACCCCCTCTTTTCTTTGTCTTAACCACAAGGTCATCGACATAACACTCAACAATTTTGTGAAGAATGTCATCGAAGATCCTTTGCATGGCACGCTGGTATGTTGCCCCCGCATTCTTAAGTCCAAAAGGCATAACTTTGTAACAATAAATACCTTTTGGGGTGCGGAATGCAGTTAACTCTTCGTCTTTTGGAGTCATCCTAATCTGATTATACCCAGAATAACAATCCATAAAAGAGAGAGCTTCATGTCCGGTTGTTGCGTCCACAGTGAGCTCCGGGATAGGAAGAGGAAAATCATCCTTTGGACATGCCTCGTTTAGGTCACGAAAATCCACACAGATTCTTATCTGCCCATTCTTCTTTTTTACTGGCACAATACTCGAAATCCATGTCGGATACTTGACCTCCCGAATAAATCCCACGTCAATCAATTTGTTGAGTTCTTCTTCTATCTTTGGGATAAGTTCTGGACGGAAGAAACGTTGAGATTGTTTAATTGGACGTGTCCCATGTTTGACAGCAAGGTTATGAACTGCAATTTTAGGGTCAAGACCTGGCATTTCCTTGTATGTCCAAGCAAATACGTCCTTGTATTCTGACAGCAATTGAAAGTATTTATTTTCTTCTGAGGCACTTAAGAATGAACTAACAAAAACTGGTTTAGGCTGGTCTATCGTCCCCAAATTGAATTCCTTGAGTTGATCAACGGTCGCTTGCCCCCCGTCTTCTAGTGTTGAAGGAGCTTCTTTGATCTCATCATCAGAATCTGATTGTTCTTCGACAACAATGTGATAAGCAGTGGCATAAAATATTTCATCCTTCTGTCCATCCGCGTCGGACTCCTCAGACTGGGCAGTGAACACAATAGTTCGTCTTTTCGCTTTTAGTGTAACGTCATTAGTGACATCCACCTCTGTTTTACGTTTCATTCGTGAAGGAATCAAACTCCGAACGTCACTATCTTTCACTATGTTGGCGCCAGTTCTCCCCAATTCTTTTTTCTCATTTCTCGTTACCAATACCTCTCTCGGAGCTTTAATTCGAGAAAAGATAGACTTTCGAGGTTGAGGTTGTGAAGATCTTTTTCTTTGGGTAGGAGAATTTATTCTCTTAAAGACTGAAGTACATGGTGAATTATTGACATGTGAACTTGAGGTATTCAATTTTTGAGTTGACGAGCCCAACCTGTCGAATACAGATATTCTAGTGCGTGAAACCTCTACACGATCAAAAACTGACTTGTTAGAAACAGAATGTCGATCTTCGCTGTCACCAACCTCTTCAATGCCAATGTACAAAGTGTTCAACTTTTTATCTTTCTTTGTGATTTGGATGCGAATAGGTTTAGTTGATGCGAAACCAAGACCAGTCTTGGGCGGAATTACCCTATGCCCTTGTTCCCTCAATTTCTTTTGTGTCTCATTAAGGCCGTGTATTTTCTCACCAGTAAGTTCCGGACTGAGCTTTCCAAGGCCTGTGGGATTTGCAAAATCATACCCAGACTTAGCCAAAAGTTTGTATGCCTTTGGATCGAACCCTTCATCAGTTCTTTGTATTGGAAGGAATCCATGTTCAACTGGAGCTTTTGATGGTCGGACGAATCCTTTCAACGGAAGTTTAGTAGGAGTAGACTTTTCAATCTTCGTGAGGGGAAGAGTTAATTCTTCTCTCAGGCATTGTAGATCTTCTTTTTCTTTTGTGCGAGACAGCTTTAACTTAACTTCTTCCGTTTCAAGTACCTCCACGACCGGTGATTGCCCTTCTCGTCGTTGAGATTTTGGAACATACTTGAAAATTGGTGTAGTACGATGTGTTTTAACCACGACCTCTTGCTTTTGAGTTACCTTTGTACTGTCTATCACCGAGACATCTAAAGGGATGGACGACACTTCTTTTATTTTTGTAGACTCAACCTCTTGTGTAGATGGAAGGTTTGTTGTAGAGACGCTCAAAGATGTGTCTTGCTCAATGTAAAACTTTGCATCTGCAAAATGGGCTTCTACTTCAGCAAATGGCTTGTTATCTGCCATCACTGTCTGTACACCATTCTTGCAGAACTTGAAACACTGATGAAGAGTTGATGGAACAACACCATTGTCATGCACCCAAGGTCGTCCTAACAACAAATTGTAGGATGTCTTTGCATCAATTACGTGGAATAAGGTTTCAGCTTGCAACCCTTCAATTGTTAGGTTTACACGAATCATGCCAATAGTTCTCTGCCCACCTTGATTAAAACCTTGAATGATGAGGCGACTACGAGCCAAATCGTCAACTGTGATGCCAAGATTATTCATTGTAAATTTCGGCATGAGATTCACTGCAGAGCCCCCATCAATAAGGATGCGATTTACCTTTCGCTCCCTTATGTATCCGGAGACAAAAAGAGGACGGTTGTGTGGCTTTGATCCCAGTTGAAGGTCTTCATCAGTGAAAGTGATTGTTGCACAGCATGAGTCTGATGTAGCTCTAACCCCATCTTCGTCGTTGGATTCTTCGATGGTGATCGTGTGTTTCTCAAGCTTTCCTATACTTTGGACTTCACTTTGACTCTTATCACTTTCGAACTCCGAATCGATCCTCACAGTTGACACCATGTAAGTTGGCACAATTTCATCATCGAGATATCCTTTTGGAAAGAAATCACGTAAAGTAACGGGTTTGCAAATTTCTTCACCCAATCTTGTATGTTTTGTCAATGCCGTCTTATTGGCACATTTCCCATTCTGGACATATTTCTCAGGGGTATATCGAGACTTCTTTTTCTTTTGCCCCCTGTTGAAGTGGCTGGTCAGAGGAACATGAGCTTGTTGCTTTCGTCGTCTCCTCGTCACCAAGGTCCATCCTTCGTCATCGTGTTGGAGAAGTTTATTCTTATTTGTTGGATTGTCAAGAATCCTACCTTGGGGGAGGTATATCTGAATTGGTTCGAATGAACCAAATTGAACAGTTGTGGAACAGATACCAGAGCTTAAAAATAATTGGTGATGAGCACAAGTCTGCTCGAACTTTGAACACGGGAATACGACAGCAGTATGATTTGAAGTTGCTATCTCGTCTGTGTCTAACAAGATCTTTCCTTGCTTTGCCAAGTTCATCACTATTTCCTTGAAAATGAAACACTTCTCAGTTGGGTGACCGACAATACGATGATATTTGCAGTATTTTGGGTCATCAACACGTCCCATTTCTTGAGGGCGCTTACATTCTGGAAGTTCAATAACTTTACTTTCAAGTAAGCATTCCAATATGTCAGGAACATCAGAGTCTGGGAATGGGTATTCCTTCATCTCTAATTCTTTGAGCGTCGGACGTTGGTTTTGCTTCTCTTGAAACTGTCGTGGCTTATTGTCTTCTTTTCTCTTATCTTTGACAGCAACCTTTATCGGGACAGCAGAGACAATCATGGATTCTTTGGCAGGACCCTTCGACGATTTTACCACCTTCTTTTCATCCTTTCTATCTTTGCGTGGCTCTGAAATCAAAGAATCTTTGCCTCCACGGGTTTTAATGCTAATCTCCATATCATGTGAGCGTGTTGCCAATTCTTCGAAGGTGCGAGGCTTTATACCTTGAAGAATATAAAGGAGGTCCCAATGCATACCTTGCATACACATTTCGACAGCCGAGAATTCTGTCAACCGATCCTTGCAATCCAAGCTAAGTGCTCGCCACCGATTGATATAGTCCATTACAGGCTCGTCTTTCCATTGTTTTGTGTTAGTCAACTCTATCATACTAACAGTGCGGCGAGTGCTGTAGAACCTATTTAGAAATTCTCGTTCCATTTATTCCCAACTGTCAATCGATTCAGATTTTAAATCAGTATACCACTCAAAGGCATTTCCCTTAAGGGAACGAACAAACTGTTTAACCAGTAAATCCCCCTCAGTTCCAGCATTGTTGCAAGTTTCAACGAAATGAGCAATGTGTTGTTTTGGGTTGCCCTTTCCATCAAACTGTTGGATCTTCGGAGGTTGGTACCCCGCAGGCATCCTCATGCTATCAATTCTCCTTGTGTAGGGTTTTGAGTACATGAGAGTGCTTTGAGGAGCGCCGCCATACTGTGCTCGGATTGTGTTCGTTATCATATCCTGCAATTGTTGGACAGATAGCGAAGCGACTGGCGAGGCATAGTTAGTTTCGTCAGCCACGTGTCCTGACGCAGCTGTGTGACGACGATCCTTTGATTGGGCCCCTTGAAGGGCTGAATTTGAGGTATTTGCGGGCAGTTGTGTTGACTCGTCAGGATTCTGGACTTCAAGCTTACTCAATAGCGCGGCAATCTGCATGTCCTTCTCTTCAACAGTTTTCGTAAGGTTCTCGATTGCGCGCGCCATCGTCGCCAGTTGGTCTTCCACCGAGGCTGTTCCAGTCATCATGGCTGCGACAATATTCGAATAGGAAAGACCTTGAGAATCAACATTCCTTGAAGTGACTGAATGTTCTGAAATCTCAGGTAACGAATCTGAGAGTGAACCAACGCTAGAGTTGGCGTCAGAGACGGAGTGAGGTGAATGTGGTGGCGCCAATTTTTCTGGGACAACACCAAAATTCTTTGGCGCCTGAGGATCACAGGTGTTCACATGTTGAATTTTCACACCCATTGGTTTAGCAGGATTGATTTTCACCAAATCTTGCTGATTCTTGAGCGAAGCAATTGTTTTGGCCTTGCTACGCGTCATTGGACCTGCTGAGGTGCTGCTAGCACTTGACAGGTTCCTGGTACTTTTGCCACTACTTGCTGCAGTTTTGATGTTGGTCACTGTAGCAGTGGTGTCTTTTGCAGTTTTCTTGTTTGTAGCCGGAACCTTGGAAGGAGCCATAGATTCTGATGAACGGAGTTTGGGAGATATGATGTAGGAGACAGAGATGAGAGGCAGAGATGGTCCCACCGGGCGTGCCAGAAATTTGTACACACAAATTTCGTATCCGAAAATATAGGAACGAAAATTGGTAACAAATGAACAATTTTATTAATTTAAGAAAAAGGGGTACAATCCTCTGTAAATCTTTACAAAAGAAATATGAAGATAATGTCCTCTGATTCGATCTCCTTGGTGATCCGGCTTCAAGGGCTGCACGAGCTTGATCTTGAGTTGGATTGAAACTTTGGTGAAGAACGGCACGTGGATGATGTGCTTGTTGTTCTTCTCTTCAGGATTTGTGTGTTTTGGATTTTAAGTGAAGAGTTCTGCAGAGCTTCAGCTTTTTCTGAGAATCTTCTGGTCTCCTCTTCCTCATCTTTGGACCTTTATTTATAGGCTCACCGGAGGGATAGATTTGTAACTTTCTGTTCCTTTGATAATTATCCTATAATTATCATTTATGATAATTTTAATAATCATCCAATATAATATATATATATATATATATATATATATAATTATCCATTAAACCCATTTTTAAGTGGGCTTAGACTTCTCAGATAATTTAGACCAGCCCATAACTCATTTATTTGTAGTGGATCTGATCTTTAAATTATCTGACTCATTGGGCCATATTTTAAAGTGGGCTAAACTGAAGATAAGCCCAAATTATATTTTGGGTTTATTTTGTAATTTTTTTTAATGTCTACAATTCTTATTTATTTTTGTTGTCTTTGCTTAAAATAAAGGATTACACAACTTCCAACAAAACTAAATATTTTAAAAATTAATAATTTTTGAAATATATATACACATAAGTAATATAATATAATATACTAATAATTAAGTGTAGTATAATCGGGGTGAGTTTTAAATGGGGTAGGGCGACCTTGCCCCGACCCCACCCTGAAATCGTCCAAGTTTTAAATAACAAATCTGTCCCATTTGAATAAACAGTTTTTCAAACCCGCTTTATATGGGGTGGGGCGGGTCTCCGTCGGGTTGGGAATTTTTGCCACCCGACCTGCCTATAATTTGGGGTCTCTCTCACAAACGGTGCAAAGCATTTGAGTTTATACTGGAAACAAAATTTGTCTCTGTGATATTTACCCTTCATTGTATTATAACACACCAGCGTATATGGCTGCAAATGAACCGAGCTTTCGACAAATAACTCAAACTCGGCTTGAGTTGGGCTCGGTTTGTGTTCATTTATTTAATAAATGAACCGAGCTCAAACAAAATATATATGTTTAATAAATAAATGAATCAATCTCAAGCAACCCTCTACTCGGCTCGTTAGTTCGTAAATGTGTTCATGAACAAGTTCATTAAATAGGCTCAATTATAGTTCGTGAATATATATATATAGCATTGTTCAGTTGCTCCCTGGTGTGTAAGAAGTAACATACGCGAATTCAATTTCAGTCATTGAATTTCATCTAATGACTGAATTGAATACTACCAATTAAACACAAATTCTAGTTTTTTTGACCATACAAAACCACCTAAAAAAGTATTTTAAATAAAAAAAACTCTCTAAAACAAATAAGAGAAATTATTATATACCACGGGATTCCGTGTATTGGGGGGAATACCACCATTAATAAAATTTTGCATTGTATTTGTTCTTATAATAATGGAAAAGGGAGTTTTATTATTGATCTTATTTATTTTGGATTGTTTTTTTTATTTGAAATACTTTTTAGGTGGTTTTGTACGGTCAAAAAACTATAATTTGTGTTTAATTGGTAGTATTCAATTTCAGTTATTGGATGAAATCTAACGACTGAAATTGAATTTGCGTATGTTGCTCCTTACACACCAGGGAGCGAACAGCGCTCTATATATATATATATTAAATATCTTCATAAGATTAGGCCATGCATTTTCTTTTAAACTTTTAAGTTTAGTCCGGCCCAACCCAAACAATAAAATGACTAACCATTTTAAAATAAAATAGACCAAAGTCCAAGAGAATTAAAACAGCCCAAAGCCCATGTTCTGAAAGCCCACTTCAATATAATCTTTAACCAGTCTTTTACTCTCAAACCCTAGCCGCACTCCTCTCTTTACATCCCAATTAACGTCTGCCGATCTACTCTCTCTCTCTCTCTCTCTCTCGTTGCATGGGAGGATCAAAGATGGTGACGATGGATTTGGTGAGATCAGAGTGCTAGCTTTGGCGAGATCCGAACGGTGGTTTTGGCGAGATCGGTGACTTTCCAGGTATTTCTACTTCTTATAATTTTGTATGAGATTTCTTTTGATGGATATTTTGTTTTAGACAGATCCGTGCATGTGTGTGTGTTTTGTGTGGAAAATGTGTGTATGTTTAGATCTGTGTTGCCGTGCATATGTGTGTATTTTGTGTGTATTATGTGCATCACTATACGAGTTTCGAACCGAGCTTGAAAAGCTCTTGAACAGGACCAAGCCGAGCTCGAACACTTCAGGCTCGAGCAGCCTGCTGCACTGCTGAGCCGAGCTCAAACATGCTACTACTCTGATCGGCTCGGCTCGGCTCGATTGCAGCCCTATTCGCAACGCAGCACAAAACACGCAATAAAAAAACTTGTCAATCCATTATAGGTCTACGTCTTTTTATCATGTAGTCGATCGCGTAGGATTATTATAACTTGACCAAATTTGCAACCATAACATTATCTCGCTCGTCGTCAGGAACAATCGGAGCCAAAATACTGATTCAATCAATCAATCAGAGACGTCTCTGAGATCACAGTTACCACTCGAAAAAGCTCCAACCCTCTGTTTGAACCTCCTCGTCCGATCCGGCTACTCCGGAGTCCGGACCCACCCGGTTCTTATATTCGCATACCATTAGGTTCGTCACTCTTCATCGAACCCTATTTCGATCTGAAATATGTTTTCAATTCGCTGTTACCCTTCTCCTTTTTTCTTTTGTTTAATTTTGCTGCTATCTTAGATCACCAATCAAACTCTGTATTGTCTTAGTTACTTCTTGATTCAGATTTTTCGAATTATTGTATATTTTCCCCGATTTTTAATCAACTATCGAGGTAAATTATGTGTTTAGAAAGCAACATATGTACTCTCGAAATTTTAACAAATGATGCTTTATTTTACGTCAATTTTTCAGAGCCATTGATCGAAAGTTTACTACTTGTTGTCATCCTTTTCAGTGTTGCAACATTTGTTTTGATAGATTCTTATAGATTCTAGGGTCTAACATGTAGTATACTACTTAAACTACTTTAACATCTAAGTTTTGTATACACAAGTGTTACAAGTTAGTCTCGGGTTCAGTTTTGAAGGTCTCTAACCTCTTGATATTCGAATTGGGAAGCAAGTTGGTTTCATATTTTCTTTCGTTATGTATTAAACCCTAAGATCAAGATTGATTTTAGACTAAGCTTTTATGATACTCTTGGTCAAGCCCTATTTTATGGTAATCATCACCAGCTGGTCTACACCAAGAATAGTCAGCATAAATCAGCTAGTGTTAATTTTCAGGGTCACTTTACCTCTGCTAGTTACATCATTCAGTTCTAAGGACTGCATCGTGTATGGCTTGACCAATCAACGATATTAGTTTAGTCTGCTGTTGACAAAGTCTTAAGAGTGTATAAGTTGGGGTCATAATAATTTTGTTAGTACCAATTTGACATGTCCTCTGCAAATTAGATCTTGACTCTGTAGACTCCTTGCTGTTCCACTGTTCATTTTCTTCATTCATACGGACACTTTGATGTGTAGAATCAGACAGTATTGGCTACACACGAGTTGTTCCATGAGCTAGTGGAATGTCAGAGTTTCAAAGTATAGGAGTCCAAGTCACGCGTTAATGCAAGAAAATATATGCACACATACATACCCATGTATCCAATCACACACATTTTCTGGTACTGTTTTTCCTTATAACGAACTAACCATGGGAAGTGGGTATTGTGGAAAATCATAATGTTAAGTGGGCTTTATGGTGTTTTTGTATAGAAATAGTCTAGGGGGATCAAATTGCTACGTTTACATGGATTGTGTAAACTCCTTATTCCATTGACTCAGCTATTTTCTTAAGAGTACGGTGCATGGTGTGGAGTTGTTTATAGGGTTTAATTTAATAATTTGTTGATTTTTGTGCTGGTTAAATAGAGGAAAGTATGGAATTAAGGTCCTGAAATACTGATATGTGTTACTGCTAACAGACATAATACATACATCAATGGAGACATAATATATATATATGGAGTGAAATAATTCTAAGTTGACAAGAATGTTTCAACACAAATATTTTCAGTAATATAGAGTGATACTAGTAATATAATACATAAAAATAACAAATTTTGGAAACACAAATATAACGAGTAAAGAGAATTGGGAGAGGCATGCAAAGCGTTGTCCTAAAACCGCAAACCTCCCTACGTGCTGGTATAAGTGGTCTTATGCGACTCCAAGATACAACCCTAATCTGCTAGTGGACAAAGATGCACCCGCTTTGTGTTGAATTGCCCAAGAATGTATATATAAAAATAGGTAAAATATTTGTAAAGAGTATTAGGAGAAATATTAATAGCAAAATGAGAGTAAACTTTTTCATATTCAATCTCCTAGAGAGACCCAACTTTTATAGATGTCGAGAGAGTGTCTAATGTTCACCTTATCTGACCAATAGTCACTTGGGCTATTTTAAAGCAACATTCATATATGACGTGCCTATCGCCAACATACACTCAACAATTACAAATAATAAGATTAAGTCAAATAAAATTCTCTCTTAAAAAATGACACGTGGAGGAACTTTTAAAAACTTCTCCTAATATATCTAACAATCTCCCACAAGTTTTAAAACTTATTTAAAATAAATAAAAAAATAAATTATATAAGGGCAACATTATACTATGCAATAGGTGTGGTTTCTTTCGGACTTGAACTTTCACTTAGTGTTGACAACTTCCATTTGAGATATCTAAGAGACTAGGTCTTGCTCTCGATCCCTTAAGCCAAACTTCAATATGTCACACACACAGTATTGACTATAGGCTAGGTGTGTAGGGTAGCGCTTATAATGGCCATGCGCTTGTATCTTGCTTCTCATGAGAGTTTCTAAAAAACAACCCAATTCTTGTAATCGCGGCCTCACAACAACTCGTACTTAGGTGAGTCTTCCAAGAATATATGTGACCTATACCCTACGCATAGTTGTTAAAGGCTCAAGGCGCACCGAGGCGCTAAGGCCTCTTGGAGCCTGAGGCGCGAGGTGCAAGGCGAGGCACGCGCTTAACTGAAGCGAGGCGCAAGTTGATTTATTTATTTATTTTTAAAATAATATTTGTAGCCAACATCTAGCAATACAATGCTAACAACAATCAAACCTTACAAATACAATAGGCACTATAGGCAAGCAACAATAAAAAGCCTAATTTCATATTTCATAAATCATAATGGTCATTAAGCTATGCAATTTGGTCTTCTTCTTATTATTAAACAGAGGCATTATTATACAATGAAACAATGAAAATATCAGACATTATTATACAATTAAACAGAGCAGATCAGCAGAAGAAAAAAAAAAACAGGAATGATTCGAATGAAAACAACAGGCATTATTATAGAGAAGAAAGAGAGTACAATGTCTACACACTGAAATTCTGAAGAAGAAAGACAGAGCTGAAGAATAAGAGGAAAGAGAGAAGAGAGTCTCTAGTATGAAATTCAAGAGAGAGAAGAGAGAAGAAGAATAGGGTGGGGGAAACAGAGAAGAAGAAGAAGAAAGGGGAAGAGAGAGAATAGAGAAGAAGAAGAAACAGGGCCGAAGAAAAAAAATAGAGAAGAAAGGGGAAGAGAGAGAGGAGAGAAGAAGAAGAAGAAGAAGGGCGAGAAAGAGAAGAAGAACAGAGCAGAAGAAAAAAAAACAGAGAAGAAGGGGAAGAGAGAGAAGAGAGCAGAAGAAAAAAAAACAGAGAAGAAGGGGAAGAGAGAGAAGAGAGCAGAAGAAAAAAAAACAGAGAAGAAGAAGAAGAAGAGAGAGAAAGAGAGAAGAAGAAGAAGAACGGAGTAGAAGAAAAAAAACAGAGAAGAAGAAGAGAGAGAAAATCAGAGAAGAAGAAGAGACAGATTTTATCGGAGGAGAGAGAGCTTGCCGGAGGAGACTGGAGAGTCGATTCAGTTGAAGCTTGTAATCTGCTTAGTCGAAGTATTTGTTTGCCCTAGCGAAGGAAGGCTTTGTTTGGGTGTTTCGTCACTTTAGTGTTTATTTTGCAATTATAGTGTGTATTAGAGTCCACAGTAAAAAAATATCTAACCAATCATATTGCAACAAATATAAAAAAAAAGAAAAAGTCAAATAATTCAAAGAGGCGTGCCCCAATAGCGCCCCGAGCCTCGTTGCGCCCCTACAATTGGCGCACGCCTCATTAAAGGCGCCTTGCCTCAGTCCCTAACAGGCGTAGGGGCTGTGCCTCGCTGCGTCCCGTGCCTTAAGCGCGCGCCTTTGACAACTATGCCTTGCGAGAGTGCCCGCCTCGGATTCATTTAGGGAAATACCCTTCCTAACATCACATAACACAACACTATGCTATAGGGATGGTAGGAGAGAATCTATGTGAGAAACCTCCTAATAAAAGAGTTGCTGTAAATGAGTCACGTAGTGGAGATTGTTTTTACTAGGAGTGTTCAAAAAATCCGTGAATCCAAACCAAACCTGTCCAAACCGATCCAAACCATGGCTAATCCGTTGGTAATGGTTCGGTTATGGATTTAAAAGTGCAAATCCGTTGGCAACGGTTCGGTTCACAAATTGGTGTCTGAACGAACCATGGCTAATATATTATTTATAAATATATTTTATATATGATATATATACTAGTTTAAATATATTATTCTTTTAACCCTACACAGTGTTATACACTAGGCTACACTACTGATATATAGTTATATACACTAGTTTAAATATATGATATATACACTAGTAACACTAGTTTAAATAATAAATATTATTCTTTAATTTCTTTCAGCGTGAAAAGTACTGATATATAGTTATCTATTGATTATTCTATAACACTACTGATAGTCTGATATAACTTATATACACTTTCAACTTGAAAAGTGAAAACCCTACAGTTTGATACAACTTGTGTTTCTGTCACAATATCTATTTTTTATGCTACTTTTTTGTTTTCTTTACGTTTCTGTCTTGTTGATTCTTAGGTTTTGCTAGCCTAGTCACACACTGTCTTAATTTTTCTCTAATATACCAATGTCTATTTTGAATCACTAAGAAAATAACATCATATTAATTTACTAACTGTGTTTATTATTGAGTAGGTCCAATCCGAACCGAACCAATCCGTTTTCTAACGGTTCGGTTCAGATTGAAAATTAACCAATCCGTAGACCACGGTTCATATTAGGTTTAGTGTCTAATCCGAATCAATCGGAACCGTGGTCACCCCTAGTTTTTACTCGTTGAACCTTCTTCATGAGATCTCCAATAAAAAAAGACAAGTTACCTCTGTAGGTAACTCCCTTATGGGCTTAGGCTCATCCCCTTCGACATGTCTAGGATTGTGCTCTTAGAACTTCAAGGACCCTCGCATAATTCTCCTTAAAGTATACACATAATCCTAGTAGAGAACATTGGGTGGCTTTAGAGAGAGTCTTTAGATACCTTCGAGGAACTATGGATTATTCAATGTGTTATAGAGGTATTCTGACTGTTGTAGAGGGATATAGTGTTGCTAATTGGATTACCGACAACTTAGAGGTGAAATCTACTAGTGGCTATGTGTTTCTCCTAGGTGGTGCTGATATATCTTGGGGTTCCAAAAAGCAAACTATTATCTCTAGAAGCACCATTGAGTCTGAGCTTATAACTCTAAATATTGCTTGTACTGAGGCTGAGTGGATTAAAAGCCCACTACCAGAGATACCTATAATGAGTAAACCTATACCTGCCATAGCTATACAGTGTGATTGTAAGGCAACCATGGATCTAGTAAGACAATCTCATGTCAATAAAAAGATGAATAGGCACATTCAAGTAAGATATAAGTTTGTAAGAAGCCTATTGAGTAGAGACATTGTCTTGCTAGAATGCATAAAATCAGAAAAGAATATAGCCGACAATTGACCAAGGGGCTATCTAGGAGCGCATTCCTAGACATGTCGAGGGGAATGGTCCCCTAAGCCCATAAGGGAGTCACCTAGAGAGGTCGTCCTTTGTGATTGGAGGTCACATGAAGAAGGTTCAACGGGTAGAAACAATTTGCACTTCGTGATGCATTTATATCACTATTTTATTAGGAGGTTTCTCACATAGATTCTCTTCTACCCATCCCTATGGCATAGTGCTGTTTTATGTGATTTTGTTGTTGATGATTGATAGCTCTCTGAGTTGCATTCTTATCTTTTGCGTTCATATTAAGATAGAGAAAACGGAAGTCGCTTGCCTGAACTTGCGCCCCGAACTTCAAAAAGTCAAAAGAAAATGGGCTAAAGCATGGAACCTCGGCCATATGTATTGTCAGGGGCGGTTAGGAACGACATTGCCCTAAATGAATTGGAGGCAGGCATACTCTTGAGACTGCAAGACTACTGCTATTACAATTTCTCCAGCTACGCTTCACAAATATTTTACCTATTTTTAAATATATGTTTTTGGGCAATTCAACACATGGCGGGTGCATTTTTGTCTTCTTTGGACATGCTGATGGATAAGGGTTGAATCTTGGAGTCACATAAGACCGTTTATACCTACACGTAGGGAGGCAAGTATGGAATTGAGGTCCCGAAAAACTGATATCAGGAATTATTTAATATTATACCTCTTAGATAGAATAATTATTGAGATCCAAGTGGGCTCAATCATTTTTAGATTAAAGTAAGATGTATAGGATTGGTTGTTGAACCAAGATGTTTCGATGATATCCAGATGTTTCACAATTTTGTGGATTGTGTGGGAAAGTTAATCAAGACTATTTGAAGAAGCTAAATGATTCAGCATTTGAGTCATTATTGTTACACTTGTAGGAATCCTGATTTTGTATTTTATTTATCTGTTCTCTTTTTCCTTTTATCTGTAGAATTATTATGGTGATATATTGGTTTTATTGAGTTTATGGTCTTTATATTGAGTGGATGGAGATGTAAAATTCATATTTGGGAAAATGCTTTATTGAGTTGAGATGGTTCGAGTATTATGACGATCTATTGAGTAACGTCCTTCTCTATAAATATCAATCCATTGCTTAATTTTCTTTTCTGCTTAGATCTTTGGCAAGATGTCCGGTCAAAGCCAGCGCCTGAATGTAGTTCCTACTGTCACAGTGCTTGGGGTAATGAAGGCCCGCCTTGTTGGTGCTACAAGAGGTCATGCTCTTCTCAAGAAGAAGAGTGATGCTTTAACTGTGCAGTTTCGTCAAATTCTCAAGAAGATTGTTTCAACAAAAGAGACAATGGGAGAAATCATGAAAACATCCTCCTTTGCCCTAACTGAAGCTAAATATGTTGCTGGTGAGAACATCAAGCACATTGTCCTTGAGAATGTCCAGAATGCATCCCTCAAAGTTCGATCCCGGCAAGAGAATGTTGCAGGTGTGAAGCTCCCCAAGTTTGAGTATTTCACTGAAGGTGAGACAAAGAATGATCTGACTGGATTAGCAAGAGGTGGCCAGCAGGTGCAAGCTTGTCGTGCTGCTTATGTGAAAGCCATCGAGGTTCTTGTTGATCTTGCTTCTCTCCAGACATCATTCTTGACACTTGATGAGGCGATCAAAACCACAAATCGCAGGGTCAATGCCCTGGAAAGTGTTGTGAAGCCAAGGTTAGAAAACACAATAACTTACATAAAGGGGGAACTTGATGAGCTTGAAAGGGAAGATTTCTTCAGGTTGAAGAAAATACAAGGATTTAAAAAGAGGGAGATTGAGAGACAGCTTGCAGCTGCCAAACAGTTTGCTGACGAGCAGGTCGCGGAGAAAGTTTCTTTGCAGAAAGGTATTTCAATTGATTCAGCACATAACTTGTTGTCTGCTGCTATGGAGAAAGATGAGGACATAATTTTCTGATGTGGAGGTGAGTTTATTTGTTTTCTGCTATTTTGTGTGGCTTCAACTCTGCTGCTTGTTTTATGACGGAAGATTTCTTATATCTAATTCGATGGATAAGTTATGTGTTGGGAGTAAAAGCTTAATGTACATGCCTAGTTTATTGAATTAAATTATGACTAGAATTATCCATCTCATGGTTTCGAGAATACATTTTACTTGAAAGTGTCTTGTTTATTGTTACAAGGTGAGTTTTTCTTGTTCAATTACCCAAAAAATGGTGAATTCTTCTTGTACGGTTTTCATCTATTACTGGGTGATTAATTGAGGTCATGCTAGTTCTGCACTCCAATAATGTGTTTGATACCCATTCAACGACACATTTGCCAAAGTCATGCTTATAAAATTTCATTATTTTATTGATATACAAATAACTGGTGGTCAAAATTTTAAACTAGAAGATTAAACAAATTTTATATTCAGAAATATATTAAGAGAATTTTGTTAGTACTGAGCAAGAGGCTATAATACAACTGTCGGCCTATTAGTTTTCCTTTTCAGAAAGTGCAAATGTAGAGGGACATCATAGTGAAAGTAGGATGGTGAAGTATTGTACTTACTTTTATTAACCAAAGCTCAAAGGTTTCCTGAATTTTGGGTCAATCATCAATTGAATTTTGTTGTGGGAGTTGCATTTTCATGGAAGATTCTGAAACTTAATGCTGCAAATTGATTGTGGCTAGTCAGGGACGGACCAAGAATCTTCACTTGGAGGGGCCAAAGTTGTGGCACGGAAATAAAATTTAAAAATTATAATTTGTAATATATTGTCCTTTATAATAGAAGTATTAGTACAAATTCTTAATATAAAAGAAGATCTAGCAAGATTACTAATCAATCACATTAGATGCTTAAAATACTCTCCCATAAAACTTGTGAGATAGACACCTGAATTTAAAGATGATGTAGCTTTTTGGTTTCTGGTAAATTAGTAAATTAGTATGATCGTCTGAAATTAATTTTTGTAGACAAATTGATCTCTTGTTTAGGATCAGGGGTGTGCTACAAACATACAAGGAGTCAATCCGCCATAGTTTTGTCCAAACTATCGATTCTTTTCCGCAATTTTGGTTTTTGATTGAAGCCGGGTTTTGAGTCGTTCTCACATATTTTTATGTTTCATTGTCCTTAAATATGGCCCTAAGTACTGTAGTTTGGGGCATATTGATATGAGTTATGTATCGATGGCTTCAACCCTGCTAATAAAGCACTGTTACTTTCGTTGCCTTCTGGTGCTTAAATGAAAAGTTTTAGTGCAAGTTCAACACTTAAAAGCAGGATGATTTTCATGTTTTATCTTGTTGTGGAGATCAGAGCTTCTAGTAAGCTTGCTGTAACTACTACTTTCAATCCCCTTTCAAATTGTATGAAGAAAACACACTTCATTTTTACAAAGTTTTTGAGAAGAATTAATTTATTATATTAAGCTCTGCTTAATTTGCCAACTAGGTATACAAAGCTAGGTTTGAGGGCACTTGCTTAAATTTCATTGAAAGAGATTGGCTGCAGATTGTTATGGATGACACGGACGTGTTTCTCTTCTGCAAATTACTTGTAGTTCAAGATTGTTCAATCCCTATGATATTGTAGAACCAAACAGATTTCAGTGTGTTATTTAGCTAACATATACGTAATAGATGAATAATGTTGGTTTTGTTATTTTTTTTTCTTTTCTCAGTACCTACTATTAACATTTCACAGATGCCTAGCATTCTGACTATAAATATCTTCTCTGTTAGTTTTTAATTCATACCCTCCTGAATCTGCATTGTTCTTGAGATGTAGGTCATTTGCCTAACCAGTTGAAACATATATGGAGAGACATTATGTTTCTTCTATGTATTGATAACTATTTAAGGTGTTTGCCTTTCAATATATATATCTATATCTATATCTATACTACTATTAAAAGTATAAAAGAGTTTTTCAGTTTCAGTACACTATTTTTTTTTTAAATTAAAAAAATAGAATTATCCAAGGAAAACTCTATCCTTTTTTATTTTGAAATTAAAAAAATAGAATTACTCAAGCAAAATTCTTTATTTTTATTTCTAATTTTTAAATTTAAAAAAGCAAAACCCTTTGCTTTTTTATTTTTAAATTAAAAAAATAGAATTACCCAAGCAAAACTCTTTCTTTTTATTTCTAAAATTAAAAAAATATATAATAAAATGTAATTATTCATGCAAAACCCTTTCTCAAGCAAAATCCTAAACACCTATAAAATTATTCTTCTTTTTTGCTACAGTTTTCCATTCTTCCTCTTCGCTTTCATTTTTTTTTCGGCTTTCATCAACACGGCTTTCAGTTTTCTCTCGGATTTTATCAATAACTATTCGATTCGGTTTCGTCTTGGCTTACATATGAGTTCTTTTCTTTGACGTTTTTTTTCTTAGTCATTATTTGCTATTAGCTTTTGAAATCAAAATTTTTTAATAAAAAATTATTGTAATGAGTCATGTTAATAAACAAACACATTGAATAATAGTTTAACTTATGTAAAATTTTAATTTACACACTTGCATCGCACATGCTTTAAACTAGTATATATATATATACATAAATGATCTCTTGTTCACACGTGAGTAAAAAATTCTCACACCATGTATGGTAACCATACACTTAGGTAATATCCAACTGTTACCGTGTGTAGATATTAAGAGTTTATTGATAAATAGCTATTATAATCACGGACTGTATGAAGATCAATAAGCTACGTTACAATCTATGAAGCGCGGATACTTCCCCGGAGGTGCCGTGGCCGTATCGAATACGTATCCGATACGGATACGGCCAGGATACGGCCGGACACGTATCGGATACTCCTGGAAAGTATCCGTTTTTTTTAAAATAATTTTTTTATTTTCGGATACGGCAGGATACGGCACGGATACGGCATGATACGGCCAGGATACTTCTCGGATACGTTTGATTTTTTTTTTGTTAATTTTTTTTTAAAGATGGTAGCCATATTGTAATATTAAAATTTAAAAAGCTTAGTTAAAATGTGGGGTTTAATTTGTAATAAATTAAAAGATCTTTAATGTTGAAAAAAAAAGATCATTTAAGTTAAAACTTAAAACTTAATTTGTGTTCTATTAATTTTTTTGTATAATATATAAAATATATATATATATATATATATATATATTTGCCTTATCCCGCCGTACTCGTATCCTATTTTTTTGAGATTTGTCGTATCGCCGTATCCATATCGTGTAGTATCCGTATCCCGTATCCGTATCCGTGTTTCATAGGTTACAATGCTTAATTGTTATATTTGAATATATATATCATTTTTCTTTGGTATTGTTTAATCAGGACTACTTTTTCGGTCTTTCATGTTGGTTGTATCCGTATCGTGTAGTATCCGTATCCTATATCCGTATCCGTATCCGTGCTTCATAGGTTAGAATGCTTAATTGTTATATTTGAATATATATATCATTTTTCTTTGGTATTGTTTAATCAGGACTACTTTTTCGGTCTTTCATGTTGGTTGTATATTTCATGTTGGTTGTATGGTCCATCATTTAGTTGGACTGGCGCTTTGGGCTTACTCACAAATTGGGCTAACTATTTATTGACCAACAGTATTCGAATCCCACACACTAGTCTGTGCTCTAGGCTTAGTAATCTACACATCCATCATGTCTCTGGCCTCTGATTTGTATAATTTTATGGATTCCATGGTAAGGCTGGGCTTGGGTCATGGCCCATTTTTGAGTCCATCAATAGATGGACTTTTCAATGGCAATGCCAGTATTTTGAAACTAACACATATAGTTTTAGGGGTAAAATGCATTAAAAAAAAATCGTTTCAAAAATTTGCAAAAAAACTTCCTTCATGTTCACTTTGTACTCCTATAGTTTGTATTTTGTGTAAATCAACTCATTTGAGCGAAAAACGCTCTTTAAAAGAAGATTTATAAATTATACTTTTTTATTTTATTATCATTTTGTGACCGAGATAAAATAAAATAAAATAAAAACATGTGGCGTAGTTTACAAAAAAAAAAAAATGTCGTCTTTTTTTTAAACAATGCTAATTTTTTTTTTAAACGTAATGAATTTTTTTTTTTTACACATTTTTAAAATTATGTTCGCCCTACAGAGAGTTGGACTGAAAGCCGTAGTTAACGTGGCCCACTACCATACCCACCAAAATCGACCATAGTGACTGACACCACTTAAAATGTTCAGCAAGAAACACAATAAAGACAAACAAAAAGAAACAGAATTCGCTATAAACAGCCAAACAGCTCCTATGCCCAACATCTTTCACTGATTCCAACCCAATCAATCCATCAATCAACACTCACTCACTCACTCTCTCTCTCTGTAGAAGCTAGGCGGTTGCTAATTTCCTTGGACAATCCCTCTTACTTTTTCATCCACCAATATATTTTTTTAATTCTAAAATATTTATATTTGTATAATCAATAAATAAATAAAATTATAAATATAAAGTATTAAAATATTTTTATTATATTATCTTACTTTTAAATATTTTTAATAATCTATACACTTATTATCATCATTTTCTATATAATTTTTAAAATTATGTAATTCTTGTTAATTGAATTAAAGAACATATTTTTAAAGTATTAAAATATTTTTATTAATATTTTTTTTATATTTTTCTGCTTTTAAATATTTTTAATAATCTATATACTTATTAAATTAATCTATATACTTTGTGTTTATAATTTTATTTTTATTAATATTTTTAATAATCTATATATACTTATTCAATTAACCATAATTACAAAATTTAAAAATTATATAGGAAATGATTATAATAAGTGTATAGATTATTAAAAATATTTCAAAGTTAAACAATATAAAAAAATATTAATAAAAATATTTTAATACTTTATGTTTATAATTTTATTTGTTCGTTGATGACACCAGTGTAAATACTTTAAAACTAAAAAGGTATATTGATAAAAAAGTAAAACATTTGTTATAAAAAAATATTTAATTTTTGAAATTTATTTCTACTAATAAGTGGAATGACTTTGTAAAAAATATTTATTTGAATGACTGCTCCTAACACTCTTCATATATATATATATATCACAACAATCAAGATGCATTTAACGAGAGGAAACACCATTAATTACGTTGTCAAACACAAAATTTGGAGTGTAGTATTTGTTAACGGATCAGGTGGTGGCAACCGTAGCGTTTCATTTTTAATACTAGATGGTATATATGTTCTGTTTGCTTCAACGACCCAAAACAGTCCATTTCTTAACTTGACGTTTGCACAATGATACGTGTATAGCGTGACGGCCATAATCAGTACCACGTGTCGAAAAGCCCACACCTCTTCTCTTTTTCTTGTCTCTTTCTCTCTCTATATATACAATATATATAGTTATATACGCGTATACAAGGAGGGGATGAGATTATCCTTTTACTTCACAAGGAGGGAACGTTGTGAGGGCCCACAGACTAGCGAACCCCATTGATGATGAGGATTTGATTTGACAGTACTCTCTCTCTCTCCTCGTAAACTGAAATATTCGTCGTCTAGCAGCATTTTGACGCCACGTGTCATGTCCAACATGTGGCATCATCTACTGGGTCCCACAATCCACCGACCAATCACTAAGACCTGTCCCTCCTTAGTCCTTAGTCCTTCGTCCTTTCCTCGGCAATTGTTTCTCCTCGTCCCGCTTCGGAATTTTTTCTTTTTACATTATGGTTTGTTTGAGAACTGAAAGTGAAAAAATAAAAATTGTGTTTGTTTGACAATTTATGATAATAATTATGCCACGTGGTATTATAAAGATACAAATATCAAGAGAAGTAAATATAATTTAACAAACAAAAAAAAAAAGTTCAATGTAATATAACGAAACCTCAAGAAAGTAAGTGTAATTTGTTAAAAAAATAAAAAAGTAACGTAAGAATAAGACTCACGTAAAATATATTATTTTTCAGAAAATAAAATAAAATAAAATAACAATATATTTATATTTATAATAATCCACTTGCTAATAAGAAAAAAATGTTATTCGTGTCTAAGTACATTATATGATAATTATAATTATGTTAATAATTTGTGTTATTAAAATATTACTAATCCTTATACCAAGAAAAAAGAAGGATCTATATATATATATGATATGGGAAGAAATAATTAAACAAATTGAAGGGGAAAAAAAAAAGTAAGTTGGAGTATGAGGAGTAGTAATTATAAGTTCTATCATCATTCAATATATCCGAGGTTGGCAAGATTTACATACACTCGTTAAAAGTAATATGATGTATGCAGATTGATTTGTGGAGTGTCAGTGAGCCAGTGTGCACTTAGGGTGCTTTCTTAATAAAATTATTTCATACACATATGATGAATTTTTTATATGGTGGAAGCTTAGTTTAATTATTGTTTTAGCCTATTAATTAACACAAACACCGAAACCATTAGAACATAATCTAGCTTGAAAATATTGACTAGGAGGACTAAATGAGGAATCCAAGCTCAATTTTCAAGGATTGGGTGGTTGTTTATTTTATATTATTTTTTTGAAAAAGAATTATAATTTGTCAAATATAAATGCACCGTCACAATCTCAATACACATTATTTATTATAAATTTCATCTCACATGTTGTACACATAGAATTGAGATTTAACCTATACAAGATCCACCAAAAATTAGTGGTTGTTCACTAATAAGGAGAAAATTTGTACTTTGTCAAGAGTGGAGATTAATTTGATTATCGATTTAAGTAGGATGGCTTACTCTCATTCTTGATTTACCTTAATTTAAGCCACTATCTGTGTGTACATGTATGAACACGAATTATACATTTTCATGTTGCACACACATATATATATATATATATATATATAGAGAGAGAGAGACACACACACACACACAATCAACACACTACTAGAAAAGAAAAAGAAAATGAGTTTTAAAGTTCCCACAGATTCTCTGGAGTGGGGAATGTCAGATTCTTTTCTTAACAGATGGTACCATATGTTTCTGGCACAGTTTCCTACCTTACTTTAATTATCTTTTTTTCTTGCAATGTTTTATTTGACTGATATATGATGATTTGACCAGTCAAACTAACTTGACTGATCCCTATAATGCACCATGGTCCCACATTAATTGTGTCAGTGGCCACCACAATTTATTATCCACCTAGCTAGCTTCTTCTTTTTCTCCATTCTCCTACTATATAGTATATTATTATTTCCTTATTTATTGATATTTTTTGAAATATGGAGGAGGCAATAAAGCCATATTAATTAAATCATACAGGATCCAATGGTAATCAGAGTGGGATTAATCATTGTTTGTTTATTTTATATATATATATATATATATATATATATGCCTAGCTCTGACGCAGATAATGACAGGTAAGAAGAATATTGGTTTGGTAGAATTGAGTTTCCCACCATTCCAAGAATGTTGGCCCTAAATTGTTATAAACAACAAAGTGGCTGACTATATATTAGCCTCTTGTCATCAGATCCATCTTTGTTTGATTGGCTTATCATCACTTGAGTGGATTGCATGTGTTTTCTTCATTTCATATATATCTTTAACAGATAAGCTAGGCATTCACTTCACTTGATTAATACATAAAACAATCTCATGTATGCTCCTATTTGGATTTAAGGGAATGACCTTGATATATATATATATATATATATGCTTTTGCATTTGCATTTGCCTAGCTACTTTATAGTTTATTTAACTCACCTAACAGCCAGTCAATTTCTTTCTATTTTAATGGACGTACAATTGTACAAACAGTAGAAAGATAAGATTCATAGTGTTGGTCTCATTTTCCATGGCACTTCGAATCAAGCAGCTTTGTTGCCATAACTTCACATGTAAGATATATATATATATATAAGAGAAAACAGTAAGCATGGAAAACTGACTTGAAATTTAAATTACAATTAGTTTCTTTGGGGTGACAATTATAGATATATAGGTTAACATGCATGCCAATTAATTATCTGGTTGAATATATATATACATATATCTTCTCATGCTTGAAGATGATCCTAAATATTCAAATAAGTCGACGTCTATATACATGTTTTTATATTCAATCTTATATATATAATCCACCACTAGGTAGTAGGTACGCATCATGACATTGATGGACGTGGCATTTATATGGAGCAACCGTTGTTGAAAAGAATGAAATGACATTATATAACATGCCAAGAATGATTAGACAACATATACTTTTATTAATGAGTACATAAATGATGGATGGTGATACTTGACGATATGATATTGCTAGCTCAATCACAAAGCATTTTTACGTGTACTAGTTAGGGCCGTGATTTTCTCTCTGTATTGGGAGAGAGAATCATTTCTCTTACTTGCAATGCTGGATATATATATATATATATATAGGTTTGGTGTAATAAGACAAAAAAATTTAAATCTAACCTTTAAAAGTAATTAAAAATTTAATTATGTGAGTCGAAATGTCTTTATTTATTTACAATTCAAAATAATCTTATCTAATTGGCACGATTCTATTTGTATTATAGTACCATAGGCACATGCATACAATAGTATATATAAATATCACTATATTTATTTAAGTAATTCAAACTCAAAATTTTATATTACATTTAAGTTTGGTCCAAAATATCTTTGTCTATTTACAGTCTAATATTAATTCCTTTAACAATCTAATGATCGCAATTCTTTTTACATTGATAGCGTTGTAGGCATGGACATATAGTATATATATGTACTATACTAGTGTATGTCTGTATCTACGACAGACATATATACACTATTGCATGTTCGTGCCTACAACACTATAAATGTAGAAGGAATTACGATCATTAAATCGTTAAATATATTAATTTTAGACTTTAAATAGACAAAGATATTTCAGATGATAATTGTATATATATATATATACACACACAGACCACACATATGTATATAAATAGCTGATCTATGTAACAACGTAAAACTAGTCTCCTCAAATGAATTTTTCTCCCAATGTTAGTTATAATGGATGCCACCAATTATTAATAACTCACGTTATCAAGATGAGTGATGTTAAATAACATTAATGAGGAGTGCTAGCGGCAGTCGCTTAAGCGAGTGTCTTTACAAGGTCGCTTCACTGATTGGTGGAAATCAATCCCTAAAATTAAATGCTTTCCTGTAATAAATATTCTACTTTTTCATCAATCAATATACCCTTCCAATTCTAAAGTATTTACAGTAATGTCATCAACAAACGAATAAAATTATAAACATAAAGTATTAAAATATTAATAAAAATAAAATTATAACCATAAAGTATTAAAATATTAATAAAAATAAAATTATAAACATAAAGTATATAGATTATTAAAAATATTAATAAAAATAAAATTATAAACATAAAATATATAGATGAATTGAATAAGTATATAGATTATTTTAATTAATTGAATAAGTATATAAAAAAATATTCATAAAAATATTTTAATACGTTAAAAATATGTTCTTTAATTCAATTAACCATAATTACAAAATTTTAATAAAAGAACATATTTTTAAAGTATTAAAATATTTTTATAAATATATTTTTTTATATTGTCCTGCTTTTAAATATTTTTAATAATCTATATACTTATTCAATTAATAATTATATAAAAAATAATTATAATCAGTAAAGCGATTGTGTAAGAACACTCATTTAAACAAATGTCGCTAATACCCTTCAACATTAATAACACTTATTTAGTAAAGATGGGAGTGATGTTAGATAAGATTGATAACCCTTATTTTAGTAAAAGCAGAAAAATCCAGGATTTTTACATATATAAGATGGGACCAATTGGCAGGAAAGCAATGAATGTGTTGGTCGGCTGCTTGGATAGCATGAAAATCTGTCACTAAGGGCAACCGGTGTAGTGGGCTGTTTGGCTAGCTGGTGCTAAATGTAGCCAGTTTTTGGGTTGGTATGGGGCTGGCCACAAGTGGGCCAGCCTAGGGTCGCTGGCGCTGGCTCTGCTATGCAGAGCCAGCCTCATTGCCAGCCAAAATGTTGGCTGGCCACATTATTTTTTTCTTTTTCATTTTCTTATTTCATTCATTATTTTCTTTATCTTCTAGTTTTGTTATTTCTTTTCTTTTTCTTCTAGTTTTTCTTGCTTTCCTTTTACTTTATTTTTTTTTATTCTAAAATATGTTTATATAAACATAATATTTACACTAAATGATGTATTATTGTTAATATTTTTTTGTTATTATTATTATTTTTTGTTTCTTTCATTATTATTTTCTTTTTCTTCTAGTTTTTTTTTGCTTTCCTTTTACTTTATTTTTTTATTCTAATATATGTTTATATAATCATAATATTTACACTAAATGTTGTATTATTGTTAATATTTTTTTGTTATTATTATTTTTTTTTGTTTCTTTCATTATTTGGGTCTATCTACCTTTGTATATTGTCTAAATTTTTTTTTTCTTTACTTATGATTTTGTTTCTTTTTGTTTTTTTATAAGAAAAAATAGTTCTTTGTCTATTGAATTATTTTTTTAAATAAATTGTCAATATATTAATGAGAAGAAAAGTAAAACAAAGGCTCCAACAGAAGCAACAAGACGATGGCTCATTGCAAAACAAAATGAAACTGTCAAGAAATTAACTGAAGCTGATGGTCAAATATAATGTATTTTTATTTTTGCAAAAAATATGTATTTTTTTTATGCAAGTTATTTATTTTATGCAATGTAATGTCTTTTTATTTTATTTACTTATTTGTGAGAAAATATGTAAAATCGTTTTATTTTATTTAGTTATTTGTGAGAAAATATGTAGTGTCTTTATATTAATTTTCTTTTATTTTTTTGTTAACAAAAATGTTAATGGAAAAAAAATCAAAACATAAGTGGTTGAAAAATAGCCGTTGAAAAAAATACAAACAAACAATTAAATAAATATATTTTATATAATTTTATAAAATACAAAAATTCATAAATACATTAAAATATAGCTAGCCCAATCAGCACTATACCGTGCAGCTGGGCTGGCCACAAATTGTGGCTAGCCACATCAGCACATGGCTAGCCACAATTTGTGGCATAGCCAGCCGGTGTAGCCATTGCTACACCGGTTGCTCTAAGTGTGCCCTAGCTTTGCCAGCTCCATTAACATCATTGGGCTACATGACTAGAACCTTCAACTCTTCAAACATTCAAAAAATCCACAGTTGTGGTGGCCCACTAAACAAAGAAATCAAACATTATTAGTACAGTATTATTTTTCATTCATTCAGTGGAGTACTAACGCACGTACATGACTCTTTCTTTTTATAATTAGATAAGCCACACAAATACCCATTTGTCTTTTTTTTTTTTTTTTTTTTGTCGGTAATCAAAGCGAGTGCTAAATTAACTATTTTCTAGGTACCAACAAAATTGCAAAAAATATGACATATTAATAATTTTTATGTTATTATTTTTAGAAAAAATTGTTGTGTGTGAGAGTGTATATGAAACATAATCAGTGAAGTCAAGTCAAGTGATGTGTATTTTTATTCAATTTCTTAGTATTTGTTTTCTCGGAGTTTAGAAATGATGTCTGAGTCGCCGAGTTTTTGACGATGAATAATGTAGGGAAGGGAGGGGAAGATTATAAGAGAGCGAAGGGTGGGGTCCACGTAGAGTTGCAATCCACGCAATTGGGACCCACAAAAACTGGCACATGAATCCGTTAGCAGATGAATAGATGATGATGATGAACTCGAATTTTCTATGGCTCTCTCTATAGCAAATCGCTTTCTCTGCGTGCAAGACTAACAAACATCGAACCATTCCGGTATACCCTAGTAATCATTACACCCTGATCTCTCTCTCCTCTCTCTAGACATCCCTTCTCTCTCTCTCTCTCTCTCTCTTTCTCTCTCTCTCTCTCTATATATATATATATATGTATGTATGTATGTATAGGCTGCTTTATTTATATGGATCAGGGTGTGGCCTCATTTACTTCACTCTGCATGACTCCATAATCCTCTCTCTCTAATCTTCTACTGCATATCTCTCTCTCTTCATCATCTCTCTCTCTCTCTCTCTCTCTCTCTCTCTCTATATATATATATATATATATCTGTTCCAAAGACTTCATACTAATACAATCTCAGGTGGAGTTGCAACTGTGCATGGATGGATCCTTCAAGTGCACAGCAGCATCAGGTGGGTTATGAATACATAATCATTAATACAATAAGCTTAATTGTTCTTTCTTTGCTCATCACTTTACTCTTTTCATTTAATTTCCCTTGGTGGTTCTAAACCAAAAACATGTGATTTTCATACATCTATGTCATTTTTTTTAATCATTTTGCTGGGGTGACAAATTAAAAGAGCTAAAAGAAAAGGAGAAAAGAGCTGAATTTTTGAGTTCTGTTTCTTACTCATTCTGAGTTTTTCTTGGGTTAATAGTTTGTTTCTAATAATCTCGAAACCAACATATTTTTAATTTCCTATATATCACACTTGAACTAAAATTGATTTGTTTTTTTCTTTATAAAGGGTAAATTGCGATTGGGTGGTTATGGGATTTCAAAGACTTCCTTCTCTCCTAAAGGTGTATATATGTTTGCATCTGATATATATATATATATTTGACATTAAGGGTGAGATTGAGGCTTTGTTACTAATTTTACTTTTCAATTTCTTTGGCCAATCACTTCAGGGAATGGTTTAACGCCTTCCTTCCTTCCAACTAACTAATTTGTTTTCCAATCTTCTGTTGAGAACCCAATTGAAATTAGCATTGGAATATGTGAAATTTGTCCATTAATGCATGTATTTGTTATATAAATGGCGAAGAAAAAGTTACCAACCACAAACATTTGTTAGCATACATTTTTAGTTTTAATTGTTTCCTTGTATCAGTGCATGTATTTGTATTTGTTAATTCATTGCTCTGTTGGTCTTTTTCTGTCCATTTGTTTTTAAAGATGTCAAACATTGATTGAAATAGTATAAGAGGAGAAAAAATCTATCTTATTGATTATTGTACAAGAGTTGTTGTCACTAAAAAACCAATTCGATCACCGTAGCATTACTCATTTTTGTAATCACAGCAGGAAATGGGTTCCCAAACCCTTGAAAGCATGTTGGTCTGCACAAAAGCACAGCAAGAGAAGAAACCGAGGCCTCAAGAACAAGCTCTGAAATGCCCTAGATGTGACTCCACCAACACCAAGTTTTGTTACTACAATAACTACAGTCTCTCTCAGCCAAGGTACTTCTGCAAGTCATGCAGGAGGTATTGGACCAAAGGAGGAACACTGAGAAATGTTCCAGTGGGTGGAGGCTGCAGGAAGAACAAGAGGTCATCATCATCATCATCATCATCATCAAAAAGAAGCCAAGATCAACCACTGATCACAACCAATCCCAATCCACTTTCAACACTTCCAGCCTTGACCTATGACACTAATGATCTCTCCCTAGCATTTGCTAGGCTCCACAAGCAGCAGCCAACTGGGCAGCTAGGGTTTGACATTTGCCATGATCTTCCAATGTTGGATAGCTCCGGCATCAACAACTCTGCTACAAACACACCTGGCTTTCTTGATGCATTCAGGGGTGGATATCTTGAAGCCCCAAATGGTTTTAGTAATTTGTGTTACGAGATTGGTAATGGGAATAACTGGTGTTATGTGGAAAATGGTGATGTGGGTGTCAATTTTAGTGAAGAAGTGTCAGCAATGCCATATCTTGATCATCAAGATATGAGTAGTACTGGTGGTGGTGTGACAGTCACAACAATGAAACAAGAGCAGTGTAATAATGGCAGAGAAGGTGATAATAGGGTGTTGTGGGGCTTCCCATGGCAACAGCTTGGAGGAGATGGTGGTAACATGGGTGATTTTGATTCAGGGAGAGAAAGCTGGAATGGACTTGGTTCAACTGGGCATGGACTTCTCAATAGCCCTCTCATGTGATGCAGAATGTCCCCATGTTTAATTATTAGACTCAAATTTTAATTTAATCTCTTTTGAGTTTTTTTTTTCCTTTTTTGTATTAAGAGAGACTTGATTCTCCTCTTGAATCATCTCTGTTTTCTTTTGTTTCTTAATTAATTGGTAAAGTAGTGAGATTATATATATATATATATATATATATATATATATATAAATATATATATATATATTGATTAAAGTAAGGTGGTGGTCCTGGTGGAATATGTCTTAGCATTCTAAAGGAAAAAAGAAGTGAGAGATTGAGAGTGATGTTTCATAGTAGTCTCTGCAGTCTTAAAGACTCTTTCTAGTACAGAAAAGCATTTGGTTATGGTAGGAAGTTGGATTTGAAATGAAGGGGGGCGTTTTCAAGATATTCTTTCATGATTGTTTCTTATTTTCAGGTAGATCTCATCTCTACGAACATATATAATACTCCAACAGAGTCGTATATATTCTCATTCTTATATTGAAATAATTAAATAATCATGGGATTGGTGGGTGTGAATATATATTGTCTTCTTCCAAAAGATTAGAATTTCAGTGAAGCATGAGCACCACTTTCGGGATAGATTTTCCTCTCTTGCCAGACCAAATCCAACATATAAGATTTGGGCGTGAAACTATGGTCAGTAATATGTAAGTTTGGAAAAGAAGTATTTGAATATATATATATATTTTGTTTTTTGAAACTCGGAACTCATTCGTTTTTACTGATACAGTACCGGGGCCGTACAGTCACTACACTAGTTAAATAAAAATAAATAAATAGAGCTACCATTTTGAAACCCAACCATTTGAATATTTATATAGGCAGTGAGTCGGGAATTAGCTAGACTGGTGACCTTTTTTTGACTAACTAGCCATGTTTATACTATTAAAATGGGAATTTTTCTCTTCACTCTCTCAAAATTTAATGTGGAACAACAACCTACTTGGACCAAAGTTTTTTAATTCGTTTTTCTAGTTATCAAATAACAGTGTGTGCATCAAATTTTATTTTGGACTGCTTGGTCTTCATATTAAAAAAGGGGAAACATATAAGGTATCCTTCTCTGAAAAGAAAACTGGATTATTGTAAAATAAATGGAAATTTATTTTATCATTAATGACTTCAGTGGTACACAAGTCTTCCTTCTTGTAAGGAGAGTTTTTTTTTGAAGACGGGAACCCTCAACTTTCTACTCTGGGACGCGAGAAAGTACCACTAGATTACAACTCTTAGTTTTCACACGATTTGTTTGAGAAAGTATATTTCACACAATATTGTGAAGATGAAACATGTAGGGATTTGTTTGAGAAGGTTTATTTTACACAATGTTGTGAAGATGAAACATGTAGGGGTTGCTTGGTCCAGTTTTATGATATTGTTATCTAAGAATTGAATATCTCATAAAACTGTACAAAAATCTGTTTGGTTGACGGTTACGAAAACTATTCGTTTTAAGAGTACTGTTTTTTAATAATTATTTGAAAACAGTTTTATGTTTTTTGAGTTTTTGAAAACTCTTTTCTAATTGACAAGCCAATCATACTGTACATTTTAATGAAAAATTGAAATAAAGGTACTTTTAGTGGGCTAGGCCAGGGCTAAACTTGTCTATTTGGTATATTTTTGGGCCAACAGACACTACAAGAAATTGTGCTTTTGGCCACAAAATCTTTGCCACAAAGTTAAATTCATGATTAAAAGTGACTGTTTTTGGCACAAACACTAATTTTGTGACGAAAATTAAATTAATTGACACAAATATTAAATTTTGTGACAAAAAATCTTTTACAACAAAAATAAATTTGTAAATAAAAGTGACTTTTTGGCACAAACAACTAATTTTATAGCAATAGTTCAAGTAATTGGCACAATCATAAATTTTGTGACCAATGCTAAAATAAATGGCAAAAAGGTAAATTTTACTAAACTTATCCTTGCCCCAATACCAGTTAATTAATATATATATTTTTTATCCTCAATTAATCAATATACCCATTTACGTAATCAATTGGAATCATTTGTTTTTCCCAATCAAAGCTCATGATCTCGCTGGATCGACAACACTTTTGCGATCAAAGCTAGCTTTTCTCGATCAAATCTCTAGTTGATCTCTCATTGATCCAAAGTTCTTGCTTTTCTCTCACTCATCCAAAGTTCTTGCTTTTCTCTCACTCATCCAAAGCTCTGGCTGATCTCTGACTAGTTTGAGGTGAGTTCTCTTCTCCGATTAGTTGAGTTTTATGTTGATTTTGAATTTTGATCAAAGCTCATGATTCGAATGGTTTACTTCTTGTCTTCAATTTTTAGTGACATTTCACTTTCAAGTTTACATTCCATTTCAATTTCAGATTCTCTCTAATATATATATATCGATCTTTTTTTGCTTTGTTCAGATCGATGATATAAGCTCACTTTTGATTCCTCCTTATCTTCGATTTTCTTGGTGAAATTTTTGATTAGGTCAGCAATTTGATTCCAATTCAATCATTGACAAATCTTGATATACATATGTATGTATATATATATATATATATATATATATATATATATATTATATTGGTTCCTCCTTATCTTCAATTTTCTTTGTGAAGTTTTTGATTAGGTCAAATTTCTTCTTTTTTTTTCACTAATATTACTTATTTGTTTTGTCAGATCTTGGAACTCGTATGATTTTATTTTTTTCTTTCAAACTGATGAAACATTTTTCTTACATATATTTGTGTGTTCTCTAGCTTTATTTTTGTAGTTTTTGTTTGATATTTTCTATGGACTTGAGCTACTTGGTTTTTTGTATTTTCCATGGCTGGAAAATTGTTTCTCTATAAGTCTCTCTTTGAGTTGTAACCTGTCTATTTGTATTATAAAATGTTCATTTCATATTATAACTGCAAGATATCTGTGAAAGCCTTATTTAAACATATATATTCGCAAATATAATTTTCCCCCAAAAGCATAAGTTATTGCCTGCATACTTTGCTGGATTCAAACTGCATTGTCTTTTTTTTCTTTTTAAATTTGAACTTTTGCTGAGCATACCAGTAATATTCCATAGCCACCTGGATGGTTTTTTTGATTTTAAGGGTTTGGACAATCAAGATGACTGATTCACTACTCTTTAAATACATTTTTTCCTACAAGCAGATGGATTGACACTTAAGACTATTTGTTTGAATAATTTTGAATAATAAATGCTTATTAAAAATAATTAAAAAATGATTACATTTTTGAATAATTTTGTTTTCATTTAAGACATATGAAAAAGTGTTTCTTTTAGATTTCTAGATTTTGGCTCCAGACATTACTTCATTTAAGTACTGAATAGTGATTAGCTTGAGACCTGATTATGCTTTAGTTGTTTTCTTTCCTCAAGTGTTTATACAGTAATACAATCACTTCACCTAGTTACCAAACTTAATTTTTCTTCTTCTTCCAAACAGATAACGAATTAAATCTATTTAGTGATTAAATAAACTAAAATAATCCAAAAGCAAACAGGCTCATAATGCATGTTTGATAACAGATTAAGTAATATGTGGTTGTTCTTCTTCATGGCATAGGAAAACTACATAAATGGATAAGAGTTGGATCCATGATCCCACTAGGGTTTCTCCACGGTATTTAAAAGGACTTAAAGAATTCATTCAGTTGGCGCGTGGTCATACTGACAGTCTCAATAGGGCCCGATGTCCGTGTCGTGAATGCAAAAATTTGACATTCATGCAAATGACAGAGGTAGAGGATCATTTGTATAAACATGGGATGTACATCCGTTACACTCACTGGGTATGGCATGGAGAGGGCATTCAACAAACAAATAATGACCATGTTGATCATTGTGGCAATGATGCTATTACAGATGATGAAGATGACGATATTGATGAGGTATATGAATTTGTGGAAGATATATACATTGGAAAAATCATGCAAATGGATTTGCCAGATATGCAACAGGGGAAAGAATCGTCTAGTCATGCTTCCACTTTTTCAAAAATGGAAGCAAGAGAAGATAGTTTTGAAAGATTGTTCAGAGATGCACAACGTGAATTGTATCCAGGTTGTTCGAAGTTCTCAAAATTGTCTTTCATTTTGAAGTTGTTTCATTTAAAGGTATCCAATCGATGGAGTAACAAATCATTTAATATGTTACTTGAGGTTCTTAGGGATGCACAACCTGAAGGGGAAACACTACCAAAGTCCCATTACGAGGCTAAAAGAAAATTGCGTGATTTAGGCCTCAGTTATATTCCCATTCACTTGTGCAAAAATGATTGTGCCCTCTTCTGGAAGGAGCATGAACATAAGGAGGTGTGTCCTGAATGTGGTGACTCTAGGTACAAATTTCAAAATGGCAAGGGTAAGAAAATTTCTCAAAAAATTCTTCGGTACTTTCCTTTGAAACCAAGACTTCAAAAGTTGTTTATGTCGAGAAATATAGCAAGAGATATGAGGTGGCACAAAGAGAAGCACGTCAAAGAGGAGAATATGTTAAGTCATCCGGCTGATTCTAAAACTTGGGAGGAATTTGACAAAGAACATGATTGGTTTGCCAATGATTCTCGCAACGTTCGACTTGGGCTATCAAGTGATGGATTCAATCCTTTTGGTAACATGAGCAATGCATATAGCATGTGGCCAGTATTTGTTGTGCCATATAATTTGCCATCTTAGAAATGCTTGAAAGAACCATACATTTTTATGTCATTGTTAATTCCTGGACCTAAGTCACCAGGAAAAGACATAGATGTGTATCTACGGCCACTAATAGATGATTTAAAAGATTTATGGATGAATGGTGTGATGACTTATGATGCCTTTACCAGACGTAACTTCAAGTTACATGCGGCAGTGTTATGGACTATAAGTGACTTTCCTGCATATGCAGATTTATCTGGTTGGTGCACAAAGGGTTACTTGGCATGCCCGAGTTGTAACAAGAATACATGTTCAATGTACTTGGAGTATGGACAGAAGATATGTTACACGGGCCATCGTTGTTTTTTGCCAGAAGATCATGCTTGGCGGAAACGCCAAAAGCAGTTTGATGGCAAAAAGGAAAATAGGCTGCCACCTAAGGAGTTAAATGGTGATGAGGTAATGGAACAATTGCAGTATGTCAAGGATACTAAGTTTGGAAAGAAACTAGGTAATAACAAAAGGAAGCGTCCCAAGATAGAGTTAAATTGGACAAAGAAGAGCATATTCTTTGAATTGCCTTATTGGCAAGGTCTTAAGCTAATGCATAATTTGGATATCATGCACATTGAGAAAAATATATGTGATAATGTGTTAGGAACATTAATGAACATTGAAGGAAAAACAAAAGACACCGTAAAGACTCGCATGGATCTACAGGCAATGGGAATAAGAAAAGAATTGCATCTTATTCGTAATGGTGATAAATTTGCAATGCCAAAAGCACGATACACATTGTCACAGGATGAGAAAAAGAGTTTGTGTGATTGGTTGAAGTCGCTAAAACTTCCTGATGGCTATGCATCAAACACATCTCAGTATGTGAATGCTGATACTTGTAAGATATCTGGAATGAAAAGTCATGATTCACATGTTCTTTTACAATGTCTCCTTCCTATAGCAATTCGAGGATATTTGGATGCTGATGTTCGCAATGCATTGATTGAGTTGGGATTATTCTTCAAAGAGTTGTGTTGTAAGACATTGAAATTAAAAAATTTAGAAGCACTTCAAAGAGACATCGTTGTTATATTGTGCAAGTTAGAAATGATATTTCCACCAGCATTTTTTGATGTGATGGTTCACTTAGCTGTTCATTTGCCACGTGAGGCGATACTTGCAGGACCTGCATAATATCGATGGATGTACCCTTTTGAAAGGTGGTTTTTTTTTTCCATTATATTATTATTTAGTTATTATATTAAATTATTTAATATATGTAATTATTTCATTGGTTTTTGCACAAACTAAAATCATATGTGCGCAAGGCTCTATTGCTGAAGCTTATATTGACAATGAATGCCTCACTTTTTGCTCCATGCACCTTCGAGGGGTCGAGACACGATTTAATCGAGAAGAACGAAATAATGATGGAGGGCAAATTCATCAACAAACTGGTTTCTTTGTGTTCAAAAATATTGTCCGTCCACTAGGAGCCTCAAATTATAGTATTATGGATCTAGTGGATCTTGAAAGGGCTCAACTATATGTGCTCAAAAATTGCATTGAAATTGAGTCATACTTATCGTAAGTGATTTATATTAATATACTTATTGCACATCCATATTATTTTTCTTTTTCGAGGACAATGACATTTGTATCTTAATATATATAGAAAATACATACAAGAGTTAGAGAAAGAAAATTCAAGCCATGTTCAACTAAGGCAAGGACAACAGTTTCCTAAATGGTTTGAAGAACATGTAAGTAAACATATTATATTTATATCTAAACTATATTCTATATTGAAGATTTTTGTTGTTATTTATATACCTAACCTCCCATATTTTTGTAATAGATCAAACAGTTGCGTTATACTGAGCCGAATGCAGTTTCTGATGATCTTTACTCGTTAGCTTGTGGACCTGAACCACGAGTAAAACGATATACAGGTTGCATAGTAAATGGAATCAGGTTTCATGCTAGAAAAAGGGAGAGGAATCGAAAAACACAAAATAGTGGTGTGGTTGTGAAGGGAGAAGACATTGAATACTACGGTGTGTTAACTGATATCATAGAGTTAAGGTACAGTCTTGGTAGACAAATTTTTATTTTCAAGTGTGATTGGTGGGATGTTGACGACAAAAAGAAGGGAATAAAGAAAGATGCATACTTTATCAGTGTTAACGTCTCTTGTACATCCTACAAGGATGATCCTTTTGTATTGGCTAGTCAAGTCCAACAAGTTTTCTATGCCAAAGACACAAAATTATGTGATGACTGGGAAGTCGTACAAAAGTTTGATCCTAGAAACATGTTTTATCTTCCAGAGACAGAGATGGAAAAAGAAGATGAAGATGAAGATGGACATGGAGATGGAGATGGAGACGAAGTGCAAAATGAGAATGATGCATATCAAGAATATGAGTTATGCAATGTCAATGGGGTCATCCAGGATGATGTTGACATTGATCCATTTCCATTAAATAGAGAGGATGTGGCAATTGATGAAATTGTTGTTGATGTTGTTCATGATATCATGAACTCAATAATGGTGGCGTTGATGAAGAAGAAGATACTAATGAGGATGAATATGATGATGAGGAGGAAGAACTTTCGTCAAGTGATGATGATACTGATGTGGATGAATATGAAATCATATAAATATCGTTTGATGTGTACAAATTTCATATGAATGATAAGCATTTTTTTCAATTAAAGAAGATGTACATAATTGTTTTTTTTCTTATTGTCTCGTATTTGTTATGTGATGATGATACAAACTTTGTTTAGTTCTCAATTTAGAAGTTAAATATTATTACAAAAAAAATAACTTGCTTATTTTTTTTTATAATCTGTATGTAAATTTCATTTATAGCTAGTTGTAGACTATGGCTTCTATTGGTCGAGTACGGAGTACCAGTAGGTTTAGCAGACCTACTACGCCAGCCACAGCCGTGGGTTCCTCACGTACATATAGGTCGAGCATCCCTGATGCAATGGAGGGAGATTCACAGTTTTTTTTGGGTGCTTATGAGACTTCACTTGCTCGAGGTGAGATTATTATTTTTGAAGTTCTTATACGTATTTCATTTGTTATAATAATTTATAAGATTATTCTCATATAGGTTCTTCACTAGCTGACCCTATTACTTCAAAGGCAGGTGCATCCACTGGAGGTGAGATTACTATTTATGAAGTAGCTCATCACTTCTTATATGATTTCATTTGTTATGATGATTTATAATACCTTTAACATATAGGTCCTTCATTGTCTGTCCCTGTTACTTCTGATACAGGTTCATCCGCCCGAGGTAAGATTACTATTTTTGAACTTCTCACTATTCAAGTTTCAATTTCTTTCTTGTGGGAATATTTATATGAAATAAAAACTTCTTAGGAAATATTTATATGAATGAAATCTTTCAAGAAATAGTAGCAGACTCAATTCTTGGTAGATGTTAAACTTGGGTTGTATTGTAGCTATCAAGTTTTTGGATTTTGAAGTATCCAATATTGTTTGGTTTTTGGAGTGAGATTTTCATCTATTCAGATTTTAGCTAAAAATAAAATAAAGAAAAAAAATATATATCTTTTCTTTTCCCCTTTTCAATGCAGAGATCAATCTTTTTTTTTTAAATAAGTACAAGATTTACAAAAAATGTCTGTTTTTTTCCACATGTGCTATAGGTTCTGCAAAGTTTGTAAAAAGGCGTGGTAAATCTGCCAATAAAGCGTTGGAGGGAATTAAAGAGGGTTATGGTGAACGACGTATTCCAGTTCACATTAGACGGGATTTATTCAAAGTAGTGGATGGCTATGCGAAGCAATGGACCACTGAACTTGGTATAATCACTCGCTTCCATGCTCCAATATATTATCAGAATTGGAGGGCAATACCAGTTCCTGACAAGCAGTTTTTGTTTGATAAAGTTGCGGTGGGTGAAAAAATCATCTATCTCTCTATGTTCAGTATATTTAATTTGTTTGATAAATTTTTGGACTATTATGCTTTTTGGATCCAATCAATAACAGTAAATCATTTTACTTTCAATTGATCTGAATTGGTTTCAGGAAACATTTGAGGTAAATTACAATGATCCGCACTGTAAGGAGGTTGTAGAAATGTATTTGAAGGATGCATTAAGGGGATACAGGCATAGGCTTAAGTCACACTATGACTTGTTCCAGTCTGATGAGGTGGCACGTTGCAATCCTTTCAATGATGTTAGGTCAGAGATTTGGCAAAAAGTATGTGACTGGTTCAACTCCAATAAATTCAAGGTAAAATATGATCTTGAGTTCTTTTTTTAGCCCTTCTCTGCTACCTTTTTCCCAATTGTTTGTGGCTCCTTTGTTGCTTTCTTCTTTGTCTATTTTTATTTTTTTATTTTTAATTTTAAGAATCTTATCTTTTTAATGTAGGAACGAAGTAAACAAAATAAAAAGAATCGTAGCCATAAAAAAATTCCTCATCGCGCAGGATCCAAATCATTTGTACGGTACCTTGAGGAGCAGGTATACTTCTATTTTTTTACTCCTTACAGTGCTCTCATACTTGCTCCAGTCTATTTTTTTGTGAATATTTATAAAAACATCCATCTTTAATGATGTAGCGAAAGACAAGTGAAAGTTACAATTTGATTGACTTCTACAAGGATACACATCATAAGCCGGGAAAAGGTTGGAGTCACCCAGATGCTCAAGAACAAAATGTAAGGATCTTACACAAATAAAAAAGGCCATGTTTGACTTACGAATTGAATTACAACATATTTCTATCAAAAATATGCTTTTACCCTCCCCTGACTGGAATTTCATTTCTGCATATAGGATTCATATTTATTACAAACGATGAGATGGTAGTAGACAAGCAATTTTTTTACACACAACAATGAAACTAAACTCATCCAATCTGTACTTGAAACAATTAAACAATAGAAAATAATAAAATTCATAATATAATATAATACCTCACCTCTCTCCTTAGTCCTTTAAAAAGAATATATACTGCTGAGTGCTGATACCTACCCACATCAATAAAGCAATTAGCAACATTTAGAGTGGAATAAGTTTATTTAAAGATTTAAAGGCAGCTAAGCTGCATTCCAAATTGACCTCAATTTAAACTCTGCAAAGTTTCACATTAAGTAAAGGTCTCTTAAGGGGGGAAAAGGTCGAGTACACTTGTTGTTATGCTGACTTGTTATGATGCAGAGCAGCGCACACTTGTTGTTTCTGCAGAGCAACACAGAAACTACTAACAAAATGTATGTATGTATGCTGGGATCTCCCATGGAACAAAACAAATCCCAAGAAAACCATTCAAGACTGGATAACCAATGGTGTATTATTATACGATACGTCACATAAATTTTGTGAAGTTGGGACAATTAGAAATACTTAATATGTTTTAGTCACATGCTTCCATGAAACTCCGCTGCATATAGCAGCCATGTGTGGCCACTTACATTTATTTAGTTTTACAATTGTTACTAAGATTGATATAGCTGTTATTCTTGAGTTACCTTAATTAATTATGACAATTGTGTATAATTGTAGATGGAGATGGTTGCAAAATCACAGGCAGCTGAAGTACCTCCAGGGGGTGCTACATCCAAGACTGATTTTGAAATAATGCGTGAGGTGCTTGGTTACAAAGAGTATTACCTCTGTGGGCTTGGACATGGCGTAAGGCCTAATCCTTCAGGTCGTTGCACAAGAGCGGACGTGGAGGCTGCTCATAAAAGGGCTGAGGAAGCGGAAAAGAATTATGTTGAGGCAATGGAAAGAGTTAAGCTAATGGAGGAGAGGATCGAGGAAAGGATTGAGGAGAGGTTGGAGCAAATTAAGGTTGGAGGAGAGGCTTGGACCTCTATTGGAGGAAAGGATTCGAGCAATTTTTTCACAATTTCGGGCTTCTTAGTGATTACTAAACTTGATTACTTCTTGCTCTAAAATTACAATAATTTTTACTTCTCTTATGGGTACTTAAAATTAGTTGCTTCTCTAATGGAAATTTGAAACTTGTTAGTTCATTCATTGTGTTTGTATTGTATGAATTGTTCTAAACCTACTAATTCTCTAATGGGAATTTGAAATTAGTATTACTCCAAGTCAATTTTTGAATTCTGTTTTATCATTGTTTTAGAAATCTTGAGTTGGAGAATATTGATTGGATGATATTGGAGGTTAGGTTATGACAATACCATTAGTTTTTGCTACAAAAAAAAGTTTGTAGTAATGAATAATAGCTTTAGCTACAAAGATAATTGTAGCAAAATAGAGACTATTTGCTATGAAATTGTGTATGTTGCAAAAAAATAAACTATTTATTACAAAATAAATTTTGTCACAAATGCTTACCAATTGCAACAAAATTTTAAGTTCATGACTAATTACTTTTTGCAATGCAACAATTACCCACAAACCAGTAACAAAAAATCTTTTGTGATGAAAGATTATTTATGACAAATTTTGAGCCTTTTGTCACAAAAATTTTTATAACGAAAAACCTTATTTGTTGTAGTGAGAGGGTAATCGACCACAAATGTGTAATAGTAACTAAAAGAGAGCCCCAATTCTTTCTAGCACAGCCCAAAAGAGAAGAATTCAATTTCGTCTCAAGAAGGGGTTGTAAGGCCTATTTTGACCAAACAAACACGGCCCAATTATTTTACCCAACAAACACGGCCCAATTATTGTTGTAAGGGACAGAGAGATTTATTAAAGATAACCCATTTATAGACCCAAGTACTTATACTGGGCTGGGCCGGGCCGAATCCCAACGTTTGGGGTTTGTTCAGAACGTGACCCAATGAAACTCCTTAGATAAGTTCGATTAGCTTTCGTAGTTCTTTGGAGCAAACATATTAAAATAATAATAATAAGAAGAACAAAGTCTAAATGTTTGACCAACTAATTATAAATTCACAAAGTTAATATGATTTAATTGAAATTGTCATATTTGATGATGGATGGGTAAAGTTTGAAAACAATTTATATATATGCAATCTTATCATCACGTTTTTTTTTTTCCCATATAAATGTCATATAAAAATATATATAACAAAATATACACATCAAGACAAAATCATAATTCGATGGAGCTCCAATTTAATTAAAAGAAAGCAAATATAAGATTTGACTGAAATGTAGCTTATTTTAAATTAATTCTCACACGTAATTTTGACTATTAAAGTTTCATCTATGTTCCAAATTTTGACATTGCAAATTCATAGATATTTTCAATAGATAATAATTTTAGATTTAGATTAGTTTGATATATATATATATATATATATATTTATATTACATTTAAGTTTGATATAATAAAATAAAAAAATTAATCTAACGGCAGTCAAAAGTAATTAAAAAATCAATCTATCTCGTTGAAAATGCATTTGTCTAATTAAAATAACACAATTTAAATATGATTAAAGGTTCACGATATCGGCATACACTAATATTATATTTCTCTCTCATATTTGTTTGATAAACGTCATATCATTAACTACCGACCACATAATTTTGGGAAGTTTCGTCAGCATGTGCAATATGTCGACTATGGGACCCATCGCCGAAATTGGCTTTGGACGGTCCGATCCGTGTGTGTGTGTGTGTGAGAGAGAGAGAAAGAGACCAATAATGGAAACGTACAGTCAAAAGATATGTTAAAGTCCAAACCAAAATGGAATAGACTAGTGCAATGTAAGTCACCAATCACCATTGTCGAACTTCAACCCTTCGTGAAATGGGTAACAGAGGCCTTCGTTAAATGGGTAACAGAGGAGTGTCAGAGACAGGGATAGTTACTTAAATTATTTTTTTACAATCGTTTCACCCGTAAAAAGTAAAAATTAATCCTTAATTATTTTATGTAATAAATATTTTATTTTATTTTATAGTAGAACTATAGTGTTCATAAAGTAATTTTTCAATCTTTTTAAAAAGATTATTTTTAAATTAAATTGAGAACCAAGATTTATAAAGTATTTTATATTTCAATTAATTACAAATTTCAAAAAATTATATAAAAAATAATTATAATAATAAGTATATGAATTAATATCAAAAATATTTATTATCACTATAATTTTATTTGTTTGTTGACGAAACTAATATAAATATTTTAAAATTACAAAAATATATTAATTAATAACAAAGTATTTATTACATAAAGTATTTAATAATTAATTAACACTTTTACTTAGTCAAGAAAGGACGGTAAAAAAAAGCGACTGCCACTACTCTTGATAACAAACTAGCAAGGATATTATCTATTTCCTCGTAATGATGTCGGTAACAAAAGCATAATATCTGTTTCCTCGTAATGATTTCAAGCACTCACAAAACTAAACTTGTCCTCTAATAAAGCTCACAAATATCCATCTATTTTGTCATATAAACGAGGCTCAACACACACAGGATTATCCAAACTAAAGTGTCAACTGATTGGCTGAGGAGGCTCAACACACACAGGATTATACTAAAGGGTCAACTGATTAGCTGAGTGTAATTGATTTGTCATCCACTCATTGTCATAATAATTTTTCCAAAAGAATTTAAAATAAATCTAATTGTGTTAACAATCTACAGCTAAGATTGTATAAGTAATGGAATTATTATTATTTTTTTAATAAAATACATTTACACTTATTGAGATTTGCTCTGATTACACTCATATTTATAATTTGACAAAATTTACACTTACACATCCTGAAGTTTGATGAATGATTACACTCAACCACAATACTATATGTATTGTCTATTTTACTCCTCCATTAACTGCAAATACATTTTTGAAATTATTTTTCACGTTTAAAATACTACATTGCCCCAACTTTCTTTTCATTACTTTTATTTTAACCTTAAGCCACACACACATACACATATATATATTTTTACAGCACTATAAATATATTGCAAATTTTATTAAATATATTTTTAATGTATGTTATATTATATATTTTACTAAAAAAATAAATTTAAATATAAATTAGAAATTATACAAACTTGTAATTTTTTCAAGTTTTATGAATCTTACTATGATGATGATTATGTATATATTTGTATGTGTATGAAGTTTTATAATCATCATATTAAGATTCATAAAGCTTGAAAGAATTACAAGTATGTATAATTTGTTTTAATTTTAAATTTATTTTATACTAAAATATGTAATATAACATATATTAAAAATAAATTTAATAAAATTTGCAATATATTTCTAGTGCTGCAAATATATACATGTGTGTGTAGTTTAAGGTTAAAATTGAAGTAATGGAAGAAAAGTTGGGACAATGTAGTATTTTAAACGTGAAAAATGAAGTTAAGAATGTCTTTTCAGTCAATTGAGGGGTAAAACAAATAATACATATAGTGTTGGAGTTAAGTGTAATCATGCATCAAACCTCAGGGAATGTGAGTGTAAGTTTTGCCAAATTATAAATATGAGTGTAGTTATGATAAACTTCAGGAAGTGTGAATGTATTTTGTTTTTTATTTTATTCTTTTTCATTTCTTTTGACTTGGCTTGAGAATATTTTTCTTAATGTCACTGGTTTAAGCTGTAATAAGAAGAAAACAAGTTCTACACTTTTCTTAACAGAAGCATAAATCCTTTAATTTTTATATGTTTGATTTGGCATAAATTCTTTTATGCTCCGTTTGGTAGAAAGGAAGAAAATTGGATGAAAAAGAGAGAAGAAGAGATGGATGAGATATTCATAAGGAAGAAATTGTGTTCTTTTTTTTTTTTTTTTGTTTGGTTGGATGAAAGAGAAGAGAATGAGATAATACCCTACTTTGTTTGTTATGAGAGAAGAGAAGAGAAATAAAAAAAGTTTTATAATTTAAAATATTTATAATAGCCTTGCATTTTCTTTTTCTTTTTTTTGGTCAAAATTTGAAAGGATAAAAATTTGTGAAAAATGAATGATGACTCACTTTTATCTTTTCTCTATGCATCATTTTTACCAAACAAATAAAATTTATTTCTTCTTTTCTATCTTCTCTCCACCTTTTTTTCTTTCATTACTACCAAATGAAGTATTAATTTTGTCCAATAGTCGGTTTGCTGGTATGTGCGAAGGAAAGAGAGGAGGCAGAGAAGAAAAATCCCAAGGAAGACAAGAAAGAAAGAAAAAATTCCTAGGAAAGAAGAGAAATAAGTAGGAGGAAAGAGAGGAGGATGATACGAATATACTATTATTAATATATCCTTCATTATATAATATGACCAAGTTAATATATAAAACAAAAATAATGTCCTTTTGTTTTATATAACAAACTTTTCCTTCAGTTGGGCGGAAGTGAATTGGTGAACTAAGAAAATGCTTTACACTCTTTTCTCAATCTTACGTTTTCTTTTTTTCCTTTCTCTCCTACTTAAAATTTCTTCCGTAATTGAGAAGACCTAAAAAACTTTAAAATTATTTTTTGTCTTTTATGAAATTAAATTTTTATTTTATTTTTGAAGCTAGTATAAAACTGTATAAAACGCTATCCACTTTTTAAGTAGTAAAAGGTGTTTGGAAGGAGGAGGCTTTTGCTGGATCTCTCCCCTGCACTTCCATCCCCTCTGATTGAAGGAATTATGCGCCCCGGAACAATAAAATTATTTCATAATATAATATAGTTATATTACAATATAACATGATTACATTATAAAATGCAACACTTTTACAATAATTTTAAAAAAATTATACAACATATATGTTACATTGTATTACAACGTTATAACATTATTAAATTAAAAATAACACATTCACTTAATTGTTGTATTTACAATATAAAATTATTGTATTAAATACAAAATAAATAAATGACAAAAATAACACAAAAGAGGATTTTGATTTCTCTTCCCTTTCCTTTCCTTCCTTCCACTTTTTCCCCTTCTTTTCATTCCCTTTATTCTTTCCCCGACGAAACAAACTGCAAGCTTCAAGTTACGAGATCATCAATTAATGGCAAGAAACTGATCGTACATCCTATCATCAATTGTAACAAACTTATTGTACATCCCATCACTTTCAAATGCAACAAATTGATTACGAAAAAATAAAATAAATTGTAAATCGTATCACTTTGACATGTCAAATTAAATAAATGAACAAGACAAGAGAGAAGTACATTTCCATATTACCCTTTTAAAAACCCAATCCAGCAGTGACACAACTCAGTACCTTCACTCAAACACAAAATCACCCACAAGTCAACTAAACAACAACCCAAGACAACTGCTCGTTAAGTTACCACAAACAAACACCCTCTTAAAAACATATATTTACACACTCAACCACTTTGATAACATTTACACACAAAAGGGCACTTTGGTCCTTCACAATAACACTTGTCCATACTTTAAGGCGAGTATACCTCCCATCAACATGCCCGTAAACACCCATCTCATATAATATCTCCTGCACACAATATATATATATATATATACAGACACACACTTGTACATCTAGCAAACTAGGTAGGAGTGCTTTAAGTTACTCTGAAGAGTTGTTAGAAAGAACTCACACAAAATCAAGAGAGATAGAAGTATAGAGAGAGAAATTTGTAAAGATATATTTTAGAGAGAGAGAGAGATGAGAACCAGCAATCACTTGATCGGGTTACTGAACTTCCTGACGTTCCTGCTCTCGATCCCCATACTGGGTGGTGGGATATGGCTGAGCGGGAGGGCGAACAATACGGACTGCATGAAGTTCCTACAGTGGCCGTTGATCATCATCGGCGTCTCCATCATGGTGATCTCGCTGGCCGGATTCGCCGGCTCCTGTTACCGCAACACCTTCCTGATGTACGTTTACCTGTGGGCCATGTTCTTCATCATCGCCGCTCTCATCGGCTTCGTCATCTTCGCCTACGTCGTGACGGACAAGGGATCGGGTCGGGCCGTCATCAACCGGGTCTACCCGGATTACTACCTGCAGGACTACTCGGGTTGGCTGGAGGAGCGCGTAGCGAGTAATAGCAACTGGGCTAAGATCAGCTCTTGTATTAGGGACTCAAAGGTGTGTGCAAAGATGAGGAGACTCACTAATGGTGTGCCTGAAACGGCCGATATGTTTTACCTCAGAAAGCTCAGCCCTGTTCAGGCAAGTACCCAAATATATATATATATACCCAAATATATATATATATATATATATATATGTATGTATATGTCTTGAATATCTCTTCATTTTTCTATTAATTCTTTACTCTTACTATATTATTATGATTTTTGTGTGTATTATATATATACATGTTTGTTAGTAGTATTTGAGTAGTTATAAAGATTTGGATTAGGCACTAGATCTGTTTTTTAGTGGGGGTTGTGAGAAGGAAGCCAAACATCAATTATTATGCTTCTATTGAATGATGTATTTTCACTTGCTACTAAGATGCTACTGTCAGAGGCTCAGCTCAGGCCGGCTTCTCTGGCTGAAGTTCGGAACGGTGTCGTTCCAGGTCTCTAAATTCATTTTAGGTTTGTGTAGTGGTAACAAATTCGTAGCTAAATCGGAAGTTTTATAGAATGAAAAAATATCTACAAATAAATAATCATGCTTCATTGCCACTTACATGACATCATCACATTTAGATAGAATATTATATACCTGATGTTGGCCACGGCCAATCACAAACAGACACATCATTAATTTTTTAAAAATAAAATAGAGATATTTAATATGTCCTTGTGTGATTGGCCGATGTCCCGTACCACCTGTTACAGGTCATGTAAGTTTTTTTAACTTTTGTCACCTTACATACATTTAAATTGCGATAATTAGTGAAGTATATCCTCTTTGCTTTCCCGGTGATGAGACCATTCAGACACACAACCGACATGCCCATTTTCATTCAATAAAGAGAATCAACTTTATTCATAAAAGAATATCTAAAGTAGGTATGAGAATAACCTTTTTTTTTTTTTTTGCCCTTAAAATCTGCATCTGGGGATCTATTGGGTTTGGGTTGGCTTTTTCTATGTGATGCAAATTGATTTTCCTTTTTGGTAGAATATCCTAGGGTTTAGATAAAGCAGAGGAGGAGGATAATTGAAGCTAGGAATTTTGCATCCCCAGCCTTTTCATTTTATCTGAATTTTCTTACTCAATTTTTTTTTTCTTGGCTAACAAACAAGATGTTAGTATTCCTTTTCGGAATACTTACTAGGTATGGTAAAAGTTGGTAACAAGTGCCAAACATAGATGAATGATTGCCAGTATCATGTAACATGACCAGACTTGTTTAATTACTTCTTATCAATTAGTGGGAACATATAATAATAATAATAATATATAAGGTGCTATTTGATAAAAATCAAAACTTTTATCAATTATCAATTAGTGGGACCATAGTTTTATTATTATTTCTTACCATTTTAGTCTCTAGATACTATCATTTAATAACAAATTGTTAAAAAAGGTGCTATTTGATAAAAATCTTGCGCCATGTTCGGAGTACCTTCTTGATTCTGAATTTCTTTCATTTAAAAGGCATTTGAAAAATACATTCAATAAAAGAAATTTAAAAAAAAAAAAATTTTGGTAGATGTATTTTTTGAAATTCCTACATAATTAACCCATTTTTAACTTAATAAATTTATACTTAAGAATTATTCTCAATAGATAAGTTTTACATAATAAAATGAGACAAAATTGTCTATAAAATTTGTTACTTTAAATAATTCTGGCTTCTTTTTAAGAATAAGTTCTTTTTACTTTCTTTGAAAGGATTAATAAGAACTTTGACTTTCATTAGAAGTCCATTTTCTTATTTCACTAAATACTAACATTTTTTTTGAAAAGGATTTCTTGAATTTGAGAGTCCGTTTCAATCCCTAGTAAAGCTCTCCCAAACGGGGCACCAAAACTTTTATATATGAGGTTTAAGTAATGAGTTCTAGCACCTAAATTTGTGATTTTTTTTTTAATTCTTTTTATAATCAAAAGGTCAATAATTATGATTTATTTTATAGAACATTGGTTGAAACATAACAATCATTTTGGTTGTGTTTATATGTACAGTCTGGTTGTTGCAAGCCCCCTACAGAGTGTGGCTTTGTTTATGTGAATGAGACCGGTTGGAACCCCGGAGTCGGGGTGTCGGGAAGCAACACTGACTGTGCTAAGTGGAGCAATGACCAATCGCAGCTCTGCTACTCCTGCGATTCTTGCAAAGCCGGCGTGCTGGCCAGCCTCAAGAAGAGCTGGAGGAAGGTCTCGGTGGTCAACATTGTCGTGTTGATCATCCTCGTCATTTCTTACGTGGTTGCCATTGCAGCATTTAGGAACAATCGTCACATGGACAACGATGAACCCTATGGCGAAACCAGAATGGAGAAGGCACAGCCTAGTAGGATACATTTTTGAAGCCCTTTTGGTTTCTCAAGAATGTGATTTCTGGTTTCTTTTGCATTTTATTTTATGCATCAAAGGTCAATGAATGTGTTTTAGATGGGAAGACAAATGTTCGATCTGTATGTTTAATTTTGAAACAAAGTTATTGGTTGTATATACTATGTTAATGGTGGTAGTATTTTCATTTTCTGAATCTTTCCAACTCAAAAGAACTTCTATTTGTGTAATATAGACAATACAATGCTTGGAAAATTCAATTGTTTGGATGAATGACAATGACTGTCGAAAAAATACTTCATATTAGTTTCTCCTAGTATATGCAGGAAATATGACAAACCTTGTTTAATTTTTGACTCTGTTTGTTTGGACAGAAAATATTTCTGAAAATTTTCGTGGTAGCATCAACTAAGCTAGTTATTCAATATTTTACAAATTGATTACATCAATTCAAATATTTTGGTGTTAAAATGTTTTACGGCTATAACATTTTTTCTTTTAAAATGTGCAATCAAATACCAAAAAAATTTTAAAATATTTTCTAGAAAATATTTTACTTTGAAACAAAGGGAGTCAAAAATTATAACTTGGATAAACTAATTGAAGATAAATGTAATTGGAGACAAATCTATGTGGTATTACTATTATGTTATGGGTTTTCCAATATTCCTATTAAACCTTTTTTTATTGTTTTTTTTTTATAAAAAAAATTGTTTTGTGGGCACAGCCGACTTAATTTAATTAACGAAACCCATCAAACTCTCTTAGAATTTACCAACTTTAGCTATGCCACAAATTAGATAAGTATTACTTCAATTGAATACGCGTTAGAATATTAATAGGCTACAAAATTAGGGTTAATCTTTGGCTAGTTTGGGTTAAATTACCCCTATGCTTATAAAATCTAAAAATTGAACTTAACCAACTTCTTTTTTTTTTTTAACAAATAATGACATACCATTTAAAATTTGATTATCACATTACTATTTTTTCGTTTTGTGTTAATTGAAAAAAAATATATTTTATAATGTTTAATGTATCCTACCGGAATAAATTTTGACACTGTCACTACTTATTCGAGTTGCAAGAGACATGAACCTAAGCTTAATTTTGATTGAAATTTTTTAATCTAAATTTGACTTAAATTATAAGAAAAGGCATAGTTTAAGACAATAATTTTTTTCCTTCTAAATTCCAATTCACCTGACAAAGTTACACCCTAATTCTTTGAAGGATGATATTATCCATTAAATGGAGCATAATATTAATAGCAATGCGAATTTTTTGTCAAAATTTTAAATCTATAAATTTTTTTTGGGTAAATTATTCTGACCTCTCTTGAAATTATGTCTAATTATCTTCTAGGCACTATCTCGAAGAGAGGCTCGATGAAATAGACATGTCTGTGAAGACGTGGACTACTTTCACCTAGACAAAAAGACCTTATGAAACTTTATTATTCTGCGCAACTTAGGTGGAGGGCGAAGAAGGCCTCCTTCCGGAGGGGACTGAGCCTTCAGTGAGATACCACTTTTAAAGGGCTAGAATTCTTAATATTGTGTCAGAACCTATGGGTGAAAGGATAATTTCTGATTAAAGTTTTTAAAATATGGTGGTCAACCTTTTCTGAGGTTTGATTAACTTTTTTTCAAATACTCTTGATAGTCAACTCCGTTAAATTTAATTAACATAAAAAAAAAAATCAAAATGTCAAAACTATTTTTGGTGGTGGTAGTACTAGTGTGTCATTCGTGAAGGAAAAAAAAAATATAATGTTAATTTATCAAATATATATATATATATATGCGCGTTTGCTAGAGCACCTATTTCGGAGAACGACCATTTGAAAAAAATATCATCTAGTCTCGTGGAGCAACGTCAGCCGAACAAGCTCCGTTGAATCGTTTCTTTAAAGCCCATACCGAATCTTCCAAATCCAAGTTAAAGTTAGTTAATCGCCGGCCACGTAACGTATCCTTCTCCAACACGCAACGACGTCGTTTCCTTGCAGCACCGTCCTACCGCAAGTAATTACAAAATCGAAGCCGGGGCCCTGGTCGACTTCTTCCAAACGGCTCTTAACGCGTTCGTCAGACTTTCTTCCAAAAATTCAGCTACTCTCATTAACTCTCTCTCATATATATATATATATATAGTATAGACACACACACACACACACACACACATCGACGACAGTTTCTCTAAAGCCCAAGTCCACAAGTTTTCAAGGAAGCTGCTTATTTATTTGCGCAGTTGCACCAATAATCGTCGCTCGCCCCCAAAATGGTTCAGATTAAGGAATTGTATCCTTTTACTGCAATTTATATATATAATCATTCAAATTTACACGCATTTTTTCTTCTTATTTAGCTGTTCTGCTTGGTTGCTGGGAAAATAAGAACTCCAGATTTTATGAAAATCCTTGATTTTTTCATTCCTTGAGGGTCCAAGCCCGTAAAAGATTTGCTCAAATTGGCGCCATATAGCTGGATTAGTTCAATTGATTGAATTTGAACCAGAGCTTTCATGACTAGAACTCACCAAGTACATCAGCATATTAACTTTCCCCTCAATTTTTCTTGGTAACCAAACGGCGAGGTTACCAAAAAAAAAATTGTCATAGTTTTAACTAAAAAATTCAGAAAAGATTATATTGGTTAGAAGTTATATTCTAATTCTTTGCTTTCAGGGAATATATGGATGCAATTTATTCATTTAATTTTCTCATTTTTCTATCTTATTGCTACTTTTCTATACTGAGATAGTTGTTGGGTATATAATGAACTATTATAGTCTATTTTCAATTTCTCTCAAGAGAATTTTTTCACTTGGGATTTCTTTAACCTATATTTCCTTTCATTGGGAATTTTCTCTAGTCGAATCGTCATGCCACTGTCGTTGGAAGAGGTATAGCAATTCAATGAATTCGACAATTTTATTTCTCTTATACAATGATATATGTATGTATGTATATAATGTTTTATTTATTTCTTCTGTTTGCTAAGTGATTTGATGAATTGCAGTATCAAATAGCGCAGATGTATATGGTGATGAAAATGCAGCAAGAGAACACGACAAACACCGAAGGGGTGGAAATTTTAGAGAATAGACCTTTCGAAGATGATGTAGTTGGAAAGGGTCAACACACGTCAAAAGTTTACCGTCTGCAAAGGTAATTTCAAATTTGGAGCAAGAATGTGATTTAAAATTGATTTTCTTGCACCAAATGAAAAACTTGGACTTTTTTGTTTAAACATCATGGAGTGAAGACCAGTGAGAATCAACCCACGAAATAAACATCTGTTTACTAATTGCCACTCTTAGTGTGTATGTAGGTGCTCTTGTTGTGTGTTCATAATAATACCAATTTAGCTCCATCCTTGTTTCAATTTTATTCACTTGATTACCGCACATTGCAATGGGAGTGCCTGATATTGTAATTGACATTAGAAATTGAGGTGTTCTATTAATTTGTTTTACCACATAAAGATATTTTATTTGACATATGAAGAACTTATAAATGGGTTCCTTGGAAAAGAGTATGGAAGGCTTGTGGTGAAGCAATTTCGATTGTTTGGTTAGGATGCAGTGAAAAGGAACATAGTGTTAACTTCATGTAACTGTGACCCACAATGTTATGTACATTATTGGGATGATTATCAATGTTACCCTTTATATCGCAGAAGATGTCACGTTGACGTGTGTCAATATCAGTCAATAATGTAGCTTTGAAGATGGTTAGCTGCAGAGATATGATGATTCCATTTTGATTACAAATAAAAGCACTTGTGTGTACCTGGGGTAGTTGTCACGTTGACGTGTGTCAATATCAGTCAACAATGTAGCTTTGAAGATGGTTTAGCTGCAGAGATATGACAATTCCATTTTGATTACAAATAAAAGCACTTGTGTGTACCTGGGGTAGTTGTAGTTTGACAATGTTGCAAATGATGCATGACAAACATTTTAGTGGATTTCATATTTTGATGTTCTTGGAAATAATATTTGGCCAGTTTTTCTTTGAGCAAATGGTGTTTCACGGTATCAGTGAACTTTTACTCTGTTTATTATAATTGCAGGTTCATTTCAACGATAGTTCACTTCATTTGCCTTCATCTTCTACGCCTTTGTTTTCATGACATTGTTTTTCTGTTATCTCAACATATAGTGTGTGTAACCATTGATATCGAAAGAATGGATTTTCTTAAGTCAGATAATTTTTTTATCCCATGTAGTTGCTGTTTCCATTGAATAGGATCATAGGTGAATGCTCTCACATTTGAGTATCTTTCCAACTTAAGTTTATTTCTCTTGCTCTGTGATCCATTTTTTGCAGCAAAGTACCTGCATGGATAAGTACTTTTGCACCAGCAGATGCGCTCATCATGCAGGAAGAAGCCTGGAATGCATATCCAAGATGTAAATCAGGTTTGTCTTGTCCACATGATTTGTGACTTTGTATCATATGTTTCTCTTGGAACAACTACTAATGTAATTTTGTTTGTTGTTATCTGCTACTGAATGGCACATTATGCAGTAATTAAGGTAATTCATTTTCAGTTCAAGCCCAACATCTATTTATGGATAGGGAAGTTTTTTGTGCTGAACAACTAGCTCTTCTGTTTTGCATTTTTGCAGTGCCCTTATTTGACCAAGTTTCTCCTGACCATTGAAACTATTCATAAAGCTGACAATGGACACTCAGAAAATGTAAGTTGTTTCTTTGTGGTCTTAATTATGTTTTCACTCAGATTGGACATTGCTGACCATTAACATTTGAATGCTCTGTAACTATTCGATAAACATGAAGTCATACTGTATGATGGACAAAAAAAATTAAAAGAAAAGTAAATTTGAAGAAAGACCAATATGCGACTTTTCTCTTTCTAGTTGATTTTCTGACCTCATTAAGCAGAGAAATTGACTATATAGGTTCACGGTCTTAGCGAAGAACAACTAGCAGCCAGGCAGGTGGAAATTATTGATATTGCTTCAGCTGCAAAGGACTATTGGAGTTACATAATTGGAAGTAGCAGTATTGATTTGTCGAAATTCAAATCAAGGAGGACGGGTCGTGGTCCACTCTTAGAGGGATGGCAGGTCAGAATTGGTCTACCAGTAATTTGACATTCTATTATTTTATGGATGTTGCTCTCTGCATTTTGTTGTATCTGCCGGTTATGAGAAGTTGGTTTCTGTTCAGTTTAGCCTGTTGACATGTCATACTGTTCATTCTTGGGATTTTAAGTATGCATCTGATCCCAGCTACAATGTTGGTGTCTGAATTCTTGTAAATGATTTTTTTTTCTTTTTGAATATGGTGGTCCTGCATTTGAAAACCTTTAAACATGGCATGGAAGTTGGTAATTTAAATTGACAGATGAGGATATAATGAGTTATGTTTTGAGATAGAATGTAGTGGTACTGAAATGGTATTTTTGTCTCATACAACTACTTTCCTTGTTGATGAATGATGACGGACAACTTCTAGACTGAAAAGTTGGTGATCTGTGTTCGGGATTTTCCACTCTACTTTAAAATGAATTCAACAAGGAAGGTAGTAAAAAATCATGACAGCAACACCCAGAATGTTGCTGAATATGAAAGCCTTGGCGATCATTATACATTATACTTAAGCAACACAGAATTAATAACTGTATGTTTTCCTTTCCACATTTTCCTTTTCCATGCTCCATTTGGTTTTTGCTTTTTGCTTTTTGTCATGTTCTATTGATCACATAGTTGAAGCCTTAATTCTTTTACTCACAGAAGGACCTTTCAACTTTATGGGTACAGTTTTAAATAAGTTGACACTTTAAGCTCCTTAAATATGTTAGTCCATGCAAGCAGAAAGTACTTCTGAGTTTTGTGATTGTAACTTTTGCTTTTGTTGCCAATGGGCATAAGCCCAGATGGTATGGCCTCTCCTTCCCAAAGGGAAGTTGGGTGTTCTAGCCCTACTAGGGGCAATATTGTGGGTGTGTATGCATTTGCTTATATATATTGTTTTGTTCCTGTTGCAGCTATTGTTTGCTTAAAACATCTATTTAATCCCGGAGAAAAGGATATGTTAGAATTAGTTTATATTTCAATCTCATGCTAGGCGGCTTGAATCCTGATGTTGCAGAAAATTTTGCACGCTAGTTGTTGTGACCATCTGCTTACCATTTGTAAATTTAACAGAATCTTGGCCAGATGCATGGAACAGTCTGCAAAGGTTGACTTAATTGATGTGTCAATTTCTGAGAATTTGGAAGATTTATTGACTTTTATGTATGTGATATTTTCAGAGTAGGTGTGATCCAGTTATGACAGCATATAAATTGGTGACTGTAGATGTTCAATACTGGGGATTTAGTAGTCGACTCGAACAAGCTTTGCTTACGGTATTACCTCTTGGATAAGACTTCTGATGCAATTTTTTTGTCAACGCTGAAAATATCCATGTCTTTCTCACACCTATATTTGCATAATCAATGTAAACATACATTATTGAACATCTTTGTTAATATAACAAAAGCCATGTATCTTGGGATAACTGGATTGGGCTAGTCACCTGTATTCTAGATCTATTGAGCTGTTTCACCCATTTTTATTAGTGGAATATTTTATCATGCTTTAAATTGTGTATTGCATTAGAATTTGTGAAATCTTTGTTGATTGTGTTAAATTCTTGTAGGGTGAAAGGGCACTTTTCCTTGAAAGCCATCGGAATTGTTTTTCTTGGATTGATGAATGGTTTGGAATGACGTTTGAAACAATACGTGAGCTTGAACAACAAAGTGATTCCTCACTGAATGCGGTAAGAAGGATCTAAAAACTTTAACAAGCATCGGCTAGAAATTTATTTGATCAACAAATATTACTGCATGGTACAGACGACTTTTTAAGCCCATTCTTCTGCCGAATATAGATGATGCCATTGTGCAAATTTAAAGTTTTCACAAAAACAGCAATAAAGATTGTTTTATGTCACCTCTTGAGATCTCTAAGTAGTGATCCAAATTTTTGGCATCGAATGTTTGACGTGTCACATCACGCCTGAAGCATGACTACCACCGAGTATGATTTTTGTTTTCACTTATTGCCAGCACTCCAAGGATTGGATCTTATCTTGTTATTATTTCTTTATTTTTTATTTTTAAATCTATGACTGTACATCTATGTTATTTGTCAACACCTTATGAATCTGAACGAAATATGGATTAAGCCTATCGAGTTTTTTGACTACTAAAAGATTTGGAATATAAAAGTATTCGTTAGATCTAATTGTGGTTGTTTCAAACTCAATGATGAAATATGGCAACTGTCTTGGAAACAGATACTTGGCAAGCTGACTCTAGCGGCGAGCAAGGAGGATTCAGATAGCAAGAGAAGATGTTCACTCGACACTGAGGAGTCCTTTGGCAAGAGGTCCCAACTTAATTCTGAGATACTTGATTCCTCTGTTTCAACACCAATGTGAACTAAATGGTACTGGTTATATATATCTGGTGGTGCATATGCGAGATGAATTTATTGCATATCTATAGAGAAGTTCTTGGATCAGATACCTCTGGATGAATCATCTGAGATAATAGTTTTGTTTCTCAAATGAAATGTACAAGTGGTATTGAGAAAAAGCGCAAGTTTTATATTTTGATTGAGATGAGTCGGGATGTTCAATCTGTTATTTGTGGGGGATTTTTGGGGAGGGTCAATGTGAATTTTGTACACTCATGTATCGTTACATTATCAACTAGTAAGAGCAATGCTATGGATATTCTTCGCAAAAAAAGAAAAAGTAATGCCATGTATAGTTGTGACTGGTATTGCTGGAGGGTTGTGATTATATCAATTGGAAAACTTCATTAAATCTTCATGACGTTAATTTTATCAATGTACCTCCTAATTTGTTAACTTGCCATCAAACACTAACGGAAAAGATTCACGTGAGTGGCATGTGTGACATTATAATTTAATAAATTTATATATGACCAAAATGTCCCTTAATAGTGTTTTATTTACGGGGTTAAAATCACTAAACTTCTTATACTATGCATATTCATCCTATACCGCTTGATCTAACAAAATTTATCAAATAGATCATAGATCAATTTTGTTACGGGACTGTTACAAATTTTGTGAATTGACTAACTTGTTCTTACCATTTTTTAAAAAAAAATTAAAAGCTTAAAAAATAGAATTGTTGAATCAATGGAATTTTAAAGCATCTAAATTCAAAAAATTTAAAACAAATATGAGCAGAAAGTAAGGATTCAATCAAACATACCCAAACATGAAAATAACACACAACTACTATACATATACATATATATATATATATATTACACCTATTTTTATTTATTATGTTGTGTGAATTGCACTTTTTCTTGAAATAAAATACTATTTGTAAGAGACATTTTGATTATATAGAAGTTATAATCTCGCACAAGCCTGAATATTTTCTATTAATGTTTCGATGATAAATTGACAAATTAGAGTACATTGATAACATTTTAAAAACCTCACGGGAGTTTAATAATATTTAATTAGTATAAAAGAGTGATATGATAAAAATATATTGTACAGGGGTTTAGTGAATTAGTCCCTTCAAATTTATATTGAATGGCAAGCCGAGTTAGTCCACTTCACAAAATCCGTAACAAGAACATCAATTTTGTTGATTGAGGAGGTTATTTGTTAGTTGGAGAGTATACGATGAATATGTATACCGTCTAGTGATTTAACCCCAAAAATAAATAATAACAAACAGGGACCAGATCAAAACTTCGTCCTTGGTTTGCCTTATAGTCCCCCTCCCCCACTTCGCTCCATCTCAGACGCCGCTCTCTCTCTCTCTCTCCGTCTCTTTATCTATCTCATACTCACAGATAAATATGTTGTCCCTCCCAATCCTTTCTCTCTCTATTCCGTCGAGAACAAGAAGGTGATAACTCGACGTACTCGCCAGAGACGTACCGTTGTGAAGGAAGAAGCTAGGGTTTCACTGAAGGGTAAGGAGAAGGAAGAAGCTAGGGTGGCGGGACCGGTGATAAGGGATTGGCGGCTTAAGATGAAGGCAGCATAGCTCCAATTTCTGAAAGGGTTAATCTCATACTCTCTCTCTCTCTCGTTATATATGTATACATCTATGATTTATCAAAAAATATATGTATACATCTATGTATATTTGTTTGGTTTAAGAATAGGAAATTTTCTGGCATGACTTAATTTGGAAAACAAACTGAATGTTGAATTAGAAGTTGTTATATATGTGTGGGGTGAAGTGTACAGCAGACACCCCTTGGGGGATTGGATTGTGTTTTTTTGGAGTATAGACTTTTGTTAAATTGTGACATGTTCTGTTCATTTCAATGATATATAGTTTAAAAAAAGTTTGAATTCGAAATGGTTTCTAATCGAGTTTGAATTGGATTTTAATAATTTTGATGTTTTGTTATGCTTAATCAGAAATTAATTCTTATACGTGTTAAGTAAATAATCCAATATTTTTTTAATATATTACATAATGTAATATAAATTCCTATGGTATATAAAAAAACTTTTTTGTTTTTTCATATGTATGTTTGTCTAATTGAACTGTATTTTTCAGGTGTTTTAATGTGTATATATATATGCGTGTATTGCATATATATTGATGTGGGAGGGGCAATTTTGGTACATAAGGCTAATTTTGGAATTAAGGGGTGAATATTTGTCACATGATCCACACATGGCCATTTTAACGGCAATATTCTAATTGCACATTGACGGAAGGTGTAATGTGCAACTTTTTTTTAAAGTACAAGGATGTTATGTACCCATTTCGTACTACAGGGTGTTATATGCACTATATCAAATCCTGAGGGGTGTTTTTTTGCACTTTACCCATTGAAGAAGACCAATGCTACCCTAGCCTTGTCTCCAATAAGTTAGGCCTAAAACACTAAGTCACTTGAAACATATCTAAGGGTGTGAATATTATGGTGGGGTCTACTTCTCTGGTTCATCCAAACTGTGACTGTTCAAGGCATTCCTTGCGTCGGCAGTGGCTTTCTCATGTTCTATGTGCCGTGTTAATAACAATGAACATTCTGATTCCATTTTGACGTAAAATGTTTCCTAAAAATTATTTTTAATATTTTTGATGTTTAGTTGCATCCTTGATAGCAAGAGGAGTTCAAAAATAACTTGTTTTAATTCCGTAGAGTCATTTTACATCATCTCTCTTACGATCAGACACACACAATTAACAATGTATACAAGTGACCATTGACTCTGAAACGCATTCTTATGAGAGACTCCAATGACAAAACTCTATCATTATAATGATCTTCGTTCCAAAAAAGATTTACTAGGACATCTAATGCACGGAAACTCCTCTAGGAGGCACTGTAGCTTACGGACATGCGTGTCCCAGTCCAATGCCCTGATATGTGTCATTCAGGATATGGTAAGGTGTTTTTTGCAATTATTATTTTTTAAAAGATGTTGTGGCTCAATACAAAAATGACTTAAAATTTGAAAAACAAACACTAAATCCAGTCCTAACCCAAATTCACGATCTGCCTTTCCCAAATTCACGCTCTCTGCGGACTCTGCTTCTCCACTGCCAGCGGTAACCTCCTCCACCGGATAGAAGAAGCTCTTCCACTGCGAGTTCCTCAAGGTTTTTGCTCTTTCACTTTCCATTTCTTGTCCTTTAACCATCTCTCTCACTTCACGCCACAAACTATCTCCACAGCCTCACCACCATCACCACCAACCCAGCCACCATGCCATGGGTGTTCACAGATGCCACCACCACTGCACACTTCACCCACGGCCCTCACCACCACACACCGACCCAACACTCATCCACTGTCACCCACGTTTGGCAACTGTTTTTGCTTGGAACTTTCTGTTGCATTTTGCTTCTTTGCGGTTTTTCTTATTGTTCATCTTTTGCCTGCGAAATATAGCAAAAACGAATAGAATATTCTAGATGCTTTATTGCTATTTGGATTAGGGTTATGGAGTTCTCTCTTCCAGCTTTCTTTTTTGTGTTATGTTATTGAACTTATGGCTTATATATAACGAATGATGAAGGATGAACATAATGGAGGTTTACTTTAAACTATTTGTCTACTTCAGTTTGTAAGTTGGTTTAATGCTTGATTAAATGATGAAATGAGTTTACTTGTTTCATGTAATTTCCTTTTTTTCTTTCTTTTTTTGAACAAAATTCGTGGTTACATAACTTACATTCATGGTTTCTGGATAAAAATTAGCAAAACCCATTTCTTGTATATAGAATAATAAATATATTATTTATATAATTTTTATTATTATTTCATTCCGTATCCCCGCCGCATTGTCCGTGTCCTGTTTTGTTGAGATTTGCGGTATCCTTTTCCTGCTTTCTAGACTGGGGCATAATGTCATTGCCCTTCAACAAGCAAAACTGATTTCATCTTACATGGGGCATTGTTTATGGTCTTTGGATTGATTTAACTCCCATTTTTAACATTGTTTCGAGACATTCATGTCCATTTTGCTTTGGATTTGTAGTTATAAGTTACCTCGTTGTTTAGTTTTCCATCAATTGTTTGATAAAAATGCCTCACTAAGAATCTTAATTTGTTTTTCTTTCCTTTTTTTATTTTCTTTATGCTCTAGCTATTAGTGAAGCTCTTTTTCAGTAGAAAGGATAGAGTCACGTGGACTCTAAGCAGAAAGAGATTTCATAAGATCAGTAGAACAAAGTTATGAATCTTTTTTTATCTGTATATATATTTTTAATAACAAAAACAATATTTTAAAAAACATTTTCATGATTTAAACCAAACACCAGAAAATATTTTCCAAGAAATGTTTTACATGTAAAATGTTCTGAGAAGAAAATGTTTTACGACGAAACAAATGTAGCCACCGTTTCAATTGGATGGCTAATTTCTGATGGTACCATCTAGAGCTTTGCTTGATTCGATAAAATATAGTTCTTGGGTGGCAAATATTAAAGTATTTTGGCATTCCATTTATGTTGACACTTTTTGTTGTGAAGCTTGTGGAAAATTCATTGCGTCTTAAATTAGTCAAGAAGCTTTACTTATAATAGGGAGCATCCCTTGTTTTGCAGCTTCTTTTACATCTTGTGATTCAATGGGGCCACGGTGGAAAGGAAAGGGATCAGAAGCTAAAGCCCTTGCTGATCCCATGTCAGAGACAGTTTCACAGCTTCAATCTTCTCTGATCAGATTGGATTCTCATGGACTACTCTCAGGGTGTAGTGTACTTCTTGGAGTGGAAACAGAACAAACTGACTTCCTTAATCGTGCGTGTTTTGGTCGACCCATTATCACAGCCGAGAAGGATAAGCAGTGGTTTCAGTTGGGTATGGAGGAAGCTTTTTATTTGTGCTATTCTCTAACATGTCTCAAGATTATTGGTGAAGATAAATGTACAAAAAGCAGTGAAGAGTTGTGGAATTACATGAAATCCAAGGAAGATACATTCCCTGAATACTTTAAGGCGTATTCTCATCTTCGGGAAAAAAATTGGGTTGTGAGATCAGGATCTCAGTATGGTGTGGACTTTGTTGCTTATCGCCACCATCCAGCTTTGGTGCATTCTGAATATGCCGTGCTTGTTTTATCAGGAGATGGTGATGCAAATGGTCGATTGAGGGTTTGGTCTGATTTTCATTGTACACTTCGACTTTGTGGAAGTGTTGCAAAGACATTATTGGTTCTTAACATCTATCGAAATGGTACTGGTGCTGTCTCTCCGTCATGTTTGGAGGCTTATAGTGTTGAAGAGCGCACCATCACTAGATGGAGTCCGAAGCAATGCCGAGAGGATCAAAAAACAATTGTAAACGAAACCAAGTAAGAGATAGATATAATTTTTTTTTTCATTATTATTATGTGCCATTTTAAAATTGTATATGCAATATATTTAATCTAATAAAGCTTTGACTTTTATTATTTAAGTATCATCAGATGTTGAGTTTATTATCTGCAAAATTGTATCATTAAGTTGGTTTTTTTGGGAGCATGTCATGTGCAAGCATTCTCGTATTTGTTCTTTTTTTTTTCCTTTTCTTTTTCTTCTTTTCTTTTTTATGTACCATCTGAGTTGATTGTGTTTGATTCGTGCTTTGTTTTTTTACCATATAATAGAAGGGTTCAAATTAAAGAGATCCAAGTTTCCCGGAAAATGCTGAATAGTATTTATCAGAGCATTAGGAAATTAGGAGGTACTTAAAAAGTTACTCTCTTTAGGAAGGACTCCAAAATCAAGGTCTAGTTTTACTCTTTAGTCATTCTATGTCTGATACTGGTCAAGTTGAACCTAACTCACCTACGGTATCAAGACATTCAGGAAACTAAGCATGACGGATGGTCATTGAATAAAGGAAGGGTAACAACCTACACTTGATTTCTAACTAGATTTTATGCACGATCTCACAATTGATAAACTACTTAAGAATTACATTGGTTACATTAAACATTTCTGGATTTTAATTGTGAAAGTGAAGTCCAAGAATATTTAACTAATTAACCTCAAGTTCAAAAATGGATGTTAGAAGTAAGAAAATTTCATGGACTAACTGTAAGACGAGCAACATTCATGGATTAGAAGTCCATTTTAGATTGTTTGCGAAATAAACTGAGTTATGCGCTATCTAATATTGAACCTTCTTAACTCATCCATGTCCTCTAGGGGTAAGTTATGTCTATATGGAATGGGTATGGTAGTTTATGATAAAATGTTGAGTACATCAATGATACCAATTTGATGTCATTTAGAGGTTCCACCATTGGTTAGTCTTTGCCAAAACTTAAATACTTTCTTTGCCGCCTCGTATATTCAAGAGTACTTAAAATTTCTAATTGTACTGTAATGCATGACATGTAAAGTGACATCATTTCCTTTTTTTCTTTACATTTTATATTAACCCTGGACTCTTACCCCTTGAGAGTAAAATTTACTACAACCGCTTTGTTTAGTTATATTTTTGTGGGTAATAGTTGTCCTTTTTTTTTGGCAAATGTCTTATTAAATTTCATATACTGTGTCTGAACAGCGAGTAATTTTAGAATACTCCAGGATTCTTACGTTGGGATCATCCAGCACGCACAATGGGGTTCACCATGCGTGTACAATACACATAACTGGATGTGGCCCGGGTAGTGTATAATTTTGCCTGAACAGCAAGCTATTTTAGAAAGTGAAGATTTGGAGAAGATATGATCCTTTCACTCCCTGTATTCCCAGTTCTAATTCTTCTCATTTGTTTGATTTCTGTTTTCTCCTTATAACTAGGAAACCATCTCAATCGCTCATTTACCCTGTGGATAATCTTACCCTTTAAAACATGATTCCAAAGTACAATATAGTCCTTTTAGTTTTCGCTTAGTAGATCATGTGGAGGGACCTATAGAATTGATTTTCCACCAATATCCACTCATTTGTCCACTGATTTCCTCACTTGCCCAAAGTCCCATACAACAAGTATATGTGTGTGTGTGTGTGTGCGCGCGCGCGCGTGTGTTTTGAAACTTGAAAGAGAAAGAAAGCTAGATATTTTAAGGTTTCACTTAGCTGTAGTTAGTGTGCTAAATTGGTGCTTGCTGTCTAGAGGGGAAACTGGTTGGGACAAAGGCGTTTTCTGCTCAAAGCCGTGTCCATGTTCTGTAACCTAAAGTACAGAAAAATTAAGCTGGTTTGGGTAGGAACTGGGTTTTATTGGTCACAAGACTCACAACGCGAGAACCAAACACATTGATAATTAGGTAGACAACTTAGGGGTGACTTCAATCGAACCAAACCATGAGTTAGTAGCATTTGGTCAAAGTGTGACTCAAAAACATGTATGTTCTTGAACAGCTCATCAAGGGTTAATTTAATTTATGACAACTTTTGGTGGCCTAATTACAAATATACCAACTTTCAAATAGTATATGTTGAAAAAGCAACTTATACAAAAATAATTATGTATTTGACACTTTTCACTGTTCTTCAATACATTGGACCAAATTATTCCTCTGCAACTGATTTTAAGTTTACCCAATTACCCTTTACAATAAAATTACCAAAATGTTTACTGATTATTTTTTATAACCAGTGTCAATATACCTCTGATCGGTAGGTGGGTGGTCTAATTAATCTCTATCTCTAGCGAGCCCTCTTTCTCTCTGCAACTCTTTCTCTAACACAGATACAATTTAGGGTTTCACCGTCATCGCTGCGGGTGGTCTAATCTCTCTCTTTAGTGTACTCTCTCTCTCTCACACAGATACAATTTAGGGTTTCCACCGTCATTGCCAAGTGCTTCATCGGAGACAAAACCGGTACAATTCTCTTCACCACCCATAACGACCAAGGTATTCTCTCTCATGATTATGGTATTTCTTTGATGGAGATTCATAGTGGTTTAGTTTAGTTTGTTGTGCTAGGTTGCCCAAACTCATTTTTAGTCTTGACTAATTGTGTGAGGACTATTTAATTTTTGGTTGCTCAATGCTTGTGGAATTCCATGTTCCAACTGTCTAAAGTCTAATGTGGTTTTTCTTTCTATAAACTGTTCATATGTCTTTGCCTTTAATGTGTTGACATTTCATTGAGAAATGTTGGCAACGTCTAGCAGAAGCCCCTATGCCTTTGCCTTATTGCAATTATTTACAACAAATAAGATTTTTTTACAGGCTTATAGTGAATTTTTCTTGGGGAAGGAAATTGACAAGTAAATTATATATTGGTGATGGTTTATATTATAGGGTTAATTTAATTTTTTACCATTTTGGGTGGCCTAGTTACCCTGATTTAGATCATTTAGGAAATTATATATATATATATATATATTGTGACACTGCCTCTAGGCCAAGCTAAGGGCAATACTCTTCATTTGTCTATTGCAATATAAAATCTGTAAGTTTTCAGGTTGTCAGAGTTTATAGGTATACACTAAGGCTTGTCATTTGTGAGTCAGTTCCATTTAAATACTGTTTTGCCAAACAACCTTCCAAATTAAACATCATGATTCCATTTCTAAAGCCTATAAGTTTAAAACTAAATCCCCATCTTTCAAAATTTTAAAACTCTACAATATTTTTTATTGTAAAGAGTTCACCAATCAATGTGGAGAAAATCAATAAGAAAAAAAAAATCATTTAAAACCGGAAAGAGTGCAAGTGTTATTAGATTTTATTGGAATCTTCTAGTAGAGGCATAAATCAGCATCCTGGTGCATCCTGTATATATACACATAAGTAAATAAGAACATACTAATCTTAGGTTATTTCAAATTATGTTTGCCATTTCAACGAGGAACTCTAAATCAATTCAACAAACAAATGAAAAAGACTCATGGCCAGCTAGGGTGAAAGCCTATTTTGGACAAAGCTAATTGCAATTGTAAAGTTGAAATTTTTTATATAGCTAGGTCAGACCCTCCATTGCTATATTTAGTTACACACGCGTGCATATATGTAGATATAACAGTGCATACAGCAGTGACCTCCTACATATACACATGAAAAGAGAAACAAAATGAATTTATCAATTGAGGAAGAAGAGGCACGATGTGAAGACCTTGATTGCAATTGGTGGAGAAGAGTTTTTATCTTTATTTTTATTTTATTTTTTTATGTATATTTTCTTGGGTAAATCAATAGTTGGTTTAAGTTTAGTTTGATAGCTTGAGTAAATCAATTGAACCTAAGAGTGTTGTTACCTTTTTATTTTATCTATTTATTAGTTTTCGTAGGTTAAGGGAAGGGAGGGGAAGGAAGGGCAGTCCTACTACGAGGAAATGTGGGGATTCTTCTTCCATCCCATCCCATCCCATCAAATATAGTTGGCCTTGCTGTTTAGGTTTTTGCCTTTTGCTCTATAATTTTGACTGTTAAGTTCTTTTTGGACTCTCTCTCTCTTAACTGTATATATATTTGCAAACTCCACACATCATTAATTTGATCTGTTACTTCTTAGCATTATTGTCCACCTTAGTTAAATCTTTGTTTATATTTTGACAAATGAGTTAAAACTGTTATGATTGATATTGCTTTGGTTTCTGACTTGGTTGGTTCTAGTATTGAGTTATCTTTGGTCTGAGTACATGCAACCCCTAAACTAATTTCTAGTTATTTGAAAACAATACCACTTTAATAAAGCTTCACCCTATCTGTATTCCTTATTGCAATTATTTACAACAAATAAGATTTGTTGACAGGCTTATAGTTAATTCTTCTTGTGGAAAGAAATTGACAAGTAAAATATATATTTGTGATGGTTTATATTATAGGTAAAGTATAGTTTTGTTTGATGATCAGCCTACTGCTTATTATGTTATGTATTTATCATCAACATTTCATTTGGAGTTTTTGTTAACTTACCTGCATATATTTTATAGGTTAAATGACAAACTTGGTTTTATCTAATACTGTAAAGGATTCATTTAAAATATTGTTAAACTTTTGTTCCCCTCCTCTCCTAGCAGTGAAAAAATATTATTTTACTATTAAATTAGTCTAGCAGATATTTAACATTGTAGCAGAGCCTGTTAATGATGACTTAATCATCCTTCAACTGTTTTGTTTTGTGCATCATTGATATTCGCTTGTGAAGTAAGGATGACTTATTTCTATTGCACTTGTTCCTTGATAACCCTTGTGTTATACGTCTCAGCCTAGTTAGTAGAGTATTTATCCCAACGTTTTGTTTGAAGTAGAGCGTCCGACCAATACTGAGGAGAATTTTCCCATACCCAAATGTGCAGCTCTGGTCGAAATGTGTTCAATCGCTACAACGCCGTCTCATACTCCCTCTTTGTTTTGGCATAGGCAACATTGCTCAGTAGATTCTTGGCAGTAGCCTTTGTACCACCCTTAATCTTAAACATTGCTCAGTAGATTCTTGGCAGTAGCCTTTGTACCACCCTTAATCTTAAGATTGGGTCGTGCATTTATGAATTTCATGTAATTCTTTATTAAATGTCGCACACACCAAGCATGATGATGAGATCCAAAGACTTCTCTAACACCACTTATCAAACTAGAGTGCCTATCAGTTATGATCGTTATGCCCCGTTGCTGAATTATTTCCTTCACCTTTTGAAGAAACCAGGTCCAAATTTTGTCATTCTCCCCAGATACTATTCCATAAGCCAAAGGATATAGTCGATTGTCAGCATCATACCCAGTCGCGCCAAGTAGCGTGCCCCTATAGCAACCAGTGAGGTGACAAGCATCTATCAAAAGCAAATGCTTGCAATGTTGGAACCCTAGTATGGGACATTTGTATGCTATAAACAATTGTTTGAATTTGTTGTCTCTTATCGTATTCAACTCAACAACCGATCCCGGTATAGATTCTTTAATGCGCTCACAATAATAGGGGACCATTATGTAACCATCCTCAGGATTCCCATCGATGCACTGTTTTGCAACTTCTTTTGTCCCCCACATTTGCATGTAATTCATATTCATCTTGTGTGTAGTCTGCAAATCATTTCCTATATCTCTCGGCTGATACTTTGGTGTTTCTATCAACTTTGCCACTATTAGTTTACTCAACTGATTTGGACATATGTTTAATTTCACACTAGATATATCTTGTGCATTGTGTGACTGCACATTGTTGAAACGCTTCACTCTCACTATATCACAGCCTCCATCACAACCTGTCGTTATTTTCCAAGAACATCCTGCAACCGTACAAACGATGTTGTAGTAATTCCGACCAGACTTTAAAGACTTATCTCCAAAGTGGTTCCTCAATGCAAATTCATTCACCGAAAGTTTGAAGGCATCCGAACTTCCAAACAATTGACCCTCCCTTTCCAGCTTATCAACTACCATAGTAGAGACACAGCTGACAGGGAGTTCTTCAACAATACCATCCAAAGACTGCATTAGACCAAATGACTGTGTGGCGTTACACATCATGGGAGGCACATTCTTTAATTGAGAGGTAGAGGCTTTGTCATTCAATTTAATAATATTCAATAGTGCTTTCATAGAGAATACAACAAAATTGACATAAATGTGCTAAAAGGTGTGTACAATTAACATACCTGGAACTAATAGGTTGGGATGATAATTGAGACGGTAAGATTGCATCCACGACTCATCTGCCGCATACACATTAGCTATTTTGTCATTCAGTCTGAACATTGCCTTTAAAACAATATCCTTATACAACAACACTAAATTGGTTTTCCTAAACTAAGTGGTATAATGTAACTTTTTGCCATTCAAATCAATTGCATGTACTGAGGTTAATTCATGCAGTAATTCATTGTAGGTGATATTGGCATTCAGAATCAGTGCTATTGTGGTGCCACCGTAATAGGTCAACTCATTGGCGGATCGTACAATTTCACCACCAAAGTGGCACGTGCAAATTAACTCCTTGTCGTGGTTATTTGACATTTTTATTGTGCTCTATTGCACCAGTGTAACAACCATTAGTACATGTTCAATTGAAAGTTTAATTCATTATCATATTACATAGAACATCATCCACATGGTCAAGTATGGAATATATAAATATTTGAATGTTTCATTGAAGATTATATTAAGGGATACCACTATAGATCGAGTAAATTTACATATACATTTAAGGAGTAGATTCTCTAATGAAATTTACACAATAAATTGTTTAAGGTTTTGTGCAGTAAAATTATAACATAATACAATAAAAGTTTTACATCCATGCAGTAAAAATATTAAACAGTGTAGTTAAGGTTTTACATTATTAGAAAATCACAATTTAAAATCATAAAGCAGTGTCATCAGGTTTAAATGCCAACATGAAGGTGAATCCCAATAGATCTTCTGTTGTATGAATCATTTATGGTTTAAAATGAAATAAAGATGGGCATTTGAAGGAATTAGTTTCCTCACTTTTTTCAAATGTCAGGTAAACTTTTACCAATGCCAACACAAGAATGTCTGCTCTTGTCAATCAATAATGAAGGAAAAACATTTACAAAAATGTGGTACTTGGCTTAAGTTTTGTGCAGTAAAATTATAACACAATGCAATAGAAGTTTTACATACATGCAGTAAAACTGTTACACAATGTAGTTAAAGTTTTATATTGTTAAAAAATCACAATTCAAAATCATAAAGTAATGTCATCTGACTTAAATGCCAACATGAAGGGGAATCCCAATAGATCTGTTTGAATCATTTATGATTTGAAATGAAAAAAAACAAGGCACGTGGTATTAATGTGCATAATCATTCTTGGGTTTCTCATAGAATGAGTGATCAGGCACATTGAACACTCTATTAAAATCTAGAATTTCAATATGACAGTTCTCAAACAAGAGTAGATTTTCATTTTTCAAAAACCCAAACAACACAAAACACAAGACTTGCATAACCATTATATGCCCTAATATATGGAAATTTCTTTATTTTTTCTATATTGGCAGAATCTAAACAGAAATGTGATAATTATTGTTTTACTTGTGAAATGGTAGAGGTGGTGATCGTCGGTGGTGACCGGAGTCCAGATGCGATGGTTAGTGGCAGTCACTGAAGTGAGAGAGTTACAGAGAATGAGAGAGAGAGAGGAAATACTTTGGGGACTGGAAGAGTGATATAGAGTGAGAGAGTTATAGAGAGAGAGAAGTGATATATATTTGTTTTGTTTTGGGAATTTTAATGAAGTTGTTTTTGTAATTTGATGTAAAAGAAAATTAGGGTAAAAAGTAACTTTTTGGTTATTTAGGGGCATTTTGGTAAAAAGACAAGGAAAGGGCAATTGTGTAATGATTTAAAAGCTCTTAAAGGCAATTTAGACCCAAATAGAATAAATTGTTGTATTTGTAATTACTTTTGTATAAGTTATTTTTTTAACATATACTATGTAAAAAATAGTGTATTTATAACTAGGCCACCAAAAATTGTCATAAATTAAATTAACCCTAATAAAAATGTGCAACTTTACTCTTGGTTTGCTGTAAATTTCATGTTAGTACTTGGATGAGGCTGATTGAATTCTCAAGGTACCAATGCCATATAGAATTACTGCCAATAATGATTGGTAACTGTCGTGAGTGTGACCTGATTATGACATTTCTATGATTCTACTGTTGTTTTGATGTATTATAATAAGGTTAGGCTTAGTTTGATTTCTGGATTTGGAGTTGCAAAATTGAAGATGATGTAACGAAGATCAAATTTCCTACCTACAAAAATATTATTATTATTTTTTCCTTGCTTACTGTAGAAGACAGAGAAGAAAAAAAATCAAGTTAGAAACTTTTAGTTTTACATGTCATTTTTTTCTGCCTTTATTTTCAAACATTTTGACTTATTTTTTTCTTTTCTTTTCTTGGCTAAACCCTGTGAAGTTGGGATAACTTTAATAAATCTACGAGTAGCGACTGTAGCCTGTAGCGTTGGTACTGTTGGTATTATAAACTTTCAGATTGTCTCAAAGACAACACGACATTTGTGCCTAATGTTCGATAAAGAATTTATATGATGTAGGACATATATAATCTATAATGTGGAGTAATATTTAAAAAGAGACGTGGCGCTTCACAAATTAGTGTGAAAGAAAGAAAGAAAGAAAGAAAGAAAGTTGAGAGTTTTCATGTGCACAGAGATACATATATATATATATATATATATATACATGTATGTGTGTCGTGGATATGATGAATAGTTGAAAACAGTGATGAATAGTTGAAAACAGTGTGTAGTGCTGAAATACATGGCAGTGAATCGTGTTATGCGGAACCGATAATGAAATAAGAAAACATGATTCTGATTCAGATTCAGTGTATCATTGCAAAAGTCAGAAAAAGAAGGTAAAAACAACAGGTTGCAGATCCACAACATCGTGCAGAACCAGCTATACATGAAATAGAAAAAAGAACGGAAAAAAAATGTGTAATTTATTGGAGCTTTTCTTTATCATTATTTTAGTGTGAGATTTATTTTCAGTTTGAGGCAAAAAATAGCTTGGTAATAACTAAATACAATAAGGTGGTGGGTTTGAATGGCATTACAAGTTCGAATAGGAATAAATGTTAAAAGATTTTGTCTTACATTGAATCCAGATGAAAAAGTGATTGAGTATAAATGGGCGGGTAGATAACACTACTCAACAACTTAGATTTTTAAATCATTGGTAAGCGTCCGATCCGTTACAATTGCTATCAAAGCTAGTCTCAATCCTTGATCCAGTACCACACCTAGCGTCCACCTAAGTGGAGTTTGAGTCCGTGTCATTACTGGCTCCTCCGGCCCGTAGTTAAGAAGGATGGATAGGCAGGGTGGTCCGACTCTAACATTTTCAAAGAAAGGGAGGGGGAGGGGTTTGACTGTTTGAGCTCCCATGTGGGCAAAAATGTGCGTCAATTTTTCAATTAAAAAAGAAAAGTAAACTTAAATATGAAACATATTTATTATTAAATTATCAAATTTATAAATAAATAATGCTCAAATTACTCTTACCTCTCTCCTCTAGACACGGAGAACTCTAAGTATTGGATAATTACAGTTACGTAAATGACAACGAAACTTCTCAATCATGTCGATAGTGCTGACGTGCTACAAATCATCACCGTCAGGTATTAAGTTTAATTTGCCCATAAATGGCAAATAATTGGCTTTTTATTTATATAAGTATATAATCCCAAATATAATAAGATGACAAAATGGATAAAAAGACTGAGGACCCAACGGTTCTAAAGAAACTCAAGTCGTCGCGCAAGATCCATGACATAATAATTCCCACTCCCCCTCTATATAAATATAGATACATAGTCGTATATATTCTCTCATATTCTGCTAGTTATAGAAGTACACATATTTTGTATTTTTCTGTCTCTGAGATAGAGAAGAGTAGTGACAAAATAGCTGCAACATTTACCATGGACTCAACATCTCCTTCTGGCAGTCTTTTGTCTTCTCCTGCTAACTCTTCATCTAAAGTTGTAATAAGCCCTTGCGCTGCATGCAAAACCCTAAGGCGTAAATGTGGCGAGAAATGTGTGTTGGCACCATACTTCCCTCCCACTGATCCACGCAAGTTCGCCATCGCTCATCGCGTGTTCGGCGCCAGCAACATCATAAAGTTCTTGCAGGTACGTATTCAATTTATATATATATATATATATATATATATATATATATATTGGTTCTCTGTTTGAGTGTGGAAACCTAGCTTAAGTTGAGACTTGGGAGTTAAGATTGGTTAATTTGTTTGAATCTATGCTCAGGAACTTGCAGAGTTTCAGAGGGAAGACGCGGTGAGTAGCATGGTGTACGAGGCGAATGCGAGGCTGAGAAACCCTGTTTATGGATGCACTGGATTAATTTGTCAACTTCAAAAGCAAGTGAATGAGCTCCAAGAAGAATTAGCCAAGGCACAAGCTGAGATTGTTACCATGCAATGCGAGCAAGCAAACCTCGTCACCTTTATTTGCTCGGAAATGGCACAGCAACAATCTGATCCACAACAACAAACCTTCAACACTTTCCAAACTAATCCCTACTTATTTCTAGATGATAACAATCTAGGGTAATTATTGTGTTAGCCTCTTTCGACATTGATTGATAAAGTTTTGTGTATGTTTGTTAGTAAATGTAATTTTATTGTGTGAACAAATTAAGAGGTGAAATATAAGGCAATGTTTGGTTAATGTCGTTTTCTAAATCAAGTATATATTTTCCTTTATGTTATCTTTCAATGTTGGGGATGGAGAAGAAATCGATTTTGTTCCAAGTCCATGTATGCTCATTCCCATCATTGAATTTAAGATAACTTTCTGGTTACCTAATATCATCTTAAAGTTGATGTAATATTATTTCATGCATATGGGTTCTTCCCTTTCATATATATCACCTCTTCACCATCTTTTATTAATTAATATATATTATATTGATTCCCATTATATATATATATGGTCGACCCTTAAAAATAATTTCCTTGCAACCTTTGGCTATGTATAAGAACAGCATAGATGAGGAATCATCCTGCTATATATATATATATATGAGAAATGCTAAACGTCATGAAATTATTTCATGAATTTTATCATGAATGATGTGGCAGGTAACGTGGAGAGTTAGTATTGGTGGGATTCGGTGATAATATCATGGGACTTTATGTATGGGGGGAATCCCACCAATACTAACTCTCCACGTTACCTGCCACATCATTCGTGATACAAATTCATGAAATAATTTCATGATGTGTAGCATTGCTCTATATATATATATGTGTGTGTGTGTGTGTGTGTGTGTGTGTGTGTGACGCGTGACGTGTAAAATTGAAGTAAGATTCTTAGATGGCATCTCTTAATCGAGATTGCTTGTGTTTCGTAAAGTTGTTTGGATAGATTTCATATACACCAATGATTGATGTAGGCGTAGGGGGGACGTGTCCCCCCACCCCCGGCCCTTCCTCTCTCTCTCTCTCTCTCTCTCTCTCTCTATATATATATATATATATATATATATATATATATCAGACCGTCGCTATTAAAATTTTGAATAAATTACTGTGTCATTTTCTGTTATTTGACTTAATTACCCTAAAGCTAAATCTTTTACAAAATTACTTGAACATCCTTATCAGAATAATGATCCGTCAAATAAAATTACATCTAATATATAATTACAAAAATATTCTCTAAGTTATGATATTTTTGTGCAAAAATAACCTCAATTTCTAATCTTTTGGCTAAGATTAACATGTTATATATATATATATTCACCATCAAGAACACATCAGCACTACCACTATCGAGGGTAATTTTAAAATTTTAATTTTTGATATTAATTGAATTTAATAGAGCTAACTGTCAATTAACAACATAAGTAATCGAAATAAAGTCAATCAAACTTCAAGGGAGGTTGACCACCCTATTTTAAAAACTTCAATTCGAGGGTAATTAGGTAAAACGTTAAAGGAGGTCGAAGTAATTTACCCTAAAATTTTCAATTTCTTAAAAATCTCTTAATTTTTTCTTTCTTTTTTCTTTTACTCTTCAAATTTCTTTGATTCTCTTAAAAAAAAGAAAATTGCATTCATCTTCTTCAATCAAACCTTAATTTTTTCCTTTAAACATATCTCATTCTTCTTTAATTTCTTTTCCTTTTCTTTTTTGTTTTTTTTTTCCCTACACTTAATATTCTTCTTTTTGGGCTCATGTATGATGTGTATACTGTAACCCTTTTTTTTTCTCTTCTTATTTTTTTTTCTTTCTTATTATTTAAATTTATTATTGTAATTTTATGAACTCAATGTGTGAAATTTATATTTTAAAATTTTTCTTTAATGTAACATTTTTGAAAATAATGGCATACTATTTGAATTCTAATTAATGCACCACTACTGCACTTCTATGTTTCGGATTATTGTGTTGCTGTATTATTAGTTATCATGAAAATTAAAAAAAAAATTACTTTATCATGTTCAATATGCTTCCACTAAAATAGATTCATAACTCCGTCACGTACTATTTAATTATATTAAGGCTATCATGCACCGCTAAATCGATTGAGATTAGTTAAATCATGAAAAACTAATGGCAAATGCTAATCTGACATAGATAATGAGTCTATCATGTATCACTTTCAAAATATGAAGTTCCATTGAGGACACTTGTAATTATATTCAATAGAAATATTAACAATCGATATTTTTGATTCATATATATATTTACCTTTTGATTTGAATAATTTATATTTGTCATGTTAGTTTTTTTTTTTTTTTTTATCAAGTACAAAACGTCCCATGAAATGAAATGCTGTCTTTATCACTCACTGATGATGAGGAGGTTTAATACTTACCATATATACCATTAATACTTGCGGCTTGATGAAAGGGAGAGGGTTCAAGTTTTTCTAAGAACACTATAGTTCTTTGTCAGGGCAAAAACTAATTTTTACCTTATATGTGTCTTAGCTATACATAAAATCAGATGGACTATCGCATGAGTTAATCTTAACCAATACTCTTCTTGCAATCCACATAACTCAATCTTGCGGTCAAGCTTTAATCACGTCTTAACTTTATCACTTAAAAATTCAGTTCTAATTAACAAAATAATGACGTGACTGAAACTGTACAGCACAATTGAGTACGATGGAGCTTGTAGAGTCCAAAAGAGAGATTTCAAAGAAGAGAACATGCTTTTTTTTATATATAATAATTGTTATTAAAATTAATTAATAAGATGTACAAACACGCTCAAATGGAGATGGGAGCATCGAGGGCTACAACAAAGCAGTTACAGTAGTCAAACAACGATCATAATCCATTAGGATATATGGATGAACAATGCATGTTTAACAAAGCTGATACAGCTAAGGCGGCGTGGCATGCTTTTGTTTTCTACGCTTGCTTGCAATGCAATACACGATATCTATAATCGACTAATATGAAAGTTTTTAGGTTTACTATATCGCTGTACTTGTGTATTATATTATATATGTATGTGTTTCGTATTTATATTCAGACTTTCTTCACCACCAACTCACTCAATAAATCCTTTCCAAATCATTCGAAGGTTCAGCATTTAAATGATTTTCATTTAAATATTATTATTATTTTCTTCCTAAAAAGTATGGTGATGCAGATTATGTAAGTGACATGCATGCAGCGACGTAGTTTAATAAGTAAATTAATATGTCAAATTTTGTAGTCACCTACGTGTAACAAATGTAGATTTTCATGAGTCCAATGAGGAAGACCACTACTTTTTGGCACGAAATATTCAAATTTAAGATATAAATAGCCAAATTGTTTTTTAACTCTCTCTAATGATTACGGTAAAGATGTATTGAAAAACTAACTACCAGCCTACCAGCCGATGATGAATGATGATGACGACTAGGTACCTAACGTAGTAGACTCGTTCTTGACGGCGGAGAACATGAAAATATATACTGTACATATACTGTACATTAATTAGCTATTATTTTTATTCAACGAAATTTTTTCCATCAAAAGTACATATTAATTTTCATTATTTTGGATGATATACTTTTTCTCACAAATGGTTTTATTTTTGAATATTTTTTTTTGATGCAAATAATAATATGTGACATAATACATTACAAAGATCTCAAGATGAACAGATTTTCATGCAATGAATCTTATCCGATGATTTGAAAACTTTCAGAAAGAGTTGGGCAGAGTTAGACAAACCAATGAAGCTATGAAACATATAGGACAAGTTTGCATTGACAAATTGAGTTTTGAGTTGGATTAATATCCGAAGAAAAAAAAAACGTTGAAAATGTGTAACATCCCATAACTAAGACCATGAGTTTGTCCTTTTTAAACCAAAATTCGGCAATTGTCCAAGAACCCTTGATATGCATACAGATATATAATTATACACGTACACAGACTATGCTGGAATTTAATAGTTATAAAGAACAGTCGAATGGATTTCAAGAGTCTGAAGTAGTCTAGAATTCTTTGCCTATTTTATTTTGAGTTAGGCAAGTCAATAGAAAATAACAATTGCCTATTTTATTATGAGTTATTACAATCTATAGCTTGTTAGGTGATATAAAAGTTAAAAACTAAATTACTTTAGACGAAAATTTTAGCAAATTCATTTCTTCACATTCTATTCTCCACCAAAAAGACTTTAAAGAAAAGAATAATGAATTTCAATTTGAAAATATATTGGGTCTCACTTTAACACATCTAATGAGCTCTTCCATTCGGTACATACATTGTTTTCAATTCATCTATCATAACTCCTAAAAAATTTCACTTACCTTTTAAATGGTTTGTCAAAATTGAAGGACCGAATGATATGCTCGTTGGAGTATTGAAGTAGAGGCGTTGTGGGTTTCACTTTAAAGCATCCAATATTTGCTTGCTTGGTAAATGTTTCAGCAAACACTCACTCTGAGTGTCAAAGGATTAATAGTTATTCTTATTACTATTACACCAATCACGAATATATATATATACTACTATTAAAAGTACAAAGAATTTTTTTAGTTTCAGTACACTATTTTTTTTATTTTTAAATTAAAAAATAGAGTTATATATTAATATAAATCCTTTATAGTGTCACTACATTATTTATTTATTTTTAAATAGAAAGTATAGTTATAACCTAAACAAAATCCTAAAACTTCTCAAATCATTAACACAAACACTACTCTCATTAACAGGTGATTCTTCCTCTCGACTCTCATCAACTCTCATTAACAAGTATTTCAATTCGATTTCCTTTCGACTCACATCAACTCTCATGTGAGTTTCTTTTCTTTCTCTTTTTTATTTTTTTTATAAAACCATTTTAGTGTCACTACATTATTTATTTATTTTTAAATAGAAAATAGAGTTATAACATAAACAAAACCCTAAAACCTTTCAAATCATAAACACAAACACGACTCTCATCAACAGGTGATTTTCCTTTCGGCTCTCATCAACTCTCATTAACAAGCATTCCAATTCGATTTTCTCTCGATTCACATCAACTCTCATCTAAGTTTCTTTTCTTTCTTTTTTTTTTTAATTATTTATTTTCTTAATTTTTTTTCAAGTAGGATTTTTTCTTGTATGTTTGTTCATGTGATTAGATGTTATATGCTGTTTATTATCCATGGATTTCTGTCTTTTCTTGGTATTTAATTATTGCAAATCTTTTATTATTATTATTTGTTTTCTTTAATTTTTCTCTCAAGTAAGTTTTTTATTGTATATTTGTTCACGTGATTAGATGTATAAATAAAGAGAAAAAAATAATTTGAAATAAAAAAAATTGAGAGAGATACAATCCCAATAATTCCTCAGAGTAGGTCGATTACCTGATTTCAATTTGATAGGAGTCCAAAGAAGAGATGCGTGATGCTAGATGAACTTGCATAAACTCTGTAGATAGAAAGCAACCAAAATTTAATATTTTAGTATTATTAGAATTATTATAAAACTAAATGATCAAAATTTAATATATATTGTTCAAAAATTCAAGTTGATTGTATAAATATATAAGTAACTATGTAATCATTTTTTCTCACTCAATTAGTAATTAGGTTGAAGATTTGCTTTCAATTTGGAATCAGGGTTTTTCAATTAGGGTTGTTTGTTTATAAATATATATATGATATGAAATTTAAAACATAATTTTCATGTATGTAATTTAGGGGTTTTTAGGATCTTCAATTTGGAATTAGGGTTTTTCAATTAGGATTGTTTGGTTATATATATATGATCTTAAATTTGGGTACTGAAATTAATATATATATATATATATATATATGATATTTTATACCTAATTTTTCTTTTAGTTGTTAGGAAAAGTGGGAAAAAATAAAATAAAAATAAATAAGTTTCAAATCAAATGAAATTTTCATTCATGTAATTTATGGGTTTTTAGGGTTTTCAATTTGGAATTAGGATTGTTTGGTTATATATATATGATCTTTTTTAGCTAATTTTTCTTTTAGTTGTCAAGAAAAATGGAAAAACATAAAAGAAAACTAAATAAGTTTCAAATCTCATGTTTTTTTTATTGTTGGCTTTTAGGATATGAAAATCTAACACATCTAAGGCCTCTAATATCTAAAGCTCGACAAGTAAAGATCTTTTTTTATTTGGGTTGCAAATTATGGTCTCATTAATCAAACAAATCATGCTGCTACTTTCAGTAAAACTTAAATAAATAAACTTAATTTATAAGCAAGTTAAACTAATTAAAACATAATAAGATCAAACACAACTTAAGCTTGACTCTAAGAGTTTCAATTAAGTGGACCTTCCTTTGAAATACAAACAATTTTGAAAAGTTTCACTATTTAAATTTGCTTAACTGAATCAATTTTCTTTCTAATCCAAACAATTTTTTTTAAAAAAAAATCCTCTTTTCTATTTTTTTTTCTTTGACCTTGTTAATGCACTGAATTGCAACCATATAAACTTGATGTTTTAGTCATAGTTATCTTCATTTTTTTCTGAAAATGTATAAAATTGACCTTAATTAATTTGACCTAAAGCCTAAATAAGTGACTGCTCTAAGCTTTCCACAATATACTTAATTAATAATTAGTTACTCGATTATACTGAAACATTTTCTTAAAGGGTAAATTACACTGACCTCCCCTGAGGTTTGCCCTAATTACAGCCAGCATTAAACTAAAGAAATTTGTTACAATAACCTCCCCTCTAACAGAAATTGACTAACAGAGGTTAATTTTTGGGTGAAATGTCTATTATACCCTTATTAATATTATATTAATATATTTTATTAATATCACAACACTTGGATGCTAAATCTGACAAATCGAAGCTGAATTCTAAAAAACAGACTTCACAGTTGTGTCCGGAATGGTCCATTTAGCTAGGAACCAGTTTGAGTTGGTAAAAAATGACCAAAATTGACTTCCCGAAAAGTTCGCCGGAAAAATGAAGGGGGCTGGAAATTCGTCGGAGAAGATGATCAGAATAGTGCATCTCGCCGAAAATTCGCCGGAGAAGATGACCGGAACAGAGCAACTCGCCGAAAATTCCCCGGAGAAGATGACCGGAACAGTGCATCTCGCCGGAAATGCGCGCGGAGAAGATGACCGGAACCCGTGAAAGTCGCCGAAAATTCATCGGAGAAGATAACCGGAATAGTGTACATCGCCGGAGAAGATGACCGGAATAGTGCATATATATGTATATATATTATAATCTGACATATATATATGTGCATATATATATATATATATATATATATATATATATATAAGTTGATAGGCATTTTGGTCTTTTCAACTAAAATTTTTGACCAAATTAACGAAATTTTGGACGGAGGGGGTCTGTGTCATAACGGAGCAAACCTCAAGGGAGGTCATTGTAACAAAATTCAATAGTTTGATGCTGGGTGTAATTAGATCAAACCTCAAGGGAAGTCAGAGTAATTTACCCTTTCTTAAAAGTTTATAGCATTCTTAGCCATTGAATAATTAGAGATAATAGAAAACTGATGCTCCTATGGTCTCTCTAGATTAGATAATCTAGTACTAAAAGAGATTAGTGTTATAACAAAGAATTCAAGAAAATTTAATGTAAGATTTGTTTCTATACTAACAGAGGCTAATTATTAGTCAATTTAAACAATATGGATGTTAACTTTAACTCTGCGTATAAAAGAGTATGCAGAGTTCAAGTCCTCTTGAGATAATATTGCCATATTGGGTATGTGTGATTGAATTGAGTGTACATATTATCTAAATTTCGGGTATTGAAATTGATGAGTAAATGGATATGTATATGATTTTTTTTAGCTAATATTTCTTTTAGTTGTCAAGAAATGTGAGAAAAATAAAAGAAAACTAAACATATTTCAAATCTCATGTTTAATGTTGTTGGCTTTTATTATGAAAATATAACTCATCTAAGACCTCTAATATCTGAAGCTCGACAAGTAAATGTTTTTGTTTATTTAGATTGCAAATTATGGTCTCATTAATCAAAGAAAACATACTATTACTTTCACAATTTGTTTTATTTTATCTTTGTTTAGAATTGTTCAAATTCATTTTATTAGAGTTTGAACAAAATATTTAATCTTTGCTTTCTGTGTAACTGATGGCATATGAGATATGTACGATGAGCAAGTTTCAACTTTATACAGGCATAGAGTAAATTTGTTTAATTTTATAAATTTAAAGCTTTGCATAATGGCTTATATTTTGAAACTTCATAATATTATATTTTGTTCAAAATATTATGTTTTCAATTTGGAATTGGGTTTTTGTGCATTTGCTCCTTCTGTTTGTTAAAGATATCTTTACTATATTTTGTGACTGTTTTTCATTGTTTAACATGAAGTGTCTTTCGTATAATTGATCGACTTAGATTAGTTATGATTAATTATTTTTCACAGTATCTATGCATCTTTCATTTATGTGGATTGTGCAGTTTTATTGTCTATTGTACATTAATTTTTTTAATTTTGTGCTAGCTACTTTTAGTTGACTTGTTTATCTGAAGCATTGTCTGAATTGAATGTCTTAGTATTACTTTTTGAATGTTCTAGAATTCATAAAGGAAGGTTGATGCTTTTAATTTTTGAATATCTTCTTAAGATGCATATCAATTGTGAAGGCTTAAATTTTTTATATTTGTAACTCTATAATTATATCGGATTACCAACATAAGGGATATTATTGAATTTGAAAGGGAAACATGGAAGCTTTATCTTTTTTCTCTCTAAAATTGAGTGAAATGATGACAGAAAGCTATATTAGGTTATTTAACTAGTTGGGATAGCTTTTAAAACATGCAAATTTCTCTGTCTTGGTGATTGTAATTTTAATTCCGGGTGATTGACATCCGTGGTGATTTTACTTTCTAATTTCTTTTCCTTACTGTTTTGAACTTAGCTTGATTGTTGATATTTTGAATGATTTAATCATGAACATGAATCAGATAAAAAAAATTGACTTGAAAGGTTGAACGCTACTCATGAAAATTCAATGCACAAAGAAAAATAAATTACAACTTTGTTTCTCTTAAAAATCCAATGCATTCCTAAAATTGATGCTTTGAACTTTTCTTACATCATTACATTTTAGTACAATATAATGCCTCTTATCCATAAGAAGTTGGAAGTTAAATTAATTTAATTAGATGTCTTATATATAATATAAAGCTACTATGTACACTTAAAGTACAAGTCCAGTCTTTCTATCTTATAGTTTTATTTTTTTAAGAAGTTTTAGAGTTCATTTTTTTAGTTGCAATATTCTTGAGAAAATATATAGGAAAAAATTGTTGGATTTAGTTTCAAATCCGTATTTATTGACTTAATGTACATTTAATTGTGTATGTTGAGTATTACTACTCTGCTGTTATTAATTTTTATTTATATTAACATTTATGATTCATTTTACTGCTTAGTTTTAATCATCAGATCAATTTAATTAGCCATTTTTTAAGCAAGCTTGATTGTGAATAGTTCAATATTGGCTTCACGTAGCATTTTTTTCATGCCAAGTAATTCACAAAGTTTTGGTTCCGGGTGATTGGTCTAAATTTAAGTGTATTATTTTTTCTTTTGAACTAATTTTGTTGATATAATATATCAACTAAATTTATCTCATTTAATTAGTGTTATGTTCATCACGTTTAGTCAGGAATCTTATGTTTTAAATAAATAGGTTGGTCAAAATTGGATTTGTTGTTACGATTGTTACATAGTTGCATATTAATAATTTATTTTCTTTAGATATTTGATCATTTATTTTTTATGTACATTATGTATTTGTTGATGCAGGAAATGAACCACCTCTGTATGTTTTGTTAATCAGATTGTTATACTTTCATGGAAAGATGTCGAGTGCAACACCCTTTGAGCTAAAAGGTCTTCGGATTCAACATTTTAGTTTATAAGTTTTTTTATGTTTCTTCAAATAAAGCAATTGTGGGCTCACTTTGCATATGAAAAATTTAACCGAGTGTATAATTATGTGTATATTATGTCAATCATTAAATATGTGCCTAAAATAAACTAATAAAAATAAAAGAGGACATATTATATTTGTTTTCTTAGATTTTAGAATTAGTACTAATTAAAGTCAAATAATTATTTATATAAGAAACTTTAATTTAATTTTTATCTACATGAATCGCACGTGTTTTTTACTAGTGCATATATATATATATATATATATATATATATATATGAGTGGATTCGGCTCTTCTCCATCTTCCATTTATTTCCGGGCTTATCCCAATTCTTCGATGCCCGAAAAGGGTTTTGATTCGACTCTTGAGAGCTTAATTGGTCCATGCAGTTGTGGGCTTTGACATGCAAATCAGTGAGGAAAACTGGGATTGCTAATGGGCTTTTTGTTGGTAGCTTTTCTTGTTGACCCCCTTTAACAGTTGCAATGAAGAGGGTTGAAGATTTAGAGTCAATATTTCACATTAGTTCAGAATTGCCTGACTAACTAAAAAATGTGGCCCACTTTGTGATCAGCTTAGACTGCACATAAAATGACGAAGCTTCATTTTGGGCCTTTTTTTATGGATTTGCACAAGTTGAGTTTGTGACATATAGGCTTGAAGGCCTTTTTGGTACCATCAGTTCATCTATTTTAATATTTGCTTAAAAAAAAATTTCTATTTTAATATTATCTGCCATGCATAGAAATTAGAAAGCTAAGCCAACTCATATTTTTAATTTGAGGAACTATTCGCATATAGTATCTTTCAAATATTTCATGAATTGTTGATATTTGGTGAGATTTAACAACTAAGTATAATGACACTTCCATCGCATCCTCACCTGTTTATGTTATGAAATTACCATGATACTCATGTACTTTATTTAAAAGGGTAAAATGCTTAAACACCCCCTCAGGTTTGGATTTATTGCCCATATATTAAACTTGTGTCAAAAAAAACTCTAACACCCCCTCAGATTTGGTTAAACTAGCCTTAACACCCCCTCTTACCAAAAATACCCTCAGATTCTTTTCCTATAAACTATGTAGCTTAAATAATAATAATTTTATTAAATATAAACCATGTAGCTTAAATAATAATAATTTTATTAAATATAAACTATGTATCATAAATAATAATTTATTTAAAAAATAATATATTTAATAATAAACTATGTAGCATAAATAACAATTTATTTAACAAATATATAATTAATAATAAAACTAAAAATAAACTATGTAGCATAAATAACAATTTATTCAACAAATATCTAATTAACAATAAACTATGTTGCATAAATAATAATTTGTCTTGAATTATAAAATATGTAACATAAATAATAATTAATTTAACAAACTATGTAATTAAAAATTAATTTAACTAATAATGAACTATGTAGCATAAATAATAATTTATTCAACAAATATCTAATTAAGAGAGAGAACCAGAGGGTATTTTTGGCAATAGGGGGTGTTAGGGCTAGTTTAACCAAATCTGAGGGGGTGTTAGAGCCGTTTTTGACATAAGTTTAATATGTGAGTAATAAATCCAAACCTGAGGGCGTGTTAGAGCATTTTACCCTATTTAAAAATAACAGTGATTTTGCACTACAAGAGGACTACAATTAAAAATTACCATGATACTCATGAACTTGGAGAGAGAAAATAACAGTGATTTTGCACTACAATAATAATGCAAGTCTCGTGGATATATATATCACAAGAAATTATTAAGTATTCCGAGGGTATCTTCATTCGCATGGACAAGTTTTTCTTTTGTAAATTTATACACCTAATATGGAAACTGGAAAGTCATTTACAACTTGATCAAATAACTTCCATTCATCCCAAAATTAATGTCTAATTTACATTTTTTTTTCAAAGGACACTATTTATTTTACTGTCTTGATACAATAATAAAAATATAAACACTGCATAGTTTTTTTTGGCTCAAAGTGTGTCTAAGGCTTATACTTGTAAGTTTATTATAGGTGCATGTGCGCCAAGACTGTCAAACAAATATTCCTGAGTGTGACAGTAAGCGGCCTGAGCCTTTGCTAATGAATTACAAGTTTGGATTACAAACGAAGAAATAAGTGTCACAAGGTTATACTATCATAAGATTACACTAATGAAAGCATGCAAGTGCAGTAAAGTAAGTTAAAACCACAATGTTGAAGTGAGCTTGAAAGGAAGTTTGTAATTCAAGTGTGTTGTTGAATGATCTTTGCTCAAACATGCATAAATGAGTTCTATTTATAATAGAAACTGAGTAAGGTCAATCGTTGGATGATCCTCCACATGGACGGCCAATATGAGATCCGTTGATAGCTAGTAATTGCTCACATGAAGATAATGGTTGCAACTGACATCGATGATACATATGTACTGTAACACCGAAAGAAAAGAGGACGACATGCTAGACGTGACGACTTGAGATGTCTTTTCTGATGCCAATTACTTAATTGCTTTGTTGTCCAGTCTATCTTGTGCAACATAGATCAAGCGTATGCTGATATAATAGAAGTATGTAAGATTGCTCGTACCTTTTTCGATTGTATGGGAGCTTTCGAATCCTGAATAATAAAGACTTGGTGTAAGGACTCTAAAAAAAAATATATACTTAGGTTGAATTGTGAGGTAGAATTGTTAGATCTCTACTTTCTCATTCATAAAATACATGTGGGTATTTTAATTGAAGGGGTCAGTTGCAAACGGACGGTAACCCGTATAATAATTAAAAGTATAATTTTTTTTTTTGAGCGAGTATTTAAAAGTATAATGTTGTATCCTATTAGAAGCCTGATTTTCTTCAAACAAACACGTGTTTTTGTAAGACTAGTCAACGTAGTAGTCGCACCTTAACTAAATTCAATTAATTTATACATCTAAGTATAATATAGGAGTCAAAAATTCAATTCACATGAGATGCCAAAAGGGACAAGGCTGGCCCCGAGATGAGAAAACGCTGTCCAAATACATAATAGGGGGAGACTAGCTGTCTAGCTTTCTACTCCCAGGCTTCCATTACCACAAAGACTCACAACCTAACCGACGTAAAGAAACTGGAACTCGTAGTTCGCATCCACACTTGCCTTCACATAAAAATTTACACTCCTCCTAAATATAAATATAGATCTAGATGTTCATATATATGCTCTCATATATATTCTGCTATTAATAAAAGTACATATAAAACCCCTCCACCCACCCCCCCCCCCCCCCCCCCCCCCCCCACACACACACACACACATATACATATATATATATATATATATATATATATCTTTCTGTCTCTAAGATGGAGAAGAGTACAACAACCACCATCAAATCAACATCTCCTTCCAGCTATCTTTTATCTTCTCCTGCTACTAGTGTTCCTGTTAGTACTCCATCTCAAGTTATAATAACCCCTTGTGCTGCATGCAAAACCCTAAGGCGTAAATGTGCCGATAAATGTGTTTTGGCACCATACTTTCCTCCCACTGATCCACTCAAGTTCACCATCGCTCATCGCGTGTTCGGAGCCAGCAACATCATCAAGTTCTTGCAGGTACGTACTCAATTATATATATATATATATATATATATATATATATATATACTAGTTTAATTACATACTATATATATATGTAGTGAGATTGATGCAAGGAATTATTATATATGTAATTGTTGATAATAGGTGTAGGCCGGTTTAATTGTATAGATTTTTTTTTCCTTTTCTCTACTAGCGCTTGGGAGTTAAAAGACCCAAAGCCACCAAAATGGAAGGCATGAATGTTATTGTATAATTTGTATAAAATTTAATACTGTTAGTTATATAGCAACATAATTAAATTTACTCGACAGTTCAATTAATATTTAAAATGTAGTTAATTTATTTGAATTTTCAGGAACTTCCAGAGTTCCGGAGGGCAGACGCGGTGAGTAGCATGGTTTATGAGGCGAATGCGAGGCTGAGAGACCCTGTTTATGGATGCACCGGATTCATCTGTCAACTTCAGAAGCAAGTTGATGAGCTCAAAGCACAATTGGCTAATGCACAAGCCGAGCTTTTCACCATGCAATACGACCAAGCAAACCCCATCACTGTCATTTGCTCCGAAATGGCACAAGAAATATCACACACTAATTTCCAAACTAATCCCAACTTCCTAGATGATAACAATCTAGGGTCGTTGTGGGAGCCTCTTTGGACATGATCATCAATATTATATATATATATATATATATCTTCTACCTTTTCGGGATATTTTGTATTCAAATTGGAGATATAAGCTAGTGTATGTTAAGTAAATTTATATTCTTGTGTGTGAACAAATTAAGAGGTGAAAGATAAAGGCAAAGTTTGGCTAATGACGTTTTCTAAAGCAAGTTCATCGTGAAGTTGATAGGTCTTTTCCTTTATGTTAGCTTTCAGTATTGGGGAGAAGAAATCAATATTATTGTTCCAAGTCCATATTGCTCGTGCCCGCCACTGAATTTAAAACAACTTTTTTGGGATCACCTAATATCATCTTAACATAAAGTTAATTATAGTGTAATAATTCATGTGTCCCTATCATATATATATCAGCTGTTGCCCATCTTTTATAAATTAATGTATATTATATTGATTCCAAATATATATATATAAATGGTACCCTTAAAAATAAGGGGTTAATTCATAAAAAAAAAAAACCCCCTATACTATGCATATTCATCATTATACCCCCAAACTAACAAATAAACTCCTAAACTAACAATGTTTATGTTATTGTAAGGGACATTTTGGTTATATAGAGCTAATAATGTCGTATATGTCACTCACGTGAGTCTTTTCTGTTAGAGTATGACGACAAATTGATATATTAAAAGTACATTGACGAAATTTTGAAAACATGATGGAAGTTTAATTAAATTTAAGTAGTATAAGGGGATAATGTGATTAAGATTTATAGTATGTGGAGGTTTTATGAATTAACTCCTAAAAATAATTTCCTTGCAACATTTGGCTAGCTCCAGCGACAAATCTAGCTAGTATATATATATATATATATGTTTTACACGTGCGCTTTGAGAAAGAGTATGAAATTAATCTAAGATTCTTAGCTGGCATCTCTTAATCGAGATTGCATGTGTGTTGTAAAGATGTTTTGACAAATTCTAAATGACAATACGAGGTATTCAATGTTACCCTATGCACTGCCAAGACTTTTGGCCTATATCTCTTTCCCTTTCAAAGTGTGAAAAGGTAAATAATTTGAATTTTTTCAATAATATTGGAGGAGCTTTTTTTCTAAGGCATATCTTCACCATACATAAAATCATATATGCACCCTCTTTCCATGCTTTTTTTATTTTTCATATTGAAATAAGATATACAAACTAGCGGACTAATCCATGAGGTTGAACAATGCTTTGAAGTAGAAACAGCTAAAAATGGAGGGTAAATTAGAAATGTTAAAAAGATGGTGCATTGGGTTTTGAAAAAGAACAATTATTTTACAACTAAAAATAAAAAGGTGAACACTTATTTTAGGACGGAGGGAGTATCATCTAAGTCATACTTTTCACAATAAAAAATAAATAAGTTTTATAACAAAAATTTAGGAGTCATACTTCTGATTCTTTTTTTTTTTTCCCATTTCAGATCCAAATCACTCAACCTTATTAACTTACTGATCAAATTATATATAAATTTAGGCTCAAATTTTCCTCTATACCTTTCCAAAGTTAGATATAAATTTTCAATAAAAAAGAAAAGATAATATTGAATATCTAGGTCTCATAAGGTGGCTAGGATTACCTGTTTAGGTTGAATCTCAAATTCTCAATGCTTGTGCACGGCCAACAGGATTCTAACAGGACACCTTTGATAACACTTGACACGAACATGGTAACACCAGATACGTAACCCATTTAATAATGGGTGGTATAACTCACAAACCGATATGACCCGTTTAATAATCTAGTTAACCTATTTAAATTAAGGGAGGTGATATTTGCATTTCCCTTTTCTACATTTACACTCTCATTTTAAAAGAAATGACATTTATAACCTTAAATTCAAAAGTGAATGATTATTTTTTTCAAATTACACAATTATCCTTTCTTATATCCCCTCTCTATCTCTAACTTTTAATGTTTTCATTCTCTTTTAACAGGATCAAAAAAAAAAAAATTACCCAAAAAATAGATTTTTTATTGTTTGACACGACCCAATTTTTTTTTTCTATGTTCAATAAATTATTTCTTTCACAGGACCAAAAAAAATAAAAAATATTGTTATCTTTATTGAATAAGTTATATATATTTTATAGGAACCGGAAAATAGTTCTCTCTACAGGACCCAAAAAATAGTATACCATGAAAAAAAAAAGTAGTGTTAAAAAAACAAAAAAAAACTTACTTATGTTGAATAAATTCACTCCTTTGACAACATCAGGAAAAAAAAAAGTATGGTATGCCAAAAAAAAAAAAAAAGACAAAAAAAAAGTTCCCTCTCTTGATAGAGTATCTATTAAAAAAATATTATGTCAATTGAATAAATTATCTCTTTGACAGGATAAAAAAAATCAAAGAAAAAAGTTATCTTTTGGTCAAAACCAAAAAAGTAAAATAAATACTAAACAGAAGATAAAAGGAGTTAAAGTTTATAATATAAAGGGTAATTAAGGTATTATAAAATAAGGTATGATGCATTAATGAGTTTAGGGACTTTCTTGTCATTTTATTTAAAAGAAAAAGGCTAGTGGAGTGCAATAGTAGAAAAGTGAAGTACGAATATCACCTCCCTAAATTAAATGAGTCATTAATCTGATTATTAACTTTAAGTATAAAATGCAAAATGAGATAATTGTTGACTAAATTCAATAAAATAATTATAACTAGGACAATACAATTACAAAAAAAAAAAAATCAAATACAATATCCATATTGGATTTATATATTGAAATAATAATAAGTATGTCTATAGTAATTGGGTTAAAACATGTTATGAGTTAATATGAGATTACTAATTAAATGAGTCTAATTGGGTTTAACAGGTTGATATGATTATGGCAATAATACAATCAAAGTCAACCCAAACTCTTTACCTTGGAATTGTGTTGACGGATAGTGTTGAATTTTGTCGCTCCTAGCCACAACATATTGCACATTATATACAAAGCATGTATGAAGTGGGATAGTTTAAGTAGAAAATTAAGAGGACGTGAGTTCAAAGTTTGTAGTCTATATATAGAAGTTGTGCATTTATATGTAACTAGACATGTCAATGAATCGAATTTTGATTCAAATCCGATCCGATAATTCATTAGCTAAATAAACGATATATGGAATAGGTTATGGTCGATCTAGTACAATAATAATTCGATTCGATATAATATAATATATACATAATATGCTAATGATATAATATATAATATTTACACAATATTAAAATATGTTTTATCACTCTAATTTTTATTATTTTCTCTCTCTATTTTGTGTCTCTTTATTATTATATTCTTTTCTTTTAACTAAAAGTCAAATACTTAATTTTTTACTTTTTTATATTTTATTTATATTCTTCCACTTCTTTTCTTAATCATTCTTTATAATTTCCTTCAAATTAAATTTTTTTAATTAAAATTACATATTTAACGGATATCTAATTGATAACAAATCAATCATAAATAGTCAACCAAATTATTGAATCAAATCAAATCAGGTGGGTAAAACTTCTGTCAGATTAAAAAAGAATCAATCCTATTCATTTACAGTCGTTCGTGTATCAAGTAATGATTTGACCGGCTGTAGACAACCATATTCTACCATTTTAGTCATAGTTCCCTTTCATGATTCCAAAACATTCGGTTAACGTGGGCATCAGGGTTATTGGTGCCAAAGAAAACATGAGGGTTGAAAATTAGGTTGATTTATTTGACCAAGTATCAGCAGCAGGGACTATTATTTTCTGCTCCGAGGGGTTCTCTTCAATTTTTAGCAATGATATTTGTTACAATCAGTAACGGACACTATTATACTAGATAAAATTAATTATTAGTAACTCACATTATTAAAATGAATGATATTGAATAATATTGTATCACTCATAATTACAAACGTTGTCCATTGGAGAGACGACGAGAAATATTTTTACTCTTAAAGTAGTAGGACTTGCTATTCACAAAATTTAAGGTTGTACATAAATACATATCCAAATGATTGTTTGATCATCTTCGCTTTCGCGGTTCTCTAAGGCGTGTTCACTAACAAAAATGTTTTTTGTTTTTGTCCTCTAAAAAAATAGAAATATATTCTTGTTTTTCTGAGTAGAAACAGAAAGTAGAAATAATCATTAAAACTTGTTATTTCCACATTTTTTAGAAAAAAAAAAAGTGTTTGGCAACACATTTGTTACACTTTTTTTTTTCTTCCATATTTTAACATGTAACTATTAGACAATACAAAATAAATTTTCACAATAAGTAGTCCTCCATAAGTATGATATCATATATATGTAAAAATTAAATTAAAAATATGATACAAGTTAAAAGATAACATGTAAATCATAAAGAGTTATTATTTGTAAGTGATTTTTTTTTTTTAAAGAAGATGAAAGTAAGAGTATTTTCAAAGTGTTTTTTATTTTAATATAGATAATTTATGCACATTATATATTATCATATTAATTTATTATATATTATTTAACTAATTAGAGAAGAAAAAGATTATAATATTTAAATAAGAAAACAATTGTGCAAAAATTATGAACAGTGAAAGTTATGTTTAATATTATATATTATTTAACAAATTGTGTCATGTTACAGTAGAGAGAATATTTCTCTGCTACAGTGAAGAAATATTTTTTTTTGTTTCCTCCTTTTACAAAAATGAGAAATATTTTTCATTACAGAGAACAGAAATATTTTATTAAACATAATTTTTGTTTTTTTTTTTATCTTTCAGAAGATAGAAACAAAAAAATAAAAAATATTTTTGTTAGTTAACGGACCCCTAGTTTTGTGCAAACTGGGACACACGGCACGTACGCTCAATATATTTTCCATCTAGTGGGAGACAGAGCAACAGATAGAATGGAGAAAAAATAAAAAAATAATTTATGAACTGTGTAGCATTTAACATTTCCTTTTTACAAATAATTAACAATATATAATATATAATTCAGATTATAAATTTGTGAGCAAAATTAGAGTCTAATTTTTATTTATTTTAGAGTGACTAGTTAGTTAAGTATTTTATGAAATCTTGTTCAAGGAGAGATAAAATCTAGCTTAAAGAGAAGTCATCTAATGAATAATTGTGTGTGTATTCTATTATATAGGTTAATTCAAACACAATCCATTTAATAATCGTATCAGAAACCATCGACAAAAACACAAATATGACACGTTTATTAAACAGGTAACATGATCTCGTGTAACTCATTTAATAAATAAGTTATGTAACTTACAACAAGACATGACTCATTTAATAAACTATTTAGACCGTTTAAATTAAATGAATCTTTACTAATTTAAATATAAAATGTAAATATAATGCAAAAATGAGATAATTCATGAAAATAATCATAATTGGGACAATACAGTTATATATATATATATATATATATATATATATATATATATATAAAGCCAAATACAATATCCATATTAAATTTATAATGAAATAATAAGAATGTTCATGATCATTGGGTTAAAATAGGTTACGGGTTAAGCAGGTTGAACTGACACGATTAATTAACCCTAATGGACTTTGTACAATTTAAATATTAATATACTTGCTTAACATTCCAGAACAAAATAAACGGGTTTAATTAGGTTTAGCTCTAAAATACAACAGGAGAATTAATCAAATTAATCAAACAGATTGACACGATTATGACACCAACACACTATTAAGGTCAATCCAAATAACTTCGTATCATGTTAGACTTTTGTTGGCAGATTGTGCTGAATTTTGTTCGATAGTTTAATTAGGATATTAAAAGCTCGTGACTTCAAATTTTTTGTAGTCTATGTATATAATTTGTGCACCTACGTGTAAATAAGTGAAACCAAAATTGTACTTTAGTGGTACTTTCTCATCTTCTAAAATAGAAGGTCTACACACGTGAAAAAAATAAAAAATAAAAAATAATGTAACGAGTGAAGATTTAACCCAAGAAAACATGAGGAAAGATGTGGAATCCGTCCTCCAATACGAAATATCACTACTTTAGGTAGGGATGCAACTTGGGTTGGATAACCCAAGCCCAGCCCGATTTTTTATAGGCTTGGGTAACTATTTTTACAATTAGGGTTGAGCTTCGATTGAAAAACCTCAACCCGAACTTAATTAGGGTTGGACTTGGATTGAGGTGTCGACAACCCAAACCCAAATTGTAATATAATTTTTATATATATTTTTTATTTTAAATATATTATACATAATATTCAAATTATGATAACCTTTTTTCTTTAGAACTTCCTTTATTTAAATATTAATTTATTGTATATTAACACTTTGGATAATTAATTTTCTAAAAATTTGTTTGTAATGTTTTAGAAATTTGCATTAAGTTCTTAATCTAATGTGAAACTTGTTAAAGATCACTTTAAATTTTCAACATGGAGATTGATGATTTAGATAATCCGAATTAACCTGACTTTCTAATCCGAAATCTCAACCCAAGTTACAAATTCGAGTTTAAAATTTTAAGAATGGATTGGGTTAGGGTTGAGTAGTTAGGGTTGGAAGTGGGGTTAGAATTGACTTAAAATTGAACATTTCATATGTAGGATTGAACTCTAGTTGTACCTGTAATCCGTTCAACCCACCCGAGTTGCAGCCCTAACTTTAGGTACTTAAGTTCGAATGGGTTTTATTGAGTGGATCAACACACATGGGTTTACTGAGTGGATCACCACATAGTAATGACACGCCACTCACTCAGTAAACCGTTTTGAACTATTCGAATTTTAGTATAAATATTATTTTTGTTATGCCAAAAGGTATCGTGATGCACATTCAATTTGAATCGTGTGTGTATAATATACAAGATGAGTCTCATCATGCGTGTACAATACATAAAATTTAAATTTACCTGATACATTTACATCAGATGTATTGAAGATGTTCTGGCTGAGATGGTTTAATTAGGAAATTATGAGGTCAAATTTTGTAGTCCACCTATGCGTCTAACAAGTGAAGATTTGACCGGCTGTACACAACTATGTTACCGTTGTAGTTCCCTTTTCATGACTCCAACAACGAGGAAGACCACTACTTAATTTTTGGCACCAAATATTCAAATTTAATATACAATTCGCCATTTTTTTTTTGACTTCTCACCAATGATTACGGGAAAGATGTATTGAAAAACTAGCTACCTAGTGTGTTGCAAATGTGAAGCCAGCTTCTTAGTCGCCCAACAAAAAAATGCCAAGGCAGCTTATGACTATTTTTCAAATTATAATTATTTATTTGACCTAAGTACCCAATGTAATAGACTTATTCGTAAACAGAAAATAAAATTACGGAAAACGTGCAAATATGAAAAATGATACATCCTCGAACTTTGGAAAAAGAGAATGACTTTTGTGAGAGTAGGAGCGTGGATCTCATGTAAAGTAGTACATATTTATTTTCATTAGATACATCATACTAATGACTTCTTTTCATGTAAACAAATCTACTTAATTATTTTATATGATATTCTTTTTCTCACAAATAATTTTATTTTCTGCGGTTACTTTTTTTGTTGCTGCAAATAATTTACGAGGATCTCAAGATGGAAATATTTTCATAAAATTAATCTTTTTCAATGATTTTTATTTTATTTTATGATTATCTGGTCTAAAAAAATAGAAAGTGTTGTGCAGAGTTGGACAAACCAACGAAGCTATGAAACTTTGAAGACATGTTTGCATTGACAATTTCAGTTTAGAGTTAGATTAATCGGAAGAAAAATAAAGTTGAAAATGTGTGTTGATTTTTTTAGTTACAACCTCCTTCAAAAAGACTTCAAAGAAAAGAATAATAATTTTCAATTTGAAAATACATGGGGTTTTACTTTAATGCATTCAATGAAGGTGGAACTTCAGTTGCTCTATTCAGTGTATTGTTTCGATTCATCTATCATAACTCCTAAGAAATTCACTTACCATTTAAATGGTTTGGATGATATTCCAAAGCATGCTGGTGTATTGAAGTGGGGCCGTTTGAGTTCCACTTCGAAGCATCAAACGGGTTGATAAATGTTTTGGCAAGCACTCGCCCTCCTATTTTCAAAGGATAAGTAGTTTTTTTTTTTATATATAATTATCTCTTATGTCTCCTTAGTTTAAACAATATTCTGACTAAACTTTCGATGATTTTAATATTTTTGACTATATATACTTCCATGAGTGATGTTTGTCAAATTTATTAACTTTTTTAGTATATTACGATTTTAGTCATGATTATTATATTAAATTTTAATTAACTTTTTTTGGGATTTGCATGAGTTGAGTTTGTGACATATAGGCCTTTTTTGGACCATGAGCCCAAAAAGAAGGGTCATATATTTTAATATCATGTGGGAGCTGTTTGGATATAGTATCTTTCAAATATTTCTTGAATTGTCCATGTAATTCATCTCCACTTAAAAAGGGTTATATGATCATTTAATTAGTACACATATTTCTGACTCGGGCTTGAATCGGTGATATTTGGTGAGTATTAACAGCTAAGTATAACAAAATGACCTGCCCATCTGGTCTCCAGCTTGTCATGCTAGCTCCGTGGATTGATAGATTTAGAGGAAACCTAATATGGTTTCAGTGGGATGAGGTGGAGGAGGACAAGCCACTGTCCTGTTTAAGTTATGTAATTACTATGATACTCATGTAGTTCATTAAAAAATATATTAAAATACACTAATTAATATTCTTTCTGTTTTGCTTCCTCAATACTAATTGAGTTTCTTATCAAATAAGTAATTGAGTTTTTCATTCTCTTATATTAATTTCACATATTGTTTTTCCATGTCGAATTTTCTTTTCCTAAGTGGGCTTTAATTCCATGTTGAATTTCCTTTCATTAATAAATTAACATAATAATAAATATAATTTTTTTAGAAAAAAAAATATTAGTGAGGAGAGGGGGTGGGCGCAGCAACGAGACACGATTAGGGTAAGAGAATATAAAATGAGATAGAGATGAAGGATGAGGAATCCCTTTCTAAAGACTTGGTTTATATTTTATTTACTGATACGAACAATTGCTGTGATTGGTAAAAACCAATCATAGCAAAAGTGTGCTACTGTAATTGGTTTTTCACTAATTCGGCGACTGAATAAGGAGGGAGTGATTGTCCCTCACACTTATCAAATTATGTTGATTTATTTGACTTCCTAAAGTAGTAGACTTGTTCATAACGAAAAATAAGATTACTGAGAACATGTAAATATATGCTACTACTATTTGCTTACATCATCGAAAGGTGTTAATTAACTACCATTTTTATTGAATGAATTTTTTTCATCAAAAGTACATTTTATTTCCATTAGCCACGATTGGCTTCTTTTCATGTAAAAAATCTTTTTAATTACTTCCATGATATACTTTTTTCTCACAAATAGTTTTATTTTGCATTACCACTTTTGTTGTTGCAAATAATAATTTTCAGAAAAACTTTCTAGGACTTGTTTTGCATTGACAAGTTGAGTTTTGAGTTGGATTAATCCGAAGAAAAAGAAAAGTTGAAAATGTGTAACATCCCATAACTAAAACAATGAGTTTGTCATTTTCTTAACCAAAATTCTCTTGATATGCATACTGATATATAATTATACATGCACACTATGCTGGAATTTAATAATTATAAAGAAAATTCAAGTAAATTTCAAGAGTCAAGTAGTCTAGAGTCTAGGCAAGTAAACAGAAACTACAATTTCCCTATTTTATTTTGAGTTAATTATTACAATTTATAGCTTGGTCGGTGATATAAAAAATAAAAAAAAAACTAAATTCCTATAGACTCGAAATTTAGCAAATTCATTTTTCTAAGTTACAATCTCCTTCAAAAAAAAACTTCAAAAAAAAGAATAATAATTTTCAATTTGAAAATATATATATATGGGCCTCACTTTAATGCATCTAATGAAGGAGAAACTTTGACTCCTCCACTCCACTCTGTGCATTGTTTTCAATTAATCTATCATAATTTTTAAAAAAAATTCACTTACCATTTAAATGCATGGTTTGCCGAAATTAGAGGACCGAATGATATGCCAAAGCACGCTGGTGTATTGAAGTGGGGATCCATGTGAATCCCACTTCAGAGCATCCAACAAGTACTGAATGTTTTGGCAAGCCCCCATCCTTCGATTTTCAGGAGGATGAATAGTTTTTCTTTTGACTATTACCCCATTTATGAATCCTAATTAAAACTACTTATCTTTTTCTTACACCTTTCCAACAACATGCTCATTAACTCTTCGATGAATAAAATAAAAATACAATAAATTTGTAAGTAATATTTTTCACAATTGCACAAATCTAAGTGAGACAACCGTCAAGGATTTTTGTTCCACGTCAAATTCTGATGGAGAAAGTTTTGAGTATATAACGGTGGGTGTTTGCACCACCTAATAGCTTAAGACTTTGCGTCAGATTGCAAGCACCTAACATGTGACAAAGTGGTATCAGAGCGGGTCTAATCTTTCATCTGGTATCACGCCAAGCGCCCATAATGAGATATCAGGGTCGGGTACCAAGTCCCCCACTTTTATGGTGGGTGGGTAGGCAACATAAACCATCGCAACGAGGTGTGCCCGTTAAGATGGGTGGGTAGACAGGGTGGACCACCGTAACGAGGGCACTGTGGGTGCCCATAAGGAGGTGTACGTCCGGGTTGGGTAACGGGCGCCGCACTATTGGGGTGGACGGGGAAGAATGTTATGAATTCTTATTTAATATCAAATTCAGATGGAGAGGGTATGTGTTAGCACTAACTAATAACTTAAGTTTTTAAATTTAGATGGAGAGTGTGTGTGTTAGCACTAACTAATAACTTAAGTTTTTTGATGAGATTGCAAGCACCTAGCATGTGACACAATTCTCTACTCATGAACACAATAGTGGAGCAGAAACATTTTCTCTTAATTTTATCAACTGGTGATTGGCCTAAACCCGCAAGGGTGGCCCAAAAAATAAGAGATCTTCTAAGCTGTCTTTGTTTTGTGGTGATTGCCCGTATCCGTGTTAACCCATTTGTTTTGCACCTTTCAAACTTGTAAACCATTATATTTCACTTTCATTGAATTAAGCAAAATAATTACATATACATTCGAAATTATTATTCATATTCCAAATGCCCTTCAATCTCTTATTCCTGCCAAAATATCAAATTACTTCTTAAATCAAATAATTTATTCACTCAAAAAATTAAGAAAATATTTGGAACTGAAACAAATCCATAAAGTAAAGCAAAATATACGTTATACAAACACTTGTGAGTATGTTATTATGTTGTAAAGTAGTCAAAATTAGACCGTCTGATATAACCCTGAATGACAGCTAACTTCATTTCTCTTTTAAATTAATGTAAGTGGATACACTTATGGTATCACAACACATCAACTATATATGGATGGAAATGAAGTAGATTTTTCAGATGTGCTTGTGTAACTTTTCGGTCTGGTATGCCTAAAAGAATATGAGCATCAAGAAGAGATATTACATCTAAAAGCACAAAGATAAGGAAAATCCAAATTTCATAAGTAAACTCCTATAAATTTCAAGTATCTCTGCAAATGCAAACAAAATTTGAGTTTTATAAGCAAATGAGTTATGAGTCATTCTACATAGAATATATCTATTCACTAAATCAAATTAAGAACATATTTAAACAAATACATATGAATTAGATAGTTGATAATGGCAACTTAAAAAAGTAACTAGTGAAACCGTTCATCCCATTTAAAAAACCTTAAAATTAAAAGCCTTCGGTACATGAATTTGACATACAATTCAAAAATTAGTTCCCTAATTTTTTATTTTTTTTTAACAGTAAAAAAAACAGTTCACTAAATGAAAATAAGAGACTATAGTTTTGTAACTCTCTCCAATGATCACCGTCAAGATGTGATGTAAAGATTTGACCGCCCATAGAAATGCCCGCCAGTTTAAAACTATGTTAAGAGTTGTCCAATATCTATCGGATCTGAATGGAAAAAAAATTTATAAATGAACGAGTAAGTAACGTGATCCAATAATTTAAATTTTTAAATAAATTATTGTTAAGCGTCTCATCCACTCCACCAATTTAATTTTTGAAAATTAGAGAAGTGCTACTGCACATGCAGTAGGTGAAAACCAATCACACACTTATGCTATGATTTGTTTTAACCAATCAGTTCTCAGATGTAGTTGTTACTAGGATACACTAAAATCCACTAAACTAAAAAATTGAACTGGATCGGACAATTCGATTCAATTTTTTACGGTTAGGTTCAGTTAAGGTTTTAAAAACTTCAAATTGTAAATTTTTAGTTTGATTACTGTTTCGTGTTCATCTGAACCTGTTCGAACCGAACCGAATTGTTTAATTATATATATATATTTATAAAATATATTATATAATTTATAATATTATATTAAATTACTAAGTAACCTGCAATTAATATGATGTTACAATCAGCAATTAATTTGTAATTTATATAATTTAACCTAACCTGTAATTTGATAAATAAAAAATATTAAAAAAAAACTATGATGTTAGAACCTTGGACCGAACCCAACCTAACCATTTCTCTAAGGTTAATGGTTCGACTCAGTTTCAACATTTAGTGAAACTGGTCTGTACGGTTTAGGGTGTTTTGGAACCAAACCGAACCGTTTGCACCTCTAATTGTTAGAGATTTTGTAAATTTATTAACCATTTAAAATAAATTTAAAAGCTTAAAAAAAAATTTTGTATGACGATTTTAATCTTGACCACAAGAATTCCACACACTCATATATATAGACACACCCATAAATATGCATAGTTCTCGTCACCTTGTTCTCACAGCTTAATTACTTCCGCCACTATTCTGACCACGAGCTGCTATCAAATAAATAAAATTATTTTACTTTTAAAAATTATAAAATATCTTAATACATAAAATTACTCTTTTGCCCACGTGTCACTCCCATTTCTCTCTCCTTCACACTTTGCGACTATGTGTTCCTCTTCGATATATGTGTGTGTGTGTGTGTGTGTGTATATATATATATATATATATATATATATATATATATATATATATATCGGTGTTGTCCAACATCATTCTCGGTCACAATCGAGCACGAACGTTGGGACTGAACTGGAGAGACGATTGTGACCGAGAATGATGTTGGACAACACCGATAGACCTGTAACTGATTGAGGAATACTTCCGTTGAGTTGATTGTAACTAAGATCGAGGTTTTGCAGAGCACGAAGCTAGCCTAAAGTCGTCAAAATCTCGTCGGAGATGAAATTCCTACTGACGACAGTGGTGAGGAGTGGTCACGAATTGAAACGGCGGAGGAGGAGGTGGTGTCGCCACAAGCAAACATGATGAGGCAGAAAGCGAGGTACTCCTCTTCGGTCGGTGTGTGCTCTGTACGCAATCGTTTTGATTGCTTTCCTTTGGTCCATGACTCAATATAGAGATGGTTGATCGGGTTATCGTAATGGAGCGAAGCTGTTGGTGTAGCGGGAGAATTAAGAGCTTGAAGACGGTGGGTTCCTTTTGCTCCGCCATGGCTACCAGGTATGAGCTTCACAACAAACAAGATACACGCATAAATTGTAGAAGGGCATTTTGAATATTTTTTTACTACTGTTTGCATGATATATTGACCGTTGACAATAACATGATAGACTAAAGTGATGTTTAATTTCAAACTTAAAGGTTGTAAAAGTCAATACGCAAACGTGAGGGAGTCAGGTTGACGTATGGACATACCTCAGGGGGTCAAAATGTAATTTGCCCAAAAATAATTTATGAACTGTGTAGCATTTAACACTTCCTTTCTACAAGTAATTAACACAATATATAATTGAGATTAAAAAATTTGTGAGCAAAATTATAGTATAATTTTTAATTATTTTAGAGTGACTAGTTAGTTATCTCTTTTGACAAGACCAATAAAAAAAAGTTATCCCAGTCGAATAAATTATCTCTTTTTACAAGAGAAAAAAAAAAGTTCTATTTTGGCCAGAATTATAAAAAAAGAAAGAAAGTACTAAACGAAGTAAAAAGAGATAAAGTTTATAGTATAAACGGTAGTTATGGTATTATAAAATAAGGAATGATGTGAGTTTAGGGACATTCTTGTCATTTTCTTTAAAAGAAAAAGATAAGTGGAGTGCAACCGTCTTATATATATATATATATATATATATATATATATATTATTTTTAAAATATATTTGAAAATTTAAATTGAATTTTCGAATAGATGAATTACCTTCGTTAGAAATAGAATTGGAGTCGTTGAAATGGGAAAATATGTTGTTTATTTATGAAGTAAATATGTTAATTTTAAATAAATTTGTTTTAAAAAAATTAAGTCAGAAAATATTCTAAGTGATACTCAAATTGAAGCTCTTGGAATTCTCTTTCTAACATAAATGGTTTCATAAAAAAATTCAACTTGTAGTTAAAGTTGTTCAAGTTTAAGTAAAAAGAACACAAAAATATATAGAATTATATATACCCATGTAAATAAATTAATAAAAAAATATTATAACTCTTCCCAAGACTAAGCAGTGCAACTCTTCCCAACACAATATAATAATATTATAACTCTTTCAAAGAGAAAAGAAAAGTAATAAAATAATATTATAAAAAATATTTTTTTTTTATATTTTTACCTTTATAAATCTCCACTTTAATCCTAAGTGTGTAAAATCAATATAAATTATAAAATTGATAACTATTTATTTAATCTCTCTCTCTCTCTCTCTCCCTCTATATATATATATATATAAACACACACCATATATTATTTTTAAAATACATTTGAAACTTTAAATTGAGTTTTCGAAAGATGAATTAAGTGATTGGTGAACCAGTTATATGTTATTATATATTCATCTATTTTATCAAAATTTGATTAATTAGTGAAGTGTCTAAAAAATTAGACATATTAATTAATAAGTTTAACCATTTAATTTGAACATGTAGTTTTATGATATTAAGTTGTTCTTTAGTGTCCCAATATGTATAATATAACATATAACATTTATAAGTAATATATACATATATATATTGCAGTTATAAGTAATATAAGTAAGACTATTTTTTTCTATTTTGTCAAATTGAAATCTCGAATAAGAAAATGGTGATTGAAAATCAAAGTGTGATTTTCGAGTAATTTTGATTTTGTTTTTGAGAATTCTAAATGTAAGTTTTTATTAAACTTCATATGGTAGAATTTCGTTGTGTTTAATTTAGTTCTATTAAACATTCTTTAACTGTTAAATCAAACTTGTTATTGGGACTTTTTATTTTGAAATGTAAACATGTAGTTTTTGGTATGAACTATTTATTTTAAATTTAACTATTGGATTATACTAACAAATTTATAATATTTTGATTTTAAAAACATTAGATCAAATTTGTTATTGGGCTTCTAATCTCCGTAATGAAAATTTAATTGTTGGATCAAAGTATCACGATTGTAATATTTTGTATTTAAAAAAATATTTGATCTGGAAAAAATTTATAAAAACCTTCCCCGTCCTGTCTCGTCTCAAACCTGTAATGAATTTGGTAATACTATTAAAGACAACGAGACATAGACAAATTTAGGCAAATCTGTTATATTATCGTCTCTAAGTAAAACCAATTTAGCATGTAACAAATACTTTACAATATAATAAAATCGGAGTCGTTTTAATTACTGCAAACACAACAGAAGTACACTCAACAGCAAAGATCGAAGCTTTAGTCAGTTGACCGTTTCGAATTATTTGGGGTAAGGTTCGGCCTTCAAATGACTTTTTGTATAAATATATATATATATATTGATTCACATCATGTACGACGCATGCATGCAGGGGAATAGTTTAATTAGGAAATTAAGAGGAGGTAAAAGTTTGTAGTGACGTCATGTACGACGCATGCACGGGTAACTGGTGAAGATTTGACCGTCCGTAGAAAATTATGTTCCCATTTTACTTCCCTTCCTTTTCACGACTCCCTCCAACAATGTGAATATCGTGGTCATTGGTTGGCCCCAAACAAAACATGAGGATTACCACTACTTTTCGGCACGAAATATTCAAATGTAAGAATTTAAATAGTCAATTTTTGTAATTCTCTCAAATGATCACCGTCAAGATGTGATGTAAAGATTTAACCGCCCACAGAAATGCCCGTTAAAAACTATGTTAAGAGTTGTCCCATATCTTTTGGATTTGAATGGAAAAAAATAAATAAATAAATAAATGAACGTGTAAATAATCCGTGATTCAATAATTTAAAATTTTAAATAAATTATTGTCAAATGTCTCATTCATTACATCAATTTTAATTTTAAAAAGTTAAAAAAGTACTACCGTGTATGCAGTAGGTCCCATATCTTTTGAATCTAAATGAAAAAATAAATAATAAACATGTAAGTAACGTGATTCAATAATTTAAATTTTTAAATAAATTATTGTCATTACACCAATTTTAATTTTTAAAAATTAGAAAAGTGCTACCGCGCATGAAGTAGGTCCCATATCTTTTGGATCTGAATGAAAAAATAAATAAATAAACGTGTAAGTAACGTGATCCAATAATTTAAATTTTTAAATAAATTATTGTCAAACGGTCTCATTCATTACACCAATTTTAATTTTTTTAAATTAGAAAAGTGCTACCGCACATGCAATACGGTGGCCGTTAAATTTAATCTAATGACCACTTTACAAAGTGTGTATAAAATCTCTTACTCACCAAAAAATCATTACATATATGTGTGTGTGGAGACGATAAATATATATAGATTAATTGAAAAAAAAGAGTTGTTATACTATCATTACCCTCTTCCAGATCAATTAATAAGGACATATTTGTCATTTTCATCTATGATATTTTTTTTTATATTGTATTAAAAATTGACGGTACACATAGCATTTCATACCATTTCTAACTCTGTTAGTGATGAAAATCTGACATGGTGTCTCAGTGATAACTAATATCAAATTGCCTATTTGTGTAGACTTTTGACAAGTTTCAAAGCGTCACTGTAATTAACTCTAATATAAATAATGTTAGGTTTTAATTTGAAATTAATAATTGAGTTGTCATTCTCACAAATATGAAGGGTGGTATTTATACATTTCGAGCACAAGGTCAAATATACCATGAATTACCCTCACTGTGAATTGGAAATAGTGGTCCGTGTTTTCTCCAATTATACTTTTATGACACTGATAATGTATTACAAAATAAAATACAAATTCTAAAGATGAAAGCTTAAGTGAACCTATTGTTGTGAAGTTGATAGAGATATTGCCATCAAATGCGTCTATTGAGTTGATTTGATGGCTCAAGGATATACCTATTTTAGGGAGTCATGAAATAATTAAAATAATTTGACTTGATTAAAAGGTTTATAATTCACCTTCAGGAGACTAAATTGCTTATATTTGGATAGAAAGAGTAAACCTTGACATGTACTTAAAACGTGACATAATTTTCATTACACACCCGGGCAAAAGTCATAGAGTGAAACACTATTTTGAATGTTATGATCCACTACAATATCCTTTATTATTCTCATACGGCAAGATCGATTGACATCATAATATCAATACATGTCATCAACCATACAATATGCAAGATGTTACACTGGAAGAATATATATTCAATGATGTCATTGCCATGAGATCTGGACAAGGTAAATATAATTACAACAAATTATTTAAATCAAAATAAATTCTTAATTACAATACAAGTGACGCAAAATGCTTTCAAATATATTATTATATCTTTTAAACATTCTTAATTTTTTAAATAGTCTTAGAATATTACAAATATATGATTCTTTGTTATTATGTATTTATGTACTCATTTATTTAGATTTATGATGCAATTTTGAATGACAGATGTAAAAGAATTAGCATATATAATAATGTTCGATGATTGTCAATCATTAATAAATTGTTAAGTGGACGAGTTATTACAGTTAAAAGTTGAGGTAAAAGTTTTTCCTCTCTCACAAAAGTTACAAATAAAAAATAACTCATTTAAATCTATCAATATTTTTAAACTAAATTTATTCTTTTTGTAGGATGATGATATGGATGAATTCTATAGCAAAGTGACAAGTTACAAAGAAAAATCATTTTTTTTATGGTGAAGATAAATAATAGTAAAAATAAATTGATTATGAATCATTTTGTGCCAGTAGCGGTCAAAGAAATTTCACTTGAAGATGAATCATTTAATGAATTACTGAGAGATACAAAAAGGATAAAGCATTACGAAATTTCAAATGGAGATCAATAGATAATTGCTAGAATAGTATGTTTTACTTTAAGAATTTAAGAATTGCTAGAATAGTATGTTTTACTTTCTTATTGTTTATCTTTGATTATTTGCAATAGTAAGTAAGATGTGACTCATAGAAGATTTATTTTAGAAGTGACAAATTTGATTACAGAGTTGTTTTGAAATTCATTGTTGAATGATGCTAAATTAATAGTATGGGCACTATTATTATGTTTTTGATGTTTGATTATTAGAAGAAAAAAAATTAATAATTTATATTAGAAGCAATATTTTTCAAGAGTGGGATAAAATACACACATATATTGTTAATGGTATATTTTTGATTTAATGTCATTTTAGGTGTTATACCTAATATATGTACATATACTGTTAAATACGTGGAGGGGGAGACTAGCTTTCCAGCTTAATACTGTTAGTTATATAGCAACATAATTAAATTTACTTGACAGTTCAATTAATATTCAAAATTTAGTTAATTTATTTGAATTTGGAACTTCCAGAGTTGCAGAGGGCAGACGGGTGAGTAGCATGGTGTATGAGGCGAATGCGAGGCTGAGAGACCCTGTTTATGGATGCACCGGATTCATCTGTCAACTTCAAAAGCAAGTTGATGAGCTCCCAGCACAATTGGCTAAGCTTTTCACCATGCAATACGACCAAGCAAACCCCATCACTGTAATTTGTTCCGAAATGGAACAAGAAATATCACACACTAATTTCCAAACTAATCCCAACTTCCTATAACAATCTAGGGTCGTTGTGGGATCCTCTTTGGACATGATCATCAATTACATATTAAACCTTCCGTTATGGAGTTGTTACTAAGAGTGAACTAAAATCCACCTGAACCGAAAATTTGAACTGGATCAGGCAGTTCGATTCAATTTTTTATGGTTCGGTTTTTTCAAAGTTTTAAAAACTTCAAATTGTAAATATCGGGCAATTTGATTCAATTTTTATACGGTTCGGTTCGGGCAAAGTTTTAAAATTTTCAAATTATAAATTTTCAATTTGATTACGGTTTCGTGTCCATCTCAACCATTCCGAACCGAACTGAATTGTTTAATTATATATATCTTATAATTTATAATATTATATTAAATTACTAAGTAACCTGCAATTAATATGGTATTCAAATATGCAATTAATTTGTAATTTATATAATTTAACCTAACGTGTAATTTGATAAATAAATAAAAGTAAAAAAAAACTATGATGTTAGAACTTTGGACCTAACCAAACCTAACCGTTTCTTTACGGTTCAGTTCCATAATTAAAATGGTTCCACTCGGTTTCATCGTTTAGTGAAATCGATCCGTGCGATTTAGAGTATTTTGGAACCAAATCGAACTGAACCGAACTGTGTGAACCTCTAACTGTTACAGATTCTGTAAATTGACTAATCATTTAATATAAATTTAAAAGCTTCAAAAATAAATTTTTTGAATGACAATTTTAATCTTGACCAAAAGAATTCCACACACACATATATATAGACAACCAAAAATATGCATTGTTCTCGTCACCCTGTTCGCACAGCTTACTTCCGCCACTATTCTGACCACGAGCTGCCATTGATCAATTCACTCTAATCATAGCACCAATCGACTTTTATTCATATCAAATACATCAAAACCATTGTAAGTTCTACAATTATAAGTGTAGCAAGAAATCAGGACATTTCAAGCCACAACATCTCTTTTAGAGATTTCATCAAACACCTACCATGCTTCATCACCCTTCTGGCAACTCGAATACATATTCATGCGAAGAATATGACTCAGTGGATATTAAAATAGGGCTTGGGTCGCATCAGGTAAATAGGTAGTAAATAAACTTGATATGGGTCGAGCAAAAGGTTGAAGGATGTTTCTGTCATTGTAAGAGGCATTGAAGGATGTTTCTATCATTGTAAGAGGCATTTTGTTTATATAGAGCTAATAATGTCGTACATGTCACTCATATTGAAGGTACATTGATGAAAATTTGAAGGTACATTGATGAAATTGACATTTTAGTGTATGACGATAAATTTACATATTAAAGGTACATTGATGAAATTTTGAAAACACGATGGAGGTTTAACGAGATTTAAGTAATATAAAGGAGTAATGTGATTAAAATTTATAGTATATGGGAATTTTATGAATTAACCTCTAAAAATCATTTCCTTGCAACATTTGGCTAGCTCTAGCGACAAATCTAGCTAGTATGTATATATATATATATAACAGGACGTCATGGATGAGGAATCATTGTGCTTATATATATGTTTTACAGTGCTTTGAGAAAAAAGTATGAAATTGATCTAAGATTCTTGGATGGCATCTCTTAACCGAGATTGCATGTGTTGTAAAGATGTTTTGACAAATTTCTCATACCATAACGATAACGACAATGACAATGACAATGATGAGGTGTTCAATGTTTACCTTATGCGCTACAGAGACCTTTGGTCCGGTCATATCTCTTTTCCTTTCAAAGTATAAAATGTAAAAATTTCAATTTTTCGAATAATATTGAAGGAGTTTTTTTTTTTTTTCTTTTTCAAGCATATCTTCACCATACATAAAATCATATATGCACCCTCATGTGAGTTGATCTTAAGCAATTCTCTCTCTTTCCATGTTTTTTTTATTTATTATTTTTCATATTGAAATAAGATATACAAACTGACTGACTAATCATGAGGTTGAACAATGTTTTGAAGCAGACATAGTTAAAAATGGAGGGTAAATTAAGAATGTTAAAAAATGGTGCGTTGGGTTTTGAAACGGAACAATTATTTGACGACAACTAAAAATAAAAAGGTTGGGTTTTGAAACAGAACAATTATTTGACAACAACTAAAAATAAAAAGGTGGACACTTGTTTTGGGACAGAGGGAGTATCATCTAAGTCATACTTTTTATCGTAAAAAATAAATAAGTTTTATAACAAAAATTTAGGAATCATACTTTTGAATTTTTTTTTTTTCATTTCAGTTATAAATCACTCAATCTTATTAACTTACTGACCCAATTATATATAAATTTAGGCTCAAATTTTCCTCTATACCTTTCCAAAGTTATATATAAAAGTTAAATAAAAAAGAAAATATAATATTGAATATCTAGGTCTCAAAAGGTGGCTATGACTACCTGTTTAGGTTGAATCTCAAATTCTCAATGCATGTGCACGGCCAACAGGATTCTAACACGACACCTTTAATAACACTTGACATGAACGTGTTAATACCGTCTCTTGTAATTCATTTAATAAATGGGTCGTATAACTTACAAAACGACACGACATGTTTAATAGCTTAGTTAACCTATTTAAATTAAATGAGTCATTAATCTATTTATTAACTTTAAATATAAAATGCAAAATGAGATAATTGTTGACTCAATTCAAGAAAATAATTATAATTGGGACAATACAATTACAAAAAAAAACATCAAATACAATATCCATATTGAATTTATATTGAAATAATAAATATGTCTATAGTAATTGGGTTAAAACATGTTATGGATTAATCTGAGATTATTAATTAAATGGATCTAATTGAATTTAACAAGTTACTCTCTAAAACATGAACATAATACAATTAATTAAAAGGGTTGATATGATTATGACAGTAACAGAATCAAAGTCAACCCAAACTCTCTGACTTTGAATTGTGTTAACGGATCGTGTTAAATTTTGCCACTCTTAGCGACAACATATTGCACATTATGTACAAAGCATGTATACAGTGGGATAGTTTAAGTAGAAAATTAAGAGGTCATGAGTTCAAAGTTTGTAGGCTACATATAGAAGTTGTGCATCTATATGTAACTAGAATTGTCGATGAATCAAATTTTGATTCAAATCCAATTCGGTAATTCATTAGCTAAATAAACGAGATATGGAATAGGTTGTGGTCGATCTAGTACAATAATAATTTGTTCCAATATAATATAATATATACATAATATGCTAATGATACAATATATAATATTTACACAGTATTAAAATATGTTTTATCACTATAATTTCTTATTATTTCCTCTCTCTATTTTGTGTCCCTTCATTATTATTTTCTTTTAACTAAAAGTCAAATACTTAATTTTTTTACTTTTTTATATGTTATTTATATTCTCCAACTTCTTTTCTTAATATTTTTTTATAATTTCCTTTTAAATTAAAATTTTAAACAAAAGATTACATATTTGACAAATCAGATATTGTTGTAATAGTAATATATAATTAAGTACAAAACTGTTATATATGAAGTGAGAGAGAAGATATATGGTGATATATATATATAGAAAACAGTAAGAGAATCTAATAAAAGAGATTAAGAGAGAGCAGAGAGAGAGAGATAGAAAAGGTTCTGTGTCTTCAAAAGAAAATCACCACTTTATGGCTTGTACCATATATATAGGCATATGAGAGGAGGTGCAAAATATCTACCTTTTGGATAGATATACATTTATGTGGGAATGAACCCACTTGCAATACTTCCCCTTGGGTTCATGAAACTATAAAGAGTATAATAATTTGAGTGTCTCTGAAAATGATACGGCATGAAGAAGAACTGCCTCATTAAAACCTTGTCAAGAAAATCCAGTGGGATAAAACCTAATCAAAGGAAGAAAAAAAAGTGCAGTATGTCAATACCCTTTTTCAATCAATTTCTCCCCCTCATCAGCCTGAAAAATCTTTGAGTTGCCGCATCCCAATATTGTGAACCAATTTCTTGAATGTCGTGGTAGGCAGAGCTTTAGTGAACAGGTCTGTCAAATTATCACACGAACGAATTTGCTGAACTTCAATATCACCATTTTTCTGAAGCTCATGAGTATAAAAGAATTTTGGTGAGATGTGATTGGTTCTGTCTCCTTTGATATAGCCTCCTTTAATTTGTGAAAGACATACAGCATTATCTTCATATAATATCGTTGGGATATTATTTATTGAGGAGAGTCCACAATTTTCTCGAATATGTTGTATCATAGATCTTAGCCAGACACTCTCTCAGTTCGCTTCATGAATTATGACTATTTCAGAATGATTTGAAGATGTTGTTGTCATTGTCTGTTTCATGGATCTCCATGATATAGCAGTGTCACCACAAGTAAATACATATCCTGTTTGTGATCGAGCTTTATGTGGATCAGAAAGATAACCTGCATCTACATATCCAACTAACTGGGATTTGATTTATTTGAATAAAACAATCTCATATTAGTGATCCCACGAAGATATCTCATTATATGTTTGATGTCCTTCCAACATCTGCGAGTTGGTGTAGAACTGTACCGTGCCAGTAAGTTGACTAGAAAAGTTATGTCCGGTCATGTGCAATTTGTCAGGTACATCAGTGCACCAATAGCACGAAGGTATGGATGATTGGACAGCCATTGGAGAGCTTAATGGATGAGTTTTATCCATATAAAATCGCTTTAGAACTTTTTTTGTATATGTTGACTGATGGATAAGAATTTCGCTTGGTAAATGCTCAATTTGTAATCCGAGGCAAAATTTTATTTTTTCAAGTTCTTTTATTTCGAATTCTTTCTTTAAATAATCAGTAGTCGCGGTGAGCTCATCAGGAGTTCCCACGAGGTTTAAATCATCAACATATACTGCTATAATTGCAAATCTAGATCCTAATTTTTTAATGAAAACACATGGACAGATTGGATTATTTACATATCCTTCTTTTAGTAAGTACTCGCTAAGGCGATTATACCACATGCGTCCAGATTGCTTTAATCCGTATAATGAACGTTGTAACTTGATTGAGTACATCAACCGTGGTTTTGAAGCTATTACTTCAGGCATTTGAAATCTTTCAGGAATTTTCATATAAATATCACTATCAAGTAATCCATATAAATATGTCGTAACCACGTCCATTAGATGCATATTCAGCCTTTTTGTGACTGCCAAATTAATCAAGAATCGGAATGTAATTGCATCCATTACCGGAGAATATGTCTCCTCATAATCAATATCAGGCCTCTGTGAAAAACCTTGTGCCACCAAGCGAGCTTTGTATCTCATAATTTTATTTTTCTCATTTCTTTTTCGTACAAATACCCATTTGTACCCTACAGGCTTGACACATTCAGGTGTCTGGATTATCGGTCCAAATACTTCACGTTTTACCAGTAAAGTTAATTCTGCCTGTATTGCCTCTTTCCATTTTGGTCAATCAATTCTGCATCGACATTCGTTGACGTATTGAGGGTCTGGATCCTCATTATCTCTTGCAATATCAAGAACAACTGCAAAAGAGAATATGTTGTCGACAAGAACTTCATTTATATTCCATCTCTTTGCATAGTTTATTGTTATCTCGTAACTTCATTTCTATTCCATCTCTTTGCATAATTTATTGATATCTCGTCATTTTCAGGTATGACTACCTTTTTTTGTACCTCATTAAAGGCTATTATTTCTCCAGGGGCTATTATTACTCCCTTTGTAAGTATGGCCTCCTTAAGAGTGTCATCTTCTATATCTACTTTCTCTTATACTTTCCTCTTTCGAGGAACAGTATCTTTTGCACCAATGGGTCTCCTACGCTTTAGGCGTGTTTTAGATGCATTTGCTGTACTGCGTATAGATTGTCCAACCGGGACATCTATTCGTGCTGGAAAATTGGCAACAGGGATATGAGATTACATCACTTTATTTGTATCATAAAATGCATCTAGCAATTGATTTGCAATACTTTGCAAATGAATGATACTTTTTAACTTCAAGTTCTCTTTGATTTGTAAGGGGATCAAAATGTGATAATACCGTGGTATTCCAATTGATTTCATGTTGTTGTTCAGGCTGTGTCATTTCTCCACCTAATGGTGGGAACACAGCATTATCAAAATGACAATCAGCAAATCTTGCCTTAAACAAGTCTCCTGTCATAAGTTCAAGATATCTAATGATAGATAGAGAGTCAAAACCTACATAAATTCCAAGTCTACGCTGAGGGCCCATTTTTGTTTGTTGTGGTGGCGCAATAGGCACAAAGACAGAACAACAAAAAACTCGTAAGTGAGAGATATTTGGTTGTTGACCAACCATAAGTTGTAGAGGTGAAAAACTATGGTAAGCAGTTGGTCTAATACGAACTAATGATGCTGGATGCAATATGGCATGTCCCCAGGCTAACACAGGGAGTTTTGTTCTCATAAGTAATGGTCTGACAATCAATTGAAGACGTTTTATAAAAGATTCAGCTAGACTATTTTGAGTATGAGTGTGTGCAACAGGGTGTTCAACATTAGTGTCAATATACATGCAATAGTCATTGAATGTTTTAGATGTAAATTCTCCAGCATTATCAAAGACGAATTGCTTTGATTGGATAATCCGGGAATTGTGCTCGTAAACAAATTGTTTGGGCCAAAAGTCTAGCGAGTAGAAAGGAAACAGACATGGGATCATCGAGTTGAGGCATCAATTAAAACCATAAAATAACGAAAAGGTCCACATGATGGGTGAATCAGCCCACATATATCCTCGTGGATTCTTTGTAAGAAATCAAGAGATTCAACAACAACTTTTGAAGGAGATGGCCTCACAATCAACTTTCCTTGTGAGCATGCAGTGCATGTATAATTACTTGTTAAAAGAATTTTTTGATTCTTTAATGGATGCCCATTTGAATTTTTAATAATTCGGCGCATCATTGTTGATCCATGATGACCAAGGTGATTATGCCATAGTATAAAATTTTTTTGGTCAGAGCACTTCTGGTGCATCACTACATGTGATTCAATTGCTCTTATCTTCATAAAATATAACCCAGAAGAGAAAGTAGTGAGTTTTTTTAAAATATGCTTTCCGCATGAAATAGTTGATGCAATGCATAGATATTTTATACTCTCTTTATTTATTGTTTCAATATGATATCCGTTATGACGTATATCTTTAAAACTCAACAGATTTCTCTTGGATCTGGTTGAGTAGAGAGCATTATCAATATGCAATTGTGTTCCACATGGTAACACAATATTAGCCCTTCCAGAACCATCAATCAGGTCTATGGAACCTGATATGGTATTAACATTAGTTTCAGCAAGTGTTATATGCGAAAAATATTTTCCATCTCTCAAGATAGTATGTGTCGTGACACTGTCTACCAAACATATATCTTCATCATTTATCTTGGATGTGAGCAATGCATTGATCAAATTCATTTTCTAAAAAGAAACAAATTTCATTACATTAATAAAAGTGTAATTACAAACAAAACTGGAAATAACACACTAATAAAAACAAAAAAAAACGATATGTAATTGATATGGACATTTTCATCATCAGTCCACTAATTATTTATTTCAGGGAGGTCTTCATAGAAATCTGAAATATCAAGGTGATTAATTGCTACCGGTTCATAATTTTCGATAGCATTTGTTTCAATATCTTTTTCCTTCCCTTTTCCTTTGATTAAAGCTTGATATAGCTCAACGAAGTGTTTGAGTGTTCGGTAGGTCTGTGACCAATGCCCTTTCATTCCACAGCGAAAATAAGCATTTTCATATTGTTTGGAGGGTGCATTCGGCACACATTTCAATTTTTTTTTCTTAGCCCCACTTGCATTTCCTTCATGATAATATAGTGTGTAGTTCCTACTAGGAAACTGAAATGAAGGATAACCACCATAATTATTATTTCTGCCACGGCTACGACCACGACCACGTCCTCGACCACTTCCACGTCCACAACCACGACCATTAAAGGATGCTAAATGTGCTTTAGTCAATGAAGCTGATCTGGTCGGACGGGATATGTGATTTTCTAATAAGAACTCATTATTTTGTTCAGCTACTAATAAGCAAGATATCAACTCAAAATATCTTGTAAAATGTATCTCTCGATACTGTTGTTGGAGGAGCAAGTTCGAGGGATGAAATGTGGTAAATATTTTTTCTAACATATCCACATCATTTTTAGGCTCTCCACATAAATTCATTTGAGAGCTAATTCGGAATAGAGCTAAATTATATTCTATTACCATTTTATAATCGGACAACTTCAATTTTGACCAGTTATCTCGAGCTCTTGGAAGAATTATAGTTATTTGATGTTCGAACATATCCTTCAAATTTTTCCATAGTACAGACGAGTCTTTGATTGTAAGATACTCAGATTTTAAATTCTCATATATGTGATGGCGAATGAAAATCATTGTCATTGCCCGTTCTTGCATTGATGTTTTATTTCCTTCTTTGATCGTCTCTCCCAAATTTTTAGCATCTAAATGGATCTCAGCATCAAGAATCCATGATATATAATTTCTGCCCGAAATATCGAGGGCAGTAAAATCGAGCTTTGCAAAATTTGACATTATCAATATACTATATATTTGGAAGAGAAATATTGTTAGAATTTTATATGTATAGTATATTGACATAATAAAATAATATAAATATGAACATGTCACTTCGCAATCGGGAAGGACTTTATATATAAGTATACTGAAATGACACAAGCATGCCGATAAATAACATAAACATGTCACTTCGCAATAGGGAATGACTTTATATATACATATATATTATATATTTATATGTATATATAGATATATTTATATAAATATATAGATTATATGTATGGGTATAAATATATCTATATATATATAGATATATGATATATGTATAGATATATTTATCTATCTATATATATATGTGTGTGTGTAGATATATTTCTATTGAAGTGACATAAACATAATTTTAGTACTTTTACTTGTCTTCTCGGATGGTGAGAACCTCGTGCTGATAACGTATTGTAATAGTAATATATAATTAAGTACAAAAGTGTTATATATGAAGAGAGAGAAGATATATGGTGATATATATATATATATATATATATAACAGTAAGAGAATCTGATAAAAGAGATTGAGAGAGGGCAGAAAGAGAGAGATAGAAAAGTTTCTGTGTCTTCAAAAGAAAATCACCACCTTATAACAAATGGCTTACGCCATATATATAGGCATATGAGAGGAAATGCAAAATATCTACTTTTTGGATAGATATACATTTATATGAGAATGAACTTACTTGCAACAAATATGTAATTAATAATAAATTGAATATGTATTTAATCATAAATAGTCAACCAAATTATTGAATCAAATCAAATCACATGGATATAACTTCGGTAAGATTCAAAAAGAATCAATCCTATTCATTTACAGCAGTGCGTGTAACAAGTAATGATTTGACCGGCTGTAGACAACCATATTCTTCCATTTTAGTCATAGTTTCCTTGCATGATTCCAAAACATTCGGTTAACGTGAGTATCATGGTTATTGGTACCAAAGAAAACATGAGGAAGACAACTATTTTTGCAATGATTTTTATTGAAAATTAGGTTGATTTATGTGACCAAGTATCGAAAGTAGTGACTACTATTCCAAATTTTTCTTCAATCTCTCTGGTAGCGATGTTTGTTAGAGTCAATAATAAGCACTATTACATTCGGTGACACTAATCACAAATAATTCATGTTACTAAAATTGTTATAAATAAAAAATAACGATAAATATGTATTTTAATACCCAGTTATGTTTTTTTTTTTACAGAGTATTATATAAAGACCTTTTTTTTTTTACTGGTGAGAAATCAAAGAGATGCGAAATTTTCAAACTTGGTTATTTTATTGACCAATGCGAACAATTGTTGTGATTGGTAAAAACCAATCATAGCAGAAGTGTGCTACTGTAAATTTGTAATTGGTTTTTCACTAATTCGATGACTTGACGTGATGTGGATGTGGTGTAGCTAACACTTCTCAAATTATATTGATTTGTTTGACTTCCTAAAGTCGTAGACTTGTTCTTAAAGGAAAATAAGATTACTGAGAACATGTAAATATATGCTACTACTATTTGCTTACATCTTTGAAAGGTGTTAATTAGCTATAATTTTTATTGAACGGATTTTTTTTCATCAAAAGTAAATTTTATTTCCATTAGCCCCGATTGGCTTCTTTTAATGTAAAAAATCTATTTAATTATTTCGATGATATACTTTTTCTCACAAATAGTTTTATTTTGCATTACCATTTTTGTTGCTGCTAATAATAATTTTCAGAAAAACTTTATAGGACTTGTTTGCATTGACCAGTTGAGTTTTGAGTTGGATTAATCCGAAGAAAAAGAAAAGTTGAAAATGTGTAACATCCCATAACTAAAACCATGAGTTTGTCATTTTCTTAACCAAAATTCTCTTGATATGCATACTGATATATAATTATACACGCACACTATGCTGGAATTTAATGATTATACAGAACATTCAAGTAAATTTCAAGAGTCTAGTGTAGAGTCTAGGCAAGTAAACAGAAACTACAATTTCCCTATTTTATTTTGAGTTAATTATTACAATTTATAGCTTGGTAGGTGAAATAAAAAAATAAAAAAAAACTAAATTCCTGTAGACTTGAAATTTAGCAAATTCATTTTTCTAAGTTAAATCTCCTTTAAAAAAAATTCAAAAAAAAGAATAATGATTTTCAATTTGAAAATATATCAGGCCTCACTTTAATGCATCTAATGAAGGAGAAACTTCGTGCATTGTTTTCAATTCATCTATCATAATTTTTTTTAAAAAAATCACTTACCATTTAAATGCATGATTTGTCGAAATTAGAGAACCGAATGATATGCCAAAGTACGCTGGTGTGTTGAAGTGGGGTTCCTTGTGAATCCCACTTCAAAGCATTCAACAACTGCCGAATGTTTTGGCAAGCACTCATCCTCCGGATGAATAGTTTTTCTTTTTACTATTACACCAATTATGAACCCTAATTAAAACTACTTCACTTTTTCTTACACCTTTCCAATAACATGCTCATTTACTCTTCGATGAATAAAATAAAAAATACGATAAATTTTTAAGTAATATTTTCACAATTGCACAAATTTAAGTGAGACAACCCTCATGGATTCTTGTTCCACGTCGGATTCTAATGGAGAAGGTTTTGGGTATATAAGGGTGGGTGTTTGCACCATCTAATAGCTTAAGATTTTACATCAGATTGCAAGCACCTAGCATGTGACAAAGTGGTATTAGAGCGGGCCTAATCTTTCATTTGGTATCATGCTAAATGCCCATAATGAGATATTAGGGTCGGGTACCGGTTCCTCCAAGTTTAGGGTGGGTGGGTAGGCAGGATAAACCACCGCAATGAGGTATACCTGTTAAGATGGGTGGGTAGGCAAGATGGATCACTGCAACGAGAGCGTTGTGAGTGCCCCACCGAAAGAATGTCATGAATTCTTGTTTAATATCGGATCCGGATGAAAATAATTTTTGACATATAAAAATGTGTTAACATCAATTAATAACTTAAACTTTTAGATCACACCTAGTTTGTGGCACAATTATCTACTCATGAACACAATAGTGGAGCAGAAACTTTTTCTCTTAATTTTATCAACTGATGACTAGTCTAAAGCCGCATGGGTGGCCCAATAAATAAGAGATCTTCTGTGCTGTTTTTGTTTTGGGGTGATTGCCCGTATCCGTATTAACCCATTTGTTTTGCATCTTTCAGACTCGTAAACCATTATATGTGAGCCCACTGTAATTATTACCTTATTTATACTATTTGCTAAATCCTATCGATATATGCATCTAAGTCTAATACAGGAGACAGAATTTCAATTCACATAAGATGCCAAAATGTACCACAAGTCTCGCAACCTAATGGACCTAAAGAAGGTGGAACTCGTCCCTGCCACGTTCGTCATGACTTGATAATTCCCTCCACCTGTATATAAACAATATACATGCACACTCTATATATGCTCTCATATATATTCAGCTAGTACTCCCATCCTTGGCCATCCACCACTTCGGATCCCTCCTCCTTGGACCTCCCCAACCCCTCTCTCTCTCTCTCTCTCTCTCTCTATTATATATAAGTATTAGGCATCTTTTCTCTCTCTAAGTCAGAAAAGAGTGACAAAACAGCTGCAACAATTACAATGAACTCAACATTTTCTTCATCAATATCTTCTTCTCCTGCTACTAGTACAGATCCATCTCATGTTGCAATTATAAGCCCTTGCGCTGCTTGTAAGATCCTAAGGCGTAAATGTGGCAAGAAATGTGTGTTGGCACCATACTTTCCTCCAACTGACCCACTCAAGTTCACTCTCGCTCATCGCGTGTTCGGCGCCAGCAACATCGTCAAGTTCTTACAGGTATATATACCTACTTTATATATATATATATATATATATATATATATATATAGTACTATGTATACTAGTTTAATTATATACTGGTATATAGTGAGATTAATCCCACTAAATTTACTTCGATATGGTCAGTTCAGAAATATGTATGTAATTGTTTGATAACAGGTGTAGGTTTAATTGTACATAATTTAATACTGTTAACAACATAATTAAATTTATCTGACAGTTTAGTTATTAATTATTTAAAATTTAAGTTTTAGCAAATGGTTAATTTGGGAATTTAAATGTTTAGTAGTCATATATAGGACTAGTGTAGTGCGTGGCGGTTGACGCATTTTGGTATGAAAGGACTAGTGTAAATGCATAGAGCCTGATATGTTGGTGTGATACACATAAAGTATATGCATAGAGCCTGATATGTTGGTGTGATACACATAAAGTATATGCATAGAGCCTGATATGTTGGTGTGATACACATAAAGTATATTTATAATGGACAAAGCTTACATACACACACACACTGTAGGTGTATTTTATATATTTATTTTACTTAATTCACACCAAATTTCTTTGAATTTTCAGGAGCTTCCAGAGTGTCAGAGGGCAGACGCGGTTAGTAGCATGGTCTACGAGGCCAATGCCAGGCTGAGAGACCCTGTTTATGGATGCACCGGATTGATCTGTCAACTTCAAAAGCATGTCGATGAACTCCAAGCTCAAGTGGCTAAGGCACAAGCTGAGATTGTCACCATGCAATGCGAGCAAGCAAACCACAACACCTTTATTTCCTTGGAAATGGCACCATCTCAACAGGAATCATCACGACATTCCTTCAACAACTTCACAAGTAGCACTCCACAGAGCTTCCAAACTAATCCAAACTTCCTAGATGATAACGATCTAGGGTCATTGTGGGAGCCTCTTTGGAAATGATCGATCGATCATCAATTATATATATATATATATATATATATATATATATATATATATATATATATATATATATCTTCTATGGCTTTGTGGCCGTGAGGGAAAAATTCTATTCAAATCTCCTAACCCCATATAAGCTAAATGGCATTAATGGGATGATGAAATTGGAGAACATGCATTTGATGAAAGTGTATGTTAGCAGGAAAAATTAAGTGGTGAAAGAGATGACGCAAAGTTTGGTTAATGTTGTTTTCTAGAGCAAGTCGTAAAGTGTCTTTTTCTTTATGTTATCTTTCCATATTGGAGAGAAGAAATTAAACAATATTGTTCCAAGTCCATGTATGCTCATGCCCATCTTTGAATCTAAGACAACTTTTTGGTCACCTAATATCATCTTTGAGTTGATGTTTTTAACATTTCATACGTTCCCTTTCAGAACACCTCTTGACCATCTTTTATTGAACCATATATTATATTAATGATTCCCAATGTATATAAATGGTACTCCGAAATATGACATGATCACCGAGTAATTTTACAATATATACTTCAAAAATTTCTTAAATGTAGGAATTTCACCACTCATAAAACACAATTTTTTATTATTATAAGAAATCATAATACATGGAGTTTTACTAGTGGTGGGATTCCCTCAATACACAAAATCTCTTGGTAATTAATAATTTCTCGTAATCACCCCTCTCACATCTACTTATTCAAAAATTGTAAAATTTGACTTCAAGCTATTTAATTCATTCCTATTTGAGTAAAGTATTTTAAGAATAATACTCACCTGTGAGCAAGTATTGTCTACTGACCATGACCACGTATGTGACACAATTTCATTAGGACACATCATTTATAAGTTGTAAATTAAAAAGTAAAAAAAAAATCAAAAATTGAAGCAAGATCGACGGGTTTCTTCCGGATCATTGCTCTAATTTATGTTGGTTTATCATCACATGTAAAGACATGACGTGATTGTGTATAACTCTATGAATATCTGAACTTAAAGAGGAAAAATATTAATTTTGTATACTCTTGAATTGCTTAATGATATTAGTAAGTTGATTGATAGCATTTAAAATTCAATTTGGGTTAAATTTGATCATGGAAGTGTACATATGTGATAATTATATTTAAAGGCATATGAACTCATCGTACATAGATCCAAAACATATGCACAGCTATATATCGGTGTGAGTGTATATATATATATATATATATATATATATATATATATATATAGTTTTGTCAAATTAGTGTGATTGTATAGATTTGGATTTAGACTATAAGTTGGCTGATTGAAAAAAAAAATTATATCTATATTACATTTAAGCTCGGTAGAGTAAAAACAAAAAATTCAATCCAACAATTAAAAGTGGTTAAAAAATTAATCATGTGGTTCAAAATATCTTTTGGTATCTACGATTTAAAATTACTCTATCTAATAATCACGATTCCAAATACATGATAATGTCGTAGACATAGACATACATTAGCGTGTGTGTATATATATATATATATAAAAGTTTAGAGCAGAGATAGATGTTTGGGGTTGTAATGCCCTTATAAGATGGGTTTGGGGATCAAGCTAGAGTCTCTCATCGTCATGGATTAACTCAAATAAGGTATTAATATGTGTGTTGTATCTCTTAATTGATTAACTAGAGATGATGTGTCCTCATAGCTAGAATTGTGTCACATATGAATAGGTAAAGTACCATATGTTAATCCTTTTTCTTTTGTCTAGTAAAAAAAAAAAAAATGTCCTTTAGGTTGAACGGTGCTAGGGCGGTTTCCTTTTCTTTTATTTATTTATTTATTTATTTTTTTTTATAGTATCACGTTTGACATGTTTGACATAAGACATTTTCATGACTTATAGCCATTTGCTTATTGTAAAAATGTTTTACAAAATTTAAGAAAATGAAATACCTTGCAAACTTGAATGGGTAGGTCAGCCGATATAATAAAATTGTTTTCTGAAATCTCACTTAAGAAATAGGTATGTTTTATAATTTTTGGAAAATAGTTTTTTGTTTTTTGAGTTTCAAAAACTATTTTTAGAAAATTAAATCAAACAAAGTCCATTTGAAATTTCTGTTAGGCTGAAAAAGCGCTTTTTCAACGGAAATGTCAAAAAATTATTATTAGTAAAAAAAAAATCTTACTTGTTTGATAATACATTGTAAAAAAAATCTTACTTGTTTGATAATACATTGTTTAAAGTACTTTTCTATTTTTATTTTTAAAATACTTATATTGTTAATTTTACAATAATGTCCTTTAATCGAATGTTTTTTTTTTTTATAAAAACAACTTTATAAAAGAAATGTGAAATTGTCTTTAAAATAATAAAAAAGAATAAAATTATCTAAAAAAAATAGTTGCCTAATATAATAAACCTATACTATTAACCCAATTTTAAAAGTTTCAAAACTCTACAAGTTAAAAAAAATATATATATATATTAGAACAATGCATGTTTTCAAAGCAGATACGGCTAGGGCAGGATGCTTTTGTCTTCCACGCATGCAATGCAATACACGATCTTTAATTGACTAATATGTACTAGATCATTTAATCATTAAAGTTTTCAGTAACTTTAGCGATTTAATTTCGAAGTTGACAGATATTAAAGTTTCTATGGCCGCACGGACTTTTATATATATATGTATCCTGTTAAAAAAACTGTTGAACTAAATTATTTAAAAAGTGTGAGAATAAGTTAATATGTGTGTGATTGTAGTGAATGAATTGTGATTATTAAATTAATAATAAAAAATATATATTTTAAATTTTAAATAAACATAAATATTAAATACGAATAAATTTTAAACTTATGATTTTTTATTATTTTTTTATGTTTGTTCTAAATTACTTAAACTTTCATTTATCTCCTTCCTAAATTAAATAAAAAAATTTGACACGAACTTTCATGGATACCTTTTGAAAAAATAATGTTTGAATATGTAAGTCTCATAAGGTGGCGCTAGAATTACCTTTTTAGGGTTCAATGCATAAGCATGCTAACGTGTTGAACGTTTCGGTTGAGGCTTATGTAGGACCCATGCGTGCAATGTGATAATTGTTTAATTAGAATGTTACAAGTTCGAGTTTGTACTTAGTAGTTTATAGACTATACAGTGTCCTTTTCATGATTCCAATACTTCAAATTTTTTTTTTTTTACCAACAATACTTCAATTATTTAATGTCAATATTCTTCTGTCACCATTTCTTGCGATTTTTGCAGTTGTGTAGGAATATCAAAAGTATATCATCACATCATAATCATGCAGACCATATATGAAGTTAACAATTAAAAATATTTACGCACAACACAATATTTTACATAATTCATCCAACTTTAGGACTAATTGAAAAGAGAATATATAACACGCGGAAAGCATGCTTACCACACACTTACCCCCTTCTCTTCTCACAGCACTCACCAACCCTTTATGTTACGTTTGGTACGCAGGAATTAGGGGTGGCAAAATTGGACACGACACGATAACACGACTCGAACACGACACGAATTAGGCGGGTTTGGGTTTGAGGTAAGCCGACACGTTTAATAAATGGGTCGACACGAACACGACACACAAAAATTGGGTTGGGTTTGGGTTTAAGCTGTGTAACCCATGACACGATTACAACACGATTACGACATGAGTTATTCATATATTATGGTTTGATACAAACATATATATATATATATACATAGTTATGTATATTGCAATTGTTTGTAATCAATTTGTTTATTTACAGGACTGATTTAGCCATAAAACACAAGGATGAGATTGTTATGATGTCTTCCCAGTTGTTAAATCACCTTAGTATGTTTTTGAGTTTATATATAGATACAAAATTTATAATATAGTTTGATTTTAGGATTTATGTATTGATATGTATTTTATTTTTATATGATCTTTAGAAAGATTTTTAGGAGTGGAGAAACTCATATGATATAAGTTAAACGGATTAAAAAGGTTATTAAACAAGTCGTGCCATTATAGAACATATTTATTAAACGGGTTACACGGGTCGACACGGATAACACGTTTAATAAACGGGTTGGGTTAGTGTTGAGGGTCTCTGACACGATTAGTAAATGGGTCGGGTTAGGGTTGAGCTGTTTAGTAGAATACTTATACATCGACACGACACGAACACGACATGGGAACACGAATTGCCACCCCTAGCAGGAATGGAATGCTCATTTCAACTATTCCTTTATTTGGTATGAATGTTAAAGTGTAAATAATCATTCCCTTGGAATAAAAATTCATTTCATAGTTAAACATATAGAATAGGCATTCCATTTCTAGTAAGATTTAAAAACAAAATCAAATGACCAAAAACCCTTCACCTCCATCACCACCACTTCCATCACCACCATCGCCTCTACCCCCACATTGCCACCTTCCTACTCCACCACACCACCACCTCTATATCGCCACATTCCTCCACCACCACCATCGTCGCTGCTACCACCACATCGCATCGCTACCTTCCTCCACCACCACATCACCACTTCCACCGCCACCACATTACTGCCACCGCCTCCACATCATTGCCACCACCCTTACTGTCACATCACCACCGTAGCCCCCACCATACCACTCCACCACCTCTACCGCACCACTGCCACATCACCACCTTCCTCCACTGCTACCCTCACCACACCACTCCACCACCTCCACATTATCGCCACCACTCCTAGCGCACTGCTGCCACATCGCCACCTTCTTCCACCCCCAACACCACTCCACCACCTCCACATCGCCACTTTTCCCACCACCTCCACATCGCCACCGCTATCACCTCCACATCACCACCTCCACCACCAGACCTCGCCACCTTCCTTCACCACAACATATTTGTTAGTTTAATTTAATTGTCACTAGGAAGGGTATTTTGGATAATCTTATTTAAAATTTATTTCATTTCCACCTCATTTCATATTTGCAACCAAACAATAGAATGAGAATGGTTATTCCATTCCATTTTCATTCTTATTCCATTCCCAGCTTCATTCCATTCCATTCATGCATACCAAACGCAGCATTACATCTTTCTTCTCTCTCTTTTCTCTTTTAACCCTACCTCTATTTATAGAATCTCTAAAATTATTCCTTGTTGCATAAGGATTACAATTTACTTGAAACTCAAAACGTGCCTAATAAGAAATTACCAAATAAATTACAACTCTAAAATAGAAACACAATTATAATAGGAATATGAGCCACAATTCCTAACAAATTCATCAATATCAGAAACTGCAAGAAAACTTTATTGTAGCGGATTTGGGACTGTGGTTATTGGTGCCAAAAAAAAAAAAAAATCAAATTTCTTAACTTTTAGTATATAAGATGTATTATCTTGTATTTGGTGAATGAACACAAAAGTGTAACTAACATTTAAATTTAATAATTTCTGATTTATTAGTGCTTGTATTGATTAATTCATAAGTTATGAATTAAGTGTGCATTTCACGAGCAGTTTGGTTGTAAGCACTCTACTTAATTATTTTCTTCACAAGAGACAAATAATAGTGTGTGAACATAATCTTTTAGGAAGGTCTAAAGATGACATCAATCTTTTCCCATGATTCATTTTTATTGCATTATCTGTGTTTGAACAATTTTAGAAAGAGTTGTTAGACAAACCAATGAAGCTACTTAGAGGACACGTTAACATTGACGAGTTTGAGTGGGATAAATCCGAAGGGAAAAAAACAAAAAACAAAAATGAAGTTGAAAATGTGTAACATCCAATAACTAAAACCATGAGTTTGTCATTTTTTAACCAAAATTCAGCAATACTTCAAGAACACTTGACGACTGAGTGAAGGGGATCATGCCCACCTACTTAATTAGCTTTAAATAATGGACCAAAGAGCAAGACTCCGTCACGTCTCTGCAATCATATTTCACCGCTTACTTTTTCTGATGTGGGGAGAGACGTTTTCTAAGACTTAAAAATTAGTCCTAGCTAGTTATAATAAAAAATAAAAAACAAAATTGGTTTTTCTATATAACCATAGAAAACTGATTAGATCAATACATGAACACATGCATTCATATATATATATATATATATTCACACACTGTACACTGTGCTGGAGTTTAATACTCCTAGTTATAAATAACAGTCGAATAGTTTCAAGAGTCAAGTAGTCTAGTCAAGTAAACAGAAACTACCGTTTACCTATTTTATTTGAAAAGTTATTACTACTACAATCTATAGCTTGTTAGGAGATATAATTAAAAAATAAATTTCTTTAGACACAAAATTAAGCAAATTCATTTTTGTAAAGTTAAAATCTCCTTCAGAAAGATTTAAAAAATAGTATTAAATAATGATTTTCAATTCAAAAATATATATCTCCCCCTAACAAGCATCCTTAAGCCCCATTCGGACTCGATGTGGTGGACAAGTTAGCCCAACATTTTATCTCACCGGTACTTTCAGACCATACACTTAACCAAAAGCTGAATATGAAACGGGTGGGACACTTGCCTTCTAACACAAAAGCCTAAGTTGTTAGGTAGTGCTACATACCTACTCTTATATGTCCAATTCTTTTTCCATCCAGACTTGATGTGGGACAAGTTAGTCCCTCTAACACTTGTTCATTTCTCTTGAATTACATAGTTAATATTACATCTATATAAATGGATTTAGCTCTTCTCCCTCCATCTATACATTTATTTGACTGTTATTTATTCCAAGCGTTTTAATTCGACTCTTGAGGCCTACCCATGTAGCTGTGGGCTTTGACATGCAAATGAGTGAGCTAATGGGCTTTTGTCGGTAGCTTTTCTTGTGGACGCCCTTTAACCGTTTCAATGAAGAGCGCTGAAGATTTAGGTTCAATATTTTAGATTAGTTCAGAATTGTTTGATTAACCCCAAATTTTGGCCCAGTTTAAGATGAGATTAGGCTTTTTTTTTTTTTTTAAATGAATTTGCTCAAGTTGAGTTTGTGATATCTAGGCTTGAAGGCCTTTCTGGTACCATGAGCCCAAAAAGAAGGGTCATCTACTAATTTTATGGGACGCCTGGTAAGCGAAGCCACACTTTTATTTTTAATAACTAATGGACTAGTAATGGGCATTAGGCCACTTAATAAATGGGAGATTGAGTGTTCATGAGAATGTTACTGTTGTTATTACTATTATTTTTGTTTTGTTAAGTCTTGACCCACAATAATAAGATGTGATGTAAATAAAAACAAGAATCTTTTTTTAGAAGAAAAAAATTAAAAACAAAATTATTATTTTTTATAACATAAATGATATAGAGTCGAATAGCTGGATAACTCTAGTCTTTTACGTGACTGAAGAAGATGTCACAATGACTTGAGTAATTGTTTGACTCTTGAATTGTGTCACGGCTCTTTTATCATATAAAATAAAAGGGCACTCACAATCCAGCAATTATGGTATCACATTATATCAATTATGGTATTAGGGAGTTGATATTGGCACTCTAGCAATATCCTCTAGCGCTCCATTCCTATTTTTTCATAAAACAAAATTACAAAAAAAAAATCTTATGATAGACCATATTTGATTCTTATATTATTAATACCATAATTGCCCTTACCTATTAAGGTAAGAATTGTTGGCACCAAAATGCAATTTCTCTCACATTCCTTCTCCTTTCTCTCTCTCTGATTGAAAAAAAATAAAATTTAACGATGTGTGAGTTAGAGGAAGTTATTGAAATTATTAAAACAAACAGTATTAAAGAAAGTTTAGAAATCTATGAATCACTCAACCCTTCTAATGTCCATGGTAATGTGATTGTAGACATTAAAAAATTACACGATAGACCCAAAATATAATTTGGGCTTATCTTTATTTTAACCCATTTGAAAATGTGGCCCAATGAGTCAAATAATTTAAAGATCAGGCACACTACAAATAAATGAATTATTGGCTGGTCTAAATTATCTGAGAAGTCCAAGCCCACTTGAAAATGGGTTTAGTGGATAATTAAATATATATATATATATATATATATATATATATATAATTATCAACAAAGATAATTATTATGTATATATTGGATAATTATCAAAATTATCATAAAAGATAATTATAGGATAATTATCAAAAGAAAAGAAAGTTACAAATCTACCCTTCCGGTGAGCCTATAAATAAAGGTCCAGATATGGGAGAAAGAGAACCAGAAGATTCTCAAAAAAAGCTAAAACTCTGCAGAAGTCTTCACTCAAAATTCAAAATTTCAAAGCACCTAAACCTTGAAGGAGAATAATAACAAGCACATCATTCACATGCCGTTCTTCACCAAAGTTTCAATCCAATTCAAGACCAAGCTCTTACAGCCCTTGAAGCCGGATCACCAAGGAGATCGAATCAGAGGAATTTATCTTTCTTTTGTAAAGATTTACAGAGAATTGTACCCATCTTTCTTAAATTAATAAAATCGTTTATTTGTTACCAATTTTCGTTCCTAGATTTTCGGACACGAAATTTGTGTGTACAAATTTCTGGCACGCCTAGTGGGACCATCGCTGCCTCTCATCTCTGTCTCCTACATCATATCTCCCAAACTCCGTTTGTCAAAATCTATGGCTTCTCCCAAGGTTTTGGCTACAAACAAAAAAACTACAAAAGACACCACTGCTGCAATGGCCAACATCAAAACTGCTGCAAGCAGTGGCAAAAATACCAGGAACCTGTCAAGTGCTAGCAGCACCTCAGCAAGTCCAACGACGCATAGTAAGACAAAAGCAATTGTTTCACTCAAGAATCAGCAAGATTTGGTGAAAACCAATCTTGCTAAACCAATGGGTGTGAAAATTCAACATGTGAACACCATTGATCCTCAGGCGCCAAAGAACTTTGATGTTGTTCCAGAAAAATCAGCGCCACCACATTCACCTCACTCCGTCTCTGACGCCAACTCTAGCGTTGGTTCACTCTTAGACTCGTTACCTGAGATTTCAGAACATTCAATCACTTCAAATAATGTTGATTCTCAAGGTCTTTCTTATTCGAATATTGTCGCAGCCATGATGACTGGAACAACCTCGGTGGAAAATCAACTGGCGACGATAGCGCACGCAATTGAGAACCTTACCAAAACTGTTGAAGAGAAGGACATGCAGATCGTCGCGCTATTAAGTAAGCTTGAAATCCAGAATCTTGACGAGTCAACACAACTGTCTGCGAATACCTTAAATTCAGCCATTCAAGAGACCCAATCAAAATATCGTCGTCACACATCTGCGTCAGGACACGTGGCTGATGAAACTAACTATGCCTCGCCAGTCGCTTCGCTATCTGTCCAACAATTACAGGATATGATAACGAACACAATCCGAGCACAGTATAGCGGCGCTCCTTGAAGCACTCTCATGTACTCAAAACCCTACACAAGGATAATTGATAGTATGAGGATGCCTGCAAGGTACCAACCTCCGAAGATCCAATAATTTGACGGAAAGGGCAACCCAAAACAACATATCGCTCATTTTGTCGAGACCTACAACAATGCTGGGACTGAAGGGGATTTACTGGTTAAACAGTTTGTCCGTTCCCTTAAGGAAAATGCCTTTGAGTGGTATATTGATTTAAAGTCCGAATCGATTGATAGTTGGAAATAAATGGAACGAGAATTTTTAAACAGGTTTTACAGCACCCGTCACACTGTTAGTATAATAGAGTTGACTAACACAAGACAACGGAAGGACGAGCCTGTAATGGACTGTATCAATCAGTGGCGAGCACTTAGCTTAGATTGCAAGGATCGGTTGACAAAATTCTCTACTGTTGAAATGTGTATGCAAGGTTTGCATTGGGACCTCCTTTATATTATTCAAGGTATAAAGCCTCGTACTTTCGAATAATTGGTTACACGTTCCTATGATATGAAGATTAACATTAAAACTCGTGGAGGCAAAGATCCTTTGATTTTAGAACCACGCAAAGACAGAAAGGATGACAAAAAGGTTGTAAAATCGTTAAAGGGTACTGCTAAAGAATCCATGACTGTCTCTGCCGTCCCGATAAAGGTTGCTGTCAAAGATAAGAGGAAAGAGACAATAAGCCACGATAGTTTCAAGGGAAGCAAAACCAACATCCGACGCTCAAAGAATTAGAGATGAAAGAATACTCATTCCCAGACTCTGATGTTCCTGGCATATTGGAATGCTTACTTGAAAGTAAAGTTATTGAACTTCTAGAATGTAAGCGCCCTCAAAAAATGGGACGTGTTGATGACCGAAAATACTGCAAATATCATCGTATTGTCGGTTACCCGACTGAGAAGTGTTTCATTTTCAAAGAAATAGCGATGAACTTGGCAAAGTAGGGCAATATCTTGTTAGACATAGACGACATAGTAACTTCAAATCATACTGTTGTCATATTCCCGTCTTCAAAGTTCGAGCGGACCTGTGCTTATCACCAATTATTTTTAAACTCTGGTATCTGCTCCACAACTGTTCAATTTGGCTCATTCGAACCAATTTAGATATACCTCCCCCAAGGTAGGATTCTTGATAATCCAACAAATGAGAAGGAACTTCTCCAACACGATGACGAATGATGGACCTTGGTGACGAGGAGACAACAAAAGCAACAAGCTCACGTTCCTCTGACCAGCCACTTTGACAGGGGGAAAAGAAAAAGAAGTCTTGATATATCCCTAAGAAAGGTGTCCAGAATAGGAAATGTGCCAATAAGATGGCATTGACAAAGCATACAAGGTTAGGTGAAGAAATTTGCAAGCCCATTACTTTACGTGATTGCTTTCCAAAAGGATATCTCGATGATGAAGTTATGCCAACTTACATGGTGTCAACTGTAAAGATCAATTCGGAGATCGAAAGTGGTAAGAGTCAAAGTGAAGTCCAAAGTATAGGAGAGCTTAAGAAATATATGACTGCCATAAAAAAATCCAACGACGAAAAGGGAGTTGGAGCTACATCTGACTCATGTTGTGCAATAATCACTTTCACTGCCAAAGACCTTCAACTGGGATCAAAGCCACACAACCGTCATCTTTTTGTCTTTGGATACATAAATGAGCAAAAGGTACATTGCATCCTTATTGATGGGGGCTCCGCAATGAATCTCATACCAAAATTTACAACAAAAAATCTTGGTATTACAGTTGACAATTTGGCTCGCAGTAGCCTCATCATTCAAGGTTTTAATCAAGGTGGGCAGAGAACTATTGGCATGATTCGTGTAAACTTAATAATTGGAGGGTTGCAAGCTGAAACTTTATTTCACGTAATCGATGCAAAGATGTCCTATAATTTATTGTTGGGACGACCTTGGGTTCATGACAACGCTGTTGTTCCATCAACTCTTCATCAGTATTTCAAGTTCTGCAAGAATGGTGTACAGACAGTGGTGGCAGATAACAAGCCATTTACTGAAGTAGAAGCTCATTTTGCAAATGCAAAGTTTTACATTGAGTAAGACACATCTTTGAGCGTATTTACAACAAACCTTCTATCTACACAAGAGGTTGAGTCTACAAAAATAAAAGAAGTATCGTTCATCCCTCTAGATGTCTCGGTGATAGACAATACAAAGGTAACTCAAAAGCAAGAGGTCGTGATTAAAACACATCATACTACACCAATTTTTAAGTATGTTCTAAAATCTCAACGACGAGAAGGGCAATCGCCGGTCATGGAGATACTTGAAACTGAAGAAGTTAAGTTAAAGTTGTTTCGCACAAAAGAAAAAGAAGATCTACAAAGCCTGAGAGAAGAATTAACTCTTCCCCTCACAAAGATTGAGAAGTCTACTCCTACTAAACTTTCATTCAAAGGATTTGTCCGGCCATCAAAAGCTCTAGTTGAACATGGATTCCTTTCAATACAAATAACTGATGAAGGGTTCGATTAAAAGGCATACAAACTCTTGGCTAAGTCCGGGTATGATTTTGCAAATCCCATAGGCCTTGGAATACTCAGTCCGAAACTTGCTGGTGAGAAAATACAAGGCCTCAATGAGACACAAAAGAAATTGAGGGAACAAGGGCATACGATAATTTCGCCCAAGACTGGTCTTGGTTTCGCATCGACTAAACCTATTCGAATCCAAATCACAAAGAAGGATAAAAATTTGAACACTTTGTACATTGGCATTGAAGAGGTTCGTGACAGCGAAGATCGACATTTTGTTTCTAACAAGTCAGTTTTTGTTCGTGTAGAAGTTTCACGCACTAAAGTATTTGTATTCGATAGGTTGGGCCCTCAAGTTCCCATTTCAATAATTCACCATGTACTTCCAGCTTCAAAATAATAAATTCTGTTACCCAAAGAAGAAGATCTTCACAGCCTTAACCTCGTAAGTCTACCTTTTATCGAATTAAAGCTCTGAGAGAGGTATTGGTAACAAGGAATGAGAGAAAAGAACTGGGGAGGACGGGTGCCAACATGGTGAAAGGTTGTGAAATTCGGAGTTTGATTCCCTTATGAATGAAACATAGAATAGAGGTGGACGTCACTAATAATGTTACACTAAAAGCAAAAAGACGGACTATTGTGTTCACTACCCAGTCTGAGGAGTCCGACACAGATGAAAGGAAGGATGAAGTATTTTTTGTCATTGTTTATCACTAGGGGTGGCAATTCGGGTTCGCGGGTCGTGTTCGGGTCGTGTCGAGACAGGGGTATTCTGATAAATGGGTCAACCCGAACACGACACGATTACTAATCGTGTCGCATAGCTTGAACACGAACATAACCCACTTATTAAACGGGTGACACGACACGACCCGTGTAACCCGTTTATAGATAGGTTGTGTAGCTTGAACACGACCCGACCCGACATGACCCATTTATTAAACGGGTGACACGACACGAACACGACCCGTTTAACCTGTTGTAGATGGGTCTTTTATTAAAAAGAGTGTTGTTGTGAAGAATCGAACCTAAGCTGTTTAGCACTTCTAAGATAGTTAGATACTTCTTCCACTAGTCTACCAATGGCTTTTGATTACATATGCCACAACAATAATATTTAATCTACAATAATAAAAGTTTGAAACATTAATTAAATTACAATAATATTTTTTCCTCATTTTGAATATAACAAACAAACGTTATTAATTATATTAACTAAGTAATTAAATCAAAAATACAATTTTCACTATCTTGAAATCAAATAAAAATATTAATATATACCACACAAATAATAAAGCATTTAGAACAAATATTAAATATATTTCTCATTGAATTAACATATTTTTTTAATATATATTAATGTTGAAGTATTAGTGACAAAAAATAAAGGAGTGGTCTAACTTATATTACTTTAACTATTATATGTTATACTATATATCTCGGAACAATAAAGAAAACTTAATTTCATAAACTAGATACTCATATTAAATGGTTTAAACCCATCAATTATTCTTATTGATTTTTTAGACATTTAACTAATTACTCAAAATTTGAGAAAATATAAGAAAATGGTTTAACTTATATTACTTATAACTACTATATTATACTATATATCTCGAGACACTACAGAATAATTATGACCATCATTCATATATATATATATATATATATATATATATATATATATATATATATATATATCCACCATATATTACCTGCACCCTAATAATCTAATGTACATCTACATCTCCTTCTCAAAATTAAATAATAAGAAAAGAAATATATTATTCTCTTCAGTAATCATCACTCTTATGGTCAAGTATGACACAATCAAGCCCACATTGATATAACATAAAAAAATTTGATTATCGTGTGAATTTGATAGAGATGAGTTTTTAGTAAATTTTAATTAATTTAGTGAATTTTATTGATTTTTTGGAGACCATTTAGCATAAATAATTATTCATTTATAAATTTCATGCCCATGCTTTTATTAAAAAAGTTAGTAGTTGTTTTATTACTAAATGAATCAATGAATACTAGTAGATTTAAGAATGAAATAAATGAACATTTATACTATATATAACCTATTAGAAGATAATATATATATATATATATATATATATAATATGTCAGCACAAATAGTGTGAAAATATATGTTTACATATTTTTAACATTCTAAAACAAATTTACAATATTAAACTTTATATTTTTTACATTTTAAAATAAATATTAATGCTAAACGGGTTAAACGGGTCGATTCAACCCGCATTGACCCGACACGACTCGTTTAATTAAACGGGTTAGACGGGTTAAGCGGGTTGAACCCGAACCCGACACGTTTTTTCCGTATCATAATCGTGTCAACCCGTTTATGACTCGAACCCGTTTAACCCAAACCCAAACCCGCTAACTTCGTGTCGATTTCGAGTCGTGTTAAATTTTGTCACCCCTATTTATCACATTGCTGTCAAAGAGCAATCAAATTCTGATCTTCTAGATGATGAGGTCAAGGAAGCTCCCTCAACACTTGAAGACAGGGGGCAAGCGACCGTTGATCAACTCAATGAATTCAATTTGGGGACGATAGACCAGCCTAAGACAGTATTTGTTAGTTCATTTTTAAGCGCCTCAGAAAAAAATGACTACTTTCAATTATTGTCAGAATACAAGGATGTATTCGCTTGGACATACAAGGAAATGCCAGGTCTTGACCCTAAAATCGCAGTCCATAACCTTGCTGTCAAACATGGGACACGTCCAATTAAACAATCTCAACGTTTCTTCCGTCCATAACTTATCCCAAAGATAGAAGAAGAACTCAACAATTTGATTGACGTGGGATTTATTCGGGAGGTCAAGTATCCGACATGGATTTCGAGTATTGTGCCAGTGAAAAAGAAGAATGGGCATATAAGAATTTGTGTGGATTTTTGTGACCTAAACGAAACATGTCCAAAGGATGATTTTCCTTTTCCTATCCCGGAGCCCACTGTCGACGCAACAACCGGACATGAAGCTCTCTCTTTCATGGATTGTTATTCTGGGTATAATCAGATTAGGATGACTCCAAAAGATGAAGAGCTAATGGCATTTCGCACCACAAAAGGTATTTATTGTTACAAAGTTATGCCTTTTAGACTTAAGAATACGGGGGCAACATACCAACGTGCCATGCAAAGGATCTTCGATGACATACTTCACAAAATTTTTGAGTATTATGTCGATGACCTAATGGTTAAGACAAAGAAAAGAGGAGGTCATTTACAAGATCTTCGTAAAGTTTTCAATCATATTAGAAAATACCAACTCAAAATGAATCCTCTCAAGTGTGCGTTTGGTGTTACTTCCTAAAAATTCCTTGGGTACGTGGTTTGCCATCGCGGTATCGAAATTGATCCATCTAAAGTTGATGCCATACAATAGATGCCACCACCCAAAAATTTACGCGAGTTTCGAAGCCTGCAAGGCCAATTTGCTTTCATCCGTCGATTTATCTCAAATTTGGTCGGCCGTTGTCAACTGATTGGTGCTAAATGTTACGCATTTTAATCTCTTAATTTGCATATTTTATTCTCTTAGTGATAGTTTATTTGTGATTTTACTCTGATTATTTCAGTTAAAACCATTATTTTTGGACTTTTAAATAAGACATTCAAAAGGGTGATGCCACCACCCAAAAATTTACGCGAGTTTCGAAGCCTGCAAGGCCAATTTGCTTTCATCCGTCGATTGTTCTCAAATTTGGTCGGCCGTTGTCAACTGATTGGTGCTAAATGTTACGCATTTTAATCTCTTAATTTGCATATTTTATTCTCTTAGTGATAGTTTATTTGTGATTTTACTCTGATTATTTCAGTTAGAACCATTATTTTTGGACTTTTAAATAAGACATTCAAAAGGGTTATGTGAAGCCTACATCAAATGAATTCATTCAACTCCATATTTTAACTCAAATCAACCCAAGGAAGAGGTTCAAAAAAGTTACAACTGCTTAAGGAGATTCCAGGCCTGAAGCCCAATTTTGTGCGTAATCCAATTTTAATCTTGTTTTAGAAAATGAACTGAAAGTCTTATTTATGAGTGTCAATTTAACTTGATTTTCGCACAAGTCAAACAAAATTTGATTCTGGACACTTTTGTATTTTCCGTAAATTCTTTGAATCGGACTTTTATGTCTTTTATTTATTTGTTATCTTCATCTACCATGTGTAACTAAACTCCTCAACTAGGATTGAGAAGGAAACCTCCATTAATGAAGTGAATTTATTTTGTTCATTAATTGATTCCCGTGTGTATGATTTAAATTCTTATGATTTTCGCTTCTTGTGATTAATTATTTTATAATTCTTTCACCGTTTATATCATGTATATGTGGTAGTTAGAGAGTATTATAAAAGTGATAATCTTTGATCTTATGTTTTTCATTTAATTGGATTCATAAGATGCTTAGAATTTTACACTAGTGAAGCAAAGGAAAATATACCTTTTTGATATATTTTTCATGGTGTTTTATTGTTAAATCTTGAGTAAGCAATAGATTAATTTCTTGATTGATACTCTAAATTAGGGGATTAATAAATGAATATTAGAAGCTTCATGGATTTAATGGTGGTGGAATCCGACACCTTAATTATTTTCTCTATTTGATTTCAATTGTGTTATTTTAATTACATGTTAGTTTAATCTCTTTCGAATTAACCAACTTTTGTTTAAACTAGATTAGTTTTAAATTAATTTAAATTTGTATTACTTTTTATTCTCAAATCATTCCCTTAGGTTCGACGTCAATCTTGCCGATTTATATTTTAATAGATTCGTACACTCGCAAGTTATTTTACACTTTTAAAACAACATCATCAACCTTTCAACTGACTCATGAATAAGGATGTCCCATTCGAGTGGGATCAAGCTTGTCAAAATGCTTTTGATAGTTTTAAGTAATATTTTCTCAATCCTCCAGTGTTGGGGACACCTGTATCTGGAAAACCTCTCATACTTTACATTGTCGCGCAAGAAGAATCCTTTGGCGCCCTTCTTGCATAAAATAATAAAGAGCACAGGGAGAAGACATTGTATTACTTAAGTCGTAGACTCACACCAACAAAGTTGAAGTATCATCCAATTGAGAAAACATGTCTCGCACTAGTCTTTGCCTCCAAGAAATTAAGGCATTATTTCTTGGGACATACAATACACCTTATTGTAAGAGTTGACCTTCTCAAATGTGTAATGTCAAAACAAGTCCTTTTTGGACACTTGGCGAGGTGGTCAAATTCGTTCAATGAATTTGAAATTATTTATGTGCCACGTAAGGCAGTAAAAGGACAAGTCCTAGCAGATTTTCTAGCTGATTATCCTATCCCAGCCGATTGTGAAATTTCAGAAGATTTTCTTATGAAGAAGTCTTTTAAATTGACATTCTTCCTCCATGGATGATGTTATTTGATGGAGCAGCACGATCTAATGAAGCGGGGGCAGGTGTAGTATTTGTCTCTCCACAAAAGCAAATCTTCCCATACGCATTTGCGCTTACTGAAAAATTCTCAAATAATGTTGTAGTATGCCAACAATGGGTGCTATCACAAGTCCTTGAAGATAAAATTGAGGAGAGTAATATAATCTCTGCCTTTATTATCGAATGGGACAACTGGAGGCGACCTATAATTGAGTATTTAAAATATGGAAAACTTCCTAAAGACCGACACCACAAGACCGAGATATGTAGGCGAGCACCTCATTTTATTTATTATAATAACACGTTGTACAGACGATCATTTAAAGGTCTCTTCCTTCGTTGTCTCGGAGAAGACAAAGCAACTCATGTAATGAAAAAAGTACATTCTAAGGTATGTGGCGCACATCAATCTGGCCCTAAGCTTCACTTTCGCGTAAAGAGAATGGAGTATTATTGACCCACTATAGTCAAAGACTATATGGAGTATGCAAAAAGGTGTCAAGCCTGTCAATTCCATGCTAATTACATACACCAACCACCAAAGTCATTATATCCTACAGTTGTTTCATGGTCGTTCGATACATGGGGATTGGATGTGGTAGGACCTTTGTGCAAGTCTTCTAAAGGCCACTTATACATCCTGACAACTACTAATTATTTTTTTAGATGGGCTGAAGCTGTACCCTTTAAAGAATTCAAAAAGGAGACAGTTGTTGACTTCATCAAGTGTAACATCATTTATCGGTATGGTGTTATTCGATACATAATTATTGATAATAGGTTAAATTTTAAAAATAGTTGGGTGACTCAACTTTGTGAGAAATTTGATTTCAAATAGTATAAATCCTCAATGTACAATGTTCCAGCTAATGGACTTATAGAGGCACTAAGAAAGACTGGCATGAGCAAATGGAAGAAGCATTGTGGGCGTACCGAACTACATACTGCACACCTACCCAAGTAACTCCTTATTCTCTCGTCTATGGTGTAGAAGTTGTTCTCCCCCTCGAACGACAAATTCGTTCGTTAAGGATAGCCATACAAGAAGGTCTCACGAGTGAGGATAACGCCATTTTATGTCTTCAAAAATTGGAAGCACTGGATGAGAAAAGGCTAAAAGCTCAATAACAATTAGAATGTTATCAAGCTCGGCTTTTTAGAGCCTTCAACAAAAAAGTTCGAACTCAGTCATTCCGGGTTGGAGACTTGGTACTTGCTGTTCGTAGGCCCATCATCATGAATCACCGCACTGGAAACAAATTTTTGTCAAAATGGGATGGACCATATGTAGTTCGTGAAGTCTACACCAACGACGGAGCATATAAGATTATTGATGAAGATAGAGTGTTAGTTGGTCCCATTAATGGCAAGTTCTTGAAATGCTACTACCTATGAATGTGTAATGCTCCTAGCCCGCATGAGCTAAAACTATGAAAGACAACAAAAAAAAAAAGTTTTGTTCCTTTTGAACTAAGTAAATGACTTGATCCCTTTTTGAGGGTACGTAGGTAGCTTGAAGGTTTGTTCCAAGTTCAGTCACCCCAAAAAAGATAAAAAATTGTGTAATACTCCTGGCTCGCAAGAGTATAAACTGTGAAAGACAGAACAAATAACTAATGACAATGTTAGTTTTGAAAGCAATGATGATTTTTTTATTGATGAGGTTGAAGACTATAATTCTACTTTGCTAAATAAATAAATTGCCCTAAAAAAATAATAATAAAAAAAATGAATGATGTTTCACTTTAAAGCTGCAAAGCCAGAATCTCTTCATGTTCTGTTTGTAATAATTATTCTATAGTCCTCATTACTACAAGATCCTGAGCTGCAAGAACGTTAGCTTCTTCAACCGAGACTTGTTCTTTTCAGAGCTTGGCAATGACCTATTTCCTGTGAGATAATTGTTCATTGCTCTCTTCTATGGAGGCTCTAAGTTGAGTAACCTCCTCCCTTACTTGTTGCAACTCATTCAACAACATGGCCTCTTTGTCCTCAGCATCACTCAAAACACCTTGAAGTAATTGCACATGTTTGGAATCAGTATCTTCCAAAGTGGTGGCATCAACGAGCAATGTATCAATATGAGTGAGTTGCTCTAACTGCTAATCTGAAGTCATTATAGAAGCATAAGAAAATTTTGCATCAACATAATGAGCAATATTCTTCATATATGACTTAATTCGTTTATTTAGACCAAAATAATCTTCAGGAATTTTATGGAACCTTATGAGTGGGAGTGTTGATCATGATACTTTTGATACTCTCAACAAGGGCTAAAATATTTTTGCGTTGGACATTTATGATGATGTCTTCCGCATTGAAGGCTGACACTTCAAACGGGACAATTTGATGTGAGAATAAATCAACTTTTTGAAGTTTTTGCACAACCGCTTGGGGCGTTTGGTTACTGATTTCATGCCCTGCTAAAACATCCGAACCTTGAGGAGTTTCTCTTCCTACCAGTAAGACTTGTGACAATGCATTTATCTCAGGTACCAAATCAAATGAAGATGGTCCACAAACAGGTGCTCTACTACCAGTAGGGTTATCAATGAGAACGAAATCTTCTTTAAGGTTTCCTTCTACTTAAAAATAAATAAATAAAAGTAAAAATAAAGATACATAAATAAAAATAAATAAATAAAATATGGCATAAATGGTGGGAACTTTACTCGTATTGGTTCGTTACTGCTGGAAGCCATTCCAAAATATCGATCCACACCACGAGAAGTAATAAAATCTGCCCGATTGGAAATACGTTTCGTCCTGTCACTCATATGCTTCTAGTTGTAATCCTCATCATTTTCCCCCATGTCATCATCTGAATCTGTCACTAAGTGAGTAAGAGGACGGGTGTTGATTTGTGGTGGAATATGTTTGGCCACCTTTACATGACTTTCGAAACTCTCCTCAACATCATGATCACTATGAGATTTAGAGGCTGCCCCTGAGGTTGGCTTGGAAGAAGGGGTCGACTTAGGTCCATCGTTTGTAACCTTTCTAATTTTAGCTGGTTTTCTTTTAGAGAATTTGCACACTTAATATGCCCCGAAGTACCTCATTTCACAGTGAATGGATCAACATAAACTTTTGACCACCATTTAGCATAAGTTTTGGTGACGGAGAATTTTTGAAAATTAGAGTTCGAAGGAATTTGCACTTCACATTTAGTATGATAACGAGTGGTCGATCTCCACAGTGTCAAAATCTTTTCCAAAGCACCAGTGCGAATATTCTCTTTCAATCTGCCCGGAATATCCTGGTGATAACAAAACTGTCTACCGAATCTGTGTGGACTGTAAGACTCAATAATTCGTCGGTCACCTTGGTGCAATGTCAGGTAGTTGGACCGGAGGCTAGCCAAATACTCGAAGTCATAAAGAGGTAGTTGTTCATCATCTATTAATAGTCTCCTTGTCGATGATGTTCTGGATAAGCAAAATAAGTCAACACCTTTACATAACCTGAACAACTCTTGGGCCTCTATCTCATCAAAATGTTTCGTAGACCCTTCCCCAGCGTACCGAGTTATTCGAGGCAGGTAATTACGGTTTGGAACAAAAAAGTTTATTTTGAAGTATTCAGCTAACCAGCCATATACATAGTGTATGGGGAATGACACATTAGAGTTTCTGGGATCAGGGAAAGAAACAATATCGTTTAAACCTCTGTAAATACTGGCTAGAATGGGAACAGAAAGAAAAAATTTATTACCGTCTGCCATCATGCTAGCAATCTTGAACACCTCAGGATGAATTATATTTCCAAGACTGGTAGGCAAGACAAATTTGCATAACCAACACGCTATGAATGTTGCTAAATAAGTTTTGTTCCTCATCTTTGGTTATATTCCAAGACCGGTAAACATCTCATCTTCTTGTGGCGACCAATTATTAACGGGATCAATTATTCCAGAAGGGTTGTGAGTCTCTTTGGGACGTTGAGCCTTGTTTCTCGATCCTCTTCTTGGCGGTGGTTTACTATACTCAGTGGCGCCTCTGAACCAAAGCTTTGTCCATTCAGAAATTTTCACAATTCAATCTCGTTTATATTGGTTGCAAAGTTGGTGGAAAGTTAAAAATAAGTACCGGCAACTCGAAGGAATAAAGGAATTTTCATCTTTGTCAATAGTAGATAATTCATTTACACAAGGAACAACTTCTTCATAAAATCTTCCACAAAATGGGAGACCTTCTATCAAATATAGATTGCAAAAGGAAATCGATAACTCCCCAATTGAGCAGTGGAGTGTATTGATTGAAGGCCACCAAGACTCAAGGAAAGCTCTAATTATATTCACATGTCGATCATATGAGAATAAATAAGTAAACATGGCGCCGTATAATTTGTTATCTCTAAAGAATTTGTCGTGACGACCCAAAATGTCCTCTGACCATTCTCAATAACCTTGTGTGTACGCCAAGTCAACAGAAGTTTTAAAGGAAACACCCCATTCTATTTCTCTGGCACGTATTTTATGACCTATGAGTGAAAATTGCTCAGGTTCTTCTTCTTTAACTTCGTGAAATGGATATTTCAACACTAAAGCAGCTGAAACTGATGCTCGTACCTTATTTTGGTTATAGCCAAGATTCACAAACATGCAGAAAAATTCTTTGGACCATTGTGACAAGTGGTATGAAGTATTAGGCGGAGACACCCGTGGAGTAAAACGACCAACCAGTGGGGTCCCTACATCAAGTGTAGTTCCTTACTCCATGATATCGTTCTCTCATTCTAAAATGGTTACGGTATTTATCTTGAAGCTTTTGAAAAAAATCATGATTGGCGGATGTCAAAGGTTGTTTACCTGACAATAAGAGAAAAGTGTGAGAGAAATAAAAAAAAAATGTTCGAAAAGAACTAACGAAAGTATTCTAACAATAAAAGTGACCCCGAAGGGCACTAAGGGACCCCGAAGGGACGATAAAGTGATCCCGAAGTGCACTAAGGGACTCCGAAGGGACGATAAAGTGACATCGAAGTGCACTAAAGTACCCTGAAGGGACAATAAAGTGACACCGAAGTGCACTAAGGGATCCCGAAGGAACAATAAAGTGACCCCGAAGGGACGATAAAGTGACACCGAAGTGCACTAAGGGACCCCAAAGGGACTAATGAATGTCGTTCTGAACTCCATATTCTTAGAGGAGTGATTTGACTTGCAAAAAAAAAAAGTTGAGTGACTCACATAAAGCTGGCTTCCTCAATAAGTTCGATAGATCTGTACGTTGTCCCAAAAGCAACACAAAACTCGAGCAAAGCCCACAAGTAGAAGTTGATCTGAAAAAAAATATAAACAAATAAATTTGAACGTCTAACCACAAATATACTTTGGTTCAAGAAATTATAGCACATGGAGTTGGGTAAGAGAGATGGTGTGGTATTGTAATAGTTATTCTTGAGATCACAGGTTTGAAACTAGCAAGTAACAAAATTAAGTTGTTATATTTTTTTACAAATTACCATTCCACATATGTGGAGCACTCACAATGAGGCATAGTAGAAGCGTGAAAAAAAAGTGAAGTGTTAGGAAAAAAAGTGGGGTCCAACAGAAAAAGAAAAAAAAAGGCAAAAAAAAAGAAAGAAAGAAAAAAAGTGTACACATCCAGGAGAAGGAAAAAAAAGAAAAATTAGGCGTGAAGGAAGAAAAGAGAAAAAAAGAAGAAAGTGTACACCAAAAAAAAAGAAAAAGTAAGCGTAAAGGGGAAGAGTACGACAGAAAAAAGAAAAAAAAGTAGAAAAAAAAAGTAGTGACTGGCAATAGGATAAAGAAGAAGGAAAAAAAATGTGAAGAAAGAGAAAAAGAAGGAAAAAGTTAAGTTAGTAGAAAAAGTTAATACTTATAACAGTGAAGGCCCGTGTGTGCACATATGAGCAAGAGAAAAGAACTATGAGGGTTAGTATACATTTAGAGAGAAGCATGGAAAAATAATAATATAATATTATTTGGTTGATGACACTATTAGAAGGCATAAACACTACTAACAAATTTGAAGATATCAGAAGTGTGGTTGGGTACACGTGGATGGCAAACATGTTACATGAAGGCAGTAAAAAAAAAAAAAAGACAAGCAAGAAGAAAAAAAGAAAACAGCCAGAATGTATAGCAGAAGGCGGCGACAGAAGAAAAAAGAAAAAAAAGAACATAGAACAAGAAGAAGAAAAAAAAAAGGTAGAAAACTAACCAATCAGTCATGTGATAGGGAAAAAAAAAGAGCTTACCGTTACTAGAGTTCAGGAGATCTCTCTCAATTATTCTTTGACGTGAAGGGTCTGAATTGTAGGCTACATATATATAATGGTGAGTTAATTCTATTTGACATAGGATTTTGAATACTCCAATTCTGTTTGAACAAGGAAAAAAAATCCTATTTGCAATAGGATTTTCAAGACTTCAATTCCACTTGGACAAGAAAAAAAAATCATATTTGCAATAGGATCCTCAAGTCTTCAATTCTAATTAGACAAGGGGAAAAAAAATCATATTTGCAATAGGATCCTCAAGTCTACAATTCCATTCGGATAAAAAAAATTCCTATTTGCAATATGATCCTCAAGTCTTTGATTCAACTTCACAAATAAGACATCCTCTTTGCAGTTGGATTTTCGCAAAAAAAAAAAAATTACAAAATTTAAATACTTCAAGTCCCGCTTTAGGTACGTAACAAGCTCGATATAGCGCGATACTTGAAGTGGGGGTAATTTGTAGACATTAAAAAATTACACGATAGACCCAAAATATAATTTGGGCTTATCTTTAGTTTAGCCTACTTTGAAATGTGGCCCAATGAGTCAGATAATTTAAAGATCAGGCTCACTACAAATAAATGAGCTATTAGCTGGTTTAAATTGTCTAAGAAGTCCAAGCCCACTTGAAAATGGGTTTAGTGGATAATTATATATATATATCAACAAAGATAATTATTATGTATACATTGGATAATTATCAAAATTATCATAAAAGATAATTATAAGATAATTATCAAAAGAAAAGAAAGTTACAAAACTACCCATCCGGTGAGCTTATAAATAAAGGTCCCACATGTGGGAGAAAGAGGATCAGAAGATTGTCAGAAAAAACTGAAACTCTGCAGAAGTCTTCACTCAAAATTTAAAGCTCGAAAGTACCTAAACCCTGAAGGAGAAGAACAATAAGCACATCATCCACGTGCCGTTCTTCACCAAAGTTTCAATCCAATTGAAGATCAAGCGCCGGATCACCAAAGAGGAATTTATCTTTCTTTTGTAAAGATTTACAGAGAATTGTACCCATATTTCTTAAATTAATAAAATTGTTTATTTGTTACCAATTTTCGTTCCTAGATTTTCGGAGACGAAATTTGTGTGTACAGTGATTTTTTTTCTTTTTCTTTTTCTAATTTTCTTCATAATATACTTTTTGAGTTTTCTTTTAAAATATTTTTTTCTTACTGAATCAATCTATAATTTTTATTTTACAATTGAATTTTATTCATTCGAATGCTATGTTGAGAATATGCATATTTTCTGTATAGATCAAAGAGGATTAATGAGCTATTATTAAATATAAGTGAAAAAGTATATGATTCAATATAATGATTTGAGAGAGTATTGATCAAATGTATGTGATTAGGATAATAAAAGTTTTTTGATTAGATTAAAAAATATTTGAGTTGGAAGTAAAATTTATATCAATGAATAAAAACATTTAATTGAATTGAAAAATAAAGCAAAATTTAGTTTTACTTAAATATAAATTATGATGTATAGTTTTTTAAGGAGGCTAGGAAAGCTTTTTGATTTTAGAAGGGAACTTTTATAAATTAAGAAATGGAAAGAGAAATATGTGGCTCATTAGAATAATTTTTTAATTGTAAATTCTCATAATTTAGCTAAGGAATCTTTGCAGCAAAATTCTTACAAAAAAAAAAAAAAATTTTGATTAGATGTTATTCTTCCTTTGCTCTTTTTTCTTTTTCATTCTTTGTGTTTTATTTGATTAATTGTATGTATCTAATCATTAATTTGTCTTATTTTATAGATATGACACTCTAAAATAAATTACAATTTTGATGAGTAAAAGACAATATGTCAAATATAAGAATGTGAGATAAAGTGTGAATGAATTAGAATTTAAAAAAGGTAAAAAAAGTAATTGAATTAGAGTGCTAACTTAAAAGACAATTATTGTATTAAAAATATTAAAATCAAACCTTGTATAACATAAGAACTCTTCTCTAATTTTATTTTTAAAAAAAGAGGTGAGTGAAATGGAGTGCTTAAAAATATTGGTGGAACACAAATATAATTGCCTATAATTACATAAAAAAAAAGAGATTAAAAATAATATTCATATTGAATTAATAGAATTGCCTATAATAATTGAATTAAAATAAATTATGGGCTCACCTTACTCTCACACTCTTACGAGACAATTAATTAAACATGTCTCAATTCAAATTGCACCAAAAGTGTTAAGAGTTCGAGTGCCAAATTGTTCCTTTCTTTGGAATTTTCATGACAATTAACAGAATTGCCTATAATAATTGAATTAAAATAAATTACGGGCTCACCTCACTCTCGCACTCTTACGAGACGATTAATTAAACATGTCTCAATTTAAATCGCACCAAAAATGTTAAGAGTTCGAGTGCCAAACTGTTGCTTTCTTTGAAATTTTCATGATAATTAATAAAATTGCCTATAATAATTGAATTAAAAAAAATTACGGCCTCACCTCACTCTAGCACTCTTACGAGATGATTAATTAAACATGTCTCACTTCGTATTCAAATCGCACCAAAAGTGTTAAGAATTCGAGTGGCAAATTGTTGCTTTCTTTGGAATTTTCGTGACAATTCCGATCTCCAGGAAAAGAATAATTATGTTTAGACGGTTTTACCCTTATCAATTGCATTATCTCTCTCCTAATCCCAAAGAGAAACAGTTACTCTCAAAGGCACAACAAGTGAGAGTGAGTGTTGGAAACAATGACAACTACGAACGACCCAGACGACGAACTCCACACCATCGCCGCCGAGCAACGCCGTGAGCTCATGGCAGCGAGAGCCATCGAATCCGACCTCGACCTCGCCTTCCACCTCCAGATGCAGGAGGCCTTCAACGCTTCACTCTCTCTCCAACCCTCCTCTTCCTCTTCAACCGCGCCCCCACCACCCAGCCAATCAGTCTCTTCCAGTCCCTCAAACGACGACGTCTTCAACCTCGCCCGTCTCCAGACCGATGAGCTCGAAAAGTTCGCGCAAGAGTTCTCCGATCGCCGGCTCACGGAAGCCGAATCGAGTAAAATTCAGGAAGATCTCCACCGTCGGATTCACGATCAGAGAGTAGCCCTAGAGATTCAGCAAATGCCCGAGGACGAGTGGGACGACAACGGTGACAATTTCGAGAGGCCTTTCGGCGAGGGGTGTTCCAAGAAAGTTAATAACGAGACTTTTAGGGTTTATTTCAAAGGGTTGGTGGTGGAGGAGAGGGTTAAGGATTCCAAGGTCTTGTTGGCAGGGATCGGTGTCGCGATTTGCGATTCAAGGGATGGTTTGATTTTCGAGCTGAAAAAGCCTCTGCTTGGGAATGGGACGAGCCGCCAAGTCGCGGAGGCCAAGGCTTTGATCGAGGGGCTAAATGCGGCTCTTGCTTTGGATTTGAAGAGGGTCGTGTTTTACTGCGATTACTATCCGCTCCACCGATTTGTGAGTTTCATATGCATATTAAGTAATTATTTCTTTTTAAATTTATGTTTGAATTCTTTGTGTGCTGCATTATTTGGGAATTTTATCAAATCTATCATGTAGGTTATGCTTTGATCGTGGGAACTTTTTTTTTATGAGTGCTTGATTGAAAGAGAACTAAGGGTTCATGTGGATAAATGAATGGATTTGAAATCAAGGGATTTGAGTTTCATAAATTTTGACCATTGAAGTTGGATTCTAAAGTTCAATGTGAAGTTAGATTAGAGGTATATGAGAACTATTTTATTACAATCATTATGCAACTTGAATCATTGTAGATATGGGTTTCAAATTACTCCTAGTTATTTGAAATATACATTGGTGGTTTTAAGTGAAAAAAGAAAAAAAGAGGTCATATCATGTCTCTAGCTGTTGTAGTATCCTTCATTGGTGCTTTTCTAGATGTATATTGTTATAGAACTGCTTTCTGAAGTTAATCTATCAAATTGCATATTCTAATAGTTGGAATTTTGTGCTTCTTTCATGGAAAAGTAGGATATGTTTCTGGAGCTCCCTTGCAATCTTTACAATGTTTAAGAAACTTCTGTTCCCTGTTCAGTGCCATTTATCATAGATTCATTGCAAATAACCCCCTTGAACTACAAATTGCACCAGAACTAATGATTTGTTGCAATTAAGGATATACCTGTCACAAAATACAATTTTATCTTTTCTTATTAAATTTGTTCTTTATTATTAAATTATCTTCATTATCTTTTCTCTTATAAAATATTAGTTATATCATTTACCTTAATTTTATTATTGGTATTAATTTATCATTACAATGGAAAAAAATACATAGAGTTATAATTATTACTAAATTTAGCCATTTTCTAAAATAATTAACTTATCATTAAAACTTTACTATTTATAATAAAACTTAGCGAAAATTACACTGACCTCCCCTCTAAATAGGCAAAATAACAGATACCTCCCCTGTTGTTTCAAAAATAACACTGGCCTCCCCTGTCAGTGTACCTTTTATAACACTGACCTCCCCTGTCAGTGTTGCAGGTACGAAAATTGATGATGTCATCGTATATTTGAACTAGGGGTGCACAAATAATCCGTGAATCCGATCCGATTCGATCCAATCCGATAGCTAATGGATTGGTGGCGGATTAAAAAATTAAAATCCGTTAGCCACGGATCGGATTGCGGATTGGAGGTTTTGAAATCCGATCCGATCCGCAATCCGATCCGTAGCTAATCCGTGGCTATATATATATATATATATATATATTAGTAATGATATTATTATATATATAAATGTATAATAATAAAATATGTTACTAAATAGTATAAAGTTTAGACTGTTTAGTAACATATGAAACTACAAATAAACTATATAATAGTTTCTAGTACAGTGTAAACTTTAGACTGTTTGAGCAATATGAAACTATATAATAGATACTGGAGTTGTTTATTAGTTTATGCTTAAGATTAGTAACATATTTTACCGATTATATTGGAGATTCACTTTAGCTTTGAGCTACTGGGGTTGTTTATTAGCTTGAATGGATAAAAAAAAAAAAAATTTATCAACTTGAACTAGCCCAATCCGTAATCCGATCCGATCCGTCAATCACGGATCAGATCGGATTGACAAATTGTCACGGATCGGATCGGATTAGATTTTCGTCAATCCGTAATCTACGGATCGGATTAGGATTATGCATAATCCGATCTGTGGTCACCCCTAATTTGAACTGAAAATCCCAAAATACCCCTAAAATGTATGAAAGGACTGAAATACCCTCATTTAACATATTATTTGTGGACAATTCTGCCCCCACTATTCATCATCTTCTTTCCAACAAAATGCATCACTGTATATACATACATACATATATATATATATACACACACACAGAGATAGTTTGGGGCTTCTACATCAAATTGTAATTATTTGTATTTAATTATATATATGTATATACATACATATATATATATATATACAGAGAGAGAGATCTAGCTTCTATTTCACTGCACAATCAGAATCTAATTTGAAACTTCATTGGTGAGTTTGATCCCAAAATGTATGCTCTGAAACAAATCAAAGAATCTAAGAGGAACTATTATTCTCATGCCCACTTCCAATTGTCGCAAGTTGTATGAGTTCTGAGAGACCAAGGCCTGGCAAGTATGCTCTTGTTTTCTCTGTTTTTTGTCCAGAAATTGGTTTCAGTGAAGGAGCTACAATCCTTCAATGGCGATAAAGACACCCATATTTCTGTATAAGTTTGTACCACTTCTTGTTCTGCTTTCCCAATTGGGCGTGTCACAGGCCCAGCAATCTTACGTGGATAACAAACAGCTCGAAGACTGTGAACTAAACTACACAGTCACCAAAGGCTACGACTGCAACGGTCCACTTTCCTCCTGCAATTCTTACCTCACTTTCCGATCAAACCCAACCTACAGCTCACCTGCCACCACTGGCTACCTCCTCGGCGCAAAACCCGCCGATATTGCCCGAATCAACAACGTCTCTAACGTTCACACCTTCCCCATCGACACCGTCCCCGTCAATTGCTCCTGTACCGGCGGCCAATACTACCAGCACAACGCCATGCCGTCTCAGCTTCAATCGGTGTCGGAATCTTTGTCGTCACTGGTACCGTCGCTCGCATGTGTGTATATACTTGACTTGATGTTATGACTTATATATATATGCGTGTCTGTGTGTATATATATATGGACTGTATATACACTTGATTTGTATAGATCTGAGATTTTATTGTTTTTTTTTTTTTTGATAATTGTAGAGATGGAGATGATGAAGAGTGGGTTAATGTGATAAGGTTAGTTTGGTAATTTAACAATACAAAACTTTTTTAAATAAAAAATATTAAATTGTACATGGGTATATTTGTCATTTTACTATTTTGGAGGTCTGACAACTTTGACAAGGGAGGTTAGTGTTATTTTTGAAATAACAGGGGAGATATCTGTTATTTCGCCTATTTAGAGGGGAGGTCAGTGTAATTTTCCCTAAAACTTATTATACCCCGTTTAAACTTTTTTTGGGTAAAAAAAGTACTTTTTTTCATACAATGTATTCATGAAAAATTTAAATAAAAAATACATTCTTTTTCATGCAGTATATCCGTGAAAAATTAATAAATTACTTTACTTAAGATTTTTATTTAAAAATTAATTTCAAGAAGTAAAGGTAATTTTATGCAAATTTGATGGAGAATATGTCATCAAAATATTATGAATTTTTTTCTCATAATTTATGTTAATAAGAAAAATGGGTTAAGTGTAATTCAATAAGAAAGGGCATTATGGTCATTTAATGAAAAATTACTAGGCATGGGGGCATTTTGCAACAAAATGTTATAGTTCAAGGGGTTTTGTGTACAAAAGGCAGTTTAGGGGGGTTATTTGAAAATTGACTGTTTAGGGGGTTATTTGAAAATTTGGACATAGTTTAGGGGTTTTTTTGCACTTTACCCTAGATTCATAGCTTTCTAAAGTAATTGTGTTATGTTGTGATTGTCGACTGTCTAAAATGCAGATTGTTAGCATTTTATTGGTTAATGCAGGTTACGAGACGATGGAATCCGAGGCAGCGCAAGATGATAACATTAATCAATCAGGTGGCTCTCCTTCAAAAAAAATTTGAGTACTGCAACTCATTCCTTCTGGCTCGAAATGATATTAAGTTTGCATTTAAACTTGCAAGAGAAGCAATCGTCTCTCAGATTAACAGACCTGCAGAAGCTAGTGGTGTAAAAAATTTGCGCGATACTTGTGTCATCTGTTTAGAAGACACGGATGTTGGCCAGATGTTCGCAGTTGATGGTTGCAAGCACCGCTTTTGCTATTCTTGCATGAAGCAACATGTAGAAGTGAAGCTGCTTCTTGGGATTGTGCCTAAATGCCCTCAGGAAGGCTGTAAATCTGAACTCAAAGTTGATAGCTGTAAAAAGTTCTTGACACCTAAATTAATTGAGATTATGAGCCAGCGCATCAGGGAATCTTCAATTCCTGTTGCGGAGAGAGTTTATTGCCCCTATCCCAAGTGCTCAGCATTGATGTCGAAAAATGAAGTTTTTGAATATTCTAAAAATGCATTTGGTAACGTTAGAAATGGAGTCAGGAAATGCACAAATTGTCAGGCTGATTTCTGTATCTATTGCAAGGTTCCTTGGCACAGTAACATGACCTGCTACGAATACAAAAGAAAAAATCCTAATCACCATGCAGAAGAATCGAAGTTAAAGACTCTCGCAGAAATGAATCTATGGCGTCAGTGTGTAAAGTGCAACCATATGATTGAACTTGAGACTGGGTGCTACCACATGACTTGCAGGTGCATAGCTAATGTTTCTGAATTTACTCATCTTTGCTGCCTTGTTAATGTAGTGTTGTGGAAAAAAAGACATTGAATAATAGACGTTGAATGCTTCCTGAGATTTTTAACATATGTAGTTTAAAACTGTTTATATTGTTTCAATTTTAAGGCATAGTTGCAGTCAAATTAGAACTTACATTGCAGCTTACTTCTCCACATTTTTTCTGGCCATGCTGATATTAGTCTCTTGCTTCTTATTTTACATAATTAGAAAGCATAGATTCTACTATCTTCAAATGTTTGGCTCACTTGCTACATGTTTCTCATTTTACATAATTAGAAAGTTAGGGGCTTCCCTTTTCATTTCTTTTTCATCGTCATCTCTTCCTTTTTCAAATATAAGTTCCTCAGTTATGCGAAACAATATTATAATTGTTCTTTACCGTAATCAATTTGCATCAAGTAAAAAGCAGTGTTTTTCTTAGTTTTTACATTGTATGTGCCATAATAAGAAATAGCAGAATTTAACAGACTCGAGGAAATTTTCTACGTTTAGCGGTAACAATCAAATATATTGATTTTATATGTTATTTTTGTTTATTTAGTTTTTTTTTCCTTTCCCCTTTTGGGTGGTGGTGGAGGTGGGGGGAGAGGGGTTGGTTTGGAAGCCAAGAAAAGTTTGTGCAAGGATTCACTATACCCTGGCACAGTGTTGCTCTTACTCCCATGTCTGTCTATTATTACTTAAAAATGCCTGTTATAACTTCTGAATGAAAATAATGGCAATAAAAATATGCCAAGTAATATCTTGTATTTTTTTTCGGCTGTAGTGAAAATAATTTTGTTTCATGCTTTGTTCTTGCAGATGTGGGTATGAGTTCTGCTATAAATGCGGAGATGAGTGGAAGGACAAGAAAGCCACATGTTCCTGCCCATTGTGGGATGAGGATTTCATTGTGGAAGACGACGGTGACGGGTTTGATGATGATGAAGAGTTTGATGAAGAGGATGACGATGATGATGAAGGCTTTGATTCCGACTCAGATGATTATTATTGAACATAGAAATTATCTCAAGGTCTCCACCTTCTCTTCTCTGAGGTTTTGATTGTCAGCAAGTATATAGCATTTTCTTTCATCCTCTGGTTGTGGTGGTGACTGGTGATGGACTTGAATGCAATAAACCTTTTTTTTCTTCTTATAAATATCTCCTCTACTTGGTGCAGAAGCTAATTTCAGTTCCAAGAAACATGCATTGTGAAATTCTGTATTCTTATTTATCACTCCACGTTTCTATCTCTCACAAGGGTTATTGCTTAGTGCAATAATATAAAATCTTATTGACAAGCATGAGGATCAGATTAGATTGAGTACAGTTATTTTATTAAAATTGCAAAAAAAATTAAAAAGAAAAATGCCAAAGGCTAGGTCTTCTTCCACTCTTCTTCTCTTTAACGCATTGCATAAGCGAGACCACCATTAGGTGATCATATTTTTATATGCTTCTCTCATGAGTTTATGGCAAAGGAGAAGGCAACTATTGTCACGAAGTGCCTAACTGCTTTGTATATATATATATATATATATATAAAATAAGAAGTCGTAAAATGAAAATAAATATATTTAGTGGGGATGGTCAAATATGCGTGTGTATATATAGAACTTGTATTTAAACATACTATACTTTGATATCACACATACATCAAACAAGTGTTTAAATTGTATATATGGTTTAATATATATAAATGGGAGTATTAAAATAATGTTTTAGAGTGAATTTCTAACAAATATTTCCGCGATAAAGTACCATTAACCCTCTAATAATTAATATCCAATAACTTGGTGAAAAAAGAGGAAGTAATGATGAAGTTTTACTAGTTTGATATGAGGAAATCTGGAGAGGGAGGGAAGCCCCTCTCCTTTTATGCTTTTATTTTTCAAAACAATCTATCTTTTTCTTAAAAAAAATAAAAATTGTATTAACATTCTTAATCATTAGAAAGTTTAAGTTGCTATTTCCTAAAAGAGTAACATTCCAATTAGTTTGAATATGCCTTGCCCAAATACCTTAAGAACATTAAAAATTGATTCATGAAATAAAAGAGAGAGGTGTTATTTACATTTTTACTTTTCAATAAATAACACTGTTTTTAAAATAAAATGACACTATCACTTTTTTATAAGAAAAAACTACTAAAACACAATGTTATTTGGGATGATCATCGGATAAAAATGAAAGTGAATGCATTTATTAAAAAGAATGGCTATATAGTTCAATGGTTTATTAATTTTCTTTTCAAAAAATGCCATTAGAATGAAGAAAAATATGTTATTGTTTTGGCTTTTTTTTTTTTTATAAAAAAAATACTCTCTAACATTTACCAAAAAATAAAATAGAAAGTATTTATGAAAAATAAAGCTTCGTTCCCCCCGACGACCAGCGTTTATGTGACGCATTTTAGGTTCAGATAATCGACTTCCTTGGGAATTGAGAGGAGCATTTTGGGCTTATCATCGTCCAGAGTAGAGAGAGAAAGGGTGTGTGTTTCTAGAGAGAGAATGAGTGGAACGGGGAAGAAGATAGCCGACGTGGCCTTCAAGGCGTCGAAGCACATAGATTGGGATGGGATGGCAAAGCTGCTCGTCTCCGCCGAGGCTCGAAAGGAGTTTGCCACTCTCCGCCGTACCTTCGACGAAGTCAACTCCGCTCTCCAAACCAAATTCAGTCAGGTACACCTCTTTCTCTCTCTCTCTATATATATGTGTGTGTGCGTGTGTATTTAGGGTTTTTTTTTTTTAAATAGTCATGTCATGGTACAGATTTTCTGTAAAACTTCTAAGTAGCGAGGGTTTTCTGGAATGTGAGTATGATTATTTGATCTGTAATCGATTGGTCGATTGAAATGTGTTTGTAATTAGTTTGGTTGTCATATCTTCCGTCCGAGCTGTGAAAGCATAGAACTTAAACTGATTCTGTTAATAAATTACATGGCTTATCGTATTTTTGTGATGACTAGTTTAGGGTATGTTTGGACCAAACATGGAATTTTAATGTCTTAATTGTGTTTCTTTCAAATGCTGACATTCGAAAGCAAAATAATATCATTTCAAGAAAACCTCCAAAGAAAAAAAAATGGTAGAGTTTGCTCTTGGGGTGGAATGGAGGCATTTGAAGTGTGTGAGGGTCGTTTAGGAGGTCTGAAGAAACTTTGTCTCTGCCATCTGATTCAAGAATCGTATAATTTTTTAGTTTTTAGATTGGGCTCAATTCAGAAAGTGCTGGCTTGTTATGCATCAAAGAAATTTAGAGGTAAACACCATGTCTCGTTGATTCTTTATAGAAAGCATTTTAGATGATAGCTACACTTGATAAGATGTAAGAAGTAAAGGGCATCCTTAATAATTGGTACTCTTGAGGGGCGCTACGGTTGAGACATTGCACCTTTGCTATAGTTATTTCTCTACAGTTATTGCTAAGAGGCGGTGGATGTTTCACTTGTTTGCTTTTGAATATCCACATACTATAAGGAGTAAAAAAGTGCATGGCGAGTTCATGTTTTTCATTGACTCACTTGAGCCAAGTGTGGAAATGGTTTATGGTGATTTTAATATGAACACCACTCTGTTCCAGCATATTTCCTGTACAAGGGAATATTAATTGTATATGTATATTTAAATCTTTTTTCTAATTAAGATTTCCATATGCATATTTCTGAAAAATATAACTAACAATCATTTGGAATGACCTGTGTGGAACATGCTATTTTCACTATTATTTTCAGGAAACACAAGATAGATGTGATTCAACCTCCAAGCCTCAGCATGTGAAACTTTTTTAACTTTCGTTATTTATAATGATATTTATGGGCAATTATCTTTTTCTGGTAATCCATGATGCTTCAAGCATTCACCAAAGGGCCTCTAGCCCAATGGTATAACCTCCTCACCCTCAAAGAGGAGGGGAAGGGTTCGAGCCCCAGTGTGGGCAAAAAGTGTGTGTGAGTACTTACCTGATAAAAAAATGATACTTTAAGCCTCACTGGGTGTCGTTTTTAGTTATCAAATCAATAATTTTTTTTAGTTATACACCATGACAGAACTTGGTGCTCCTTAAAGTATGACTAAGCATGGTGAATTGAATCTAGCTAAGCAGTGAGCTTTGCTTGTGATATTTTCTGTCTATTAACACTCATAGCAGTATAGCTGTGCCACAGATTGGGGCTTTATGATTGATTTTATCCTTCAAACTAGTAGCATTCCCCTTTTTTTTTCCCAAGTAATCTAATATCCCTTTCTAGTGATATATACTCTTGTTCTCTACCATTACTTTTTTCTATTTCAAAATCAACCAGAATATGTTGATGACATCCGTAAATTTAGATTGTGCTGCAGATTGTCAGTATGTTAGGGGCTTGATTCCTGTCACTAATGTTCTGATATTAGTCTTTGGTCTTTACTGATTTTACTTTTTAAATCATGCAGGAACCAGAACCCATAGATTGGGAGTATTATAGAAAAGGAGTTGGCCCTCGCTTGGTTGATATGTACAAAGAAGCCTATGATAGTATGCCTACACGTTCTTAATATATACTCTTCCTTTAATTTTCTTTGTTAGCCCATCCATGCTTCCTAAATGGGAACTGCAGGCTTCTTCCTCTTTTTCTTCTTTTCCTTTTTATTAGTTAGTTATTTAAAAAAAAAATTTTTTGGGGGGGGGGAGATTTGTCCTACAAAAAATTCTGCATAGCATGGTTTGTGTTAAATGGGGCACTGTTTTGTGATTGATTGATGAGAGTTGTCCTCTAAATGAAAGAAGCTGCTATAACCTGTCTATTACAAATAAAACTTCAATTGGGTTCCAGATCCCCAATGCCCACTCCATCCCCAATGTAAATAATATTACTCTTTCCAATTTTTATCCACTAATCTGGCACCACTTTAAAGCACAATAGAACACATTTAAGAGATCTCAACTGCACTCTCTCTCCAAATGTCAAGCCATGCAAGTCTTAATTCGGCACTGAACATAGGCACGGCTACATGTTTCATTAGGGTTCTTTGCAGCCATTTTTGGCTTCTTGTGTATATGAAGCAACTACTTTGGACATTAGAGTTGTTTGGATTGCCTATATATACAAGGACTCATGTATTGGATTGGGCACCTTTTGATGAATATTGAGTTCTTGAAATACAGACTTTTTCTCCCCCAGTTCTTCTCTTCTCTCTTCCTCTCTCTCTCCTACTCTCTTCCAGTTCTACATCAGGTATTTGAACTATTTGTTGTTCTGCAGGCGTTGAAGTTCCAAAGTATGAGGACAATGTCACTCCTCAGTACAAACCCAAGTTTGACTCACTGGTGAGAAATGACATTTTAGTTTCTGCTGATCTATAGTTTTATTGAACTCATTATTCATTCCTCCTATTTTATCATATTCAGCATTTTTTAAGTTGTATAACTTATCATTCCTCTTTTGCTTTACCCTTTCTTCCACAACACTCTGAAAACAGTTTTGATGTTTACTAGGTAATAATAGGATTTTCCTTCCCCGCCTTCACACCCCCCCCCCCCCCCCAAAAAAATATATATATATATATAAATAAATAATGTGGTTTTTTTTTTTTTTTATGGGTTGGGGAGGTGGTAACTATCCAAATAGCTTTGGACTTGATGGAAAGACTTCTGCACAGATTTACTGAGAAATTGAAACCAATAGAGAGAAATATTAAAAGAACATGCTTGGTTCGGTATTCTGAAAATAGTCTTTTTTCAAAGAGAACAAAAAACAAGACATTTCAAAAATTCATTTGGTAATAGTTTCCTGGAAATGGGTATCTTAAAACAGAGTAAAAGAAAGGCATAATTTTTTTTTGGGGTAAAGTAACAGTCTTTTATGGTGGTCAGAAAATCGAAAATTTGTTTTCTATTTTCGAAGTTATTAAAAACTGTTTTAGAGAGGTGAACCAAACGGCATAAATTTTCATGAGTAAATTAGTAATAGTTTCTTTATATGCTTCTAGGGTTCAAAACTTTTACATGTCTTTTAACTGGTGCATAACACTGCTAGGGGAAAGAGGGCTTTTGTTAAATGGAGTCCTTTCTTTAGAGTTTAATAGAGCCATCTGATAGATTTTATCTTGAGTTTCAGTTGGTGGAACTGAAAGAAGCAGAGGAGAAGTCACTGAAGGAGTCTGAAAGATTAGAAAAAGAAATTGCAGAAGTCCAAGAAATGAAGGTGATGTAAACATGTCTAAGTTCGTATGCTTTGTCACTTATTTTTTGTTTGCTTGATTTCTCATGTGCTCCTTCGGTTGTAACAGAAAAAGATTAGTACCATGACTGCAGATGAATATTTTGAGAAGCATCCAGAACTAAAGAAGAAGTTCGATGATGAAATCAGGAATGATTATTGGGGCTATTGAGGTCAGGTCTGCTTGTCAGTTCTTGGACCAGTTTTTAGAGAACTGTTTTTAGTTCGTCCTGTTTTTTCTTGGTTCCTTGGAATAAAAGGAAGAACTAAATGGTCTGTGTTTTTATTGGTTTGGTATTTTTAAGAATTTGAACTACAGTAGACTGTCTTTGAGATTGTCCTCAATTGGCCTCTCCACGAAGAGGAAAAAAAACAAGCATGATTCACTGCAGTTGTTGACATGGTTTCTTTTTTCCCATTAATTCAAGGTATTTGTGTTCTTTTGAGGCACATTGGTGGATGGTAATTCATAAATTTAAGAATTTAAAAATTCGCAATTGTTCTTGGACCAAATTACAAGAATTTTAAAGATCCAGTTTCACCTTAATTCACAAGTTTTTTGGGAACTGAAAATGCATTATAAAAGGGGATGTGGTTTCAATAATCTATATTTCACAGTAAGACGAAGAATTTTTCTTTATGTTGTATATACTTCTCTTCTAGTTTTCTCCTCTTAGCATTCTTCCTATAAATAATCCTATAACTCCTTCAATTGAGCATTCCCGTACGCATTTCTTCACAAAGTTTAAGTATGCTCGCCTACTCTAATTGGCTCTGCATCTGCAAATTGAACTCTGAGGGTTTGCCTTGTTGAAGTCACAGCAGAAGAAATGTGTAAAGATGAGTTTGGAGATGTACGGCAAAGGCCCTACACAGCTCCTTTGTAATATAGGAGACTTTGCTTCTTATCAAAACACTTGTATTGTCATATATTTGAGAAGATCTGAAAAGTTTTAGAAGATTAGATGACATGAGATGCTAGTCCTTTATATTGGATTTTGTTACATAATTGTCATTTAGTACATCTTCCTGACTTCTCACTATACAAATTCATGGATTAAGGGCTTGGCGCAACGGTAAGGTTGCTTCATTGTGAATTGGAGGTCACGGGTTCAAAGCAAGTAGGGATGACAATTTGTCCTGACCCGGCGGGTTTTGCCCCGTCCCGTCCCTAATGGGATGGGTATGGTGACAGATTAAAAAGGGGTAGGGATGGGTTTGGGAAAATAAATATAAACCCGCTTCGGATTCGAGGTGGGGTCGAGTTAAGTTGTTAGCCCCCGCCCTGCCCCGTTTATATGGTAAAATACTAAGTACCCTTCTTAAATTAGAATATTCCATACTCATCCTTTTATATATATATATGTATATATGCCTCAAGTTTCCTTTATTATTCCTTCTCCACCAGAACGTTGCTATCTCCCCACGGCCGCGAGATTCAGTACCAGTGCCAAGATGAAGAGGGAATGCTGCTCTCTTCCGATTATCCCTATTTATCTCTTATCTCTCCACATCCCTTCTCTCTTTGCAGTTGTTGCTCTATGCTTTTCCACCATATGTATCTCTGCTATGAATGTCTCTCTGCATCTTGCCGTCTCTATAACTCCCAGGCTCACTCTCTCAAGCATGCTATTTCTCTATTAGATTGATATATGCTTCAATTTCTTTTGTTATTTTGATTATACATCAATATAGCGTAGTAATACTTGACTGTTGGATTTTTTTGTTCCTTCTTCTAGTTATGCCTTCAATTTGATGTTTATGGCTTTGAAGATTGTGGGTATTTTTTTCATTTTTTTTGATAAAGTTTCTCCTATTATTCCTTCAATCTGATGCTCATGTTCCTGCCCTTGAAGATTCGTTTGGGAGCACGGGGCAGGGCAGTGTAACGGGGTTGGGTGCTTAATTGAAATCAGGGATGGTATCAATTGTGGAAATCTGTATCGGGTTCGAGATGGGTATGGGATGTTGTGATAATAAACAGGGCGGGGTAGGGTATAGGAAAACCCGTCCCATACCCGCCCTGTTGCCATCCCTAGAAGCAAGGAAACAGTCTCTTTGCATGCAAAAGTAAGGCTATGTACATTTGACCTTCCCTAGACTCCACGATGGCATAAGCCTCGTGCACTGAGTTTGTACTAGAAAACTCTAAATTATATTTCTAACATGCCTTTCATCAAGATCAGCCTCTTGTTTCTTTTATTCCCTCTTTTTTTTTCCGGTTTCTCTTGATGAATTATTCCAAATTAGGGAAGCCTCACCTCTCTTGGACTCTTAGTTATTCAGTGTAAAAATCAGGCAAAAGATCTGTTCATTATTAGGAATTTACATATGATATCTAGAGCTTAGAAGTATAACAAAATTTTCAATCCTTTGTGATATCTTGGGCCCTTGATTTGCTGTGATAAGAATGTAACCTGTGTGTTTTTTCATGGGTATGTCTTTTCAATTTAATATTCCCTTCCGAAACCCAAAAAGAAGAAGGTTTGAGAGTTTTTATTTATTTATTTATCCTGGCAAGTAACTCTCTCTCTTTTTGTCGCTAGGGAGACTAACCATGGATCTTCCAGTTTAGAAGGTAGAGGAAATACCACTGTGATACAATCTTTGGTAGTGAATCTCTTAGTTCAATACCTTATTTATCTACAAAATGAATACAAGAGAGCAGCGCATAGATGCAATACCTAATGTGCAATGAAATACCGAAGGAATAATGGTTTTGCATTCTTGAACGTTAGAAAGTATAATTGTAAGAATTTTCAACTATGCTATTTTTACTTCTGCAAGTGTAATGTTCACAAGTCCTTGAAATAATATAGTACAAATTATGGCGTCATCGTTATCATTATTGTTTCTATTGGGGTACATGTATTCACCTAGATGCCTTATTAGATATTTTCTTTACTTAAAATTCTAAATAGGTTTTTTGGCTGGGAATTACACTAAATTAGGAAGAATTCGAATATAATCGGTATTACTTGTTATATTATCTACACCTTTTCTTGAGTATAAAAGTTCTGATTATCAATGATTTAGTGGAAGTGGAGGAAAAATTTGATATGAAGTATGAAGATTTTCTTATTTGGACATGATGGCAGCTAGCTTATGTTTTGATTTGAGTTTTGTAAAAAATCTGCATAAAGTATTCAATCTTTGTCCTTTATTACCTACCATAAAAAGAAGAAGATATTTTTCTTGTTCGATTTTACAGTATTTCTTATCCCACCTTTCACAAAGTATTTAGGGATTACATACTAATATGAGATTAGATCCTGTAAAGACGAAAGGGGTTTTTATTTTTATTTTTTTAATTACTAGATTTATAAAATTGATATGCATACAACTCTTATTGACATAGGGGAACTATTAGATTTCTTTTCCTCTTTCATTTTTGTATATTATTATTTATTTATTTCTGATGAGGGATGTAAATAGTATTCTTTAGGGGTGGGTTGCATTTGATTCATGAGGAAGGGATTTTAACTCGTTTCACCTTTATAAGCTCTCAATTTTTCAGCTATTATTTTTAAGACTCAGCAGATCAGGGTTGTGTTTTGTTCTTGGTTCAAAACTGCTGTCATAAAGTAGATTTCAATATTATTTATCTTTGTGTTGAAGTTCATTACTTGAAAATTTGTATTAATGCAATATATATATATATAGATGCTCAGGGGGCAATCATTTAGTGTGATTCTTCCAACCTGTGATGTGAATCATTCATGTTAGAGCTGGACCACTCAAATCATTCTAACCACTTGTTAGGGCAACCAGCAGAATGGGGGCAAAAAGTAAGCACCAATGTGGTGGCGTTTTTTGTTTTACTCCAGCATATTTCCTACCACCATGTTTAATTGAACTTTTGCACCAAGGTATAACTTAACCTTCCAATTATTACAAGAGTTAATTTATATCGAATGTGCTGTTCAATTTCCCAGATTTATTTCAAACAAAATTTATCTCCATTATAGCTAACCTACCATTAATTATTTAGATTCAAATTAGTTGTGCCTGCACATTGATGAATACAGATAACAATCCCAAAGTAATTTCATCTAATTGCCTTTGTGATTTTCTCACACTCTTTCAACCTAATCGTCGGTACATTTGACCAAGTTTTTAAAGCAAAGACTCTTTTCCTCTAAATGACTTCATTTTCCCATATACAATGATGTAACAGGAGTTACAGGATCCTCTCCTCTCTTGTACAGCAAGGAGAGGCGAATACTTTTCGGGACATTAAAAGGGCGACGTTTATTGAAAGTCACACTCGCAAGATCATTAATTGTAATTGTATTACGTTTTTAATGTAATTGTATTTACTGTGTGTTGCATCTTGATATAATAAGTATTGTATTCGATGTAAATTGTGAGGTGTTAATACGTGCATCAAGATGATATCATTTTGATGATGCATTGAAAAGTAATGAAGCATCGGATATTATTGAAGATGACATCATTTTGATAATACACTGAAAAATAATGAAGCATGAAAATGTTCCTGAATCATACAATAACATGGAAATGCATTGGACAAAGTTTTAAATGGACATAAAATGGTAAATAGTAAATATACTCTTTGTGATGTTCATTGTAGACCTACTTCCACTACCATCATTTCTAAGAGCATCACCAATGGGATAGCCAAAGGCACATTTAGAGATCAAATTGATACTGTAGCAATACAATGTGATGGCTAAATTTGCGGGTCCCACTTGAGGTTAGCTAAGTGGATAGCCGGATCCGGCTATCCACTTAGCTAACCAAAACTTTGTATATATTTTTTTTTTGTCTTTGTTTTTCTCGAACTCCGTGCCATGTATATATATATATATATATGTATCATTTACTTAAATGTCAATAACTTTCACTACAAATTAAATTTTTTGATGAAACTAATTCTGTTATAAAGATAATTTCGAGAGCTTTAATTTGAGTACCACTTAGACTATTTTTTGACTTAAAACGAAAAAATTATAAATTTTTTAAGTTAAAAAAGTATAAAAAAATTTAATATAAATATGTATATACATAAAATTTTAAGATTAATTTAATTGTGTAAGATTATTTAATTGTGTGGGTAATAAAAATTTGAAGAACATGTTGTGGAGTTAAAATTAGAAATTATGATGTGGTTGGCTAAAATTTAAATCTGGAGAACCTGTTGTGGAGTCAAAATTTAGAGATCCTGATATGATGATGTGGCTGGCTAAATTGTTGAGGTGGCTAGCTAAAATTCAAATTTGGAGAACCAAATTTGGAGATCCCATAGTGGATGCTCTAACGGTTCTGAAACGACAGAAAAATGGTGATCGGTTCAAGTGTCGGCTTGCACAACCGATACTCCTTTTTTAAGTGTTAGGTGGTAGAGAGTTGTCTAACATTAACATGAAGGCATCAAAAAGTCAACCATAATTGTTCACCTTTTCCGGTTGTGCACTCACATTCACATATATATATATATATATATATATATATATGGCTCTGCCATATATATATATATATATATATATATATATATATGACAGAGCCATGATCACCAGCCTGAGGCCCCCTGCAAAACTCAAATAAAACAAACATAAAGGAAATACAAAAGAAAAACCATATTATGATATATAAGTAATAAATTCTTCTCCGTTTCATCATTGTAAGTGTCGGTTATTATTGAATAGACTAAAAAGTGCTTTTAATTTCAAAAATATTTTCTAAATCTGTTCGATAACCAATATATATATATATATATATATATATATATATATATATATATTTAAGTCCCAACAATTTTGAGTTAGTCAAACTTTTAGCTAGAACTAAAAATTGAAACTTTTTACATGATACGTTACCAAACACTGTTTTATCTTCAGAAAAAAATTGCTTATTGTAAGTGACATCAGTGTCTAACAAGCCTGCAATATAATTATATTTTGCTAAACAATCTATGTTAAGGTAAAACCGTAAAAGTGCAATAGTAACACCACGGTGTTGTAAATCAATCTTGTAATGCAAGTGTGTAACTGTGCATTATTCACTCAGTTAGTCTCTTTTCTTTTCTTAATTTTCACTTTTAATGATATAATATACATTTTTTAACTATATATATATATATATATATATAAAATTTATTTGTGACACTATTTCAATAAGATATCACCTTATTATTCTAACATTACATGTATATAAATTAGGAACACCCGGTTAAACAATTATACTCCTTAATTGTTCAACATTTCAACTTTTACTTATATTATTAAAAGCGGAGTGGTTACTTAGAAAAAGATTTATAATTTTGAATCTAATAATTCATGGTTGAAGTATCTACGAAAAAAATGAGATATTAATTTCTTTATTAAACTAAACCAATCATTAACTAGTTGTAATTCCCTCACTTTCCAAAATTATTATTTAACCAGACCGGCAATCGTAGGTAACGGCCGTTACTCCCAGTAAACCAACAACCCCACCACTACGCATCCAGCCAAACCACCGCTGACGCATTACTTTGCCTACGTGGACAAATCTCCACCCTTAATTCTCCTTTGTACCCTATCCTACCTACCAACCACCCCCAAACTCCCATAAAATTACTCTCTGGTCCCCTCTTTCACCACTAATAAAATACAAAATACTATATACATACAGTCATACACACGCGCTCTCTCTCTCTCTCTCTCTCTCTACTTATATATTTGTCCATGTCTTCGCCGGATAGATATGGACCTTTCGCACAACAATTTCGTCATCGTCAAAGTGTCAATGGTCCATAAATAACTATCAGTCAAGCTTAAAATTCACGCCATTGAAGTGTTTTCTAATAGTCGTAGAGTGATTCAATTCAATTGTATCAGTTCTAATCATGTCGGAGGTTAACGAGTCGAGGCCATGGAGAGAGGAGCTTGCAGGTGTAGTGGGGGACACAGGGATTCGATACACCGCCGCCTCCGGCGGTGGCGGAGGAATCGGAATTGGGGCGGCGGCGGCGGGATTTGGAGTCGGTGGTGGCCGAGTCAATAGCGGTGGCGAGTCGGAGAGTTGGAAGTTTCACGCGGTTGAGTTTGCGAAGGGTTTGTCGGAGATGAGTGTGGAGTTTGGTAGAGGTTGTAGAGATATAGTAAAGCAGAATCTTATAACAGAGGATTCGTATATCGTGAGGAAGTTTAGGGGTCCATGTGCGAAGGTTTGTGGGAAATTGAGATTCTTGAACGAGTATTTGCCGGAGGATCGAGATCCAATTCACTCCTGGACTGTGATATTCTTCGTTTTCATTCTTGCTCTTGGAGGTACCTTTGAGGATTTTAATATAGAATCGTTTCGTTACTTTTTGCTCTGTTTGATTGACGGGAAAATGTAGGAAAACGAAAGAAATTATTAATTTCTAATCTTAAATTCTTCACTAACTGGACTCGAGAACAAAAAACCACAGTTGAGCTAAGTATAACATTTTTGGTTTGCTTGATGTGAATTGAGTTTATCTTTTTTTCTCAAAGATCGTAATGAAGCAGCTTATATATCTTTTTTCTTTTGCTCTCTTGATAACCAGACAGAATATCAGAGTATATTGTGACTTTTATTGTCATTTTCTGAATTTCAGTTATTGTTGAAGATCATAAATCATTTTCCATTGGAACTTATTTGGTTGTGTTGTGGTGTGGTCTCAGCTCATCATTATTCTTACAACTTGGCAACAATACTTTCTAAATCTTATGTTTCTATGAGATTTAGGGTCAGATACTGATCTAGATGGAGTTTCATGGGCGTTTGTAGTATTTTCTCCATGAGTGGTTAACCAGTCTTTCATCAATTGTTCAGAAATTAGTACCTCTTATTTGATTGACTGAAGTTCAATAGCTTAGGGGAACACCAGAATGTGTCACAGGCTACTTGTCCCAGTAGTCAATTATTTAATTTTGCGTGAATGATATGAGAGAACTGGCTATGCTTTTGGTGAATTCTACTCCTTGTCATCCCTGTACCTCAAACCTAAATAAACAGTTTGCTCATATTTCCCAACTGTTTTGGTGCAGATGATGTTCTCTTTGTTTATCAATTTTGATTTGAATTGCCATATCTCAGTTAAACCCATTTCCGTCATCTGTTTTTCCCAATTTTGTAGAGGATTCTACTAGGCTATCAATCAAAAACTTGAACTCCTGTACTTATCTTCCAAAAGACTTCTCTACCAACATTTTGTGGATATTATTAGAGCACTTGCTGAATCGGCTTTTGTAACTGCCTGTGCATGGAGCCTGTGGGATTCAGATGATTAATTCCATGCAGAGGATGATAATATGGTATGGCATTGGCTTTCATAAGTCATACAGGCATATCTATAATAAGCTTTTTTGTCCCCACTTCCAGTCTCGACTCTCAAGGGCTCCTGCAGCAACACAAGCTGCGGACTTATTTACTTCTTTTTACTTTTTTCGTGACTTAACTAGAAATGGAGCTCTGGGAGCTGGGAATGATGCCTGGCGTTGTCTTACAGAAATCAAGGTTCTAGAAAAAGTTATGGAAGGGCTTGCGGAGAATTGAAGTGTTAAGAACTTTCTCAATTGTCAAAGTACCTATGATAATGGTGAAGCTAATGCAAATGTGAGATTAAGCTCTCCACTCTGTCACATGCAACGCCAGCAGATTTAACCTCTGAATAAGATCTGCAGGGAAGTTTAAGGAAACCAAACATGGAGGGGGGGGAAAGATTACAGTTGCCAAATATTGAAAATAAGGTGCAGAAGTCCCTATCATCCCTCAAAGATGAAACTTTAGGGTTTGATGCATTTGCTATAGACTAGTAGTGAGTATTGCAAATAATTTTGTATGTCCTACTCTGCCTATGTATGTGTATATGTTTGTGGGTGTGGGTGAATAAAGGTTTTGAGATCAACTCTTAGAACTTAATAAAGGCATTTATCGTTCAATATGCACCTCTGTATAATCAGTGGAGACTCAAGAGAACTGAGCCTTTACAAGAAGTGAAGCGGATTTGTTGCTCATTAATCATTATATATGAACCTTGTTTCTTCCTGGATAATTTCTGTTTTTGCTCTGTAGTTTCGGTGTTTCTATATTGTCCCATATAGTGTTCAAGTATTGATGTTCTTCCTCAAGATTAGTATTTGAAAACTTGAGTTTTTGAGTGCACGACTGATTTTTTCTTTGTTATCATACCATCATTGAGCATCTTACCCAACACAGTTAACTGATCTGCAGCACTGTATGCAAATACTGAAGATGACACTACTACACCCTTGGTAAAGAAAATGCGTATACATCCTCCTAATGCTAGTCGTATATTGCTTCCGGATGGCAGACACTTAGCTTATCAACAGCAAGGTGTTTCAGCTGAGAGAGCTAGGTTTTCCATGATTGTTCCACATTCTTTTCTTTCATCCCGACTTGCAGGTAGAAATATTTTTCCATTGAATGTTTCTATCAAAGTGGCTTAATTAGAGAGTTTATTAATAATGCCTTTTCATGCTGATATGTACACATTCAATTTGTCATTTTTTATGTTCAAATAGGAATACCTGGTTTAAAAGATTCACTTCTGCAAGAGTTTGGCGTTCGCGTGGTGACATATGATCTTCCGGGGTTTGGGGAAAGTGATCCTCATCCAAAGAGAAACCTTGAATCATCAGCTCTGGACATGTTACATTTATCATATGCTGTGGGTATTACTGACAAGTTCTGGGTGGTGGGATACTCCGGTGGAAGCATGCATGCTTGGGCTGCACTCAGATACATTCCTGATAGACTTGCAGGTATTTGCTCTTTTTCATCTGCATTTTTTGTTCATTGTCATGTTCATGCTATACTGTTCTGAAATGATTGCTTAGGATCAGGACGACTGCATTTGAGGCAGCCGAATTTTTTCTGTGGAATAAATTTAGCTGTCATTAGGTTGTTTTGGAATTGTGTTGTTCAACCAATTAAAATCAAAACATTAGTTTTTTTTCTCTGTATATGATTTGTTTTGGTATAATTGGGGCCAAGAATTGTGGTTTCTTACTTTAGGGTTCAATACGGCACTCTTACCTGCAATAAATGGAATATTTGAAAATTTATACTTAATGATCTATTAAGAGTATGATCCTCATAAAAGCTTTTGAATAATAGAACAGCATGCGTGCAGGCAACCCAGATACTTTAATGAGGGTGTAAAATAGCGTTAAACTCTGAAGCTTGCAAATTCTTAAAAGGATAAGACCTTAAGTACACCTTATATTGGGATGGGATATCCAATTTAACGTTATTACCTGATTTTATTATGCAACAATCCAATATAGATAAGCGGTTAAGGAATGATAATAATATATTTTTCTTTTAACTGAAACACGAATGGCAGTGTGCAACTGCAGGACCACTGCCAAGTGTTGGAGTATTTGTAAGATATTTTCAAAGGCTTTTGAGTCAGGATGGATAATGAAATGAAGATTTTTATTCTATTAGATGAATTAGTCTCTAATCCATTTTTTGACCAAATTTCAGGCGCAGCGATGGTTGCTCCAATGGTTAATCCATATGAACCAAGCATGACTAAGGGAGAGAGATACGGAACCTGGAAGCAATGGACACCACAAAGGAAACTGATGTACTTTTTAGCTCACAGATTTCCTAGATTACTTTCTTACCTCTACCGCCGAAGCTTCTTGTCTGGAAAGCATGGTCAAATAGATAATTGGCTATCATTGTCACTTGGAAAGAGGGTGAGCCATCTTGGCTGTTTTATCACTGGGCTATACCAACTTAGGTCTTGAATAACTTCTTATACTATTAGTCTTCTAGTCGTTTATAAATTTTAATTGAGGAGATATACTTTAATATAGAAACAAAATCATTACAAAAAATCGATTGACAGTTTGTGTTGCCACAGCTAAGAAAATATGGCAGGTGCGTGTATTGAAGGGGTAGTATGTGTGTGTACAGATGTATGTATGTATGTTCACTTTGTGGTTCTTAGTGAAGAAACTTTTGACTTTTCTAGGATAGAGCTTTGATAGAGGAGCCAAAGTTTGAAGAATTTTGGCAGAGGGATGTGGAGGAATCAGTGCGACAGGGAAATGTAAAACCATTTGTGGAGGAAGCTGTTTTGCAGGTTTCAAATTGGGGTTTCAGGCTTGCAGACCTTAAAATACAGAAGAAACGCCATGGTAAAGGCATCATCCAATGGCTTAAAAATATGTTCAGTCAGGCAGAAGAAGAATTGACAGGCTTTCTTGGCCCAATACAGATATGGCAGGTCAGTGGACATCTTCCTGGTCTTGTTACTGAGTAGTCACTAATATTTTATGCAGTAGTTGCTATCAGGATAGTTTGGTATGTTTACCCTTATGTGATACTCTCCTATCTTAGTTTCCCTCATGTTAAGGCCACAAATGGTGTATTGAGGAACAAAGACTTAGATATGTGTTGTATGTGCTCTTCAGAGGTATTATCAGTTTCAAATGTAAGTTGAAATTTTATTTATGCTGACCTCTTCTTCTCTTTTCTATTGTGTCAATACTGAACAGGGGATGGATGATATGGTGGTCCCACCGTCAACGACTGATTTTGTGCAGCGAGTTCTACCAAGCGCCATGGTACATAAGCTCCTTTACGATGGCCATTTCAGCTATTTTTATTTCTGTGATGAATGCCATAGAGAGATTTTCGCTACTCTTTTTGGAAACCCACAAGGCCCACTTGCTATTCAAGTAGATGTAGATGTAGATGACACTCACATCAAAGAAGATATTGAAGACAGAGAAGATATAACCCATGGCATTTCTTCTGCCTCGGACTGAGCTCATTTTTGCAATTTGATTCAACAAATCCTGTATGTATATACTATATACCATAGGTTTGCTCCACCAACCGTAGAGCAAAAAGTTATAAAATTAGAGTCATTAGTTTTGTTCTGACTTCAAGGTAATAATAGACCAGTACCAGTTGATGGGTAGAGTATGGTTGGAAACTTGTAGGAAGACATGAGCTGCAAAAAAGGATAGAGCACACATTTCACTGTATTCTGATTGCAATTTACCTCAATTTGTCATTCCTATTGACACCTCGATTTAACTCTGATATTGCATTTCTACGCTGCAAGATTATATCTATTATTAGCAGAAGTATGAATGAGCTGTGAAGAGAGAATTAATTTTGTTTCTGGGAAACAAGTTTTTTTCTGCCCAACGTTTTGTTATTGGCCAGTAATTTAGCAGGAAGCATATTAGTAGCCCTCCTGCCAAGAAACTCAAATATAGGACTTAAACACTCAGCAGACTTCTTTTCACGAATCAGATTGGATTCAATTTTCATCAATTTGTTGGGAATGAATTGGTTTAGGTTGCTAGTGGTGAGATTCTCCCACGGAGTCTCCATGATATTCAATAATTTTCGAGGATGGTAGAGAGTTCAAGTCTTCATAAGATTTAGGCGGCGTGTGAGGGTATTTAAATAATTAAAAATATATATAAATAAGTTCTCTATATTCTAGAGTAACATGTGAACGTGTGAGTTTCTTGTTAAGATAAAAGTAAAATAAAATATAATTGGATTCATTGTCATGAAATCCAAGGTTGAATGTTTGAAGAAAAATTATTACTTGAACTTCCATGTTCCAAAATGCTAATAAAGATTTATAATCATTCAATTATGTCATATTCTTTTGAGTTAAATTTGCAAAACTTCCTTTACTTTCATTTTTTTTACACTTTACTCCCTTATACTTTAATAATCACTTCATTCTCGTTAGTTATCGTTTAAAATAAAATAAGTATATGTTTGAAGGAGCTTTCTGGAGAATTGAAACGGTTTTCGAGTCTTATAAGTCCTTTCCAAAAAAATGTTAGTGTTTGAAGAAATAAAGAAAATGTACTTTTAATAGAAGTCGAAGCCCGTTCAAAGGAAGTTGGAAAAACTTGATTTTGGAAGGAAGCCTGAATTATTATAAGTAATACATTTTGTAAACAATTTTGTCCCGTTAAACTTGCTTATTGTGGGTAATTATTAAGGATAAATTGTCAAGTTAAAACTGTGTTAATTGTGGAAGGAATTTCATTTGCAAATATATGATTTGAAATTTTGAATCTTCCTTAAAAAATAATTAAAAATGAAAAAAATGTTTTATCACTCCTAATCCTACTCCTACTCCTACTCGAGAACTGCGAGAAGATGGTTAAACAGAAACACTCCAATGAGTCCAATCCAATCTACTATATCAATGGGAAAAAAGCTTTATAATAATCTCTTATTAAATTTATTAGTTTTACATTGGAAATTAAGGCTTTGTGGCTGTGTACTATTGATTTCAAGACAAAAAAAATTATTTATGTATTGTTTACATTTGGTCTAATTATATTGCATTTTGCAATTTTATTCAAAATAATGAAATTTTTTTTATAGAAAATTAAAAATTAATAAATAAATTCGTCTGTAGTAATTTTTAAGAAAGATTAATAGCTGCTTTTTGGAAAAATCTATTAAAAGGTTGTCGGAGTGAGGGTTTTGGATCCTCGGAAGAGTATTTATCCATTCCACGAATAATACTATGACCCACCAATTCAACTTTAATGATAAGAAATTAATAGCACTTCCTCATCTGTGATCTCTCTTTCCATTAGAGGGAGATCTGAATTCCTGCTAGAATGAGATATATGAAACTATTAATATTTGATGGAATCGTGTGTGTGTTCTAATAGCACTCATATGAAAACGCATGACCAATCGTGACGTTTATATATAGTCTCTTCTATTGCTATTGTTCAGTTGGTCTAAAATTTAAACTTGTATAACTTTGCTTAATTTAACGGTAATGTATGCCTTTGTGTTTGCCATGTGCCATCGGTGCCCATTTCAAAGTGGACCATGTGACTCAGTGAGGGTAGGGGGTGTTCATTATATTTCAACTCCATCCTTGCGAATTGAATCAGCCTTTTATTTTCACACTTCGGTTATGGGTTTGAAAATTAAAAATTCATAAATCATGGTTCCGTTAATGGATTGGGTCATCAAAAAGATAAATTGATCCGATTCGTATATGTTATATACAAATATTATATATATATACTATTTCAGTATTTTCTAATTCTTTTAACCCTAATCTCACTCCTCAAACCCTAGATTTAAGCTTAACCCGGTAGCCTCTCCACCTTTTCCAGTTCGTCGACGATCGATTTCTTGGAGATCGCAACAGAGTCGACGATTCCAAACAAATGGTAACAAATAAGAAACAGAAATCAAACCTCAACTCAGGGATTGCAATTGAGTCGACGATCTATTTCTTTCCGCGACGAGTTAGTTTCTATTTATTTATTTGTTATTGTTTCTTTACGTAATCAGTTTCTATGATGTTCAATGTAATAAAAAAATTGATGCTTATAGTTTGATCAATTTTTTGTGTTGATGATTTTTTTCTTTGATTGGTAACAACCAATTGATTTCGATCCAATATTTCATGGATCATATCATTTTGGACTACATCTTTTCACTAATCAGATTGAATTCAATTTTCATCAATTTGTTAGAAATGAATTGGTTTATGTTACTAGTGGAGGGATTTTCCCATACACAGAGTCTCTGTGATATTCAATAATTTTCGAGAATGGTAGAGAGTTCAAGTCTTCATAAGATCTAGGCGGCGTGTGAGGGTATTTAAATAAAAATAAGTACTCTGTATTCTAGAGTAACACGTGGACATGTGAGTTTCTTGTTAAGATAAAAATAAAATAAAATATAATTGGATACATTGTCATGTAATCCAAGGTTGAAAATTCTGGTCAAACAGTCTGAGATGTTTGAAGAAAATTATTACTTGAACTTCCACGTTCCAAAATGTTAATAAAGATTTAAAATCACTCAATTATGTCATATTTTTTTAGGTTAAATTTGCAAAACTTCCTTTACTTTCATTTTTTTTACACTTTACTCCCTTGTACTATTGAAGTGCGATAATCACTTCCTTCTCGTTAGTTATCGTTTAAAATAAACTAAGGCCCTGGTTGGTAGAGCTTTTGCTTCAGCTTTTACGCAGAAGAAAAAGAGAAGCAGAAGCTAAATCAAGAAGCTGATACCCACCAGCTTCCTTTAAACGCTCTTTTTGGACTCCAAAACTCTTCTGCCTTACGAATCCAAACACTCTCTAAAATGGCTTTTGAGCTTAAAAAGTCGAAAGTCGCTTTTCAAAAGTCAATCCAAACAGGATCTAAGTATCTGTTTGGGAGAGCTTTCTGGATGATTGAAACGGACTTTCAAGCCCAATAAGTCCTTTCCAATAAAAATGTTATTGTTTGATGAAACAAAGAATATGTATTTCTAATAAAAGTCGAAGTCTTAAAAAGTCTGTTCAAAGGAGGTTGGGAAAACTTACTTTTAGAAGGAAGTTAGAATTATTTTAAGTAACAAATTTTGTAGACAATTTTGCCTCCGTTAAACTTGTTTATTGTGAGTAATTATTATGGATAAATTTGTCAAATAAAAACTGTGTTAATTGTGGAAGAAATTTTAAAAAATGAATCTACCAAATAACTTTTTTCTTTTAAATTCTTTTTATTTAAGGCATTCTACAAAGGCCTTTTAAATGAAAGAAATTCTAGAATTAGAAAACTCCTCCAAACAGGTTCTAAGTGTCTACTTTTTGTCATAATTTAAAATGACAGAAACAACCCTTATTCCATCCGTTGCATTATAAAGGACCAAAATACCCATTATTGTCAAACATATATTTTATATTGATGGAATATTTGACTCCGATTGTATTTCATGTGATATGGCCGATTGTGATGCGCATGACATGGATGAAAGGTGAGCATTGACCACGTGTAGTAACCCTTGTGGACGGGTGTGAGTGGGTGGGTGTGAAGACAGACACTGGGCTGAGCTACCACACTGACAAGGTCCAGGGTGCTCAATCCCACATCGCCTGGGTGTGAAAAAGGGAATGTGCTTATATGTAGTATGTTATCTTCAAATGGTATGAGGTCTTTTGGGGTAAAATTCAAGAGCAAAATCGTGCGTGCTTAGGCCTAAAGCGGACAATATCATACCATGTGTTGGAGCGGGGTATTACAGTTGTTATCAGAGCCTGAACCCAGCCGAAAGTGTGTCGACTAGGACGTTGGGCCTCGTAGGGGGTGGATTATAGTAACCTTTGGGGTAAAATCTAAGAGCAAAACTGTGCGAGCTTAGGCTCAAAGCGGACAATATCATACCATGTGTTGGAGTAAGATATTACACCATGACTCTCCTATCTCCAGGTAGACTTGGGAACTAAAGGGTTAGTCTCCTACTCGGATACATTCTTGTCGGACTTCTATAAATACATGTGCAATTCATATTCCAAGTATGCAATTAATACCTTCTACGTGCCTTTATAGCTTCCAAAATCTTTCTAATTTTCTAACTTGATCGTTAGAGCGTAGTCGGCGGGCACCACACCGGTGTTCATTTTGGTTACCTTTCTTCTGTCTTTTTCACGTTAGCGTTGACCTAGATGGTGTGTTGATTTCTATATCATCAGTTGGCGCTGTTATATGGAAACGATCACGAATTTGATTGTTCTACACAAAACATGATGCACCTACTATCTGGGCCAGAGATCGGAGCTAGTCAAGACCCTCCTACCAGCCACAACCCGCCATCCGATCAGGATCGTCCTGCTAGCCACAACCTTCTAGCCGGTCATAGTAATCAATTCGTTCTCGTTAGTTATCATTTAAAATAAAACGAAGTGTCTGCTTTCTGTCAAAATTTAAAATGATAGAAACACCCTTTATTTCATTCGTTGCATCATAAAGGACCAAAATACCCATTCTTACTAAACACATACTTTATACTACAACTATCTAAATACATTATATTATATAATAAGTTAGTAATTATATAAGAAATATATTTTATAATAAATAATTTATTACAAAATAATATACCTATATAAAACACATAATATGAAATTTGAGACTTTAATTAAATATTATAAGAATATTCATAATATATTATACAATAAATATATAATATAAGCTATATAATATGGAAAATAGTCTAATATTTGTGTATAATATGTATTATATATAGTATATTTATTTTATTGCATAATATGATGTATATTTACGACTCGAGGTCATATAAGATAGATGCAACGATAATGACAATTACGATATAATGTATATATAATTAACTTTGTTATTATTAGCTAATATGTATAATATAATTTTATAATTAATATATAACATTGCAAACTATATAATCTATTATATTAAAAATAAATAATAATTTATGATATTTTGATACTTAATAAACTATGTAAATACAAAATTATATTGGTGTATTTTACGGGGTGGTTTCATCGTACATGGGGTAAAGTGCAAAAAAATAAAAGTACACGGAGTTTTTTGAATTTTATCTTTAAATTTGTTTAAATAAGAGGGAGGACATTTTGATAATTTCATAGCACTGAAGATTTAATAATACAAAATAAAATGTAAAAAAATAAAAGTACAGGAGTTTTGTAAATTTAACCTTGTTCTTTTAGATCAGTAAAAGTGAATAATTTGATAATTAGCTACAAAGCATTAACATTAAGGAAGATTAATTATAATATAATTTTTGATTCAACATCTCACTTCCATTAATTTATTATGTTATACGAACTTATCCTTATTTTCAACACATGAAAAATTTCCAACTTTGGACGAAAGGGTTGCTTACACTGTTACACTGTATATGTAATATGTATAGACGGAAAACAAGGCGGCAAACGCTAGAGAGCGCCGTGTGTTAATCGCTATTCAATCATCCAATGCGACGCTGTTTTTTCTGCTTCGAAAGTGGAAACCATTTGATAGAAACAGCCTCAAGGCGGTGCTCTGCACCCCCAAACAAATAACCTCCCATGTTCTTCTAATTTACGCACCCAACCCCTCTCTCTCTGTCTATATAAGTGTAACCACATTACAACACTTCGTTTGAATGTCGGTATCGCAGAGAATCATCTGCGTTTTCACTCTCATAGTTTCACATTATCCTTCTCCTTTTTCTTCTCTCAGTTCCAGAACCACCTTCTTTCGCTCTCCGATCAACCTATATCGTTCCCTCAGATTCTCTTCCTCAGTCTCTCGTTCAACCATGTCGCAAAATCAGGTATTACACACTCATAAATATATATGTGTATTTATATTAGGGCGATTATACAATATTGTTTTTAAACTTAAATGATAATTAGTCACCTGTATTGTTACGTGTATCGCAGTAGAAACAGTTTTATTTTCTGATAATTCATTTATCTTTCTTGGCATGATTTTCAATTTATCTATTTACAAAATCAGGTATTACACACTAATACATACACTAATACATATACATATATGTGTATTTATAATACATATACATATATTAGGGCGATTATACATGTATCGCAGTAGAACATTTTATTTTCTGATTGTTACTGAATCTTTCAACGCGTAATTCATCTATCTTTCATTTTCAATTTATCGATTTACAAAATCAGGTATTACACACAAATACATATACATATACATATATTTGTATTTATGTACATATACATATATTAGGGAGATTATACAATATTGCTTTTAAACCTGAATGATAGTTAGGCACCTGTATTGTTACATGTATCACAGTAGAAACAGTTTTTGTTTCTGATTGTTGCTGAATCTTTCAACGTGTAATTCATTTATCTTACTTGGCATGACTTTCAATTTATTGATTTATTTTTTCCCCTCTTTAGTATTCGAACACTAAGGTTTTCTGATTATTGTTGTTGAATCTTTCAATGTTCAATTCATTTATCTTTCTTGGCATGTTTTTCAAATTATCAAACAATCTTTGTCCTTAATATTGTTCGAACATCAGAATCATTTTGGTAATGTTTGCACCTCTTTTTGTTGTATATAATACAGGATATCTTATGATGCGTCTTTTCCTTTTTTAAATTTGTTTTCGTATTTGAAGATATTTGGTTGTCTTTGTAGTGGTTTTGTCTGGTGTTCTTAGGTACTCCATTGGTATTTGAAATTTTCACTCTCTGTTTGTTTAAAAGAAGAAAGTCTAACTTCCGAAAAGAAGAAGAAGAAAGTCTAATACTTATGTTGATTCTATTGCAAGTGTTCACCATCTTCTGGTTATTATTAATGTATTGATTGATTTTTGGCTAATTCCATTGGGATTGTATCAACTCGTTGAAATTTTTATCTTTATTTTTTGGTTATTACTTTTTCGAGCATAAGATTGATAATTTCTCATTACCTTTTATTCTCTACTGCTTTTGTTAATTTATTATGGATATATCATATATCTGATGTCTACTGTTTTCTTGATGGTGCCTTTTTAGTTCTGATTGATATTTGATGCAATTTTTACACAGGATTTGTAAGTTGTTCTCTATGAAGTAATTTGGGAATTGAAAATTTTCTTAGTTCGCGTTTTGAACTATAATGAAAATCAAATCATTGGAATTCTATCATTCTTTGTTTGCATTTTGGACTACAATGAATGTCAAAATTTTGTATTATCATTCTTGGTTTGCATTTTGGACTATAATGAAAATCGAATAACTGAAATTTTATCATCCATGTTCATATTAATAATTTTGATAGTGCGGGCTTATAATGAATGATACTAATGGGTTCAGAGTTGGTTTTTTAGGTTTTATCTTCTAACTGGGATATGACTGTACGAGTAATTTCTTGGTTTATTCTATGTTATGCAGCAAAGGGGGGGTTATAAAGAACCGAGATGGAAAGAAAAGCCAAATTCGACCAGGGAGTCTCAAGCCACAGAGAGTGACGGATTTGGTGCATTGAGCATTGCTGAAAACAACGGGCAAACCATTGATGCGGTCTCATCTATGCAGTTTGGAAGTGTTGGACTGGCTAACCACAGCCCCGTGCAAAGTCAAAAAGCCATATGGAAACCCAAGTCATATGGAACAGTAAGTGGAGGCACAGCTGAGGAAGTTGAGAAAGTGTCCACCAGTCAATCGGCAGTTGAATTCCATAAAAATGAAGCTCAGGCAGCGGCAGCTGAAAACAGCAGTGCTGGTTTGAGTAAGTTATTCAATGGCAATCTGTTGGAGAAATTCACTGTGGACAACTCCACATATTCTCTAGCTCAAGTAAGAGCTACCTTTTATCCCAAGTTTGAAAATGAAAAGTCTGATCAAGAGGTAATTGCTTTTACAGTTTTGTGGTTCCAATGAGTTTTGATGTCACTAATAATATGCTATTGATTTTTTGGACTGCAAAATTACCTATTACTATGTTTTTCCAGGCAAGTATTGAAGATATTGAAACAGGATAGCTGCATGCTGTTTTTCTCTTATGTATCTTCAGTATTTTGGTGACTACTTTTTCACTAAATGAAAAAAAACATTGATGCACCAATTGCTTATTCTATTCAAACTAATTTGCAATTTGTTACATACATGTCATGACCTCATGACCACAGTGTTTCTTGATGGGATGAACTTGGAAAATTTGGTGGTATTAATATATATCACGTCGCATTTTCAGAAACTGAATGGTGACATGAGTTCTGCTGTGTATTTTATAACTTCTCAACCTTTCAAGCTTATACATGGTTAATACAAGTAAGAGCAGAAAAAATATCTGCTATGGTTTAACACCAAATGGGTACACTCCATTCCCTTCCTTCCATATCTTTTAGAAGTATAGAAAACGTCCAAGTTTCCCTTAGGGTGTAAAAGGGCCCATGCCACTCAATATAATCCTTATCCTTTCATTTGATATAGTCTTGAAGTTAATTTGTAAGGATAACCTGGTAGAATTTTTCCAAATGGTCCTGTGAAACCATTCTGTCCGCCAGTTTTTCCTGTGAAGCAATTCTGTTTTCCAGTTTTTCCTGTTAAATGATCCTATGGTTATTCTACTTTATTATTTGTATGCATTTGTAAAAAGCGTTAATGTGAATGGATGAACCAATTTGTGGGTGTGTTTTCTTTCCTTTTTTTTTGTGGTAAGTGTGCTTCAGGTCATATCTTAAGGAAGATAAACTAGTTTTTAGATGAATTGGAACCAGAAGTATGGCAGGGCAGTGTATACCCTTCATATCATAAGAGTGTATTCTTATCTGGTCTCATATCAAGTATTAATTATTAGAACATGTATTTTGTTTTTTGGTCTAGTAAATTTGACGTTATTCATTTGAAAATATGCATTATCATAATGTCCTACCCTTGATGTTTGTTTTTGAAAAGCATTATGTAATTGCTTCTGCTATTTCAATAGATGATGCATCTGTTCCCTCTTAAAACTATACTTGAGTTTTGACATTTTTCATTTTTGTTTTGTTTCCATATGTTTCAGGTTAGGACAAGGATGATAGAGATGGTGTCCAAAGGGTTGGCTACCATGGAGGTGGGGGCCTAATACTCTTTGTTTTACTTGGAATAATTACCTCTTTACAATAAAGTTTTCACTTTTTGCATCAAAAGCCTTAAATTAATTTTTTTCTAAGTATTTATTTAACTATATCTACTTTTTTGTCGTTATACTATATGTATGTATTTTAAATCTTGTTCATTTGGTTTACTGATTGATTCCCCACTAGACTCAGTTTTTGAATGGATATTGCTGCATAGGTGTTGATTGGGTGGTTTCTTTGCTAATAACGTGCAGGTCTCACTTAAACACTCTGGGTCTCTTTTTATGTATGCTGGTCACGAAGGTGGAGCGTATGCCAAAAACAGCTACGGGAATATGTATGCTTAGGATTCATGATCTTTTACCTTCCCCTCCCCCCCTCTTTTTTTTTCTTCCCCTTTTTCCTTCTTAATTTTTTTTTTTGGGTGTCCACTTTCATTTATCAGTGCTTACTTCTACTATGGGTGTGTGATAGCTGTTCTTGAGAGTAAAGTAAGTTGCAATGAATTTTGTAATGTTGCTAAATTTGTAATATTGCTAAATATTCACAATTCATAGTAGGTTTATGCTTACAAGGTAATAATGCTACGGCATAGCTATGGAGCCATAGTGTGGACTGTGGCAGTAAGAAGAAATTAGTAGGTGAGGCATGGCCATAAGTGTGACATCTGTTTGCTCACAAATTATACCACTCACATCTTACCCTTTTTATGTAGAAATTTGATTACTTTGTGCAGTGGGTCCATTATACATCCTACGTACCAACATTTATTATGATATGATATTTTGGTCACAAAGTTACGCACGATATGTATGTTTTATGCAATATAATCCAAGCTTTGGTTCGTATATTTGATCCGTTTTAATGGAAGTATATGTTTGTGGGACATCCTCTCTCTCTCTTCCCTGACATGTTTAGATGTGTGGGCTTTCCACTAGATGACATAATTCTATTGAGAGGATCTAAAGCCACATTTGGTATATTGCAAAGCAAGAATCTTAGGTATCTGGTGTGGGGATTATAAGTAATACAATTTTATCTGATGATTAATACAAATAAAATGTATAGTTCAGAAATCTTATCACATCATCAATTGTTAAATAAGCAATAGATAAGAGGGTAATTATTGGAAGAAACTTTTGATCCACCTTCACCAATATGGCTTTGGATTATAGTCTAAATTAACGTAAAACTATGCTAAACTATTGTGGTTCACACCAAAGGTTGTAGTCTAGTGGTATTTTTTCACCTTCCAAAGTGGAAGGTTGAGGGTTCAAGTTACCATAGGAGCAAAAGTGGCTGTATATATATATATATATATATATTTATAGATATTATAGCTCACAAGTTCTCTTTATGTTACTACTTTGATGACTTGGTGTCTTTTGTTATTGTAGTTATCATGGTCAACTTCGTTATTTGTTGTTGTTGTTGTCATTTCGGTTTGTTTTGTAGGTTGCTGAATGTTATGCTTTCGGTGCAGATACACTGCCGTTGGTGTTTTTGTTCTTGGAAGGATGTTTCGCGAGGCATGGGGCAGTGGAGCCAGCAAGAAGCAAGCAGAGTTCAATGACTACCTTGAGGTATACTATCATTTATGAAATGCCATTATTAGATGGTGTAAGATAACTGAGGATACAAATGGGGATGTAGTTAAGATTGAAGGTCAAGAGATATCAAATAGTAAATTGTTCTGTTCTGGGTTTGATCATTCATGGAGAGTGTGAGGTTGGAAATGAAGTTCTCCATAGAATTATTGAATAGATTTGCTACTACAATCATTCCCCCCTTCCACCCCGACAACGTGTAGAGCTGTCTTTTAAAGTGTGCAAATTCCAGAAGTATTTTTTTTCCCCATGAAGAGCTTTAACATTATGTATTTCAAGTTTTCAACCAATAATGATTACTTATAATTCAAGCACGTGTCATTACATTTATTTTCTTTTGGAATCATACAGTTCTTCAGTTTGTATTCTGCTTCTCAATATAAGAATGTTGGCTTTCAGGCTGATAGTCTGCATTCACGTTCTATATGTTTTATGTTCATTTCCATGCTATTACAGCTATCAATGCCAGAATATTCTTAGGACATGTATAGTATGTTATTATTAAGTTTATTTTTGTGGTCTGTGAAATTATATAACTGCCGGACTCTTCCAGAGAAACCGTATGTGCATATCAATGGAACTGGTTACTGCTGTTTTAGGAGACCATGGACAACGCCCCCGAGACGATTACGGTAAAGTATCCTTTTTACCTCTTTTCGATAGAGTAGCCTGTCAAGAAGACTACATACTTCATGACTATGTATTGATACCTAGCATCATTCTGTTCCTGTCATTTATTTTATTCATGCAAGTGAAGCAATATCGTAACTTTAGGAGATATTTTTTTTTTATTCTAGCGCCTTAATACTTGGTCCTATCTTTGGCAGTGGTAGTGACAGCAGTCACAGAACTTGGCAATGGAAAACCGAAGTTCTACTCAACTCCTGAGATAATTGCTTTTTGTAGGAAATGGCGACTACCAACAAATCATGTGTGGTTGTTCTCCACGAGGTGATGTTCTAAGAGATTTTTTAGTTTAAAGATGTGCTATATCTATAACTATTGGTTCTTTAGTTGTGTTGAATCTGCTGATATTGTGGAATGGGTTAAGCCTTGCATATGAGTTTCTGTTTAACTTGTGCTATTTCTGCAATATATATTGCTTTCAAAATTTAGGTGACCTTTTGCCTAACAATTTTAAATTTGAAGAAATTTTAAGAATTCCCCGGTCTAATTGGATCTGGTCAATTCCAATCTACTTTAGTATATATGAATCTAAAATTTCACATTTTCTCGTGCTGAATTTGTTTGTTGCGAACATAATAGTGACATGAGGTTGAAGATGTGGATCTGTATAACCAGGAAATGTGGCTATGAAAAGGAAAAGATCAATCTGATCATTTTTAGTTCTGTGCATGACTACCAATACACATTCAATTTCCACGATATGCTAATGTCTTCTTCAATGTTCTAAATGAAGATCCTTCTTTTTGAGCGTCATTGCCCAGTTTGCCACGCTCCCAGTTTGCCAATAAGTTTGACATAAAATATTAGTCAGTTGTGTACCACTGCCACTGACAATAACATCATCATCTGGTTTATACATGTGGCTGTTTCTCTCATCTGCAGTTTCTTCTTTTAGTTCTTTATCTACGTTTTTGTTTTGTTTTTGTTTTTGATATATAAAAATTCACTGAAGGGTGTCAAGGGGGTGCACCCATGCAGACACGAAGTATGCATGGCCAAGTTATGCAAAAACTATACCCTCATGGCCTCATGTCACCTGAAAACTCTACAAAAGAGGTGTATGTAATAGAGGATATTTGTGTATGGAAAGATACAAAGATCTTAAAAAAACTTCAGCTTCAAAATCAGGACTTCCATGCCCTAAAAACCATCTGTTGTTTTCTTTTAAAAAGCACTGCCATGACCAGCCTTCCGTATAGGATGGGGTCTCCTCAGTCTACCATTGCTTTGGCCGCCATGGCGGAGTGAGGTAAGACCCGACGCACTACCAAAAAGGTAAAGAAGAAAAGCCCACAACTCATTAGCAACCAAACAATATACTCGCAAATGGAAAGTGTCTTTCACCATTCTTATACATTACAAGTCTTTAATGATACATGATGCCTCTTTACTAAATTATCGTATGCAATTGCAACGGTGGACAATGCAACATCATATATTCTGCTGCTTTCAGAACAGTCCTTTTATTGACTTCAGTTTTTTTTGTATAATGTGAACTATCTCTGCTAGAGCTTTTATGACACATGGGCAAATATGTTTTTTGTGAATTTGATTTAGACTTTAATCACTAAAAACAAAAGAGTTGATTTTTGACTTCAAGAATGGACTTATAGGGGAATTTCTCATAAAAACTCTTAGCATATACAGTTTTGGCATGAACCTATACTCTGCTTCTTCGATGAGCCTTTCTCAGCAAAGTTTCAGTGCAAAGGATTTGGGTTCACTACCTTAACCGTGAAAATTTCATTCTCATTGTTTTTATTGATGCCTTCATCATACCATCTATATGTAGGTCGCTCATTTTGAAATGAGGCAAAGCGCGATTATCATCCCAGACCATTTAGTCGGCTACCTGTGCTTCCAATTCTTTTTTTCCTTCTTGGGTTACATTATGTCAGGGTTGTCCCAACCTATTTCAAGTGCAGAATAATCCCCACATATGCATGCAAACAATCATGATTTTAGTGCATTAGGAAAGCCCACCAGAGCCAAACCTGAGATGCCAGGTTCATTGGGGGGATCAGAGTTCAGAAATGAATGGACAATCTTTCATGGTGTTGTCATGGGCATTTCCTTTCTTTTTTTTTTTGGTGTCTGTGCGGGGGGGGGGGGGGGGGGGGGGGGAGTTCAGAAATGAATGGACAATACTTCATGGTGTTTTTGCAGTTTGTTGATAGGAGAATTAGTTGACATTAAATTGGAATGTTTGGATTAAAATTTTGTTCCTGGTAAACCTTCGTCATACCTCTTGATCATTGTAATTTTAGTTCCAATGTGCACTTCGATGCTTACTTTTCATTTAAGTTAATGTTAAGTTTTACTGCTTCAGTGAAAAGAAGATATTTTGGCATTAGTGTTACAATGTTTTTTCTGCTAGAATATTAATTTGTCATAAAGTTCGACTATTGAGACTGATGTTATTGTCACTGATGCACTGTTATTTGATACTCAAGGAAATCTGTGACATCATTTTTTGCTGCCTATGATGTACTCTGCGAGGAAGGTACAGCAACAACCGTATGTAAGGCTCTTGATGAAATTGCAGATGTATCCGTTCCAGGTAGAATTTAAGTGTGAGGCTCATTGATCTTTTATTTTCTGATTCTGCATTTTTACTTTCTTAATTGAGTTGTTATTTTTGTAAAATTTGCATACCAAACAAGGGCCATTCATATCTTGCATTGTATGAAAAAAAAATTGTTTATTCAGCCTATAAAACACAAACAATGCCACCATTTCTTTTTTGGCCAGCTGTGCTGCTTATAGCCTCGTACTGTTTTCATAATCTCTATCACATCACGTTTCCCTGCATTATATCCCCATTTTGTCGTCATCACTACCACCACAACCACCTTTCTTACACGATTACCGTAGACATCACTGCTGCATCTTAATTCCCACCTATCTCTATCAGTGTGGCCGTGACATACTATAACCATGACCCTATCCAGCTCTGTAAAACTACCTTCACTATCATCTCCACCATGACACTTGCTTGACCATCATTGGCACCAATCCCACAAAATGGGTTTTTGGCCAGTTTATGCTTTTACCAAACATCCTTCTACAGCCTCCAGTGCCTTGTTCTCCAAACTGCAGGTTGTTTTCTTTTCCCCGTTTGTACTATTACGAAGAACACTGTCCATATGTTCAAGAAATGAGTTTGGGTGAGACTTAACCCCTTACCTTCTTCTACATGAGATCCCTCTGGGCTACCAGTTCGGCTAAGTCCTCTTGGTAAATTGCAGTTAAATATGCTGACGGTGTTGGTATAGTTTTTCATTTTACTATGTTTTGTAAGTGGTTGTCATCTATATTATGTGGACTAGTGTGTGTCTCAGGTTTGGGCATGTGTTCAATTGTCCAAGCACATGGGTTGCAGCCATTTTTTTTGAACTTTTAATATTTTTTTACTTTTTGGAGTACGTAGAGTTCAACAAAGATACTATACTTGTTTTGAAGCAATAATATAATGAATGGAACATAATTTGATATGCTTACAAGATGGATGTTTAACCTGATACGTGAAAAGCATAAATCACGTCCATATATATCCCCTAGTGTCATGAGTTCGGCATGGGAACTTCAAGCATTTAGATGGTTTTTTTATGTAACACAGATTGTCATGTCTGATGGGTACTTCAAGCATTTAGAAGAGTTCACATAACATAGATATGTAACATTTGGTTGTCATTTGTCTGAGCTGGCAATGTGGTTTCTTTTTTAAGTCAGATTTTTGAGAGGTATGCTGAGTATTGAAAAGCCTTTGAATTGATATGCAGGATCAAAAGACCATATTACGGTGCAGGGTGAAATCTTGGAGGGTCTTGTGGCTCGTATAGTAGGCCATGAGAGCTCTAAACATATGGAACAGGTTTTGAGAGATTTTCCTCCACCACCCTCCGAGGGAGGTATGCTTATTTTATCCTTTATGCTTAAGATACTCTGGCCGAGTAGCTAGATTCTTAGTGCCATCAGTTGCATCGGTTTTTATGCTATAAGCAATTTCAGTTTGATTTGTTTTATTGTTCATTTGTTCTTTCTGAATGCTTGATGTGTTTATCTTGATATTTGTTATTGAAACTGCTGTGAGCTTGTTTTTGGGATTTGTGTTGGTGCACTCTTCTTTCTTTTGCTTGAGTTGTACCTTTTTTGTTATGTTTGTTTAGTTTTTATTTTTCTTCCTTATATACAGTTTTCTCCCTCTCTCTTCTTTTTTTCTTTTTTTATTTAAATTATAGGTTTGGTTATTGTATTGTGTAGTCTCTTCCTAATTTTGTATTGTATGTCAGCTGGCTTAGATTTGGGACCAAGTTTGCGGGAAATATGTTCTGCAAATAGATCAAATGAAAAGCAGGTAACATTGGAGTGCCTTTAAATATGATATATGATGTCCAATTCGCAGGTTTGCATTTGATCATTGACATTTGAGGTGAGAAGTATCATTTAATTGTTGATTTATATTTCTGACTATACTACTGCAGCAAATAAGAGCACTTCTTCAGAGTGTTGGCACCTCATTCTGCCCTGATTATTTGGATTGGTTTGGAAATGAGACCGCTGCTGTGCATTCAAGAAATGCTGATCGTTCTGTTCTTTCAAAATTTTTACAAGCACATCCTGCTGATTTTTCTACCACCAAATTGCAGGTCTGGCTTACTTGTTATAAAATTTTCTTAAAAGATTGGAATTCTCATCACTTTTACTAAATGAATTTTATAACACCTTTGATAGTAGTGGTGCATCTGTTGTTTGCTTAGTTTCAAATTCATTTCATAGAGTATTTGCACATATCATGTTTCAGCTACTTATTCGGTGATCTTTACTTCTTGATCTTTGAGACTTTGAGAATATAATATATGGCTATTTGATGATTTAAGTGACTGGCTGTCAAATCATACTTCCAAGTTCATTGAGCCTATCCATATAGGTCTAAAGTTGCCAATCTCTGTTTTTTTATTTTTCTTGTCTAACTCGTCTGATATTCTGACTCAGGATAGACTTCCTGTATTATTAATTTCATTTTTTATTAAATTGAGCAGGAAATGATTCGTTTGATGAGGGAGAAGCGTTATCCTGCTGCTTTTAAGTGTTACTATAACTTCCACAAAATCGGCTCTGTATCTAGTGACAACCTGTATTTCAAAATGGTCATCCATGTGCACAGCGATTCAACTTTTCGACGATACCATAAAGAGATGAGGTTTGCTTAATTTGTGAATTAGTAACTTACAATCTCTTTTGAGTGACAGAAAACATGGTTTACGTGATTTGTTATAATGCTGTGGTATGCACATCCTTTGTATCTTCTAATTGAAGAAATGCGTGGCAAGTTTCAGGTACAAGCCAGGATTGTGGCCTCTATATCGAGGTACGCGCACCTTTCTTGCAATTTTTTTATTTTGTTTTGGTTTTCTGATTTAAAAAGTTCTGTCCTCACAATCCAAAAAGAGTCATGGTACTGGTTCTTATTAATTCATTAGTTAGATCGAGCATCATGGTATATGAAGGAGCTGAGATCCTCTTCTGGCTTTAGCAAATTTCATCTCTTATAGCTTTCTGCAGTTGTTTATTGTTGTGTATTTTGTGAACAAATTTTTTTTTTCAAAAATTAAAGTGAGGGCATATCCGCACTGTTCATAACTGAAATGGTGAAGAATCATTTCCAATAAGAGGCAAAAGAAGCAGCCAAAAGGCAAAGAAAAGAAAAATAGTTACAGTTAAAGTTGAAAGGATCTTGTGTTTGTAGAAGTAGAGAGGAAGAAGAAGAAAGGAGAAGAAGAAGAATACCGTACAAGCTTCACATTCTAAGACAGGCACATGACTCATAGTAGGGGAATAGCTAATTGTTACTTTGCCAAAGACGGTGGCCTAAACGAAAATGTCATTGAAGAGGCGAGATTGTAGCGCTGAAAAGCTGATGACAAGGTAGAACGATAAGGTTCACTGTGATTTGTATCACCACAATGATCACACTTTCCTGTCACCACAACCACTAGAATGGCCACCACCACAGGAACCACCACGAAAACCACGACTACCATGAGAACTACTACGACCTCCACTGCTAAAGACTAATGCAGAAAACTCTATAAGAGGTACAGTAGAGCTTTGCCCCAGAGATGATCTCAATAGTCGTGAATAAGCATTGGTCTAAACTAGATAGCAATGAAGCAACCATAAACTCCTCCCAGTGCAGCTTTTGCTGCTCTAAATCAGTAGTAAACGACCGACATTACTTTGGTGTGAATATGACTCTGCGAGAGTCCCAAATCTTCTTAGAGCACAATTTTCAAATTCCTTCTTGTCGGAGGGATGATTTTCAATCAAGTATTTCAATTTCCTTCGCTCACAATCCTCAGAAACTCAAGTACCAATACAAGTCTTAGAAGCAGATTATATCCCAAATCGCAACAAAACAGTCCAAACAGCCTCAGTAGAACCTCGTTTTGGCCAAAAAATCCAATTCAAATGCAATGAATGAACAAACCACCAAGTAAGTTCCTTTATGGTCTAGACGAACCCTTTGGGAGAGATTTCAACAAAAAAAGACCAGCCAAAAAGGCTCCAGAATTCAGATCGAAAAATCTTGGGTTGAAATTCCTCAAAAAGTTTTGAAAACTACATTCAAACAACTTCAAAATGCTAAACAAATACTACCATGATTACCAGAAAATTCAGGCGAGCCAGTTGGTATGGTCATCGACCTTTAGATGCTGATGTCAGCGTATGGACACTGATGTCAACCTCTTCTGGTAGTTGGATGACAAAACAATTTTGGCACTTGAGAAGAGGAGGGAGGGAACCTCTTCTGGTGTTTGACAATTTGGCTCTGATACCAAGTTAAAGTTGAAGGATCTTGTGTTTGTAGAAGTAGAGAGGAAGAATAAGAAAGGATGAAGTTGGATGACAAAACAATTTTGGCACTTGAGAAGAGGAGGGGAGGGGTGCGAAATTTTTTTATCAGTTGTCTGCCTCTTCTATTGCTAAAAATTCTGTTTGGGATGTGTTTGCTGCTGTTGGATTTACTCTTGAGGGTTGGTTTGAGTTGTAACTGATCTTTTTAATATATAAAAAGGTGAGAGGTGTGTGAACATAATAAATTCTCATCCTTTACATTCTTTATTTATTTTTTATCTTTTGCCCACGCCGGGGCTCCAATCCCTCCCCTCCTCTTTGAGGGTGGGGAGTGTTAGACATGAATTACGTAGGAAGGAAGACTAGAAAACACGTTCTTAACCAGTCTATCTTCTAAATCTCCGTTCCGACTTTCATCACTAATTGGTTGGACACACTTGCAAAAGGATGGGAGGCTTTGGAGAGGAATTCATTTATTACTTTGTTGATCTGAAGATTCTTTGCTCCTCCTCACTAGGATGGAGGTTTGGGGGTCTTGGGTTTTAAGGTTGTTTGACTAAAAGGAGCAGTTCCTAGATTTTGGGGATCACTATTGTTAGGAAGGCGATGTTGGCAGATCATTTTGCTTACTTAGGACTATTATTGTGTTTCGGAATTTTGAATTCCAAATGTGCATACAAGATCAAGAAATGGAAGAGGTACTGGGTTCTTTTGAAGTGAAATGGAGAGCCTCAGCGTTGGTGCAATTCGATGTTAGCGCATACTACAAAGTAAGGATTATGGAGAACATGCGCGCACCTATGGTGGCCTTATTTGCTCACTTAGGCATACTGGGTTTTGGAATGTTGGCATTTAAGATTAGGAAATGGTTTGGGTGGTGGGTATTTTTGAAGCCTGTATGGGATGCACAAGGGAAGTGGACAAGTTGGGATGGATTGCTTTGAAGTAGCAGCGGTTTGATGTTAACTCTTACTACAAAGTTCTTATTAGAACATTAGATACATATTTTTCTTGGAAGGGGTATGGAGAAAGTAGGAACCTCCTAAGGTGGCCTTATTCCCTTGGATGGCGTTGCATGGGAAAATTCCAACAATTGATGAGTCGAGGGAGAGGAAAAATTGTAGCAACCCAATATTTACATCTGTAAGGAGGTGAAATTGGTGGATTTCATGTTTATGCATTGTAGAGTCGACATTTCAGTCTGGGCTTTGTTGCTGAACCTTTTTTGGTTGCATCAAGTGTTTTTTAGTTCGAGTGCTAGGTCTCTGAATCCTCTCGTTTTAGTTCTTTGTGTTTGCTAGCTAGTTCAATGTAAACATAACCTCCAACTTGTTCAACTAGATCATATAGGGTGCAACTATGTATTGTGCAATAATAAATGGGTAGAATCATATATGTTTTATCTGTAAATCAAGTAGCCCACTATCGCATGAAACCCGAATACTAAATACTTGATATGGTTAAAAATATGATCTATTGTATAAGACCATGATATGATATAAAGCATGTCTAGAAATGGGTCTTAAAAAAAACAAAAGAAATCAATATTGTGTGATTAAATAATAAAAGATATGAGTGTGCTTTCCTAAATCTGGAGTCCAAACCTGGAGTCCATGGAGAAGTGCTTAGGAATTTATGTGCTCTTGATTAAAAGGGGTCTCACTTGTCATAGAATTAGGCATTCTTATGAACATGGATTCTAGTATACAAGTAGTCAGGTTCTGTTGTTCAGTTGTACAGTTTTCTTCATACTTCTAACAGACGTAATATACATGAGTTGCATCCATCTCCTTGGCACTTGTTTATGCATTATATTTTTGCTTATTAAAGAAAGACTTTTATCAGGAAGTGACAACATATTGTCTTTGATCCAAGCTTCAACAAAATTTGATAGGATTTGGGCAACACTGTGTTAATTAAATACACTCCACTGTTGTCACGGGAGATGTGCTAAACCACAGGAGTTGAGAGTAATACACTTACAGATCATTTTTGGCTCCTCTCCAATGTCAATCATGGATTTCAAAATTCACTGAAATTGAAATAGTCAAGAAACAAAAGAAATTTTGATTTGAGGTGGATGTGTTCTCCATAAGCAAATCTTCCATATCCTTATTTGAAGTGATGTTAAGGGACTGTTAGTGGTCCGTGTTATACCGATGCGATGCATATATTATTCACAAGTGAGGGCAAAACAAAAGTATAACACAGGGATCTTGTGGAATTTTGTGCATATAATAATTTGCTGCATTAGCATATATGTGTTGCTATCTCTTTGCTATAAGATATGATCTGTTGATTTACTTCCTCCCAGGTTTTTTTGTTGACATAAATATATTCAAGGCGAACAAGGATAAATCTGCTGAAATTGAAAAAACGGGCAATGATATGATAAAAAATATCAACTGTGGAAATGGAGAGTTAAGAAAAGATGGTTTAGCTGATGAAGATGCAAATTTGATGATCAAAATGAAATTTCTTACATACAAGGTATGCTTGCTTATGCAAAAAGTTTGTTGTAGATAAAAATATGTATTTGATGAGTATGTTTTTGTTACCTGGTAGAAATGTATTCATGTCTGTAGAGTTTATAATTTGAAATATCTGGTAAAAAGATAACCCTTTGTATATATTTTTTTTCCTTCAAACCTTTATTGTTGAAAGAAGAGGCTTGTAATCCATAGATAGGGTGTACCCGTGTGGGGATAGAAAAGATATTATTGATCTTAAATGGTAGGATGGTATGCTACTTTAATATGCTTTCATTGATGAGTTCCCCTTTCAATTTATGGCATTACTTTTGGCATATGCAATAGACCATTTATGAGGGGTCACCTAGGAAGCACGAACACGGCGATACGGAAAATCTCAAAAAAATAGAATACGGACACGGAAAGAATACGTTAAAAAATATATAAATAAAAATATAATATTATTAAGAAGTTCATTCTATCATTTAGGCAATAAGCATTGCTACTTAATTTTTTAGTTTACCACATAAATATCCATCCATTTAGATTATTAATCTATTGTTTGGGGCTTTTAAAATCTTTTTTTTTTATTACAATTTGACCCTCATCTTTTAACCCATAAACTTTTAATACTAAAATTTGACCTGCCTTTTAAGACAAAAAAAATTTCAAATTTGCCAAAAACGTATCATAGCCATATCCTAAACGTATCTTGCGTATCCTAGCCGTATCCGAAATTAAAAAAATTATTTAAAAAAATTGGATACTTCTCTGGAGTATCGGACGCGTGTCTGCCGTGTCCCAGCCATGTCCTTGCCACTTCTAGCCGTGTCCGACACCTCCACGGCACCCCCAAGAGATGTGTCTGTGATTACTAGGGTACCGACAATGGGAGAGTCAAGATAGCTTGGGTTTGATTTCCGGTCACAGGCGGGACTCTTCTTGTCTCTTCGACGGTACACCTTGAGTCCCAAGAATGTTGTGGGTCCATCACGCTAGGAGCTTGGGGTTTGATTTCCACTGGGATTCTTGCTTGGGTTCTCAAAAGGGGGTTAGGGTTTGTGATTAGGGTTACAAATTGATGGGCCAGTGGGACATGATGCAATTTGGTGGTCTGTTTTCGTCGCCGTCAGGATGATTGTGCGACAGGTGGGCTGCTGATTGTAGGGAAGGGTAATATGATCAGGGTAATTGTGGTTTCTGAGAGAAGGAAGAAAAGGTGATTGAGAGAGTGAGAGAGGGAATTGCAAGAGCATAGACGTTCGCAATCGTTGAGGAGATTGTCTGCCTGGACGTTCAGGATGATTGTCGGTGGAATCTTTGTGTGCTGCAGTTGGCGATCGGGATGAGAGCTGCCACTGTGTGGAAACAGTGATAGGTTGGTTTTTGACATAAATCTATTTTAACGGTGACTGACATTTTTCTTTAGGATTGGTGAGAGTCATAAATATTGAACATTGATATACATATTAGCTATTGATTTATTTTGTAGGTTTGGATGATGTTATATGATAACACCACCACGGTGTCTATCTGAGCACACTCACTTAATGGGGACCAACTAGATAATGACATTTTTCTTTAGGAATGGTGAGAGCTTGAATATTGAACATACTTTGACAAATATATATAGCTGTTCATTTCTACTTGGGCGTATTGACAACGTTATATGATAACCCCACGACTCCCATTGAGACGTGAGGAAAAAAAAATGGAATACACATGCAGTCATGAAATCATGAACCTTTGTGCTTAGGGCAGCTGGTCTAGAGCGCTTCTTTCACCCCGCTTCCTCCTTCCTTCGTTGCTTCACTCTCCTCCGCTATACCTCGCACTGATCTTCCTCCGCAGCTCTTGCTTCCTTCACTTACTGCCTTAGATAAGGGTTTTGGTGGGGAACTGTACGATCTTTCTGGGGAGCATAATTGACAGGAGATAGATTACTTACTTGCTTGACGATGGTTTGTTGACATGTCTAATTTAATAATCATCTCCCAATTATTTTGGGAAGACTAGTTAGGTGCTGTTATTTGTCAAATGTCTGCTGATTCAGTTGCATCTTTTCAAAATTTTCCATCTCTTTTGCTTTTCAACTCTGTATTGTTTGTTCTGTTTCTTGATGATTCCCTTGCGATTTGCCAAATAATTTTGATATTCATCACTCTTGCTCTGTTGCTGGACAGTTGCGAACTTTTTTGATCCGCAATGGCTTGTCTATTCTTTTCAAAGAAAGTCCAGCTGCATACAGGGCCTACTACCTGAGGTATGCTTGTGCATTTGCTTTAATTGAGTTGTGATTGTAAGCTGGAAGATTAGAGGGTGATCTTTGTACTGTTTTGTATGATATTATTTGTTTATCATATAAATAAAACCAATATATATATGAAATTTATGGTTAGTGAAGATGAATGATCAAAAACATCTATTCAACTGATGAGAACAGTGTTTGTGTGCACATATATGTGTATCTCATTTTGATTTTCAGAACGCAGGCACTAGAGCTTGAACTGGCAACTCCTGATCTTGGAGAATCATTATATTGGTTCTTTATGGTTTAGATTTGTCCACATATCTTGTTTTATTCTATGTCTAAACCTTGTAGCTATAAGATGTGGTTTGTGCATTTTAACCTCCACAATTTATGAATACTGACAACAATTTTAACATCACTATTTTGTTTTTAAAAGATTTTCAATGTGATGTAAAAGAAGTTTGTATTGTGTGTATAATGATTGTTAACCTACTTTGTTTTGGCATATGTTGCTACTCTTCTTCTTGTCATGACCCTTCTCTTTAAGGCAAAGAAGGTCTTTCTAGCATATTGTGGATTCATCTAGAGATTCTGGTTTTTCTGTTTCTTATATAAAGTTTCTTTGTAGTGATTGGCATTCCTGTTTTATGTGGGATAGTTTTTTTACAATGGCTTTTTTACATTATCTTTGTTGCTGTGTGATTGAAATTATCATGAAATGTGTCATTAGAAGGGGACAATAAAACAATTCAAAAGGTCATATTGATCTGTATCTCATTCGTCAGAAGCGGGATGGTTGCCATCATTATCGGCATAGTTCGGAGTTCTGAATTGTGGCATATCATGCGAATGTGCCTATTATAGCCTATAGACAAATACAAGTATTTCTACTTCCAGAAAAAGGAAGTAACCGTGGAACAACTGGAATTATGACAGTTTTTTTTTTATAATTATTATACTGACCATTCTCAAACCCATTATAAAAAAATTGATAAATGTTAACGTAATAGATGACCTTGGGAGTCTTCAGTATTAACCTTACCTATCAATGTATATCTAGAATTTTTTTTATGATATATATATTATGATCTTGTAAATGACTATATCTTGTACATTATAGGCAAATGAAAATATGGAACACTTCTCCAGGAAAGCAGAGGGAACTCAGCAAGATGCTAGATGAATGGTAATGCTACTCTGATTCTCTGTGTCCTTATTACATATTACTTGGTTTTACCTTTTTGAGATTATGGTTTGTGCAGCATGTGAAATACAAATTTTCCTTTGGGTTTAGGGCAGTGTACATACGAAGGAAGTACGGAAACAGGCATCTATCATCATCCACATACCTTAGTGAAGCTGAGCCTTTTCTTGAACAGTATGCAAAACGCAGTCCACAGAATCTGGCTCTCATTGGATCTTCTGGGAACTTTGTGAGAGCTGAAGATTTCTTGGCCATAGTTGAGGGAGGGAGGGATGAAGAGGGCGACCTCAACACAGAGAGGGAGATAGCACCAATGAGTCCCACTTCTTCAGTCAAGGACACCATTCCAAAAGAGGAGGGCTTGATAGTATTCTTTCCAGGTAAAAATTATGCCAATTGCCTGAATCACCATTGATTCTGCCTGTCATAAAATTCTTAGTGACGAGATTTTAATTGCTTGATCTACTTCTACATATAGATTAATGGGTTTCGAAAAACAGATACTGAAAATTTGGATGGCCTATTTTCAACAGATTGTTGAACTTCAACAGTGAGTTAATATGGTCAAACTTCCCTCGAGTTGATTTAAATGACTTTTTGCTACAATAGAAATTGTATTTTAGAGATCGAAGTCTCTATACATGAACCTGCTATTGTAGCTATACTAGAGGTGGGACGTGGGTGGGCATAACACGGGCAACCCGAGTCCCGCCCGAAAATTTTATGGATGTGGGCAAAGTAGGTATTAATCTAACTTTGACACGTTTGCTTTAAAATTTTAATTTAAAAAAATTATAATAATTGGATTTTAGTTAAACAAAAAAAAATAAAGAATGTAAGATTTTGAGTTGTTTTTTTTAGTGCTTTGATGTGAGACTTTATATTTTTATTATGTGAACTTTTTGGATGTGTTAAGATTATATAATCATTGCGAGGTCTGAGAAGGGTCAGATGTATGTAGTCTTATCTCCGCATGCGGAGAGACTAATTCCTTGTTTAAAATCTGTGACCTCCAGGTCACAATAGAGCAACCTTACCGTTGCGTCAAGGCTCGCCCTCATTTTTCTCACATGACATGAATAGTTTTATTTCATGTCAAATGTATGTTGTTATATAAAAGCCTTTGAAAATTTCGAAAAACCCGTGCAGTATGGCGTGGGTTGAGATGCATTCCGTGCAGTTTAGCACGGGCTGAGATGCGATGGGTTCCTCTGGACTTGTAATTTTTATTGCATGTACCGTGTTATTCAAGTCCAGGTTCCTGTCTGACTTGTATAATCCATAGAGAATCCAAAGTCTTAATTAGTAATGATGAATTACTTGTGTCCGAATTTGACTCGGACTTTGGCAGATAATTAGAACCATGTCAAATCCAATTTAAAATTCGGATTTAAAATTATAATCCAAATCTGTTAAAATGGATATTGATTCAAACCAGATCTTTGTGAAAACCCATTTATTTCTTGCCCTACATATGTATCGCATGCTTCTGTATCTTCTGTTTCTCAGATACATTTATCATGGGATACATGTCAATAATACATGCTGAAGTAGCTTTAAACATTATATTTTATGCGTCATGTTGATACTTTTTGCTCTAGAATTCGTTCCTGTACCTTTCTTCTTGACAACATTTCATCTTGGCCGAACAAAAGGAAATCAAATTGGAAATGGGAAAAATTATGAGTCTCTTCGGACTCCTTTGAAAAATGAGAGCGTAAATTCACATTTCTTTTTTTTCCTGGGTTTTTGTTTTAGGTTTCAGCATAAAGAAGTTATTATTTTTATTCCCATTTTATGCTTTGCCAGAATAATGGAATGTGAATTTCCTTGCAAATTATGCTGGGAACTTCTTTTGGTTACTCTCTCTGAAGTTACACCCTCTCTGTGAGCTTAAGTTTTTAGGGTTGTTGAAGGATTTAAATATTAAAGTTACACCCTCTCTATAAGCTTAAGCTTTTAGAGTAGATGGTGGTTAACATTATGCATTTATCTTGATGTCCACCTATAATTTGCTATTTTCAGGAATTCCGGGTTGTGCTAAATCTGCGCTTTGCAAGGAAATTCTAAGTGCCCCTGGAGGACTTGGAGATGATCGTCCAGTCCATAGTCTGATGGGTGATCTTATTAAAGGTATGAGGTATTATCCAGCAATTGTTGTGAAATGATGCCTTTTGAATGAGCACATGAAATTACTAAATCGAAGTGCTACAGTGATTGTCAAAAGGTGACAAGTGGGACTGTCTTTCTGCATATGATTTGTGACCAACAACCAAACATTTAGGGGTTATTGGATTCAGGGCTGATCGAGTCAAGTTGTAAGATATTATGGTTGATGGTATCTATATACATTTATTTATTTGTATAATATGTTTGATGGTGCATTGATGGTTCTGTATATGGAATACCTTATTTTTTTAGTTGGAAAATTTTGAGAGCCAGTTGGAGTAGCACGTTGAAATTCTAAAAAAAAAATTGTGGAGTTCTCTCAGAAGATATCTAGTAATAGCAAATCTTCTAAATGTTAAGTGTCTGAACAGGAAAAAGATGATGCAAGAAATTCAAGCAGCTGATACACAAACATGCGCAGAGAGAGAGAGAGAGATCCAAGTATTAGTTTTAATTCTGAATTTTCGTGTTGATAATTAAAAACTACTACCTATTAGTAATATAGAGATTTAACTCCTTCAGGATTTTAGTCTTGAAGTAATATATAGTTTCACTTTGATAACTTGTTAGTTGTTACAAGGCAAAATATGGAACTGGCAGTCGCATAATAATTTTTGTTATTGCAAATTAACAGCTAGGTATTGGCCGAAAGTTGCTGATGAACGCCGGAGAAAACCTTATTCTATAATGCTTGCTGACAAAAACGCACCAAATGAAGAAGTTTGGAGACAGGTGAGTTGTTTTTGCTTTTTCTTTTTCTGTATTTTATTTGATTAGCGTAAATGCATTTTTGAATAAAATAAGAGATAAATAGAAAGGGAACAAGGATTACTCTAGGTGTTTTTTTTTTTTCATGGACACTTGAGGGTGATATTTTTCTTTGTTTAATGCTGGCATTGGACCTAACTGGTTACTAAAAGTTATTGAACGAGACTTGGAGGCTGATAGAGAGTCCTATGATATTTAAGACATGGCTGTGCTGTAATATTGTGTGTCTGTAGGATTTAAGCATCACGCAGGACATTAGGAGTATGGAAAGTGTGTTTTGACTGACATGATATCGCTATTATTGTCCAAAAGCAAGAAAAGTATTCTGGCATGTAAATGACTTTCCTAAATCCTTAGATGATTAACTCCTCTTTCCCATCTCCGTCACTGTCGCCCACTACATGTATGCCTAAAATTTTTGTTTAGATTCAATTGCAGAAGCACAGTTTTTCAACAAATCTGGTGCTAGGAATTCCTCAATTGTCGGGTGAAGGACGATTTGGATCCTTAACATGGTTGATTGGTGATTGGAAAACCTTGTACCATGACCATGTTACAGTATCCTGCTTAACAATCAGACCTTACAGGTTATTTGCAGGAATGGGTGTGAAAAATTTTGGATGTCTATGTGGAAGAATTTCCTAGTTCAATTATTTAACACCCTAGTTCACTAAGCAATAGATCAAACATTTTAAGATTTTCAATGTTGGAGAAAGTCATGATACGATGATATGTGTCCTGCCATTCCAGACTGTTGGGAGGTGAACAAAATACAGGCACAACTCACATCATTATATGCACAAAACAGCTGCTCTTAGACTTGATCCTATGTTGTCACATTTGACAGCCTCAGGTTTTATCGCAGCACAAAACAATGGTACCTAAGATCCTATTTTGAATTGAAAAAGAAAAATTTCTATGTCAACCAATCATATGCATGCTTAGTCTGATACAAACTTGACAATTATGGTTTAGACATGCTATTAGTCTTGTTGATCACGTAGATCAAACTCTTGGTTTCTATTTAGGATATAGAACATAGATAATATGTGATTCAGAGTACTATGCACTAGATTGAACTGAAGGTGAGATAGACCTAATATATTTATATTTATAAACTCAACTAAACAAAGCCTTTTTTCCAATTACTTGGGGTCGGTTACATGAATCCTATTTTTCCATTCCGCTCTATCCAAGGCCGTAGTCGCAGCCAAACCACATGCTGACATATCCTTCCTTACTAACTCTACCCACAACTGTTTTGTGGAGTTTCCTTTTCAATATTAACACGATACGCCGATCACACAATATACTGGATGCACTCCTCCATTTAACCTACCCTGTTTTGACTCTATGATTAACACATCTCTGAATAATTGGGCCTAAACAACGGAAATGTTCACTTTTTTGTATTTTTAGATTTACTAAAATTACACTTCATATATTCAGTTTTATTCCTACTTATCTCAAACCCTTTTTATTCTAGAGCTTCTCTCCAAACCTTCAATTTGGTAGTTACTCCTCTACCTCTAGCATAGCTGTTAAAGGCTCAAGGCGTACTAAGGTGCTAAGGCTTCCTGGAGCCTGAGGCGCAGGCCTGACTGAAGAGAGGCGCAAGTTGAATTTTTTTTATAAAAAATATTACATTTTGTAGTGAGTGAGTGAAACAATGTAAAACAACTACAATTGAGAGCAAATAAAAAGCATATTTATGGCAATTAACAACAAATGACACAGAAAAACAGATTCCGAAGTGAGTGAAATAGGTTCTGCAGGTGCACCTCGCGCCTCAGTGCTTGAGGCGCGCGCCTCTTTCAAAGCGCCTCGCCTGGGCATACCCTAGGCGCAGAGGCTGCGCCCCGCGCGCCTTTGACAACTTGACTTCTAGTTTCATCAATTAAAACAAATAACATGTGGTCAAAAAACATTTGTCCCTCTAGCTAACATGGTGGTCAAAGACTTATGTAAAGTTGTTTTTAGTCTACATGCAGATGTACATACAAACATGAAATTGTGGTGTATTGGGGGGAGGTAACACTTGCTTAGGTGAACTGAAACACCAAAACTATTGTAGCATAGTGGAGGCATCGTATCAAGAATTGGAGGGATGTGTAGAAGTTTCATTCCATACCTAATCTCTAAAGGTTGAAGTTAAAAGTGAATTATATATATATAGACAAAGAGATTGAGAGATAGTGCATGTGTGGTATCAGGATGTTTGTAATGAACCGTATCTTTCATTTTTTCTCCAGATTTGCATTATAATGAACATTTTCTTTTCTTTTCCTTTTTATAGATTGAGGACATGTGCAGAAGTACCAAATCTTCTGCAGTTCCAGTTGTACCTGAATCTGAAGGTTATTATCTCTAGCTAGTTTTGGAGCTGCTCATTTTCTCTTTTTCAGTTTTTCTACTATTACTGGATTACCGTAGATATTTATTTCTTGGCTTCATGTTGCTGTCAATTTCGTTGTGTAATATTTATTGGAAGTATTGATTTTTCTTTTAGACTATTGCCAAATGCTCTCTGTTTGACATGGGGTTTAATACTTTTTATGTTTGACTATATCTCTTTAAGTCATCATTGGGCTCCTATCTCACCCTTCTTACTTCAGATGACTTGCTTATGCATTTATCTTTTCTTTCTTTCTTATTTGACAATTTTTCTAGTTATTTAGTCTTATTGATACATGCATACGTAGATCACATGTATACTAAGGTTTCAGGACCTTGCATGGAATTTATTATGAAGTCTATTTGTAGTGCAGCTTTATAAATGGAGCCATCTACTAGGGTCGGGCATACGTGCTAGTACTACACTGAGGTCCTTTTGAAGCTCTATGTGTGCATGACATACATATTTTTGTGGTTTTGGTATTCTGAATACCTATCTTCTTCACATGGTGCTGTGCATTTTGGTACTGGATGGGATCTGTCCGGATCTGTAATTTGACATAGGGAGGCATGCTTCTAATTGGTTGCCAGGTTTGTCTGGGTTTTCAGGTCTAGTTCCAAGTCTGTTGTCATAATGTGTATTCGGTACCCAGCTGCCTCCGGAAGATCAATCACATTTTCTTTAAATTCTATTAGGGAACTAAGAAGAAATAATGTCTTTAACATAGTACTATCATACAAGTTGATTTTCACACCTTGATTAGGTTATGAAATGATAGCTATAGATATTTTGGTGTTCTAGTTATAGTTTGAAAATTTGAGTTTGTTTGTTTATCTAAGTCTTTTCCAAATGATTAATTTGTTTAACTGTTTATTTCTTTCTGTAAATTTGCAGGAACTGAAACAAATCCATTTTCTCTTGATGCATTAGCGGTGTTCATACTTCGTGTGCTTCACCGAGTTAATCATCCGGTACTCGTTCAATCTTGCTATTTTTATATGTGATTGTGGTTAGGCACTTGCACTCTACTATTGAGTACCATATTCCTGATACTTCCTTTTCCTCATGTAAATTTTGAAGGGGAATCTTGACAAGGCTTCTCCTAATGCCGGTTATGTGTTGCTAATGTTTTATCACCTTTATGAGGGAAAGGTATAACATCTTATGTAGCTTCTAGAACAATGTAAATGTTTCTCATTAACCATCTTCTTAAACCCTTTTGCTTGCATTTCTCAGTCTCGCGAAGAATTTGAGAGTGAGCTAATTGAACGTTTCGGCTCACTTGTGAAGATGCCTTTATTGAAGCCTGATAGGTCAGAAAGTTCCCTACTAAGATACTCAAATTCTATCATAATTGTCGCATTTCAAAATTACAGTGCATTGCTATGCTATTAAAAGTATTGTAAAGGGATTGTGTGCTTTTGTGTTGTTACTACTAACACAGTAACACCTGCAGCACCATATCCTAAGTAGTTCGTGTTGATATTGTATGACAACTCCACTATTCTTCATCTTTGACGGCTTGATATTTGCCAGCCACCGACCACCATGGGTCATCAAAAGTTCTATGTGCAGTTAGAGCATGAGTCTTGACTGCTTTGTAAAAATTCTCTTTCAAGTTTAAGCTCCTTATCTATTCAGATGTATACTGACTCTCAATCAGTACCTTCATGTATTTTGTCTAGTAACAGGTTTATAGGGTATGCAAGTATTCCTAATCTTGTCATTCCTAGTAATTTTATTTTACATGTCGTGGCTGCAGAGCATTAATTTTCTTAAGATTCTAGTTGATATTCTGATTGTCTTGTGATGAAACATTATTTCTCTGCATGTTTTATGGGACTCAAGTAGTAACATTTAACTTCTGAACGGAACTGCAAGTATAAGTTCTTTATGGTTCGGTGAGCCAGTTCCTCCTTGCTCTTCGGTTGATATTCTGATTTTATTGTGATGAAACATTATTTCTCTGCATGTTTTATGGGACTCAAGTAGTAACATTTAACTTCAGAACAGAACTGCAGTCTAGTCTAAGTTCTTTATGGTTTGGTGAGCCAGTTCCTCCTTACTCTTCGGTTGAGTGCCAAGATGTCACGATCCTTCTGCAAAACTCTAATTGTCCACACTATATACTGCTCGATGAGTCAAACCTCCAAGGCTCCATCTTAACTACTCGAGCTCCGTGCCATGAAAGCCATCACAATTTTCTGACCATCGTGACCAAACAAGTTGATTGATTGACTCGGGACCTGCAACTGAAGCCCGTTGTAGCATCCATGGAGTTTTCTTGTGTTTTCTGGATCTACTTCTTCACCTTTGACTCTGATACCAATTTGTTGCAACAAAGAAACCACAGGAACATGGAGACCCAATTTGAGACAATAAAGCAATCATACACAAACACAAGATACCAACACTGTGTACATGCCTTTTCATCATGTATCACTCCACGAGTCTGTCTCCTCACTACCAGTGCCACCAGTGTTTTTCCTACTCTACTAACCCATATACTACCTCTACCCATTAATTCCCTCATGAGATCATCATCTCACTCAATCTCATAAGTCTCAACCCAAAACCTAGTGATGCGGAACCAACAATTAGTAATACTTAGCTATCAAATAGACAACAAACCAAAGAGAAAGAAGGGGATGAGAAGATAGAAGAAGGGAGTGAGAAGACAGACGAAGGGGATGAGAAAATAGACTGAAGGAGAGAGGCTAGAGAGACTGAGGGATTGAGAAGAGCAAGCACAAGAGGGAGAAGAGATACAGAGGAGTTCACAAACTCACAAAATATATTCAATTATCAAAAATTGAATTGTTTAGTTCCACAGAAGCTTTATAGGCAAAACATAATTAAACCCTAAAATATTAAAATACTAAAATACCCCTTAAAACTAAAACAATGGCAATAATAAAATTAACCCTAAATTAAATTAAATCCCAAATTTCATTTGTCTTTGCCCCTTCTCCAAAAGTAGAGGCGTAACACATTCGACTCATCCACATAAATCATAACTCGTCCTGCATCACCTAGGTATCTATTTATAGAGCTCCAAATCCAATTCCTTGTTGCACAAGGATTACAATTCCTTGAGCCCAAAACTTGTCTAACAAGAAATTCCCTAACAGGATACAACTCTAAAATAGAACCGCTTTTTAGGTAAGTGGTTGTGTTACATGCTTGCAACGGTTTTTCACTTACTACTTTGTTGCCCCAGTACTACGTGATCAAAGTCATAACTGGAAAAGTTCAATATCAACTAATTTGAGGGTATTTACAGAAAGCTTTCAGGGTGACGGCATCCTCTTATTAACGGATCAAATTCTTTTTTGGGGTTATGTAGTTTAACCTAATAAAGCCAATGAGTGATCCTGCGAAATTCCCCTTGGATAGGAAAGGGTATGGAGGGGAAAGGTTATAGAGAAGCAGTTTTGTGGAGGGGTATTTATTCATCTCATATGGCTCACCAAAGAGTGTAGGATGTGATTCCTTGGTGTTGGGACATTACATTATGCTCATATTATAATGTCAATATATTGAAGCTATGAATCCAAGAATTTTACTGTTTGAAAGGACAAATTGCAAAATTTCTCCCAAACTTTAATTTTTTTGCAGATAATCCCTTGAAACTCTTAATTTGGCCAAAAAACTTAACTTTCCCAAAAGTTGACAATTTCCTCCTCGATGTTGCTGGCCATTGGAAAAGCATAGTTTCAAAATTCGGTCTAGTCGACTCGGACTCAAAGTCCAAGTTAGGCTGTAATCTTGACTAGAACAAAAATCACTGCTGTCTCAATTGAGGCTCAGCCGACTACGGGCAATTCTTGGTCTTACTTGGGCGAGTCTCAATTGATACGGTCGTGAATTTTGGCTTGGGTTTTAGAACTCTATTTTGAGCTTCCCTGATCTATTTTTTCCAAATCTTATGACCAAAATAGAGAGAACCAAAGTTCCACCCTACCAAACTATAGATTTACAAATCAAGAAGCAAAAAACTCGAGATTTTTGGCAGATTTATGTTCCAAGTGTTCCGAACTCAAGATTATTTGGATAGTTTTGATATTTTTAATAAACTAATATCATGTGTGTGTAATATAAAGTTATAAACACACTGCATATGATGCATATAGTAATATCTATTTGAACAAATAAGTAAATAAGAAAGTAACTTAAACATCATAGACTTAATAAAACTCATTAAAAAATTATTTTAAAATATAAACAAACAAATAAGTAAAAGTATATAATCTTTAATGTAAATGATTCTCAAGTGCCAATTGCAGGTATACTCATTTCCAACTTCTAAGTTATTAGTTTATATGATTTTTGTGAATATGACATGTTTATTTTTTGTTTTAATATGCATTTTTGGCCATAAATACAAACTGAGCCGGGAGTATTTCAATGCTTGGCTCCCACTTGATTAACTAGATGCAAGCTTAGTGCAATGATGATTAGGCTTGACTCGGTTGGACTTGCAACTTGCTAGCTTATGGGATTTGGCTTGATCGTATTAAAGCGTACTAGAGTTGGAGGATTGATTGGCCTTCTCATGTTTGCATTAATGTGTGTATGTTGATAACAGCAGATGACATACTTCAATCAAAACAATACTTCGGTTTGACTGTATATTTTTGAGAACAGAGAATTACAACTGTTGAGAAATAAGCCCCCAATCACGAACCACCAAATATTATGATGTGATGATAAATAAACAATCACGAAGAAATTTGCAAGAATACACCAAGAATTATACGTGGTTCGGCTAAACAAGCCTACGTCCACGGAGAACCCTATTTCATTATATAGATTGTAACAGTACAAGTTGAAGAATTATATCAAGAGTATGTTCAACTCTACCCTTAAGAACTCTCTCTCTAAGTGTCCTCTTAATAATAATGAGAGTATTACCTCTACGCAAGAGTTGCCCTATCAAAACAATGAGAGTAACCTCTCAAATATAATGAGAGTATTGCCTATTTTCTTCTCACTTATCTCAACCTATAACATAGGGTAACTATTTATACAGCCCAAAACTCAATTCCTTGGTGGACAACGATTACAATTCCTTAGAGCCCAAGACTTGCCTAACAAGTACTTTCCTTCCTTGAGACTAAGACTTGCCTTCTAAGAAATTACCTAATAACAAGTCTTCAATACACGAGACTCCGTTTGCAAATCCACAAACGATCCATCGGCCTTTCAAACTCCAGCTACATAACCTGAATCAAGTATGAAACAATACTCCCCTTGATCCACACGGCCAATGTATTCATGCAGCTGTATCAAGTCAACACTACAAGTAACTTTGGAAGGGGGCTTCGATGCAACCCTTCTCCAAGCAGGAACTTCCATCTCACCCACGTTTATCTGGGAACGCGCAACCCTTGTCTTCGATAGTTCAAACAAAACACGTCACAAGATTTTGTTACCATGTGCACCCCGTTTCCTATCCACAATCGAAGTCTAAGTGCCATTGGCACTCCCCACCAGACGATACAAACCTCCACTCTGTTCTCCTCGCATTAATACCATGCAGCCCTTGGTGATCTTCATGACTCCCCCTGCAACGAAGCACTTGCAACCCATGGAGTCCAAATTAGATTACATCACAACTTAGGTGAATCTAAAAACCACTCATGTTGAGTAAGAGTGTCACCTTTGTAAATTGTGAGAACATCCCCAATACAAAGTCGAATAATGCTGACACACCTTGACTCTATATCCTGCCAATCATCAACTGACATTCTTTTCGGTTTTCCATCATTCCCTTTCAAAGCCCGCGCTAAGCCTTGTTAAACTAGGATGTCCTTCACCCTCCCTTGCCATAGGGTGAAGTTACCCTTACCATCGAATCTCTCCACCTTGTTTTGTGTAGCAATATTATCGGCCATGATTGTCACAAGTGCCCAAGACGAACAACTCCCGTGTTATGAAGAAAAATCCAGACAAGATTTTTATCAAACACCTTGTGTGCACCTTGAAGCTCTGATACCAGTTTGTTGAGAAATAAGCCCCCAATCACGAACCACCAAATATTATGATATGATGATAAGTAAACAAGCACGAATAAATTTGCAAGAACACACCAAGAATTATACGTGGTTAGGCTAAACAAGCCTACGTCCACGGAGAGCCCGATTTCACTATATAGATTGTAACAATACAAGTTGAAGAGTTATATCAAGAGTACGCTCAACTCTACCCTTAACCCTTAAACACCCAACCTCACTCAAAAGGAAATCACAAATTCTAAACAAAAATCACAAATTCTAAACAAAAATTCTCTCTCTAAGTGTCCTCAATAACAATGAGAGTATTACCTCTACGCAAGAGTTGCTCTCTCAAAACAATGATAGTAACCTCTCAAATACAATGAGAGTATTGCCTCTTTTCTTCTCACTTTATCTTAACCTATAACATAGGTAACTATTTTATAGAGCCCAAAACCCAATTCCTTGGTGTACAAGGATTACAATTCCTTGGACCAAGACTTGCCTTCTAAGAAATTACCTAATAAGAAACAACTCTATAATAGAAACCTAATCACAATAGGAATTTGAGTCAACCTAACAAAAACTTATATGAGGCGCCATGTAAAGCTGTCTAATTACAAGATTGCCAGTGTTCCTGTCTCAAGCTCATAAATCATGGCCCATTTTAGATGACAATCCAAAGTTGCATACTTCTAAGTGTTTTGGTGAGTCAA